>OX031316.1:23918261-28918261 GCA_943737955.2 Myopa tessellatipennis | reverse complement strand
CAGGCACCAAACATGCGAAATAGCCTTGCAGCAGCATAATAACGAAGATATAAAAAATATATGCATAGCCACAGCGACCCCGGCAAGCGAGGGAATGATAGTAAAAATGGAAACACCAAACAGATGGCTATACAATTTCAGACGTAATAACATATTCGAAACAACGTGCGGTACCGGAGCCAATACCATATCTCTGAAGGGATTGGCTTTGCTAACTATTAAACAACGGTGCACACTAAAAAATCACGACAGCACAATAGAGTTCGAGGAACACCAGACAGGCAGTATAACCCAAATACATAATAAAATAGACCATTAAGATCTAATAGAGTTCCTAAAGGGCAGCCTAACCAACTCAACAACATTCACAAAAACGGAAACAAACCTTAAACCGATAATAATAACAGACCACACTGGACTGAAGCAAACGTTGGAGTCCGGGGAGAAGGACTTAGCAGAATTGCAAGCGGAAATCAAACGGGCTGAGATGACAGAAACAATTCAATTTAAACAAAAGGTTTTCGAGATAGCAGGCGGATCTGCACCAGTTGGGGCGATGCTTATGGTAATACTAGTCGTCCTATACATACGTCATAAGACGAAGCGGCCCAAAAATAGTTCAGTGCAACACGTGGTTCGAAGACCAACCATCGAGGTGATACACGAGCCAACACTAAGGGAGGTGCGCAAACACCGGGCGGTAACCAGTACTGAGGCGCGCAAACCCGGAGTAGTAACAATTGCTGAGGTGCCCAACGAAGGAGCGGAGACTAATGCTGAGCGTCCATTCAACGCAAATGTATGAAACCAAGGGACTAACTAAGCAGCATAAGCAACCAATATATGAAATTCAGAATCTCTTTGTAACATGGGCAATAAGTAAATAAATACAAAATCTTAAGCATAAAACACAAGGTCTACCTGTTGATTTATTTTAAGTAGTAAGGGCTCAGTCACTGTAGTGAATAATTTCGACAACATTTTTCTTTAATTCAATTCAAATTTTAAATTATCGTTTACGTTAAAATGCCGAGCACAGTACAGGTTTACGATAACCTGTACACGCAGAAACGAACAAACACATGAGAAGAACCGAATTAATAATGGAGTTGAAAACTGTTAAGTTTGGAAAGGTTTTCATGTAGTAATTGCTTAAATGTATTTGGTTCTTCAAAGTAACGGAAGAAATAAAAATATAAATTCAGCATCCAATAGACGAATTTCAGAAATTTTTATTAATAACAAATTTTTATTAATAACTTAACCAATATATAAAAGGAAAAAAAAATTGGTTTTTTTTTTCTGTAGTGTATCTCATCGGTACTGTATAATATCTGAAAGGGACACAGCCCAACAAGAGTAAGAAAACAGCAACCATCGACAACTACAGCAAAAGTAAAAGCTTAAATATAATTCTAAAAGTTTAAAAATATTGCGTGCATATCACACAACATTAACAACAACACCACAAGATATGAAAAGAATAAAGCAATAAAGAGTCGAATAACAAAATTTTGACTTTTATACGATTTATTTTTGTTATTTTAACCCTAGAAAGATAATCATAATCTGATATACGTTAAAGATAATCATGCGTAAAATTTACGCATGCTTTTTGGGAAGCTAAATAGAAGCATTTTGTTGATCGAATTAAAATAAACTAATGTTGATTACTTTTTTCAATATAAGTGAAGTAAAAATACCCGACTTTTAGATACTTTTATATATATTTATTATAAGAAAAAACAAAAACAAAATAACAACAGTAATTAACAAAACTTAAGGATCATATTTCTTTGGAAACTTATCACCCTTTTTTGGGCTTCTAGTCAGTCATTTTAATAAATATACTAAATAAACAAAGTATTTTTAATAAAAAAAATATATAAAGCTTTTTCAAAACTAGTCAGATACAGTTTGGCAGATGTCAACATGCGTAATTTTGACTCACATAACCGTTATATTTCAAAATTGGTAACACCTACCGCAGCGACACATGTGTCTCGTTAAAGCTGTGATCAACGACTGAGATGTCTAAAGAGTAGGACGGCGAATTTATTGTAAATAAAGAGAAATAGCAATATGTTTGAAGAGCATGCGTAAATTTTACGCAGATTATCTTTCTAGGGTTAATAATACAAAGGATGCAGTAATTTTATTTTATAAGTTATGTTGTATATGCTGTTCGAGTGTGGTCTTGGTCCTTTCGTTGTCCTCCGTACAACGAATAAAACGCCTTGCTGTTGAGCTTCGTATTGCTTTATTTATTATTATTTCAAGTTCCTTTGTTTTAACTAAAACACTAATTATATTATTCACACTAGTTTCCGTAACTCTCGTTATTAGTTATGTACACTTATATTATTTCCAATTAGACTTATGATTAAACTAACGCGCGACTTTATACGCGGCTCTAGAACGACTTCTTCGTTCGGATGTATTTACAAGACTCCCGTTGGAATCTTTTCTAGATTCCACGTTAGCTTGGTCGACACAGACGTCGACCGAACTGAAGTGGGTCAGTATGCCGTGTTTCGCAATTTCCATTATTTCGCAATATTAAAATTGTAATATTCGCAGAATCAATACGCGGAAGAAAACCGTTCTCAATTTAATTCTTCCGCGTGTGGATTATGATCGTTGGTTATTTCAAACAAAACGATTTAATGGTTTGGAAGCTTGCTAATGAAAGCTAGCTTCCACAATCCACTACAATCGCCACGCGCTATGGATTCTAGGGTTTGGAAGCTCGGTACTAAATGCCAGCTTCCACAATCCATTCCATGCGAGGTGTTCGGATTCCTACCTTAGCTTTCGAAGTTCATTAAACCAAAGCTTGACTAAAACCAATTAAACTAAAGCTTCGGGCTTACCAAGCAAAGTGCTGTGGTTGCATTAATGTGAACTTGGCCTTGACTCACTAGCGGAGTAGTATCATAAAAACAATAATACTGGCCTTGAAAGTTCTTGTCAAACGGAAGAGGAAATTGCGATCGCGACATATAATATCCCTCCACCCTCGGGGAAGAAAAATTTAGTATCGTACAAAACGATATTAAATTTTTCTTGTACATCTATTGTTTGTTGAATTGGGGGTGGTCGTGTGTTTAGGTTGATTTTGCTTATTGTCTACTTATGTATGTTAGTGTATTTCATTTCATGAAGATCTTATGTGCTACGTCAATATTCATTAGTTATTAGTAATAATTACAACAACTTCAATACACTTAATTATTAACCAAAATTGTAATAAAAACTGATTACAATAATAATACAATAATATGATCGGTAGCTGCCTTTCTTCGGTGTCATCTGTGTGTAGGTGGATGATGATTTGGTGTGGATATTGATGTTCTTGTTGTTGTTGATGATGGTTTGGCTGTTAATGTACACCTCGTTGTCTCGATGTCTTCTTCTCGATGTGTTGTGGGAATGTTGCTGCGGGGTAGCTGACGTGGTAGGTGCTAGGCTTGATGATCAGATGCAGATGTTCGTTGCCGGTAGTATCGTTGTCCCGCAATTCGGATCAATTGGTTTTCGCTTCACGGTAGTTGATGGTTGAGATGTTACCAACATCATCATTTGTAATATCTTGCTAAACATCTTCAACATTTTTCTTGTCGATAGAGGTGATGCGTTTTTTAAATCGCTGTCGCTTGAGGTAATGTTGTAGAGTGTGACTTGTGCCACGGGAGAATGCATCGCCGTAAATTTAACTGGCGAGCCTGTGGCTAGCCGTATTAGTAGTTGTCGACTAGCTGCTTCATTGCCGCGACGCTACGCTTAACGTAAGTTTCACTTGAGGTTGATCTGCTAGGTTGTCAGGCTGCCATCATGATTCTTGATTATCTCGCTGTTGCGCAGCCACTATATTGTAAGTAGCTGCTGCAGATGGTCTACGTCTCTATTTTGTTGCGAGTCTCATTGCGGTGGTTTTGGTCTCCACTCGATCTCAAGGTACTGTGTATCCGTCAACCTTATCATTCGGTAATTTTCAGGTTCAAATTGCTGCTGTTAGACCTATTTGAAAGTATCTTCGTGTTTTGTGGTCGAATGCTGCTGCATTGCTGTATTGAATTGCTTGTTTGTCGCAACAATTCCATCTTTGGTTGTGGTCGCTACGCTGATCCAGCTACCCTTCCCCCTTCGAGTTGGCTGAGCGGTATTTGTCGCCCTGTAGTCGTGTGTTGTTAAGCTATGTTTGCGCCTTCTGCTGCTCTATTGGATGTACATCGGCCTTTAGGTCAGCTTCTCTGCATGCTGTCTTCTTTGTTATCACCCTTAACTTAACTTAGCTTTGTTAACTGTTATATATTTCAATTTTCCCTTACAATATATTTTTTTTTTTTTGTTTTCTAACTACAATTGTTCTTATTTAAAAAGAATTAAAACTTTATTCGTATATAACTTCAAGTTTATTTTATTAATTAGTTAATTTTAAATTAAATTTTATCAATTAGAAATATTTTATTTAATTCAAAACAAGTATTAATCCCTACAATAAATATCGATTCTATTCTAGTTGAATATAATTCGTTAGTTTATTCACTATAAATTTTAACTTCGAATGTATTTAAAAAGTTCGTACAAGTATTTAGATATATTTCCTTTTACTTTAATGTGTACGATTTTATATCTATTTTTATTTCTAACGTTATTATAGTGATATTCTTTATTTTATTTCAAATTTCCTTATTTCTTTTCATTGTTAGTTTTATTATTAGTTTTTATTAATAGTTTCTTTGTTCTATGTATAAGAAGGACATATAGTGTTGATGTAACATGCGTTAAAAAAACAAATATTTTTCCTCTCTTATTTCTTTGATATATATTTTTTCCTCTTTGTTTTGCCTATTTTGAAGTTGTTCACCTTTGGTGTTTTTATTTTTCTTTTCTACCTTTTGTTTTTTCTATTAGCTGTTTTAAAACTGCCACTGCATTCTGCTCGTGTTCAGTTGCTCTGCTTTGTTGCATTGCTTGCGTTAATCGCTCAATTCTTAAATTTTGCTTTATTTGTTATTAACGCGGTGTCGTTACTATTTTACATGGAACATTAATGAGCTACATTTTATAGGACCGTACATTACATTACATATTTTGTAATAATTTTATTTTATATGTTTAAGAATATTTTATTTATTTATTATTAAAATTATACTTATTCATTATTAATATTTGGGATTAGAAGAATACTTCGCAAGATTTGAGGCGATTATTTTCTGTCTTATATTTATTTATCTTTTATTTCTATGTTCGCATTTAGGTGCAGATATAATTTTTAAATTGTGGTTATGCATAAACTACGTTTTTATGCATAGATTTCATGTGCATTTATTTCTAAAATAATTGCAAATGCAATAGATATGGCTGTCTATTTAACGGAACAGCTAGTTTACATGTACCGTATATTATCAATTAAAATGAATACAAACTAAAAAGTTCAATTAAAAAAAAATATTCAAATATTAACAACGAACTTTATCATGAGTTTTCTTTTCTTATAGTTTCACGCGTAAGTAAACAAGTAGTTGCTTATTTAAACGCTATTCTGATTTCGTTTTTATTTCTTTGCTGAATTTTTCATTATGAAATTTGATGACTTTCATTCGTTATTCAAACGTAAGACGTTAAATTAAAATTATTAGTAATAAACTTAAAAATGTTAATTTCATACTATCCTATAATATATGCCATCAATCCTATTCTACACTAAATTTTTGTATCCTACTCCTAATAAGGTGACTATTCTGATTAACTTAATGTTCTCCTAACTCTATTTTAGTATTTTAAGTTATTCTGATGGGTTCCTATGTATTTATCTAGTTAGTCCTATTTTCCTATTTAGTTGCTATTATATACTTTAAGTAAGTTATTGTGGAAGGATTTTTCCCTTCCCTTAATATTTAAAACTGTAGTAGTTGGACTTTTAATATTTACTACTCTATATGGCCCTATCCATATGGGAGAAAACTTATTTTTCCTTGTTTGATTCTTAATTAATACATTATCTCCTACTTTAAATTCTACTAAATTTAATTTATTGTCATACTGATTTTTGGCTACCCTTTTAGCCATTTCCTGATTTTTCCTTTTTATTTCGTGAGCTCTTTGAACTTGGAATTTCAAAACTTTATTCGGGTCTTCGGCATTATATACCGGACTACACTTCCTTTTTAAGTTAGTCGGCATCTCCGTATCGAATCCGAATAAAGTGCGGAAAGGTGTTTGCTTAGTCGTAATGTGGGGAGTGTGGTTATGAACATGCATCGCTGCAGTTAACCATTGATCCCAATTCGACCCGTCTTCTTTAGCAAAACTCCTTAAATATTCCGCTAAAGGTCTGTGGCTTCTCTCTAGTGAGCCATTAGATTGTGGATGGTATGGCGTTATATGCAATTTTTTAATGCCTAACAATTTGCATGTGTCCGAGAACAATTTCGAAATGAAATTAGTTCCGTTATCGGTAATTAGAATTCTCGGAATTCCGTAACGCGTGATTACTTCGTCATAGAAGGCTCTGGCGACAGTACTTGCTTCCGCGTCTGGGATAGCTGTACATGCCATAAATTTTGAAAAGTCATCTTGAAACGTTAAGATGTACTTATTTCCAGACACAGTTTCTGGTAGAATACCTACTATGTCCATATAAACTTTGTCAAACGGCCGCATTGGTGTATCCGTTAACACCATGGGCATTTTTGTTAACTTCGAACTTTTGTTCGCTTGGCACTTTGGACAGTTTTTGACATAATCTTTGATTTGTCTTTGCATCCCTGGCCACCTATATTGTTGCCTGATTCGCAGGTAAGTTTTCACTGCTCCCTGGTGACCCCCTAATGGTGTATTATGAAAATCTATGATGACAGTCTCTATTTGTCTTGGATTTTCCAATAAAATGGTGTTTTCGTTTTGAGGTATGCCTGAAGAGTCTGCTTCTACAGTCGTCGGACTTGTACTCGTTTCATCACTACCTCCTTGGTTTTTTATTTCTATTTCTTTTGTCCTAGAGCGTGTCTGGACTGCTGTTACTACATTACGATTTTGTGGAATTCTACTCAACGCGTCTGCGTTCAAATTTTTCTTGCCTGGCTTATATATGATTTCGAAATCATACTCTGACAACTTGTGTCTGAATCTTGCCAGTCTAGAAGTTTGATCCTTTAAATTCGCTATTCCCTTTAACGGTTGGTGATCAGTAAATATTTTAAAAGGTCTGCCTAAGAGATATGCTCTGAAATTTTTTGTCGCCCAGACTATTGCTAAAAATTCCTTTTCTATCGTGGAATATCTTTGTTCTGCTCGGCTAGCGAAAGCTATTGGCCTATCCTTGCCTACGTTCCCTTGAGAAAGGACCGCGCCTAACGCTTCATTACTTGCGTCGGTAGTTAAAAGAAATTCCTTTGAAAAATCTTGATATGCTAACACTGGTGGTGACATAACTAATTCTTTTAATTGTTCAAACGCTTTGTGACAGCTTTCCGTCCAGACGAGCTTCGCGTCTTTTCTTAACAATTTGTTAATGGGAAGTGCTATTTTTGCGGTTCCCGGTATAAATTTCCTATAATAATTAACAAGGCCTAGGAAGGCTTGTACTTCCTTTTTATTTTTAGGAGGCGGAATGTTTTTAACGCACTCCACCTTGCTGGGGTCTGGAAGTGCTCCATGTTCTGAACACTTGTGCCCTAAATATACGACTTCTCGTCGTAGAAATTGGCATTTGCTAATGTTTAATTTTAAGTTGTTTTCCCTAATGACTTCGAAAACCTTAGTTAACCTTTCTTCATGCTGTCCCAGGTTTGTTGCATATACCACTATGTCGTCTAAATAAACAAAACAATCCATACCCTGAAGTCCTGTCAGAATATGATTCATAAGTCGTTGAAACGTCGCTGGGGCGCCGGTTAACCCGAAAGGCATTCGGTTGAACTCAAAATGTCCTAACGCTGAACTAAATGCGGTCTTTTCTTTGTCTGCATTGTCCATTAGGACTTGGTGGTACCCACTTGCCAAGTCTAACGTCGAAAAATATCTACTACTGCCTAACTGATCCAATATCTCATCTATTCTAGGGAGTGGAAAAACTTGTTTAACTGTGGCCTCATTTCCCTTCCTATAATCTATAACTAAGCGCCATTTCTTTTCTCCATCTTTTCCATTCTTCTTTGGAACTAGAAGTAGTGGTGAGTTCCATGGAGATACGCTTGGGGATATGAAATGCTCTTCTAGTAATTTATGAATTTGTGTATTCATTTCTTCCCTATGTGTTTGAGGAATTCTGTATTGTTTTTGATTAATTGGTGGCTGATCCACCTTTATTGGAATTTTATGTGCTAGTACTGGGGTGTATGCCAATTTGTCACCCTCTAAAAGAAAAATATCATTATACTTCGCACATAGCTTGGTTATGGATTCCTTTTCCTCTTGGTTTAAGGAAGGATCCAATTCTGAATCGTTCATTAAAACATTCATTCGTTGCGCCATGTCCGCATTACTTATACTATTGATGGTAGTCCATTGATTGTCCGAAACCTCACTTAGCTTATATTTGTGGAAATCACTAAATCTCGGTACAAAGTTGTCACTAAGAATGAAATCTTTTGCCGTCGAGTTTAGGATTGGTACCTTGACCTCTTTATTTTCCACATTTGCTAGTGTTTCTCCCAGGTACACTCCTGGTGCAATCTCTTGTTTATGAACTACCACAGTCATAACTTTAGTTTTAATTTTTAACGGTGTTATTCTAACCGTTCTAGCTTCAATTGTTATATTTGTTTTGGGTGTTTTATCTTTTATGTTTTTGATGCCTAGCAATGGCAACTTAATTATAAATTCTTTTGTGTCATTAAATAGTGTTACATTTTTACTGAGCGTGTTTATAATAGATCTGTTCCACATGTTGTCTCTACCCAGTATGCCGTCCGCCGGTACCCCTTGTTTAAGTGACACAACGTGTAGCGTTAAACGTAGGGCTGTACCTCATCATGGCATATGCTAGTGGACCCTATTGTGGTTATACAGCCTCCAAATGCTCCACTTAATTCTTTTTTAACCTTTTCATTTATAATGGCGTCTTCCTTTAATGCACATTCTTTTACTAGGCTTGTATCCGCTCCTGTATCCACCAGTAAAATGAGTTTTCCATTTCTCGCCTCTACACAAGGCAGTTCAATGAACACATCACTTAACGTGGTTGAATCCCAATTGGATACTTCCTTTATAGTATTTTTATAGTTATTATTAAAATTATTCGTTAACCACGAACGTATTGCTTTCTTGTCCTGTAATTGTGACATAAAAATTTTAAATTTTGCTAATACTTTTAGTTTTATTTTATTTGCAAGTGCCTTTATATCTGTAATATATTCTGATATATTAAGACTATCGCTCCTTGCTTTATAACGTTGAAAATTGAGACACATTGTTTTTACAATCGAGGTACATGCTAACTGTATAATTAGCAAGGTGATTATTAAAAATCCTGCTCCCATTTCTATTATTTTCTTTGCTTTATTTGTTATTTTACTGACTGCTTCATTTAAAGCATTTACTTTATCATTCTGTTTGATAATTTTTATTTTATTATTAAAATTGTACCCCATATTTTTAGCTTTATTAGCTCCTAATATATCTGAAGTCTGTAACGTATCCACGATCTCTTCCGATGTTGCACGTACGGTTACTACTACCTTTGGACTTAAATTTCTATTATGGTTGGGGTCCCAGATTATTGGCCTTGTCTGGGCCCTTGCCGGTTTCCCTGCTGATTATTCTGCAGAGTCTCCCAACTTTTTTTTGCTGTACAGTTCGCTACTATATGTCCTGGTCTGTTACACCAATGACATATTGTTTGGTTCGTGCCCTTCGGCGTATTCACAGTATTCTGATTCCCTTGAACTCCCTTAAATGGATTCGGTTTTTGTTGGGGTTGGTTTGGTTGCCAGGTTGGCTGTACTTGATTTGGGTTCCAGGTATGCTGTATTTGATTTGGTTGCCAATTTTGATGAGGTCGGTTCCATTGGTGACTTCCTTGACTTTGGTTCCGGTTATTCGGCCCTTGATTTATGTTGCTCTGACCGTTCCTGTTGTTGCACCTCCAGTTCGTCTCGTGTCCATATTTTAAACACTTTTGGCAGTACGGTGTGTTTTCCCTAGTTAAACACTTTTCTCGCGTATGCCCACGTTTATTGCAGAATGAACAAATTATTTTCTCTTGTGGCGCTCTCGAAACGTTAAGCCTTTCTTCTGGTCTCTGGTAACCCACGCGATTATTTACAGGAGGTGTTATATATGATTCAATCGAATTCATATTGAATATTGGTGTGATATTGGGTTGATGAATGGAGTTAATTCTTTGTATTTCCACCAGCGTGTTTACTGCTATTTCAGTCATTTCCTCAATACTTTTCCCTTTCACATTTAACATGTGCGTTCGTAACGTTGCATCTGTTAACCCTGTTCTAAACGCCTTATTTGCCGATGTCGTTACCATGGATACAAGTGCGCTGTCACCTACTCCCTCATATGTGTCTTTTACTATTTGCAATGCCTGTGTTTTTTTCATGTTGAGGCGTCTTGCGAACTGCCGGATGTCCTCATTGTGCAATTGGCTGCAATTCTGGAGTTCTGACAACGTTACGTCTAATGAAGCTGTTGGTAGGTAGACTCTTCGTATCGCTAGGTATAATTCCTCTAGAGTGTTGACTTGTTGTGTGCCTACAAGATCATAAGCGTCTCCATATAATCTTTGTTTGACGCATTCTATGTAAAGTGGTTTGTTTGCTTCAGTTGCTTCATGTGTAGCTAACTCGCACGCCTGTATGAACTTATACACCTCACCTCTCAAATCTGGTGACTGTGTCCCTGAAAACAGTGGGACAATATTGCTTGTTATTTTTGCTATTTCTGCGATACCCATTTTGCTTTGATGTGTTTCTGCTGGTCTGAATGCAGGAAATGAAATTGAGTTATACTCCTCTGGATTGACAATGGCTGGGATAGCTTCCTTATGGTATAGTGTTTGGTCGTTCACTAGCGCTATCTCCTGTTTTAGGCGTCTGTTTTCCTCTTTTAATTCTTGGATTCTGGAATGCGCCTTTTCTAAAGATGCACAGTCTTCTCTTGACTTTTGTGCTGATTCCTGTTCTAACGTTCTATTCAACGTTTCCTCGGTTATTTCCTTTTTCTCTAATAGTTCCCTTAGTTTTATGTTCTCGCCCTCTACCTTAGTATATCCTCCTGAAATACTTTATCTACTAAGTAATTATTATACCTATTCTTCAGTGCATTAAATTCTGATTCCCATGTCTTGGAATCTTCTGTCTTATTCTGTATTATCTGGTTTAGGAATGTAAGCAATTCCTCTACTACTGCGTCTGCTCTTTCTACACTTGTAAGGTCTCCTAGCTCCCCTACTCTAGACTTTATCAACTCTAAGTTCTCTTTGTTGCCTACTGTCCCTTTTAAAATTGCCCAATATTTAGATATAAACTCCCCCAACTGGCGTTTCAGTTCTTTGTGAGTCCTATCTAATTCTAAGTAACTTTGCTCCTGTAATGACTCGGCCATTAATTAAACGAACGACATATAGTTTAATGGTTTTTATTTTACTAATATGTACATATGTCTTGTATCTGTTAATCGTTCCCAATTTTCCGTACTTAAATTTTTATTAAAGCGATTACTTAGCGCCACCAATTATCGTTTAATCGTTTCATTAAACGATTAATTCTTTATACTACTCGTAGTACTTTGGATTGAGAAACCATTAAAATTCTTAATATGAAGTTTCAACTTCTTTAACTTGTTTAGATTTCATGTTCGCTTCGTTTACCGAGCGTGCAGTAAACATTCGCTGTACCTCTGTTTATTCGTTTGTACGCTGACGTCCGCTGCTGCTTTGTTTTAAGCAGAGCCAATGCGTCAAAATTTTCGCGACTGCGCTATTCTGCTTTCTTTCAAGCAGAGACGAAGCGTCAAAATTTTCGTGACTGCGCTAAGGTAATTTAAGACCTCACAGAATGGGACGAACGACCTGCCTCTATTTTTCAGCGGCCAACGAAACTGCAACGTTTGCAATCCCGGATTCGGACGATTAACCTAGTGAACTCGTTTGAGTTATTTATTCGTTAATTGCTTGCTACCTTTTGATTGTTTTTATCAGCAAGCACTTGTAATTGCTTGTCATTTAAACAACCAATCTAATTTTGCTTTGATTCTCCAACTGATATGACGTCTCTAAACGCAATGCTTTAAATGTTTTCTTCTAAAAATGGTTTTAAAATAACCTCATGCCTCATGTCATGCCCTTACGACCGTGTGACGTATTGTTTAGAAAAAATGTTTTACTTAGAATCAGACAAACTGACTTTGAAATCAAATACATTAACTGTTAAAACTTATTTAACCTGTGTAATTTGAGGACAAAAGTCTAAGACACACCCGAAAAATGTGCGGCTCTGAAAACAAGTTAATCGTTAAAATTTGTTTAACGTGTTTAATTTAATCGCGACATATAACAGTTACTAAAATGCAAAACCCATCTAGTACAGCAACTCCGCGAGGCACGGATATAGCGGCGGCATATCTGGCCAAACCACCGAGAACATCCTTAGGAGTCCCACGACAAAACGAAGCCGATTCAACGTAGGGTCTGAATAGAATAATTGTTGCACATCCTCCAGCCAGGGAGCCAGGGGCTCCAAATCCCAAAAGTCGGTCCGGATCACAGCAATCAGTTCTCGAATATAAAGGCCGATTGGGAAGCAATATTGTTCTGCAGGATATCGCGACATATCAATGTATCATATGTATGCATAAAGCACCTCGATGCAGACATAGAAGGAAAAGTTATATAAAACTAAGACTAAAAAAAAAAAAAAAAAAAAAAAAAAAAATTTATTGCCTTCATTTTTATAAAATATTCTTATAAAATATTAAATAAATATAATTAATTATTGCCTTATCTAATTATACAAAATAAAATGTAAAAAAAAAATATAAAATGTACATATACGGTCGTACAAAATGTAGTTAATTAAGATTCCATGTAATTGAGCGATTAACGCAAGCACTGCATCAAAGCAGGTGCAAAAGTAGAGCAACTGAACACGAGCAGAACGCAGTGTCAGTTAAAAACATTTAATGAAAAAAAAAAAAAAAACAACAAGCACAGTAAATGAAGAATTTTAACACAAGCCAAATGAAGAAAAACAAAAACACCAAAGGTGAACAACTTCATAATAGTCGGAAAATTAAGAAACTAATAATAAAAATAATAGTAAAACAAAGACATAATGTAACCGTTGTTATACACATAAATATATAGACAATAGTTAAAGTACATTTACAAATGTACACATATACACATATAAAATAATTTAAAACTTAACTTACTTCTAATTCGAAATAAAATACGCACATACAATAAGAAATTAAGAAAATTAGGAAATATATAGTTATTAAGGAAAAGGAAAAAGAATTGCACTTAACTTTTATTAGGTAACAAAATAACATAATTAGGTATTGATTAAAAAGAAGAATAAAATCGTACATTAAAATAAGAAAGAAATTACATAAAAATTGTAGTGGCGTGAAAAATAACGTTATTAAAATAAATTACTTAAATGTTAATTGAAATTAAATTTATTTCAAATTTGTAATAAACAAATTATATTCAACCAAAAATACATATATCTATGGTAAAAATAGAAATAAAGAATTGAAATATGTTAAAGTTGAATGAATATGCAATATAATAAAATGTAAAAATACAAGAAGAAGACAGCATGCAGAGAGAGGCCGATGTACATCGAATAGAGCAGCAGAAGGCGCAAACAACACACGACTACAAGGCGACAAATACCGCCCAGCCAACTCGAAGGGGGAAGGGTTGCTGGATCAGCGTAGCGACCACAACCAAAGATGGAATTGTTGCGACAAACAAGCAATTCAATACAGCAATGCAGCAGCATTCGACCACAAAACACGAAGATACTTTCAAATAGGTCTAACAGCAGCAATTTGAACCTGAAAATTACCGAATGATAAGGGTGACGGATACACAGTACCTTGAGATCGAGTGGAGACCAAAACCACCGCAACAAAATAGAGACGTAAACCATCTGCAGCAGCTACTTACAACATAGTGGCTGCGCAACAGCGAGATCATCATGAATCATGATGGCATCCTGACAACCTAACAGATCAACCTCAAGCGAAACTTACGTTAAGCGTAGCGTCGCGGCAATGAAGCAGCTAGTAGACAACGACTAATGCGGTCACAATTAAATTTACACCAGTCATTCACAGGTCACCAATTAAATTTATGGTACATTACTCCGTGGCACAAATCACACTCGACAACATTACCTCAAGAGATAACGATTTAAACGCATCACCAACCAACGCATGATCTTGGTAACATCTCAACCATCAACTACCGTGAAGCGAAAACCAATTGCGGGACAACGATACTACCGGTAACGAACATCTGCATCTGATCATCAAGCCTAGCACCTACCACGTCAGCTACCCCGCAACAACATTCCCACAACACATCGAGAAGAAGACATCGAGACAACGAGGTGTACATTAACAGCCAAACCATCATCAACAACAACAAGAACATCAATATCCACACCAAATCATCATCCACCTACACACAGATGACACCGAAGAAAGGCAGCTACCGGTCATATTATTGTATTATTATTGTAATCAGTTTTTATTACAATTTTGGTTAATAATTAAGTGTATTGAAGTTGTTGTAATTATTACTAATAACTAATGAATATTGACGTAGCACATAAGATCTTCATGAAATGAAATACACTAACATACATAAGTAGACAATAAGCAAAATCAACCTAAACACACGACCACCCCCAATTCAACAAACAATAGATGTACAAGAAAAATTTAATATCGTTTTGCACTATAGTAAATTTTTTTTCCCCCAGGGTGGAGGGATGTTGTATGTCGCGATCGCAATTTCCGTTTCCGTTTGACAAGAACTTTCAAGGCCAGTATTATTGTTTTTATAATACTACTCCGCGAGTGAGTCAAGGCCAAGTTCACATTAAAGCAACCACAGCACTTTGCTTGGCAAGCCCGAAGCTTTAGTTTAATTTGTTTTAGTCAAGCTTTGGTTTAATGAACTTCGAAAGCTAAGGTAGGAACCCGAATACTTCGCATGGAATGGATTGTGGAAGCTGGCATTTAGTAGCGAGCTTCCAAACCCTAGAATCCATAGCGCGTGGCGATTGTAGTGGATTGTGGAAGCTAGCTTTCAGTAGCAAGCTTCCAAACCATTAAATCGTTTTGTTTGAAATAACCAACGATCAGAATCCACACGCGGAAGAATTAAATTGAGAACGGTTTTCTTCCGCGTATTGATTCTGCGAATATTACAATTTTAATATTGCGAAATAATGGAAATTGCGAAACACGGCATACTGACCCACTTCAGTTCGGTCGACGTTTGTGTCGACCAAGCTAACGTGGAATCTAGAAAAGATTCCAACGGGAGTGTTGTAGAAAAATCTAAACGACGCGGTCGTCTTTCTTAAATCGCGTATCAAGTCGCGATTAAGTAACCTGTAAATAAAAGTTAAGTTAGTTTAAAATAAGTGTTAAAATTAAAGTTAGCGTTAGCACGGAAAGTGAGTGGAAAATAATAAAAGAAGATATAGTAAAAATCCTAACGCAAGGAGTTTTTTTATTTCAACTGAACCAGAAAGAAGACCACCCAGAACAAAATACAACAATAGTCGTCAATGTTGTTTGTGTTTGTTGTGCTTGTAAATGGGCCAGTCGGTAATTGGGCTAGTTTTCGAAAAATGAGTTCATGCGGTGAGTAATTTGTAGTTACGTATGGAGTTGTGTTGTATGCAAACATGTAATATGGTAACCAAATATCCCATTCATAATTATTCGCGAAATTTAATAGAAATTCGTTTAACACTCTGTGATTTCGTTCAACTCATGATGATATGTTGTTGAAAATATCTGTTTTATTTTAAGCAAATCACATACATATGTTTTTTAATAATTCATTTGTAAATTCTTTCCCTTTGTCTGATTTTAATATTTTATATATATATAAAATATTTTATATATATGTATGTCCGAATTTTAAAATTAATTGTTCTACAATCGTTTTGGCTATGGTCAGAGCGTCTGTAGTCTGTATTGGATGTGATATTATATATTTTGTTAAGTCACATTGCATTGTTAAAATGTATCTGTAACCGTTTGATATTTTAGGAGGGCCTACTGTGTCTATGGATATTGTTTCAAAGCTTGTGCTTGGTGTGTCTGTAATCGTCTGTTGTTCTAAAGTATGTTTTGTTATTTTGTTTCTTGCACATAAGTCACAATTTCTTACAAATTTCTTTACCATTTTACTCATATTTTTCCAGATATATCTTTGTTTAAGTTTTATAATTGTTTTACGAATACCTAAGTGTTCTTTACTGTGAAATTCATCGATTATTTTATATTTCATTAGTTCATCTTCTACTATTCTTGGAGCGGCATAAATTAGTATTTTTAATTGCGGAACATTATTATTTATCTTCATTTTTGCGTAAGGCTTTTTAAATTCTTCTTTCTCATATACTTTAAATATTTCATCATTATTCTCTAGCGCTAAATATTCTATATATTCTTTTTTCATCCTTGATGCTAGCTTCTGCAGTATCGAATCTAGTTTCGCTGCGTTATATCTACATCATTTAACGTGCACGTTAAAATTTTCAATAGTAATTTTGCAATTTTTCATATTTTTGTCGACATTAAATTTTAATTTTCTCATATTTTTGACGTCAGTTACTGATGTGCAATCCCATATCCGAAGTTGATCAGGCTCCTGGTGAGATATACATTGCCCCGCGTTATTATTTTGTTTGCTCATGCCATTTGTAATAATTAGTGTTTTCTTAACTGTTTCATCGATTTCTCTTGGTATCATTTCTTTTAATATATCTGAGTTAATCTGTATTCTTGACAGTGCGTCTGCATTCGTATTTAGTTTCCTTTTTTATATATAATTTCAAAGTCATAATCGCATAAATCTAGTCTTGTCATTTTCGATGATGGATTTTTGTGTGTGAAAAGAGATCGGATTAAAGGTCGGTGGTCTGTGATGACTGTAAATTTTCGTCCGAATAAATAAGGTCTGAAAAAGTTTATACTCCAGTGGATTGCTAAGAGTTCTTTTTCGATTACCGGTTTGTTTAAATCAGGTTTTTGTAATGCTTTACTGGCGTAAGAAATAGGTAAATCGTTGCCTATTTCGCCTTGTTATAATACTGCGCCTAGTGCGTAGTTTGAAGCGTCCGTGTTAAAATAAAAGGTTTTTCAAAATCTGGATATTGTAAAATTGGTGGTTCTATTAGTTTATTTTTAGTTCTTGAAGTTGGCGATTCAGTCCATTCAAATTTTGTGTTCTTTTTTAAAAGTTGGTTTAGGTCTTTAGCTATGTGTGCGAAGTTGGGTATAAAGCGTCTGTAGTAGTTGCAGAATGCGATATCTCTTCTAACATCGTCTGAGTTTTTAGGAATTGGATAGTCGTTAATTGTTTGGAATTTTGCTGGATCTGTTTTTACTACATTTCTTGTTATTCGATGACCTAGGTATATGACTTCTGGTCGTAACAACATCTGGTCGTAAACAACATTTTTCTGCATTTAATTTTAAATTGTATTTATCTAGTCTATCTAATACTCGAATTAAATTTTCATTATGGTGAGCAAGACTACATCCGAAAACAATTATATCATCTACGTATAGAAATGCTTCGGTTTCTAGACCTGAGAGTGCTATGGTAAGCATTCTTTGAAAACTGTTTGAAGAAATTTTTAATCCAAAAGGTAGTCTTTTGAATTGAAAATGACCGTTTGTTGTAGAAATTGCAGTTGGGGGTCGTGAATTTTTATCTAAATTTATCTGATGAAAAGAACTAGTCATGTCGAGAGTTGAAAACCATTTTGCTCTTCCTAATTTATCGAGAATGTCCTCTAGTCGTGTTAGTGGGAATTTATCATTGACTATTTTATCGTTTAATTTACGAAAGTCTACAACTACTCTCCATTTCTTTTTGTCATTTGTATTTTTCTTTGGAACTAGCAATAGTGGAGCATTATACGGACTTGTTGATCGTTCTATGATATCGTCTTGTAGCATTTTGTTTACTTGGTCATTTATTATGTCTGTGTGTGTATGTGGTAGTCTATAATTTTTTATGTAGATTGGTGTTTTGTCCGTAAGTGAGATTTCTTGTGTATAAAAATGGTTTAATGATAGTTATTCATTTTCTAAGTGGAAAATGTTATGGTATTTTTGTAAAATGTGTATTAGTTCTTGTTTTGCTTTGTCATCTGCGCAGTCAATTTGTAGTTTTTCTAGTACGCGTTTGAAACGTTTTTCGTCATGTGTTTTGTTGTTGTACAGAATATCATAATCTTTAAGTGGTTCTGTTTCTATTTTTAAGTTTGTTAGAATTGCTTCATTGTTGTTGGTATTTAAGATTTTTATATGTGTCATTCCTGTCTTGGGTGCTAAAGAGTTGCTTAAGAAAATTCCTGGTTCAATTTCTTTATTTAATATTAATTTCTCTTCTTCGAAATTGAATTTGAGTGGTTGAATTATTTCGATTCTTGGTGGTATTCTAATTGTAAATATATTTGTTTGCATTGGTAGAGTTATTGTAGTTTCGTTTGTGTACACTCAAAGTGTGAATGTTTCGTAGTCAATTTTGCATAGGAATTTTTGCAAGAAATCTCTACCCAATATTCCGTCCGTTTCTATGGGGAAATCTTTAGCTACTAGATGGAAATTATGATTTAGAGTTTCTTCTCCTGATTTTAGGTTTACGTTTATTGTTCCTAGTGAGTAAATCTTTTCTATTGTGATACCAGTTAATGCACATTTTTCGTCAGTGTAGTATTCTTCATGATTTAACTTTGTGCTGATTTTGCATAATGATATGTCAGCGCCTGTGTCGACTAAAAATGTTAAGTTGTTATTTTTGAACTTAAGTGTTATGAAGTTCGTATTGTTATCCGAAATTTTGTAAATCTTTAATTCTGGCTTTCTGGAACGTTCATTTGTTCCGAGCCCATGTCGTTTCCCGATTCAGTTACAATATTTCTATTAATTTGGTTTCTATTATTATATCTGTTTTGATATGTGGAATTTCTGTTGGAATTGTTATTGGTGTTCCGATTAAAATTGTTATTGTTGTTATTAAAGTTGTTGTTGTTATATCGTGTTACATTTGGTTTGTAATTTGTACGATTTTGGTTGTTTTGATAGTTGTTATTGTTATATCTTTGGTTGTTGTTGTATCTTTGATTGTTATTGTTGTTGTTGTATCTTCGATTGTTGTGGTTGTTGTATCTTTGATTGTTGTTATTGTTATTAAAATTTCTTTGATTGAATGACTGTGTTCTGTAGTTTGAGTTTCTGTTACGTACGTGGTTTATTTGAAATTGGGTCTGATTATTTTTTTGTTCTAGTTCTAGTGCTGGGTTTATTGCGTCTGAAAATGTATTTGGTTGTGAAGCAAATATTGTTTGTTTGTAGTTTTCGTTGATGCCGTTTTAAAAAATGGTCAGTGCGTAAGTGTCGTTTATTTTTGTTATCGTGGTTTTTTGTAATGCAGTGGCGTTGGGACCTAGTTATTTTATTTGTAAATTATTTAGTTCCGCTATTGTTTTTAATATTTTATCTTTATAGTTAGTTATATTGCCTCTCTGCACCCTATTTGATAATTCTGTATGCAATTTTGGGATTGTTTTGTTTGTTTTTTACCGTTCTTGTAGTGTGGATTTTAATTCATTCAATGTCGTCGGAATTTCTACTGAATTTAGTGCTGTTTTGACGTTTTGGTTTAGTTTAATGTGATAAACGAACTCTACTAGATCTTGCTTACCAGTGGTTGACAAGGTTTTTTCTATTATTTCCACAATTTTTAGGAATGAGTCTAATTCGTTATAATTCCCATTGAAAATTGGGATAGTTTTTATCGCCGTTTCTATATTAAAGTTAGACATGTTGCTTACTTGTGTTTGTGTGGGTTCTTGTGTTTGAGGTTGTGATTCTGTTTCTGTGTCTTCTGTTGGTTTAGATTCTGTTTCTGTGTCTTCTGTTTGTTTTGATTCTGTTTCTGTGTCTTCTGTTGGTTTTGATTCTGTTTCTGTGTCTTCTGTTGATTTTGATTCTGTTTCTTCTACTTCTTTTGTTAATAAACTTTTTGCTGTCTCGTAATATTTGTAGAATTTGTTCAGTTTTTCATTTGTACTGTCGTCTAGTAATTTTATAGTTCCTATTAAAAATTGTACTTCTGCTTTCCAATCGTGTATTTCTTTTAGTTTGTTTTTTGTTGTTTCTACTGTATAAGGTGCCTTTTTTATATTTTTAATTACTTTTTCTTAATTAATTATTATTTCTTCTATCCTTTCCATAAGTGCAATTGTTTGTTTTTGTATTTTGTTTTTATTTGAGAGTTATAAGTATTTATTTTTGATTTAATATCTTCTTCATTGTTTCGTTAGTTGCTATTAATATTTGCATATGCTCAATGTTTATATGCTTTTCTCTCTTGTTGGCTCTTATTTTGGCCTCGTATATAAAACAATATTTATACATTTTATATTTTAATTTATTTATTGTATTTATTTTAGACATCTTCAGGTCTTCTTAAATTTATTCTTTTATTTATATAGTTCTTAAAATAATTGTGCAATTTATTTAATATTAATAAAATTATAACTACTGATGCTATGGTAATTAGTATGACGTCTAGTATGTTGAACGTTGCGCTGCTGTTGTTAATGTTGATTATCTCGTCCTTTGATTGGGTTTTTCCAATGTTTACTTGCTGTTTTTCTGGTGTTTTCTGCTTTTTATTCTCTGCTCTATCTCATCTATTTGTTGCCAAATTTGCCACGCTACGTCCCAGGGTGGTGTGTTTTTGTTGTCTGCTACCACGTTTTTCAGGTGTCTCAGTAGTCTTCTGTCCTTTACCAATTGTCCTCCTCGTTGTTTTTTTTTCTGGGTTGTGTCCTTTGGTATGCGAGTAAGTTCTGCTTCTTTTTTTTTTTGTTGTTGTCTTCTATTATATTCCGCTATCGTCAATTTTTTTGGGCCTGGTTCCGCGATTGTTGTAGGTATGTATTTCGGTGCTGGTACGGCACTTGCGGTAATACTCTCCGGGATGTATTCCATCTAAATTTGTTTTTCAGGAACGAGGCAGGATCTTGATGTTTAGTCTGGCAGGATCTCAGTATTTAGTTGTTGTGTTCTCAGGAACGCTGCAGGATCGCCATGTAAAGGTCAACGTCAACTGTACAGTTTCAAAAGTTCGAGCTTTTAAAAAAAAGACTTCCCTAAAGGAGGGTCGACCTGGCTAATGTCTGGCGTAATACGCCGCTAGACCAGAGTACAAAGCCTGCAATTAAGTTGGCTTTGTAGTTCGCCTTACAATTAAGTTGGCGGAGAATTGAAAATAAAAGCCTGGAGTTAATCTGGCTGTCTATCGACAATTCTTACTTTATTCGGGATCGGTTGGGTTTTTATACCCTAAGGGATCCCATTTTTCTGTTGGAGTGAACATATCAATATAATTATTTGTATATACTTAATCTACTCTTACATTCTATCAGCCTAATTATATCGCCTTTCTCGATCTTTTCACTTTGGAAATCACTCAATATTTTATATTGTTTACAATATAAAGTTATTACTTTTGAGTCACTTATTGAACCATTGCCCAATTAAAAATTCGGCTTAGAATTGGGCGGTTCATTCAAAAACAAATTTGAAACTATTATGGTGGAGCGAAAACTGCAAGCAGAAAGTCGGTCACCATGCATTGCACTTTAGCTCGTTGGAAATAAGCACAGTCTCTCAAGTGTGTGCTAGTTCTAGAAAAGTGTATGAAATACTCAGGAGCGGAGTTCGGGTATGTCGGTACACTACACAACGATACAACGACTACACGCAGTTACTATGGGTAGTACGGGATTAGATTGCCATTCAAGTCGAAATCGAGGCTTGTGCAACTATCATCAACGTGATATGCAGCAATAGCATCACTGAGGCACGTCGCTTAAATCGTAACACCCTGTTGAACAACTTATACCATACGTTCATGTCAGAATATAATGCACTCGGACACATGGAAATCAGTCGCAATCACAATCAACAGCGTGTCAATTATTTGCCCCATCATAGTGCGTGGAAGGAGTCAAGTGTCACCACTAAATTGGGGGTCGTGTTTAATGCCTCGAAACGTAGTGAATATGGTATTTCGCTAAATGATTGTTTATGCCCAGATCCAGAGTTACAACGTGACCTTGCTGCCGTTCACAGCGGACATCGAAAAGATGTACCGCCATGTCCTGGTCAATCAGAAATATGCTGACTTGCAGCGCATCGTGTGGCGAGCTTCTGAACAAGACAAACCAGAGATCTATAGATTGCTAACCGTGACTTATGGCGTTAATTGTGCACCATTCCTGGTGATCAAAGTTTTGCAAACACTAGCACGAGATGAGAAGGAACGCTATCCAAAAGTTCTTCTGTCCGAATTCTATGTTGATGAGGTGTTGTCAGGTGCTAATACGCTGGCTGCGGCGAATCAAGTGCGCATTGAATTACACCAATTGTTACAGGCTGGAGTGTTCAGATTACGAAAGTGGATCTCCAACTCGCCAGCTTTACAAATTCAATCTTCAGGCGTCGTATGGAAGACCACTTCAGACAGTTTTGGCTATGACCTTCACAAAACGAGAGTTGCTGTCTAACGTCGCAAAACTTTTCGACCCACTCGGGTTTCTCGCTCCAGTATTGATAAATTAGAATTCAAGAACAAGGGATCAGTTTTCGAGCCGATTTAAGTCAAATAAATAATCTTGAAGATCCGCGTTGGATCGATACGTCAAACAAAAATACACGCTTACGGAGCCGTGCCTGGAGCTATGCGTGGCCCTTTTGGCTACAAAACTAGTGACTAAAATACAACAAATCCTTAAACTCTCTGTTAACAGGTTTCTGTGGTCAGATTCAACTACCACCATTGGGTGGATTCAGTCAAACCCTGGCCAGTAAAGGACATCGTCGCAAATCGGACCACGCAAATACTTGAGATGACATCTGGTGATTGTGCCTCCAGAGGTATATCATCTAAACAGCTTCTTGACCATCCGTTATGGTGGTCGGGCCCAAACTGGCTATAACGCCCAGAATGCGAATGGCCCACACTATAACCAAGGAGTCAACTGAATTTACCGGAAATGAAAAGGATCCAAGTTTCGACTTCCCAGCTTGAACCAGCTGACTCGTCGATTATCTCCAAGTTCTCTGACCTCAATAAATTGTTAGCGGTCACGGCCTGGTGCCAACGATTCATCTACTATATGTCAAATGTAGACAGTGTAACGAAGTTTCCCCGGTCGTCCGGCTATCCGGCTATCCTGCTATCCAAGGTTCGATTACAGAAAAAATATTTGTTTGATGGTTTCAGGACCTCGTCTTTCTTGTGCTTATCTAAGTGGTTGGTGTTCTTTTACTTATGTTACTTGCTAACGAGCCGAAGAGGTCCAAAAGTGCACGGACTCTTGGGTAACGCAAGGTGGACGTTAGCGTCTCGTGGTCACAGTCCTAGTCTTTGTACAATTCCGTGGCAAGACTGTTCGGAAACACGCAGTGCCCGCAATGCTGTCCGGAGACCCGTTGTGCTGTCACTCAGAGGATAGTTGTCGATTTGTAGAAAACGACGACGAGTGGATTTTTGGCTGACTTGAACAATCGTTTGACAGCAAGGCTGTCCGAAGACACGCAATGCTTTCAACCAACCAATTGGCTATCGCGTTAGGATCAAGTTTCCGAGGCCCGGCGTTGGCTCGAACACTTGTTTGATTGACTGGCAAGGCTGTCCGGAGATCCATAATGCCAGCAAGACTGTACGTAGACCCGAAATGCTTTCAACTAACCAATTGGTCACCACATGTGGAAAAAAATTTGGCTTATTTTAAATTTTAAAATGAAGAAAGGAAAGGAAATATTTGCACCTATGTTTTAGTAATATATATTTTTTTCGATATTGTCAATTGTTTAGGAGATATTTTAGTTTTAAGAAAAAAATGGTGGAGGTGCTATTATAAAACCTTCCCCCTACCTCTTATATGACAATTAGGGTATGTATTAAAATCAATAATCTTAAAGCCCATGATTTTCTCTTTTCAATCATATATAATATGTTGGAGGTGCTTCAGCAATTCCAACCACACTCACTGAAATATACAAAATTAGCGTTTTACAGACCCCAAAATTTCCGTTTTTATACCCTACACCTTAAGGTAAGGGTATATTCACTTTGTAACGAAATGTGTAACGCATAGAACTAGAGACGATAGGTATAGAAAAGTATATATATTCTTGATCAGCGTGACCTCCTGAGTCGATTTAGCCATGTCCGTCCGTCTGTCTGTCTGTCTGTCTGTCTGTTGAAATCACGATCACAGGAGAACCAATGAAGATATCGTGATGAAACTTTGCAGATATATTGTTTTATGTGGTGGGCAGGTTGGTATTGAAAATGGGCAAAATCGGTCCACGGCCACGCCTATTTTTTATTAAAAATGTGATATCAGCGTTCGTTTTTGAGCTATTACAACAAAATTTCATTCCTGGGTATAGAGTAGCATTATCCGTGAATGTCCCAAATATGGGCGTGATCCGCCCACTTTTAGGTTACACAGGCAAAAGAGGGTTATATTGTTAAATATATAAACTTCCTGAATAAAACTTTAGATAACAACTTGTTTTACAAAAAAACATTATTACATCAAAACTGGGTGCGGTCCGCCCACTTTTACACTACATATACAGTATAGCAGTATGAAAAAAAGTTTATTACCACGGAAATAAAGTTTAAATGAACACAATTATAAAACAACTAAGCTAGTTATTTTGTTTTGAAAAAGGTAATGACCACGCCTACTATTTATACAGAGGCGTAGCTAGGTCTCATGGACCCCGGGACGGTTAATCAACTTGTAGCCCCAAAAATGCCTAGAATGCAATAAGTCAATACTTGATTTCCACAACTGCCGCCCCCGACATTGTGCTGCCCAGAGTGGACCGCCACCCCCGCCCCATCCTAGCTTCGGCACTTTTTTTAAAACTTTTAGGTGTAGGGTATCTAAGATTCGGCCAGGCCGAATATAGCTTTCTTACTGGTTTAGCATTAACTTTCATTTAACATACTGAGAGTTATAATCAAAAAGTGCTCTAAAATTGGTCACAAAACACTATTTTTTTGCGTAACCGGTGTTTGACATACTGAGGGTTATAATCAAAAAGCGCGGCCGTAGGCCGCAGGACGCATACACGCCCTAAAATTGGCCACAAAACACTATTCTGTTGCGTAGCCTGTGTTTGACATACTGAGGGTTATAATCAAAAAGCGCGGCAGTAAGCCGAAGGCCGGAGGACTCATACACGCCCTAAAATTGGCCACAAAACACTATTCTGTTGCGTAGCCGGTGTTTGACATACTGAGGGTTACAATTCCCCTCTCGTGAGGGGACAGATCATTAAACGCACGGAGACGATAACGACGAGAACTATGAAATTGTACCAAACGAATAAATTCTTACTTAATAAATAATAATTAATAAAAAAAAACACATCATGAAATACTCATAAAACACTGTTTTTAAATAATCATCCTTTCTGCAATTTACCGCTGAAAAGAGAAAATTATGGATTTTATAAATAGACTTTATAATAGTGTATATAATATATACCTTAATTGCCATATAAGAGAGAGGGGAGGTTTTATAATGGCACCTCCACAATTTTTTTCTTAAAACTCAAATATCTTCCAAACCTTGGTAGTAAAATGGTGTACTAGGGAAATGAGGGGCATGGTAATACCTTTCCTTTGACACCTCGATCACCAGTGTAGCTTTCCTAATTTTGGAATAATAATCCTTTAAATAGGTGACCTTTCACGACCTTCAAACGCCGAGAACACCCAAACTAGTGCCACGCCCCCAAAAGTGGTCGGCTATTTACTATTATAATCGTCCCAAATAACGGTAAAAAAGTATCAAAAAAATGGGGGCAAAACCGCTAAAGTGAAATTGCTCCGTCATGGCACTGTTCCATGTGTTCTTTCGTTCACTCGTTGAGTTTCAATTCCTTGTTGTTTCTGCTTGTTCCTTCCTTGTTTGGCGTGTTCGCTTGCTCTCCCAGTTTTTGGTGTTTGTTCGCTCTCGATTTTGTTCCGCCGAAACACAGACAGAGTGATTGCTTAATTAAACTTCAAACTAAATCTTAATCTTAAAACTAATCTTAATTACTAATACTATAATATTATTAAATTACACTTCGTTGGTATATAAAATTAATATTTCATTGTAATTAAGACAAAAATTAACACTTCATTGTAATATAAATATAAATAAAAATATAATAAAGTAAAAGATGTGATTCAGGGTATTCCGAGGGTATTCGGAATGGTATCCAACATGTGGCGGGCAAAATGGTGCCGTTAATTTTGTTCGTCATATCTCCCTCCTACTTCGGGGTGGGTTCTAGGTATCATTTTACCTCACCTTCCTGGAGACGTGGAACCGGTACTGTGGAACTGTCCATTGACCCGTGTTCTGGTTGATATTTTCTTCCGTGGCACCCATGTGGCCATGATGTTTTTGGCTTCTTCTTCGCAGTTATTACTCTCTCAACGGATGAACGTCTCTGATGCCGTCTAACGAGAGTACATCGTCGATGCCTTCCTGCGCGATTTCTTGGATAATCGTTTCGAGGCCAGATCCAGAAGGGGAATTCCAAAGATACATTCATCATGGTCTTGACATCTGGAGCTGACTTGGTGTCACAGCCGCCTTTCTGTTCCTTCTCTCTGTGCAACGGCGTTTGTAGCCAGGTCGGGCACGTATCTGAAGCGGTCGTTGGTGGTGAAAGGCACGTGAGGAGGGCGAGGCCCGAGCCACGTTAACCTCGTACTCTGCTTCATCTGCGATGGCTTGTGATACGCCTCTGAGCCAAGTGCCTTTCCTTAGGTCTGCATCGGCCCAGACCTCTGGATTCAGGGAGGTATGGGTTATGGTCGCCGTGTAGACCGTCTGGGTGTAGCTTTGTCCCTTCAGTTTTTCGACATAGATGTCGACCTGGTAGTGGTTGCGCTTCGGAACTGGGTTCTCGACTTTGTCCTCAGGTTCGGGCCACTCGTCGTCGTCTGTGTCTCCGAGCGAATAACGGGCCGTTCCCTGGTCGCTGTCTTCTTCCGGTTCGACAGATTTGTCTTCTGGCGTAGTGGATCGTCTGCTGACTTCGATAGCCGATTCCTCTAGGCCCAACGCCAGTTCTTCGGAAATGCAGTGAGACGTGTCTGGACCACTTTCTAGGGCGTGGAACTCTTTAATATCGGCCACGTGGGCTGTCCTGGATCACTTGTCTCCCTGCTTTCGCACCTGCACTATTACAGGGGAAACGAAACTCTCGACCTCGTAGGGTCCGTCGTACCGTGGTGCTAGTTTTGCGGCGAACTTGTCTATGGCTTTGGAGTGTGGATGTTGTTTGAGTATGTTGTTTGAGTATGACTAGCTGACCCACCCGAGGTTTCCATTTCCTTCGAAGTATATTGTAGTGTTTCGCCTGTGTCTGTACTGCCCGCTGCATGTTGTCTCGTGCTATCTGGAAAGCTTGCCTTAGCCGTGCTGCATGTTCTCCGGGAGAAACTTCCGCTCGTTCAGTACCCGGTGTCTCTTGGTCATAGAGTGCTTTTGGTAGACGTAGCTCTCTTCTTTGGACCAAAAATGCAGGGCTGACCTGTAGACTCAGATTTGCTGGTATTGAAGGCTAAAGTGATCTCAGGGAGCAACTCGTCCCATGTAGTTTCCTGGGGTCCAGTGAACTGCAATATAATCACCTTGATCGTGCGGTTGGCGCGCTCTGTTGGGTTCTCCTGCGGAGTGTAGGACACTGTATAGCGATGCTTTACGCCGATGCTCTATGCTGTTTTGACCAGGGAAGAGGTTTAACAAAGTCCGCGGCTACTGTAGCCCAAGGCTCCTCTGCAAGGTGTGTTAGCATTTCTCCCGCGGGTTTCTGTTGGGTGACCCTGTATTGTTGGCAACTTACGCACCTTTGGACGTATCGACTCATTTGGCAGAACATACCAGGCCAATAGTACCGCTGGGATATCCGCGCAATTGTTTTCCGTGTACCTAGATGACTGGTTGTGAGTGCGTCGTGGTTTTCGGCTAGCACTTCGTTAAGTAGATGCTCCGGGACACACAATTTCCATGGTGAAGATTCCTCGTCGTTCCAACCTTCGGGGATGTCTGTATAGCCTTTCTTTTTCGATGCAGTAGTCCGGGAAGCTTGCCAGGTTTTACCTTACCTCTTTCAACTTCCGTGTATTCCAGGACGACTTATGTCTTCTTCGTTTGTTCGTGCGTATATTGCTTCTACTGATTGGCGTGAAAGGTATCCGCGACTACGTTATTTTTCCTTCGACGATACTGGACCTCGTAAGTAAACTGTTGCAACTCAGGGCACATCGAGCGATTCGGCCGGAGGGACTTTCTATCGAGTTCAGCCATTTCAAGGACAGCCATAGTCGGTAACGATGGTAAAGAAGTATCCCTCGATGTATGGTTGCATTTTCCTCACCGCCCATACCACTGCCAAACACTCCTTCTCTGTGTTTTCAGCGCCACTGAGGTGACGGCTAGCGTAAGCGATGACTTTTTCTTGGTCATCTATGATTTGGATCAGAACTGCTCCCAGGCCGTAATCACAAGCGTCGGTTTGGAGGTGAAACTGCTGACTGAAATCAGGACCAGACAATACTGGGGCTTCCGTGAGTCGTCGATTCAGGTATTCGAATGCTTCCTGTTGTTCTTTGTTCCACTTAAAGTGTTTCCCTTTCTTGAGGAGTTGTGTCAGCGGGTGTGTCACTCTGGAAAATCTGACACAAACCGCCTATACCGTGAAGCGACCTCAAGAAATCTCCTCAATTCTCGCACGTGGTGGTTGTAGTTCTCGGATAGCTGCTACCTTATCCGGATCCATGTGGATGCCTTCTTCGCTGATTTCGTGGCCTAGGTATTTAAGTTTTCTTTTAAAGAACTCACATTTCCCAGTATTTATGCGAAGATTGGCCTTCCTTAGACGTGGAGGACTTCCTTTAAGTTTTCCATGTGAGCTTCGAGCGTGTTCCCTGTGACAACGATGTCATCGAGGTATGCGAACGCCACCGGTTCCATATTTGGGCCTATTACCGTGTCTAAGGCTCGTTGAAAAGTAGCTGGGGCTGAATGAAGGCCAAATGGCATTACCTTCCATTGGAATAAGCCACGCCCTGGGACAGTAAAGGCGGTGTAAGTCCTGCTGGATTCTCTCAGTCGTTCCAATATGTGAGCGCGCGTTGAGTTGCCTGTAGTCGACACACAAGCGCCATTTTCCAGTTTTGTTTTTCACTAATACAATCGGCGCGCTATGTCGACTTCGCGACGGCTCTATACAACCCTTCTGCAATAAATCTTTGATTTCTTCGTCGGTAATCTGTTGCATCGCCGGGTTCTTAGGGAAGTAGCGCTGCTTTATCGAACGTTCAGCGCGCATAGTTATGCGGTGTGCGGCTATGTCTGTGGGGCCTTTTAGATCCTCGAATCCTTTCAACTCGGTTGACAAGAATGCATCATTACGCTCTTGTCTCGTCTCTTGTCTCTTTATCTCGGTACCAATGCGAGCCAAGAAATGGAATCCTAAAATTAGCTCGTCAACTACGTCTGGCATGATCAACAGGGTCAGCTCACATCTCCTTGTACCGAAAGATACGCGGGTTCTGAGTGCTTCTGTGATTACTTGCACTTCGCCGTTCGCCATACACATCCGCGTTTCAACTTTGTATATACTGGGTGAGATTCTTAGTTTATGGGCATAGTAGCTGCTGATGAAGCTCTGCATTGCACCCTTGTCTAGGGTGGCATCGGGGAGTTCATTTTCTAGCAACGGTAGCAACTATCCGTTGGCCCTCCATACGCAGGTCTTCTAATGGCTTCGAGGGTTTGTCACCGTTTTCCGACGTTTTCCGAAAACACGCTTGACACGTGTTTCTCTCATGTTCGTGTGGCGCAACAGATTCTGTAGTGATACAACATAATCTTAGAATTTTTCATCGGTTCTTTGTGTCCGCTGACGTAAGTCGTCATCCAATCGCTCAAAGAACCGCGCTGGTAAGAAGAATTCTAAGAAGTCTTGTTTGAATGACTTCCACGAGTTCCACCGTTTGTTATTAATTCGAAAGCATTCCAGAGATCGATGCTGCAGTAGTTCCGGCATAACCTTTGGTAGTAGATCTGTGCTCAATCCGTATGCTTCGGATAGCTTCTCTACCCTTTCTACAAATGCTAGTGCATTTTGCACTCCGTCATAGAGTAATATCCGTTTCTTTATGCGGTCAAGAATGGCGTAGTAACTTACTGTTGGATCTGCTGACGCGTCGTACAGCCAAGGTTCCATTGTAAAAATGCATCTACGGGTGGACCAGTGCATTTTCGGTGCTCTTGATGTTCTTGAGCTGTAGGCTCGCTGTCCACTTGTTTCGGAAGGCCTAACATAGGTCGTAGCGCTAGTTGTTCTAGTCTTCCAGGAGTGGTTCCCGCCCTTGGCAAGTCGTTCTGCTTGTGTATTCCTTCAAACTTATTAAGCCGTGTTGTTGCTTCTGCAAATAAGGCCGATTCCCTTACAAACGAAGTGAACCGCTTCCGCAGTTCTTCATAGAACCTTCGGTTTCCAAACCAAATTCTCTTACGTACTATATGAGCGTCCTTTCGTAGAATATATATCCAGGAAGTCTTTACCATGGTGCTTGGTTTTTCCCGACTTGGGTTGTATAAAATGTCTACAGCGCACAATATATGTTCCGAATTCTTCTGTTTTTATATTTAGCAAGGTCTCTGCTCGGGCGCCACTGTAACGAAGTACCCCAGTCGTCCGGGTTTATAGCTGGGGTAGCTCGCCAGCTGTCCAAGGTTCGATTACAGAAACAAAATTTGTTTCTTGGTTTCAGGACCTTGTCTTTATTGTGCTTATCTAAGTGGATGTTGTCGTTCATTTACTTATGTTACTTGCTAACCAGCCGGAGAGGTCCAAAAGCGCACCGACTCTTGGGTAACGCCAGGTGGACGTTGGTGTCTCTCAAGGTCACAGTCCTAGTCTTTGTACAATTCCGTAGCAAGACTGTTCGGAAACACGCAATGCCCACAAAGATGTCCGATTTGCGATGTTGTCGATTTGTGGAAAACGACGATGACTGGATTTTTGGCTGACTCGAACAATCGTTTAATGGAGTTGCAAGGCTGTCCGGAGACTCGTAATGCCAGCAAGACTGTCCGGAGACTCGTAATGCTTTCAACCAACCAATTGGTTATCGAATCAAGTTCCCGAGACTCGGCGTTGGCTCGAAAAATTGTTTGACTGATTGGCAAGACTGTCCGAAGACTCGTAATGCCAGCAAGGCTGTCCGAAGACACGCAATGCTTTCAACCAACCAATTGACTATCGCATTAGGATCAAGTTCCCGGGACCCGGGGTTGGCTCGAACAATTGTTTGATTGACTGGCAAGGCTGTTCGAGGACTCGTAATGCCAGCAAGGCTGTCCGTAGACACGCAATGCTTTCAAACAACCAACTGGTTATCGCGTTTAAGATCACGTTTACGAGAACCGGCATTGATTCGAATAATTGTTTAATTGATTGGCAAGGGTGTCCGGAGTACCGTAATGCCAGCAAGACTGTCAGTAGACCCGAAATGCTCTCAATTAACCAATTGGTTACCGCGTGTGGAAAAAACTTTCCCTTGTTCAGAAATACACTTTAAAATAAACCTCGCGTTGTAAATGTACTACGAACGAAACTCACTTTGTCCACTGTTGATTAACGTCGATTGCATAACACCGAAGCATTTCTCGCCTCATTAAAGCGATTCATCGTAACCATAGGTCTCTGCACGGATCTCTATAGTGATTGCGGTACAACTTTCGTTGGTGCCGATGTGTTGTTCCAGGAGGAACACGAATAACACTCTAAAAGCTCAACTCCATAACGCAGCCGTGTACTATTCGCGCCGTGGAATCAATTGGCATTTCATACTACCACCTAATTTCGGTGGACTGTGGGAAGCTGGAGTGAAAGTTAAGGTTAATCTTAAACGGGTTGTTGGAACGACAACATCAACGTTTGAGGAGTTTTACGCAGTTCTGAAGCAGATTGAATCCTGTCTAAATTCGAGACCACTGACAGCTCTTACCGATGACCCTGACAATGTCTCCGCATTAAGTCCAGGTTAACGTCCAGGTCGGACGACCTCTCACTTCGGTGCTGGATACTCAGCCAATAGACAGCAAGGTGACACCGCGCAACAGGTGGAAGCTGCTCTTGCAGATGTATCATGATTTTTGGCGCAGGTGGTCACTCGAATACTTATAAGGGCTTATTGTCAGACCCAAATGGCGGCAACAACAGCGTAACGTAAAAGTTGGACAACTTGCTCTTATTCGCGATGAGCGAGTCCCTCCAAAGCGAGTCCCTCCAAATGGGCTATGGGTCGTTTAATGAAAATATACGCCGGTTCCGATGGGGTCGTCACTTTAAAGACACAATCTACCATACTGAAACGTCCAGTTAGCAAACTATCGATATTGCCGGTTGAAGCAGCGATTGAAGACGACGGCCACCAAAACTTTAAGTAATTCTTTCGTCGCCTGTTGGGACGATGTGGGCGGAATGTTGGAAATTATTGAATATGCCATCCCTGGCATTTCTCTATTGTCGAAGTTGGTACGAGGGAGCTGCATACATTTTGAGAGTGTATCGTTTTCTGCACGACACGTGTATCAGTACTGTCTTTTTTACATTGTCAAAGCAGGGTTTCTTGCTGCAACCAAATTAGAAACTCATAAAATCAAATTTAGAAACAGTGTCCTAGGTACTCTGTTTCTCTTGCAAAAAATGCAAATTTATGTACTTGAAGCTTTAGGTTGTGTTGTCTAAGTTTATTAAAAATTTTATCAATGTTCTCGATATGTTCTAATAGTGGGGTGCCAAAAATGAGTATGTCATCGAGGTATACGACACATATTTTGTTTATAAATTCCCTAAGAACCGAGTTCTTTCCTTTGAAACGTCGCTGTGTCATTTTTAATTCCAAATGGCATTCTCATGAACTCGTAATGACCAAGTGGTGTGGAGAATGCTGCTTTTTTCTATCACATTCCTTTATTAAAACCTGGTGAAACCCTTTAGCTAAGTGTAAAGTTGTAAAATATTAAGGCTGTCTAATTTCTCTAATTTATTTTCTATATTAGGAATAGCAACTTTGTCGCTTATAGTTTCCTCGTTTAGCTTTCTATAATCGAAGACGATACGCCATTTCTTTGTTTCTGAATTTTCTGTTTCTTTGGAACTATCCAAAGCGGAGAATTGCGTCGTCGAATGTTTTATTTTTGAATTGCGTTCATTTCCAACTCAAGTATATTTTTTCCTAATAAACTCCTTCAGAAGTTCTGTTATTATTTCGTGGTTTATGTTAGTCTGTCCGCTTAGTGTGTTGAATTGTAAATTATTTTTTAGTTCTATTCTTTTATATTTTGTCAGTTTGTCCTCGTTAATGAGAGTTGTTGTTGATCCTGTGTCTATTAAACAATTTATTTTTGCATCTCCTATACTCAATTCTACTAACGGTAAACTAAGTCCTCCCTAGGCAACTGAAAATTTAATTCTTCCTGTTGAAGTTGGTTAACTTCCATTGGTTGAGATCTATTGTTTCTGGTCTGGCCTGAGTTTCTATTGTTGAAATTTGTGTTTTGATTTGGGTTCCAATTTCGCTGGTTGTTTAGGCTATATCTAGAGGAATTGGAGTCTAGTTGTCCAGCTTGTCGGAGTTGTCCTGAGTTAGTGTCTTGCTTAAATGAATTTTGGTTTCTTACGTGGTTAAAGTCTTGACTTATACTTTGAAATTGTCCAGAGTTAGTGTTTTGTCTAAATGGGTTTTGGTTTCCTATGTGGTTAAAGTCTTGTCTTGTGTTTTTCTTGTTGCTATAGTGGTTCGTCCTCCTTTCAAGTTGCTCAATTACACCGTAATTTTTCAAATCTTCAGATTTGTGTTCTTTTAGGAAAGAATCTTTTGATCTTTACTTCACCCGACTGCGCCAGTAATGTGTTGTAGTCCTTCGGGATGTCTTCTAATCTCTTGCTTTTCCTTCAATTAAAACTGCACTTGTTTTCTATTTGTAAGGTTTATTTTCTATCTTTCCTTTATTATTTTACATTTCGCTTCACACTGCTTTTACTAACACCTTTTTATAATTATTATGTTTCTTTTTCGCTTACGTTTATTTAATTGCACTTATATTTATTTCGAACTATAATTACTTTCGTATTATATTTCTAGGGACACTAGGTTAGACTAACACGATGTCCTTAATCGCGACTTAATACTACTTTACACTTTTAACGCGACTTTAGACGCGACTGTCTTACTCTATGATTTTTACAAGACTCCCGTTGGAATCTTTTCTAGATTCCACGTTAGCTCGGTCGACACAGACGTCGACCGAACTGAAGTGGGTCAGTATGCCGTGTTTCGCAATTTCCATTATTTCGCAATATTAAAAACGTAATATTCGCAGAATCAATACGCGGAAGAAAATCGTTCTCAATTTAATTCTTCCGCTTCTGATCGTTGGTTATTTCAAACAAAGCGATTTAATGGTTTGGAAGCTTGCTAATGAAAGCTAGCTTCCACAATCCACTACAATCGCCACGCGCTATGGATTCTAGGGTTTGGAAGCTCGCTACTAAATGCCAGCTTCCACAATCCATTCCATGCGAAGTGTTCTGGTTGCTACCTTAGCTTTCGAAGTTCATTAAACCAAAGCTTGACTAAAACCAATTAAACTAAAGCTTCGGGCTTACCAAGCAAAGTGCTGTGGTTGCATTAATGTGAACTTGGCCTTGACTCACTCGCGGAGTAGTATTATAAAAACAATAATACTGGCCTTGAAAGTTCTTGTCAAACGGAAGTGGAAATTGCGATCGCGACATACAACATCCCTCCACCCTGGGGGAAGAAAAATTTAGTATCGTGCAAAACGATATTAAATTTTTCTTGTACATCTATTGTTTGTTGAATCGAGGGTGGTCGTGTGTTTAGGTTGATTTTGCTTATTGTTAGTGTATTTTATTTCATGAAGATCTTATGTGCTACGTCAATATTCATTAATTATTAGTAATAATTACAACAACTTCAATACACTTAATTATTAACAGAAATTGTAATAAAAACTGATTACAATAATAATACAATAATATGACCGGTAGCTGCCTTTCTTCGGTGTCATCTGTGTGTAGGTGGATGATTTTGATGTTGATCTTGAAGTTGATATTCTTGTTGCTGTTGATGATGGTTTTGTTGTTTATGTACACCTTGATGCTGGTGTACACGTTGATATTGATGTATTGTGGGAATGTTGCTGCTGGGTGGCTGACGCGTGGGGTGCTATGCTTGATGACCAGATGTAGTTGTTCGTTGTCGGTAGTATCGTTGTCCCGCAATTGGGATCAATTGTTTTTCGCTTCACGGTAGTTGATGGTTGAGATGTTACCAAGATCATCATTTGTAACATCTTGCTAAACATCTTCAACATTTTTCTTGTCGATAATGGTGATGTGTTTTGAATCGTTATCTCTTGATGTACTGTTGTATAACGTTCCTGCGGCGTAAGTTTAAAATTGTCGTCGTAAATTTAACTGGCGAACCTCTGACTGCATTAGTGGATCGCTGCTATTTCGTTTTTTTGCTATTTATAATTTTATGCAATAATTTTTGTGACCTGTATTATTTTAAGTTTAATTCGAAATATTTTATCTTTATAAGTTTTATTATATAATTTCTAGTATTAATCTAACTCAATACAAAGTGTAATTTTTACGTTAAACATCGAGGTTATATCATTTGTTTATTACCAATTTAACATAAGATGAATTTCGACTAAAGTTACGTTTTCTTTTTCTTTTTTTTTTTCTTTTAATTAGTTAACGTTGTTTTTTTTCGTATTGAAGGTACATATTTTATTCTAAATTACAATTTAGTTAAGTTTTATATTATTTTTATATATGTATATGTGTACTTTATTATTTTTATTATTTCTGGTTTGAATGTACGTATTTTAAAATATCTTTAAAATATTCTTAGTTGCACTTTAAATAGGTTCTATTTCTGTATGTTTCCCTTCTGTATGCATTGGTATGTATATAACAATGTTTCTTCTATTTATTTTCTTATTGTTTTGATTATTTTCAAGTTGTTCACCTTTGATGTTTTTATTTTTGCTTTCCTCATTTGGCTTGTGTTACAATTTTGATTTACTGTTTTTGTTTTTTTTTTCATTTATTGTTTAACTGACACTGCATTCTGCTCGTGTTCAGTTGCTCTACGTCCGCACCTGCTTTGTTGCAGTGCTTGCGTTAATCGCTCAATTCTTTCTTGGTTTGTTATTAACGCGACTCATTATTATTTTACATGGATTCTTAATCAACTACATATTATATTTTGTAAAAATTTTATTTTGTATAACTAAGAAGAATATTTAGAATTAGAAGAATATTTTAAAGAATTAAGGCAACAATTTTTTTTTTTTTTTTGGTCTTAGGTTTATATAACTTTTCTTTCTATGTCTGCATCTAGGTGCAAATATGCTGTTTAAATTTCTGTTATGCATAGATTTCATGTGCATTTATTTCTAAAATAAAGGCAAATGCAATAGTTATGGCTGTGTATTTAACGGAACAGCTACTTTTCATATACCGTATATTATTAATATTAATTTCACGTAAAATTATCTTATCTTTCGTGGTTCCAAACGAAACGTGGTTTTGACTTGCTTTTTATTTTTTCATTATGAAATTCGATGAATTTCATTCGTTATTCAAATGTAAGACTGAAGTTAAATTAGAATTATTAGTAGGAAAATTAAAACTAAGACTGTTAATTTCCTACTATCCTATACTAAATTTTATCAATCCTATTTTATATATAATTGTTCTATCCTAACTAATTCCTGACTACTTAATCCTGACTACTTAATTTAATTCCCTAACCTATTAACCTATTTTCTTAGTTTAAGTGGTTCTGATTCCTATGTAATTATCTAGTTAATATTATTTTCCTATTTAATTGCTACTATATAACTTAAGTAAGTTATTGTGGAATGGCTTTTCCTTTCCCTTAATATTTAATAATGTCGTAATTGAACTTTTTATTCCTACTACTTTATATGGCCCTATCCATATTGGAGAAAACTTATTTTTCCTAGTTTGATTTTTAATTGGTACGCTATCTCCTACCTTAAATTGTACTAATTTTGACTTACTATCATATTGCTTTTTGGCTACCCTTTTAGCCATTTCCCAATTTTTCCTCACTATTTCGTGAGCCCTTTGTATTTGAAATTTCAATACTTTATTTGGATCTTCCGCATTATAAACCGGACTACACTTCCTTTTTAAATTAGTCGGCATTTCTATGTCGAATCCGAATAAGGTACGAAACGGAGTTTGCTTGGTCGTAATGTGGGGTGTGTGGTTGTGAACGTGCATTGCTGCAGTTAACCATTGATCCCAATTCGACCCATCTTCTTTAGCAAAACTACGCAAATATTCCGCTAGAGGTCTGTGGCTTCTCTCTAATGAGCCATTAGCTTGCGGATGATATGGTGTTATATGTAATTTCTTAATTCCTAACAATTTACAAGTATCTGAGAACAATTTCGAAATGAAATTAGTTCCGTTATCTGTAATTAAAATCCGCGGAATTCCGTAACGCGTGATTACTTCGTCATAAAAAGTCCTGGCGACAGTACTTGCTTCCGCATCTGGGATCGCTGTACATGCCATAAATTTCGAGAAATCATCCTGAAAAGTCAGAATGTACTTATTTCCGGACAGTTTCTGGTAGAATACCGACTATGTCCATGTAAACTTTGTCGAAAGGCCGCGTTGGTGTATCTGTTAGCATCATGGGCATTTTTGTTAATTTCGAGCTTTTGTTAGCTTGGCATTTCGGACAGTTTTTTATGAATTCCTTTACTTGCTTTTGCATTCCGGGCCATCTAAATTGTTTCCGTATTCTCAAATATGTTTTCACTGCACCCTGATGTCCTCCCAGTGGTGAATTGTGAAAGTCTTTGATTACTGTTTCTATTTGTTTCGGGTCGGATAGCAATGTCGCTGTGTTATTTTTTCCGTTTCCCGGTTCCCCATGATCTTTATCAATTTCGACGATTGGTCCTTGTTGTTGCTCTTGCTGTGCTGTTTTTGCTTTCGACCGTGTTTGTACGGCTGCTATTGTTTTGTGTTTTTCCTGAGGAATTCTACTTAGTGCGTCTGCATTTAAGTTTTTCTTTCCTGGCTTATATAGAATTTCGAATTTCGAATTTTCGACTTGCCAGTCTTGAAGTCTGGTCCTTTAAATTGACTATTCCCTTTAATGGCTGCCTAGGAATGGAAATGTCTGCCTAGGAGATATGCTCTAAAGTTCTTTGTTGCCCAAACTATCGCTAAGAATTCCTTTTCTATTGTTGAATATCTCTTTTCAGTGTCGCTCGGCTAGCGAAAGCAATTGGTCTATTTCCGCCTACTTCTCCTTGAGAAAGAACCGCGCCTAACGCTTCATTACTTGCGTCCGTAGTTAAAAGAAATTCTTTTGTAAAATCGGGATATTCCAAAACTGGTAGTGACGTGACTGCTTCTTTTAGTTGTTCGAATGCTTGCTGGCAGTTTTCTTTCCAGATAAATTTTGCATCCTTACGTAATAATTTGTTAATCGGTAGCGCTATCATAACTGTGTTTTCAATAAATTTCCTATAATAATTTATTAGTCCAAGAAATGCTTGTACTTCTTTTCTGTTTCTCGGTACTCCGATGTTCTTTACACATTCTACCTTGTAGGGGTCTGGTAAAGCACCATTTTCCGAGCATTTGTGTCATAAATAAACTATTTCCTTTCTCAAAAATTTGCATTTCTCTGTATTTAGTTTTAAATTATGTTCACGTAACTTCTGTAGTACTGAGCAAAACCTCTCTTCGTGTTGTTTGAGATTTCTACCATAGATAACAATGTCATCTAAATAAACAAAACAGTCTATCCCTTGTAGACCTGTTAGGATATGATTCATTATCCTTTGGAATGTCGCTGGGGCACCTGTCAGCCCAAATGGCATTCGATTGAATTCGAAATGCCCAAGTCCCGTACTAAATGCCGTTTTCTCCTTGTCCCTTTCATCGACTAAAACTTGGTGATATCCACTTGCCAAATCTAGCGTTGTAAAATATCTGCTATGGCCTAATTGCTCTAAAATTTCGTCAATGCGCGGAATCGGAAAAACTTGTTTGATCGTCGCTTCATTTAGTTTTCTGTAATCTATTACGAGTCTCCATTTTTTCTCCCCGTCCTTGCCACTTTTCTTGGGCACTAGAAGTAACGGCGAGTTCCATGGTGATGTACTATGTGTGATAATACCACATCTAAAAGTTTGTTCACCTGTTTATTTATTTCCTCTCTATGTATTTGAGGTAATCTGTATTGTTTTCTGTTTATGGGCGGCTGATCTGCGCCTGTTGGAATTTCGTGTTTTAATACGCTTGTAAACGAAAGTTCGTCTCCTTCTAGTAGGAAGACGTCATGAAATGATTTTACCACTTCTTCTATGGAATGCTTTTCCTCTATATTTAAATTTTCATCTAACTCAATTTCATTGAGCAATTCATTTATTCTCCTTTTGGCATCTATTCTGCCTATACTATTAATTGACGTAGTACTTTGTATTGTGTACTCGTCAGAATTTGTGAATTTTGGTTTATATTCGCTGCTTATCTCGTAATCATACTCTGTTGTATTTAATACCGGAGCATAAACCGTATTATTTTTCACATTTACTAATGTGTCTGCTATATAGATTCCTGGGTCTATTTCTTCTTTATGAATGACAACATTATTTAATTTTGTACGTAGTTTCAAGGGTACTATCGAAATTGTTCTTGCATTTACTGGTATGTAATATTGTTTATTTTTCTCTTCTATATGCTCGATCGTTTTTATGGGTAATTCCAAAATAACCTCTTTCCTTTCATTGAAGAGTTTTAAAATCTTCTCCATTGTATTTATATTGGATTTGTTCCACAAATTATCTCTTCCTAGTATGCCGTCTGCCGGTACTCCTTGTTTAAGTGACACAACGTCTAGCGTTAAACGTAAGGACTGTACCTCCTTGTGGCATACCTCCTTCTGTACCGTACCTCCTTCTGTGGTCACGCAACCTCCAAATGCTCCGCCTAAGCCTTTCCTATTCGACTTCTCTATTATTGTGCTATCTTTAATCGCACTTTTCTTTATCAGGCTTGTATCTGCTCCTGTATCTTCCAGTAAAATGAGTTTTCCATTTATAGCCTCTACGCAAGGCAATTCGATGAACACGTCATTAAACTGGGTTTGACTGCAGTTGGCTGTTTCCTGTTTCTGTATTTCTATTATTATTTTCTAACTTATTCATTGAGCACAGTATTTTTGGATTTAAATCTTGGGTTTTCTCTCTCAACTTAATTGGTATCTCTAAATCAACGGTTTCTCCAAACGTATGATTTCTCTCCGTTACATTGGTTTTATTATTTTTACCGGCATTCTTCAACTTGCTATTAATTTCTAAGTCTCTTGAAGTTGATAACGTTTCAACTATCACTTCCGATGTCGGACTTACGGTTAGCACTTTATTTTTTAAAGTTGGTAACGTATCCACAACCGGTTCGGATGTATGAATTACTGCTACTCCTTCATTTGGCCTTAAGTTACTAATATTTTTGGGTTCCCAGATTAATGGCCTGTTCTGGGCCCTTGATAGTTTCCCGGACGATTACTTTGCAACGTTTCCCAATTTCTTTTTGCCTCGCAATTTTTTATCATATGACCTGGTCTATTGCACCAATGACATATCGTTTGGCTCACTCTGTTTGGCGGGTTCATAGGAGTCTGATTCCTTTGCAAACCGTTGACTGTATTCGGATTAATGTTTATTGCCTTCTTTGGTTCCCGTTTTGTTGAAATTGGTTTTGATTTCCATTTTGTTGGGGTTGTTTAGGTTGCCAGTTTGGTTGTGATTGATTCGGAAGCCAATTTTGCTGTGGTGGATTCCATTGCTGGCTTCCTTGAGTTTGATAATTGGGCCCTTGATATGTGTTTCTTGCCACATTATTCTGGCTTCCTTTTTGGTCGCACCTCCAGTTTGCCTCGTGTCCATATTTTGAACACTTCTGGCAATATGGCGTGTTTTTGCGCGTTAAACAATCCTCTCTGGTATGCCCTCGCTTATTGCAAAATGAGCAGATTATTCTCTCTGTAGCTCCTTGTGGAGGATTTTGTGTCCTAGTTGGTTGCCGAACCATTCTATCTCCTGTAGCTCTGCCCTGGCTTCCCTGTTGAATCTGCTCGTGCTGGTTATGCATGGTGGCACGAAACTGCGAATTCATATTAATGTTCAAGGGGTCTGTTTGGAGGGAGCTACTGTGTATGGTGCCGAGTGCCTCTACCGCCAATTCTACCATTTGTTCAATGGTTTTCTTCGTCACATTGAGCATATAAATTCTCATTGCGGCGTCCTTTAATCCTGTTTTAAATGCTTTCTCTACGACCCCTTCCAGCATACTTAATAGTGACCTATCTCCAACTCCGTTGTAATCCGTTCGAACTATCTCTATAGCCTGTGTTCTTAGCGCGTTTAGGCGTCTTGCAAACTATCTTATATCTTCATTAAGCACTTGGCTACAATTTTGGATACTCTATATGACTGTATCTAAGGTGATTTTAGGTAATTATGCCCTTTTTATTGTGAGGTAGAATTCCTCGAGGCTATTGAAGTGTTCTAACCTCACCAAATCATAGGCATCCCCATGCAACCTCTGCTTAATGCAGTCTATGTAATCCTGACTATTGTTTGTACCTACTTCCCTTGTGGCTAATTCGCACCCTTGTATAAATTTGTAGACTTCGCCGCGTAAGTCTGGTGACTGTGTGCCCGAAAAGAGCGGTACCAGCCTATTCGTAATCTTGGCTATCTCACCCATACCCATCTTATGTATGTTATCTGTCGTCTTAATTTGTTTAAACAACCTTCCGTTGTAATCTTCCGCAATAACTGCGGACGGAGTAGCTTCCTTATGATAAAGCGTCTGATCGTTAGCTAATTCTATTTCTTGTTGTAGCCGTCTGTTTTCCTCTTTCAATTCTTGGATTCTTTTGTGCGCTTCTTCTAAAGAACTACAGTCTTCCCTAGATTTCTGTGAAAATCCCTGTTCTAGCGTTCTATTCAACGTTTCCTCAGTTATTCCCTTTTTCTCTAATAGTTCCCTTAGTTTTATGTTCTCGCCCTCTACGTTCCTTAGTATATCCTCCTGAAATACTGTATCTACTAAGTAATTATCATACCTATTCTTCAGTGCATTAAATTCTGATTCCCATGTCTTGGAATCTTCTGTCTTATTCTGTATTATCTGGTTTAGGAATGTAAGCAATTCCTCTACTACTGCGTCTGCTCTTTCTACACTTGTAAGGTCTCCTAGCTCCCCTACTCTAGACTTTATCAACTCTAAGTTCTCTTTGTTGCCTACAGTCCCTTTTAAAATTGCCCAATATTTAGATATAAACTCCCCCAACTGGCGTTTCAGTTCTTTATGAGTCCTTTCTAATTCTAAGTAACCTTGCTCCTGTAATGACTCGGCCATTAATTAAACGAATGACATATAGTTTAATGGTTTTTATTTTATTAATATACATATGTCTTGTATCTGTAAATGTTTCCCAATTTTCCGTACTTAAATTTTTATTAAAGCGATTACTTAGCGCCACCAATTATCGTTTAATCGTTTCATTAAACGTTTAATTCTTAATACTACTCATAGTACTTTGGAATGAGAAACCATTAAAATTCTTAGTATGAAGATTCAACTTCCTTAACCTGCTTAGATTTCATGTTCGCTTCGTTTACCGAGCGTGCTGTAAACATTTGCTGTACATCTGTTCATTAGTCTGTACGCTGAAGCTCGCTGCTGCTTTGTTTCAAGCAGAGATGAAGCGTCAAAATTTTCTTGACTGCGCTGAGGTAATTTAAGACCTCACAGAATGGAATGAATGATCTGCCTCCGTTTTTAGCGGCCAACACAACTGCAACGTTTGCAATCTCGTATTCGGACGATTAACCTAGTGAGCTCGTTCGAGTTATTTTTTTGTTAATTGCTTGCTATCATTAATTGTTTTCATCAGCAAGCAATTATAATTGCTTGTTATTTGAAACAACGAATCTAACTTTGCTTGTTTTTTATCAGCCAGCAATTGTAATTGTGTATTATTGAAACAACGAAGTTAACTTGGCTTTCATTCTCCAAACGATATGAAGTCTCTAAGCTCCGTACTTTAAATGTTTAACCTTTCAATTTGTTATTTTTAATAACAAAAAAAAATTATTTTTAGTGTTTTAATTTATTGTAATTATTATTATTACCCCTTTTTTTTTTTTTTTTTTGAAATTTCATACATTTGCAATACAATACAATGTAGGACGTATTATTTAAAAATACGAAATACGGCCGAATAAAATTATAAAATTCATTATCAACCAATCAACTTAAAATGTGCGACTTTGAAATCAACTACATTGAATGTTAAAATTTATTTAACAATGTACTTTGAAGTCAAACGTCTAAGACACACCCGAAACTATACAACTTAACCGTATACTTTACGCGTTTGTTTTAGTATTGGATTGGTTTCCTGTTTTAACAATTTGGGGAAATTTATCATTTGAACTTTTCCACTTTAAATTGAATCTATTTAAGTTAGCAAAATTATTATGATTTTCGCCAATTTGTCTCAAAGTGACCAATATCGTTAAATAAAAAAAAAATCGCAAAAATTTGTATTTGTTAATGTTGGCGACGTTTAAGTCGTTACTGTTGACTACTGGCATTAACGAAAGATAACTAGCACATAAACCAGTATCTTTCACCAGGATATCTGCTGATTTGTTGGCATTCGGAACTTGAATTGACTGCCAACGCTGAAAATTAAAATGCTGTTAAATAAATGTATAATTTGATTATTTTAAATCTGTAGTTATTTTTATTAGCGAACGTACTTTACTTTTCACTAATTCCACAGTTTCTGTACTAACGTTTCCTTGCGTTTTGTTCACCTATTGGTTTTTTCTTTCACTTTTTTTTTTTTTGTTTTAAGGTCGGCAAATTACAAATTCTCTATTTCTTAATTTGCATTTGTTTGTTTTAAAATTAAATTAAAACTTGTTTCCTTATTAAATCTAAAATTTTCTGATTCCGCATTAGATTCAAATTCAATTTGCCTTAGGGATTTTTTTTTTTTTTATATAGTTCCCTATTTCACACTTTTAAGTTCAGACTAAAACAATAAACACTATCACTTTTACTTCTTGATAAACTTAATTTTCCTTTAAAAAAAAACAAAAAAAAACTTCCTATTTTCTCTAATACTTTATCCTATAATTATAAAAATATAAGAATGACCGAGTGAAATGGTTCGACCTCAGCAAAGATTTTGTCCAGCTAATGCTATTGGACAGATAAGTTTGCCGTGCAATTAAGCTAGCATCCTTTTGATGTAAGCGATGAATTTGGGACCTGAAAGTTATTTTATGTTTTATATAATATATATAAAATAATATATTTGATATAATAATAGAATTCAATTCTTTCAATTCTATTACTATCCTTTTCCCTTTTCCTTATTATTTGATTCTACTTTTATTTTTCACTTTTTTACTTTCACTGTTGAAATTTTTACTGAACTTATTATTTCACTTTTTGCCAATTTTCCTTTTTTTTTTCTCTTAAACTTGTTTTTCGCATATACGATCACTCGCTCTTAACTTTTAATTTTAACTAGCTTATAACTTATAACTTTTCCTTTTCACTTCCTGCTTTTTCCTAAGCTACTAATCTTTGTTATATCACTTATCTTTTAACTAATCTAAGCTGCTACTCTTATTTTTAATTTCCGTATTTTATTGTTACTTACTTTTTCCTTTATTCGAGCGATCCTCGGCTCGAAAATTCCGGCTACGCCAATATGTTGTAGTCCTTCGGGGTGTCTTCTAATCTCTTGCTTTTCCTTCAATTAAAACTTCACTTGTTTTCTATTTGTAAGGTATATTTTCTATCTTTCCTTTATTATTTTACATTTCGCTTCACACTGCTTTTACTAACACCTTTTTATAATTATTATGTTTCTTTTTCGCTTACGTTTATTCAATTGCACTTATATTTATTTCGAACTATAATTACTTTCGTATTATATTTCTAGGGACACTAGGTTAGACTAACACGATGTCCTTAATCGCGACTTAATACTACTTTACACTTTTAACGCGACTTTATACGCGACTGTCTTACTCTATGATTTTTACAAGACTCCCGTTGGAATCTTTTGTAGATTCCACGTTAGCTCGGTCGACACAGACGTCGACCGAACTGAAGTGGATCAGTATGCCGTGTTTCGCAATTTCCATTATTTCGCAATATTAAAATTGTAATATTCGCAGAATCAATACGCGGAAGAAAATCGTTCTCAATTTAATTCTTCCGCGTGTGGATTCTGATCGTTGGTTATTTCAAACAAAGCGATTTAATGGTTTGGAAGCTTGCTAATGAAAGCTAGCTTCCACAATCCACTACAATCGCCACGCGCTATGGATTCTAGGGTTTGGAAGCTCGCTACTAAATGCCAGCTTCCACAATCCATTCCATGCGAAGTGTTCTGGTTGCTACCTTAGCTTTCGAAGTTCATTATCATTTCGAAGTTCAGCTTGACTAAAATCAATTAAACTAAAGCTTCGGGCTTACCAAGCAAAGTGCTGTGGTTGCATTAATGTGAACTTGGCCTTGACTCACTCGCGGAGTAGTATTATAAAAACAATAATACTGGCCTTGAAAGTTCTTGCCAAACGGAAGTGGAAATTGCGATCGCGACATACAACAAATGTTGATCCTTTGGGATCAAAGAAAAAAAAACAAATTGTCCGTTTTGATTAAGACCCAGTCTTCTCTATTTGAACTTCTTTTATAAACTGAGCCTTAACTAATTTATGTTACCATTTCAACTTTTACATAAAAGTAAATGCTTAGTCAAGTAAATGCTTAGTACTAAGTACTAAGTGCTTAGTGTTTATATAAAATAATTATTGAAAATACAAAACGCTTAAGTGGTAATTCGATATTCCATCCGCGGTGCGCATTGGTTGTTGAACTGAAAAGACTAAATATGCTCAAGTGGCACTATTGTAGGAATATAGGTTATTGAACTGTAGTTGGGCTGAACTCAGTTAAATGGTCATTAAACTTAAGTGCTATGAGAAATGGTTAGGTTGCCCAATTTATTGGCATTTTGTACGAAGTGTACGAGTTTTCAGGTGAAGCCGCTAACTTCGATATGAATCGCGTCTCATTATTTATCGATTTTCGTTATTACGCTCCTCTCGTTATTCTTCTGTATGGCCAGAACACAATATGTGCATTGTCGTTATGTGCATTGTCTCTGCTCTTCTCATACCGCGCCTTCCGTTTGTCTTTGTATTTAACGTATTGTTGTAATTTGGATTCTCTTGCTTCCTTGTTCAAAAGTGATATGATTCCCTATTTCTAATATGCTACCATGGTTACAAGAATATTCAATAAGGGACATGCATACAAATGACTTTTGGATCATGTTTTTTTCATTTAAACGGCTTTTAATAAACCAAGAAGAAAATTGTCCGACCATCTTTCTTTCGATCTCACGGTTTTTCGGTAGAGGGTTAACATAAAAGCAGAAAGAGTGTTGTAACGAGGTTTCCCCTCTGTCCTGCCTGGATATACCCGCGGATGCCCAGGGGTCTTCCGCAATAATAACGCAGTTTTGTTTTAGTTTGAATTCTTTATTTATCGATTTTTATTTATTTGATGATTCAATATTTCGATAACAAATGTTACTTAAATTTGTATTTTATATTTCTAAAAAATCTACTTAAGTTACCCTGTAGGAAAAGAAGGTTATGTATGTTGGTATAGTGTGTAAGTCAAAACGCAGATTAGTGTGTTTGTTCGCTTTATTTCTGAATTTTCTCCGATTGTTAGCGTTGGGTTAGTGTGACATGAAAAATCTATGGCTACTCGATATCTTGATTTAGGTAACGATTTATCCTTTTAAGGTTCTGTTTGGTTCGGGACCAGTGAAATCTAGGGGGGGTGTTCGCAGGGGCACGATCGCTTGGAAGTTGAGATTGGCAATCGCTCGGCGAGCTCAATGTCAAGATCAAAACCCAACGCTCGAGGATACGAGGCTCTGATATTGACGCCCGCTCGGCAAGCTCAACGTCAAGATCGAGAATCAAGGATCACGGATACACGGTTTCGTTTTCGCTGCGTCGCCAAGCAGCCCGCTCGGTGAGCTCAGCGTCAAGATCAAGAATCAAGGATCAATGATACAAGGCTCTACTAGTGGATACAAGGCTCCGATATTGACGTCCGCTCGGCAAGCTCAACGTCAAAATCAAGAATCAAGGATCAAATTATTTATAATTATAAAGTGTGCTTACTTCCAGAAAAGTGAATTTGCACTGCTCGGTGGCTCCTTTTATATCCCAAGGGTAGCGGTACTTGGCTACCCTTTTGTTGTTTTCAGGGTCAGAGCTCCCATTGCGTGGCCTTGAATTAATCCGCTTGTCTCATTTGTTGTAGTAGCGGTTCCAGTTTTTCCCAAGTGTATGTTGTTGTTTGGTTTGCCGAACTTGCGTTTGTTGTTGCTTGTTGTTTGTCGAAGACTTTGTCGCATTGGTATTCTGGCGTGATTGTGTATGGTTGGGCGGACTGACTTCCATCGTGGCGAGTTCGGAAATCGCGAGTGCTGACGGGACCGCCAGTGGTGAATCCAGTCCGTTGACCTCGGCACAAAGGTCGTCATAGAACGTCCCAGAGATGGGATCGAAGTAGACTGTTGGACTGGTCGTGTCCAGGACTTCTGGTGATTCGGGCGTCCTGGTTTTGGCCCGTTTCCTCGGCACTTCTTCGTCGAACCGCAGGGTTGGGAACTTCCGTGTGTGCCAACCTTCGGATGATGCACGCGATTTCCTTCCTCTTTTCTCCTATTTCTCTCTGCCAGAACCATGGCGCTCGACTTAGGTGGTGTCTGCGGAAGTCTGGGAACGGGTTCCCTAGAAATTTTTCGGCGTAGTGAAGGAGGAATACCCCGCAGTCGCTCCCGTTCTGTTGCTGGGGCATCTCCGGTACTTCCAACGGTAGCTCGGTTTCCGTGAATCCCCGGGTTCTGTCGTTAGGCCTTCGTGCTGCGTACTCGTGCTGTAGATAATCCCGGAGGAATTTTACCGTTTCAGTGCGCGGCCCGGGGTTGATGGAGTCCATCTGGATGATGCACGGCACCTTCGCGCCCCACGTGCCGTCTTCCTTTGGCTGGTCCATCATCTTCGGCCCGTCGGCGACAACGAAACAGACCAGTAGTAGGAACCAGTGCTGGTGTTGGTTTACTGGGACGAGGATGTAATCCATCCCGAAGATGTCCACCTTCTTGGTCCAACGTTTCACCTTCTCGTGATGTTCCAGTGGTGTGCCGGGCCGGCACTTCGACTTATCTGGTCGAAAAAGTAGGTCGGGAAGATGTGTACCTTAGACCTCAGGAGTTCGGCCGTCACTTCATGGTATACGATCTTCAGGTAGACCTCTACCACCACGTCGTTCAGGAACCGACCACCCTCCAATCGCCGGTAGTCCTCGGCTCGGATCGGTATTCCGCCACGACCTGCGGGGTAAGTGACGAGTGGTTCGCCGTTGTCGATGTCGCCGCTCGTCTGCATTGTCGCAGGTACCTCCGTTCCCTGCTCGCGTTTTCCGGCTTCTTCTAAAACACGCTGGAGAGGGCCGAAGATGGGGGTCTGTACCTCCGCTGGTGCTGTCGTTGCCAATAGTTCGTCCAGGCGGTCGAACCATTGCTTCGTTTTGTTGTGAGTTGCCATTGTTTTGTTGTTGTAGTGGTTTACTTTTGGTTGGTGCTTGCTGTACTTTGCTTTCTAAGGTGGAGAAGGTTTGGTTAGCGCTAGAAAGAATTATTATTAGTATGGACAACACGATCTACAACAACACGTGACATATAATCGTTGGACGGCTATGTTTCGGTCGGTTCGGCAATTACTGTCGAGTTTGGTTGGTCGTTCGCTTGATGATATTCTTTCAGATCCCTTATGTGTGCCGTGCGGATCTTTGCGTTCTAGGTGTTGCTCACTTCTACGATGACAGGCATATGACATATCTTGTTATCCTGTAAGGTCCCTCGTACTTTGGTGCTGGTTTCGCGGTGAATTTGTCGACTGCTTTCGACAGGTGGTGAGTTTTTACCAGGACCAGTGTTCCGACCTTCGGATTCCAGTGCCTCCGTCGCAGGTTGTAGTGTCTGGCTTGGTCCTTTGATGCCCTTTCCAGATTTCTCCTCACGATGTTAAAGACTTCTTGCAGTTGCTTTCTCTTATGTGTTGGACTCTGTGGCGCGGTTCCTGTGCCCATGGTGACCTCGTCGAATAGTGTTCTTGGTAGCCGCGGTTCCCGACCCTGGGTGAGGAAAGCTGGACTGAATCCCGTTGTTTCTGATGTCATGGTGTTGATTGCCAATGAAATCTCTGGAATGAATTCGTCCCACTGTGCTTGCTTGTTGTTGATTACCTGTGCTAAAATTCTCTTGACGTTCCGGTTTGCCCTTTCCGTTGGGTTTCCCTGGGGAGTATAAGGAGCGGTGAATTGTTGCCGGATCCCCAACTCCTGAAGAAATCTTTGGAATAGACCACTGGTGAACTGGACGCCGTTGTCCGTGATGAGGACTTTTGGAACTCCGTATGTCGCTAGGATTCTCTCTCGGAAAGCTTTCTTGAGACGATCCGTCGTGGCTTGTCGTAATGGAACTATCTCCGTCCATTTCGAGAACTTGTCGAAGAATACCAGGATCATCGTGTTTCCGTGTTTTGATCGTGGCAGTGGTCCAATGAAGTCCGCGCAGACCATAGACCAGGGCTCGTCGGGTAACTGCGTAAGCATCTTCCCTGCGACTTTGTCCTGCACTGGCTTATACCGTTGACACGAGTCACAGCATCGTACGTGTTTCCTGATGTCTCGGAACATACCCGGCCAGTAGTACTTGTTGCTTACTCTTGCTACGGTTTTCCTGATTCCTGGATGACCGGCGCTCGGCTCATCATGGTTCTCCTTTAGTACTCGAGCTCGCAGGTATTTTGGGACACAGAATTTCCACGCGTAAATTACGCCTCGATGTCGTAATCTGCAAATTTTCCCGGATTTTGTTTGATTTCTTTGATTTTAGTTTCGGTCCAACTACATTTTTCCTCGTTTATCGCAACCTTGCTGAGTTTCTCTACTGGTTGTCTCGAGAGTGTGTCTGCGACCACGTTCCACTTACCTTTCCGGTACTTTACATCGAAAGTATACTGTTGCAATTCGAGCGCCCATCTTGCTATTCGGCCTGAAGGATTTTCTAAGGAATTTAACCACTTCAGCGAGAGGTGGTCTGTGTTGACGCAGAATCTGTAGCCCTCCAAGTAGAGTCGCATTTTCCTAATTCCCCATACGATGGCGAGACACTCCTTCTCGGTTGCCGAGTAGTTTTGCTCGGCTTTATTCAAGTGTCGACTTGCGTATGCAATGACTCGTTTTCCATCTTCACCTTCTTGCGTGAGTACTGCACCTAATCCATAGTTGCTTGCGTCCGTTTGTAGTGTGAAGCTTCTGGAAAAGTCGAGACACGCCAGTACTGGTGCCTCTGTAAGTTTCTGCTTCATTACCTCGAACGCTCGTTGTTGCTCTTCGGTCCAGTTCCAGCGTTTACCCTTTTTTAGGAGCTTGGTGAGTGGAACCACCAAGTCGGCGAAGTCTGGTACAAAGCGTCGGTACCATGAGGCTACTCCGAGAAAACGCCGAATTCCTCTTATGTTTGTCGGTGGTGACAGTTCTCTGATAGCGGCTATTTTGTCTGGATCGGTGTGGATTCCTTGGCGGCTCACGACGTGACCGAGGTATTTCAAGTCTTCTTTGAAAAACTCGCATTTTTCTTTATTTATTTTCAGATTTGCTGCTCGTAGCCGTCGGAATACTTCTCGCAGATTGTCCATATGTTCTTCCAATGTTTTCCCGATCACGATTATGTCGTCCAGATACGCAAATGCGTGTGGCTCCATCTCTGGCCCGATGACTTGATCTAATGCCCTTTGGAACGTCGCTGGAGCTGAGTGTAAGCCAAACGGCATTACTTTCCATTGGAAAAGTCCTCTCCCTGGAACGGTGAAAGCTGTGTTCTGCATGCTTTCGGGATTCATAGGGATCTGCCAATAGCCATTTTTCAGGTCGAGACTGCTGATGTATTGTGCGTCGCGTAGTCGGTCCAGGATGTGTTGTATCCTCGGAAGTGGGTAAGCATCGGGGATTGATCGCGCATGCAGTTGCCGATAATCGATGCATAACCGCCATTTCCCATTCTTCTTTTTTACTAGGACGATAAGGGCTGCACTGTAAGGGCTATGTGAGGGCTCGATGCAGCCCTTTTCCAACAGCTCGTCTACCTCCGCGTTTATCACTGCTTGTATTGCGGGATTCTTGGGATAATACCTCTGTTTTATGGGTCTGTCATCCTTCATCACGATTTTGTGTGTGGCTATCTTCGAGGGTCCTCCCAGTGAGTCAAATTTCCCCAGCTCTTCTTGTAAGAACCTCTCTATCACCGGCGTAGGATTTCGTTGGCTGCTTTCCGCTGTCGAGGTATCTTCTGGTGTCCGATCATCGTGCGTACCGAGCGTTATAGTTTCACCGCTACAACTTATCGAGGTACCTACGGTCGTCAGAAAATCGAGGCCAAGAATCACATTGTCGGTGGCGTCTCGGAGTATTAGGAGTGGCATCTCACATTCTGCCGTCCCTAACCGATTTCTCGCCTCGATAGCTTCCTTGATCGTCTGTGCGGTGCCGTTTGACATTTTGACGCCAACGTCCACCTCTATACCTCTTCCTTCGGCCGCGATTTCTCTGGCTACTCGCTCACTTACGAAGCTTCTGGAGGCTCCGGTGTCCAAAGTAGCGGTGATGAGTTCTCACCCAGTGCTTCTTTGGCGGAAATTCTCTCCTGATTGGCCTTTAGGCATTTTGTGGGGTACGAGGAGTGGTTGGGTTCTCTGGTTCCAGCAATCCTCGTCTCTGCCGGGCACCCTGCGCGTTTCCCTGTGGTTTTTTGCAGCATTCAATGGTGCGAACACCTTCTTTTCCGCACTCCCAACAGTAAAGTTTTCTAGGATTGCGGCAATCTCGTTGAAAGTGTCCATTTTCGCCACATTTTCTGCAAGCTGTCCGGAGGTCTTTTTGATTCCCGGGCTGGGTGGTGGACATCATCCGATGCGGCTCGGGTTTCTGTCGCCATGGCTCTCGAGGCGCACGTGTGGGTTCTGGTTCTTGCCGAATGCTCTCGAACTCTTCTGCCATTGACACTAGTTCTTCCAACGTCGAAAAATCGTTTCTTCGTATGTACAATAAATACTCACGTTGGCTATTCCTGTAGATCCGCTGCACTTTCTGTTCCTCGGTGCAATTTGCGTGTCGCATCAGCGTCTGCATCGCTAGTACATAGTCTTTGAACTTTTCTCTCGCTCCTTGAATCCTTTTCCTGATGTTATCTTCGAGTTCTTCAATGTATCTCGTTGATAAGAAGAATATCAAGAAGTCTCTCTTAAACGACTCCCAGGTGGGCCAACTCCGGTTGTTGTTTCTGAACCAGCACAGGGCCTTTTCCTTTAGCAGCTCCGGCATGGTTCGTGGCAAAAAATCTTTTGGCAGCTCGTACGCCTCTGTGAGTTCTTCCACTCTTTCTATAAAGCTGATGGGGTCCTTTCCCCCGTCGTACCTACAAGACCACTTCCGTACTGTGTCCATGACCTCGGGATACCTCAGCGTACTTCGGATGCTATGCTCTTGCACCCGTGTCGTTGCTTGGCGAGCGCTCGTGCCCGCGTAATCTCGTATCTGTCTCGTGGTTTTCGTCTGCCACTTCGGCGATGGCTTTACTTGGTTTCGGCACCGCCCCTTGTAACCCGGTTGGAGGCGGTCTTGCCATCGGCGAAACACTCCGACTCCACTTCTCCTCTAACTCGTTTAATCGTTCTATCATTTTGTCCGTCAATTCTAACGACGTGGTTAAACCGCCGAGTGGCTTGCGCAGCTCATCCACCGTACCGTTCGATTCGATCCCGAACTCCCGTAAAATTTCCTGCAGACTTTCTTTCGGCACATTATAAATCCAACTTTTACCCATTTTGACTTAATGCTCTTTTCTTTATTTTCTACCTTTGCTTTTCTTTTGTCCTTTTTCTTTGGGTACACTGGATTTTTTCCCACTCACTCACGTTTTCACCGTTTCGGTTCGTTTTTTTTTTCCACCGTTTCTTTCGCTGTAATCGCTTTATTTTCGCGATTTTGCTGTGATTACGATTTTGTTTTCTTTCCCGATGTTATTCCGTACTATCCAATTTCACCGTTGGATCTTTTTTTTCCACTCACTCCCGGTTTCGCTGTTCCGTTTTTTTTCTCTAACTTGAATCACTTTATTTTCGCGGGGTATTTTCGATTTTTTCGAGGCTTTTCCGTAATGTCCAGTTCACCGTTGGATCTTTTTGTTTTCCCGCACAGGTTCGTTGTAATTTTTTTTTCCCGTCTTCACTTTGTGTTCGCTGTTCGTTTTTACTTTTTTTTTCCCCGCACTATGTTAAGTTCGAAATTTCAATCGTTGTTACCGAACGTCCCTATATATTTTCCAGTTTTTCCCTTCGCGCACTTTGTTGTTCTTTTTTTTTTTGTACTCTGTTATGTTCGAAATTTCAAATCGTTATTATCGAATGTCCTGTATGTTTTCGATTTTTTCCTTCGCGCACGTTGTTGTTTCTCTTTTTTAGTTGTACTCTGTTATGTTCGAACTTTCAAATCGTGGTTATCGAGTTTTCTGGTTTATTTGCGCTTGTTTTCAATGCGTGTTCGTTCTTTCGTTGTTATTTATCACTTGTTCGATTTTCTTTGATGGTCTTGTTTCTTGTTTTTCTGCTGATTTTCTAAAGTCCCTGTTCGGGCGCCATTTTGTAACGAGGTTTCCCCTCTGTCCTGCCTGGATATACCCGCGGATGCCCAGGGGTCTTCCGCAATAATAACGCAGCTTTGTTTTAGTTTGAATTCTTTATTTATCGATTTTTATTTATTTGATGATTCAATATTTCGATAACAAATGTTACTTAAATTTGTATTTTATATTTCTAAAAAATCTACTTAAGTTACCCTGTAGGAAAAGAAGGTTATGTATGTTGGTAGTGTATGTATGGTGGATTCTAGTGTGTAAGTCAAAACGCAGATTAGTGTGTTTGTTCGCTTTATTTCTGAATTTTCTCCGATTGTTAGCGTTGGGTTAGTGTGACATGAAAAATCTATGGCTACTCGATTTCTTGATTTAGGTAACGATTTATCCTTTTAAGGTTCTGTTTGGTTCGGGACCAGTGAAATCTAGGGGGGTGTTCGCAGGGGCACGATCGCTTGGAAGTTGAGATTGGCAATCGCTCGGCGAGCTCAATGTCAAGATCAAAACCCAACGCTCGAGGATACGAGGCTCTGATATTGACGCCCGCTCGGTGAGCTCAGCGTCAAGATCAAGAATCAAGGATCAATGATACAAGGCTCTACTAGTGGATAAAAGGCTCCGATATTGACGTCCGCTCGGCAAGCTCAACGTCAAAATCAAGAATCAAGGATCAAATTATTTATAATTATAAAGTGTGCTTACCGCTTCGTTTGCTGTCTTCCAGAAAAGTGAATTTGCACTGCTCGGTGGCTCCTTTTATATCCCAAGGGTAGCGGTACTTGGCTTCTTTCCCTTTGGCTAATTCCCTTAGTGTACTTGTTGTAAATTTATTCTCGGCTGTGGTGTTGTTGTTGTTCGTATTCTGCTAATCCCATTAGTGTAGTTGTTGTCAGGGTTGTTGTAGTTGTAGTTGTTTCATGCACTCGTTGTTGTTGTTCTAAACGAGTTTATTACTATATATGTGTTCAATGTGCAACTTGCCTGTGGTGTAATTTTCTATGTGTATTTTATTTTGATGTTCGTCGTTTTCTGTGTTCCCGCTTTCGTGCATGGTTTTGTTGTTGAAACAGTGGCTATGTACTTTTGCTCGTGTACATGGAATTCCGGTTTTTTTCGGCTATTGTTATTTTTCTTTGATCTTGCGGCTATGTAATTTTGTTTTTGTTATTGGTTTTGCTTCACTCCCAGTTCTTTAAGCGTGATGTTCAAAGTTGCTTCGTTTGTTTGGAGTTCGATGTTGTTTGATGTTCGACGTTTGCGGTTCGAGGTTGCTTCGTTTGTTTGATGTTCGACGTTGGCGGTTCGAGGTTGCTTCGTTTGTTTTGGTGTTCGACGTTGTTTCGTTTGTTTTGGTGTTCGACGTTGTTTCGTTTGTTTTGAGGTTCGCAAATTACTTTGCAGAGTTTGCAAACTGGTTGCAGAATTAATTCCACCTCAAGTTGGGACCGCGCAACTCGAGGTTACTGCGTCCCTTAACAGCGGTTTTCAAGGGAGCAGCTCAGGTGGGGTGTAGGCCAGGTTCTACACCCGTGGTTGTAATGAAAATTACATTTTCATTACAGTGTTAACAATGGCCTGGCCGGATAGCTCACACTATCCTACACCCGTAGGATAAATTCTGTGCCACAAACCGAAATCGCTTAACTCCAGTTAGGATGAAATTGAGTTACTGTCACTATTAAATTGAACTCGTTTTAATATAATGTCAATATTTTTTTGTAGTTGTGGTAAGTTTATTGTAGAAGTTATACTCTAAAAACAAAATGACCTAAAATATGTGTACATCATTTTTACATTATTACACTATTACAATATTTTATTTTTTTTACTAAATTACACTCAAGTCATTAAAAGAATTTAGAAAGTGCAGTAAATTCTGGACAAAAATTAAATAAATGTTGAAATAATAAAATAAGTAAATGAAGTGAAAGTTTAAATGATACTCCTGAAATGTAAGAAAAACAGAGTTAGGTTGTTGCTTGTGGTCACAGAATTTATAGTTGAATGCAATGAGCGGACCACACCAATTTTTTGCTATTATATAAAATCCGTGAATAGAATTTTACCTTTATATCTGGACTTTCTTTTATTGCATTGAATGCTTTAAAAAGTTACAGTTTAAAAGTTATATATTGGATACAGTAGTAATATGTATGCATATGCCGATTCTGGGCCAACCGAGCACCATGGTGCTATTTGTTAGACTGAGAAGGGCTTTATGGATATGTGAGAGGGTGACAGTTTGAAGGGAGTGAGGGATAGGGTAGTGGGCGTAGGAGGAAGTCGACGCTTTTTCTCGCACCTTTCGGTCCAGCTCATCCCATAGAAGCTCTATTGGATTGAGATCGGGTGACTAGGCAGGCCAAATCAAATTTTTTTAAATTCCAGATGTTTGTTTGTTCTCTAAATAGCCTCTGCACAATTTGGAACTGTGTTTGGGATCGTTATCTTGCTGCATCACGAAACCTTCGCCGATCAATCGTAGGCCTGATGGTCTGGCATTTTGCTGCAGTATCTTTCTATACTCTTTCTTTCGCATAATTCGATCGATTCGAATCAAATCGCCTACTCCATTGCTTGAGAAGCATCCCCAGACCATAACGGAAACGCCGCCGTGCTTCACTGTTGGTATTACACACTCCGGCAGCATTTTCTCTTGTTTGTTCTACGTCTGACGAAAATTCTTCGATTTGACCCAAACATCTCGAACTTTGATTCGTCGGTCCAAAGAACATTTTTGAAGTCCTCTTCGGTCCATTCCTTATAGGTTAGAGCCCATTGAAGTCTTCTGTTTTTATTTCGTGGTCGAAGTAAGGGTTTTTCTTTAGCACTCCTTCCACAAAGACCAGCATCTCTAGCCGCCTTATTACAGTTGTCAGTGACACCGGGTTTGATCGACTGTTATTGATCTCTGCTTGTATTTCCGGAGCCGTTTTTCTTCTGTTCCGTCTGCTTGATATTGTTATTGCTCTATCTTCACGATTTGTTGTCGATAGTGGCCTTCCGGACCCCGGAGGTCCTCAAGAGTTCCATAATCCTTGTGCCTTTGTATAGTGCGATGCACAGACACAGGAACCCGTTTTGGGTTCCATATTACAATTATCACTTTACAACCATCCTAATAAAAAAGAAAAAATCAAAATTTATACTATAATAAAGAAATGCCACACGATTTTCTATGAACAGGAGTGGTGCTTCGAAACTTTTGGCCGGTAGTGTACATATGTATATGTACATTAGGGTGGACCTTATTTTTCGACCATCCTAGATCTGTTCCAGATCCAAAAAAAATAAGTTCTGCAAAAGAAGAACTCAATTGGATAACAGGAAAGGGTGTCGCAATCGGTTTGAAATTTCAAAATTTCAGTAATTTCAATTTAATTTTACATGCAACTCAAATTTTATGTTTTAATGATAACCAGTACCCCTTCCAAAGAGCTATCCTTCTATTTCCAGTTTTAGACCTGCTTCCTAGTCCCTTAGTAAAATAAACCTAATTTTACGTCGAGAGTTCGAGGTATTCGCATCACGAAGTATCGAAATTTGTTAGTGTGACAGTGAGCAAAAATGGAGACAAGAAGTAGTGATAAATTGTTTATATTGGACTACTACGAACAACAAATTGTTGGTGCAAAATTGCCGAGTAACGGACAAGTGTTACGAGTGTTCCTTTCTAGAATTTGAGAAAAGTAAAGCTGGACCTTAAAACAAGTGCTACTCTAGTTATAAAAGAAACTGAAATATTTTGGCAGAAAGCACGAATACTTGTGAAGAAGACGTCAGATAGCATTGACAAGTTGAAGTCTCTTTATCAGAAATGGAGAACAATATATAAATCTGTCAATCGTCGAACTACAATCCAAATACAGAGGGAACAAGAATTCAAAGATTCGATAGACATCGCCCATGCGAATGCTTTAGAAATGATAAAAATCGAAGAAGATAAATTATTTCTACTGTTGGACTAATGGGTGCCAGTGATCGTGCTTTTACAGAAAAAGAAAAGCGGAAAACTCTTCGAGAAGAACGGCAAAAAACAGCCGAAATTGTGGCAAGCAGCGAAATTGCCTAATTTTGGTCTAGTGCGAACATAGTATTAAACAAATTCATTAAACAATTTAATTTTTGCTTTGATATAATAAGAATATTACATTAAAATTTTTTGCTTAAACAAAATCGTTGCGACACGTTTTCCCTTTGTCCGATCGACTTGAAATTTGGAGGGAATTAGTTTTTTACCGAGTAGAACAGATTGCAAGGGTGGCATCAAATGAATTTTTAAAAATTTTGCACAAGAGCAACTAAGGTCCACCCTAATGTACATATAATAATACAACTATTTCAATCTCGGAATTGGAGTTGACATTTTCGGTACTTTCTATTTACAAATATTTCTCAGAAAAAAGTCATAAATTTGAATCATAATAATGTTCCGGGAATAAACGGCTGGAGAATATGAATATATATATACTGAAAATGTTTTGTAATAAGAGTATTGTATTTGATGTTTAGTGCAGATGGGGTGGTGGACGCAAATGCAGATGGCTGGGTAATAGTTTTGCTTTGTTGTTGTTGCTCTTTTTTCTTCATCTCAAAGGACTTTTAGAAATTTTTGTTTATGTACAGAATGATAAGGCTACTGCATGGCCAGCCGAGGCAGCCATTTGAAAATTGAAATTGAAATTGAAAATTGAAATATATTTTTATAGCATTTTCAAAAAAAAAAAAAAGTTATTTGGCGGACCCTGTATAATGTAATGTGTTGATTAATAAGGATGGTGAAGGTTCACATGTCGGAATTTTTAAAGCGCGTTCACGAGTTTTTAAGAATTCAGAAATAAATTTTGCTTGATGATTTGCATAAATGTTTATTATGAATTATGTATGTATTAAGTAATGTAGTAGAAAAACATTAATTGAGAGTAGTTGCTTCTCGATTGAAAGCACTGATTGTGCCGCGTTACATTCATCAATTTTATTATCCACGGCTATTTGAAACATGAATTCAAACAATTCTTCCTTTATAAAATTTGTTACCTGTTGGCCCTCTAATAATCAATCCTTTTTCATTCCAAAAATAATTATTTTCAAGGCCGATATACAAATTTGCCTTCCATTCATACATGTACATACATATGTATGTATTCAAATGCCTACCTGAAAAATTTATTGCATATATCCGTAATGAGCTCGCAGAAAGGGTTAACCATTTCCAGCAAAACTAGCAATTAATGTTTTTCTAATACATTACTTAATACATACATAATTCATAATAAAAATTTGTAATAGAAATATGTATAAAATATATTACAATAGAATATTTTATTATATTCCAATATTTGTTTTAGCTATTTACTTACGTATCTACAGCTTTCCCTCATACGCCACACCATGCAAAATTAATTTCAATTCATCGTATACCAAATCCAACAAAAACATATTCATACGAAACACAAACAAAGGTTAATTTTCAAGCAATTGTCTCTGCTGCGAAGCGAACCGTCCAAACAACGAACACCAACAAAACCCGTGCTGTTCAACTCTGTTCCGCTGCTTTTTTCGATCCTGCGTCGTAATTATTTTCATCTTCAAAGATCGATTCTTTGCCTGCGCAGCCTTTTTTTCATCACCGAAGATCGTTATGGTGCGAAACCCGAAGTTTTCTCATCTTCTGTGATCGGTATTCGTCAACAAACGAAATGTTTTCAACTTGAGGGATCGAAATATTTGAAGATAAGAATTTTTTTCATCCCAAGTAATAGTTTTGTTGGAAGATCGAAATTATTTTGAAGGTGAGCGATATGTATTTTTTTGAACAAAGATGAAAAAATAAAAATCGCTCATGAGTCAAAACAGATTTTCATCTTTTGAGATCGTTTTTTTGTGAGGGATATAAAAAAAGTTGTTCGTTAGAGGGATATATTCCGAACCCTGCTGTGTTCGCTCAACTGTTCCATAATTGGATATATGCGTATTGCACGAGTTGGATATATGCGTATTGCTTTATGTAATTCAAAATCTCCTGATGCCTTTGTCAACATTTTTGACACCAATAGATCAAAATGTACAGCCTTCATCTCACCGATTCGTAGAGCATTTAAAAGATGTGCAAACGTTGTGTCGCCTTGTTGTCGCATATTTTCTGTTAACTCTATAAGGCTGAAGAGTCTCCACAAATGGGTTGCCGGAATAAATCGTGTAGGTTGGTGGAACACCTGAGCTCCTCGGATAGGTGGCAACTGGAACAAATCTCCAAAAACCATAATGTTAATTCCACCAAACGGTTCACATTCCTTTTTTTCACTTGCCGCAATCTAGAATCAATCATGCATAACATTTCGTACAGGACCATAGAAATTTCGTCGATGAACAGAAACTCGATTTCCTTCCACTGATTTCGCAACACCTTTAAATAGTTACCAGTGAGTGGTGCAAAAGTTCCTACCATTTTTCCATCTCTCTCAATTGGTAGTTTAAACAATGCATGCAGTGTTGTACCATCAACAAGCCGTGCTGTTACACCTGTTAATGCGCCACATTTTTACTGCTTTTCTACAATAGCAGCGATTAACCTGTTCTTTCAGTGCATTAAACGTAAATGTTTTTCCAACTTCAGCACCACCAGTAACAAAAATTCAGATACGACTCCGACTTTCATTAATTTGGCTTAGGACACCTCGGGTAATGTCGTTGAACAATTCTCGCTGTCGTAAATTCATTGCAGAACAAACACTCTGAAACTGTTCATTTGTCATTACCTGTTCTGTAATTTCATCTTCAAGTTCTGCAGCAACAATTTCTTCAGGATTTTCAAGGAGATTGAAGGCGTGAGCCTGATTAAAAGCAGTTTCTAGTTGCATGTCTCTTGCACGATGAAAGGTATGCATTGCTTTGTCTCAGTTGTGCTTCTCGACTACGAAAAAATGGTAGATACTGTACTAGCATGCTGTAGAAATAGTTTTCTGGATCTGTTGAGATTTGGAAGAATGGAACTCGCACAACTGCTGGAACATTTCTAACTACCATTTTACTGTTGTTTTGTAGTTTGATTAGTCTTCGTCTGGTTAGCTACTCTTCTTCTTCTAAATCAATGTTTTTTTCACTATTACCTGCTTTTATTACATAAAATGGCTCGAAATGCATTGCAAATTCAATTAAGCACATATTTGGGAAATCAAAGCCGTGTTGTTGTTGCCTTAGGCGATTTATATATCGCTGAAATATGTTTGAACAAAGTCCAACTGCGATTATCTTGAAATCTCAGTACTTGATACCGTTGATCGGGCTTTCTTGTATTCAGGAATACACACTTTCTTGAGCTTGAATTCAGTGGCAGGTGACATAGTCGATATACACATTCTGACGCCGAAACCTGTCGCTCTTTCAAAATTCGCATGCATGATTTGAAGAGCTTTCTGACTATGTTCGTTTCCTCTCGACGAATTTGATGAATGGCTTGAGCAACACCTCCGTTCACATCTGCTGGTTCCGTTTTAGAAATATACTTGGCGATATAGTGGGCAATTTTTAATTTGCTAGGATCTTCATCAGGTCTGCCGTCTGCAATCAGAAATGCTTTTCGCATATCAATCCAATTCAAATCATTACAACTTAAAGTAATAAACCAAGTTGTAGGACCCAGACAGCGAATAAATGCAATTAATTCACTGTGTGCTGTAAGCCAATATGATGCCGACCCTCTAATATTCTTCAAATGTAAATGAAGGTCTTCAATAACACCTTCTTGCCCTCGTATCGCTCTGCCACAAGCATTGATTGTCGACTGCACTCGAAGATATTCAAACATAGACAGCGCGTAAAACAAAGTCATGTTTTTGAAAAAGAGACCTAAAGACCCTAAAATTCGCTGCTGAAAATAATCTAAAGGCGTAATTTTAACCGGACGCTTTTCATTTAGGCCATTGATCCCATATGGGAAAAGGTGAAACCACGAATATTCCTCAGCTTTTAACTCACGATTTATATTAACAATATTGTCTTCAGACTTGCGACTAATTTCGGCGATGTATTTGCTTTCCTCAAGGTTGTTATTTAGATCAGGATGCTCGTGATCAATTGGTGCCATTACAGAAGTTTGCATGAGGACGAATTGTGATTGATTCGCTGGTTCAGGTTCTATTTCGTTCGCCTCAGGGACTTCTTTATCTACCTGTATCGATTGATTTGCATCTGAATGTGTGTTTCCTTCCTTAACGGCAACACTAATACCTTGAATTGAGAACTGTGTACACTGATTGGAATGCACAGTTCGTCTGACAATACGTAAGAGTTCGATAAATGTATCGCATTCGATAACGCAGGCTTTTCCATTTTGTGCTCCGCCCTTTCCCTTTGGTCCACACGCAGCGTGATTTTTTGTGCTCTTTAAATGCGTATTGCAACGATAGCACACGAGTAAATCATGCTTCGTGGAGAGCTCAGGTGGTAAATATAGTTTCGGTTCATTGATATTATATTTTACTACCTGATTAGGATAGCATGTTTTTTGGCAAATATCGCAGCATTCATTGCAGAATGTATAAATACATATATGACCGAAAATCGTGATCCCGTGACTTTAGTAGAGGGAATTGCTGACCTGCTGTGCTTTGTTCCGATTCCTGTCTGTGTTTAAGGCCGCGCTTCTGCTTCTCCCTTAATAATCGCCGCTTACGTTGGGTGGTTGTTTCTTAGGCCATCGGTAAAAATTTTCAGTCCAAGTATTTTTTCGACACAATATAGTGAATTATTTGAAAATATTTTTGAAGTAAATATAATTTCATTTATGAAAATTCATCTTTCGTCAAAAAATATATGTATTTTTGTAGACAAATTTCAAAATGGGCAAATTTCCAGCCTTAAAATGGGCGGTGGTGGGTAAATATGTTCATCCAGTTCTGAACTATTGTCAAAATTTCAAAACCCTAGCTCATCGGGAAATGGGAAATTAAAATTTGCTTGTTCAGAAAGCGACGTATTAAAAACGTTTTAAAAACAGGCGGATTGGCTGTATCACAATCATCTTGAATTTCGTTGGAACGATAGATCTATCTCTTTAATAGCCTTATACTATGTTCGCACTAGACCAAAATTAGGCAATTTCGCTCCTTACCACAATTTCGGCTGAAATTGAGAAAAAAGTTCACAATTTCGCCATACAAAAGGACGTCAAACGAAATTGAGGTGGTGAATAAATTGATCTCAATTTCAACGAAATTGGAAGCGAAATTGACTGCAAATATAAAATCAACCCTGATTTTGTAATAGAATGTGTTATAACTTGGTATTGAACTGGCAGCACTGAAGACATTTGACTAGTACAATTGTGGCATTGAAGAATTTTTCGGAAAATGAAAAGAAGCTATAAAAAGCGAAATTGGTGGGGTAAATTGGCTGTCGCATTGCTAATAGAAAACTGGTCAAACAAAATTGACCAGCTATGAGGGGCTTTTCTATCAAAACTCTCGCGCAGTAAACAAACGAAACGTCAAATGAAATTGGGAATGCCTAACCGAATGCCTAACTGCCAATTTCAAATGAAATTGTATCAATTTCGAGGGCAATTTCGGCCTAGTGCGAACACGTTATTATACATTTTTGAGACTAAATATTAGTTGAAAAATAGGAGTTGAAAAATCGAAATGGATTGAAGAAATCTTGGGGAAACCTATATTGCATGTGGAAGAATTGGGCTGCGAGAATCTGGAAACTCTTAGAGATACATACTTACTACAAAAGATGTGCCATTCTCATAATGGTTGCTGTGCACTAGTAAATGCAATGTTACTTAGAAACTTCATCTTACATCCATAAATAAAACAAATTTAGTTTTTTTAATTTTTATATATACATTTAATTTATAAAGTTTGATTTTTAAATCTATTTACAAATATTGTTTATTTTCTTATAATATTATATTATTCTATATCCATAAATACATCATACATCATATATTATATTATTATTCTCTATATTATTCTCTACACTTAACGAATACATTTTTGTTCGAAGACCAATGAACTCTCGCATAATTTTCCCCTTATATTCATCCTTCATCATACTAAGGACTTTGGTATTTCTAAGGGGGAACCATACACATTATCTACGGGATATTCAGATGTATAAAATTTACGTTCAATGTCATTCATGTCAAATCAAGTACAATAAAACCTAAATATATTGGTTTGTTGTAAAGCGTACGGACCCTAGACATCTCGATGGCAATCATATCTTCTGTAAACTGAGTACAGCTGTGAAAATTGGGCTTGGCAATTAGCGCTCGGGCTCCTAATCGCCTTCCTTTACTTTCCCAGTCGGTTACTACTTTGACGTCTTTTCGTTTATCTACATTTTCCGTCGTTTTCCCAAAAAACTTTTCTGGAATGACAAGGCCCTCATCCCCATTTTGGAACATCAGGGTTTGTATTCTATTCCGGAAAGATGATCTATGGATTTCAGATCACCACCACTTACCGGAATCCAACATTTCCTCTTATGTTTCAATGTTCTGATACTTATAGCATGGTGGTTATACTGATGGTTCCACTCTCTTCGAGAAACATCTTCATTGCAATTTGGACAACGAACGTTCTCGTTAGCTTTGACTGGTAGCCCTGGTACTGCTCTTGATGATGATGATGATGGTGTTGCTGTTGATGATGGTGATGGTGTTGCTGTTGATGGTGATGATAATGATGGTGCTGCTACTGATGTTGATGGCGTTGCTGAGGATGATGAAGTTGCGCTGGGTTTTTTGTGAATCAAATTTTTGTGTCTGCGCATGGCAACTAATCGTGTAAAATTTTGGCCACAATCTTCGCACTGGGATGCCACATTTTCATGCTTCCCTCTTATGCCTTTTGAGATTGTGCATTGCAGAGAAACTCTGTTCACAAACATTGCATATGAAGCTCTTCATTTTTGTTGTTAAAATATTTCACTTACTTAAAATATTTACTTTTTAAATAGTATTATATATTTAAGTTTTTCACTTTACTTTTCAGAATTTTCACTTGATTGTAAATAATATTGTTCAGTTTCGTTTAATTGTCGCGATCGCAATTTCCAGTCCAACTTTCGTTAAAGTAAACTCGAAAGCCAAGCCAGCAACCATAGCAACCAGTAACCATAGCAACCATTGTGGAAGCTAACTTTCAGTAGCAAGCTCCCAAACCATAAAAGCTTAGCTTTGAAAAATAAAAGATTTAAAACTAAACGCGGAAGAATTAAATTGGGAACGACTTAATTCTGCCGATATTGATATTGCGAAATATAAAAATTGCGAAATAATGGAAATTGCGACTCGCGCAAACACCAACCCACTTTGGTTCGGTCGACGAGTGCGTCAACCGAGCCAACGTGGAAACAAGAAAAGATTCCAACGGCAGTCTGATAGAAAACGTCGAGTACGAAACATCGTCAAAATAGTGTTAAGAATAAACATAGTGTTAAGAATAAAAGTTGTGTTACGTTAAAAAATAAATACTAATAAAGTGCCAAGGATTAAAATTAAACAAACGAGTTTTATTTGAAGTCCAGAAGACAATTAGCTGACAAAATTAGCTGCCAGGAAATTAATACACATTCGTAAACACCGTCATGTAATTGACCTGCAGTCAATGGCGCGGAGGATGTTTAGTTCGTAACAAGAATGCCAAAAAGCTTCAATGCCCTCCAGCTGACGCTGCAATATTGGTCGAAAAGCCGAGAACGAAGCCAACAGCGACTACAAATTCAAATTGTATATTTTGTAAATTAAGCATTAATTAGAGTATATAAACCCAACAGTATAGTTAATAAAATATGATTTTAAAATATGATAATTTTTAACAGTCAAACAAACAAGGTGTCATTCGTTTTCTCCAAGCAAACTGTTCATGGTACAAGTGCCTGAACAGCCATATTCATCTTAAAGCAATTGGTTTAAGTGCCGAGGCAATACCATCATCATCTTCCCTACAGTTGTTACTGGTTTATGTGCCGTGATAACTAATAACATTGTGAACTCTACAGCAGTCTTGTAGAGCAGAATGAGCTCTTTAAAATGTATATAAACAATATACCAAAAAGTAAATAAATCGTTCTAGGATAAAAGAAACAATAAAACGCTACGAACTTATTAGCCAACCCAATATTTTGCTTTAAATGGGCTGTGAAGCTAAAAAACCAGGGGTTGTGGTTACTATAAAACAAATTGAAGAGAGATTAAAGAAATGTCCTTTCGATCCCCTTCCCCATCTGTGATAGAAAGACAAAATAGACTAGAATAAATTGTGGCCTTAATTGTAATTGCTAGAAAGAAAAAATACTGTAGAATATATTGAATTGAATGAATTTCTAGAATAAACTATAAAATTCGAAAGAAAATAGGTTTCTCTGGTTTTTCTGGTTTAGGAATTGTAATTAGTTTATCATACTGATATCAACAACTGGGATGATATTACTAGCCAAATTACTAGCCTGTATTGATGATGTTTCAAATGTTTCCTGCATTTTTTGTGGCGACTTATTGTAGTTAGAATTGCTGTTTATATGTATTTGCTTTATATTGGAGTTGGGTTTTCAGATAATTGCTTATGATCTATCATGATTTTAAAAATATGTCTTAAAAGGTTTATCTGAAATATTTTATTGTGCAAATAATCATTGAGATTTAGTCTTGTCCGTCTGTTCGTCTGTCCGTTGAAATCATGATCGCAGGAGAATTGGAATGAAATTTGAAAAAAATGTAGGAGCTCAATATTTCTGTATATTTATGTGCAATGAATTCTTTTTATATTTTTTTAATGGCAAACAATGCACTAAGAGCACGCTGCTGTTTAGCATATTATACAATATATGGTTATAATATATATATAGAACTTTAATGTGTTTAAAAAATTCTTAAGACTAATACTTATAATTATATAATATTATAGTAGACGAATATGGAGAAAGAGATAATGCAAGAAAAGAAGAGAAATGACAGAGATAAAAAAAGACACACTAGCGTAAAAGACAAGGAGAAGATGAAAGATCTACCAAAAATGGTGGCAATATGTACTAGTTTCCAACGATTAATTTACATAAAACAACCTACCCAGTTCCTTCCTAAAGCGGCTTCCTTCCCTGGTCTTTTTAATTCTGGTGGGCAAACTATTTTAAAATCTAATGGTGTTGACGAAAAAAAATCGCCCACTGTTTAAATACTTTAAAGTCGGTACAATAAAAGATTTTGTGCGATCTGACTATCCAACTTGCAGTTTTTGGTAGAGATAATTGGGGCAGTCAGTTTGAGCTAGTCGGTGCAAAAAGACACAATTACGGTAGTTGTATTCAACTATTTCAATGTGCGAGTGATCGGACGTGTTTCTTGTTTGGTTCTCTGAGAAGCGTCTCTTAATATCTTTTCCTCACATGCTTTGTTATTTGTGATTGATTCGGTCAGTGGAGTGTGTGGCACAGTTGGAGAACAAATAGTTTTATCAAGCATTAATAACTTGAAAGTAAATAACTCAGTTCGAACAAATCTAAACTGTGTAACGGAGCAACTGTGTAAAGCAACAACAAGAATCCTAAAATATTAAATGCAATAAAAAACAAAAAAAAAAGCAATTATAAAATAAATGTGTATAAGTATTGCTACTCATTGCTGGTGCTTCTCACACCTGTCTTTGCAATTGCTGAACTGAGTTAGCTCTTCACCACATGCGTTATTGTTGTCGCATTCTTCCCTATAAGACTGCTGTGCTGAATTCAACAGGTACACATAACCTTGACTTTAATCATGGCATCTTCGACGGGTGTCACGACGCGGTTACAAAAATCCAGTGTCACTGGCAATTTAGAACCTATCTCTAAATCGCAAATGTCACCACATAATACAACTTCTCCGGCTCTTACTGTGGCGGCATTTGAAGCCCACATGGAAAAGCATTCTGAAACTATGCTCAGGAAGCTGTCTCAAGAAATAAAATCGGTTATTGATGATAAAGTGGCTAAGTTGGAGAAAAGCATTAACCTCACTTTCAGTGAGTTAAAATCTAGAGTTCATGATTTGGAAGCGCGCATGACTAATCAAGATGCAATTGTACCAGAACTGGAGTCTCTCCAGCGCAGATGCGATGCAATTGAGAGGATGGAGTGTGTTTCAGATGTAATCCTCTTTGGCATTCCCACGTCGACCAGCGAAGTTCTTGATGGTGCTGCTAAACAATTACTGGATTTACTTGACCTCAAGTCTGTGAAAATTCGATCAGTTTTTCGACCAAGAGGTAGGAATAATGCTAGAGAGATGCCAGTAATCATAAAATTTAGCTCCACATATGACAAAATACAAGTTCTGTCAGCTATGAGCAAACTGATCAAATCTGGTAAGCGGTTGTCTGCACGGGACGTTGGTTATAACTCGGATAAGTACATCATTCTGAAAGGCAGTCTCACTCGTTGGAACCGTGGCCTGCTGCGTCAGGCATATCAGATGCTACGGCTTAAACAATTGGCAAAGGTGCACGTCGTTAATGGCTTGGTGCATATTCGAGAGCATGCTGAAGGGGAGGATATTACGTTATTCAATAATGAAATACTTAACAAAATTGCTTCAAAGGCGAACTAAACTCAAAATGTATTTGTAATTTATCTGAAAGCTAAACTAAACTGAATTTGTTAACTTGCACATATATTTAACTTGAATTGATTGATTTAAATCCTTTATTGTAATTGAATATTAAACTTGTTTATAAGTGGCTTCTCTAACAAATTATTAATTATTATTCTACTAATTTCTGCTGCAATAATCTCAGTTTGTAATGCACTTTCCAATTTTCTATTTTCTATTATCTGGCTTCTTCATCCCAACCTTAATCTCTCTATATATTAATATGTGTAGCTACAGCTTTGTCATGGCCAATATGAATTATTGTGCTCTATTTGATTCTTGGATGGTCTCTGTCGCTTATTATGGTAATCACTAGCTCCACTCAGCCGGACTGTGTTGACTCTAATCCTCGAGTGCTTCTTGACATTTTTTGCAGACAAAATAAGGGATTCAATGTGGTTCATTTTAATGCTAGGAGCTTAAATCATCTTAGATTTGATTATGTTAAGCATGTGTTTGTGGGCTCTTCTATAGATGTTATCTGTATCTCTGAAACGTGGTTTCACTGTGATTTGAATGATGGTAATATTCAATTGCCGAATTATAAACTTTTCCGTAAGGATAGGTCACATAAGCGGGGAGGTGGTGTTGCTATGTATGTTAAGTCTACGTATAAGTCTGAAATTCTCTGGACTTCTGGCGAAATGGAGTTTGAAGGTATTTGCCTTAAAATTTCGGATCTTAGAACCAAGGCTCTTGTTAGTTGTGCGTACAGCCCTCATAAAACTTGCGATTTAACACCTCTATTCAGTTACCTTTCATCTTGTTCCTTGACCTGTGACTACATAATCGTCTGTGGGGATTTCAATGTGAATCTTCTAGTATTGGATCCCATATTTGATAGATTCATTGATCTGATTTGTGCATCTGGCCTCACTGTTATCAACAATTCCACCCCAACTCGCTTTTCTCATAATACTTGTCCGAAGCTCTTAGATTACTTTATGGTATCTGATCCTAGCTTTTTGTTATTGTATTCTCAGATGGGCTTCATTTCCGACCATGACCTTATTTTCTGTTCCTTTGGCCTTATATTTAATACTGGAAATGTTCCAGATTCATTTTCGTTTCGTGACTACAAAAGTATAGACTATGATTCCATGTACGCTATCCTGGAGAATATTAGTTGGACGAATTGTCGGACTGCTCCGCATGTTGATAATAAATTACTACTTTTTAATGAAATAATTATGTCTTTGCTTGATTCTTTGGTACCCATTAGAACTATAAATGTTATAAATAAGGATTGTCCTTGGCTTACTCATAGAGTCCTAAATCACATTAGGAAAAGAAATATGTTGCGTTCCAAGTGGAAGCACAGTCCCACTATGTCTAACTGGGATAATTATAGGAGGGCCCGAAATAATGCTACGCTAGTAATTAGGAAGGCAAAGCAGGCTTTTTTCTCAAACAAACTTGATCTTACAGGCTCCTCTAAAAAACTGTGGAAATGCCTAAAAAGAATTGGTATTGGATCTAGGAATTCTATGTCCTATGATTTATGTCCCGAGGAGTTAAGTGCCCATTTTCTTGGTCAGTCTGGCTCTGCAGATGAATATGTGGACCATGAGTGGAGACCTAGGTGCAACTCTCGAGATGCTGAGCTGTTTGCGTTCAGCAATGTTTCTAGCATTGACATTGCTCGTCGGATTAAGTTGATCAAGTCCAATTCAGTAGGGGTAGATAATATACCGATAAATTTCGTTAAACTGATTTTGCCTTACATTATATCACCTTTGACTGACATAATTAATCATATATTTACTACGTCTTCTTTTCCTAGTTTATGGAAATTGTCAACTGTTATTCCTATTGCCAAGAAGTCATCTCCTAAAATTGCAGCAGATTATCGCCCAATTAGCATTCTTCCCGTGCTCTCTAAAGTCTGCGAGGCTCTCATGGCTGAACAAATTCATAAACATCTAGAAAGACATAAACTTCTGAACCCCCTGCAATCTGGCTTTCGTATTAATCATAGCTGCTCGACTGCTATGCTGAAGGTCACGGATGACATACGAATATCGTATGACAAAAATCAAATGACATTACTGTGTCTCCTAGACTATTCTAAGGCATTTGATACTGTTAACCATGGGCTCCTATGTCAGAAATTAAGCTCTTTGTTTTTATTTTCCAGTAGTGCAGTGAGATTAATTAAGTCCTATCTTTCCGATCGATATCAAAGGGTTAAGGTAAATGATTCCTACTCTGAATATGCCCCTAATCGGCTAGGAGTTTCGCAGGGTTCTGTGCTTGGGCCGTTATTATTTACTTTACTAATTAACGATATATTTGATGTTGTCCGATACGTGTCCATTCATGCATACGCGGATGACTTGCAGCTTTATGCGTCAAGTTGTATTGCGCTGCGTGAAGACTTGTGCAACAGAGTCAATGCCGACCTTTGCAAAATTGCTGCTTGGTCAAAAAATAATTTTCTCACACTAAATCCATCTAAATCAGTTGTTCTGCCTATCTGCAAAAGGAATATTGATTTCCACTGTTTATCGCCTATTTTTCTTAATGATTCCCAGCTCAAATTTGTTTCTAAAGCCAATAGTCTCGGCTTCTGCATTAATTCTACATTAACATGCGGTGATCATGTAAGTATGACTGTGAGTAAATCGTACTCTGTGCTGTGCAATCTACGTTACTCTGCCACATTCATTCCATGTGGTATACGCAAGAAACTTATACTTCAGCTCGTAATGCCATTATTGTCATACTCCGAAGTTGTGTACTGTAATTATGACTCCTCATCGTCGCATAAAATCCATGTATTAATAAATAATTTGACTCGTTATATATTCGGTTTGAGACGGTATGACCATGTGTCGGAGTATAGATTTTCGCTCCTTGGCTGTAGTTTTATTGACTACATCAACTTCCGTAATTGTTTATTTCTACATAGGCTTATACATACTCGTCAACCAAGTTACTTATTTGAAAAGCTTCAGTTTTGTCAGTCTAGTCGATTGCTTAATCTTGTCATTCCTCAATATAAGTACTTAAACTCTGGACGATTTTTCTTTGTCAACACAGTCCGACTGTGGAATAGTCTGCCCATTAACGTGAAGGGTATGCGTGATAGAGCACCATTCAGGAAGCTTTTAAGGGAGCACTTTTCCAATTAATGATTATATTATGGTGGAGACGTGGATGCTGTAGCTGTATGTATGTTCTATTCTATTCTATTCTATTCTCACCTACATATACTATTCTACTCTGTTCTATCATTTATTTTCATCTTTTCTTCCTTTAGTCTTAGATAGCATATATATAATATATAAGTCCTAGGACAATTTAATTTTATTAATAATATCTTTATATTGTATAGCGCAGTACTATATAAGAGCCTGCTCTTCTTGTACATAAAATTACCAAATAAAATAAATTGAATTGAATTGAATTGTAGTAATTATTAATGTCGCATCCAAGTAATGCATATCTCCCAATTTGTCAAACCGCTTGACACCATATACATAGAGAGTTTATTAAGTACAAGTTTATTAGTACAGTTTATTAAGTAATACTTCTAATTTGTGAAGTGAGATCAAGTCCAGTTTACAATAAATTACTCGTAATTTAGAATACGTCACAATAGGCATTACAAGCTAAAGCACTAATTTACGTCGAGTGGACAGTGTACAATCCCACTGTACAATGCAGCAGCATAGCGAAGATTACGTAGGATACAATATGATTTTCTTACAATAGAATTAAATTGAGCAGTGCAAGTCAGCGCAGAATTAATGTAAATGCCCAGGTTCACCGCTCTAGTGACAAATTCAAGCCTTTAATTAGCCAAATAAAGAGGTGGAAGGACGGATGGATCAAAGGAGTATTTAGAGAGAGAGAGGTAAAACTAAGCACTTAGTTGCATTGAGTTGAAGGGAGTTCTTGGTAAACCAATCGATGATAATTTTTAAGTCAGCATTCATCCTACAACTCAAAACATCCAGACAATCGTAGGGTTTAGACATATACAGTTAGATATCATCGGCATAGGCATGAATGGAGACATAACGAACAACAGAAAAAACATCATTAACAAACAAGGAGAATAACAAGGGACCTGGAACAGATCTTCACTATATTGAAGTGCCAACCTTCACTATTTGAAAGGGGTCCGACAATAATAAGCTTAGCGGAACCTCCGGTAAAGGAGAAATAATTCTGCGGCTTGGTGATTAGTATGTTATGGTTCACGCTTCAGTTATATGTTTCTGTTATTGTTGCTTAATATAATAATAATAGAGCTTTGTTCGTACGCTACTTTATTTTCCACTTTGGTGGAAGACGAAACAAAACAGCAATATCATTTTAAATGGTTCGGAAAGTGAGGGCTCGACTTGAACGAAATCCACGCCGTAGTGGTAATCAAATGACCAAAGAACTGAAAATGTCCCAGCGAAGCATCCGACGGATATTCTAAAATGATCTCAAGGTAAAACCTTCAAGTTCCAAGAGATACATGATCTTACACCAAAGCAAAACAAAAAAGATAGACTCGAAAGAGCAAAGGAGTTGTTGTTACGCTTCCACGATTTTCCAAGCATTGTGTTCTCTGATGAGAAAAATTTCCTTATTGAGGAGTTCATAAACTCTCAAAACTATCGTGTTTACTTATCTGAACGCACTTACGAAATTTGAGCCTGCGAACGGCAACCCGTCATTTTCCATTTCAAGTAATGGTATGGGCAGCTGTGACCGCCGATGGACGCTGTCTAATTGATTTCATCGAGCCTGGTGTCAATGCGACTTATTATCGGGATAATGTTTTGGAAGTTGCTTTAAATCCGTGGGCACGCAAACATTTCGGTCGTACATCATGGACAACAGGCTCATAAAGCTCGTGTGATTCAAGAATGGTTAGAAAACCATGTTCCACACTTAATTTCGTCTACACAATGGCTTTCGAATTCGCCAGATGCAAATCCGATGGACTATTCCATCTGGGCCATTTTGGAGAGCAAGGTGAGGACTAAAAACTAAGCCAGTATGGATGCGCTGAAGAAAGCCATTGTACGGGAATGGGCCAAAATACCGCAAGGTCATATTCGTGTAGCATGCAACTCATTTCTTAACCGTTTGAAGGGCATAGTCAAGGCAAAAGTTGGCCACATCGAGATAAAGTGAATGGATTCTAAAATTTTTATTATTTCCACACATTTTTATAATTTGAATCAATACAAAATAATTTCACCCAAAAAAATATGGTCGTTTGAATAGGTAACAGTTCAATCGCCTAACCCTGTCTTAGGGTTCATATGCAAACATATGGTTTAAGCTGAATTTTTGTTGAGCGGATTTTGCCTGATCGGCTACACGCAGAAGAAAAGGAAGAGAATAAGAAGTAGTAATAATAGTTGTAATAAAAAAAGAAGACGAACAAAAATAAATCTTCTTCGTGTTCAAAATCTATTTATAACATTCTCTACATGTATGTCCTCATTATAAAAAAAAAATAATAACCGATTAAAATGTCTTTTTCCAAAAATTCACACGCGCATCAAACGCTTTCCTACAACGAAGAAAACAAAAAGTAAAAAAATAATACTAAGAAAACTGACGTTAGATTTACCTACTTAAGCTCTATTCCTAAAAATAAAACAAAAATAGCACAGCAAGAATAAATCATTTACTACAACAACATAAACTCCTACCACACCAACATAAGCAAAACTCATACAGAAACCTCTTCTACAGCCCCAGCAGTGTGTCAGTAGATTAACACTAAACTAAAAATTAAATGACAAAAAATAAAATAAATATTAGTAACTAATTTGTTATAAAAAATACTATTCGTATAAAAAATTTACACCCCAAAAGCAATAAAATAAAACCACAAAATAATATTTGGTATTAATGTCAAAGAGATAAAATAAAAACAAGTACCAAGAAACAACAAACAGCAAGAAACAAGAGCTCCAGTCTACGGGAAGAAAAGCAGACCGCACGTCAAGCTACGGGCAGAGCTTCAGACGCAAGTAGAGAACATACTTCCAAGCTAGAAGCTAGAACTATGAGCTAGAACATATAGCCTCTACTCCGACTTCGTCTGGCCATCTACGGTTGGATGGCTTATTTGAAAGTACTGTGCCCTGGCTGGGGGCAAGAAGCTATCCTTCTGTGCTAATAGCGCAGTCAGTTTTGAGTCTCGAAGTTTTGGGATTGTTGATTTCGTTTGTGGGAGTCGTCAGCTCTCAGGAGTCCGTTTTGTTTGGGGTTTTGTTTTGTGGTTCTGAATCATCATCTGCTTCTTACCACCGCCTGCTCGTACATCGTACAATCGTCAATTAATTGAGGACTTCTTCTAATCGAGAAATCTGTGTATAAATACTTAGAGGGAAATATAAGGACCATTAGCAAGTATCCCTAGAACGAGCATAAATCAGTTGTCTCTCTATCTGGTAACGTTTTTAGAATGTTGAATGTGTTGAATTCATTTGACATCATTCCTAAATCAACCTCGTTAGAAATATGAATTTCTTTTCAATGGTAATTAATACTACCCTGTGGTTTATAGCCAGTAGCGTTCCTGTATAGTTCGTCTAGGTCGCTTTGTCGGTTTGCTTTATTTTGAGGTAAGTGGTTGTGTTCATAATAATTAAAACATTGCAAAAGAAACAAAAAGATCTGCCGTATTCATGTTATGGTATTTTTATATTCTGAAACCTTTATAGTATATAATTGCTATTATAATTTGTACCAATTGTTACCTTCCCTACCATAAAACCGCTTGTACGGTACAAATTCGACGCAAATTATTAATTTATAATAACAATAAGATAATTATTAAAACATTTCATTTATTTCATTGAACAGATGTCTTTGGTATACGATTATCATAATGTTAGCTTGGAATATTTTATATATTTTTCAAGTAATGTTTAAACGATTGTTGGTGAACGTGGGTTGTATTGGCGTCGATACAACGTATTTATATTGGAGCAATATATTTCCAGCTATTAGTGTTTGTTTGTCAAAGAATCGTTCAAGCACTGAAATATATGAATATTTAAAAAGAACAAACACATCATTTCAAACAAATTTTGCCAAGAATATACACGAATATATGTTTACAAATCCAAACAATTTAAATATAAATTATGAACACTGCATTGGATTTAATTCAACATGCGGAGTGAATATCACAGAGATAAGATACCAGGTAATTTAATTTTGTATTGTAGTATACATTTATTTATTGTCTTTTCGTCTTTTTAGCAGTATATAGCGCTTGTCGTATGTTTGAAACTCATGCGAAGTTTGGTAGATATTGTTTTAAAACCTATATTAGAAATTGGTGCCAATATAGAAATGCCACTTTGAATTGTATGCACTTTTTAAAGTCTTTTATCTATATACATGTATGTAGATTGGGCTCATACTAAAACCCGTACACCCATATAATGGGTATCATGCGGCCAATATAGAATTTCATTCAAATATGGTTTTCATAAAAATACAAAATCAGTTTAAGTCATTCGAATATAATATATATTCGAATTCAGCTAGGGCTTCCGTATAAAAACTGGTTTTGTTTTAGAAAAATGTATGTTGAACATCTATGTATATCTATCATCTATATATCATCTTATATCTGCGTACAGAAATTTTTTTTTTTATATTTTTATTTATTTATTTAGATTAAATGTATCGGCAGTACAATAAGAAAAAAAATTTCTTTTATAGAACAAAATATACATAATAATAATAATAATAATAATGTTGTATCTCCTTACGGGTGGTCTTCTACTATCTCTCCTTGACTTCAATTAAACTGCACTTGGTTTCGATCTGTTACGTCTTTATTATTGACTTTATGTTTGTTTCAATATGTTGTACTTTATCTTATCTTAAGATTTACTTTAACACAGGGTTCGGAAAACGTTTCTTTTTTATATCGCTCAATTTATATCCCTCACTGAAGATAACAATATCCTCACTGATAAATATCTTTTTTCATCTTTGTTCAAAAAAATACATATCGCTCACGTTCAAAATAATTTCGATCTTCCAACAAAACTATCACTTGGGATGAAAAAAATTCTCATCTTCAAGTATTTCGATCCCTCAAGTTCAAAACATTTCGTTTGTTGACGAATAGCGATCACAGAAGATGAGAAAACTTCGGGTTTCGCACCATAACGATCTTCGGTGATGAAAAAAAGGCTGCGCAGGCAAAGAATCGATCTTTGAAGATGAAAAGAATTTCGACGCAGGATCGAAAAAAGCAGCGCAGCAGAGTTGAACAGCGTGGGTTTTGTTGGTGTTTGGATGGTTCGCTTCGCGGCAGAGACAATTGCTTGAAAATGAAGTTTTGTTTGTGCTTCGTATGAATATTTTTTTGTTGGATTTGGTATACGATGAATTGAAATTAATTTTGCATGGTGTGGAGTGTGAAGCAAAGTTGTGAAAGTAAATACGTAAAATATTAATATGTAAAAATATTAATAAATAAATTGTTTTCTACCATATGTACATTATTCTAATATGTTTTATACATATTCATTATATATACATATATATATTTCTTATATCTTCCCATTATATTTTCCCTTATTATTATTCACTGATATTGAAACACAGGAGATTTTTTTTTTTTGCAACTGCTGACTTTAAAAAAATTTTCTCAAAAAATCTTGGCTTTCTCTCAATCCATCCCAATATACATATGAATATCTTTACATTTTTTTGGACCATGTCCTGCATAAAAAACGTAAAGCAATTGCAAAAATTTATTACTCAACCCTTTCTACGAGCTCGTTACGATAAATTTTGCAGGTAGGCATTTGAATACATATGTACATGTGTGAATGGAGGGCAAATTTGTATATCGGCCTTGAAAATAATTACTTTTGGAATGAAAAAGGATTGATTATTAGAGGGCCAACAGGTAACAAATTTTACAAAGGAAAAAGGTTTTTGAATTCATGTTTTCAAATCCCCGTCGGATAATAAAATTGACGAACGTAACGCGGCACAATCAGTGCTTTCAATCGTAGAGCAAATACATAATTCATAATAAACATTTATAATAGAAATATGTATAAAATATATTAGAATAATGTACATATAGTAGAAAACAATTTACTTATTAATATTTTTACATATTAATATTTTACGTATTTACTTTCACAACTTTCCTTCACACTCCACACCATGCAAAATTAATTTCAATTCATTGTATACCAAATCCAACAAAAACATATTCATACGAAACACAAACAAAACTTCATTTTCAAGCAATTGTCTCTGCCGCGAAGCGACCCATCCAAACACCAACAAAACCCGTGCTGTTCAACTCTGCTGCTCTGCTTTTTTCGATCCTGCGTCGAAATTCTTTTCATCTTCAAAGATCGATTCTTTGTCTGCGCAGCCTTTTTTTCATCACCGAAGATCGTTATGGTGCGAAATCCAAAGTTTTCTCATCTTCTGTGATCGCTATTCGTCAACAAACGAAATGTTTTGAACTTGAGGGATCGAAATACTTGAAGATGAGAATTTTTTTCATCCCAAGGGATAGTTTTGTTGGAAGATCGAAATTATTTTGAACGTGAGCGATATGTATTTTTTTGAACAAAGATGAAAAAATAAAAATCGCTCATGAGTCAAAACAGATTTATATCTTTTGAGATCGTTTTTTTGTGAGGGATATAAAAAAAGTTGTTCGTTTGAGGGATATATTCCGAACCCTGCTTTAACACTACTTTTTATTTATACTTGTTATTAATTATGTACACTTATTGTTTATTACACTTATTATAAAAAATAGCACTACGCGACTTTAACGCGACTATCAACAACTTCTTCGTTGAGATAGCTCGGTCGACACAGACGTCGACCGGACTGAAGTGGGTCAGTATGCCGTGTTTCGCAATTTCCATTATTTCGCAATATTAAAATTGTAATATTCGCAGAATCAATACGCGGAAGAAAATCGTTCCCAATTCAATTCTTCCGCGTGTGGATTCTGATCGTTGGTTATTTCAAACCAAGCGATTTAATGGTTTGGAAGCTTGCTAATTAAAGCTAGCTTCCACAATCCACTACAATCGCCACGCGCTATGGATTCTAGGGTTTGGAAGCTCGCTACTAAATGCCAGCTTCCACAATCCATTCCATGCGAAGTGTTCTGGTTGCTACCTTAGCTTTCGACGTTCATTAAACCAAAGCTTGACTAAAACAAATTAAACTAAAGCTTCGGGCTTACCAAGCAAAGTGCTGTGGTTGCATTAATGTGAACTTGGCCTTGACTCACTCGCGGAGTAGTATTATAAAAACAATAATACTGGCCTTGAAAGTTCTTGTCAAACGGAAGTGGAAATTGCGATCGCGACATACAACATCCCTCCACCCTGGGGGAAGAAAAATTTAGTATCGTGCAAAACGATATTAAATTTTTCTTGTACATTTATTGTTTGTTGAATTGGGGGTGGTCGTGTGTTTAGGTTGATTTTGCTTATTGTCTACTTACGTATGGTTGTGTTTTTCCTTTTCTCTCTTATGAATATCTTATGTGTTATGTCAATTGGTTGAGGTGAGATTGGTTAATACAACAATACAATTAATTAGTAGTAACAATTTCAATAATTACAATAATAATAATTAACTACAATAAAACCAATTGCAATAATAATACAATAATACGATGGTATAGCAAGTCTCATACAAGCGGTAACTGCACTCCTTCGGTGTCATCTGTGTGTATGTAATATGCATGAACTAACTCTTCAGGCATATTTTTACATGTGCATTTATTAACATGTAAAACATCGAACATCGGTCGACGTCTGTGTGTATGTTGATGATGATTTTGAAGTTGATGTATACCCCGTTGTCTCGAGTCTTCTTTTCGATGTGTAGTGGGAGTGTTGCTGCGGGGTAGCTGACGTGGTAGGTGCTGTGCTTGATGATGCTTCATGATCAGATGCAGATGTTCGTTGTCGGAGGTATCGTTGTCCCGCAATTGGGATCAATTGTCTTTCCTTTCACGGGAGTTGATGGTTGAGATGTTACCAAGATCATCATTTGTAACGTCTTGCTAAACATCTTCAACATTTTTCTTGTCGACAGTGGTGATGTGTTTTGAATCCTTATCTCTTGAGGTACTGTTGTATAACGTTCCTGCGGCGTAAGTTTCAAATTGTCGTCGTAAATTTAACTGGCGAACTTTCGTCGTAACTGCTCTTTCATCGTGATTTTGTTGCCGCATACGCGTGACGTAAGTTCCGCTTAAGCGTAGATTAGTGATAAAGGCATTAATGCAAAGCTGCCGTATTATGTAGTTGGAATGGTTTCAAGGCTGCTGACGGTAATGTGTCAGTCAGTTTGCCAGTTCGTTGCTGCTATGAGACCTCTTCGAAGGTAACTTCGTGTTCGCTTTCTACTGTTGTTGCATTGTTGCATTGATTTGTTTGGTTGTTGCAATTATTTTATCCTTTCGTTGCGATGTTTGTTTTTTCTGCGCTGATCCGCTGTTCCAGCCACCCTTCCCCCTTCTAGTTGGCTGGGCGCTAATTGTCGCCCTGTTGTCAAAGTGCTGCTGTGTGTTGTTGCACTTTTGCTGCTGTGATGGGTGTACATCGGCACTCAGGTCAGCTTCTCTGCATGCTGTCTTCTTTGTTCTATGCTTTTGTATTCAACTACCAATTTTTACCGTATTGTGTTATAATAATTTTTTTTTTTTTTTTTTTTTTTGCTATTTATAATTTTATGCAATAATTTTTGTGCAATTATTTTAAGTTTAATTCGAAATATTTTATCTTTATAAGTTTTATTATATAATTTCTAGATTAATCTAACTCAATACAAATTGTAATTCTTACGTTAAACATCGAGGTTATATCATTTGTTTATTACCAATTTAACATAAGATGAATTTCGACTAAAGTTACGTTTTCTTTTTCTTTTTTTTTTCTTTTAATTAGTTAACGTTGTTTTTTTTCGTATTGAAGGTACATATTTTGTAATGTAAGAAGTATAAGTTTATCGCAGGAATTACTTTCCAACAAAAAGGGTCGCCCTACTTAAGGTGGCACTTTGGGGTTTTCGCTCGGGTTTTTATACCCTAAGCGATCCCATTTCTTTTAAAGAGTAAATATATAAACAATATTAAGATATACAGTTAAACTATTCTTACATATACTTAAATCTATACATTAGCATTTCTCTATGCTTCACATTTTTATTTTCACTCAAAATTTCTAATTGTTTACGAAATCATTGAACCGATACCCAATCATTGACATGATTTGAAATTGGGCGGTTCAAGGATCGTGTTACAATGTGTGACGCTGAGTCGCAGTTGTCACGCTATAAGTGAGTAAGCAGGTCAGCTCATGCAAAGTGCATGCTCTGCATTTATTGAGTGTTTCTAGTGCTGTTGTGTACAGGAGCGGAGTGCGGTCAGTGGATACACTACAATTTTATTCTAAATTTTTTAGGTTTTAAATTATTTTTATATATGTATATGTGTACTTTATTATTTTTATTATTTCTTATTTTTATTATTTCTGGTTTGAATGTACGTATTTTAAAATATCTTTAAAATATTCTTATTTGCACTTTAAAGAGGTTCTATTTCTGTATGTTTCCATTCTGTATGCATTGGTATGTATATAACAATGTTTCTTCTATTTATTATACCCTACACCTTAAGGTAAGGGTATATTCACTTTGTAACGAAATGTGTAACGCATAGAAATAGAGACGATAGGTATAGAAAAGTATATATATTCTTGATATCATGACCTCCTGTGTCGATTTAGCCATGTCCGTCCGTCTGTCTGTCTGTCTGTTGAAATCACGATCACAGGAGAACCGGTGAAGATATCGTGATGAAATTTTGCATAAACATTTTTTCTTGTGGTGAGCAGGGTGGTATTGAAAATGGGCAAAATCGGTCCACGACCATGCCTATTTTTTATTAAAAATGTGATATCAGCGTTGGTTTTTGAGCTATTACAACAAAATTTCATTCCTGGGTATAGAGTTCGATCAATTTCATTCGTTATTCAAATCTAAGACTGAAGTTAAATTAGAATTATTAGTAGGAAAATTAAAACTAAGACTGTTAGTTTCCTACTATCCTATACTAAATTTTATCAATCCTATTTTATATATATTTATTCTATCCTAATCCTAATAAGGTGCCTATTGTGATTAATTTAATTTTAATTTATGACTACTTAATTTAATTCCCTAACCTATTAACCTATTTTCTTAGTTTAAGTTGTTCTGATTCGTATGTAATTATCTAGTTGATATTGTTTTCCTATTTAACTGCTACTATATAACTTAAGTAAGTTATTGTGGAATGGCTTTTCCTTTCCCTTAATATTTAACACTGTCGTAATTGAACTTTTTATTCCTACTACTTTATATGGCCCTATCCATATTGGAGAAAACTTATTTTTCCTAGTTTGATTTTTAATTAGTACGCTATCTCCTACCTTAAATTCTACTAAATTTAGTTTGTTATCGTATTGTTTTTTAGCTACGTGTTTCGATAAATCCTGATTCTTTCTCACTATTTCGTGAGCTCTCTGTATTTGAAATTTTAATATAATACTTTATTCGGGTCTTCGGCGTTATAGACCGGACTACGCTTTCTTGTTAAGTTAGACGGCATATCTGTATCGAATCCGAATAAAGTGCGGAAAGGCGTTTGCTTGGTCGTAATGTGGGGTGTGTGGTTGTGAACGTGCATGGCTGCAGTTAACCATTGATCCCAATTCGACCCGTCTTCTTTAGCAAAACTCCGCAAGTATTCCGCTAAAGGTCTGTGGCTTCTCTCTAATGAGCCATTAGCTTGCGGATGATATGGTGTTATATGTAATTTCTTAATTCCTAACAATTTACAAGTATCTGAGAACAATTTCGAAATGAAATTAGTTCCGTTATCTGTAATTAAAATCCGCGAAATTCCGTAACGCGTAATCACTTCGTCGTAGAACGCCCTTGCAACAGTACTTGCTTCCGCGTCTGGGATAGCTGTAGATGCCATAAATTTCGAAAAGTCATCTTGAAACGTTAAGATGTACTATGTCCATGTAGACTTTATCAAATGGCCGCATTGGTGTATCTGTTAGCACCATGGGCATTTTTGTTAATTTCGAACTTTTGTTCGCTTGACATTTAGCACAACTTTTTACATAATCTTTTATCTGCCTTTGCATCCCTGGCCACCTATATTGTTGCCTGATTCTTAGGTACGTTTTTACTGCTCCCTGGTGACCCTCTAATGGGGTACTATGAAAATCTTTGATAACAGTCTCTATTTGTTTTGAGTTCTCTAACAAAATCGTGTTTTCGTTTTGTGTTATGCCTATGGAGTGTCAGGTTCTACAGGCGTCGGAATTGTTCTTGAATTTTCGCTATTTCCTTGGTTCTTCATTTCTATTTCTTTGGTTCTAGAGTAGGTCTGGACTGCTGTTACTACATTACGATTTTGAGGAATTCTACTCAATGCGTCTGCGTTCAAATTTTTCTTGCCTGGCTTATATATGATTTCGAAATCATATTCTGACAACTTGTGTCTGAATCTTGCCAGTCTTGAAATTTGGTCCTTTAAATTGGCTATTCCCTTTAATGGCTGGTGATCAGTAAAAATTTTTAAATGTCTGCCTAAAAGGTATGCTCTGAAATTTTTTGTAGCCCACACAATGGCTAAGAATTCCTTTTTTATCGTTGAATATCTTTGCTCTGTGTCGCTTAGCGCTCGGCTAGCGAAAGCTATTGGCCTATCCTCGCCTACGTTACCTTGAGAAAGGACCGCGCCCAGAGCTTCATTGCCTGCGTCGGTAGTTAAAAGAAATTCCTTTGAAAAATCTGGATATGCCAACACTGGGGGTGACATGACTGATTCTTTTAACCGCTCCAATGCTCTCTGGCAGTCTCCTGTCCAGACGAACTTAGCGTCTTTTCTTAACAATTTGTTAATTGGATGTGCTAGTTTTGCCGTTCCCGGTATAAATTTCCTGTAATAATTCACAAGGCCTAAAAAGGCTTGTACTTCCTTTTTATTTTTAGGAGGTGGAATGTTTTTGACGCACTCCACCTTGCTGGGGTCTGGAAGTGCTCCATGTTCTGAACACTTGTGTTCTAAGTATACGACTTCTCGTCGTAGAAACTGGCATTTGCTAATGTTTAATTTTAAGTTGTTTTCCCTAATGACCTCGAAAACCTTAGTTAACCTTTCGTCATGCTGTCCCAGGTTTGTTGCGTATACGACTATGTCGTCTAAATAAACAAAACAATCTATTTCCTGAAGTCCTGTCAGAATATGATTCATAAGACGTTGAAACGTCGCTGGGGCGCCGGTTAACCCGAAAGGCATTCGGTTGAACTCAAAATGTCCTAAAGCTGAACTAAATGCGGTCTTATCCTTGTCCGCCTTGTCCATTAGGACTTGGTGGTAACCACTTGCTAAGTCTAACGTCGAAAAATATCTACTACTGCCTAACTGATCCAGTATCTCATCTATCCTAGGCAGTGGAAAAACTTGTTTAATTGTGGCCTCATTTACTTTCCTATAATCTATTACTAAGCGCCATTTCTTTTCTCCATCTTTTCCACTCTTCTTTGGAACTAGAAGTAGTGGGGAGTTCCATGGAGATACGCTTGGAGATATTAAATTCTCCTCTAGTAATTTGTGAATTTGTCTATTCATCTCTTCTCTATCTGTCTGAGGAAGTCTGTATTGTTTTTGATTAATTGGTTAATAGTCTACTACGGCCTTTATTGGAATCTTATATGTTATTACTGGGGTGTACGTCAATTGGTCACCCTCTAAAAGAAAAATATCATTATATTTCGCACATAATTTTGTTATGGATTCTATTTCCTCTTGGTTTAAGGAAGGATCCAATTCTAAATCGTTCATTAAAACATTCATCCGTTGCGCCATGTCCGCATTACTTATACTATTGATGGTAGTCCATTGATTGTCCGAAACCTCACTTAGCTTATATTTGTGGAAATCACTAAATCTCGGTACAAAGTTGTCACTAAGAATGAAATCTTTTACCGTTTAATTTAGGATTGGTACTTTGACATCTTTATTTTCTACATTTGCTAGTGTTTCCCCCAGGTACACTCCTGGTGCAATCTGTTGTTTATGAACTACCACAGTCATAACTTTTGTTTTAATTTTTAACGGTGCTATTCTAACCGTTCTAGCTTCTATTGTTATATTATTTTTGGATGTTTTATTATCTATGTTTTTGATGCCTAGCAATGGCAACTTAATTATAAATTCTTTCTGGTCATCAAATAGTGTTAAATTTTTATTGAGCGTGTTTATAATGGATCTGTTCCACATGTTGTCTCCATACCCAGTATGCCGTCCGCCAGTACCCCTTGTTTAAGTGGCACCACGTGTAGCGTTAAACGTAAGGGTTGTACCTCTTCATGGCAAATGCTGGTGGACCCTATTGTGGTTATACAGCCTCCAAATGCTCCACTTAATTCCTTTGTAATATCTCTAGTTATAATGGCATCTTCCTTTAATGCACATTCTTTTACTAGGCTTGTATCCGCTCCTGTATCCACCAGTAAAATGAGTTTTCCATTTCTCGCCTCTACATAGGGCATTTCAATGAACACATCACTTAACGTGGCTGAATTCCAGTTGGATACTTCCTTTATTGAAGTTTTATAATTATTATTTAAATTATACGTTAACCACGAACGTATTGTTTTCATGTCCTGTAAACTTGAAATAAAACTTTAAAATTTTTCTAATAGTTTTAGTTTAATTTTATTTGCAAGTGCTTTTATGTCTGTAATATATTCCTATATTAAGACTGGTGCTCCTTGCTTTATAATGTTGAAAATTGAGAAACATTGTTTTTACAACCGATGTACCTTCTAACTGTATAATTAGCAAGATGATTATTAAAAACTCTGCTCCCATTTCTATTATTTTCTTTGCTTTATTGGTTATGTTACTGACTGTTTCATTTACTTTATCATTCTGTTTTATTATTTTTATTTTATTATTAAATTTGTTCCCAGTATTTTTAGCTTTGTTAGCTTCTAATATATCTGAAGTCGGTATCCTCGATCTCTTCCGATGTTGGACTTACTGTTACTACTTCATTTGGCCTTAAATTTCTATTTTTGTTGGGTTCCCAGATTATTGGCCTTGTCTGGGCCCTTGCCGTTTTGCCTGCTGATTATTCTGGAGATTTTCCCAGCTTCTTTTAGCTCCACAGTTTGCTACTATGTGTCCTGGTCTGTTACACCAATGACATATTGTTTGGTGCGCTCTATTCGGCGGGGTCATAGGAATCTTATTCCTCTGTAAGCCGTTAACTGTAGTATGATTAGAGTTTATTGTCCTTCTTTGGTTCCCGTTCTATGTTTTGATTCCAATTTTGCTGGGTTTGGGTTGGCTGCCAGTTTTGTTGTACCTGGCTTGGTTGCCAGTTCTGTTGTATTTGGTTTGATTGTCTGTTTGGCTGGATTGGATTCCCTTGCTGACTTTCTTGATTTCGAAAATTAGTCCCTTGATATGTGTTCCTTGCCACATTATTCTGGCCTCCCTTTTGGTCACACCTCCAGTTTGGCTCGTGTCCATATTTTGAACACTTTTGGCAATATGGTGTGTTCTTCCGAGTTAAGCAATCATCTCTAGTATGACCTCGCTTGTTGCAAAAAGAGCAGATTATTCTCTCTGCCGCTCCTTGTGGAGTATCCTGTATCGTGGTTGGTTGCCTTTCTATTTTTCCTCCTGAAGCCCTGCCCTGGCTTCCCTGTTGAAGGTGCTCTTGTATGTTATGCGGCATGGTGGCAATAACTGGTGCTTTCATGTTGATGTTTAACTGGTCTGTGTGGAGAGAGCTGCTGTGTATGGTTTCGAGTGCCTTTAGGGCCAATTCTATCATTTCTTCCACGTTTTTCTTCGTCACGTTGAGCATATAAATTCTAAATACGGCTTCCTTTAATCCTGTTTTAAATGCTTTCTCTACGACCCCTTCCAGCATACTTAATAGTGCCCTATCTCCGTTGTAATCCGTTCGAATTATCTCTATTGCCTGTGTTCTTAGCGCGTTTAGGCGTCTTGCAAACTGTCTTATATCTTCATTAAGCACTTGGCTACAATTTTGGATACTCTGTATGACTGTATCTAAGGTGATTTTATGTAAATATGCCCTTTTTATTGTGAGGTAGAATTCCTCGAGGCTATTGAAGCGTTCTGACCTCACCAAATCATAGGCATCCCCATGCAACCTCTGCTTAATGCAGTCTATGTAGTCCTGACTATTGTTTGTACCTACTTCCCTTGTGGCTAATTCGCACCCTTGTATAAATTTGTAGACTTCGCCGCATAAGTCTGGTGACTGTGTGCCCGAAAAGAGCGGTACCAGCCTATTCGTAATATTAGCTATCTCTTAAATATAGGGAATGAAATAGAGTTATACCCCTTCGGTCTGACTATAGCAGGAGTAGGTTCCTTATGGTATAGCGTCTGATCGTTAGCTAATTCTATTTCTTGTTGTAGCCGTCTGTTTTTCTCCTTAAATTCTTGGAGTCTTTTGTGCGCTTCTTCTAAAGAACTACAGTCTTCTCTTGATTTCTGTGAAAATCCCTGTTTTAGTGTTCTATTCAACGTTTCCTCGGTTATTCCCTTTTTCTCTAATAGTTCCCTTAGTTTTATGTTCTCGCCCTCTACGTTCCTTAGTATATCCTCCTGAAATACCTTATCTACTAAGTAATTATCGGTCCTATTCTTCAGTGCGTTAAATTCTGCTTCCCATGTCTTGGAATCTTCTGTCTTATTCTCTATTATCTGGTTTAGGAATGTAAGCAATTCCTCTACTACTGCGTCTGCTCTTTCTACACTTGTAAGCAGGGTTCGGAAATGCTCGCTCTTTTCCGCTCCAGCTCGCTCTTTCAAGCTCAAAAGAGCATTTATTTTCAGGAGCGCGAGCGAGTAGGAGCGGCAAAAAAAAAATTTTCAGGGCTCCTGCTCGCTCCAAAGAGCATTATTTTTCAGGAGCGCGAGCAAGCGAGCAGGAGCTGCAAAAAAAGGAGCGCTGAAGCTGAGCTGTTTCTGAGCTGATGGTAGGTAGCAAGTAAATAATTTGTTCAATATTTATAATTGAAACAAGTCAAAGACAATAAAAAAAAACTTTGTGAAATATGTATTTCTTATTTTTTAACACTCTGAACATTTTTTGGTAAGCTCTGGTGAAGAATTAGGTCCAAATTGCCAAATTTCAAATGGAGCGAGCAGGAGTCCTGAAAATTTTTTTTTCCGCTCCTGCTTGCTCGCGCTCCTGAAAAAAATGCTCTTTTTTTTGTCGCTCCTGCGAGTGCGAGCGAGCAAGAGCGAGCATTTTCCGAACCCTGCTTGTAAGGTCTCCTAGCTCCCCTACTCTAGACTTTATCAACTCTAAGTTCTCTTTGTTGCCTACCGTCCCTTTTAAAATTGCCCAATATTTAGATATGAACTCCCCCAACTGGCGTTTCAATTCTTTATGGGTTCTATCTAATTCTATGTAGGTTTGTTCCTGTAATGACTCGGCCATTAATTAAACGAACGACATATAGTTCAATGGGGTTTTATTTTTCCCAATGTTTACATTTTACCTATGTGGGAGTATACATAAATATTTCCTAATGATTTACATTTAAATTTATTTTAAAATGTTTGGTGAAAAATGTTGTAAAACGATTACTTAGCTACTTAACGTTCCATCGTTTTTTTATACGTTTAATTTTATATACAAGTCGTAGTACTTTTTAATGAGAGATAATTAAAATTTTCATATGAAGATTTAACTTCTTTAAACGGCTTAGCTTTCTTGCTCGCTTCGTTTACCGAGCGTGCAGTAAACATTCGCTGTACATCTGTTTATTAGTCTGTACGCTGACGTCCGCTGCTGCTTTGTTTCAAGCAGAGCTAATGCGTCAAAATTTTCGTGACTGCGCTATTCTGCTTTCTTTCAAGCAGAGACGAAGCGTCAAAATTTTCGTGACTGCGCTAAGGTAATTTAAGACCTCACAGAATGGAACATGGACATGCCTCTATTTTTCAGCGGCCAACAAAACTGCAACGTTTGCAATCTCGGATTCGGACGATTAACCTAGAGAGCTCGTTCGAGTTATTTTTTGTTAATTGTTTGCTATCGTTAATTGTTTTCATCAGCAATTATAATTGCTTGTTCTTGGAAACAACGAATCTAACTTTGCTTTGATTCTCCAACCGTTATGAAGTCTCTAAGCGCATTACTTTAAATGTCTAGCTTCTAATAATGGTTTTTTAAAGTAACCACAAAAAATTTTTTCAAACTTTCAAAAATTTCCGACAACCTGATAAAATTAATTATCGATTAAGCAAATTAAATTGTGCAACTTTGACATCAAATACAAATTTGAAGACACAAATGTCTAAGACACATCCGAAAACGATACAACGAAAACTTAAACTCTACGCGTTTTGTTTTTGTTTTAATGGATTCCTGTTTTCAACTATTTGCTTTTATCGAGTATTCTTTATCACGTTGAATAGAATTTATTTAAGTTAATAAAGTACTCCTGATTTTCGCTAATTTGCTACTCACAGTGACCAACAACGTAAATTTGAAATGTTTTGATTTGATTTTTAAAAATTCGTATTCAATTAATTATTATATTATACGTTTCCTGCATTTCTGCTTTTCACTTATTGGACTTTTATTCCCTTCCTAACATGCTAAATCACTATCTTATTCGTTTATTTAATATGATTTAAATTTTAGTCGAGTCCGATTTACGTTATTCTAAGGTTACTTTCGATTTAAAGTTTTTGTTTTATATGTGTTTCAATATTCTCATTTAAATTGAATTTCATTCTGTTTAATTTCCAGCCAATCTTAAGTTAATTTAAAGTTGTTCAAAACTACAACTTTTTAACTGATTAACTTTAAATTAACTTTCGATTAAATTTTTAATACAGTCCTAATTTAAGGTGAATCTCTAGTTAATTTAAAATTCTTTAACTTATTTGTTTAAAATTGTTTTCATTATATATAAAACATGAGTCCTCTTAACTCTATTAAATAAATTTTAAACCTATGAAATAACTTCCGAGTGAAAAGAGTCGACCTCAGTAAAGTTTTTGTCCAGCTAATGCTATTGGACAGATAAGTTTGCCGTGCTTTTACGCTAGCATCCTTTTGATGAAACCGATGATTTTTGGACCTGAGTTATTTTATAGTTCATAGCATATAATAATAAAATATATTTTAATATATTTAAAAGAATTAAACTATTTTAATTCTATTAGCATCCTTTTTACTTTTTACTTTTCAACTTTTGCTTTTTACTAAGCAACTAATTTGTCTTATTTCACTTCTTTTTTTTTTTAAATTTGCTGTCAAATTGTTAGCTAACTTATTTTTTAACTTTTCAATTTACTCTTTTTTTTCTTGATGAGAAAAGAAATTTATTAAATTATTCTAATTCTATTCAATTTTATTTTTTTTCATTTCTTTGTTCACTTTTACTATTTCACCTTTAAATATTTCCTAAGGTACTATTCTACGTTATTTCACTTCTTTTTTATTATTTTAGATTAATTTTATTTTTCACTTCTTTGCTAGTTTTCCTTTTTTCTTGTAAAAACTTGTTACTTACTTTTAGCTTTTCCTAAACTACTAATCTTAATAATAATTTTCGTATTTCACTTATTTATTTTTTCACTTTCGTATTTTCACTTCTCTTTTAAGTAATCTAAGCTGCTATTCTTATTTTTAATTTCCGTATTTTATTGTTACTTACTTTTTCCTTTATTCGAGCGATCCTCGGTTCGAAAATCCGGCTGCGCCAATATGTTGTATCTCCTTACGGGTGGTCTTCTACTATCTCTCCTTGACTTCAATTAATTATTTTACTTTATCTTATCTTAAGATTTACTTTAACACTACTTCTTATTTATACTTGTTATTAATTATGTACACTTATTGTTTATTACACTTATTATTAAAACTAGCACTACGCGACTTTAACTCGACTCTCAACGACTTCTTCGTTGAGATATTTTCATAAGACACCCGTTGGAATCTCTTCTAGATTCCACGTTAGCTCGGTCGACACAGACGTCGACCGGACTGAAGTGGGTCAGTATGCCGTGTTTCGCAATTTCCATTATTTCGCAATATTAAAATTGTAATATTCGCAGAATCAATACGCGGAAGAAAATCGTTCCCAATTCAATTCTTCTGCGTGTGGATTCTGATCGTTGGTTATTTCAACCAAGCGATTTAATGGTTTGGAAGCTTGCTAATGAAAGCTAGCTTCCACAATCCACTACAATCGCCACGCGCTATGGATTCTAGGGTTTGGAAGCTCGCTACTAAATGCCAGCTTCCACAATCCATTCCTTGCGAAGTGTTCTGGTTGCTACCTTAGCTTTCGAAGTTCATTAAACCAAAGCTTGACTAAAACAAATTAAACTAAAGCTTCGGGCTTACCAAGCAAAGTGCTGTGGTTGCATTAATGTGAACTTGGCCTTGACTCACTCGCGGAGTAGTATTATAAAAACTGGCCTTGAAAGTTCTTGTCAAACGGAAGTGGAAATTGCGATCGGACATACAACAATAATAATAAGAAGAATAAGAAAAGATAAGTATCAGTTCAAGCAGAAAAGTGGTTTGATATGCCACGCTTGAAGATATTGGTTGATGAGATCGGCCTGAGGCTACTGGGCAAAGAATTCCATAGCCGAACAGCATTGATAAAAAAGAACCTTGAGCTGTTTAACGATTTGAAGGGTGGAATAATGAGTAGGACACTTCTCCGGGAGTGACCAAATCTCAACTTATCTCAAATAAAAAGGCGTCTTTTTGTAGATAAGCTTGTGTAGGAAAATACAATTTCTAGCATTTAGGTAGTTAGGTAGTAGCATTTAGTCACATCCTATTATACCGCGCTTGTACTCTCCGAGATGCTCAAAATAACGTATACCATACACATATCTAGTGGCATTATTGAAAGCAACAGAAAGCTTCAGGTACAAGCACGAGTCCAGCTTACTGAAGATAACACTTGAGTAGGTTATATGAGAGAGTATAAGCTGCATTACAAGTTTACGTCTGATCTCAAGCGATGTGAATGCAGCCGATTGTTTGAGACTACGCAGTGCAAGGTAGATCTGACGGACCAGATAATTAATATGATCAGTACATGAGAGTTTGGTATTAATCTGATAACCAAGATTAACTATTTTAGCAACAAACTTTAATTTTTGAGTGCCCAAATAAACGTCAGAGAAATCACAAAAGTACACTTTCTTTCGAGATAGGAAGCACAAAACTTTTAGATGGATTAAGGATGAGACAATTTTTGTTAGCCCAGAGCAGAATGCAGTTTTTTGTGTACAATATTTACCACTTTCTACCACATTATGTAACAGAGAGAGGCAATGGTAGGTATTTTCAGTACTTCGCACTTCAAAACATGATATAAAACTAAAAGCATATCAGTTTTGCGCTAAACTCACAATTTTAATATAATATCATAATATAATAATAGTTATCAATGTTTTCTGGTGCGAACCTCGGCTTACACCTGAACCGAAAAGAAGCCGTTTTATGGCTCAGTTTATGCAATGTTAATGTTAGAATGTTTGTATCACTCACCTTATACTTAGTTTCATATTGCAGTTATTGCCAAGGACATGTCACATATTCATGGAAAATACCAATTTTATGGGTTACGTGTACGAAGATTGTGAAGAAATTTTTAAGTTCCATGAGCAGGAAATGGGGTATTGTTTCTTGGCAAACAATGTAATTGATACGTAAGTTAAATTTTATATTGAATTTATATTAACAAAATATTAGCCGGATAAAAAATCGGTGGTATATATAAATATCGGGTGAAACGATCAATAGCAATACAAACGCCATCATCATCACCAACAGCATCAATAACAGCACCTTCGTCAGCAACAATACCATCATCAACAGCAAGAGCAGTTGCATGGTACTGCACTAGTCAAATCTAATAATGAGAACGTTAATTAGTAGTGGTTATGTGAGGCTTCACGGCCAACTGAGCACCCGGTTTCAATATTTGTGTGTGTGTGTGTTTGCTAGAATTGGATTGTGGCTTTGCTAGATGTGATTAAAGCACAGGATGTATTTTGTCTTAAAATGTATTTAGGATTGTGTCTGTCATACCACAGACAAATATTATACAGATGCCGACTACAGAACACAAATTTTGTCCCGATGATTTCGCGCTAGCCAGCCAAAAGCTCTTTATTCAATCAAGACTTTAACCTATACAAAACCTTTTTTTAAAGCTTTCTTCACCGACCAACATTCTCTTTTTCACAATTTGATTTGTTAGCAATGTTTAGACCAGTGTAGACCAAAACGTATACAGTCATATTTTGTGCATGTGTAAAGCGGTTAGAGGTTGTTTTGCGGAAAAAATCTCTTTGCGCGGTACACTGAAAAGATTATTGTTTGGGGGTTGTTAAACTTTAAATCATGCAAATGATTTTGCAATGAAATTGAGTTTGCTATTTCTCAATCTATTCCTAATTCAGATTTTGAAACATATTTTTTAATAGAAGACTTAATTATTAATTGTGCCTTTTCTGCATTAACAACCTTCTCATAATCTAAATGACAGGTTCTATAGTGTCTCTTTACAAAAAACTTAGATGCGCGCCTCACTTTTTATTGCAAATCATTGCACGCGTGCCTATGGCGTGGCCAACACTGGTTTAGACTGTTTCGCAATGTTGCGTGTGTGTGTACTTATTTTCATGCATCGAAGATATTTCCCCTTTTTTGAGTTTTTGATGGTTTTTAACTGATTTACTATTCATGATCGGTGTCCAAGCTTTGTACAGCGCTAACTTTACGAGTGTAGCGGATTATTAAAGAATTTGCATAAGCAACAGATCTATTTTCGTCGGCATATCTGCTAGTTGAATAAGCTATGTTGTATTTGTATAGAAACATTGTCATTAATTGAGCTGTTATTTTTGAAAATGGAATAAGTCCATTTTTTTGAAAAAAATGAATTAAGGGTAATTTTAGTAAGATATAGACACATTCTATCCATATTTATAATCATATATTCAATTGATTATTTTTGAATGTGGTACAAGTCTATTCGGAGATAAAAATATCGTTTATTTATTAGATAATTTTAATTATTATTACATCATAACAAAATTAAAAAGTGTTAAAAAAATCATTCAAATTGATTAGCTTTGAACAATATTTTTAAATTTATTCAAATCGTTTACGCCAAACGCCGCTCGCCTCGAGTCGCCTCTTCTGACTGCGCTTGTCAGCGGACTCTCATCCTGCTGACATGTCGCGGCTTAGAAGAGGCGACCCGAAAGCTCGACTGCGAGCTTCTCACCACGGAGTCGTGAGTGGACGAACAAACGGCCGACGCTCAGGAGCGACGTCCTTCGTTCGGCACTCTAGCTGCGATCGTAAAACAAGAAAGACGTCCACAGACAACACCAAACCTTCATATTCACATTCATTCAAAACACATTGCACAAATTACATTAAACAGTGAAAACAATAAACAATATACAATTAACAACACATCCATCATCAAACAACCTTTTACCTCATCTCTTCAAGGAAAACATTGGTCCTAAGCGAGCCGGATCGCGCTCCAGTCATCATCAAAAGAAAGAAAAGGTATTGATTTGAGTTTTTACTATATTTGAATATATATTGAAGTGAATATTTTCTGTGTGCCACGATATATCTACTATATATATCAAACACATAATATACGCAGGACTGTACACCCGAATTTCGAAAACTCGGTGTAACGGTACCCTCAAGCAGAAAATCCATCACGTGGATTACAATATTTGTGGCTCATACACAAATCATTAGTGCACTCTAAACCGGTTTGTGCAGCCGCACTCTCAGAAAATATTCGTTTGTGTTGTTCGTTGCTGTCGACGCCGCGCTCTCGCCACGGTACGATATAAAAACTCTGCTTGCGTGCTCCAACTCCGTTGCGGAGCCACACTCTAAGCAAACAAACGTAGGTTTGTGTTTTTCTTCGCTGTCGACGCCGCGCTCTTTCTATGGTACGATTTAGAAACTCTGCTTGCGTGCTCCAATTCCGTTGCATAGCCACGCTCGCGGCACAGAAACGTCGGTTTGTGTTTTTTCGTGCTCTTTCGCTATTGTAGAAACCAAAGGCTTACTTGTGTGCGCCAATTAACGTAAGCAGCCACTCTAAGCAAACAAACGTAGGTTTAGGGTTTATTCATTCTCGACGCCGCGCTCTTTAAACAGTGTGAGCTTAAAAAACTTTGCTTGCGTGCTCCAACTCCGCTGCGCAGCCACGCTCAAAGCAAGCAAACGTGGGTTTGCGGTTTTTTTTCTCTCACTCGGTGTCGCGCTCTTTCGATAGACAGAAAAAACTGTGTTTGTGTGCTCAATCACTTGCGCAGCCACGCATAAACTCGGCTGGAAAAAACGTCGGTTTTGCGTGTTTCTTTTTCGTGCTCTTTCGTTATTGAAGAAAAAACAAAGGCCTAGCTTGAGTGCTTAGAATCATTTAAACAAACGCACTAAGTATAAGCCTACGATCTGCAACACTCTGCTGATCAACCAATCTTTGGTGTACTTTTCGTTTGTTCTTCGACAAAATCAGATTCTCGCACGCTTCTCGTGTAGCCTTAGTTTGCCCCACTGTTAAAACAAATACAGTCATTTGGTGCTCGCTAACGAAAGCAGAGAAGTTACATACACTTATCCTTGGAACGTTGGTGTATCAGGCTTACGCTCATCTAGTGAGCACTCTCTTCGAAGGCGTGTCTAAAGTGCGACATACATAGGAAATTCAAGGTCGCATCTTGGTGAGAATTTCTACGCTCGACTGTGCGCTCTATCATCTCTGGTGTAATCAGCAACGAGCATCGATATAGCGTGGTATACAGTGGGCGACCGCTGAATTTCGTTTGTAAAAAATATTAGTTACAATCCATGCTAAATAATAAAAAATAAACTAGACACTAAAGAGTTTGTTCTTATTTTCTCATTTTTCAACAGAGGTTTAGCTCCTGGATTTTATTTTTTGTACAACCTTGTTACGTTTTCGTTAGTAACATTTTTCAACAATGGTTGCCCTCGATACTTTTATTCGTTTCGCCGACGCTCTCGTCGAGTTCGAAGTCGATTTTCAGGCAACGCCTTCTCGGGAACACACCATTCGCACGCTCGACCTCCAAAGAGACGAACTCAAGTCTCAATGGATGCTGATCAAATGCACGTTTGACAACATCCTGTCCAAGATGGAGTCAACGAGCGAGGAGGCAAGCACCTTAGAAACTCTGAAGGAGAAACGTCGCCATTGTTACACCGTCTACCTAAGATGCACCGACACCATCATCGAAATAATAGAGAATCTGGCAACTCCATCCGCTTCAGCGGAAGCCTCATTCGTCGAAAGTCCGTCAGGTTACAATATTAGCTTGCCCCCCTGTGACACCGAAGTGTTTCGCGGCGATTACCTCTCGTGGCCCTCTTTCCGTGACATGTTCACGGCCTTGTATATCCAAAACACAAGGATAGCGCCGGTGGAAAAACTATTCCACCTCAACAAGAAGACTACCGGTGAAGCCAAAGAGATCGTCCAAAAATCTCCGTTAACCAATGCTGGTTTCAGTCAGGCCTGGAAAAATCTTTCCGATCGGTATGAGAACAAAAGCGTTCTCGTCTACACGCACCTGAAGAAACTTTTTGGTCTCGCCCCGGTTACCAAAGAGAATGGAAGCGAAATAAAAGACTTGCAGCGAGAAGTTAACAACATTCTCGCAGCATTAACGCTTCAAGGAATTGACACCTCCAATTGGGACGCCATAATCGTCTTCCTGTGCTCCAGTCGCTTGCCAGATGCTACCCTTGCGCTATGGGAACAGTCCATCCAGGACAAAACTGAAATTCCCCAATGGACTGATTTCGACGCTTTTTTGACGCACCGTTTTCAAACGCTCGAGACTATTGTAGTAACATTACTGTAAACAACCCTAGATTATGTTGTATATATTTGAACACTCTAGCCTTAAGAAACATTTAATAGTGTAGCAACATTACTGTAAACAACCCTAGATTAAGTTGTATATATTTGAACACTCTAGCCTTAAGAAACATTTAATAAGTGAATAATGTCTCACTCTTACATTACAAATGAATGAGTGCACAAAGTCAGTAGTGGTACGACCCAAAGACTAAAAGACTGGAAACTCTTCCACACACTCAAAAATCGTAAAATCAAAAAACATGTACACTATACGTGTAATTTCGCATTGAATTGTTGTTGCCCGTTTGGTGAAGTTGAGAAAAAATTCGTTCACATGGCAACGGGTGGAGATGCCAATCTGCTAACAATATTTAATTCAATTTAATTAATAATAAAATGGTGAATAAATATATTTTCAGAATTTTTTATTGCAAATTGTGAGAAAAAGGTTTACGTTGTTTCTCATATGAATTATAAGAACAACAACCATTTTTCTCCAGCTCATATAGTTTTTAAGTTACAGCCTTTTGAAATTTGGAAGTTTCACGTCTATTTCTCCTAACTTTATTGAGATGATGTTAGATGTTATTATTATCGTTGAAAAGGTAATCGAATTACCTTTCATTTATGTAAACTATAATTTTTTGGGGTAACTTTCACTTTTAGAGAAAAATAAAATTTAAGATATTTTATATAATTTTTTCTATTCAATAATTTATGTCTGAATAAAATGTATTAATAATCTATATAATTTGAAATTATGATCTCTTACCTTTATAGATATATATATAACATCAAGATTTTGGAGAAAATCAACAATAACACTAAAAAATATCAATTTTTGTCAAACATTATAAAAACAAAGAAACGCTTTCTAAGTCTAAATTTGAATTTTCTTTGAAAAACAAACGTTTTTCGATAAAAGATTGGTTAATATAAAGGATAGGTAATTTGAATACCTACCCAACGACACCATTAAACTACAGTTTAGGAGATATATTGTTTTTTAAAATCAACTGAAATAAAAATGTTGTATTTCCACACCACCAATGAGGTATACAACGTGGTGCGTTATCTTTTTTTTTTGGATGTTGGTTCCCCTGTAGGCCTATTGCACCCATATAATTAAATACTTTATTATACATATATATATATATATTACATTACAAATTATTTTACCAAATAAAAATTCAATTAAAACTATTCTACGGAAGTTGAGCAAAATCTATCGATGCGAAATGCGAAGAAACTTGTTTTTAAAATTAAAAAGTGAAGCGTCTCTATTAAAAAACCTAAGTACAAAATATATCCGTATTCTAACAAATAATGCAACGAAAGCCTCACTGCTGCAGTTAATGCAACAAACAAAAGGTACCATACCGATAAGTTTATCAAAAAGGTACTGACTAACTCCTATTCTGTGACAAGCTTCATTAAACAATTCACAAAACCTATCTTCTAATCTAGACACTAATGAAAGGAAACTTTGTGGGGGCCTAATCATATTATACTTGTCACATTGCTTTTCAAAAGCAAATAAAAACTCTCCTGTCACAGCTTCTTCACCGAGGTATGGAAGAGAATTGCGGCAATCATGGAGTTTATACAATTTAAGGAAAAGCCAACCACTAACATAGACAAAAGCATTTTTTTCTAGAAATGCTTTTTCATCTTCGGATATATTAATTTCAAATTGGGTAATGAAGTTTAATTCTGGTCGCGGAGTACTTTGGAAGTTTTGCCAAAATGGGTCTATGCTAACTAAATTTGTACTAATTTCTGGCAAAACAATTTCAGATGATGAATCATCCTGAAAGTTTGGTAGAGCTTCACAATTTCCTTTTACAACTATATCTATATAATGTAACCCCCAACGCTTCTGAAAGAGGCAGGAAAACATATCGGGAGTTATTCTTGTGTTATTACCCCCACCTTTTCTTATCTGTCCAAAAAAATGTTCTAAGCTATCCTGACATAATTTGCGAGTTTTTAAGCTAACTACTCCTGCTCGTAAAAGATTTTTCCACAAATATAGCAATGCGCTAATATTTAAAAGCCACCCTTTGATAAAAGAAAATCCCTGCTTTATATCTTTTCCTATTCTATTTTCTATTAGCATTGAATTCAGCCGAAGTTTGGCCTTTTCTAAAAGTAATATTTGTTCCACAGATCCACAAAAAACTTTCTTGGAAGGATAAATTGCATTAACATTGTAGCTGTTAAATACATTAAATAGGTCATCAAAAAAAATCAAGTATTCCGCCGTATTTAGTGTTGTTGGAGCTTTGGAGACGGACAAGACATTGGACTTATAAAGGGATTTCATGGCAGAGGCAACTGTGTTGCTTACCACGTGAGCAGCCAACCGGACGGACATTTTTTGAAAAGTGTTTGGGTATAAATGGGCGACAGTTAGTTTTGGGGCACATTTTAGGGAAAGTTCCTTATCTATATTATAAAAATGTACTATGTCGTCCCAGCTAACCCGGCCGCCATTAAAGGTAATCAGATTTTTTTTATCTAACAAACAATTTCGGCTGCTCTTTAAAAGGTGAGGTGGATCGTGGAAAAATACAACTTCCTGCCCATTTACCACAAAATATGGTTTATTTTCGGTGACCCCTAATGAAGCTGCAAGTTTTACAAAATTGGAGCCCTGGTCGCAAACAAAATGGCATGGGCGCAGTTTTATTTTCTGCAGTTGGCCAATAGCCTCTAAAACATATTTTTTGACAATATCGCCTTTGCAGGAATTTTGTACAAAAAAATATGCAAATGGTTGCAGCCAATGTGGGCCTTGGATACCCTGCACCATGAAAACCATTACGCTATTAGCTAATCTTGAAGTTCGGTTTTCATCCCCAAAATCCTCAAGACCAGTGATCCTATCTCTAGCCCTATCAAATTTTAAATGGACCTTAAGCGACATTTCATCGCAAGAAAGGGTGACTAATTTTTGCTCTAATGAAAAGCCCTGGCATCGAAGCTCCAGGGCTTTTAGATTTATTAAAGATAATCCTGGAGATTTGGGCCAATCAGAAGTGAACTCTCTAAGAGTTCTTTCTTCTGGCCAATTTAGGGAAGATTTCAAAAATCTATACGACAAAGGCGACAAGAAATAGACCCCCAAAGCCATTGTCTTCAAATTGTCGTCATATCTCCTGCCTTTTGGATGTCTAGAAAAATTTCTAACACAATTTTGTACACACATTGCCATATTTGTGGGAAGTTTTAGGAGTAGTTCCCTAATATTTGGTTCCTCATCTACTTCCTGACTTAATTTTTCCCTAAGAATTCTGTTTTCTTCAGTTAAATTCAAATTCTGTGTCACTAAACCTGCGTTTTCTATTTTAAAAACTTGTACTTCTTTTCCTAAATCTAAAACCTTTTTTCTGAGCTCTTGATTGCTATCAATCAATTTTCTTTTTCTGGGCGTATTCTCACTAAGAGACCTGCATGTTTGAATTTGCCTATCTATTTGTTTCTTTTGAAAAAGCTCGACTTTCGGATTGATTGTACTCACTTCCGTAGATAAATTACTATATATATTTCTGGAAATGTTGACATCTGGCACGGCATCCTTCGTCAAATTCTTGCCATTGCGCATCCTGACAGAGAAATGGTTCTGGCACACGTATATATTCTTCGCTGTTGGTCCAACGATGCCTAGCCTGCGAAGCCATTCCTTTCTCCTGTAAAAGCAAACACTTTAGAAACTAATAATATATCTTTCGAGTTTTAAACATAAATATTTTCATATCACTTTTTAGCACTTAACACTGAAATGTATTTCGTTGCCATAAAAAACTTTCTTAATACTTTATTACCGAGCACTTTGACCACTTTAATTAATGCGATTGCAATGTTTAATTGTTAAATAGATGTATTAATACCGCGGAAAACTTGTTTTTTGACTCACCGTTCAAGCTGTTGCATTTCGTCGGGAAATGCAAAGCACGTAGCTTCTAAATTGCATTTTAAAATGCATTTTCTTTGTCGCGGCATTGTAATTTCAATGAGCTAAATTTCGTAATAACAGAAGAAGTCTAATAACGGTACTTGGCGCAGTAACTTACCACAGTTTTTGCTGTGTTTTGTTTCGGGGATACCAATAATATAAAATATAATAAATTTTGTTATAGATTTAATTTTATTTGGGTTAAATATGGTTGCAAACATATAATTTAATAATAAATAAAAGTTATTAGAACAAATAAAGTTTGATACAGCTTTATTTCATTTTAAAAATAAAAATATTTTCAATGTTTAAACGCAACAGTCTCAAAAATAGTCTTGGCATCTCATTTCCATGCAGTTAGTTGGTATCTCTGGAGACACAAGCGGTGGTGAGCTTAGAAGCTGAAAAAAAAAGATGTCGGGAAGCGCAAAATCATAAAGTTTTATTCTAATTTGCTATTAAATAACAGTAATGATACTTAGTAATTTGTAAAAAAAAGGTGCCTGTAAGGATTTTGAACATATTCTATACAATTAATTAAGTGGACATTAAAGTGAATGTGCTCATTTTGTGCTGTGAAAATTCCATCTAAAACGCAATTTTCTAGACACAAAAATCACCTCATTTGTTTTGTGTACGTAAAGACCCCGGGGTTTTATGTAAACAAAAATTTCTTAGCAATTGTTGTTGCATTGCTCTTCGTGGCACGCACACATTCATAGCATTTTCAAGAGTTTCCAGTCTTGTAGTCTTTGGTACGACAAATTGGTTAGTCTTGATTTGTTAGTTGTCTGTGACGAGGCTATGAGTTGTTTTGTAATATTAGGAAGAGACTTTTTAGATAAAAGCTGCGCTAAAATTATTTGACAATGTAAAGAAAAGAAAGAAAATAAAACAAAAATAGAACGAAAAGTAACTAGTCAATGCGGTAACGAAATAAACGTAAACTATGAAGAATATTTTGACACACAAATGTTAGCAATTGATTTCGATGAGGAAAACACAAAATCTAATATTGGCAAACAACTGACATGTAAAGAAATTATTTTGTTTGAAAAATTTTTGAATGAATTTTATGTAAACCGAGATAGGCCAAATGAACCAAGCGTAAAATGTGAAATGAAATTAGTGCTCAATGATTTAAAGTCTTTTAGCTGTAATCCAAGGCGTCTTTCATATACAGAGAAAAATGAGCTACAAAATATATTAGATAGTTATTTAGAAAAGGGCTACATAAGACATAGTGAATCAGAATATGCATCGCCGATTGTTTTAGTAAGAAAAAAAACAGGTGAGCTTAGAATGTGTATAGATTTTCGAAGATTAAATAAATCAACGGCTAAGGACAGCTACCCTATTCCTTTAATAGACGATCTTCTAGATAGGCTAGCAAATAAAAAATTGTTTACTAAACTTGACCTTAAAAATGGGTTTTTTCACGTATACATGCATGAAGATTCAATCAAATACACCTCGTTTACAACGCCGTTGGGGCGATTCGAATTTCTAAGGATGCCTTTTCGTCTTAGGAATGCTCCATCAACATTCCAAAGGTTTATCAACCAAATTTTCGCAGATATGATTAGAGAAGAAAAGGTCATAATTTATCTAGACGATATCATGGTGGCTACTGAAGATTTAGATACACACTTAATAGTACTAAAAGAAGTATTTGATAGATTAATAAAAAACAAGCTACAACTACGGTTAGACAAATGTGAGTTTTTACAAACAGAAGTTAAATATTTTGGGTATGTGATTTCCTGTGACGGTATTAGGGCAGACGAAAAAGGAATAGAGGCCATAAGGGATTTTCCAGTTCCGTCAAAAACAAGTGAAGTGCATAGTTTCCTGGGGCTTTGCTCCTACTTTCGCAGATTTATCAAAGATTTTTCTATAATTGCAAAACCGTTATACGATCTTATTAGAAAAGATAAAAAGTTCAGTTTCGGACACGAAGAATTACATGTTTTCGAAATCCTCAAAGCCAAATTAATAGATTCTCCAATACTAGCATTATTTGATCCAAAAGATGAGACAGAGTTGCATTGTGACGCAAGCGCAATAGGATATGGCTCGATATTGCTGCAAAGGAAAAGTGACGGAAAATTACATCCCATATTTTATTTTTCCAAGCGAACTACCGATGTCGAGTCAAGATATCACAGTTTTGAGCTTGAAACCTTGGCTATAATATATTCTTTAAAACGTTTTAGAGTTTATTTACAAGGAAGACACTTTAAAATAATAACTGATTGCAACTCTCTTACTATGACTTTAAGTAAGAAAGACATTAACCCAAGAATCGCAAGATGGGCCTTAGAGCTAGAAAATTACGACTACGCACTCGAACATAGAGCTGGAACAAGAATGCAGCATGTTGATGCATTAAGCAGAAGTACAAACATCATGATAATTGAAATGAATTCTTTCGAGGAAAATCTTGTAATATGTCAAGGCAAAGATGAAATTATTGTTAAGTTGAAAACTCAATTAGAAAACACTGAACACGTTTTTTATGAGATGCGCAATGGAGTTGTGTATAGGAAAACGCAAAAAGGCACTCTTCTGTTTTATGTGCCCAAGGATATGGAGGGACATGTTTTTTTTAAGTATCATAACGAGTTAGGCCATGTCGGCGTAGACAAGGTAGTAGACGTGATTTCAAAAACTTATTGGATCCCTAATTTAAAAAGAAAGGTAGAACAGCACATTAAAAATTGCTTAACATGTATCGCTTTTTCAGCAAAAAGCGGAAGACAAGAGGGTTTTTTGCATAACATCCCTAAAAGTAGCAATCCTTTTGAACTCATACATATCGACCATTTCGGTCCTGTTGAAATCAAAAACAGCAAAAACAAACATATTTTAGTAATTATTGACGCATGTACAAAGTTCGTCAGGTTATATGCAGCGAAAACCACTAAGTCAAAGGAAGCAATAACCGCGCTAAAACATTACTTCAGATCATATAGCCGGCCAAAATATATCATTTCGGATCGTGGTTCGTGTTTTACCTCGACGGAATTCTCTCATTTTCTAGAAACACAAAGTGTTCAGCATATTAAAATAGCTACGGGGTCACCTCAAGCAAATGGCCAAGTTGAAAGAATAAATCGGAGTTTAGGTCCAATGCTAGCCAAATTAGCGAATCCAAAAAACAGTTCGGGTCTAGACACAGTGTTGGAAAACATAGAATTTGCAATAAACAATACTGTTCACAGGTCAATAAGCCAGCACCCTAGTCTTATGTTGTTCGGGGTCGCACAGAGAGGTAATATAATAGACGACCTAAAAGAAAATTTAACGCAAAATAAACAGGATAGCGAAAGAAATTTGGAATTCATACGCGCTAGAGCTAGTGAAAAAGAAAAACAGCTACAGAAATATAACGAAAAAGTCACAAACGAGAAGCGACAAAGAGCAATAATATATAAACCGGGCGATTATGTTGTTGTCAAGAATTTCGATGCTAGTATAGGTATTTCTAAAAAGATGGTCCCAAAATTCAAAGGACCTTACAAAATTACAAAAATTTTACTTAACGATAGGTATTTAGTGGAAGATGTAGATGGATACCAGCTGTCAAGGATACCATACAAAGGCATTTGGGCAGCAGCTAATATTAAATCCTGGTTCGGTTGGTCTAAATTGGTAAAAGCGAAAATAAAAACTAGTAATAAGAGTAAAATGAAATCGAATAAGAAAGCTTCAAGAAGTAATAATTTCGTTACAGTACAACAAAAATTGCGCTATAATACTAGAAGTAAAACAAAAAAAAAATTAAATGTACATATACAACAAATAGTTTAATCCCGTATTAACCATAATGATCAGGAGATCCTTGACGTCAGGATGGCCGAATTGTAGTAACATTACTGTAAACAACCCTAGATTATGTTGTATATATTTGAACACTCTAGCCTTAAGAAACATTTAATAGTGTAGCAACATTACTGTAAACAACCCTAGATTAAGTTGTATATATTTGAACACTCTAGCCTTAAGAAACATTTAATAAGTGAATAATGTCTCACTCTTACATTACAAATGATAGCGAATAAAGAGTGCACAAAGTCAGTAGTGGTACGACCTCAAAAGCAAGAAGACGCATTTTTATTAGGGTTACTGGCTACCACACTATGCAGGATATAAAGTGCGCTTCCAGCACGAGAGGTAAACAAGCAAGCCAACCTGCACCAGCAGCAAAACGCGTCAATACATTTCAGCTAAACGTTGCAATAGACCGTTGCCCTTTGTGTCACAACCAACACAGTGTGCGGGTGTGCTCTCAGTTGTTGAGCCTGGACATTCACCGGCGGCTGAATGTCGTCCGGAAACACCGCTTGTGCAACAACTGTCAGTCCAATTCACATTCTGTGAAAAATTGTCCGAGTCGTTATAATTGTGCTAAATGTAACGAAAGGCATCACACACTTTTGCACCGTGAACCAACTTCAGCCCCCTCGACCCTTGTACCATGTTCGACTCAAAGAACCTATCAAGAGCGGAGGCACGATAAAGGATCTGGTGCACAGATGGCAACTGTCGTGAAGCCGGCGCACTGTTCTACCCGGCCCGCCTTCAACACCGATCGATCTCAACCCCATCGCGCCGCGAACGTCGCTCGACCACACTCCGCAGCTGGACCCGCAACAGTTGAAGCCTCTCCGAGGCCTTCAACTTCGGCTCAAGCCGCCCAGACAAACCATCCGATTAACATACAGTCCACTCCTCAGACTCAACGCAATCCTCAAGCTCAGCAGGATTCCCACCAGGTATGCTTCGCAGCCTCACCAAAACAGGTGTTGTTAGGGACTGCAATGGTCACAATCTACCATAATGACATCTGCTACATCGCTCGAGCTCTGATCGATCCCGGATCAGAGATATCGTTCATATCGGAACGAATCCAAAAAATGTTGAAACTTCCAATGCAGCCCGTAAACGCAATGGTCTCCGGCCTTAACAAAACCGTTTCGGCAAAAGTTTCAAGATCCTGCGATTTCATACTCAAATCGCCTCAGGACCCACTCTTTCAAATCCACGTCACCGCTTTAGTGCTGTCCCAAATCACGGAAAAACTCCCGTCGCATTCTTTAGACAGCGCGATGCTCGTAGTCTCCCTCGAGACTTCGAGCTAGCAGATGCAAACTTCGTCACAAGTCAGCAGATAGATGTCCTCATAGGAGCCGACCTCTATCCTGCGATATTGCTTGACGGCATCCGCCGTGGCGTGTTAGGCTCCCTGATAGCCCAACAAACGGTGTTTGGGTGGATCATAACCGGACCAGTTCCCGGTCTCCAATCCGATAGCCCGAACATCAAGGTGGCCTTCTTCAACGTAGTCACAATCGAACAACAGTTCGAACGTTTTTGGGAGGTGGAGGAAATTCCCAAAACTCAAATTCTATCTCCCTCAGAAAAGTTTTGCCAAGAAAATTTCGTAAGAACGACACGAAGACACGATGACGGCCGTTACATAGTCGCATTGCCGTTCAAAAGCGACTTTCCAAATGGACTTTCCAAATGGCCTAGGTGCCTCTCGACAAACGGCACTCATGCAGTATTCGCGATCAGAGGCAAGGCTACTTAAGGCTCCAGACTTTAAACGGCAATACGATAAGGTAGTGACAGAGTATCTCGATCTGGGACACATGATCGCCGTGTTACCTCCGCAGATAGGACCGCAGCCTAATCACTACTATTTGCCTCACCACGCCGTCATCAAACCAGAAAGCACATCGACAAAGGTAAGAGTCGTGTTCAACGCATCATGCCCGACAACGAGCGGGCTCAGTCTGAATGATGTCTTGCATGCTGGCCCAGTCTTACAAACCGACTTAACCTTTTTGATGTTAAGATGGCGCTTCTGCAGGTATGTTTTCAGCAGCGATATACAAAAAATGTATCGCCAAATTCTGGTCGACCCAAACATACCCCCTTTCAACGAATTCTCTTTCGAGACCCAACTAATTTCGAAGTTAGGGACTACGAACTGCAGACAGTAACCTTCGGCGTCAACTGCGCTTAATTTTTAGCGATCCGCACTCTTCTCCAACTGGCAGAGGACATACAACACGAATTTCCGCTTGCGGCCCAGATCTTGCGGCATTGTATGTACGTTGACGATGTACTAGCAGGCTCTCATGATCTCACAACTGCCAACGAGATGCGGAACCAACTAATAGAAGCTCTGCGCACGGCAAGTTTCTCGCTTCGGAAATGGAGCGCCAACCACATAGACATTCTACGCGACTAGCCAGAATCTCATCTACTCAGCACGGAATTCTTGAAGTTCGAAGACAAAAGTACAGCAAAGATGCTCGGAATTCGTTGGAACGCCTCAAACGACGACTTCTACTTCAAGACACAAGCTACAGAAATCATGTTAAGCTACACCAAACGCGAGGTACTATCGCTGATCGCGAAACTGTTTGACCCAGCTGGCTGGCTAGCCCCAATTATCGTCGCCGCAAAAATGATCATCCAGCAAGTGTGGTTGGATAAAATTGAGTGGGGTGAACCTTTGCCACCAATCTCACAGCAGATATGGCTTAACTTCCTGCATAATTATCACCATATTGCTGCGATACGAATACCGCGGTGGATTGGGTTCACCCCGGACTGCGAGGTGGACTTTCACGCCTTTTGTGACGCATCTCAGAAGGCATACGCTGGTGTTATATACGCCCGCGTGAAAATTGCGCAGGGTGTTCACGTTTCACTATTGTATGCTAAAACAAAAGTAACTCCCATCAAAACGCTATCTCTGCCTCGCTTAGAGCTCTGCGGAGCCACTCTTCTAGCCGACATGATGGACGCCTTAGTACCACACATGCACGTACGACCAGGTAACGTTTTCTGCTGGACAGACTCGACAATTGTTCTTGCTTGGCTTCGAAAGCCTCCTTGTGTCTGGGCCACCTGCGTGGCAAATCGCGTGTCTAGAATCATTGAGAGAGTACCACACACTCAGTGGTTTCATGTTTAATAGCAAGACAATCCTGCCGATTTAGCTAGCCGCGGTTCAACTCCACAAGACTTAGCTCTGAGCTCCCTTTGATGGAATGGTCCGCCATGGCTCCTCCACGACAAAGATCGTTGGCCCGAACTGCGAACTGCCTCCGAGTTTGCTCTGAGCTCTTGTGGTTCAACTCCACAAGACTTAGCTCTGAGCTCCCTTTGATGGAATGGTCCGCCATGGCTCCTCCACGACAAAGATCGTTGGCCCGAACTGCGAACTGCCTCCGAGTTTGCTACCGCGCTGGAAGAAAAGCCGGTGAAGGCGCTTCATATCGCCCTCAATAGCGACGAAGATCCACTCGAAAGGTTTTCCTCGCTATCCAGAGCCTTGCGCGTCTATTCATATGTGCACCGTTTCATTCATAACGCTCGTTATCGTGATAACTCTTTGCATGCCACTTTGCGCCTCTCAACGACAGAGATTCAAGACACAAAAACTCGTCTCACGATTCTCTGTCAAAAGACCTATTTCAGTGATGAGTATAGCGCACTCGAAACCAAACGGCAGTTGACTTAAAAAAGTAGTCTGCTTTCGCTCAATCCGTTCATCCATGAGGATAAGACACTGCGTCTTGGCGGGCGGTTGTCGTCGTGCCCTAACTTGTCATTTGACGAGCGACACCCGATCCTCTTGCCTTACAACTGTAATCTGTCGAGATTATTAGTGCTCTTCATCCATCAGATATCACTGCACGGTGGTCATCAACTGATGCTCCGGTTAATCCGGACCCAATACTGGATTCCACGAGTCAAGAATCTTATTAAAACGACTATTCACCGTTGTAAGCCGTGCATCTTACACCAAAAGAAGCAGAGAACGCAACTCATGGCTGCACTGCCGGAAGAACGTACCACGTTTTCCCGACCCTTCACCAACACGGGTGTTGACTTTGCGGGCCCGATCGACATTAAAAATTACACTGGTCGCGCCTGTTTAATTACAAAGGGCTATGTTTGCGTGTTCGTTTGTTTCGCGACGAAGGCCATTCATCTCGAGGCAAGTAGTGACCTTTCGACGGCAGCGTGTTTGGCAGCGTTTTCCCGGTTCGTCGCCCGACGAGGTTGTCCAACTAAGGTCTACTCGGTCAACGGCACCAACTTCGTTGGCGCCGCGAAAGAGCTGAAAAGTGAATTCCAAGAATTCATGAGACGCACACGTGACTTAATCGAGGTCAAATATTCGCACCAAAATGTCTCCTGGCACTTCATCCCTCCTGGAGCTCCTCACATGGGAGGACTCTGGGAGGCCGGTGTTAAAAGCCTAAAAACCCACCTTCGAAAAGTGGCTCCAGCTATGAAATTCACTTTCGAAGACTTCTCGACTCTTCTCAGTAAAGTAGAAGCGTGTCTTAACTCACGCCCCCTTCATGCGCTCTCAGAGAATCCCACCGTCATGGAAGCGATAACTCCAGGTCACTTTCTTGTGGGTGGCCCTCTTCTTGCCCCAGCTGAACCGGAGAATCTTAACAACCCCCTTTCGGTGCTCAACCGCTGGCGACGAGTTCAAGCCCTAGCGCAACATCTCTGCCAACGGTGGAAGTCTGAGTACCTACGAGAGCTGCAGCGTCGCACCAACTGGCAAACTCCTCAACCCGATCTTCGAATCCACGACTTGGTAGTCATCCGAGATGAAAATCTACCCTCCACTGCTTGGCGGTTAGGCCGCATCAACAGGGTCTATCAAGGCAAGGACCAGAGAGTCCGGGTTGCCGATGTGCGCACCGAAAAGGGTCAGGTCACCCGACCCATCACCAAATTAGTGTCCCTTCCAGCTTTAAGACGAATTTCTACTAATGTTTCTTCTCTCCACAGATTGCCAATGAAGCTTATCTGGCGCGAGTACTCCCGCTACCGGGCTGGCCGTGTGTTGGCGCCCCCAGCCGCCGTACCGTCAGCTGCGCCCCCTCGACCCGAGGCTCCCGTGCTCCCAGCCATCCTGGAGAACCCTCCAGACGAGGACTGGTTAGAGATGGACGCCTCCTCGCACACAACCGAGGAGCCGACCGAGGAGCAGCAGCGAGAAGCAGTGTGCCTTATGAGCCCCCGAGACCTCATCCTTAACGAGATGCGGCAGGCCTATGCCGTCCGCGGCCTAGAGATCGAGGTGCCCCAATCGACGGTCGTACCGCTAGCTCCTGCGCGGCCGATGAGCCCCCGCGAACCGACGTTCGGCCAGGTTCGGCAGGCTTACGTCGCCCGCTGGCTGACGAGCGAAGTGCCCCACTCTGCGGGCGAGCCGCTCGACCGGCCTGAATCGCCACAACATCAACGATGTTGGGTCGCCAATATTTTCCGACGACGACGAGAATGACGAGGACCAACTCCGGTACTTCAGTGAAGTATCCCCGACTGCACGACCAGCAATGTCGCATCCAAGCCGCGGCGCAATCCCGAAGATGGCTCCGCCCCAACCACGGCCATCAATGTCGCCGAGCCGTGACTCGGCTACAAAGGTGGCTCCCTCCGCCCAACAACTCTCGCTTCCACAGACGCTACCGAGCCGCGACGCCGACCTACATCGCTCTCCCTCGCCAGTCTACGATGTCCGGCTCATAGACTTGGAAGCGGCCCCTCGCCCACCGCCACCACCTCGCTGGCGAGACGTGCGTGCCATCCGACCGGCCAGCCGAGAAAGAACGTCACCCATGAGTCGTCAACTGGGTGATGTGCACATACGGTATCTCCACCTGGACCCAGGCCTGAGCTATGCAGAGGTGACAACATGTTGCCCGTGTTGTCGAGGACATCACGCCCTGCGGTCCTGCGAGGACTTCCGCAGACTGCCCGTGGACGAGCGGCGGGATGTCGTGGAGCGGCAGCGCGTTTGCCGTAATTGTTTGGCGCAGTCACATCGAAGGGACCGGTGCCGCAGCGTCCACCGATGTTTATGGTGTAGACAGGCTCACCATACGCTGCTCCATCGCCACTAGATGCCCCCCAGCGTGGACACGTCGTGCCGCCATCGCTCGCTCCGGCTCGAGGCTCCGTGGGGGACGTGTTGCAGTCCTGCAAGGCGGGCGGAATGTTTACGCCAAACGCCGCTCGCCTCGAGTCGCCTCTTCTGACTGCGCGTGTCAGCGGACTCTCATCCTGCTGACATGTCGCGGCTTAGAAGAGGCGACCCGAAAGCTCGACTGCGAGCTTCTCACCACGGAGTCGTGAGTGGACGAACAAACGGCCGACGCTCAGGAGCGACGTCCTTCGTTCGGCACTCTAGCTGCGATCGTAAAACAAGAAAGACGTCCACAGACAACACCAAACCTTCATATTCACATTCATTCAAAACACATTGTACAAATTACATTAAACAGTGAAAACAATAAACAATATACAATTAACAACACATCCATCAACAAACAACCTTTTACCTCATCTCATCAAGAAAAACACAAATGAAAACCCTTAAATATTCTAATACATAAAAAAATGGACTTATTGTACTTTCAAATATAACAACACAAATCTTATCGCAAAAAAGTTATTTTTGAAAATGTATACCACTTTCCATTTGGAGCTTAAAAAATCCCCTATTTTTTTAAATATTTTCAATAATTATTATTTCATAATAAAATTTAATAGGTGTGTAGTGTTAAAAACATCACTCGGATTGATTAACGGTTGCCAATATTTTTAAATTGATTCAAACGCAAACCTTTAAATATCTCGATACATGAAAAAATGGACTTATTCCACTTTCAAAAATAACAGCTCAATTATTGATGCATTCAGTTTGTATACCCTACACCTTAACCCTTGGATAAACACATAGTTCTAGCCAGGCATATTTCATTTTTTATCGTTAATTAAACATACTTCTAGTTTAGGTAGATACCAGTATTTCCCGGTAAAAAAGTTCTCTGTAAATATAAAAAATATTTCTCTGTAAAAAAAAAATTAAAAAATATCTTTCCAACAGGACGAAAACTGCAAAAGAAAAAAGTCCCCCTCGAACAAACACATTTGCCTGGCCAGACCACTATTCAATTTGTATGAAATAAATTAATATTATGCACATTTTGGGTTGTTTTTCTTTATAGATAGATATATATATATAGATTCTATATATATAGATTTATTTGAAGACCAAAGCGGTGAAAACACAGATTTTGTGACCGAAGATGACGCCTCGGACATTGAATGTGAATTGGAAATTGAAGCACATGAAATATTCGACAGCGATGAAGAATCCGAAGAAGAAAGTGAGAATGCACCAATTCAAACTGCAGAAGGTTTTTTGCTTCGAAAAGATGGTACCAAGTGGAGTACTGCTGAACCCGCTACAGTGAGATTCCGCCAGCACAACATCATGCGTTTCAGAGGTGGACCAAAAACAAACCTGACCGCTCCGCTTGAGGTGTTCAAGCTTTTCTATTCACCGCATATTACGTTCATCATCGTAACACAAACAAATCTATATTTGTTAGAGAAAAAGTTACACGCAAATGGAACGCAGAACGTGCAAACTGCGCACCACGAGTATGAGTTGATATGACAAGTGTTGAGCTTGACGCGTCATGGGATTAGCCGCTTACATCATATGCAATGAAAATATAGAAGGAACCAGAAAAGAGAAGCGACCATTGTTCTTGAACACGCTGAGTAAACAATTGGTGCTTGCTAATACTGAAAATCGCATGAACAACAACCATACTTTGGGACAACATTCAACCCGTTTGGCCATTGAATCTTTCTTTGGAAGGCCGTTGAATATTCCCAGCAACACGCTGCATAACCAACAAAGCAGCCCTAGTACACTGAGTTCCAGAAAAGATTGCAGAATTTGTGTCACGCAAGACGAAAAGATGCGTAGGAAGATACGTTTTTACTGCACCAAATGCACTAATCCTGTGTGCCAACAACATTCTAAAGTTGATTATACTTGTTTTTCATGCATTCCACAAAATGAATAAAAAATAATAATAAAAAATAAAAATTTTTTACATTTAGTCTAAAGACCAAAATAATATACGAACATACTTAGAAATTCAAAGTTACGGTACCCTTTTTGCCATACAAATGCATAAAAACGTATAGGGGTATGGCCAGGCATATGTGTTTGTTCGAAGGTTTCAGAATGTCCATCAGGTTTGTGTCAGGTTTCCATGTCCGTCCGTCTGTCTGTCTGTTGAAATCACGATCACAGGAGAACCGGTGAAGTAATGAAGTTTTGTAGAAAATGAACTTGCAGAAATATTCTTTCTTATGGTGTGCAGTTTGGTATTGAAAATGGTCAAAATCGGTCAATGACCACGGCTATTTTTTATTAGAAACGTTATATCAGCGTTCGTTTGTTCGTTGAGTTATGACAGCAAAATTTCATACCTGGGAATAGAGTATCATTATCCATTAATATGCCAAATATGGACGTGATACCTTTAGGTTACACAGGCAAAAAAGGGTCTTAAATGGTTATATTGTTAAATATATGTTATAAACTTCCAGAATACACCTTTAAATAACAACACATTTCCCAATAAAACATTATAACAGCAAAACGGAGCGCGGTCCGCCCATTTTACACCACTTTTACAGTATAGGTCATGAAAACGAATTTATTACCACGGAAATAAAGTTTAAATTTGAACACAATAATAAAATTACTAAGATAGTTATGTTGTTTTGAAAACAGGTAACGACCATGCCTACTATTTATACAGTGGCGTAGCTAGGACTAGAGGAGCCCGGGAAGGTTAATCAACCTGCAGCCCCAAAAAATCCTAGAATTCAATAAGTCAATAGGTGATTTCCAAAACTGGCGCCCTCAATATTGTGCCCCCCTAGCTGCGCCACTATATTTATACGCGTCTGTAATTAAATGTGATTATAAGGTAGCTTTCCTTATAACGACATACTTCCTCTAGTTTCAGTTTGTATTTTACTCTATAATTTTATTGTTCTGCAATGAAAAATCTAAAGAAATTCAAAATTTAAATAAATAAAACTACGAAAAAAGACACTGAAGATGGCACAACGCCAACAAACTGGTTTCGTTTGTCTACAAACCAAATTTGACACGGGATGACGGAAAATCGTTCCAAAATCATCATATACCTACCCGGTCGGAATACAAACACACTTTAAACAAACAAATAAAACTACTTTGTTCAATTAAATATTTCAAAACTTTCAGGTGTAGGGTATCTAAGATTCTCCGAATATAGCTGGTTTAGTTTTTTATTGCATTTGCCTTGCTTTTGGATTCCTTTTTCTGTTTATGGCAAGAAGAGTATGCGGTAAAATTAAGCAAGTATTGCTTATACAGGGTGTTTCCATAAGAGGGGACAAAAGACTAGGACGTGCAGGTTTGGTCGAGACAAGAAAAAAATCGTATGCCGTTTAGTCGGGAGGGGCCATTTTATAAAAATCCGACTTAACATCGAAAAAACTAATGCTAAAAAATAATGGTTAGACCTACATAACTTTTGCTTGCTGAATTTCAAAGCCAAATATCCGCTTCTTAATATCCTTTTTAAATTAGATTCCTATGTCAAATAGGTTTTGACAAAATGAATGCTCATCAAAGAAGAGTATGGTCGACCAAGTGGTGTAAGACAACACCTTTCCTATTAGTCAACTCCGTCCGTTTTCTTTCAATTGCCTGGCGTAATCTCTTTAGTTGTTCACAATAGAGTTGAGAATCAATTGTTCGACCAACTGGAAGTAGCTCATTCCCATCCAGTTCCACCATACACACAGCATCACCTTTTTCAGCGTCAATCCTGGCCTTGCGAAGGTATTTGACCGCTCTCCATTCCTTGCCTATGATTTTTGACGCTTCCGATTTTCAATTCTCATTTCGAATTTCATTTCTTATCTCACGATTATGACACGTTTCAAAAAATGCTCGATTTCATTGCGTGTCAGCACAGCATAGCAGATGTTAATTCTGTCTATCATGTTTTTCTAGCTCAACTCATGAGGAACCGATATATCGATGGTTAAAAGCAGTTTTGTTGTCAATGAGCAGCTCCATACCAATATTGACAATGCTATCTTGACTTTTCAGTATGATTGCCCTGATCTATGATTTTCATAGTGAACAATTTTTGTAAAAATACCAGAACAAAAGCGAGCGAACCATTTCCGCACAGCAGATTTTGATAAAGCACCTTCACCGTTTATCCCTTTGTCGTAAGAACACTGCAAAATATCGAGCGTGATCAGCGTGACCTCTTGAGTCGATGTAGCCATGTCCGTCCGTCTGTATGCCTGTCTGTCTGTGGAAATCACGATTACAAGAGAACAAATAGAGATATCTTCATCAAACTTGGCACGAATATTGTCTATCATTAGAAACTCATCGGTATTGAAAATGGGCAAAATTGGACCATTACCTACTTTTTATAGTGAATATAAATTCATTAATGCTTATAGCTCAATTTCCTGGCATGTAGAATGAATTTGCTGTTGAAATTTTGAACAGAAGTCCACTGTTTCTGACCAAAAAAGGCTACAGCAAATGGGCGTGGTCCGCCCACTAATTAAATAAAATTAGATTACAGGAGAAGGAGAAATTTTCATCAAATTTGGCACGAATATTGTCTTTCTTTAGAAAGCCTAATTTCTAAGTACAAGTGTGTAGGGTATATAAACTTCGGGCAGGCTGAAGTTAACACTCTTTCTAGTTTTTTGTTGCTTTCATGTTGTCGAGAACCCCAATACACCTTTTGTGTATTAAAATTAAAATTAATATCTTCAGCACCATCTGCCGATGTTGTTAACATGAATTCTTTTCAACGAAACTATAGATTACCTAATAAATAGAATAGAATACCTATACAAACGAACAGATTTAAGAACACCGATTTAAATTTTTTAAGAGTTAAGTTTAAATCGACCACTGAAACATAATTTTATTTTATTTTTATATTTTATTCTACGTATCGTAAAATGGGTACATAGCTACGTTTAATGAAATGTCGTTGTTTTTATAGTAATCGTCTGGACTGATTTTTTTAGATTGGATGGTTGATTAGATGGTCATGTGTTTCAGTTTCGCTAAGCTCATGAACTACAGAAATGGTTTTTAAAGCAATGTCAGCCTATTAAATGCAAGTGTTAAAGGACTCTATTTTGGTTTTTGGCTTAACTTTTAATGATTCCGGATCAATAATCATAAAGCTTTCGTCTACACTTTCTATTTCTGCCGATTTCTTTTCGTATACAGCAGAATAAATTGAATAATAATTGAATTCATTTTATCGATTGAAACTGAGTTTTCGGCAGTAATTTCCCGAATATAATCAGAAACTGAAGTAATTAATAAATGCTCATGAACAACTTCAGCTTTTCTTGCAAACTGTTTTCCTGGTCCTGATCCAACATTTGAAACGAATTTATTGAGTGTATGTAGTTTTATTTTGCTTAATCCTTGTTATTGTGGATTCGTTAACTTAATTCAGCAACAAATTAATTTAATAGATGTGTCTTTATCAAGTTTTCAAGCATTTCACTTTTTCGCTTGCTTGTAATACTTCTTTATAACAGGTATTTTTTAACGACGTATCGCGAAGTCAATTTCCTTCAACTGAATGCTCACAGAATAATATAGAACATATGTGTTTTGCGTGTATGGAAAATTTTTGGAACTAGCGGTAAAATATCGTTCGAAAAAAAGAAAAATAAAACGTTTCAATAATCGATTTATTTTTAAAAGTTGCATTAACTGAGTGTTGTATGTCGCGATCGCAATTTCCGTTTCCGTTTGACAAGAACTTTCAAGGCCAGTATTATTGTTTTTATAATACTACTCCGCGAGTGAGTCAAGGCCAAGTTCACATTAAAGCAACCACAGCACTTTGCTTGGCAAGCCCGAAGCTTTAGTTTAATTTGTTTTAGTCAAGCTTTGGTTTAATGAACTTCGAAAGCTAAGGTAGGAACCCGAATACTTCGCATGGAATGGATTGTTGAAGCTGGCATTTAGTAGCGAGCTTCCAAACCCTAGAATCCATAGCGCGTGGCGATTGTAGTGAATTGTGGAAGCTAGCTTTCATTAGCAAACCAAACCATTAAATCGTTTTGTTTGAAATAACCAACGATCAGAATCCACACGCGGAAGAATTAAATTGAGAACGGTTTTCTTCCGCGTATTGATTCTGCGAATATTACAATTTTAATATTGCGAAATAATGGAAATTGCGAAACACGGCATACTGACCCACTTCAGTTCGGTCGACGTCTGTGTCGACCAAGCTAACGTGGAATCTAGAAAAGATTCCAACGGGAGTTTTGTAGAAAAATCTAAACGACGCGGTCGTCTTTCTTAAATCGCGTATAAAGTCGCGATTAAGTAACCTGTAAATAAAAGTTAAGTTAGTTTAAAATAAGTGTTAAAATTAAAGTTAGCGTTAGCACGGAAAGTGAGTGGAAAATAATAAAAGAAGATATAGTAAAAATCCTAACGCAAGGAGTTTTTATTTCAACTGAACCAGAAAGAAGACCACCCAGAACAAAATACAACATGAGTCAACAGTGTAAACAAATGGACTGTTGCTTTAATCGAAAAATTGCGCTCATCGGGGGTTGCGTTGAACGAGGTCGCAGTGTATTTTGTTAGTTTCGTCCTGGCACTTTGTAACGATTGTAGTATATAGCATACAAGGAATGCTTCTCATAATTTTTTCAAAAATATGAATGTGAAGTTTGCAAATTTTGAAAAAATTATTAGACTGGTTTTTAAGGCCGGCTTTCAAACCTGGACATTCGTATGTTTCATTCCTAGGAAATATTTCAGATTCAACCGCAGGAAATAATTTCTGACATTTCTTGTAAACAGTTTCGATTTTTAAGGTGACTTTTACGTATGTTGTAATTGTCTGTAACAATAGCCAGCGAAATACCGAGTACCAATTCTAGGCAGTGCAGTGTGTTCACCTATATTACATTCCATAATGGAGTTATATTGGGTTATCACGTTTTCGGCAAAACTAAATAAGTAGTTATTGTAACGACCTTTCTTTGTACCTGGGATATTTCTCAGTCGCGTCCAAGGTTCGTCCAGTTATTTTTTTTATTGGACCAAATGCACACTTTTATTCTGACTTGATTTACCCTTTATGTATGTAGTTATTCTAGATTACAAGTTTAGGTTTACAGGACTAAATAGTTCTTAAAGAGAAAAATATGTTTATGGTTCAAACTCCTAGCGGCACTCCAGCTGGTACCCTTGGGCGTCGTCTGTGGGTGTCGACTGCGATGTTGTAGTTTGCTTTGATTCAGATGCAGCGTGGTTGTCTACCCCGGTGTGGTTGACACTGTTGTATTTAATTTTAGGGTGTGGTCTTCCTTCCTGGTATCGTTGTCCTCTGTACAACAAATTAAACTCCTCCTTTTGGATTTCTATTCTTATATTTTTATTACTATTATTTTTAAACACTACTCTTATGCTACACTTATTACAAAACTACCGCGCGACCTTTTACGCGACGATAAACGACTTCTTCGTTTCGATATTTACACAAGACTCTCGTTGGAATCTTTTCTAGATTCCATGTTAGCTCGGTCGACACAGACGTCGACCGAACTGAAGTGGGTCAGTATGCCTTGTTTCGCAATTTCCATTATTTCGCAATATTAAAATTGTAATATTCGCAGAAAAAATATGCGGAAGAAAATCGTTCTCAATTTAATTCTTCCGCGTGTGGATTCTGATCGTTGGTTATTTCAACCAAGCGATTTAATGGTTTGGAAGCTTGCTAATGAAAGCTAGCTTCCACAATTGGTTGAGGTGAGATTAGTTAATACAACAATACAATTAATTAACAAGTAGAATAATTACAATAATAATAATTAATTACAATAAAACCAATTGCAATAATAATACAATAATACGATGGTATAGAAAGTCTCATACAAGCGGTAACTGCACTCCTTCGGTGTCATCTGTGTGTATGTAATATGCATGAACTAACTCTTCAGGCATATTTTTACATGTGCATTTATTAACATGTAAAACATCGAACATCTGTCGACGTCTGTGTGTATGTTGATGATGATTTGGTGTTGATATTGATCTGGAAGTGTTGCTGCGGGGTAGCTGACGTGGTAGGTGCTGTGCTTGATGATGCTTCATGATCAGATGCAGATGTTCGTTGTCGGAGGTATCGTTGTCCCGCAATTGGGATCAATTGTCTTTCCTTTCACGGGAGTTGATGGTTGAGATGTTACCAAGATCATCATTTGAAACGTCTTGCTAAACATCTTCAACATTTTTCTTGTCGACAGTGGTGATGTGTTTTGAATCGTTATCTCTTGAGGTACTGTTGTATAACGTTCCTGCGGCGTAAGTTTCAAATTGTCGTCGTAAATTTAACTGGCGAACTTTCGTCGTAACTGCTCTTTCGTCGTGATTTTGTTGCCGCATACGCGTGACGTAACTTCCTCTTAAGCGTAAATAAAGAGTTTCAGGAAGACTTACTAGCAAACTTAGAAAGCGAGAACGTAAAACTAAGGGAATTATTAGAGAAGAAAGGTTTATGGAAAGATTATATGGAGACGCTTATGATCTTGTAGGCACACAACAAGTCAACACTCTAGAGGAATTATACCTAGCGATACGAAGAGTCTACCTACCAACAGCTTCATTAGACGTAACGTTGTCAGAACTTCAGAATTGCAGCCAATTGCACAATGAGGACATCCGGCAGTTCACAAGACGCCTCAACATGAAAAAAACACAGGCATTGCAAATAGTAAAAGACACATATGAGGGAGTAGGTGACAGCGCACTTGTATCCACGGTAACGACATCGGCAAATAATGCGTTTAGAACAGGGTTAACAGATGCAACGTTACGAACGCACATGTTAAATGTGAAAGGGAAAAGTATTGAGGAAATGACTGAAATAGCAGTAAACACGCTGGTGGAAATACAAAGAAGTAACTCCATTCATCAACCCAATATCACACCAATATTCAATATGAATTCGATTGAATCATATTAACACCTCCTGTAAATAATCGCGTGGGTTACCAGAGACCAGAAGAAAGGCTTAACGTTTCGAGAGCACCACAAGAGAAAATAATTTGTTCATTCTGCAATAAACGTGGGCATACGCGAGAAAAGTGTTTAACTAGGGAAAACACACCGTACTGCCAAAAGTGTTTAAAATATGGACACGAGACGAACTGGAGGTGCAACAACAGGAACGGCCAGAGCAACATAAATCAAGGGCCGAATAACCGGAACCAAAGTCAAGGAAGTCACCAATGGAACCGACCTCATCAAAATTGGCAACCAAATCAAATACAGCAAACCTGGAACCCAAATCAAGTACAGTCAACCTGGCAACCAAACCAACACCAGCAAAATTGGCAACAACAGGCACAAAAGAATTGGAATCAAAAGCAAAAGAACCCCGGGAACTCAAAACCGAATCCATTTAAGGGAGTTCAAGGGAATCAGAATACTGTGAATACGCCGAAGGGCACGAACCAAACAATATGTCATTGGTGTAACAGACCATGACATATAGTAGCGAACTGTACAGCAAAAAAAGTTGGTAGACTCTGCAGAATAATCAGCAGGGAAACCGGCAAGGGCCCAGACAAGGCCAATAATCTGGGACCCCAAACATAATAGAAATTTAAGGCCAAAGGAAGTAGTAACCGTACGTCCAACATCGGAAGAGATCGTGGATACGTTACAGACTTCAGATATATTAGGAGCTAATAAAGCTAAAAATATGGGGTACAATTTTAATAATAAAATAAAAATTATCAAACAGAATGATAAAGTAAATGCTTTAAATGAAGCAGTCAGTAAAATAACAAATAAAGCAACGAAAATAATAGAAATGGGAGCAGGATTTTTAATAATCACCTTGCTAATTATACAGTTAGCATGTACCTCGATTGTAAAAACAATGTGTCTCAATTTTCAACGTTATAAGGCAAGGAGTGATAGTCTTAATATATCAGAATATATTACAGATATAAAGGCACTTGCAAATAAAATAAAACTAAAAGTATTAGCAAAATTTAAAATTTTTATGTCACAATTACAGGACAAGAAAGCAATACGTTCGTGGTTAACGAATAATTTTAATAATAACTATAAAAATACTATAAAGGAAGTATCCAATTGGGATTCAACCACGTTAAGTGATATGTTCATTGAACTGCCTTGTGTAGAGGTGAGAAATGGAAAACTCATTTTACTGGTGGATACAGGAGCATATACAAGCCTAGTAAAAGAATGTGCATTAAAGGAAGACGCCATTATAAATAGAAAGGTTAAAAGGGAATTAAGTGGAGCATTTGGAGGCTGTATAACCACAATAGGGTCCACCAGCATATGCCATGATGAGGTACAGCCCTTACGTTTAACGCTACACGTTGTGTCACTTAAACAAAGGGTACCGGCGGACGGCATACTGGGTAGAGACAACATGTGGAACAAATCCATTATAAACACGCTCAGTAAAAACTTAACCTTATTTAATAACAATAAAGAATTTGTACTTAAATTGCCACTACTAGGCATGAAAAATACAGAAGATCAAAGTATCAAAAATAGTATAACCATTGAAGCAAGAACGGTTAGAATAACGCCGTTAAGAATTAAAACTAAAGTTATGACTGTGGTAGTTCATAAACAAGAGATTGCACCAGGAGTGTACCTGGGAGAAACACTAGCAAATGTGGAAAATAAAAAGGTCAAAGTACCAATCCTAAATTCAACGGTAAAATCCTAATATCATTCTTAGTGACAACTTTGTACCGAGATTTAATGATTTCCACAAATATAAGCTAAGTGAGGTTTCGGACAATCAATGGACTACCATCAATAGTATAAGTAATGCAGACATGGCGCAACGGATGAATGTTTTAATGAACGATTTAGAATTGGATCCTTCCTTAAACCAAGAGGAAAGAGAATCCATAACAAAATTATGTGCGAAATATAATGATATTTTTCTTTTAGAGGGTGACAAATTGACATACACCCCAGTAATAACGCATAAAATTCCAATAAAGGTGGATCAGCCACCAATTAACCAAAAACAGTACCGAATTCCTCAAACACATAGGGAAGAAATGAATAAACAAATTCATAAATTACTAGAAGAGGATTTAATATCCCCAAGCGTATCTCCATGGAACTCACCACTACTTCTAGTTCCAAAGAAGAATGGAAAAGATGGAGAAAAGAAATGGTGCTTAGTTATAGATTATAGGAAGGTAAATGAGGCCACAGTTAAACAAGTTTTTCCACTGCCTAGAATAGATGAGATATTGGATCAGTTAGGCAGTAGTAGATATTTTTCGACGTTAGACTTGGCAAGTGGGTACCACCAAGTCCTAATGGACAATGCAGACAAAGAAAAGACCGCATTTAGTTCAGCGTTAGGACATTTTGAGTTCAACCGAATGCCTTTCGGGTTAACCGGCGCCCCAGGGACGTTTCAACGACTTATGAATCATATTCTGACAGGACTTCAGGGTATGGATTGTTTTGTTTATTTAGACGACATAGTCGTATATGCAACAAACCTGGGACAGCATGAAGAAAGGTTAACTAAGGTGTAGTCATTAGGGAAAACAACTTAAAATTAAACATTAGCAAATGCCAATTTCTACGACGAGAAGTCGTATATTTAGGGCACAAGTGTTCAGAACATGGAGCACTTCCAGACCCTAGCAAGGTGGAGTGCGTTAAAAACATTCCGCCTCCTAAAAATAAAAAGGAAGTACAAGCCTTCCTAGGCCTTGTTAATTATTATAGGAAATTTATACCGGGAACCGCAAAAATAGCACTTCCCATTAACAAATTGTTGAGAAAAGACGCGAAGTTCGTCTGGACAGAAGGCTGTCAGAAAGCGTTTGAACAATTAAAAGAATTAGTTATGTCACCACCAGTGTTAGCATATCCAGATTTTTCAAAGGAATTTCTTTTAACTACCGACGCAAGTAATGAAGCGTTAGGCGCGGTCCTTTCTCAAGGGAACGTAGGCGAGGATAGGCCAATAGCTTTCGCTAGCCGAGCGCTAAGCGACACAGAACAAAGATATTCCACGATAGAAAAGGAATTTTTAGCAATAGTCTGGGCGACAATAAATTTCAGAGCATATCTCTTAGACCTTTTAAAATATTTACTGATCACCAACCGTTAAAGGGAATAGCGAATTTAAAGGATCAAACTTCTAGACTGGCAAGATTCAGACACTAGTTGTCAGAGTATGATTTCGAAATCATATATAAGCCAGGCAAGAAAAATTTGAACGCAGACGCGTTGAGTAGAATTCCACAAAATCGTAATGTAGTAACAGCAGTCCAGACACGCTCTAGGGCAAAAGAAATAGAAATAAAAAACCAAGGAGGTAGTGATGAAACGAGTACAAGTCCGGCGCCTGTAGAACCAGACACTTCAGGCATACCTCAAAACGAAAACACCATTTTATTAGAAAATCCAAGGGGGCCAGGGAGGCAAAGACAAATCAAGGATTATGTCAAAAACTGTCCAAAGTGCCAAGCGAACAAAAGTTCGAAGTTAACAAAAATGCCCATGGTGTTAACGGATACACCAATGCGGCCGTTTGACAAAGTTTATATGGACATAGTAGGTATTCTACCAGAAACTGTGTCTGGAAATAAGTACATCTTAACGTTTCAAGATGACTTTTCAAAATTTATGGCATGTACAGCTATCACAGACGCGGAAGCAAGTACTGTCGCCAGAGCCTTCTATGACGAAGTAATCACGCGTTACGGAATTCCGAGAATTCTAATTACCGATAACGGAACTAATTTCATTTCGAAATTGTTCTCGGACACATGCAAATTGTTAGGCATTAAAAAATTGCATATAACGCCATACCATCCACAAGCTAATGGCTCACTAGAGAGAAGCCACAGACCTTTAGCGGAATATTTAAGGAGTTTTGCTAAAGAAGACGGGTCGAATTGGGATCAATGGTTAACTGCAGCGATGCATGTTCATAACCATACACCCCACATTACGACTAAGCAAACACCTTTCCGCACTTTATTCGGATTCGATACGGAGATGCCGACTAACTTAAAAAGGACGTGTAGTCCGGTATATAATGCCGAAGACCCGAATAAAGTTTTGAAATTCCAAGTTCAAAGAGCTCAGGAAATAGTGAGGAAAAATCAGGAAATGGCTAAAAGGGTAGCCAAAAATCAGTATGACAATAAATTAAATTTAGTAGAATTTAAAGTAGGAGATAATGTATTAATTAAGAATCAAACTAGGAAAAATAAGTTTTCTCCCATATGGATAGGGCCATATAGAGTAGTAAATATTAACAGTCCAACTACTACAGTTTTAAATATTAAGGGAAGGGAAAAATCCTTCCACAATAACTTACTTAAAGTATATAATAGCAACTAAATAGGAAAATAGGACTAACTAGATAAATACGTAGGAACCCATCAGAATAACTTAAAATACTAAAATAGAGTTAGGAGAACATTAAGTTAATCAGAATAGTCACCTTATTAGGAGTAGGATACAAAAAATTAGTGTAGAATAGGATTGATGGCATATATTATAGGATAGTATGAAATTAACATTTTTAAGTTTATTACTAATAATTTTAACAATCATCAAATTTCATAATGAAAAATTCAACAAAGAAATAAAAAAGAAATCAGAATAGCGTTTCAATAAGCAACAACTTGTTTATTTAAGCGTGAAAATATAAGAAAAGAAAACTCATAAGAAAATTTGAGTAATTTTTTTTAATTTTGGGTTGAACTTTTTAGTTTGTATTCATTTTAATTGATAATATACGGTACATGTAAACTAGCTGTTCCGTTAAATAGACAGCCACATCTATGGCATTTGCAATTATTTTAGAAATAAATGCACATGAAATCTATGCATAAAGACGTTGTTTATGCATAACAGTAATTTAAACACCATATCTGCACCTCAAAGCAGACCTAGAAGGAAAAATTAAATAAAACTAAGACCAAAAAAAAAAAAAAAAAAAAAAAAATTATTGCCTTAATTCTTAATATATTCTTAAAATATTAAATAAATATAATTAATTAGTGCCTTATCTAATTATACAAAAAAAAAATTTTTAAAAAAAATATAAAATGTACATATACGGTCGTACAAAATGCACTTAATTAAGATTCCATGTAATTGAGCGATTAACGCAAGCACTGCATCAAAGCAGGTGCAAAAGTAGAGCAACTGAACACGAGCAGAACGCAGTGTCAGTTAAAAACATTTAATGAAAAAAAAAAAAAACAACAAGCAATGAACAGCTAGTCGACAACTACTAATACGGCCAGTCACAGGCTCGCCAGTTAAATTTACGGCGATGCATTCTCCCGTGGCACAAGTCACACTCTACAACATTACCTCAAGCGACAGTGATTTAAAAAACGCATCACCTCTATCGACAAGAAAAATGTTGAAGATGTTTAGCAAGATGTTACAATTGATGATCTTGGTAACATCTCAACCATCAACTACCGTGAAGCGAAAAGCAATTAATCCCAATTGCGGGACAACGATACTACCGGCAACGAACATCTGCATCTGATCATCAAGCCTAGCACCTACCACGTCAGCTACCCCGCAGCAACATTCCCACAACACATCGAGAAGAAGACATCGAGACAACGATGTGTACATTAACAGCCAAACCATCATCAACAACAACAAGAACATCAATATCCACACCAAATCATCATCCACCTACACACAGATGACACCGAAGAAAGGCAGCTACCGGTCATATTATTGTATTATTATTGTAATCAGTTTTTATTACAATTTTGGTTAATAATTAAGTGTATTGAAGTTGTTGTAATTATTACTAATAACTAATGAATATTGACGTAGCACATAAGATCTTCATGAAATGAAATACACTAACATACATAAGTAGACAATAAGCAAAATCAACCTAAACACACGACCACCCCCAATTCAACAAACAATAGATGTACAAGAAAAATTTAATATCGTTTTGCACTATAGTAAATTTTTTTCCCCCCAGGGTGGAGGGACGTTGTATGTCGCGATCGCAATTTCCGTTTCCGTTTGACAAGAACTTTCAAGGCCAGTATTATTGTTTTTATAATACTACTCCGCGAGTGAGTCAAGGCCAAGTTCACATTAAAGCAACCACAGCACTTTGCTTGGCAAGCCCGAAGCTTTAGTTTAATTTGTTTTAGTCAAGCTTTGGTTTAATGAACTTCGAAAGCTAAGGTAGGAACCCGAATACTTCGCATGGAATGGATTGTGGAAGCTGGCATTTAGAAGCGAGCTTCCAAACCCTAGAATCCATAGCGCGTGGCGATTGTAGTGGATTGTGGAAGCTAGCTTTCATTAGCAAGCTTCCAAACCATTAAATCGTTTTGTTTGAAATAACCAACGATCAGAATCCACACGCGGAAGAATTAAATTGAGAACGGTTTTCTTCCGCGTATTGATTCTGCGAATATTACAATTTTAATATTGCGAAATAATGGAAATTGCGAAACACGGCATACTGACCCACTTCAGTTCGGTCGACGTCTGTGTCGACCAAGCTAACGTGGAATCTAGAAAAGATTCCAACGGGAGTGTTGTAGAAAAATCTAAACGACGCGGTCGTCTTTCTTAAATCGCGTATCAAGTCGCGATTAAGTAACCTGTAAATAAAAGTTAAGTTAGTTTAAAATAAGTGTTAAAATTAAAGTTAGCGTTAGCACGGAAAGTGAGTGGAAAATAATAAAAGAAGATATAGTAAAAATCCTAACGCAAGGAGTTTTTATTTCAACTGAACCAGAAAGAAGACCACCCAGAACAAAATACAACATGATTCAACAGTGTAAACAAATGGACTGTTGCTTTAATCGAGAAATTGCGCTCATCGGGGGTTGCGTTGAACGAGGTCGCAGTGTATTTTGTTAGTTTCGTCCTGGCACTTTGTAACGATTGTAGTATATAGCATACAAGGAATGCTTCTCATAATTTTTTCAAAAATATGAATGTGAAGTTTGCAAATTTTTAAAAAAATTATTAGACTGGTTTTTAAGGCCGGCTTTCAAACCTGGACATTCGTATGTTTCATTCCTAGGAAATATTTCAGATTCAACCGCAGGAAATAATTTCTGACATTTCTTGTAAACAGTTTCGATTTTTAAGGTGACTTTTACGTATGTTGTAATTGTCTGTAACAATAGCCAGCGAAATACCGAGTACCAATTCTAGGCAGTGCAGTGTGTTCACCTATATTACATTCCATAATGGAGTTATATTGGGTTATCACGTTTTCGGCAAAACTAAATAAGTAGTTATTGTAACGACCTTTCTTTGTACCTGGGATATTTCTCAGTCGCGTCCAAGGTTCGTCCAGTTATTTTTTTTATTGGACCAAATGCACACTTTTATTCTGACTTGATGTATGTAGTTATTCTAGATTACAAGTTTAGGTTTACAGGACTAAATAGTTCTTAAAGAGAAAAATATGTTTATGGTTTAAACTCCTAGCGGCACTCCAGCTGGTACCCTTGGGCGTCGTCTGTGGGTGTCGACTGCGATGTTGTAGTTTGCTTTGATTCAGATGCAGCGTGGTTGTCTACCCCGGTGTGGTTCACACTGTTGTATTTAATTTTAGTGTGTGGTCTGCCTTCCTGGTATCGTTGTCCTCTGTACAACAAATTAAACTCCTCCTTTTGGATTTCTATTCTTATATTTTTATTACTATTATTTTTAAACACTACTCTTATGCTACACTTATTACAAAACTAACGCGCGACCTTTTACGCGACGATAAACGACTTCTTCGTTTCGATATTTACACAAAACTCTCGTTGGAATCTTTTCTAGATTCCATGTTAGCTCGGTCGACACAGACGTCGACCGAACTGAAGTGGGTCAGTATGCCGTGTTTCGCAATTTCCATTATTTCGCAATATTAAAATTGTAATATTCGCAGAAAAAATACGCGGAAGAAAATCGTTCTCAATTTAATTCTTCCGCGTGTGGATTCTGATCGTTGGTTATTTCAACCAAGCGATTTAATGGTTTGGAAGCTTGCTAATGAAAGCTAGCTTCCACAATCCACTACAATCGCCACGCGCTATGGATTCTAGGGTTTGGAAGCTCGCTACTAAATGCCAGCTTCCACAATCCATTCCATGCGAAGTGTTCTGGTTGCTACCTTTCGACGTTCATTAAACCAAAGCTTGACTAAAACAAATGAAACTAAAGCTTCGGGCTTACCCAGCAAAGTGCTGTGGTTGAATTAATGTGAACTTGGCCTTGACTCACTCACGGAGTAGTATTATAAAAACAATAATACTGGCCTTGAAAGTTCTTGTCAAACGGAAGTGGAAATTGCGAACGCGACATACAACATCCCTCCACCCTGGGGGAAGAAAAATTTAGTATCGTGCAAAACGATATTAAATTTTTCTTGCACATTTATTGTTTGTTGAATTGGGGGTAGTCGTGCGTTTAGGTTGATTTTACTTATTGCCTACTTATGTATGATTGTGTTTTTCCTTTTCTCTCTTATGAATATCTTATGTGTTATGTCAATTGGTTGAGGTGAGATTAGTTAATACAACAATACAATTAATTAGTAGTAACAAGTACAATAATTACAATAATAATAATTAATTACAATAAAACCAGTTGCAATAATAATACAATAATACGATGGTATAGAAAGTCTCATACAAGCGGTAACTGCACTCCTTCGGTGTCATCTGTGTGTATGTAATATGCATGAACTAACTCTTCAGGCATATTTTTACATGTGCATTTATTAACATGTAAAACATCGAACATCGGTCGACGTCTGTGTGTATGTTGATGATGATTTGGTGTTGATATTGATCTTGAAGTGTTGCTGCGGGGTAGCTGACGTGGTAGGTGCTGTGCCTGATGATGCTTCATGATCAGATGCAGATGTTCGTTGTCGGAGGTATCGATGTCCCGCAATTGGGATCAATTGTCTTTCCTTTCACGGGAGTTGATGGTTGAGATGTTACCAAGATCATCATTTGTAGCGTCTTGCTAAACATCTTCAACATTTTTCTTGTCGACAGTGGTGATGTGTTTTGAATCGTTATCTCTTGAGGTACTGTTGTATATCGTTCCTGCGGCGTAAGTTTCAAATTGTCGTCGTAAATTTAACTGGCGAACTTTCGTCGTAACTGCTCTTTCGTCGTGATTTTGTTGCCGCATACGCGTGACGTAACTTCCGCTTAAGCGTAGATTAGTGACAAAGGCATTAATGCAAAGCTGCCGTATTATGTAGTTGGAATGGTTTCAAGGCTGCTGACGGTAATGTGTCAGTCAGTTTGCCAGTTCGTTGCTGCTATGAGACCTCTTCGAAGGTAACTTCGTGTTTGCTTTCTACTGTTGTTGCATTGTTGCATTGATTTGTTTGGTTGTTGCAACTATTTTATCCTTTCGGTGCGATGTTTGTTTTTTCTGCGCTGATCCGCTGTTCCAGCCATCCGCTGTTCCAGCCATCCGCTGTTCCAGCCATCCGCTGTTCCAGCCACCCTTCCCCCTTCTAGTTGGCTGGGCGCTAATTGTCGCCCTGTTGTCAAAGTGCTGCTGTGTGTTGTTGCACTTTTGCTGCTGTGTTGGGCGTACATCGGCACTCAGGTCAGCTTCTCTGCATGCTGTCTTCTTTGTCTCCCTTTATTCCTATCCTTTTCCATATCCTTATCCATATCCATATCCATATCCTTTTATCTCCCTTAATTTAATTTATTATCAATGTTATATAATTCAATATTCTCTTACAATGTATATATTTTTTTTTTTTTTTTTTTATTCTAACTATAATTGTTTTTAGTTAAAAAGAATTGAAATTATATTTGTATATAACTTTAAGTTAGAAATATTAATTATTTAATTCAAAACAAGTCTTAATTCTTACAATAAATATCGACTTTATTCTAGGTGAATATAAGTCGTTAGTTTATTCACTATAAAGCTTAACTTCAAAGTATTTATAAAGTTCTTACAAGTATTTAGATATATTTCCTATTACTTTAATGTTTGCGATTTTATATCTATTTTTATTTCTAACGTTATTATAGTGATATTCTTTCTTTCATTTTAATTTCCTTATTTCTTTTCATTGTTAGTTTTATTATTAGTTTTTATTACTAGTTCTTTGTTCTATGTATAAGAAGGGCATATAGTGTTGATGTAACATGCGTTTTTTTTTAAAAAAAAACAAATATTTTTCCTCTCTGATTTCTTTGATATATATTTTTTCTCTTTGTTTTGCCTACTTTGAAGTTGTTCACCTTTGGTGTTTTTATTTTTGTTTTCTAACTCTTTTTTTTTCATTAGCTGTTTTAAAACTGACACTGCATTCTGCTCGTGTTCAGTTGCTCTGCTTTGTTGCATTGCTGTGTCGGTGTCGTTATTATTTTACATGAAATCTAAATGTACTACGTTTTATAGGACCGTACATTACATTACATATTTTGTAATAATTTTATCTTATATGTTTAAGAAGAATTGATTTATGTATTATTATAATTGTAATTATTCATTATTATAATAATATTTAGGTTTAGAAGAATACTACATAAGATTTGAGGCAATTATTTTCTGTCTATTATTTATTTATCTTTTATTCCTATGTCTGCATTTTTGTGCAGATATAATTTATAAAATGTGGTTATGCTTAAACTAAGTCTTTATGCATAGATTTCATGTGCATTTATTTCTAAAATAATTGCAAATGCAACAGATATGGCTGTGTATTTAACGGAACAGCTACTTTATATATATACCGTTTACTATCAATTAAAATGAATACAAACTAAAAAGTTCAATCCAAAAAAAAAAAAATTGTTAAATTCTCTTGAGTTTTCTTTTCTTATATTTTCACGCTTAAATAAACAAGTTCTTGCTTATTGAAACGCTATTCTGATTTCTTTTTTATTTCTTTGTTGAATTTTTCATTATGAAATTTGATGACCTTCATTCGTTATTCAAACGTAAGACGTTAAATTAAAATTATTAGTAATAAACTTAAAAACGTTAGTTTCATACTATCCTATAATATATGCTATCAATCCTATTCTATACTAATTTTTTGTATCCTACTCCTAATAAGATGACTATTCTGATTAACTTAATGTTCTCCTAACTCTATTTTAGTATTTTAAGTTATTCTGATGGGTTCCTTTGTATTTATCTAGTTAGTCCTATTTTCCTATTTAGTTGCTATTATATAACTTAAGTAAATTATTGTGGAAAGATTTTTCTCTTCCCTTAATATTTAGAACTGTCGTAATTGTACTCTTAATCCTTACTACCTTTTATGGTCCTATCCATATTGGTGAAAACTTATTTTTCCTAGTTTGATTCTTAATTAGTACACTATCTCCTACTTTAAATTCTACTAATTTTAACTTATTATCGTATTGATTTTTGGCTACTTGTTTAGCCATTTCCTGATTTTGCCTCACTATTTCGTGAGCTCTCTGAATTTGGAATCTTAGAACCTTATTTGGGTCTTCGGCATTATATACCGGACTACACTTTCTTTTTAAATTGGTCGGCATTTCTATGTCGAACCCGAATAAGGTACGAAACGGAGTTTGGTTTGTCGTAATGTGGGGTGTGTGGTTGTGAACGTGCATTGCTGCAGTTAACCATTGATCCCAATTCGACCCATCTTCTTTAGCAAAACTACGCAAATATTCTGCTAACGGTCTGTGGCTTCTTTCTAAGGAGCCATTTGCTTGCGGATGGTAAGGCGTTATATGCAATTTTTTGATCCCTAACAATTTGCATGTGTTCGGAACAGTTTCGAAATGAAATTAGTTCCGTTATCAGTAACTAGAATTCTCGGAATTCCGTAACGGGTGATTAATTCATCATAGAAAGCCCTGCCCACAGTACTTGCTTCCGCGTCTGGGATAGCTGTACACGCCATAAATTTTGAAAAATCATCTTGGAACGTTAAAATGTACTTATTACCAGACACAGTTTCTGGTAGAATACCTACTATGTCCATATAAACTTTGTCGAATGGCCGCATTGGTGTATCCGTTAAAACCATGGGCATTTTTGTTAACTTCGAACTTTTGTTCGCCTGGCACTTTGGACAGTTCTTAATGAATTCTTTTACTTGTCTTTGCATTCCATGCCATCTAAATTGTTTCCGTATCCTTAAATATGTTTTCACTGCACCCTGGTGTCCTCCCAGTGGTGAATTGTGAAAATCTTTAATCACTGTTTCTATTTGTTTCGGGTCGGATGATATGTCGCTGTGTTATTTGTTCCGTTTCCCGGTTCCTCATCATCTTTATCAATTTCGACGATTGGTCCTTGTTGTTGCTCTTGCTGTGCTGTTTTTGCTTTCGACCGTGTTTGTACGGCTGCTATTGTTTTGTGTTTTTCCTGAGGAATTCTACTTAGTGCGTCTGCATTTAAGTTTTTCTTTCCTGGCTTATATAGAATTTCGAAGTCGTATTCCGATAATTTATGCCTAAATCTTGCCAGTCTTGAAGTCTGGTCCTTTAAATTGGCTATTCCCTTTAATGGCTGCCTAGGAATGGAAATGTCTGCCTAGGAGATATGCTCTAAAGTTCTTTGTTGCCCAAACTATCGCTAAGAATTCCTTTTCTATTGTTGAATATCTCTTTTCAGTGTCGCTCAGCGCTCGGCTAGCGAAAGCTATTGGTCTATTTCCGCTTACTTCTCCTTGAGAAAGAACCGCGCCTAACGCTTCATTACTTGCGTCCGTAGTTAAAAGAAATTCTTTTGTAAAATCGGGATATGCCAAAACTGGTGGTGACGTGACTGCTTCTTTTAGTTGTTCGAATGCTTGCTGGCAGTTTTCTTTCCAGAAAAATTTTGCATCCTTACGTAATAATTTGTTAATCGGTAGCGCTATCATAACTGTGTTTTCAATAAATTTCCTATAATAATTTATTAGTCCAAGAAATGCTTGTACTTTTTTTCTGTTTCTCGGTACTCCGATGTTCTTTACACATTCTACCTTGTAGGGGTCTGGTAAAGCACCATTTTCCGAGCATTTGTGTCATAAATAAACTATTTCCTTTCTCAAAAATTTGCATTTCTCTGTATTTAGTTTTAAATTATGTTCACGTAACTTCTGTAGTACTGAGCATAACCTCTCTTCGTGTTGTTTAAGATTTCTACCATATATAACTCTGTCATCTAAATAAACAAAACAGTCTATCCCTTGTAGACCTGTTAGGATATGATTCATTATCCTTTGGAATGTTGCTGGGGCACCTATTAGCCCAAATGGCATTCGATTGAATTCGAAATGCCCAAGTCCCGTACTAAATGCCGTTTTCTCCTTGTCCCTTTCATCGACTAAAACTTGGTGATATCCACTTGCCAAATCTAGCGTTGTAAAATATCTGCTATGGCCTAATTGCTCTAAAATTTCGTCAATGCGCGGAATCGGAAAAACTTGTTTGATCGTCGCTTCATTTAGTTTTCTGTAATCTATTACGAGTCTCCATTTTTTCTCCCCGTCCTTGCCACTTTTCTTGGGCACTAGAAGTAACGGCGAGTTCCATGGTGATGTGCTATGTGTGATTATGCCATCATCTAAAAGTTTGTTCACCTGTTTATTTATTTCCTCCCTATGTATTTGAGGTAATCTGTATTGTTTTCTGTTTATGGTCGGCTGATATGCGCCTGTTGGAATTTCGTGTTTTAATACACACGTAAACGAAAGTTTGTCTCCTTCTAGTAGGAAGACGTCATGAAATGATTTTACCACTTCTTCTATGGAATGCTTTTCATCTATATTTAAATTACCATCTAACTCAATTTCATTGAGCAATTCATTTATTCTCCTTTTGGCATCTATTTTGCCTATACTATTAATTGACGTAGTACTTTGTATTGTGTACTCGTCAGAATTTGTGAATTTTGGTTTAAATTCGCTGCTTATCTCGTAATCATACTCTGTTGTATTTAATACCGGAGCATAAACCGTATTATTTTTCACATTTACTAATGTGTCTGCTATATAGATTCCTGGGTCTATTTCTTCTTTATGAATGACAACATTATTTAATTTTGTACGTAGTTTCAATGGTACTATAGTAATTGTTCTTGCATTTACTGGTATGTAATATTGTTTATTTTTCTCTTCTATATGCTCAATCGTTTTTATGGGTAATTCCAAAATAACCTCTTTCCTTTCATTGAAGAGTGTTAAAATCTTCTCCATTGTATTTATATTGGATTTGTTCCACAAATTATCTCTTCCTAGTATGCCGTCTGCCGGTACTCCTTGTTTAAGTGACACAACGTGTAGCGTTAAACGTAAGGACTGTACCTCCTTGTGGCATATAGTAGTCGATCCTTCTGTGGTCACACAACCTCCAAATGCTCCGCCTAAGTCTTTCCTATTCGACTTGTCTATTATTGTGCTATCTTTAATCTCACTTTTCTTTATCAGGCTTGTATCTGCTCCTGTATCTACCAGTAAAATGAGTTTTCCATTTATAGCCTCTGCACAAGGTAATTCGATGAACACATCATTTAACTGGGTTTGATTGCAGGTGGATCCCGTTTCTGTATATCTATTGTTGTATTTTTCCTCGTTCTATTCGATTGGCATCTCTAAATCAACTGTTTCTCCGTACGTATAATTTCTCTCTGTAATGTTGGTTTTATTATTATCTGTCTTCAACTTAATATTAAGTTCTAAGTCGTTTGAAGTTGGTAACGTTTCAACAATCGCTTCCGATGTCGGACTTACGGTTACCACTTTATTTTTTAAAGTTGGTAACGTATCCACAATCGGTTCGGATGTATGAATTACTGCTACTCCTCCATTTGGCCTTAAGTTACTAATATTTTTGGGTCCCCAGATTACTGGCCTGTTCTGGGCCCTTGATAGTTTCCCGGACGATTACTTTGAAACGATTTCCAATTCCTTTTTGCCTCGCAATTTTTTATCATATGTCCTGGTCTGTTACACCAATGACATATAGTTTGGTTCACTCTGTTCGGCGGGTTTATAGGAGTCCGATTCATCTGCAAACCCTTAAGTGTATTAGGATTAGAGTTCCTGTTCTGCTGAAATTGGTTTTGATTCCCATTTTGTTGGGGTTGTTTAGGTTGCCAGTTTGGTTGTGATTGATTTGGTAGCCAATTTTGCTGTGGTGGATTCAATTGCTGGTTTCCTTGAGTTTGATAATTGGGCCCTTGATATGTGTTCTTTGCCACATTCTTCTGGCCTCCTTTGTGATCACACTTCCAGTTTGTCTCGTGTCCATATTTTGAACACTTCTGGCAATATGGCGTGTTTTTGCGCGTTAAACAATCCTCTCTGGTATGCCCTCGCTTATTGCAAAATGAGCAGATTATTCTCTCTGTAGCTCCTTGTGGGGATTTTGTGTCCTGGTTGGTTGCCGAACAATTCTATCTCCTGTAGCTCTGCCCTGGCTTCCCTGTTGAATCTGCTCTTGCTGGTTAAGCATGGTGGCACGAAACTGCGAATTCATATTAATGTTCAAGGGGTCTGTTTGGAGGGAGCTACTGTGTCTGGTGCCGAGTGCCGCTACGGCCAATTCTACCATTTGTTCAATGTTTTTCTTCGTCACATTGAGCATATAAATTCTCAATGCGGCGTCCTTTAATCCTGTTTTGAATGATTTCTCCACGACCCCTTACAGCATACTTAATAGTGCTCTATCTCCATCTCCGTTGTAATCCGTTCTAATTATCTCTATTGCCTTTGTTAGAAGGGCGTTTAGGCGTCTCGCAAATTGTCGTATATCTTCATAACTGGCTACAATTTTGGATACCTATTATCACTGAGTCCAAGGTTACATTAGGCAAATACGCTCTTTTTATTGTGAGGTAGAATTCCTCGAGACTAGTGAATCGTTGTGACCTCACCAAATCATACGCATCCCCATGTAATTGCTGCGTAATGCAGTCTATGTAGTCCTGACTGTTGGCTACTGACTACATCCCTTGGGGCTATTTCGCACCCTTGTATGAATTTATACACTTCGCCGCGTAAGTCTGGCGACTGCGTTCCTGAAAAGAGCGGTACCAGCCTATTCGTAATCTTAGCTATCTCTCCTATACCCATTTTGGTTTGATCTGCCCCTGGTTGCTTAAATATAGGGAATGAAATAGAGTTATACCCCTTCGGACTGACTATAGCAGGAGTAGGTTCCTTATGGTATAGCGTCTGTTAGCTAATTCTATTTCTTTTTGTAGCCGTCTGTTTTCCTCTTTCAATTCTTGGATTCTTTTGTGCGCTTCTTCTAAAGAACTACAGCCTTCTCTTGATTTCTGTGAAAATCCCTGTTCTAGTGTTCTATTCAACGTTTCCTCGGTTATTCCCTTTTTCTCTAATAGTTCCCTTAGTTTTATGTTCTCGCCCTCTACGTTCCTTAGTATATCCTCCTGAAATACCTTATCTACTAAGTAATTATCGTACCTATTCCTCAGTGCGTTAAATTCTGCTTCCCATGTCTTGGAATCTTCTGTCTTATTCTCTATTATCTAGTTTAGGAATGTAAGCAATCTCTAAGCGCATTACTTTAAATGTCTAGCTTCTAATAATAATTTTTTAAAGTAACCAAAAAAACTTTTTTAAATTTTCAAAAATTTCCGACAACCTGATAAAATTAATTATCGATTAAGCAAATTAAATTGTGCAACTTTGACATCAAATACAAATTTGAAGACAAAAGTCTAAGACACATCCGAAAACGATACAACGAAAACTTAAACTCTACGCGTTTTGTTTTTGTTTTAATGGTTTTCAACTAATTGCGTTTATCGGCTGACCTAGAAGTCAAGAGGCTCATTCGCCGCCAGCAGGCAGAAACAACATCATTGAGGCGGCTACTGGCCAACGGCTCCAATGAAGCCCAACCACGCGAGTACTATGAGGTAAGGCTGAACACTATCAGCCAGTTTTGGCGGCAGATCGAAGAGCTACATTTCGCTATTTGGGAATGCTGCAAAGATCCAGCATCAGTAGGCTATGACATCGAAGCACACCTACAACTCGAAGAGGACTTCAGGTGCCAGTTAGTCGAGTTAACCAAGAAGACAAAGGAACCTTCGAACATGACAGGCTCAAAATCTCAGTACAACCTCAGCGAAGCCATTTAGTTGCCAAGAATCACACTTCAAGCATTTGATGGCAACTATTTAAAATGGCGTCACTTTTTCGAAATGTTCCAAGAATTAATTCACAACAAACCACTGGCATCAATCCAAAAAATGTGGTACCTAAAAACAAATCTAACTGGAGAAGCAGAACGTTTAATTAAACATCTGCCAATCACCGAGAGTAACTACAACACAGCTTGGCAGATGCTTCAAGACCGTTACAACAACAAGCGAATTCTGTCATCAGTTTTGCTGCAAAGGCTCTTGGAACAACCCGCCAGTCATAATGGCGAGACCTCAGCAGCATTCATAAAGGGTCTACATGATACGACCACAGAATGCCTAAACGCGCTCAACAATTTGGGAATTGACACGTCATCCTGGGGACCTATCCTTCTACATTCGCTATTAAAAAAGCTAGACGATAAAAGTCATCTACTATTGGAGCAGTCACTCCAAAATCCAAAGGAAATACCATCCATCGAGAGCTTCCTCAAATTCCTGGAGTCGCGATTTCAGTACTTCGAAGCCGCGTCCCGCCAAGACAACAAGCACAGGTCAAAAACGATTACGAGTCTGCCAGCTACAACAACGCAACAAACAAAGTGCAAGGCATGTGGCGGCGATGTTCATCCTCTCTTCGCATGCCGACAATTTCTTCAGATGACTCCAAAGAATCGACTACAGCTAGTGAAAAAACATAATTTATGCATCAACTGTTTGAAGAGCACTCACAAGTCAAGCAATTGCATTTCTCAGTCCTGTCTCAAGTGCAATAAAAAACACAACACATTGCTGCATTTTGAAGAGATTAAGGACGCTCCAGCACCAAAGTCTCCCAAAGGGGATACCGAATCAGCGGTTTCAAAACAACCAAGCGACCTGCATAATCAGTCCGTGAGCTTATCAGCCCATCACCAACATCAAATCTAAAAAATTACATAATTCTTGCCACTGCCCGAATAAAGGTAGAATCGCCAGAGGAAAAGACAGTTGAGTGCTGGGCAGTATTGGATTCTGGATCTCAGATCTGGATCTGGATCTAAGGATGGCCTCCAGTTCCATTTCATTACTAATTAAGGGAATCGGATCCGGAAACCTGAAATCACACAAACGAGTCTTCGCAAAAATTGCATCAACAACAAATGAGTTTTCATCATCGCTTGAAGCCTTTGTACTACCAACAATCATCTCTAACCAACCAATGCAGAATCTGAAAACTTCCACATGGAATATTCCAAAGAACATACGGCTGGCGGACCCAGATTTTGCACGGTTCGACAAGATAGATGTCCTGCTGGGTGCTGAATTCTACTTCCCACTACTCTCCGTTAGACAAATCAAACTTGAACCAGAGGGACCAATCCTACAGAACACTCGGCTAGGTTGGGTAATAGCGGGCAAAGTTAACACTGGAGTTAACTCCGTCGCTACGTGTGGAATATGCAGCGACAACGATGCTCATGTAGAAGACATCATTGAAAGGTTTTGGAAACTAGAGGAAGTCGGTGAATCCGAGGGCAGCAGAACACAAGCCGAGACACTATGCGAAGCGCAATTTGCGCAAACCACAACGCGGCATCAAGACGGGCGCTATGTAGTAAGACTTCCATTTGCTGAAGATACGTCTTTGCTCAACGACTCAAGGGAATTAGCGCTAAGCAGGTTCTTATCATTGGAAAGACGCCTAGCTAAGGATGACACCCTTCGAGGCCAATACGTCAATTTCATGAAGGAATATGAAACCCTCGGCCACATGACCGAAATCAGTCTGGAAGATATGTTATCACCAAATTATGTGATTCCGCATCATTGCGTGCTCAAGCCATACAGTAGTACAACAAAACTGCGGGTTGTGTTTGATGCTTCGGCAAAATCATCATCAGGCGTATCCCTAAATGACAAATCCAAGGTGATTTGTTTGCCTTATTGTTAAGGTTCAGATTACCTAGATTTGTCTTCACCACCGACATTGAAAAAATGTTTCGACAAATCCTGGTGCATCCTGAAGACAGGCGTTATCAAGTCATAATTTGGAGGAACGACTATCGAGAGGCAGTGAGATACTACACACTCAACACAGTAACCTATGGCACGCGCTCCGCTACTTACCTGTCTACGAAATGTCTTCAAGAACTGTCAAAAAATGGAAAGAAAAATATCCCTTGGGAAGCAATTTGCTAGCAGAGAACACAAGGATCACGAAAAGAAATGTATGCTCTGAATTGGCAAAAATATTTGACCCACTCGGAATCCCGACACCCACAGCAATCACAATCACAGCAAAAATCTTCATTCAGGAATTATGGAGCACGAAGGTACACTGGGATGAAGCACTACCGGCGTCCATGCACACAAAATGGACAAACTTCCGCTGCTCACTCGACAGCATCAATGGAATGCAAATCTCAAAACATATGTTCAAGGGTTCATGTCCAAAATCATTGCAACTACACGGGTTCGCAGATGCGTCTGAAAGAGCATATGGAGTAGCCATATACATACATAAGAGCGACTATGCCAGACGGGACTGTACTCGTAAAGCTATTGTGTGCAAAATCAAGAGTAGCACCATTAAAGAAGCAAACAATCCCACGTCTCGAGTTATGCGCTGCATTATTGTGTGCGCAGCTAATGGATAAAATCAAGACGATGGTGGGATACGCAGACAAGTCAACCCATCTTTGGACAGACTCACAGATTGTTTTAGCATGGATTTTGACAGGACTTGCGAGCTACCGAACGTCTGTTGCCAACAGAGTTGCACAGACCCTGGCACTGTCATTACCAGAACAGTGGCGTCACGTTGGCACCAAAGAAAACCCTGCCGATTTAGTTTCAAGAGGCACATCACCAAAGCAACTCGCCTCCTGCAGCATGTGGTTCTACGGACCACTGTTTTTACATGGAAGAGAATCAACCTGGCCGGCACCACTACACAAGGAACACTTAATCTTGTCCGGGGAAGAACGGAAGCAAGAGGTCAGCTCATTGACAGCAACAAACTCTAGCATTGAAGATCTGATCTACAAGAATAACAACCGAAACTCTTTTGCCACTCTTGAACGCATCGTCGCATATGTACTTCGCTTTATTCGTCATTTGAAAGATCTCACATCAAGAATGCAAGCCAAAATTCAACTCACAGTAGAAGAATTGGACGAGTCCATGACTGCCATCATAAAAACTGTGCATAATGCAGATTTTCTCACAGATATCAACCAACTCAAAAGGAAAAGGGACCTCGAAAAATCGAGCCCCTTGTTGGGGCTGTCACCATTCATTGATGAGGACGTCATTCTTAGAGTTGGCGGCCGACTCACCTCCTCTTCACTACAGTACAACGCCAAGTACCCAATATTGCTACCATACAATGATACCATAACAAAATTAATTGTGGAGATGTATCATAAGGACAACTTCCATTGCGGTCCTCAAGCATTACTGGGGTACACAAGACAACGGTACTGGCCCCTAAAGGGCCAAACAATCGCACGATCAGTGTACAGAAGTGCATAAGATGTTCCCGAGTTAAGCCAAAACTCCTCACACAAATAATGGGAAACCTTCCCACTCATCGCGTGCAACCTGCACGACCGTTTATAAACAGCGGAGTGGACTTCTGCGGCCATTGCTACATACATTACAACATTCGGGGAAAGAAACCGACCAAGGCCTACATTGCAATCTTCTTCTGCTTCGCCACAAAGTCAGTACATCTTGAACTGGTTTCCGACTTATCAACTGATGCTTTCCTCTGTGCACTGAAACGATTCATAGCTAGACGAGGACATTGCAAGAACATCTACTGTGACAATGCCACTAACTTTGTGGGCGCCAACAACCTATTAAAGGAATTGGAATACAGCATGCATTCTGATGAAGCTCAAGAAGCAATCACCAGCACCTGCACTAAAAAGGGCATTAACTTCAAATTCATACCGCCCAGGGCTCCTCTTTTTGGTGGCCTGTGGGAAGCAGCAGTAAAGTCTACGAAAGGATTGCTCGTTAAAGGCATATCTAAGGCGTCTTTAACATATGAAGAACTGGAAACCACCATAATCGAAATCGAAGCCGTTCTCAACTCCAGACCACTAACAGAGATGTCATCAGACCCAAACGACTTGGCAGCATTAACTCCAGGGCATTTCATCATAGGAGAACCATTAACATCCCAGGTCGATGCAAGAGCAATTCCCATGAAGGCAAGATTGGGAAAGCGCTGGCAAATCATCACGCAGATAAAAGACGAATTTTGGAACCGCTGGTCGCGAGAATATCTATGTGAGCTTCAACAAAGAACGCGATGGAAAATCCCATGCCCAAACATTGAAGTAAACAGACTAGTCGTGATTAAGGAAGACCACACTGCACCACTAGAATGGCCTTTAGGCAGAATCATTAAAATCTACAAAGGTGATGACAACATGGCCAGAGTTGCAGAAATAAAAACTTCAAGGGGAATATGGAAGCGTCCCATACACAAACTAGCTTTGCTGCCAGTAGATGGTGAAGGAAATTAGCTCTCCTACTACCCCTCACATTCGCCTCACCAGTCATGCTTTCGGCGCTCCCGGAAAACCTGGTCTGTATTTCGAAGGGATCGGAAACATCCACCTGATCATGGCTGAGTGGAAGCTAATCATCTACTATGACCTACAACCAATAAGGAGAAATGTAGAAAGGTATCAAAACGGAATTCTGACGCTAGACAGCTTGTGTACAAAAATGCACACTCAAACCAGCTGTAGTATGCTGGTCAAGCAATTCAAGGAAACGCGCACTCAGGCACAATTAGACAGCCACTTACCCTTTTCGAAACAACAAAAGAGAGCCGCAATAGACATAGTCGGCAACGTGGCCCTCTCTCTATTTGGTTTATTAGATTCCGAATACGCGGACCAAATGTCAACAACGATTCGGCACATCAGTCAGAACGAAGACCACATTGTGACACTTCTCAAAAATCAAACTTGTAACGAGCCACTTTTATATAATTCCTTAACAACTATTCCTTACATTTTTGGAACACCCTATTTCACATTTTTGAACACTTCCATTTTTTTAAGAAAATCATCCCTGTAATATATTTTAAGATAGACAGCCATTGTGTTTTTAGAAATCTAAGAGGAAACATCAATAAAAGTTTACTAGAAGTTACCAAGCTCTTGTACCTTACTTTTAAAGGTTGAAGGATTGCGGTTACCACGTGGACAAGCTCGGACGGTTTAACCCGACTGGCCAGGCCCGTGCAACCTCTACTCATTTACTAAAAGTTACCAAGCTCTTGTACATTACTTTAAAGGTTGGAGGATTGCTGTTACCACGTGGACAAGCTCGGACGGGGTTGACCCGACTGGCCAGGCCCGTGCAACCCTCTACATTGGCGCCCAACGAAAAGTTTTGATATTTGGTTTTTACAACTGCGGAACATGCGTCGAAGCCCGCGCAACGCGCAGAACAAATCAACCACCAAAACATCACCTAAAAATCAAAATAGTATGCAATCAACAGGAGGATCCAATCAAGCGATTAAAATGGATCAAACGATTGCTCCAGTCAATGTTACGATGACGGAAACGCAGTTTATGCAATTGATAGGCAATTTAAATGTAAGTCAGCGAACTCTGGCGACATTCAGCACGTGTTCGGCACGTGTTCGGTTTAGTGGTGGGAAGAATACTACAAGAATCGAAGATTTTACCGCGACTATTTTAGTGTACCAAGAATCGGAAGGAATTTCCGATGCTCTTGCCTTGACAAGCCTGCCACTTCTACAAGAGGGCTATGCAGCCTAGTGGTGGCAAGGTATTAAAAAAGAAGCAGAGACTTTCGATGACGCGGTAAATCTCCTAAGGCAGGCTTTTTTTCCCCCTAAACCGGACTGGAGAATTTTTGCTGAAGTTTGCCAAGAAAAACAAAAAGCATTTGAAGCGACGGACACATTCATAGTAAAAAACCGCAAACTCTTTGCGCAGTTAAAAGAACCACTATCCGAAAACGGCCAAATAAATATTATTTTTTCCCAACTACAACTAAAAATACGAGAAAAAGTGCATAGAGATAGTATAAGATCATTTCAAGAACTTTTGAATAAAGCCAGAGACGTAGAAATGCTGTACAATGAAAATCAAAACGAAGTACATAAAACTACCGAATCTCAAGAGAAAATAACTGGTCGTTGTACTTATTGTAGAAAGAAAAACCACACGTCAGAACAATGTTTTAAAAAGATTGAAATGAATAAAAGAGATAGAACTAAACTCCAAGAAACGAATGTAAATTGCTATGGTTATGGTGCCGCAGGATATTACCGCTCAAATTGCCCACAATGTAATAAAGAAAATATAAATAATAACCCAGAAAAGCTAGATTTTAACGCGATCCAGGCAACAGTCGTTGGTAGATGTGTTCCGACTGTAAACATAAATATAAACGGATTAAAGGGAGAAGCCTACTTAGATACGGCAGCAAGAACTAGTGTTGCTGGTTACAGGTTATACCAAAAATTCAAAGAAAGAAAGGTAGAATTTCAAAAAGTAGCTGCCGAAATAATTCTGGCTGATGGAAGTGTACGCAAAGAAATAGTATATTCCACAATCGCTGATATAATAATTGGCAAGAGGTTCAAAGGTATCCGTTTGATATGTTTGCCAAACGCTAAAGATAATCGCACACTTTTAGGAATTGACTTTTTGGAGCAATGTGGAATGGTTATGGATCTAGCCCAAAGAACTTGGCACTTTAAAGATGAGCCAACAACAATTTTCGAATTTAAAATGCTACAACCACAGGAAAATAAACTAAAAATGGGAAAACAAGTTCATTCGCACATTAATAGTTTTATATCCTGGTTTGAAGACACAAAGTCAGAACCTACAGATCTAGTTGAAGGAATTAACCAACAACAGGATTCTAATGGTTATTCTCCTACATACATAAATACAATTTTTAAAGACTCTCTTCCACTCAATTTTCAACCAACTACCACCGAAACAGATCTTTTTCCACCGATAAAAAAAGCAAAAGTTGACAATATTACCGTAGAGCTAAATTCATTAGAAATTAGTCTTAAACAGTCAGAAAAACTTTGTCTGAATAATAAGCAGCAAATGCAATTGGAAAATTTTCTTCTGGAAGAAAAAGACATTTTTAAAGATATTGCAGAATCAACACCGAATTTTGAACATACTATAAATACAGGTACACACCTTCCGATTTCGTCGCAACCATATAGAATTTCACCAGCAATGAAAGAGAAACTGAAGAAAGAGTTAGATAATATGTTGGAAAGAAATATTATACAAGAAATAGAATCTCCTTGGTCTTTTCCAGTCGTCCTTATACCCAAAAAAGACGGTAACATTAGATTCTGCGTAGATTATCGTCGTTTAAATACAATTACGACAACCGATTCATATCCTCTGCCTCGAATAGACGATTTGTTGCATGCAGCAAAAGCCAGTCCGTTTATGTCAACTTTGGATTTACGAGCCGGTTATTGGCAAATAAAAATGGCAGAAAAAGATAAACATAAAACTGCTTTTACTACAAGAGACTCAAGTCTACTACTAGAGACTCAAAAAGTTTGGTTTCTACTTAAATCGAGAAAAATGCCACTTTTGTCAACCCAAGGTAAAATACCTAGGTCATATTCTCACGGCGAATGGTATACAAATAGATTTTGAAAAAACTGAAGCAATCCTTAATCGTACCAAACCAAAGAACGTAAAGCAAGTTGTATCTTTCTTACAGACATGTTCTTGGTATAGGCGTTTTATACCAAATTTTGCCGAGATAGCAAAACCGCTGTCATGTTTAACAAAGAAAAATGCTAAATGGAAATGGGATCTTGAGCAACAAAATGCATTTCACACGTTAAAAGAATGTTTAGCCACCCCACCAATATTACAACAAGTGAAAGATGAACAATTTTTTTTGAAAACGGATGCCAGCAACTATGCTCTCGGAGCTGTTTTACTGCAGGGGGAGAAAGATAATGAACATCCCATTGAATATGCCAGCCGTCTTTTATTACCGGCTGAGAGAAATTATTCAACTACAGAACGAGAAGCGCTTGCGGTAGTTTGGGCAGTCCGAAAATTTCGTGGCTACATCGAGGGCTCCGAAGTGACAATTCTCACAGATCATAGCCCATTAAAGTGGCTGTTTGCCTTAAAGTCGCCGACAGGGCGCTTAGCTCGATGGTCACTAGAATTACAAATGTACAACATAAAATTTTACTATATTCCTGGAAAACAAAACGTCGTTGCAGACGCATTATCGCGACCGCCGTGTCCGCTCGAAGATCACTTAGATCCGGTTTGCGAATGTTTCAGTATTGAAATTGACTTCCCGAGAAAAGGCGCTGAAGAATTCAGAAAGGCTCAGTTAGAAGATAACGAAATCAAGAAGATTATAGATTCTTTTGACGCCGACGAGGAGAACGTATTTACATATACAAACCGTGGTTTTATGTTGAACGATGGAGTTTTATATCGTTTTTGTGCGGACGAAAACTCAGAAACTGGTCAACTGGTAGTACCAAAAGCAATGCGGGTTACAATTTTAGAAAAATTTCATAATGACCCCACAGCTGGTCATTATGGCGTCGAGCGCACGATTAATAGAATTAAGTCACTTTATTATTGGAAAGGCATGCGCTCAGAAATTGAAAAGCATGTTAAAGCATGTATTGAATGTCAAAGATATAAACCAACCAATTTAAAGCCAGCCGGCCTCTTCCAGACTATTGCAACCAACAAGCGATTTGAAATTATCGCAGTCGACTTATTCGGTCTACTATCACGTACTAAGGAAGGTCATCAATGGATTCTGGTGATCGAAGACCTATGTAGGCGTTGGGTTGAATTATTTCCAATGGTACTTGGAACGGCTGAAAATTGTTCTTTAATAATACTAAACGAAATTGTACTCAGGTACGGAGTTCCAAGAAGGATTCATTCCGATAACGGGTGCCAATTTATCTCGGCTATTATGCAAAAACTTACATTTTGTTTGGGAATCCAACACACCTTTACGCCAGTATTTCACCCGGAAGCGAATCCTGTAGAACACAAGAATAGAGATTTGAAGACACAACTGTCCATTTATGTGGGCAAGGAACATACGACGTGAAATTTAAAAATACCAGCCATAAGATTTGCTATGAATTCAGCTACATTATGCAAGATAAAAATAAGAAATACACAGATTTAAAACGACGGCCACAAATTCAATTCAAAGTTGGAGACAGAGTTTTAGTGGAAACGCACATATTGAGCAAAGCTGAAAAAGGTATAACTTTGAAATTAGTACCACGTAGAGATGGACCATACCGCATATTAACAAAGAAAGGTGCAGCATGCTACGTTATAGCATCGGAAGAAAACCCTGGAACGCCACTAGCAACTCATCACGTATCAGCGTTAACGCCCTTCGAAGGCTCAGATGAACACCCGGTATTCGAAATTAGAAAGCGAGGACGTCCCAGGAAACATCAAATTGATACAGCCGTCAAACAAAACAACCAACCAAGACAACAAGATCAACCACAAGTCAACGAGAATCAAAGCCCCAAACCGGGAAAACAGTTGAGATCCCAAAAATGAGTACTTCACAATATTCTGTCGCATAACCGAGACGTTTTTCTGCGCCAGAGGGGGAGGATGTAACGAGCCACTTTTATATAATTCCTTAACAACTATTCCTTACATTTTTGGAACACCCTATTTCACATTTTTGAACACTTCCATTTTTTTAAGAAAATCATCCCTGTAATATATTTTAAGATAGACAGCCATTGTGTTTTTAGAAATCTAAGAGAAAACATCAATAAAAGTTTACTAGAAGTTACCAAGCTCTTGTACCTTACTTTTAAAGGTTGAAGGATTGCGGTTACCACGTGGACAAGCTCGGACGGTTTAACCCGATTGGCCAGGCCCGTGCAACCTCTACTCATTTACTAAAAGATACCAAGCTCTTGTACATTACTTTAAAGGTTGGAGGATTGCTGTTACCACGTGGACAAGCTCGGACGGGGTTAACCCGACTGGCCAGGCCCGTGCAACCCTCTACAAACTTCAATTATAAATTCCACGCTCAATATCATCAAGACCAATCAAGTCAACATCGACAAAAAATTCACACAAATCGATGCCGAGTTGGCTAAATTAAGGTCTATAGTTCTCTCAAACAAGGACGAAACGTTACGGACAAGGGTTTTCGAAATCTTCACTGTTCTGGCTGTACAACTATCAATGATAAGGGTGGACATCAACAAATTCAAGCTCTAATCCTGGATGTACTCACAGATGTTCATCATGGGAAAATCAATCCACTAATGCTGACACCCGATCAGCTAGCACAGGAGATGGTGAACATAAAAACCTACGTCGACCCGTCTCTACAATTCCCAATCCAAGGATGTGCGCATGTGAGATAGAACTGCTCAACAATAAAAGCAGCGCACACTGCTCGATAGAATACTTAAACCGCAGCGTCGCGCTATACAAGATGGCAACCGCTAACCAATGGATATACTCAACAAGAAGGCCACTGCAATTAACAGCAGTTTGTAACTCATCAACGCAACAAGTTACGCTGATAAACTCAGGAATGATGCAGGTAGACCCGGGATGCTTAATGAAGGGTGAGTCTATCCCACTTCACACTAAACACATCGTCAACACAAGCTTCCAGGTGTTCTACACCGGCTTTCCTGACCTACCTCAAATGACTTTAAGAAATGAGTCAGTCAGCACCAACACAATCGGTAATCTGAGTCGATACGAACACCACCTACGAGAGCTCACCGCCCTTCAACACCAACTAGCCAACAACAACATCTTGGAACTACCAAATCAGATAATAGCGGATCGTCGGCATCACATGACAATCGGCTATTCCGCATTCTCATTATCTATCGTAGTGCTTGCCGCCACGATCTGGAAGTGGTACAGGCGATGCAAGAAACCCCAACAAACCATGGCCCCACAACCACGCCCGAAGACAACTACAATCAACAAGTAGTGTTGAGCCTATTGAAGCCAGGCTCAACGCAGCGGAGGATGTTTAAACAACAGCGTTCATTTAGAAACGTTATGCTGACGACGCAACGTCGGTAACGACCAACGGCATTGACCGCCCTTGTAAAGCCAGCTAAGGTTTCACCAAGCTGCCGAATTGCTGACAACGGACTTCACTGACCGTCGCTGCCATATATGCATACGATGCACTATTTCAGACAGCAATGCTTGTGCAGTGCCAATGTCGATGACCGCCGTTTCTGCTCATGCAGACGCAGCAACGAATTTTAAGTTAATTTCTTTTTCTTGTATTTTATATTGATTAAGTTTGTATATTGATTGTATATAAGTTATTATATAAGCAAATAAAACATTAATAACAATCGGCACTCGTTCCACAATCCTCATCAAGTTCGGTTTTAGTCAATTCGAAACAGGGTTGGTTCAAGTACCAAACCTGTCAACAATACAAAATCAACAAACTAATAGAGTCGGTCCCAAGTACCGAATCTATAGGCAAACACAAGGTAGTTATTGCCACTTAGCCGCAGAGTTGGTTCAAGTACCAAATTTGTGTGCAACCAATAACTACAGGACAATCAGGACAAACCAGTTCTGAACAAGTAGCATTATCCGTTAATGTGCCAAATATGGGCGTGCTCCGCCCACTTTTAGGTTACACAGGCAAAAGAGGGTTATATTGTTAAATATATAAACTTCCTGAATAAAACTTTAGATAACAACTTGTTTTACAAAAAATATTATTACATCAAAACTGGGTGCGGTCCGCCCACTTTTACACTACATATACAGTATAGCAGTATGAAAGTTAAATGAGTTTAAATGAACACAATAATAAAACAATTAAGCTAGTTATTTTGTTTTGAAAAAGGTAATGACCACGCCTACTATTTATACAGAGGCGTAGCTAGGACTCATGGAGTCCGGGACGGTTAATCAACTTGCAGTCCCAAAAATTCCTAGAATTCAATAAGTTACTACTTGATTTCTACAACTGCCGCCCCCGACATTGTGCCGGCCAGAGTGGACCGCCACCCCCGCCAGACCCTAGCTTCGGCACTTTTTTGAAAACTTTTAGGTGTAGGGTATCTAAGATTCGGCCAGGCCGAATATAGCTTTCTTATTGGTTTTTTCCTAAAGCAGGCCTGCCATTCAATATATAAAATTTTTTAAAACAAGCGGAAGTTGCTTTCGCATTCCAAATGAGATCTGTCGGAAATTTGTTGATCCAGAAACATCAATTTGGTGCACATTTTCTCTCCACATTGTAAATCTTTTCAATGACTTTCCAGGTTATAATTCCAACTTGGGAAATGATATCGCTTTTAATGATTTAAGTGATTTTTAAAATTTAAAAAAAGATGCGGTACATCGTAACTTGCGTAGACAAATTTTAATCATTGCATTGGAAAACAGGATTACTTGGAGAAACGCTTAAAAATCTATATAATTTTCGATTAATAGGACCTTTATCACAAGTGATTACTCTGACCTTATGTCCTATACTCTGACAAACATCTAAGTATTTATATAATTCTGACTGTAATTGTTTGCCAGACATTTTATTGCGGACAAGCACATAATTCAATACTTGCTTAAATTTACCGCATATGCTTTTTGCCATCAACAGTAAAACTAATCCAAAAGAAAGACAAATGCAATAAAAAACTGAATGCATCAATAACACTAGCCTACAAATTAACATTTTTTTTCTGTAACGGGGTGTTTGACAACACATTCTAAAGGATTTGGGTCCGCTGATTCCAAAAATGATAAAATAAAAAAACCACCAAACCAAAAGACCACAGCTGGTCATTATGGCGTCGAGCGCACGATTAATAGAATTAAGTCACTTTATTATTGGAAAGGCATGCGCTCAGAAATTGAAAAGCATGTTAAAGCATGTATTGAATGTCAAAGATATAAACCAACCAATTTAAAGCCAGCCGGCCTCTTCCAGACTATTGCAACCAACAAGCGATTTGAAATTATCGCAGTCGACTTATTCGGTCTACTATCACGTACTAAGGAAGGTCATCAATGGATTCTGGTGATCGAAGACCTATGTAGGCGTTGGGTTGAATTATTTCCAATGGTACTTGGAACGGCTGAAAATTGTTCTTTAATAATACTAAACGAAATTGTACTCAGGTACGGAGTTCCAAGAAGGATTCATTCCGATAACGGGTGCCAATTTATCTCGGCTATTATGCAAAAACTTACATTTTGTTTGGGAATCCAACACACCTTTACGCCAGTATTTCACCCGGAAGCGAATCCTGTAGAACACAAGAATAGAGATTTGAAGACACAACTGTCCATTTATGTGGGCAAGGAACATACGACGTGAAATTTAAAAATACCAGCCATAAGATTTGCTATGAATTCAGCTACATTATGCAAGATAAAAATAAGAAATACACAGATTTAAAACGACGGCCACAAATTCAATTCAAAGTTGGAGACAGAGTTTTAGTGGAAACGCACATATTGAGCAAAGCTGAAAAAGGTATAACTTTGAAATTAGTACCACGTAGAGATGGACCATACCGCATATTAACAAAGAAAGGTGCAGCATGCTACGTTATAGCATCGGAAGAAAACCCTGGAACGCCACTAGCAACTCATCACGTATCAGCGTTAACGCCCTTCGAAGGCTCAGATGAACACCCAGTATTCGAAATTAGAAAGCGAGGACGTCCCAGGAAACATCAAATTGATACAGCCGTCAAACAAAACAACCAACCAAGACAACAAGATCAACCACAAGTCAACGAGAATCAAAGCCCCAAACCGGGAAAACAGTTGAGATCCCAAAAATGAGTACTTCACAATATTCTGTCGCATAACCGAGACGTTTTTCTGCGCCAGAGGGGGAGGATGTAACGAGCCACTTTTATATAATTCCTTAACAACTATTCCTTACATTTTTGGAACACCCTATTTCACATTTTTGAACACTTCCATTTTTTTAAGAAAATCATCCCTGTAATATATTTTAAGATAGACAGCCATTGTGTTTTTAGAAATCTAAGAGAAAACATCAATAAAAGTTTACTAGAAGTTACCAAGCTCTTGTACCTTACTTTTAAAGGTTGAAGGATTGCGGTTACCACGTGGACAAGCTCGGACGGTTTAACCCGATTGGCCAGGCCCGTGCAACCTCTACTCATTTACTAAAAGATACCAAGCTCTTGTACATTACTTTAAAGGTTGGAGGATTGCTGTTACCACGTGGACAAGCTCGGACGGGGTTAACCCGACTGGCCAGGCCCGTGCAACCCTCTACAAACTTCAATTATAAATTCCACGCTCAATATCATCAAGACCAATCAAGTCAACATCGACAAAAAATTCACACAAATCGATGCCGAGTTGGCTAAATTAAGGTCTATAGTTCTCTCAAACAAGGACGAAACGTTACGGACAAGGGTTTTCGAAATCTTCACTGTTCTGGCTGTACAACTATCAATGATAAGGGTGGACATCAACAAATTCAAGCTCTAATCCTGGATGTACTCACAGATGTTCATCATGGGAAAATCAATCCACTAATGCTGACACCCGATCAGCTAGCACAGGAGATGGTGAACATAAAAACCTACGTCGACCCGTCTCTACAATTCCCAATCCAAGGATGTGCGCATGTGAGATAGAACTGCTCAACAATAAAAGCAGCGCACACTGCTCGATAGAATACTTAAACCGCAGCGTCGCGCTATACAAGATGGCAACCGCTAACCAATGGATATACTCAACAAGAAGGCCACTGCAATTAACAGCAGTTTGTAACTCATCAACGCAACAAGTTACGCTGATAAACTCAGGAATGATGCAGGTAGACCCGGGATGCTTAATGAAGGGTGAGTCTATCCCACTTCACACTAAACACATCGTCAACACAAGCTTCCAGGTGTTCTACACCGGCTTTCCTGACCTACCTCAAATGACTTTAAGAAATGAGTCAGTCAGCACCAACACAATCGGTAATCTGAGTCGATACGAACACCACCTACGAGAGCTCACCGCCCTTCAACACCAACTAGCCAACAACAACATCTTGGAACTACCAAATCAGATAATAGCGGATCGTCGGCATCACATGACAATCGGCTATTCCGCATTCTCATTATCTATCGTAGTGCTTGCCGCCACGATCTGGAAGTGGTACAGGCGATGCAAGAAACCCCAACAAACCATGGCCCCACAACCACGCCCGAAGACAACTACAATCAACAAGTAGTGTTGAGCCTATTGAAGCCAGGCTCAACGCAGCGGAGGATGTTTAAACAACAGCGTTCATTTAGAAACGTTATGCTGACGACGCAACGTCGGTAACGACCAACGGCATTGACCGCCCTTGTAAAGCCAGCTAAGGTTTCACCAAGCTGCCGAATTGCTGACAACGGACTTCACTGACCGTCGCTGCCATATATGCATACGATGCACTATTTCAGACAGCAATGCTTGTGCAGTGCCAATGTCGATGACCGCCGTTTCTGCTCATGCAGACGCAGCAACGAATTTTAAGTTAATTTCTTTTTCTTGTATTTTATATTGATTAAGTTTGTATATTGATTGTATATAAGTTATTATATAAGCAAATAAAACATTAATAACAATCGGCACTCGTTCCACAATCCTCATCAAGTTCGGTTTTAGTCAATTCGAAACAGGGTTGGTTCAAGTACCAAACCTGTCAACAATACAAAATCAACAAACTAATAGAGTCGGTCCCAAGTACCGAATCTATAGGCAAACACAAGGTAGTTATTGCCACTTAGCCGCAGAGTTGGTTCAAGTACCAAATTTGTGTGCAACCAATAACTACAGGACAATCAGGACAAACCAGTTCTGAACAAGTAGCATTATCCGTTAATGTGCCAAATATGGGCGTGCTCCGCCCACTTTTAGGTTACACAGGCAAAAGAGGGTTATATTGTTAAATATATAAACTTCCTGAATAAAACTTTAGATAACAACTTGTTTTACAAAAAATATTATTACATCAAAACTGGGTGCGGTCCGCCCACTTTTACACTACATATACAGTATAGCAGTATGAAAGTTAAATGAGTTTAAATGAACACAATAATAAAACAATTAAGCTAGTTATTTTGTTTTGAAAAAGGTAATGACCACGCCTACTATTTATACAGAGGCGTAGCTAGGACTCATGGAGTCCGGGACGGTTAATCAACTTGCAGTCCCAAAAATTCCTAGAATTCAATAAGTTACTACTTGATTTCTACAACTGCCGCCCCCGACATTGTGCCGGCCAGAGTGGACCGCCACCCCCGCCAGACCCTAGCTTCGGCACTTTTTTGAAAACTTTTAGGTGTAGGGTATCTAAGATTCGGCCAGGCCGAATATAGCTTTCTTATTGGTTTTTTCCTAAAGCAGGCCTGCCATTCAATATATAAAATTTTTTAAAACAAGCGGAAGTTGCTTTCGCATTCCAAATGAGATCTGTCGGAAATTTGTTGATCCAGAAACATCAATTTGGTGCACATTTTCTCTCCACATTGTAAATCTTTTCAATGACTTTCCAGGTTATAATTCCAACTTGGGAAATGATATCGCTTTTAATGATTTAAGTGATTTTTAAAATTTAAAAAAAGATGCGGTACATCGTAACTTGCGTAGACAAATTTTAATCATTGCATTGGAAAACAGGATTACTTGGAGAAACGCTTAAAAATCTATATAATTTTCGATTAATAGGACCTTTATCACAAGTGATTACTCTGACCTTATGTCCTATACTCTGACAAACATCTAAGTATTTATATAATTCTGACTGTAATTGTTTGCCAGACATTTTATTGCGGACAAGCACATAATTCAATACTTGCTTAAATTTACCGCATATGCTTTTTGCCATCAACAGTAAAACTAATCCAAAAGAAAGACAAATGCAATAAAAAACTGAATGCATCAATAACACTAGCCTACAAATTAACATTTTTTTTCTGTAACGGGGTGTTTGACAACACATTCTAAAGGATTTGGGTCCGCTGATTCCAAAAATGATAAAATAAAAAAAATTAAACGATCCGTTTTCGAGATAATCGTTTTTGAAATTTTTGGCGACTATACGTTAAGGTCCATCCACAGCTGACATATGTAACCGAATCGATTACAACTAAGATTAAATTAAAGAGGAAGGATGCACGCATATTTTTTGCTAACATTACTTTGAAATCCGAAAAATAGTTTAAAAGCTTTTGCTGCAATCGTAACTTCAAAAGAGGAATTTTTTCAGAAAAGAATTTTTTAAGAAAAGACAAAAAATGCTAGATATCAAAAAATCTGCACAGAAATGGTTTCTTGGTGCGCGAAATTAGTGAATTTAGTGCTTTTCACAAATATCTTGGCAATTGATCGTTATTAATGAAACAGTGTGAGTTTGTACTTGAGTACGTGCATTTCTTTGTGAACAATCTTTTTGGACATTCCGCGATTGTCATTTCCTAGAAACCCATTAAAATCAGCTTTACTTGGATCCTATTCCCCATGCATGTCCTTCATCCTTTTACCGCTATGAGTTCAGATGGAGGTACTTCCACATTACGTTTTTTTACGTTCTTTTTTGCATCAGCCGAAGTTTTACATTGAAGTCGTGTTGTGTTTTTCAACTGCTTTCAGTTGATACCGTAGAAGTATTTAAAGCGTCTGAAGAACTTCCGCTTTGTCTTGCTGAACTGCGACATATAGGAACTGACAGAGATGCAGAATGTGCTATTGGCTTCGTTACTGTTACTGCAACATCAGCATAGCTTATGCGAACATTTTTACTCCTAGCAATCCTATTACATTTAGTTAAACAAATATAGCAACCAGTTTCGTGATTTATAGGCTCCCTCCACACCACTGGCTTTCCAAATGTAAGATGCCTTTTACCTCTAGCAAGCAATTGAGAAAGTTTGTTTTGCAAGAACTACAAAATACAGAAATTTACAGGCAATCTAAAATAGTATAAATATGCCATTTTTAAAACATCCGTAATTTTATTTTGCTTATTTTCCGGTTTATGTATGCCTCAAACATAGCAAAACTTGGATCTTGATTGCATAAGAAATTCGGCATTTTGCTTAAAAAATAATGCTTAAAACACGACTTCAATGTAAAACTTCGGCTGATGCAAAAAAGAAAAAAATGAGGAAAGGTAAAAAAACGTACGGTGGAAGTACCTGCATCTGAACTAATAGCGGTAAAAGGATGAAGTACATGCATCGGGAATAGGATCCAAGTAAATTTACTAATTTCGCGCACCAAGAAACCATTTCTGTGCAGATTTTTTTGAATTAGGCTTAAAATTCGCGCAAATGTCCAACCTATCGATATAAAAAATAAAAAGGGTAAAAAAGTTTCGGGAACATATTTTTACATACAATATCTACCAGTTTTTGGTCTTTTTTCTTAAAAAATTCCTCTTTTGAAGTTACGATTGCAGCAAAAGCTTTTAAACTATTTTTCGGATTTCAAAGTAATGTTAGCAAAAATATGCGTGCATCCTTCCTTTTTAATTTAATCTTAGTAGTAATCGAATCGGTTACATAGGTCAGCTGTAGTAGCTCTTTAAGTGGATGGGCCTTAACGTAAAGTCGCCAAAAATTTCAAAAACGATTATCTCGAAAACGGCTCGTTTTTTTATTTTATCATTTTTGGAATCAGCGGACCAAAATCCTTTGAATATGTGGTCAAACAGCCCGTTACAAAATGGCTGTCGGCCAGTGTTATCATTAAAATAATCGTGAGCCAGTGTTAAATATTATCCACATGCGCCTCCTCCAAACAGCCCCTCTTACACAGCTAGTTTTAGCAGCATCGCGATCTTTACGAAAGACGTAATATAAATTTATACTGGTGCTTATGGTGTTGAATTTTGGTTGCAGAAACACTATGCTGTCTTCCACCCTCATTAAAATCTGTCACCATTTTTACGTTTGGTTCTGCGGACATTTTTAATCGCATATCTCATATTTGCTACCATATCCTTCATGCTTAATAAGGTTTTCTATGTATAGTGTCTTCTATTAAAGTCTTCCAATAGAGTTAGAGAAAAATTAGATAATCTTTTTTGAATTTAGGTCATCATTTAGGAATTTATCATGTGTGGGTCTATGTAACTTCTAGGTCAACGTAGCGACTGCACTGCCTCTGCGTTTGGAAAGTGGTACGGTGGAAAGTGGGAGTTCCAAAAACGGGCGGCCGAAAAGTGGGCGTGTCAAAAAGTTTCAGAAGGGTGCGGCTGCTGAGACGTCCTTCTCGTTCGGTAGTTGCTATCCATTCCACGATCCCGTAGGGAGAATCTCGCAGTCGAGCTTTCAGGTCGCCTGTCTGTAGCAGCGACATGTCAGCGGGGTGAGAGTCCGCTGACAAGCACAGGTCAGGGTAGGCGAGGTGAGCGGCGTTTGGCGTAAACATTCCGCCCGCCTTGCAAGACTGCAAAACTTAATCCACAGACGAGGACGTCGGGATACGGCACGAAACGTGCTTGTCTAGTGGCGGTAGGGGATAGTGTGGTGTGCTCCTCTACATTAGAGACAGCGGTGAATGCTGTGGCAACCGTTGCCTGATGTTGGTTTGGGTGACGGCCAGCGATTTTGAGCTGCGGTGGGCGACGGCATGCGTCGAGTCGAGCTTGCTGGAGTCTCTCGAGGAAGAGCTGCAGCCGATGAGCGTGATATGCCATGGGCGCGTAGCATTGGTGGTAGTAATACACGCCGAAGCTTGGGTGGTTTGACCACTGTACCACAACTGGAAGTCGTAGTTTCGTCGTTGTATGTTGGTGATATTGTGCTGCACTGCATCAAGTGAAAGCGCAGCTGGTGGCGGCAAGCGAACCACGAGTTCGTGCCACGTCGGTGATAGTGAGCGAAGTGGTTGTTAACGCTGATGAGCAAGCGTCGTGGGCTGGAAGCCCTTGTTGAAAATGCTTCTCGTTGAGAAGCTGCAGCCGAAAGCTTCGGGATGTCGAAGCCGCGTAGCATCAGCTATAGGTAGCGGCGTGGATAGCCGTTCAACTTGTAACGGCTCCTAGCAATGGGGCAAAGTCGTGCCTGGCCAGTCTGACACATAGGCGTCGCGAATATTAGTAATGATTGAAATTTGCTACGCTGAACGCCGGGAGGCGTTGACTTTCCGACGCTTAATTTCTTGGAGTTCCTGTAGGATTAGCGGTAGATGTGGCGATGTACGCTGAGGAGGCGATTTTGTTCGGATGACAGCTGGCGGCACTCTGGAAGAGTGAACCTCATAATTTTTCTGTGGAAAAAAAAATATTAGCGATGGTTCGATATAAACTCGTCAAGAAGACTAGTTTGGTAACGGGGCGTGTAAAACGGCTTTTTTCTGTTCGAGCGTTAGAGACACGAACTCGTTGGTCTTTTCCCTGGTATATTTCATCGATGTGGCCAAACCACCAAGAAGTGTATGGAATGTATTCTTCTCTAATGGCCACAAGTTGGATGTCAAGTTGTGACATTTCCACTTAGCGCGATAAGCTCGATAATTCTTAGATTTCTCCCGGTGGCAGAAATGCTGGACTAGGACTCGTCTCCATCGATTAAATAAGGAGAGCAGCTTGCCAAAGTTCTCGGGCTCAGCTCACCAATACGGGGATTGACTTTGCGGCCCCCTTCGATATTAAGAATCACACCGGTCCCGCCTGTTTAATTATACAGGAGTACGTCTGTCTTTCTTTGTATCGACCGCAGCTTTTCTAGCAGCATTTTCCAGGTTTGTCTCTTGACGAGGTTGTCTAACTAAGCTACTCCGACAACGGCACCAATTAGTTCAAAATGCACCAAACTCAAAATGGAATTCCAGGAGTTAATGCTACGCACCCGTGACTTGATCGAGGTAAAATATTTGCACCAAAACGTATCCTGGCACTTCATCCCCCCTGGAGCTCGTCACATTGGAGGACTCTGGGACGCTGCTGTTAAAGGCCTAAAACCCCTCCTACGAGAAGTGGCTGCATCCTTGAAGTTTACTTTCGAAGAGTTCTCAACTCACGTCCCTTCATGCGCTCTCTGAGAATGCCACCGTCATGGAATTAATAACTCCAGGCAACTTTCTAGTGGTTGAAAATCTACCCTCAACCGCATCAATACGGTCTATCATGGCAAAGTCAGGTTACGCGGCTCATCACCAAATTGGTGTCCTTATCTACTTTACGGTGAACAACCTCTCTTTTTACGGTGAACAACCTCTCCACAGATGTGCGCAGTCAAAACCGCTTCATTCACGGTCAGCCAGTACGAGCCCCCGAAGCTCCCAAGCATCGCTGAGGACGCACCAGAGGAGAAGTGTTTAAAGCTCGACACGTCTGAAGCATCAACCCCGGAGCCAATTCCAGCGCTTCCGCTATAGCGCGCTCGACCTGAGAGCCGCCCAGCAGACGATGTAGCCGAGATTTGGCAGGCATATGTGGCATGTTGGATCGCGACTGAGTGGGTTGAACACCATCGCCGTCTCCACTGCCACCCAGCTTCGGCGCAGTGCCAAAAGTGGCCATGACGTCACCCGTCAACGCGTAGTGTAGGGTCTATCACACCATTAAGGCGCCACAACTACCGCGTCCCATCGTCATCGCTCGCTCCGCCTCTGGGCATCGTAGGTGAAGTATTGCAGTCTTGCAAGGCGGGCGGAAGTATTGCAGTCCTGCAAAGGCAGAATGTTTACGCCAAACGCCGCTCACCACAGGTGCCGCTCCTAAGCTATTGCTCGGTCTTACCGACAGCAACCACCGACCGAGAAGGACGCTTTAAACCGCAGTAGCCCATCATCAACGAATACTTATATATAAACAGCAAGACAACCTAAGCAGTGCACAAAAAAAATATTGTAAAATTACAACAACTAAGTATCGTTTTTGAAAAAGTTCTGCTGCTACAGACAGGCGACCTGAAAGCTCGACTGCGAGATTCTCCCTACGGGATCGTGGAATGGATAGCAACTACCGAACGAGAAGGACGTCTCAGCAGCCGCACCCTTCTGAAACTTTTTGACACGCCCACTTTTCGGCCGCCCGTTTTTGGAACTCCCACTTTCCACCGTACCACTTTCCAAACGCAGAGGCAGTGCAGTCGCTACGTTGACCTAGAAGTTACATATACCCACTACTAACACATGATAAATTCCTAAATGATGAAGATATCGTGATGAAACTTTGCAGATATATTGTTTTATGTGGTAGGCAGGTTGGTATTGAAAATGGGCAAAATCGGTCCACGGCCACGCTTATTTTTTATTAAAAATGTGATATCAGCATTCCTTTTTGAGCTATTACAACAAATATTATTCATTCCTGGGTATAGAGTAGCATTATCCGTGAATGTGCAAAATATAGGCGTGATCCGCCCACTTTTAGGTTACACAGGCAAAAGAGGGTTACATTGTTAAATATATAAACTTCCTGAATAAAACCTTAGATAACAACTTGTTTTACAAAAAAACATTATTACATCAAAATTGGGTGCGGTCTGCCCACTTTTACACTACATATACAGAATAGCAGTATGAAAACAAGTTTATTACCACGGAAATAAAGTTTAAATGAACACAATTATAAAACAATTAAGCTACTTATTTTGTTTTGAAAAAGGTAATGACCACGCCTACTATTTATACAGAGACGTAGCTAGGTTTCATGGAGCCCGGGACGGTTAATCAACTTGTAGCCCCAAAAATGCCTAGAATTCAATAAGTCAATACTTGATATCCACAACTGCCGCCCCCGACATTGTGCCGCCCAGAGTGGACCGCCACCCCCGCCCCACTCTAGCTTCGGGTACTTTTTTCAAAACTTTTAGGTGTAGGGTATCTAAGATTCGGCTAGGCCGAATATAGCTTTCTTACTGGTTTTTTATATCGATAGGTTGGACATTTGCGCGAATTTTAAGCCTAATATCAAAAAATCTGCACAGAAATGGTTTCTTGGTACGCGTCAAAGTAAATTAAGTACTATTCACAAAAATTTGCAAATATTGTGACAATTGATCGTCACTCACCAAAAAATACTAAATTTTGAAAATAAAGATAAATAAATACTTTTTAAATTAAAAATGATTGTTCTTTGTGCTTCATCGCTTATATAAGTGGGTTGGTGTTTCCCTAGTCCAACTCCACCAATAGTCCGCCATCCCAGTTGCACCCCAGAATCCTTCATAGCGGTGGAATCCTTCCACATGCTCGTCGCTTACATCAACCAAATTTTCCGGGAAGAAGTCTAGATGAGAGTTCAAGAAGTGCATCCTTAAAGACATTCGAGCAGCAAATATAGCAAAACTTGTTTGGATGTTGATTGCATAAGAAATTCGGCATTTTGCTCAAAAATATAATTTTAGAAAACACAACACGACTCTTCAAAGTAAAACTTTAACTGATGCAAAAAAGAGAAAACTGCGAAAAAGTAAATATAATAAAACAACGTAAGGTGGAAATAACTGCATCTGAACTAATAGCGGTAAAAGGATGAAGTACATGCATTGGAAATAGGATTCAGGTATGTATTGCCGATTTTAATAGGTTTCTAGGAATTGATAATCACGTACTCAAGTACAAACTCCCACTGTTTCGTGAATAACGATCAATTGCCAAGATATTTGTGAAAAGCACTAATTTTACTTTTACTTTTTTTGATATTAGGCTTAATTTTCGCAAATGTCCAACCTATCGATATAAAAAAAAAGGGTAAAAAAGTTTCGGAAATATATTTCTACATACAGATATAGCAGTTTTTTGTCTTTTTTCTTAAAAAATTCCTCTTTTGAAGTTACGAATTCAGCGAAAGGGTTTAAATTATTTTTCGGATTTCAAAGTAATGTTAGCAAAAAGTATGCGTGCATCCTTCCTCTTTAATTTAATCTTAGTTGTAATCGAATCGGTTACATATGTCAGCTGTAGTAGCTCTTTAAGTGGATAGATCTTATTTCAAAAACAATTATCTCGAAAACGGCTCGTTTCGTTTTTATCTTTTTATTTTATCATTTTTGGAATCAGCGGACCAAAATCCTTTAGAATATGATGTCAAACAACCCGTTACAAAAAAAATGTTAATTTGTAGACTAGTGTATGTACTAATCATACATTCAATTGATTACGTTTTTTTTATAAAGTCAACAAAAGTATTTCGACTACAAAATGCTATCACAAAAAAATTATTTTTGAAAGTGGAAGAAGTCCTAATAATTATAATTAAAACAACAAGAAATTTTTCTTATTGCAATTATTATTGATTATTGCTACTCCAGTGTACGCTGCTCTTTAGCATATATTACTTACTAACAAGATAACTGCATTATTTTTCTGATGAAATGATTAGGACTAAGTAAAAACTGATTTTGTTGAGTTCTCCTTCGCAAGTTCTACAAGTGTCGCAAGTCCGCGACACTTTACTTCTTATTGTAGACTTGGCTACAATTCTATTATTGTTATATATTTTAAGGACACTTTTTCTATTTACTCGACTTAACACAACTTTTAATTACTCTTATTATTAAGAACTAACACGCGACTTTATAACCGACTTCAGCACGACCTCGTCGTTCTGATATTTTTACAAGACTCCCGTTGGGATCTTTCCTTGTTTCCACGTTGGCTCGGTTGACGCACCCGTCGATCGAACCCAAGTGGGTCCGTGTTGGCGCGTGTCGCAATTTCCATTATTTCGCGATATCAATATCGGCAGAATTAAATCGTTCCTAATTTAATTCTTCCGCGTGTGGTTTTGGATCTTTTATTTTTCCAAGCCAAAATTTTGTATGATTTGGGAGCTTGCTACTGAAAGTTAGCTTTTACTTGGCCTGACGGAGTAGTATTATGAAAACCATAATAATAGTGTCCTTGAAAGTTCATATCATCCGGAACTAGAAATTGCGATCGTGACATACAACAAATAAAAACTAACAGCGAATACGCCTTAATCATTATTCTATTAACATGTCCAATAAACAAGTCGCGAATTTCAGTTACTGAACTTAATGTATTGTGACCAAATAAATACGAAAAAGATATAGGGAACCGAATCTTGTCTGTCTTCATATCTCGTGAAGAGTGTCTTATGTTAAAGTTGAAAATATAATTTCTTTTTCTTATGTTGCTTCTTCAGGTGTGCCTCAAGGTATTATTCTTGGCCCACTTTTCTTTTTGCTTTTTATTAATGAAATATCGTCTTGTTTCAAGTTTGTTAAATTTCTACTTTTTGCTGACGATCTCAAAGTTTGCTATAAAATTAATTATTTTAATGATAGTATGTATTATCCTTCAGTCTGACCTTAATAATCTCTATAACTGGTTTGTAACTAATAAATTGGTTCTAAACTTTGATAAATGTTGCTATATTACATACCTCTTGCATCTTGAATATTGTAATATAGCAACATTTATCAAAGTTTAGAACCAATTTATTAGTTACAAACCAGTTATAGAGATTATTAAGGTAGTCCCTTGACAAATCCATGCTGGGACTGACAAATCAAAGATTTTACTTAAAAATAAATTTTAATTTGACGATTTTTTCAAAAACTTTGGATATGTTAGATAATTTAGGAATCGGTCTATAGTTTATTATGGCGTGTTTGTTACCTGCTTTAAAAATGGGTAAAACTTAAGATATTTTTTATTTATCAATGAAATAACCAGAATTTAGAGAAAAGTTAAAAATGATTGTTAAAGGGCCAGAGATAGATATCATAATATTTTTTAGAATAAAGGAACTAATGCCATCAAAATCGAGATTGTAAGAGCTTTTGAATGAAGAAATTTCATTGATGACATCAGCGTTACCAAAATTAAGTTTCAAAATTTAATAGCGGTAAAATATTATCGAACAATGAGGGGTCAGATTGGATCAAAATTAGATTGAAAATATGTAGCGAAGATTAAAGAATCTTCGCAATAAATTTCAGAATAAATTTAGTTGCACTAATGATGCAGTTTACAAGTTGAAGTATCTCCATTATAATCGTGAATTCAATTTTCTTAATAAATTTCTTTATAAGCAATATGTTTTGGGTATGGTATCTAAAATTAAATTTAATCCCAAGTCTTTTTGGAATCACATAAAATCAAAAAAAGGCTCTACTGATATACCGATTTCAACCTTTTTAAATACTATTACCTCTTGCTCACTTCAAGACACGGTATCTTGAAGATTCTTTAATCTTTTTAAACCTCTGGTGTACCAGGGCAACTTATGAAGAACATTTTTCAATGGAATAGTGTCTGATAAAATACTATTAACTTTTCTAAAAAAAATATCATAGCAATTTGAAACAGGCTGATCAAAAAACAAAGAAAGCCACTCAATGACATCAATGAGATCATTAATTTGACCAAAAGTACAATTTTTTTAATTAAAGAGACATTATTATTATCACGATTTATAGGATGAAATGAATATAAACCAATATCAAAAAAAAAACCAAAAAATATAGTGCTGAATGATGGATGTTCGAGGGAGAAATTGGTTTCAAACATTCACAAAGACTAAAACTAATAAACTTAGTAATAAAAATTAGATCTAACATTTTGTTTAACTTATTAAATATAGATTTAAATTGCATAAGATAAAAACAATAAAAATTATCAACTTGGTTCATTTCAAATTCCTTATTAACATTAGTAGGAATGAAATCACCACCATAAAATGTAGTAATCCAAGATAGTGAAATCCGGCTCACCATGTACACATAAAGAATCTCCTGTAGAAACTATTGATGACAAACTTTCTAGTATATCCACATGAGCATTATAGATTTCTGGGGCACTACTAGGCGGCATGTAAATAGCACATAAGTACAATTTACCTGGCAGTAAATGAACAGTAACACATAAATGATCCAATAATCCATTGAGATCGTCGATAGGGTACAGTGATGAATCTAAAACCTTAGAAATAGCAATTAGGACACCACCACCTCTGGAATAATTAGTTCTTAGTAAATTACGATCCATCCGGTAAACAGTAAAGATCTCAACATCAAAAATTTCGCCATCATAGAAGTCTTCATTTAACCAAGTTTCAGTCTAGATTATAAAGGGTGGTTAAATTTTAAGGGCCGATGTTGATTTTGTATAAAACACAAATTATTTAGGAAATTATTGTCATTTCTTTTTATTATGATAATATTGGTATGATTCAATTATGTATGGAACAAAATATCGGCCAAATGGCCGACGCGACCTCGGCGGCACACCTCCATCCGATGGTCCAAATTTTTGATGACGCTGAGGCATAATTGAGGTTCTATGCCGTTAATGTGCCGAATTATCTCATCTTTTAGCTCTTAAATTGTTGCTGGCTTATCGACGTACACCTTTTCTTTCAAATAACTCCAAAGAAAGAAGTCCAATGGTGTCAAATCACATAATCTTGGCGGCCAATTGAAATCGCCACCACGTGAGATAACGCGGCCATTGAATTTGTCGCGCAAAACAGCTGTGGCGTGCACGTGTGCGTGTGTGTGTTCGCTGACGAGCGATCATACATACCACACACGTCCGAGCACTAAACTCTAATTAGGTGGAGTCGTTCGGATATCGGATCCTTAACGACGCGACACTTTGTTACTCCACTCCAAAGTAAGTTTGCGCATCTTGGCTGGTCGAACGATCGACAAGTCAAAGCAAAGGGATCGTGGCATACCCTCTGGGATATGCTACCATGGCCTTAGTTGGTTAGACAGTCTTGAACGCTCAAGAACGACGCCATGGTCTCTCTTGCGATATAACTATTGTACAGCCCTACTCCTGTTAGATCTTAAGTGGAATTAAATAAAATTAACTTGTAAATAAAGGCTTGCGCGAAGCAAGAAAAAACCCAAACGACCGAGTGTTTAGTTCAATTATTAGGGAAGAAATCTCCCCTAAAGTGGTGACCCCGAACGGCGCGAACGCCGGAGTTGTTAAAAGAAAGTGACTTGTGTCTTCTAAACGGAACATAAAAAGGAACCAAACTTCTATGTGCGAAACGTGCGCGAGCATAGTGTTGTGCGCGAGTTTAGTGATTTTGACCCTAGCGCTCCAGGCGATTCGTGAGTTAGCGCGCAAAGTGTATCAAGACGCGAGTTAAGGGAAACCGTTCCCCAAGAAGTAAAACTACACTTACAGAAATACTCAAAATGGAGGGCGAATCTCCTCAGAATCCAAAAGCCTCCGCGAGTGAAGACGCCGCGGCAGTGGACGTGAGCCTATTCGTGGGGCTATTCCCAAGCGCGCGCTCCCCGCGTCCGACAGTGTTCGTTCGCCCGGGCTCGAACCCGAGGTCGAGGAAAGCACCAGCCCGCAGGATGACGCGCAGTACGAAATCACGCGAGTGAGCGTGAAGGTGCCCCCATTCTGGTACGCTAACCCAGAAGTGTGGTTCGCGCAGCTGGAGGCGCAATTCGCGACAGCGCGAATCACTTCAGAAAGTGCGCGGTTCAACACGGTGGTAGGCGCGATCGAGTCGCGTGTGTTGGAACAAGTGTATGACGCGGTCACGAGACCGCCCGCTGGGCGTAAATACTCAAACCTTAAGAGCCGCATGCTCGAGCAGTTCGGTGCTTCGGAGCAACAAAAGCTCCAGCAGTTACTCTCGGAGATGGACCTCGGCGATAAGAGGCCATCCCAACTCCTTAATGAGATGCGGCGGCTCGGGGGCCCGAATGTCACCGAGCAATTACTGGAGAGTTTGTGGGCAAACCGTTTGCCAGAGCAAGTGCGGGCAATCTTGCAGGCGTCGCCCGGCGACCTGGCACAGCGTGCCGCCCTCGCGGACAAGATCGTAGAAGTGACGGGCAACCGCAGCGCGTGTGCGGTAAAGAAGCAGCCAGACAATCCACGTCCGCAACAGGACGACATCCTGCTCCAGCGGCTGCATCGTTTAGAGGATGCACTGTACGAACAGCGCAATCCTCGCCGCGCGCCCGCGCGCCGCCAAGGACGTCGGTGGTACCAAGCACCGGCAGCGGTGCAAAGGTATGAGGACGACGAACACTTAACCTACGTGGGTGGCAGTGGCCGCGGGCGTCCGGTGTCACCTCGACCGACATGGGTGACACAGCTACCACCACGACAGCAGCAACAGCAGCAGCAGAAGCCAACGCAGGTACCGGTGAAGGTACCGCCTCGCCTGCAACAACGACAGAAGCAACCAGCCTGGCCGGAGCCCGATCCAAGCAGCAGAAGGACGCTTAAAGCGGATCGGGCAAGAGATGGCTGGTGCTTCTATCACCAACTACACGGCGCCGCGGCTATGAAGTGTGAAGAGCCATGTTCGTGGCCAAAAAACTGAAGCCACGAACCCCAGCAAAACCAGGTAAGGTGTTTCGCTTATTTATTGCAGACACGGCAACGAGCCGTAAATATCTAATCGACACCGGCTGACGTCTCGGTTGTCCCGCCGACTTTCGACGAGAAATTCGGTCAACCAGACTCAGTACGACTTTTCGCGGCTAACGGCTCTAATATCACGACTTACGGCCGTAAGCGACTCAAACTTGACGTCGGTCTGAGGCGCGACCTGGCCTGGGAGTTCATCATTGCGAAGGTCAGCAGCCCCATAATAGGCGCTGACTTTCTCAAACATTTTGGCCTCCTCGTTGACATGAAGAACGAGAGGATCATCGATTCGGCGACCAACCTCCACGCGGAGGGCGCCGCGATTCCAGCAACGGGTCGGATCTTCACGTACGACAGACACGACCCATTCGCCAAGCTGCTGGCCGACTACACGGATATCACGACGATGAACAGGGCGAAGAGCACAACGGCTACGCCTGTAACACATCACATCCTGACGAAGGGTCCACCGGTGCGCGCCCGACCGCGACGACTGGCACCCGACAAATTGAAGGCCGCCATGGACGAATTTCGTTTCCTGACCGAACAGGGAATCTGCGAGCCTTCCGACAGCAGCTGGTCCAGTCCGCTACACATGGTAAAGAAGTCCGACGGTTCTTGGCGCCCGTGCGGCGACTACCGCGCCCTGAACGCGATTACGGTACCGGATTCAGGACTTCACTCATATACTACTCGGCAAGACCATTTTTTCGACGATCGACTTGCAACGAGCATACCACCAGATACCGATCGAACCGGTAGATATTCCCAAGTCGGCGATCGCCACGCCTTTCGGACTTTTCCAGTTTAAGTTTATGACGTTCGGCTTGCGCAACGCTGCGCAAACGTTCCAACGTCACATAAACTCTGTTCTGGTGAACGAAACGGACTATGCGTTCGTCTACATTGACGACATCTGCGTAGCATCAAAAGACGCCAAGGAGCACGAGCGGCATCTGCGCCGAATTTTCCAGTTCCTCAGAGAGCACGGTCTCGCTATCAACACATCGAAGTGCGATCTCGGCAAGCCACAGGTCCGTTTTCTAGGACACACCGTGACGAGGGACGGTATCCAGCCACAGCAGTCCAAGGTGGAGGCGATTCTGAATTTCAAACGTCCAACGGTGGCTCACGAGCTCAAAAGGTTCCTGGGGATGATCAATTTCTACAGGCGATTCATCCCGCACGCAGTCGCCAACCAAATGGCGTTGCAAAACCTAATGTGCAGAAACAAGAAGAAGGACACAACGCCGCTGAACTGGTCGACGGACGCAGCGACCGCGTTCGAGAAGTGCAAGGCAGATCTGGCTAAAGCAACGCTGCTTTATCACCCGGCTCCAGATGCCGAGCTCGCACTTAACGTCGACGCTTCGGACTACGCAGTGGGAGCGGTCCTTCATCAGATAGTCAACGGCGAACCTCAACCATTAGGTTTTTACTCCAAAAAGCTGACCGACGCACAAAAAAAGTACAGCACGTACGATCGCGAGCTGGTAGCAATGTACCAGGCGTTCCAATTTTTTAAACATATAGTGGAAGGTCGCGACTTCGCCATTTTTACTGACCATAAGCCACTAACCTTTGCCTTTCAGCAAAACTCAGAACGAGCTTCGCCGCGACAAGCGCCCCACCTCGACTACGTGGGCCAGTTTACCACGGACATACGCCATGTCCCGGGTAGATCGAATGAAGTAGCAGACACGCTGTCACGAGTCCAGCGACTGGACACAGCGAACAACGTCATCGACTTCAGCGAGATGGCCGTCGAGCAAGCACGAGACCCCGAGATCCAGCAGCTGAAAGGGCAGTCAGCGGATCAGACGGCCTTGATCATCAAGCCACTCGCGCTGGCAGACAGCAAAAAGACGATCCTGTGCGACAGCGCGCAGCAGGATACGACCACTGGTACCAGCGGCATTACGAGGGCGGGTTATAGCCAAGCTCCATGGCATAGCGCACGCCGGCGCCAACGCGACGCTCAAGCTGGTACCTGACAGATTCGTCTGGCCGATGATGGCCAAAGACGTTCGTCCGCTCCTGCATCCAGTGCAAACGCAGTAAAGTGATTCGACACAACCGAGCCGCAATCGAGTTTTACGATAAACCGAGCGAGAGGTTCGAGCACATCAACATCGACCTCATCGGCCCCCTACCCACTTCACGCGACAACAAGTATTGTTTGACCATCATCGATCGATATACGAGATGGCCGGAAGCTTTTCCGCTGCCCAACATGACCGCAGAAACAGTCGCGACGAGTCTGATCTTCGGCTGGATGGCGCGCTTCGGGATACCAGTGCGCATCACAACAGATCTCGGACGGCAGTTCGAATCTGACGTATTCAGGCAACTGAATAAGCTGGTGGGAATCCAGCATTTTCGCACAACACCTTACCACCCGCAAGCGAACGGAATCATCGAGCGATGGCACCGAACCTTGAAAGCAGCAATCACCTGCTACGTAGACGACGACTGGTGCGGAGTACTGCCATTAGTACTCCTCGGCCTGCGGACAACAATTAAAGAGGACATCGACGCCAGCCCAGCAGAAATGGTCTACGGCACGACTCTGAAGCTCCCCGGAGAACTATTGGCACCATCGCCGGTCCAAGCCAATGAGAGCGAGTTCGTCAGAGACTTGCGACGACTGATGAGCAAGGTATCGCCGACGCAAACCAGCCATCACGACAACGCACGTGTGTTCCTGCAGCGCGACCTCGCAACATGCACGCACGTCTTTGTGCGTATCGACAAGGTCCAGCGCCCGCTGCAACCTCGCTACGACGGGCCGTACAAGGTCCTGCGCCGAGCAGAGAAGGTGTTTGAACTCCAAGTGGGCGACAAGACGGCTAAAGTGTCCGTCGACCGCCTCAAAGCAGCCTTCTTGCCAAGCGACGACATCCAACCAGCGATTCGGTTGGAACGACCAAGAAAGCAGCCACCGAAGATGACAACACCAGCACCGCAGCCAGCGACCGAGCGACGTCCAACGGGCAGACCACGAGGTCGGCCGCCCAAGACAACGCCAGCGCACCAACCAGCGACAACCCGACAACCGTCGCGCCAGACGGTGACGAGAAGCGGCAGACGAGTCCGCATTCCCGTCAGGCATCGCAGCAGCGCGGATTCCTGATTGTATTGTAGAGATTAGAATAACGTATTTCCTTAAGTGTATTATATAAGTATAGTAAGTAGTTCTAAGCAAAAACGACGATATGCATATCCCGACGACCATAGTGTAAGCAATGCACTACAACGTGCACTTTCTTTGTATCGCGACGCCGTCGCTAAGGGGGGAGTACTGTGGCGTGCACGTGTGCGTGTGTGTGTTCGCTGACGAGCGATCATACATACCACACACGTCCGAGCACTAAACTCTAATTAGGTGGAGTCGTTCGGATATCGGATCCTTAACGACGCGACACTTTGTTGCACTCCACTCCAAAGTAAGTTTGCGCATCTTGGCTGGTCGAACGATCGACAAGTCAAAGCAAACAAACACTCGCTATGTGCTATTTAGTGCTGTAAACGATACAGCAATGCTGAGTGTGCACTTTGACGTCGCCACTGTTTACATTCCGCCGGCTAGACGGATTAGCTACCCGCTGCCGGCGTCGAGTGAACAGGCGATCGTCGTGTTCGGCGCTGCTCCCCTTGCTGCCGACGCAGGCAGTAAGCGGAGTAAGTATAAATACGACATCGCGGCCGCGTCGACGACAATGTTTCGGCAATATGTATCGCTATACGATTGGCGTACTAATAATCGTAGCTCTCTGCTACGTCGCGATAAAATCTTTTCTCAAGTGGCTATGGTGGCATACCCTCTGGGATATGCTACCATGGCCTTAGTTGGTTAGACAGTCTTGAACGCTGAAGAACGACGCCACGGTCTCTCTTGCGATATAACTATTGTACAGCCCTACTCCTGTTAGATCTTAAGTGGAATTAAATAAAATTAACTTGTAAATAAAGGCTTGCGCGAAGCAGAAAAAACCCAAACGACCGAGTGTTTAGTTCAATTATTAGGGAAGAAATCTCCCCTAAGAAGCCATTGTTTCGTTAGCTGTGTGGCAAGTGGCACCGTCCTGTTGAAATCACATATCGTCCACATCCATATCTTTCAATTCGGGGCTCATTTTGGAAAAAAATACGGCCCAATGATGCCGCGAGCTCATAAACCGCACCAAACAGTCACTCTTTATGGGTGCATTGGTTTTTCGACAATCACTCTTGGATTATCATTCGCCCAAATGCGGCAATTCTGCTTATTGACGAATGTTACATTTCTTAACGGGTGTTCTTCTTCTTCTTCAGTTGTCCTCGGGACAACCAGTAAAACTCCTTGTTGTTGTTTAGTATTCAATTTCCCTTGAATTTTTATTTTTTATATTCTCTTTTATTCACCAGAACACTAATTCTATTCTTAAATTTTTATTTTAGTTAATTTACACTTTAACTAATTTTTTAATCCTAACTCGCGGCTTTATACGCGAGTAGACGAGAGACGACCTCGTCGTTTCGATATATTTTCAAGACTCCCGTTCGAATCTTTTTCTCGTTTCCACTCTGGCTTGGTCGACGCACCCGTCGACCGCACCAAAGTGGGTCGGTGTTGGCGCGTGTCGCAATTTCCATTCTTTTGCAATTTTTTTATTGCGAAATATCAATATCGGCAGAATTAAATCGTTCCCAATTTAATTCTTCCGCGTTGGGTTTTGGATTATTTTTATTATTTCTTTAAACCAAGCGTTTTATGGTCACAGCAAAGAGCTATGATTTTTATGGTTGGGAAACTCGCTACCAAGCGCTAGCTTCCACGATCCATACCAATGCAAACGCTCTGGTTGCTGACTCGACTCGCTAAAGCTTGACTAGAGCTTTTTGGCTATCAAGCAAAGTGCGGTGGTTGCTGGTTTGGCTTATAAAAATACAAAATAGAAAGCTAGACTGGAAATTGCGATCGCGACATACAACATCCCTCCACCCTAGGGGAAGAAAAATTTAGTATCGTATAAAACGATAATAAATTTTTCTTGTACATTTATGTTTTTGTGTTGGTGGTTTATTTGCCTTATGGCTTTGCTTATTGTCTATTTATGTTTCTTTTTTTTCTTCGAATGGCTTATGAATTATGTAAGTAATATAATTGGGTGATATTAGCTAACATAATAATACAATTAATTGAGAATTACAATCATAATAACTACAATAATAAGGCAACCGATTGTACGATATACAATTACCATGCAACGGTAGCTGCGCTCTTTGTCACTGTTGTATGAGTTGATGATGCCGTCGACGTTGATATAAATATTGATGTCGACGTTAATGCTACTGTTGATGTAGAATTCGGCGTTGCTGCTACTCTTGATGTAGAATTCGGCGTTGCTGCTACTCTTGATGTAGACTTCGGCGATGCTGCTACTCTTGATGTAGAATTCGGCGTTGCTGCTACTCTTGATGTAGAATTCGGCGTTGCTGCTACTCTTGATGTAGAATTCGGCGTTGCTGCTACTCTTGATGTAGAATTCGGCGTTGCTGCTACTCTTGATGTAGACCCCGTTGTATCAATATCTTCTTCTCTAGTGTTATGTAGGAATGCTGCTGCTGGGTAGCTGACTTAGTTGTAGTTGTTGTAGTAATGTTGTTGGTAGAATCGGCTGATCCCAATTGTGGATCAATAGTTGTTTGTTTGAGCTTTTGATGGTTCAGATTTTGCAAAATTGGCATTTGTACATAAGCTGACCGCTGATGCTACAACTCAAAAATTTTACTTTTGTAACTGTTGTTGCTTTAATAGGTATTACAGATGAATAGGTCGCAGTAAATTGAACTGGCTAACCTTTTACTGCTATTCGTTTCGTTTGCGTGGTTTATCACCATCGCTGCCACCTGATGATGCGATAACTTATGTTGTCTTAAATTGTTGGTTTTTAGCGATCATTTTTGACTGTGATCTCGCTGCTGAGCGGAAACTGAGTTATATCCGCTGATGAATTTGCTTATAGCGATCATGATTGTTAACTTTCTTCACGGGATTACCATCTAGCTATCTTATCGTGGTTGCTGCTGTAGGACCTCTTTGAAGGTAACTTCGTGTTTTGTTGTCGAATGCTTGTTGCAACGCTACGCTGATCAGCTGTTTGTTACAGCTACCCTTCCCTCCTCGAGTTGTTTGGGCGCTTTTTCGTCGCCCTGTTGTGGTGTGGTTGTAGTATGACTGCGTCTCGTATGTTTTAGTGGGTGTACATCGACGTTCGTGCCGGTTTCTCTGCATGCTGGAACCTTATTTAGTATACATACATTATTACATTTAACTATCAATTTTATAACTAACAATAGAAATTTTGCTATTTATATTGAGATGCAATGATTTTTGTGACGTGTATTATTTTAAGTTTAATTCGGAATATTTTATCTTTATTATACTGCAATATAAATGTTTATGTTATTCTAGTTGAATAGATTTTGTTACGGTTTTTTTTTTTTTTTTTTTTTTTTTTGTTTGCTATAAATATTACATTCGATTCTTTTCTTTCTCAATAAAAATGTGTACCAGTATTTTACTTAAGATATTATATATATTTTGATATTGTTCTTATTATTACGTATTCTTCTCTTTTAAAAGTTATAAAGAAAAAATTTTTTGTTTGTCTTAAGCCTTTATTTCATTATTAATATTAGTTATCTTTTTCTTCTTTTGTGATTAAATGGAAATATTCTATTTTAAATTACAATTTAATTAAAGTAATTTTACATATGTATATGTGTACATTAGTATTTCAATGTGCTTTAAAAAGTTGTATACATGTATGTATATTTATAACAATGTTTTTATTGTTGGTGTATTTTATTTTTCCTTTTCTCTTGATTATTTTAAAGTTATTCACCTTTGGTGTGTTATTCTTTTTCTTACTCTCTTTTTTTTTTTTTTCATTAGCCGTTTTAAAACTGACACTGCATTCTGCTCGTGTTCAGTTGTTCAACTTTTTTTTTTTTCTGCAGTATTGCATTGCTTGCGTTAATTAATATTCTTATTTTGACATATGTTTGTCTATGCCCTACATTTAATTAGTGATTGAACAGAAATTATCAATAATGGAAACCAAGAGGTTTTTTTTTTTTTTTTTTTTGTTTTCAATAGGAATTTTCTAATTTTAAATTAGTGTTATTACTAGTTGTCATTTATGTCTTCCTTTTAATTTCTTCATGTTTGCGAATTTGTTCGTATAAAGGATGTGCGTGTGTGTTTTATGCATGAACTAAGTCTTCAGGCATATCTTTACATGTGCATTTATTAATATAATAATTGCAAATGTAGTGGTAGTAACCTGTGAATAACCGTAACAGTTATTTAACAATTACCGGCTTTTAATTTGAAGTTTGTGTACCTCGGTTTCTGCTTTAAATGATTTAAATCGAAATGATCTAGACGAGACCTAACGACCTGACCGTGTATGTTAGCATACTTATTTTATGTAGAGAGTAATTTGTTAATATCTGCGGTTTTGCATTTCCTGCGGATGTTTTGGCGAATATTGGGTTTTTTTTTTTTTGTTTGTTAGTAAGAATGTTGTATAAATTCGTGAAGTTCTCTTTGACTCTAATTATTCATTCAATGTCCGTGCAACGTTCCGCGAGTTTAGTTTACTTTACTTTAATCAATTCGTTATTCAAAGACGTCGAAATGTATCCTATCTGTCACTACAAATTTCCCTTGGGAGTCTACATTACTTCCTGGCTCGAGGACGTTGCTGCCAGGCGTTGGGACTTGGAGCTTCTGGTCGGATATGTGGTCAAACTACAACAAGAATTTGAGGAGCACCCTACCCGTAGGGGGTTGCAGGTGCTGATTGACATCTTTCGTGCTCTGCGTAGAGCTGACCCCGAGATCCCGGCTTTGTTGCCGTGTCTCCATATGCTGTTTTAGGAGGATAGTGGGCGTTCTTGTTGTTAATTAAAAGTTTTTTGTGTTTATTGTAAAGAAAAAAAAGACATAATTTGATTAATAAAAGATAATTGTCCCGCAACAAGTGTTTATTTATTGGTTGTTGGTTTGGATGAAACAATGCTGGGCGATCGGCCGTTGACTTCTATATGAAATGTATTTATGTTTACTTAAAGGAATCGGAAGTAGGCCCTACTTGGAGATGGTGCACTAGATGAAACGTTTTTTCTTTTGTTTGTATTTATGTTATTGTGTTATCAATATTGCTTTTCTCTCTTCTTTTTTTTTTTTTTTTGTCTGTTGTATTTGTTGGTATCCAGCTAAAAAAAATTGTTATCATTGTTTTTGTGTATGCTACTTTATTTGAAACAGAGCAGTGTTTTTCTCCCTGGTTTCGAAATTTATGTAGGTTGGATAAAAATATTTTATATTTTGGACATTGGACTTTGGAATAATTTTTTATCTTTTTATTAATGTTTTGAATTTTACAAATTTTGTGTAATTTGAATTTTGTGTACTGTAAATCAAATTTATTCGTAGTCATTAATAGTAATCCAATGTATGAGAACTTTTGGTCAAGTTTCGTGGTCTTTGTCATAATCTTATGTTTACATTGAAGCTGTTTAAATCGTATTGAATTACAACCTTGAATGTTTGACCTGAATGACTTGACTTGAATGTTTACCTATTATAATTTTCCTTCATTATGTTCCTACGTTTCCACAATAAATTCAAAAAAATATTTTAATTCATACTACAACTATTTATTTATTTAAGCAAAAGGTACAATGTATTCGTCTTTTTATTGTAGATTTTAAATTGTCCTTGGATTTTCGGTCCTTAACTTCGTTCTCGCTTTCATACGTGCGCTCCGAAGATATGCGCTTCGATGGGTTGCTCATAAATGCTAACATGCTTTATGTCTTTAGCTACTTGTTTTGGTGGTTTTGGGGGATCAAACGGCGGTATGCTTACTTGTTGTATTGGCAGTGATATTGACTGTATTGGTGTTGCAAATCTTTGCTCTGGTATACTGCGGTTATTTCTTACGTGGTTCTTCCTGCTTCTATACCAACGTAGTATTACCGCCGCCCCTATCAAAGTCAGGAGTGTTCCTGTTCCAATGACACCCGTAGTTTCAAACACTGTTTGTTTGTTACTTAAGTGATTGATATTGCGTTCCTGCGTTATTTCCCTCTTCAACTCTTCCATCATTTTGCCTCCTGCTGATATTATGTCTTTTACCTCTATATTATCTGTTAACTTGACTGGGTGTAGTCTGTATTCCGAAAAATCTGTTTTGATAGTGTTCGCCCAGTTGTCCCGGAGCGTGTTGATCAGTATCGTGTGGTTTTGGGTTTTGTGCACCCCGCTTATTGTGGACTTCGCATTTTCCTCGTAATTTAAAACTATGCCTATCCCATGGATTTCACACCTTTCTTTCATCTCAATACGACCAACACCTGATACCGCGACTGCGGTGGTGCTGTTCTTACATTTAACATTGAAAGTTTGCTCTCTTCGGAGACTGTACAGCCACGCGTTTGGGGCGTTCAATTTTACTATGAACCCTTCACTCGCTGGTATGGCTACTTGCTTGCAGACTTCCTTGTTCAAATTATTATGATGCAGTAGCGTTATCTCACACACGTCACTGTTCCCTGTTAGAGACTTTCCTTGCGTCTTGCATACTCTCACTAGTTCGTGGTCGATTTTCTTTTCAGTGTTTTGTATGGAATGGCACTCCTTGAGATTACTCTGCGACATTCCAATGAATTTCCACTGCATCTTTGATTCCGCTAAGTAATCATAAGTTACCTGCGTAGTTATATCCCACTTATCATCTAGAAAAATCGGAATCGGATACGCTTTTAGCACGTTAAATCGCTCCTCTTCGGGTAACGGAATTTTTACGGCTACTACGAGGCCTTGTGCGCCCCTAAATGCTTTGACCGTCGCTATTTGGTGGATGTCGAGATTATCTTCTAGTATCCACATCGCTTTGTTCGTCAAGTCCAAGGTTTTTGCTGCCTCTCTCAGTTTCTCGTCGCTTATTACCGCTGGATGCAGCTTCCCGCTGTAGAGATCGTCTATTATCGCCATTTCTATGAGCTGTTGCCCCTGTATCTCAATGAGGCTTGCTTCTACGGCTGACTGTACTTGTACCATTCTCAGTCCCAACTCAATGTTTCCCAGCTCCTTTCTCGCCATGTCGTTAACCTTGTTCTGTTCTTCCACGGTGGTGTTCAGTTCCCCTTGGAGTGCGTTAATTCTCCCAACTGCGGCTGTTATTGGTTTTGCTAGTGCTTTGTAACTCGCTTCCATCACCGTCACCTGTTTTTCCATTAGATTGTAATGGGTGTGCTGCGATACGTCTAGCTCGTGCAATTGTTGATAAACCTGGTTTGCATCCTTTTGGTCCATTACGCCAAACGCCCAGTTTAGTGCTTCCCCTACGAAATTCAGCGCTCGTTTGGTTCTCCTTCTAGAAATTGCGGCGTTTATCATCTGCTCGTTTTCCCTTAATCTGGTCAGTACTATTTTCATGGTACCATCAATTGCTCCGCATATGTTCTTGAAGTTGGCCAGTAATAAATCCTTGTTTATATTGTTGCATGTCCCCTTGAGCTCCGCTGTATACGCTTCCAACTTGTCTACCAATGACGCGTAATCAAAGGGTTCGAACCGTGTAAACAGTGTCCAGTCGCTGTTATAGAACAGCGCCTCTCCTATCGATTCGAAGAATATAGGGGTTGGAGGTATATCCTCAAAGACTACCGGTGCCGCGGTGACCCAGTGCACGACCAGTAATATCAGTAGTCCTTTAATTTTTCTTATTCGTTCCTATGACGGAATGTGAGCGGTATTTACTCTATTTTTGCAAAAAAAAATTATCTGTTAGTTTTATTGCATTCTGTTGTTCCTGTCATATTTTATCCCTATCTTACTTATAGTTTATTATTCCTATCTATTTATTCTATCATATTCTATATTCATTTACTTTGTCCTACTCCTAATAACGTTATTATCGTAAATAACTTAATTTACTGTCTCCTAACCCTATTTTCCCAGTTTAAATTATTCTGATGGGTTCCCATGTATTTATCTAGTTAGTCCTATTTTCCTATTTAGTTGCTATTATATAACTTAAGTAAGTTATTATGGAAAGGTTTTTCCGTTCCCTTAATTTTTAAAACTGTCGTAATTGGAGTTTTAATCTTTGGTACCTCATATGGTCCTATCCATATTGGTGAAAACTTATTTTTCCTAGTCTGATTCTTAATTAATACCTTTCTAATATCTTTGCTACCTCATATGGTCCTATCCATATTGGTGAAAACTTATTTTTCCTAGTCTGATTCTTAATTAATACCTTATCTCCTACCTTAAATTCTACTGAATTTAACTTATTATCATAATGATTTTTGGCTACTTGTTTAGCCATTTCCTGGTTTTTCCTCACTATTTCGTGAGCTCTTTGAACTTGGAATTTCAAAACTTTATTCGGATATTCGGCATTATATACCGGACTACACTTTCTTTTTAAGTTAGTCGGCATCTCCGTATCGAATCCGAATAAAGTGCGGAAAAGTGTTTGCTTAGTCGTAATGTGGGGTGTGTGGTTATGAACATGCATAGCTGCAGTTAACCATTGATCCCAATTCGACCCGTCTTCTTTAGCAAAACTACGCAAATATTCCGCTAAAGGTCGGTGGCTTCTTTCTAATGAGCCATTCGCTTGTGGATGATAAGGCGTTATGTGTAATTTTTTAATGCCTAACAATTTGCAAGTGTCCGAGAACAATTTCGAAATGAAATTAGTTCCATTATCGGTAATTAGAATTCTCGGAATTCCGTAACGCGTGATTACTTCGTCATAAAAAGCCCTGGCGACAGTACTTGCTTCCGCGTCTGGGATAGCTGTATATGCCATAAATTTCGAGAAATCATCCTGAAAGGTCAGAATGTACTTATTTCCGGACACAGTTTCTGGTAGAATACCGACTATGTCCATATAAACTTTATCAAATGGCCTCAATGGTGTGTCTGTGAGCACCATGGGCATTTTTGTTAATCTTGAACTTTTATTCGCTTGGCACCTTGGACAGGTTTTTACATAATCTTTTATCTGCCTTTGCATTCCTGGCCACCTATATTGTTGCCTGATTCGCAGGTAAGTTTTCACTTCTCCCTGGTGACCTCCTAATGGTGTATTATGAAAATCTTTGATGACGGTCTCTATTTGTCTTGGATTTTCTAATAAAATGGTGTTTTCTTTTTGAGGTATGCCTGAAGTGTCAGGTTCTACAGGCGTCGGACTTGTTCTTGAATTTTCGCTATTTCCTTGGTTCTTCATTTCCATTTCTTTGGTTCTAGAGCGGGTCTGGACTGCTGTTACTACATTGCGGTTTTGAGGAATTCTACTTAACGCGTCTGCGTTCAAATTTTTCTTGCCTGGCTTATATATGATTTCGAAATCATACTCTGACAACTTGTGTCTGAATCTTGCCAGTCTAGAAGTTTGATCCTTTAAATTCGCTATTCCCTTTAACGGTTGGTGGTCAGTAAATATTTTAAAATGTCTGCCTAAGAGATATGCCCTGAAATTTTTTGTCGCCCAGACTATTGCTAAAAATTCCTTTTCTATTGTGGAATAGCTTTGTTCTGTGTCGCTTAGCGCTCGGCTAGCGAAAGCTATTGGTCTATCCTCGCCTACGTTACCTTGAGAAAGGACCGCGCCTAACGCTTCATTACTTGCGTCGGTAGTTAAAAGAAATTCCTTTGAAAAATCTGGATATGCCAAAACTGGTGGTGACTGCTTCTTTTAGCTTTTCGAATGCTTGCTGGCAGTTTTCTGTCCAGATAAATGTTGCGTCCTTACGTAATAATTTGTTAATTGGTAGTGCTATTTTTGCGGTTCCCGGTATAAATTTTCTGTAATAATTAACAAGGCCTAGGAAGGCTTGTACTTCCTTTCTATTTTTAGGAGGCGGAATGTTCTTTACGCACTCCACCTTGCTAGGGTCTGGAAGTGCTCCATGTTCTGAACACTTGTGCCCTAAATATACGACTTCTCGTCGTAGAAATTGGCATTTGCTAATGTTTAACTTTAAGTTATTTTCCCTAATGACCTCAAAAACTTTAGTTAACCTGTTCCTCATGCTGTGGTTTGTTGCATATACGACTATGTCATCAAAGTACACAAAACAATCCATACCCTGAAGTCCTGTCAGAATATGATTCATAAGTCGTTGAAACGTCGCTGGGGCGCCGGTTAACCCGAAAGGCATTCGGTTGAACTCAAAATGTCCTAACGCTGAACTAAACGCGGTCTTTTCTTTGTCTGCATTATCCATTAGGACTTGGTGGTACCCACTTGCCAAGTCTAACGTCGAGAAATATCTACTACTCCCTAACTGGTCCAAAATCTCATCTATCCTGGGAAGTGGAAAGGCTTGTTTAATTGTCACCTCGTTAACTTTCCTATAATCTATTACTAAGCGCCATTTCTTTTCTCCATCTGTTCCACTCTTCTTTGGAACTAGAAGTAGTGGGGAGTTCCATGGAGATACGCTTGGAGATATTAAATCCTCTTCTAGTAATTTATGAATTTGTTGATTCATTTCTTCCCTATGTGTTTGAGGAATTCTGTATTGTTTTTGATTAATTGGTGGCTGATCCACCTTTATTGGAATTTTATGTGCTAGTACTGGGGTGTATGTCAATTTGTCACCCTCTAAAAGAAAAATATCATTATACTTCGCACATAGCTTGGTTATGGATTCCTTTTGCTCTTGGTTTAAGGAAGGATCCAATTCTAAATCGTTCATTAAAACATTCATCCGTTGCGCCACGTCTGCATTACTTATACTATTGATGGTAGTCCATTGATTGTCCGAAACCTCACTTAGCTTATATTTGTGGAAATCACTAAATCTCGGTACAAAGTTGTCACTAAGAATGAAATCTTTTGCCGTCGAGTTTAGGATTGGTACCTTGACCTCTTTATTTTCCACATTTGCTAGTGTTTCTCCCAGGTACACTCCTGGTGCAATCTCTTGTTTATGAACTACCACAGTCATAATTTTAGTTTTAATTTTTAACGGTGTTATTCTAACCGTTCTAGCTTCAATTGTTATATTTGTTTTGGGTGTTTTATCTTTTATGTTTTTGATGCCTAGTAATGGCAACTTAATTATAAATTCGTTTGTGTCATTAAATAGTGTTAAATTTTTACTGAGCGTGTTTATAATAGATCTGTTCCACATGTTGTCTCTACCCAGTATGCCGTCCGCCGGTACCCCTTGTTTAAGTGACACAACGTGTAGCGTTAAACGTAAGGACTGTACCTCATTATGACATATAGTTGTTGATCCTTCTGTGGTCACACAACCTCCAAATGCTCCGCTTAAGTCTTTCCTATTCGACTTGTCTATTATTGTGCTATCTTTTATCGCACACTTCTTTATCAGGCTTGTATCTGCCCCTGTATCTACCAGTAAAATGAGTTTTCCATTTATAGCCTCTTCGCAAGGTAATTCGATGAACACGTCATTTAGCTTGGTTTGAGTGCAGTTAGATACCCCTGTGTCTACGTTTTCATTTTTAATTGCTAGCTTATTCATTGAGCACGGTATCTGTGTATTTAAACTTTGGTTTCTATCTTTCAACTTAAATGGCATCCCTAATTCAACTGTTTCTCCAAACGTATGATTTCTCTCTGTTACGTTGTTTTTCTTATTATTATCAGTCCCTTTTAACTTGATATTAATTTTTAAGTCTCTTGAAGTTGGTAACGTTTCAACAATCGCTTCCGATGTCGGACTTACGGTTACCACTTTATTTTTTAAAGTTGGTAACGTATCCACAACCGGTTTGGATGTATGAATTACTGCTACTCCTTCATTTGGCCTTAAGTTACTAATATTTTTGGGTCCCCAGATTATTGGCCTATTCTGGGCCCCTGGCAGTTTCCCGGACTATTACTTTGTAACGATTCCCAATTCTTTTTTGCCTCGCAATTTTTTATCATATGTCCTGGTCTATTACACCAATGACATAGCGTTTGGTTTGTTCTGTTCGGCGGATTCCTCTGTATCCCGTTAAGTGTATTTGGGTTAGAGTTCATTGCCCGTTTTTGGTTCCCGTTCTGCTGGAATGGGTTTGTCTGCCAGTTTTGTTGGACTTGGTTTGACTGCCAATTCTGATGAGGTCGGTTCCATTGCTGATTTCCCTGACTTTGGTTGTTAGTCCCTTGAATTTTGTTGCTGTAGCCGCTGTTGTTGTTGACCTGGTTGGCACACCTCCAATTTGTCTCGTGTCCATATTTTAAACACTTCTGACAATATGGCGTGTTTTTGCGAGTTAAGCAATCATCCCTAGTATGACCTCGCTTGTTGCAAAAAGAGCAGATTATTCTCTCTGTCGCTCCTTGTGAAGGATTTTGTATTCTTGTTGGTTGCCTGTTTATTTTTTCTCCCGCAGCTCTGCCACGATTTTCCTGTCGAATTCGCTCTTGCAGGTTACACGGCCTGGTGGCAAGAAGCGGCGCATTCGTGTTAATATTTAAGTGGTCTGTTTGGAGGGAGCTACTGCTTTGTATGTTTTCTAGTGCCTCCACCGCTAATTCTACCATTTGTTCAATATTTTTCTTCGTCACGTTGAGCATATAAATTCTCAACGCAGCGTCTTTTAATCCTGTTTTAAATGATTTCTCTACGGCCCCTTCCACCATACTTAATAGTGCCTTATCTCCGTCTCCGTTATAATCATTTCGAACTATCTCCCTTGCCTGTGTTCGAAGGGCGTTTAGGCGTCTCGCAAACTGTCGAATATCTTCATTCAGTAACTGTCTATAATTTTGGATGCCTATTATCACTGAGTCTAAGGTTACCTTAGGCAAATATGCCCTTTTTATTGTGAGGTAGAATTCCTCGAGACTATTGAATCGTTGTGACCTCACTAAATCATACGCATCCCCGTGTATTCTCTGCTTAATGCAGTCTATGTAGTCCTGAATGTTGTCTGCACCTACCTCCCTTGTGGCTAATTCGCACCCCTGTATGAATTTGTACACTTCACCGCGTAAATCTGGTGACCGCGTTCCCGAAAAGAGCGGTACCAGCCTATTCGTAATCTTGGCTATCTCCCCTATACCCATTTTGTGTATAATATTTGTCGTCCTAATTTGCTGAAATGACTTTCCGTTGTAATCTTTCTGACTAACTGCAGACGGAGCAGCTTCCTTATGATAAAGCGTCCGATCGTGGTCTAGCGAAATTTCCTGACTTAAAAGTCTATTCTGTTCTTTTAACTCTTGTATGCGTCTATTTGCTTCCTCTAAAGAGCTACAGTCTTCCCTTGATTTCTGTGTAAATCCCTGGTCTAAGGTTCTATTCAACGTTTCCTCGGTTATCCCTTTTTTTGTTAAAAATTCCCTTAGTTTTTCGTTCTCTCGCTCTACGTTCGCGAGTAAGTCTTCCTGAAACTCTTTATTTACTAAATAATTGTCATATCTATTTCTTAACGCGTTAAACTCTAATTCCCATGTTTTTGAATCTTCTGTCTTATTCTCTATTATCTGGTTTAGGAATTTAAGTAATTCCTCTACTATTGCGTCTGCTTTTTCTACACTCGTATGGTCTTTTAGGTCCCCTACTCTAGACTAGAGATAATGAGATAGGACACTTCGAATTCGTCGCAAAACACATTGGCATTTTCACTAACACTACGATAAAAAATTGTGATTTTGTGCAAAAAACTTGTACTTCGCTCTAAAAAACTTGTACTTCGCTGCAAAAAATCTGTACTTCGCCAAAAATAAATTGATCGCATGAACGCATGCAAAATCAGTTTTTCGGGGGTTGTTTATCAAACGTCAAAACAAATAATTAAAAATATTATCCTTTTTATATGTGTAAAATATATATAAAACATAACTTCCCGTTCCGTATAATGGTAATTATTGTATGTTTCCATATTTTACCCAGTATTGGTTGTTTATTTCTCATTTTTACTTTGGTATAAAGTTGTCGTTGTGTTAATTTTTCGTTTCAAATGCATACTTGTTTACCTTTTGACAAAAAAAATTACGATTAATAACTCCAGAATGGTCGCATTTATATTTTTTCATTTGGTTTCTAATATCTTTGAAAATTATGTATTGTTATACATTGTTGATGCACTTGGGGGGTCAAACATCCGTTGGCACCTACCATTTTAGGTTTGGGAAACTTCACCACCTTTGTTTATATATGGTGAAATTTATATTTTAAAAGCCAATGGCTTTGGCTATACGAAGTATCTTTTGAAACGGTTTCACTCAGTTCGTGGGAGAGAAAGATGAGGAAGAAAGAGAAAAGTCTACACTCTATTATCGAATGTAAACAATTTTTGAAACGAAAATAGACCCTGCTTCTATTTCTTCTTGCGTTTCTTTGCACGCACATAAGAAAGCAGTTTTCAAACGAAAGAAGAGCAACGCAGTTTGCCGAACGCGTGTTCATATTTTCTCTCACTCTGGCCAACATTTCGATATTCATTAAATTTCACACACACTTTGTCATCACATGTTTACGACTGTTGAAACCAAATGAGAAACCACAATGTGTAGCCACCGATGGTATGAACATACTACTAGTGAAACCGTTTGAAAAGATATGCGCTTAGCCAAGCTGATTTCATAACTAACTGAATCCGTGGTGAAACATGAAACAGCTGATTTTTTCAACATACTGAAAGACAGAAACAAGAACAACAATATGGTAGCTCTCACGTATAGTGTATATGAATTCAACAGCTCATAAAAAATAGACGTCAAACCGATTTTTGAAGGGGCGAATTCGAAGTGTCCTATCTCATTATCTCTGCTCTAGACTTTATCAATTCTAAGTTTTCCTTGTTGCCTACTGTCTCTTTTAAAGTCGCCCAAATCCTGGATATAAATTCGCTTAACTGGCGTTTCAGTTCTTTATGGGCTCTCTCTAATTCTATGTAAGCTTGTTCCTGCAATGACTCGGCCATTAATTAAAGACAGTCATGTCCTTTAATGGTTTTTACTCTATTTATGCGTCCGGCTTTTCTATTTAAAGCATTTGCTTTGTTTGTTTTCACAATTCTTAAATGTTTAAAGTTAATTGTTGCATTTAAAATTAGTGTATTTGAAAATGGCTACTTAGCGCCGTGAATTACCGTTCCATCGTTTTCTTAAACGTTTAACTTTTTATACTAGTCATAGTATGAGATAATAATTTTTTTTTTTTTTTTTTTTTTTTGAGAGATAATTAAAATTTTTATTATGAAGATTCAACTTCCTTAACCGGCTTAGAATTCTTGCTCGCTTCGTTTACCGAGCGTGCAGTAAACATTCGCCGTACCTCTGTTTATTTGTCTGTACGCTGACGTCCGCTGCTGCTTTGTTTCAAGCAGAGGCAAAGCGTCAAAATTTTCGTGACTTCGCTGTTCAGCTCTGTTTCAAGCAGATGGCGAAGCGTCAAAGTTTTCGTGACTGCGCTGAGGTAATTTAAAGCCTCACAGAAAGAAATCAACGACCTGCCTCTATTTTTAAGCGGCCAGCAAAACTACAACGTTTGCAATCTCGAATTCGTACAATTAACTAGGTCAGCACGTTCGAGTTATTTCTTTGTTAATTGCTTGCGATTTAAAACAACGAATCTAACTTGGCTTTGATTCTTCAAACATTATGAAGTCTCTAAGCTCTTTACCCAAATAACTCCGTTTTAATGTTTTAATTTAATGTAATTCCTATTATTACCCTTTTTGATATTTCATCCATTTGCGAATGTATGACGTATTATATAAAAAAATTTCCGACTTGAACTCGAATAAAATGATAAACTCATTGATAAAAACTAACGAATTTGTTTCTTGACTTTTCTTTATTTATCCAACTTAAATATAAACATATTTTAGTTTTTGTTACCTAAAGTGGTTTCCAATAAGCTAGCTAAAAATTTTGTGTTGACTTGCCAAAAATAGCATTAAAATTTTCAATTGTATTTTTAGCTTCGGCCTTTAAATGTAACCATTTAAGCAAAATTATTTTATTCGGTCGTGTTTCGACATATTAGTTTTATTTGTATTATTTTAATTAATGTTGCCAAAATTTTTAATTTTAAGGTCTCTAATTTTAGATATATGTATAATTTTAACAATGTATAATAAGTTACTTTGTAATAATTTACGAACGATTAATATGGTTTCCTTTCTTAGTTTTCTGTTGGTCAATTTGCTGTATCTTCCTGCCCCTAACTCCTTTCCGTTTGCGTTCTCTCAAACTTTGCTCCAGTTGATCAACCTCTTCCCAAACTTGGTGTGTCCTGTCCCACGGTATTGGGTTTACGTCATCTGTCAATAGTGCCTTCAGATAAGCTAATCGCTTCCTTTCCTTGACCAATTTGCCTTCGCGCCGCTGCTTTGGCTCTGTTCTTTCTTCTGGCTGCGGTATTGCGGTAGCGTTTTTTTCCTTTCGAATCTGCTGCCGCTTCCGGTATTCCTCGATTGTCAATCTCGCCGGTCCCTGCCTCTTTATCTCCGATGGGATGTACTTCGGAGGTTGCACTTTAATTTCCGTCACGTTTTGTGGAATGTGCTCCATTTGTTTGATGAAGTTTTTCAGCGATTTTCGTTTCCCTGTTAATGTTTTAAAATTTCCATTTTTATTAGGAAGGGAATTTTAATCTGTTTTGTTTTTTATTTTTAAAAATGTTTTACGCTTTAAAATAAGATATAGTGGAATGTGCGATTTTGAATTCAGATACAAATTTGAGGACAAAAGTCTAAGACACACCCGAAAAATGTGCGGCTTTGAAATCAAGTTAGTCGTTAAAATTTGTTTAACGTGTTTAATTTGAACTCAAACGCCTAAGACACACTCGAAAACGATACAACGCAAACTCACACTCTACGCGTTTTGTTTTAGTATTGGGTTGGTTTCCTGTTTTAACAATTTTGGGGAATTTATCATTTGAACTTTTCCACTTCAAATAGAATCTATTTAAGTTAGCAAAATTATTATGATTTTAGCCAATTTGTCTCACAGTAACCAATAACTTGAATTAACAAAAACCAAAATTCGTCCTTAATTTGATTAATTTAATTTAGGTTGAATTCCGATTTATAAGTTTTTTTTTTTTCCTCTTTTTGGTTATATTTTCTTTCAATTTTTTGATTTAATTTGAATTGTATTTCGTTTTAACCTAGCCAATTAAAAATTCCTTATTTGCTTCAATTTAAATTTGTTTGTTTTAAAATTAAATTAAAACTTTTTATCTTATTAGACCTAGGCCTTACTTTCCATTAAGTTTTTAACGCACTTTGATTTCCTTAAATTTTTCCTTGCTTTATTCCGCTATATTTGATTTAAGGTGAGTTTTAATTTTTGACTTGACCAATTCTTGTATTCAACCAATTAGTCCTCATATCTACTAAATGACTATTAAACCTATAGAATGGCTTCCCGAGTGAAAAGGGTCGACCTCAGCAAAGATTTTGTCCAGCTAATGCTATTGGACAGATAAGTTTGCTGTGCAATTAAGCTAGCATCCTTTTGATGAAAACCGATGATTTTGGGACCTGAAACTTATTTTGTGTTGTATATAATATATATAAAATAATATAGTTGATTTAATAATATTTCTATATAATACTATAATAATATTTTAGTATTATTAATATCCTTTCCACTTTTTCCTATTATTTGACTCTACTTTTATTTTTAAATTTTTCTTTTTTACTTTCACTGTTTCAGTTTTTCCTGAACTTATTATTTCACTTTTTTTCAAGTTCCTGGCAACTTTATTTCTATATATGTTGTATACGCTTTCTTATAAAGTGATTGTTTTTCACTGTCACAATTTGTTTGTCACAAACTGTTTCAATTTTTCCTGAACTTATTATTTCACTTTTTTTTCAATTTCCTGGCAACTTTATTTCTATATATGTTGTATATGCTTTCTTATAAAGTGACTGTTTTTCACTGTCACCTATAACTTCCTAACTGCTTCAGTTCCTTAATATACATATATTCAAAATGTTGTATTTTATTTTTACTTACTTTTTACTTCCTCCTTCGAGCGATCCTCGGCTCGAAAAACCGGCTGCGCCAATTTGTTATATTTCTTAACGGGTGTTCTTCTTCTTCTTCAGTTGTCCTCGGGACAACCAGTAAAACTCCTTGTTGTTATTTAGTATTCAATTTCCCTTGAATTTTTATTTTTTATATTCTCTTTTATTCACCAGAACACTAATTCTATTCTTAAATTTTTATTTTAATTAATTTACACTTTAACTAATTTTTTAATCCTAACTCGCGGCTTTATACGCGAGTAGACGGGAGACGACCTCGTCGTTTCGATATATTTTCAAGACTCCCGTTCGAATCTTTTTCTCGTTTCCACTCTGGCTTGGTCGACGCACCCGTCGACCGCACCAAAGTGGGTCGGTGTTGGCGCGTGTCGCAATTTCCATTCTTTTGCAATTTTTGTATTGCGAAATATCAATATCGGCAGAATTAAATCGTTCCCAATTTAATTCTTCCGCGTTGGGTTTTGGATTATTTTTATTATTTCTTTAAACCAAGCGTTTTATGGTCACAGCAAAGGGCTATGATTTTTATGGTTGGGAAACTCGCTACCAAGCGCTAGCTTCCACGATCCATACCAATGCAAACGCTCTGGTTGCTGACTCGACTCGCCAAAGCTTGACTAGAGCTTTTTGGCTATCAAGCAAAGTGCGGTGGTTGCTGGTTTGGCTTATAAAAATACAAAATAGAAAGCTAGACTGGAAATTGCGATCGCGACATACAACACGAATCCACTGAGGTGAAAATGTGCCTCATCATTAAAGATGATTTTCTTAGAAAATTGATCATCCACTGTTGCCATTTCTTGGCACCATTCTGACCATTGACGACGTTTGGAATGGTCAAGAGGCTTTAGTTCTTGAGTCAATTGCACCTTGTAAGCGTGTAAATGCAAGTCTTTATGCATAATGTTCAAATTTTTGGACGATTTTTCCGATTGTACGCAATTTTGGACGATTAAATTGACCGAAAAAATCACGAAGTGCACGATATGCATTTTGATTTGAACGCCCATTTTCATAATAAGACTGAATAACTTTAACGCGTTGCTCGATTGTGTATCTTTCCATGGATCAAATTGAGTTAGTCTGAAATTGAGAAATGTCAAATGAAATGCAGAAAAAAACATGACGTTTAGGTGTGGTTCACATTCAACATCGGCCCTTAAAATTTAACCACCCTTTAATATCTCTATCGCAACCAAAGCAATAGCAGAGATAAGGAGATAGGAAACTTCTAAAAAGTGCAACTCTGGTTGTCAAATCACATGTTGGTGGTTGTGTTATTGTATGGTAGTGTTCGTGAAAACTCGATAATTGATGACGTTTTAGTGTAGAAACTCACCAGACTCAGACCCCATTCTTGGAATTTTTTGAGAAACTCCCCAGACTCGCACCCCGGAATATGTATCAATTTTATTGTATACACCTTAGTAGATCCCTTTGTTTTGAGATACCAACTTGGTGCAATGAATGAATGAATGGATGTCAATTATTTACAGATAAGCTGTTTAACAACCACTCGAACTTAATGAACTTTTTCATTTATATATTTTGTTTTTTCAGGAAGATAAACGGTCAAATTATCTTCAATGTACATTAACTCTGGACAATTTAACTTCTGTTTTGGCCGGCTATGAAATTACAATGCGTGAAGCAAAATATTTTGTTCAAACTTTCAAAGAAATGTTTTAATATACTTTGTATTTAATCGACATTTAAAACGTGTCTTTTATTATTTAACTCTCAAATACAACGAATTACTTCTTATTCACAGAGGAAAGAATTTTCTTAAGTTCGGGAAAATTAGAAAACTGAAGTAAGTTATAGTTGGTTCTTTGAAAGAATTTCAGAATTGCTATTAACATTCCAGTTTGTTTTAAATTTTTTTAAAATTTTAAGGCTATTGCTTAATTTTTATAATTTTGACCAATCCTAAGTTATTGGCCAATTCAGAAGATGGCGATTGTTTAAGATGTTTTGAAAGGTATTTTACTTTCAGGATTTTTTTCCTTAATATTATATAACAAAGAATTGCATTGCAAATATAAAATAATTTTCTCACATATTTGATATATTCGTTTTTAAATAGTTAAAATAGTTAAATAGTTTAAATAGTAAATAAATGTATATAAAGTCCTTTGGAACACACATTAACAAAACAAATCCTATGCCGAACATTCCTTTTGCTTAATTTTCACTCTCAATCTCAATAGTTACCAAAAATTTATGAAAAAAAAAAATTTTAAAGAAATTACATCTAATAAACAATTTTAAAAGCAAATAGGTTATTAAATTTATATAAATTAATAGGCAAATGAAATTTTGTATTGGCATATCTACATATTTAATTCACCTCAGTATTACATTCGGTTTTCTGGTTTGCAAACTTTAAACTTTTTTGCTCACTTTCGTACTTAAGTATTGATGCCAGTGCGCTACGATTTAACAAAAAAGTTGTTTTTTTGGTTGCAAAATAGACGAGTACACTTAAATATGCCTAATTTATAAAACATTATTGTAATTTAGCTTTCCTTTTCATGTTATCAACAAATTTTTCATTTTGTTTAAGTACTCTTTCTCCAACTTACACTTTTACACAATTTCGTACATTTATAATTTCTTTTGGTAATGTGAACAGAAACGCTGTTTCGTGACGTCATTAAAATGTTTACCTCACTTGAATTTTTCAATTCAAGCGAACAGACAAACTATACAATTTGCTTAAATTTACTAATTTTGATTTCTTCTTTCACATATTTTTCAAGAATTCATCATTGCTGCAAGAAAGAATGTTCCTGGGACATCAAAATGCAAAATTAAAAAATTTCAATAATTTTTTATTTTTCATCTTTATTTCTTATTTGTATAATATTATTATTTGTATATATCTTGTTTCCAGATTTTTTATTTATTTATTGTTTTAGTTTGTATTAAACTTTGCTAGTCTTTATTTCTGTTTTTACCGATATAATAGAATTTAAGTTAACTGCTCTTGTATGTTTTACTTTCTACCATAACAATATGCGTGCTGATTAGCTGCGCACGAATATTCTGTCAGTAGCTTCTGGAAACGGTTTTAACATTGCACCAAGCTTGCCAGAACTAACTGCAGCAACTGTGAGCCAGTCAGCAGCGATGGAAAACTGTATGAGGCCACCAAAAAATGAGGAGCAGTATTTCGTCGAAATAATCAGCACGGCACGCACTGCTCACGAAATAGCTGCTTGAAATGAGTCCCAATATCTAAGCAAAATAAGAAGAGGATGAATAACTCATATTTCGAAACGAAAACTCCTAGTATGTAGAAATATCTTGACTTACATCTCCAAAGCTTGTGGCACATAAGTTGATATCAGAATATCAGTTGAATGAATCAAACATTGCTATTAAATCAAAATCATCCTGAATGCTCATCTCAAGATTTTTCTAAAGGGGAAAATAAAAAATTCAGAAATACTGTAGTAAATGAAGCTAAAAGTTTTAAATTAATAAATTATTGAATTTTGTGATGAAGTTAGAATTTACCTATAGATTAAAAGTTACCAAATTTTAAGAAACTAGATATATAAATACAACGTATATACATAAATATATTACAACGTAAATAATTTAAAAATAATAATTTAAAATATTTTTAAAAAAACTCATACAATTCATACATAGATATAAAAAACTCAAAAGTTAAACTAGTAAAAGGTTATAATAAAAAGGATTGAAATCTTACTATCATTAGAGTCAATGTTTTTTAGATAATGTGATTGGACAGATCTTGCGCCTTCGTGCCAAGAATACTCCCTGCAGGCATTGTCCACCAGAGTGAAACTGGGGCTCATAGGTTTACTACTAGCAGAAAGAAAAGAATTACATAGTTAAATGAAATCTGATCAAATTTCAGACAATTACCCCATTTTTTTTGTTGTGCATGTGGAACTATTGTTATTCAACAACATTATTATCTTGTTATTTTCCTTTATTAAAAACTCCAACTCCGTATTAAATGAACTCTTCGGTCGGAACTGTAGCAGTCCATCTTGCAATTCTTGCGATACGTTCTTCCAATTCTGTTTTCTCAGGAGTCTCTTGATATATGCCTGCGACAGGATGCCACAAAAGTTTCCAATCATTGCTAAGTAGATAAGAAACAACTATTAATATAAAAATATTGTAATAGTATCGAATTTGGTTCACGTTTCTATTACAATTAGCTATTATAAACAAAGAATTTCAATTTACTGAGTTTTACGGAAGATAACACTTCACACTTGCAGTGATTGTTTACACTGAATTGTTGACTTTATTATACAATGAATTAAACTTTTGCCACTCGCCGATCTTCATAGCAAATTAATAACACTTGAAGCTTGCAGAGATTGTTTATACTTATCTTTTGATTTTATTATGCAATTAATTAAGCTCCCTTACAAATGCAACCTTTACCTTTTTCCTTTGCATTTAATTCACTTCTCCTTGCCTTGTGGTTTAGTTATTTCTTTTTTGGCACTGTTGATATTTCGCCTACCAAAACTTCCAGCAACCATACACGGATCAATGGATTGTTTGCATTGGCCTGCTTTCACCGATAACTGGTCTTCACACGAATATCGCCTTGGTCAATAGTATGGTACACAGAACCGGACACAATCGAGGATTCTCCTCCAATATTTTCGACTTTGCAATAGCGACGTCGAATTTAGCTAGTTGAATTTCAATAGCGAAGTCGATGTGCTGCCTTAAAACTGTTCCCATACCACGCACACACTTTTATATACGATTTACTTTAATATGTATTAATTTAATGCTCTTATTAATTGAATTTAATTCAATAAACAAAAATGATTGTCCGATTCCTTCAAAAACTTTCTGTAAATAAACGAAACGTCATTTAAAATGTCATAAAACCATGACGTCGTATGGTGAATAACACGTACACTATACGTGTAGCAAATATTCATTTTATTTTGACACATTTTTTGGCGGGAAAAGAGTTTCCCATCTCATTATCTCTGGCAATAGTACCGAACATCAGAAACTTTAGTAGGCATACCAGATATATTTTGGTAGTAGAATGTAATTTTAGGATCCTTATTGAACCTCTGAGCAAACTTTTCGGTTAGTCCAGATTCACCACTTCTGATTTTTGAATAAAATAAAAAGAGCCAGGCGTCGAAGGAAAAACCAGTTTCTGGCGATTTCCTTGCAATTTTGATGCAACAGCATGCGTCTGCGGAACTGTATATGAAGCTTGAGATAATTTGCTTTTAATTTGTAATACTTTTTTAGTTAGTAAGTCAATTTTATTTTCTAAAATGACATAATTGGCAAAGGCTTGTACCGACGTTACTCTACAGGCAGGGCACAAGAAAATTACACCTTGACATTTTAGCAATACTTCATGAGAATTATTATCAATATTTAAACACGTTTTGTAGAAATTGCATTTACAAAACTTGCAAGTATTTTCAATGTTATTTAAAACTTTTACCGCACAAATAGAACACTCATTTGCCGACATATTCAGAGGTCTATTGCGCGGAAACGAGAGACGAAGACTGATGAATTTCCTAATGTTCCTAATTTGAGTTGCATACTATAAGCGTAGTATAAGTATGTTCTTCATAAAGGTTTTCATAATTTTCATGACAATAGAATTCATATCTATGCATGGCAGGAAACTGTAGCATCTAGAGGTGCGGAAGAAATAGCATCGTGCTGTGTGAAGCATATTCAGAATGTTACAACTCAAGAGCATATCATAGCATACAGTGGCATCTGTACCGGACAAAATCGCAATATTAAGCTCGCTCTGATGTGGTTAAGGATTGTGCAATCAGATGATAATAACATAAATGTTATTGACCACAAATTTTTATTGTCGGGTCATTCAGTTCTTCCAAACGATAGATATTTAGCAGTTGTGGAAAGAGCATTAAAGAAAAGGACCAATTATACACTGCTCAAGACTATAACGCAATCATTCATTTTGTATGAAATGAAAAGAGAAGACTTTGTCTCAACCAAATCTCTGGAAGAGGTAAAATCACACAAGAAGAAAAATACGGACGTAGAAACTGTAAACTGGCTTAAACTATCTTGGATGAGGTTTAAAAGGAATGAACCTCATAACATTTTTTATAAAATTAGTATGGAAGGTCCATTTAAAACAATTTTTTTATTTGGAAAAAAGGAAGACCAAAAAACCTCAGCGAAATTTATATGTTACCACTTTATATAACTTCGAGAAGCATAACAAGAGAGAAATATAACGATATGATAAGTTTATTACCTTATATACCACCACCATAAATACTTCAATATGCTAACTGTAAAAGAAAAATAAGTTTAAAATATCATTTTTTTATTTAAATATCTTAACGAAGTAATTTTCATTTTTATATTTTTAATATGACTGAAATGAATCCTTAATAAACTTGGCGATTCATGTGTTTAATTGTCTTAATTTTAATTATAATTTTTTTACGTTAAAAAATCCATTTAATCCAACTAATGTCTATACAAATATGGACTTTAATTTCCTCTTGATTTCATTTCTTATAATATATTATTTTTGAAAGTGGTATAAGTCAATTTGGACCAAAAAAATCCCTTATTTTTTTGAAATATTTTCAATAATTACTATTTCATACTAAATGATTATGTAATCATACTCATGATTAACGTTTGCCAATATTTGTAAATTGATTCAAACGCAAACCTCGAAACGCATATCTCGATGCATGAAAAAATGGCCTTATTCCACTTTGAAATATAACAGCTTGAAACGAGTTTTTATTTTGAGCCATGGATGTGGCTCAGTCTGTCCAGGGTTCGTTCGAAGGGGTCTCGTAACCCTCCAAGTGATATTCAACCGCCACACGAATTTCGAACGACTATTTTCACAGTCTAGCACTGACTCTTTGCAGAGTTCAGCTCGGTGGTTTGTCTGTATTGTTTTATCTTATTATCTACTTAACAATTTTTATAACTTATTATACGTACAAAAAGGTGTTTTTGCCTACTCAAATCTAAGGGCAGAGTGCCAAGCAGCAGACGGCCGTACAGTTTCCCTGCGTAAAATCTCCTAAGCAGGAGATTCCAGCCAGCGTGTTTCTCGGCGGAAAGCCTTAATTATATAGGGGAAAGCGGAAGTACTTTCCTTCAGAAGGCCAAAGTAAGGCCTTGGGAGCAGAAGTGCTTCCCGGCGGAAGGCCTTAATTTATATCAGGGAAAATGCTGGTTAGGTTAATCTCCTGTTTACGGGATTTTTCCTTCCGATGACTTGCAAATAGTGTTACACGCCGCACAGTGGCCGATTTTTCAACTTAGCGGTCAAAAATCCTTTGACTCTTTTCGAATATTTTATTCCAGTTTTTTTTGCTGGATTCTTCTAAACTTAAGCTTTAATTTGAGACTACAATCATAAAATCGATATCGATAATTGAAAACCAGAGATATGAGACTTTCAATCAGGGTACCTACTAAAATTTTCTTAAAGCCTCAAAACACAGATTATAAAAATAAAATGTTTCTTTTTATTATCAATAACGAACATTAGCGGTCAAAAATCCATATCTTTTGACTCTTTTGGAATATTTTATTCCAGTTTTTTTTGCTGGATTCTTCTGATTTCTGATTCTTAAGATTTAATTTGAGACTAGAATCACAAATTCGATATCGATAGTTGAAAACCAGAGATATGAGAGTTTCAATCAGGGTACCTACTAAAATTTTCTTAAAAGCCTCAAAAAACAGATTATAAAAATAATATATTTCTTTTTATTATCAATAACGAACATATTAATAAAAATAAGGTAATAAATAAGGAACTAATGCAAATTAAACAATTTTTTCAAAACATTCATTGATAGAATTCCGCTCATCTTGTAGTAAATTTATTAGCGGTGTTTCCATCATTCGTATTTCCCTCTCCAATTATAATTTCCCTCTCCCAATTATAATTGTCCAATTGAATTATTAGCCAATCAATTATTATTTCACGATATTGTTACTGTATTTGGCTTTTTTTCAGCTTCCGTTTCTCCTTATTCACTGCATTTTGTCTTACCGTTCCTGTTGCTTCGAATTCTAAATCATAGACCAATTTGTGTATATATTCCATGAAACGAATTCTACGTGAACGAATTCTTGTAGTTCTACGAAACGTGCTTGGCTTAGTGTACTCGCGGTTTGATGGCATATAATACAGCTAGAGGATGCCTTAGTATCAGTTAAGGCTTTTCCGACTTTTCCATCAATCATGGTGAGCAGAAGTTTGAAATCTATTTTAATGGCCATGATACTCAAATAGCCGCGGCTGAAGTGCATCAATTTGCTTCATAATTTTATTAACTTCTTCGGTCATCACATCTTTTATCACATCAATTACAAAGGCCAAGACTTTTCACATAATTCTCTTCTAATGAAAGCAATAATCTGTTCACATTTACAGTACATATGCAGTAAGAGTAATTATAATAATATAATTATAATTTTTACCTGATAATTAAAAAAAAACTAATTACTGCAAACTATTCAATTCAATTTCGTATATTTCATTCATATAGTACAATAAGAATACAAAAATTCTTTTACAGTACAATGATAAGTAGGTTACATGTTGGTATACATTAAACTAAATTTAGACTAACATGTTTTCACAATAATAATATATGTATATGAGAAGGTAGTACTCGTATATTCGAGACGAGGAAATTGATGAGAAATAGGACAGACAAGACAGCAGGGAATAGAACAAAGTAAAAAGAAGCAAGTTAGAGATTGGAAAAGTATGAGAGAATCGATAGTCTAAAGTTATTACTCCCTTTTATAGCTCTTAAAGATCTAGGCAGCTCATTCCATACTTTTATGGCATTGATGAAAAATAGGTTTGACATGTTGAATGAATAACACCTGGGAACAATCAGCACAAGACTGCGTTCGGACATAGCAAATCGCAACTTTTCATAAAGATTAAGCGGTGTTTTAGTCCGTATTAGTTTTTGCAAAAATATGCAATTTCTTGCCTTTAGGTAGCATCCAATATCACAACCTAGTATGGATTTTTTAAAATTTGATATATGGTCATACTTACGCAGTCCATGAACATATCGCGTAGCAAAATTAAAGGCAATCTGTAACTTTAACATAGATGATGAGTCAAGTTTGCTATAAACTATATCACAGTATGTAATCACAGGTACGATAAGCTGAATGACCAGCATCTTTCTTATACTCGGAGGAGTGAAAGTTTTGGATAAGCTGAGATTACGTAAGATTACAAAAATCCTTCTGACAATGTGGTTTATATGATCGCAACAAGAAAGAGAGGAGTTGATGATAAAGCCAAGATTGGTTACCTTATTAACAACTTTCAATTTGCTGCCTCCTAAACAAATGTCCGGCAGATCGGGAAGAATTTTTTTACCTTTGAAAATAGGAAGAATATACGATTTCTCAGCATTTAACTGTAGCTTATTATCAACCGACCATTGCATAATATTATTTAGATCATCATTCATCAAGTAGACAAGATCTGTTATCTTATCTTTTGGCTTCGAGATATAGAGCTGAATATCATCAGCATAGGCATGCAGAGACACATGTTTGCATGTAATAAATATATCATTAACGTAAATAGAAAATAATAGGGGACCAAGAATAGATCCCTGAGGAACCCCATATCTCAGAATTTTATAGCAGGAGAACTTATTATTAACTTTGACCCTCTGCGATCTATTTGAAAGATAACTACACAGTAGATTAACAGCACTATCACAAAAACCGAATACCTGTTTTAATTTCAAACAAAGAATCTCATGGTCCACTTTGTCAAATGCTTTTGAAAAATCTAGTAGACCAAGTAGCGACATGTCACCATTATCATAGGCAGGTCTTAAATCATCTAGAATCTTTAAAATTGCAGTGGAGCATCCGTGACCAGAACGGTAGCCAGACTGTAGTGGAGATAACACGATTACGCAATAAATACTCAGATATTTGAATAGACATTAATTTTTCACATACCTTTGACAAGGATGACAGAATACTAATAGGTCTAAAGTCCTTAGGAAGACAGGGGTTAATTTTCTTGGGAATGGGGATGACATTAGCAATCTTCCACAGATCAGGAAAAGTAGACGATGCAAAACAATGATTAATAATATGCGTTAGAGGACTTATTATATGTGGCAAAATTAATTTTATAAATTTAATAGGTATATTATCTTCACCTACTGCATTCGATTTTATATGCTTTACAATCGTTCCAACATCCAATTGAGTGACAGGCATAAACTGGAATGATTGCAACATAGGGTCTGTTACAAGATTATTCAAGTTTTGGGGAGTATCAGGTAAAAATTGGTCATTTGAGTCAGGAACATAGAAGTCATTAAGTTCATCTGGTTCCAAATTACAATCAATATCACTCTTGTTACACACTCCAAGCTTTTTAATATTATTCCACAATACTTTAGTAGGTAACGACAGTTTCAGTTTTTTTGAGAAATAAAGAGATTTAGATCTCCTCGTTATTACAACCGCTTTATTTCTTGCTATTCTATAATTCTGCCAGTTTAGAGAATTAGGATATTTCTTCCACAATTTGTGCAATTTGTTCCGTTTTCTTATGCTTTCCAGAACACGGTGAGAATACCATGGACAGGACGGATTCTTGCATTGAATGGTACGAATCGGTACATGTTTTTCAAAAAGGAAACGAAGAGAAATTGTTAAGGCATTGAGCTTGTCATTAACAGAACTATGCAACCAACAGTCATTAAAAGTCATTAGCGATGTTGAATTGAAATCACGATAAGAGAAGCTACTGGGCGCAGTTTTGTTAAGAAAATTGTAATTTATAGAACAAAAAATGAGGTCATGGTCAGAGATAAAGCTTAGCTGATCAAAAATTAAAACAGAAGATATTTCAGACACAATAAAATAATCAAGTAGGCTGGGAATATGGCCAACAGAATAACGAGTAGGCAATATGTCATTAACTACAGACATACCCATAGCAGACAAAGAATCTAGAAGTAAGAATTTTTTGTTATCATCAGCCAGTAAATTAATATTAAAATCACCACATAGCATCACGATGTTGTGTGTAAGTAAATGTTCAGGTAACATGGACAGTAGAGGATCAATATTATTACACTTATTAGAATTATATACACATGACAAAAATAATTTTTCACTATTACCACATATAGAAATATTTAAAAATTCTACGTCAGATTCAACGGATTTATTTAAAACGCTTGCACACAGATATTTTTTGCAGTATATCGCGATACCCCCACCCTTTTTAAAAGATCTGTCATTTCTAAAAAGATTATAATTTTTCATAGCATAATTTGCATCGCTTATATTAATATCCCACCACGTTTCAGTTATGCACACAACGTCTACTAAAGAATCCTCAAATATATACCGCATATAGTCTTTCTTGTCACAATTCAAACTCCTAGCATTAAAGTGAACTATTTTTAAACCATTTCTTTGTTTACATGGAACATGGATGAGGCATTTATGATTTTCACCAATACCATACGAAAAGCTACCTGTAGACATCAAGGACAGAAAGTAACACCTTAGACTCTTGATTCATTATTGAGAGATAGAAAGGAAAGAAAGAGATAGTAGTCGAAACAAATAATATGAGATAGATAAGAGGTATATGAAACGTGTTAAGAAATTGCAGTGAAAGCAAGAGCTTGTAAAATCTTAAATTACAGACTAGAAGGACTAAAACAAAACTTATAGTAAATGAAATGAAATAAAGAAGGACTAAAATAAAATTTAAATAAATATACATTCGTTCAACAATTAACAATTTTGTTAAGATTATGTAATATCAGAAGTAACATCAAATAAATTGAGATCCTCAGTATCGTCGATTAGTGTGGCCTCCCCTTCACGATCCTTACGAACAAAAACAGAGCCTCTCCTTGAGAAAACTGCGTCGAGTCGTCCTCGTTGTTTTAACTATCAAAGTACCTTTCCATACTTTAAAATAGATATATAATTTAAAACAAAAGTATAACACTAACAAAAAAAAATAACGGAAAACATATTAAAAACGTTTGCAGTGTGTGACTTTGACTCATATAATGGGACTAGCACCCGGTGGGGCAAACGGATGCAATCATAATGGTTATAGGCTTTTAGAGAAAATTTTCAGCTTTACAATGGTGAAAAATTTCTTTTGGAGTCTTTTGGAGCAAAACAGTCCCGCTCCAAAATACCACGAAAATGAACCAAATTTGGAAAATTTCTGCATTTCTTGTTACGTAATAACTATCCAACTAACAGTTTTACTCAATGTTAACACATTTGACAACGAATATATTCAAGAATTTAATAAAAATAACCGGAATTTAATATCTGAAATATTGACAGAAATATAGATATCTAAATCTGGGAAAAGTTACAAAAATGTGTTTATTTTAGTTGAAAATAAAAAGTGCCCCATTTTATTGCATAGTTACTAATGAAGTAATTAAGATAAAGCTTTTATTTTTTGGCTCCCTAGCTTCTCAGGTTTCTACTTTCATATGACCTAACCCATTTGAACATTGAAAAAAATTACTTTTGGGCGCTAAGTTGAAAAACCGGTTACTGTGCGGCCTGAGCCGATAGTGAATGATAGTGCATTCACTGATGACCGAAGTTGATAGTAATACAGCTTGGCTATACGCAGTATCATTTGATACGGTATCACTCAGTTCGTCGGAGAGAGAGATGGGGAAGAAAGGGAAAAGTCTACACTCAAGTATCAAGTGTAGAGAATTTAAAATAGACCCTGCTTCTCTTAGTATCACTTACGCACACAAGTAAGCAGTTGTCAACACAAGCAAAGGGTCGGCCATAATGAATTCGAATTCGGTTGCAAATGAAGTTGAAAAAATTCTCTTTTTCGGATAAATTTCGTTTATTTGTCCCATTTGCCTTATTTTAATATCAAGTCACGAAAACTTCAAAAACAATTAAAAAAAAGCGGGAGAAAAGATTAGGTGCTTCTCGAAGTAACCAATGTTGTTGTTGTTTCTGGCGTACATTACAATTAGGAAAACATTAATTAATGGAAAACAAGTACTAAAAATCGAAAATTATATTTTTCATATCATAGTGGTATCTCGTAAAGTTTAAAAGATATATGTTTCTAATTCCAGAACGAGACGAGAGCAATACAAATTATTGTTGTTAAGGTCAGCGCCAGAAACAACAACAACATTGGTTAGGTCGAGAAGTGCCCGATTTAAGCCGAAAATGCAAACGTTTTAAGTAAAAAAATATACATATTTAAACATATTTTATTTAAACATATTTCGTCCATCCTTAAATCGCAGCTATAATCTTATGTGTCGAGTTGTTAACTCTTGAGTGTTTCCACGAACACTGCGATTCTTCCTCGACTTCTTTACCTAACACGATCGATTCCTTTGCGAATTTTCATCGGCTACGACATAGCATGCAGCAGCTGTTGCCATCGCCGCAACACAAGCCATTTGTGATTCCTCCATTATTAATATTTTTAAATAAATGAACTATTTTAAAAAAATTTCACAACACAATTTCCACTGAACAAGAAAACCAAATTGAAGCACGTAATTACCATTGAACTAAAATTTAAACATGGGATTTTTAGAAACCCTATTTTTCCTTTACACATTAATCATAATATAATAAATATGGCAACTCCGTCCAACATTTTGATATTCAGTAAATTTGACACATACATTGACATAACATGTTTACGGCTTTTGAAACTAAATGTGATACCACAGTGTTTAGCCATCGCTGGTATCATGATACCAAAAGTGATACCGTATCAAATGATACTGCGTCTAGCCAAGCTGATATACAGGAATATTACCGATAGCCAAAGCTGATAGGGGAGTCGCAAGATTGTTTAGATCAATGCTGGCCACGCCATAAGCACGCGTGCTAATTTTTTCTCTCGGCTATTCACATGTACACTAGAGTTGAGCGATCCCGTGATTTCTCAGCAACGTTCCCACCAGTGATCCAGTCTTCAGTAACGATGATTTTATGTAGTGATTTTCAATCACCGTGATTTAACCTATCTGACTAGAAATCTGGCAACGGACGTAACATCTTTAATGTTCACGGACATAAATTATTATATATTTTAACTATACAGGGTGTTTCGCATAAGTGTGTTCAAAAGACTAGGGCGTGTAGGATGGGTCGAGACAAGAAAAAAATCGTATCGGAGGGGGGGGTCAATTTCCCCCCGTTTAGGCGAGAGGGGACATTTTATAAAAATCCGACTTAACACCGAAAAAAATAATATTAAAAAATAATGGTTAGAAATAGATAACTTTTGCTTACTGATTTCCAAAGCGAGCTTTTTAATATCCTTTTTAAATTAGGTTCCTTTTTAGGTTCCTACAGTTTTTGAGAAATTTAGTGACAAAGTTAAAATTTTAAAAAAAAATTCCGAAAGAAAATTTTTGGTCGCAATTTTTTTTAAAAATCACGGTATTAAGTATAAAAATTTGTCCAACCATAAAATTCTCTAATCAATTCTAGAGAGAATGCTTCAAACCGGAAGGATCTATGTTTTGTAGTTTCTGAGAACAGTGGAAATGTCACCGCAATAAACTTTCAAGTCGCATGGGAAGCTCTAAATTAACGATACGATAAAAAGCGACGACTCGTGAACTCTTATGTGCGTGATATCGTCGCAATGCCAGCTATGAATGTTGAGCTCGCATGTGGTCTTCGAAGTATCCTGGATTGTGTCACGGAATCAGTACGCCCTCTAGAGCAACAGGGCTGCCCCACGTCATAATGGGATGAATGGCTGGTGTTTCTTGTCACAGAGAGGCTGGATTCATCTACTGTCAAGGAATGGGAAATATCTTTGAATTCCCCGAACACACTTCTAGAATTCATAGATCTAGTGAAATTCTTGGAAAATCGGATTCAGGGCTTAGAGGCAGCAGTTATTGCTCAAAAGCCTAAAGTAAAAGACAGTCACCACACAGTCAAACACTCAACATAGTATGAAGTCATCAAATAAATCTGGGTCGCTGTCCAAAGTGTGCTGGCAAGCATGCGCTTATGTATTGCCCAATGTATAAGACGCTCTCAGTACCCGAAAGATTGAATTTCTTTCTGAGAACCGATTTATGTAAAAATTGTCTCAAGGCCGATCATAAAGTCAAGGACTGTAAATCTACGTATACGTGTCTGAAAAGCGCCCAAAACCAAACACACTGTTGCATAATGACAGTGCCATACAGCAGAGCGAGGTCGCTGCTTTTCACGCCCGCTCAAAGTTCGAAGAGGAGCTACCCTCGGTAGCGCTTAGTAGGCAGCGCTTGTGGGTGTGATCATCTGGGCATCATATGCAATTCCGTGCGCTTCTCGATAGCGGCTCACTCATCAGTGAATATGCAGTTCAGCGGCTTCGTCTACGTAGAACACGTACATCTGCTGCTGTTCTTGGCATCGGCGGAACAAGTGCGGTTACGTCCACAGGTCTCGTTAGTTTTACGCTTTGTTCGCTTTCAGAACCTGACTTCAGCATCAAGTGTGCTGCACTCGTTTTATCGAAATTGGGAAATTCATTACCACAATCTCATTAACTCTGTGTCATATCCAGAATTCCAAGGTCCGACGCTAGCTGACCTGAACTTCAAGAATTAAGTTGAACTCGATTGCCTTGGTGATGCATGACTTAACGATTTCTTGTTGTGCGTGTGGCGAAAAAAATGGACTCGGTTAATTCACTCAGTAATTTCGTTGGAGCAAAGAATCTACTGAGTGAATTAACCGAGTCCATTTTTTCGCCACACGCACAACAAGAAATCGTTAAGTCATACAACACGAAGGCAATCGAGTCAAATTCATTAGAAACGGTAATCGTCGAAATCGAAGCTATTCTCAACTCACGACCGATCACCCCCTTGTCAGCAGACCCCAACGACCTAACGGCACTCACGCCTGGTCATTTCCTCATCGGCGAGCCATTAACAGCTCAAGTTGATCGGGTCAATTTAAACCGCTCAATTTAAAGGGTCTGCGACAAGTAGATGGAATCTCGCGTCACAGCTGAAACACGATTTTTGGAAACGGAGTGTAGAGTACTTAACATCACTACAACAAAAACAGAAATGGAGAACACAGCTACCGAACCCAAAAGAAGGAACGCTCGTGATCATCAAGGACGACAACACACAGACTCAACCGACAGACTCAACAATCTCTAGGAAGGCCAAACTTCCAGCTGATCATCCAGACACTCTATCAAGGAAAAGAAAGGGGTACGAGAATAAACACACGTCTCTGATGCTCACCTGTCTGCTGGCGGTACTTTTCATACCGATTGCAATGACTAAGCCTATAACCATAACGGAATTCGAGAATAAACCGGGGATATATTTCGAAGGCATAGGAACAACTAGACTTGCTACTACAAATTGGAAATTAGTTGCTTGCTTGGACCTAGCGGCAATTCGTAATGAAACAAAGATATTCAAAAATGGCATAGCCGTTCTACAACAAGTTTGCGCGAACATCACGCTACACAGTGCCTGTCGCGCACTAGTCACACACTTCTCGCCCATCATTGCAGAATTGCAATTTGATAACTACATCGTATCCAGCACTCGTCTGAAAAGATCAGCATTTGACCTTGTTGGTAATGTTGCTCGATTATTATTTGGAGTACTTGACAGCAATTATGCAGAAGAGATGTCCATGACCATCAACAAGGTTCAGAATAACGAACATTTTCTACTCGCCTTACTAAGGAATCAAACATCAATAGTACTCAACGCTCAACATCATCAAAAGAGACCAACAGGATACTAGAAGTTATCTCAATCGCATGCAGACTCAGTCAGTGGACGGAAGTACGTCAAGAAGAGGAGCATCACAAAATGTTTGAATGGTACAGCCTACTGTCAGCGCAGTTAACTATCTTAGCATCTAGGCTACAGAACACTTATGCCGACATACTTGACGTACTCACTGACGCACATCATGGTCGAATCAGCCCACTACTAGTAACACCAGCTCAAATGAAGGGTCAAATTCAAGAAATCAAAGGGCATCTCCCACCAGGTGTCATTTTACCCATCAACTCAGACGAACTACTTAAGCTATATAAAATCATGGCTACTAAAGCCACATCAACCGATGATCATATGGTTTTCATCATAACTATACCGTTGGTCGGATTAGAAGAGTACGACTTATTCAATTTGATTTCTATCCCAGCAATAATAAATAGCTCAATTGCTAAAATCACACCTAACACAGAGTTACTAGCGATTGACCCTCATCGAGATAGGTACATACCCATGAAGTGGAACGAACTCCAAACCAGCATCTTGATCTCAATGGGTCAATACATCTGCTCTAACCAACCGATAATTTATGGCACTGAATCAGAAAGTCACAAATGCGAATACAACTTGCTAACTAACAAAATTGTATCGGCATGTAAGGTTACCTTCACAAAAACTAAAGTGGAATGGTCCACCCTAAGCAAAAGAAACCAATGGATCTTCGCCACTCTCAACAAAATGGAAATGACAGCTGTATGTGGAGAAGAGTCATTTTGAATTCGCTTGGTGAACGCAGGTATGATGCAAGTCAGCAGTAATTGCACAATTCGAAATGCTGCAATGGCGCTTGAGGGACATTATTCAATATCAACCACTATGCATATTTCCTACCCTCGTTTTGGTCCAGTCAATTTAGCAGTACCGAATAGATCGGATTTAGGCCCAACAGGAATCTACAAAAGTAACAAAATCACAACGGAAAAAGGATTTAGAAGACTTCAAGAATCGTCTGAAGGGCGCAAGATTTCCGGAGTCAATTCAGAGGAATTCAATCCATCATCATGTCACTACAGCGCCTTATGCCTCGGATTACTAGCTGGGTCCTGGATAATATGGCACATAATATCCAGAAGACGGGTTGCTTCATCGTCACCGAACCAAGAAGTACGAGATGAACATCCATCAACCTCATCTCAAGGCCCACCAAAGCCGGCACGTTCAACCCACGAATCAGCATACACGATTCGCATATGAAGTCGAATAACATTCGACGGGCGGGAGGATGTAGCGTTTCACAATTCCGCTACGAAGTTGCTGACACCACTTGCAGCCATCCGTTCAGAACCAAATCAACCTGAGCCAAGTCATTGACTCAGTTCAGTGCCACCACCGCTAGAAGCCATCCGTTCACAACCAATGCAACCCGATCCAAGTCATTGACACAGTTCAATGCCAAAAAACCATCGTTCGTTGCACTCCGAACTTATTCTATATTTGCTGACTATATGTTTTATATTGTTCTATATGTCGTTCTATATGTCGTATGACTCCATTCAAGGCCAACCAATGTTAACGGCCATATATGCTTACTAGACCGGTCCTTATTTCTTTTTTTTCGAATTCGAATGACGGCAAGCGCTAAAACCATTTTATTTGATCCTAAAAATACACAAAAAAAATTTGAGCTTGATTGGACAATTTTTAGCCGTGCCCCCGCCAACATTGAAATGTTTTTCCCCGGTTTTTCTTGAAATGTATCTGGCAGCCCTGTTGGTAAGTACTTATTGAAATGTGTGTGTGTGCGTTTGGCAAATGTGACACACACTCTCTCTTTTGTGTGTGTGAAGTGTTGCGTAAAGTGTTTGAAATTAGAGTGGCTACTACAGCCGGTCCAGAAGTGCTAATTTTTAATCGCTTTAGCAAATACTGGAATAATATTGACAAATTAAATTATAAGAGTTGTTTAGAAGATGAACACATTATTACAGTATTGACAGCTGAAGAACGTGGAACAATTTTAAATTACTGCCTAGATAACTTAAAACAAGCTCATAGCAGACGCGACTACAAAGAATTATTACAATTAGTTGTCAGTTTTCTTGGTGGTACGGTGCCGAATTTTAACACCTTTCGTATACCTGGTGCAACTTCTCATGCTCGATGGATGTCAAAATCTATTTATGCACTTAAAATGTATTTGTTTCGTAATGAATTCAATATGACCAAACAAGAGCTAAACGGTATACGTAGTGTCTGTCTGTTTATAGTTCGTATTTATGTAAAAGCCTGGTTTGGATGCACTAAAGCAATTAAAGCACCAAATCAAGACCTAAATTTAATTAAAAATATTATAGCTTATCCTGAAAGGGATATAGCTCTTGCTTTGCTACAAAAAATAAGCAATCATTTGTGGTATTTGTCGGAAGAAGCAGTCGGTCTTTCATTCTTCGATCCTAATGTAAGTGTTGCAATTAAAAAAAAAATGGTTCAGGCAATTAATGTTAAAGCAAATACAGAAAAATGCAAGCGAATAATAACTAATCCAACAAATATCGACACATTTGCGCAAAAAGATTTAAGCGATTTTGTAAATTCCAATACACACGCGTTCTTTGATCGCTTAGAAATTTCAAAAGAATTTTTGCAAGTCGATCCGTCGGATTGGAATGAAAGATTTGACTACGCTCAGGGATCACAAATTTGTAAAAACTTATCTGTAGTAAATGATGCAGCTGAAAGAGGCGCCAAATTCATTACAGATTATAATAATAAATTAACCCACAATGAAGAGGAGAAACAATTCCTTTTTCAAGTGGTTAAAGAATATAACATGAATTATCCCACTTTTAAAAAGACTTCACTATTAAATTAAAATAATATTAATGTTACTATGAGTATGTAATTAATAAAAATATTTCAGTTTACTCTTACTTTTCAAATAAATGCAAATAAAATAAAAAAATATATTTTTTTTTGCCTTATTTCTCATAATAAAAACAAAAAGGTGCTTGGGGCACGGCTAAAAATTATCCAATCGTTGTCAAATTTTTTTTTATGCTTTGTGAGACTAAAACGAATATTTTTAGCGCTTGCCGTAACATATATTCGAGAAAATAAATTTGTCCATATAAATAAGGACCGGTCTAATGCTTACATAGACAATTAAGCAGTATAAAAGACTGTGATTTTTATCAATAAAGAGAGAGCTATCAAAACCTTCAAAGTGTTTAATTGAAATAGTGGTTCTTCGTTTACTGTGCAGTTCCTCATCGAATCGGTTCAAGTACCCAGTCGAATCTTCATTCACTTTTCAGTTAACTCATCGAATCGGTTCAAGTCGAAGCAAATCAAAAAGGCCTAAAGTCGGTTCAAGTACCGAATTTAGATACCCTTTAGCTAACAGATGTCATCATTGGAGCCGATCTTTATGGGCTTCTACTTCGTCATGACATCAAACGAGCAACTAACAGCTCGGCCACAGCACAAAGCACCCACCTAGGCTGGGTCATCTACGGCCGCGTGGCCCAACATTCCACCATGCAGCTAAATACAACATGGTGCGCAGCAACAGTTACTGATATCAATGGGCTTATTCAACAATTGTGGCAGTTTAATGAGTGCGAAGACGTAGAACACTCGTCAAAAATTACCCAAGATGAAATCTACTGCGAAGAACTCTTTTAGAGGACGACTGTAAGGCTTGACTCTGGGCGCTACCAGGTTCGATATCCTTTAAAGAAGACTATGATCCAACGATGCTTTCGGGTTCGAAAGCAACCGCTTGCAAATTATATCAGTAGGGCATATGGAATGCGTAATGGACCATAATGATCTGCTTCGAGTATGCTACATCCCACATCACGGGGTTTTTAAGATGTCCAGTTTGTAACTAAGTTTCCCCGGTGGTCCGGGTTTATAGCTGGGGTAGCTCGCCAGATGTACAAGGTTCGCTTACAGAAAAATATTTATTTGTTGGTTTTAGGACCTTATCTTTATTGTGCTTATCTAAGTGGTACAATGTTGGTGTTCTTTTACTTATGCTACTTGCTAACCAGCCGGAGAGATCCTTCGGCGCACGGGCTCTGAGGTAACGCAAGGTGGACGTTGGCGTCTCGTGGTCACAGTCCTAGTACTTTTACAATTCCGTGGCAAGACTGTTCGGAAACACGCAATGCCCGCAAAAGCTGTCCGGAGACCCGCAGTGCTGTCACTCAGAGTTGTCAATTTAGTGAAAACGAAGACGACGTTTTGGCTGACTCGAACAATCCTTTGTTTAGGCTGTCCGGAGACTCGTAATGCCAGCAAGGCTGTCCGAAGACACGCAGTGCTTTCAACCAGCCAACTGGTTATCGCGTTTAAGATCACGTTCTCGAAAATCGGCGTTGACTCGAACAATTGTTTAATTCATTGGCAAGGCTGTCCGGAGACCCGTAATGCCAGCAAGACTGTCCGTAAACCCGAAATGCTCTCAATTAACTAATTTGTTATCGCGTGTAAACACTTTTCGTTGTTCAGAAATACACTTTGAAATAAACCTCGCGTTATAAATGTACCACGAACGAAACTCACTGTGTCCACTGTTAGTTAACGTCGATTGTCAAAAAAAATAACTCTGTTGCGTTACTTACCCAGGCTGCAAATTTCTATGACACGTCTGTCGATCTTGATCGTGCTTCAGCAACTGAAGTCATCGCCGTCTGCTGAGTTCAGTCATGGCTCTGTTCCATCTGTTCGTTCAATCGTGGAGTTTCAATTCCTTGTTGTTTCTCCTTGTTTATCTCTTTGCTGTTTGTGTTTGTTCGCTCTGGCTTCTGTTCCGCCGAAGCACAGACAGGGTGATTGCTTAGTTAAACTTAAAACTAAATTAAAACTAATCTTAATTACTAATATAATAATATTATTAAATTACATTTCATATGTATATAAAATTAAAATTTCATTGTAATTGAAACAAAAATAGAAAAAGTAACACTTCATTGTAAATAAAAAATATAATAAAAATAAAAGATGCAATTCAGGGCATTCCATGGATATTCGGAATGGTATCCAACATGTGGCGGGCAAAATGGTGGCGTCAATTTTGTTCGTCACAAGTTCTACGACAAAACTACGAGCTGTATTTAACGCCGCCCGTCAATATGATCACGGCCTCTCTCTTAACGATTGCCTGCATGTCGGCCCAAAGCTGCAGAATGACCTCTGTTCTATCGTTCTTAACTGGCGAAGTTACAGAGTCGCTTTTATAGCTGACATAGAAAAATGCTATCGTCAAATATTAGTGGACCGCGCTGATTACGATATGCAGCGGATTGTTTGGGGTGATAGCTACGGTATGACGTCTATTTACCGGTGACTCACTGTTACTTACGGCTTAAATTGTTCACCATTCTTAACTATAAAAGTACTCCATACGCATTGCAGCAGAAGTTCGGAAATAATCCTTCTACATGGACGAATGCCTTCATGGCTCGGATACAGCTGGTGAAGCGATTGGCTTGAGTCGGCAACTCCAAGAATTATTACAGCGGGGTGGTTTCGTTTTGCAGAAGTGGAATTCTAATTCCATAGAATTCATGAACCACATAAACGAAAATGATGACAAAAGACTAAGTGGGAATTATTGCGATCTGAGTCTTGATCGTGAAACTAAAGCATTAGGATTATTTTGGTTTTGTGAGCTAGATAACATCGGAAACATAACGAATGTAATACCCGTTCTCACACCCATAACAAAGAGACAGCAGCTCTCGGATGTAGCGAAAATTTACGATCCACCAGGTCTACTCGCCCCAGTTATAGTTAAAAGGAAAATTATATGTCAACAAGTGTGGCTCACTGGCTTGGATTGGGACGACCCATTGCCAGAGCAGCTCCAGCAAGCGTGTACGCGATTTAGAGATGAACTGCCATAAATTGAATCTATAAAAATTCCAAGATGGATAGGAGTTTCCCCTTCCTTCCCTACAAACTAAATTTTGAACAGATTCGAAAACCGAGTTGAGTTGGATTCGATCGAAACCAGGCTCACACAAGCAATACATCAGTATAAGCCAAATTCAGGAGCTGAATAGAATCTGAAAATTCCACGTATAGAATCGTGGAACTACATTCTTACAACCTCGAATCCAGCAGACATTGCATCCCGCGCAATGCCTATGTCGGAGCGTTTTCCGATTATACTACCAAAAGTCGACCAACTCATGGACACGCATGTACATTATATGGCGGTGTTCAGTCAACTTTAAATTATCTTCGTAGCTTATTGACGCTCGATCATCGATTAAAACCTTTATTCATCGATGCATCAAATGTTTTCGACAGCGATGCAGCGGCACAACGCAGTTGATGGGCAACTTACCAATTCATCGATGCACACCGGCCCGACCTTTCAGCAGGTGTGGAAAAGACTTCCATGGACTTCGGGTCCATTCCTAATTTGGACAACGAAGGAATGAGGTAACCGCAGTTACAAGGGATATGTTGCGCTCTTCGTATGTTTCAGTACGCGTGCCGTAAAAATCGAGTTGGTCAGCGATATGACGACTGACGCCTGCTTAGTAGTACTTCGCAGATTCTTCGCTCAGCGATGCTACTCATCGGACATTTATAGCGACGGTGCAACCACTTTTGTCGGGGCAAGTGCAGTTTTAAGAGAAGATTTTGAGGCTTATCGACAACAGTTGGAAGCTGCGGCTTAACTCGCTTCTGGCCTTGGCGTCACCTGGCATTTTATTCCACCGGGCTCACCAAATTTTGGTGGAGTATGGGAAGCTGCGATAAAAAGCATGAAGAATCACTTGAAACGAGTTGTGGGCGACGCGAAGCTCACGTTCGAAGAGTTTTACACGCTTCTAAAGCAAGTCAAGGCAGTGCTGAATTAAAGACCGCTGACAGCACTCAGTGATGATCCAGAAGACGTTACCGCCTTGACTCTGTGCCATTTCTTGGTGGGCAGTCCAATCGCAAGGCCCGATCCGACTATGACGTACAGAGTTTGGAATGGGCTCAAGCGATGGAAGCAAGTACAGGAAATGCACCAAGATTTTTTGAGGTGGAGCTTGCCAAGTTAGCGATTTTACCGAATTGTGATGAAGAGAGTGCCCAAGGTGGGCGGCTGCAGTGATACTTATTATATTTCGTTGCACAGTATGGTCGAGGTGGGCGGAATGTTACGAAGTGAACGAGGCTACTTTGCATCCCTGTCGTTAATGTTACGCCGTTGATAGTTTTGTCGTCGGCTTTGGTTTTCACATAATAAAATAACAGATACACAGAATTCTTTACAACGCATGGTTTTGATTTTCGGAAAACTTAAACCTTACATATAACATATATACAGGGCAACTCTCGTTGTCAACTTATAGTTGACCGCGCAGCTTTTTAACAATTTGTCAATATTCGTATTCTGGCTGTCACCTAAAAGCTCTTTTCTTTACAATTTTGTCAAGAGCTAAATAGGTGCTGACAGCTACATTTTCAGAACAAAACAGCAAATGAGCAGAGGAGAAACAGCAAATTTATTTGTTATTTTTAATTTATTTATTGTTATTTATTTAAATTATTTTTTAATTTATATATTATTTGTTTAAAACCAGCTCCTGAAACACTTTCAATGAAAATATTTTATAATATAAATATATAATATAAATATCGTATATTATTACATATTCTTTGGTGCTACTTACATTGAGCAATAAGAGCCTATAGATGTATATATTGTAGCAATAAGAGCCTATAGATGTATATATTATATGATCATAACTATTAATCATGTAGCAATAAGACCCTGTAAATATTGTATAATGAACAACTGTTTATCGTTTGTAAAATAACCTGTATGTATATGTATTAGTGTATAGCATAAGACGCCGAGAGAGAACATCGGTTGATGGATAGGCAGAATTAAATAGAGTGTCAAAGAGTGCAGTCGTGTTTTAATTGTTCGCGAGATTAAATACTAAAATTCAGAAGTGGGATTCACCTAGCCTCCATAAAATACGTTGATTAATTAGTGCATAAAGAAATTACATTTTTTTTCTCTGTCCTAAACGAAATAAAGCCAATATAGAAAAATTCTAGAGAGAAACGAATGTGAATTAGCATATAAAACAAAAATAATTCTAGAAAGAAACGAATGTGAATTAATATATACAGAAAAATGCAAGAAAGAGAGGAAAACCATTCAGAAGAACAGGCAAGTCGCGACGCCAATATGAGTATGTCAATTTGTTCTAATAATTACAATGTTGCGCAATTACGCGCTTGGCTGCTTCAACTCGGATTGACAACGAGTGGCACGAAGGCTGAGAAGTACCGAGCGGTCAACGAGGAGATTGTCCGATTTTGGCGAACAAAAGTGTACATTTTGAGAACACACATATACAGACACGAGGAAGCGGCTCTAATTTGCAACTTGATGAAGGTTCGGGGTGCGCTATGCAAGAGAAGAACAATGCTGTTGACACCGAATATTTTCTAAACGAGTTCAGAGAAATGAGAAGCCAAATTGATCTACTCGTTAAAGAGAATTCTGTACTCAGAGAAAGACAGCGAGTTGACATTTCTGCTGAAACAAGCTCAGCCATAATAAATGAAACAGATGGTGTACGTCATAATTCAGCTGGCAAGGGTGAAGGAGCGAGTTCGCTAGAAATTCCTCTGGAGATGCTAAAAACTTACTACCCGAATATGACGGTGGTGCAAACTTTGACACGTGGGTGGCACAACTCAGAAGCTTCGGAAATGTGTATGCCGTCAATGAAAAAATATTACGGGCTCTGTTGATGAGCAAACTAAAAGGTAAAGCACAGTCATGGTTATATTCCCGACCATCGTTTGCAGCTGAAAGCGTCGACAAATTGATCGACGAAATGCGTGCTTTCTTCGGCACTAAACAAAATAAGTTAATGCTACGCCGTGAATTTGAGTCTCGAAAGTGGAATTTTGGTGAAGCCTTCACTCAATACTATAATGACATAGTCATTTTAGCGAACAACATCCAAATAGAAGAGGACGAACTGGTGGACTACATCTTAGAGGGAATTCCCAATGAGCAACTCCGAGTACAAGCACACATTCAATGCTATACCAGCAAGGCACAGGTCGTTCTTGCTTTCTCCAAAGTGCAGCTGCAACAGCGTGTTCCAACACAGCGGACTAGCGTGAACACGACTCGACGCATCGAAGAAGTCAGGTGTTACAATTGTAACAGAATGGGACACTACGCCTCTCAGTGCCGCAAGCCTAAACGGGAAATTGGAGCATGTTATGCTTGCGGAAGCATGGCTCATCGTGTTTCTGCTTGTCCGGACCGACAGAAAAGCGTCAACCTGGTCCACGATAATGAATATGTAAGGTATTTTAAGTTTTGTATGAAAAGCGATTACAGTGTTTGTTTCTCCCTAGAATGCTTGATAGACTCCGGTAGTCCAGTGAACTTAATGCGCAGATCCATTGTTCCTTTAAATATAAATTTCATTTCAATTTCTAATGTTTATCCTGCATACTATGGCATCAATAAAAGTAAATTAAATGTTCTAGGTAAAGTTTCGTGCTTTGTAATTTTTGAAAATAGAAAAATATAATAGAATTAGAATTTTGTGTTATTCCCGACGAAGCCATGTCTTATCAATCTATTCTGGGCAGAAGTTTTTTAAAACTTTGCAATGCCAAATTGGTAATAGAAATTGAAAAAAAGGTTGTTGATAAGAACTGTTCACAAAATGATTGCAAGTTAAGTTTCAGTAATAAAAATTAGTGTTATGCTGGAGAACACAAAAAGATTGTTAACAAAACAGATAGCTGGGTAGGATGTAGTATAGATGAATTTAGACAAATTTAGCGAAAGAACTACGAACTAAAGAAATATGTAGCAATTCAAATCGAACGGTCGATTGTAGAATTATTCCGGAAGACGATTACAAAAGTTTTACAGAATCTCTATTATCGATAAATTATAATAATAATAATGAGCACAATTTCAATATTGGTAGAGAAATGTGTTCTAAGACTAGAAAACAATTAGCAAAATTATTTCATAGTTACTATTTGGAGCCTCAACGTCCGCTGGAGCTGAAAGTTAAGTGTGAAATGAAATTAACAATTGAAAATGCGAAACCTTTGCATTGCCCACCTAGACGGTTGTCTTACGCATAAAAAATAGAATTACAAAAATTAATAGACGAGTACTTGTCTAAAGGATACATTAGGGCTAGCGAATCGGAGTTTGCATCCCCAATTGTTTTGGTAAAAAAAAAACTGGTGAATTAAGGATGTGCGTCGAATACCGTACACTTAACAAAGTGACTGCTAGGGACAACTACCCTATACCGTTGATAGATGACTTATTAGATAGGTTAGCGAAAAAGAAATTCTTCACGAAGCTAGATTTAAGGAACGGATTTTTCCACGTGCATATGCATTCAGATTCTGTTAAATTTACTTCATTTACGAATTTTTGAGAATGCCGTTTGGGTTGAGAAATGCCCCTTCAAATTTTCAGAAATTTATAAATAAAATTTTTGCTGATATGGTAAAAGATGATAAAATAATAATATATTAAGATGATATAATGATAGCGACGGAAAACATTAATACTCATTTACAGATTTTAGAGGAAGTATTTAAAAGACTAGTAGAAAATAAACTAGAACTAAAATTGGACAAATGTGAATTCCTTCAGATGAGTGTAAAATATCTGGGGTATACAGTCACCGGAGACGGAATTAAAGCAGACGAGAAAGGCCTTCAGGCCATACAAAGTTTTCCTCTGCCGCAGAATGTCCATTCTGTACAAAGTTTTTTGGGCCTGTGCTCATACTTTCGTAGGTTCGTAAAAGATTTTTCACTAATAGCTAAACCACTACATGATCTTACAAAAAAAAAACAAAAATTTTAATTTGGCACAGTAGAGTTAGAATCATTTGAGGAGCTAAAACAAAAATTGATACAGTCTCCAATACTCGCATTATACGACCCTAGAGATATGACTGAGTTACATTGTGACGCAAGTGCAGTGGGATTTGGGGCGATTCTCATGCAAAAAAAAGATGATGGGAAAATGCACACTGTGTTTTATTTTTCAAAAAGAACAAGTGAAGTTTAGTTGAAATATCATAGTTTCGAAATAGAAACTTTAGCGATAGTGAATGCGCTGAAACGTTTTCGAGTTTATTTACAGGGAAAACAATTTAAGATTGTAACAGACTGCAATTCACTAACGATGACTCTTAATAAAAAGAAATTAAACCCCCGAATTGCACGGTGGGCTCTAGAGTTACAAAATTTTGATTACTCCCTCGAGCATCGAGCAGGTGCACGTATGCAACATGACGCGTTAAGTCGTTGCACAAATATTTTAGTGTTAGAAGCAAATAGTTTTGAAGAAAATCTGGTTATATGTCAGGGAAGAGGTAAAGAGATAAACAAACTACGTGAGATACTACAAAAAACAGAACACAGTTTGTACGAAATGAGAAACGGGGTAGTTTATAAAAAAAAGGATAGCAACACGTTGTTGTTTTATGTTCCGCAAGATATGGAAAATCACGTAATTTATAAGTATCATGATGAGATGGGCCACGTTGGGATAGATAAAGTAATGCTTTTCGGGGTGCATCAAAGAGACAAAGTTATAGACGCGTTAAAGGAGAAATTAGAAAGCGAGCGGGAAGGCGCGTCACAACATAGTCATAAAGAAATTCGAAATAAAGCAATAGAAAGACAAACTAAATTACAAGCATACAATAAACGATATGTGGACAAGAAACGTCAAAATGCTAAAAAATATGAATATGGTAGTTATGTTATGGTAACAAATTTCGATTCACATTCTGGCGTCTCTAAGAAGATGATACCGAAATTCAAAGGCCCGTACCGTGTGGCAAAGATACTTCGTAATGATAGGTACGTGTTAGAGGATGTAGAGGGTTTCTAACAGTCACGCACGCCATATAATGGGGTCTGGGCGGTGGGAAATATGCGACCATGGTTCAAGCGGCGTGAAGCTCCAAAAACTAAAACTTGATTCGAAAAAAAAACAAAACATCGAAGATCAGGTGATCTCCTGGTCAGAATGGCCGAATGTAGCAATAAGAGCCTATAGATGTATATATTGTAGCAATAAGAGCCTATAGATGTATATATTATATGATCATAACTATTAATCATGTAGCAATAAGAGCCTATGTATATTATACGATGATAAATGTTAGTCGCTTGTAAATAATTGTAGCAATAAGAGCCTATATATATTATACGATCATAAATGTTAGTTGATTGTAAAAATTGTAGCAATAAGATTGATGGATAGGCAGAATAAAATAGAGTGTCAAAGAGTGCAGTCGTGTTTTAATTGTTCGCGAGATTAAATACTAAATATATAAATTAAATAACAATTTAAATAAATAAATAAACAATTTAAATAATAAAATTTAAATAAATAATAATATACATTGAATATTCTTTGATATTCAGCACATTCCACACATGGTGGACATGAACTGCACATAGTGCGCCAGCTGCTCTGTCGTAGTCCGTTCGCGTTTTCTTTTGACATTTCATGTTCTATTTGTCAAAAATTACATTTTGGTTTCTGTAACACTAAGCTTTTCAGCATGTTACTGCATTAAAGCTTTCACTGTGTCAATTGACAACCAGAATACCAATTTGAAAAGCATTGACAAGCACTGTGACAACTTGTCTTGACAATTTCATGTCAAGCTAACAACGAGAATTGCCCTGATAATTTTCTTATTAACTAAACAGTTTTTATAATCACTTAAAGTTAACTGATCTATAACAGATTCAGAAAGCAAAAACAAAATATGCACAAACAAGAATTACAGACTTCTGGTCAGATACTAAATGGAAAAAAAATATGCACAAACAACAAGCATGTTTATTGCTACAATACCTACATCTCTGGCGGCTAATTCGCACACTTGTATAAATTTGTACACTTCGCCCCCATAAGGCTGGCGACTGTGTTCCAGAAAAGAGCGGTACCTCCTATACCCATTTTATGTTTGTTATTTGTCGTCCGTATTTGTTGGGATGACTTTGCGTTGTAAGCTTTCGGACTAACTGCGGACGAAGTACCTTCCTTATGATAAAGCGCTCGTCGTCTTGCGATATTTCCTGACTTAAAAGTCTATTCGGTGCTTTTAACTCTTGTATTCTTTTATTTGCTTCTTCTAAAGAAGTACAGTCTCCCCTCGATTTTTGAGAAAATCCTTGATCCCGTTTTATTTAACGTTTTCCCGGTTAACCCCTTTTCCTTCAATAATTTAAATTTAGTTTTTCGTCTGTATTTCGAGTATTACGTCTGCTTTTTCTACACTAGTTCCCCTAGTCTAGTCTATGAATTCTAAGTTTTCTTTATTGCCTACTGTCTCTTTTAAAATTGCCCAAATTTTAGCTATAAATTCCCCCAACTGTCGTTTCAGTTCTTTATGGGTTCTCTCTAATTCTATGAATTCCTGTTGTTGTACAGATTCTGCTATCAATTAGCCAAATTAGCTGCTATATCGTATGGTTAAATTTTTAATCTACTCGTAATACATTAAAACGAGAAGCAATTAACGCAACAATTAAATTTTGCTTATGAAGCATTCATTTACCTAATACGGCTCAAATTCACTGCACGTTTGCTTTACCGAGCATGTTATAAACATTCGGTAAACGAAATGCTCGGTAAACGAAACATGCACTGAATTTGAGCCGTCTTAGGTAAATTTATGCCTGATAAGCAAACTTTAATTGTAAATTGTGAATAACTTGACAGAAGCTAATTTGGCTACTTGAGCTACTTCATTGGCTACTTCATTGTTTCAAGCGGAGACAAAGCGACAGATTTTGCGTCACCTTCATTGAGGTAATTTAAAATCTCAAAATAACCGAACGAATTGCTATTTAGTAGCGGCAAAAGACTCTGTAACATTTGCAATGTCGAATTAGAACAATTAAATAAGTAAACTAATTAGTTTGTGTTATTTATGTTCGCTAATTGCTTGTTAGCGGTAATTTTTTCTGTTAATAGGTTTAATGGCGTCTATTATATTCTACTTCGACAATTTACTTAACTTGTCTTCTTGACAGAAGTGAAACAATATTTATTCTTTATTATGGATATATTTTTTTTTTCTCCAAAAAAATTGTTTTAATTACTTTAATTTTAATATTAAGTATTATTTTTATTATTGGAAGTGTACTTTCCGCATACGTGGACCGGAAATCAGTTCAGACACATTTGTTATGTTGGTCCCTTTTTATTTTGCGTTGTTTCAAGTTTTGTTCCACTTGATCTATCTCCTTCCACACGGTTAACCCCTTCTGTTCTGTGCCATGGGATTGGGTCTACATCATCTCTTACTCGATTGCCTCGATTGTCAACTTCACTGGTCCCTGCCTACTTATTTCCGATGGGATGTACTTCGGTGGTTCTACTGTATTCTCCGTCACGTTTTGTGGAATGGAGTACCATTGGTTATCTTTTGAATTTTCCCAGAGATTATCCTATTAATATTTAAAATTCCCATTTGTATTAATTGTAAAATGTTTAAGTGGTTTTATTTTATTATGATACTTGATAATTCCCAAGGATATTTTAGATATATCTTTTTACTTTTCTGATTTCTAACTAAAATACTGCTTTAAAAATAATTTTGATTACTTATTTTATTATTCGTTTTATAACATATTTCGGTATAGTTATCTAATTTGCGTACATCTCATCTATTTAATAATTTATCCATTTTTCACCAGCTGCGGTCATTCGCTGGCCAATATAAAACCCGGAAATTGCACACAAGTGACTCGACGTCAGCGTCTTACAATTGTTGATCCGCATTAAATAAATAAAAATAAAAAGTTAAAATAATAAAAATGTTGTATCCTGCATCCTCCAGTAGGATACCAGGACAAAACTTATGTCGTAGATCCTTCTATAAGAAGGATCACGGACAGTGCTTTTAGACAATTGTTAACTCTAAACTACTGTTTATTAACATTTCTTCGTAAAAAAATTTATTATTATTATTATTTATTCACAATATTCTATGCTTCACAATACTATGTAAGTCGCTTAAGCAGGAGTTTTTAACCAGCGTGTTTCTCTACGGGAGGCCCAAAGTAAGGGCTTGGAAGCTCAAGTGCTTCCCGGCGGAAGGCCTTAATTTAACGAACCAAAATGCTGGTTAGGTTAATCTCCTGTTTAAGGGACTTTCCTACCGGTGGCGTGCAAATATGGTTGCACGCCGGTGGCCTGCGCCGATAGGTGAATGATAGGGCATTCACGGAGGACCGAAGTCGATAGGTAATATATAGGAATATTACCGCGGGCCGAAGCCGATAGGTGAATGATAGGACATTCACCGCGGACCGAAGTCGATAGGTAATATATAAAGATATTACCGCTGGCCGAAGCCGATAGGTGAATGATAGGGCATTCACCGAGGACCGAAGTCGATAGGTAATATATAAAGTTATATTACCGCGGGCCGAAGCCGCGGGTGAAGTCGCAAGATTTGTTTAGGATCTTAAGTATAAGGCTTACCTTATACTCAGCGCAACTCGAATTTGAATATTTTTTGCCGAGCCTTTTATGAGCCGGCTGCCATAAACGGTACGTGAATTATATGCACGCAGTGAGCGCAAATTACCAGTGTCGATAATTTTATTGTATATCATGTATGTGTATGTATGGCGAAACCGGTTTCGTGTTGTTTCTTCTGTTTTCTGTTTGCCGCGGGTGCACAAGAATAAAAACACACATACTACAAGAATTGATGCGGAATTCATGCGGTGGGTTTTGAACCTGCGATATGCGGTTTCCTAAGCTTGGTTACTTAAAAAGAGAAAAAGAATATTTTGATCGCTGGTGGGATTTGAACCTGCGATCTTTTGGTGTATTCTGTTGATTAATGCCGCGACTGGGCTGCGACTGTGTTTATGTTGTTTTTCTTTGTTTGGTTTTACTTACTTTTATTTTAGTGATCTTAATTGTAATAATCTTAATTGTATATTATTTGTAACGTTGTGCACGTTACACATTCAACTGAGACCCTATCAATAACTCGCTTCTTTAAGTTTTGCCACAACTGCTTAGCACCCAAGTTAGGATTTAGTTTAGAGCCATAGTACCTCTGCTTTTCCCTTCTCAGTGAAAGCGTTGCTTCATTACGCGCCCTCCTGTACTCCTCGCAAGCCCCTGCGGTTTTACTTCTTTTCCATTTAGCATGAAGTCTATTTCTCTTTTTGACAGCAAGTAAGACATTCTGGGTAAACCATGGACAACTACTGCTCAGAGCCCTTACGGAGCGCAAAGGTACGTGATTAATGAAAGCAGTATTTAAAAAAGTCAGTAAAACTCTAAGTTTTTCATCGACTGAGTTAGCGAACCAAACGATAATCCAGCACACCATAGAAAATTCTCTAAACAAAGCGTCATAATCTATTGTATTAAAATCATAATAAGTAAAACTAACTACCTCACTCTTACACAGATGAATATCAAAGCAAAAAAAAATAAGATCATGGTCAGAAATAAAGGTCATGTGGTCAAGAGTTAATAAGAGCAATAAGTTTGTCAGAAAGGTCACTAAAGAATGGATTTAAGACCTTTCCTTAATTAAGACACACAAGAAATTAGTATTTTAGTACCGACGTCAATTATTGCTATATTCAAGAACTCAAAGGATATATCACCTTTACTCACGAACCTAGACTTAAGAGTACACTTACAATACACAGCAACACCCCCGCCCCTTCTTCCACATCTATCATTACGATAGAGTTTGTAACCTTCAATATTATACAAAGAGTCCGAAATCTCACTCTTAAACCAGGTCTCCGAGATGCAGATAACGTCAACAGCAGAATTCCCAAAAATATATCTAACATAATCAAGTTTTAAACCATTCAGACTCCTAGCATTGAAGTGAACAACGTTCAGACCATTCGATTTAGAACAAAAAGTATGTATTAGGGCCTTATAACAACCGATAGCACCATTAGACTTATTATCATACCAAGACAAAAACCACAACACCAGAGCCAGCCCCAAGCATTCCAGAGCACATTTCATGTAAACATATTAACTGGTATTCAACACAAAATAGAAGAGATAGAGTTAGCAGGAGATAAAGAAAGTTATAGAAAATAGTAAAAGAAATATAAGTAGAAAAATATTTGCAGGTTAACATTAAAATATTCATTAACAGATGAAGAAAGTTATAGAAAATAGTTAGAAAAATATAAGTAGAAAAATATTTGCAGGTTAACATTAAAACAATCAATGCTAAGTTCCAGCGGCGCAATCAACGCTCTCCTTGTCTATCACCAGTTTCGCCTCGCCGCCAGCTGATGCTTTGACAAAAATTTTCCCACGAAACGAAAAAGCAGTGAAAAGCAAATTCTCTCTTTTCTTCAAATTTGCATACTGAAGTAATTCACGGTTCTTTTTTGTAAAGGCTTCGTGTAAGTAAATTTTCTGCTCACCGCCCATGCCAATGTCATTGAGCTGCAATTGAAGTTTATTCACTCCACGAAATGCAGCAATGGCTTTGAAGAGTTCGTTACGTTCACTCGCCACAGACAGTGTAGCTATGATAGCAGAATTTTTGTTGTTCATTTTGGCTCTCACACGAAATATATTTCGAAGATCGAGAGACTTTAATTTTGCTGATGTGCAAATTTTCTCAAAAATAACAGGAAGATTCTCACCAGAGGCAAATGGAATACCAGTGAGTACAACATCAGCAGACACACAACTGCTCTCGTACCTCTCCAAAGTTGATATCAACTCGACAATCTCAGCATTAAGCTTCAAAGCATGAGAGTCTCCACCAGTGAATTGCTCTTTAAAAGCACGCATATCAGCACAAGCGGCTTCAACCACAGAAACTCTCTCCATCACGTTTCTTAAAGATGACTTGATGTTCGTCAGCTCAGCCGATACCTCACCAATTCGCTGCAGCACTCTCTCCTCAGATGCAGTTAGCGCAGCAGTCAGGTGATCAATTATGCTCCCCTTGAAAAAATTTAGCTTAGAGTTAAGCATGGGGCTAGAGAGTACAGATGCAGCAGCAGAGGATGACACATCAACACACAGGGAATTGGCGCCAAGAGGTGAAGAGGGAGTAGAAATATGCCGCAAGCTAGTTACACTTCTGGTATTCTTAACCGGTTTAGACATCGTGAATAGAATTAACAAGTTTACAAGTCCAGCGTTATCAGCAACAGGTCACAAGGCGCGAAAATTCACAAATATAAAATCAGACGAAAGCAACTATATAGAGCTATGATCGCGACCGCCAGAAAACACGTCCACTCACAATGACATCACAACTCACAATTTTTTCCGTAAAATTTCCCAACAATTCAATTTAATTTAAATCCCAAACGAATTTCGTTTAATTTCCATTTGAAATCTTTTAATTTGAATTTAATTGAATTTCATTTAGTAATCGATTACGATAAGTGAATCGATTACGATAATTGTTGATCCGCATTAAATAAATACAAAGTTAAAATAATAAAAATGTTGTATCCTACCAGGACAAAACTTATGTCGTAGATCCTTCTATAAGAAGGATCACGGACAGTGCTTTTAGACAATTGTTAACTCTAAACTACTGTTTATTAACATTTCTTCGTAAAAAAAATTTTTCCCGTAAAATTTCCCAACAATTCAATTTAATTTAAATCCCAAACGAATTTCGTTTAATTTCCATTTTAAATCTTTTAATTTGAATTTCATTTAGTAGTTAATTTGCAGTACTTGACGTTGGCACACCTTAATTTTTTCCTTTTTTACTCAAGGGTGCCTTGCTTTACGCTGGCACTCCTCTCATAATTATAATTTTTATATTTATCTCGAGCGATCCTCGGCTCGAAAATACCGACTGTGCCAAATGTTGTATTTTACCTTTTGTAAGTCCTAACGTCCTCTTCTCAGTAAAATAATCGCTTTTTCTTTCTTCACGTCGTAGAGAGTTCTTTATTCTTTGAAAATCTTTGACTGCTTCTGTGTAATTATAATTTACGACTCCAGGTTAGAGCGTTTTCTTATTTCCATTTTGGCTCGGTTAACGTTCCCGTCGACTGAAACAAAGTTTCAAAGTTCAGATTAAATCGTTCCAATTTAATTCTTCCGCATCAAGTCTTTATTTTATTTATATTTTCGAGCCAAGCTTAATTTTGGTTGGGGAACTAGTTACTGGAACTTAGCTTTAACAATTACTCCCAAGCAAAGTGCTATGGTTGCTAGCTTTGACTTTTGAGTTAGCTTTTGAACAAAGCTTCTGGCTTACGAAGCAAAGTGCTGTGTTTGCATTAGTGGTATGAACCTTGACTGACTGACTGATGAACCTTGGCCTTGACTCACTCACTGAGTATTATTATTGAAATAATAATATGGTCATACACATTCAAGTTATCCGGAACTTGCAATTAGTGTTGGGCATTATAGTTCACTACAAAGAGCGATCTTTCTAGTTCAATCAGCCGTTGTGAACTAGTTCGTTCATATAGTTCACTCGGTCATTTAGTTCAGTAGTTCGTTCGCTCATTTAGTTCAGTACTTTACTCGGCTATTTAGTTCGTTAGTTCTTATCAGAGATGAAACATACACAAATACTAACGAGCAGCTAAACTGAAACGAACTAACGAAGTACTGAACTAAACGAACGAAAGACCTACTGCACTAATATAAAGGACCGAGTGAACTAAAAGAGCGACTGAACTAAAAGACCGAGTGAACTAAAGGAACTAAGATCTGTGAACTAGATCTCATAGTTCACGCAAGTGATTCGTTCAATTGATCTAGTTCGTTCACGAACTACCCAACTGTACTTGCAATTACGACGTATAACAAATGGCATGCTTATCTTGAAGGAATAGCTCCTAATAACAAGCAATTAAAGTGAATAAATGTCTTATTCTAAGTCACGGTCGTTTTTTTTTTAGGTAGGAAATGCTTTTATGCACATCAGCGTCTACACACTCTTCTGCACTGAAAGAGCACCGCTTTTGCCTTTCTAATCGTCTCCAACAAATGCTCCTTCCAGGTAAGTTTGCTATCTAGGATTACTCCTAGGTACTTAAGCCTTCGGAAGGATTTAATTTCGGATCCAAAAATCCTTAGAGGGATCAGGTACGGAATTTTCCTCTTCCTTGTGAAGAGGACCCTCTTAGTAGCGTTGATGGTGAGGTCCTGCTCTCTACACCATCCTTCTACCGTGGAGAGCGCCCCATGCATTACGTCCCGCATGGTGTCAACATACTTCCCTCTCACCATCACCGCTATGTCGTCTGCATATCCAATTGCATGTATGCACCTTGAGTACAGTCGTTGAAGCAAAGAGTCAACAGTGATGTTCCAAAGGATTGGTGATCAACACTTTAGGGGCTTTCCCCCCACCAGCACTCAGCTGACGTCCGGCTTCCAGCTTCTTCCAGCAAGCCTTCTTCTGGAATGGTCCCACACCCCTCCCTGGGGACATCCCCTTGTCACTATCGCTCTTAGCCTCCCGCATTGCAGATTTGCAGATAACGACAGCCCTGTGGCGCAGCATGAATTCAATCCAGTTAGATACGACCAGGTTGAGCACACGGCCCTCCAGGGCTTATTTCAATCTTCTGAAAGAGATCTTATCGAAAGCAGCCTCTATGTCCATAAAAGTGGTCATAGGGATGCCTCCATTATTCAGTTCCTTTTCCGTCACCCGACCAGGTCATGGAGGGTGGTGTCCGTAGATCTCCCCGCTCTATATGCGTGGTGAAATCTACTTAGAGGACGTTCCACAAATGCAGTTTCCCTAGATAGTCCACCACCACCCTCTCTTTTGTCTTTAAGACGAAGGAGGTAAGTCGACCGGTCTAAGGGATTTGGCCTCCGTGTAGTTATTTTTTCCTGGTTTTGGTAGGAATACTCCCTCAGTCCAAATGCCAGGCACATAACACGTTGCCAGATATGCCACGAAAACTCCCCTGAATCGCTCGAGCAGCTGCTCCTGGCCCCACTGAAGCAAAGCAGGAAATATTCCGTCAGGTTACATTCCCGAAGGAGTGAGTCACCGCGGACTCGGTATTCGCTTCAGGCTGGATCCCACTGGAATATGACCACAGCTTGATCAAGACCGCAGTCCCCGCAATGGTCCCCCGCAGCACTTTCCCCCCACCAGCACTCAGCTGACGTCCGGCTTCCAGCTTCTTCCAGCAAGCCTTCTTCTGGAATGGTCCCACACGAGGAGAGCTCGCTAACGACTCCGAACCGAAAGAACGGCTAAGAGCCGAGAAGTCAGCTTAGCTATGGATCTCTCCAATGCTCTTCTCGTCTTCTGCCACTTCCGCTTGCACCTCTGCTTCTCCCTCTTACGAGAGATCGCTGATGCGACCACTTCTATGGCGCGCCCTTCCGGTTTGCCGCTACGCCCGACTAATCCCTTGGAAAATACCTTGGGATCCGTCTCGTCGTCGCTTTCACCCGGACTCGATATGGGTGCCATGACGTCCCTTGGAACTAAACCCTTGGACGGTTCCGTTCCACTGGGAATCCCCATCACCACTCTGACGACAGAGTCGTCCAGCTGACTGGTTTTTCGGCCGGGGGGCGAGCTCCAAAATCTCGTCACAAGTTGCGGATACACCTACCGATGGTTTCCCACACCCTGCTGAAGCTAATCCCTCATCAGGTTCCGCCTCGATAGGGGCCTCCACTCCAGCCCTTTCCCTCCCTTCGTACATTGTCTGTTTTTTTGTTCTTGTTTGTATTGTGTTGTCCGTTTTGGTCCCACGAGTAATGGGGAATAGCCACCCGCACAGAGCCTCTTGTGCAGGCAAGGCTATTTAAACCGGTGGGCGCCAGGTAACCGGATTCTCCTGTTGTACGTTACTGTAGGGAGGTTTTCTTTGTTTAGCCTATCGTTCCTTTTAAAATTAAACACCTTGTGGTCCGGTTTTATATAATTTTATTTACTACCTCTTTTCAATTTTGTTACAATTCACTTTACACTTTTTAATGGGATTGGTCGTGCTTAACTTTATTATTGACTAATTAATATTATATTATATTATAGTGACACTCTTTGGTCTTTTCATACACTTATTTATGATTTCGCCCGTTTGTGTAATTTTATTACTCTTATATCTTTAGTGACAATGTTCTTCTTAACCGGACTTACACTACTTTTACACTATTATTTACACTATTCTTTCGTCGCGACTTGATACGCGATTCTGAAGAACGACTTCTTTGTTTGGGTTTCACTACAAGACTCCCGTTGGAATCTTTTCTATTTTTCCGCCTTGGCTCGGTTGACACACCCGTCGACCGAACCAAAGTGGATCAGTATGCCGTGTTTCGCAATTTCCATTATTTCGCAATATAAAAATTGTAATGTTCGCAGAATCAATACGCGGAAGAAAATCGTTCTCAATTTAATTCTTCCGCGTGTGGATTCTGATCGTTGGTTATTTTAAACCAAGCGTTTTAATGGTTTCAACGCCTGCTATTGAAAGCTAGTTTCCACAATACACTCCAATCGCCACGCGCTATGGATTTTAGGGTTTGGAAGCTCGCTACTAAATGCTAGCCTCCACGATCCATTCCAATTGCCAAGCTCCGGTTGCTGACTTGGCTTTAGCCGTTAATAAAACCAAAGCTTGACTAAACCAAAGTAAACTAAAGCTTCGGGCTTACCAAGCAAAGTGCTGTGGTTGCATTAATGTGAACTTGGCCTTGACTCACTCACGGAGTAGTATTATAAAACTGGCCTTGAAAGTTCTTATCTCCCGGAACTGGAAATTGCGATCGCGACATACAACATCCCTCCACCCTCGGGGAAGAAAAATTTAGTATCGTACAAAACGATATTAAATTCTTCTTGTACATTTGTTGAATCGTGGGTGGGCTTATGTTTATGTTAATTTTTGCTTATTGCTTGTGTTTTTTTTTTCCTCTCTTATGAATATCTTATGTGTTATGTCAATTGGTGTAATTGGGGTAAGATTAGTTAGCATGATAATACAATTAATTATGAGTAATAATTACAATAATTACAATGCAATTAATTATCAATGATGACAATAAAAATTATGAATTTCTAATTTACAATAATAATTCAATAATACAATCGATAACTGCATTCTTCGGTGTCATCTGTGTGTAGGTTGAGAATGATTTTTATGTTGATCTTGACGTTGATGTTCTTGTTGTTGTTGATGATGGTTTGGCTGTTAATGTACACCCCGTTGTCTCGATGTCTTCTTCTCGATGTGTTGTGGGAATGTTGCTGCGGGGTAGCTGACGTGGTAGGTGCTAGGCTTGATGATCAGATGCAGATGTTCGTTGCCGGTAGTATCGTTGTCCCGCAATTGGGATCAATTGGTTTTCGCTTCACGGTAGTTGAAGGTTGAGATGTTACCAAGATCATCATTTGTAACATCTTGCTAAACATCTTCAACATTTTTCTTGTCGATAGTGGTGATGCGTGATGCTTGAGGTAATGTTGTCGAGTGTGATTTGTGCCACGGAGTAATGTACCATAAATTTAACTGGCGAACTGTGAATGACTGGTGTAAATTTAATTGTGACCGCATTAGTCCTTGTCTACTAGCTTCTCCATCGCCGCGACGTTGTGATGCTATCCCTTACGCTTAACGTAACTTTCGCTTGAAGTTAAGCTGCTAGGCTGCCATCATGATTCATGAGGATTTCGCTTTTGCGCAGACACTGGAAATTAGCTGCTGCAGATGGGTTAGGTCCCTATTTTGTTGCGTGTTTCATTGCGGTGATTTCGGTCTCCACGTGACCTCAAGGTACTGTGTATTTGTCACCACTATCACTCGATAATATTGATGTTCAACTGTTGCTGTTGTCGGATCTCTTTGAAGGTAGTTTCGTGCTTTTGTCGAATGTTGTTGCATCGTTGCATTGATGCGTTTGATTGTTGCAACTATTCCATCTCTGGTTGCGATGGTTGTTGTCGCTACGCTGATCAGCTGTTCCAGCTACCCTCCCCCTTCGAGTTGGTTGGGTGCTAATCGTCGCCCTGTTGTAAATGTTCGTAACTGTTGTGTAGTGTTGTTGCACTTCTGTTGTTGTGATGGGTGTACATCGGGATGGCTGTTGGGTTGTCTGCATGATGGGTTCTTATTATGTATCTTACATTTTGCACTGATGCTTACGCCTCACATTTTACATATTTTAATTCTTTATTTTTGTTTTTACCATGTATATTTCGTTTTAATATAATTTGTTTATTACAACTTTAAAATGAATTGAATTTCAATTAAAATTTAATTAATGTATTTTAATGCTGATAAGATAGCGTTATCTTGGTGCAATTTTATTATTATATTTCTGTACTTTCTATATTATTTCAATCTATGCTTTTATTTTTCTTTTCAATCAATATCTAATTATATTATTTTGTAAAAGTTTGTAAAAAGTGCATTTCTTTTTTTTTCTAATAATTATATGTTCATTCGTATTTCCTTTTAATTTTCTTAATTTCGTATTGAATGTCCATATTTTATTCTAAATTACAATTTAATTAATTTTTAAATTATTTTTATATTGTGTACATTATTATTTTTAAATGAAGTTTAAATCTTGCATATATGTACGTGTATAACAACGCTTTCATTATTTCTTTGTTTTATTTTTGGCTTTTGTTAAAAGTGATTTACTTTTGTTTTTGCTTTTTTTTCCATTAATTGCTTAAACTGACACTGCATTCTGCTCGTGTTCAGTTGCTCTGCTTTTGCACCTGCTTTTTTTTTCGCAGTGCTTGCGTTAGTTGATTAATTCTTAGCTTTTGCTTTGTTTGTTATTAACGCGATTTCATTAATATTTTACATGGAATCTTAATGAACTACATTTTATAGGACCGTACATTACATTACCTATTTTGTAATAATTATATTTTATAGTTTTAAGAAGAATTTCTTTATGTATTATTATAATTAAAATTATTCATTATTAATATTTAGGATTAGAAGAATACTTCACCAGATTTGAGGCAATTATTTTCTGTCTTATATTTATTTATCTTTTATTTCTATGTCTGCATTTAGGTGCAGATATAATTTATAAATTGTGGTTATGCATAAACTCAGTCTTTATGCATAGATTTCATGTGCATTTATTTCTAAAATAATTGCAAATGCACTAGGTATGGCTGTGTATTTAACGGAACAGCTACTTTATATATACCGTATATTATCCTAGAAATTGTTAATTAGTACCGTAGTATGTATACTTATTTCTTTTAGGGTATATGTCGCACGCGTGACCTAAATCGCCATGCATTTCATTACGCGTGCAATTATTAATATTATAATTGCAACGTAATATAATTTATTTTCAATTTTAGTGCAAGTTATGAAAAAAAATTTTTTTTCATATGAGTTTTCCGGGTTCGTGTTTGTCTACTAGCGCTTATAAATACGCTCTGTCCTATCGTAATTTTATTCCTATTTTATTTATTTCTCTCTGTCCTATTTTATTTATTTTATTTTAGTTTTAATAATTCCTTCAAATTGTCTTCAAGATAGAAGATGTCACGATATCCTAGCCAGCAGTACTCTTTCCCCCTGGGGTATTACCTCAAGGAGACATTCAGAGTTATCCGAGAGGACGTCTGGGACTTGGAGCCTCTTATTCCCCTGCTGGAGCAAATGGAGGCTTCCTTCGACGCCAACCCCACACGGGAGCATTTACAATTCGTGGTCGGCGCCCTCGACTGGCTGCATCGTTGCTGGCCGGTGCTACCCGGCTTGTATCCTTGCCTGAGAGAGTTGCTGGACTCCTGGCAGGAGTAAATTAGTATCGATTCTGGATCAATCAATTCTGGAATTGGCAGTTTAAAATTAATGAAATTTCAAAAATAAATTTAAAATTTTCCTTTGTATGCTATTCCACGAAATAAACAAAAAAAATACTCTATTTAAAAATTACCCTCTTTTGTTTTTTTTTTTGGTTTTCGGCTTCGTATTGTGTTGGTATATACTTTTTTTTTCCCCCCGCTTGACCCTGAATGAATGATGATGAGATGAAAAATAATGACGTTACTTGTTTTGTGTCATTGTTCCTGTTCTTATGCTATTACAAAAACAATTTTCTGTGTGTTTACAATAAAGAATAATTTATTAGAATTAAGTCAGTTATTACATTCATATTTTAAAAAAACTTTTGTTTAATTCATGTGCTATAATGTTGTTGTTTACACTTAACTATTACTGTGTTAATAAAGTCTCTGTTATTAAGAAAAATTTCTCAAATTCGTCTATTGGATGCTGAATTTACACTTTGAATCATGTCATTTGGAATATATTTTTATTTCTTCATTTTACATTATTTCTAATATACTTAATTTTGTACTAGTTTAAGAATAATTTCGTCACAATATTTTTTAATTTAAATTGAGACTGAAACTAAAAAATTTTTTAAATTTCGCTAATATGGGTTTTGCAAGTGTTATTATATAATCGCAAGTGTTATTATGTCTGTAATATATCCTGCTATATTAAGACCAATGCTTCCTGCTTCGTATCTATTAACCTTTGCTAATCTTACTGAGATTACGTTGTTTTCCTAATCGATGTACAAGCTAACGTGTAATTAGCAAGATGACTAGTAAACTCCGTTACCATTTCCGCTCTCATTTTTGATTTATTGATTAGTTTATTAACTTCTCCCGTGACTTTATGTTGTGATTTGTATTTCATTATTCTTGTAACCAGTATTTGTAGCTTTATAAGTCTAGCGCCTTCAGATGTGTGCCTTGAAGGTTTGGCCTGCGATCGGTTGCTCGTAAATGCCACACTGTTCGTTGTTCTCCGCTATTTGCATGGTGGTTTGGTGGTTCGGTGGTTTTGGTGGACTGGGCAGTGGTATGTCGAGTTGTTGCATTGGCAACGATATTGATGTTATTGGCGTCGCCAATCTTCGATGGGGTGTACTGTAGTTGTTTTTCCCGTGGTTCCTCCTGCTCCTATACCTCACTAGTATTACTGCTATACCTATTATAGCCAGGAGTGTCACCGTCCCGATGATACCCGTAGTTTCTATTACTGTCTGCTTGTTACTTAAGTGATTGATATTGCGTTCTTGCGTTATTTCCCTCTTCAACTCTTCCATCATTTTGCCTCCTGCTGATATTATGTCTTTTACCTCTATATTATCTGTTAACTTGACTGGGTGTAGTCTGTATTCCGAAAGATCTGTTTTGATAGTGTTCGCCCAGTTGTCCCGGAGCGCGTTGATCAGTATCGTGTGGTTTTGGGTTTTGTGCACCCCGCTTATTGTGGACTTCGCATTGTCCTCGTAATTTAAAACTATGCCTATCCCATGGATTTCACACTTTTCTTTCATCTCAATACGACCAACACCTGATACCGCGACTGCGGTGGTGCTGTTCTTACATTTAACATTGAAAGTTTGCTCTCTTCGGAGACTGTACAGCCACGCATTTGGGGCTTTCAATTTTACTATGAACCCTTCACTCGCTGGTATGGCTACTTGCTTGCAGACCTCCTTGTTCAAATTATTATGATGCAGTAGCGTTATCTCACACACGTCGCTGTTCCCTGTTAGAGACTTTCCTTGCGTCTTGCATACTCTCACTAGTTCGTGGTCGATTTTCTTTTCAGTGTTCTGTATGGAATGGCACTCCTTGAGATTACTCTGCGACATTCCAATGAATTTCCACTGCATCTTTGACTCCGCTAAGTAATCATAAGCGTAGTTATATCCCACTTATCATCTAGAAAAATGGGAATCGGGTACGCTTTTAGCACGTTAAATCGCTCCTCTTCGGGTAACGGAATTTTTACGCCTACTATGAGGCCTTGTGCGCCCCTAAATGCTTTGACCGTCGCTATATGGTGGATGTCGAGATTATCTTCTAGTATCCACACCGCTTTGTTCGTCAAGTCCAAGGTTTTTGCTGCCTCTCTCAGTTTCTCGTCGCTTATTACAGCTGGATGCAGCTTCCCGCTGTAGAGATCGTCTATAATTGACATTTCTATGAGCTGTTGCCCCTGTATCTCAATGAGGCTCGCTTCTACCGCTGACTGTACTTGCACCATTCTCAGTCCCAACTCACTGTTTCCCAGCTCCTTTCTCGCCATGTCGTTAACCTTGTTCTGTTCTTCCACGGTGGTGTTCAGTTCCCCTTGGAGTGCGTTAATTCTCCCAACTGCGGCTGTTATTGGTTTTGCTAGTGCTTTGTAACTCGCTTCCATCACCGTCACCTGTTTTTCCATTAGATTGTAATGGGTGTGCTGCGATACGTCTAGCTCGTGCAATTGTTGATAAACCTGGTTTGCATCCTTTTGGTCCATTACGCCAAACGCCCAGTTTAGTGCTTCCCCTACGAAATTCAGCGCTCGTTTGGTTCTCCTTCTAGAAATTGCGGCGTTTATCATCTGCTCGTTTTCCCTTAATCTGGTCAGCACTATTTTCATGGTACCATCAACTGCTCCGCATATGTTCTTGAAGTTGGCCAGTAATAAATCCTTGTTTATATTGTTGCATGTACCCTTGAGCTCCGCTGTATACGCTTCCAACTTGTCTACCAATGACGCGTAATCAAAGGGTTCGAACCGTGTAAACAGTGTCCAGTCGCTGTTATAGAATAGCGTCTCTCCTATCGATTCGAAGAATATAGGGGTATATCCTCAAAAACTATCGGTGCCGCGGTGACCCAGTGCACGGCCAGTAATATCAGTAGTCCTTTCATTTTCCCTATTCGTTCCTTTGACGGAATGTGAGCGGTATTTACTCTATTTTTGGAAAAATGATCTGTTAGTGTTATTGCATTCTGTTGTTCCTGTCATATTTTATCCCTATCTTACTTATAGTTTATTATTCCTATCTATTTATTCTATCATATTCTATATTCATTTACTTTTTCCTACTCCTAATAACGTTATTATTGTAAATAACTTAATTTAATGTCTCCTAACCCTATTTTCCTAGTTTAGTTATCCTGATAGTGTCCTATGTAATTGTCTAATTAATCCTATACTCCTATTTAATTGCTATTATATAACTTATAGTTATTACTAGTTACTTATAACTTATTAACCAAGTTATTGTGGGAAGGTTTTTCTCTTCCCTTAATATTTAAAACTGTAGTAATTGGACTTTTAATCTTTACTACTTTATATGGCCCTATCCATATTGGAGAAAACTTATTTTTCCTAGTTTGATTTTTAATTAATACACTATCTCCTATTTTAAATTCTACTAAATTTACTTTATTATCATACTGCATCTTAGCTACCTGTTTCGCTAAATCCTGATTCTTTCTCACTATTTCGTGAGCTCTTTGTATTTGGAATTTTAATACTTTGTTTGGGTCTTCGGCATTATATACCGGACTACACTTCCTTTTCAAGTTAGTCGACTTTTCTGTATCGAAACCAAATAAAGTGCGGAACGGTGTTTGCTTCGTCGTAATGTGGGGTGTGCGGTTATGAACATGCATAGCTGCAGTTAACCATTGATTCCAATTCGACCCGTCTTCTTTAGCAAAACTACGCAAATATTCCGCTAAAGGTCGGTGGCTTCTTTCTAATGAGCCATTCGCTTGTGGATGATAAGGCGTTATGTGTAATTTTTTGATACCTAATAATTTACATGTGTCTGAGAACAATTTCGAAATGAAATTAGTTCCGTTATCTGTAATTAGAATTCTAGGAATTCCGTAACGCGTAATAATTTCGTCGTAGAAAGCCCTGGCAACCGTACTTGCTTCCGCGTCTGGGATAGCTGTACATGCCATAAACTTTGAAAAATCGTCTTGAAAGGTTAAAATATATTTGTTTCCGGACACAATTTCTGGTAGAATACCTATTTATCCATACTAATAGGTATAAATACTATATCCATGTAAACTTTGTCGAAAGGCCGCGTTGGTGTATCTGTTAACACCATGGGCATTTTTGTTAATTTCGAGCTTTTGTTAGCTTGGCACTTCGGACAGTTTTTGATAAATTCTTTTACTTGTCTTTGCATTCCTGGCCATCTGAATTGTTTTCGGATTCTTAAATACGTTTTCACCGCACCCTGATGTCCTCCCAGTGGTGAATTGTGAAAGTCTTTAATCACTGTTTCTATTTGTTTCGGGTCGGACAGCAATGTTGCTGTGTTACTTGTTCCGTTTCCCGGTTCCTCATCATCCTTGTCGACTTCAATAGTTGTTCCTTGTTGTTGTTCCTTGCCCTGGTTTGCTGTTTTCGACCGTGTTTGTACGGCCCCTATTGTTTTGCGGTTTACCTGAGGAATTCTACTCAGTGCATCTGAGTTAAAGTTTTTTTTGCCTGGCTTATATAAAATTTCAAAATCGTATTCTGACAATTTGTGTCTAAACCTTGCCAGTCTTGAGGTTTGGTCCTTTAAATTGGCTATTCCCTTTAGTGGTTGATGGTCAGTAAAAATTTTGAAATGTCTCCCTAAGAGATATGCTCTGAAGTTTTTTGTTGCCCAAACTACCGCCAAGAATTCCTTCTCTATTGTTGAATATCTCTTTTCTGTGTAGCTCAGCGCTCGGCTAGCAAACGCTATTGGTCTATCTTCACCTACTTCTCCTTGCGAAAGTACTGCGCCCAACGCTTCGTTACTTGCGTCGGTAGTTAACAGAAACTCTTTTGAGAAATCTGGATATGCCAACACTGGCGGTGACACGACTGCTTCTTTTAACCGCTCAAATGCTTGCTGACAGCCTTCTGTCCAGATAAATTTTGCGTCCTTCCGTAGTAATTTGTTAATTGGTAGCGCTCTGTGTTTTCAATAAATTTTCTGTAGTAATTTATTAGTCCAAGAAATGCTTGTACCTCTTTTTGTTTCTCGGTACTCCTATGTCCTTTACACATTCTACCTTGTAGGGGTCTGGTAAAGCACCATTTTCCGAGCATTTGTGCCCTAAATAAACTATTTCCTTTCTCAGAAATTTGCATTTCTCTGTATGCAGTTTTAAATTATGTTCGCGTAATTTCTGTAATACTGAACATAACCTTTGCTCGTGTTGTTTAAGATTTCTACCATATATAACTCTGTCATCTAAATAAACAAAACAGTCTATCCCTTGTAGACCTGTTAGGATATGATTCATTATCCTTTGGAATGTTGCTGGGGCACCTATTAGCCCAAATGGCATTCGATTGAATTCGAAATGCCCTAGTCCTGTACTAAATGCTGTTTTTTCCTTGTCCCTTTCATCGACTAAAACTTGGTGATATTCACTTGCCAAATCAAGCGTTGTAAAATATCTGCTATGGCCTAATTGCTCTAAAATTTTGTCGATGCGCGGAATTGGAAAAACTTGTTTGATTGTAGCTTCATTTAATTTCCTGTAATCTATGTATTACGAGTCTCCATTTTTTGTCGCAGTCCTTGCCACTTTTCTTGGGCACTAAAAGTAACGGTGAGTTCCACGGTGATGTGCTATGTGTGATTATGCCATCATCTAAAAGTTTGTTCACTTCTTAATTTATTTCCTCCCTATGTATTTGAAGTAATCTGTATTGTTTTCTATTTATGGGCGGCTGATCTGCGCCTGTTGGAATTTCGTGTTTCAATACACTTGTAAACGTCTCCGTCGAATAGGAAGACGTCATGAAAAGATTTTACTATTTCTTCTATTGAATTCTTTTCTTCCATATTTAAATTTTCATCTAACTCAATTTCATTGAGCAATTCATTTATTCTTCTTTTGGCATCTATGTTGCCTATGCTATTAATTGACTCAGTACTTTGTATTGTGTACTCGTCGAAGTTTGTGAATTTTGGTTTAAATTCGCTATCTATTTCGTAATCATACTCTGTTGTATTTAATATGGGAGCATAAACCGTATTATCTTTCACATTTACTAATGTGTCTGCTATATAGATTCCTGGATCTATTTCTTCTTTATGAATTACAACATTATTACATTTCGTACGAAGTTTTAATGGTACTATCGTAATTGTTCTAGCATCAACTGGTATATAATTTTGTTTATTTTCCTCTTCTATCTGCTCGACAGTTTTTATCGGTAATTCTAAAATAACGTCTTTCCTTTTATCGAAGAGTGTTAAACTATTTTCCATTGTTTTTATAATGGAGTTGTTCCACTAATTATCTCTTCCTAATATGCCGTCTGCCGGTACTCCTTGTTTAAGTGACACCACGTGTAGCGTTAAACGTAAGGACTGTACCTCATTACGACATATAGTAGTCGATCCTTCTGTGGTCACACAACCTCCAAATGCTCCGCTTAAGTCTTTCCTATTCGACTTGTCTATTATTGTGCTATCTTTTATCGCACACCTCTTTATCAGGCTTGTATCTGCTCCTGTATCTACCAGTAAAATGAGTTTTCCATTTATAGACTCTTCGCAAGGTAATTCGATGAACACGTAATTTAGCTGGGTTTGAGTGCAGTTAGATACCCCTGTTTCTATATTTTTATTTTTAATTGCTAACTTATTCATTGGGCACGGTATTAAATTTTGGTTTTTATCTTTCAACTTAATTGGCATCTCTAAATCAACTGTTTCTCCAAACGTATGATTTCACTCTGTTACGTTGGTTTTCTTATTATTATCAGTCCCTCTTAACTTGATATTAATTTTTAAGTCTCTTGAAAGTGGTAATGTTTCAACAATCGCTTTCGATGTCGGACTTACGGTTACCACTTTATTTCTTAAAGTTGGTAACGTATCCACAATCGGTTTGGATGTATGAATTACTGTTACTCCTTCATTTGGCCTTAAGTTCCTAATATTCTTGGGTTCCCAGATTATTGGCCTGTTCTGGGCCCTTGATAGTTTCCCGGACTGTTACTTTGTAACGATTCCCAAATGCTTTTTGCATCGCAATTTTTTATCATGTGTCCTGGTCTATTACACCAATGACATAGCGTTTGGTTTGCTCTGTTTGGCGGATTCCTCTGTAACCCGTTAAGTGTATTTGGGTTGGGGTTTATTGACCCTTTCTGATTCCCGGTCTGCTGGAATTGGTTCTGAGGCCAATTCTGCTGTGGTTGGTTTGGCTGCCAGTTTCGTTGGACTTAGCTTGACTGCCAATTTTGCGGGGGTGGATTCAATTGCTGAACTCCTTGAGTTCGATAATTGGGCCCTTGATATGTGTTCCTTGCCACATTTTTCTGGCCTCCCTTTTGGTTACACCTCCAGTTTGCCTCGTGTCCGTATTTTGAACACTTTTGGCAATACGGCGAGTTCTTGCGAGTTAAACAATCATCCCTGGTTTGACCTCGCTTGTTACAAAATGAGCATATTATTCTATCTGCCGCTCCTTGTGGAGTATTTTGTATCCTATTTGGTTGCCTGACGTTTTTTCCTCCTGAAGCTCTGCCCTGACTTCCATGTTGAATTTGTTCTTGTTGCGTAATGGGCATGGTGGCAAGAAATGATGAATTCATGTTTACGTTTAAGGGGTCTGCGTGGAAGATGCTACTGCTTTGTACGGTTTCGAGTGCATCTATGGCTAACTCTACCATTTCTTCGATGTTTTTCTCCGTCACATTGAGCATATAAATCCTCAATGCGGCGTTCTTAAGCCCTGATTTAAAGGATTTCTCGACGGCCCCTTCCACCATACTCAAAATTGCCATATCTCCTTTTCCGTCATATTTCGTTCGAATTAACTATACTGCCTGTGTTCGTAGGGTGTTCAGGCGTCTTGCAAACTGTCGTATATCCTCGTTAAGTAACTAGTTACAACTTTGGATCGCTGTTAACACTGAGTCTAAGGAGACCGTTGGTAAATATGCCCTTTTTATGGTGAGGTAGAATTCCTCGAGGGTATTGAATCGTTTTGACCTAACTAAATCATAGGCATCCCCATATAGTCTTTGCTTAATGCAGTCTATGTAGTCCTGAATATTGTCTTTACCCACCTCTCTTGCGGCTAATTCGAGTGGTACCAGCCTATTTGTATTTTTAGCTATCTCTCCAATACCCATTCGGGTTTGATCTTTTGTTGTCTTAATTTGTGGGAGAGACCTTGCGTTGCCGTCCTTCCGACTAACTGCGGGCGGATTTGGTTCCTTATGAAAGAGTGACTGGTTGTGATCTAGCGACATTTCCTGACTTAGAAGTCTATTCTGCTCTTTTAGCTCTTGTATTCGTCTATTTGCGTCTTCTAAAGAACTACAGTCTTCCCTTGATTTCCGTGCAAATCCCTGTTCTAATGTTCTATTCAACGTTTCTTCGGTTAGTCCCTTCTTCTCTAATAGTTGTCTTAGTTTTACGTTCTCACACTCTAATTTCCTCAGTAAATCTTCCTGAAACACTTTATCAACTAAATAATTATCGTACCTATTCTTCAGTGCGTTAAATTCTGATTCCCATGCTTTTGAATCCTCTGTCTTATTATCTATTACCTGGTTTAGGAATGTAAGCAATTCCTCTACTATCGCGTCTGATCTTTCTACACTTGTAAGGTCTCCTAACTCCCCTACTCTAGACTTTATCAATTCTAAGTTTTCTTTGTTGCCTACCGTTCCTTTTAATATCGCCCAATATTTACCTATAAACTCCCCCAACTGTCGTTTTAGGTCCTTATGGGTTGTCTCTAACTCTATATACGCTTGCTCCTGCAACGACTCGGCCATTAATTAAACGAACCACATATAGTTTAATGGGGTTTTATTTTTCTGAATGTTTACAATTAACCTATGTAAGAGTATACATAAATTTTCCCTAATGTTGTGAAGTTAAATTTATTTTAAAGTGTTGGGTTAAAAATGTTGTAAAACGGCTACTTAGCGCCGCTACTTAACGTTCCATCGTTTAATTTTTTATACTAGTCACTTTACACTTTTTATACTAGAGACTTTTGAATGAGAGATAATTAATATTTTTATTAAGAAGATTCAAGTTCCTTAACCGGCTTAGAATTCTTGCTCGCTTCGTTTACCGAGCGTGCAGTAAACATTCGCTGTACATATGTTTATTTGTCTGTACGCTGACGTCGGCTGCTGCTTTGTTTCTAGCAGAGCTGAAGCGTCAAAATTTTCGTGACTTCGCTGTTCAGCTTTGTTTTTGTGACTTCGCTGAGGTAATTTAAGACCTCACAGAAAGGAACTGCAACGTTTGCAATCTCGGATTCGGACGATTAACCTAATGAACTCGTTTGAGTTATTTCTTCGTTAATTGCTTGCTACCTTTGATTGTTTTTACCAGCAAGCAATTGTAATTGCTTGTCATTTAAACAACCAATCTAATTTTGCTTTGATTCTCCAAACAATATGAAGTCTCTAAGCGCATTACTTTAACCGTTTAACTTCTAATAATGGTATTTTAAAGTAACCCCAAAAAAATTTTTCAAACTTTCAAAAATTTCCGACGAACTGATGAAATTAATTATCGATTAAGCAAATTAAACTGTGCGACTTTGAAATCAAATACAAATTTGAGGACAAAAGTCTAAGACACATCCGAAAAATGTGCGGCTTCGAAATCAAGTTAACCGTTAAAATTTCTTTAACGTGTGTAATTTGAACTCAAACGCCTAAGACACACTCGAAAAAAATGATACACCGAAACTTAACTCTACGTGTTTTGTTTTTGTTTTAATGGATTTCTGTTTTTAACTATGTAAATTTATAAAAATACATGAACTCGTCATTTAACTCTCCTTTTCCTAAAACCCTTTTTGTTGTACGCAATTATAATTATTTACTACTTTTATTCATTACCCGTGAAACCTTTAATTTTTATTTTCGATCTCTTCTAATTTGATTTCAACGTGCATTTCACTGCAATTTTTAAATTAGTAAAAATTCAAATTCCTCATAACTGTTACAATTTTTCGATAAGCGATTTCGAAACTTGGATCCAAGTCGCTTCGCTTATCGAATCGCTTATCGAAAAATTGTAAAGCGTAAGACGATAACGTCAAATCAGTTATGAGGAATTTGAATTTTTACTAATTTAAAAATTGCAGTGAAATGCACGTTGAAATCAAATTAGAAGAGATCGAAAATAAAAATTAAAGGTTTCACGGGTAATGAATATAAGTAGTAAATAATTATAATTGCGTACAACAAAAAGGGTTTTAGGAAAAGGAGAGTTAAGAGGTAATCAACTATATTTCAGCATTGATCAAATTTTCGCAAAAGTCATTAAAATTTTTCCTCAATTCAACTTTTGTGTTGACAATTTCATCAATTCAATTTGTTTTTAGTTTTGATATTTTAATTGTTTCAATCTTAATTTAATTGTATTTTGTTTCAAACTTCATTTAATTTATTTAATTTAATGTCGAAATTTTCTTAATTAAATTTTTTTTTCCTCTTAATCTGTCTAATTTCGCATTATATTTCATTGCAATTTGCTTTAGGGTCTTTTGAACTAATTCCCTATTTCGCACTTTTAAGTACACCTCGAAACTTTCGCTTTTGTTTTTTTTTCTCTTTTGAAAAATGTGAATTTTCCTTTCTAAAAACGTTTTACTTTGTCCCTATCAAATAAAAGGACTTCCCGAGTGAAAATGGGTCGACCTCAGCAAAGATTTGCTGATAAGTTATTTATTATTTGCTCAGATAAGTTTGCCGTGCTTTTACGCTGGCATCCTTTTGATGAAACCCGATGAATTTTTAGCTGAAAGTTATTTTATGGTTCATATTATTTAATAATATAATATATTTTAATATATTAAAAGAATTAAACTCCTATCCTTTAATTAGAATTAATTCTATCCTTTCCACTTTTTCTTTTTCAATTTTTCTTTTTACTAAGCTACTTATTTTTTCTTATTTCACTTTTTCTTTTGTTTGTCCACTTCATGCCAAATTCACCAAATTATTTTTCACTTTTTGCGTTTTATTTATTAACGAAAATATCCTTTCACCTTTTTATCAGTTTTCCTTTCTAAACTTTCTGTTTTGTTGTTTAATAGGTAATTGAATTTGGAACTTGAACCAATTCCAATACCTTTTATTATTTTATAAGTGCAATTCGGAACTTGAACCGAATCCACACTTTATTCTTTGAGTGATAGTATTATAATTGGGGTTAAATGAATACTCTCTGATTTTTAGTTGAATACTACCAATTTCTTTATTACATCGATTTCATTTATAGATAAAAAACACTTAAGCTAAGCATAAATAACAATAAGAAAATAAAATAAAATAAGAAATATTGCCTAATTGACAAAGAAGTATTGTGAAACAATTTAAATTAAACAGAAGACAAAATAATTAAAAACGCTATATTAGTGAGCGTCAGCAAATTCGCAAGCTAACTTAATTTTGATTTCGGTCAGCGACCGCCAGCGTAATATAAGTGCAGTCAACGACACTGAGCCATGCTCGCAGTCGATGACCCAGTCCAAGGTAGAAAAAGTGCTGCCGTTAGCATAGCGAGTCGCGACATCCTCCCGCCCGTTGAATAGTATTCAAGCCTATACGTTGATCGAATATACGCTGCTTGGTCTCAAGCGGGGTGGTTTAGGTGGTCCTGTAGATCGTGGATTTTTATGCCAAATTTTATAGCTGGTGTGTGCCAATAATAACAGGGTCAACACCAATGCAGAGTAGTTGATGATATGATGATGGATTGTACTATTTTCAATAGCTTGTGGAAAGTGTATATTCTTCACGTGCTTGTTGGATTCCAAAACAGCGTCAAGATCTGAGGTGCCCTCGCTAATTTTGTTGCTATTGTTGCTGCCGTTTGAAGTTTTGTTGATTATTAGGGATGGTGCTTCAACCGCGGCTTCAAACTGTGTGTAGGACGTGTGCATTACGGTAGCTATTGTGAAATGTCCCTTGAGGCTCAGCATTGCGTTTCGTATTGTGCAATTGCTGTTTAATGTCAACATTCCTGTGTTAACCAGCGAGAGCTGTTGTAACTCATTTCCACATACAGCTGTTAATTCAGTTCTAGTATGAACCGAAAAAATCCATTGATTGCCCTTGCTAGTAGGGAGCCATTCATCGTTGTTATTACTGGGAATATAATTGCAATCTGCTGTTGGTTTATTGGTTAAAAGCAGCACTTCGCACCTGTGAGCCAGTGCGTCAACTCCGTAGGTGAGTTGTCTATTTGAGCATATGTACATATCGTCATCCAATCGATTGCAAGCCCTTAATTCCTCCTACGTCATTGGGAAATATTTATCCCGATGAGCATTGATGGCCATTATCTCCATGCTAGGGTGAATTCTCATGAGTGTTCCATTGCGAACTGCGGGAATGGGCACCAGATTAAATAGATGATAAGATTCCAGGCCTACTAATGGGATCATTATTTTGAATATGACATGTTGGTCTGTCAATGTGCCCTTGATGTCCATTGTTTTGTACAATTGTAGAAGGTTGTTATCGCCGTTGGGAAGTAACAGTCCTGGCGATATATGGTTTTTAATTTCCTTTAATTGCTCTTGTAGTTGTTTCGGCGTCAGCAGTATTGGACTGACGCGCTCATGATGTACAGCAGTCATTACATTCAAGATTGCGGATTGAACTCTTCTTAGATTTACGGCCATTGCTGAGAGTTGTGTGGAAAACGATATATACCATTGGAAGATTTTGTAATGGTCGATTTCATCCATTAGTTCAGCAAGTTGATCATTTATGTGTTTCAGATTAGCTTGTGATTCCAATTCCTTTCTTTTGACAATATTTATTGTTGAATCTATTATGGAGGTTTGGTTTTTCATTAACTCTAAGAGGAATTCTTCATTGTTTCGGACTTTGTTGATGGTGGTGGACATTTCTTTGGCATATTCACTATCTAATACTAAAAATAGGGAACGGGCGACATTTCCAACAATGTCTAATGCTGCTCGTTTTTTGCGAGTACTATGTAGGATATCGCTGTCAACTTGCATTTCGTTCCTTAATGTTCTAAAGTGCGCTGTTAAGGCGAGGCAACGTTTATTATCCTTTAGTTTCCGACATATGTGGTCTAATGCATTTGTGCCGTTCTCAAAGGCCTCTAGTTGGTTTTGAAGTGGTAGAAGGTCGTAATATACAATTAACGTCCAGGCTGTAGGCGAAATCTCAGTGAATCCTATTCCATCGAAATATATTCCAAGTCCGTTGCTGAAATTCGTTATATTTATAGAACCAGCACATATAAGTGGCAGCAAGAAAAGAGCAACTATGCAGTTGATCACCATTGGAGTGTGATTCCATTTCTTCATATGTCAGAGATGCTGTTGATACGCTTCTCAGCAACAGATGCTTTGCAGATTTCACCCCCTCTTCCCAAAGGCCTCCGAAATGTGGTGCTCTAGGAGGAATAAATTTGAACTCGATTCCCTTAGCGCCACATGCGCCCTTAATGCTGTTTTGCGCCTTATCCGAAAAAATCGTCTCATTTAACTCCGTCAACATGTTCTTGGCTCCAACGAAATTTGTTGCATTATCAGAGTATAATGTTTAACATCTTCCGCGTCTGCTAATAAATCTTTTTATTGCGCCAATGAATGCTTCAGTAGTTAAATCGCTGACCAATTCCAGGTGGACAGCTTTAGTCGCGAAACAGCAAAAGATTGCGAGATAAATCTTATGTGGTTTTTTACCTTGAATTTTATAGTGTACCCAGAAAGGGCCACAATAATCTACTCCTGATGTAATAAACGGTCGCGCTGGCGATATTCTTTCTGCTGGTAGATTTCCCATTATTTGCTTAAATAGGTGAGGTTTTGCTCGATTACATCGAACACAATTTTGAATAACACCTCTCGTCATATATTTGCCTTTTATGATCCAGAATTGCTGCCTGGATATAGCCAGAAGTGCCTGGGCTCCGCAATGTTTGTTGTCTTCATGCAGACCCTGGAGCAGTAACCTTACCAATGAATCATTATATGGTAAGAGTAGTGGATGTTTTGCATCGTATGATAGATTAGCTGCTTGTAGACGACCTCCCACTCGAAGAAGATTGTGTTCATCCATAAATGGTGATAAACTATTTATTGAATTTGCCTTGTCTAACGCCTTGTGTTGAGTAAGTGCTTTGATTTCTGTTGCGAAGTCTGGTTGCTGTATTGTTTGTACTATTAGTTGTAGGCCCTTTTGTAATTCTTGTGGTGATAATTCCTTCTCCTGTAACCGTGGTGCAGTATGTCGTACGTTGCTGATGAACCGCAACACATAGGCAAAAATGCGTTGCAGTGTGCGAAAAGAATTTCTGTGATTAATACCATATATAAGTTCTTCTCTTCCCGCCGTACTTATTAACGAGGTTGCTGCGATTGATTTCCTTTCTAATTCGGGTTCATGGCTTGAGGGTTTTGAAAATGCTGCAGGCCAGTGAGATTCATTGCCGTGCAAGAAGAAGGGACCGTAGAACCACATATCACAATTTGGTAATTTATCCGCTGTCAGGCCTCTTGATAGGACGTCTGCGGGATTTTCCTTCGTATTGACATACCGCCACTGCGTAGGTGTTGTTCTTTGTTGAATATTTGCGATCCTAGTGGCCACAAAGGTGTGAAAGGATGACGCTGTTGAGTGTATCCAGCATAGTACCACCTGAGAGTCCGACCATAAGAAGGCCTGGGCGTCTTGCAATCTTAGATCGGTTTTTACCCTGATTGTAAGTTCGGCGCCTAAAACAGCTGCACATAGTTTTAGGCGTGGTATAGTTTGCTTTTTAAGTGGGGCAACTCTAGATCTCGCACACAGCAATCGCAGTATAACCTGTCCGTTTCTGAATGCAGATCTTAGATATACCGGCGCCTAAGGCATCTGCAAATGTGTGGATTTGCACTGAAATTGGTATTTGCCTTTTGAAGACATGTCTATCAATTCTAATTTTATTTAGAGAAGCTTACATTTCTTGAAAGCTGTGCCATTCACTTTGTAGTTGCGCTGGTAAGACGTCATCCCATGCCAGCTTTAATTGCCAAAGCTGCTGGATGAATATTTTGCCAATTACCACTACAGGTGCGATGATTCCCAGAGGATCGAAAATGCGAGCCAAGTCCGAAGTAACTGATCGCTTTGTTGAACATTGTGTGGGAGTCACCCGAACTGAGAATTGATCATCCCTTGGTAGCCACATTACACCTAGTGTCTTTATGTAAGGAGACTGTGCAGAGTGGAGATCAAGATCAACTTCTTGATCATGAGATGAAATGTTCTCGAGCAATTTTGCATTATTAGCGCACCACTTGCGCAGCTTAAACCCTGCGTTATCTAAGATGTGCCTCAGTTGTGCTTGAATTTCTAATGTTGCGGCAATACTGTTTGCACCGCTCAAGCAATCATCCATATAAAAGTCATCTTGTAGAACTTGAGATCCCATTGGATGATCCAACTTGTTCTGCCTTGCTAGCGTTTGAAGGCATTTTGTAGCTAAGTATGGTGCGGCCGACGTCCCATATGTTACTGTTTGTAGACGATAATACCTCAATTCTTGTTTGCTATTGTTTCGCCAAATTATCAGCTGATATCTCTGATCCTCACGATGTATTAAGATTTGCCGATACATTTTTTCGATATCAGCGGAGAATGCATATTTGTGGAGACGGAAGCGAATTAAAATGGAAAAGAGTTCCTCTTGAATCGTTAGTCCGACATGTAGTATATCATTTAGGGAGAGTCCTGACGACGACTTTGCTGAAGCATCGAAGACGACCCGTAATTTAGTGGTACTACTATCCGGCTTAAGAACGCAATGATGAGGAATGAAGTAGTGTTCCTTTGGTACATCTTTGGGTGCGATCTCTTCCATGTGTCCCAGTTGAGAATACTCTTCCATAAAGTTGCAGTAGGCTGTGTTCAGATTTTGCTCCTTTTGTAATCGTCTCTCTAGCGCATAAAAACGGCTAAGAGCCATTGAAAATGATTCTCCCAATGCTTCACCCTTTTCTGCTAATGGTAACCGGACTATGAAACGCCCAGTTTCGGATCTCGATACTGTTTGCGTAAAGCTGCTTTCACACAACTGCTCTGCCACCGTCAATTGTTTTTTCTCGTCTTCAGTGTTCTCTAATAGCCAAAATCTTTCGATTAACTCGTCTGTGGTCTCGTTGCTGTCCGGAAAGACCCCACACGTAACAGGTTGATGAATTGTTGAGTTGATTTTTCCCGATACTATCCATCCTAATTTTGTATTTTGTAGGATGGCATATCTTTGCCAAGTTTTAACTGTTCGATTTGCATTAAATCGTAGAAAAACTCTGCTCCTAAGAGTACATCGATTTTGCCCGGTTTGTCGAAGTTGGGTCCGCTAATTTCACGTTACTTGGTATGGACCATTTTGAAATGTCCAACGTTTGTGTCGGCTGTGGTGCCACAATTTGCGGTAATACATATGCCTCGAGCCTGGTGTAGAAGGTTCCATCTTGTGATTGAAGTCCCACATTGACCCTGTTGCTAGAGTTGCGAGTCTTGCGTCCGATGCCTTCGATTTGAAGTGATGAAGTTCGGGGCGATAGGGATAGCTTCTTGATGAGCCTCTGAGTTACCAGATTAACTTGCGAACCGGAATCTAAAACTGCCTTAAAGTTGAATGACTTGCCATTGGCTGCAGATATTGAAAATTACAGCGGTGGCTAGTATAACATACGCCTGCCTGTTGCCTTGTTGATTGGCTGATGCTACTGTAGTTGGCGCGTTATCTGTCTTAATAGGTGTAGAGTTTGTTGGCCGAGTGCTGTCCTTAACTTGCTGATTGTTCTGCCCTGTACTGAAGGTTTGAGTATGCTCCAAATGTAAAAACGTGTTGTGTTTTTTATTACATCGACTGCAACTTCGCGAAGGACACTGACCAGCCAGATGACCTGCCTTCAAGCAGTTCACACAAAGATTTTGCTTGCGCACAAAATTTAATCGGTCTGATGCTCCAAGCTGAAGAAAGTGTGGACACGCAAATAAGGGATGCGTGCCACATTTGCATGATCGACATGTGTTATTGCCCTGAGGTTTCGAGACGAATGTTGCATGGACATGTGCCGTTTTCTGAGCTGCTGTAACCTTATCCCTATGTCCTATCATTTCCAGTGATAAGAATTGTCCTTCCAAAAAGGTAAGAATGTCGGGAATTGTTTGCACTTCTCTGGGATTCGAAATTGTTTGCTCATATCGAATCAATGACTGTCTGTCCAGCTTTTTCGTAAGTAAATTTAATAATAAGGGATCCCACTGGACCGTGGTAATTTCCAAATTGTTTAGGGCCAGCAGACATTCCTGAGTTGTATCGTGTAATCCCTTTAACGCCATTACTGATCCAGATACTGATGGCTGCTCGACGATTTTTTGGATTAGAGTTGATACCAATACCCTTTTATTGTTGTAGCGTTGTCGCAGCATTGTCCAAGCAACATCATAATTTTCCTCAGTGGGTGCTAAGTGACTGACTAATCTTTCCGCTTCTCTAAGAAGGTTCGATTTCAAGTAAAACATTTTGTGAAACTTGGAGATGGGTTGCCGGTCCACCATTTGCGAAAAGAGATCGAAGAACTGACGCCAATGAAGATAACTTCCATCAAATTAAGGAATTGTTAGCTTAGGTAGATGTACGTTGGTTTGTAATGTTGAATTATTTGTAGTTGAAGTTGTTGATGACTCGCTACTTATTTTCTGTTGTTCTGCAATGACTGCTAAATTGACTAAAGTCTGCTGCACTTGGTCTTCCATATCGACATATGGCTGTATGTTATAACCGACGGATTCGGGACTTTCAAATTGAGTCCAGATCTCATCGTTTATTTGTTCAATTTGTTCCCATGCTTGTTTGATGGTTTTTATTTTGATGTCGTAGTATAGCTGTGGCTGAGGCTGCCTGTTGCTATTTACGTTTGACAACAATCGTTCTAGTGCATTGCTTCTTGCGACAAGCTTTCGTACCAATCCACTATGATTTTTGATGCCTGTTTCTGAACCCATTGACTGATTGGCGACATCTTTTAATTGGTCCTTTGTTGGCGGCACCTGTTTCTTTTCTTCTTCGAAGATTTGGATGTACTTTGCGGTTAACTGCTTCATTTGCTCGAAGAAGTCCGATGTGAAATAGGCGTCCTCCTGGTCCACATCTTCGTCCTCTCGAATTGTCTTGTCTCTCGTCACGAAACCGTCCCAAATATCCCTCAGACACTGCAGACGATCGGTGAAATATTTCTCATTTTGTTTGCGCGAAGCCTTTTTGTAGTTTCGGATTATAGTCTGGATTTGATTTCCAGCCTCTTGTTGATCTTTTATCAATTGAGTAAACCCTTCCATGTCGGGGTTATCCTTGTAGACTCTTCTGGTAGACTCTGTGCTGACTGATGTGTGTCGTATATGTGATCCTTTAAAGGATCACGTCGGGGTCACCAAATGTTTTGTTGTTTAATAGGTAATTGAATTTGGAACTTGAACCAATTCCAATACCTTTTATTATTTTATAAGTGCAATTCGGAACTTGAACCGAATCCACACATTTTTTTTCTTTGAGTGATAGTATTATAATTGGGGTTAAATGAATACTCTCTGATGTTTAGTTGAATACTACCAATTTCTTTATTAAATCGATTTCATTTATAGATAAAAAACACTTAAGCTAAGCATAAATAACAATAAGAAAAGAAAATAAAATAAGAAATATTGCCTAATTGACAAAGAAGTATTGTGAAACAATTTAAATTAAACAGAAGACAAAATAATTAAAAACGCTATATTAGTGAGCGTCAGCAAATTCGCAAGCTAACTTAATTTTGATTTCGGTCAGCGACCGCCAGCGTAATATGAGTGCAGTCAACGACACTGAGCCATGCTCGCAGTCGATGACCCAGTCCAAGGTAGAAAAAGTGCTGCCGTTAGCATAGCGAGTCGCGACACTTTCTTTTAAAACTTGATTTGCTTTTAACTTTAACTTTTTATCTATAACTTGCTAACTACTACAAATTTGTTAGTTTACTGTTTTAATTTTCCAAACTGCTATTCTTATTTGTACTTTTCGTATTTTATCTCTACACACTTTTTCCCTTCGAGCGATCCTCGGCTCGAAAATCCGGCTGCGCCAATTTGTTGTACGTTACTGTAGGGAGGTCTTCTTATTTGTTTAGCCTATCGTTCCTTTTAAAATTAAACACCTTGTGGTCCGGTTTTATATAATTTTATTTACTACCTCTTTTCAATTTTGTTACAATTCACTTTACACGTTTTAATGGGATTGATCGTGCTTAACTTTATTATTGACTAATTAATATTGTATTATATTATAGTGACACTCTTTGGTCTTTTCGTACACTTATTTATGATTTCGCCCGTTTGTGTAATTTTATTACTCTTATATCTTTAGTGACAATGTTCTTCTTAACCGGACTTACACTACTTTTACACTATTATTTACACTCTTCTTTCGTCGCGACTTGATACGCGATTCTGAAGAACGACTTCTTTGTTTGGGTTTCACTACAAGACTCCCGTTGGAATCTTTTCTATTTTTCCGCCTTGGCTCGGTTGACACACCCGTCGACCGAACCAAAGTGGGTCAGTATGCCGTGTTTCGCAATTTCCATTATTTCGCAATATTAAAATTGTAATGTTCGCAGAATCAATACGCGGAAGAAAATCGTTCTCAATTTAATTCTTCCGTGTGTGGATTCTGATCGTTGGATATTTTAAACCAAGCGTTTTAATGGTTTGGACGACTGCTATTGAAAGCTAGTTTCCACAATACACTCCAATCGCCACGCGCTATGGATTTTAGGGTTTGGAAGCTCGCTACTAAATGCTAGCCTCCACGATCCATTCCAATTGCCAAGCTCCGGTTGCTGACTTGGCTTTAGCCGTTAATAAAACCAAAGCTTGACTAAACCAAAGTAAACTAAAGCTTCGGGTTTACCAAGCAAAGTGCTGTGGTTGCATTAATGTGAACTTGGCCTTGACTCACTCACGGAGTAGTATTATAAAACGATAATACTGGCCTTGAAAGTTCTTATTTCCCGGAACTGGAAATTGCGATCGCGACATACAACACTCCGTTCGTGACTGGGCTATTTAACTCGTCGTCTAACACCTTAATCCAGCCCAGGGACAAACAGGAGAAAGGATGGGATGGAAACATGGGTACCGGTAACGGGAAGATACAGGTGATAAAAGAAGGGGTCGCGGCTTCTGTCAGCCCAGGAGGTCTCAGTTATCCCCTACAGCCGAGACGACCTGGTTAGCAGGGATCACCGCATGGAGGTAGAAGTCGACTTGCCCGCCCAGGATACTTACGGAGGGACGTCCTGTGGTCCCGTTTTCCCCACAAACCTGAGCGGACCTTGAACACCCACGATCGTCTTAAAATCGTCTCTCATTCGTCAACGACGAAGCGGATATTTGATTTTGAAAATCAGACATCAAAAGTTATCTATATCTAACCATTATTTTTTTAAATTATATTTTCCGATGTTAAGTCGGATTTTTATAAAATGGCATCTCCTGTCTAAACGGTGGGAATTGACCCACCCCACCCCCTCCCATACGATTTTTTCTTGTCTCAACCCAACCTACACGCCCTAGTCATTTGTCCCCTCTTATGCGAAACACCTTGTATATGAGATTGGTGTATGAGAATGAATAGATGAGATAAGAGGATATGTAAAAATTATAGAAAAATGTCATTAATAACCAGATCACTATCAGCTCTATAAAAATTCGAACATTAGAGGCTACTCAAAAAATCATCAATCCAATTTAAAGATTTAAAAAGCGTTATAAAGACAACCGAAGACCAAAATAAGATGGGATAAGTATCTCGAAATAAGATAAGATAAGTATCTTTGCAATATGTTGAATCTATTGAAACTTCAATTTAATAGGTGTTATAATTATACACTTATGAAAGTTATATTATTATTTTTTTTATTAATGAACTTATTAAAAGACCACAGAATACCACAGTGATTTTGACTAGGAAAAATGGATTCTGTGCTGGCTCTTGATAAAATTTTCCAAAGTCCGGCATTCGATCCTGCACGAAAACATGCGGTAAATCTAGGCAACATTATGAAAAGATCAGAATGTTTAAATGTCAAGCAAAACAAAACAAACACATAAATATTTTATGCTTGCTCTCTCGTTGCTCGTCTTTGTTCGTGGCTGCTCTCTGGTTGTTACTCTCTGATCATGGTTGCTCCCTCGTTGCTTGATCTTCCCTTCAGTTGTTCCGCTCGCATCAACATGTGGAAAACCATTGCAGGACGAGATGCGTCTTCTGTATACTATTTATTCCGTGCTAAAACAAACATTTTTTCAATTTATTCAATTTCATAATTCCATTTATTTAGTTGACAAATCTTTTTAAAAATTCTCTGTACATCTGCAGTGAATATTCTATGGCAAAACTTCCATTACGTTTCGGTCTATCAACGGAAAAAATAAGTATTCAAACGTTTTTAAGAGGAGGATCATTTTGGAAATATGAGGTTAGTTTGAGAATACATAAAATAAATACTTTTCAACATAATCATTTCTATATTAAAACTAGCAAGTGATATATTCGGCCTGGCCGAATCTTAGAGTCTACACCTAAAAGTTTTGAAAAAATTCAATTGAACGAAATACTTTTATTTATTCTATTTAGATTCTTAATTTATTTAACTTTTTAATTACAGATCAATAACATTATAGAGTGAAATACAAACTTAAGCTAAGTATAGGAAATATGTGGTTGTAAGCAAAACCACCTTATAATCACATTTAAACAATTACGGCTATAAATAGTAGGTAAATCAATGACGGGTATGAAACAAAATAAATAGCTTAGTACTTTTATTATTGTGTTAAAATTTACACTTTATTTCCTAATGAACTTCTTTTCATCAGCTACACCTCAGTGAAAAAGTGGGCGGACTGCGCCCAGTTTTGCTGTTTAATGTTTTATTGGAAAATAATTTCTTATGTAAAGTTTTATTTAGAACGTTTATATATTATATTATTATATTATATATACAGTATATCCCATTTAAGACCCTCTTTTGCCTGTGCAACCTAAAAGTGGGCGGATCACGCCCATATTTGGCATATTAACGGATTATATTACTCTATACCAGAAATAAAATGTTGTTGTCATAACTAAAAACGAAAGCTAATAAAAACTAAGCGTGTTCGTGGACCGATTTTGCTAATTTTCAATACCAACCTACACACTATAACAAAGAATATTTCATTAATTTCATTACGATATCTTTACCGGTTCTGCTGTGATCGTGGTTTAAACAGACAGACAGATTTACAGACGACCATGGCTAAATTGACTCATGAGGTGACACTGATCAAGATTATATATACCAATCGTCTATGCTATATCTATCTTCTCTATTTCTATGCGTTCCACATTTCGGGACAATGTGAATATACCCCCTTAACTCAATGGTAGGTTGTTTCATATATATTGTATAAGTATATACATATATCATATTACATCTACATATATCATATATACATACATATATCACACACTTTATTATATTTATTATTTATTTTCAGCTTTATGTCCATAGCCCTGAAGATCTTCCCTACTTTAATTTAATATCATACGATTCATTTGCAGAGCCAATACGTTTTACTTACAATATAGAAGAAACTTTTAATAGTGGTAATGTTTACATTAATAGTGAAAAACAACTAGGTTGCCAATTCCCACATGAGGCTTCAGACGATTTGACTTACAGGTATTATCAACTTAACAAAAGTAATAGTCAAAATTAATTGTTTTATCTTAGCTTTGCGACATGTATGAGCAAATTCAGAATAAAACTCGAAATGTTAGCATGCAACTGTACACTTTTTACTTCGCCTCTCGATTGTAAGTAAAAATCCATAATTTTCAATTACTGAACATCGATTTAGGGGAAAGTTCCTAAGGGAAAATCCCCTATAGGGATTAACGGGGCAATTCTCGTTGTCAGCTTGACATGAAATTGTCAAGACAAGTTGTCACAGTGCTTGTAATTTGGTGCTTTTCAAATTGGTATTCTGGTTGCAAAATTGACACAGTGAAAGCTTTAATGCAGTAACATGCTGAAAAGCTTAGTGTTACAGAAACCAAAATGTAATTTTTGACAAATAGAACATGAAATGTCAAAAGAAAATACGAACGGACTACGACAGAGCAGCTGGCGCACTATGTGCAGTTCATGTCCACCATGTGTGGAATGTGCTGAATATCAAATAATATACAATGTATATTATTATTTATTTAAATTTTATTATTTAAATTGTTTATTTATTTATTTAAATTGTTATTTAATTTATATATTATTTGTTTAAAACCAGATCCTGAAACATCTTTCAATGTAAGTAGCAACAAAGAATATGTAATAATATACGATATTATATATTTATATTATAAAATATTTTCATTGAAAGTGTTTCAGGAGCTGGTTTTAAACAAAAAATATATAAATTAAATAACAATTTGAATAAATAACAATAAATAAATTAAAAATGACAAATAAATTTGCTGTTTCTCTTCTGCTCATTTGCTGTTTTTCTCTGAAAATATAGCTGTCAGCACCTATTTGGCTCTTGACAAAATTGTAAAGAAAAGAGCTTTTAGATGACGCCAGAATACGAATATTGACAATTTGCTAAAAATCTGCGCTGTCAACTAAAAGTTGACAACGAGAATTGCCCTGTTAATCTTCTTAGTTATCTACTTAGTTAACTCAGTTCTAAGGACTATTTTAATTAAATTGATTAATTTTAACTAGTTACTTAATTAAAAATTATATTCTCAAACCCTAAAAGCCTAATGATCAATATTAACTACTTCTAACAAAAAATTATTTAATTTCATTTTTACATTATCTGTCGTATTAAAATGTAAGACGACACAAATCCTAATAGAAGGTATAAACAAATGTAAATAGTAGTAGCATTACTGTTTCAGGTGATTTATCCCTGTGTGCTTGTGAAAATCACGATTTTGAATCCGCGGAATAGTTCCGAATGCGGAACTATTTTCCGCCTACTATTTTTCATATAAAAGCTCAGCATCTACGGAGGGGTATTGCGCTTCGTCCAAGTAGGAGCACTATTATGTGTTCGTTTGACTTTACACTTTTTAATTAAACCTGTATGTAATTTTAATTAATCTATTTCTTGTAGATTCTAACTACTACTGTAATATGGATGGAATGTTATGTTTATCTAATGGCAAGTAAAAATGCATCACACTATCACTATTTATTATACTTTAGTATATATTCATTACTATATTATACAAGGTGTTTCGCATAAGATCCAAGATCTATGAGAATATAGGATGTGTAGGCCGAGTCGTGGTAAGAAGGAAATGGTGGGGTGAATTTCCCAGTTTAGGTGGCAGGCAATTTCATAAGAATACGACTGGGCGAATAGAGCGAGATACCTTCATAGCGACGAAGATTAGAGATGGCGATAGATACATAGAGAATCTGGAAAAATGTGGAAAATGAAACAGTGTCTGTATTTTTTCTGTATATTTTTTAACGATTCGCATCTATAGCTGAGCACTCACATACACGGCTAACTCCACTGTTACATTTGTCGAGCTCTTCTTTTTCAACTTGACGAAGAAAAAAAAACTATATATTAGAAAAAATTAGTGTCATAGCGGCTTAATATCGAAATTATTTTGAACGTGGGCAATATTTTTATTTTTCGTATTTAGATGAAAACAGATATGAATTAAGATATAAAAAAGAAATTTTTTCCGAACCCTGGCTACGACCCATTATGAGAGAGAAATATTGTTAAAAAGAAATATTGCTATTGAATGACTTCTTATAATATTCTCTAAATATATTTATTCTTCTATTCTTATTTCTCAAGTATACACAGAGAAAAACAGATTCAATAAATCATAGAATTGGCGTTCTTTGATCGAAATTGCATTTTTTTTGGAATATATTGTATGAACATTTATAATTGAATATTATTTTGAATATTATTTTATTAATAATTTTTATAACAAATTAAATACAATACTTGCAAAATAATTTTTATTTATTTAACATTTAATTAATTTCCAATGCACTAAGAGCGAGTGCTCTTTTATAGCATTTTATAATTTACAAATTTAACAATTTATAACAATTTATAATTAATTTACTAACACTTACATACTAAGAAAGTAATATTAGGACAGGAAGAATAGAAGACAGAGCGAAATAAGTCAAGTAAAGAGACAAAAGAAAATATAGAAAGCATAGAGAAAATACAGAGGAAATAACGTCAGGCGTGCTAGCGGAGAGATAAAACAAAGTAGCATTACATTATACTGTATAGTGACTCCTTACCGACACCTTAAAACTGCTTCCCTCAACAATGTTTCTTATATGAATGGGTAAGCTATTCCATAACTTAATAGTACTGACGAAAAACAGACGATCACTACTTAAGTATTTGTAGCTCGGAACAACAAGAGACCTACTACGCTGAGATTGTCCAAACTTTAATTTTTCAAAAAGGTATTCAGGAATGCCAGAGTAAATAAGTTTATGCAAAAAGACAACATTACGGTAATTTAGGTATCCGCTCACATCACAACCGAGTAAGGAATATCTCAAATCACCTAAATGATCAAACCGTCTTAAACCATGCACAAAGCGAGTAAGATTATTTAGCAGAGTATTCAATTTATAAAGAGATATCGAGTCCAATCTACAATAAATCAATTCCGAATAGGTTAAAATAGGCATTACTAGCTGGAGTGCAATATTACGGCGAGTTGACAGAGGGACCGATGCAGCCGAGAACCTAAGATTACGCAAAGTACAATAAGCCTTCTGAAGAACTAAATTTACGTGATCCGTACAGGTTAAGTTCGAGTTGATACAAATACCCAGATTAACTCTTTTTGACACGAACTCAAGCTTAGAGGTACCCAGATATAATGGCGGGATTACGGAAAAGTCTATCTTACTATTAAAGATCGGAAGGACAAAGGACTTGCTGGCATTCAGACTTAGGAAATTCATTTCAGACCAATCAAGAATACTCTTGAGATCATCATTCATCTGACAACTCAAAATATCTATACATTCCAGAGGTTTAGACAAGTATAATTGAATGTCATCAGCATAGGCATGGATAGATGCATAGTTGATAACGCCGAAAATATCATTGATGAATAAAGGAAATAGAAGAGGGCCCAATACCGAGCCCTGCGGCACTCCAGTTATGTTAGGCTTGAAATCGGAGACATTGTTACCAACTTTTACTCTCTGAAAGCGACCGGACAAATAGTTCATAATAAGCCTAGCCGCACTTCCAGTAAACAAGAACGAATTCTGCAACTTGGCCACTAACCTGTTATGATTCACGCTATCAAATGCTTTCGAAAAATCCAAAAGACATAACAAAGTCATAAATTTCTGATCAAAAGCACTTCTAACATCATCCATGACTTTAAGTAAAGCAGTTGAACAGCTATGCTTTCGACGAAAACCGGATTGCAAAGGATGTAATAGTCTGTTGTTGGAGAGATAGAAATTTATTTGATCGAACATAATAGATTCACAGATTTTCGAAAGTGACGACAGTATACTTATGGGGCGGTAATCAGAAAGTACAGCAGGAGAAGATTTTTTAGGTATGGGACTAATTACTGCTAATTTCCACAAAGATGGGAAAGTAGAGGTAGTTAATACCGAATTAAAAATATAAGTGATAACGGAAAGAAAATGTGGTAAAACGAGTTTCAGAAATTTTATCGACACACCATCCTCTCCTATTGCAGTAGATCTGATGGACTAAACATGACGAAAGACTTCGGACTCTGAGACTCCTCTAAACTGAAATGAGCCTCGCTCAATAATTTCACATGTGCTAAAGGAAGTACTGGAATTTACTGAACCAACGAAGAAATCATTGAGAGCAGATGGACACAAATCACACGTGAAATTTTTATTCCGTCCAATACCTAATGATTTCAATTCCCTCCAAAGCGTCTTGGTAGAATTCACAGAGCTAAACTTGGAACGAAAGTAATTCTTTTTTGACGTTCTAGTTACCCAAAGCGCGCGATTACGTGCAATTTTATATTTGTCCCAATTTGCAGGCGAGCGATTTCTTTTCCACTTGGAATGTAGTTTGTTTTTAAGACAAATAGCTTTTTTAACGCTTGTAGTGAACCAAGGGCAGGAGGAATTAGCAGCAAACATTTTCTTTATTGGCACAAAACTATTGAATAAAGAGTTTAAAGTTTTAGTAAAACAAGCTACTTTGTCATCAACGTCACACAGATTCCGGAAACTCGTCCAATCAATTGCGGCTGCAGCAGCGTTTAAATTATCAAAATTAATGGATTTAAAGTCTCGATAAAAGAAGGAGACAGGAGCTTTACACATAGTTAATTTCACATCAAAAGTACAGAACAAAAGATCATGGTCAGAAACAAAGGAAATTTGTGAAAATAGTAGAAGAAGGGAAGGATCAGAAATAAGGAATACATCAAGTAGACTTGGGGATACATTGTCTCCATACCGTGTAGGCTCACTATTGTTAACTATGGACAAACCAGAAAGAGCAACTAAATCACAAAAATGCATAGCCTTAGCGTCTTTTGTCAAAAGATTTACATTGAAATCGCCACAAACAACAATAAAATCAAAGTCTAAAGACAGACCAACAAGATGCAAAAAGAATGGATCCAAGTCACATGCCTTATGAGGACTATAAACACAGGAAACCAAAATACTAATGGTTTTGTCAGAAACAGAGGCACATAAATGTTCAACCTCTGAGTGGTCTGAGGTGCTTACAAGCTTACATTTATACGTTGACTTCACATAAATTGCAACACCACCTCCACGTCTTCCCAGTCTATCACTGCGGAATACCTTAAAATTAGCAATTGCAATCACAGAATCGGATATCTCAGGCTGCAACCATGTCTCCGAGATACAAATAATATCAATGCCGGAACCTTCAATTACATGCCTTAAATAATCTAACTTATGCGTATTTAGACTTCTGGCATTAAAATGAACAATAGTAAATCCACTATGCCGAGCGCACAAAACATTCAAGAGCGCCCTCTGATTCTCGCCAACACTACCTATGGAATCGCAGCTATGTATGACTAGCTATAAAGAAGGTGAAGCAATCAAGGCGCAGCAAGTAGGAGCACAAAAAACTCAAAAAGAAAATAAAATAGATATCAATGCACTGAGAATAATAACTCCACACACGCCATGAGAGTAGGAAGTAAAAAAGAGAGAAAAAGAGGAATAAGACAAAAATGAGATTTAGAGAGAGAGAATATGAAGAAAAGAAGAATAAGAGACGTGGGGGATTGAAAGTGTAAAAAAGGAGAAAATTATCAACTAAAAATACAATTAAATATAAATGAGGCATTTCAAACACAATAATAATTGAAATTAAACTAATTAGCGACGAGACAGTCGACGCCACCGACATCGTCCATACATACTGCATCCTGAACGGCATCTGTTTTGACAAAAATTTTACCTCTCATAGTAAAGACTGAGTGCAACTTCTATTGTCGTTTGAGCAGCAGAGCATGTTTGAAAATTAAGCGCCTACGTTGGGTTATGCTCTCATGAATTCGAACTTTACCATCTCCCACAAAATCAAGTTCGCACAAACTAAGAGCACGGCGTTTCACACGACAGAATGAGGAAACTGATCGCATAAAGAGCAACCGATCACGGCTTGAAGACATTCTCAATATTATTGGTCCACTGTTGCTACTACTCTTAATACGAAAAGCATCACTCAGAACAGGTTTATGTTCGCAGGCAACAACGGTGCATTTTTAGAGTAGATTGAGCTGAAGTTCTCGCCTTGTGAAAAGGGAATGCCTGACACAATACGTCCGATCAACAACATCATTCTTAAGAGAGTTTTCGCGCTTTTCAGCTTCCGCCAGTCGAGATGTAAGGGTATTCAGCTGTGCCTTGAGATTGCTTACATTTGCGTGAAGCTCACCAAATCTGCTCATTATACGCTCCTCTGATTCAGCTATGGACTTTGATATCTGCTCAACGATGTCAACACGCAATTCAACGAGCCTCTCTTCGAGCATCACACCGAACGGAGATGAGTTCTTATCGCCAGGCCGAGCACCTGCAGAGGCAACGGGACTTGGCCAAGCACCAGCGTAACTGACACTGCTGTTGTTGTTTCGAGTAACACGTTTGATGTTTTCAATAGATTTTTTGTCAGCGTTATTTGGCATTATAAAGTAATAATAGATGACCAAATATCGAATCAAGCACTATCAACAAATTAAATAAGTGACCGTGCACTCAGAGTAAACTAAACACCCGAAAACAAAAAAAATCAAACAATGAAGGCGTCACACCGTCTCAAAACTTAAGCACGTCTACACGCAGCAAGACATCAATGCGTCATTCTTTCCCTAATTTAAATAGTCAAATTCTATCGTTTTCAGAATCTGAATTCTATGAAAATTAATTTCAAGATTATAAAAACTAAAGAATTTATATTCTTCATAGTAAGGAAGACTTTCATTGTTTTACCTTTTCTCAATTTTTTTGTGAGGTACATATGTATGTATGTACATAAATTACTTATGCGTGATGAAGTTGGGTAGTGAAGAAAAGAGCGTTAAAAACAAAGAAAAGATTCTGTATTTCGTTTACTCTAATTCATTAAAAGTGACAATGCTTCGTATCAGAAATAACGAGATCAGATACTGACGATAATGTCCCGTTATTTCTCTTGAATGATTAATGCATACAAAGAATATTAAAGTATACTTTTCTCGTCAGTCGATTGTTGTGCTTCAAAGTGATTGTTTCTGTTATTTTTGATACGTATATTTGTTCATTGTATTTTTTAAATGGCGGATTTTAGAGAAAATTGCAACGTTAGTTTTAATCAATAAATCGATTGTTGTGCTTCAAAGTGATTGTTATTTTTGATACTTATTTTTTTCCATTCATTAAGTTTTGTAAGTATAATGTGTAATTAACCCACATAATTATCCCAATTCTAAAAAGGAGAGTTGAAAGCTAAGATTCAACACATATTTTTTATAAAGGGTATACTCAATAAGCGTGGATGGAAGTCGAAATTTTATTTTTCTTTGTCATATATTTTCCTGTTTAGGGATTTTGTACAGCTTCGGCAGATACAGTGTCTAGTTCTATGACAAATATTTCGGAGTGGATATTAAACTCGCCGTCACCACAGTCATCGCCTACATATTCACATACCATAAGCGTCGCGCCATCGACATCGCACAATAATTCACATAATTTAGTAAGTATAAAATGAATTACTCCTGAATCGGTTTTACTTAAGTAATTACCTATTTACTTTTCAATTCCAGAACCTAGAAACTATAATCGGTAACTCCCTTCTGGGGAAAATTATAAAAAAACAATTTAAAGAAGAAAACCAGTTATCCAATGCTAACCGAAACGATTTGTGCAACCTTATAGCAACATACTGGATAGAAGAGAAACATCAAGCTGTAGTTGCCGACTATCAGGAGGCAGTAGCGCAAATAATTAAGCTATTTCCTAAGGAAAGGGAGGTGAGGTTATGATACATAGGAAACCTACCTCTCTTCGACCCGTGCAAGTAAGGGGAAATTAGCTTGCAGATACTATACATTGTCTCAGAAATACAGACAAAAGGGACTTCTAGAAAGCCGATATAAATTAAAAAAAGTTGTTACTTCATCAGAAAATGTTGGTCATGTTACAGATTGTATCTCTCTCAACATGGACGATATTCAATGGCTCAAGAAAAATTGGGAACCAGAACACCTTGTAATTCCTGCGTGGAAAAGAACACATTCCCATCGTGTTGCTCAATTTAGAAAAGAAAGAATTGATATATTTGTTGAATGGCCTATACTTTCACAAAATATAGGCAGCACGTTGGCAAGACTACACCACACAAGATTTTAATATTTTCTTAAATTCCGATCACTTACATATTATATTTATGTCAATATACGCGTGCACATGTATTTCAGATCGAAATTGATTTCAATGAGTTGTATCCTGGAAAAGAAAATATCCTTACCTCAAAATGGGATAAGTTTTCTTCAAAAATATTATCCATTTATCAAGATTCAATTAAAGACACCAATTGTTGCGCCACTTTGCTAAAGCTTACGGGAAATATCCCAACGAATACGTATGATTTTTACTTAATTTACTTACTCCCAGCCATTTTGAAGCCTACTATCGTACACAGTGGTGGTACTACGTGGAAGCCTTCTATACTTGAAGCACAACAATCTCTTGCATTACTGGTAGAGGTAACTATTTATAAAATGTTTAATTACAATATTTACAAAACTTACTATTTATATAGGCGGGTTATAATATAATAACGAAAGCAGAAGAACACATGCATTTTCTGGCTAAGAAGGATTTGGGAATGCAACCGTTAATAGTGGCGCTCGGATCGTCAACCGATGACAGCCTCCAGTTTTACGTTTATTTGAACAAAGTCCTCTATAAATGCCAAACATTTTGCAGAGCATTGTGCGTTGCGTTTAAAATTTTGTATGTGTTTAACTTACAATATCCAAAAGCTTCACATTGTGTTTGGGAGTTTATACAATATTACTTTTTTGAAATACCATTGGATGGAAAAAAATCAAATGTCTTATATGCACTATTGTCAGATCTTCAAGATTAAAAGGTTCTAGTATTGAAATGTATGCCTGCTTCCTTTGTAGTGTTTGCGCTCCTAATATCGAAGAATATTTTATCCACTTAAAATATTTGCATAAATTATTACACCTCTCCAATTTTTTTCAATGCACATTTTGCTTCCAATCATTTCAAAATATACATTCCTTTCGACGACATTTGGTGCGCAAGCACAACAATAACACCAATTGTAAACAAAAATCTGTAAACAGAAAAAATGAAAATTTAAGAACCTTGAAAGATGATGTAATTGACACAAACAATTTTGAAAATGCTCCGAAGGAAGCAGGGAATGAATTCTCTGCAAATGTCAATACTAGAGATTCTATATTTTTGTTTGTTTTAAAAATGTATGGAAATAGATCTCTGAACAGGTCGATCACAAATCAAATAATTCTTGATGTGGAGCAATTGTTTGTAAATATAGTAAATGATGCTTTGCTTATGAATGACATCAACAGTATAAAACAGCAGCTTTCACAATTAAAAGATTCATTTACTTTTGTCAATACCGAGTATAAGTTTAAAAACTATCTTAAACACAAAAATTTATTCAAAGATTCAAAAGAATTTGTTATTGATGATGGCGTTGATATAAATAATATTCATCGTGGTGCATCAAAAGGTATTTTATTACCTATAAGACATAACCTGACACAATTTTTATCATCATTAAATATATTGTCATCCATGAAAGACACTGAAATGAATCTTCACAAAGAAACAAATATTATTTATAATACAAGCCGATGTTTGGAAATCTAAAATGCAAAATTTCAAAAACAAAATTGTCATACCGTATATGTTGTATCAAGACGACATTGAAATCAATAATCCTCTGGGATCTAAATTATATATATATATATATATTTATATATAAATTACATATTAAAAGTAATAGAAATTTGTGGCACAAAATTTTGTATCGATAATGTTCTAGCAATTACAAGTAATATTAATGAAATAAGTTTTTATAGTATTAAATTTATACTTATGAAAGTTAATGAGCGTATTTACTTTGTTGCTAAACTCTTAAACGTAAAAAGATTTGATGAACACCTTCAAAGCTATGTACTAGAAAAGAAAAATATGCTTTCGAAAACCTTTGATGTACTTGATAACACAAAAAAATCAAGTTTCCGCCGATGAATATAATTAAAATATGCGATGGTAGCTATTGCTTAAGATTAAGTTTACCTTTTATATAAATTATTATATAATATTCTTTACGAAAATAAAAATTGACTTTTTTTTCAAAAATAAAAAAAAACCCTTTTTTATTTGTTTGTCTTGCAATTATGATTCTTTGAAAATTCAACTTAATTCTATATAATTTTAAAATCATACTTGGTATTTCATAGAATTCAGCTCCTTAATTTATTAACTAAATTCAATGATTTCTAAAATTGTTTTCGATGAATACAAACACTAAGTTTCTTTAAAAAGTTTAATTATTTCACTGTTTTCTACAATTTTGAATTTTTAGAACATACAACATGTTTGTGTGGGGGATGTGTGCGCAAGGTAAGCGCAACACACCGATATATAATATAAAGATAATATAATAATAAGAGTGACTGGGGAATTGAAAGACTTACCGATGGTTCGATGTGGTGTTTGTTTGATGTGGGGTGATGAGGTGATGGTGATCGTGATCGTGGTGATGATGGTGGTGGAGATGGTGACGGCGATCGTGGCGATGGTGATCGTGGTGGTGATGTTTGTGGGGTGATGGCGATCGTGATCGTGGTGATGTTTGTGGTGGGGTGATTATTCACTCGCGTGGGGGTTGCGCACTTGAAAATAAGAAACTCGTCGAAAAAACACGTCGCATGGTAGTTGTACGTCGAGTTAAGTCACGATTGAAAAGTAAAGAGAGTACACCGGTCAAGATCTCAAAGTAAAGTAAAAGTTAAGTTGGGGGCGGAAGTCATCAAAAACTCATTGACCTGTCAAGAGTTGACAGGTCGCAGTCCGGGAGGATGGCTGCGCTGACCGACGTGCACTGCATTTGCATCTACAGGGGAGTAGATGGCGCTGCTTTCTCTGGGAGGGCGAAAGACCAGCGCTGGGGTATGCAGTCGAGTCAGAATGAGTGTTTGGCGTAAACACAACACATTCTTTGAAACTCATAGTCAGACTTCATTATTCATTGAAAGAAATTATTTAATTTGTCTACTTGTATTTTATAAAATAACGAATAGATTTGCCTAAATTCGGAATGAACCATTCTACAAATCATAGATTTATAATTCGTATTATTGTAGAATTACTTTGTATGACTGAAAATCATACAATTAATAGTAGAAAACAATGATGATTTTCTATGACATTATAGAATCTTTTTTCTGTGTGTATACATATCTTTTCTTCAAATTCTACTATATTTTTATATTTTAGCCGATATATCAGCTAGAGCTAAGGACTTAATAAACCAAGGAAATAGATGTTCACCTTCATGTAATGAGCAACAAATACATTTTGTAGGGTACGTATTATATTACACAATATAAATGGTACATTATATAAATGCCTGATATACAATATGCGGGGTGGGGCAAAAGTGATGTCATAATGTGCCATTTTGTGTAGGTGTATCGCCCCATTGCTTGTTGACAAATAATTCTCTATCCGTCTACAACATAAATGCTGATTTATGCAAACCACAATGATATTTAATGCCAATTGCAAAATTATGGCAATCTCGGAATATGCCAATTGCAAAATTATGGCAATCTCGGAATATGGTATTGCTTTTGCCCCATCTTGTATAATAATATTAATGTAGTAATTACATTATTAGTGTTTCACAAATTAAGTACATTTTTAACACCAAAAAATTTTTTGCGACTGACGATTTTTTATCAAATTGTTCGTTAGAGCGAACGGTGACGTCAAGTCGTTTAATCATATTTGTTGATCTTCAACGAAACTAATCTACGATCAAGTTTCCTTACATAAAATGTATAAATGGAACCACTACGACACAATCCAATAGTACAGGGTTATCCAAAAATATGTGAATGTATGATATATGTATTAAGAAGTTTTTTTAAATAAATAAAATCTTTCATCTTTTTTTTTATTTAATTATTCAATGACCAGATTTATTGTTTTTCATTTATTTATGGTCATTTATTGTTCTTTGTTCTATGTTGTGTATACAAACACAAAGTCCTATAGTCCTTCTCGTCAGTGAAAAATGCTTCTTTTTTCTTTCTTCCTCGCGGAAAGTTCTTTATTCCTTTTACGTACTTCTTCAGTTCGCGTACGAATTAAATCCAATTTAATTCTTCCGCGTTTGCTTTCTTATTTTTTATATCTCCAAGCCAAGCTTTTTCATGGTTTGGGAGCATGCTACTGGAAGTTAGCTTCCACAATGATTTCCATGCAAAGAGCGGTGGTTGCATTAATTGCGATTACGACATACAACATCTCAAACAAAAAAGTTCAATGGGTTCAAATCACTTGACTTTTTTAGGCGTTTGTTGAAAGTAAAAATTGCTTTCTAGTAGTTTCTAGTTCTAAGTCGAAAATTTTTGAAAACGTGCGAATGTTTCGTACGATCTCTTACATGTTTCGTACTATACACAATTTTAACAAGTTTGTCGCCCATGCGACTATAACCGGTAATGTAATATATAAAATAAAATGATTTGTGTTTTTTGTTAAATCATTTAACATTTGGTCCTTTGAGCATTTCTTAGAGTTTTCCCCCACCAGAGGTAAGAGACTATAAGGAACTTGAACCTCAATTGAAAAGCGTTACCAGAGCTACGAGTACAATACTGGTAGAGAACAGATCATACAGATCTTAAAAGAAATAATGAATCAAATGTCAGCATCACATGAAAAACTAGTTGAGAAGGACATAGGAATTTGGAAGGTGCCATGCAAGTGCTATGGTTGCTGGCTTGGCTTTCGAGTTTACTTTAACGAAAGCTTGACTGGAGCTTCGGGCTTACCAAGCAAAGTGCTGTGGTTGCATTAATAATATAAACTTGGCCTTCACTCACTCACGGAGTAGTATTATGAAAACCATAAACTGGCCTTGAAAGTTCATATCATCCGGAACTAGAAATTGCGATCGGGGAAGAAAAATTTAGTATCGTATAAAACGATATTAAATTTTTGTTGTACATTTATGATTGGGTTTTGGTGGCTTATGTGTCTATTAGCTTTTGCGTTCTTAATTTAATGCAAGTTTGATAATAATAATAAAAGGTTGGGGGTTTTTGTGTCCTAGTGTATAATAATATATACATAGTGTATAATAAAAGTAATATTTTTGTCGTTGACGCCGATGTCGATCTTGACGTTCATCAACGTCATGTTGACGATGGTATCGACGTTGATGTTGCTGCGAATGTACACCCCGTTGTATCAGTATCTTCTTCTCAAGTGTTGTGTAGGAATGCTCTTGCTGGGTAGCTGACTTGATTGTAGTCGTGTTGTAGGTGTTGTATTTGAAACGTGTGGCGGTCGAACCGCCCGTTGTTTTTCGTTCTATTTCGGTTGGTATTGATGTTCGTCACTTGTTTTTGTTCGTCATATAGGCTGGTGGGAGGAGATACAATTCTTGCCATTATAACTTATCGTTTGTAGAGTAGTCCAAGCGCTGGCATTTTTGCCTTCATCTGTAGTTGCGTCGCCCTTTTCCGTCGCCGCCTTTTCAGTTATTTCAACTAATGTTATGTTTATGTGTGTATTTACTGTAAACTTCTCCTTGGCCGCAATTTCGTCTTGGCCAATAATGATGAATTCCTACTTTTGTAACTGTTGCTGTAATAGGTCGGTATTACAGGTGAACTGGCGAACCTTTGACTGCTTTTCGTTCGTTTAGTTGGTGGTTGATCGCCGTCGCTGCCACTCGATGATGCGATAACTTATGTTGTCTTAGGTTAAACTTTGCCTGAACGTAGATTCGTAATCGCGGCAGTATGCAATCCATTCGACTTAACGTAGAGCTGTCATGGGTGGATATGCTGCTAAGCTTTAATCATGATTTCATCATGTTCACGATGATTTCGCTGTTCAGTGACAACTGAGTTGTATCTGCTGATGAACTTTCTTCTCGAGACTACCATCTGGTTATGTTGTTGTAGTGATTTCAAATCTGCTTTTTTCGAGTTGTTTGGGCGGTTTTTTGTCACCCTGTTGTGGCGTGTCGATGGACTATGAGTGGTTTGTGCTGCTGTAATGGATGTACATTTGGATGGCTGTCCGGTTCTCTGGATCCGGTTGGATTCTTCTTTTATATACGTTATTACAATTAACTTTTAATTTTTATTTTTCTTTTTTTTCTTGCAGTATATTTTTAAGCAATTTAAATTTGTTCGCTTTTAAGACCTTATCTACAACGGGACACATAGCGGACTTATTAAATACGAAAATATTAGACACAAAAAGAAAACACAACAGACGCCTCGCATTGGAAAGCTTGCGAATCCAAGAAAAATGTCACAAAACAATGAACACAAAAGAAGACAAGGACAGTATCCACTCAGCTTATCATATGGCACATCGCACAAAGAAGTATAGTCAAGGTGTATCGTCGTACCATTCGAATTATAATCAAAAACCATCAAATGTTAATGTAAGTATGTACTAACACTTCTTATTGCTTTATACTTTGTTTAAATAAAAAATATGTCTAATATTTTCGTATTTAATAAGTCCGCTATGTGTCCCGTTGTTGAAATGCTATTCGTTGAGGCCAGAAACCGTTGCTTTCCCTGGCCGCATGGGGATTTTGAGCACCTTCTGAACGTGGTCAGAGATGCTGAGAGATACTGATGAAGGAGAACTGGCTTCGGTGCGGCAGCGAAACAAATTTGATGGTTATCGGGCTGATTTCGATCAGTGGACTGTATTTGTTGTTGGCCTATTTGGGCGGCGGTAGCCGACGTGGAGGTCCCTTTAAAGGGGGTTGCTCGCGCGTTAAGTACTCCCGATGCAGTAACGTATGATGTCGCGCCTGACATGTCGCGCGGTTGTATTTACTGGCACCTTTGTATTTGATGCGCTTGCGCGAGACAATTCAAGCAAAGATGCAACTTTTTCACTACCTCTAGACGTTTACCGGAAGTCATTTCCAAAAATTGCGGACAGACTCGAATTGTGTGGTGCTCTGAGCAAAACTGACATACGGTCGATGCAACATTCAGCTGGAATGTGTTAACGCGTTTTGTCGAGGGGGCCACCTGCTGTGGAGCTGGTGACGCGCGAGTCTTGCCTGCGGGTGCACCTTTTATATCGTGCACCGATTTCAGCGTTTCAAACCGATGTGTCAAGAACGTGTCGATTCCAAAAGAACTTTGGAATTTCACGTTTATTCGGTATGGATTGTTCCCAAAGCGCCAGGGTGGCTTCCGGAAGCCGACTAGAGCACAGAAAAACTATCATCGCATCCCAATGTCATGTGTCGACTTGGAGCGCCAACGCGGCGAGAATATTGTTAAATTCCCGCTGTAGATTCTTGATTTCGTGACCGGTTTCTAGTAATCTTCGCGAGACCAAAAAGGTTTTTAAGGACCGTGTTAACGAGGACGCGTTTATTTTCGTATCGATCCGATAGATTTTGCCATGCTTGCTCGAATCCTTCATTCGTCAAAGGAGATTTTTGTACGATTTCCTTGGCTTCTACTGCGAGTGGAGCTCCGTCATGTGCAACTCCAGGGTAGACAACGTTTGCAATTCCGTTGAACTGCTAAGAATGTGCGCACCGAATTCTACTAAATCGTCCGCGATACGTATAATCAATTAATTATAATCGTATTTCAATTTATTCGTCTATGATATAGTATCTTACAGACTAAGCTTAAAAATCTAATAGTAAGAGCCTAAAAGTAGTATTGTAAAACATTACTCGAGGCATACATAAATCGACATTATCAATATTATAAATTTTATTTAAGGCAACTAAGGCTCTATTAATGGGCTCATTAACTGCGTAGTTCCTTCAACAACTAGGAATATGGAAGAATTCGAAATTTCTTAAACTTCTACATGGAATATTAAAGGAAATATCCTTTAAAGCCTTTAAAAGAGAAAAGCCTTTAAAAGAGTACTACAGTCCACTATTCCATTAATCAAGTCAAATATGGGCATAATACCCGCATGCAATCTTCACACTTCAAGTGGTTGAATACCTAAGAGAAGGCAGCGAGATCTATAAGTTAGAGACGGACTAGGAAATAAAGTTTTCAGGGTGAATTTAAGAAATATACGTTGTATTCTTTCAAAACGATTGATATGAACAAAATAATATGGATTCCATACTAAAGAAGCATATTCAACATACGATCTAACGAAGGCAATAAATAAGCGCTTCAGAGTATAGGGATCACTGAATTCAAGGCTATTACGCTTAATAAAAGCTAACAGCGAATACGCTTTAATCACGTTTCTATTAACATGACCAATAAAGGAAAATTTCGAATCGAATAAAATACCGAAGTCTCGAATTTCAGTTACTGAACTTAACGTATTGTGACCGAATGAATACGAAAAAGATATAGGCAACCGAATCTTATGGTATGTAATATAGCAACATTTATCAAGGTTTAGATCCAATTTATTAGTTGCAAACCAATTATAGAGATTATTAAGGTCAGACTGAAGGAAAATACTATTTTTTTTTCGTGAAGAGATGAGGTAAAGTCGTTTGATGATGGATGTGTTGTTAATTGTTCGGGCGACGAACCGGGAAAACGCTGCCGTCAAAAGGTCACTACTTGCCTCGAGATGAATGGCCTTCGTGGCGAAACAAACGAACACGCAAACATAGCCCTTTGTAATTAAACAGGCGCGACCAGTGTAATTTTTAATATCGAAGGGGCCCGCAAAGTCAACACCCGTGTTGGTGAGGGTCGGGAAAACGTGGTACGTCCTTCCGGCAGTGCAGCCATGAGTTGCGTTCTCTGCTTCTTTTGGTGTAAGATGCACGGCTTACAACGGTGAATAGTCGTTTTATTAAGATCTTGACTCGTGGAATCCAGTATTGGGTCCGGATTAACCGGAGCACCAATTGATGACCACCGTGCAGTGATATCTGATGGCTGTGTAGCTTGACATGATTTCTATCGCTTGTGTCTTGAAGTAGAAGTCGTCGTTTGAGGCGTTCCAACGGATTCCGAGCATCTTTGCTGTACTTCTGTCTTCGAACTTCAATAATTCTGTGCTGAGTAGATGAGATTCTGGCTAGTCGCGTAGAATGTCTAAGTGGTTGGCGCTCCATTTCCGAAGCGAGAAACCTGCCGTGCGCAGGTCTATTAGTTGGTTCCGCATCTCTTTGGCAGTTGCGAGATCATGAGAGCCTGCTAGTACATCGTCAACGTACATACAATGCCGCAAGATCTGGGCCGCAAGCGGAAATTCGTGTTGTATGTCCTCTGCCAGTTGAAGAAGAGTGCGGATCGCTAAAAATGGAGCGCAGTTGACGCCGAAGGTTACTGTCTGCAGTTCGTAGTCCCTAACTTCGAAATTAGTTGGGTCTCGACAGAGAATTCGTTGAAATGTTTGATGTTTTGGGTCGACCAGAATTTGGCGATACATTTTTTGTATATCGCTGCTGAAAACATACCTGCATACATCAAAAAGGTTAAGTCGGTTTGTGAGACTGGGCCAGCATGCAAGACATCATTCAGACTGAGCCTGCTCGTTGTCGGGCATGATGCGTTGAACACGACTCTTACCTTTGTCGACGTGCTTTCTGGTTTGATGACGGCGTGGTGAGGCAAATAGTAGTGATTAGGCTGCGGTCCTATCTGCGGAGGTAACACGGCGATCATGTGTCCCAGATCGAGATACTCTGTCACTACCTTATCGTATTGCCGTTTCAAGTCTGGAGTCTTAAGTAGCCTTGCCTCTGATCGCGAATACTGCATGAGTGCCGTTTGTCGAGAGGCACCTAGGCGGAGTCCATTTGGGAAGTCGCTTTTGAACGGCAAAGCGACTATGTAACGGCCGTCATCGTGTCTCCGTGTCGTTTTTACGAAATTTTCTTAGCAAAACTTTTCTGAGGGAGATAGAATTTGAGTTTTGGGAAGTTCCTCCTCCTCCCAAAAACGTTCGAACTGTTGTTCGATTGTGACTTCGTTGAAGAAGGCCACCTTGATGTTCGGGCTATCGGATTGGAGACCGGGAACTGGTCCGGTTATGATCCACCCAAACACCGTTTGTTGGGCTATCAGGGAGCCTAACACGCCACGGCGGATGCCGTCAAGCAATATCGCAGGATATAGGTCGGCTCCTATTAGGACATCTATCTGCTGGCTTGTGACGAAGTTTGCATCTGCTAGCTCGAAGTCTCGAGGGGACTACGGAGCATCGCGCTGTCTAAAGAATGCTCTATCGAGGCAGGCTTAACTCACGTTAAGCACCAGTGGCATCTGTCTAAAGAATGCGACGGGAGTTTTCCCGTGATTTGGGACAGCACTAAAGCGGTGACGTGGATTTGAAAGAGTGGGTCCTGAGGCGATTTGAGTATGAAATCGCAGGACCTTGAAACTTTTGCCGAAACGGTTTCGTTAAGGCCGGAGAACATTGCGTTTACGGGCTGCATTGGAAGTTTCAACATTTCTTGGATTCGTTCTGATATGAACGATATCTCTGATCCGGGATCGATCAGAGCTCGAGCGATGTAGCAGATGTCATTATGGTATATTGTAACCATTGCAGTCCCTAACAACACCTGTTATGGTGAGGCTGCGAAGCATACCTGATGGGAATCCTGCTCAGCTTGAGGATTCCGTTGAGTTTGAGGAGTGGGCTGTATGTTCATCGGTTGGTTGTTCTGGGCGGCTTGAGCCGAAGTTGAAGGCCTCGGAGAGGCTTCAAATGTTGCGGGTATCGGTGAGAATTGTGGTCGATCGACGTTCGCGGCGCGATGGGGTTGAGATCGATCGGTGTTGAAGGCGGGCCGGGTAGAACCGTGCGCCGGCTTCACGACAGTTGCCATCTGTGCACCAGATCTTTTATCGTGCCTCCGCTGTTGATAGGTTGTTTGGGTTGAACCTGGTACTGAAGTTGGTTCACGATGCAAAAGGGTGTGATGCCTTTCGTTACATTTAGCGCAATTATAACGACTCGGACATTTTTTCACAGAATGTGAATTGGACAGACAGTTGTTGCACAAGCGGTGTTTCCGGACGACATTCAGCCGCTGGTGAATGTCCAGGCTCAAGAACTGAGAGCACACCCGCACACTGTGTTAATTGTGACACAAAGGGCAACGGTCTATTGCAACGTTTAGCTAAAATGTATTGACGCGTTTTGCGGCTGGTGCAGGTTGGCTTGCTTGTTTACCTCTCGTGCTGGAAGCATATCCTGCATATTCTCGAGCGTTTGAAAATGGTGCGTCAAAAAAGCGTCGAAATCAGTCCATTGGGGAATTTCAGTTTTGTCCTGGATGGACTGTTCCCACAGCGCAACGGTAGCGTGTGGCAAGCGACTGGAGCACAGGAAGACGATTATGGCTTCCCAATTGGAGGTGTCAATTCCTTGAAGCGTTAAGGTGGCGAGAATGTTGTTAACCTCGCGCTGCAAGTTTTTTATTTCGCTTCCATTCTCTTTGGTAACCGGTGCGAGACCAAAAAGCTTCTTCAGGTGCGTGTTGACGAGAACGCGTTTGTTCTCATACCGATCGGAAAGATTTTTCCAGGCCTGACTGAAACCATCATTGGTTAGCGGAGATTTCTGGACGATGCCCTTGACTTCACCGGTAGTCTTTTTGTTGAGGTGGAATAGTTTTTCCACCGGCGCTATCCTTGTGTTTTGGATATACAAGGCCGTGAACATGTCACGGAAAGAGGGCCACGAGAGGTAATCGCCGCGAAACACTTCGGTGTCACAGGGGGGCAAGCTAATATTGTAACCTGACGGACTTTCGACGAATGAGGCTTCCGCTGAAGCGGATGGAGTTGCCAGATTCTCTATTATTTCGATGATGGTGTCGGTGCATCTTAGGTAGACGGTGTAACAATGGCGACGTTTCTCCTTCAGAGTTTCTAAGGTGCTTGCCTCCTCGCTCGTTGACTCCATCTTGGACAGGATGTTGTCAAACGTGCATTTGATCAGCATCCATTGAGACTTGAGTTCGTCTCTTTGGAGGTCGAGCGTGCGAATGGTGTGTTCCCGAGAAGGCGTTGCCTGAAAATCGACTTCGAACTCGACGAGAGCGTCGGCGAAACGAATAAAAGTATCGAGGGCAACCATTGTTGAAAAATGTTACTAACGAAAACGTAACAAGGTTGTACAAAAAATAAAATCCAGGAGCTAAACCTCTGTTGAAAAATGAGAAAATAAGAACAAACTCTTTAGTGTCTAGTTTATTTTTTATTATTTAGCATGGATTGTAACTAATATTTTTTACAAACGAAATTCAGCGGTCGCCCACTGTCTACCACGCTATATCGATGCTCGTTGCTGATTACACCAGAGATGATAGAGCGCACAGTCGAGCGTAGAAATTCTCACCAAGATGCAATTACTTCACTGATGAGACTTGCGACCTTGAATTTCCTATGTATGTCGCACTTTAGACACGCCTTCGAAGAGAGTGCTCACTAGATGAGCGTAAGCCTGATACACCAACGTTCCAAGCATAAGTGTATGTAACTTCTCTGCTTTCGTTAGCGACTACCAAATGACTGTATTTGTTTTAACAGGGGGGCAAACTAAGGCTACACGAGAAGCGTGCGATAATCTGATTTTGACGAAGAACAAAAGAGAAATACACCAAAGATTGGTTGATCAGCAGACTGTTGCAGATCGTAGGCTTATACTTAGTACGCTTGTTTAAATGATTTTGAGCACTCAAGCAAGGACATGGTTCTTTTTCTTCAATAACGAAAGAGCACGAAAACAGAAACACGCAAAACCGACGTTTTTTCGATGCGAGTTTATGCGTGTCTGCGCAAAGTGATTGAGCACAAAAGCACAGTTTTTTCTGTCTATCGAAAGAGCGCGACACCGAGTGAGAGAAAAAAAAACCCCAAACCCACGTTTGCTTGCTTTGCGCGTGGCTGCGCAGCGGAGTTGGAGCACGCAAGCAAAGTTTTTGAAGCTCACACTGTTTAAAGAGCGCGTCATCGAGAATGAAGAAAACCCAAACCTACTTTGGTTTGCTTAAAGTGGCTGCTCAAATTACTTAGCGCACACAAGTAAGCCTTTGGTTTTTACACTGACGAAAGAGCACGAAAACAAAACACAAACCGACGTTTCTGTGCTGAGAGCGTAGCTACGCAAAGGAAATGGAGCACGCAAGCAGAGTTTTTAAATCGTACCGTAGAAAGAGCGCGGCGTCGACAGCGAAGAAAAACACAAACCTACGTTTGTTTGCTTAGAGCGTGGCTGCGCAACGGAGTTGGAGCACGCAAGCAAAGTTTTTAATCTCACCGTATAAAGAGCGCGGCGCCGAGAGCGAAGAAAAACACAGACTAAAGTTCGAATATTTTTTGAGAGTGCGGCAGCCGAAACCGGTTTAGAGCGCACTAATGATTTGTGTATGAGCCACAAATATGGTAATCCACGTGATGGATTTTCTGCTTGAGGGTACCGTTACACCGAGTTTTCGAAATTCGGGTGTACAGTCCTGCGTATATGTGACGTATATCTTATATGTATATATAATTATATATGGAATATATTCACTTTTTTATACATCAAACATAATTGAAACCATAAATCAATATAATTTACTCAAAAGCAATACCTTTACTTTCTTTTGATGACTGGAGCGCTATCCGGCTCGCTTAGGACCAATGTTTTTCGTGAAGAGATGATGTTTACGCCAAACACACCGCTCGTCAGGTTGCCTCTCCTGATCTGCCGAAGCCGTGCTCTCTCACGGCCAGACTTCGGCCACTCAGGAGAGGCAAGCTAAAAGCTTGACTGCGAGCTCCTTGGCTCCAGCCTTGGCGATCGGATATGTTCGTCTTCACTTGGCTGCCATCAGTGAACCGCGACACAGCAAACGAAGCGAATTCTAACATTAAATTCACATCTACTTGCATACAATCACAAAATCACATTTAACTTTTCAAATCGTAAACTTTGTAAAAACACGCACAAACATTACAAGAAATTTACGGAGAAACCTGCAACTGCCGTCTTACAACGAAACATTTGGTCCAGAACGAGCCGGATAGTGCTCCAACGCCACGACATCGTCGCCCTTGGTTGAGGAAAAAAAGGCAAGTTGTTGAATTTCGAATAAAGTTAATATAAATTGCTAAAATAAAATACAAAGTCTTAAATATTGTGATTAACCTGTAAATATATACGCAGCATGTATATATATATAGGCACATATACTCCCGTCTACACTTGAAATTAGCGGAATTAATTTCGGTGTAACGGTGCTCCGAAATTTAGAATTGGATCACTTATATATATTACATAAAAGTGCCTGTTGAGTTTCTCAAAGTTGATAATTCCTACAAGCACATGAACTTGTAGGAATTTGTCGAGATAACTATGTTTGGAACAAGCACTTGAACTTGTTCCAACTTGTATTATTTGAATCCTTGAACGTGTTTGGGTTGTGGGTAAACTGTTACTCCAAGCACATAAACTTGAAGGACAATCTTCCGTGGCGAATTCACTTGGATGGCGAAGCACTGGATAAAATTAATGACAAAGAAAAACACCTTCTGTTTTCACTGTTACTGAGGGACAATCCCCATTTATTGATTGACTAGATGATTATATAGGAGTTAAGAAGAAGAAGAATTCCCTTGGTGTGTCAACTATGCCGGCAGACGCTCCCACGGTGACACCAGACTGCCTGACTTCTCACGGCGACATCTGAGCTCTGCAGCGGCCACGACGGCGATACTGCTGACCGCCTTGGCTGCGGATCAGCTGCGCTGCCTGACTTCTCACGGTGACATCTGAGCTCTGCAGCGGCCACGACGCTGTTATCGCTGACTGCGTCTCAGCTGTGTTATCGCCGTGGCTGCGTCTCAGCTGCGCTGCCTGACTTCTCACGATGATATGTGAGTTCTGCTCGGATAGGCAGCGAATGCGCGGCGTCTGCAGCAGTTTGACGCTCAGGAATGTTGAACCAGATAGATACAATATTCAATATTTTTATAGAATCTTATTATTAATAAAATTGATGACACGATGTTCTTGAACATTCTCCCCCCGTTGAATAATTATTCAATTATATGTGGATGCTGAATTGATCCGGATTTCTCGGCGTAGGTTGTGATATGCCCCGGCTCCTTTCCTTCGCATGTTTGCTTCTCTTACGCTGTTTGATGAGGACGAGGGTGAAGATGGCGAGGATCAGAATCAGACTTGCGTATCCCAAAGTGTAGTGATGGATGTCATGGGGACGTACTTCCTTGTGGAAATTGTGTTTTAAGGTTATCAGATCACGCTGCAGAGAATGTAGTTCATGATCCTCAGACTGATAGTTCTTGTGGTACTGGATGGGTATTGTATTCGTTATTTCTTCTGGGGGAGAATTGAGCTGAATGACGTTGAGTGGAGATTCATAGGAGACGTGCTTCTCTGTTTTTAACTGGTGATAACCTTGGATGGTTAAATGCGGCAATCGCATTGTGCAGCCTTCACTGATTGTCACGATCCCCACATGCTTCAGGGTGATGTAGGTATGGTTTCCCTTGCAGACCGCGTTCAACACGACTTCTTGAGATAAGGCGAATATCCATCGATTTGGGTCATGTAGCTGTATCCAAAGTGGCCCAGGTCCAGCATCGTGGACAGCACAAGACGAGGGTGATCTTGTCTTGGGGTGAAGCACACTTATTTCACACTCACCGAGAGGTGAACCTTTCTGGGAGACTGGACGAATCTGATGACAAAGATACCTGTGGTGGTCGTACTTGATGCAAGTTTGTTGTTCCGACCCTGTGATTGGAACGTATTGATCCCGATGCAGATTGATGATGAGAAAGTCAAATGCTGTTGTTATCATGGTGAAGGTGTTATTTGACTGCCACGGAATGGGGGTGAGTTTGAGCATTTCAAAAGCTTCTGTGGCTATTAATGGTAGGTTAATCTTGAAGATGAAGTATTTTCCGGTGATTCTTCCCTCTATTGTCATGAGGGTGTACAGTTTTAGTAAGTCGCTGAGTGGTACTGGCAGCCTTAGTGTTGTGGGGAGGTGGATTTTAATTTTTATGAGTTCCATTTTTAGTTGCTCTGGAGAAATTATCAGTGGATTAATAGCTCCGTGATGGGTGTCGGTAAGGATATCGATTAGCGTATCTTGAATGCGTCTGACATTCATCAATGCTAAAGTAGCTTGTAGCGTCAACTCGAGGAAGGTATGTGTTATTTTCTCCGAAGCTAACTGCTGACTGAGGCCTTTCAATTGTTCGTTGGTGTGGTTTATGGCAGATCCAACCCTTTCAAACTCGCGTTCGATCTCATTTTGATTTCTCTTAATTAGGTTTAGGGTACTGTCGAAAAATGAGGTCTGATTATCTATCCGTGATAGTAACAGAATATCGTTTTGTTCGAGATTATCAATGGTTATTGCTGCTTGCTCGGCATACTCGCTGTCGAGAACGCCAAATAATGATCGCGCGATGTTTCCGAGCACATTTATGGCTCCTCTTTTCGTTCTTGTTAAAGAGTCCCCTTTTAGCAATTCATTATTCGATTGTATCCCAGTGGCGAGTTGTTCGATTTGCGCTAAGAGTACAGAGCACGGTTGGGCGTGATGAATCCATTCACACATTTGTGTTAACGCAGGTTTGTAGGAATTTATGATCTCAACTTCTTTCCAATACGTATGCATGTTAAAGTATATGATTAAATTCCAATCGCTGGTGATGAGTCCTGTAGAGCCGAGATTTTCATAGTAGATACTGGGAGGTGTTTCGATGGGTTGTATATTGATCGCTGAAGTATAGGTAACTGGTAAAAAGAGACATAGCAAAAGGGTAAGTATGACGGATCCCTTAGTGCGTTTGGCCTCTTTTGGGGTGGCAGAGACGTCGTTATCATTTCTGCCGTGTTGATTTGATGCCTGTGTCTTTCGTTTAGATGTACAAGGTGTGTCATCGCGACGAGTAGGTAGGTCTTCTGTTGTGGTGGTGCGTGATGCTGACGCCTTATCGTCGATTGGTAATGGAGCCAGCCGATGAATTGCTCTTTTTATGATACCGTTTTTTGTTTTTATATCTGCTACGCGGACAGCATTATCAGGACCCGTGTATACCTTGACGACTCTTCCAAGTGGCCATGTAAGAGGAGGCATTCCGTCTTCCTTGATGATAACCATGGTTCCAGGTGTGACATTTCGACACCGTTCTCTCCATTTGTTTCTCGATTGCAACTCAGTCAAGTACTCCGTCGACCATCGACGCCAAAACTCATGTTTCAGATGTGACACTAATTTCCATCTTGTCAGAAGAGATGCTTTTGTGGGCGAGGCCGTAGCATCTGTTTGTGCGGTCAGCGCTTCACCAATGAGAAAATGTCCTGGTGTTAAACAACTCAGATCATTTGGGTCGTCTGACACTGGGGTCAGTGGTCTCGAGTTCAGGATGGCTTCAATTTCGATCATCAGAGTCTCTAATTCCTTGTAGGTTAATGAAGCCTTGCCTGAGCTTCTGACGAATAAATGTTTGGCACTCTTGACTGCGGCTTCCCACAGCCCTCCGAAGTGCGGCGCCCTTGGAGGAATGAAATGAAATTGTATTCCCTTGTTGCTGCAAGCACTCGTTATCTGCGATTGTCCTTTTGTTGAGTAAATGCTATCATGCAGCTCATCTAGTTTGTTTCTTGCTCCAACAAAATTGGTTGCATTGTCACAGTATAGATTGCTGCAGTGACCTCTGCGCCCTATAAACCGCTTCAGACATCCCAAAAAGGCCTCGGTTGTTAGGTCACTCGCCAGTTCCAGATGGACTGCCTTGGTGCTGAAGCAGCAAAATAGGGCCACATACGCCTTTTGTGGCCTCTTCCCACGGAGCTTAAAGTGGATCCAGAACGGTCCGGCGAAGTCCACTCCTGAATTTATAAAAGGTCGTGCTGGGAGAGTTCTTGAAGCTGGAAGACCTCCCATCACTTGCTTGTAGAGTTGAGGTCTTGCTCGTGTACAGCGTACACAGTGCTGCACCACTGATCTTGCCATTGTTTTTGCTTTGATTGGCCAAAATCGTTGACGTAGTTGAGCCACAAGAGTCTGTGCGCCGCAATGAAGATGCTCTTCGTGGAACCAGTTCATCAAAAGTTTGGTCAACGGGTCGTTGTAGGGAAGAATTATTGGGTGCTTTGCATCGTATGGGATGGCTGAAGAATCCAGACGGACTCCCACGCGCAGAAGACCGTCATCATCTACGAATGGATTGACGCTGGAAAGTTGACTATTTTTACTCAGGGGGATGTGTTCTTTTAATGCTTTGATTTCTTCGTTGAAGTCCGAACGTTGCATGATGCGGATAATCGTCGACAGCGCCTTTCTTAACTCTTGAGGTGTAGGAATAATGTCATTGACTCGTTCAGCTTTTGGAATTTTGGCATGTCTGATAAACCGCAGAACGTATGCTACTATGTGTAGCAAGACTGGAAATGAGGAAATGAGTTCTTGTGGTTGATCTTGTACGGAAATTCGTCGTCAACCTCGGAGGTTGCTTGTAGAGCTACGACCTTTATCTTTCTTTCCTGGTCTGTATCCTGGATTATGGTCATACTGTGCTCTTGTAACCATGTGGACGTCTTCCTATGTAAGAAGATCGGTCCGAAAAACCACAAGTTGCATGTTTTAAACTGTTGTGTTAGCATTCCTCGTGAGATCAAATCAGCAGGGTTGTCTTCTGATTTAACATGACGCCATTGTTCAGACAGGGTTAATCGTTGTATTGTGGCGACTCTGTTCGCGACGAAAGTGTGAAATGATGACGATGCAGCATTAATCCAGGACAAAACAATTTCGGAATCAGTCCACAGAAAAACCGATACACATTCTGTACTTAAGTCTGTTTTTATCCGATGTACTAATTGTGCAGATAAGACGGCGGCGCATAGCTCCAGCCTTGGCAAGGTTAGTTGTTTCACGGGTGCCACTCGAGACTTGGAGCAGAGCAGCCGTACGACAATCACTCCCTCTGCAATAATGAATCTCACATATATTGCCGCGCCATAAGCTTTTTCTGACGCGTCAGCGAAACCATGAAGTTGAAAAGATGGTCTTGGATTATTGTGGAACACATGTCGATCGAGTTTAGTGTTGTTGAGGTCTTGCAAGCTATCCCTATACGAGTTCCACTTAATGCGTAAAGCTGAAGGAAGCTCGTCGTCCCAGGCGACCTTATTATGCCATAGCTCTTGGATAAATATTTTCGCAACCACTACAATGGGAGACAGGAAACCCAAGGGATCAAATATTCTGGCAACATCTGACACTACGGTTCGTTTAGTTGTTCGCGCATGCTCTGTGAGCCTCACCTTAATGCCGAAGGTATCATCTTTTGGGAACCACGTGAGACCCAATGTTTTTATAGCGCATGTGGCTGGGATATCTGACAGTAATTTTGGATTGTTGGCCCACCATTTTCGGAGGTTGCACCCTGCACTTTTTAAGATGTCGATTACTTGCTTCTTTTGCTCTTGCGCTACTGTGAGGCTATCGGCGCCACTCAGGCAATCGTCTACATAAAAATTTTCCTTGATTGTTTTTGCCCCGTGTGCATAGATGGCTTCGTGTTTTGCTGCTAATTGATGAAGACACTTTATTGCCATATATGGGGCGGCTCTCGTGCCATACGTAACCGTGTTAAGCTGGTAGGTTTGCAACTCGTCGGCCACGTTGTTTCTCCAGATAATAAGTTGATATCGTCTGTCATCAGGATGTATCAAAATTTGCCGATACATTTTCTCGATATCAGCAGTAAAAACAAATTTTGGTAGTCGGAAGCGAAGCAGTACTGTAAAGAGGTCGCACTGAAGGACTGGTCCAGTATGCATTATATCATTTAATGCGAATCCAGTTGATGTTTTGGCCGAAGCGTCGAAGACTACTCTGAATTTGGAAGAGCTACTCCCGGATCCTTGGAGACAGTGGTGTGGAATAAAATACCGTGGTGATGAACTGCTAGTTACTTTACTCATGTGGCCCAGAGTTTCCTATTCGGTCATAAAGTCACTATATTTCTGCTTGAGTACTCGGTCCTTTTCGAGACGCCTCTCTAGAGCCAGAAATCGCTTGGTGGCCATAGTTTTGGAGTCACCAAGTCTTGATGTTTCCTCGAGGAACGGCAACTTCACCACGAATCGTCCATCACTGCTTCGGGTTGTGTGGAACCAAAAATGATTTTCACATAGTTTTTCCGTTGTTGTGTAAGATGGTTTATCTCCCTCTGCCTCTTCTAATGTCCAAAACCTCTCGATTTGATGCGAAACGTCCTCTTCCGTGAAGACAGCACAAGTTGTAGAGCCTGCCTTCTCGTCATTGATCCTTCCAGAAATGGTCCAACCAAAGACACTGTTTTGTAGGATTGGGAACTCATCTCCTAGGGAAATTTTTTCATCGGTGAAGAACGTATGATACCATTTGGCTCCCAGTAGTAAGTCAATGTTTCCGGGAAGGTGGAATCGGGAGTCAGCCAAACTGATATTTTTAGGAATGGGCCATGCTGAAATATCTAGTGGGTGGGATGGTAACTTGGAAATTATCTGCGGCATAATGAATACTTCTATTTGTATCTTGAATGGCGTTTGGGTGGATTCTACACTGATGTTGGCACGTCTCTGTATCGACTTTCTTTTGTTGCCGACTCCTTCAATCAATGCTGATGCACAAGTTTGTCGTAGCTGAAGTTTATTAGCCAACTTTTCTGTCACAAGATTGACTTGAGAGCCGGAGTCCAACAATGCTCGGCAGTCGACAGTGGTTCCATTATCTGCCCTAATCTTAACCCTTGCGGTATTTAATACAACATATCCACCTTTTGGAGTTGTGGATGTGGCAAGTGCAATGGAAGTTGTTATGTTGGAAGCCTTCGTCCTCCCTGGGGTGTTACTGGCGCAATTATTGCGTGTGATCTCGTCCGTTGACAGGTGAAGCAGAGTATTGTGCCGCTTGTTGCACTTGGTGCAATTTCTGGATCCACATTGAGCGGCAGTGTGATTCTGTTTTAGGCAATTGAAACACCTGTTGCTTGCCTTCACCAACTTGATCCTTTCATTGACCGATAATTGCTTGAATTTTGGACATGTGAATAACGGATGTGTGATGTCGTTACAAACAGGGCACCTCGTAGTTGGTTGAATGCTGGAAGTGGTCATTGCCAGCAATGGTCTGCCTTTTTCTTTGTGGCCGACAGCTTCCAATGACTGGAATCGGACTTCCAAAAATGTGAGGAGCTGCTGCAATGATGGTAATTCGCGAGGTTTGAGCAAAGATTGCTCAAAACTCAGATGCGTGGCTCGGTCCATCTTTTTGATGAGAAGATGAACCAGCAATGGACCCCAGGAGTCAGTACAGAGCCCGATGTTGGTTAAGGCAGCTAAGGATTCGTTGGTAGTATCATGTAGCGCCTTCAATGCAGCAACCGATGGCTCCGAATGTTTAGGTTGGCTTAGCAGCTTGTCGAGTATACCCGTAGTCAGAAGACGGACATTGTTGTATCTGTCTTGCACTGTGTTCCAGGCCGTTTGATAGTTGTTTTCTGTAAGCGTCAAATGCCTAATGAGTTTCTCAGCTTCGCCAGTCAAGTTGGTTTTTCGATACCATAGTTTCTGAATTGGTGGAATCTGTCTGGTGTGTATCATCTCATTGAACAAGTCGTGAAACTGATTCCACTTTAAGTAGTCACCATCAAATTTTGGAATTTCGACTTTTGGCAGTTGAAGTGGTGACACACTTATTGAATCTGTTGCAACGGGTGGCGTGGTTGTTGATGTGCTGTCGGAAGAATGTGCCAAAAGTCCACGCTGCTCACGCACCCTTTCCTCCAGGTTGATATAAGCTGCCATGTTGTATCCTTCTGCCTGAGGGTCGTCATGCAGCTCCCACAGAGCAAAGTTTGCTGCCTCGATGTGGTCCCATAATTTCTCCATGGCGACGAGACACTGTGAGGGTGAAGTTTCTCTGGCCCTTCCACTGAGCAACCGTTCAAGAGACTCCATCATTGCCCTCTGTTTTCGAATGAGAGACATGACAGAGGTTCCTCCTGCTGCATAGTTGTTCGTGCTGGCTGACTTGTCTAATGGTTTAGGACACACTTCAGCTGCGATTTCTTGATGTCGGGATTGGGATTGGAGGTGGTGCAAGGTCTCCAGTTCTAGTGTGAATGCTTCCGTGTATTGGTCTACTAGTGTCTTAATGTTTTTGTAGTAGTCCTTAGTAAAGTACTCATGGGTTAGGTCCATCTCCTCTTGGGAGCGGAGCTCATAATCTCCTTGGTCGAACTGTTCCCATGCGTCGGTCAGCTTTTGCAAGCGCTCTTCATAGTACGCGGCTGACGTCTTCCTATCCGCAGAATCCTTTCTGAAGTTGCGGATGATCCGCTGGATCTCATTTCCGATGTCCTGCTGCTGCGACACGGAATCTTTGAACGAAGTGGTATCCGTCATGGTGCTGGCTGGTTCGCCTCTCTCGAAAACGTACAAGGATTGATCACGTCGGGGTCACCAAAATGTTGAGTTTCTCAAAGTTGATAATTCCTACAAGCACATGAACTTGTAGGAATTTGTCGAGATAACTATGTTTGGAACAAGCACTTGAACTTGTTCCAACTTGTATTATTTGAATCCTTGAACGTGTTTGTGTTGTGGGTAAACTGTTACTCCAAGCACATAAACTTGAAGGACAATCTTCCGTGGCGAATTCACTTGGATGGCGAAGCACTGGATAAAATTAATGACAAAGAAAAACACCTTCTGTTTTCACTGTTACTGAGGGACAATCCCCATTTATTGATTGACTAGATGATTATATAGGAGTTAAGAAGAAGAAGAATTCCCTTGGTGTGTCAACTATGCCGGCAGACGCTCCCACGGTGACACCAGAGTTCGGCAGCGGTCACGACGGCGATACTGCTGACCGCCTTGGCTGCGGCTCAGCTGCGCTGCCTGACTTCTCACGGCGACATCTGAGCTCTGCAGCGGCCACGACGCTGTTATCGCTGACTGCGTCTCAGCTGTGTTATCGCCGTGGCTGCGTCTCAGCTGCGCTGCCTGACTTCTCACGATGATATGTGAGTTCTGCTCGGATAGGCAGCGAATGCGCGGCGTCTGCAGCAGTTTGACACTCAGGAATGTTGAACCAGATAGATACAATATTCAATATTTTTATAGAATCTTATTATTAATAAAATTGATGACACGATGTTCTTGAACAGTGCCCTTGAACCCGGTCATATACTTAAATTGACCGGCACGTGTTGCAATTATTTATTCTTCGACGAATACATAATTGCAGCTCGCTCTCGCTTATGTTTGCGCTCTTCACTTAAAAACCAAAAAACCACCACCTTTTGCTGGCTGGTTTTGGTCCTCGTGCTCTCCACAGACACGATCGCAGCTTATGCTCTTCTGCGCGGTTCACTTAAAAACCAAAAAACCACCACCTTTTGCTGGTTTGTTTGCTTTACGTGCTCTCACATAGACACGCTCTCAGCTTACAGCCAAGCATAAAACACGTTCTTTCGTTCAACATTGATCGCCCTCTCGGCGTGAGACGCTACAAGCGGCGCGTTTTTCGTTTTACATTCGTATTCGTACTATCGACGTTAACTTCGAAACGCGTAATAGTGCACATTGTACCGTGCTTGCAGCAGAACAGGCGAACATATTTACTCACCTACTCAGCGAAAAAAGTCGTCAACCGTGCACTCGAAACCTGTTTGCTTAGAATACACTTTGAGCAAACCACCGCTGCGGCTTCGTTTAACGTGACAAAGACGTCGACCGCGCATGCACCGTGGGCGAAAAATATAATTCCTTGGCATAAAATTATAAAAAAAAAAAAAAAACTTATTGTTTGGAATATAAATATTAAGGTGTTTTATTTCTTTAGTAGCCCATCGGTCTAAGCTATTTTAGCCCCTGTATTCTTTTGCCAAATTTGTAATCACCGTAACGCACCCACAATGACGCTTCTAGATACGTTCATACGTCTGGCTGACGGATTGGTCGAGTTCGGCTTGGAGTTCGATGAAATGCCGGCTGATACTCACACCATTTACACGCTTGATCTCCAAAGAGATGAAATCAAGTCTCAATGGACCCTTATTAAGAGCACGTACGACAGCCTCTTAGCGAATATGAAAGACGATGATGAGTTAGTGCAGAATTTCGAGCTGGTTAAACAAAAACGTCGCAAGTGCTACGACATGTATCTACAATGCGCCGGAGTAATTAACGCTTTAGCTGATTCGCTAACTCGTGAACATCGGTCCGATTCCCCAGCATTACTCGCGAAACCGGCCGAACTACCGCCCACCGGGTATAACATTAGCTTGCCTACATGCGATACAGACAATTTTAAAGGCGACTATCTGTCATGGCCCTCCTTCCGTGACATGTTCACGGCCCTATACACGAACAACTCGCGTCTCAGCCCGGTTGAAAAATTGTTTCATTTGAATCAAAAGACAAAGGGAGAAGCAAAGGAAATCGTACAAAAATCTCCTCTGACGAATGAAGGATTCGAGCAAGCATGGCAAAATCTATCGGATCGATATGAGAATAAACACGTTCTCGTGAACACGCTCCTTAAAAATCTCTTTGGCCTCGCGACGATTACTAGGGAAACCGGGCACGAAATCAAAAATTTACAGCGGGAATTCAACAATATTCTCGCCGCGTTGGCGCTCCAAGGCGTCAACACGTCACATTGGGACGCTATGATAGTTTTTCTTTGCTCTAGTCGGCTTCCGGAAGCCACCCTGGCGCTTTGGGAACAATCAATACCGAATAAACGTGAAATTCCAAAGTGGTCCGATCTCGACGCGTTCTTGACACATCGGTTTGAAACGCTGGAATCGATGCAGGATATCAAAGGCGCACCTGCAGGCAAAACTCGCGCGTCACCCGCTCCACAGCAGGTGGCCCCCTCGACAAAACGCGTTAACACATTCCAGCTGAATGTGGCATCGACCATATGTCAATTGTGCTCAGAGCACCACACAATTCGAGTCTGTCCGCAATTTTTGGAAATGACTTCCGGTAAACGTCTAGAGGTAGTGAAAAAGTTGCATCTTTGCTAGAATTGTCTCGCGCAAGCGCACCAAATACAGAGATGCCCCAGTAAATACAACGGCGCGACATGTCAGGCGCGACACCATACGTTGCTGCATCGCGATCAAGCGCAGAACCGACCCTTGACGCATTCAGCGTCGCGTCCGTCCACTAAGCCAAGTAGAAACGCTGCATTGCAACTCAATCAGCCCCGTATCAACCCACTTAACGCGCGAGCACCCCCCTTTACTGGGCCCTCCACGTCGGCTAACGCCGCCCAAATCAGTCAACAACAAATACAGTCCACTGATCGAAATCAGCCCGATAACCATCAAGTTTGTTTTGCTGCCGCACCGAAGCCAGTTCTGTTAGGAACCGCTACGGTCACCATATTCCACGACGGTACTTGCTATGCCGCGCGTGCCCTCATCGATCCAGGATCCGAAGTATCCTTCATCTCTGACCACGTTCAGAAGATGCTCAGGATCCCAATGCGGCCAGTGAAAGCAACGGTTTCTGGTCTCAACGAAACCATCTCTGCAAAGGTTTCAAAATCTTGTGAGTTTATGCTCAAGTCGCCACGCGACCCCTCGTTTCAAATCCATGCCACAGCGCTAGTGCTGTCGCAAATCACGGGCAGACTGCCCGCCCACTCGTTCGATAGTGCGCTGCTTCGCAGCCTCCCCAGTAACATCGAGCTCGCAGACGTCAACTTTGTCAAAAGTCAGCAAGTTGACGTTCTCATTGGAGCCGATCGCTTCCCGGCGATTATACTTGACGGTATTCGCCGCAATGTGTTAGGTTCACTTCTAGCACAACAGACTGTGTTCGGCTGGATAATCACCGGACCAGTCCCCCTGCTACAATCAGATAGCCCCAACTTAAGGGTGGCCTTCTTCAATGAAGTCACCATCGAACAACAGTTCGAACGTTTTTGGGTGGTGGAGGAACTTCCCAAAACTCGTCACTTATCCCCCTCCGAAAAGTTTTGCGAAGAGAATTTCGTAAAAACAACTCGTAGGAGCCCTGACGGCCGCTACATAGTGACGTTGCCATTCAAAAGCGAAGCCGTAAACCAACACTCACTAGGATATTCACGGCACATCGCCCACCAACAATACCTTCGCTCAGAAGCAAGGTCAAGAATCATGACCTCAAAAGGCAATATGACGATGTAGTTCAAGAATATCTTGAGTTAGGTCATATGACGGCCGTAGCGCCCCCACAACCCGATGCTGAGCACTATTATGTGCCACATCATGCGGTTAAAAAACCGGATAGCACGTCTACCAAGGTCAGAGTCGTGTTCAATGCATCCTGCCCCACGACAAGTGGGCTCAGTCTCAACGATGTGTTACACGCAGGCCCTGTTTTACAAGCCGACTTAACATTTTTAATGCTAAGATGGCGCTTTTTTCGGTATGTTTTTAGCGGTGACATTCAGAAAATGTACCGTCAGATCCTCGTCGACCCGAAACATACCTCCTACCAACGAATTCTATTCCGAGATTCGAATAGCTCCCAAGTTAGGGACTATGAGTTACGAACGGTAACATTTGGCGTGAATTGCGCCCCCTTTTTAGCGATTCGCACTCTTCTTCAGCTAGCGGAAGACACACAACAACAGTTTCCGCTTGAGGCCCACATCCTGCGACATTCGATGTACGTTGATGACGTGTTGGCTGGTTCTCACAACCTTGCCATGGCCACTCAAATGCGCGATGAACTGTCAGAGGCGTTGAACACGGCAGGCTTCTCTCTCCGGAAATGGACAGCCAACGACAAACACATTTTGGACGACTTGCCGGAACCCCATCTGCTCAACGCTGAGTTCTTAAAGTTCGAGGACAACAGCACCGCAAAGATGCTCGGTATTCGGTGGAACGCCACCAGCGATGACTTCTACTTCGACACACAGACGATCGACATTGTAACGTGCACAACGTTACAAATAGGATTGTTACAATTAAGATTATTACAATTAAGATCACTAATATATAAGTAAGTAAAATCAAACAAAGAAAAATAACATAAACACAGTCGCAGCGCAGTCGCGGCATTAATCAGCAGAATACACCAGCGATCAAAATATTCTTTCTTGTCTTTTTAAGTAACCCAGCTTAGGAAACCGAAGATCGCAGGTTCAAATCCTACCAGCGATCAAAATATTCTTTTTTTTTCTCTTTTTAAGAAACCGAGCTTAGGAAACCGAAGATCGCAGGTTCAAATCCCACCAGCGATCAAAACATTTTATCTCCGCATCAATTCGTGTAGTATGTGTGTTTGTATTCTTGTGCAGAAGAAACAACACGAAACCGGTTTCGCCATACATACACATACATGATATACAATAAAATGATCAACACTGGTAATTTGCGCTCACTGCGTTAATATAATTCACATACCGTTTATGGCAGCCGGCTCATAAAAGACTCGGCAAAAACATTCAAATTCGAGTTGCGCTGAGTATAAAGGTAAGCCTTGTACTTAAGATTTTAAAACGATCTTGCGACTTCATAATCGGCTTCGGCCATCGGTAATATCCCTATATATTACCAATCGACTTCGGTCATCGGCGAATGCACTATCATTCGCTAATCGGCTTCGGCCATCGGTAATATTCCTATATATTACCAATCGACTTCGGTCATCGGCGAATGCACTATCATTCGCTAATCGGCTCCGGCCATCGGTGATATTTCTATATATTACCAATCGACTTCGGTCATCGGTGAATGCCTTATCATTCACCAATCGGCGCAGGCCACCGGCGTGCAACAATATTTGCACGCCACCGGTAGGAAAGTCCCTTAAACAGGAGATTAACCTAACCAGCATTTTTGGTTCGATAAATTAAGGCCTTCCGCAGGGAAGCACCTGAGCTTCCAAGCCCTTACCTGAGACCTTCCGCAGGGAAGCACTTACGCTTTCCCTCATATAAATTAAGGCCTTCCGCCGGGAAGCACTTGAGCTTCCAAGCCCTTACCTGAGACCTTCCGCAGGGAAGCACTTTCGCTTTCCCTCATATAAATTAAGGCCTTCCGCCGGGAAGCACTTGAGCTTCCAAGCCTTTACCTGAGACCTTCCGCAGGGAAGCACTTTTCGCTTTCCCGTATAGAAATTAAGGCCTTCCGCCGGGAAGCACTTGAGCCCCAAGCCCTTACCTGAGACCTTCCGCAGGGAAGCACTTTCGCTTTCCCTCATATAAATTAAGGCCTTCCGCCGGGAAGCTCTTGAGCTTCCAAGCCCTTACTTTGGGCCTTCCGTAGAGAAACACGCTGGTTAAAAAAAAAACTCCTGCTTAAACGACTTACATAGGGAATCTGTACAGCCGTCTGCTGCGTGGCACTCTGCCCTTAGATTGGATTAGACACACACACACATTCATTGTACGTATTATAAGTTATAGAAATTGTTAAGTAGATATAAGGATAAAACCAATACAACCAATCCACCGAGCTGAACTCTGCAAAGAGTCAGTGCTAGACTGTGAAAACAGTCGTTAGAAATTCGTGTGGCGGTTGAATAACTTGGAGGGTTACGAGACCCCTTTGAGAGAACCCTGGACAGACTGAGCCGCATCCAGGCTGGAAAAAAAAAAAGACTCGTTACAACATACAGCCAACGTACACCAAAAGACAAGTGCTGTCGTTCATCGCGAAGCTGTTGGATCCAGCCGGTTGGCTGGCACCTATCATCGTTGCCGCAAAAAAGCTAATCCAACAAATCTGGCTAGACAAGATTGAATGGGATGACCAACTTCCCGCACTGACGCAGCAAACATGGTTGAGTTTCCTGCGAAATGATCACCAGATCGCCACGATTCGAATTCCCAGGTGGATTCGGTTCACCCCCGACTGCACAGTGGATCTTTACGCCTTTTCGGACGCTTCCGAAAAAGCGTACGCCGGAGTCCTCTACGCCCGTGTTCAAATCGGCGACACCGTTCATGTATCGCTACTGTACTCTAAAACAAGAGTAGCGCCCCTTAAAACGATATCGCTGCCTCGACTCGAACTCTGCGGAGCTACACTCGTCGCAGACATGCTCGACGCTCTCGTACCCAATCTGCACTATCGTCCCGAGAACGTCTTCTGTTGGACAGACTCCACGATTGTACTTGCGTGGCTTAAGAAGCCTCCTTGCATCTGGGCCACTTTCGTAGCAAACCGCGTTGCCAAAATCATTGAAAGAGCACCACACACTCAATGGTTTCACGTGGACTCGCACGACAATCCAGCAGATTTAGCTAGCCGCGGTGCCACGCCCCAGGAGTTAGCTGAGAACACCCTTTGGTGGAATGGTCCACCTTGGCTCATCCACGACAAGAATCGGTGGCCCGAGCTCCGAACAGCTTCGGAGTTTGCTACCGCACTCGAAGAAAAGCTTGTAAAGGCTCTTCACATTTACTTCCGACCAGACGAAGACCCACTGTACAGGTTTTCCTCTCTCCCGAGAGCCCTACGCGTCTACTCATATGTACAGCGGTTCCTAGATAACGCGCGACGTAAACGGAACCCTCTAGATGCCACTTTGCGACTCTCAGCGACAGAGATTCGAGACACCAAACGCCGTCTCACAATCATCTGTCAAAAGACACATTTTCCCGACGAATATTACGCGCTCGAAAACAAGCAACCAGTGAGCTCGAAAAGTTGTTTACTCTCACTCAATCCCTTTCTTCATGAAGACAAAACGATGCGCCTTGGCGGGCGGCTGTCTTCATGCCCGAATTTGGCATTTGATGAACGCCACCCAATAATTATGCCGTACGACTGTCAGTTGTCTCAGTTACTTGTTCTTTTTATCCATCAGATCTCGCTTCACGGTGGTAACCAGCTGATGCTCCGATTGCTCCGGACCCAACACTGGATTCCTCGGGTAAAAAACCTCATCAAGACAACGATCCACCGCTGTAAGCCGTGCATCTTGCATCGGAAGCAACAAAGAACGCAGATTATGGCGGCATTGCCAGAGGAACGCACGACTTTCTCCCGCCCCTTTGCTAACACCGGTGTCGACTTTGCGGGCCCTTTCGACATAAAGAATTACACCGGCCGTGCGTGTTTAATAACGAAAGGCTACACGTGTATCTTTGTCTGTTTTGCGACCAAAGCAATTCATTTAGAGGCTGTCAGTGATCTGACCACGGCCGCTTTCCTTGCGGCCTTCTCACGTTTTGCAGCGCGCCGAGGCTGCCCCGCAAAGGTATATTCCGATAACGGCACAAACTTCGTCGGCGCATCAAAAGAGCTCAAACAAGAATTTAAGCAATTCCTTGTTCGAACCCGCGCTCTCATCGAAACGAAATATTCGCACCAGAATGTTGAATGGCACTTCATCGCCCCCCGGTGCTCCTCATATGGGAGGACTCTGGGAGGCCGGTGTTAAAATCCTGAAAACGCACCTGGGCAAAGTCGCCCCAACGTCCAAGTTTACATTCGAAGAGTTCTCAACTCTCTTGAGCAAAATTGAAGCATGTCTCAATTCTCGCCCGCTTCATCCTCAATCTGAGGATCCCAACATAATGGAGGCAATAACTCCTGGCCACTTCCTAGTAGGCGGCCCTCTGCTCGCTCCGGCCGAGCCTGAAACCCTCAACAATCCGCTCTCCATTCTTAACCGATGGAGACGTGTCCAGGCCCTTGCCCAACATTTCTGTCATCGGTGGAAAACGGAATATTTGCACGAGCTTGCGCGTCGCACCAAGTGGAAGACTCCGCAACTCAATCTACAGCCCAACGACCTGGTCGTCGTCCGTGAAGACAACCTTCCTTCCACGTCCTGGCGGCTGGGCCCCATCATCAAGGTGTATAAGGGTCAGGACTCACGAGTCCGCGTGGCCGATGTCCGAACGGCTAACGGCCAACTCACGCGTTCAATTTCCAAATTAGTATCCTTATCGTGCATGGCTCGAGTGGTTATTAATGTCTTTTTTCTCCACAGATCTGAGATGAAACGCACCCGCCGCCAAGGCGCCCGTTATCGACAAGGCCGCATGCTGGCTCCGCCAGCCGCCGTACCATCGGCGCCCCCAAATCCGCATCCCGCCACCGAGATGCAGCCGCACGAGGACGACGGGCTCCATCTCGTTGAGCAGAAGACGGCGCTGCTCAACCGAGCTCACCAGAGCCTCGTCCAGAGGAGGCTCCTGGACTATCGTCTCCACCGGCGATCGCCGGCCCAGTTCGGAGTCCACAACCGCGACCTGCAGGGCATTTGAAGGCACGAACGGCGAGCTTTCCCCGAATTGTGGCAGGACGCCGCATAAACTGCCTGGCGTGCTCCCACACCACCCAACGCTGCACCAGCACACGTAGCTGGACCTGTAGCGACGCCCACCACTCGACGCTTCACGGCTAGTCGCCTGATCCACCCCAGGCTGAGGGTCAGTTAGCTTTGCAGTCCTGCAAGGCGGGCGGGATGTTTACGCCAAACACACCGCTCGTCAGGCTGCCTCTCCTGATCTGCCGAAGCCGTGCTCTCTCACGGCCAGACTTCGGCCACTCAGGAGAGGCAAGCTAAAAGCTTGACTGCGAGCTCCTTGGCTCCAGCCTTGGCGATCGGATATGTTCGTCTTCACTTGGCTGCCATCAGTGAACCGCGACACAGCAAACGAAGCGAATTCTAACATTAAATTCACATCTACTTGCTTATTATTAGGAAGGAATTATTGTTAAAGGGCCAGAAATAGATAACATAATATTTTTTAGAATAAAGGAACTAATGCCATCAAAACCACGATTGTAAGAGATTAAGATTAATTAAGATTAATTTAGCAAGGGAATACGCGATATGAAATCGATTTTCGTTGGTATAAAAGAACACACGGGCTAAAGTAGCTTAGATAGATGGGCTAATAAAGAAATAAAACACCTTAATACTTTTATTCCTAAAAAGAATTTTTTATTATGGTTTTATATTTTTCGCCCACGGTGCAAGAATTGTTGATTCTCTTGGCACGAAAAACGCGCCGCTTGTAGCGCATTACGCGGAGAGAGTGATCAATGTTAGAACGAAAGAACGTGTTCTATGTTTGGCTGCAAACTGAAAGCGTGTCTATGTAAGCTGCGAGCGTGTCAGTGGTGAGCACGTAAACCAAACAAACCAGCAAAAGGTGGTGGTTTTTTGATTGCTAAGTGAACCGCGCAGCAGAGCGTAAGCTGAGAGCGAGAACCAGCCAGCAAAAGGTGGTGGTTTTTTGGTTTTTGAGGGATGAGTGCAAAACAAAGGGTGAGCGAGCTGCAATTATGTATTCAGTAAAAAACAAATAATTGCAACACGTGCCGGTCAATACAAGTATATAACTTATATACAATCCAACTTTTGGAGCACCCTTACACCGAAATTAATTCTGCCGTTAACTTCAAGTGTACACGGGAGTATATACCAAAGACTACAAGACTGGACACTCTCGAATTCGCTGCTTCAAAAATCGGTTTGACGTCTATTTTTTATGGACTGGTGAATTCATGTACACTGTACGTGAGAGCAACCATATTGTTGTTCTTGTTTCTGTCTTTCAGTATGTTGAAAAAATCAGCTGTTTCATGTTTCAGCACGGATTCAGTTAGTTATGAAATCAGCTTGGCAAAGCGCATATCTTTTCAAACGGTTTCACTACTAGTATGTCGATACCATCGGTGGCTACACACTGTGGTTTCTCATTTGGTTTCAACAGTCGTAAACATGTGATGACAAAGTGTGTGTGTGAAATTTAATGAATATCCAAATGTTGGCCAGAGTGAGAGAAAATATGAACACGCGTTCGGCAAACTGCGTTGCTCTTCTTTCGTTTGACAACTGCTTTCTTATGTGCGTGCAAAGAAACGCAAGAAGAAATAGAAGCAGGGTCTATTTTCGTTTCAAAAATTCTTTACATTCGATAATAGAGTGTAGACTTTTCTCTTTCTCCCTCATTTTTCTCTCCCACGAACTGAGTGAAACCGTTTCAAAAGATACTTCGTATAGCCAAAGCCTATTTTTTACTTCGTATAGTAAAATTATAAATTTCACCATATATAAACAAAGGTGGTGAAGTTTCCCAAACCTAAAATGGTAGGTGCCAACGGATGTTTGACCCCCCAAGTGCATCAACAATGTATAACAATACATAATTTTCAAAGATATTAGAAACGAAATGAAAAAATATAAATACGACCATTCTGGAGTTATTAATCGTAATTTTTTTTGTTAAAAGGTAAACAACCATGCATTTGAAACGAAAAATTAACACAACGACAACTTTATACCAAAGTAAAAATGAGAAATAAACAACCAATACTGGGTAAAATATGGAAACATACAATAATTACCATTATACGGAACGGGAAGTTATGTTTTATATATATTTTACACATATAAAAAGGATAATATTTTTAATTATTTGTTTTGACGTTTGATAAACAGCCCCCGAAAAACTGATTTTGCATGCGTTCATGCGATCAATTTATTTTCGGCGAAGTACAAATTTTTTGCAGCGAAGTACAAGTTTTTTAGAGCGAAGTACAAGTTTTTTGCACAAAATCACAATTTTTTATCGTAGTGTTAGTGAAAATGCCAATGTGTTTTGCGACGAATTCGAAGTGTCCTATCTCATTATCTCTGGTATATACTATGTGTATATATACGTGCTGCGTATATATATATACAGTTTAATCAAATATATTTAAGAATTCGCACTTTATTAATTTTCAAATTTATATTAAACTTTACAAATTACTTGAAATTAAGCAACTTACCTTTTTTCAAAAAGGGCGACGATGTCGTGGAGTTGAAGCTGGAGCTCTATCCGGCTCGTACTGGACCAAATGTTAACCGCACAAGGTGGTCTTTATTTTTGTTATATATAGTCAAGTCGTAAATTGTTTGTAGAACTATTTATTTATTTCGTAATTATAAACTGTCCTTATCAAATGAACAAAATATATTTAGTGTTGTGTAAAGAATTAATTAGACAGTAATTATGAAAAAGTTGGAGAGAATTTGATGTGTTGCGAACTGCGTGGTTCACGGCTCACGGCAAAGTAAAAAGAGATAATCCGACCTCCAAGGCTGAAGCCAAGGAGCTCGCAGGCAAGCTTTTAGCTTTCCTCTGCTGAGCGGCCGAAGTCTGCGCCGTGAGAGAGCACGGTTTCGGCAGATCAGGAGGGGCAGCCTGACGAGCGGTGTGTTTGGCATAAACAGAAACATTACGCGAATATTTGTACAGTTTACAAGAGATAAGTAGTAGTATAAAAATTGACGAACCAAGCTTAATTTCATATATTATTAATGGTATTATGGACAGTCGTTCAAATGAAGTCATGCTTTGAAGTCATGCATGTTCAAACAACATCAATCGCTCAACCAAGATTCAAATTCCCATCTACGAAAAAGTGCGTGGATAATCTTCATCAAGTCGCACTTAGCTAGGGATTGCTCAAGTAAAGATATTAAATGCTTCAAATGTGGTGGACTGGGCCATCGTTCGTTTAACTGCGTGGTAAAAAATGAAAAGTCCGATGCGCTAGGAAGAAAGACGGTCCCAGACGTGAATACCATGAATGAAATTGTTGATGAGTCAATAAATCAGAAAAAGTGCAAAGTAATAAAGATAAATCGGGGTAACGGTTGCACTTATTGATAATGGCAGTGATGTATGCCTTCTACGCAAAGATATTTTGTTAGGGATTACCGAATTGGATGCCGAATCCAGGAAATTGCATGGGGTAGGCGGGAAAGCTATTTTTACCTTGGGTAGTGCCAGGTAATTCCAGGGTAATTCCATGTTACCAGAGTTGACGACATTCATTATTCTGTCGTTATAGGCAATAACATTCTGGACTTTATAGACATCCACTTCACGAAGACTGGTTCCAAATTTTTGAAGATGACAGACACTATTGCGAACGAAGAAATAGAGACGGTAGACGAGACTAAAAGAGAGTTTGAAATCTTTGATGGCAGATGAAGAGAGTCACGAAAATATACTGGAATCGAAGTTGTCTCACCTTACGCAAACCGCACGAGACGATGTTCAATATTTGGTTGAGGACTATAAACCAATACGCCCAGATTCAGTGTCCATGAAGATCATCCTTAGCGATGATGCACCGGTGTACGAGAGAGCGAGACGCGTTTCATATGAGGACCAGTTGTTTGTAGATGAGCAAATGAAGAAAGCGATTTTCCATAAGCTTATTGAAGATGGTGTTATAGTTGTATATGTTGATGCAATTGTCATCCCGTCAGTCGACACCATTGAGGGTTCAAAAATTTAAGATTGGTCTTGGATGTCGCCGCGAAGAATGGTGTGAAAATTAAATTTTCAAAATCGCAGTTTCTTAAAGAGAAAATTAGTTTTTTTTACATCATAGAAAACCAAACTATACAACCCTCGAGAGAAAAAGTTTTGGCCGTCGAAAGATTTCCAATACCATCACGTCAAAAGGCTGTACAGAGATTCATAGGTTTAACCTCATATTTCCGAAAGTTCACACTGATTACTTCAAAGAGATCCCGACGATAGAGAATTTCGTCCTATTTAATATTTTAGTCGTAAAACAACAACAACTGAGGAAAAATATCATTCATATGAACTTAAAGTTTTAGCCGTGATAGCAGCCTTGAAAAAGTGGAGGGTCTACCTAGTAGGAAAACCTTTCGTCATAGCCACTGATTGTAGTGCTTTTACAAAGACACTTGATAAGAAAGAAGTACCCTTGCGAGTCTCACGTTGGGCGATGTATTTACAAGATTTTAACTATATAATACAATACCGACCTGGTACCCGTATGAGACACGTCGACGCTCTTAGCAGAGTTCACTGTTTGCTCATCGAAGACATGTTTAAATATAAATTGAGGGACGCTCAAGAGAGGGACGGGTTGACTAGGGCAATTAGAAAAGTTTTGGAAAAGGGTGATTATGACGATTACTATCTTAAAGGCGGAATTTTATACAAAGACAGTAATAAACAATTGATTGTGATCCCAAGTCAGATGGAAGAGCCGACCATCAGAATTGCCCACAGACAGGGACATTTTTCAGCTAGGAAAACGCAGGAAATTGTTGAAAGGGATTATTTTATACCAAATTTCAGTTCTAGGGTAAGAAAAATCGTTCAGGGTTGTGTTGAGTGTGTGATGATTGCGGCTAACTCTGGAAAAAAGGAAAACTTACTTAAGCCTATCGATAAAGAAGATCTACCACTGTTGACATATCATTTGGATCCTGTGGGGCCGTTAGAGATCACTAAAAAGAAATACAATTATATTCTGGTGGTGGTAGATGCTTTTTCCAAATTTGTTTACCTTTACCCCACTAAAACCACAAATGCCGAAGCAGTTGTGGAGGTACTGCGTAGACAATCATCAGTTTTTGGTGATTCAGAGAGAATCATAACCGACCGTGGGACCGCTTTTACCGCAAACCTTTTTGAGACATATTGTCAAGATCATAACATACAATACCTGTTGATAGCTACCGGTGTACCACCGGTGCTTGAGAGCAGGGAAAAGATAACCATAGATGAGGGCGGATCGTGGTGCTTGTTGTTTCTTAGAGATCAGTGTAGAGTTCAACTCTATTAAACTAATTAAACCTTTTCACCTAACTAAAAAGAAAACAAATTTGTGGACAAGTTTCTCATTATTTTTAATAAATAAATAATTGTATTGTTAGTATTAATACTTCAAATACAAAGAAACACGAACAGTAAATTTGTATTCACTACATGTATAAGTTTGCTTTTTAAAGGAATTTCCTGGTTTTGTTTGTTCCTCAGTTCTTGCTGTTCTTGCTGTTGTTTGACTATAATTTTGTTCGCTTCCCAAAGTTCTGTGGTAGTCAACTTCTTAGAAACTGTCCGTAAACCCTTCAATTGTTCTGTAAACTAGTGAAGGTAAGCAGCTATTCTTTCAATTTTCTTGAAATCCGAAACCGTTTCCAACAGCTTTTCAATGGAGTGATTTTCTTAATTTTCTGTTACTCTAGCAATTGTGATTGTTATCTTTCAATAGGTTTTTCTTTTTTGTGTCAGGCCACTTTTTCTGAGGCTTCTTTAACCAGCTTGGGCCAGACCATCATAATACATAATCTTTTAATTATGGAGGACAAACACCACGTGAAGCCAAATCTGCTGGATTGTCATTTGATTTTATATGTGACCATTTGGGACATTTAATTGTTCTTCTTATTTCTGCTGGAGCTTATAGCTTACCAAGCAAAGTGCTATGCTTGCTAGCTTGGCTTCGTGTTTACTTTAACCAAAGCTTGACTGGGGCTTATGGCTTACCAAACAAAGTGCTGGGGTTGCATTAATGATAAGAACTTGGCCTTGACTCACTCACGGAGTATTATTATGAAAATAATAATAATACTGGCCTTGAAGGTTCACATTACCCAGAACTGGAAATGGCGATTACGACATACAACATCCCCTCACCTTTTGCGAAAGAAAAATTTAGTATAATACAAACGATATTAAATTTTTCTTGTACATTTATGTTTGGGTTTTGGTGGCTTATGTGTGTTATGGCATATATCTTTCTGTGTTCTTTCTATGTTATGTAATAGTACTTAATCTAAAACAAGTATGATAATAATAAAGACAAATGCTTGGAGTTTTGTATTATATAATAATGTATAATATACTATATATGTTGCTGTTGACGTCGATGTTGATGTTCATATACTCCCCGTTGTGTCTTCTTCTTGATGTGTTGTATAGGATTGCTACTGCTGGGTAGCTGACTTGGTTGTAGTTGTGTCGTGGTGCTGTGGTCGAAACGGCCGCTGTTTATTTTCGATCTCATTTCCCTTGATACCCATTGTATTGATGATCCGATGTGTATGTTCATTATGTTGTTGGGTCAAATATTGTTTGCGTGATTCGTAGTCTAGGTGGAAGGTTGAGTATTCGTCAGAATCATCGCCGCCACTTTAGGTATTTTGTAAATGTTGTTGTTATATTATCGTGATTGTGATTTTATCGTCAAGGCGAACGGTTGTGTCTTTTTGTGCTTGCGACTATTTTTCAATATTAGAATTACTTGTACTGTGCTTTGTGCAGTCATTCTTTGCGCCGCGATTAACGGTAGTTTATTATTCAACTCTAAATTATACCTTTTAAAATGCCTTGTAAACTTCGTGGATGCAAAATTACTAGTGAAACAGAACGATTATTGTCGTGCTCCCTGTGTGATGACGATTATCACGTCAAATGTGTTACCCTAACAGGGAGAATTGCGGATAAAATCGGTTTTGAGGGTGGCTTACGGTGGTCATGCGTAACCTGTAGATTGCTTGATGTTGATATGTCTCGCATTTTGCGCCAAGCACGGCTGGGTTTTCGCGAAATTAATCATGATCTCTCGGCACTACAAAAGAAACTAAACAACTTTGAAGACTTTTTCAATAAGTTTAAGTTTCTGGACGCAGCCTCTCCGAAATGTAAAGTAGCTAAAAACATCACACGTGCAAGCACAAACACGCTTAATATCCTCACTTCTCAGCCAGTGGGTGACTCACCATCACTTATAAACTTATTAACCCTGGTGGAAGTGAAAACGATGCCGCTTCGAATATACTAATTGCTGATCATCATGACGTAGCAGAAATCGCTAGTTTGGTTGCTTCGGCTCCCACTTCACTACATGCTCCTGCAACAGCACCTGAACCCACATTCACTGTCGCTGCTGCAAAAGGTGCTATTCCTAAAATTACTGCTGCAGCGCCATCAGCTCCATCTGGGCCATCGTCTAGAAAGAAACTGGTGGTAATTCAGCCTAAGAAAACTATATTTATTTCTCGATTTGCTCCGGATACAACTACCGATGATATTCGTGATTACATATGCTCCCAACTGGGATGGAATGACACAAGTATTTCCATTACCAAATATAATTTTCGGTCTCAAAGATCGTACTCTTCTTTTAATATAAGTTTACCTAACCACGTATTGGAGCGCGTAGTAAATCGAGCATTCTGGCCGGAAAACGCCATTAGCCATGAATTTGTGTATAGGCGTAAGAAACCCCACTTAAATACTGTTAATTCTTCAAATGCTGCAGTTCGAGATGGCACTGGGTCAAGAAACTAAACACTTACTCTTCTGATATTCTTTATCAAAATGTTAGAGGACTTAACACTAAAATGATAGACCTTCTAATAAAGAGCATTGACACTGATTATAATATAATTGTATTCACCGAAACTTGGCTCAGGCCCGATATACTAAATTCCGAAATTTTTTCGAATAATTATTCAGTGTATTGAAAAGATCGAAATCAACTATTTACAAATCGGACCAGAGGCGGCGGTGTTCTAATCGCCGTAAATTCTAAGTATTTTTCCAGAGAAGAGGTATTCGATGAGGCTTACAAAATTGATTTTTGTTGTGTATATGTCAAAATAGCGAGCAAAGGTTGTTATATTACCTGCTCATATATTCCACCGAATACTTGCGAAGACGTCTATAATAGTCACTTTAGCTGTATATCTCTGGTTTCTCACAAATTGTTGGTTTCTGACCGCCTTATTGTCCTTGGTGACTTTAATCTTCCACATATCAATTGGGAAAGATGTGTTGATGACCCCTTAGTCCTTCTCCCCTCATATGATGGATCCAACGATAATAACTTCATAAGCAAGGTACAATCTAATGGTCTTTTTCAAATTAACTACATTTCTAACCTTAATCATCGCTTGTTGGACTTAGTGTTTGTGGATGATAAGGATGCTTATGTGATATCTCGTTCCGAGCCTTATGTAACACCTGAGGATAAGCACCATCCCACTTTATACATTAAACCCATCGAAGAAACCTATAATCGAAATTTTACCTCGCTTACGAATAGAAATATCAAGAAATATTGCTTCAAGAAAACTAACTATGCAAGTTTGAAAGGCGCCATTCGAGCTCTAGATTGGACTGCCATTTTATCACTGGATGATCTCACTTCTTCCTCATGCATGGATTCGGCTGTGAATTCTTTTAATGTCACCTTGCAACATGCATTTAAAAACTCGGTGCCAAAGTTACGCAAAACCTCCATCCTACTTGGTTTACAAAGGAATTGGTGACAGTAAGGACTCTGAAAACTAAATATTACAAAATGTATTGTAAGTTGCGTACAACGGCAACCTTTACGAAATATAGAACTGCCTGCTACCGTTACCATATATTATGTAAAGATTCGTATAAAAGTTATCTTGAGAGGGTGAAACTTAACCTTTTCTCGGACCCGAAGTCTTTCTGGAGCTTCATTGACACGAAAAGAAAGAGTGCAATATATCCTTCATTTATGAAACTTGATCAACACGAATCTAATGATACGGATATTATTTGTAGCATGTTTGCAACATTTTTCAAATCGACTTATTCATCTCAATCTTATGGACCAGCGAACTACCCATTTACTATATTTCAAGGTTCCATAGTACTGCCCATACTAGATGTGCACATAGTTTTAAATGCTCTGAAAGCTAACAAATGTAGTTTCAATTCTGGACCAGACGGCTTGCCGTCATGTATTTTAAGGCATCTTGCTGATGAATTGGCGTTACCGATAACAGCTCTATTCGAATATTCTCTTCGTTGTGGCTATTTCCCTAGTGCGTGGAAATCATCATTTATTATTCCATTGCATAAGTCTGGGAATAGATCGGATATAAGAAATTATCGCGGCATTGCCAAACTGAGCGCGCTTCCGAAACTGTTTGAGAAAATAATTTTTTGCCACATCTCAAGGAGTGTTAATGCGTTGATTTCCCCAGCCCAACACGGATTTCGAGTAGGAAAATCTACTACTACGAATTTGTTAGTATTTGTATCGCAAACGGTCAATAATTTTAAATATGCTAAACAAACTGATGTTATTTACACGGACTTCAGTAAAGCTTTCGATGTTGTAAACCATAGGCTCCTCATCTTAAAACTTAAACTTTTTGGTTTTTCGGATTCCCTGGTGAATTGGGTTGCCTCCTACCTTACTCATCGCAGCCAAATGGTATTGTTCAAGAATACAAGATCTAATGAATTTACGGTTCCATCTGGTGTCCCCCAAGGTAGTCATTTGGGACCATTATTATTCCTGATATTCATTAATGATCTGCCAACAGAGATAAAAAACTCCAACATATTGATGTTTGCAGATGATGTGAAGCTATTCCTATCCTACAAAATCGTAAGTGACGCTCTGATGCTGCAACATGATTTGAATTCATTTACGGAATGGTGCAATGTAAATTGCATGAATCTTAATTTTAAAAAATGCAAACAAATGACATTTGCTCGCTCTAGCCCAATTATATTTAATTATACCTTGGGTAACTACAAGCTCGTTCAACTGGATACCGTAGAGGACCTCGGTGTAGTTTTGGACCGGAAACTTCGGTTTCATACTCACATAAACCGTATATCGTGCAGAGCTAGCAGTGTGCTGGGGTGTATTAAGCGTTGGGCTAAAGAATTTAGTGATCCTTATATCACCAAGATCTTATTTACCTCATTAGTTCGGCCGATTTTGGAGTACGCCTCGCCAGTCTGGAATCCAAAGTTTAGCTGCCATATTAACGAAATTGAATCAATACAAAAACAGTTTTTACTCTTTTGTCTTCGTGACCTTCATTGGGATTCAATGTTAAGATTGCCATCGTATGAAGCCCGGCTTAAGCTTATAGATTTACCATCTCTTGTTAATCGAAGGATAATGCTAAATGCCATTTTTATACTGAAACTGCTGTATGGTGTTACGGACTCTCCATACTTATTAAGTGAAACTAAATTAAACGTTCCTCGTCTTTCATCAAGAAGATATGAATTCCTATATCTAAGTTTCTGCAGATCAACATTTCTACAATATGAACCACTACGGAGCGCGTGCGCAGATTTTAACTCTGTCTATTCTGTTATTACCTTATCAGATTCAATTCATTTAACTAAACAAAATATTTTAAACCTATTATCGCATTGAAGATTGTACTATTCATTTTAGTCATTAAGTAAAACTATAAAGTCATAATGGCTTAGTTTTAAGTTGAATTCTTAATGTTAAATATAATGTGGTCTGCATTACGCACGAATAGCCCGCAGTATATTGAACTGGCGATCCTGTGACTGCTTATCATCTACTTCATCGTCTACTTGGTGGTTTATCACCGTCACCGCAACTCGATGATGCCATAACTGATTTTGTCTTAAGGCGAACCTTTGCTTGAGCGTACTTGAGCGTATACTCGTAAACACGGCAGCATGCAATTCACTCGCAGGACTTCATTTAGAGCTGTCATTGGTGGATATGCTGCTAGGCTGCCATCATCATTCACGATGATTTCGCTGTTGAGCGAAAACTGAGTTGTATCTGCTGATGATTGGCGAACTTCTTTCGCGATACTACTTTCAGGGTATCTTATAGTGGTGGTTGTGGTCTCAGAGTTGCTGACAGTACTGTATATCTGCCACCAATTATCATGTAGTAATTCTCAGGTTCAAGCTGTTGCTGCTGGTACACCTCTTTGAAGGTAACTTCATGTTTTATTTTCTATTGCTGTTACATCTTTTCGGCATTCAATTCTATTTTTATACCCTACACCTTAAGGTAAGGGTATATTCACTTTGTAACGAAATGTGTAACGCATAGAACTAGAGACGATAGGTATAGAAAAGTATATATATTCTTGATCAGCGTGACCTCCTGAGTCGATTTAGCCATGTCCGTCCGTCTGTCTGTCTGTCTGTCTGTCTGTTGAAATCACGATCACAGGAGAACCAATGAAGATATCGTGATGAAACTTTGCAGATATATTGTTTTATGTGGTGGGCAGGTTGGTATTGAAAATGGGCAAAATCGGTCCACGGCCACGCCTATTGTTTATTAAAAATGTAATATCAGCGTTCGTTTTTGAGCTATTACAACAAAATTTCATTCCTGGGTATAGAGTAGCATTATCCGTGAATGCGCTTTTCGACGCCGTGTTGTTGTGTGTTGTTGAAGTATGAGTGCGTCTTGTGCACTCCTCTCGTGGGTATACATCGGGATGGCTGTCAGGTTCTCTGCATGCTCGCTTCTTCTTATACATATATATTACATTTTATTCTATGCTTAATTATGCAATTTAGCATATTTTAGTTCTTACCATAGATATATGTATATTTTCCTTGAATATAATTTGTTTATTAAAAATTTAAAAATAAGTCGAATTTAAATTAAAATTATTTTAATTAATATATTTTAATCTAATGCTAATAAGGGAATTTTATTTTGATGCAATTAGAATATTGTATGTAATATCTATATTGTTTTAATGTAAGATTTTATTTTTCTTCTAAATCAGTGTTGCTGATTGCGCTACCATGAGAGTGGTGTTGTCCGTTTATTAATTAAAGCACAAACAAGAATAATGCAGTAACGTTTACAAGAACTTAACTGAACAAGAATGAATAACAATTTGTGTAATAACTATTTGAATATGCTCTTATAAAGAAGAATTGTTCTTTTGTGTCAGTCGGTCGATGGGCAATACGCCCATTTGTGGCTGACGGGACGCTGCCCGCTTCAATTTACGAAACCTGCAACTCGCTTGAACGCTGTTAACCAGCCTGCTTATCGCTGGAATCCAAAATCGTTGTCTGACTTCATTTATAATCGTGTTGGTGTTCTGATGACGGTATTTGCGATGGTAAAAGTCAACTAATAACTTTGAGTATAGATGCGTTTTTGGCAGTATTATAGGCTGACGCGTTTCCCTTGGTACATACGTAGCCTTTTCAATTCTTCCGTTTACTCGCAGCACGCCGTCAGTGTCCAAAAATGGGTTGAGACTGACTAACGCGCTATCTTTGTCGATGACTTCACCGCCTTCCAATCTGGCGATCTCAGCGCCATATGTTGACCGCTGCACCCAACGACATAAATAATATTCCGCCTTACATTCTTCTTCAGCGGTGACCTCTCCGCTGACCAGCTCTCGGTGTCTTACTCTGCACCTCAGGTTGTATACATAGCGCAGTACCCAGGCCATTGTTCGTTTGTATCTACTGAAATTGGAAAATCGATGAATATTTGTTATTACATGACATACCTTTTGCGTGAGCATCAACAGATGTGCTGATCGTAATTCTGAGTCGGTTTCGTCTGGGTTTTTCGTCAGCTGTTGACTTTCTTGGTCGTCCCTTTTTATCAAAATTTGTAAAAACATTTCTTTAATATCCCCGTGGATAGCAATTGGAGCCTGCCTAAACTTGAATAATATTGACAGTAATGGTTTATTAATGTCCGGTCCCGACATTAATGCTTTGTTTAATGACATATGGTTCACTTCGGCGGCGGCGTCGAATACTGTTCTTATATCTGGTTTATTTAGATTTTTCACGCCAAAATGTGGTAGATAAAAGGTTTTATCGGACCGCTGTGAAACTTCCTTATCGCTCAGCTTCCTGGCATAAACCTTCTTCAGGTAATGATCGATCTTGTTGCGATCATTCTGCCCGTAATCTTTGTCTCTGGCCATTTTTTTCTCTACTAGCTCCAACCGTCTCAGCGCCATAATGTAGCTATCTGGGAATGCCGGCCTGTCCTCCTTCCTTAGAAGCCCTGCTTCATAGCGTTTATCAAGTCGTGCCGTCGTCGTCCTCAAGATGTCTAATGCCCGCTCGTCATTTTTTTGATAACAACGGCCTTTTTGGTGTCTTCACACCGAACGACTCGTTACCAAAATATTCCTGCATCATATCATGCATTTCTCTAAATACCGCTGGCGTACTGTCAACACAAAGCACCCGCTGCACCTCCGTATTTTCGCCAAGTGATTTGACTGGCCCCTATACAACCCATCCTAACTTGGTTTTGACGCCGATTGGACCGTTACCCTTCGACATCTTTGGTGCTTGAACAGGAGTAGTTAAATACGAATGAGCTAAGCTCAAAACTAATTGAGGTTGGATGTCGTCATACTCGAACAGCGGTAATCCAGTGAGGTGGTCATTACAACCATCGGCTATCAACTCGCCGTACTTCAGCGTCTGCTTTAGTAGCGACAATTCGCCAAAGTGTAGACATTCCAAATGTTGTAGACCTTTTCGTTGTCTCTTACACCACTGATTCCAAACGACACTCGTTTAGACTCTTGAGAGCTACATTGTTCGTTAAGCCATTGTAATTGCAATATATCCTTCTCTCCCTGTAGCCCTAGCTGTTTGGCAAGATTGCTGTCTATTATCGACACACTCGTCCCATTGTCTACAAAGGCGTAGGACTGAATAGTTCTCCCTTTTCCGTACAGCTTCACTGGCAAGACCTGGAACAACACTCTACGACCGTGGTACAAATCTGTGTGGCAATTCCAGCGGCGTTAGGATCTTCCAGTGACGACGATCCTGCTACAATTACTTTGTTGTTTGGATCGTCCGAATGCGCACGATTGTTGTTGGCTACAGCTGCGATTTCCGGATTTGGCTTATGAAGAAGCGAATGGTGCTTCCTTTGACACCCGTCAACTTGGCATGGTTTTTGTGAACGGCACTCTCCCACACGATGCCCTTTTCGTAGACATGAGAAACACAATTTCAATGTCTTCACCTTATCCCAGCGGTTCTCCACAGAGAGTTGTGAGAAAACGTTACAAGTGGATACGCTTTTACATTCGCCTCGACATACGGAACATTTACCATTCGCAACACTAGTGCATGCGAATTGATTGCCTTTGCCAAATTTGTTGGTACTAACCTTTTGTCGTCGGTTGTTTGCGGAATTCCCAGTTGACGACGTAAGCAACGCATCCGACACGATATAGGCAAGTCTACGCATGTCTGCTAACTAGTGACTAAACTCTACTACTGACGCTGTCCAATCTAGCTGAACACACTTCTCTGCCCACTGCATTTGTCGGCTCGTCGGGAGTTTCATCACCAATGCACTAAGCAACGATGGGTTCTTTAGCTGTTTGGCAAATGGTGCTCTCCGTTAGCGTTGACTAGGAATGTCGTCATATTGCAAACTCTATTGGCGAACTCCACCAAAGTATTTAAATCCCCTTCGACTACCGGTGGTATTCCTTGGGCCTTTTCAATCTGGCTTTTAATTAACTGCTCTGACCGAAGGCTTCCTTCAACATGTCGACTATGGCGAACACGTTGTTCGAACTTGACAGCATTGATTCTACCAAGTCCCGCGCTGTCCCTTTTAAGGCATCGCGTAGTCGGCGTAGTAGCTATGAAGGCTTCAAAAAACGTTGGCCATTGTTCAGGGTATCCCGAGAACTGCGGTAGTGGATACACTTTCCTTGGCTTACCCTGGCTTGTGGGCACACTGTTATCGCTCACGTAGAACGGCGACTCACTGTGTACGTCCTGCGGCTGACTGCCTATCTGCAGCGACGGCTGTCTGATGTACATAGGTGATTATGCGTTGTCAAAGGCAGCGACCGTTGTGGCTGCACTTGATTACATGTTTACCACGACTGTGGTTGGTTAAACGACTGCCATGCCTATTGCGATGGCGATTGACTGGGTAACTGCAACGACTGTTGCGACTGCGCTTGACTAAACGCCTGCTGTGACTGCAACGACTGTTGTGGTTGACTGAAGGACTGCAACGACTGTTGCGACTGCGCTTGACTAACACTAACTCGCGGCTTTATCCGCGAGTAGACGAGAGACGACGACCTCGTCGTTCTGTTCGCTACTGTGCGCAAGCTCGCTACTGTGCGCAAGCTCGCTACTGTGCGCAAGCTTCCATGATCCATACCAATGCTAAACGCTATGGTTGCTGACTTGGCTTTCCAAAGCTTGACTAAAGCTTCTGGCTACCAAATAAGGTGCTGCGGTTGCAGGCTTGGCTTTCAAGTTTACTTTAACGAAAGCTTGAATGGAAACTGCGATCGCGACATACAACATCCCTCCACCCTAGGGGAAGAAAAATTTAGTATCGTACAAAACGATATTAAATTTTCCCTGTACATTTATGATTGGTTTGGGTGGCTTATGTATGTTATAGGTTTACTGTTCTTTCTAAATTATGTAACAGTACTTAATGTAATGCATGTATTTAATAATATGTGTTTGGTGTTTTATATGCAAATTTATAATAGTCTATTTAAATAATTAACATATAAAATAAATATATAAAATGAAATAATATAATAAAAATGAAATAAAATTTTGTTGTTGACGTCGATGCCGATCTTGCGGTTGCTGTGTAGAACATATTGACGCTGGTGTTGGCGTTGACGTTGCTGCGGATGTACACGTTGACGATGGTGTCGGCGTTGACGTCGATCTTGAGGTTGCTGTTGACGATGGTTTCGACGTTGACATGGATTTCGAGCTTGACGCTGCTGTTGCTGAGCATGTTGACGGTGGTGTCGACGTTGACGTAGCTGTTGCTGAGCATGTTGACGATGGTGTCGAAGGTGACGTCGGTTTCGAGCTTGACGCTGCTGTTGCTGAGCATGTTGACTTAGTTGTAGTTGTTGTAATACGTTTGTTGGTAGAATCTGCTTCCCACAATTGGGATCAATTGTTGTTCGCTTTAGCTGTTGATGGTTGAGATTTTTCAAAATCAACATTTGTACATAAGCTGACTGCTGATGCTCTCGATTTGCTTGTACTTGTGTTGCATTTCTTACATCGCCAGCACTTTATGTATTCTGTGATGTTGTTGTGAGGGGCTCTGTCTTAGGCAAGAGTAGGCCGCAGTACATTGAACTGGCGAACCGTTGACTGCTTCTTGATGATGCAATAACTTACGTCGTCCTAGGCGAAACTTTGCCCGAACGTAGATTCGTCATCGCGGCAGCATGCAATCCATTCGCAGGACTTATAGTAGAGTTGTCATGGGTTGATATGCTGCTCGTCCGCTATCATGATTTCATGATGTTCACGACGAACTTGCTGTTCAGCGACAACTGAGTCGTATCTGCTAATGAACTTTCTTCTGGAGACTACCTTCCTGTTTTGTTATTGTAGTGGTTTCAAGGCTGTTGACGGTAATGTGTCAGTCTGTTTGCCAGTTTCAGATGGTTGCTGCTATTAGATCTCTTTGAAGGTAACTACGTGTTTCCTTTTCTATGGCTGTTGCATTTTTTTTTTTCGGTTACATTTTTTTTTATCTTCGTCTGTGATGGATGCAATCGCTAGTTGACCCACTGTCCCAGTTACCCTTCCCCCTTCGGTTTGGTTGGGCGCTATTCGTTGCCCTGTTGTCGTGTGTTGCTCGAATATGAGTGTGTCTTCTGCTGCTCTCGTGGGTGTATATCGGCCTTCAGGTCAACTTCTCTGCATGCTGGATTCTTCTTTAATATACGTTATTACTATCAATTTATATATTTTTTGTTCTTACAATATTTTTATGTTATGTATAATTTGTTTGTGATTAAGAATTGACATTATTATTGTGTAGTTATTCTATGCAATTGTAGTTTGTATTGCATTTATTTGAATTCAATTTTAAACATTTTATCTCTATCCTAATTCGATATAAAATTTCATTACACAATTCCTAATATTTATGTAATCAGTTGAATAATTGTAATTCATATAATATTTCTTTAGAATATTCTAGCTGAATATTATTTCTTATGCTATTACACATAAATATTATCTTCCAAAGTCAAAATTCCTACAAGTATTGTAATATGTAACATTTTATGTGAGGTTTTATTACATTTCTTTTTCTATTTTTATAAAAATTTTATTTAAATTTTTTTTTGTCTTTAATTTTCTTATTTTGGTAATTTGGTAAATATTTTGTTCTAAATTACAATTTAATTACCTTTTAAATTACTTTTATACATGTGTACATATTGTATGTATTTATGTTTATAACAATGTTTTATTTGTGTATTTTATTTTTCCTTTTATTTTGGTTATTTTAAAGTTAATCTTTGGTGTCTTTCGTTTTTATTAGTTGTTATAAACACTGGATTCTGCTTGCGCTAAATTTCGTTGATTACAATTATTCGGACATATGCCTGTCTCTGCGCCACACTAGTGTACCTACTTAGTAATAGAACAGAAAGTATTAATAATGAAAACAAAATATTTTTTATGCGTTTTCCCCTTTTTTTTCTCAATTAGTATTTATACTACAAATACTAATTTATGTCTACATATATGCATGGGTGCGAATTTGTATGTATACAGTATGTGTGTGTATGTTATATGCGTGAACTAAGTCCTCAGGCATATTTTTACATGTGCATTTATTAATATAATAATTGCAAATGCAAAGTTATATTGGCTGTGTATTTAACGGAACAGCTACTTTTCATATACCGTATATTATCAATTAAAATGAATACAAACTAAAAAGTTCAATTCAAAAATCAATTTTTAACTACAAATTTACTTTATTATGAGTTCTCTTTTCTTATATTCTTACGCTTAAATAAACAAGTTGTTGCTTATTGAAACACTATTCTGATTTCCTTTTTTTTTGTTGAATTTTTCTTAATTTCCTGTCCTAAGTCTGAAATTAAAATTTTAAATTTCGCTAATATTTTTTTTTATGGTTAATATTTTTACGTTCTAATATTTTACGTTCCTTGCAAGTGCTTTTATATCTGTAATATATCCTGCTATATTAAGACTAATGCTACCTGCTTTGTATCGTGGAAAATTGAGACGCATTCTATTTATAATCGAAGTGCATGCTAACTGTGTAATTAGCAAGGTGATTAGTAAAAATCTGCTCACATTTCTATTGTCCCCAATTGGTTAATTTATTCATTGTTTTATTTACACTATCGTTTTGTTCTTTTGTTGTTAATTCGTTTGTTTGTTTCGTTTGTTATTAGTGTACCTAATATTTTTGTCTCTATCTTATCTATAGCTTATAAATCGTTTACCTCCATAATTCTTTTTTTTCCTCTCTATCCTCTCTACTTCTTACGGTTAAATTAATGTAACTACACCCTAAACCTCCTTTCTTAGTATAATCCTAGTTTGATTCTTAATTAGTACACTATCTCCTATCTTAAATTCTACTAAATTTAGTTTGTTATCTTACTGCCTTTTAGCTACCTGTTTCGCTAAATCCTGATTCTTTCTCACTATTTCGTGAGTTCTCTGTATTTGAAATTTTAATACTTTATTCGGGTCTTCGGCGTTATAGACCGGATTACACTTTCTTGTTAAGTTAGTCGGCATATCTGTATCGAATCCGAATAAAGTGCGGAAAGGTGTTTGCTTGGTCGTAATATGGGGTGTGTGGTTGTGAACATTCATAGCAGCAGTTAACCACTGATCCCAATTCGACCCGTCTTCTTTTGCGAAACTCCGAAAATATTCCGCTAAAGGTCTTTGGCTTCTCTCTAATGAGCCATTAGCTTGCGGATGGTATGGCGTTATATGCAGTTTCTTAATACCTAACAATTTACAAGTATCTGAGAACAATTTCGAAATGAAATTAGTCCCGTTATCTGTAATTAGAATTCTCGGAATTCCGTAACGCGTGATTACTTCATCGTAGAAAGTCCTGGCAACATTCATTGCTTCCGCGTCTGGGATTGCTGTACATGCCATAAATTTTGAAAAATCATCCTGAAAAGTCAGAATGTACTTATTACCAGACACAGTTTCTGGTAGAATACCTACTATGGCCATGTAAACTTTGTCAAATGGCCGCATTGGTGTATCCATTAACACCATGGGCATTTTTGTTAACTTCGAACTTTTGTTCGCTTGGCACTTTGGACAGTGTTTGACATAATCTTTGATTTGTCTTTGCATCCCTGGCCATATTGTTGTCTGATTCTTAGGTAAGTCTTTACTGCTCCCTGGTGACCTCCTGTGGAAATCTGCTCCCTGGTGGGGTGTTGTGGAAATCTTTTATTACGGTCTCCATTTCTTTCGGGTCGGATAGCAATGTTGCGGTGTTATTTATTCCGCTTCCCGATTCCGTATCATCTTTATCGAATTCAACTGTTGTTCCTTGATTTTGATCTTGGTTAGCTGTTTTTGCTTTTGACCGTGTTTGTATGGCTGCTATTGTTTTATGCTTTTCCTGTAGGATTCTACTTAGCGCATCTGCATTTAAGTTTTTCTTTCCCGGCTTATATAAAATTTCGAAGTCGTATTCTGATAATTTATGCCTAAACCTTGCCAGTCTTGATGTTAATGAAGCTAATGTTAGCTATTTCTTTTAAAGGTTGATGGTCTGTCACTATCTTGAATGGTCTTCCCAACAAATAAGGTCTAAAATTTTTTGTCGCCCACACAATGGCTAAGAATTCCTTTTCTATCGTTGAATATCTTTGTTCTGTATCGCTTAGCTATCGCTTAGCTAGCTCGGCTATCGACAGCTATTGGTCTATCCTCGCCTACGTTACCTTGAGAAAGGACCGCGCCCAAAGCTTCATTGCTTGCGTCGGTAGTTAAGAGAAATTCCTTTGAAAAATCTGGATATGCCAACACTGGAAGTGACTGATTCTTTTAACCGCTCAAATGCTTCCTGGCAGTCTCCTGTCCATACGAACTTAGCGTCTTTTCGTAACAATTTGTTAACTGGAAGTGCTATTTTTGCCGTTCCCGGTATAAATTTCCTGTAATAATTCACAAGGCCTAAAAAGGCTTGTACTTCTTTTTTATTTTTAGGAGGTGGAATGTTTTTGACGCACTCCACTTTGCTAGGGTCTGGAAGTGCTCCATGTTCTGAACACTTGTGCCCTAAATATACGACTTCTCGTCGTAGAAATTGGCATTTGCTAATGTTTAACTTTAAGTTATTTTCCCTAATCTTCATCATGCTGTCCCAGGTTTGTTGCATATACGACTATGTCGTCTAAATAACCATATGTGCTAGTGTTTCTCCCAGGTACACTCCTGGTGCAATCTCTTGTTTATGAAGTACCACAGTCATAACACTAGGGTTAATTCTTAACGGCGTTATTCTAACCGTTCTTGCTTCAATTGTTATACTATTTTTGTTACTTTGATCTTCTGTATTTTTGATGCCTAGTAGTGGCAATTTAATTACAAATTCTTTATTTTCATTAAATAAGGTTAAGTTTTTACAGAGCGTGTTTATAATGGATCTGTTCCACATGTTGTCTCTACCCAGTATGCCGTCCGCCGATACCCCTTGTTAAAGTGACTATTTTTGATTTTACTTTATTTGCAAGTGCTTTTATATCTGTAATATATTCTACTATATTAAGACTAGTGCTCCTTGCTTTGTATTGGTGAAAATTGAGAAAAATTGTTTTTACAATCGATGTACATGCTAATTGTATAATTAGCAAAATGATTATTAAAAACTCTGCTCCCATATCTATTATTTTCCTTGCTTTATTTGTTATTTTACTGAATGTTTCATTTAAAGCATTTACTTTATGATTCTGTTTGATAATTTTTATTTTGCTAGTAAATTTGTATCCAATATTTTTAGCTTTATTAGCTTCTAATATTTCTGAAGTCGGTAACGTATCCACGATCTGTTCCGATGTTGGACGTACGGTTACTACTTCTTTTGGCCCTAAATTTCTATTCTTGTTGGGTTCCCAGATTACTGGCCTTGTCTGGACCCTTGCCGGTTTCCCTGCTGATTATTCTGTAGAGTCTCCCAACTCCTTTTAGCTGCACAGTTTGCTACTATATGTCCTGGTCTTTTACACCAATGAAATGCGTTTGTTTCGGGCCGTTTGGTGTGTTCATAGGACTCTGATTCGTCTGCACTCCCTTGAATGTAGTCGAGTTTGAGTTCCCTGGATTCTTTTGTTGTTGTTTCCATTTCCTTTGTACTTGTTTTTGCTGCCAATTTTGCTGGATTTGGGTTGGTTGCCAATTCGGTGGACTTGGTTAGATCGCCAACTCTGCTGAGATCTGTTCCATTGTTGATTTCCCTGGTTCCGAGTATTAGGCCCTTGATTTTTGTTGCTCTGACCGCTCCTGTTGTTGTCCTTGTTGTTGCACCTCCAATTGGTCTCGTGTCCATATGTTAAACACTTTTGGCAATACGGTGTGTTCTCCCTTATTAAACACTTTTCTCTCGTATGCCATCGTTTATTGCAGAAGGAGCAAATTATTTTCTCCTGTGGTGTTCTCGAAACGTTTAACCTTTCTTCTGGTATTCTATATTCCACGAGATTATGTACAGGCGGTCTTGTGTAGGGCTCTACCGAATTCATATTAATTGTCTGTGTCATTGTTGGTTGATGGAGGGAATTACTTCTTTGTATTTCTATTAGCGTGTTCACTGCTATTTCTATCATTTCCTCCATACTTTTCCCTGTGACACTTAGCATGGTAATTCGTAACGTTGCATCGTTTTATTAAACTTTGAATTTTTTATACTAGTCGTAGTACTTTAGAATGAGAAACATGAGCTGTAAACATTCGCTGTACATCTGTTCATTAGTCTGTACGCTGACGTCCGCTGCTGCATTGTTTCAAGCAGAGCCAAAGCGTCAAAATTTTCGTTGCCTTCGCTGAGGTAATTTAAGACCTCACAAAGAGGAACGAACGAACTGCCTCTATTTTTCAGCGGCCAACAAAACTGCAACGTTTGCAATTTCGAATTCGGACCTAGTGAGCTCGTTTGAGTTCTTTCTCAGTTAAGTGCTTTCTATCTTTGATTGTTTTTATCAGCAAGCAATTTTAATTGCTTGTTAGTGAAACAATGATTCTAATTTTTCTTTGATTCTTCAACCAATATGAAGTCTCTAAGCGCATTACCTTAAATGTTTAACTTTTAATTTTTGTTTTAAAAATAACCAAAAAAAACTTCTATTTAATGTTTTAATTTATTGTAATCCCGATTATTACCCTTCTTTTTTTTTTGAAATCTCATACGTTTGCGAACGTATGACGTATTAGTTACAAAAATATGTGCGACTTGAACTCGAATAAACTGATAAAATTAATTATTAATTAATGAACTTAAAATGTGCGACTTTGAAATCAAATTACATGTTAAACAGTGTTGTTAATTTGAAGACAAAATTCTAAGATACACCCTAAACTATACAACTAAACCGTTACTGTACGCGTTTCATTTTAGTCTGGATTGGTTTCCTGTTTTAAGAATTGCGTTTATCATCTGAGTTTTACCACGTTAAATAGAATCTATTTAAGTTAGTAAAATTATTCTGAATTTCGCTAATTTGTTACTAACAGTAACCTATATCGTAAAATTTTAAAAAAAATCGCAAAAATTCGACATTAGTTAACGTTGGCGACGTTTACGTCGTTGCTGCTGGTTACTGGCATTAACGAAAGATAACTAGCACATGAACTAGTACCTTTCACCAGGATATTTGCTGATTTGTTGGCATTCGGAACTTGAACCGACTGCCAACGCTGAAAATTAAAATGTTGTTAAATAAATTAACAACCTAATTAGTTTAAATCAATTATTATTTATATCAATTATGAAGTATTAACATACTTCAATCTATTTTAATTTTTATTCTAATTTTACTCATGTTTTTTCACTGTGATATATCCTACTATTTTACTTTACTTTTATTTGTCACTGACTTCACAGTTTCCGTACTACACGTTTCCTTGTGTTTTGTTCACATATTTTTTATACCCTACACACGAAGTGAATAGGGTATATTCACTTACTGCTTCCGTTTGTAACGCATTAAACGAGGCGTGACAGGTATAGAAAAGTATATATATTCTTGATCAGCGTGACCTCCTGAGTCGATTTTGCCATGTCCGTCCGTCTGTATGTACGTCTGTCTGTCTGTCTGTGGAAATCACGATTACAAGAGAACGAATAGAGATATCTTCATCAAACGAATATTACGAATATTGTCTATCATTAGAAACTCATCGGTATTGAAAATGGGCAAAATCGGACCATTGCCACGCCTACTATAGTAAATATAAATTCATCCATGCTTATAGCTCAATTTCTCAGCTTGTAGAACGAATTTGGGGTTGAAATATTGTCCAGAAGTCCACTGTCTCTGACCAAAACAGACTACCAAAAATGAGCGTGGTCCGCCCACTAATTAAATAAAACTCGATTACAGGAGAACGAATAGAGATATTTTCATCAAATTTGGCACGAATGTTGTCTATCATCAGAAACTTATTGGTATTGAAAATGGTCACAATCGGACCATTGCCACGCCTACATTTTATAGTAAATATAAATTCATCCATGCTTATAGCTCAATTTCTTAGCTTGTAGAACGAATTTGGGGTTGAAATTTTGCCCAGAAGTCCACTGTCTCTGACCAAAATAGACTACCACAAATGGGCGTGGTCCGCCCACTAATTAAACAAAACTCGATTACAGGAGAACGAATATAGATATTTTCATCAAATTTGGCACGAATGTTGTCTATCATCAGAAACTTATTGGTATTGAAAATGGACCAAAATCGGACCATTACCACGCCTAATTTTCAAAGAAACGTGTGTAGGGTATATGAGCTTCGGCCAGGCCGAAGTTAACACTCTTTCTGGTTTTTCTTTCACTTTCTTAAAATGCTATAAGCCATAATAGCCAAAATGTTATAAAAATGTTATATCTTATTTATTTATTTAATTTCATTTAATGATATGTCGTGTTCTAATTTATTTTATTTTCAAGTTACTTTCCACTTAAGCTTTTTGGGTTATATATGGTTCAATTATTTAGTTTAAATTGAATTTCATTCTGTTCACTATTCAGCCATATTCAAGTTAATTTAAAGTTAAATTTTAATTTTCTTTAGTCACTCCCATACTTTCGATTTGAAATTATTCCTAACATTATTATTTCACTTTTTAAAATATCCTGGCAACTTCATATCTACTTATTGTTTTGCTTTCTTACAAAGTGACTGTTTTCCACTCTCACCTATAACTTTCTAACTGCTTCATTTCCTTAATATATGTTATTGTATTTTATTTTCACTTACTTTATTCCTTCTTCGAGCGATCCTTGGCTCGAAAAACCGGCTGCGCCAAAAATGTTGTGTATCTCGGGGTGGTCTTTTATTATGTAAGCCTATCGTCCTTTTAATAATTAAACACTTGGAGGTTCGTTTGCAGTATTTTCTTTATTATCCCCTTGTCACTTTACAGGTTTCATTCATTCCTTAATCGCACTTATACTTCGTTTTATATTATTAATATTATATATTTTTGACGTGACACTATTCGGTCTTTTCACTATTTGCTACAATTATAATTATATGTCCTTTAGCGACACCTTTTCTTAGACTTTATCCTACAAAACTTTACACTATTTCTTAACACTAACTCGCGGCTTTATCCGCGAGTAGACGAGAGACGACGACCTCGTCGTTCTGATATAATTTTTAGACTCTCGTTCGAATCTTTTGCTTATTTTCACGTTGGCTTGGTCGACGCACCCGTCGACCGAACCAAAGTGGGTCGGTGTTGGCACGTGTCGCAATTTCCCTTATTTCGCGATTTTAGTATTTCGCAATTTTTATATTTCGCAATTTTTATATTTCGCAATACCAATATCGGCAGAATTAAATCGTTCCCAATTTAATTCTTCCGCGTTTGGTTTTGGATCTTTTTTATTATTTCCTCCAACCAAGCGTTTTATGGTCACTGCAAAGAGCTATGATTTTTATGGTTTGGAAGCTCGCTACTGAGCGCTAGCTTCCACGATCCATACCAATGCTAAACGCTATGGTTGCTGGATTGGCTTTCCAAAGCTTGCCTAAAGCTTCTGGCTACCAAATTGCGGTTGCAGGCTTGGCTTTCAAGTTTACTTTAACGAAAGCTTGGATGAAAATTGCGATCGCGACATACAACAACTGCAACGACTGTTGCGATTGCGCTTGACTAAGCGCCTGCTGTAACTGCAACGACTGTTGCGACTGCAAAGACGGTTGCAACTGTGATGACTGCAACGACTGTTGCGATTGCGCTTGACTGAGCGCCTGCTGTAACTGCAACGACTGTTGCGACTGCAACGACGGTTGCAACTGTGATGACTGCAACGACTGTTGCGATTACGCTTGACTAAGCGCCTGCTGTAACTGCAACGACGGTTGCAACTGTGATGACTGCAACGACTGTTGCGATTGCGATGACTGCAACGACTGTTGCGACTGCGGCTGTCTGAACGACTGCAACGACTGTTGCGATTGTGATGACTGCAACGACTGTTGCGACTGCGGCTGGCTAAACGACTGCCACGACTGTTGCGATTGCGATGATCTGCTTTACTTCATCTCTTTGCTATCGGCTATTCAAGGTCTCCTGATCGTCTGCCTCATCTGGTGATACTGGGGTCTGCCACTCCTCGGAATGGGAACCCAACGGCGGCGCTTCCATCGAGACCGCAGACTGCGCAGGCACTACTCCCTTTGTCTCTTTGCTCGCTGCTCGAGTTTTTACCCCTTCCATTCCTCAGTTTCTTTTGATAGAACTACTTACCAAGGAGACGGGCTTACAAGTAAAACCAAATTCCAACCACTGCCAGTCTACTGTTCGCCAACTCGCAATGAAATTTACCACCGAATTTTAAAGGAACGAAATAAAGATGTTGCTGATTGCGCTACCACGACAGTGGTGTTGAAATGAATTCTGTTCGTCGCTCCATGTTTTGTAATCCGTTTATTAATTAAAGCACAAACAAGAATAATGCAGTAACGTTTACAAGAACTTAACTGAACAAGAATGAATAACAATTTATGTAATAACTATTTGAATATGCACTTATAAAGAAGAATTTAAGAATTTGATGAAAAATTTAAGAAGACGAACGAGAAGAAGCAGAAGAATTTATTTCGTGTTTTTCCCTCGACTCTCGTGCTCGGCAGCCAGAGATAACGAGATTGGAAACTTAGAACAAAACAGCTGTTCAAAAAAACAGCCGCGTGTTGTTTCTATAAATTTTCTATGCAAACTCACCCGCCAACAGCATAAACAAAGGTTTGTGAGGTTTGATGCTTTTGGCGGGTGAGTTTCGAAGACTCGACTGAAAACTGTGAGTTTCAATACAAATGTTACAAAAACAAATTTAATCGAACGGTTGCATGTCGAAAATGTAAAAATGTGCCATATAGTTGCTAGTAGAAAGGTGGTTATAATCTCCGTTTCCCGCTTTAGCTGTGGTCCACCGCCTCCTCCGCCTTCTCCATCGTTCGGCACGCGGACCTTTACAGATCCGAAGCCGAAACGGATGGACCCCTTCTGTATCTTAATGGCCTCCAGGGATTTCTGGTTAACCACAAACCAGTAATTCCTGCCCCCGTTCTTAGGGACATTGGACGAGAGAATCTCCCAATCCTGTGCCCCTAAGAACGGGTTCTGCTTTCCAATCAGGCCAAGCACGGAAGGGAGGAGCGCGGCAGGATTTCGATCTTGGCCTTCGTCCAGATTTCGCCAAGGTTTGAAATTGCCGACGACAAGAAGTCCAGAGCCTTCTTGTTGCCGCAACTGATGACCTTGACTCCTCTTTGCCAACCAGCCCCCTCAAACTCCACCTCCTCTTCCTTCCGTTCGGTTTTTGCCATTTCGGCCAGCAGCTTCGCTTCTACACGTAGCCAATTCGACGGAGCGATCTTCCCATCCGGGTCTGATCTGTCGATCACGGCTATCTGTAGGCATGCTTCTGCCTTGAAGCTGGCTGACCTTCTGACCTTTTTTGGTTCGTTTCGCGGACTCTCCTCCGCCGACCTGTTCCTTTTCTCCGCTCTGCTGGTAGGGAGAATTGGATTCGGTCTAGTTTTGGGAACCGAGGCCATTATCACACCCTGGTCCTGGCGAATCACCTGTGACCCACGGGAGGTCGAAGACTTTTCGTCCAGGTCCCTCTTGGCGCCCTGAGTTAACTTAGCGACCACCTGCGGGGAGGGCTTGGAAAGTACTTTCCCCCCTACTCCTCCTTTGCGGCAGAGGTAGCATTTGTTCTTTCGAACTTTGCTACTTTCTTCTCGCTGCTTTTCCTCATATGGCGCTGCCTCTCGGTCAAGGTGGAGGGGTCCTGTCCGGCCAGCTTACGAAGAAAGCTCTTCGCACGCTTGTAGGCCCTTCTGGCTTTCTCCTCCTTGGTCCGAGTTCCGGTGTGTTTTGTGCTACTGAGGAGCGCATCCTCCAACAACTCAGCCTCGGCCTCTAGATCGATCATCGTAGCTTGGCTGACCTGTGAGAGAGTCAATGACTCGCTCTCGTCTGCCTCGCTCAGGACTAGATCCACAAGCCGAGTGCTGCAATCGTCCTCATCGGATGATCCAATAGCAGTAGGGGGAGTTCGATGCTTGTCACTGTTAGTGACGTCATCTCGCTCACGACGGGCAGTTTGTGTTGTGTCGGCAGAGCCTTCACCGTCCGCAACTGTCCGTCCCGGCTCTCTTTCATCGATTGGGTTTTTTAAATTTGGATCAATGTTGTTCCCACGAGTGTCGGTCCGTGTGCACAGGTAAGGCTAGATAGTATCGAAGGTCGCCAGGTATTCGATACGCTCCGTTTGCGACTGAGCTATTTTTAAAGCCTGGGTCCTCAGCCTAGTAGATCATCGGCACGTGTCGCATGACACCTTGATCCAACCCAGAAAGTAGATAGGAGGAAGTAGAGAGATCAGAAAAAGAAAAGGTGGAAAAGAGAGAAAAGTCGAAGGCGGAAAGGTTAGGGAGATATACCGCTCCCTAGTCGGTCGCCATAGCCTCGTCAGTAGAAAACAGGGTGAACCACGGGAAGGTGAGGATGGCGCTTGCAAGGGGAGAGGCTGTGTAATCGCTTCCCCTCACCTTAACCCCCCTCCGTCATCTCTAACTTCATATTAATTTTTAAGTCTCTGAATTTGGTAAGGCTTCAACAAGACGTGGTGAATTCATATTAATGTTTAAGGGGTCTGAATGGAGGAGGCTACTGTTTTGTATGCTTTCGAGTGCATCGATTGCTAGTTCTACCAATTGTTCTATGTTTTTCTTCGTAACATTGAGCATATAAATTCTCAATGCGGCGTTCTTTAACCCTGTTTTAAAGGATTTCTCTACGGCTCCTTCCACCATACTCAAAAGTGCCATATCTCCGTTTCCGTCATATTTCGTTCGAACTATTTCTATTACCTGTGTTCGTAGAGTGGTTAGGCGTCTTGCAAACTGTCGTACATTTTCGTTAAGTAGCTGGCTACAACTTTGGATACTTATTATCACTGAATCTAAGGATACCGTTGGTAAATATGCTCTTTTTATTGTGAGGTAAAATTTCTCGAGGCTATTGAAACGTTGTGACCCCAATCCTTACTCTTACTTAATTTAAACGAAAGTGTCATGCTTTCTTTCTTTCGCTAAGTTGCTTTCTTTTCATTGGCCGATATTCGATTTTAACTGTTGAATGCAATGAGTGACTTTAGTGCAGTGTCAGCTTGAAGTTCACTCAATGTACTCTATTGTTGGCGAAGTGAACTAGAGGTTGGTTACACTACACTCTGCTTAATGCAGTCTATGTAGTCCTGAATGTTGCCTTTACCTACGGGTGCTAATTCGCACCCGTGTATTAATTTATACACTTCGCCGCGTAAGTCTGGCGAATGTGTTCCAGAAAAAAGTGGTAACAGCCTTTTTGTACTTTTCGCTATCTCTCCTATACCCATTTTGGTTTGATCTGTTATGATCAAAGACCTTGCTTGATCAAAGATCTTTGTTGGAAAGACCTTGCGCTGCCGTCCTTCGCACTAAGTGCGGCCTGAGCTGGTTTCTTATGATAGAGTGACTGCCTCTATTTGCCTCATCTAAAAAACTACAGTCTTCCCTTGATTTCTGCGCAAATCCTTTTTCTAATGTTCTATTCAATGTTTCTTCGGTTAGTCCCTTGCTTTTCAGTAATTTTCTTAGTTGTTCGTTCTCGTCTTCTAAAGTCCATAATATATTCTCTTGAAACTTTAAATACGTCTTTGCTTTAAATACGTATCGTACTTATTTTTTAGCGCGTTGAATTGCAGTCCCTTGCGTTGCGTGAATTGTGTTGATAAGCAGCCCCTTAGACTTTTTTTCTTATTTTCGATTATATTTTTAAAAAAATTCAGCAATTCTTCTATGAATGCGTCTGTTTTTTCTAGACTTTATGTTTCTTCTAGGGCTTGTACTTTAGTCTTGATTAGCGCCAAATTTTCTTTATTGGAAACTGTGTTTTTCAGGATGTTCCAAATGCTTGATGCAAATTCTTCGATCTGCATCTTCAAATCCCTATGGTTCTTTTCTAAGGCTAAATATGTTTGTTCTTGTAGCGATTCGGCGATAGAATCAATTAAAACTTTAATTTTCGAGCTCGTGTTTCAATTATGCTCACCTCGTGCATGCTTAATTTTTAAAATTCGAGCTCGTGTTTCAATTATGCTCACCTCGTGCATGACGTACTTTTTGTTTTTATTGCTTGTTTTTGTTTTTCTTGCTCTGTTAGCGTTTTGCTACCAGCTGCCGTTCGCTAGCAATTTTGCCAGGAATCAGGAAAAGAAACAACTCGTGGAGATTTCACCTTTAAGGAAAGCTGAGGAAAACAAATGTGTATTCGGTCAAGTGAACCAAGAAGATAAGTGGGTAAAATTGCTTTTTAACTTATTCAACGCAACATATATTAGCATAATATGCGGACAAATTAGGTAGCGGTTCCAGAACAGGGCATTCTGGAGTTGAAGCTAAGATGTAATGCTATGTATAAAAGAGTATTTTTAGCGTCGTTGTAGCAGATCCAGTCAGAGTTGCACTACAATCCTAAAAATATTTGGGTTAAATTCATATGTAATTCAAGTGAAGAAAGAAGACATTCGGGTATTTAACTTTACTGCAATCGATAATAGTAAAGTTTTGTTAAGGTACAGAAGAACCTGGATGAATTCTAGCAAAACCATATTCATTTAAGGACCTTGGATTTTCATCACCTCAGTGCAAGGTGATAGGTTATAGGAAAAATATTATAATGAAATTTTGCAGAAATATTCCTTCTTATGGTGTGCAGGTTGGTATTGAAAATGGGAGAAAGGGTCAACGACCACCCCTATTTTTTATTAGAAATTTGATATCATTTGAATAGTTTCATTCCTGGGTATAGAGTAGCATTATCCGTTAATGTGCCAAATGTGTGGTCCGCCCACTTTTAGGTTACACAGGCAAAAGAGGGTCTTAAATGGTTATATTGTTAAATATATAAACTTCCTGAATAAAACTTTACTTAACAACTTATTTTCCAATAAAACATTATAACAGCAAAACTGGGCGCGGTCCGCCCACTTGTACACGACTTATACAGTATAGCTCATAAAAACAAATTTATTACCATGGAAATAAAGTTGAAATTTGAACACAATAAGAAAACCTCCATGCTAGTTATTTTGCTTTGAAAACATATAACGACCACGCCTACTAATTTATTCAGAGGCGTAGCTAGGACTGATAGATCCCGGGACAAGGGAGTCCTGGGACGGTTAATCAATTTGCAGCCCCAAAAATTCCTAGAATTCAATAAGTCAATACTTGATTTCCAAAACTCCCGCCGCCGAAATTCTGTCGCCCGGGGCAGACCGCCACCCCCACTCCACCCTAGATACGCCTCTGTATTTACACCCGTCTGTGCTTAAATGTGATTATAAGATAGCTTTCCTTATAACCACATACATATTTCCTCTGGATTGAGTTTGTATTTCATTCTATAATTTTATTGTTCTGCAATGAATAATCTAAATAAATTAAAACTTTGAATAAATAAAACTATTTCGTTCAATTAAATTTTTTCAAAACGTTTAGGTGTAGGGTATCTATGATTCGGCCAGACCGAATATAGGACTCTTACTGGTTTTATTTTAATTTTGTATTTTTTTTCTATTTTATTAATACACTAGCGACTGATGTCGAAGTAGTCGTAGTACTTCCAATACTCCTTTAAATAAAACTCTAAAACTGAAATTTTTATTTTTTTATAATAGATCAACCGAAGTTATCAATAATTCTAAACCTGGTTATCATTTCGTAGAAGTTGAAGTTATAAATGTGCCTAGCATTCGGTATAAGAGACACAAATCGCAAAGTCTTTTGGATTTAATAGGTATGTTAGTACATATAGGATTAATTTTGCTTTTAAATCAAGATCCCACAAAACTCGGACATGTAGCCAAAAATTATTTTTATTAATATCCTATGATAAAAATTCTATTCTATGCTACTGCATGCCTAATGCATCCGCTACACTCCAAAACGATTTACTATTATAATTACTAAATGCTTAGTGTCACTGCATACCTAAATGCCCACCATTTCTGCTTTCCCTTTTATCCTTACAGGAATCAATTTATCAACCGGTGTAAAATATTTTATATTTGTAATGTTCATATAATTTGTAAAATTTAAATAAAAAAATAAGAGAGCACAAGAGGTTATGGCGTGTAGGTTGAGTTCAGACAAGAAAAAAATCGTATAGGAGGAGGGCTCAATTTTCCTACGTTTGGGCGGGAGGGGTCATTTTCTAAACACCCGATTTTAACCCGACATCCAATGCATAGAACTTTTTTATATTTTTAATTTGTCAGCCATTATTCGCTCGGATTTGCTTCCTTATATAAACTAATCATTGCGGATCTGGACTCAATACTTGTGTATGACATGGCTTCCATTTGTAACGCATTAAAGCAGGTATATAGAGTAAGTAGGTATATAAAAGTATATATATTCTTGATCAGCTTTACTTCCTGAGTAGCCTTGAGTTCTATATTAAGGTTATCATTTTTAATTAATAACCAGCGTATTAAAAAGGAAAAACCTAGATTTACCAAATAATAATAAATGAATAGGATGAATAGTGAATAGACCGATGCTTTGACCGGTGCTGTATATACAGGGTGATTCACAGGGTGAGTCTTTCCCCAAGTGGAAAAGCTAGTCCGACAATTATTTATTTATTTATTTATTTAACTTCACCTACCGGGTTGATACCCTTACTATATATAGGGTATACTAAAACTATATATATATACGACTTATAAATAAGACTTATATATAATTATGTATGAGTTAAATACTAAGCGCTTAGGCTGTTTGCTAGCAACATGTCTACTAGGAGCTTCTTGAAAAGATCTCTACTTAGGGTAAAGTCAAGCTGGTTGGCCACCAAGTTGCTATGAGATAAGCATCTAGAAATGGGCTCGTTCAGACCATAATTGGTTCTGTGTTTCATTATATAAAAATATTTAGCTTCCCTTAAGGGGTAAGCCGGTACATTAAATGGAATGAGTTCAAGTAATTCGGAAGAATTTATTCTGCCATCGATTATATCTTTGATAAATAAAATGTTAGATAAAAGACGTCTATGTGACAAACTTAAGATTCCGAGTAAGCGACAGCGAATGGGATATGGAGGCATATTTTCCCATGTATATAGGCGCCGTAGGGCAAATCGCGAAAAGCGCTTCTGAACCTTCTCGAGACGGTTGACTGAGTTCTCGTATGACGGATCCCAAACGATGCTGGCGTATTCTAAGTAGGGTCTAACGAGGCTTAAATAGACCGTCCTAGAAGTGAAAGGATCTTTAAAGTCCTTGACATTTCTTTTCAAAAAGCCTAACTGAGAGTTCGCCTTTGATATAATGTAGTTGTAATGGTTGTCGAACTTGAGCTTGGAGTCAAAAAAGATGCCAAGGTCCCTAACCTCACTGACTCTAAGGAATCTTATATAAATTGAATTGGGCGTTTTTTCCTAGAAAAAGTAAGAATTTTACATTTAGAAAAGTTTAAAGGTAGATCGTTGGATTTACACCAATTCATAAGAGAGTTAATATCCTCTTGAAGTTGCAGACATTCACTAATTGATTTTATCCTAAGAAAGATTTTTAAGTCGTCCGCATATAGGAGACTATGGCAAAAATTGAAATTCTGAGAGATATCGTTGATGAATAAAGTAAATAAGAGTGGGCCTAAGTGGCTCCCTTGAGGGACACCAGATGTGACCCTATAGCTTTGGGGAGACTGTTTTCTAGTGAAACGATTAAAAATCCTTCCTGTAAGTGTTGTAGGTCAGAATCATTGCTCTGGTAATAACAACGCTTAACGTTGTTATCACCACATACCTTTCGGCCCAGTAGTTAACAATGCTTAACTTGTGGTAACACATACTTCTAGGCTGCACTTTAATTGTGAAGCTCGAAAGTACAAGTGAATCACACACCACTGTGGCCCAGATAAAAGCCGAACTTGATCGCATTCCAATAAGTGGAACAGCGCGCGAATAAGTAGAACATCGCGCTCAAATCAGAAGAGCAAAATTCGCACATTGTTGTCAAGAATTATTGCTAAAAATAATTCTTGAGATAGTTGCAAAAACGACGCGGAAATGATTCTGGCCAACAACGAATCTCAGAAGAGATATAAACCCATCTTTCGAATTGAAAGACGGCAGTTGAGATCAGATAGTAGCTAATAGCTTACAGACTGAGTACAGTCAAGTGGTAAAAACTAAACAGTGTTAAACAGATTAAGTCGCAGGAAGATTAATCGCATTACATTAAGAAGCGGAGATAAAAGAAGGACTCAAGAAAATAATAAACGTAAGAGAAATTAACCAAGGATCTTTTTATTTCAGCACCTGTCGAAAGACGGCAGTATTGCCCGACAGGTTAAAGGACCACAAAGGCGGCACCTTGGTGCCCGTGGTAGTTAGGCGAAAGGATCCATTACGGCAGGTTGCCGGATCCCAACGGTAAGTCCACTAAGACGGCAGGTCCTTGCCCGTGGCACAATTGTCCGTGGTCCTTCGCGTCGAAGGATCAACGACAACAACCCCTAGTATTAGAAACACTGTCAGTGATCCTTTCAAGGAAGGATCTACGACATTACGTTTGTTCTGGTATCCCACTGGAGGATACTAGATACAACATTTTGGCGCAGCCGGTTTTACGATCTGAGGATCGCTCCTTTAAACCAAGTGAAGTAAAATGAATAATAGTATTTTTAAACAATAAAAAAAAAGTATAGAACAACATACAACGTTTTTTCGGTTTTACGATCCAAGGATCGCTTTTTCTTTTAATTTGAAGTGAAGTATAAAATAAATTCAAAACGAATAAAAATTCTTTTTTAAAAATAGAATAAACGAGTAAAATATCAAGAATCAATATCGATGTCATCGGAACGTGTATTATCCCTCGAGGAAGCACTTAAGGACAAACAAGCGGGCCGAGACCAATAAGTATAGAAGAATACTGGAAGAGGCAGAAGTCAACACGTGAGGAGGCAAAGAAAGAAACGACTGTTAACCCACACCCACCAAAGAGTCGCGGCGGAAGAAAAGTAAAACAACGGAGAGAAGTCGCCAACCTGCACCGGCTAGCAACAATAGCCACAACTAAAGAGGAAAAGAATGAATTCCTGAGGCAGATCCGCCAAATTTATAAAACCAACGACAAGAAACAACGTGGGAAGAACAGCGACAAACACTAAATAAAATTGTTGTAAAATTATATAAGTTAAAATTTAATACATATAAAATAAATTTATAGAAAATTTTTGGTTAAGAATTAGAATTTAAATTGAAGAATTTTAAAAATTTATTGGCAATTCAAGTATGAATAAGTTATTGTTGTTAAACAAAAAAAAAAAAATTTTCGGGCAAGTCAAGTAAATTTGACACAACATTTACTAAACAAATCCGGAATTATGTTTAGACTTAAGTATTGTAAAAGAAGAAATAAATGAATACAACAAACAAATCCGTTAGTATTTTTTAATAACACATTAATAAATAATTACCAGGCGGGCAGCAATAACTGCAAAACAATAAATAAAATAAATTATGCTTAATTGCAAGAAACTCATTGCAACAAGAAGTAGGTCGCAAACTTGAGCTTGAACTTCAAGCAAGGTCAGAAGCGACAAAATTGCTATCGAGCGACAGCTGGTAGCAAAAACGCTAACGAAGCAACAAAAACAAAAAGTACGTCGGGCACCGGGCGAGCAGAATTGAACCACGAGCTCGAATTACAAAAAAAAAAAAACGAGAATATGATAAAAATAATATATATATATATGCATACGAATGTACGAATGTTTACAACGTGTTCAGCCAAGAAGGGTGTCAATGAGCCGTATTAAAGCTGAATAAGCAAAAGTTAATTGCTTGAAGAGAATCAATTAAAGTTTTAATTGATTCCAAAAATATCCAAAATAAATACTTGGAAAAATAAGTATAGGATAATTAATGGCCGAATCTTTTGAAGAACAAGCACATTTAGCATTAGAAAAAGAACATAGGGACTTGAAGAGACAGGTAGGAGAACTAGTGACAAAAGTTTGGAACATTTTAAAAAATACCGTTTCCAATAAAGAATATTTAGAATTGATAAAAACTAAAATAGACGCACTAGGTGAAATATCAACTGTAGAAAAAGCAGACGCACTAATAGAGGAATTGCTAGTGTTTTTAAAAAATATAGTAGAAAACAAAAATAAAAGTTTAAGGGACTGTTTATCAGAATTCAACGCGTTAAAAAATAAGTTCGATACTTATGTAAAGGAAAGACAATTCCAGGAAAACATATTAAAAACCTTAGAAGACGAGAACGAACAACTAAGGAAATTATTAGAGAAGAAGGGTTTAACAGAGGAAACATTAAATAAAACGCTAGAACAGGGATTTGCACAGAAATCAAGAGAAGACTGTAGTTCTTTAGAAGAGGCAAATAAACGAATACAAGAGCTAAAGGAGCAGAATAGACTTCTAAGTCAGGAAATGTCGCTAGATCACAATCAGACACTTTTTCATAAGGAACCAGCTCAGTCCGCAGTTAGTCCGAGGGACGGCAAAGCAAGGTCATTACAACAAATTAAAACAACAAAAGAACAAACCAAAATGGGGATAGGAGAGATAGCAAAAATTACAAATAGGCTGGTACCGCTCTTTTCGGGAACGCAGTCACCAGATTTACGCGGTGAAGTGTATAAATTCATACACGGGTGCGAATTAGCCGCTAGAGATGTGGGTACGGACAACATTCAGGACTACATAGACTGCATTAAGCAGAGGTTACATGGGGATGCCTATGATTTAGTGAGGTCGCAACGCTTCAATACCCTCGAGGAATTCTACCTCACAATAAAAAATGCATATTTACCAACGGTATCCTTAGACTCAGTGATAATAGGTATTCAAAGTTGTAACCAGTTACTTAACGAAGATATACGACAGTTTGCAAGACGCCTAACCACCCTACGAACACAGGCAGTAGAGTTAGTGCGAATGAAATATAAGGGAAACGGTGATATGGCACTTTTGAGTATGGTGGAAGGAGCCGTAGAGAAATCCTTTAAAACAGGATTAAAGAACGCTGCATTGAGAATTTATATGCTCAATGTTACGAAGAAAAACCTCGAACAAATGGTAGAATTAGCCATAGAGGCACTCGAAACCATAGAAAACAGTAGTCTCCTCCACACAGACCCCTTAAACATTAATATGAATGCACCGCGTCCTGCCACCATGCCGTATAAACAACAAGAGCAAATTCAACAGGGAAGTCAGGGCATAGCTTCAGGAGGAAAAATTGCCAGGCAACCCACTTCGGTACAAAATACTACACAAGGAGCGGCGAATAGAGTAATTTGCTCATTTTGTAATAAGCGAGGTCATACCAGAGACGATTGTTTGACTCGCAAGAACACGCCATATTGTCAGAAGTGTTTAAAATATGGACACGAGACAAGTTGGAGATGTGACAATAAGGGCAACAACAGAAGTGAGTTCAGCAATAAAAATCAGAGGACTAACAACCAAAATCAAGGAAATCAGCAATGGAACCGACCTCAGGAGAATTGGCAATCAAACCAAGCCCAACAAAATTGGCAGACAAACCGACCACAGCAGAATTGGCCTCAAAACCCATTCCAGCAGAACGGGAACCAAAAACGGGCAATGAACCCTAACCGAACTACAGTTAACGGATTGCAGAGGAATCAGCCGAACAGAGCAAACCAAACGTTATGTCATTACCATAATAATAGACCAGGACATATGATAAAAAATTGCGAGGCAAAAAAGAATTGGGAATCGTTACAAAGTAATAGTCCGGGAAACTGCCAAGGGCCCAGAATAGGCCAATAATCTGGGGACCCAAAAATATTAGTAACTTAAGGCCAAATGGAGGAGTAACAGTAATTCATACATCCGAACCGATTGTGGATACGTTACCAACTTTAAGAAATAAAGTGGTAACCGTAAGTCCGACATCGGAAGCGATTGTTGAAACGTTACCACTTTCAAGAGACTTAAAAATTAATATCAAGTTAAAAGGGACTGATAAGAATAAGAAAAATAACGTCACAGAGAAAAATCATACGTTTGGAGAAACAGTTGATTTAGAGATGCCAAGTAAATTGAACGAGAAAAAACTAAATTTAAACCAAAACGTAACTAGCTCAGTGAAGAAGTTACAAGATATTAGAAGTATAGAAACAGGAGTATCTAACTGCAATCAAACCCAGCTACATGACGTGTTCATCGAATTACCTTGCGCAGAGGCGATAAATGGAAAACTCATTTTACTGGTAGATACAGGAGCAGATACAAGCCTGATAAAGAAATGTGCAATAAAAGATAACACAATAATAGACAAGTCGAATAGGAAAGACTTGAGCGGAGCATTTGGAGGTTGTGTGACTACAGAAGGATCAACAACAATATGTCATAATGAGGTACAGTCCTTAAGTTTAACGCTACACGTTGTGTCACTTAAACAAGGAGTACCAGCAGACGGCATATTAGGAAGAGATAATTTGTGGAACAACTCCATTATAAACACAATGGAAAAGATTTTAACACTCTTCAATGAAAGAAAAGAGATTATTTTGGAATTACCGATAAAAACTATCGAGCAGATAGAAGAGGAAAGCAAGCAACATTACATACCAGTTGATGCAAGAACAATTACGATAGTACCATTAAAACTTCGTACAAAATTTACGAATGTGGTAATTCATAAAGAAGAAATAGATCCAGGAATCTATATAGCGGACACACTAGTAAAGGTGAAAGATAACACAGTTTATGCTCCAATATTAAATACGACGGGATATGATTATGAAATAAATAGCGAATTTAAACCAAAATTCACAAATTTTGACGATTACAAAATACAAAGTACTGTAAAGTCAATAAATAGCATAGGCAAAATAAATGCCAAAGGAAGAATAAATAAATTGCTCCATGAAATTGAGTTAGATAAAGATTTGAATATGGAAGAAAAGAATTCAATAGAAGGAATAGTAAAATCTTTTCATGACATCTTCCTATTAGACGGAGACGAACTCTCGTTTACAAACGTATTGAAACATGAAATTCCAACAGGCGCAGATCAACCGCCAATAAATAGAAAACAATATAGATTACCTCAAATACATAGGGAGGAAATAAATAAACAAGTGAATAAACTCCTAGATGACGGCATAATTACACATAGCACTTCACCATGGAACTCACCGTTACTTTTAGTGCCCAAGAAAAGTGGCAAGGACGGGGAGAAAAAATGGAGACTAGTGATAGATTACAGAAAACTGAATGAAGCCACAATTAAACAAGTTTTTCCCATTCCGCGTATTGACGAAATTTTAGAGCAATTAGGCCATAGCAGATATTTTACAACGCTAGATTTGGCAAGCGGATATCACCAAGTTTTAGTCGATGACAGGGACAAGGAAAAAACAGCGTTTAGTACGGGACTAGGGCACTTCGAATTCAATCGAATGCCATTTGGGCTAACAGGTGCCCCAGCAACATTTCAGAGGATAATGAATCATATCCTAACAGGTCTACAAGGAATAGACTGTTTTGTTTATTTAGATGACATAGTTATCTACGGTAGGAATTTAAAACAACATGAACAAAGGTTATGTTCAGTATTACAGAAATTACGCGAACATAATCTGAAACTTAATACAGGAAAATGCAGATTTCTAAGAAGAGAAATTGTTTATTTAGGACATAAATGCACAGATCAGGGCGCACTCCCTGACCCCAGCAAAGTGGAATGCGTTAAGAGCATTCCGCCGCCTAAAAATAGGAAGGAAGTACAGGCATATTTAGGACTAGTAAACTATTACAGAAAATTCATTCCAGGTACAGCAAAGATAGCTCTTCCTATTAATAAACTACTAAGGAAAGACGCTAGGTTCAATTGGACGCAAGAATGCCAGACAGCGTTCGAAGCATTGAAGAAGGCAATAATAACACCACCTGTTTTGGCATATCCGGATTTCGAAAAAGAATTCATACTAACGACTGATGCAAGTAACGAAGCGTTAGGCGCAGTACTTTCTCAGGGTAAAATAGGCGAAGATAAGCCAATAGCTTTCGCTAGCAGAGCCTTGAATGACGCCGAAAAACGTTACTCAACTATAGAAAAAGAGTTCTTAGCCATTGTGTGGGCAACAAAAAACTTCAGAGCGTATCTGTTAGGAAGACCATTCAAAATAGTGACAGACCATCAACCATTAAAGGGAATAGCAAACTTAAAAGATCAAACTTCAAGACTGGCGAGATTTAGGCATAAATTATCAGAATATGATTTCGAAATCCTATATAAGCCAGGAAAGAAGAACTTAAACGCAGACGCGTTGAGCAGAATTCCTCAAAATCGGAATACAGTAACAGCGGTCCAGACCCGCTCTAAAACAAAAGAAAGGAAGACCCAAGGGAGTAGTGATAAAACAAGCACAAGCCAGACGCCTGTAGAACCTGACACTCCGGGCATAACACAAAATGAAAACACAATTCCATTAGAAGACCCAAAACAAATAGAGACAGTTATAAGGGACTTTCACAATTCACCACTGGGAGGACACCAGGGAGCAGTGAAAACTTATTTAAGAATTAGGCAACAATATAGATGGCCAGGAATGCAAAAACAAATCAAGGATTATGTAAAAAACTGTCCTAAGTGCCAAGCTAACAAAAGCTCAAAATTGACAAAAATGCCCATGGTGCTGACAGATACACCAATGAGGCCATTTGACAAAGTTTACATGGACATAGTAGGTATTCTACCTGAAACTGTGTCGGGTAACAAATATATTTTAACGTTTCAAGATGACTTCTCGAAATTTATGGCATGTACAGCTATCCCAGACGCGGAAGCAAGTACTGTTGCCAGAGCGTTTTATGACGAAGTAATTACGCGTTACGGAATTCCTAGAATTCTAATTACAGACAACGGAACTAATTTCATTTCGAAATTGTTTTCAGATACATGCAAATTATTAGGCATAAAAAAATTACACATAACACCATACCATCCGCAAGCTAATGGCTCATTAGAGAGAAGCCACAGACCATTAGCGGAATATTTACGTAGTTTTGCTAAAGAAGACGGGTCGAATTGGGATCAGTGGTTAACTGCAGCTATGCATGTTCATAACCACACACCCCACATTACGACGAAGCAAACGCCATTCCGTACTTTATTTGGATTCGATACAGAAATGCCGACTAACTTAAAACGAAAGTGTAGTCCGGTATATAATGCCGAAGATCCAAATAAAGTATTGAAATTTCAAATACAAAGAGCTCACGAAATCGTGAGAAAGAATCAGGATTTAGCAAAAGCGATAGCGAAAAGGCAATACGATAATAAATTAAATTTAGTAGAATTTAAGGTAGGAGATAATGTATTAATTAAGAATCAAACTAGGAAAAATAAGTTTTCTCCCATATGGATAGGGCCATATAAAGTAGTAGGAATTAAAAGTCCAATTACTACAGTTTTAAATATTAAGGGAAGGGAAAAACCTTTTCACAATAACTTACTTAAGTTATATAATAGCAATTAAGCATGAAATAGGATTAACTAGACAATTAGGTAGGAATACATTAGAATCACTTAAAATAAGGAAATTGATTTAGGAGAAAATTAAGTTAACCATAATAGGCACTTTATTAGGAGTAGAATAAAATCACAAGTATTAGCGAAATTTAAAATTTTTATTTAGGACAGGAAATTAAGAAAAAATCAACAAGAAAATAAAAAGAAAATTAGAATAGCGTTTAAATAAGCAACAACTTGTTTATTTAAGCGTAAAAATATAAGAAAAGAAAACTCATGATAAAGTAAACTCGTTAATATTTGAATAATTTTTTTTAATTGAACTTTTTAGTTTGTATTAATTTTGATTAATAGTAAACGGTTTATGTAAAGTAGCTGTTCCGTTTTAAGAACACAGCCAATTTGCATTTGCAATTATTATATTAATAAATGCACATGTAAACATATGCCTGAAGAAATAGTTCATGCATATTACATACACACCTACACTATATACTTATACGCACCTATATCGTTAGACATTAAGAGATGTACATAAGATCATGAAATTTAGAGACAAGATAAGAGACATGCAATAGAAGACATTACACATTACAAAATTAATATAATGGGAAACATAATATATAACTGTAAATAAGTCAATTAAATTAACTAAATGCAAAATGAGTGATTAACGTAAGCAATGCAACAAAGCAGGTGTAGAAGTAGAACAACACAACGCGAGCACAATGCAGCGTCAGTTACAACAGCAAAAAACAATAAGGAATAACTTCGAAATATCCGAAACAAAAACAAAAATATATTAAAGAAATAAGAGAAGGAAAAAAATATTTTTTTTTAAACACAGGTTACATGTTAAAACACGTGTTACTACACTACATGTCATTCTTATGCATAGAACTAAGAAACTAGTAATAAAAACTAAGAATAAAACTAGTAATGAAACGAAATAAGAAAATTAAAAGGAAAGAAAGAATATAATTATAATAAAGTTAGGAAAAAAAAATAGATATAAGATCGTACATTGTAAAGTAAAAGGAAAAATATCTAAATACTTGTACGAACATTTTAAATAATTTCAAACTTAACATTTATAATGAATAACCTAACGAATTATAGCCAACTAAAATAACGTCGATATTTGCAGTAAGAATTAAAACTTGTATTGAATTAAAGAAAACATTAGAAATAAAATGTTATCCAGATATAATAAAATATTTCTAATTAATTAATATTTCTAAATTAAAGTTATACGAATAGGATTTCAATTTTTTTTTGTAATTGGAAATAAATTATAAATAGAAGTAAACATATTGTAAGAGAAAACTAAAATAGGAAAAATTGATAATAACTTAATTAAGATAACAAAGAAGACAGCACGCAGAGAAGCTGACCTGAATACCGATGTACACCCATCACAAAAGCAAAAGTGCAACCACACACCACAACATGTTGACAACAGGGCGACGATAAGCGCCCAGCCAACTCGAAGGGGGAAGGGTAGCTGGAACAGCTGAGCAGAGTAGCGAAAACAAACATCGCAACGAAAAGATGGAATAGTTGCAACAATCAAACGTATCAATGCAACAACATTCGACAAAAACACCAAACTACCTTCAAAGAGATTCGACAAATTTTGAACAACAGTCCAACCTCAAAATTATCAAGTGATAGTGGTGACAAATACACAGTACCGTGAGGTCCCGTGGAGACCAAAACCACCGCAATGAGACACGCAACAAAATAGAGAGCTAACCCATTTGCAGCAGCTAATTACATTACCAGTGGCTGTGCAACAGCGAAATCATCGTGAGTCATGATGGCAGCCTAGCAGCTTAACTTCAAGCGAAAGTTACATTTAGCGTAAGGGACAGCATCACAACGTCGTGGCGATGAAGCAGCTAGTAAACAACTACACAGTTAAATCTACGCCAGTCCTTCACAGTTCCCCAGTTAAAATTATGGTACATTACTCCGTGGAACACATCACTCGCTACAACCTTAACTCAAGAGATAACGATTTAAAACGCATCACCACTATCGACAAGAAAATGTTGGAGATGATGACCTTGGTAACATCTCAACCATCAACTACCGTGAAGCAAAAACAATTGATCTCAATTGCGGGACAACGATACTGTCGACAACGAACAGCTGCATCTGATCATCAAGCATAGCACCTACCACGTCAGCTACCCCGCAGCAACATTCCCACAACACATCGAGAAGAGGACATCGACACAACGGGGTGTACATTAACAGCCAAACCATCATCAACAACAAGAACGTCAACGTCAAGATCAACATCAAAATCATTCTCAACCTCCCACAGACGACACCGAAGAAGTGCAGTTACCATTTGTATTATTATTTTAATTGGTTTTATTGTAATTATTGTTATAAATAGTTGTATTATAATTATTGTAACTATTACTAATAATTAACCATTATTCACATAAGTATACACTAAGTAAAGCCATAATAAGCATACGCCACCCATAATTCAACAAAATATAAATGTACAAGAAAAATTTAATATCGTTTTACGATACTAAATTTTTCTTCCCCGAGGGTGGAGGGATGTTGTAGGTCAGAATCATTGCTCTGGTAATAACAACGCTTAACGTTGTTATCACCACATACCTTTCGGCCCAGTAGTTAACAATGCTTAACTTGTGGTAACACATACTTCTAGGCTGCACTTTAATTGTGAAGCTCGAAAGTACAAGTGAATCACACACCACTGTGGCCCAGATAAAAGCCGAACTTGATCGCATTCCAATAAGTGGAACAGCGCGCGAATAAGTAGAACATCGCGCTCAAATCAGAAGAGCAAAATTCGCACATTGTTGTCAAGAATTATTGCTAAAAATAATTCTTGAGATAGTTGCAAAAACGACGCGGAAATGATTCTGGCCAACAACGAATCTCAGAAGAGATATAAACCCATCTTTCGAATTGAAAGACGGCAGTTGAGATCAGATAGTAGCTAATAGCTTACAGACTGAGTACAGTCAAGTGGTAAAAACTAAACAGTGTTAAACAGATTAAGTCGCAGGAAGATTAATCGCATTACATTAAGAAGCGGAGATAAAAGAAGGACTCAAGAAAATAATAAACGTAAGAGAAATTAACCAAGGATCTTTTTATTTCAGCACCTGTCGAAAGACGGCAGTATTGCCCGACAGGTTAAAGGACCACAAAGGCGGCACCTTGGTGCCCGTGGTAGTTAGGCGAAAGGATCCATTACGGCAGGTTGCCGGATCCCAACGGTAAGTCCACTAAGACGGCAGGTCCTTGCCCGTGGCACAATTGTCCGTGGTCCTTCGCGTCGAAGGATCAACGACAACAACCCCTAGTATTAGAAACACTGTCAGTGATCCTTTCAAGGAAGGATCTACGACATTACGTTTGTTCTGGTATCCCACTGGAGGATACTAGATACAACATAAGATAGGAATGCAGCCATTTTGTGAGTTGCGAACTAAGTCCTAAGCTAGATGTTTTCTTAATCAGTAAGTTGTGGGAAACACTGTCGAAGGCTTTAGAGAAGTCAGTGTAAAGTACATCAACTTGTGAGCCAGCTTCAATGGAATCTTCACAGTATTTTGAGAATATGCTAAGATTACTAGCTGTCGATCTGCCAGCAAAAAAGCCGTGTTGTTGAGGTAAAACATAATTTTGAAGCTGTACAAATAATATGCCATGTACGATTTTCTCAAATACTTTTGGTATTACTGACAGTTTTACTATAGGTCTATAGTTTTCTACTAGGTGTTTTTGCCCGGATTTAAATATTGGCGTAACGTAATCAGTTTTCCATTCATTCAAGAAGATTCTAGCAGAAAGGGATGCGTTGAAAATACTGTTAAGTATCACGTGCAAAGAAGATGCAACTCTTATAGCATTTTTACGACAACGACAACTTACACAAAGTCGCCGGCCTCTTTGCCATCCGCATTGCACTTATAAACAAATCCCGAACACACATCAACACCTTGCTTAGTTAGGCGCACCATATACATTATTTATATCAGGGTTCGGAATATATCCCTCAAACGAAGAACTTTTTTTATATCCCTAACAAAAAAACCGATCTCAAAAGATAAAAATCTCTTTTGAATCATGAGCGATTTTTACTTTTTCATCTTAGGGCCTTATGCTCGATCTGCAAACAGTACCGCTTCTCAGGGTTACTCTTTGTTATATTCGTTAAACAGCTGTTCAAAATGTGTTTTTAGTATACACACAACTTGAGCTTCTGTTAGAAGCGGTACCGCTGAAATTTATCCTCTTTACAACAACAGCTTACACTCTTCTTACGTATTTACGTTAGAAAATAATCGTAAAATCAAAAAACATGTACACTATACGTGTAATTTCGCATTGAATTGTTGTTGCCGTTTGGTGAAGTTGAGAAAAAATTCGTTCACATGGCAACGGGTGGAGATGCCAATCTGCTAACAATATTTAATTCAATTTAATTAATAATAAAATGGTAAATAAATATATTTTCAGAATTTTTTATTGCAAATTGTGGGAAAAAGGTTTACGTTGTTTCTCATAAGAATTATAAGAACAACAACCATTTTTCTCCAGCTCATATAGTTTTTAAGTTACAGCCCTTTGAAATTTGAAAGTTTCACGTCTATATCTCCTAACTTTAATGAGATGATGTTAGATGTTATTATTATCGTTGAAAAGGTGAATACTGAATTACCTTTCATTTATGTAAACTATAATTTTTTTGGGGTAACTTTTACTTTTAGAGTAAAATAAAATTTAAGATATTTTATATAATTTTTTCTATTCAATAATTTTTTTCTGAATAAAATGTATAATTAATCTATATAATTTGAAATTATGATCTCTTACTTTTATAGATATATATATAACATCAAGATTTTAGGAGAAAATCAACAATAACACCAAAAAATACCAATTTTTGTCAAACATTATAAAAACAAAGAAACGCTAAGTCTAAAATTGAATTGTCTTTGAAAAACAAACGTTTTTAGATAAAAGATTGGTTAATATAAAGGATAGGTAATTTGAATACCTGCCCAACGACACCATTAAACTACAGTTTAGGAGATATATTGTTTTTTAAAATCCACTGAAATAAAAATGTGGTATTTCCACACCACCAATGAGGTATACAACGTGGTGCGTTACCTTTTTTTTTTGGATGTTGGTTCCCCTGTAGGCCTATTGCACCCATATAATTAAATACTTTATTATACATATATATATATTGAGCAAAATCTATCGATGCGAAATGCGAAGAAACTTAAAAAGTGAAGCGTCTCTTTTAAAAAACCTAAGTACAAAATATATCCGTATTCTAACAAATAATGCAACGAAAGCCTCACTGCTGCAGTTGATGCAACAAACAAAAGGTAAGTTTATCAAACTTAAACTTACCGATAGGTTTTTAAAAAAGGTACTGTCTAACTCCTATTCTGTGACAAGCTTCATTAAACAATTCACAAAACCTATCTTCTAATCTAACTTTGTGGGGGCCTAATCATATTATACTTGTCACATTGCTTTTCAAAAGCAAATAAAAACTCTCCTGTCATAGCTTATTCACCGAGGTATGGAAGAGGATTGCAGCAATCATGGAGTTTATACAATTTAAAGAACAGCCAAGCAATTTAAGGAAAAACAGGGGCAAAAGCATTTTTTTCTAGAAATGCTTTTTCATCTACGGATATATTTATTTCAAATTGGGTAATGAAGTTTAATTCTGGTCGCGGAGTACTTTGGAAGTTTTGCCAAAATGGGTCTATGCTAACTAAATTTGTACTAATTTCTGGCAAAACATTTTCAGATGATGAATCATCCTGAAAGTTTGGTAGAGCTTCACAATTTCCTCTTACAACTATATCTATATAATGTAACCCCCAACGCTTCTGAAAGAGGCAGGAAAACATCGGGAGTTATTCTTGTTTTATTGGACCTTTTATTGGATCTGTCCAAAAAAATGTTCTAAACTATCCTGACATAATTTGCGAGTTTTTAAGCTAACTACTCCTTCTCGTAAAAGATTTTTCCACAAATATAGCAATGCGCTAATATTTAAAAGCCACCCTTTGATAAAAGAAAATCCCTGCTTTATATCTTTTCCTATTCTATTTTCTATTAGCATTTTCTAAAAGTAATATTTGTTCCACAGATCCATAAAAAACTTTCTTGGAAGGATAAATTGCATTAACATTGTAGCTGTTAAATACATTAAATAGGTCATCAAAAAACATCAAGTATTCCGCCGTATTTAGTGTTGTTGGAGCTTTGGAGACGGACAAGACATTGGACTTATAAAGGCATTTCATGGCAGAGGCAACTGTGTTGCTTACCACGTGAGCAGCCAACCGGACGGACATTTTTTGAAAAGTGTTTGGGTATAAATGGGCGACACTTAGTTTTGGGCCACATTTTAGGGAAAGTTCCTTATCGATATTATAAAAATGTACTATGTCGTCCCAGCTAACCCGGCCGCCATTAAAGGTAATCAGATTTTTTTTATCTAACAAACAATTTCGGCTGCTCTTTAAAAGGTGAGGTGGATCGTGGAAAAAAATAACTTCCTGCCCATTTACCACAAAATATGGTTTATTTTCAGTGATCCCTAATGAAGCTGTAAGTTTTACAAAATTGGAGCCCTGGTCGCAAACAAAATGGCATGGGCGCAGTTTTATTTTCTGCAGGTGGCCAATAGCCTCAAACATATTTTTTGACAATATCGCCTTTGCAGGAATTTTGTACAAAAAAATATGGCTGCAAATGGTTGCAGCCAATGTGGGCCTTGGATACCCTGCACCGTGAAAACCATTACGCTATTAACTAATCTTGAAGTTCGGTTTTCATCCCTAAAATCCTCAAGACCAGTGATCCTATCTCTAGCCCTATCAAATTTTAAATGGACCTTAAGCGACATTTCATCGCAAGAAAGGGTTCGCATCGAAACACCAGGGCTTTTAGATTTATTAAAGATAATCCTGGAGATTTAGGCCAATCAGAAGTGAACTCTCTAAGAGTTCTTTCTTCTGGCCAATTTAGGGAAGATTTCAAAAATCGATACGACAAAGGCGACAAGAAATAGCCAAAGCCAATGTCTTCAAATTGTCGTCATATCTCCTGCCTTTTGGATGTCTAGAAAAATTTCTAACACAATTTTGTAGACACATTGCCATATTTGTGGGAAGTTTTAGGAGTAGTTCCCTAATATTCGGTTCCTCATCTACTTCCTGACTTAATTTTTCCCTAAGAATTCTGTTTTCTTCAGTTAAAGTAAAATTCTGAGTCACTAAACCTGCGTTTTCTATTTTAAAAACCAGTACTTCTTTTCCTAAATCTAAAACCTTTTTTCTGAGCTCTTGATTGCTATCAATCAATTTTCTTTTTCTGGGCGTATTCTCACTAAGAGACCTGCATGTTTGAATTTGCCTATCTACTTGTTTCTTTTGAAAAAGCTCGACTATCGGATTGATTGTACTCACTTCCTTAGATAAATTACTATATATATTTATGGAAATGTTGACATCTGGCAACATCTGACAACAACAAATATTGTCAAATTCTTGCCATTGCGCATCCTGACAGAGAAATGGTTCTGACACACGTATATGTTCTTCGCTGTTGGTCCAACGATGCCTAGCCTGCGAAGCCATTCCTTTCTCCTATCTTTCGAGTTTAAACATAAATATTTTCATATCACTTTTTAGCACTTAACACTGAAATGTATTTCGTTGCCATAAAAAACTTTCTTAATATTATACTTTATTACTGAGCACTTTGACCACTTTAATGAATGCGATTGCAATGTTTAATTGTTAAATAGTTGTATTAATACCGCGGAAAACTTTTTTTTTGCCTCACCGTTCAAGCTGTTGCATTTTGTCGGAAAATGCAAAGCACGTAACTTCTAAATTGCATTTTAAAATGCATTTTCTTTGTCGCGGCATTGTAATTTCAATGTGCTAAATTTCGTAATAACAGAAGAAGTCTAATAACGGTACTTGGCGCAGTGACTTACCACAGTTTTTGCTGTGTTTTGTTTCGGGGATACCAATAATATAAAATATAAGAAATTTTGTTATAGATTCATTTTTATTTGGTTTAAATATGGTTGCAAACATATAATTTAATAATAAATAAAAGTTATTAGAACAAATAAAGTTTGATACAGCTTTATTTCATTTTAAAAATAAAAATATTTTCAATGTTTAAACGCAACAGTCTCAAAAATAGTCTTGGCATCTCATTTCCATGCGGTTAGTTAATATCTCTGGAGACACAATCGGTGGTGAGCTTAGAAGCTGAAAACAAAGACGTCGGGAAGCGTAAAATCATAAATTTTTATTCTAAATTGCTATTAAATAACAATAATGATACTTAGTAATTTGTCAAAAAAAGGTAGGTTTCTTGACACAAAAATCGCCTCATTTGTTTTGTGTACGTAAAGACCCCCGGGTTTTATGTAAAAAAAAATTTACATATGCCTCTTCGTGGCACGCACACATTCGTAGCATTTTCAAGAGTTTCCAGACTTATAGTCTTTGCTTCCGAGCCATCGACGAGGTAGGACTGACTGCTCTGATTTTATTACACCCAAAAAATTATCATTGTTTGTCTTTATTACAAAGTTTATGTGAATTTTTCCTTTATATTAAAAAATATTATAGAATTATTCAATTTACTTCATATTATTTATAAAATATTATACCATTATCTACTTTATGCTTCAATCACAATGTGCTGGAATAATCCATATATGTATATAGCGTGCAAACAAATAAAAGTCGAAAAAAATTCATGCTTTGTGTTTCAGCGCATATATTTTCCTCAGTGATATGTGAAAAAAATTTCCAATACACACTCAAGAGAGAACAAAACAGGTATAAGAACATATTCACATTAAATACATATAATCACGAATCAAGAAAGAAAGAGACGTCTGATTGTAAAATTTGTGTATACCAGATACACAACTTTTACATACCAGTTGACATATAGGGGAAATACATAAAGCGTAGTTCTCTCAACGGGGCTGAGAGAGATTACGATCGTAAGAGTTAGCACATGCTAACTCTTAAGAGGAACGGAAACGGAGGTACCGCTACCGTTGCGCAGATCGAGCATAAGGCCTTTGGTTTAAAAAAATGCATATCGTTCACGTTCAAAATAATTTCGATCTTCCAACAAAACTATCACTTGGGATGAAAAAAATTCTTATCTTCAAATATTTCAATTCCTCAAGTTGAAAACATATCGTTTGTTGACGAATGGCGATCGCAAAGATGAGAAAACTTCGGCTTTCGTACCATAACGATCTTCGGTGATGAAAAAAAGGCTGCGCAGGCAAAGAATCGATTTTTGAAGATGAAAATAATTTCGACGCAGGATTGAAACAGCTGAACAGAGTTGAACAGCATGGGTTTTGCTGGTGTTTGGATGGTTTGCTTCGCGGCAGAGACAATTGCTTAAAAATGAAGTTTCGTTTGTGTTTCGTATGAATATGTTTTTGTTGGATTTGGTATACGATGATTAAAAATTAATTTTGCATGGTGTGAAATATGAGGGAAAGTTGTAGAAGTAAATACATAAAATATTAATGTCTAAAAATATTAATAAAAAAATGGTTTTCTACTATAAGTAATTCTAATATATTTTAAACATATTCATTATATATATATGTACATATATATATATATTTCTTATATCTTCCCATTATGCTTTTTATTATTCACTTATGAACCACACTGAACCACACTCGATATTTTTTGGCAACGGCTGACTTTCAAAAAAAATTTCTCAAAGAATGTTGGCTTTTTCTCAATCCATCCCAATACACCAAAAATAATAGAATACAAGATTAGGCAGAACAGCTTTCAAAAATGTTTTCTTCTGCGCATCTACGTCACAATAGTAAACCAATATAGTTGAACTGTCAAATTTGCATACATTTTGTATACAATATTGTAAACATTGCCCTAAAATTTTATATTGTACATTAATTTCTCGGTTTTAGAAATAATAACGATATACTATAGAAATATACGATCTGAAATCTCAGCCCAAAAAAATATTATGTCCAACAATCTCAGAAGGGATTACTTCGGCCAAGATAAAATGATTACTACACAAGCCACAGTTCCACTTTGAAGCAATTAGTGCATAATTCATTAATAATTGAATAATAGTGGCATAATAACTTGGCTTCGGATACTGTTGTCCAGAGCGTGCATTAAAAGCTGTCAGCACAGTTACTCCAGCTACAAAACTTTTTTCCTGTCAATCTTGTTTATATATACCCAACCTTTAGGTAATGGTATATTCACTTTGTAACGAAATGTGTAACGTATAGAAATAGAGACGATAGGTATAGAAAAGTATATATATTCTTGATCAGCGTGACCTCCTGAGTACATTTAGCCATGTCCGTCCGTCTGTCTGTCTGTTGAAATCACGATCACAGGAGAACCGCTAAAGATGAAATTGCATAAACATTGTTTCTTGTGGTGTGCAGGTTGGTATTGAAAATGGGCAAAATCGGGCCACGACCACGCCTATTTTTTATTAAAAATGTGATATAAGCGTTTGTTTTTGAGCTATTACAACAAAATGTCATTCCTGGGTATAGAGTAGCATTATCCATTAATATGCCAAATATGGCGTGATCCGCCCACTTTTAGGTTACACAGGCAAAAGAGGGTTATATTGTTTAATATATAAACTTCCTGAATAAAACTTTAGATAACAACTTGTTTTACAAAAAACATTACATCAAAACTGGTTGCGGTCCGCCCACTTTTTTACATATACAGTATAGCAGTATGAAAACAAGTTTATTACCACGGAAATAAAGTTTAAATGAACACAATTATAAAGCAACTAAGCTAGTTATTTTGTTTTGAAAAAGGTACTGACCACGCCTACTCTTTATACAGAGGCGTAGCTAGGTCTCATGGAGCCCGGGACGGTTAATCAACTAGCAGTCCCAAAAATTCCTAGAATTCAATAAGTTACTACTTGGTTTCTACAACTGCCGCCCCCGACATTGTGCCGCTAAGAGTGGACCCCCACCCCCGCCCCACCCTAGCTTCGGCACTTTTTTCAAAACTTTTAGGTGTAGGGTATTTAAGATTCGGCCAGGCCGAATATAGCTTTCTTACTGGTTTATTTTGCAGTTAATAAATAAATACATATTTTGTAAATGTGGTATAAAAGTAAATTTTATTGACATTATTAAATAAAACTTAGAATTTACATTTTATAATGCAATTCAAAACTTAAAAATATATAACAATTAATTGACTTATATTAACATATAATAATTTGTAAATATTTAAAATATTGTAAAGAATGTTGTTATGTGCAAGAGTTGGTTCTTTTATATATTTTAGTACCGTTTTGAATAAATGAAAGCATTCACTCCAGTTTTTACCACTTAAATATCCCAAACTTGCAGCTCTTGTTATAGCACAAGCTATGGTGTGCGAAAACAATTTCGTTGCCATCTTTACTTTCTGCCTTTGAGCACCGGAAACGTTTAAGTGATTGGCTGTAATTTTATGTGCTATACTCAAAGCGGCATCTGTGCACGTCAGAAGCTCCAGTATAACAGATTTCGTGACGCTCTTTCCACCCATAATGAACCCATGGTAAAGAAAATGGTTCCTTAGCAACTTTATTAAATGAGGAACGTCCGCAAAAACTAATGGCCTTATTCCAAACCAACGCAACGCAACGTTATTTCCGTTATGCTTTGTTATATTCGCTTAACAGCTGTTCCAAATGCCTAGCACAGCGCAAATTCCGTGCTGCTTCCACTCAGTAGCGTAAATTGCGCTGCATACCAATTTACAACAATAGTTTCCACACTTCTTACGTTGTTACGGCAAAAATGTGTATTCGAAAGCTTAAAACCAACGCAAATGCCTACAGTTGAACTGTTAAATCTAGAGGTAGCTAAAAACCATTCGCTGGCATACAGTTTCCAAAAATTATGTGATAATTTGTGATAATATATTAAAATAATATGTGATAATAAATCAAATAATATAATAATAAATTAAAAAATTTATAATAAGAATTGAAATGGATGCCAGCAAGAAAAGGTATGTGCAGTTTGTTTTAGTATATCTATAATTTTTGAACACGTATATATTGTGTATTTTATTTTCTAGAATTACAACAAACCAGCAGTTTTACGCATTACTGCAACAAATGCGGTTGAAACCATATTTGGCGAGAGGGGCTCCCGTTTTTGGTTCGAACCGCAGCACGAACGATGCAGAATGGGAGCGAATTTGTGCAGCGTTGAATGCACTCGGCCCTCCCATTAGGTCAACCCAGCAATGGAAAAAGGTAAATTTACTTCGAAATATAAGTATGTATATATATATATATGTTCTTATTAATACTATTTATAATTATTAGGTTTGGTCAGACATGAAGGTGAGGGCCAAAAAAAAATGGCTGAAAGAGCGGCGGAACGGAGGAAATCTGGGGGAAGAACGTTCACAGAGATAAACCTCACCGTTTTTGAAAAGGAAAAGGTGGAAATAATGGCGTATACGACGGCCGCTATGCCAGACGGCCTTGATTTCGGGTTCGCAACCAAACCACCCGCCATTAAGTAACCCCCCAGAACCATTAAGTAACCCCCCATGTAAGTATTTTCATACATGTAAATATTCTAAAATTTTTAATATTTCGTTGGAAATTTCAGCCGTTCCTCTTCTATCCGTGGTTGAAGCTGACGACATTGCACTTGTTGTGCAGCCTCTAGAAGATGAGGAACTCCAATTGGTTTTGGAAAACGATGCAGCGCATACATCGTTAGCCATCATTCAGCCAACTGCCGAAGCAGTTTCCGCACAGGTCTCGTCCCACACTGCAGCGCAAACTACATGCTTTTCAAAGCAGAAAAGAACAAGGAAGCGTCGGGACGATTATATGTCCATGCTCCGAGAGCAAAATGCGACCCAGCTCCAAATTGTCGCGGCGTTGCAGGAGCGAAACCAGTTATTGGAGACAGCGTTGGAGAAGCAAAGCAAAGCACGAGCAGAGCAACGCTGTTAAGGCCAATACCATGGCGCTGCAGCAAATCTCTGCTGCAATATTGGAGGCACTTAAACGCAAAGAGCCAGCGGAGGGATTGCTTACTTTATAATTGAAGTTTGAACGTTTTAAGTTTGTTTAATTGGAATGTTAACGTTTTTGTTTCATTTTGATCTCATCCTTAGTTTTTAATTTAACTATTTTTACTTTTTTATTAGTATATATACTTTTTTCCCCAGTTCATTTAATATTAATCGCAAATATGTTTTTTTTAAAGATAACTCCATAATTCACCTATATAGTTTTTTAGTTTTCAGGAGAGTCTAAACCAATACCTAAAATTTAGAAAATTATATAAGTTATATAAGTTATTATATAAGACCTACCAGTCTGAACTTTCTCGGCGGTGAATATTTATTGAAAATCTATCATCCACTTAAAACAAAAGATCCAAAATACTTTTTTAAATAGCTGTAAAAAAATAAGCTCCCCCCCCCCCACATAAGCTTTTTAGGGTCCAAATGGACCCATTATATATTTTCTGGAAATTTCGTTTAAAAATGTAAAAAATTATTGAAACTGACTTCCTAACGAATGGAATTCCCAATACTGTATTCTAAGGATGGCACAGGTAATAAAATTATATTTGCCTTGTTACCTCTTTCTCATAATAGTAACTATAAGGGGTAAGGTATAATGATTTTATTACCTCTTTTACATATACCTGTTCTGATTATTTGGGTTCCATTGTCGTAATACCTGGGAATTCCGAGAATGTATTCCGGCAATTATAGACACAATAAAAGTGTATTTGCTTTATTGTCCCTTCTTTTGTAATTGGGGCACAAGGAGTAGCATGTAATGTTTTATTAGCTCATCTTATAAAAAAAATAATCAATAGTTAAAAAAACCAATTTGCATTTGCCTTCCGTTTCTTAACAAATTTGGTTTCAATTGGTGATTGGCTTTTGCCTTGAATGCAATTATTTCTTCCATTTGCAAATTTTACCATATATATTCGGAGTTGGTAGAATTCTGATATATTACGTTACTTGAAGTGAAAGTGATAAGTGGTTTTTTACAATAGCACGACGAATTTCGAAAGAGGCGGAAATAGAAAGATTCCTAGAAGTACATGATGAAAATGAGTACAACAACCTTCTAATGATGAAGATGTATTTTCCGCTGGTAGCGAAGACGAATCCAATCCTGTAAACGATGAATATTCTTCAGATTCGGACCAGGAGGAACTCCACCCCTATGGCTTCGAATAATGATGTCGTGTGGGAAGAAATTCTCCCAAACTCTCAATCCACATATCATCGGCGGGCAGAAAACGTTTTGACACTGAAACCAGGCATAACACGATTTCCCGCATAGATTCAATCCTATCTGCCTTCAAAGTGTTGCTGCCAAAAATTATATGTGATATCATTATAAAGTATACAAACGAATATGGCTTTCGAAAGGTGGACAATTGGATAAATTTGGATACGGATAGCTTTGACGCATATATCAAAATGTTACTTCTGGCTGGAGTTTTCAAGTAAATTTACCTAGTATGGCTTCAAAAAGGTCACGAGGACGTTCCACATTTTGCACAAGCAATAAGAAAGACAACAAATGTGACATTACTTGCACTAACTGCTCATACTTCATTTGTAGGGAGCACAGAACCACATTTTGCATGGAATGTGCAAGTATGGATTCAGATAAGATTAATTTAATCACAAAATACACATGTAAAATCGTATAAGTAACAAATAATAAAAAAATATATATTAATTAGCTAAATATTGAATAAATTTAATATGGGTCCAAATGGACCCGAAAAAGCTTATTAAGGGTCTTTTTTTTCAAGCGTAGCCGGGTTAAATAACATCGTATTAATTATTGACTTCAATGCCAAATTTCAAAACTTCTTACCCAATAGCCAAGTGTTCCGTTTTCCAGCGTTGTATTCCGACCCCAAGTGTCCTTCGGCCGCACTCACCCTCCACACGAAGGCATCATGATTTGCACCAGGATGTCGTGCATCGACATACCGGATGACCATATCATAGTCACAAATCTGCAAAAAAAATGAAACATAAACACGTTTACCTAAATTATGTTAGGAAGGTTTAATATATTACCATAAGAGCATTGATGCTATAAAACCCTTTCCTATTGAAATATAAATGCTTTCGCTCTTGGCCCGGACATTTTATCCTTATGTGGGTGCCATCTACGCAGCCGATAACACCAGGAATCCCATATTTGTTGAAAAATTTTTCTTTTGTATGCAACTCTTCCTCCGCCGTCGTTGCAAATCGGATCCATTTTGGACACAAATGTTGTTCGAAAATATTTAAGCACTTCAAAATCGTCTTCGAAAGATTACTGTTTGCGATTCTCAAATAAATTAATAGAAATTGGCTTGATTAAATGCTTGTTTCTACAAGTGTTTATTCGTTTAGAATTTACAATGTAATGTTACATGGATTAGTGGACATAATTTACACGATTGAAGATGAGGCTGACTGACCCGATGGACTGACTTTTCGCAACTCACTAACCTCTAACATTTCATTTAGAGAGCGTGCGGCAGCGACCCAAAGAGTATGAGCAGAATACGATGGTAGTGGTAGTATACCGTATACAGGGTAACAGATTCTTAAACATCCTCCCCGCCGCTGGAGGACTGTGGTCCTACTGAACTGGGCAGTAGGGCAAGCTTTGTTATTGGCCGCATATACTCTCCCTTTGCTGTCTTTACGGTGACGACCCGTACCTTGCCATCAGCACTAGGATGCAGTTTTACAACCTTTATCAGTGTCCATTGTGACTGTGGCACGTTGGGCTCTCGAAGTATAACGATATCATGCAACCTTAAGCTAGGCTGCGGAATACGCCACCTTTGCCTCTGTTGTAAACTTGTCAGATATTCGGAATGCCATCGATTCCAGAAACCTTGAGCCATGTGTTTCACTTTATCCCACTGTCTCAATGGATTTAGGTTGGTAGTTACGTCGAATGGCACTTCCGGTCGCGTAGTGAGCGGCTGACCTATTAAAAAATGTGCAGGAGTAAGCGCATCGATTTCTCCGTCATTGCTTGGACACAACGGTCTAGAATTAAGAAGCGCTTCTATTCTCGTCAACACCTTTATACTTTCACCGTATAAACTTTTATACGTTAAACTAGTCTCGCCGATGACTCTTTTTAAGTGAGTTTTAATAGACTTTACACCGGCCTCCCATAATCCACCGAAATGTGGTGATGAAGGGGTATAAAGCGCCATGATATCCCGTTTTGAGCGAAGTAATCGGCGACATTGGCATCCCTTTGTTGTTTTTGAACGATTTGTGTAACTTCTTCTAGCTTTCGTTGAGCACCAACAAAATTGGTGGCATTATCTGACCAAATTACGCTAGGTTTCCCGCGGCGTGATATGAAGCGATCAAGGGAGCCAATAAAGGCTTCGCTGGTCAAAACCAGTTCTATATGAATTGCCTTGGTGACAAAGCATACAAAAAGTGCTATATAACCCTTCACCTTCCTCGGAACTCTGCCTGCCATCACCTTTAATGAAAATGGACCTGCATAATCACAGCCTACCTTGCTGAATGGTCTTTGGAAGCGCACTCTCTCCATCAGAAGGTCGCCCATTAATTGTGTTTGAGTGTTTTTTTTTTAATTTAAAACATGGCACGCAGGTGCGCACTATCCGTCTAGCAATGTTACGAGCACCCAGAATCCAATATTGCTGCCTTAAGATAAATATTAGCTGGCTTACTCCGACGTGTAGATGCTGTAGGTGTATACTTCACCAGCAATTCCTTGACATAGCGATTGGATGATAAAATCACAGGGTGTTTAATTGCAAACGATGCTGATGAATTCTTTATACGACCACCTACCCTCAAGATTCCCGTGTCGTCCAAAAATGGACAAAGAGTCGCCAGCTTACCTTTCTTCACAAACTTATTTTGTTTACTGAGAGGTATGTCGTCAGCGAAGAGTTCCTGCTGAGTGATCTGGAGTATCATATTTATGGCGTCTTGCAATTCACTCGATGACAGGTGGGCGCTGTATTTATTTTTACGCAGCAACCCGATGAATCGCAAACAGTACGCTGTGGAACGCACCACCCGGGACCACTGCGATGTTCCTTGCAAAATAGTGCCGATGATGACATGATTCTCTGCCGATACAAGAAAATTATTAATATGCAAGATAGACTGATTCTTACGCTCTTCTAATTGTTCATGAGATATTTCCGCCATGTCCGCAGATTTTGGCCACACTTTCTTCTCCAGACGAAGCCACTCTGGGCCGTTCCACCAAATGCTGAAATCTGGCAATGAGCAAGGCCAAACACCTCTAGAAGCAGGATCGGCTGCATTGTGCGCCGACCGGACGTGATTCCAATGCGATCTACTATAGTTCGACAATATCTCGGATGTACTATTAGCAATATATATAGACCAACGCCTCGGAATGCTTGATAACCAATGAAGTACCATTGATGAATCCGTCCACATGTAAACGTTGGTTTTCGCGACTTCAAGGGCCTTGACCGCACTGTTCATCAGTCGACAATGTAGCAGTGCTCCGCATAGCTCAAGACGTGGAAGTGAAACTTGCTTTAGTGGTGCTACACGACTTTTAGCGGCGAGCAGCTGAGTGGTGATCTTGCCCTCATACTCTGAACGACAATAGACAACAGCTGCGTATGCATTTTGTGAGGCATCGCAGAAGCCATGCAGTTCATTTTCTCCATTTGCAAAAAATCCCCTTCGTGGTATTTGTAGGTCGTTAATTTTTGTAAGAGTACCCTTCAGCTTCAACCAACGCTCCGCTACTTCTCTCGGAACCTCATCCTTCCAATCCAGTTGGAGCAGCCATAGTTCCTGGAACAAAATTTTAATAGGAATTGTACAAGGAGTTACAAACCCGAAAGGATCGAAGATCGTGGCAGCGTCAGACAGACGTTGCCTGTTTTGTTATAATCTCTGACTTAGAAAATGAAACGCCAAATCCGAAAACATCTGTAGAAGAGTTCCACTTTAAGCCAATTAGCTTCAGCCATTTTGAATCCCGGTTTATTGATGACATCTCTTGCATGTTTGGTGGAAGCGCACTGAGTAACTCAGTACAGTTGCTGCACTAATTGCGAGTGTAAATCTAACAATTGATCAACACTCTCGGACCCCGTCATGACATCGTCCATGTAGAATTCTTTGAGGAGCACCTGGGCTGCTTCAGGATATTCGTTTAATGATGTTCTGCCAAGCTCCTCCAACACACGCACCGCAAGGAATGGTGCACAGGCCGTACCGTATGTCACTGTTTTTAATCTATAGTGCTCCACTGGTTGCCTAGAATCCGTACGCCATAAAACGCGCTGGAAATCCCTGTGATATTCGTGCACCCAGATCATGCGGTACATTTTCTCCACATCTGCTGACATTACAAAGCGATGGCGTCGGAATCTTAAAACAATTGTGAACAATTCACGGAATAGTGGTGGCGCAATAAGCAACGCCTCGTTTAGTGATGAACAATTAGAGCTGTGAATTGATCCGTCAAAAACAACTTGAAGTCGCGTGGTTGTGCTGTCATTCTTTAACACAGGATGGTGCGGTAAATAGAAACATTCACTACCTAGTCTTGGAATGTCTGCGTCAGGAATTTTCTCCATGTGATTTAAGGCAATATAATCTGCCATAAATCTTACGTATTGTATTTTTAATTCTGCGTTGCTGTCCAGTCTGCGCTCAGTTGCCGTTAACCGTTTTAAAGCGAGTTCATATGAGTTGCCAAAATCATTACACTGGCTTTTAAATGGTAACTCTACACTGAAATTACCATCTGACAATCTGTTGTGCTTTTCCGCAAATGATTTTTCTGCCTTCCGTTCGTCATCGCTGAGTGGTATTGGACACGCAATTTCCTCTGCTTCCCAAAACTTGGCTAGGGCTTGATAGATATCTATGTTACTAAAGAAAATTGACGGACTCTGTTCTGCCTTAAAACTTAAATCACCGCCAACAATCCATCCCAATGACGTTGAAATGGCTGTTAACATGTTGTCGTTTCCCTTGATTTTATCTCCTCTAAAAATGTCGAACACCTTTTCCATTCCCAAAAGTATGTCAACTTGCGCGGGTATGTAGAATAACGGATCAGCCAATTTCAAGGACAGAAAATTATTATAGTGTTCTTTCGGCAATTGTGGAGCAGGAATTGATGAGGCAATCGTTGACATAATGAGTGCATCAATGTCAATGGTTTCACTATTTAACCTTGATTCAATGTGAAGAGAGACCCAACCATGTGAAATTCCAGTGTGTGCGCCGCTCAATCCACTTATTGGTATTCTTGCATGTCTGCGCCGCAGGCCCACAACTCTCCGATATTATTGTCTTTTCAGAACCACTGTCTATTAAAAGACGACACTGCTGCTGCTCACCATAACTGTCACGTACCTTACATTCGGCCGTCGGCAAAAGATTATTAATTTTCGGCAGTGCATTAAAATTGACGCTCACATCTGTCGCAGGCCCACAACTCTCCGATATTATTGTCTTTTCAGAACCACTGTCTATTAAAAGACGACACTGCTGCTGCTCACCATAACTGTCACGTACCTTACATTCGGCCGTCGGCAAAAGATTATTAATTTTCGGCAGTGCATTAAAATTGACGCTCACATCTGTCTCTGTCTTCCGTGTTTGTGATGTTCTCTCGTTCTCTTCTTCGTGGAGTAAACTGTGATGTCGCCTTCCACAGTTACGACATGAATGTTGTGAGCGACAATTACTTGAAACATGTCCAACTCTCAAACAATTGTAACTTATACGGTTGTTTGCTACAAATTCTCTCCTACCTTTGGTGTTTAATTCTGTAAAATCTCTACATTGTGCTAAGTCGTGTGCATTATTACATTTTGCACAAATTCTTCCGTTACCAACGGTGGTTTGATGAGATTTTACGACCTGTGAACGGGTTCCTAAGCGTGGTGTTGTTGTAGTAGTAGCCGATTTCAATGCATCACATGTAATGTTTACAAATTCCAGAAATTCTGCTAATGTGGGAAAGTCATTGCTTGATTTATTAAATTTTGTCCACTCTTGTGTAGTAGTAGGATCAAGCTTTGATACTAGACTATGAACCAACCATACGTCACGTTTTTCTGCTTGTTCGCACAAAGCTCGTAGGCCACGTATCGTCTCATCAGCCGTGTCATACAACGTCCTCAAATTTACAGCTGATTGAGTATTTACGGCGTGCATGTTTAAGAATTGCGAAACATAAGTACTGGCTATAACTCCTAATTTATTGTACCGATTGCATAGTTTATTCCATGCCTCAATGTAATTTTCATTGCTCTCCGGAATATGCCCAACTATATTGTAAGGCTGATCAATCAAATAGCTTTTTAAGAGCTGGAACTTCTGTCACGCTGTGTAACTCGAGTTGCTATGAATTGCGCTGACAAAGGAATCATGGAACGACTTCCATTCGGTCAGATTTCCATCAAAGGACCTTATTTTGACCTTATTTTGTTTCTTTGGGCAAGAAACTATTCGTTGAGCTGGAAGCTTGCCTTGCCAACCTGTTCAGAATTTCAGTTTGCGATGATAGAATGTTGCCTATTGTTACCTGATCTGGAGAAGCTTCATTGGCACCTCCTCCTGCTACAGCGATTACGTTACTATGGTCTGCAATGTGCTGACGCAATCTTTCCTTCGCTACTAGCACTCGATCCTCGCAGGCTTCAAAGTATGCTTCAATCTCTATTTTTTCCTCGTCGTCGTCGCATTCTTCCAACATGGCATTTGCAATAGCCACATATTGATGCCACACCTCCTCTAAATGACCCATACGGCATTCCCACTCTGAAACTGAAGCCTCGGCTCCCTTTCGCGTTAAAAATGTCCAAATACGTGTAATTGAACCTTTCAATAAACACCGCTTCGTCTTTAATGCTTGCATTTTGATTAAATAGTACCGTCCGAAAAATATACAGCCAACCTCAATACCCAAAATACCGTTTCCCAAATCCGGTTCGAAGTCGACCAAATTATGTTTGCGATTCTCAAATAAATTAATAGAAATTGGCTTGATTCAATGCTTGTTTCTACAAGTGTTTATTCGTTTAGAATTTACAATGTTCTGTTACATGGATTAGTGGACTGTAATTTACACGATTGAAGATGAGGCAGACTGACCCGATGGACTGACTTTTCGCAACTCACTAACCTCTAACATTTCATTTAGAGAGCGTGCAGCGACCCAAAGAGTATGAGCAGAATACGATGGTAGTGGTAGTATACCGTATACAGGGTAACAGATTCTTAAACAATTTCCTTGTGACATAGATGCTGTATTTTCATTGCCCACACCCTTATGGTAGCTATCAGATGCCAGAAATCGCAAAAATGTAGCTAATTTAAAGATCGGAGGAATGGCAGCGGTAGTCTTCGATATTGCAACTTTAGGACCTACTTCACTCAAAAGCTGCATAAAACATTCTTTGTTCATGCGGAAGTTGGTGCGAAATCTGAAAAAATTATAATACAGATAAAAATTATCGGATTAAAAAAGTTTTTGTAGATTACACCAAAATGTGAATTACTTACTCCTTATCCGGCATCTCCAAAATGTTTGCATTATGCCTTAATGCCTTGTTCCGAACCTTCGCTGGAATAATAGTCGATTCTTCTTCATCGTCCGAGGTATTCAAAATTATCTCCGCGATTTACTTTTATTTACTTTTAAAACGAATTAAAAATCAATTTATTTTTCAAACTTTTCAAAACATCGACGCTGGTATGCATATCAAAGTTAGAAACAAAACACAAATCACAACAAAATCTGGAAAGCCATACAATCATAAGAGGAAAAGAGAAAGCCGAGTGTAGTCTGTGTATAGCACAGAAAACCAGTTTTGACAACCCAACGCAAACACGTAAAGCTCAGTTCTCTAAACGCAAATCATCGTAAGAGTTTTCGAATGCAAATTTATGAAGCGGGGTGGTTAGAAGCGTAACGAAATTGCGTTCCGTTGCGTTGGTTTGGAATAAGGCTATAAAACTATTTCTTCATCGAAAGTGAACCTGGAAGTAAAGTTATTCGTTGCAGTAGTAGTTAATTGTAACATACATAAATATACACAATTATTTACCATGGCTTCTCATCGTGTACCTCAAGTTCATTAAGCAAGCTTCTGTTACTGCCGCCGAGGTCACATGTAACTGGGACAATTTTGTAGCCGCAGTCTCTTGACGCTCCTAACATCGTGTACCATACCTTTGTACTCATTTTGCAGTAAAAATTGTAGAATATAGGCTGCTTCCAACTGGACACCAAGCCTAATGGAAAATATAATTATACATACAATAAATGCAAAAAATACATAAAGGTGTATGCTGCGGTATACATACCTCTGATCATTCCTACTTGGACGTAATTGGCACGAGCTATCGTAGAGTCAGACGTTCTGTCGTAACAGTACGATCTCCTTACCACAATTTCATCGAAGCTCGAGACGCATAACTTTTGTATATCGTCCACTTCCTTAGATGCTGCCAAAATTTTCAGTACAGGTTGTATTAAACCCGTGCCTAGTCCAGCCTCTGAACCCAACTTTGAAGGGTACGAACTGCAGGTAGCGGAAAGCCTTTGCGGTATAGCAATTTGTAAGCCTTCGCACTTGCAGCGCAAAGTGTAATGGAGTTAGTCTTTTTTAATCAAATTATATCTTTAAATCACGAAATTACTATATATGAATGGCTTTGCATATGGCTCTCGCAAAAAAGTTTACTATTGTAACGTCAAACACGGTTGAAAGCCGGTTGTCAAATTTTTTTACATCGAATAACGGACCTGCGCAATGCGTAATCTTGTATTCTATTAGTTTTGCCAATATACATATTGTAAGCGTACTATTCTTATAACCCTGGTGGAGCAATTGGTAGAGAGGAGAAGAAATGTCATAATGCAGGAGACGACGATAGTCAGTATAAAGACGCAAGGGAAAACGATCATGTGCTTATAATCGATACAATTGAAATTTTCTGTTTATTTCCTTATTTGCTTATTTCAACTTTCAACAATTTCAATAATAAAATAATAATGTGCTTATAGTTCAGAAGTGGGATAAAGATAATCCAAAAAAAAAAACGTTGAACGACACGAATATTAGTTGAACGTTTAATAACTAGTATTTTTTTGACGATAGCGTATTGAACGTTGAGTTAACGTTGAGCGAAAAATTATAAAAATTATTATTTTGTGTAACGGGATTATTTATTCTAAAATACGAAACAACGTGTTAATCGTGTATCGAAAATTATCGCATATAACAAAATGGTACTAATATCGTCGCTAAAACTGAACAGTCTTAAAAGTCCTGTTAGGCGCACGGAATTTGCTAACGAACGGTTCCAAAGCCGAACTAGTTATGCGTCTTACGGAAGCCGAAGGTTCCGATGAAGTTGAAGTTAATGAGTCACGCGTAAGTGATGATAACAGTGTACGGGAACAAATGAATGAATTACGCAGTATGATAGAAAACGTAATGATTATGGTACAGCAAACTAATCAAAACGCTCAATTATCGAGACAATTACGCAGGGATATTCAAGAACAGCGATAAATGGTATCACCATAAAATCGAGAGCCTAGACAGCATAGTGCATTTACTGTGAAGGAAATTGCAGATACTCTACCGGAGTATGACCTTACGAAAGACTCAATGTTTAGTGTTGAGCAATTTATTGACAGGGTTGAGAGGTGTATGCGAGCGTACAATTGGGATGAAGCGTGTCTGATGTTGGCGGTTTATAATAGATTAAAAGGTCCCGCTAAGTTATGGCTTGACGCATCTGCCAATCTCTTCGTGTCATGGCGTGAATTCGCAGCTGCATTAAAAGAGGAGTTTGGTACGGTACCAGACGAAGCTGATATACATTATAAAATGTCAAACACAACACGCCAAAATGGTGAGGCAATGAACGAATACTGCTTCAGGATGAGTGCTTTGGCTAAACCACTTAACGTGAGTGAGTCGGCGATTATAAAATATACGCGTGAGGGTTTAAAGCCTCGTGAATTGCAGGTGGCAATTGCTACGGTTCGGTTTAGGTCAATGAAAGAAATGCGCGAAGGTATAGAGGAATATTTCGCGAACACGGCAAGTTGCTCCGCTAACAGCAACAAGAACTTCTATTCGGATTCGAGCCAAGAAACATCTTGCAAAACAAGCTGGTTCTCGCCCTGCACAACAGCGAGCCTACAAACAGCTACGATCTGCAGGAGTTACGCGTAAGCGCAGCTGAGAAAATCGACGCACAGCGCGAGATAGCCAAACAACGATACGACAAACATCATGCGCAACCAAAACAATACAACGTTGGTGAGTTGGTGTTAGCTGAGAACGAGCCAACAGCAACTGGTACTTCGAGAAAGTTGGAGCCGCGAAACAAGGGTACCTTTATTATAACCAAGGTCGTCGGTAAGGACGGATATGTCGTCAAAGATTTACCAAATTCAAGTCGAACTCAGCGGCATTATAAGTCTGCATATGCCTCCAATAAACTGAAGGCATGGTGTACCTTACCAGTCGAAGACGAGTCTACAAGTGACGACGAAGTTGACGAAAGCGAGGAGTGAATCTCCAAATCGAGGTCGGTTGTTGGAAAGGACGACTGTAATAGCCTGTTTTCATAAAAATATTTAATCCGGTTAAGGTGTTCGAAAATCGATCAGCGGATCTAGTGTTTCCATACATAATCCGATCCGGGCTGTCAAACCGAAAAGAAGAAATAAACATCTGTTGTTTTGTGTTTGTATATTTACGCAGCTATTTTTAAAATTGTGCATCGCTTCAATTTATAATACAATGAATATTAACAATAATATTCAAAATTGTTGAAATGGACCATATCCGCCGCCATCTCCCTATATAAATTTACAATTTTGCGGAGTCCGCGCAGGCCGTCAATGTTATCTTGCCAGAGGTCCAGCAGCATTAATTCCGCCCCCATCGACCACAAAGTTCTCTCTGTTGATTTCTGCATCTGAAATAGTTAAATTTTTGTAATTTATTAGGTATTATACTTATTTAAATAAACATATTAAAGGGTTTCCCAATAAGAGGAGTAATTTTGAATAGCCCGCTATTTCGGTAGCTGTCATTTTTGAAGCTGTTATTTTTGACATTGACAAGAAGAAACTACGCCATTACAAAAATGCTTTAGTTTTGCGAACTGTGACTGCAAAATTTTCACCATTTTTGTAGTGAATTTTAATAATTTCAATGCGTTGTTGCAGCGTGTATCGTTCCATTTTTAGTAATGGCGTAGTTTCTACTTGTCAAATGTCAAAAATAACAGCTTCAAAAGTGACAGCTACCGAAATAGCGGGCTATTCTTTGGAATTGGGCATTCCACAAACGTCATTACACCGTCTTTTGCATCGTATTGATCTGGACAACGTTTACTTTAAACAAGACGGCGCTACGTGCCACACAAGCAACGAAACCATTGATCTTTTACGGGACAAGTTTCCTGACCGTGTTATCTCTCGAAGAGGTGATCACAATTGGCCACCGAGATCTTGTGATTTAACACCTTGCGACTTCTTCCTTTGGAGCCAGGTGAAAGATAAGGTCTACGCCAACAGCCCAGCGTCGATTCAAGACCTCAAAGATGGAATTCGTGAGGCTATCGATGATATAGGGCAGCCACTTTGCGATTTGGTTATGGAAAATTTCCTGAAAAGGATATGGTCCTGTAAGCGTGATCGTGGTGGCCATTGGCTGATGTTGTTTTTTTTATTAACGACATACCTTCCTCTTTTTTACGAAATAAACATGCGATAATTTAGCTAAAAAAATGGCATTTTTCTTTGAATATAAAAATTACACCTCTTATTGGAAAACCCTTTAGTTACGACATAAAACTTAAAACATTTATTTTGACATTTGGCAGAATAGTTTGGTGGCACTTTCTCTTTATCTCTTTCTAACTTATTGGCACTAGAAAAGGAGAAAGATAGTGTGTCTGTAATTCCGAACTGCGAAACAGATTTGCAAACTAAAAACTGAGGCTAAAAACCAAAAGCATTTTGGTTTAGCGCTGGAATCGCAACAACAATTTCAAGGGAGAAAACAGTTTACGAGTGATTTTGGGGCTTAATACATTTTATTCCGAATTCCTGGAAAAACCATTTTATGGAAAGCGTACCATTCTTATAACCCTGATGGAACGATTGACAGAGAGGAGAAGAAATGTCATAATGCAGGAGACGACGATAGTCAGTAAAAAGATACGAGGTCGAACGATCATGTGCTTATAATCGATACAATTGAAATTGTCTGTTTATTTCTTTATTTGCTTATTTCAACTTTCAACAATTTCACTAATAAAATAATAATGTGCTTATAATATGAATATCCTTCCATTTTTTTGGAACATGTCCTGCATAAAAAACGTAAAGCAATGCAAAAATTTACTCCTCAACCGTTTCTGTGAGCTCGTTCCGAACATATGCAATAACTTTTTCAGGTAGGCATTTGAATAAATATGTACATGTATGAATGGAAGGCAAATTTGTATATTGGCCTTGAAAATAATTACTTTATGAATAAAAAAGGATTGACTATTAGAGGGACAACAGCTAACAAATTTTATAAAGGAAGAAGTGTTTGAATTCATGTTTCAAATGTCCGTCGGATAATAAAATTGACGAATGTAACGCGGCACAATCAGTGCTTTCAATCCAAATCCAAAAAAAAAATATATTCATACGAAACACAAACAAAACTTCATTTTCAAGCAATTGTCTATGCCGCGAAGCAAACCATCCAAACACCAACAAAACCCTGCTGTTCAACTCTGTTCCGCTGCTTTTTTCGATCCTGCGTCGAAATTATTTTCATCTTCAAAGATCGATTCTTTGCCTGCGTAGCCTTTTTTTCATCACCGAAGATCGTTATGGTACGAAAGCCGAAGTTTTCTCATCTTCTGCGATCGCTATTCGTCAACAAACGCAGTTTTTTCAACCTGAGGGATCGAAATATTTGAAGATAAGAATTTTTTTCATCCCAAGTGATAGTTTTGTTGGAAGATCGAAATTATTTTGAACGTGAGCGATATGTATTTTTTTTTAACTAAGATGAAAAAAGATATTTATCAATGAGGATGGAAATATTGTTATCTTCAGTGAGGGATATAAATTGAGCGATATAAAAAAGAAACATTTTCCGAACCCTGATATATATATATACATAATTTCATTGTATATACATCAATACCACCATACACATTGTTCAACATGTATTTCTACACCAAATACAAATTTAAATAAAATAGTTCTGATCCATAACTTTCCTCGTTATCTTGCAGTCTCCACAGGAGGAGTAATCGGATTGTTTTTTGGAACATCAATTATAAATTTAGTAGAACTAACGTGTATTTCATGTCAAAAATATATGATAAAGAACTCGCGCTTTTAGAGCTTAACAATACATAAATATGTGTATCAAAATATATGAATTAAATATTTTTCATTTGAATATTTTTGGACATGTACGAATTTCTTTAAATATTGAACTTTGAATGGATGCAGGCGGTTGGGTGTAGCGTTGCCCTTGCTGTAGAAAGAGGCAAATATTTTTAATTGCGTTTCGTAGTTTGCTATGTGGTTTTTGTATAGTAGGATTTTTTTTTTTTTTAGTAAATTTGTTATGACCATTTCAAGCGGTCGACTGGTTCACGACATGTATTGTATATATAACTAGCTGTACACGCCTACAAGTTTGAGTGGCTCAGTCTAAAATTAAAGAAATGGTTAAATAAATCATTATTTATATGCCCCTTTAGCCCCATTAGCCCCGATCTTGTTTCATTTTTAACCAGATATGTAGAATTGAGAGAAAATCCGAATGGGGAAAAAAACAACTGTGTTCGGGATTAATGTGGGCGTGAGAGCGTGTTGAAATGTAAAATCTTGATACGTATACATATATACAAAATTACTGCGTGTACCCTAGCGTTATGGGTATCAAAAGAAAGATAATGTCATTTACTTTTAAATTGTATATGAATATTTTAAATAATTGAGCCCTATATGTAACTAATGCAGATTATGTAAAAAAATTTAAAAAATAAACACAAAAAATGTTCTTTTCTTAAAAAAATAAGTGCTGTAGGAGGCACTGTAGACGGACCTTTAACTAATCAGCGCCATCTATTATTAATTATGTAAACCAATGAATGTAATGTAACCGTATCCAACTTCATGCCAAAAGCCAACGAAATTCCATTTATTTCACATTTGTTAGCAAACACTCGAGGTGAGCGGACATGAGCAAAACGTGGTAGGCTACGGCTTGCCGTTTGCGTTCGTCCAAATAAAATTATTAAGGTTATAGGTGCAAATATATGTACTTCAAGTACAGTTACGTGGCAGACGTTGGTTTGCGTCTGTCTTGTTCTATATTACTGCAAAATTTATAGGGCCGCAAATACGTGGCAGACGATAGTTTGTTGTTTTGTCGAGCCCTAAGGCTTCTTCATAAAAAAGCTCTCTACTAACTTCTTTTGCTTTTGGCAGGAAAACCACACAATTAAACTAATTATTATATATTATTAATAAAATATTTGGCAAACTTCTTGCAAAAAAAGACCATTGCTAAAACTTGGCGCCCCACTTAAAGAAATTGTGAAATCCTGGAGTTGCGAAGCGGCATAACAACAAAACCAGCAAAAGACTCGGTTAAGGAAAACGTGGCAGCGGATTGTAACAGCGAAATGGCAAATTTAACGACAGAACAGTTCCGGGAATTGATGAACGTGGTTTACGCATGTAACGTAAAACAAGGTTCTTTCGTTGCATGCACAGCAACGATTAGAGGCGAGCGTGATCCAGCGAAAATTGAAGAATTCATTGCTGCTATAAATACATTTAGGAAAATTGAAAATGTTCCTGATACGGATGCTGTCAACAGTATGCCTATGCTGCTTGAAGGCGACGCAGCTGAGTGGTGGCGTGGTTCGAAAGATGGTATCGCCACTTTCAACGAGGTGATTGGGAAACCAGTAAGAGTGCTATATTCGGCATGGCCGAGTCTTAGATACCCTACACCTAAAAGTTTTTAAGAAATTTAATTGAACGTAATAGTTTTATTTATTAAAATATTTAATTTATTTAGTCCTAGCTACGCCATTTTGTAAATAGTAGGCGTGGTCGTTACCTGTTTCCAAAACAAAATAACTAGCGTAGTAGTTTTGTTATTGTGTTCAAATTTAAATTTTATTTCCGTGGTAATAAATTTGTTTTCATGAGCTATACTGTATGTACAGCTATACTGAGTGTAAAATTGGGCGGACAGCGCCCAGTTTTGGAGTTATAATGTTTTATTGGAAAATAAGTTGTTATAGAAAGTTTTATTCAGGAAGTTTATATATTTAACAATATAAACATTTGAGCTGTTATTTATTAAAGTGGAATAAGTCCATTTTTTAAAAAAAATGAGTTAAGGGTAATTATATATTAAGGGTAAGATATAGACACATTCTATCCATATGTATAATAATATATTCAATTGATTATTTTTGAATTTGGTACAAGTCCATTCGGAGATAAAAATATCGTTTATTTATTAGATAATTGACTTCATAACAAAATTAAAAAGTGTTAAAAAAAATCATTCAAATTGATTAGCTTTTGACAATATTTTTAAATTTATTCAAATGAAAACCCTTAAATATTCTAATACATGAAAAAATGGACTTATTCCACTTTCAAATATAACAACACAACTCTTATCGCAAAAAAGTTATTTTTGAAAGTGGAATAAGTCCATTTGGAGCTTAAAAAATCCCCTATTTTTTGAAATATTTTCAATAATTATTATTTCATAACAAAATTTAATAGGTGTGTAGTGTTAAAAACTTCACTCGGATTGATTAACGCTCAAGCGCGTGATGGACTTTAAAAAATGTCATTATGAAACAATTCAATACAAATAAGTCACGCTTGCGGACGGAAGCACCTCAAAGCAAAATTGGTTATCAACCGAGTGTAAAATAATTATAGGTGGCAGGTGCTTAAACATCAGATTTGTCATACTTAGCAACGCCAAAGGCAATCGTACACTACTTGGAGCTGATTTTGTGCAAAAAGCAGGCATAGTTCTAAATATGGGTCAGAAATTTTGGCACTTTGAAGGTAATCCTAATCAACAATTTGACTTCGCGGACGCTCTTCCACTATCACAAAATGTGATAGAAAATATGACTGTTGGCAAACGTAAACTCGCGAAGCACACCGAAAACGTTAACAAAATGCAAAAACCAAATGCAAGTATTTGTAGGCAGAACGACTATTCGCCACGAGCTATTCAAGTGATTTTCAACCACGCGGTGCCAAATGGTTCCGAGACCCCTTATAGGAACATTCGATACATGAAAAAATGGACTTATTCCACTTTCAAAAATAACAGCTCATTTAACACCCTCTTTTTCCTGTGTAACCTAAAAGTGAGTGGATCAAGTCCATATTTGGTATATTAACGGATAATGCTACTCTATACCCAGGAATGTTGTCATAACTCAATAACGAACGCTGATATCACATTTCTATTAAAAATAGGCGTGCTCGTTGACCGATTTTGCTCAATATCAACCTGCACATTACAAGAAACAATATTACTGCTAAATTTCATCGCGATATCTTCACCTGTTCTCCTGTGATCGTGATTTCAACAGACAGACAGACGATCAAGAATATATATACTTTTCCTTACCTATTGTCTCTATTTCTATGCGTTACACATTTCGTGACAAAGTTAATATACCCTTAACCTTAAGGTGTAGGGTATAATCACGGGAAAGTTTTTATCCACCCAGACCCGCATGGCGGATTTAGGCAGACATCTTTGAAATAAAGCAGCAGAAGAATGAGCCGACAGACACCTTCATCAGAAAGAAGCGAGCGCTATTCGCACGCCTGACACACGTTCCGGTTGAACGCGACCAAATCGACATTTTTTTTGGTATGTTACATTCTCAAATCCGTGAAAGGGTATTTCGACACAAAGTTAATACTTTTGAGGAATTACTGAGAGACGCACTTGAAGCAGAGCAGTGCCTAAATGAGAAATCTAAAACTGCAGATTGTACAATTGGTGGTAGTGGTCCAGTTACTTCGATACAGTTATCAACCGAGTGTAAAATAGTTATAGGCGGCAGGTGCTTAAACATCAGATTTTTCATACTTAGCAACGCCAAAGGCAATCGTACACTACTTGGAGCTGATTTTGTGCAAAAAGCAGGCATAGTTCTAAATATGGGTCAGAAATTTTGGCACTTTGAAGGTAATCCTAATCAACAATTTGACTTCGCGGACGCTCTTCCACTATCACAAAATGTGATAGAAAATATGACTGTTGGCAAACGTAAACTCGCGAAGTACACCGAAAACGTTAACAAAATGCAAAAACCAAATGCAAGTATTTGTAGGCAGAACGACTATTCGCCACGAGCTAATCAAGTGATTTTCAACGACGCGGTGCCAAATGGTTCCGAGACCCCTTATAGGAACATTGATCAGACACTTTTTGAAGACATGAGATATATAGAAACGCCTGACGACTGGTTCACGAAGCTGTTCACCATCGATTTCAAGCTCGTAAAAGAGTCAGATGGGAACCAGCTAACAATTGAACAAAAATCTCAACTCGAAAACGTACTCCAAAAACATGAGAAAGTATTCGGTTCAATCGCAGAACTAATTCCATATGCCGAGCATACAATCCAAACAGGTGAACATACACCAATATCGTCGCCGCCCTATCGGTTATCTTTCGTAAACCAGAGAACTCAAAAACGAGGTGGAAATTATGATGGAAAATGATACAATTGAAGAGAGTGAATCGGCCTGGACATCACTGGTTATGATGGTACCTAAAAAAGACGGTAATGTAAGAGTATGCGTTGATTACAGGAAACAGAACACTATCACTATCCCTGACAAATATCCGCTACCACGTTTCGATGATCTCCTTCACTCTGCCAAAACCACAAAATTTATGAGCACGTTAAACTTACAAAGTGGCTACTACCAAATAAAGGTTAATGAAAAAGATATTGAAAAAACATGTTTTATTACACCCTTCGGAACATATAGCTTTAAAAGAATGCCATTCAGGTTGCAAAATGCACCGGCTACCTTTCAGCGTCTTATGGATAGGTTTAAATCCACATTACCTTCTGTGAACCTTCTGGCATATCTCGATGAACTCATTATCTGTTCCCCATCATTCACCGAACACCTTAATGATCTCGACGTAGTCCTTGGAAGATTAAATACATTCAAGTTACGAGTTAACTCAAAATGCAAATTCTCTTGTGATTTCGTAAAATTCTTACGACATCTGCTAACGCCGAATGGTATAAAAGCAGACCCACAGAAAACTATAGCAATTAGCCAACGTAAGGAACCTAACAACTTAAAAGAAGTAATCTCCTTTATACAAACCTTTTCTTGGAATCGCCGATTTATCGAACGGTATTCACAAATCGCGAAGCCACTTACTGAACTGACCAAGAAAAATGTCTCGTGGAAATGGAGAGAAGAACAGCATATCGCCTTCAACACATTGAAAGAAAAACTTATTTCCGCGCCAACCGCGCAAACCATTCATCATAAAAACAGACGCCAGTGATTATGCTTTGGGAGAAGTTTTAATCCAGGGGGAGGGAGTGCACGAACATCCTATAGAGTATGCAAGTCGCCTGGTGTCTAAAGCGGAAATGAATTACAGTAGAACCGGAAGTGAAGCTCTCGCAATTGTATGGGCATGTGCAAAATTTCGAGCCTACATCGAAGGTGAACAAATAACTCTGTTGACCGATCATCAACCCCCAAGATGGCTGCTTACCATGAAAACGCCGACAGGACGCCTAGCACGATGGGCTTTACAATTGCAGCATTATAATTTTAGTGTTGAGTATACGCGTGGTAAAAGAAATTCTGTAGCTGACATACTATGACGTCCACCACATGAAAATGAAGATTTTGAGGCAAACAAAATTTTGTCCTTCCACGTCGACTTCCCAAGGCAAAGTAGTCAAGACCTAAGAGACGAACAAATGAAGGATGATAAACTCAAAACTATTATCACTTCACTAGAAGCTGGCGACGAAACCATTAACCGATGGGTTAATAGAGGGTACCTAATTAATGACGGTGTTCTATATTGCTAAAGCAATGGTGATTCAGAAGATGCGCAGTATGTTGTTCCTACACAAGAAAATCAACATATCTTGAAAATTTATCATGATGATAGCACAGCAGGACACTATGAAGGAGAAACAACAATTTATAGATTTGGAAAAATATACTGTTGTATCTAACTTTCGAATGTAGTCTTGGTCTTCTTTCTTTTCGTTGTCCTTTGTGCAACGAATAAAACGCCCTGGTTAAGTTATTGATTTTTATTGACACTAAACACTAATTTTGGTATCTACACTGATACTTATTATTATTATTTAATCTTAACACTTATTATTATTAATTAACACTACGCGATTTTAACGCGACTATCAACGACTTCTTCGTTGAGATATTTCCACAAGACTCATTATTATCAATTAACTTTAACATTTATTATTATTAACACTTATTATTATTTATTAAGACTAACTCGCGACTTTATACGCGATTTAAAAATAGACGACCGCGTCGTTCTGATAATATTTTAAGACTCCCGTTGGAATCTTTTCTAGATTCCACGTTAGCTTGGTCGACACAGACGTCGACCGAACTGAAGTGGGTCAGTATGCCGTGTTTCACAATTTCTATTATTTCGCAATATTAAAATTGTAATATTCGCAGAATCAATACGCGGAAGAAAACCGTTCTCAATTTAATTCTTCCGCGTGTGGATTCTGATCGTTGGTTATTTCAAACAAAACGATTTAATGGTTTGGAAGCTCGCTACTAAATGCCAGCTTCCACAATCCATTCCATGCGAAGTATTCGGGTTCCTACCTTAGCTTTCGAAGTTCATTAAACCAAAGCTTGACTAAAACAAATTAAACTAAAGCTTCGGGCTTGCCAAGCAAAGTGCTGTGGTTGCTTTAATGTGAACTTGGCCTTGACTCACTCGCGGAGTAGTATTATAAAAACAATAATACTGTCCTTGAAAGTTCTTGTCAAACGGAAACGGAAATTGCGATCGCGACATACAACAATACTATTGGCCTGGGATGAGGGCAGACATCCTGAAATACGTCAAGTCCTGCAGCGAGTGCCTACGTTTCAAAGCCTCAAATATCAAACCATATGATCTCTTTCAAACAACGTGTAGCCATTAGCGATTCGAAGAAGTCGCAGTGAATCTGTTCGGACCATACCACGGACAGAATGCGGATTACAGTAGATCCTTATAGCAGAAGATGTTGCCAGCAGATGGGTAGAACTTTTTGCTATAAAAGAGGCAACAGCAGAATCATGTGCGGAATTGCTTATTGAGGAAGTATTTATGCGCTATGGAATACCCTGACGCCTCAAATCCGACAACGGAGTACAATTTGTATCTGCCATTATGCAAAAAGTGGCATATTGTCTTGGCATCGAACAGCAGTTCACACCCGTTTACCAGCCAGAAGCGAACCCGCTAGAAAGACGTAATAGGTAGAAAGACGTAAAAGCACAACTGGCCATTCTAGTTCAGCACGATCACACCACTTGGCATACAAACTTGGCAGCTATCCGATTTGCCATGAACACGGCTAAATGTAAGAGGACCGGTTACACATCCTCCTACTTAACATTTGCACGAGAATTGCGTACCCTCGATGATGTTCATCACGATGTGAAAGATATCGTTGAGAGAGAGACGTTCCTTCTACAGATTACACCATATTTGATAAATTTAGTAAATTATCTCAAATCAGCAAAAGAGAATGAAAAATACATGCAAGATAGAAATAAAATCCAGGCTGATCAACGGAGGCAACCGCAATCACTATTTGACATCGGAAGTCGAGTTCTAGTTACAACGCATGTCCTTAACCAAGGGGCAAAATGCATAACTGCAAAATTCATCCCGAAGCGAGATGGCCCTTACGTTATAATTAGAAAGATAGGTTCAACGACATACGAAATTGCAGCACCCGACAATCTTAATGCACCATTAGGAGCATATCACGCTTCAGCTTTGCGTCTGTACAAAGGTAGTAATACTGGAGATAACCCATCACCAATCCACCCTGTAAGGAGGCGTGGCCGACCAAAGAAGCAACAACAATAAGATATCGACGAGCTCTCGAAAGGAGGTCAACCGCACGTCTAAGGGGGAGTCTGTAGGAGAAGCACTGTAGACGGACCTTTAACGAATCCGTGCCATCTATTATTATTTATTTAAACCAATGAATGTAACCAATCAATGAATGTATGATTCAGAAGATGCTCAGTATGTTGTTCCTACACAAGAAAAATAACGTATCTTGAAAATTTGTCATGATGTAACCGTATCCAACTTCATGCTAAAAGCCAACGAAGTTAGGTAGACAGTTAATTTTATTTTACATTTGCTCATATTTACATTTAGCTCAGGTTGGACGGACATTCGCCAAACCTGGTAGGCTACGGCTTGCCGTTTGCGTTCGTCCAAATAAAATTATTAAGGTTATAGGTGCAAATATACTTCAAGTACAGTTACGTGGCAGACGTTGGTTTGCCGTCTGTCTTGTTCTATATAACTGAAAAATATATAGGGCCGCAAATATGTAGCAGACGATAGTTTGTCGTTTTGTCGAGCCCTAAGACTTTTGTTTTTGGCAGGAATACTACACAATTACACTAATTATTATAAATTATTAATAAAATATTTGGCAAACTTCTTACAAATAAAGACCATTGCTAAAGTGCATAATATATAAGAATTTACATTAATTTAAAAGGGCCGTTTAGTAGTAGGTATAAGGGGGTTCTGGCACAACTGAAATTTGGGTGCTATTGGGTGCTATGCGTTGTGTGTGTTAGAGTGAGATGGCGCTATACGGTTGTGTGGGAGGGAGTGAGAAGGAGATATAAATATGGACAGACAGACGGACGGACACCGGGAGGGAGGGAGAGGAAGGGAGGGAGGGAGAGGAAGGGGAGGGGAGGAATGGGGCGTGTCAAAAGTGGGCGTGTCAAAAGTGGGTGTGGCAACGGGCGTGTCATCGTGGGCGTGGCAAATGGGCGGGATCAAAAATGGGCGTAACGAAAGTAGGCGTGACAAAGTGGGCGTGTAAAAACGGACAGACTGACAGACGGACGTACAGACGGACATATAGACGGACGGACACACATACATACATATAGACCGACTGACAGACATACATAGCTCGGCGTGCTGACTGTTGCGAGTGTGGGGTGTTCCTCTGCCTTGATCTCTGCCCGCTTGTGTATCGTTTGTGGTACTTGATATTGTTGTTGTTGTTGTTGTTCTGAATATGCGTAGCGTTGTTGTTGGAAAATATTTTTTATTGCTTTAATTTAATTGCTTTTCGTCATTTTGCTATGTGGTTGTTGTAGATTTAGTAAATGAGTTATGGGCATTTCAAGTGTTCGATTGCCCCGCGACCACACTTATTGTATGTACATATATATTATTACAATTATTTCAATCTCGGAATTGGAGTTGACATTTTCGGTACTTCTGTTTACAAAATATTTCTCATGGTCTGATAGACAGACGGACATACATTAGACGGACAGACGAACGGTCGAATAGACAGATGGACAGTGAACATACATAAATTGAATTGTTCATAAATCCAGTGTCATAGTTAGCTAGGAGATCAGCTTGATGGCAAAAGTGGTTGGTGGGAAGAGGGAATGGGAAAGTGTAGGGTGGGAAGACGAACAGACGTAGACACATACACACATATAGACGGACATACAAACATACATACATATAGACGGACATACAAACATACGTATATATAGACGGACAGACTGACAGAGACAGTGAACATGCACGAATTAAAATTCTTTTGTTTATTTTGTTCTTGTTCTTGTAGGAGTTTGGCTTATGTTGTTTTGTATACGATTTATTCTTGCTGTCTTGTTTTATTTTTAGGAATAGAGACGCTTGTTAATGATATTGAAGTGTAGAGGAGAGGATTGAGTAGGTAAACCTAGGATGTTCCACTTATTCTTTTTCTTCATTGTATAGCTTCTGTTAGAATAAGCATTTGATGCTCCTGCGAGAAGAGTTAATACAACAAATGTAGGGATTTCTTTTTATACACATGAAGTAATATTTTGGCGAAGATGTACAATGTTTATGCTTTCGCTTTAGGAATATGCTTGGGTATGCTATACTTGTTTTTCTTTTATGTAATCCAGTTTTTATTTTATTTCTTTTCGGGTGTAGATTTTTTTTTTCTTGTTATATAGACACTAAATGAACATTTCAAGTGAACTTTGGTTTGTAGCCTCATAGGTTATTACTAATATAGGTTATTTAATTTAATGTTTAGCTAATGTTGTTGTTGTAGGAGTTTGATTTATGTTGTTGTTGTTGTAGTAGTAGACGATTTATTCTTGCGGTGTTGTTGTTTTTTTATTTTTAGGAATAGAGACGCATGCTGTCGATATTGAACTAGTAAAATGCAGGGCTTAAGCAGTTAAATCTAGAATATGTTCTTATAGTATTATTACTTTAATTCTTATTTTCTTTGCTGTACGATAACAATTTAATTAATTGTTAATTTTAGTTAATTTTAGTGTAGGAGAAAGACTCACATATTTTAATCGCTTATTATTTTTTTTGTCTTTTTTTTGTTTTCATACTGAGACATATAGAAAATGCTATGATTATATTTTGAATATGGTTGTATATAATTCATAAATTTCAATATGACTATATGGATTAATGAAAATTTGATGACATGATTTTTGCTGTAATTTGTTTGTAATATATTTTTAATTTCAGTGTTTTAAATAATATTTCTTTAACGCTAATTATTATTGCTTTTAGGTGTAAGAGATTTGTTTGATAGGGTTTAGTTAGTTAATGAGCAATGCGTTTGAGAAAAGAGTTATTGAGAGACGCATGTTATTTATATTGAAGTGTAGAGGCTTGGGTTGGTAAAGCTAGGTTGCCATTCTTACTTCTATTTTATTTTTCTTCTTCTTTTTTCTTGTTCTGTTTATTACTATTATTATTGCTTCTAATTCTTTTTCTTCTTTTTCCGCGTGTATACAAATCATAAAATAGTCATATAAAGTATAAGCAAATAGTCAAAATTTGAAAGAAAAGACGGACAGCCTAACAGAGGTAAAGGACAGGCGGATAGTCTAGATGTAGCGACAGAGACGGATTCAGATGGTTGGTAGGATTTTGGGTGGGACTATGCTTAGCGTATTCATTATTATTATTATTCATTTATATTGTTTATTATTTATCGTAATTTTCGGATGTTTAATACATATAAGTAGAATTTGAACATATAAGTACAATAAGTTAATATAGTAGATGTAGATATATAGTAAAAATATAATATATATATATATATATAGTAAATGTATCATGTTGTTGTTGTTGTTGAAATTTTTGTGAAAATGCTAATCTAGCAATAGACTGATGAAGCAGTAGAACCGGGTTTGTAGGAATTTTGCTTGTGTAATTGTTGTAGGAGTTTGGTTTATATTGGTGCAGTAGTAGACGATTAGTCTTGCTGTATTGTTGTTTTTTTTTTTTTTGTTCTTAATTTTAGTAATAGAGATGCATGCTGTTGATATTTAAATGGTGACATGCGTGGTTTAAACAGGCAAACCTAGGATGCCATTTTCTTCTTCTTCTTTTTCGTTGTATTGATTCTGTTAGGATAAGCATTTAGTGTGCGTGTGAATTTTTATGTCGATGAAAGACACACATATTTCATTCGCTTATTGTTTTTTTCTTTTTTCTTTTATACTGACACATATAGAAAATGTTGAATAGTTCATCAATTTGAATATTACTATACTATAATACTAGTACTACTACTAATGGTTTCATGAGCATATGATGACATGATTTTCCTTTCATTTCTTCTTGTAATATATTTTTTTAATTTCAGTGCTTTAAATAATATTTCTTTAGAGCTGATTATTATTGCTTCTAGGAGTAAGAGATTTGTTTGATAGGGTTTAGTTAGTTAATGAGCAGTGGGTTAGTAAACATATCTTTAAGAAAAGAGATATTGTTGTTGTTTAAAATTTTAGGAATAAATTTGTGATTAAATGTTGTTTAAATTATTAAATTTTAGGAAACAAAATCCTCTAACATTGAAGTAAAGACATGAGAGGCTTGAGTTAGTAAAGCTAGGATGTCATTCTTACTCCTATTTTATTTTTCTTCTTCTTTTTTCTTTTTCTTGTTCTTTTTTTATTTTATTACTATTATTATTAGTTCTAATTCTTTTTCTTTTCTTCTGCGTATAGCCGAACCATTAAAAAATAGTCATACCAAAATTCAGCTTAAAACTATTAAAAACTATTACCAAAATTTAGCTTATATATTATATGAACAATGTTTAGTCTAAATGGTAACAACTTCTTATTTCAATATTAAATGTTAGGGATTTGTGTAGCTTAAATTATTTCTCTTGTAAAGAATTCTATTGAACCAACAAAATAGCTGCTTGAATGAAGCTTGACTACAACCTTTTATACTTTGGAATGGACAATAAGAATTTTCTTTAAGCGATAAAAATACTGGATTTTAGTTAGGGATCATTATATAGTCTATAAATAACCGAAAACGATATCTATATATTCGACCACAGCGAAACAATTAAATACCCTACAACTTATGATGTCTAACTATAAATTTGAATGGAAAATGCTAAGGTAGCGTTCCAACATATTAAACTCTAACTTTAAGGGAAACCTATAATTATTAAGAAACAATAAAAGAAACAAATTGATTTGTACATACACAGAAATAGCGAACTCCTACATTTCTGTTAAATTTCATTCCAATAGCTTAATGATTTCTAATGCGATCATGATTCCATCAGAGAGACGAACAAGGCTTAATCTCAATGAATCTCATTTGCACCATAAAATTTTTCATATCATTCTTTTTATGACATAAATTTAAAATCATTAAAGACCATAGGCATTTAACTCAAAACCCAACTCCAAATTAATAAGACGGAGAAATGAAATAGACATTAATATGGAAATATAATATAATGCAAATAGATATAAACACTACTTCTTATTATAATGAGTCACCAGATAAAGGTTCGACAATGATAATAGAAACAATCTTTAGAAACCATCAACAAGGGACTTTGAGGATAGAAAAATGGATAGAAAACTCATAGAAACATCTACAATATCGTTTTAGTAATTTTATGAGCCTAGTTGTGTATATCAGTATGATAACATAATTGCAACTCATAAACCAAAATTCACTTAAACATCGACACACTAGCAATATAACTCAACAAACTATTAGTGAAACAATCAATTAAAATTATATTAACTCCTAATAGAGCCAAGAAATACATAGTATTCATACTTAAACAATCCACAAATTTAGTTTCTTAAGAAAGCACATACGAAATAATAGACCTACATGCCCACTACAGTAACACAAATATTATTTTAGCATCAGAATCTCCACACAACACATTCAGTGCTACATATCCACTTCCTATCAATAAAACAAAGGAAATTATTACAATAACACAACTAGAATTAATAGAATTAATAAATGAAATTAAAATACTTACTTTAGCTTCAATAACAAAATATACAACTGGAAATATAAATATGTCTATGCCGCAAACAAATAAATGGAGATAGCGGAATAAAACAAACCATTTGAAACAAAATAAAAACATAAGACTCTAATCACGTTACAAAAATAAATATAACTATAATATATCTATAAATCTGAAATCAAATAAATATAAATAATAATATAAATAATAAAAAATAAATCTGAAATCAAATAAATATAAAAAGGTAAAAATAAATACTATATGGATAAATAAATATAACGAAATTAATTAAATAAAGCATGTATAAGACACAATTCACTACCACCGAATTCTATAAGAGAGCCAACAAGCATTTGTTGGCCCTTCTAATCGCGAAAAGACTGAATTTAATATAGACAGTCCGAACGGACTAAATTTTATTAACATATACTCGTATCTGTAAATTATATAAATGACAGTATGAGTACTTGAAGTAGCTATTATTTTTAGATAAATACATTGGGTTCTGCACACATTTTGAGACTGTTTTAAACCAACCCAATAATTATATTCGATGATATAGCTTGAGGGAAGTAAAACAACATTCGAGAGTACTTTTGTATGGGCAGACACAAATCTATTGATTGCTTTTTACTCATACCAAACATACTCTCATTTATTCAAACATATACAAGAATTCCCAACATGAGCGCATTTGATAAGCGACAATGATAACATGACTATTATGTTTAAGCAGGATGAAATGAATATGAAGCACATATACAATGATCATGTCGCAACAGATATGGCTTATAAAAATTGATTAATGTTTGCGGAGAATGTTGGAAAGATAAATATGGATTTCTTGTAACAAAGACAATCCAAGTAATAGTGGACGATATAAAATGGGGCGATATAAAATGGGATTTGATATATACATACATTCACTAATTCGCTGGTTACCACTATATTAATATTAGTATGATAACATTCAACTGAATACATTTCATATACCCGTTAAAAAATTGGTAAAAAAAAAAAATGTTAAAAGATCTTCAAAAGCTGTAACAAAGCTGAACATAAGCTGTAACAAAGTTGTTCAAAGCTGATCATAAGCTGTTACAAAGCTGTTACAAAGCTGTTCAAAAGATGTTCTAAGATGTTCAAAAGTTGTTCAAAAGGTGTTCAGAGCTGTTCAAAAGGTGTTCAGAGCTGTTCAAAAGGTGTTCAGAGCTGTTTAAAAGGTGTTCGAAAGGTGTTGAGAGCTGTTCAAAAGGTGTTCAGAGCTGTTCAAAAGGTGTTTAGAGCTGTTCAAAAGGTGTTCAGAGCTGTTCCAAAGGTGTTCAGAGCTGTTTAAAAGGTGTTCGAAAGGTGTTGAGAGCTGTTCAAAAGGTGTTCAAAAGATGTTCAGAGCTGTTCAAAGATGTTCGAAGCTGTTCAAGAGTTGATCATAAGCTGATTGAAAAGTAATCAAGAGCTGATCAAAAAGCTCATATACCTGATCTGATCTATCTCTAAAATGGATAAGAAAATATTAAAAGATCTAATAAAAGAAAAACTAGACACAAATTGAAATACAAAAATTAAGCATATAAAATTAGGAAAAGCAGATTTAGAGAATTAACTAGAAAGACATTTAGCCCCATCACAAAACTTCTAAATACAAATAATAATCAAACACTCCAATACAAATTATTAGCTAAGGCCAGAAATTCGATTTTTCAAACGAAACTGTTTTCATTAGTTATAAAGATGACGATAACTTTTTCACCCAAATGGAAGATGCAGAAGTGAACACATCAACCCATACAAAATAATAATTAATAATAATATTAATTTTCTGAACTCGATACTGCAAGAGATGTTCAGAAATCTACTGAATCAATGCTCTATTCCGAATTGGAATAGCAGAATGTGTTGGATACCACATATGAACCATACAAAGGATTGGCTTTTAAAGGCTAATCGGAAATAGCCCTGGCACATTACATAATAAAATAATAATAATATCCGATAATAGTTGGTAACTTACACCTAGATTGCTTCAATTATTATTAGAAGCATCAAATTATAACAAAGCAGACCATATTTCAAAACTATTTTACATAACTACTAGTACTAACAAACATCATTTTAATAGAAATGAACAAGTAACGGGAATTAAGGGCTTTTCAAACTCAATTGTTGGTTTGATGACAACATTTTTAAATTTGAGATTGTTATAGCTGGGGCATTTTCTTTGAGCCATACTCCTAAATCTACACACGTAAAACATAGTCACATACACGGCTGAATCTGAACTGTAATCGATCAACCGATCAACCTGATCCACCAGATCCACCTCATCAACCGATTGTTGATGACCCGACTCAATTGTTGGTTTGATGACAACATTTTTAAATTTGAGATTGTTATAGCTGGGGCATTTTCTTTGAGCCATACTCCTAAATCTACACACGTAAAACATAGTCACATACACGGCTGAATCTGAACTGTAATCGATCAACCGATCAACCTGATCCACCAGATCCACGTATCCAACACATTCTGCTATTCCAATTCGGAATAGAGCATTGATTCAGTAGATTTCTGAACATCTCTTGCAGTATCGAGTTCAGAAAATTAATATTATTATTAATTATTATTTTGTATGGGTTGATGTGTTCACTTCTGCATCTTCCATTTGGGTGAAAAAGTTATCGTCATCTTTATAACTAATGAAAACAGTTTCGTTTGAAAAATCGAATTTCTGGCCTTAGCTAATAATTTGTATTGGAGTGTTTGATTATTATTTGTATTTAGAAGTTTTGTGATGGGGCTAAATGTCTTTCTAGTTAATTCTCTAAATCTGCTTTTCCTAATTTTATATGCTTAATTTTTGTATTTCAATTTGTGTCTAGTTTTTCTTTTATTAGATCTTTTAATATTTTCTTATCCATTTTAGAGATAGATCAGATCAGGTATATGAGCTTTTTGATCAGCTCTTGATTACTTTTCAATCAGCTTATGATCAACTCTTGAACAGCTTCGAACATCTTTGAACAGCTCTGAACATCTTTTGAACACCTTTTGAACAGCTCTCAACACCTTTCGAACACCTTTTAAACAGCTCTGAACACCTTTGGAACAGCTCTGAACACCTTTTGAACAGCTCTAAACACCTTTTGAACAGCTCTGAACACCTTTTGAACAGCTCTCAACACCTTTCGAACACCTTTTAAACAGCTCTGAACACCTTTTGAACAGCTCTGAACACCTTTTGAACAGCTCTGAACACCTTTTGAACAACTTTTGAACATCTTAGAACATCTTTTGAACAGCTTTGTAACAGCTTTGTAACAGCTTATGATCAGCTTTGAACAACTTTGTTACAGCTTATGTTCAGCTTTGTTACAGCTTTTGAAGATCTTTTAACATTTTTTTTTTTTACCAATTTTTTAACGGGTATATGAAATGTATTCAGTTGAATGTTATCATACTAATATTAATATAGTGGTAACCAGCGAATTAGTGAATGTATGTATATATCAAATCCCATTTTATATCGCCCCATTTTATATCGTCCACTATTACTTGGATTGTCTTTGTTACAAGAAATCCATATTTATCTTTCCAACATTCTCCGCAAACATTAATCAATTTTTATAAGCCATATCTGTTGCGACATGATCATTGTATATGTGCTTCATATTCATTTCATCCTGCTTAAACATAATAGTCATGTTATCATTGTCGCTTATCAAATGCGCTCATGTTGGGAATTCTTGTATATGTTTGAATAAATGAGAGTATGTTTGGTATGAGTAAAAAGCAATCAATAGATTTGTGTCTGCCCATACAAAAGTACTCTCGAATGTTGTTTTACTTCCCTCAAGCTATATCATCGAATATAATTATTGGGTTGGTTTAAAACAGTCTCAAAATGTGTGCAGAACCCAATGTATTTATCTAAAAATAATAGCTACTTCAAGTACTCATACTGTCATTTATATAATTTACAGATACGAGTATATGTTAATAAAATTTAGTCCGTTCGGACTGTCTATATTAAATTCAGTCTTTTCGCGATTAGAAGGGCCAACAAATGCTTGTTGGCTCTCTTATAGAATTCGGTGGTAGTGAATTGTGTCTTATACATGCTTTATTTAATTAATTTCGTTATATTTATTTATCCATATAGTATTTATTTTTACCTTTTTATATTTATTTGATTTCAGATTTATTTTTTATTATTTATATTATTATTTATATTTATTTGATTTCAGATTTATAGATATATTATAGTTATATTTATTTTTGTAACGTGATTAGAGTCTTATGTTTTTATTTTGTTTCAAATGGTTTGTTTTATTCCGCTATCTCCATTTATTTGTTTGCGGCATAGACATATTTATATTTCCAGTTGTATATTTTGTTATTGAAGCTAAAGTAAGTATTTTAATTTCATTTATTAATTCTATTAATTCTAGTTGTGTTATTGTAATAATTTCCTTTGTTTTATTGATAGGAAGTGGATATGTAGCACTGAATGTGTTGTGTGGAGATTCTGATGCTAAAATAATATTTGTGTTACTGTAGTGGGCATGTAGGTCTATTATTTCGTATGTGCTTTCTTAAGAAACTAAATTTGTGGATTGTTTAAGTATGAATACTATGTATTTCTTGGCTCTATTAGGAGTTAATATAATTTTAATTCATTGTTTCACTAATAGTTTGTTGAGTTATATTGCTAGTGTGTCGATGTTTAAGTGAATTTTGGTTTATGAGTTGCAATTATGTTATCATACTGATATACACAACTAGGCTCATAAAATTACTAAAACGATATTGTAGATGTTTCTATGAGTTTTCTATCCATTTTTCTATCCTCAAAGTCCCTTGTTGATGGTTTCTAAAGATTGTTTCTATTATCATTGTCGAACCTTTATCTGGTGACTCATTATAATAAGAAGTAGTGTTTATATCTATTTGCATTATATTATATTTCCATATTAATGTCTATTTCATTTCTCCGTCTTATTAATTTGGAGTTGGGTTTTGAGTTAAATGCCTATGGTCTTTAATGATTTTAAATTTATGTCATAAAAAGAATGATATGAAAAATTTTATGGTGCAAATGAGATTCATTGAGATTAAGCCTTGTTCGTCTCTCTGATGGAATCATGATCGCATTAGAAATCATTAAGCTATTGGAATGAAATTTAACAGAAATGTAGGAGTTCACTATTTCTGTGTATGTACAAATCAATATGTTTCTTTTATTGTTTCTTAATAATTATAGGTTTCCCTTAAAGTTAGAGTTTAATATGTTTTAACGCTACCTTAGCATTTTCCATTCAAATTTATAGTTAGACATCATAAGCTGTAGGGTATTTAAGTGTATCGCTGTGGTCGAATATATAGATATCGTTTTCGGTTATTTATAGACTATATAATGATCCCTAACTAAAATCCAGTATTTTTATCGCTTAAAGAAAATTCTTATTGTCCATTCCAAAGTATAAAAGGTTGTAGTCAAGCTTCATTCAAGCAGCTATTTTGTTGGTTCAATAGAATTCTTTACAAGAGAAATAATTTAAGCTACACAAATCCCTAACATTTAATATTGAAATAAGAAGTTGTTACCATTTAGACTAAACATTGTTCATATAATATATAAGCTAAATTTTGGTAATAGTTTTTAATAGTTTTAAGCTGAATTTTGGTATGACTATTTTTTAATGGTTCGGCTATACGCAGAAGAAAAGAAAAAGAATTAAAACTAATAATAATAGTAATAAAATAAAAAAAGAACAAGAAAAAGAAAAAAGAAGAAGAAAAATAAAATAGGAGTATGAATGAAAATAGGAGGAGAATGACATGCTAGCTTTACCAACTCAAGCCTCTCATGTCTTTACTTCAATGTTAAGAGGCTTTTGTTTCCTAAAATTTAATAATTTAGACAACATTTAATCACAAATTTATTCCTAAAATTTTAAACAACAACAATATCTCTTTTCTTAAAGATATGTTTACTAACCCACTGCTCATTAACTAACTAAACCCTATCAAACAAACCTTTTACTCCTAGAAGCAATAATAATTAGCTCTAAAGAAATATTATTTAAAACACTGAAATTTAAAAAATATATTACCAGAAGAAATGAAAGGAAAATCATATCATCATATGTTCATGAAACCATTAGTAGTAGTACTAGTATTATAGTATAGTAATATTCAAATTGATGAACAATAACCATGTTGAAAATCTACTCAACATTTTCTATATGTGTCAGTATAAAAGAAAAAAGAAAAAAACAATAAGCGAATAAAATATGTGTGTCTTTCATCGACATAAAAATTCACACGCACACTAAATGCTTATCCTAACAGAATCAATACAACGAAAAAGAAGAAGAAGAAAATGGCATCCTAGGTTTGCCTGTTTAAGCCACGCATGTCACCATTTAAATATCAACAGCATGCATCTCTATTACTAAAATTAAAAACAAAAAAAAAAAAAAACAACAATACAGCAAGACTAATCGTCTACTACTGCACCAATATAAACCAAACTCCTACAACAATTACACAAGCAAAATTCCTACAAACCCGGTTCTACTGCTTCATCAGTCTATTGCTAGATTAGCCTTAAAAATTTCAACAACAACAACAACATGATACATTTACTATATATATATATATATATTATATTTTTACTATATATCTACATCTACTATATTAACTTATTGTACTTATATGTTCAAATTCTACTTATATGTATTAAACATCCGAAAATTACGATAAATAATAAACAATATAAATGAATAATAATAATAATGAATACGCTAAGCATAGTCCCACCCAAAATCCTACCAACCATCTGAATCCGTCTCTGTCGCTACATCTAGACTATCCGCCTGTCCTTTACCTCTGTTAGGCTGTCCGTATTTTCTTTCAAATTTAGAGTTAGATGTGATACGTTGAAGAGTGCTTAACTGTTTCGTTGAGGACGAATATATAAATAACGATTTGACTATTTGCTTATACTTTATATGACTATTTTATGATTTGTATACACGCGGAAAAAGAAGAAAAAGAATTAGAAGCAATAATAATAGTAATGAAAACAGAACAAGAAAAAAGAAGAAGAAAAATAAAATAGAAGTAAGAATGGCAACCTAGCTTTACCAACCCAAGCCTCTACACTTCAATATAAATAACATGCGTCTCTCAATAACTCTTTTCTCAAACGCATTGCTCATTAACTAACTAAACCCTATCAAACAAATCTCTTACACCTAAAAGCAATAATAATTAGCGTTAAAGAAATATTATTTAAAACACTGAAATTAAAAATATATTACAAACAAATTACAGCAAAAATCATGTCATCAAATTTTCATTAATCCATATAGTCATATTGAAATTTATGAACTTTATACAACCATATTCAAAATATAATCATAGCATTTTCTAAATGTCTCAGTATGAAAACAAAAAGACAAAAAATAATAAGCGATTAAAATATGTGAGTCTTTCTCCTACACTAAAATTAACTATCAATTAATTAAATTGTTATCCTACAGCAAAGAAAACAAGAATTAAAATAAGAATACTATAAGAACATATTCTAGATTTAACTGCTTAAGCCCTGCATTTTACTAGTTCAATATCGACAGCATGCGTCTCTATTCCTAAAAATAAAAACAACAACACCGCAAGAATAAATCGTCTACTACTACAACAACAATAACATAAATCAAACTCCTACAAGAACAACATAAGAAAACTCATACAGAAAATTGTTCCATAAGTGTATCGGTAGATTAGCTAACCATTAAATTAAATAACCCATATTAGTAATAACCTATGAGGCTACAAACCAAAATTAACTTGAAATGTTCATTTAGTACCAATATAACAAGAAAAAAAAAAAATCTACACCCGGAAAGAAATAAAATAAAAACTAGATTACATAAAAGAAAAACAAGTATAGCATACCCAAGCATATTCCTAACGCAAAAGGATAAACATTGTACATCTTCGCCAAAATATTACTTCATGTGTATAAAAAGAAATCCCTACATTTGTTGTATTAACTCTTCTCGCACGAGCATCAAATGCTTATTCTAACAGAAGCTATACAATGAAGAAAAAGAATAAGTGGAACATCCTAGGTTTACCTACTCAATCCTCTCCTCTACACTTCAATATCATTAACAAGCGTCTCTATTCCTAAAAATAAAACAACACAGCAAGAATATATCATATACAAAAAAAACACCATAAGCCAAACTCCTACAAGAACATGAATAAAATAAACGAAAGAATTTTAATTCGTGCATGTTCACTGTCTCTGTCAGTCTGTCCGTCTATATATACGTATGTTTGTATGTCCGTCTATATGTATGTATGTTTGTATGTCCGTCTATATGTATGTATGTGTCTATGTCTGTTCGTCTTCCCACCCTACACTTTCCCATTTCCTCTTCCCACCAACCACTTTTGCCATCAAGCTGATCTCCTAGCTAACTATGACACTGGATTTATGAACAATTCAATTTGTGTATGTTCACTGTCCATCTGTCTATTCGACCGTTCGTCTGTCCGTCTATATGTATGTCCGTCTGTCTATCAGACCATGAGAAATATTTGTAAACAGAAGTACTGAAATTGTCAACTCCAATTCCGAGATTGAAATAATTGTACATACACTGTGTGTGGCCGCGGGGTAATCGAACACTTAAATGCCTCATTTACTAAATCTACAACAACCACATAGCAAATATGACGAACAGCAATTAAATCAGAGCAATAAAAAAGAATTAAAAGTTCCAACAACAAAGAGTACACCCCAAACGCAAACAAAAACAACGACACTCAAGTACCACAAACGGGCAGAGGAATACACTACACTCGCAACAATCAGCACGGCGTCTATATGTCCGTCCGTCTGTCACTCCCCTTTCTCCCCTTCCTCCCACTCCTTCCTACCTCCCTCACCCCCCTTCCTCCATCCCTCCCTCCCCTTCCTTCCTCCCCTTCCTTCCACCCACCCCTTCCTACCTCACTCCCATTCCTCCCTCCCCTTCCCATCAAACTATCGCCCTCTCGCTCACTCTCACATATCCATAGCACCACACGGCAGCGCAGTCGCTACCATACATAGCGCACCACACGCAGCGCAGTCGCTACGTTGGGCCAGAACCGCCATATATACACTACTCCGTTTCATTACATTTTCATTTCATTTTAAACTCCGGCTAGCAGTAAAATAGTATTTTTAGGCCACTTTTTTGGTACGTCTTTTAGGAAAGTCTTTTAAAATTTATGGTGTATATTGAAGTGAAGGTGAATGGATGCACATGTTGTCTCAGCTCTGCTGTCCGCCGGTACCCATTGTTTAAGTGACACAACGTGTAGTGTTAGACGTAAGAGCTGTACCTCATCATGGCATATGCCAGTGGACCCTAATGTGGTTATACAGCCTCCAAATGCCTCACTTAATTCGTTTTTAACCTTTTTATTTATAATGGCATCTTCCTTTAAAGCGCATTCTTTTACTAGGCTTGTATCTGCTCCTGTATCCACCAGTAAAATGAGATTCCATTTCTAGCCTCTGCACAAGGCAATTTAATGAACACATCGCTTAACGTGGCTGAATTTCAGTTATATACTTCCTTTATAGTATTTTTATCATTATTATTTAAATTATACGTTACCCCGAACATATTGTTTTCATGTCCTGTTTTTGTAAATTTGAATGAAATTTCGTTAATACTTTTGATTTTATATTACTTGCAAGTGCTTTTATATCTGTAATATATCCTGTTATATTAAGACTAATGCTCTTTGCTTTATATTAATTTATTGGTTAATTTATTAACTGTTTCATTTACTTTATCATTTTGTTCTATTATTTTTATTTTATTATTATTATAACCAATTTTTTTGGCTTTATTAGCTTCTAATATATCTGAAGTCGGTAACGTATCTGTTTTGTTGTTTAATAGGTAATTGAATTTGGAACTTGAACCAATTCCAATACCTTTTATTATTTTATAAGTGCAATTCGGAACTTGAACCGAATCCACACTTTATTCCTTGAGTGATAGTATTATAATTGGTGTTAAATGAATACTCTCTGATTTTTAGTTGAATACTACCAATTTCTTTATTAAATCGATTTCATTTATAGATAAAAAACACTTAAGCTAAGCATAAATAACAATAAGAAAATAAAATAAAATAAGAAATATTGCCTAATTGACAAAGAAGTATTGTGAAACAATTTAAATTAAACAGAAGACAAAATAATTAAAAACGCTATATTAGTCAGCGTCAGCAAATTCGCAAGCTAACTTAATTTTGATTTCGGTCAGCGACCGCCAGCGTAATATGAGTGCAGTCAACGACACTGAGCCATGCTCGCAGTCGATGACCCAGTCCAAGGTAGAAAAAGTGCTGCCGTTAGCGTAGCGAGTCGCGACATCCTCCCGCCCGTTGAATAGTATTCAAGCCTATACGTTGATCGAATATACGCTGCTTGGTCTCAAGCGGGGTGGTTTAGGTGGTCCTGTAGATCGTGGATTTTTATGCCAAATTTTATAGCTGGTGTGTGCCAATAATAACAGGGTCAACACCAATGCAGAGTAGCAGATGATATGATGATGGTTTGTACTATTTTCAATAGCTTGTGGAAAGTGTATATTCTTCACGTGCTTGTTGGATTCCAAAACAGCGTCAAGATCTGAGGTGCCCTCGCTAACTTTGTTGCTATTGTTGCTGCCGTTTGAAGTTTTGTTGATTATTAGGGATGGTGCTTCAACCGCGGCTTCAAACTGTTGTAATATGTTGAAGGACCTCTGGTCCTGCCTTCAAAAATTATGCTGGATAATATTCTATTTTAATATAGATTCATAGGCTTGGCCGGCAGAGTATGCCATGGGCCTCAGCTTAGAATGCTATTTGTATAGTTGATAAAGCCGGCAGATTATTTGCCAGGGCTTGAGAAAATTAGAAGACTGCCGGTTTTAGGTTCTGATAATATTCTGTCTTTATTTTAGAAATTCTTGCCCTTTTATAGCCGATTTTTATGGGCGGACTTAAAACTAATATAAACATATTTCTTAAAATTACTTCGTTATTGGTCAGCAGATTCTGCTGATCCAATCAATAATATATTGTTTATAAATTATTGTGAATAATTGTTGACTGCACTATTTCTGTCGCAGTCTAGACAGAAGACGTCGGCAGCGAAAAGAAGTCGTCAACGCACACGCAGCAGAACTTAGCACGGTCAACGATCCAACAGGAAACGCTATCGTTGCAGTTTTTATGCGCTGCGTGTACCCTATCGTTGGTCGATTTCACTGTCGCTTAGGAAGCAGTCATGGTGACTTGTGTGGTACACTACACCCTCACCCTTTCAAGAAAAATATATATTTTGAAGAAATATTGTACGCAAATATATAGTATGGTACCCATTTGTCCCAGTCATCGTCTTTTGCAAATGCTAGTAAGTATTCGTTCAGTACCCTATGGTTTCGTTCTATTGAACCTAAGGTCTCATGATGATATGGTGTAGAAAAAATTTGTCGAATTTTTAGTAGTTCGCATATTTCTTTTAGTAGTGTGTTAGTAAATTCAGTTCCTTTATCTGATTTTAATGTTTTAAAATTTCCATACTTGAGAATGAATTGTTCTACTAATGTTTTTGCAACTGTAGTTGCGTCTTTAGATTCTATTGGATGTGCTACTACAAATTTTGTCAATTCACATTGAATTGTTAAAATATATCTAAAATTATTTCAAATTCTTAGAGGACCCACAGTGTCTATAGATATTATTTCAAAACTATTATTAGGTGTATCAGTATGTACCATTTTTTCTTTTATATGTATGGTTTGCTTATTAATTTTACATTTTTCACATTTCGATATAAATTGTTTAATCATTTTGCTCATATTTTTCCAAATGTACCTTTGTTTTAATTTTATTATGGTTTTCCTAATTCCTAAGTGTCCTCCTATAGGTGAATTATGGTATTCATCTATTAATTTGTATTTTATTATATGGTCATCAATTTTTTCTGTAGGTTTATATATTAAAATCTTCAAATACGCGCGATTTTTATTTTTATGTTGCAACACATTAACTTCTTAAATTCTTCTTTGTTAACAATTGTAAATATTTCATCTTTTTCACTCAATGCTAGCTCTTTAATATTCATTTTATTCATGTATAAAGATAACTTCTCCAGAGTCGAAACGAATTTCGTTGGATTATCATTATTCTTTACGTTTACATGTACATTTACGATATCGTTTTCTGTAAATATTTATTTTCGGTTTGTGCACAAACTGGTAGGTTTCTCTGAATGCGAATCTGGATTCGTCAAATTATCACCATACCTATTTACTATAAATTTTAACTTTTTTACGTTCTTTATATCTGATAATGATGTACAGTCCCATGTGTAGAGTTGATCAGGCTCTAATTGGTTTGTTATAACATCAGTCTTATCATTTTTCTTATTCTTCATACCCCTTGTGACGATTAATGTTCTTTTTATATTTTTATCATTTTCTTTAGGAATCATTGCTTTTAACATTTCAGAATTTATTTGAATTCTTGATAGTGCATCTGCATTAGTATTAATTTTTCCTTGTTTATACTTAATTTCAAATTCATAGTCGGAAAGGTCTAATCTTATTCTGGTCATTTGGGAAGATGGATTCTTATGCGTAAATAGTGATACTAACGGTCTATGGTCAGTTACTACAATAAATTTGTTACCATAAAGATATGGCCTAAAAAAATTTATTCCCCAATGAATTGCTAATAATTCTTTCTCCAAAACCGATTTGTTTAAGTCATGTTTGTCCAGTGCTTTACTTGCGTAAGATATGGGTAAGTCAGTCCCAATATCACCTTGCGATAATACTGCGCCAAGAGCGTAGTTTGACGCGTCAGTTGTTAGAATAAACGGTTTTGAAAAATCGGGATATTGCAATATTGGTGGGTTCATTAATTTTTCTTTTAAGATGTCGAAAGCGTTCTGGTGTTCTTCTGTCCATGTGAATTTGTTATTTTTCTTTAATAGTGAATTTAAACATTTAGCAATTTCTGATTGTGGTGTTTTTTCATTGTGGTGTTTTAAACTACAACCAAAGATAATGATGTCGTCTACGTAAAGGCTTCATTGTCCACTGAGTGCTATTGTCAACATTCTTTGAAAGCTCTTTGTGGATATCTTTAATCCAAATGGTAGTCTTTTAAATTGGTAGTGTCCATTTTCTGTAGAAAAAGCTGTTAATGGCCTTGAATTTTTGTCCAAAGGTATTTGGTGGAAAGAGCTAGTCATGTCAAGTGTCGAAAAGTATTTTGCTCTTCCTAATTTGTCAAGTATGTCTTCTAGTCTTGTTAAAGGGAATTTATCGTTTACTATTTTGTCATTTAGTTTACGGTAATCTACTACTAGTCTCCACTTTTTGTTGTCCTTGTTTCCTTTTTTTGGTACTACTAACAGTGGTGAATTGTATGGACTTGTGGATGGTTCAATTATGTCCTCGTTTAATAATTTTCTGACTTGTTGTTTAATTTCGTCTTTTTGTGTCTGCGGAAGTCTATAGTTCTTTATGTAAGTCGGACTTTTGTCGTTTAGGTTAATTTTTTGTGTGTAAAAGTTATTAGTTGATAGTACTTCGTTGTCTAAATGAAAAATGTCTTGATAGTTTTGTAGGATTTCAATTAGTGAATTGTATGCGTCAGGGTCAGTTGTTTTTATTTTCATTGTTTCGAATAGCTTATTTAATCTTTCGGTGTTATTCACTGTTCTTGATGTTAGAATATCATAATTTGTTAATGGATCGGACTCTAGTTCAATTTTATGTATAGTAACAGTAGTATCATTTGTGTTTAACATTTTTATATGACCTATCCTACCTTTTGGGCAAATGCAATTTCCTACGAATATTCCTTTTTGAATTTCTTTATTCCATATTATTCTATCTTCTTTAAAATTTGTATTGATTGGTACGATGAGCTCGCATCTTGATGGTAAAACAATTTCTATCGATGTGTTTAAATGTAATGGTAAAATTATATCATTTTCATTAAAACTAAATGTAATAGTTAAGGTTTCGTAATCTATTTTACAAAAATGTTTTCTTAATAAATCTCTCCCGATAATTCCATCTGTTAATATAGGAAAATTTTCATCTACTACTAAGAATTTATGATTAATATCTTCATTATCTAATTTTATATTTAAATTTAATAATCCTAACGGTTCTATAACTTCATTGGTTATACCTTTTAATTTACAAGTATCATAACTTCTATAAGTATTATACTTTACATCGTTATTAGTTTTAATTAAAGATACATCTGATCCAGTATCTATCAAAAATGTAAGTTTTTTATTGTTGTCATGCAATTCAACAAAGTTTGTAGCATTCTTGGAAATATTATAAAATTTTGTTATTGTTTTTGGTTTTCCGGAGGGGGAATTTAATTGCCCTCCGAGCCTAGCTCGTTTTCCTGAGCATTGACTGTGTAAACTCTATTGTTAGTGTTATTTCGGTATTGCTGTTAAAAGAAGTGTTTCGTTATTCTTATTTTCCGACGGTGAAAAATAAATGTAGTTAATAAATCGAATTCCTTGGACTGCGTTGTGGACTTCGTCATTTGGCAGGCAAGTAACAGCATTTTGCGTGGTGTTACTTTCCAAGCGAAACGCATGAAGACAATCGAGTAAAGCGTGAGTGCTAACTTCATTCTTCCACTAATAAACTTGGGATGCTTTTTTATGTCCATGAGAGCAGCAATTGGAATACCCCAGTTGGCGATGACAAGTGTTCCAGATTTTGGTAGCTGCGACATGTTGACTGCTTTGACCGGGACTTGCATTTTTTTTTTTTGGATCGCAGGATCAAATGTGCGGGACCGAAGTACGCAGCATCGTGGTATGCACGATCAAGTATGCACGATTGTGTTATGTAGGATCGAAGTTCGCAGGATCGTGGTATGCAGGATCGCCATGTAATATGTTGAAGGACCTCTGGTCCTGCCTTCAAAAATTATGCTGGATAATATTCTATTTTAATATAGATTCATAGGCTTGGCCGGCAGAGTATGCCATGGGCCTCAGCTTAGAATGCTATTTGTATAGTTGATAAAGCCGGCAGATTATTTGCCAGGGCTTGAGAAAATTAGAAGACTGCCGGTTTTAGGCTCTGATAATATTCTGTCTTTATTTTAGAAATTCTTGCCCTTTTATAGCCGATTTTTATGGGCGGACTTAAAACTAATATAAACATATTTCTTAAAATTACTTCGTTATTGGTCAGCAGATTCTGCTGATCCAATCAATAATATATTGTTTATAAATTATTGTGAATAATTGTTGATTGCACTATTTCTGTCGCAGTCTAGACAGAAGACGTCGGCAGCGAAAAGAAGTCGTCAACGCACACGCAGCAGAACTTAGCACGGTCAACGATCCAACAGGAAACGCTATCGTTGCAGTTTTTATGCGCTGCGTGTACCCTATCGTTGGTCGATTTGACTATCGCTTAGGAAGCAGTCATGGTGACTTGTGTGGTACACTACACTGTGTGTAGGACGTGTGCATTACGGTAGTTATTGTGAAATGTCCCTTGAGGCTCAGCATTGCGTTTCATATTGTGCAATTGCTGTTTAATGTCAACATTCCTGTGTTAACCAGCGAGAGCTGTTGTAACTCATTTCCACATACAGTTGTTAATTCAGTTTTAGTATGAACCGAAAAAATTCATTGATTGCCCTTGCTAGTAGGGAGCCATTCATCGTTGTTATTAGTGGGAATATAATTGCAATGTGCTGTTGGTTTATTGGTTAAAAGCAGCACTTCGCACCTGTGAGCCAGTGCGTTAACTCCGTAGGTGAGTTGTCTATTTGAGCATACGTACATATCGTCATCCAATCGATTGCAAGCCCCTAATTCCTCCCACGTCATTGGGAAATATTTATCCCGATGAGCATTGATGGCCATTATCTCCATGCTAGGGTGAATTCTCATGAGTGTTCCATTGCGAACTGCGGGAATGGGCACTAGATTAAATAGATGATAAGATTCCAGGCCTACTAATGGGATCATTATTTTGAATATGGCATGTTGGTCTGTCAATGTGCCCTTGATGTCCATTGTTTTGTACAATTGTAGAAGGTTGTTATCGCCGTTGGGAAGTAACAGTCCTGGCGATATATGGTTTTTAATTTCCTTTAATTGCTCTTGTAGTTGTTTCGGCGTCAGCAGTAGTGGACTGACGCGCTCATGATGTACAGCAGTCATTACATCCAAGCTTGCGGATTGAACTCTTCTTAGATTTACGGCCATTGCTGAGAGTTGTGTGGAAAACGATATATACCATTGGAAGATTTTGTAATGGTCGATTTCATCCATTAGTTCAGCAAGTTGATCATTTATGTGTTTCAGATTAGCTTGTGATTCCAATTCCTTTCTTTTGACAATATTTATTGTTGAATCTATTATGGAGGTTTGGTTTTTCATTAACTCTTAGAGGAATTCTTCATTGTTTCGGACTTTGTTGATGGTGGTGGACATTTCTTTGGCATATTATCTAATCTATCTAATACTCCAAATAGGGAACGGGCGACATTTCCAACAATGTCTAATGCTGCTCGTTTTTTGCGAGTACTATGTAGGATATCGCTGTCAAATTGCATTTCGTTCCTTAATGTTCTAAAGTGCGCTGTTAAGGCGAGGCAACGTTTATTATCCTTTAGTTTCCGACATATGTGGTCTAATGCATTTGTGCCGTTCTCAAAGGCCTCTAGTTCGTTTTGAAGTGGTAGAAGGTCGTAATATACAATTAACGTCCAGGCTGTAGGCGAAATCTCAGTGAATCCTATTCCATCGAAATATATTCCAAGTCCGTTGCTGAAATTCGTTATATTTATAGAACCAGCGCATATAAGTGGCAGCAAGAAAAGAGCAACTATGCAGTTGATCACCATTGGAGTGTGAGCTATTCGTTTTCTTTTTGACGGTGTAGAAGATTCTTCGTCGCGCTCCTTCTGAGGCTTCGGTGGGATTTCAGCTCCTTCGTGTGAATGTTTCTGAGCCACTGAGCTAGTCGATCCTTCATCTGGAGTTGCAGCTGGGATAGAATCTTCCTTCATTAATGGGGCTAAATTATGGATTGGTCGACGAAGCATACCAGACGCGGTTTTTAGATCCACAACTCGTACTGCTCCATCAGGACCGCGGTATATTTTGGTCACTCTTCCCAATGGCCAGTTGAGTGCTGGAACGTTGTCAGTTTTAATGATTACCAGAGTGTCTTCCTTAATATCAGCGATCTGCTTCGTCCATTTTTGTCTGTGTTGTAATTGATTTAAATACTCCACGTTCCATCTTTTCCAAAATTCATGCTTTAGTTCGGATACTAATTTCCATCTTGCTGTTGATACACTTCTCAGCAACAGATGCTTTGCAGATTTCACCGCCGCTTCCCAAAGGCCTCCGAAATGTGGTGCTCTAGGAGGAATAAATTTGAACTCGATTCCCTTAGCGCCACATGCGCCCTTAATGCTGTTTTGCGCCTTATCCGAAAAAATCGTCTCATTTAACTCCGTCAACATGTTCTTGGCTCCAACGAAATTTGTTGCATTATCAGATTGCGAGATAAATCTTATGTGGTTTTTTACCTCGAATTTTATAGTGTACCCAGAAAGGTCCACAATAATCTACTCCTGATGTAATAAACGGTCGCGCTGGCGATATTCTTTCTGCTGGTAGATTTCCCATTATTTGCTTAAATAGGTGAGGTTTTGCTCGATTACATCGAACACAATTTTGAATAACACCTCTCGTCATATATTTGCCTTTTATGATCCAGAATTGCTGTCTGGATATAGCCAGAAGTGCCTGGGCTCCGCAATGTTTGTTGTCTTCATGCAGACCCTGGAGCAGTAACCTTACCAATGGATCATTATATGGTAAGAGTAGTGGATGTTTTGCATCGTATGATAGATTACCTGCTTGTAGACGACCTCCCACTCGAAGAAGATTGTGTTCATCCATAAATGGTGATAAACTATTTATTGAATTTGCCTTGTCTAACGCCTTGTGTTGAGTAAGTGCTTTGATTTCTGTTGCGAAGTCTGATTGCTGTATTGTTTGTACTATTAGTTGTAGGCCCTTTTGTAATTCTTGTGGTGACAATTCCTTCTCCTGTAACCGTGGTGCAGTATGTCGTACGTTGCTGATGAACCGCAACACATAGGCAACAATGCGTTGCAGTGTGCGAAAAGAATTTCTGTGATTAATACCATATATAAGTTCTTCTCTTCACGCCGAACTTATTAACGAGGTTGCTGCGATTGATTTCCTTTCTAATTCGGGTTCATGGCTTGAAGGTTTTGAAAATGCTGCAGGCCAGTGAGATTCATTGCCGTGCAAGAAGAAGGGACCGTAGAACCACATATCGCGATTTGGTAATTTATCCGCTGTCAGGCCTCTTGATAGGACGTCTGCGGGATTTTCCTTCGTATTGACATACCGCCACTGCGTAGGTGTTGTTCTTTGTTGAATTTTTGCGATCCTAGTGGCCACAAAGGTGTGAACGGATGACGCTGTTGAGTGTATCCAGCATAGTACCACCTGAGAGTCCGACCATAAGAAGGCCTTGGCGTCTTGCAATCTTAGATCGGTTTTTACCCTGATTGTAAGTTCGGCGCCTAAAACAGCTGCACATAGTTCTAGGCGTGGTATAGTTTGCTTTTTAAGTGGGGCAACTCTAGATCTCGCACACAGCAATCGCAGTATAACCTGTCCGTTTCTGAATGTAGATCTTAGATATACCGCTGCCCCGTAAGCCTTTTCTGAGGCATCTGCAAATGTGTGGATTTGCACTGAAATTGGTATTTCCCTTTTGAAGACATGTCTATCAATTCTAATTTTATTTAGAGAAGCCGACATTTCTTGAAAGCTGTGCCATTCACTTTGTAGTTGCGCTGGTAAGACGTCATCCCATGCCAGCTTTAATTGCCAAAGCTGCTGGATGAATATTTTGGCAATTACCACTACAGGTGCGATGATTCCCAGAGGATCGAAAATGCGAGCCAAGTCCGAAGTAACTGATCGCTTTGTTGAACATTGTGTGGGAGTCACCCGAACTGAGAATTGATCATCCCTTGGTAGCCACATTACACCTAGTGTCTTTATGTAAGGAGACTGTGCAGAGTGGAGATCAAGATCAACTTCTTGATCATGAGATGAAATGTTCTCGAGCAATTTTGCATTATTAGCGCACCACTTGCGCAGCTTAAACCCTGCGTTATCTAAGATGTGCCTCAGTTGTGCTTGAATTTCTAATGTTGCGGCAATACTGTTTGCACCGCTCAAGCAATCATCCATATAAAAGTCATCTTGTAGAACTTGAGATCCCATTGGATGATCCAACTTGTTCTGCCTTGCTAGCGTTTGAAGGCATTTTGTAGCTAAGTATGGTGCGGCCGACGTCCCATATGTTACTGTTTGTAGACGATAATACCTTAATTCTTGTTTGCTATTGTTTCGCCAAATTATCAGCTTATATCTCTGATCCTCACGATGTATTAAGATTTGCCGATACATTTTTTCGATATCAGCGGAGAATGCATATTTGTGGAGACGGAAGCGAATTAAAATGGAGAAGAGTTCCTCTTGAATCGTTGGTCCTACATGTAGTATATCATTTAGGGAGAGTCCTGACGACGACTTTGCTGAAGCATCGAAGACGACCCGTAATTTAGTGGTACTACTATCCGGCTTAAGAACGCAATGATGAGGAATGAAGTAGTGTTCCTTTGGTACATCTTTGGGTGCGATCTCTTCCATGTGTCCCAGTTGAGAATACTCTTCCATAAAGTTGCAGTAGGCTGTGTTCAGATTTTGCTCCTTTTGTAATCGTCTCTCTAGCGCATAAAAACGGCTAAGAGCCATTGAAAATGATTCTCCCAATGCTTCACCCTTTTCTGCTAATGGTAACCGGACTATGAAACGCCCAGTTTCGGATCTCGATACTGTTTGCGTAAAGCTGCTTTCACACAACTGCTCTGCCACCGTCAATTGTTTTTTCGTCTTCAGTGTTCTCTAATAGCCAAAATCTTTCGATTAACTCGTCTGTGGTCTCGTTGCTGTCCGGAAAGACTCCACACGTAACAGGTTGATGAATTGTTGAGTTGATTTTTCCCCATACTATCCATCCTAATTTTGTATTTTGTAGGATGGGCATATCTTTGCCAAGTTTTAACTGTTCGATTTGCATTAAATCGTAGAAAAACTCTGCTCCTAAGAGTACATCGATTTTGCCCGGTTTGTCGAAAGTTGGGTCCGCTAATTTCACGTTACTTGGTATGGACCATTTTGAAATGTCCAACGTTTGTGTCGGCTGTGGTGCCACAATTTGCGGTAATACATATGCCTCGAGCCTGGTGTAGAAGGTTCCATCTTGTGATTGAAGTCCCACATTGACCCTGTTGCTAGAGTTGCGAGTCTTGCGTCCGATACCTTCGATTTGAAGTGATGAAGCTCGGGGCGATAGGGATAGCTTCTTGATGAGCCTCTGAGTTACCAGATTAACTTGCGAACCGGAATCTAAAACTGCCTTAAAGTTGAATGACCTGCCATTGGCTGCAGAAATTGACACTACAGCGGTGGCCAGTATAACATACGCCTGCCTGTTGCCTTGTTGATTGGCTGATGCTACTGTAGTTGGCGCGTTATCTGTCTTAATAGGTGTAGAGGTTGTTGACCGAGTGCTGTCCTTAACTTGCTGCTTGTTCTGCCCTGTACTGAAGGTTTGAGTATGCTCCAAATGTAATAACGTGTTGTGTTTTTTATTACATCGACTGCAACTTCGCGAAGGACACTGACCAGCCAGATGACCTGCCTTCAAGCAGTTCACACAAAGAACTATTTGCTTGCGCACAAAATTTAATCGGTCTGATGCTCCAAGCTGAAGAAAGTGTGGACACGCAAATAAGGGATGCGTGCCACATTTGCATGATCGACATGTGTTATTGCCCTGAGGGTTCGAGACGAATGTTGCATGGACATGTGCTGTTTTCTGAGCTGCTGGAGCCTTATCCCTTTGTTCTATCATTTCCAGTGATAAGAATTGTCCTTCCAAAAAGGTAAGAAAGTCGGGAATTGTTTGCACTTCTCTGGGATTCGAAATTGTTTGCTCATATCGAATCAATGACTGTCTGTCCAGCTTTTTCGTAAGTAAATTTAATAATAAGGGATCCCACTGGGCCGTGGCAATTTCCAAACTGTTTAGGGCCAGCAGACATTCTTGAGTTGTATCGTGTAATCCCTTTAACGCCATTACTGATCCAGATACTGATGGCTGCTCGACGATTTTTTGGATTAGAGTTGATACCAATACCCTTTTATTGTTGTAGCGTTGTCGCAGCATTGTCCAAGCAACATCATATTTTCCTCAGTGGGTGCTAAGTGACTGACTAATCTTTCCGCTTCTCCAAGAAGGTTCGATTTCAAGTAAAACATTTTTTGAACCTTGGAGATGGGTTGCCGGTCCATCATTTGCGAAAAGAGATCGAAGAACTGACGCCAATGAAGATAACTTCCATCAAATTAAGGAATTGTTAGCTTAGGTAGATGTACGTTGGTTTGTAATGTTGAATTATTTGTAGTTGAAGTTGTTGATGACTCGCTACTTATTTTCTGTTGTTCTGCAATGACTGCTAAATTGACTAAAGTCTGCTGCACTTGGTCTTCCATATCGACATATGGCTGTATGTTATAACCGACGGATTCGGGACTTTGTTGAGTCCAGATCTCATCGTTTATTTGTTCAATTTGTTCCCATGCCTTTTTGATGGTTTTTATTTTGATGTCGTAGTATAGCTGTGGCTGAGGCTGCCTGTTGCAATTTACGTTTGACAACAATCGTTCTAGTGCATTGCTTCTTGCGACAAGCTTTCGTACCAATCCACTATGATTTTTGATGCCTGTTTCTGAACCCATTGACTGACTGGCGACATCTTTTAATTGGTCCTTTGTTGGCGGAACCTGTTTCTTTTCTTCTTCGAAGATTTGGATGTACGTTGCGGTTAACTGCTTCATTTGCTCGAAGAAGTCCGATGTGAAATAGGCGTCCTCCTGGTCCACATCTTCGTCCTCTCGAATTGTCTTGTCTCTCGTCACGAAACCGTCCCAAATATCCCTCAGACACTGCAGACGATCGGTGAAATATTTCTCATTTTGTTTGCACGAAGCCGAATCCTTTTTGTAGTTTCGGATTATAGTCTGGATTTGATTTCCAGCCTCTTGTTGATCTTTTATCAATTGAGTAAACCCTTCCATGTCGGGGTTATCCTTGTAGACTCTTCTGTTAGACTCTGTGCTGACTGATGTGTGTCGTTTATGTGATCCTTTAAAGGATCACGTCGGGGTCACCAAATGTTTTGTTGTTTAATAGGTAATTGAATTTGGAACTTGAACCAATTCCAATACCTTTTATTATTTTATAAGTGCAATTCGGAAATTGAACCGAATCCACACATTTTTTTTCTTTGAGTGATAGTATTATAATTGGGGTTAAATGAATACTCTCTGATTTTTAGTTGAATACTACCAATTTCTTTATTAAATCGATTTCATTTATAGATAAAAAACACTTAAGCTAAGCATAAATAACAATAAGAAAATAAAATAAAATAAGAAATATTGCCTAATTGACAAAGAAGTATTGTGAAACAATTTAAATTAAATAGAAGACAAAATAATTAAAAACGCTATATTAGTGAGCGTCAGCAAATTCGCAAGCTAACTTAATTTTGATTTCGGTCAGCGACCGCCAGCGTAATATGAGTGCAGTCAACGACACTGAGCCATGCTCGCAGTCGATGACCCAGTCCAAGGTAGAAAAAGTGCTGCCGTTAGCATAGCGAGTCGCGACAGTATCCACAATTGCTTCCGATGTTGGACGTACGGTTACTACTTCATTTGGCCTTAAACTCCTATTTTTGTTGGATCCCCAGCCCCACTAAAATTCCAGACAATTCCTCGTTTAGAACTATGTGCTGCACTTCTAGCTACACAATTAATGGCAATAGTGAAGCAAGAATTAAATTATCAAGATCGTAAAACGTTGTATTAGACCGACTCGCAAATCGTTCTGTCATGGATAAACACTTGATCATCATCTTTTCAAACATTCGTTGCGCATAGGATAGCCTTAGCCGAACAGTAGAGGCATGTTAGCACAAAACGTAATCCTGCTGGCGTGTTATCTCGCGGATTGCTACCATCAGACATAATGTCCTGCAATTTATGGTTCTACGGTCCAATTCATTCAACTTGGTTACAGTCGATTCAAAAGGAATTACTCCCAAATGATATCAACGAGTACAAAAGTAACTTAGAGAACAATGTAAAGGCAATTTGCGCATAGGAAGTTGCTTTGGCAGTAAATACAAAAGATAAATCAGTCGTCTACAGAATTAAGTTTACAAATTATTTTCGGAGTATACAACGAGTAGTTGGCTATGTGCTGAGATTTATTAGCCGAATAAGGAGAAAGTCTGTGGAATACAAAACAACGCAGCTATCACCATCAGAGCTTGAAGATGCTTTACGAGTTATCGTCAAAGAAATTCAAGCAGCAGATTATCCTGAAGCATTGAAGTGTTTACAAAACCGCAATGAGATTCCTAATTCAAACGATTTAAGCTGCCTGTCTCCATTTTTAGACAGACAAGGAATTATTCGAGTAGGCGGCAGATTAGAAGCTTCTTCTCTGCCATATGACTCAAAGCATTCGATGTTATTGCCATACAACGATTCATTGACGAAGATGCTCATCGAAGCCATACACATCGAAAACCTTCACCGTGGGCCTCAAGCCTTATTGGCAAAAACAAGACAACGATTCTGGCCAATAAAGGGCAAGATGATGGCTAGATCTGTAGTTAAATGTTGTGTAAGATGGACTAAGGCAAAACCTGTTTTATACAAGCAAATAATGGGTCCACTGCCAAGCACTCGGATAGAACCAGCCAGACCTTTCATAAATTCATGTGTTGACTACTGTGGACCACTATGGATTCATTTTAAAACTAGAGGGAAAAGGCCTCAAAGGGCATACATTGCATTCTTCTGTTGCTTCACCACAAGGCTGCACATCTCGAGACCGTCAGCGAATTAACAACAGATCCTTTCATTGGAGCTTTGAAGCGTTTCATAAGCAGAAGAGGTCACTGTAAAAACTTATACGACAACGCTACCAATTTTATTGGTGCAAAAAATAAACTAAAAGACTTGGAGGCCATCTACTCAAATAGCTCACAGGATTCAATAAGACGGGTTTGCAGCTTGAAAGGAACTTCCTTTGGAGGATTGTGGGAAGCTGCAGTCAAGTCAGCCAAACATTTGCTTCTATGCAATACTTCGACAGCCTCTCTCACATACGAGGAGCTGGAAACAATAGTGCTAGAAATCGAGGCGATTCTGAATTCTCGTCCAATAACACCAATGTCCGCCGACCCAAATGACTTGAGCGGATTTGGCAGGATTGCAAGAACCTACGAAGGAAAAGATGCAGTCATTCGCGTAGTGGATGTAAAGACGAAGATGGGGATTAAGAAACGACCGATACATAGATTGGCACCTCTGTTTTCTGAAGAAAGCTGTTTTAAGCAATCCAATTAAAAATACATCTCTTGACTCAAACGTCGGGTTGTACTTTACAAAAAAATATCGGGACAACCAGATTAGTGCCATCGTCTTGAAACATTGTTGCGTTCTACAACATGACCACCTTTCATTCGCAAGTCTCATCAATAGTCGACGGTACAGGACGGCTTCAAAAGTTGTGCAACAGAATGCAATATAGTCACAGCTGCCAGCTCATCATTGATCAGTTCGAGGAATTCAATGAAATACCATGAACAGAAGATCTAAAAGAGAGGCAATTGATATCGATAAAAATATTGCAAATTCATTACTTGATTAAAAATATGCTAACACCATGTTCAAAACCACCAAGATGAAAACATTCTTCTTGCTCTCTTAAAAAATCAAACATCAGTAGTCGACTTAACAATAAACATTTGAAGAGGGATGTAATTGCCATCAAAGGAAAATTTCACGAGTTGGATCAAGAAATTATTCCTATCTTGCATAAAATAAGTAATCAGAATAAGGAATTGCAGCAGATAGAGATGTTTGAACTGTTTACTTCATCGATCTTCCAGATAACACTATGCATATCCAATCTCCAAAACATGAAGGAAACTGTGCTTGACGTCATTACCGATACGCATCATTGTAAAATCAATCTCCTCTTATTAACACCGAGTCAGTTAAAACAAGAACTGGCAAATATTAGAAATCACTTACCTCCATCAATGCAAGTTCCAATCCCACCCGAAGATTTTTTGATGCTGTATAAATTGATAACCGCAACCGGAACACTTACCACCGATAACATATTTTTCAACCTAAAGGTGCCATTGGTCGACCAACAACGCTTCGACTTGTTCAGGCCAAATCCGGTGCTAAGAATTGTCAACAACTCCATAATGACAATAGAAACCAACACCCCAATCTTAGCTCTGAGTCCGAATCGCGAAAGGTACTTTCCAATAACACTAAAGCAACTGTTTGTTTGGGGGATGTGTGCACAGATAAGCGCAACACACCGATATATAATATAATAATAATATAATGTTATGTGAAGGGGAATGGAAAGACTTACCGATTTGATGGATGAGGGTGACGGTGAAGTCGTCGCTGATGGTGGAGATGAGGTTGGTGTTGGTGTAGGTGGTGATCGTGGAGATGATGATCGTGGGGATGATGGGGATGGTTGTGATCGTGATGATGGTGGTGGAGATGGTGACGATTGTGATCGTGGTTATGTTCAAAACACTCGCGTGGGGGTTGCGCACTCGAAAAAACTATAAAACTCGTCGCGTGGTACTTGCTATGTTTACACACGTAACCGCAAAAGATAAGAGTGAGTTTGGAGTTGGGGGCGGAAGTCGAAAAACACACCATTGACCTGTCAAGAGTTGACAGGTCGCAGCCGGGGAGGTTGGCTGCACTGACCGACGTGCAGTGCATGTACATCTACAGGGGAGTAGATGGCGCTGCTCTCTCTGGGAGGTCGAAAGAGCCGCGCTGGGGTATGCGGTCGAGTCAGAATGAGTGTTTGGCGTAAACATACCGCCCGCCTTCCAGTACTGCAACCTTGCTCAGGTTAGAGACACACGAAAAAGGGGGATTTCGCCTTAGTCACGAATACTCGATGATGTGGGGTTCAAATCATCGGGTTGGTCAAGTACTCCACGGGGGGGGAGTGACCAGCAGATTGGGGTGCTTCGGGAAGCTAAGGAGCGCTGCTCAGGGACGGCAGCGCCTATGTCTCAACCTTACGTGCAGACAGTTGCACGTATGTGTGAGGGGGGGGCGCACTGGAGTGCGTGGCGCTCGCTGGGGATGGAGCTTATGATGGGAATAATGTAATGACATTAGCGGGGAGAGTTCGCCGGGGTGCGAATGGATCCTTGAGATGCGATCTTAAGAGGGGAGTACCGTTAATTTACTGAGGGGACGAGTAATGGTTCCTTTCTCGGTTCGGATGTCGACGACGCGTGTTTTCTTTTCGGCACCATGATACAGGTGAGTCGCGCGGCCGAGTCTCCATTGTGTTGGAGGGAGGTTGTCATCGCGTAAGACGACAAGATCCCCAACTTTAAGGTCCGGTTGGGTTACCTTCCATTTGCTGCGTTTGTGGAGTTCGGTGAGGTACTCATGTTTCCATCGAGTACAGAATTGTTGATAGATGGCTTTCACTTTTAGCCATCTATTAACAATCTTGAGGGGGGAGTTTACTAACGCCGGTTCAGCGGGGGTCAGAAGAGGGCCACCGATGAGGAAATGGCCGGGCGTTAGAGGCTGTAGATCCGATGGATCGTCGGACATGCTGCTAAGCGGTCTCGAGTTGAGGCAGGCTTCGATCCTGGAGAGTATGGTAGCAAACTCTTCAAAGGTGAAGCGCATATTGCCGACAAACTTTCGGAAATGAAGTTTGAAGCTTTTAACGCCAGCTTCCCAGAGACCGCCCATATGAGGCGCGGCAGCGGGTATAAAATGCCATTTGAGCTGCTGATAGGCACACTGTGAGGTGACCGCTTCGTGCGATTGTCGAAGGAAGATCTTCCAATCGTTCTGGAGTGTTTTGGAGGCTCCCACGAAGTTCTTTCCATTGTCCGAGTAAACATCCTTGGGGCATCCGCGACGGGCGCTGAAGCGGTTGAAGGCGGCGAGAAATGTCGGAGTCGACAGATCACTGACCGCTTCAAGATGTATAGCCTTCGTTGAGAAACAGATGAAGACACAGACATAGCCTTTGGTGATGAGGCATGCCCTCCCAGTGTAGTTTTTGATATCAAACGGTCCAGCGAAATCTAGACCGGTGGCAGCAAAAGGGCGAGAGATGGTTGTCCGCTCAGGGGGTAGAGCGGCCATGATTTGGGTGCGCACTTGTTTCCTCTGAAGGACACAAGGTTTGCAGGTGTGAATCGTGGCCTTGATGAGGTTCTTGGCCTTGGGTATCCAATGTTGCGTACGTAGCAAGCGCAACATCAGTTGGTTCCCTCCATGCAGACTGATGTCATGGATGAAGCGAACCAATAATCGGGTGAACTTGCAGCTGTAAGGAAGAAGAATGGGATGGCGTTCGTCATAGGAGAGTGACGGACACGCGGATAGACGGCCACCTACGCGCACCAATCCATCTTGGGATAAGAATGGATTGAGCGATAGAATGGGGCTCTTGGGTGGTAGAGTTTGTTTCATATCGAGAGAACGATATTCATTAGCAAAATGTACCTTTTGTGCGAGAATAACCAGTCTCGTTTTGACGTGCTGGATCTCATCGGAGTCAATAGCAGTATCGTGTCGCCGAGAGGGCAAACGATACGTTGGGTGGCTATGATGTAGAAACCTAAACACGTAAGACAATACACGAAGAGCTCGTGGTAAAGAAGAGAATCTTTCCAACAAGTCTTCAAAGTGGGGGAAGTACGCGAAAATGGCTTTGACTGGTTTTGCTTCCAGTCCGGTTTCCATAGTATCGAGGGGGAAAGAGTGTGACCAGTGTTTCCTTTCTTGCCGCCTGTGGGTGGTGCTCGCGTAAAGATTTTCGCAGACTGTCTTGGCTGGAGTGCAAAGACGTTGCTTGGGAACTACTTCCACGTCCCAGAGACGTGCAGGCTCACGGTCAAGGGAGACCTCATTGAAAAACGACAATCGGGTGGTAGTGGTTGAAGTCGGGGCCTGAGAAAGTGGACCGGTGAGGATCCACCCGAACACGGTCTCTTGGGCGATGAGAGAGCCCAAGATATTCCGTCGGATACCGTCCAGCAAGATAAGAGGGTAGATGTCCGCTCCAATCAAGACATCTATTTGATCGCTTTGGTAAAAGCGATCATCAGCTAGTGGTAGGTTCGGAAGAGAATCGAACAGGGTCCGGTCAAGGGAGCAGACCGGTAGGTTGCCGGTTAGTTTTTGAAGCACGAGAGCCGTGGCTTCAATGCACAGTCCGGCCGATCGGGGAGAGCCGATGCTAAACTTGCAAAGGTTGTTCACCACGGCTGTAACGGTTTCATTAACGCTGGCGACTTGAGCTTGAACCGTAGTCGTCGGAAGACGCAAGCGTTTCTGTACGCGCTCTGACACAAAGGTGGCTTCGGAGCCAGGGTCGATGAGAGCTCGAGCGAGGTAGGACTCGTTACGATGACAGATGTGAACCATCGCGGTAGCGAGTAGCACTTGCTTGCTTCGGGAGGTGAAGCAAGTAAGCACATTTGAAATTGAGGGGGCTTCAGTGGACTGTATAGTAGGGGTAGAGGGGTTCGCTCGAGAGTGCGAAGGGGGGTTCGACGGCAGACTTTGCTGATCAGCACTTAGACTGCGATGAGATGGGGAGTTAGGGCGCGATGTTGTATTGGTAGAGTTCGAACGAGAGTTCGATTGGGGGGCCGAAGCCAACTCGCGATGTAATAGTGTATGATGTCGTTGATTGCACGACCTGCATGTGAACACACTTTTACAATTTTTCACTTGATGTGAATGTGCCAAACAGTTCGTACAGAATTGGATCCGTTGAACTGTCGCCCAACGTGTGTCTACATTCATAGCCAGAAAACGTGGGCATTGGCAAAGCGGGTGTTGCCGATCAGTGCATACTTTGCAGCTGGTCGGAACCATGGTAGCCTGGAACGTATTCACAGGTTTCGGGGCGGATGAAGGGCATGCGGGGGGGTTCGACGCTTTCTTGTGGGGTTGGACCGACTTTCGAATGTCGTCCACTGTTTCAAAAGTTTGGAAATATGACGTGAGGAACGCGTCCATTTCACACCATTTTGGAATGTCACGTTTATGGGTAAGTTGTTCCCATAACGAGAGAGTAGTTTCGGGGAGGCGAGTAGAGCAGAGATGCACAACAAGTGCGTCCCAGCTGCCCACGCCGATATCGTACAACGTGAGAGCCGAGAGGCAGTTGTTGATCTCTCGTTGGAGGCGTTTGATCGCAGCTCCAGACTCTTTATGGATTGGGGTGAGGGAGAATAACGTTCGGAGTTGAACGTTAACGAGAATACGTTTATTCTCGAACCGATCGGTAAGATTCCTCCGTGCTTGTTCGAATCCGCTATCTATAAGGGGGGACTTTTGGACTATCTCCCTTGCTTCACCTTGGGTCTTTTGGTTGAGGTGAAACAGCTTTTCGACAGGAGATAGTCGATTGTTCCGGATATATAGCGCAGAAAACATATCGCGAAATGTTGGCCATGATTCGTAGTCACCCTTGAAGACATCAGTGTCACACGGTGGCAAGCTAATGTTGTGCCCCGCGAGATTCGTCTGAATCATGGGAGATGAAGCCGACTTCAACAGCGGAGAGGAACTGGGGGCAACGAGATGCTGCTGTTCACTCACTTTCGCGGAGACACGCACGTAGACCTGATAACACCGCCGGTATTTGGTCTTAACCACTGTAATATCGGCGCTTCGCGCATCTGGGTCCTCATCGGCCGTGCCGTTGAGGTATTCCAAGCATGAGGTATATGCTAACTTCAGGTCAGACCAGACGGCTTTGAATTCTTCCTGGTGGATGGCCAGCGAGAAACCCGAGTGTTCGCGTTCCGGAATGTTGTTATATTCGCTTTCAAATTCTTCCAATGCGTCGGAAGCATTTATGAATTTAGTTAGGGGGTCCATGGTAGTAGTTTACCGAAACGAGAAAGCGAGAATTTGGATGTATGGAGTTAAACTCACGAAGTGGGGTTGAACGAGTTTAACTAGGGGTGAATTATACCAGGGGTTTACGAGGGGTTGAACCTTTAATTCGAGTCGAACGAACGAGGCACATATACTTCAACTTGCGGTCAGAAGTATGACAAGAAAATTAGTTCAATTCGAATTCAATTAAAGTTTGGAAAGGCACTTTAAATTGCGGTTGGAAATAACGAGAAACTACTAATTTAATTCGTGTTGAATTAAACTTAGAGAAAAGGAGCACTTTACTCGCGAGAAAATATTAATTTAATTTGAGTTAATTAAACGTTGGAAAAAATCACTTTAATCGCGAGAAAATATTAGTTTAATTTGGGTTAATTAAACTTTGGAAAAAATCACTTTGATCGCGAGAAAATATTAATTTAATTTGGGTTAATTAAACTTTGGAATAAATCACTTTAATCGCGATTAAAATAAATTGGGAAAATATTTTAATTTAATTCGCGTGAATTAACTTGGGAAAAAAAACACTTTAAAACGCGATTAAAATAAATCGGGAAAATATTTAATTTAATTCGCGTGAATTAAACTTGGAAAAAAACTTGAAATAAAATTCAAACAATTGTGAAAATATGAACTGATATTTTATTTTTGTCACACAGTGTAAATTACCATGTGTATTTTACAATGCAAGAGAAGTTGCTTGATGAGTTGCAATCGCTAGTTGCCAACTCTATTTTGTGAGAGGGGAAGCTTCACTTGCGCTGAGAGAGCGACTTATCGTGTGTAGTCGTGACGTCACGGAACGTGTTTTGTACTTCGAGTACAGAAAACACCTGACGTCACTGAACGTGTTTCTGCTTGGTGTACAGAAACACACGACGTGAGGAGATCGGGGAAATATTCACGGTGTGTAATATTTAACACGCACGATGTCGAACCGATCGACAATTCTTGACCAATATTACGCGGAATGTAATATTTGGTGTTTGAAACAGGGGGGGGGGGCACTTCACTTTTAATATAATTTATTATATATAATATGTATGGGATCGAGTGGTCGGAAGAGAATCCTGCTCGATTGGACCAAATGTTTGTTTGGGGGATGTGTGCACAGATAAGCGCAACACACCGATATATAATATAATAATAATATAATGTTAAGTGAAGGGGAATGGAAAGACTTACCGATTTGATGGATGAGGGTGACGGTGAAGTCGTCGCTGATGGTGGAGATGAGGTTGGTGTTGGTGTAGGTGGTGATCGTGGAGATGATGATCGTGGGAATGATGGTGAAAATGGTGATTGTTGTGATCGTGATGATGGTGGTGGAGATGGTGACGATTGTGATCGTGGTTATGTTCAAAACACTCGCGTGGGGGTTGCGCACTCGAAAAAACTAGAAAACTCGTCGCGTGGTACTCGTCGATGTTTACACACGTAACCGCAAAAGATAAGAGTGAGTTTGGAGTTGGGGGCGGAAGTCGAAAAACACACCATTGACCTGTCAAGAGTTGACAGGTCGCAGCCGGGAGGTTTGCTGCACTGACCGACGTGCAGTGCATGTACATCTACAGGGGAGTAGATGGCGCTGCTCTCTCTGGGAGGTCGAAAGAGCCGCGCTGGGGTATGCGGTCGAGTCAGAATGAGTGTTTGGTGTAAACAGCAACTAAGCTCGTGTATGACGCTACAACCTGGTACATTCCTATGCAAAAATACTCAAGTAATCTACAGTAGCGGTTCAGGCGTTTGCGATTGTGATATCATTCAACAATGAATCAGCACCTAACTAAAAATGGGCGACGGTCAAGGGAAACATGTCATTTATTTCAACATGTCATTTACTCAAAATAAAAATCAATGGACGTATGCCACTACACAACCAATCCGTATGAACAATGTTTGCAACGTAGGGTTTTGTGCCCACTATAGTAGGATCAGAATTACTTCAGAATTACTACTACTTACTTACTTACTTCATTTTGTAACGGGCTGTTTGACAGCATATTCTAAAGGATTTTGGTCCGCTGATTCCAAAAATGATAAAAAAAGAGTAAAAAAGTTTCGGGAACATATTTTTATGTACAGATATATAGCAGCTTCTTGTCTTTTTTCTTAAAAAATTCATCGTTTGATGTTACGATTTCAGCAAAAGGTTTTAAACTATTTTTCGGATTTCAAAGTAATGTTTGCAAAAAATATGCGTGCATCCTTCCTCTTTAATTTAATCTTAGTGGTGATCGAATCGGTTACATATGTCAGCTGTAAAAAGTGTGCATTTGGTCCAATAAACAAATAACTGGACGAACCTGCGACTGAGAAATATCCCAGCTATAAGGAAAGGTCGTTACAGTGGCGCCCGAACAGGGACCTCGCACACTTTTATTCCATTAAATCTACTCGAGCTAAGAAATAAAGTCAGTCACAATAACGAAGACATCCTGGATTTATACTTTGCATAAAGAAGAGCTTCAAGAATACGCCGACGAGTTCAGTTTCGACCAGTCGGGAACAACAGAGGACCTCCGAAGAAGATTTGTGAACTTCGTTCGATCTTGCGAAGAAGGTGAAGGAGTCACGGCGCGTTTACAGGAACTCGAAACACTACACTCAGCAGCACATGCAAACTCACCACACCGATCCCTAGAACCTACTAGCGCAGAGCTGGCACCAGTAGCTTTAACCCCGGCAGAGCCATCACAAGACCAGTTAACAGGACCAGTTTATCGGATAGCAACTGCTACTGATCACCACGCTTCCAAGTCATCGGACAAGATTTCAAAGTCACAGGAAGCACCCATGGACCAGTCTCTGATAATAGACAAGGTAAGAAAATGAAATACCAAGTACGACGGTGGACGAGAGCCATTGGTATTTATCGAGCGGGTGGAGGAACTGACGAGTGTCTATAGATTACCACTAGACAGCCTCCCCGCCATGATGCCAGAATTACTTCGAGATAAGGCATTAACTTGGTTGCGGAATACTCGACGACAATGGAAGAGTTGGAATGATTTTAAACAGAAATTTTTAAAATTTTTCCTATTTGCTGGATATTTCGAGCAGTTTGAGGATCGCATTCGGACAAGGATACAGCATGACAAGGAAAAATTCAAGGACTACGTTTTAGCGATATGCGATTTAATGCGACACGCAAACTTCTCGGAGCAAAGCAAGTTGGAGCGAGTATTCCGAAATTGACGCCGGGAATACCAACTATATATTAAGCGACGAGACGACGAAAACGGCCATTGGAGGCAATCCTGCCGGAACAAGTCCGTATTATTCAGCTGGTCTTGCGGAAAGAAGGGCGTCGGAACAATCGACTGCTGTCGGCAACAACAGACACCAACCCAGAAACAGAAGTAGTCCCTCTGCCAGGCGAAATCCGGGGCCGAATCTCGGCAACAACAGTAGGAACATTACGATTCCATAAAGGGTACCTCTTGGTCGTCGTCGAAATCAGTGGACGCATACAAGAAGCAATGATTGACACCGGTGCAACACGTAGCTTCATCAACCAACGATTCATATGCAAAAGCGACGAAAAAGAGACGGAGTTGGACCAGCCAATAAACATCCGCATGGCCGACGGCTCAAAAAAGATAATATCACATTACGTAAAAGTAGACATTCGAGTGGGAGCAGTGACGACAAGTATCGATTTGCTGATATTACCGGAAGCAATAGAAGATATACTACAAGGCACCGACTTTCTAATGAGGACTGGCGCGAGTCTGTCCTGCGGCGGATACACCATTGAGCTGAATGCGGGCACAAACCACAGCGGCGCAACAATAACAACCACATGCACAGCGATTTCCGAGGAAGAGGCTGCAGTAGAACAATCAGTAAATAGTCAATCGTTCCTACAAAAATTGCTCAAGGCGTTCAAAAATCTTCAGGAAACCACGCCTCTATTAAGATGTTCCTGGCTGAAGAACAGATTTCGTGAAGTAGTACGACTGCCAGATAAATATCCCGACTACCGACTAGAAGAAGAACAACTCTACAGGCACATCCAAAGGACAACAGGAGATGACAACAATACGCCCTGGAAACTCTGCGTACCCAAACATCTTCGTAGACCAGTATTTAAAGAAAATCATGACCATACTCTACAGGCACATCCAAAGGAAAACAGGAGATGACAACAATACGCCCTGAAAACTCTGGGTACCCAAACATCTTCGTAGACGAGTATTTAAAGAAAATCATGACCAACACAGCGCCGGCCACCTCAGTTCAAGAAAGATTAGTTCTCGCATAATGAACCGATATTACTGCCCAGGTATGGGCAGGGAGATCCGCCACTACGTTCGCTACTGTAAGCAATGCCAGAAATATAAAATTGACCAACAACAACAAGCAGCATTCATGCTAACAAAACTCGCCGCAGAACCGTTGGCTACTGTTTGTACAGGTTTGATCGGACCTAGCAACCCAAGCGAAAAGAAAGAACAACTTTGTTGTACCTTCTTAGGGGTGGTCTTCTAATATTTCCTTTTATCTTCAATAAAACTGCACTTGGTTTCGCTCCGTAGAGTCTTTATTAATTTTTCTGTTTAGTTTGATTTAATTCCTTGCACTATCCTTGATTTTATCTTGGAAATTATTTTAGCTTAACACTTCTTTTATTAATTGTTCAGAACTGATTGTCCTGTAGTTATTGGTTGCTCACACATTTGGACTTGAACCAACTCTGCGGGTAAGTGGCAATAACTACCTTGTGTTTTAATTTGAGTGTTGCCTATAGATTCGGTACTTGGGACCGACCGATTAGCTTGTTGATTTTTGTATTAGTTTGCGTTTGTTGACAGGTTTGGTACTTGAACCAACCCTGTATTGACAAAACTTTACTCAATGAGGTTTGTGGAACGATTGCCGACCTTTATTAATGATTTCATTTCTTAAATAATAACATATACAAATTCAATATACAATCAATATACAAACTTATTCAATATAAAATACAGGGTCCGCCAAATAACTTTTTTTTTTTTTGAAAATGCTATAAAAAAAACTACTGAATATTTTCTCAAATTTCTTTTTTTATTTGAAAGTACAATCCTTCTGGTTAATAATGGAAAATAATTTCATTCAAATGGCTGCCTCGGCTGGCCATGCAGTAGCCTACACGATCGGGCCAATTTTTAAGCACATTATCGATTGTGTGCAACTGTATTTCACCAATGGCTTCACGAATATTGTTCTTTAAAGCGTCAATTGTCTCTGGCTTGTCGGCGTAACACTTATTTTTGACGGCACCCCACAAATAATAGTCCAACGGTGTCAAATCGCAGCTCCGAGGTGGCCAAACGACATCATCTCTGCGGCTGATAATGCGATCTTCAAAAACAGGGCGCAAAACATGGAGTGTAGCTTTGGCTGTGTGGCACGTAGCGCCGTCCTGTTGAAACCAAATGTTGCCAATATCCTCCTTTTCAATTTTTGTGAACAAAAGTTCGTTCAACATGGCCCGATAACGATCGCCATTCGTTCGATCGTAACGATCGAAGAAAAATGGCCCAATTATGCCTCTGGACCAAAATCCGCACCAAACAGTGACTCGTTTTGGGTGCACCAGCTTACATACCCGCCAAGATCAAAATGAGCTTCATCTGAAAAGATGATATTCATTCTGCAACATTACCATGATTTTCAAAGTATTGTCGCAATATTTCCCAGCGTTGTTCAAGCGTATACACAACCGTTTTCGTTCAGCGGAAGGATAAAACTAATTATCTGTCAAATCAGACATGAGCTAAGTGTTACCATTCACAAAATAAGCACTAGTTGAAAAAAAAAGTTAGATGGCGGACCCTTTACAAGAAAAAAGAAATTAACTTAAAATTAGTTGCTGCGTCTGCATGAGCAGAAACGGCGGTTATCGACATTGGCACTGCACAAGCATTGCTGTTTGAAATAGTCCACCGTATGCATATATGGCAGCGACGGTCAGTGTCGTCCGTTATCAGCAATTCGGCAGCTTGGTGAAACCTTAGCTGGCTTTACAAGGCCGGTCAATGGCGTTGGTCGTTGACCGACGTTGCGTCGTCAGCATAACGTTTCTAAATGAGCGCTGTTGTTTAAACATCCTCCGCCGCGTTGAGCCTTGCTTCAATAGGCTCAACACTACTTGTTGATTGTAGTTGTCTTGGGCGTGGTTGTGGGGCCATGGTTTGTTGGGGTTTCTTGCATCGCCTGTACCACTTCCAGATCATGGCGGCAAGCACTATGATGGATAATGAGAATGCGGAATAGCCGATTGTCATGTGATGCCGACGATCAGCTATTATCTGATTTGGTAGTTCTAAGATGTTGTTGTTTGCTAGTTGGTGTCTCGTAGGTGGTGTTCGTATCGCCTCAGATTACCGATTGTGTTGGTGCTGACTGACTCATTTCTTAAAGTCATTTGAGGTAGGTCAGGGAAGGCGGTATAGAACATCTGGAAGTTTGTGTTGACGATGTGTTTAGTGTGAAGTGTGACAGAGTCACCCTTCATTAAGGATCCCGGGTCTACCTGCATTATTCATGAATTTATCAGCGTAACTTGTTGCGTTGATGAGTTGCAAACTGCTGTTAATTGCAGTGGCCTACTTGTTGAGTATATCCATTGGTTAGCGGTTGCCATCTTGTTTAGCGCGATGCTGCGGTTTGAGTATTCTATCGAGCAGTGTGCACTGCTTTTATAGTTGAGCAGTTCTATCTCACATGCGCACACCTCTGAACCCTTACTGAATATTATATTCACATTTGAACACAAATACTCGTTATTCTTGATCATGACACAATTTGTATCCAATAGTTCTGTTAGTGGAAAGTAATTATCTATATGTGGAGTTACGGCTAGTAGATTTGTTGTCTGAGTGATGGTGACCAATATGTTAGCCTTGAAGCTTGGAATTGGTAGAATTTTATATAGTGAGAACGGATCGTGGCTAGTCAGGGGAAGGTGCACTTGAAATAAGATGTGATCCCTTGAGACTCCCGTCGTAACCTTCATCAACTGGTATAACTTCATCAAATCCTTGGATTGGACCAGGAATTGCAGAGACGGTTCGACGTAGGTTTTTATGTTCACCATCTCCTGTGCTAGCTGATCGGGTGTCAGGATTAATGGATTGATTTTCCCATGATGAACATCTGTGAGTACATCCAGGATTAGAGCTTGAATTTGTTGCATGTCCACCCATCAACCATGTCCACCCATATCATTGATAGTTGTACAGCCAGAACAGTGAAGATTTCGAAAACCCTTGTCCGTAACGTTTCGTCCTTGTTTGAGAGTACTATAGACCTTAATTTAGCCATCGATTTGTGTGAATTTTTTGTCGATGTTGACTTGATTGGTGTTGATGATATTGAGCGTGGAATTTATAATCGAAGTTTGATTTTTGAGTAGTGTCACAATGTGGTCTTCGTTTTGACTGATGTCCCGAATCGTTGTTGACATTTGGTCTGCGTATTCGGAATCTAATAAACCAAATAGAGAGAGGGCCACGTTGCCGACTATGTCCATTGCGGCTCTCTTTTGTCGTTTCGAAAAGGGTAAGTGGCTGTCTAATTGTGCCTGAGTGCGCGTTTCCTTGAATTGCTTGACCAGCATGTTACAGCTGGTTTAGTGTGCATTTTTGTACACAAGGTGTCTAGCCTCAGAATTCCGTTTTGATACCTTTCTAAATTTCTTCTTATTGGTTGTAGATCATTGTAAATCCATCCATTGTAAATGCTTCCATTCAGCCATAATCAAGTGAATGTTTCCGATTCCTTCGAAATACAGACCAGGTCTTGAGGAAGGCAACAAGACATTGAAAATAGCAATACTGCTATGATGTCGGCAACGATGCGCAATGATATGAACCTATCTCATTCTTTTGCATGAGTCTTCGTTTGAGTTTAGCGGATTCGTTGCCTTACAGTGCCATGCGTTATCTATTGTCATAGCAATTGTCATGCATTGCCTTGCTTTGCCTTTTCGTTCAAAAAAGCAAGGAATGGCAATGAATACTATTGCCTTGTTGTGTTTTGTTATCAGCACGCTTTCGGCAGGCAATGTCTTGATTCGATAAGCAAGCAGTGCAAGACTTGAAATTTTTGTTGTGGCTTGATGTGCGTTTCAAGACATCTTGTGCAGCTCTCTAGTTTTTATGATGACAATCATGGACTCGTCTACTTCTTCTACTGTGAGTTGTATTTTGGCTTCCTTTCTTGATGTATGATCTTTCAAATAACGAATGAAGCGAAGTACATATGCGATGATGCGTTGAAGAGTAGCAAAGGAGTTTCGGTTGTTAATCTTGTAGATCAGATCTTCCTTGCTAGAGGTTGTTGCTGTCAATGAGCTGACCTCTTGCTACCGTTCTTCCCCAGACAAGATTATGTGTTCCTTGTGTGGTGGTGCCGGCCAGGTTGATTCTCTTCCATGTAAAAACAGTGGTCCGTAGAATCACATGCTGCAGGAGGCGAGTTGCCTTGGTGATGTGCCTCTTTAAACTAAATCGGCAGGGTTGTCTCTGGTGCCAACGTGACACCACTGTTCTGGTAATGACAGTGCCAGGGTCTGTGCAACTCTGTTGGCAACAAACGTTCGGTAGCTCGCAGGTCCTGTCAAAATCCATGCTAAAGCAATCTGTGAGTCTGTCCAAAGATGGGTTGACTTGTCTGCGTACCCCACCATCTTCTTGATTTTATCCATTAGCTGCGCACACAATAATGCAGCGCATAATTCGAGACGTGGGATTGTTCGCTTCTTCAATGGTGCTACTCCTGATTTTGCACACAATAGCCTTACGAGTACAGTCCCATCTGGCATAGTCGCTCTTATGTATATGGCTTCTCCATATGCCCTACAGACGCATCCGCAAACCCGTGTAGTTGCAATGATTTTGGACATGAACCCTTGAACATATGTCTTGAGATTTGCATCCCATTGATGCTGTCGAGTGAGCAGCGGAAGTTAGTCCATTTTGTGTGCATGGACGCCGGTAGTGCTTCATCCCAGTGTACCTTCAGTGTACCTGAATGAAGATTTTTGCTGTGATTGCGACGGGTGCCAGGATTCCGAGTGGGTCGAATATTTTTGCCAATTCAGAGCATACAATTCTTTTCGTGATCCTTGTGCCTTGGTTTACAGCCGCCTTTATGCAAAAAGCGTCTGATTTTGGAATCAAAGTCAGGTCCAAGGTTTTTATTGCTGTGGATGTATCGTTGTCGAAGTTTAGGTTGACTTTCTGGTCCCTGGGGGGTATGCCATGTAACAGTTTGGATGATTAGCACACCACTTTTTCAGTTTAAAACCACCTGATAATAGCAGCTTGTTGAGTTGCTCTTGCATGGCAATGGCCTCGCTTAGGCTGTGGGATCCGGCCAGACCATCATCAACGTAGAAGTTCTCTGCTAACAAATTGCTTCCCAAGGGATATTTTTTCCTTCCGGTTTTTCACAGCTCTTGAAGGCATTTCGTAGATAGGACATTTCGTAGCCTCTCGATAGTTGTTCCTCCAAATTATGACTTGATAACGCCTGTCTTCAGGATGCACCAGGATTTGTCGAAACATTTTTTCAATATCGGTGGTGAAGACAAATCTGGGTAATCTGAACCTTAACAATAAGGCAAACAAATCATCTTGGATTTTGGGTCCGTTGTGCGTGATATCATTCAGAGAGACCCCTGATGATGATTTCGCCGAAGCATCGAACACAACCCGCAGTTTTGTTGTACTACTATCTGGCTTGAGCACGCAATGATGAGGAATCACATAGTTCGGTGATAACATATTTTCTAGACTGATTTCGGTCCTGTGGCCGAAGGTTTCATATTCCTTCATGAAATCGACGTATTGGCCTCGAAGGGTGTCATCTTTAGCTAGGCGTCTTTCCAATCATTTAGAGAGACCCCTGATGATGATTTCGCCGAAGCATCGAACACAACCCGCCGTTTTGTTCTACTACTATCTGGCTTGAGCACGCAATGATGAGGAATCACATAGTTTGGTGACCTTTGAGTCGCCGAGCAAAGATGTATCTTCAGCAAATGGAAGTCTTACTACATAGCGCCCGTCTTGATGCCGCGTTGTTTTTGTGCAAATTGCGCTTCGCATCGTGTCTCGGCTTGTGTTCTGCTGCCCTCGGATTCACCGATTTCCTCTAGTTTCCAACACCTTTCAATGATGTCAATCGTTGTCGCTGCATATTCCACACGTAGCGACGGAGTTAACTCCAGTGTTAACCTTGCCCGATATTACCCAACCTAACCGAATGTTCTGTAGGATTGGTCCCTCTGGTTGAAGTTTGATTTCTCCAATGGAGAGTAGTGGGAAGTAGTATTCAGCACCCAGCAGGACATCTATCTTGTCGGACCGTGCAAAATCTGGGTCCGCCAGCCTTATGTTTTTTGGAATATTCCATGTGGAAGTTTTCAGATTCTGCATTGGTTGTTTAGAGATGATTGTTGGTAGTACAAAGGCTTCAAGCGATGATGAAAACTCATTTGTGGTTGATGCAATTTTTGCGAAGACTCGTTTGTGTAATTTCAGGTTGTCAGATCCAATTCTCTTAATTAGTAATGAAGTGGAACTGGATCATCTTTAACTTCTTAACCAAACGCTCAGACAATATGTTGATCTGAGATCCAGAATCCAACACTGCCCGGCACTCAACTGTCCTTCTGGCGATTCTACCTTTATTTGGGCAGTGGCAAGAATTACGAATTTTTTTAGGTTTGATGGTGATGCTGATAAGCTCACGGACTGATTATGTAAGTCGCTTGGTTGTTTTGAAACCGATGATTCGGTGAGCCCTTTGGGCGAGTTTGGTGCTGGAGCGTCCTTAATCTCTTCAAAATGCAGCAATGTGTTGTGTTTTTTATTGCACTTGAGACAGGACCGAGAGATGCAATTGCTTGACTTGTGAGTGCTCTTTAAACAGTTGATGCATAAATTATGTTTTTTCACTAGCTGTAGTCGATTCTTTGGAGTCAACTGAAGAAATTGTCGGCATGCGAAGAGAGGATGAACTTCGCCGCCACATGCCTTGCATTTTGTTTGTTGCGTTGTTGTAGCTGGCAGACTCGTAATCGGTTTTGACCTGTGCTTGTTGTCTTGGCGGGACGCGGCCTCCAAGTACTGAAATCGCGACTCCAGGAATTTGAGAAAGCTCTTGATGGATGGTATTTCCTTTGGATTTTGGAGTGACTGCTCGAATAGTAGATGACTTTTATCATCTAGTTTTTTAAATAGCGAATGTAGAAGGATGGATCTGCAGGATGACGAGTCAATTCCCAAATTGTTGAGCGCGTTTAGCCATTCTGTGGTCATATCATGTAGACCCTTTATGAATGCTGCTGAGGTCTCGCCATTATGACTGGCGGGTTGTTCCAAAAGCCTTTTCAGCAGAACTGATGGCACAATTCGCTTGTTGTTGTAACGATCTTGAATCATCTGCCAGGCTGTGTTGTAGTTACTCTCGGTGATTGGCAGGTGTTTAATTAAACGTTCTGCTTCTCCAGTTAGATTTGTTTTTAGGTACCACATTTTTTGGATTGTTGCCAGTGGTTTGTTGTGAATTAATTCTTGGAACATTTCGAAAAAATGGCGCCATTTTGAATAGTTGCCATCAAATGCCTGAAGTGTGATTCTTGGCAACTGAATGGCGTCGCTGAGGTTGTACTGAGATTTTGAGCCTGTCATGTTCGAAGGTTCCTTTGTCTTCTTGGTTAACCCGACTAACTGGCACCTGAAGTCCTCTTCGAGTTGTAGGTATGCTTCGATGTCATAGCCTACTGATGCTGGATCTTTGCAGCATTCCCAAATAGGGAAATGTAGCTCTTCGATCTGCCGCCAAAACTGGCTGATAGTGTTCAGCCTTACCTCATAGTACTCGCGTGGTTGGGCTTCATTGGAGCCGTTGGCCAGTAGCCGCCTCAATGATGTTGTCACTGCCTGCTGGCGGCGAATGAGCCTGTTGACTTCTAGGTCAGCCGTGTCAACTGCGGTTTTTGGCTGTGCTGTTTGTTAGCGATCTGGTCAGAGGATGACTTGCGTGTCAGTGGAACAGGTGTCTTAATCGTTAACGGTCCTTTAGGCTTTGATGTTCCTGGAGCATCAAACGCAGCCAGTAGTAGGGATATGTATGTTCTGGAACAACGTAGCGACTGCGCTGCCTGCGGTGCGTGAGGTTTTCTGCCCGTGAGGCACTATATGAATTACATGGCGAGCTCTGCCCGTGAGGTTGGCTGCGTGAGGTTCTCTGCCCGCCTCTGTATCGTTTGTGGTACTTGAGATTGTTGTTCTTGTTCTGGAACAACGTAGCGACTGCGCTGCCTGCGGGGCGTGAGGTTTTCTGCCCGTGAGGCACTATATGAATTACATGGCGAGCTCTGCCCGTGAGGTTGGCTGCGTGAGGTTCTCTGCCCGCCTCTGTATCGTTTGTGAGATTGTTGTTGTTGTTCTGAATATGCATAGCGATGTTGTTGGAAAATATTTTTTATTGCTTGAATTCAACTGCTTTTCGTCATTTTGCTATGTGGTTGTTGTAGATTTAGTAAATGAGTTATGGGCATTTCAAGTGTTCGTTTGCCTCGCGACGACACTTATTGAATGTACATACAATATGAGCTGTTATTTTTGAAAGTGGAATAAATCCATTTTTTTAAAAAAATTAATTAAGGGTAATTTTAGTAAGATATAGACACATTCTATCCATATTTATAATCATATATTCAATTGATTATTTTTGAATGTGGTACAAGTCCATTCGGAGATAAAAATACCGTTTATTTATTAGATAATTTTAATTATTATTACATCATAACAAAATTAAAAAGTGTTAAAAAAATCATTCAAATTGATTAGCTTTTGACAAAATTTTTAAATTTATTTAAATGAAAACCCTTAAATATTCTAATACATGAAAAAATGGACTTATTCCACTTTCAAATATAACAACTCAAATCTTATCGCAAAAAAGTTAGTTTTGAAAGTGGTATAAGTCCATTTGGAGTTTAAAAAATCCCCTATTTTTATACCCTACACCTTAAGGTAAGGGTATATTCACTTTGTAACGAAATGTGTAACGCATAGAACTAGAGACGATAGGTATAGAAAAGTATATATATTCTTGATCAGCGTGACCTCCTGAGTCGATTTAGCCATGTCCGTCCGTCTGTCTGTCTGTCTGTCTGTCTGTCTGTCTGTCTGTTGAAATCACGATCACAGGAGAACCAATGAAGATATCGTGATGAAACTTTGCAGATATATTGTTTTATGTGGTGGGCAGGTTGGTATTGAAAATGGGCAAAATCGGTCCACGGCCACGCCTATTTTTTATTAAAAATGTGATATCAGCGTTCGTTTTACAACAAAATTTCATTCCTGGGTATAGAGTAGCATTATCCGAGAATGTGCCAAATATGGGCGTGATCCTCCCACTTTTAGGTTACACAGGCAAAATACAGGCAAAAGTTTCCTGAATAAAACTTTAGATAACAACTTGTTTTACAAAAAAACATTATTACATCAAAACTGGGTGCGGTCCGCCCACTTTTACACTACATATACAGTATAGCAGAATGAATAAAAGTTTATTACCACGGAAATAAAGTTTAAATGAACACAATTATAAAACAACTGTTTTGAAAAAGGTAATGACCACGCCTACTATTTATACCGAGGCGTAGCTAGGTCTCATGGACCCCGGGTCGGTTAATCAACTTGTAGCCCCAAAACTGCCTAGAATGCAATAAGTCAATACTTGATTTCCACACCTGCCGCCCCCGATATTGTGCCGCCCAGAGTGGACCGCCACCCCCGCCCCATCCTAGCTTCGGCACTTTTTTTAAAACTTTTAGGTGTAGGGTATCTAAGATTCGGCCAGGCCGAATATAGCTTTCTTACTGGTTTTAAATATTTTCAATAATTATTATTTCATAATAAATTATTGCCCGATATTACCCAACCTAACCGAATGTTCTGTAGGATTGGTCCCTCTGGTTGAAGTTTGATTTCTCCAATGGAGAGTAGTGGGAAGTAGTATTCAGCACCCAGCAGGACATCTATCTTGTCGGACCGTGCAAAATCTGGGTCCGCCAGCCTTATGTTTTTTGGAATATTCCATGTGGAAGTTTTCAGATTCTGCATTGGTTGTTTAGAGATGATTGTTGGTAGTACAAAGGCTTCAAGCGATGATGAAAACTCATTTGTGGTTGATGCAATTTTTGCGAAGACTCGTTTGTGTAATTTCAGGTTGTCAGATCCAATTCTCTTAATTAGTAATGAAGTGGAACTGGATCATCTTTAACTTCTTAACCAAACGCTCAGACAATATGTTGATCTGAGATCCAGAATCCAACACTGCCCGGCACTCAACTGTCCTTCTGGCGATTCTACCCTTATTTGGGCAGTGGCAAGAATTACGAATTTTTTTAGGTTTGATGGTGATGCTGATAAGCTCACGGACTGATTATGTAAGTCGCTTGGTTGTTTTGAAACCGATGATTCGGTGAGCCCTTTGGGCGAGTTTGGTGCTGGAGCGTCCTTAATCTCTTCAAAATGCAGCAATGTGTTGTGTTTTTTATTGCACTTGAGACAGGACCGAGAGATGCAATTGCTTGACTTGTGAGTGCTCTTTAAACAGTTGATGCATAAATTATGTTTTTTCACTAGCTGTAGTCGATTCTTTGGAGTCAACTGAAGAAATTGTCGGCATGCGAAGAGAGGATGAACTTCGCCGCCACATGCCTTGCATTTTGTTTGTTGCGTTGTTGTAGCTGGCAGACTCGTAATCGGTTTTGACCTGTGCTTGTTGTCTTGGCGGGACGCGGCCTCCAAGTACTGAAATCGCGACTCCAGGAATTTGAGAAAGCTCTTGATGGATGGTATTTCCTTTGGATTTTGGAGTGACTGCTCGAATAGTAGATGACTTTTATCATCTAGTTTTTTAAATAGCGAATGTAGAAGGATGGATCTGCAGGATGACGAGTCAATTCCCAAATTGTTGAGCGCGTTTAGCCATTCTGTGGTCATATCATGTAGACCCTTTATGAATGCTGCTGAGGTCTCGCCATTATGACTGGCGGGTTGTTCCAAAAGCCTTTTCAGCAGAACTGATGGCACAATTCGCTTGTTGTTGTAACGATCTTGAATCATCTGCCAGGCTGTGTTGTAGTTACTCTCGGTGATTGGCAGGTGTTTAATTAAACGTTCTGCTTCTCCAGTTAGATTTGTTTTTAGGTACCACATTTTTTGGATTGTTGCCAGTGGTTTGTTGTGAATTAATTCTTGGAACATTTCGAAAAAATGGCGCCATTTTGAATAGTTGCCATCAAATGCCTGAAGTGTGATTCTTGGCAACTGAATGGCGTCGCTGAGGTTGTACTGAGATTTTGAGCCTGTCATGTTCGAAGGTTCCTTTGTCTTCTTGGTTAACCCGACTAACTGGCACCTGAAGTCCTCTTCGAGTTGTAGGTATGCTTCGATGTCATAGCCTACTGATGCTGGATCTTTGCAGCATTCCCAAATAGGGAAATGTAGCTCTTCGATCTGCCGCCAAAACTGGCTGATAGTGTTCAGCCTTACCTCATAGTACTCGCGTGGTTGGGCTTCATTGGAGCCGTTGGCCAGTAGCCGCCTCAATGATGTTGTCACTGCCTGCTGGCGGCGAATGAGCCTGTTGACTTCTAGGTCAGCCGTGTCAACTGCGGTTTTTGGCTGTGCTGTTTGTTAGCGATCTGGTCAGAGGATGACTTGCGTGTCAGTGGAACAGGTGTCTTAATCGTTAACGGTCCTTTAGGCTTTGATGTTCCTGGAGCATCAAACGCAGCCAGTAGTAGGGATATGTATGTTCTGGAACAACGTAGCGACTGCGCTGCCTGCGGTGCGTGAGGTTTTCTGCCCGTGAGGCACTATATGAATTACATGGCGAGCTCTGCCCGTGAGGTTGGCTGCGTGAGGTTCTCTGCCCGCCTCTGTATCGTTTGTGGTACTTGAGATTGTTGTTCTTGTTCTGGAACAACGTAGCGACAGCGCTGCCTGCGGGGCGTGAGGTTTTCTGCCCGTGAGGCACTATATGAATTACATGGCGAGCTCTGCCCGTGAGGTTGGCTGCGTGAGGTTCTCTGCCCGCCTCTGTATCGTTTGTGAGATTGTTGTTGTTGTTCTGAATATGCATAGCGATGTTGTTGGAAAATATTTTTTATTGCTTGAATTCAACTGCTTTTCGTCATTTTGCTATGTGGTTGTTGTAGATTTAGTAAATGAGTTATGGGCATTTCAAGTGTTCGTTTGCCTCGCGACGACACTTATTGAATGTACATACAATATGAGCTGTTATTTTTGAAAGTGGAATAAATCCATTTTTTTAAAAAAATTAATTAAGGGTAATTTTAGTAAGATATAGACACATTCTATCCATATTTATAATCATATATTCAATTGATTATTTTTGAATGTGGTACAAGTCCATTCGGAGATGAAAATACCGTTTATTTATTAGATAATTTTAATTATTATTACATCATAACAAAATTAAAAAGTGTTAAAAAAATCATTCAAATTGATTAGCTTTTGACAAAATTTTTAAATTTATTTAAATGAAAACCCTTAAATATTCTAATACATGAAAAAATGGACTTATTCCACTTTCAAATATAACAACTCAAATCTTATCGCAAAAAAGTTAGTTTTGAAAGTGGTATAAGTCCATTTGGAGTTTAAAAAATCCCCTATTTTTATACCCTACACCTTAAGGTAAGGGTATATTCACTTTGTAACGAAATGTGTAACGCATAGAACTAGAGACGATAGGTATAGAAAAGTATATATATTCTTGATCAGCGTGACCTCCTGAGTCGATTTAGCCATGTCCGTCCGTCTGTCTGTCTGTCTGTCTGTCTGTCTGTCTGTCTGTTGAAATCACGATCACAGGAGAACCAATGAAGATATCGTGATGAAACTTTGCAGATATATTGTTTTATGTGGTGGGCAGGTTGGTATTGAAAATGGGCAAAATCGGTCCACGGCCACGCCTATTTTTTATTAAAAATGTGATATCAGCGTTCGTTTTACAACAAAATTTCATTCCTGGGTATAGAGTAGCATTATCCGAGAATGTGCCAAATATGGGCGTGATCCTCCCACTTTTAGGTTACACAGGCAAAATACAGGCAAAAGTTTCCTGAATAAAACTTTAGATAACAACTTGTTTTACAAAAAAACATTATTACATCAAAACTGGGTGCGGTCCGCCCACTTTTACACTACATATACAGTATAGCAGAATGAATAAAAGTTTATTACCACGGAAATAAAGTTTAAATGAACACAATTATAAAACAACTGTTTTGAAAAAGGTAATGACCACGCCTACTATTTATACCGAGGCGTAGCTAGGTCTCATGGACCCCGGGTCGGTTAATCAACTTGTAGCCCCAAAACTGCCTAGAATGCAATAAGTCAATACTTGATTTCCACACCTGCCGCCCCCGATATTGTGCCGCCCAGAGTGGACCGCCACCCCCGCCCCATCCTAGCTTCGGCACTTTTTTTAAAACTTTTAGGTGTAGGGTATCTAAGATTCGGCCAGGCCGAATATAGCTTTCTTACTGGTTTTAAATATTTTCAATAATTATTATTTCATAATAAAATTTAATAGGTGTGTAGTGTTAAAAACATCACTCGGATTGATTAACGGTTGCCAATATTTTTAAATTGATTCAAACACAAACCTTTAAATATCTCGATACATGAAAAAATGTACTTATTCCACTTTCAAAAATAACAGCTCATATATTAATACAATTATTTCAATCACGGAATTGGAGTTGACAATTGCGGTACTTCTGCTTACAAAATATTTCTCATGATCTGATAGGACATACATACATATAGACAGACATACATACATACATATGGACGGACAGACTGATAGACAGACGGGCATACATATAGACGGACAGGCGAAGGGTCGAATAGACAGATGGACAGTGAACATACACAAATTCAATTCTTCATAAATTCAGTGTCTAGCTAGGGGATCAGCTTGAAGGCAAAAGTGGTTGGTGTGAAGACGGAATGGGAAAGTGTAGGGTGGGAAGACGAACAAACATACACATATACATACATACAGACGGACATACATACATATAGATGGACATACTGACAGACAGGGAGACATAACGACAGTGAATATGTACGAATTAAAATTGTTTTGTTTATTTTGTTCTTGTTCTTGTAGGAACTTGACTGATGTTGTTTTTTTTTTTTTTGTATACGATTTATTCTTGCCGTGTAGTTTTATTTTTAGGAATAGAGACGCTAGTTAATGATATTGAATTTTAGACGAGAGGATTGAGTAGGTAAACCTAGGATGCTCCACTTATTCTTTTTCTTCATTGTATAGCTTCTGTTAGAATAAGCATTTGATGCTCGTGCGAGAAGAGTTAATACAACAAATGTAGGGATTTCTTTTTATATACATGAAGTAATATTTTGGCAAAGATGTACAATGTTTATGCTTTTGCGTTAGGAATATGCTTGGGTATGCTATACTTGTTTTTCTTTTATTTAATCTAGTTTTTATTTTATTTCTTTTCGGGTGTAGATTTTTTTTTTCTTCTTATATAGGTACTAAATGAACATTTCAAGTGAACTTTGGTTTGTAGCCTCATAGGTTATTACTAATATGTGTTATTTTTATTTTATGGTTAGCTAATCTACCGATACACTTATGGAACAATTTTCTGTATGAGTTTGCTTATGTTGTTGTAGGAGTTTGATTTATGTTGTTGTTGTTGTTGTAGTAGTAGACGATTTCAACTTGTTTATTGTTTTTATTTTTAAGAATAAAGACGCATGCTGTCGATATGGAACTAGTAAAATGCAGGGCTTAAGCAGTTAAATCTAGAACATGTTCTTATATTATTCTTATTTTAATTCTTGTTTTCTTTGCTGTCGAAGAAAGACACACATATTTGAATCGTTTATTACTTTTTTGGCCTTTTGTTTTTATACTGAGACATTTAGAAAATGCTATGATTATATTTTGAATATGGTTGTATATAGTTCATAAATTTCAATATGACATGGATTAATGGAAATTTGATAACATGATTTTTGCTGTAATTTGTGTGTAATATATTTTTAATTTCAGTGTTTTAAATAATATTTTCTTTAACGCTAATTATTATTGCTTTTAGGTGTAAGAGATTTGTTTGATATCGCTTAGTTAGCAAATGAGCGATGGGTTTGAGAATATGTATTTGAGAAAAGAGATATTGAGAGACGCATCTTATTGATATTGAAGTGTAGACTTGAGTAGCTTGAGTTGGTAAAGCTAGAGTTGCCATTCTTACTTCTATTTTATTTTTATTCTTCTTTTTCTTGTCCTTTTTTCATTACTATTATTATTGCTTCTTATTCTTTTCCTTTTTTTTTCCGCGTGTAGCCAAATGATAAGGTAGTCATATAATGTATAAGCAAATAGTCAAAACGTTATTTATATATTCGTCCTCAACGAAACAGTTAAGCACTCTTCAACGTATCACATCTAACTCGAAATTTCAAAGAAAAGACGGATTCAGATGGTTGGTAGGATTTTGGGTGGGACTATGCGTTCATAAGATATTCATTATTATTATTAATTATTTATAATGTATATTGTTTGTCGTACTTTTTGGATGTTTAATACATATAACTAGGATGTTTAATACATATAAATTTGAACATATAACTAGAATAAGTTAATATAGTAGATGTAGGCTACTCTAGCAATAGACTGATGAAGCGGGTTTGTAGGAATTTTGCTTGTGTTATTGTTGTAGGAGTTTGGTTTATATTGTTGCAGTAGTAAACGATTTGCTATTGCTATATTGTTGTTTTGTTTTTTGTTTTTTAATTTTAGTAATAGAAATGCATGGTGTTGATATTTAAATAGTGACATGCGTAGCTAAAACAGGCAAACCTAGGTTGCCATTTTCTTCTTCTTCTTTTTATTCGTTGTATAGATTCTGTTAGGATAAGCATTTGATGAGCGTGTGAATTTTTACACATATTTTATTCGCTTATTGTTTTTTTCTTTTTTCTTTTATACTGACACATATAGAAAATGTTGAGTAGATTTTCAACATGGGTATTGTTCTTCAATTTGAATATTACTATACTATAATACTAGTACTACTACTAATGGTTTCATGAGCATATGATGACATGATTTTCCTTTCATTTCTTCTTGTAATATATTTTTTAATTTCAGTGTTTAAAATATATGTCTTTAGCGCTGATTATTATTGCTTCTAGGAGTAAGAGATTTGTTTGATAGGGTTTAGTTAGTTAAAGAGCAATGGGTTAGTAAACATATCTTTAAGAAAAGAGATATTGTTGTTTAAAATTTTAGGAATAAATTTGTGATTAAATGTTGTCTAAATTATTAAATTTTAGGAAACAAAAACCTCTTAACATTGAAGTAAAGACATGAGAGGCTTGAGTTGGTAAAGCTAGGATGTCATTCTCACTCCTATTTTTTTCTTCTTCTTCTTTTGTCATTTTTCTTGTTCTTTTTTTATTTTATTACTATTATTATTAGTTCTAATTCTTTTTCTTTTCTTCTGCGTATAGCCGAACCAACAAAATAGTCATACCAAAATTTAGCTTAAAACTATTAAAAACTATTTCCAAAATTCAGCTTATATACTATGAACAATGTTTAGTCTAAATGGTAACAACTTCTTATTTCAATATTAAATGTTAGGGATTTGTGTAGCTTAAATTATTTCTCTTGTAAAGAATTCTATTGAACCAACAAAATAGCTGCTTGAATGAAGCTTGACTACAACCTTTTATACTTTGGAATGGACAATAAGAATTTTCTTTAAGCGATTAAAACTGGCTATTAGTTAAGGATCATTATATAGTCTATAAATAACAGAAAACGATATCTATATATTCGACCGCAGCGAAACACTTAAATACCCTACAACTTATGATGTCTAACTATAACTTTGAAGGTAGCGTTCCAACATATTAAACTCTAACTTTAAGGGAAACCTATAATTATTAAGAAACAATAAAAGAAACATATTGATTTGTACATACACAGAAATAGCGAACTCCTACATTTCTGTTAAATTTCATTCGAATAGCTAAATGAGTTCTAATGCGATCATGATTCCATCAGAGAGACGAACAAGGCTTAATCTCAATGAATCTCATTTGCACAATAAAATTTTTCATATCATTCTTTTTAGGACATAAATTTAAATTCATTAAAGGCCATAGACAATTAACTCAAAACCCAACTCCAAATTAATAAGACGGAGAAATGAAATAGACATTAATATGGAAATATAATATAATGCAAATAAATATAAACACTACTTCTTATTATAATGAGTCACCAGATAAAGGTTCGACAATGATAATAGAAACAATCAGCAATCAGCAAATCAACAAACCAACAACAAGCGACTTTGAGCGGAAAAATGGATAGAAAACTCATAGAAACATCTACAATATTGAGCTAGTAATTTTATCAGCCCAGTTGTGTATATCAGTATGATAACAAATTTGCAATTCATAACCCAAAATTCACTTAAACATCGACACTCCAGCAATATAACTCAACAAACTATTAGCGAGACAATCAATTAAAATTATATTAACTCCTAATAGAGGCAAGAAATACATAGTATTCATACTTAAACAATCCACAAATTTAGTTTCTTAAGAAAGCACATACGAAATAATATACCTACATGCCCACTACAGTAACACAAATATTATTTTAGCATCAGAATCTCCACACAACACATTCAGTGCTACATTTATATCCACGTCCTATCAATAACACAAAGGAAATTATTACAATAACACAGCTAGAATTAATAGAACTAATAAATGAAATTAAAATACTTACTTTAGCTTCAATAACAAAATATATAACTGAAAATATAAATATGTCTATGCGCAAACAAATAAATAGGGATAGCGAAATAAAACAACCCATTTGAAACAAAATAAAAACATAAGACTCTAATCAACTTACAAAAATAAATATAAATATAATATATCTATACATCTGAAATCAAATAAATATAAATTTATAAAAATATTTATATAAATATATAAATAATATATATTTATATAAATATAAGTAATAAAAAATAAATCTGAAATCAAATAAATATAAAAATAGGTAAAAACCAGTAAGAAAGCTATATTCGGCCTGGCCGAATCTTAGATACCCTACACCTAAAATTTTGAAAAAAGTGCCGAAGCTGGAGTGGGGCGGGGGTGGCGGTCCACACTGGGCGGCACAATGTCGGGGGCGGCAGTTGTGGAAATCAAGTAGTAAATTATTGAATTCTAGGAATTTTTGGGGCTGCAAGGCTAGCTACGCCTCTGTATAAATAGTAGGCGTGGTCATTACCTTTTTCAAAACAAAATAACTATCTTAGTTGTTTTATTATTGTGTTCAAATTTAAACTTTATTTACGTGGTAATAACGTTGTGTTTACGTTTACGTTGTGTCTAGTTTTTTATTAGATCTTTTAATATTTTCTTATCCATTTTAGTGATAGTAATATCAGATCAGGTATATGAGCTTTTTGATCAGCTCTTGATTACTTTTCAATCAGCTTATGATCAACTCTTGAACAGCTTCGAACATCTTTGAACAGCTCTGAACACCTTTTGAACACCTTTTGAACAGCTCTGAACACCTTTTGAAAAGCTCTCAACACCTTTTGAACACCTTTTAAACAGCTCTGAACACATTTTGAACAGCTTTGAACAGCTTTTGAACATCATAGAACATCTTTTGAACAGCTTTGTAAGAGCTTTGAACAGCTTATGATCAGCTTTGAACAGCTTTTGAAGATCTTTTAACATTTTTTGACCAATTTTTTAACAGGTATATGAAATGTATTCAGTTGAATGTTATCATACTAATATTAATATAGTGGTAACCAGCGAATTAGTGAATGTATGTATATATCAAATCCCATTTTATATCGCCCCATTTTATATCGTCCACTATTACTTGGATTGTCTTTGTTACAAAAAATCCATATTTATCTTTCCAACATTCTCCGCATACATTAATCAATTTTTATAAGCCATATCTGTTGCGACATGATCATTGTATATGTGCTTCATATTCATTTCATCCTGCTTAAACATAATAGTCATGTTAGCATTGTCGCTTATCAAATGCGCTCATGTTGGGAATTCTTGTATATGTTTGAATAAATGAGAGTATGTTTGGTATGAGTAAAAAGCAATCATTAGATTTGTGTCTGCCCATACAAAAGTACTCTCGAATGTTGTTTTACTTCCCTCAAGCTATGTCATCGAATATAATAATTGGGTCCCCAATTTTGAGTTGGGAATATAATTAAACAGTCTCAAAATTTGTGCAGAACTTAATATATTTATCTAAAAATAATAGCTACTTCAAGTACTCATACTGTCATTTATATAATTTACAGATACGAGTATATGTTAATAAAATTTAGTCCGTTCGGACTGTCTATGTTAAATTCAGTCTGTTGTATTTTGTTCTGGGTGGTCTTCTTTCTGGTTCAGTTGAAATAAAAAACTCCTTGCGTTAGGATTTTTACTATATCTTCTTTTATTATTTTTCACTCACTTTCCGTGCTAACGCTAACTTTAATTTTAACACTTATTTTAAACTAACTTAACTTTTATTTACAGGTTACTTAATCGCGACTTGATACGCGATTTAAAAATAGACGACCGCGTCGTTCTGATAATATTTTAAGACTCCCGTTGGAATCTTTTCTAGATTCCACGTTAGCTTGGTCGACACAGACGTCGACCGAACTGAAGTGGGTCAGTATGCCGTGTTTCGCAATTTCCATTATTTCGCAATATTAAAATTGTAATATTCGCAGAATCAATACGCGGAAGAAAACCGTTCTCCATTTAATTCTTCCGCGTGTGGATTCTGATCGTTGGTTATTTCAAACAAAACGATTTAATGGTTTGGAAGCTTGCTAATGAAAGCTAGCTTCCACAATCCACTACAATCGCCACGCGCTATGGATTCTAGGGTTTGGAAGCTCGCTACGAAATGCCAGCTTCCACAATCCATTCCATGCGAAGTATTCGGGTTTCTACCTTAGCTTTCGAAGTTCATTAAACCAAAGCTTGACTAAAACAAATTAAACTAAAGCTTCGGGCTTGCCAAGCAAAGTGCTGTGGTTGCTTTAATGTGAACTTGGCCTTGACTCACTCGCGGAGTAGTATTATAAAAACAATAATACTGGCCTTGAAAGTTCTTGTCAAACGGAAACGGAAATTGCGATCGCGACATACAACATCCCTCCACCCTGGGGGAAGAAAAATTTACTATCGTGCAAAACGATATTAAATTTTTCTTGTACATCTATTGTTTGTTAAATTGGGGGTGGTCGTGTGTTTAGGTTGATTTTGCTTATTGTCTACTTATGTATGTTAGTGTATTTCATTTCATGAAGATCTTATGTGCAACGTCAATATTCATTAGTTATTAGTAATAATTACAACAACTTCAATACACTTAATTATTAACCAAAATTGTAATAAAAACTGATTACAATAGTAATACAATAATATGACCGGTAGCTGCCTTTCTTCGGTGTCATCTGTGTGTAGGTGGATGATGATTTGGTGTGGATATTAATCTTGAAGTTGATGTACCTGTTGTTGTTGATGATGGTTTGGCTGTTAATGTACACCCCGTTGTCTCGATGTCTTCTTATCGATGTGTTGTGGGAATGTTGCCGCGGGGTAGCTGACGTGGTAGGTGCTAGGCTTGATGATCAGATGCAGATGTTCGTTGCCGGTAGTATCGTTGTTCCGCAATTGGGATAAATTGGTTTTCGCTTCACGGTAGTTGATGGTTGAGATGTTACCAAGATCATCATTTGTAACATCTTGCTAAACATCTTCAACATTTTTCTTGTCGATAGAGGTGATGCGTTTTTTAAATCGCTGTCGCTTGAGGTAATGTTGTAGAGTGTGACTTGTGCCACGGGAGAATGCGTCGCCGTAAATTTAACTGGCGAGCCTGTGACTGGCCGTATTAGTAGTTGTCGACTAGCTGCTTCATTGCCGTGACGCTACGCTTAACGTAAGTTTCGCTTGAGGTTGATCTGTTAGGTTGTCAGGCTGCCATCATGATTCTTGATGATCTCGCTGTTGCGCAGCCACTATGTTGTAAGTAGCTGCTGCAGATGGTTTACGTCTCTATTTTGTTGCGAGTCTCATTGCGGTGGTTTTGGTCTCCACTCGATCTCAAGGTACTGTGTATCCGTCACCCTTATCATTCGGTAATTTTTAGGTTCAAATTGCTGCTGTTAGACCTATTTGCAAGTATTTTCGTGTTTTGTGGTCGAATGCTGCTGCATTGCTGTATTGAATTGCTTTTTTGTCGCAACAGTTCCATCTTTGGATGTGGTCGCTACGCTGATCCAGCTACCCTTCCCCCTTCGAGTTGGCTGGGCGGTATTTGTCGCCTTGTAGTCGTGTGTTGTTTGCGCCTTCTGCTGCTCTATTCGATGTACATCGGCCTCTCTCTGCATGCTGTCTTCTTCTTATATTTTTACATTTTATTCTATTGCATATTCATTCAACTTTAACATATTTCAATTCTTTATTTCTATTTTTACCATAGATATATGTATTTTTGGTTGAATATAATTTGTTTATTACAAATTTGAAATAAATTGAATTTCAATTAACATTTAAGTAATTTATTTTAATAACGTTATTTTTCACGCCACTACAATTTTTATGTAATTTCTTTCTTATTTTAATGTACGATTTTATTCTTCTTTTTAATCAATACCTAATTATGTTATTTTGTTACCTAATAAAAGTTAAGTGCAATTCTTTTTCCTTTTCCTTAATAACTATATATTCTTTCCTAATTTTCTTAATATCTTATTGTATGTGCGTATTTTATTTCGAATTACAAGTAAGTTAAGTTTTAAATTATTTTATATGTGTATATGTGTACATTTGTAAATGTACTTTAACTATTGTCTATATATTTATGTGTATAACAACGGTTACATTATGTCTTTGTTTTACTATTATTTTTATTATTAGTTTCTTAATTTTCCGCCTATTATGAAGATGTTCACCTTTGGTGTTTTTGTTTTTCTTCATGTGGCTTGTGTTAAAATTCTTCATTTACTGTGCTTGTTGTTTTTTTTTTTTTTTTTCATTAAATGTTTTTAACTGACACTGCGTTCTGCTCGTGTTCAGTTGCTCTACTTTTGCACCTGCTTTGATGCAGTGCTTGCGTTAATCGCTCAATTACATGGAATCTTAATTAACTACATTTTGTACGACCGTATATGTACATTTTATATTTTTTAAAAATTTTATTTTGTATAATTAGATAAGGCACTAATTAATTATATTTATTTAATATTTTATAAGAATTAAGGCAATAATTTTTCGTGCAGATATGGTGTTTAAATTACTGTTATGCATAAACAACGTCTTTATGCATAGATTTCATGTGCATTTATTTCTAAAATAATTGCAAATGCCATAGATGTGGCTGTCTATTTAACGGAACAGCTAGTTTACATGTACCGTATATTATCAATTAAAATGAATACAAACTAAAAAGTTCAACCCAAAATTAAAAAAAATTACTCAAATTTTCTTATGAGTTTTCTTTTCTTATATTTTCACGCTTAAATAAACAAGTTGTTGCTTATTGAAACGCTATTCTGATTTCTTTTTTATTTCTTTGTTGAATTTTTCATTATGAAATTTGATGATTGTTAAAATTATTAGTAATAAACTTAAAAATGTTAATTTCATACTATCCTATAATATATGCCATCAATCCTATTCTACACTAATTTTTTGTATCCTACTCCTAATAAGGTGACTATTCTGATTAACTTAATGTTCTCCTAACTCTATTTTAGTATTTTAAGTTATTCTGATGGGTTCCTATGTATTTATCTAGTTAGTCCTATTTTCCTATTTAGTTGCTATTATATACTTTAAGTAAGTTATTGTGGAAGGATTTTTCCCTTCCCTTAATATTTAAAACTGTAGTAATTGGACTTTTAATATTTACTACTTTATATGGCCCTATCCATATGGGAGAAAACTTATTTTTCCTAGTTTGATTCTTAATTAATACACTATCTCCTACTTTAAATTCTACTAAATTTAGTTTGCTATCGTGCTGCCTTTTAGCTATCTCTTTTGCTAAATCCTGATTCTTTCTCACGATTTCGTGAGCTTTTTGAACTTGGAATTTCAAAACTTTATTCGGGTCTTCGGCATTATATACCGGACTACACTTCCTTTTTAAGTTAGTCGGCATCTCCGTATCGAATCCGAATAAAGTGCGGAAAGGTGTTTGCTTAGTCGTAATGTGGGGCGTGTGGTTATGACCATGCATCGCTGCAGTTAACCATTGATCCCAATTCGACCGTCTTCTTTAGCAAAACTCCTTAAATATTCCGCTAAAGGTCTGTGGCTTCTCTCTAGTGAGCCATTAGCTTGTGGATGGTATGGCGTTATATGCAATTTTTTAATGCTTAACAATTTGCATGTGTCCGAGAACAATTTCGAAATGAAATTAGTTCCATTATCGGTAATTAGAATTCTCGGAATTCCGTAACGCGTGATTACTTCGTCATAGAAGGCTCTGGCGACAGTACTTGCTTCCGCGTCTGGGATAGCTGTACATGCCATAAATTTTGAAAAGTCATCTTGAAACGTTAAGATGTACTTATTTCCAGACACAGTTTCTGGTAGAATACCTACTATGTCCATATAAACTTTATCAAACGGCCGCATTGGTGTATCCGTTAACACCATGGGCATTTTTGTTAACTTCGAACTTTTGTTCGCTTGGCACTTTGGACAGTTTTTGACATAATCTTTGATTTGTCTTTGCATCCCTGGCCACCTATATTGTTGCCTGATTCGCAGGTAAGTTTTCACTGCTCCCTGGTGACCTCCTAATGGTGTATTATGAAAATCTTTGATGACAGTCTCTATTTGTCTTGGATTTTCTAATAAAATGGTGTTTTCGTTTTGAGGTATGCCTGAAGTGTCTGGTTCTACAGGCGTCGGACTTGTACTCGTTTCATCACTACCTCCTTGGTTTTTTATTTCTATTTCTTTTGTCCTAGAGCGTGTATGGACTGCTGTTACTACATTACGTTTTTGAGGGATTCTACTCAACGCGTCTGCGTTCAAATTTTTCTTGCCTGGCTTATATATGATTTCGAAATCATACTCTGACAACTTGTGTCTGAATCTTGCCAGTCTAGAAGTTTGATCCTTTAAATTCGCTATTCCCTTTAACGGTTGGTGATCAGTAAATATTTTAAAAGGTCTGCCTAAGAGATATGCTCTGAAATTTTTTGTCGCCCAGACTATTGCTAAAAATTCGTTTTCTATCGTGGAATATCTTTGTTCTGTGTCGCTTAGCGCTCGGCTAGGGAAAGCTATTGGCCTATCCTCGCCCACGTTCCCTTGAGAAAGGACGGCGCCTAACGCTTCATTACTTGTTGTCGGTAGTTAAAAGAAATTCCTTTGAAAAATCTGGATATGCTAACACTGGTGGTGACATAACTAATTCTTTTAATTGTTCAAACGCTTTCTGACAGCCAGACGAACTTCGCGTCTTTTCTCAACAATTTGTTAATGGGAAGTGCTATTTTTGAGGTTCCCGGTATAAATTTCCTATAATAATTAACAAGGCCTAGGAAGGCTTGTACTTCCTTTTTATTTTTAGGAGGCGGAATGTTTTTAACGCACTCCACCTTGCTTGGGTCTGGAAGTGCTCCATGTTCTGAACACTTGTGCCCTAAATATACGACTTCTCGTCGTAGAAATTGGCATTTGCTAATGTTTAATTTTAAGTTGTTTTCCCTAATGACTTCGAAAACCTTAGTTAACCTTTCTTCATGCTGTCCCAGGTTTGTTGCATATACGACTATGTCGTCTAAATAAACAAAACAATCCATACCCTGAAGTCCTGTCAGAATATGATTCATAAGTCGTTGAAACGTCGCTGGGGCGCCGGTTAACCCGAAAGGCATTCGGTTGAACTCAAAATGTCCTAACGCTGAACTAAATGCGGTCTTTTCTTTGTCTGCATTGTCCATTAGGACTTGGTGGTACCCACTTGCCAAGTCTAACGTCGAAAAATATCTACTACTGCCTAAATGATCCAATATATCATCTATTCTAGGCAGTGGAAAAACTTGTTTAATTGTGTCCTCATTTACCTTCCTATAATCTATAACTAAGCGCCATTTCTTTTCTCCATCTTTTCCATTCTTCTTTGGAACTAGAAGTAGTGGTGAGTTCCATGGAGATACGCTTGGGGATATTAAATCCTCTTCTAGTAATTTATGAATTTGTTTATTCATTTCTTCCCTATGTGTTTGAGGAATTCGGTACTGTTTTTGGTTAATTGGTGGCTGATCCACCTTTATTGGAATTTTATGCGTTATTACTGGGGTGTATGTCAATTTGTCACCCTCTAAAAGAAAAATATCATTATATTTCGCACATAATTTTGTTATGGATTCTCTTTCCTCTTGGTTTAAGGAAGGATCCAATTCTAAATCGTTCATTAAAACATTCATCCGTTGCGCCATGTCTGCATTACTTATACTATTGATGGTAGTCCATTGATTGTCCGAAACCTCACTTAGCTTATATTTGTGGAAATCACTAAATCTCGGTACAAAGTTGTCACTAAGAATGAAATCTTTTACCGTTGAATTTAGGATTGGTACTTTGACCTTTTTATTTTCCACATTTGCTAGTGTTTCTCCCAGGTACACTCCTGGTGCAATCTCTTGTTTATGAACTACCACAGTCATAACTTTAGTTTTAATTCTTAACGGCGTTATTCTAACCGTTCTTGCTTCAATGGTTATACTATTTTTGATACTTTAATCTTCTGTATTTTTCATGCCTAGTAGTGGCAATTTAAGTACAAATTCTTTATTGTTATTAAATAAGGTTAAGTTTTTACTGAGCGTGTTTATAATGGATCTACCCAGTATGCCGTCCGCCGGTACCCCTTGTTTAAGTGACACAACGTGTAGCGTTAAAGGTAAGGGCTGTACCTCTTCATGGCATATGCTGGTAGACCCTATTGCGGTTATACAGCCTCCAAATGCTCCATTTAATTCCCTTTTAACCTTTCTATTTATAATGGCGTCTTCCTTTAATGCACATTCTTTTACTAGGCTTGTATCCTCCAGTAAAATGAGTTTTCCATTTCTCGCCTCTACACAAGGTATTTCAATGAACACATCACTTAACGTGGTTGAATCCCAGTTGGATACTTCCTTTATGGTATTTTTATAATTATTATTCAAATTATTCGTTAACCACGAACGTATTGTTTTCTTGTCCTGTAATTGTGTCATAAAAATTTTGAATTTTGCTAATACTTTTAGTTTTATTTTATTTGCAAGTGCCTTTATATCTGTAATATATTCTGATATATTAAGACTATCGCTCCTTGCTTTATAACGTTGAAAATTGAGACACATTGTTTTTACAATCGAGGTACATGCTAACTGTATAATTAGATTATTAAAAATCCTGCTCCCATTTCTATTATTTTCTTTGCTTTATTTGTTATTTTACTGACTGCTTCATTTAAAGCATTTACTTTATCATTCTGTTTGATAATGTTTGTGTGGGGGATGTGTGCGCAAGGTAAGCGCAACACACCGATATATAATATAAAGATAATATAATAATAAGAGTGACTGGGGAATTGAAAGACTTACCGATGGTTCGATGTGGTGTTTGTTTGATGTGGGGTGATGAGGTGATGGTGATCGTGATCGTGGTGATGATGGTGGTGGAGATGGTGACGGCGATCGTGGCGATGGTGATCGTGGTGGTGATGTTTGTGGGTTGATGCGGTGATGGCGATCGTGATCGTGGTGATGTTTGTGGTGGGGTGATTATTCACTCGCGTGGGGGTTGCGCACTTGAAAATAAGAAACTCGTCGCGTGGTAGTTGTACGCAGTTAAGTCACGATTGAAAAGTAAAGAGAGTACACCGGTCAAAATCTCAAAGTAAAGAGAGTACACCGGTCAAGATCTCAAAGTAAACTAAGTTAAGTTGGGGGCGGAAGTCATCAAAAACTCATTGACCTGTCAAGAGTTGACAGGTCGCAGTCTGGGAGGTTGGCTGCGCTGACCGACGTGCACTACATTTGCATCTACAGGGGAGTAGATGGCGCTGCTTTCTCTGGGAGGGCGAAAGACCAGCGCTGGGGTATGCAGTCGAGTCAGAATGAGTGTTTGGCGTAAACATACCGCCCGCCTTGCAGTACTGCAACTTTGCTCAGGTTAGAGACACACGAAGAAGGGGGTTTCGCCTTAGTCACGGATACGCGATGATTTGGGGTTTAAATCATCGGGTTGGTCAGGGGTGGGAGTGACCAGCAGATTGGGCTGCATTCGTGGAACTAAGGAGCGCTGCTCAGAGACGGCAGCGCCTATGTCTCCACCTAACGTGCAGCCGGTTGCACGTATGTGTGAGGGGGTGGGGGCGCACTGGAATGCGTGGTGCTCGCTGGGGATGGAGCTTATGAAGGGAATAATGTAATGACATTAGCGGGGGGAGTTCGCCGGGGTGCGAATAGATCCTTGAGATGCGATCTTAAGAGGGGAGTACCGTTAATTTACTGAGGGGACGAGTAATGGTTCCTTTCTCGGTTCGGAGGGTGACGACGCGTGTTCTGTGGTCGTCACCGGGATACAGGTGGGTCACGCGACCGAGTCTCCATTGCGTTAGAGGGAGGTTGTCATCGCGTAACACCACAAGATCTGCAACTTTAAGGTCTGGTTGGGGTACCTTCCATTTGTTGCGTTTGTGAAGTTCGGTGAGGTACTCATGTTTCCATCGAGTACAGAATTGTTGATAGATGGCCTTTACCTTGAGCCATCTATTAACAATCTTAAGGGAGGAGTTTAGTAACGCCGGTTCAGCGGGGGCCAGGTGAGGGCCACCGATGAGGAAATGGCCGGGCGTTAGAGGCTGTAGATCCAATGGATCGTCGGACATGCTACTAAGCGGTCTCGAGTTGAGACAGGCTTCGATCCTGGAGAGTATGGTAGCAAACTCTTCAAAGGTGAAGCGCATATTGCCGACAAACTTTCGGAAATTAAGTTTGAAGCTTTTAACGCCAGCTTCCCAGAGACCGCCCATATGAGGCGCGGCAGCGGGTATAAAATGCCATTTGAGCTGCTGATAGGCACACTGTGAGGTGACCGCTTCGTGCGATTGTCGAAGGAAGATCTTCCAATCGTTCTGGAGTGTTTTGGAGGCTCCCACGAAGTTCTTTCCATTGTCCGAGTAAACATCCTTGGGGCATCCGCGACGGGCGCTGAAGCGGTTGAAGGCGGCGAGAAATGTCGGAGTCGACAGATCACTGACCGCTTCAAGATGTATAGCCTTCGTTGAGAAACAGATGAAGACACAGACATAGCCTTTGGTGATGAGGCATGCCCTCCCAGTGTAGTTTTTGATATCAAACGGTCCAGCGAAATCTAGACCGGTGGCAGCAAAAGGGCGAGAGATGGTTGTCCGCTCAGGGGGTAGAGCGGCCATGATTTGGGTGCGCACTTGTTCCCTCTGAAGGACACAAGGTTTGCAGGTGTGAATCGTGGCCTTGATGAGGTTCTTGGCCTTGGGTATCCAATGTTGCGTACGTAGCAAGCGCAACATCAGTTGGTTCCCTCCATGCCGACTGATGTCATGGATGAAGCGAACCAATAATCGGGTGAACTTGCAGCTGTAAGGAAGAAGAATGGGATGGCGTTCGTCATAGGAGAGTGACAGACACGCGGATAGACGGCCACCTACGCGCACCAATCCATCTGTGGATAAGAATGGATTGAGCGATAGAATGGGGCTCTTGGGGGGTAGAGTTTGTTTCATATCGAGAGAACGATATTCATGGGCAAAATGTACCTTTTGTGCGAGAATGGCAAGTCTCGTTTTGACATGCTGGATTTTATCGGAGTCAATAGCGGTATCGTGTCGACGAGAGGACACGCGATACTTTGGGTGGCTATGCTGGGGAAATCTAAACACGTAAGACAATACGCGAAGAGTTTGTGGTAAAGAAGAGAATCTCTCCAACAAGTCTTCAAAATGGGGGACGTAAGCGAAATTGGCTTTGACCGGGTTTGCTTCCAGTTCGGCTTCCAATGAATCGAGGGTAATAGAGTGTGGATAGTGTTTCCTTTCTTGCCGCCTGTGGGTGGTGCTCGCGTGAAGATTTTCGCAGACTGTCTTGGCTGGAGTGCAAAGACGTTGCTTGGGAACTACTTCCACGTCCCAGAGACGTGCAGGCTCACGGTCAAGGGAGACCTCATTGAAAAACGACAATCGGGTGGTAGTGGTTGAAGTCGGGGCCTGAGAAAGTGGACCGGTGAGGATCCACCCGAACACGGTCTCTTGGGCGATGAGAGAGCCCAAGATATTCCGTCGGATACCGTCCAGCAAGATAAGAGGGTAGATGTCCGCTCCAATCAAGACATCTATTTGATCGCTTTGGTAAAAGCGATCATCAGCTAGTGGTAGGTTCGGAAGAGAATCGAACAGGGTCCGGTCAAGGGAGCAGACCGGTAGGTTGCCAGTTAGTTTTTGAAGCACGAGAGCCGTGGCTTCAATGCACAGTCCGGCCGATCGGGGAGAGCCGATGCTAAACTTGCAAAGGTTGTTCACCATGGCTGTAACGGTTTCATTAACGCTGGCGACTTGAGCTTGAACCGTAGTCGTCGGAAGTCGCAAGCGCTTTTGTACGCGCTCTGACAGAAAGGTGGCTTCCGAGCCAGGGTCGATGAGAGCACGAGCGAGGTAGGATTCGTTACGATGACAGATGTGAACCATTGCGGTAGCGAGTAGCACTTGCTTGCTTCGGGAGGTGAAGCAAGTAAGCACATTTGAAATTGAGGGGGCTTCAGTGGACTGTATAGTAGGGGTAGAGGGGTTCGCTCGAGAGTGCGAAGGGGGGTTCGACGGCAGACTTTGCTGATCAGCACTTAGACTGCGATGAGATGGGGAGTTAGGGCGCGAGGTTGTATGGGTAGAGTTCGAACGAGAGTTCGATCGGGGGGCCGGAGCCAACTCGCGATGTAATAGTGTATGATGTCGTTGATTGCACGACCTGCATGTGAACACACTTTTACAATTTTTCACTTGATGTGAATGTGCCAAACAGTTCGTACAGAATTGGATCCGTTGAACTGTCGCCCAACGTGTGTCTACATTCATAGCCAGAAAACGTGGGCATTGGCGAAGCGGGTGTTGCCGATCAGTGCATACTTTGCAGCTGGTCGGAACCATGGTAGCCTGGAACGTATTCACAGGTTTCGGGGCGGAGGAGAGGCGTGCGGGGGGATTCGAAGCTTTCTTAGGGGGTTGGACCGACTTTCGAATGTCGTCCACGGTTTCCAAGGTTTGGAAGTGGGAAGTGAGGAACGCGTCCATTTCACACCATTTAGGAATGTCGCGCTTATGGGTAAGGGATTGTTCCCATAGAGAGAGCGTAGTTTCGGGGAGGCGAGTAGAGCAGAGATAGACAACAATTGCGTCCCAGCTGCCCACGTCGACATCGTACAACGTGAGCGCCGAGAGGCAGTTGTTGATCTCTCGTTGGAGGCGTTTGATCGCAGCTCCAGACTCTTTATGGATTGGGGTAAGGGAGAATAACGTTCGGAGTTGGACGTTAACGAGAATACGTTTATTCTCGAACCGATCGGTAAGATTCCTCCATGCTTGTTCGAATCCGCTATCTATGAGGGGGGACTTTTGGACTATCTCCTTTGCTTCACCTTGCGTCTTTTGGTTGAGGTGAAACAGCTTTTCGACAGGAGATAGTCGATTGTTCCGGATATATAGCGCGGAAAACATATCGCGAAATGTTGGCCATGATTCGTAGTCACCCTTGAAGACATCAGTGTCACACGGTGGCAAGCTAATGTTGTGACCCGAGAGATTCGTCTGAATCATGGGAGATGAAGCCGACATCAACAGCGGAGAGGAACTGGGGGCAACGAGATGCTGCTGTTCACTCACTTTCGCGGAGACACGCACGTAGACCTGATAACACCGCCGGTATTTGGTCTTAACCACGGTGATATCGGCGCTTCGCGCATCTGGGTCCTCATCGGCCGTGCCGTTGAGGTATTCCAAGCATGAGGTATATGCTAACTTCAGGTCAGACCAGACGGCTTTGAATTCTTCCTGGTGGATGGCCAGCGAGAAACCCGAGTGTTCGCGTTCCGGAATGTTGTTATATTCGCTTTCAAATTCTTCCAATGCGTCGGAAGCATTTATGAATTTAGTTAGGGGGTCCATGGTAGTAGTTTACCGAAACGAGAAAGCGAGAATTTGGATATATGGAGTTAAACTCACGAAGTGGGGTTGAACGAGTTTAACTAGGGGTGAATTATACGAGGGGTTTACGAGGGGTTGAACCTTTAATTCGAGTCGAACGAACGAGGCACAAATACGTCAACTTGCGGTCAGAAGTATGACAAGAAAATTAGTTAAATTCGAATTCAATTAAAGTTTGGAAAAGCACTTTAAATTGCGGTTGGAAATAACGAGAAACTAATAATTTAATTCGTGTTGAATTAAACTTGGAGAAAAGGAACACTTTACTCGCGAGAAAATATTAATTTAATTTGAGTTAATTAAACGTTGGAAGAAATCACTTTAATCGCGAGAAAATCTTAATTTAATTTGAGTTAATTAAACGTTGGAAGAAATTACTTTAATCGCGAAAAAATCTGAATTTAATTTGAGTTAATTAAACGTTGGAAAAAATCACTTTAATCGCGAGAAAATATTAGTTTAATTTGGGTTAATTAAACTTTGGATAAAATCACTTTAATCGCGTTTTAAATAACTCGGGAAAATATTTTAATTGAATTCGCGTGAATTAAATTTGGGAAAAAACAAACACTTTAAAACGCGTTTGAAAGAAATCGGGAAAATATTTTAATTTAATTCGCGTAAATTAAACGTGGAAAAACAACTTTAAATAAAATTCAAACAATTGTGAAAATATGAATTGATATTTTATTTTTGTCACACAGTGTAATTACCATGTGTATTTACAATGCAAGAGAAGTTGCTTGATGAGTTGCAATCGCTAGTTGCCAACTCTATTTTGTGAGAGGGGAAGCTTCACTTGCGCTGAGAGAGCGACTTATCGTGTGTAGTCGTGACGTCACGGAACGTGTTTTGTACTTCGAGTACAGAAAACACCTGACGTCACTGAACGTGTTTCTGCTTGGTGTACAGAAACACACGAAAGGGAGGACTCGGGGGAAATATTCACTATGTGTGATATTTAAAAACACGCACTAAGCCGAACCGATCGACAATTTTTTACCAATATTACGCGGAATGTAATATTTGGCGTTTGAAACAGGGGGGGGAGGCACTTCACTTTTAATATTATATATTATATTATATACAGGGGATCGAGAGGTCGGAAGGGGATCCGGGTCGATTGGACCAAATGTTTGTGTGGGGGATGTGTGCGCAAGGTAAGCGCAACACACCGATATATAATATAAAGATAATATAATAATAAGAGTGACTGGGGAATTGAAAGACTTACCGATGGTTCGATGTGGTGTTTGTTTGATGTGGGGTATTGAGGTGATGGTGATCGTGATCGTGGTGATGATGGTGGTGGAGATGGTGACGGCGATCGTGGCGATGGTGATCGTGGTGGTGATGTTTGTGGGTTGATGCGGTGATGGCGATCGTGATCGTGGTGATGTTTGTGGTGGGGTGATTATTCACTCGCGTGGGGGTTGCGCACTTGAAAATAAGAAACTCGTCGCGTGGTAGTTGTACGCAGTTAAGTCACGATTGAAAAGTAAAGAGAGTACACCGGTCAAAATCTCAAAGTAAAGAGAGTACACCGGTCAAGATCTCAAAGTAAAGTAAGTTAAGTTGGGGGCGGAAGTCATCAAAAACTCATTGACCTGTCAAGAGTTGACAGGTCGCAGTCCGGGAGGTTGGCTGCGCTGACCGACGTGCACTACATTTGCATCTACAGGGGAGTAGATGGCGCTGCTTTCTCTGGGAGGGCGAAAGACCAGCGCTGGGGTATGCAGTCGAGTCAGAATGAGTGTTTGGCGTAAACAGATAATTTTTATTTTATTATTAAAATTGTACCTCATATTTTTAGCTATATATTAGCCATATATTAGCTCCTAATATATCTGAAGTCTGTAACGTATCCACGATCTCTTCCGATGTTGGACGTACGATTACTACTTCCTTTGGCCTTAAATTTCTATTATGGTTGGGGTCCCAGATTATTGGCCTTGTCTGGGCCCTTGCCGGTTTCCCTGCTGATTATTCTGCAGAGTCTCCCAACTTTTTTTTGCTGTACAGTTCGCTACTATATGTCCTGGTCTGTTACACCAATGACATATTGTTTGGTTCGTGCCCTTCGGCGTATTCACAGTATTCTGATTCCCTTGAACTCCCTTAACTGGTTTCGGTTTTGAGTTCCCGGGGTTCTTTTGCTTTTGATTCCAATTCTTTTGTGCCTGTTGTTGCCAATTTTGCTGGGGTTGGTTTGGTTGCCAGGTTGGCTGCACTTGATTAGGGTTCCAGGTTTGCTGTATTTGATTTGGTTGCCAATTTTGATGAGGTCGGTTCCATTGGTGACTTCCTTGACTTTGGTTCCGGTTATTCGGCCCTTGATTTATGTTGCTCTGACCGTTCCTGTTGTTGCACCTCCAGTTCGTCTCGTGTCCATATTTTAAACACTTTTGGCAGTACGGTGTGTTTTCCCTAGTTAATCACTTTTCTCGCGTATGCCCACGTTTATTGCAGAATGAACAAATTATTTTCTCTTGTGGTGCTCTCGAAACGTTAAGCCTTTCTTCTGGTCTCTGGTAACCCACGCGATTATTTACAGGAGGTGTTATATATGATTCAATCGAATTCATATTGAATATTGGTGTGATATTGGGTTGATGAATGGAGTTACTTCTTTGTATTTCCACCAGCGTGTTTACTGCTATTTCAGTCATTTCCTCAATACTTTTCCCTTTCACATTTAACATGTGCGTTCGTAACGTTGCATCTATTAACCCTGTTCTAAACGCCTTATTTGCCGATGTCGTTACCATGGATACAAGTGCGCTGTCACCTACTCCCTCATATGTTTTTTTTTTTTTTTTTTCAAATGAGAGGAAAGCAATCGAAATCCTGAGTGCGAGACTTCAACTCGCTAAAACCTCTCCCCCATGTCTGTTGGTCCCCCCGGAACTACCGTTAAGTATACCGTCGGGAGGCAGAAGGAGCTAGAGCTCAAACGTCCCTTAACGTCCTATTGTCGAAAGTCTCTAATTCTAACGTCTCTGTTAGCGTGTGTACGGTTCAGTTGGTCTGAGGTCCGTTGCGCATTGCGTTCGCGTTCTACCATGCGTTGTCGCACCATGATACTTACGCACATTGACTTGACAGCCAACCAAACCTCCGGCGACTGTAACATACTGCCGATGATACTGCTCGCTGTTAATGTTCGGAGCAGCGCACTTTCGGCGTTTGAACGCAATGTCTCGCATTCAAAAAAGATGTGGTGCGCATCTTCATGTACCCTGGAGCACCACCCACAAATTGAGCTCGTATCATGGCCATACTTACACAAATAGCTGCGGAAACATCCGTGACCACTTATCATCTGTGTCATGTAAAAATCTACCTCTCCGTGCCGTCTTTCGACCCAACACTTTACGTCGGGTATAAGTTGATGTGTCCATCGGCCCTTGCTGGAGCTGTTCCACCGATCCTGCCAGTTGGAGAAGGTGACACTCGTTATTTCTGCGAGTTCGTGAACTGTGAGACCTCTGTGGGTTTCCGGCCTCTTACGAAAGCGCTGCGCAATTTCCGCTGCTAACAAATCAGGTGGTGGTAATCCTGCAATTACACCGGCTGCTTCGTGTGAGATGGTTCGAAAACCGCAACAAACCCGTAGAGCGCATAATCTAAACACGCGGTTTAGCTGCCGCAAGTTCTTTTTTGTCTTAAGCGCACTTGTCCACACCGGTGCAGCATACATTAAAACCGACATGACCACCTTTGCGAGCACCAGCCTGCGCTTCTGGCTGGGCCCGTATGTATTAGCCATCATACGGGCTAAGGCCGCATACATTGTCATCGCCTTACCGCATACCCTGTCGATGTGCGTCGCGAAAGTCAATCTACTGTCTAGCATAACGCCTAGGTATCGAATTACGGGGGCAGATCTAATGATGACGCCATCGATATTTAACTCTACGAACTCTAGCTTCTTCCTGCTGGTTATTAGCACAGCTTCTGTTTTCTGGGTAGCTAGCTGCAATTTGTTTCTTGTTAGCCAAGCTTTTATGTCGCATACTGCGTCTGTCGCTAACGATTGGAGCTGGTTCAGTTGTTTGGCTACAATAACGACCGCAATATCGTCAGCATAGCCCACTATCTTCACGCAGCTTTGCACAGGTATGCGCAAGACAGCATCATACATAAGGTTCCATAATAGCGGTCCCAGTACCGAACCCTGCGGAACCCCAGCTGTAACTTTATGCTGCTTAACACCAACATCGGTGTTGTAAAGAAGGATCCTATCAGATAGAAAGTTCCTTAGAATTTTGATAAGATAGCGTGGCGTTGGCAGATGCTCCAGAGCTGCAATGATGCTTTTCCAGCTTGCCGAATTGAAATCATTTTTCACGTCAAGCGTTAAAACCAAACAGTACTCTTTGGTTCCATGTAACCAGCGGGCACCTTCGATGGCTTTCTCGGCAATACTTATCACGCTTTGTATGGCATCCACTGTTGAGTGGCCCTTTCGAAAGCCATGTTGTTGAGGCGACAAACCTTTTCTTACATCTACATGCTGCTGCAGTCGTTCACGTAGGATATGCTCTAAAACCTTACCAAGAGCATCAATCATGCATAATGGTCTGTATGAGCTTGGCTCCATTGCAGGTTTATTCGGTTTAGGAAGCAACACCAACCGTTGGATTTTCCATATTTGAGGAAAAACACACTCGCTTAGACAAGCCTGGAATAGCTTGTGAAACGGTTCTGGCTTGATACCATACGCCAATTTTAAGACCTCGTTCGATATACCATCTGGTCCTGGTGCTTTTTTGCAGCAAAAAGAGTTTATTGCGGCATTTATTTCGTCGCCGGTGATACTTGGCATTGGCGCATTAGGCGCATATTCCATTGTAGGAAGCGTACCTAGATCATGCACCGGAAATAGCGTCTGCACAACTTACAGCATGAATTCTTGTGTTACAGGTATTTGTGCCTTTGCGCATCTTAGCTTTGACAGTACTATTCTATACGCGTCTCCCCAGGGATTTGAGTAGACACTATCGCATAACTCTTTAAAGCATGTATCTTTGCTCTTTCTGATCGCTTTCTTGAGCGTTTTGCGGGCCAGCGTATATAAAGATCGGCACCTTTCATAATTCTCAGTAGCGATGCTACGTTTCTCGATTCGTCTGGCATGCACGCATTTCCTTCTGAGCTCCACTATTTCATCGGTCCACCAATAGACTGGTCGTACTCCCTCATATGTGTCTTTTACTATTTGCAATGCCTGTGTTTTTTTCATGTTGAGGCGTCTTGCGAACTGCCGGATGTCCTCATTGTGCAATTGGCTGCAATTCTGGAGTTCTGACAACGTTACGTCTAATGAAGCTGTTGGTAGGTAGACTCTTCGTATCGCTAGGTATAATTCCTCTAGAGTGTTGACTTGTTGTGTGCCTACAAGATCATAAGCGTCTACATATAATCTTTGTTTGACGCATTCTATGTAAAGTGGTTTGTTTGCTTCAGTTGCTTCATGTGTAGCTAACTCGCACGCCTGTATGAACTTATACACCTCACCTCTCAAATCTGGTGACTGTGTCCCTGAAAACAGTGGGACAATACTGCTTGTTATTTTTGCTATTTCTGCGATACCCATTTTGCTTTGATGTGTTCCTGCTGGTCTGAATGCAGGAAATGAAATTGAGTTATACTCCTCTGGATTGACTATGGCTGGGATAGCTTCCTTATGGTATAGTGTTTGGTCGTTCACTAGCGCTTTCTCCTGTTTTAGGCGTCTGTTTTCCTCTTTCAATTCTTGGATTCTGGAATGCGCCTTTTCTAAAGATGCACAGTCTTCTCTTGACTTTTGTGCTGATTCCTGTTCTAATGTTCTATTTAATGTTTCTTCGGTTAATCCCTTGTCATTAAGTAATTCCCATAATTTTACGTTCTCGCTTTCTAAGTTCGCTAGTAAGTCTTCCTGAAAATGTTTTTCGTTTACACAAGTATCGTATTTCTTTTCCAAAGCGTTAAATTCTGATACACAGTCACTTAGGCCTTGGTTTTTATTTCTTATTTCTTAGTTTTTTCTAAAGTCGATCTTTCTCCTAGGGCTTGTATTTTAGTCTTGATTATTTCTAAATTTTCCTTGTTGGACACAGTGTTTCTCAGGATGTTCCAAAGCTTTGATGCAAGGTCTTCTATTTGCCTTATTAGATCCTTATGGTTCCTTTCTAAGGCTAAATATGCTTGTTCTTGTAGCGATTCGGCCATTAATTATCCTATACTTATTATTATAAGTATATATTTGAATATTTTCGGAGTCAATTAAAGCTTTAATTGATTCTCTAAAAGCAATTAACTTTTGCTTACTCAGCTTTAATACGGCTCATTGACACCCCTCTTTTTTTTATCGCTTTGTAAACATTCGCTTTACATTCGTACGCCTGTTGTTTTGCTTCTTTTATTAATTTCTTGTGTAATCCGAGCTCGTTGCTTAATTATGCTCGCCCGTTGCCTGACGTACTTTTGTGTTTATTGTCTTTGGTTTTTGTATTGTTTTCGCTACCAGCTGCTGCTTTTAGTTTGACAATGACCTACTTGACCTTTTAGTAGGTTTATGACCTACTTCTTTTTGCAATGAGTTTCTTGCAATTAAGCATAATTTATTTTATTTATTGTCTTGCAGCTATCGCTGCTAGCCTGGATACTATTAATTAATTTGTTATTGAAAGCTAAAAAAAAAACTAACGAATTTGTTTGTTGACTTTTCTTTATTTATCAAACTTAAATATAAACATAGTTTAATTTTTGTTTCCTAAAGTGGTTTCCATTAAGCTAGCTCAAAATTTGTTTTTGACTTGCCAAAAATAGCATTAAGATTTTCGATTGTATTTTTCGCCTTTCATTGTAACCATATAAGCAAAATTATTTTATTCGGTCGTGTTTCGACATATTAGTTTTATTTGTATATTTTTAATTATTGTTTCCAAATCTTTTTTTTCTTTTAAATTTAAGGTCTCTAATTTTAGATATATGTATAATTTAAGAACCATTATGGTTTTCTTTCTTAGGATTTTTGGGAATTTGTTGTGTCTTCATGTCTCTAGCTCCTTTCCGTTTGCGTTCTCTCAAACTTTGCTCCAGTTGATCAACCTCTTCCCAAACTTGGTGTGTCCTGTCCCACGGGATTGGGTTTACGTCATCTGTCAACAGTGCCTTCAGATAAGCTAATCGCTTCCTTTCCTTGACCAATTTGCCACCGCGCCGCTGCTTTGGCTCTGTTCTTTCTTCTGGCTGCGGTATTGCGGTAGCGTTTTTTTCCTTCCGAATTTGATGTCGCTTTCGGTATTCCTCGATTGTCAATCTCGCCGGTCCCTGCCTCTTTACCTCCGATGGTATGTACTTCGGGGGTTGTACTTTAGTTTCCGTGACGTTTTGTGGAATGTACTCCATTTGTTTGATGAAGTTTTTCAGCGATTTTCCCTTTCCTGTTAATTTTTAAAATTTCCATTTTTATTAGTAAGGAAATTTTAATCTGTTTTTTTAAAATGTTTTACTTTTAAATGAGATAAAGTGAAATGTGCGACTTGCAATCCAATGAATTTATAAAAGTATTCGTCACTTAATCGAATTAACATGTGCGACTTTGAAATCAAATACATTAACTGTTAAAACTTATTTAACCTGTGTAATTTGAATACAAATGTCTAAGACACACCCGAAACTATACAACGAAAACTTACACTCTACGCGTTTTGTTTTTGTCTCTATTGTATTGCTGTTATTAACAATTTGCCTTAATCATCCGAACTTTACCACGTTAAATATAACTTATTTAAGTTAATAAAGTACTCTTGATCTCTGCCAATTTGTTACTCACAGTAACCAATAACTTAAATTAACAAAAAACAAAATTCGTCCTTAATTTGATTAATTTAATTTAGGTTGAATTCCGATTTATAAGATTTTTTTTTTTTTGGTTATATTTTCTTTCAATTTTTTGATTTAATTTGAATTGTATTTCGTTTTAAAACCTAGCAAATTACAAATTCCTTATTTGCTTAAATTTAAATTTGTTTGTTTTAAAATTAAATTAAAACTTTTTAGCTTATTAGATCTAGGTCGCACTTTGATTTCCTTAAATTTTTTCTTGCTTTATTCCACTATATTTGATTTAAGGTGAGTTTTAATTTTTGACTTGACTAATTCTTGTATTCAACCAATTAGTCCTCATATCTACTAAATGACTATTAAACCTATAGAATGGCTTCCCGAGTGAAAAGGGTCGACCTCAGCAAAGATTTTGTCCAGCTAATGCTATTGAACAGATAAGTTTGCCGTGCAATTAAGCGGCATCCTTCTGGTGTAACCGATGAATTTTTAGCTGAAAGTTATTTTATGGTTCATATTATTTAATAATATAATATATTTTAATATATTAAAAGAATTCTACTCTTATCCTTTAACTAGGATTAATTCTATCCTTTCCACTTTTTCTTTTTCAATTTTTCTTTTTACTAAGCTACTTATTTTTTCTTATTTCACTTTTTCTTTTGTTTGGCCACTTCATGCCAAATTCACCAAATTATTTTTCACTTTTTGCGTTTTATTTATTAATGAAATTATCGTTTCACTTTTTATCAGTTTTCCTTTCTAAACTTTCTTTTAAAACTTGATTTGCTTTTAACTATAACTTTAATTAACTTTTAATTTATAACTTTCCTTTTTACCTATAACTTTCTAACTGCTACTAATTTGTTATTTTACTGTTTTAATTTTCCAAACTGCTATTCTTATTTGTACTTTCCGTATTTTATTTCTACTCACTTTTTCCCTTCGAGCGATCCTCGGCTCGAAAATCCGGATGCGCCAATTTGTTGTATTTTGTTCTGGGTGGTCTTCTTTCTGGTTCAGTTGAAATAAAAAACTCCTTGCGTTAGGATTTTTACTATATCTTCTTTTATTATTTTTCACTCACTTTCCGTGCTAACGCTAACTTTAATTTTAACACTTATTTTAAACTAACTTAACTTTTATTTACAGGTTACTTAATCGCGACTTGATACGCGATTTAAAAATAGAATAGTTGGTTATTTCAAACAAAACGATTTAATGGTTTGGAAGCTTGCTAATGAAAGCTAGCTTCCACAATCCACTACAATCGCCACGCGCTATGGATTCTAGGGTTTGGAAGCTCGCTACTAAATGCCAGCTTCCACAATCCATTCCATGCGAAGTATTCGGGTTCCTACCTTAGCTTTCGAAGTTCATTAAACCAAAGCTTGACTAAAACAAATTAAACTAAAGCTTCGGGCTTGCCAAGCAAAGTGCTGTGGTTGCTTTAATGTGAACTTGGCCTTGACTCACTCGCGGAGTAGTATTATAAAAACAATAATACTGGCCTTGAAAGGTCTTGTCAAACGGAAACGGAAATTGCGATCGCGACATACAACAAGTCTTTTCGCGATTAGAAGGGCCAACAAATGAGCTCTCTTATAGAATTCGGTGGTAGTGAACTGTGTCCTATACATGTTATTATTTAATTAATTTCGTTATATTTATTTATCCATATAGTATTTATTATACCCTACACCTTAAGGTAAGGGTATATTCACTTTGTAACGAAATGTGTAACGCATAGAAATAGAGACGATAGGTATAGAAAAGTATATATATTCTTGATCAGCGTGACCTCCTGAGTTGATTTAGCCATGTCCGTCCGTCTGTCTGTCAGTCTGTCTGTTGAAATGACGATCACAGGAGAACCGGTGAAGATATCGTGATGAAATTTTGCTAAACATTGTTCCTTGTGGTGGGCAGGTTGGTATTGAAAATGGGCAAAATCGGTCCACGACCACGCCTATTTTTTATTAAAAATGTGATATCAGCGTTTGTTTCTGAGCTATTACAACAAAATTTTATTCCTGAGTATGGAGTAGCATTATCCGTGAATGTGCCAAATATGGGCGTGATCCGCCCACTTTTAGGTTACACAGGCAAAAGAGGGTTATATTGTTAAATAAATAAACATCCTGAATAAAACTTTAGATAACATCTTGTTTTACAAAAAAACATTATTACATCAAATCTGGGTGCGGTCCGCCCACTTTTACACTATTTATACGGTATAGCAGTATGAAAACAAATTTATTACCACGTAAATAAAGTTTAAATTTGAACACAATAATAAAACAACTAAGATAGTTATTTTGTTTTGAAAAAGGTAATGACCACGCCTACTATTTATACAGAGGCGTAGCTAGGACTCATGAAGCCGGGACGTTTAATCAACTTGCAGCCCCAAAAATTCCTAGAATTCAATAATTTACTACTTGATTTCCACAACTGCCGCCCCCGACATTGTGCCACCCAGAGTGGACCGCCACCCCCGCCCCACTCTAGCTTCGGCACTTTCAAAATTTTAGGTGTAGGGTATCTAAGATTCGGCTAGGCCGAATATAGCTTTCTTACTGGTTTTTACCTATTTTTATATTTATTTGATTTCAGATTTATTTTTTATTATTTATATTATTATTTATATTTATTTGATTTCAGATTTATAGATATATTATATTTATATTTATTTTTGTAAGTTGATTAGAGTCTTATGTTTTTATTTTGTTTCAAATGGTTTGTTTTATTCCGCTATCCCTATTTATTTGTTTGCGCATAGACATATTTATATTTTCAGTTATATATTTTGTTATTGAAGCTAAAGTAAGTATTTTAATTTCATTTATTAGTTCTATTAATTCTAGCTGTGTTATTGTTTTAATTTCCTTTGTTTTATTGATAGGAAGTGGATATAAATGTAGCACTGAATGTGTTGTGTAGAGATTCTGATGCTAAAATAATATTTGTGTTACTGTAGTGGGCATGTAGGTATATTATTTCGTATGTGCTTTCTTAAGAAACTAAATTTGTGGATTGTTTAAGTATGAATACTATGTATTTCTTGCCTCTATTAGGAGTTAATATAATTTTAATTGATTGTCTCGCTAATAGTTTGTTGAGTTATATTGCTGGTGTGTCGATGTTTAAGTGAATTTTTGGCTGATAAAATTACTAGCTCAATATTGTAGATGTTTCTATGAGTTTTCTATCCATTTTTCCGCTCAAAGTCGCTTGTTGTTGGTTTGTTGATTTGCTGATTGCTGATTGTTTCTATTATCATTGTCGAACCTTTATCTGGTGACTCATTATAATAAGAAGTAGTGTTTATATCTATTTGCATTATAATATATTTCCATATTAATGTCTATTTCATTTCTCCGTCTTATTAATTTGGAGTTGGGTTTTGAGTTAATTGTCTATGGCCTTTAATGAATTTAAATTTATGTCCTAAAAAGAATGATATGAAAAATTTTATTGTGCAAATGAGATTCATTGATATTAAGCCTTGTTCGTCTCTCTGATGGAATCATGATCGCATTAGAACTCATTTAGCTATTCGAATGAAATTTAACAGAAATGTAGGAGTTCGCTATTTCTGTGTATGTACAAATCAATATGTTTCTTTTATTGTTTCTTAATAATTATAGGTTTCCCTTAAAGTTAGAGTTTAATATGTTGGAACGCTACCTTCAAAGTTATAGTTAGACATCATAAGTTGTAGGGTATTTAAGTGTTTCGCTGCGGTCGAATATATAGATATCGTTTTCTGTTATTTATAGACTATATAATGATCCTTAACTAATAGCCAGTTTTTATCGCTTAAAGAAAATTCTTATTGTCCATTCCAAAGTATAAAAGGTTGTAGTCAAGCTTCATTCAAGCAGCTATTTTGTTGGTTCAATAGAATTCTTTACAAGAGAAATAATTTAAGCTACACAAATCCCTAACATTTAATATTGAATTAAGAAGTTGTTACCATTTAGACTAAACATTGTTCATAGTATATAAGCTGAATTTTGGTAATAGTTTTTAATAGTTTTAAGCTAAATTTTGGTATGACTATTTTGTTGGTTCGGCTATACGCAGAAGAAAAGAAAAAGAATTAGAACTAATAATAATAGTAATAAAATAAAAAAAGAACAAGAAAAATGACAAAAGAAGAAGAAAAAAAAAATAGGAGTGAGAATGACATCCTAGCTTTACCAACTCAAGCCTCTCATGTCTTTACTTCAATGTTAAGAGGTTTTTGTTTCCTAAAATTTAATAATTTAGACAACATTTAATCACAAATTTATTCCTAAAATTTTAAACAACAATATATCTTTTCTTAAAGATATGTTTACTAACCCATTGCTCTTTAACTAACTAAACCCTATCAAACAAATCTCTTACTCCTAGAAGCAATAATAATCAGCGCTAAAGACATATATTTTAAACACTGAAATTAAAAAATATATTACAAGAAGAAATGAAAGGAAAGTCATGTCATCATATGCTCATGAAACCATTAGTAGTAGTACTAGTATTATAGTATAGTAATATTCAAACTGAAGAACAATACCCATGTTGAAACTCTACTCAACATTTTCTATATGTATCAGTATAAAAGAAAAAAGAAAAAATTAATAAGCGAATAAAATATGTGTAAAAATTCACACGCTCATCAAATGCTTATCCTAACAGAATCTATACAACGAATAAAAAGAAGAAGAAGAAGAAAATGGCAACCTCGGTTTGCCTGTTTAAGCTACGCATGTCACTATTTAAATATCAACACCATGCATTTCTATTACTAAAATTAAAAAACAAACCAGTAAGAAAGCTATATTCGGCCTGGCCGAATCTTAGATACCCTACACCTAAAAGTTTTAAAAAAAGTGCCGAAGCAAGGATGGGGAGGGGGTGGCGGTCCACTCTGGGCGGCACAATGTCGGGGGCGGCAGGTGTGGAAATCAAGTATTGACTTATTGCATTCTAGGCATTTTTGGGGCTACAAGTTGATTAATCGACCCGGGGTCCATGAGACCTAGCTACGCCTCTGTATAAATAGTAGGCGTGGTCATTACCTTTTTCAAAACAGTTGTTTTATAATTGTGTTCATTTAAACTTTATTTCCGTGGTAATAAACTTTTTTTCATACTGCTATACTGTATATGTAGTGTAAAAGTGGGCGGACCGCACCCAGTTTTGATGTAATAATGTTTTTTTGTAAAACAAGTTGTTATCTAAAGTTTTATTCAGGAAGTTTATATATTTAACAATATAACCCTCTTTTGCCTGTGTAACCTAAAAGTGGGCGGATCACGCCCATATTTGGCACATTCTCGGATAATGCTACTCTATACCCAGGAATAACATTTTGTTGCAATAGCTCAAAAACGAACGCTGATATCACATTTTTAATAAAAAATAGGCGTGACCGTGGACCGATTTTGCCCATTTTCAATACCAACCTGCCCACCACATAAAACAATATATCTGCAAAGTTTCATCACATTATCTTCATTGGTTCTCCTGTGATCGTGATTTCAACAGACAGACAGACAGACAGACGGACGGACATGGCTAAATCGACTCAGGAGGTCACGCTGATCAAGAATATATATACTTTTCTATACCTATCGTCTCTAGTTCTATGCGTTACACATTTCGTTACAAAGTGAATATACCCTTACCTTAAGGTGTAGGGTATAAAAACAAAACAACAATATAGCAATAGCAAATCGTCTACTACTGCAACAATATAAACCAAACTCCTACAACAATAACACAAGCAAAATTCCTACAAACCCGCTTCATCAGTCTATTGCTAGAGTATCCTACATCTACTATATTAACTTATTCTACTTATATGTTCAAATTTATATGTATTAAACATCCTAGTTATATGTATTAAACATCTAAAAATTACGACAAACAATATACATTATAAATAATTAATAATAATAATGAATATCTTATGAACGCATAGTCCCACCCAAAATCCTACCAACCATCTGAATCCGTCTTTTCTTTAAATTTCGAGTTAGATGTGATACGTTGAAGAGTGCTTAACTGTTTCGTTGAGGACGAATATATAAATAACGTTTTGACTATTTGCTTATACATTATATGACTACCTTATCATTTGGCTACACGCGGAAAAAAACGAAGAAGAATTAGAAGCAATAATAATAGTAATGAAAAAAGGACAAGAAAAAGAAGAAGAAAAATAAAATATAAGTAAGAATGGCAACCTAGCTTTACCAACTCAAGCTACTCAAGTCTACACTTCAATATCAATAAGATGCGTCTCTCAATATCTCTTTTCTCAAATACATATTCTCAAACCCATCGCTCGTTTGCTAACTAAGCGATATCAAACAAATCTCTTACACCTAAAAGCAATAATAATTAGCGTTAAAGAAAATATTATTAAAACACTGAAAAATAAAAATATATTACACACAAATTACAGCAAAAATCATGTTATCAAATTTTCATTAATCCATGTCATATTGAAATTTATGAACTATATACAACCATATTCAAAATATTCCAAATCTTCGCCAAAATATTACTTCATGTATATAAAAAGAAATCTCTACATTTGTTGTATTAACTCTTCTCGCACGAGCATCAAATGCTTATTCTAACAGAAGCTATACAATGAAGAAAAAGAATAAGTGGGGCATCCTAGGTTTACCTACTCAATCCTCTCGTCTACAATTCAATATCATTAACGTCTCTATTCCTAAAAATAAAACAACACGGCAAGAATAAATCGTATACAAAACCAGTAAGAAAGCTATATTCGGCCTGGCCGAATCTTAGATACCCTACACCTAAAAGTTTTAAAAAAAGTTCCGAAGCTAGGATGGGGCGGGGGTGGCGGTCCACTCTGGACGGCACAATGTCGGGGGCTGCAGTTGTGGAAATCATGTATTGACTTATTGCATTCTAGGCATTTTTGGGGCTACAAATTGATTAACCGTCCCGGGGTCCATGAGACCTAGCTACGCCTCTGTATAAATAGTAGGCGTGGTCATTACCTTTTTCAAAACAAAATAACTAGCTTATTTGTTTTATAATTGTGTTCATTTAAACTTTATTTCCGTGGTAATAAACTTTTTTTCATACTGCTATACTGTATATGTAGTGTAAAAGTGGGCGGACCGCACCCAGTTTTGATGTAATAATGTTTTTTTGTAAAACAAGTTGTTATCTAAAGTTTTATTCAGGAAGTTTATATATTTAACAATATAACACTCTTTTGCCTGTGTAACCTAAAAGTGGGCGGATCACGCCCATATTTGGCACATTCACGGATAATGCTACTCTATACCCAGGAATGAAATAGCTCAAAAACGAACGCTGATATCACATTTTTAATAAAAAATAGGCGTGGCCGTGGAACGATTTTGCCCATTTTCAATACCAACCTGCCCACCCCATAAAACAATATATCTGCAAAGTTTCATTACGATATCTTCATTGGTTCTCCTGTGATCGTGATTTCAACAGACAGACAGACAGACAGACAGACAGACGGACGGACATGGCTAAATCGACTCAGGAGGTCACGCTGATCAAGAATATATATACTTTTCTATACCTATCGTCTCTAGTTCTATGCGTTACACATTTCGTTACAAAGTGAATATACCCTTACCTTAAGGTGTAGGGTATTAAAAAAAAAAACAACATAAGTCAAATTCCTACAAGAACAAGAACAAAATAAACAAAACAATTTTAATTCGTACATATTCACTGTCGTTATGTCTCCGTGTCTGTCAGTCTGTCCATCTATATGTATGTATGTCCGTCTGTATGTATGTATATGTGTATGTTTGTTCGTCTTCCCACCCTACACTTTCCCATTCCCTCTTCCCACCAACCACTTTTGCCGTCAAGCTGATCCCCTAGCTACCTATGACACTGAATTTATGAAGAATTGAATTTGTGTATGTTCACTGTCCATCTGTCTATTCGACCCTTCGCCTGTCCGTCTATATATATGCCCGTCTGCCTATTAGTCTGTCCGTCCATATGTATGTATGTATGTCTGTCTATATGTATGTATGTCCTATCAGACCATGAGAAATATTTTGTAAGCAGAAGTACCGCAATTGTCAACTCCAATTCCGAGATTGAAATAATTGTATTAATATATGAGCTGTTATTTTTGAAAGTGGAATAAGTACATTTTTTCATGTATCGAGATATTTAAAGGTTTGCGTTTGAATCAATTTAAAAATATTGGCAACCGTTAATCAATCCGAGTGATGTTTTTAACACTACACACCTATTAAATTTTATTATGAAATAATAATTATTGAAAATATTTAATAAAATAGGGGATTTTTTAAGCTCCTAATGGACTTATACCACTTTCAAAAATAACTTTTTTGCGATAAGATTTGTGTTGTTATATTTGAAAGTGGAATAAGTCCATTTTTTCATGTATTAGAATATTTAAGGGTTTTCATTTGAATAAATTTAAAAATATTGTCAAAAGCTAATCAATTTGAATGATTTTTTTAACACTTTTTAATTTTGTTATGATGTAATAATAATTAAAATGATCTAATAAATAAACGATATTTTTATCTCCGAATGGACTTGTACCACATTCAAAAATAATCAATTGAATATATGATTATAAATATGGATAGAATGTGTCTATATCTTACTAAAATTACCCTTAATTAATTTTTTTAAAAAAATTGACTTATTCCACTTTCAAAAATAACAGCTCATATAGTACATAGTACATACATATTGTACATTCAATAAGTGTGATCGCGAGGCAATCGAACACTTGAAATGCCCATAACTCATTTACTAAATCTACAACAACCACATAGCAAAATGACGAAAAGCAACTGAATTCAAGCAATAAAAAATATTTTCCAACAACATCGCTACGCATATTCAGAACAACAACAACAATCTCAAGTACCACAAACGATACAGAGGCGGGCAGAGAACCTCACGCAGCCAACCTCACGGGCAGAGCTCGCCATGTAATTCATATAGTGCCTCACGGGCAGAAAACCTCACGCCCCGCAGGCAGCGCAGTCGCTACGTTGTTCCAGAACATACATATCCCTACTACTGCAGCCCAATAATTAACTTCCTGCGTGAACTTCTGGATGTAGGTCTTTGCTGCTTCTGAGACACGCTCGTAGGAACCACCTGAAAAATATTCAGAGTGTCCTGAGAGTTGAATCATTTTCTTCATATGCTTCGTACAGCTCTTGTAATCTGCTAAGCCTCTGCTGATACTATGCCTTGGATGTCTTCCGATTCAATGGATCTTGAAGTTTAATATTAACTGTTGAATCTGTTCATCAAGCTCGTCTTGATTCTTCAATAGGTCCTCTATGTCTGCCATTGTTGTATTGATGAAGTAAACTTCCAAGGACGGAGCCGACTTCTGCAAGTATTTGCTCCTTGTTGTTGCGATCACAGATCACGTCGGGGTCACCAAAATGTTCAGAACTGATTTGTCCTGATTGTCCTGTAGTTATTGGTTGCACACAGATTTGGTACTTGAACCAACTCTGCGGCTAAGTGGCAATAACTACCTTGTGCTTTAATTTGATTGTTGCTTATAGATTCTTGGGACCGACTCTATTAGCTTGTTGATTTTTGTATTTTTTTTTGCGGTTGTTGACAGGTTTGGTACTTGAACCAACCCTGTATTGACAAAACGTTACTCTATGAGGTTTGTGGAACGATTGCCGATTTTTATTAATGATTTCATTGCTTAAATAATAACTTATTCAAATTCAATATACAATCAATATACAAACTTATTCAATATAAAATACAAGAAAAAAGAAAGGAACTTAAAATTAGTTGCAGCGTCTGCATGAGCAAAAACGGCGATCATCGACATTGGCACTGCACAAGCATTGCTGTTTGAAATAGTCCACCGTATGCATATATGGTAGCGACGGTCAGTGACGTCCGTTATCAGCAATTCGGCAGCTTGGTGAAACCTTAGCTGGCTTTACAAGGCCGGTCAATGGCGTTGGTCGTTGACCGACGTTGCGTCGTCAGCATAACGTTTCTAAATGAGCGCTGTTGTTTAAACATTAATACTATTTTAAGACTATCTTTACATCCTAATACGCGACTTTATACGCGATTTCACGACCTCGTCGTTTAGATATTTACACAAGACTCCCGTTGGAATCTTTTCTAGTTTCCACGTTAGCTCGGTCGACACAGACGTCGCCGAACTGAAGTGGGTCAGTACGCCGTGTTTCGCAATTTCCATTATTTCACAATATTAAAATTGTAATATTCTCAGAACCAATACGCGGAAGATTTAATTCTAATTTTAAAGTGCTGCGGTTGCATTAACAATATGAACTTGACCTTGACTCACTCGCGGAGTATTATTATAAAAACAATAATACTGGCCTTGAAAGTTCTTATCTCCCGGAACTGGAAATTGCGATCGCGATATACAACATCCCTCCACCCTCGGGGAAGAAAAATTTAGTATCGTACGAAACGATATTAAATTTTTCTTGTACATTTATGGTTTGTTGAATTGTGTGTGGTCGTATGTTTATTATGGTTTTATTTAGTGTCTACTTATGTATGTTTGTGTTTTTTCCTTTTATGAATCTTATGTGTTATGTCAATAATGTAATTGAGATAAGATTAATTAACATAACAATATAATTAATTATTAGTAATAATTACAATAATTACAATGCAATTAATTATCAATAATTACAATAAAACTTATTACAATGATAATTCAATAATACAACCAGTAACTGCATTTATTCGGTGTCATCCGTCTGTAGGTTGAGGATGATTTTGATGTTGATCTTGACGTTGATGTTCTTGTTGTAGTTGCTGATGGTTTTGTTGTTGATGTACACCTTGATGCTGATGTACACGTTGATGTTGCTTTCGATGTTGCCGTTGATGTACACCCCGCTGTACTAATGTCTCCTTCTCGATTTCTTGTATATAACTGTGGTTGGTGGGTAGTTGGCCCAGTTTTTCAGTGCTCGTTTAAACGACGTTTAAACGACGATTAGTTAAAAGTCAAACAAAAGTTAACTGAGATTTGGGTTTTACAGTGCGAGTTTAACTTATCTATGTTAAACGTTTTAACGTTAACGAGTTTAACTTATCTATGTTATCTATATTTCGTAGCGAATTTATATAAATGCAACGAGTATTTAGCATATACTCGTTACTATAAGTTGATGTTTCAACCTATTTTGGCAGCATCTGTCAATATTTTCATTTTTACAAAGGGAACAGCTGTTCTGGTGCAAATAAACAAAATTATTAGCATAGTTTTGAACAAAGGTAAATTTCTGTACTCGAAGAAACAGCTGTTTCTTTATCTATTAAAAAGATAAATAAACCGGAGTTTAACTGGAGGTTAACTCACCAATATTGGCCAGTTAACCTATATTTAAACGAGCACTGAAAAACACAATGTGTCGTTTAAACGAAGGTTAACTGAGAAACGACGATAACCGAGCACTGAAAAACTGGCCCTTAGTGGTAGCTGTGTTTGGAACGGCCGCTGTTAATTTTCTATTACAATTGTATTGAGGTTCATTATATGTTGTTGTTCGTGCTGTTGGTCAACCTTGTTGATGATTGAATATGCGATTCTCGCCTGAATTTTTGCTTGTAAAGTACGCAAGCGCTGGTATCCCTGCTTCACTTGTGGTTGCGTCGCTTTTCTTATATAGCAGCCAATTTATGTAGCTCCCAATTTTAACTTGTGTGGCAGATGAATGGGCCGCAATACTTTGAACTGGCTGTGACTGCTTACGTTCGTCTACTTGGTGGTTTATCACCGTCGCCGCCACTCTATGATGTCACAATTGATGTCGTCTTAAATTGTTGGCTTAAAGCAATCATGATTAACAATGATCTCGCTGCTGAGCGGCGAAGTTGTATGTATCGGCAACTGCCGATGATTTGTTAACTTTTTTCGCGGGATTACCATCTAGTTATCTTATCGTCGGTCTTGTCTTCTCAAAGTGGTTGACGGCACGGTGTATTCGCCCCCACTATCATGCAGTAATTTTCGGGTTCAACTGTTGGTGCTGTTATACCTCTTGGATGCTTTCCATCCTATTTTTGTTCGTGATAATGGTTGCCATTTTGGTTGGCATCGCTAAGATGATCAGCTGTTGCAGCTAATGTGTATGATGTGTGTATGATGTACCCTTCCCCTTCGAGTTGGCTGGGCGCTATTCGTTGCCCTGTTGTCGAAGTGCTGCTGTGTGTTGTTGCACTTTTGCTGTTGTGATGGGTGTACAATAGGGTGGACCTTAGCTGTACTGGGCGAAAATTTTTTGCAGCATTCTTTTACGCCGCCCCCTAAAATTGTTCCATTGGGTCAAGAAATAATTTCTGTAAAATATGAAGTTGATCGGATAACAGAAAGACGTGGCACATTCATATGAAACTTGCAAAAAATGCGAAATTTGTATCAACGAAAAGCAATGAAGCAAACATTTTTAATAATGGTTAAATGTTCTTCATATTCAAGAATATGCAGAATATTAGTGATACAGTATAGGTTTTTCAGCATAATAATTAACTAATACCTGCAATTTTTAAATTATAGGTATTCAATTTTATGCATTTTATTGAGAGTTTCCTTTTTTTTTATTTATACAGGATGTTTCGCATAAGAGGAGACAAAAGGCTAGGGCATGTAGGTTGGGTCAAGACAAGAAAAAAATCGTATGGGAGGGGGGTGCATTTCCCCCGTTTAGACGGGAGGGGCCATTTTCTAAAAACTCGTCTAAAAACCGGGAAAAAAATATTAAAAAATAACGGCGATATCTGGATCATTTTCGCTTATAGGGTTTGAAAGCCAAATATCGGCCTCTTAATATTCTTTTTAAATTATGTTCCTATGTGAAACAGTTTTTGAGAAAATTAATTCCAAAGTTAAAATTTGGAAAAAAAATTCCGAAAAAAAAATTTTTGGTCGCAATTTTTTCGTTAAAATACGGTATTAAGTATAAAATTTTGTCCGACCATAAAATTCTCTAATCAATTCTAGAGAGAAAGCTTCAAACCGGATAGATCTATGTTTTGTAGTTTCCAAGAAAAGTGAAAAATACCATACTTTCTGAAATTAAAATACTTTCAAATACCAATTTTTTGGCTACTTGTGTTTTATTACTGGTGCAAAAATATGAGAAGATCGCTCTGCGGAAGAAGTTTAGTTCGTTATTTCCACTTTTCTCGGAAACTATAATATAATACAAAGCATAGATCCCTCCGGTTTGAAGCATTCTCTCTAGAATTGATTAGAGAATTTTATGGTCCGAAAAATATTTATACTTAATACCGTATTTAAAAGCAAAGTGCGACCAAAAATTTTTTTCGGAATTTTTATTCCAAATTTTAACTTTGGCATTCATTTTCTCAAAAACTGTTTGACGTAGGAACCTAATTTAAAAAGAATGTTAAGAAGCGGACCATTAGCTTTGAAAAGCAACAAGCAAAAGTTATCTTGATGTAACCATTATTATTTTGTGATATAAAATAAATATAGAAACGCAATTATTTCTATTTCAAAACTTTGTGGTCGATGTGCCACGTCTTCCCGATGTCAAATCGATCTGAAATTTTGTAGAAATTACTTTTTCATGAAATAGCACAACTTTAGAGGGCGGCGTGGTAAAAATGTTATGGTCGAAAAATAAGGTCCACCCTAGTGTACAATGTACATCGGCATTCAGGTCAGCTTCTCTGCGTGCTGTCTTCATCTTACATTTTATACTTTTATAACATTTTATTACATTTTTACATTATAAAATTAATTTTAGCTTACGCATTCAATTTTTACGTATTTTTTATGTTTATTTCTGTTTTTACAATATATTTATTTATATTTTGTTGAAATAATTTGTTTATTATAAATTTAAAATGTGTTGAATTTCCATTAAAATTTAATTAATGTATTTTAATGCTAATAAGATAACGTTATTTTCATGCAATTATAATATTTATTTAATTGCTATCTTATTTTAATGTACGATTTTATTTTCTTTTCAATCAATATCTAGTTATGTTATTTTGTAAAAGTTTGCAAAAGTACATTTATCCCTTTTTTTTCTAATAATTATATGTTCATTCCTATTTCCTTTTAATTCTCTGAATTTTGTATTGAGTGTACATATTTTATTCTAAATTATATATTTAAGCTTTAAATTATATATTTTAAATTATATATTTTATATATGTATATTATGGTGGACTTTATTTTTCGACCATCTGATTTTTTTTATGCGACCCCCTAGATTTGTTCCAGATCCAAAAAAAATAAGTTCTGCAAAAGAAGAACTCAATTGGACAACAGGAAAGGGTGTCGCAATCGGTTTGAAATTTGAAAATTTCAGTAATTTCCCTTTAATTTTACATGCAACTCAAATTTTATGTTTTAATGATAACCATTACCCTGTAACCGTTTTATTTATATTCTAGTATTACGTTTTTTTTTTCCGGGGTAAAATTCCTAAGAAGCCAGTCGTTTTTGTACTCACGCGAAAAAGAAAGAGAGAAAAAAAAAACTAGGGAACTGCGATCACCTCGTTGCCAAGTGATCTACTTATGGAAAGAAAGAGCCAACAAACCTATTTCTTCTTCGGCTAATTGTCGATTCCCTTTTGTACGACAGATTTTTTTTTGCTCTTTCTTCTTCTTTTTTTTTGTCTGTTCCGACGTGCGAGGCCGAGAGTGCAGTTTTGTCGCGTGCTGATGGCGGCTTAATTTGAAGAAAGTAAGGCATGTGGAGAGACTTGATTTTGAATCGCGTAAGAGGTTGGACGTACTCGCGTAAAAGAATTTTTAGAACCGTGGAAGAGACTGTACCATAAGTTTTTTTTTTGTTAATAATTATCAGTGAGCATCAATTCCAGCGAGAACTTTCTATCGGTTTTTCTTAAAATTTAACAAGCCGCAATTGACTGAACCTAAGTGAATTGTCAAACCAAGAAAGGTTACTGTTATATACTATAAGAAGGTGATGTCGGTGGGAACACGTGGTGGAAAGTGCTTACCTGGAAAGAAAACTACCTAAAGAGGAACAAGTTTCCGAAATTAGTGATTGTTCTCCTGTGAAAGAGCTCATAAAAGGCATCAGAGCAAAAGAAAAGGATCCCCACGGTTGTGTCCAGATCAAATCAGCAGCAACGTCAGCGCCCGGAGCTTGTGGGACAGCAAATAGCAGAGGCCGGAGGAGCCATCGCAACGTCATTTTTGGTGGCTGAGTTGGGTAACTAGTCGTTTCTATTTTATTACTTATCGGCGACCATTAACAACAAAAAAAGAAAGGAAAAAGAAGAAAAAAAAAAAGACTGGCAGTATAATGAAACAAATTGTCTTGATTAAACAGAGGAAGAAAATAAAATAGCATGAAATAAGGAAACTATATAAAACGGAATGGACGAAAAACGGAAAATGTCGTAAAATCGATACCAGAAACTAAGTCAAAGAAGAATTTTAAAATAACTGGAAGAAAAAAACTATGACTACGAAAGGTGGTTATAATCAAACCCTTATTATAATCCGGATAATTCCATTGAATTATTTTGTTTTTTTTTTATTACAAACAACGTATTTAAGTTTTATTGAATTTTCTGAAGTTAAATGCATAAGCATTTCGTATTCATGTAAATTTAGTCACTATTTCTTATCACCTTTCAAATACTTGTACCGAAACGAAGGACATTTCATAATTCTTCTAACTTAACAATTAATTAAGCATTTCTATTCGTACTGATTATAAGATGAGATTGCTCTGTACACACTAAGAATAACCTTAAACGTTGAAAACTTCACAAACGGTTAGACGAAGATAAAAACATATTAGAGTAATTAAACTCCACCTTTTGATTTGTTGTAATCGTCAACCAATATAAACGTTTAGAAATTTTTCGATTTCATAAGCCTGTAAATCGTAAAGATTTACGACTAGAAAAACCAAAACCTTCTTTTGTAACTCACAATAAAACTCAAGCCTGATATTGTTAACTAAGTAAGAGTACGGCAAACTAGTTTAAGTCAAAGGTCGTTCTCGAGGCAATTGAACTTCCTTGTGATGAACAGAAGAAAATTTATATTCGATTTTAATAAAGGGTACATGAATTATATATTGTTTTCGCGCGTGTAGTGCCCTGGTTTCCTTTTCTTCCTGTCTATCTGTTTCGGTCCTTCCTTCTCTCTCTAGCTTTTCTTCTATTTATTCTACTCTACCTATATTTTCTGATAATGTTTCTGGAGACAAGAACCCCGTCCCAAATTGAGCAAAGCCGGAGCGGAATCGCAGTCTCCACATCGAAATCCTTGGTCTATGATGCAGTAACGTTTCAACCCCTTCCAAAGAGCTATCCTTCTATTTCCAGTTTTATACCTGCTTCCTAGTCCCTTAGTAAAAGAAACCTCATTTTACGTCGAGAGTTCGAGGTATTCGCGATGCTGTTCGTATTATTATGGCAATAGCAAAGAGCTTAGGTCGCAATACAAATGAATTAATTATTAATCGCGATTGTTTCGGTGATTTCGCCATAATTTTCGCACAGATCACGCCAACCATCTGCAGAAAATGTTCGGAGAAATTAATCTCAGGAGGATAACATTGGGATGGCGCGATGTTGCCTACTTTGGACAACAAAACTGTGGAGCGACTTCCAGTGGTAATTTCGTGCAACGGTGTACGAAAATTAGTGGAGATACCTGCGATTTCTTCCAGTAGTGGAAGACATCAGGCCTTGGCGATATTTGCAACCTTAGAAGAAAGGAATTTAAGTAGTAGGGATATGGGGGTTCTGGAACAACGTAGCGACTGCGCTGCCTGTGCGGTGCGTGCAGTGCGCTGCCGTGAGGAGCGTGCGGTGCTATGGTAGCGACTGCGCTGCCCGTGCGGTGCTATGGATATGTGAGAGTGAGCGAGAGGGTGATAGTTTGAAGGGAGGGGAGGGAGGGAGGAACGGGATGGAGTAAGGAGAGGGGATGGGGGGAGGAAGGGGAGGGAGGTAGGAAATGGACGTGACAAAACTGACAGACAGACGGACTGACAGACAGACGGACATACATACATATATACCGACAGACATACATACATAGCTCGGCGTGCTGACTGTTGCGAGTGTGATGTTGTCCTCTGCCCCGCCTCAGTATCGTTTGTGGTACTTGAGATTGTTGTTGTTGTTCTGAATATGCGGAGCGTTGTTGTTGGAAAAATATTTTTTATTGCTTTAATTTAATTGCTTTTCGTCATTTTGCTATGTGGTTGTTGTAGATTTAGTAAATGAGTTATGGGCATTTCAAGTGGTTGATTGCCTCGCGACCACACTTATTGTATGTACATATATATTAATACAAATATTTCATTCTCAGAATTGGAGATGATATTTTCGGTACTTTCTGTTTAGGAATATTTCTCATGGTCTGACAGACAGACGGACGGACACACTGATAGACAGACGGACATACATACATATAGACAGACATACATACATGCATATAGACGGACAGACATACAAACATATGGACGGACATACATACATATATACCGACAGACGGACATACATATATACGGACAGTCGACGGACGGTCGAATAGACAGATGGACAGTGAACATACAAAAATTTAATTGTTCATAAATCCAGTGTAATAGTTAGCTAGGAGATCAGCTTGATGGCAAAAGTGGTTGTTGGGAAGAGGTAATGGGAAAGTGTAGGGTGGGAAGACGAACAGACATAGACACATTAGACCGGTCCTTATTTATATGGACAAATTTATTTTCTCGAATATATGTTACGGCAAGCGCTAAAAATATTCGTTTTAGTCTCACAAAGCATAAAAAAAAATTTGACAACGATTGGATAATTTTTAGCCGTGCCCCAAGCACCTTTTTGTTTTTATTATGAGAAATAAGGCAAAAAAAAATATATTTTTTTATTTTATTTGCATTTATTTGAAAAGTAAGAATAAACTGAAATATTTTTATTAATTACATACTCATAGTAACATTAATATTATTTTAATTTAATAGTGAAGTCTTTTTAAAAGTGGGATAATTCATGTTATATTCTTTAACCACTTGAAAAAGGAATTGTTTCTCCTCTTCATTGTGGGTTAATTTATTATTATAATCTGTAATGAATTTGGCGCCTCTTTCAGCTGCATCATTTACTACAGATAAGTTTTTACAAATTTGTGATCCCTGAGCGTAGTCAAATCTTTCATTCCAATCCGACGGATCGACTTGCAAAAATTCTTTTGAAATTTCTAAGCGATCAAAGAACGCGTGTGTATTGGAATTTACAAAATCGCTTAAATCTTTTTGCGCAAATGTGTCGATATTTGTTGGATTAGTTATTATTCGCTTGCATTTTTCTGTATTTGCTTTAACATTAATTGCCTGAACCATTTTTTTTTAATTGCAACACTTACATTAGGATCGAAGAATGAAAGACCGACTGCTTCTTCCGACAAATACCACAAATGATTGCTTATTTTTTGTAGCAAAGCAAGAGCTATATCCCTTTCAGGATAAGCTATAATATTTTTAATTAAATTTAGGTCTTGATTTGGTGCTTCAATTGCTTTAGTGCATCCAAACCAGGCTTTTACATAAATACGAACTATAAACAGACAGACACTACGTATACCGTTTAGCTCTTGTTTGGTCATATTGAATTCATTACGAAACAAATACATTTTAAGTGCATAAATAGATTTTGACATCCATCGAGCATGAGAAGTTGCACCAGGTATACGAAAGGTGTTAAAATTCGGCACCGTACCACCAAGAAAACTGACAACTAATTGTAATAATTCTTTGTAGTCGCGTCTGCTATGAGCTTGTTTTAAGTTATCTAGGCAGTAATTTAAAATTGTTCCACGTTCTTCAGCTGTCAATACTGTAATAATGTGTTCATCTTCTAAACAACTCTTATAATTTAATTTGTCAATATTATTCCAGTATTTGCTAAAGCGATTAAAAATTAGCACTTCTGGACCGGCTGCAGTAGCCACTCTAATTTGAAACACTTTACGGATCAACAACTCGTAAATATGGTGTCTGCAGGGAAAATATAATAAATCGCGACCTAGTTTTCCTTCAAGCAGAGCAGCAGCACCGTTTTGTGCTCCTGTATTATGAGCAGTTGTGTCGAAGCAGATAATTTCAACTCGATCAAGCATTTCATATTCTTTTATTGAATTAAACACGGCATCTGATATTTCTTTTCCACTCGAAGATTTTAACTTTGGAATGCCAAGTAGTTTATCGATACCTTGAGATGAGACTATGATTGGCAAGCGATCAACTTTTTCCCTGCCACTAATTTCTGGTAACATTGTACCATCCCAATGCAAAACAAAACTACGTGGAATCTGGAAAAAAAACTCAAGTTTCTTAATTTATACTCAAAACATAAAAAAAGAAGCATAGGGAAAAACACAAACACATTACAGTACTTACATCAAAGTTTGCTGCAATGTTTTGTGCTGTTGTTGCACGATGTTTCTGACGCATTCGACGAATTGATGAACGATTTAGTATAAGATCTTCGATATCATAGCCCAACGCGTCACCAGTTGCACTTAGGATATGAACTGCAGCACCATCAGTGATTTTCCACTTATCCAAAGTTGAAAGCAGTCTTGGTGTAAACAAATTTGTTTTACCTCTGGATATACCTGATATACCTAGATATGCATTTCCTGCTGATGTTGATGCTACAACTTCAATATCGTTTTCGTCGTCAATGTCAATCATACCTGTTTTACAACAATAATTCTGATTTGCTTAAAAGATATAATTCTTAATTGTATACCTCTTTGAGTATGTTGTTCATATAACTCTTTTCGTTCATCTTCTTTTATTCGACGCTGGTTTTCTTGTTCTTTCTGGACTGCCTTTCGCTTTTCTTTCTGCATGACAATTCTATCCGTTCCTAGCATACAACCTGGTCTTCCTTTTTCTCGTTGCTTTTTTAAGAACTCTTTGTCTTCTTGTATTTTAATTAATTCTATCGCGTTTGCGTGTGCGATATCGAATAAATCATGTAATTTATCTTGAAATTCAGTTTCTTTCCTGTTTTGACATTCTGTTTTTCGACCATGATGCTTTGTAATATCTCTCCACTCGTTGTATAATTTTTCCAGCTTCTCAATGCAGTGTTTTTCATGGTGTGTTGGAATTCGTGCTTTTTGCCAAAACGTACTAACCTCAGCAACAACTAATTTAGAACTTTCTCTTAAATTTAAACCAACTATTCTTAAATTATAAAATAAAACTTGTAGCACTTGTTTTCTTCCTGGTAATTTAGCTCCAGTAATTTGGTGGTCAATTACGCCAATTAACATAATATCATCATCCGATCGAAATCTTTTGGTTGTCATCGCTTTGGATTTTTAATTTTAAAATTTATTTGTTCAATTTTTTAAAGGTAATCTTTTGGACAATATTCTTTTAAATTTTTTTGTTTGAACTTCACGATTTCACTAAATTCGTCGATCTCCACGTGTGAAAGTTGCAATACAAAATGATTTATTTATGCGAATTTTCGTCAGACGTACACAACAACAACACAGTACTGGGCCGCCACAAAAAAAGAGAGAGTGTGTGTCACATTTGCCAAACGCACACACACACATTTCAATAAGTACTTACCAACAGGGCTGCCAGATACATTTCAAGAAAAACCGGGGAAAAACATTTCAATGTTGGCTGGGGCACGGCTAAAAATTGTCCAATCAAGCTCAAATTTTTTTTGTGTATTTTTAGGATCAAATAAAATGGTTTTAGCGCTTGCCGTCATTCGAATTCGAAAAAAAATAAATAAGGACCGGTCTAATATGTATGTTTTATTTGTATTACCTTGTATGACAATTTATAATATTACTTTACTTCTGTTAATGATATTGATAATGTGATGCAGCCTAAAAAAATTTACCAGCAATTTGATTACGCAATAATATAGTAATAAAACTATTAAAAGGTTAAAGATAAATATACTAAATATTTGAATATATTTATGTTTTATTTGTATTACATTGTACGACTATTTATAATATTACTTTGCTTCTGTTAATGATATTGATAATGCCATTAAATACTTTGAAAACATTTAATATTGTATTAATTTGATTATGCACAAATACTCGTATTTGTAAGATAATATCTTGAACTATTAAAAGGTTAAAGATATTCTATTTCATAACGTAACTAACATTACATCACATCACATATTCTTAACACCATAATTTTACTAGTTGCAAATGACGTGGGTAGTAAAAACACCATTACTGTTACAAACATTTTTTGCAATAGCTCTAAAATTGTGATTAAGTTTCAAGTTATGACGACAGGTAGTTTTTGCTAAGTTAATTTGGCAACGATCAGCAGCCTGAAAATATAATTGTTTATATTAGTTAACTGTAGAAGTAAAAAAACTAAATTAAATGGGGTTAAATTTAGAACTTTAAAATACTACGTTGTAAAAAATTAATAGTTGTAGAATTAAATTTTGAAGAAAGAGAATTATATCACTTTAATTTTTCAGCCGAATTCTATTTTCTGGCTATGTTTTATCACAGAATAAAGAGGATACAGAATGCGAATATAATCATACAAATTAAATATGGTGCCTGGTCGCAGTATTACGACCGCTGTTAACTTAACATTACGTTGGCTGTTATTATTATTGCGACCAGCATTTATCAGCTTTCGTTTCTGTAAGTGCCATGTTAAATTGCAATTTTTTTATTGTTTCAGTTTGTTCTTTGTTTTTGTTTTCTGTACAAACTGTCAACGCCGAGTTCATCCGTGAGAGAAAGAGAGCCGATGAACTACGGAACCCGCAATCAAAAAATTTGCCGTCGACGACTCCAAATTTCAATCAAAACGGTGTTGTTGTGTGGCGTAATAAAAAAATATGCACATTTTGGAGTAAAAAAGATCCACTTTTATCAGCAAAAGTAGTTTTGGGTGAAAATAATTGCGCAAAGCAACTCTTTATTTCTGCAACCAATTCCATCCAAGTAAAAATTTACTTCGTTGGCTGCGATTGCTTATAATTTTTGTGCTTTGAACAAAATGTTTAGCGTTTGTTAATAATTAAAGTAGAATTTCCTCTAATTCTTTAATTGTTTGCATTGTTTATCACTTTTGATATTTGTAATGCCTGCAAAATTCGCAAATCGGTATGAAATACTACGCATAGTTCTAATACTATTTTTGACAGTGTTGTATGTCGCGATCGCAATTTCTAGTTCCGGGTAAGATGAACTTTCAAGGCCAGTATTATTATTATTTCATAATACTGCTCCGCGAGTGAGTCAAGGCCAAGTTCACATTAATGCAACCACAGCACTTTGCTTGGCAAGCCCGAAGCTTTAGTTTAATTTGTTTTTAGTCAAGCTTTGGTTTAATGAACTTCGAAAGCTAAGGTAGCAACCAGAACACTTCCCATGGAATGGATTGTGGAAGCTGGCATTTAGTAGCGAGCTTGCAAACCCTAAAATCCATAGCGCGTGGCGATTGTAGTGGATTGTGGAAGCTAGCTTTCATTAGCAAGCTTCCAAACCATTAAATCGCTTGGTTTGAAATAACCAATCAGGTTTGATCAGAATCCACACGCGGAAGAATTAAATTGAGAACGAGATTTTCTTCCGCGTATTGATTCTGCGAATATTACAATTTTTATATGGCGAAATAATGGAAATTGCGAAACGCGCCAACAGCGACCCACTTTGTTTCGGTCGACGGGTGCGTCGACCAAGCCAAAGTGGAAACAAGAAACAAATTCCAAAGGGAGTCTTGTAAATATATCCAAACGACGCGGTCGTCTATCTAAAATCGCGTATCAAGTCGCGAGTTAGTTTTAATTAATGTACAAGTATCAGTGTAGATACCAAAATTAGTGTTTAGTGTCAATAAAAATCAATAACTTAACCAAGGAGTTTCATTCGTTGTACAGAGGACAACGATACCAGGAAGGAAGACCACAACGAAAATTAAATACAAAATATTGGCGCAGCGGGAATTTTCGAGCCGAGGATCGCTCGATAAGGAAAAAAGTAACTAGAATGAGATATTTAAATAAGCAATATCTGAATAGTTTAGGGAAGACAGGAAGTGAAACAATAATTTAGAAATAAAGTTGCCAGGAAATTTCAAAAAGTGAAATAATAATGTTAGGATTAAATTGAAATCGAAAGTATAAGAGTGACCCAATAAAATTAAAATACAACTTTAAATTACCTTGAATGTGTGTGAAAAATTTAAGTGGAAAGTATCTTTAGAATAAAATAAATTAGAACACGACATACCTTTAAATGAAATTTAATAAAGAAGTATTATAGCATTTTAAAAAACAAAAACAGAATAAATTGAAAAGGAAAAGTTATAAATTATAAGCTAGTTAAAATTAAAAGTTAAGAGCAAGTGATCGTATATGCGAAAAACAAGTTTAAGAAAAAAAAAGGAAAATTGGCAAAAAAGTGAGTTCCGGGAAAAATTAAAACAGTGAAAGTAAAAAATTGAAAAATAAAAGTAGAATCAAATAATAGGTAAAAGTGAAAAGGATAGTAATAGAATTAAAAGAATTTAATTCTATTATTATATCAAATATATTATTTTATATACATTATATAAAACATAAAATAAGTTTCAGGTCCCAAAATCATCGGTTACATCAAAAGGATGCTAGCTTAATTGCACGGCAAACTTATCTGTGCAATAGCATTAGCTGGGCAAAATCTTTGCTGAGGTCGACCCATTTCACTCGGGAAGTCATTCTTATATAATATTTTTATAATTATAGGATAAAGTATTAGAGAAAATAGGATTTTTTTATATATATATTTCGAATATAGTATATATATATAATAGTATATATATTTCGAATAAATGTAATAACAATGTTGTACATGAACTAACAATTTAATTGAAATTAAAACAAGTGATTTAGAATGCTAGAAAGTCAACAAAAGTCCAATAAGTAAAAAGCAGATGTGCAGGAAACGTATAATATTTAATTCAAGGAGAATGTTTGGAATCCAAATTCAAAAATTGCAAATTTACAGAATTAGTTACTGTGATTAGCAAATTGGCGAAAATCAGAGTGACTTTATTAACTTAAATAAATTTTATTTAACGTGGTAAAGTTCGGATGATAAAAGCAAATTGTTAAAAACAGTTTTCGTTGTATCATTTTCGGGTATGTGTCTTAGACGTTTGACTTCAAATGACATATGTTAAATAAATTTTAACATTTAAGTAATTTGATCTCAAAGTCGCACATTTCAACTATCTCATTCAAAAGTAGAACATTTTAAAAAACAGATTAAAGTTTCATTACTAATAAAAATGGAAATTTCAAAAATTAACAAAAACAACAAATTTCCAGAAAACCCTAAGAAAGAAGACCATAATTGTTCTTAAATTACAGACCATAAATTTCGGAAACAATAATTAGAATTATACAAATAAATTTAGAAGTATTACTTTGAAACAAATTTAATATGATGAAAAAAAAATAATATTATAATAAACTTGGAGTTATACTAACACAAACAAGTTTAGAAAACAAATAATTAACTATGTTATATTAAGTTTTGGAAATAAAAAGAATTCACAAAACATATTCGTTAGTTTTATTAATTCATAGCGACCAGGCTAACAGCAATAGCTGCAAGAATTAAACGAAATCGATTCTGCTGTACTTGCAAAAAGAAGTAGGTCATAAACTTGAACTTGAACTTCAAGCAAGGCCAGAATTGTCAAACTACAAGCAGCAGCTGATAGCAACAATAAACACAAAAGCGCGTCAGGCACCAGGCGATCATAATTAAGCGACGAGCTCGGATTACACAAAAAACAAAATATTTTTAATAAGAGAAATAAAACAACAAGCGTACGAATGTATAGCGAATGTTGACAACGCGATTGTAAAAAAAAGGTGTCAATGAGCCGTATTAAAGCTGAGTAAGCAAAAGTTAATTGCTTCTACAGATTTAATTAAAGTTTTAATTGATTCCAAAAATATCCAAAATACATACTTAGAACAATAAGTATAGGATAATTAATGGCCGAATCGCTACAAGAACAAACATATTTAGCCTTAGAAAAGAACCATAAGGATTTGAAAAGGCAAATAGAAGACTTTGCATCAAAACTTTGGAGCATCCTGAAAAGCACTGTTTCCAATAAGGAAAATTTAGAGTTAATAAAGACTAGAATACAAGCCCTAGGAGAAACATCAACTTTAGAAAAAGCAGACGCAGTCATAGAGGAATTGCTAACATTTTTTAAAAATATAATAGAAAGTAAAAACCAAAGCATAAGGGACTATTCGTCAGAATTTAACACGTTAAAAAAGAAATACGATACTTACCTAAACGAAAAACATTTTCAAGAAAAGATAATAAAGACTTTGGAAGACGAGAACGAACACCTTAGAAAATTACTGAATGACGAAGGATTAACAGAAGAAACCTTAAATAAAACGTTAGAACTGGAATCAGTACAAAAGTCAAGAGAAGACTGTGCATCTTTAGAAAAGGCGCATTCCAGAATCCAAGAATTAAAAGAGGAAAACAGACGGCTAAAACAGGAAATAGAGCTAGCGCACGACCAATCACTATACCATAAGGAACCAACCCCCGCCGCACCCAGTCCAAAGGAATATAATTCAATTTCATTCCCTACATATAAGCAACCAGCGGCAGATCACAGCAAGATGGGTATAGCGGAAATAGCCAAAACAACACGCAGTATTGTTCCACTGTTTGCAGGAACGCAGTCACCAGATTTGAGAGGTGAAGTGTATAAGTTCATACAGGTGTGCGAGTTAGCTACAAATGAAGCAACTGAAGCAAATAAACCATTTTGCATCAAACAAAGATTATATAGAGACGCTTATGATCTTGTAGGCACACAACATGTCAACACTCTAGAGGAATTATACCTAGCGATACGAAGAGTCTACCTACCACCAGCTGCATTAGACGTAACGTTGTCAGAACTCCAGAATTGCAGCCAATTGCACAATGAGGACGTCCGGCAGTTCGCAAGACGCCTCAACATGAAAAAAACACAGGTATTGTGTTAAGATGAAACATTAACATGAAAAATAGTGAAAGACACATATAAGGGAGTAGGTGACAGCGCACTTGTATCCATGGTAACGACATCGGCAAATAAGGCGTTTAGAACAGGGTTAACAGATGCAACGTTACGAACGCACATGTTAAATTTGAAAGGGAAAAGTATTGAGGAAATGACTGAAATAGTAGTAAACACGCTGGTGGAAATACAAAGAAGTAACTCCATTCATCAACCCAATATTACACCAATATTTAATATGAATTCGATTGAACTATATATAACACCTGCAGTAAATAATAACGTGAATTACAAAAGACCAGAAATAAGGCAGAACATCTCGAGAGCGCCACAATATAAAATAATTTGTTCATTTTGTAATAAACGCGGGCATACGAGAGAAAAATGTTTAACTAGCGAAAACACACCGTATTGTCCAAAATGTCTAACATATGGTCACGAGACAAACTGGAGGTGCAACACCAATGACTACAACAGAAGTGGAGCGAACAACAAAAATCAAGGGCCGAATAACCAGAGCCAAAGTCAAGGAAATCAGCAGTGGAACCAACCTCATCAAACTTGGAAATCAAATCAAGTACAGAGAACCTGGAACCCAATTCAAGTGCAGCAAACCTGGCAACCCAAACAACCGGATCAAAATAGGCAAAATAAACAAGCTCAAACGCATTGGAACCAAACACAAAAGAACCTCGTGAACCCAAAACCGAATCCATTTAAGGGGGTTCAAGGGAATAAGAATACTATGAACACACCGAATAGCGCTAATCAAACAATATGTCATTGGTGTAACAGACCAGGACATATAGTAGCAAACTGTGCAGCTAACAGGAGTTGGGAAACTCTGCAAAACAATCAGCAGGGAAACCGGCAAGGGCCCAGACAAGGCCAGTAATCTGGGAACCCAACAAGAATAGAAATTTAGGGCCAAAAGAAGTAGTAACCGTACGTCCAACATCGGAACAGATCGTGGATACGTTACCGACTTCAGAAATATTAGAAGCTAATAAAGCTAAAAATAGTTGGTACAAATTTACTAGCAGAATAAAAATTATCAAACAGAATGATAAAGTAAATGCTTTAAATGAAACATTCAGTAAAATAATAAATAAAGCGAAGAAAATAATAGAATTGGGAGCAGAGTTTTTAATAATCATCTTGCTAATTATACAATTAGCATGTACATCGATTGTAAAAACTATGTTTCTCAATTTTCACCACTACAAAGCAAGGAGCACTAGTCTTAATATAGTAGAATATATTACAGATATAAAAGCACTTGCAAATAAAATAAAATTAAAAGTACTAGAAAAATTTAAAATTTTTATGTCACAATTACAGGACAAGAAAACAATACGTTCGTGGTTAACGAATAATTTGAATAATAATTATTAAAATACTATAAAGGAAGTATCCAACTGGGATTCAGCCACGTTAAGTGATGTGTTCATTGAACTGCCTTGTGTAGAGGCGAGAAATGGAAAACTCATTTTACTGGTGGATACAGGAGCGGATACAAGCCTAGTAAAAGAATGTGCATTAAAGGAAGATGCCATAATAAATAGAAAGGTTAAAAAGGAATTAAGTGGAGCATTTGGAGGCTGTATAACCACAATAGGGTCCACCAGCATATGCCATGATGAGGTACAGCCCTTAAGTTTAACGCTACACGTTGTGTCACTTAAACAAGGGGTACCGGCGGACGGCATACTGGGTAGAGACAACATGTGGAACAGATCCATTATAAACACGCTCAGTAAAAACTTAACCTTATTTAATAATAATAAAGAATTTGTAATTAAATTGCCACTACTAGGCATCAAAAATACAGAAGATCAAAGTAACAAAAATAGTATAACAATTGAAGCAAGAACGGTTAGAATAACGCCGTTAAGAATTAAAACTAAAGTTATGACTGTGGTAGTTCATAAACAAGAGATTGCACCAGGAGTGTACCTGGGGGAAACACTAGCAAATGTGGAAAATAAAGAGGTCAAAGTACCAATCCTAAACTCAACGGTAAAAGATTTCATTCTTAGTGACAACTTTGTACCGAGATTTAGTGATTTCCACAAATACAAGCTAAGTGATGTTTCGGACAATCAATGGACTACCATCAACAGTATAAGTAATGCGAACATAACGCAACGCCTGAACACTTTAATGAAAGATTTGGATTTGGATCCTTCCTTAAACCAAGAGGAAAAGGAATCCATAACAAAGCTATGTGCGAAGTATAATGATATTTTTCTTTTAGAGGGTGACCAATTGACGTACACCCCAGTACTAGCACATAAAATTTCAATAAAGGTGGATCAGCCACCAATTAATCAAAAACATTACCGTATTCCTCAGACACATAGGGAGGAAATGAATAAGCAAATTCATAAACTACTAGAGGAGGATTTAATATCCCCAAGTGTATCTCCATAGAACTCACCACTACTTCTAGTTCCAAAGAAGAGTGGAAAAGATGGAGAAAAGAAATGGCGCCTAGTGATAGATTATAGGAAAGCAAACGAGGTGACAATTAAACAAGTCTTTCCACTTCCTAGGATAGATGATATTGGACCAGTTAGGAAGTAGTAGATATTTCTCGACGTTAGACTTGGCAAGTGGGTACCACCAAGTCCTAATGGACAAAGCAGACAAGGAAAAGACCGCATTTAGTTCAGCGTTAGTTCAGCGAACATTTTGAGTTCAACCGAATGCCTTTCGGTTAACTAAAGGTTAACTAAAGGTTAACTAAAGTTTTTGAGGTCATTAGGGAAAATAACTTAAAATTAAACATTAGCAAATGCCAATTTCTACGACAAGAAGTCGTATATTTAGGGCACAAGTATTCAGAACATGGAGCACTTCCAGACCCTAGCAAGGTGGAGTGCGTCAAAAACATTCCACCTCCTAAAAATAAAAAGTGTACCTGGGGGAAACACTAGCAAATGTGGAAAATAAAGAGGTCAAAGTACCAATCCTAAACTCAACGGTAAAAGATTTCATTCTTAGTGACAACTTTGTACCGAGATTTAGTGATTTCCACAAATACAAGCTAAGTGATGTTTCGGACAATCAATGGACTACCATCAACAGTATAAGTAATGCGAACATAACGCAACGCCTGAACACTTTAATGAAAGATTTGGATTTGGATCCTTCCTTAAACCAAGAGGAAAAGGAATCCATAACAAAGCTATGTGCGAAGTATAATGATATTTTTCTTTTAGAGGGTGACCAATTGACGTACACCCCAGTACTAGCACATAAAAGTATAAGCCTTTTTAGGTCTTGTGAATTATTACAGGAAATTTATACCGGGAACGGCAAAAATAGCACTTCCAATTAACAAATTGTTAAGAAAGGACGCTAAGTTCGTATGGACAGGAGACTGCCAGAGAGCATTTGAGCGGTTAAAAGAATCAGTCATGTCACCACCAGTGTTGGCATATCCAGATTTTTCAAAGGAATTTCTTTTAACTACCGACGCAAGTAATGAAGGTTTAGGCGCGGTCCTTTCTCAAGGTAACGTAGGCGAGGATAGGCCAATAGCTTTCGCAAGCCGAGCGCTAAGCGACACAGAGCAAAGATATTCAACGATAGAAAAGGAATTCTTAGCAATAGTATGGGCTACAAAAAATTTCAGAGCATACCTCTTAGGCAGACATTTTAAAATTTTTACTGATCACCAGCCATTAAAGGGAATAGCCAATTTAAAGGATCAAACTTCTAGACTGGCAAGATTCAGACACAAGTTGTCAGAGTATGATATCGAAATCATATATAAGCCAGGCAAGAAAAATTTGAACGCAGATGCATTGAGTAGAATTCCTCAAAATCGTAATGTAGTAAAAGCAGTCCAGACCCGCTCTAGAACCAAAGAAATAGAAATGAAGAACCAAGGAAATAGCGAAAATTCAAGGACAATTCCGACGCCTGTAGAACCTGACACTCCAGGCATAACACAAAACGAAAACACAATTTTGTTAGAGAACTCAAAACAAATAGAGACTGTTATCAAAGATTTTCATAATACCCCATTAGGAGGTCACCAGGGAGCAGTAAAAACGTACCTAAGAATCAGGCAACAATATAGGTGGCCAGGGATGCAAAGGCAAATAAAAGATTATGTAAAAAATTGTCCTAAATGTCAAGCGAACAAAAGTTCGAGATTAACGAAAATGCCGATGGTGCTAACAGATACACCAATGCGGCCGTTTGACAAAGTTTATATGGACATAGTAGGTATTCTACCAGAAACTGTGTCTGGCAATAAGTACATCTGAACGTTTCAAGATGACTTTTCGAAATTTATGGCATGTACAGCTATCCCAGACGCGGAAGCAAGTACTGTTGCAAGGGCATTCTACGACGAAGTGATTACGCGTTACGGGATTCCGCGAATTTTAATTTCAGATAACGGAACAAATTTCATTTCAAAGTTGTTCTCAGATACATGCAAATTGTTAGGGATTAAAAAATTGCATATAACGCCATATCATCCGCAAGCTAATGGCTCACTAGAAAGAAGCCACAGACCATTAGAGGAATATTTACGTAGTTTTGCTAAAGAAGATGGGTAAAATTGGGACCAATGGTTAACTGCAGCCATGCACGTTCACAACCACACACCCCACATTACGTAAAGCAAACACCTTTCCGCACTTTATTCGGGTTCGACATAGAAATGCCGACCAATTTAAAAAGAAAGTGTAGTCCGGTATATAATGCAGAAGACCCAAATAAGGTTCTAAGATTCCAAATTCAGAGAGCTCACGAAATAGTGAGGAAAAATCAGGAAATGGCTAAACAAGTAGCCAAAAATCATTATGATAATAAGTTAAATTTAGTAGAATTTAAAGTAGCAGATAAGGTATTAATTAAGAATCAGACTAGGAAAAATAAGTTTTCTCCAATATGGATAGGGCCATATGAGGTAGCAAAGATTAAAACTCCAATTACGACAGTTTTAAAAATTAAGGTAAAGGAGAAACCTTTCCACAATAATTTACTTAAGTTATATAATAGCAACTAAATAGGAAAATAGGACTAACTAGATAAATACATAGGAACCCATCAGAATAACTTAAAATACTAAAATAGAGTTAGGAGAACATTAAGTTAAACAGAATAGTCACCTTATTAGGAGTAGGATACAAAAAATTAGTATAGAATAGGATTGATAGCATATATTATAGGATAGTATGAAATTAACATTTTTAAGTTTATTACTAATAATTTTAACAATCATCAAATTTCATAATGAAAAATTCAACAAAGAAATAAAAAAGAAATCAGAATAGCGTTTCAATAAGCAACAACTTGTTTATTTAAGCGTGAAAATATAAGAAAAGAAAACTCATAATAAAATTTGAGTAATTTGTTTTTAATTTTGGATTGAACTTTTTAGGTTGTATTCATTTTAATTGATAATATACGGTATATGAAAAGTAGCTGTTCCGTTAAATACACAGCCAATATAACCTTACATTTGCAATTATTATAAAAATAATTGCACATGTAAAATATGCCTGAAGAGTACGTTCATGCATATTACATACAAATTCGCACCCATGTCTATATGTCATAGAGAACAATATGTAGAAATTGAGATAAAGACATAAATTAGAATGAGTATAAATACTAATTTAAAATAGAGAAAAATATAAAAATAAAAATATTTTGTTTCCATTATTGATAATTTCTGTTCGATTACTAATAAAGTATATTACAGCTAAATGTAGGGCAAATTGACAAACATATGTCAAAATAAGAGTAATAACAAAATGTAGCGATTAATGCAAGCATCTGCAAAAATGCAGAAACAAGTTGAACAACTGAACACGAGCAGAATGCAGTGTCAGTTTTAGAACAGCTAATGACAAAAAAAAAAGAGAGAAAGAAAACGAAAGACACCAGAGGTGATTAACTTTAAAACAACCAAAATAAAAGGAAAAATAAAAGACACAAATAATAAAAAATTGTTATAAACATATATTACAATGTAATACAATATTTACACATATATAAAAGTAATTTAAAAGGTAATTAAATTGTAATTTAGAACAAAATATTTACCAAATTACCAAAATAAGAAAATTAAAGAAAAAATTTTTTTTTAAATAAAATTTTTATAATAATAGAAAAAGAAATGTACAAAAAATCTCACATAAAACGTTACATATTACAATACTTGTAGGAATTTTGACTTTGGAAGTCAAACTTGGTCTTGAATTTTATATGTAATAGCATAAGAAATAATATTCAGCTCGAATATTCGAAAGAAATATTATATGAATTACAATTATTCAACTGATTGCATAAATATTAGGAATTGCGTAATGAAATTTTATATGGAATTAGGATAGAGATGAAATGTTTAAACTTGAATTCAAATAAACGCAATGGAAACTACAATTGCATAGAATAACTACACAATAATAATGTCAATTCCTAATCAAAAACCAAATTATACATACCATAAAAATATTGTAAGAACAAAAATATAAAAATTCATAGTAATAACGTATATTAAAGAAGAATCCAGCATGCAGAGAAGCGGAACTGAATGCTGATGTACACCCACGAGAGCAGCAGAAGACACTCATATCCTATCAACACTTGAAGAAGGGGGAAGGGTAGCTGGAACAGTTGATCAGCGTAGCGACAACAACCATCGCAACCAAAGATGGAATAGTCGCAACAATCAAACGCATCAACGCAACGATGCAACAACAGTCGACAAAAACGCGAAACTACCTTCAAAGAGATCCGACAACAACAACAGTTGAACATCAATTCGATCGAGGCGGTGACAAATACACAGTACCTGAGGTCACGTGGAGACCAAAATCAAGAAAATAGAGACCTAATCCATCTGCAGCAGCTAACTACAAACCAGTGGCTGCGCAAATGCGAAATCCTCAGGAATCATGATGGCGGCCTAGCAGCTTAACTTCAAGCGAAAGCTATGTTAAGCATAAGGAACAGCATCACAACGTCGCGGCGATGAAGCAGCTCGTAGACAACTAATGCGGTCATCCACAGTTCGCCAGTTAAATTCATGGTACATTATCCCGAGGCACAAATCACACTCCACAACATTACCTCAAGAGATGACGATTTAAAACGTATCACCACTATCGACAAGAAAAATTTTGAAGATGTTTAGCAAGATGTTACAAATGATGATCTTGGTAACATCTCAACCATCGACTACCGTGAAGCGAAAAACAATTGAACCCAATTGCGGGACAACGATACTACCGACAACGAACAACTGCATCTGATCATCAAGCATAGCACCTACCAAGTCAGCTACCCAGCAGCAACATTCCCACAATACATCAATATCAACGTGTACACCAGCATCAAGGAGTACATCAACAACAAAACCATCATCAACAACAACAAGAAGATCAACTTCAAGATCAACATCCAAATCATCCACCTACACACAGATGACACCGAAGGAATGCAGTTGTATTATTGAATTATCATTGTAAAAAGTTTTATTGTAACTATTGACAAATAATTGCCTTGTAATTATTGTATTGTAATTATTACTAATAATTAATTATATTGTTGTATTAACTAATCTCACCTCAAACAATTGAAATAACACATAAGATATTCATAGGAGAGAAAAGGAAAAACACAACCATAGATAAGTAGACAATAAGCAAAATCAACCTAAACACACGACCACCCCCAATTCAACAGACAATAAATGTACAAGAAAAATTTAATATCGTTTTGCACGATACTAAATTTTTCTTCCCCCAGGGTGGAGGGATCTTGTATGTCGCGATCGCAATTTCTAGTTCCGGGTAAGATGAACTTTCAAGGCCAGTATTATTATTATTTCATAATACTGCTCCGCGAGTGAGTCAAGGCCAAGTTCACATTAATGCAACCACAGCACTTTGCTTGGCAAGCCCGAAGCTTTAGTTTAATTTGTTTTTAGTCAAGCTTTGGTTTAATGAACTTCGAAAGCTAAGGTAGCAACCAGAACACTTCCCATGGAATGGATTGTGGAAGCTGGCATTTAGTAGCGAGCTTGCAAACCCTAAAATCCATAGCGCGTGGCGATTGTAGTGGATTGTGGAAGCTAGCTTTCATTAGCAAGCTTCCAAACCATTAAATCGCTTGGTTTGAAATAACCAATCAGGTTTGATCAGAATCCACACGCGGAAGAATTAAATTGAGAACGATTTTCTTCCGCGTATTGATTCTGCGAATATTACAATTTTTATATTGCGAAATAATGGAAATTGCGACACGCGCCAACAGCGACCCACTTTGGTTCGGTCGCCAAAGTGGAAACAAGAAACAAATTCCAAAGGGAGTCTTATAAATATATCCAAACGACGCGGTCGTCTATCTTAAATCGCGTATCAAGTCGCGAGTTAGTTTTAATTAATGTACAAGTATCAGTGTAGATACCAAAATTAGTGTTTAGTGTCAATAAAAATCAATAACTTAACCAAGGAGTTTCATTAGTTGTACAGAGGACGATACCAGGAAGGAAGACCACAAAGAAAATTAAATACAACAACAGATTGCTGGCAAACTGATTGCAACGTAACATACCAGCAAATAAAAAATTGTTGAGAGAGTAAAATATTCCAATTTGCAGCAATCAAAAAATTGCAATGTAACATGGCACTAATATTTATTTGGTTTGGTGTTTCTAACAGGACTGAGTGAGCTGATCGGCATTTCTCGACGGCAACTTCGTTATCATTCGGTATCATCATTAATCAGTCGACTTTTTTGAAAGGCCGGCATATCAAACTCCTAATAACTTGTCGATTAGCACTTTGCACTAATACAAAAGTACTCTTAAAATTTCATGTTTGTAGTTTTCAGTGAAGATAAAAAATTATATGTGCACACGTAGATATATGAATATTAAATTTTATATGTATTTATAGAAAATTTATAGAAAATACGATATGAAAAATTTAAATTACGTAGGAAGAAAATAACATTGTTTCCATTAGTTCTTATCTCCAAGACATCGTTGATACATACAAATGGAGTTTTTTTCTGCGACGACAATGTCGTCAATGTAGTCTGAATATATTGTATACGAATTCGTACGAACTTATTAATGTTAATTCGGGTCACTAGTCGTAGAATTCAGGTCGTAATCGTTGGCAAGACAACCTACAAGACATTGTCTTGCATCTGTCTTCATGCGGACAATTTCCAGACAATGTCCCTAAACATTTCGTCAATGGAAATTTGCTGACGACAAATAAGAATTGTCTGCAAGTCAATGAGTCAGTAAAATTCTAAGCACAAGCAGACGGGCATCCATGCGCTCAGAAAATCGATCGCATATTAAAACCAACAAGTTGTTCTTACTGACCGAAAGTCTTCCAGAAATCACTCGCTTCATTGAAAACAACAGTCATTTTTATGCTTCGGGCTGAGTTGAGTGTGGACGTGAACAAACGAAGCAACACTCATTTCATGTGTGCTTGGGTAGTTGATAACAGCAGAGAACTTTCTCGCCAGACAAATTAACAGCGATAAAAGGTCTGTTAATCAAACTCGCCGAGTAGTCTGTTAAGTAAAACGCTGGAAGTAGCTCATGGTGGACGATTCTCTTCCAGTCCACCATACCATCAGCATCACCTTTTTCAGCGTCAATCCTGGCTTTGGGAGCATTTTTAACCGCTCTCTATCATTTGCCCACGATTTGACGCTTCCGATTATCATACGTGACCAATTTCTCATCAGCGGTTATGACAAGTATCAAAAAAGGCTAGACGGGGAAGGAGGGAGGAAGGAAGGGGAGGGAGGGAGGTAGGGGAGGTAGGAAGGGGAGGGAGGGAGGAAGGAAGGGGAGGGAGTGGAGGGGAGGGAGGGAGGAAATGTGGGTGTCAAAACTGACAGACAGACGGACAGACCGACATATATAGCTCAGCGTGCTGACTGTCGCGATTGTGGTGTGTTCCTCTGCCTTGATCTCTGCCCGCTTGTCTATCGTTTGTGGTACTTGAGTGTCGTTGTTTTTGTTTGCGTTTTGGGGTGTACTCTTTGTTGTTGGAACTTTTATTTCTTTTTAATTTTTGCTATGTGGTTGTTGTTGTTGTTCTTTTTCTTCAGCTGGCGACGTACTTTTAGAAATTTTTGTTTTTTGCACAGATTCATAATGTAAACAAACGCAACTGGTTTACGACTAAAATTATTTCAACCAAATGTTTTTTCTCTCTTCAACCAAATTTTCTGGTTTATGCTTGCATGTTTTATATTCTAAATTAAAAAGAATCTATTTTTAAGGCATACATTATATTTTATTTTTATAACATTTTATTATACAAAGTTTTCACATTTGATAATACATTGCTTGTGTTAAGGGAAAGTCAACCAGAACCTCCAAGCGAAAGTCGTCAGTATCTTCCTTCATTATTTTACACAAATAGTAAGCTCCATTTGAGAATTCTTGTATTGTCTCATCCCTGATGTTGTTAAATCTTTGCGGTAGAAAAATGACATTCTCTTCCAACTCCATCAAAACTCGGGCTCCATACTTAGTTTTCGTTTTCCGGACATTTTTAATTGAATACCATTTGTTTGGCTCCATATCCTTAACTGCTAATGTGGTTTTTTGCACACTGTTGTTTCGATTGAAATCGTCCATAGCAGCGACGGAAAAAGTTGAGGATCCTTGACGTTGGTTCAGATTCATTTTCAAATTTTTTATTTCGTAATTTCTTGATAGGTAGCACTATAAAACTAATTGAAGAGCTATTAACTGCACCGATCAAAAGATGAACTAAAACTGAATATATGCAATCAAAGAAAATAGTATTTATGACAAGATATTTAAATTTTTAGTTTAGTTTGTAGTTAGAATTTAGAGAGCACAGAGAGAGAGAGAGAGAGAGAGAGAGAGAGTTTCACAATGAAAGAATCTTGGACAAAGAAGATGCAGAGGTGAAAAATCCATTTAAATCAGACAAGGAGTGGAATAGCTCTTCATCATCAAATATACCTTATAATAAATACAAATAAAATATAAATAAAATAAAACACAATTTGATTTCATTTTAATAAACTTTATTCGTTATTTCTCCTAAAAAAAGTTAAATTATAAAGAAATTTTAGACATAAATGACCGCAGTTAAATGAATTATAATCTTGATGTTGAGTGTAGTTGTAACGTATTCCATCACCCAAGTATTGGATTACTTCATACGGTGGTTGCAAGTTTCCAAAACTATCAAAATATTCCTTTTGATTCTTGTTTTTATAATATGCTACCCAATGAGTACCAGGTCCCTCTGATCTATCAAGATTAACGATCCCACATTCTTGTCGATGAGGATGCTTTGGTAAGGTGTTTAGCATAAAAATACCTCTAAAGTGTGGTAGATTCGTTGTATATTTCATTAGGTCGATACTTGTGAGGGCTCTGTTGGGTAGCTTCTTAAAAAGTTTTTTGGTTGAGGGCTATAATATAATCCCAATCCTTTTTTGTAGGGTTTAAGATACAAGCCTTTACCAATAGCAATTGCTTCCATAGTTTGATTATGTCGATTTGCGTCTTTCCATTGTTTTCTTGCAGAGTTGGCTTCATTAATTGCTTTCGCGATTGCAGCACCACCAGATGCCAAACCACCAACGGCTCCAAGGGCTGTTAAAATGGGCACTAGTGGTAGAAAACCTCCTACTTTTGGAATAGGTATAACACGTGGAATATCTATCAGGGATTTTTTACGTCCAAAAGACTTTTTGATTACACCTTGTGCCATTTTAATAGCATTGGCGATATCTTCTGGTTTTCGTTGCTTGATAATTTTCAATGCATTTTTAACAGTTTTTGTAAAAATTTTCTTTACACAGCATTTTTTCACCTTTTTCTTTATTTTCTTAAGGTTCTTATTTAGCTTGTTTCCCATACCGAATTTGACTTTAGCTTTCATTGTTTTGGCTACTAACCATGCGTTTATTCGCTCACTATATTTACTATCGTTTGATTTTGCTCTTTGCAACGCCTTTTCAACTAATATTTTATCTGCTTCGTGACGCTCATCCAAGTTCTGTGTATTACTATAAGCAATGTCGTGCTCTCTACATGCAGCGTCCAGTGGATTGATTCCTTTATCACCTCTTTCTAAGCGTTTTTTTAGTTTAGTTCCTGGACCACAAAATTGATAGCCCGGCAAATGAAGTTCAACTGGTAGAGAATTTATAGCTTTATTTAAAAGACCTCTTCCAATTACTGGTTTATCAAGACTGAAATTATTTTTATAATGGATGAGCATTTTATATAACTCTTCAATTGAACTGTTTCGATATAAATGAATATAAAGGTGTGATAATTACGTATTTATATCATAAGCTAAAATGCGGTTCGTCAAGCAAGACAAAAATATTACTGTGAAAAATATGGATCTTGTTACTAATAATGCAACGAAACTCAGACACAGTTCCCTTCTGCCGAATTCAATTAGATGTCTTATTGTGGGACCCTCGAATTGCGGAAAGACTAATGTCATGTTGAGTTTAATAGAAAGTCCAAATGGCCTAAAGTTTGCCAACATATATTTTTACTCAAAATCATTATATCAACCATATCTAATCAATATGATATATATATATCAAATATATCAATATGAATATCTAAAACGGTTAATAAAACCAATTCAAAATATGGGATTCTTTACGTTTTCCGAGAACGAAGAAGTGCTCAAGCCGAATGAAGCAAAAACCAACTCAATAATGATATTCGATGATGTAGCTTGTGAGAAGCAAAACAACATTCGAGAATACTTTTGTATGGGCAGACACAAATCTATTGATTGCTTTTACTTATGTCAAACATATACAAGAATTCCCAAGCATTTGGTGCGCGATAATGCCAACATGATTATTATGTTTAAGCAAGATGAGATGAACATGAAGCACATATACAATGATCATGTCGGAACAGATATGGTTTATAAAAAATTTATTAATATATGCGGAGAATGTTGGAAAGATAAATATGGATTTCTTGTAATAAGCAAAGACGATCCAATTGATGGTGGACGTTACAGAAAGGGATTTGATACATACATTCACCTATAATATGGATGGTTACCATTATATTCATATTAGTATGCTACTTAGCTTTCAACTGATAACATTGATATAACTAAACTGTTCAAAAGGTGTTCAAAGCTGTTCAAGAGCTGTTCAAAAGGTGTTCAAAAGGTGTTCAGAGCTGTTCAAAAGGTGTTCAGAGCTGTTCAAAAGCTGTTCAAAAGCTGATCTGATATATTGTATGTTGTTGCTAAAATGGATGACAAAATATTAAAAGACTTGATCAAAACTAGACGCATATTAAAACAGAAATTTAAGAATATAAAGTTAGGAAAAGCAGATTTAGAGAATGAATTAGAAAAGACATTTAGCCACATCACAAAACCTCTAAAAGAAATAGTCAAGCACTCCAATACAAATTATAATAAGGACAAGCATAACATTAAAAACAATAAGGTACCACTAAAAGTAAAAACAAGTACTCCAGCTAAAGCACGAAAAGTCGATTTCTCAAACGAAACTCTTATCAATAGTAATGACGATGAAGACGACGACTTTTTCTCTCAAATAGAAGATGCAGAAGATATAATAAATAAATCACCTAAAACAAAATTATTCTCTGAACTCGATACTACAAGCGACGATCCAAAATCTACTGAATCAATGGTCTATTCCGACTTAGAACAACAGAATCGGTTGGATACCACATATGGTCCATACAAGGGATCTGATGGCAAATGGCGAATCGGTAATAGCCCTTTCTCATCAAAACAAAATTATTCTCTGAACTCGATACTACAAGCGACGATCCAAAATCTACTGAATCAATGGTCTATTCCGACTTAGAACAACAGAATCGGTTGGATACCACATATGGTCCATACAAGGGATCTGATGGCAAATGGCGAATCGGTAATAGCCCTTTCTCATTACGCGATGATAAAATAATAATATCCGATAATAGTTGGAACTTTACACCTGGATTGCAACAATTATTATTCAACAAAGAACCATCAAATTATGACGATAAAGATCTGCAAGCTTACAAAAGCATTTTACTAAATACTAGTGCACACAAACTTATTTTTAACAGCACTGGACAAGCAAAGGGGAGTAGAGCTCTTAAATATACCGACATCATAAAGCCATTATTCAGTGAGACAACTCCATTGACTACCTCACAAAATCAAACTAAGGGGAGCGGTTTAATGAGTGTTAACAAGCAAAAGCCAAACTATATATATTGGGATGATCCAAATGAGTTGGTAGATAGGTTAAGGCTATTAGTATCATCACAATCTGCAGGACACACCAATCACAACAACGAAATAGTTTCAATACTCGAAGAACTTAGGGAAGCTAATATAATTGCGTAATTATCATATAAATAACCACAATTTCCATAAATACATATAATTGTAAAATGAGCGTCGACAAGTTCGGTCATTATTCCATAGAGAAGTCATTAAACAACAAATTAAAAAGAAATTTTACAAGAGCCTTGGGATTCAATTTGGACAATGATAAAAACTTGGATCTCCATTGGAAACGCTTAAGGAATATTAATGCTCCTGTCGAAGACAATGATGCAGTAACAAAATCATTTGTTGAAGATAGTATAAATCGAATCAAAGTGGAATTTCAAAGAGAAAACAATTTACTAAAGCAAAATATTTACAAAGAAATCAAACAGACTCACATGCAAATTCAAGCAGAGAACTCATTGGTAAAGGAAAAAATAGATAAAGACATTGAAAAAGTTAACAAAAATCATCAATCACTTGTTGCAGATAGTATTAAACAGATAAAGGTTGAATTTAAAGAAGAAAACGATATACTAAGGGAAAAAATAGACAACGACATTAAGCAAGTCATACAAAATCTTCGGTCACTTGTTGAAAATAATACTACTCAGATAAGGGATTATTTTAAAAACGAAATCCATATACTAAGTGATAGAATACTTAGAGTCGTTGAAATAATATATGTAAAACTTCGAAACAAGAACCAACACGTTGACAGTAATAACAAGAATTATGTAGATGATATAAGCGAAGGGCTTGAGCGGTTTACAAGTATCGCAAATGAAGAACTAAATAAAGGAACTTCAATAGCTGAAATAGAAAAGAAAGTTGGCGATTTAATCTTAAATTTAGCAGAAAATGAAGAGAGGTTTAGTAGAGGAGCTTCACAGACAAGCTCGTAAGAACTTTAAGCGAAGGCGAGTAATAACCAAGGGAATAGATGACCTCTGGCAAGCAGATTTAGTGGAAATGGGTAGTTATTCTACACATAATGATGGATACCGCTTTCTTCTAACTGTAATAGACACATTCTCGAAATATGGTTGGATTGTACCCTTAAAATCCAAAAACGCTATTGATGTTACTAAAGCCATGAAATCCATACTCGATTTAAGAAGAACACCAAGCAATTTACAAACCGATGACGGCAAAGAATTCTTCAATGGAAAATTTCAAAATTTAATGAAAGAATATAACATCAACCATTATTCTTCGTACAGTGTTTTGAAGGCGTCAATTGTTGAACGTTTTAATAGAACGTTAAAGCAAATGATGTGGAAGGAATTTAGCTATCATGGATCATATCGATGGATTGACAAGTACAAAAGTTTGATTAACGAATACAATCATAAAAAGCATCGAACCATTAATATGGCTCCACCTGAAGTGAATCGAGCCAATGAAAAGTTATTATTAAATACTGCCTACAACAACTTGAAAATATTTAGAAAGCCAAAGTTTCGGGAAGGAGATTATGTGCGTATAAGTAAATATAAACACATTTTTGAGAAAGGCTATACACCGAACTGGACAACAGAAATATTCAAAATTAAAAATACAAGAATTACAAACCCAACAACGTATATTCTTGAAGACTACCTGGGGAATCCAATTAGAGGAGGATTCTACGAAAGTGAACTACTGAAAACAAAGTATCCCAGCATATATCTGGTGGAAAAAGTTCTTAAAACTAAAGGAAGGGAAATTTTTGTCAAGTGGCTAGGATTTAGCAATGATCATAATTCTTGGATCGATAAAAATGAAATTTTATAAAATTGTAATAAATATATTTTTTAAATATGTATATTGTTCATATAGTAATAACATTATTATTATTATTAAAAAAAAAATTCTAAATAAAAAAGATTGCATCTGACTTTTCATTTCATTACTCAACCAACTTTCAAGATGTCAATAACTCTTACTTTAAGTGGAAATAAATCCATTTTATCGGCTAATTATTTTCCACCCATAGATTTAGAGGGAAAGTATGTGTGTGGTCTCGTAGACTTTCATACTTATCACACTATACCGAATGTTGATTACGAAAATAATTTATTTCACATTGGCGATCGTATCATTGAGATTCCTGTCGGTTCATACGAACTTGACGACATTGCTGAATTTATTCAAAATAAATATGTTAGTATAGATCCACATGAGAACCTGGAAATATTCGCCAACCCCAATACACTGCAAGCAGTCGTAGGATCCAGTAAAAATAACATTTTCTTTAATAAGGAACGCACCATTGGTTCACTATTGGGTTTTAGTAAAAAAGTATTGGAAGCAGGAAAACTACATACATCCGACTTACCCGTGTATATAACGAAAATAAACGCAATACACATTGAGTGCGACATAATTAGCGGCGCCTACATTAACAACATACCAGCCCATACAATTCATATGTTTGCATTAAATGTTAGTCCTGGCTATAAAATAGACGAGATCCCTAAAAAAGTAATCTATTTGCCAGTAAACACCAGACAGATAAGTTCAATTACTGTGAAAATCGTTCACCAAAACGGTAATCTAATTAATTTTTGTGGAGAAACCATAACACTCAGACTTCACCTAAAACCGCAAGAGCAAAGATTGTGTATAATAAAAGCGCATACCCAGGTGCAACTACATTCACTTCTTCTTTACCATTTGAACTGACAAGGTCGTCCAAGTCGCAAACAACTCAAAACGCTCTACAACGTAAAAAGCTGTCATTTGAAAATAAAGAGTTTCTAAAATCTTTGGGCTTAAAACTAAAGACAAACTGAAATTAAAATGAGTCAAATACTTTATGTTTTACAAACGCCGCTCTACGATGACAGTATTATTAAAAAGGAATACCATAGCTATTCACCATATTTACAATCATATAACAGCAATGACGAGATACGGATAGCCGTTCAAAATCAAGATCTTTACCTTCTACCCAGTGTGAGTTTAATTTACATTGAAGGTACAGTTACCTTAGAAAATGGAGGCACAACAGCCAATGTAAAATTAAAAAACAATTGTGTTGCATTCATGTTTGATGAAATTCGCTATGAAGTTAATGAATTAGAGATCGATCGAACGCGTCACTTGGGTGTAACTACAACAGTAAAAAATTATGTATCATTAAATTCGAATCAAAGTAACATGCTCAGAAATGCTGGATGGTTTTCAAAGAATGAACTTGAAATAAAGAAGGGATATTTTAATTTCTGTATACCATTGACAATGCTATTGGGATTTGCTGAAGACTTTAACAAAATTATTTTAAATTCTAAACATGAACTTATACTGCTGAGATCGAAATCCGATGAAAATGCTGTTTATTCAACTGTTGCCAACGAAAATATAAAATTAACTATAACTAATATCACATGGAAAATTCCCCATGTACAGTTGGCTGATTTTGCAAAACTACAACTCTTTCAAACGATCCAAAGTGGAAAACCTTTATTAATGGCATTCCGTAGTTGGGATTGTCATTTCAATCCGGTACTCACTCAAGGCAACAATCATTTGTGGAATGTAAAATTATCACCGCAGAATGAAAGACCACGCTTCATACTTATTGCCTTTCGACGAGATCAAAAGTTTCAACATTGCCATTTAACCGATGTAAAAGTACACTTAAATTCTGATACATATCCCTATGATGATCTCAATCTGAATTTTGACCGTGATCGTTATGCTCTGCTTTATGATATGTATTTGAAATTTCAACAAAATTACTTTGCACGCGATTCCCAACCTCTGTTGCTGCCTGAAGACTTTAAAGATACAGCTCCGATAATAGTGGTGGATGTAACTCATCAAAACGAAGCGATAAAAACTGGACCAATTGATATTCGAATTCAATTTAAGACATCAAAGAATATTCCAGCCAATACATCAGCTTATTGTATACTTATACACGATAAGTTGATTGAATACACTCCAGTGACTGGCGAAATTAAAAAAGTTGTCTAAGTGCAATGGAGCAACAAAAATTTGTAACCTTGGATGTGCAAGGCTTCAAAGGAAATTTTAATGAGTTTATAGTTAAAGAGTTGGCAGTAACCTTCAGCTCTAGTGAATATCAAAACTTTATCATCAAACCACCATTTGAATTTAGAGACTTATCTTTAAAATATAAAAAGCAGGCGAATTGGCTGTATCACAATCACCATGGATTTCGTTGGAACGATGGATCTATCTCTTTTAATAGCGTTGAGAATTTCTTGAAATTAAATATTAAACATAAACTTGTATATGTGAAAGGAGTTGAAAAATCTAAATGGATTGAAGAAATCTTGGGGAAACCTGTATTGAATGTAGAAGAATTTGGCTGCGAGAATCTGGAAACTCTAAGAGATACATACTTACTACAAAGAATATGCCATTCCCATAATGGACACTGCGCGCTGGAAAATGCAATCCTACTCCGAAATTTCATTGATAATAAATAAAAGATTATAATGCAATGCAAAAGATTTAAATGTTAATATATAATTTTATTGATTTAAAATAAATGTTTTTCTTAAATCTATTTACAAATTTTTTCTTATTTATTTTTATAATAGTTATAATTAATATTCTATATATCTATATCCATAAATATATCTTCATCTATATCTAACTCTTGTTGTATTCTTTCGGGGTGTCTTCTTCTTTTTGGTTCCGTCGTCCTCTGGACAACGAGTGAAACGCCCTGGTTAAGTTTATTGATTTTTATTTGGAACTTTCCTGTTTTAACACTAGACACTAATTTTAGTATCCACACTGATACTTGTTATTATTAAATAGCTTTAACACTTATTATATTTTTACTAAAACTAAAACTAACTCGCGACTTTATACGCGACGATAAACGACTTCTTCGTTTCGATTTTTACACAAGACTCTCGTTGGAATCTTTTCTAGATTCCACGTTAGCTCGGTCGACACAGACGTCGACCGAACTGAAGTGGGTCGGTATGTCGAGTTTCGCAATCTCCATTATTTCGCAATATTAAAATTGTTAAATTCGCAGAATCAATACGCGGAAGAAAATCGTTCTCAATTTAATTCTTGCGCGTGTGGGTTCTGATCGTTGGTTTTTCAAACCAAGCGATTTTATGGTTTGGAAGCTTGCTACTGAAAGCTAGCTTCCACAATCCATTTTATGCGAAGTGTTCTGGTTGTTACCTTAGCTTTCGAAGTTAATTAAACCGAAGCTTGACTAAACCAAATTAAACTAAAGCTTCGGGCTTACCAAGCAAAGTGCTGTGGTTGCATTAATGCGAACTTGGCCTTGACTCACTCGCGGAGTAGTATTATAAAAACAATAATACTGGCCTTGATAGTTCTTGTCAAACGGAAGTGGAAATTGCGATCGCGACATACAACATCCCTCCACCCTGGGGGGAAGAAAAATTTAGTATCGTGCAAAACGATATTAAATTTTTCTTGTACATCTATTGTATGTTGAATTGGGGGTGGTCGTGTGTTTTGGTTGATTTTGCTTATTGTCTACTTATGTATGTTAGTGTATTTCATTTCGTGAAGATCTTATGTGCTACGTCAATATTCAATAGTTATTAGTTATAATTACAACAACTTCAATACACTTAATTATTAACAAAATTGTAATGAAAACTGATTACAATAATACTACAATAATATGGCCGGTAGCTGCCTTTCTTCGGTGTCATCTGTGTGTAGGTGGATGATGATTTGGTGTGGATATTGATCTTGAAGTTGATGTACCTGTTGTTGTTGATGATGGGTTTGATGTAGATGTTGCTTTTGATGTTGATGTACACCCTGAAGCTGATGTACGCGTTGCTGATGCTTCCGATGTGGCCGTTGATGTACACACCGCTGTATTAACGTCTTCTTCTGGATTTCTTGTGGGGAATGCTGCTGCTGGGTATTGGTTGCTGTGTTGTAGGGACTATACGTGGAACGGTCGTTGTTAATTTTCGACCTTAATTCCCGTTGTTCTGCTGATAATATCCTGTTGTTCGTTGGTGATAGTTTCGGTTGTCCCACAATTGGGATCAATTGTTGTTTGTTTGAGCTCTAGTGGATGGTGAGATGTTGCCGGAATCATCGTTCTGACGTCTTGCTTCGTCATCTTCAACATCTTCTCTCGTAGATAGTGGTGGTGCGTTTTAAATCGCTGCCGCTTGAGGTAATGTTGTGTAACGTGCTACCCCGTAAGTTCAAAAATGTCACCGTAAATTCAACTGGCGAACCTCTGACTGCATTAGTGGTTCGCTGCTATTTCGTCGTGATTTTGTTGCCGCATACGCGTGACGTAACTTCCGCTTAAGCGTAGATTAGTGGCAAAGGCATTAATGCAAAGCTGATACTGGTGATCGGCTACCTTTCTTCAGAGACTATCTGCGTATTACGTTGTTGGAATGGTTTCAAGGCTGCTGACGGTAATGTGTCATTCAGTTAGCCAGTTCGTTACTGCTATGAGAACTCTTCGAAGGTAACTTCGTGTTTGCTTTCTACTGTTGTTGCATTGTTTTGTTTGATTGTTGCAACTGTCCCATCTTTTCGTTGCGATGTTTGTTGTTGCTGCGCTGATCAGCTGTTCCAGCTACCCTTCCCCCTTCTAGTTGGCTGGGCGCTAAGTTTTCGCCCTGTTGTCAAAGTGCTGCTGTGTGTTGTTGCACTTTTGCTGTTGTGATGGGTGTACATCGGCACTCAGGTCAGCTTCTCTGCATGCTGGATTCTTCTTGTATATTGTACATTACATTAAATTTTTACATATTGTTGATGTTTATTTCTGTTTTTACAATATATTTATTTATATTTCGTTGCATATAACGTGTTTCTTATAAATTTAGAATGTGTTGAATTTTAATTAAAATTTAATTAATGTATGTTAACAACGTTATTTTTCATGCAATTATTATATTTTTGTTCTTACAATATTTTTATGGTATGTATAATTTGGTTTTTGATTAGGAATTGACATTATTATTGTGTAGTTATTCTATACAATTGTAGTTTCCATTGTGTTTATTTGAATTAACTTTTAAAAATTTCATCTCTATCCTAATTCGATATAAAATTTCGTTACATAATTCCTAATATTTACGCAATCAGTTGAATAATTGTAATTCATATAGTATTTCTTTCGAATATTCCAGATGAATATTATTTCTTATGCTATTACATATAAAGTCCAAGACCAAGTTTGACTTCAAAATTCCTACAAGTATATTACAATACTTGTAATGTAATGTTTTATGTACATTTCTTATTCTATTTTTATAAAAATTCTATTTTAAAATTTTTTTTTTCTATTTTTTTTAATTTGTTAATGTTGTTTTTTTTTTCTATTGAAGGTTCATATTTTATTCTAAATTACAATTTAGTTAAGTTTTAAATTATTTCTATATATGTATATGTGTACTTTTGTAAATGTACTTTAATTATTGTATATATGTATGCGTATAACAATGTTTACATTATGTCTTTGTTTTACTATTATTTTTATTATTAGTTTCTTAATTCTTTCGCCTATTTTGAAGTTGTTCACCTTTGGTGTTTTTGTTCTCTTCATTTGGCTTGTGTTAAAATTTTGGTTTACAGTTTTAGTTGTTGGTTTTTTCATTAATTGTTTTTAACTGACACTGCGTTCTGCTCGTGTTCAGTTGCGCTACTTTTGCATCTGCTTTGTTGCAGTGCTTTGGTTAATCGCTCAATTAAATGGAATCTTAAGTAACTACATTTTGTACGACCGTATATGTACATTTTATATTTTTTAAAAATTTTATTTTGTATAATTAGAAGAATATTTTATAAGAATTAAGGCAATAATATTTTTGGTCTTAAGTTTATATAACTTTTCTTCTATGTCTGCATCGAGGTGCAGATATGGTGTTTAAATTTCTGCTATGCATAAACAACGTCTTTATGCATAGATTTCATGTGCATTTATTTCTAAAATAATTGCAAATGCAATAGTTATGACTGTGTATTCAACGGAACAGCTACTTTTCATATACCGTATATTATCTATTAGAAATGAATACCAAGGGTTCAATTTCAAAATTTTACAAAAAAAATGACTTCGATATTAATTACGAATTTATTTTACTATATTTTTATTTCTTTTACTATAAGTTTTCTTTTTCTTATATTTTACGCTTAAATAAGCAAGTTGTTGCTTACTGAATCGCTATTCTGATCTTCTATTTACTTTCTTGTTGAATTTTTCAATATTTCATTCGTTATTCCGCCTTAAGACTGAAGTTAAATTAAAATTATTAGTAGTAAAATTAAAAATGTTAGTTTCCTACTATCCCATACTAAATTCTATCAATCCTATTTTATATATATTTATTCTATCCTAATCCTAAGCGTATTGTGATTACTTTAATTTTACTTTATTCTATGACTACTTAATTTAATTTCCCCCTAAACCTATTTTCTTATCTTAAGTGATTCTATTCTATTTCCCTCTTAATTGCTATTATATAACTTGAGTAAGTTATTGTGGAAAGGTTTTTCCCTTCCCTTAATATTTAAAACTGTCGTAATTGGACTTTTAATTGCTACTATTTTATAGGGCCCTATCCATATGGGAGAAAACTTATTTTTCCTCGTTTGGTTCTTAATTAATGCACTATCTCCTACCTTAAATTCTACTAAATTTAAATTCTCGCCGCGTAAGTCTGGCGAGTGTGTTCCAGAAAAGAGTGGTACCAGCCTATTTGTATTTTTAGCTATCTCTCCAATACCCATTCTGGTTTGATCTTTTGTTGTCTTAATTTATGCTAGAGACCTTGCGTTGCCGTCCTTCGGACTAACTGCAGGCGGATTTGGTTCCTTATGAAAGAGTGACTGATTGTGATCTAACGACATTTCCTGACTTAGAAGTCTATTCTGCTCCTTTAGTTCTTGTATTCGTCTATTTGCCTCTTCTAAAGAACTACAGTCTTCCCTTGATTTCTGTGCAAATCCCTGTTCTAATGTTCTGTTTAACGTTTCTTCGGTTAGTCCCTTGTTATTCAGTAATTTTCTTAATTTTTCGTTCTCGCGCTCTATGTTGGTAAGTAAATCTTCCTGAAACACTTTATCAACTAAATAATTATCGTACCTATTCTTTAGTGCGTTAAATTCTGATTCCCAAGCTTTTGAATCTTCTGTCTTATTATCTATTATCTGGTTTAGGAATATAAGCAACTCCTCTACTATCGCGTCTGCTCTTTCTACACTTGTAAGGTCTCCTAACTCCCCTACTCTAGACTTTATCAATTCTAAGTTTTCTTTGTTGCCTACCGTCCCTTTTAAAATTGCCCAATATTTACCTATAAACTCCCCCAACTGGCGTTTTAGATCCTTATGGGTTCTCTCTAATTCTATATACGCTTGCTCCTGCAACGACTCGGCCATTAATTAAACGAACGACATATAGTTTAATAGGGTTTTATATGACGTTAAATTTATTTTAAAGTGTTGGGTTAAAAATGTTCTAAAACGAGTACTTAGCGATGCTACCTAACGTTTCATCGTTTAATTTTTTATACTAGTCATAGTACTTTCGATTGATAGATAATTAAATTTTATTATGAATATTCAACTTCCTTAACCGGCTTAAAATTCTTGCTCGCTTCGTTTACCGAGCGTGCAGTAAACATTCGCTGTACATCTGTTCATTTGTCTGTACGCTGACGTCCGCTGCTGCTTTGTTTCAAGCAGAAATGAAGCGTCAAAACTTTCATGACTGCGCTGTTCTGCTTTGTTTCAAGCAGCGCCGAAGCGTCAAAATTTTTGTGACTTCGCTGAGGTAATTTAAGACCTCACAGAAAGGAACGAACGCTCTGCCTCTATTTCTTCGCGGCCAACAAAACTGCAACGTTTGCAATCTCGGATTCGGACGATTAACCTAGTGAACTCGTTTGAGTTATTTATTCGTTAATTGCTTGCTACCTCTGATTTTTTATCAGCACGCACTTGTAATTGCGTGTCATTTAAACAACCAATCTAATTTTGCTTTGATTCTCTTTGGTTAATTTAAATTTAACCAATATGGAGTCTCTAAGCGCATTACTTTAAACGTTTAACTTCCAATAATGGGTTTTTAAAGTTACCCAAAAAATTTGAAATCATATACAAATTTGAGGGCAAAAGTCTAAGACACACCCGAAAAATGTGCGGCTCTGAAATCAAGTTAATCGTTAAAATTTGTTTAACGTGTTTAATTTGAACTCAAACGCCTAAGACACACTCGAAATTACACAACTTTACCGTATACTTTACGCGTTTTGTTTAAGTATTGGATTGGGTTCCTGTTTTTTAACAATTTGCGTTTATTACTTGAATTTTGCCACGTTAAATAAATTTTTAAATTTATTTAAGTTAGTAAAATCAATCTGATTTTCGCACAATCTGTTAATTACAGTACCCAATATTGTAAATTTAAAAAAAACGAAAATTCATTAATCCTTAATGTTGGCAACGTTACGTCCTTGCTTTTTTAGTTGAAATTGACTGTTTGTTTAGCGAGTCACGCTGAATTAGTTTGGCCACCAGGCCTTGCTTTGTTTGACTTTTACGCGAGCCACGCTATGCTTAACAGTTGGCCACAAGGCCGTACTTGCTCCTATAGGAAAAGCACTGTAATTTATATTTACGTTGTGTATTTTAAAAGAACAGCTAGATTTTCGCTTCCCTACTTTTTCCTATAATTTATTAATTCACTTATTTTTAAAATTTCTCCGCCAAATTCATCACTATTTATTGTTTAATTTTCCTATTAGAATAACTTCCCGAGTGAAATGGGTCGACCTCAGCAAAGATTTTGTCCAGCTAATGCTATTGGACAGATAAGTTTGCCGTGCAATTAAGCTGGCATCCTTTTGATGAAACCGATGACTAGGGACCTGAAAGTTATTTTATGTTTTATATAATATCTATAAAATAATATATTTAATATAGTAATACAATTAAATTCTTTTAATTCTACTACTATTCTTTTCCACTTTTTTAATTTTTCATGAAATTACTATTTCGCCTTTTTACAAATTTCCCTTTTTCCCTTGTTTTTCACATATACTATACCGTGCTCTTAACTTTTAATTTTAACTGACTTTTAACTTATAACTTCCTAACTGCAGTATTTCAATTAACTGCTACAAAGCTGTTATTTCACTTTTTTAAAAATTTTCTGCCAACTTCTTAGCTAACTTATCCTTTCACTTTTCACTTTAATCTTATCCCTAGCTACTAATCTTATTATTAATTTTCGTATTTCATTGTTACTCACTTTTTCCTCAATCGAGCGATCCTCGGCTCGAAAAATCCGGCTGCGCCAATATGTTGTATTCTTTCGGGGTGTCTTCTTCTTTTTGGTTCCGTCGTCCTCTGGACAACGAGTGAAACGCCCTGGTTAAGTTTATTGATTTTTATTTGGAACTTTCCTGTTTTAACACTAGACACTAATTTTAGTATCCACACTGATACTTGTTATTATTAAATAGCTTTAACACTTATTATATTTTTACTAAAACTAAAACTAACTCGCGACTTTATACGCGACGATAAACGACTTCTTCGTTTCGATTTTTACACAAGACTCTCGTTGGAATCTTTTCTAGATTCCACGTTAGCTCGGTCGACACAGACGTCGACCGAACTGAAGTGGGTCGGTATGTCGAGTTTCGCAATCTCCATTATTTCGCAATATTAAAATTGTTAAATTCGCAGAATCAATACGCGGAAGAAAATCGTTCTCAATTTAATTCTTGCGCGTGTGGGTTCTGATCGTTGGTTTTTCAAACCAAGCGATTTTATGGTTTGGAAGCTTGCTACTGAAAGCTAGCTTCCACAATCCATTTTATGCGAAGTGTTCTGGTTGTTACCTTAGCTTTCGAAGTTAATTAAACCGAAGCTTGACTAAACCAAATTAAACTAAAGCTTCGGGCTTACCAAGCAAAGTGCTGTGGTTGCATTAATGCGAACTTGGCCTTGACTCACTCGCGGAGTAGTATTATAAAAACAATAATACTGGCCTTGATAGTTCTTGTCAAACGGAAGTGGAAATTGCGATCGCGACATACAACACTCTGATTCTAAATCGATTTTATAATGCCCCCACGCATATGTGTTTATACTATCATTTCTAATAAAACGCTTATCATCTAAAGGGCTTAAAGCTATCTTATGTACTAGTTGTGTATATATTTCATGTATCTTAGATCTAAATATATACATGTCTCCATATATAATTTTCTTATGAACTAACCAATTTTTATAATCTTAGATCTAAATATATACATGTCTCCATATATAATTTTCTTATGAACTAACCAATTTTTATAATAAACTTAAATTACTTACTACTGATTGTTTGTCACCTTTTGCTTTCTTAATCTTTACGTTATTTTCTACACTTATTGAATACATTTTTGACCTGAGCCCAATAAACTCTTGCATAATTTCCCCCTTATTTTCATCCTTCATCATGCCAAGGACTTTGGCATTTCTAAGGGGGAAACCATACACATTATCCACGGGATACTCTGATGTATCGAACTTTGAATCGATATCATCTCGAATATCCCTATAGAAATCTTCACACTGAACAGAATATATAAAAGAGTCCATAAAGTCCATATAATTTAATTTGAGATTTGTTGCGAATTTAGGTTTCATGTAACTATAATGGAAGTCATACATTTTCCATTTCGACAATTCCAAAACAACAAATCCCAAATATATGGGTTTATTGTAGACAGAGCGAGCTCTAGACATTTGTATAGCAACCATATCTTCTGTAAACTGTGTACAGCTGTGGAAGTTTGGTTTGGCAATTAGTGCTCGGGCTCCTAACCGCCTTCCCCTACTTTCCCAATCGGTTACTATTTTGACATCTTTACGCTTGTCTACATTTTCCATAGTCTTTCCATACACCGCGTTGTTTAGCAGTTTGAAAAAATTCTTTTCAAAAGTATTCTTTGCTAAACTGCGATGATGGGTATTTAGATTGATATATTCACTTAACCAACAAGACTGCTTAAATTTCAATATTTTATATACTTTCTTCAACAACATACCATTTTCTATACATTGCTGAAGATTTCTATAATGAATAACATAGCGAGTTTTGTTGGTTAAGTCAGTAATCAACTTTTTACACTTTGAATTACCCACAGTTTTATTTTCAGCACAAAATGGTAAATCATTATGCGCATCATGTAAATTCTGTGGGTAATCCAAATCTACTTCAAGTATGTATCCGATGGGAGAATCGAATGGAATTTTAAAAACGTTGAATTGGTCAATATTTTCCATCCATTCGAATCCCCCATAAGGTAAATATTGCGACATTGCCCATCCATACAGATTATTAGCATCCAAATATGTTAAATATGTTGATGGTTTACTTTTATCGTACCCCATCATATACTTATTATTTGCCTTGGAATGCCTTGTACTACATTGAACAATGCCGCCTCGAATACTTTTTTCCACGAAAAGGTGCATGTCAATATCAGTGAAGAGTTCCAGGTTTATCTTTGTTGTTTTCAACATTGCATCCCACGATAAACCTGGAGCTGTGTAATATTGACACGGATCTAGCTCATAGATATTTTTGCAAACCTTTCTAAAGCAACAGGTTTATATGCTGAACCTTTTCCTGCTTGGTGCAATGATAAGGTCCCTCGATGTTTTTCGAAGCTTCATCAAATCCAAACACGTTGATGCTTATGTTAGGATTCTGCTTCACAAAATGTTCGATGCTGCTTATGGGGAGGAGGAACGTCAATCCCTTAAAATGCACTTTAGCTCCATTGTGTAGCACAATTTCCTCTGCTTCGATGTTGTTGATCCCATAATTTTGCGGTCTTTGGGGATCTTTTTGCACGTCAGAAAGCGCTGAGATGATCGCCCATTTGAAGCAGTACGGATCGTCATTTTGTATATTGACGCAGGCATGCTTCTTCTGCAGGGATCCTGGGAGCGGGATGTATGAGGATCCCTTCAACGGTCGATATTTGTTGATGTTCACGTCCAGGTGACATATTCTAAGTAGGGCCCATCCACTGTCCCTTTCCTGGAACTCGCCCATTTTAGAGCTGATCTGTTGGCACATGTCATTGTATATGTCACTTATCTCTTCATATTTTTGAATTAAGCTCATTTTAGTTTGAAATGATTTTATTTCAACTACCATTTCATCATCATCCAACACTTTGAAATATTCCGCATACAATTCCATGTTGAATTTATATGATGTATGCTTCTCTAGCATTTTCAATAGCTCTTTGGCTACTATATTTTGAGCCTTCTCAAAAAACTTTTCCGAAATGACAAGACCCTCATCCTCATTTTGGAATATCAGGGTTTGAATTCTATTCCGGAAAGATGATGTTATGCATTTGAGAGCACCGTCAATTGTCATCCAACAATTCCTCTTATGCTTCAATGTTTTGATGTGATGGTTCCAGTCTCTTCGAGAAACATCTTCATTGCAATTTGGACAACGAACGATCTCTTTAGCTTTAACTGGTAGCCATTGTACTGCTCTTGATGTTGATGATGATGATGATGATGGTGTTGCTGTTGATGATGATGATGATGATGATGATGATGGCGTTGCTGTTGATGATGATGATGGCGTTGCTGTTGATGATGCTGCTACAGATGTTGATGATGATGATGATTCCGAGTGGATCAATTTTATGTGCCTGCGCATAGCATCCAGTCGTGCAAAATTTTGGCCACAATGTTCGCACTGGTATACCACACTTTTATGCTGTCCTTGCACATGCCTTTTGAGGTTGCGCATTGCAGTGAACTCCTGTTCACAAACATTACACATGAAGCTCTTCATTTTTATTTTTGTTACAAATATTTCACTTGTTTTTTAAATAGTATATGTAGGTTTTTTTCTTTAGAATTTTCACTTGATTGTGAATAATATTGTACAATTTTTAATTGTTGTTAAATTTGTTTATATTTTATTAACTTTTTAAATAGTATATTTAACTTTTATTTCTCACTTTTACTTCTCCGAACTGTCACTGACTTGTAACTAATATTTTACAGTTTTTAATTGTTGTTAAATTTGTTTATATTTTAGTAATATTTTAAATACTATATTTAACTTTTTTCTTGTTCTTGAATAGTTCACTTGTTTGTCCAGTTTCTTTTAATTGTTGTTAAATTTGTTTATAGAATTTGTTAATATTTGATTAACTTTTTAAATAGTTTAAATTTAACTTTTCACTTTATTTCTCCGAATTGTCGCTTAATTTCACAACTTTTTTCGGTGTAGAACGTTTTGAGACTTTGGCGTTTGCGACTTTAACGACACATTTACAATTGACCCTTTATTCTCGATGTAGCTAATTATATGCTCATGGATGTTTGTTTACATTATGATTCCGTGCAAAAATTTCTAAAGGTCCGTTGAGATGAAGAAAAAAGAACAACAACAACAACCACATAGCAAAACTACTACCCAGTCATTCGCATCCATTCAAAGTTCAATATGCAAACAAATTCGTACATGTTCTAAATGACTAATTGCGTTTGTTTACATTATGAATCTGTGCAAAAAACAAAAATTTCTAAAAGTACGTCGCCAGCTGAAGAAAAAGAACAACAACAACAACCACATAGCAATTAAATGAGAGCAATTAAAAAGAAATAAAAGTTCCAACAACAAAGAGTACACCCCAAAACGCAAACAAAAACAACGACACTTAAGTACCACAAACGATACACAAGCGGGCAGAGATCAAGGCAGAGGAACACACCACAATCGTCAGCACGCTGAGCTATAAATGTCGGTCTGTCCGTCTGTCTGTCAGTTTTGACACCCACATTTCCTCCCTCCCTCCCCTTCCTCCCTCCATCCCACCCTTCCTCCCTCCCTCCCTCCCCTTCCTTCCTCCCTCCCCTTCCTTCCTCCCCCCTCCCCCACCTCCACCATCCCTCCCCCACCTCCACCATCCCTCCCCTTCCTCCCTCCCCTTCCCTTCATCCCTCCCCTTCCTTCCTCCCTCCCTCCCTTCCTTCAAACTATCGCACTCTCGCTCACTCTCACATATCCATAGCACCTCACGGGCAGCGCAGTCGCGCACCACACGCAGCGCAGTCGCGCTCCACACGCTCCACACGCAGCGCAGTCGCTACCTTGCGCCAGAACATACATATAACCACTACTCATGCTTTGTATAAAATATGCAATAAATGTTTATTGCTTTTGCTTTTGTTTTCTCTGCGCTCGTAGCGAAAACTATTACTATGAAACTAACTACTAAACGATACTAATGAGTAAAGGGTTCAGAAGTTCTAAAAAAAAAACAGTTAGCTGTTAAGTTTGAAGAATAGGAAGATCTGTGGATTTTGTATTTGCTATTCTGCACTAAAAAAATCAAGGACAGCAGAAAGTCTTCGAATATGAGTTCTAGCTTCTATATGAAAAGAAGCTTGAAAGCTGAAAAAGAAATGAAATAAATATGTTCCTCAGTCTTTAGGAATCATTGTCGTGTTGATTGTCATGTGTAAAAAAATTTTGAAGTGATGTGTTTTAATTTTATACGGTAAATTTAATATGGATGATAACAATTTCAAAGAACTCGGCACGAGGTTGAAAGAAGAGGAATTTCAAATACTTAAAGGTAAGATTCCACTTTAAATAATAAATCAATTCCAGTTCAATAAAACAACATTACACAGATAATGCAACCATAACCAAGAATAATAGAAAGTAAGATTACGCATCAGAGAACTGCAACGAATACTGCGAATCATTTGTGTTTTTACGAACCACACATGTGCGCAGAGAAAACAATAGTAACACAATATTCTGATGCCTTTATACAGCAACTGTTTTAAATGGCAGTAGAAATAAGAATAAGAAAATAATAATAGTAAATAAATAATAAGTAGAAATAAGCAGTAGAAATAGAAAATTAGTAGAACGCATGATTCGTGTAGTAATTGCATGGCTTTTGTTTACCTCCTATGAAATTTGTTCTATTACCAATGGCCGACAGCCATTTTGTAACGGACTTTTTGACAGCATATTCTAAAGGATTTTGGTCCGCTGATTCCAAAAATGATAAAATAAAAAAAATTAAACGAGCCGTTTTCGAGATAATCGTTTCTGAAATTTTTGGCGACTTTACGTTAAGGTCCATCCACTTGAAGAGCTACCACATCTGACATATAAGCTGACAGCTAAGATTAGGATCCAGATAGGATCCAGGTAAAGCCGATTTTAATGGGTTTCTAGGAAATGGTAATCGCGGAAAGTCCAGAAACATTGTTCACAAACAAAGGCACACTGTATCAAGTACAAACTTACACTGTTTCGTGAATAACGATCAATTGCCAAGATATTTGTGAAAAGCACTAAATTCACTTTAACGCGCACCAAGAAACCATTTCTGTGCAGATTTTTTTGATATTAGGCTTAAAATGTCCAACCTATCGATATAAAAAATAAAAAGGATAAAAAAGCTTCGGGAACATATTTTTACATACACATATATAGCAGTTTTTTGTCTATTTTCTTAAAAATTTCCTCTTTTGAAATTACGATTTCAGCAAAAGGTTTTAAACTATTTTTCGGATTTCAAAGTAATGTTAGCAAAAAACATGCGTGCATCCTTCCTCTTTGATTTAATCTTAGTGGTGATCGAATCGGTTACATATGTCAGCTGTGGTAGCTCTTCAAGTGGATGGACCTTAACGTAAAGTCGCCAAAAATTTCAAAAACGATTATCTCGAAAACGGCTCGTTTCATTTTTTTATTATATCATTTTCGGAATCAGCAGACCAAAATCCTTTAGAATATGTTGTCAAACAGCCCGTGTCACAAAAAAATGTTACTTTGTAGGCTAGTGTTATGAAAGTATAAGTGGCTACTTTTTCCTCTTCTTGCAAAAAATCTTCTTAGCGCAGCTAAAAATGCCTCTGATATAAGGTCGCTTACAGCCTCCAAATGAATTGCTTTTGTTGCCATGCATACGAAAACTGATATGTAGCCTTAATATGTCTTCTGACCTCTTCCCTTTGAAACTCTACTTTGCACAGGTCCTGTGTAGTCAATGACTGTATGAGTGAAAGGATGTGATACTATTACACGTGGTTCTGAAAGACCCAGCAAAAATTTTTCAACATTTCGGAATGGCTTAGTTTCATCATTGATTCCATAATGCATTACAAAAATGCTAATGGCGATTCTTCATATTCTTCTATGGATTCCACAGAATGCAATAAGAAGCTCTCATAAGCTTTCTCTTTCTTTCTTATAAAGAATCCAGAGATAAATGGAAAAATATAAAAATAAGACGCATATTTTTATTCAAAACATGAGATTTTATATCAAGCAAAGACGTCCGCGGTGGCGCAGAAGATAACGTGTTTGCCTTATAGTCTTGAGGACGTGGTTCAAATCCCGCTGAGCATGGATGTTTAATATGAGTTAAAGTTGCTAGTTTCGAATAAATAAATTTTTAAATAAATAAAATATATAGAATGGTACAAATGTGCATCGGAATGCACAAAAATGTACCAAATAACTTCATCTTATTAATTTTTTAATTCTTCTAGAAGTAGTTATATAATCGATGAATGGAAGCCATTATAAAAGCTAATCGAAGTCTCTTAAGTGTAATGCACTACCTCCAATGACATGCCTGTGTAAAAATAATGGGTTCTGGAATCTAGAAAGGAATCGATTGCCAGCGTCTCTCTGGATTCCGCTCTCGATTCCAAAGGAAGCTCGATTTTTGCTGGGGACTTCCTATTACTTGTGTGAGATGCTCAGAACGATATCGCATACACCTCGGACATGATCGGTTAAGAAGGTTAAGAAGTAGTGAGATAGGCAACGACAGCGTGCTTGAAGCGACCCCGTGAAGAAATTATCTTAATATGCGAGGGAAGTGAATTCCAAAGTCTGATGGTGTGAACGAAGAAGAATCTGCTACTGTTGAGGAAAGTGTGTCTAGGGACTATAAGATTCAAACCTCTAGATGATCGAAAAAAAACAAGTTTTACATATAAATATGGAGGATTGCGGGTATATATTAGCTTATGTAAAAACATGATGTTAAGAATGCGAAGGTGTGTACATAAGCCACATCCCAAAACACCTTCACTGATGAGCGAAACATGATCGAAGCGACGGATTGCAAATACATACCTAGCACAAGCGTTGAATGCCACAAGAAGCTTATGCTGAGACTGTGAGTCAAGTTGACTATAAACTACAGCAAAATAGTTGATATGTGGCATAATCAGTTGCTTAACAAGGCGGCATCGCGTCTCACATGGCGTATAATACGCAGAGCTACGCAAGCACCTAAGTATCCCATAAATTATACCCACAACGCAGTTGACATGGTCAACACATGTAAATTGTGAATTAAGTATAATGCCGAGATTCTTAGCCCTGCTGACTAAACTCAATTGCGAAGAACCCATAAACAAAGGCGGAACATCACCAAAGTTGCTATACTTTCTTAGGATAGGCAAAACTTTCGTCTTAGAAGGATTAATGCATAAATTATTGGCAGCTGCCCATCTGTTGATTGAAGATAGGTCACAATTCAGTCTATAGCACAAATCCTCCAAGAGATTTAGAGGCCTCGATAAATAAACTTGAATATCATCGGCATAAGCATGTAGCGATGAATACTCACACACAGAGAACACATCATTATTGAAAATGGAAAACAGTAAAGGACCCAGGATTGACCCCTGAGGGACTCCTCTAGTGACTAGCTGAGGGGAAGACATTTTGTTTCCAATTTTTACACGCTGGATGCTGCCATCAAGATAGCTCACCAATAATCTAACTGCGCTAGTACTAAAGTTAAAAAATGTATCAAGCTTGGTGCAGAGCAAATCGTGATCCACAGTATCAAACGCCTTCGAGAAGTCAATAAAACAGAGTAAAGTTAAGAAGTCTTGGTCATAAAAAGCCCTAATGTCATCGGTAATTTTTAATACCGCTGTCGTACAACTGTGACCAGTTCGAAAGCCGGATTGCAGAGGAGATAGTAGATGATGTAAATCAATATACGCAGACATTTGGGAATACATAATCCTTTCAAGAATTTTACCTAACGCAGGCAGAATACTGATAGGCCTAAAGTCTGTAGGCTTATCTGCAGATGAAGTCTTCGCAAAAGGAATAATTGTTGCAACTTTCAACAAGGTGGGAAAAGACGAGCATGTTAAGCAGTGATTGATAATATGCGTTAAGGGAGCAATAATGAATGGTAAAGTTAACTTAATGAACCTAATGGACAACCCATCAGCACCTACCGCATTAGAAGTAATTTTAAGTACGTTGTTAACTACATCATTCTCACAAACAGTAGAAAACGCAAAGGAAGTAAACGGTAGAGGATTAGAGACAGTTGGTAAGCCATCACTCGTAGAGGAGTCAGCAGGATTGCAGCCGCCACTGTTTAAGAAAAAATCATTAAGAACATCAGGATCCAGCTCACAACTAGTTTCAACTTTGCCAATAATTCTGAGCTTCTTAATATTTTTCCATAATTGCTCGGGGCTTAAGGTATGGTTAAGCTTAGAGCTGAAGTACCGCTTCTTCGCGTTTCTTAATAGTAAAGTAGCTGCATTGCGAGCTCGGCGAAACTCCTCCCACGCCTCAGCGGTTCTACTTTTCTTCCATTTAGAATGCCATTTAGAATCCATTCCATTTAGAATCTAGTATGATACCATTCTTCTTTCTTCTACCAAATCCTTTGATATTAATGAAATAGCTTCAATCATCATGATTCATCTTCCGTGTTCGACCGAATATGCTTTTGTTGCCATAAACTTACTTTTACACATCACAAATACTAACGGTGGAAACTTTTACTAATAGTTGTAGGGAGTTCGACAGAGACGGTGGTCATAGCGGTTTAAAATCGATGCTAGGAATCCTATGTAAACAAAAGCAAGGGCTCCAGATTTGCCACTTAAATGCTCAAAGCCTATCTTCGAAATTGGATGAATTTAGAGAAGCATTCACCAACTCCGGTTTAGATATTATCAGTGTGTCGGAGTCGTGGTTCCACGTCAACATTGATGATAGCATTTATAAAGTGAATGGCTACCGTATTTTTCGATCAGACCGTATGGGGCGTATTGGTGGTGGTGTATGTATTTATGTTCGTAACAATTTAAACTCTAAAGTCAAAGTAATTTCAGATGCAGATTGTCCCTTCGAGTTTCTTTTCCTCGAAGTATTTTCACAAAAGCATAAAATCCTGCTCAGTACTATCTATAGACCCAATATCTCTATTTGGCTTGACCCATTTCTATCGGTTATAGAGGAGCTATCTTGCAGTTACCCTGAAATAATATTCTGTGGGGACATCAACTGCAATGTGCTAAATCCCAGAGAATCAACTCAGTTCATCAATTCGATGTCCTCACTAAACTTGAGTCTAATAAACAAAACCATGCCATCTCATTTCTCCAAGCAGTCCTCCAGCTTGATTGATCTTGTTTTCGTAAGCAGGGCGCAAAACGTGCTTCTTTATCAGCAACTAGACGCCCCAGGTTTCTCAATGCATGACTTCTTCACATACTCTTTTAGTCTGACAACAACCAATTATAAATTTCGATATAGAAACTTCAAGGACATTGTTTTCTCTTCACTGCAGAAGGATACATATGCAATAAATTGGTAATCTATTTATCTTATGCCTATGGTCAATATTCAAGTAGAGTTCTTAAATCGGAACTTGATGTATTTATACAACAAACATGTACCCATGGTCTCGAAGGTTATTAAACATAATGAGCCGTCTTGGCTGTCTCATGAGATTCGTGTGCTTATAATACAGCGTGATATTGCGTATAAAAACTGGAAAAAGTTCAAACTCAGGAATATCACACCCTTTATCGATCCATGCGAAATCAGGTTGTCTCCAAAATTAGGTCCATAAAGGCTAATTACTTTAAAACCAAATTTGATAATAACTTATCCTCTAAATGCTTTTGGAATGACATAAAAAATATTGGAATCGGGAAAAATCCTGCTGAAATACTGCACGATATAGATTGTGATGAAATCAACTTCAATTTCTGTCTCACGTCCAGAATAGGTCTTGCTCAGGTACTCCATTGAATATTGACCCCGAGTCTACCGAGGGTCGAGGCCATTTTCACTTGACGTGTCTGAGAGATCTGGACGTCCACAAAGCCATTCAAATAAGCGCTCAGTGGTATCGTTGCGATTAGTGTTGCCAGAGTTATTTGCAATTGCCCCTCCTATCGGAAAAACGCCACGAACTTTTTCCCAGATCGATATCTATTTCTTCTTATTAATTATTTTTATTATTGTTGTGGTCTCTCAAATTTTGTTTGTTTGTATAGGCGCTGCTTATTGCAATTGTATCTCTCCCACGTTAATGACATTGTTAAGTTTTCACACTTTCATTTATTTACTAATTTATTTATTTACTACACTCAGGAAAATGTATGAACTGGAAATATTAAAAACTTTTTTTAGATTTTTAGTGACAACAATTCGCCTCAAATTTCAGAAATATTTACTAATGTTAATTGTTTACGCCAAACACTCATTCTGACTCGACTGCATACCCCAGCGCTGGTCTTTCGCCCTCCCAGAGAAAGCAGCGCCATCTACTCCCCTGTAGATGCAAATGCAGTGCACGTCGGTCAGCGCAGCCAACCTCCCGGACTGCGACCTGACAACTCTTGACAGGTCAATGAGTTTTAGATGACTTCCGCCCCCAACTTAACTTACTTTTACTTTGAGATCTTGACCGGTGTACTCTCTTATCTTTTGCGGTTACGTGACTTAACTTCGTACAACTACCACGCGACGTGTTTTTTTTTGACGAGTTTCTTACTTTCCACGGTGCAACCATCGAGTGAATAATCACCCCACCACAAACATCACCACGATCACGATCGCCATCACCGCATCACCACCACGATCACCATCGCCACGATCGCAATCACCATCACCACGATCACGATCACCATCACCTCATCACCCCACATCAAACAAACACCACATCGAACCATCGGTAAGTCTTTCAATTCCCCAGTCACTCTTATTATTATATTATTTTTATATTATATATCGGTGTGTTGCGCTTACCTTGCGCACACATGCCCCACACAAACATTAAGAAAAATCTTATATTTAATAATTTTTACTTACGTTTAATTAATGTAAAAATGTGCTTAATTTATACTTAGTTCATAATTTTCCTTAATCATTTATTTAATTTTTCATTTCATTTTTATTTCATTTTATTAAATCGGGTACAGTAAGATCATATTTCCTTTGTAGTACATGCAACATAAATGAGCTAATAGATAACAATACATAATTAAACAAATTTAAACTTACGACTGTCATTATAAAAAACAATTATGACAAAATAAAAAGGAAAATAAAATAAATAATTAAAAAATAAAATAATCTGTTGAAATTGGTGAAATTTACATACATTGAAGCGACTTTGCACACTTGTATGGATGTCATTTTAACATGACTAAGCTAACACAGAATAAATAATATACAAAAGACGCTGGAACCCAAACCAGCAGCGAAAGTACAAGCATGAGAACAGACAAGAGAATCTACAAAAGGAAAGAGAATGTGCTTATGTTTACATGCTTTGTATAAAATATGCAATAAATGTTTATAGCTTTTGCTTTTGTTTTCTCTGCGCTCGTAGCGAAAACTACGTAAAGGGTAACTGAAAAGGGAAAACTGAGTAAAGGGTTCAGAAGATCTAAAAAAAAACAGTTAGCTGTTAAGTTTGAAGAATAGGAAGATCTGTGGATTTTGTATTTGTTATTCTGCACTAAAAAAATCAAGGACAGCAGAAAGTCTTCGAATATGAGTTCTAGCTTCTATATGAAAAGAAGCTTGAAAGCCGAAAAAGAAATGAAATAAATATGTTCCTCAGTCTTTAGGAATCATTGTCGTGTTGATTGTCATTGTACAATCATTGTACTCCATTGAATATTGACCACGAATCTACCGAGGGTCGAGGCCATTTTCACTTCAGGTGTCTGAGAGATCTGGACATCCACAAAGCCAAACATTCCATTACTTCAAACGCTACCGGATTCGATGGAATATGCCCTAAATTTGTTAAGCTAATATCTTTACCTTTAATTAAGTACATTACATATATTTTTAATTCCATCATATCTCCAAACAAATAACCGATTATGTACCCAGAAATAATCTACTTAGCAACCATCAGTCAGGTTTTCGAGCAAGAAGGAGCTGTATCACTGCCTTAACCTTAGTAATAGAAAATCTGAGAAGAGCAGTGGATAAATCATTTATTTCACTGCTAACGTTACTGGATTTCTCCAAAGCATTTGACACCGTGAACCACGATCTTCTATACAAAAAACTAGCAAATAATTTTAATTTTTCCTTGCAATCTAGCAAACTAGTGCTTTCATATCTGACCGACAGGCAGCAAAGCGTAGTAATAAATGGCAAAATGTCCTCCTTTCTTCCAATCCGTGCAGGTGTCCCCCAAGGATCGATTCTGGGTCCTCTCCTCTTTCTGCTATACGGCATCCAGATTGCTTAATGAAGACCTCGCCTCAGTAAGCAAATAGGCGTATAATAACTGCTTGAGCCTCAATTCGGTTAAGTCTAAAGTTCTGCCAATATACAAAAGACATATGGATCCATCTAATTTGTCAAAAATTTGTATTGGCAATGATGCTATTGAATATGTAGACTCAGCCAAAAACCTTGGAATGATTTTTAATTCCACGCTTACGTGGACAACACATATACATGCCAATATTGGCAAAGTATATGGTAGACTCCGCACACTTTGGCACACACAAAGCTTTCTGCCGACCAAAATAAGGATGTTATTAGCAATGTCGATACTGTTTCCAACGCCTCTCTACGGCTGTGAAATTTACGCTGAACTTGACTCTGACTCGTTGAGAAAATACGCGGTAGTCTATAACAGTATAGCACGGTACATATTCAACAGAAAGCGTGGTGATCACATATCCCACTTGTCACTAACAAAAATGTCGGAATAAAATTTATACTTAATACCGTAATTTTAAAAAAAAATGGCGACCAAAAATTTTTTTTCGGAATATTTTTTCCAAATTTTAAATTTGACATTAATTTTCTCAAAAACTGTTTGACATAAGAACCTAATTTAAAAAGGTATTTTAAGAAGCGGATATTTAACTTTGAAAATAAGCAAGCAAAAGTTATCTAGGTTTAACCATTTTTTTTAATATTATTTTTTTCGATTCGAATTTCGATGGAAATTCAACCTTAATTAATTAGTTTCTAATATTTTATTAGCTGATTCGAAGTTACTCAGAGTCTCTTACCACTGGTGGGGGAAAACTATGAGGTTAGCTTCGAAGAACCAATGTTTCAATTTACGATCGAGTTTCTTAGAGTTGCTTCGGGGAAAACTCAAAAAATGCTCGAAGGACCAAATGTTGGATTAATAACCAACACGATGAATTCCGTTTCAGAACTAACTTTATTTCATTAAAAATTTTTCTTTTATAGACTTAGCCTAAGAGTTTTTATCTAGAACAGTAGTAGAACAGTAGAAGAACGATAACAATTCCTACCCTTATGCTAGGATTCTTATGACGCGTCGTAGTTCCTAATAACAACAACTATCACAGAGGGTGAAAAATATTTCTTATATTATATTCTTATCTCTTATTTCTTATATTACATTCTTGTTTATGTTTCGTCCTTTTTCATGAGATTATTCTTATCTTATAATTGTGGACTGTTTATAGCGGACTGTATATTTCAAGTAAAGGGTTTTCCAATAAGAGGTGTAATTTTGATATTCAAAGCAAAATGCCATTTTTTGAGATAAATTATCGCATGTTTATTTCGTAATAAAGAGGAAGGTATGCCGTTAATAATGAAAAACAACATCAGCCACCACGACCACGCTTACAGGACCATATCCTTTTCAGGAAATTCTCCATAACCAAATCGCAAAGTGGCTGCCCTATGTCCTCGATAGCTTCACGAATTCCATCTTTGAGGTCTTGAATCGGCGCTGGGCTGTTGGCGTAGAACTTATGTTTCACGCCCCAAAGGAAGAAGTCGCAAGGTGTTAAATCACAAGATATCGGTGGCCAATTGTGATCACCTCTTCCAGAGATAACACGGTCAGGAAACTTTTCCCGTAAAAGATCAATGGTTTGCATTGCTTGTGTGGCACGTAGCGCAGTCTTGTTGAAAGTAAACGTTGTCCAGATCAATACCATCTAACTCCGGCCATAAACAATCATTAATCATCCTCGATAGCGCAATCCATTCACCGTAACTGTTGATCCAACCTCATTTTCGAAAAAGTAAGGTCCAATGACCCCGCCGGACCATAAACCGCACCAAACAGTCACACGTTGAGGATGGAGAGGCTTCTCAACAATAACTCTTGGGTTTTCCGAGCCCCAGATGCGACAATTTTGCTTGTTGACGTAGCCACCCAGGTGGAAATGGGCCTCATCAGTCAATATAATTTTTCGATGGAATTCCAGATCATTTTCATGCATTTCAAGGACCCAATCAGCAAAGACAAGACGTTGTTGATCATCGGCCGGCTTGAGTTCTTGTGTTAACTGAACTTTATAAGCCTTAAGACCCAAGTCTTTATGAAAAATACGGTGTAATGACGTTTATGGAATGCCCAATTCCAAAGAACGACGAGGAATGGACAGACCTGGGTTATCCTCAACACTTTGGGCTACAGCAGCAATATTATTTGCAGGGTTTTATTCTTCACATCACTAACTTGTCCCAACAGCTCGAATTTTTCCACCAATTTCTGTATTGCGGTCCGACAAGGTGCTTCACGACGACCCAAAAATGCTTTAGTTTTGCGAACTGTGACTGCAATATTTTCACCATTTTTGTAGTGAATTTTAATAATTACATGCATTGTTGCAGCGGTTATCGTTCCATTTTTAGTAATGGCGTAGTCTACTTGTCAAATGTCAAAAATAACAGCTTCAAAAGTAACAGCTACCGAAATAGCGGGCTATTCAAAATTAAACCTCTTATTGGAAAACCCTTTACATGTGTTGTGCATATGTTAATGTTCATATTTCAACAACACTGCACTTTTAGCATTAAGAGTTAACACGGACCACTATTTTGAGAAGGAAAATCTCTAGAAATCTCTAATTTCTGACGACTTGCCGTCAACATTAAAAGCGACTCTAGGTAAAAAGCAGTCTATATTTGAAAAACCTTTAATGGGAAAACAAAAAAAGCAATTAAATAAAGTTGAAGAATTATTGGAACAATTCTCTCTAAAAGCTGAAAACACAAAAACTGGCTGATTAAAGTCAGTAAGGAAACTGGAGAATATTCAGTTGCAATTTTGCAAGTTAAAAAAGAAATAACTGAAAAGCGTTTAGAGACAATATATAATAAAATATGTAAAACTTAGTTTATAACTGTGATGATTTTTCCAATGTTGAAAAACTGTCAAAATCAAAATCAAAAATCAATCAGATCCAACACCTGAGAGTAGAGCTGAGCGATATTTCACGACCTGTGATTTTGTCACAGGTACACAAAATCACGAGTCACAGTTGCGATTAAAAATGCTCCGAACCTGTGACTCGCTGTCACAGGTACAGTTGAACGATATTTAACGAATTGTGATTTCATTGAAATGCACCCACGAGTCACAGTTGGTTTTGAAACGCTCCGAACCTGTGACTCGCTGGCACAGGTACAGCGGAACGATATTTAACGAACTGTGATTTCATTGAAATGAAATCACGAGTCACAGTTTGCTGCTCTAGCGTTTCGTTATTGTTACAACGAGTTATTGTCCCAACTAGAAGCAGTGATGCCCTTTTTTGTGCAATTTGTCGCAATCAGGGATTTCCTGTCTCGATTTTGTGGCATTACCTGTTTTAGTCGATATTTTGCGATATTTGTACGATATTTTGGATACTGCTGAAGACATAAACGAAAGTTGCTATATGTAAATATCTAGGTAGGACTTGTTTTTTTCATCCGTAGACTATGATCATGCAGCTCAAATACAAATTTTACAAATGCGTATTGTAAAATACTTAATAACATAAATAATACTTAATAACATTAATAACTTAATAATAACTTAACACTTTCAATACGATTTTGCCTTCATTATTTTGAAAAAATACAAATAAGATTTTAGTAATAAAATATTAATACAAGAATGTTTTTTGCATATAAAATATGTATATATCAGTAGTTTTAATTACTTAAAATTGGTGTCTGTATTAATTCATACTTCTGTAAAATATGAATGCTTTTAAAGTTAACGAATAGCTTCACTTCGTTCCTATAGCAATAGCGAACGAAACCAAAGCAGATCTGAAATAATGCCGTTATTTTGAATGCATGTAGCACGTTTTTGTGCACTCGTTTTATAGCGACTGCCTTGTCACGAGTCACGTGTTTTTATACCTGTGACAGTACTGTCACAGTCACAGGTCGGAGCTGCTCCGAAAAAATCACGGAATTACTCACCTCTACCTGAGAGTAACCGAGCCCGACTAAAGTAGCGTTTGACATACTCAAACAACGGTATGATAATAAACGCCTCCAGTGTACATCACAAGTCGATAGATTGCTTGACCTGATGACTTGATGGTTAATAGTGAATCAGCACAAAGCATCTAAAAATTTCTTGATACGACAAACGAATGTATTCATGCTATCAAAGGCTTGAATATAGAGATTAATGATGCAGAACAATTTATCGCGAGAATAATGGTCAGAAAACTGGAAAAAGATGGGCTCAGATGTCATGAACAGAGTGTTAAAAATCCAAAAGAAATTCAAGGTCTTCATGATGTTTTACGATTTCTAGAGCAACAGTATCAAATTATACTGTGCTCCGCAGCTATGTACTTACTACCAAAAAACAGGTCACACTATCACAATGGACAAAAAGTGTCAAAATCCTGCATATTGATAAAACAACAAAACGTCTGAAGAGGTTAAGCCAATACAGATTAGTCTATGACTACCGATGAAACATCAACACAAGTAATTTTGGCAACAGCACAAATAAAAGTTAGGCCATCAAACGGAGAGGATGCAATCGTACGAGCGCTGATTGAACAAGGGTCACAAGTGATAATAGCATCCGAGGAAGCGGCGCAGATACTAGCTTTGCAGCGACAAAAAACGAAAACAAAAATGGCCTTCGCGATTCAATAATTGGTGTATCGAAATCGAAGGTATTGTACATTTACAAATAAAGCCGAGATTTGTGAGCAACTACGAGTATATGATAGAATCTCAAGCTTTAGTTTTGCATAAGCTAACAGACAAAACTTAGCCAGATCACAAGTACGATATTGAGCAATGGGATAATTATATTTTCGCTGATCCAATGTTCAACACATCCGATCGGATAGAGTCGTAGTCATCGGTGCAGATATTTACGGCAGTATTTCAGAGGAAGAAGTATACAAAAAGGGAGGAATTCTAGGCCAATCAAGAAATTTTGGATGGATATTATCCGAAATTCGGAGGAAATCGCGCACGACTAAAAAAGTTCTATAAGCCCTGACAAATCTAGAGTGATTTTGGGAGCTAGAAGAAATTGCTAGATCCACATCTACGGAAGATGAAAAATGTTTAAAAATGTACGAAGAAAGTACACAGCTTGATATGGATTCAGGCAGGTTTATTGTCAAATTACCCTTGCGTGAAAATAAAGATTTAGTAGACCCAGGTAAGCAAGCTGTAGCTAGATTTTTTTCTTTGGAAAGAAAACTGAATAGTGACAAAAATCGAGAAGGCGATTACATAAGTTTCATGCAAGAGTATTTAGCTTGCAAATATATGGTACGCGTCAGTGAAATGGGAAGTGGAAAATATTATTTACCATATCAGGCCATTATTAGAGAAAACAGCTTGAAATTGCGTTCCTGGTTGTTCAGATGAGGATATACGATAGATAGATATAGGATAGTATAGTAAAAGCCGATTTCTACATGCATGACTTGATGACCGGTGGGGATTCATTTGAAAAATGTAAAAGTATTCAGAGAACAATTTCTACTCACTTGGCAAAGTTTGGTTTTCATCTTCGGAAATGGTTATCTAATAATTCAGAGATAACAAAAGGAGTGACAAGAGCAATTAGTAACGAAATAATTGAAATCAAAGACAACGAATTAGTAAAAGCTTAAGGACTTCATAGGGATCCAGTGAAAGATGAATTCAGCTGTACAATCAATCTTTCAAAAAACAAGGCAATTACAAAAAGGCAAGCGTTGTCAGACGTATCCGAAAACTTCGATCTTCTAGGCTGGTTGACTCCAGTAACTGTTACGGCGAAACTATTTATCCAAAAATTGTGGATACAACATTCAGACTGGTATGAAGTATTACTAAAAACTCTTGCCGAGGAATGGAACGAGTTTACAAAGCATATTCCATTAACTCAAGAAATGAGAATTCCCCGATGGATAAATATTGAAAGTGATAGGCGGCTGTAGTATATGCGTAAGTCAATAATTCTGTAGCTCTGCTGACAGCGGAATGCAAAGTTAACCCAATTAAAAATAAAAAATCTTCGGCGAAGCTAGAGTTATCTGCAGCTCATCTTCTACCTAAACTATTAAAGAAGATCGCAAGTTCCATTTACACAAACATACAAAATATTTGCATGGAGGGATTCAACAATAGCCTTGGGATGGATCGACAATTGTAAAAGTAAAGAAAAATTCATTCGAAATCGAGTGAATGAACTTAAATCTTTAGTTCCTTATGTAAACTGGAGACATCTTAGCACCTAGGATAATCCAGCAAACGTCGCATCTCGTACTAACAAATTCAAAGACTATCCTTTGTGTTGGAAAGAGCCGGTATGGCTAACACAATCATAAGAATAAATTTTTGGATACTAGAATTAAAGAAGGAAGTAAAGAAATGCAAAAGATATTATGCAAAAGATTATGGATAATCTTCCTAAAGCTCTAGTGTCAACTTTATGTCCACTCACGTACACGGGGATACACCTATATCGATGAGGTGTTCCAAAGGAAGAGGACAAAAGTCGTTTAAAGGGTATGTGGTAGTATTTATGTATATGCATGTTAACGAAATCTATTCACCTTGAAGCGGTAAGCGATCTGACAACGAATGTTTTTCTGGTGGCTCTTCGGCGGTTTTTCGCTAGAAGAAGGAAGTTACCACATTTATTTCGATAATGGCACCAATTTTGTAGGTACAGAAAGGAAACTAGACGCAGAATTTAAAACAGCCATTAAAAACAACACGACAATAATTCCAACCCTTGCAGCAGAAAAAATTCAGTGACATTTTAATTCCCCTGAAAAATTAGCAAAGTTTTACCACAATTGTTGATTCATTGTTGGTATTTTTGGATGCTGAGTATTATGCCTTGGAAGCTTCCTACAGACCAATGTATGGTACTCAAAAAGTATTCTATAATCCCACAATAAAACCATTGAATAAGGTAACAGGCAAGTGTTCGATGGGATGCGCAGTGGCACATGCACCTAATCAATGTACAAGATTTCGACAGCTAGCGGTAGCTGAAAAATGGAATATAGTCATCGCCAACAAATGGTGTGCTAAATGCCTTAAAATTGGCCATGGTAGTAAGTCATGCGAGGCATGGATCTGCAAGGTTTGTAATCGAAACCATCACACTTTGCTACATGAGGATAAAAGTAAAAAAATTGCAATGGTTAAAGAATTTACCAATGTTTTAAAAGAAAACAGGGGTGATAAATATGTTTTGTTACCCACAGCTGGTGTAGTAATTGAAAACAATAAAAGGCAGCCTGTAAAGGCAAGGGCTCTATTAGACAGTGGATCTCAGGTCTGTTTAATAACCAAAGAACTATCGAATAAGCTAAGACTTAACTTAAAGAAGGAACGCAATACCATAGAAGGTATATGCGAAGGGAAATCAAGCTTAAACGAAAGAGTAAACATATGTTTGAGGTCGAATACCTCAAACTATAAATGTAATGTCGATGTCCTTGTTGTCCCAAAAATAATATCTGAATTACCGTCTGAAAAAATTGTAAGGGGAAATATTCCTGAAGGGATTCAATTGGCAGATCCTAATTTTTCAAATCCGGGAAAAATTGATTTGTTATTTGGAGCAGAATTGTTTTATGATTTGATGAAAGGCGGACAAATGAAAATAAAAAATGGACAATACAAGCTCCAAAACAGTGTATTAGGTTGGGTAGCTGGCGGAACAGCACAACTAGATTCACATTCTGCATATTGTGGAGTACTAGCGTATAACGAAGATAGTATAGATTCACAATTACGAAAGTTTTGGGAGATTGATGATATCAAAAGTTCTGAAGTACGTTTAACTAGAGCTGAAAAAAATTGTGAAAACATTTTTATAAATAATGTAAGCGTAGGTAGTGATGGAAGGTTAAAAGTACCTTTGCTCTTTATGGAAAATGCAAATAAGTTAGGTGATTCTTCTATGCAAGCAAAAAGAAGGTTTCTTTCTTTGGAAAGAAAGTTGTACAATAATCTTGAATTGAAAGCTCAGTATGACCAGTTCATGAAAGAATATTTAGATTCAAGTCATATGCAACTTGTAGAAAACTCAGAAAAAATTAATGCAAAATATTATATGCCCCCATATGCGTGCTGAAGCCAGAGAACACTACTACGAAATTGCGAGTGGTTTTCGACGCTTCATGCAAATCTACAACCAACATATCCTTGAATGACATGTTGTATGTCGGTCCAAAACTGCAGGAAGATTTATTTAGCATTTTGGTGCGATTTAGGAAGCATAAATACGTATTTACTGCTGACATAGAAAAAATGTATAGGCAAATCTGGATCACAGAAGAGCACAGACCATACCAGCTTATTTTCTGGCGTTGGAATAGAGAGGAAGTAATCCAAACCTATGCATTAAAAACGGTGACATATGGTACAACCTCTGCTTCATACTTAGCTACTCGATGCCTACAGTTAATAGCAGAGCAAAATCAAAATCATCTAGAAGCTGCAAAGGTAATAAAAAGTGATTTCTATATGGATGATCTAATGACCGGGGGTGATTCTTTAGCAGAGGTAAAAAATCTACAGGGTGAAGTAACTAAAATTTTAGGTAATTATGGGTTCAAACTACACAAATGGTGTACTAATAATAAAGAATTACTTAGAGAAATACCAGAAGATCTCCGTGAGAAATACCTGCAAATCAATATGCATGAGGAAAGTGGAGTAAAGGCACTTGGCATATCATGGATGCCAAATTCAGATGAATTAGTTACCACATATAAAATTGAGTGGAAAGAAAAAATAACTAAACGAAGTATATTAAGTGCTATTGCGAAGCTTTATGATCCCCTTGGCTTAGTAAATCCTGTAACAATTTTAGCAAAAATTTTGTTGCATGAGTTGTGGAAGTTAAAAAAAGATTGGGATGAAAGCTTATCAGAAAATATGGTCAATCAATGGAAGAAAATTCAAAATGATTTACCATATCTAAATCAAGTTAAGTTCCCAAGGTATTTGTTCTGTGAAAATCCTGATATAATTGAACTACATGGATTTTCAGATGCATCCATGAAAGCATATGGGGCTGTAGTGTATGCAAAAACAAAATCCCATTCAGGTGAAATTGACGTTAAAATAGTGTCAGCAAAATCTAGAGTAGCACCTGTGAAAATCATTACTCTCCCTCGATTAGAGCTATGTGCAGCGAATCTTTTAGTTGAATTGATGATGAAGGTAATAGAAAGTTTAAAAGTAAAATTTAACCACATTTTTTATTATACTGATTCATCAATAGTGTTGCACTGGTTGAAAATGGATCCAGGGAACTTACAAATTTTTGTCTCAAACAGGGTTAACTATATTCAAATTAATAGCAAAGTAGGTAGCTGGAAATATGTTAGCTCTAAAGAAACTCCGGCGGATCTTATTTCGCGTGGCATATTAGCCAAAGAATTAGTTGGAAATGATTTTTGGTTCAAAGGTCCAAAGTTTTGAAAGGATGATGTTGAAGCAAATACGAGCTTACCTATATTAGAAAAGGGAGTCATTCCGGATATCAAACAGAAAAAGGTATTAGGCATAGTGGTTAAGAAGGAATCCTTCTTAGAAAGAATTAACCACAAAAATAATTTTTCATTTTTTCAAAATGTAGTTGGACAGATAATAAGATTTATAGATAAACTTAGAAGAAACCCTGAAAAATCCTGGATATTCTACAGGAAAGAAGCATTAAATATTATTATTAAAGAAATTCAAGTACGAAATTTCTCGTTGGAATTAAATATTTTAAAATTAAAGAAAAACATTTCTAATAGCTCAAAAATAATATCGCTTTCTCCAATTTTAGATGCTAATAAAATTATGCGTGTTGGGGGTAGAATTGAAAAATCAAATTTATCATATGAAGCCCGGCATCCCATTTTGCTGCCATACGAAAGTAGTGGTTATATGTATGTTCTGGCCCAACGTAGCGACTGCGCTGCGTGTGGTGCGTGTGGTGCGCTATGTATGGTAGCGACTGCGCTGCCGTGTGGTGCTATGGTAGCGACTGCGCTGCCGTGTGGTGCTATGGATATGTGAGAGTGAGCGAGAGGGCGATAGTTTGAAGGAAGGGGAGGGAGGAAGGAAGGTGAGGGAGGGAGGGAGGGAGGGAGGAAGGGGTGGGAGGAAGGGGAGGGAGGGAGGAAGGGGAGGTAGGAAGGGGAGGGAGGAAGGGGAGGTAGGAAGGGGAGGGAGTGGAGGGAGGGACGGAGGAAGAGGAGGGAGGGAGGAAATGTGGGTGTCAAAACTGACAGACAGACGGTCAGACCGACATATATAGCTCAGCGTGCTGACTGTCGCGATTGTGGTGTGTTCCTCTGCCTTGATCTCTGCCCGCTTGTGTATCGTTTGTGGTACTTAAGTGTCGTTGTTTTTGTTTGCGTTTTGGGGTGTACTCTTTGTTGTTGGAACTTTTATTTCTTTTTAATTGCTCTCATTTAATTGCTATGTGGTTGTTGTTGTTGTTCTTTTTCTTCAGCTGGCGACGTACTTTTAGAAATTTTTGTTTTTTGCACAGATTCATAATGTAAACAAACGCAATTAGTCATTTAGAACATGTACGAATTTGTTTGCATATTGAACTTTGAATGGATGCGAATGACTGGGTAGTAGTTTTGCTATGTGGTTGTTGTTGTTGTTCTTTTTTCTTCATCTCAACGGACCTTTAGAAATTTTTGCACGGAATCATAATGTAAACAAACATCCATGAGCATATAATTAGCTACATCGAGAATAAAGGGTCAATTGTAAATGTGTCGTTAAAGTCGCAAACGCCAAAGTCTCAAAACGTTCTACACCGAAAAAAGTTGTGAAATTAAGCGACAATTCGGAGAAATAAAGTGAAAAGTTAAATTTAAACTATTTAAAAAGTTAATCAAATATTAACAAATTCTATAAACAAATTTAACAACAATTAAAAGAAACTGGACAAACAAGTGAACTATTCAAGAACAAGAAAAAAGTTAAATATAGTATTTAAAATATTACTAAAATATAAACAAATTTAACAACAATTAAAAACTGTAAAATATTAGTTACAAGTCAGTGACAGTTCGGAGAAGTAAAAGTGAGAAATAAAAGTTAAATATACTATTTAAAAAGTTAATAAAATATAAACAAATTTAACAACAATTAAAAATTGTACAATATTATTCACAATCAAGTGCAAATTCTAAAGAAAAAAAGCTACATATACTATTTAAAAAACAAGTGAAATATTTACAAGAAAAGAAAAATGAAGAGCTTCATGTGTAATGTTTGTGTACAGGAATTCACTGCAATGCGCAGCCTCAAAAGGCATGTGCAAGGGAAGCATGAAAGTGTGGCATACCAGTGCGAACATTGTGGCCAAAATTTTGCACGACTGGATGCTATGCGCAGGCACATAAAATTTATCCACTCGGAATCATCATCATCATCAACATCTGTAGCAGCATCATCAACAGCAACGCCATCATCATCATCATCATCATCATCAACATCAAGAGCAGTACAATGGCTACCAGTTAAACCTAACGAGAACGTTCGTTGTCCAAATTGCAATGAAGATGTTTCTCGAAGAGACTGGAACCATCACATCAAAACATTGAAGCATAAGAGGAATTGTTGGATGACAATTGACGGTGCTCTCAAATGCATAACATCATCTTTCCGGAATAGAATTCAAACCCTGATATTCCAAAATGAGGATGAGGGTCTTGTCATTCCGGAAAAGTTTTTTGAGAAGGCTCAAAATATAGTAGCCAAAGAGCTATTGAAAATGCTAGAGAAGCATACATCATATAAATTCAACATGGAATTGTATGCGGAATATTTCAAAGTGTTGGATGATGATGAAATGGTAGTTGAAATAAAATCATTTCAAACCAAAATGAGCTTAATTCAAAAATATGAAGAGATAAGCGACATATACAATGACATGTGCCAACAGATCAGCTCTAAAATGGGCGAGTTCCAGGAAAGGGACAGTGGATGGGCCCTACTTAGAATATGTCACCTGGTGGTGAACATCAACAAATATAGACCGTTGAAGGGATCCTCATACATCCCGCTCCCAGAATCCCTGCAGAAGAAGCATGCCTGCGTCAATATACAAAATGACGATCCATACTGCTTCAAATGGGCGATCATCTCAGCTTTAAGCCCCACCGAGAACAATTCCCAAAGACCGCAAAATTATGGGATCAACAGCATCGAAGCAGAGGAAATTGTGCTACACAATGGAGCTAAAGTGCATTTTAAGGGATTGACGTTCCCCCTCCCCATAAGCAGCATCGAACATTTTGAGAAGCAGAATCCTAACATAAGCATCAACGTGTTTGGATTTGATGAAGCTTTGAAAAACATCGAGGGACCTTATCATTGCACCAAGCAGGAAAAGGTTCAGCATATAAACCTGTTGCTGCTGCAGGAAGGAGAGCGGTTCCATTATGTATGGATTAAAAATATTTCAAGGTAATTATTTCACAATTTAAATTTTTGTTTTTATATTAACTTACTTATATTAAGTACTATATTAAGTATAAATATTCCAGCTAATTTATTGTTCTCTTTTTGTTTTCCAGATTGCTAAAACATCAAAGCACGAGCCATTGCAGACAACTTTATTTATGCAACAGCTGCCTGCAGTACTCTCACAATGAGAGTACTCTACAACAACATAAACTGGTGTGCGGACGGACGGTGACAGAGATGCCGTCGATGGAGAAGGCGGTAATTAGTTTTAAAAATTATAATCATAAATTATACGTACCATTCGTTGTCTATGCAGACTTCGAATGTGTACTAAGTAGCGTAGATTTAGACTTAGCGAATAATACTAGAAATATAAGTAAGCATATACCTATAGGTTTCAGTTATTATATTAGTTGTAATTATAATAGTAGCTTAAATAAATTTAAAATTTATTCAGGGGAAGATGCCCCGAAAAAATTTGTAGAATATTTAGTTAGTGATATAAGATATATTTATAATAATTATTTAAGTGTAATTAAACCAATAAATTTTTTGTCTAATGAAGAGGTAAAACTCCAAAAAGACTCCAATTCTTGTCATATTTGCGAACAAGAATTGGGGGATGATAGAGTGGCAGATCATTGCCATTTAACTGGAAAGTACAGGGATTCCGGCACATAACGAATGCAATTTAAAATTTCAAATTGCAAAGTTTGTGCCTGTATTTTTCCATAATTTTTCTGGTTATGACTGCCACCTCTTCATTAAAGAATTGAATTTATTTGAGGGTGATATTAATGTTATCCCCTTAAATAAGGAATTGTATGTATCCCTTTCTAAACGTATACAAGTAAGCGAAAAGAAAACAATCGAAATCAGATTCTTGGATTCTTTTCGTTTCATGGCATCGAGTTTGGATGCATTAGCGCAAAATTTGTCATCAAGTGATTTCAAAATAGTGCGCGAAATGTATCCAAACGATGATGAGTTTCAGCTACTAAGACGAAAGGGGGTATTCCCATATGAATACCTCAATTCAATTAGTCGTTTAGGAGAAACCAGTCTTCCCAGCCATGATCAATTTTTTAGTTGTTTAACTAACAAAAATTGTTCGGTTGAAGACTATCAACACGCCTTAAAGGTTTGGAATGTCTTCAACTGCCAAACACTAAAAGATTACATGCTGCTGTATTTGAAGACTGATGTATTGATTTTAGCTGATGTTTTTGAAAACTTTAGAAAGGTTTGCAAAAATATCTATGAGCTAGATCCGTGTCAATATTACACAGCTCCAGGTTTATCGTGGGATGCAATGTTGAAAACAACAAAGATAAACCTGGAACTCTTCACTGATATTGACATGCACCTTTTCGTGCAAAAAAGTATTCGAGGCGGCATTGTTCAATGTAGTACAAGGCATTCCAAGGCAAATAATAAGTATATGACGGGGTACGATAAAAGTAAACCATCAACATATTTAACTTATTTGGATGCCAACAATCTGTATGGATGGGCAATGTCGCAATATTTACCTTATGGGGGATTCGAATGGATGGAAAATATTGACCAATTCAACGTTTTTAAAATTCCATTCGATTCTCCCATCGGATACATACTTGAAGTAGATTTGGATTACCCACAGAATTTACATGATGCGCATAATGATTTACCATTTTGTGCTGAGAATAAAACTGTGGGTAATTCAAAGTGTAAAAAGTTGATTACTGACTTAACCAACAAAACTCGCTATGTTATTCATTATAGAAATCTTCAGCAATGTATAGAAAATGGTATGTTGTTGAAGAAAGTATATAAAATATTGAAATTTAAGCAGTCTTGTTGGTTAAGTGAATATATCAATCTAAATACCCATCATCGCAGTTTAGCAAAGAATACTTTTGAAAAGAATTTTTTCAAACTGCTAAACAACGCGGTGTATGGAAAGACTATGGAAAATGTAGACAAGCGTAAAGATGTCAAAATAGTAACCGATTGGGAAAGTAGGGGAAGGCGGTTAGGAGCCCGAGCACTAATTGCCAAACCAAACTTCCACAGCTGTACACAGTTTACAGAAGATATGGTTGCTATACAAATGTCTAGAGCTCGCTCTGTCTACAATAAACCCATATATTTGGGATTTGTTGTTTTGGAATTGTCGAAATGGAAAATGTATGACTTCCATTATAGTTACATGAAACCTAAATTCGCAACAAATCTCAAATTAAATTATATGGACACTGATTCTTTTATATATTCTGTTCAGTGTGAAGATTTCTATAGGGATATTCGGGATGATATCGATTCAAAGTTCGATACATCAGAGTATCCCGTGGATAATGTGTATGGTTTCCCCCTTAGAAATGCCAAAGTCCTTGGCATGATGAAGGATGAAAATAAGGGGGAAATTATGCAAGAGTTTATTGGGCTCAGGTCAAAAATGTATTCAATAAGTGTAGAAAATAACGTAGAGATTAAGAAAGCAAAAGGTGTCAAACAATCAGTAGTAAGTAATTTAAGTTTAAGTGATTATAAAAATTGTTTAGTTCATAAGAAAATTATATATGGAGACATGTATATATTTAGATCTAAGATACATGAAATATATACACAACTAGTACATAAGATAGCTTTAAGCCCTTTAGATGATAAGCGTTTTATTAGAAATGATAGTATAAACACATATGCGTGGGGGCATTATAAAATCGATTTAGAATCAGAGTTAGATATAGATGAAGATATATTTATGGATATAGATATATAGAATATTAATTATAACTATTATAAAAATAAATAAGAAAAAATTTGTAAATAGATTTAAGAAAAACATTTATTTTAAATCAATAAAATTATATATTAACATTTAAATCTTTTGCATTGCATTATAATCTTTTATTTATTATCAATGAAATTTCGGAGTAGGATTGCATTTTCTAGCGCGCAGTGTCCATTATGGGAATGGCATATTCTTTGTAGTAAGTATGTATCTCTTAGAGTTTCCAGATTCTCGCAGCCAAATTCTTCTACATTCAATACAGGTTTCCCCAAAATTTCTTCAATCCATTTAGATTTTTCAACTCCTTTCACATATACAAGTTTATGTTTAATATTTAATTTCAAGAAATTCTCAACGCTATTAAAAGAGATAGATCCATCGTTCCAACGAAATCCATGGTGATTGTGATACAGCCAATTCGCCTGCTTTTTATATTTTAAAGATAAGTCTCTAAATTCAAATGGTGGTTTGATGATAAAGTTTTGATATTCACTAGAGCTGAAGGTTACTGCCAACTCTTTAACTATAAACTCATTAAAATTTCCTTTGAAGCCTTGCACATCCAAGGTTACAAATTTTTGTTGCTCCATTGCACTTAGACAACTTTTTTAATTTCGCCAGTCACTGGAGTGTATTCAATCAACTTATCGTGTATAAGTATACAATAAGCTGATGTATTGGCTGGAATATTCTTTGATGTTTTAAATTCAATTCGAATATCAATTGGTCCAGTTTTTATCGCTTCGTTTTGATGAGTTACATCCACCACTATTATCGGAGCTGTATCTTTAAAGTCTTCAGGCAGCAACAGAGGTTGGGAATCGCGCGCAAAGTAATTTTGTTGAAATTTCAAATACATATCATAAAGCATAGCATAACGATTACGGTCAAAATTCAGATTGAGATCATCATAGGGATATGTATCAGAATTTAAGTGTACTTTTACATCGGTTAAATGACAATGTTGAAATTTTTGATCTCGTCGAAAGGCTATAAGTATGAAGCGTGGTCTTTCATTCTGCGGTGATAATTTTACATTCCACAGATGATTGTTTCCTTGAGTGAGTACCGGATTAAAATGACAATCCCAACTACGGAATGCTATTAATAAAGGTTTTGCACTTTGAATCGTTTGAAAGAGTTGTAGTTTTGCAAAATCAGTCAACTGTACATGGGGAATTTTCCATGTGATATTAGTTATAGTTAATTTTATATTTTCGGTGGCAACAGTTGAATAAACAGCATTTTCATCGGATTTCGATCTCAGTAGTATAAGTTCATGTTTAGAATTTAAAATAATTTTGTTAAAGTCTTCAGCAAATCCCAATAGCATTTTCAATGGTATACAGAAATTAAAATATCCGTTCTTTATTTCAAGTTCATTCTTTGAAAACCATCCAGCATTTTTGAGCATGTTGCTTTGAATCGAATTTAATGAGACATAATTTTTTACTGTTGTAGTTACACCCAAGTGACGCGTACGATCGATCTCTAATCCATTAACTTCATAGCGAATTTCATCAAACATGAATGCAACACAATTGTTTTTTAATTTTACATTGGTTGTTGCGCTTCCATTTTCTAGAGTAACTGTACCTTCAATGTAAATTAAACTCTCACTGGGTAGAAGGTAAAGATCTTGATTTTGAACGGCTATCCGTATCTCGTCATTGCTGTTATATGATTGTAAATATGGTGAATAGCTATGGTATTCCTTTTTAATAATACTGTCATCGTAGAGCGGCGTTTGTAAAACATCAAGTATTTGACTCATTTTAATTTCAGTTTGTCTTTAGTTTTAAGCCCAAAGATTTTAGAAACTCTTTATTTTCAAATGACAGCTTTTTACGTTGTAGAGCGTTTTGATGTGTTTGCGACTTGGACGACCTTGTCAGTTCAGATGGTAAAGAAGAAGTGAATGTAGATGCACCTGGGTATGCGCTTTTATTATACACAATCATTGCGCCTGCGGTTTTAGGTGAAGTCTGAGTGTTATGGTTTCTCCACAAAAATTAATTAGATTACCGTTTTGGTCAACAATTTTCACAGTAATTGAACTTATCTGTCTGGTGTTTACTGGCAAATAGATTACATTTTTAGGGATCTCGTCTATTTTATAGCCAGGACTAACATTTAATGCAAACATATGAATTGTATGAGCTGGTATGTTGTTAATGTAGGCGCCGCTAATTATGTCGCACTCAATGTGTATTGCGTTTATTTTCGTTATATACACGGGTAAGTCGGATGTATGTAGTTTTCCTGCTTCCAATACTTTTTTACTAAAACCCAATAGTGAACCAATGGTGCGTTCCTTATTAAAGAAAATGTTATTTTTACTGGATCCTACGACTGCTTGCAGTGTATTGGGGTTGGCGGATATTTCCAGGTTCTCATGTGGATCTATAGTCAAATATTTATTTTGAATAAATTCAGCAATGTCGTCAAGTTCGTATGAACCGACAGGAATCTCAATGCTACTATCGCCAATGTGAAATAAATTATTTTCGTAATCAACATTCGGTATAGTGTGATAAGTATGAAAGTCTACGAGACCACACACATACTTTCCCTCTAAATCTATGGGTGGAAAATAATTAGCCGATAAAATGGATTTATTTCCACTTAAAGTAAGAGTTATTGACATCTTGAAAGTTGGTTGAGTAATGAAATGAAAAGTCAGATGCAATCTTTTTTATTTATAATTTTTTTTTTAATAATAATAATAATGTTATTACTATATGAACAATATACATATTTAAAAAATATATTTATTACAATTTTATAAAATTTCATTTTTATCGATCCAAGAATTATGATCATTGCTAAATCCTAGCCACTTGACAAAAATTTGCCTGCCTTTAGTTTTAAGAACTTTTTCCACCAGATATATGCTGGGATACTTTGTTTTCAGTAGTTCACTTTCGTAGAATCCTCCTCTAATTGTATTCCCCTGGTAGTCTTCAAGAATATACGTTGTTGGGTTTGTAATTCTTATATTTTTAATTTTGAATATTTCTGTTGTCCAGTTCGGTGTATAGCCTTTCTCAAAAATGTGTTTATATTTACTTATACGCACATAATCTCCTTCCCGAAACTTTGGCTTTCTAAATATTTTGAAGTTGTTGTAGGCAGTATTTAATAATAACTTTTCATTGGCTCGATTCACTTCAGATGGAGCCATATTAATGGTTCGATGCTTTTTATGATTGTATTCGTTAATCAAACTTTTGTACTTGTCAATCCATCGATATGATCCATGATAGCTAAATTCCTTCCACATCATTTGCTTTAACGTTCTATTAAAACGTTCAACAATTGACGCCTTCAAAACACTGTACGAAGAATAATGGTTGATGTTATATTCTTTCATTAAATTTTGAAATTTTCCATTGAAGAATTCTTTGCCGTCATCGGTTTGTAAATTGCTTGGTTTTCGTCTTAAATCGAGTATGGATTTCATGGCTTTAGTAACATCAATAGCGTTTTTGGATTTTAAGGGTACAATCCAACCATATTTCGAGAATGTGTCTATTACAGTTAGAAGAAAGCGGTATCCATCATTATATGTAGAATAACTACCCATTTCCACTAAATCTGCTTGCCAGAGGTCATCTATTCCCTTGGTTATTACTCGCCTTCGCTTAAAGTTCTTACGAGCTTGCCTGTGTAGCTCCTCTACTAAACCTCTCTTCATTTTCTGCTAAATTTAAGATTAAATCGCCAACTTTCTTTTCTATTTCAGCTATTGAAGTTCCTTTATTTAGTTCTTCATTTGCGATACTTGTAAACCGCTCAAGCCCTTCGCTTATATCATCTACATAATTCTTGTTATTACTGTCAACGTGTTGGTTCTTGTTTCGAAGTTTTACATATATTATTTCAACGACTCTAAGTATTCTATCACTTAGTATATGGATTTCGTTTTTAAAATAATCCCTTATCGGAGTAGTACTATTTTCAACAAATGACCGAAGATTTTGTATGACTTGCTTAATGTCGTTGTGTATTTTTTCCCTTAGTATATCGTTTTCTTCTTTAAATTCAACCTTTATCTGTTTAATACTATCTGCAACAAGTAATTGATGATTTTTGTTAACTTTTTCAATGTCTTTATCTATTTTTTCCTTTACCAATGAGTTCTCTGCTTGAATTTGCATGTGAGTCTGTTTGATTTCTTTGTAAATATTTTGCTTTAGTAAATTGTTTTCTCTTTGAAATTCCACTTTGATTCGATTTATACTATCTTCAACAAATGATTTTGTTACTGCATCATTGTCTTCGACAGGAGCATTAATATTCCTTAAGCGTTTCCAATGGAGATCCAAGTTTTTATCATTGTCCAAATTGAATCCCAAGGCTCTTGTAAAATTTCTTTTTAATTTATTGTTTAATGACTTCTCTATGGAATAATGACCGAACTTGTCGACGCTCATTTTACAATTATATGTATTTATGGAAATTGTGGTTATTTATATGATAATTACACAATTATATTAGCTTCCCTAAGTTCTTCGAGTATTGAAACTATTTCGTTGTTGTGATTGGTGTGTCCTGCAGATTGTGATGATACTAATAGCCTTAACCTATCTACCAACTCATTTGGATCATCCCAATATATATAGTTTGGCTTTTGCTTGTTAACACTCATTAAACCGCTCCCCTTAGTTTGATTTTGTGAGGTAGTCGATGGAGTTGTCTCACTGAATAATGGCTTTATGATGTCGGTGTATTTGAAGGCTCTACTCCCCTTTGCTCGTCCAGTGCTGTTAAAATTAAGTTTGTGTGCACTAGTATTTAGTAAAATGCTTTTGTAAGCTTGCAGATCTTTATCGTCATAATTTGATGGTTCTTTGTTGAATAATAATTGTTGCAATCCAGGTGTAAAGTTCCAACTATTATCGGATATTATTATTTTATCATCGCGTAATGAGAAAGGGCTATTACCGATTCGCCATTTGCCATCAGATCCCTTGTATGGGCCATATGTGGTATCCAACTGATTCTGTTGTTCTAAGTCGGAATAGAGAATTGATTCAGTAGATTTTGGATCGTCGCTTCAGTTATCGAGTTCAGAGAATAATTTTGTTTCGCTTGATTTATTCACTATATCTTCTGCATCTTCTATTTGAGAGAAAAAGTCGTCGTCTTCATCGTCATTACTATTGATAAGAGTTTCGTTTGAGAAATCGACTTTTCGTGCTTTAGCTGGAGTACTTGTTTTTACTTTTAGCGGTACCTTATTGTATTTAATGTTATGCTTGTCCTTATTATAATTTGTATTGGAGTGGTTGACTATTTCTTTTAGAGGTTTTGTGATGTGACTAAATGTCTTTTCTAATTCATTCTCTAAATCTGCTTTTCCCAATTTTATATTCTTAAATTTCTGTTTTAATATGCGTCTAGTTTTGATCAAGTCTTTTAATATTTTGTCATCCATTTTAGCAACAACATACAATATATCAGATCAGCTTTTGAACAGCTTTTGAACAGCTCTTGAACAGCTTTTGAACAGCTCTTGAACAGCTCTGAACACCTTTTGAACAGCGTTTGAACACCTTTTGAACAGCTCTGAACACCTTTTGAACAGCTCTGAACACCTTTTGAACAGCTCTGAACACCTTTTGAACAGTTTAGTTATATTAATGTTGTCAGTTGAAAGCTAAGTAGCATACTAATATGAATATAATGGTAACCAACCATATTATAGGTGAATGTATGTATCAAATCCCTTTCTGTAACGTCCACCATCAATTGGATCGTCTTTGCTTATTACAAGAAATCCATATTTATCTTTCCAACATTCTCCGCATATATTAATAAATTTTTTATAAGCCATATCTGTTCCGACATGATCATTGTATATGTGCTTCATGTTCATCTCATCTTGCTTAAACATAATAATCATGTTGGCATTATCGCGCACCAAATGTTTAGGGATTCGTGTATATGTTTGGCATAAGTAAAAGCAATCAATAGATTTGTGTCTGCCCATACAAAAGTACTCTCGAATGTTGTTTTGCTTCTCACAAGCTACATCATCGAATATCATTATTGAGTTAGTTTTTGCTTCATTCGGCTTGAGCACTTCTTCGTTCTCGGAAAACGTAAAGAATCCCATATTTTGAAATGGTTTTATTAACCGTTTTAGATATTCATATTTAGGTTGATATAATGATTTTGAGTACAAATATATGTTTGCAAACTTTAGTCCATTTGGACTTTCTATTAAACTTAACATGACATTCGTCTTTCCACAGTTTGAAGGTCCCACAATAAGACATCTAATTGAATTCGGCAGGAGGGAACTGTGCCTGAGTTTCGTCGCATTATTAGTAACAAGATCCATATTTTTTACAGTAATATTTTTGTCTTGCTTGACGAACCGCATTTTAGCTTATGATATAAATAAGCAATAATCACACCTTTATATTCATTTATATCGAAACAGTTCAATTGGAAAGATGTATAAATGACCAACGTTTACCAAAATAATTTCAGTCTTAATCAACCAGTAATTGGAAGAGGTCTTTTAAATAAAGCTATAAATTCTCTACCAGTTGAACTTCATTTACCGGGCTATCAATTTTGTGGTCCAGGAACTAAACTAAAAAAACGCTTAGAAAGAGGTGATAAAGGAATCAATCCACTGGACGCTGCATGTAGAGAGCACGACATTGCTTATAGTAATACACAGAACTTGGATGAGCGTCACGAAGCAGATAAAATATTAGCAGAAAAGGCGTTGCAAAGAGCAAAATCAAACGATAGTAAATATAGTGAGCGAATAAACGCATGGTTAGTAGCCAAAACAATGAAAGCTATAGTCAAATTCGGTATGGGGAACAAGCTAAATAAGAACCTTAAGAAAATAAAGAAAAAGGTGAAAAAATGCTGTGTAAAGAAAATTTTTACAAAAACTGTTAAAAATGCATTGAAAATTATCAAGCAACGAAAACCAGAAGATATCGCCAATGCTATTAAAATGGCACAAGGTGTAATCAAAAAGTCTTTTGGACGTAAAAAATCCCTGATAGATATTCCACGTGTTATACCTATTCCAAAAGTAGGAGGTTTTCTACCACTAGTACCCATTTTAACAGCTCTTGGAGCCGTTGGTGGTTTGGCATCTGGTGGTGCTGCAATCGCGAAAGCAATTAATGAAGCCAACTCTGCAAGAAAACAATTGAAAGAAGCAAATCGACATAATCAAACTATGGAAGCAATTGCTATTGGTAAAGGCTTGTATCTTAAACCCTACAAAAAAGGATTGGGATTATATTATAGCCCTCAACCAAAAAACTTTTGAAGAAGCTACCCAACAGAGCCCTCACGAATATCGATCTAATGAAATATACAACGAATCTACCACACTTTAGAGGTATTTGTATGTTAGATACCTTACCAAGACATCCACATCATCAAGAATGTGGGATCGTTAATCTTGATAGATCGGAGGGACCTGGTACTCATTGGGTAGCATATTATAAAAATAAGAATCAGAAGGAATATTTTGATAGTTTTGGAAACTTGCAACCACCGTATGAAGTAATCCAATACTTGGGTGATGGAATACGTTACAACTACACTCAACATCAAGATTATAATTCATTTAACTGCGGTCATTTATGTCTAAAATTTCTTTACAATTCAACTTTTTTTAGGAGAAATAACGAATAAAGTTTATTAAAATGAAATCCAATTGTGTTTTATTTTAGTGTTTAGTATATAATACATATTTATGTGTTTAGTATATAATACATTTGTATTTATTATAAGGTATATTTGATGATGAAGAGCTATTCCACTCCTTGTCTGATTTAAATGGATTTTTCACCTCTGCATCTTCTTTGTCCAAGATTCTTTCATTGTGAAACTCTCTCTCTCTCTCTCTCTCTCTGTGCTCTCTAAATTCTAACTACAAACTAAACTAAAAATTTAAATATCTTGTCATAAATACTATTTTCTTTGATTGCATATATTCAGTTTTAGGTCATCTTTCGATCGGTGCAGTTAATAGCTCTTCAATTAGTTTTATAGTGCTACCTATCAAGAAATTACGAAATAAAAAATTTGAAAATGAATCTGAACCAACGTCAAGGATCCTCAACTTTTTCCGTCGCTGCTATGGACGATTTCAATCGAAACAACAGTGTGCAAAAAACCACACTAGCAGTTAAGGATATGGAGCCAAACAAATCGTATTCAATTAAAAATGTCCGGAAAACGAAAACTAAGTATGGACCCCGAGTTTTGATGGAGTTGGAAGAGAATGTAATTTTTCTGCCACAAAGATTTAACAACATCAGCGATGAGACAATACAAGAATTTTCAAATGGAGCTTACTATTTGTGTAAAATAATGAAGGAAGATACTGACGACTTTCGCTTGGAGGTTCTGGTTGACTTTCCTTTAACACAAGCAATGTATTATCAAATGTGAAAACTTTGTATTCTAAAATGTTGGATGAATAAATAAAATAAAAACTTAATTTATAATTTAAAAAATAGATTTCTTTTTTATTTTTTCAATTTAGAATATAATAGCATCCATTCAAAGTGGAATTTCAAAGAGAAAACAATTTACTAAAAGTCCCTTGAGATGAAGAAAAAAAGTCGGAACTGCAGAATTTTTTTTTTTTAAATTTTATTTTATTATGTATTATGTTATAATATATTTATTTAATTTAAATATAATATAATAATATGGAAAACACTAATTTTCCAAAACTTCCTGTAGACATGGGTAAACCGCTGGAAACCCAGGCCGGAGATGTTGGATCGTCTTCAATACTCCAACGATGAATCTCAGCCACTCCAAGCTTGGGTTGACGTCAAATATCCTACGCATCTCCACCAGCATGGGAGCCAGTGGCTGCAAATCCCAAGCGTTGGCCTGGATCTCGGCCAACACTTCGTCTACAAGCATGCCAACAGGGAAAATATAGTTCTCAATTGTGTACCTCGACATTATTCGATTTAAATTTTAGACTGACTGAATAAAATTCTGAAAACGACGAGCGTATTACTGGGATCCGGCAAAACGAAAGCTTAGATCAGCAAATTATTAAGCGCGGACAAAACAAAAATCGTAAAATTTTTATTATCCAACTATTGATTTCCATGAATAGATTCTAAATAATCTTGATGTTTATAATGGTTTAATTTAGCATTTCATCTAAATGCTCATCAAGCAAAATTTCTTTTTTGGGTTCTTAAAAACTCGTCATAGTCACATTCTCCATCCTTATTGTTTACATTATGATTCCGTGCAAAAATTTCTAAAGGTCCGTTGAGATGAAGAAAAAAGAACAACAACAACAACCACATAGCAAAACTACTACCCAGTCATTCGCATCCATTCAAAGTTCAATATGCAAACAAATTCGTACATGTTCTAAATGACTAATTGCGTTTGTTTACATTATGAATCTGTGCAAAAAACAAAAATTTCTAAAAGTACGTCGCCAGCTGAAGAAAAAGAACAACAACAACAACCACATAGCAATTAAATGAGAGCAATTAAAAAGAAATAAAAGTTCCAACAACAAAGAGTACACCCCAAAACGCAAACAAAAACAACGACACTTAAGTACCACAAACGATACACAAGCGGGCAGAGATCAAGGCAGAGGAACACACCACAATCGCGACAGTCAGCACGCTGAGCTATATATGTCGGTCTGACCGTCTGTCTGTCAGTTTTGACACCCACATTTCCTCCCTCCCTCCTCTTCCTCCGTCCCTCCCTCCACTCCCTCCCCTTCCTACCTCCCCTTCCTCCCTCCCCTTCCTCCCTCCCCTTCCTACCTCCCCTTCCTCCCTCCCTCCCCTTCCTCCCACCCCTTCCTCCCTCCCTCCCTCCCTTCCTTCCTCCCTCCCCTTCCTTCAAACTATCGCCCTCTCGCTCACTCTCACATATCCATAGCACCACACGGCAGCGCAGTCGCTACCATAGCACCACACGGCAGCGCAGTCGCTACCATACATAGCGCACCACACGCAGCGCAGTCGCTACGTTGGGCCAGAACATACATATAACCACTACTTACGAAGATGAATGGGTAACATTGCTAATAAAACATATCCATTTATCCCATCTTCATGTTGGACCGCAAGGCTTATTAGCAATAGTTAGACAAAAGTTTTGGCCATTACGTGGAAGGCAGCTTACAAAAAAAGTTGTTAACCAATGTTATAGATGTTTTAGAGCAAGTCCTAGGCCGCTACATCAGCTAATGGGAAATCTACCTAAAGATAGAGTAACTAAAGCTAGGCCTTTTCAAATTGCTGGCATAGATTTCTTAGGACCGTTGCAGATCCACTACAAAATAAGAGGTAAAAGAGCGGACAAGGTCTATGTATGCGTCTTCGTATGCTTTACGACAAAAGCAGTACATTTAGAATTAGTATCAGATATGAGCGCAGCAGCATTTATAGGTGCTCTCAAAAGATTTATTAGACGATGAAGCTGTCCGTCAAGGATTTATTCAGATGATGGTACAAACTTTGTTGGGGCAGCTAATAGCCTAAATGAAATTTATAAAATATTTAACACAAATTCCCACTGGCATAGGCTGCAGGAGTTCTGTGCAGAAAAGAAAATTGAATGGGTAAATATTCCAGCAGGATCGCCACGTATAGGGGGATTATGGGAGGCAACTGTTAAATCGGTTAAAAAACATTTCTATAGGTCAGTTGAAGGGATAATGACATATGAGGAATTATATACATTGATGGTTCAAATAGAAGCTATTTTGAACTCCAGACCTTTAATGCCATTATCTGACGATGCCAGCGATTTGCAAGTGTTAACACCTGGCCATTTTTTGATAGGGGAACCATTATCAACACTGATTGACAGTAATGATAACCCAAGTTATCATGGCCTGCGGGACCACTGGAATGCAGTGGAAACCAACGCTAGGGAGTTCTGGAGGCGTTGGTCTTCAGAATATTTGTCCGAACTCCAAAAAAGACAAAAGTGGAAGCAGTCTGTCCCAAATATAAAACCAGGTACCCTCGTCCTCTTAAAAGAAGATAATATACCTCCTATGAACTGGAGAAGGGGGCGGGTTATAAAAACAATTCTGAGGGAAGACGGAAAATGCCGTATAGTAGACGTAAGAACCAGCACTGGTGAAACAAAGCGTTCAGTTCACAATGTTTGTCCTTTTCCTACTGTACTTAATGGTACACCAAATGATGATGGTGACAAAGATGAAGACAAAAAATTAAGAAGGTCGAATAGATTAAAAAATAAAAATTGTATTTTATCGATATTAAGCTTATTGTTAGTAATGCCCATAATTAAAGGCCAAGTAAATAATGAAAAGTTAAATAACAAGGCAGGTATATTTTTTGAGAGTCAAGGAAGAGTAGGACTAACAAGGACGTCGTGGAATCTCATTCTCCATGCAGACCTCAGCGACTATTTGACGTACAAGGAGAAGCTGCGAAAAGGATTCACCAGTCTCCAAGAATTGAATACTACGACAAATGGCAACTTGTTAGTAGCAAGCATCATGGACCAGATTTGCAACAGATATGAGCGAATAAGATCTAATGATGAAATTATATTCTACAACAGAACAAGGAAGTCAAAACGAATTCCCAAATCCGTGCTGCCGTTCGTGGGATCAATTTATCATTCGCTCTTTGGTCTTATGGATGAAGAACATGCTCAAGGGCTCGAAAGGAAGGTGGTGCAAAGCCAACAAAATGAGGAATATTTGTTAGAATTAATGAGAAATCAATCATCGGTCCAAGACATTACAGAGAACATAATGAAGAAGCAGAATGAGGTGATGTGGAAAAATCTAGAAACTCTTAGAACATCAGTTTATCAGTTAAACGAAGCCATAAATAACCAGCTGAGTGATGACTTGTTCTGGAATGCTGCCAATAGTTTTGCAATAGCGCTGGAATCGTTTGAACTCCTTTAAAGAGATATCATAGAACTACTCTGGAACGTGAAAGGGAATTTCCTTGAAAGACTGCTACCGATGGAGAAGTTTCAACAGCAAATCAAAAACATTATTCTAAACATAGAAGACACCCTGCAGTTGCCGACGACGGATCCTTTGGAGTTCGGCCATGTTGCCACAGTAACCGGGCGTTCGAGAAACAACTCTGTGATATTTAATATAAAAATACCGCTAATGCACAGAGAAAGATTCGAGGTTTTCGCAACATATGCGTATCCTACATTTCACGATGGGTTATTCGTGAGTGTGAAGCCATCATTTCAGTATTTGCTTGTAAATGATCATAAAAGCTTATACTATGGGTTGACAGAAGAAAAAATGTTCCATTGGCAAAAGATGGAAGAGTTGATATTGTGTCCACAGACCCATCCCGTCTATAAAATAATCTCAGCAAACTGTGAAGTAGAATTGTTTTTAAAACGACGAACGCTGTCCCGAAAATGTGAACTCAATATCATGCCGCCGCAGGAATTTTGGAAACAATTGCATGCAGCGAACTCATGGATTTACTCCGTGCTTGAAGAAACTCCGGTGGACGTAAGTTGCGATGGAGTCCACACATCGATCACACTCAACGATCAAGGAATTCTCCAGTTGAACCCAGGATGCCTGGCCACAACAAACGAAATTCATTTATTCGCTTCAGATGAAGTCTTCACCGAGTTAGAATTTCAGATTCCAGTGATAAACCTTACTGATCATCTTCCCCCATTGAAGCACATAAAAATTCAAGGAGAAATGGAGACGTTCAAAATTCCAAAAATTCCAAAGCCAAAAGAAATTTTCGGATTTCCAACGAACTGGGATGTTGACTTCCACGATGTTGTGCAGTACGGAATGAGCACAACTAATCTACTGTTGCTGGTAGCTGCATCTATCATCGCATTCTTCGTTCTTAGAAAGCTGTGCGCTGCAACAACCGGAGTCATTCCTTTAGGAGGTTTTGCATTTGGGAGATAATTAGAATAATAGGGATCTAGAAGTTAGGGTAATAAATATTTAAAATAAAATATGGAAAAAATAATTTGAACTTAACCTTCTTCATCCACGCTAAGAATGAATAATAAATTAGGGTATTAGATGAAACGTTTGTAATCTTTATTATAATTGTAATTATAGTAAGCGCATTATAGTAACGCATAGTAAAACAGTAAGTATAATGTATCTATATTATTATTGGTAATTTTGATAACGATAAATGTATGTACTATATATATAATTATATATAGCTTTGAAAGAGTAGACTCTTTCAACGGCGGGAGTATGATGAAATATCTTTTATCAGTACTTCAAAACAAACAATTTATGGTCGTAGACACTTAAGAGAGTTCCCACAGAGGTTCCCATTATTTAGTATTAAAGAATCATAAAATGTATATTCGGTCCCGAAACATGTTGTTTACACGGGCGTCGTATATCGTCCTTATCGCAAGCGTCTTAAAAAGGTTCACGACAAAATAACACAAGTGGTTGAAATACGATAAGAGTCAGATATTGTTGCTGTGTATTCTAGCATGTAAGATAGGACCTAGGGCTAAGTATGCGTGGGAACGCTTGTGTATCCTAGCCTGCATGCAAACAAGGACTGATTGTGACATCCTTTACATATGATAAGAGTAGCATAAGTGTACATATATAGAATAGAAATAGACTAAGTATATAGAAAAGTATTAGTATAAATAAAGGAAAGAAGAGTAACCCTCTTCAGTATCAAAAAAGAACTCCACGCGCACAGATCTTTTCATTAACAAGTGGCATCTAGAGGAGTTTTTGACCATTCCACTTCTGAGCCTATCTAAGACGCCCCGTCCCCTAGTTAGGTTATTGCAAAAGTATAAAAAACTAATTAACCTATATAATATACTAACATTATTTGCAGATCATTAAAAATAATAAATCAAAAGAATTAACCGCAACCGTAGGGCTAGATTTTTATGGCACCAGGATTCACCCGGACTATAGTCACGGTAAGGGGACTGCCGGGTAGATCCAATGGGGTCCCTCTAAGGCTTATTAACATTGTTTAGTTTCAATTTTTATTTTAATTTGGTTTATTTTAATTTTGAAATCATTAATTATTATTATTAATTTTATAATTATTTTAATTTTAATTCTAAAAAAATTTTTTTTCCTTCCCCTTCTCCCTTAATTCCCACCCTCCCCCTTCCATTATCCCTCCCCTATCCCCTTAATTGCTCACTCCCTCCCGCAGGCTTGCCTTTTATGGGTTGACATCGACCCATCCCTACATTCGAAAATTGCATCACTCTTGCTAATTGAAGTGTGCAATTGAGGTGAACACATCAGTATGTGTTCACTCTCGTCGCGTGTGGTCGCTGTCTTCCTGAAGAATGGTAAGTGTGTTTTTTTGTTTTTTGAATTTTTTCATACATTTTATATTATTATTATTATATTATTATATATTATATTATATTATTATTATCTAACAATTGTTAATTAATTTATTAATTGATAGTTGTTATTTAATATATTATTTATTAATGTTTGTCGCCTCTTGAGGCAATTTAAATAATTAATTTTCTCCTCTAGCCATTTTTGGCCAATTTTCTGTGTATATATGGGTGATTGCACACAGACTAGTTGTGTGTGCAAGCACTTATATATATAAAAAAGCCCACTGATGAGTCCCCTTCAGGCGAGGGACGAAAAACGTTTATGGGCGTTGCCTGTAAAGTAGTTTTAGGCAAAAAGGCCTACTTATAATTGTTATGGGAGTGTCTTTTTATTGACATCTCTATAACAATTTTTGCTTGTTTTTTCGGTTTTTGTTTGTTTTTGTGTTTTTTGTGACAATGTTTTTCATTTTTGTTTTGTTTTTTGATTTTTCATTTTTGTGGTTTCTTAGTGTTTATATGTCTATTTTTATTATTATTTATCTTTATAATAACACGTGATTGGACAGGATAGGCAGGCTATTTAAGTAGATATTTTTTCTTTTTTCTTTTTTGAACCGAGACAAATGACGTACGAAACAGCCATCTTAGTATAGTTTGTAAGAGTATGTAGCTTTTACGTAGGGCAAAAAGTGATGACTGTGGATGAAATAAACCAGGGTTAGGAACCAATGGTTGCTTGGTTCTTCACCTAGGAGTTACCCTAATCAACACGTGTAAGGTTTAGAACATAAAAAACGCGAGTAAAATTAAATTTAATTAATTATTTAAAACTAATGAATAAAAAACTTTAATTTTTCAATTTTAACGGTTAGGTTTAGCCAGAAAAAAAAGCTTAAAAGCTTAACACTCCGTGCAACGTCGCCCAACACGTCATACGCGTAAAAGATGACATACCTTTTAAACAGAGGTATTACCCTCGCAATCCAGCAATGCAGGAAGTAATCAACAAAGAAATCGACCAACTATTACAAGAGGATAAAATAGAAGTATCAAAAAGCCCCTACAGTTCACCAATCGTATTAGTAAAAAAGAAGACAGGCACCTGGCGACTATGTATTGACTACCGGCAACTGAATAAAATTTCCACACCGGATGCATACCCCCTGCCGCAAATACAAGCAATACTCGACAAATTAAGAGAAGCCAATTACATCAGTACCATCGATTTAAAAAATCCGCCCCAGCAACATTTCAACGAATCCTCGATCAAGTCATCGGACCTGAACTAGAACCATATGCGTTCGCATATCTAGATGACATCGTTGTGCTCGGGAAAACATGGCAAGAACACTTACAAAATCTCACCATCGTGTTTCAAAGACTAGAGGGAACCAACCTCAGAGTAAATTTCGGGAAATCCCACTTTTGTCAGAACCGCCTAAAATACTTAGGACATACCGTCACACCAGAAGGCATACACACCGACCCTGATAAAATCATCGCCATCACACAAATGCCACCACCCACGAACGTCAAAGAGCTACGCCGCGTTTTAGGGATTGCGTCATGGTACCGACGCTTCGTAAAATCATTTTCAACAACAGTCGCACCAATGAACACCCTACTAAAAAAAAAAACACCCGATGGGAATGGGGACCAGAACAAGAACAAGCCTTTCAAGCATAAAAACAGCTCTCACTACAGCACCGCTACTATGCTGCCCCGACTACTCGTTACCATTCAGCCTACAAACCGACGCCAGTGATACCGGACTCGGAGCCGTACTCACCCAGAAAACCAAGACCGAGGAAAAAGTCATCGCCTACGCAAGCCGCACATTAAACGAACTAGAGCGAAAGTATTCCACCACCGAAAAGGAATGCTTGGCCATCTTATGGAGCATCCGGAAGTTAAGACCGTATTTAGAGGTCAATAAAACCTTAAAACGAATAAAAGAACGATACTATTGGCCAAAAATGACCCAAGATGTGAAACAATATGTCCGCTCCTGCCTGACCTGCGGCCAGTACAAAGCAAGATCCGGCCTCCCGGCTCGCCTAATGACCACTAGACCGGCACAACGACCATGGCAAATAGTCACGTCCGACTTTATGGGGCCATTCCCACGATCCCGCAAAGGACACACGTCACTATTAGTGTTCACCGATAAGTTTACCAAGTGGGTAGAACTCATACCAGTGAGAGCCGCCACCGCAAGCATGCTAGTACAGCACTTGAGAGAACGCGTCATATTCCGCTTCGGATGCCCCGAGACTCTCATCACGGACAATGGGACACAATACACCAGCAAACTAGTCAAAGATCTCACCGAAACATACGGAATCCGACACATGTTTACGGCAGCATACGCACCACACAAAAATCCAACCGAACGGTCCAACCGTAGCATTAAAACTATGATGGCAATGTACACAAAAACCCATAACGACTGGGATACCAAATTACCCGAAATAATGTTCGCGATTAAAACCGCCACACACGAAGCAACGTCACTATCACCAGCAGAACTAAACTTCGGCCGCAACCCCCCCAGCTCCCAAAATACTCGCCAACAACCCTCCTATGTCATGTGAATACAACAACACCGACTTGGCAGAACTATACGCCCACGCCATAAAAAGGAACCAGAAAGCCATCCAGCAACAACGTCACTTCTACAACCTACGCCGGCGCGCTTGGAAACCAGCCATTGGATCATCAGTCCTACGTAAAAACCATGTCCTTTCATCCGCCGCTAAACAATTTACCGAAAAACTAGCTCCAAAATATACTGGTCCCTGCAAAGTCGTTGGCTTCGACTCACCCAACATAGCAATCATAGTTAGCCAACACACAAAGACGTGTCATGTACAAGACTTGAAACCATTCCTGTCTCCTACCAGTCACTCTTAGATCTCTCAACCGGTAACATCGCTCGCTCACTCACGACTTCTTTTTATTTTTAAGATAAACGTCATCCAGAAAAGGACACAACCACAGCGCCCTGGCGTACCCACCAAAAATTGGGTCCAGCCCATCACACCATTTGAGCCACTCCTGGAGGCACATCCGAAAGCGAGGAAGATAGTACACACAGCCCAGGCCATAACCGTAGCAGCGAGACCAAAAACCAGCCTGGCCAGAATTCGACAAACCCTGGTCCGTAACAGCCCGGCTCTGTGCACCCGGCCCCGTATCCCTCTAAACAGACCAGAAGCCAGCACACCAGGACCATCAAGAACCAACACAAACACCACCAGCAACAACAAGAAAAACAAAAGACAACAAAAACCAACAACTATGAAAAACCATACAACAAACACCAGGACTCCGCCGAAACATAAAACCGCCGAAAAGGGATGGCTCCATCAGATCACCATCCAACCACAACGAACTCCCAACCGCCGCACCTTCAAAGATCGCCGACCCGAAGGAGTGGTTACCGTCACGGTACAGGACGGCTGGGCCAAACTGACCCACGGGAATGAATGGCGAATATTAACAACTAACAAAAAACACACTACAAAAAGGCCGTTCTAGGCGACTCAAAACCAAATACAAAAATAAATGAAGTCAATTTAAAAAGATACAACAAAATGAAATAGAATTTAATGAAATTAAATAGAATTAAAGAAATATTGTTTAAGTTATAACGAATAGAATTTCAAAATAAATGAAGAAAAAAAATATTTAAGTTGAACAAAAAAGAGAAGAAAACAAATATATATTAATACAAAAATAAGTAATAATTCATAAAACCTGTAGACCTAAATAATTTGTAAACTAAAATTAAATTGGAGTAATAAAAAAAAAAATAAAAATGAATTTAAGAAGAAAAAAAAAAAAAACTTTTTTTAGAAAGCCGAGCTGAGCCCTCGCGGCCAGTAAAAAGTTTTGCATTAGCAAAACGTGCATAAGTCGCTTTCCACCATAAAACCAAAATCTTTTTTTTTCTTCTCTTTCTTTTTTTTATATACCATCGTACGGATAGACTGTAACGTGCACAACGTTACAAATAAGATGCAATTAAGATTATTACAATTAAGATAACTAATATATAAGTAAGTAAAACCAAACAAAAAATAACATAAACACAGTCGCAGCGCAGTCGCGGCATTAATCAACAGAATACACCAAAAGATCACAGGTTCAAATCCCACCAGCGATCAAAATATTCTTTTTCTATTTTTAGGTAAGCGAGCTTAGGAAACCGCATATCACAGGTTCAAATCCCACCAGCGATCAAAACATTTTATCTCCGCATCAATTCTTGTAGTATGTGTGTTTGTATTCTTGTGCACACGCGGCAAACAGAAAACAGAAGAAACAGCACGAAACCGGTTTCGCCATACATACACATACATGATATACAATAAAATTATCGACACTGGTAATATGCGCTCACTGCGTGCATATAGTTCACGTACCGTTTATGGCAGCCGGCTCATAAAAGGCTCGGCAAAAATATTCAAATTCGAGTTGCGCTGAGTATAAGGTAAGCCTTATACTTAAGATCCTAAACAAATCTTGCGACTTCACCTATCGGCTTCGGCCCGCGGTAATATCTTTATATATTACCTATCGACTTCGGTCCTCGGTGAATGCCCTATCATTCACCTATCGGCTTCGGCCCGCGGTAATATTCCTATATATTACCTATCGACTTCGGTCCTCGGTGAATGCTCTATCATTCACCTATCGGCTTCGGCCCGCGGTAATATTCCTATATATTACCTATCGACTTCGGTCCTCGGTGAATGCCCTATCATTCACCTATCGGCGCAGGCCACCGGCGTGCAACCATATTTGCACGCCACCGGTAGGAAAGTCCCTTAAACAGGAGATTAACCTAACCAGCATTTTCGTTCGATAAACTAAGGCCTTCCGCCGGGAAGCACTTGAGCTCCCAAGCTCTTACCTGAGACCTTCCGCAGGGAAGCACTTTCGCTTTCCCTTATATAAATTAAGGCCTTCCGCCGGGAAGCACTTGAGCCTCCAAGCCCTTACCTGAGACCTTCCGCAGGGAAGTACTTTCGCTTCCCCTTATATAAATTAAGGCCTTCCGCCGGGAAGCACTTGAGCTTCCAAGCCCTTACTTTGGGCCTTCCGTAGAGAAACACGCTGGTTAAAAACTCCTGCTTAAGCGACTTACATAGGGAAACTGTACAGCCGTCTGCTGCGTGGCACTCTGCCCTTAGTTTGGAGTAGATACAACCACACGCATTGTACGTATTATAAGTTATAGAAATTGTTAAGTAGATATAAGGATAAAACCAATACAACCAATCCACCGAGCTGAATTCTGCAGAGAGTCAGTGCTAGACTGTGAGAACAATCGTTTGAAATTCGTGTGGCGGTTGAATATCTTGGAGGGTTACCAGACCCCTTTGAGCGAACCCTGGACAGATTGAGTTTCATCCAGGCTGGAAATCAAAAAAACTCGTTACAACTTCTAGAATCGTTGGAAAGATTTACACACACTGCAGCAAAGAAAAGAGTGGAGAAGTTCTCAAGCAAATTTAAAAGAAGGAGCTATACAGTAAACAGTATTTTATAATATAAGTATTTAAACATATAAATCAATAATTACATCGGGTAAGGATTTTCATATTCTTTAATGTTGGCAAGTTCCCTGTAATAGTAAAATGTACATTGGCCATTGGATCTGCGGATTAATGAGTTCAGTGCACTTGGATTAGTTCCAATAAGGCACTTATGGACTTGTCGCATGGTATTTCAATGAGATTACACATGTAATTGGTAAATATACATACTGTTCACGCCAAAGCAAACCGCTCGCCCGGCTGCCTCCTGGTCGTCCGAAGTCGTGTCCTCTCGGAGCGTGGACTTCGGCCGCTCAGGAGAGGCAAGCTTTAAAGCTTGACTGCGAGCTCTTCGGCTCCAGCCTTGGTGGTCGGATTGGAGCCGGCACTTGATCTCCGACAGCGAACCAAGCGATTAAAATATTTAAGTTAATTTGTAAAATAAATAGTGTCAAAAATAAACGATATTATTGAACTCAAATATCTGACGACCCAATCTCTTTGATCCGAACATTGGTCCTTCGAGCCGGATAGGGATCGAGCTCCATGACATCGTCGCCATTTTTGGTTAAAGGTAAGTTGTCTATATTGATAAAGTGCAAATTTTAAATTAAATACTTGAGTGAACTGTACATATATACGCAGCACGTATATATATATATAGGCATATACTCCCGTGTACACGCGAAGTTAACGGGAGAATTAACTTCGTGGTAACGGTGCGCCAAAACTTAGAATTTGTTCACTTATATATACATAGGATAAGTGCCCTTGAACCCGGTTATATACTTGTATTGACCGGCACGTGTTGCAATTGTTTATTCTTCACCGAATATATAATTGCAGCTCGCTCACGCTTTGGTTTGCGCTCATCACTTAGAAACCAAAAAACCACCACCTTTTGCTGGCTGGTTTGGTTTTCGTGCTCTCGACAGACACGCTCTCAGCTTACGCTCTGCTGCGCGGTTCACTTAGAAATCAAAAAACCACCACCTTCTGCTGGTTTGTTTGGTTTACGTGCTCTCACATAGACACGCTCTCAGCTTGCAACCAAGCATAGAACGTTCTTTCGTTCTAACATTGACCGCCCTCTCCGCGTGATACGATACAAGCGGCGCGTTTTTTCGCATAAAATTCGTACTTGTACTATCACCGTCAACGTTCCAAATTTCCAAATAGCGCACACTGCACAGTGATGGCAGCAGGACAGGCGGCACACTTACTCACCTACTCATCGCAAAAAGTCGTCTATCGTGCGCTCTAAACCAGTTTGAGTTGAGAAAAGTATACGCATATTTGTCGGTGTTCGATAAGCGCGCTCGTCAACGCTGAGTTACACAACTACTCACGCTGCAAAAACACTGTTCAGCGCTCCCATCGATATAGCGTCGTCGTTTAACGTGCCAAGGAACCAACAATTCTTGCACAGTGGGCGAAAAATATAAAACCATAATAAAAAATTTTGGTTAGGAATAAAAATATTTTGGTGTTTTATTTCTGTATTAGCCCATCTAGCTAAGCCCATCTAGCTACTTTAGCCCCTGTATTCTTTTGCACCGACGAAAATCGATTCCATATCGCGGATTCCCTTGCTAAATTAGTAGTAACCCTAACGCACATACAATGGAGAGTGTTGACTCTTTTCTACGTCTCGCGGACGATTTAGTGGAATTCGGCATGCACATTCTGAGCAGTTCAACGGATTCGCAAACGTTGGATACCCTGGAGTTGGACATTACGGAGCTCAACTCGCAGTGGTCCCTAATCAAGTCCGCCTATAGCGGCCTTCTCGAACAAATGCTGAAGGATGTGACGATGGCACCACATGTAAAAAGCGTTAAGGAAAAGTATTTCAAAGCGTACGACAACTACAAGCGATGCGTTGGACTGATCAAAATTCAAGTCAACTCGATGATAAAGACCACCGCGACGCGGCGCTCTACGGATACGGCAGAGCTGCCGCCCACTCGGTTCAACATCAGCTTGCCTCCATGCGATGCCGAAGGCGACTATTTGTCATGGCCCTCCTTTCGCGACATGTTCACCGCCCTGTATATTCAGAATACGCGTATTGCCCCAGTGGAAAAACTTTTCCACTTGAACCAAAAAACCAAAGGAGAAGCCAAGGAAATCGTACAAAAATCTCCTTTGACGAATGAAGGATTCGAGCAAGCATGGCAAAATCTATCGGATCGATACGAAAATAAACGCGTCCTCGTTAACACGCTCCTCAAAAATCTCTTTGGTCTCGCGCCGATTACTAGGGAAACCGGTAATGAAATTAAAAATCTAAAGCGTTAAATTAACAATATTCTCGCCGCGTTGGCGCTCCAAGGCGTCAACACCTCACATTGGGACGCGATTACAGTTTTTTTGTGCTCTACTCGTTCCGGAAGCCACCCTGGCGCTTTGGGAACAATCCATACCGAATAAACGTGAAATTCCAAAGTGGTCTGATCTCGACGCGTTCTTGACACATCGGTTTGAAACGCTGGAATCGGTGCACGATATAAAAGGCGCACCCGCAGGCAAGAATCGCGCGTCACCCGCTCCATAGGTGGCCCCTTCGACAAAACGCGTCAACACATTCCAGTTGAACGTTGCGTCATCCATATGTCAGTTGTGCTCCGAACACCACACAATCCGAGTCTGTCCGCAATCTTTGGAAATGACTTCCGGTAAGCGTTTAGAGGTAGTGAAAAAGTTGCGTCTATGCTTGAATTGTCTCGCGCAAGCGCATCAGATCCAAAGATGCCCCAGTAGATACAACTGCGCGACATGTCAGGCGCGACATCATACGTTACTGCATCACGAGCAAGCGCAGAACCGACCCTTAGCTAACTCAGCGTCGCGTCCGTCCACTAAATATCCAAAGTGTTCGCCCAGTAGTAACGCTGCATTGCAAACCAATCAGCCCCGTAACAACCCACTTAACGCACGAGCAACCCCTTTTACAGGGCCCTCAACGTCGGCTAACGCCGACCAAATAAGTCAACAACAAATACAGTCCACTGATCGAAATCAGCCCGATAACCATCAAGTTTGTTTCGCTGCCGCACCGAAGCCAGTTCTGTTAGGAACCGCTACGGTCACCATATTCCACGACGGTACTTGCTATGCCGCGCATGCCCTCATCGATCCAGGATCCGAAGTATCCTTCATCTCTGACCACGTTCAGAAGATGCTCAAAATCCCGATGCGGCCGGTGAAAGCAACGGTTTCTGGACTCAACGAAACCATTTCTGCAAAGGTTTCAAAATCTTGTGAGTTTATGCTGAAGTCGCCACGCGACCCCTCCTTTCAGATTCATGCCAGTGCTGTCGCAAATCACGGGCAGACTGCTCGCCCACTCGTTCGATAGCGCGCTGCTTCACAGCCTCCCTCGTAACATCGAGTTCCGAGACGTCAACTTTGTCAAAAGTCAGCAAGTTGACGTTCTCGTTGGAGTCGATCTCTTCCCGGCGATCATGCGAACATTGCGGCGATCAACCCGATGCTGGGCACTATTATTTGCCACATCACGCGGTTATAAAACCGGAAGCGGTTATAAAACCGTCCGCCAAAGTCAGAGTCGTATTCAACGCATCCTGCCCCACCACAAGTGGGCTCAGTTTGAACGCTGTGTTACACTGTTCTACAAGCAGACTTAACATTCTTAATGTTAAGATGGCGCTTTTATCGGTATGTTTTTAGCGGTGACATACAGAAAATGTACCGCCAGATCCTCGTCGACCCGAAACATAACCCCTACCAACGAATTCTATTCCGAGATTCGAATAGCACCCAAGTTAGGGACTATGAGTTACAAACGGTAAGATTTGGCGTGAACTGCGCCCCCTTTTTAGCGATACGCACGCTTCTTCAGCTAGCAGACGATACACAACAACAGTTTCCGCTTGCGGCCCACATCCTGCGACATTCGATGTACGTTGATGACGTGTTGGCTGGATCTCACAACCTTGCCATGGCCACTCAAATGCGCGACGAACTGTCAGAGGCGTTGAATACGGCAGGCTTCTCGCTTCGGAAATGGACAGCCAACGACAAACACATTTTGGACGACTTGCCTGGATCCCATATGCTCATCGCCGAGCTCTTGAAGTTCGAGGACAACAGCACGGCAAAAATGCTTGGTATTCGTTGGAATGCCACCAGCGATGACTTCTACTTCGACATACAGCCAACGTACACCAAAAGACAAGTGCTGTCTCTCATCGCGAAGCTGTTCGATCCAGCCGGTTGGCTGGCACCTATCATCGTTGCCGCGAAAATGCTGATCGAACAAGTCTGGCTAGACGAGATTGACTGGGATGACCAACTTCCCGCCCTGACGCAGTAAACATGGTTGAGTTTCCTTCGAAATTACCACTATATGGCCACGAGTCGAATTCCCAGGTGGATTCGATTTACTCCCGACTGCACAGTGGATCTTCACGCCTTTTCGGACGCTTCCGAGAAAGCTTACGCCGCACAGTGGCCGGTTTTTCAACTTAGCGGTCAAAAATCCATATCTTTTGACTCTCTTGGAATTTTTTATTCCGGTTTTTTTTGTTGGATTCTTCTAATCTTAATCTTTAATGTGAGACATTCACCTATCGGCTTCGGCCCGCGGTAATATTCCTATATATTACCTATCGACTTCGGTCCTCGGTGAATGCTCTATCATTCACCTATCGGCTTCGGCCCGCGGTAATATTCCTATATATTACCTATCGACTTCGGTCCTCGGTGAATGCCCTATCATTCACCTATCGGCGCAGGCCACCGGCGTGCAACCATATTTGCACGCCACCGGTAGGAAAGTCCCTTAAACAGGAGATTAACCTAACCAGCATTTTCGTTCGATAAACTAAGGCCTTCCGCCGGGAAGCACTTGAGCTCCCAAGCTCTTACCTGAGACCTTCCGCAGGGAAGCACTTTCGCTTTCCCTTATATAAATTAAGGCCTTCCGCCGGGAAGCACTTGAGCCTCCAAGCCCTTACCTGAGACCTTCCGCAGGGAAGTACTTTCGCTTCCCCTTATATAAATTAAGGCCTTCCGCCGGGAAGCACTTGAGCTTCCAAGCCCTTACTTTGGGCCTTCCGTAGAGAAACACGCTGGTTAAAAACTCCTGCTTAAGCGACTTACATAGGGAAACTGTACAGCCGTCTGCTGCGTGGCACTCTGCCCTTAGTTTGGAGTAGACACAACCACACGCATTGAACGTATTATAAGTTATAGAAATTGTTAAGTAGATATAAGGATAAAACCAATACAACCAATCCACCGAGCTGAATTCTGCAGAGAGTCAGTGCTAGACTGTGAGAACAATCGTTTGAAATTCGTGTGGCGGTTGAATATCTTGGAGGGTTACCAGACCCCTTTGAGCGAACCCTGGACAGATTGAGTTTCATCCAGGCTGGAAATCAAAAAAACTCGTTACAACTTCTAGAATCGTTGGAAAGATTTACACACACTGCAGCAAAGAAAAGAGTGGAGAAGTTCTCAAGCAAATTTAAAAGAAGGAGCTATACAGTATACAGTATTTTATAATATAAGTATTTAAACATATAAATCAATAATTACATCGGGTAAGGATTTTCATATTCTTTAATGTTGGCAAGTTCCCTGTAATAGTAAAATGTACATTGGCCATTGGATCTGCGGATTAATGAGTTCAGTGCACTTGGATTAGTTCCAATAAGGCACTTATGGACTTGTCGCATGGTATTTCAATGAGATTACACATGTAATTGGTAAATATACATACTGTTCACGCCAAAGCAAACCGCTCGCCCGGCTGCCTCCTGGTCGTCCGAAGTCGTGTCCTCTCGGAGCGTGGACTTCGGCCGCTCAGGAGAGGCAAGCTTTAAAGCTTGACTGCGAGCTCTTCGGCTCCAGCCTTGGTGGTCGGATTGGAGCCGGCACTTGATCTCCGACAGCGAACCAAGCGATTAAAATATTTAAGTTAATTTGTAAAATAAATAGTGTCAAAAATAAACGATATTATTGAACTCAAATATCTGACGACCCAATCTCTTTGATCCGAACATTGGTCCTTCGAGCCGGATAGGGATCGAGCTCCATGACATCGTCGCCATTTTTGGTTAAAGGTAAGTTGTCTATATTGATAAAGTGCAAATTTTAAATTAAATACTTGAGTGAACTGTACATATATACGCAGCACGTATATATATATATAGGCATATACTCCCGTGTACACGCGAAGTTAACGGGAGAATTAACTTCGTGGTAACGGTGCGCCAAAACTTAGAATTTGTTCACTTATATATACATAGGATAAGTGCCCTTGAACCCGGTTATATACTTGTATTGACCGGCACGTGTTGCAATTGTTTATTCTTCACCGAATATATAATTGCAGCTCGCTCACGCTTTGGTTTGCGCTCATCACTTAGAAACCAAAAAACCACCACCTTTTGCTGGCTGGTTTGGTTTTCGTGCTCTCGACAGACACGCTCTCAGCTTACGCTCTGCTGCGCGGTTCACTTAGAAATCAAAAAACCACCACCTTCTGCTGGTTTGTTTGGTTTACGTGCTCTCACATAGACACGCTCTCAGCTTGCAACCAAGCATAGAACGTTCTTTCGTTCTAACATTGACCGCCCTCTCCGCGTGATACGATACAAGCGGCGCGTTTTTTCGCATAAAATTCGTACTTGTACTATCACCGTCAACGTTCCAAATTTCCAAATAGCGCACACTGCACAGTGATGGCAGCAGGACAGGCGGCACACTTACTCACCTACTCATCGCAAAAAGTCGTCTATCGTGCGCTCTAAACCAGTTTGAGTTGAGAAAAGTATACGCATATTTGTCGGTGTTCGATAAGCGCGCTCGTCAACGCTGAGTTACACAACTACTCACGCTGCAAAAACACTGTTCAGCGCTCTCATCGATATAGCGTCGTCGTTTAACGTGCCAAGGAACCAACAATTCTTGCACAGTGGGCGAAAAATATAAAACCATAATAAAAAATTTTGGTTAGGAATAAAAATATTTTGGTGTTTTATTTCTGTATTAGCCCATCTAGCTAAGCCCATCTAGCTACTTTAGCCCCTGTATTCTTTTGCACCGACGAAAATCGATTCCATATCGCGGATTCCCTTGCTAAATTAGTAGTAACCCTAACGCACATACAATGGAGAATGTTGACTCTTTTCTACGTCTCGCGGACGATTTAGTGGAATTCGGCATGCACATTCTGAGCAGTTCAACGGATTCGCAAACGTTGGATACCCTGGAGTTGGACATTACGGAGCTCAACTCGCAGTGGTCCCTAATCAAGTCCGCCTATAGCGGCCTTCTCGAACAAATGCTGAAGGATGTGACGATGGCACCACATGTAAAAAGCGTTAAGGAAAAGTATTTCAAAGCGTACGACAACTACAAGCGATGCGTTGGACTGATCAAAATTCAAGTCAACTCGATGATAAAGACCACCACGACGCGGCGCTCTACGGATACGGCAGAGCTGCCGCCCACTCGGTTCAACATCAGCTTGCCTCCATGCGATGCCGAAGGCGACTATTTGTCATGGCCCTCCTTTCGCGACATGTTCACCGCCCTGTATATTCAGAATACGCGTATTGCCCCAGTGGAAAAACTTTTCCACTTGAACCAAAAAACCAAAGGAGAAGCCAAGGAAATCGTACAAAAATCTCCTTTGACGAATGAAGGATTCGAGCAAGCATGGCAAAATCTTACACGCTCCTCAAAAATCTCTTTGGTCTCGCGCCGATTACTAGGGAAACCGGTAATGAAATTAAAAATCTAAAGCGTTAAATTAACAATATTCTCGCCGCGTTGGCGCTCCAAGGCGTCAACACCTCACATTGGGACGCGATTACAGTTTTTTTGTGCTCTACTCGTTCCGGAAGCCACCCTGGCGCTTTGGGAACAATCCATACCGAATAAACGTGAAATTCCAAAGTGGTCCGATCTCGACGCGTTCTTGACACATCGGTTTGAAACGCTGGAATCGGTGCACGATATAAAAGGCGCACCCGCAGGCAAGAATCGCGCGTCACCCGCTCCATAGGTGGCCCCTTCGACAAAACGCGTCAACACATTCCAGTTGAACGTTGCGTCATCCATATGTCAGTTGTGCTCCGAACACCACACAATCCGAGTCTGTCCGCAATTTTTGGAAATGACTTCCGGTAAGCGTTTAGAGGTAGTGAAAAAGTTGCGTCTATGCTTGAATTGTCTCGCGCAAGCGCATCAGATCCAAAGATGCCCCAGTAGATACAACTGCGCGACATGTCAGGCGCGACATCATACGTTACTGCATCACGAGCAAGCGCAGAACCGACCCTTAGCTAACTCAGCGTCGCGTCCGTCCACTAAATATCCAAAGTGTTCGCCCAGTAGTAACGCTGCATTGCAAACCAATCAGCCCCGTAACAACCCACTTAACGCACGAGCAACCCCTTTTACAGGGCCCTCAACGTCGGCTAACGCCGACCAAATAAGTCAACAACAAATACAGTCCACTGATCGAAATCAGCCCGATAACCATCAAGTTTGTTTCGCTGCCGCACCGAAGCCAGTTCTGTTAGGAACCGCTACGGTCACCATATTCCACGACGGTACTTGCTATGCCGCGCATGCCCTCATCGATCCAGGATCCGAAGTATCCTTCATCTCTGACCACGTTCAGAAGATGCTCAAAATCCCGATGCGGCCGTTGAAAGCAACGGTTTCTGGACTCAACGAAACCATTTCTGCAAAGGTTTCAAAATCTTGTGAGTTTATGCTCAAGTCGCCACGCGACCCCTCCTTTCAGATTCATGCCAGTGCTGTCGCAAATCACGGGCAGACTGCTCGCCCACTCGTTCGATAGCGCGCTGCTTCACAGCCTCCCTCGTAACATCGAGTTCCCAGACGTCAACTTTGTCAAAAGTCAGCAAGTTGACGTTCTCGTTGGAGTCGATCTCTTCCCGGCGATCATGCGAACATTGCGGCGATCAACCCGATGCTGGGCACTATTATTTGCCACATCACGCGGTTATAAAACCGGAAGCGGTTATAAAACCGTCTGCCAAAGTCAGAGTCGTGTTCAACGCATCCTGCCCCACCACAAGTGGGCTCAGTTTGAACGCTGTGTTACACTGTTCTACAAGCAGACTTAACATTCTTAATGTTAAGATGGCGCTTTTATCGGTATGTTTTTAGCGGGGACATACAGAAAATGTACCGCCAGATCCTCGTCGACCCGAAACATAACCCCTACCAACGAATTCTATTCCGAGATTCGAATAGCACCCAAGTTAGGGACTATGAGTTACAAACGGTAAGATTTGGCGTGAACTGCGCCCCCTTTTTAGCGATACGCACGCTTCTTCAGCTAGCAGACGATATACAACAACAGTTTCCGCTTGCGGCCCACATCCTGCGACATTCGATGTACGTTGATGACGTGTTGGCTGGATCTCACAACCTTGCCATGGCCACTCAAATGCGCGACGAACTGTCAGAGGCGTTGAATACGGCAGGCTTCTCGCTTCGGAAATGGACAGCCAACGACAAACACATTTTGGACGACTTGCCTGGATCCCATATGCTCATCGCCGAGCTCTTGAAGTTCGAGGACAACAGCACGGCAAAAATGCTTGGTATTCGTTGGAATACCACCAGCGATGACTTCTACTTCGACATACAGCCAACGTACACCAAAAGACAAGTGCTGTCTCTCATCGCGAAGCTGTTCGATCCAGCCGGTTGGCTGGCACCTATCATCGTTGCCGCGAAAATGCTGATCGAACAAGTCTGGCTAGACGAGATTGACTGGGATGACCAACTTCCCGCCCTGACGCAGTAAACATGTTTGAGTTTCCTTCGAAATTACCACTATATGGCCACGAGTCGAATTCCCAGGTGGATTCGATTTACTCCCGACTGCACAGTGGATCTTCACGCCTTTTCGGACGCTTCCGAGAAAGCTTACGCCGCACAGTGGCCGGTTTTTCAACTTAGCGGTCAAAAATCCATATCTTTTGACTCTCTTGGAATTTTTGTCTAACCGTTCCTGTTGCTCCGAATTCTAAATCATAGAATCATACTCGCGGTTTGATGGCATATAATACAGCTAGAAGATGCCTTAGTATCAGTTAAGGCTTGTCCGACTTTTCCATCCAAGTTTGAAATCTATTTCAATAATATGGCCATGATACTCAAATAGCAGCGGCTGAAGTTCATCAATTTGCCTCCTAATTTTATTAACTTCTTCGGTTATCACATCTTTAGTCTCCTTTTTGAATGCAAATTTAATTGGTCTACAATATTTTGTCGATGAAGGTGTCCCATTCTTCCATATATCAATCGGTACATATTTTTCGATTGACGGTTCAGCCTCAGTGCTATTCCTCCTTAATCGCAAAGGAACGAATGATATCATGAACAAATTGGTGTCTGCTGAATTATCTGCATTAAATTGTTTATACTGCTTCTGGCCAGATGATCCGTCACATCCCCACTTACAAAAGAGCCGGTTTTTCAACTTAGCGGTCAAAAATCCATATCTTTTGACTCTCTTGGAATTTTTGTCTAACCGTTCCTGTTGCTCCGAATTCTAAATCATAGAATCATACTCGCGGTTTGATGGCATATAATACAGCTAGAAGATGCCTTAGTATCAGTTAAGGCTTGTCCGACTTTTCCATCCAAGTTTGAAATCTATTTCAATAATATGGCCATGATACTCAAATAGCAGCGGCTGAAGTTCATCAATTTGCCTCCTAATTTTATTAACTTCTTCGGTTATCACATCTTTAGTCTCCTTTTTGAATGCAAATTTAATTGGTCTACAATATTTTGTCGATGAAGGTGTCCCATTCTTCCATATATCAATCGGTACATATTTTTCGATTGACGGTTCAGCCTCAGTGCTATTCCTCCTTAATCGCAAAGGAACGAATGATATCATGAACAAATTGGTGTCTGCTGAATTATCTGCATTAAATTGTTTATACTGCTTCTGGCCAGATGATCCGTCACATCCCCACTTACAAAAGAGGGTTGCAATCACCAAGACTTTTCACATAAGTCTCTTCCAATGAAAGCAATAATCTGTTCGCAGTGTGTTCTAGAAGATCTTGTAATTTCACCTCTGCTGAACTTGCAGTAATTTCAATTGCTTTTTTTGAGGGTAGACACTCCGTTTTAATTGAAATTATCTCGTCATAACTTGGAAACACGTTGCATTTCTTTGCATTAGTTCGTTTGCGTAATTCTTTGTATTGGTTTTTCGTTAATTTCAAATCCAAAAATAGTGCAAATGCTTCCTCAGGAGTAAACTTCTTTTCATCAGTCGGAGTTGGAACACTGCTCAGTACCCTTTTAAGAAGCCTCCTTGCGTCTGGGCCACCTTCGTAGCAAACCGCGTTGCCAAAATCATTGAAAGAGCAGCACACACTCAATGGTTTTACGTGGACTCGCACGACAATCCAGCAGACTTAGCTAGCCGCGGTGCCACGCCCCACGAATTAGCTGAGAGCACCCTTTGGTGGAATGGTCCACCTTGGCTCCTCCACGACAAGGATCGTTGGCCCGAGCAGCGAACAGCTTCGGAGTTTGCTACCGCACTGGAAGAGAAGCCGGTAAAGGCTCTTCACATTTACTTCCGACCAGAGGAAGACCCACTTGACAGGTTTTCCTCTCTCCCGAGAGCCCTACGCGTGTACTCGTACATACAACGGTTTATAGATAACACGCGCCGTAGTCGGAACCCGCTCTATATCACTTTGCAACTCTCAGCGACAGAGATTCGAGACACCAAATGTCGTCTCACAATCATCTGTCAAAAGACCCATTTTCCCGATGAATATTTCGCGCTCGAAAGCAAGCGACCCGTGAGCCCTAAAAGTTGTTTACTCTCACTCAATCCCTTTATTCATGAAGACCACACGATGCGCCTTGGCGGGCGGCTGTCTTCATGTACGAATCTGCCGTTCGACGAACGCCACCCAATAATTTTGCCGTACGACTGTCAGTTGTCTCGGTTACTTGTTCTTTTTAATCATCAGATCTCGCTTCACGGTGGTAACCAGCTGATGCTCCGATTGCTCAGGACCCAACACTGTATTCCGCGAGTAAAGAACCTCATCAAGACGACGATCCACCGCTGTAAGCCGTGCATCTTGCATCGGAAGCAACAAAGAACGCAGATTATGGCGGCATTGCCAGAGAAACGCACGACTTTCTCCCGCCCCTTTGCTAACACCGGTGTTGACTTTGCGGGCCCTTTCGACATAAAGAATTACACCGGCCAGGCGTGCTTAATAACGAAAGGCTACACGTGCATCTTTGTCTGTTTTGCGACCAAAGCAATTCATTTAGAGGTTGTCAGTGATTTGACCACGGCCGCTTTCCTTGCGGCCTTCTCACGTTTTGCAGCGCGCCGAGGCTGCCCCGCAAAAGTGTATTCGGATAACGGCACAAACTTCGTCGGCGCCTCAAAAGAGCTCAAAAAAGAGTTTACGCAATTCCTTGTTCGAACTCGCGATCTCATCGAGACCCAATTTTCGCACCAGAACATTGAATGGCACTTCATCCCCCCCGGTGCTCCTCATATGGGAGGACTCTGGGAGGCCGGTGTTAAAAGCCTGAAAACGCATCTGCGCAAAGTCGCCCCAACGTCCAAGTTTACATTCAAAGAGTTCTCAACTCTTTTGAGCAAAATTGAAGCGTGCCTCAATTCTAGCCCGCTTCATCCTCAATCTGAGGATCCCAACGTAATGGAGGCAATAACTCCTGGCCACTTCCTAGTAGGCGGCCCTCTGCTCGCTCCGGCCGAGCCTGAAACCCTCGACAATCCGCTCTCCATTTGTAAACGTGTCGTGTCCAGGCCCTTGCCCACCATTTCTGTCACCGGTGGAAAACAGAATATTTGCACGAGCTTGCGCGTCGCACCAAGTGGAAGACTCCGCAACTCAACCTACAGCCCAACGACCTGGTCGTCGTCCGTGAAGACAACCTTCCTTCCACGTCCTGGCGGCTGGGCCGCATCATCAAGGTGTATAAGGGTCAGGACGCACGAGTCCTATACATATAAGACTCCTTTAAGGAATTACCAAATAGAAGCATGAATGCAATGAATACAATTTTACTGTACATTCCACCACAAATAAAAAATCCATCGAAGTATTTTTTGATAAAATTTGATTTTTTTATTTTGATAAAAGATTAATCACAAAGTCAGAAAAGTACAAACAGGTACGAACAAGCAAGACGATACACTTTACAAATATTAAAGGGCAAACAGACTAAAGACTTACAAATACATAAAAAGAACAGAAAACAAAAAAGAAACTCCAAAGAAGGAGACATCATATATGTCAGAATAAATAAGCGACACGGCACAAAACTGACGAAACGTTAAAAGGCACAAATGAGAAACAATAAAAGAAAACAATCATACGTCAATCTTAACTCAGTGGGAAGAACGATACGTAAGACACACATTAAAAGCTAAAACTTATTTTGCAGGACACTCATTTACTGGATTATACCACAACTCACATGATAACTACATATAACAAACGGACAAGCCAAAATCCAAGACGGAACTTTCCACCTCATACACATAATAGATGTAAAGAAATAGTGTTTTTTTGGAAAATCTACAAACATCACATGATCAAAATCAGAAGATACACAGACGTAATGTCCATTTCCCACTCCTAATCCACGAAATTCAACAATCCCTCGAAATCCTAGAATTCTTTACTCCATTAGAAACAGTAAAGCCAAAAGAGCAATAAACATCATCGGTACTGCATGGATTTGGAATTAATAAATAACAATATAAACGAATTAAATAATAATAGAAATAAGCAAGTAATAATTAATCAGGCATTCAATGAAAAATTGATTGATTGAAATAACTTAACAAAAATTATAAATGAAATAAGCAATGTTATAAGAAAAAATGAAATCCTAAATAATGAAATAGGTTTGAATAGAATAGGCTTTTTAAAGAACAATTAGTTCATATAAGATATGCCATAGAATGGGTAAAAGAATGAAGTAGAATTCGCTGTTATTAAATAAAAAGGAAATAAGGATAGCAATAAAAAATTAGAAAAAGGAAATATACCATTCGCTTCAGAAGAAGAAGCTTTAGAATTTGAAAAAGTCAATGTTCTGACTAATGTAAAAACAATTTTATATGTAATAAAAATTCCTGTAACTTTGCAAGAAACTAATACAAGATTAATAATTAAATCAGTAAAAACGAACAATGAAATGATCGAATTAAATACAAAGAATTGATAAGATATAAATTCTATGGAATTATAGATAGTTGGCAAATATATACTAACATTTTCAAAAAAAGGAAGAGAAATCAATTAGTTTTTCAAATTAGAATTAGATTTAAGTATTGATGCCTGTATTCCAAACCTAATAAAAAGCTTAAACTCATCCTATACTATCAGTAATGGTCATCAAATACCAACAGTCGAAGAAATTCAACCAGGCATGCTACTAATTAACGACTACAATGGAAAAATAGAAACGGAAACATCTCAACATAGATTTAACGAAATTTAGGTGGTAAAATTTACGTGTCGCGGACGCGACCAGCCGCACCGACGCCCAACACCACCACGGCGCCCGTCGCCCGACGCCAGACGACCGCCATCCCCAAGGGTTCATGTAGGAGCGGCATGGGCACGTGGCCAGCATCAGCTAGTCGACGAGCCAGCCACCGCAGCGATGAGGCGGCGACGCTCCCCCTTAATCGACCAGGGAGATGGGTACCCGGTGGAACTGCGCGGTCGTCTCAGTCGCTCCCGCGACTTTTGGCAGCCGCTAGGAGCGCGCTCTTCACGCCGCCGAGGATGCTGCCCGCTCTGTCGGGGAGAGCATCCGCTCCGGCAGTACGGACTCTTGCTCGACCTGTCGGTCGAGGCCCGATGACGAACGCTTGCAGGCCGCCACGTGTGCATCAACTGCTTGGCGTGTTCCCATACAACCCCACACTGCACCAGCACGCGCCGCTGCACCGACTGCGGCGAGGCACATCATAGCACCCTGCACCACTAGAAGCATGATCCACCCCAGGGCTGTGGGTCGGGGAGCTTTGCAGTCCTGCAAGGCGGGTGGGATGTTCACGCCAAAGCAAACCGCTCGCCCGGCTGCCTCTCCTGATCGTCCGAAGCCGTGTCCTCTCGGAGCGCGGACTTCGGCCGCTCAGGAGAGGCAAGCTTTAAAGCTTGACCGCGAGCTCTTCGGCTCCAGCCTGGTTCCGCTGGAGGACTTCCTTGGACTTCTTGACCGCCGAAATCGCAGGCCTCGACGAAATCTGGCCAAAAGCCCAACTGGAGACCCTGCCATGCTCGGCCCTACCACTGCGATCAGTGGTGATCGTGTGGATCCCTCCTCCAGTTACGGAATCGGGGGCGGCCATGCTAGGCCTTATTAGTAGGCAGAACCGTTGACTAGGGGCACAGGACTGGGAAATCGTCTCGTCTAACGTCCCGAAGAACGGTGGTAGGAACTTCTGGCTGGCCGTCAGCCGACATTCCTTAGAGACGCTGAGGAAGCAAGGAGGCTCCATCAGATTCGGCTTTGGATCACTAAGTGTCCGAGAGTCGACTGATGGAGGGGGCGGGAGGGGGAGGTAGACCAAAGCCAAATGAAAGTGGTGCAAATGAATTTGCATCACTGCAAGGCGCCATCGGCCGACCTCCTCCTGGTCATGGAGAAGGAGGGTATCGACGAAGCCCTAGTACAAGAACCCTGGGTAAGGGGGGGGGGGGGCAGGGTTACAGGAGCAGTGTCAGGCCGATACCAACTATTTGTAACGGACACCACAATGAAGGTAAGAACATGTATATTGGTAAGGAAAAACATTAACGCCTTTCTTTTCCCTCATTACAGCTCACCTGATCTTACGACGGTAGTGTTCGAGACCCAGCAAGATGGTTTTTTCCTGCTCTCGTCCGCATACTTCCCATACGAAGAACAAGAACTTGCTCTCGTCCGCATACTTCCCCCCATCGCATCAAATCCGGAAACTGACCAACCTTGCCAACAAGAGCAAGTTGAGGTTGCTTGTGGGATGCGATGCGAACAGTCATCATACTCAGTGGGGAAGTCGGGACCTTAACAAAAAGGGTGAGTCAACCTTTGAGTCTATATTAAACCATGACCTTGTTATATGTAATAGGGGGACCACACTCACTTTTCGCAACAAGGACAGGTCAGAGGTGTTAGACATAACCCTAAAGAACGATAGGGACACTATCATTGACGGTTGGAGAGTATCCACTGAATGCTCATTCTCTGATCATTACAGGATACTCTTCAACATTAAGACTACGAAACCAATTAAAGAACCACCATTTCGAAACCCCAAGAAAACTGACTGGGAAAAGTTTGCAGGTCTAATCCCTGGGGCACTGTCTAAGGTCAAGCCAGGCGATGGAAATAGGAACATCGATTCCTTAGTCAGACTTCTCTCGGAAGGGCTCCGTAGCGCCTTTAATGTCTCGTGTCCTATCAGCCAACAGCGTATAAAAGCCAAGCCGGCATGGTGGACCTCAGAGCTATCGGCGCTGCGGAAAACAGCAACATCGCTCTTCAACAGAGCAACCAACAACGGTACAGACACAGACTGGGCTGTTTACAAAGCCAGAATTATCAATGCAGCCATGGGTGCAAGCAACTGCCGAAAAAACGTCACACGCGGGACACCTCAGGGGGGAGTTCTCTTCCCTCTTCTGTGGCTCATAGTGGTAGACGAATTGCTTAGAGAATTTCAAGGTACAGGGGCATATGCCGACGATTTGGTCATACTAATATCGGGAAAATTCCTCGGCAACATTAACGAGCTAATGTCGTATTCACTTGGAAAAACTTCAAAGTGGGCAGACAAGAACGGCCTCAGCATCAATACCTCAAAGACCGAACTTGTCCTTTTCACCAGGAAGTATAAAATATCAGAAGACCAAGCCTGAAAGGCCATCTCCCCCTTTTCAAAAGGCTGGTGTGGTGTACGGCGATCCAGCGTAAAAGCACCCTCGAACCTCTGTACATAGTACAAAGATGCGTCACCATGAGCATCACCGGAGCTGCAAGGAGCACACCGCAGGCAGGGCTGGAGATGGTAATGCATTTCCTTACCTTGGATCTCTTCATGATGAGCTCAGCAGGGAAAAGCTTCCTCAGACTACGATGTCTCAATCTCTGCAAGGAAACTCATTTTGGACACGCCAATGTACTACTTGCGCTACAACACCGAAACACAAATACTCGGACGAAGCTGACCATGGAAACGGACCATATTCTTCCGAAGACTGACTTTGAGGGAATACCCATCCTCCTTCCCAGCAGGAGGGAGTGGTCGTCTGCTGAGCAAATATAACTCAAAGGTATTTCAATTTACGCGGACGGCTCCAAGACCTGCGAAGGGACAGGAGCCGGATTCTACTCCAACACGCTGCAAGCACAGCGATCATACATTAGGCTCGACGCAGGTTAAATCAGAGATTGTCTTGAAATGCAGAGTCAAACTGCGGGACCTAATGAGGACCCACATCGTCAGGACCTGCTGGGTCCCAGGCCACTCGAATATCGGAGGCAATAAGCGAGCAGATCTCCTGGCTAGAACGGGTTCCTCACTGGGGGCGAGGAAGCGGACTCCTCTGTCAAAACACCGACAAAGGCTAAAAGGCTGACAGAGTTGGCAGAGCGTACCCCACCCACTCAAGGGGGCTCGGCCTGAGTAGCTGTCCGGAACAAAGAGGTTCCCACAGAACCAAATGAGGGCACTTACAATGGGCTTATAAGGCCGCGGTGGAAGTAGAAGCTCTGCGGCCACACGCCCTTCCAACCTAACCTAACCTTCCTACCTATTTTGAATTTGTTTTTTGGTCATGTATTTTGGTTATTAAAAAATTCACCGTTTCATTACAAGAAATAACAACATTATTAAAAGAAATTTAAGCATTTGAATTTGGACTCTCGCCGTTACATGCAAGGATTAGATTTATGGAACACATACTTGTGATATACATAAGATATGCTACGACTTGCATTTTGGAGCTTCACGAACTGTACGAAATGATAAGTTGAACAACGAAAAAAGGAGCATAAAAAGGAAACACGTTCAGGATGAATTAAAAAAAAAAAATTATAATAATTATAGACCAACCCACACAAGGTGCACGTAACACAAACGATGGTAATACTGCAATGAGATTTTTCGGATCCGCAAGTGACGGCTGAAATCACAGGAGTAGATTGCAATTTAACTAATAGATTACAAATCGATGCTGAAAAATTTGGAAAATATGCCAATAGGAGACTTATCCGAAGAAGCCCAAGAAAAGAGAAATAAAGATTACAGATTCTTCAGGGAGCTCACCACGAGAAAATGTAGTACAGAAAAAACAAATGAAGACTTTTTCGGAATTTTCTTAGCAACAACGCATCCTTATATTTCCAGCATACGGTATTTGTGGGAAACAAAGAAGGCAGATATAAGTTTGGAAGAAAAATTGTTTTTATCAAATATTAGTGAAGAAGTTGGTACAAAAAAAAGAAAAAAAGCACTACGGTATTACGTTCATAGCTGGATTGACAGATAAAAGATGCCTAAAAGAGAACATATCACACAAGGAACAAGTCTCTTTTGCATACAAAAGCAATCAAACACTTGAAACACTTTTCTCGAAAAACAAAGATCGTGTTGATGACCACTGTAAACATGATGTGGTATATGAGATTAGCTGCAAAGGGAATGATAGAGAAAAATGTGAATTGGTTTACATCAGCACAACAAAACGACAAAAAATTATTTGTGTTGTAGAGAAAGCAAGAATATTAGTATAAATAAAACGTACTCCTGAAGAAGTCGGGCAAAATCGACGAAACGTTGAGTAGAAAATGCTGAATAAATAAAGTCTTTTTATTCGCAACTTTAACAAAATTCGACCATAAGCCTACACGAAAGTAATTAATTTCTAGCTAAAAACTATTTTTGTCAAAAAAAACTTAATAAGAATAATATTTTTATCTGGAAGATGATTCATCTGTTGCTTGTTTGCTCTAAGTTCTGCGGAATATGCCCAATTGTATGTTTCTGGTCAGATTTCAGCTTAGGTTGTTGTTTTTGCTATGATCGATGTTGAATTTAATGTGGTGTGGTTGTCATTGCACTTGCTTAACGTCGTTGATGGTTGCACTTTTTTTTGTGTGTTTGTTCTTTCTTTTTTGAAATTTTGCTTTAGGGACCACTTGTCGGGGTTAACTTTAATTTTAATTTAAATGTGTTTATTGTACTCAGCAGACTTCGTTTACAATTTCCTTTTTCTTTGTTGGGCATAATAGTACTCGCACAAACTTTGTCAACACGAGAAATTTGCTGGATACGTTGTTTTGTAGTTGTTTTATAGTTCGGCAACTTCAAAAAGAACGCGTTAGACAAACCTTTATGTTGTTTATTTTGTATTTATTTTCCCGACTGTTTGGTTTAAATTATTAATAATTTTTCAATCACTTTGAATATAGTGTTTGGATTTTTTATACCCTACACACGAAGTGAATAGGGTATATTCACTTACTGCTTCCGTTTGTAACGCATTAAAGGAGGCGTGACAGGTATAGAAAAGTATATATATTCTTGATCAGCGTGACCTCCTGAGTCGATTTAGCCATGTCCGTCCGTCTGTCTGTTTGTCTGTCTGCCTGTCTGTCTGTCTGTCTGTCTGTGGAAATCACGATTACAAGAGAACGAATAGAGATATCTTCATCAAACTTGGCAAGAATATTGTGTATCATTAGAAACTCATCGGTATTGAAAATGGGAAAAATCGGACCATTGCCACGCCTACTTTTTATAGTAAATATAAATTAATCCATGCTTATAGCTCAATTTCTCAGCTTGTAGAATGAATTTGCGGTTGAAATTTTGTCCAGAAGTCCTCTGTCTCTGACCAAAACAGACTAAAATGGGCGTGGTCCACACACTAATTAAATAAAGCTCGATTACAGGAGAACGAATAGAGATATTTTCATCAAATTTGGCAGGAATATTCTCTGTCATCACAGGATATTTGAGATTGAAATGGAAAAAAATTAGACCATTGCCGCGCCTAATTTTTAAGTAAACGTATGTAGGGTATATGAACTTCGGCCAGGTCGAAGTTAACACTCTTTCTGGTTTTTTGTTCAGCTAGTTTTATTAAGTTTTATCCAAGCAAGATTTTTTTTAATTTCTCGCTGATTCGGCTCCTGGCAAGATCGCCATTTAGTGGTGGAATCAAAACCTTCAGCTCTTATGTGTTAGACTGACTTATTTAACTTTTATTCGAGAACCGCTGACTCGAAGGAAAGAGCCCGGTTATGAGGAATGTAATAGATCATGTGTTCACAGAATATGTGTGGGGTTGCGATAACGAATAAACATGATGAGGTGTTGATGACAAAGTATCAGACGTTCATTACACCATAATAATAACATAAATAATATCTTCATAATAATACAAATATTATCTTAATAATAATATAAATAATATCTTAATAATAAATAATACTTTAAAAATACCTGTTTTTAACAAAACTATTTTATAGTTGCATATTGCGTACGCATAAATATATTCGTTATTAATAATGCAGTTTGACCTCGGTTAACACAACTCCCGGGAGGGACGGCTGTGTTGCTCTAATGAACTCTTCGATTATAGTGTGACACTCACTCGAGGTCACACTGTCTTAGCGGATACAACATTTTTTAGCATGGCATATGTTCTATAATACATTAATATTGTCTTTTTTAAATAAATTATTTACCTCAAGACACCAGGATTTTGTCAAATCCAGTTCATGGGCTGCTGTCGGCAAATTTAAACAAACGGCTCTTGACGATCTTGACTGTGTTACAATCATTGCATATATGTCAATAGCAGCATCAGCCAATTTATTTAATATTAACTGCTCATGAATAATAGCTTTTCCGTATCTAATTAACAAACTTTCCACTGTGTTGCCGAACATGATAATACACATGGAAGTTTTCTTTGCATATGGCTGTAAATCAGAAACAACATGTAAACTCAAGCCCGGATCATTAAGTCCTATAGAATTGTTTATACGTCTAGAGACTTCTTCAAAAATTAAGCTGATGTTAGTAATTGGATTTGAAAATGCTTTTTGGAATTTATTTAATTGTGCACCGGCATACTGCAGTCCTGTTAAAGCAATAAATAACCGAAGAATATCATTGGTTCCCTCAAAAATACGAAAAATACGTAAGTCTCGCAATACACGCTCCAAACCTGATCCTCTCATGAATCCCAGTCCCCCCAAAATTTGAATAGCTTCGTCGCAGACATACCACGCTGCTTCAGATCCAAATATTTTAGAAATTGCAGCTTCTAAATGATAATCTTGACTTCCTGAATCCATATTTTGTGAAATCGTATATGTCATTGATTCAGTAACATACTGATACATATTCATTCTAGCAATTTTTTCTTGAATAGAACCGTATTCTCTCAATTTTTTTCCAAACTGAGTTCGGTTGTTTGCATGTTCAATTGATTTATGTATGCAATATCTCATCGTCCCTGTCAAAGTTGCACCCATACCGAATCTTCCATTATTTAAAATATTCATTGCAACTTTAAAACCTTCTCCTTCTTCTCCTAAGATATTTTCTTTCGGAATCTTAACATTTTCAAAAGTCACTTCTGCAGTATTTGATCCTTTTATACCCATTTTATCTTCAGGCTTGCCACTTGATACGCCACCAAATGATCGCTCTATAATAAATGCTGTAACCTGTAAAATCAAATTAATAATTATAAACTAAAATCACTTAAAAAAATTATTTTTAAAAAATTTATAATTTTATTAATTTTATTTAAAAAATACGTATTAATATTTTTTTAAAAATTTCTGGAAAAATCGCTAGCTAAAATGTATGTAGGTCTAAAAGTGTTTTACTAGGTTAAAAGGGAATAACATAAAAAACAATAAAAATAAAAGAAAAAACGTAAATTTAAAACTAAACAATTAAAAAAAATGTCATGCTGCAAACAATAAAAATGTGTCGCACTGCAAATTTAAAACTAAAAAATGTAGAAAACCTTTTACGCTAACGTGTTTTCGCACTCCCCAGTTTACAAACTAATTTTTAATTAAAATGTGCAACATACTCATATAATAATATACATAGTATTACATACATATGTATGTCCGTTTTAAAAAAGTTGGAAGTATTTATATTCTATACTAAATTTAAATAGCTATGTTTCATGATTTTCTTTTCCGTTATTGTTATGCTTATGGGAGTGCTGGCTCCTTAGAGAACTGACATAGACCAGACAGGTTCTTCATGTTGCCATCTTAGTAGAGTCGAGTTACATTACCTCTGCTATTTGCTCCAGACAGTGGCGTTAGAAACGACCCAACGATTTGACTCGGCTGTCCACGAAAACTGTATATTGGCAAAACAGATGCTTCATCGTATCCTTTACCTAAGATTGTCTGCACTTCCTGAAGGTTTCACCGACAGCCTGTCCGAGTCTGTAAGCGTGGTCTGCGGTAAGCATATGTTCCGTAATCGTCCTCACGATAGTAAGTATTTTGTCCGTCCGTCGTCATAGTGCTTCCACATGATTCTTGAAGCTTTGCATGTGAGAATGTATTTCCATCGTTTTTCCGCCTCCTTCACTATTTTCACTTCCAGCTCACATGTGTGCTTGATAGTCTGTAGTGGCATCGAAGCTTCCACCAGCTGTTCTACTGGTAGCCTGGCTCCTGCCTCTGCTAGAACTTCTGTCTTCTCATTTCCTTCAAGCCAGTTTTCTTTTCCGTATTTATTATTTGTTATTAATAAATACAATTTGTTATTTTCTTTACTTAATACTTCCAATACTTCCTTACTAACTCGATTAAAGTTTTTCCTTTTAAAATAAAGGTTTAAAATAATTCCTTTCCTTCTTTTCAATATTTTACTTGAAAAACTTTTATTCTAGATTTTGATTTTTTTATTGGTAAACGTAACATAATCAATGTTTGTCTAAAATTATTATTGGTCGGAGTAAGTGTATTTGTTGATCGATTTGTGTGAACGCTTGTCTTATTTGCTTTCGCATTTCTCTCCCATTAAATCCATTTCGGCGTTGTGAGAGAACGCTTCTTTTACAATTTATACACTTGGGTATCATTGCCCGAGGCGAAGAGTAGAAGAGAGAGGAAACTTTTTTACCCTTTTTATTTTTTATATCGATAGATTGGACATTTGCGCGAATTTTAAGCCTAATATCAAAAATCTGCACAGAAATGGTTTCTTGGTGTGCGTTTAAGTAAATTCAGTGCTTTTCGCAAAAAATACTAAATTTTGAAAAAAAAGATAAATAAATACATTTTAAATTAAAAATGATTTTTATTTGTGCCTCTTCGCTTATATAAGTGGGTTGGTGTTTCCCTAGTCAAACGATTATCATTTCCTAGAAACCCATTAAAATCGGCTTTACCTGGATCCTATTCCCGATGCATCCTTTTACCGCTATTAGTTCAGATGCAGGTACTTCCACCTTACGTTTTTTTACTTTTTCGCAGTTTTTTCTTTTTTGCATCAGTCGAAGTTTTACTTTGAAGAGTCGTGTTGTATTTTTCAAACTTATATTTTTTAAGCAAAATGCCGAATTTCTATGCAATCAAGATCCGAACAAGTTTTGCTATGTTTGCGGCCTATATAAACCGGAAAGTAGGCAAAATAAAATTGCAGATGTTTTAAAAATGGCATATTTATACTATTTTGGATTTCCTGTAAAGAACCAAGATAAAGTTTGGGTGCCTCATGTATTTTGTAGTTCTTGCAAAACAAACCTTCACAATTGGCTTGCTGGAGGCAAAAGACATCTTACATTTGGAAAGCCAATGGTGTGGAGGGAGCCCATAAATCACGAAACTGATTGCTATATTTGTTTAACTAAATGTAATAGGATTGCTAGGACTAAAAATGTTCGCATAAGCTATGCTGATGTTGCAACAGTAACGAAGCCAATACCACATTCAGCAAATTTATATTAAAAGGAGCTCGAATGTCTTTGAAGATACACTTCTTGAACTCTCATCTAGACTTCTTCCCGGAAAATTTGGGTGCTGTAAGCGACGAGCATGGGGAAAGATTCCACCAGCAAATGATGGCAATTGAAAAGCGCTATGAAGGATCCTGGGGTGCAACTATGATGGCGGACTATTGCTGGAGTTTGACTAGGGCAACACCAACCCACTTATATAAGCGAAGAAGCACAAATGGAAATCATTTTTAATTTAAAATGTATTTATTTATCTTTTTCTTCAAAATTTAGTATTTTTTGCGAAAAGCACTGAATTTACTTAAACGCGCACCAAGAAACCATTTCTGTGCAGATTTTTTTGATATTAGGCTTAAAATCGCGCAAATGTCCAATCTATCGATATATGGGAGAGAAATGCGAAAGCAAATAAGACAAGCGTTCACACAAATCGATCAACAAATACACTTACTCCGACCAATAATAATTTTAGACAAACATTGATTATGTTACGTTTACCAATAAAAAAATCAAAATCTAGAATAAAAGTTTTTCAAGTAAAATATTGAAAAGAAGGAAAGGAATTATTTTAAACCTTTATTTTAAAAGGAAAAACTTTAATCGAGTTAGTAAGGAAGTATTGGAAGTATTAAGTAAAGAAAATAACAAATTGTATTTATTAATAACAAATAATAAATACGGAAAAGAAAACTGGCTTGAAGGAAATGAGAAGACAGAAGTTCTAGCAGAGGCAGGAGCCAGGCTACCAGTAGAACAGCTGGTGGAAGCTTCGATGCCACTACAGACTATCAAGCACACATGTGACCTGGAAGTGAAAATAGTGAAGGAGGCGGAAAAACGATGGAAATACATTCTCACATGCAAAGCTTCAAGAATCATGTGGAAGCACTATGACGACGGACGGACAAAATACTTACTATCGTGAGGACGATTACGGAACATATGCTTACCGCAGACCACGCTTACAGACTCGGACAGGCTGTCGGTGAAACCTTCAGGAAGTGCAGACAATCTTAGGTAAAGGATACGATGAAGCATCTGTTTTGCCAATATACAGTTTTCGTGGACAGCCGAGTCAAATCGTTGGGTCGTTTCTAAAAATTCCTCTTTTGAAGTTACAATTTCAGCGAAAGCTTTTAAACTATCTTTCGGATTTTAAAACAATGTTAGCAAAAAATATGCATCCTTTCTCTTTAATTTAATCTTAATTGTAATCGAATCGGTTACATATGTCAGTTGTAGTGGCTCTTCAAGTGGATGGACCTTAACGTAAAGTGGCCAAAAATTTAAAAACCGATTATCTCGAAAACGGCTCGTTTCATTTTTTTATTTTATTATTTTTGGAATCAGCGGACCAAAATCCTTTAGAATATGTTGTCAAACAGCCCGTTTCAAAAAAAAAGTGTTAATTTGTAGGCTAGTGTTATTAGCCAATCAGTTATTATTTCACGATATTGTTCCTGTATTTGCCTATTTTTCAGCTTCCGTTTCTCCTTATTCACTGCATTTTGTCTAACCGTTCTTGTTGCTTCGAATTCTAAATTATAGCCCAATTTGAGTATATGCTCCATGAAACGAATTGTAGTGTGAAGCGGCGACAATCCGAATTCGTATGCCTCTTCAGAATAATTGGCCTCTGCTGGTGCTTGGCTTAGTGTACTCGCGGTTTGATAGCATATAATACAGCTAGAGGATGCCTTAGTATCAGTTAACCTTAGTTAGCAGAAGTTTGAAATCTATTTGAATAATATGGCCATGATACTCAAATAGCGACGGCTGAAGTTCATCAATTTGCCTCCTAATTTTACTAACTTCTTCGGTTATCACATCTTTTATCACATCACTTACAAAGGCCAAGACTTTTCACATAATTCTCTTCCAATGAAAGCAAAAATCTGTTCACATGAAAAGTACATATGCAGTAAGAGCTAATTACCTGATAATAAAAAAAAACTAATTACTGCAAACTATCCCAAAACCTTTCCATACTTTGAAATATATATATAATTTGAAAGAAAGGTATAACAAAGAAAAAATAACGGAAAACATGTTAAAAACGTTTGCAGTGTGTGACTTTGACTCATATAATGGGCTCTAGCGGCCGGTGGGGTAAACCGATGCAATCATAATGGGTATACGCTTTTAGAGAAAACTTTCAGCTTTAGAATGGTGTAAAACTCGTTTTGGAGTCTTTTGGAGCAAAAAATTCCTGCTCCAAAATACCACGAAGTTTAACCAAATTTGCAACATTTCTGCAATTCTTGTTACGTAATAACTATGCAACAGTTTTACTCAATTACATTTGACAACGAATATATCCAAGAATTTAAAAAAAAAAACCGGAACTTAATATCTGAAATATTGACAGAGATATGGATATCTAATCTGGTAAAAGTTTAAAAAATGTGTTTATTTTAGTTGAAAATAAAAAGTGCTGTTTTTTATTGCAAAGTTACTAATGAAATAATCAAGATAAAGCTTTTATTTTCTGGCTCCCTAGGTTCTCAGGTTTCTACTTTTATATGACCTAACCCATTTTGAAATCGGTGACATTAAAAAAAATTACTTTTAGCCGCTAAGTTAAAAAACAGCACTGTGCAGCGTTTAATTTGAGGCATCGACGAAATATACAATTTGTGAGTTTTAAAATTTATAAAGAGGAAAATTACAATTTTTAATAATTGATATAAATACTTTTATTTTTAAAAGGCATGGATAACAGCAAGTAACATATGGCACATTGACTTCGCCAATTCCTTAAATTTAGTAATTTACGTCATTTATTCACCTTTTAATTTCACTATCCAAACTAGATTAATTAAGTTCATTAACTTCGCGAAGTTCAGTAAACTCCATTTGCTGACCATGCTACTTGCAATTGCTACATGCAATTTTAGATTTGAACAATTTTTCCACCTGGCATTTGTTATTGTAAACTTATTGCTAATCTTGCACTTAATTATTATTTTAATACATTGTAATTTTGTTTAAAAAATTTGTTTTGAATAAGTGAAAGGTTAATAATAAAGTCAGTTGCAGTTGCAATAACAGTCAACACTTAAGATATCAATCTAGTTTCACTCGTGCTAACCGCCATTAGCAACTCACCTGTTCATATTTAGTTTGAGTGCCAAATACGAACACATGCACCACACTAGCAATTGGTTAAAGTGCCAAGTGCTACCAAATTTCACATCCTTGGTTCAAGTGTCAAATACCACCACACACAAAGTGTGAAGATGTAAGTCGCTGCGCTCGTTTACAACTACACAACGAACTATTTATTTGCACTTTCTATTATTATTTATGTATTATTTAATTGTATTTTAAAAACTTTAATTATTTTTTTTTATTTCAATAAAATGGAGGAATTATTTATGTTTGATTATTTAGATACACTTTCGATTATTATTATATTTGTTAACTTAAACAAAATAAATAAATATAAGAATTAAAATTCAATTAGTTATAAGAAATTACTAGGAAGAAAACTTGAGCTTCAACGGCAAGTGAGACACCGGCGAGCATACCCGGAGCAAGAAAACGGTTCGTTACAGTGGCGCTCGCACAGGTATTTACCAAAGAGAGGACAGTTTGGGAAAACAAAACAATAGACAGTGTAAAGTCTATTGAAAAAAAAAATTAACGAATATATGTAGACATTGCAACATATGTAAGTGCTAAGGGTTGATACTAAAAAAAATTAGTGTAAATACAAGTGGAAAAAATAATAAAAACAAAATAACAAAGACGAACAATACTAACAAAACAAAATTCAGACGAAAAACACAGTAACCAAAATACAACAAAGTTCAAAGTCTTCTTTTCAAAGTCTTCTGAGCAATAAATACACCCATATGCCAACTACCACGTGGTATTTATTTATTATACCCTAAGTTAAGGGTATAATCACTTTTTCACGAAATGTGTAACGCATAGAAACAGAGAAGATAGATATAGCAAAGTATATATATTCTTGATCAGCATCACCTCTATAGTCGATTTAGCCATGTCCGTCCGTCTGTCTGTCTGAAATCACGATCACAGGAGGACCGGTGAAGATATCATAATGATGTTACAGAAATATTGTTATGGTGTGCAGGTTGGTATTGAAAAAGGGCGAATCGGTCAACGACAACGCCTATTTTATGTTAGACATGTGATATCAGCGTGCGTTTTTGAGTTATGACAACAAAATTTCATTCCTGGATATAGAGTAGCATTATCCGTTAATATGCCAAATATACTTTTAGGTTACACAGACAAAATTGGGTTTTAAATGTTAAATATATAAACTTTCCGAATAAAACTTTAGACAACAACCTATTTTCCTTAAAAATAGTATTACAGCAAAACTGGGTGCGGTCCGCCCATTTTTACACTACCCTTATGGTATAGCTGATGAAAACAAATTTATTACCACGGAAATAAAGTTTAAATTTGAACACAATAATAAAACAACTAAGCTACTTATTTTTGTTTTTAAGCAGGTAATAACCACGCCAACTATTTATACATTGGCGTAGCTAGGACTCATGGAGCCCGGGAAGGTTAATGAACTTGCAGTCCCAAAAATTTCTAGAATTTAATAAGTCAATACTTGATTTCCAAAACTGCCGCCCCCGAACTTGCACCGCACGGGGCGGACCGCCAGCCCCGCTCCACCCTAGCTACGCTACTGTATTTACACACTTCTGTAATTAAATGTGATTATAAGCTAGCTTTCCTTATAACCATTTATTTCCTCTAGTTCCAGTTTGTATTTCACACTATAATGTTATTGTTATGCAATGTTTCTATATATTCTTTTCTATAAAATACAACGGGAGAAGAAATAAACAGAACGAAAGATATAAATATTAATCTTATTCAATCTAAAAGAATTGTTATAACAATTGATGAAGAGTTTATTGAAATACATTCTCATTCAACAAATATTGTAAAATCTATTAAAATAAATAAAATAAAGTTTAATCTAATTAAATATCTAAAAATTTTACAAACTGGAATAGTTTTATAGTTTTATTGAATTATTTCGTTCAATTAAATTTTTTCAAAACTTTTAGGCGTAGGGTATCTAAGGCCGAATATAGCATTATTACTGGTTTATTTATTTAGGGCAGTCAAAAGCATTGGTATTAAGTGGTGAGTGCACTAACATCTGCCCAACCGAACTTTTGACGCATTCTTTTTCTACCTGTTCCTTCTTTTCTTTTCTGTACTCTTCTTTCCGACTACGGTCATCCCAATTCGGCTTTCCCATCACCGACGGAACCAACCACTGGTGGTTTGCTTGCAGAAGTGTAAGCAGGTAAACCCTTAGCGGCTGCGCGACTCAACTCACCATACAAGCACTAGTGGACTCCGGCGCCACACTTTCCTTTATCGGACCCACTATACGCCGTCACCTGAGCCAACCAATCATTAAGAAACCGCAACAACAAATAATCCTCGCAAATAAACGCACTCTCCGAATCAAAGAATCGTTCCAAGTACGCATCACGCTACAAGGAGCAGTCTTCTCCCACCAAGTATACTTCTTGCCCGGCTTGACCGAACAATTTATCCTGGGCACGGAATTGTTAAATAAAATAGAGTGTAAATTGATGATATGAGGACAAGAGATACCACTAGGCAGTAGCAGTCACCAGGGCCAACCACGGCATACACCACCACCAATATACAACAGCTCATAGCCAACGAAGAGAAATTAATGGAACAAATAAGAACATTCCCCGTGAAACATGGGAAAGCATAAAATCACACTCACCACCGATACACCCTTCAAACAGCGATATTATCTACGCAACCCCGCCATGCAACAAGTTATTAATCAAGAAATCGATGAATTGTTAAAAGAGGATAAAATCGAAAAATCACAAAGCCCGTTTAGCTCCCCAATCGTACTTGTAAAGAAGAAACAAGGTACCTGGCGGCTCTGCGTAGATTACCCCCAGCTAAACAAAGTTAGTATCCCAGATGCAAACTCGCTACCCAATATTCAAGGCATACTCCACAAGAGAAGCAAAGTTCATTAGCACTATTGATCTAAAAAATGGATATTGGCAAGTCGTTTTAGACGAAAGGTCACGAATTTACACAGCATTCACCGTTCCCACCCACGGGTTATTTCATTGGAAAGTAATGCCATTCAGCTGGCTCCATACGCTACAAAATTCGTCCGGCCGCCTCGCTCGCTGGTCCTTAGAATTACAGCAATACAACTTTAATGTGGAATACCGAAAAAACTCTCAGAATGCAGTAACCGACGCATTATCACGGGACACCCGACCCCCACCAGAGACAACTATTGTCTCTCCCCAAGGCCGATTGGTACACAAGAACAAAGACAGGGGTAGAGAATAACTTAATAAGAGAGACTCACAAGTTTCGAATAATAGACGATAGGTTATACAAACAAATTAACCATACACACAGAATGGAAGTTATGCATACCCGACGAACAACAAAAACAAGCATTAATCGAAACACATGATAATGCTACATACTCATCTGGCATCTGAAGATTGCAAAAACACTCCGACGACTACAAGAACACTACTACTGGCCCGGTATGCCACACTCACGGCTGGTGATAACAAACAGGGACCCTTGGCCTAGACCTAATTTAGTTTCTCTATTGTAAAAAAAAAACACAAAAACAAAAAAAAAATATGAATTAATAAAATTTAATTTAATTTTAATTTAATTTAATTAATTTTAATTTTATTTTAATTTAAGAAAGTAAATGAATTAATAAAATTTTTGTTACTGTGTATAATAATTTAGTATGGATCGTTGGACCAACGCTTAATGAAAGCCAATACATTGCTGGCTTTATTACTTACATATATTGTCAATATGTGTATGAAAACGCAGTTTATGATCGATTACCACGCCGAGCTCATTTACAGTATCCAAACGATCGAGTTTATAATTGCCAATATTGTCCTCAAACAAAACTGGATTTGACCGGTGAAAGGTCATCTGCTTACACTTTTTATTAAGATTTAATTTCAAACAATTTACGTCGCACCATTTTCTCAGGTAGTCAAAGTCATATTGAAGGAACGCAAGGAATATCGTTATAAGTTTTAAAGGATAGAAATAGTTTCACGTCATTGGCAAATATCAATAACATTCCATGTTTAACAACAGTTCTGTCTGTCCATCTGTCTGAGGTGAGTAAGATAAAATGCTATCCACTTTATTAGATTGTTAGAAAATCCATACAAATTAAGATTTAGAATGAGTAGCCTATAATTTACAATATCAAAAGCTTTACTAAAATCTGTGTATATTACATCAGTTTGTTTAGCAATACTAAAGTTTTTAATAGTTTTTGAGATAAATTCAAGCAAATTACTTATTTTACATCTATCCCAGTCTTGTGGAGTGGAATGACGCAGGAAGATTATCATGCATCTGGAAAATATCCAGAACGTAGTGAATGTTGAAAAAGCGCAGTTATAGGTGACGCTAATTCATTTACACAAAATTTTAAAATGTAAGACGGAATACCATCCAGTCAGGGTTCCAAATTGCATTTGATAGCCTTCAGGGTGTTGTATGTCACGATCGCAATTTTCAGTTCCGGGTGATATGAAGTTTCCAGTATTATTATTGTTTTCATAATACTACTCCGTGAGTGAGTCAAGGCCAAGTTCATATTATTAATCCAACCACAGCACTTTGCTTGGTAAGCCCGAAGCTCCAGTCAAGCTTTCGTTAAAGTAAACTCGAAAGCCAAGCCAGCAACCATAGCACTTTGCATGGAATGGATTGTGGAAGCTAATTTTCAGTAGCAAGCTTCCAAACCATAAAAACGCTTGGAAGAACAAACGATCAGAATCCGCACGCGGAAGAATTAAATTGGGAACGATTGAGAATGATCTTCCGCGTATTGAAATTGCTAATATTACAAATTCAATATTGCGAAAAAATGGAAATTGCGCACACTTTGGTTCGGTCGACGGGTGCGTCAACCGACCCAAAGTGGAAACAAGAAATGATTCCAACGAGAGCCCAGTAAGAATCTTAGAGCAACGAACTCGCGTGTAAAGTCGCGTTAAAAGTAGTGTTAAGTTAGAAATAGTGTTAAGAAGAAAAGTGTCGCGATTAAGTAAATTATAATAGTAATTGTAATAACAATAGTGCAACAAAAGTAGTGTTAAGAAGAAAAGATAGGATATGTGAAAGCGAAAAGTACATTAAGTCCTAAAATTAAAATATAATAAAATTATAATACATTATAATCAGGCAGGTTTCACATTTCACTTTCACAAAAAATTTACACGAAATCGATTTCAATTTCACATTTGGTGTTCTACATTATCTTTTTTGCTTTTCAATTTCACCCCGTATTCGAACTAATTTCGAAATGAATTTGGTGTTCTAGAAATCGAATTCACAAAAAAAAAAGTGATTTTCAATTCACTCTGTTCTTGTCGAAGTGAAATGAAAAAATGCAAGTAAAACAAATGCAGTTAAACAAAAAAAGATTTAGAAATTATTATTGCATTCAGCGCTTAATAGCCACGGCCCACCGCATAAAGATGTTTCCGGTTGGAAGAAAGTAATCAAAAAATATATGTATGCCGAAGCAATTGTTTTCATTTCGTAATTTTTGTGCGCAGGTTTGGATGGACTTGAAGGCGGCAATCAGAAAAAAGGTGGCACACAATCGTAGAGAAAACAATGCCACGGGTGGTGGTATCTTCAACCAATATGTGCTCAATCACACTGAAGATAAAATTGCACAGATCTGTGGCATTTATACAGTTGTTGAGGGCATTGAATCCACAACTGATTACGGAGTCTCAGTCGAGGAGACTGAACAGGAAGAAGGTATACAAAACCACCCTAAAGGGATACAAAACCCCAGCGGAGCCTGCTTGAGAACACCACGAACTCGTAAGAACACGAGTACCCTAAATGATTGCCTGCAGCAATGCATGCAGAAACAAACAGAATCTATGAAATCAATTGATTCTAAATGAACCGATTTCATAGAAGTTTCTAAAGAAAATTCACGAATAAATAGCAAAGTGTGTAATTCGCTCAAGAACATTTTAGATGAAAGTACAAGGCACCACCTTCGAATGGAAGAACTGAGAAAAGAAGAAATATCTATGAAAAGAAAAAATTTAGAACTAGAGGAGCAGAAGCTAAAATGTAAACGAAATAAAAGATCACAAACTGATGTATTGAGAGAAAAATTTTGTTTAATTGATTGTTTAATTCTATTGATTTCATAATAAATGAATGGCAATTTCATCCCTAATATTTATTGCATTTTGACTTGATGTTTCATTTTCCGGACTGTCATCATTTAAAGCCTGTTCCAAGCGTATATCACTGACAAAATCTTCTGCTTCTGGTACTCTGTAATGTAGGCAAATATTGTGCAGAGCGCACCATACATTGAATATTTGCACTACTTTTTTTGGTTGATATTGGAGCGGTCGGGCTAGACATATAAAACGATTTTTATTACGCCGTTAGTTCTCTCTATAATATTGCGTGCATCCGAATGTCTCTGGTTAAATGTGTGCTGCGCTGAACCATACTCTGGAACTCTGTAGGGTGTAAGCAGATAAGGCTCGAGGATAACCTGCATCACCCAACAGCCATGAACCTCGCTCACCATTTTCATGCAATTGTTGAAAATATTGGCGAGCTTTACTTACGCTCCAAATTAGAGCATCACGACTTGATCCTGGCCGACGAGCATCAACTGCTCTGATTATCATCTTATAATCACATATCTAGCGAAGAGCAGAGATCATTAATTGCGAACACAATTGTGGCAAGTACTTACAATCATCGCATTGATACTATTGTATCCTTTTCTATTAAAAAACAATGAGTGTTCCTTATGTGGCTTCAAAATTTCTATGTGCGTACATTCAACACATGCTACAACTCCAGGAATGCTATATTTTTCAAAAAAATTCTCTTTTGACTCCAATTGTTCGTGATCAAGCATTCTTAATTTTATCCACTTTGGACAAATTGTGGTTTCTAAACTGTCCAGCAGTCGTGCCAAAACCTTTGAAACCGTGCTTCGACCTAAAGCCACATCGCCGTCCTTGCCAACGGCTCTTTGGAAGCCACCCTCTGCAAGGAACCTCAATGTTGCTGCCAGCTGGAGGGTTGTTGGAATGCTGGAACGGTTAGACTGTACTTGTATGACTTGTGCCAACATCCGAAATGCGTCTTTATTGACACAATAATATGAGACGAACCTACATATTTATGTACAAAGTAATCGTAGATGAATATTAAGCCAGTGGATGTTCATTTCGATGAAATCCTTTACTTACATATTATCGTCAATTTCTAGATGATTGGAGTAGTCCCGCAAACATTGTCTTTTTATTTTGTCCATATTCTTCTTTCGGTTGTTTTCTCTAATGGCTACCAATGCATACAAAGCACTCATTTTTAGTTTCAGAAAGAGAAAATACTTTCCAAAAATTTTTTTTCGAACTTCAATTTGAAGTGATTTACAAAGTTATGGAAATTAGATATTTCACTCTGTTTCTGGAACACCTAAAATAAAATTTATTATAAATTATTTAAAATTGCCTTAAAATAATTTCCAGGTAAAATTTCATCGGTATCATCAAATGGATACCAGCGTAAAGCACGGCAACCTTGTCTGGTCAATGGCATTAGCTGGTCAAAATCTTTGCTGAGGTCGACCAATTCTACTCGGGAAGTTATTCTCATATAGGGTTTATATTTATATACATACATATATATAAGAACAGTTATTAAAGAAAATTTTTAAGTCAAAAATCAACAACAATGCATTTTATTCGTTGTAAAGAGGACAACGACCAGGAAGAAGACCACCCCTACAAAAATACAACAATGCATATAAATTTTCGCTCTGAATATAATTTCGCACAGTAAAAACCTATGCTCAAAAGCAATAATTATTAGTTGTTGTTAGTTCGATAGCTCATTTTATTATGAAGAAACCCTCTGGCTCCACAGCCAAGTACAAATTCGCAAGCGACCAACCGCACCTGAATAATTCGATGTCGTCTTTCGCTTCGGCATTTCAATTCTGTGTAAATCCGACGAAATGTCTTTCTTTAATATATTGAATGTTCCTATGCCTTTAATGATACTTTTCTTTAATCTATTGAAAGTTTCTTTTTCTTTTAATAATTTTCAAAACAGTAAAATTCAAGCACACACAATTCAGAGATATGATTCAATAACAATCAAATAAAATTAAATTAAAAAATGACAAAGTTTTCAACTCCTCAAGGCAACACCTGTAACTCCCGCTCTGGAAGTTCAGAACAATACATTGCCGTAGCTAGGTGGTGGTGGCGGTCAGCCCAGGGTGGCTCAATTTCGTGGGAGGCATTATATTAGACATTATTATTATTAGACAAATTACAATACATTGAGTTACAATACATTGAGTTTAATAAATACATAATGTTATCATTCTAAAAGTCGTATTTTATTAATTTATTCAATACTAAAAACATGCGGCCCGGAACTTAAGAGAAATTCGATCATGTGACCCGTAATATCATATGAGTTTGACATGCCTATTGTAAAGGAACCAAAAAGATTGTATTGCTTTGTTCCCTCAAACCCCTGCTTGTATCGTCAGTTCGATCGTTTATTCACACCTTTAATACATACTATAATTCATGTTATTTGTCAAACTTAATACATTAATACTTATATATTACATATTTTTATAAAAAGAACAAAATATAAATTAAAAGATGTAGACAAAACCACCGTTAAATATTACTTTTTTTAAGACTTTTGACATCGTTTTTCACAAATCAAGTCATCAAAATTTGGCTGAATACATTGAGCTGATGCAATTTTTATAATTGATGATAAGTGTTGATCGGTTAATTTTGATCTTTCTGAATTTTTGTTATTTTTCATTAAAGAAAATATTTGCTGGCATAAATAGGTGCTTCCGAACATAGCCAATAGCCTGGCAAAAGATAACATTTTAGGAAACTGATCTGCAGATAAAGATCTTCAGCAAAGAATCACATTGGATTTCAATTAATTCCATTTCCAAGTTTTCATCAACAAGTTCAATATCGATAGATAAAGATGACGTAAAAAAACGAAATTGTAATTCACAGCTTTTAAAATCTGAATATCATCGATCGAACTCTATTTCCAAGAAATTAATTTGGAGAGCATATTCTGTAAATTTTGATTTAGGTGATTTACCCCCTTATTCAGAGAGTCACTTGGAGTGAGTCGGACGTCGTCGTCAAAAAGTCACCTGCGTGGAAGACGTCGTATTCACAGTCACTTTTTGAAAGGTGGCTAGCTCTTACGTCGTGCTCACCTCAATTTACGTTGCGCTCATGTGACAGTTGGTTTGTGTACTAGCTAGCATTTTTAGTGTTACAATACAAAAATTTTACTATGGTGTTTATGTTGAAATAATAAAATTCTTAAAAAATAGATTTTTTTTCGCGAAATTAGATTTATAAATGTAGTAAAAATAAAGAATAACCTTAGGAGTTTATGACAGGAATATTTATTTTGTTTATCTATTGTATTTTCGTCATTTAAGTTACACCAAAATATATTAACATTGGTTTTTCTGTTGGAAATATGCAACACTGTAGAATTGTAAACAATCGGGAATTCTAATTACAATGTGCAAAATTTTGAGTTATGTTCATCAAGTGCCTGCTTTTTAGTGAATGTATAATTTTCAAATCTGGATTTAGTGCTACTGGAGCCACCTCATATAGCCGCAATATTCGCCTGAACTTCAGCTTCATTTTGGTGCGTGATTTGAAATCTCTTCATATCTATGATTGTAACATATGTAAGGAAGTGCACATGTGACAATTAAAATGTTAAGCTAATTACCTTATCCATTCATTTAAGCTACTAACGGGAGGGCCCGTTTTGGAGTTTAACAAGCCGCTCCCATTCCTGTTCACCATATATTGGGCTGGAGTTAAAAACAGGGGCACCTCTAGCTAATTCTGAAATTATTCCATTCTATGTCCCGCACCAAAACTTCAAATTGTACCGATGTCGTAAATTGTACGCTATATCTTAAGAATTAATAAAATATTAAACAAAAATTGTTGTAATTATTTATTATTTGTTTAAAGGCTTTATTGTTTTACCTTTTCTTTTATATCCATATTCACAATTCTATACTTTGTGTGTATTGTTAAAGGATGTTTCAAGGATCACAAGAAAATAATGGGAAGCAACGATTTTTTAGCAAAGCTCTATAAATCGAAAAGAAACAACGTATTGGGGGTAGGAATTAATAATGCGGATTTAGATAACAGATGGCGTAACTAGCGTTATGTGCATCAGAGCACACCGCGGCCATTTTCTTTGTTTTTGTCTGTCATTAAGCTAAAAATTTCAGTATGTGTCATTTCGTTGAAGTGTAAACAACAAAGTTTTTTATTGCATCAAATATGTCGAATTTCGTTGCTGTAAATGTGGTTTTGTGGGGAAGTTTAGTTACATTCTTTCATTTGAAGAAAACGGCTGCTGAAAGTTATCGTTTGCTGGTTGAAGCTTATGGTGAACATGCTCCAACTCAAAGTACTTGTGAAAGATGGTTTGTACGCTTCCGAAATGGTGATTTTGATTTGGAGGACAAAGAACGACCAGGTCAGCCAAAAAAGTTTGAAGATGCAGAATTGCAAGCATTATTGGATGAAAATTCGTGTCGAACGCAAAAAGAACTTGCTTTGGTGTTGAATGTCGACCAAACAACCATTGGCAAACGTTTACATGCAATGGGAAAGATTCGAAGGCTAGGAAAATGGGTGCCACATCAACTGAATGAAAATCAACTCAATGCCCGAATCACAGCATGCAGAAAACATCTTGCAGAGCACAACAAACATAGTTTTTGAGTCGAATCATTACTGGCGATGAAAAATGGGTTTATTACGAGAACCCCAAACGTAAAGCATATCGGCCAACCATCACCTTCGGTCCCAAAGCGAGATATTTATTGCAATAAGCTTATGTGTATTTGGTGGGATCAGAAGGGTGTGGTATATTACGAGCTGTTAAAACCAAATGAAACGGTTACAGCTGATCTTTACAGACGCCAATTAAACGAACTGGCAAAGAAACTGAACGAAAAACGACCATTGATAGCTCGAAAACACCACAAAGTTTTGTTCCACGATGACAATGCCAAACCACATCGTTCAAACATCGTTAAAGAAAAAATAAAGAGGCTCGGTTGGGATCATCTTGATCATCCCCCGTACTCTCCAGACCTTGCTCCTTCTGATTACCATTTGTTCCGATCAATGCAGATCAGCCTGGCAGATGTACGCTTTCGAAATGCTGAAGAAGTGCGAAAATGGGTCGATGAATGGATTGCCTCGAAAGATGAGGACTTCTTCAAACGAGGAATCAATAAACTTCCCAGAAGATGGGAGGAAGTCATAGCCAACGATGGGCAATATATTGCTTAATGTACTCATTCATTTCGTTATTCAAATAAATGCCATTTTCAAGCCAAAAAATCGGCATTATTAATTCCTACTCCCAATAGAAAAGAAAAATTTTTCTTCGCGAAAATATACCCATTTTCTCCAGAAAAAACCAGTTTTTCAAAATAACATTATACAGGGTGTTTCGCATAAGGGTGTTCAAAAGACTAGGGCGTGTAGGATGAGTCGAGACAAGAAAAAAATCGTATGGGAGGGGGGGTCAATTTCCCCCCGTTTAGGCGGGAGGGGACATTTTATAAAAATCCGACTTAACACCGAAAAAAATAATATTAAAAAATAATGGTTAGACCTAGATAACTTTTGCTTGCTGATTTTCAAAGCGAAATATCCGCTTCTTCATATCCTTTTTAAATTAGGTTCCTATGTTAAACAGATTTTGAGAAAATAAGTGTCAAAGTTAAAATTTGGAAAAAAAATTACGAAAAAATTTTTGGTCGCCATTTCTTTTAAAAATTACGGTATTAAGTATAAAAATTTTTCCGACCATAAATTCAATTAAAATCAATTCTAGAGAGAATGCTTCAAACCCGAAGGATTTATGACTTGTAGTTTTTAAGAAAATTGAAAATTACGAAGCATACTTTCCTTTCAAATACCAATTTTTTGCTACTTGTGTTTTATTACTGGTGCAAAAAAATGGAAAAAGGAAGGAATTTAGTTCGTAATTTCCACTTTTCTCGGAAACTACAAAACATAGATACTTCCGGTTTGGAGCATTCTCTCTAGAATTGATTGGACAATTTTATGGTCGGAAAAATTTTTATACTTACTACCGTAATTTTTAAAAAAAATGGCGACAAAAAATTTTTTTTCCAAATTTTAACTTTGACACTTAATTTCTCAAAAACTGTTTGACATAGGAACCTAATTTAAAAAGGATATGAAGAAGCGGATATTTCGCTTTGAAAATCAGCAAGCAAAAGTTATCTAGGTCTAACCATTATTTTTTAATATTATTTTTTTCGGTGTTAAGTCGGATTTTTATAAAATGGACCCTCCCGCCTAAAAGGGGGAAATTGACCCCCCCCCCTACCATACGATTTTTTTCTTGTCTCGACCCATCGTACACGCCCTAGTCTTTTGAACACCCTTATGCGAAACACCCTATATAATATATATTTATTTATTTTATAATACAATAAAAATATAAATATAACATAAAAAAAATCATAAAAGATAAATATAAAAAATAAGCAATAACTTGCAAAATATTTCATTTTTAAATATAATAAAAAAAAAAATCATAAAAGATAAATATAATTTAAAAAGTAAGCAATAACCTACAAAATATTTCATTTTTAGCAAGAGACGACACCTAGACGACACCTAAGAGGCTGTCGTCATATTTGACAGCTCATGGCGGTGGTTTTCGTCTCTGTGAATAGGTTTTTGCTCACCTCCAAACTACGTAAGTCAAAGACGACAAGCAGCTGTTTTAGACGAGGACGACAGCTAAAAGTGACTCTCTGAATAAGGGGGTTAATCAATATATGTTGACAGCTCTCAAAGTGAAACAAGTTTTCTTCAATTTGTTTTCGCCAAAGTAATAATTTTTGCTTGAAAGCGTTAATATTATCAAATGAAGTAGTTACAACATGATTTTTGCTTTGGAGCTCAAGATTAAGGTCATTAAGATGACTTGTAATATTAACTGAAAAAGCTAGGTCTTTTATCCATTGTGCGTCTTTTAATTCACACATTCATAGTTTTTTGTTTCAAAAAAAATTATGATTTCGTCCAGCAAATTGAAGAATCGTTTTAATACTTTATGACTCGAAAGCCATCGAATTTGTTTAATATGGTAAATCGGTGTATTCATATTCTATATCTTCCAGAAATTAAGCAAATTGACAATGATTAAGCCCACGTGCTTTATCATCTATACTTATTGTGGTTCTTCTATACACTGTATACTCTATGCTCAAAACTTTATATTTAAAAATTTTTAAAAAATCTCGACGCGCCGTAATAACTGCCTGATTCTCAATCAACGAACGACGTGATTCTCTTCCATTCTGTTTTGTGTTTTTCGCTATGTCGTTACTTCGTTATTCTAAATTTGTTCTCAACGAACGAGTTGTTCGTTCGTAAAATCACAACAACACTTTCAATACTTTTTACGAATTATCGTTCGTTAGAGGTATTCTCAATCGTTATTTCATCAAGAAGTAACGATTTCAACTTTCATATGGAACGACTGCTCAAAAGCTGTCGTTACTCCATTTTTTGAAGTGAAAATTATTACAAATTATTATAAAAATATTAAGAAAAAAATATATAATGGATTCCAATAAGAAAAGGTAATCAAAATAAATTTTATTTTGTGAAATTAGTTAATTTTTACTTTTTTAAGAATTACCAACAGCAACCAGTTTAGCCTGCTCCTGCGGGAAATGGAAAAAAACCCCAATATGGCGAGAGGTGTTCCGGTGTTTGGATCAAACCGAGTATCCACGGATAATGAGTGGGATAGGATTCGCGGAATTCTCAATGCGAATGGTCCTCCAGTGAGGTCAACGGTTGCGTGGAAAAAGGTGTGTTGCATTTGTGTTCATATGCATTCGTAATAAATAATAAATAATTTTTGCAATTGTTAGGTTTGGACTGACATGAAGAGTCGGTGCAAAAAGAAGTTAGCGGAAAACGCAGCCGAATTGAGAAGGACGGGGGGCGGGCCATTCTGCGCTACACACCTTACCCCGCATGAGCAGGAAACAGTAAAAATACTGAATTTGGAGAGTAACGTATTGCCCAGCGGAATTAAGTTTGGGCTTCCGTATGAGAGCACTGGCAAGTATTTGTTCGCAATTGTAAGCAATTTATGATAAACTTTCTTGCAGCCGTTCCAGATGGCGATCGAGATGTTTCTCCGGATCTTGGAGCTGATGGTGCTTCATCCACCGGAGCTGCTGCAGCTTCGTCGGGCATAACTCCTACAGCTCTGTTCAGCGAAACGGCTGCAACTTCGTCCGGCGGATGTCCTAGAGCTTTCTTAAGCGGAACGGAAGCAGCTTCGTCCGGCGGAAGTGCTAAAACTTTCTTCAGCGGAACGGATGCAGCTTCGACCGGTGGGATTCCTGCATCTGCATCGAGAAAAAGAAAAGCCTCCAGCGATGTCGTAGGGTTGGTCCAGCAGCAGTTGGACATACAAACAAAGCTTGCCACAGTTGTTGAGGATGGAATAAGGGAGCACAATGGACTGTTGGCGCGAATAGCTATATCGCTGGAGGAATTGGTAAAACAGCAGAAACGGAAGGATGCGGCCGACGCTCTAATTTAATTTTAATTTATTTTTAATGCACGAGACTTTTTTCTTTTTTGCATAATTTCTAATTAATTTTTTCTTAGTAATTTAAGTACATGTTATATACAAAGCAACTAAATTCATGTACCTCAAGACTGAACATTTTTTTAATTTTTTTGAATGTTAATTTAAGATTAGTAATAGTAAATTGGAATAAACTTTGGACTTTTATTATTTACTTTGGAAAATTTGGAAATAGAATTTTATGTTTAATATTATTTTAAAGAAATTAAATTATAATATATTATATTTAAATATATATATAATATTTATGTCGTATTTATGTATTTATTTATAATATATATATATTATATATATATATATATATATATATATATATATATATTATTAAATTATAATTTATTTAGCGCCAACTCGTCTCTAATATTAACGGCCGAACTTGCTGGCGCGTCTTCTTCCAAAGCCTCCGGCAATCCTTCGTCAACATTTTCCTCAACAAAATTCCATGGACATTTATAATAAATGCAAAGGTTATGGGCAGCACAGCATGCTTTTATTATTTTTGTTGCTATTTCAGGTGAGTAGTGGAGACCTCTTTCGCCTATAATAACCCTAAACCGGTTTTTTAAAACCCCAAAACACCGTTCTATTAGATTACGAGCACTGCAGAGCTTTCTGTTGAACTCAACCTCATGGCGGTGTTGAGGTTCACGGTAAGGCGTCATTAAATACGGCAGGAGCTGGTAGCCGGAATCTCCTAAAGTTAAAATTGTATAATGTAACATATAACTTTAAGGTAAATTACTGAAGAATCTTACCCAAGAGCCAAGTGTTACGTTTTCCAGAATTATATTTGCTTCTGAAATATTCCTCAACAGAACTCATTCTCCATACAAACGAGTCATGGTTTGCGCCAGGATATCTTGCGTCGACAAAACGAATCACCATGTCGAAATCACAAATCTGCAATGGAACAAACATGCAAATATAATATAATATATATATAATACTTATAATTGTTTAAAATATACAATATTAATTACCATCATCACATTCGTACTATAAAAACCTTTTCTGTTGTAGTACAAATGTTTCAGCTCATTTCCTGGTGACATTATGCGGATATGCGTTCCATCAACACACCCAACGATACCAGGAATTCCATATTTCTGGAAAAACTTTTCCTTCAGCTCACTTTCTTGGTCCGCGGTCATCAAAAAGTTTATATATTTTGGGCATAAATGCTTTTCGAAAATGTCCAAGAATTCAGCAATGTTCTTGGACACTCGCCCTTGCGACATAGTCGCGAAATGTTCATTTCCTACACCTCTCTGGTAGCTTCCGCCTGCCAGAACACGCAAAAATGAACCTAATTTTAGCATTGGCGTTATCGATGTTGCTTTTTTATTTGGTTTTAGCCGTGGCACTACTTCATCTAACAGCTTCATGAAACAGGCCTTATTCATTCTAAAGTTGTTAATGAATCTAAAATGTTTTTGGAAAGTGTACATACATACATATTCATTTATTTATACTTATTCATAATTATTAACTTACTCTTGCTCCGGCATCTCCAACATATTCGAAGTATTCCTCAAAATTCTGTTATGGTGTCTCAGAGTATTTTGGTCATCTTCCGAGTCACTCTCATCCGCTAACAGAAATGCTACTCCTGAGAACATGTTTTTTCCCTATTTTTTGTTTTGCAAATCTATTCTTTTAATAATATTTTTTAACTTTATCACTTTATTTCACTAAATAATTAATTATAATTTTTACACTTTTCACTTCACTCAACTGTCAAAACGAGTAATAAAATTGTAAAGCAATAAAGCAATACGAAGAAAAGAGAAATTTTATGATAAAATCATAGTAAAAATGTAAAACGATGCGAAGAAAAGAGAACTCCGAGTAGACCTTAAACGAACAACGTAAATGCCTACGAGAAGCGAACGAGTCGCATCGTAAGAGTTTAGGAATCGCTGTTTTTCTATCAAGGTGATTAGAAGCGAAGGCGAACAGTGACTATTGAGAATCAGGCTATTAATTTTTTTAATTTAATTTTTTTTCCTCCTTTGGCCTTCAAAACAGCTTCCACTCTGCTGGGCATTGAATCATAGAGATTTTGGATGTGGTTCTTGATTTCTTCATCGTACCACATTTCATTTATAATAATTTTTAACTCCTCGATAGATTTCGGAGACATTTCTTGGATTTTTCGCTGCATAATTACCCACAAATTTTCAATGATATTAAGGTCTGGGCCAAGATATTTCCTGGCCAGGACGCCGATAATATTCCCAGATTTTCTTTTAATTGTGTTACCTGTGAAATCACAATGACCATTAGAATGCATTTTTAGGTAAAACTTAAAGGTTCACTTACAAAGCGAGCACGGTGGCAAGGTGCACTATCGTCTTGAAAAAGTGTGTTTTCAACATGGCAGCTCAGCTCCAAGATTGTTGAACCACGCCTTTTTTATAACATTTTTATACTTTTCTTCATTCACGAAACCTTCAACAATAAAATTTGTCCAACTCCATAATATGTTATGCATCCCCATACCAAAACATAAGGTGAATGCTTAACTGTTCGAAGAATGCACTCATCGGAATATCGTTACTTCGAACTGTGGCTTTTCCATCGGTCCCAATAAAATTGAACTTCGATTCATCAAAAAATATGACATTTCTCCAATCAGAAGCTATAAATTTTTTATGCTCCTTGGCCCATTCTAACCGTTTGGTTTTCATAGCCGCTGTTGAAACCTACTTTTTGGCTGGTCGGCGAGCTGGAAGATCCATATTAGTTAGGCGTCTGGAGACAGTTCTTCTGCTGATTTGCATTCCCAGCTTTCCCTGGAGGTCTCTTCTTAGTTCCCTAGCAGTCTGGAACCGATTTCGAAGGCACATTCATTCTAACGATCGATCTTTCCGCGATGTAGTAATTCTTGGTCTCCCACTTCCGGTTTTCCTCTGAATGCTTCCGGTTACTTGAATTTAAAAAAAAAGACGCACTGTGTTTTCGTTGCACCCAAATATTTGAGAAATTTTTTATTCGAATAGTTTTCTCCACTCAGTGCTATGATACGGCCTTTTTGTTCTTGGTTTACTACCATATTTAAAACTTTTAAAAAACTACTTAGGGCGTTTTGTTATTTCTCAAATTTTAATGAACAACTGTTTCCATCAATTGAATCCAATGTACTGGCGTGGTTGTAATACCTACATCACAAAAGCTGAGCTAGGGTTCGTTTCGAAGAAAATTCATTTCGCATGACTGAATCGGTGAACTTATTCGATAAATGGGATGATGTTGTTTGCATATGTATCCAGTTGTCCGCAGGTTAGAACAACAACAAAGTTCGTGTTGTGGTAATGGGTAAAACTAGTTTTGATGTAAATCGGTCAGCAAAAATTTGGCAGTGTTTTGATTTGTTACAAAGGACCCGTTACCGATATGCGTCGGTACGGTTACTACGTGTAGAAGCTCGAAGTCGTCTATTCCAAATAGCGGTAATGCGAGTCTGAATATTATATGTGCATCGGTTGCTCGACCTTCTATTGTTAAGTTTGTAGATTTCTGCGATGTCTAATCCACGACCTGGAACGCGTACTAACGACGGTATGTGTGTTTTCATGATGTTGCTTGTTTTCATGATGTTGGTGTAGTTACTGTGGGTTTACAAGAAGTGAATGGACCTTGCTCTTGTGAGAATTTATCAGCACTTCCACAAGTAGTTCTTGCGTTTTTTTATATTCCGCTATACTTAATGACAACTGCAGAGAGAGTGCATTGAACACCTTGGTGCGTTTGTGCTCGTGGGACCATGACGCTAGCTCACGTATTTGCTGCTGCGTTTTATCGAGCGCCTTATAGAGAGTTTGTAACTCACGCGTGTCAAAATATTTGTGGTAGCCTCTAATATGGAAGTATTATTTTTAAGCAGGTTCAACATGTAATATTCATTGCTGTGCAGATCACCTTTGACATGTCTTCAGCATAATCCGAATCAAGAACACCAAAAAGTGCGTTCGCTAGATTGCCGATGATGCCTAATGGAGCAGACCTTCGCGTTCTGAATTGTTTGGAAGGTCTCACGATTTGATGGTAGTTTTGAATGTCCGTGAGCTTCTTTCAGAATTGCTTAATGGTACTATGGCAAGAGAGTATGTGATTTAATCTGGGACAGTAGTCAGATGCGATCTTGATTCCTTGCTGTATGTTATCATATTCGGTCCAATACGGAGTCATGTTGAAGTACACCACTACATTCCAGTGGGCGGTCTTTAAATGTGCTAGACCCCATCGTTCGAAACTATATTTCGAACGATTAGGTCTAGCACATTTAACGACCGCCCACTGAAATGTAATGGTGTACTTCAATCTCCCCGGTTGTGTAGGAAAGTGTTTAATGTTTATTGTAGATTGTGTGAATATTGGGCAGATCAGGACTAGCAGTATGTATAATAGGGTTGTTGGCAAAAGATCTAACTGCAAAGAAGGTGTTTTTCATCGTGGTTGGAGATGTAAAGCGTGGTTACCTTATTATTTCTACCATCAACTCCGTGTGCAGCTTCGCTGCTTGCGATTGGTAACGCAGCTAGTCGGTGAATAGCGAGCTTGATGGTTCCGCTTGCGATTTTTACTTCGGTGATGCGGACTAATCCATCTTCACCAAGGAAAGGTCGAATTATTCTGCCAAGCTTTCACTTTAGTGATGGTAAATTATCCTCAGGAATGATGATCAGCGTCCCTAGCTTGATATTTGAAGAGGACTGCGTCCACTTATGGCGATGTTGTAATACGGTCAAATACTCTTTTGTCCATCTGTGCCAAAATTCTTCTCTCAGGGACGACACTGCCTTCTAGAGGTGAGCGATTCCGTGATTTTTCCGGAGCAGCTCCGACCTGTGACTGTAACAGTACTGTCACAGGTACAAAAACCCGTGACTCGTGACAAAGCATTCGCTATAAAACGAGTGCACAAAAACCTGCTACATGCATTCAAAATAACGGCATTATTTCAGATCTGCTTTGGTTTCGTTTGCTATTGCTATAGGAACGAAGTGAAGCTATTCGTTAACTTTAAAAGCATTCATATTTTACAGAAGTACGAATTAATACAGACACCAATTTTTACAGAAACTATATTTCGAACGATTAGGTCTAGCACATTTAACGACCGCCCACTGAAATGTAGTGGTGTACTTCAATCTCCCCGGTTGTGTAGGAAAGTGTTTAATGTTTATTGTAGATTGTGTGAATATTGGTCAGATCAGGACTAGCAGTATGTATAATAGGGTTGTTGGCAAAAGATCTAACTGCAAAGAAGGTGTTTTTCATCGTGGTTGGAGATGTAAAGCGTGGTTACCTTATTATTTCTACCATCAACTCCGTGTGCAGCTTCGCTGCTTGCGATTGGTAACGCAGCTAGTCGGTGAATAGCGAGCTTGATGGTTCCGCTTGCGATTTTTACTTCGGTGATGCGGACTAATCCATCTTCACCAAGGAAAGGTCGAATTATTCTGCCAAGCTGCCACTTTAGTGATGGTAAATTATCCTCAGGAATGATGACCAGCGTCCCTAGCTTGATATTTGAAGAGGACTGCGTCCACTTATGGCGATGTTGTAATACGGTCAAATACTCTTTTGTCCATCTGTGCCAAAATTCTTCTCTCAGGGACGACACTGCCTTCTAGAGGTGAGCGATTCCGTGATTTTTCCGGAGCAGCTCTGACCTGTGACTGTAACAGTACTGTCACAGGTTTAAAAACCCGTGACTCGTGACAAGGCATTCGCTATAAAACGAGTGCACAAAAACCTGCTACATGCATTCAAAATAACGGCATTATTTCAGATCTGCTTTGGTTTCGTTTGCTATTGCTATAGGTACGAAGTGAAGCTATTCGTTAACTTTAAAAGCATTCATATTTTACAGAAGTACGAATTAATACAGACACCAATTTTTACAGAAACTATATTTCGAACGATTAGGTCTAGCACATTTAACGACCGCCCACTGAAACAAATTGCGACAAATTGCACAAAAACGGGCATCACTGCTTCTAGTTGGAACAATAACTCGTTGTAACAATAACGAAACGGCAAATAACCAGCAAACTGCGACTCGTGATTTCATTTCAACGAATTCGCAGGCTGTGAACAGGCTGTGACAGGCCGTCACAGGTTCGGAGCGTTTCACCCCCTTATTCAGAGAGTCACTTTTAGCTGTCGTCGTCGTCTAAAACAGCTGTTTGTCGTCTTTTTCTATTCAGAGACGACGAGGTGTCTTAGCTAAGCATGGTGTCGTGTGTTACGTAGTTTGGAGGTGAGCAAAACCTATTCACAGAGACGACAAACACCGACATTAACTGTCAAATATGACGACAGCCTCTTAGGTGTCGTCTCTTGCTAAAAATGAAATATTTTGTAGGTTATTGCTTATTTTTTATATTTATCTTTTAGGATTTTTTATGTTACATTTATATTTTTATTGTATTATAAAATGCATAAAAATAAATTATATAATGTTATTTTGAAAAACTGTTTTTTTATGGAGAAAATGGGTATATTTTCGCGAAGAAAAATTTTTCTTTTCTACGTTGTTTCTTTTCGATTTATAGAGCTTTGCTAAAAAATCGTTGCTTCCCATTATTTTCTTGTGATCCTTGAAACATCCTTTAACAATACACACAAAGTATAGAATTGTGAATATGGATAAATAATATGGATATAAAAGAAAAGGTAAAACAATAAAGCCTTTAAACAAATAATAAATAATTACAACAATTTTTGTTAAATATTTTATTAATTCTTAAGATATAGCGTACAATTTACGACATCGCTACAATTTGAAGTTTTGGTGCGGGAAATGGAATGGAATAATTTCAGAATTAGCTAGAGGTGCCCCTGTTTTTGGCTCCAACCGAATACAGAGTGAAAAGGAATGGGAGCAGCCTGTTAAACTGCAACGGCCCTCCCGTTAGTTGCTTAAATGAATGGATAAGGTAATTAGTTTAACATTTGAATTGTCACATGTGCACTTCCTTACATATGTTACAATTATAGATATGAAGAGATTTCAAATCACGCACCAAAATGAAGCTGGGACAAGTTCATGGATATTGTGGCTATATGAGCTGGCTCCACTAGCACTAAATCCAAAAATAATAGAATTCCATAGAATGAAAAAAAGAATAGAATGTATTCTATTATTTTTGCACTAAATCCAGATTTGAAAATTATGCATTCACTAAAAAACAGGCAGTTGATAAACATAACTCAAAATTTTGCACATTGTAATTGTTTAGAATTCCCGATTGTTTACAATTCTACAGTGTTGCATATTTCCAACAGAAAAATCAATGTTAATATATTTCGGTGTAAATTAAGTGACGAAAATACAGTAGAAAAACAAAATAAATATTCCTCTTATAAACTCCTAAGATTATTCTTTATTTTTACTACCGTTATAAATCTAATTTCGCGAAAAAAATCTATTTTTTAAGAATTTTATTAATTCAACATAAACACCACAGTAAAATTTTTGTATTGTAACGCTAAAAATGCCAGCTAGTACACAAACCAACTGTCATAAATGAGCCCAACGTAAATTGAGGTGAGCACGACGTAAGAGCTAGTCACCTTTCAAAAAGTGACTCTGTGAATACGACGTCTTCCACTCAGGTGACTTTTTGACGACGACGTCCGACTCACTCCAAGTGACTCTCTGAATAAGGGGGTCAATACCAACTGTGACTCGTGGTTGCATTTCAATGAAATCACAGTTCGTTAAATATCGTTCCGCTGTACCTGTGACAGCGAGTCACAGGTTCGGAGCGTTTTGAATCGCAACTGTGACTCGTAATTTTGTGTACCTGTGATTTTGTCATATAATATCGCTCAGCTCTACTGCCTTCCATTCATCTGACATTGGGGTTATCGGTCGGGAATTCAAGATGTCTTCAATCTCTGTAAATACGGTTTCCATCACTTCGTATGTGAGAGAAACGGCGTTGACGCTTTTGTAGAAGAGGTGCTTGGCTGATTTGACAGCTGCCTCCCATAAGTCACCAAAGTGTGGAGACCGAGGGGTAATGAAGTGGAATTCAATGCTTCTTTCCAGACCAAACCGTTTTATTTTTTCTTGAGCTTCTTGGCTGTGCACACTTTGAGATAATGCTTGAATCTAATTTTTCGCACCCACAAAATTGTTGGCATTGTGACAGTGAATGTGACGACAATTTCCTCATCTGCTGGTAAAACGCTTGAGTGCACCGAGGAAGGCGTCCGTCGCAATCTCTTTTTTCGTCTTCGCTGCTCAGGGTTGTTTTTTTTTTGGTTGACAATTCGGCCCTTCCTGACTTGGCAACGTCTCGATGGCATCCCTGATCCCATCCTCCTCAGCTGCCTCTTCGATGTCGTTTAATTCAGGCGAAGCTCGCACCCATTTAATTGAGGGCGTATTTTGTAAACTTAAACGTTACAAACTCAGTTCAAATAAATCTACAGTCAGAGAGCACTCAGTTTTGTGCTCTCATCGGTGGAGTTTCCTTTCTCTTACACAAATTCAAATGCTCACCCGTAAGCGTTCTCATCGTCCTTGTAGAACATCAGCGGTTATTACACAGTAGGCAAAACATAAAATTGATTTGTCAAATATTAAAGATAATAAAGAATACACAAACAAAATTTTTTTTCTTATTGTCTACAGCAAATAGTTTGTATCTCCTGCTTTTTCTTAAAGAGGAATTTGTTATTGTTTTTCAATTTCGCTTAAGTCTCATCTTAAATGTCTCCCCTCAAGACATACGTTTTGCCGAATGTCTAGTTGAATTTGAGGTCGATTTTCAGGCAACGCTGGCATGGAAACACAACGTTCACTCGCTAGACATCCAAAGAGAGGCACTCACGTCTCCGTGGATGTTGATCAAATGAACTTTTGCAAGCATCCTGTCGAAAATGAAATCAGTCAGCGAGGAGGCAAGCGACTTGGAAATCATGAAGGGGAAGCTGCGTAGTTGTTATGGCATCTACGTGCTCTAATCAGCGCGATGATAGAGGCACTGGTAACTTCCTCCGCGTCAATAGAATCTTCCAGTTCACCGGCTGAGATACCGTCCTGGGGCTACAGCGTTAGCTTGCCCCCTGTGACAGCAAGGTGTTTCGAAGGCGATTACCTATCGTGGCCCTCCTTCCGTGATATGTTCACGGCCCTGTATATCCAGAACACAAGAATAGCACCGGTGAAAAACTATTCTACCTCAACAAAAAACAACAGGTGAAGCCAAGGAGATTATCCAGAAGTCTCCTTTAACCAATGAGGGTTTCGGTCTGGCCTGAAAAAACCTAACCGACAGGTATGAGAACAAACGAGTCACCAACGAGTTGCTGCAGAGATTCTCATAGGAGCTGACCTCTATCCTGCAATTCTTCTTGACGGTATTCGCCGTTGTGTGCTAGGCTCCCTAATAGCCGAACGCCAATTCGATAACCCTAACATCAATGAAGCCTTCTTCAATAAGCTATCATCGAAAAACAGTTCGAACGTTTTTGGGAGGTAGAGAAGCTTCCCAAAACTGATATTCTATCCCCTCAGAAAAGTTTTGCGAAGAAAATGTCGTAAAAACGACACGGAGACGTGATGGACTCCGGACGTTGGTGTCAACTGCGCGCCATTTCTAGCGATCCGCACTCTCCTACACCTGGCATGGAGGATACGCATGACGATTTCCCGCTTGTGGCGCAGATCTTACGGCACTAGTGTGCTAGGCTCCCTAATAGCCGAACGCCAATTCAATAACCCTAACATCAATGAAGCCTTCTTCAATGAAGCTATCATCGAAAAACAGTTCGAACGTTTTTGGGAGGTAGAGAAGCTTCCCAAAACTGATATTCTATCCCCTCAGAAAAGTTTTGCGAAGAAAATGTCGTAAAAACGACACGGAGACGTGATGGACTCCGGACGTTGGTGTCAACTGCGCACCATTTCTAGCAATCCGCACTCTTCTACACCTGGCACGGAGGATACGCATGACGATTTCCCGCTTGTGGCGCAGATCTTACGGCACTCGATGTACGTTGACGACGTACTCGCAGGATCTCATGACCTTGCAACTGCCACTCAGATGTGGAACCAACCTAATAGAGACTGTTTCTCACTAAGAAAGTGGAACGCCAACCATAAGGACATTTTAGAAGACTTGCCAGAATCTACTCAGCAACGAATTCTTGAAGTTCGAAGACAGCAGTACAGCAAAGATGCTTGGAATATGTTGTAACGCTACAAACAACGACTTCTACTTCAACACACAAGCGATAGAAATCATGTCAAGCTACACTAAAAGAGAGGTTCTATCTCTAATCGCTAAACTTTTTGACCCTGCTGGTTGGCTAGCCCCCATTATCGTCGCCGCAAAAATGATTCTGCAGCAGGTGTGATTGGATAAAATTGTGTGGGATGAGTGGAGGCACGACAAACCCCTAATGTCATAGCAAACATCACAACTATCACCATATTGCTGCGATACGAATACCGCGGTGGATTGGGTTCACCCCCAACTGCAAGGTTCACCACATCCATATCCATATCCATTGTCCTCTTCCACGACAAAGATCGTTGGCCTGAACTTCGAACTGCTTCCGGGTTTGCGATCGCGTTGGAAGAAAATACCATAAAAGCACTCCACACTCTCGTCAAGACGAAGACTCACTGGAAAGGTTTTCCTCTTTACCGAGAATCTTACGCGTCTATTCATTTGCGCATCGTTTTATTCAGAACCAGGAGTCCGTTGCATGGACCTGAGAATTCATCGAGGACAAATATTCGCACCAAAACGTATCCTGCCACTTCATGCCCCCTGAAGGTCCTCACATGGGAGGACTCTTGGAGGCTGGTGTTAAAAGCCTAAAAACCCACCTTCCAAAAGTGTCTCCAGCTATGAAGTTTATTTTTGAAGAGTTTTCGACTCTTCTCAGTAAAATAAAAGCGTGTCTTAACTCACGCCCCCTTCATGCGCTCTTTGAGAATCCCACCCTCATGGAAGCAATAACTCCAGAGAATCTTGACAACCGTCTTACCGTTTTTAAAAATAATAAAAAAAAATCATAAAAGATAAATATAATTTAAAAAGTAAGTAATAACCTACAAAATATTTCATTTTTAGCAAGAGACGACACCTAAGAGGCTGTCGTCATATTTGACAGCTCAGGCGGTGGTTGTCGTCTCTGTGAATAGGTTTTTGCTCACCTCCAAACTACGTAAGTCAAAGACGACAAAAAGCTGTTTTAGACGAGGACGACACCTAAAAGTGACTCTCTGAATAAGGGGGTTAATCAATATACATATGTTGACAGCTCTCAAAGTGAAACAAGTTTACTTCTATTTGTTTTCGCCAAAGTAATAATTTTTGCTTGAAAGCGTTAATATTATCAAATGAAGTAGTTACAACATGATTTTTACTTTGAAGCTCAAGATTAAGGTCATTAAGATGACTTGTAATATCAACTGAAAAAGCTAGGTCTTTTATCCATTGTCCGTCTTTTAATTCACACATTCATAGTTTTTTGTTTCAAAAAAAATTATGATTTCGTCCAGCAAATTGAAGAATCCTTTTAATACTTGTTTGTGTGGGGGATGTGTGTGCAGGTAAGCGCAAAACACCGATATATATATATAAGGTAATATAATAATAATCGTGACGTTGGACTAGAAAACTTACGGATGGTTCGATGTGGTGTGTGTGGGGTGATGAGGTGATCGTGATCGTGGTGATGGTGATCGTGGTGATGGTGATCGTGATCGTGGTGATGGTGATCGTGGTGATGGAGATCGTGGTGATGTTGGTTGTGAAGGGGTGATTGTTCACTCGCGTCGAGGTTGCAAAGTGGAAAAAAAACTCATCGTCAAAGACACGTCGCGATCGTACTCGTAAAGTTAAGAGAAGGTCAAGTTCGCCGGTCAAGATCACAAAGATAAAGTAAGTTAAGTTGGGGGCGGAAGTTATCAAAAACTCATTGACCTGTCAAGAGTTGACAGGTCGCAGTCCGGGAGGTTGGCTGCGCTGACAGACGTGCAATGCATTTGCATCTACAGGGGAGTAGATGGCGCTGCTTTCTATGGGAGGGCGAAAGACCAGCGCTGGTGTATGCAGTTGAGTCAGAATGAGTGTTTGGCGTAAACATACCGCCCGCCTTGCAGTACTGCAACTTTGCTCAGGTTAGAGACACACGAAGAAGGGGGTTTCGCCGTAGTCACGGATACGCGATGATTTGGGGTTCAAATCATCGGGTTGGTCAGGGGTGGGAGTGACCAGCAGATTGGGCTGCATTCGTGGAACTAAGGAGCGCTGCTCAGGGACGGCAGCGCCTATGTCTCCACCTTACGTGCAGCCGGTTGCACGAATATGTGAGGGGGGCGCACTGGAGTGCGTGGCGCTCGCTGGGGATGGAGCTTATGATGGGAATAATGTAATGACATTAGCGAGGAGAGTTCGCCGGGGTGCGAATAGATCCTTGAGATGCGATCTTAGGAGGGGAGTACCGTTAATTTACTGAGGGGACGAGTGATGGATCCTTCCTCCGCTCGGATGTCGACGACGCGTGTTCTGCGGTCGTCACCGGGATAAATGTGGGTCACGCGACCGAGTCTCCACTGCGTTGGCGGGAGGTTGTCATCGCGGATGACCACCAGATCTGCTACGTTAAGGTCTGGTTGGGGTACCGTCCATTTGCTGCGTTTGTGGAGTTCGTTGAGGTACTCATGTTTCCATCGAGTACAGAATTGTTGATAGATGGCTTTCACTTTTAGCCATCTATTAACAATCTTGAGGGGGGAGTTTACTAACGCCGGTTCAGCGGAGGTCAGAAGAGGGCCACCGATGAGGAAATGGCCGGGCGTTAGAGGCTGTAGATCCGATGGATCGTTGGACATGCTGCTAAGCGGTCTCGAGTTGAGGCAGGCTTCGATCCTGGAGAGTATGGTAGCAAACTCTTCAACGGTGAAGCGCATATTGCCGACAGACTTTCGGAAATGAAGTTTGAAGCTTTTAACGCCAGCTTCCCAGAGACCGCCCATATGAGGCGCGGCAGCAGGTATAAAATGCCATTTGAGCTGCTGATAGGCACACTGTGAGGTGACCGCTTCGTGTGATTGTTGAAGGAAGATCTTCCAATCGTTCCGGAGTGTTTTGGAGGCTCCCACGAAGTTCTTTCCATTGTCCGAGTAAACATCCTTGGGGCATCCGCGACGGGCGCTGAAGCGGTTGAAGGCGGCGAGAAATGTCGGAGTCGACAGATCACTGACCGCTTCAAGATGTATGGCCTTCGTTGCGAAACAGACGAAGACACAGACATAGCCTTTGGTGATGAGGCATGCCCTCCCAGTGTAGTTTTTGATATCAAACGGTCCCGTGAAATCTAGACCGGTGGCAGCAAAAGGGCGAGAGAGAATAGTCCGCTCAGGGGGCAGAGCGGCCATAAGTTGGGTGCGCACTTGTTTCCTCTGAAGGACACAAGGTTTGCATGTGTGAATTGTAGCCTTGATGAGGTTCTTGGCCTTGGGTATCCAATGTTGCGTACGAAGCCAGCGCAACATCAGTTGGTTCCCTCCATGCAGACTGAGGTCATGGATGAAGCGAACCAACAATCGGGTGAACTTACAGCTGTAAGGAAGAAGAATGGGATGGCGTTCGTCATAGGAGAGTGACGGACACGCGGATAGACGGCCACCTACGCGCACCAATCCATCTTCGGATACGAATGGATTGAGCGAGAGAATGGGGCTCTTGGGGGGTAGATTTTGTTTCGTATCGAGAGAACGATATTCATTGGCAAAATGTACCTTTTGTGCGAGAAGAACCAGTCTCGTTTTGACGTGCTGGATCTCATCGGAGTCAATAGCAGTATCGTGTCGCCGAGAGGGCAAACGATACGTTGGGTGGGTATGATGTAGAAACCTAAACACGTAAGACAACACGCGAAGAGCTCGTGGTAAAGAAGAGAATCTTTCCAACAAGTCTTCAAAGTAGGGGAAGTACGCGAAATTGGCTTTGACTGGTTTTGCTTCCAGTTCGGTTTCCAGAGTATCGAGGGGGATAGAGTGTGGCCAGTGTTTCCTTTCTTGCCGCAACCAGTCAGGTCCGAACCACCATAAGGAAGAGTTGAGCAGTTCTGACGGATACATACCGCGATTGGCTAAATCCGCTGGGTTGTGTTGTGATTCAACATGAGACCAGTGAGTGGCGTCGGCGATCTCCACGATCTTGGCTATGCGGTTAGCGACGAACGTGGTCCATGTGCATGGTGGTCGTTTCAATCACGCGAGCACAATGGTGGAGTCAGTCCAACAGTACAGGTCGTACTGTGGGAAGCCGAGCTGGGGTAGAACCGCGTTCAGCATGTCGGATAGAAGGGCCGCGCCGCACAGTTCAAGCCGAGGAATGGAGATCGTTTTGATTGGGGCTACTTTGGTTTTGGCAAAAAGTAGCGAAACACATACTTCGTGTGCGTTACGGACACGCGCGTACACGGCGCCCGCATACGCTTTCTCGGAAGCATCGCAGAATGCGTGGATCTCGACCACACTCTTTAGCGTGAATTGAATCCAGCGGGAGTTTCGTATGAGTTTGATTTCGGGGTAGCACTGGGCGAATTTTTGCCAGAGCTGTGAAGTTTGGGGGTCAAGGGGTCCTCCCACCCGATGCCATCAAGCCACACTTGTTGCATGAGCATTTTGGCAATTATAACGACTGGGGCCAGCCAACATGCCGGATCAAACAACTTGGCTATGAGCGATAACATTTCTCGTTTGGTGCACGAGGGGGAAATATCGCACGTCTTTGCCTCGATATTGAAATAATTGCTTTTCGCGTTCCATCGGATGCCGAGAGTCTTGGCGGTACTGGCGTCTTCTAACTCAAGAAAATCTTTATTGAGCAGGTCTTCTGGAGGAATTCCGTTTAAGAGTTTTGCATGGTTAGCTGTCCATTTTCTCAGCGTGAAGCCGGCGGTGCGAAGCGGGAGTGTTAACTCAGATCGAGTTCGAAGTGCGGTGTCAATGTCGTGAGCACCGCACAGTGCGTCGTCTATATAATGTCGTGTTTGAGAACACGGGCGGGGAGTGGAAATTGTGGGTTAACATCCTTAGCCAGTTGATGGAGTGTGCGTATGGCGAGATAGGGAGCGCAGTTCACACCAAACGTCACCGTTTGGAGCTCAAAGTCTTGGACTTCATCGTCCGAGGAGGTCCGGAAGAGCAGTCGCTGATACCGCGAGTGCTTGCGGTCGACCAGAATTTGGCGATACATCTTCTCAATGTCTCCGTTAAAGACAACGTGTACAGACGCCATTTTAGAAGTAGGAGTGTTAAATCCGACTGCAGGGGAGGGCCGGGGTGGAGAACGTCGTTAAGGCTGAGGCCATTGGAGGTCGGACAGGAAGCGTTGAAAACCACACGCACTTTGGTGGAGCTGCTTTCGGGTTTGAGAACAGAGTGATGTGGTAGATAGTACGAGGGTGAGTCTGATTGGAGTTCAGATGCGTGAAGTAACCTCATGTGATTGAGGTGTGAGTATTCACTTATCACCGAGTCGTAGGTGACCTTGAACGTGGGGGTTTTCAGAAGTTTGGCTTCGTTTCGAAGAAATTGCTTACGAGCTATCTCACGCGACTGACCGAGCCTCAACGGCGATGGGAAGCCCTCTTTGAAGGGTAACGAAACGATGTAACGTCCATCTTCTCGTCTTTGGGTGGTGTTCGCGTAAAGATTCTCGCAGAATGTCTCGGCCGGAGTGCAAAGACGTTGCTTGGGAACTTCTTCCAGCTCCCAGAAACGTGTGAGCTGACGGTCAAGAGAGACCTCATTGAAGAATGAAACTCGTGTAGTAGTGGTGGGAGCTGGGGGTGCTTGAGAAAGTGGACCGGTGAGGATCCACTCGAAAACGGTCTCCTGGGTAACGAGAGAGCCCAAAATGTTCCGTTGGATTCCGTCAAGCAAGATAAGGGGGTAGATGTCCGCTCCGATCAAGACATCTATCTGATCGCTTTGGTAGAAACGCTCATCAGCTAGTGGTAGATACGGGAGAGAATCAAACATGGTCCGGTCCAGGGAGCAGACCGGTAGGTTGCCGGTTAGCTTTTGAAGCACGAGAGCCGTGGCTTCAATGCACAAGCTGGCGGATCAGGGGGAACCGATACTAAACTTACACAGTTTATTCACCACGGCAGTAACGGTTTCATTGACACTGGCGACTTGCGCTTGGACCGTAGTCGTCGGAAGTCGCAAGAGTTTTTGTACGCGCTCGGACAGAAAGGTGGCTTCGGAGCCAGGGTCGATGAGAGCACGAGCAAGGTAGGACTCGTCACGGTGACAGATGTGAACCATCGCGGTAGCGAGTAGCACTTTCTTGCTTCGGGAGGTGAAGCAAGTAAGCACATTTGAAGTTGAGGGGGCTTCAGTGGACTGTATAGTGGATTCGCGGGATCGCGCGGGATTCGCGCAATGTTGCGAAGGGGGTTTGACGGCAAGCTTTGCTGAGCAGCACTTGGAATTGCGTCCCAGCTGCCCACGTCGACATCGTACAACGTGACAGCCGACAGGCAGTTGTTGATCTCTTGTTGGAGGCGTTTGATCGCAACTCCAGACTCCTTGTGGATTGGGGTAAGGGAGAATAACGTTCGGAGTTGAACGTTAACAAGTATACGTTTATTCTCGAACCGATCGGTAAGATTCCTCCATGCCTGATCAAATTCGCTATCTATGAGGGGGACTTTTGAAACAACTTTTCAACCGGAGACAGTCGATTGTTCCGGATGTAGAGCGCGGAGAACATATCACGAAAGGTCGGCCATGACTCGTAGTCACCATTGAATACATCAGTATCACACGGTGGCAAACTGATGTTGTGACCTAGGAAGTTCGTCGGAGTCATGGGAGAAGAAACCGACAACGGCAATGGAGAGGAACTGGGGGCAACGAGATGCTGCTGTTCACTCACTTTCGCGGAGAAACGCACGTACACCTGGTAACACCGCCGGTATTTGATCTTAACCACGGTTAGATCGGCGCTTCGCGCATCTGCGTCCTCATCCGCGTTGGAGGTGAGGTACTCCAGGCATGAGGCATATGCGCCTTTCAGGTCTGCCCAGACCGCTTTTAGTTCATCCTGGTGAGTGGCCAGTGAGAAACCCGAGTGGTCGCGTTCCGGAATGAGTTTATATTCATCCTCGAATTCTTCTAGCGTTTCGGACACGCTTATAAATTTAGTGAGGGGGTCCATTGGAGTACTTTACCGAACCGAGGAATGGAGAATTTGTGGATATTGAGTTAAACTCACGAATAGGGGGTGAAACGAGTTTACGAAGCTGGAATTCGCCGTGGAATGGACAGCGAAGACCTATTAATTAAAGTCAAATCAAACGTAGCACAAATGCTTCACCTTGCGGTCAGAATAATGACGCGAAAGTTAATTTAATTCGAATTTAATTAAATTTGGGAAAAAGCACTTTACATTGAAAACGACGAGCAACTATTTAATTCATTTTGCGTTGAATTAACCTTGGAGAAAAGTAATACTTTCCGTCGCGTTTGAAATAAATCGGAGAAATATTAATTTAATTCGCGTGAATTAAAGTTTGAAAGAAACACCTTAAATCGCGGCTGAAATTAAATCGAAAAAATATTAATTTAATTCGCGCGAGTCAAAGTTTGGAACACTTTAAATCGCGGCTGAATAAATCGAAAGAATATTAATTTAATTCGCGTGAGTCAAAATTTGGAAGAAAGACCTTAAATCGCGGCTGAAATTAAATCGAAAAAATATTAATTTAATTCGCGCGAGTCAAAGTTTGGAACACTTTAAATCGCGGCTGAATAAATAGAAAAAATATTAATTTAATTCGCGTGAATTAAGGTTTGGAAAAAGCACTTTAAATCACGGCTGAAATAAATCGAAAAAATATTAATTTAATTCGCGTGAATTAAGGTTTGGAAAAAGCACTTTAAATCACGGCTGAAATAAATCGGGGAAATAACACTTTAATTCGCGAATGAAAGTATGACGGAAACTTATTAGTTTGATTCGCGTTGAATCAAACTTGGGAAAAAACTTGAAATAAAACTCAAACAATTGTGAAAATTACGTATTGATATTTAATTTGTGTCACACAGTGTAAATTACCATGACTATTTACAAGACAAAGTAAGTTGCTTGATGAGTTGCAATTGCTACTCATCCAGGGGAAACGCTACTGGGGGGAGAGGGGAAGCTTCACTTGCGCTGAGAGAGCGACTTATTGTGTGTAGTCGTGACGTCACGGAACGTGTTTCTGCTTGGTGTACAGAAAAACACGAAAGGGAGGACATTTATTACGGCGCGTCGAGACTTTTTAAAAATTTTTAAATATAAAGTTTTGAGCATAGAGTATACAGTGTATAGAAGAACCACAATAAGTATAGATGATAAAGCACGTGGGCTTAATCATTGTCAATTTGCTTTATTTCTGGAAGATATAGAATATGAATACACCGATTTACCATATTAAACAAATTCGATGGCTTTCGAGTCATAAAGTATTGTTTACGCCAAACACTCATTCTGACTCGACTGCATACCCCAGCGCTGGTCTTTCGCCCTCCCAGATTCAACACGAATCAAACTTGGGAAAAAAATTGAAATAAAACTCAAACAATTGTTAAAATTACGTATTAATATTTTATTTGTGTCACACAGTGTAAATTACCATGTGTATTTACAAGACAAAGTAAGTTGCTTGATGAGTTGCAATTGCTACTCATCAAGGGAAAACGCTACTGGGGGGAGAGGGGAAGCTTCACTTGCGCTGAGAGAGCGACTTATTGTGTGTAGTCGTGACGTCACGGAACGTGTTTCTGCTTGGTGTACAGAAACACACGAAAGGGAGGACACGGGGAAAATATTCACTATGTGTAATATTTAAAACACGCACTAAGCCGAACCGATCGACAATTTTTTACCAATATTACGTGAACGTAATTTGGTGTTTGAAAAACGATGGGGGGGGTATCACTTCACTTCTTATATTATATATTATATTATATACAGGGGATCCGGGTCGATTGGACCAAATGTTTGTGTGGGGGATGTGTGGGGGATTAAGCCCACGTGCTTTATCATCTATACTTATTGTGGTTCTTCTATACACTGTATACTCTATGCTCAAAACTTTATATTTAAAAATTTTTAAAAGTTTTTAAAAAGTCTCGACGCGCCGTAATAAATGTATTGGCGGCCACGTGTTTGACATGCTTGCTTTACAATATCAATCAGGTGCTTACCTTTGTCGGTCTATCAAGCTTGGATTCTTTTATTGCTTTATTATTTTTCAGTTATTAAAGAAATCTTCTACTACATTGAAACGCAACATTATTTTCAAAACCTTTCCAATAAATTTTTTAATATGTGCTTTCAGCGCTTTGGCATTTGTAAAGTTCAATATGAAAAGAGATGCCTTGAGCCACAGGAAAAAGTTATTCAAGAAAATTATACAAGAATTAATAAGTGCAATTAATGACATCGGGGCTAATGGGCTAAAGTAGATTTATTTGAAATTATACTTTCATTTTTAATTTGTTGATATGCCGACTAGAGTACATCTTCTGCCTATACAAATTCTTCAACAGCACGCTATGCTCGGAACGTAGATCGTGCCAGCGCCTTACAAAGCTTGGACGTCGTACAAGAAGCAGAACAAAGTTACGAAAAGCAAAATTTCTTTCAAAAACCATAAAATGCAAAATTTAAAACATATGCAGATGGACGGACGGCTGCACATGGTTTGTTATTGTAAGAGAAGCAAAAGAACACGAATCGCACTGTTAATTGTTATTCTATTGAATTTGTTGCAAATTTAATAATTAATTTGCACGTTTCTAAACGCTTAAAAGTTTGAATATATTTATTATATTATATGCGTGATGTAACTACATACACCATCCATATTTTTCCGACTTAAGCGTTTTATTTGCAATGGGATTTGATCTATCAACCTGACTGGCAAGATCGTATAGCTATGTCGGAACATGCTAATGTTCCTCATCAGCGATCTTTGTCGGTGTCTATTCTTGTACAACATTCGCTATATAAGCTTCGTCGGTTTGCAAAGAATAACTTAATACGAATTACAAACTCTAGAAGAGACTTAGAAGCAAATAATTGTATACACCACAAGTTGTTTTTTGCAAATATGTTGCGTTTTGTGTTTTACATGCTCTCTATGCAGGCCGGTTTCGGAATCAAGCATGAGATAGGAGCATTTTTTTGTGTGTGAGCGCGACACGCACAATTTAAAAAAACCGTAACCAATAAAGAATATTTAGAGTTAAAACTAGAGTAGGGAACTAGGAAGTCACAAGTGTAGAAAAAACAGACGCATAAGTGGAAAAATTGCTAGTGTTTTTAAATCACATAATAGAAAATAAAAATTCTCTTTTTTCGTCTTCGCTGCTCAGGGTTGTTTTTTTTTTGGTTGACAATTCGGCCCTTCCTGACTTGGCATCGTCTCGATGTCATCCCTGATCCCATCCTCCTCAGCTGCCTCTTCGATGTCGTTTAATTCAGGCTCGCACCCCTTTAATTGAGGGCGTATTTTGTAAACTTAAACGTTACAAACTCAGTTCAAATAAATCTACAGTCAGAGAGCACTCAGTTTACTGCTCTCATCGGTGGAGTTTCCTTTCTCTTACACAAATTCAAATGCTCACTTGTAAGCGTTCTCATCGTCCTTGTAGAACATCAGCGGTTATTACACAGTAGGCAAAACATAAAATTGATTTGTCAAATATTAAAGATAATAAAGAATACACAAACAAAATTTTTTTTCTTCTTGTCTACAGCAAATAGTCTGTATCTCCTGCTTTTTCTTAAATAGGAATTTGTTATTGTTTTTCAATTTCGCTTAAGTCTCATCTTAAATGTCTCCCCTCGAGACATACGTTTTGCCGAATGTCTAGTTGAATTTGAGGTCGATTTTCAGGCAACGCTGGCATGGAAACACAACGTTCACTCGCTAGACATCCAAGGAGAGGCACTCACGTCTCCGTGGATGTTGATCAAATGAACTTTTGTAAGCATCCTGTCGAAAATTAAATCAGTCAGCGAGGAGGCAAGCGACTTGGAAATCATGAAGGGGAAGCGGCGTAGTTGTTATGGCATCTACGTGCTCTAATCAGCGCGATGATAGAGGCACTGGTAACTTCCTCCGCGTCCATAGAATCTTCCAGTTCACCGGCTGAGATGCCGTCCTGGGGCTACAGCGTTAGCTTGACCCCTGTGACAGCAAGGTGTTTCGAAGGCGATTACCTATCGTGGCCCTCCTTCCGCGATATGTTCACGGCCCTGTATATCCAGAACACAAGAATAGCACCGGTGAAAAACTATTCCACCTCAACAAAAAACAACAGGTGAAGCCAAGGAGATTATCCAGAAGTCTCCTTTAACCAATGAGGGTTTCGGTCTGGCCTGAAAAAACCTAACCGACAGGTATGAGAACAAACAAGTCACCAACGAGTTGCTGCAGAGATTCTCATAGGAACTGACCTCTATCCTGCAATTCTTCTTGACGGTATTCGCCGTTGTGTGCTAGGCTCCCTAATAGCCGAACGCCAATTCGATAACCCTAACATCAATGAAGCCTTCTTCAATGAAGCCTTCTTCAATGAAGCTATCATCGAAAAACAGTTCGAACGTTTTTGGGAGGTAGAGAAGCTTCCCAAAACTGATATTCTATCCCCTCAGAAAAGTTTTGCGAAGAAAATGTCGTAAAAACGACACGGAGACGTGATGGACTCCGGACGTTGGTGTCAACTGCGCACCATTTCTAGCGATCCGCACTCTTCTACACCTGGCACGGAGGATACGAATGACGATTTCCCGCTTGTGGCGCAGATCTTACGGCACTAGTGTGCTAGGCTCCCTAATAGCCGAACGCCAATTCGATAACCCTAACATCAATGAAGCCTTCTTCAATGAAGCTATCATCGAAAAACAGTTCGAACGTTTTTGGGAGGTAGAGAAGCTTCCCAAAACTGATATTCTATCCCCTGTTGTATGTCGCGATCGCAATTTCCAGTTCCGGGAAATAAGAACTTTCAAGGCCAGTATTATTGTTTTTATAATAATACTCCGCGAGTGAGCCAAGGCCAAGTTCACATTAATGCAACCACAGCACTTTGCTTGGTAAGCCCGAAGCTTTAGTTTCATTTGTTTTAGTCAAGCTTTGGTTTAATGAACTTCGAAAGCTAAGGTAGCAACCAGAACACTTCGCATGGAATGGATTGTGGAAGCTGGCATTTAGTAGCGAGCTTCCAAACCCTAGAATCCATAGCGCATGGTGATTGTAGTGGATTGTGGAAGCTAGCTTTCATTAGCAAGCTTCCAAACCATTAAATCGCTTGGTTTGAAATAACCAACGATCAGAATCCACACGCGGAAGAATTAAATTGAGAACGATTTTCTTCCGCGTATTGATTCTGCGATTATTACAATTTTTATATTGCGAAATAATGGAAATTGCGACACGCGCCAACAGCGACCCACTTTGGTTCGGTCGACGGGTACGTCGACCAAGCCAAAGTGGAAACAAGAAACAAATTCCAACGAGAGTCTAAAAATATTATCAGAACGACGCGGTCGTCTATTCTTAAAATCGCGTATCAAGTCGCGATTAAGCCTGTAAATAAAAGTTAAGTTAGTTTAAAATAAGTGTTAAAATTAAAGTTAGCGTTAGCACGGAAAGTGAGTGGAAAATAATAAAAGAAGATATAGTAAAAATCCTAACGCAAGGAGTTTTTATTTCAACTGAACCAGAAAGAAGACCACCCAAGAACAAAATACAACACCCCTCAGAAAAGTTTTGCGAAGAAAATGTCGTAAAAACGACACGGAGACGTGATGGACTCCGGACGTTGGTGTCAACTGCGCGCCATTTCTAGCGATCCGCACTCTTCTACACCTGGCACGGAGGATACGCATGACGATTTCCCGCTTGTGGCGCAGATCTTACGGCACTCGATGTACGTTGACGACGTACTCGCAGGATCTCATGACCTTGCAACTGCCACTCAGATGTGGAACCAACCTAATAGAGACTGTTTCTCACTACGAAAGTGGAACGCCAACCATAAGGACATTTTAGAAGACTTGCCAGAATCTACTCAGCAACGAATTCTTGAAGTTCGAAGACAGCAGTACAGCAAAGATGCTTGGAATATGTTGTAACGCTACAAACAACGACTTCTACTTCAACACACAAGCGATAGAAATCATGTCAAGCTACACTAAAAGAGAGGTTCTATCTCTAATCGCTAAACTTTTTGACCCTGCTGGTTGGCTAGCCCCCATTATCGTCGCCGCAAAAATGATTCTGCAGCAGGTGTGATTGGATAAAATTGTGTGGGATGAGTGGAGGCACGACAAACCCCCAATGTCATAGCAAACATCACAACTATCACCATATTGCTGCGATACGAATACCGCGGTGGATTGAGTTCACCCCCAACTGCAAGGTTCACCACATCCATATCCATATCCATTGTCCTCTTCCACGACAAAGATCGTTGGCCTGAACTTCGAACTGCTTCCGGGTTTGCGATCGCGTTGGAAGAAAATACCATAAAAGCACTCCACACGTACTCTCGTCAAGACGAAGACTCACTGGAAAGGTTTTCCTCTTTACCGAGAATCTTACGCGTCTATTCATTTGCGCATCGTTTTATTCAGAACCAGGAGTCCGTTGCATGGACCTGAGAATTCATCGAGGACAAATATTCGCACCAAAACGTATCCTGCCACTTCATGCCCCTTGGAGGTCCTCACATGGGAGGACTTTTGGAGGCTGGTGTTAAAAGCCTAAAAACCCACCTTCCAAAAGTGTCTCCAGCTATGAAGTTTATTTTTGAAGAGTTTTCGCCTCTTCTCAGTAAAATAAAAGCGTGTCTTAACTCACGCCCCCTTCATGCGCTCTTTGAGAATCCCACCCTCATGGAAGCAATAACTCCAGAGAATCTTGACAACCGTCTTACCGTGCTCAACCGTTGGCGTCGAGTTCAAGCCCTTGCCCAACATCTTTGCCAAGGATAGAAATCGGAGTACATGAGAGAACTTCATCGTGGCACCAAGTGGCAAACTCCACAACCCGATCTCCGAATCCACGATTTGGTGGTCATCAAAGATGAAAATCTCCCCTCAACTGCATGGCGGTTAGGCCGCAACTGGTGTCCTTATCCACTTTAAAACGAACCTAACCTCAGATTACCGATGAAGCTTATAAGAACAGAGTACGCCCGATTCCGCTCGGGCCGCATGTTGGCGCCCCCAGTAGCGGTCGAGTCCACCTCGTCCACCACCAGCCAGCACGAGGTCACTAAGCTCCCAAGCAACGTGGAGGAGTGGTTGGAACTCAATGCATTGGAAAGGTCAATCGGGGAACCCCCTGCAGGGCACGCAGCCAATGTAGCCGAAATTCGGCAAGCGTATGTGTCGTGCTGCATCGCTACAGAGTGCTCGATCATTATCATTCGCCGTCTCCACTGGCGCCCAACCGCGACGCAGTACGTAGGGAGTACGCCATGGCCCAACACCGCGGTGCCCTGCCAAAAGTGCTTCCGCCACTTCGCAGTGCTAACAGGGACTCAGCTATACCGCCGTCGATCGCCGTCGTCAATGCCGTCCACGTAGAGTACGCAATGCCAGCTGCAGTCCCAGCCCCCCAAAGAGATGTACACCCCAACGTGGTCATGACCCGACGTCGCCCATCTACGACGTGCGGTTTAAGGACGGTGCTGCGACCGCTCCACCAACCCCACCCCAGGCTCTGCAGAAGATCCACCCAGGGAATCCCGTTCGGCACACGACCACATCGCCTGGAATCAAAGCAGGGTGACCGGAACCAAGATCGGCGTCCACGTGCTGCCCGTGTTGCAGAGATCCCCACGCTCTGAGGTGGCACCACACTGTGTAACTGTGTACTGTAACTGCTTGGCTCAATTGCATTTCCGCGACCGATGCCACAGCACTCACCACTGTTTATGGTGTGGACTGGCCCATCACACGCTCCTCCATCGCCATTAAGGCGCCACAGCTGTCGCGTACAATCGTCATCGCTACCTCCGCCTCTGGATGCCGTGGGTAAGTATTGCAATCCTGCAAGGCGGGCGGAATGTTTACGCCAAACGCCGTTCGCCTCAGATGCTGCTCCTGATTTCTTGCATGTCAGCGGTCTCTCACCCTGCTGTCACGTAGCCGATTAAGAGAGGCGACGGTCTTACCGACATCAACCATCACCGAGAAGGACGTGTCCAGCCGCAGCAGCAACCAAAAACCACACATACACATATACAACAGCAATTTAAATAAAGGGTTTTCCAATAAGAGGTGTAATTTTGAATAGCCCGCTATTTCGGTAGCTGTCACTTTTGAAGCTGTTATTTTTGACATTTGACAAGTAGAAACTACGCCATTACTAAAAATGGAACGATACACGCTGCAACAATGCATTGAACTTATTAAAATTCACTACAAAAATGGTGAAAATTTTGCAGTCACAGTTCGCAAAACTAAAGCATTTTTGGGTCGTCGTGAAGTACCTTGTCGGACCGCAATACAGAAATTGGTGGAAAAATTCGAGCTGTTGGGACAAGTTAGTGATGTGAAGAATAAAACCCTGCAAATAATATTGCTGCTGTAGCCCAAAGTGTTGAGGATAACCATGTCTGTCCATTCCTCGTCGTTCTTTGGATTGGGCATTCCATAAACGTCATTACACCGTATTTTGCAGAAAGACTTGGGTCTTAAGGCTTATAAAGTTCAGTTAACACAAGAACTCAAGTCGGCCGGTCATCTTTTACGGGAAAAGTTGCCTGACCGTGTTATCCCTCGAAGAGGTGATCACAATTGGCCACCGAGATCTTGTGATTTAACACCTTGCAACTTCTTCCTTTGGGGCCACGTGAAAGATAAGGTCTACGCCAACAGCCCAGCGTCTATTCAAGACCTCACAGATGGAATTCGTGAGGCTATCGAGGACATAGGGCAGCCACTTTGCGATTTGGTTATGGAAAATTTCCTGAAAAGGATATGGTCCTGTAAGCATGGTCGTGATGGCCATTTGGCTGATGTTGTTTTTCATTATTAACGGCATACCTTCCTCTTTATTATGAAATAAACATTCGATAATTTATCTCAAAAAATGGCATTCTTCTTTGAATATCAAAATTACACCTCTTATTGGAAAACCCTTTACATGTACCAAGTTATAATATGAAAAAATTATAGTTAAATTAAAACAACGTCAAACAACAAGCAATCCTCCTTTTAAGCAAAACACTAACTATAACTGTAAAAGAAAAATGCTAAAGTAGCGTACCAACATATTAAAACTTTAAAGTTAAGGGCTTTATAATTATTATTATTACTATACTATTAAGAAACAACAATAAAGCACATAGAGCGGGTGTGGAACAGAATATGATGTAGAGGCGGGTAGCATTTTTGTTTATGTTGTTGTTGTTGTAGGAGTTTTGTTTATGTTGTTTTAAAATTTAAGGAATACGTATGATATTCAAGTATTGATCGTTAAGGGTAAATGCTGCAAAATGCGGCGGAGAGGCTAATAGCGATGTGTGAGTTCTGAACAAGGAAAGACAGTGAACGCGAATGAATGTACACAAATTCAATTCTTCATAAATTCAGTGCCATGTGATTTTAACATTTTAAGGCTAATCTACCGAAAGATTGATGGGAGAGTAAAAGCGGTTTTGCTTTTAAAGGAGATTAATTGTTGTTTTTTTTTTGTTATGTTGTTGTTGTAGACGTCTTAGTCTTGCTTTCTTGTTCTTTTCCGGAATAGAGACACGTGCCGCTTATACTCAAGTATTGATATTCATGTGGGGAAATGTGTGGTTTAAGCAGGTGAACCTACATTCTTCTCATTGGAATCGATCAAGCGAAAAAGATATATAAATATAGTCTACATACATATATTCGGGAGATCCTTATTTTTATTTGTAAAAGTTTAGCTCCCACCCCTCCCCCCCAAATCTGACTCAATCAATTTAACCCTTAAACGGGAATTGATGCATATATGAATCGTCTTAAAAATGTTCGTCTCTAAAATCACTAGGTTGATGCAAAATGAATTATTCACTAGACATAATCTCTTAAAATTAATCAATTAAAACTTCTAATACGTTCTTCGGTTTATTGTTAAATTATAAATAAATGTAAAACACGGGTAAACTGAAAAAATATGTTTTTGCGAATTTATCATTTTTGGTAATGTTTGAACCAAAATTATTTGTACAAAATACACAAAAATCTTACAATAAAATTATAAATTTGCAAGATTGATGTGTGTTTTAGTGAATTGCATTTAAAATTTTAATAAAATGACAGGACAAAAACAAGGACAGATTTGTTGTTGCAAATTTGTATGTATCTATTGAAAAGAATACCTGACCTTTTCAACGACCATTCAATGGTTACCCCATCAATCATATTTCATTGGATGTTATTTAATTTTTTGAATATGCAATATATACATATATGCATAAAAAGTGAAGAATAAAAATTCTTCCGCCATTTCAATTTTGAAATTCTAGAAGTGTGCATCTGTTGTGAATTATGAAACATAAAACATATGTTGGGAAAAAGTTAAGCTCCGAAGAAATTGCATATATTTTGGCTCAAATTCCATTCGGACAGCGATATTGAAGCAATTGACACTGACCGTATACCGATCTCAGATGAGGATTTGAGCGAAATTGCGAATGGTTTATTTCTTCATGATCATAAGACTGACGACATTGCTATCGAGCCCTCTTCCCCACCCACATCAACTGAAATATTTCGGGTACACTTAAAAAATCAATTGGAAAGGCTCTTGTGGAAAAGAAAAAAATTTGATACTAACTGAAGATGAATTAAAATTTACAGGGTGATCTTCAAAATTTCCCGATGTAATCGGGGTTAAAATAAGCATATGGGTGGAGTAGACCTGATGGACAGTTTCATTGGAAGTTATAGGATCACCATCAAATCGAGGAAATCGTACATACGAATATTTCATCACCTTTTGGATATAACCTGTATCAACTACTGGCTTCTATATAAAAAGGCATGTCAATTAAAGGTGTTATTCCAAACAATCAGGAAGATTTTAGATTCAACTTAGCACAAATTTTGTGTCGAATTGATTTTGCTGGCAAGTGTGGCAGAAAACCAAATCGTTCTTCACCATCGGTTGCAAGTCAACATCACGCAAAATGGACAAAGTCGATTACAACTCGACCTATCCCGCCCATTGACGTACGCGACGATGGTATATCCCACTTTCCAGAAGTGGTAAGCAATCGGACACGATGCAAACTGTTTAGAACAGACCTTTATAAAAAGTACAAAATGTAATTCAGCTTTATGTATAAATATAGATAGAAACTGCTTTATACAGATTTATTCTATATATAAATAACCAAATTTAATATTAATTTATTTAAATAATATTACATTACTTATAAAATAAAAGAAATAAATAATTAATAAACAAATTAAAATTAATAAAGAAATTAAACACACAAAAAAATATTTCATGTACAGCAAGTTTTTATGCGCTGGCGGGCAGTGATGCATATTTGAATCAACTAGTTTTTTTAAAAATTTAGCAGTAAAATAAAAAAATTTAGAAAAACTAAGTATGCTACTGTTCTCAGGAGTGCCTAAATAACCCACATTAATTTTTTTAATCAAATCGGAGATGTTGCCCGTTTGAGGGTTAAAAGCAATCGCTGCACAATTTTAGCTCATTCAGAGTATTACGCAGCCCTCAAACGCCTTGAAGTGGGAAGCAACTCCAAAAATCTATATATTGGGTCTGGGAAATAGATCGTGGCGTTTTTTTCACTGATCGCAGCGATACCACTAAATTCTTATTGGAAAGGTGACACTGCGACCGTCAGTGTGTAAACAACGAAATTGGTGCACTGGTTAAAGTGTTGTTTACGTCTCAAAATGGAGACAACTAATAATAATTGCGCTATATTTTGCAGTATTATTACGACAAAGGGAAAAACGCTGCATAGGCTTGTGAAAAAATTCGTGCTGTCTACGGTGAAAGTGCTTTATCCAAATTTGCTGTGCGCAAATGGTTCGCTAGCTTTCGTTTTGGTAATTTTAATTTGCAAATGAGTCACGCTCACGCAGTGATTGGTACTCCAAGAGATTATGCCAGGCAATTGAAAGAAAACGGCCGGAATTGATTAATAGGAAAGGTGTTGTCTTCAGTACCATGACAACGCTCGACCGCACAGTTCTTTGATGACCCGTCAAAAAGTACGAGAGTTTTATTGGGAAGTTTTGAAACATCACCCGTCTAGTCCAGGAAATTTTAAAAAACTTGACTATATTTTATTAAATACAACATCTATGTAAAACGCGCTCGCTAAACCGATCAGACGTTTCTCTCAACAGTTTAGCAAAATGTGCGATTTTTGTGTAAATTGTAATTCTGTAATGGAATTCGTTTCGTTAGCGATTCTGTATGCTGTTTCTCATACAAAATGTATTAACATGCGGATTGATATCATAAATATTTTAAAAACTAACCAAACTAAACCAAAAACCAACTTAATGTGGCGTTGTAATTATTGTGCTAACACTTCATTTAAATTCCATAAAAAATTAACCTCTCTGTCGCAGCAAATTACAGCTCTCCAGAGAAAAGTTAATAATTTTGAGCATTCGCTAGCTGCCAGAAGAAAACCTATAGATCTGCGGCATCAACTTCTCTACTTAATAAAAACAATACAACTCAGCAGCGCAACACTCCTGAAGAAATTATTGCTCTCTCGTCACCTACTACTCTAGCTTCAAGTGCAGTTGCCGAACCAGAAAACGTCGTTGTTCTCTCGTCACCTTCTGGTTGTGCTTTAGGTGTAGATAAGGAACCATCAGCAGTCTGTGTTGAAAAGGAATTGACCAGAAGAAGAGATGACTGGGTGAAGAAAAACAAAAATTCTAATTCAAATAGGAAAAAGAAATTAGTCGGTCAACCGGTTGTCTACAAAATGCATGCATATATCGAAGTTTAAAGTAAACACTGATCCAAAGGCTGTACGAAATTTTGTTGCGAATTAACTAAACGTTTCCTCAGATATAATGTCCAGCAACAGGCTTACGACATAGGACGCGGATATCACGAAATATCGCTTCATCAACTTTAAAGTTTGCATACCAGTGTCATTATTCAAGCGTATCTTTAAAAAAGAGTTTGGCCTTTATCGGTTAAAGTGAGTAAACTCACACATAAACAGAAAAACATTGTGCATACTGCTCAGGACTCATACCCTAAACAGGGACCAACAACGTTTCAGGATTTTCAGACTCTGCGCCTATCACAGCCAGATGGTCCTTGAGGTCTTCTAATTACAATTTCACTATTAATCAGCACAATGCTGGAGGGTTACGCAAAAAAACAAACCAACTTTATTCGGCTGTGGCTTCTCAAAACTGCGACGTTATTGCTATAATGGAGACTTATTGATATAGTTAACCACTTTCCTCTCCACAGAACTTTTTGATTCCCGATGTGGTCTATCGACGGGGTCAGGATATAAATTTCGGGTTATCTAGAGGCGGAGGAGTATTGATTGCTGTCTCTACAAATTTCATCAGCATGGAAATTCTTCTTCCAAATTAAGAACGAAATTTTATTCTTTCTAAGCTACTTATACCATAAGCTTATTTGAAAAGCATATATTTAATATGAACCACATTATTTTGAATCTAGATTCCAAACAGATCCCATGTATTTTGGGAAACTTTAATCTTGTAAATATTACTTGGAACTTTTGTTCAGATGAGAAAATGCTTCTCCCATTTAACTTAAACCCAGCAGTTAAGAAGTATTTTTGTAATGCAATATACGCATTAACTTTAATACTTCATATATTTCAGGTTAATCATTTCACAAACGACTTCACAACTAGGTTTACACCCGGCTGACTAATGAATCTATACACCACATGGCTATTATTATTAACACCTTTGTAATATATCAACATATAGGCTATTAAATAGTATGCGAAACTTATAAATAAGCTTACGAACGTAATGTACGAACGCCAGGGTTTATCCATATACCCTTATCACCGTGTGTAGGGCACAAAGTAGCACTGTATGTTCTACAGTTATTACCGAACTGCAAGTTGTGATGAGATGCAAATAAATATTACATAAAATAATAATAGAAGTAGCAGTTCCCGCACAGTCACTGCCGAATGATTTTCCAGGAAATAGAGCGAGCGGTGCCACGAAAAAGCAGATGAAGTGAAACGGTTGCGCTTTGGCATATATATGTACATACGTGCAATGGAAGACGAATATTTAATGCCGCCGATATCTGAACTATATAGTATCATTTAGAACATAGGAGTAGGAGGTTCATACTCTCATGAGAGTGTTATCACTGAAATATCTGTCGAATAATCCTGGGTAATAAAACAGGTGTAACAGGAGAGTATGGGAGGTTCATACTCTCATAAGAGTATTATCACTGAAATATCTGTCGAATAATCCTGGGTAATAAAACACCCATCAGCACTGGACAAATGTGCTTGTGTTCCGTGTTAACATACCATAAGTGGTGTACTATAGTTCTTGCAGAGATAAGTGGGAGTGTAATATTTCTTAAATAGCCTAAGCATAAAGCTTCTTCTTTCAACACTTCCAGTATTCCTGTTATTCTTGGATTAACTGACCAAAACACTAAGAGTAAAGACTTGTTTACAGCTACGCTAGCCACTGTTAGAGGAAGGGTATGTAAAATCTAGTTGTGGGTTAACAAGGTCCTCTGCATATTAAACATTGAATTGCAGCATATCGGGTATTTTTCATTCAAACTCAATCACCATTCAACTCAACCACCAAATTCAGGAATTTGTTAAGGTATCTTGGAATTTATTATTCGTCCTTTATTATTTACACCTGCCAAAAAAATTAATATGATTAATAAATGCTGCAATGCAATGCCACACCGGGTCATTAATCAACGCAGATGATCATATAATGATAATGATAAAAATCAGGAAGAGCGTTGGGAACAGAACGGAGCCCTCGTGACTCCAACATACATAGGATGCTCGTTGAAAACGAAGACGTCTTTCACAATCCGTATAGGGCGACCCCTGCGGAAACTCGAGGTACATATAACCCGAGCGAAAACTTTAATACCTGCTTCAATTTCCACATACATTCGAAATATTTGTCTAAGCGGCTCCTTAAGTCCTTTTATCGAATCTAATTAATATAGAATAAAGTATATACATTCCTCCATAAATTTACATTTGACTATTTATGTTATATTTTTTAATCTTACCTTATTTTAACTTATCTTACCTTATTTATCATACCTTATCTGTTTTTTCTTCAGTAATTTTGTCGACTACTTCTGTTTGTGCAAAAACAGTCATAACTTCGGCAAATCCTCCATTTGAAATCCAAATTTTAGAACCGTTTAAAACATAATGATTTCCATCAGCGGTTTTTACAGCGCGAGATTGTATTGAACCAGCATCCGAACCAGAATTCGGTTCAGTTAATGCAAAAGCTGCATAAATTCCATCGTTAGACACTTTTGGAAGATATTTCATCTTTTGTTTAGGAGTTCCATATAGCAATATGCCTTTAAACCCAATACTTTGATGTGCACCAATAGTAATTCCTAGGCCTAAGTCATTGGCTCCTACAATTTCACAAAGTCGTGCATATTGGGTATTATTAAGTCCAAGGCCTCCGTATTCATTTGGTACTTGAATACCAAATGCACCAAGCTCCCATAGTCTTTTAAGAGTTTGTTCATTTATTTTAGATTCAAGATCATTTTTTTCTGCATCATTATCGTTCTTTAATATAAGAGATAATTTTAACAAGGTTAATTATAAGAATAAATAAAAATAAATTACATAAATGAATATTTTAAGAAATTCACAATATTTTGACCAAATGTTGTATTAATATTTCTCTATATACATATGTACATGTATTTCTCAATCCCGATCTTATATTTACGATTATTATAAACCATAGCGATTCTAACTTTAATAATTTCAATAAGGCTGATTTATGTATTTCAAAATACATAAAATACATTTCAGGATACATATTTCAAAAATATATTCTTCAAATAGAGATTGGTGTGCTTGGGCAGAAATTAGGAAATTTTAAATAAAAAACCACGACAATGAATAAATATATTGGTGGGGAGTAGGGTGGTTGGGGTGCAAGGATATATGATACATACATATTTTGAAGCTCACAATAGTATATTTGTGGGGATTGGAAGACAAATTTTCTACTCTCTACTGTAGTACTACGTAATACTACATTTGAGCCGTTTATTTTGAAAGTGGCATAAGTTACTTTTTAAAAAAAATCAATTTAATTGCAACACTAAATACAATTGAACGTTATCTTTTAAAAAAATTATCTTATTATCTTTTAAAAAATTTAAAAAATTAAAAACAAAGTGACTTATGCCACTTTCAAAATAAACGGCTCGTTTATTAAATTCTGTCGTTTCAAAAATGATGACTAGCTTTTGTGTAAATAATTGGTCGCAGAATTTTTAAATTCTAAGCGAAACTTATAATTGGCCAATGGATCAATAATATGAAATTTTGCATAAAACAAAATTGTTATTATGTGTTGGTAAAACACACAGCGTCGATATGAAGATGCGTTGTCCCCTTTTCCCGACTTTTATCTCCTTTTACCTATTTTCACCAGACTGACATCCCTGTTTTTCTCTTAAATTGCCTTACTCGGATGATGCCATCCCTGGGCTGCTGTCAGATTTTATTCATAGTGTTCACCAGGAAGCGATTCCTGCGACGGTGTGTGTTGTACCAACACATAATAACAATTTTGTTTTATGCATATGCATTTCATTTTATTGCATTTTATATTATGTGTTTCTTGAAAAACACACAGCGTCGATAATACAAAATACAAAATACAAAAGTTATGACTTCAAAGTAAATAAAAATTATTTCAAATCTTTTTTCTGGACGAAAATTCTTAAAGAGCAGCTCGGATTCCCCATGTTTTCTTTGAATTTCTTTACAATAAAACCTTTGAAAAGTTCGCCTGCTTTTCCAGTTTCCTCTCGCTAAGATATTCTCCAAAGGATGGTTTTCACTCCAACTGGCGGAAGCTACCGCAGAGCGAAATGAACCAGGAGCTGCTAGAATGCCAGATTCCCTCAAAACCGAACGTACCCATCCGCTAATTATTGATCTCGAAGCTGGACGAGGCAGACCAGTTACGGAAATAAACAGATGATCTAAAATAATAAAATTAGAAAAACTTTTTCTAAATCATTTAAAAGGTGAAGTTAACTGTTCACCAGCAGAAAACGAAGACTCGAACATTGTACAACCTGTTACTTCGCGTCTTCGCCCCCGCAAGCAGAAAAATGTAACAAAGCAAGCTGATGAGAATCGTTCAGAACAGGTTTCTAAACGTGCTGTTGTCAATTCTGTTTTGCATGAACTTAGGCAAAGCGAAGTAAACTCTCTTTCTCCCGTTTTTGAAGAGAAGGAGTCTACCTCTTCTATTGGTTCTGTTTGTGAGAATGCTTCTTCATATTCCATCAACAACAATGAGTGTTTCCAGACAGTGAAGAACAATAAGGGACCGAATAAAAATAAGCGCTCCAACACTCGCAAAGTTTTTGGTTCTGACACTGAAACTGAATTCAATGTTTTACCCAGAAATAGATGGGTTCATATCTCAAAGTTTAAATCTGATACTACTCCGGAGAATATCGTCGGTCACTTATCCAAAAAATTGGGAGTGCAGACCTGGATATTAAAATGCTATAGGCTCGTAAAAAAGGACACTCCTTTGGCCAATCTGAGTCATGTCAATTTTAAATTAGGATTTCCAGAACAATTGTTAAATAAAGTTATGGATGCTTCATTGTGGCCCTTTGGAATTCAGGTTAAGCATTTTTCTTCAGTAACTCAAGTATGTTCTGATCCAAAAAACTCAATAAATCCAATAGCTCCAGCGAACTAACTGATTCCGTTATTTCTATTCTTTATCAAAATGTTCGTGGTCTTAACTCAAAACTTAAAGAGCTTTATCTGAAATCGTTCAATATTAACTATGATGTTATTGCATTGACAGAAACATGGCTTACGGAAAGTGTCTTCAATTTAGAAATTTTGTCACCGCTATTTACGATTTACCGGACAGATAGAAACCATGCTATAACCGGATTAAAAATAGGTGGCGGTGTCCTCATTGCAGTTAAATCCTGTTATTTTTCACGAATGCTGAATTTAAATGATAATCAGAATGAAAATCTTGATATTAATCTATGCTGTATTTTTGTAAAAGCGAACTGCCTATCATTTTATATCACTTGTTCATATATTCCCCCCAACTCTGGGTTAGAAATTTACCAGAAGCATTATGACTGCTTATGTAAATTAAGTAATAATCTGTTAAATATAGAGCGCCTAGTTGTGTTAGGTGACTTCAACTTACCTCATGTTTCTTGAAAAATTGATCCTGATGATTCTCAAGTTCTATTGCCATCATATGATACTTCTAACTGTAATTTTTTGGATGATTTGATGGCTTGTGGAATTTTCCAAGTTAATTACATTAAAAATCAAAATAATCGTTTACTTGACCTAGTGTTTACTGATGACAAAGATGGCATTAATATTTCCCGTACTGATGCTCTTGTATGTCCGGAGGATAAACATCACCCAACATTATTACTGCAGTTGGCTGGCCGAACTAAACAGCGAAATACCAGGAAAGTCTGCCATCAAAAGGAATTCAACTTCAGGAAAACAAACTATGATATCCTGAAAAGTCAAATCTGCAATATTGACTGGGATCTGATTTTAGGCTTACAAGGTTCTTCATCACCCTCTAATATCGACGCCGCTGTGGCAGCATTTTATCTAGTTTTGGGTGAGTGCATTAAATCTGCAGTGCCGCTACGTAGCACAAGCATTTGTTACGGTCCAATTTGGTTTACGAATGAAGTTCGTGTACTGCGTAATGTTAAAACCAAGTTTTACAAAAGCTTCATCAAACATGGGTCAACTGATTGTTATATAAAATATATTGCTGCGAGAAATAGATACCGCCGAAGTCTTCAATTCTCATATAATATCTATATTTCAAGAGTCAAGGCTAACCTGAAGGCCGATCCAAAGTCCTTTTGGACTGTTGTCAATACTAAACGTAAATGTAGTATGATTCCACCTACAATGTATTTGGATGATGAAGAATCTAATGATATTCAGCTCACATGTAATTTGTTTGCAAAATTTTTTAAATCAACGTATCGTGATGTACGACATGACGTAACAAATTATCCGTATTCAGTATCTAATTGTCTTAATATGCAATCTATTACCATTGACCAGAATATTGTTCTGAAAGAACTAATGGATCTAAAATTAAATTACAATCCAGTGCCAGACAATATTCCAGCTTGTATCATGCGTTATTGCGCTAAAGAACTGGCGTACCCAGTAACGTTGATTTTCGATTACTCATTACATTCTGGCTACTTTCCAGCAGTATGGAAAACCTCTTATGTCATTCCCATACACAAAACTGGGAATAGATCAAACATTTCTAATTATCGCGCTATTGCAAAGCTAAGTACGTTGCCTAAACTTTTTGAGAAAATTATCATAACCCAGATTTCCCGTGATGTGTATTCATCCATCTCCGAGATTCAGCATGGATTCCGCCCTGGAAAGTCTACCACAACTAATCTTCTGGAATTCGTTTCTAAGACAATAAATGGCTTCAATAAGACTTCCATCGTATAAGTCACGACTCAAATTGATTAATTTGTCATCACTTTCCCATCGGAGAATAATGTTAAATTCAGTGTTTATCCTAAACCTTCTCCATGGGGTCACGGACTCTGTTCATCTCTTAAGCAGTATAGGCATCAACATTCCACGCATGTCCTCTAGAGGACACGAATTCCTGCATCTTCAATTCTGCAGGACTACTTATCTCCTGAATGAACCACTCCGCAAGGCTTGTGCTGACCTGAATTCGGTCTCGGCCGTTGTAAATCTAGCGGATTCTATGTTTATCACAAAGGGAAAAATTCTAGAATTTCTTGTTAATAATAATTTGTAATTTATTATTTCAAGCTATAAAGCTTGCTTAGCTTAGTTATTACTTGAATAAATAAATAAATAAATAAACCGACAGCTTCATCACGCCTCTTTTGTGACATTGATAGTACTCTTCTAACAGCAGTAACTGGGCAAACGTTTTTGTTCGAATGACTCGATAGGGACCATCCTGACTGCATATGGTTCGGACAGTCGGTCTTTGAACCGAAAACTGGCCATAAAATAATTCCATCCTCTGACCAGCAAATCTTGCCGTCTGAGACCCTTAGCAAAGTTAAGTCATGTATTCTTCTCGCTGATGCTAGGAGCAAAATCACAGCTGCGCGTCTTGATACATCAAACAGGCTGTTCTTACATTCTGAGTTTGAAAGCCAGTCAAACACAATTTGAATATCCCAAGTCTCCACGTTTGACTTAACTGGTTGCGCAGCGGCAATTGCGCTCAAAATCTATTTTGATAATTTATTTGCCACCCAAAACTTCTAAGAGGTTCACTAGAAGGAAATCGTCTATATAAACTAGCACCCGAAATTTCCTTTTTCGAAGGATCTCCGCGAACAAATTTGTTAAGGCTGCAAACATCCGAGGAGCAGACGCTAGCCGAAGAGAAGGCAAGTCATTTGAAGAAGTTCGCTCTTGTACACCATTCTGAGGTAACAACGATGCTTCTCCACAATCGGCAGATGAAAATAAGCATTTGAAATGCCCAACTTCTCCATCCAGTCTCCAGTCTGCAAAAAATCTGGAACCGAAGCATGCGATATTAACCTGAAGTGCTTTGTCTTTACAAAAACATTCAGTGTCCGCAAATCGAAAATTGTGCGAACTCCACCACTGCTCTTTGGAATCAAAAACATCTTGGCAAGGAAACTCGGGCTGCTCAAGGTTGGGACTTCCAGTACTTCTTTGTCCTTTAGCGCTCGTACCATTTCTGACATTTCCGATCAAATTTTTGAACTGTAATTTTCCATCATGTGCGATGATGGGTTGATCAGAGGGGGATTTAACGAAAAGGGAATGCGAGTGCCTGAGATTATGTTTAGAATGAATTTGTTCGCTCCCAACCCTTTCCATATAGGAAGGAAATTCCGTAAACAACGCCCCCTGAATCTGTCGACGTAATTGCTATTTCTTACTTCTCGGACGAAAGGAACTGTTTGTATTACCAGCTCTTTTATCTAACTTGAAGTCCTTATGGTTCCTCTTAGGCTTAATCAAAACTCGAGACCTATGACTGCGTAGAGATGGCTGCGTATAATACGAAGCAGGACCTTTTGACGGTCTTTTTCTATAACCGGAATCCTTTTTCTCTTTCAAGAAGGTTGGAAAGGTTAACCAATTACTGATGCCCCAGGGATTGAATTAATAACCTCAATCTATCAGCATCGAATAAATATTCACAACTGGGCGGTAACCTTCTCAATGTGGATTGCAAATTCTTATTGCTAACCTCGGAAATAATTCGCTCGCGTCTGCCTTCTACACATTCGGCTCTTTTGCCGCAAACTAACTGCAATAATTGCTCCATATTCTTAAAATTCTGGGAACTTGGACCAAAAAGCTTCATTATTTCATTATACAGATTTGATGCATTTAGTTGATCGGGAGAGCTATGTGCCCAATTTATAATTGTTTGCAGAGCTGACTGAATATAGTCTTTCTATTGTAGCAGACCCTTTGTTAATCCAGCCATTCCGCGCTCCGTGGAAATCAGATAATCTTTAACTTTATTTAACTGAAACAACTCGTCATTAATTCCGAGTTCAACAAAGCCTGGTTTCGCCAAAAAATTTTGCAACGTACTACCGTATCTGACCTCATTCCACGTTTCCGCTGTAGGCCAGCTAGGGCATTTAAATGATTTTGTGAAGCGCACTTCACGCTTCTCTTATTGTCAACAACAGTATTAATCTTACCGAGATCCACTTGTCCGGAGCAACTTGGGTTAGTAAGGAAGTCAACTTCTTGAATTGTGGGTTGTACCTCAGAAAACGCAGATGAACCGTTTGCGGCAGAAGTCTCGACAACAGACCTGAAATAGTATTCACCTGAATAATAAGGTCATCAATACAAGGATCGCTCTTAAATTTCTTCTGAGGACAGGGCCAACATTCTGCGCTATCCGAAGACAAAACGCTACAGTTGGAATAGCTACGACGTCGGCTGCGTCGAGAAGAACCGCCATCCTGATATTTAACAGTTGCTACCACGTTGTGAAAATTCTCCCCAATCTTTGGGTCGTGGGAGTCCTTCATTAGGCAAATTTCTCAAAATATAATCAAATAAATTGTAAAAAATCAAACTTCGTTGAAAAATTGCGTGTTAGCGGGGAAAAAGTACAAAACGCTATGAATAAAATCTGACAGCAGCCCAGGGATGGCATCATCCGAGTAAGGCAATTTAAGAGAAAAACAGGGATGTCAGTCTGGTGACAATAGGGAAAAGGAGATAAAAGTCGGGAAAAGGGGACAACGCATCTTCATATCGACGCTATATGTTTTCAAGAAACACATAATAGTTCAATAGTTATTATAAACAGTGAAAAATATTGAGTGAAATCAATCATGTGAAGAACGAGAATAGCTATACTATTAAGCTTATAGTGTGTGCAAGAATAGATTAAGCATATGTAAAATAAATTGTCAACATATTCACTCTTAGAAAATGGGATCACTTAGGCTATAAAAACCCAAGTAATCTAGAATAAAGTCAAGAAATGTCCGAGGACAGCCAGTACACACAGGCTTTCATTTCAATTCTCCGCCAGGGAGTAAGCGAGGCGTAATATAATATATAGTGCCCACTTCATTGCAGGCACTGTATTCTGTCCAGTGGCGTTCCATGCCGGACACCTCATTAGGTCGACTCATTCCGCTAGGGAAGTATATTCGTTAAAGACATACAGGTCTCTAGACCAACTACAGGGCTCTAGACGAAATAACGCATGTTTCTTAAACGTACAAACTCAATAACAACACAGGCATTTATACAAAAGAAAAAAATTTGTTTTTTTAATGCATTGCCACAGCTCTACCTGATACTGATAAAGGATATGATAGTGATTGATAACACACAACCATTATTTCCGGGGTTAGTAAATGATTATTGTCTACTACTTAATCGACCATTAGCGCTAACATGCGGACATGTCGCGCGAGTGCCTGATTCTGTATTAAAAAAATCTGGCGGAATTTTGGTGGCGATTGATATCCGAGTAATTCTTATCGATTACATTACAAACAAAATGTAAACAATAAAAGGATAGTACGCTGGATAAGTTGATCATTGCTGTATAAGTTGAAGGCCACAATTGATTTAAAAAGAAAAACGTTCCAGTGAGCCAAAGAATACTTTCGGGTAAGAATTGTATCAGAAATCTGACGAGAGGTCAAAGCGGCATGTTTTGTCGTTCCCCAAGGGTCAAAGTTAAGTCCACTGTTCTAAATAATTTATGCAAACGACATGCTGAAAACTATAAAGAATAGTTTGCATTGCTTCTGCTTAGGAGACGGCGACATAGTTGTTTACATAGCTGCAGTTACTGTAACTTTGCTACTTTCACGTAAATCGCTGTTATCGTTAAAGTAACAAAGTTACTTTGCTTCTTAGTCGCTAAAGTAACGAAATTAACGAAACTACTCTGATCCTTTTCGTTAGAGTACGGGAAGGTTACTTTGCCCGTGAAAGTATAGAAGTTGCTAAGTAACTAGTTACAAGTTGAGAAGTAAATGCAAACTGTAATGATGTTACATTGATGCATTTTCGTCACTTTCGTAGATTTGGTTTCCATATAAAGTGTCCTGTGACCGAAAAATTTTTACTTTGCGAATCGATAGTAAATATAACCACAGAATAAATAGTATACAGAAGTTGCATCTCATACAAAGCAAATTTTGTTCTAGGGTTCCAATATTGGTCATCAATACAAGGATCGCTCTTAAATTTCTTCTGAGGACAGGGCCAACATTCTGCGCTATCCGAAGACAAAACGCTACAGTTGGAATAGCTACGACGTCGGCTGCGTCGAGAAGAACCGCCATCCTGATATTTAACAGTTGCTACCACGTTGTGAAAATTCTCCCCAATCTTTGGGTCGTGGGAGTCCTTCATCAGGCAAATTTCTCAAAATATAATCAAATAAATTGTAAAAAATCAAACTTCGTTGAAAAATTGCGTGTTAGCGGGGAAAAAGTACAAAACGCTATGAATAAAATCTGACAGCAGCCCAGGGATGGCATCATCCGAGTAAGGCAATTTAAGAGAAAAACAGGGATGTCAGTCTGGTGACAATAGGGAAAAGGAGATAAAAGTCGGGAAAAGGGGACAACGCATCTTCATATCGACGCTATATGTTTTCAAGAAACACATAATAGTTCAATAGTTATTATAAACAGTGAAAAATATTGAGTGAAATCAATCATGTGAAGAACGAGAATAGCTATACTATTAAGCTTATAGTGTGTGCAAGAATAGATTAAGCATATGTAAAATAAATTGTCAACATATTCACTCTTAGAAAATGGGATCACTTAGGCTATAAAAACCCAAGTAATCTAGAATAAAGTCAAGAAATGTCCGAGGACAGCCAGTACACACAGGCTTTCATTTCAATTCTCCGCCAGGGAGTAAGCGAGGCGTAATATAATATATAGTGCCCACTTCATTGCAGGCACTGTATTCTGTCCAGTGGCGTTCCATGCCGGACACCTCATTAGGTCGACTCATTCCGCTAGGGAAGTATATTCGTTAAAGACATACAGGTCTCTAGACCAACTACAGGGCTCTAGACGAAATAACGCATGTTTCTTAAACGTACAAACTCAATAACAACACAGGCATTTATACAAAAGAAAAAAATTTGTTTTTTTAATGCATTGCCACAGCTCTACCTGATACTGATAAAGGATATGATAGTGATTGATAACACACAACCATTATTTCCGGGGTTAGTAAATGATTATTGTCTACTACTTAATCGACCATTAGCGCTAACATGCGGACATGTCGCGCGAGTGCCTGATTCTGTATTAAAAAAATCTGGCGGAATTTTGGTGGCGATTGATATCCGAGTAATTCTTATCGATTACATTACAAACAAAATGTAAACAATAAAAGGATAGTACGCTGGATAAGTTGATCATTGCTGTATAAGTTGAAGGCCACAATTGATTTAAAAAGAAAAACGTTCCAGTGAGCCAAAGAATACTTTCGGGTAAGAATTGTATCAGAAATCTGACGAGAGGTCAAAGCGGCATGTTTTGTCGTTCCCCAAGGGTCAAAGTTAAGTCCACTGTTCTAAATAATTTATGCAAACGACATGCTGAAAACTATAAAGAATAGTTTGCATTGCTTCTGCTTAGGAGACGGCGACATAGTTGTTTACATAGCTGCAGTTACTGTAACTTTGCTACTTTCACGTAAATCGCTGTTATCGTTAAAGTAACAAAGTTACTTTGCTTCTTAGTCGCTAAAGTAACGAAATTAACGAAACTACTCTGATCCTTTTCGTTAGAGTACGGGAAGGTTACTTTGCCCGTGAAAGTATAGAAGTTGCTAAGTAACTAGTTACAAGTTGAGAAGTAAATGCAAACTGTAATGATGTTACATTGATGCATTTTCGTCACTTTCGTAGATTTGGTTTCCATATAAAGTGTCCTGTGACCGAAAAATTTTTACTTTGCGAATCGATAGTAAATATAACCACAGAATAAATAGTATACAGAAGTTGCATCTCATACAAAGCAAATTTTGTTCTAGGGTTCCAATATTGGCACCCTATTGAACAGAGAGTAATCGTGCAATCGTTTTTCTCTCGGCTATTCACATATACACGACAGCACTCGTCGTTTTTTCACACCGACATTAGCGATCGTTCCTATAAAGATCAGTCAGTCGACGTGCAAACTTCAAGCAAGCAACATCGTACTTCGCTTTTTTATGTATGCACTGTAAAAAATATTTAATAAGGAATGGGAGAATCACTTTTTGTTTTTTGAAAATAATTTAGGCGAAACACAATGTCTGATTTGTTGATCAATATTAACTACAATATCATTCCCATTAATGTTTATGGTTATTTTTCCTTTTTTTTATTGGTGCGCCACCCGTGCTTCCATCTTCTCAGTGTACCTCAGAAAGAGATTTCTTTCGCAAAACAAGCTCTCTCGAAGCTTCACATGTTTTTTGATCTTCCCCTCAGCTCTTCCGCCCGTAGGAAGGTGGAGTTAATAAAAAAGAAGTGCTTGGGATTTGAACCAGTACGAAAAGAATCATATGATTCTGCTCATGGATGAAATGGCGATTAGAAGGGAATTGCGATACAATTCCAAACTAGATTTAGTGGATGGGTTTGAGAAAAATGCGGTTGAAGGGACAAACCAATCAATGTTTTCCAACTGGGCGCTTACATTTAATTAATTTGTTTCCAAAAATGGACTTTCTGCCAATATACTAAAAAAGATCATTTTACGAAATTTAACATTTTTGAACAGTTTTGGCATCATAGTTAAAGTTGTAACTTGTAACCAAATGTCCTCTAACAGGAATTGGGAGATACTTTCGAAATACCCTATTTTGTGTATAATGACAGTAAAATTTTCTTTCAAAATGAAATACCGCCGCTGTTGATTCAAAGTGCCGGCAATATTTAATTTTTCTCTAGTAATTTTTTACTAGAGCACTACAATTAACCAGTAACTCCTGTTAATACTGCACATAGCTATGCAATGTAAAATATAAAACTTTCAAGGGAAGAAAACCAAAATACAGAAATCAAAAGCTTGAAACAAAATTTTGTCAACACCACGTTAATTCACGACGCAGTCTAGCAAAACAGATGTACGCACACATAAACGTTTTATGCTTGCTCTCTCGTTGCTTCTCTTTGTTCACGTTTGCTCTCTCGTTATTTGATCTCCCCTCAATTGTTCCGACCGCACCATAAAGCGAAAAAGCATCAAAGGCCGAGATGCGACTTCTGTATACTATTTATTCTGTGATATAACAAAAGGAATTTTGGACACTGTCCAAGAGATTTTTGGCAGTGCTCATTTCGTGTCCGAGGGATCTGATATGATATCCCACAAGCCCTTGCAATACGGCAAGAGTCAATCGACGATCTTCCAGTACCGTTCGATGCACGCAAGTCAGTTGTAGCAGTTTTTGGGCGCGGGAACGTTACCCGATTAAAATGCTCGTATGACCACGTTTGTACACGGCCACCAAATATTTTAGCATTGTAAATGAAGGCGAGGCTTTACCCTATACAGAGTCTAACTCACCTTTTATTTCCTGAGGCATTTTTCTTTTTATCACTGGCAACCACCCACTAATGATAGCTGACAAAAAAGAAAGGTGCCATAGATAAACAAATAATCATAATGAATTGAAATTTTAGCTTCAATAACAAAATATAAAACTATGTTGTATTTAAACAAACGCCAAATGTTGTGTTTACGCCAAACGCCGCTCGCCTCAAATCGCCTACTCTGACCTGTGCTTGTCAGCGATCTCTCACCCCGCTGACATGTCGCTGCTGCGGAGAGGCGACCTGAAAGCTCAACTGCGAGCTTCTCCCCACGGGGTCGTGGGTTGGCGAGCAAACCACCGACACTTCGTTCGGCCTTTCGACTTCAACCACTCAACATGAAGGACGTGTTCAGCCGACGCAGCTCACAACACACAAGCGATATACAACACAACACCTAAAACTAATAGTTTAGTGTTTATGAGATGTTAAAGATGTTTATCTTTACAATTAGACACTTGTACCCAATAAAATACAACCAAAGTGAAACCAATAAAACAATCAACCGTTTTGAACAAAACAGTGCCTTTCAGGAAAAACATTGGTCCTTCGAGCCGGATAGCGCTCCAGCCTACTCATCAAAGTAAAGGTATTGATTTGGGATTCAATTATATTTGATATTGTGTATACGTCTAAAGAAGTGAAGATTTTCCGTGTGACCCAACTGTATATTATATATAACATATATAATATATATGTTATATATAATATAATAATATAATAATATAATATAATATAATATATATTATATATATAATATATACGTCATATACACGCAGGACTGTACACCCGAAATTTGAGATTTCGGTGTAACGGTACCCCCATCAAGAAAATCCATCACGTGGACTACCATATTTTTGGCTCATATACAAATCATTTGAGCACCACCAAACCGGTTTGTGCAGCCGCACTCTCAAAAAACATTCGAAATCTGCTTTGTGTGTTGTTCGTTCTCGCTGCCGCGCTCTTGCGAAACATTAAAAACTCTGCTTGCGTGCTCCAACTCCGTTGCGCAGCCACGCTCTAAGCAAACAAACGTAGGTTTGTGTTTTTTTTCCTCTCGCTCTGCGTCGCGCTCTTTCGACCGCCAGAAAAAACTATGCTTATGTGCTCCAACTCATTTGTGCAGCTACAACCATAAGCACATAAAAACGTCGGTTTTGTGTTTTTTCGCTCTCAGTGCCGCGATCTCCAGACATTGCGATTTAAAAACGCTGCTTGCGTGCTCCAACTCCGTTGCGCAGCCACGCTCTAAGCAAACAAACGTTGGTTTGTTTTTTTTCCTCTCGTTCTGCGTCGAGCTCTTTCGCCCGCCAGGAAAAACTATACTTATGTACTCATTTGTGCAGCTACGACCATAAGCACATAAAAACGTCGGTTTTGTGGTTTTTCGCGCCATTTGCGCGCTGCTTTTTGATCGTCTAAAACAATAGTGCTTGGGTGCTCCAATTTGTACAACCATCCTAAGCATACAAACTAAAAACTACTACCTTTTGCTGTATTACGTTTCGTGTTTACTTCGATCATCGATTCATACGCTCATTCTTTAAGCGCTCTCATCGGAGATGCCTGTATGAAGTCTGTGCAGACCCCACAGAGAGCTCTCATCTTGTACATGCTCACATCTCTTGTCGCACAGTGGACAAGAAACAGAAGTTTTATGTTAAATATTAAAAATAAATAAAACTAAGACTTTTTTCTCATTCTATGCAATAAAGAGTTTAGGTGCCGCTTTTTTACAACTAATTATGTCCGCCCTCGATACTTTCATACGTCTCGCCGACGCTCTCGTCGAGTTCGCAGTCGATTTTCAGGCAACGCCCGCTCGGGAAGACACAATTCGTACACTCGACATCCAAAGAGACGAACTCAAATCTCAATGGATGTTGATCAAATGCACATTCGACAGCATCATGTCCAAGATGAAATCAACCAGCGAAGAGGCAAGCACATTGGAAACCCTGAAGGAGAAATGTCGCCAATGTTACGCCGTCTATCTACGATGCTCCGACGCAATCATCACAATGAGAGAGGCTCTGGCAACACCATCTGCATTCCTAGAAGCTTCATTATCTCAGACTGTGGTGCCGCCCTTTGGCTATAATATTAGCTTGCGCCCTTGCGACACCGACGTGTTTCGAGGCGATTACCTAACGTGGCCCTCTTTCCGTGATATGTTCACGGCCCTGTATATCAATAACACACGGATCTCGCAGGTGGAAAAACTATTCTACCTCTGCCATAGAACAGAAGGAGAAGCGAAGGAGATCGTCCAAGCATCTTCTCTGACAAATGAGGGTTTCGTCCAGGCGTGGCAAAATCTTTCGGATAGGTACGAAAACAAACGCGTTCTCGTTAACACGCTCATAAAAAGCCTACTTAGTCTTGGCACGATAACAACGGAAACCGGAAGCGAAATAAAAAGCCTACAGCGCAAAATTAATAACATTCTCGCCGCTTTGGCCTCCAAGGTATCGACACCTCCCAATGGGACGCCATCATTGTTTTTTTGTGTTCTAGTCGTCTTCCCGACGCCACACTATTGCTGTGGGAACAGTCCATTCAGAATAAATTTGAAATTCCCAAATGGACAAATTTAGATGCGTTTCTAACCCATCGTTTTCAAACACTCGAAACGGTGCAAGACATAAAAGGCACATCTACCACGAAAGTTATGCAGTCATCATCCCCTCTGCAACCTGTAACAACTTCAAAGCTCGTCAACGCATTCCAGTTGAATGTAGCCCTTTCTAATTGTCCTCTATGTTCACGTCGTCACAATTTGAGATTATGTCCTAAATTTTCGAAACTGACATCTTTCAAGCGACTAACAGTCGTAAGAAAACACCACTTGTGCATTAATTGCCTGGCCAAGTCACACTCCGTGCATGACTGCCCCAGCAATTTCAACTGCCCTGTATGCAACGCAAGGCATCATACGCTTCTGCATCGCGACGAGGTTCAGAATCAATCCTCTTCAAATTCTGGATCACGCTCGCCAGTTACATACACCAGTCAAGAGTGGAGTTGCGAAAATGCACCTGACGTACAAGCTTCTGCCCCACCTAGCTCTCCAACGAGAGCCGCTGCGATTTCGTCGCCAAAGCACCCCCATCGCTCCGCGAACTTTGAGTCCTCTCCGAGGCCCTCAACACTTGATTCCTCTCCGAGGTTATCAACATTGGAATCCTCTTCGAGGAACGCAGCATTTGATCCCTCTCCGAGGCCTTCAACATCAGCTCAACAAAATCTACAGATAGATATACAGTCCATTCAGCTTAATCAGTCGGAAACTCATCAGGTATGCTTCGCTGTCGAGCCAAAACAGGTACTGTTGGGTACTGCTATGGTCACCGTATGTCACGATGATAATTTTACACCGCTCGTGCTCTGATCGATCCAGGATCAGAGGTCTCGTTCATCTCTGAACGCACGCAAAAGGTGTTAAAACTACCGACGCAGCCTGTAAGTGCATTGATTTCCGGTCTGAACGAAACGCTATCTGCGAAAGTATCAAAGTCATGTGACTTTTTTCTTAAATCGCCTCACGGTCCGATCCGCAGCCTTCCTGGAAACATCGAGCTCGCAGACGTGAATATCGCCAAGAGTCAGCAGATTGATGTCCTCATTGGAGCTGACCTCTATCCTGCAATCCTGCTTGACGGTATCCGCCGTGGCGTTCTGGGTTCGCTAATAGCACAACAAACTGTGTTTAGGTGGATCATCAGCGGACCAGTTCCAACGATAGCCTCCTATAGTCCCTATCAAAATGTCGCTTTCTTTAACAAAGTCACTATCGAACAAAAATTCGACCATTTTTGGGAGGGGAAGGAACTTCCCAAAACTCGCTTGCTATCCCCCTCAGGAAAGTTTTGCGAAGGAAGTGTGTGTCGTTTTTCTCACATTACTCGTCATCGACGAAACTCCCCACGTACCACGTTGCACGTCTCAACGACAGAGACTCAAGACACCAGATGTCGTCTTAAAGTCATCTGTCAGAAGCCATATTCCGCCGAATATGCGCCGCTGGAAACCAGTCAAAAATATCGCGTTTGAAAAGTCGTTAGCATCCGCACAACCAATTTACACATGAGGACAAGACGCTGCGTCTTGGCGGGCGGACGTCCTTATGACCTAGTTTGCCGTATGACGCCCCAGCTGAGCCCGAGAACTTTGACAACCCGCTCTCCTTATTCAATCGATGGAGACGAGTCCAAGTCCTAGCCCAGCATTTCTGCCACCAGTGGAAATCTAGCATTTTCGAGTTCATCGCGCCAAGTGGAAAATGTCACAACTTGACCTACAACTCAACGAACTTGTGGCCATTAATGAAGAATACATTCCATACACTTCTTGGTGGTTTGGCCACATCGATAAAACATACCAAGGAAAAGACCAACGAGTTCATGCCGCTAAAGTTCGAACAAAGAAAAGCCGTGTTACACGCCCTGTCACCAAACTAGTATCCTTGACAAGTTTATATCGAACGATCACTAATATTTTCTTGCTCCACAGAAAAATGATGAGATTAATTCTTCCAGAGTACGCATGTTTCCAGCTAGGCCAGATGCTGGCGCCGCCAGCCGTCATCCGAACATATTCGCCTCCACAGCGTACAGCGCCACAACTACAGCTGATCCTACAGGATCTCCAAGAAGTTAAGCGTCGGAAAGTCAACGTGTCCAGGGACCTAACATCAGATGAAGCATTACCGCCTATGCCACGACACTTCCGGCTGAATAGTAGCAAATTGCGATCATCGCTAATATTCGCCACGCCTATGTATCAGGCTGGGAAGGCACGACTTTGCCCCATTGATGCTAGGAGCTATCCCAAGTTGAACTGCTATCCACGCCGCTCTCTATGGCTGACGCTACGTGTCTTCGACAGCAGCTCCCGGCTGCAGCTTCTCCACGAGAAGCCTCTTCAACAAGGGCTTCCAGCCCATGACGCTTGCTCATCAGCATCATCACCCACTTCGCTCACCATCGCCGACGTGTCACGAGCTCGTGGCTCGCTTGCCGCCACCAGCTGCGCTTTCAGGTAGAAACGATCTGCAATTGGCCACAGCATTGCAGTGTATCGCAATATCACCAACATACAAGAACGAAACTACGACTTCCAGTTGTGGTACAGTGGTCAAACCACCCAAGCTTCGGCGTGAATTACTACCACCAATGCTATGCGGCCATGGCATATCACGCTCGTCGGCTGCAGCTCTTCCTCGAAAGACTCCAGCACTAACAAGCTCGACTCGACGCTTGCCGTCGCCCACAGCAGCTCAAAGTCGCTGGCCGTGGCCCAAACCAACATCACGCGACGGTTTTCCTCGCACCGCGACGTCGGTCACCTACGTCGGCGATCTGCTGCTATTGTTTGGCACGGTGAAATCGCTGCCACAGCACTCACCGCTGTCTCTAATGTAGAGGAGCACACCACACTATCCTCTACCGCCACTAGACAACCACGTCTGCCTTATCCGACGTCCTCGTTCGCTCAGCTCCCGGGTTCCGTTGATTAAGTTTTGCAGTCCTGCAAGGCGGGCGAAATGTTTACGCCAAACGCCGCAAGATCGCAAATCGCCTCAGATCGCCTACTCTGACCTGTGCTTGTCAGCGATCTCTCACCCCACTGACATGTCGCTGCTGCGGAGAGGCGACCTGAAAGCTCAACTGCGAGCTTCTCCCCACGGGGTCGTGGTTTGGCGAGCAAACCACCGACACTTCGTTCGGCCTTACGACTTCAACCACTCAACAAGAAGGACGTGTCCAGCCGACGCAGCTCACAACACACAAGCGATATACAACACAACACCTAAAACTAATAGTTTAGTTTAAACATCTTTACAATTAGACACTTGTACCCAATAAAATACAACCAAAGTGAAACCAATAAAACAATCAACCGCTTTGAACAAAACAGTGCCTTTCAGGAAAAACATGTTGTGTTGTAAACATCCTTCTCGTAAGTGAAAATTACCTTCTTTTTCTTGGCTTCCTCGCGGAAATTCATTGGTTCCACGTACTTCTTCAGTCTACGTACAATACTCGACCTCTGGTTAGAATATTTTCTTGTTTCCACTTTGCCTCGGTTGACACTCCCATCGACGGAACCAAAGTGGGTCAGTATGTCATATTTCGCAATTTCCATTATTTCGCAATATTTAATATTTATTTAATAATAATAATAATATTTAATATTTATTGTGATGTTAGCAATATCAATATCGCAAAAATTGTTCCACAAACATAATTTTAATAGAAATGAACAAGTATGGAGAACTAAGGGCTTTCAAATACAACAAGATCATAAAGCTATTATTCAAGAACATACCACCAGTGACTAACTCATAAAACTCACTTTATTGCCATCACAATGATATTTTTCAACCAATTTGATTGCTTTGAAATTTTGTGATTACTGATTACAAACTGAAATGTTGGTTTGATGATAAAATTCTGATATTTGTTATAGGTGAGACATTTTCTTAGAGCCATACTTTATGATCTACACACCTAACCTAGGGTTTAGACTAGCAAGTAAAACTAGTAGCGTATGCATGTGTTAGTGTATCTGTAATTGTAAAAAAAATATATATGAATTGAATAATACTATGGAAGGAATTTTATTATAAGTTGTAGGTTTAAGTTTAATAAATGAAATGAATTTTTGGAAAAAGAGAACAGAAAAATGTATCAAAAAAATATTGGAAAATTAAAAAAACCAAGGGCAACGGGCAACTCTGCCACAGCAGCCGAGTACCTGGCAACCCCGAAACAGATCGAAACAACAATGGAATGCACAGAATGTGTATAAAAGCAGGAGCACAAGCACCCAGAAGGCAGTTCTTCATGGGCAGTGGCCTGAGAAACATCCTGGGATTCCAGCTTCAACATCAAATTTTGTTAAGTTGCAAAGTAGCATCCTTATCCTTTCCCTTTTCCCCTCTCTTTATTAGGTGTACGGTTGCATTTAGCCTACAGCATCATACCTCTTTCCTTCTTCCTTTGCTATAGGCAGTGTGGCCATCATTTTTTGAAAACGAAAGCTAAATCTGAAGAAAAAAGAGGCAAAAAAATTATAAGGAAAAAGCTCAAAAAGGGCTACAATTTCTTCAACCTCAAAACGCCGTTAATTTCGTAATACATAACACAACATGGTTCTTCACATTCAGAACAAAGGGCAACATTTAGGCGTTTTAGAAAATATGGAACTTATAAAAAATCTCATATTTAAATTAAATGCTGAAACTATTTTTTAATGGTATTAATTATATTAGTTACTTAATTCACCACGCATTTACTCTATATAAAAAAGGCCTGCCTACAATATCCTTCCTCTCCCCCTCTCCTCGTTATGGGTGGACGGTTGCATTTACGCCTACTTACAGCACCCCTCTTACCATTCCTTCTTGCTAGTACTGGCAACACAACGACACATTCACCTGCGTACACCGAAACAGTCAGCGACACAGGTAATTGGACGAAGTAGTTTTATTTATTTAATTTTTAGTGTATTTAGGTTTTTCATTGCAAAACAATAACATTATAGAGTGAAATACACTCACACAATACTGAAACTAAAGGAAATATATAGTTATAAGGAACGGTTAAGAATAATAATATTTAATCACAGACGGGTATAAATACAGTGGCGTAGCTAGGGTGGGGCGAGGTGGTGGCCCGCCCCGTTCGGCACAGTTTCGGGGACGACAGATTTGGAAATCAAATATTCACTTATTGAATTCGAGGAATTTTTGGGTCTGCAAGTTGTGTAACGAAGCTCCGGTTTATAATCTCAGTCGTTGTCCGAGATCCTGTTACAGAATTGAAAAAAATTTTCAGTAACCCTCTTGATTTGAAATAAAAGCTTTATTTTCTTTCTTAAATTATAGGCACAATGGTGTAGATGTGAATCGATATGCTACTGAGACCGAATGGTCCAAACACCGCTCTGATTGTTGTTGTTACGATCGTCGTTGCTACGGTGCGGTTGGCATTGTTGCGGATGCAGGCTAAACTGATGTTTCTGTGGCCCTGTCGACTCCCTGAATTTCGGGACAATCGTTCAGAGTTCGTAATAGCTGTACGTCTGGACCAAGTGGCAACTCTACGGCAGGCGATCGTTTAGATTGCGCCTCCTGGGTAAGGGTATCTGGGATGTCCTTGGCGCAGTGGAACGATCGTAAAGATTGCGTAGCTACAACGCAAAGGCTTCCTCGACAACCCCGAAGACCACGCACTTGTATTGTAATCTGTCAGCATCACTGAACCCTAGCTCTAACCGCTACTTATTCAGGTATATGTCGCGTGTCCTGCCTCGATCAGTAAGCATGCGTCGCATTTGCCTCTGTTGACTCCAAATCCCGCACGTGTTGTCTCGTTGCTGGTTCCTCGCTGACTAACTCTTTGATGCTTGCTACTAGTCTTGACTCTTGACGTGTGTCTTGCGAGCTCTCTCTAACACATCATGCGCTGGTTACACTGACGGCAGTGGTTTCTTTAACTCCTAACGTAACTACTACTACAGGGTAGTAGTTGTTAATTTCTAGGCTAATCTCCATTGTTGTATGTCGAAATCACAATCTTCGTTCTGGGTGATATGAACCCTCAAGGCCAGTATTGTTATTGTTTCATAATACTACTCCATGAGTGAGTCGAGCCCAAGTTCATATTATTAATACAACCACAGCACATTGCTTGGTAAGCCCGAAGCTTTAGTCAAGCTTCCTTGTCTTGGAAGAGCATACGATCAGAATCCAAACGCGGAAGAATTAAATTGAGAACGATTTTCTTCCGCAATTCATATATTGCGAAATAACGAAAATTGTGACAAACGACATACTGACCCACTTTAGTTCGGTCGACGGGTGCGTCAACCGAGCTAACGTGGAAACAAGAAAAGATTTCAACGGGAGTCTTGTAATAATCTTAGAGCGACGAGGTCGCGTTAAAATAGTGTTAAGTTAAACATAGTGTTCAAGTGAAACGAAACATAAAAATAAAGTACAAATCCGACAACAAGACAAGTGTCTTAATTGAAGTAGAAGCGAAATATCAGAAGACCACCCTAAGGAACTACAACACTTAAGGAACTATATAACTTAAATTATAGTTACATAATTTTTAATTTAATAATATATTTAAACCCGCTTCATGGTTAATATTTACAAAGCAAAAATACAAAATAGATATAAGATAAAATAATTATTTAAATAAAAAACATTTTTATATAAAACGTTTTTTAATGAACCAAAAAGTTTAAAATAATTTTTCTAGCACCATACAGATTCGCAACTCCATAAGCGACCTGTTGTATTACTCTATTCTGGTCTTCTTCCTTTTCGTTATCCTTTGTGCAACGAATAAAACGCCCTGGTTAAGTTATTGAGTTTTATTTGAACTTTCTTGTTCCGACACTAAACAAATATTTTAGTATCTACACTGATACTTATTATTATTAATTAACCTTAACACTTATTATTATTAACACTTATTATTATTTATTAAACTAACTTGCGACTTGAAACGCGATTTAAGATAGACGACCGCGTCGTTTCGATATTTACACAAGACTCTCGTTGGAATCTTTTCTAGATTCCACGTTAGCTCGGTCGACACAGACGTCGACCGAACTGAAGTGGGTCGGTATGTCGTGTTTCGCAATCTCCATTATTTCGCAATATTAAAAATTGTAATATTCGCAGAATCAATATGCGGAAGAATATTACGTTGTTGTTGCCGTCGATGTTGATCTTGACGTTGATATTGGTCTTGACGTTGATGCTGATGTTGTTGTTGATGAAGATTACGATGTTGATGTACACCTTAAAGCTGATGTACACGTTGCTGTTGCTTTCGATGTTGCCGTTGATGTAAACCTCGCTGTATTAATGTCTTCTTCTTGATTTGTTGTATATAACTGTGATTGTAGGGTGGTGGTAGCTGTGTTCGGAACGGCCGCTGTTGATCCCCTATTCAATTTGTACTGGAGTTCATAACATGTTGTTGTTCAACCCTATAGGTTGATGATTGAATATGCGGTTACCGCCTGTTTTTCTGCTTGTGAAGTACTCAAGCGTTGGTATCCCTACTTCACTTGTGGTGGCGTCGCATTTCTTATATCGTATAAAGTATATATATATTTTAACTTGTGTGGCAGATGAATGGGTCCCAATAGTTTGAACTGGCTGTAACTGCTTACGTTCGTCTACTTGGTGGTTTATCACCGTCGCCGCTACTCGATGATGCAGTAACGCGACAGCATGTGATCCCCTCGAAGGACTTAAATTTCGCTGTTGAGCGGCCCCCCTGAGCTGTAACTAGCTGCTGCCGATAGTTTTCTATCATCTAGGTGCCTTATTACGGTGTTTCTGGTCTCAACGTGACCTTAAGGTACTGTGTATCTGGTGCTATTATCATTCGGTAATTTTCAGGTTCAAACTGCTGCTGTTAGACCTATTTGAAAGTATCTTCGTGTTTGCTTTCTACTGTTGTCGCATTGATTGGTTTGGTTATTGCAACTATTTTATCCTTTCGTTTCGATGTTTGTTGTTGCTGCACTGATCCGCTGTTCCAGCCACCCTTCCCCCTTCTAGTTGGCTGGGCGCTAATTGTCGCCCTGTTGTCAAAGTGCTGCTGTGGTGTGTTGTTGCACTTCTGCTGTTGTGATGGGTGTACATTGTGATTCCGCTCAGCTTCTCTGCATGCTGTCTTCTTTGTTCTATGCTTTTGTATTCAACTAACAATTTTTACCGTATTGTGTTATAATAATTTTTTTTTTTTTTTTTTTTTTTTGCTATTTATAATTTTATGCAATAATTTTTGTGACGTGTATTATTTTAAGTTTAATTCGAAATATTTTATCTTTATAAGTTTTATTATATAATTTCTAGTATTAATCTAACTCAATACAAATTGTAATTCTTACGTTAAACATCGAGGTTATATCATTTGTTTATTACCAATTTAACATAAGATGAATTTCGACTAAAGTTACGTTTTCTTTTTCCTTTTTTTTTTTCTTTTAATTAGTTAACGTTGTTTTTTTTTCGTATTGAAGGTACATATTTTATTCTAAATTACAATTTAGTTAAGTTTTAAATTATTTTTATATATGTATATGTGTACTTTATTATTTTTATTATTTCTTATTTTTATTATTTCTGGGTTGAGTGAACGTATTTTAAAATATCTTTAAAATATTCTTAGTTGCACTTTAAATAGGTTCTATTTCTGTATGTTTCCCTTCTGTATGCATTGGTATGTATATAACAATGTTTCTTCTATTTATTTTCTTATGGTTTTGATTATTTTCAAGTTGTTCACCTTTGGTGTTTTTATTTTTGCTTTCCTCATTTGGCTTGTGTTACAATTTTTATTTACTGTTTTTGTTTTTTTTTTTTTTTTTCTCATTAATTGTTTAACTGACACTGCATTCTGCTCGTGTTCAGTTGCTCTACTTCCGCACCTGCTTTGTTGCAGTGCTTGCGTTAATCGCTCAATTCTTTTTTGGTTTGTTATTAACGCGACTCATTATTATTTTACATGGATTCTTAATCAACTACATATTATATTTTGTAAAAATTTTATTTTGTATAACTAAGAAGAATATTTAGAATTAGAAGAATATTTTATAAGAATTAAGGCAATATTTTTTTTTTTTTTTTTTTTTGTTGGTCTTTTGTTGGTCTTCTGTTATGCATAAATTACGTCTTTATGCATAGATTTCATGTGCATTTATTTCTAAAATAAAGGCAAATGCAATAGTTATGGCTGTGTATTTAACGGAACAGCTACTTTTCATATACCGTATATTATTAATATTAATTTCACGTAAAATTATCTTATATTTCGTGGTTTGAAACTAAACGTGGTTTTGACTTGCTTTTTATTTTTTCATTATGAAATTCGATGAATTTCATTCGTTATTCAAATGTAAGACTGAAGTTAAATTAGAATTATTAGTTAAATTAATAAGGTGCCTATTGTGATTAATTTAATTTTAATTTATGACTACTTAATTTAATTCCCTAACCTATTAACCTATTTTCTTAGTTTAGTTATTCTGATGGTTTCCTATGTAATTGTCTAACTAATCCTATTTCATTCTTAATTGCTATTATATAACTTAAGTAAGTTATTGTGAAAAGGTTTTTCCCTTCCCTTAATATTTAAAACTGTAATAATTGGACTTTTAATATTTACTACTCTATATGGCCCTATCCATATGGGAGAAAACTTATTTTTCCTAGTTTGGTTCTTAATTAATACACTATCTCCTACTTTAAATTGTACTAAATTTAGTTTGCTATCGTACTGCCTTTTAGCTATCTCTTTTGCTAAATCCTGATTCTTTCTCACTATTTCGTGAGCTCTCTGTATTTGAAACTTTAATACTTTGTTTGGGTCTTCGGCATTATATACCGGACTACACTTCCTCTTTAAGTTAGTCGGCATCTCTGTATCAAATCCAAATAGAGTGCGGAACGGTGTTTGCTTCATCGTAATGTGGGGTGTGTGGTTATGCACATGCATAGCTGCAGTTAACCATTGATCCCAATTCGAACCATCTTCTTTAGCAAAACTACGCAAATATTCCGCTAAAGGTCTGTGGCTTCTCTCTAATGAGCCATTAGCTTGCGGATGATATGGTGTTATATGTAATTTCTTAATTCCTAACAATTTACAAGTATCTGAGAACAATTTCGAAATAAAATTAGTTCCGTTATCTGTAATTAAAATCCGCGGAATTCCGTAACGCGTGATTACTTCGTCATAAAAAGCCCTGGCGACAGTACTTGCTTCCGCGTCTGGGATAGCTGTACATGCCATAAATTTCGAGAAATCATCCTGAAAAGTCAGAATGTACTTATTTCCGGACACAGTTTCTGGTAGAATACCGACTATGTCCATGTAAACTTTGTCGAAAGGCCGCGTTGGTGTATCTGTTAACACCATGGGCATTTTTGTTAATTTCGAGCTTTTGTTAGCTTGACATTGTGGACAGTTTTTGACATAATCTTTTATTTGTCTTTGCATCCCTGGCCACCTATATTGTTGCCTGATTCTTAGGTAAGTTTTCACTGCTCCCTGGTGATCTCCTAATGGTGTGTTGTGAAAGTCCTTTATAACTGTCTCTATTTGGTTTGGGTTTTCTAATGGAATTGTGTTATTATTTTGTGTTTTGCCAGTAGTGTCAGGTTCCACAACAGGCGTCTGACTTGTGCTTGTTTTATTACTACTTCCTTTGTTCTTTATTTCCATTTCTTTTGTTCCAGATCGGGTTTGGACTGCTGTTACTACATTCCGATTTTGAGGAATTCTGCTCAACGCGTCTGCGTTTAAGTTCTTCTTTCGTGGCTTATATAGGATTTCGAAGTCGTATTCAGATAATTTATGCCTGAACCTTGCCAGTCTTGACGTCTGGTCCTTTATGTTTGCTATTCCTTTTAACGGTTGATGGTCTGTCACTATTTTGAATGGTCTTCCTAACAGATACGCTCTAAAATTTTTTGTTGCCCAGACAATGGCTAAGAACTCATTTTCTATAGTCGAGTACCGCTTTTCGGCGTCATTCAAGGCTCTGCTAGCGAAAGCTATTGGCCTATCTTCGCCTATTTTACCCTGAGAAAGTACTGCGCCTAACGCTTCGTTACTTGCATCAGTCGTTAGTATAAATTCTTTTTCGAAATCCGGATATGCCAAAACCGGTGGTGTTATTATTGCCTTCTTCAATGCTTCGAACGCTGTCTGGCATTCTTGCGTCCAATTGAGCTTAGCGTCTTTCCTTAGTAGTTTATTAATAGGAAGAGCTATCTTTGCTGTACTCGGAATGAATTTTCTATAATAGTTTACTAGTCCTAAATATGCCTGCACCTCCTTTCTATTTTTAGGCGGCGGAATGCTCTTAACACATTCCACTTTACTGGGGTCAGGGAGTGCGCCCTGATCTGTGCATTTATGTCCTAAATAAACAATTTCTCTTCTTAGAAATCTGCATTTTCCTGTATTAAGTTTTAGATTATTTTCACGTAATTTCCGTAATACTGAACATAACATTTGTTCGTGTTGTTTCAAATTCCTACCGTAGATAACTATGTCATCTAAATATACAAAACAGTCTATTCCTTGTAGACCTGTTAGGATATGATTCATTATGCTTTGGAATGTGGCTGGGGCACCTGTTAGCCCAAATGGCATCCGATTGAATTCGAAATGTCCTAGTCCTGTACTGAATGCTGTCTTCTCCTTGTCCCTGTCATCGATTAAAACTTGGTGATATCCACTTGCCAAATCTAGCGTTGTAAAATATCTGCTGTGGCCTAATTGCTCTAAGATTTCGACAATCCGCGGAATAGGAAAAACTTGTTTAATCGTTGCTTCATTGAGCTTCCTGTAATCTATCACAAGTCTCCATTTCTTCTCCCCGTCCTTGCCACTCTTCTTGGGCACTAAAAGTAACGGCGAGTTCCATGGTGATGTGCTATGCCTGATTATGCCATCATCCAAAAGTTTGTTTACTTGCTTATTAATTTCCTCCCTATGTATTTGAGGTAATCTGTATTGTTTTCTGTTTATGGGCGGCTGATCTGCGCCTGTTGGAATTTCGTGTTTTAATACGCTTGTAAAAGAAAGTTCGTCTCCTTCTAATAAGAAGACATCATGAAATGACTTATTACTTCTTCTATGGAATTCTTTTCCTCTATATTTAAATGTTTATCTAGCTCAATTTCCTTGAGCAATTCATTTATTCTTCTGTTGGCATCTATTCTGCCTATACTATTAATTGACGTAGTACCTTGTATTGTGTACTCGTCGGAATTTGTGAATTTTAGTTTAAATTCGCTGTTTATCTCGTAGTCATACTCTGTTGTATTTAATATCGGAGCATAAACCGTATTATTTTTCACATTTACTAATGTGTCTGCTATATAGATTCCTGGATCTATTTCTTCTTTCTGAATTAAAACATTCTTAAATTTTGTACGTAGTTTTAATGGTACTATCGTAATCGTCCTTGCGTTAACTGGTATGTAGTATTCTTTACTTTCCTTTCCTATTTGTTCGATAGTTTTTATTGGTAATTCCAAAATAAGCTCTTTCTTCTCATTGAAGAGTGTTAAAATCTTTTCCATCGCATTTATAATGGAATTGTTCCACAAATTATCTCTTCCTAATATGCCGTCTGCCGGTACTCCTTGTTTAAGTGACACAACGTGTAGCGTTAAACTTAAGGACTGTACCTCATTATGACATATAGTAGTTGATCCTTCTGTGGTTACACAACCTCCAAATGCTCCGCTCAAGTCTTTCCTATTTGACTTGTTTATTATTATGCTATCCCTTATTGCACTTTTCTTTATCAGGCTTGTATCTGCTCCCGTATCCACCAGTAAAATAAGTTTTCCATTTATGGCCTCTACGCAAGGTATTTCGATGAACACGTCATTTAGCTGGGTTTGTGTGCAGTTAGATACCCCTGTTTCTACATTTCTATTTTTATTGTTACTTGCTAACTTATTCATTGAGCAAGGTATTTTTGGATTTAAATTTTCATTTTTCTCTCGAACTTTGAGTGGCATTTCCGAATCAACTGTTTCTACAATTGTATGATTTCTCTCTGTGACATTGCTTTTATTATTATCAGTCCTCTTCAACTTGATATTAATTTTTAAGTCTTTTGAAGTTGGTAACGTTTCAACTATCACTTCCGATGTCGGACTTACGGTTACCACTTTATTTTTTAAAGTTGGTAACGTATCCACAACCGGTTCGGATGTATGAATTACTGCTACTCCTTCATTTGGCCTTAAGTTACTAATATTTTTGGGTTCCCAGATTATTGGCCTGTTCTGGGCCCTTGATAGTTTCCCGGACGATTACTTTGCAACGTTTCCCAATTTCTTTTTGCTTCACAATTTTTTATCATATGTCCTGGTCTATTGCACCAATGACATATCGTTTGGCTCACTCTGTTTGGCGGGTTTATAGGAGTCTGATTCCTCTGCAAGCCGTTAAGTGTATTAGGATTGGGGTTTATTGACCTTCCTTGATTCCCGTTCTGTTGAAATTGGCACCATTGGTTTTAATTCCAATTTTGTTGGATTTGGTTTGGCTGCCAGTTTTGTTTTACCTGGCTTGGTTGCCAGTTCTGTTGTATTTGGTTTGATTGTCTATTTGGCTGGATTGGATTCCCTTGCTGCCTTCCTTGATTTCGAAAATTAGTCCCTTGATATGTGTTCCTTGCCACATTATTCTGGCCTCCTTTTTGGTCACACCTCCAGTTTGGCTCGTGTCCATATTTTGAACACTTGTGGCAATATGGTGTGTTCTTCCGAGTTAAGCAATCTCGGAAGAGATTCATCCTGTAGTATCATCTCTAGTATGTCCTCGCTTGTTGCAAAAAGAGCATATTATTCTCTCGGTCACTTCTTGTGGAGGGTTTTGTGTCCTGGGTGGTTGCCGAACAATTCGTTCTCCTGTAGCTCTGCCCTGGCTTCCCTGTTGAGTTTGCTCTTGCTGGTTGTTCGTTCAGGCACGAAAAGGTGAATTCATGTTAATGTTTAAATGGTCTGTTTGGAGGGAGCTACTGTGTATGGTTTCGAGTGCCTTTACGGCCAATTCTACCATTTGTTCAATGGTTTTCTTCGTCACATTGAGCATATAAATTCTCAATGCGGTGTCCCTTATTCCTATTTTAAATGATTTTTCTACGACCCCTTCCACCATACTTAATAGTGCCCTATCTCCATCTCCGTTGTAATCCGTTCGAATTATCTCTATAGCCTGTGTTCTTAGCGCGTTTAGGCGTCTTGCAAACTGTCTTATATCTTCATTAAGCAGTTGGCTACAATTTTGGATACTCTGTATGGCTGTATCTAAGGTGATTTTAGGTAAATACGCCCTTTTTATTGTGAGGTAGAATTCCTCGAGGCTATTGAAGCGTTCTGACCTCACCAAGTCATAGGCATCCCTATGCAACCTCTGCTTAATGCAGTCTATGTAGTCCTGACTATTGTTTGTACCTACTTCCCTTGTGGCTAACTCGCACCCTTGTATAAATTTGTAGACTTCGCCGCGTAAGTCTGGTGACTGTGTGCCCGAAAAGAGCGGTACCAGCCTATTCGTAATCTTGGCTATCTCACCTATACCCATTTTATGTATGTTATCTGTCGTCCTAATTTTTTTAAAGGACCTTCCGTTGTAATCTTCCGCAATAACTGCGGACGGAATAGCTTCCTTATGATAAAGCGTCTGATCGTTAGCTAATTCTATTTCTTGCTGTAGCCGTCTGTTTTCCTCTTTCAATTCTTGGATTCTTTTGTGTGCTTCTTCTAACGAACTACAGTCTTCTCTAGATTTCTGTGAAAATCCCTGTTCTAACGTTCTATTCAACGTTTCCTCAGTTATTCCCTTTTTCTCTAATAGTTCCCTTAGTTTTATGTTCTCGCCCTCTACGTTCCTTAGTATATCCTCCTGAAATACTTTATCTACTAAGTAATTATCATACCTATTCTTCAGTGCATTAAATTCTGATTCCCATGTCTTGGAATCTTCTGTCTTATTAGGAATGTAAGCAATTCCTCTACTACTGCGTCTGCTCTTTCTACACTTGTAAGGTCTCCTAGCTCCCCTACTCTAGACTTTATCAACTCTAAGTTCTCTTTGTTGCCTACAGTCCCTTTTAAAATTGCCCAATATTTAGATATAAACTCCCCCAACTGACGTTTCAGTTCTTTATGAGTCCTATCTAATTCTAAGTAACCTTGCTCCTGTAATGATTCGGCCATTAATTAAACGAACGACATATAGTTTAATGGTTTTTATTTTATTAATATGTACATATGTCTTGTATCTGTAAATCTTTCCCAATTTTCCGTACTTAAATTTCTATTAAAGCGATTACTTAGCGCCAACAATTATCGTTTTATCGTTTCATTAAACGTTTAATTCTTAATACTACTCGTAGTACTTTGGAATGAGAAACCATTAAAATTCTTAATATGAAGTTTCAACTTCCTTAACCTGTTTAGATTTCATGTTCGCTTCGTTTACCGAACGTGCAGTAAACATTCGCTGTACATCTGTTTATTCGTCTGTACGCTAACGTCCGCTGCTGCTTTGTTTGAAGCAGAGCCAAAGCGTCAAAATTTTTGTGACTGCGCTATTCTGCTTTCTTTCAAGCAGAGACGAAGCGTCAAAATTTTCTTGACTGCGCTATTCTGCTTTCTTTCAAGCAGAGACGAAGCGTCAAAATTTTCGTGACTGCGCTAAGGTAATTTAAGACCTCACAGAATGGAACGAACGACCTATCTCTATTTTTCAGCGGCCAACAAAACTGCAACGTTTGCGATTTCGAATTCGTACGATTAACCTAGTGAGCCCGTTCGAGTTATTTTTTTTTTGTTAATTGCTTGGCATCCTTAATTGTTTTCATCAGCAAGCAATTATAATTGCTTTTTATTTGAAACAACGAATCTAACTTTGCTTTGATTCTCCAACTGATATAAAGTCTCTAAGCGCAATATTTTAAATATTTAACTTTTAATTTTGGTTTTTAAAATAACCAAAATAACTCCTTTTTAATGTTTTAATTTGGTTGGTGCTGTGGTTGCATTAATGTGAACTTGGCCTTGACTCACTCGCGGAGTATTATTATAAAAACAATAATACTGGCCTTGAAAGTTCTTATTTCCCGGAACTGGAAATTGCGATCGCGACATACAACATCCCTCCACCCTGGGGGAAGAAAAATTTAGTATCGTACAAAACGATATTAAATTTTTCTTGTACATGTATTGTTTGTTGAAATAGTGGGTGGGCTTCTGTGTAGTATGGGTTTTTCCTTTCAATACTACTTCAATACTTTTTCACTCGGGAAGGCATTTTCTTTGATAGGGATACAATAAAACATTTTTTTGGAAAGAAAAATTCTCCTTTTTCAAAACACATAAGCAAAAGTTTTAATGTGAACTAAAAAGTGTGAAATAGGGAAAATTAAGAAAATTTCGAAATGAATAAACGTAGAGAATGAATAAAATAAACTAATCAAATAAAATAAATTTGTTTGACAACATTTACATTAAAGTTCAGCGTTGGCAGTCGGTTCAAGTTCCGAATGCCAACAAATAAGCAAATATCCTGGTGAAAGGTACTGGTTTAGGTGCTAGTTATCTTTCGTCAATGCCAGTAATCAACAGCAACGACATAACGTCGCCAACATTAATTAATTAAGAATTTTTGTGTTTTATATTATCACAATATTGGGTACTGTAATTAACAGATTGTGCGAAAATCAGATTGATTTTACTAACTTAAATAAATTTAAAAATTTATTTAACGTGGCAAAATTCAAATAAAAAACGTAAATTGGTAAAAAACAAGAACCCAATCCAATACTTAAACAAAACGCGTAAAGTATACGGTAAAGTTGTATAGTTTCGAGTGTGTCTTAGGCGTTTGAGTTCAAATTAAACACGTTAAACAAATTTTAACGATTAACTTGATTTCAAAGCCGCACATTTTTCGGGTGTTTAAAGCGTAAAACATTTAAAAAAAAAAACAGATTAAAATTCCCTTACTAATAAAAATGGAAATTTTTAACAGGGAAGGGAAAATATCTGGAAAAATTCATCAAACAAATGGAGTACATTCCACAAAACGTGAAGGACACTAAAGTGCAACCTCCGAAGTACATCCCATCGGAGATAAAGAGGCAGGGACCGGCGAGTTTAACAATCGAGGAATACCGAAAGCGGCAGCAAATTCGAAAGGAAAAAAGCGCTACAGCAGTACCGCGGCCAGAAGGAAGAACGGAACCGAAGCAGCGACGCGGAGGTAAGCTGATAAAGGATAAAAGGTGACTAGCTTATTTGAAGGCACTCGTAACAGACGAAAATCACCCAATCCCGTGGGACAGGACACACGAAGTTTGGGAGGAAATAAATCAACTACAGCAGAGATTTAAGGAACGCAAACTGAAAGGAGCTACAACGAAAAAATACAACAAATTCCAAAAAAATCCTAAGAAAGAAGACCAGAATAGAGAAATACAACAATTGGCGCAGCCGGATGCTTGGTAAGCCCGAAGCTTTAGTTTTATTTGTTTTAGTCAAGCTTTGGTTTAATGAACTTCGAAAGCTAAGGTAACAACCAGAACACTTCGCATAAAATGGATTGTGGAAGCTAGCTTTCAGTAGCAAGCTTCCAAACCATAAAATCGCTTGGTTTGAAAAACCAACGATCAGAACCCACACGCGCAAGAATTAAATTGGGAACGATTTTCTTCCGCATATTGATTCTGCGAATATTACAATTTTTAATATTGCGAAATAATGGAGATTGCGAAACACGACATACCGACCCACTTCACTTCGGTCGACGTCTGTGTCGACCGAGCTAACGTGGAATCTAGAAAAAATTCCAACGAGAGTCTTAAAATATTATCAGAACGACGCGGTCGTCTATTTTTAAATCGCGCATCAAGTCGCGCAAGTAACCTGTAAATAAAAGTTAAGTTAGTTTAAAATAAGTGTTAAAATTAAAGTTAGCGTTAGCACGGAAAGTGAGTGGAAAATAATAAAAGAAGATATAGTAAAAATCCTAACGCAAGGAGTTTTTTTTATTTCAACTGAACCAGAAAGAAGACCACCCAGAACAAAATACAACAGACCTAATAAAAACGTTTTAAAATATATGTTGTGGAATTTAAATTCCTCTAATGAATTTAGATCCTCACAGTCGATTAACCATCACGGGCTCCATGAGACAAAATAATTAGCTTAGTAGTTTTATTATTGTGTTCAGATTTGAACTTTATTTCCGTGGTAGTAAATTTGTTTTCATGAGCTGGTCTATAGGTGGTGTAAAAGTGGGCGGACCGCGCCAAGTTTTGCTGTTATAATTTGTTATTGGTAAATAAGTTGTTATATAAAGTTTTATTCAGGAAGTTTATATATTTAACATTATAACCATTAAGATCCTCTTTTGCCAGTGTAACCTAAAAGTGCGCGGATCACGCCCATATTTGGCATATTCATGGATAATGCTACTCTATACCCAGGAGTTAATTTTGTTGTCATAACTTAAAAACGAACCGTGATTTCGCCCATTTTCAATACCAACCTGCACACCATAATAAAGACTATTTGTCCATAACCAAATCTCCTGTGATCGTGATTTCAACAGACAGACAGACCGATGAACATGGCTAAATCGAATCAGGAGGTGACGCTGATCAAGGATATATATATGTATATACTTTCCTATATCTATCTTCTTTATTTCTATGCGTTACGCATTTCGTGACTAACTGTAACCTTAAAGTGTAGGGTATAATAAATATAGGTCAAAATAAATACGATATGGATAAAAAAGAGAATGAAATGAATTAAATAATAGCACGTATAAGTCACAGTTCACTACTAACGAGTTCCATAAGGGAGCTAATTTGTTGGACCTGATCGCGGATAGACTAAGTTTAGTATAAACACTCTAAATTGACTTAAGTTTATACATATTCCTGTAGTCAAAGTCATTATATCAATAAGTATGAGTACTTGAAGAGGCAATTAATAGATAAAATCATTGGCTTCTACACAAATTTTGAGATTGTTTTGAAGCAAAAACCAATTCAATAATGATATTCGATGACATAGCTTGTGGGAGGCAAAAAAAAATGAATTCCCAAGTATTTCAACTCTTCAACCCAAGTTCTCTTTCAACTCTTATATCGATCGGACGCTTTCTGTATAAATATTATATTATTTTTATACGCTACACACGAAGTGAATAGGGTATATTCACTTACTGCTTCCGTTTGTAACGCTCTAAAGGAGGCGTGACAGGTATAGAAAAGTATATATATTCTTAATCAGCGTGACTTCCTGAGTCGATTTAGCCATGTCCGTCCGTCTGTCTGTTTGTCTGTCTGTGGAAATCACGATTACAAGAGAACGAATAGAGATATCTTCATCAAACTTGGCAAGAATATTGACTATCATTAGAAAATCATCGGTATTGCAAATGGGGAAAATCGGACCACTGCCACGCCTACTTTTTATACTGAATATAAATTAATCCATGCTTATAGCTCAATTTCTCAGCTTGTAGAACGAATTTGGGGTTGAAATTTTGTCCAGAAGTCAAATGTCTCAGGTCAAAACAGATCACAAAAAATGGTCGTGGTCCGCCCACTAATTAAATAAAACTCGATTACAGGAGAACCTCTATTCGTTCTATATTTTATTCACATTTGGCGCGAATGTTGTCTATCATCAGAAACTCATTCGTATTGAAAATGGGCAAAATCTGACCATTGCCACGCCTACTTTTTATAGTAAATATAAATTAATCCATGCTTATAGCTCAATTTTTCAGCTTGAAGAACGAATTTGCGGTTGAAATTTTGTCCAGAAGTGAACTGTCTCTGATCAAAACAGATCACAAAAAATGGGCGTGGTCCGCCTACTTATTAAACAAAACTCTATTACAGGAGAACTAATATAGATATTTTCATCAAATTTGGCACGAATACTCTCTGTCATCACAGGATATTTGAGAAATGAGGAAATCTCAAGGAAGAGTGTGGTGTCGCCGTTTCGCATGAAACAGCCAAGAGCTGCTCGTAAAAAGTCGCTGCTTCAAAAATCATAATCGACTCAGGGCGTCACGCTGATCAACAATATATATACTTTTCTATACCTGTCACGCCTCCTTTAATGCGTTACAAACTGAAGCAGTAAGTGAATATACCGTTTTCACTTCGAGTGTAGGGTATAAACATTCAAATCAATGCCTAAATAATGGTAAAAGCAACGCATATTAAATCAACAATAGAGTTGTGAAAAGAGTTACTTGACAGTTAAAAAACTGAGTAATGATGATTTTTGTTGCATATTTCGTAGATTGTGCATTAAATTTTGCTTTTTTTATTAAACTGGTGTAAATACCGCAACTTACGGTAATTGGTAAGAGAAAATTATATAAAGGACCAAAAAGTAGTCTTTTTTTGCTTTTTTTTTTGAGTGTTTATACTAAATTGAAAAATAGAATTATTTTCAATGTGTAAACTCATTCTTGACAGACTGTATATGAGGAATCGTGAGATTATTTCATTTACTGCAATTAACCATAAAATCCGGGATAGAAAACCAACCAAGGTCTACATCACTTCGTTCGTTGACTTTACAACAAACACACTTATGCGTAGCTGGTCAGCGATTACAGAACCTTTTATTGGATCAATAAAAGGTTCAAAGGCTTCATAAGCCGTAGAAAATGTAGTGGGATAACGCAACCAACTTCTGGGAGCAATCAATCAGCTCGCTGAATTAGAAGACGCAATCTACTTGTCTATAGCAGAACAAACCATTACAGAGGTATGTGCTGATAAGGGAATACAATTCCAATTTATTCCACCAAGAGCTCTCATTTTGGAGGATTATGGGAGATAATAACTGCACAAGTATGTGTAAGAGCTTCTACTATATATTATTTAACTTTAAAACGATCGAACTTGGTATTGTTAAGCAGAAATTTTAGAAACGTTGGTCAAATGAATACCTTAACGAGTTAGAGTATTAACGATAATGGCGAGAACGTGTGCCAGACGTAAAAATCGGCATACAATGGACACTTTGAAGAATTAGCAACTCTTTCCAAGGCGACGATGGAGCCGTTTAAGTCTCCGAAGTTTCGACGCCAACAAGTATCTCGGAGGTGAATACCTAAATTAGCTACACTTTTTATGGAGGAGTGCACTTTTTTTATGTTCAATATTTATTTTTTGAAGATTGTGGCAACAACAATTTTTTAAAAAAAAAAATTGTGACAAAAAATTTTTTTTCCGAATTTTTATTCCAAATTTTAAGTTTGTCACTAATTTTCTCAAAAACTGTTATAGGTAGGAAACTAATTTAAAAAGGATATTAAGAAGCGGATATTTGGCTTTGAAAATCAGCAAAAGTTATCTAGATCTAACGATTATTTTTTAATAATATTTTTTCCGATGTTAAGTCGGGTTTTTAGAAATGGCCCCTTCCGCCTAAACGGGGGAAAATGCACTCCCCCCTCCAATTCGATTTTTTCTTGTCTCTACCCAACCTACCTGTCCTAGATTTTTGGCGTACCTTATGCGTTACACCCTGTATAGATATATGTGCACAATATACACATTATATATAGGATCAAATTAGTTTTTTACTAAAAATTAAAAACAAGATTTTTACTATTTAGACATACCTGAAAAAACTTTGAAAATGAATCGGTTAAGTTACTTGTTATCTCCTTTTGTTCCACAGTGAGAAGATCAGGATATGGGAGAACTTGTGACGGGACAAATTTTCCTATAAATATATTAGCCACAAATGAAGGGCTTGCTTTGTTACAGTATTTTTTCACATAGGTCGGATTTTTTATGGTGATACACCTCCTGAAATATGAAAAATTGCTATTGATTATAAATTTGATGTTGTTAGAGGTTGATAATTATATTAATATTCTTGGTTGTTTGAATAATTCTTTAATCTTGATCGATCAACTGACAATGATGAAGGATTCAAAGAGATTTCTGTGAGTAAACAGTTATGGTGTCACGCCACACTTTATGTAAATTTTGCTGAATATCTTAAAAAAAATAGGCCCTATTGTGAATGTCAACTGAAACCACCTTTGTCGACTGTAAATTTTAAATTTCGGTATTATCATTGTCAATTATTATTGATAATTGTTATTATTCTCTTTCTATTCACTATATTACTTTATAAAATATCGTCTATATGAAAATACATGTTAAAATATTGTATTCTTTCGTCCGGTCTTCACTCTCAGAGATAAAAATATTTTTCCCTCCGTAAGTTAGTCTTCCTGTAAATCCGGCCGACCATCTGTTAGTTCGTCCAAATAAGACAGACAGTCTTATTTGAAAAAGAAAAATTTCTCGGCGTTGGCCGAGGCTAGAACCTGGTCCACTCGTGTCTGAAGCGAACACTCTATCTCTAAGCCACATCGACTATATGAAAATATAAGTTAAAATATTAGCTGCGTTCCTTTTTCTTAATCTAATCCTGATTTAAAATGGAACGGCAAGGAAATTCACATGCAGATGTCCCCACAAAATCATACAGAAAAAAGGTTGTGTAATGAAATATCAACTGTTTGAGTGTTAAGAATTAAATACAAATTTTGCTCGAGTAAGTAAAATGTTTGAATTTAAAATGGTAACGACAACGATGCAATCATGGTCTTCACTGGTTTGTCAGAATCTTATTTATTAGTCAAATAAGATAAACTGGGTAACGCACACCATCAATTAAAAAGAAAAAAATGTCATCAGCGCCATCAGTTCCATAGCGAAGTAAAATTTTTAAATCAGGCCCATCTATTTATCATATAACGAGAAGAGCATTTCAATTAGAATTTATAATCCTAGTCGAGAGTACGATTAGGAAATTTGTATGGAAACTGTTATAATGCAAAGAAAAAGGAACGCAGGTAATGTATACTTTCGTCCTTGCGTCACTCAGGGGAGACAAACCTTAGTAACCACTTTCTATAAGTACATAAAAGGAATTTGAAACCAGTAAGAGTGCTATATTCGGCCTGGCCGAATCTTAAATGCCTACACCTAAAAGTTTTGAAAAAATTTAATTTGGCAGAATTTCGGCGGCGGGAGTTTTGGACATCACTGTATTGACTTATAGAATGCCAGAAATTTCTGGGGCTGCAAGTTCATTAACCGTCCTAGGCTCCATGAGTCTTAGCTACACCACTGTATAAATAGTAGGCGTGGTCGTTACCTGACAACAAAATAACTAGCTTAGTAGTTTTATTATTGTTTTCAAACTTAAACTTTATTTTCGTGGTAATAAATTTGTTTTTGTGAGTTATACTGTATAAATAGTGTAAAAGAGGGTGGCCGGCGCTCAGTTGTGCTGTTATAATGTTTTATTGGGAGATAAGTTGTTATTAAAAGTTTTATTCAGGAAGTTTATAACATATTTTTAACAATATAACCATTTAAGACCTCTTCTGCCTGTGTAACCTAAAAGGGGGCGGAATACGTCCATATTTGGGGTATTAACGGATAATGCTACTCTATACCATGTCATTTTATTGTCATAACTCAAAAACGAACGCTGATATCACATTTCTAATAAAAAATAGGCGTGATCGTTGACCGATTCCGCTCATTTTCAATATCAACTTGCACACATAACAACGAATATTTCTGCAAAATTGCATTATATCTTCACCGGTTCTTCTGTAATCGTGATTTCAACAACAGACAGAGGGACGAACATGGCTAAATCGACTCAGAAGGTGACGCTGACCATAAATCTTTTCTTTACCTATCGTCTCTATTTCTATGCGTTACACATTTCGTGACAAAGTGAATATACCCTTAACCTTAAGGTGTAGGGTATAAAAAATCGAATGATAAAGAAACAAAAATTACAATTTCTTCTAACCGCACAACTACAAATATAATAAACCAGAAAGAGTTCATATACCCTACACACATTTACTTAAAAATTAGACGTGGCAATGGTGTAATTTTTTTCCTTTTCAATCTCAAATATCCTGTGATGGCAGAGAATATTCGTGCCAAATTTGATGAAAATATCTCTATTCGTTCTCCTGTAATCGAGTTTTATTTAATTAGTGGGCGAATCACGCCCAGTTTTGGTATTCTATTTCGGTCAAAGACAGTTGATTTGTGAATAAAATTTCAACCTCAAATTCATTCTACAAGCTGAGAAATTGAGCTATAAGCATGAATTAATTTATATTTACATTAAAAGTGGGCGTGGCAATGGTCCGATTTTGCCCACTTTCAATACCGATGATTTTCTAATGATAGACAATATTCGTGCCAAGTTTGATGAAGATATCTCTATTCGTTCTCCTGTAATCGTGATTTCCACAGACAGACAGACAGACAAACAGACAGACGGACGGACATGGCTAAATCGACTCAGGAGGTCGCGCTGATCAAGAATATATATACTTCTCTATACCTGTCACGCCTCCTTTAATGCATTACAAACGGAAGCAGTAAGTGAATATACCCTCTCACTTCGTGTGTAGGGTATAATAACTTATTTATATCGAAAAATACAAATTAATGCAGCAGCCCGTTTAATACTGAACCAAAAACATCAACATCCATCAAAACATTATAAGCACTGATATAGATACAAGCACAGAATAAATGGTATATAGAAGTTGCATCTCTTACAAAGCAAATTTTCTTCGTGGGATCTAATATTGGTACCCTAGCCACCTGAGAGTAATCGTGCAATCGTTTTTCTCTCGGCTATTCACATATAACGAAAGCACTCGTCTTTTTTTCACACCGACATTAGCGATCGTTCCTATAGAGCAGTCAGTCGACGTGCAGACTTCAAGCAGGGTGTATCGTACCAGGCTGTTTTATGAATGCACTGTGAAAAATGTTTAAAAAAGAATGGGAAATGGGAATCACTTTTTGTTTTTTGAAAATAATTTAGGCGAACCACATTCATTCCCATTAATGTTTATGGTTCTTTTTCCTTACTTTATTGGTGCGCAGCCCGTGCTTCCATCTTTTCAGTGTACCTCAGAAAGAGATTTCTTTCGCGTGAATTCACGACGCAGTCGAGCAAAACAGATGTACGCACACATAAACGTTTTATGCTTGTTCTCGCGTTGCTTCTCTGTGTTTACGTTTGCTCTGTCCTTGTTTGATCTTCCCCTCAGTTATTCCGACCGCACCATAAAATGAAAAGATACGTTCCATCAAAATAGAGCGTAATGCGAAACAGCGCTAAACGAGGCTATCTTAACATGTAAATATTACACAATGGGCACAAACGGGAAGATGAATAGAAAATTGGTCAGGTATTAAATTTAATAATTATGGTTTTTTTTAATAAAAATAAAACCAAACATTTATTTCTTACAAAAAAAAAAACATATAAAGGAATATACTTATGAAAACAAATAAAATTCTAACTCAGTCAGATCATCGCTAAACCGAAATAGCGTTAAGCGGGGCCTTACTATAAACTGTTTCGGATATGTTATGTACGTATATGGAAACCTAGCGCTGCGCAGAGTTTCGGGGAATCCATGGGGTGAAATAAAAGACCTTAGACTTAGAACTTTATTTTTTATAAGTATATTCGTTTATATTGTTTTTTTTTTTATTTTTGTAAGAAATAAAAGTTTGGTTTTATTTTTATTAAAAAAAAAACACAATTATTAAATTTAATACGTAATCAATTTTCTATCCATCTTCCCCTAACCCTATTATGTATTTACATATTAAGATAGAATCGTTTAGCGCTGTTTCGTATTACGCTCTACTTTGATGGAACGTATCCCCCGCGTTAGGGGGTCAAGGTCCGCTCAGGTCAAGACGTCCCTCCGTAACTCTCTTAGGCGGGCAAGTCGACTTCTACCTTCACGCGGTGATCCCTGGTAACCAGGTCGTCTCGGCTGTAAGGGATAACTGCGAACTCCTGGGCGGACAGAAGCGGCGATTCCTCCCTTTTATCCCCTGTATCTTCCCGTTACCTGTACCCATGTCTCCGTCCCATCCTTCCTCCAATTTGTCCCTGGGCTGGATTAAGGTGTTAGACGACCCGTGCCAATAATCAACCTGGCTGGGGGCCCAATTAAATAGCCCACTCGCGAACGGAGTATCCGGTTACCTGGCGCCCACCCGATTAAAAAGCCTTGCCTGCACAAGGGGCTCTGTGCGGACCTCCATTCCCCATTACTCGTGGTACCAAAACGGAGGGAACAAACAGACGTATTACGAAAGGAGGGAAAGGGCTGGAGTAGAGGCCCCTGTCGAGGCGGAACCCAATGAGGGATTAGCTCCGGCAGGGTGTGGGATACCAACGGGAGGTGTATCTGCAACCTCGGAGTGGTCGTAGAGCGTGCCCCCCGGCCGAAAACCCAGTCAGCTGGACGACTCTGTCGTCAACGGGGTGCCGGTACTCCAAGCGGAACGGAACCGTTCAAAGGTTTAGTTCCAAGGGACGTCAGGGCACCCATGTCGAGTCCGGGTGAAAGCGACGACGAGACGGATTCCAACGTGCCTTCCAAGGGATTGGTCGGACGTAGCGGAAAACCGGAAGGACGTGCCGCAGAAGTGGTCGCCTCAGCGATCTCTCGCAAGAGGGAGAAGCAGTGGAGTAAGTGGAAGCGGCAGAAGACGAGGAAAGCATTGGAGAGATCCAGAGCTAAACTCAATTCTCGGCTTAGCGAGCTCTCCTCTTGTGGGACTAGTCCGGAAGAAGGCATTCATGGCAAGAGGTTTAGAGATGACACCTCAGTGACCACGATGCCGGGGAAACTGGATGCCGGACGTCAGCTGAGTACTGCAGGTGGGGTGAAAACCACTACGTCAGTGCTGCAAGGTGGAGGTGCCTCGACCAGCAATAAAGGGCGGACTGCGGTTCCTCGGAAACGAGCCGCCCCAGCTGGCCAACGCTCGTCAACACCCAGCAAAGAGCCCGGGGCCAAACAGAGGTTTTTCGCAGGGGTCGCAGGGGGTGATCTTCTTGTCGGCATAGCGGACCTCTCAGGCGGGGGGCCATTGGAGGAAAGCCATCTGGCAACCTTCAAAGCCTCCCTGCTGAAGGCGCTGGACTCTCTGGACGGTGGAGGGGACATCGGGTTCGTTGGGAACACCTTCTTGGACAGTGCCATTGGATTCATTGCCATTAGGTGCAAGAATCAGCAGTCAAGGGAATGGCTGTTCAAGGCTTCTGAGAAGCTGGGTGGTCTCTGGCAGGGGGCCAAACTGCGTCCGGACAGGCTTTATGTTTTGAAGGATGAAAGGAGGAAGGTGTTGGTGGTCCACGGTGCAACCGAGACCAAAGAAACCATCCTCAAGAGGCTTCAACGGCAGAACAGCTGCGTAAGGGATATCTCCAAATGGAGGGTTACCTTCGCGGAAAAGTTCGGCAAGGGGCGAAAGTCGGGATTAGGCCGATGGTCAGGTGCCCAAAGGAAGAGGCAGAGGCCATTAACCGCGGGGGAAAACTCAACTGCGGTCTTGATGAAGCTGTGGTCATATTCCAGAGAGATCCAGCCTGAAGCGAATACCGAGTCCGCGGGGACGGTGACACACTCCTTCGGAAATGTAACACCGGGGCGGGAGGTGGGCCTGCGCGGACAAACTTTGCGGGTGTGTCACCTTAAAATTCACCACATTGAGCAGCTTCAGCAATGATGATACGACACTTTGAGGAAGATAAGCTGGACATAGCCTTAATAGTATAGCCATAGTATTAAGGGACTATCTTGTAAAGGGACTACTCTATTTTTGCCGGTAAATGAGGGCAGGAAGCGGACCTGTGTATTGGTGAGACGGGTTGTCGAAGCGATACTCATGACTCACCTATGTTCTCAGGACCTAACGGTCGTGAGGATTGGAAGCGGGAATGGCTCCTTTCTGATCGCATCTGCCTACTTACCATACGACTCAACAGAGCCGCCACCGCCTCTAGAGGTGGAAAGGCTGGTGAGATACGGTGTGGAGAGGGGGTGAATATAGGTTGTGATGCTAGTGCTCACAGTACAGTGTGGGGTAGCTCCGACGATAATCGCAGAGGAGGGAATATTCTCGAATTTGTGAGTAAAACAAGGGGGCCTGAACCGACTTTTGTAAACTCAATAAGAAGTGAAGTTATTGACTTAACCCTGGCAAGTCTCGGAATATTTGAGAGACTATCGCACTGGAGGGTCTGGTACAAGCTAACCATGTCTGATCATCGGGCCATTCGGTTCGATGTCGCGTATGGACTGAGACGGCGGCGAGGAAGCAGGTTAATAAGGATCCCAAGGAACACGGATGGTCATTTGTACCAAGAAGCTCTGAAGAACCTATGCCTGGGTTGAACAGAATACCCAGGAACACGACAGAAGTGGAGATCGAGGTGAGGAGGTTAAACTCTGCCATGATCTCTGTGTATATCTGAGCATGCCCATGGTGCCCAATCGTGGATCATGGTGGATGAAGAATACTCTGTTCCCTGGTGAAACGAGGAACTGGAATCCATGAAGAGGGAGACGAGAACAGCCTTTAGTCGGTACATGGGGCACAAGGACACAGTGGTTGGGCTGATTATAAGGAAAAGAAGAAACGGTTGAAGAAGACCCTTCGCAAGAGGAAGACGGACTTCTCTACCAATACGAAGGATATCTCTGATGTATGTAAATTATAGAAGCTGATATCGAAGGATCCACGGTTCAAGATGGGACTCATCTGTAACAAAGATGGAGTCCTGCTGGAGACACTGGAAGAGTCTACTCAAGAGATGGTAGACAGACACTTTCCTGAAAGCATCAGACACGCTGGTTCCTGGCCATCTTTGCGTAGATGGTATCACAGGTCGGAGAGGACCGAGGCGGAAGGGATAGTGACGAGGAACGGGATGACAAGTCCGTTGATGACGTTCTCACCGTTTAAGACTACACTATCGGACGGGATATTCCCTGCTTTGCTCCAGTGGGTCCAGGAGGAGCTGCTCGAGCGATTGGGGGAGAATTCGTGGCATATCTCGCAACGGGTGCCTGGCATTTGGAGGGAGGGAAGAGTGGTATTCCTACCAAAACCAGGAAAAGGACTACACGGAGTCAAAATCCTTTAGACCGGTCTGCCTTCCCTTTCGTCTTAAAGACAATGAAGAGCGTGGTGGTGGACTATCTAGAGGGAACTGTATTTGTGGAACGTCCTCTAAGTAGACTTCAGCACGCATATAGAGCGGGGAGAGCTACGGAGACCGCCCTCCACGACCTGGTCGGGGTGGCGGAAAAGGAACTGATCAATGGATGCATCGCTATGACCATCGCTTTTATGGACATAGAGTTTGCTTTGGATAAGATTTGTTTTGGAAGATTGAAATTAGCCCTGGAGGCCCGTGGGCTCAACCCGGTCGTAACTAACTAAATTGAATTCATGCTGCGCCACAGGGCTGTAAATCTGCAATGCGGGAGGCTAAGAGCGATAGTGGCAAGGGGATGTCCCCAGGGAGGGGTGTTATCACCAATTCTTTGGAACATCACTGTTGACTCCTTGCTTCAACGGCTGGACTCAAGGTGCATAAGTACAATAGGATATGCAGACGACATGGGGCGCTCTCCACGGTAGAGGGATGGTGCAGCGAGCAAGGCCTCGCCATCAATGCTACTAAGACGGATATGATCCTCTTCACAAGAAAGAGGAAAATTCCGAACCGGATTCATCTAAGGATTTTCGGATCCGAAATCAACACCTCCCGAAGGGTTAAGTACCTAGGAGTAATCCTAAATAGCAAACTTACCTGGAAGGAGCATGTGTTGAAGAAGATTAGGAAGGCAAAGGCGGTGCTCTTTCAGTGCAGAAGAGTGTGTAGCCTTCGATGGAGTATATCCCAAAACAAGGCACACTGGATCTGCACTGCTATGTTTAGACCCTGTTTGACTTATGGCTCAGTTATCTGGTGGAATAAAGCAGATCAGATAACGATCGAACTGGACAGGGTCCAACGTCTGGCATAGCTATCAGTGATGCCATGCGCACCACCCCGACCTTCGCTCTGGAGGCGATACTCGGGCTGCTACCGTTAGACTTATTTATTAAGAGGACGGCGGCGCTGGCGGCAATGCGCATGCATAGGAACGCTGTTTGGCGTGGTGCTGGTTTACCAGCGGCAGGACATGGTCGCATAATCAAAATTGTTTGTGCAAAGGTCAGAGATGTTTGTATGCCTATGGATGGTACGTGCAGGGTGCGAATCATCGATAGGTGGCACGACACTCTGATCGCAGACGGCCGAATGCATGATAAATGCAGCAAGCATGACCTCAACATCTTCACGCATATGTCATTGATGGATGGAAGGGCAGGTGCAGGGGTCTTATCTTCGGAGTTGAACCTCGGCTGTAAGCTCCATTTAGGGAAATACGTTTCCGTGTATCAGGCCGAACTTCTGGCCCTGATACATGCTCTGGACCATCTAATTGGCGATCAGGTGCGACACTCTGATCGCAGACGGCCGAATGCATGATAAATGCAGCAAGCATGACCTCAACATCTTCACGCATATGTCATTGATGGATGGAAGGGCAGGTGCAGGGGTCTTATCTTCGGAGTTGAACCTCGGCTGTAAGCTCCATTTAGGGAAATACGTTTCCGTGTATCAGGCCGAACTTCTGGCCCTGATACATGCTCTGGACCATCTAATTGGCGATCAGGTGCGGAATAGCAGAATCCTGCTAGCACTGGATGACCAGGCGGTGATTAAGAGCATGGCGCGGACGAAAGTTACTTCCAGACTGGTGCTGGAGGCTGTCCAGAAGCTCAAGCCCAGTACAACAAGGTAACACTCTGTTGGGCCAAAGGGCACATAGGCACAGAACAAAATGAACAAACGGACTCTCTTGCTAAGGAGAGAGCTGCTGACTATTTTTCGGGCCTGAACCGAGAGTCGCTCTTATCGATGGGAAGGTCAGGGCCTTAATGGACGAGTGGCTGTACTCTGAACATGAACGAAGGTGGAGGGAGCTCTCCATATGTCGTCAGGCGAAGATGGTTATCTAATGATAATCATCCGCTTCGCAAGGAGGGGAGACGACTGCTCGAATACAGAAGAGACAGTCTTAGGTGGCTTATCTCTTTGATTACTGGACACGGCAATTTCAGATATCATCTCCATAAGATGGGTCTTGCGGAGGATGGTGTCTGCAGGCTGTGCCTAGAAGATGAAGAGTCGGCGGATCACATAGTGAACCATTGTCCGGCGCTGGCAGCCAGAAGGCTCAGCGTGAACGGTCATAACGATGACGCTTGACGCTGGGATTCTTGGTTTAAGAACGCACTTGTGTTGACAAGGGACCTGGTCATGAAGCGGGAGTTAGACTCGTTCGGCCGCCTGCAGTGACTAAGGGACGTGGGGGAGAAAAGGGACCTACTCGTTCTGGTCTGGTTCTGCTTCGACTATTCCCCCAAAAAAGAGGACGGGTTTAGTGGGTAGTCCGCAAGTAAGAGAATCCCACACTATAGGCGGACCTGGTTCAAGCAGGGACACTGATGTGCGTAAAAGCATTTCCTACCTCATAAAAAAAATCCCCCGCGTTAAACCCGGTCTTACTGTATATATATATATATATATAATATCCAGAATTAAACATAATAACATCGCAACAGTATTAGAAACTCTAAGGGTCAGTTTTTCAGTGTTCGTTTAAACGGCGTTTAAACAACGTTTGGTTAAATGTCAAATAAAAGTTAACTGAGATTTGGGTTTTACAGGGAGAGTTTAGCTTATCTATGTTACACGTATCTTTTCTATATTTCATAGCGAATTTATCTAAATGCAACGAGTATTTAGCGTATACTCGTTACTATAAGTTGATGTACAACCTATTTTGGCAGCACCTGTCAATATTTTCATTTTTACAAAGGGAACAGCTGTTCTGGTGCAAATGAACAAAATTATTAGCATAGTTTTGAACACAGATAAATGTCTGTACTCGAAGAAACAGCTGTTTCTTTATCTATTAAAAAGATAAATTAACCGGAGTTTAACTCACTAATATTGGCCGGTTAAATGCCGTTTAATCGAGCACTGAAAAACACAATGTGTCGTTTAAACGCAGTTTAACTGAGAAACAACGATAACCGAGCACTAAAAAACTGGCCCTAATTTTACGCAAAATTAAAAGAACAAAGCCACACCTGAGCAAATACACAACACTAAACTGCTTTGCCTTCATATATTCTAATCGTACTCTCGACTACGATTACGAATTCTAATCGAATTGTGCGTATACCTGATTTGCTAGCCTGGGCCGTTAATTCACGGGCGTTGACAAAATTTCAAGCTTTAGATTTCTGTATTTTGGTTTACTTCCCTTAAAAGTTGTGTATGGTATTTCATGTTTCATAGCTATGTGCAGCATCAGCAGGATTTACTGGTGTTGTAGATCAGAATCATTGCTCTGGTAATGGCAGCGCTTAACACTGATATCACCACATACCTTTCGGCCCAGTGGTTAACTATGCTTAACGTGTGGTAACACATACTTCTAGGCTGCACCATAATAGTGAAGCTCGGAAGTACAAAGTTAAATATCACACCACAGTCTATGGCCTAGATAAAACCAAACGCCACCGCATTCCACTACGTGGAAAATCGCGCTCATTTCAAAGAGCAAAACTCGCAATTTACTCTCAAGAATTATTGCTAAAAATAATTCTTGAGATAATTGCAAAATCGATGCGGAAATGATTTCGGCCAACAACGAATCCAAAAGATATATAAACCATATTTTGGATTCAAAGAGGCAGTCGTATATTAGTTGTAAATCAGTCGTGTATTTAGTTGTGAAAGATTGTATATAGTGGCGAAGCACTCAAGCGAAGGAAAATATAATCAATAAAGTAAGAAACTTATCAATCAAAGTTTTATTTCAGCTCCATATCTAATTTGGGACTCCTGCCTGACATGAGAAAGGTCCACAAGTTCGGCAATATAGGAAAAGGGAATCCAACTTCGGCACATTTGCCGGATCCCTACATAAAATTCCACAAAGTCGGCACAACCTTGCCCTTGGCACCATTGTCCGTGGCCTTCTCGTGGAAGGATCTACGACATAAGGTTGTCCTGGTATCCTATTGGAGGATGCAGGACACAATATTTGGAGCAGAGGTTTTTTCGATCCAAGGATCGCTCCTTTATTTGAAGTAATACAAAACAATTAATAAATAAAAATAATAACAAAAGCTCTTAATGTATTAAAAACATATAGAAATTCCAACGAAAGATATCCATGTCATCGCAACCTCCCACAGCTCTTGAAGAAGCCATTAAGGACAAAGCAACTGGACCAAGGCCATTAACGATAGAAGAATACTGGAGGGGACAAAAAGCAACGTGAGAGGAACCACAAAAAGAACAAAGCAGTAGCCATCGACCACCAAAGAGACGCGGCGGAAGAAAAGTGAAGCAACAAAAGGAAGTCGCCGACCTGCACGGGCTAGCTACAATCGCCGTTAACCAAGAAGAAAATAAGGAGTTCCTGAGACGGATCAGACAAATCTACAACAACAAGGAGAAAGATTAAACAACATTTATTTTAACATTAAATACTTTAAAATGTAAATTTAGAAAACGATTCACACTATGTTTATATTTAAGTTATAATATTTGTAAAATAACACATCAAAAGAAAAAATAAAACAGTGAATGAAATGAACAAATAAAACTTGAATATTAGTTTTAGTAGAAATTAATTCATAGCAACCAGGCAAGCTATGCAGCATAGCAAGAAATAAATAAAAAGGATTTTGCTTAATTGCAAGATATTTATTGCACCAAGAAGTGGATCATAAACTTGAACTTGAACTTCATGCAAAGCTGGAACCAGCAAAATTGCCAGCGAGCGGGAGCCGGTAGCGAAAACGCTAACAGCAAAAAGCAAAACAAACAACAAAATCAAAACACGTCAGCCACCGGCAAGTTCATACTCCAAGCAACGAGCTCATATTTGAAACGAAAAAAAAAAAATTAAATAAAAACAAACGTACGTACTTGTAAACAAATGTACGGCGAATGTTTACAACAGGCTCGGTAAACGGAGCGTGCAGTGAATCTGAGCCGTATGAATGCTGGATAAGCAAAATTTAATTGCTTCGTGTTTTTCTTCTCGTTTTAATGTACTACGAGTAGAATAAAAACCATTTTTATGATTATACATACACAAAACCGATTACTTAAATCGTAATTTGTAAGTTCACAACTTAATGGCAGACTCTTTCCAAGAACAAGCCTATATAAGTCTCCAAAGAACCCACGAAGACCTGAAAAGACAGTTACGGGAATTTATAACAAAAATTCGGGCCATTTCAAAAAATACCGTTTCCAAAGAAAGAGAAGGAATAAAGAATATTCTTCCAAAAAGGTAAAGAATCTTTAGAGTTAATAAAACCTATAGTAGGGGAACTAGGAGAAATCTCAAGTGTAGAAAAAACAGACGCATTAGTAGAATTGCTAGTGTTTTTAAATCACATAATAGAAAATAAAAACAAAACTTTTAAGGACTGTAAAATAAAATTTTCAGCGTTGAAATACATATACGACAATTATTTAATAGAACAGTTTCAAAAAGAATTGATAAAGAACTTATGAGAAGAAAACGACAAATTAAGAGGGTTGTTAAATAAAGAAGGATGAACGGAAGACCATGTAAACAAAACATTAGAACAGGAATCGGCACAAAAATCAAGAGAGGATTGTGCATCCTTAGAGAAGGCACATACAAAAATTCAAGAATTAAAAGAGGAAAACAGACGTCTAAAACAAGAAATAGAACTATCTAACGATCATACACTATAGGGCCAGATCAATCTAAGATGGGTATAGCAGAAATAGCTAATATCACAAACATTGTAGTTCCACTATTTTCGGGAACAGTCACCAGACTTAAGAGGTGAGGCATATAAATTTATACAGGGATGTGAGTTAGCTGCAAAAGCGACTACATGAAACCTTCAGGACTACAAAGATTGTATCACACAGAGGTTACATGGAGACGATTATGATCTAGTCAGATCACAACATTTTGAGAGCCTAGAAAAATTATATTTAGTGATAAAAAGAGCCTACCTACCTTCGTTTTCCCTAGATTCTATGATAACAGGACTACAAAATTGTATCCAATTACCCAATGAGGATATTCGACAATTCGGAAAACGGTTAAATACCATATGAACTCAGGCAATCGAAAAGACAAGAAACTTTTATAAGGGTGTCGGGGATAATGCGCTCTTAAACATGATAGAGACAACAGCTAGAACATATTTTAGAACAGGATTGAGAGATGCCACGTAAAGAGTTTATGTTAAGTGTTACGGGAAAACCCTAGAGGAAATGTTGAAAATAGCAGTTAATACATTTAACACTTTACAAAGGAGCAGCTTACTCCAGCAACAAACAACCACAAACAATCAATATGAATTTCTTAGAATCCCATATAATGTTACCTACACATAGTAATGTTCTTTTCAGTAACATTTCTATTCAGCCTCTCACACTGTGTGAACCTGTTTGTTACACTCCTCATAATGTGCGATTTGTGTGCTAATTGTAATTCCGAAATTAAAGAAAATTAAGACGACAATCTTGTTTGCTGCTCTATTTGTGGTCTAACCTTTCAGATTAAATGCGTTGATTTACAGTCAAATATTGTGAAATTAATAAAAACTAATATCAACTTAATGTGGCGTTGCAGTTTTTGTGCGAATAGTTGCGAAAAAAGTCAACTCTCTTTCGCATAAAATCAATGCTCTCCGAAGTGAAATTTCCAATTTTGAACGGGTGCTCGCAGTAAGGAAAAAACCTAACGGAACAGCGGCGGCATCTAATTCTTCTCTTCTAGTTGTCGATTCGGCAGTTGAGCACTGCAACACATCTGACGACGTCATTGCTCTCTCATCGACTTCGTCTCACGCTTCGCCGCAGGTGGACGTGTTGGCACCTGATCCCGTTGTTTTAAATGAGTCAAAGACAAGAAGAGTTGATGATTTTGTGACGATTCGTAAAAAAAAAACACAAAGTGCTCGTCTCTCTTCGCAAATCCGTCACATTTCGGAAGACAAGGTCCCAATATTGAAAATGAGGCGAAAACGTCAAGTGATGATGATTTTGTGACTGTTCGGCATAAAAAAGCACGCAGAGTTGGTGCAAGGAAAAAACAGGTTATTGGTCAATCATCTGTTAGTAATGAACTACATATCAGTAATAGTTATAATAGTCTAATAGTTATAGTTATATAGTTAGTAATAGTACATGATAGGAAGCTTTTGCATGTATCTAAATTTAATGTCAACACCGATTCAGAGTCTATACGCAAATTTGTCGCAGACCAACTCAAAGTTCAACTTGAAGTAATCTCCTGCAAAATAACAAATTAAAAAAAAGATGCTGATTTAACAAAATACAAATTTATTAATTTCAAACTTGGAGTTCCAGCACCTCTATTCAAAAAAGTTTTCAACAATGATTTCTGGCCGTTATCCGTCAAGGTGATTCCATTTCTAAATAAGCGGGTTTCTAAAGGTGCTGAACATGCTGCTATAACTTCATCGCCGGAGCATATTTCTGCTGCTCATCAGGATTTTCTGACCCCACGTCTCGTGCAGCCGGGGGCTTAGTAAGTTTCTCGAAGCACAATTTTATATGTTATTTTCATAATGTCGGAGGGTTACGTACGAAGACGAACCAACTATATTCTGCGGTTGCCTCTAATAATTACGATGTCATTGCAATTATTGAAACATGGCTCACGTCTAACTTTCTTTCCTCTGAACTTTTTGACGCTCGTTACGTTGTCTACCGGTGTGATCGGGATTTAAGCACTGGACTAACCAGAGGCGGAGGACTACTAGTCGCAGTTTCTACCAAATACATCAGTAAAGAAATTCCGATCCCTAGGTCAAAAGCCGTCAGAGAACAAATTTGTATATCTGTTTGTTTTGATTATGCAATGGAATGGAAGTTATGTATGGAAGTTAAGAATGAAATTGTATTTCTCTTAAGTTACGTGCCTCCAAATAGTGAACTTCATTTATTCGAAGAACACTTATATAATATAAATCATATTATTTCTAATCTAAGTTACAAGCAGGCACCGTGTATCTTAGGGGATTTCAATTTAGGGAATATTGATTGGAAGCGCTGCTCAGATGAGAAATTGCTTTTCCCATCAAATGTGAAATCTAATATTGAAAAAAGTTTTTGTGATTCAATGTATGCGCGCAACCTTTCTCAAGTTAATTATCTTAGAAATGAATTGAACAGGATTTTAGACCTGATTTTAATAATGTATAATAATTTAATAATGTATATAATGTAATAATAAAATATTTTAATAATAATAATTAATAATGACATAAATTTCTATTTAACCAGATGCTTTATTCCATTAACCAAAGAGTCAATCTATCATATTGTTATTATTATTAAGTTCAGTTTCTATGAATTATCTTCCTCTTTCCATTAAAACGCCTGAGTTACTTTATAACTTCCAACAGGCGAATTATTTGTCTTTAAATTCCTACTTTTTCTCTACTAACTGGGAATCTATGTATTCATTGAATTTAAATGACATGTACTTAGCTTTTAAATCTGTTCTGGAGGGGAACTTTGACCTGTTTGTGCCAAGAAAGATTTTAACTTCGCGGAAACGTTTGCCATGGTACAACAAGCGGCTCTGCCATTACAAAAATCTAAGAAATAAGGCTCATAAACGTTTCTTGAGGTCCAATTTACCGGCTGATAGGGTAAAGTTTATTTAGCGAAGGCGAGAATTTGATTTTCTAGCTAACTTCCTTTACAAGCGATACATTACTTTAACTGAGAGTAACATAAAATCGAATCCCAAAGCATTCTGGGTACACCTTAATTCTAAGCGTAAACATTCCGGATTACTGATATAATGTTTGCATGCAACGGACATGCTGATAATCCTAATGATATATGCACTTTGTTTGCAAAGCATTTTGCTACGGTCTTTAACGATTGCGACTGCAATGTCAATGCTGACAACTTCCGGCAAAATTATCAATTTTTAAATATGGGTTCTATTGTACTCTCTGAGGAGGAAACTATACAATCGATTTTAAGTTTGGACATTAATAAAGGTGCGGGGTTTGACTTGCTTCCGCCAGTACTTTTAAGGAATTGTGCTCAGTCACTTTGTCCTGCACTTACTGTTATCTTTAACAAATCCCTCTCTAGTGGCAATTTCCTTGACGACTGGAAAACAGCTTTTATAAGTCCTATCTTTAAGGCAGGTAAAATAAGTTTAGTGCAAAACTATATACCAATTGTAAAGCTTTCCGTCATACCTAAACTTTTAGATAAAATCGTAAATAATCATTTGTCATATTTGGTGAAAAACTATATAACTGAACATCAGAGCGGAGTTTTCGCTGGAAGGTCAATTTGTTCAAATTTAGCTATTTTTAGTAACTACTGCATAAACGGAATAGAAAACGCGCGACGTATTGTATACTGACTTTGCAAAAGCTTTCGATACAGTTAGTCACTCTGTATTGTTGGTAAAATTAAGTAGGATAGGGGTACATTCTACCTTATTGGGTTGGATTAAATCATACCTTTCTAAGCGCTTATTAATTGTTAAAGTCGACGGACATTTTTCTAAGCCTATCGAAGTCAGGTCTGGTGTTCCACAGGAAAGTCACATATATTCGTTGATGAAATGCTGCAGCTTGAACGGCATGAACTTGAACATCTCCAAATGCAATATTTTAACATTTACGCGTAAACGTTTACCACTTCATCATAATTATTCTTTTGACGGGTGTAATTTCTTTCAGAGGGTAAATTTGATTTAATTTAAATTTTCTTTTATTACTCACTTCGAATATATAATTTCTAAATCTACCTCTCTAATGAGTTTCTTGAAAAGAAACTCGTCTGCGTTTTCTAACATTTTTACTGTAGGACCATTTATATAAGTTTAGTTAGGTGCATTCTGAAATATGCCTGCGTTATCTGGGATCCCCAGTATGAATACCATATCTCCAGAATTGAGAAGATTCAGAAACGTTTGAGCAGATTTGCGCTGAGACATCAGTTTAACGCTATCAATATGCCCACGTATGATGAACGGTGTCGGCTATTATGTCTGCCCAGCTTGGCTAAGAGAAGAAGAAGAATTCTTTTTATTAGGGATATCATTAACAATAAAATTGACTCTCCTCAGCTATTGCGTTTGATAAATTTTTATGTTCCCAATAGAACTCTACGGAATAGAGTTATTTGTAATAAGTTATCATAAGACAAACCTTGGTGGAAATGAGCCTATTTTAAAATGCCTATCAGCTTGCAACTCGATAGCAAACACGTTAGATTTTTGTACTATTAGGCATCGATTCAAAACTGATTTGTTTAAATTATTTATCGATAATTCATAATTTTATAATACTTTTACATTATATTTAAGCTATTTTCAAGTAATCTGTAAGGGTTGATCCCGGTAGATGTTAAATAAATAAATAAATGTGGAACATAATTTAAGAAAACCGGAGGAAATGCCGGAAACGTTTCTAAAGCACCACAGGACAGAATAATTTGTTCACTCTGCAATAAACGTGGACAAAGGAAGTGTGCTAACAAGAAAAATCAAGGGCCTAACAACCAAAGTCGAGGAAATCAGCAATGGAACCGATCCCATTAAAGTTGGCAATCTATCCAAGTCCAACTAAACTGCCAACCTAGACCATCAGAATTGGCAGAAGCAGAGGTGTGGAAATCAAAAGCCGAATTTAGTAAACGGAATTCAGAAGAATCAATCTCAATGTGAATGGTGCAATAGGGTAGGACATAATACACTCGAATGTTATGCGAAGAAGAATTGGGAAAAGTCCTATACAGGCCAATAATCTGGGAACCCAAAAATATTAATATCTATCTATTATTCTATCTATCTATTATAACTAAATATTAATAACCGTAATTTAAACATCGGAAACGATTGTGTATACGTTACCAAGTTTAACAAATAAAGTGGTACTCGTTAGTCCGACATCGGAAGCGATTGTTAAAATATTACCAACTTCAAGAGACTCAAAAATTAATATCAAGTTAAGGAAGACTGATAATAACAAAAACAACGTAACAGAGAGAAATCATACGTTTGGAGAAACAGTTGATTCAGAGATGCCAATAAAATGAAAGAGAAAAACCAAAATTAAACATAAAGGTTAAAACCAAATAAAAGAAATACAGAAACATGAGAATCTAACTGCAATCAAACCCAGCTAAATGACGTGTTCATCGAACTACCCTGCGCAGAGGCTATAAATGGAAAACTCATTTTTCTGGTAGATACAGGAGCAGATACAAGCCTGATAAAGAAGTGTGCGATAAAAGATAGCACAATAATAGAAAAGTCAAATACAAAAGACTTAAGCGGAGCATTCGGAGGTTGTGTGACTACAGAAGGATCGTCTACTATATGCCATAATAAAATACAATCCTTACGCTACACGTTATTTCACTTAAACAAGGAGTACCGGCAGACGGCATACTAGGAAGAGATAATATGTGGAACAAATCTGTCATAAATACAATGCAAGAGTTTAACGCTCTTGAATGAAAAGAAAGAGGTTATTTTGGAATTACCAATAAAAACTATCGAACAGATGGAAAAGGAAGGTAAAAAATTTTATTTATTTATTTATTTCCATCTACCATCTAAGATTTACAATCTTATATACTATTCCTACTACTAATTAAAAAGAGTAAATAAATTTAACTTAAATTTAGCCTCATTGACATTAAAATTAATAATATGTGGAAAACTGTTGCATACGTGTAAACACCTAGCTATAGGCTCATTATTAGCATAATTAGTCCTATAGGCATTTTCAACAAATAGTCGGTTCTGCCTTAGACTGCTAGGAGCGTCATAAAGATGGAAAAGTTTAAACAGATCGATACACATAATATCCTCTGACAAAATTTTGTAAGCAAAAATCAACGAATGAAGACTGCGTCTATCTTTTAGGGATTGCATGCCAAGCAATTTACGGCGTGCGTAATATGGAGGCAATCGAGCGTCAGGCCAAAATAACTTTTTTAACGCATGTTTGCTCAAAATCTTTTGAACTTTTTCTATATGACTGGAATGATTCATATATAAAGGATTCCACACAATAGAACAATATTCAAGTTTACTACGAACTAAAGAAACGTACAGTGATTTGATTGTCAGGGGGTCCTTAAAATGTTGTGTATTTCTTTTAATGAACCCAAACATGGAATATGATTTAGAAATAATATAGTCATAATGCCATTTGAAGTTCAGCTCCCACTGGGGTTGGGAGCAACTGAACAAGAAACTACAAGAACCTCAGGACGAGCAACAGCCATCATGGGAGCGTCAATATGACTACCAGCAAATCTGCCGAAATTCTGGCTATTTTTAAAAGTTATTCCTTTTTTCCGGTTTGGCTTTGGCAGATCCGCAATTTGCTTTTTGGAATTATTAGAATTAGGCGACACAGCAACAACATCATTTGTCGCGTTTACAGTCATTTCATTGCATAAAATTTGTTGAAACCCAGTTTCGACTTCATTTACTTCACTATTCGTACATTAGTACGAAGCAAAGATAATAATTCAGATGAGGATTTTAGGCAGCCATCACAAAGAAAAATAATATTTAGATTATCCGCAATAACTTTAAATTAAATATTATCAATTTTGCCACAAAGTTTATGGATTTAGACTTTCATACGGCACAAGATAACTCACTGTTATTAGGAATGCATTGAAAGCATTTTGAACAATTATAATTAAGAGCTATTTGCATAATAGCCACTGTACACTTTGAACGTAAGTAGAGAACTGTCAGATATTCATTTGAATATACCAGTTGATGCAAGAACAATTACGATAGTTGAAACTTCCCATCGACCAATAAAAAAAAAAACTTAAACTAATAAAAACTTCCTACGAAATTTAAGAATGTTGTAATCCATAAAGCAGAAATAGATCCAGGAATCTATATAGCAGACACATTAGTCAATGTCAAAAATAACACGGTTTATGCTCCGATATGCTCCCCTTATTCAGACAGTCACTTTTAGCTGTCGTCGTCATCTAAAACAGCTGTTTGTCGTCTTTTGGTGTCGTCTTTCTGGTTTTATTATATTCACAAATGAAATACTTTGCAAGTTATTGCTTCTTTTTATACCCTACACACGAAGTGAATAGGACAGGTATAGAAAAGTATATATATCCTTGATCAGCGTGACCTCCTGAGTCGATTTAGCCATGTCCGTCCGTCTGTCTGTACGTCTGTCTGTCTGTCTGTCTGTCTGTCTGTCTGTCTGTGGAAATCACGATTACAAGAGAACGAATAGAGATATCTTCATCAAACTTGGTACGAATATTGTCTATCATTAGTAACTCATCGGTATTGAAAATGGGCAAAATCGGACCATTCCCACGCCTACTTTTTATAGTAAATGTAAATTCATCCATGCTTATAGCTCAATTTCTCAGCTTGTAGAACGAATTTGGGGTTGAAATGTTGTCCAGAAGTCCACTGCTTCTGACCAAAACAGACTACCAAAAATGGGCGTGGTCCGCCCACTAATTAAATAAAACTCGACTACAGGAGAACGAATAGAGATATTTTCATCAAATTTGGCACGAATGTTGTCTATCATCAGAAACTTATTGGTATTGAAAATGGGCAAAATCGGACCATTGCCACGCCTACTTTTTATAGTAAATATAAATTCATCCATGCTTATAGCTTATAGCAATTTCTCAGCTTGTAGAACGAATTTGGGGTTGAAATTCTGTCCAGAAGTCCACTGTCTCTGACCAAAACAGACTACCAGAAATGGGCATGGTCCGCCCACTAATTAAATAAAACTCGATTACAGGAGAACGAATATAGATATTTTCATCAAAATCGGACCATTACCACGCCTAATTTTCAAATAAACGTGTATAGGGTATATGAACTTCGGCCAGGCCGAAGTTAAGACTCTTTCTGGTTTATATTTATTTTTTATGATTTTTTTTTATATTATATTTATAATACAAGCAAGAAAATAAATAAACCTATATTACATAATGTTATTTTAAAATGTTTTTTTCTGGAGAAAAATATGGGAAATGGGTATAATATTTTCGCGAAGAAAAATTTCTCCTTTTATTGTTGCTTTTCGATTTATACAACTGTGATAAAAAAATCGTTGTTTCTCGTTATTTTCTTGTGATCTTTGAAAATTAATAATACACAAAAATAACGATTTAAGAACATGGATATACATATAGATACAACAAAGAAAAGGTAAAACAATAAAGTTTTTAAAGAAATAATATATAATTATATTAATTTTTTTAACCCCCTTATTCAGAGAGTCACTTTTAGCTATCGTCGTCGTCTAAAACAGCTGTTTGTCGTCTTTTTCTATTTACAGAGACGATGAGGTGTCTTAAATGAGCATGGTGTCGTGTCTTACGTAGTTCGGAGGTGAGCAAAAACCTATTCACCGAGACGACAACCACCGACATGAGCTGTCAAATATGACGACAGCCTCTTAGGTGTCGTCTCTTGCTAAAAAGGAAATATTTTGTAGGTTATTGCTTACTTTTTAAATTATATTTATATTTTATTATATTTAAAAATTAAATATTTTGCAAGCTTATTTTTTATATTTATCTTTTATGATTTTTTTTACGTTATATTTATATTTTTATTGTATTATAAAATAAATAATAAATATACTATATAATGTTATTTTGAAAAACTTTTTTCTGGAGAAAATGAGTATATTTTCGCGAAGAAAAATTTTTCTTTTCTACGTTGTTTCTTTGCCATTTATAGAGCTTTGCTAAAAAATCGTTGCTTCCCATTATTTTCTTGTGATCCTGGAAACATCCTTTAACAATACGCACAAAGTATAGAATTGTGAATATGCATAAATAATATGGATATAAAAGAAAAGGTAAAACAATAAAGTTTTTAAACAAATAATAAATAATTACAACAATTTTTGTTAAATATTTTATTAATTCTTAAGATATAGCGTACAATTTACGACATCGCTATAATTTGAAGTTTTGGTGCGGGACATAGAATGGAATAATTTCAGAATTAGTTAGAGGTGCCCCTGTTTTTAACTTCAACCCAATATAGGGTGAACAGGAATGGGAGCGGCTTGTTAAACTCCAACGGTTCTCCCGTTAGTAGCTTAAATAAATGGATAAGGTAATTAGTTTAACATTTTAATTGTCACATGTGCACTTTCTTACATGTTACAATTATAGATATGAAGAGATTTCAAATCACGTACTAAAATTAAGCTGGGACAAGTTCATGCGGATATTGCGGCTATATGAGGTGGCCCCAGTAGCACTAAATCCAGATTTGAAAATTATACATTCACTAAAAAACAGGCAGTTGATAAACATAACTCAAAATTTTGCAGATTGTAATTGTTTAGAATTCCCGATTGTATACAATTCTACAGTGTTGCAAATTTTCAACAGAAAAACCAATGTTAATATATTTTGGTGTAACTTAAATGACGAAAATACAATAGAAAAACAAAATAAATATTCCTCTCATAAACTGCTGAGGTTATTCTTTATTTTTACTACATTTATAAATCTAATTTCGCGAAAAAAATTCAATTTTTAAGAATTTTATTATTTCAACATAAACACCATAGTAAAATTTTTGTATTGTAACACTAAAAATGCTAGCTAGTACACAAACCAACTGTCATATATGAGCGCAACGTAAATTGAGGTGAGCACGACGTAAGAGCTAGTCGGATTCGCGACCTGTTAAACTCCAACGGCCCTCCCGTTAGTAGCATAAATGAATGGATAAGGTATTTAGTTTGACGTTTTTATTGTCACATGTGCACTTACTTACATACATTATAATTATAGATATGAAGAGATTTTAAATCACGCACCAAAGCGAAGCTGGAACAAGTGCATGCGGATATTACAGCTAGATGAGGTAGCACCAGTAGCACAAAGAGAACAAAGCCCAATTAAAAAATTACTATAGAGACGAACCACAGGGAAGGTATTTAATTTAGAAAATCCAAATAATTAGAAAGATGTCGCAGCCTGGCCGCAGCCGAAAATAAAACCCTAAAACTTCAAGGACTATACTGTGCAAATACTACAGAAGTTGGCGGACCACGCCCACTTTTATAACAACACCAATATATTAGATCATAACATGCTATGTAGAGTTTTATTCAGAAAGTTTGTATTTTTATATTTTGCCTATGTAAAAGTGGGAAGAAGACCCATATCTGCCATACGAGAATTTCATTTCAATATCTTCACCGGTTTATTGTAGTTCGTAATCAGAACTTCTGTTTCCTGGTAACTTGAAGCCTAAGAGCCAAGAAAGAAAAGCCATTTAAATAATTTTAAATGAACTTCAAGTTAACTTGAAACGAAATGAAATTCAATTCAATTTAAATTAAAAGATTTAAAATGGAAGTTAAATCGAAAGTCATTTTATGTAGAAAAGAAATATATTTAACTAGCTGACCCGACGAATTTCGTCTCGCCCAAATATAATAATATCTAAAATCAAAAATTTTAATACGATCATGACTTTATTAAATTAAGTGCAATGCATCTTAACTCACAACGCGAATTAATTTCATCATCAGAATTTCCAAGTAAATACATTTGAAGAAATTTGTGATCAACATTCACGGCGGGAAACAATGCTCCTGCACGATGGTGAATTTGTCCTTGAATCTATAAAATCAAACACAATTTCTTGAGTTTGTGTGATGTTTTCCTATGTTGAAGCTCTTTCGTAAATCTGTAATATTTGCATTTGAAAAAGAATTTACCTTAAAAGTAGGGTTAAGGCCTCGTTTTTTGATAATATTAGCCCCAAATGAAGTCATTCGAAGGAACTGTTATACTTTTGTACGTTGTCCAAGAAATGCTTCGATCGAGTATCTTCGCCAGAAAGCAATGTTGCCAATGGCTCTGGTGGCGGTGTCAATTGTGGTAATTTTACCTTTTCGCTGGCACAACATATTCCTGTAGTGCGTTTCTGTCAGAGATAATGAGATAGGATACTTCGAATTCGCTGTTTCAACACACATGCATTTTGCTGAAATTTCACTAAACCTATGATAAAAAAACGTGTGCGCTGTCCTCTCATGTGTACTTCGCCACACAAAATCGTGTGCTTTGTCCTCTCATGTGTACTTCGCCGCAGTATCTCATGCACGCATGTAATATTGATTTTAATGGGTGTTTTTTCGAAACGTCAAAAATATATTTAAGAAATTAAACTTTTGTTTATGCTCACATTATATACATGATATATCTACCAGTTCCTTATAATTATAATAAATCTATACTTTCAGATTTTACATAGTATTTGTTGATTTATTCCATATATTTAATTGGTATAAAGTAGACGTTGTGCTAATTTTTGGCTGTCAATGCATAGTTGTTCGAATTTTCACAAAAAAAATTAAGATTAATAACTCCAGAATGGTCACATTTATATTTGTTCATTTGTTTTCTAATATTTGTGCAAATTAAGTATTGTTATACATCGTTAGATGCACTTGGGGGGTCAAACATCCGTTGGCACCTACCATTTTAGGTTTGGGAAACTTCACCACCTTTGTTTATATATGGTGAAATTTATATTTTAAAAACCAATGGCCTTGTCTATACGCCGTATCTTTTGAAACGGTTTCACTCAGTTCGTGTGAGAGGGATGAGGAAGAAAGAGAAAAGTCTACACTCTGGTATCGAGTGTTAAGAATTTTTGAAACAAAAATAGACCCTGGTTCTCAGTTTCTTTGCACGCACAGCAGTTGTCAAACGAAAGAAGAGCAACGTAGTTTGCCGAAAGCGTGTTCATATTTTCTCTCACTCTGGCCAACATTTGGATATTCAGTAAATTTCACAAACACTTTTGCATCACATATTTACGACTTTTGAAACCAAATGAGAAACCAGTGTGTATAGCCACCGATGGTATCGATATACCAGTGGTGTGTTGCGTTAACTTACGGGTGCTCTTGAGATATCTCTGTTGTCCTTTGGACAGCAAGTAAAACTCCTGGTCGTTGGTTTACTATTTTTTGATTTATATTTATTATTATTTTTCACAGCATTTCACTACTGTTATAACTACACTTGTTGTTATTTACACTTATGATTAGTTACACTATTAATTAAATTAATAGGACTTCTTCGTTTCACGATTTTAACAAGACTCTTTTTAGTACTACTATCTTAAAAGCTAAATCGCGACTTGATACGCGATTCTGAAGAACGACTTCTTCGGTTGAATTTAACTACAAGACTCCGTTCGAATCTTTTCCTGGTTTCCACTCTGGCTTGGTCGACGCACCCGTCGACCGAACCAAAGTGGGTCGGTGTTGGCGTGTGTCGCAATTTCCATTATTTCGCAATATTGAAATTGTCAAATTCGCAGAATCAATACGCGGAAGAATATCGTTCTCAATTTAATTCTTCCGCGTGTGGATTCTGATCGTTGGTTATTTTAAACCAAGCGTTTTAATGGTTTGGAAGCTTGCTATTGAAAGCTAGCTTCCACAATCCATTCCAATTGCCAAGCTCCGGTTGCTGACTTGGCTTTAGCAGTTAATAAAACCAAAGCTTTACTAAACCAAAGTAAAGTAAAGCTTCGGGCTTACCAAGCAAAGTGCTGTGGTTGCATTAATAACGTGAACTTGGCCTTGACTCACTCGCGGAGTAGTATTATAAAACGATAATACTGGCCTTGAAAGTTCTTATCTCCCGGAACTGGAAATTGCGATCGCGACATACAACATCCCTCCACCCTCGGGGGAAGAAAAATTTAGTATCGTACGAAACGATATTAAATTTTTCTTGTACATTTATTGTTTGTTAAATTGTGGGTGGTCTTATGTTTATGTTGATTGTACTTATCGTCTACTTACGTATGTTAGCGTATTTCATTTTCTGAATATGATGTCAATATTAATTAGTTATTAATAATAATTACAACAACTAAATTACAATTAATTATTAATAAAAATTGCAATAAAACTGATTACGATAATAATACAATAATATGACCGGTGACCTTCTTCGGTGTTATTCTTCGTGTAGGTTTAGGATGGTTTTGCTGTTGATGTTCTTGTTGTTGTTGATGGTGGGTTTGATATAGATGTTGCTTTTGATGTTGATGTACACCCCGTTGTTTCGATGTCTTCTTCTCGATGTATTGTGGGAATGTTGCTGCTGGGTAGCTGACGCGTTGTGTGTTATACTTGATGATCACATGTAGTTGTTTGGTGTCGGTAGAATCGTTGTCTCGCAATTGGGACCAATTGTCTTTCGCTTCACGGTAGTTGATGGTTGAGATGTTCCCAAGATCATTAATTGTAACATTTTGCTAAACATCTTCAACATTTTCTTGTCGACAGTGGTGATGCGTTTTAAATCGTTCTCTTGAGGTAATGTTGTAAAGTGTGATTTGTGCCACGGAGTAGTGTACCATAACTTTAACTGGTGAACTGTGAATGACTGGCGTAACTTTAACTGTGACTGCATTAGGAGTTGTGTACTAGCTGCTTCATCGTCACGACGTTGTGATGCTATCCCTTTACGCTTAACGTAACTTTTGCTTGAAGTTAAAGAAGAAGCTGCCATCATGATGATTTCGCTTTTGCGCAGACACTGGAAATTAGCTGCTTCAGATGGGTTAAGCCCCTAGTTTGTTGCGTGTTTCATTGCGGTGGCTTTGGTCTCCGTGTGACCTAAAGGTACTGTGTATTTGTCACCACTATCACTCGATAATCTTGTTGCTCAACTGTTGCTGCTGTCGAATCTCGTTGAAGGTAGTTTCGTGTTTTTGTCGAACGTTGTTGCATTGATGCGATTGATTGTTGCAACAATTCCATCATTGGTTGCTATGGTTGTTGTCGCTGCGCTGATCAGCTGTTCCAGCTACCCTTCCCCCTTCGAGTTGGTTGGGTGCTAATTGTCGCCCTGTTGTCAAAGTGCTGCTGTGTGTTGTTGCACTTTTGCTGTTGTGATGGGTGTACATCGGCACTTAGGTCAGCTTCTCGGCATGCTGTCTTCTTTGTCATCACACTTAATTTAACTTATTATCAATTTTATATATTTCAGTTTTCTCTTACAATACTTTATTTTATTTTTTTTTAAAAGAATTGAAATTTTATTCGTATGTAACTTTAAGTTTAATTTAATTAATCAGTTAATTTTAAATTAAGTTTAATCAATTAACAATATTTTATTTAATTCAAAACAAGTATTAATCCTTTCAATAAATATCTATTTTATTCTATTTGGATACAATTCGTTAGGTTATTAATTATAAATGTTAACTTCGAAAGTGTTTAAAAATTCCTACAATTATTTAGATATATTTCCTTTTACTTTAATATGTATGATTTTATATCTATTTTTCTTTCTACCGTTATTATAATTGTATTCTTTCTATTTCATTTTACTGTAAGATTTTCTTTTTCCTTTTTAATCAATTTAAGTAAATTTCTTTCTTTTCTTTTCTTATTCCCCTTTTCATTCGTTTTACCATTAGTTTCTATTAATGGTTCCTTAGTTCTATATATAAAAATGAAATATAGTGTATATGTAACATACGTTTAAAAAAAAATTAGTCTTCCTTTTATTATATTATTTTTTTTTTCTTTTTTTTTTTTCTTTGTTTCGCCCGTTTTAGTTTAGTTGTTTTGAATTTGTTCACCTTTGGTGTTTTTATTTTTGTTTTCCTCATTTGGCTTGTGTAAAAGTTTTGATTTATTGTTTTTTTTTTTCCATTAATTGTTTAACTGACACTGCATTCTGCTTGTGTTCAGTTGTTCTTTTTTTTTTCTTTTTGCCTCTGCTTTGTTGCAGTGCTTGCGTTAAACGCTTAATTCTTGCTTATGTTTTGTTTGTTGTTAGCGCAAATTCGTTAATATTTTACCTGGAACATTAATGAACTACATTTTATAGGACCGTACATTATATTACCTATTTTGGAATAAGTTTGTTTTATATGTTTAAGAAGATTTTATTTATTTATTATTATAATTATAATTATTCATTATTAATATGTGGTATTAGAAGAATAATTCGCAAGATTTGAGGCGATTATTTTCTGTCTCATATTTATTTATCTTTTATTTCTATGTCCGCATTTAGGTGCAGATATAATTTTTAAATTGTGGTTATGCATAAACTACGTCTTTATGCATAGATTTCATGTGCATTTATTTCTAGAATAATTGCAAATGCAATAGATATGGCTGTGTATTTAACGGAACAGCTACTTTTAATATACCGTATATTATCTATTAAATATGAATACCAAGGGTTCTATTTCAAAATTTTACAAAAAAAATGACTTCGATATTAATTACGAATTTATTTTACTATATTTTTATTTCTTTTACTATAAGTTTTCTTTTTCTTATATTTTACGCTTAAATAAGCAAGTTGTTGCTTACTGAACCGCTATTCTGATCTTCTATTTACTTTCTTGTTGAATTTTTCAATATTTCATTCGTTATTCAGCCTTAAGACTGAAGTTAAATTAAAATTATTAGTAGTAAAATTAAAAATGTTAGTTTCCTACTATCCCATACTAAATTCTATCAATCCTATTTTATATATATTTATTCTATCCTAATCCTAAGCGTATTGTGATTACTTTAATTTTACTTTATTCTATGACTACTTAATTTAATTTCCCCCTAAACCTATTTTCTTATTTTAAGTGATTCTATTCTATTTCCCTCTTAATTGCTATTATATAACTTGAGTAAGTTATTGTGGAAAGGTTTTTCCCTTCCCTTAATATTTAAAACTGTAGTAATCTGACTTTTGATCCCTACTACCTTATATGGTCCTACCCATATTGGTGAAAATTTATTTTTCCTAGTCTGATTCTTAATTAATACCTTATCTCCTACTTTAAATTCTACTAAATTTAACTTATTATCATAATGATTTTTGGCTACCCTTTTAGCCATTTCCTGATTTTTCCTCACTATTTCGTGAGCTCTTTGAACTTGGAATTTCAAAACTTTATTCGGATCTTCGGCATTATACACCGGACTACACTTCCTTTTTAAGTTAGTCGGCATCTCCGTATCGAATCCGAATAAAGTGCGGAAAGGTGTTTGCTTAGTCGTAATGTGGGGTGTGTGGTTATGAACATGCATAGCTGCAGTTAACCATTGATCCCAATTCGACCCGTCTTCTTTAGCAAAACTCCTTAAATATTCCGCTAAAGGTCTATGGCTTCTTTCTAGTGAGCCATTAGCTTGTGGATGATATGGCGTTATATGCAATTTTTTAATGCCTAACAATTTGCATGTGTCCGAGAACAATTTTGAAATGAAATTTGTTCCGTTATCTGTAATTAAAATTCGCGGAATCCCGTAACGCGTAATAATTTCATCGTAGAACGCCCTGGCAACAGTACTTGCTTCCGCGTCTGGAATAGCTGTACATGCCATAAATTTTGAAAAGTCATCCTGAAAAGTCAGAATGTACTTATTTCCGGACACAGTTTCTGGTAGAATACCGACTATGTCCATGTAGACCTTATCAAATGGCCTCACTGGTGTATCTGTCAACACCATGGGCATTTTGGTTAATCTTGAACTTTTATTCGCTTGACATTTAGGACAGTTTTTTACATAATCTTTTATTTGTCTTTGCATCCCTGGCCACCTATATTGTTGTCTGATTCGCAGGTAAGTTTTCACTGCTCCCTGGTGACCTCCCAATGGGGTATTATGGAAATCTTTTATAACTGTTTCTATTTGTTTCGGGTTTTCTAATAAAGCTGTGGTTTCGTTTTGTGTTATGCCCGGAGTGTCAGGTTCTACAGGCGTCGAACTTGTTTTTGTTTTATCAATATTTCCTTGGGCTTTCAATTCTTTTGTTCTAGAACGGGTTTGGACTGTTGTTACTACATTACGATTTTGAGGAATTCTGCTCAATGCGTCTGCGTTTAAATTCTTCTTGCCTGGTTTATATATGATTTCGAAATCATATTCTGACAACTTGTGTCTGAATCTTGCCAGTCTTGAAGTTTGGTCCTTTAAATTGGCTATTCCCTTTAATGGCTGGTGATCAGTAAAAATTTTAAAATGTCTGCCTAAGAGATATGCTCTGAAATTTTTCGTAGCCCAGACTATTGCTAAAAATTCCTTTTCTATTGTGGAATATCTTTGTTCTGTGTCGCTTAGCGCTCGGCTAGCCAAAGCTATTGGCCTATCCTCGCCTACATTTCCTTGAGAAAGGACTGCGCCTAACGCTTCATTACTTGCGTCGGTAGTTAAAAGAAATTCTTTTGAAAAGTCCGGATATGCTAACACTGGTGGTGACATAACCGATTCTTTTAATTGTTCAAACGCTCTCTGGCAGCTTTCTGTCCAGACGAACTTCGCGTCTTTTCTTAACAATTTATTAATGGGAAGTGATATCTTTGCGGTTCCCGGTATAAATTTTCTATAATAATTAACAAGGCCTAGGAAGGCTTGTACTTCCTTTTTATTTTTAGGAGGCGGAATGTTTTTAACGCACTCCACCTTGCTAGGGTCTGGAAGTGCTCCATGTTCTGAACACTTGTGCCCTAAATATACGACTTCTCGTCGTAGGAATTGGCACTTGCTAATGTTTAAGTTTAAGTTATTTTTTCTAATTACCTCGAATACCTTAGTTAACCTTTCTTCATGCAATCCCAGGTTTGTTGCATATACAACTATGTCGTCTAAATAGACAAAACAATCTATACCCTGAAGTCCTGTCAGAATATGATTCATAAGACGTTGAAACGTCGCTGGGGCGCCGGTTAACCCGAAAGGCATTCGGTTGAAATCGAAATGTCCTAAAGCTGAACTAAATGCGGTCTTTTCCTTATCCGCTTTGTCCATTAGGACTTGGTGGTACCCACTTGCCAAGTCTAACGTCGAGAAATATCTACTACTCCCTAACTGGTCCAAAATCTCATCTATCCTGGGAAGTGGAAAGACTTGTTTAATTGTCACCTCGTTAACTTTCCTATAATCTATTACTAAGCGCCATTTCTTTTCTCCATCTTTTCCACTCTTCTTTGGAACTAGAAGTAGTGGGGAGTTCCATGGATATACGCTTGGAGATATTAAATCCTCCTCTAGTAATTTATGAATTTGTTTATTCATTTCTTCCCTATGTGTTTGAGAAATTCTGTATTGTTTTTGATTAATTGGTGGCTGATCCACCTTTATTGGAATTTTATGTGCTAGTACTGGGGTGTATGTCAATTTGTCACCCTCTAAAAGAAAAATATCATTGTACTTTGCACATAGCTTGGTTATGGATTCCTTTTCCTCTTCGTTTAAGGAAGGATCCAATTCTAAATCGTTCATTAAAACATTCATTCGTTGCGCCATGTCCGCATTACTTATACTATTGATGGTAGTCCATTGATTGTCCGAAACCTCACTTAGCTTATATTTGTGGAAATCACTAAATCTCGGTACAAAGTTGTCACTAAGAATGAAATCTTTTGCCGTTGAATTTAGGATTGGTACCTTGACCTCTTTGTTTTCCACATTTGCTAGTGTTTCTCCCAGGTACACTCCTGGTGCAATCTCTTGTTTATGAACTACCACAGTCATAACTTTAGTTTTAATTTTTAACGGCGTTATTCTAACCGTTCTTGCTTCAATTGTTATGTTATTTTGGTTTCTTTGTTCTTTTATATTTTGGATGCCTTTCAGTGGCAATTTAACTATAAATTCTTTATTTTCATTAAATAGGGTTAACTTTTTATTGAGCGCGTTTATAATGGATCTGTTCCACATGTTGTCTCTACCCAGTATGCCTTCCGCCGGTACCCCTTGTTTAAGTGACACTACGTGTAGCGTTAAACGTAAGGGCTGTACCTCATCATGGCATATGCTGGTGGACCCTATCGTGGTTATACAGCCTCCAAATGCTCCACTTAATTCCCTTTTAACCTTTTTATTTATAATGGCATTTTCTTTTAATGCGCATTCCTTTACTAGGCTTGTATCTGCTCCTGTATCCACCAGTAAAATGAGTTTTCCATTTCTCGCCTCTACACAAGGCAGTTCAATGAATACATCACTTAACGTGGCTGATTCCCAGTTAGATACTTCCTTTATAGTGTTTTTATAATTATTACTTAAATTATACGTTAACCACGAACATATTGTTTTCATGTCCTGGTTCTGTATATTTGAGCTGAAATGTTTAAATTTCGCTAATACCTCTGATTTCATTTTACTTGCAAGTGCTTTTATATCTGTAATATATTCTGCTATATTAAGACTAATGCTCCTTGCTTTATAATGTTGAAACTTGAGAAACATTGTTTTTACAATCGATGTACATGCTAACTGTATAATTAGCAAGATGATTATTAAAAACTCTGCTCCCATTTCTATTATTTTCTTTGCTTTATTTGTTATGTTACTGACCGGTTCATTTAAAGCATTTACTTTATCATTATTTTTGATAATTTTTATTTTATTAGTCAATTCGTACCCCATATTTTTAGCTTTATTAGCTTCTAATATATTTGAAGTCGGTAACGTATCCACGATCTCTTCTGATGTTGGACTTACTATTACTACTTCATTTGGCCTTAAATTTCTATTTTTGTTGGGTTCCCAGATTACTGGCCTTGTCTGGGCCCTTGCCGGTTTCCCTGCTGATTATTCTGAAGAGTTTCCCAACTTCTTTTAGCTGTACAATTTGCTTTTATGTGTCCTGGTCTGTTACACCAATTACATATTGTTTGATTCTTGCCGTTCGGCGTGTTTATAGTGCTCTGGTTTCCTTGAACCCCCTTAAACGGATTCGGTTTTGGATTTCTGGGGTTCTTTTGCATTTGATTCCAATTCTTTTGTGCCTGTTTTTGTTGCCAATTTTGCTGGGGTTGATTAGGTTGCAAGGTTTGCTGTACTTGATTTGGGTTCCATGTTTGCTGGCCTTGGTTCGATTGCCAATTTTGATGAGGTCGATTCCATTGTTGGTTTCCTCGACTTTGGTTGGTCGGCCTCTGATTCTTGTTGTTTGCTCCACTGCTGTTGTAGTCATTGGTATTACACCTCCAGTTTGTCTCGTGACCATATGTTAGACATTTTTGGCAATACGGTGTGTTTTCCCTAGTTAAACATTTTTCTCTCGTATGCCCGCGTTTATTACAAAATGAGCAAATTATTTTCTCCTGTGGTGCTCTCGAGACGTTCCGCCTTTCTTCTGGTCTTGGGTAATCCACGCGATAATTTACAGAAGGTCTTATATAAGGTTCAACCGTATTCATATTAATTATTGGTGTAATTGTTGGTTGATGAATGGAATTGCTTTTTTGTATTTCCACGAGCGTGTTCACTGCTATCTCCACCATTTCCTCTAAACTTTTCCCTGTAATACTTAGCATGTGAATTCGTAAGGTTGCATCTGCTAACCCTGTTCTAAACGCCTTATTTGCCGACGTCGTTACCATGGATATAAGTGCACTGTCACCTTCTCCCCTGTATGTATCCTTTATCACTTGTAGTACTTGTGCCTTTTTCGTGTTGAGTCGTCTTGCAAATTGTCGAATGTCCTCATTGTACAGCTGGCTACAATTTTGAAGTTCTGCTAACGTGACGTCTAATGAAACGGTTGGTAAGTATGCCCTTCGTATCACCAGGTATAATTCTTCCGGATTGTTGAACCGTTTTGAGCCTACTAGGTCGTAAGCGTCTCCGTAGAGTCTTTGTTTTATACATTCTATGTATATTGATTTGTTAGCTATAGTTGCTTCACTTGTTGCTAACTCACACGCCTGTATAAACTTATACACTTCACCTCTCAAATCTGGTGATTGCGTCCCTGAAAACAGTGGAACGATACTGCTTACTATCTTGGCTATTTCTGATATACCCATCCTGGATTGTTGCCGTATTTTGTTGGAGAGAGTTTGAGTTGCCGTCCATCGGACTACCTTCCGCTTGAGCTGGTCCCTTATGGAAGAGTGACTGATTGAGATCTAGCGACATTTCCTGTCTTAGAAGTCTATTCTGCTCTTTTAACTCTTGTATACGTCTATTTGCTTCCTCTAAAGAGCTACAGTCTTCTCTTGATTTCTGTGTAAATCCCTGGTCTAAGGTTCTATTCAACGTTTCCTCGGTTATCCCCTTTTTCTTCAACAATTTCCTCAGCTGTTCGTTTTCACACTCTAGTTTCTTGAGTATATCTTCCTGAAACACTTTATCAACTAAATAACTATCGTACCTATTCCTCAGTGCATTAAATTCTGATTCCCATGTCTTGGAATCTTCTGTCTTATTCTGTATTATCTGGTTTAGGAATGTAAGCAATTCCTCTACTACTGCGTCTGCTCTTTCTACACTTGTAAGGTCTCCTAGCTCCCCTACTCTAGACTTTATCAACTCTAAGTTCTCTTTGTTGCCTACAGTCCCTTTTAAAATTGCCCAATATTTAGATATAAACTCCCCCAACTGGCGTTTCAGTTCTTTATGAGTCCTATCTAATTCTAAGTAAGCTTGCTCCTGTAATGACTCGGCCATTAATTAAACGAACGACATATAGTTTACTGAGGTTTTATTTTTCCCAATGTTTACAATTTACCTATGTAAGAGTATACATAAATTTTTCCTAATGATATAAATTTAAATTTATTTTAAACTGTGTGGTGAAAAATGTTGTAAAACGATTACTTAGCGCCGCTACTTAACGTTCCATCGTTTTATTACAAGTCGTAGTACTTTTAAATGTGAGACAATTAAAATTTTCATATGAAGATTTAATTTCTTTAAACGGCTTAGCTTTCCTGCTCGCTTCGTTTATCGAGCGTGCAGTAAACATTCGCTGTACATCTGTTTATTAGTCTGTACGCTGACGTCCGCTGCTGATTTGTTTCAAGCAGAGCCAAAGCGGCAAAATTTTCGTGACTGCGCTATTCTGCTTTCTTTCAAGCAGAGACGAAGCGTCAAAATTTTCGTTGTTGAGGTAATTCAAGACCTCACAAGGAAGGAATCAACGACCTGCCTCTATTTTTAAGCGGTAAGCAAAACTGCAACGTTTGCAATCTCGTATTCGGACGATTAACCTAGTGAGGTCGTTCGAGTTATTTTTTGTTAATTGCTTGTTATTTGAAACAACGAATCTAACTTTGCTTTGATTCTCTAACCAATATGAAGTCTCTAAGCGGCATACTTTAAACGTTTAACTTCTAATAATAGTTTTTTTAAAATAACCCAAAAAAAAAATTCAAACTTTCAAAAATTTCCGATGAACTGATGAAATTAATTACCGATTAAACAAATTAAACTGTGCGACTTTGAAATCAAATACAAATTTGAGGACAAAAGTCTAAGACACACCCGCAAAATGTGCGGCTTCGAAATCAAGTTAACCGTTAAAACTTTGTTTAACGTGTGTAATTTGAACTCAAACGCCTAAGACACACTCGAAAACGATACAACGAAAACATACACTCTACGTGTTTTGTTTTTGTATTGAATTGGATTCCTGTTTTTTTTTTTTTTTTTTTTTTTTTTTTTTTAACAATTCGCGTTTATCATTTACCACGTTAAATAAATCCTTAAATTTATTTAAGTTAGTAAAACTAATCTGATTTTCGCCAATTTGCTACTCACAGTAACCAATATCGTAAAATTTAAAAAAAAAATCGTAAAAATTCGTCATTAGGTAATGTTGGCGACGTTATGTCGTTGCTGTCGATTACTGGCATTAACGAAAGATAACTAGCACATGAACCAGTACCTTTCACCAGGATGTATGCTGATTTGTTGGCATTCGGAACTTGAACCGACTGCCAACGCTGAAAATGAATGCAAATGTTGTTAAATAAATTAACAACTTAATTAGTTCTATTTTTGTTGGTTTATAAAATCTTTGGCTTGGCCGCCAAAGTATGCCATCGGCTTCAGCTAAGACTTTTATTTGTTTGAGTTATGACGCCGGCAGATTATTGCCAGTGACTTTAGAACAATTAGAAAATTTATTATAGTATATATAAAATTTTATTGAATATATTTTTAACATAATATAATTTAGATTATTCTAATCCTTTAATTAATTAATTTTGTCTTTTCCACAATTATTTGTCCTACTTTTTAATTTTAGTTTTATTTGGTCATTTCAATAATTTCACTTTTCACTTTAAATTTTTGTTTTATCTGTGTTTCAATTTTTTAGTTTAAATTGAATTTCGTTCTGTTCAATACTCAGCCATATTCAAGTTAGTTTAAAGTTGAATTTTAATTTAATTGGTCACTCCCATATTTTCGATTTCAAATTATTCCTAACATTATTATTTCACTTTTTGAAATTTCCTTGTAACTTTATTTCTAAATTATTGTTTCACTTCCTTACGAATTTTCCTTTTTCTTTTTAAAAATTTTTTTTTTTGCTCTTAATTTTAACTTTAATTAACTTTTAATTTATAACTTTCCTTTTCACTTCCTGCTTTTTCCTAAGCTACTAATCTTTGTTATATCACTTAATTTTTAATTAATATTTAACTCTTATTTTTAATTTTCGTATTTCATTGTTACTTACTTTTTCCTTTATTCGAGCGATCCTCGGCTCGAAAAATCCGGCTGCGCCAATTTGTTGCGTTAACTTACGGGTGCTCTTGAGATATCTCTGTTGTCCTTTGGACAGCAAGTAAAACTCCTGGTCGTTGGTTTACTATTTTTTGATTTATATTTATTATTATTTTTCACAGCATTTCACTACTGTTATAACTACACTTGTTGTTATTTACACTTATGATTAGTTACACTATTAATTAAATTAATAGGACTTCTTCGTTTCACGATTTTAACAAGACTCTTTTTAGTACTACTATCTTAAAAGCTAAATCGCGACTTGATGCGCGATTCTGAAGAACGACTTCTTCGGTTGAATTTAACTACAAGACTCCGTTCGAATCTTTTTCTGGTTTCCACTCTGGCTTGGTCGACGCACCCGTCGACCGAACCAAAGTGGGTCGGTGTTGGCGTGTGTCGCAATTTCCATTATTTCGCAATATTGAAATTGTCAAATTCGCAGAATCAATACGCGGAAGAATATCGTTCTCAATTTAATTCTTCCGCGTGTGGATTCTGATCGTTGGTTATTTTAAACCAAGCGTTTTAATGGTTTGGAAGCTTGCTATTGAAAGCTAGCTTCCACAATCCATTCCAATTGCCAAGCTCCGGTTGCTGACTTGGCTTTAGCAGTTAATAAAACCAAAGCTTTACTAAACCAAAGTAAAGTAAAGCTTCGGGCTTACCAAGCAAAGTGCTGTGGTTGCATTAATAACGTGAACTTGGCCTTGACTCACTCGCGGAGTAGTATTATAAAACGATAATACTGGCCTTGAAAGTTCTTATCTCCCGGAACTGGAAATTGCGATCGCGACATACAACAGGTGAAACCGTTTCAAAAGATACTGCGTCTAGCCAAGCTGATTTCATAACTAAATGAGTCCGTGGTGAAACATGAAACAGCTGATTTTTTCAACATACTGAAAGACAGAAAACAAGAACAACATGGTAGCGCTCACGTATAGTGTACATGAATTCAACAGCTCATAAAAAATAGACGTCAAACCGATTTTTTAAGCGGCGAATTCGAAGTGTCCTATCTCATTATCTCTGGTTTCTGTAACCCTAAGGCTGCTCGCACACTGCATGCGTTTTTCTTTCGTGCGAATTCTGACGAAAACGATTCGTCCGTTGTCTTATTTAGAGTCCGCACACTCTATCAGAACTTATGCGTAAAAGTCTGAGTAAAACAAAAACAACATACGCAATGGACACGGTTGATGACGTTTTTTATTAGAAAATTCTTATCTAAAAGGAAAATTTTTCAAAAGGAAGATTTAAGTTCGTGAGGTTTTCGCGAAAAGAAGTCATTTTGGTGAATTTCATTACCTGTATAATTAATTGAACAAAAACAAAAACACTTCGTCCGAAATCTTGCGAAATCTGCACAACTTTTCGCAGCAATTCTAACGACGGAACAGTGCTTCAATGTGCGCATTTCGAATCAATAACATGCAATGAGATCGCTCGCATGTTTTCGTCAGAATTCGCACGAACGAAAAACGCATGTAGTGTGCAAGCAGCCTTAGCAATCGTAGTTAAAGATTAATTTTAATTCTAGGACTATAAGTCCGGAACTAGATATCAATAAAAAATGTTACTATTGGGATCAGCACGAAAAAGTAGAAAAACCAGAATAACAACATTGGGCGGCAAGCACCTTATTTAAGCCAACATATTATTAAACATTAATGAGATACTTAAAAAGGCAATGTAACGATAGCCATGGGATCTCTTTTGTAGTTGCGGAGATAAAGTTCCGAAATATCAAATTTCAAGGGGCTATAATTCCTAAAACTGACCAAGTTCAAATTTCAAACGGCTATAACACCGGTGAGCAAGACTTGTTGTTCATGTTGTAACCACCGCCAAAAACAACAACACCATCATCATTCATCAAAATTTTTTAATTTCAAATGTTTTCCATTAGAGCGGAGCAGGCAGAATTGTAATTGAAATTTTGAAAGGTAAAGCTAAAGTAATGTAATACAATAGTAAGTATAACATATTATATACCATTTTAAAAGTAAAAGAACAAGCTTTCCATAACTGTAATTTGTTTTATACCTTAATGTGTCCGTTTGGAAGAAATAAATTGTTGTTTAAAGGTCAACTTGTCACATTTTTCTAAAAATCAATATAATTCCTTCACAGCCATGTTATGGACAAAAATGTGTATTACATAAATGAAACGCATTAAAAATACCTTTCCAACAGTACGTCGCTAGTTCCGCTAGCTCTCTTAGCTTATGAGATAAGTGACTTTCATTAACCATTAATTTGTCCTTCAAACGGTCATAAATCCAAGATGTCTGACCAGCCCCCGATACAAACCAGCCACTTCCGTTCCTGATGGCCCTATCTAACGGTAAAAAAAAGATGAACAAAATCTGAGCTTGGCAGCTATTCTGCATTTATGCCAAAACATGGCCACTTCCGGTTATTACGTTCTCGAATAACGGTAAAAAAATCTGAGATTTTCTGCATTTGTTCCAAAAGTATTGGCGGTCAATCGGTCGGTTGTCAAACACTCCACTTAAGCCAAAAACAGCAAAAAGCAAATTGGACACTTCACAAAGGTAGACTATTTAGGCTTGCGCAGTGCGTAATCTTGTTTTCCATAATTCCTTCAGCCAACGTGAATCTGGTTCAGTGATTGTTTGATGATGCTTTTGTGCGAAGGGAATTTGTAAATCGTATATGATTGAAGAAGCAATGAACTACAGTTAGCAAGCTAAACTTTAAAAAATGGGACTGAACCACACGCATAATTTTTGAAGCCACGAGTATGTACGTTCAATGCAAAACGAATAATAAATTTTTGGGACTGCACGAAAATGTAAAATTACTTTCAAAAAGATACAAATTTTCAAATAAAAGTATTTAAAATTTAAACATTCTACTTACCTTTGAGACAAATAATATTTCACAAACTTTAATCTATTGCCAATCATTTTAAAAATAAATGTAACCAAAACTAAGTAGCTAGTAAGTGGAGAAATATCAAAACTGAAAATCAGTGATAAAAGCATAACACCAGCAGTGTTGCCTTTACGAATAAATTTGAAACATATTAGGCCCTTGTAGACCTAACCAATATTGATGTTGTTTTTGTTGATGAAGTTTTTTTTTGCGCTGACCCCAACAACAACAACAATTTTTCCCGCTCTTATCTTGTACCAAAGTTATAGCCCTTTCAGGCCGATATCTTCTAAACTTTGCGGAATACCTCAACTTATTGGTATGGTAATCGAATTATCCTTCCCTTATGATATCGTATGATTTTTCATAAAAATTATCGGCTTCATTTTACTATTGTTTAACTACTCCCATTTTGTTGTTGTTATAGTTTTTCATGCTGATTACAGCACCAACAACTTTTTTGCTCTCGTACAATTATGAGATGTAGCCCATCAAAAATTTAAATCGTTATCTCCTTCTATTTCAGATACCCGGATACGATTGGTGCCCTTATAATGGAATTTTTGGAACAAATGTAGAACAGCGGCCAAGGTCAGATTTTTTTCTTTGTTTTACCAATATTTGAGACCGTTATAACCGGATATGGCCATGTTTTTTCTGGGGCTGGTCAGCCATCATGGATTTATGACCGTGTGAAGGTTAATTAAAGCTACTAATAAAAGGCACTTATCTCATAAACTAATCTAGCTGAACAATCGAAATACTGTCGGAAAGGTATTTTTAATACCTTTCATTTATGTTATATACATTTTTGTCCATAACATGGCGGTGAAGGAGTTATATTAATTTATAGTAATGTATATAGTAGGAACACATTTTAAACACGTGGAAGAACGAGAAAGCCTACCGTTCATAAGCGTTGTAAAACAAAAACAATTGCTCTTGAAAAGAGAATACGAGAGTAAGAAATTTTGTGGGACTCAAGCTATAGAAATAATTGCTGACCAGAAAAAATGGACTTTTAGCGGTCTATATATTATGTGGTTAGTGGTATAACATTTTATATGTATATCATTTTAAAGGTTAAAGAACAAGGTTTCCATAACCGTAATTTATTTTATAACTTAATATGTCCGTTTGGAAGAAAACAATTTTTGGTAGAAGGTCAATGTAGGAACAGAAGCGTTTACCTGATCTTTATGCCTAATGTACAAAGTGATATTGCATTCCAGTTTCACCATCGAATCGATACTGACTTTAGGCCCAACCATGCAATGCATATGCATACTATGCATGAAAAGAGAGAAACTACGAATACACTGAATCCAATTTGCGCACCCATGCACATGCATGCTATGCACATGCATAGTTTCATCAAGTTCGTTCTCTCTCTTCTTGCATAGCGTGAACAAGAATATGCGGTCTGGATCGTACTTTCCGCAACAAGCAACGGAAAAAGAGTTACCACAGCATACGAATTCGCAACTTAAATTTTTGCAACCTAAAATTTTATTACTTTTATTTAGTGTTTTCCTATTGAAAAGTCCCCGAAAACTACTAAAAGTTATAAAAATAGTACTACATAACTCTCTTTAAAGTTTTTAATTAATTTCTTCACTTTTGAGGAGGCGTACTACGCAATTCTCAACTTTTCATGCAGTAGAAAACATATGTGATGTTTTTCTGGACCATGAAACAGCTGTTTTAATTGCTTTCAATTTCATGCAATGCTTGGTCATTCTACTGAAGCATGGTATGAATAGCTTGCTTTTCGTTGACTTCTCTCCCAAAAGTTAACATGCATATGCATTGCATGGTTAGGCCTTTTATTCTTTCATTATACCACAAGTTATGTACACCCGTGGCCGAAAAAAAAGCCGCACTAGTAGCATTTCCATACTCATGCAAAATTTAGTAAAAAAAGGAAAGCTACCTGCAAGTTTTTATTTTTTTTTATATTATTTGATCCCTATAGCCTCTACCTGTAAAAAAATCTTTAAGAAAAGAGGAAAGGGTTGGCCGGCAGCTCGATTTCCGCTAAAGAGGTGGAAAAACCCAAGATCTAATTTTTTTGAACTTTTTAAAAAAAGGGTAATAAAATAGAAAATGTTGGTTGCTTTTGGTTTCTGTTATTTTTATTATGTTTAAATATTCTTAGATTTCAAGAATTTTCTATATACTCTTTTGTTTTTCTTTAAATTTTTTTCAATATTTCGTTGAAAACAGCTTCCACTCTTCTGGACATTGAATCATAGAGATTTTGGACATGGTTCTTGGTTTTTTCGTCGTACCAAATTTCTTTATAATAATTTGTAACTCCTGGATGGATTTTGGAGAAATCTCTTGAATTTTTCGATGCATAATTCCTCACAAATTTTCAATGATATTAAGGCCTGGACTATTTCCTGGCTAGGACATCGATAATATCCCCAGATTTTCTTTGAATTGTGTTATCTGTGAATGCACAATGACCATTAGAATGCATTTTTAAGTAAAACTTAAAGGTTTACTTACAGAGCGAGCTCGGTGGCACGGTGCACTATCGTCTTGAAAAAGTGTGTTTTCAACATGGCAGCTCAGCCCCTCAATTGTCGAACCACGCCCTTTTTGATAACATTTTTATACTTTTCTGCATTCACGGAACCTCCAGCAATAAAATTTGCCCAACTCCATAATATGTTATGCATCCCCATACCAAAACATAAGGTGAATGCTCGACTGTTCGAAGAATGCACTCATCGGAGTATCGTTCCTTCGATCTCCTTCGAACTGTGGCTTTTCCATCGGGCCCAATCAAATTTAACTCCGATTCATCAGGAAATATGACATTTCTCCAATCAGAAGCTATCCATTTTTATGCTCCTTGGCCCATTCTAACCGTTGTTTTTTCATAGCCGCTGTTAAAATCGGCTTTTTGGCTGGTCGGCGAGCTGGAAGACCCAAATTCGTTAGGTGTCTGGAGACAGTTCTTCTGCTGATTTGCACTCCCAGCTTTTCCTGAAGGTCTCTCCTTAGTTCCTTAGCAGTCTGCAACCGATTTCGAAGGCACATATGTTCCAAACGATTCCGCGGTGTAGTGATTCTTGGTCTCCCACTTCCGGTTTTCCTCTGTATCCTTCCGGTTACTTGAATTTTTTTAAAAAAAGGCGCACTGTGCTTTCGTTGCACCTAATTATTTCAGAAATTTTTTTACATAACAAATGGAAAAAATTGCTATAACGCAATCTATACGGCAACATTTTTGCCATCTATAACTTAAGTTTTAAAGCTAGCGGTAGTTAAAAAATAGTTGGATTGAAATTTTAGTTGTTGTTTTGCATGTACAAATTTTAAATCCGGTTGAGATTCAGCAGAACGCAGCTATTAATAGCAATTAATTCTGCATGACTAGAATTTGTGTTGTCCGGCAAGATTTCAACATTTTTGTTTCCAAATTTTGTTCAAATCTAAATGAAACTTTAGTGCGGAAACTTTTTGTGTTTGAAATGTATAAGAATGTTATGAAACCCTTTCAACAGTTTTTGTTAAAAAAAGTTCAGAAACTGCGGAATCATTTTCCCATATATAATTTAGTTCGATAATCTTTGTTTACTAAGGTGTGTACATCCCTCGGTTAGGCCGTGGTTATGCTATCGAGTTTTGCTTGGCAAGTAGGACTTTTTCTTGTTGTTTTGTGTGTAAAAGAGAGAATGGGATATTTTTCTGTTCTCAACATCACTCTCTCACACCGAGCACGAAAACTCGGTCTAGCGTACACCGAGGACACCAAGCAAACCGGTGTTGCTTAGTCTCAATATTCACAAAAGTATTGAAAAATGGAATGGAGTGAAAAATGGAATGAACTGATAAATCTATCAATTATATTCCTGTGATTATCGTTTCAAAATATTACGGATTTATTTTTGTTAAACACATTTCAATTAATATAAACATTTGGTCCTCCATCGCGTCGAAAACTACATCTCAAATAATACGTTTTCTCATTTGTGTAGTGGACGTGTTGCTGTTGAAGGTGAGAAAAAATATACATATTTGAAGAAAGCAAGCGTGGGTCAAGCACAAGCGTAACCACTCTTTTTGCACGGACTCCGATCACAAAAATTAAATGAATTTCCCACCGAGTTTTGCTCGGTAGCATAACCACGGGGTTAGGCGGAATCGGAATTTTGTAAAATAGGGATTTTCTAAATCTAACTCCAAGGGATTTTCATGCGTTATGTGCACAATGTTATAACAACGTCAGGAGCGCAATTAAAGCAATAAATTGAAGAAGAACGAACAGTATAAAATTATAGCAAAACTTGCAATCCGTTGATAGTGCGCTATACGAGGACGCGATATAAATTATGTACATAGTTTACAAACTAGCGATTATATTGAATATTTTTTCTAATGCCAATAATTTAAAAAAAAAAAGCTAATATAAATTTTAATTCATTATTTATTCAATCAAATAAAACTGCAATTAGGTACATATTCCAAAGAGGAGTTTTTTGGGGAGTACAGTTTATGTTCTAATTTTCCATTTATCATTCTCAGAAACTACAAAACAGATCCTTTCTGAAGAAGCTTTTTCTCTACAATTAATAAGATAATTTCGTGATCGGAAAGAAATTTATAGACTTAAATGTACCAAATAACAAACTCCCCAATTGTGTTGTTGTCGCTGGTTCCCTTCCCCCACTGCTTAAACACATTTTTTATTGCCCACACCCCTTTAGTGGTTAGAGCCGTTCGAAATTTGAAATTCTGGGTAAAAAAAGTACTAAAAATCTTGAATTCCATTTTCCTCCAAAAGTATACGATTTTTGGACAAATGTTTGTTCACATGAATGAAAGATATTTAAAAAAACTGTTTAATGTTAATCAGCTTGGCTAGACGCAGTTTCATTTGATGCGGTATCACTCAGTTCGTCGGAGAGAGAGATGGGGAAGAAAGGGAAAAGTCTACACTCTGGTATCAGTTGTGAATACCAACTTTGTGATACCAACATAGACCCTGCTTCTCTGGGTATCACTTACGCACACAAGTAAGGAGCTGTCAATGTGTCGGCCATAATGAATTCGAACGGTTGCAAACGAAATTGAAAAAAATCTCTTTATCGGAGAAATTTCTTTTATTTGTCCCATTTGCCTTATTTTAATATCAAGTCACGAAAAGTTCAAAAACAATTAAAAAAAAAGGGGGAAAAAATTAGGCGCTTCTCTAATGCTACGTTTACACCGACCCCTAATGAGCACTTCAGCTCTATTTCCCGAATGCGAAGCGAAATTTTAAAAATTTTCATACGATTTGACAAATCAAATTTAATAAATTTGATCGCATTTGAAAGAAATGCGAATGAAATGCAAAGCAAAATAATATTTTGAATCAGCCTGTGGTAGGGAAAAAATAAAATCCTAAAACGAAACAGTGGAAATGGAAGGGAAATAATGTTAATCAGCTGTCAAAACACAATTGTAAAAAAAATCAGGCAAAAAAAAAAATATAAATTTGGTCTGATGGTCTGTCAAACCAAATGCAAACAAAGCGGTATAAACACTTTTCAAATGCGTGATTACAAATGCGCATTTGGGGTCGGTGTAAACATAGCATAAGTAACCAATGTTGTTGTTGTTTCTGGCGTACATTACAATTAGGTATTTATATTATTATAACTTTCTGCGTACGAGCGTAGAAAATGAAATATATAACATTAAAATGTACTCCAAAATATACTCCAAATTCTTTCTACAAATTTATCGATTGAGAAATATCAGACCTGTAATTCGAGTCAGTGTTGTGAAATTTAATTTTTCCGCGGTTTAAGAGGTGGAGGTTTAAATGCACGTTGAAATTAAATTAGGAGAAATCGGTAATAAAAATTTACTTTTTCGAGTTGGAATACGGTTAATGGTTAAGTGTAGTAATCAAGTTGTAACGAGGTTTTCCCCTCTCTAGCCTGGATATACCGCGGATGTCCAGGGGTTCTCCGAAAATAATAATTCAGTATATTTTCGTTTAAGGGTTGTTTATTTATTTCTTTATGTTTTTACACCGAGTATTTCTTATCCTATTTTACATGTGAAAATCTACTTAAGCTACTCTGTGGAAAAACGTTATCTTGCGATTAGTGGTGGTTTTAAATTGTTTTATTAGGTCATTCAATTTGATTAACTATCGCGGTTATTGGCTTAGCGTGAATAAATAAATGTAATTAAATTCAATGTTTTGGTATTATATTAGGTGTGGTAGTGTATTCGTGTCTTTGTGTGTGATGCAAATCACCGATCAAGTGTGACGTACGCGTGGTAGCTTAACGTCGGAAACAAGGATTTCTACGTTTGATACTGACGTTCACGTGGGAGTTTAACGTCAGGATCAAGGATTCTACGTTTGATATTGGTGCTCACGTGGAAGTTTAGCGCCAATGATCAAGGATTCTACCAAAGACAATATAATACAAAGATGTCTCACTCAGTACGTTTAAAAATTTCAAAAAAATTTTGTGCTGATCTGATAGCTTTTGTGCTTTTGAGAAAGAGCTTTCAATTTTGTTGAGATGCGACGCACATTCTCTCTCGCCTTTTGCATGGGTACATAAAAATATAATTCGCGCTCAAAACACAGTGAACACAAACGATGCGAGAGAGAAGCGAATGTTTGTTTTTGTAAAATAAATTTTTAGAGTTTGTACGAATGTGCAAGAATACCGCTCGCTCGACAACAACAAGTATATGAATGACAACAACAGCGTTCTTTACCGAACTAGAAACGAGATTTTTTGTGTTTTTATTTTTACTGATGTTTTAGCTCCTTTTTGTGACTTGATTGATTTTGACTTTGGCTACTATTTTAATAGTGATTTTGGTTTTTTATTTGGATATCCAATTACACTTTAGTAATTTATTTATTATTTATATTATAATCGGTAATTTGTAATTAATAATAATTAATTAATAATATATTATACAACAATGTATACATTGTACAAAACAAAGTCCAAATGCGCATCGGTTTGAGGAAAATAATGAATGTTATTCTCACAGGATTAGTGTTTAGATCGTTTGATAATCATATTACACCGTAAGCACCGTTCTTGGTCATATTTTAAAAACAAACGATCCAAAAAATCCAAACTTCAAATACTGAATCATAAATAAATGTCATTTAATATTTGAAGATTTCATTTTTTATTGTTGTTTCTACTGATATAGGGCCTCTAAAAGATTGTTATGCCACCACCCTTTGTTGTTATAATTAAAATAAGATGTTCTACATTCTGATGGCAACTGCTTTGATTTTTTACACTCATTTGTAGCAAACGCGCTCTCTTTTGTGCGTACTTTCTTGCAAGTTGCAGCTCTTACTCTCACAACTTGATCTATTACTCTCACAACTTGATCTCTCGCTCTCACAATATGTTCATTTTACTCTCCCAAAGCTTCAGATGGGATTTTCCGAAAATCCCAATTGAATTTTGGCTGCTCGGTTATTTTGTATGGAGTGAGACATCTTTGTATTATATTGTCTTTGATTCTACGTTTGATTTTGGCGCTCACGTGGAAGTTTAGCGCCAAGGATTCTAAGGAGGATATGGACGTTCACGTGGAAGTTTAACGCCAAGGATTAGGTGGGATTGAATGCTTAAAGTTCACTTACCGCTCTGTTCGCTGTTCTCCAAGAAAGTGACTTTGCTCTGGTCGGTGGCTCCTTTTATATGCCAAGGATAGCGGTACTTGGCTACCCTTTTGTTGTTCTGGGGTCAGTGCTCTTTTGACCTTGGCCTTGCGTGGCCTTGACTTACTCTGCTTGTCGGTGTCTTTGTTGTAGTAGCGGCTGTCGTTTCTTTTTGGCGTGTACGTTGTTGTTTGGTTTGCCAAACTTATGTTTGTTGTTGTTTGGCGAACATTTTGATCGCTGATCACCTTTTGGTTCCCGGCTCGCAGTATTCGTCGCTGCACTGTTTATGTATAAATGTCGTTGCTGCATTTCTATGTGCTTTGACTGGTGTTCTCCTGGTCCTTTGTGTATTTGTTGTGAATTTCTTCTCTGCTGTGTTGTTGTTGTTGTTGTCTTATTGCACTAATATTCTGCTAATCCCCTTAGTGTATTTGTTGTCAGGGTTCTATGCGCTTGTTGTTTTTTTTTTTTTCTCTAAAACGAGTTTATTAATATATATTTGTTCAATGTAAACTTGCCTGTGGTAGTTGGTGTAATTTTCTATGATGTGTGTCGTTTTCTGTCTTCCCGCTTTCGTGCATGTTTTCTTTTTTTTTTGTTGTTAAAACAGTGGCTATGTACTTATGTTTGTGTTTTTTTCTTGGAATTCCGGTTTTGATATTTGGCTATTGTTTTTGTTGTTGATCTTGCGGCTATGTATTTTAGTTCTTGTTATTCGCTTTGCTTAACTCCCAGCTATTTAAGCGTGGTGTTCGACGTTGCTTGATTTGTTTGCGTTCGATGTTGTTTGATGTTCGATGTTCGACGTTGATTCGTTGCGTGCGATTCGATGTTGTTTCCAGGTTGGATGCTTTGCCGTTTGTTTTCGGTTCGACGTCGTTTTGTTTGCTTGCGGCTCGACGTTGTTTCGCTCGTTTTAAAGTTTGATGGTTTGCAATTGTTTTGCGGTTCGATGTCGTTTCGTTTGTTTTAAAATTTGATGGTTTTGCAATTGTTTTGCTGCGTTTGCAAATTGCTTTGCTGCGTTTGCAAATTGCTTTGCTGCGTTTGCAAATTGCTTTGCTGCGTTTGCAAATTGCTTTGCTGCGTTTGCAAATTGCTTTGCTGCGTTTGCAAATTGCTTTGCTGCGTTTGCAAATTGCTTTGCTGAATTTATTCCACCTCAAGTTGGGACCGCGCAACTCGAGGTTACTGCATCCCCTTGAAAGCGGTTTTCATGGGAGCAGCTCAGGTGGGGTGCAGGCCAAGTTCTACACCCGTAATTGTGAGGAAAGTTTTACTTTCCTTACACCCCCCCTTTCTTCCCGGGGCGGTGATGATGGTGATAAGGGTTCTGGTGAGGGTTACCCTGTGGTTGTTGTACCGGAACTGGGATCGCTTGCTCCGGAATTCTGGGTTTTGAACCGTGAGACTCGTTGCCGAATTTCTTCGACGAGTCCTTGACTCATGAGGGTTCCGGTCTGCACATCGATTTCCTCCATGTTCTTGAACTTCAATACTTGTAGAATGGCGTCTTCCTCGACCGCCACAGTTGGCGGGACGATGTTTTCCGGTTCAAGTATTGCCTCCGGTATTCCGTGCCTATGTACGTCTTCGCAGAGGTCGTCGTAGTAGCTCGCTGTGATGGGGTCGAAATACACGGGTTGCTGAGGGCTGGTGATGGTCTCTGTTGACTCTGGCTCCGGGGTTTTTGCACGCTTGTTCGGTATTGGTTCCTCGTCGAACGTTAGTGTGGGAAACTTGCGTTTCCCCCCTCCCTGGGCCGCTGTTAGCCTCCTTATGGCCTTCGCCATCTCTTTCCTCTCTTCCTCTCTTCTTCTTCTTCAGTTTGGTTGGTGTATGTGTCCGCTTCGGAAGTCCAGAAAGGGCTCGGCCAGAAACTTCTCGACATATTTCAGCAGGAATATGCCGCAGTCTGTTCCATTTTGCTGTTGCGGGACCTTCAACACTCGTAGTGGTAGTTCCATTTCATCGAAGGCTCGGTGCCTGTCATTGGGCCTACGCGCCCTGTATTCCTCCTGTAGGTACTCGCGGAGCACCTGGGCGATCTCAGTCCGTGGTCCGGGGTCGATGGAATCCAACTGGAGGATGCCTGCTACCTTCACACCCCAGGTACCGTCTTCCTTGGGGCACTCCATCATCCTGGGTCTATTGATGTTTGGGAAGCAGACGATGGCGAGGAACCAGTGTTGGTTTTCGTTTATGGGCACTATGAGGTAGTCCTTCTCAAATAGGTCCACTGCTTTGGTCCACCGCCTGACCCTGTCGTGACGTTCTTGAGAAGTACCAGGCTGTCTTACCCGGTCAAAGAAGTGGGTGCTGAAGAGGTGGATCCGTGGCTTTATGCGCTCGGCTGCCAATTCTTCTTTTATGACGTGGAGGTAAAACTCCACCAACACATCATTCAGAAACTGTCCGGTTTCTAGGCGCCTATAATCCCCTGCTCGGATCGGTATTCCGCCACGCCCTGGTGGGTAGGTGAGGAAAGCCTCGTTGTTGTCGATGTCGTCTTCTGTCTCGTCCTTCGGGGGTGCATCCTGGTCTTTGGGGTTGTGGTCGGCGTCTACCTCCAGCACTTCGCTCGCACGTCGGAGGGGACCAAAGACGGCCACCCTTGTCTCTGCTGCTCCGTCTGTCATCAGCAGGTCGTCTAGCTGCTCGAACCATTGTTTGGTGTCAGTGTTGGCTGCCATTTTTCCGTTGGTTGGTTTTGTTGTCGTTGCGTTTGGTTGTTGTTTGGTTGTGCACTTGCTTGTTGTTCGTCGTACGTTGCTTTCTATGGTGGGGGAAGAGAAAATTCATTATGACCGGAAGTTTGACCTTTCTTTGGACAGCACGACCTAAAACAACACGTGACATATAACAGTTAACTACTTTGATTGGGTTCGTCGGTCGTTGTCGTGTTTGGTTGGTCGTTCCCGTGATGGTACTCCTTTAAGTCCCGGATGTGTGCCGTGCGGCTTTTTGTATTCTCGGGAGTAATCAGCTCGACGATGACTGGTGAGATGTATCTAGTAATTCGGTATGGTCCTTCGTATTTCGGCGCTAACTTCGCTGTGAATTTATCTATTGCTTTTGACAAGTGGCGAGTCTTGGCCAGAACCAGTGTTCCAACTTGAGGATTCCAGCTTCTCCGCCGCAGATTATAATGTCTGGCTTGGTCCTTCGATGCTCTTTCTAGATTCCTTCTCACGATTTTGAAGACCTCTTGTAGTCGGTTCCCCTTGTACTCCGGGCTCTGTGGCGCTGCTCCTGTTCCTATGGTGACCTCGTCGAAGACTGTCCTTGGAAGCCGGGGTTCCCGACCCTGGGTGAGGAAAGCTGGGCTGAATCCTGTTGTCTCCGATGTCATGGTGTTGATCGCTAACGATATCTCTGGGATGACCTCGTCCCATTGTGTTTGTTTGTTGTCTATTACCTGCGCTAGTATTCTCTTCACGTTCCGGTTGGCTCTTTCCGTTGGGTTCTCCTGGGGGGTATATGGTGCGGTAAATTGTTGGCGGATTCCTAAGTCCTGAAGGAATCGTTGGAATTGCCTGCTATTGAACTGGACGCCGTTGTCCGTGATGAGAACCTTGGGAACTCCGTATCTCGCTAGGATTCTCTCTCGGAACGCTTTCTTGAGGCTATCTGTCGTGGCTTGTCGTAATGGCACTATCTCCGTCCATTTTGAGAACTTGTCGAAGAATACCAGGATCATCGTGTTTCCGTGTTTCGATCGGGGCAGAGGTCCAATGAAGTCCGCGCAGACCATAGTCCAGGGCTCGTCGGGCAACTGCGTAAGCATCTTCCCCGCGATTTTGTCTTGCACTGGCTTATACTTTTGACACGATTCACAACAGCGCACGTGTTTCCTGATGTCCCGAAACATGCCGGGCCAGTAGTACTTGTTGCTTACCCTGGCCACCGTTTTCCTGATCCCTGGATGACCGGCGCTCGGCTCGTCGTGATTCTCCTTGAGTACTCGAGTTCGCAGGTATTTTGGTACGCAGAGTTTCCATGCGGCACAATCCTCGTCGTTCGATTGCCCTGGGATATGCCGGTACAACTGTCCATTCTCGGTGGTGTAGTCTGCGAATTTCTCCGGATTTTGCTTGATCTCCTCTATCTTCGTTTCGGTCCAGTTGCATTTTTCCTCGTTTGTCGCCACCTTGTTGAGTTTTTCTATGGGTTGCCTCGAGAGTGTATCTGCGACCACGTTCCACTTACCTTTCCGGTACTTTACGTCGAAAGTGTATTGTTGTAATTCGAGCGCCCATCGTGCTATTCGGCCTGAAGGATTTTCTAACGAATTTAACCACTTCAGCGAGAGATGATCAGTGATGACGCAGAATCTGTAGCCCTCCAGGTACGGCCGCATTTTCCTGATGCCCCATACGATGGCGAGACACTCTTTCTCGGTTGCCGAGTAATTCTGCTCGGCTTTGTTCAAGTGTCGGCTTGCGTAGGCAATGACTCTTTCTCCGCTGTCACCTTCTTGCGTGAGTACTGCACCTAATCCATAGTTGCTTGCGTCCGTTTGTAGTGTGAAGCTTCTGGAAAAGTCGGGACACGCCAGTACTGGTGCCTCGGTCAGTTTCTGCTTCATCACTTCGAACGCTCGTTGTTGCTCTTCGGTCCAATTCCAGCGTTTACCCTTTTTCAGGAGGCTGGTGAGTGGGACTACCAAATCGGCGAAGTCCGGTACGAACCGTCGGTACCACGATGCAACTCCAAGAAATCTTCGAATTCCTTTTACATTTGTGGGTGGTGACATCTCCTTAATGGCCGCCACTTTGTCGGGGTCGGTGTGGATCCCTTGGCGACTCACCACGTGACCTAGATACTTCAGATCCTCTTTGAAAAACTCGCATTTTTCCTTGTTGATCTTCAGGTTTGCCGCCCGTAGGCGCCGAAACACCTCCCGTAGATTTTCCATGTGTTCTTCCAGTGTTTTTCCAATCACGATTATATCGTCCAGATACGCAAACGCGTGTGGTTCCATCTCTGGCCCGATGACTTGGTCGAGTGCCCTTTGGAAAGTTGCTGGTGCCGAATGTAACCCAAACGGCATGACTTTCCACTGGAAGAGCCCCCTTCCCGGGACTGTAAAAGCCGTGTATTGTTTGCTTTCTGGACTCATAGGAATCTGCCAGTATCCATTCTTTAGATCCAGACTGCTGATGTACTGCGCGTCGCGTAGTCGATCTAAAATGTGTTGTATTCTCGGGAGTGGATAAGCGTCTTGAATTGATCGCGCGTTGAGCTGCCGATAGTCGATGCACAGCCGCCATTTACCATTCTTCTTTCGGACCAGGACGATTGGGGCGCTGTAGGGACTATGTGAGGGTTCTATGCAACCCCTTTCCAATAGTTCATTTATTTCGGCGTTGATTACCGCTTGCATTGCGGGATTTTTGGGGTAATACCTCTGTTTTATTGGTCGGTCGTCCTTCATCACGATTTTGTGTGTTGCGATTCTTGAGGGTCCTTCCAATGACTCGAATTTCCCCAGTTCTTCTTGTAAGAACTTTTCTATATCCTGTTCAGGGTTTTGCTCGGCAATCTTCCTTTCTGGTGTGCTTTCTGCTGTTTCTCTGCTCGTCTCCATAGTATTTTCTTTCGCTGCCAGTTCTGGGTTAGTGTTGTTGGTTGTTCGGAGGGTGGAACATGTTGCTTGTTCTTCCTTTGGTGGCTCCTCCATACCGAGCGTTATAGTTTCGCCTCCACAGCTCATCGAGGCTCCAATGTTTGTCAGGAAATCCAAGCCCAGAATCACATGGTCGGTGACATCTCTGAGTATCAGGAGTGGTATCCTGCATTCCGCTGTTCCTAACCGGATACTCACTTCAACGGCTTCTTTGATTGCGCGTACTGTGCCATCCGCCATTTTGACGCTGACATCAACTTCCAACCGTTTGCCCTCTGCCGTAATTTCTCTAGCGACCAGCTCGCTGACAAAACTCCTGGAGGCTCCTGTATCAAGGGTAGCTGTGACGAGCTCTCTACCCAGCACTACTTTGGCGGAGATTCTTTCTTTGTTGGACTCTAGGCATTTTGTGGGATACGAGGAGCATTTGGGTTCTCCGGTGCCAGCGGTCCTCGTCTCTGCTGGACACCCTGTGCGTTTCCCGGTGATTTCTTGCAGCATTCGATGGTTCGGACACCTTCTTTGCCACATTCCCAACAGAACAGCTTCCTTGGTTTGCGGCAATCTCGTTGGAAATGGCCGTTTTCGCCACATCTCCTGCAAGCCGTTCGTGGGTCCCTTGGTACTCCGGGTTGTACAGTCGACATCATTCTTTGTGGTTCTGGCTTCTGCCTCCATGGTTCTCGGGGTGTCCGTGCGGGTTCGTGTTCTTGGCGAATACCCTCGAAGTCTTCTGCCATCGACACTAGGTCTTCCAACGTCGAAAAGTCTGTCCTTTTTATGTAGAGTAGGTACTCCCGTTGGCAATTCCTATAGATCCTTTGCCGCCTCTGTTCCTCTGTGTAGTTCGCGTGTCGCATCAACGTCTGCATTGCCAGCACGTAGTCCTTGAATTTCTCTCGTGAACCTTGAATCCGCTTTCTAATATTGTCTTCAAGCTCTTCAAAGTACCTCGTTGGCAGAAAGAATTTTAGGAAGTCTCCCTTGAAAGACTCCCAGTTGATCCAACCTTTGTTGTTGTTCCTAAACCAACACAGAGCCTTTTCTTTTAGTAGCTCCGGCATAGTTCGTGGCAACAAATCCTTCGGGAGCTCGTATGCCTCGGTGAGCTCTTCTACCCTTTCGATGAAGTTAATGGGGTCCTTGCCTCCATCGTATCTACACGACCACTTTCGTACGGCGTCCATTACATCGGGATACCTCATCGTACTGCGGCTACTGTGGTCCTGCACCCGTGTCGTTACTCGACTACCACTCGCGCCCGCGTAATCGCGCGCGAGTCTTACGTTTGCGTTTTTCCCGTCGCGAGTTTCTGTCTCACTTTCTTTGTTTGATTTTGGCACCGCTCCTTGCAACCCGGTTGAAGGCGGCCTCAATCCAGGTGACACACTCCGGCTCCACTTCTCCTCTAACTCGTCTAACCGCTCTATCATTTCGTCCGTTGATTCTAACGACGTGGTTAACCCGCCGAGTAGCTTGCGAAGATCATCCACCGTACCGTTAGGTTCGATTCCGAACTCCCGCAAAATTTCCTGTAGGCTTTCTTTCGGCACATTATAGATCCAACTTTTACCCATTTTGACTTAGTGTTCTTTTCCTGTCTTTCTACTTTTTTTTTTTTGTGTTTTTTTTTTTTTTTTTTTTTTTTGGGTACACTGGATTTATTTTGTTTTCACTGTTTCGATTCTTTTTTTTTTTTTTCGCCGTTTCTCTAACTTTATATTCGCGGTTTCGATGGGTATATTCGATTTTTTTTTTTTTTTTTTTTTCCCCCGATGTTACTCCGTAATGTCCAGTTCACCGTTGGATCTTTTTTTTTCCGCACCGTTTCGTTATAAATTTTTTTCCGTCTTCACTTTTCCGCTGTTCGTTTCACTCACGTTTTTTTTTTTTTTTTTTTTTGTTATTATGTTACGTTCGAAATTTCGGATATTTATTATCGAATGTCCCTGTATATTCTCACTTTTCTTCACGCACTTTGTTATTTTTTTTTTTCCTTTGTAATTTGTTACGCTCGAAATTTCAATCGCTGTTATCGAATGCCCCTGTATATTGGCTTTTTTTTTTTTCCGCGCACTTTTCTTGTTTGTTTTGTACTTGGTTACATTCGAAATTTCAATCGTGGTTATCGCTTATTCGCTTTTCTTCGAAGTCTTTTTTTCTTTTCGGTTTTTTGGATGTACCTGCAAATTTTCGTTTCTTTTTTTTTCTACTATCGCTTTTCTAGAGTCCCTGTTCGGGCGCCATTTTGTAACGAGGTTTTCCCCTCTCTAGCCTGGATATACCCGCGGATGTCCAGGGGTTCTCCGAAAATAATAATTCAGTATATTTTCGTTTAAGGGTTGTTTATTTATTTCTTTATGTTTTTACACCGAGTATTTCTTATCCTATTTTACATGTGAAAATCTACTTAAGCTACTCTGTGGAAAAACGTTATCTTGCGATTAGTGGTGGTTTTAAATTGTTTTATTAGGTCATTCAATTTGATTAACTATCGCGGTTATTGGCTTAGCGTGAATAAATAAATGTAATTAAATTCAATGTTTTGGTATTATATTAGGTGTGGTAGTGTATTCGTGTCTTTGTGTGTGATGCAAATCACCGATCAAGTGTGACGTACGCGTGGTAGCTTAACGTCGGAAACAAGGATTTCTACGTTTGATACTGACGTTCACGTGGGAGTTTAACGTCAGGATCAAGGATTCTACGTTTGATATTGGTGCTCACGTGGAAGTTTAGCGCCAATGATCAAGGATTCTACGTTTGATTTTGGCGCTCACGTGGAAGTTTAGCGCCAAGGATTCTAAGGAGGATATGGACGTTCACGTGGAAGTTTAACGCCAAGGATTAGGTGGGATTGAATGCTTAAAGCTCTGTTCGCTGTTCTCCAAGAAAGTGACTTTGCTCTGGTCGGTGGCTCCTTTTATATGCCAAGGATAGCGGTACTTGGCTACCCTTTTGTTGTTCTGGGGTCAGTGCTCTTTTGACCTTGGCCTTGCGTGGCCTTGACTTACTCTGCTTGTCGGTGTCTTTGTTGTAGTAGCGGCTGTCGTTTCTTTTTGGCGTGTACGTTGTTGTTTGGTTTGCCAAACTTATGTTTGTTGTTGTTTGGCGAACATTTTGATCGCTGATCACCTTTTGGTTCCCGGCTCGCAGTATTCGTCGCTGAACTGTTTATGTATAAATGTCGTTGCTGCATTTCTATGTGCTTTGACTGGTGTTCTCCTGGTCCTTTGTGTATTTGTTGTGAATTTCTTCTCTGCTGTGTTGTTGTTGTTGTTGTCTTATTGCACTAATATTCTGCTAATCCCCTTAGTGTATTTGTTGTCAGGGTTCTATGCGCTTGTTGTTTTTTTTTTTTTCTCTAAAACGAGTTTATTAATATATATTTGTTCAATGTAAACTTGCCTGTGGTAGTTGGTGTAATTTTCTATGATGTGTGTCGTTTTCTGTCTTCCCGCTTTCGTGCATGTTTTCTTTTTTTTTTGTTGTTAAAACAGTGGCTATGTACTTATGTTTGTGTTTTTTTCTTGGAATTCCGGTTTTGATATTTGGCTATTGTTTTTGTTGTTGATCTTGCGGCTATGTATTTTAGTTCTTGTTATTCGCTTTGCTTAACTCCCAGCTATTTAAGCGTGGTGTTCGACGTTGCTTGATTTGTTTGCGTTCGATGTTGTTTGATGTTCGATGTTCGACGTTGATTCGTTGCGTGCGGTTCGATGTTGTTTCCAGGTTTGATGCTTTGCCGTTTGTTTTCGGTTCGACGTCGTTTTGTTTGCTTGCGGCTCGACGTTGTTTCGCTCGTTTTAAAGTTTGATGGTTTGCAATTGTTTTGCGGTTCGATGTCGTTTCGTTTGTTTTAAAATTTGATGGTTTTGCAATTGTTTTGCTGCGTTTGCAAATTGCTTTGCTGCGTTTGCAAATTGCTTTGCTGCGTTTGCAAATTGCTTTGCTGCGTTTGCAAATTGCTTTGCTGCGTTTGCAAATTGCTTTGCTGCGTTTGCAAATTGCTTTGCTGAATTTATTCCACCTCAAGTTGGGACCGCGCAACTCGAGGTTACTGCATCCCCTTGAAAGCGGTTTTCATGGGAGCAGCTCAGGTGGGGTGCAGGCCAAGTTCTACACCCGTAATTGTGAGGAAAGTTTTACTTTCCTTACAAAGTGTTAATTCTATGTTCATCGAAAAAGTGTTTTAAATTAGTATTTTAATTAGAAAGGAGGAACATAAAAAGATATATAAAATATTCACGGGAATTATCAATTATCATAATGAAATAAAACCACTTATAATGTTAAAATTAATACAAATGGAAATTTTAAATATTAATAGGGAAAGGAAAATCTCAGGGAAAATTCAGAAGATAACCAATGGAGTACATTACACAAAACGTGACGGAGAATACATTACAACCTCCGAAGTACAACCCATCGGAATAAGTAGGCTGAGACCAGTCAAGTTGACAATCGTGGCATATCGAAAGCGGCCACAAAGACGAAAGGAAAAAGAGGATATAGCAATACCGTAGATAGAGGAAAGCACGAAACCCAAGAAGCGACGTGGGGGTAATTTGGTGAAGGAAAGAAAACAATTAGCTTACTTAACGGCGCGAGTAGTAGGAGATGACGTAGATCCAATCCCATGGGACAGAACATACAAAGTGTGGAAGGAGATAGATCAACTGGAACAAAAGTTGAAACAACGCAAAATGATAGGGACCAACATAACAATATGAACTGAACGGTCCAAGTACACGGAAGGTATACTTCCAATATTAAAATAATAGTAAATAAGGAAAATATTTTTTCATGAGAGAAAAAAAACTATATATATTATATACCCATATTAAAGAATAAAAATTGTTTCAATTTAGTCCTCGTGCAGACAGAAAGCTGAGCTGAACTGAGTTAAGCTTATCGGCGGCCATCAGCTACTTGACATTTTTAGCAGTACCCAGACAGAAAGCGGAGTTGAGGGGAGCTTATTTCCGTTATTATCTTATTAGAATAATATTTATTTCTCTTATTCCATAGTGCAGAATGCAAAGCAATTGAGTTGAGGGGAGCTTATTTCCGTTATTATCTTATTAGAATAATATTTATTTGTCTTATTCCATAGTGCAGAATGCAAAGCAATTGCACTTATTAAAGTTTCGCAATCCATTGCATTAACTCGTTGGCACCACGCAACCAAGAATACGAAAATGGAATATTGTTTTAATTTTCAGCAGCTTATCAGCGCTGATCTAAACAAACAAAAGTGCACGAACAAATCAGCTCAGCTCAGCTAAACGCTGATAAGCTCCGCTCCGCTTATCAGTGTGCGCGTATCTATTACGTGCAATATGTTTGTTTGATCAGCTCAGCTCAGCTCAGTTCCGCTTTCTGTCTGCACGAGGCCTTAGTCAAGAAAACAAGTTAAATAAATTGTCGAAGACACCTTTAAAGCTATTACCAGAAACAACACTAGCAAGATATTAGCTCATTTATTTAATTGATTGAATTCAAATTGCAAACGTTGCAGTTTTTTTTTTGCCGCTACAAAACAGAAACAATTCGTTTGGTAATTTTGAGGGTTTAAATTATCTCAACGATGGCAACAAAAAAATCTGGCAGCACTTCGTGTCCGCTCAAAACAATGAAGTGAAGCGAGCTCGACTTTCAAACGGGAAAAAATAAAAGTAAAACAAGCGTACGTACTTGTAAAGAGATGTACACATCCCTTGTACAGTAAATCTGAGCCGTTTTAGGGAAATTAGTGCTTGATAAGCAAAATTTAATTGTTTCGTTAATTGTTTCTCGTTTTAAGGTACTACGAATAGAATAAAAAGTTGAACTATACCAGACAGCAGCTAGTTTGACTAATTAATGGCAGAATCTGTACAACAACAGAACTACATAGAATTAGAGAAAACGCATAAAGAACTGAAACACCAGTAAGGGGAATTAATATCTAAAATTTGGGCAATTTTAAAAGAGACAGTAAGCAACAAGGTGAACTTAGAATTGATAGTCCAGAGTAGAGATCTAGGAGACATTACAAATGTAGAAAGAGCAGACGCAATATTCGAGGAATTGCTGATATATCTAACTTAGATATGATAATTATTTAGCAGATAAAGAGTTTCAGGAAGATATAATACGGAACATACAGGCCGAGAACGAAAAATTGAAGGAATTATTAAAGAAAAAGGGGCTAAACGAGAAAACTTTAAATAAAACATTAGAACAGGGATATGCACAAAAATCAAGGGAAGACTGCACTTCTTTAGAAGATGCAAATAGAAGAATACAAGAGTTAAAAAAGCAGAGTAGACTTTTAAGTAAGGAAGTATTGCTAGACCACGATCAAATGCTTTAGCATAAGGAAGCTATTCCGTCCGCAGTTACCCCAAAATATTACAACGTAAAGTCATTCTAACAAATAAAGACGACAAATAACAGACGTAAAATGGAGATAGCGAAGATTACGAATAGGCTGGTACCTTTTCTGGAATACAGTCGCCAGACTTACGGGTATAGTAAGTATATAAATTTATACAAGGGTGCGAATTAGCCGCAAGAGATGAAAGTACAGACAACATTCAGGACTACATAGACTGCATTAATCAGAGGTTACATGGGGATGTGACCTCACTACGATTTAGTGAGGTCACCACGCTTCAATAGCCTTGAGGAATTCTAACTCACAATCAAAAGAGCATAAAGAACGCTCCTTGATTTTTCCAAAGCTTTCGATAGCGTAGACCATTATCTCTTGACTAATAAACTCCGTGTACTCTTAAATTTTTCTACCCAATCTTGTAACCTTATCTTGTCATATTTGAGAGGACGGCATCAATGTGTTGTTTCAAATGACCAGATGTCTTCTTTTCTCCTTGTATGCTGTGGTGGGCCTCAAGGTTCAATTCTTGGCCAAATGTTATTTGTTATGTACATAAATGAACTACCTAGCAAGGTGAAACATTGTTTAGTTCATATGTATGCTGATGACGTACAGCTCATTCATAGCTGCAAGAGGTCAGAAGTCAGCGAAGCTGCTAGGCTAGTGAATGAGGATCTTCGGTGTATTAATGACTGGGCACTATCTAACAAGCTGTGTCTTAATCCGCTGAAATCAAAGGCGCTAGTGATTTTTTTGACGTATCTTGTTTTCCAGCCATCTGCATTGGCCAGAGCCCTATTGAATATGTTAAGTCTGCACGTAATCTTGGTTTCATGTTTAATAGCACGCTCTCCTGGAATACACACATCAATTTTATTTTGGGCAAAGTTTATGGTGGCCTGCGTACGCTATGGCAGACTAAATCATTCCTACCCACAAACATTAAATTAATGCTCTCGAAAACATTGATTTTATCTCCTCTTCTATATGGGTGTGAAATTTTTGGTGATATGGGATGCCTATTAAAGAATAAAATCAACGTTGCATATAATAATATAGCCAGATTCATATATAACTTAAGAGGCAGAAACCATATTTCGGATTTCTCGAAGAAAATATACTCGTGCTCACTCTCCAACCTACTAAAGTTCAAGTCACTCTTATTTCTACACAATATCATTTACTCGAGTACGCCGGGTTACCTATATAGGAAGTTGGACTTTTGTCGTTCTCCCAGATCGTTAACGTTGATTCAGCCAAGATATGCTTGTCGTACTTCAGCGCGTCAATTCTTTGTTAGTGTCACTCGGCTATGGAATTCCCTACCATCATCACTGCGATCAGAAGCGGAGCTACTTTCAGGTCTCAATTACTCTCACATCTTAGCTCTGAATAGTTACTTTCCTTCTTCCTTTCCTCCTTAATGATACGTTTGATTTAGTTTTCTCAGTATCTTCTCTTTCTACCTTCCCTATATTTAATTGCTCTTAATTACATTCTTTATCAGTGTTGATCATATTCTACTTATTCTATTTTTTTTTTCTTTTATTTTAGATATATTTTTACTATTAGTGTTATTTCAACCATCGATTTGATATTATTTTGAATGTAAACTGGATTTTATGAATTCTGTGTGTAATTATTAAGCAGCCATTATTACATAAGACCTCCTAATCTTACTATGGACTGTTAAATATTATTGAATAAATTGAAATTGAAATATTTACCTTCGGTCCTCTTAGACTCAGTGATAATAGGTATTCAAAGTTGTAGCCAATTACTTAACGAAGACATACGGCAGTTTGCAAGACGCCTAAACGCCCTACGGACACAGGCAATAGAGATAATTCGAGCTGTATATAACGGAAACGGAGATAGGGCACTGTCGAGTGTGGTGGAAGACCCCATAGAGAAATCGTTTAACAGGATTAAAGGACGCCGTATTGAGAATTTATATGCTCAACATTACGGGGAAAAACATCGCACAAATGTTAGAGTTAGCCGTAGATTCGAAACCGTACAAAATACTCCACAAGGAGCGGCAGAAAGAATAATTTTCTCATTTTGTCATAAGCGAGGGCATACCAGATATGATTGTTTAAGGAATGAAATTTTGTTGTAATAGCTCAAAAACGAACGCTGATATCACATTTTTAATAAAAAATAGGCGTGGTCGTGGACCGATTTTTCCCATTTTCAATACCAACCTGCAAGGAACAATGTTTATGCAAAATTTCATCACGATATCATCGCCGGTTCTCCTGTGATCGTGATTTCAACAGACAGACAGACAGACAGACGGAGGGATATGGCTAAATCGACTCAGGAGGTCACGCTGATCAAGAATATATATACTTTTCTATACCTATCGTCTCTATTTCTATGCGTTACACATTTCGTTACAAAGTGAAGGTTGCGAGTTCAAATCCCATTGCAAGTGAAAAACGCTGAAGCCGCAAAAATATGAGTGATGTATGTATTTACATCACGCATATAATTTAATAAATATGTTCACATTTCACAGCGTTTGGAAACGTGCAAATTGCAAACGTGCACCAAGTCATACGTGTCAAATATCCTGTGATGACAGAGAGTATTCGTGCCAAATTTGATGAAAATATCTCTATTAGTTCTCCTGTAATCGAGTTTTATTTAATTAGTAGGCGGACCACGCCCATTTTTTGTGATCTATTTTGATGAGAGACAGTTCACTTCTGGACAAAATTTCAACCGCAAATTCGTTCTACAAGCTGAAAAATTGAGCTATAAGCATGGATTAATTTATATTTACTATAAAAAGTAGGCGTGGCAATGGTAAGATTTTGCCCATTTTCAATACGAACGAGTTTCTGATGATAGACAACATTCGCGCCAAATTTAATTAAAATATCTCTATTCGTTCTCCTGTAATCGAGTTTTATTTAATTAGTGGGCGGACCATGCCCATTTTTGGTGATCTGTTTTGGCCAGAGACATTCTGGACAAAATTTCAATCCCAAATTCGTTCTACAAGCTGAGAAATTGAGCTATGGGCATGGATTAATTTATATTTACTATAAAAAGTAGGCGTGGCAATGGTAAGATTTTGCCCATTTTCAATACGAACGAGTTTCTGATGATAGACAACATTCGCGCCAAATTTAATTAAAATATCTCTATTCGTTCTCTTGTAATCGTGATTTCCACAGACGAACAGACAGACGGACGGACATGGCTAAATCGACTCAGGAGGTCACGATCATCACGAATATATATACTTTTCTATACCTGTCACGCCTCCTTTAATGCGTTACAAACGGAAGCAGTAAGTGAATATACCCTCTCACTTCGTGTGTATAAAAAGTGTGTAGGGTATAAAAAGAAAAGAAGCTTTTTTTTTAAATATTTTCTGCTCTCTTAACCCTTTAATGGCCAGTGTAGTATACAAAATACATTAGTTTCGGAGCTATACAACAGATGATTAAATGAAACATTGCTAAAATTTTTGATTAGCTTAGTCTCAAACATGTATTTTTTACTAATCCTATTCACCAAATTAGGTCTACAATGAACATAACGGTTCTTTTGTGACTGAACATGTGGTTAGTTTTGTGAATGCAAAAATTTCAATAAGGTTGATAAACTTTAGCGTTATTTGCAATTGTTTAAAAAAATTTCTAGTAACCACAATTGTGTAATTTAGTTTAAATATACCCAAAGTAATAAAGAGCACAAATTGTTTGCGATATTGTTAATTAAATTAAAATAATTTTAACAATTTCAATTTAAATCATAAATAAATTACAATTTATAGAGATAAACTAAAGCATTACATTGGAAATAATTACACATTAGGGTATTTAGTGTTTGTAGGAACAGAAGCGTTTTTCTCCTCGTTATGCCTAATGTACAAAATTATCACAGGCCAGGCTCACCATCGAATCGATACTGATTTTATTCTTTTATTATACCACAAGTTATGTATGTACAAGACAAAAAATCCAAAAGAGAGTATTGTGGTGGGTTGTATTTGGTAAGTGTAGTGTAGTTAGTGAGAGACGGACTTAACCGTTCACCTGCTTCGGCTTCAACATCCCGGCCCGTTGAAATACCTTTCAAACAGGTAGTAGTGTAAGCTTGTGAATGAGGCGACGGAGAATTCCTTTAGGGGTCTTCACGTCAACGACTCTCACTTTGTTGTCCTTTCCTGGAATAACTGCTACAACTCTGCGGCAGACCCAGCGCTGAGGAGGCATATGGTATTCGTGGATGAGTACCAAGCAATCAATGTGAACATTCGGTTGAGCATTCTACCATTTGGTATGGACCTGGAGTGCACTCACATATTCGCGATACCAATGCTGCCAAAATCTTTGCTTGACGGCACTGATACGTGCCCAGTACTCGAGGTGGTTGATATCCTTTGGCTCCGAGACAGTGAGTTCTGGCAGGGCTTTTAGTGAGCAGCCTATTATGAAGTGTGCTGGTGTGATCGGGGTCAGATGAGAGTGGTGACAACGGTCGCGAATACAAAATGGCTTCAATTTCAACAAGGGCTGTTGCTAATTCTTCAAAAGTAAGGCGTGTGTTATCGAGCGTACTTCCCACTGCTTCCCACAGACCGCAGAAAATGAAAAATTTGTGATGATATTTTGATTTTTTTTAAGTGAACAAAAATTCTTTGAGTTCAGCCAGCTTGCGACTAGCACCGACGAAATTTGTGGCATTATCGCAAAATATGTCTGTTGGCAGTCCTCTTTTACCAATCAATCGTTTGAGGTCGGCTATGAATCCGTCAGTTGACAGATCTAACACAGCTTCAATATGAACTGCCTTTGACCACAAACATACGAAGATGGCGATTTAAGTTTTTTACAGCCTTTTTCCGCGAATGCGCAAGTAAGTGCTTACTAGGCGGCAGAAGTCCACAGCACAGCGAAAGAATGGTCTACATGCTGTAAGGCGCTCGACAGGCAGGTTGCCCATCACTTGTTGCAAAAGCTTTGGCTTGTAGTGCACGTATTGAATGCATGAACGGACAGTGCGATCGGGCATTAATTATCCAAAATCTTAACCTAATGAGAGCAACGAGCGCTTTCGGTCCTACATGATAATTGCTGAGGTGCAAATGGCGAACTAAACTGTGAACAAAATGGCACTTGCTTGACAACAGTACTGGATGCTTTTGTGAGTCTGGCATTGATGATAACTCTAGTCGCCCTCCGAATTTCAACAGTTTGAAGTTGCAGACCTCATCTGAAAAATGGATTAAGATATTTTAACGCATCTTGTGCTGGTGCTCGTTTCTTGGCACGACCTATATCCTCCCTAAAGTGTTGCTGCTGGAGATTCCATACGATGCACCAAAGGGCAGTTTCCAGGTTTTGATGTATTATCTGAGTTGACTCATGGCGATAATTCGGAGATCTAAATTTTTGATGAAATCGAGCCTCCATGTTACGACTCTGACAGCATTGAGATGAGAACTGAATTTCTCGAGACGTTCTATGAGGTGATTGGTACTTCGTGTGGTGAGAAATGCTGATTTACACCTTTCTTTATTGATTTCATCCCAATCCAGAGCAGGGTGACAATTTTCAGGCCATTGGCTTTCAGGGTATCGTAGGTATGATGGGCCGATCAACCAGATAGACTCCATGAGATGGTGGAGGGTGCATCCTCGTGAGACAATGTCAGCTGGATTCTCCTGAGTGGGGACAAATCTCCATTGGCAGCCTCCATTGGTGAGCTCTTGTATCTCTGATACTCTGTTTCCGACGAAGGTGGATAATGTTGAAGAGTGCATTCTCAACCAGTGCAGGACAATCTGTGAATCACTCCAAAGATATATATCAAATTCAAAACAATTAATAATCTCTTTGGTTTTAGCGATGAGCTTAGCTAGCAACTGTGCAGCGCACAGCTCAAGCTTAGGCAATGATTTCTTTTTTGTGGGTGCAACCCGTGACTTGGCAGTGAATAAATGTGCTGTAACATCACCTGCTATATTTTCCACCCGATAGTAAATACAGCAATCATAGGCACGTATAGAGGCGTTGCAAAATCCATGTAATTGTATACCTTTCGCGTAGGCTTGCAAAGGGTAGCGAGTAGCGAGGAACTCTGATTGAGTTTAGAGACTGAAGCTCCTTCATCATACTCTTCCAAGTAGAGTGTAAACCTTGAGGCACCGACTCATCCCAACCTAGATTCAGCAGCCAAAGTTCTTGCAAAATTATTTTTGCGATAACAAGCAATGGTGCAAGTAGCCCAAGTGGATCAAATAATGAAGATGCTATAGATAAAATGCTGCGTTTTGTTGACTTACCCTGATGGAGGTTTTTCGGTGTAAAGCAGAATAGAAATACATCGTGATTTTAATCCCACCGTATTCCTAATGCGCTTGAGATCGACGACTCGCTGAGATTGATCTCTTTCAGGCAACTGTCATCGATTAGTGAATTTACGTTGGAGTGCCATTTTGCTAATTCAAAACAGCTTTTTTTCAAAATTGATGAGACTTCATGCTTCATTTGCGCTAACTCGTCCACCGTATCTTCACCACATAGAAGGTCATCGACATAGAATGATGATTAGATCACCCTTGAACCCAAAGCAAATTCAGAAGTGTACTGGCCAGAAGCCAGGTAATGCAAACTTCTCACTGCAAGAAAAGGCGCAGCTGCTGTGGCGTAAGTGACGGTGTTAAATTGGTATGTTTGAACTTGCTTGTTGTTAGCGTTCCGCCATACGATGTATTGAAAGCAGCGGTCACGTGAGTCGATGAGCACTTGCCGATACATTTTAACAATATCGGCAGTGATAACATAGCGATGCAGGCGGAAGCGCAGCAGCAACGTGAGTAGGTCATCCTGAATTGTTGCGCCAACCATTAGTAAATCATTCACCGATTTCTGCGTCGACCTTCGGCATGAAGCGTCAAAGACAACTCTTAGTTTTGTTGAGTTTTTGTTTGGCTGAAGCACGAATGCTGGGGAATGTAGTAGTGCGGTGTGTTATAATTGGAACCTTTGGGAGGGTCATATGACTCAACTCTTCGTATTCCTGCATGAAAGAACTATATTGAGCTCTTCTGGATCACGTGCTAGGCGCCTTTGTTTAGTCGCAAAGCTCTGTCATGGGAAAGTCCAACTGAGATTGCAGGCTCCTTAATGGTAAGCGAACTATGATTCTGCCATCATGACTGCGAGAAACTGATTTTCTGAACAATGCTTCGCAATCGAATTGCTCTTCAACTGGCATTGTTTTTGAGGCTATCTCATCTAACTTCCATAATTGCTCAAAATTGAAATTGATTGAATCTTCATTAGACAGGAAGAAGGTTTTCGACTGCTGTGGCAATGTAGCGCTCGACTTGTATTTTCCTGAGACTACCCATCCAAGCAAGGTTTTCTGAAGTGTACGCAAATTGGTTCCAAACTTGATTTGCCTCACTGATAAAATATCAAAAAAGCTTTCGGTACCGAGCAACAAATCGATACGTTTAGATTTGAAAAAATTCTCGTGTGCAAGCGATAAGTTCGCTGGTAACCGCCATGATGAAATGTCAATTTATGATTCAGGCTGATACGAGATATGTGTAGTAACACAAAAGTTGAGTGCAAGTTCGAAATCATTAAATCGTGATTTAATATTTGTTGATGACTTATACTTAATCTGTGAAGCTGATTCTCCGATACTTAGAATTTGCATGTTGTGTCGTTCACGCGATAATCGCAATCTTTGCAAGAAGTCTTCTGTAATAAGGTTTACCTGTGAACAGGAGTCAAGCAAAGCTCGGTCAAGTTGATAACATCCCGATGAATCATTGACTAGAACAATAGCTGTCGCAAGAATAACTGCGTCCTTTGAAGCACTGCCTTGGAGGTGCGTGTGGGTAGAGGCTGATGTTCTAGGGGAAACTGGTTGTTCTGGTGGTGACGATGTATGCAATGGCTTGGATGGCATTGACGGTAGTCCTGTAGTGGTTTGATTGCGATGTAAAAGTGTGTGGTGAGACCGAGCACATACCTTGCATTTAAATGCAGAAGTACACTGCGTAACTTTGTGGTTTTTGGAAAGGCAGTTTATGCAGACCCCTAGATTTCTTGCCTTTTCGAAACGAGTAGCCACGGTCATGTTAGCGAATTCCTAACAGTTGTTGATAGCATGATTGGGCTGGGCACAAATAGCGTTTTTTGCAAGCAAACGAGACATTTTTTTGTTGTGGTTGATGTTTCTCAGACTTCCGAGAAGACTTATTGTCACCACGGTGAGCGTTGTCATAAACAGAATGTGAGGATTCTATCGACGTTAGGAATTGGCAATGACGATCCAGCACCTTGGAGCATTCCTCCCATTCCTTGGCAACCATGTGAAGTCGAGGGACTCCTTCCACTTTCTCTGTGTAACTTCATCTACTTTCTGCATGACTATGTAAAAATGCATTGCGTTTGAAATGTCCTTGTCTGAACGAAGTGTTTGCAATGAACTATAAATTGTCGATAAATTATCAACAAGCCGTTGAATTAGGGTTGAATTTTGCTTAGTGACCGGAAGTTCAAATAGAGATGCAATATCTTCTAAGAAAATTGCGGGATTATTTTCCCTCATTGTTGAGTTATGCAGGTCTTCCCCTAGCTGCTGGTGTATGGCACTTTTTACGCTGATGTACAGATCCTCGATTTCAGCTCTGCCATTGTCATTATGGTCCAATTTTTCTATTTGTGTCTGACAACTGCTGATTTGGTTGAAATATGACTCTTAGATACCTAAGCGGCACTTCAACTCATTTGGAGTCAAGGCCTTTCCTTCGCCTCTTCCATTTGCTTCAATAATGTTTTTAATACGTTTTTATTGATCTGCTTGTTTAGTTGTTTTAGTTGATCTACCATGGTAATTTATTAGGCAATGCAGCGAAAATTCAATATAACAAACGTATTGCGAAAAACGGAAATGTCACCAAACTATGACGATCAAATTCCAATCGAAAAGTCGAATGAAGGTCAGCGACTTGCAATGATCTTTGAATGACCGGTTGAATGTTTAATTTTTGCGAAAAAGAGCGACGAAATGTGAAAATTAGAATAAACGATGATGAAACGATGACCTTGAGCAAGGTTATGGATGTGACTCGATGACCTTCGGCAAGGTTATGAGTTTAATTTGCGATGACCTTGGGCAAGGTGATGAAATTTAAATCTTTAACAAGTTTATGGATGTAAATGAAACAATGACCTTGGGCAAGGTGATGAATTTGATTTGCGATGACCTTGGCAAGGTGATGAAATTTTCAATACACAAGATTTTTGAAAGCACACTCTTTAAACAAATTATTGTTATTTTTTAATTATTGTTGACATTTCGGAACAATCATGTCTCTGTTCGGGCGCCAAAAATGTAGGGACAGAAGCGTTTTTCTATTCTTTGCCCAATGTACAAAATTAATAGCCGCATTCAGTGGTTGAGCGCTCAGGGAGCGTTCAATTGTTTTGATGTCACTGAACTTACCCTATTGTTTACATATTCATGGAGCGGTCGCCATTTTTGGTAGCGAAAATTTTTTACGCTACTTTTACGCTACATTTGCCAGAGTTGCATTACTAACAAGCAAGCAAAAAAAACAAATAAATTCAAAGTCAAAGTGTTTTTAAGGAATTGGCTTAATAAATCAACGCATTATTAAGTGAAATTTGAAAGTTATTGAACTCAGAATGACTCAACAAAGGAATTATATTTATAAAAATATAGAATATGTAGTTTGGGATACGATTGAAGTTTTAGGTTTGGGAATTTTCTTTTTGTGGGATACTTGAAATTCGTGTGGAAAAATCAAACGTGGCAACTTTTTTCTCGTCTTGTTTACTATTTTTATCTTTCCGCTCAATGATCAGGTAGCATACCATTCAGGAACACATAGCGATCACTGATCAGGTAGCGCTCAAGGAGCGCTCACCCGCTGAATGCGGCTAATGCCTTCCCGTTTCACCATCGAATTGATACTGTTTTTATAGCCATCTGCATGACGGGCTGCACCGCTCCACACCAACCAACTTAAACGTCATACTAGGTCTGGTACCATTACACATACAGATATAGATGGCTGCAAGGCTGAGCCTGCATCGTCTGTATCACTACGGACTGTTAAACGGGACAAGGTACTCTAAATGCCATTTACCAATCCTCAAAACTTGACTGAAACGCAGACTGAAGAATTTAGAATTCCCTTAGACTAAACTCTACCGGTTTATCGCTTACAGAAGCACATCACAGCTGTAATCTCAGCCAGATCAACCCGGGAAACAGAAAGTCATCAGTGAATCTATCCAAGTTAACGTCTTTCTTCCAAGCTAAAATTTTTGCTATTAACGAGTGTGCTCGGCTCATGACCCGTAAACACACACGAACAAAAAACATAGTAATTTACACGGATAGCCAGGCTGCACTTAAAGCTAGAAAAAAGCTAAAGCTAAAGTACTAGAAACGGCGAACATCCTTTCCGAACTAGCTAAGAGCAACCGGGTGACCTTACATTGGATACCGGCGCATAGGGGTTTTGACGGCAATGAAGAGGCCGACAGACTGGCAAAGTCTGGGTCGGCTGAGGCCTTCCTTCGGAATTCCTCCTTCATTCGGAATTAAGAAATCCCTATTTAAACACTTAATGCAAAAATGGGCGCAGGCAAACAAATATTGGGCTCAAGCCATAGGACAGAAATTCACAAAACTGTTCCTACCACAATACTCTCTACCAAGCTCTAAATCCCTCCTGAATATGGACAAGAGGTGCACTAAAACCTTGGTAAGATTCATTACGGGACACTATAGCTTGAGGCACCATCTGAACAAAATGGTGCTATCGGGTGAGGCTCAGTGCAAATTCTGCATGGAGTCTATTGAGACGTCCCTGCACTTAGTCTCTCAGATGCCGGCTTTTGACAGTACTAGAAGGTCAGTCTTTGGGAAAGGAATAGTAGAGCACTCAGAGTTGGCTAGGTTAAATCATTCACAACTTATGACATTAATAAGGAAAACTGGAGTGGAACAACCACTCTAACAATAGAGGGATGGTACAATAGGCCAATTGAGCCGCAGTACCAAAGCTGTATAAGCTCAACCATTCTCATATAATAAAAATAAAAATGGATAAATCATATGTATCCTTCCTGACCTTACTAGATTTTTCGAAAGCTTTTGATACTGTAAACCATACTATATTAAACAAAAAATTAGTAACTGATTTTAAATTCCCAATTCAATCTAGCAGTTTAATTCGATCATACTTAACAGGCAGCAAAGAGTCTTTGTGAATGGTAATATGTCTTCATTCTTATCGGTTCTTTCGGGCGTGCGTCAGTGATCGATTTTGGGCCCCCTTCTATTCTTGTTATATGTGAACGACATATCGCAAGTTGTTGAAAATAGCTTCCTACATACATATGTATTTATGTATGCTGATGACATTCAGCTGATTTTCAGTTGTCCAATTAATGAAATAACACCACAATCCAACTGCTCAATAATGGTCTTGAATCGATCAGTGCTTGGTCATGTAGCAACAAACTGAGTCTCACTTCTACCAAATCTAAGGTTTTGTCAATTTACAAGAAGCATTTGGACCCATATACTCTTCCGAATGTATGCATTGGAAGCGAGGTTCTTTAAAAGGAATGGAAAAAAACTTAAATCTTGTTTGGAGCAAATATTTTTAAAATTTCCAAGAATTCATTTGACGAGTGTAAAAGATAAAAACAAAAAACAAATTCTAGTTAAATCATTATATAAAAGTGTACTCGGAATCGCATTCGAAAGTGTATTCGGTCCACACGATTATTTGTTTTTTCTTCAAATGGACAACGAGACTTCTTAAGCTTAACAGTGTCATTATTCGAAGACTGCCACCAGAGAATATAGAGTATGTATAAGCACACTATGTACTATAGAAGCCACATCGCTAAAAAAGTTTCGACCGAAAAATATTTTTCCGTAGGTCGTAACAGTACGACCACCTTTCCCATTGAATCTGTATTGTGTTGCTACTCATTCTCTCATTTGTTTAGTAACTTCTACTCAACCTGGTGTTATCGCTTCTTATTGTCACTGTTTTGTTCTCGTATCGACTTATTTCTAGTTGAGTCGTCATGTTAGATTAACGGTCTTTAAAGAGGTTGGATTCCACTTTAGGTTAGGTTGCGTCGAACTGTCCTAGAGAATCGTAGAAGATCGCAAAGAGGAACCTCCAAAGAAGTAGCCTCTGCTACTTATTTTAGGCAGCGAAAACTGGACATAGCAGAGCAAATTCTAAACCTCACAGTAGTCCAAACATGAAATCCATCGGCCAAAAGTCCATAACTTTTGAAAGGATAGGAATTTTTGAATGCAGTTTTTTGCAATCGACAGAGAAATGTTGGAAAATGACCTACATCTCAATAGAGATGTCACGGTCAGAACATTGGCTTTTAAAGTCAATTTTTGTATAAAATTTTTTTAAATTTTCATAAAAAAATGTGGTTAAAAGAGCTTGCAGAGCTTAAAATTAATCCGTTTGGTTTTATTTTATGGCCTCTGAATATGGGTCTATTTTTTGGTGCTTTGGAACCAAATATCACGGTCATTTCTAAAAGTTTTAATTGGCGGCTTTTTTGGTATACTCTATGGGATGAGGGATTAAAAAATAAGCAAAAATTAAAAAAAAATAAGACTAAAAATTAAAAAAAATATAGCGCAACACGCTACAAAAAAAAAATATTTTTTTTATAGCCCTTGAGACCACCTCCTTTTCTATCCCCAGCAGGCGCTAGAAGCCTTCAAATGAACCTAACTTGAGTTTTTCAAAGAAAATTTGCCCTAAAATTAGTATTTAAAAAAAGTATTTTTAAAAAAATTTTCATCCTCTGTATAGCCCTGAATATGACCTTTTACAAAGTACCCGGTTTAACACCACAGACATGGGCAATAAAACGGCTGAGACCTCAAAATCGTTCTTAATTGCAATTTTTCTCACCAAAATGTCATTTGTTTATTTCTGCCAAAGAAATTGGTTCTTGGTAGTGGTACCTAATACTTTTTCCTAGTAAATAAAAACATACCCCTTCATCTGATACCAATTTTATGCAAATTTTTACGAATTTTGCTGTATTTACCTAGACTATCTAGGATAAATTTTTAGAGTATAATAATAGAAAGCACCCTTAAGCAATTTTTTAAAGCTGGAATGGATACAAATATTAAACATTTAGAGTTTATCGTTATTATTCAATCAACCATTATTATTATTCAATCGTCAAAGTTGGCATCTCTTCTGAATCATTATCTTTTCTTTGTGTTTTGATTTATTTCATTTCAGTTATTTAGTTATTTCAGTTATTTTTCATTAACTAATAACTGTTCTCGGTTCGTTATCACTTTTTAGTGTTTTTTGATCTCGGCGTATAACTTAATGCGAGTTTCTAAAATATTCGATACTTGATGGCTTGACTTTGTTTGCTTTTCTCGTATGTGCATTGACTTTTAAATTTTCAGTGAATCTTAAACTGTAAAAGCATTGTTTCATTAAATTGAAACTTGTGAAACTTTTTCGAAACTTATAATACGATTTAGATTTAAAGCAAGGTATTCTCATTCATAAATATTAAGTTTTGATAAATCTATATACATACATATATAAAAATGAAAGGTCTAACTCACTCACTTCCCATCAACGCACAAGCTAAACCCTTGGACCTAGAAAGGTGAAATTGTGCACAGAGGTTTGTTTTATGATGTGTACGACGAATACGAAGGATTTTTCGAAATGATACTTCTAAGTACTTCAAAAAGGACATACACAGAATTTGTTCTTTGCACGGGCTAAACCCTTGGACGTAAAATTTTGCACACCGGTTTCTTTTATGATGTATACAAGGGAGAAGAAAGGATTTTTCGAAATTTTACTTCTAAGACTTCAAAAAGGACGAACACATAAATCTTTTGTTAGCCATCAAATATGGATTTTCTGTTTTCACGAAAACATTCCGCGTATAAATGCCTCAAAACCATTTTCAGCATTTTTCAAAACTCATCCTCTAAAGATCCAAAAAAGGACATAATTTGGTAAAAATACTCCCAATAACATAATAAAATAAAACGAATGTTATGAATTTTTGTCATGTGTCAAAGAATCTTCTTACGAACGATCTTACTACTTCTTCTATTGAATTCGTTTCCTTCTATATTTAAATCTTTCTCTAACCCAATTGCATTGAGCAATTTATTTATTCTTTTTTTAGCATCTATTTAACCTATACTGTAACGACCTTTCTTTGTAGCTGGGATATTTCTCAGTCGCGTCCAAGGTTCGTTCATTTATTTATTTTTATTGAACCGAGTGCACACTTTTATTTTGTCAGTTTGATATTTATACTTTACTAGCTGACCCGACGAACTTCGTCTCGCCCAAATATATCTAAATTGAAAAATTTTAATACGATTATGACTTTATTAAATTAAATGCAATGCATCTTAACTCACAACGCCGATTAATTTCATCATCAGAATTCCCAAGGAAATAAATTTGAAGAAAATTGTGATTAGCATTCACGACGGGTAACAATGCTCCTGCACGATGGTGAATTTGTCCTTGAATCTATAAAATCAAACACAATTTCTTGAGTTTGTGTAATGTTTTCTTTCGTTGAAGCTCTTTCGTAAATCTGTAATATTTGCATTCGAAAAAGAATTTACTTTAAACGTAGGGTTAAACCCTCGTGTTTTGATAATATTCGCCCCAAATGAAGTCATTTGGAAGAAACTGTTATATTTTTGTATGTTGTCCAAGAAATCGATCGAATATCTTCGCCAGGTGTCAATTTTACGTTTCCGATCGCACAACATATTCCCGGTGGTTCCTGTCGAAACCTCAAAGCATTGCAATATTGACAAACAGTGCTCATTGTACCGAAGTTGGCCATATCCGCTGCGTAATCGACTGTTGGATCATACCTGAACGCCAAACGTTCGTTAATGATTTTGTCCGTCTTTTTTGTCCACGTTCAAAGTTATTTCGAACGTTAGCTTGTACTGAGCGAGTCGAACTTGATTGAATACGTCACGTACGAGTCATAATCGTTCGCCCTTGCGAAATTCATACACGATTTTCTTCCAAACGGTGTCTGTGTTCTGCATCTGTCTCATTCACACGATGGATTGAGCTGAGTTACGCGTATGTCGACCGAAATTCGACGTCTAATTGGTGGCAAACCGCAAACCAAAAGGCAAAATATTAAATTATCACGAACTTATATGACCACAGTAAACAAAAACACAAAATAAGCACGCACTGATCATTACTATCATTATTGTATGTACATATATCATATCAAAAATTGTCATATTTTATGTTCATTTTTTAATCTCATATTTTTTTCATTTTCATTTTTATTTTTGTAAACTTTGATGTGACAGCAAACAACTGATGTAAACTGTTTTTTTCTAATATTTTTTTACTGAAGTTTTAGTTTTATACAAATTAAAAATACAAATTTTCGACTTTTCCGATCGAGTTTTCCATAATTTTCTTTCATACAAACCTTGTCCTGACAATTACGAACAATCAGTCAAATCGGTCCAGCCGTTCTCAAGTGATGGCGGGACATACATGGCCATTTCATTTTTATATATATAGATTTCGTTACTTCAGATTTGTGACAATGTTAAATTTATTAATACTTAAGATACAATAATAAAAATTTTGTTAGATTCCTGGTGCCTTGTATCCTTGTATGTCGTGGGCGTCGCCTGCGATGTGGTTGTTTTTGATTTCGTCGTGGTGGTGTTGACGCGATTAATGGCGTCTGCTTGGTCGTGGAGTCGAAACCTACCCGGCAGAACGCGTCACTGGTTGCGTCGTCGAGCACGCGCGGCAGAAGATCTTAGGATGGCCGTGGAGTCGAAACCCACCCGGCAGAACGACTTTATGATGGCCGTGGAGTTGAAACCCACCCGGCAGAGCGCGTCACTGGTTGCGTCGTCGTGCACGCACGGCAGAGGATCTTAGGATGGCCGTGGAGTCGAAACCCACCCGGCAGAAAGACTTTATGATGGCCGTGGAGTCGAAACCCACCCGGCAGAAAGACTATGATGGCCGTGGAGTCGAAACCGACCCGGCAGAACGCGTCATTGGTTGCGTCCTCGAGCACGCGTGGCAGAGGATCTTAGGATGGCCGTGGAGTCGAAACCCACCCGGCAGAAAGACTTTATGATGGCCGTGGAGTCGAAACTCACCCGGCAGAAAGATTTTATGAAGGCCGTGGAGTCAAAACCCACCCGGCAGAAAACACTTTACACTTCACTGATTTCTGTGCGGCTCTGCTGAGGCTGACGGTTGTCTTCGCTGTCGCTGCTGGTAAGAGATGCAATATTTTCATTGGAGTGAACATATTAACATTATTAAACATATATGCCTTGAACACATAGAAATCGCACTGCGCATTATTCGGAGCGAACTGTCAAAATTACACGGCCTCTTATGGGAAACGAGAAAAAAATAAAATTACGTCGCTGCCTCTGCTTGCGACTGCGAATAAATCGCATCTGCCTGCGATCGATCCAGTTCTTTCGCAGGCAGATGCGATTTATTCGCAGCCGTCGCTCCTGTTCTTCTTATTTTTGTGTGTTTATATCGACTTTGACAAACCAAAACTTCGCTGCGGCAGAAGATTTCTGACAGTTCGCACCGAATAATTCGCAGTGCGATTTTCTATGTGTTCAAGGTAATAGACTTAAACTATTCTTACACATGTAATTCTTAATTCTAAAACTCGTTTCTCGCTTCACAAAACACTTTCACTCAATTCTTTATATTTTACTTGTTGAATTTACTATGCAAATCGAGTGCATTCAAGACTGATATCCAATCGAATTGGATTTAGGCGGTTCGAGGATCGGATTAAATTACGTCAAAGTAAGCGTCAATGTATCGTGGTCGCTGTGTAGTGCTGAAGCATTGCATTCATAAATGCATGCTTAGCATTTACCAATTGTTTCGTTTAATGGGACCGGGGTGCGGCACGTGGATACCCAACACGCTTCCGATGTCTAACTAAGGGTTACCACTGCATTTGTTAAAGTTGGTAACGTATCCACAATCATTTCGGATGTTTGAATTACGATTACACCTTTATTTGGCCTTAAGTTACTAAGATATTAGTAACTTCCCAGATTATTGGGCTATTCTGGCGCTTGACAGTTTCCCTGGCGATTGCTTTGGAACATTTCCCAATTCTTCTTTGCCTCGTAATTTTTTACCATATGTCCTGGTCTATTACACCAGTGACAATTAATTTGCTTTCTTTCCGGCTTGTTTGGTGTATTCGTTTTCGGTTGTTCCTACTCACGAATGTACACGTTTATTGCAAAATGAACAAACTACTTTCTCCTGTGGTGCAAGATGCAATGTGTAGGATTCAAACGAATTCATATTAATTTTCTATGTATTTGCTCGTTGATGGATGGAATTACTTCTTTGTATGGTTTCGAACGCATCTACATTTGTGCGATGTTTTTCCCCGTAACGTTGAGCTTATAAATTCGCAATGCGGCGTCCTGTCCTGTTTTGCGGCCGCTTCCATCGTACTCAACAGTGCACTCTCCGTTTTCGTTATAGATAGCTCGAATTATTTCTATTGCCTGTATTTGTAGTGTTCTATTGATATATTTGACATCTCTGTCAAACGATCTATTGAACTATCAGCTATTGAACGATCAGCAAGTCATCACGAATCGTTTAACGCCAGAACAGCGCTTTCAAATGATGGAAATTTACTTTCCTTAAAAATACATCTTTTGGCTAAGTTCATAGAATACTTTGTCCATTTTACGGTCAACATAACCAGCCTAGTGAGTAAAGTTAAGTTAAGTAAAGTCAGTTATTGATCGTTTTCGCACTAGATACAGGATACAGGAACAGATACAAGCCTGATAAAGAAATGTGCGATAAAAGATAGCACAATAATAGACAAGTCGAATAGGGAAGACATAAGCGGAGCCTTTGGCGGTTGTGTGACCACAGAACGATCAACTACTATATGCCATAAGGAGGTCCAGGGCTTAAGTTTAAAGTTACACGTTGTGTCACTTAAACAAGGGGTACCGGTAGACGCCATATTAGGAAGAGATAATTTGTGGAACAAATCCGTTATAAATACAATGCAAAAGAGTTTAACACTCTTTAATGAAAACAAAGAGTTAATTTTGGAGTTACCAATAAAAACTATCGAGCAGATAGAAGAGGAAAGTAAACAATATGACATACCAGTGGACGCAAGAACAATTACAATAGTACCATTAAAACTTCGTACAAAATTTAAGAATGTTGTAATTCATAAAGAAAAAATAGATCCAAGAATCTATATAGCAGACGCATTAAAAAAGTAAATGTAAAAGATAACAAGGTTTATGTTCCGATGTTAAATGAACCGAGTATGATCACGAGATAAACAACGAATTTAAACCAAAATTCACAAACTTTGACGAGTACACAATACAAAGTTCTAAGTCAATTAATAGCATAGCCAAAATAGATGTCAGAAGAAGAATAAATGAAATTGAGTTAGATAAAATTAAATATGGAAGAAAAAAATTCCATAGAAGAAAAAGTTAAAATCGTTTAACGACGTCATTCTATTAGACGGAGACGAACTTTCATTTACAAGTATATTGAAACACGAAATTTCAACAGGCGCAGATCAACCGCCAATAAATAGAAAAAAGTACAGATTACCGCACATACATAGGGAGGAAATAAATAGACAAGTTAACAAACTTTTAGATGGTGGATAATCAAACTTTCAGTGCCCAATAAAAGTGGCAAGGACGGGGCGAAAAAATGGAGACTAGTAATAGATTACAGGGAACTAAATGAAGCTACGATTAAACAATTTTTTCACATTTCTCGTATTGACGAAATCTTAGAGCAATTAAGCCATAGCAGAAAGTTTACAAGGCTAGATTTGGCAAGCGAATATAAAGTTTTAGTCGATGACAGGGACAAGGAGAAAACAGCATTCAGTACAAGACTAGGGCACTTCGAATTCAATCGAATGGCATTTGGGCTAACAGGTGCCCCACCAACATTTCAAAGGATAATGAATCATATACTAATAGGTCTACAAGCCATAGACTGTTTTGTTTATTTAGATGACATAGTTATCAAGGGTAGAAAACTGAAACAACACGAACAAAGCTTATGTTCAGTATTACAAAAATTACGTGAACATAATTTAAAACTAAATACAGGGAAGTGCAGATTTCTAAGAAGAGAGATTATTTATTTAGGACGCAAATGTATAGGGCAGGGCGCATTCCCTGACTCCAGCAAAGTGGAATGCGTTAAGAGCATTCCGCCGTTTAAAAATAAAAACGAGGTGCTTAGGACTTAGGACTAGTAAATTATTATAGAAAATTCATACCGGGCTAAGTTCATTTGGACGCGAGAATGCCAGAAATTATTCATATCACTGAAGAAGGCAATAATAACACCCCCGGTTTCGACATATCCGGATTTTGGAAAAGAAATCATACTAACTACTGATGCAAGTAACGAAGCGTTAGGCGCAGTACTTTCTCAGTGTAAAATAGGCGAAGATTGGCCGATAGCCTTTGCTGGCAGAGCCTTGAATGACGCAGAAAAGCGTTACTCAACTATAGAAAAGGAGTTGTTAGCCATTGTTTGTCCAACAACAAATTTCAGAGCTTATTTGTTAGGAAGACCATTCAGGATAGGGACAGACCATCAAACTTTAAAAAGAATAGCTAGCATAAAAGACCAGACTTCAAGACTGGCAAGGCTTAAACACAAATTGTCAGAATACGATTTCTGAAGCATATAAAAGCCAGGTAAGAAAAACCTAAACGCAGACGCGCTGAGTAGAATTCCTCAAAATCGGAACACAGTAACAGCTGTACAAACTCGATCTAACACAAAAATAGTGGAGCAGGATAAACTTCAAACCACAACCGTAGAGAACGTCGTGGATGCGGAGGAACCGGCAAACAGAATAGATAACACAACCACGTTGCAATCCCACCCGAAAGAAATAGAGACTCATAAAAGATTTTCATAATACACCTTTAGGAGGTTACCAGGTCAATGGGAAAACCTACCTACTAGCTAAATAGGCAGCAATATCCCTTGGTGGCCAGGAATGCAAAGATAAATTAAAGATTATGTAAAACTGCCCGAAATGTTAAGCGAACAAAAGTTAACAAAAATGGCCATGGTGCTAATGCGGATATTATACTACAAACATTTGTAATAAAAAATTGTAAATGTAAAATTGTTATTGCTTTCTGTACAAAGTTGTCATCTTTACGCTCTCAGGTTTCAGAGTTTAGTTCATCCAGAGAGGATGAACTTCTGCGAAGCAAAACAAAATGATTGTGGTCGACGAGGACGAACAGCGATTAAAACGGTTTTCTAGTGTGGTGAAACAGCTATCCCAGACACAGAAGCAAGTACTGTTTTGCCAGAGCTTTTTATGACGAAGTAATCACGCGTTATGGAATTCCGAGAATGCTATTGCATTTTTCTATGTGTAATCACAATACCAAACAAAATTTTGCGAGAAAGCAGAAATGGTTCATCGAGGACAAACAATGTTCGTAGTGTAAGATCCCCATAAGTATTTCACTTTTCGACGCGCTGTTTCTCGATAAGCATTCCAAAGCAAAAAGAAATTGTTGGTGTATTTAGCCAAACCTCTAAACCAAACTTATGCTTGTCTCCCACTCCCTGAATATAACTCCATTCAAATTTTTTGGGGCGTGGCTTTGGTTTAGGATTTATGGGCGTTTAAACGTCAAAACTTTTAAATACAATATCTTCCAAACTATTAGGTGCACCAGTGTAAGCGGGGTACCGTTTGAAAGGTAATTTTAATATCTATTGTCTAAGTCTTAATCCTTTTTTTGATTTTATGAATAGTTATGGAAATAATTTAGTTTTAAAGAAAAAATGCGCGTAGTGTTCGGTATTTCGGGTTATAATTCCCCTCTCGTGAGGGGACAGATCACGAAACCGAGACGAGAACAACGAGGACTATGAAATTGTACCAAACGAATGAATTCCTACTTAATACAAACACTCCTACATACAAACATTCCTACTTAATGAAAAAAACACATCATGAAATACACATAAAACTGTTTTTAAATAATCATTCCTTCTGCAATTTACCAACTCTAACGGTAAGTATGACCTATTATATATCGCTGAAGAGAGAAAATTATGGGCTTTAAAAATAGTGTTGTTAATGTATACCTTAATTTTCATATAAGAGGGAGAGGAAAGGTTTTATAATGGCACATACTCCATTTTTTCTTAAAACTAAAATATCTTCCAAACCGTAATCTTGGTGGTAAAATGGTTTCGTACGGAAATGAGGGGAGTATGGCAATACCTTTCTTTTGACACCTCGATCATTAATATACCTTACCTAATTTCGGAATAATAAACCTTTAAGGAGGTGACCTTTCGGAACTTCCAACCGCCGATAACAGGCAAACTAATGTCACGCCCCCAAAAGTGGGCGGATATTTACCGTTATAACGGTCCCAAATAACGGTAAAAAAAGTAACAAGAAAATCGGAGCAAAACGAATGGCATTCGAATGGTTTATCAATTATCCCTTCTAACGCGTATTCGCTTGAATTGTTAGTGCAAAATAACAATAGCAAAGTCGATCTTCCGCTCCGTTCATACTCATTAAGAAAACGTCTTCACAACCTTTCACTCATTAGGAGATTATTCAATTTTGCTTTGCTACGAACGCAGGAGTCTTGAGCTCGCAGCAAAAGTGGTCGACCGCGATTTCGACCAGTTTTTCGAGCTTAGCTTAACTTGGTTCATTCAAACTAAATGTTGATAGCATCATTCGTCCCGTGAAATCTCTTTATCTATTAATACTCTGCACCTAGATGAAAAATTTGGCTTAAATAACGCGCTTGTTGACCCCACCGATATTGTTGTTGTTTTTGGTGCTGACCCCAACAACAACAACAGCTTTTGTTGCTCACTTGTCGTTCCAGAGTTATAGCCCTTTAAAGTTGGAAAAGTTCAGGCCTGTATCTCCTAAACCTTAAAATATATATATATGTTATTGATATTGCTGGAAAGGTAATTAATATATCTGTCATTCATATGTCATCATATCTGTAAAATAATATTTTGTCGAAAACCGTTCAGTTTTGGACAAAAATGAAAATTGAGATTTTTCGTACTATTTTTTTCCATTCATTAATATTTTCCTAAGAATAATGTATAATTAACCCACATAGTTATGCCAATAATAAGAAAGTATAGCCATTTACCTTTTTATAGACGCATATATCTTTGAAATCAGTGTGGGATCTCAGGAGAAAACATATATTTGAAAATTGAATCAGGTACTCTTATAAATTTTTCGTCTGCCGCGCTCTACTCTCTACTTTCTAATCTCTACTTGAACTCGTACAAGTGAAAAATTTGTTGCACACCCTCCTTTTGTCATGTTCAGCATGGTTCTGCTTTCGACCCGGTAGCTCAGGTTTACCCCTTTTTCTCTTTTAGAGTGCGGCTCTGACCCGCCATGCTTCGGGCTGCCACAATAACTACTTATCTAAATACTTACATCCTACTACCTACTAAATTCCATCGCTCACTTCATACTTTAATCACCATATTTTCCCTTCTCTTCCCTCTCTTTCACTTTCCGGTTCCGCACCACCCTACACACATCATGACTAACACATTATGTTTTCTTTTTCTTTTATTAATACAATTATTTGTTTAACGAGATACATTTCCTACCACGATTATTTATACCTTGGCACAATGTTACGGCTACTCCAGCCCGCAAGCTATCTTTCCTAGACGGATTACTGGTTAACTTTAACTTAGGGTGTCGCAAATCGAGAGAGCTCTCTGGACCTGGTGTTCACTCAAAAAAAAACACAAAACAACGTATGGAATTTCCCGTCACTCGTTTTTAACGCTGGGGCTCAAGTCTAACATCAGTCAAAATTGTACATAATATCGTGTAGTTGTGAATTACATCCATATATCTATTTATGACTTATGTCGAATTTCGAATAGCATTAATTTTGAACCGAATCGATTCAAGAGGTTACATCAAATTAATGTATAAAACACAATGCGGCTTCAGCTTCAAAAACGAACACAAGCAAAATCTTATGAGAACAAAAAAAAAGCCTGAGGCGGCCTCAAAATAGATTTTCGTATGGCTTCAAAATTTTCCCCTCAAAAGTGTTGTCTACGTTTTATCATAAAAATATGTTACCTTTCAAAAATTCCAACAAAAACAATATGATTTTGACAGCAATAAAAATTTTTTTACTTCAAACATTTTTATTATATTTCAGCAGGCAAAATAATGAACTTGAAAAAAAATTAATAAAAAATTCGTGGTCCCATGTCCATTTTCAATTAAAACAAGCCCCATAATATGTTATTGGGCTCTAATTATAAGTAGTTTATCAATCATTTTTAGATATTTTTATTTTTCTGTGCATTAAATTTCTAATTTATTTTGATTTTTGTAAACGTAAATAAGTAATAACCGCTGCTTATGCCTGAAGCTGAAGCTTTTAATTTTGTTCCGACTTCAAAAAAGCCGTCGAAAAAGCTGAAGCTGAAGCTGCGTATTTTTTATACATAAACGGTTTGAATTCAAATAAAATATATCAAAATATTCTACGAGAAGATCTCTAATTATACAAGTGTATTACAATAAAAAACTACATTATTACAATAAAACTACATATATGTTCTATCTTAAATATATCTTGTTAACGCCCTTTTGCGACATCTTCCGGATTAATTATCTTTAATGGTGCATGTGTTTTATACATAAACGGTTTGAATTCAAATAAAATATATCAAAATATTCTACGAGAAGATCTCTAATTATACAAGTGTATTACAATAAAAAACTACATTATTACAATAAAACTACGTATATGTTCTATCTTAAATATATCTTATTAACGCCCTTTTGCGACATCTTCCGGATTAATTATCTTTAATGGTGCATGTGTTTTATACATAAACAGTTTGAATTCAAATAAAATATATCAAAATATTCGACGAGAAGATCTCTAATTATACAAGTGTATTACATAAAAAAACTACATTTTTACAATAAAACTACATATATGTTCTATCTTAAATATATCTTATTAACGCCCTTTTGCGACATCTTCCGGATTAATTATCTTTAATGGTGCATGTCTCTGGTTTGAAACTTTATTAATTTCCAATTGAACTTATCTGGTTGGCAGGGTAGAACACTGCCATATCCACAATTCGCTGGGAACAGTCCTCCTTTTGACTATCGGCTTGAACTGCTTTTGCCGCTGTCGCCTTGCGGTTGACACAAACGTTTCTTTCCTTGACACTGGCTTTGTGCTGGAACACTTTCAAAATCAAGCGTGTCTCTTCGGCGATTGACGTGAGAATGAGACGTTCTTTTCTTTTCTTTTGGCTCTGGAGTAACTTCATAATCAAGCGTGTTGGTGTAGCCGGCGTCGTGTTAACGCAACTTCAAATTCGAGCGTGTCGTGAATTATGCAATCCGCGGTAATCTTAACATTGATTAACCGACGTTGCTCAGGAACTTGTCTAGCCAATTGACTAAATCATCAACATTTGAATGATTTCAATATTGTGTTATATTTCGCAACGTGTATTACTATGTTCAACTTTGGTTTATACTTTTATTTTAAGTTATTTTTCTACACGACCCGAACTCTACAGCTCCAGCAATCGAAAAGGAAGCTCCCTTCGTGATTTTTATTCTTTTTCACCTCCGTATTATGTCCGAAGCTTTAATTACCGTTGTTTGTCCAAAACTTGATTTTTTCTCCAAAATACCCTTTTTTCAACTCCTCTCAATTCTCTATTCTCCTAAACCTTAAAATACCCTGCATTACGTACGTTTCTTTCACCTGACAGCTGTTCGCTATATTTTCTACTGTAATCTAGGTGGAGTTCTTCATACTTCTTACCAGCCGCCAGCAACAAATTTTGATGAAAAATCGCGATTTTTCATCAAAATTTTTCGCCTGCGCCGCAAAATATGACAACATAAAAACTACACAACAAAGATGCTCTGAAAAGTGCACATTTTAGCCGAAGTAATATTTGAATCAAATTTTATCTATTTTTTTATAACTTTTATGACTGACAACTTACACGAATGTGTAAATTTTAAAAATTCGTTTTCTCCTAAGATCCTGGACTGATCGCGATGAAAAAAAAATGTGTCGAAAGATAAGAGCCTCTACTTTCTTATTATTGGCATAATTATGTGGGTTAATTATACATTATACTTAGAAAAAAATTAATGAATCGAAAAAAATAGTACAAAAAATCTAAAATTTCATTTTTCTCCAAACCTCCAAACGGATTTCGACAAAATATTATTTCACATAAATGACAGATAATTTAATTACCTTTACAGCAATATCAATAACAAATAGGTGTCTTGTAAGGTTTAGGAGATAAAGGCCTGAACTTTTCCAACTTTAAAGGGCTATAACTCTGAAACGATAAGAGAGCAACAAAAGTTGTTGTTGTTGTTGGGGCCAGCACCGAAAACAACAACAACATCGGTGGGGTCGACAAGCGCCTTATCTGTTCCAAAAATTTTTATTGTTGTTGGGGTCTGCTCCAGAACAACGGCAAAAAAATGATAACGGGGCTTAAAGGAAGGACTTCCCGGTAAGGCCAATCGTATTGTTGTTTTTGTTGCTTGTGATGGAGACACCAAAAACAACAAAAACAGCTGTCGCTCTCCCTACTTTCAAAGTTATAGCCCTTTGAAATTAGTATCCCTATATATATAGAAACGTCAGTTAAATACCTTTCATTTATGTAAAGTAGGAATGTACCGAAAAATGCATATTTTTGGAGACATAAACGTAATTTTAATATTTTTAGTGTTCTTTCCGCCCCATTAATAAAGTAAAGCATATAACTTACGCATTAAATTTATGGAAATACAAAGTAGAGGTCATTAGCTCTCCACAGCTATTTGTTTCATCGTAATCGGTGCAACATTTTAGGAGAAATCTAAAAAAATGAAAAAATTATATAAAAAATCGCTAATACTAAAAAAGCATCTACTAATCTTTCAGAGTATTTTATCCTAAAATCCTGCATTGATTACGGCGAAAAAAGCGCTGTGGAAACCTAATGACCTCTAGTTCGTTATTTTCCGCACAATATGGAAATGACATGTGGGTTAATGAAATGTTTTACTTTTTTAATGCCTTGGAAAAAGTACAAATATTAAAATCGCGTTGTCTTCAAAAATATGCATTTTTTGGTAAAATCTTAATTGACATAAATGAAAGTAATTTAACTTACCTTTCTAACGGTGTGTCTCTATACAGGATATCTTCTATAGTTTAGAAGAAAGAGGGATACTAATTTCAAATTTGAAAGGGCTATAACTTTGAAAGTAAGGCAGAGCGACAGCTGCTTTTGTTGTTTTTGGTCTCTCCATCACAAGCAACAACAACAACAAAAACAACAATACGATTGGCCTACCGGGATCTGTTCCTTATCGTTCATCTGTTCCTCGTGCGATTTTTCAGACGTGTTGTTTTAAAGAACCAATGATCAACGCAACGCGGCGCCCTAATTTAGTTAATCTAAATATTTATATAAAAAATTAATTCGTATTAAAAATTTATACCGATTTATCGGATATCGACATTATCTTGCCAATAAATCATGATTAATTAGTACATTTTTGCCATCTCTAGTACTAGATGTAAAAATTCATAAAAGAATAAATTTTAAATTATAAAACTCTTATTATAAAGTGGAAATTTGAAAGTATTTTGAAGTATATAAAGTATGTACCCCACATGTTTTATATACATAAAACACATTTTTTATAGAAAGAATTATTTTATGTTTATATTCACAAATTATCTCGAATTGATTTTATTTAAGACTTGAAGTGGATTTGCCATTATATTTTTTATAAAATACGCATAGTATACAAATCATTCCTTTTTCCGATAAATAAAGTTTTAGTATACAAAAACAAATGTACTTCGATGCAATTGTAAAAGCGTTTGCCTTCGTATCAAGTACTAAAAAATGTAGTTCAGTCATTTCGTCCAGAATGTTTTATAGACGAATGTGTAGTAAAGTAACTACTACACAATTACCTAATTAAAAAATTAATTGGACGTATAACCAGTGACCGACAAAAGTCTACATACGGAATCCATTTCTGCTATCCGACGAGTCTAAAAACATATTAAGAAAAAGTAATGATGCAGTTTTGTTTTGGAATAAATCGGGCCCCGTAAAACATGTTCAATCTTGTAGTTTTGCCGCAATAACAATAACTTTAAAAAGGGGTGAGGACTTTCGGTTCCGGTTGTAGTCTTGAAATTTAACTGCCAATATCTCCTAAACTATAGCAGATATCCGGCTGGTATGGTTGCCGTTCTTAGAGTATCTTCAATTTATGCAGTATGATATTTTACCGAAAAGCTTATAGTTCTCGAGAAAAGCCCAATTTAAGATTTTTAGTACTTTTTTTGTGTATATAAATTTTTGAATATAAATTTGGTCAGGTATCCACGAAAAAAGCTTTTTTTCCGCGTATTATCTCGCATTGCCGCTTTAACGTGCCGCCACAAACCCTCGATGCTATTAGTATGGGCACCGGTTGAAGGGTCCTTAAGATTGAGAGATCGATTCACTTTGAAGTGAACAAATCCCTAGTGGGTAGTTAGTGCTAGCTAGTGGCTACCTTGGATCGGACCTGAACTATTGGATAGGAAATGGAATTATGTTTCAAGGAATGTAACTCCCATGCTCGTGTGGATTCTCCAAGTATTTTTCCTGATTTTTTAAAAATTCCTAATTATTTGAAAATTCAGTAGTTCAGAGGTGAGTAAGTGGTCAGGAAGAAGTGGCTACCTTGGAGGATGCGTGCATCGATCGGAGCTGAACTATTGGATAGGAAATGGAATCAGGTTTTATAGAGTGTAATTCCCATGCTCGTGTTGATTCTCCGAGTATTTTTCTTAATTTTTTGAAAATTCAGTATTTCAGAGTTGAATAAGTGGTCAGGATAGTGGTAGAAGTGGTAGAATAGTTCAGGTCCGTTCGATGCACTCCTCCTCCAAGGTAGCCATTAGCCACTTCACTTAATCATCTCTGAAATACTGAATTTTCACAAAATCAAGAAAAATACTCGGAGAATCCACACGAGCATGGGAGTTACACTCTTTAAAACCTGATTCCATTTCCTTTCCAACAGTTCAGGTCCATTCGATGCGCACCTCCTTCAAGGTATCCACTAGCCACTTCATCCTGACCACTTATTCACCTCTAAAATACTGAATTTTCACAAAATCAAGAAAAATACTCGGAGAATCCACACGAGCATGGGAGTTACACTCTTTAAAACCTGATTCCATTTCCTTTCCAATAGTTCAGGTCCGATCGATGCACACCTCCTCCAAGGTAGCCACTGGCCATTTCATCCTGACACTTACTACTAAAATAGTGAATTTTCAAAAATTCCAAAAAAATATTCAGAGTTGCTTAAAAATATTTTTTTTTTTTATTTCCGTGAATAATAATTTAATGAAAATATATTTCCAGTGATTATTGCAGACATTTTAAGAAAATAAAAAGTTCGCTACGTAGCCAACTGTGGTGGATTTGAAAAAGAGTATGGTGAGTTTTGTGGTTCATGTCCGTGCTAAGTTCGCTACGAACTTCACGCATTTCCATAAATGAGAAAAAGCTACTCTCTTATATAATGATATATAGTTCGCAACGAACTATACAACGGTCGAATTACAACGTATTCGTTTGTTTTTTTAAGGCACATTTCCATATACCTCCAATGGAATTTGTCCTTGCTTCGACTCCTCGGATGTGGAGCATAGAAATGCCCATTTGGGAATTTTATGCTTCTATCAGGAGGAAACTCTGGCAACTGATGCAAAATTTCTTCCGGTATCGGTCCATCAATATCGCAGTTAAATAAATTGTAAATTTGTACGAGATATTTAATAGAACTCATAATTTATTCAAATTACGCTCACAAAAATATCCTAAAATCATAAATAAATTTCGTACAATCGTTACTCCAAGAACAATATGGATAACGTTAATCCCCGAATTAATTTACAATTTCGAACACGAATTTAAACGAACACGATTGTAAAAGATGTATAGTAAGAATATTTAAAAAAGGTATAGACCAATAGAAAAAATACTTATGTACATACTTACTTTATGGCGACCTTTACATGCATTTCTCCTAAATTCCTACACCGATCATGACCAAATAAATTTCTATAGAAAGCTAATGATCTGTTCTTTCTTAGGATTTATATAATTATATGTGGCGATTACAATTTTACTTAGAAAAACATTATTGAATTCACAAAAAACTACTAAAAATTTAAATTGCGCTTTTCTCGAAAACTATAAGCTTTTCGGTAAAATATCATATTACATAAATTGAAGATACTCTAAGAACGGCAACCATACCAACTTGATATCTGCTATAGTTTAGGAGATGTAGACAGTTAAATTTCAAACGACTAAAAAACCGTATGCGAAAGTCCTCAACCCTTTTTGAAGTTGTTGTTGAGGTCAGCGCCAAAAACAACAACAAAAAAATGGGGCGTGTTTTACGTCTCCTGATGTGTTCCTTTTTTTTAAATCTATTTTTATAAGCAGTATCAAAAAAATAACATGCATTCATATAAATTTAAAAAATTGTTAACAAAAATCGAAAAAAGCTCTTGACAAAAAATTTAGTGTAAAAATTAAGAATATTACACAATTGAGAAAACGTATATTTGAGCTGTAGTTTTCGACTCCGTGGAAGGACTAAATGCTTATATTCATTGAAATGTGTTTAACATATATAAAGGCGTAATATTTTGGATCGATAATAGAGGAATATAATTGATAAATTTATCCATTCCATTTTTCCACTCCACTCCATTTTTCAATACTTTTGTGAATATTGAGACTAAGCAACACTGGTGTGCTCGGAGTAGTGCAGATGGAGTTTTCGTGCTCGGTGTGAGAGCGTGGTGTTGAGAACGGAAAAATATCCCATTCTCTCTTTTACACACAAAACAACAAAAAAACCCTGCTTGCCAAGCGTAACCACAGCCAAAGGGTACAAATCTTGTTCATTCACAGCACTTAATTGAGTCGTGTAACCTCGGTACTGGGAATCTGAAATCTTGCATGGTGATTGGCCCTACACTGTACGGACTGTACGAACGGATTTCGTGAAAACTCTGCGTGAAGTACAATGAGGGTAAATAGAAGGTGGCCGGGATACGTGCATCTAGTTTCAAATAAAAGAATGCATCACACGAATTTGTGTGTTTCTGTGCCAGTCTTTCGTTTTCAAACTACGATTAGTCTACTTTACAGGGCCGTTGCCGCTGAAAGTGCAAGCAGGAATTCATCACATCTTAATTTATGGCAGTGCCAGGATTTTTTCACAAAGAAACCTATCTAAAAAAACTAAAAACTTTGCGATTATTAACGTATAATTTTTGTACATATTTTTAAAAAATATTGGGTCCGGAAAAGTTCGTGTCGTTTTTCCGATAGGTGGGGTCAATTGTTAGTAACTCTGGCAACACTGATCGCAGCGATACCTGAATGCTTATTGGAAAGGTGACACTCCGACCGTAACAGTATGTAAATAACGAAATTGGTGCGGTGGTTGGAAAGTTGTTTTCTTTTTTAAAATCAAAAATTGTATCTTATTTTAGCTGGGTTACTAAAAGAGTCCGAAGACTTTAATAAAAAGTCCTTCTGATTTATTATTAACTTCTGTGAATTTATTACACTATTTTATTGCACTGATATTAATTCTCAAGTATCACTACTTTTATATTATTTATGTTATCTTAAACGCGATTTCGTCGCTCTACGTACACTACTCGACTCGTTAAGGTTAAGGGTATATTCTTTAGGGTATAGGGTATTCTTGATCAGCATGACCTGAGTCGATTTAGTCCGTCCGTCTGTCTGTCTGTTGAAATCACGATCACAGGAGAACCGGTGAAGATATCGTAATGAAATTTCAATATCGCAGAAATATTGTTTCTTGTAGTGTGCAGGTTGGTATTGAAAATGGGCAAAATCGGTCAATAACCACGCCTATTTTTTATTAGAAATGTGATATCAGCGTTCGTTTTTGAGGTACGACAACAAAATTTCATTCCTGGGTATAGAGAAGCATTATTCGTTAAGTGATCCGCCCACTTTTAGGTTACACATGCAAAAGGGGGTCTTAGGGCCAGTTTTTCAGCTCATGAAAACAAACTTATTACCACGTAAATAAAGTTTAAATTTTAACACAATAATGAAACAACTAAGCTAGTTATTTTGTTTTGAAAACAGGTAACGACCACGCCTACTATTTATGCAGTGGACTCATGGAGCCCGGGACGGTTTATCTACTTGCACCCCCTAGAATTCAAGAAGTCAATACTTGATTTCCAAAACTGGGTCTGTGATTAAATGTGATTATAAGGTAGCATTCCTTATAAGCACATATGTTTTCGAACCTGAAACCTCTAGTTTCAGTTGGTATTTCACTTTATAATGTTCTGCAATGAGAAATCTAAATAAATTCAAAATTTAAATAAATAAATTTTAATAATTAATTAATATTTGACTGGAGCTTCTGGCTTACCAAGCAAAATGCTGTGGTTGCATTAATGATATGAACATAGCCTTGACTCACTCACGGAGTATTATTATGAAAATAATAATAATACTGGCCTTGAAAGTTCATATCATCCGGAACTGGAAATCGCGATCGCGACATACAACAACCTGCCACCCTTAGGGAGGAGGGATTGTTGAGAATCAGTTGAGAATCGTTGAGTACGCGTCCTCGAAACTTAAGAATTTATTTAATGTTGCATAAAATTACAATAATTAAAAACTCTAAAGGGAGTCACGTAGTATTATTTTTATAACTTTTAGTAGTTTTCTGGGACTATTCAATAGGAAAACACTAAATAAAAACCAGAAAGAGTGTTAACTTCGGCCTGGCCGAAGTTCATATACCCTTCACACTTGTACTTAGAAATTAGGTGTGGCAATGGTCAAGTTTTTTCCTTTTCAATCTCAAATAGCCTGTCATGAAAGACACAATATTCGTGCCTAATTTGATGAAAATATCTATCGTTCTCCTGTAATCGAATTTTATTTAATTAGTGGGCTGACCATGCCCACTTGTCTTTTTTGGTCAGAGACAGTGGACTTCTGGACAAAATTTGAACCGCTAATTCGTTCTACAAGTTGAAAAATTAAGCTATAAGCATTAATGAATTTATATTCACTCTAAAAAGTAGGCGTGCTAATGGTCCAATTTTACCAGAGAAGATATCTCTATTCGTTCTCTAGTAATCGCTTTTTCCATAGACAGACAGACAGGCAGGCACACTGTATATTTTAAGCATATTATAAGCATGGCTGAATTTATATTCGCTCTAAAAAGTAGGCGTGCTAATGGTCCAATTTTACCAGAGAAGATATCTGTATTCGTTCTCTAGTAATCGTTTTTTCCACAGACGAACAGATAGGCAGGCAGACGGACGGACATGGCTAAATCGACTCAGGAGGTCACGCTGATCAAGAATATATGTATATACTCTTCTATACCTGTCACGCCTCCTTTAATGTGTTACAAACGGAAGCAGTAAGTGAATATACCCTCATCACTTCGTGTGTAGGGTATAATAATAAAATTTTAGACTGCAAAAATTAAGCTGCAAATTCGTACCTTGGTAACTCTTTTTCCGTTGTTTGTTACGGAAAGTACGATCCAGAGCGCATATTTTTATTCGAGCTATGCATGAAGAGAGAGTACGAACTTGACGAAACCGTGCATGTGCATAGGATGGGTGAGCAAATGGTATTCAGTGTATACGTAATTTCTCTCCTTTCGTCAGTACGATGCACATACATTGTATGGTCAGGCCTTAAGTATCTTATGGCAATATCTTTTTGTGTTGTTTCTATAACAGATATCATTATGTGAGTTATGGCATATATATATCTTTTTGTGATTAAGTTATGTAATAGTACTTAATCTAAAGCACGTGTAATAAAAATGGTAAATGCTTGGTGTTTTATATACTAATCCATACTAATATATAAATGTGAAAGTCTGTCTGTACATAGGCTATTTTATAAAAAGTCAACCTCTAACTTATTGAAATGGGCGTGGCCATGATTTCAGTCGCCGTAATGAGGAATAATGCTTTCACAGCTGAACCGCTGCACCGATTTTGACGAAATTTTATAGATACTTTGATAGAGATAAGATAGAAATAAGTTGAGCCCTGGGGATGGATATAGGCTACCTATTTTATAAAAAGTCGACCTCTAAATGATTGAAATGAGCGTATGAAACTTCATACAAAACCAACAATTTTAATCTCAGTAGGAGCTGCTTTTAAAGCTTTTGATCAAAATTTATTCAATCTACAAATATTGGAAATCATCGAGGATTTATGTGAATATTCTTTTACAAAAAAAGTAACAGGCCTTTAGCGAAAATATAAATTTGAAAAAAAATTCCGAAAAAAAATTGTTGATCGAAATGTTTTTTTTTTAACTACGGTATTAAGTGTACATTTTTTTCGACCATAAAATTTTGTAATCAATTCTAGAGAGAATGCTTCAAACCGGAAGGATCTATGTTTTGTAGTTTCCGAGAAAACTGAAAATTACTATCCATACTTTCCTTTCAAATACCAATTTTTGGCTAATTGTGTTTTATTACTGGTGCAAAAATATGAAAGAAGACTGCTCTGGGAAAGGAGTTTAGATCGTAATTTTCACTTTTCTCGGAAACTACAAAACATAGATCCTTCCGGTTTGAAGCATACTCTCTAGAATTGATTACAGGATTTTATGGTTCCAAAAATTTTTATACTTAATACCGTAATTTTAAAAAAAAATTGCGACCAAAAATTTTTTTTCGGAATTTTTTTTTCAAATTTTAACTTTGACATTAATTTTCTCAAAAACTGTTTGACATAAAAACCTAATTTAGAAAGAATATTAAGAAGCGGACATTTGGCTTTGAAAATCAGCAAGCAGAAGTTATATAAGTCTAACCATTATTTTTTAATATTATTTTTTTCGATGTTAAGTCGGGCTTTTAGAAAATGGCCCCTCCCGTCTAAAGTAGGGGAAATTGCCCTCTCCCCCTCCCATACGATTTTTTTCATGTCTCGACCCAACTTACACGCCCTAGTCTTCTGTCCCCTCTTATGCGAAACACCCTGTATATATATATAATAAAATAATATGTTATTGTTGACGTCGATGTCGATGTTGACATTGATGTTGATGTACACCCCGTTGTACCATGTCTTCTTCTCGATTTGTGGTATAGGAATGCTGTTGCTGGGTAGCTGACTTTGTTGTAGTTGCATGGTTGTGTTGTGGACGAACCGGCCGTTGTTAATTTTACTATTTCGTTTTCATCATCCTTTAGGATGGTTAGGTTGTTCGCTTGATTCGTAGTCTAGGTTGAAGATTGAGTTTCCGCCAGACCCATCATTCGTAACATAAGCTGACTGTTGATGTTCTCGCTTTGCTTGTAGATAGTGGTGGTACGTTTTTAAATCGCTGCCACTTGAGGTAACTGCAATTACTTGAGGTAATTGAGGACACTGTAAAAAATGCTTTGTATCACGGAAGCATAGGTGGCAGTAAATTGAACTGGCGAACCTGTGACTGCATTACTCGTTCGCCTACTTGGTGATTCATCACCGTCGACGTGATTATGCTGCCACATACGCGTTAATGCGTGGCGTTCGCTTGGATGTAGATTAGGAACGACGGCTGCAGGCAATCCAATCGCAGGACTTAATGCCGAGCTGTCATAACTGGATATGCTGTCGGCTGGCATCATGAGTTACTATAATTCGCTGTTATCGCAGCAGATGATTGTCTACCTTTCTTCGCGAGACTACCATACAGTTATGTGTATGTTGTTGGGATTTCAAGGCTGCTGACGGTAATGTGTAAGTCAGTTTGTTAGTTTCTGGTTGTTGCTGCTGTTGGATTTTTCTAAATTTTTCTGTTTCTGTTGCACCTTGTCGGGAACTCATTTTTTTGTTGTTTGGGTTGATTGCTAATGCTACGATGCTCAGCTGTTTGAGACAGCTCTTGTTGGGAAGAGGGTATTCCCTCATCGAGGTGGTTGGCTGCTCTTTCGCCACCCTATGCCTGTATCTTCTTGAAGAATGAGTGCGTCTCTTGTGCTGCTCTCGTGGGTTTACATCGGGATGCCTTTTTTTCTGCTTCTTGATGTAGATCAAATCTATTTATTAATTTTAGTTATAATAATATGCAATTATTTAACTCGAATACATTTAATTCCCAAATTCTTGCTCTTTTCATCATTAGTAATTAAGTTACAATCAGTTTAATTAATAGTCTTTTGTTAATTATATATATATTTTGTTAATTATATTTTTACTTTAAATTTTAGTTATGTATGTGAATCTATTGTAACACAAAATTTGTGTCACAGTGCTTTATTCACATATTAATCTCATTATTACCATTAAGCGACCCTCGGTCAATTCGTATTAGTAAACACCTCATCACCAGGGTTCATTACCACAAAGAAACTATAGATTTTAAGCATGCGGGTTACATTATCCCTAATAATAATAGTTCTAAGAAATTACAATAGTGAGCAACCCTGACCCACCGAACACACATAGTGGCAGCCCTGATTAATTTTGAGTGACAAATTAGCTTTGGCATGATCATGCCACACACGAATATAATTCGTGCGGACTTTGCAATCACCGGTCCATATAAGGGACGGTGATCGCAAAACACAGTGAGTCAAACCGTTGGTATTAAGTAGTAGGTGCGTTAAGACACCTACTCAACCGAACTTTTTTTGGCTCCTTTTTGCACTAGTTGCGATCTATTCCTACCTTCTTTTCTTCCTTTTCTTTTCTTTCTAAACTCTTCCTTCCGACTACGGTCACCCGCCCTTAGTGGCTGTGCGCATACCGAACACTCGGTACCCGAACCGCAGCGAATTGGTCGCATGCTTGTAAGCAACCAACTCCCTGCCTTCGGTCATAACAGTGCATACCATTGCAAGTCAACCACGACTTGAACCGAATACGCAACCCGTAGCGTAATTTACGTCATTAGTCAACCGAGACGCAGTGACGTCATTACGCGAATCGTAGCATAATTCAGCTACCGCGGCGTTAACCGAATACGCAAACCGTAGCGTAACTCAGCCACCGCGGCTTTAACCGAATACGCAAACCGTAGCGTAACTCCACCACCGCGGCTTTAACCGATTACGCCAACCGTAGCGTAACTCAACGTGAACCGAATACGCAACCCGTAGCGTAACACCAGCAGCTTCGCTAGTAAAACGTGTACACTAGCGACGCGGCTGCGCGAGTATTATAGGAACAATTATTGTAACGTATCTATAAGTAAATAAATAATAAACGATTTTCCGTCCGAGCCAAATCCTTCGTGATTGGTGAATTTTGCTGACGCTACTACGTCAGCAGTGAGTAATTCGGCAGTAAAATCAAGTCAGGGTTACGAGACCCCTTAGTGAACCCTGGGACCGATGAGTTTTATCCCAGCCGACGATGTCGACGTTTCATTATTAACGGCATACCTTCCTCTTTACTACGAAATAAACATGCGATAATTTATCTCAAAAAATGGCATTTTTCTTTGAATATCAAAATTACAGCGCTTATTGGAAAACCTTTTATTTGCGGCAATCTATACTGCAAATGATAGTTCATCTCGGCATCATAGGAATATTTGAAAAGTGTTTACACCGCTTTGTTTGCATTTGGTTTGACAGACCATCAGACCGAATTTATGTTTTTTGTTTTCTTTAATTTTCTTTGCCATTGTGTTTTGACAGCTGATTGACATATTTCCCTTCCATTTCCACTGTTTTGTTTTGGGATTTTATTTTATCCCTACGACAGACTGATTCGAAATATTATTTTACAACTCGTTTGGATCTCATTTCGCCAAAATGAGATGATTTCGATAATGAGTGATTTGCCAATTTGTATGGGAAATGGGATCATTTGGCTTCTCATTTCTGGCTTTTGGGCGTAATGAGCCATTTAGCGTCGGTGTAAACGTGGTATAAGTGTGTAATAACCATATTCGATCCCATGGGAGTTTTTAATAATTTCACGATTGCGACAAAATTGTTGGTGCATCAAGTTTGGCTTCATGATGGGCATTGGGATGAGGAACTTTCAGCAAAGATCTTACGATTGTGGTACAACTGGAGACGCCAACTAGACGAAGTAACGTACTTCTCCACTCCTCGGTTTTATTTCATAGGAAGATGTTCATTTCAAAAGTTGAAGATGCACTGCAAGTCGTGAGCAAAGCCTTTATATGCTCAAAATGTAAGTGTGCCCCCATTAAATGCAATGACAATTCCGCGACTTGAACTCCAAGCTGCGGTTTTGGGAATTCGTTTTATGAAGCTTATCATAGCCGAACATACAGTAGAGGTCAGTCGCTTCGTGCTATGGAGTGACTCTAAAACAGTCATTAAATTGTAACGAATTTTGTTTCCCAGCCAAGGATGTAGCTCAGTCTATCCAGGGTGAGGTTGAAGGGGTCCGTAACCCTCTAAGTGATACTTAACCGCCACACGCATTTTGAACCACTGTTTTCACAATCTAGCACTGACTCTCTGCAGAGTTTTTTTTTTTTGGTAAGGTTTGTCCGTGATTGGGGGAAAACGGGTCCACACGACGACCCTCCGTATCTTTCGCGGGCAATCAAGTCGAATTCTCCCTTTTTTGCTTCGCATTTCATTCCCATTTCTTTCAAAAATTTCGCTTCGCGTTTGGGAAATAGAGCGCAAATGCGCATTTGGGGTCGGTGTAAAACATAGCATTAAATTCGCGATTTATCTCGTAATCATATTCTATTGTATTTAATATCGGAGCATAAACCGTGTTATTCTGAATCTATCTCTGCTTTATGAATTACAACATTCTTAAATTTTGTATGAAGTTTTAATGGTACTATCGTAATTGTTCTTGAGTCAAATGGTATATAATGTTGTTTGTTAATCCGAAAAAAAGGGAGTTGAAGTTTGGGAGTTTTTTGTCTCACAATAATATGAGTCATTTTTTCTTTGTCAATTTTTTCTTTGTTTAATTGTCACAATAACTACCATTCAAGGCGAAGGTTAAATTGAAATCACAATTCTTGGCACTTAATAATACAATATTAATACTACAATTAATATCACTTAATACCACGTTTACACCGACGCTAAATGGCTCATTACGCCCAACAGCCAGAAATGAGAAGCCAAATGATCCCATTTCCCATACAAATTGCCAAATCACTTATTATCGAAATCATCTCATTTTGGCGAAATGAGATCCAAACGAGTTGTAAAATAATATTTCGAATCAGCCTGTCGTAGGGAAAAATAAAATCCAAAACAAAACAAGGGAAATGGAAGGGAAATAATGTCAATTAGCTGTCAAACAACAATTGTAAAAGAAATCAAGCAAACAAAAAACATAAATTTGGTCTGATCAATGTCAAACGAAACGCAAACAAGGCGGTGTAAGCACTTTTCAAATGAGTGATTACAAATGCGCATTTGGGGTCGGTGTAAACATAGCATAAGCAATATTTGAGATTACAAACTTGTTGTTTTTTTGGTTCACGGCTCACGCCAAAGTGAAGATCTACATCTCCGACTGCCAAGGAGCCCGGAGTCAAGCTTTAAGCTTGTTTAGCGGTGTAAGAGCGGTTTATTTTGGCGTAAACATCCCGTCCGCCTTGCAGGACTGTAAAGCTTCCAGATCCTCAGCCCTGGGGTGGATCAGGCGCCTACCCGTGCAACAATGAGACGGCGGAGACGACCGTGCGGCTCCAGTAGATAACCATTGCCCTGGTCGATGGGGGGCGAACGTCGCCGCCACATAGCTGCGTTTGGTGGCTCGTTGGCGTTCTTCTACCCTCGGGCGACGGGAGTCGAGGAGGTGCTGGGCGTCGGTGGGGTTGCCCACGTCCGCGTCGCTCCGGAAAGTACGGCCCTGGTGCCAACGCTAGGCGGCGGTACACGCACGCTGCTCGTGCCGGCATCGCCGGGGGAGATGGTGGAGCCTCCGCTTGCTGGGGCTCGGATGAACATCGCGACTCTTCTGGCCGAGGCTCGCGGGAGTGCGGTCGAGTGCGGTCCGTCTTCCTCCGACGGGGTGGACGCACTCAGGCTGAGCACGTCTTCCTCCTCGTGCGGGTACTCCTCGCACTGCGGCATCTCTTGGCCTGGGCCGGAATTTGGAGTGGGAGGAGCTGTTGGTACGGCGGCTGGCAGAGCCAGCATACGTCCCAGCCGATAAAGGGCGGCGAACACGTTTCAGATTAGCTCTGTGAAGAAAAAAGGCATTAATAAGAACTCGAGACATGCAAGATAAGGATACTAATTTAGAAATGGAACGAGTGAGCAGGCCGTTAGCAGTTAATCTGCCACGGCGGAGTCTTCCACTTGGTGCGGCGCGCAAGCTCGTGCAAATATTCCGTTTTCCACCGGTGACAAATGCTGAGCAAGGGCCTGGACACGTCTCCATCGGTTAAGAATGGAGAGCGGATTGTCGAGGGTTTCGGGCTCGGCCGGAGCGACCAGAGGGCCGCCTACTAGGAAGTGGCCAGGAGTTATTGCCTCCATAACGTTGGGATCCTCAGATTGAGGATAAAGGGGGCGCGAATTGAGATACGCTTCGATTTTGCTCAGGAGAGTCGAGAACTCTTCAAACGTGAATTTTGACGTTGGGGCGACTTTGCGCAGATGCGTTTTTAGGCTTTTAACACCGGCCTCCCAGAGCACTCCCATGTGAGAAGCCCCAGGGGGGATGAAGTGCCATTCAACATTATGGTGCGAATATTGGGTCTCGATGAGATCGTGGGTTCGAACAAGGAATTGCTTAAATTTTTGTTTGAGCTCTTTTGAGGCGCCGACGAACTTTGTGCCGTTATCCGAATACTCCTTTGCGGGGCAGCCTCGGCGCGCTGCAAAACGTGAAAAGGCCGCAAGGAAAGCGGCCGTGGTCAGATATCTGACAGCCTTAAATGAATTGCCTTTGTCGCAAAACAGACAAAGATACACGTGTAGCCTTTCGTTATTAAGCACGCACGGCCGGTGTAATTCTTTATGTCGAAAGGGCCCGCAAAATCGACACAGGGTTTAGCAAAGGGGTGGGAGAAAGTCATGCGTTCCTCTGGTAATGCCGCCATGATCTGGGTTCTTTGTTGCCTTCGATGCAAGATGCACGGCTTACAGCGGTGGATCGTTGCTTTGATGAGGTTTTTTCCCCGCGGAATCCCGTGTTGGGTCATGATCTATCGAAGCATCAGCTGGTTACCACCGTGTAGCGAGATCTGATGAATAAAAAGAACAAGTAACCGGGACAACTGACAATCGTACGGCAAAATTATTGGGTGGCGCATATCGAATGGCAAATTTTGGGCATAAAGACATCCGCCGCCAAGACGCATCGTTTTGTCTTCATGGATATAGGGATTGAGTGAGAGTAAACGACTTTTCGAGCTCACTTGTTGCTTGTTTTCGAGCGCGTAATATTCATCGGGAAAATGTGTCTTCTGACAGATGATTGTGAGACGACATTTGGTGTCTCGAATATCTATCGTTGACAGTCGTACGGTGGCATATAGCGGGTTCCGTCGACGACGCGTGATATCTAGAAACCGTTGTACGTATGAGTACACGCCTAGGGCTCTCGGCAGAGAGGAAAACCTCTCAAGCGGTTCTTCGTCTGGTCGGAAATAGATGTGAAGAGCCTTTACCGGCTTTTCTTCCAGAGCGGTAGCAAACTCCGAAGCTGTTCGAAGCTCGGATGGGCCATTCGAAGATGGGCCATTCCACCAAAGGAAGTTCTCAGCAAATTCTTGGGGCGTGGCACCGAGGCTAACTAAGTCTGCTGGATAGTCGAGCGAGTCCACGTGAAACCATTGAGTTTGCGGCGCTCTTTCAATGATTTTGACCACGCGGTTCGCCACGAAAGTGGCCCAGACGCAAGGAGGCTTCTTGAGCCACGCACGAACAATCGTCGAGTCTGTCCAACAGAAGACATTCTCGGGACGATAGTGCATATTGGGTACGAGGGCGTCGAGCATGTCTGCGACGAGCGTAGCTCCGCAGAGTTCGAGTCTAGGCAGCTATATCGTTTTAATGGGCGCTACTCGTGTTTTGGCATACAGTAGCGATACATGAACGGTGTCGTCGATTTGGACATGGGCGTAGATGAATCCGGCGTAAGCTTTCTCGGAAGCGTCCGAAAAGGCATGAAGATCCACTGTGCAGTTGGGGGTGAACCGAATCCACCTGGGAATTCGAATCGCGGCGATATGGTGGTAATTTTGAAGAAAACTCAACCATGTTTTCTGCGTCAGTGCGGGAAATTGGTCATCCCATTCAATCTTGTCTAGCCAGACTTGTTGGATCAGCATTTTCGCGGCAACGATGACAGGTGCCAGCCAACCGGCTGGATCGAACAGCTCGAAATAAAAGTCATCGCTGGTGGCATTCCAACGAATACCGAGCATCTATGGGGTGCTGTTGTCCTCGAATTTCAGGAACTCAGCGTTGAGCAGATGGGATCCAGGCAAGTCGTCCAAAATGTGTTTGTCGTTGGCTGTCCAAGAGAGAAGCCTGCCGTATTCAACGCCTCTGACAGTTCATCGCGCATTCGAGTGGCCATGGCAAGGTTGTGAGAACCAGCCAGCACGTCATCAACGTAAGTACACATCGCAGGATGTGGGCCGCACGCGGAAACTGTTGTTGAGTGTCTTCTAACACTAAGAACTGAAGAAGAGTGCGGATCGCTAAAAAGGGGGCGCAGTTCATGCCAAATGTTTCCGTTTGTAAATCATAGTCCCTAACTTGGGTGCTATTCGAATCGCGGAATAGGAATCGTTGGTAGGGGGTATGTTTCGCGTCGACGAGGATCTGGCGGTACATTTTCTGAATGTCACCGCTAAAAACATACCGAAAAAAGCGCCATCTTAACATTAAAAATGTTGTAGCCCGCTTGTAGAACAGGGCCTGCGTGCAACACATCGTTAAGACTGAGCCCACTTGTGGTGGGGCAGGACGCATTGAACACGCCTCTGACCTTGGTGGACTTGCTATCCGGTTTTATGACCGCATGATGTGGCAAATAATAGTGCTCAGCATTGGGTCGTGGGGGCGCTACGGCCGTCATATAACCTAAATCAAGATATTCTTGAACTACAGCGTCATATTGCCTTTTGAGGTCATTATTTTTGACTAACCTGAGCAAAGGTATTGTTGGTGGGCTATGTGCCGTGAATATCCTAGCGAGTGTTGGTTTACGGCTTCGCTTTTGAATGGCAACGTAACTACGTAGCGGCTGAGTTGTTTTCAAGAAATTCTCTTCGCAAAAATTTTCGGAGTGGGATAAGTGACGAGTTTTGGGAAGTTCCTCCACGGGTATCCAACGTTTGCGACTCCGGTGAACTGGTCAGAAAGTGCGCGCCGAATTCTACCAAGTCGTCCGCCAGACGTATAACAGCTAAGCCACTTAATTGTACGTGCGTTGAGTTACTACCACTTTAGCAAAGGAATACGCGATACGAAACCGATTTTCGTTGGTGCTAAAGAATACAGGGGCTAAAGAAGCTAAGACAGATGGGCTAATAAAGAAATAAAACCTTTTAAACTTTTTATTTTTAGGAAGAATTTTTATTAGTATTTTGACAACGTAATTTTCTGGCTTGCCCACGGTGCAAGAATTGTTGATTCTCTTGGCACGTTAAACGACGGCATTATATCGACGAGAGCGTATAAAGATGAGCGTGTGACTTTACGTGGATCCTCCTCCACGGATGAGAGTACTGAACAGTTGCAAGCTGAGAGCGTGTCTGTGGTGAGCACGAAAACCAAACCAAACCAAGCCAGCAAAAGGTGGTGATTTTTCGGTGAGGAGCGCAAAACAAAGCGTGAGCGAGCTGCAATTATGTATTCGGTGAAGAATAAACAATTTTATTTTTTATTTTTTTTGTTTATTTTCCTCTGCTATCTGCTCTATAGTTTTTATTGGTAACTCCAAAACTAACGCTTTGTTTTCATTAAAGACTGTTTTGCATTGCATTTATAACGGATTTGTCCCATATACATATTACCCCTTCTTAATATGCCGTCTGCCGGGAGGTACTTCTTTAAGTTATGCGGATATTACACTACGAACATTGTTCGAAATAACTGTAAAATTGTTTTTGCTTTCTGTACAAAGCTGTCAACCTTACGCTCTCAGGTTTCAGAGTTGAGTTCATCCAGAGAGGATGAACTTTTGCGAAGCAAAACAAAGTGTTTTTGGTCGGCGACAACAAACTTCGATTAAAACGGTGTTCTAGTGTGTCGAAACAAAATAGTACTCGCATTTAGGATTGAAATAACTGCACGTTTATTGATAAAAGGTACTTCATAACAAAAAAAAAAATACACAAAGCTACTCCGTAACTTTGCTTTGTATTTGTAAATATTCATATTTGTCTGCTCCATGTGTAATTACAATTCTGAACAAAATTTTAAGAGAGAGTAGAAATGGTTAATCGACAACCAACTATGTTCATAGTGTAATATCCGCATTACACAACGTGTAGCGCTAAATTTAAGAGCTGTACCTCATTATAGCATATAGCAGTTCATCCTTCTATGGTCACACAACCTTCAAAGGCTCCGCTTAAGTTCTTTTTTTTGACTTGTCTATGTCTATACTATCTTTTATCGCACTTTTCTCAGGCTTGTATCTACCAGTAGAATGAGTTTTCCATTTATAACCTCTACGCAAGGAAATTTAATGAACACGTCATTTAGCTGTGTTTGGTTCCAGCATCTCTGGTGGCATCTCTGAATCAACTGTTTCTTCAAAACGTATGATTTCTCTTTGTGACGTTATTTTCATTATTATCAGTATTCTTTAACTTGATATTAATTTTTAAGTCTCTTGAAGTTGGTAACATTTCAACAATCGCTTCCGATGTCAGACTAACGGTTACTCTCTATTTGTTAAAGTTGGTAACGTATAAACAATCGTTTCGGATGTCTGAATTACGGTTACTCCTTCATTTGGCCTTAAGTTATTAATATTTTTGGGTTCCAAGATTATTGGCCTGTTCTGAGCCCTTGAAAGTTTCTCTGACGGCTTTCAACGCTTCCCAATCCTTCTTTGCCTCGCAATCTTTTACCATATGTCCTGGTCTATTACGCCAATGACATAGCGTTTGATTTTCTCTGTTCGGCGGTTTCATAGGAGTCTGTTTGCTCTGTAACCCGTTAAGTGTATTTGGGTTTCGGTTTACTGACCTTTTTTGTTTCCCGTTCTGTTGGAATTGGTTTTGACGCCATTTTTGCTGAGGTTGGTTTGGTTGCCAGTTTTGTTGGACTTGGTTCGATTGTCAACTTAATGGGGTCGGTTCCATTTTTGATTCTCCTGGCTCAGGTTATTGGGCATTTGATATGTGTTATTTGACCCACTTTCTTTGCTTTCCTTTTTGTCACACCTCCAGTTTGCTTTGTGTCCATATTTTAAACACTTTTGGCAATATGGCGTGTTCTTGCGAGTTAAACAATCATCTCTTGTATGCCCTCGCTTATTACAAAATGAGTAAATTATTCTCCCTTCCGCTCTTGGTCGAGTATTTTGCATCCTGGTTGGTTGCCTGATAATTTTTTTCTCCTGAAGTTCTGCCCTCACTTCCCTGTTGAATTTGCTGTTGGCACAAGTTGGTTATATGGTATGGTGGCAAGAAACAGTGAATTCATATTAATGCTTGAGGGGTTTGTTTGGAGGTGATTACCTCTTTGTATGGTTTCAAGTTCATCTACGACTAACTCTAGCATTTGTGCGATGTTTTTCCCTCTAACGTTGAACATATAAATTCTCAATACGGCGTCCTTTAATCCTGTTGTAAACGATTTCTCTGCGGCCGCTTCCACCATATTCAACAGTGTCCTATATCCGTTTATAGACAGCTCGAATTATCTATATTGCCTGTGTTCGTAGTGCACTTGTAAAGTGCCGTATATCTTCGTTAATTAATTGGCTACAACTTTAAATACCTATTATCACTGAGTCTTAAGAGACGGAAGGTAAATATGCTCTTTTGATTGTGAGGTAGAATTGGTCTAGGCTATTGAAGCGTTGTGACCTCACTAAATCGAAGGCATCCCCATGTAACCTCTGCTTAATGCAGTCTATGTAGTCCTGAATGTTGTCTGTACCTACAGCTCTTGCGGCTAATTCGGCTTGCGGCTAATTCGGCTTGCGGCTTGTATAAATTTGTACACCTCGCCACGTAAGTCTGGGGACTGTGTTCCAGAAAAGAGCGGTACCAATCTATTCGTAATCTTTGCTATCTCTCCTATACCATTTTATGTCTAGTAAAAAATTACTAGAGCAAAATTAAATTAAAAATGAAATTAAATGATAAAGGGCATCAATAAAAAAAGGAAAAAGAATCATAAACATTAATGGGAATGATATTGTAGTCAGTATTGATCATCAAATCAGACATTGTGGTTCGCCTAAATTATTTTCAAAAAACAAAAAGTGATTCTCCCATTTTTATTTAAATATTTTGCACAGTGCATTCACAAAATAGCGTGGTACGATATACCCTGCTTGAGTCTGTACGTTGACCTGACTACTGTTTATAGGAACGATCGCTAATGTCGGTGTGAAAAAACGACGAGTGTTGTCGTGTATATGTGAATAGCCTAGAGAAAAACGATTGCACGATTACTTCTGTGGTTGTAGTCTTTCGGGCTAATTGCGGACGGAGTAGCAATTATCCTTATGATAAAGCGTTTGCTCGTGGTCTAGCGCTATTTCATAACATAAAAGTCTATTTTGTGCTTTTTTTATTTGCTTCTTCTAAGGGAGTAGTCTTCCCTTGATTTCTTTGCAAATCCCTGTTCTAAAGTTTTATTTAACGTTTTCTCGGTTAACCTTTTTTCCTTCAATAATTCCCTTAGTTTTTCGTTCTCGGTTTATTATTTCGTCCTGGAACACTTTATCTACTAAATAATTATCGTATATGAAGTAAATTCTGATTCCCACTCTTCTGAATCTTTTGTCCTATTATATTTTACCTGATGTTTGCCTATCTGTTTTTTGTAATGTCTCCTAGTTCCCATAGTCTAGACTTTACCAATTCTAAGTTTCCTTTGTTGTCTACTGTCTACTTTTAAAATTGCCCATATTTTAGCTATAAATTCCCCCAATTCTTTTTTAGCTATAAATTCCCCCAACTTTATGGGTTGGGGTACCGATTCTGCCATTAATTAGTCGAATTAGCTGCGTTCTTTTATTGTTCTACTTTTTATACTATTCGTATTACATTAAAACGAGAAGAAAGTAACGAAGCAAATTAAATTTTGCTTATCAAGCATTAATGTACCAAATACGGCTCAAATTCACTGCATGCTTCGTTTACCGTGCATGTTGTAAATATTCGCTGTACATCTGATTACAAGTACGTATGCTTGTTTTACTTTTATTTTTCCCCGTTTGCAACTTGAGCTCGTAGCTTAATTGTTTCGAGCAAAGAAGTATGGACTTACCCGACGTCTCGTATTTTTTAGCTTTTATTGGTCTAACCTACTGGTCTGACCTACTTCTTAAAAAATTGTTTTTATTCATTTCTTGCAGCTATTGTGTTTGCTCGCCTGCTTGCAATGAATTAGTTTGTCAATAAAAAATATGTATACAGTTTTCTTTGTTAATTCATTGACTTGTTTTATTTGTTATTTTAATTTGTATATTACATGTTAATATATTGTTTTACAAAAATTATAACTAACTATATATAAACGGAAACAAATTATAAACTAACTATATATAAACATAGTTTATAATTTGTTTCCGAAAGGAAAAACAACTCCAAAATAATGCTGTTTAAATTTCTCCTTGTTGTAGATCTGCTGATCTGCGAATCGTCGATTGAACTTACAATCCTCGTTCTAAACTTTCTGAATACTGATTTACAACTCCCTCTTTGAATCCAAAAGATGGGTTTATATATTGTTTGGATTCGTTGTTGGCAAGAATCATTTCCGCATTGAGTTTTTGCAACTATCTCAATAATTATTTTAATTAGTAATTCTTGCCAATAAATTGCAATTACTGCTATTTTTAATTAAGAATTTTAAACAAGAATTTTTTTTATTAATAATTCTTGCCATTAAATTTATTGGGAACTGCGGTTACTTCTGGTTTTATCTAGGCCACACGTATAGCGTAGCTTTACTACTTCCAAGTTATACTGTGACAGTGTATCCTAAAAGTTATTGTTACCAAAATGTTAAGCATTGTTAACAACTGGCCAAAAGTTATATGGTGATAACAGCATTGGGCGTTTATCTTGATTATGGCAGTAATCAACCATATTTACTTGATTATGATGTAAGGACCAAATTTATTTCCATATCTACATATATTACTAAATTTGACTTATTTTTATACTATATTATATCGAATTGAATTTATCTTTTGTTTAACATATTATTAAGTATTCACATTATATTATTACATTGAACTGAATTATGTATATAAATTTAATTTCGTTACTTTTAAAAATTAAAATTTATTTCATCCGTTACAACCGGTCTGGAATTATTTTCTATGTACCTATATTTAAGTGAAATTCAAGTGTAAGGGACACACTGGTGTATCCACTCACACACGGCATGCCAAAAGGGAAAGACAGAGACAGCAAAGAGAAACGAGAAGACGCGAACAAAGTAGAATATTCGTGGTCAAATCAAATATCGGTGGTCAAGTGATGCTTCCCCGATATTTCGATCAATTAGTTTCTTCTGTCGTGACACTTGAACAAGCACAGGTAGAATAGACAGACTACCAAGTACGTACAAACTGACCCACACGCTGAACATTCCCCGCACGCCACATCAAAAGCGAATGTGTGAGTGGATCTAGTGATCCCCAAATTACTGTCGTTAGTTTAAGTAAATATTTCTATACGCGAAGCAATAATAAAATAGTTGATTCAAACAAGAAACTAGAGGGTTTTATTTTAAAAATTTTCTGCAACGAATCCTGGATTGACTGAGAGTATCCCAGCCTGTTAGAGAACAAGAGAAAGTTCGTTACAATGAATACAATTTATAATCAACCTCATATTCTATAATCAATTGATTACAAAATAAACGATCCTATAATCAAGTATATTTCGCATGCAACTCTGAGGTTTTGGAAGAACATGTGGAAATGAAACGTTGTCAAAAAAAAGAATGACAGCTAATGACAGTTTCTTCTTTCAAATTCGGAAAATCGTAACCGAAATAATTTTGTACTTCAAGAAATATAAACAAACGACTGACAGCACGCTTTTGTCAGTTCGTGGAGATATGTTGATTTGCTGACTTGATTATACGTAATCAAATAGAGGAAAATATGCGGTGGAGACATGCTATTACACCACAACCAAAACATTTTCCTGCAAATTTATTGCGTTCAGAATTCAGTCTGTCACGTTTGGAAAATCCACTATTATCCAAGCGTTCCTTTTCGGATTTATACTGACGAAGTAAAATCAGTTCCTTTTGCATTTTTGGCTGACGTAATCGTATGCCCTCTCGAACTCTGTGAAGAACAATTCCCCCGATAACAGGAGACAGTACTTTTTCCCATGGAAGCTCACAATAAAATCGATAGAGGCTTCGAACCTTTTCTAAACCATATACACTGATACTGCTAAAATGTAAGCTCTTCATGTTTGCAGAGCCTACAAATTTTGAATGCCAGGAATCTCGATCTGCAAATGCTGTTTGAAGAAAAAACCAAAAATTTGCGACGGAATTACCTGTTCACCATTGCCCTGATTAATTTTAAATAGTCAGACATGTTCTATAATTTTTCACAATCTGGTTTTTTATATTTTCTAGTTTCATAAAATCATCACATTTCATGGCATGCTAAAATTATACATTGACAAAATTATTATAAGAGTTTTTCAAACTGGTATTAATCAAATACAATCAGCCTTGTTCTGCATTCCAATTTACACGTGTTGTATCTAACTTTCGAGTTTGGTCTTGGTCTTCTTCCTTTTCGTTGTCCTTTGTGCAACGAATAAAACGCCCTGGTTAAGTTATTGATTTTTATTGACACTAAACACTAATTTTGGTATCTACACTGATACTTATTATTATTATTTAACCTTAACACTTATTATTATTAACACTTATTATTATTAACACTTATTATTATTAACACTTATTATTATTAACACTTATTATTATTTATTAAACTAACTTGCGACTTTATACGCGGCTTAACGACCTCGTCGTTTGGATATATTTTCAAGACTCCCTTTGGACTCTTTTCTAGATTCCACGTTAGCTCGGTCGACACAGACGTCGACCGGACTGAAGTGGGTCAGTATGCCGTGTTTCGCAATTTCCATTATTTCGCAATATTAAAATTGTAATATTCGCAGAATCAATACGCGGAAGAAAATCGTTCTCAATTTAATTCTTCCGCGTGTGAATTCTGATCGTTGGTTATTTCAAACAAAGCGATTTAATGGTTTGGAAGCTTGCTAATGAAAGCTAGCTTCCACAATCCACTACAATGGATTCTAGGGTTTGGAAGTTCGCTACTAAATGCCAGCCTCCACAATCCATTTCATGCGAAGTGTTCTGGTTGCTACCTTAGCTTTCGAAGTTCATTAAACCGAAGCTTGACTAAAACCAATTAAACTAAAGCTTCGGGCTTACCAAGCTAAGTGCTGTGGTTGCATTAATTTGAACTTGGCCTTGACTCAATCGCGGAGTAGTATTATAAAAACAATAATACTGGCCTTGAAAGTTCTCGTCAAAGTGGAAATTGCGATCGCGACATACAACATCCCTTCACCCTGGGGGAAGAAAAATTTAGTATCGTGCAAAACGATATTAAATTTTTCTTGTACATCTATTGTTTGTTGAATTGGGGGTGGTCGTTTAGGTTGATTTTGCTTATGGTCTACTTATGTATGTTAGTGTATTTCATTTCATGAAGATCTTATGTGCTACGTCAATATTCATTAGTTATTAGTAATAATACCAACAACTTCAATACATTTAATTATTAACAAAATTGTAATAAAAAATGATTACAATAATAATACAATAATATGACCGGTAGCTGCCTTTCTTCGGTGTCATCTGTGTGTAGGTGGATGATGATTTGGTGTGGATATTGATCTTGAAGTTGATGTACCTGTTGTTGTTGATGATGGTTTGGCTGTTAATGTACACCCCGTTGTCTCGATGTCTTCTTCTCAATGTGTTGTGGGAATGTTGCTGCGGGGTATCGTTGTCCCGCAATCGGGATCAATTGGCTTTGGCTTAACGGTAGTTGATGGTTGAGATGTTACCAAGATCATGCGTTGGTTGGTGATGCGTTTAAATCGTTATCTCTTGAGGTAATGTTGTCGAGTGTGATTTGTGCCACGGAGTAATGTACCATAAATTTAACTGGCGAACTGTGAATGACTGGTGTAAGTTTAATTGTGACCGCATTAGTCGTTGTCTACTAGCTGCTCCATCGCCGCGACGTTGTGATGCTATCCCTTACGCTTAACGTAACTTTCGCTTGAAGTTAAGCTGCTAGGCTGCCATCATGATTCATGAGGATTTCGCTTTTGCGCAGACACTAGAAATTAGCTGCTGCAGTGGTTTCGGTCTCCACGTGACTTCAAGGTACTGTGTATTTGTCACCACTATCACTCGATAATATTGATGTTCAACTGTTGCTGTTGTCGGATCTCTTTGAAGGTAGTTTCGTGCTTTTGTCGAATGTTGTTGCATCGTAGCATTGATGCGTTTGATTGTTGCGACTATTCCATCTTTGGTTGCGATGGTTGTTGTCGCTACGCTGATCAGCTGTTCCAGCTACCCTTCCCCCTTCGAGTTGGTTGGGTGCTAATCGTCGCCCTGTTGTAAATGTTCGTAACTGTTGTGTAGTGTTGTTGCACTTCTGTTGTTGTGCTGGGTGTACATCGGGATGGCTGTTGGGTTCTCTGCGTGATGGGTTCTTATTATGTATCTTATATTTTGCACTGATGCTTACGCCTCACATTTTACATATTTTAATTCTTTATTTTTATACCCTACACCTTAAGGTAAGGGTATATTCACTTTGTAACGAAATGTGTACCGCATAGAACTAGAGACGATAGGTATAGAAAAGTATATATATTCTTGATCAGCGTGACCTCCTGAGTCGATTTAGCCATGTCCGTCCGTCTGTCTGTCTGTCTGTTGAAATCACGATCACAGGAGAACCAATGAAGATGTGATGAAACTTTGCAGATATATTGTTTTATGTGGTGGGCTGGTTGGTATTGAAAATGGGCAAAATCGGTCCACGGCCACGCCTATTTTTTATTAAAAATGTGATATCAGCGTTCGTTTTTGAGCTATAGAGTAGCATTATCCGTGAATGTGCCAAATATGGGCGTGATCCGCCCACTTTTAGGTTACACAGGCAAAAGAGGGTTATATTGTTAAATATATAAACTTCCTGAATAAAACTTTAGATAACAACTTGTTTTACAAAAAAACATTATTACATCAAAACTGGGTGCGGTCCGCCCACTTTTACACTACATATACAGTATAGCAGTATGAAAAAAGTTTATTACCACGGAAATAAAGTTTAAATGAACACAATTATAAAACAACTAAGCTAGTTATTTTGTTTTGAAAAAGGTAATGACCACGCCTACTATTTATACAGAGGCGTAGCTAGGTCTCATGGAGCCCGGGACGGTTAATCAACTTGTAGCCCCAAAAATGCCTAGAATGCAATAAGTCAATACTTGATTTCCACAACTGCCGCCCCCGACATTGTGCCGCCCAGAGTGGACCGCCACCCCCGCCCCACCCTAGCTTCGGCACTTTTTTTAAAACTTTTAGGTGTAGGGTATCTAAGATTCGGCCAGGCCGAATATAGCTTTCTTACTGGTTATTTTTACCATGTATATTGCGTTTTAATATAATTTGTTTATTACAACTTTAAAATGAATTGAATTTCAATTAAAATTTAATTAATGTATTTTAATGCTGATAAGATAACGTTATTTTGGTGCAATTTTATTATTATATTTCTTTACTTTTCTTTTCAATCAATATCTAATTATGTTATTTTGTAAAAGTTTGTAAAAAGTGCATTTCTTTTTTTTTTTCTAATAATTATATGTTCATTCGTATTTCCTTTTAATTTTCTTACTTTCGTATTGAATGTCCATATTTTATTCTAAATTACAATTTAATTAATTTTTAAATTATTTTTACATTGTGTACATTATTATTTGTAAATGAAGTTTAAATCTTGCATATATGTAGGTGTATAACAACGCTTTCATTATTTCTTTGTTTTATTTTTGGCTTTTGTTAATAGTGATTTACTTTTGTTTTTGCTGTTGTTTTTTTTTCATTAATTGTTTGACTGACACTGCATTCTGCTCGTGTTCAGTTGCTCTACTTTTGCACCTGCTTTGTTGCAGTGCTTGCGTTAATCGCTCAATTTTTAGTTTTTTGTTTTGCTTGTTATTAACGTTATTCGTTAATATTTTACATTGCATATTTATGTACTACATTTTAGTACTACACATTATTATTATGAAAATAGAAAAAGTATTTATATTAATACTACTGTTTGTATTCTTATCCTTTTCTAATTCTTGTCTTCTTATGATATAAAGCGTTTGGTGCGAATATATATATATATATATAGTGTGTGTGTGTATGTTATATGCCTGAACTAACTCTTCAGGCATATTTTTACATGTGCATTTATTAATATAATTGCAAATGCAAAATTATATTGGCTGTGTATTTAAAACGGCACAGCTACTTTTCATATACCGTATATTATAATTCAAAATTAATACAAACCAAAAAGTTTCAATTAAAAAAAAATTATTCAAATATTAACAACGAACTTTATCATGAGTTTTCTTTTCTTATAGTTTCACGCGTAAGTAAACAAGTTGTTGCTTATTTAAACGCTATTCTGATTTTGTTTTTATTTTCTTGTTGAATTTTTCTTAATTTCCTGTCCTAAATCTGAAATAAAAATTTTAAATTTCGCTACTACTTGTGATTTTACGTTCCTTGCAAGTGCTTTTATATCTGTAATATATCCTGCTATATTAAGACTATGCTCCCTGCTTTGTATCGTGGAAAATTGATACACATTGTTTTGATAATCGAAGTGCATGCTAACTGTGTAATTAGCAAGGTGATTAGTAAAACTCTGTATTTATTCTATTTTTGGAAAAATTATCTATTAGTTTTATTGCATTCTGTTGTTACTGTCATATTGTATCTCTATCTTGTTTATAGTTTATAACCCATGCACATCTTTTTATTCTATCCTATTATATATTATATTCATTTACTTTTTCCTACTCCTAATAACGTTATTATTGTAAATAACATAATTTACTGTCTCCTAACCCTATTTTCCTAGTTTAGTTATTCTGATAGTGTCCTATGTAATTGTCTAATTAATCCTATACTCCTATTTAATTGCTATTATATAACTTAAGTAAGTTATTGTGGAAAGGTTTTTCTCTTCCCTTAATATTTAAAACTGTATTAATTGGACTTTTAATCTTTACTACTTTATATGGCCCCATCCATATTGGAGAAAACTTATTTTTCCTAGTTTGATTTTTAATTAATACACTATCTCCTATTTTAATTTCTACTAAATTTACTTTACTATCATACTGCATCTTAGCTATCTGTTTCGCTAAATCCTGATTCTTCCTCACTATTTCGTGAGCCCTCTGTATTTGGAATTTCAAAACTTTATTCGGATCTTCCGCATTATAAACCGGACTACACTTCCTTTTTAAATTAGTCGGTATTTCTATGTCGAATCCGAATAAAGTGCGAAACGGAGTTTGCTTGGTCGTAATGTGGGGTGTATGGTTGTGAACGTGCATTGCTGCAGTTAACCATTGATCCCAATTCGACCCATCTTCTTTAGCGAAACTACGCAAATATTCCGCTAAAGGTCTGTGGCTTCTCTCTAATGAGCCATTAGCTTGCGGATGATATGGTGTTATATGTAATTTCTTAATTCCTAACAATTTACAAGTATCTGAGAACAATTTTGAAATGAAATTAGTTCCGTTATCTGTAATTAAAATTCTAGTGATTCCGTAACGCGTTATTACTTCATCGTAGAAAGCTCTGGCGACAGTACTTGCTTCCGCGTCTGGGATAGCTGTACATGCCATAAATTTTGAAAAATCATCTTGGAATGTTAAAATATATTTGTTACCGGATACAGTTTCTGGTAGAATACCTACTATATCCATGTAAACTTTGTCGAATGGCCGCATTGGTGTATCTGTTAGCTCCATGGGCATTTTCGTCAATTTTGAGCTTTTATTAGCTTGGCGCTTCGGACAGTTTTTGATAAATTCTTTTACTTGTCTTTGCATTCCTGGCATTCTGAATTGTTTTCGGATTCTTAAATAAGTTTTCACCGCACCCTGATGTCCTATCAGTGGTGAATTGTGAAAGTATTTAATCACTGTTTCTATTTGTTTCGGGTCGGACAGCAATGTTGCTGTGTTACTTGTTCCGTTTCCCGGTTCCTCATCATCCTTGTCGACTTCAATGGTTGTTCCTTGTTGTTGTTCCTTGCCCTGGTTTGCTGTTTTCGTTTTCGACCGTGTTTGTATGGCCCCTATTGTTTTGCGGTTTACCTGAGGAATTCTACTCAGTGCATCTGCGTTCAAGTTTTTCTTGCCTGGCTTATATAAAATTTCGAAATTGTATTCTGACAACTTGTGTCTAAACCTTGCCAGTCTTGACGTCTGGTCCTTTATGTTTGCTATTCCTTTTAACGGTTGATGGTCTGTCACTATTTTGAATGGTATTCCTAACAGATACGCTCTAAAATTCTTTGTTGCCCAGACAATGGCTAAGAACTCCTTTTCTATAGTTGAGTAACGCTTTTCTGCGTCATTCAAGGCTCTGCTAGCGAAGGCTATCGGCCTATCTTCGCCTATTTACCCTGAGAAAGTACTGCGCCTAACGCTTCGTTACTTGCATCAGTAGTTAATATGAATTCTTTTTCAAAATCCGGATATGCCAAAACCGGTGGTGTAATTATTGCCTTTTTCAGTGATTCAAACGCTTTCTGGCATTCTTGTGTCCAACTAAACTTTGCGTCTTTACGTAGTAGTTTGTTAATAGGCAGTGCTATATTTGCTGTGCCAGGTATGAATTTTCTATAATAATTCACTAGTCCTAAGTATGCATGCACCTCCTTTTTATTCTTAGGAGGTGGAATGCTCTTACACGCATTCCACTTTGCTGGAATCAAGGAGTGCGCCCTGATCTGTGCATTTATGTCCTAAATAAACAATTTCTCTTCTTAGAAATGTGCATTTCCCTGTATTAAGTTTCAGATTATGTTCACGTAATTTCTGTAATATTGAACATAACCTTTGTTCGTGTTGTTTCAAATTTCTGCCGTAGATAACTATGTCATCTAAATAAACAAAACAGTCTATGCCTTGTAGACCTGTTAGGATATGATTCATTATCCTTTGAAATGTGCCTGGGGCACCTGGGAGCCCAAATGGCATTCGATTGAATTCGAAATGCCCTAGTCCTGTACTGAATGCTGTTTTCTCCTTATCCCTGTCATCGACTAAGACTTGGATATCGATCCACTTGCCAAATCTAGCGTTGTAAAATATCTGCTATGGCTTAATTGCTCTAAGATTTCGTCAATACGAGAAACTTGTTTAATCGTTGCTTCATTGAGCTTCCTGTAATCTATTACAAGTCTCCATTTTTTTTCTCCGTCCTTGCCACTCTTCTTGGGCACTAAAAGTAACGGCGAGTTCCATGGTGATGTGCTATGCGTGATTATGCCATCATCTAGAAGTTTGTTTACTTGCTTATTTATTTCCTCCCTATGTATTTGAGGTAACCTGTACTGTTTTCTGTTTATGGGCGGCTGATCTGCGCCTGTTGGAATTTCGTATTTTAATACGCGTGTAAACGAAAGTTCGTCTCCTTCTAATAAGAAGACATCATGAAATGATTTTATTACTTCTTCTATGGAATTCTTTTCCTCTATATTTAAATGTTTATCTAGCTCAATTTCCTTGAGCAATTCATTTATTCTTCTTTTAGCATCTATTCTGCCTATACTATTTATTGACTTTGCAGTACTTTGTATTGTGTACTCGTCAAAATTTGTGAATTTTGGTTTAAATTCGCTATTTATTTCATAATCATACTCCGTCGTATTTAATATTGGAGCATAAACTGTGTTATCTTTCACCTTTACTAATGTGTCCGCTATATAGATTCCTGGATATATTTCTTCTTTATGAATTACCACATTCGTAAATTTTGTACGAAGTTTTAATGGTACTATCGTAATTGTTCTTGCATCAACTGGTATGTAGTGTTGTTTGCTTTCCTCTTCTATCTGCTCGATAGTTTTTATCGGTAATTCTAAAATAAGCTCTTTCCTTTCATTGAAGAGTGTTAAAATCTTTTCCACTGTATTTATGTTGGATTTGTTCCACAAATTATCCCTTCCTAGTATGCCGTCTGCCGGTACTCCTTGTTTAAGTGACACAACATGTAGCGTTAAACGTAAGGACTCTACCTCATTATGACACATAGTAATTGATCCTTCTGTTGTCACACAACCTCCAAATGCTCCGCTCAAGTCTTTCCTATTCGACTTGTCTATTATTGTGCTATCTTTTATTGCACATTTCTTTATCAGGCTTGTATCTGCTCCTGTATCTACCAGTAAAATGAGTTTTCCATTTATAGCCTCTTCGCAAGGTAATTCGATGAACACGTCATTTAGCTGGGTTTGAGTGCAGTTAGATACCCCTGTTTCTATATTTTTATTTTTAATTGCTAACTTATTCATTGAGCACGGTATCCGTATATTTAAATTTTGGTTTTTATCTTTCAACTTAATTGGCATCTCTAACTCAACTGTTTCTCCAAACGTATGATTTCTCTCTGTTACGTTGGTTTTCTTATTATTATCAGTCCCTCTTAACTTGATATTAATTTTTAAGTCTCTTGAAAGTGGTAACGTTTCAACAATCGCTTCCGATGTCGGACTTACCGTTACCACTTTATTTCTTAAAGTTGGTAACGTATCCACAATCGGTTTGGATGTATGAATTACTGTTACTCCTTCATTTGGCCTTAAGTTCCTAATATTCTTGGGTTCCCAGATTATTGGCCTGTTCTGGGCCCTTGATAGTTTCCCGGACGATTACTTTGTAACGACTCCCAATTCCTTTTTGCCTCGCAATTTTTTATCATGTGTCCTGGTCTATTACACCAATGACATAGCGTTTGGTTTGCTCTGTTTGGCGGATTCCTCTGTAACCCGTTAAGTGTATTTGGGTTGGGGTTTATTGACCCTTTCTGATTCCCGGTCTGCTGGAATTGGTTCTGAGGCCAATTCTGCTGTGGTTGGTTTGGCTGCCAGTTTCGTTGGACTTGGTCTGACTGCCAATTTTGCTGGGGTGGATTCAAATGCTGAACTCCTTGAGTTCGATAATTGGGCCCTTGATATGTGTTCCTTGCCACATTTTTCTGGCCTCCCTTTTGGTCACACCTCCAGTTTGCCTCGTGTCCGTATTTTAAACACTTGGCAATACGGCGAGTTCTTGCGAGTTAAACAATCATCCCTGGTATGACCTCGCTTGTTACAAAATGAGCATATTATTCTATCTGCCGCTCCTTGTGGAGTATTTTGTATCCTATTTGGTTGCCTGACGTTTTTTCCCCCTGAAGCTCTGCCCTGACTTCCGTGTTGAATTTGTTCTTGTTGCGTAATCGGCATGGTGGCAAGAAGTGATGAATTCATGTTTACGTTTAAGGGGTCTGCGTGGAAGATGCTACTGCTTTGTACGGTTTCGAGTGCATCTATGTCTAACTCTACCATTTCTTCGATGTTTTTCTCCGTCACATTGAGCATATAAATCCTCAATGAGGCGTTCTTAAGCCCTGATTTAAAGGATTTCTCGACGGCCCCTTCCACCATACTCAAAATTGCCATATCTCCTTTTCCGTCATATTTCGTTCGAATTAACTCTACTGCCTGTGTTCGTAGGGTGTTCAGGCTCCTTGCAAACTGTCGTATATCCTCGTTAGGTAACTGGTTACAACTTTGGATCGCTGTTAACACTGAGTCTAAGGAGACCGTTGGTAAATATGCCCTTTTTATGGTGAGGTAGAATTCCTCGAGGGTATTGAATCGTTTTGACCTAACTAAATCATAGGCATCCCCATGTAGTCTTTGCTTAATGCAGTCTATGTAGTCCTGAATATTGTCTTTACCCACCTCTCTTGCGGCTAATTCGCACCCGTGTATGAATTTATACACTTCGCCGCGTAAGTCTGGCGAATGTGTTCCAGAAAAGTGTGGTACCAGCCTATTTGTATTTTTAGCTATCTCTCCAATACCCATTCTGGTTTGATCTTTTGTTGTCCTAATTTGTGGAAGAGACCTTGCGTTGCCGTCCTTCGGAATAACTGCGGGCGGATTTGGTTTCTTATGAAAGAGTGACTGGTTGTGATCTAGCGACATTTCCTGACTTAGAAGTCTATTCTGCTCTTTTAGCTCTTGTATTCGTCTATTTGCGTCTTCTAAAGAACTACAGTCTTCCCTTGATTTCTGTGCAAATCCCTGTTCTAATGTTCTATTCAACGTTTCTTCGGTTAGTCCCTTCCTCGCTAATAGTTCTCTTAATTTTACGTTCTCACACTCTAATTTCCTGAGTTAATCTTCCTGAAACACTTTATCAACTAAATAATTATTGTACCTATTCTTCAGTGCGTTAAATTCTGATTCCCATGCTTTTGAATCCTCTGTATTATTATCTATTATCTGGTTTAGGAATATAAGCAATTCCTCTACTATCGCGTCTGCTCTTTCTACACTTGTAAGGTCTCCTAACTCCCCTACTCTAGACTTTATCAACTCTAAGTTCTCTTTGTTGCCTACAGTTCCTTTTAAAATGCCCAATATTTAGATATAAACTCCCCCAACTGGCGTTTCAGTTCCTTATGAGTCCTATCTAATTCTAAGTAAGCTTGCTCCTGTAATGACTCGGCCATTAATTAAACGAACGACATATAGTTTAATGGGGTTTTATTTTTCCCAATGTTTACAATTTACCTATGTAAGAGTATACATACATTTTTCCTAATGATATAAATTTAAATTTATTTTAAACTGTTTGGTGAAAAATGTTGTAAAACGATTACTTAGCGCCGCTACTTAACGTTCCATCGTTTTATTACACGTTTAATTTTGTATACAAGTCGTAGTACTTTTTAATGCGAGACAATTAAAATTTTCATATGAAGATTTAATTTCTTTAAACGGCTTAGCTTTCTTGCTCGCTTCGTTTATCGAGCGTGCAGTAAGCATTCGCTGTACATCTGTTTATTAGTCTGTACGCTGACGTCCGCTGCTGATTTGTTTCAAGCAGAGCCAAAGCGTCAAAATTTTCGTGACTGCGCTATTCTGCTTTCTTTCAAGCAGAGACGAAGCGTCAAAATTTTCGCGACTTCGCTGAGGTAATTTAAGACCTCACAGAATGGAACGAACGACCTGTCTCTATTTTTCAGCGGCCAACAAAACTGCAACGTTTGCAATTTCGAATTCGGACGATTAACCTAGTGAGCCCGTTCGAGTTATTTTTTTGTTAATTGCTTGCTATCGTTCATTGTTTTCATCAGCAAGCAATTATAATTGCTTGTTATTTGAAACAACGAATCTAATTTAGCTTTGATTCTCCAAACGATATGAAGTCTCTAAGCTCCGTACTTTAAATGTTTAACTTTTAAATTTGTTATTTTTAATAACAAAAAAAAATTATTTTTAGTGTTTTAATTTATTGTAATTCCGATTAGTACCCCTTTTTTTTTTTTTTTTTTAAAAATTTCATACATTTTCGAATGTAGGGCGTATTATTTAAAAATACGAAATACGGACGAATAAAATTATAAAATTAATGATTAACCAAGCACTTAAAATGTGCGACTTTGAAATCAACTACATTGAATGTTAAAATTTATTTAACAATGTACTTTGAAGTCAACCGTCTATGACACACCCAAAACTATACAACGTAACCGTATACTTTACGCGTTTTGTTTTAGTATTGGATTGGTTTCCTGTTTTAACAATTTGGGGAAATTTATCATTTGACCTTTTGCACTTTAATAGAAATGACCTTTTGCACATAAAATAGCAAAATTATTATGATTTTCGCCAATTTGTCTCACAGTGACCAATATCGTTAATTAAAAAAAAAAATGCAAAAATTTGTATTAATGTTGGCGACGTTTAAGTCGTTGCTGTTGACTACTGGCATTAACGAAAGATAACTAGCACATAAACCAGTATCTTTCACTAGGATATCTGCTGATTTGTTGGCATTCGGAACTTGAACCGACTGTCAACGCTGAAAAAAAATAAAATAGTTGTTAAATAAATGTATAATTTGATTATTTGAAATCTGTAGTTATTTTTATTAGTGAACGTACTGTACTTTTCACTAATTCCACAGTTTCCGTACTAACGTTTCCTTGCGTTTTGTTCACCTTTTGTTTTTTGATAAATGTCAATTTTCCTTTTTTTAAAAAAAAACAAAAAATCCTATTTCCTCTAATACATACTTTATCCTATAATTATAAAAATATAAGAATGACTTCCCGAGTGAAATGGGTCGACCTCAGCAAAGATTTTGTCCAGCTAATGCTATTGGACAGATAGTTAGTTAGTTAGTTTAGGTGGCGCCCTGCACCCGCGGCTTGGGGGCAGGGCTAAGTAGCACAGGTGTGGCATTTTAAAACCACGTTGAACTATAGCCAGTGTGGGTATGCAGGAGCGATGTGCTGGCGGACTTTACAGCCATTTCGTCCTGTTCAAGAAGGATAGGAGACTGTCAAGCTTGACGTTGGGTAACTTGTCCAAGTTTTTGAAAGAGGGTTTCCCTAGGAGTGCCATTCTGCTGCGAGATAAGGCAGGGCAGGTGCAGAGGTAGTGCTCTACCGTCTCTTCCTCGCTAGGATCCAGGCAACTACGACAGAACGACTTGTAGCTGTGGCCCAGCCTACCTGCATGCCGTCCTACCAGCCAGTGGCCAGTCAGTACCGCAATTATTCTGGCAGTGTCCTTCCTGGGTTTGGACAGAAGATAAGTGGTTCTCCCGATGTCGTAGGAGGGCCATAGTTGTTTAGATATTTTGCAGGCCGAATGATCTTTCCATCTGGCTGAGGCCAGATTTAAGTAGTGCTTTCGTATTCCTGCGATTGCCGCCCTGTAGGGAGTACACACTTGTAAGGCGAGGTGTGGATTTAGACCTGCACCTTTCCGGGCAAGTTCATCAGCCATCTCGTTGCCATAGATGTTTCTGTGACCGGGAACCCACAGGATGGTGATGGATGTCCTATTAGAAGTGCTTGCCAGGATATCGCTGCACTGCTGTACCAGCTTCGACTTAGTCTCCACGCTTATCAAAGCTTTGATGGCGGCCTGACTGTCGGAGAAGATACCTATCTTCTGGCTCATATTAATGTTGGCATCTGAGATGGATTTGCAGGCTTCCATGATTGCCATGATCTCTGCCTGAAATACGCTGGCGTAATCCGGTAGTCTGAAGCTTAGATGTAGTCCCAGTTTCTCCGAGAATACTCCGGCTCCAGTTCCTGCCTCCATTTTGGAGCCATCCGTGAATATGGTGATGTCAAATTCGTTCACCAGCTCGCCCCCACGCCATGCGGCCCTCGAGGGAAAGATAGCGTTGAATTTGCGGGAGAAGTTGATGGACGGTTTGAGGTAGTCTGTCTCTCTCGGAATACTTGTCTTGACCGACTGTTCCAAGATATTACCATGACCGTTGATTCTAGATTTCCAGCAGTTATGTTCCCTTAGCCTAAGGGCACTGGCTGTGGCTATGCTTTTTATCTCTAAATCGACCGGTAAGAGATGTAGAATGATATTTAGAGCCTTCGTTGGACACGACCTCAGAGCTCCCACGGCTCCGACACAAGCCATACGCTGTATCCTTGATAGCTCCTGGCGTTGATAGGCCTTGGATGTAGTCGTCCACCACACCAAGGCTCCATAGGTTAAAATAAAGTTACTCTCGGCTTGAGGCCCCAGGTTTTACCGAACATTTTTTTGCAGGCATAAAAAGCCGCGAACGACTTTTTAATCCTTTGTTCGATGTTTGCTTTCCAGTTTAATTTGCTATCAAGAATAAGACCCAAATACTTAGCCTGCCTTGATAGCTCGATTTCGGTTCCATCCAGCCGAGGAAGATTAAACGTTGGGATCTTGGTTCGCGTAGTGAATAAGACCAGCTCTGTCTTGTTTGGATTTACTGCTAGGTCGCAGCTGGTTGCCCATAGACAGATTTTTCCCAAGGCCCTGGTCATTATCTCACTCAGCATTGATGGAAATAGGCATGATACTAGTATGACTACGTCATCCGCGTATGCTACGGCCTTAACACCGCTGTTGTTAAGCTTTTTTAGTATGGTATTAACCACCAGTAGCCACAACAGCGGTGATAGAACCCCACCTTGCGGAGTGCCTCGTTGAATGTGTCTGGTCAACTGCAGGCCACCCCACGAAGCCTCGACTATGCGTGTGCTTAACAGTGATGAGGTCCAGTTTCGAATAGTTTCGTCGATGCCCAATTCCTCCATTGAGTCACGAATACTGCGTAAACTGATGTTGTTGAATGCACCTTCTATGTCTAGAAAGGCCGCCAGTGTGAATTGCTTAAAGTAGAGATTGCGTTCAATGGTACCTACTACCTCGTGCAGCGCCGTCTCCGTGGATTTGCCCTTGATGTAGGCATGTTGGGCTGATGAGATGGAGTCCAGATTGGACAGATAAGTTTGCCGTGCAATTAAGCTGGCATCATTTTGATGAACCGATGAATTTTTAGCTGAAAGTTATTTTATGATTTATATAAAAATGTAATATAATGTATTCTAATATAATTAATTACTTTTATAAATTTTTCCTCTCGATGTACATATTAAAGCACAACTTCATAACCTTAAAATAATTACCATAGGACATTAAATATATCCCTAAAAAAAATCAGAAATTCTCCAAAATTTTATAAAAATTTAACATCATAAAAATAAATGAAGTTAAAAATAAGGATAATTGAACCCTTCGAAGCGAGAATTCTTCTCGAGAATTCTTCGAGAAGACTTTAATTCTATCACTACCCTTTTCGTTTTTTCTATTTTTTCTTTAATTTTAGTTTTATTTTTCACTGTTCTAAAAAGTCGTCTGTTCTAACTTTATGATTCCATTTTTTATTTCTATTAATGAATTTTAATTTTATTTTTCAATTATAACTTCCTAACTGTAGCATTTCAATTATATTTCACTGTTTTCTTTTTTTTTTCTTCCTTTAAATTTCATGCCAATAACTTCCTAATTGTAGCATTTCAATTATATTTCACTGTTTTCTTTTTTTTTTTCTTCCTTTAAATTTCATGCCAAATTCATTACCAAATTATTTTTCACTTTTGTGTTTTATTTATTGCTAAACTTCCCTTTTTTTTCTGTTTTAACTTCTACTGAGCTACTACTCTTATTATTAATTGTCATATTTTATTTTTACTCACTTTTTCCTCAATCGAGCGATCCTCGGCTCGACAAAACCTTCTGCGCCAATATGTTGTATCTAACTTTCGAGTGTGGTCTTGGTCTTCTTCCTTTTCGTTGTCCTTTGTGCAACGAATAAAACGCCCTGGTTAAGTTATTGATTTTTATTGACACTAAACACTAATTTTGGTATCTACACTGATACTTATTATTATTATTTAACCTTAACACTTATTATTATTAACACTTATTATTATTAACACTTATTATTATTAACACTTATTATTATTAACACTTATTATTATTTATTAAACTAACTTGCGACTTTATACGCGGCTTAACGACCTCGTCGTTTGGATATATTTTCAAGACTCCCTTTGGACTCTTTTCTAGATTCCACGTTAGCTCGGTCGACACAGACGTCGACCGGACTGAAGTGGGTCAGTATGCCGTGTTTCGCAATTTCCATTATTTCGCAATATTAAAATTGTAATATTCGCAGAATCAATACGCGGAAGAAAATCGTTCTCAATTTAATTCTTCCGCGTGTGGATTCTGATCGTTGGTTATTTCAAACAAAGCGATTTAATGGTTTGGAAGCTAGCTAATGAAAGCTAGCTTCCACAATCCACTACAATCGCCACGCGCTATGGATTCTAGGGTTTGGAAGCTCGCTACTAAATGCCAGCCTCCACAATCCATTTCATGCGAAGTGTTCTGGTTGCTACCTTAGCTTTCGAAGTTCATTAAACCAAAGCTTTACTAAAACCAATTAAACTAAAGCTTCGGGCTTACCAAGCAAAGTGCTGTGGTTGTATTAATGTGAACTTGGCCTTGACTCACTCGCGGAGTAGTATTATAAAAACAATAATACTGAAAGTTCTCGTCAAACGGAAGTGGAAATTGCGATCGCGACATATAACACACGGAATCGGATTTGATTCAGATTAGTTTTTGCTCGAAGGTGTTCCGTATTCCGATTCCGATGTTCGAATCCGATATTTGCATATTGATCGGAATTGAGGTGTTCTGCATTCCAATTTATAGCAATTTTCTGTCGGAAGTAATCCCGACCAACTTTTTGAATTTTTGCGTGTCTTATTGTTTTCTTAGTGATTTCTACGATAGTGGTTTTACGTTATATATATTTTTACTGAAAACAGTTTCATTTCCTTATACGTAAAACAGATTTTATTCATCTGTTTTATTTATTATATTAATATTTTGTTTTAAAGTTTGAATTAAAGCACAAAAAAACACGCACAACTCAATCGATTCTCTTGCCATGTTTCAGTTGTTTATTCGACGCGAAAGAAAGAGACAGCTTATTATTCATTAGTAATAGATTTGTTCTCTCCAACAACAGCTGGCTTATAACATAAGTTCGAATCGGAATTGAATTCCTTTCGAGCATGTGAAATTCGATTGGATTGCAGAACACTTCGACAGAAACGGATCAGGATTCCATTTCGATTCTCCATGATTTCCGATCGGAATGCAGAACAAGGCTAAATAAAATAGTGTATTTGACATGCATGTATATGACATGCATAGACTAGTTTACATAAAAATGTCTATTCGTACTCTTGACTACGATTTGCAATTCTAATCGAATTGCGCTTTTCGTTACTTGATATATGTGTAGATGATGTAAAAACTTTAGTTTGGTATTATATAGATGGCGCTGAGGACATTTTTAAGCCCCCTCCTATACGATTTTTTTTGGTCTCGACCCAACCTATTCGTCCTATTTTTTTTTACCACTTTATGCGTTACACTTTATATTAAAAATAAGAAGCAACATAACATAATAGATAAAATATATCTTATATAAAATATCTTTTATCTTTTGTATATGTATATCTTTATACGTATATCTTTTGTATTATGTATATCTTTTATAAAAAGACTGAAATGTGTTGTTAAAAACAGCTTCATATGAGTTCTTATGTGTGGTACATCTTTTGGCGTGTTGAATTACACACTGCATATGTATCTGTAGACAATCTGTTTCTGACTTTAGTTTTAAACTTAAACTGAGAAAATATCTTTCAACATTTGCTGAGAAATGTGATAGCCTTGCCACGTACTCATTTGAGGAAAGAGATATAAATTATTTTCATTTTTTTTTCTCAATATAGGTTCCCGAAATTCAATAAATGGTAAATTAAAGTCTTTACCTAGTTTTTTAATTTTTTTAAACTCCCTTTATATTTCATTTACGTTACTGTGTTCGACAAGGTGAGCACAGTATCATTGTAACTAGAGGTGTAATTGTTCTACTGGTAACATTTTGAGGATATAAAACACAAATTTGTTTTAAAATGTTTAAGTTCTCATTTGGGAAACATTTTAGAACTTCCTTTGAAGCTTTTTTCAAAAAATTTAGACAATTTAATTTAAATGTGTAAAGATCAGTATTTGCATAGTTTTTCTCTGAAAATATAAAAATAGCTGCTTCTAAGTTCAGATTAAAGAAGGAAGGATTGGAAGGATGAAATCTAAGAACATTAATTACATTTCGGTATTAGGATCAATAATTTGATTGCATCAGCTGCTTTTAGGTTTTTAGTTCTTTCAGAAAAAAACCCTCTTAACTCGTTAAATTGTTTAGTAATCTTTTTATGCATTTATGAAGTGAGCCATCGCGTAGGAGCGGGGTGAAGAATCTTTTCATGGCTCATGTCAAGCATATCCAGGCAGCTGTGTAACTTACGGATTCTTTTCGATGTGAATGTGTGTTACGGATGTGATGTGTGGCAGAAATAGTTTGTCACATTTATCAAGACTGTTTCCATGAAACTTGGAAGCTGCTGACAGGCGTGTGATGCGCAAAGATGAAATGAATGACAGATACATTTCATGGCGAATTAGTCATAGGAAAACTATTTATTATTAATGCTGTTAATATTAAAATTAATTTTTAAAAATGTACCTGGTATGTCCCACTTTAAAAATGCGCAAAAAGATTTTTCGCATCAAACATACCGTATGCTCCATCTGCACCGAAATCAATTAAATTAGTTTTATTACATTTCGGTTGATTTAATTTTACTTAAAAAAGTCTAAAAAATGAAAAAATAAGAAATGTAGAAACAGCAGTATAAAGGTCTTTAAAGGACGGGAAAAGCAGCTCTCCCGTCTTCCATTTTTATAGCTGCTGAAAAGTCATCATGCACGTTCATATCTTCATCAATATATCATGCCACCACTGTTAAATGCTTTGTGCAATCAATAGCGGTGGATTCATCACACACAATAGAACATTTTTGTTCTCTTAAAATGGCAATCTCCTTCTTTCTTCACCCAACACATTCTTAATTAGACATCTCGCCTTTGTCCGATCTAATCTTGTTCTAGAACCGGTTATGGTATTGCATAAGCCATTTGATTCGGAAGTTAACGCCTCCGGCAAATTATTGCACACTATAAAGAGCGCACTTTTTTTTTATAGTTAAGTTATCGAAAATGTTATGGTTTGTTGATTCCATCATTGCTTTAGGTATGTTGCAATTCATGTGCTCTATGCCTCCATTTTTTCTGTGAAACAAATTAAATGAAACTTCGAAGATGGATCTGGTTCACTCCAAGAAGCCATTCTTTTTGAAAACATTTACTTGAGACAGTTCTGAAATTCATAAATATGATAAACAAAGCATGATTGGTTTTTACTACATGCGTTGAGCACAACTGCAATGCTACGATTTAGTTGTTGTTTTTTACGGGATTCCAATGGAGACATACGCCTGACGTTTTAAAATTTGGAAGGTCTATAACTCGGAAACCAATTGTAGTGTAACCAAACTCTGGTTCACTTTACCAGAAGTAGAGTGCATTGAGTGCACTTCAAGCTTCATTAAAGTCACGCATTGCACTCCACTTATGGTCAACACTTAAATCGAATATCGGCCAATTAGAATAAAGCCACTTAGCGTAGGAAAGAAAACATGACACTTTCAATTAAATTAAGACTAGAGTAAACATTGTAAATATATTATTATAATAATCTAGAATGTAAGAACTCTTGTATAATATAAAAGGACTGCGCAAGCCAGAATAAAGGTCAGTTCTTTTGAATCAATACAGAATCAATACTTTGTACAGGACTCTCTCTTTTCTTTTGGAAAAAAAGTGCGACCTAGTGGCCATACATAATGAGATAGCGGGGCTTGCTTAAAAGCCAACCCAAGCAATTCCCTTGAATTACATACATATCCTTCCTAACCAACTTTCATCTTTCACACAATAGAGAGCGTCATAAATTGTGGTTGTTGTTGAAATCCCGTGAAAAACAACTAAATTGGAGCATTTATCTGTTCCCGAATTATTCCATTATTTACCTTTTATAAGCCTGGCCTATTTTTTTTACATAACTCACTAAGCTCGTTGTTGGTGATTGGACTGCTGAGCTCGTCCCCAGAAATATAAGTGTTCATCTCTGACCGACACGAAGATCTCACACACCTTCCATCAGTATTTTGAATCGGGCTGCAACATGAAATGAAAAGAAAAGTTTTAAGTTTAAGAACAGTGTTACTAAATCTTGCTTTTAAAATGCATAAATAATTTAAAAGTTGTTTGTATTAAACCTTTTTGTACAATTTACATATAACAAGATATAAAGTAATTTTTCAAATTATTCACATACAAATTGTTCACAATTTTTCAATGTAACATCAATTAAACGCAACTTATTAAATGGAGCATATTAACAATCAGTTAAATGCAAATGAAATTCATCAATCCGTTTGCCAAATATCAGACCGTTCGCTTTAGTCAAATTTAAATAAATGACTGCACCATATGCGCTGAAGGAAAAAATACGAACAGTTTTTTCGGAACAGTTTGTAACTGAAATTTTGAGTTTCGCTGTTGTTAAGTGGTTGTATTATTTGTTGTCTCCAGGCAAAAAAGATTACTTGGTCAATTGCAAGCCATATTTTTTTATGTTTATATAGTACATCCTTATAATGGATTAAACGTATTTTCGTTTTTCAAGCGTTTTGTTTTGTGCTGTTCGTGGTTTTTATATATTTGACGTTGCAAACAAGGAAAATACTACCAAATTCCAAAAACACAAAACAAAACGACTGAAAAACGAAAATGCATTTATCCATTATATGGCTGATATTGTTACTGAAGTAGTTGTCCAATAAGGATTATAAAAGGCGTTCTGATACAGTTTTAAAGCTATAAAAAAAATATTTGTATAAGCATAGTTACGTAAAAAACTTGTGGGAAAAAAATAACAGGCGGCATAAATCGAGTTTAGCCCATTAGCCTCGATCTTGTTTCTTTTTTTACCAGATATTTAGAATTGTGAGAAAATCCGAATGGTGAAAAAAACAACTCTGTTCGCGGTTAATGTGGCGTGAGGGCATGTTGAAATCTAAAATTGTGATACGTACATTCCATTAATTTAAAAGCCATTATCCTAAAGGATATGCTACGACGTAACACCTCCATGTCAAGAGGGGCCACACCTATCAACACGTGCATGGCCTCTGTCAAGACCGTGCGGGACACCGGCAAGCAAACTAGCAGAAGCACTCGTTGGCAAGAAAGTATCTTTAGATACCCCACAGCAGACGTGACCAACTCGCACCATACAGTCGACCCATATGTTGCACAATCAAGAAATAGGCCGTCATAAACGTTGCGGATGGCACGTCTGCTGAGGCCCCATTCACACTTCAAGAGGCGGCGCATCTGACCGACTAAACATATCAAGCATTCTCTGAACCAGAATAGGTGAGGATAGAAATTAAATCGCTCACCAACGGTTATGCCCAGGTACCTGACTTTCGTCACATACTTGAGTGAAACCTCATTAACTGGGAGAAATGGAGGTCGACTAAGCGCTAACCTGCCTTTCAGCAGCATCATACCCGTCATGTCCATTGCCACATCCACTTCGACGCTCTCACTTCATTCACACACAGCAGCGACCGAACCGCGCTGCTCAACTTCGAGTCGAGTGCGTTCCTCAATCAGGATGAGCAAGTCATACGCACAGATCTTAAAGATCCTCTTAAGGCGCCATAAAAGGGGGTCCATCCTAATGTTCCACATAAATGGGCCACAGATGGATCCCTGAGGACAACCCCTAACCACGTTCATCCAGCCAGAATCGCTTCTGCCCTCCACGCATGCCTTTCTGCCAGAAAAGTAGCTCATCCAAAGCTTCAATTCTGAACAGCCCAATTCACGCAACCTTTCAAAAACACTCGACCAGCTCAAGTAGTCAAACGCACCTTTGAAGTCTACAAAGACTCCCAAAACATACTTAGCGTCCGATTCACCTACGCATTTCCTCACATACATCCATGCCTCCTCAATCGATTTGTTTTTGACAAAGCCAAACTGGAGAGGACAAAGTTCCGCACTTATGCTCTCCTGAAGTCTATCAACCATGATCCTTTCCAGTTCTTTTCCGAGTACCGGTATCAAGCTAATGCCTCTGTACGAACCTGGATCTGTCCGAGCTCTGTTGGGAGACTTCAGGAGCAGAATCACTCTTGCATTTTTCTATTCACTGGAAAAATATCCATCACGTACACACCTTGCATACAAGTCGCCTAGATATTCGGGTATGGGCTTCCAGGTGGCTTTCACCATCTCCAGTCAAACCGTCAAGTCCGGGCGACTTCCTAGACTTGACCTGTGCGATACTACTACCTAGCTCGCACCCACCGAGGTCACGAGGGCTAGCAACAAATTCCATATGGGAACGGCAGAGGGCCCCGCTCTAGGGAAAAATTCACTCATGAGTGCACGCAATCTTTCCATGTTGAAAACACTGCGTCTCCAACATGAATACAACTCAAATCCACATTCTTCTTGAGCGGCAGATACGGTACAAGTGGTCCTCATTGTACCGTACCGCAAAAGCCTTCCAATCATCATCTTTTACTCTCAGAATCATACTCAGTCATACACCGCCTATACGCAAAATTGAGCTGGTTAACATTCTCAGCATCGGACTGCCTGCCTCTCTGGAATCGACTACTGAGATGCCGAACCATCCTTCGCTTCTCAGTCAATTCCCGTGTTTACCACTTAACTCTCTTGGGGTCCACCTTACGGCATCGCTCAAGGAGTAAGTCGTTGACACGCCATACAGCCTCACCATACGCCACCAAAGTAAGAGCCCTTACCAGAGCTCTTTTTTCCTCACATCACTTCACTTTTTCGCACTGGGTCGTCTACAAAAACAGGATTTCCCGCTGGGTCACCGTACTAGTAGTCACTGTCTACAATTATTGTCGACCAATCAGAGCTTGGGAACAAACTTGTAAACAAGTTGCCGTTAATCGCGGCGCAAAGAAAATTACCATGAAAAAGGAATAGCAAACACTATTAACACACTGTAATACGTATTACAACAAAAACGTTTGGAAATATTCGACACGGCAGCAGAGGGTAGCACAACAAGGTGATCACGACGAAGGTTCACAATCGAATATGTTTCCATCATGTGTTTCATCAACGGATGCGGAGGTTTCCTTACCAGTGACCACTGCATCCACCCAGTCTGGCCATACAAGAATTTTACATATTCAGACTCGATTAAAAAAAAACGGCTACAGGGGAGTTCCTAATTTTTTGATATTTTCCTTCTATATGGAGTATCTTTCAGTGGCCATGTGTTTCATCAACGTACGCGGAGGTCTTCCTGACCAGTGACCACTGCATCCACCCAGTCTGGCCATACAAAAATTTTTCATATTTAGAGTCGATTTTAAAAAAATCGGCTAGAGGGGAGTTCCTAATTTTTTGATATTTTCCTCTTATATGGAGTATCTTCTGGCGGCCATGTGTTTCAGCAATGCACGCGGAGGTCTTCTTTTCCAGTGACCCCTTCTCCTAACCAATCTAGTGGTGAAGTATGTGAAATATACAAAAGACATATTTGGATGTGTCTTGGGTTTAAGTCTTTAATAAGGTAAATACGTATTTAGCTCGCTCAACGTATTAACCTTTACGCACTTATACAATATGTATGTGCATTAGGGTGCCAATCAAATTTGTCCTAGAGTTCACCTCACCCTATTAATTTTTTACACTCATAAATTTTTTAAAATCAGGTATGGGTAAATTTTGGTCTTCCTAGTAATAAGGGAACACCGCGTTCAATCAACATTAAATATTAAGGTTTGTTGAAATTTACCCGAAAATAGTTATTATTTATAGGCATTGTAAGATAAAATTTTTATTAAAAAAAATGCAATTATTTCAAAATCCTCAAAGTCATATATAAATGAAGTGATTTTCAATTTAAATTGAAATTATAAAATTATTTTTAACTAACTGTGTTGTATTTAGAAACTGCTTCTAAAATTTATTTTGATGTTGAATTTTCCGAAACGGCAAAATTGCTTTTCTCCTTTGATGGTTGGCCGGGATGCTCTTTGTCTTCAATGCTTTCTCTACCTTCTTGTAAATATTTATACTTGTAAACATTCTTTTCAGATAAATTTTCAGTCTACAAACAAATTTTAATGCAACTTCTTGGTTCAATAAAATCACATTATAAAAATCGAAAAATTCACTTTTAAGTTGCTCAGAAAACAAGGAAACTAACCAAAGAACACACGCAATGACGTGAAATTCTACACAGGTATGAATGATAGTGCAGGCAACCTAAACAAAAAGATTTGCTCGAATTGCTGCAGCCGCGCAAATGAAATTAAAAGTGTACTTTACTGTAAAGTGTACTTTATATTTTACTTTACTTTTTGAACAGACCTCTTATATACAGGGTTAGGCGATTGAAGTCTTACCAACTTCACACCAGTATATCTGCCAACGCGATATTGCCAACTATGTCAAAATTCATTTATATTGTTTACAAGCTACCACAAGCATTGCTTGTTGCTCTAAGTTTTATAGAAGAAAACTTATTCGAAATGGAATTCAAACGTAATGCGTTATATTTGAGTGGAAAATCACAAGCAGCTATTGTTCGAGAGCTCAGGCATCTCAAAGTGAATAAAATATTTGTGTATCGCACCCTAAATCGTTATAATGATACAGGCATCATTGCCAAACGCTATGGTGGTGGACGAAAAAAAGCAGCAACATCACGTGAAATGGTTCGGAAAGTGAAGGCTCGACTTAAACGCAGTCCACGCCGTAGTGGTAATCAAATGGCCAAAGAACTGAAAATATCTCAGCGAAGCATCTGTCGCATATTCCGAATTGAGCTGAAAGTGAAGCCTTACAAGTTCCAAAAGGCACATGATCTTACACCAAAGCAAAAAAAGTCGAAAGAGTTGTTACGCTTTCATGAACGTGGCGAATTTCCTAACATAAGCCGCATTCAGCGGGTGAGCGCTCCTTGAGCGCTACCTGATCAGTGATCGCTATGTGTTCCTGAATGGTATGCTACCTGATCATTGAGCGGAAAGATAAAAATAGTAAACAAGACAAGAAAAAAGTTGCCACGTTTGATTTTTCCACACGAATTTCAAGTATCCCACAAAAAGAAAATTCCCAAACCTAAAACTTCAATCGTATCCCAAACTACATATTCTATATTTTTATAATTATAATTCCTTTGTTGAGTCATTCTAAGTTCAATAACTTTCAAATTAATTTTATTTCACTTAATAATGCGTTGATTTATTAAGCCAATTCTTTAAAAACATTTTGACGTTTGCTCTGTAAAAAGCGAATTTATTTGTTTTTTTTGCTTGCTTGTTAGTAATGCAACTCTGGCAAATGTAGCGTAATAGTAGCGTAAAAACTTTTCGCTACAAAAAATGGCGACCGCTCCGTGAATATGTAAACAATAGGGTACGTTCAGTGATATCAAAACAATTGAGCGCTTCCTGAGCGCTCAACCGCTGAATGCGGCTATTGTGTTCTCTGATGAAATACATTGAGCAGTTCATAAACTCGCAAAATTATCGTGTTCACTTAACTGAACGCACTTACGAAAATTTGAGCATACGTACGGCAATCCAAAGTAATTTTCCATCTCAAGTAATGGTATGGGCAGCTGTGACCGCCGATGGACGCTATCCAATCGTTTTTATCGAGCTTGGTGTGAAAGTCAATGCGACTTATTATTGGGAAAATGTTTTGAAAGCCGTAGGCACGTAAACATTTCGGTCGTACAACATGGACATTCCAAGAAGACTGGGCACTGTTTCATAAAGCTCGTGTGAACCAAGAATGGTTAACCATGTTCCACTCTTAATTTCGTTCACGCAGTGGCTTTCGAATTCGCCAGATGCAAATCCGATTTATTATTCATTGTACGGGAATGGCCCAAAATACCCCCCACCAAATAAGATCATATTCGTGCAGCACGCAACTCATGTTTTAACCATTTGAAGGCCATAGTCCAGGCAAAGGTGGACACATCGAGCTAAAGTGAATGGATTCTAAAATTTTAATTTCCATACATTTTTGTAATTTGAATCAATAAAAAATAATTTCACCCGAAAAAAATATGGTCTTTGAATAGCTAACAGTTCAATCGCCTAACCCCGTATAGCACTCTCTACGTTCTTAAAGCCAGTAGTACGCTTTTAAATTGGCTTTAGAAGTTTATCCAAAAATTTCTCATTGTATAATTCTTTATAATAATATTTATTAATCCTTATCGCGATAGACTAATAAGACTTTCTCACAAAGCAACATTAGGTAAATGGCGTATGATATACGAGGGCAGTCCGATAAGTACTTAGCCTCACCACCCGATGGTCGTCGCGATCGCAAGAGAAATTTACTACCGTTGTAGTAGACATTGTTGTAGACAGCTACTGTAAATTTCAGCCGAGTCGGACTCGTAGTTTTGTTTTGACCGCGTATGGAAGCGGATGTGTCTGCGTATTTTAGAAAAATGGAAAAAGAGCAATATAAAAAATTATATTTTAAATGCTCTGGAAAGAACTGGCATCAATTCCAAAATGAATGACTTGACCGAGTTGGACAAAAGGATTATAGCCGTCATGACAAAGGAGGCTGTTGTTGGACAAGTTGCAGTTGGAGAACCTCTGGTAAGTCGACGTTGCAGATTAATATTATTTTTGTTATTAATGTTAATATTTCAGAGAAGTACCAATATTATTCCTGAACGGAATATATTTTCCGAGGAAAATGATATTGATGTAAACATAAAGATTGAATAACATAGGTTATGTTTCATACTTAACCACTATTTTCTTTTGTAGAATGCACTTCTAGAACCAACTGAAGTGGAACTGGAAGTGGAGCAAATCGAAGAACATTCTACCAGCAATCCAAATCCATGTAAAAGATTGAAACAAAGCAAGCGATTCGATATTAATTTTCTATTCGAAATAAAGAAATGGCAATGAAAGCAGAATATAGAAGTAAAAAATTAAGGGAACTAAGACAAAAAAAACAGGCTTTTGAAAGAATTAAATGTTAATACATATATGTAAACTAATAAACAAAAATTCATGAATAGATTTTATTTGTAAAAGTTGTTTTTAGTCGATTTTAAGTACATTTAGGAAAGAAATTATTGCAAATAATCATCTACAATCTTTCGTCTACCTAAAATTCCTTGCGGAATGATATTGTTTCCGTCGCTATCATTGTAGTTGCTTTCCTGTCGATTATCTGATGAATATTAAAATTTGGTCATCGTATGGCACTCGGTTCAAAATCAATATATAGTGTAATATAACACATGCATTAATGATTTTGCCTGCAGTTATAGGGTCATACATTAAAATCCTTTCCGCTAAGAGACATCCAAATCTTGATTTTAAACAAACATCTTTTGGAAATCTGAAAATGTCCATGAAGCTGTTGTTCGACATATCAAATACATATGTCCGTGGAACTCCTTAAATTTCTTCTTCTTTGTCGCAAACTATTAATATAAATATCTGAATTAAATAGCATCATACGTCTTGTTCGCGAATTCATTACTGAAGTGGAAATTTGAAACAACAAAAATTTTAAATTTCAATTGTAATTTATACCCAAAAATTTGACACTTCAAATCGCCACACGCAAAATTCAGAATCGTATTTTAGCAACATCGCTAAAATTTTTGCTCAGTTGATTCTTAGCATTTTAGCGATGGGGTTTTAACTTTAGGTAGGACAATCTTAGAATCCGGCTACAGAATACACAAAGTTATCGAATACATATTTAAGAAGCGCGGTAGTTAGAAGCGCAACGAAATTGAGTTGCGTTGCGTTGGTATGGAATAAGGCTGTTAATCAAAGAAGGGCATAAATAGAGTGGCTCAGCTAGGAAGGAGCGAGGTTGGTGGTCCGCATCGGTCGGCATTTTTGGAAATCAAGACTTCTTCGCTGCAGGCATAAAAAAGTTACCGTTAAAATGGCAAAACACCATCGATAGCTTAGGCGCATATTTTGATTATTCTTTAATTCTTAATAGTTTCTTATAGGAGATCGTTTCAAAGTCGGACATTTCTTACTTAATTGCCTAATATAACATAATTGGCATATTAACGGATGCCATTCCCTATACCCAGGAATGAATTTTGTTGTCATAACTCATAAAAAATTTATTTTTACTCTCAAAAAATAAATTTTTGATTCATCATGAAGATGACATTCTCCCAAAAAGAATCTGGCAATTTCTAATCTCTTCTTTTTCTTAATATTAGATATGTATGGGTTACGGCGTGCGATAACCATCATTATGTGGGCAATTACGAATTGTTTGTGTACTTATTTTTTTTTTTAAAGACTAGCATATCTTGACATAGTATCGTGGCGGTTATTTTCGGTTTTTGCACAACGGAAGCAATTATTTTACGCTCCTCACGCGGAGTTAATATTTTTGGCCTTCCGGCTCTTGTTGGTGATTTGCTGCCAATCGACAGAAAATGCTTAGAAAAACCAATGATACACGAAGTCCACAAAATTAGTCAAAACTGAGATGTCGATTACCTTTATAAATGCAGCAACAGGATCAACAAGGGAGTGTATGAATAATTTTTTTGCAATATTTTACCATCTCTGTTTGTTTTTCATGGAACTCTTCTGTGTGAGCAGACATAACGGTAGTTTTTTGTGGCAGATCATAAAGAAAACAACATTCTTACATTGATCCAAGAGAAATAATGGACTGATTGTAAAAAACTTCATATTTTGTATGCAATGCAGGGTGTACGAATAACTGTGGTACCTAAATAAGTCTTGCGTTGCGTTTATCACTGCAACTTAGAAACGACGTTGCGCTATACCGAAATAACAGCGTTGCGTCAACATATATTCTAACAAAAAGTTTTTACACATTCACACGCACATGAACATATTTTTGACATCTGCAGCCAACTTCACTTCGAAACGCATGCCAAAATTGGAAATTCGAAGTGGTCCCCGTCAGTGCGTTTCTTATTTCAGCCACTTCCATAAGACTGCGTGTTCCAATTTCATTTTGACAGAAACGCAACGCACGACGCACTTATTTAGGTACCACAGTAAATTGTGTGACAACTGTATATACTTTTCTATCTTCTCTATTTCTATGCGTTACATATTTCGTGGCAAAGTGAATATACCCTTAACCTTAACCTGTAGCGTATAAATAGAGATGCATAACATTTGTTTGTTTTTGCTGTATGATGTCTGTTACCCATTGTTGTAGAGTCAATACTGTCCCGCAGTCCAAAACAAAACGTTTTTACTTCTTTCTGCCATACATCATTATATTTTCATCAGTATACGCAGTCACTGCTGCACTGCAAAGCAAACGAAGCACTGGTAAGGCTTATAATTTTATGTGTCTTGAAAGTACAGTCTTCTTGGACTTCTTGTGCAGTCCTCTAGTTCGGACTTTGTATTCCTCAAGCGTCAAACTTATTTTATATGTGTATAATATTTTGAATGTGTACAGATTTTATTTTCTTTTAATAAATTTATTTAAATTTTATATTATTTTTTTTAAAAACAATGTACTCTTATTTACAGATTATTATATTTACAGATTACTTTCATTTACAGATATTTAAAACCTACACATACTTGCGTATATATCTACATATATATATATATATATATATATATATATATATATGTTTATATATTTATACATAAGCTATCCATAACAACAATACATAATGGGCGATACTCGAGGCACACGAGTGTATGTTGGTAATCTGACTGAAAAAGTAAAAAAAGAGGATTTAGAAGGTGAATTCACAAAATATGGAAAACTTAACTCCGTTTGGGTTGCTTTTAATCCACCCGGTTTTGCATTTGTGGAATTTGAAAATCGCAACGATGCAGAAAAAGCTTGTGACATTATGAATGGATCGGAAATATTAGGATCACAGCTTCGTGTAGAGATTTCTAAAGGTCGACCGCGGCAAGGTCGTAGAGGAGGTCGTGATTTCACTCGTCGACCAGCAAGTGGTTTTAGTGGAATTCGTAGTGGTGGCGGCGGATTTCGACCATCCCGAGGGTCAGGAAGTAGATATAACCAAGATTTGAACTACAACACTGGAAGTCGCCGTGGTTATAATGGAGGCCGTGATGGTAGCGGCAGTGTTGATATAAATCGTAGAGATGGATATGCTAATAATCGTGACATTGGACGCACTTATAGTGCTGGTTTCGGGAGCAGTACACGCAACGGTGGAAATCAACACGGTGGAAACCGATTCAGATCACGATCTCCAGTAGGAAGTCGTCGCTTCTAAAGTAAATGATGGAAAGTAGCAGTACCATGAATGTCTGTGGACTTTAATATGCATTATTTTATGTGTGTAGTGCACGTATTTAATTTTGTAAATTATGAGTGTTTATAAATATATTACTCTAAATCGGGCTTTTTTATAAGATAAAATAAATCGATGGCTCTGCAACATAATTATTTTAGTTTCTTGACTTTTTTTAATTTTTTCAACTTTTTGGAATAGTGTTTGAATGGGTTTCGGAACGAATTTCCATCATCCCTTCTGAAGTTTGGTTTAGAGACAAACAAGGTATGACGAAAATTCGAAACACATAATATGATTTTATATATACAGGGTGTTTCGCATAATAGGGGACAAAAGACTAGGACGTATAGATTGTGTCGAGACAAAAAAAAATTGTATGTGAGGGTGTCAATTTCCCCTCATACCCCCCGTTTAGACGGGGGGGCCATTTTGTAAAAATCCGACAACATCTGAAAAAAAATATTAAAAAATTACAATTACACCTAAATACTGCATTTGAAAGACAAATATGTGTTTCTCAATATCCTTTTTAAATTAGGTACCTATGTAAAACACTTTAAGAAAATTAATTCCAAACTTCAAATTTTAAAAAAAATTTGGGACAAAAATTTTTTATAGCCATTTGTTTAAAAAATTATGTTATTTATTTATTTAATATTACCAGTCTACAATGCGAGATTGTAGATGGCACCGAGAAGGCAATGGCGAAAATGGAAAAAATTATGTTAAGTATGACATTTTCTTTAAAGTAGAAAATGCTGTAATCAATTCCAGAAAAAATGCTTCAAACCGGAAGAATCTATGTGTTGTAGCTTCCGAGAAAAGTGAAAATAACGAAGCATACTTTGCTTTCAAATACTAATTTTTTGACTACTTGTGTTTTATTACTGGCAAAATATGGAAGAAGATTGCTCTGCGGAAGGAGTTTAGTTCGTAAATTTCACTTTTCTCGGTGTTCATACTAACATATTTTTCTTTTGTACATAATGTAATTAAAAAATTGTGCATTATTCGGACACGGCGCTGCTGTCTTACCTTGACGTTCTTTCCCCATCAAGTTCGAGCACGAGTTCTCATGCATTAACCACAGGGTAAGGCAACAGCGCCGTCATCAAAAGCAATATAAATACCCGAATTTATGTTAATGAAGTTCAGTTACTATTTTGGAACTAAAAAAAACCAAGACCTTTTTCTTGCACAAGGTTTACCTGGTTCTGCACTGGCTATTCCACAAGCACTTCAATGAATTAACAGGTCCTGTACCTGTTAACTGCGACTAGCACCTCACGTCAAAAGAGACGTGATCATATTGGTGACCCCGACGTGATTAGCACTTGGAGACGTCTTACGTTTTTTGTGTTGTGCACCAAGCACAAAATAATCATCATGGAATCGTTTTGCCAAATGGTAGACAATCAACTGAAATCAGGAAATGAGGTTCAGCAACTAATCCGGAATTTCAACAAGGATTCTGCTGGAATGTAGCATAGTTCAAGGAGCGTCTAGATAGTTTGCAGAATATCTTGGAGCGCTTCGAGGCAACAGATTGCCAAATACGCACCATACCAGAATCTCCGTTGTATGATCATTACTCCACGAAGGATTATTATCACGATATAAGGACGTTGACACATCCGTACAACGTTTTAATAGCGAGATTAAAAAATTGGAGTCAGATCACTCTGATGTGGGAGCCATTGCCAAGGCCACTCAGGAAATTCCCGCCACTAGGGCCATCACGCAACCCAATAAGGACAACAAGGAAGTCTGCATAAAAGCATGCCCAGCTTACGCCCTAATTTGCAAACAATGTCAATCCTTGGCTCTTTACAAACGATTACTGCACTGCTATCACAATTTACTGTTTACGGTTCCTGAAAACACATCCGAAGCAACTAATGTCAAGACACCGATTTCACTTCAACTTCCAAAAATTGAGCTTCCAATTTTTGACGGCGATTACTTGAAATGGCGCCAGTTTTATGATCTCTTCAATGAGATAATTCATAAACAACAAATACCAAAATGTCAAAAGATCTGAAGAAAAATCTAACAGGCGAAGCCAAAAGATTATTGCGGCATATAACAATAACTGCTGAAAATGTTGATACAGCATGGGCAAAGTTGCAGGAACGATATAACAATCCACGTCAGTTAGTCAGGGCAATCGGAAATTCCGCCGGAATTTTTTATCCGTCGAAAATTCCGATCCGCTCGGAAAAATTCCTTCTATCGTGAATTTTCATCGGAACAGTTTTCCGACGGAATCATTATTACCAAGAGTATAGAGGCGAAATATTGATTGACGAACATATCTTCGAAATGTCAAAATTGTCAAATGTCACTGCAAAGCTTTAAATTGCGTTGTTATTAGTTTGGAACAGAGATAATTATTATAGTTTCAAACCAGAGATTATCTCTGGTTTGGAATAACCACCTCCAGTACCATTTCTAAGTTTTATGTTCTCCAACATCTTTTTCCGGATATACATATTTTCTTTGTCGCTTCAAACCAAGAAAAGAAATTATTTGTGTATACATGTGTATATTATTATTGTATTAAATTAGCAATTATTAGTATATAACGACACCACAAAATAATGTCTACAATGTCTGGATAACTTGCGCATATCAACACAAAATTGGGATCCCCTGCTTATACATACATTGATTCGAAAGATGGATCGCACCACAAATTCGGCGTTCGAACAATCTTTAAGCAACCCAAGAGAAGTCCCAAAAGTATCCACATTTCTTTCGTTTTTGGAAGCTTGATTCCATTCATTAGAAACCGCAGGATTTAAGCCAAGGGAAAAGATAGGCAATCACAAGGTAGTTACCGCCGTTTACAACACAAGTAAACATCAAAATTGTCAGCTGTGTAAACAACAAGCACATATTTTTGCAATGAGTTTAAAGAACTAAGTCCATCAAAACGGCTGCAATATGTAGAAAAGCAGAGACTGCATTAATTGTTTGCGGTCATGACATGCTACTACAACAGATTTTGGCACTTAGAAGAAATTGATGACAAGACAGCACCGCTTACCACGACAGAGAGGAACTGTAAAATGTTTTTCGCTCAAACAATTCAGCGTCTTCCTCAAGGCCGATTTTCTGTTACCGTTCGCCCAAAAACCAACCATATAAGATCGAGCTCTTCAAACGGAGATTGTTCAACATGATGCAAAAATAAAAACGCTTGGCATGATATGAAATCCAACGAGCGACGAACCTCCGTTTTTCACCTCCGTATCCAAACTACAGAAACAGCCAAGGTTACCAAACGACAAGTCCTCTCCGACATCGCTCATATTTTCGACCCTTTAGAGATTTTAGGCCCGATTATTATTAAGGCCAAAATCTTCCTACAGCAATTATGGACATTGAAACTGGATTGGGACTCCGTAGTGCCACATGAACTTCATACATACTGGAACCAGTTCCGAATCCATCTAAAAGAGTTAGATAAAGTCACAATGCACAATACCGAGACGGAAGAACTCACCTTAACGATTGGACAATTATAGTTCGATGATTATGCGCCCAAAGTCGCGTTGCTCCCACCAAAACAATAAGCTTTCCCCGACTAGAGCTCGGTGCAGCTCATTTAGGGTCAAAACTGCTGGAACGAACAGTTCATATGGACAGATCCATGTTTCTTATGGTGCGATTTATAAATAACCCTCGCGTGGATTGCAGCAGAATCTGCATCATATCAAACTTGCGTAGCTAATCGAGTGGTGGTAATTCAAGAACACAGAAATTTGGATTCACAATCCAAAATCAATGGCGTTATGTTCCAACCAACCATAATCCAGCAGTTCATGGCTTCTCATCCAAATGGTCAGAGAATCTCACCAATCCCATGACTGAACTGGAAAGTCGAAGGAAGTTGACGCTCAACTCATCGAGTGCTACCATAAACTTTATCGGTTCAGTTAACCATTGGAATTCCTTCGGGCTGCTCGTACGAATCAGTGCTTATGTCATGAGATTCATTACGAAGTGTCTCAAGTATCCAAGCTATGGAGTCAAGAGTATCAACAACTATCATTCTGCGTGAAGTCCAACATTACGAATTTAACATTGAAATCAGTCAAATACATAGGCACGGTTCCGTGACAAATAGCAGCAGCATCAGCAGCCTCAGTCCGTTCATGGATGAATCAGGTCTACTACGAGTTGGCGGCAGACTCCAGAATAGCGATCTCTCGTACCCAAAGCATTTAATTCTGCTACCCTACGGTCACTTAGTGACCAGAATGCTAACAACCGACATCCATATTAGAGAGCTGCACAAGATGTCTTGAATGCTAAAGGCAACATGCCACAGTATTGCCTTGCAGTGCACTGTCGTGCACAAATGAACGATTTGACACGAACACTTCAAGGCAACTACCCGAACAAGCCGTGACTGCCTTGCCGTCTACCTGCTTCGAACAAGACATTGTGTAGCTTTGCTTTTCTGTGAAGGCAATATAGCTTGAAGTGTGAGACATTCTGAGTGAAGACATTGAAAATAGCAATACTGCTATGATGTCGGCAACGATGTGCAATGATATGAACCTATCTCATTCTTTTGCATGAGTCTTCGTTTGAGTTTAGCGCGATTCGTTGCCTTACATTGCCATGCGTTATCTATTGTCATAGCAATTGTCATGCATTGCCTTTTCGTTCAAAAAAGCAACGGATGGCAATGAAAACTATTGCCTTTGTTGTGCCTTGTTATCAGCACGCTTTCGGCAGTCAATGTCTTGATTCGAAAACAAAATAAGCAAGCAGTGTAAGGCTTGAAATTTGTGTTGTGGCTTGATGTGCGGTTCAAGACAACTTGTGCAGTTCTCTAATCCATATCATTAATTCTCACATTGGTCCTCAAGCGTTGTTGTTCATTACTCGCAAAAATACTGGCGAATAAAGGGGGAAAACAATTGCTCGGTCCATCGTTCAAAACTGCGTCCACTGCATCAGATCTAAACCAAAACTCCTGACGCAATTTTTGGGATAACTGCCAGCTCAGCGGGTGTAACTAGCAAGTCCCTTTGTCAACGATGGAGTGGACTTCTGCGGTTCTCTCCAGATACATTTCAAGGTACGCGGCAAACAGCCGAAAAATGCTACGTTGCCATATGCTGTTGCTTCGCTACTAAGGCAGTACAAATTGAGATAGTAAGCGATCCTATCCTTCCGGACGCCTTCCTCGGTGCACTCAAGCGTTTTACCAGCAGATGAGGAAATTGTCGTCACATTCACTGTCACAATGCCAACAATTTTGTGGGTGCGAAAAATTAGATTCAAGCATTATCTCAAAGTGTGCACAGCCAAGAAGCTCAAGAAAAAATAAAACGGTTTGGTCTGGAAAGAAGCATTGAATTCCACTTCATTACCCCTCGGTCTCCACACTTTGGTGACTTATGGGAGGCAGCTGTCAAATCAGCCAAGCACCTCTTCTACAAAAGCGTCAACGCCGTTTCTCTCACATATGAAGTGATGGAAACCGTATTTACAGAGATTGAAGACATCTTGAATTCCCGACCGATAACCCCAATGTCAGATGAATGGAAGGCAGTAGAGCTGAGCGATATTTCACGACCTGTGATTTTGTCACAGGTACACAAAATCACGAGTCACAGTTTCGATTCAAAACGCTCCGAACCTGTGACTCGCTGTCACAGGTACAGCGGAACGATATTTAACGAACTCTGATTTCATTGAAATACAACCACGAGTCACAGTTGGTATTGACCCCCTTATTCAGAGAGTCACTTGGAGTGAGTCGGACGTCGTCGTCAAAAAGTCACCTGAGTGGAAGACGTCGTATTCACAGAGTCACTTTTTGAAAGGTGACTAGCTCTTACGTCGTGCTCACCTCAATTTACGTTGGGCTCATTTATGACAGTTGGTTTGTGTACTATTTGGCATTTTTAGCGTTACATTACAAAAATTTTACTGTGGTGTTTATGTTGAAATAATAAAATTCTAAAAAAAAAAAATTTTTTTCGCGAAATTAGATTTATAACGGTAGTAAAAATAAAGAATAATCTTAGGAGTTTATAAGAGGAATATTTATTTTGTTTTTCTACTGTATTTTCGTCATTTAATTTACACCGAAATATATTAACATTGATTTTTCTGTTGGAAATATGCAACACTGTAGAATTGTAAACAATCGGGAATTCTAAACAATTGCAATGTGCAAAATTTTGAGTTATGTTTATCAACTGCCTGTTTTTTAGTGAATGCATAATTTTCAAATCTGGATTTAGTGCAAAAATAATAGAATACATTCTATTCTTTTTTTCATTCTATGGAATTCTATTATTTTTGGATTTAGTGCTAGTGGAGCCAGCTCATATAGCCACAATATCCATGAACTTGTCCCAGCTTCATTTTGGTGCGTGATTTGAAATCTCTTCATATCTATAATTGTAACATATGTAAGGAAGTGCACATGTGACAATTCAAATGTTAAACTAATTACCTTATCCATTCATTTAAGCAACTAACGGGAGGGCCGTTGAAGTTTCACAGGCCGCTCCCATTCCTTTTCACTCTGTATTGGATTGGAGCCAAAAACAGGGGCACCTCTAGCTAATTCTGAAATTATTCCATTCCATTTCCCGCACCAAAACTTCAAATTGTAGCGATGTCCTAAATTGTACGCTATATCTTAAGAATTAATAAAATATTTAACAAAAATTGTTGTAATTATTTATTATTTGTTTAAAGGCTTTATTGTTTTACCTTTTCTTTTATATCCATATTATTTATCCATATTCACAATTCTATACTTTGTGTGTATTGTTAAAGGATGTTTCAAGGATCACAAGAAAATAATGGGAAGCAACGATTTTTTAGCAAAGCTCTATAAATCGAAAAGAAACAACGTAGAAAAGAAAAATTTTTCTTCGCGAAAATATACCCATTTTCTCCATAAAAAAACAGTTTTTCAAAATAACATTATATAATATGTGACGGCCTGTCACAGGTTCGGAGCGTATTTCACAGCCTGCGAATTCGTTGAAATGAAATCACGAGTCACAGTTTGCTGGTTATTTGCCGTTTCGTTATTGTTACAACGAGTTATTGTTCCAACTAGAAGCAGTGATGCCCGTTTTTGTGCAATTTGTCGCAATCAGGGATTTCCTGTCTGGATTTTGTGGGATTACCTGTTTTACTAGATATTTTGCGATATTTGTAGCATATTTTGGATACTACTGAAGACATTAAGGAAAGTTTCTATGTGTAAATATCTATGTAGCCGTTGTTTTTTCATCCTTAGACTGTGCCTTCGAAATCGGTTCCAGACTGCTAGGGAACTAAGGAGAGACCTCCAGGGAAAGCTGGGAATGCAAATCAGCAGAAGAACTGTCTCCAGACGCCTAACTAATATGTATCTTCCAGCTCGCCGACCAGCCAAAAAGCCGGTTTTAACAGCGGCTATGAAAACCAAACGGTTAGAATGGGCCAAGGAGCATAAAAAAATTTATAGTTACTGATTGGAGAAATGTCATATTTTTTGATGAATCGAAGTTCAATTTTATTGGGACCGATGGAAAAGCCACAGTTCGAAGTAACGATATTCCGATGAGTGTGTTGTATTTTCAGTATTTTCCATGAATAGTATAAGTAATGCGGACATGGCGCAACGAATGAATGTTTTAATGAACGATTTAGAATTGGATCCTTCCTTAAACGAAGAGGAAAAGGAATCCATAACCAAGCTATGTGCGAAGTATAATGATATTTTTCTTTTAGAGGGTGACAAATTGACATACACCCCAGTACTAGCACATAAAATTCCAATAAAGGTGGATCAGCCACCAATTAACCAAAAACAGTACCGAATTCCTCAAACACATAGGGAAGAAATGAATAAACAAATTCATAAATTACTAGAAGAGGATTTAATATCCCCAAGCGTATCTCCATGGAACTCACCACTACTTCTAGTTCCAAAGAAGAATGGAAAAGATGGAGAAAAGAAATGGCGCTTAGTTATAGATTATAGGAAGGTAAATGAGGCCACAGTTAAACAAGTTTTTCCACTGCCTAGAATAGATGAGATATTGGATCAGTTAGGCAGTAGTAGATATTTTTCGACGTTAGACTTGGCAAGTGGGTACCACCAAGTCCTAATGGATAATGCAGACAAAGAAAAGACCGCATTTAGTTCAGCGTTAGGACATTTTGAGTTCAACCGAATGCCTTTCGGGTTAACCGGCGCCCCAGCGACGTTTCAACGACTTATGAATCATATTCTGACAGGACTTCAGGGTATGGATTGTTTTGTTTATTTAGACGACATAGTCGTATATGCAACAAACCTGGGACAGCATGAAGAAAGGTTAACTAAGGTTTTCGAAGTCATTAGGGAAAACAACTTAAAATTAAAAATTAGCAAATGCCAATTTCTACGACGAGAAGTCGTATATTTAGGGCACAAGTGTTCAGAACATGGAGCACTTCCAGACCCTAGCAAGGTGGAGTGCGTTAAGAACATTCCGCCTCCTAAAAATAGAAAGGAAGTACAAGCCTTCCTAGGCCTTGTTAATTATTACAGAAAATTTATACCGGGAACCGCAAAAATAGCACTGCCGATTAACAAATTATTACGTAAGGACGCAAGATTTATCTGGACAGAAAACTGCCAGCAAGCATTCGAAAAGCTGAAAGAAGCAGTCATGTCACCACCAGTTTTGGCATATCCAGATTTCACAAAAGAATTTCTTTTAACTACGGACGCAAGTAATGAAGCGTTAGGCGCGGTTCTTTCTCAAGGAGAAGTAGGCGATGATAGACCAATAGCTTTCGCTAGCCGAGCGCTAAGCGACACAGAGCAAAGATATTCAACGATAGAAAAGGAATTCTTAGCAATAGTATGGGCGACAAAAAATTTCAGAGCATATCTCTTAGGCAGACCTTTTAAAATTTTTACTGATCACCAGCCATTAAAGGGAATAGCCAATTTAAAGGATCAAACTTCTAGACTGGCAAGATTCAGACACAAGTTGTCAGAGTATGATTTCGAAATCATATATAAGCCAGGCAAGAAAAATTTGAACGCAGACGCGTTGAGTAGAATTCCACAAAATCGTAATGTAGTAACAGCAGTCCAGACACGCTCTAGGACAAAAGAAATAGAAATAAAAAAACCAAGGAGGTAGTGATGAAACGAGTACAAGTCCGACGCCTGTAGAATCAGACACTTCAGGCATACCTCAAAACGAAAACACCATTTTATTAGAAAATCCAAGACAAATAGAGACTGTCATCAAAGATTTTCATAATACACCATTAGGGGGTCACCAGGAAGCAGTGAAAACTTACCTGCGAATCAGGCAACAATATAGGTGGCCAGGGATGCAAAGACAAATCAAAGATTATGTCAAAAACTGTCCAAAGTGCCAAGCGAACAAAAGTTCGAAGTTAACAAAAATGCCCATGGTGTTAACGGATACACCAATGCGGCCGTTTGACAAAGTTTATATGGACATAGTAGGTATTCTACCAGAAACTGTGTCTGGAAATAAGTACATCTTAACGTTTCAAGATGACTTTTCAAAATTTATGGCATGTACAGCTATCCCAGACGCGGAAGCAAGTACTGTCGCCAGATCTTTTTATGACGAAGTAATCACGCGTTACGGAATTCCGAGAATTCTAATTACCGATAACGGAACTAATTTCATTTCGAAATTGTTCTCGGACACATGCAAATTGTTAGGCATTAAAAAATTGCATATAACGCCATACCATCTGTTTACGCCAAACGCCGCTCGCCTCGAGTCGCCTCTTCTGACTGCGCTTGTCAGCTGACTCTCATTCTGCTGACATGTCGCGGCTTAGAAGAGGCGACCCGAAAGCTCGACTGCGAGCTTCTCACCACGGAGTCGTGAGTGGACGAACGAACGGCCGACGCTCAGGCCTATGCCGGTTATTTTACCAAATGTTTGTGTGGGGGATGTGTGCGCAAGGTAAGCGCAACACACCGATATATAATATAAAGATAATATAATAATAAGAGTGACTGGGGAATTGAAAGACTTACCGATGGTTCGATGTGGTCTTTGTTTGATGTGGGGTGATGAGGTGATCGTGATCGTGGTGATGATGGTGGTGGAGATGGTGTATTTGTGTTTTGTATTTTTCTTCGCTGTCGACGCCGCGCTCTTTCCACAGTACGATATAAAAACTCTGCTTGCGTGCTCCAACTCCGTTGCGCAGCCACGCTCTAAGCAAACAAACGTAGGTTTGTGTTTTTCTTCGCTGTCGACGCCGCGCTCTTTCCACAGTACGATATAAAAACTCTGCTTGCGTGCTCCAACTCCGTTGCGCAGCCACGCTCTAAGCAAACAAACGTAGGTTTGTGTTTTCCTTCGCTGTCGACGCCGCGCTCTTTCCACAGTACGATATAAAAACTCTGCTTGCGTGCTCCAACTCCGTTGCGCAGCCACGCTCTAAGCAATCAAACGTAGGTTTGTGTTTTTCTTCGCTGTCGACGCCGCGCTCTTTCTACGGTACGATTTAAAAACTCTGCTTGCGTGCTCCATTTCCTTTGCGTAGCTACGCTCTCAGCACAGAAACGTCGGTTTGTGTTTTGATTTCGCGCTCTTTCGATAGACAGAAAAAACTGCGCTTGTGTGCTCAATCACTTGCGCAGCCACGCATAAACTCGGCTGGAAAAAACGTCGGTTTTGCGTGTTTCTTTTTTCGTGCTCTTTCGTTGAAGAAACAGAACCAGGCCTTGCTTGAGTGCTCAAAATCATTTAAACAAACGCACTAAGTATAAGCCTACGATCTGCAACACTCTGCTGATCAACAGATCTTTGGTGTATTTCTTTTTGTTCTGCGACAAAATCATATTCTCGCACTCTTCTCGTGTAGCCGTAGTTTGCCCCACTGTTAAAACAAACACAGTCAGTTGGTGCTCGCCAACGAAAGCAGAGACGTTACATACAATTATCCTTGGAACGTTGGTGTATCAGGCTTACGCTCATCTAGTGAGCACTCTCTTCGAAGGCGTGTCTAAAGTGCGACATACATAAGAAACTCAAGGTCGCAAATCTCATCAGTGAAGTAATTGCATTTTGGTGAGAATTTCTACGCTCGACTGTGCGCTCTATCATCTCTGGTGTAATCAACAACGAGCATCGATATAGCGTGGTATACAGTGGGCGACCGCTGAATTTCGTTGGTAAAAATATTAGTTACAATCCATGCTAAATAATAAAAAATAAACTAGACACTAAAGAGTTTGTTCTTATTTTCTCATTTTTCAACAGAGGTTTAGCTCCGGGATTTTATTTTTTTGCAAACCTTTTTCCGGTTTCATTAGTAACATTTTTCAACAATGGTTGCCCTCGACACCTTTATTCGCCTCGCCGACGCTCTCGTCGAGTTCGAAGTCGATTTTCAGGCAACGCCCTCTCGGGAACACACTATTCGTACGCTCGACCTTCAAAGAGACGAACTCAAGTCTCAATGGATGTTGATCAAATGCACGTTTGACAACATCCTGTCCAAGATGGAGTCAACGAGCGAGGAGGCAAGCACTTTAGAAACCCTGAAGGAGAAGCGTCGCCGTTGTTACGCCGTCTACCTACGATGCACCGACACCATCATAGAAATGATAGAGAATCTAGCAACTCCATCCGCTTCAGCGGAAGCCTCATTCGTCGAAAGTCCGTCAGGTTACAATATTAGCTTGCCCCCCTGTGACACCGAAGTGTTTCGCGGCGATTACCTCTCGTGGCCCTCTTTCCGTGACATGTTCACGGCCTTGTATATCCAAAACACAAGGATAGCGCCGGTGGAAAAACTATTCCACCTCAACAAGAAGACCACCGGTGAAGCCAAAGAGATCGTCCAAAAATCTCCGTTAACCAATGCTGGTTTCAGTCAGGCCTGGAAAAATCTTTCCGATCGGTATGAAAACAAACGCGTTCTCGTCAACACGCACCTGAAGAAACTTTTTGGTCTCGCACCGGTTACCAAAGAGAATGGAAGCGAAATAAAAAACTTGCAGCGCGTGGTTAACAACATTCTCGCAGCCTTAACGCTTCAAGGAATTGACACCTCCAATTGGGACGCCATAATCGTCTTCCTGTGCTCCAGTCGCTTGCCAGACGCTACCCTTGCGCTGTGGGAACAGTCCATCCAGGACAAAACTGAAATTCCCCTATGGACTGATTTCGACGCTTTTTTGACGCACCGTTTTCAAACGCTCGAGACCATGCAGGATATAAAGAGCGTTTCCAGCACGAGAGGTAAACAAGCAAGCCAACCTGCACCAGCCGCAAACCGCGTCAATACATTTCAGCTAAACGTTGCAATAGACCGTTGCCCTTTGTGTCACAACCAACACAGTGTGCGGGTGTGCTCTCAGTTCTTGAGCCTGGACATTCACCAACGGCTGAATGTCGTCCGGAAACACCGCTTGTGCAACAACTGTCTGTCCAATTCACATTCTGTGAAAAATTGTCCGAGTCGTTATAATTGTGCTAAATGTAACGAAAGGCATCACACACTGTTGCACCGTGAACCAACTTCAGCCCCCTCGACCCTTGTACCATGTTCGACTCAAAGAACCTATCAAGAGCGGAGGCACGATAAAAGATCTGGTGCACAGAATGCAACTGTCGTGAAGCCGACGCACGGTTCTACCCGGCCCGCCTACAAAACCGATCGATCTCAACCCCATCGCGTCGCGACCGTCGATCGACCACCCTGCGCAGCGAGACCCGCAACAGTTGATGCCTCTCCGAGGCCTTCAACTTCGGCTCAAGCCGCCCAGAACAACCAACCGATGAACATACAGTCCACTACTCAAACTCAACGGAGTCCTCAAGCTCAACAGGATTCCCACCAGGTATGCTTCGCAGCCTCACCAAAACAGGTGTTGTTAGGGACTGCAATGGTTACAATATACCATAATGACATCTGCTACATCGCTCGAGCTCTGATCGATCCCGGATCAGAGATATCGTTCATATCGGAACGAATCCAAAAAATGTTGAAACTTTCAATGCAGCCCGTAAACGCAATGGTCTCCGGCCTTAACGAAACCGTTTCGGCAAAAGTTTCAAGGTCCTGCGATTTCATACTCAAATCGCCTCAGGACCCACTCTTTCAAATCCACGTCACCGCTTTAGTGCTGTCCCAAATCACGGGAAAACTCCCGTCGCATTCTTTAGACAGCGCGATGCTCCGTAGTCTCCCTCGAGACTTCGAGTTAGCAGATGCAAACTTCGTCACAAGCCAGCAGATAGATGTCCTCATAGGAGCCGACCTCTATCCTGCGATATTGCTTGACGGCATCCGCCGTGGCGTGTTAGGCTCCCTGATAGCCCAACAAACGGTGTTTGGGTGGATCATAACCGGACCAGTTCCCGGTCTCCAATCCGATAGCCCGAACATCAAGGTGGCCTTCTTCAATGAAGTCACAATCGAACAACAGTTCGAACGTTTTTGGGAGGTGGAGGAAATTCCCAAAACTCAAATTCTATCTCCCTCAGAAAAGTTTTGCGAAGAAAATTTCGTAAAAACGACACGGAGACACGATGACGGCCGTTACATAGTCGCTTTGCCGTTCAAAAGCGACTTTCCAAATGGACTCCGCCTAGGTGCCTCTCGACAAACGGCACTCATACAGTATTCGCGATCAGAGGCAAGGCTGCTTAAGACTCCAGACTTTAAACGGCAATACGATGAGGTAGTGACAGAGTATCTCGATCTGGGACACATGGTCGCCGTTTTACCTCCGCAGATACAACAGCAGCCTAATCACTACTATTTGCCTCACCATGCCGTCATCAAACCAGAAAGCACGTCGACAAAGGTAAGAGTCGTGTTCAACGCATCATGCCCGACAACGAGCGGGCTCAGTCTGAATGATGTCTTGCATGCTGGCCCAGTCTTACAAACCGACTTAACCTTTTTGATGTTAAGATGGCGCTTCTGCAGGTATGTTTTCAGTAGCGACATTCAAAAAATGTATCGCCAAATTCTGGTCGACCAAAAACATACCCCCTTTCAAAGAATTCTCTTTCGCGATCCAATTAATCTCGAAGTTAGGGACTACGAGTTGCAGACAGTAACCTTCGGCGTCAACTGCGCTCCATTTTTAGCGATCCGCACTCTTCTCCAACTTGCAGAGGACATACAACACGAATTTCCGCTTGCGGCTCAGATCTTGCGGCATTGTATGTACGTTGACGATGTACTAGCAGGCTCTCATGATCTCGCAACTGCCAACGAGATGCGGAGCCAACTAATCGAAGCTTTGCGCACGGCAGGCTTCTCACTTCGGAAATGGAGCGCCAACCACATCGACATGCTACAAGACTTGCCAGAATCTCATCTACTCAGCACGGAATTTTTGAAGTTCGAAGACAGAAGTACCACGAAGATGCTGGGAATTCGTTGGAACGCCTCAAACGACGACTTTTACTTCAAGACACAAGCGATAGAAATCATGTCAAGCTACACCAAACGCGAGGTACTGTCGCTAATCGCGAAATTGTTTGACCCAGCTGGCTGGCTAGCCCCCATTATCGTCGCCGCAAAAATGATCATCCAGCAAGTGTGGTTGGATAAGATTGAGTGGGATGAACTTTTGCCACCAATCTCACAGCAGACATGGCATAACTTCCTGCATAATTATCACCATATTGCTGCGATACGAATACCGCGGTGGATTAGTTTCACCCCGGACTGCGAGGTAGACTTTCACGCCTTTTGTGACGCATCTCAGAAAGCATACGCTGGTGTTATTTACGCCCGCGTGAAAATAGCGCAGGATATTCATGTTTCACTATTGTATGCGAAAACAAGAGTAGCTCCCATCAAAACGCTATCTCTGCCTCGCTTAGAGCTCTGCGGAGCCACTCTTCTAGCCGACATGATGGACGCCTTAGTGCCACACATGCACGTACGACCAGGTAACGTTTTCTGCTGGACTGACTCGACAATTGTGCTCGCTTGGCTTAGAAAGCCTCCTTGTGTCTGGGCCACCTTCGTGGCAAATCGTGTGTCTAGAATCATTGAGAGAGTACCACACACTCAGTGGTTCCATGTTGAATCGCAAGACAATCCTGCCGATTTAGCTAGCCGCGGTTCAACTCCACAAGACTTAGCTCTGAGCTCCCTTTGGTGGAATGGTCCGCCATGGCTCCTCCACGACAAGGATCATTGGCCCGAACTGCGAACTGCCTCCGAGTTTGCTACCGCGCTGGAAGAAAAGCCGGTGAAAGCGCTTCATATTTCCCTCAATAGTGACGAAGATCCACTCGAAAGGTTTTCCTCGCTAGACAGAGCCTTGCGCGTGTATTCATATGTACATCGTTTCATTCATAACGCTCGTTATCGTGATAACTCGTTGCATGCCACTTTACGCCTCTCAACGACAGAGATACAAGACACAAAAACTCGTCTCACAATTATCTGTCAAAAGACCTATTTTGGTGATGAATACCACGCACTTGAAGCCAAACGACAATTTAGTTCAAAAAGTAGTCTGCTTTCTCTCAACCCGTTCATCCATGAGGACAAGACATTGCGTCTTGGCGGGCGGTTGTCGTCGTGTCCTAACTTGTCATTTGACGAACGACACCCGATCCTCTTGCCTTACAACTGTAATCTGTCGAGATTACTAGTGCTCTTCATCCATCAGATATCACTGCACGGTGGTCATCAACTGATGCTCCGGTTAATCCGGACCCAATACTGGATTCCACGAGTCAAGAATCTTATTAAAACAACTATTCACCGTTGTAAGCCGTGCATCATACACCAAAAGAAGCAGAGAACGCAACTCATGGCTGCACTGCCAGAAGAACGTACCACGTTTTCCCGTCCCTTCACCAACACTGGTGTTGACTTCGCGGGCCCCTTCGACATTAAAAATTACACTGGCCGCGCCTGTTTACTTACCAAGGGCTATGTTTGCGTTTTCGTTTGTTTCGCGACAAAGGCCATACATCTCGAGGCAAGCAGTGACCTTTCGACGGCAGCGTTTTTGGCAGCGTTTTCCCGCTTCGTCGCCCGACGAGGTTGCCCAACTAAGGTCTACTCGGATAACGGCACGAACTTCGTTGGCGCCGCGAAAGAGCTTAAAAAGGAATTCCAAGAATTCCTGCGACGCACACGCGACTTGATCGAGGTCAAATATTCGCACCAGAATGTGTCCCTGCACTTCATCCCTCCTGGAGCTCCTCACATGGGAGGACTCTGGGAGGCCGGAGTTAAAAGCCTAAAAACCCACCTTCAAAAAGTGGCTCCAGCTATGAAATTCACTTTCGAAGAGTTCTCGACTCTTCTCAGTAAAGTAGAAGCGTGTCTTAACTCACGCCCCCTTCATGCGCTCTCAGAGAATCCCACCGTCATGGAAGCGATAACTCCAGGTCACTTTCTTGTGGGTGGCCCTCTTCTTGCCCCAGCTGAACCGGAGAATCTTGACAACCCCCTTTCGGTGCTCAACCGCTGGCGACGAGTTCAAGCCCTAGCGCAACATCTCTGCCAACGGTGGAAGTCTGAGTACCTACGAGAGCTGCAGCATCGCACCAAGTGGCAAACTCCTCAACCCGATCTCCGAATCCACGACTTGGTAGTCATCCGAGATGAAAATCTACCCTCCACTGCTTGGCGGTTAGGCCGCATCAACAGCGTCTACCAAGGCAAGGACCAGAGAGTCCGGGTGGCCGATGTGCGCACCGAAAAGGGTCAGGTCACCCGACCAATCACCAAATTAGTGTCCCTCCCAGCTTTAAGACGAATTTCTACTAATGTTTCTTCTCTCCACAGATTGCCAATGAAGCTTATCCGGCGCGAGTACTCCCGCTTCCGGGCTGGCCGTATGTTGGCGCCCCCAGCCGCCGTACCGTCAGCTGCGCCCCCTCGCCACGAAGATCCCGTGCTCCCAGCCATCTTGGAGAACCCTCCAGACGAAGACTGGTTAGAGATGGACGCCTCCTCGCACACAACCTCGAAGCCAACCGATGAGCAGCCGCGAGAAGCAGTTTGCCTTATGAGCCCCCGAGACCGCATCCTCAACGAGATGCGGCAGGCCTATGCCGTCCGCGGCATAGAGATCGAGGTGCCCCAATCGGCAGTCGTACCGCTAGCTCCAGCGCGTCCGATGAGCCCCCGCGAACCGACGTTCGACCAGGTTCGGCAGGCTTACGTCGCCCGCTGGCTGACGACCGAAGTGCACCACTATGCGGGCGAGCCGCTCGACCGGCCTGAATCGCCACAACCTCAACGATTGCTGGGGTCGCCGATATCTTCCGACGACGACGAGGATGACGAGGACCAACTTGCGGCCCTGCTCCGGTACTTCAGTGAAGTATCCCCGACTCCACGACCAGCAATATCGCCAACGCATCCAAGCCGCGGCGCGATCCCGAAGAGGGCTCCGCCCCAACCACGGCCATCAATGTCGCCGAGCCGTGATTCGGCTACAAAGGTGGTTCCCTCCGCCCAACAACTATCGCTTCCACAGACGCTACCGAGCCGCGACGCCGACCTACAGCGCTCTCCCACGCCAGTCTACGATGTCCGGCTCATAGACTTGGAAGCGGCCCCTCGCCCACCGCCACCACCACGCTGGCGAGACGTGCGTGCCATCCGACCGGCCAGACGAGAGAGAACGTCACCCATGAGTCGCCGACTGGGTGATGAGTACACACGGTGTCTCCACCTGGACCCAGGCCTGAGCTTTGCAGAGGTACGGACCACATGTTGCCCGTGTTGTCGAGGACATCACGCCCTGCGGTTCTTCCGAGGACTTCCGCAGACTGCCCGTGGACGAGCGGCGGGATGTCGTGGGGCGGCAGCGCGTTTGCCGTAATTGTTTGGCGCAGTCACATCTAAGGGACCGGTGCCGCAGCGTCCACCGATGTTTATGGTGTAGACAGGCTCACCATACGCTACTCCATCGTCACTAGGCGCCACCCGGCGTGGACACGTCGTGCCGCCTTCGCTCGTTCCGGCTCCGGGCTCCGTGGGGGACGTGTTGCAGTCCTGCAAGGCGGGCGGAATGTTTACGCCAAACGCCGCTCGCCTCGAGTCGCCTCTTCTGACTGCGCTTGTCAGCTGACTCTCATTCTGCTGACATGTCGCGGCTTAGAAGAGGCGACCCGAAAGCTCGACTGCGAGCTTCTCACCACGGAGTCGTGAGTGGACGAACGAACGGCCGACGCTCAGCAGCGACGTCCTTCGCTGGTCACTTTTGCTGCGATCATAAGACAAGGAAGACGTACACAGAGAACACCAAACTTCACATTCACATTAAATAAAAATACATTGTACAAATAACCTTAAACAGTGAAAACAATAAACAATATACAATTAACAACACTCATCACATCAACCTTTCAACTCATCTATTCACAAAGAAACACCATCCACAAGCTAATGGCTCACTAGAGAGAAGCCATAGACCTTTAGCGGAATATTTAAGGAGTTTTGCTAAAGAAGACGGGTCGAATTGGGATCAATGGTTAACTGTAGCGATGCATGTTCATAACCACACACCCCACATTACGACTAAGCAAACACCTTTCCGCACTTTATTCGGATTCGATACGGAGATGCCGACTAACTTAAAAAGGAAGTGTAGTCCGGTATATAATGCCGAAGATCCGAATAAAGTTTTGAAATTCCAAGTTCAAAGAGCTCACGAAATAGTGAGGAAAAACCAGGAAATGGCTAAACAAGTAGCCAAAAATCATTATGATAATAAGTTAAATTCAGTAGAATTTAAAGTAGGAGATAAGGTATTAATTAAGAATCAGACTAGGAAAAATAAGTTTTCACCAATATGGATAGGACCATATGAGGTAGCAAAGATTAAAACTCCAATTACGACAGTTTTAAAAATGAAGGGAAGGGAAAAACCTTTCCATAATAACTTACTTAAGTTATACAATAGCAATTAAGAAGGAAATAGGATTAACTAGACAATTAAGTAGGAATACGTTATAATAACTTAGAATAGGGAAATAGAATAGAATCACTTAAAATAAGGAAATAGGATTAAATAACTTAAAATACTAAAATAGAGTTAGGAGAACATTAAGTTAATCAGAATAGTCACCTTATTAGGAGTAGGATACAAAAATTTAGTGTAGAATAGGATTGATGGCATATATTATAGGATAGTATGAAATTAACATTTTTAAGTTTATTACTAATAATTTTAACAATCATCAAATTTCATAATGAAAAATTCAACAAAGAAATAAAAAAGAAATCAGAATAGCGTTTAAATAAGCAACAACTTGTTTATTTAAGCGTGAAAATATAAGAAAAGAAAACTCATAAGAAAATTTGAGTAATTTTTTTTAATTTTGGATTGAACTTTTTAGTTTGTATTCATTTTAATTGATAATATACGGTATATGAAAAGTAGCTGTTCCGATAAATACACAGCCAATATAACCTTACATTTGCAATTATTATAAGAATAATTGCACATGTAAAATATGCCTGAAGAGTACGTTCATGCATATTACATACAAATTCGAACCCATGTCTATATGTCATAGAGAACAATATGTAGAAATTTAGATAAAGACATAAATTAGAATTAGTATAAATACTAATTTAAAATAGAGAAAAATATAAAAATAAAAATATTTTGTTTCCATTATTTATAATTTCTGTTCGAATTAATTAAGTATATTACTGCTAAATGTAGGGCATTCACAAACTTATGTCAAAATAAGAGTAATAACAAAATGTAGCGATTAACGCAAGCACTGCAACAAAGCAGGTGCAAAAGTAGAGCAACTGAACACGAGCAGAACGCAGTGTCAGTTAAAACATTTAATGAAAAAAAAAAAAACAATAAGCACAGTAAATGAAAAATTTTAACACAAGCCAAAAGAGAAAGAAAAAGAATAAAACACCAAAGGTGATTAACTTTAAAATAACCAAAATAAATGGAAAAATAAAAGTCACAAATAATAAAACATTGTTATAAACATATACAATATTTACACATATATAAAAGTAATTTAAAAGGTAATTAAATTGTAATTTAGAACAAAATATTTACCAAATTACCAAAATAAGAAAATTGAAGTAAAAAAAAAAATATTTTTTTTTAAATAAAATTAAATAAAATTAAAAAAAAATAGAAAAAGAAATGTACATAAAATCTCACCTAAAACGTTACATATTACAATACTTATAGGAATTTTGACTTTGGAAGTCAAACTGGGTCTTGGACTTTATATGTAATGGCATAAGAAATAATATTCAGCTCGAATATTCGAAAGAAATATGATATGAATTACAATTATTCAACTGATTACATAAATATTAGGAATTGTGTAATGAAATTTTATATGGAATTAGGATAGAGATGAAATATTTAAAATTGAATTCAAATAAACGCAATGGAAACTACAATTGCATAGAATAACTACACAATAATAATATCAATTCCTAATCAAAAACCAAATTATACATACCATTAAAATATTGTAAGAACAAAAAATATAAAAATTCATAGTAATAACGTATATTAAAGAAGAATCCAGCATGCAGAAAAGCGGAGCTGAATGCTGATGTACACCCAGGAGAGCAGCAGAAAACACTCATATCCTATCAACACTTGACAACAGGGCGACAATTAGCGCCCAGCCAAATAGAAGGGGGAAGGGTAGCTGGAACAGGTGATAAGCGTAGCGACAACAACCATCGCAACCAAAGATGGAATAGTCGCAACAATCAAATGCATCAACGCAACGATGCAACAACAGTCGACAAAACGCGAAACTACCTTCAAAGATATCCGACAACAACAACATTTGAACATCAATGCGATCGAGGCGGTGACAAATACACAGTACCTTGAGGTCACGTGGAGACCAAAATCAAAAATAGAGATCTAATCCATCTGCAGCAGCTAACTACAAACCAGTGGCTGCGCAAATGCGAAATCCTCGGGAATCATGATGGCGGCCTAGCAGCTTAACTTCAAGCGAAAGTTATGTTAAGCGAAAGGGATAGCATCACAACGTCGCGGCGATGAAGCAGCTAGTAGACAACTACTAATGCGGTCATCCACAGTTCGCCAGTTAAATTTATGGTACATTATCCCGTGGCACAAATCACACTCCACAACATTACCTCAAGCGACAGCGATTTAAAAAACATCACCTCTATCGACAAGAAAAATGTTGAAGATGTTTAGCAAGATGTTACAAATGATGATCTTGGTAACATCTCAACCATCAACTACCGTGCAGTGAAAACCAATTGATCCCAACTGCGGGACAACGATACTACCGGCAACGAACATCTGCATCTGATCATCAAGCCTAGCACCTACCACGTCAGCTACCCCGCAGCAACATTCCCACAACACATCGAGAAGAAGACATCGAGACAACGGGTTGTACATTAACAGCCAAACCATCATCAATAACAACAAGAACATCAATATCCACACCAAATCATCATCCACCTACACACAGATGACACCGAAGAAAGGCGGCTACCGGTCGTATTATTGTATTATTATTGTAATCAGTTTTTATTACAATTTTGGTTAATAATTAAGTGTATTGAAGTTGTTGTAATCATTACTAATAACTAATGAATATTGACGTAGCACATAAAATCTTCATGAAATGAAATACACTAACATACATAAGTAGACAATAAGCAAAATCAACCTAAACACACGACCACCCCCAATTCAACGAACAATAGATGTACAAGAAAAATTTAATACCGTTTTGCACGTTAGTAAATTTTTCTTCCCCCAGGGTGGAGGGATGTTGTATGTCGCGATCGCAATTTCCAGTTCCGGGAAATAAGAACTTTCAAGGCCAGTATTATTGTTTTTATAATAATACTCCGCGAGTGAGTCAAGGCCAAGTTCACATTAATGCAACCACAGCACTTTGCTTGGTAAGCCCGAAGCTTTAGTTTCATTTGTTTTAGTCAAGCTTTGGTTTAATGAACTTCGAAAGCTAAGGTAGCAACCAGAACACTTCGCATGGAATGGATTGTGGAAGCTGGCATTTAGTAGCGAGCTTCCAAACCCTAGAATCCATAGCGCATGGTGATTGTAGTGGATTGTGGAAGCTAGCTTTCATTAGCAAGCTTCCAAACCATTAAATCGCTTGGTTTGAAATAACCAACGATCAGAATCCACACGCGGAAGAATTAAATTGAGAACGATTTTCTTTTATTTTCTTGTTGAATTTTTCTTAATTTCCTGTCCTAAATCTGAAATAAAAATTTTAAATTTCGCTACTACTTGTGATTTTACGTTCCTAGCTTGGGGATATTAAATCCTCTTCTAGTAATTTATGAATTTGTTGATTCATTTCTTCCCTATGTGTTTGAGGAATTCTGTATTGTTTTTGATTAATTGGTGGCTGATCCACCTTTATTGGAATTTTATGTGCTAGTACTGGGGTGTATGTCAATTTGTCACCCTCTAAAAGAAAAATATCATTATACTTCGCACATAGCTTGGTTATGGATTCCTTTTCCTCTTCGTTTAAGGAAGGATCCAATTCTAAATCGTTCCTTAAAACATTCATTCGTTGCGCCATGTCCGCATTACTTATACTATTGTTGGTAGTCCATTGATTGTCCGAAACCTCACTTAGCTTATATTTGTGGAAATCACTAAATCTCGGTACAAAGTTGTCACTAAGAATGAAATCTTTTGCCGTTGAATTTAGGATTGGTACTTCCTCTTTATTTTCCACATTTGCTAGTGTTTCCCCCAGGTACACTCCTGGTGCAATCTCTTGTTTATGAACTACCACAGTCATAACTTTAGTTTTAATTTTTAACGGTGCTATTCTAATCGTTCTAGCTTCAATTGTTATATTATTTTTGGATGTTTTATTGTCTATGTTTTTGATGCCTAGCAATGGCAACTTAATTATAAATTCTTTTTGGTCATCAAATAGTGTTAAATTTTTATTGAGCGTGTTTATAATAGATCTGTTCCACATGTTGTCTCTACCCAGTTCCTGTATCCACCAGTAAAATAAGTTTTCCATTTCTCGCCTCTACACAAGGCATTTCAATGAACACATCACTTAACGTGGCTGAATTCCAGTTAGATACTTCCTTTATAGAAGTTTTATAATTATTATTTAAATTATACGTTAACCACGAACATATTGTTTTCATGTCCTGTTTCTGAAAACTTGAAATAAAAATTTAAAATTTTTCTAATACTTTTAATTTAATTTTATTTACAAGTGCTTTTATGTCTGTAATATATTCTGCTATATTAAGACTAGTGCTCCTTGCTTTATAATGTTGAAAATTGAGAAACATTGTTTTTACAATCGATGTACATGCTAACTGTATAATTAGCAAGATAATTATTAAAAACTCTGCTCCCATTTCTATTATTTTCTTTGCTTTATTGGTTATGTTACTGACTGTTTGATTTACTTTTCTTATTTATTATTTCTGTTTTATTATTTTTATTTTATTATTAAATTTGTTCCCAGTATTTTTAGCTTTGTTAGATTCTAATATATCTGAAGTCGGTAACGTATCCACAATCTCTTCCGATGTTGGACTTACTGTTACTACTTCATTTGGCCTTAAATTTCTATTTTTGTTGGGTTCCCAGATTATTGGCCTTGTCTGGGCCCTTGCCGGTTTCCCTGCTGATTATTCTGGAGATTTTCCCAGCTTCTTTTAGCTCCACAGTTTGCTACTATGTGTCCTGGTCTGTTAAACCAATGACATATTGTTTGGTTCGCTTTATTCGGCGGGGTCATAGGAGTCTGATTCCTCTGCAAGCCGTTAACTGTAGTAGGATTATTATAGTTTATAGTTAGATTATTATAGTTTATTGCCCTTCTTTGGTTCCCGTTCTGTTGAAATTGGTTTTGATTCCAATTTTGCTGGGTTTGGTTTGGCTGCCAGTTTTGTTGTACCTGGCTTGATTGCCAGTTCTGTTGTATTTGGGTTGATTGTCTATTTGGCTGGATTGGATTCCCTTGCTGAATTCCTTGATTTCGAAAATTAGTCCCTTGATATGTGTTCCTTGCCACATTTTTCTGGCCTCCTTTTTGGTCACACCTCCAGTTTGTCTCGTGTCCATATTTTGAACACTTGTGGCAATATGGCGTGTTCTTGCGAGTTAAGCAATCATCTCTAGTATGACCTCGCTTGTTGCAAAATGAGCAAATTATTCTATCTGCCGCTCCTTGTGGAGTATTGTATTGTAGTTGGTTGCCTGACAATTTTTCCTCCTGAAGCTCTGCCCTGACTTCCCTGTTGAATTTGCTCTTGTTGGTTATACAGCATGGTGGCAAGAAGCGGTGAATTTATGTTAATATTTAAGGGGTATGTGTGGAGGAGGCTACTGCTTTGTATGACTTCGTGCATCTACGGTGCATCTACGGCTAATTCTACCATTTGTTCGATGTTTTTTTTTTGTCTCGTTGAGCATATAAATTCTCAATGCGGCGTCATTTAATCCTGTTTTAAAGGATTTCTCTACGGCCCCTTCCACAATATTAAAAAGTGCCCTATCTCCGTTTTCGTCATATTCCTTTCGAACTATCTCTATTGCCTGTGTAAAGGTCGACGTTATCTGTACAGTTTCAATAACTCGAGCTTTTAAAAAGACTTCCCTAAAAGGAGGGTCGACCTGACTAATGTCTGGCGTAATACGCCGCTAGACCAGAGTACAAAGCCTGCAATTAGGTTGGCTTTGTAGTTCGCCTTACAATTGAGTTGGCGGAGAACTGAAAATAAAAGCCTGGAGTTATTCTGGCTGTCTATCGACAATTCTTACTTTTTTCGGGATCGCTTGGGTTTTTATACCCTAAGGGATCCCGTTTTTCTGTTGGAGTGAACATATCAATATAATTATTTGTATATACTTAATCTACTCTTACATTCTATTAGCCTAATTTTATTGCCTTTCTCGTTCTTCTCACTTTGGAAATCACTCAATATTTTATATTGTTTACAATACAAAGTTATTACTTTTGAGTCACCTATTGAACCATTGCCTAATTATAACTTCGGCTTAGAATTCGGCGGTTCATTCAAAAAGAAATTTGAAACCATTGTAGTGGAGCGAAAAGTGCAAGCAGAAAGTCGGTCACCATGCATGCACTTTAGCGCGTTGGAAATAAGCACAGTTTCTCAAGTGTGTGCTAGTTCTAGAAAAGTGTATGAAATACTCAGGAGCGGAGTTCGGGTTTGTCGGTACACTACACCCTCGCCCTTAAGAGAAAAATTATATTGGAAGAATATGATTTTTATCAGTGGATGCCAATGTGAAGATCGAGATTTCTTTAAAATTATATGTTGTATTAGAATGCTTATAATAATAATTGTACCATAGCTAGTTTATATGGTTTAGAATTTAATGGATTATAAAATTGTCTTATGAGTATATTTTACAGAGTTGTCTTAGTTTATTGAATAAAGATAAAGTTTTTCTAACATAAAGTCACATGTAATAAAGATAAAGTATATAATAATAATAATAGTATAATATAATAATAAAATATATAATGGTAAATATATGTATTTGTTTATTCTTAAAATTATTTTCTTTTTAGTTGTTACACATTGTTTGCAATATAAGGTTTTAATAAGTTGTTGTTTAATTCTTTGTGCGAGCCATTTATGTCTATGACTGAATTTACACCTTTTCGTTCAATAATTTTGTATGGACCTTTGTATGGACTATTATATTTTTTTCTGTTTTCTACTTTTACTAAGACCAAGTCTCCTTTTTGCAAGTCAAGTGGTTTTGCATAATTATTTAATTGTTTTGTATTTCTTTTTTACTTTTCATTCTCAATTTGCTATCTGAAGTGAAGTTCGTAACCTTATCTTCAGTTCGTTAACATAGCCGTCAATTTTGTTTGTGTTTGTTGTGCTTGTAAATAGGTCAGTCGGTAATTGGGAAATTTTTAAAAAAAAAATTTCATGCGTTGAGTAATTTGTAGTTATGTGTGGAGTTGTGTTGTATGCAAACATGTAGTACGGTAACCAAATATCCCATTCATAATTATTCGCGAAATTTAATAGAAATTCGTTTAACACTCTGTGATTTCGTTCAACTGAACCTAACGTTTGATGATGATATGGTGTTGAAAATATCTGTTTTATTTTAAGTAAATCACATATGTTTTTTAATAATTAAATTCTGTCCCTTTGTCTGATTTTAATATTTTGAAATGTTCGAATTTTAAAATTAATTGTTCTACAATCGTTTTGGTTATGGTCAGAGCGTCTTTAGTCTGTATTGGATGTGCTATTATATATTTTGTTAAGTCACATTGCATTGTTAAAATGTATCTGTAACCGTTTGATATTTCAAGAGGGCCTACTGTGTCTATGGATATTGTTTCAAAGCTTGTACTTGGTGTGTTTTGTTGTTTAATAGGTAATTGAATTTGGAACTTGAACCAATTCCAATACCTTTTATTATTTTATGAGTGCAGTTCGGAACTTGAACCGAATCCACACCTTTATTCTTGGAGTGATAGTAATTATGTTAAAAATGATTAACACTCTCTGATTCTGAGTTTAGTACTAACTATTTCTTTATTGCATCGATTTAATTTATACATAAAAACACTTAAGCTAAGCATAAATAACAATATGAAAAATAAAATAAAATAAGAAATATTGACACGGAAATATTGTGCAACAATTTAAGAAAGCCAAATAATTAAAATCGCTACATTAATGCGCGTCAGCAAATTCATAAGGTAAATTAATTGTTTTTAAATTCGGTCAGCGACCGCCAGCGTAATATGAGTGCACTGAGCCATGCTCGCAGTCGATGACCCAGTTCAAGGTAGAAAAAGTGTTTCCGTTAGCATAGCGAATCCCGACATCCTCCCGCCCGTTGAATAATATTCAAGTCTATACGTTGATCGAATATACGGTGCTCGGTCTCAAGCGGGGTGGTTTAGGTGGTCCGGTAGATCGTGGATTTTTATGCCAAATTTTATAGCTGGTGTGAGCCAATAATAGCAGGGTCAGCACCAATGCAGAGTAGCTGATGATATAATGATGGATTGTACTATTTTCAATAGCTTCTGGAAAGTGTATATTCTTCATGTGCTTGTTGGATTCCAAAACAGCGTCGAGATCTGAGGTGCCCTCGATAATTTAGTTGCTATAAAGTTATAAAGTTGCTATTTAGTACTATGAAATGCTGAGAGTTGTGTGGAAAACGATATATACCATTGGAAGATTTTGTAATGGTCGATTTCATCCATTAGTTCAGCAAGTTGATCATTTATGTGTTTCAGATTAGCTTGTGATTCCAATTCCTTTCTTTTGACAATATTTATTGTTGAATCTATTATGGAGGTTTGGTTTTTCATTAACTCTAAGAGGAATTCTTCATTGTTTCGGACCTTGTTGATGGTGGTGGACATTTCTTTGGCATATTCACTATCTAACACTTCAAATAGGGAACGGGCGACGTTTCCAACAATGTTTAATGCTGCTCGTTTTTTGCGAGTACTATGTAGGATATCGCTGTCAACTTGCATTTCGTTCCTTAATGTTTTAAAGTGCGCTGTTAAGGCGAGGCAAGGTTTATTATCCTTTAGTTTCCGACATATGTGGTCTAATGCATTTGTGCCGTTCTCAAAGGCCTCTAGTTCGTTTTGAAGTGGTAGCAGATCGTAATATACAATTAACGTCCAGGCTGTAGGAGAAATCTCAGTGAATCCTATTCCATCGAAGTATATTCCAAGTCCGTTGCTGAAATTCGTTATATTTATAGAACCAGCGCATATAAGTGGTAGCAAGAAAAGAGCAGCTGATCACCATTGGAGTGTGAGCTATTCGTTTTCTTTTTGACGGAGTAGAAGATTCTTCGTTGAGCTCCTTCTGAGGCTTCGGTGGGATTTCAGCTCCTTCGTGTGAATGTTTCTGAGCCACTGAGCCAGTTGATCCTTCATCTGGAGTTGACGCTGGGATAGAATCTTCCTTCATTAATGGGGCTAAATTATGGATTGGTCGACGAAGCATACCAGACGCGGTTTTTAGATCCACAACTCGTACTGCTCCATCAGGACCGCGGTATATTTTGGTCACTCTTCCCAGAGGCCAGTTGAGTGCTGGCACGTTGTCACTTTTAATGATTACCAGCGTGTTTTTCTTAATATCAGCGATTTGCTTCGTCCATTTTTGTCTGTGTTGTAATTGATTTAAATACTCCACGTTCCATCTTTTCCAAAATTCATGTTCGGATACTAATTTCCATTTTGTACTAAGAGTTGTCTTCAATTTAGGTGCACACGCATCCACTTGAGCAGTCAGGGGTTCGCCGATTAAAAAATTACCAGGTGTTAATACTGTGAGGTCATTAGGATCGCGTTGGACATCGGAGTTAAAGGGCGTGAATTCAAAATTGCTTCGACTTCTACTATGACTGTTTCCATTTCTTCATATGTCAGAGATGCTGTTGATACGCTTTTCAGCAACAGATGCTTTGCAGATTTCACCGCCGCTTCCCAAAGGCCTCCGAAATGTGGTGCTCTAGGAGGAATAAATTTGAACTCGATTCCCTTAGCGCCACATGCCCCCTTAATGCCGTTTTGCGCCTTATCCGAAAAAATCGTCTCATTTATCTCCGTCATCATGTTCTTGGCTCCAACGAAATTTGTTGCATTATCAGAGTATAATGTTTGACATCTTCCGCGTCTGCTAATAAATCTTTTTATTGCGCCAATGAATGCTTCAGTAGTTAGATCGCTGACCAATTCCAGGTGGACAGCTTTAGTCGCGAAACAGCAAAAGATTGCGAGATAAATCTTATGTGGTTTTTACCTCGAATTTTATAGTGTACCCAAAAAGGGCCACAATAATCTACTCCTGATGTAAACGGTCGCGCTGGCGATATTCTTTCTGCTGGTAGATTTCCCATTATTTGCTTAAATAGGTGAGGTTTTGCTCGATTACACCGAACACAATTTTGAATAACACCTCTCGTCATATATTTGCCTTTTATGATCCAGAATTGCTGTCTGGATATAGCCAGAAGTGCCTGGGCTCCGCAATGTTTGTTGTCTTCATGCAGATCCCGGAGCAGTAACTTTACCAATGAATCATTATATGGTAAGAGTAGTGGATGTTTTGCATCGTATGATAGATTAGCTGCTTGTAGACGACCTCCCACTCGAAGAAGATTGTGTTCATCCATAAATGGTGATAAACTATTTATTGAATTTGCCTTGTCTAACGCCTTGTGTTGAGTAAGTGCTTTGATTTCTGTTGCGAAGTCTGATTGCTGTATTGTTTGTACTATTAGTTGTAGGCCCTTTTGTAATTCTTGTGGTGATAATTCCTTCTCCTGTAACCGTGGTGCAGTATGTCGTACGTTGCTGATAAACCGCAATACATAGGCAACAATGCGTTGCAGTGTGCGAAAAGAATTCCTGTGATTAATACCATATATAAGTTCTTCTCTTCCCGCCGTGCTTATTAACGAGGTTGCTGCGATTGATTTCCTTTCTAATTCGGGTTCATGGCTTGAGGGTTTTGAAAATGCTGCAAGCCAGTGAGGTTCATTGCCGTGCAAGAAGAAGGGACCGTAGAACCACATATCGCAATTTGGTAATTTATCCGCTGTTAGGCCTCTTGATAGGACGTCTGCGGGATTTTCCTTCGTATTGACATACGCCATTGCGTAGGTGTTGTTCTTTGTTGAATTTTTGCGATCCTAGTGGCCACAAAGGTGTGAAAGGATGACGCTGTTGAGTGTATCCAGTATAGTACCACCTGGGAGTCCGACCATAAGAAGGCCTCGGCGTCTTGCAATCTTAGATCGATTTTTACCCTGGTTGTAAGTTCGGCGCCTAAAACAGCTGCACATAGTTCTAGGCGTGGTATAGTTTGCTTTTTAAGTGGGGCAACTCTAGATCTAGCACACAGCAATCGCAGTATAACCTGTCCGTTTCTGAATGTAGATCTTAGATATACTGCTGCCCCGTAAGCCTTTTCTGAGGCATCTGCAAATGTGTGGATTTGCACTGAAATTGGTATTTCCCTTTTGAAGACATGTCTATCAATTCTAATTTTATTTAGAGATGCCGATATTTCTTGAAAGCTGCGCCATTCCCTTTGTAGTTGCGCTGGTAAGACGTCATCCCATGCCACCTTCAATTACCAAAGCTGCTGGATGAATATTTTGGCAATTAACACTACAGGTGCGAGGATTCCCAGAGGATCGAAAATGCGAGCCAAGTCCGACGTAACTGATCGCTTTGTTGAACATTGTGTGGGAGTCATTTTCACCCGAACTGAGAATTGATCATCCCTTGGTAGCCACATTACACCTAGTGTCTTTATGTAAGGAGAATGTGCAGAGTGGAGATCAAGATCAACTTCTTGATCATGAGATGAAATGTTCTCGAGCAATTTTGCATCATTAGCGCATCACTTGCGCAGCTTAAACCCTGCGTTATCTAAGATGTGCCTCAGTTGTGCTTGAATTTCTAATGTTGCGGCAATACTGTTTGCACCGCTCAAGCAATCATCCATATAAAAGTCATCTAGTAGAACTTGAGATCCCACTGGATGATCCAGCTTGTTCTGCCTTGCTAGCGTTTGAAGGCATTTTGTAGCTAAGTACGGTGCGGCCGACGTCCCATATGTTACTGTTTGTAGACGATAATACCTTAATTCTTGTTTGCTATTGTTTCGCCAAATTATCAGCTGATATCTCTGATCCTCACGATGTATTAAGATTTGCCGATACATTTTTTCGATATCAGCGGAGAATGCATATTTGTGGAGACGAAAGCGAATTAAAATGGAGAAGAGTTCCTCTTGAATCGTTGGTCCGACGTGTAGTATATCATTTAGGGAGAGTCCTGACGACGACTTTGCTGAAGCATCGAAGACGACCCGTAATTTAGTGGTACTACTATCCGGCTTAAGAACGCAATGATGAGGAATGAAGTAGTGTTCCTTTGGTACATCTTTGGGTGCGATCTCTTCCATGTGTCCAAGTTGAGAATACTCTTCCATAAAGTTGCAATAGGCTGTGTTCAGAGTTTGATCTTTTTGTAATCGTCTCTCAAGAGCATAAAATCGGTTAAGAGCCATTGAAAATGACTCTCCCAATCCTTCACCCTTTTCTGCTAATGGTAACCGGACTACGAAACGTCCAGTTGCGGATCTCGATACTCTTTGCGTAAAGCTGCTTTCACATAGCTGTTCTGCCACCGTCAACTGTTTTTTCTCATCCTCAGTGTCTCCAATAGTTCTCCAATAACCAAAATCTTTCTATTAACTCGTCTGTGCTTCCGTTGCGGTGAGGAAAGATACCGCACGTAACAGGTTGATGAATTGTTGAGTTGATTTTTCCCGATACTATCCATCCTAATTTTGTATTTTGTAGGATGGGCATATCTTTGCCAAGTTTTAACTGTTCGATTTGCATTAAATCGTAGAAAAACTCTGCTCCTAAGAGTACATCGATTTTCTCCGGTTTGTCGAAGGTTGGGTCCGCTAATTTCACGTTACTTGGTATGGACCATTTTGAAATGTCCAACGTTTGTGTCGGCTGTGGTGCCACAATTTGTGGTAATACATATGCCTCGAGCCTGGTGTAGAAGGTTCCATCTTGTGATTGAAGTCCTACATTGACCCTGTTGCTGGAGTTGCGAGTCTTGCGTCCGATGTCTTCAATTTGAAGTGATGAAGTTCGGGGCGATAGGGATAGCTTCTTGATGAGCCTCTGAGTTACCAGATTAACTTGCGAACCGGAATCTAAAACTGCCTTAAAGTTGAATGACCTGCCATTGGCTGCAGAAATTGACACTACAGCGGTGGCCAGTATAACATACGCCTGCCTGTTGCCTTGTTGATTGGCTGATGCTACTGTAGTTGGCGCGTTATCTGTCTTAATAGGTGTAGAGTTTGTTGGCCGAGTGCTGTCCTTAACTTGCTGCTTGTTCTGCCCTGTACTGAAGGTTTGAGTATGCTCCAAATGTAATAACGTGTTGTGTTTTTTATTACATCGACTGCAACTTCGCGAAGGACACTGACCAGCCAGATGACCTGCTTTCAAACAGTTCACACAAAGATTTTGCTTGCCCACAAAAATTTAATCGGTCTGATGCTCCAAGCTGAAGAAAGTGTGGACACGCAAATAAGGGATGCGTGCCACATTTGCATGATCGACATGTGTTATTGCCCTGAGGGTTCGAGACGAATGTTGCTTGGACATGTGCCGTTTTCTGGGCTGCTGGAGCCTTATCCCTTTGTCCTATCATTTCCAGTGATAAGAATTGTCCTTCCAAAAAGGTAAGAAAGTCGGGAATTGTTTGCACTTCTCTGGGATTCGAAATTGTTTGCTCATATCGAATCAATGACTGTCTGTCCAGCTTTTTCGTAAGTAAATTTAATAATAAGGGATCCCACTGGGCCGTGGCAATTTCCAAATTGTTTAGGGCCAGCAGACATTCCTGAGTTGTATCGTGTAATCCCTTTAACGCCATTACTGATCCAGATACTGATGGCTGATCGACGATTTTTTGGATTAGAGTTGATACCAATACCCTTTTATTGTTGTAGCGCTGTCGCAGCATTGTCCAAGCCACATCATAATTTTCCTCAGTGGGTGCTAAGTGACTGACTAATCTTTCGGCTTCTCCAAGAAGATTCGATTTCAAGTAAAACATTTTTTGAACCTTCGGGATGGGTTGCCGGTCCACCATTTGCGAAAAGAGATCGAAGAACTGACGCCAGTGAAGATAACTTCCATCCAATTTAGGAATTGTTAACTTAGGTAGATGTACGTTGGTTTGCAATGTTGAATTATTTGTAGTTGAAGTTGTTGATGACTCGCTACTTGTTTTCTGTTGTTCTGCAATGACTGCTAAGTTGACTAAAGTCTGCTGCACTTGTTCTTCCATATCGACATATTGCTGTATGTTATAACCGACGGATTCGGGACTTTCAAATTGCGTCCAGATCTCATCGTTTATTTGTTCAATTTGTTCCCATGCTTGATTGATAGTTTTTATTTTGATGTCGTAGTATAGCTGTGGCTGAGGCTGCCTGTTGCTATTTACGTTTGACAGCAATCGTTCTAGGGCATCGCTTCTTGCGACAAGCTTTCGTACCAATACACTATGATTTTTTATGCCTGTTTCTGAACCCTTTGACTGACTAGCGACATCTTGTAATTGGTCCTTTGTTGGCGGCACCTTTTTCCTTTCTTCTTCGAAGATTTGGATGTACGTTGCGGTTAACTGCTTCATTTGCTCGAAGAAGTCCGATGTGAAATAGGCATCCTCCTGGTCCACATCTTCGTCCTCTCGAACTATCTTGTCTCTCGTCACGAAACCGTCCCAGATATCCCTCAGACACTGCAGACGATCGGTAAAATATTTCTCATTTTGCTTGCGTGCAGCCGAATCCTTTCTGTAGTTTCGTATGATAGTCTGGATTTGATTTCCAGCCTCTTGTTGTTCCTTTATCAATTCAGTAAACCCTTCCATGTCGGGGTTACCCTTCAGACTCTTCTGGTAGACTCTGTGCTGACTGATGTGTGTCGTTATGTGATCCTTTAAAGGATCACGTCGGGGTCACCAAATGTTTTGTTGTTTAATAGGTAATTGAATTTGGAACTTCAACCAATTCCAGTACCTTTTATTATTTTATGAGTGCATTTCGGAACTTGAACCGAATCCACGCCTTTATTCTTGGAGTGATAGTAATTATGTTAAAAATGATTAACACTCTCTGATTCTGAGTTTAGTACTAACTATTTCTTTATTGCATCGATTTAATTTATACATAAAAACACTTAAGCTAAGCATAAATAACAATATGAAAAATAAAATAAAATAAGAAATATTGACACGGAAATATTGTGCAACAATTTAAGAAAGCCAAATAATTAAAATCGCTACATTAATGCGCGTCAGCAAAGTCATAAGGTAAATTAATTGTTTTTAAATTCGGTCAGCGACCGCCAGCGTAATATGAGTGCACTGAGCCATGCTCGCAGTCGATGACCCAGTTGAAGGAGGAAAACTCCTCAAAAAATGCACTTAAAAACTACTACTTCTGGTCCAACAGGGTGAACCGTCTGATTCACAACAGGGTGAACCGTCTGATTCACAACATCCTCCCCCTTTTTTGTGTGTAAAAGTATTTACATTAATAATTCATCAATTTACACACCAAACAATACAATACAATCAATTATCTACAAGCCTCTTTGGCCTTTTAATTTCTCGTCCACTTATAGTGGTCACAATAGTTGGTTCACCCTGAGGTCTTCTATGGACAGAGCTGACAATTCTTTTACATAAAGATGTTTTGGAAAAGGTATCTTCCATAGGTATCTCTAATGGATATAACCTTTGTATCGGTCGTATAAGCATGCCATTCTTCGTCTTCAGTAAAACCACTCTAGCCTCACCGTCACTACCCGGCATTATGTTTACCACCCGACCCATAGGCCAGTACAAACGTTTCTGCGAGTCGTCTCCAATGAGCACAACATCACCGCTTTTCAACTCGCGATTCTCTGCCTTTCCGTTCTTCAAAACCAGCCGACCTAAGTATTCGGTACGAAATCTGGATCTAAGATCACTGAAGATCTTCTGCCTATATCTATATCTTTTGTTAAGTTTTCCGTGAAAAATCATGTCACTCTGGCGTTCCTACCTCTGTTATGTCTTGAAGAAACATGGACGGCGTCAAAGGTTTTAAATCGTCCTGATCTTCTGAAACATACGTTAAGGGTCGCGAGTTTATAATTCCTTCGGCATCGCAAAGTGCTGTTGTTAGATCTTCATACCCAAGACTTGCTCGTCCCAATACTTTGCGCAATATATTCTTTAGAGTTCCTATCAATCTTTCCCACCATCCTCCCCACCAGGGCGCTGATGGGGGGTTGAAAATCCATTCTATTTCATACACCGACGTCCTTTTAACGATTTTTCCCCAGTCACATTTTCTAAACATGTTGTAGGCACCTTTAAAATTCGTCCCGTTATCACTGTATATAGTTCTTGGACGACCCCGTCTTTTAATAGACCTAAGTAAACAATTCAAAAATCCTTTGACATCTAGAGATGAGGCTAGTTCTAGATGAACAGCTCTATACACGGCACACGTAAAAATACAAATCCAACCTTTACCCCGTTCTTTAATATATATAGGCCCTGCAAAATCTATGCCTACAATTTCGAAAACCGCCGCGTCCCGTACACGATTTATTGGTAAAGGAGGTGAGTTACACTCCATATGTTTAACCCTTTGTTTCTTACAAGTTACACACTCCGCTATAACCGCTTTTGCGAGCCTACGCAGCGAGACTATCCAAAATTTTTCGCGAAGATTACTTATTACCACTTGAACCCCCATATGACCACATTTTTCATGTGATTCTCGAACGATCATTTTGACGATATCCACGTTATTGTCTAATATGATAGGACATAAAAACATGAAGCTATCTTCTCGATTGGCAATTTTAGTTTTTAAAACTCGTAGCCCCCGGCCATCTAAAAATGTCTTCAATGGCGATAGTTTATTGTTATTATTTTCATACATAATACCCTGGATATGTCTTAATAAACTTACTTCAGCGTCGCTTATTTCCTTCATAGTGAGGTAAGGCTCTTGATCATTTTTTAGTCTATCAGGAAGCTTTTCATTGGAATTTGTTCCAATGGCCCTATTTTCTAACCTTCTTCTACAATTCTTTAAAAATCGTCTCATCCACGCCAAAAACCGAATTAGCTGACTGTACGAGGAGAAGTATTTGCTTGCCTTGAACTCCGAATTCTTTAGATTGATCATGTTATGAACTACCGACATTTTTACCTCACTACCTACTTGGCTTTCATCAACGCCTCCCTTCCCGAAAGACCACATCGACTTCGACTCATAGAGCCACTCAGGCCCTGACCACCACTTCGATTCTACTAGCTGTGTCGGACTACACCCGCGTGATGGAAGATCTGCCGGGTTTTGGACTCCAGGTACATACCTCCAATCCCTAACATCACTCAAACTACGAATTTCTTTTATCCTGTTCTGTACAAAAACTCCCCACTCTGTGTCCCTATTTATCCAAGCTAATACCGTAGTAGAATCGGTCCAGTAGGTGATCTTTTCGACCGGTCGTTGCAAAAATTTCGAAATAGTTGTACCTAATCTTGCGGCGATCGTAGCTGCCATCAACTCGAGTCGTGGAATTGTCGACTTCTTTGGAGCCAAACGCGCCTTTGCGCCTAAAAGCGTAACTCTGACTTTGCCTATACCCTCAGTTCTAGCGAAAACTATTGCCGCATATGCGGAACCACTCGCGTCGGCAAAAGCATGTAACTCTAAATTACCCTCGCCAATTTTCCGAGGAATTTTTATTTCTTTGAGACATCCTAATTCATTTAGCCACTGCAAAAAACCCATACTGAATTGGCTAGAGATCTCGTCATCCCAACCTGATTTTTCCTCCCACAATTTTGACATTAATATCTTAGGTTGCAAAAAAACTGGGCACGTGAAACCAACAGGATCAAATATTTTTTGTATTGAGGACAAAATATCTCTCTTTGTAACCCTCTTGGGTATCTCTATATTCACCATTTCCGGATTAATAGAGATAGAATCGTCGCTTTTGTCCCATACAACGCCCAAAACCATAGTAGCTTTGATAACTGTGTCATCATTCGTCTTCTCCCAACCACGCAACTCAAAACCACCACTAGCCATAACCGCCGTAGATTCCCGAATGAAAGTTTCTAGCTCTTCAGGTGATTCAACACTTGTTACGCAATTGTCTACATAAAAGGAAGTCTTTAATTGGTTGACTGTCGATTTCGTCCATTGGCAACCAATTGGCAGCCCACTTTCCAGCTGCCTCCATGTGCAGTAATAGAATGGCTGCTAATAAGAACGGACTCGCCGATAATCCGAACACCACTCGGCAATGACGGTACTCTATGACTCTATTGTCCTTTAACCACAAAAAACGTAGAAAATCTCTCTCTCGTTCATTTACACTAATTTGCAAAAATGCTTTTTTAATACCCGAAACGACACCAATTTCCCTTTCGCGGAATCTAGTTATTGCTGAGTGCAAAAGTTCGATCAAATTAGGCCCGGTTTCAATACATTGGTTTAACGATGGGTACCCCTTTGTTCTAGCAGATGCATCAAAAACGGGTCTTATACGTGTAGTACCATGTTTCTTCAAAACTGGACGGTGTGGCAAATAGTGATAATTCTGCTCGCCATTATCATTCGCGGGTGCATTCTCAATTACACCTTCGGCTAACCATTCTTTAAAAACTTCATTATAATCGTCAAATAGATTCTGTCGTTTAAGTTTTCCCACTGTCTTATCTAATCTCTTTAACGCTATTTCATAATTAGTTGGTAAAGGCGAAAAGTTTTCCTTCCACGGTAGTCTTACATCGTAACGTCCTTCCATAGTAAATCTAGCTGTTTTTTTTAAAAAATCTAGTATCCGCTGATCATTGATCTCTTTGCGCAACTTTTCGATTGGATCTGAAATCCCTAAAACCTCTAGTTTCCAAAAATCTGAAATATTTACGTCTTGCACCAACATTGTAGTTACCATAACGGCCGCGTTGGTTTTATCTCTGAACGTCGGTAATTTACCCATGACTGTCCATCCTAACATAGTTTCAAAAGCTATTAATCCGTTGTTTAAATCTACCTTTTTTCCTGTCAATAATTTTCCTGCAACATCTGCTCCAATAAGAATATCTATGGATTTACTAGTGTTACCGATATCTGACAGGATTACATTGTTACGACGCAAATTCTCAACCCACTTATCATTTCTAATACCAGGTATCGTTTCGCAAATAGTGGCTTGGCTCAAGACAGAAAAATTGCATGCATACATATTATCTAAACTTTTCATACGTAACTTATATATATCGTGCATTTTACATTCGCCCTTTAGGCCACCGAACAAAGACTGCGTAACTTCTATTTCGCCGATTCTTCGGTAATTTAACTGCCGCGCAATATCCGAACGTATATACGACCGTTGTGACGCCGTGTCAATAATAGCTCTTACGATTTGTTCCTGGTTGTCCGAATATACCCTGACGCGAAGTGTCTGCAAACAAACCTCTGGACACTCCGATAAGGCAGTTAATGTATTTTCAACGGGTTTATCTCCGTCCAGAGCCTTGCTTCCTGTGGCTCGTTCGGCCACTCCAAAACTCGGACATACCAACAACAAATGTCGTTTTGCACACCATTCGCATTTTACGTTAACCTTACATTTACTAGAAAAGTGATTGCGTCTCATGCATCTAAAACAACAATTCTCCCGTTTCAAAATATCTTTACGCTCATCTAACTTTAAATTACGCGCAGTTACGCAGTCTTTACAGTCATGTTCCACCGACCTACAAAATACACATACAACCTTCTTATCTCCCTCGGATACAAATAATGCACTTGCACTCGTCAGTTCCTTTGTTTTTTCCTTGTGGGCCTTCAGACTGCTTGTCGTCTCCTTTTCCTTAGACAGCCCGAAACCAGCCATAGCCATGTCCACGCGTACCTGATTTTCGACTTCTACTCGTAAAAATTCTAGAAGGCTGTTTAATCTGTCGGATGTTTGAGATTGTCCCGTTGCTTGGTTTTCGCTGTTTGCGCCTCTTCTTCCGCTTCTTTGCCAAGCAATTAAAATCTCCTCTGGCAGTGAAGACTCCACCAACGGATACAACATTGCTGCGCATTTATCCGTCGTAACACCCAGTGTATCTAGTGCTCGAATATACGATTCTAGCTGGTCGTACGTGGTCGCAATTGATGCTCGTTTGTTGCCTTTTAAGGCGTTCTGCAACACCAGTTTTAGTAACTCTCGCACATAGTACTCAACGATAATTTCATCACTTCCAAAACGGCTCTTTAAACTGAATACGGCTTTTAAATAGTTCTGCGCCGTCGGCGGGAAACTGGTTACCAAATCACTGGCCCGGGAACCGGGAACCATAGACTGCATTAAATACTGGAACTTGTCTTCCTCTGGTATAAATGCATCTTCATGTATTTTCTTGAATACACTCCAAAATGGTAGCCATTCCTTAATGTGGCCAGTGAATCTTGGTAGCTCAAATTTTGGAAGCTTCAGCGTTTGTGGTGTTACTGAGGTGGATGCTCTGTGGAATTGGCGTTGTCCATTCTCAGCTTCTGACGTCAACTCCAAAACTTTCAGCTTCGCGCTGATGAACTGTATCTTGTACGCATCGTCAGACTCACAGCCTTATAATGTAAAAAGTTTCAAGCCGAAAACGAAAACGAAACATATGTTTTTCATTAGTTTTGTTTTGTGCTTTTCGTCATTTTTCGTTTTTTTGACAGCAGGAATATAACAGCTGACAAATGAAATACACCACGCGCATTTTACGTTTGTTGTTTGTATTTTCACATGAGTTTGCAGACACGAGGCATAATGGATGCTCAATTTCCAAGAAAAAAGTTGATAATCGAGGCGAAAGCAAAGAGGCTATCGTCTGGTGTAAAAAATAGTTTGTGCATTTTCAAGTTGTGTCGAATTTTTATACATTTGTCTTATAATTTCGGTAATTTGTGAGTTGTTCTGGAAACAATTAAAATGAGAAAGTAAATATATATCAAATAAATCGGTATCATTTCATATTAAAGTGATTTATATGTTAAAAAGTGAATAGTTATTTTGTTGTGTAAAAACTGAAGTAAAAACATGGCTGCATGTGTTTTTTTGTGAAATTGCGTGTTAATATTGTGTGAAATACATAAATATTTTCGCATAAATTTCACAACACTCGAAAACGCTATTATCAAGTGCCTTTGTCTAATTTGTTTTAGGTATAGTGTTGCCTACACTTATTTGCACTGAATTTTGCCCGAAATCTTTGTGTTTCTAAAAATTACTTAGAAAAATGCTTGAAATACTGTACACATGGCAACATTTTTTGTCTGCAAACAACGAAAGTCTGTAAATTTGCGTAATGGTGGACGAAAACGAAAATAACCAGCCGAAAAGCTTAGTTTATAGGTCGACTGGCTTCATTTCGTTTTCGTTTTCGTTTTTGTTTGTGTTTTCGTTTACGTCTTGAAACTTTTTACATTATAAGGCTGTCAATCTCCGACGCAATTTTCTCATCGTCTTCTGAAGACTCAAGTAACAATTTGTTGTACGCAGCGTGTACAGTTTCTAGATCTGCCATCTTGGTTTCTAACAAATGGAACAATATCAGGGCTTCGTTTCTTCCGCCATCTTGCGCTGCTGTCGCCAAGAAATTGTTATTAGCCTTTGTGACGGCTGTTCTTAACAATTTCCTCTGTTTCTTAATAGTTTCCATGTCCTGTCACGGTCGCCAAATGTTGTAACTTTTTATTCTTCTGATTAAATGAAACAAGCAGCTCTGACGTTAAGAATTTTATTCCTTTATTTTAATGCAAAAAATACAGCTCTCTAGTATGCAAAAACCCGTGCTTAGTTAATTTTTACAATCATCTCTCCAAAAACCAGGCTTGCAAAACCCCCGAGGAAAACTCCTCAAAAAATGCACTTAAAAACTACTACTTCTGGTCCAACAGGGTGAACCGTCTGATTCACAACAGGGTGAACCGTCTGATTCACAACAGGTCGGTGGTCTGTGATGACTGTAAATTTTCGTCCGAATAAATAAGTTCTGAAAAAGTTTATACTCCAGTGGATTGCTAAGAGTTCTTTTTCGATTACCGGTTTGTTTAAATCATATTTTTGTAATGCTTTACTGGCGTAAGAAATAGGTAAATCGTTACCTATTTCGCCTTGTGATACAACCGCGCCTAATGCGTAGTTTGAAGCGTCCGTTGTTAAAATGAAAGGTTTTTCAAAATCAAAGTTAGTGGGAATTTATCATTGACTATTTTATCGTTTAATTTATGAAAGTCTACAACTACTCTCCATTTCTTTTTGTCATTTGTATTTTTCTTCGGAACTAGCAATAGTGGAGCATTATACGGACTTGTTGATGGTTCTATTATATCGTCTTGTAGCATTTTGTTTACTTGGTCATTTATTATGTCTGTGTTTGTGTGTGGTAGTTTATAATTTTTTGGTTTTTGATTGGTGTTTTGTCCGTAACCCCGTGGTTATGCTATCGAGCAAAACTCGGTGGGAAATTTATCTAATTTTTGTGACCGGAGTCCGTGCAAAAAGAGTGATTACGCTTGTGCTTGGCCCACGCTTGCTTTCTTTAAATATGTAAATTTTTTCTCACCTTAAACAGCAACCCGTCTACTACACAAATGAGAAAACGTATTATTTTAGATGTAGTTTTCGACGCGATGGAAGAACAAATATCTATATTACATGAAATATGTTTAACATTTACGAAGGCGTAATATTTTGGAACGATAATCAGACGAATATGATTGATAGATTTATCAGTTAATTCCATTTGTTCTCTCCATTCCACTTTTCAATACTTTTGTGAATATTGAGACTAAGCAACACCGGTTTACTCGGTGTTTCAACCGAGTTTTCGTGCTCGGTGTGAGAGAGTGATGTTGAGAACAGAAAAATATCCCATTCTCTCTTTTACACACAAAACAACAAAAAAAAGTCCTACTAGCCAAGCAAAACTCGATAGCATAACCACGGGGTAAGAGATTTCTTGTGTATAAAAATTGTTTACTGATAGTTGATAATTTTCTAAGTGGAAAATGTTTTGTTATTTTTGTAAAATGTGTATTAGTTTTTGTTTCGCTTTGTCATCTGCGCAGTCAAGTTGTAGTTCTTCTAGTACGCATTTGACACGTTTTTCGTCATGTGTTCTGTTGTTGTACAGAATATCATAATCTTTAAGTGGTTCTGTTTCTATCTTTAAGTTTGTTAGAATTACTTCGTTGTTGTTGGTGTTTAAAATATTTATATGTGTCATTCCTGTCTTGGGTGCTAAAGAGTTGCTTAAGAAAATTCCTGGTTCAATTTCTTTATTTAATATTAATTTCTCTTCTTCGAAATTGAATTTGAGTGAAAGTGTGAATGTTTCGTGGTCAATTTTGCATAGGAATTTTTGTAAGAAATCTCTACCCAATATTTCGTCCGTTTCTATGGGGAAATCTTTAGCTACTAGATGGAAATTATGATTTAGAGTTTCTTCTCCTGATTTTAGGTTTAGGTTTATTGTTCCTAGTGAGTAAATCTTTTCTATTGTGATACCAGTTAATGCACATTTTTCGTCAGTGTAGTATTCTGTAACGAGGTTTCCCCTCTGTCCTGCCTGGATATACCCGCGGATGCCCAGGGGTCTTCCGCAATAATAACGCAGTTTTGTTGTCGTTTGAATTCTTTATTTATCGATTTTTATTTATTTGATGCTTCAATATTTCGATAACAAATGTTACTTAAATTTGTATTTTATATTTCTAAAAATCTACTTAAGTTACCCTGTAGGAAAAGAAGGTTATGTATGTTGGTAGTGTATGTATGGTGGATTCTAGTGTGTAAGTCAAAACGCAGATTAGTGTGTTTGTTCGCTTTATTTCTGAATTTTCTCCGATTGTTAGCGTTGGGTTAGTGTGACATGAAAAATCTATGGCTACTTGGTTTCTTGATTTAGGCAACGATTTATCCTTTTAAGGTTCTGTTTGGTTCGGGACCACTGAAATCTAGGGGGGTGTTCGCAGGGGCACGATCGCTTGGAAGTTGAGATTGGCAATCGCTCGGCGAGCTCAATGTCAAGATCAAAACCCAATGATCGAGGATACGAGGCTCTGATATTGACGCCCGCTCGGCAAGCTCAACGTCAATATCGAGAATCACGGATCAAGGATACACGGTTTCGTTGTCGCTGCGTCGCTAAGCAGCTAAACGTCAAGATTCGGAATCGTGAATGCACGTTTTGGCTATTGATGCCCGCTAGGTAAGCTCAACGTCACGGCCAAAGATCAAAGATACGAGGTTCCGACACTGACGCCCGCTCGGCAAGCTCAACGTCAGAATCAAAATCAAGGATCAAGGATACACGGCTTCGCTATTGGCGCTCGCTAGGTGCGCGCAATGACCAGATCACAGATCAAGAATACAAGGCTCCGATATTGACGCCCGCTCGGTGAGCTCAGCGTCAAGATCAAGAATCAAGGATCAATGATACAAGGCTCTACTAGTGGATACAAGGCTCCGATATTGACGTCCGCTCGGCAAGCTCAACGTCAAAATCAAGAATCAAGGATCAAATTATTTATAATTATAAAGTGTGCTTACCGCTTCGTTTGCTGGCTTCCAGAAAAGTGAATTTGCACTGCTCGGTGATTCCTTTTATATCCCAAGGGTAGCGGTACTTGGCTACCCTTTTGTTGTTTTCAGGGTCAGTGCCCCCTTTGCGTGGCCTTGAATTAATCCGCTTGCCTCATTTGTTGTAGCAGCGGTTCCAGTTTTTCCAAGTGTACGTTGTTGTTTTGTTTGCCGAACTTGTGTTTGTTGTTGCTTGTTGTTTGTCGAAGACTTTGATCGCTGATCATCTTGGGGTTCCAGGCTCTCAGTACTTGCCGCTGCACTTTTTTGTATAATTGTCGTTGCCGAATTTCTATGTGCTTTGAATGTTGTTCTACTAATTCCCCTAGTGTATTTGTTGTAAATTTATTCTCGGCTGTGGTGTGGTTGTTGTTCGTATTCTGCTAATCCCCTTAGTGTAGTTGTTGTCAGGGTTTCATGCACTTGTTGTTGTTGTTCTAAACGAGTTTATTACTATATATATGTTCAATGTACAACTTGCCTGTGGTGTAATCTTCTATGTGTACTCTATTTTGATGTTTGTCGTTTTCTGTATTCCCGCTTTCGTGCATAGTTTTGTTGTTGAAACAGTGGCTATGTACTTTTGCTCGTGTACTTGGAATTCCGGTTTTTTTCGGCTATTGTTATTTTTCTTTGATCTTGCGGCTATGTAATTTTGTTTTTTTTGTTGTTGGTTTTGCTTCACTCCCAGTTATTTAAGCGTGATGTTCAAAGTTGCTTCGTTTGTTTGGAGTTCGATCGTTTGTTTGATCTTCGACGTTGGTGGTTCGAGGTTGCTTCGTTTGTTTGATGGTCGACGTTTGTGGTTCGAGGTTGCTTCGTTTGTTTGATGGTCGACGTTTGTGGTTCGAGGTTGCTTCGTTTGTTTGATGTTCGACGTTTGTTTTGTTTGTTTTGAAGTTCGCAAGTTACTTTGCAGAGTTTGCAAATTGGTTGCAGAATTAATTCTACCTCAAGTTGGGACCGCGCAACTCGAGGTTACTGCGTCCCTTAAAAGCGGTTTTCAAGGGAGCAGCTCAGGTGGGGTGTAGGCCAGGTTCTACACCCGTGGTTGTAATGAAAATTACATCTTCATTACACTCCCTCCCTTCTTTCCGGTGGGGGGAATGATGGTGATCATGCTAGCCGTCTTGGTTATTCGGTAGCCTCCGTGTCGGAACTGGATTCGGTTACGGTTCTTCTCCTGGTCTCTCCTCCCGCTTGTTCGTTGGCGTATAGCGTCGACGAGTTCTTGTCGGATGTTGAGTGCCCCGCTTCGTGCTTCCAATTCTGCCAGATCTCGGAATTGTACGACCCCGTGTGTGGCACAATCCTCGGTCGTATTCTGGCCTGATTGTGTATGGTTGGGCGGAATGACTTCCATTGTGGTGAGTTCGGACGTCGCGAGTTCTGGCGGGACCGCCGGTGGTGAATCCAGTCCGTTGACCTCGGCACAAAGATCGTCGTAGAACGTCCCAGAGATGGGGTCGAAGTAGACTGTCGGACTGGTCGTGTCCAGAACCTCTGGTAATTCGGGCGTCGTGGTTTTGGCCCGTTTCCTAGGCACCTCTTCGTCGAACCGCAGGGTTGGGAACCTCCGTGTGTTCCCTTGGTTTTCGGCCAACCTTCGGATGATGCACGCGATTTCTTTCCTCTTTCCTCCTATTTCTCTCTGCGAGAACCATGCCGCTCGACTTAGGTGGTGTCTGCGGAAGTCTGGGAACGGGTTCCCTAGAAACTTTTCGGCGTAGTGAAGGAGGAATACTCCGCAGTCGCTCCCGTTCTGTTGCTGGGGCACCTCCGGTACTTCCAACGGTAGCTCGGTTTCCGTGAATCCCCTGGTTCTGTCGTTAGGCCTTCGTGCTGCGTACTCGTGCCGTAGATAATCCCGGAGGAATTGTACCGTTTCAGTGCGCGGCCCGGGGTTGATGGAGTCCATTTGGATGATGCACGGCACCTTCGCGCCCCACGTGCCATCTTCCTTTGGCTGGTCCATCATCTTCGGCCCGTCGGCGCCAACGAAACAGACCAGTAGTAGGAACCAGTGGTGGTGTTGGTTTACTGGGACGAGGATGTAATCCATCCCGAAGATGTCCACCTTCTTGGTCCAACGTTTCACCTTCTCGTGTCGTTCCAGTGGTGTGCCGGGCCGGCTTATCTGGTCGAAAAAGTGGGTCGGGAAGATGTGTACCTTGGACCTCAGGAGATCGGCCGTCACTTCGTGGTATACGATCTTCAGGTAGACCTCTACCACTACGTCGTTCAGGAACCGACCACTCTCCAATCGCCGGTAGTCCTCGGCTCGGATCGGTATTCCGCCATGACCTGCGGGGTAAGTGACGAGTGGTTCGCCGTTGTCGATGTCGCCGCTCGTCTGCATTGTCGCAGGTACCTCCGTTCCCTGCTCGCGTTTTCCGGCTTCTTCTAAAACACGCTGAAGAGGGCCGAAGATGGGGGTCTGTACCTCCGCTGGTGCTGTCGTTGCCAATAGTTCGTCCAGGCGGTCGAACCATTGCTTCGTTTCAGTGTGAGTTGCCATTGTTTTGTTGTTGTTGTGGTTTGCTTTTGTTTGGTGCTTGCTGTACTTTGCTTTCTAAGGTGGAGAAGGTTTGGTTAGCGCTAGAAAGAATTATTATTAGTATGGACAACACGATCTACAACAATACGTGACATATAATCGTTGGATGGCTATGTTTCGGTCGGTTTGGCAGTTACTGTCGAGTTTGGTTGGTCGTTCACTTGATGGTATTCTTTCAGATCCCTTATGTGTGCCGTGCGGATCTTTGCGTTCTCGGTGTTGCTCAATTCTACGATGACAGGCGATGTGTATCTTGTTATCCTGTAGGGTCCCTCGTACTTTGGTGCTAGTTTCGCGGTGAATTTGTCGACTGCTTTCGACAGGTGGTGAGTTTTCACCAGGACCAGTGTTCCGACCTTCGGATTCCAGTGCCTCCGTCGCAGGTTGTAGTGTCTGGCTTGGTCCTTTGATGCCCTTTCCAGATTTCTTCTCACGATGTTAAAGACGTCTTGCAGTTGCTTGCTCTTCTGTGATGGACTCTGTGGCGCAGTTCCTGTGCCTATGGTGACCTCGTCGAATAGTGTTCGTGGTAGCCGCGGTTCCCGACCCTGGGTGAGGAAAGCTGGACTAAATCCCGTTGTTTCTGATGTCATGGTGTTGATTGCCAATGAAATCTCTTGTCGCAGGGGTACTATTTCCGTCCATTTCGAGAACTTGTCGAAGAATACCAGGATCATCGTGTTTCCGTGTTTTGATCGTGGCAGTGGTCCAATGAAGTCCGCGCAGACCATAGACCAGGGCTCGTCGGGTAACTGCGTAAGCATCTTCCCTGCGACTTTGTCCTGCACTGGCTTATACCGTTGACACGAGTCACAGCATCGTACATGTTTCCTGATGTCCTGATGGAACATACCCGGCCAGTAGTACTTGTTGCTTACTCTTGCTACGGTTTTCCTGATTCCTGGATGAACGGCGCTTGGCTCATCATGGTTCTACTTCAGTACTCGAGCTCGCAGGTATTTTGGGACACAGAGTTTCCACGCGGCGCAATCCTCGTCGTTCGATTGTCCCGGGATATGTCGGTACAACTGTCCGTTTTCGATGGCGTAATCTGCAAATTTTTCCGGATTTTGTTTGATTTCTTTGATTTTAGTTTCGGTCCAACTACATTTTTCTTCGTTTATCGCCACCTTGCTGAGTTTCTCTACTGGTTGTCTCGAGAGTGTGTCTGCGACCACGTTCCACTTACCTTTCCGGTACTTCACATCGAACGTATACTGTTGCAAATCGAGCGCCCATCTTGCTATTCGGCCTGAAGGATTCTCTAAGGAGTTTAACCACTTCAGCGAGAGGTGGTCCGTGATGACGCAGAATCTGTAGCCCTCCAAGTAGGGTCGCATTTTCCTAATTCCCCATACGATGGCGAGACACTCCTTCTCGGTTGCCGAGTAGTTCTGCTCGGCTTTATTCAAGTGTGGACTTGCGTATGCAATGACTCGTTCTCCATCTTCACCTTCTTGCGTGAGTACTGCACCTAATCCATAGTTGCTTGCGTCCGTTTGCAGTGTGAAGCTTCTGGAAAAGTCAGGACACGCCAGTACTGGTGCCTCTGTAAGTTTCTGCTTCATTACCTCGAACGCTCGTTGTTGCTCTTCGGTCCAATTCCAGCGTTTACCCTTTTTTAGGAGTTTGGTGAGTGGAACCACCAAGTCGACGGAGTCTGGTACAAAGCGTCGGTACCATGAGGCTACTCCGAGAAAACGCCGAATTCCTCTTATGTTTGTCGGTGGTGACAGTTCTCTGATAGCGGCTATTTTGTCTGGATCGGTGTGGATTCCTTGGCGGCTCACGACGTGGCCGAGGTATTTCAAGTCTTCTTTGAAAAACTCGCATTTTTCTTTATTTATTTTCAGATTTGCTGCTCGTAGCCGTCGGAATACTTCTCGCAGATTGTCCATATGTTCTTCCAATGTTTTCCCGATCACGATTATGTCGTCCAGATACGCAAATGCGTGTGGCTCCATCTCTGGCCCGATGACTTGATCTAATGCCCTTTGGAACGTCGCTGGAGCTGAGTGTAAGCCAAACGGCATTACTTTCCATTGGAAAAGTCCTCTCCCTGGAACGGTGAAAGCTGTGTACTGCTTGCTTTCGGGATTCATAGGGATCTGCCAATAGCCATTTTTCAGGTCGAGACTGCTGATGTATTGTGCGTCGCGTAGTCGGTCCAGGATGTGTTGTATCCTCGGAAGTGGGTAAGCATCGGGGATTGATCGCGCATTCAGTTGCCGATAATCGATCCATAACCGCCATTTCCCATTCTTCTTCTTTACTAGGACGATAGGTGCACTGTAAGGGCTATGTGAGGGCTCGATGCAACCTTTTTCCAACAGCTCGTCTACCTCCGCGTTTATCACTGCTTGCATTGCGGGATTCTTGGGATAATACCTCTGTTTTATGGGTCTGTCGTCCTTCATCACGATTTTGTGAGTGGCTATCTTCGAGGGTCCTCCCAGTGAGTCCAATTTCCCCAGCTCTTCTTGCAAGAAACTCTCTATCACCGGCGTAGGATTTCGTTGGCTGCTTTCCGCTGTCGAGGTGTCTTCTGGTGTCCGATCATCGGCCCCCGTGGTCTTGTCTGCGGCTTCGTTTCCGTGGCGCACCGTGTTCGTCGTCCGGAGTGTAGAGCACCTTGCGTTTTCCTCCTTTGGTGGCTCAGTTATTGGTATACCGAGCGTTATCGTTTCACCGCCACAACTTATCGAGGTACCTACGCTCGTCAGAAAATCGAGGCCAAGAATCACATTGTCGGTGGCGTCTTGGAGTATTAGGAGTAGCATCTCCATTCTGCCGTCCCTAACCGGATTCTCACCTCGATAGCTTCCTTGATCGTCTGTGCGGTTCCGTCTGCCATTTTGACGCCAACGTCCACCTCCATAACTCTTCCTTCGGCCGCGATTTCTCTGGCTACTCGCTCACTTACGAAGCTTCTGGAGGCTCCGGTGTCCAAAGTAGCGGTGATGAGTTCTCTACCCAGTGCTACTTTGGCGGAGATTCTCTCTTTATTGGCCTCTAGGCATTTTGTGGGGTACGAGGAGCGGTTGGGTTCCCTGGTTCCAGCAGTCCTCGTCTCTGCTGGGCACCCTGCGCGTTTCCATGTGGCTTTTTGCAGCATTCAATTGTGCGGACACCTTCTTTTCCGCACTCCCAACAGAAGAGCTTTCTAGGGTTGCGGCAGTCTCGTTGAAAGTGCCCATTTTCGCCACATCTTCTGCAAGCTGTCCGGAGGTCCTTTTGATTCCCGGGCTGAGTGGTGGACAACATCCTATGTGGCTCTGGCTTCTGTCGCCATGGTTCTCGAGGCGCACGTGTGGGTTCTGGTTCTTGCCGAATGCTCTCGAACTCTTCTGCCATTGACACCAGTTCTTCCAACGTCGAAAAATCGTTTCTTCGTATGTACAATAAATACTCACGTTGGCTATTCCTGTAGATCCGCTGCACTTTCTGTTCCTCGGTGTAATTTGCGTGTCGCATCAGCGTCTGCATCGCTAGTACATAGTCTTTGAACTTTTCTCTCGCTCCTTGAATCCTTTTCCTGATGTTATCTTCGAGTTCGTCAAAGTATCTCGTTGATAAGAAGAATCTCAAGAAGTCTCTCTTAAACGACTCCCAGGTGGGCCAACTCCGATTGTTGTTTCGGAACCAGCACAGGGCCTTTTCCTTTAGCAGCTCCGGCATGGTTCGTGGCAAAAAATCTTTTGGCAGCTCGTACGCCTCTGTGAGTTCCTCCACTCTTTCTATGAAGCTGATGGGGTACTTTCCCCCGTCGTACCTACAAGACCACTTCCGTACTGTGTCCATGACCTCGGGATATCTCAGCGTACTTCGGATGCTATGCTCTTGCACCCGTGTCGTTGCTTGGCGAGCGCTCGTGCCCGCGTAATCTCGTATCTGTCTCGTGGTTTTCTCGTCTGCCACTTCGGCGATGGTTTTACTCGGTTTCGGCACCGCCCCTTGTAACCCGGTTGTAGGCGGTCTTGCCATCGGCGAAACGCTCCGACTCCACTTCTCCTCTAACTCGCTTAATCGGTCTATCATTTTGTCCGTCAACTGCAACGACGTGGTAACCCGCCGAGTAACTTGCGCAGCTCATCCACCGTACCGCTCGATTCGATCCCGCACTCCCGTAAAATTTCTTGTAGACTTTCTTTCAGCACATTATAAATCCAACTGTTACCCATTTTGACTTAATGCTCTTTTTTTTATTTTTTGATTTTTTCTCTTAAAAGGGTACACTGGATCTTTTTCTCACTCACGTTTTCACTGTTTCATTTCTTTTCTGTTTCTATAACTTCAATTGCTTTATATTCGCGGTTTCGGTGTGTATGTTCGATATTTTTTTTTTCTTTCCCGATGCTATTCCGTAATGTCCAATTTCACCGTTGGATCCTTTTTTCCACTCACTCCCGGTTTCCCTGTTCCGTTTTTTTTTTCCCGTTTCTCTGACTTTAATCACTTTATTTTCGAAGTGTATTTTCGATTTTTTTTTTTTTGAGGCTATTCCGTAATGTCCAGTTCACCGTTGGATCTTTTTTTCCACTCACTCCCGGTTTCACTGTTCCGTTTTTTTTTTCCGTTTCTCTGACTTTAATCACTTTATTTTCGAAGTGTATTTTCGATTTTTTTTTGTTTTTCGAGGCTATTCCGTAATGTCCAGTTCACCGTTGGATCTTTTGTTTTCCCGCACTATGTTAAGTTCGAAATTTCAATCGTTGTTATCGAATGTATATTTTCAAATTTTTCCCGCGCACTTTGTTAGTCTATGTTCGCTGTTTTGTTGTTATGTCTCGCTTATTTGCTTTTTTTTTCCCGCACTAGGTTAAGTTCGAAATTTCAATCGTTGTTATCGCGTTTTCCAGTTTATTTGCGCTTGTTCTCACTGCGTGTTCGTTCTTTCGTTGTTATTTATCACTTGTTCGATTTTCTGTGGTGGTCTTGTTTCTTGGTTTTCTGTTGATTTTCTAAAGTCCCTGTTCGGGCGCCATTTTGTAACGAGGTTTCCCCTCTGTCCTGCCTGGATATACCCGCGGATGCCCAGGGGTCTTCCGCAATAATAACGCAGTTTTGTTGTCGTTTGAATTCTTTATTTATCGATTTTTATTTATTTGATGCTTCAATATTTGTATTTTATATTTCTAAAAATCTACTTAAGTTACCCTGTAGGAAAAGAAAGTAATGTATGTTGGTAGTGTATGTATGGTGGATTCTAGTGTGTAAGTCAAAACGCAGATTAGTGTGTTTGTTCGCTTTATTTCTGAATTTTCTCCGATTGTTAGCGTTGGGTTAGTGTGACATGAAAAATCTATGGCTACTTGGTTTCTTGATTTAGGCAACGATTTATCCTTTTAAGGTTCTGTTTGGTTCGGGACCAGTGAAATCTAGGGGGGTGTTCGCAGGGCCACGATCGCTTGGAAGTTGAGATTGGCAATCGCTCGGCGAGCTCAATGTCAAGATCAAAACCCAATGATCGAGGATACGAGGCTCTGATATTGACGCCCGCTCGGCAAGCTCAACGTCAAGATCGAGAATCACGGATCAAGGATACACGGTTTCGTTGTCGCTGCGTCGCTAAGCAGCTAAACGTCAAGATTCGGAATCGTGAATGCACGTTTTGGCTATTGACGCGCGCTAGGTAAGCTCAACGTCACGGCCAAAGATCAAAGATACGAGGTTCCGACACTGACGCCCGCTCGGCAAGCTCAACGTCAGAATCAAAATCAAGGATCAAGGATACACGGCTTCGCTATTGGCGCTCGCTAGGTGCGCGCAATGACCAGATCACAGATCAAGAATACAAGGCTCCGATATTGACGCCCGCTCGGTGAGCTCAGCGTCAAGATCAAGAATCAAGGATCAATGATGCAAGGCTCTACTAGTGGATACAAGGCTCCGATATTGACGTCCGCTCGGCAAGCTCAACGTCAAAATCAAGAATCAAGGATCAAATTATTTATAATTATAAAGTGTGCTTACCGCTTCGTTTGCTGGCTTCCAGAAAAGTGAGTTTGCACTGCTCGGTGATTCCTTTTATATCCCAAGGGTAGCGGTACTTGGCTACCCTTTTGTTGTTTTCAGGGTCAGTGCCCCCTTTGCGTGGCCTTGAATTAATCCGCTTGTCTCATTTGTTGTAGCAGCGGTTCCAGTTTTTCCAAGTGTACGTTGTTGTTTTGTTTGCCGAACTTGTGTTTGTTGTTGCTTGTTGTTTGTCGAAGATTTTGATCGCTGATCATCTTGGGGTTCCAGGCTCTCAGTACTTGCCGCTGCACTTTTTGGTATAATTGTCGTTGCCGAATATCTATGTGCTTTGAATGTTGTTCTACTAATTCCCCTAGTGTATTTGTTGTAAATTTATTCTCGGCTGTGGTGTTGTTGTTGTTCGTATTCTGCTAATCCCCTTAGTGTAGTTGTTGTCAGGGTTTCATGCACTTGTTGTTGTTGTTCTAAACGAGTTTATTACTATATATATGTTCAATGTACAACTTGCCTGTGGTGTAATCTTCTATGTGTACTCTATTTTGATGTTTGTCGTTTTCTGTATTCCCGCTTTCGTGCATAGTTTTGTTGTTGAAACAGTGGCTATGTACTTTTGCTCGTGTACTTGGAATTCCGGTTTTTTTCGGCTATTGTTATTTTTCTTTGATCTTGCGGCTATGTAATTTTGTTTTTTTTGTTGTTGGTTTTGCTTCACTCCCAGTTATTTAAGCGTGATGTTCAAAGTTGCTTCGTTTGTTTGATGTTCGACGTTTGTTTTGTTTGTTTTGAAGTTCGCAAGTTACTTTGCAGAGTTTGCAAATTGGTTGCAGAATTAATTCCACCTCAAGTTGGGACCGCGCAACTCGAGGTTACTGCGTCCCTTAAAAGCGGTTTTCAAGGGAGCAGCTCAAGTGGGGTGTAGGCCAGGTTCTACACCCGTGGTTGTAATGAAAATTACATCTTCATTACAATTCTTTATGATTTAACTTTGTGCTGATTTTGCATAATGATATGTCAGCGCCTGTGTCGACTAAAAATGTTAAGTTATTATTTTTGAACTTCAGTGTTGTGAAGTTCGTATTGTTATACGAAATTTTGTAAATCTTTAATTCTGGCTTTCTGGAACGTTCATTTGTTCCGAGCAGATGTCGTTTCCCGATTCAGTTACAATGTGTATATTTCTATTAATTTGGCTTCTGTTATTATTTCTGTTTTGATATGTGGAATTTCTGTTGGAATTGTTACTGGTGTTCCGATTAAAATTGTTATTGTTGTTATTAAAGTTGTTGTTGTTATATCGTGTTACATTAGGTTGGTAATTTGTCCGATTCCGATTGTTTTGATAGTTGTTATTATTATATCTTTGGTTGTTGTTGTTGTTGTATCTTTGATTGTTGTTGTTGTTGTTATTGTTATTAAAATTTCTTTGATTGAAAGATTGTGGTCTGTAGTTTGAGTTTCTGTTACGTACGTGATTTATTTGAAATTGGGTCTGATTATTTGTTTGTTCTAGTTCTAGTGCTAGGTTTATTGCGTCTGAAAATGTTTTTGGTTGTGAAGCGAATATTGTTTGTTTGTAGTTTTCGTTGATGCCGTTTTAAAAAATGGTCAGTGCGTAAGTTTCGTTTATTTTTGTTATCGTGGTTTTTTGTAATGCAGTGGCGTTGGGACCTAGTTCTTTTATTTGTAAATTATTTAGTTCCGCTATTGTTTTTAATATTTTATCTTAATAGTTAGTTATATTGCCTCTCTGCACCATATTTGATAATTCTGTATGTAATTTTGGGATTGCTTTGTTTGTTCTGTTTGTAGGAATTTCTACTGAATTTAGTGCTGTTTTGACGTGTTGGTTTAGTTTTATGTGATAAACAAACTCTACTAGATCTTGCTTGCCAGTGGTTGACAAGGGTTTTCCACAATTTATTATTTCCACAATTTTTAGGAATGAGACTAATTCGTTATTATTCCCATTGAAAATTGGGATGGTTTTTATCGCCGTTTCTATAATATATTAAAGTTAGACATGTTGCTTACTTGTGTTTGTGTGGGTTCTTGTGTTTGAGGTTGTGATTCTGTTTCTGTGTCTTCTGTTGGTTTAGATTCTGTTTCTGTGTCTTCTGTTGGTTTTGATTTTGTTTCTTCTACTTCTTTTGTTAATAAACTTTTTGCTGTCTCGTAATATTTGTAGAATTTCTTCAGTTTTTCATTTGTACTGTCGTCTAGTAATTTTATAGTTCCTATTAAAAATTGTACTTCTGCTTTCCAATCGTGTATTTCTTTTAGTTTGTTTTTTGTTGTTTCTACTGTATAAGGTCTATTACTTGCCTTTTTTATATTTTTAATTACTTTTTCTAAATTAATTATTATTTCTTCTATCCTTTCCATAAGTACAATTGTTTGTTTTTGTATTTTGTTTTTATTTGAGGGTTATAAATATTTATTTTTGATTTAATATCTTCTTCATTGTTTCGTTAGTGCTCAACGTTTATATGCTTTTCTATCTTGTTGGCTCTTATTTTGGCCTCGCATATAAAACAATATTTATACATTTTCTATTGTAATTTATTTATTGTATTTTTTAGGCATCTTCAGGTTATCATTTTATCGATTATTTATTTTAAATTTATTCTTTTATTTATACAGTTCTTAAAATAATTGTGCAATTTATTTAATATTAATAAAATTATAACTAATGATATGGTAATTAGTATGACATCTAGTATGTTGAACGTTGCGTTGCTGTTGTTAATATTGATTATCTCGTCCTTTCATTGGGTTTATCCCATGTTTAATTGCTGTTTCTCCTGGTGTTTTCTGCTTTTTATTCTCTGCTCTATCTCATCTATTTGTTGCCAAATTCGGCACGCTACGTCCCATTTATACACCAAATATCCAATCCAATCCCATTTATCCAATTTATACACTTCGCCGCGTAAGTCTGGCGACTGTGTTCCCGAAAAGAGCGGTACCAGCCTATTCATAATTTTACCTATCTTTCCTATATCCATTTTGGTTTGATCTGCCCCTGATTGCTTAAGTGTAGGGAATGAAATTGAGTTATACCACTTCGGACTGACTATAGCAGAGGTATCTTATGGTATAGTGTTTGATCGTTAGCTAATTCTATTTCTTGTTTTAGCCATCTGTTTTTTTCATTTAATTCTTGGATTCTTTTGTTCGCTTCCTCTAATGTCCTCAGATCCTTATGTGTTCTCTCTAATTCTATATACGCTTGTTCTTGCAACGACTCGGCCATTAATTAAAAGAACGACATATAATTTAATGGGTTTTTATTTTTCTTAATGTTTACAATTAACATATGTACGAGTATATATAAATTTTTCTTAATGTTGCAGAGTTCAATTTATTTTAAATTGTTGGATTCAGAATGTTGTAAAACGACTACTTAGCGCCGCTAATTAACGTTCCATTGTTTGTCCAATTGTCCAATTTTTATTATTAGTCGTAGTACCTTAAAACGAGAGGCAAATAACGAAACAATTACCGTAATTTTAAAAAAAAATTGCGACCCAACATTTTTTTTTTGGAATTTTTATTCCAAATTTTGGAATTAATTTTCTCAAAAACTGTTTGACTGTTGTATTTAAAAAGGATATTAAGAAGCGGATATTTGGCTTTGAAAATCAGCAAGCAAAAGTTATCGTAATCGTAATTATTAGGTAAATTAATTCTTGAAAAGCAAAATTTAATTGCTTTTATGAACGGCTGTAAAATATAGGCAATAAAATAGAAGAAATAAATGTCCCTAAAATTTCGTTTTAATCTACTACGGGTAGAATAAAAATTTTAACAATAGCGGCTAATTTGGATAATTAATGGCAGAATCGGTACAGCAACAGGAATACATAGAATTGGAAAGAACCCATGAAGAACTGAAACGACAGTTGGGGAAATTTATAGCTAAAATTTGGGCAATTTTAACAGTATGCAAAAAAAAACAACATAGAATTGATAAAGTCTAGACTAGAAGAATTCTGCCATATAACAAGTGTAAAAAGAGCAGACGTAATATTCGAGATTTTGCTGATATTTCTAAATCTGTCAATAGATACTAAGGCAAAAAATTCAGAGGAGTGGGAATTCGAATTTGCTGCATTAAAGAATAGATACGATAGTTATTTGGTAAACAAATTCTTTCAGGAAGAAATAATAAAGAACATAGAGTGCGAGAACGAAAAACTAAGGGAATTATTGAAGCAAAAGGGGTTAACCGAGAAAACGTTAAATAAAATATTAGAACAGTGATTTGCACAGAAATCGAGGGAAGACCGTACTTCTTTAAAAGAAGCAAGTAAAAGAATACAAGAGTTAAAAGAACAGAATAGATTTAAGTCAGGAAATATTGCTAGACCACGATCGAACACTTTATCATAAGGATAAAGCTACTCCTTTCGCAGTTAGCCCGAAAGAATACAACACAAATGCATTCCCACAAATAAAGGCGACATATCACAGACATAAAATGGGTATAGGAGAGATATGCGGATACTACACTACGAACATTGTTCGAAATAACTGTAAAATTGTTTTTGCTTTCTGTACAAAGCTGTCAATCTTACGCTCTCAGGTTTCATAGTTGAGCTCATCCAAAGAGGATGAACTTTTGCGAAGCAAAACAAAATGTTTGTGGTCGACGACAACAAACTTCGATTAAAACGGTGTTCTAGTGTGTTGAAACAAAATAGTACTCGCGTTTAGGATTGAAATAACTGCACTTTTATTGATGAAAGGTACTTCATAATAAGAAAAAAAGATACAAAGCAACTTCGTAATTTTGCTTTGCATTTGTAAATATTGATATTTGTATTCTCTATGTCTAATTACAATTCTGAACAAAAGTTTGAGAGAGAGAGCAGAAATGGTTCATCGACAACAAACAATGTTCATAGTGTAATATCCGCAATAGCGAAGATTACGAATAGACTGTTACCACTCAGACCCCAGACTTACGGAGCGAATTTGACTAGTTTATACAAAGGTGCGAATTAGCTGCAAGAGCTGTAGGTACAGACAACTACATAGACTGCAATAAGCAGAGGTTACGCTTCAATAGCCTAGACGAATTCTACCTCACAATCAAAAGAGCATATTTACTTTCGGTCTCCTTAAACTCAGTGATAATAGGTATTTAAAGTTGTAGGCAATTAATTAACGAAGATATACGGCAGTTTGCAAGCGCACTACGAACACAGGCAATATAGATTATTCGAGTTGTCTATAACGGAAACGGATATAGGGCACTGTTGAATATGGTGGAAGCAGCCGCAAAGAAATCGTTTAAAACAGGGTTTTTTAACAGGAGAAAAAATTGGCAGACAACCAACCAGGATACAAAATACTCCACAAGGGGCGGCAGATAGAATAATTTACTCATTTTGTAATAAGCGAGGGCATACCAGAAATGAGATACGCTCAACGGGGAGCAAAAGAATCAAAGTCCCATGAACCCGCCGAACAGAGTGAATTTAGAGGGTGAATATAGAATTTACTCTATGTCATTGGTGTAGCAGACCAGGATCGCCGGCCCCACGTGGGGCGCTATATTTTGTAACGAACAGGGGGATTATTAAAAAAAAAAAACTTCAAAGCTCCACCTCTAACGGGGGTGGCTCAGCTCTTCCGGCCATCCTCATGGAAAGTGGGGCGGTTCTTGGACCCCCTTGGACAGCGGAAGGGAACCTCTGTTACAAATAAACAGAAACAAGCCAAGACTTACCGTGGCTAAACAGCCGCACGATCCAGACGAGCGAAGGCAATATCACAACCGCACCAGCCGTTTTTAGTGTGTCGCTTAGCGGGATGAAACCGCTTACTCACCTGCTATTCTAACCTGTCAACATGATTTTGAATTGCCGATTTACAGAATAATTTCAAAACTTATTATACATAAGCATTATTTACAACTTAACAAAAAAAATCTATAATTACAACCAATTCTTCTAATTGTTTAACATTCGAGTTAGCTAGCTATGTACCATAGACTTATTGAGAATATAAAATACTATGAATAATAAGGATTCATACTGTTATACATTAAATGAATGTATAACATAACAGAATGTATTTTAAAGTAGAGTTAGAATTTATAAAAGTAGTAAAGTAGAATTGTTTACATTTTTGATAATTTTAAATGCTTATTCGCATGGGATATAGTATAAACAAATGATATTATTTTATAACATAAGGTGTATGCATAAAAGGTCTTACAAAACTATTCGGACACTTGTGTGTGGTTGGTACGTAAATCAGTTCTTAGCAATTATTAGTTATAGCATTCTCTGATCGGACCACAATCTCTGATCGGATCGCACATACGTGCGCAGCGCTTCATTAATAGAGAGATTTACTCTCTCTGAGGCGTTGGCCTGAGGTGAAAGAGGTAAGAGCAAAGACATGTTTAACTCCAAAGCTATCAAGAAATTTGGCCATGTTCACTTATTGTAACGAAGGAATTTAGTGATAAATTCCTCCATACATACATATGTACATGCATGCAATGTATTAATCTATACTGATGTATATAATAGTTGAATATACTATGTGAATGTACAATACTTAATTTCTTTTGGTGTATATTAATTTAACTTGAACTCAAACGAGAGTAAAACACATGAGAGTAAACAAGCGAGCGTAAAACACATGAGAGTAACCAAGCACGAGAGTAAAACACATGAGAGTAAACAAGCGAGCGTAAAACACATGAGAGTAACCAAGCACGAGAGCAAACACATGAGAGTGAACAAACGAGAGTAAAACACATGGGTAGCGATGGACGAAGAGATGCTCACGCACACGAGGAAACGGAACGGCGGTTATGAGCAGCATAAACCGAGGTTAGCTGCCTAAGCAGAATCGAAGCCACAGCACTTGGTGATAGACTACAGAACGAATCGGACGTGCGAGCTCTACAGGTAACAACAGCGGAGTAGACAAGAAACAAACAGAAGACATTAGTGAGTACAAATATTTTGTTATTTGAAAATCAGTGCCAAGCGTATTAACGCCGCGAGTTTAATATATATTGTCGACTATCCTGACATCGCGTGGTTATCCCAGGGTGTCAGACATAGTAGTCGGTGCGTGGTTATCCCAGGCCGCTCGACCATATATATTCGTCGATTAGTAATACAGGATATCGGGCAATCGGTGACAAGCATATTAACGCCGCGAGTTTAATATATATTGTCGACTATCCTGACATCGCGTGGTTATCCCAGGGTGTCAGACATAGTGTCAGACATAGTCGGTGCGTGGTTATCCCAGGCCGCTCGACTATATATATTCGTCGATTAGTAATACAGGATATCGGGCAATCGGTGGCAAGCATATTAACGCCGCGATTTTAATCTATATTGTCGACTGTGCTGACACTGCGTGGTTATCCCAGGGTGTCAGATACAGTAGTCGGTGCGTGATTATCCCAGGCCGCTCGACCATATATATTCGTCGATTAGTAATACAAGAAATCGGACGAGCTAGAGCTTGACAGGACGACATCGGAAACACTAAGGTTGATACAGACGAGAATACCGCACAAACTCAGTCACCAAGGCAACAGCAAGGCGCGTCTCCGGACGATTTCCTCACCAGATATAGAGGTTTCCAGGATATATCCAGCGTAGAATGACTCTTCGGTGCATAGTATCATTGAATATCACAGCATGTTAATCATAATTAGTGTAACATATTTGAATTGAAGAAATAAAGTTGTATTGTTAGAAAATCCCAGAATCTATAAATTTCTGTGGCGGACCGTGGACTAGCCGGCGAGCTAACCCGCGTACAAATCCGGAGAACCGGGTAACTTCGTTACAGTGGCGCCCGAACAGGGACCCTTCTAAATACAACTAAGTTCGTACCTAAGATACTTGGAGTTACACAGGCAAGCAAGATGGTAAGACTGTCATGGATATACACGCTACGCAAGGATGCCTTGTTAGCATACATGAAGGAATTTGGTTTAGCCAGGGAAGGAACCGTAGAGGAACTCCGAAGCGGCTTGCGGACTTCGCATCGGCAGAAGAGTTAACCCTTAATATACAGATACGTCTCAGTGAGCTGGAGGAGTTACACCGGCCAGGAAATGGGAAAGCTCCAACAGCACAGGATGAAGCAACGACGTCAACCGCAGCCGCGCAGTTGAAATAGGCTGAACAACAAAGTATGTCATATCAGGTTAGCCCACCACCCGTAGGTTATTGTTACTGGCAACCGACAGACAGTTCCACGGGAAATTACATGGCCACGCTCGACCGAATAAAAAAGTGGGGTGTTAGCTACGACGGTGTTCAAGACCCACTTATATTCGTGGAGCGAATAGAGGAATTAGCTGAGGTTTACAACGTGGATGTGAACTGCCTCCCCAAAGCAATGCCTGAGATGTTACGGCAACAGGCCGGACAGTGGTTCCGGTGCAACAATAAATGATGGACAACATGGGCCGCATTCAAACGAGACTTTCTACAGTTCTTCCTGCCGCCCCGCTTCTTCGAGCGACTGGACGACGAGATACGACAGCGGCAACAAGTACCACAAGAGACTTTTAGGGACTATGTAGTGGCATTACAAAGCCTAATGCACCACTCAGGCTTGACCGAGAACGAGCGTCTCGAGCGCATTTACCGCAACAGCAATCCTGAGCTACGATTTTATGTAAAGCGGAGCGAGTTTAACACCCTGGAGGAGTTGGTAAATTTGGCCGGCGATTGGGAGAACTTGAAGGCAGACACGCAGACACCAACTCGACAAGCACGCGCGGCAGAATCTAATAATTCGAAGGGGAATAAACGAACCGAGGAGTGTCATCGCCAAATAGTTGGCGAGGAGGGTGCTCACGTAGAAAACCCAAGCACAGCATGTAGAAGATGCGGACAACAAGGTCACTTCGCACGCGAATGCCAGGTAGAACAACTTATTTTCTGTTGGCAGTGTGGCCGCAAGGGCAAGAGAACCAAGGAGTGTTGCCGTAAACAGCCGGGAAACGGGCCAAGCCGACACCCGAATCGAGGGGGTGTCTAGAAGGCAACAACACCTCGATAACTAGCAGAAGACTTCGAACAGATGGGCAGCGCGTCGTAGCTGCGGTAACGATTGGTGGCAAATGCATTGAGGCCACCTTGGACACAGGAGCTACTAGAAGTTTCATAAGCAACCAGACTGTCAGGGAGTTGTGTGGAGCGTCTGACTTGGAAAAGATGGAGACTCGAATCTGCTTGGCAAACGGCGATCCTCACACCATTACGGAGTGTTTCACGACAATGGTGCAGCTGGGCGACAAGGGCTGTAAAATCACCTTTCTGGTATTACCGGAGGTGGTGGACCTGGGTTTCGACTTTTTAACTCATATGGGAACGACGATTAAGTGTGGTGATTTCTCCATAGAAATCGCTGACACATGCAATGGATGCCGTCGTATCAAGTGTACCCGTACGAAAGAGGAAGTCACCGAGCAAGAACAGATCGACGCATTCCTGGAGCGAGAACTAAGGGGATTTGACGAGATTCAAGGCACCTCGAACATCGCCTGCCATCGCATAACGATGCGGGACGAAACACCGATCAAACAGAGGTACTTTCCAAGAAACCCCGCCATGCAGAAAATAATCGATGAACAGATCGACGAGTTATTGAAGCAGGACTGCATTGAACCATCCCACAGCCCCCACAGCGCGCCAATCGTGTTAGTAAAAAAGAAGTCGGGGAAGTGGCGACTCTGTGTGGATTATCGCCAATTAAACGCCAAATCGATACCCGATGCGTACCCACTGCCAAGGATACATCATATACTTGACAGACTCAGGGATGCCAAGTATATTAGCAGCCTGGATCTTCGAAACGGATACTGGCAGATCCCCATGGAAGAGTCGAGTAAGTGCTACACAGCCTTCACGGTGCCAGGACGGGGCTCTACCAGTGGAAGGTAATGCCTTTCGGTCTCCACTCAGCACCTGCCACTTTTCAACGCGCGCTCGACACAGTAATCGGCCCGGATATGGAACCTGTCGCATTCGCATATCTGGACAACATCATTGTGACGGGGAATACGCTGGACTCCCACATGGACAACTTGAAAGAGGTTTTGAAACGATTAAAACAAACGAAATTACGCCTTAACGTCGAAAAGTGCGAGTTTTTTAAGAAAGAAATCAAGTATTTAGGGCATGTAGTTAGCGAACGAGGTATACACACTGATCCAGACAAGGTTGCAGCCATCAGAGAATTACAGCCACCACACGATGTTCGAGGACTGCGAAGGTTTTTGGGGATAGCGTCCTGGTATCGGCGTTTCGTCCCAGAGTTTGCAAACATAACACACCCTCTAACATCCCTGCTGAAAAAGGGAAAACATTATAAGTGGAAACAAGAACACCAAGCTGCGTTTGACGAATTGAAACTGCGACTTACGGAGGCACCGGTGCTAGCCTGTCCTGACTTCGAAAAACGATTTGTAGTGCAGACCGATGCTAGCGACCACGGTATAGGGGCCGTGCTAACCCAAGAACTAGATGGCCACGAGCGAGTGATAGCATATGCTAGCCGTCACTTGAACGGAGCGGAGAAAAACTACTCCACCACGGAGAAAGAATGTTTGGCAGTAGTTTGGGCCGTACGTAAAATGAGACCATACCTCGAAGGATATACGTTCACTATCGTCACCGATCATCTGTCCTTGAAATGGATGAACTCGATAGAGAGTCCCTCCGGCCGAATCGCTCGATGGGCTTTGGAGATGCAACAACACAACTACGAGATACAATATCGCAGGGGTAAGCAGAACGTAGTGGCCGACGCACTTTCACGCCAACCAATAGAAGAAGTCTGCGCTAGAGCTAGAGCAAATCCAAGGAATTCGTGGTGGGAAAAACGGTTTGCGGAAGTACAAGGAAAACCACAATCACATCCTGATTACCTGATTGAGAACGGTAAACTATACCGGCACACTCCTAGGACATTCGAAGATGATGAGCCGGGCCAGTGGAAGTTATGTGTCCCCGAGAACTTGCGGGTGGAAGTAATCATGGAAAACCACGACGCCCCAACGGCCGGACATCTAGGGGTACGGAAAACGATCGGCCGTGCAGCGCAGAAGTACTACTGGCCAGGGATGTATCGCCAGATTAGCAAATACGTACGCAGTTGCAAGAACTGTCAATGCTACAAGGCATTACAACAAAAGCCCGCAGGAGAGATGCTGACACATCTTGCGGAAGAACCATGGACCACGGTGACTGCTGATTTCGTTGGACCACTGCCCAGGTCAACCCACGGCAATACGACGTTATTAGTATTCACGGACAAATTCTCCAAGTGGGTAGAATTAGTTCCGTGCAGAAGCGCAACGCATCAAGTGCTGATAAGGGCCTTCAGAGAGCGTATTTTGGCACGGTTTGGGGTACCAAAAGTATTTATCTCAGACAACGGCGCTCAGTTTGTTAGCGGTGCATTCCAACGTTTTGCACGAGAGCTTGGTATAGACCACCGGTATACAGCCCCATATACACCTCAGGAGAATCCGACGGAGCGGTCCAATCGCACGGTGAAGACAATGGTAGCACAGTACGTCGGGTCACAACAAACCAAGTGGGATGACCTCAGTCCCGCCTTCTTGGTTCAGGGTAGAGAGCCACGCCTACCAAACGCCCTCTTCGACCGAGGACTAACCGGTACAGGACACAATCCGAGCACTCCAAACGAACACGCGAAACGCATTCAAAAGGCGTTCGCCATCGCAAAAGAGAACATGCGACAAGCGGCACAGATGCAAGCAAAGTACTATAACCTACGTCGGCGGAAATGGAAGCCAGGGATCGGCCAACAGGTCTTGCTGAAGCAACACCCACTCTCCAAGGCAGTAGACAAGTTCGCGGCGAAATTGGCTCCGCGATATGACGGACCTTACGAAGTAGTCGACTTCATTTCGCCAGTAATAACAAAGATCCGGAGGCCTGGAGAAAAGAGCATACGAACAGCCCATGTCTCAGAGCTAAAACCATTTCACTCGTCCGAAGACGACGAAGATCACTTGGGAGTCAACCCCAGTACGACTATCGCTGACCAAGTAAGACTCTGCCGCATAAGCGTCGCGCACGACGACCAAAACCGTTCGAAATGTAGCAACTGCAATCACCGGCTCCCAGCAGACAGTAATCGTAATTCCAGCCGTCATAGCCTCAGACGTAACCTCTGCAATCTCAACCGAACAGTGTTCAAGAACACTAGCCCTACGACATACGCCGAAGAGAACGACGCCACACGGCAGAGCCATCAGTTAACAGCGAACCGCCATCCGAGTAACATGCAGCGCGAGGAAGAATTTGAACAAAGTGCGAGAAGATTTCGGGAGAAAATGGAAAGGATCCAACGCGAACAAAGACGGACGCGTCGGTTAAGTGACCAGTGGGAGGAAGTGGTCGATAACCCTGGTGACCGCTGGCCCCGAATTCGACTCCGCCGGGTAATTCCAGAACCAAAACCGGACGACGAGGTAATCTCCATCAGCTCACCCGATACCGATGGCAGTCAGACTGACGGGAGTTCTATGGCGGAGACCCAGAAGAGCTGGGTGATGAGTGGGATCGATGCAGCGAGCTTTACGACCATGGTGCAGACGGGCTCGAACAAGGAGTAGGCCCAACCCTAGAGCAGTCGGACGCAGGTGTCTATGAGAACGCTGACCCAGAGCCACAACCACAGCCACAAAAGACCAATGATGACGTATACTCCGTGGAGGCAAGCGATGAAGATGATGAACCACAAAGAGTCTTCTGGAATACAGATGTCGTGAAGGACGTTGTGACCGGGCCTGGGTTCACCCAAGAAATAACGACTTACCGTGTCATTCGCACTGTGCTGAACTCCGAAGTCTGGACGGATGACGCTCTACAAAGTAATGCTTGGCCGCAAGGAATACCCCGACCATTTGCACAACATGCGGACCACGAGGCCCAAGTTGCACAGCATACCGCTTTGGCCACCATAAACAATCCCAGCACTCCACCAGACTACCAGAGCCGAGCAGAGCGGATCGGCCTACTTCCACTAGAGGCATCGCAAATTATACCACCGGAGACAGCCGAGTCAGAAGCTGAGGGAGCTGACGAAGACCTCGGGAAAATCCTGGAAGAGTTCTTGGACGATACCTTGGAGTTGCACGCCGAGTGGTGGCCGAATGTCGACGACACCGAGCAACCCCCCTGTGCCGCCATCAACGAAATACCGACCATCGAACAGGAGGCGGCAAATATCCGGGCCGACTGGAAACCAGGAAGAAGAATCAAGGTCCTGCGGGTCGTAGGCGGAAAGCAGTACCGTATCCAGGTCTCCCGGCGTGGAGAGGTATCATGGTGCCTGTTTCCCTTCCCCAAGTAAGGAGGAAATGTAACGAAGGAATTTAGTGATAAATTCCTCCATACATACATATGTACATGCATGCAATGTATTAATCTATACTGATGTATATAATAGTTGAATATACTATGTGAATGTACAATACTTAATTTCTTTTGGTGTATATTAATTTAACTTGAACTCAAACGAGAGTAAAACACATGAGAGTAAACAAGCTAGCGTAAAACACATGAGAGTAACCAAGCACGAGAGTAAAACACATGAGAGTAAACAAGCGAGCGTAAAACACATGAGAGTAACCAAGCACGAGAGCAAACACATGAGAGTGAACAAACGAGAGTAAAACACATGGGTAGCGATGGACGAAGAGATGCTCACGCACACGAGGAAACGGAACGGCGGTTATGAGCAGCATAAACCGAGGTTAGCTGCCTAAGCAGAATCGAAGCCACAGCACTTGGTGATAGACTACAGAACGAATCGGACGTGCGAGCTCTACAGATAACAACAGCGGAGTAGACAAGAAACAAACAGAAGACATTAGTGAGTACAAATATTTTGTTATTTGAAAATCAGTGCCAAGCGTATTAACGCCGCGAGTTTAATATATATTGTCGACTATCCTGACATCGCGTGGTTATCCCAGGGTGTCAGACATAGTAGTCGGTGCGTGGTTATCCCAGGCCGCTCGACCATATATATTCGTCGATTAGTAATACAGGATATCGGGCAATCGGTGACAAGCATATTAACGCCGCGAGTTTAATATATATTGTCGACTATCCTGACATCGCGTGGTTATCCCAGGGTGTCAGACATAGTGTCAGACATAGTCGGTGCGTGGTTATCCCAGGCCGCTCGACTATATATATTCGTCGATTAGTAATACAGGATATCGGGCAATCGGTGGCAAGCATATTAACGCCGCGATTTTAATCTATATTGTCGACTGTGCTGACACTGCGTGGTTATCCCAGGGTGTCAGATACAGTAGTCGGTGCGTGGTTATCCCAGGCCGCTCGACCATATATATTCGTCGATTAGTAATACAAGAAATCGGACGAGCTAGAGCTTGACAGGACGACATCGGAAACACTAAGGTTGATACAGACGAGAATACCGCACAAACTCAGTCACCAAGGCAACAGCAAGGCGCGTCTCCGGACGATTTCCTCACCAGATATAGAGGTTTCCAGGATATATCCAGCGTAGAATGACTCTTCGGTGCATAGTATCATTGAATATCACAGCATGTTAATCATAATTAGTGTAACATATTTGAATTGAAGAAATAAAGTTGTATTGTTAGAAAATCCCAGAATCTATAAATTTCTGTGGCGGACCGTGGACTAGCCGGCGAGCTAACCCGCGTACAAATCCGGAGAACCGGGTAACTTCGTTACATTATGAACTGCCTTCCATTGTCAGTGTTGTATCTTTTAGGAGTGGTCTTCTAATATCTCCTTTTATATTCAATAAAACTGCACTTGGTTTCGCTCCGCTGAGTCTTTATTAATTTTTCTGTTTAGTTTGATTTAATTCCTTGCACCTTACACTGATTTTATCTTGGAAATTATTTTAGCTTAACACTACTTTTATTAATACTATTTTAAGACTATCTTTACATCCTAGTACGCGACTTTATGCGATTCCACGAGACGACCTCATCGTTTAGATATTTACACAAGACTCCCGATGGAATCTTTTCTAGTTTCCACGTTAGCTCGGTCGACACAGACGTCGACCGAACTGAAGTGGGTCAGTATGCCGTGTTTCGCAATTTCCATTATTTCGCAATATTGAAAATGTAATATTCGCAGAATCAATATGCGGAAGAAAATCGTTCTCAATTTAATCCTTCCGTGTGTGGATTCTGATCGTTGGTTGGATCGTTTAAGCCAATGGTTTGGAAGCCTGCTATTCCAAGCTAGCTTCCACAATCCACTCCAATTGCAAAGTGCTATGGATTTTAGGGTTTGGAAGCTCGCTACTAAATGCCAGCTTCCACAATCCATTCCAATTGCCAAGCTCCATGGTTTTCATGGTTTGGAAGCTCGCTACTAAATGCCAGCTTCCACGATCCGTTCCAATTGCAAAGTTCCGGTTGCTGGCTTGGCTTTGGAAGTTAATTAAACTAAAGCTTCGGGCTACCAAGCAGAGTGCTGTGGTTGCATTAATGTGAACTTGGCCTTGACTCAATCGCGGAGTAGTATTATAAAAACAATATTACTGGACTTGAAAGTTCTTATCTCCCGGAACTGGAAATTGCGATCGCGACATCCAACATCCCTCCACCCTCGGGGAAAAAAATTTAGTATCGTACGAAACGATATTTTTCTTGTACATTTATGGTTTGTTGAACGGGGGGTGGTCGTATGTTTATTATGCTTTTACTTAGTGTCTACATATGTATGTTTGTGTTTTTGTCGTACGTTTATTATGCGTTTACTTAGTGTCTACTTATGTATGTTTGTGTTTTTTTCCTTGTATGAATATCTTATGTGCTATGTCAATAATGTAATTGAGGTAATTCAATAATACAACCGGTAACTGCATTTCTTCGGTGTCATCTGTGTGTAGGTTGAGAATGATTTTAATGTTGATCTTGACTTTGGTGTTCTTGTTGTTGTTGATAATGGTTTGGCTGTTGATGTACACCTTGATGCTGATGTACACGTTGATGTTGATGTTGCCGTTGATGTACACCCCGCTGTACTAATGTCCCCTTCTCGATTTGTTGTATATCACTGTGGTTGGTGGGTAGTTGACTTAGTGGTAGCTGTGTTTGGAACGGCCGCTGTTAATTTTTGCTTGTAAAGTACGCAAGCAATGGTATCCCTGCTTCACATGTGGTTGCGTCGCTTTTCTTATATCGTTGCGTGGGCGGTCTTATATCCTCGTGGGCGGTTGAGCCAAGATCAGAAAAATCCAAAGACGAGAAGAAACATCCAAGCCGGAACTCAAGCGATCATCGAGTCTGCCCACATTGCTGTTCAGCCAGCCGACTGCGTGCATTTCGTCGTATAATTATATAAAATTTGTATATTGTAGCCTAGATTAGCTTAAGACATTTCGCTGTACATTATAAACTTAAATATCTTTTCTCATCTCTATTTCATAAATACTGGCTGAGCGCTCAACCACCGCGACCGTGCAGAAAATAAACTACACTACTTGTAAACACCGCATGCAACACAATTGTTATAAAATTTGAGCAAACAATAAATAATCCCACTGGGGATTCCACCCACGTAAGTCTCTTTATTAAATATTACTGCTACTAATCACCAATGAGGGAGTAAGTCACGAAGTGCGGGGGGGCCCAGGATTGCAGGGGCCATTCTTGGAGATTCGTTCACCGTCGGATGACCCCAAGCGAGCACAACGCTTCCACTGCCGGACGCCAGTCTATATAAGTTCAATCAACACGTTACGGTAGCACGGGGAGGGAACCAAAGAACCTACAGGCCGGGCAACGCCTATGCCGAACAACACCCCAGGCACCTTCACGAAATGTGATCTCCCCGGATCGCGCCGTAACAGACTATAAGTCCGGAACTAGATGATATCAATAAAAAATGTTACTATTGGGATCAGCACGAAAAAGTAGAAAAACCAGAATAACAACATTGGGCGGCAAGCACCTTATTTAAGCCAAAATATTATTAAACATTAATGAGATACTTAAAAAGGCAATGTAACGATAGCCATGGGATCTCTTTTGTAGTTGCGGAGATAAAAGTTCCGAAATATCAAATTTCAAGGGGCTATAATTCCTAAAAGTGACCAAGTTCAAATTTCAAACGGCTATAACACCGGTGAGCAAGACTTGTTGTTGATGTTGTAACCACCGCCAAAAACAACAACAACAACAGGATTGGAGCTCCCCTGCCGATCTCGATTTATGCCAAGGCATTCAAAATACCTTTCCAACAGTACATTGTTTGTTCAGCTAGCTCACTTAGTTTATGAGATAAATGTTCTTTATTAGTACCATTTACTTGACCTTGAAACAGTCATAAATCCAAATGGCTGACCAACCCCCGAAAAAACATGGGAACAAATGCAAATCAGCTGCCAAGCTTAGATTTTTTTTTCTTGTTTTTTACCGTTATTTGAGACCGTTATAACCGGAAGTGGCCATGTTTTTTCGGGGGCTGGTCAGCCATCTTGGATTTATGACCGTTTGAAGGTCAAATAAATGGTACTAATAAAAGTCACTTATTTCATAAACTAAGTAAGCCAACGGAACAAACGAAGAAGTGTTAGAAAGGTATTTTTAATACCTTTCATTTATGTCATACACATTTTTATCCATAACATGGCTGTGAAGGAGTTATATTGATTTTTAGAAAAATGTGACAAGTTGACCTTGAAACAACAATTTTTTTCTTCCAAACGGACACATTAAGGCATAAAATAAATTACAGTTATGGAAAGCTTGTTCTTCAACCTTTAAAATGGTATATAATATGTTATACTTATTATATGTTATATGTTATACTATTGTATTACATTACTTTAGCTTTACCTTTCAAAATTTCAATTACAATTCTGCCTGCTCCGCTCTAATGGAAAACATTTGAAATTAAAAAATTTTTATGAAAAATCGCGCGATCGCACCCCAAGCGAGCACAACGCTTCCACTGCTGGACGCCAGTCTATATAAGTTCAATCAACACGTTACGGTAGCACGGGGAGGGAACCAAAGAACCTACAGGCCGGGCAACGCCTATGCCGAACAACACCCCAGGCACCTTCACGAAATTGGACCTCCCCGGATCGCGCCGTAACAGACTATAAGTCCGGAACTAGATGATATCAATAAAAAATGTTACTATTGGGATCAGCACGTAAAAGTAGAAAAACCAGAATAACAACATTGGGCGGCAAGCACCTTATTTGAGCCAAAATATTATTAAACATTAATGAGATACTTAAAAAGGCAATGTAACGATAGCCATGAGATCTCTTTTGTAGTTGCGGAGATAAAAGTTCCGAAATATCAAATTTCAAGGGGCTATAATTCCTAAAACTGACCAAGTTCAAATTTCAAACGGCTATAACACCGGTGAGCAAGACTTGTTGTTGATGTTGTAACAACCGCCAAAAACAACAACAACAACAGGATTGGAGCTCCCCTGCCGATCTAGATTTATGCCAAGGCATTCAAAATACCTTTCCAACAGTACATTGTTTGTTCTGCTAGCTCACTTAGTTTATGAGATAAATGTTCTTTATTAGTACCATTTACTTGACCTTAAAACAGTCATAAATCCAAATGGCTGACCAACCCCCGAAAAAACATGGGAACAAATGCAGATCAGCTGCCAAATCGCGCGATTTTTCATAAAAATTTTTTAATTTCAAATGTTTTTTCTGTGTTTACACTTGTTTAGAGAAAAGTAAGGCTAAAGTAATGTAATACAATAGTAAGTATACCATATTATATACCATTTTAAAAGTAACAACAATCTTAGAATGGATTAGTTCGGCCAAAATAAAATTATTACGACAGAGCGTGTATTAAAATCTGGCAGCGTAGTTACTCCAGTTACAAAACTTTTTTCCTATCATTCTTGGATGGCGATGGCAATTAATAAATAAATACATATATTATAAATGTGGTCATAAAAGTAAATTTTATTGACATTATTAAATAAAACTTAGAATTTACATTTTATATGGAAATTCAAAACTTAAAAATATATAATAATAAATTGACTTATGTACATATGTATATTACATACAATATATATAACATACAATAATTGGAAAATATTTACAATATTTTAAAGAAAATCAGGAGCTATGTAACAGTATTACATAGCTATGTAACAGTATTATATAGCTTCTGCTTCTTTTTGTAAGCAATATCCACAATGTCTTTATTCAGTTTCCTGATTTTAAAAAACATTCTGGCCCGGAAGAATAACTTTTTTATTTTGATATCGCAATTGATTTCGGAAGCTTGTTCAATGTGTTTATCTCACGTTCTGCAGCCAACACTGGATTCCCAGCAAGTGGATCATATATGGACGGAACGTCACCCACGCTTCAGAATCCTCTGCTTGGCAAATCCTAATAATTTAAAACTTTTTTATACTGAATAATAGTATTCCATTTTTCACTCTGCACTTCATTATTTTTTATCAAATTATATGTTTAAATCATGAAATTTACTATATATCAATGCCTTTGCCTTTGGCTCTCACAAAAATGCTTGCAATTGTGACGTCACACACGGTTGAAACCGGTTGTCAAATTTTTCGACATCGAATAACGGACCTGCGCAATGCGTAATCTTGTATTCTATTATTTTTGCACACAATAAGTCGCTCTCCCAGCGTAAGTGAAGCATCCCTTCTTCCCCAGTAGCGTTTCACCTTGATGAGTAACAATTGCAACTCATCAAGCAACTTGTATTGTCTTGTAAATACACATGGTAATTTACACTGTGTGACAAAAATAAAATATCATTTCGTATTTTTAACAATTGTTTGAGTTTTATTACAAGTCTTTTCCCAAGTTTAATTCAACGCGAATTAAATTAATAGTTTCCCGGCATACTTTCATTCGCGAATTAAAGTGGTTTTTCCGATTTAATTCAACTCGAATTAAATTGGTATTTTCTCGTGATACTTTCAATCGCGAATTAAAGTACTTTTTCCCGTTTTAATTCAACTCGAATTAAACTAATAGTTTCCCAGTATACTTTCAATCGCGAATTAAAGTACTTTTTCCAAATTTAATTCAACTTTTGTTGTGTTCCTTTTCTCCAAGTTTAATTCAACGCGAATTAAATTAAATAGTTGCTCGTCATTTTCAATTTAAAGTGGTTTTTCCAAAATTTAATTAAATTCGAATTAAATTAATTTTCGCGTCATACTTCTGACCGCGAGTTGAAATCTTTGTGCCTTGTTTGATTTGACTTGAAGTAAATTAATCGGTTTTCATGTATTTTCCACGGCGAATCCCAGTTGTTGTTCGACTCGAATTAAAGGTTCTAATTCAACCCCTCGTATAATTCACCCCTAATTAAACTCGTTCAACCCCAACTCGAGAGTTTAACTCAATATATACCAATTCTCTATTCCTCGTTTCGGAAAGTTACTCCAATGGACCCCCTAACTAAATTCATAAATGCTTTCGACGCTTTGGAAGAATACGAAGACGAGTATAACCACATTCCGGAACGCGACCACTTGGGTTTCTCGCTGGCCATTCACCAGGAGGAATTCAAAGCCTTCTGGTCAGACCTGAAAGTAGCATATGCCTCATGCTTGGAATAGCTCAACGGCACGGCCGATGAGGAACCAGATGCGCAAAGCGCCGATATCACCGTGGTTAAGACCAAGTACCGGCGGTGCTACCAGGTTTCCGTGCGTATTTCCGCGAAAGTGAGTGAACAGCAGCAGTTCTCGTTGCCCCCAGTTCCTCTCCGTTGTCGATGTCGGTTTCTTCTCCCATGATTCAGACAAATCTCTCGGGTGACAACATCAGCTTGCCACCGTGTGACACTGATGTATTCAAAGGGGACTACGAATCATGGCCGACATTTCGCGATATGTTTTCTGCGCTCTATATCCGGAACAATCGACTATTTCCTGTCAAAAAGTTGCTTCACCTCAACCAAAAGACCCGAGGTGAAGCAAAGGAGATAGTCCAGAAGTCGCCCCTCATAGATAGCGGATTCGACCAGGCATGGAGCAATCTTACCCATTGGTTCGAGAATAAACGTATTCTCGTTAACGTTCAGCTCCGAACGTTATTCTCCCTTACCCCAATCCACAAGGAGTCTGGAGTTGCGATCAAACGCCTCCAACAAGAGATCAACAACTGCCTCTCGGCTGTCACGTTGTACGATGTCGACGTGGGCAGCTGGGACGCAATTGTTGTGCATCTCTGCTCCACTCGCCTCTCCGAAACCACTCTCTCTCTCTATGGGAACAATCCCTCCCCCATAAACGCGAAATTCCAAAATGGTGTGGTCCTCACTTCCCATTTCTAAACCTTGGAAACCGTGGATGACATTCTACTTGGCACATTCACATCAAGTGACAAATTGTAAAAGTGTGTTCACCTGCAGGTCGTGCAATCAACGACATCATACACTATTACATCGCGAGTTGGCTAAGGCCCCCATTCGGCCCTTTATCCCGGTGCCGACAAGAGAACACGCGTCGCCGACATCCGAACCGAGAAAGGAACCATCACTCGTCCCCTCAGTAAATTAACGGTACTCTCCTTTTAAGATCGCATCTTAAGGATCTATTTGCTCCCCTGCGAACTCTGCCCGCTAATGTCATTACATTGTTCCCATCATAAGTTCCATCCCCAGCGAGCGCCACGCACTCCAGTGCGCTGTTGTGGTTGCTTACGGGTGGTCTTCTTCCTGGTCGTTGTCCTCTAGACAAAGAGTAAAACTCCTTGTTGTTGATTTACTATTTTTATACCCTACACCTTAAGGTAAGGGTATATTCAAATTGTAACGAAATGTGTAACGCATAGAACTAGAGACGATAGGTATACAAAAGTATATATATTCTTGATCAGCGTGACCTCCTGAGTCGATTTAGCCATGTCCGTCCGTCTGTCTGTCTGTCTGTCTTTTGAAATCACGATCACAGGAGAACCAATGAAGATATCGTGATGAAACTTTGCAGATATATTGTTTTATGTGGTGGGCAGGTTGGTATTGAAAATGGACAAAATCGGTCCACGGCCACGCCTATTTTTTATTAAAAATGTGATATCAGCGTTCGTTTTTGAGCTATTACAACAAAATTCCTGGGTATAGAGTAGCATTATCCGTGAATGTGCCAAATATGGGCGTGATCCGCCCACTTTTAGGTTACACAGGCAAAAGAGGGTTATATTGTTAAATATATAAACTTCCTGAATAAAACTTTAGATAACAACTTGTTTTACAAAAAAACATTATTACATCAAAACTGGGTGCGGTCCGCCCACTTTTACACTACATATACTTGTTTCAACTTGTAGCCCTAAAAATGCCTAGAATGCAATAAGTCAATACTTGATTTCCACAAGTGCCGCCCCCGACATTGTGCCGCCCAGAGTGGACCGCCCCATCCTAGCTTCGGCACTTTTTTTAAAACTTTTAGGGGTAGGGTATCTAAGATTCGGCCAGGCCGAATATAGCTTTCTTACTGGTTATATTTTTATCTATTATTATTTTTACACTACTTTTATAATTACACTTGTTATTAATTACACTTATGATTAGTTACACTTATTATTAAACTAACGCGCGACTTTATACGCGATTAAGCGACCTCGTCGTTTAAAGATTTTAACAAGACTCCGGTTGGAATCTTTTCTAGTTTCCACGTTGGCTCGGTTGACACACCCATCGACCGAACCAAAGTGGGTCAGTATGCCGTGTTTCGCAATTTCTATTATTTTAAAATTTGTGGGGTTCGCAAAATCAATACGCGGAAGAAAATCGTTCCCAATTTAATTCTTCCGCGTGTGGATTCTGATCGTGCGTTCCAAGCGTTTTTATGGTTTGGAAGCTCGCTACTAAACGCTAGCTTCCACAATCCATTTCAAGGCAAAGCGCTATGGTTTTTATGGTTTGGAAGCTTGCTACTGAACGCTAGCTTCCACAATCCATTCCATGCAAAGTGCTCTGGTTGCTGACTTGGCTTTGGAAGTTAATTAAACTAAAGCTTGACTAAAACTTCTGGCTAACCAAGCAAAGTGCTGTGGTTGCATTAATAGTATGAACTTGGACTTGACTCACTCGCGGAGTGGTATTATGGAATAATAATAATACTGGCCTTGAAAGTTCATATCATCCGGAACTGCAAAATGCGATCGCGACATACAACAGCGCCCCCCTCACATATTCGTGCAACCGTCTGCACGTAAGGTGGAGACATAGGCGCTGCCGTCCCTGAGCAGCGCTCCACGAATGCAGCCCAATCTGCTGGTCACTCCCACCCCTGATCAGCCCGATGATTTAAACTCCAAATTATCGCGTATCCGTGCCTAAGGCGAAACCCCATTCTTCGTGTGTCTCTAACCTGAGCAAAGTTGCAGTACTGCAAGGCGGGCGGGTATGTTTACGCCAAACACTCATTCTGATTCGACCGCATACCCCAGCGCTACTCTTTCGCCCTCCCAGCGAGAGCAGCGCCATCTACTCCCCTGTAGATGCAAATGCATTGCACGCCACCCCTAAGAGATACAACAATTGGCGCAGCCGGATTTTTCGAGCCGAGAATCGCTCGATTGAGGAAAAAGTGAGTAAAAACAAAATACAGAAATTAATAATAAGATTAGTAGCTTAGGAAAAAGAGTACTTGCAAAGAACTGAAAAATAAAATTAAAATAAAATAATAGGAAAAAGTGAAATAATAGTTCTAATTTATTATTAGAACTATTATTTCACCTTTGCTTATTATTTTATTTTTTAGAAGTGAAAAGAAGTGATAAATAATAGTTCTAATAATAAATTAGAACTATTATTTCACTTTTTCCTATTATTTTATTTTAATTTTATTTTTCAGTTCTTTGCAAGTACTCTTTTTCCTAAGCTACTAATCTTATTATTAATTTCTGTATTTTGTTTTTACTCACTTTTTCCTCAATCGAGCGATTCTCGGCTCGAAAAATCCGGCTGCGCCAATTGTTGTATCTCTTAGGGGTGGCGTGCAATGCATTTGCATCTACAGGGGAGTAGATGGCGCTGCTCTCGCTGGGAGGGCGAAAGAGTAGCGCTGGGGTATGCGGTCGAATCAGAATGAGTGTTTGGCGTAAACATACCCGCCCGCCTTGCAGTACTGCAACTTTGCTCAGGTTAGAGACACACGAAGAATGGGGTTTCGCCTTAGGCACGGATACGCGATAATTTGGAGTTTAAATCATCGGGCTGATCAGGGGTGGGAGTGACCAGCAGATTGGGCTGCATTCGTGGAGCGCTGCTCAGGGACGGCAGCGCCTATGTCTCCACCTTACGTGCAGACGGTTGCACGAATATGTGAGGGGGGCGCTGTTGTATGTCGCGATCGCATTTTGCAGTTCCGGATGATATGAACTTTCAAGGCCAGTATTATTATTATTCCATAATACCACTCCGCGAGTGAGTCAAGTCCAAGTTCATACTATTAATGCAACCACAGCACTTTGCTTGGTTAGCCAGAAGTTTTAGTCAAGCTTTAGTTTAATTAACTTCCAAAGCCAAGTCAGCAACCAGAGCACTTTGCATGGAATGGATTGTGGAAGCTAGCGTTCAGTAGCAAGCTTCCAAACCATAAAAACCATAGCGCTTTGCCTTGAAATGGATTGTGGAAGCTAGCGTTTAGTAGCGAGCTTCCAAACCATAAAAACGCTTGGAACGCACGATCAGAATCCACACGCGGAAGAATTAAATTGGGAACGATTTTCTTCCGCGTATTGATTTTGCGAACCCCACAAATTTTAAAATAATAGAAATTGCGAAACACGGCATACTGACCCACTTTGGTTCGGTCGATGGGTGTGTCAACCGAGCCAACGTGGAAACTAGAAAAGATTCCAACCGGAGTCTTGTTAAAATCTTTAAACGACGAGGTCGCTTAATCGCGTATAAAGTCGCGCGTTAGTTTAATAATAAGTGTAACTAATCATAAGTGTAATTAATAACAAGTGTAATTATAAAAGTAGTGTAAAAATAATAATAGATAAAAATATAACCAGTAAGAAAGCTATATTCGGCCTGGCCGAATCTTAGATACCCTACCCCTAAAAGTTTTAAAAAAAGTGCCGAAGCTAGGATGGGGCGGTCCACTCTGGGCGGCACAATGTCGGGGGCGGCACTTGTGGAAATCAAGTATTGACTTATTGCATTCTAGGCATTTTTAGGGCTACAAGTTGAAACAAGTATATGTAGTGTAAAAGTGGGCGGACCGCACCCAGTTTTGATGTAATAATGTTTTTTTGTAAAACAAGTTGTTATCTAAAGTTTTATTCAGGAAGTTTATATATTTAACAATATAACCCTCTTTTGCCTGTGTAACCTAAAAGTGGGCGGATCACGCCCATATTTGGCACATTCACGGATAATGCTACTCTATACCCAGGAATTTTGTTGTAATAGCTCAAAAACGAACGCTGATATCACATTTTTAATAAAAAATAGGCGTGGCCGTGGACCGATTTTGTCCATTTTCAATACCAACCTGCCCACCACATAAAACAATATATCTGCAAAGTTTCATCACGATATCTTCATTGGTTCTCCTGTGATCGTGATTTCAACAGACAGACAGACAGACAGACGGACGGACATGGCTAAATCGACTCAGGAGGTCACGCTGATCAAGAATATATATACTTTTGTATACCTATCGTCTCTAGTTCTATGCGTTACACATTTCGTTACAATTTGAATATACCCTTACCTTAAGGTGTAGGGTATAAAAATAGTAAATCAACAACAAGGAGTTTTACTCTTTGTCTAGAGGACAACGACCAGGAAGAAGACCACCCGTAAGCAACCACAACAGCGCACTGGAGTGCGTGGCGCTCGCTGGGGATGGAACTTATGATGGGAACAATGTAATGACATTAGCGGGCAGAGTTCGCAGGGGAGCAAATAGATCCTTAAGATGCGATCTTAAAAGGAGAGTACCGTTAATTTACTGAGGGGACGAGTGATGGTTCCTTTCTCGGTTCGGATGTCGGCGACGCGTGTTCTCTTGTCGGCACCGGGATAAAGGGCCGAATGGGGGCCTTAGCCAACTCGCGATGTAATAGTGTATGATGTCGTTGATTGCACGACCTGCAGGTGAACACACTTTTACAATTTGTCACTTGATGTGAATGTGCCAAGTAGAATGTCATCCACGGTTTCCAAGGTTTAGAAATGGGAAGTGAGGACCACACCATTTTGGAATTTCGCGTTTATGGGGGAGGGATTGTTCCCATAGAGAGAGAGAGTGGTTTCGGAGAGGCGAGTGGAGCAGAGATGCACAACAATTGCGTCCCAGCTGCCCACGTCGACATCGTACAACGTGACAGCCGAGAGGCAGTTGTTGATCTCTTGTTGGAGGCGTTTGATCGCAACTCCAGACTCCTTGTGGATTGGGGTAAGGGAGAATAACGTTCGGAGCTGAACGTTAACGAGAATACGTTTATTCTCGAACCAATGGGTAAGATTGCTCCATGCCTGGTCGAATCCGCTATCTATGAGGGGCGACTTCTGGACTATCTCCTTTGCTTCACCTCGGGTCTTTTGGTTGAGGTGAAGCAACTTTTCGACAGGAAATAGTCGATTGTTCCGGATATAGAGCGCAGAAAACATATCGCGAAATGTCGGCCATGATTCGTAGTCACCTTTGAATACATCAGTGTCACACGGTGGCAAGCTGATGTTGTCACCCGAGAGATTTGTCTGAATCATGGGAGAAGAAACCGACATCGACAACGGAGAGGAACTGGGGGCAACGAGAACTGCTGCTGTTCACTCACTTTCGCGGAAATACGCACGGAAACCTGGTAGCACCGCCGGTACTTGGTCTTAACCACGGTGATATCGGCGCTTTGCGCATCTGGTTCCTCATCGGCCGTGCCGTTGAGCTATTCCAAGCATGAGGCATATGCTACTTTCAGGTCTGACCAGAAGGCTTTGAATTCCTCCTGGTGAATGGCCAGCGAGAAACCCAAGTGGTCGCGTTCCGGAATGTGGTTATACTCGTCTTCGTATTCTTCCAAAGCGTCGAAAGCATTTATGAATTTAGTTAGGGGGTCCATTGGAGTAACTTTCCGAAACGAGGAATAGAGAATTGGTATATATTGAGTTAAACTCTCGAGTTGGGGTTGAACGAGTTTAATTAGGGGTGAATTATACGAGGGGTTGAATTAGAACCTTTAATTCGAGTCGAACAACAACTGGGATTCGCCGTGGAAAATACAACGAAAACCGATTAATTTACTTCAAGTCAAATCAAACAAGGCACAAAGATTTCAACTCGCGGTCAGAAGTATGACGCGAAAATTAATTTAATTCGAATTTAATTAAATTTTGGAAAAACCACTTTAAATTGAAAATGACGAGCAATTATTTAATTTAATTCGCGTTGAATTAAACTTGGAGAAAAGGAACACAACAAAAGTTGAATTAAATTTGGAAAAAGTATTTTAATTCGCGATTGAAAGTATACTGGGAAACTATTAGTTTAATTCGAGTTGAATTAAAACGGGAAAAAGTACTTTAATTCGCGATTGAAAGTATCACGAGAAAATACCAATTTAATTCGAGTTGAATTAAATCGGAAAAACCACTTTAATTCGCGAATGAAAGTATGACGGGAAACTATTAATTTAATTCGCGTTGAATTAAACTTGGGAAAAGACTTGTAATAAAACTCAAACAATTGTTAAAAATACGAAATGATATTTTATTTTTGTCACACAGTGTAAATTACCATGTGTATTTACAAGACAATACAAGTTGCTTGATGAGTTGCAATTGTTACTCATCAAGGTGAAACGCTACTGGGGAAGAAGGGATGCTTCACTTACGCTGGGAGAGCGACTTATTGTGTGCAAAAATAATAGAATACAAGATTACGCATTGCGCAGGTCCGTTATTCGATGTCGAAAAATTTGACAACCGGTTTCAACCGTGTGTGACGTCACAATAGCAAGCATTTTTGTGAGAGCCAAAGGCAAAGGCATTGATATATAGAAAATTTCATGATTTAAACATATAATTTGATAAAAAATAATGAAGTGCAGAGTGAAAAATGGAATCAGAATATGTGCAGTTTTTTCCCATTTCTTTCCGACACTAAAACAAAGCGAACTTGAATTAGTTTTTTCAGACAAGAAAATAATATGCAGTTTAAAATGGGTAAGAAAAGGAGTTTTTCTACTATTATTCAGTATAAAAAAGTTTTAAATTATTAGGATTTGCCAAGCAGAGGATTCTGAAGCGTGGGTGACGTTCCGTCCATATATGATCCACTTGCTTGGAATCCAGTGTTGGCTGCAGAACGTGAGATAAACACATTGAACAAGCTTCCGAAATAAATTGCGACATCAAAATAAAAAAGTTATTCTTCCGGGCCAGAATGTTTTTTAAAATCAGGAAACTGAATAAAGACATTGTGGATATTGCTTACAAAAAGAAGCAGAAGCTATATAATACTGTTACATAGCTATGTCATACTGTTACATAGCTCCTGATTTTCTTTAAAATATTGTAAATATTTTCCAATTATTGTATGTTATATATATTGTTTGTAATATACATATGTACATAAGTCAATTTATTATTATATATTTTTAAGTTTTGAATTTCCATATAAAATGTAAATTCTAAGTTTTATTTAATAATGTCAATAAAATTTACTTTTATGACCACATTTATAATATATGTATTTATTTATTAATTGCCATCGCCATCCAAGAATGATAGGAAAAAAGTTTTGTAACTGGAGTAACTACGCTGCCAGATTTTAATACACGCTCTGTCGTAATAATTTTATTTTGGCCGAACTAATCCATTCTAAGATTGTTGGACATAATACGTTGGGGGTTGAGATTTCAGATCGTATGTTTCTATAGTATATAGTTATTATTTCTAAAACCGAGAAATTAATGTAAAATATAAAATTTTACGGCAATGTTTACAATTTTGTATGCAAAATGTATACAAATTTAACAGTTCAGCTATCTTGGTTTGCTATTGTGGCGTAGATGCGTAGAAGAAAATATTTTTGAACGCTGTTCTGCGTAATCTTGCATTCTATTATTTTTAATTGTGTGTAGTCGTGACTCACGGAACATGTTTTGTACTTCGAGTACAGAAAACACGTTTATTACATTTATTTATTAACAACATATATTATATTCAGAGGGATCGAGTGGTCGGAAAGGAATCCGGCTCGAAGGACGAAATGTTTGTGTGGGGGATGTTTGCACAGATAAGCGCCACACACCGATATATATATATAATATAATATTAAGAGTGACTGGATGAGATGAAAGACTTACCGATGGCCTGATGTTGCGTGGTGTCGGTGAAGTCGTTGATGGTGGTGGAGATGAGGTTGGTGTTTGTGTTGATGGTGATCGCGGTGATGATGGTTGTCATGGGTACGGTGATGATTGCGATGGTGGTTATGGTGATGATTGTGGCGATTATGTCAAACGAATACGCTCGCGTCGAAAAATCACAGTATAAGAAAAAATGGTCACGTCGCGTTCACAGAAAAAAAACTAAGTAAGTTCACCGGAGCAGATGTCAAAAGTAAGTTCAACGGAGCAGATCACAAAGTAAATGTTAAGTTGGAGACGAAAGTCATCACAAAACTCATTGACCTGTCAAGAGTTGACCGGTCGCAGTCGGGGAGGTTGGCTGCGCTGACCGACGTGCAATGCATTTGCATCTACAGGGGAGTAGATGGCGCTGCTCTCTCGGGGAGGGCGAAAGAGTAGCGCTGGGGTGTGCGGTCGAATCAGAATGAGTGTTTGGCGTAAACACCCTTTATATTAAAAAATGTTATTGAATTATTCAATTTACTTCATATTATAAAATAATATTCCATTATCTACTTTATATTATAAAATATTACATATACATTACTCATTAAAAGTTCTTTTCCGATCATATGCTTTAATCACAATATGAAGGAATAATCTAAACGTACAAACAAACAAAAATCGAAAAAAATTCACGCTTTGTGTTTCAGCGCATATATTTTTCTCAGTGATGAGTGAAAAAAATTTCCAATACACACTCAAAATGTGATAGTGTGCGTTTGGACATCGTTGCTATAAACGCAGAGAACAAAACAGGTATAAGAACAAATTCACATTGAATTAGAGTTGAGCGATTCCGTGATTTTTCCGGAGCAATTCCGACCTGTGACTGTGACAGGTATAAAAACCCGTGACTCGTACAAAACAATACCGATGCATTTCAAATAACGGCATTATTTCAGATCTGTTTTGGTTTCGTTCGATTTTGCTATAGGAACGAAGTGAAGCTATGAACATTCGTTAATTTTAAAAGCTTTCATATTTTACTGAAGTATGAATGAATACAGACACCAATTTTAAGTAATTAAAACTACTGATATATACATATTTTATAGGCAAAAAAAATTCTTGTATTAATATTTTATTACCAAAATCATATTTGTATTTTTTCAAAATAATAAAGGCAAAATCGTATTGAAAGTGTAACATATTATTAAGTTCATTCCGTATTTTACAATACGCATTTCTAAAATTTGTATTTGAGCTGCATGATCATAGTCTAAGGTTGAAAAAACAACTGCTACCTAGAAATTTTCTTTAATGTCTTCAGTAGTATCTAGTAATGTCTTCAGTTTGTAATATCGTACAAACATCGCAAAATATCGAGTAAAGCAGGTAATCCCACAAAATCCAGACAGGAAATCCCTGATTGCGCCAAATTGCACAAAAACGGCATCACTGCATATTCACTGCGACAGGAACGATAAGAATCTTCACACTAGTTAAAACAAATATTAAGAATTTGCTCGTTGCAACGGACAATAACTCGTTGTAACAATAACGAAACAATAGGGCAGCAAACTGTGACTCGTGATTTCATTTCAACAAATTCGCAGGCCATGAAATACCTGTGACGCCCTGTCACAGGTAAACGCCCTGTTCGGAGCGTTTCAATACCAACTGTGACTCGCGATATGTATTTTTAGACACCCATCTTTGACGCTATCGTTTTGGCTGCTATTTTAATTAAACACTTGCCTAGCAAGTAAACAGTAAACAGTATTTTTGACACCTACTTTTACCAATTTGTATCTCAACTCAAAATATGACTTAACTTCCAAATTTTTTTCAAATATGAATTAAGTCCCAAAAAATATTATATAACTTCCAAAAAAATTCATTGACTCCAAAAATTTTGGAGAAAAATTTGTACGGGAAAATTTGGGACTTAATTCGGCGCTTTGAATTAACTTGAAACTATGTTCAATTTTTGAGTTAGTAGAATATGTGTAGTTTTCATTTCATTTTACAAAACCACGGATCAAGGATAACTATAGTGATGTCCGCGTGCTAGCTCGTAGTAAAGATCGAGGACCAAGGAGACTACGATTTGATAGTGACGTCCGCGTGGTAGCTCAACGTCAAGATGAATAATTAAGAATACTTCGGCTTGACAGTGACGACCGCGTGGTAGGTCAACATCACGATCAAGGATAAAATAGCTGAAAAGTGAACTTACCGTTGTTTGTTGGCTTCAAAGAAAGTGACCGAGTACCGATCTGTGCTTACTTTTACATGCTGCATGTAGCGATACTTGTCTATGTTTTTGGTGCTTTTCCCCTGGTACTCCTTCTGTTTTTTTCTTTGGTTGTTGTTGGCTGCTCTTTACATGGTGATGGCCTTGAATTAAGCCGCTTGTTGTTCTTATTGTAGTAGCGGTTCTAGTTTCTTCCAGTGAACTTGTTGTGGTTGCACAAAAAATCCACCTGTATTTGTTGTTGGTTGTTATTTACTGAAAAGATTCGGTCTTTGAAACTCTTGTCGTATTTGTTGTCTCCGCGGCTCCCAGCAATTGTCGCTGGACTTTCCTATGTGTAATCGTTTCTATGTACAATGACGTTTGTTTTTGTAATGAACTTCATTAATTTCGTTTGCATATTTGTTGTATGTTTTTCCCCCTTTTCGCTGTGGTGTAGTTGTTGTAGGGATCACTGACTATTGTTCTACTTAGTGTATTTGCTGTAACTGCTCTATTTAGTTTTTGTTTTCTTATTATTTATTCTTTAATGTATAAATTGCTTGTGTTTGTTGTTGTGATGTTTCTATGAGCATTAGATTTGAATTTTTGTAATCTTCTGCACTCCCGACTACGTGTGTGTTGTGGTTGAGGTTGCGGCTCTGTGTATTTCTTCTTGTGTTTTATTTCATGTTATATTTGGTTATTGTTGTTGGTTGTCGGTGTTTGTTCTTGTTTGTTTTTGCTTCTTGAGTTTCATAGTTCTTCGTCCTTTGTTATTCTATATTTTCGGTATTGTATTGTTCTTGTTATTTGTTTGACCGTGTGGTGAAAGTTTTGTGTTATCGAACATGAAGCTTCTGAGCTTTCGAACTTTCGATGGTCGTACATGTTTAGGTTTGGTTGTTTAGGTTTGACGCTCGATGTCCATCATACTCCGCATCTCGCTCACCTCGTTCTGGCAGAACCATTTTGCCCACTGTATCTGTTCGCTGCGGAAATCCAAGAAGTGCTCTGTCAGGAATTTTCCAGCGCACTGAAGATGGACGGGAAGTCCATACCGTTCTGCTGCTGGGGAACCTTTGGAACTCGTAGCGGTAGTTCCACCTTGTCGATTGTTTCTAGCCTGTCTCTGGTCCTACGTGTACTGTATTCTTCCAGTAGGTACTCCCGGAGAGCTTACATGACCTTAGTCCGTGGACCTAGGTCGATTGAGTCGAATTGGAGAATGCATGGCACTTTTACTTTTCATGTACTTCTTCTTTAGTGTACCCCATCACTTTGGGTCCATTGGCGTTCGGGAAACAGATTACGATGAGGAACCAGTGCTGGTCTTTGTTGATCGGGAAGAGGATGTATTCCTTCTCAAACCACCCCTTTTGTCCAGCGCTTTTTCCCAGCGTTGTTATATCATTCCAGTGCGGTGCCGGGCCGGCTTATTTGATCAAAGAAGTAGGTCCTGAATATATGTACCAGCCGCTTTCGGATCTTGGCTACCACTTCCTCCTTTATAACTCCACCACCATGTCGTTCAGGAAGCGATTACTAGCCAATCGCTGGTAGTCTTCCGCGCGTACCAGTCGGGGATACTACTCAATCATGACTTTCATAGTTGCGGTCGATGTAATAATTCACCATATCGTATATGTTTTCTGATGTCCCGAAACATACCTGGGCAGTGGTGCTTGTTTCCTATTCTTCCAAAAAAAGTTTTCTACTGTTTTCCTAATTCCTGGATGTCCAGCGCTCGGCTCGTCGTGTCATCCTCGTGTCAATCCTCGTCATTCGCTGTCCCGGGATATGTCGATACAACTACTTATTCTCGATGGTATAATCTGCAAATTTCTCCGGATATTTCTTAATTTCCTTCATCTTGGTTTCGTTCCAGTTGCATTTTCCTGAAAGATTTTCCAGATTTTCCTTTCTGAAAAAAAGAAAATATTACGTTCCAGTGTTATCCATATGGACTATCCTTGTTCTACTATTTTGTGTTTTACATGCTCTCTCTATGCATGCCGGTTTCGGAATCAGGCATGAGATAGGAGCATTTTTTGTGTATGAGCGCGCGCCACGCTCTGTTTTGCGTATTGTTTATTGTATTGAATTTAATGCATTTTAATTACTTAATTTGCTCGTTTCCAAACGCTGAGAAATGTGAATATATTTATTATATTATATGCGTGAGGTCAATACATACACCGCCCATATTTTTCCGGCTTCAGCGTTTCACTTGCAACAGGATTTGAACTAGCACCTTGACTGGCAAGATCGGATAGCTATTTCAAGATATGCCAACGTTCCTCATCAGCGATCTTTGTCGGTGTTTTGTTCTTGTACAACATTCGTTATATAAGCTTCGTTGTTTGCAACGGAACAATTTAATGCGAATTACAAACTCTAGAGGAGACTTAGAAGCAAATAATTGTACACACCACAAGTTGTTATAGTCAAATCTGTTGCATTTTTGTGTTTTACATGCTCTCTTTATGCAGGCCGGTTTCGGAATCAAGCATGAGATAGGAGAATTTTTTGTGTATGAGCGCGCGCCACGCTCTTTTTTGTGTATTCTTTATTGTATTGAATTTAATGCAAATTAATTACATCATTTGCACGTTTCTAAACGCTGAGAAATGTGAATATATTTATTTTATTATATGCGTGATGTCAATACATACACCGCCCATATTTTTCCGGCTTCAGCGTTTCACTTGCAACAGGATTTGAACTAGCACCTTGACTGGCAAGATCGGATAGCTATTTCGGAACAAGCCAACGTTCCTCATCAGCGATCTTTGTCGGTGTTTTATTCTTGTACAACATTCGCTATATTAGCTTCGTCGTTTGCAACGGAACAATTTAATGCGAATTACAAACGCTAGAGGAGACTTAGAAGCAAATAACTGTACACACCACAAGTTGTTATAGTCAAATCTGTTGCATTTTTGTGTTTTACATGCTCTCTCTATGCATGCCGGTTTCGGAGCATTTTTTGTGTATGAGCGCGCGCCACGCTCTTTTTTGTGTATTGTTTATTGTATTGAATTGAATGCATTTTAATTACTTAATTTGCACATTTTCCAAATGCTGAGAAATGTGAATATATTTATTATATTATATGCGTGATGTCAATACATACACCGCCCATAATTTTCCGGCTTCAGCGTTTCATTTGCAACAGGATTTGAACTAGGAACTGGACTGGCAAGATCGGATAGCTATTTCGGAACATGCCAACGTTCCTCATCAGCGATCTTTGTCGGTGTTTTGTTCTTGTACAACATTCGCTATATAAGCTTCGTCGTTTGCAACGGAACAATTTAATGCGAATTACAAACTCTAGAGGAGACTTAGAAACAAATAATTGTACACACCACAAGTTGTTGTAGTCAAATCTGTAGCATTTTTGTGTTTCACATGCTCTCTCTTTATCAGGCCGGTTTCGGAATCAAGCATGAGATAGAAACATTTTTGGTGTATGAGCGCGCGAGTTATGACATAGTCATTCACCCCAGACAATCAAGGGCAGACACCTCAGCACTATTTGCTAGCGTTGCAGTTTGCTAGCGTTGCAGACATTTTAACCCGATACCCTTTTCCGTTCGCAGGTCATCAAGTGCAAGCCAAATAGCTGATTAAGCATTTGGGCAATTGCACAAACACACCATTGTATTGTAGTATTAGTTATTAAGCATTTATTCTATATTATATTCTTTATTATAATAATCAATTTCAACTTTGTAAATTAGAAATAAATCAGATAATCAACAACTCGGACGTGTTTTGTATTCCTGGCAGTTGGAGCCAGGTGAAAGATATTATTTTTTGGCAAACTGTTGTAGGAACAACGTAACTGGCGCAGTCGGCATCCCGTTTAACTATCTGTGGCATTGAAAAGTAATAATTTGTTCAGCGGTGGCATACAACTGAACAAATAGTGACATTACGAAAGGCGTTTTTGTGTAGCGGTGGCATACAACTACACAAAACTAATTTTGACGGAATATCAAAGTTAGAGCCGGTGTCCAGATAAGTGAATATAAATTCTTAATAAACGGAAGAACTTAAAAACTCCAGATGGGATCGATACTGATTCTTGGGCTGATGTAAGTTAATATTGAAATCTTTTGCTCAAAAAAAAAAAAAAAAAAAACAAACAAAAAAAAAAATATATAATAAATATTAAAAATATCATAAAATAATAGAAAAATAGTATAACATTGTATTATCAGAAGTAACCAAGTGAATCGCAAATTTATAAAACACAACGAAGTGCAATTTCATTTATTGCATTTGTTCAGCTTAAATACAGCATCAGTATAATAAGAAAAATTTCTTTTATGGTACAAAATATAATTAATGTGTTAATGCGGTAAATTAATGTGTTTAAATACAAAATAAGAAAGAAGAAAGTAGTTTTTAACAAATATAAAGTGTGTAAAAGATTAGAGAAAACAAAAAAAAGAAAGAAAGATAATATAATAAAAGATAACCAAGCAAAAAAGTGGTTTAATATTGTTTCGATATTTTAATTAATGCACAAAAGTCGCAGAAAATTTCAATTTTTGCCCTACTTTCCAGAACATCGAAGTTTAAATTCCATTCCAGAAAGTATAACGATCGAAAATTTTAATTTTCGCAGTATGAGTCTACCATTGAATCAGAGTGCAAGTGCAAGCAATGTAAGCATCCAAGCAGCTCCGCCTATTAACCAAAATCTTAGTGAATTATTTAATAACCTAAGGATCCCGGACGTTATTAAGGACCTGCCTAAATATGACGGGAATCCAAAGGCATTACATGAATTTATTAACAATGTGGAAGAAATTCTACAGTTAATACGTGGAACGGACGAAACACCATACGGACAAATTCTGCTTAGGACCATTAGAAATAAAATTGAGGGCCAGGCAAACGACATTTTAAATATGTACGGTACTCCACTCAACTGGGACGAAATCAAAAATAACCTTATCTTACACTACGCTGATAAACGGACTGAAATGTCATTAATTAAGACAAAGAACATCCGTCGAAGAATTTTATGACCAAATAATAACTATACAGTCTACTCTTAATAACAATTTACTATTGAATGAAACGGACAGAAACGTAATAAAATCAAAAAAGGATATGTTTACAGAAATGTGTCTTAATTCATTTCTCGTGGGCTTGAAAGAACCTTTGGGTTCAAATATAAGAGCCATGAGACCAGATAGTCTCGCAGCAGCACTGTCATGTTGCATTAAAGAACAAAATATATATTACCAACAATCAGGGAATAACAACTACAATAATACACCCAGGTACACCAGACAATTGAATAATCATTATTATCCCTATCCTTCTTATAAACAGAATTTTAACCAAAGACATACCCATACCTTATAGACAACCCAGTCAGTTCAGAATGCCATACAGAAACAACTACCAGTATGGACAAAGCGGTTTCAATAATAATAATTTCAATCGAAACATTTCGAACAATGATAGTAACTTAAATAGAAACAATTCCTCGCTCAACCCATTTAACCAAACAAGAGCTATTACCTACCCTAAGCCAGAACCAATGGACACAAACACAGGCTTCACTAGACTTACTTCCCATACGGATCACACAATGAAAAGCAATAGGTCCGCTCATCAAGGACCAAGGGAAGTTCACTACATGCACGAAGAGCACAAAGAAGATCATGGAATAGAAGACCTATGCAATATTGACGACACTCCAAATTTTCGGACATGTGCCTCGAGAAACCCACAGGATACCTAGAAATCAACAAGCATGGAACTACATTACCCTTCATAAACATAAGTTCTCCTTTCGGGAGAGATCTTAGATTCCTAATTGACACAGGAGCATCTTCCTCTTTTATCAATCCAAAATTTATAGACCCAGAAAAACATATAGAATGCCTGAAAAAAGGCAAAGTCGTCAAACTTACGGAAATTTACGTCAAAACGTTCGAGCATTGCAAAAACCTCTTAACTAACGATCCCTTACTTCAGTACCCTGACTTTACAAAACCATTCGTAGTAACAACAGATGCGAGCAATGTAGCTCTGGGAGCAGTCCTTTCCCAAGGACCTATAGGCAAGGATAAACCCATCTGCTATGCGAGCAGAACATTATCAGACTCCGAAACAAATTATTCAACCATCGAAAAGGAGCTCCTAGCAATCGTATGGAGTACAAAATATTTTAGGCCTTACATTTACGGACGACGCTTTACAATAGTGACAGACCATAGACCGTTAACCTGGTTAATTGGTTTAAAAGAACCCAACACAAAGCTAATCAGATGGAAATTAAAATTAGAGGAGTATGACTACGACATTATTTATAAAAAAGGTAAGGCCAATACAAACGCAGATGCTCTAAGTCGTGTAAAAATAGAAGAACCCAAAAACACCAATATGGAAGTAAATATCAATGATACTGCATCAATAGTAGCCACACAAGGCTCAACAATTCATTCATTGGACGAAAACTTTGATAGTGGAATTCACATATCAGAACTACCGCTAAATGAGTTTAACATCCAGATAATACTTGAAAAAGGAGAAACCGCTTCAAATACCTTAGATATAATTTTTCGGAACAAACAAAGAAGAATCATTAAACAACCTTCGTTTGATGAAACATTAATAACAGACATTTTCAAAAAATTTCTCCCACCAAATAAACTCTCAGTAATCTACACAGATGATGAAATCTTCAAAATTGTTCAATGCGTTTACTCCAAATATTTTTAGCATAGTAAAATTTTCAAAATTCTCAGATGCACTACCATCCTCCAAGATATAATGAATAATGATGAACAAGATCAAATCATCAAGGAATATCACGAAAATAGCAATCATAGAGGTATCACTGAAACTTTCCATCATCTTAAAAGAAAATATTATTTTCCCTTACTTAAATTTAAGATAACAAAAATAATCAATAATTGCGAAAAATGCCAAATTTTTAAATACGATAGACATCCCCAAAAACCAAAATTTCAAAAAACAGAAACACCATTAAAACCTTTAGATATCATTCATATCGACGTTTACACTATCAATCACAAACAGATACTCACTATCATAGACAAATTCTCAAAATTTGCCTCAGCCTACACACTTCCAGATAGAACAAGCCTTTCAATATTAAAATCCCTCAAAAATTTCATAAGCCACTATGGCATCCCAAAGAAATTAGTATATGATCAAGGATCAGAATTCGCAAGCCTAATATTTACAGATTTCTGCAAACAATTCAATATCAAACAACACTGCACCTCTTTCCAACAGACAACTAGCAATGCACCAGTCGAGAGATTACACTCGACACTCACAGAAATTTATCGCCTGGTACAAGCAAAACGAAGAACAAACAAACTAGACTTAGATCATGACGAAATATTAACAGAAGCCCTAATAACTTATAATAACTCAATACATTTTGCTACTAAACTTACACCCTTTGAACTTTACTATGGTAGAACACTCAATTTTGAAAACAATATCAAATATAATAATGAACACGATTACCTACAAAAACTTAATGAATTTCAAGAAAAATTATATCCCATAATTAGACAACAAATGGAAAACAAGAAAAATCAAAGAATAGAAAAACTAAATATTCACAGAGAAACCCCAGAACAAGTTAAAGAAAATGACACAGTTTATAGGAAAAATAGTAAACGAAATAAAATTACACCCCGTTTCTCCAAGCATAAAGTCAAAACAGACAACAATATTACTATAGAAACTACATGTAACAGAAAAATTCATAAAGCTAGAATAAGGAAAACAAAACACAATCTTATTGATTCCTCTTCTTAATAGTTTCAGAATATCCTCAATCACATCCCAACCCATCCAAATCCAAAACCTTAATGATAATCAAGGAATCCTCCCATTCTTCCTGGGCACAGCAAAACAAATAATGACCCATAGAAACATACTTCACGTAATAGACTTAGAAACTTATGGTAAAAACATAGTAAATATTTACAGTACCCTACAAAAGTTCCAAAAATATCACAGAACACATAAATAAAGAACAAGAAAAAATTGAAAATTTTATTAACAAAAATGCTAATAAAATTAAAGACATGGAAGACATAATTCAAGAACAACAATATATTAATCAAATCAATTACAATATTGATCTGCTTACGAACCATTTAAGCGAAATTGCAGAAACAGTCACACTTGCTAAATTAAGTATAATTTCTAAATCTTTCAGTCTTTCTAAGTCTTTCAGAGTTACAGGAAATTTTTGAAATAACCAAAAATAAATCATTTAATATATTATCAGAAGAACATTTATATGAAATAATAAAATTACAAGCTTATTATAATTCCTCTAAAATCATACTAAACATACAAATCCCAGTCCTTTCAAATGAATCCTACAACATATATCACCTAATAACACTCCCAATCAATGAAACCCTAGAAATTGATGTTAAGCCATATATATTATACAATGAGCAAAAGATTCAATATTTTTCTGAAATCTGTCCCAAAATCGAACACATGTACCTATGCGGAGCTCCACAACACCAAGAACCTTCAGACCAGTCACAATGTGTTGGAAAATTGATGACCAAGGAAATAGCAAATTGCCCCATGAACGACGTTGGAAAGAAACAAGACATCATCCAAATAGAACACAGCAACATCCTTCTAATAAACACGCCAGAAACACTCATAAAATCAAATTGTGACAACACATCCTTCACAACTAAAGGAACCCAGTTGATCCAGTTCAGAGATTGCAGCATACAAATTAACGGCATCACATATGAAGACACGACAACCGAATACTGGGATCAAACATATATGCTACCATTACCTGACCCAAGTATCACCACAAATTCAAATAATCACTTACACCGCAATAGTACTAATGTCCATCTTTATCACAACAACATTTATCATAGCAAAAAGAAAGAAGATCATCAACTACATCGTACAGGGTCCAGAAATCGCTCCAGCCACATCAAAATCTCTGTGGCCTTCGCTCTACCATAAGGGGGAAGGAGTTATGACATAGTCATTCACCCCAGACAATCAAGGGCAGACCCCTCAGCACTATTTGCTAGCGTTGCAGTTTGCTAGCGTTGCAGACATTTTGACCCGATACCCTTTTCCGTTCGCTGGTCATCAAGTGCAAGCCAAATAGCTGATTAAGCATTTGGGCAATTGCACAAACACACCATTGTATTGTAGTATTAGTTATTAAGCATTTATTCTATATTATATTCTTTATTATAATAATCAATTTCAACTTTGTAAATTAGTAATAAATCAGATAATCAACAACTCGGACGTGTTTTGTATTCCTGGCAGTTGGAGCCAGGTGAAAGATATTATTTTTTGGCAAACTGTTGTAGGAACAACGTAACTCACGCCACGCTCTTTTTTGTGTATTGTTTATTGTATTGAATTTAATGCAAATTAATTACTTAATTTGCACGTTTCCAAACGCTGAGAAATGTGAATATTTCAAATCCTGTTGCAAGTGAAACGCTGAAGGCGGAAAAATATGGGTGGTGTATGTATGTATTTACATCACGCATATAATATAATAAATATATTCACATTTCTCAGCGTTTGGAAACGTGCAAATTAAGTAAATAATTTGCATTAAATTCAATACAATAAACAATACATAATTATGTAGGTTCATTTTACATTATATAAATAAAAAATATTTTGAATATCTTTTCAACGATATATGTACATAACATAAAGGTATATCGTATAGTTACAGACCTAAATTAAATTAAAACTTTAAACAACAACTGCAGGAAAAACAACAACAACAAAACTGAACGTACCTCAATTTAAGCCAAAATCTATAAATAGATTAAATGTCTCTATATTGTCTGAACTCCAAGGCTTACTTAAAACTAGGATCAACCAACGAAAATTTCCCCGTTAAAATATTATTTTTAACAGTAGTTGTGATCTATTTATATCTCAAATAGATAAAATATATACCAACGTGTGATAAAATCTTCTCATTCTATCACAAAATTGTATTGTATTATATTAAATTTATATAGGGTTTTCCAATAAGAGGTGTAATTTTGAATAGCCCGCTATTTCGGTAGCTGTCAGTTTTGAAGCTGTTATTTTTCATATTTGACAAGTAGAAACTACGCCATTACTAAAAATGGAACGATACACGCTGCAACAACGCATTGAAATTTCGCATTGAACGCATTGACGATTGTGCAACGCATTGACGATTGTGCCACGGCAAGATTCTGCCGACTTTGTGGTCTTACTATTGGGATCCGGCAAGGGTGCCGCAGTTGGATCCCCTGGACGATGGTACCACGGGAATGGAAGTGCCGCCTGTATGGACCGTTAACCTGTCGGGCAGTGATGCCAACTTTCGACAGGTGCTGAAATAAAAGACTAATTGGCGAAGTTGTGACGACAACTTTCGAAAGTCATAAAATTACCGCACAACAATACTGCGCCACCATTTCGCCAAGAAGGCAACCCGGATCGGCGAGAAAACTCACCACAGCACAGCCACAACGGGGTTACGAGCTCACAGCAACACGAACAGAGCAGCGAATAACAACGGGAACATGTTTGTGAACTAAGCGCAACACAAACAGAACAACGGGAACATGTTTGCAAACTAAACGCAACACAAACAGAACAACGAAGAACAACATGTTTGCGAGCTAAGCGCAACAGAAACAGAGCAGCGAAGAACAACGGGAACATATTTGCGAAGACGATGATAGCACAACTCGCCGACAATCATCATAGAAATTGAGCCGAAATGCTGCCCGAAATAACGTTGGCAATAAACAGCAGCGTGTCCGAAACGACTAGCTATAGCCCAGCCTTTGTGGCTCAGGGACGGGAATTACGACTTCTGAAGTCATTATTCGATGAAGTAACCCCCGGTGCCGGTCAAACACCACACACGCTGGAAGAAAAATTGACGAAGTGGAGCCACGGTACGACGGATCATACCGCGTAACCAAATTTGTGTCACCGGTAATCGTAAACCTAAAAAGAGAAGGCGAGATGCACACACGCAGATCCCACGTCAGCGAACTCAAGGAGTTCCATCACGACGCAGAGTAAACCGGTAAAAGTTCGATTCAACGTAGCCCAATCTCGAAATAATTTTAGTAAAACCTAAAATCATGACCAGCGACCCTCGCAAACACTCGTGAGACAAACAGAACTCAACCCAAAGTAAGCCGAGTCAAGACAAAGAAATAAAACACAAGCACACAACACTACACCAAGCAGACAGAAATTTAACCAAAATGCCGATGTGAACCCGAACATGCCAGACAACAAATTTGGGAAAAGGCACACTGGTTAGGGAAAAATTGAAGAAAAGGGAGGAAGCATAACATAGGGTACAACACTGGCGACGAGTAGGATGGGGGAAAAAAAAGGGACCGAGATTTAGGAACAACAACACACGTACGTAGTGAACCGGTAAAAGGCAGCGACTTTTATACACCAATTCGGCAAAAATGAAACACACGCTAAAAGGAACCAAATTATCGAAGTCAACTATAAAACAACAATACAACAACAAACACACGCAACAAAACTGGAGCGAGAAGAAAACAATACAACAACAAACACACGCAACAAAATTGGAGCGAGATTTAGAAGACAAAACACAACAACAAACACCCGCAACCAAATTGGAGTGAGATTTAGAGGACAACAATAAAACAACAAACACACGCAACAAAATTGGAGCGAGATTTAGAGGACAACAATAAAACAGCAAACACACACAACAAAACTGGAGCGAGATTTAGAGGACAACAATAAAACAACAAATACACACAACAAAACTGGAGCGAGATTTAGAGGACAACAATAAAACAACAAACACACACAATGAAACTGGAGCAAGATTTAGAAGACAACAATAAAACAACAAACACACGCAACAAAACTGGAGCGAGATCTAAAAGACAACGATAAAACAACAAACACACGCAGAACAAGACCGGGATGCAGAAACTAGGATGCACCGGTTAAAAAGAGCGAGTTTTAGAACAATGCAAGGAGGCCAATTATCGAAGTCAAGTATACAACAACAAACACCCACACCGGACCGAAATTTAGAAGACAGTAATACAACAATAAACACACGCAACCAAAACCGAGACGCAGAAACCAAGATGCACCGGTAAAAGGAAGCGAGATTTTTGAAATCAACCCTACAAACAATACAAACCGCCAGAATCGTATCGTAAAACGATATTAAATTTTTCTTGTACATTTATGTTGTTGAATTGAGGGTGGCTTATGTGTACTATGAATTTGTTTATTGTCTACTTTTTGTTTTTTTTTTTCTTTTCTCTTCTTTTGTGTATATCATATGTATTTTGTAAATATAATTTAAATGATAATAGCAATTGTAATAATAGTAACTAATAATAATACAATAAGGCAAATATAATAACTGCGGTAGCTGCGCTTCTTGATGTGCTGTTGCTGTTGACGATGATCTTGACGTTGTTGTTGCTGTTGATGTATACCCCGCTGTATTAACGTCTTCTTCTTGATTTGCTGTGGGAAATGCTGCTGCTGGGTAGCTGACTTAGTGGTCGCTGTGTTATAGTTGCTGTGGTTGAACCGGTGGCTGTTAATTTTCTGTGTCAATTGTTCAACACATGTTGTTGTTTGTAGCATGGGGTTGATGGTGCGATTCTCGTCAGAATTTTCGCTTGTAGAATATTCAAGCGCGGGTATCCCTGCTTCACTTGTAGTTGCGTCGCATTTCTTATATCGCTGCCAATTTATGTATTCCCCAATTTTTACTTTTGTGGCTGCTGCTGTTGCAAGATGCATGTGCAACGTGAATGTTACGATCATCTACTTGCTGGGTTAACACCGTCGCCGCCACTCCAACTACAAACAATTGATGTTGTCTGAAATTGTTGGCTTAAAGCGATCATGATTGACTATGATTTCGCTGCTGAGCGGCAACTGTATTTATATCCGGCGATGAATTGCTAACTTTCTCCGCGGGATCATCATCTAGTTATCTTATCGCAGGTGTTCAGTTCTCGAAGTGGTTGACGGTCCTGTGTATTTGTCCCCCACTATCATGCAGTAATTTTCCGGTTCAACTGTTGATGCTGTTATACCTCTTGGACGCTTTCAATCCTATTTTGTTTGTGATGGTTGTCATTTTGTATGCTATAACTAAGATGATCAGCCGTCGCAGCTAATGTGTATAATGTGCTGTTCCAACTACCAGCTACCCTTCCCCCTTCGAGTTGGTGGGGCACTATTCGTCGCCCTGTTGTCAAAATGCTGTGGTGTGTTGTTGCACTTTTGCTGTTGTGATGGGTGTACATCAGCATTCAGGTCAGCTTCTCTGCATGCTGGATTCTTTTTTATACGTTTTTACAATTAACGATCAATTTTTTATCTATATATTTTTTTTTCCTCTTACAATATATTCTTATTTAATTTGTTTGCAATTAAGAAGAATTGAAATCATTTTCGTGGCCTATATTATTTTAATTTAGAAATATTAATTAATTAGCAATATTTTATCTTGATAAAATTCTATTACATAATTTCTAATATTAATTTAATTCAATACGAGTTTTAGTTCTTACAATATATATCGACGTTATTCTAGTTGAATATAATTTGTTAGGCTATTAACTATGAATATTAAATTTGAAAAGTAAAAAAAAAGATACTGTTTTTTTTAATCTTTACACGTATTTTAATATATTCCCTTTTTACTTTAATATGCAGGGTTTTATATCTATATCTTTTTCTATTTTTATTATAATTATATGTCTTTCCCTTTTAATTTTCTTATTTCCTTTTTATTTTCATTAATTTCGGTTTTAACTGTACGTATTTTCTTTCTAAATTAAATTAACTTTTTAAATGTTATTAGTTGTACTGTAAGGAGTTTCTATTTCTTCATATATATATATTCATATGTACACATAGGTATGTATATACATTACAATACAATTTTTCTCTTATTTCTTTTACATATTGTTTTGACTATTTTTGAAGTTATTCATTACAGTTTTTTGTTGTTTTAACTGACCGCTTATTTTGCATTTAGTTAACTTAATTAACTTATTTACAGTATATATACTTTGTTTCTCATTATATCATTTTACATGAATTTTAATATGTGTTCTATTGCATGTCTCTTATCTTGTCTCTAAATTTCATGGTGTTAATGTCTGACATATATGTAGGTATATGTGCGTATATGTATGTATAGTGTGGGTATATACGTAATATGCATGACCTAACTCTTCAGTCATATGTTTTCATGTGCATTTATTAATATAATAATTGCAAATGCAAAGTTATATTGACTGTTAATTTAAAACGGAACAGCTACATAAACCGTTTACTATTAACCAATTACACTAGCCTACAAATTAACATTTTTTTTTTGTAACGGGCTGTTTGACCACATATTCTAAAGGATTTTGGTCCGCTGATTCTAAAAATGATAAAATAAAAAAATTAAACGAGCCGCTTTCGAGATAATCGTTTTTGAAATTTTTGTCGACTTTACGTTAAGGCCCATCCACTTAAAGAGCTACTACAGCTGACATATGTAACCGATTGGATTACAACTAAGGGCCTGATTCAGAGAGTCAGGACCACGACGCTATCGGGTGACCCTCTTTTTGCTTTTCGTCGATTACAAAAACAAACACATTAGAAAGTGTCAAAGTCGACGAAAAGCACAAAGAGGGTCACCCGATAACGTCGTCGTAGTGACTCTCTGAATCAGGCCCTAAGATTAAATTAAAGAGGAAGGATTCACGCATATTTTTTGCTAACATTACTTTAAAAACCGAAAAATAGTTTAAAAGCTTTTGCTGAAATGGTAACTTCACAAGAGGAATTTTTTAAGAAAAAAGACAAAAAACTGCTAGATATCTGTATGTAAAAATATGTTCCCGAAACTTTTTACCCTTTTTATTTTTTTATGGATAGATTTAAGATAGATTAAGATTGGACATTTTAAGCCTAATATCAAAAAAATCTGGACAGAAATGGTTTCATGGTGCGCGTTAAAGTGAGTTTAGTGCATTTCACAAATATCTTGGCAATTGATCGTTATTCACGAAACAGTGTGAGTTTGTACTTGATACAGTTTGCGTTTGTTTGTGAACAATGTTTTTGGACTTTCCGCGATTGTCATTTCCTAGAAACCAATTAAAATCGGCTTTACTTGGATCTTATTCCCGATGCATGTACTTCATCCTTTTACCGCTATTAGTTCAGATGCAGGTACTTCCAACGTACGTTTTTTTACTTTTTCGCAATTTTTTCTTTTTTGCATTAGCCGAAGTTTTACATTGAAGTCGCGTTGTGCTATGCTGTTGCAACATCAGCATAGCTTATGCGAACATTTTTAGTCCTAGCAATCCTATTACATTTAGTTAAACAAATATAGCAATCAGTTTCGTGATTTATAGGCTCCCTCCACACAATTGGCTTTCCAAATGTAAGATGCCTTTTAACTCTAGCAAGCAATTGAGAAAGTTTGTTTTGAAAGAACTACAAAATACAGAAATTTACAGGCAAAACTTGGATCTTGATTGCATAAGAAATTCGGCATTTTGCTTAAAAAATATAATTTTGAAAAACAGAACACGACTTCAATGTAAAACTTCGGCTGATGCAAAAAAGAAAAAATTGCGAAAAAGTGAAACCAGTAAGAAAGCTATATTTGGCCTGACCAAATCTTAGATACCCAACACCTAAAAGTTTTGAAAAAAGTGCCGAAGCTAGGGTGGGGCGGCGGCGGTCCACTCTGGGCGGCACAAGGTCGGGGGCGGCAGTTGTGGAAATCAAGTAGGGACTTATTGAATTCTAGGCATTTTTGGAGCTACAAGTTGATTAACCGTCCCGGGCTCCATGAGACCTAGCTACGCCTCTGTATAAATAGTAGGCGTAGTCATTACCTTTTTCAAAAAAAAATAACTAGCTTAGTTGTTTTATAATTGTGTTCATTTAAACTTTATTTCCGTGGTAATTAACTTGTTTTCATACTGCTATACTGTATGTGTAGTGTAAAAGTGAGCGGACCGCACCCAGTTTTGATGTAATAATGTTTTCTTGTAAAACAAGTTGTTATCTAAAGTTTTATCCTGAAGTTTATATATTTAACAATATAACCCTCTTTTGCCTGTGTAACCTAAAAGTGGGCGGATCACGCCATATTTGGCATATTAACGGATAATGCTACTCTATACGCAGGAATGAAATTTTGTTGTACTAGCTCAAAAACGAACGCTAATATCACATTTTTAATAAAAAATAGGCATGGTCGTGCACCGATTTTGCCCATTTTCAATACCAACCTTTACACCACAAGAAACACTGTTTATGCATATTTCTAAATTTCATCACGATATCTTCATTGGTTCTCCTGTGATCTTGATTTCAACAGACAGGCAGGCAGGCAGACAGACAGACAGATGGACATGGCTAAATCGACTCAGGAGGTCACGCTGATCAAGAATATATATACTTTTCTAAACTATCGTCTCTATTTCTATGCGTTACACATTTCGTTACAAAGTGAATATACCCTTACCTTAAGGTATAGGGTATACAAACGTACGGTGGAAGTACCTGCATCTCAACTAATAGCGGTAAAAGGATGAAGTATATGCATCGGGAATAGGATCCATGTAAAGCTCATTTTAATGGGTTTCTAGGAAATGACAATCGCGGAAAGTCCAAAAACATTGTTCACAAACAAACGCACACTGTTTCGTGAATAACGATCAATTGCCAAGATATTTGTGAAAAGCACTAAACTCACTTTAGCGCGCACCAAGAAACCATTTCTGTGCAGATTGTTTTTGATATTAGGCTTAAAATTCGCGCAAATGTCCAACCTATCGATATAAAAAATAAAAAGGGTAAAAAAATTTCGGGAAGATATTTTTACATACAGATATCTAGCAGTTTTTTGTCTTTTTTCTTAAAAAATTCCTCTTTTGAAGTTATGATTTCAGCAAAAGCTTTTAAACTATTTTTCGGATTTCAAAGTAATGTTAGCAAAAAATATGCGTGCATCCTTCCTCTTTAATTTAATCTTAGTTGTAATCGAATCGGTTACATATGTCAGCTGTAGTAGCTCTTTAAGTGGATGGGCCTTAACGTAAAGTCTCAAAAAATTTCAAAAATGATTATCTCGAAAACGGCTCGTTTAATTTTTTTATCATTTTTGGAATCAGCGGACCAAAATCATTTAGAATATGTGGTCAAACAAATTTGTTGAATTTTTCATCATGAAATTTGATGAATTTCATTCGTTATTCAAATATAATTAAATTAGAATTATTAGTAATAAACTTAAAAATGTTAATTTCATACTATCCTATAATATACATATGCTATCAATCCTATTCTGTATTAATTTATTGTATGCTACTCCTAATAATGTGATTATTGTGGTTAACTTAATTTAATTTTCTCCTAAAGCTAGTTTCTTATTTACTATTATATAATTTGAGTAAGTTATTTCGGAAAGATTTCTCCCTTCCCTTAATATTTAAAACTGTAGTAATTGGACTTTTAATTCTTTCTACCCTATATGGTCCTATCTATATTGGGGAAAACTTACACCCTTATCATATATGTATCTTTTCGCGTTGCGTTTATTTCGCGTTTTGTTTTGTGCTTTTCGTATTTTTCAAAGAATTGAGAGAGGAAAATCTGTAAACCTTTCAAACGCAATCGAAACGCGAAGCCAAACGCAAACGCGGTTTTGTTGGTAATTTACATGTATTGCAGACTTCACTACGTATATGTGGCATGATGTATGAAGTATTTCGTGGAAAAAGTCTCTCAAACCAGACGATTGCAAAATGCTCGCGTTTGGTGTGATTCTGAACAGTGGCTCATATAATATATTTTTATAAGCTACCTTCCCCAAACGATCCAGAAACACTTCTTTCTTCATTCGTAGTTCGTCATAAACCTGTTCATTATATAAAATAAAATAATGCAAATACATAAGTAACAAATAATATTACAGTTACTGAAGCTCCGGCATAAGTAAAAGATCCGAATTGTCCCTCTTCTGAGTATCCCCGTATTTTGTTCCTCGCTATGACGCTGCGATAGTAGTCGCACGAAGAATATTGCTGCTATATTCACTCTCACATAAAGAGCACACGATAAGAAACACAATATTAATATGTAAATATTGTGTGCGAATTATCAGATTTGCTTTTGTTGTACAAATTGTTGTCATACATCAATTATAGCACTAATTCATTGTGATTCCTAAAAATACTTGTAATGATGCTAAAAATGCTTCATACATGGTAACTCTTTGTGCTCTGCAAACAGGAGAAGTATGCAAGACTACGTAAGATTTGTTTATCTTTGTTTTTCTCCTTAAAACTCAAACGTAGTCTACTCGAAAAAGTTAGATCATACCATTTGAAACCCATTGCGTTTGAGTTTGCGTTTGCGTTTAAAAATACATGATAAGGCTGTTATTCTTCCTAGTTTGATTCTTAATTACTGCACTATCTCCTACCTTAAATTCTACTAAATTTAGTTTGCTATCATACTGCATCTTAGCTACATGTTTTGCTAAGTCCTGATTTTTTCTCACTATTTCGTGAGCCCTCTGTATTTGAAAGTATCCACCAGTAAAATGAGTTTTGCATTTCTCGCCTCTACACAAGGCAGTTCAACACATCATTTAACGTGGCTGAATTCCATTTAGATACTTCCTTTATAGTATTTTTATCCTCATTATTTAAATTATATAATATGTTAACCACGAACGTATTGTTTTCGTGTGTTGTTTCTGTAGACTTGAAATGAAAATTTTAAATTTTGGTGATAGTTTTGATTTTATTTTACTTGCAAGTGCTGTTATATCTGTAATATATTCTGCTATATTAACACTACTGCTCCTTGCTTTACATCGTTGAAAATTGAGAAACATTGTTTTTTAAATCGATGTACATGCTAACTGTATAATTAGCAAGATGATTATTAAAAACTCTGCTCCCATTTCTATTATCATATTTGCTTTATTGTTTAATTTATTAACCTCTTCATTTATTTTATCATTTTGTTCTATAATTTTTATTTTATTATTATTGTACCCAATAATTTTAGCTTTATTAGCTTTTATTAATTCTGAAGTCGGTAACGTATCCACGATCCGATGTTGGACGTACGGTTACTACTTTCTTTGGCCTTAAACACCTATTTTTGCTGGGTTCCCAGATTATTGGCCTTGTCTGGGCCCTTGCTGGTTTCCCTGCTGATTATTTTTGTAGAGTTTCCCAACTTCTTTTAGCTGCACAGTTTGCTACTATGTGTCTGTTACACTAATGACATATTGTTTGATTCGCTCCGTTCGGCGTGTTCACAGGACTCTGATTCTTCTGCGCCCCCTTCAATGTAGTCGAATGTAAGTTCACTGGGTTCTTTTGCTTTTGATTCCAGTTCGTTTGTACTTGTTTTCCAGTTTGTTTTTGTTGCCAATTTTGCTGGGGTTGCTTTGGTTGCCAGGTTTGCTGAGTTCTATTGCTGATTTCCCTGGTTCCGATTATTAGGCCCTTGATTTTTATTGCTCGCCCCACCTCTGTTGTTGTCTTTGTTGTCACACCTCCAGTTTGTCTCGTGTCCATATTTCAAACACTTTTGGCAATACGGTTTGCTCTCCCTAATTAAACACTTTTCTCTCGTATGCCCACGTTTATTTCAGAATGAGCAATTTATTTTCTCTTGTCTTGAAACGTTCTGCCTTTCTTCTATCCTTTTGTAATCCATGAGATTATGTACAGGCTCTCTTGCGTAGGGTTCTACCGAATTCATATTAATTATGGGTGTAATTGTTGGTCGATGGAGGGAATTACTTCTTTGTATTTCGATCAGTGTATTCACTGTTATTTCTATCATTTCCTCCATAGTTTTCTCTGTGACACTTAGAATGCGAATTCGTAAAGTTGCATCATATAGCCCTGTTCTGAACGCCGTTGTCCCTACCATAGATACACGTGCGATGTCGCCTTCTCCCTTATAAGTATCTTTTATTACTTGCAATGCCTGTGTTTTTTTGGTGTTTAGGCGTCTTGCGTACTGCCGAATGTCTTCATTGTGCAATTGGTTGCAATTCTGTATTTCTGTTAACGTTGAGTCTAATGAAGTTGTTGGTAGGTAGGCTCTTCGTATCACTAAGTATAATTTTTCTAGGCTGTTAAAACGTTGTGAGCCTACAAGATCATAAGCGTCTCCATATAATCTCTGTTTGATACAATCTATGTAAACTGTTTTATTAGCTGTAGTCGCTTCACTTATAGCTAATTCACACGCCGGTATAAACTTATACACTTCACCTCTCAAATCTGGTGACTGCGTCCCTGAAAACAGTGGAACAATACAGCTTGTTGTTTTCGCTATTTCTGCTATATCATCTTGATTTGTTCTGCTCCTGATGATCTAAATGCAGGAAATGAAATTGATTTATATTCCTCTGGACTGACTATAGCTGGGATGGCTTCCTTATGGTATAGGGTCTGGTTGTTCACTAGATCTATTTCCTGTTTTAGGCGTCTATTTTCCTCTTTTAATTCTTGAATGCGCTTTCTCTTAGGATTCACAGTCTTTTCTTGATTTTTGTGTCGATTCCTGTTCTAATGTTCTATTTAATGTTTTTTCAGTTAATCCCTTGTCATTCAGTAATTTCCTTAGTTGTTCGTTCTCGTCTTCTAAAGTCCTTAGTATTCCCTCATGAAAATGTTTTTCGTTTACACAAGTATCGTATTTCTTTCTTAAAGCGTTAAATTCTGACGCATAATCCCTTATACTTTGGTTTTTACTTTCTATTATATTTACAAAAAATGTTAGCAATTCTTCTATGAATGCATCTGCTTTTTCTAAAGTTGTTGCTTCTCCTAGAGCTTCTATTTTAGTTTTTATTAACTATAAGTTTTCCTTATTGGAAACGGTAGCCTTTGGAGTGTTCCAAATTCTTGCTGAAAATTCTCCTATCTGTCTTTTCAAATCCTTATGCTCTTTTTCTAAGGCTAAATATGCTTTTTCTTGTAGCGATTCGGCCATTAATTATGCTATATTTATTGTTCTAAGTATGTATTTTGGATATTTTTAGAATCAATGAAAACTTTAATTGATTCTCTACAAGCAATTAACTACTGCTTATTCAGCTTTAATACGGCTCACTGACACCCTTTTGGCTGAACACGTGTAAACATTCGAATATTATTATTATTATATATATTTTCTTTTTGTAATTCGAGCTTAATTGTGCTCGCCTAGTGCCTGACGTACTTTTTGTTTTTATTGCTTGTTTTTTTTTCTTGCTCTGTTAGCGTTTTTGCTACTAGCTCGCTAGCAATTTTGTCGCTTCTGGCCTTGCTTGAAGTTCAAGCTCAAGTTTGTGACCTACTTCTTGTTGCAATGAGTTTCTTGCAATTAAGCAGAATCTATTTTATTTATTGTCTTGCAGCTATCGCTGTTAGCCTGGTTGCTATTAATTAATTTGTTATTAAAAAATACTAACGGATTTGTTTGTTGTATTCATTTATTTGTTCTTTTCCAAAACTTAAACATAGACCTTATTCCAAATGTGTTTTCTAAAGGTGGTTGTGCGTAACTAGCTCGAATTTGTTTCTGACTTGCCCAACAAGTTTATTAAATTTTTCAATTAACCAAAAATATTATTTAGACATGACTTGCCAATAATTTTTTTTTAAAATTTTTCAATTTAAATTCTAATTTTTATAAATTAAACAAAAATATTCTATTTAGACACGTTCCAACATTTTAATTACTACCTTTAATTTTATTTGTATAGTTTTATATGTGTTAAATTTTTCAAATATGTATATAATTTGACAACAATTTCAGTTAGTGTTGGTTGCTGTTTTTCCTACGTTGTTTCTTGTCGTTCGTGTTGTAAATCTGGCGGATCTGCCTCAGGAACTCATTCTTTTCCTCTTTGGTTGTGGCGATCGTCGCTAGCCGGTGCAGATTGGCGATTTCCCTCCGTTGCTTTCCTTCCGCCGCGTTTCTTTGGTGGTTGTGGGTTACTATTTAATTCCTTGGTTCCTCACGCGTCGACTTCTGCCTCTTCCAATACTCTTCTATTGTAATCGGTCTTGGTCCCGCTTGCTTGTCCTTAAGGGCTTCTTCGAGGGATAATACTGGTTTCGATGACATCGATATTGGTTGGTGATTTTTTTGTTTATTCTATTTATTATTATTATTATTATATGAAGTCGGGCGAGCTAATACAGCCCTGATACTGCGGCTCATTTGGCCTATTGTATCATCCCTCTGTTGTTAGAGAGATTGTTCCACCCTAGTTTTTCTTATGAATGTCATAAGTTTTGAATGGCTTAGCTTAGCCAGCTCTGAGTGCTCCACTATCTCTTTCCCGAAGACTAACCTTCTAGTACTATGAAAGGCCGGGCACTCAGAGACTAAGTGTAGGGACGACTCAATAGACTCCATGCAGAATCTGCACTGAGTCTCACTCGACAACATCATCTTATTCAGATGGTGTCTCAGGTTGCAGTGTCCCGTGATGAATCCCACCAGGGTCTTTATACACTTCTTGTCCATATTCAAGAGGGATTTAGAGCTTGGTAGGGAGTATTGTGGCAGGAACAGTTTTGTACATCTCTGTCCTATGGTTTGGGCCCAGTAGTTGTTTGCCTCCGCTAGTGCCCATTTTTGCATTGCTTGTTTAAATAGGGATTTGCTTATTCCAAATGACGGCTCTGGTCCAATAAAGGCCTCAGCCGACCCAGACTTGGCCAGTCTGTCAGCCTCTTCATTTCCGTCAAAACCCATGTGCGCCGGTATCCAATGTAAGGTCACCCGATTCCTCTTAGCTAGTTCGGAAAGGATGGTCACCGTTTCCAGTACCAGCTTTGATGTGATCACATAAGAGTCCAGAGCTTTTAGTGCAGCCTGGCTATCTGTGTAGATTACTATTTTTTTTCTTTCGGGTGTGTTTGCGGGTTAAGAGTCGAACACACTCGTTAATGGCCAGGATTTCAGCTTGAAAGACAGACGTTAGCTTGGACAGACTCACCGTGTGTCCCGTCTTACTCGAGGCATCAAAAACACCGGATCCCGTGCCCTCGTCTGTCTTGGAGCCATCTGTGTAGCATGCATAGTCGTACGATGCTACCTGGTGACTATCTGTTTCCCAGGTCGATCTGGCTGGTATTACAGCTTTTACATTTTTCTGGAAGCGATATACTGGTAGAGTTTCATCTAGGGGCATTTCAAACTCTTCAGTCTGCTCCAGAGTTTTGAGGATTGATAAGTGACCTTTGAGGTGCCTTGGCCCAATTAACAATCCATGGTGGTACAGGCGATGCATGCTCAGCTTTGCAGCCATCTGTACGTGTATGTGTAGTGGGACCAGGCCTAGTATGACGTTTAAGCTGGCCGTTGGTGTGGATCGAATGCACCCCGTCATGCAGACGGCTACTAGTCTCTGCACTCTTTCCAACCTTCGTATTGTGGACAGTTCCCTTGTTTTCGTCCACCATACTAATGCCGCATACGTCACCACCGGTCTCACTATCAAGTGGTAAAGCGCTAGAATTGATTTGGGTTTAATCCCCCAATTCATTCCGCATATCCTCCTACAAATCCACAAGGCCTGAGTAGCCTTGTTTATTATGCGATCCATATGTGGGTTCCATGACAGTTTACTGTCAAGGATCACACCCAGATACTTCGCACTCTTGGAGAAAGATATTGTTTCTCCATATAGATGAGGTTCTTTTAGACCGGCTAACTTCCGTCTATAGGTGAAAGGCACAATAACTGTCTTTTTCGGGTTAACAGAGAGTTGAGCCTTATTACACCATCTCTGTACTTCAATTAGTGCCCTCTGAAGGATCTCCGATACGGTTTCCTCGAACCTCCCTCTGACGATGACTGCTATGTCGTCTGCATATCCAATGGCGTGGATTCCCAACGACTTTAACGTTTTGAGGAGATCATCCACAACCATTGACCATAGGAGGGGGGAGAGCACTCCACCTTGTGGGCAACCCACCGTGGTAGTCGCTGATAGGGTCACATCGTCGATTTCCGACTTTATGATCCTGCCGCGGAGCATGTTTTCTATCCATCTCACCACAGTGGGTGGCACTCTAAAGTTAGAGAGAGCAGTGCCAATTGATTCATAGGTCGTGTTATTGAAGGCTCCTTCTATATCCAGGAAAGCGATTACACAGATTTCCTTGGATGATATTGCTCCTTCAATTTTCGACACTACTTCATTTAGCGCCGTCTCCGTAGATTTCCCTTTGACATAAGCGTGCTGCTCATTAGATAGGGGCTTGAGTCGTAGTATATCAGTTCTGATAAACTTATCAACTAGTTTCTCTAGTCCTTTTAGAACAAAGGACATTAGGCTTATTGGACGGAAAGATTTCGGGTTGTGCCCGTCATTCCTGCCTGGTTTTGGTAAGTACCTAACTAATACTGTTCTCCAAGCTGATGGGATGTGACCATAAGCGAGACTACAGCTATAGATGTTGTGTAATATTGGTGCCAAAGGTTCGGCTCCATATTGTAGCAGTGCTGGGAAGATGCCATCTTCCCCAGGCGATTTGAACGGCTTGAAGGAAGCGATGGCCCACCTCACTGCATGTCTGCTGCAGATTCGATTCCCTACTCTCCAATCCTCTCTGGATGGTTGAACAACCCGCCCTCCAGGAGAGTGATTGGGCTGTTTCAGAATAACTGAATTCGGAAAATGCGTGCTGAGCAGAGTTTCCAGGCTCTCTCTCTTATTGAGAGTAAAGCCTCCACCATTTCTGGACAGTGTGCCAATCGGGGTGGTTTTATCATTGGCCAGAATCTTTATCAGACGGCATCCCGACTGGACATCTGAAATTTTGTCACAGTACTGTCTGAAAGATTCCTTCTTGGCTTTCCTTATCTCCTTATTGTATTCAGTTAGGGCTGCCGAGTAATTAGGCCACTCGTTGTTTCGTTTGGCTCTATTAAACAGCTTCCTAACTTTCTTTCTTAAGTTTGCTAAATGCCCATTCCACCATGGTGTTTTCCTGTTTGTACTCTTGGTTTTGAGCGGGCAGTTGTCCTCATAGGCCGAAATAATAGAGCGACCAACGAGATTCGTTGCAAGCTCCAATTTGTTTACGGTATCGACTCTAGAGGGTATTATACCGACGACTAGACTACTTAACTGTTCGCTATACGCTTCCCAGTTCGTATTCTTTTTCTGTCGATATGGGGATACTCTTACTACACTGACATGGCTGAGCTCAAACCGAATCTGTCTATGATCAGACATAGACGGCTCGTCTGACACCAGCCAGTTGTGTACTAGATTAGAGTAGGTGTTGGAGGTTAGTGTCAAGTCAAGCACTTCTCTCCTATTTATTGTTATAAAGGTCGGTCTGTTTCCTCTATTACATATACTTAAACTATAAGAGTTAATAAATTCTAGAAGTGACTCACCCCTGTTATTAACGTCGGTGCTGCCCCAGATAGTGTGGTGGGCGTTGGCATCGCAGCCAAGAACGACTTCCGTCTTGATTTTCCTGCCGTATTCCATCAACCTCACCACTTCGTCAGGGGGGCAATCAGGATTGTCGCCAGCGAAGTACGCTGACGCCACGATCACCTCCCTGGATCCGATCCTCACCTTTGCTGCAGTCAAGTCCATCGTTAGGAATTCTATCAAAGGAAAGAAGTTAATGTTATTGTTAAAAATAATACAGGTTCGCGGTCTGCTAGTTGCCGCATACAAGCACTTACCTGTGGGCAGCGAGAGACCGAGGATTTTCCCCTTCGTGCAGGTCCATGGTTCCTGCACGAGTGCCACGTCCAGCTGGTTGCTGGACATGTTATGTGCCAGGACAGCGGTTGCTGCCTTGGCATGATGGAGGTTGACTTGAACAACCTTCATTGTGGAGGTCTGTTGGTAGCGTGTGGCCCCCCTTTACCACCCCGTCCCCTTCCGCGCTCCGAACGTCTCTGGATTGAGAGATTCAGAGGCAGATCTCGGGTTGGGGGCTTCTTGGGGTCACCAAGTCCACCCTTCCAGGACGGCCTGTGGGACAGTTTGGTCGGTCCCGTTCTGGATGGTGGAACGCCACCCGATCTGAAAGAGGCGGACGTACCTGCCCTTTCATCCATAACTGGTTTCGCCAGATGTGGCCGATTTGCCGCCGTGGGCCCCAAGGAGGGTTGCAAGGAAGGATTGACCTTCTTCGTTTCCCTGCCCTTTTCGGCTCTAGCGGTCCCAAGGGAGGAATTTGAGGAAGGATTATCCTTCCTCATCTCCCCCCTTTTACCGGCTGCAGTTGTCTCCGAGGGTCTCTTTCTAAAGTTGAACGATACCCTCCCCAAATTGAAGTAGGGGAGGCAGTCCAACTCTCGAACGGCCTTAGCTGAGCTCTCATCCATGGAGATGGTGAGAGTCAGGCCGCCCTCGCTTGCTGTCGTGCGGAGGATCTTCCATTCCTTGGTCGGCAGCACCCGATTTTGCGCGTTGAGGATTCGCATGATCTCATCCGCATTGGCTCTCTTACCAGGGAAGTGCGCAGTAGCCACATGTGGTTTTGGGAGATCGTCCCCCTCCATCACACGCAGCTTAGCACCAGCCCATGGCTCAAGAGCCAACGCGGTCCCGACCAGCCACTCCCTAGTGGTCGCGTCAGCGCACCTCACAACCAGCCATCCTGGTTTAAAGGAGCAGCCAAGAAATCTATATTGGGGTCCATCAGCGGGAGCCTTGTGTAGCTCTTCGATGATGGCCTCCTCCACAGATTTCTGCTGCTCGCCAGTAAGATGACTAGTCGGGAAGTCCAGCGGCACGATACCAACCGACAGAGCACCAGCAACCTCTGCATAGGAGGGAACGTTTGGTCGGTTCTTTTTGCTGGGCTCTGCCGGGCTGTCCCCGTCGGAGCGTTTCCTCTTGGAGACCATGGGCTCGACGGTTTCAGTATTTTCGGAAGGTCCTTCTAGGACTTTGCTCAGTGCGTCCTTATATGGCGTACCATCCGCCATAAGAGCACGGAGCTTCTTCCGCTGAGCTGTTCTTAAACGATGTCGCTTAATACTAAGCCTGCCGACATCCAACTCCTTAACGGTTTCATCGTCAGAGGCAATGACGCTTCTGGCGTTGTCGTCCGTTAGGGTGGCATCAGCAGATGTGACAGATGAGTCGTCACTACATAAGTCTGCAGAACGTGTGTACCGTTCTGCAGTTTCAGCCCCCACGGAACGTACTATCCGTTCCGCGGCGGTAAGGTTTTCAGCCAAAGGCTGATTGAAGGGTACAGGTGTACTCTGTTTCCCTTCGGTTGTTAGGTTTTGGTTTGTATTTATTTTTTCCATTTGGTTCCCACGAGTACAGGGGAAAGGAGGTCGATCCACGCAGAGCCCCTGTTGCGTGGACAAGGCTGGTTAAAAGCGGAGGTCGCCAGGTATCCGCAGTCCGCCGTTAACGACTGGGCTATTTAGGGGTCCCCAGCCTGGTCGGTCATCGGCACGGTACGGTTAACACCTTGACCCAACCCCTGGTTGAATTTTAGTTTTCGGTGTCTCACCAGGGAACTATTCGGTCCCGTGGGTCTTTGATCCTACTTAAGCCCTCCCACCACGACAAGGTAAACAACCGAGGGAAGGTTATTCTATTTAAAAAACATTGTTATTTTTTTTAATTTACTGTATAATTCACTTCAAAATAAAGTAGCGATCCTTGGATCGTGAAAAGCGGCTGCGCCAAAATGTTGTATCCTCCAGTAGGATACCAGAACAAACTTAATGTCGTAGATCAATGGGGGTTGTCGTCCTTGGTCCTTCGACGTGAAGGGCCTCGGACCATTGTGTGTGGACGACAATACCATGGGCATGGATGTGCCTCCTGTGTGGACCTTTAACCTGTCGGGCAGTGATGCCAATTTTCGACAGGTGCTGAAATAAAAGGCTAATTGGTTAAATTTCTTGCGTTTATTTCCAATTATTCTTCCTTTGACTTCTGGGTACTTCTACATTGATTCTCCCTCGTTCTGACAGCGTTCACACTTAATATCTATAGCTTCAGTCCGCACTTAATATGTAACTTCGACTGCCTTCTTTCAATCCGAAAGATGGGTTTATATCTCTTTTGAGATTCGTTGTTGTCCAGAATCATTTCCGCATCGATTTTGCAATTATCTCAAGAAATATTTTTAGCAATAATTCTTGACAATAATGTGCGAATTTAGCTCTTCTTATTTGAGCGCGATGTTCTACTTATTCGCGCGTTGATCCACTTATTGGAATGCGATCAAGTTAAATTTTTATCTAGGCCACAGTGGTGTGTGATTCACTTGTACTTTCGAGCTTTACAATTTGTTGAATGTTGCACAACTGTACTAAATTCCAGGTTTCTTATCAGAAGACTTGTTTGGGGTACTATGGAAAAGTACCTAAAGTATAAAGTATAAAGATAAAGAAACACATGTGCACATAGAGCATGGGATAAGTAAATAGCATTTAATACAGTTGGTTTAGGATACGCTTCTCGAGACTATCGATTTATGTCTTATCACTTACGAGAGCGTATACATGACTAGAAGCCTGGCTTAATTTATCTATTGTAAACAAAATGTAATTAGCTATGGCGACGGTGTAGAATTCTGGTCATATAAGTAAGCATTAGATAAGATATTCACATGGTGCGAACTGCGTTCGTCCCATTAGGTAGGTTAAGAATCTTATAAATAAAGGCACTCTTGGAAACAGGAGTTAGTTGCACAGCAGAACTCGAATGAAGTATTTATTCCTTGAGTGTCTATTTCTTCATTTTTGGTGACCCCAAGTTTTTTGATCACGCAGTTTGTGGTTTTTAAATCAAAAACCACAGTAGTTAATGTCTACTGTATAAAACGTATTCGGGCAAAATACGAATCGGTGGCATTTGTGTAATATTGTGTAAGGTGAATTTTGTGCTAAGTGTTGTGAAAATTGGTCAGTATACGAATAGTTTCATTGTATGGCTGTATAAAGCGTATATAATAAACAATAGTACGCATCAGCACAAGTGAAATATTCAAAGTAAAAAACATCTTTCATATAAAACTCCAAAGAGCGAATTGAAAGATAACTTAGTGTGTGGCCATTTTCTAGTGGTGTAGTGAAATTCTTTTTTGTGTTTTTTCGAATAGCTGTATAACGCGTAATAGGTTAGGCATCAGTTTTTTTTAAAAAAAAAAAAGAGAAATACATATATACAAATAAAGAGAAAATGGCAAGTGAACAAATCTTAATCCAGCAAGGATTGTTGGCACAAGGAATCCAGACGCTATACCACAAGGTCTTAGGATTCGACTCTTCCATGACTTGTGAAGAGTACGAGCTCACCAAACGGCAGCTGGAAGAAAAACAAAAAATGTTTTTGGAAAATCATCAACACTTAAAGGAGGATCCTGCAATGAAAAAAGATAAGTATTTCAAGGACAATGTCGAGACCACGGTGAGTACTTTATTTAATACAGCAAATACAAAATTAGAGGTCCTTAAAAATAGGCTAGGTGAAACTGCCGTAGGAAATGAGAAGAATATAACTCAGACCAGACGACAAATTAATTCAAGACAGGAAGGGCTAGTTCGACGATTTCAGTTTGTTTTAAGTGAAATGCAGTTGAAGCTAGATGAGTTTAAGGGAGAAAAAGAAAGTTTCAAAAGCTTGGAAGAGTGTAAAAATTTGGCACAAGCATTTTTTTTAGAATATATAGGTGCTTTTAATGACGATGAACTGACGGAGACATTTTACGATTTAAAAGGTGAGTTTGACTCCATTACTAGTGAGAAAATGGAATTTGAGAGGAAAAACAAGCCAGTCGAGTCTCAGTTTCAATATGCACTTCCTGCTGTGGAGATTCCTTATTTTGATGGGGATTACTCTCAGTGGAGTACATTTATTTAAGAGTTATTTGAGGAGTTGGTAGCAGCAAGAAATATACCAAATGTCCAAAAAATGTGCATCTTCAAATCCAAACTAAAGGGTTCTGCTGCAAATTGTATTTCTAATTTACCAGCTACTAGCACGAATTTTTCTCTTGCTTGGGATATTTTAGATAAAAAATTTACAAACAAACGATTGTTAGCCAATATATATTTTAAGGAAATAGCTGATGCACCGGAAGTTATAGGTAACGTACACAGTGTAAAAAGATTTTACGATATAGTTCAGGAGAGTTTACAAGCGCTTAGAACTTGAAAATTGAATTCTGAACAATTGCTGCAGACATTTGTAAATTTCTTACTAGTGCGAAAACTGGACGATGAACTGCGACTGAAATATGAAAATTCCCTAAAAGACACAAAAGAAGTGCAGATCGTAGATTCGTTGTTGAGGTTTTTAGACTCTGAGTTCTATGCATTAGAGGCAGCATCTAAGCAAGGTAATCATTTTGGCAAACAAAATTTTAATTCGAAGTTCAAGCCAACGGGAAGAGTCCCTTCAAGGTGCTTCATGGGCTGCGCTATTGCGCATCTTCCCAACCAATGCGCCAAATTCCGAGCATTGTCAGTAGCGGAAAAATGGAAAAAGATATTAGCGGAAAAATTATGTGTGAAATGTCTGAAAACTGGGCATGTAAGCAGAGTGTGTGATGTAGGGTTTAATTGTAGAATCTGCAATCTTAATCACCACACTTTACTACATGAAAATGAAAAGACAGGTGACAATAAAAATACGATGGTTAAAACAGCGTTAATAAATAAAAGTAAAAAGTATATTTTACTTTCTACGGCGAACATTTTAGTAGAAAACAACAAAAAGCAATTAATAAAAGCAAGGGCACTATTAGATAGCGGTTCACAAGTTAGTTTAATAACTAAAGAACTAGCACGAAAGTTGAAGCTTAAAACAAAAACAGGAAATGCGATCATTGAGGGTATTTGTGAAAGTAAGGCAAATCTTAATGAAAGAATTAATTTAGTAATTAAATCTATCAGACTATCAAACTAACATTGAAGTACTTGTAGTGCCGAAAATTGCTTCAAGTGTAGTAATTGCTTCTTTTTTGCAGTAATTGTTGTGTAATTGCTTCTTATAGTGCCGAAAATTGCCATCAGAAAGGATAGTGATGGGCCAAATTCCTCAAAACATTAAATTAGCCGATCCTAATTTTGCAACTCCAGGCAAGGTTGATCTGTTAATTGGAGCAGAATTATTCTATGAGCTAATGAAAGGTGGTCAGATCCAACTTAAGAACGAAGATTACAAGCTTCAAAATAGTGTGTTAGGTTGGGTGGCAAGTGATCCAGTCAAGTTAAACACACATCCCGCTTGATGTGGTGTTATGACGCATTGCGAAGAAAAATTAGAGTCCCAATAGAAAAAATTTTGGTAACTCGAAGAAATGTCAAATTGAGAAGTGAATTTTACTCAAGAGGAGCAAAAATGCGAGAATATTTTTATTAGCAATGTAAAGAGAGACTCTGAAGGTAAAATAATTGTGCCATTGCTATTTAAAGATGATAACAATTGTCCCAAAATTGGTGACTCTTCGTTACAAGCGAAGCGACGATTCTTATCATTAGAAAGAAAGTTTAGTAGAAATAAGTCTCTTAAAGCTGATTATCACAATTTTATGAAAGAATATCTAGAGTTAGGGCACATGAAACCAGTAGAAAATCCTGAACATTTTAAAGAAAAGTACTATCTACCACACCATTGTGTAGTAAAACCAGATAGTACTACCAAATTACGAGTTGTATTTGACGCGTCTTGCAAAACTAATTGCAATATATCTTTAAACGATAAATTACATTTCGGTCCAAAACTGCAGGATGATTTATTTAACATTTTACTGCGGTTTAGAAAACATAAATATGTTTTTTCAGCCGATATACAAAAAATGTACAGACAAATTTGGATCACAGAAAACCATCAAAGCTATCAATTAATTTTCTGGCAATGGGATAATAGTGAGCCTCTGAAAACATATGCACTACGAACAGTTACCTATGGTACGTCTTCCGCACCCTATCTAGCAACGCGATGTTTGAAGTTAAGAGAATAATTCTAACTATTCAAAATCTTCTGAAATAATTAAAACTGATTTTTACATGGATGATCTTATGACAGGTGGTAACTGTTTGCAAGAGGTTAAAAATAGCCAAATGGAAATTATTAGTATATTGAAACGTTATGGTTTTCAGTTGCACAAATGGTGCTCAAATAGTGCCGATCTACTTGCAGAAATACCAGAAAAACTTCGTGAAAAGAAGTTACATATAAATATAGACCAAGATATTGGGGTAAAGGCTCTTGGCGTTTCTTGGGTCCCTGCATCTGATAGAATTGCAATTTCTTATAGTGCTGAAAACGAAAAGAAAATAACTAAAAGAACAATTTTAAGCAGCATTGCGAAATTGTTTGATCCACTCGGTATAGTTAACCCAGTAATAGTGTCTGCGAAAATTCTTTTACAGCAACTGTGGAAACTTAAAATAAATTGGGATGAATCGATACCTGAAGAGATTGAGAATCATTGGAGTAAGATCCGAAATGATCTACCGCTTTTGAATAATTTTAGGGTCCCAAGATATGTATTGTGCAATGATCCTGTAAAAATAGAATTACACGGATTTTCTGATGCTTCAATGAGAGCTTATGGAGCAGTCATATATATTAAATCAATATCAAGAATAGGTGACGTAGTTAGTAGAATAGTATGTGTTTATTTCACAAAGCTAGGTTGTTCAATGTTTATTTCACAGCTAACTTGCTGAATGTTTTATTGACTTGGTTTATACACTTGGTTCACAAAAATCAATTAGTTGGTCGGGTTCGCTGATTGCGCGCTGCTCGCTCCACGTTCGATGATCAAGTGGTCTGGCTGCACTCCGACCACCAAGGCTGGTGCTCTACACGGCAGAGTGTGCAGCATCCACGGCGGCGCGATGGGCGCGCTCCTGGTGGTCGCCAAAGGTTGCGTGAGCGGCTGCGAGGACCCCGCGACTCCAGTGGGTAACCATCGCCTTGGTCGATGGGGGGCGAGCGTCGTGGCCCCATGGCTGCTTTCGGTGGCTCGGCGAACAGCTGACGCCTGGACGATCGTCCAGGAGCCTCCTCTGGACGAGGCTCTGGTGAGCTCGGTTGAGCAGCGCCGTCTTCTTCTGCCGTGTAAGAGACACTCAGATGGAGCCCGTCGTCCTCGTGCGGCTGCTGCTCGGCATCTCGGTGGCGGGATGCGGATTTGGGGGCGCCGATGGTACGGCGGCTGGCGGAGCCAGCATGCGGCCTTGTCGATAACGGGCGCCTTGGCGGCGGGTGCGTTTCATCTCAGATCTGTGGAGAAAAAAGACATTAATAACCACTCGAGCCATGCACGATAAGGATACTAATTTGGAAATTGAACGCGTGAGTTGGCCGTTAGCCGTCCGGACATCGGCCACGCGGACTCGTGCGTCCTGACCCTTATACACTTTGATGATGCGGCCCAACCGCCAGGACGTGGAAGGAAGGTTGTCGTCGCGGACCACAACCAGGTCGTTGGGCTGTAGGTTGAGTTGCGGAGTCTTCCACTTGGTGCGGCGAGCAAGCTCGTGCAAATATTCCGTTTTCCACCGATGACAGAAATGCTGGGCAAGGGCCTGAACACGTCTCCATCGTTTGAGAATGGAGAGCGGATTGTCGAGGGTTTCGGGCTCGGCCGGAGCGAGCAGAGGGCCGCCTACTAGGAAGTGGCCAGGAGTTATTGCCTCCATTATGTTGGGATCCTCAGATTGAGGATGAAGAGGGCGAGAATTGAGGCACGCTTCGATTCGGCTCAGGAGAGTCGAAAACTCTTCAAATGTAAATTTGGACATTGGGGCGACTTTGCGCAGATGCGTTTTCAGGCTTTTAACACCGGCCTCCCAAAGTCCTCCCATATGAGGAGCCCCAGGGGGGATGAAGTGCCATTCAACGTTTTGGTGCGAATGTTGGGTCTCGATGATATCGCGAGTTCGAACAAGGAATTGCTTAAACTCTTTTTTGAGCTCTTTTGAGGCGCCGACGAAGTTTGTGCCGTTATCGGAATACATCTTTGCGGGACAGCCTCGGCGCGCTGCAAAGCGTGAGAAGGCCGCAAGGAAAGCGGCCGTGGTCAGATCACTGACAGCCTCTAAATGGATTGCTTTGGTCGCAAAACAAACAAAGATACACGTGTAGCCTTTCGTTATTAAACACGATCTGGTGGTAATTTCGAAGGAAACTCAACCATGTTTGCTGCGTCAGTGCGGGAAGTTGGTCATCCCATTCAATCTTGTCTAGCCAGACTTATTGGATCAGCATTTTTGCGGCAACGATGATAGGTGCCAGCCAACCGGCTGGATCGAACAGCTTCGCGATGAGCGACAGCACTTGTCTTTTGGTGTACGTTGGCTGTATGTCGATCGTCTGTGTGTCGAAGTAGAAGTCATCGTTGGTGGCGTTCCACCGAATACCGAGCATCTTTGCGGTGCTGTTGTCCTCGAACTTTAAGAACTCAGCGTTGAGCAGATGGGGTTCCGGCAAGTCGTCCAAAATGTGTTTGTCGTTGGCTGTCCATTTCCGGAGAGAGAAGCCTGCCGTGTTCAACGCCTCTGACAGTTCATCGCGCATTTGAGTGGCCATGGCAAGATTGTGAGAACCAGCCAACACGTCATCAACGTACATCGAATGTCGCAGGATGTGGGCCGCAAGCGGAAACTGTTGTTGTGTATCGTCTGCTAGCTGAAGAAGCGTACGGATCGCTAAGAAGGGGGCGCAATTCACGCCAAATGTTACCGTTTGTAACTCATAGTCCCTAACTTGGGAGCTATTCGGATCTCGGAATAGAATTCGTTGGTAGGGGGTATGTTTCGGGTCGACGAGGATCTGGCGGTACATTTTCTGTATGTCACCGCTAAAAACATACCGATAAAAGCGCCATCTTAACATTAGGAATGTTAAGTCTGCATGTAGAACCGGGCCTGCGTGTAACACATCGTTCAAACTGAGCCCACTTGTGGTGGGGCAGGATGCGTTGAACACGACTCTGACCTTGGTGGACGTGCTGTCCGGTTTTATAACCGCATGATGTGGCAAATAGTAGTGCTCAGCATCGGGTTGTGGGGGCGCTACGGCCGTCATATGACCTAAATCAAGATATTCTTAAACTACATCGTCATATTGCCTTTTGAGGTCATGATTCTTGACCAACCTTGCTTCTGAGCGAAGGTATTGTTGGTGGGCGATGTGCCGTGAATATCCTAGTGAGTGTTGGTTTACGGATTCGCTTTTGAATGGCAACGTCACTATGTAGCGGCCGTCAGGGCTCCTACGAGTTGTTTTTACGAAATTCTCTTCGCAAAACTTTTCGGAGGGGGATAAGTGACGAGTTTTGGGAAGTTCCTCCACCACCCAAAAACGTTCGAACTGTTGTTCGATGGTGACTTCATTGAAGAAGGCCACCCTTATGTTGGGGCTATCTGATTGTAGCAGGGGGACTGGTCCGGTGATTATCCAGCCGAACACAGTCTGTTGTGCTAGCAGTGAACCTAGCACATTGCGGCGAATACCGTCCAGTATGATCGCCGGGAAGAGATCGGCTCCAATGAGAACGTCAACTTGCTGACTTTTGACAAAGTTGACGTCTGCGAGCTCGATGTTACGAGGGAGGCTGCGAAGCAGCGCGCTATCGAACGAGTGGGCGGGCAGTCTGCCCGTGATTTGCGACAGCACTAGCGCTGTGGCATGGATTTGAAACGAGGGGTCGCGTGGCGACTTGAGCATAAACTCACAAGATTTTGAAACCTTTGCAGAGATGGTTTCGTTGAGACCAGAAACCGTTGCTTTCACTGGGCGCATGGGGATCCTGAGCATCTTCTGAACGTGGTCAGAGATGAAGGATACTTCGGATCCTGGATCGATGAGGGCACGAGCGGCATAACAAGTGCCGTCGTGGAATATAGTGACCGTCGCGGTTCCTAGCAGAACTGGCTTCGGTGCGGCAGCGAAACAAACTTGATGGTTATCGGGCTGATTTCGATCGGTGGACTGTATTTGTTGTTGACTGATTTGGGCGGCGTTAGCTGACGTGGAGGGCCCAGTAAAGGGGGGTGCTCGCGCGTTAAGTGGGTTGATACGGGGTTGATTGGGTTGCAATGCAGCGTTTCTACTTGGCTTAGTGGACGAACGCGACGCTGAATTCGTCAAGGGTCGGTTCTGCGCTTGATCGCGATGCAGCAACGTATGGTGTCGTGCCTGACATGTCGCGCAGTTGTATTGACTGGTGCATCTCTGTATTTGATGCGCTTGCGCAAGACAATTCAAGCAAAGACGCAACTTTTTCACCACCTCTAGACGTTTACCGGAAGTCATTTCCAAAAATTGCGGACAGACTCGAATTGTGTGTTGCTCTGAGCACAGCTGACATACGTTCGATGCCACATTCAGCTGGAATGTGTTAACGCGTTTTGTCGAGGGGGCCACCTGCTGTGGAGCGGGTGACGCGCGATTCTTGCCTGCGGGTGCGCCTTTGAGATCGTGCACCGATTCCAGCGTTTCAAACCGATGTGTCAAAAATGCGTCGAGATCGGACCACTTTGGAATTTCACGTTTATTCGGTATGGATTGTTCCCAAAGCGCCAGGGTGGCTTCCGGAAGACGAGTAGAGCACAGAAATACTGTAATCGCGTCCCAGTGTGACGTGTCGACGCCTTGGAGAGCCAACGCGGCGAGAATATTGTTGATTTCCCGCTGTAGATTTTTGATTTCGTGACCGGTTTCCCTCGTAATCGTCGCGAGACCAAAGAGATTTTTAAGGAGCGTGTTAACGAGAACGCGTTTATTTTCATAGCGTTCAGATAAATTTCGCCACGCTTGCTCGAATCCTTCATTCGTCAAAGGAGATTTCTGTACGATTTCTTTGGCTTCTCCTTTGGTTTTTTGGTTCAAGTGGAAAAGTTTTTCCACTGGGGCAATACGCGTATTCTCAATATACAGGGCAGTGAACATGTCGCGAAAGGAGGGCCATGACAAATAGTCGCCTTTGAAAACGTCGGTATCGCATGGCGGCAAGCTGATGTTGAACCGAGTGGGCGGCAGCTCTGCCGTATCCGTAGAGCGCCGCGGCGCGGTGGTCTTTATCATCGAGTTGACTTGAATTTTGATCAGTCCAACGCATCGCTTGTAGTTGTCGTACGCTTTGAAATATTTTTCCTTAACGCTTTTTATATGTGGTGCCATCGTCACATCCTTCAGCATTTGTTCGAGAAGGCCGCTATACGCGGACTTGATTAGGGACCACTGCGAGTTGAGCTCCGAAATGTCCAACTCCAGGGTATCCAACGTTTGCGAATCCGTTGAACTGCTCAGAATGTGCATGCCGAATTCCACTAAATCGTCCGCGAGACGTAGAAAAGAGACAACACTCTCCATTGTATGTGCGTTAAGGTTACTACTAATTTAGCAAGTGAATAAACGATATGAAATCGATTTTCGGGGGTGCAACAGAATAACGGGGCTAAAATAGCTTAGACAGATGGGCTAACAAGGAAATGAAACACCTTAATATTTTTATTCCAAATAAGAATTTTTTATTATAATTTTATGCCAAGGAATTATATTTTTCGCCCACGGTGCATGCGCGGTCAACGTCTTTGTCACGTTAAACGAAGCCGCAGCGGTGGTTTGCTCAAAGTGTATTCTAAGCAAACAGGTTTCGAGTGCACGGTTGACAACTTTTTTCGCTGAGTAGGTGAGTAAATATGTCGATTGTTCTGCTGCAAGCACGGTACAGTGTGCACTATTATGCGTTTCGAAGTTAACGTCGATAGTACAAGTACAAATGTTATAACAAAAAACGCGCCGCTTGTAGCGTATCACGCGGAGAGGGCGATCAATGTTGAACGAAAGAACGTGTTTTATGCTTGGCTGCAAGCTGAGAGCGTGTCTATGTGAGAGCACGTAAACCAAACAAACCAGCAAAAGGTGGTGGTTTTTTGGTTTCTAAGTGAACCGCGCAGAAGAGCGTAAGTTGCGAGCGTGTCTATGTGAGAGCACGTCAACCAAATTAACCAGCAAAAGATGGTGGTTTTTTGGTTTCTAAGTAAAAGAGCGCAAACCCAAGCGAGAGCGAGCTGCAGTTATGTATTCGTCGAAGAATAAATAATTGCAACACGTGCCGGTCAATACAAGTATATGACCGGGTTCAAGGGCACTTTTATGTAATATATATAAGTGAACCAATTCTAAATTTTGGAGCACCGTTACACCGAAATTAATACTGCCGTTAATTGCAAGGTGTACACGGGAGTATATAAGTGTATATATACTTGCTTAATATCAATATTTAATCAAATATATTTAAAACTTGAACTTTGTTAAATTAAACGAAAGTAAGCAACTTACCTTTTTTCTTTAAAAAGGGCGACAATGTCGTGGAGTTGACGCTGGAGCCTGATCCGGCTCGTACTGGACCAATGTTTATTTCACAAAGCTAGGTTGTTCAATGTTTATTTCACAGCTAACTTGCTGAATGTTTTATTGACTTGGTTTATACACTTGGTTCACAAAAATCAATTAGTTGGTCGGGTTCGCTGATTGCGCGCTGCTCGCTCCACGTTCGATGATCAAGTGGTCTGGCTGCACTCCGACCACCAAGGCTGGAGCCGAAGAGCTCACAGTCAAGCTTTAAGCTTGCCTCTCCTGAGCGGCCGAAGTCCGCGCTCCGAGAGGACACGGCTTTGGACGATCAGGAGAGGCAGCCTGGCGAGCGGTGTGCTTTGGCGTAAACAGTATGTGCAAAATCACGAGTGGCACCGGTCAAAATTGTGACTCTTCCACGGTTAGAACTATGTGCCGCAGTTCTTCTGACTGAATTAATGTCGAAGGTTATAGGTGGGTAGGTAGGTAGGAGGTGGCGCCCAACAACGAACTCGATGTCGGGCAACAATTAAGGCTGAGGAGCCTCGTTTTGAAACCACCTAAGAGAAACGTGAGGCCTAAAAAGGTGGAATGGGAGTAGATGTTCGCTAAAATGGAAGTGTTGTTGGTTTTAAACCCAGCCCGTCAGGTTAAGGAACCTGAGCAGTTGCCTGGGATGGAATTTGGCGATTTCCTCCAGTCCATTGAAGGTGATCTTGCCCCAGGTCGTAAATCTTGCCCGCATGAGTGCCGGGCATTCGCATAGCAGGTGGGAAACCTGCTCTTTCTGGGAGGTGTCTCCACAGCTGCGGCAGGAAGCGTTGTAGGGCAGGCCCAGACGTTCAGCGTGCTCACCAATCGCCCAGTGTCCGGTGATCACACCGACGAGCCTGACTATATCCGATCGGCTCCTGTTGATTAGTCATTTCGTCTTGGCCTTGTCATATGTAGGCCAGGACGTCCTGGAAGTGCGGCATGATGGAAGATCTCTCCATCTGACGTTGGCTTTATCGCAGAAAACGCGGTATAGTTCACCTTTTAGAGTGTTGAGTGGTTTGTTCATGGGTATTGCGTTGTCCGGCGACATGGCGGCTCCTCGCCTGGCGAGCTCATCCGCTTTTTCGTTGCCGTGGATGCCTCGGTATCCTGGGACCCAGAGTAGCTTCACCTCCGCTTGACGGCAGAGGTTGTTGAGGTCCATGCGGCACACTTGCACCGCCTTGGACTGCGTGGTTGTGGCCAGAAGGGAGGGAATAGCTGCTTGGCTGTCGGTGGCTATGCTTAGCCTCCCGCCAGTGGTTCGCACTTCTGCTAGTCTCTTACAGGGCTCCCTTATGCCTGATATTTCTGCTTGGAATACACTGGCATAGTCTGGGAGTTTCAGGGATATCTCCATAGTTGGTCTTTGCGAGTAGACGCCTGCTCCTACACCGACATCCATTTTGTAGCCATCGGTGTATACAATGACGTCGCAATCTTTGGTAAGGAGTTCCGCCCGCCTTTTCCATGCGGATATAGAAGGAATTTCGGCCTCAAAGCGTCTATCGAAGTCGGTAGTTTTTACGAGGTAGTCAGTGCTACCATTTTCCGGCGAGCTGAGAGTCAGATTCAGACCGCTCCCGTGACCATATTGTCCGGGACTCCAGTTTCCCGATTCCCTTAGCCACAAGGCAGCGATGGTTGATGCGAGTTTTATATATAGGTCTATAGGGAGGATATTCAGGATGGCATTTAGGGCTTCTGTTGGACAAGTCCTCAGAGCTCCAGTGACCCCCGCACACGCCGTGCGCTGTACCCTCCCCAGACGTATAGAGTGAGACTTCTTACTTGAAGCCGTCCACCCGACCTGACCTCCATATGCCAGGATTGGCCTGATGATAGCAGTGTACAACCATAGTGTAAGTTTGGGCTTCAATCCCCATTTCTTTCCGAAAGTTCTGCAGCAGGAGTAATAGGCAATATTCGCCTTCTTGATCCTCTGTTCTATGTTTTCGCTCCAATTCAGTTTGGAGTCGAGAATTATGCCTAAATATTTCGCTTGTCTCGAAAGTTGAAGCTCCCGTCCGTGGAGCTTCGGTGGGTTAAATGGCTGAGGTTTATACTTGTTTGTGAATAGCACTAGCTCTGTTTTGGAAGGATTCACTCCTAGCCCTCTTGGAGTAGCCCATGCGATAATTGTGCGGAGGGCTCGTTCCGTAATGGAGCTTAACGTTGATGTGCAAAAGCTGGAGACCAGTATGACGAGGTCATCGGCGTAGGCCACGGCTTTGATTCCCGCTGTTTCTGGCTGTTCCAGCAGCGGGTTCATCACCAGAATCCATAGCAGTGGTGAGATAACCCCACCTTGGGACGTCCCTCTGCTAACATACCTGACGATACAACTGTCCGCCAGTGTGGCGTGGATCTCTCTTGTACGCAGCATTACAAGAATCCATCTAATTAGAAAGTCTTCGGCGCCTAGGTCTTTAAGGGCCTCCTGTATGGCAGAGGATTTAACGTTGTTGAAGGCGCCTTCTATGTCTGGGAAGGTTCCCAACGTGTATTGTTTGTAGTACAGCGAGCGTTCTATACAGGTCACCACCTTGTGTAGGGCAGAATCCCTAAATCTACCCTTCATGTACGCATGCTGGGAGTGTGATAGCTTATTGCATAGTTTTGTCCTCAGGTTGTCGTCCAGAATACGTTCCAGTGTTTTTAGTAGGAAGGAAGTAAGGGAAATCGGGCGGAAGTCCTTTGCTGACTCGTGACCGCGTTTTCCCACTTTTGGTATAAAAACAACCTTGACCATCGTCCACGTACTTGTATATGGCCCAGTTCTACACTGGATCTGAAGAGCCTGGTAGGGAATTACTAAGACCTCAGTTTTGCAGCATCACCGGCCAGATGCCGTCAGGCCCAGGGGACTTGAACGGGTCAAACGAATGTACAGCCCATTTTATCCTGTCCACCGAGATGATATCCTCTATCATCCTAGTGTCGGGTTGGCTGATAGTGCTGGACGTGTCAGTAGCATCAGTTGTCCTGATGGCATCCTGAGAGCAGCCTGGAAAGTGAGTCCTGGTGAGTACTTCCAGGGATTCCAGTGCAGAGGTGGTCCACGACCCGTCCTCCCTTCTCACCACTGAAGGGCAGGAATGGTCCTCGGACAGTATCTTATTGAGTCTTGCAGACTCCCTGGTAGATTCGATATTGCCGCAGTAGGTTTTCCAAGCCGTGGATTTAGCCTTTCTTAGGGCTTTTTTGTACATTCTCCGGCAAACCTGATAGGGTTCCCAGTAATTGTCTTTGTAGCAGATGTTGAAAAGGGCTCTGGTCATTTTCCTCAGAACCTTTAGCTCTTCTTTCCACCAAGGAGGGAAGAATTTCTTGCCGTGGCTCAAGGGGCACGAGCGGTGCAGCGCTGCCTCCATGGCACCTTCGAACTCCGAGGCGAGTTTATTCAGGAGCTCAGCTGACTCAGCGTTCGCTAGGGGGATGCTTCCTAATCTAGACTCAAGGACTCTTGAGAATTTGGCCCAGTCTGTTTTCCTAACATTCCTGTGGGGCTGATGTGCAGGGGGATTGAAGTCAACGTTGAAGAGTATCCAGCAGTGATCAGAAAATGATGTTTTGCTCGATACCCTCCAATTCGTGACTTCGCAGGGTGGGTTTCTGGTAGATAGGGTTACATCGATAACCTCCTCCCACACCGGAAAATTTGTGGAGCTCGGAAAGATGAAAGTCGGCCTATTGCCTCTGTTGCATATCTCGAGGTTGTTACACATAATAAAATCAAAAAGTGACTCACCTCTCTCATTTGTCGTGCTACTCCCCCAAATGTGATGCCTGGCGTTTGCGTCGCAGCCCAGCAGTATTTTCCAGCCGCGCCTTGCAGCTGTAGAAATCAAGGTTGACACCTCAGTCGGTGGGGCGCTGTAATCGTGCGCCATGTAAGCTGAGGAGATAATAAGTGGATGATTAGTTTTGTTCTCAAGAGCGACAACGGTCAGATCATTGGAACAAAGCTCAGGACATAGATATGCTTTTATGCTATTCTTAATAAGAATGCATGTTCGGGGCTTACCTGGAAGTTTGTGGTAGAACAGAGTGAAGTCTTGGTCCCGAAGTCCAACTACCTCGGATCCTCTCACCCATGGCTCTTGAATGATGCCTACATCGATGTTCTCCTCCCTTAGGAGAACTAACAGGTTAACTGTAGCACACCTCGAGTGCTGTAAGTTAATCTGCACGATCCTCAGCATCACGAGGAAGGGTCGTCCACGATGCGCAGCTCCTCCAGCTGCTTTCCGACCACTTCTGGCTCAGCCAGATCGCCTTCGGGGTCGGTGGAACGGAAGATCTTTACTTTGGCATGTCTGATGCCAAACTTCATCCTTAAGCCGGCTTGCTCAAGGGCGGGTATGCTTTACTCCGTGATTAGGAGGAGCAGTGACTGGCTGTTTTTGTGTGGATCCTCCACCTTTATTACAGCCCAGTCGTCCGTGGGGATGGTGGGGTTCTGAATGGCCAGACACTTCAGAAGCTTCTGTGCGTCTAGCTTCATCACAGATAACCAAATGCGAGCCCGGGGCCTCCTTGGGATCTCCCTGGCTGGGATAAGCTTGAGCTTCAAGCCGTCCCATTGGTCGCTTACCTCAGCAGCCATTTTACCAAGGAGGTCTTTGGAGAACCCATTCTCGCACTCGATCACCCTGTAACCCCGTATGGTCCTACTGGAGTCGAACGAGGGAGCCTCCTTACCCTCTAGCACCCATTCCATGACCATCTCGGAGAGCTTCGACTCGATGCTCGCCCAGTGGTCACAGACGGGTGCTGGCTTGTTGGTAAGCTCATCAACAAGCGCAAGGCGAAGGTGCTCCCTCGCCGCGTCCAGGAAAGTCTTGTCGGTGGTTTTACTGCAGGATGGACCTGAGTCAGACGGCTGGTTGCTAGCCTTAGCAACCTTGTTTCGTCGGCTGTCCCGGCAGTACGTCATCTGTTGACCGTACCCGCTTGGTCGTCTTCACCCTCTCAGTTTTTTCCTCTAGGTTCTTGCGGTATTCATCCACAATCGCCTGGTATTTCACCTTGTCCTCCTTGTCACGCTCGTGAGGCTTACCAGCCTCCTCATTCTTAGCAATCTTTCCAAGTATGAAGATTGCCTTTTGGTAGCCTTGCCTCAGGAGCGTGCCAGAGGACTTGGCTTTTTTCTGAGTGCCACTATGGCTGGCGGAACTCGGTAGCTTTGGTATGGCAGCAGCGGGCTCAGTGCTTTGTCTGGCACTAACCACATCTACCGGGGGGGCAGTTGGCTGGAGGCGAGCAGTTCGTCTTCACTACACCTCCCCACAGAGCCACTGTTCCGGTCTCCCCCTGTCTTCGTCTTGTTTGTTTGTTTGTTTGAGTTCATTTTGGTTCCCACGAGTAAGGTCGGAAGGGGTGGACCATACCGGCAGAGCCGCCTTACCGGGACTAGGCACAGAATACTACCGACCTTGCCTGGGCATCGGTAGGGACCGTTAACTGCTGACCCGTTTTAACACCCGTCAGCCATGCAGGCACGCGGCACGTATACCTTAACACCTTTGCCTTCGGTGGGGGAGGGATGGGGGGGGGGGGGGTGGATGGATTCTGGGAGAGGCGGGTTGGGTAATGGGAGGCGTCGCTTCTGTTAGCGTTCCAGCAGAAACGGTTTCCAGGGGGCACCACGGGGAGGAAGAAGTCGACTTGTTTGCCCGCGAAAGATACGGAGGGTCGTCGTGTGGACCCGTTATCCCCCAATCACGGACAAACCATACCCCCGTCGAAGGTTATAGAAAGCTTAAAAATTAATATTAATAACTTGTATTATTACACGGATTCATCAATCGTGTTAAGCTGGTTAAAATTAGATCCAGCAAGGTTACAAATATTTGTATCTAATAGGGTTAATTACATTCAGATGTATAGCAATATTAAGTGCTGGCGATATGTTAAGACGAAAGAAAATCCTGCAGATTTAATTTCACGACGGCTTTTGGGAAGAGAGTTCATTAATAACACATTGTGGCTTAATGGGCCAAAATTTTTAAGTGCTCTCGTTGATGAAGATTCAATTTTTCCATTAGTAAAGGAAGAGGATATTCCCGATATTAAGAAAATTATATTTGTAAGTTTAACTATTAGTAATGATTTGTATTTGCACAGAATTAATCACGGAAACAGTTTTCCCTTCCTACAAAATGTCGCTTAAAATTTGTCGATATTATGAGAAAAAGACAAATAAAGTCATGGTTAAGTTATAGAAAAGAAGCGCTAACACAGATAGTGAAAGAAATCCAAGAAAGCCATTTTAGTAGCGAGAAAAAACTAATACTTCCAGGGATTTCAAAAATTACTACACTTATGCCAATTATAGACGACAAAGGTATTGTTAAGGTAGGAGGAAGAATCGAGAACAGCAGATTGTCTTTTGATGCAAGGCATCCGATTCTTCTTCCGTACAATGATGAGTTTGTGTGGCTTTTAATGAATTATATTCATGTGAAGCATCTCCATGTTGGACCTCAAAGTTTTTTAGCAATTGTAAGACAAAAATATTGGCCACTTCGGGGAAGGCAATTGGTCAAAAAGGTTGTAGGTAAATGTTATAGATGTTTTAGGGCCAATCCGAGGCCAATTCACCAATTGATGGGAAATTTGTGTGCTTTGCTACAAAAGCTGTTCATTTGGAAATAGTGTCCGATATGAGCTCAGCAGCATTTATTGGTGCGCTTAAAAAAGGTTTGTGGCACGGCGAAGTTGTCCACTCAAAATTTATTCGGATAATGGGACTAATTTCATTGGGGCCGCAAATAGTTTGAGGGATTGAGGGAAATTTATGAAATGTTCAAGGCAAAATCTCATTTAAATTCATTGCATAATTTCTGCGCAGAAAAGCAGATCGAATGGATTAATATCCCTGCTAGATCGCCACATGTAGGAGGCCTTTGGGAAGACACGGTCAAATCCGTTAAAAAACATTTTGTTAGAGTAACGGAGGGGACAATGACCTTTGAAGAATTATATACGCTATTGGTCCAATTAAAATGGATATTAAATTCTAGACCCATTACTCCATTGTCCGATGATCCATCTGACTTACAAGTGTTAACGCCAGGGCATTTCTTAATAGGAGAACCACTGGCAACAATTGTGGACGTTAATGACAACCAATGTTATCATGGGCTGCGGGACCACTGGAAGGCAGTGGAAAGAAATGTAAATGAGTTTTGGAAACGTTGGTCCGTCGAATATCTGTCAGAACTTCAAAAAAGATACAAATGGCAGAACCCATCCGATAATTTGAAACCATGTACTCTAGTTCTTTTGAAGGAAGCCACTGGGCTCCAATTGAACTGGAAAAGAGGGCGAATAGTTAAATCAATTGTGGGAAATGATGGGAAATGCCGTATGGTCAACGTAAGGACAAGCAATGGGGAAACGAGAAGATCGGTCCACAATGTTTGTCCTTTTCCGGCCGATGATGATATGAAAGAAAAAAACGAAGCAATTACAGACAAAACACAATATAATAAAAACAATGAACGAAGGTCGAATAGAGTTAAGAACAAATGTTTTTTATTTACTATCTTGACTTTTTTGTTAGTAATGCCTTCAGCAAAATGCCAATATCAAATAGAATATTTTAATAATAAGGCAGGAATTTTCTTCGAGCGCCAAGGCATCGTGGGACTAACGAGCTCTTCATGGAATATTATACTACACGCTGACATAGCAGAATACAAGAACAATAAGAAGAAATTGGAAAACGGTTTGGAAGCACTAAAAGCCACGGATAAGCCCATTGATAAAAATGGCATTTTATCATCGACTGTGGACCAGCTTCAAATGGAGTATGATTGCATCAGTAGCAACGATAAGCTGATATTCTACAAACAGTCAAGCAAAGGAAAACGAATTACGAGGTCCTTATTTGCCGTTTTTTGGTTCCCTGTATCATTCAATTTTTGGTTTGATGGATGAGGAGCATGCTGACCTTCTTGAGCAAAAGGTGAATCGCTGTAAAAAATCCGAGGAATATCTGCTGGAGCTGCTGAAGAACCAATCCTCCATTCAAGACATTACTGAGGGGGTGTTAAAGAGTCAGAACGGCGCTATCTGGAATCATTTCAAGACAATAAGTCAAGATATCTACAAGATTTCCGAAGCATACAATCGACAATTAGAGGACGATATTTTCCTGACCGCCATAACGAGCCTTTCTGCTGCACTGGAATCCTTTGAATCACTACAGAAGGATATCATCGATCTGCTATGGAACACGAAAGGCAACTTCTTGGGACGCATTCTTCCAATGGAAAAATTCCAAAATCAGATTATGAAAATAATGGTCAATCTGGATGAGAACTTGCAGCTGCCCGACGATGATCCACTTGAACTAGGACGAATAGCTAAAGTGATGGGACGAGCAACAAACACGTCTGTCATTTTCAACATAAAAATACCATTGATTCAACGGGAAAGGTTTACTTCGTATGCAGTCCACCCGTATCCGACTCTACATGATGGCCTCTTCATCAGCGTACAACCATCTTTCCAGTACTTACTCCTCAATAAACATCAAAGTATGTACTACGGAATCACCGAAAGTAATCTGTTCCAGTGCAAACAGATGGAAAAACTGATATTGTGTCCTCAAACTCATCCAATTTACAATGTTCATAATTCCGACAAGTGCGACGTTCAGATCTTCGTAAAACGGACAACGCTACCTAAGAGCTGTGTGGTAAGCATCATGAAGCCACATGATACCTGGATACAACTGCACACCGCCAATTCGTGAATTTTCTCAAGCAAGAAGGAAGTTAATCTTGAGGTCTCCTGCAAGGAAAATCTGACGACACTTATGCTTCGTAACCAAGGAATGATACAACTAAACTCAGGTTGCAGTGCCAGGTCTGAACAAGTAAGTTTATGGGCTTCCGACTCCTATACAACAAGGGTAGAGTTCAGTATTCCGCTACTCAACATCACAGCACATCTCCCTCCAATGAAGCACATCAAGATCCAGGGAGAATTGGAAACCTTTAAAATACCAGAAATTCCAAAACCATCGAGGATTTTAGGGTTTCCTATGGATTGGGACATCGACACGCATGACGTAATTCACTACGGAATGAGCGCTACAAATCTTTTGCTGCTGGTGGCTGCTGCAATCATCATACTGATCGTACTCAAGAAATTATGTGCTACAACTACGGGCATGATTCCTGTCGGCGGGTTCACATTTGGTCTCTAACCTTGGTTTAGGAATTAGAACAGCTTACTCGATGTAATTGAATTGACAATAAATGTTTTTGCCATTCTTTTGTAAAAATAAGTAAATATATATTTTAAATTTAGTATAAAAAATTATTTCGACCTTCAAAACAAAACACTAAAAGAAAAAAATATTAGCATCCCCGCAGTTAGGTATAAGAAATAATTATAAAATATATAATAATAGATTTATATACAAAATTATAAGGTATATTGGAAGAATTAACTCTTCCAACGCGGGGAGTGTTGAATGTTGCACAACTGTATTAAATGCCAGGTTTCTTATCAGAAGACTTGTTTGGGGTACTATGGAAAAGTACCATAAGATAAAGAAACACATGCACATAGAGCATGGGATAAGTAAATAGCATTTAGTACAGTTGGTTTAGGATACGCTTCTCGAGACTATCGATTTATGTCTTATCACTTACGAGAGCGTATACATGACTAGAAGCCTGGCTTAATTTATCTATTGTAAACAAAATGTAATTAGCCATGGCGACGGTGTAGAATTCTGGTCATATAAGTAAGCATTAGATAAGATATTCACATGGTGCGAACTGCGTTCGTCCCATGTTTAGGTAGGTTAAGAATCTTATAAATAAAGGCACTCTTGGAAACAGGAGTTAGTTGAACAGCAGAACTCGACACTTTATTCCTTGAGTGTCTATTTCTTCACGATTAAAGTGCAGCCTAGAAATATGTGTTACCCCACGTTGAGCATTGTTAATTACTCGGCCGAAAGGTTTGTGGTGATAACAACGTTAAGCGTTGTTATTACCAGAGCAATGATTCTTACCTAGAACAGTATATTTCTTAAAACTAACTACATATATAATAACTGAATATGTACTTCAAACTTTGAAAACAACCGGAATGCCGCAACTCCAGCTGACCCAACTGCTGCCGCCGCCCCTGTGCTCCTAATAGTGTACGCTCTTTAATGTGCACTATATATGTATTAGCTTAACACAATCGGACCAACAGGCTACAAGATACATTTTTAACTGTCAAATGTGGGCTCTTAAGCGGCTTTCACACAGTACGATTTATTGTACAACTTGGTGATGCTTGACGACTTCTAGTATGTTGAACGCTTCATACTACAAGTTGAAGGTCAAGTCGTATGAAAATCAAAACGATTTTGATTTTTGACATCCAACTTGCTCTGCATGGCGACTTGCTTGATCGTGTGAACGACTCGGTCATTTGAAAAATGTACTCGAAGTGTTCGGACGACATGAATAAGGATTTTTGGAAGGAGCTTTTTAACCTCTACAAAGATTTCCCAGAACTATGGAAAGTGAAGAGTGATGAATATAAAAGGAAACATTTGAAAGACATAGCTTATGAATGTCTTCTTATGAAATATAGAGAAATCGATAAAACTGCCATTTTGGACGTTCTAAAAATAAAAATTTAACAACTTTATAACATGCTATAGGAGGGAAAAACAGAACTAAAAAAAAATAAGGGCATTGAGAAATCCGGTGCTGGCGCAGAGGATATATATTCCCCTTCGCTGTGGTATTTTGACGAATTAAGCTTCTTGCAGGACCAGAACAATTTGAGGGCGTTTCAACATTTTGTATTGAACAAAGCACCGATAATGATGAGGTAAGTACACGAGCAAATAAATTTATACATTTATTTATACATTTACACAAAATACATTCAATAGATAATTGATTAGTTCTAGAAAGTCGTCCAATTATGGTGAAGTAATCTTTGAAATTATCTCGTGTTTCCTTCGCAGATCTAGAAAAGTTTCTCGAATTTCCGCTTTGCTCGAATGTCCGCTTTGCGATTTTAGCAGGTTTGTATTTCGCGTTTGGTTTTTATCGTCCGTGTTAGCAATGTAATCCGTGAGGCTTCTCTTTTTTAATAAACAGTTATATAGATAGCAAATGGCGAGCACCACTTTTATGGCTTTTTCAGGACATAGAAGTATTGCTGTTTGCAAAATTCGAAAGCACGTAGATATTATTCTAAATGTATTCTCAAAAACATTTCTCGCTCTCGACAATCAGTAATTAAAATTACTCTCTGCTGCAGATACTATATGAGAGTACGGTTTCATAAAGTTTTCTGACAGCGGAAATACGTCGTCGTTAGAAAACAGAATGGAAGTTTGTACGTGGAACCAACCACATATCCGGGTTCAGGAATTCTGAGGAAATGTTTTTGGAATAATTCAAAAAATTTCGTTCCCGATAAAACTCCGCCGTCCGAAACTCTGCCATTTGCTCCGGCTTTCACCATTGTGAATTCATACTTTGCATTGACAAGAGCCATTAACTCTATGCTGTGAGTTTTCTTATAATTAAGAAAATAAGATCCATATCCCATTGTGGTTTCATTATCTGAATGTTGGTGGAAGTCTTCTGCCACACTTTTCCACCCCTCTTCATCTGAAATAACAAAATTAATATTTACTTACAAGTTGCAAAATTTAGAGCAGTGAAAAGAAAGAGAAATACCGCAGACCGTATGGAGCGGAATGAGCCTTTATCGAAGGCAGTACAGCACCTCAAAGATTCTTTGCAAAAAATTGGGAAACGCTCTTCCGCAAATTAGACGCTATGCAACAAATTTGTGCTGATAAAGCCATAATAGAAGTTGTGTTCCAGGGTCAGCTGAAGAGGCTAAATGCCAATTCCTACAAGGCGTTTGAATTTAATGAACTTCCTTCATCGACTCCAATCTCCAGCAGCCCTGACCATGGCCAGCCTGATTTTGTATTTTCGCCAATGCAAACACCTTTTTTGAATCGGACACGAATTGATGTACTTCTGAGTGCAAACAAGGAAAAAATACAAATGTCCACGGAAGTCTCTTCGGACACAGAATATTCTTCTTACCAGAAATTATTCCAAGACACAATATTTTCTTAAGAAAATTATGATTTTTTTCAAAATTACTGTAATAAATTATAAAACTTACGACAATAAATTTCTTTTTTCCATTCTTTGATCCATAATCTTTTCCTTCTCTTTTCTTTCCTCGTCTCTTTCAACAACTTCAATAACCTCATCAATTATTATGGCTGCCAGAATTGCGCTGTCCATTTCGTTGATGTTTATCAGTCGACAGCAACGAAAAAATGAAATCGTACAACTTGCTTGAACCTGTGAACGCTCGACAATGCAGTTCCGTCATTTATCGTACGATTTCTGAGAGCAGCAAGTTGTATAACAAATCGTACTGTGTTAAAGCCGCTTTATAGAAATCGAGAAAAAAGTTTGCTTTCCAGTTTGATGCTCTGATTTGCATTCCAATTTGTATCTTGCCTTCGGGCTAATGCTGTAAACACATAGAATGTAGCTCAGCGACCTTAGTCGCTGCATCTTGTCCAAATTACACAGGGTCTTATGGAAAACGAGAAAAAAATAAAAGGTAGCCGCTGTCTCTGCCAATGACGGCGACAATTTAGGAAAATTTTCCAATTTTGTCGCTGTCGCTGCTCTTGTGATTCTTCTGTGTCGCTTCTCTTTATGATTGTTTACATGGTATTTAACATTTGAGTTAATATTTTGAGGCAAAATCGTACTGTGTGAGTTTTTATATGTTAATTATATTAAATTAAGCTTTATTTATCTATTAGTTTTTATTATTAAAATATATTTTGCGGATTTGATTTTGTAAAAATTAAACCAGCTGTTCTCTCCGGCAGAGATAATGAGATAGGACACTTCGAATTCGTCGCAAAACACATTGGCATTTTCACTAACACTACGATAAAAAATTGTGATTTTGTGCAAAAAACTTGTACTTCGCTCTAAAAAACTTGTACTTCGCTGCAAAAAATTTGTACTTCGCCGAAAATAAATTGATCGCATGAACGCATGCAAAATCAGTTTTTTCGGGGGTTGTTTATCAAACGTCAAAACAAATAATTAAAAATATTATCCTTTTTATATGTGTAAAATATATATAAAACATAACTTCCCGTTGCGTATAATGGTAATTATTGTATGTTTCCATATTTTACCCAGTATTGGTTGTTTATTTCTCATTTTTACTTTGGTATAAAGTTGTCGTTGTGTTAATTTTTCGTTTCAAATGCATACTTGTTTACCTTTTGACAATAAAAATTACGATTAATAACTCCAGAATGGTCGCATTTATATTTTTTCATTTGGTTTCTAATATCTTTGAAAATTATGTATTGTTATACATTGTTGATTCACTTGGGGGGTCAAACATCCGTTGGCACCTACCATTTTAGGTTTGGGAAACTTCTCCACCTTTGTTTATTATGGTGAAATTTATATTTTAAAAGCCAATGGCTTTGGCTATACGAAGTATCTTTTGAAACGGTTTCACTCAGTTCGTGGGAGAGAAAGATGAGGAAGAAAGAGAAAAGTCTACACTCTATTATCGAATGTAAAGAATTTTTGAAACGAAAATAGCCCCTGCTTCTATTTCTTCTTGCGTTTCTTTGCACTCACAAAAGAAAGCAGTTGTCAATCGAAAGAAGAGCAACGCAGTTTGCCGAACGCGTGTTCATATTTTCTCTCACTCTGGCCAACATTTGGATATTCATTAAATTTCACACACACTTTGTCATCACATGTTTACGACTGTTGAAACCAAATGAGAAACCACAGTGTGTAGACACTGATGGTATGAACATACTAGTAGTGAAATCGTTTGAAAAGATATGCGCTTAGCCAAGCTGATTTCATAACTAACTGAATCCGTGGTGAAACATGAAACAGCTGATTTTTTCAACATACTGAAAGACAGAAACAAGAACAACAATATGGTAGCTCTCACGTATAGTGTATATGAATTCAACAGCTCATAAAACATAGACGTCAAACCGATTTTTGAAGGGGCGAATTCGAAGTGTCCTATCTCATTATCTCTGCTCTGCGTCGTCTCAGCATCGCAGATTTTTGACAATTTGCTAAGACCGTCGTAGCTGAGCTACATTCTATGTGTTTACAGCATAATTCTAATTTTGACTGCAACAAAACCAAGCTATTCCTTCCATGCATCAGTAGAACGACTAAGCATTGCATGAAATTTATAGCAAATAAAACAGCTGTTTCATGATCCAGAAAAACATCACATATTTTTCTTCTGCTTTTAAGGGTTGCCAAGGCTCACATGAAAAGTTGAGAATCACGTAGTACGCGTCCTCAAAACTGAAGAAATTATTTAATGTTGCATAAAATTAATTACAAACTTTAAAGAAAATCATGTAGTATTATTTTTATGACTTTCAGTAGTTTTCTGGGACTTTTCAATAGGAAAACACTAAAAAAAATTATTAAATTTTAGGTTGCAAAATTTAAGTTGCAAATCTGTAGGGATGCGGTAACTCTTTTTCCGTTGCTTGTTAAGCCGTGGTTATGCTACCGAGCAAAACTTGGTGGGAAATTTATCTAATATTTTTGACCGGAGTCCGTGCAAAAAGAGTGGTTACACTTGTGCTTGACCCACGCTTGCTTTCTTCAAATATGTATATTTTTTTTCACCTTCAACAGCAACTCGTCTACTACACAAATGAGAAAACGTATTATTTTAGATGTAGTTTTCGACGCGATGGAAGAACAAATATTTATATTACATGAAATATGTTTAACATTTCCGAAGGCGTAATATTTTGGAACGATAATCAGACGAATATGATTGATAGATTTATCAGTTAATTCCATTTGTTCTCTTTTTCCACTTTTCAATACTTTTGTGAATATTGAGGCTAAGCAACACCGGTTTACTCGTTGTCCTCGGTGTACGCTAGATCCAGTTTTCGTGCTCGGTGTGAGAGAGTGATGTTTAGAACAGAAAAATATCCCATTCTCTCTTTTACACACAAAACAACAAAAAAAAGTCCTACTTGCCAAGCAAAACTCGATAGCATAACCACGGCCTTACGGAAAGTACGATACAGACCGCATATTCTTATTCACGCTATGCAAGAAGAGAGAGAATGAACTTGACGAAACTATGCATGTGCATAGCATGCATGGGAGCGCAAATGGGATTCAGTGTATTCGTAGTTTTTCTCTTTTCATGCATAGTATGCATATGCATTGCATGGTTGGGCCTTTAGAGAGAATATCTGTATCTTTCAGATACAGGTCTGAACCTTTCCAACTTTAAAGGGCTATAACTCTGGAACGACAAGAGAGCAAATAAAGTTGTTTTGTTGGGGTCAGCACCAAAAATAGCAACAACAACATCAGTGGGGTCGACAAGTGTTGTATCTGTTCCAAATTTTATTTTACACAATTGAAAAATTGTATACAAATACCTTTCCAAGAATACCAATTACATTTAGCTATCTTCTACACTTTGGGAGATATTGGTATGAAATTTCGCAACTTTCACGGGCCATACCTCGGAAATCAGAAGAGAGCTTCACCATCTGATGGTGTTGTTGGAGTTCGAACAACAACCAACAACAGCTACAAAAACAACAAAAAACTTGGTGCTATGCCAATGGTCTGACTTGTCCCTTTCTTCTTTGGTGTGATATATTACTATTGGCAACGCTTTTATTTTGTTTTCTTTACTGATATCTAATAAAATCAGTGAGAATTAAAGATGAATTGATATGATGTAGCTGTGAATAATATAATAATTATAAAAGTGTGTTCTATAACAAAGTCAAATTTTCTTTGCAAAGTAAGTTACATCTATATAAAGTGCGTAAATAAATATTTGGGTTTTTTTATCAAATGGTAAATACATATATTTGCCTCTTAGGCACATGCAATTTTTTACTATTGTTTAATAGTCGTTTAAATAATAAAAGCTAAGGCTTAAGTTAAGCTACTGCGGTTTGGTTCTTGGTTTTGCCTCTTATGCTGACTCCAACAACAGCAAAAGTTAGGGAACAGATAGGATCCTACCGGTAACGCCAATCGTGGTTGATTGTGTCACTTGTACTGCAGATGAACAACAGTTACATATCTCCCGCCCACCTGGTTTTTGATTTATATCCCTATCAAATTTAGAATTACACTAAACTCTCGTTTTACACGCATTTTTTTTACACGATTTCGAAACAAGGTCAATAAATTGGAACCGAACCTCCTTTTTTACACGATTTAATTTTTTCTACACGATTTTCAAAATAGGTTTCCTTTTGAAACTCTACACAACTTCCACTCTTGTGTGTTTGAATCTATGTAAATGACAACCCAGCAAAAATCGAGCTTTCTTTGGAATCGAGAGCGGAATCCAGACAGACGCTAGCAATCGATTCCTTTCGAGATTCTAGAACCCATTATTTTTACATAGGCATGTCATTGGAGGTAATGCATTACACTTAAGAGTCCTGGATTAGCTTTTATAATGGCTTCCATTCATCAATTATATAACCACTTCTAGAAGAATTAAAAACAAATAAAATGAAGTTATTCGATACATTTGTGCATTTCGGTACACATTTGTACGATTTCTATATATCGTATTATTTATTCGAAACTAGCAATTTAGACTACCTTCGACTGATAATGGTAACATCCATATTAAACTTCCATGCTCAGCGGGATTTGAACCACGTCCTCAAGACTGTAAGTCAAACACGTTATCTTCTGCGCCACCGCGTACGTCTTGGTCTGATATTAAATCCCATGTTTTGAATATAAAATGCGTTTATTTTTATATTTTTCCATTTGTTTCTGCATTCTTTGGAAAAAGAAAGAGAAAGCTTATAAGAGCTTCCTAATGCATTTTGTGGAATCCATAGAATAATATGAAAAATCGACATTCTTTGCAAGAAAGAAAGAGAAAGCTTATAAGAGCTTCTTATTGCATTCTGTGGAATTCATAGAAGAATACGAAGAATCGATATTAGCATTTTGGTAATGCATTATGGAATCACTGATGAAACTAAGGCATTCCGAAATGTTGAAAAATTTTTGCTGGGAAGTTACACGATTTTGTTGCTTCTGTATTTTCTTTATTTATTTTCCTTCAATAAATAATTTTCTGTGCAATCTGAAGCAAATGAATATACGCCGTTAGTTCCACGGAATGGCCAGAATGCGTCAAAACTAAAAACTCCATAATGGAAGCAACAATTGTGCGCTCTGAAATTGTAACTTTGTCCCAAGGAATTGGTGGTAAAGCCTTTGAAAATTTGCAACCGATGGACATCGATGAATTTCCAATTGAGAGACCTTTTGAGGGACAATGATCTAAATGACATAATAACAGTTCGAGGTGAGGGTGGAAACCATGGAAGCGAAGACGAAGATGAAGACGAAATACCATAATTAACAGCTGAATTAATTCGCGAGGGTTTGAAATTTGGCGCAAGTATGGAAGAACATTTTGTCACCCATGATCCCAACCTAGAGCGTGCCTCAGAAATTTCATAGTAATTTGCAGATGTGTATAGCCGGGTATCAGAATGTATAATCACCTTAAAAGGCTGAAAACCCAGCAACCTATTACAAATTTCCTTAAAAACCAAACAACGACGTCCAATATTTCTCTCGATTCAAAGTGGATTGAACTTTTCAATATATCTAGTAATTCAAATCAAGACTATTTGAACTAAAAAAGTAATTAAGTATGTAATTTAAGTAATTGCCTGTGTTATTTTTTGAACTCGTAATCCTATTCTTTTTTTATAGTATTTTTAAATACATACGAATATTTAAATATGAGTAAATTTAGTTTCCAAAAGTTGTCTTCGTTTTCTTTTTTACACGGTTTTCCAAAGAAAATTTAGCAGTTTTTTGAAACAACGGTTTTTAATTGCGGAACGAATCCTCTGTATTTCCATAAGCTATGTATATTTTTATACACGATTTTTTCTGCACGGCTCCTCGCTGGAACGTATATACCGTGTAAAACGAGAGTTGGGTGTAGTTACTCTATATCTCCTTAAATAAAGAACATATCCGGATATAACTTTAGAAAGGTAAGTTAAATACCTTTCATTTATGTAAAGTAAGATTTTACCAAAAAATGCATATTTTCCGAGAAAATCTGATCTTAATAATATATTTTGAGTACTTTTATATTTGAGTACAACGACAACTACTTATTTAGGCACACCCTGTTACCTGAGTTATATGTGTTTGTTTGAAATTTGGAACTCCTATCGGAGTTAGTGGGCGCAAGTTCTTCGCTTCGAATTGCTTCGATTTTTACCATTACTGTTTCTAATTCCTCATACGTTAGTGATGCATTTGCTGTACTTCAGACAAAAAGATTCTTCGCACTCTTGACTTCAGCTTCCCATAATCTTCGAACTGTGGGGCTCTTGGAGGTATAAAATGAAAATGAATACCCTTATTGCTGCATGTATTTGTGACAAACCTTTGTGCCTGTTCTGAATGTATATCTTCATTTAGATCCATTAGTTGAGTCTTGTCACGGACAAAATTAGTTGCATTATTTTGGCAGTGACCTCTTCGACCCATAAAACTTTTAAGACATCTACTGAATGCTACAGTGATTGAATCACCGACGATTTCCAGGTGAACATGAATCCAAAATAAATTTGAAATAAATCCAAAAGGGTCCACAAAAGTCCACGCCAGCATTGATGAATGGTTTAGCGGGTGTAGCTCTTGTTGAAGGCGGTTTGCCTTCATTTCATTTTCATTTTAAATTTCCCATCAAGTACTGGAATAATTTTGATCTTTCCCTTGCACCTCGTACGAATTGTTGAACAACAATCGTGCCATTGGTTTTCCCTTTATTGGCCAGAATCTATGCCGAAAGTGAGCCAATAATGTTTGAGGTCCACAATGATGATGTTCTTCATGAAACCATATAAAAATAAGTTTAACTAGTGGATAAATGGATTTAGACAACGCAGTGAGTTGTGAATCGCTGGATAATATCTTAAGGTCTTCTTTAAATTCAGACACTTGAATTGCCCTCAATATGGTAGTGAGAGCCTTTTGTTGTTTATTTATTTAACTTCATTTACCGGGTTGATACCCTTACAGATTGTGAGGGCCTTAAAACTAATACAAGATTATAAACTTTAAAGATATTACTATACAACGATATACATATATATATGTACGACTTAGAAATAAGACATATATATAATTATATATGAGTTAAATACTAAGCGCTTAGGCTGTTTGCTAGCAACATGTCTACTATGAGCTTCTTGAAAAGATCTGCACTTAGGGTAAAGTCAAGTTGGTTGGCCACCAAGTTGCTATGAGCATCTAGAAACGGGCTCGTTCAGACCGTAATTGGTTCTGTGTTTCATTATATAAAAATATTTAGCTTCCCCTAAGGGGTAAGCCGGTACATTAAATGGAATGAGTTCAAGTAATTCGGGAAAATTTATTCTGCCATCGATTATATCTTTGATAAATAAAATATTAGATAAAAGACGTCTATGTGCCAAACTTAAGATTCCTAGCAAGCGACAGCGGATGGGATATGGAGGCATATTTTCCCATGTATATAGGCGGCGAAAGGCAAATCGCGAAAAGCGCTGCTGAACCTTCTCTACACTAACTGAGTTCTCGTATGACGGACCCCAATGATGCTGGCGTATTCTAGGTAGGATCTAACGATGCTTAAATAAACCGTCCTAGAAGTGAAAGGATCTTTAAAGTCCTTGACATTTCTGACTCTAAGGAAACTTTTGCCACTATCGCTAATATAACTAAATTCAATTGTACGTGTTTTCCTAGAAAAAGAAAGAATTTTACATTTAGAAAAGTTTAAAGATAGTACGTTGGATTTACACCAATTCATAAGAGAGTTAGTATCCTCCTGAAGTTGCAGACATTCACTAATTGATTTTATCTTAAGGAAGATTTTAAAGTCGTCCGCATATAGGAGAATATGGCAGAAATTGAGAGATATCGTTGAGAACAAAGTAAATAAGAGTGGGCCTAAGTGGCTCGCTTGAGGGACACTAGATGTGACCGCTATAGCTTTGGAGTAACTATTTTCTAGTGAGACGACAAAAAATCTTCCTGTAAGGTAGGAATGCAGCCATTTTGTGAGTTGCGAACGAAATCCTAAGCTAGATGTCAACATGTAAGCCAGCTTCAATGGAGTTTGCACAGTAAATTGAGAATATGCTAAGATCACTAGCTGTCGATCTGCCAGCAAAAAAGCCGTGTTGTTGAGGTAATTTTGAACCTGTACAAATAATATACCATGTACGATTTTCTCAAATACTTTTGGTATTACTGACATTCAGTCATTCAAGAAGATTCCAGTAGAAAAGGATGCGCTGAAAATACTGTTTAGTATAACGTGCAAAGAAGATGCGCAGTTTTTTAGAAATATTGGGGGAAGCAAATCAAAACCTGCACTTTTACTGCAATCAAGTTTGAGTAAAGTTTGAAGGACGTCATCGTCCGATATTTGTGGTATGCCGATATCAGTTAGAACTAGCATATTGGAGAAAGGTCCAGTCTGAGTTAATGGATTCTTGTACACCGACCCAAAAAAGTCAGCAAACAATTCACTGATTTCCGATGTATTATCAGCTGTTCGAGTATTAAACTCCATATGTTTAGGCAAGCCAGAATGTTTTCTCTTTTTGTTAAAAAATAGCCAGAATGACTTTGGGTTGGATTTAATGTCTGATTCAATAGATGATATGTATCTCTTATAAAGAAAACTAGACATGAATTCAAATTCACGTCTGTGCAGATTGAAAATAGTTTTATCTGTTCCCTTGAGCTTGTTTTGTAAACTGTTTGTGGGCTTTAGTCCGGAGATTCTTTAGGTTGACCAGTCTGCGGTTAAACCATGGAAGTTTAAAATCTTACGATTTTATAAATCAATAAATAAATAAATCAATGGCTTCATGCATGATATCCTTAAAGGCAGCGTACTTGTCGCTAACGTTTGAAAACCTCGATAAGGGACTCCAATCAACCGAGTCGAAATAGGTATTTAGAGCATTGCAGTTTGCTTTGAAAAAGTTGTAAGAACGAACATTTCCTGAAGGCTGCCGTTTATCGAAAACATAGAGAGACATTTCTAATAGTAGCGCCTTGTGGTGAACACACTCATTAGTGAGAGGCACATTGCCTTTTGTTAACTTGAATTTTAAGTCGTTTCGAAGGAAAATTAAATCTAGAATCCTATTTATATCATTTTGACTTGCTGTTGACTTGGAAAAGGTTTAAGGAATACATTGAATCGCAGACTGAAGATTCAATGGTGGATTGAACATTTAATGGAATCAATGTTTTGGCCATGGGGCACAAACTCCATTCAACGCTACCAATGCTAAAATCACCTAAAATACAAGGTGTTTGGTTCCAATTCAAATTGTTCATAATATAGTTAAGGTTAAGGATATGGTCATTATATAAATTTAAATTACTAACAGGTGGTATATAGCTTAAAATTATAATTATTTCAGTGAAATCAGTTTGAATTGTAGTGTTTACTGAGATTGCAAAGCAAATTGGCTCAATATTCTTAGTATTGTATGGAAGTTGAATTTCTCCGCTAGCAAGATCCGATGACACCGCAATCAATACACCACCACCTCTCGTTGCAGCTTGCTCTAGTACTCGATCTTTGCGATAAACTACGTAGCTGGGATCGAATAACTCACTCGATAAAAAGTAGGACGTTAGCCATGTTTCAACTAAGGATATAATGTCGTATTCATGCAATACAGAACCTTGATAAAATTGGTTTGTGTTACAACGAAGACCGCCGAGGTTGTGGTAATACAAGAGGTAGGTGAGTTCAGTCCATGTGATTCTCTTAACTGGAGCAAGAAATGTTACAGAGCCTCCGGTGTCTCTGCAGGTGACTGAAAATTTTCAGGTGTTGGTGTGGTCATAGCTTCACGAGTACTCGGTTTAAAGATAAAGCTACGAAGCTTGACGGAAATTGGCCAGAAGGTGACATCAAAAACTTTGTCGTAAAAACAATCAGGAACACCGAGTTTGAAATTAACAAATCGAAGCTTAAGTTCGTCAGAATCTTTTTTAACCAATTCGACGCAGGTAATCAAAGCAGGATTTATTTTTAATTTATTAGCGGTTTATTATTACTAGAAACAACTTGTAAATCGTCACATAATGGACCAGTGTGTTATACTTGCATTTGCTTTATTTTGCTTCACATAATAATTCTTCATGGGTTTTTTTTTTCTCACCGTGACCCAATCATTCGCACTCTCAGTATTGGATACACATGGAATTGCTTGTGCATTTTTATTATGTTTGGTAACTTTCTCAAAACCGGTTTCAGTATTTACAATGCACTGACGAAAGGGTATGGAATAGACCGCAGCTGATGTGCTTGCCTTGTTTTCATAGTTAGGAACAGGATTTTGTAATTTGTCAGTATTACAATGATTATGCATTAATTTTTGTAGGGCATTTAGCTGAGTTTGCATAGCAGTGAACTGCTTAGAAAGAACATTAATTTTGTTGTCGGCTGCAAACGAAATTAGGCATGAGTAGCACTGCCACAACAGGTTTGGAGAGTTAACCAAAAGTTTGACCGCCTCCTCACCCAAACCGACACAACTCATGTGGAATGCTCTCCCGCATATAGAAGCACAACGAATATATTCCGATGTTTTACTATTTTCAGTATGTAAATTTGCACTTAGCACAGTTCTGTGACATTTTGAGCCGGAATTAAAAAAGCGACCGCACTCAAAGAAGAACAATGTCGAACTCGAACAATGTTGAACAAGTGGTGTGGTGGTGATCTCCTTCTCATGATATTCCTCTTTCTGCTTACTTTGGCTGATGAATCTATGAATATACATATGCCACGATATGCAATGTTTTAAATGAATGATGATGGTTGATGCTGTAGATGAGATCTTCGACGTTATATTTAGAAACTGTAACTGAAGTGACTACCTTTTGTTTCATTTCCGTGTCATTTAAGCTGACTGACTGAGCGTGATACTCTATTGCCCAAGATGATTCCTTTCTATGCAGGAAAAAGGATCCATAGAAACATGTCGGGCAGTAAATGAAATGTGTTGGTGATAGTCCTCAGGATAGCAGATCAGCAGGGTTGTCCTTTGACTTTACATGCCACCGTTTTTCAGCCGTGGAATAATTTTGAATTCTTGAGATTCAATTGGCCACGAAAGTATGGAAAGATGATGATGGTGAATTCCATACATTATAGCACAATTTCGAAGTCTATCCACAAAAATGTTGCAATTTCATTTAAATTCATATCTCTTTTTATTCTATCGGTTAATTGTGCACAAATTACTGCTGGCACACACAATTCTAAACGTGGCAAAATTTGCCTTTTGGTAGGAGCTACTCGAAATTTTGCGTAGAGTAGGGAACAGTAATAGTGCCATCCTTATTAATTGATCTTAGATAGATGGCGATCCCATATGCCTTTTCTGATGCATCAGCAAATGCGTGTAACTGTAGATTTTGACTCAAGCCTTGTGGAAGTACATATCGGTTGAACTTTATATTATTTCGGTTTTTTAAATTATCACGAAAGTTGATCCACTTGTTATGTAGGTGAGATGGTAGTTCTTCATCCCATGATAGGTCCCCATAATTCCTGAATAAATATTTTGGCAGTCACTACAACTGGCGATAGAATATCTAGAGGATCGAATATTCTGTCCATGTCTAATAAAATTGTTCGTTTGGTGTGCTGAGTTGTGTGCGATAGATTGACCTTGACGCAGAAATGATCTGATTTAGGTAATCAGCTGAGCCCAAGAGTTTTAATTGTAGCAGCATCGTGATTGTTGAAATGTAATTTGACTTCCTGATCTGAAACAGGAATTCCTTCAAGCAATTTCGGATGTGCACACCACTTCCTTAGTTGCAATACTGCGGCTTCCAGTATGGCAGAGAGTTCTCTTTGCATTTTCGAAGCTGTGGTGTGACTGTCCGAACCAATTAAACAGTCGTCAACATAAAAATCCTTTAGCAGTGCCCTTGCTCCTAGTGGATATGTCGTGTTATGAGTTTTCCCCAATTCTTGAAGGCATCTTGTAGCTAAGTACGGGGCTGATCTGGTCCCATATCTTACCGTGTGTAACTGAAAATAGTTCAGAGCATCAGTTTTATTATTTCTCCATAAAATTAGTTGGAATTTTCGATCTTCCGGATAGATTCAGATCTGTCGATACATTTTTTCAATGTCTGATGTAAAGACGAAACGTGTTAATCGGAATCGAAGTAAAATTGAAAAGAGCTCGCTTTATATGGTGGGGTAGAATATCGTTAAGTGCAATGCCAGTGGATGTTTTAAATGATGCATCAAAGACCACCGTTAACTTGGAAGTACTGCTGTCAGGTTTTTTACACAATGATGAGAAATGAAATAACATACTGGCGAAACTGCATTTAATGATATTCTTGACATATGACCTAATGAATCATATTCTGCCAGGAATATTGAGTACTCTTGCTTTAATTGAATATCATTGTCAAATCGCCTTTCTAAAGCATAAAATCGATTGCAGCGATCCTTTTGGAATCTCCTGGGGTTGACGTATCTTCACTGAAAGGAAGACGAACAATAAATCGACCATTGTCATGTTTCATCATGTTTTTCCCAGGAACGTTCGGCTGAAGTGAGCGGTTGCTCTGTTGTTAGTGGTTTTCTGTATCCCAAAACCTTTCAAGAAAATTGTTCATTTCTTCATTCTCGCTGAATATTCCGCAAGTGGCTGGATCCTGAATGTTGCCGTGGATTTTTCTGTGCACATCCAACCAAATACCGTATTTTGAGGAGTGGAAGCCCATTAGAAATTGTTTGTCGTTCTGATGACAAATGAGAATAGTAAATCCTAGAGTTACCCTTATTTCTTCCGATGCCCTCGAGTCATAGAGTGGAAGGTTCTGGATGTAGATTCAGTTGGTTCATCAACCGCTCTGTGATTAGGTTGATCTGTGAACCAGAGTCTAAAATTGCCTTGCAAGTTATTTCTTTGCCATCAGCAGCTATGTTGAGTTTCACTGTGCCTAGCAAAACATAACCCTGTGGTGACCTGGTTGATGATTGCAAATCTGTAGATATCAAAGATGTTGATGGTTTATCACTTTGTTACTGAATCGTTGTAGTCACAACAATTCATGGGCACGCAGTAATTGCTGAAAGAACAGGTAAGTTGATCTGTCCAATTTTTTTATCGGAATATGGACCAGAATTGGATCCCAGGTTTCCGTGTGCAAATAATGTCTCCTTCGAGGTGTCATGGAAGCCTTTTAATGCAGGGACTGAAGTGTCTATATGTTTTGGTTGTCCCAGCAAATTATTCAACAGGGTGTTGGTGAGTAGACGCTTGTTGTTGTATCTGTCTTGAAGAGTGTTTCAAGCGATCTCGTAGTTCTAGATGGAGGGACAGATTTCTAATTAATTTTTCTGGTTTTGATTGTATCATCTCATTAAATATATTATAAGTTATAGTCCATTTCATATAATTACTATCGAATCGAGGTAATGTTATTTTTGGTAAGTTGTTTACTATTGGCTGAACATTAATTGGTGCATTATTTGATATAATTTCAGCCTTGGCCTGAATTTCCAGCAGCTGCTCGTGAATCAAGTCTTCCGTTAGGATATATTCATTCAAGTCATATACATTGCTGCCGATATTGTTCATCAGATCCAGAATTTTATTGTGTAAGTTCTGGACAGCGAGACAATGGTGCTCAATTATTTTGGCCTTCGTTGAATAGAAATGTGATGAACGTTGCGTTTCTTCATTCAACGTTTCTTGAATCATGGACTTTATCAATTTGATAAGTTGATAAAGAACAAAACCCTACTCTTATTTTTATTGCATTTTTCAAGAACATAGTTCATTTTCTTAATGTAGTGCCCAAGGAGAAAAAAAGAAAGAAGAAAAAATTTTGTATGAAAAATATCGCGATTTAATGGGGAAAAAAGTACTAAAAATATTAAGATCGGTTTTTATCCAAAAATATTGTATGTGATTTTCAGAAAAATTTTACTTCTCATGAATGAAAGATATTTAGCTTACCTTTTTAACGGTATATATTAATTTTTAATTAATTTTTTTCTAAGAAAAATGTGTAATCCAACCACATAATTTGTGGAAAATAAAAAACTAGAGGTCATTTCCTGTCCACACCATTCGCTTTTGCGAATTCTTCTACTCCACTTGTTATGAATTGTTTTACTTTACTTCTTTTACAATTTTATTCGTGGAAGGTAAAATATGAAATGATGGAAGCGAATACAGTTAAAAATCTTTATATCGTGTTTTTTTTACTGGCATAAGTTGTAGTTTTGAATTGTGATTCTTGCTTATTGTTTGTTTGGGGGGTGTGTGCAATGGAACTTGCAGCACACCAATATATATATTTCAAGAATTAATACACGCTTATGAGTGACGGGAGAAATGAAACTTACCGGGGGCTTGGTCTTGATGGTGGTGTCGGTGAAATCGATGCTGTGCGTGGGGTTGATGAATGCGGTGACGATGGTCGTATTGGTGTGGTGATGATTTTCCAATGTGTGGTGATGATTACTAGACCGGTCCTTATTTCTTTTTTTTCGAATTCGAATGACGGCAAGCGCTAAAACCATTTTATTTGATCCTAAAAATACACAAAAAAAATTTGAGCTTGATTGGACAATTTTTAGCCGTGCCCCCGCCAACATTGAAATGTTTTTCCCCGGTTTTTCTTGAAATGTATCTGGCAGCCCTGTTGGTAAGTAAGCAAATCAGAATTATTGTTGTAAAACAGGTATGATTGACATTGACGACGAAAACGATATTGAAGTTGTAGCATCAACATCAGCAGGAAATGCATATCCAGGTATATCAGGTATATCCAGAGGTAAAACAAATTTGTTTACACCAAGACTGCTTTCAACTTTGGATAAGTGGAAAATCACTGATGGTGCTGCAGTTCATATCCTAAGTGCAACTGCTGACGCGTTGGGCTATGATATCGAAGATCTTATACTAAATCGTTCATCAATTCGTCGAATGCGTCAGAAACATCGTGCAACAACAGCACAAAACATTGCAGCAAACTTTGATGTAAGTACTGTAATGTGTTTGTGTTTTTCCCTATGCTTCTTTTTTTATGTTTTGAGTATAAATTAAGAAACTTGAGTTTTTTTTCCAGATTCCACGTAGTTTTGTTTTGCATTGGGATGGTACAATGTTACCAGAAATTAGTGGCAGGGAAAAAGTTGATCGCTTGCCAATCATAGTCTCATCTCAAGGTATCGATAAACTACTTGGCATTCCAAAGTTAAAATCTTCGAGTGGAAAAGAAATATCAGATGCCGTGTTTAATTCAATAAAAGAATATGAAATGCTTGATCGAGTTGAAATTATCTGCTTCGACACAACTGCTCATAATACAGGAGCACAAAACGGTGCTGCTGCTCTGCTTGAAGGAAAACTAGGTCGCGATTTATTATATTTTCCCTGCAGACACCATATTTACGAGTTGTTGATCCGTAAAGTGTTTGAAATTAGAGTGGCTACTACAGCCGGTCCAGAAGTGCTAATTTTTAATCGCTTTAGCAAATACTGGAATAATATTGACAAATTAAATTATAAGAGTTGTTTAGAAGATGAACACATTATTACAGTATTGACAGCTGAAGAACGTGGAACAATTTTAAATTACTGCCTAGATAACTTAAAACAAGCTCATAGCAGACGCGACTACAAAGAATTATTACAATTAGTTGTCAGTTTTCTTGGTGGTACGGTGCCGAATTTTAACACCTTTCGTATACCTGGTGCAACTTCTCATGCTCGATGGATGTCAAAATCTATTTATGCACTTAAAATGTATTTGTTTCGTAATGAATTCAATATGACCAAACAAGAGCTAAACGGTATACGTAGTGTCTGTCTGTTTATAGTTCGTATTTATGTAAAAGCCTGGTTTGGATGCACTAAAGCAATTGAAGCACCAAATCAAGACCTAAATTTAATTAAAAATATTATAGCTTATCCTGAAAGGGATATAGCTCTTGCTTTGCTACAAAAAATAAGCAATCATTTGTGGAATTTGTCGGAAGAAGCAGTCGGTCTTTCATTCTTCGATCCTAATGTAAGTGTTGCAATTAAAAAAAAAATGGTTCAGGCAATTAATGTTAAAGCAAATACAGAAAAATGCAAGCGAATAATAACTAATCCAACAAATATCGACACATTTGCGCAAAAAGATTTAAGCGATTTTGTAAATTCCAATACACACGCGTTCTTTGATCGCTTAGAAATTTCAAAAGAATTTTTGCAAGTCGATCCGTCGGATTGGAATGAAAGATTTGACTACGCTCAGGGATCACAAATTTGTAAAAACTTATCTGTAGTAAATGATGCAGCTGAAAGAGGCGCCAAATTCATTACAGATTATAATAATAAATTAACCCACAATGAAGAGGAGAAACAATTCCTTTTTCAAGTGGTTAAAGAATATAACATGAATTATCCCACTTAATTTAATGTTACTATGAGTATGTAATTAATAAAAATATTTCAGTTTATTCTTACTTTTCAAATAAATGCAAATAAAATAAAAAAATATATTTTTTTTTGCCTTATTTCTCATAATAAAAACAAAAAGGTGCTTGGGGCACGGCTAAAAATTATCCAATCGTTGTCAAATTTTTTTTTATGCTTTGTGAGACTAAAACGAATATTTTTAGCGCTTGCCGTAACATATATTCGAGAAAATAAACTTGTCCATATAAATAAGGACCGGTCTAATGATTACCAATGAGGTTTCCGTTGATGATGTTCTCGTGGCAAAGATGGTGGTGAATTTCTCGTGGCAATGAAGGTTGTGAATTTTATGAGTTCGCTGTTCGTGTGTAGAAACGACGGCAGATAAAAAGGAAGTGAGGTTTTTGGTTGCTGCTGTCAGGGATGGCGCTGAGCTAAGGGGGCGTTTGGCGTAAACATACCGCCCGCCTTGCAGTACTGCAACTTTACTCAGAGGAGAGTTGGTTGACGAAGGGGGTTCGTCGCTCGAGACTATGGGGAGTGGAGCTTAAAACCGGTACGGCTTCCTGAGGCTCCACCGGGGAGGGAGAGACCACGAGTTTGGGAGTGCTAGGTGCACGAGGTAGTGGCGACGGGAGAGCGCGCCTACCTAAACGCTGATATTGCCCGAGAGCAACCAACCGATGATGGTGTTCTGGGCGTAAGGCTGCCCGTAGTTATGCGGCAGCGATCCAGGCTGGAAAAACCGCGCAAGAATATCACACCCCAAATCACACCCGGATGCGGAAAGTCAGGAGCACTGCTTGGTCGGAGCCGAAGTGGATCGGCGTAAGACCCGGGGTGCGCACCAGATGTCGCGAGATCTCCGACGTTTCGCAACCCGAGTCAAACAGCGCTTGTTCATGCACGAATCCATCATGATTCCGAAGTCGCACCAGGGCTGTAGGCAGCAGTACGGTGGCCCGCTGCAAGGTGGGCAATGGATTGGCCACGGTGGCTAACCGGGTGGCGCTAGGCGTAGTTAGTCGAGCAGTGATGGGGCTCAGCGGAGCCGGGCCCCTGACCGCCGGAACCATCTCAGGAGATCGATGGGAGCCTTGTTCTGGTTGCGGTTCAGTGCGGTGCAGCAAGGTGTGATGGTGTTTGGTGCGGTGCGACATTGTTTGCACCGGATCGAGCTGGTGCATTGCTCCGTGCGGTGCGAAAATGCCAAGCAGTTGGTGCAGAATTGCAACCGGAGCACGGACGCACGGCGTGAGGGGGGTGACTTCTCCAAGAAGGTAGCGCAACGGCGTAGAGGGTGGCGGCTGCCACAGTACCGGCACGTCTTGGCGTCCGTCGGCGTCGGAGTGATCGGAGATACTTCTTCGCGACGGATCGCTCGAGTGGTTCGCGGCTTTCCGACGGGGTGCGGAAGGGGTTGTTCGTATGACGGGACGCATTCTGCCGCAGGGAAGGATTCTCACACTAGAGGCACACGTCCTGGTGCCTACATCTGACGGCACGGGGAAGTGCGGCGTTGAGGATTCTGGCTGGTGGAGGGAGTCGTATCCAATCGAGCGTCATCCATTTCCACATCTTGGACGAGGCGGCGGTGGTTATCGGCTGGGCGGCCGCCGACACCTCGTTGGTCTTGAACGAATCAAGACCCTTGTCGGATGAACATCCAGTTGAGCCCGGATCGGCACGCCCGTAAGAAGAAACTGCGGTACGATTCCGAGGGGCCCCGGGGGTGGGGTTGTGGCTAGTGTGGGCGGAGGATTCATCTTGTTGTTGGGATTCATTGCTGGAACGAAAAGAATGTAATAACGTTAGCGGGGGGGGGGGGGGTTCGCCGGGGTGCGATTAGATCCTTAAGATACAATCCTAAGAGGAGAGAACCGTCAATTTACTGAGGGGACGAGTAATGGTTCCTTTCTCGGTTCGGATGTCGACGACGCGTGTTTTCTCGTCGGCACAGTGATACAGGTGCGTCACGCGGCCGAGTCTCCATTGCGTTGGAGGGAGGTTGTCCTCGCGTAAGACGACAAGATCCCCAACTTTAAGGTCAGGTTGGGTTACCTTCCATTTGCTGCGTTTGTGGAGTTCGGTGAGGTACTCATGTTTCCACCGAATACAAAATTGCTGATAGATGGCTTTCACCTTCAACCACCTATTAACAATTGTGAGGGGGGAGTTCATTAGCGCTGGTTCCGCGGGAGCTAGAAGAGGGCCACCGACAAGGAAATGTCCGGTCGTGAGAGGCTGCAGATCCGAGGGATCGTTGGACATACTGCTGAGCGGTCTCGAATTGAGACAAGCTCCAATCCTAGAGAGAATGGTAGGTTTGGGAGAGAATCGAACAGAGTCCGGTTAAGGGAACAGACCGGAAGGTTGCCGGTTAGTTTGGGGAGCACTAAAGCCGTGGCTTCAATGAGCAGTCCGGCGGAGCGGGGGGAGCCGATGCTAAACTTACAAAGTTTGTTCACCACGGCTGTGACAGTTTCATTAACGCTGGCGACTTGAGCTTGAACCGTAGTGGTCGGAAGTCGCAAGCGTTTCTGTACGCGCTCTGACAGAAAGGTAGCATCAGAGCCGGGGTCGATGAGAGCACGAGCAAGGTAAGACTCGTTATGATGACCGATGTGAACCACTGCGGTAGCGAGTAGCACTTGCTTACTTCTGGAAGTGAAGCAAGTAAGCACATTAGAGGTTGAGGGGGCTTCAGTGGACTGTATAGTAGTGGTGGGGGGGGTTTGTCTGAGAGTGTGAAGGGGGGTTCGACTGCAATTGTTGTTGGTCAGCACGTGCACCGCGATGAGATGGGGTATTAGGGCGCGAGGTCGACATGCATGTGAACACACTCTTACAGTTTTTCACCTGATGTTAGTGTGCCAAACAGTTCGTACAGAATTGGATTCTTTGAACTGTAGCCCAACGTTTGTCTATGTCCATGGCTAGAAAGCGTGGGCAATGGCGAAGCGGGTACAGCTGATCAGTGCATAGTTTGCAGCTGGTCGGAACCATGTAAGCCTGGAACGTATTCACAGGTTTCGTAGTGGAGGAACGGCGTGCTGGGGGAATCGACACTTTCTTAGGGGGCTGCACCGACTTCCGAATGTCGTCTACGGTTTCCAACGTTTGGAAACGAGAAGTGAGGAAAGCGTCCATTTCACACCATTTCGGAATTTCGCGTTTAAGTGTAATGGATTGTTCCCATAGAGAGACAGTACTTTCGGAAAGGCGAGTAGAGCAGAGATGTACAACAATTGCGTCCCAGCTGCTCACGTCGACTTCGTACAACGTGAGAGCTGAGAGGCAGTTGTTTATCTCACGTTGGATGCATTTGATTGCAACTCCAGACTCCTTGTGGATTGGTGGGAGAGAAAATAACGCTCGGAGTTTAACGTTCACGAGGATACGCTTGTTTTCGAACCGATCGGTCAGATTCCTCCATGCCTGTTCGAATCCGCTGTCGATGAGGGGCGACTTCTGCACTATTTCCTTCGCTTCGCCTCGGGTCTTCCGGTTGAGGTGAAAAAACTTTTCGACCGGAGACAGTCGATTGTTTCGGATATAAAGCGCAGAAAACATATCGCGAAATGTCGGCCATGATTCGTAGTCACCCTTAAATATATCAGTGTCGCACGGCGGCAAACTGATGTTGTGACCCGAAAGATTAGTCTGAATCATGGGGAGAGATTCCAATTTCGAACGACGGTGAGGAACTGGGGCAACGAGATACTGCTGTTCGCTTATTTTTGCGGAGAAACGCACGTAAACCTGGTAGCACCACCTGTACTTGGTCTTAAGGGTGGTTAGATCGGAGCTTCGTGCATCTGCTTCCTCGTCAGCCGTGGAGATGAGATACTCTTTGAGTTCCTCCTGATGAGTGGCCAGCGAGAAACCCGAGTGTTCGCGCTCCGGAATATTGTTAAATTCGTTTTCGTATTCTTCTAGCGTTTCAGAAACGCTTATAAATTTAGATAGGGGGTCCATTGGAGTAGTTTACCGAAACGAGAAATATAGAAATTGAGTGTACTGAGTTAACTGACGAGTAGGAGGTGATACAACGCAAACCGATTAATTTACTTCCAGTCAAATCAACGAGGCACAAATACTTCAACTCGCGGTCAAATTATGACGCGAAAATTATTTAATTCGAATTCAATTAAATATACCAGAGGAGGATTCGCGCGGTAGAGAAAGTCAAAATAATTTATTACCAAATATTTTACTTGCCTCCGCTATAAATTGTTCTGGTAATGAAGTTTAAAGTTTTATTTTGTCGCACGCGTAAATTGGGCCACGGAAAACAACTCTGATGTTTTGGTTTCTCGTTGTTCTTTTTCGGCACTATGCCACGGTGAAATGTGATCGGTGTTGGGAGGGGAACTTTTATGTGTGCGTGACGTCACAAATGTGTTTTGTACTTTCTTACGAAAAACACTTGAAAGAGAGAGGGGGGGGGGGTTTATTTGGAAGCTCACGTGTTGCTTCCAAATTAGCAGCGAAATAGCGATGGAGGCCTGAAATATATATCTCTGGGGTTAGAGGTAATCGGTCGGAGTACAATCCGGGTCGATTGGACCAAATGTTTGTTTGGGGGGTGTGTGCAATGGAACTTGCAGCACACCAATATATATATTTCAAGAATTAGTATACACTTATGAGTGACTGGTGAAATGAAACTTTCCGGGGGCTTGGTCTTGATGGTGGTGTCGGTGAAATCGATGTTGTGTGTGGGGTTGATGAATGCGGTGAAGATGGTCGTATTGGTGTGGTGATGATTTTCCAATGTGTGGTGATGAATACCAATGAGGTTTCCGTTGATGATGTTCTCGTGGCAAAGATGGTGGTGAATCTATCGTGGCAATAAAGGTTGTGAATTTTATGAGTTCGCTGTTCGTGTGTAGAAACGACGGCAGATCCAAAGGAAGTGAGGTTTTTGGTTGCTGCTGTCAGGGATGACAGCAGCGGTCGTGGCCAAAGAGGTTGGCTATAAGGTTTGCCAGCGTGGTTGCTGGGGTGGAACGGTATTCTGCTCGAGAGGAGATGACGCTGAGCTAAGGGGGCGTTTGGCGTAAACATACCGCCCGCCTTGCAGTACTGCAACTTTACTCAGAGGAGAGTTAAATAAAAGAAAATCATAAAAAGTTAAAAGAAAATTTATCTTAAAAGTTAAATCATAAAAGATAAATAATAAATAACCTGCAAAATATTTCATTTTTAAATATAATAAAAAATCATAAAAAATAAATATAATTTAAAAAGTAAGTAATAACCCACAAAATATGTAATTTTTAGCAAGAGACGACACCTAAGAGGCTGTCGTCATATTTGACAGCTCATGTCGGTGGTTGTCGTCTCTGTGAATAGGTTTTTGCTCACCTCCAAACTACGTAAGACACGACACAATGCTTAGCTAAGACAACTCGTCGTCTCTGTGAATAGAAAAAGACGACAAACAGCTGTTTTAGACGACGACGACAGCTAAAAGTGACTCTCTGAATAAGGGGAGTCCTTTGGTTAGGGGCCCTTAGGTTTTTCCAAAAATGTATTTCACCAGGACACCAGTAGGACTTTAGGAGAAATCGCCCTTTGAAACGTTAAGATTTATATTCAAACATACTACCTCTACAACACTTGACCGTGAACTAGATAAAAAGGAGAAATTTTGTTCCGTTCAGCTTATAGTCTGTTCACATAAAAATATAAACTTGAGTTTGGACTTTCGAACATCTATCAGATGATCTAATAACAGAGCTGTTTAATCAATTCGTAAATATTTAATAGGTTTTTTGTTTTTTAATAACTGTATTCGTTTTTTGAACATTTAAGGTGTTTTTTGTATCGAACAATTAAAAAATGCGTAGATTTCATGAAATCCTAGTTTGCATAAAAATGTAGCTTTCTGACCTTGAGAAAATTGCGTGAAGTTAAATTCGTAGCGAACTTAGCACGGATATGAACCACAACAAATTCACCACACACTTTTTTCAAATCCATCACAGTTCGCTACGTAGCGAACTTTTTATTTTGTTAATATGTCTGCAATAATCACTGAAAATATATTTTTATTAAATTATTATTCACAGAAATAATAATTAAAAATATTTTTAATGAGCTCTGAATATTTTTTTTGAATTTTTGAAAATTCACTATTTTTGTTGTAAGTGGTCAGGATGAAGTGGCCAGTGGCTACCTTGGAGGAGGTGTGCATTGATCGGACCTGAGCTATTGGATAGGAAATGGAATCATGGTTAAGGGAATGTAACCGCCATGCTCATGTGGATTCGTGAATTATGAAATTGAAAATAGTGAATTATGAAAAATTAAAAAAAAATATTCAGAGTTCATTAAAAATATTTTTATTTATAAGAATTAGTATTGTTTAGGCTCGAGGTCAATTGAAAACGTTAATTCGTTTTCTGCACTTTATACTACAATTATATCATAATTGTAGTAATATGCATATAAAACAACAAATCTTTTTGTATTTATTTTAAAACACAACAACAAATTTATTTGACTCAAACTGGCAGATCGGATAGTTATTTCGAAACTTGCCAAAGTTTCTCATCAGCGATCTTTGTTGATGTGTCTTCCTGTATGCAACTGCCGCTATATGACTCCAACGTTAGACAACCTTGTTGTGAATTATAACGTTGTTAGGAAACTCAGAAGCAGACCATTGCAAACACAACTCAAGTTTTTGTCAAAATTTGTTGTTTCGTTTTTGTTTGTATATGTTCATTCTGTGGTGGACACGAGTTCGAATCCTAAACCAAGCAGAAGAACATATTTTGGACTATGCCTTCTCCCTGTTATGTGCGGTTTTTTAATAATAATTTTACTTATTATTTTTGCCATTAGGTGTTTGCAATTATTAAGTGTGCCATATCCGCTGCGTAATCGACTCTTGGATCGTACCTGAACGCCAAACGTTCGTTAATGATTGTTTTGGTTAGTCGTCTTTTTTGTCGACGTTCAAAATTATTTCGAGTTGTACTGAGCGAGTCGAATTTGATTGAATACGTTGTTCCGGAGTCATAATCGATCGCACTTGCGAAATTCTTACACGATTTTCTTCTGAACAGTGTCTGCGTTCTTTATCTTTCTCATTCACACGATGGTTATTTGTTCGAGCTGAGTTACGCGTATGTCGACCGTCTAACTTGTGGCATTTTAAAGCGCAAACCGCAAACCAAATTATTAAATTATCACGAACTTATATGACCACAGTAAACAAAAACACAAAATTATCACGCACTGATCACTGATAATAATTATTATCAACTTTTTTCAATATACTATGTATGGAAGAAAGATAGATTACTATCATTATTGTATATCATATAAAAAATTGTCATATGTTATTGTGTTTTTTAATATCATAAATTTTTTTTTCATTTTCATTTTTATTTTTTTAAACTTTGATGTGACAGCAAACAACTAATGTAAACTGTTTTCTTCTAATATTTTTTGACTGAAGTTTTATTTTCATACAAATTAAAAATACAAATTTTCGACTTTTCCTATCGATTTTCTCAAAATTTTCTTTCATACAAACCTTGTCCTGCCAATTACGAAACAAAATAACAATCAGTCAAATCGGTCCAGTCGTTCTCAAGTGATGGCGTTACATACATGTGGTATTTAATTTTTATATATATATAGATTACTACAATTACGATATATCTAAGTGTAGTATAAAGTGCAGAAAACGAATTAACGTTTTCAATTGACCTCAAGCCTAAACAATACTAATTCTTATAATACAATCAAAGGTCGAATAAACAAAAAATAATAAGTAAAATTATTATTAAATAACCGCAAATATGTTTAATTATTATTTCCGTGAATACTAATATATAAATGCGAAAGTTTGTCGGTCTGTTACCTTTTCACGGCTAATGATTTCAGGAAATGATTTCAGTCGCCGTAATGAGGAAACTATAAGGCTTTAACAGCGGAACCGTTGCAACGATTTTTAGGAAATTTTACATGGAGACACCTTGAGCCCTGGGAATGGACATAGGTTACCTATTTTATAAAAAGTCGACCTCTAAATGGTTGAAATGGGCTTGGCAATGATTTCAGTCGCCGTAATGAGGAAACTATAAGGCTTTCACAGTTGAACCGCTGCACCGATTTTGACGAAATCTCACATGGAGATACCTTCAGCCCTGGAGATAGACATAGGTTACCTATTTTATAAAAAGTCGACCTCTAAATTATTTAAATGGGCGTGGCAATGATTTTAATGCCCCTAAATTTCACACAAAACCAACAATTTTAATCTCAGTAGGAGCTGCTTCTAAAGCTTTTGATTAAAATTTATCCAATCTATGGATTTTGGAAATCATTGAGGGTTTAATGACCTACCGTTAATATAATTACGCGCCCTTTTCGAGTTCAAAGTTTCGGTACAGAAGGCAGAGAAATTGCACACACTCATCGTTGGATAGTTGTGTATTTTTCATTCATACGCTCATTCTTTAAGCCCTCTCATCGGAAATGCGTGTATGATGTCTAAACTGTGCAGACCCACTGTTAGAGGGATCTCCTCGGTCTAGTTGCTTTTCTCTTATAGAATTCCACACGCTGACCTGTACGTGCTCTTATCTCTTGTCGCACAGTAGGCAAGAAACAGAAGTTTATGTTAAATATAAAAAAAAATAAAACTACATACATATAACTCATTTTCTCATTTTATAATATAAAGAGCTCTTTATAGCTCCTGCTTTTTTTAGAACTAATTCGCGCTTTAATAATGTTACGATACCTTGATACTTTCATTCGACTTGCCGACGATCTCGTTGAATTTGAAGTAGATTTTAATACAACGCCCGCTAGGGAACAAACCGTTCATACGCTTGACATCCAAAGACGAACTCAAGTCTCAATGGATGTTGATCACATGTACTTTTGAAAGCATCCTGTCGGAAATAAAATCAACAAGCGACGAGGCCAGTGACTTGGAAATTATCAAGGAGAACCAGCGTAATTGTTATGGCATCTACGTGCGATGCGCCGCTACAATGATTGAGGCACTGGCAACTTCCTCCGCGTCCACAGAATTTTCCAGTTCACCGGCTGTGGCTACAAGATGCTGTGGCTACAATATTAGCTTGCCCCCCTGTAACATCGATGTGTTTCTAGGTGATTACCTCTCGTGGCCCTCATTCCGAGATATGTTCAAAAGCTGTCGAAAAGCTATTCTATCTCAGCCATAAAACAGAAGGAAAAGCGAAGTAGATCGTCCAAGCATCTCCTCTAACCAATGAGGGTTTCGTTCAGGCGTGGCAAAATCTTTCTGATAGGTATGAAAACAAAGGCGTTCTCGTTAATACGCTTTTAAAAAGCCTACTTAGTCTTCCCACATCGGAAACCGGAAGCGAAATAAAAAACCTACAGCGCGAAATTAATAATATTCTCGCCGCTTTGGCACTTCAAGGTATCGATACCTCCCAATGGGACGACATCATAGTTTTTTGTGTTCTAGTCCAGACGCAACACTATTGCTGTGGGAACAGTCCATTCAGAATAATAGTCAAATTCCCTAATAGACAAATTTAGATGCTTTCTAACCCATCCTTTTCAAACGCTGGAAACTGTGCAAAACATAAAAAGTACCCACACCACGAAAGTTATGCAGTCATCACAACCAGTCACAATTTCAAAGCGCGTCAACGCTTTCCAGTTGAATGTAGCCCTTTCTACGTGTCCTCTATGATCACGTAGTCACAATTTGAGATTATGTCTTAAATTTTAGAAATTGACATCCTTCAAGCGACAAACAGTCGTAAGAAAACATCGCTTGTGCATTAACTGCCTGGCCAAGTCAAACTCAATGCATGAGTGCCCCAGCAATTTCAACTGCACTGTATGCAACGCAAGGCATCATACCCTTCTGCATCGTTAAGAGGTTCAGAGTCAATCCTCTTCAGATTCTGGATCATGCTCGCCAGTTGCATACACCGGTCAAGAGTGGAGGTACGAAAATAGCCTGACGTACAAGTTTCTGACACACCTAGCTCTGCAATGAGAACCGCTGCGATTTCATCGTCAAAGCACCCCCATCGCTCAGCGAACTGTGATACATTTGAATCCTCTCCGAGGACCGCAACATTTCATCCCTATCCGAGGCCTTCAACACCAGCTCAAAAAAAGTCAAATTTCCGGCCTGAACGAAACGATCTCTGCGAAAGTTGCAAAGTCATGCGAGTTTTTTCTTAAATCGCCTCGCGATCCGAACTTCCAAATTCAGGTAACAGCTCTAGTACTGCCTCAAATAACGGGAAAGTTACCTGCTCATTCATTAAATAGTGCGCTACTCCGCAGCCTCCATAGATACATCGAGCTCGCAGACGTGAATATCGCCAAAAGTCAAATTGATGTCCTCATTGGAGCTGACCTCTATCCTGCAATTTTGCTTGACGGCATCCGCCGTGGCGTTCTGGGCTGGCTAATCATTAGCGGACCAGTTCCAATGCTAACTTCCGATAGCCCCTATCAAAAAGTATCCTACTTTAACACAGTCACTATCGAACAACAGTTCAACCGATTTTGGGAGGGGGAGGAACTTCTCTGATACACTGACGGCTGCTACATCGTCACATTCCCATTCAAAAGTGGATTTTTCAACGCATATCGTCCGGAACCTTCACGGAAAATGTTCCTCAAACAATATCTGCAATCAGAAGCACTATTAAACGGCAATAAAGACAGCAATATGATGAGATAGTACAACACGATCTCAACCAAGGCCACATTAATGCCGTATGACCTCCGACGATCGAACCTTGGTCCGAAGTCATCACGATTAGGGAATTTAGAACTACTCCACATTAAAAGATATTTCAAATACTCTACGCCTCTTTCAGTCGACCACCCATTCGCGGATTCGCATTCCACACTCGTATGAGCGCTGCTTTTCTCAAAACCCTTGTCATCTGCGAAACTCGCCACATACCACGCTGCACCTCGCGCCTCCATTCGCCTCCTCAGCGGGCAGCGCCACAACTACCGCTAATCCTACAGGAACTCCAAGAACTTAAGCGTCGGAAAGTCAACGCTTTCAGGGACCTAACATCAGATGAAGCTTTATCGCCAATGCCACGAACGAGAAGCCTTTACAACAAGGGCTTCCAGCCCACCACGCTTGCTCATCAGCGTCAACGACCACTTCGCCATTGCCGACGTGGCACGAGCTCGAGGCTCGGTTGCCGCCACTAGCTGCGCTTTCACGTAGTAACGATATGCAATTGGCCACAGCGATGCAGTGCAGCGTGATATCACCAACATACGATATTAGGATTAAAGACGAAAGTTCGAGGTCAAACCACCCAACCACGTGGTGAATTATCACCACCAATGTTATGCGGCCATGGCATATCACGCTCGTCGGCTGCAGCTCTTCCTCGAGAAACTTCAGCACAAACGTGCTCGACTCGACGCTTGCCGTCGCCCAAACCAACATCACGCGACGGTTTTCCCCACACCACCACGTCGGTCACCTACGACGGCGATCTGCTGCCATTGTTTGGGACGGTTGAATCGCTGCCACAGCACTCACCGCTGTCTCTGGTGTAGAGAAGCACACCGCACTATCCTCCACCTCCACTAGACAACCACGTTTCGTTCCGTGTCCCGACGTATTCGTTCGCTTCGCTTCCGGGTCCCGGGGATTAAGTTTTGCAATCCTGCAAGGTGGGCGGATTGTTTACGCCAAACGCCGCTCCTGACCTTTCGCGATCTCTGACACCTAGCCGATCAGAAGAGGCGACTTGAAAGCTCGACTGCGAGCTTTTCCCCACGGGGTCGGGTGCTGAACGAGCGAACCAACGACACTTCTTTCGGTCTCTTACGACATCAACCATCGACCGAGAAGGACGTGTCCAGCTGAAGCAGCTCACAATACACATATGTATGTATTTACAATTACATACACATACAGTAGATGCTCACAAATTAGAGCCTTCAGTAATTCGAACTTCCAGAAATTAGAATCAGTGTTTGCAATACATTAAACGCTCTGAAATTCGAATTTATTCTAATTTCTGAGCATGTTTTTTTTATATTCATATTTTTAATTTAAAAAAATACATTTAATATATTGGACTGAATTGTTACGTTTTGTTTTCTTATTTTTATCAAATAAAATTGAATTAAAAAAAATTTAAAAGTGTTTTATTTTAGTTTTTGGAAGTAAATTTACTCAATTTTTTATTTTTTATATGAAAAAAAAGTCCAGAAATTAGAATTCCCTCAAAATCCAAGCGGTTCTTATTTGCGAGCGTCTACTGTATTACAAATAAATAAAAACAATCAAACCAAAACAACAACAATTCATTCTGTTAAACAAAAAAGCCTGTGTGGCGCCTTGTTAGAAATAAACGTGATCGCTCGATCACGACGCAACCTTTTGATGACCGAAGCAAGCAATAAGGAGATGTTCGCAGAACACATTGCTCAACAAGCAAAGGATGGAGAAGAGATCCAACGCATCATTAGAAACTTTAAAAAGGATCCTGCCGAGCGTAAGAAAAGGATTGGATATTTCAGCGAGCGGCTACAAGCACTACAGGAGGTCTGAGAACGCTTTGAAGCTACAGACAATCAAATACGGATCATCAAGGATCCTCCATTGAACGACAACTATTTTACGTCGGATTATTATAACAAAATCATGACGTTGGTCGAGGAATATATTGAGCTATTTCAGCAAGAGATCACGGAGCAGCACAGCGCTGGACGGCAATCAGTCAACCGCACAGCATTCAGCGACGAAAGATCAGGAGCAAGCAGGAGCATTCAGCAAATACCAGTCGCAAGCAACCATGAGTCAAGGCGCACTGGGAATTGTAAGAAAGTTCGCCATCAGAGCAGCCTCATTAGAGCGTCTGATCAGCGCTATTCCTGAAAATCTAGAGGATCAACCGCGACAATTCTGCGAGTGGAAGATGCTGAACATCAGCCAGACATGGCAACAGATTGAGTCTTTAAATGACGAGATCTGGATGCACTTCGAGAATCCGGCAGCCATAGGGCACAGCAATCAGCAGTACGTCGACATGGAGCAAAGGGTGCAGCAGTTAATGACCAAGTTAGCCATCTATGCTGACCGAGGTGGCCACAACGCAACCATGGCACCGCAATCCTCCACTGACACAACCCTACGACATGCAGTTCAATTACCCAAAGTAACAATCCCTAAATTCGACGATAATTATTTGAACTGGCAACCATTCTATGAACTATTCTCCCAACTCGTGGACCTGCAGCCAATACCGAATCTCCACAAAATGTACTACTTGAAATCTAACTTAACAGTAGAAGCCGAACGGCTCATAAATCATTTCACACCAACAGAAGAAAACTACACATCAGCTTGGACAATGCTTCGGGAACGCTACGATATGAACAAAGCATCCCGAATCCGACTGAAGTTCAGAAAATCAGCCACTTTTTCGACTTCTTGGAAAGACACTTTCAATCACTGGAAGTGATTGGACAGAAGGCGGCTCAAACAACACACAAAATAGCACACGTACATGCGGCTGCTACGGCTCACCCAACCAATCAGGGTAATTGCAAGGTATGCAGGAGTGGGCAATATCCTTTATATGCGTGTGCAAAATTCCTGCAATTACGAGCGTCAGAGCGGCTTAACTTCGTCCGTAAGGAACACTTGTGCATCAATTGTTTGAAGACAGGTCACAAGGCAGACAAATGTTCATCACGAAGTTGCATGAAGTGTAACCAAAGGCACAATTCGCTGTTACATTTGGAGCCTGAACGAACAACTTTGGTTCCTAAAGAGACAAGGCAGCCAACTCTTGCCACCACGCGTGAAGATAACAGCACACCTTCCACCGTGGCAGCTGCCAACACTCAAGCCAGCAAACAGAAGGTGATATCACCTGAATCCTCTACAATACGCATCGAAGGTATCGGCGTTAAGGGACGATGATCAGATCAGCGCATCAATATCAAGCTAGAATCTACAACAGGAAAATTCTCCACCAGAGTCGAAGCACATGTCATTCCACAAATTGTGTCTTCACAACCCGCTTAATCAGTATCGCGGGCCAGTTGGTCTCTACCTACAAATATCACACTAGCAGATCCCAAATTCTATCAACCCAGCAAGATAGATGTTCTACTCGGAGCAGAATTCTATTACGACCTCCTCCAACCAGAGCAACTGAAGATGGATCATCTCCGGAAGCATGGAAGAGGGAGGTTCTACTAGGACGTTGACATGCGGAATATTCAGCAAGGATGAGGTAGAAACCCGTGAGCTTGTGGAACGATTTTGGAAGCTAGAAGAAGCCAATCATGATCGACAATTGACTATGGCGGAAAAAATGTGCGAAAACCATTTCGCACAAACCGTTTCAAGGACATCTGAAGGCCGATTCATGGTTCGACTTCCGTTTCTAGAGGAACCGAAATCTTTAGGCCAATCTCAACAGATGGCGCTAAAGCGATTTTACACACTCGAAAAAAATTGGATAAGGACAATGAGTTAAAGACAACATATAGCAACTTCTTAAGGGAGTATTTGAAATTAAACCATATGGAAGAAATAGCAACAAATGACATAGCATCACCACACTACTTCCTTCCACATCACGCCGCTTTGAAACCCGACAGCACCACCACAAAGCTACGAGTGGTCTTCGATGCATCCGCAAAATCCTCGACTGGTTTATCATTGAACGACATTCCTCACGCAGGACCTACAGTACAGGAGGACTTGTTTTCGATACTTGTACGTTTCCGGTCGCATCGATATGCGTGTTCAGCTGATGTGGAAAAAATGTACCGCCAGATACTGGTACATCTCGAAGATCAACCTTATCAGTTGATAGTTTGGAGAGAAGGCATCACCGAAAAATTAAGGTATTACCGGCTAAGAACCGTAACATACGGGACATCATCTGCCCAATACCTAGCAACAAAATGTCTCCAACATCTAGCAGACCAAACCAAGGGTACACATCCACCCGGATCTCAAGTGCTTCATGAGGATTTCTATGTGGACGATTGTTTAAGCGGCGCAGATACCTTCTCAGCGGCATTAGAAATCCAAAATCAATTGAAGGAAATATTGTCTTATGCAGGCTTTAAGCTGCGAAAGTGGTGTGCTAACCATCCCAGATTGTTGCAGGACATTCCACGGCAAGATCAGGAAGTCGACCTAGACTTAAATAATTCAGACGCACCTCTCATCAAAACGTTAGGAGTGCTCTGGCTACCCAAAATAGATCAGTTCGTCATTCGGGTACAGATGCCAGTCACAACAACGGTGACAAAAAGGTCAGTGACATCAGACGTTGCCCGAATTTTTGATCCATTGGGGATCCTTGCTCCTGTAGTAGTAACAGCAAAGATTTTTATCCAAAGACTTTGGCAGTTGAACTTATCCTGGACGACAAGCTTCCAGAATCCTTGCAACATGAATGGCATAAATTTCAAGGCAAATCCACTGCCTTGCACAAAATCAAGGTTGATCGACACGTTTTTACCACATAGACACTCTCAACTGTACAGATACACACATTTGTAGACGCTTCTGAAAGGGCTTTCGGGGCTGCAGTTTACCTACGATCAACATACAAACATCAGATAACGGAGGTAACCCTCTTATGCGCAAAATCAAGAGTCAGTCGCTCCAATGAGAACCCAAACGATTCCCCGACTGGAGCTTTGCGCAGCGCTGCTAGGAGCCGAGCTCACATGTAGAATAAAAAAAAAACTTAAGATTGCACAACGTCAAAATCTTTTTTTGGACGAACTCCGAAATCATCTTGCACTGGATCAACGCCACAGCATCATCATTTCATAACTTTGTGTCCACTAGAGTTGCAAAAATTCAACAGATGACAACAGCTGACCAATGGCGACACGTGAAGTCCATTGACAACGCTGCCGACATCCTGTCAAGAGGAGTATCGCCTGACATATTACCCACATGTACCATGTGGTTCTTCGGCCCACGCTTCCTATAAGGTCAAGAATCCATATCCATCCATCCAAAAACCTATCCATTGAGTCGCCATTAGAAAAAAGGATTATCTCAACAATTGCAACAGCAACTTCAACAAGTGGAAGGGATCGCGAGCAATTGATATACGGTATAAATCACAGAAACTCATTCAAAATGCTTCAAAGAACAATTGCCTATGTGCTACGATTTGCGCAGAACTTTCGAACACCAAAACATCTACGGATCGTCAGCATTACATTCTCCATAGAGGAATTGAATCAAGCCTCAATCATTATTATCCGAACAATCCAGGGTTCAGACTTCAACGACGAAATCAGCTTATTAGCGAAACAAAGGCCGTTAAGTAACAACAACCCAATAAATGACCTTTCACCTTTTCTTGACGAGAACAAACTTATTCGTGTTGGAGGGCGCTTAGCAGCAGCTAGCCTGACCTATGATGCGAAACACCCTTTCTTGATGCCTTACAACTATCCTTTAGTCAAACCAAAGACAATATAATACAAAGATGTCTCACTCAGTACGTTGAAAAATTTGAAAAAAATTTTGTGCTGATCTGATAGCTTTAGCGTTCTTTAGGCCGTGGTTATGCTATCGAGTTTTGCTTGGCAAGTAGGACTTTTTTTTGTTGTTTTGTGTTTAAAAGAGAGAATGGGTATTTCTCTGTTCTCAACATCACTCTCTCACACCGAGCACGAAAACTCGGTCTAGCGTACACCGAGGACACCAAGCAAACCGGTGTTGCTTAGTCTCAATATTCACAAAAGTATTGAAAAGTGGAATGGAGTGAACTAATGGAATTAACTGATAAATTTATCAATCATATTCGTCTGATTATCGTTCCAAAATATTACGACTATATATTTTAAACACATTTCAATTAATATAAACATTTGGTCTTCCATCGCGTCGAAAACAACATCTAAAATAATACGTTTTCTCATTTGTGTAGTAGACGGGTTGCTGTTGAAGGTGAGACAAAATATACATATTTGAAGAAAGCAAGCGTGGGCCAACCACAAGCGTAACCACTCTTTTTGCACGGACTCCGGTCACAAAAATTAGATAAATTTCTCACCGAGTTTTGCTCGATAGCATAACCACGGGGTTACCGAACCAGAAACGAGATTTTTTGTGTTTTTATTTTTACTGATGTTTTAGCTCCTTTTTGTGACTTGATTGATTTTGACTTCGGCTACTATTTTAATAGTGATTTTGGTTTTTTATTTGGATAATTTGGCAATTTATTTATTATTTATATTATAATCAGTAATTTGTAATTAATAATAATTAATTAATAATATATTATACAACAATGTATACGTTGTACAAAACAAAGTTGAAATGCGCATCGGTTTGAGGAAAATAATGAATGTTATTCTCACAGGTTTAGTGTTTTAGATCGTTTGATAACCACATTACACCGTAAGCATCGTTCTTGGTCATATTTAAAAAAAAAACGATCCAAAAAATCTAAACTTCAAATACTGAATCATAAATAAATGGCATTTAATATTTGGAGATTTCATTTTTTATTGTTGTTTCTACTGATATAGGGCCTCTAAAAGTTTGTTATGCCACCACCCTTTGTTGTTATAATTAAAATAAGATGTTCTACATTCTGATGGCAACTGCTTTGATTCTTTACACTCATTTGTAGCAAACGCGCTCTCTTTTGTGCTCACTTTCTTGTAAGTTGCAGCTCTTACTCTCACAACTTGATCTATTACTCTCACAACTTGATCTCTCGCTCTCACAATATGTTCATTTTACTCTCCCAAAGCTTCAGATGGGATTTTCCGAAAATCCCAATTGAATTTTAGCTGCTCGGTTGTTTTGTATGGAGTGAGACATCTTTGTATTATATTGTCTTTGGTCAAACTATTGTTGAAGGAATTGCATGACGAAAATAAACATTGCGGACCACAAGCACTTCTTGCCGCGTCCAGACAACGCTTTTGTCGAGTCGGACAATGCCAGAGGATAGAGTTACGCCAACACGACCATTTTTAGTAATAGGAGTGGATTATTGTGGCCCCCTCTGGGTGCACTACAAGGTAAGGGGTAAGAAACCACACAAGACTTACTTGGCCATCTTTTGCTGTTTCGCTACTAAGGCGGTGCACCTCGAACTGGTGAGTGACCTCACCACGGAAGCATTTATTGGTGCACTTAAGCGATTCATCAGCCGACGGGTACGTTGTCGCACTATATATTCAGATAACGCGACTAATTTCGTTGGAGCAAAGAATCTACTGAGTGAATTAACCCAGTCCATTTTTTCGCCACACGCACAACAAGAAATCATTAAGTCATGCAACACTAAGGCAATCGAGTTCAAATTCATTCCTTCTAGAGCCCCACATTTCGGAGGCTTATGGGAGGCAGCGGTAAAATCAGCTCTTAGAAGCACATCTACAGCTTCCTTGACCTATGAAGAATTAGAAACGGTGATCGTCGAAATCGAAGCTATTCTCAACTCACGACCGATCACCCCCTTGTCAGCAGACCCCAACGACCTAACGGCACTCACACCAGGTCACTTCCTCATCGGCGACCCTTAAAAACAGCTCAAGTTGCTCGGGCGACCGCTCAATTTAAAGGGTCTGCGACACGTAGATGGAATTCTCATTTCTACTGATGGCACTGACTAAACCTATAACCATAACAGAATTCGAGAATAAACCGAGGGATATATTTCGAAGGCATAGGAACAACGAGACTGTCGCGCACTAGTCATACACTTCTCGTCCATCAGTGCAGAATTGCAATTTGATAACGACATCGTAACCAGCACTCGTCTGTAAAGATCAGCATTTGACATTGTTGGTAATGTTGTTTGATCATTATTTGGAGTACTTGACAGCAATTATGCAGAAGAAATTTCCATGACCATCAACAAGGTTCAGAATAACGAACATTTTCTACTCGCCTTACTAAGGAATCAAACATCAATAGTAGACTCAACGCTCAACATCATCAAAAGAGACCAACAGGATACTAGAAGTTATCTCAATCGCATGCAGACTCAGTGGACGGAAATACGTCAAGAAGAGGAGCATCACAAAATGTTTGAATGGTACAGCCTACTGTCATCACAGTTAACTATCTTAGCATCTAGGCTTCAGAAAACTTATGCCGACATACTTGACGTACTTACTGACGCACATCATGGTCGAATGCCTATTACTAGTAACAGCCCATTACTAGTAACACCAGCTCAAATGAAGGGTCAAAATCAAGAAATCAAAGGGCATCTCCCACCAGGTGTCATCTTACCTATCAACTCAGACGAATTACTTAAGCTATATAAAAGCATGGCTTCTAAAGCCACATTAACCGATGATCATATGGTTTTCATCATAACTATACCGTTGGTCGGATTAGAAGAATACGACTTATTCAATTTGATTTCTATCCCAGCAATAATAAATCGCTCAATAGCTAAAATCACACTAATACAGAGTTACTAGCGATTAACCCTCATCGAGATAGGCACATACCCATGAACTGGAACGAACTCCAAACCTGCATCTTGATCTCAATGGATCAATACATCTGCTCTAACCAACCGATAATTTATGGCCCTGAATCAGGTCACAAATGCGAATACAACTTGCTGACCAACAAAATTGCATCGGCATGTAAGGTTACCTTCACAGAAACCAAGGTGGAATGATCCACCCTAAGCAAGAGAAACCAATGGATCTTCGCAACTCTTAACAAAATGGAATGACAGTTGTATGTGGAGAAGAGTCATTTTCAATTCGCTTGGTGAACGCAGGCATGATGCAAGTCAGCAGTAATTGCACAATTCGAAATGCTGCAATGGCGCTTGAGGGACATTCTTCAATATCAACCACTATGCATATTTCCTACCCTCGTTTTGGCCCAGTCAACTTAACAGTACCGCATAGATCTGATTTAGGCCCAACAGGAATCTACAACAGTAACAAAATCACAACGGAAAACCAGGTTTTAGAAGACTTCAAGAATCGTCTGAAGGGCGCAACATTTCCGGAGTCAATTCAGACGAATTTAATCCATCATCATGTCACTAGCTACAGCGCCTTATGCCTAGGAGTACTAGCTGGGTCCTGGATAATATGGCTCATAATATCCAGAAGACGGATTTCTGCATCGTCACCAAACCAGGAAGTACGAGATGAACATCCATCAACCTCATCTCAAGGCCCACCGAAGCCGGCACGTTCAACTCGCGAATCATCATACACGATTCGCATATGAAGTCGAATAACATTCGACGGGCGGGAGGATGTAGCGTTTCACAATTTCGCTACGAAGTTGCTGACACCACTAGAAGCCATCCGTTCACAACCAATGCAACCCGAGCCAAGTCATTGACTCAGTTCAATGCCAAAAAACCATCGTTCGTTGCACTCCGGACTTATGGGGTCATTCTGTATCTTTCAACGGAAACGTCAGTGAACGTTCCCAAACGAACGCCGTGTTCTTAAATTTCTATTCACTAGCTTTTCCAATGGATTTCGTTGAGCGAACTCGATTTCGTTCAACTTTCCAGGCAACTTCAACCACCAAACGCATACATATTCTACACTTGTTTATGTTATAAAGACAGTTTGCTCTTTTCGTCTTATAAGTAATTGTATGCGTTCAATAATTTTGTGTTGTGATCTCTTTTTCTCGCGTCATTACAAGCATCGTGAATGTTATAATTTATATTATGCTTAAATAGTTATAAATAGTGATGTATTGAAAATAAATTGATAATAAATAATAAAAAATTGATAATAATTGAAAATAAAATTTAATAAAGGCATAATGAACTTTGAAGAATTTTGGTCGTCGAGTAGCTTGGAAGAGGAGGATTCAAATCTGAACACTTATGCCAAGTTCGGAACAGGGAAATTAGGAGCAATGGCAGTGTACTGGATATGCCGCGTCAAGAAATATAACAAAAAACAACACACCTTCTGTTCTGATCGCAGGCAAACGTTTGCTTTTTTCTGTACGTTTGATTTGACAAAGAAACACGGGTGCGTTTCCATTCTTAAAAAGTACTGAATTCCGTTTTCCAGGGCAAACACACAAACAGCGTGGAAAGTATTGTTGTAAATTGGAAGGAACGGCGATTGCCGCTTCAAAATAAATAAGAACCGTCGGCGTACGTTAAGCAGCATTTCGATCAGCTGTTTTACGAAAAACACAAAGCAAAACGGGTGTAAACGTTTCCGTTGAAAGATACAGAATCACCCCATTAATTTATATTTGCTGACTATGTTTTATATTGTTCTATATGTCGTTGACTCAATTCAAGGCCAACCAATGTTAACGGCCATATATGTATGCTTACATAGACAATTTAGCAGTATAAAAGACTGCGATTTTTATCAATAAAGAGAGAGCTATCAAAACCTTCAAGGTGTTTAATTGAAATAGTGGTTCTTCGTTTTACTGTGCAGTTCCTCACCGAATCGGTTCAAGTACCGAGTCGAATTTTCATTCACCTTTCAGTTAACTCATCGAATCGGTTCAAGTACCGAGTCGAAGCAAATCAAAAAGGCCTAAAGTCGGTTCATGTACCGAATTTAGATCCCCTTTAGCTAACAATTGTGTTTCATACTAGATTAGAAATAAAAGAATGTAGCAAGAAACAAATATGGAGTTTGACAAATATTCTCATTCAACATTCTAAAGATACGTTTGGATAACTCTTTATTTTCGATATTTCGGTATTCATTCAATACTTGCGTGTTACTCCAAGTTTCGGTACCTCTCACGCTATAGTTCTACGAGTGCATGCATCAAACCGATATCAGTGGAAAGATCACGACGTCCTCTTTTCAACAATGTATAGCATATATAGAAGTTGTATTTCGGATTGATCGAAATTTGCATTCAAAGTTTGCTCTGATAGGTTAAGTTTAGGTGACCTCTGACGCCAAAGTTCTAAGAGTACACGCATCAAACCAATATTGTTGGAAATATCTCGACGTCCTTTTTTCAACGACTTATGGCACATGTCGAAGATATATTTTGGATTGATCGAAATTTGCATTTAAAGTTTGCTCTGATATGCACCGCGTGCAGACTAAGTTTAGGTGACCTCTGACGACAACGTTCTACGAGTACATGCATCAAACCAATATCGTTGAAAAGATCTCGACGTCCTCTTTTCAACGACATATAGCACATGTCGAGGTTATATTTCGGATTGATCGAAATTTGCATTTAAAGTTTGCTATGCATCGCACATAGGCTAAGTTAAGGTCTGACGCCAAACGAGTGTTCGCATAAAACGGATATGGTTGGAAAGCTCTTGGCGTCCTCCTTTCAACGATGTATAGCATATATCGAAGGTATGGTAGGTAGGTAGGTAGGAGGTGGCGCCCACAACGAACTCGATGTCGGGCAACAATTAAGGCTTAGGAGCCTCGTTTTGAAACCACCTAGAAAACTTGAGGCCTGAAAGGGTAGTAGATGTCCGCTAAAATGGAAGTGTTGTTCGTTTTAAACCCAGCCCGTCAAGTTGAGGAACCTGAGCAGTTGCCTGGGATGGAATTTGGCGACTTCCTCCAGTCCATTGAAGGTGATCTTGCCCCTAGTCGTAAATCTGGCCCGCATGAGTGCCGGGCATTCACATAGCAGGTGCGGCAGGAAGCGTTGTAGGGCAGGCCCAGACGTTCTGCGTGCTCATCAATCGTCCAGTGTCCGGTGATCACCCCGACGAGTGATCACCGGTGATCACCCCGAATCGCGGTATAAGTCTCCTTTTAGAGTGTTGAGTGACGAGCTCATCCGCCCTTTCGTTACCGTGGATGCCTCTGTGTCCTGTGACTCAGAATAGCTTCACCTCCGCGTAGCGTCAGAGGTTATTAAGGTCCGTGCGGCACTCTAGCATCGCCTTGGAATACGTGGTTGAGGCCAGCAGGGAGAGAACTTCTGCCAGTCTCTTACAGGCATCCCTTATGCCTGATATTTCTGCTTGGAATACACTGGCGTAGTCTGGGAGTTTCAGGGATATCTATCTCCTACTCCGACATTCATTTTGGAACCATTGGTGTATACAATGACGTCGCAGTCTTCGGTAATGAGTTCCGCCCGCCTTTTCCATGCGAATCTAGAAGGAATTTCGGCCTCGAAGCGCCTTTCCAAGTCGGTAGTTTTCACGAGGTAGTCAGTGCTACCGTTTTCCGGCGAGTTGAGAGTCAGGTCCAGACCACTCCCGTGACCATAATATCCGGGACTCCAGTTGTCCGATTCCCTTAGTCGCAGGGCAGCGATGGTTGATGTGAGTTTTATATATAAGTCTATAGGGAGGATATTCAGGATGGCATATAGGGCTTCTGTTGGACAAGTCCTCAGAGCTCCTGTGACCCCCACACACGCCGTGCGCTGTACCCTCCCAACACGTATAGAGTGAGACTTCTTACTTGAAGCCGTTCACCAGACCAGCGTTCCATATGCCAGGATTGGCCTGATGATAGCAGTGTACAACCATAGTGTGAGTTTGGGCTTCAGTCCCCATTTCTTTCCGAAAGTTCTGTAGCAGGAGTAATAGGCAATATTCGCCTTCTTAATTCTCTGTTCTATGTTTTCGCTCCAATTCAGTTTGAAATCGAGAATTATGCCTAGATATTTTGCTTATCTCGAAAGTTGAAGCTCCCGTCCGTGGAGGATTCACTCCTAGCCCTCTTGGAGTAGCCCATGCGATAATTGTGCGGAGGGCTTGATCCGTGACGGAGCTTAACGTTAATGTGCAGAAGCCAGTATGACAAGGTCATCGGCTTAGGCCACGGCTTTGATTCCCGCTGTTTGCAGCTATCGAAGGTATATTTCGGATTGATCGAAATTTGTGTTCAATGTTTGCTCTGAAGGTAACAATGTATGGGTGAAAAACACGAATTTGAAATTCGTGTTTGTGGTTTATGGCTTCACTATTTACGAATTTAACTATAAATAACGCGAATATAACCTCACACACTTGTGGTCGGATAATACTCTTCGATGAATGCTTCGAGTGGTTGTTTTTCTATAGTTGAGTTTATTTGTAAGTTCCACTGTTTTTACAATAGCTGACGAAGCTTTATGGCCAGTACGAAACCCGCATTGAAACGGCGACAACAACTTGCTGACACTAAGATAATTAGTGATCTGTTGAGCTATCAGCTTTTCATATACTTTACTCAAGGACGATAAAATGCTTATAGGTCAAAAATCACTTGCCTCAATAATAATCATGGGGTTATTATTTTTACAAATAGGCAGAACAATGGCTTTTTCCATAGATCTGCAAATGTGGATGTAGCAAAGCATTGATTTATTATATTAGTCAATGAAATAATAATGTAAGGAAGTATTACCTTCTTCGCCAATAGCATTAGACTATCATTTAGCATTTAGCAATAGCATAGACTAGCAATAGCATATCATTTATGCAATTGTCAACGTCAGGCTCAGTGACAGAAGAAATATTAAATGACAGCGGTATTATAGAATTAGTCAGGAGTTAACAGTTTTCAGTAATTCCATCAATCTCAGCAAAGTAGTCATTTAAAATATCAGTATCAATTTGGCACTCTTGACTGATTTCAATAAGCACACCCAACTTCTTTATGTTCTATAAATTCTTCGTATGAGGAGAGGTGCTCAGCTTAGTAGCAAAATATCGGCGCTTGGCAATCCTAGTGACCCGAACAGCATTATTCCTTGCTACCCTAAATATTTCCCAATTCTGACTTCTTGGATTCCTACGCCAATTGTTATGAAGCCTTTTTTTTACTTTAATAGCTTACGTTATTTTACGATTACATCAACATTGATTTTTTTCTCTTTCCCTTCCCATGGGGGGAATTGAGCTCTTCCTAGAAGTTGAGAAGAATACTCACTCACTGAGTATTATTATTGAAATAATAATATGGACCCGCATCTGGAAATTGCGATTACGACATACATACAACATCCCTCTGCCCTTAGGGAAAGAAAAATTTAGTATCGTACAAAACGATATTAAATTTTTCTTGTATATTTATGTATATTTTGGTTTTAGGTGGCTTATGTGTGTTTTGCCTTTAGCATTCTTTCTATAACATATATCTTTTTTGTGCGTAATAATATGATTTAGGTAATAGTACTTAATATAAGGGTCATTGTAATAATAACAATTAGAAATACTTGTTTTATATAATAAAGTATGTTGCTGTTGACGTCGATGTCGATGTTGATATACCGATGTCTTCCTCTCGATTTGTTGTATAGAAATGATGTTGCTAGGTAGCCGACTTGGTTGTAGTGTCGCCGAAATGGCTGCTGTTAACTTTTGCTTTCATCTCCATTGGTGCCCATTGTATTGATGATCAGATGTGTTTGTTCGTTATTTGTAGTACCATGGTTGTCCCACGCATTTGGATCAAGTATTGCTCGCTTGATATCTACTCCAGGTGGAAGGTTGAAGATAAGATGTTTGTCAGCACCATCATTTGATAAGTATGGTAAGCGCTGGTATTCTTGCTTCACTTGTAGTTGCGTCGCATTTTTACATCGCCGCCATTTAAGGTATTTCAACTTATGTTATGTTTATGTTTTAATATAAACTCCTCCGCCGTACTTTCGTCTTGGTGGATTTTTTCGAATGTTCGGTTGGTCCTTTACGGAACCGTGAGGCATCCGGTGTTCGAAATTGACCAAAGGTTGTAAATATGGCATCGACAATGGCGGTATTGCCGCGATATATTTCGGCTTATGGTCAAACGCCCGATAATGCACCAACCATTGAGTGTTATAATAAAAAGAAAAAGTTAATGGAAAGTGTTCAATGCCCAAATATTATACACGAATACAACCAATACATGGGCGCTGTTGACCTTTTGGATTCGTCACTCGGGCGTAGTCATATCCGTATAAAGTCACGTAAGTGGACAAATCGCTAGTTCTACGACATGTGTGATATGGCCATAATAAATGCCTGGATTTTATACAAACAACACCATGCAGTGACTTATCAAACGGAGTTTTGCATGAATTTGAGTCTGAAGTTGCCCATTGCTTGTCGAAATCTGGTACTGAATTGTGAGTGGGAAAAGGTCGACCAAGTAATCTTGATGTTGAAATTGCTGCGAAACGTAGTCGCCCATTTTCTGCTCCGCTACCACCGCGCGACATCCGCCAGGGAAACGTTGGGCATTTACCAGAATATATCAAGGAAGAGAAGCCACGATGCGAAAATGCGAAAATTCCGAACAAAGGTCAGATGTCAAAAATGTGGGGTACATTTGTGTTTTTCACCTGAAAAAATCGTTTCTCTGAGTTTCACGAAAACTAAATTCCATTTTTTATACTTATGTTAATTTTCCTGTAAATTTTTGATTGTTCTCAATAAAATTTCTTTAGTACAAATCCACTTTCTTCAACCTGTTGCCCGGGCACCTGGTGGTTCCGCTAGAAACCATGTGTTGTTTACCTTGTTCAGGTAAGTGGCTATATACAAAGTCAAGGAAGAATAGTAGTTCAGAATCTCGAGTTTTATAATTTTGATTTTTTTCGGTTCAAAAAGAAAAATCAAGATATTAAGGGTTAATAATGATATTACAACCCAACATTTTTACTTTTGTATATGTTGTTGTTGTAATGTGCTCTGTATCGCAGATGAATAGGTCGCAGTAGATTGTACAGCCGAACCTGTGGTTTCCTTAGTAGTTCGTCTACTCGGTGATTCATCGCCACGACGTGATTATGCTGTCACATACGCGTTAACGCGTGGCGACTTCCGCTTGAATGTAGATTAGTAACAAAGGCAGGCAATCCACTTGCAGGACTTAATACAAAGAATGGCTGTTCCGTCACCCTATTGTGGTGTCTTCTTGAAGTATGAGTGCGTCCCTTGTGCTGCTCTCGTGGGAATACATCGGGATGATTGTTAGGTTTTCTGCATGCTCGCTTCTTCTTATATCTTTTATATTTTTTTCTAATGCTTAATTACCCTATTTAACATATTTTAATTCTTACAATAGATATATGTATGTATGTATATTTTACTTATTTATTAAACATTTAAAAATAGGTCAAACTTAAATTAAAATTATTTTAATTAATATATTTTAATTCTTATGCTAAAACGAGAACCAATCCAAGAGAACCAATCCGAGAACCGAGTTGTTTTGATCCAATTAAAATATTGTATGTAATATCTATGTTATTTCAATATCAGATTTTATTTTTCTTCTTAATCAATACATAATGGTTTTAGTTTGTAAAAATTAAGTACATTACTTTTTTTTCCTTATAATTATATGACTTTGCGTTAATCGGTTAAATGAGTTAATTTAATTTACATTATGTGTATTTTATACCCTACACCTTAAGGTTAAGGGTATATTACCTTTTTTCACGAAATGTGTAACGCATAGAAATAGAGAAGATAGATATAGAAAAGTATATAATCAGCGTCACCTCGATGAGTCGATTTAGCCATGTCCGTCTGTCTGTCTGTTGAAATCACGATCACAGGAAAATCGGTGAAGATATCATAATGAAATTTTGCAGAAATATTCCTTCTTATGGTGTGCAGGTTGGTATTGGAATGTGATATCAGCATTCGCTTTTGAGTTGACAAAATTCGCTTTTGAGATGACAAAAAAAAATTCCGGGGTATAGAGTAGCATTTTCCGTTAATATGCCAAATATGGGCGTGATACGCCCACTTTTAGGATACACAGGCAAAAGGGGGTCTTAAATGGTTATATTTTTAAATATATAAACTTTCTGAATAAAACTTTACATGACTTATTTTCCAATAAAACATATAACAGCAAAACTGGGCGCGGTCCGTCCAATTTTACACTACTTATACAGTATAGCTCATGAAAACAAACTTATTACCACGGAAATAAAGCTTAAATTTGAACACAATAACAAAACTATTAGGCTAGTTATTTTGTTTTGAAAACAGGTAACGGCCACGCCTACTATTTATACAGTGCCGTAGCTAGACTCATAGTACCCGGGACGGTTATCAACTTGCAACCCCAAAAATTCCTAGAATTCAATAACTCAATAATTGATTTCCGAAATTGGCCGCCCGCCCTAGCTACGCCACTGTATTTATCTGTGATTAAATGTAATTACAAGCTACATTTTCTTATAACCACATACCTCTAGTTTCAGTTTGTATTTCTTTCTATAATGTTATTGTTCTGCAATAAAAAATCGAAATAAATAAAAAATTGAAATGAATAAAACTAAATTAATTAAATTTTTCCAAAATTTTAACGCGTAGGATATTTAAGATAGGCCGAATATAGCACTCTTACTAATTTTTTAATCAGTCCATTCAAAACGGTGTCTGCGATGCTGTGATTTGTGCTTATAGAATAGCCGAAAGTCACATGGAGCTAAGTCAGCCGAATACGGGGGTTCGGGAACTATATGCGTCAATTAAAGTGCTTCAATATTATTTCAATATATTATTTCTTACCCAGAACTTCCCCATTTTCCATGGATTTTATTAATCTATCTTAAATTTGTGGGATAGTAAAAAGATGTTCCAACAAGGAATTCAAGTTTAAGACGAGGTCCTCGTTGTCTCGGCATTCAAGTGGCATTTGAAATTTGGAAAATTATGAAAAATGCAAATAACGCCACATTCAAGACGTTGTAGAAAAATGCTAATGGCCACCTGTTTGTTTGACGCTTACAGGTATATTCTCCAAACACCTGGTGCATGACTTCTACGCCTCCTTTATACTTATTGTTAAGTTTGACAGGTCCCAGTAGGCGCTGCATATTTGCGCCTTATGTTACGAATATTTCGATTATTTTAATTCTCACGATTGCTTCGTGGTTCATAATGCTTGCAAGCCGGTCAGCGAGTATTTCGATTATTGCGAATTCTCACGTGGTTCATATTACTTGCAATCAATTCAGTCAATATTTGAACTAGTTTGATTCTCAGGATAGTTATTGCCGTCGGTGCAATTCTGTATATAATTATTCATAAGTATTAGTGCAATGCAATTATTAGTGCAATTAGTATCAGTTATTTATAATTAGAATTTAGTTCTGTATATAATTTATTCATAGGTATTGGTATAAAAATATAAATAAATAAATAAATAAAATAATGTCTAAAGTCATACAATTCAAGAAAATTAATAATCACAATAGATCCTGAATGCAGCCAAATGTCTAAAGTCAATCAATTCAAGAAAATTAATAATCCCAATAGATCCTGAATGCAGCCAATCACCTAGACAACAAAGAAAAAATACAACAACAATCAAGTTGACAGTTACCCATGAGGAGAGTAGAATAAGTTCGATTAATGAAATAGACACGTGCGAGTAATGTAATTTAAACCCAAAAATAAAAAATATATATCCAATGCACCTTCGTGCACAAACATATGGTGCCTCCTATGAGGATTGATAACTCACGATTTATAATTTACAACATTCAAGAAGATAAGTTTAATAAAATTTCACAATGAGCAAAGCGGAATCGCCTGAGATGCCACCGGAGCGTGCAGAAGAGCTCATAAGGCTACAGACTGATTTGCTTCAGAAGGTTACAAATGCTTTACGGAACTTCAAAAAGGATAGTTCAGAGCATCATACGAAAGCATACTTCGATATTGGGCTCGAAAAATTGCAGAAGAAGAACACCGACTTTAACAAAAGACATGTGTGCTTAGTCCAAGCTCTGAAGGATTCCAACAACAAATACTTTGCTGAGGAGATCGCCGACGAGTTTGAAGAGGCGTATCTTAATTCCATTTCTATCATTACAGAAGCGTGTAACCTAAAGTTTCCCGAAGTTCACGAGGAGGGTGCTAGTCTAGTCAGAAGCGAAACGATGCAGAGCTCAATATTAGGGCAAGGGCAGTACGACTACCGAAAATCGCAGTGCCATCATTCTCCGGAAAATATACGGATTGGCCTACTTTCTATGACTTCTTTTTGCGACTTGTACATGAGAACTCAGCCATTGTTGAAATTGAAAAGTTTCATTACCTCAAGCAATCAATGCCTAGTAACTTTGACAGCGCTATTCGTGATATTCCGCTCACAGCTGCCAACTATAAAGAAGCCTGGAAAGTGTTAGTGGCCAGATAAACAACACACGAGTGTTATTCACGCATTACATGAACCTTCTCTCGTCACAAGCACCGATTGTCAAAAAAAAGGCATCTAACATCAAGCATCTTCTGGACACGTCGCGGTCCTGCGTTAGGTCATTGCGACACTTAAAAGTCAAAATTGACGAGTGCGATGAAATAATCGTTCATTTTCTCACATCTATGTTGCCACGCGAAACTCGTCAATTATGGGAGCAGAACTTAGGACAATCAGTCAGCATTCCGAATTTCAAACAATTCACAGAGTTTTTAGAAATGAGATACCGCACTCTAGAAGCCATGGAGTTCCAACATAGCATACCGGTTCCACATTATACTGAACAATTCAAACCTCAAGCAAGTCTTAGCAGGTCTTTCTCGAAGAATTCGCCCCGCGAAACGAAAAATCATCATCTTACCACGTCTCCCGGCAATCAGTCATTTAGATGTCTGGCGTGTAAAGATTCACACATACTACGTAGGTGTCCCAAATTCCTCCAGATGGATTACTGTGAACGCAAACCTGTCGCCGACAGTTTCACTCATACAGTTTCAACGTGCCTCAGCAACAAGAATTGCCAACAATGTGGGCAACGCCATCACACATTACTATAATACATACTCTATTCAATCAACAACCAGCGACTGCCAGTGGGGCTATTCCAAAGATTCAGCCGACGAATTCGCAATTTTTGGACATCCCACAGTCGTCAAATACTACGCACAGTGCAACTTATCATGTTGGTCAAACGATCAGGCCAATTGTGTCATATACTTCTAAATTCACATCTGAATTAGCAGTTTTACTGCCGACATCGCTGATAAACATCATAACGGCCAATCCTTTGCACTCCGTGCATTGATCGATCAGGGTTCGACCGGAGCTCTTATCAGTGAACGAGCAGCATAATCTTTGTCTTCCAATAACCTCTACAATCAAGCTGGCGAATGGACAAAAAAGCGATGGAAATCAAGTCACATGACTAACCATTCAGTCGCGTATTGACCGTCGATTCAACTTCACGAAATTCGCAGCTATAGTAAACACGGTCACTGAAGATTTACCATCAAAGACGATAGTATATCATCGATGGACACACCTGCAAGGAATTGAACTCGCCGATCCAGAATTTTATCGCACATCAGCCGTTGATCTCTTGTTAGGGGCTGACGTGTTAAATTGACATGTTATCATGACATTTTAATGCAAGGTATCAGAAAGGGGGGTTTAAAAAAACCGATCGCACAACAAACGAGGTTAGGCTGGATTGTTTCTGGTGTGGCCTCCGGTGCAGAAGCAGAACAGTGCAATTCACATGCAAACAGCTGTGCTCACGCGTCGTTGGAACAACTCGATTCCTTAGTACCAAAGTTTTACACACTCGAGAACGTACCACATGAGCATCAATACACTGCGGAAGAAAACTGGTGCGAAGAGTTTTTTAAACAAACTCACCAACGGCAACCAAATGGCAAGTATCTTGTGCGTTTACCATTAAAATCAATACTGGATCCAAATTTTCGCCTAGCCAAATCCAAGCAGACAGCTTTGAACCGCTTCCATTCCATGAAACGCTAGCTCATCCGCTCTCAAACCTTATCGGATCAGTACTCTTCAGCCATTCAAGAGTATTTCCAAGGTTTATATTAGGTGTACAAATAAGTTTCCTCGGTTTTTTATAAAAAGTTAGGAATTTATTGTTTTATTCAAAGTATTTTCCATCATTTGCCACTACTTTTCCCCATCTTTCTGGCAACATTCGGATACCTCGTCGAAAAAACTCTTCATCTTTTGACGCTATCCACAAATCTACCCAATTTTTGGTGTCTTCATATGATGTGAAGCGCTGCTCAGACAGACCATGTGCTATCGACCGGAACAGGTGATAATCAGAAGGGGCTAAGTCTGGTGAATACGGCGGGTGGGGTCTCTTCTTTGGATTATCGTAGTGAATCCATTTTTCGTCACCAGTGACCATACGATGCAAAAAACTCTTTTTTTTATTCCTGGCAAGCAGCATTTCACTCATGCATAATCGGCGTTCAACGTCTCTCGGCTTTAGTTCATATGAAACCCAAGTTCCTTGTTTTTGAATCATTCCCAACGATTTTAAACGATGTGAAATTGCTTGTTGAGTCACTTGTAATGTAAGTGCAAGTTCTTTTTGCGTTTGAGACGAATCTTCCTCCAATAATACTTCTAATTCCATGTCTTCGTACACTTTCGGCCTTCCACTGCGTTCTTTGTCCTTCACGTCAAACTCACCGTTCTTAAACTTTTGAAACCATTCCTGACAACTTCTCTCACTTAAAGCAGCTTCACCATATGCTTCTAGAAGCAATCATTGCGCCTCAGCTGCAGATTTTTTCAAATTAAAGAAGTAAATCAAAAGTTCCCGCAAATGATGCTTATTCGGCACAAAACTTGACATTTTTGCAGGAAAAAAATTACTTGATGCTGATACGGAATCACTAGTACTTTAAGGTTATGGTGTTGCCGGATGACGAAACTTGGGATATTACGTTTTACATCTTACAATTTCTCCATAACCTTCTGGTGGGGCCATCTTTTGACAAGGGCCGCGGAAACTTATTTGTACACCTAATAAAAGGTTGCGCCAGTAAACAAAGAAAAGTGGTCTCGTTCTGCGCATCTACGTCAATAAGTATTTCTAAATTCACTAGGGTCACAACACACGGTACAATTGCCAAACTTGAAAAGTGGCATGTAGAAGAGTTAGAACAGGTTAAATGTCACTCGAACGCTCCGATTTTGTTGTTGCTTTTTTGTTGTTGTAGTTTTATACGGTACTTCACTTCATTATTCATTATTGGAATAATAATTCACTTCAAGCATTCACATTAAAAATTATTGCTATAACCAGTGTGCAGGCGCCTCGAAACAAAATTTCTATACAAATACTTATTGACGTCATTTGACGTCCCTGTCAAACGAAAATAAATAACGGACCTGCGCGTGGCGCAAACTTCTTTCTATAAACCTTGGAGTATTTCGATCTCCATTAAATTGCGGAAGCCGAGACCTCAGAAAGTCATCATTTCACCCTAAATCTCCAACACCAACCAAATTATACCTGCTGTTCCTTGCCACATCACGCAGTCATCAGGGAGGACAGTGTCACAACGAAATGCCGTGTCGTCTTTGACGCGTCAGCGGTCACGTCGAGTGTAAGCTCACTTAATGATTGCACGGAACTCATCATTTTCGCGCCTAAGGCGAATAACTGCATGGATAAGTAGATTTGGCCATAATTGTAGACTCGCCAAAGGCAAGCGTTCAAAGGGTCCTCTTACAGTTATCGAGCTGCATCAAAGTATCTTCAGAGTAATTCGCCTAGTACAATCCGAATGCTCCATGTTAGAAAAACGAAGTCTATCTAAAGGAATTCCACATAAAAGCCCACTTATATGTTTATCAACAAAAGCCGCGCATTTGGAAGCAGTGACAGGAATGTCAACAGATCAAATGCTATGCGCGCTACATCGATTCGTAGGAAGACGTGGTCTGTCACGATATATATAGTGACTGCGGTACAAATTTTATTGGAGCAAATACGGTGTTAAAAACAAACGCAAAAACGAGAATCATTCGAGAATCACATCATCCCACAACTGTCTGAGCGAGGGATTCAATGGCATTTCAACCCACCGCATTCACCGAACTTTGGCGGACTATGGGAGGCGAATATTAAGTCGGTTAAATACCATTTAAAACGAATAACCACTGGCACACCCATGACGTTTGAAGATCTATCCACCGTGCTAGCGAGAATTGAAGCGTGTCTAAATTCTCGGCCACTGTGTCCACTCACGGCTAATGCAGACGACCTTACCGTATTAACGCCAGAACACTTTTTAATTGGGGATTCTCTATTAGCTCCTCTAGAGCCACCAGTGCCGGAACCAGTACCCCAACGTCAATATTTAAAGATTCAACGAATGATTCAACAATTTTGAGCAAAATGGTCATCAGAATGGCTATCACATCTGCAATCACGTCCAAAATGGTGTTCTCAACAGGTTAATCTGCAAATAGGGGACCTGGTCCTTATAAAGGAAGATAGACTCCCACCACAGCAGTGGCAGCTAGGAAGAATAATAAACACGCATCCTGGCGAAGATTAACTAGTACGAGTTGTCACGATTCGAACTAAATCTATCGAATCTATCTACTCTAATCTTATCGGCGCTGTGTTTCAAAGGTTTGCAGATTGCCAATAGAAATTCCATACGAGGGGACTACTTGTGAGGTCTAAATCTAAATATTATACCAAGATACAAATAGGAAAAATCCATCAATGCCAGAGAAGGCATAGGCGGCCGGCATGTCTAAAGTCATACAATTCAAGAAAATTAATAATCACAATAGATCCTGAATGCAGCCAATTGTCTAAAGTCAATCAATTCAAGAAAATTAATAATTCCAATAGATCCTGAATGCAGCCAATCACCTAGACAACAAAGAAAAAATACAACAACAATCAAGTTGACAGTTACCCACGAGGAGAGTAGAATAAGTTCGATTAATGAAATAGACACGTGCGAGTAATGTAATTTAAACCCAAAAATCAAAAATATATATCCAATGCACCTTCGTGCACAAACAAATAAAGTAATAATAAATTAGCATTCAACTGGTAACTTCTTATTTCACAACGGATTAGTGGAAGTATAAGAGCCATCCTAATTATTGTAATCTTGGTTAAGTACCGAACTCATATTTATTGCAGTAATTCTGGTCAGGTACCGGAATTACACCAAAGGCAACACGTCTGTCCTTTGGACTTACAGTGGGTAAACGCACCCACAAACACTTATTATAAAATATTACAGCCTCTGGTATTTTAGCTTCACCAACCACTTCTTTGTTGTAATGCATAGATTTAACCATATGACATTTCATTCATTTTCAGTTACAGGTTTCGAAGATATTGATATGTCCTTATCTATACTGTCCCTGTTATGCTTCTCCATTTCCTTTTGGAAATTTGTGCCATTTCGATCCATCACGACAAGGAAGTTGTTATTGCATTAATGAAGAGTATGTGTTTGCAGAAATTCATCGTTTTCATCGTACAATCGACAAAAATGTCTTCATCACTTTCATTGTCGTCGTTCTTGCAGGTTCCAAAACTATTTCCTTTTCATGCGATTGAATATTGGTGACCGATTTTTTTATTGTTGAAGTTGTAACTACTCGGGCTGATCTGGTCAGGTTTCGTTATTCAAAAGTGTAAAAAACAAGTAAAAACAACGATTTTTAACATAATAACCCAACGTTTCGTGGACTTTTTTCCACTTCCTCAGGGATGATCTTTATTTTTGAATAATTAAATTTTCTTATTTATTTTTGTCACTATATGAACAAATAGATGTAACAACTAATTCGAAAAAACATTTTACTTTATTGATTACAACATTTAAAAATTAATCTACTCTTTCGCAAGGTTTACCAAAAGCAACTGAATAAATTATATTGCTATTGTCCAAGTCTTCCTTGTTGTTCATAGTTATACTTATTTTTTGTTGAATTCTCAGGCTTTCCAGTGTGTAACGGGTTCCACGTTTTTTCTCTTTGTCAAGAATGTTAATATGTTCAAATCTGCTAAGTGATTTTGTTCTCTCATATGTTGACTTAGTGCTGGTGTTGTTTTTTTATTGATGATGTCTTTCTTGTGTTCAGTTATCCTAGTTTAAAATCAGTGTGATTCCTTTTGGACGTGTGGACCAAACAAAATACAGTAAGACCCCGCTGAACGCTTTTTCGTTTAGCGCTGTATCGGCTTAGCGCTGATCTGACTAACTTAGAATTTTATTTGTTTTTATAAGTATGTATATTCGTTTATATTATTCTTATTTTTGTAAGAAATAAATGTTTGGTTTTATTTTTATTAAAAAAACATAATTATTAACATAATTAATGTTAAAAAACATAACATTATTTACATATTAAGATAGCCTCGTTTAGCGCTGTTTCGAATTACGCTCTACTTTGATGGAACGCATTCCCCGCGTTAAGCGGCGGGGTCTTACTAAAATTTAATTAAGACAGAAAAAAGTAGAAAAAATAATTTTTAAAAAATGGCATAAATCTAGTTTAGCCCATTAGCCCCGATTTGTTTCTTTTTTGACCGGATATGTAGAATTGTGAGAAAATCCGAATGGTGAAAAGAAAACTCTGCTCGCGATATGTGGGCCTGAGGGCGTGTTTAAATCTAAAATCGTGATACGTACACTACTGCCCATAAGTATTCGGACAAGCCACTTTTCCACAAAAACAGATGAAAAGCTCCACTTCCTTTCATTTTAAAAATTAAAATAATATTTTTTTTGTTTCGTTAACAATATATTTACTTAAATACTTAATCATATTAACTTAACTTAACAATAAATAGTAAAAACTAATACATTTCTTTTCAATTATGATTTTCGTCAAACTACTACTTTTGACGATATTTTTGGCATCCTGTATGCTCTATGGGGTTAAGGTCAGGTTACTGGGCAGGCCATTTCATATTCCTTAAGGTTCCTTTGCGTTCTTCTTCTTCCAGATATCCTCGGCAGAGCTTAGAAAAAAGTTTGAGATCATTATGGTGTGCTCTTCTAAAATTTGTTTTTAGGTCTCCTTATTTATGGTTCCATCAATACGGATGAGGTCTCCAACTCCGGCGGAGCAAAAACATCCCCAGACCATTATAGAACCACCGCCATGCTTCACTGTTGCAACCACACAGCTAGGATTCATCTTTTCTGCAGCTGACCGTCGAACGAAAATTCTCCTCTTTTGTCCAATACTTTCAAATTTGAATTCATCTGTGCATAAGACTTTCGACCACTGATTTTTTGTGCATTCTTGGTGCTCCTGTCCCCAAACTAGCCGTTTGATTTTATTTTGTGGTCGTAGCAACGGTTTTCGCACCGCTATTCTACCGTGAAGGCCTAGTCGTCTTTTCGTAGTTATAACTGATATCTGGGTTGAATGCGATCTGTTGAACTCTGCCCAAATTTCTGGAGCTGTAAACCGTCGATCCCTTTTACTTATCATTTTGATTGTGTGATCCACCTGTATTGAAGTTAATTTGGGCCTCCCGCTTCTTGACCGAGTGGTAACACTGGAGGACTCTCTGAAGCGCTTAATGCTCATATGACCAATGCTTTTATAGTGCAATTTTTGCAAAATATAAATGCATTAGACTTTACTAATTATTTAACTGGAATTTCTAAACATTTTCCGCTTAAAAAAACCGAAGCATTTTTCTTTTTTTATGAGCTTTATGAAGGGTCAACCAAATTAGACCCATTATCGTTATTACTACATGCACCGGCGAACAGGTAAATTTCGGTTTTCTACCTAAAATTCGTATACCTGTGTTGTGTTAAAAGAAGAGGTAATATTTTACTAATATATTTTAAAAGGATTGTGTTAATCTGAGTCCTCTACATGCAGAAAATTTCACAATTGTGGAATAAAATTCTTTGTCCGAATACTTATGGACGGTAGTGTATATATACAAAAATACAGCGTGTGCCCCAGCACACGGTATTCAAAAGAAAAAGAAAGGTAATTTCATTCGCTTTTAAACGGTTTATAAATATTTTTAATAATTGGTTCCTATAAGTAACTAATGCAGATAAAATAAGGTAAAAAATAAAAAAAGCTAAAAAACGTTGTTTTCTAAAAAAAAATGCGTGAATAATATACAGTTACTCACAAAAATGAGCGTACATCCTAGTTCAAATAGGAAAAAGGTGAATACTGACCATTGCATAAGGCAATGGAAAAATTTTTTAAAAATTCATATTAACAGATGAAGGTCCTACTAAATAGTAACCAACATAAATTATTTTTTTTCAAAGAACACCCCACAACAATTCAAAATGGTGAAACTACCGCTAAATTCAGGTCACAAAATTGAGCATACTCTTGGAAATTGCGCTAAAAATTTGTACTTTTAATCAATCAGGCGCTAAAAAACCTTGTAAAGTTTACACAGCTAATGTATGCACGTTTTATAACTAATTTGGGTAAACTCAGTGTTTTATATTTTGTGTTGTGTTCGTAATGGCGCCTACAAGAAAATAAACAACTCTTGAAATTAGAGAACTAGTAATAAAACTCTGTTGCCAAGGAAAATCGTATCGGCAAATTGGTGAAACCATTGATAAATCTCATAGTTCCGTTCAAAGAATCATTAATAAGTATCGGTATGAAGGAACAATACGAAATTCCGCAGGAAGAGGTCGAAAAAAATTGCTAACAGAAGTTGATGAGCGCAATATTGTTCGGAAACTGCAAATAAATCCCAAGATTAGCGTTCCTAAATTAACAATAGAAGTATCCAAAACCATAAATAAGTCTGTATCCACTGAAACAGTTCAGTGCTTCGAAAAAACAATTTCAATGGACGTATCGCACGCAAGAAGCCATTCATATCTCCGGCAAACAAAAAGAAATGATTGGAGTTTGCTAGAGCTCATGTTAACAAGCCTTTGAGCTTTTGGGAGAACGTAATGTTCATAGATGAGACTAAAATAAACCTTTGGGGCTCAGGTGGAAAGCAAATTGTTTGGCGAAAAGCGATGTAATGTTATGGGGTTCTATGGCAGCTAGCGGAGCCAGTACAATGAAGTTCATCGACACAATCATGACCAAAGAAGGTTATTTGGACATTTTACGTCGTAATTTACGTCAAAGCGCCGAAAAACTCCAACTCCCGCCTGTGTATTGGTTCCAAAAAGACAACGATCCCAAACACACGGCGCATATAGTACGAGAATGGCTGCTATATAATGCACCAAAGCAACTCAAAACACCACCAAAGTCTCCGGACATGAGCCCTATAGAGCATCTGTGGGGTGAAATCAAATCAAAATTGCGCAATGTCCATCCCAGGAGCAATACGGGATTTCTAAAAAGGAAAACAAGAAAAATATGGGAAGAGATATCGCCATCTTTTAATCAAAAGTTGGTTGTTCGCCATGCCACGGCGAATACAAGCGGTAATAGACACAGGAGGTGATCCTACGGACTACTAAAATTTTTAGGATTAGAAACATTTTTCTTTAGTTTACTTTTAGTGTATGCTCAATTTTGTGACCCGAATTTCGCTTTAATTTTCTTATTTATAAATAAGTTGTTGTGTTTTCTTTGTAAAAATAAATATTTATGGTGGATACTAAAGGGTTTTCCAATAAGAGGTGTAATTTTGAATAGCCCGCTATTTCGGTACCTGTCACTTTTGAAGCTGTTACTTCTGACATTTGACAAGTAGAAACTACGCCATTACTAAAAATGCAACGATACACGCTGCAACAACGCATTGAAATTATTAAAATTCATTACAAAAATGGTGAAAATATTGCAGTCACAGTTCGCAAAACTAAAGCATTTTTGGGTCGTCGTGAAGCAACTTGTCGGACCGCAATACCGAAATTGGTGGAAAAATTCGATCTGCTGGGGCAAGTTAGTGATGTGAAGAATAAAACCCGTGCACGTCGCTCAAGAACAACTGAGAATATTGCTGCTGTAGCCAAAAGTGTTGAGGAGAACCCAGATTTGTCCATTCCTCGTCGTTCTTTGGAATTGGGCATTCCACAAACGTCATTACACCGTATTTTGCATTAAGACTTGGGTCTTAAGGCTTATAAAGTTCAGTTAACACAAGAACTCAAGCCGGCCGATCATCAACAACGTCGTGTCTTTGCTGATTGGGTCCTTGAAATGCATGAAAATGATCCGGAATTCCATCGAAAAATCATCTTGACTTATGAGGCCCATTTCCACCTCGGTGGCTACGTCAACAAGCAAAATTGTAGCATCTGGGGTCGGAAAACCCAAGAGTTATTGTTGAGAAGCCTCTCCATCCTCAACATGTGACTGTTTGGTGCGGTTTTTGGTCCGGACCTTACTTTGTGGAAAATAAGGTTGGATCAACAGTTACGGTGAATGGATTGCGCTATCGAGAAATGATTAATGATTTTTTATGGCCGGAGTTAGATGGTATTGATCTGGACAGCGTTTACTTTCAACAAGACGGCGCTACGTGCCACATAAGCAACGAAGCCATTGACCTTTTACGGGAAAAGTTTCCTGACCGTGTTATCTCTCGAAGAGGTGATCATAATTGGCCACCGAGATCTTGTGATTTAACACCTTGCGACTTCTTCCTTTGGGGCCACGTGAAAGATAAGGTCTACGCCAACAGCCCAGCGTCGATTCAAGACCTCAAAGATGGAATTCGTGAGGCTATCGAGGACATAGGGCAGCCACTTTGCGATTTGGTTATGGAAAATTTCCTGAAAAGGATATGGTCCTGTAAGCGTGGTCGTGGTGGCCATTTGGCTGATGTTGTTTTTCATTATTAACGGCATACCTTCCTCTTTATTACGAAATAAACATGCGATAATTTATCTCAAAAAATGGCATTTTTCTTTGAATATCAAAATTACACCTCTTATTGGAAAACCCTTTACCTAGTAGAACCCCGATCTGTTAATATGAATTTTTTAAAAAATTTTCCATTGACTTATGAGGTCAGTATTCACCATTTTGCTATTTGAACTAGAGTGTACGCTCAATTTTGTGAGTAACTGTATAAGAATTTCCATTAATTTAAAAGAACCGTTTCATTACCTTTAATTTGGTATACGGTACCTCAATATACATCATCAATTTTAAAAGACATTCCTAAAAGACGCACCAAAAAATTGCCCTAAAAATACTCTTTTACTGCGTAGCTGGCGTTAGACATACTAAGCGTTATAATCAACAAGCGAGGCCGTAGGCCGATGTCCGGAGGACTCATACACACTACTACTATTTTACGGCGTAGCAATTTTGAAGTAGCCGTTCAAATTGACATAGCGCAACAGTGTATTTAGGAATGTCTTTTAAAAGTAATGATCTATATTGAAGTCCGGCATACCAAATTAAAGGTAATGAAACTACGCCTTTAAATTTATGGAAATTATTATATTTTATTCACGTACTTTTTTAAGAAAATTACGTTTTTTTGTTGTTATTTTAACTTCTTTTTACATAATCTGTATTAGTTACTTACAGGGACCAGTTATTAAAAATATTTATTTACAGTTTAAAATCAAAGTTCACCTTTCTTTTGATACCCATAACGCTGGGGTACATGCTGTAGTTTTGTATATATACGTATCGTGATTTTAGATTTCAACACGTACTCACGCCCACATTAAAGACGAGCAGAGTTGTTTTTTCCCCCATTCGATTTTCCTCGGAATTCCCAATTCCTGGAAAAAAGGAACAAAATCGGGGCTAATGGGCTAAAGTAGATTTGTTCCAAATTATTTAAGCAATTAACAGTAAATATAAATACGTTGGTTACTTCTACAAATGGTAAAATTTACAGCCTTATTCCAAGAGTAACGGTCGTCTTAACATCATCTCAAAATCGTGACAATCATGACAACAAAGTCGGCATACGCGATGATGTTAGAAGAGGTTCAAATAGTTTCAATAGTTTACAAGTTCGAAAAAAGTATAGAAGAAAACAAACGTTTTTCACGCGGAGAAAGGCAGGCACGCAACTCAAAACAGTAACTTTGTCTCCAGCCACGAAAGGCAACACAATCAAAGTCAACATGACAGTGGTATAGTTGCTCATTTCTGTTGGGATTGTTAAGAGGCTTTTTTGGGAGTATGGGGTGTTCCGTGACCACTTTTTAAACAACTCAACGGTGACTGTTGTTTATGTAATTTAGGTGTCTTCCACCTATCAACTACACCGCTGTAAACGTTGCGAATCAAGCTTTCCTCGGCTTATCCTTTCTTGTGATTACAATTATTTGTTTCTAAATCTCTTCAACAGTTGGCAATTCGTATTAAGTTATTTGACAAACAATGTGCTTATATAGCAAATGTTGTACATTAAAGACACCGACAGAGATCGCTGATGAGTAGCGTTGGCATGTCCCGAAATAGCTATTGATCTGCCAGTCAAGTTGAAACAGATTTTGTTGTAAATGAAACGCTGAGCCGGAAAAATATGGGTGGTATATAACATCACGCATATAATATAATACATATATTCAGTTTATAGTATAATAATTATCTTCATTTATAGGTAACCATGCAAAAGTAACGTCAGAAAACTTTTAAAGAATGACGTCCCGTCATCCACTTTACACCGTTGAGGTGGGCGATACCAAGTTTACCATACTGAATCGTTACCAAAATTTGAAACCAATTGGTTCTGGAGCTCAAGGAATTGTTTGGTATGTGTTTCTGCATTGTATTTGTTATAAGCAAATTTTCAAATCAAAGTCAAATTACACTAGCCTACAAATTAACACGTTTTTTTTTGTAACGGGCTGTTTGACAACATATTCTAAAGGATTTTGGTCCGCTGATTCCAAAAATGATAAAATAAAAAAAAATGAAACTAGCCGTTTTCGAGATAATCGGTTTTTAAATTTTTGGCCACTTTACGTTAAGGTCCATCCACTTGAAGAGCCACTACAACTGACATATGTAACCGATTCGACTACAATTAAGATTAAATTAAAGAGGAAGGATGCACGCATATTTTTTTTTTGCTAACATTGTTTTAAAATCCGAAAGATAGTTTAAAAGCTTTCGCTGAAATCGTAACTTCAAAAGAGGAATTTTTTAAGAAAAAAGGCAAAAAACTGCTATATATCTGTATGTAAAAATATGTTCCCGAAACTTTTTTACCCTTTTTATTTTTTATATCGATAGATTGGACATTTGCGCGAATTTTAAGCCTAATATCAAAAAAATCTGCACAGAAATGGTTTCTTGGTGCGCGTTTAAGTAAATTCAGTGCTTTTCGCAAAAAATACTACATTTTGAAAAAAAGATAAATAAATACATTTTAAATTAAAAATGATTTTTATTTGTGCCTCTTCGCTTATATAAGTGGGTTGGTGTTTCCCTAGTCAAACGATTATCATTTCCTAGAAACCCATTAAAATCGGCTTTACCTGGATCCTATTCCCGATGCATGTGAGTTTGTACTTGAGTACGTGCATTTGTTTGTGAACAATGTTTTTGGACTTTCCGCGATTATCATTTCCTAGAAACCCATTAAAATCGGCTTTACCTGGATCCTATTCCCGATGCATCCTTTTACCGCTATTAGTTTAGATGCAGGTACTTCCACCTTACGTTTTTTTACTTTTTCGCAGTTTCTTATTTTTTGCATCAGTCGAAGTTTTACTTTGAAGAGTCGTGTTGTGTTTTTCAAACTTATATTTTTTAAGCAAAATGCCGAATTTCTTATGCAATCAAGATCCGAACAAGTTTTGCTATGTTTGCGGCCTATATAAACCGGAAAATAGGCAAAATAAAATTACAGATGTTTTAAAAATGGCATATTTATACTATTTTGGATTTCCTGTAAAGAACCAAGATAAAGTTTGGGTGCCTCATGTATTTTGTAGTTCTTGCAAAACAAATCTTCACAATTGGCTTGCTGGAGGCAAAAGACATCTTACATTTGGAAAGCCACTGGTGTGGAGGGAGCCCATAAATCACGAAACTGATTTCTATATTTGTTTAACTAAATGTAATAGGATTGCTAGGACTAAAAATGTTCGCATAAGCTATGCTGATGTTGCAACAGTAACGAAGCCAATAGTACATTCAGCAAATTTATATTAAAAGGAGCTCGAATGTCTTTGAAGATACACTTCTTGAACTCTCATCTAGACTTCTTCCCGGAAAATTTGGGTGCTGTAAGCGACGAGCATGGGGAAAGATTCCACCAGCAAATGATGGCAATTGAAAAGCGCTATGAAGGATCCTGGGGTGCAACTATGATGGCGGACTATTGCTGGAGTTTGACTAGGGAAACACCAACCCACTTCTATAAGCGAAGAAGCACAAATAAAAATCATTTTTAATTTAAAATGTATTTATTTATCTTTTTTTTCAAAATTTAGTATTTTTTGCGAAAAGCACTGAATTTACTTAAACGCGCACCAAGAAACCATTTCTGTGCAAATTTTTTATGATATTAGGCTTAAAATTCGCGCAAATGTCCAATCTATCGATATAAAAAATAAAAAGGGTAAAAAAGTTTCGGGAACATATTTTTACATACAGATATATAGCAGTTTTTTTTGCCTTTTTTCTTAAAAAATTCCTCTTTTGAAGTTACGATTTCAGCGAAAGCTTTTAAACTATCTTTCGGATTTTAAAACAATGTTAGCAAAAAATATGCGTGCATCCTTCCTCTTCCTCTTTAATCTTAATTGTAATAGAATCGGATACATATGTCAGTTGTAGTGGCTCTTCAAGTGGATGGACCTTAACGTAAAGTGGCCAAAAATTTAAAAACCGATTATCTCGAAAACGGCTCGTTTCATTTTTTTTATTTTATCATTGTTGGAATCAGCGGACCAAAATCCTTTAGAATATGTTGTCAAACAGCCCGTTACAAAAAAAAAGTGTTAATTTGTAGGCTAGTGTTACAAGAGATCGAATAGAGATATCTTCATCAAACTTGGCACGAATATTGTCTATCATCAGAAACTCATTGGTATTGAAAATGGGCAAAATCGGACCACTGCCTACTTTTTATGGTAAATATAAATTAATCCATGCTTATAGCTCAATTTCTCAGCTTGTAGGTTTTCGAATTTGCGGTGAAATTTTGTCCAGAAGTCCACTGTCTCTGACCAAAACAGACTAGCAAAAATCGGCGTGGTCCACCCACTAATTAAATAAAACTCGATTACTGGAGAACGAATAGAGATATCTTCATCAAACTTTGCACGAATATTGTCTATCATTAGAAACTCGTTGGTATTAAAAATGGGCAACATCGGACCATTGCCACGCCTACTTTTTATAGTAATTATAAATTAATCCATGCTTATAGCTCAATTTCTCAGCTTGTAGGTTTTCGAATTTGCGGTGAAATTTTGTCCAGAAGTCCACTGTCTCTGACCAAAACAGACTAGCAAAAATGGGCGTGGTCCGCCCACTAATTAAATAAAACTCGATTACAGGAGTGCGAAAGAGATATTTTTATCAAATTTGGCGCGAATGTTGTCTATCATCAGAAACTCATTCCTATTGAAAATGGGCAAAATCGGACCATTGCCACGCCTACTTTTTATGGTAAATATAAATAAATCCATGCTTATAGCTCAATTTATCAGCTTGTAGAATGAATTTCAGGTTGAAATTTTATTCACAAATCTAGTGTCTTTGACCAAAACAGAATACCAAAAATGGGCGTGATCCGTCCACTAATTAAATAAAACTCGATTACAGGAGAACGAATAGAGATATTTTCATCAAATTTGGCACTAATATTCTCTGTCATCACAGGATATTTGAGATTGAAAAGGAAAAAAATTAGACCATTGCCACGTCTAATTTTTAAGTAAACGTGTGTAGGGTATATGAACTTCGGCCAGGCCGAAGTTAACACTCTTTCTGGTTTTTTATTAAACTGTTTTAAGTACTGTAACGAGGTTTCCCCTCTGTCTTGCCTGGATATACCCGCGGATGCCCAAGGGTATTCCGCAATAATAACATAAGTTTAAAGTTTGAACCTATTTTTGTATAACGTTATAATATTATTAATTCAATTAACATTTTGTAAATAAAATTAAAGACTATAACGTATTGTCTGACATAACATGTAACAAAACAGTATCTCACTTAAGGATAAAATGATAAATTGCTGTTCACAATAATTTGAGAATAAAAAATCGCTCTTGCTCCCGGAGCTTACATAATTTAAGAGTGCATCTCCTAAACTAAATTATATACTTAATACTAACTTAAATCTAAGTTACAACGAGTAAGAAAAGAAAAAGAACAAACAAAAACTTATATAAAAGTAAACAAACCTTTTCAAAATTGTTAATGCTAACCTCTGTGAGCACCAGGAACTGAATTTTTATAGAAAGTGTGACATAATGAAACATTTAGATAAAAATTTGCAGGGTCTTCATTTACGACGCCAATAGGTGACAAATACGTTGTGTTTGACCAGTTCAGAACTCTTTCTTGATTGAAAATATCAATCATGCAATTGTTCTCATGACTAGCGATTCTATTGACAAATCTATTTACGATGTCAGAAACGTAAAGACCCATTGGAATTACCTTAGCCTCCGAATAAACGAAACGGTTTGAGTAACGTTTTGTAGGTGATTCGAAGTACTTCCCAATACAGTGCCTTAAAACCTTGCGTTCCAAAATTTCAAATTCTCTAAATACCGTAGGAGAAACGTTAAACCAAATAGGAAAGCCATATAAGATTACAGGTCTTATGCAGGTTTTGTAAAGTAAAAGTTTGGTTTTCCGTGGTGAATTTCTGTTACATAAATTATTTGAAAAGGCATCTAAAACTCGATAAGCTTTTTTTAATAAAATTCTCGCGTGTTTATTAAATTTCAAAAGATTGTAAAAGTTAATTCCGAGATATTGTATAGTATTTTTAAATGGAATTTCAGAGCCATTTCGTAAAGTAAAGTTATGCTTTCCGGAACAACAAATGATTTACATTTTCCTGCATTTCTGACCCAAATGGCTTCACTTTTTGATGTATTAATTTTTATTCCTCAGTCTTCGTAGAAACGTTGAACTATTGCCAGATGTTGAACAGTTTGGTTTAAGGCCAATAAAGGGGACTCATCATGAGAATAGAGAAGAGAGTCGTCAGCATACAAAAGACCTGTTGAATTTTGCCCAAAATGTGGGAAATCAAACATGAAAATATTGTAAAGATGAGGAGCTAAAATGGAACTTTGGGGTACACCACAACTTACTTTGCCAAAATTTGACAGATTACTATTAAAATTAACACAAAATTTTCTATTGTTAAAAAAGCTTTTAAACAATTTAATCATTGAGGGATCGAAGCCTATTTGAAACATTTTAAAATGTATTCCATTATGAAATGCGTGATCAAATGCTTTTTCGATATCTAAGGAAATTGCCAGTGTGCATAGACGATTGCTGGACACTATATCATTTTGGAATTTTAGTAAAGCGTCTACTGCCGAGTGGCCTTTTTTAAAACCAAACTGTAAATTTGGAATATAAGATGAGTCTAAACCGCTGTCCATTTTTTCCCGGATTATGTTTTCGAAAAGTTTTCCTAGATTAGACAACAAGAGATTGGTCTCAGGTCATGGTCTTTACTCAATGTTGTTAGTCTTTTTTGGAAAAGGAATAATTTTAGAGATTTTCCAAGAGTCAGGAAAATATGAATTGCTCAAGAAATTATTAAAAATCGAAATATATTTAAAAGCCTTTATGAGAAACTTCATAAGTAAGAAATTTGAAATGTTGTCCAATCCAGAGGATTTTTTATTATTCAGATTATTAGCAAAAGAATAACTTCGTCCAAACACGTCAAATTTGGGAGATGGCGTTCATTAAGTGCTGATAAATTATTACTAAAAATGTAGTGTTTGGTGAAATTTGGGCGAAAAAGCTGGATAATGAATTCTCAATAAAAGAAATGTCTCTATTTGGATGACATCCCTTAATCACCCCAGTGTATATTTTTTGCATTCAAGTCTCCTGCAAAAAACGTCCCATCAAAATTTTGGGACAAGCGCCCTATGATAGAAAGACCATCATAAATTATAGAATGCTGGGAGTTACACGGAAAGTAAATCGAACCAAACAAATATTTTTAAAGAACACCATTTACTAAAATTGCTAAAAATAAATTCGGAAAATTCAAACCATCAACGTTAATTTTCGAAAATTTAAAGGATTTCCTTAGCACTATACCTACTCCAAGTTGACTTTTATCCCGAAGAAATGTGTAATTCTCTAAGTAAACTTTTTGACTTGTTCTTAGATGTGTCTCTCGAACAAAAGCAATGTCAATGCTATTTAATTTTAATAAATGCAGTAATTCGAGTCTGCTGCTCACCTCAATGAGTGACTTCACATTAAATGACAGAAGGTTCAGTAAATTACGGACCATAAGAATCGTTAACTTCATGCAAAAGATTCATGCAACGTTTCTTGGCATCTACTTTCGATAAAGTTTTGTAATCCATTAAGAATGACTTAATTTTGTCTTCAAGAGACAGTTCCTCTGGTTGACAAAGTAATTTCGCGATTTTTAGAAATTCCTCAATTAAAGGAGGTTTCGAATTTCTTTTAGCATCAGAATCTATGAAAAGGCTAGCAAAAGATTTGTTGGGTGATTTAAAATTAGAATTTTTAATTGAACTCATAACATTAGCTGAGGCCAAAATGTTTAACTTCAACTGAGCAACCTCTGAAACTTGACGGATGACCAAACTGTTGGCAATTCACGCAGTAAGGCAAATTATTTGCATTTGATACAAATTGACATTCCCCTAGCAGATGCTTTTGATCGCATTTAACGCAGGAGAAAGGCCTGTTGCAGTTTTTAGACATGTGGCCCCATTTCTGGCATCTCCAACACTGTACTTCTTTTTTAGAATCTTTGGGTGATTCCCAAGAGACTTCTTGATTAAGAAGTGATGGCTTTCGTAGTATAAGTGTAACAAGAAATAAACTGGTGTCGATGTTGTTTTTTCTCGAAAAAACTGTTGAGAATTTTGAAACCTGGGTTACTGTGTTTGGGACTAAGAAATCAATTGCATTTTTAATCTCTTCAGTTTCTGTTTTATAGTACAGACCCCGCAAAACTAACTTTACATGTTTTAATTGTTTAGGAGTGTAAGAATACGACTCCACATTTTTTTCTTTTAAAAGCTGCATCATTTCAGTATGAACTGATGCATCTTTAAGGTAAAGCTTACTTTTATATTTGTTCTTATTAACAATCTTAAAAGAAATATTTTTTTCATTTAATTGAGTTACTAAATGTTTAATATCTACTTTATATGTACATAAAAATCGGTGGGCAAAAGGTATTGTCCCTCTCCTTTGCATGTGCTTTGTGTTGGTCGCGTTTGTTCATAGTCGTAATCACAGTCGGATCAGACTCAATATCGAGTTCACCTAATATAGCAAAACGATTGTGAGAACTTATCTGTTTTGAATGCAATGGCTGGTGCTGGTGTTTTGTAGCGAACGATGAAAAATCAATTTCTATGTTGTCTGAAGCTTTTCGGCGTTTCAAATCCACTTTCTCAATAATTTTGGGATCATTGAGATCCATGCAATCCATAGAATCGTGTGAATGTGCTACACCAACTGCCGAATACAAACCGGAATTCCAAACAAAAAAACACAAAGTATGTACATAGCCACCGTGCTAACAACAGAACATGCACGAATGCGGGAAGACAGAAAACGACAAACATCAAAATAGAAAATTACACCAACTACCACTGTTGTAGTTCGGTAGTTGGTGTAATTTTCTTACCCGGTCAAAGAAATGGGTACTGAAGAGGTGAATCCGTGGCTTCATGCGCTCGGCTGCCATTTCCTCCTTTATTACATGGAGGTAAAACTCCACCAATGCGTCATTTAGGAACTGCCCGCTTTCCAAGCACCTATAATCTTCCGCAAGGATCGGTATTGCGATAAGTGAGGAAGGCCGCGTTGTCGTCGATGTCGTCTTCTGTCGTGTCCTTCGGGGGTGCATCTTGGTCTTTGGGGTTTGGTCGGCGTCTACCTGCAGCCTCTCGCTCACCCGTCGGAGGGGACCAAAGATGGCCACTCTTGCCTTTGCTGTTCCATCGATTATCAGGTCGTCTAAGTGATCGAACCATAGTTTGGTGTCGGTGTTCGCTGCCATTTTTGTTCGCTTGTTCGGTTGTTGTTTTGTTGTGCGCTTGCTTGTTGTACGTGGCTTTCTAAGGTGGGTGGAAAAGAAAATTCATTATGCCCGGAAGTTTAACCTTTCTTTGGACAGCACGCCCTAAAACGACACGTGACATATAACAGTTAACTACTTTTGATTGGGTTCGTCGGTCGTTGTCGTGTTGGGTTGGTTGTTCTCGTGATGGTATTCCTTTAAGTCCCGGATGTGTGCCGTGCGACTTTTTGTATTCTCTGGAGTAATCAGCTCGACGATGTCTGGTGAGGTGTATCTCGTAATTCGGTATGGTCCTTCGTATTTCGGTGCTAACTTCGCTGTGAATTTATCTATTGCTTTTGACAAGTGTTGAGTCTTGACTAGAACCAGTGTTCCAACTTGAGGATTACAGCTTCTCCGCCGCAGATTATAATGTCTGGCTTGGTCCTTCGATGCTCTTTCTAGATTTCTTCTTACGATTTTGAAGATCTCTTGAAGTCGGTTTCCCTTGTACTCCGGGCTCTGTGGTGCTGATCCTTGTCCTATGGTGACCTCGTCGAAGACAGTCCTTGGAAGCCGTGGTTCCCGACCCTGGGTGAGGAAAGCTGGGCTGAATCCTGTTGTCTCCGAGGTCATGGTGTTGATTGCTAATGATATCTCTGGGATGACCTCGTCCCACTTTGTTTGTTGTCTATTACCTGCGCTAGTATTCTCTTCACGTTCCTGTTCGCCCTTTCCGTTGGGTTCTCCTGGGGGGTATATGGTGCGGTAAATTGTTGGCGGATTCCTAAGTCCTGAAGGAATCGTTGCCTGCTATTGAACTGGACGCCGTTGTCCGTGACGAGAACCTTAGGAACTCCGTATCTCGCAAGGATTCTCTCTCGGAAAGCTTTCTTGAGGCTATCCGTCCTGGCTTGTGGTAATGGCACTATCTCCGTCCATTTCGAGAACTTGTCGAAGAATACTAGGATCATCGTGTTTCCGTGTTTTGATCGTGGCAGCGGTCCAATGAAGTCCGCGCAGACCATAGACCAGGGCTCGTCGGGTAACTGCGTAAGCATCTTCCCTGCGACCTTGTCCTGAACTGGCTTGTACCTTTGGCACGATTCACAGCAGCGCACGTATTTCCTGATGTCCCAAAACATTCCGGGCCACTAGTACTTGTTGCGTACTCTGGCCACCGTTTTCATGATCCCTGGATGAACGGCGCTCGGCTCGTCGTGGTTCTCCTTTAGTACCCGAGTTCGCAAGTATTTTGGTACACAGAGTTTCCACGCGGCGCAATCCTCGTCATTCGATTGCCCTGGGATCGGTACATCTGCCCGTTCTCGATGTTGTAATCTGCAAATTTCTCCGGATTTTGTCTGATTTCCTCTATCTTCGTTTCGGTCCAGTTGCATTTTTTCTCATTTGTCGCCACCTTTCGCCTGAGTTTCTCTACCGGTTGCCTCGAGAGCGTATCTGCGACCACGTTCCACTTACCTTTCCGGTCCTTCACGTCGAAAGTGTATTGCTGTAGTTCGAGCGCCCATCTTGCTATTCGGCCTGAAGGATTTTCTAAGGAATTTAACCACTTCAGCGAGAGATGATCGGTAACGATGCTCGTTGTTGTTCGTCGGTTCAGTTCCAGCGTTTACCCTTTTTCAGGAAACTGGTGAGTGGGACTACCAAATTGGCGAATTCCGGTACGAACCGTCGATACCACGATGCGACTCCAAGAAATCGGCGAATTCCTTTTACGTTTGTGGGTGGTGACAACTCCTTAATGGCCGCCACTTTATCTGGGTCGGTGTGAATCCCTTGGCGACTCACCACGTGTCCTAGATACTTCAGATCCTCTTTGAAAAACTCGCATTTTTCCTTGTTGATCTTCAAGTTTGCCGCCCATCCTTTATATCCAGGCTGCTAATGTACTGCGTGTCGCGTAGTCGATCTAAGATGTGTTGTATTCTGGGGAGTGGATAGTTGTTGTATTCTGGGGAGTGGAAGTAAACTTTTTGACTTGTTCTTAGATGTGTCTCTCGAACAAAAGCAATGTCAATGCTATTTAATTTTAATAAATGCAGTAATTCGAGTCTGCTGCTCACCTCAATGAGTGACTTCACATTAAATGACAGAAGGTTCAGTAAATTACGGACCATAAGAATCGTTAACTTCATGCAAAAGATTCATGCAACGTTTCTTGGCATCTACTTTCGATAAAGTTTTGTAATCCATTAAGAATGACTTAATTTTGTCTTCAAGAGACAGTTCCTCTGGTTGACAAAGTAATTTCGCGATTTTTAGAAATTCCTCAATTAAAGGAGGTTTCGAATTTCTTTTAGCATCAGAATCTATGAAAAGGCTAGCAAAAGATTTGTTGGGTGATTTAAAATTAGAATTTTTAATTGAACTCATAACATTAGCTGAGGCCAAAATGTTTAACTTCAACTGAGCAACCTCTGAAACTTGACGGATGACCAAACTGTTGGCAATTCACGCAGTAAGGCAAATTATTTGCATTTGATACAAATTGACATTCCCCTAGCAGATGCTTTTGATCGCATTTAACGCAGGAGAAAGGCCTGTTGCAGTTTTTAGACATGTGGCCCCATTTCTGGCATCTCCAACACTGTACTTCTTTTTTAGAATCTTTGGGTGATTCCCAAGAGACTTCTTGATTAAGAAGTGATGGCTTTCGTAGTATAAGTGTAACAAGAAATAAACTGGTGTCGATGTTGTTTTTTCTCGAAAAAACTGTTGAGAATTTTGAAACCTGGGTTACTGTGTTTGGGACTAAGAAATCAATTGCATTTTTAATCTCTTCAGTTTCTGTTTTATAGTACAGACCCCGCAAAACTAACTTTACATGTTTTAATTGTTTAGGAGTGTAAGAATACGACTCCACATTTTTTTCTTTTAAAAGCTGCATCATTTCAGTATGAACTGATGCATCTTTAAGGTAAAGCTTACTTTTATATTTGTTCTTATTAACAATCTTAAAAGAAATATTTTTTTCATTTAATTGAGTTACTAAATGTTTAATATCTACTTTATATGTACATAAAAATCGGTGGGCAAAAGGTATTGTCCCTCTCCTTTGCATGTGCTTTGTGTTGGTCGCGTTTGTTCATAGTCGTAATCACAGTCGGATCAGACTCAATATCGAGTTCACCTAATATAGCAAAACGATTGTGAGAACTTATCTGTTTTGAATGCAATGGCTGGTGCTGGTGTTTTGTAGCGAACGATGAAAAATCAATTTCTATGTTGTCTGAAGCTTTTCGGCGTTTCAAATCCGCTTTCTCAATAATTTTGGGATCATTGAGATCCATGCAATCCATAGAATCGTGTGAATGTGCTACACCAACTGCCGAATACAAACCGGAATTCCAAACAAAAAAACACAAAGTTAAGTACATAGCCACCGTGCTAACAACAGAACATGCTCGAATGCGGGAAGACAGAAAACGACAAACATCAAAATAGAAAATTACACCAACTACCACTGTTGTAGTTCGGTAGTTGGTGTAATTTTCTTACCCGGTCAAAGAAATGGGTACTGAAGAGGTGAATCCGTGGCTTCATGCGCTCGGCTGCCATTTCCTCCTTTATTACATGGAGGTAAAACTCCACCAATGCGTCATTTAGGAACTGCCCGCTTTCCAAGCACCTATAATCTTCCGCACGGATCGGTATTGCGATAAGTGAGGAAGGCCGCGTTGTCGTCGATGTCGTCTTCTGTCGTGTCCTTCGGGGGTGCATCTTGGTCTTTGGGGTTTGGTCGGCGTCTACCTGCAGCCTCTCGCTCACCCGTCGGAGGGGACCAAAGATGGCCACTCTTGCCTTTGCTGTTCCATCGATTATCAGGTCGTCTAAGTGATCGAACCATAGTTTGGTGTCGGTGTTCGCTGCCATTTTTGTTCGCTTGTTCGGTTGTTGTTTTGTTGTGCGCTTGCTTGTTGTACGTGGCTTTCTAAGGTGGGTGGAAAAGAAAATTCATTATGCCCGGAAGTTTAACCTTTCTTTGGACAGCACGCCCTAAAACGACACGTGACATATAACAGTTAACTACTTTTGATTGGGTTCGTCGGTCGTTGTCGTGTTGGGTTGGTTGTTCTCGTGATGGTATTCCTTTAAGTCCCGGATGTGTGCCGTGCGACTTTTTGTATTCTCTGGAGTAATCAGCTCGACGATGTCTGGTGAGGTGTATCTCGTAATTCGGTATGGTCCTTCGTATTTCGGTGCTAACTTCGCTGTGAATTTATCTATTGCTTTTGACAAGTGTTGAGTCTTGACTAGAACCAGTGTTCCAACTTGAGGATTACAGCTTCTCCGCCGCAGATTATAATGTCTGGCTTGGTCCTTCGATGCTCTTTCTAGATTTCTTCTTACGATTTTGAAGATCTCTTGAAGTCGGTTTCCCTTGTACTCCGGGCTCTGTGGTGCTGATCCTTGTCCTATGGTGACCTCGTCGAAGACAGTCCTTGGAAGCCGTGGTTCCCGACCCTGGGTGAGGAAAGCTGGGCTGAATCCTGTTGTCTCCGAGGTCATGGTGTTGATTGCTAATGATATCTCTGGGATGACCTCGTCCCACTTTGTTTGTTGTCTATTACCTGCGCTAGTATTCTCTTCACGTTCCTGTTCGCCCTTTCCGTTGGGTTCTCCTGGGGGGTATATGGTGCGGTAAATTGTTGGCGGATTCCTAAGTCCTGAAGGAATCGTTGCCTGCTATTGAACTGGACGCCGTTGTCCGTGACGAGAACCTTAGGAACTCCGTATCTCGCAAGGATTCTCTCTCGGAAAGCTTTCTTGAGGCTATCCGTCCTGGCTTGTGGTAATGGCACTATCTCCGTCCATTTCGAGAACTTGTCGAAGAATACTAGGATCATCGTGTTTCCGTGTTTTGATCGTGGCAGCGGTCCAATGAAGTCCGCGCAGACCATAGACCAGGGCTCGTCGGGTAACTGCGTAAGCATCTTCCCTGCGACCTTGTCCTGAACTGGCTTGTACCTTTGGCACGATTCACAGCAGCGCACGTATTTCCTGATGTCCCAAAACATTCCGGGCCACTAGTACTTGTTGCGTACTCTGGCCACCGTTTTCATGATCCCTGGATGAACGGCGCTCGGCTCGTCGTGGTTCTCCTTTAGTACCCGAGTTCGCAAGTATTTTGGTACACAGAGTTTCCACGCGGCGCAATCCTCGTCATTCGATTGCCCTGGGATCGGTACATCTGCCCGTTCTCGATGTTGTAATCTGCAAATTTCTCCGGATTTTGTCTGATTTCCTCTATCTTCGTTTCGGTCCAGTTGCATTTTTTCTCATTTGTCGCCACCTTTCGCCTGAGTTTCTCTACCGGTTGCCTCGAGAGCGTATCTGCGACCACGTTCCACTTACCTTTCCGGTCCTTCACGTCGAAAGTGTATTGCTGTAGTTCGAGCGCCCATCTTGCTATTCGGCCTGAAGGATTTTCTAAGGAATTTAACCACTTCAGCGAGAGATGATCGGTAACGATGCTCGTTGTTGTTCGTCGGTTCAGTTCCAGCGTTTACCCTTTTTCAGGAAACTGGTGAGTGGGACTACCAAATTGGCGAATTCCGGTACGAACCGTCGATACCACGATGCGACTCCAAGAAATCGGCGAATTCCTTTTACGTTTGTGGGTGGTGACAACTCCTTAATGGCCGCCACTTTATCTGGGTCGGTGTGAATCCCTTGGCGACTCACCACGTGTCCTAGATACTTCAGATCCTCTTTGAAAAACTCGCATTTTTCCTTGTTGATCTTCAAGTTTGCCGCCCATCCTTTATATCCAGGCTGCTAATGTACTGCGTGTCGCGTAGTCGATCTAAGATGTGTTGTATTCTGGGGAGTGGATAAGCATCAGGAATTGATCGCGCGTTGAGCTGCCGATAGTCGATACACAGCCGCCATTTACCATTCTTCTTCCTGACCAGGACGTTTGGAGGGCTGTAGGGACTATGTGAAAATTCGATGTAACGCTTTTCCACTAGTTCGTTTACTTCAGCGTTGATTACCTCTTGCATTGCGGGATTTTTAGGGTAATACCTCTGTTTTATTGGTTGATCGTCCTTCATCACGATTTTGTGTGTTGCGATTCTTGAGGGTTCTTCCAATGTCTCAAATTTCCCCAGTTTTTCTTGTAAGAACTTTTCTTTGTCCTGTTCAGGGTTTTTCTCGGCAATTTTCCTTTCCGGTGTGCTTTCTGCTGTTTCTCTGCCCGTCCCTATGGTCTTTTCTTCCGCTGCCAGTTCTGGGGTAGTCGTGTCGGTTGTTCAGAGAGTGGAACATGTTGCTTGTTCTTCTTATGGTGGCTCCTCCCTACCGAGCGTTATTGTTTCGCCTCCACAGCTCATCGAGGCTCCAACGCTTGTCAGGAAATCCAAGCCCAGAATCACATGATCGGTGACATCTTGGGGATTCAGGAGTGGTGGCCTTTTGCCCTCTGCCGTAATTTCCCTAGCAACCACCTCACTGACAAAACTTCTGGAGGCTCCTGTATTCAGGGTAGCTGTGTCGAGCTCTCTACCCAGCACTACCTTGGCGGAGATTCTTTCTTTGCTGGAGTCTAGGCATTTTGTAGGATACGAGGAGCGTTTGGGTTTTCCGGTTCCAGCGGTCCTCGTCTCTGCTGGACACCCTGTGCGTTTCCCGGTGGTCTTTTGCAGCATTCGATGGTTCGGACACCTTCTTTGCCACACTCCCAACAGAACAGCTTTATTGGTTTGCGGCAATTTTGTTGGAAATGGCCGTTTTCGCCACATCTCCTGCAAGCTGTTCGTAGGTCCCTGGGAATTCCGGGTTGTACAGTCGACATCATCCTTTGCGGCTCGGGCTTCTGCCTCCATGGTTCTCGGGGTGACCGTGCGGGTTCGTGTTCTTGGCGAATACCCTCAAAGTCTTCTGCCATCGATACTAGGTCCTCCAAGGTCGAAAAGTCTGTCCTTTTTATGTATAACAAATACTCCCGTTGGCAATTCCTATAGATTCCTTGCAGCCTCTGTTCCTCGGTGTAGTTAGCGTGTCGCATTAACGTCTGCATCGCCAGCACGTAATCTTTGAACTTCTCTCGTGAACCTTGAATCCGCTTCCTAATATTGTCTTCAAGTTCTTCGAAGTGCCTCGTTGGCAGAAAGAAATGCAGGAAGTCTCCCTTGAAAGACTCCCAGGTGATCCAACGTTTATAGTTGTTCCTAAACCAACACAGAGCCTTTTCTTTTAGTAGCTCCGACATAGTTCGTGGCAACAAATCTTTCGGTAGCTCGTATGCCTCGGTGAGCTCTTCCTTTCGATGAAGTTAATTGGGTCCTTGCCTCCATCGTATCTAGACGACCACTTCCATACGGCGTCCATTACATCAGGATACCTCATCGTACTACGGCTACTTTGGTCCTCCACCAGTGTCGTTACTCTGCTACCACTCGGGCCGGGGAATCTCGCGCGTGTCTTACGTTTGTATTTTTCCCGTCGCGAGCTTCTGTTTCGTTTTCTTTGTTTAATTTTGGCACCGCTCCACTTCTCCTCTAACTCGTGTAACCGGTCTATCATTTCGTCCGTTAATTCTAACGACGTGGTTAACCCGCCGAGTAGCTTGCGAAGCTCATCCACTGTACCGTTATATTCGATCCCGAGCTCCCGTAAAATTTCCTGTAGATTTTCTTAAATAAAACACATTATAATTCCAAGTTTTACCCATTTTGACTTAATGCTCTTTTTTTTTCTTTTGTTCTTTTTTTTCTTTTTTTTTTTTTGTGGTACACTGGATTTTTTTATTCACTCACTCCCGTTTTCACTGTTTCGGTTCGTTTTTCCTATTCACCGTTTCTTTAACTTCACTCGCTTTATATTCATATATCGGGTTTTTTTTGCCCCGATGTTACACCGTTGGATCTTTTTTTTCGAAAACCGCAAACCGCATTCGATCGAAACCGCACAGTTTCGTTGTAAAAATTTTTTTTTTTCCCGTCTTTACTTTTCGCTGTTCGTTTTCAATCACGTTTTTTTTCCCGTTTGTGTTTTTTTTCACTTTTTTTTTTCTTTTTTTTTTTTTTGTTACTTCGCAACGAGGTCTTACTGTTATTCCGCTGTTAGTTTAGTTGTATCGTCCGATTTTTATATTGTTTTCGCTGATAAAATCACTGTTGGGATTTTTTTCCTCTTTACCGCGTACTGCGTTTTTCTTCTTTTTCCGAGCACTGTTATACTCGTATATGCTACTCTGTTAAATTCGGAATTTCAAATCTGTGTTATCGAATGTCCCTGTCCCGCGTTTTTCTCTTCGCGCACTTTTTTTTTGTTACGTTCGAAATTTCAATCGCTGTTATCGAATGTCCCTGTATATTGGCGTTTTTTTTTCTACGCGCACTCTTTTTTTTCTGTTTATTTGTGCTGGTTTTGTCTATGCTCGCTCTTTCGTTGTTATTTATCGCTTCTCTTCGATGGTTTTTTTAATGTTTTTTTTTTTGTTTTTTGTACCTGTTAATTTTTGTTTTTTTCTTTCTACTGTTGATTTTCTGGGGTCCCTGTTCGTGCGCCATTTTGTATCGAGGTTTACCTCTGTCTTGCCTGGATATACCCGCGGATGCCCAGGGGTTTTCCGCAATAAATACACAATGTTGTTTTGTTCAATTCTTTGTTTCTTTATTTATTTATGTTTATTCACTATTACTATTGCACCGAGTATTTCTTATTTTCTCTACATATGAAAAACCTACTTAAGTTTACCCGCTTTGTTCGCTGTTCTCCAAGAATGTGACTTTGCCCTGGTCGGTGGCTCCTTTTATATCCCAAGGTTAGCGGTACTTGTCTACCTTTTTGTTGTTCTCAACGTCAGTGCTCCTTTCGTGTGGCCTTGAATTACTCCGCTTATAGCGGCCCCAGTTTTTTCCCCGAAGTGTACGTTGTTTTTTTGTTTGTCAAACTCGTGTTTGTTGTTGTTTGTGGAAGATTCTGATTGCTTACTCATCTTGTGGTTCCAGGCGCTCAGTACTCGGCGCTGCACTTTTTATGTACATATACTTGTCGTTGCTGAGTTTCTATGTGCTTTGAATGTTGTTCTACTACTCCTTTGTGTATTTGTTGTAAATTTCTTCTCTGCTGTGGTGTTGTTGTTGTTGGTATTTTGTTGCCAAAAATATTCTACTAATCCCTTATGTGTTTATTGTAAGTTTCTTCTCTACTGTGATGTTGTTGTTGTTGGTATTTTTTTATTGCAAAAAATATTCTACTAATCCCCTTAGTGTATTTGTTGTCCGGGTTCTATGCACTTGTTGTTTTTTTCTTAACGAGTTTATTATTCGATGTTTGTTCAATGTAACTTGCCTGTGGTAGTTGGTGTAATTTTCTATTTTGATCTTTGTCGTTTTCTGTCTTCCCGCTTTCGTGCATGTTTTGTTGTTAGCACAGTGGCTATGTACTTAAGTTTGTGTTTTTTTGTTTGGAATTCCGGTTTTTATTCGGCTATTGTTTTTGTTGTTGTTATTGCGGCTATGTATTTTGGTTCTTGTTATTCGTTTTGCTTCACTCCCAGTTATTTAAGCGTGATGTTCGACGTTGCTTCGTTTGTTTGCGGTTCGATGTTGTTTCCAGGTTTGATGTTTTGCCATTTGTTTGCGGGTCGACGTCGTTTTGTTTGTTTGCGGTTCGACGTCGTTTTGTTTGCTTGCGGCTCGACGTCGTTTCGTTTGTTTTTGAGGTTCGATGTTTTGTAATTGTTTTGCCGTGTTTGCAGATTGTTTTGCCGTGTTGGCAATTTTTTTTGCAGAATTAATTCCACCTTAAGTTGGGACCGCGCAACTCGAGGTTACTGCATCCCTTGAAAGCGGTTTTCATGGAAGCAGGTAGGGTGTGGCCATGTTCTACACCCGTGGTTGTAAGGAAAATTGCATTTTCCTTACAGTACTGCAACTTAATTGATAAACGAAAATTGCTAAACAAACTTAATTTGCTAAACAAATTGAAAAATGGAATTTATTTTCAATGTGTAAACACTTTCTTGACAGACTGTATATTCGTTATTCTTGAAAGTTTTTCTGCTTTTAAAGACGCGTCTCAACATTGCATTCATCGCATTATTATAATTTTATAACCTTAACGTAAATATATCAAGCGATATACTTAGCGATTTAAACTTAGTGCATTTTAATGCTCGGAGTCTTAATCATGGTAAATTATATTATTATTATTATTATTATTTACGCATCTCTTGAACATGTACGTCCATCTAAGAACTGTTAAAATTGAAAGTGCAACTAGACCTTGAATTAATCCTGTTTGTCCTTGATGCCATTAAAATTAGCCAGAAAGAGTGTTAACTTCGGCCTGGCCGAAGTTTATATACCCTACACACGTTTATGGTATATGGTATAATTGTTATAATGGTATAATTTTTTTCCTTTTCTATCTCAAATATTCATGCTCCTGTAATCGAGTTTTATTTAATTAGTGGGCGGATCATGACCATTTGTGGTGATCTTTTTTGGTCAGAGACAGTGTACTTGTCCACTTCTTCAGTGTACAAAATTTCAACCGCAAATTCGTTCTACAAGCTGAGAAATTGAGCTATAAGCATGGATGAATTTATATTCACTATAAAAAGTAGGCGTGGTAATGGTCCGATTTTCCCCATTCTATCTAATACCGATAATATACCGATCTATCTAATGACAGACAATATTCGTGCCAAGTTCTCTTGTAATCGTGATTTCCACAGACAGACAGACGGACAGACAGACGGACGGACATGGCTAAATCGACTCAGGAGGTCACGCTGATCAAGAATACATATACTTTTCTATACCTGTCACGCCTCCTTTAATGCGTTACAAACGGAAGCAGTAAGTGAATATATCCTCATCACTTCGTGTGTAGGGTATAAAAACCGGTTGCATGCAAAGTGGCGTAGAAGCCCTACATCTCTAAATTCGGACAACTTTAAAAGGGCTCATCTAAAGCAAATTATTTTTCTTTAGAGTTTAACACTCAAAGTTTAACACTTCTCTGAATACGAAAATTTTGTGGGCCAATATACGAAAACTTGGAGTATTTACATATGAAATAACCTTTTGGCAAATTTGTACCTGTCTCTTCGTGGAAACGGTAGCTATTTCCACATGAAAAACTAAGACAATAAACAACAATAAAACCATTACCACTTTTTAGCGATTCTTTGAAATTCAACCAGATTGTTCAACTATGAAATTTTAGAATTCTTCACCAGAAAAAATGTTCAGAGTGTTAAAAAATAAGAAATATTTGACAACGTTTTTTTATTGCCTTTGACTTGTTTCAATTATAAATATTGAACAAATTATTTACTTGCTACCTACCATCAGCTCGGAAACAGCTCAGCTTCAGCGCAAGAGCGGTAGCGACCAAAATCGGAAGAGATCAAGAGCGGGAGTGATCAAGAGCGCGAGCGACCAAGAGCGAGAGCAAACAAGAGCGCGAGCAAGCAGGAGCGGCAAAAAATTGCTTTTTTTATGGCTCCTGCTCGCTCGCGCTCTCGGAAACAAACGCTCTTTCGAGCGAGCGGGAGCTCTGAAAATTTTATCTGTGGTCTTGCTCGCTCGTGCTAGCGACAACAAACGCTCTGATTTTGAAAAACTATGTGATTACAACGGCAGATTACAACGGGTAAAGGTGTGTAATAAGTTCTCTGACTATAAGGTTCTAAAGACTGATGTACCTCTCTGGGGCTTATACTTAGACCGTTATTACTCTCCATGTATTTAAATGATATTTTTGGAGTTTTCGAATATTCTACAATGCATGTATATGCAACGGTACTCAGATATACATATCTGGAGGCACTATTGAATCCGAAGTACTGGATGGCATTGGATGGCAATAACCTGAGAGTAGTGACAAAAATTGTGAATTTTTTTGTACAAATTCTTCCCTTTCATGCATTGATCACATAAATAGTGTAGTTATACATATACGGTTTATTTCGTAATCTGATGAAAACTGAAACTGTAACTAGAGTTCGACCCCTAGAGTTCGTCGTCTGAGTGCATTACAACTCTTCATGTCCATAATAGACTATTCAAATATTGTGTATGCTGTGCTAGACTCCTCTTCGCAGTTAAAATTATTCGTTGCTTTTTATTATATTACTAGATGTTTTCGGGCTGCATAAGTTTGACCACTTATCCGGATATCGCAATACTTAACTTGGCTGTGATTTCATTAGCTACCACAAAGCCAGAGTCTGCACATACCTCTTCAGACTACTGTCTAATAGAACTTCGCAGTACTTATTTGATAAGTTACATTTTTGTAGATCGACGAGAATCGGGGTATAATTACTCGTTTGCGGATCCTTAATTTCTTCACTGCTAATTTTCGTTGCTGCCATGAGGCTATGGAATGCGTTGCTACGATGTGTAAGGGAGACACCTGGTATCTATTTCTTCTAGTTCTACTCATGTCTATCTTCTCCTCCAGAGTCCCTTTTTATACCCTACACACGAAGTGAGAGGGTATATTCACTTACTGCTTCCGTTTGTAACGCATTAAAGGAGGCGTGACAGGTATAGAAAAGTATATATATTCTTGATCAGCGTGACCTCCTAAGTCGATTGAGCCATGTCCGTCCGCCTGTCTATCCGTTTGTCTGTCCTTTTGTCTGTCTGTCTGTCTGTTGAAATCACGATTACAAGAGAACGAATAAAGATATCTTCATCAAACTTGGCACGAATATTGCCTATCATAAGAAATTCATCGGTATTGAAAATGGGCAAAATCGGACCATTACCACGCCTACTTTTTATAGTGAATATAAATTCATCCATGCTTATAGCTCATTATCTCAGCTTGTAGACCGAATTTGGGGTTGAAATTTTGTCCAGAATTCCACTGTCTCTGACCAAAACAGACTACCAAAAATGGGCGTGGTCCGCCCACTAATTAAATAAAACTCAATTACAGGAGAACGAATACAGATATTTTCATCAAATTTGGCATGAATATTTTCTATCATCAGAAACTCATTGGTATTGAAAATGGGTAAAATCGGACCACTGCCTACTTTTTATAGTGAATATAAATTCATCCATGCTTATAGATCAATTTCTCAGCTTGTAGACCGAATTTGCGTTTGAAATTTTGTTCAGAAGTCCACTGTCTCTGACCAAAACAGACTACCAAAAATGGGCGTGGTCCGCCCACTCATTAAATAAAATTTGATTACAGGAGAACGAATAGAGATATTTTCATCAAATTTGGCGCGAATATTCTCTGTCATCACAAGCTATTTGAGATTGAAAAGGAAAAAAATTAGACCATTGCCACGCTTAATTTTTAAGTTAACGTGTGTAGGGTAAATGAACTTCGGCCAGGCCGAAGTAAACACTCTTTCTGGTTTTAATTCAATTATGTATGTTATCAGTTTAATTATTTCATTTTTGTAATTACTCTTATCTTCTTATTATTTGTAATTGTTAATGTTACTATAAAAGATATATTATCTTAGTGTATTATTACTTTTACTAAACAAATAAACAAATTATATTTCATTTCAAATTACATGAAAACTATATTTAAGAAACATTTTTAACAGAACATTTTTTAGTAAATTGTTTAAACTCTTTTTATTAAAAAAACCGCATTTACATTGAATTACTTTCTCGACAAGTCTCGGCGTTCTAGGTATTAATTTGGGTATTAATTTGTTTATAGTTTCTTGTTCTATATTGTTGCAGGAATCTAGTAAGCTTAAGAAGCATCCGAAAATGCTTCTCATGGAAATTCATCGGTTCGAGCCAAATAGGTCGAATTTGGACGTGTCCGTCCAAAGCAAATTTTAAAAGTCCTCTTCGATTGTAATGTGTAGGGACTTTCACCTATGAATTATTTGAAGAGAAATGCACCGGAAATGCACTTCCGGAATATAAGGGTCGCCCTCAGTAGATATTTCGTCCGGCCGCAATGGGCAAGACAAGTACCTACACTGAAGTTGAAACTATTAACTTTCGCCTGCGAAAACGCGGTCACCATGCTAAGACATTGCACCCAAGAATGCGTGCTCTGCACTTATTAAGTGTTACGTTCCTAAAGTGTTGCTTGTTCAGGAGCAGAGTGCGGTCCGTGGATACATTACACAGTCCAGTGCCTATACGTAATAGCGTATTTTTTAGCTATTATCCGCTCGAAATTGCCTGCCTTATGAAGAGTAATCACTGCAAATCTTATATCAATATTATTTTTTGGGATGGCTTTTGTTTTTTCTTTAACATTTCGTCAGTTTGAATCTCGTGGAACAATGAATGTTGTGAATATTCTGGGTCAGCCTTTTATACTTGACACTGGATAAAAAATGGATGGTAATAATTATTCATAATTACCCCATCATAAAAAATATAAATAATATACTAGTATATAAGCCTTTCTTCGCCAGGAAGATATTTTTTATTTATTTCGTAAAAAAAATTGCGAAGTCTTTTGGACTTTCTCACCTTACTATTGAGAAATTACACTTTTATAAAAATGTTTAATTTTTTAAATTATTAAATTTTAAATTATTAAATTTTTCATAATAAAATCTGACAAATTAATCAGCACAATCTGGGGGAAAAATATAAATTTCCTCCCAACCGGACTTATTGCAAAACGGCGAAGACGTTTGGATTTTTGAAATTTTTCTCATCAACGTTAGGTGCCCAGAAACATCTGTGAAAATATTCAGGTTTCTAAGTGATGTGGAAGTAAAAAAAAAGTCCCGGACATATTTTGCTAACAGACAGACACAGGGATTTTATATATAGATATAACACTTTTTCTCGACATTTTGTGGCATGTGCAATAAACAGATAAACTCAATTTTATGACATGGTGCATTGTTTAAGCATTTAATGATCACTGTTAAAACATGAACAGGCATCATCGTCTAATAGTGGCGGGCACCCTTTCTATAATATGAGGAGCCTTTCTCACAGCTGTCTATGAGATAAGAACATAACCGAAGCAACTAAGATAAGCAGTTCAAACATAAACAGGCATCTAATATGACGGCGACCTTTCTCCGATAGTAGAATTAGGATAGGATAAATACAAATATATTTTAAGCCACAAACAAATGTAAAGATAGGAAAATGTAGATAAGAACTAGCATGTAAGTGTATATAAAGGAAGAAATCTTAAGAATAAAGTTAGTACTGAAAAAGTATTCAAAGGTGTTAAGTCATTTAACATTTGGTCCTTCGACCAATTCTTAGAGTTTTCCCCCACCATTGGTAAGAGACTCTAAGGAACTTGAACCTGAATTGAAAAGCGTTACCAGAGCTACAATACTGGTAGAGAATAGATCATAGAGAGTGAGTGAGCAAAGTGAATTTAAAAGCGTTATCAGAGCTACAATAGTGGTAGTGAATAGATCATACAGAGTGAGTGAGCAAAGTGAATTGAAAAGCTTTACCAGAGCTACAATACTGGTAAAGAATAGATCATACAGAGTGAGTGAGCAAAGTGAATTGAAAAGCGTTACCAGAGCTACAATACTGGTAGAGAATAGATCATACAGAGTGAGTGAGCAAAGTGAATTGAAAAGCGTTATCAGAGCTAAAATACTGGTAGAGAACAGGTCATACAGATTTAAAAGAAATAAGGAGCAAAATGTCAGCATTACGTAAAAAACTAGTTGAGCACCAAATAGCAATTTGGCAGGAGCTAGAAGCGATCGAGGAAGAAGTAAAAAAGGTTACAACAAGGAAAAAGATGCAGGAATTACAAAAGAATGTAGAGAAAAAATACAAGGTACTTGTAGAAAATGACAAGGCATTATGGAAATTGGGGATATGTGATATTCTTATTTTAATGAAATGTGGAATAAGTTAGTGGAAAATTTGTGTAAAGAGATACAGAATGTATGCGAAGCACCGCAAATTCAAAGCAGATCTGACGAACTCAGAAAAGAAAGCAATCAAGAAATGCAAATACAGGACATAGAAAAATAAACGAAAATAGAAAAATAAAGAAGTTATCGAGAGAACGATGACAATACTAGCAAATTTAAGAGAAGCACTAAAATAAGCTAACAAAACAAAAAAAGAGAAAGTTTAGTTTTTCAGAAGAAAAATACAGCGATGAAATAACCGACTTCAAGAACAGCTTCTGATGCTTTCATTAGCAGATGAAACGAAACTGCGAGAAGAAAATTTCATCGACGAAGTAGAGATCGATGTGCAAACATGGTTGGAGGAAACTGAAAGTTATTTGAAAAAAGGTGAGACGAAGTTTAACATAGCAGCCAGATATCCACAAGTTGAGTAACACAAATTTGATGGAAAATCGGAAGAATCGAAAATGTTTTCAGAGCTATTTGAAGACATTGTAGACAAAAATGAGGAAATGCCAGTATCCATAAAGCTTGACTACTTGCGGTCTTGCGTGAAGGGCGAAGCACCAATGTCTATATCACACCTATTACAAGGAGCTTCAGCAAATTACAATGAAGCATGGCATACTTTAAAAAGAAGATATGAAAATAAGAGAGTAAATTTTTGAACGCAGATGGAGCGAATTTTGAATTGTGTAAAAAATTTATATGACACATCACAGGAATGCATCTATTTAATAAAAAGCTATGTTTCAAAAGAATTAAATGCAGACGAAATATTTGCTTACTTCAGTAAGTAAGTGAAAGTTCAGTTGCTGGTATTACCTAATTTAATAAAACCAATGCCGGATGATTCCTTCCACTTTGAAATCGACGATTGGAAAAACTACATACTAGCAGATCCAAATCTAAATAAAAGAGATCGTATTAATATTATAATTGGTAGTGATCTCTATTCACAAATTATAGAAGAAGGTGTACGAAACACATTAACATTCTTGAACAAAAAACTATATTCGGTTGGGTGATATCCGGTTAAATACAGAACGTGACATCAAAAAAGAATTCAACAACAGCAGTAACATCAAGCATAGAAAAATTTTGAAATTTTTTTGAAATCGGCGATTGGAAAAACTATATACTAGCAGATCCAAATCTAAATAAAAGAGATCGTATTAATATTATAATTGGTAGTGATCTCTATTCACAAATTATAGAAGAAGGTGTACGAAACACAATAACATTCTTGAACAAAAAAATATATTCGGTTGGGTGATATACGGTTAAATACAGAACGTAACATCAAAAAAGAATTCAACAACAGCAGTAACATCAAGCATAGAAAAATTTTGGGAAACTGAAGAAATACAAGAAGATATAATGATAGCGTAGAAAGCGATAATGATAGCGTATGCATGCAGAGGGATATGCATACAAAGAGGGATAAAGACGGCAGGTACATTGTAAGGAGACCATTTAAAAAAGGTTTCACATTAGGTGAATCATAGAAACAGGCTATAGCGCAATTCTCTTCGATAGAGAGAAAACAGGATGGAAATATCAAACGCGAGTAGATACAATTTTTAAGGGAATATGCAAAATTAAAACATCGTGGCAACCATAGTGGAAGTATTGCTGGTACTATGTGGATGATGATAATAATATAGTATTACTAATCTCAATGATTGGAACAAATAAAACTACAGATAATTCAGTAGAGGTACCTGAAGTCCAGATAAGAAAGTTGAGGAACAACGCCGGAATTTATTTAGATCCAATAGGAAAAATTAGTACTACTGCATCAAAATGGAGTTTAGTTGTTTACTATAATTTAGACCCATACATAGAAGAAACAATTGCTATAGAGGACTACATCAGCAAATTAAAAGAACAATGCTCAAAATTAAGTAATTTTAATGAACAAGAGCAGGTTTACAGCAAAGGTATGAGATGCTTAAAGTAAATAATAGATTATTCATAACAGGTAGCAGACAGAAAAGAGCAATATTCAGCAGCATAGGATCACTGTATCATATTCTATTTGGGTTAATGGATGATGATGATTCATTATTAGAACAAAACGAAGAACAGAACAGAACGAATTAGAACAGAACGAACAGAACGAAAAACCAGTCAGAAAGCTATATTCGGCCTGGCCGAATCTTAGATACCCTACACCTAAAAGTTTTAAAAAAAGTGCCGAAGCTAGGGTGGGGCGGGGGTGGCGGTCCACTCTGGGCGGCACAATGTCGGGGGCGGCAGTTGTTGAAATCAAGTATTGACTTATTGCATTCTAGGCATTTTTGGGGCTACAAGTTGATTAACCGTCCCGGGGTCCATGAGACCTAGCTACGCCTCTGTATAAATAGTAGGCGTGGTCATTACCTTTTTCAAAACAAAATAACTAGCTTAGTTGTTTTATAATTGTGTTCATTTAAACTTTATTTCCGTGGTAATAAACTTTTTTCATACTGCTATACTGTATATGTAGTGTAAAAGTGGGCGGACCGCACCCAGTTTTGATGTAATAATGTTTTTTTGTAAAAGAAGTTGTTATCTGAAGTTTTATTCAGGAAGTTTAACCTTAAGTGTAACCTTAAAGTGGGCGGATCACGCCCATATTTGGCACATTCACGGATAATGCTACTCTATACCCAGGATTTTGTTGTAATAGCTCAAAAACGAACGCTGATATCACATTTTTAATAAAAAATAGGCGTGGCCGTGGACCGATTTTGCCCATTTTCAATACCAAGCCCACCACATAAAACAATATATCTGCAAAGTTTCATCACGATATCTTCATTGGTTCTCCTGTGATCGTGATTTCAACAGACAGACGGACGGACATGGCTAAATCGACTCAGGAGGTCACGCTGATCAAGAATATATATACTTTTCTATACCTATCGTCTCTAGTTCTATGCGTTACACATTTCGTTACAAAGTGAATATACCCTTACCTTAAGGTGTAGGGTATAATAGAACAAAATACGCGGAACCTACTGGATAACCAACACGATATAGATGGGTTAATTGAGAAGCAAACCTCCTTAGTAGACGCTACAGTAAATATCTTAAAAAAAACAACGGCAGAAGTGAATACCGAGTTTGCAAAAATGAATGATCATATAATGGAGATACATAATAAACCATAGCACAAAACCATAGATCGTATAAGACGGGAATGACATTTCACTTATTGGCCATGCAGTTAGAAACGATGTTAAGAGACTAAAGAAATACAAATGTCAATAATAAACATGCTAATTGACAATAGTCACCAACGTGTTAATCCATTCTTAAAAAGTCCATTAGAGCTGCAGGAAGAAATACAGAAAATTCGAATTAAACTGCCTTCAAAATTAAGGCTCCCAAGCGAGGAATCAGAAAACGAACATGAAAGAAATACTTCGATTGATGACCGCCAAAGGAATTATAATTGGTAAGCGATTGGTAATAGATATAGAGATTCCATTATTGCAGCCGGAAGTATCAGAAGTTTTCCGAATAATTACCTTACCAATACGAAATGAGAATACAATTATAATTCCACAAATACAATCTGAAGTGCTAATATTTAATGTAGAAAATTAACATTATTTTCTCATGAATCAAGTACAGCTAAATGAATGCGTAAAAAAGAAACCAAATAATTACGTATGTTATGGTAACTGGCATTGGAAAGCAACAACGGGCGGCTCCTGCGGGATCTCACCTTTAAGACCAGCTGAGTGGGTAAAATTAGGCGCACCGAATGTATGGCTGTTCAAATTATTCAACGCAACATATATCAGCATAATATGTGGACGATCGCAGCCAAAGTGGGTAGCGGTTCCAGAGCAAGGCATTTTGGAGTTGAAGCAGGGATGTAATGCTAGGTATAAAGGAGTATTTTTAGCATCGTCGCAGCAGATCCAGTCAGAGGTGAACTACAATCCTGAAAATATTTGGGTTAAGAATATAATTCAAGTGAAAAAAGAAGACATTCGGCTATTTAACTTTACTGCAATCGACAAAAGTGAAGAGTTAGCTAAGGTACAGAAGAACCTGGATGAATTCAAGCGAAGCCACCTTCATCTAAGGGCCTTGATTTTTATCACCTCAGTGGACATACATCATTAATTTTAGTATGCATAGTAATAATAATATTGTTAGCATATTGCATAATAGCAGCTATAATTAGAAAGAATATATTATTATTATTATGAGATAAGAACATAACCGATGCAACCAGGATAGACAATAAGCAGTTCAAACATAAACAGGCATCTAATATAACGGCGACCTTTCTCCGATAATAGAATTAGGATAGGATAAATGAAAATATATAGGGTTCTCCAATAAGAGGTGTAATGTTGAATAGCCCGCTATTTCGGTAGCTGTCACTTTTGAAGCTGAAATTTCAACATATACACCACCATGTGCTACGTAGTATGCTGCCTCATAGAGGCAACAATAAAATTAAGCTAATAAATAGGGTTTTTCAATAAGAGGTGTAATTTTGATATTCAAAGAAAAATGCCATTTTTTGAGATAAATTATCGCATATTTGTTTCGTAATAAAGAGGAAAATATGCTGTTAATAACGAAAAACAACATCAGCCAAATGGCCACCAAACTTTTCCCGTAAAAGATCGTTGGTTTCGTTGCTTATGGGGCACGTAGCGCCGTCTTGTTGAAATTTCAATGCGTTGTTGCAGCGTGTATCGTTCCATTTAGTAGTCGGCATTAGTAATGGCGTAGTTTCTACTTGTCAAATGTCAAAAATAACTGTTTCAAAAGTGACAGCTACCGAAATAGCGGGCTATTCAAAATTACACCTCTTATTGGAGAACCCTATATTTTAAGCCACAAACAAATAATTAAGATACAACAAATAAAGAAACAAATAAAGATTAGAAAATGTAGACTAGCAAATGTAGACTAGCAAATTCAAAGCTTAACTTATAAACTTTAAGTTTGATTTCCTTTATGGCTTTAAGCTGAATCGTCATGCAAATGAGTTTGTCAAGCGATGGCAACTCTGGCAACGTGTTTTGCCACAATTTCTGCTGCTGCACGGAGAGAAAAAATACGTTTTTTAATTCCTTTTCGCAGCGCTTTTTGTGTGCTTTGTACGCAACGGCAGCAGAAAAAATACAGAATGAAATGGAAAAGTGATATTGTTGTTGTTGCTTCTGCTGCTATTACTACTAATACTCGTTCTACCAGAAAGAAGTGTTGCTCAATTTTCATTTCTTTTTTACGCCTCACACAACTTCGAATTCAATGAGTTTTTATGTCAGGACGTGCGTTGGTCGGTGTCTGTGTGCGTGTCCATGTCGTTGTCGCTATTTCTATGGCGGTGTGTGTGTGTGGGTGCTGTCGCACTCTCCCAAATGCGGCTAACAGCATGCAACGCTGACACTAGGCGCGCTCCAACAACAAACACCAGCTGGATAATCGCAATGCAACGCATGCTGCTCATTCTAGTGCTCGTATTTGAAGCTTTTTTGTTGCTCTACTATCCTGGTATCCACCAGCCCCAACCCCCACACCCCTCCACTGCTGCTCTAAAACGCTAGAGTTGGCCTAAAGTAGACGATGAGAGAGCGTCGATGGGGAGGTTAAACGGCAGAACGCAACACGATAAAAACTAAACAAAACGCATAAACCAAAAAATAGAAGAAAGAATACACCATAATAAAATAAAATACACAAAAAATAGCCAGGAAACACAACAACAACAACAGCAACAGCAACAGCATAGAGACTGTTTGATGAAGCGACAAAAACGTGGCAGCAAAAGTAATGGAAAAGGTAGTGAGAGTGAAAGAGAGGGGGAGGAGAGAGTAAGAGGTGAAAAGAGAGAGACCGAAAGAGAGAGCGACCGAGAGAAATAGATTGTGATAGAGAGGAGAACGGGAACAGGAAGAGGAAAGGAGGGGAGGGTGTTGAACTGCGATGATTTGTAAAAAATGGCGAAAAATAGTATGCAAACGAAATATAAAAATAGCAAGTAAAAGCTAGAGGCTAGGACCGGGCCAGCTGCACCGACCACTGCCAATCATGTAACTAGCATGTAAGTATATATAAAGGAAGAAATCTTAAGAATAAAGTTAGTACTGAAAAAGTATTCAAAGATGTTAAGTCATTTAACAATCACCGTAAATCCGTTTTGGATTCCATATTACAGTTATCACACTATGACGATCCTATTAAAAAATAAAAAAACCAACATTTATAAAAAAAAGCCACATAATTTTTTATGAATAATATTGGTGGTCCGGAACTTCTGGTGGGTAGTGTATACATTTATGGTACAGGTAGCCCTCGGTTTCATCCGTTGAAATTCGCCTGTTCAAAATTACCCCGCTGCGCAGTATAATAAACATTTCCGTTTACTGAGCAGCAACGTTGTAAATTCGTTAAAAAGGTTATTGATATTTAGTATATTGTACATTTACATTCAATTAGTATTAAGTATTAAAATATTAGTATGAAAATAAATATAAATTAAGAAAAAAACCATGATCAAAACAACGGTTTTTCTTTTTTTCGAATAATATAAAATACTTGTAAGTTGAGTTTCACTACAAAACATTTCACTTTCCTTGAAAATAAAATACATTTAGGAGTAAAATACATTTTTGGAGACCAGTTTTCATACAAATTTTCTAATCGTTCTCGACTACGATTAGCAACTCGAATCGCTTAGTTTAGTATTGAATTTCTAGATGGCGGTGATGACGTTTTTTCATTTCGTACTATTTTATTTACGCGATCAAAAATTATATTGAATTCTTAACAGTCGAATAGCTGATATTTCATAACACAACCTTGTTTTGTGTGTCTGATTTTGTGGGAACATCTGCATGTGACTTCCCTTGCCGTTCCATTTTTAATCAGGATTAGATTAGGAAAGAGGAACGCAGTTATTATGTAGAATGCATTTTGATTTAACAATAACAAGAATAACAATTTTTGGTCATTAAGATGAAAAGTTCGATTTTGAAACGAAAGTTTAGTTTATTTGATCTCCAATAAGAAACAATATGATTAATCAAAATATGCGCCTAAGCTATCGATGGTGTTTTGACATTCTAATGGTAACTTTTTTATACCAGCAGCGAAGAAGTCTGCGGGGCGAGAGGTGAAATTCATAAAAGCCCATCCATTTCTCACAGCTTCTTGAGAACTGAAGGATTTTCGTTGTAAGAACTGCTCCAATGCCTGGAATAAATTATAGTCCGTTTGTGCAAGCTCTGCTGAATACGGTGGGTGACAGAGAGTTTCCAAGCCTAGCTCCTGTAATTTGAGTAGCGTTGTTCGAGCGACGTATGGTCGCCCGTTGTCTTGTTCGGACTTTTCATACTTAATCAGCCGCATTATCTTTTAAAACCGTTTCACTACTCTTATGTTGATACCATCGGTGGCTACACACTGTGGTTTCTCGTTTGGTTTTAAAATTCGTAACCATGTGATGCTAATGTTTGTGTGAAATTTACTGATATTCAAATGTTGGCCAGTGTGAGAGAAAATATGAACACGCGTTCGGCAAACTACGTTGCTCTTCTTTCGTTTGATAAATGCTTACTTGTGTGCGTACAAAGAAACTGAGAAGCAGGGTCAATTTTTGTTTCACAAATTCTCTACACTTGAAGAGAGTGAAAAGTTTTCTCTTTCTTCCTGATCTCCCTCTCCTACGAAGGAATACATATATACGGTGTAAAATTGGGTTAATTTTACGCTGAATTTTATTAGCGCCGGGCTAGCCGAAACGCGAATGCGACATAAATGGATCTATATATAACTGTTATTTTTTAATATTTTTTTATTCGATTTAGAAAATGCTCCCTCCCGCTGAACGGGGGAAAGTGTCATGTCTTTTTTTTCATGTCTCAACTCAACCTAGTCTTTTCCCCCCTTTTATGCGAAACACCCTGTATAATTTTTAAGCAGGTGTAAATTACATATTTCAAAATTTTATTTGATATATTTGTTATATATCATTATTGTTATATTATATATATATATTTTAAAATTTGTTTTTTATTTACAACATATTTATTATCTATAATGGATAGTTTGTTTTTGTATTCCTAAAAAAATGTCATCGCGTTATTAATCACACATTACGCTTTTCGTTTTAAATGGATTTTACATTTTGAATATAAAAAAATACGTACTATGAATGTTTAATTTTTAGACGGATCAAGCAAATACGTTTATCAATACACCATTTCACCTGATTTGCATTAATTGAATATATTTTTATTTTTAGCGCTGCATATGATACAGTTACAGAGCAAAATGTTGCCATAAAAAAATTATCTCGACCATTCCAAAATGTTACCCACGCTAAACGTGCTTATAGAGAATTTAAACTAATGAAACTGGTAAATCATAAGAACGTGAGTATAATTCCTAAATTAGATAGTATAGTAGATTGTATAAGAACAGTGTGTTTAAAATGTTTTTATTACCAGTGCACGCAAACTAAGGTAGTTACATTCCTAAACAGTTTTGTTTCAGTAGAATTTAAGAAAATATCGAACAAAAAGAATCTATATATATAAAATCCCTGTGTCGTGTGTCTGTCTGTTAGCAAAATATGTCCGGGACTTTTTTTTTGGACATCCCATCACTTAGAAACTTAAAATTTTTAACACATGTTCCTTGGCATCTAATGGTGATGAGAAAAATCGCAAAGTTTAAAATCCAAACGGCTTCGCCATTTTTTTGCAAAAAATCCGAATGGGAGGAAATTTGTATTTTTTTCCTAGATTGCGCTGATTATTTTGTCACATTTTATTATGAAAAATTTAATAATTTAAAAATTTAATATTTTAAAAATTTAATCATTTTTCATAATAGTTTAATTTCATTCAATGTGTTTTGTTTGTGACTATTTTTTGTGGTGTTGTGTTTAGTTGTTTAGAAAATGAACATTAGAAATTCAGTTAATGTTTCTGTGTCTCAGTTAAAATCCCGGAACAATTCACTCTCCAAAAACAGAATGATTGGGTAGAGAGAAAAAGAGGCAGTGATAGAGTCATAGGACGAATGTACACAGTGAGTGTATCGGAAGGTGAGCGATATCATCTAAGACTACTTCTATTACATGTGACAGGAGAAATCAGTTTTGAGAACTGTGCACGGGGTCACATTCAAAACATTCAAAGTGGCATGCAAGGAGTTGGGTATCCTAGAAGACGATTCTGTTTGGGAAGCCACACTGGCTGCGGCTGTATAAGTCAGCATGCCTAAAGCCCTCAGAGAATTGTTTGTTTTGTGCCCAGACAGATTGTTTTTGGGTTAGCACTTGAGCCGCAGAAATTGTGGGATAAGTTTCTTAACCACTTTACAGAAGACCTACCTGGAAAACCCAGATCATTGAAGAACACACGCAGATCGTGAAAATTTAGCCCTACGCGATGACCAAGAAATTCTTATTTTACATGGTAAAAATTGTACAGACTTCAGTCTTAAAATTCCACCTCAAGACTTGGCTCATGATGCCGAAGCAGCACTTTATATAATGAAAGAAAAAGCAACAGGTCAAGATATGGTCGTAAGTTTAAACGATGAACAGGATGTTGCTTTTAATATCCTGTTAGAATAAAAAGAATACCGACATCCGACAAAGAAAAACTTTATGTTATGTCTAAACTTGGAATTGACAAAGCTTCAATACATCTTACATAGGAAACACGCAATGACAAAGAATTTGAATGTGTATGCCGATTATAATGAATGGTAAAGAAAAGACTGCTGCTATAAGAAAGACTGCTGTCCCGTAAAAGAAACTATGGCCATAAAATCAAGATCAACTTACTCCAACTTAAGCGCATTTTGAAATTAAAAACAGAGGCCGAATTAGAAAAATAGGAGATTGCGATTATCAGGTAGGAACGGATACAATAAAAATCTAGACATTTCTACCATTGCATTAAACAATTAGAATAATCCTGGAAGAAATTGCATGTGACCTTCAAATATGTACATGCTGAGATACAAATAGATGCATAGATGAAGAAATTTTTGGCGAGATTCCCGTTGTAACCGGATGTCGCGATTTACAATAATATCTTTATAATATTATATAATAATAATTTTAGCGCTGTTCGCATGAGTAAGCATATCCCAGTCTCGAAGTTTAACAACCTTTTTATTTTCTTTAAACATAAAATTCATCATTTTTAAACATGAGAGTTGAATAACTCTTTCAGACAACATCCATGCACCATACAACATTCAACCACTGTCAACCAACTATGTAAGTAGGCATATTCAAGACAATAAAAAGTACGCAACAAAATCTGTTCAATCGCAGAGCAAATTCTCTCAGCGCGGTAAACGCTCCAATAGGAAGCACTAGTGTTTAAATTTCAAAGTTGACACGCGTGCGCACTACAGCTGGTCAATTAGACTGTCGCTTATCGAACAGCCATGGTGACTATTGTGGTACACTGTACCCTGAAGTTCAATGGTCTGACCTACTTATTTTGCAACTAAACAAAATTGTTCTTTTTTATTTCTTGCAGCTATTGCGTTTACTCGCCTGCTTCCAATGAATAAGTTTGTTACTAAAAAATATACAGTTTTCTCTGTTTATTTCATTGACTTGTTTTATTTGTTCTTTTAATTTGTATATTACATGTTAATACATATGTTATTTTACAAAAATTATAACTTAAATATAAACATAGTTTAAAATGTGCAAAAACAACTCCAAAATAATTCTTTAATGTATTATTTTAAAATTTATTTTTGGATTTTTAATACATGGTAATATTAAAATAACATTTTGTCTCTTAACAGGTGCAATCTTTCTCCTTGTTTTTGTAGATCTGCTTGATCTGCCTCAGGAACATTCTCTTTTCTTGTTGAGTGCAGTTAGCCGGTGCAAGTTAGCGACTTCTTTTCGCTGTTTTACCTTCCTCCCGCCTCGTCTTTTGGTTGATCGGTGGTTGCTGCTTTGTTATTAGTGTGGTTCTTCCCGCTTTGATTTTTGCTCCTCCAGTATTTCTCGATCGTTGGCAGTCTTGGTGGTCTAGCCTTCTTATCCTCAAGGGTTTCTTCAAGAGTTGTGAGAGGTTACGATGATATGGATATCGTTTCTTGAACTCCTATATGTTTTTAATACATTAAGGATTTTTGTTATTATTTTATTTATTATTTTTTTTTCTCTTGTTTCACTACTAACAATACTTGGATTGGAAAAACGCCTGCGCCAAAAATGTTGTATCTTGCATCCTCCAGTAGGATACCAGGACAAACCTTATGTCTTTCTATAGGAAGGATCGTGGACAGTGCTATTTATATTGGTTTTGTGTCGTTGATCCTTCGACGTGAAGGACACGGACAATGGTGCCACAGGCAAGTATGTGCCGAATTTGTGGACTTCTATACGGATCCGGCACATCTGCCGAATTTGGATACCTTTTTACCTATATTACCACAGGTACCAAAGTGCCGAGCTTGTGGACTTTTCCCATGTCAGGTAGAAGTGCCGAATTAGACAGTGAGCTGAAAATGAATGATTGTTATTAGGTTTTTTACTCTTATTTTACTTATGGTAGTTTGTATCGTCTGACAGAGTTACAATTACAGGTAGGAACAGGTAGGAATCGTATTGGTGCACCATACGTAGCATACCGTACACCTTACTGACAGTCTGATTAATGTGCCTGTTCTATGAAAGAAAGCAAAGTTAATATATCTATGTATTTCTTGGATATTAATAAACACTGTGATTTTTCCGGGTCCAGGCAGAGACCTTTTCCGTCGCCCAGTTGCCCATTTTATTTACATAATTGTTCAGATTAGTGATGCAGTCGTTTATGCAGTCAATACTACATGATAAATAGATCTGAACATCATCTGGATACATGTGTTAATTGCAACCTTTAGGGTTTCAGGCAGGTCATTGATGTATGTATAAGCAGAGGGCTAAGTAGTATGGAGTCCTGCGGAAGACCACATTTTAATTTCTAATAAATTAGTGGCTATTCTTCGTTGTTTTTTTGGGATTGGAATTATTTTATCAATCTTCCAAGAAGTTGGAATTTGTAAGAAGATTATGATGGCAGTAATAGCATGCGTATTAGGAATAATACCGCAGCAGATTAGGAATAAGTGCCTGAAGAAAAATAGGATCAATACATCAATCATCGGTACCCGGTAAGTTTAATTTGATGGATAGAATGCTTTCCAGGACGTCTAGTTGACTGACGGAGGAGCAATTCAAGTGGAGCTCGGATTTGCGAATATAATTCGGGTTGAAGTTGTATTCTGATAGTTGCTGAGGAACATTTATGAATCTGTGGTTAAGTTCGTTGAAGTCAATTTCTGTCAATCCTTCTGTTTTATTTCCGATTTTCATGATTCCGGATTGTTTGATTCATGCTCATGTTTTTTACTGGGAACATCGGAGGGAAATTTGTTTTTATGAAACTTTCTCTTGGCAAGTTGAATCTGCTTAATCACATACATCCTCAGGTCGACAAAGATCGTTATACTCATTTATACGTCATACGACTCATTATAGATCGTTATAGCGTTTTCGTTTTTATTTGTCTTTACCTTTACAGACCCCGTTGTGTGAAGACAGAAATTTCCTTTTCTGAGCTTAACTGGTAGTTGAAGAAGAATTCTATTAGTCTTCTGTTCTGCGCTTTGCGAAAGGTTGCAAGTGCCTTTAGAACAGTGATGTCCAGACACACACTATCAAATTTTGAGTGTGCATTGGGCATATTTTCTATCAGTGAGAAAAATGGATGCGGTAAAATATGAAGCATTTGTCTCGTTCCTTTGCGTCGTATCAATGGTAATTTTTCGGGTGTAGTCAAAATAAAATAACGCAGCGAAACAGACCTACCTCGATGATGGCTTGGCAGCTACTGGCCAGATTTCGTCAAACGCAGCAGCCGAATGGCTGCTCTTGGGTACCGCTGCTTTAGAGTAACGTCCCTATCCTTGAGCGTTTAGAACTTTAGTAGAACAGGTGATTCATGGCAGCTACTATTTTGTTTTAGACGGAAAATAGATGACATTGTTGGCGCTTTGCACACAACAGTGTGTCATAGTTGATTGAACAATGCTTTCAGGTTTTTATTCGGTAATGCAGGCACTCAAAAAAATAATAGCATCTGTGAGAGGACGATTGCGTCACTTTTTACTTCCAAATCAATACAATCTTCTACTCTTGGGATGGAGGCTGAATTTTGCAGATTGGGAGAAATGTTTATTCGCTCCTCCAGGGTCGCGACCCGCATTTTCTGATCAGCAGTCTGGTAATCAAGGTTCTCAGTTGTGCTCGTTCCAGTCAAGAGTGCGTGTCATTCAGAGTTCTCAAATTCTCCAAAGCACTTTATAGGATTTTCCTCATCTAGAGTTAGTTTCGCAGCTATTTCGTTGAAGCGGTCTTTTCTGTGAGAATTTTTGCGTTGTGTGAGGAGGCTGCAGATGATAAGCGACAGCGAGTGTTCATGTGTGACGAATATGTTAGTGATTTTCGGCGGGAGGAGAGCACCGGTGTATTGTTATTGGTTATTGTTGATTCAATTTTTTCCTCTTTTTTCATGAACTGTTTCCTATGCGAAAGTTTGTTTCCTTTCTAACTGGAGTATCAAGTTCCCATTTGACCTCATTTGTTAATATGTTATAAAAAAATATATTGAAGTACACTTATTGAAGCGGAAAAGTTTATACTCGTGTTGAAACACACTCTCTGCCAATGGACTACTGCTGCTCTATTTGCATCTAAATATATTTTCGTCTTCAGTTTTTATAATATAGATCCGCGGATATCACTTCAAACAATATTGATAAAAGTAATGAAAGTTTCTCGGATCGGGAGGATCGGGTGGGGAGAAGTGGTGGGGAGTTGCTATTTACTGCAGGAAGGACCTCCATGCCACTGTTATTTCAACATCTGATAATTCTGGTTTCGAATTTATTAATGCTAGTATTTCTGATACCTTATTTTGTGTCGTGTGTCTATATTCCTAGTGTCTATAATCCTAGTACTGCACTTGACCCATTTTTATCTACACCCATGGCCAAAAAAAACCGCACTAGTAGAATTTCATTACTCATGCAAAATTTAATAAAAGAAGGAAAGCTACCTAAGCAGGATTTTATTTTTTTTATATTATTTGATCCCTCTACCTGAAAAAATCTTTAAGAAAAAAGAAAAGGGTTGGCTGGCAGTTCGATTTCCGCTAAAAAGGTGGAAAAACCCAAGATCTAATTTTTTTACCGTTGTTAAAAAAAGGTAATAAAATAAAGAAGGTTCGTTTTTTTTTAATTTCTATTATTTTTATTATGTTCAAATATTCTTAGAATTCAAAAATGTTCTGTATACTCTTTTTCTTTTCTTTAAATTTTTTTTCAGTAGTTCGTTGATCCTCCTTTGGCCTTCAAAACAGCTTCCACTCTGCTGGGCATTCAATCATAGAGATTTTGGATGTGGTTCTTGATTTCTTCGTCGTACCACACTTCATTTATAAAAATTTTTAACTCCTCGATAGATTTCGGAGATATTTCTTGACTGTTTCGCTGCATAATTACCCACAAATTTTCCTGGCTATTTCCTGACCAGGACACCGATAATATCCCCAGATTATCTTTTCATTTTCTAACCTGTGAATACACAATGACCATTAGATCTAAAATCTAAGATAAATCTTCTATCTGATGATCAGACAAAGCTAAAGCTTTTTTATGATATTATTAACTCCCGGGTTATACTTAGTTAGAACCAATCATGCCCACCAGATTTTCTAACAATGCTTCTCCTTCTCTTCCAGATTATTTTATAGTTTCGGTCTTATCCAAAATTCTACTATTCGACCAAATTTTTTTTCTGTCGGACCATGACCTCATTTTCCGCTCTCTAAATATAGATCTCTCTGATACTAATCAACCAAGCTCTTTCTCGTATAGAGATTTTAATTCAATTGACTCCTTAGCTTTATATCATGATATCGCTGAACACCCATTTGACGAATGCATGCTCCTAAATTCTGTAAATGATAAAGTAAATTTTCTTTCTTCGCGTATTTTTAATCTCTTTGACTGCTAAAGACTTCCCTAAAGACTTCTAAACGTATAAATTCATCTTATCCTTGATTTATTCGTAATACTCTTGACGCTATTAAAAGAAAGAACAGATTGCATAATAAGTGGCGTAGATGTCTTACACTTCTAAATTGGGAGATCTTCAGGTCTGCTAGAAACAAATCTGTTCGTGTATGTAGGTTACCTAAATCCAAATATTTTTCTTCGAAGCTGAACATATCTCTTCCCACTAAAATTATGATACGCTGCTTGCACCTGACTATTCCGTACAACCTTCTATGCGTGTGGAACACACTTTTAATTCATGCCGTTGACGGAACTTGATGTTGGTAGTTGCTTGAAGAGCATTAAGTTCAATGCTATTGGCAATGACGGGTTTCCTTTAAATTTCGTAAAAATGTTATGCGGAATATTATTTCGTCATTGACTCATATCATAAATCAGTGTTTTCAATTTTCATCATTTCCTCATTCATCATTTCATCAGCAAACCTCCAATCACTTAAAGGTGTCAAAGCTCTTGTCTTCACTTCAATCTGGCTTTCGTGTTGGGCAGAATTGCTCCACTGCTACTGTCAAAGTGTAGGATGATATAAGGCCTTCATTCGATGATGGTTCACTAACGTTACTTTGTTTATTAGATTTTACCAAAGTCTTCGACAGAGGTATCCATAATCGTTTATGCTACAAACTTAAGTTAAACTTATTTTGGTGTTCAAGATGGTTCGGTGGATCTGATGTGTAGCTATCTGACAGGAAGGTCTCAAAGAGTAAAAGTACATGATATAATATCAAAATATAAGCCTATAAAAGCTGGAGTGCCTCAAGGGTCCATACTTGGGCCACTACTTTTCATTATGTACTTAGACATTTTTGGAGTTCGAGTCGAGGAAGATGACATTCAAGTGTATGTACATATCTGGTAAACCGAATGAGTTACGGGAACTGCATGCTAAAATTAATGCTGATTTGGATGGTATCTACCAGTGGTATTCTAGAAATGGGCTTCAGATCAATGTGTCCAATCCCATTTACTGCCTATATATAAAAAGAAAGCCTTGCCAACTCTCACAATAATTTCTCTTTGAGGCCTTAAAAGTCGTATCGAAAGTAGTAAATCTGGGTGTCTGTATTAATTCTACCTTATTTTGTGTTGATTATATAAATAATGTCATAAAAAGAATCTACCACTTGCCGCAACCTTTTCGTTGCAGTAGGTGTTTCTCTATGTATCTATTTGTTTCTACTGTCTGCTATCGCTATTCTCAAAATATAGGTCCATACTATTATTAGGTGTACAAATAAGTTTCCGCGGTTTGTCAAAAGATGGCCCCACCAGAAGGTTATGGAGAAATTGTCAGATGTAAAACGTAATATCCCAAGTTTCGTCATCCGGCAACACCATAACCTTAAAGTACTAGTGATTCCGTATCAGCATCAAGTAATTTTTTTCCTGCAAAAATGTCAAGTTTTGTGCCGAATAAGCATCATTTGCGGGAACTTTTGATTTACTTCTTTAATTTGAAAAAATCTGCAGCTGAGGCGCAATGATTGCTTCTAGAAGCATATGGTGAAGCTGCTTTAAGTGAGAGAAGTTGTCAGGAATGGTTTCAAAAGTTTAAGAACGGTGAGTTTGACGTGAAGGACAAAGAACGCAATGGAAGGCCGAAAGTGTACGAAGACATGGAATTAGAAGTATTATTGGAGGAAGATTCGTCTCAAACGCAAAAAGAACTTGCACTTACATTACAAGTGACTCAACAAGCAATTTCACATCGTTTAAAATCGTTGGGAATGATTCAAAAACAAGGAACTTGGGTTCCATATGAACTAAAGCCGAGAGACGTTGAACGCCGATTATGCATGAGTGAAATGCTGCTTGCCAGGAATAAAAAAAAGTTTTTTGCATCGTATAGTCACTGGTGACGAAAAATGGATTCACTACGATAATCCAAAGAAGAGAAAGTCATGGGTTAAGCCCGGCGAACCATCAACATCGACAGTTAAGCCGAATATTCATGGAAAAAAACTCATGCTGTGTATTTGGTGGGATCAGCTTGGTGTCGTGTATTATGAATTGCTCAAACCAAGCGAAACCATTAGCTCTCTACCGAACACAATTGATGAGATTGAGTCGGGCACTTAAGGAAAAACGCGCCCATTACTACTCCAGACACGACAAAATTATTCTTTTACACGATAATGCTCGTCCACATGTTGCGACGCCGGTAAAAACATACTTGGAAACACTCAACTGGGAAGTTTTACCCCACCCGCCGTATTCACCAGACTTAGCCCCTTCTGATTATCACCTGTTCCGGTCGATGGCACATGGTCTGTCTGAGCAGCGCTTCACATCATATGAAGACACCGAAAATTGGGTAGATTTGTGGATAGCGTCAAAAGATGAAGAGTTTTTTCGACGGGGTATCCGAATGTTGCCAGAAAGATGGGGAAAAGTAGTGTCAAATGATGGAAAATACTTTGAATAAAACGTAATGTACTGTTCCTTCACAATAAATTCCTAACTTTTTATAAAAAACCGAGGAAACTTATTTCTACACCTAATATAATATTATATTATTTCAGTTTTAATTATTTAGGATATGTATATGTGCTCTTAGTACCTTTTAAAGCACTTTGTTACCTTAATGCATTCTTACTAGTTTATGTTACTACAAAAGACTTGTGCTCTTAGTGTATTATTGTCAAAATAAATAAAAAATAAATAAATAAAAAGCATGGGCCGAACCAATTGTATCAATTTGCCGAAGAACTCAATTGATATAAGGTTATCAAAGTTTGTCAAAATAACACAATTCGGAATCAAAAACTTCTTTTTCGACACAAGCCTTTGGCATTTTTAAGGCTACCATCTTCTGCACTGGGCGAAAGCGTCTCGTTCCGCCGCAACTATCGGCGTCCTACTCTCACATGCCGAATTATAGATGAAGCGGATCCCAGAATATGGCGTGATCCAACATCGTGATCTACATCTCGACGGATCGAATGTAACATGGGGTGCTCACAAAAGCGTACAAAAGAAATAAATGGCTTACGCCACAAGCTGTAATATACGAATGTAGAAATACATACGCTAGTATTAAGTACTTTGTCAATTATAATTGTATAATAAATTCTGAAGAGTTGAGTTTGGAGATTGCTACAAAGACAGGATTCAATATTTTCTGTGTATAAAACTGCGACGGCACTACTAGTATCAATATTGTATTCTAATCCAATAATGAGCGTGGTTTAACATAAATTATAAGTTATATCAACCTAATGAACACCGCTTTAGTATTTCGTTCTGAAGGCTGTCAGTTAAAGAATTTTTCATCGGGGTTACCCCCGAATATTTTAGAATTTTTTCCATGGGAATGTTTGTTTTTATATTATTTTCGTAATATATTCTACGAATTTAAGATAAATTTTCATCTAAAAAAGTTTTCAATTAAAATCTATTTTAAAATTTGTTTTAATTATTAGAACTAATAATTATTCTATTTTAGATTATTGGATTGCTAAATGCCTTTACACCACAAAGAAACCTTGAAGAGTTTCAAGATGTCTATCTCGTAATGGAACTCATGGACGCCAATCTATGTCAAGTCATTCAAATGGATTTAGATCATGACAGAATGTCATATTTGCTTTATCAAATGCTTTGTGGTATTAAACATCTACACTCTGCGGGAATTATTCACAGAGTGAGTATGTTACGTGATATGTTATTTATTTTTACAGGTTGTTATAGCCTTCGATAGCTATAAATTTTTCCCATCTCTCATACAGTTTGTGAATGCCACTCCAAAAAGCTGCCCATCTTTTGAGGCAAACCAGCAATCGAGCCATTTTCGTAAGCGTGTTAAGTGAGTCGACGCAAATGAGTAATAATCGGAGGGAGTCGATAATAATCGCATGCAAAAGATTTCCCAACTAAGTTGTTTTCTTGACCAGTTTTGCTGTGTGTGGGATGGTGTATTATAATGAAGAAAAATTACTTTGTGTTGTATTCAGCAAAGCTTGATTCAGATTCATCAATTGTAGTCGGTAGTATTCAGTATTAACGGTTTCGCAAGATTTTAGCATCTCATAATAAATCACAACCTTCTGATCCAGCAAATGTAGAGCGTTGCATTCCGCTACTTGTGAATTTTTGAAACCACTCAAAACGCCGCGATTTATTTTTTTTTTTTTTTTTTTTTTTTTTTTGGGGCAGGGTTGGCAAAAATGCATTTACGCACTCCACGGTTGTGTTTTGTCGGTACCGTGGTAGTGTGGGACTCCCGTGAGGACTACCCACTAAACTCCATTCCTGTATTATGCCTGTTATCGGCAGGCAGCACCTTAAAAAGCATGCTCACGTAAGTTCCGACAAGCAATCGATGCCACTCTGTAGCAGTTTTCCAAGCACAAGCGTTGTGAGTCAAAAATCGATATCATATGTCAAATCAAAAAATGGCGCCAAGGACGGGATTTAACGGTACCTACATTGACAGCTGGAGCCACGTATGGTCAAATTCATACAATTAACAGATTTGCATACATAAGTTACATGTGTTGATATGTAAGTTGACATAGTCTCCAAGTACGCAGTAAAATGCATGTCTTCTAAATCTGGTTTTAAGAAATCCGAATGTGTTTCTGCTACAGCTATCCTTATTGAGGAGTGCAATTTATTAAATTGGGTTGTCAATGAACCATTATCTTTATAGGGGTTTATCTACCATTTCAATAAAAGATAATTGAATCGCCGAGAATGAAGGAATTTCTGAGAAACGTTTCATCCATATTTTCAAGTGCACCCCGGTACAATTGCGATTCTCAGTACTCGACTGTCACCGAGATAACAGCAAAACTTTTATTCTCAGTATTGACAACTACCTTCATATGAACGCTGTAATAGTGTTTTCTTTTAAAATAGTGCATATTATTGTTTCGTCGTGCTTTTATTTTTACATGAGTATAATCGAAGCATTGAATTTGTTTTATGGCTTCAATAGACTCAAAACGGGTATACCAAAGGTGGTAAAAGGATAACACTCGCTCGGTATTTGTTTTGTATACTGATACATTTTACCTGTAGGACCGGTACAGAAAGCATTGCAAAATTGAAAATTCTCACGATGTTGTATTCTTCAGTTTATTCAAATTTCTGTTTATTAATACTTAAATACATTATTGCAGTATCAATATTAGAAAAAATAAAGATATTTTATGAGCTGTTCCGTATTTTGAACCTTTTTTATAAGACCCTCCATCAAGGTTTGTACAACCGTTTCATTTACTTTAGTGGATGCTTTTCGCCACATGACTTTCATTTCCGCGACAGAAATTGTAGATCCATTTTCTGCAGATTAGCTTTAATTAGAGCACAAAATCGCTCAATTGGTCGCAACTCTGATACATTCGGTGGGTTGATGTTTTTCGTAACATAATAAATATTATTGTCACTGAACCACTTCTAATTGACATTAGCATAATGTCACACGAATCGATTTCTCTGATTCAGGAATGTCTTCTGCAGGTTGTATTGAGTAAACCTAGAGACCTAAGTTCTTAAGTCCATTTTCACGTATGTTTCGTCGTACATAACTACGCAAAAGTTTTTGTTTGCCAGTTTCGTTTCGTAAAGGGTTTTCCAATAAGAGGTGTAATTCTGAAAAGCCCGCTATTTCGGTACCTGTCACTTTTGAAGCTGTTATTTTTGACATTTGACAAGTAGAATGACTACGCCATTACTAAAAATGGAACGATACACGCTGCAACAACGTATTGAAATTATTAAAAAAATTCACTACAAAAATGGTGAAAATATTGCAGTCCCAGTTCGCAAAACTAAAGCATTTTTGTGTCGTCGTGAAGCACCTTGTCGGACCGCAATACAGAAATTGATGGAAAAATTCGAGCTGTTGGGACAAGTTAGTGATGTGAAGAATAAAATCCGTGCACGTCGCTCAAGAACAACTGAGAATATTGCTGCTGTACCCCAAAGTGTTGAGGATAACCCAGGTTTGTCCATTCCTCGTCGTTCTTTGGAATTGGGCATTCCACAAACGTCATTACACCGTATTTTGCATAAAGACTTGGGTCTTAAGGCTTATAAAGTTCAGTTAACACAAGAACTCAAGCCGGCCGATCATCAACAACGTCGTGTCTTTGCTGATTGGGTCCTTGAAATGCATGAAAATGATTCGGAATTCCATCAAAAAATCAACTTGACTGATGAGGCCCATTTCCACATCGGTGGCTACGTCAACAAGCAAAATTGTCGCATCTGGGGCTCGGAAAACCCAAGAGTTATTGTTGAGAAGCCTCTCCATCCTCAACGTGTGACTGTTTGGTGCGGTTTATGGTCCGGCGGGGTCATTGGACCTTACTTTTTGGAAAATGAGGTTGGATCAACAGTTACGGTGAATGAATTGCGCTATCGAGAGATGATTAATGATTTTTTATGGCCGGAGTTAGATGGTATTGATCTGGACAGCGTTTACTTTCAACAAGACGGCGCTACGTGCCACATAAGCAACGAAACCATTGATCTTTTATGGGAAAAGTTTCCTGACCGTGTTATCTCTCGAAGAGGTGATCACAATTGGCCACCGAGATCTTGTGATTTAACACCTTGCGACTTCTTCCTTTGGGGCCACGTGAAAGATAAGGTCTACGCCAACAGCCCAGCGTCGATTGAAGACCTCAAAGATGGAATTCGTGAGGCTATCGAGGACATAGGGCAGCCACTTTGAGATTTGGTTATGGAAAATTTCCTGAAAAGGATATGGTCCTGTAAGCGTGGTCGTGGTGGCCATTTGGCTGATGTTGAAATAAATATGCTATAATTTATCTCAAAAAATGGCATTTTTCTTTGAATATCAAAATTACACCTCTTATTGGAAAACCCTTTACAATTTCCGTGCAAGAGGAACGCTTTTTTCATTCTGTTTTTCGATGCGCTTTGGCAATTTTTTTTTGTAAGTTCTTATACCATTTCTTCTTGATTCGAATTACTTATACATATGTAGTCCTTGCTTTCTTGGCAATACCTCTTGTTGACATGGAACAATTCTTCTTCACTTTGGAGACCTTTTTCTTGTGTTGTATCCTATAAGGGTGGTCTTCTTCCTTTTCGTTGTCCTTTGTGCAACGAATAAAACGCCTTGTTTAAGCTCCCTATTGATTTTTATTTGAAGTTTCTTGTTCCGACACTAAACACTAATTTGATTATCCACACTTATACTTGTACACTTATACTATTATTAGTTATAATTTAAAACTAACTCGCGACTTGACACGCGATTTAAAGATAGACGACCTCCTCGTTAAACTTGGTCGACGCACCCGTCGACCGAACCAAAGTGGGTCGCTGTTGGCGCGTGTCGCAATTTCCCTTATTCCGTGATTTTAGTATTTCGCAATTTTTGTATTGCGAAATATCAATATCGGCAGAATTAAATCGCTCCCAATTTAATTCTTCCGCGCTTGGTTTTGGATCTTTTTTATTATTTCTTCCAATCAAGCGTTTTATGGTCACTGCAAAGAGCTATGATTTTTATGGTTTGGAAACTCGCTAAGGAGCGCTAGCTTCCACGATCCATACCAATGCGAACGCCCTGGTTGCTGACTCGACTTGCCAAAGCGTGACTAAAGCTTTTGGCTACCAAGCAAAGTGCGGTGGTTGCTGGTTTAGCTTTCGAATTTATAAAATAGAAAACTTGACTGGAAATTGCGATCGCGACATACAACATCCCTCCACCCTAGGGGAAGAAAAATTTAGTATCGTATAAAACGATATTAAATTTTTCTTTTACATTTATGTTTTTGTGTTGGTGGTTTATAGTTTTATCTTTATTTGATTTTTTTTTTTCTCAAATTATTGTTAACAGCAATTTATCTTTTTATCCTTAAGTGAGATACTGTTTTGTTACATGTTTTCCAGACAATAACTTATAGTCTTTAATTTTATTTACAATGTGTTACTTGAACTAATAATATGATAACTGTTGATGAACAAACTATTCTTTGCGGTTCGATTATATGGACTGTATTTGAATTTCTTTATTTTTGCATAGTTATGACCAAAATGCAGTAAATAATATTGGATTTAAGTTTACATTGAATACATGTTTAATTTCTTGGTAAAGTAGGAAAAACAGCTTATAAAACTACCACGCGGTTTCAACGTCAGTTTTGCAATAACCAACGAAAAATACCGATGACACATAACAGAGGTTTGACAGGTTTGACAGCACAGCATTACGCATGAGGTGACCAGGCGTTCATGATCATCCCGGCCAGCGCTGAGACATGGTCTCAGGATACAGGTAATGCGACTAATCTTGATATCGGACGAGTCGAAGTTCCCTGCGCCGTTTTTATCGTTGCCGCACGGACCAGCCCGTCCTTTCCGGTATGAACTTCAATTACTCGGCCTAAACACCAATGACCTGGGCGCGAATTTGTATCCTTGATAACGACGAGCGCATCCAGCTCGAGATTCGGTTGTCGCGTGTCCCATTTTGGTCGTTGCTGCAACGAAGTAAGATATTCGTGGTGCCATTGACGCCAAAACCCTTGCATCATAGATTGAACGTGCTGCCAATAACTCAGCCGGGAAACAGGTACATCTCTTAAATCATCCTCCGGCAAAAGTGTTAATGGCCTTCCAATAAGAAAGTGTGATGGCGACAAGTACCCAATGTGAGCATCAGAGGCGGTTCCCAGAGGTCTTGAATTCACCACGCCTTCAATTTGTACCAACAATGTCCGCATCTGCTCGATAGTGAGAACGGTTTCGCCAATTACGCGCCGTAAATGCAACTTCACTGATCGTAGCGCTGACTCCCACATTCCACCCCAGTGTAGAGCATTGGGTGGAATAAAGCTCCAGCGGATTCCGTCATTGGCCAGCGTTGTTGCTACCGTTTCGTTGTGCTCCTGAGAGTTGATGAGCTGATTGAGAACGTGGGCAGCGCCCACGTGCGTTCGTGCGTTTCGTCCATGATACAACTTAAGTGTAAATGGACCCGCGTAATCGCAACCGGTCCTCTCAAAGGGATATGCCTGTCGCACTCGGTATGATGGAAGATCAGCTATCAGTTGTTTGGTCGTAAGTTGACGTTGGCGAAAGCACTTCAGGCAATGATGGGTGAGTTTTCGGATCAAATTACGTGCACCTAGGATCCAGTATTTTTGACGAACGATCAGAAAGAGCGTGGAAACACCCGGATGTAGATTTCGTATATGCTCATCGTGCAAAATCAATTCTGTTACTTGACTAGCTTTGGGAAGCAATATCGGGTGTTTCGTAGCAAATGGTAAATTGGAATGACAAATTCGTCCGCCTACCCGAAGCAGTCCTGAGGAGTCGATGAACGGAGCCAAATGCTTTAGTTTAGACCGTGCGTTTAGCTCGTGGGTAGCAGTAAGAGCTGCGATATCATCCGCAAACGCTAGCTGCGCGTGCTGCAACAGAAGGACGCGCGCTATCCGGATCTCGTCAACTGTGTCTAGCGGCTTGCAACGGCGACATTTCCTTGTAAAGCGTTGAACGTAGGCTATTACTCGAACTGCAGTTCTCCATGAAGATAGCCTGTGTAAAAGCCCGTTACACATTTCATTCTCCTCGATGGGCCTGTTTACCACCGAGACAGTAGTATGCTTCAGCTCTGCCTCAAAACCTTCAGCTGAAACGATATTCGGGTTAATAAGTTTATCAAGTTCTTGTTTGAGTAACCTTTCTCCATGTAACCAGCTGGGGCCCTTCCACCAGAGATCATAAGCCATTAGTTCTGAGGCTCTCAATCCTCTCGATGCGCAGTCTGCCGGGTTTTCGCCAGAGGTGACATGGTTCCAAAGGTAACGAGGAAGGACATCAATGATTTCAGCTGTACGATTGGCGACGAATGTTTTTAATTTATTAGGTGCCTGTGACAACCATGCGAGTACCACCGTGGAGTCCGTCCAGGCGTATAGTTTAAGTGGCTTTCCCAAGTCGATCGATTGAAACCGTTTAATTAGCCGTGATAACAGCAATGCTCCACATAACTCGAGACGTGGTACCGATACCGGTTTCAGTGGAGCCACTCGAGTACGGGATGCCATGAGAGTCACCGTGACCTTCCCGTCTGATGTCACCTCTCGACAATAAACTGCTGCCGCGTAAGCTTTTGTAGATGCGTCACAGAACCCGTGAATCTCGAGGACGTGCTCGTTTGTTGGAATGAATCGTGATACTGAAATCTCTCGTATTAGATGCATATCTTGACCACACGCAGTCCACCAGTTTAAGAGATTTGCTGGCAATGGGTCGTCCCATCCTAAGTCTGTCAGCCACAATTCTTGGAAGAAGATCTTAAGCCGCGTTGTCACTGGAGCCAACAGACCCAAGGGGTCAAAAACGCTGGAGATCTCAGATAGTACCTGACGCCTGGAAACACCAGCGCAGGGTATCCGTACATGATAATGAAGACAGTCTGTCTCCGGTTTCCAATGCAACCCAAGGATCTTCGGGTCTTTGGAATCGTCTTGTAAAGGAATTTCAACTGACTGCTGAAGGCGATTAACATTCGCACCGTTCGCGTTAGATACCCATTTACTTAATTGCATACCTGCTCGAGAAAACAAATTCATTAGCTCATGTTGTAATTGCTTTACCTCAGCTTCTGTATTTGCGCCAGATAGTACATCATCCACGTAGAAATCTTTAGCCACCACCTTTGAAGCCCAAGGAAACTCTGTCCGGTAATCTTTCGACAATTGCTTCAAAACTCGAACCAAAAGGAATGGTGCGCAGGAAGTACCATACGTAACGGTGCATAACTGAAAATGCTGTACAGGTTCTGCAGAAGATTCCCTCCATACGATTCGTTGAAAATTACGATGAGCTTCGGTAACCCATATCTGACGAAACATCTTTACGATATCGGCCGAGAAGGCAAACCGATGAAACCGAAATCGCACGCAGACTGAGAACAAGTCTCGTTGAAGGTTGGGTCCGACATGAAGACAATCGTTTAGCGAGATATCACCTCCGCCTTTGTACGAGCCGTCAAACACGACGCGTAGCTTCTTGCCCAGCACGGGATGATGTGGTAAATAAAACACCGCCTCGCTCGAGGTCGATAACTCCTGGGTTGTAAGTTGCCGCATGTGTCCCAGACGTATATACTCTTGCATGAAAGCCGTATATTGCTTACGCAGCTGCTCGTCTTTGTTGAAACGACGTTCCAACGAATAAAGGCGAGACAAAGCACCTGAAACTGTGCCTGCAAATTGAGGGGTTGTTTGCTTAAATGGAAGATGTACTACGTATCTTCCATCCAGCGCACGTGTATGAGTTTTAACAAAGTGTTGTTCAACTAAAGTTTCGTTCGGATCAGCAGCAGGCGGGGAGGTATCCTCTAACTCCCATAAACGCCGAATCGATGCATCAATGTCAACCATCGTTACGAATGAGACTGCATGCGTAGCTGGTCGCGATTTACCTTGAGTTACCACCCAACCAAATAGAGATGACACTGCTATTATGTTTCCTTCTGGATCAGCTCGCTTCTCTGTCGTGAAAATATCCCAAACATACTGGCCACCAATCAAGATGTCAATGGGCGCTGTAACATTAAAGGTTGGATCTGCAAGTGTTAACCCTTGCAGTGACGGCATCATCATATCACGCACCCTAGTAGATGGCAGTGAGGCAGTGATCTGGCGTAAAATGTATAGGCATGCGTTGAATCCAAATGTATTGATGCGCGACTGTATGCGGGCATTGCAACGGCCGCGTGTGTAATCGGCATTGGCTGAGGCAATGCCTGTGACTAGGATACGAGAATGTGTGCGTGATATGCCCAGGCGCTGTATGCAATGTTCCGATATATATGATAATTCTGAAGCGCAATCGAGCAGGGCTCTGCACGTGACGGTTTGACCGTGAACATCCACGATATTGACCAATGCAATAGGTAAAATTGGTGTTAATTCCTTCGTCCTGGCTGCAACCGATGTAAGTGAAACCCCAACTGGCGCCAAGGCGCTGACCGCTGTCGCCGCGTGTTTCACTGCTGACACTGACCCTTCATCAGTGCTTACTGAAACCGCCGATGCCAACGCCGACGCTGAAGTCGTGGCTGCCGACCGCTCTGCTGGGTCGTGCACGAGAGTGTGGTGACGTTGGTGACATACTCTGCAGTTGAATTTGGAACGACACTGAGCCACAGAGTGTCCATGTTGAAGACAATTGAAGCAAAGAGACCTTTCTCTTACTTGTCGACGCCGATCTTTAACACTTAGCTTTAGAAACGACTCACATTTGTGCAAAATGTGATCGGCTCCCTCACAAATATAACAGCGAGTTGATTTCTGTTGGCCGGTAACAAATGACCTTGTAGGTTTACACTTCCCCGACTTATGTTTCGTGACTGAATTACAGTTTGCAGCTCCTAGTTCAAGCTCCTCACATCGTGAATCGAGAAACTCAAGAAAACTGTGAATCGTTGGACGAACCATACTTCTGCTTTCGTGTATCCACTTCCGAGCAGTGTTCGAGTCAAGCTTCTTCAATAAAATGAAAATCAACCAACAGTCGCGGTCCTCATATCCTACGGAGGTCAAACCTCTCAACACCGCGTTTGCTCCGTCTGAAATCTTACGTAACATAGGAGCTTCCTCATGAGATGTAGTCGGCAGTGACACAAACCGATCAATAAAGGAGTTGATTATTTGCCGCGGTCGATCATAACGCTCTTTGAGGCGCGCCCAAGCTGTCTCGAATGCGGATTCCGTTACCGCTATATGTCGAATTAACTCGGCAGCGTCATCCTGTAACACACTCTTTAAATAATATAATTTTTACGTGTTGGAAAGTCTTGATCTTGTGGCGACACTACTTGAGAAAATGTCACTAAACGACGGCCATTCACTATAATCTCCAGAGAACTTCGGGATATTGATTTTGGGTAATTCATTAACTGCGCTGGGTGCGCTAGCACTAGAAACCTGCTGCAAAAACGAAGCTTGCTGCTACGCCAACAGAGCTATGCTTGGTGATCGATTCGTAGATTCCAGTGGCGGACGTAACCTAGTCTCCAACCATAGCAAGAAGGCCCGAGCTGCCAAGTACTTCTCTTCATACTCATCGAAATCCACATTTGGATCAGTATACGCCGTTGCATCTGTGAGGGGCAGAATGCTGTCTGTATTTTGCGTGAATGCCTCAAAAACCTGCTCCAGTCGTTCCAACCGCGTGACTACTTGCTCAAAGGTAACGCTCTCAACTGACTGTTGTGCGAAGGTATAAGCTTTCGTAATTGACGTTTTTAACCTACCTCGAATCTGCGTAAGTGCTGAGTACTGGGTTGCTGCCATTGCTGATTAATTCCACCAGATCTGGCTCGATTAGGACCAAACTTTATATTGATGAACAAACTATTCTTTGCGGTTCGATTATATGGACTGTATTTGAATTTCTTTATTTTTGCATAGTTATGACCAAAATGCAGTAAATAATATTGGATTTAAGTTTACATTGAATACATGTTTAATTTCTTGGTAAAGTAGGAAAAACAGCTTATAAAACTACCACGCGGTTTCAACGTCAGTTTTGCAATAACCAACGAAAAATACCGATGACACATAACAGAGGTTTGACAGGTTTGACAGCACAGCATTACGCATGAGGTGACCAGGCGTTCATGATCAATAACGTTAACCAAAAACAGGCTCAATAAAACTTCAAACTTCTTTTATGGGACTTGTGGGACAGTGGGACATGTTGACTATGGTGTCGAAGTTGACGTTGCTTTCGAGCTTGACGCTGCTGTTGCCGAGTATGTTGACGATGGTGTCGACGTTGACGTCGGTCTCGACGTTAATGTGAATGTACATGTTGACGTCGACGTTGCTGCTGCTGTTGATGTACACCCCGTTATATCAATATCTTTTTCTCCAGTGTTAAGTAGGAACGCTGTTGCTAGGTAGCTGTCTTAGTTGTATTTTTTGTAATATGTTTGTTGGTAGAATCTGCTTCCCACAATTGGGATCAATTGTTGTTCGCTTTAGCTGTTAGTGTTTGAGATTTTTCAAAATCATCATTTGTACCATATTCAATATTTTTTCTTGTCGATAGTGATTATGCGTTTTTAAATCGCTGTCGCTTGAGGTATACCTTTGTAACGTGCTACCCCGTACGTTTCAAAAATGTCACCGTAAATTCAACTGGCCAACCTCTGACTGTATTAGATGTTTGTCTTCTCGTTGCTATTGCTTCGTGATTTTGCTGTCGCATACGCGTGACGTAACTTCCGCTTAACGTAGATTGGTGACAAAGGCAAGCAGCTCACTCGCAGGCATTAATGCAAAGCTGCCGTAACTGAATCTGTTGCCGTACAATGGCGTGGTGATATTAATGATCGGCTACTTTCCTTCAGAGACTATCTTCTGGTTACTGTATTGGTCGAGGCTGCTGATGGTAGTGTGTCGGTCAGTTTGCCAGTTTCAGATCGTTGCTGCTCTTAGCCCTCCTCAACAATTCCATCTTTGGTTGCGATGGTTGTTGTCGCTACGCTGATCAGCTGTTCCAGCTACCCTTCCCCCTTTGAGTTGGCTGGGCGGTATTCGTCACCCTGTTGTGCGCTGCTCGGATATGAGTGTCTTCTGCTGCTCTCGTTGGTGTACATCGGCATTCAGGTCAGCTTATTACTATCAATTATCAGTTATTACTATCAATTTTTATATTTTTTTTTCTTACAATATTTTTATGGTATGTATAATTTGTTTGTGATGAAGAATTGACATTGTTATTGTGTAGTTATTCTATGCAATTGTAGTTTGTATTGCACTTATCTTAATTCTATTTTAAACATTTTATCTCTATCCTAATTTGATATAAAATTTCATTACACAATTCCTAATATTTATGTAATCAGTTGAATAATTGTAATACATATAATATTTCTTTAGAATATTCTAGCTGAATATTATTTCTTATGCTACTACATATAAATATTATCTTCCAAAGTCAAAATTCCTACAAGTAACATTTTTTGTGAGATTTTATGTACATTTCTTTTTCTATTTTTATAAAAATTTTATTTATATTAGTTTGTTCTTTTTATACCCTACACCTTAAGGTAGGTGACCTCCTGAGTCGATTTAGCCATGTCCGTCCGTCTGTCTGTCTGTCTGTCTGTCTGTCTGTCTGTCTGTCTGTCTGTTGAAATCACGATCACAGGAGAACCAATGAAGATATCGTGATGAAACTTTGCAGATATATTGTTTTATGTGGTGGGCAGGTTGGTATTGAAAATGGGCAAAATCGGTCCACGGCCACGCCTATTTTTTATTAAAAATGTGATATCAGCGTTCGTTTTTGAGCTATTACAACAAAATTTCATTCCTGGGTATAGAGTAGCATTATCCGTGAATGTGCCAAATATGGGCGTGATCCGCCCACTTTTAGGTTACACAGGCAAAAGAGGGTTATATTGTTAAATATATAAACTTCCTAAATAAAACTTTAGATAACAACTTGTTTTACAAAAAAAAGCATTATTACATCAAAACTGGGTGCGGTCCGCCCACTTTTACACTACATATACAGTATAGCAGTATGAAAAAAAGTTTATTACCACGGAAATAAAGTTTAAATGAACACAATTATAAAACAACTAAGCTAGTTATTTTGTTTTGAAAAAGGTAATGACCACGCCTACTATTTATACAGAGTCGTAGCTAGGTCTCATGGACCCTTGGACGGTTAATCAACTTGTAGCCCCAAAAATGCCTAGAATGCAATAAGTCAATACTTGATTTCCACAACTGCCGCCCCCGACATTGTGCCGCCCAGAGTGGACCGCCACCCCCGCCCCATCATAGCTTCGGCACTTTTTTTAAAACTTTTAGGTGTAGGGTATCTAAGATTCGGCCCGGCCGAATATAGCTTTCTTACTGGTTTTTTTTTTTTTGTCTTTAATTTTCTTATTTTGGTAATTTGGTAAATATTTTTTTCTAAATTACAATTTAATTACCTTTTAATTTACTTTTATATATGTGTAAATATTGAATATATTTACGTTTATAACAATGTTTTATTATTTGTGTACTTTATTTTCCCTTTTATTTTGGTTATTTTAAAGTTAATCACCTTTGGTGTCTTTCTTTTACCTTTTGTTTTCGTTTTTATTAGTTGTTATAAACCTGATTCTTCTTGTGTTTGGTTGTTCAACTTTTTTTTCTGCAGTATTGCAGTGCTTGCGTTAATTATTATTCTTATTTTGACATATGTTTGTCTATGCCCTACATTTAGTATGTATAATGAAAATGAAATAATTTTGATTATTATTAGTATTCATAGTACTAAATTATTTTATGCCTACATATAGGCATGGGTGCGAATTTTATGTATATGGTATGTGCGTGTATGTTCTATGCGTGAAATAAATCTTCAGGCATAGCGTTTACATGTGCATTCGTTATTTTAATGACTGCAAATGTAATTGTAATAAACTGCTTTTAACGTAACAGTTAAATAACAAGTACCGTGTATCGATTTAGATAGAATGATGTACTGAGAATTATAAATGTAATGTATAGAATGATTTAAAATAGTCTCAACGACCTTACTGTGTATGTGCGTATACGTATTTAATGTAGGGTATATTTCGCTAATATCCCCTGTTTCGTGTTGCATTTCCTGCGGATGTTTTCGCGAATATTTTACCTAATAATAAAACCCGTTCCCCCTTTTTTTTTGTTTCGTGTTTTTTTTTTTTTTTTTGTGTGAGTAGAAATATTGTATAAATTCGCGAAGTTCGCTTTGACTCAATTATTCGTTCAATGTTCGTAACACGATCCGCGCGTTTTGCTTATTTTAATTTAATTACTTCGTTGTTAGAAGACTTCGAGATGTATCCGATTTGCCAATACAAATTTCCCCTGGGGCTCTACGTGACTGCCTGGCTCGAGGACGTTCGTGCCAGGCGTTGGGACTTGGACCCTCTGGTGGTTTATGTGCTAGGACTACAACACGAGTTTGAGGAGCACCCCACCCGCAGGAGGTTGCAGCTACTGATTGACCTCTTTCGTGCTCTGCGTATGGCAGACTCCGAGATCCCGGCTTTGTTGCCTTGCCTTCATAAGCTGTTTTAGGATGATGGCGGTCGTTGCTGTTGTAAACATTTTTCTTGCGTTTATTGTAAAGTAAAACATCAACTTCATTAATAAAGAAAATTGTCCCGCAACAAGTGTTTATCTATTGGTTGTTGGTGTGGTAGTTGGTGGTTAGGATGAAACAATACTGGGCGATTGTCCGTTTTTTTTTTTTTAAATTCATTTTACAAGCTATTTATTTATTTAATCGAAGAAATTTTATTGATTTTTCTTCATTATGTTCTTCTCAAATGCAATAGTTATATTGGCTGTTAATTTAAAACGGAACAGCTACTTCTCATATGCCGTATATTACCAATTAAAATTAATACAACCTAAAAAGTTCTATTCAAAATTTACAAAAGAAATGACTCAAATATTAACTATGAATTTACTTTATTATGAGTTTTCTTTTTCTTATCTCTTTACGCTTAAATAAACAAGTTGTTGCTTACTGAAACGCTATTCTGATTTTCTATTTACTTTCTTGGTGAATTTTTCGATATTTCATACGTTATTCAGCCGTAAGACTGAAGTTAAATTAAAATTATTAGTAGTAAAATTAAAAATGTTAGTTTCCTACATCCGATACTAAATTCTATCAATACTATTTTATATATATTTATTCTATCCTAATAAGTTGCCTCTTATGGTTAAATTAACTTAATTTTCTCCTAAACCTATTTCCTTATTTTAAGTGATTCTAATGTATTCCTACCTAATTGTCTAGTTAATCCTATTTCCTTCTTAAATGCAATTTTTTAATGCCTAACAACTTGCATGTGTCCGAGAACAATTTCGAAATAAAATTAGTCCCGTTATCGGTAATTAGAATTCTCGGAATTCCGTAACGCGTAATTACTTCGTCATAAAAGGCTCTGGCGACAGTACTTGCTTCCGCGTCTGGGATAGCTGTACATGCCATAAATTTCGAAAAGTCATCTTGAAACGTTAAGATGTACTTATTGCCAGACACAGTTTCTGGTAGAATACCTACTATGTCCATATAAACTTTGTCAAACGGCCGCATTGGTGTATCTGTTAACACCATGGGCATTTTTGTTAACTTCGAACTTTTGTTTGCTTGGCACTTTGGACAGTTTTTGACATAATCTTTGATTTGTCTTTGCATCCCTGGCCACCTATATTGTTGTCGGATTCTTAAATATATTTTTACCGCTGGTGACCTCCTAAGGGGGTGTTATGGAAATCTATCGGTCTCTATTTCTTTCGGGTCGGATAGCAATGTTGCTGTGTTATTTCCTCCGCTTCCCATTTCCACATAATCTTTATCGATTTCAACGGTTGTTCCTTGTTGTTGATCTTGGTTAGCTGTTTTTGCTTTCGACTGTGTTTGTACGGCTGCTATTGTTTTATGTTTTTCCTGTGGGATTCTACTTAGCGCGTCTGCATTTAAGTTTTTCTTTCCTGGCTTATATAGAATTTCGAAATCGTATTCTGACAATTTGTGTTTAAACCTTGCCAGTCTTGAAGTCTGGTCTTTTATGCTAGCTATTCTTTTTAAAGTTTGATGGTCTGTCCCTATCTTGAATGGTCTTCCTAACAAATAAGCTCTGAAATTTTTTGTTGGACAAACAATGGCTAAGAACTCCTTTTCTATAGTTGAGTAACGCTTTTCTGCGTCATTCAAGGCTCTGCCAGCAAAGGCTATCGGCCTATTTACGCCTATTATATCCTGAGAAAGTACTGCGCCTAACGCTACGTTACTTGCATCAGTGGTTAATATGAATTCTTTTTCAAAATCCGGATATGCCAAAACCGGGGGTGTTTTTATTGCCCTTTTCAATGATTCGAACGCTTCCTGGCATTCTTGTGTCCAAATAAACTTCGCGTCTTTGCGTAGAAGTTTGTTAATAGGCAGGGCTATCTTTGCTGTGCCCGGTATGAATTTTCTATAATAATTCACTAGTCCCAAGTATGCTTGCACCTCCTTTTTGTTCTTAGGCAGTGGAATGCTCTTAACGCATTCCACTTTACTGGGGTCAGGGAGTGCGCCCTGATCTCTACATTTGTGTCCTAAATAAATAATCTCTCTTCTTAAGAATCTGCACTTCCCTGTATTAAGTTTTAAATTATGTTCACGTAATTTCTGTAGTACTGAACATAACCTTTCTTCGTGTTGTTTGAGATTTCTACCATAGATAACAATGTCATCTAAATAAACAAAACAGTCTATCCCTTGTAGACCTGTTAGGATATGGTTCATTATCCTTTGAAATGCGGCTGGGGCACCTGTTAGCCCAAATGGCATTCGATTGAATTCGAAATGCCCTAGTCCTGTACTGAATGCTGTTTTCTCCTTGTCCCTGTCATCGACTAAAACTTGGTGATATCCACTTGCCAAATCTAGCGTTGTAAAATATCTGCTGTGGACTAATTGCTCTAAGATTTCGTCGATACGAGGAATGGGAAAAACTTGTTTAATCGTTGCTTCATTGAGCTTCCTGTAATCTATTACAAGCCTCCATTTTTTCTCCCCGTCCTTGCCACTTTTCTTGGGCACTAAAAGTAACGGCGAGTTCCATGGTGATGTGCTATGTGTGATTATGCCATCATCTAGAAGTTTGTTCACTTGTTTATTTATTTCTTCTCTATGTATTTGCGGTAGTCTGCACTGTTTTCTGTTTAATGGCGGCTGATCTGCGCCTGTTAGAATTTCGTGTTTTAAAACGCTTGTAAACAAAAGTGCTTCTCCTTCTAATAGGAAGACGTCATGAAATGGTTTTACTACTTCTTCTATGGAATTCTTTTCCTCTATATTTAAATTTTTATCTAACTCAATTTCATTGAGCAATTCTTCTTTTGGCATCTATTCTGCCTATACTATTAATTGACGTAGTACTTTGTATCGTGTACTCGTCGGAATTTGTGAATTTTGGTTTAAATTCGCTGTTTATCTCGTAATCATACTCTGTTGTATTTAATATCGGAGCACAAACCGTATTATTTTTCACATTTACTAACGTGTCCGCTATATAGATTCCTGGACCTATTTCTTCTTTATGAATTACAACATTCTTAAATTTTGTACGTAGTTTTAATGGTACTATCGTAATTGTTCTTGCATTAACTGGTATGTCGTATTGTTTATTTTTATCTTCTGTCTGCTCGATAGTTTTTATCGGTAATTCTAAAATAACCTCTTTCCTTTCGTTGAAGAGTGCAAATCTTCTCCATTGTATTTATATTGGATTTGTTCCACAAATTATCCCTTCCTAATATGCCGTCTGCAACACGGCAACACAAGGAGTACCTTGTTTAAGTGACACAACGTGTAGCGTTAAACGTAAGGACTGTACCTCATTATGACATATAGTAGTTGATACTTCTGTGGTCACACAACCTCCAAATGCTCCGCTTAAGTCTTTCCTATATGACTTATTTATCATCGTGTTATCTCTTATTGCACTTTTCTTTATCAGGCTTGTATCTGCTCCTGTATCTACCAGTAAAATGAGTTTTCCATTTATAGCCTCTACGCAAGGTAATTCGATGAACACTGGGTTTGAGTGCAGTTAGATACTCCTGTTTCTGTATTTCTATTATTATTTTCTAACTTATTCATTGAGCACTGTATTCTTGGATTTAACTTTTGGGTTTTCTCTTTCAACTTAATTGGTATCTCTAAATCAACGGTTTCTCCAAACGTATGATTTTTCTCCGTTACTTTGTTTTTCTTATTCTTATCAATCCCTTTTAACTTGATATTAATGTTTAAGTCGCTTGAAGTTGGTAACGTTTCAACAATCGCTTCCGATGCCGGACTTACGGTTACCACTTCATTTGTTAAAGTTGGTAACGTATCCACAACCGGTTAGGCTGCTTGAATTACTGTTACTCCTTCATTTGGCCTTAAGGTACTACTATTTTTGGGTTCCCAGATTATTGGCCTGTTCTGGGCCCTTGATAGTTTCCCGGACGATTACTTTGTAACGTTTCCCAATTTCTTTTTGCCTAGCAATTTTTTATCATATGTCCTGGTCTATTACACCAATGACATAACGTTTGGTTCGCTCCGTTTGGTGGGTTCGTTGGAGTCTGATTCCTCTGCAAGCCGTTAAATGTATTACGAGTGGGTCTATTGACCTTCTTTGATTCCCGTTCTGTTGAAACTGGTTTTGATTCCAATTTTGCTGGGGTTGTTTAGGTTGCCAGTTTTGTTGGGACTGATTCGATGGCCAATTTTGCCGGGGTGGATTCCATTGTTGAATTCCTTGATTTCGATAATTAGCCCCTTGATGTGTGTGCCTAGACACATTTTTCTGGCTTCCTTGTTGGTCACACCTCCAGTTTGTCTCGTGTCCATATTTTGAACACTTGTGGCAATATGGCGTGTTCTTCCGAGTTAAGCAATCATATCTAGTATGACCTCGCTTGATGCAAAAAGAGAAGATTATTCTCTCTGCCGCTCCCTGTGGAGTATTGTGTATCGTGGTTGGTTGCCTTACCATTTTTCCTCCTGAAGCCCTGCCCTGGCTTCCCTGTTGAAGGTGCTCTTGTATGTTATGTGGCATGGTGGCAATAACTGGTGCATTCATGTTCATGTTTAACTGGTCTGTGTGAAGGGAGCTACTGTGTATGGTTTCGAGTGCCTTTAGGGCCAATTCTACCATTTCTTCAATGTTTTTCTTCGTCACGTTGAGCATATAAATTCTCAATGCGGCGTCCTTTAATCTTGTTTTAAATGCTTTCCCTACGACCCCTTCCAGCATACTTAATAGTGCCCCATCTCCATCTCCGTTGTAATCCGTTCGAATTATCTCTATTGCCTGTGTTCTTAGCGCGTTTAGGCGTCTTGCAAACTGTCCTATATCTTCATTAAGTAGTTGGCTACAATTTTGGATACTGTGTATGACTGTATATAAGGTGATTTTAGGTAAATACGCCCTTTTTATTGTGAGGTAGAATTCCTCGACGCTATTGAAGCGTTCTGACCTCAATAAATCATAGGCATCCCCATGCAACCTCTGCTTAATGCAGTCTATGTAGTCCTGACTGTTGTTTGTACCTACTTCCCTTGTGGCTGATTCGCACCCTTGTATGAATTTGTAGACTTCGCCGCATAAGTCTGGTGACTTATGGTGACTGTGTGAAAAGAGCGGTACCAACCTATTCGTAATCTAGGCTATCTCACCTATACCCATTTTATGTATGTTATTTGTCGTCTTAATTTGTTGAAATGACCTTCCGTTGTCTTTCGGACTAACTGCGGACGGAGTAGCTTCCTTATGATAAAGCGTCCGATCGTGGTCTAGCGATATTTCCTGACTTAAAAGTCTATTCTGCTCTTTTAACTCGTGTATGCGTCTATTTGCTTCCTCTAAAGAGCTACAGTGTTCTTCTGATTTTTGTGTAAATCCCTGGTCTAAGGTTTTATTCAACGTTTCTCTATGTTGGTAAGTAAATCTTCCTGAAACACTTTATCTATGCAATGATCAATGCAATGATCGTACCTATTCTTCAATGCGTTAAATTCTGATTCCCATGTATTCAAGTCTTCCGTCTTATTCTCTTTTATCTTTTTTAGAAATTCCTCTACTATTGCGTCTGCTTTTTCTACACTTGAAAATTCTTTTAGGTCCCGTACTCTAGACTTTATCAGTTCTACGTTTTCCTTATTGCCTACTGTCTCTTTCAAAGTTGCCCAAGTCCTAGCTATGAATTCCCCCAACTGGCGTTTCAGTTCTTTATGAGTCCTATCTAATTCTAAGTAAGCTTGCTCCTGCAACGACTCGGCCATTAATTATACGAACGACATATAGTTTAATGGGGTTTTATTTTTCCGAATGTTTACAATTAACCTATGTAAGAGTATACATAAATTTTCCTTAATGTTGTGAAGTTAAATTTATTTTAAAGTGGTGGTTTAAAAATGTTGTAAAACGACTACTTAGCGCCGCTACTTAACGTTCCATCGTTTTATTACACGTTTAATTTTTTTTACAAGTCGTAGTACTTTTTAATGAGAGATAATTAAAATTTTCATATGAAGATTTAATTTCTTTAAAGGGCTTAGCTTTCTTGCTCGCTTCGTCTACCGAGCGTGCAGTACACATTCGCTGTACATCTGTTTATTAGTCTGTAAGCTGACGTCCGCTGCTGCTTTATTTCAAGCAGAGCCAAAGGGTCAAAATTTTCGTTGCTAAGGTAATTCAAGACCTCACAAAGAAGGAATGAACGACCTGCCTCTATCTTTAGCGGCCAACACAACTGCAACGTTTGCAATCTCGAATTCGGACGATTAACCTAGTGAGCTCGTTCGAGTTATTTTTTTGTTAATTGCTTGCTATCGTTAATTGTTTTCATCAGCAAGCAATTATAATTGCTTGTTATTTGAAACAACGAATCTAACTTTGCTTTGATTCTCTAACCAATATGAAGTCTCTAAGCGCATTACTTTAAATGTTTAACTTCTAACAATGGTTTTTAAAATAACCTCATGCCTCATGTCATGCCCTTACTACCGTGTGACGTATTGTTTAGAAAAAATGTTTCACTTAGAATTCAGACAAACTGATAAAATTAATTATCGATTAATCAAATTAAAATGTGCGACTTTGAAATCAAATACATTAACTGTTAAAACTTATTTAACCTGTGTAATTTGAAGACAAGGGTCTAAGACACACCCGAAATTATACAACTAACCGTATACGTTTTGTTTTAATATAGTTTGTATCGGATTCCTGTTTTTAACCATTTGCGTTTATCATTGAATTTTACCACGTTAAATAGAATTTATTTAAGTTAGTAAAATCACTCTGATTTTCGCACAACTCGTTAATTACAGTACCCAATATTGTAAAGATTAAAAAAAAACAGAAAAATTCGTAATTAATTAATGTTGGCGACGTTATGTCGTTGCTGTTGATTACTGGCATTAACGAAAGATAACTAGCACATGAACCAGTACCTTTCACCAGGATATTTGCTGATTTGTTGGCATTCGGAACTTGAACCGACTGCCAACGCTGAAAATTAATGTAAATGTTGTCAAATAAATTTACAACTCTATTAGTTTAATTTAAGGCACTTGACGCTAAATATATTTTATAACGTACTTTAATTTCACAATTTAGTACTATACGTTTCACTTTGTTTTGTTCATTTATAAAATCTTCGGCTTGGCCGGCAGAGTTTTATTTTATTGAGTTATACGCCGGCAGATTATTGCCAGTGGCTTAAGAACGATTAGGAAATTGATTATAGTACATATAAAATCGTAATTTTCTTAATATCCTTTTCACTTCTTTTTTCTAAGCTACTTTCCTTATTTCACTTCTTTAATATATGTTAAGCTACTACTTTTATTTTTAAATCTCGTATTTTATTTTTATTAATTCCACAGTTTTAGCACTAAAGGTTTCATTGTGTTTTGTTCACCTATTCGTTTTTTCTTCACATTCATAAAAATTGAATTTTAATTAAAAAAAAATTGAATTTCAATTTTACTCTTCTATTATATTCTATTTCAATGTATTCCTAAAATTATTATATTATTTCACTTTTTCTATTTTTCCTATTATACAATTGCTTTCTTTTTCTGGTTTGCTTTTTACTAAGCTAAGCTTATTAACTTTCGTACTTTATTCAATTTACTTTTCTCAATCGAGCGATCCTTGGTTCGAAAAAACCGGCTGCGCCAAAATTTTGTATCCAATAAGGGTGGTCTTCTTGCTTTTCGTTGTCCTTTGTGCAACGAATAAAAAGCCTTGTTTAAGCTCCCTATTGATTTTTATTTGAAGTTTCTTATTCCGACACTAAACACTAATTTGTTTATCTACACTTATACTTGTACACTTATACTGTTATTAATTATAATTTAAAACTAACTCGCGACTTGACACGCGATTTAAAGATAGACGACTTCCTCGTTCTGATATCAATTCTAGACTCTCGTTGGAATCTTTTTCTTGTTTCCACTGTGGCTTGGTCGACGCACCCGTCGACCGAACCAAAGTGGGTCGCTGTTGGCGCGTGTCGCAATTTCCCTTATTCCGTGATTTTAGTATTTCGCAATTTTTGTATTGCGAAATATCAATATCGGCAGAATTAAATCGCTCCCAATTTAATTCTTCCGCGCTTGGTTTTGGATCTCTTTTATTATTTCTTCCAATCAATCGTTTTATGGTCACTGCAAAGAGCTATGATTTTTATGGTTCGGAAACTCGATACGGAGCGCTAGCTTCCACGATCCATACCAAGGCGAACGCTCTGGTTGCTGACTCGACTTGCCAAAGCTTGACTAAAGCTTTTGGCTACCAAGCAAAGTGCGCTGGTTCTGGTTTAGCTTTCGAATTTATAAAATAGAAAACTTGACTGGAAATTGCGATCGCGACATACAACACTTGTCTAGATTTGTGTGCGTTGAACCTGTAGAACGTCCACTTCTTGGGTTATCCTTAACCGAGGGAAAACGCAAAATGGCCCTTCGCGCGGTGGCATGTGTTGATCTGGCGAGTTTTGCCAACTTTTTATAACTAATATTTGGATTATTATTCTAAATGGACAAAATTTTTTTTACGGAGTTCTTCTTAGGAGCTATTTTTTTTGCCTTGTAATATTGCTGTCGCGAAAACTAAAATAGTTTTGAGAATCACAAATATTACTCGTTAAAAAAAAATTCCAAGCCAAAACTTTTGTATCGGTCCTTACATTTGATATATGTACATATGTACCTCAACTGAATAAGGAAATTTCTAGTGTCGAGATAAAAAAGCTTACTCTTCGAAGACATAACGGCTAGCTGAAAGACAGCTGCTAAAGATGTGAAGTGCGTCAGCATCTATCATACCAAACAGTGTGTGATAGAGCGACCCAACAAATTCGAATGGTGCTTTGGGTTTTCTATTCATATTTATTTATATTTATTTCCATTCATATTTATTTATTTTATTATTTTATTTCATCAGAAGATCATTTTTTATTACTATTATACTATATCGCTGACTCATTGCAGTTACAGTTTCTTCGTATATTCCTCTATAATCTTTTAATTGAGCACATTTTTTTTTTAAGTCTATTTTAAGTCCATGAATCTATTCTGTTTAACTTGACAGTCGATCATCGGTTTTCCAATTAGAAAGTGACCTGGCGTCAACATCGTCACATCGATGTCTTCGGTTTCGTTCGTATTTGAACACAATGGTCTTGAAGGAATTACTGCTTCAATTTGGTTTAACACAATACTGATTTCTTCAAACATCAACCACTTATCTCCAATAACTCAGTTCAGGTGAAGTTTTATGGACTTAACACCTACACCTTCGTAATAAAGCTGACAGCAACAAAAATACCTGTTGCCTTTTTAAAAGGTAGAAGGTGTGCAATTAGCAGCAAAGCTGCCAAGGACATTCCTTTTGCCACCCAACCAAGGAACGATATGAACAAAAAATACAATTTTGAGAAACAATTTGAGTATACTCAATTATATTCAGTAATAAAAAGCAATGGAGCGAGCACTGCTTCAAATATCAAATACGGGTTCATACCCACAAGTGGCATAGTGGCTCTAAAACACCTATAGAATTGGGGGCAGGTTTAGCGGCACCTCGTACAAGATAGTACGTAATTAATATTCTTATTTTGACATATGTTTGTCTATGCCCTACATTTAGTATGTATAATAAAATGAAATAATTTTGATTATTATTAGTATTCATAGTACTAAATTATTTTATGCCTACATATAGGCATGGGTGCGAATTTGTGTATATATTGTATGTGCATGTATGTTATATGCATGAACTAAGTCTTCAGGCATATCTTTACATGTGCATTTATTAATATAATAATTGCAAATGCAAATTGGCTGTTTTCTTAAAACGGAACAGCTAGTTTACATGTACCGTATATTATTCCCGATTTGTTATTCAGTACCATTGCGGCGTACTTATTTCGTTTAGGGTATATGACACACGCGTGACCTAAATATTCTTCCTTTATGCAAAATTGCAAAATCAGTAAAATTTAATTATTTAATTTTATTGCAAGCTACGAAAAAATATTTTTTTTTTTTTGTTTAGTACGAAATTTCCGGGTTCGCGTTCTGTGGTATTCGCGTCTATAAATACGCTCTGCGCTATCATAATTTCATTCAGTAAAGTTTTCTTGTTTTGACTCGTGTTTAAAGCGTGAAAGTTTTTCTTTCTTTTACCCGTTTATCACCATGCCACGCTATCCAATTCGGCAGTACGAGTTCGTCGTGGGAGTGTATCTGGATGACGTTGTGGCCGCCATCCAGGCCGACAATTGGGACTTGGAGCCCCTGGTCCCCGTCTTACAGGAGCTACGCCGGGTATTGTTGACTGATTCTTCGTTGGACCTGCTGACCTTTGTCGTCAGCATTTTGGGAGCCCTTCACCGCATTTGGCCAGAGCTGCCCCCGCTATATCCGTGCCTCGCGGAGTTGCTGTTCTAACCTTTTTAATAAATTCCGAATAATTAACTAATTTTATTAATAAAAACAACTACACATTAAATTGTATTTGGCTTTATTTTATATATTTTATATTGGACTTTATTTACTTATTGCTAATTCAATTATTCATATTGACCTTAGGGGAGAAAAAAAAAATTACAACAAATTGTTTGATTAGTTTAATTAGTGTATTAAATTGACTTTAGTTGCGATCTTGCATTATTCTTTTAACCAGTATTTGTAGCTTTATTATGATGTTTGAGCGCTTTCAGATGTGTGCCTTGAAGATTTGACCTGCGATTGGTTGCTCGTAAATGTCACACCGTTCGTTGTTCTCCGGTATTTGCCTGATGGGTTGGTGGTTCGGTGGTTTCGGTGGACTGGGCGGCGGTATGTCGAGTTGTTGCATTGGCAATGATATCGATTTTATTGGCGTCGCCCAGCTTCGGTGGGGTCTACTCAATTTGTGTTCTACGTGGTTCCTCCTACTCATATACCTCATTAGTATGACTGCTATACCTATTATAGCCAGGAGTGTCCCTGTGCCGATGATACCCGTAGTTTCTAGTACCGTCTGCTTGTTGCTTAAGTGATTTATGTCGCGTTCTTGCGTTATTTCCCTCTTCAATTCTTCCATCATTTTGCCGCCTGATGCAATTATGTCTTTTACCTCTATATTCTCTGTTAACTTGATTGGGTGTAATCTGTATTCCGAAAGATCTGTTTTGATAGTGTTCGCCCAGTTATCCCTGAGCGCGTTGATCAATATCGTGTGGTTTTGTGTTTTGTGCACCCCGCTTACTGTTGATTTTGCATTGTCCTCGTAGTTTAACACTATGTCTATCCCATGGATTTCACACCTTTCTTTCATCTCAATACGACCAATACCTGATACCGCGACTGCAGTGGTGCTGTTCTTACATTTAATATTGAAAGTTTGCTCTCTTCGGAGACTGTACAGCCACGCGTTTGGGGCGTTCAATTTTACTATGAACCCTTCACTCGCTGGTATGGCTACTTGCTTGCAGACTTCCTTGTTCAAATTATTGTGATGCAGTAGCGTTATCTCACACACGTCACTGTTCCCTGTTAGAGACTTTCCTTGCGTCTTGCATACTCTCACTAGTTGTTGGTCGATTTTCTTTTCAGTGTTTTGTATGGAATGGCACTCCTTGAGATTACTCTGCGACATTCCAATGAATTTCCACTGCATCTTTGACTCCGCTAAGTAATCATAAGTCACCTGCGTAGTTATATCCCACTTATCATTTAGAAAAATGGGAATCGGGTACGCTTTTAGTACGTTAAATCGCTCCTCTTCGGGTAACGGAATTTTTACGGCTACTACAAGGCCTTGTGCGCCCCTAAATGCTTTGACCGTCGCTATTTGGTGGATGTCGAGATTATCTTCTAGTATCCACACCGCTTTATTCGTCAAGTCCAAGGTTTTTGCTGCTTCTCTTAGTTTCTCGTCGCTTATTACAGCCGGATGCAGCTTCCCGCTGTAGAGATCGTCTATAATCGCCATTTCTATGAGCTGTTGCCCCTGTATCTCAATGAGGCTCGCTTCTACAGCTGACTGTACTTGCACCATTCTCAGTCCTAACTCAATGTTTCCCAGCTCCTTTCTCGCCATGTCGTTAACCTTGTTCTGTTCTTCCACGGTTGTGTTCAGTTCCCCTTGGAGTGCGTTAATTCTCTCAACCGCTGCTGTTATTGGTTTTGCTAGTGCTTTGTAACTCGCTTCCATCACCGTCACCTGTTTTTCCATTAGATTGTAATGGGTGTGTTGAGATACGTCTAGCTCGTGCAGTTGTTGATAAACCTGGTTTGCATCCTTTTGGTCCATTACGCCAAACGCCCAGTTTAGTGCTTCCCCCACGAAATTCAGCGCTCGTTTGGTTCTCCTTCTAGAAATTGCGGCGTTTATCCTCTGCTCGTTTTCCCTTAATCTGGTCAGTACTATTTTCATGGTACCATCAACTGCTCCGCATATGTTCTTGAAGTTGGCCAGTAATAAATCCTTGTTTATATTGTTGCATGTCCCCTTGAGCTCCGTTGTATACGCCTCCAACTCGTCTACCAATGACGCGTAATCAAAGGGTTCGAACCGTGTAAACAGCGTCCAGTCGCTGTTATAGAATAGCGCCTCTCCTATCGACTCGAAGAATATAGGGGTTGGAGGAATATCTTCAAAGACTACCGGTGCCGCGGTGACCCAGTGCATGACCAGTAATATCAGTAGTCCTTTCATTTTTCTTATTCGTTCCTATGACGGAATGTGAGCGGTATTTACTCTATTTGTCTGTAAAAATTATCTGTTAGTTTTATTGCATTCTGTTGTTCCTGTCATATTTTATCCCTATCTTACTTATAGTTTCTTATTCCTATCTATTTATTCTATCCTATTGTAAATAAATTTACTCCTAATCCTAATAAGGTGCCTATTCTGATTAATTTAATTTTAATTTGTGACTACTTAATTTAATTCCCTAACCTATTAACCTATTTTCTTAGTTTAAGTTGTTATGATTCCTATGTAATTATCTAGTTACTACTATTTTCGTATTTAATTGCTACTATATAACTTAAGTAAGTTATTGTGTAATGGCTTTTCCTTTCCCTTAATATTTAACACTGTCGTAATTGAACTTTTTACTCCTACTACTTTATATGGCCCTATCCATATTGGTGAAAACTTATTTTTCCTAGTCTGATTCTTAATTAATACCTTATCTCCTACTTTAAATTCTACTGAATTTAACTTATTATCATAATGATTTTTGGCTACTTGTTTAGCCATTTCCTGGTTTTTCCTCACTATTTCGTGAGCTCTTTGAACTTGGAATTTCAAAACTTTATTCGGATCTTCGGCATTATACACCGGACTACACTTCCTTTTTAAGTTAGTCGGCATCTCCGTATCGAATCCGAATAAAGTGCGGAAAGGTGTTTGCTTAGTCGTAATGTGGGGTGTGTGGTTATGAACATGCATCGCTGCAGTTAACCATTGGTCCCAATTCGACCCGTCTTCTTTCGCAAAACTCCGCAAATATTCCGCTAACGGTCTGTGGCTTCTCTCTAGTGAGCCATTAGCTTGTGGATGGTATGGCGTTATATGCAATTTCTTAATACCTAGCAATTTGCATGTGTCCGAGAACAATTTCGAAATGAAATTAGTTCCATTATCGGTAATTAGAATTCTCGGAATTCCGTAACGCGTGATTACTTCGTCATAAAAAGCTCTGGCGACAGTTCTTGCTTCCGCGTCTGGTATAGCTGTACATGCCATAAATTTCGAGAAATCATCCTGAAAGGTCAGAATGTACTTATTTCCGGACACAGTTTCTGGTAGAATACCGACTATGTCCATGTAGACTTTATCAAATGGTCTCATTGGTGTATCTGTCAGCACCATGGGCATTTTTGTTAATTTCGAACTTTTGTTCGCTTGACATTTAGGACAATTTTTTACATAATCTTTTATCTGCCTTTGCATCCCTGGCCACCTATATTGTTGCCTGATTCGCAGGTAAGTTTTCACTGCTCCCTGGTGACCTCCTAATGGTTTATTATGAAAATCTTTGATGACGGTCTCTATTTGTCTTGGATTTTCTAATAAAATGGTGTTTTCTTTTTGAGGTATGCTTGAAGTGTCAGGTTCTACAGGCGTCGGACTTGTTCTTGAATTTTCGCTATTTCCTTGGTTCTTCATTTCCATTTCTTTGGTTCTAGAGCGGGTCTGGACTGCTGTTACTACATTGCGGTTTTGAGGAATTCTACTTAACGCGTCTGCGTTCAAATTTTTCTTGCCTGGCTTATATATGATTTCGAAATCATACTCTGACAACTTGTGTCTGAATCTTGCCAGTCTAGAAGTTTGATCCTTTAAATTCGCTATTCCCTTTAACGGTTGGTGGTCAGTAAATATTTTAAAATGTCTGCCTAAGAGATATGCCCTGAAATTTTTTGTCGCCCAGACTATTGCTAAAAATTCCTTTTCTATTGTGGAATACCTTTGTTCCGTGTCGCTTAGTGCTCGGCTAGCGAAAGCTATTGGTCTATCCTCGCCTACGTTACCTTGAGAAAGGACCGCGCCTAACGCTTCATTACTTGCGTCGGTAGATAAAAGAAATTCCTTTGAAAAATCTGGATATGCCAAAACTGGTGGTGACATGACTGCTTCTTTTAGTTTTTCGAATGCTTGCTGGCAGCTTTCTGTCCAGATAAATCTTGCGTCCTTACGTAATAATTTGTTAATTGGTAGTGCTATTTTTGCGGTTCCCGGTATAAATTTTCTGTAATAATTAACAAGGCCTAGGAAGGCTTGTACTTCCTTTCTATTTTTAGGAGGCGGAATGTTCTTAACGCACTCCACCTTGCTAGGGTCTGGAAGTGCTCCATGTTCTGAACACTTGTGCCCTAAATATACGACTTCTCGTCGTAGAAATTGGCACTTGCTAATGTTTAATTTTAAGTTATTTTCTCTAATTACCTCGAATACCTTAGTTAACCTTTCTTCATGCTGTCCCAGGTTTGTTGCATATACAACTATGTCGTCTAAATAGACAAAACAATCTATACCCTGAAGTCCTGTCAGAATATGATTCATAAGACGTTGAAACGTCGCTGGGGCGCCGGTTAACCCGAAAGGCATTCGGTTGAACTCAAAATGTCCTAACGCTGAACTAAATGCGGTCTTTTCTTTGTCTGCATTGTCCATTAGGACTTGGTGGTACCCACTTGCCAAGTCTAACGTCGAAAAATATCTACTACTGCCTAACTGATCCAATATCTCATCTATTCTAGGCAGTGGAAAAACTTGTTTAATTGTGGCCTCATTTACCTTTCTATAATCTATTACTAAACGCCATTTCTTTTCTCCATCTTTTCCACTCTTTTTTGGAACTAGAAGTAGTGGTGAGTTCCATGGAGATACGCTTGGAGATATTAAATCCTCCTCTAGTAAGTTGTGAATTTGCCTATTCATCTCTTCTCTATGTGTCTGAGGAATTCTGTATTGTTTTTGATTAATTGGTGGCTGATCCACCTTTATTGGAATTTTATGTGTTAATACCGGGGTGTATGTCAATTTGTCACCCTCTAAAAGAAAAATATCATTATACTTCGCACATAGCTTGGTTATGGATTCCTTTTCCTCTTCGTTTAAGGAAGGATCCAATTCTAAATCTTTCATTAAAACATTCATTCGTTGCGCCATGCCCGCATTACTTATACTATTGATGGTAGTCCATTGATTGTCCGAAACCTCACTTAGCTTATATTTGTGGAAATCACTAAATCTCGGTACAAAGTGGTCACTAAGAATGAAATCTTTTGCCGTCGAGTTTAGGATTGGTACCTTGACCTCTTTATTTTCCACATTTGCTAGTGTTTCTCCCAGGTACACTCCTGGTGCAATCTCTTGTTTATGAACTACCACAGTCATAACTTTAGTTTTAATTCTTAACGGCGTTATTCTAACCGTTCTTGCTTCAATGGTTATGCTATTTTTGATACTTTTATCTTCTGTATTTTTGATGCCTAGTAGCGGCAATTTAATTACAAATTCTTTACTGTTATTGAATAAGGTTAATTTTTTACTGAGCGTATTTATAATGGATCTGTTCCACATGTTGTCTCTACCCAGTATGCCGTCCGCCGGTACCCCTTGTTTAAGTGACACAACGTGTAGCGTTAAACGTAAGGGCTGTACCTCATCATGGCATATGCTGGTGGACCCCATTGTGGTTATACAGCCTCCAAATGCTCCACTTAATTCCCTTTTAACTTTTCTATTTATAATGGCATCTTCCTTTAATGCACATTCTTTTACTAGGCTTGTATCCGCTCCTGTATCCACCAGTAAAATGAGTTTTCCATTTCTCGCCTCTACACAAGGCAGTTCAATGAACACGTCACTTAACGTGGTTGAATCCCAATTGGATACTTCCTTTATATTATTTTTATAGTTATTATTCAAATTATTCGTTAACCACGAACGTATTGTTTTCTTGTTCTGTAATTGTGACATAAACATTTTAAATTTTTCTATTACTTTTAATTTTATTTTATTTGCAAGTGCTTTTATATCTGTAATATATTCTACTATATTAAGACTAGTGCTCCTTGCTTTGTATTGGTGAAAATTGAGAAACATAGTTTTTACAATCGATATACATGCTAATTGTGTAATTAGCAAGATGATTATTAAAAATTCTGCTCCCATTTCTATTATTTTCTTTGCTTTATTGGTTATGTTACTGATTGTTTCCTTTATTTTATCATTCTGTTTTATCATTTTTATTTTATTAGTAAATTTGTATCCAATATTTTTAGCTTTATTAGCTTCTAATATTTCTGAAGTCGGTAACGTATCCACGATCTGTTCCGATGTTGGACGTACTGTTACTTCTTCTCTTGGCCTTAAATTTCTATTATGGTTGGGGTCCCAGATTACTGGCCTTGTCTGGGCCCTTGCCGGTTTCCCTGCTGATTGTTTTGCAGAGTTTCCCAGCTTCTTTTAGCTCCACAGTTTGCTACTATGTGTCCTGGTCTGTTACACCAATGACATATTGTTTGGTTCGTTCTATTCGGCGGGGTCATAGGAGTCTGATTCCTCTGCAAGCCGTTAGCTGTAGTTGCATTTGGGTTTATTTCCCTTCTTTGGTTCCCGTTCGGTCGAAATTGGTTTTGATTCCAATTTTGTTGGGGTTGTTTCGGTTGCCAATTTTGTTGGGCTTGATTTGGTAGGCAGTTTTGCTGAACCTGGTTTGATTGCCAGTTCTGTTGCATTTCGTTTGATTGTCTATTTGGCTTTGTTGAATTCCATTGCTGAGTTCCTTGATTTCGAAAATTATTCCCTTGGTATGTGTTCCTTGTCATCGTTCTCTGGCCCCCCTTTTGGTCACATCTCCAGTTTGGCTCGTGTCCGTATTCTGAACACTTTTGGCAATATGGCGTATTTTTCCGAGTGAAACAATCATCCCTAGTATGACCTCGCTTGTTGCAAAAAGAGCATATTATTCTCTCGGTCGCTCCTTGTGGTGGGTTTTGCGTCCTGGTTGGTTGCCGAACCATTCGTTCTCCTGTAGCTCTGACCTGACTTCCGTGTTGAATTTGTTCCTGTTGCGTGTGCGACATGGTGGCCAGAAGTGATGAATTCATGTTAATATTTAAGTGGTCTGTTTGGAGGGAGTTACTGCTTTGTATGTTTTCTAGTGCCTCCACCGCTAATTCTACCATTTGTTCAATATTTTTCTTCGTCACGTTGAGCATATAAATTCTCAACGAGGCGTCTTTTAATCCTGTTTTAAATGATTTTTCTACGGCCCCTTCCACCATACTTAATAGTGCCCTATCTCCGGTTCCGTTATAATCATTTCGAACTATCTCCGTTGCCTGTATTCGAAGGGCGTTTAGGCGTCTCGCGAACTGTCGTATATCTTCATTCAGTAACTGTCTACAACTTTGGATGCCTATTATCACTGAGTCTAAGGTTACCTTAGGCAAATATGCTCTTTTTATTGTGAGGTAGAATTCCTCGAGACTATTGAATCGCTGTGACCTAACTAAATCATATGCATCCCCATGTAGTCTTTGCTTAATGCAGTCTATATAATCCTGACTGTTTTCTGCACCTACCTCCCTTGTGGCTAATTCGCACCCCTGTATGAATTTGTACACTTCCCCGCGTAAGTCTGGTGACTGCGTTCCCGAAAAGAGCGGTACCAGCCTATTCGTAATCTTGGCTATCTCTCCAATACCCATTCTGGTTTGATCTTTTGTTGTCTTAATTTGTGCTAGAGATCTTGCGTTGCCGTCCTTCGGACTAACTGCAGGCGGATTTGGTTCCTTATGAAAGAGTGACTGATTGTGATCTAACGACATTTCCTGACTTAGAAGTCTATTCTGCTCCTTTAGTTCTTGTATTCGTCTATTTGCCTCTTCTAAAGAACTACAGTCTTCTCTAGATTTCTGTGAAAATCCCTGTTCTAGCGTTCTATTCAGCGTTTCCTCAGTTATTCCCTTTTTCTCTAATAGTTCCCTTAGTTTTATGTTCTCGCCCTCTACGTTCCTTAGTATATCCTCCTGGAATACTTTATCTACTAAGTAATTATCATACCTATTCTTCAGTGCATTAAATTCTGATTCCCATGTCTTGGAATCTTCTGTCTTATTCTGTATTATCTGGTTTAGGAATGTAAGCAATTCCTCTACTACTGCGTCTGCTCTTTCTACACTTGTAAGGTCTCCTAGCTCCCCTACTCTAGACTTTATCAACTCTAAGTTCTCTTTGTTGCCTACAGTCCCTTTTAAAATTGCCCAATATTTAGATATAAACTCCCCCAACTGGCGTTTCAGTTCTTTATGAGTCCTATCTAATTCTAAGTAAATTTGTTCCTGCAACGACTCGGCCATTAATTAAAGAACGTCATATAGTTTATTGGTTTTTATTTTTTCCCAATGTTTACAATTTACCTATGTAGGAGTATACATACATTTTTCCTAATGATATAAATTTAAATTTATTTTAAACTCTGTGGTGAAAAATGTTGTACAACGATTACTTAGCGCCGCTACTTAACGTTCCATCGTTTTATTACACGTTTAATTTGTATACAAGTCGTAGTACTTTTAAATGTGAGACAATTAAAATTTTCATATGAAGATTTAATTTCTTTAACGGCTTAGCTTTCCTGCTCGCTTCGTTTATCGAGCGTGCAGTAAACATTCGCTGTACATCTGTTTATTAGTCTGTACGCTGACGTCCGCTGCTTATTTGTTTCCAGCAGAGCCAAAGCGTCAAAATTTTCGTGACTGCGCTATTCTGCTTTCTTTCAAGCAGAGTCGAAGCGTCGAAATTTTCGCGACTTCGCTGAGGTAATTTAAGACCTCACAGAATGGAACGAACGAACTGTCTCTATTTTTCAGCGGCCAACATAACGGCAACGTTTGCGATTTCGAATTCGTACGATTAACCTAGTGTGCCCGTTCGAGTTATTTTTTTTTTTTGTTAATTGCTTGGCTTCCTTAATTGCTTTTATCAGCAAGCAATTATAATTGCTTTTTATTTGAAACAACGAATCTAACTTTGCCTTGATTCTCCAACCGATATGAAGTCTCTAACCGCAATATTTTAAATGTTTAACTTTTAATTTTGGTTTTTCAAAATAACCAAAATAACTCCTTTTTAATGTCTTGATTTATGGTAATTCCGATTATTACCCTTTTTTAAATTTCATCCATTTTTGAATGTATGACGTATTATTTAAGTAAAGAAAAAATTGTGTGACTTGAACTCGAATAAAATGATAAAATGAATTATCAATTAATCAACTTAAAATGTGCGACTTTGAAATCAAATTACATGTTAAACAGTGTAATTTGAAGACAAAGGTCTAAGACACATACCCGAAAATGATACAACGAAACTGTTTTTAACAATTTGCTTGTATCATCCGAACTTTACCACGTTAAATAAAATTTATTTAAGTTAATAAAGCCACTCTGATTTTCGCCAATTTGTCACAGTAACCAATAACGTTAATTTTTAAAAAAAAAATCGCAAAAATTCGTATTTGTTAATGTTGGCGACGTTATGTCGTTGCTGTTGATTACTGGCATTAACGAAAGATAACTAGCACATGAACCAGTACCTTTCACCAGGATGTATGCTGATTTGTTGGCATTCGGAACTTGAACCGACTGCCAACGCTGAAAATTAATGTAAAGGTTGTTAAATAAATTAACAACTTAATTAGTTTATTTATTTTTGTTGCTTTATAAAATCTTTGGCTTGGCCGGCAGAGTATGCCATCGGCCTCAGCTAAGACTTTTATTTTATTGAGTTATATGCCGGCAGGTTATTGCCATTGGCTTAAGAACGATTAGTAAATTTATTATAGTGCAAAAAAAATCTTAGTTTAATATATTGTAATTTAATTTATTTTAATTTTATTAGTATCCTTTTCACCTTTTTTAGTTTATGTTAAGCTACTACCTTTACTTTGAATATATTTGTCACTGCTACAATTCCACTTTTTAATTTATTCCTAAACTTATTATTTCACTTTTTTTTTTCAATTTCCTGGCAACTTTATTTCTATATATGTTGTATATGCTTTTGTCGATATGTTGAATTTAAAAAGAACTGCTAGATTTTTACATTTCGATTTACTCCTAAAACTATTATTTCGCTTATTTTCAAAATTCCTCCAAATACATTACTAAATTATTGTTTCACTTATTGTTGTTGAAATTGTTGTTGCACTTTAATTAAAAAATCTTTTTTTTTTTTTTTTTTTTTCTAAGCTACTTTCTTATTTTTAATTTTCATATTTTATTTTTACTCACTTTTTACTCAATCGAGCGATCCTCGGCTCGAAAATCCGGCTGCGCCAATTGTTGTATTACCTTACGGGTGCTCTTGAGATATCTCTGTTGTCCTTTGGACAGCAAGTAAAACTCCTGGTCGTTGGTTTACTATTTTTTGATTTATATTTATTATTATTTTTCACAGTATTTCACTACTGTTATAACTACACTCGTTGTTATTTACACTTATGATTAGTTACACTATTAATTAAATTAACAAGACTCTTTTTTGGAACTACTATCTTAAAAGCTAAATCGCGACTTGATCCGCGATTCTGGAAACGACTTCTTCGGTTGAATTTTACTACAAGACTCTGTTCGAATTTGTTTCTTGTTTCCACTTTGGCTTGGTCGACGTACCCGTCGACGGAACCAAAGTGGGTCGCTGTTGGCGCGTGTCGCAATTTCCATTATTTCGCAATATAAAAATTGTAATATTCGCAGAATCAATACGCGGAAGAAAATCGTTCTCAATTTAATTCTTCCGCGTGTGGATTCTGATCGTTGGTTATTTCAAACCAAGCGATTTAATGGTTTGGAAGCTTGCTAATGAAAGCTAGCTTCCACAATCCACTACAATCGCCACGCGCTATGGATTCTAGGGTTTGGAAGCTCGCTACTAAATGCCAGCTTCCACAATCCATTCCATGCGAAGTGTTTGGGTTCCTACCTTAGCTTTCGAAGTTCATTAAACCAAAACTTGACTAAAACCAATTAAACTAAAGCTTTGGGCTTACCAAGCAAAGTGCTGTGGTTGCATTAATGTAAACTTGGCCTTGACTCACTCGCGGAGTAGTATTATAAAAACAATAATACTGGCCTTGAAAGTTCTTCCTTAAACCAAGAGGAAATTGCGATCGCGACATACAACAGGTATCTGTTTTGTGGTCCAGCGCTGGAATTATCCATTACAGCTTTATAAGACCTGGTCAATCTACAGTGACACGTATTCGTATAAACGCACTCTTAATTTTCATTTTGCTACCTTCTCTCTCTTTTATCAATGCATTACTCAAAACAAATTTCAACTCATATTGTTTACTAAACTAATAGAAATTGGTATTGAGTGCAAAAAACTATTTTCGTTGTTGTTGTTATATATAAATCATTGAAGTTTAAATATTTTACTAAAAACATATTCGTTTAAACGCATCAACTTAATTTTCAATAGGAACATATTAATTTAACATTCAATAATTAATTGGTCCACCATTTTTATTTATGGCTTCAAAAATACGATTTGGCATCGACTTCACTAATTTTTGGAGCAACTGACGATCCAAATCTTCCCAACTTCCTTAATGGCCAACTTGAGCTCTAGCACAGTTTTGTACAGGTGTCCTTGGCCCTTTTGTCCATAAATTTTTCGTGACATGCACCCCCAAAGGTTCTCCACCGGATTCAAATCGGGACTGCATGCATGCCATTTCATAAGTGGGATGTTGTGCTCTTCAAACCATTTCAATGACTCTTTAGAAACGTGAATGGCAGCGTTATCCTGCTGAAAAATGCTGTCTTCTTCCATTTTATCATCCATAAATGAAATAAGAGCATCATCCAACAATTCCGTGTATATTTTTGAATTCATTTTGGGTGGCACAAAGCAAATATTTGCTTTACCTCTCGATGAAAATGCCGCCCACACCATAACACTGCCACCACCAAAGTTTCTTTTTGACATACGTACGTCTTTGTTATGCAAATCATGCCAATAACAACTGTAATGGTCTGGGCCATCTAAGTTGAATTTTTATTCGTCGGAAAACACAACATTGGTCCACTCAGTTGACCACTGCATGTGTTTTTGGGCGAAGTCTAGGAGCGCTTTTTTGTGATTTGGCTTCAACACAGGCTTGCTCTCCGGTTTTTTCCATTTAACATTATCTGAGTTACGTAAAATGTGTGCAATGTGCCTCGTTGTCACTGGAAGATCTAATTTTTCTTTTATTTGAGTTGAGTTCAAAAAATTTGTGGTGGCTTCCTTTCTAATCTGATTTATTTGGCGAATACTCAGTTTTCGATTGCCTTTCGTGGGTTTTTTTACACCATAATTTTCATCGTTTTTTAAAAAAGAGCGCATAAGTGCTTCTGATCTTCCAATTCTCCGCCCAATATTCCGATTTGCATAACCCTCTTTATGGTACAGGTTGATTTCGACTTTTTCTGTGTCATTGAGGTATTTTCCCTTTGGCATTTTAATAAAATCTTTGAACATATCGTTAAAAAAATAATTTTACATTTAAATTAAAGAAAACTTACCAATTGTCAATTAAATGCAAGCAAATACTTATTTCTTTAAACCACTAATATGTTTTCGACCTCCTTGTTCAGGTGCGTTTAAACGAATATGTACTTGTTTTTAGTAAAATATTTAAACTTCAATGATTTATATATAACAACAACAACGAAAATAGTTTTTTGCACTCAATACCAATTTCTATTAGTTTACTAAACAATATGAGTTGGAATTTTTTTTGAGTAATGCATTGATAAAAGAGAGAGAAGGTAGAAAATGAAAATTCAGAGTGCGTTTATACGAATATGTGTCACTGTATAACAGCAGATGTTTATCGCAATCAATTAGACGTAATTATGAGAGAGCCTTTTATTAAATAACCTACATTGGTCATTAGAGACCGTCCAATCCTCTTACAAGACAACGCGCTAGACAGGAGCTAGGCTTGGAAACTCTCTGTCATCCACCGTATTCACTAAACCTTGCACAAACAGACGATTTATGATGTTAATAGTAGCATCGATCACAGCAGTTTTATTTCTTATCAGGTTTACGATATGATTCTCGTCACCTTGAATCTGTGATAATGTGTTCGACATCTCTTCTGCATAATTGTCATCAAGCACTTCAAACAAGGTGTTAGCGATGATTTCGATGATGTTTATGGCACCCCTCTTCTGCCGGTGTATGGCCGATAAAACCTTTTCTAAGGCAAGTTCAGCCCGATTGGGCTGAAATGAATACCAGCGGATTGCTTGAAGTTATCGATTCCAATTGGGCTACTGGTCACAATGGGTAGGGCAACAAGTAGTGCTAACAAACTTATTTTACTTAATTTATTTATTATTATTGGATTGGACTTATTTTTACTGGATTGGACGTCGTCTTCAATTGTACCCGGCTTGACGTTATCAGAATTTTCCTTCCATTTGGCTCGGTATTGTCGTTCAAGTATTCACGAGACCATCGTTTCCAAAATTCATGCTTTATGTGCGAGACTAGTTTCCATCGCGTTAAAAGTGATGTTCTGGGTTGAACAGCAGTGGTGTCGAGTTTAGATGTCAAGGGTTCGCCTATTTAGAAGTGTCCTGGTGTTAAGGCAGCCATGTCGACTGGATTTGCTGATGTTGGGTTAACGGTCGTGAGTGGCTTCAATATGGCTTCGATTTCTACCATTACAGTCTCCAGTTTTTCATAGGTTAAAGATACATTCGAAGCTCCTCGCACGAACTGATGTTTCGCGAATTTAACCGCAGCTTCCCATAGACCGCCAAAGTGTGGAGCTGTGAGCGGAATGAAATAAAAGTTAATACTTCTGTCATTGCATGTCCTTGTTATGGTTTTCTGTGCTCGGTCGCTGTGAATTGTTTCCTTTAGATCAAGTAAGCGGTTTTTGGCGCCAACAAAATTTTTGGCATTATCACAATATAAATTTTGCAAATGTCCCCTGCGTCCAATAAATCGCTTTAGACAACCGTTGAAGGCCTATGTTGTTAAATTGCTTCCTATTCCAAGGTAAACTTTTTTTGACGCGAAACAACAGAACACTGCCACGTATGCAGTGGATCCAAAACGGGCCCCAGAAATCCACACCGGAGTTAATGAAAGGTTGCACCCTTCTGGATGCCCCATTAACTGTTGGAATAATTTGGATTTTGCTTTGACACAAGCATCGCAGTGTTGAACTGTGGATCTTGCCATGGATTTGCCTTTTATCGGCCAATATTTTTGTCTGACATGTGCTAATAATGTTTGTGGACCGCAGTGATAATGCTCCTCGTGGATCCTTTGAAATAGCAGCTTGGTTAAGGGATCATTGTATGGGATGATGACTTGATGTTTGGCATCATATGAGATGTCCGCTGCTTCGAGGCGACCTCCTACACGAAGTACTCCTTCGGGATCCATAAATGGGTTGAGTCCATGTAGTGAACTTGTTTTGCTAACATTGAATCTTTTGTGGAGTGATCTGACCTCTTCTTGGAATTCGGATATTTGCATTGCTCGAACTATGAAGGTTATTGCCCTCTTTTGTTCGCAAGGTGTTAAACTAATTGATCGAGGTTGAATTGATTTTCCAGGTTTTGCACTTTCAATAAATCTCGGTATGTACGCCATACCGAATTTTAACTTTAAAACAATAAAGATTTACATGAAAAATATTCTTTACTGCATTTCCGGCATAACCATGTAAAATTAAGAAAGTCAAATACAGTCCATATAATCGACACGTAAAAGAAACAATATTCATCATAAAAGTTTATCCTTCGAGCCGGATGTGGTGGAATTAATCTGCAATGGCAGCAGCTCAGTACTCAACACTTAAAGTGGGGTGACAGCCTCAGCTCGGCCTTTGTTGAATTTACAAATCGATCATCAAGCATAACTCTGTTGGCAGAGCAGCAAGCTTCGTTTTTGCAGCAGGTGCAGCTAGCGCACCCAGCGCAATTAATGAATTACCCAATTCATTTTGGAGAGCATTTCGAAAACTAATTAGCCAATACTTCTTGACTTGAACAGCACGAACATATGACCACATTCTTAGCAGCAACGCACATTTACCACTTTTTCCTCTATCTCTTACACTTTTTTTCTATCTCCTTCATACCTTTTCTATCTCTTACACTCTTACCTTTAAAATAAAATATTTGTTCAACATAATATAATTAATAAGGAATTATATAAATCTATTAGTGCACTCGATAGTAATTTGAATAAATATAATAATTTATAATTTCAATAAATAAAATAAAATTTTTAAAAAAAAGAAGTAAAATTTTTAGAAAAAGAAGTAAGAAAAAAAAAATTAAGAATAACAAAAATAAGAACAAATTAAATCGGAAAAAAGTAGCACACATTCAGCAGCTGATACCAAAAGCAGATTGGAATCATGTAAAAACGAATGACAACCCAGAAGATGTAGTTTCATTGGGATATTTCCAGAAAAACTAGCATCCAATTGTTTAGGGTGGAAGGGTCCAACATGGCCTCGTTCTCAGAGGAAGAGTATGTACAACAACAACCAACACAATATGCAGAACTACAACAAAAATAGCGAAAACCCACGTTTTAGGTGATCTGATACCAAAGATATTAAGTTATGCAAAACTTAGTAGAATAGTGGCATATATACTCAGATTCACCAGGAAAAGGAAAAATACCAGTCCACAGAACTCAACAAATGAATTGGAACAATTCAAGGGTGTAATTATGCAATATTAACAGAATAAGAATAAAATAAAAAAAAATAAAAAAAACAGAATTTTTGTATATACATATATATAAGTATTGTATATATTATAAGTCATTTGTTTAAATATTTTAATATGGTTCTATGCGATGAACAAAAAGGTCGTGTATTTACACTTTGTGGCGAAAATTATTCTTATAGAAGAATTTCGCAAATAGTTGGGTGCAACGAAATCACGGTGCGACGTTTTCTAAACAAATTTCGAGAAACCGGAAAGATTGAAGGAAAAACTGGAAGTGGAAAAACAAAAGCTTCTACACAGCGGGAAGATCGGGCTTTGGAACAGATGTGTCACCGCAATCGTACTCAAACATACATTTCTGTATCATTTTTCTACCGGAAAGATTTAACAACATCAGCAATGAGACAATACAAGAATTCTCAAACGGAGCGTACTATATGTGTAAACTAATAAAGGAAGTGTAATGTTCACTCATATAAATGAAAGACGTGTGGATCGGTTTCAGGTAGTTCAACGAATGAACGATGCGAACAACGTGCATTTAATCGCTATTCTTAAAGTAACGAGAAGTATTATAACTTATTTGGTTGCAATGTTGCCAGATCATACATTTCATTTTATTAATATGTACTTATCATACCCTTCACCAGATTTATATACATATTTTAATATTTCACATTAGTTATTTATTGGTTACATACATTTTAGTATTTTTACAATAAGTTTTTGTTTCCATAATATGAGTGAGTGATAATCACATTATAGGTACAATAGATAGAATGCCTAGCGCACAAACACAAATGAAAAGTATTGAGAAAAGAAAGAACGAAAACTATTATTTTACGTAAAATGTTTGCAAAAATGCTTATTCATACAATGTTTGATTTTGTATAAAGTTTTGTCAAATATAATTATGATGACTTAGAGAACTTTTAGAATAACTAATTTCAATTTCAATTTCAATTTATTAAATTTATATTTGCACACTAAGACATGAGTCTTTAATAGTGCACCATGAAATAAAATACAAACATGAAACACAACAAATAAATTACTTAAAACTAAGAATAACAATTCATATAAATTTAATTTGGTAACAAACATTGTAATCACTTATAAAAAGAACATAAAAGGTAACATTTCCATTATTAAATAAAATTATTAACATTTTCGTTATTAAACTTAAAACCTAAAGATAGGATAGCGTCTAGTGAAAATTTTTTAAAATGAAAACAGTAATATAGATTATAGATTCGAACACATATTTAACTATTAGAAAAATACACAACAATTGCTTGCTTGAAACGGGCAGTCAACGAAATCTGTCGCAAATGCAACGGTAGCGAATTCCAGAGTCTGATGGTGCTAATGAAAAAGAACCTGCTACTATTGAGAAAGTTGTACTTCGGAACTATAAAACTTAAAGCCCTTGCAGACCGAAGATGTCCAAGCTTCTCATATAAGTACTGGGGGTTCTGGGTACGGACAAGCTTATGTAAAAACATAATGTTTTGTATACTTTGATATTCCGGTAATCCACACCCTAGAATACCTTTGCTTACAAGCGAAATATGCTCGAAACGGCGAACAGCATAAACGTACCTAGCAGCATTGTTAAATGCCATAAGAAGCTTATGCTGAGATTGCGAATCGAGATGGCTGTACACAATACTCAGAAACGTTATATGAGGCATAATCAACTGTTTGACGAGTCTGCGTCTGGTCTCAAGAGGAGTGTAGTTGGCAGACGACCGCAAGCACCGCAAAATCCCATAAATTTTCCCAACAGTAGCATTAATATGGTCCGTACATGTAAATCTGGAGTTGAGTATGAATCCAAGATTTTTTACCTTGCTTACAAACTCCAACTGAGTAGCGCCAATGATCAAAGGCGGCATGTAATCAAAACAAGAATTTCTTCTTATAATAGGAAGTACTTTTGATTTTGTAGGATTAATGCGTAGCAGATTGGAAGCAGCCCAAGAGTCAAGTGAGGATAAATCACAATTGAGTCTACAGCACAGATCTTCAACAAGACTAATAGGACTGGATAAACAGATCTGTATATCATCAGCATAAGCATGTATCGAGGCATGTTTACAAACTGAGAAGACGTCGTTAATAAACATTGAAAACAAAAGAGGACCCAAAATTGACCCTTGAGGGACTCCTTTGGTGACTAATTTAAACGAGGACAGTTTACTTCCAATTTTCACACGCCTCTTCCTTCGAGGTAACAGCAAAGCAAATTAACTGCACTACTACTAAAATAAAAATAACTACTTAGCTTTTTACACAGCAGAGTATGATCTACAGAGTCAAAAGCCTTAGAAAAATCAATCAGGCAAAGTAGTGTCAGATCATCTTGGTCATAAAATATTCTAACATCGTCAGTAATTTTCAATAGAGCGGTCGCACAACTATGGCCAGTTCGGAAGCCAGATTGCAGTGGAGATAACAATTTGTTCAAATTTAAATGAGTAGATATTTGAAAATACATGATCCTGTCAAGGATTTTTCCCAAAGCAGGCAGAATACTTATAGGCCTAAAGTCAGTAGGGTGCGACGCAGATGCCGATTTAGCAATAGGGATTATTGTGGCAGTTTTCCACAAACTAGGAAATCTTGAGCATGTCAGGGAATGATTCATGATGTGTGTTAGGGGAGCTATAATGCACGGTAACACTTCCTTAACAAACCTAATAGACAATCCATCAACCCCCACCGCATTAGAGGTTATTTTATATACATTATTAGCTACATCACTTTCATTAACAGAAGAGAATACAAACGGAGAAATGGATGATATACCTGACGTTTCAGATAGTTCATTTCTATCAATAATGCCACTATAGGGAGTATAGCTAACATTAGACAAAAATATATCATTGAGTACATCCGGATCCAAATCACATTCCTCCTCAACTTTGTCAACAATTTTTAGCTTCTTTATATTTTTCCATAGCTGCTTAGAGCTCAAATTGTGATTAAGCTTTGAGCCAAAATACTTCTTTTTTTCATTTCTTAATAACATTGTTGCTGTATTGCGAGCACTTCTATATTCTTCCCACGCCTGAGCTGCCCTACTTTTTTTCCATTTAGAATGAAGTTTATTCCTTTTTTTTATGGCCACTAAGACACTATCAGTAAACCAGGGGCACCCTCTGTTTGATACTCGAACTGCTCGCAGTGGAACATGATTGAAAAAAACAGTATTCAATTTAGTCATGAATTCATTGAGTTTGTCATCAACTGTTTCATAGAACCAGACGTCATTCCAACATATTGCGGATAATTCCCCATATAAGGACTCATAATTAATTGCATTGAAATCAAAATAGGAAAAATTATATACTTGATTCCTGCATAAAGATATATTAAGACTAAAGAATAAAAGATCGTGGTCAGATATGAAGGTCAATTGGTCGTAATGTAAAAGAAGAGAACTATCAGATATAAGACAAACGTCAAGTAAGCTAGGTTCACAAGCAGGTCCATACCGAGTAGGTATGTCAGAGTTGATGACATTTAAGCCACACATTGAGACATAATACAAAAAATTTTCAGTTACAGAATCACTAACTAACAAATTAACGTTAACATCACCACACACAACAAGATAATCGTAGTCAATAAGTTTACCAGAAAGGTCAGTAAAAAACGGTTCTACACTTTGACCACGCCGAGGATTATAAACACACGAGACAAGAATTTTTATACTATTATCATATATTGCTACATTTAGGAACTCACAAGAGCTATTTCCTTTATCAATAAGCTTAGAGTTGAGAGTACGCTTACAGTAAATGGCAACGCCACCACCCCTTTTAACACATTGTCATTGCGGTAAAGCTTATAGCCATCAAAGTTATACAACAAATCAGACACCTCACTTTTGAACCACGTTTCCGAGACACAAACAACATCCACAGCCGAACCCTCAAAAATATATCTCGCATAGTCCAATTTCAAACCATTCAAGCTTCTTGCATTAAAATGTATGACATTTAAACCACACGATTGCTTGCATAAAACATTCACCAAGGCTTTGTAGCAGTCAATAGCACCATCAACATTATCACCATCATGACACAACATCAGACAAAATAAAGCCAGTCTCAGATACAAGCAAGTATATAGCTTCAAAATAATTCAACAGGTGTTCAAAAAGAGATAATATTGGAGAAAAAGATAGTAAACAAATAGTATTCGTAGGAAAGATGAAAATTAGTATTATAGTTGAAAAGAGTAGTAATATGTTAATAAGTAGTCCTAAACAGAAGAATAAACAACTTAAAAATAGTAAACATTTATAATTACACATAATGCACATAAATAATTAGCTTCCAACGACGCGATCAACACTCATCATGTCACTAACCAGCTTTGCCTCGTTATCAGCTGAAGCTCTGACAAATACTCGCCCACGTAAAGTAAACACAGAGACAAGTAATTTCTCTCTCCTCTTCATGTTGGCATGCTGCAGTACTTCGCGATTTGCTTTAGTTAGACTTTCATGCAGGTAGATGTTTTGGTCACCGCTTAATCCAACATCATCAAGTTTTAATTGGCGTTTATTCTGCTTTCGAAAAACAACAATAGCCTTGAAGAAGTCATTGCGATCATCTGCCGAAGACAGCTTAACTAAGACATGTTTTTAATGACTTTACCGTTGCATCTAGGTCTCAGTTGTCTCTGAGAGTTTCCCCGAAATTCACAATTTTCATTTGAGTTGTAATTAGTTTCCACTGGCTCCTCATGCACGGTGACTGGGTGGTAATTGTTTCCCGTAATGCTTGTACCATGTATTTGATCTAAATGTCTCTTGATCTCGCAATTAGTGTCTTTAACCGTAGAGCTACCCTAGAAAAATATTCATAATCCTACCCTAAAGTGTAGATTTCTACACCCAGAGGTTTTCCTTTAAACACAAGAAACTTCTGTTGTGTTTACAGTTTTTTTTAAAAATTTATTATTTAAAAATAATATTACACTATTTATAATGAAAACATACACGGTTTGTGCATATGTCTGTTTTGTGCATTGCTTTGGATATACCTTTTTGCAGATGCAGCACGCTAATTCATTATTATATTTAACTTTTAAGTTTTTCCCTAAAGTACAAAGCAAACATGTTCCCCTTTTTTTGTATTTTCGGAATTGCATCTAGTCTTTGAACCTTTTGGGCTAGTTCATCTTTGCCTACTTCAGATACACGTTTAGAAACGGATGTCAAAAGTGCTTGTGAAGGTGTTTTTTGGGCCAATTGGGATCTATTGTATATAGAGCAGAAAAATTTACAATATTTTTTCAGAATGTTTTGGTGTCTTTACGTACTAGTTGTATATAACATAAGCATTTATTGCTGATGTATCAAGCATATTGCAAAAGACTGCCATGTTTTGTCAATTACTTCGTTGAGCTTCGGCTTTCTTGAATGGTATCTGTTGGTGTGTTTTCAAGCATTCTGCGAAGGAAGAATTACCTTGTCCTGCAATTAACTGCTTTTAGGAAACTCATAGCATTGTAATGCTTCCACTTTTACCCCCTTCCTTGCACCACTGCCGAATCCTGTAATCCGAAACCGTTTTGTTGACGGTATCGACCCCGCCCTTTGCTTGGGTGTAAAATTTTATTATTTCAGGTAATTCCTTACTGTCATCTCAGAGAATTCCTCCTGAATTATTTAAGGTGCTTTGGAGGACAGTATATTTATTTTTTCTGTCAATACAACATCAGGGTAATGTTTGGGGTGAAAGCAAAAGACGAACTGTAAAGTGCTGACTTTTTGCATTTTAATAATTTTGGAGGAATTGATAACTTGTTTCTCCGCATAATTCCAACCACTTTACTTGAGACGAAGCGGTGGTAGTTATGACAGGCCTCTTTCGCAACACATTTGATGCTTGGCTCCGGACTTTTGATGGAAAAGGTGTACGCCAAACAGTACCATCTTTAGATGTGAACAACGAATCACAATCTCAGTTATCCTGTGATTTTTCATCTTCCACGGAATCATCATCAGAAACGTTATAAGATAGCTATAGTTCTTCGTAAGCCGTTTGGTAATCTTCATTACTTCTCAAGGAAAAATCTTCTTCATTTTCACTTTCTAACAAAATTTCTTCAATTTCTTCTTCACACAAATATTTTGGTCCTACAATTTTGATCAACTGAAACTTAAACTGCACAACGAAGCAAGTGTCACATCAACCAAAGCATCCGAAGAATAACGGTAAAAACGACGGTTGTGTTAAAAATAAATTGAGTGGCAACCCTTGCACAACATGTATGATGTTAGATTTCTTACCTTTTTACTTTCTACTTTGTTAACTTTACGCTATGAAATAAAGAAGTGTAAAAATTCCAATTCTTAATTTCAACAGGTTATGGGCCCAGAAGTCTGCGATTTATGATAAATCAATAGTAAGATTTAATAAATAAATGAAAAATGAGTACTCCGGTTTTACAAATTAATAAATTGGATGAGAATAATTACGACAGCTGGTCGATTCAAATGCAGAGTGTTCTGGTGCATGCCGGTACGTGGAAAATTGTAAATGGAACAATAAAGAAGGAAAAAGAAACAGCCACCAAGTGGGAATCGGACGATGAGAAGGCTCTAGCGTCCATTTTCTTAAGTGTGAACACAGTTGGGATATATACGTAGTTGTACAACTTCACATGAGGCTTGGAAGAAATTGGAGGAAACCTACAAGCCTAAAGGTCCATTGCAAAAAGTTTCTCTCTATAAGAGGTTAATTAATCTGAAAATGGCAGAGAATGGAAATATGGTTCAACATTTAAATGAATTTTTCAAAATTTATGGAAAGGTAAAGGAGACTGGCGTCGATATTCAGGAGGAGCTATTAACGATAATGTTAATGTCAAGTTTGTCCAAACAATTCGACAATTTCATCATAGCCATTGAAACACGTGATGATCTTCCAAGGTTGGAAACTTTGCGACAGAAACTTCTAGATGAGGGAAAACGAAGACAAGAAAAAGTAGAAGAAGAAGCATCACAGCAAGCCTTAGCCGCAAAATCTACCAGCAGAGAAAAGAAAACAAGCAGCAACAACAACGAAAGAAAGAATTACAAAGGCAAATGTTTTGTGTGCGGCCTAACGGGTCATTACGCAAATAAATGCGAGAGAAAAAACAAAAACAGCAGAGCACAGGCAATGACAATGCTAGCAACGACAGTTAGTCCTTCACTCAATCACAAAAAAATGGAACGTTGACAGTGGAGCAACGGCACACATGTGCAATGACCGCAGTATGTTTATTAATTATCAGCATCACGACGATATCATTTCATTAGCTGGCGACAAACATATAAACGCCGTGGGAAAAGGTGATGTATTCTTAAAAAATAAAGATTGTGACATTTTACTTGAAAACGTTTTGCACTCTCCGGTATTACAGGCGAACTTTATTTCTGTAAACAAAGTTGTTGAGAGAGGCTTAATCGTCAAGTTAGATAAAGAGAGAGCATCAGTTGTACGCCCAGATGGTGATGTTGTTTTACATGCGTTGAGAAGAGAAAATATGTTTGAATTTCACAATAAAATAAAACAGAGATTGTTTTCTATGAGCAACAACATCATGGCTTGGCACAACCGATACGGGCACTTAAATTTTAAAAATCTATATGATTTATCAAGCAAGGGTTTAGTAAATGGCATGAACCGTGTTACTGGCAGCGAACCAACTTGTAGAACATGTATGCTGTGTAAAATCCATGTCATGCCGTTCCCCCAAGAATCGCATATGAAATCAAAGGATTTGGATCTTGTCCATAGTGATGTGTGTGGTCCATTTCAAAATGCTTCAGTTGGAGGCTCAAAGTATTTTCTGACGTTTATTGACGACAAGTCCAGGAGAATTTTCGTGTACTTCCTCAAGGCAAAGAACGATGTGTTTGAAAAATTCAAATTTTTTAAGGCCATGGTTGAACGTCAGACAGGTCGCAAAATAAAGACGATTAGAACTGACAACGGAGGAGAGTTCGTTAATGCAGAATTCAATACATATTTGAACGAGGAAGGAATCAGCCGACAACTGACTGTACCACACACACCACAACAAAACGGGGTGGCAGAGCGCGCCAATACAACCTTGGTTGAGATAGCAAGATCCATGATGTTACATGCTAACGTCAGATAAAGTTTATGGGCAGAAGCTATAAACACGGCGGTTTATATTAGAAATAGATGTCCTACAAGACAATTGCGAAATATGACGCCATATGAGGTTTGGTGCGGCCGAAAGCCAAGCCATTTCCAACCATTTCAGAACTTTTGGCTCATGTGCGGTGTCCCTCAAGCATTCAGGGAATAAATCAAAGTTTGATGCGAAAGGCAACTCATCATGGTGGGGTATTCGACTACGGCTAAAGCATATCGACTGTATGATCCGATAAAAATTAAAGTGCTTGAGCATCGTAATGTTCTATTTGATGAGAATTCATTTGGTCATCATGAAAACGTCACAGACGATGAACGAGTATATTCTGCAAGTGAATATTTTGTTGATAATGTTGTTCCGGCAACAGTGAATGATGTTGGTAACGAAATCAATGTATCTGATTTTATTAATGACGACAACATTAGTAAGGAACATGATGAAAGTTTTGATACCGCAAATGAAGACGATAGTAACGAAGAAGATGCAGAGGAAAAGGTGCTAAAGATCGGACGGGGTAGACCTGCACTTATTCGTACTGGAAAACCTGGCAGACCAAAGAAAAAGTACAATGAGTTGTGCAGTGCCATTGATGAGAATATACCACAGACTGTCGAACAAGCAATTCATAGTGATAACGGTGAAAAATGGATCCATGCCATGAAGAATGAATATGATGCCCTTAGAAAAAATAAAACTTGGTCTATGGTGGATCTTCCAAATGGTTATAGAGCAATTCCGTGCAAATGGGTATACGCCATTAAAAGGAATGTTAAAGGGGAGATCGAAAGACATAAGGCTCGTTTAGTGGCAAAAGGGTGTAGCCAACGTTTTGGGATTGACTTTCACGAGACATTTTCACCGGTAGTCCGATATTCGACTATAAGGATTCTGCTGGCACTGGCAGTTAAAGAGAAAATGTTCTTACACCAACTTGATGTCAGTACAGCATATTTGAACAGCAATCTACAAGATGAAATATATATGCAACAACCTGAATATTTTAAGGATAAAAGATTCCCAAATAAGGTTCTCCGTCTCCATAAGGCTATTTATGGATTGAAGCAGAGTGGAAAGGAATGGAATATGAAATTAGATTCCACTTTACAAAATATGAATTTCGTTCCATGCGACAATGAACCTTGTTTGTATAAGGGAATTGAAAAGGGAAAACTAGTACTGATAGCTGTTTACGTAGACGACATCATAGTGGGTTGTAGCGATAAATCTGTTGTTTTGGAAATAAAGGCCAGAATTTCAGAACATTTCGAGTTGAACGACAAAGCTGAGCTGCGACACTTCTTGGGAATGGAAATTGAGCGTGATGGTGAAACTGGATCAATAAGATTAAGTCAAAGCCAATACATCCGTGATATATTTGAAGAATATGGCATGGCGGCGTGTAAACCATTATCGGTGCCATTAGAGGCAGGATATCAGGTTAGTTGCACAAATGATTGTGAGAAAGCAGATAAACAAGAATACCAGTCGTTGGTGGGAGCTTTGATGTACCTTGCCATTTCCACACGTCCAGATATTCTACATTCAATATCCAAAATGGCTCAGAGAAATGCCGATCCCCACAGAGAGCATTTCACAAAATTAAAACAAATACTACGTTATTTATCTGGTACAATAGATTTAAGATTGGTTTATGAGGCGAATGGTGATCATTTGGAAGGTTTCGTAGATGCTGATTGGGGTGGTAACGCTGTTGATAGAAAATCATATACAGGCTTCATATTTTTCTACAGTGGTTGTCCAATTACATGGGAATCCAGAAAACAGTCTTCGGTGGCGCTGAGTAGTACAGAGGCTGAATACATGGCTGCTTCAAACTCTAGTAAGGAAGCCATTTATTTGAAAAGGCTTCTGATGGAAATCAATGCTATGGAAAATTGTGCAATTAATTTACATATCGACAATCAAGGTGCCCAAAAACTCGCTGAAAACCCAGTATACCATAAAAGAAGTAATCATATAGATATTAGATTTCACCACATTCGAGACTTGGTACGAAACGGAGAGATTAAATTGAAATTCTGCCCTACAGCTGATATGATTGCTGATGTGATGACAAAAAATTTGTCAAAGATAAAACATTTGACATTTATTAATCAAATGAATTTAAAGTAAATGTGAATTAATTTATTTGTAATAACACCATCCATGTTGAGGAGGAGTGTTAAAAATAAATTGAGTGGCAACCCTTGCACAACATGTATGATGTTAGATTTCTTACCTTTTTATCTTTCTACTTTGTTAACTTTACGCTATGAAATAAAGAAGTGTAAAAATTCCAATTCTTAATTTCAACAGGTTGTGATTCAAAAACGAATGCGGTTTACACGAGTGTAGTTTTCTACACCCCAGGGCATTGTACTGAAGTTTTTAAATATCTTAAATATATTAATCAATGTTACATTGTCATTCCCCGATTTAAGCCCATATTTCATAATAAAACAATGTAACAAAAGCTGAGAATAATATATTTTATACTTTGACGAATATTTGAAAAATAATTTTTAAAAACGTATGTAAAAAATAAAAAACTTTCTACACCAGGGTAGCTCTACGGTTTCCCTTTTCTCGGAAACTACAAAACATAGATCCTTCCGATATGAAGGATTCTCTCTAGAATTCATTAAAGAATTTTATGGTCGCAAAAATTTTTTTTCGGAATTCATTTTCCAAATTTTAACTTTGACATTAATTTTCTCAAAAACTGTTCGACCTAATTTAGGAACCTAATTTAAAAAGGATATTAAGAAGCGGATATTTGGCTTTGTAAATCAGCAAGCAAAGGCTATCTAGGTCAAACCATTATTTTTTAATATTTTTTTTTCGATGTTAAGTCGGGTTTTAATAAAATGACCCCTCCCGTCTGAACGGGGGGAAATTGACCCCTCCCTTCCATACGATTTTTTTCTTGTGTCGACCAAACCTACACGTCCTAGTCTTCTGTCCCCTCTTATGCGAAACACCCTGTATACATACATTGTCTCCCATTTTATATTCACAAGTCCTCTTATGGTTCTTTGCGTTCTTGCGTGGTTTTTCTAAAGTTATCTCTTTAGTCGAGGGGGGTTTAAGAAAGCTAAATTTTGTTTTTAAAGATCGACCTAGAAATAACTTCGCAGGACTTATGTGCTACATTTCTGTAGACCATTAGAAAATTCTGAATAACCTCATCCAAATTAGAATTGTTATTGGATTTAAAATTAGCATAAATAGATTTCTTTATTGTCTTTACAAAATTCTCAGCCTGGCCATTGGTGGCGGGATGCCCACGTGCGGTTAGCACATGTTTGATGTTGTTTTCTTTTAAGAAATTGTTAAACTGTTCTGAAGTAAATTGTCGACCATTGTCGCTAACCAACATGTCTACGAGACCAAATCGAGAGAATAATTCTTGAAGACATTTAACTACAAAGGAACTTGATATGGCTTTGGTCTTGAACACTTCCACCCATTTGGAAAATGAATCTACCACAATGAATATGTGATGGTTTTGAATTGGTCCAGCAAAATCAATATGTATTCTGCCCCTTACAGCATTTGTTGCTTCCCAAGGTGTTAATACACTTTTTTCAGGACTTGGTTGAAGCTCTTGGCAGCTTCTACAATTCTTGATTAGACGTTCAATATCCTTATCAAGATCTGGCTGTAGCTTTTGTTTTCACCATGCCCAAGTGTGATCGATGAAGTCGTTCCAGAATGGTTGAGCGAAGCTTGGTGGGAATAGTTGTTCTATAGCCCCACAAAATATAGCCTTGTTCTACCGTGAGCTCAGTTGCTTTATTACGAAATGCAATAAAACTGTCCTTGAAGATCATTAATAGTCCCAATTTCAATTGAGTGACACACCTTTGAAAGTATAGGATCCCCTTATATACTTTATCGTGAAATTGAAGCTACTTAAAATTAGAGCTCACCTTTGAAGTCTGGCCGATGCCATTAGTGGGAGTCCTTTCTCCTCAGTAAAAATGGTGGTCAAAGGTTTGTGGTCAGTACATAGAGTAAATGTGTAGCCCAACAGAAATAGTTTGGTCACACTGAAAATTATTGCAAGAGCCTCTTTTTCCAAGGTACTATAATTTTTCTCACTTACGGACAGTGATCGAGATATAAATGCCACTGGTTTCACCGACCCATCTGAACATTCATGTGATAACACTCCCGCAACTGCATCGTTGCTTGCATCAGTTGTGCGTACTAGAGATAGTTTTGAGTCGAAGTGTACAAGCACCTGTTAAGAAGTTATTTCAGACTTCATTGCGTCATAAGCATCTTGTGCTCTTTTAGACCACACGAACTTCTTACCCTTTTGCAACATCTCATACAATGGAAACATTTTGTGAGCAAAATTTTCAAGACTCTTAACTCGGTGATCGATTTAGGTATATGAGCTTCAACAACACTGTCTACGTGGTCATTGTTTTTTGATGACACATTTTTATCAATGACAAATCCGAAATATGTAATCCTGTCTTGAAAAAATTTGCTCTTACTAAGGTTTAAATTTAACTCAGCCGCATTAAGTTTTATTAAAACTGTTTTAAGATTGTTAATATGGTCTGTGAAACTTTTTCCCGTTACTATCCTAATATACTACTACACCAGGTATGCCACATAGAAGAGCTTCCATGGTTTTCTGGAAGATTGCGGCTGCAGTAGTGATTCCAAAAGGCATTCTTTTCATTTTTAATAACCCAATATGTGTGCTTAATGTGCACATACGTTGAGCTTCTTCATCCAGAAGAAGTTGGTTGTATGCATTGAACAGATCTAATTTGGTGAACAATGTTCCACCTTGTAGAGATGCAAAAATTTCATCAATTCTGGATAAGGGATATTTAAAATTCTTTAAATATTTGTTGATTGTGACTTTGTAATCCCCACACAATCGCAAATCACCATTACGTTTCAAAATGGGTACTATAGGTGTGCCCTAGTCTGAAATATCTACTGGTTCTAGCACGCCTTCGTCAATTAATTGCCTTAATAGCTTTTCTACCTTCCCTTTCCATGCAAGTGGTAATGGGCGTGGTTTAAAAAACAAGGGCTTGGCGTTACCATCTACTGGAAGCGAAATTTTGTTGTATTTATAACTACCTAGGGTGTTGTCAAAGACTTCCGAAAATTCTCGTATCAAATCATTTTTATATTTCGCACCTTCGTCTGATCCCCTAAGGAAATTTATTTGCGTCAGGCTGAAACTAAATGCGCGTAGAAATGAACAACCCAGGATGGGCATCGCATGGTCAGATGCAGCGACAACAACAATTACCTCTTTCTTTAAATCGCGATATGTCACCCTGGCTTAAATTTTGCCCGCAATATCAATATGTTTGCCCCCGTAATCGAAATATTTATTATAGTTTCACAAGACTTTAACTTTACTTTACCTTTAAATTGTTTAAACAACGAAGCTGGTATCAGCGTGCATGGAGATCCAGTGTCACATGGAAAACTAAGTTTAACACCTTCGATGTCAACCGGTAAAAGGTATTCGTTCCTGCAATTATATTTGTTAATGCTACAAATTGATGAATTTAATATTTCGTCATAATCGGTTAACTGATCGTTTATTGTGCTATAATAGTATTTTTATTAGATACTAAATTTACGTGTTTTCCTTTTTGTCGCGTGTTTCTGCATACTGAAGCTAGATGTCCAGCTCTGCCGCACGTGTGACACTTATGATTTTTATACTTGCACTCCTTTGACGTATGATTTCGCCATCCACAATGTATACACATTTGCTGCCCATCTTTTTGGTTTTTAATTATTGTTTGGATTTGTACTTGTTGGGTTTCGTTATTTGATTTATTTGTACGTCAGAATCGTTCGAAGTTATATTACCAGCATGTCTGGTTTCCAATATCATTGCCCTTTTTAAAGCATTTTCAACTATGAGCGTCTCGTCCTCCTCGCACAGTTTTTCAAATATTCGCTTAGGAAGCCCAATGATGAATCGATCTGTCACCATGGCATTGAGATGTGTTCCAAATTTGCAATTTAATGTCAAGCTTTCAACTCTGGCAAACCATTCTGCCACTGACTCATTGTCTTGTTTGACAGCATCATGAACATTTTTTCTTTCACGATATATAATTCTCGGTAGAGTATAGTGATATTGTAACATTTTACACAATTCACTATAACTCATCCTTATTAGTGAATTTGGCGAGCATAGGCTATGCAATACAGCATAAGGCAAAGATCCAATTGCCTTAAGTAAAATAGCCTTTTTTGTGTTTATTGCTTCACAGTCGATTTCAGCAAAATGTATTTCTAACCTTTCGTGGAAAACTTGCCACGTTTCATGTTGAGGTTGGAGTTCGGGTACATTGTGTGATTGTACCACAGACACCGTAGTTGTATTGAACTATTCGTCTGGCATGTTGTAATCAAAGAAAAGGTTGCAATTACACTTACAATTATATTATAATAGTTTCTATTGTATATTTGATTAATCCTCGTCGCCAATTGTAATGTATCACACTCATATAAATGAAAGACCTGTGGATCGGTTTCAGGCAGTTCAACGAATGAACGATTCGAACAACGTGCTTTATTATTTAATCGCTATTCTTTAAGTATCGAGAAGTTTTATAACTATTTGGTTGCAATGTTACCAGATCACACATTTCATGTTTGTAATACTTATCAGGAAGATAGAGATGACTTTCGTTTGGAGGTGCTGGTGGACTTTCCTATAACACTTCAATGTATTACTAAATGTGAAATACCTTTGTATTATAATCTTTAAATAAATAAATAAACGAATAATTTAAAAATTAAAAATATATTCTTTTTATTTTTTCAATTTAGAATATAATAACATTAATTTATTGGTTCGTAAGATTTCATTCTCCAACATATAGCACGTACAAGTATCTGGTCCATCGAAACATTCATCCGAAAACCAACAACAAGATTTGTAGTGATTTCCATGATTGGATTCTATTATTACTTTATGGTCGCAACGGCTTATTTTGGTATAGCATTGTAAAATTTCATTAAAATGCTTATCAATCAAAATTTCGTTTTGAATTCTTAAAAACTCGTGGACTCGCTTTTAAAATTGCGACACATTAACATTCTTCATCCTTATTCATCAACATCAAAGCTTCGTGATGACATTGTCGTCGATGATGTCTTGACAGACAATTCCTATTTGTCGTCACCAATTTTCCATTGACGACATGTTTATGGACATTGTCTTGCAGGTTGTCGTGCAAACGATTATGACCCGAATTCTACGCCTAGTGATGCGAATTAACATAAATATGTTCGTACGAATTCGTATACAATATAATAAACAATCGAAAATGTCGTCGATGATCACTGTAGGCTTGTCTTGCATACGTCCTCAAGGACGGGCATATTTCGTGCACGATTCGTCCAGGTTGTCTTGGAAACATGAACTACTGGGACGGCAGAGAGGCACACACAACTCTAACAACAATCAGCACGCCGAGCTATGTATGTTCGTTTGTATGTATGTCCGACTGTCTGTTAGTTTTTCCACGCCCACATTAGTTACATCCACTTCTCTCACGTCCACATCCTTCCACGCTCACATTTTTCGCGCCAACTTCCGGTGTTCTATACTACTTCAAATAGCCGCAAATATCCTAAACGACCACTAATAATCGAAATAAAATATCGAAAACCGGATTGAAATCGGTTAAGTAGTTCTTGAGATCATTCTTTTTAAACAAACATATGTACGTTCGCTTTTATTATATACTTGTAATAATGTCATTATTGTGTATTCTAACGAAGATTTGTGAATATCCGTGAAGATGTCGTCCTATTGTGCTGAGACTTGGAAATATTAAGTAAACCCCATTTTAATGATTCCTTGTCAACTTCTTTATTATTTCTTCGACAATTATTCATATTATTCTTTAACTGTCACTTAAAATTATTTGTCACTGTAAATCCAAACTCGTTGATTGTGTTACTGACTGATCACTATTAAGCACAACTTTTAGTCTTAATTACAACTGACCATCTTGATTTCCAAAGATGCGTTTTTATATTTTTGGATTCCTTATATTTATTACGAATTCTCGCAAATTGATGAATTTAATATTTCGTCATAATCGGTTAACTGATCGTTTATTGTGCTATAATAGTATTTTTATTAGATACTAAATTTACGTGTTTTCCTTTTTGTCGCGTGTTTCTGCATACTGAAGCTAGATGTCCAGCTCTGCCGCACGTGTGACACTTATGATTTTTATACTTGCACTCCTTTGACGTATGATTTCGCCATCCACAATGTATACACATTTGCTGCCCATCTTTTTGGTTTTTAATTATTGTGTGAAATTATTTAATTTCGTGATATTTTCTGCCTCTTTCGGCAGTCTGAATTTTCAATTTTTGGTTTCATCTAGTCCACAGAATGTGGTCATACGTGTATCCTGTCAATCCTTGATTGATAATCGCAATAGAAGCCTAACCCCCTTATTCAGAGAGTCACTTGAAGTGAGTCGGACGTCGTCGTCAAAAAGTCACCTGGTGACTAGCTCTTACGTCGTGCTCACCTCAATTTACGTTGCGCTCATGTGACAGTTGGTTTGTGTACTAGCTAGCATTTTTAGTGTTACAATACAAAAATTTTACTATGGTGTTTATGTTGAAATAATAAAATTCTTAAAAAATAGATTTTTTTTCGCGAAAGTAGATTTATAAATGTAGTAAAAATAAAGAATAACCTCAGGAGTTTATGACAAGAATATTTATTTTGTTTTTCTATTGTATTTTCGTCATTTAAATAAGTGCGTGAAGTTAAATTCGTAAATCCGACGATAACTTAGCAAAGATCTGAACCCAAAACGCGAATACGAATTCGTATTTTGTACCCATTCCAAAGCAATGGCTACAATTGTAGCGCTCTTTTGTTCAACGAAATATATATTTTGAGCAACAAATATACATATTTCAAGGGAATAATATATATACTTCAAAGATTACGCCTACTTTTGAAAAAATTTTAAAATTTGTGGAAGTGAGTGTCTCCGACGGTGAAACTTCTTTTCCAATATTCAGCGATAAGTTTTGTTCTACGAAAAACACAACTTGGCCAAGTGGAATATAAGGTTCGATAGCCTACTCCAATACCTTTCATAATCAGTAAAAACTTTTAGTGCACTCGGAAGGGTTTGGTCACCACGGTCATTTGAAGTTGGCCTTACCCAGTGCAATTTTTCATGATTTTATATTGAAAAATTTTCTTCAACGAAAAACATAACTTGGCCAAGTGGAATATAAGGTTCGATAGCCTACTTCAATACCTTTCATAATCAGTAAAAACTTTTAGTGCACTCGGAAGGGTTTGGTCACCACGGTCATTTGAAGTTGGCCTTACCCAGTGCAATTTTTCATGATTTTATATTGAAAAATTTTCTTCAACGAAAAACATAACTTGGCCAAGTGGAATATAAGGTTCGATAGCCTACTTCAATACCTTTCATAATCAGTAAAAACTTTTAGTGCCATCGGAAGAGTTTGGTCATAATGGTCATTTGAAGTTGGCCTTACCCAGTGCAATTTTTCATGATTTTTCAGCGAAAAATTTTCTTCAACGAAAAACATAACTTGCCCAAGTGGAATATAAGGTTCGATAGCCTACTCCAATACCTTTCATAATCAGTAAAAACATTTAGTGCACTCGGAAGGGTTTGGTCACCATGGTCATTTGAAGTTGGCTTTACGCAGTGCAAGTGGTAAGGCCATTCCACTTGGCCAAGTTATGTTATTTTTGTTGTCATATTTGACAGCTCATGTCGGTGTTTGTCGTCTCTGTGAATAGGTTTTTGCTCACCTCCAAACTACGTAACACACGACGCCATGCTTAGCTAAGACACCTCGTCGTTTCTGTGAATAGAAAAAGACGACAAACAGCTGTTTTAGACGACGACGTCAGCTAAAAGTGACTCTCTGAATAAGGGGGTAAGTATTCGCGTTATTTTTTGAAATTGTGAGTCGTTTTTTAGGAAATTCTCTCTTCCGCCTAAACGAGGGAAATTTGCCCAATTCCTACACGATTTTTTCTTAACTCGACTCGATTCGTCTTATATACATATATACAGGGTACTAACTCTTTGTTAATACTTTAGTGATTTAATGGAGTTCTAAATTGGATTGGCAATTTCGCTGACTTATTTTAATATGTTTATATTTCGAGCTAGATATAATTTGTTCAGAATATACATATATGAAATGGTGTTTTTGTGATATTAACTTCTATTTTTTTGCAGGACTTAAAACCATCAAATATAGTAGTTAAGGCTGATTGTACATTAAAAATATTAGATTTTGGGTTGGCGAGAACAGCTGGTACCACATTTATGATGACACCATATGTTGTAACTCGCTATTATAGAGCACCAGAAGTTATTTTAGGAATGGGATATACTGAAAACGTTGATATTTGGTCTGTTGGATGCATAATGGGTGAAATGATTCGAGGTGGAGTTTTATTTCCTGGCACTGATCATATTGATCAATGGAATAAAATCATTGGTAAGTAAAAATCTTAACCCTGTTAAAAGTTTAATTCCAAAACTTATACACCTTACCTTTGTATTCAACAGAACTTTAATATTATCTTGATATTCTTCCTTTTTCATAAATAATGGTTTCAGAAAAATAAATGGCAAACATGTAATTTTGAGGAAAAAATGGAGAAAAAATGTTGGTCGCAATTTCTTTAATAATTTACTTAAATATTGGTGGGTAAACGATGGAGGTCAATTGCAAATAACTCTGGCAAAACTTATCGCAACTAAACGCTAATTGGAAAGGTGACATTTCGACTGTTACTTTCAGTGTGAAAGCATCGAAATTGGTGTAGTAGTTGGAAAGTTTTTTTGCATTTGAAAATGGAGAAAAGTTGCGCTTCAAATTGCAATATTACTACGAGAGGGGAAGAACGTTGTACTGTGCACGGTGAAGGTGCTTTATCAAAATTTGCTGCTTGGAAATGGTTTTCAAGCAATCCAATTATTGAAAAAGTTCATGAAATTCTTGAAAAAGTCCAGCAAGATAAGCATATCAGCAGTGTCGATGTAGCTAGGTATTGACCACAAAACTGTTTTGAACCATTTACCAAAGCTTGCTACCAAAGTTGGTGTTGTCTTCCACCAATACAACGCCCGACCACACACTTCTTTAATGAGCTGTCAAAAATTGCAGGAGTTTGATTGGGAAGTTTTGAGGCATCCACCATATAGTCCAGATAAGGCACCCTCCGACCATCAGAGCAGAGCAGCAGAGATCTGAAACCTCTGCACAACTTTCAATGGAATTGAACTAGTTTCAAAAGAAGCCTTTCAAAATGACATGAGTTTTTAAGAAAATTTAAAAAAAACTATAGTATCTTTCCCCGAGAAAACTTTATGGTTTTTGTCGTAAGTTGGTATAGATCTCAACAGATCCAGGGTTCCTGAAGGGATCTGGAAAGTTTCCGTCAGTTTAACCGTCTGAATTGTGCCCTGCTCAACACTGCGATTAGTTTAGAAATATCTTTCTTGGCTTTGGACAGGATGTAGGTAGTCCTCCCAAAATCGTAAGATCGCCAAATTGTCCAAATATTTTGGAGCTTGAAAACCTCTTCTATGTGAAAGTGGCCAGTTTTAAGTAATTCTTTCAAATATTGGCTATAACTGCCCTAAAAGAGGTAGGGCAGCTAAACAGGCTTTGAAGGAAAAATAGCTTGGAATTAGTGCAAAAAGTTGACGACCGCTCTTAAGTAGTCTGTCTCATTACTGCTTCATCCGATAGTATCAATAGTTTGAACCGATAGGTTGAACCACTGTTAGCTGCTGCAGAATATTTTGAGCTACTTGAATGCCTGAATGAAGGGATCTTGGTTGACGTGGTAAATATCATCAGCTCTCTTTGGTTGCGATTTACGGAGAGGATACGATTTACTCCTTCAATGTTAAGCTTAGATAGAATGGCATTAATAACCATGAACCAAAGTAACTGTGATAGATTTGTAGACTGCCCCGTAATATATGTAGTTAGCTGAAGTCCACCACACGATGCTCGAACTTACTTCAAGCTTACGTAGTAGGGTTGAGATACAGTTACGAATGATTACATCACTTCTTAGAGTCTCCAGGGGTCCTGAATATTTTCTAGACTGACCTTCTTGAAAGCACCTATGTCCAGAAAGGGTGCCACTGTGAATTGTTTTAAGTAGAGACTACGCTCAATAGTGCGTACTACCTCGTTTAGCGCCGTTTCCTTGGATTTTCGTTAAGATTGGCATATGAGATGACCAGATTGAGTCGCTGGAAATGCGCTCGAAAGTTTTTAGGTCAAAGGAAGATAGGCATATCGACTATATCATATCAATTATAGTCCTTTGCAGATTCTTGTCCAGTTACACTAGTTTCTTAAGTCTGTTGAGAATATTTTGAGCTACTTGAATGCCTGAATGAAGGGATCTTGGTTCACGTGGTAAATATCATCAGCTCTCTTTGGTTGCGATTTACGGAGAGGATACGATTTACTCCTTCAATGTTAAGCTTAGATAGAATGGCATTAATAACCATGAACCAAAGTAACTGTGATAGATTTGTAGAATGCCCCGTAATATATGTGGTTAGCTGAAGTCCACCACACGATGCTCGAACTTACTTCAAGCTTACGTAGTAGGGTTGAGATACAGTTACGAATGATTACATCACTTCTTAGAGTCTGACGTTCCACTGGTGCCACTGTGAATTGTTTTAAGTAGAGACTACGCTCAATAGTGCGTACTACCTCGTTTAGCGCCGTTTCCTTGGATTTTCCTTAAGATTGGCATATGAGATGACCAGATTGAGTCGCTGGAAATGCGCTCGAAAGTTTTTAGGACAAAGGAAGATAGGCATATCGACTATATCATATCAATTATAGTCCTTTGCAGATTCTTGTCCAGTTACACTAGTTTCTTAAGTCTGTCAGCGTGCTGTTAATATACGCTATTACTTTTTTTCTCCTGCATACTTTTGCTATGTACGGGTGGAATTTTTTAATGAATTACTTGTTGCAAGGCCAGATTGCATGGGTCAGGTATGTCAGCGGCCAATGTTATGACATATTTGCTACTACATATTTGCAAAAAAAATTGTCATATATTTGGTATTAAGACGTTAACTACATTTAAATCAAAATTAGATTTGATTCATGTCATTACAAAATTTAGGATCAAATTTTAGTATAATTAAAATATTTAGAGTACAGACGCTACAAATTTTCTTATTTCAATAAGAAAAGAACGTATCTCAGCTCAAGGGACTAGCTGAGGTTCAACTTCAATGCATTTCGGATCACCCAACAGAAAATAATAAAATTAATGAAAAAGCCCAAATTACAAAGCATTTTTTACGAAGCAGGTTTACCAGTATTGTATGGACGGTACTTTGTGCGGTTCTTCTAGAGTAAAGTTGAGTTAATTTAATAAGTTCCGTTACAATTTAAAGTTAAAAATTAAAGAAAAGAAAGAAAAAATCAGTCATAGTTGTGCACTAGTCGTATCAGCACGTACTCTTCTTTTTTGTTTGCTCTTAATGATTTTTAGTTACAATGCCGTGTGTGTGTAATCTCAAAGTTGACCGCGGCCAAGACAAAATAAAATGCGGGGATTGCAACGAATTCTTTCACTGCAAATGTGTAAATATTTTGCCAGCTGATATTGCGTTTATGGAGTTGTCGAAAAATCATTTTCGTTGCTCGAAATGTGCGGCTGCTAGACGTGGCTCCCTCCGTTCTAATACCGTTGCGCGTGAAGCGGAGGCTTCTCCCACAGAGCGTAACCCTTATCATAAACAGAAGCAGGAGCAACAACAATCTCTGCACTTATCTAAAGGCAGAACTACATCAAAGGCAGTGCGGTCACTTGGAAAAGACGTACAAAAAGCTGACGTTGCTGTTTGCAGCAATAACACACCTTCTAATTTGTGCACTGATGCTTCAGTCAATCTTGAAGGTCCAAGAGTACAATGCAGCTCTCAGCCTGCTCTATTAGAAGCTGTAACTCTTGAGACTCTTTATCGTGAAATTTTATCTCTCAAAAGTTTAAATACTAATAATACTCTCCAGCTTATCGAGTCTCTTTAAAAAGATAAAACGGTACTGCAAACACAGGTGCTGGCTCTGCAGAAACAAGTTGATTATTTGACTGAGAAGAGAAGAGAAAAATTCGTTGAAATTAGTGGTGTACCAAGAGACCATTGCAAACAAAACGGACTTGAAGCTGCTCTCAAAATTTTTTCTGAAGGTGTTAAGCTGAATATCGGTCCGGAGATGATTGATGATTGCTTCGTGAGATCAATAAATAAACAGGGTGATTCCTCTGCTAATAATATTATTATAATTAAATTTGTATCTAAACATGTAAAAAATTCTGTGTTAAGAAATAAGTATGAGAATAGATTGGGTCTTACTACGCGTCTCTTCGGTTGCGACAACAATAAAAAAAATCTATATTAATAATTGTCTGTCACCTACAACTAGGAATATTTATAAAGCTACGCTAAAAGTTAAAAGTGATCTAAACTATAAATACCTATGGGTTGGAAATGGCAAGGTATTAATGAGAAAAACGGATGGAGATAAGGCAGTCGTAATTTCATCTTTAGATGATTTACATAAACTTACTTAAATTTTAATGGGTAGTACCTTTATCTCCAACTGCTTGTACATCCCACCTCGCCTTTGTGAGTCCACTTCGTTTGAAAATATCAGCAATAGGGTTGAACAAAATAGCTTTTATGCAATTCACCAGAACATTCGTAGTATACGTAAGAACTTTGACCATTTCTTGTTATATGTTAATTCTCTGATTTCGAAGCCAACCTTCATATTTCTATCTGAAATTTGGATTTTTGATGGTGAACAATCGATGTATAATGTTCCTGGTTTCACTTCTTATTATAATTGTAATGATTCTTATGCCGCTGGTGGCGTGGCAGCTTTTGGTCGTGATGACATTATATGCGACTCTTCATGTCTCTGCTTAAGCAGTCTTGATGGAATTAAGCTAAAGTGTAGAATCTCTGGCCTCTACCTTACGTTTATTGCTATTTACCGATTTCACTCACGTGTCCCGAATACAACTTTTCTAAGCGACCTTAATCAAATATTGGCTACCACGACGGCGAATAATCTTGTGTTACTAGGTGACTTAAATATAAACATCTTAGTTGAGTCTCCTTTTGCAAAGGATTATTTGTTATTGTTAATGTCATATGGGCTTGAGTCTTGTATAAATGGTCCCACTAGGATTTCAAATACTTCTGAATCATGTATTGATCACATTTTTATCCGTTGTAATGCAATAAATAAAATCGGAATTAGTAGCTCAACTGCTGATCTGCATTTCTCTGATCACTGTCTAACTTGCCTTGGATTTCATGATGTCATGATGAAGAAACCTATCGCTAGATCCTGCACGTATTCTGTCCGCAGAACAGATTTTGCTGCCTTACATCATAAACTTGCAACCGAGACTTGGGCGACAGTCTACAGTGCATCTGATCCCAGTGTGGCTTATGATAACTTTATTGATATACTGTCTAAGCATACTAGTGTTTGTTCGTATGGTAGATCTCAGCGTGCAAAAGACAAGAGGCTAAAACCCTGGATGACTTCGGCGCTTTTAAAACTGATTCGTCTAAAAAATAAATTGTACATAAAAACAAAAAAAAAAAACCCTTGGATATGGCGTTGCTAGCCCGGTATAAATATTTTTGTAAAACAGTCATCAAAGATGTAGCTTTAGCAAAAGAACAATTTTATGTAAATGAGTTTAATAAGCTAAAAGGTTCTCCAAAGAAAGAATGGAGCCTAGTAAACGACCTGCTGGGTAAAACGAAAAATCACGTTATCATCTCTAAAATAGACACCGAGCATAGTTCTATTTCTTCTCCAAAGGCAATAGCTAATGAGTTCAATACATTTTTCTCAAATGTTGCAACTGATGTTATCACAGCCAATGAGGCTAATGCTGTCTCTTGTAATTGCAATGTTAATGATGTTTTTTATGCAGAGAGCTTCTTTTTCGAGCCTATTTCTGCCACTGAAATATATTCAATCATTCATTCCTTAAAAAGCTCCAATTCATCTACTTTTCACACTGTTTCTCAAGTAACTTTTTAAAAAATATTGCTCTTTATACTGCTGAAATATTGTCAGTTATTTTTAATGATAGTATGGAACAGGGTATCTTTCCGGTTGCACTCAAGGTGGCTGAGGTTATTCCTTTGCATAAGAAAGGTGATAAGTTGTCATTGAACAATTACAGGCCAATTTCAATCCTGCCGACGTTCTCGAAAATTTTTGAGAAAGCAGTTAAAACAAGAATCGTCAGCTTTCTCAATAAAAAAAGTTTCTTTAATAATTGTCAATATGGTTTTCGTGAGGGAAAGTCCACTGAAGACGCTCTACTTAACTTTTGTTGTAACATTTATAACAGCATGAATAACAAGCCGATTACTGCGGTGCTATTCATTGACATAAAGAAAGCTTTTGACACTGTGGATCATGAAATACTCTTAGATAAACTGTACGGGTGTGGATTTAGAGATAACGTCCAAAATTGGTTTCGGTCTTATTTAACCGATAGACAGCAGAGAGTTAAAATTGGTGGTGACTTCTCGCCTGTGGCTACAATCAATATTGGCGTTCCGCAAGGATCTGTGCTATGGCCAATTCTGTTTCTAATCTTTATAAATTCTCTGCTGTCGATCGGTTTCTCCGGCAAGCCGGTCGCGTTTGCTGATGATCTGGCCTGTACTTATGCAAGTGATTCGATTCCTAGACTAACTGTGACCATTAATAACGACCTAATACTACTGAGGCACTGGTTTCTTATGAACAAGCTTGTTCTAAGTGAGAAGTCTAAAATTATGTTATTTTGTGCTAGAGGTAAACCGCCTGTTATTGACGACTTCGTATTCCATAGTCCAGCCTGCAAAAATGTACCTTTGACTTGGGATATATGTCCCTCATCTATCAATTACCTGACCAATAATAATTCGATGAACTGCAGCCCAAGTTGTTGTGTTATTGGTTGCGTTAACTCATATAAATATTTAGGACTTCAGTTAGATAGCAAAATGAATTGGACTGGTCATACTGACGTTCTAATTAAATACCTACGATGGGCAACTAGGCAACTATTTCTCCTAAGAAAATGCTGCTCTCCTAACCTATTACGTAGGATTTACTTTGGAATTTTCCATTCTAAACTTGAGTATGGCCTAGTCTGTTGGGGAGGAACTGTTAACTACAATATCAACGCATTATACTCGATTCAGAAGCTTGCAATTAAAACAATTAGTAATAAATCCCGGTATGATAGTAGCTTTCCAATTTTCAAAGAACTCAATATTCTTCCCCTAAAGCACCTTTATTTTTATAAAATTCTAAAAACTTATTTTACTAATCTGGCTCACACTGGTTTCTTATTCGGCACAAGAAATCCAGCATACTCACTGAGAGGTCTGAATTCTGATTTAGCAACAGTTCCATCGCATAACCTGCAACTCTACTTTAGATTCTATCTGTCTAGTGCTCCTCGGCTTTTTAACTGCTTGCCACCTAATTTAAGAAGTATTCGTGTAGTGGGTCGGTTCTTACATGAGGTGAAACTGTGGCTAATGTTGTTCAACCCTTGTGATGTCACTACACTTGTGCGGATTGTGTCCTAGCTTTTTCGTTAGTTAGTGCTTAAAATTCTCATGTTTATTTCTCATATTTACTTTGTTTTATTTATCTTATTTTTACCTTTCATTTTACTGCAATTTAAAATTTTTTTTTTTTGTAATTAATTTTTTCGATTTTAATTTTATTCTTCTTATTTAAGAATAATTCTATTCTCTTTTTATTTGTATATTTTAATTATCTGTCATAAATTTTTATTTTCAATTGTGTTAGTTTAATGTCAATTAATATTAAGTTGAGATCGACACTAGTTTCAACTACTGATCTCGCAATGTACACTGTTGGTTATACTGTTATATAATTGTTATTTACTGAAGTGAATGAATAAAAATAAAAAAATTAAAAAAAACTTCAAACTTTAAAGTTAAAAATTAAAGAAAAAATTTTCATTTTTTTATTAATTAATGTTCTTAAAAGGTCTGCCCATCGCAATATAGCGGCACATATGGATTCAAGGGGCATAGATGACGCTGCTGCAATAAGTGCTTGTGTAAAACCTTTCAAATTTCGGAGGCGAACTTTGTACGTCATGCCTTCCAATCCCCGAGCACAAGCTGTAATCCAAAGGATTTAAATCCGGACTTTCCGATGGTCAATCTTGAGCAGAAATAAAGGCTGGGATATTCTGTCGCAAACACCCTTAGGTGGTATTAGCGTTGTGTGTTAGAGCAAAGTCCTGCTCAAAGACCCAGTATTCTCCACCAAAGAGGGTATTGGTCGAGTCCTTCACCACGCCTTCCCAGATATTCTTTTGGTACACGTTTGCAAAGTGTTGACACCTTATTCGCAGAAATGCAAAGAAGTGATATCATTATGGGATATCCTTCACGAAACCATTACGTGTGCAATATAATGACCATTTGGAAGTATTGGAACAGTATCTCTAGATTCCTTAGATGTTCTAGCATTGATCTTATCGTTTTACTTGCTAAAAACTATATTTTCATTGCCATTGGTTGCGTGCCACTGCAAAAGCTGCCTGCATCTTTCCATCCTTGAAGTTAATTTACCATTAACCGCAGAGTTAATAGATGGCACTTGGATATGCGGAAGGCTTTCATGTAGAGATCATCCCAGATTAGTCGTGACATGGATCTGGTGAAATATTCAGCTCCCTAGCGATTTTTTCTGCTTCCCCAATGGATTTCGGCGAATTCATTTCGGCGAAAACATTGACATCTCAATTAATTTTTGGTCTGTGGGAAGAAGAAGAAATCACTGAGCTGACGTGTGAGAGCTTGCATTGTCTTGATGGAGAATTCGTCTTCTGCAATTAATTTTGTAACCGTTTTTTAACCCTCCGTTTAGCATATATGTGGTTTGGCACATTCATAACCCATGAGTCTGGCGAGACCCCACATCCTTGGAGGTGAAAAAAACGCTTATTTTTTGTTATATTGTATTAAATTGTATTATGTTTTATTATGAAGTCTCTGAAGCGCAACAAAAACAGACATAATGAACTTTTGAGTGCTGTTGGCATACGGGCTGTTGTACATTTTGAACAAAAAAACCGAGTTTTTCTCCCCGTCTTTTCACTTCCCTGTGAACAAATTGCCAGGTACTGGTGTAATCTGGTGTAATCTGAAATGAAAGAATAGAAAGAAAACATAAGTAATGAAGTTAAATCGAAATAAAAACCAACCGCAAATGTAGTTTCACAAGAACTTGAATACTTACATTTACTGGTTTTCCGAAAAACGACTCAATAGCTGAACGTGTATGAAACTGTTTTGTGATATGAACGTTCTTCATTCGCTCTTCGATATTTTGGAGAACCAATGTGTTAGATAACATGATAAAGAATTCCGTCTAGCGTCAGATCTTTTACTGTTATCTACTTCTTTGCAAATGCAATATGCAGCTAATGCCATCACATCCAACATGTTGGAAAAAAATGCAAAAGTCCATCGTTTCGTTCCCCGTTTTGATGAGAAATGAGTAACCATTTGATCCATACAATCGACGCCCGCTTTATTTGTATTATAAAACAAAATTGCTTCGGGTTTCATTGCTACACCTTGACAATATTTTTTGTAGTGTACGGTCGAAAGTAAGTTCACACACTTATCTTTTTTTGGTACGAAGCTACAAATTGAAACTAAATTGTCATGGAATCCAAAACAAGATGAAAGAACAGCACGGGAGGGATGCTTTTACATTTAATCAGGGACACATTTTTTATTGGATCGAATAGTGCCAACGAATGCAAGACCAATTCTGGCCAGTCGTTTAGTGCCTTCCAATGTCGTAAAATAATTGTCGGCGACAATTGTACGACCGCTTTTAGCGTACGGTTTTGCGAGTTGTAACCAGAGATAACGAGATTGGAAACTTAGAACAAAACAGCTGTTCAAAAAAACAGCCGCGTGTTGTTTCTATAAATTTTCTATGCAAACTCAGAAAATGCAAATAGAAAAATTCTATGTTTGTTTCACAAACAAACCTTTGTTTATGCTTTTGGCGGGTGAGTTTCGAAGACTCGACTGAAAACGGTGAGTTTCAATACAAATGTTACAAAAACAAATTTAATTGAACGGTTGCATGTCGAAAATGTAAAAATGTGCCATATAGTTGCTAGTAGAAAAGTGGTTATAATCCCCGTTTCCCGCTTTTTAAGCTGTCATTCACAAATATTTATATTAATATTGTTTTAAAACGTCGTATTACAGAACTTATGCCTGCGGATGTAAAGCAATGGACATTTTTATGCTTTTGCATATATAGTAAAATTTGATTTACTATAAGGTTTTTTAATAGCAATATTTTCGAACCTGATTTCAGAAATAAGATTTTGCGCATAACACATAAATAAATAAAAAGAGTTTGTTGTAAATATATTGTGATTTGCTTCCACTTGCGACTTGCATTCTTCCCCTTTATCTATTTCTATAAAATCATTACCCGGTGGTCTGCATGAAGTAAGGTTTTGCATGTATTACATAACATTTACTTATTTTTTATTTTAGTATTAACTAGTAGTTAATATTATTATAGTAATTAGTATTAATAAATTTAGTATGTTTTGTAGTTGTAGTTGCAAGTGCACGGGTGATATAGGCCGATAATTTTTTAAATTATTAAATTTTTCATAATAAAATCTGATAAATTAATCAGCACAATCTAGGAAAAAAAAATACAAATTTCTTCCCAATCCGATTTTTTGCAAAAAAATGGCGAAGCCGTTTCGATTTTTGAACTTTTTCTCATCAACATTAGATGCCCAGAAACATCTGTGAAAAATTGAAGGTTTCTGAGATGTGGAAGTAAAAAAAAAAGTCCCGGAAATATTTTGCTAACAGAAACGCACACGGATTTTATATATATAAATTATAATATTTGAACTAAATTCAAAAATATTTTAATCAAATTTCTACAATCACATAAAAATACCCACAGCAATATATTTATGCCCACATTTTTCACTTTGTCTACTTATGGTGGCAACCGTTTGCAAAAAATGTTGGTGAATAATATCGTCAAAAGATAAAGCGTCACTTGCTATCTCTTTCTGGCTGCAAAAGAAATGTAGCCAAATTCACCAGATCATAAAAAATCGATCTTTTTTTCATCTTTATCTGAAGATAAAAGATTTTCCAATCTCATTAATCTCTGGTTGTAACATAACATTTTCGCCCTGATTCACTTCACGTTCAGCACCTACTTCTCGACCGGTGTACAATTTTCCTTGTAATGGATACTTCGTTTTCGAATCACAAGCCCACCAAATTTTTATACCATATTTCGCTGGTTTCGATGGTATATATTACGTGAATTATTACGTATTATATTATATTATATGGTATATATTACGTGAAGTTTTTCCACGATATGGAAATAGCTGTTCGTCAATTGTAATATTTTCATGTGGATAATAGTTTTGGCAGAGGTTTTGATTCATATAATTCTATATGTCACGAATTGGGGCGGCTTTGTCACTTTGCAAACGATATGGATGTGTTCGCCCATCATCAAAGCGAATATATTGTGTCAGTGAAATTAATCGCTTATGAGAGCTACTCGAAATATGGGCAGACCATCCGTACGCCACAAAACGGCCGACTTTTCCATATTACTATGTGAAACACCAGCTGCCAAAAGAATTGCAATAAAAGCATCCAATTCACTTTCGGTTACATCCTTCCAAATCCTTGGTTTTTGTCAGCATTAGCAATATTCCACTTTCGAATTGAATCCTTTCCATAACGGTTGGTTTCAGTGATGATGATAAATACAATGTTTGGAGTGAAAAATTTTTTGAAGACCTTAATTGGAACAGAATTTTGTTCTTTGGGTCCAGCCCGAAAGCGCATAAAATTGTGTTGACGAATACGAACTGAGGATTTTGGTTCATTTTTAATGCTATTCTGTACCATCTTTGCCATAGAAATAGTCTCCAACGTCACTTTGTTGTAGATTTTCCTCCTCATCATCATCACTGCTTTTAAATAGGTCGTTGGGTTCGATGATCCTTTCATCCTCCATATCTGATGCGTCTTCGGATGGCACGTAATCGACATCAATATTATCGTTATCATCAACAAGTGGCTCGATTTCGTCGATTTCACTGCATTCTGCATCACCCCTCTCACTTTCGATGTCACTGATCAAAGCACTTGTCAAACGTTGGTAAAATTTATCATCACAATTACGGCTGCGTTGTCGCGTATTGTAGAAGAACTCCACTTCCTCACTCATTTTGAAATAAAACAAATAATAAAGCGGATCTTTTATTAGCACGTGTTATTGTTCTGATACACTTCGATCTGACACACGAACTAAAGTGAATGAACAGTAAATTGCGTGTAGTTGTTTATGTTTATATTATCTTCTTTTCTTTCTTTCTTCTCTTTATCTTTGTATTATCTTCTTTTATATACGGACAATGTAAAGAAAAGTAAGAAAGGCGAATAATTTTAATACGTTATATATAAAATGTAAATGAGTCCGGGCAGACTCATGAGGCACGAATGCGAGGTGTACACCACAATTTCCTTTTAATTTTGTTTTTTATAGGCCTTTTCGTCCTCATTCTATATATGTAGATCGAATAGCTAATACTATTTAAGAAGGTACACGAAATTTCAAGTCACTGGGTCAATTAGAAATACATTATCCCTACAATTGAAATCGAAAAAGGTCTGGCCGGACTCATGTGCCAAACGGAGGGTTAAAGTATGCTCATATTTTTTTTTGTCTTCTTACTGGAAAAAAATTCCTAAGAAGCCCAGTCGTTTTCGTTCGTACGCAAAAACTAATAAACTCTAATTGCGTCGTTGCAAAATTGATACAGCACTTATAGAGGGAAATAGTTGTGGCGTGCACGTGTGTGTTTGTGTGTTCGCTGACGAGCGATCATACGGCCACACACGTCCGATCATTAAACTTAAATTAGGTGGAGTCGTTCGGATATCGGACCCGACACTTTGTTGCACTCCACTTCGAAGTGAGTTTACGCTACTTGGCTGGTCGAACGATCGACAAGCCAAAGCAAATAAACAATCGCTTCAGTGCTGTAAACGATACAGCAATGCTGAGCTAGCGCTTTGCCGTCGCCACTGTTTACATTCCGCCTGCTAGACGGATTAGCTACCCGCGGTCGGCGTCGAGTAAACAAGCGCTTGTCGTGGACGTTCGCCGGTGTCGTATTCGGCACTGCTTTCCTTTCTGCCGACGCGGGCATATGCTGCCATGGCCGTAGAATCAGAAATTGTTGAACGATCAACGCTCCCTTGTGCCATTAGCTAACTAAAACCATACGAATAACTATAATATATTAAGTGTACAAATTGTAATAACGAGTAACTATACTAAGGGCATTATGCTCGATCTGCGCAACGGTAGCGTTACCTCCGTTTCCGTTCCTCTTAAAACAGCATGTGCTAACTCTTACGATGAGCCCCGTTGAGAGAACTGCGCTTTACGTATTTCCCCTATACATATATCAACTTGTATATAAAACTTGTGTATCTGGTGCACACAAATTTTACAATCAGACGTCTCTTTCTTTCTTGTGATTATATGTATTCAATGTGAATATGTTCTTATACCTGTTTTGTTTTCTCTTGAGTGTGTATTGGAATTTTTTTCATTTATCACTGAGAAAAATATATGCGCTGAAACATAAAGCATGAATTTTTTTCGACTTTTGTTTGTTTGCACGCTATAACATATATGGATTATTCCAGCACATTGTGATTGAAGCATAAAGTAGATAATGGTATAATATTTTATTATATGAAGTACATTAAATAATTCAATAATATTGTTTAATATAAAGGGAAAATTCACATAAACTTTGTAATAAAGACAAACAATGATCATTTTTTGGGTGTAGCAAAATCTAAAAAGCAACCGCTTCTGTTAGTTGCAAAATAAGCTTTTCTAACGTAAATACGTAAGAAGAGTGTAAACTGTTATTGTAAAGAGGTGAAATTTCAGCGGTACCGCTTCTAACAGAAGCTCAAGTTGTGTGTATACTAAAAACACATTTTCAACAGCTGTTTAACGAATATAACAAAGAGTAACGCTGAGAAGCGGTACCGTTCGCAGATCGAGCATAAGGCCCTAAGTGTACAAACTGTAAATAAAGGCTAAAGGTTGGTTAAGCAAAACAAGCGATCGGTGTTATTTTATTTATTCAATTAGGGAATCGAACTAATTCCCAAAGTGGTGACCGAACGGCGTGAACACCGGAGTGAACAGTGATTTTTTCTTTAAAAAACATAAAAAGCTCTCGAGAGCAAAAGCGAATGTGCGACACGTGCCCGAGCCTTGTGTTGTGCGCGAGTTTAATATTAGTGACCCTCGCGCTCCAAGCGATTCGCGAGTTAGTGCGTCCAGAGACGCAGGTTAATTAAAAGATAATTACTTAGATTAATGTTAATTTGAAATACTTAAAATGGAGAGCGACTCTCCGCAGAATGCGAAACAACCGCGAGTGAAGGCGACGCGGCAGCGGACGTAAGCCGCGTGGCCATCCCCAAGGGCACGGCGACCGCTTCCGACAGTATTCGTACGCCCGGGCTTGAGTCCGACGAAATATCCAGCCCGCAAATGGACGAGTAATGCGAGGTCACGCGAGTGAGCGTTAAGGTGCCGCCTTTCTGTGTGGTCAACCCAGAGGTGTGGTTTGCCCAGTTGGAGGCACAGTTCGCGACATCGCGAATAAGTTTAGAGAGTGCGCGGTTTAACATGGTGGTCGGAGCAATCGAATCACGAGTGCTAGAACAAGTGTACGACGCGGTTTCTAGACCGCCGGCGGGTCGAAAGTACAGCAACCTAAAAAGCCGCATGCTCGAGCAGTTCGCCGCGACGGAGCAGCAAAAGCTCCGGCAATTACTCTCTGAGATGGACCTCGGCGATAAGAGGCCATCTCAGCTCCTGAACAGGATGCGGTGGCTACGTGGCCCGAACGTCACCGACCAACTTCTCGAAAGTTAGTGGGCAAACCGGTTGCCAGAACAGGTGCGGGCGATATTGCAGGCGTCGCCCGGTGACCTAGCGCAACGCGCCGCCTTAGCGGATAAGATTATCGAGGTGACGGGCACTCGCAGCGCGTGCGTAATGAAAACACAGCCACCAAATCCACGTTCGCAAGAGGACGACATATTGTTGCTACGGCTGCATCGATTAGAGGATGCGCTGTACGAGCAGCGCAATCCCCGCCGCGCGCCCGCTCGGCGACAGGGCCGACGCACAGTGGTTTCATTTTTGCAGAAGGCGGCCAAAAATCTATAACTTTCGAACGTGTGGGAATATTTCAACGAGGTTTTATTTGTTAAATAGATCAACCTTGTTGATAAAAATCGAGTCATAATGACAAGAATAAATAAGGTTTGAGCACGAGCACTTTCAGTTTTTATCGAATTCTGCATAATTGAAGTACCGTAAATGCTTTTAATCCAACGAAGTCTTAGCAAATAAAATAATTATGGATATATTTAATTTGACGAACACTTTATTTAAAAAATTTCATTAAATTAAATTAATTATCTCAAAATTTTTTATTTTTTTTTTACCTTGACTGAATTCGGGGTTATTTTAATTGCTTCCTTTGATGAAAAAATGAGTCCTTTATGGTTTCTTGAGAAATCGTTTCATTGATAATGCCCTTTGGGATCGTTCAGAGCATTCCTCAAGGGGTTTAGCAGGACGTCCCTTTTGGCTTGTGGTGTTTTCAATCAAATTTTCTTTTTCAAACACAAGTTCATTTTCGAACCAAGTGTGGAAACGTTGAAACATTCTCCCTTTTTTTCGGCAAGCATCCTTGTACCGCTTTTTTAAGTTATCTAGGAAACCTCTTATTTTTCTCTTATGTTCACTATACTCTTCGTCATAACTTTGAAGAAAGTATGGATCCTTCGTTATATGACAAACAAAATAAATGTCAGCAAGATCTTTGTATGTGAACTTGGCCATTGATTCAAGAGTAATGTGGAATGAACCTATTTGTATCCGTTTAAATACTCTTCCAGAATTCAATTTCTAGTCATAAAGTTATCGATCGATAAAATTAATTTCAGTACATATATACATATATGTACATATTTATGCTTTTGACTACCTACCTACAATTCATAAAATAAATAGCTATATAGTTATATATATAGTTTGGGCTTCCTGTCTACTACTAGCGAATCTGTTACCTGCTGTTTTACCTAAAAAGTTAAAAGGTCATATTTCTATTTTAATTAAATAGCAATTGTGACGTTTAAAAGTGCCTTTAATCTATACCTTTATGCACTGTTTGCCCTTAAGAAATACTTTTAACATAAAAAGATAACGAACAATTATCCGTTGTTCTCACAAATTTGCCGACTTTGCCTCATATAAAAGGGCCTGTCTCCCGCAGACGCAACTCGACGCAGCCAAGTTTGGTATGGTTTTTATAGGAAAGTTCACTCTATCTGAAAATCTAAATTTCGTTCTGGCGTAGCTCGATGTTTAGAAGTTATACTCTAAAAAATCTAAGATTTTCTTATATTTTGGTCTTTTCTTTAAAAAATTATATTCGGCCTGGCCGATTCTTAGATACCCTACACCTAAAAGTTTTGAAAAAAGTGCCGAAGCTAGGGTGGGGCGGTGGCGGTCCACTCTGGGCGGCACAATGTCGGGTGCGGCAGTTGTGGAAATCAAGTAGTGACTTATTGAATTCTAGGCATTTTTGGGGCTACAAGTTGATTAACCGTCCCGGGCTACATGAAACCTAGCTACGCCACTGTATAAATAGTAGGCGTAGTCATTACCTTTTTCAAAACAAAATAACTAGCTTAGTTGTTTTATAATTGTGTTCATTTAAACTTTATTTCCGTGGTAATTAACTTGTTTCATACTGCTATAACCGCACCCAGTTTTGATGTAATAATGTTTTTTTGTAAAACAAGTTGTTATCTAAAGTTTTATTCAGGAAGTTTATATATTTAACAATATAACCCTCTTTTGCCTGTGTAACCTAAAAGTGGGCGGATCACGGATAATGCTACTCTATACCCAGGAATGAATTTGGTTGTAATAGCTCAAAAACGAACGCTGATATCACATTTTTAATAAAAAAATTGCCCATTTTCAATACCAACCTTCACACCACAAGAAACAATGTTTATGCAAAATTTCATCACGATACTATCATTGGTTCTCCTGTGATCGTGATTTCAACAGACAGATAGACAGACAGATGGACGGACATGGCTAAATCGACTCAGGAGGTCACGCTGATCAAGAATATATATACTTTTCTATACCTATCGTCTCTATTTCTTTGCCTTACACATTTCGTTACAAAGTGAATATACCCTTACCTTAAGGTGTAGGGTATAAAAACCGTTGCACATAGGAGCACATATCCAGACTGCCTTCAAATATAATATAACAATATAGCAATATAGCTAATATAGCAAGGTTTTATTTAAAAAAAACCAGAACATAATATCATTAAAAATTATCGAGATATGTATACCTAAGGTTTGAAAATGTGCAATGAAATCAGCAAATTTTAACAAACGACGGAAAAGTGATTTTTACTGTCCAACGCAACGACGTCGCAATCGATTGCGATGTTCCTATAGAAAAATGGAATGGAACACGTCGTTGAGCTCTCTCACGTCGTCGTAAAATGTTCTAATTTTCTGACAACTTCTTCCGATTTTCTCATTGTTTGAAAAACAGTCTGCCCTACTTTTCGATGAAATTCTTCAAATTCCCTAAAAAATGTAAATAAATTTGACAAACGAATTGTCAAATAAGGAAATTATCCAAATTATTTTTATTCAAAACAAAATATAAATAATTTATCACGACAGATGTCACTCATTCGAAGATTTTGAGAGAGAGAAATCGTTATCGTTTGCGACGTCGCATCGTTGCGTTGTGGTTGGACAGTAACACTACTCTGTTTTTAGTGAAAACATTAAAATAGAGACATAATTTTTTGTCCCACTAGGTTCTCAGGTATCTACTTTCATAAGAAATAATCAATTTTAAAATCGGTGATACTGAAAAAAATGATTTTTGGCCGCCTTCTTAAAAAATCAGCTCACTGTGCGACGGTGGTACCAAGCACCGGCACCGGTTGAGTTTTATGACGACGACCTACGTGGGTGGTAGTGGTCGAAAGCGTCCTGTGTCACCGCGACCAACTAGGGTGGCACAGCGACCACCGCAGCAGCAGCAGCAGCGGAGGCCAGATCAGGTGCCAGCAAGCATGCCGCCGCGCCTCCAGCAACAGTAGCAGCATCCAAGCCGGCAGGAATCAGATCCCACCAGCTGGAGGACGCTCAAAGCGGACCGTGCCAGAGACGGCTTATGCTGGTTTCACCAACTACACGGCGGCGACGCTACGAATTGCCGAGAGCCCTGTTTGTGGCCAAAAAACCAAAGCCACGAGCCCCAGTCAAACCAAGTAAGATGTTTCGATTGTTTATAGCAGGCACGGCAACGAGCCGTAAACGTTTAATCGACACCGGCGCAGATGTCTCGGTTGTCCCGCCGACTTTCAACGAGAAATTTAAACCAAAATCAACCAACCTCCACGCGGAGGTCGCCGCCCGTCCTGCAAAGGGGCAGATTTTTACCTACGACAGACGCGACCCGTTCGCCAAACTGTTGGCCGACTTCACGGATATAACGACCATGAACAGCGCGAAGACCACAACGACTACGACTGTCACGCATCATATCCTGACGAAGGGTCCACCGGTGCGCGACGACCACGACGATTGGCGCCCGATTGGTGACCGAGCAAGGAATCTGCGAGCCTTCCGACAGCAACTAGGACACACCGTAACGAGCAACGACATCCGGCCACATCAGTCTAAGGTGGAGGCGATACTGAACAGGTGTTTCATCCCGCACGCAGTCGCCAATTAGATGGTGTTGCAGAACCTGATGTGCGGCAACAAGAAGAAGGACACGACGCCGATGAGTCCACGCAGTAACCGCGTTCGATAAATGCAAAGCAGATCTGGCCAAAGCAACTCTGCTTTATCATCCGGATCCAGATGCTGAGCTCGCACTTAACGTCGACGCATCGGACTACGCAGTAGAAGCAGTCCTTCATCAAGTGGTCAACGACGAACCCCAACCTCTAGGGTTCTACTCTAAAAAACTGACGGACGCACAAAAAAAAAACACAGCACGTACAATCGTGAGCTGGTAGCGATGTACCAAGCCGTGCAATTTTTTAAATATGTGGTGGAAGGTCGCGACTTCGCCATTTTTACAGATCATGTAACGAACTTTCGGCCGGGATAATCTCAGCGGCCTCCAGGGTTCAAATTGCAAGACTCGGATTCGATTGTATTTTGTTTTTGTTCAGTTCAACAAATCAGCGACCATTGAACCAGCCCAAGCATCGTCTCGTAAGCATTAATTAGCGTATATAAACCCTACATTATGATTAATAAAGTTGATTAAGTTTTTAACACTAGCAACCCAAGGTGTCATTCTTAACGTCGACGCATCGGACTACGCAGTAGGAGCAGTCCTTCATCAAGTGGTCAACGACGAACCCCAACCTCTAGGGTTCTACTCTAAAAAACTGACGGACGCACAAAAAAAAAACACAGCACGTACAATCGTGAGCTGGTAGCGATGTACCAAGCCGTGCAATTTTTTAAATATGTGGTGGAAGGTCGCGACTTCGCCATTTTTACAGATCATGTAACGAACTTTCGGCCGGGATAATCTCAGCGGCCTCCAGGGTTCAAATTGCAAGACTCGGATTCGATTGTATTTTGTTTTTGTTCAGTTCAACAAATCAGCGACCATTGAACCAGCCCAAGCATCGTCTCGTAAGCATTAATTAGCGTATATAAACCCTACATTATGATTAATAAAGTTGATTAAGTTTTTAACACTAGCAACCCAAGGTGTCATTCTTTAATTCTACAAGCGACTGCTCTAGGTTCAAGTGTCTGAGCAATAACTTTAAAGAAAATATCATTTTCCTGGTTCAGATACCAAGACAATTCACTCAATTATCCAAGGTTTAAGTGCCTGGATAACAAGAAAAATTTCCTTTGATCGCCACTGGATTATGTGCCAGTGACCATCGCAAAGTTGGAAATAAACATTGGTGACCCCGACGTGATTAAGTCACGTAAAAATGAGCGACATCGAGGCGATCTCTCAGGAGCAAGACGCCAACGCGGTCAACCTCCAAAAATCTATCGCTGAGATCTTTCCGGAGCAAGTCGCCAACGCAGTGAACCTCCAAAAATCTATCCTAAATTACAAGAAGACAGCAAAGGATCGTAGAACTCTTTCGTTTTTGGAGAAACGGATAGAGGAACTGGACCAATTATGGGACAGCTTCAACAAGATGGACAACCGCATTCGTCGAGATTTCACTATCAACCCTAAGCATCCATATTTCACGAAGGATCTGCATGCTTGTCTGGGTGAAAAATACAGCATCGCCCGAGCTGACATAGAAGCAGAAATCGAACTGATTAAAGTCCGTACCAAGGACAGCGCATCAAGCTCAACAAGTTATGCCACTGAAACACACAAAAACGCAACGGCTCAGAACACAGCAATCCGCTCGTTGATGAAGAAACAAGCACGAGTAACACAACTGGCTCAACAACTAGCGACCAATGTGCTAAGCGACAACATGGAACATTCAACACATTACTATACTACCAAGACCAACCCCGCTGAAGACATTAACACATGTGGCTACGACTTGGGGCTTATATCTCAGCTGAAACAACAATAGGGGACCAACTCTCGCAGTTACAAGAGATGTGCAGCAACAACGCAATGACAAGTCAACCAGCTTCCTCGTTACGTTCGACCAGTCCAAAGGTAGACTGCTTACCAAAGGTAACGCTGCCACAATTCAGTGGCGACTACTTAAGGTGGCCACAATTCCACGACTTGTTTACGGAATTAGTGCACAAAACTGCACTTTCAAGGATCCAGAAAATGTGGTATCTCAAGGACAATTTAACAGGAGAAGCCGAAAAACTGATACGACACATCTCACTATCAGAGGCCAACTACAACACGGTTTGGGATACTCTAACAGATCGGTATAACAATCAACGGCTACTCATCTCGGTAGTAATGGAGACTCATCGGACAGCCAAAATCCGACGGTCCAACCATTGCTGCATTAAAAATTCTTCATGATACCTACAAGGAAGCATTATCTACGTTAAAAACCTTAGGAATCGACACTTCTTCGTGGGATCCAATTTTAATGCATATTTTGATTAAAAAATTGGATAAGACAACTCATGCAATGTATGAACAATCCCTGGACAACCCGAGAGAACCACCAAAAATCACTGAATTCCTACAATTCTTGGAGAAACGTTTTCAGGCATTAGAAGCAGTTGGCCACAAGGACAAGATCTCATCAACAAGGCATGCTTCAATGATTACGTCATCACCAGGTGCACAAAATTGTCAAGCTTGCCGAGAAACAAGTCATCCACTATTTGCATGTCAAAAGTTTCTTAACCTACCAATATTCAAAACAGTTCCTCAAAACAAATAAGCTATGCATCAATTGCTTAAAGAGTGGCCACATTGCCAAGACTTGTGGTTCCAGGAGCTGCACAAAAAGTTCCAAGAAACACAACACCCTAGTCCACCTGAAAAAAAATACAAGGCAACCAGAGATACGTGATCCGGCAACTCCAACAACGTTAGTGTCGTCAGGTGTAACATCAAGTTCAAATTATGCTCTTCTCAGCACGGCAATGATAAAACTCAAAAATAATGAGGGTAATAAATGTGGTGACAAAAAGTTTAGCTAAGCAGTTAAACCTATCTACGATCCCAGCTTCTACCCAATTAGAAGGAATCGGCAATATCAAGAAGCAAATACAAAGCCGAATAAATGTCACATTGACGTCACGATATGATATCTACACGACTCGATTGGAAGCTTTCCTCCTCGCCAATATCATATCGCCACAACCTATCCAGGAGCTGAGGCCTTCAACATTGCAGATTTCAAAGGGCATCATTCTTTCAGATCCAGACTTCTACCGACCTGGATCTATAGACGTCCTAATTGGAGCAGAACTATTCCATGAGGTGCTTTTAACGCAAAAAATACATTTAAGGAAAGGACTGTCTATCTTACAAAATACGGTCTTCGGGTGGATACTCTCTGGAAGGGTCAGTGGAAGCAATTCAAGCCAACCGATATGTGGAGTATACACCGAAGATAAACTGAATCAACGATTCGAAAGATTTTGGGCGTTAGAAGAAACAGAACCACTTCAGAAACCCCTCACATCAGCGGAACGACATTGTGAATCACATTTTGTGCAAAACACAGGCAGACGCCCCGATGGACGATTTATTGTAAAAATTCCATTTTCAGACGAACCATCAGTGCTTGGAGAGTCCAAGCAAATTGCTAAAAATCAATTCTTAACATTGGAAAGGCGTTTCAATAAGGATAACAACTTGAAACAAGAATACAAAAATTTCATGGCAGAATAATGAAGCGCTGGGTCATATGTCCGAAATCAAGCTTAGCAGCATTGCTCATCCAAGCTATTTCATTCCTCATCACTGTGTCCTGAGACTAGAGAGCAGCACTACAAAACTTCGAGTTGTATTCGACGCTTCATCAAAGACATCAACCGGAGTAGCACTCAATGACATCATGTATGCTGGTCCAACAGTTCAAGGTGAACACTTTTCATTACTTCTACGTTTCCGGCTCCCAAAATTTGTGTTCACAGCAGGCATTCAAAAGATGTATCGGCAAATTTAGGTCAATCCAGAAGACCGGAAGTATCAACAAATAATTTGGAGATCCAATGAAAGTGAAGAGCTGAAGTACTATCAACTAAACACGGTAACATATAAAACAAGATCAGCGCCATACTTAGCCACTAGATGTCTACAAGAATTAGGCAAAACATACAGTGCCTCTTACCCATATGGTGCTAAAGCCTTATTAAATGATTTTTATGTTGATGATTGTTTAACTGGCTCCGACAACATTACTGGTGCGATTCAAATGAAAAGGGAATTAAGCCAAATATTAAATCAGGCTGGATTTAAATTAAGAAAATGGTGTGCAAATCACCCTAAATTGCTCGATGATATTTCTGCAGAAGATCAAGAGGTAAACCTAAACTTCACCAACGACAAAGCTGACGCCAGAGATAATGAGATAGGACACTTCGAATTCGCTGTTTCAACACACATGCATTTTGCTGAAATTTCACTAAACCTATGGCAAAAAACGTATGCGCTGTTCTCTCATGTGTACTTCGCCACACAAAATCGTGTGCTTTGTCCTCTCATGTGTACTTCGCCGCAGTATCGCATGCACGCATGCAATATTGATTTTAATGGGTGTAATTGTCGAAACGTCAAAAATATACAAGGTGTACAAATAAGTTTCCGCGGTTTTTTATAAAAAGTTAAGAATTTATTGTGAAGGAACAGACCATTACGTTTTATTCAAAGTATTTTCCATCATTTGCCACTACTTTTCCCCATCTTTCTGGCAACATTCGGATACCCCGTCGAAAAAACTCTTCATCTTTTGACGCTATCCACAAATCTACCCAATTTTTGGTGTCTTCATATGATGTGAAGCGCTGCTCAGACAGACCATGTGCCATCGACCGGAACAGGTGATAATCAGAAGGGGCTAAGTCTGGTGAATACGGCGGGTGGATTAAAACTTCCCAGTTGAGTGTTTCCAGGTATGTTTTTACCGGCGCCGCTACATGTGGATGAGCATTATCGTGTAAAATAATAATTTTGTCGTGTCTGGAGTAGTAATGGGCGCGTTTTTCCTTAAGTGCCCGACTCAATCTCATCAATTGTGTTCGGCAGAGAGCTCCAGTAATGGTGTCGCTTGGTTTGAGCAATCCATAATACACCTCGTACACTTTCGGCCTTCCACTGCGTTCTTTGTCCTTCACGTCAAACTCACCGCTCTTAAACTTTTTAAACCATTCCTGACAACTTCTCTCACTTAAAGCAGCTTCACCATATGCTTCTAGAAGCAATCGATGCGCCTCAGCTGCAGATTTTTTCAAATTAAAGAAGTAAATCAAAAGTTCCCGCAAATGATGCTTATTCGGCACAATACTTGACATTTTTGCAGGAAAAAAATTACGTGATTACGGAATCACTAGTGCTTTAAGGTTATGGTGTTGCCGGATGACGAAACTTGGGATATTACGTTTTACATCTGACAACTTCTCCATAACCTTCTGGTGGGGCCATCTTTTGACAAACCGCGGAAACTTATTTGTACACCTAATATTTAAAATATTAACCTTTTGTTTATGCTCACATTATATACATGATGTATCTACCAGTTCCTTATAATTATAATAAATCTATACTTTCAGATTTTACATAGTATTTGTTGATTTATTTCACATATTTAATTGGTATAAAGTAGACATTGTGCTAATTTTTGGCTGTCAGTGTATAGTTGTTCGAATTTTTACAAAAAAAATTAAGATTAATAACTTCAGAATGGTCGCATTTATATTTTTACATTTGTTTTCTAATATTTTAGCAAATTAAATATTGTTATACATCGTTGATGCATTTGGGGGGGTCAAACATCCGTTTGCACCTACGGATTGTTTTGGTTTGGGAAACTTCACCACCTTTGTTTATATATGGTGAAATTTATATTTTAAAAGCCAATGGCCTATACACAGTATCTTTTGATATGGTTTCAGTTTAGGGAGAGAGAGATGAGGAAGAAAGATAAAAGTCTACAATCTGGTATGGAGTGTAAAGAATTTTTAAAACGAAAATAGACGCTGCTTCTCAGTTTTTTTGCACGCACACAAGTAAGCATTTGTCAAACGAAAGAAGAGCAACGTAGTTTGCCAAACGCGTGTTCATATTTTCTAACACTCTGGCCAACATTTGGATATTCAGTAAATTTCACACACACATTGCAATCAAGTATTTACGACCTTTGAAACCAAATGAGAAACCACAGTGTGTAGCCACCGAAGGTATCGAAATACCAGTAGTGAAACCATTTCAAAAGATACGACGTCTAGCTAAGCTGATTTCATAACTAAATGAGTCCGTGGTGAAGCATGAAACAGCTGATTTTTTCAACATACTGAAAGACAGAAAACAAGAACAACAATATGGTAGTTCTCACGTATAGTGTACATGAATTCAACAGCTCATAAAAAATAGACGTCAAACCGATTTTTGAAGCGGCGAATTCGAAGTGTCCTATCTCATTATCTCTGGCTGACGCCGTGAAGACCTTGGGACTAACTTGGTTGCGCAAAACTGACAATTTCGCCATCAAAGTAAACCTAAACGCGTCAAGAAATATCACAAAGCGAATAATTCTATCAGAAATATCAAAAATTTTCGATCCATTGGGAATATTGGGACCAGTCGTAATCACTGCCAAACTAATTATGCAAGAGCTATGGAAAACCAAGTTATCCTGGGACGACGAATTGCCAGCGGATTTGTGACACACGTGGAGAAACTTTCAGAATGAGGTGACAGAGCTAAACAGTATCCAAATTTCACGACACACACTTCAGCAAGGCAAGAAAGGTTCACTACAATTGCATGCATTTGCTGATGCATCAGAGAAGGCTTACGGTGCGGCAGTTTACTGTAGGAGAATTAATACAGAAGGAAATGCCATCGTTAGACTGCTCTGCGCAAAATCTCGTGTCGCCCCCGTCAAAACACACACGCTACGACGTTTAGAAATATGTGCAGCAGTGCTTTGTGCAACGTTAACTGACCGTGTGAAGCACGACATACAGCTACGAGAAATCCCAACCTTCTATTGGTCAGACTCAGAGATAGTCTTAGCTTGGATAAACTCGGCAACCTCATCATTCCATACATTCGTGGCTAATCGAATCGGAACTATTTAAAGATTAACATTCGCCCATCAATGGCGACATGTCAAGTCTCAAAATAATCCGGCTGACCTATTATCCCGCGGCTTCTCTCCAAGAAAATTTAGCAGCCAAGCCAATTGGTTTTTTGGACCATTATTTTTACACGGGAAGGAATTAACGTGGTCTAAGCCATATATTCCAAGTCAAACGCTGAAATACGATATAGAACAAAGAAAGCACCAATCGACAACCGCAACGATTGGCGTCAGCAAGTTCCATACGGAGGAAATGATTTATCAAATTTATCATCGAAATATGATTCCCCCTTGTGTCGCGAACTCGAAGATACGCTGCTACTGAATAAGCGTGCATGGAGGCGTCACAAAATATGTGTAATTCGCGTGTGGAGTCATTGCTTCCGGTTTTAAGCCAGCGCGAAATCCGAATCTGATCAATAGCCTGCCACTCCTTCACGTACTGCTTCACGCTTTTCTTATGATAGACGGAACTTCATTGTCCCATCCGATTTTGTGCTTCCATAAGTCTTGAATTATTATTTGGCCGTAACAATAATCGGGTTCAACTAGCCTAGTGGATTGAAGAGTCTCGCGATTGCTGATAAAATTGATCTCTTTGTGAAATTATCGCCCTTTAATGAAATATAGAATCTAAAACAGAATTCATCGAGTTCGGGGTTTCAGAATGTCCCTAGAGTTTTAATGCCCTTTTCTGCAGCAAGTTGTCGTGGCTACAATTGCTCTCTTTGTTCGACAGGGATTTCTGACAGTAATTCTGGACAGTTACTCGTCCACTTCCGCAACTCGAACGTGCCGCTCAATAGCATTGCCTTAACTTATCGTTCTATTTCGACAGCCTCTTGAATATTATGTGCTCCGGAAAGAATGTCATCTACATAAGCGTGCCTCTTGATAACGTTCACGGCCTTTGGATAATTATTCGCCTCACCGTCTGCTAGTTGGTGCAACGTTCGAATTGCGTTGTATGGTGCGGAGGCAGTCCCGAACATGACCGTGGTGCAGCATAGGTCCCTGAGGTCCTCTTCAGGGTTAGCCAAAGAATCCGTTGGTAATCGGTATCAGCGTCATGGACGTTAATGCTTCGATACATTTGCTTAATATCGGCAGTAAAAACAAACCTTAAACAGCGCCAGTTCATCAATACGACTACCAGATCATTGTGAATCACGGGTCCGACCTCTAGTACGTCGTTCAATGATTTATCATTACTGGTTTTCGCAGAACCGTCGAAAATGATTCTAACCTTCGTGGTGGACGACGATTCCTTGATTACAGGGTGGTGTGGCAAATAGCAGCAAGTGGAATGCATTTCTCCTGAATTTCTTTCTGATATTGCAGTCCTCTGGAGAGATAGCTGCCTTCAATTGGTCGAGCTGCAAATAATCGTTTATTATGTGCTATATTTGCCGCTGGAAAGCCTCTGATGCGTTTTTCCATAAAAATCTGCACACCACTGATCAAGGCTGGAGTTACCTTGTTGAGGTATCTCCGTGAGGTTCTCTAACTCCCAAAATGTACGTAATAAATTTTCACATTCAATCAGAGTGGACGCATAGGATATCCTAATCGATGAGCACAGTGATGACCCAATTTTTCCAGAAATAATGTAACCAAAGGTGGTTTGTTGAGGAATTGGCATTCCACTGGCATCTCGGCGAGTATCGCTTAACAAAATTTCATCATATATGTCACTGCGTAGTAATAAATCCACACTCTATGGTTTAAAGTACATTGGGTCTGCCAGCGATAGATCATGTAAATGAGACCAACATTTTTCCGGTAGGAGCTTCTCTGGCATTAAACGGCTGATTTTTGGAAGAATGTATGCTGTATGTATGTAATGTTGTATTTTGAATTAGCATCAAGGCGCGAGGATACGGAAATATCTACGCAGAAACGAATCGGTTATCCTCAACATTGGATTGTATTCAGCCGGAGACTGGACTGCGTTGGCTTCCTGCTTGCCTGGATAAGCCCGAGTTATCATTTCTTGCCCATGGAATGTAGAGCGCATGTAATCGGGTTCTTGAAGATATATGTATCTCTGTGGGTTGGGTTGCTGTCGAAGACTCGGTCGAGGCCACCTGTTGCTCGATATATGCATTTTGTGTTTTCGTTTGGAACGTGTGAATAGCGGAGCTATCACCAGCACGCACCGTATTTTTCAGAGTGGAATCCACAGAATGTATAAGTGTGTGATGTCTACTCCCGCATTTAAAGCAGCATTTTAGGCTGTTACACTTTGCTGCAACATGATTGCAATTCAGGCAATTTGAGCAAAGATTGTATTTGGTCACTGCTGCCCTTCTTTCTTCGATTTTAAGTCCCAAAAATTTTACGCATTCGCGAACTGGATGTTCACCCTTGCCGCATACAGGGCATACAGCGGAGGTCTTCACAGGATACGATCTTATATCCCTTTTGGTTGCTTAGACACAGCTGTTGAACTAGGTTTGCATGAGGTAACCATCATGTGTTACTGTTCGTCAAGGATACTACACAACTCTGCGAATGTAGGTCCAGCACTTTTTATACGCGTGGCGTGCTCCCACTCTACTCGCACCGAATTTGGTATTTTCTTGAGCATATAGTATACTAGAATGTGGTTCTCCTGGTTCATGTTGATCCCCAACTTCGAAATTGAATTTACGCACGAGCGGCATGTTTGAGTGAATCGTCGTAACGCTGCTGCATCATCACAAGCTACTGGTGCTTGATTTTCAAAGGCATCCATGTAGTGGGAAAATAGAACTCTTTCGTTGTCGTAGAACGTAGTGAGCATTTCTCAAGCATGTTTGTAGTTCTCTCCAACAAGATTAATGTGTTCAATATCATGGGGAAACAGCTTCTGACAATGTGCCTCTTAAATAGTGAAAACGTTGTAAATCATTTAAACGTGTGTTTTCGTGAATCAGTGATGTAAACGCTTCTTTGAAAGTTGGCCATTCAACAAAACTCCCAGCAAAGGTAGGAAGTCTTATCCCTGGCAACGGTACTTCCTTAATCGGAACCTCGGCCGTTGCATTAAAGTCCGGTGATTGCGTTTTCACTTCGCTAACCTTCAATTCGGGCTCTTTTGGAGGGAAAATGACCGTATACGATGAACGAATGGCAGATACTACTTCGATGTATTGTTCTTCAAAATTATCTGGCAGTTCCTGGTCAATGTATAAGCTCTTTAGCTTTGGATCTGTAGCCGCCTTCATCATCAGGGTTGCCAACAGCCGCAACACAATGTGTTGTTGAAGATGGAGGTTGGTTAGGAAGGATATTTATACATAAATCAAGGGAGTTGACTTTTTGTTTAGGGAGTCACGCTGAATTAGTTTGGCCACCAGCCAAAAAATTTTGGTTACACTACAGTGTATTCACATTAGTGTTGCCATATCTTAAGTAGCAACCCTCGTATCTTTCATATGGAAAGATTATGTTCCAAAAGGATGTAAATTCGGATGCATTAAAGAAAACTAATTACGATCAAATCGAGTTATCAATATCAGAAACAGTTCAGGCAAACCGATAAGAAAACAACAGCAACAAATCTTCTACAAACGAAGCTAAACTTGACAGAAAACTGTAACGAAGCTTCCCGTTCGTCCGGGTTGAAAAGCACGGGTACGCTCGTCGGATGTCCACGGTTCGTCACAGAAAATTTATAATTCACTGGGACTTCTGCTCAAATTCGTAGCTTGATTTTCACTTCCTTTACATTTAGGTTTACATTCGTAAAGTAAATACTAAGTCTATATCTTGGCGAGCTGATGATGAGCGAGAGGAGGCAAGGGGCGGTCGTCTAGGCAGTCTCTTGGTCACGAAGCTTTGACGCACTTACCAAATATGTTGTCGAGCAGCCGAGTCGTGAGATTCGCACTGACTACTATACCTGGCACCCGAGCCGGAGCGTCGCAATGCCAGTACAGTCGACCGCAGATTTGGGGAACCTGGTGCAAACTTTACTTTCTGCCGAATAAACTAACGCGTCTCTCGTATATGTCGTCGAGCAGCCGAGTCGTAAGATTCGCACTGACTACTGTATCTAGTACCCGAGCCGGAGCGTCGTAATGCCAGTACAGTCGACAACAGATATTGATAACTTCTTAATCAATTATATTTACCGTTTCCCTAACAACAAGTTCTCTCTAGGTTCCTGTCCGGTTTTCTGTCCTCTTGTTCTTGTCCGGTTACGTTCTGCTCCCGTTGCCTGCCTGTTCGGTTACCAAGCGATACTGTGTCTCTTCCTTGGAGTTCAAGTGTGCACGTCCGTTCGATCCAGCAGCCGATGCTCAAGTGATGTGTAGTTGCCTCTGAGTTTGCAGCTAACCTCTGCTTGTCTTCTGTTTTTGTGATGCTGCTTTCGTCTGTGTGTTTGCTTCTGTTTCACTGTGTATTGTTCCCGCTGATCGGTTGGTGCTGTGTATACATGCAGTGTTCTCTCGTTCGCTCTCATCCGCTTTGTTCGCTCGTTCTGTCGCTCTTTGTATTTGCTCAATTTCATTGCATCTCGCTTCTTGCTCTTTGGTTTCGCGCTGTTTGATGAATGATGTTCTTTTCCGATCGCTCTCTCGCTCTTTACTTCCTTAACGCTAGGCCTTATACTTATAAATCTTCTCTTATATTAATGTCTTATATTCTTGATAGTACAGGGATGTCGTTAGTTTTCTTAGTATAATAACTTAATCTACTGTATGTGTTCAATCTTAAGTAATCAATAACAATTCAATGATATAGAAAAATAAAATATACATCTTTATTCTTTGCTTAAAAAAAATATAATACTTCAATTTTATATAACTAAAACTAATTCAATTCACAAAAAAAAATATAGAAAGAAAAATACATAGCTTATGCTATTGTGTGGCGGAATTCGACTGAGATTCCGTCGTCACACCTTCCCCTCACTTCGGATCGGGAATGACACGCCAGGAGATCGCCCCGGCTCTGGAGACCTGGATTCGGTATAACTTACCGCCTATGGTACGTCGAGTCTTGATTTGGCGTCCCGGCTTCCAGCGGGCCAAAATTTTAGCTGCATCCTGCTCGAGACTTCTTGCAACGTCTGCCTCATCGGGTGGGAGGCCATTGGAGACAGCTCCTCCCCACAGCTCAGCACCCAGGCACCTGTCGTTGGGTGGTAGCACCCCGGCATTGGTGACCGCAGCTTCTCTCCACAGTTCACCGCTTAGGTATCTGTCATCGGGTGGTAGTGCCTCAATGTATGCGATGCCAGCGATGGCTGCGACGTCAGCGATGGTCGCGTTGTCAGCGATGTCGGCTACATCAGCTATATCAGCTTCATCCCATAGCTCAGCATTCAGGGAGATGGCGTCGTCCAGGAAGTTCTCCAGAATTATCCCGATGTCCTCGTCTGGACCTTGTTTACCCGTGCTCTTCTCTTCGGAAAGCTTCGCTTCTAACGGGGGTACACCAAGCATGTCCACCCGACTCCTGTTGTCCTGGGATATGAACGGCTTCGAAATGCCGACCAATGCGGTCCACTGAGATACCTGAGTTTCATGGGCAGGGTGCCGGGTTAGTGGTCGGTGTACTTCTTTCGGCCAGGTGCCCCCATCCAGGGCCTCGTCTGTCCAGATTTCAGGGTTCAACACCGTCCTAATAATTTTCAGGGTCGTAATCTGCTGAGTGTATCCGGGTCCGGTGACAAGTTCTTGGTCGGTCGTAGTGGTACAAAATGCCCTTTGTCGATCGTCGTCGCCGTTTGCCGAGCCATCATCCTCACTTACCACGCCGTTGTCTTCGCTTGCAAGGTCGCCGCTGGCATCATCGTTCGGGTTCTGGAGTTCTTCCTGGGCTTCAGGATCGTAGTTCCAATTGTTGCCAGGGGGTGGGGGTGGTACTTCACGATCCCATCCGGACTCAACCTCGAGGTAATTTTGGGGTTCACCATGAAATGCGCTACTGTCGGAGCCACAGGGTTTGCCTTTGGTCTGATCATCGCTGTGGGTCTTGCCCCATTCCGCCTGCTCGTCGGGCCAATCTATCCAAACGATGTCGTCGTCGCTGGAGTCTTCTCGTCTGAACTCATCGGGTGCCTCGTTAACTTCATCCACCACCACACGTTGTAGCCGGATGCGTGGCCATCGGTCTTCGGGATGATCAACTACCTCCTCCCAACTGTCACTCAGGCGACGCGTCCTCGGTTGTTCACGATTCGCTCTCTCCATATTGTTTCGAAAGTTCTGCGCACTACGTTCGAACTGATCTTCGCCTTGCATGTTGCTGCGTTCACGATCAATTGCTAACTGATGAGCAACTGTCTTTCTTCTGTGTCTCTTACCTCGCTGGTGTGATGTGATTCGATTACAATTAATAGTGTCGCCCTAGGGAAGTTGGTTTGAATTTTCCTCGGAGTGATCTTCCACGTTACTGGTATTGCTGGTTGGGTGGAATTCTTTTAGTTCGGCCACGTGTGCTGTTCGCGTCCGTTTGTCACCGGGCCTGCGTATTTTGACTATCACCGGGGAAACGAATCCTAACACCTCGTACGGTCCGTCAAAGCGTGGAGCCAATTTCGCTGCAAATTTATCCGCTGCTTTGAAGAGCGGGTGCTGTTTCAGGAAGACCTGTTGGCCGATCTTCGGCCTCCACTTCCGCCGTCGCAAATTGTAGTATTTCGCTTGGGTCTGTGCCGCTTGTCACATGTTTTCTCTTGTGAATGCGAAAGCCTTTCGAATGCGTTCCGCGTGTTCGGTGGGGGTACTTGAACCATGCCCAGTGCCTGTAACTCCTTGGTCGAAGTGGGCGTTTGGTAGGCGTGGTTCCCTGCCCTGAACCAAAAAGGCGGGGCTATACCCAGTTGTCTCTGATTGGCTGGAATTAAAGGCCAGGCTTATCTCTGGGAGTAGATTATCCCACTTTGTCTGTTGTGATCCAGTGTACTGTGCCAGCATAGTTTTAATCGTGCGATTGGTCCGCTCCGTCGGATTCTCCTGAGGAGTATATGGGGCTGTGTAACGGTGGTGTATGCCAAGTTCTTGTACAAAGCGCTGGAACATTCTGCTAGTGAATTGAACGCCATTGTCCGATATGAATATTTTTGGTACTCCAAACCGCGCCAAAATGCGCTCTCTGAATGCTCTTACCAAAACTTCCTGCGTCGCCTTTCTGCACGGAATTAACTCCACCCACTTGGAGAACTTGTCCGTGAAGACCAATAGAGCCGTGTTTCCATGGGTGGACCTCGGTAGAGGGCCAATAAAGTCCGGTTACTGTTGTCCAAGGTTCTTCTGCAAGGTGCGTCAGCATCTCTCCTGCCGGTTTTTGTTGTAACACCTTATAACACTGCACCTTCGCACCTTTTGTACCTTCGCACATATTGACTGATCTGACGATACATCCCTGGCCAGTAGTATTTCTGGGCCACCCGAGCCATTGTTTTCCTTATTCCTAGATGCCCAGCCGTCGGCGCGTCATGGTTCTCGCGGATTACCTCCGTACGCAGGTGCTTGGGTACGCACAATTGCCATTGCCACTGATAATCATCGTCGATTGCTGGTGGGTGTCGGTATAGTTTCTCATTCTCGATGCAGTAGTCGGGATACCCTCCGGGTTTCTTCTGTACTTCCTTGTACTTACTCTCATACCAAGAGCTTTGAGGGTTCACTCTTGTTCTAGCGCAAATCTCCTGCGTGGGCTGCCGGGAAAGTGCGTCGGCCACCACGTTCTGCTTGCCCTTTCGGTATTGTACCTCGTACGTATGCTGCTGCAGTTCTAGGGCCCATCGAGCGACCCGGCCTGACGGACTTTCTATTGAGTTGAGCCATTTTAAGGAGAGGTGGTCGGTGATGATGGTGAAGGCATACCCTTCGAGGTATGGCCGCATCTTGCGCACCGCCCAAACCACCGCTAGGCACTCTTTCTCCGTCGTTGAGTAGTTTTTCTCTGCGTCGTTTAGGTGGCGGCTAGCATATGCTATCACTCGTTCCTGGCCGTCTAATATCTGGGTCAATACGGCCCCTAATCCGTAGTCGCAAGCGTCGGTTTGTAAGAGAAATCGCTGTTCGAAGTCGGGACAGGCTAGCACTGGTGCTTCTGTGAGACGACATTTTAGGTCCTCGAATGCGGATTGTTGTTCCTGATTCCACCGGTAGTGTTTCCCCTTTTTCAGGAGGGAGGTAAGCGAGTGAGTAACTTTAGCGAACTCCGGGACAAATCGCCGATACCACGAGGCTACTCCCAAGAACCTTCGAAGTTCCCGGACATTCTGTGGTGGTCGTAACTCCTTGATGGCGGCAATCTTGTCCGGATCAGTGTGTATTCCTTGTTCACTGATTACGTGTCCTAGATATTTGATTTTGTTTTTGAAGAACTCGCACTTTTCCGTATTTATACGCAGCTTGGCATCTTTTAGTCGACGGAACACTTCTTTTACATTGTTCATGTGTGATTCTAGCGTATCTCCTGTCACGATAATGTCATCCAGATACGCAAACGCTACTGGCTCCATATCTGGCCCAATTACGGTATCAAGAGCTCGCTGAAACGTGGCGGGCGCCGAGTGGAGGCCAAATGGCATCACCTTCCACTGATAAAGACCTCGCCCTGGTACCGTGAAGGCGGTATAAACCTTGCTCGATTCCTCCATAGGAATTTGCCAGTAACCGTTGCGAAGATCCAGACTGCTTATGTATTTGGCATCCCTGAGCTTGTCCAGTATATGATGAATCCGTGGTAGTGGCAGGCATCGGGTATCGAACGAGCATTCAGTTGGCGGTAGTCCACACACAGCCGCCACTTCCCCGTCTTCTTTTTCACCAGCACTATTGGTGCGCTATGTGGGCTCCGAGACGGTTCGATGCAACCCTGTTTCAGGAGTTCGTCAATCTCTTCGTCGACGATCTTTTGCATAGCGGGATTCCTGGGGAAGTAACGCTGCTTGATTGGTTGTTCATCACGCATGGTTATGCGGTGACTGGCTATATTCGAGATTCCCTGCATCTCCTCGAATCCTTTCAGTTCTTGCCGTAGGAATGTGTCGATCTTTTCTTGGTCGGAGAGCTCCTCTCGCACACAGGTGCATCTGGCTGGGAAGTATCTCACTGGTGATCCTCTGATCTCAGTGGAGTAGTCGCCACATCTGATGGTCGTTCCCATGTGGGCCAGGAAATCGAAACCCAGAATTAGATCGTCCACCACTTCCGGTAGGATTAGGAGCGTGACTGTGCAGCTACTAGTCCCCAAGAAAACTTGCGTTGTGAGAGCCTCCTTGACCACTTGTGCCTCACCCTTCGCCAGGCAGATTCGCGTCTCTATTTTCGTTCGTTTTTCCGGCACATGCAACCTTTGAGCCGTCTGTACACTCATGAAACTCCTCGTGGCTCCCGTGTCCAGAGTAGCATCCACCGGTTCACCCGCAATTGTCACCCTAGCTACGACGCGTTGTCCTTCAGTCCTAAGTCCCACGTCTGTTTCCGAGGCATTCTGGCCATTTAAACACCCCCTCGATTCAGGTGTTGGCCCTGTTCGTTTCCCGGCCGCCTCCGGCAACACTCTTTCGTTCTGATGCCTATGCGGCCGCACTCCCAGCAGAATAAAACCGGCTCGGTTTGGCAGTCACGGGCGAAGTGTCCCTCTTGTCCGCATCTTCTGCACGCGGCGTGTGGGTTTTTAACGTGGGTGTTTCTCTCATCCACGACTTGACGATGACAATCGTTGGTTCGTAAATTTCCTGTGGGTCGGTTAGATTCTACCGCCCTTTGCGGTCTTTGTGTAGATGGCACTTGTGCGTCTGTCTTCAAGTTTTCCCAGTCCCATGCCAGATTTACCAGTTCTTCTAGGCTCTTGAATTCACTTCGCTTCACATAAAATCTCAGCTCATGATGACTATTCCGATAAATTCGCTCGAGGCGCTCGCTTTCGGTTAGACCTGCGTGTCGCATTAAACTTTGTAATGTTACCACATAGTCTTTGAAACTCTCTCGTGGCCCTTGTTGTCGTTGCCGGATGTCGTCGTCCAATCTTTCAAAGAAACGGGACGGCAAGAAAAATTGGAGGAAGTCGCGTTTAAATGCGACCCACGTGTCCCATCGTTTGTTATTACACCGGAACCACTGTACCGCTTGCTGATGTAACAGTTCCGGCATGGCCTTAGGAAAAAAATCTACATCCACGTTGTACACCTCTGCCAACTCCTCTACTCTTTCCACAAATATTAGTGGATCTTGGGCTCCGTCGTAGCTGACTCCCCACTTCTTTATACGATCAAGCATGGCCATATAACTTCCCGTGGAATTCAGGGGGGTACCAACTGTTGGGTTCCAGTAAAAGTAGCCTTCTGGCATAGGTCCAGTTTGCTGTGACTTATTTTGTTGTTCTTCCATTGACGCCCTCTGTACAGCCGAGGTGGATGCCGTTGGTATTTGTAGTGTGGTAGATGTTTTTGAAGTCCCAGCCGATAGTGATGTGCCTTGTCGGTGGTCTTCTTCTAGTTTTCCAAGGCGAGCCTGTATCTCAAGGGATAGTCCTGGTCCTGTCGCGAAAGTAGCGAGTCGCTTCCTAAGATCTTCTACTGTGCCTTGGGCCTCTAACCCGAATTCCTTCTGTATTTGGCAGGGTCCCTGCTCGGGCGCCACTGTAACGAAGCTTCCCGTTCGTCCGGGTTGAAAAGCACGGGTACGCTCGTCGGATGTCCACGGTTCGTCACAGAAAATTTATAATTCATTGGGAGTTCTGCTCAAATACTATCTTTATTCGTAGCTTGATTTTCACTTCCTTTACATTTAGGTTTACATTCGTAAAGTAAATACTAAGTCTATATCTTGGCGAGCTGATGATGAGCGAGAGGAGGCAAGGGGCGGTCGTCTAGGCAGTCTCTTGGTCACGAAGCTTTGACGCACTTACCAAATATGTTGTCGAGCAGCCGAGTCGTGAGATTCGCACTGACTACTATACCTGGCACCCGAGCCGGAGCGTCGCAATGCCAGTACAGTCGACCGCAGATTTGGGGAACCTGGTGCAAACTTTACTTTCTGCCGAATAAACTAACGCGTCTCTCGTATATGTCGTCGAGCAGCCGAGTCGTAAGATTCGCACTGACTACTGTATCTAGTACCCGAGCCGGAGCGTCGTAATGCCAGTACAGTCGACAACAGATATTGATAACTTCTTAATCAATTATATTTACCGTTTCCCTAACAACAAGTTCTCTCTAGGTTCCTGTCCGGTTTTCTGTCCTCTTGTTCTTGTCCGGTTACGTTCTGCTCCCGTTGCCTGCCTGTTCGGTTACCAAGCGATACTGTGTCTCTTCCTTGGAGTTCAAGTGTGCACGTCCGTTCGATCCAGCAGCCGATGCTCAAGTGATGTGTAGTTGCCTCTGAGTTTGCAGCTAACCTCTGCTTGTCTTCTGTTTTTGTGATGCTGCTTTCGTCTGTGTGTTTGCTTCTGTTTCACTGTGTATTGTTCCCGCTGATCGGTTGGTGCTGTGTATACATGCAGTGTTCTCTCGTTCGCTCTCATCCGCTTTGTTCGCTCGTTCTGTCGCTCTTTGTATTTGCTCAATTTCATTGCATCTCGCTTCTTGCTCTTTGGTTTCGCGCTGTTTGATGAATGATGTTCTTTTCCGATCGCTCTCTCGCTCTTTACTTCCTTAACGCTAGGCCTTATACTTATAAATCTTCTCTTATATTAATGTCTTATATTCTTGATAGTACAGGGATGTCGTTAGTTTTCTTAGTATAATAACTTAATCTACTGTATGTGTTCAATCTTAAGTAATCAATAACAATTCAATGATATAGAAAAATAAAATATACATCTTTATTCTTTGCTTAAAAAAAATATAATACTTCAATTTTATATAACTAAAACTAATCAATTCACAAAAAAAAATATAGAAAGAAAAATACATAGCTTATGCTATTGTGTGGCGGAATTCGACTGAGATTCCGTCGTCACAAAACTCTTACGATTGGATCGGCACAATCGATTCCTGAACTTGTATTTCTTCTGTTCCTAAACCTGTATTCCTTTTCCTTCTGCTTTTTCTCCCTATAGTTTTGTTTTTTCCAATTTTTTTGAATTTTTTTAAAATTATTTTTTCCACTTTTTTCTGTTTTAATTAAATTACAGCTTAACGCGGGGGATACGTTCCATCAAAGTCGAGCGTAATGTGAAACAGCGCTATCTTAATATGTAAATAATGTTATGTTTTTTAACATTAATTATGTTAATAATTATGTTTTTTTAATAAAAATAAAACCAAACATTTATTTCTTACAAAAACAAAAATAATATCAACGAATATACTTATAAAAACAAATAAAATTCAGTCTGTCAGATCAGCGCAAAACCGATACAGCGCTAAACGAAACAGCGTTTAGCGGGGTCTTACTGTATTTTGTTTGGTCCCCACGTCCGAAAGGGATCACACTGATTTATTTTATTTATAGCAACTAAAAATTGTTCCCCTAATTAATATTTTTTTCGCACACATTTTTTCCGCAAGATGAAAACACAATGGATTCACAAGAGCGGAAATATGGTGAAGTTGTCGACAACCGTTAGAATATATGAATATTCTCGAGGATTCTCCGAATCCTTATTCCTATCCATCATACAATCAGCTGGCTTCCTATGGTCTGGCTTAACGCTCTGACAAGTTTTACAAATCCTTACGTACCTAGCTATGTCATACTTCATCTTTGGCCAATAATACTTCTTAGCTCCCCTATTAAAACTTTTCCTAATACCAATGTGTCCTGAAATTGGGCTATCATAATGGCATCCCTTTAAAATATTTTTATAATAAAATAAAGAGCCAACAGCTCTTTTCCAGTTATGGCCGTTGCCAAAATATTTCTCTTCTTCTTTTCTAGGATCTTTTCCAATTTCCCTAAGCATACCTACCTAAGGGTCTAACGACGAATCCAATACTTCTCCAATCACGAGTAGGCTTCGCGATAATATGGCTAGGATAATTTTCTCTTTTCCCTTCCAATGCACGATATCGAAATTGTATTGCTGTAGCTGTAAAATGCATCTGGCCAAACTACCACATGAATCTTTGAGGTTGTTCAACCAAATGAGAGAATAGTGATCTGTAATCACTGTGAAATGAGTTCCATACTGTATGTGTGTAATATCTCCACCGCATACAAAATCGGTTAACAATCCTTCCTCGTAGTAGAATAGGAATTTCCTTCGCATTTACCTCATGACATACTCAAATAAGATATTACCTTTTCGCCCTAATGAAACTTTTGGGGTAGAAAGGCCCTATACCACATCAGATAAATCAGCTTGAACCATAAGAAGTAAATTAAACTAAATTAGACACATTTTCAACTAAAACTCGATGCGTAGGCAAAATGCAAAGCCAATCTTAAGTCACAAATCGAATGAAAGTGAATTCATTCGACTTGGGCAAACGTGAAGAACGCGGTAGTGTACAAATTTTAATTAAATTAATCTTTCGTTACATTTAAAACCTTTGTTTTGCAAAGTGGAAAATTCCAAATTTTTTCTTAAAAAATTTAATTAAATAAAAAAAAATTCATGTACACTACCATCCAAAGAAAAAAAGAAATAAAAAGTTTTTATCTCAAAATAATTTAAAAGTAATAAGAAAAAGGAAACGATAAATAAAGAAATAAATAAACGATGTGTAAAGTTTTTCTAGCTCAACTTATGAGGAACCCATGTACATGTAAGAGAGGTTGCTAATAGATGCCTGAGTCGGAGAGAAGTTACAGTTGGACCGTACATACGACAAGAACGAGTAGTCAACACAAATAGATCAGCGAACAGTCGACAGTAGTGACGGTGACGCATTTGCTTTACCTTTTATATTCAATTACACAATATTACATTTTACAGTGAATAAACATACTACATTTAATTTTATAGTCAAATAAACAATCTTACATTTGGGGGCTCAACCAGGCCTGTAAAACTGTGAAATTGCGAAAACCAAAGGCGAGCACATGTTTCAGGAGAAATCAGTAGAGAAGTCAGTTAAAAAAGTTGTCGGCATAGCAGTCGGAAAAGAAGTAGAAAGGGAATCAGAAGAAGAAACGGACGAACAAAAAGTTGAACAGTTTGGAATAGACGCGGAAGGTTCAAAAGAGACTTTAGCAGAAGAAGTACAAAAACTCAAAATGGAAAACGACGAAAAACATGAAGAAGAAACCATACGAGTAAACAGTGCAGAGTTGAAGGATGTTTAACAATTAGTAGCATTAAAATTAAAGCAACAAAATCACTTCGAGAAAATGCCGGAGTCTACCAAATAAATAGACAACAAATGTACATACAGGCTCGAAATAAAATGACACAAACGGCACAATTGTTTTTGGAATCAGTGGCTGTTAGTGATTATGACAGCTTAAAAGAAGAGCTCACAAACGAGTTTCATAAAGAATACAACAGCGCTGAGTGGCACAAAAGATTGAGCGAGAGAAAGAAAAAAGAAGGGGAATCGTTTCATGAGTATGTGTTACAAATAAAGATATTAGCGGCGATTGGTAATGTTGACGAAAAGTTTATTTTTCGCTACGTCGTAGATGGATTAAAGGTGAGAAATGAAATTAAGTACTCATTCTATGAAGCAAAAACAATTAAAGAACTCAAAGGAAAGTACGAAATATTTGAAGCTGTGAAAATGAGTGCGAAAAGTAGCGACGAGAAGTGGAATCAAGGCAAAAATACAGACAACAAGAAAGACAAAGGCAATGCAAATACAGTTGGAAGTGTTTCGAAGGTGAAGAAAGAACACTGTTAACTGTGGTTCGAAAGAACACAAAAAGGCACAGTGCAAAGAAGAAACAAAATGTTTTAAGTGTAACGGACAAGGGCATATCGCTAAAAACTGGCAAGGGTGATGAACAAGTTAATATAATAAAACAAGAAAAGCGTTTGAAAAACATTTTAGTAAACGAACAAAAATTGCTAGGCTTTATTGATACAGGGTCTGATGTGTGCATTGTACAAGAACATGTGGTAAAAAGTTTTGCAAGAAGCGTTGCAATTGAAAATGTGTGTACAACACTGTATGGGCTTGGAAATATGCCTACAAAAACAAATACTTCATTGCATGTGTTAAAGTTGATGAACAAGAAGTAAAACAAAAGTTTGTTATCGTTTCAAATGGTGTCATTAAACATTTTGTCTTGATCGGAAATGATTCCTGGAAATATTTAAGTACAAATGTGATGCTAGTGGTTATTTGTTCATACGATTAATAGAAGATGAACCAGCTGGCAATTTGTACCAAATAACCGAAAACGAAATTGACTACGGTAAAATTACAGAAGGAAATAAAGAAAGTATTAATCAAATGATAATGTCGTATAAAGTAAAACAAAAAGAGCTGGAATATCCGATTCAACTTCAAATTACACCAGGTAATGCAGTTCCATTTTACCAAGTAGATTACCGCATGATCATGAAGTGGCAGTAGAAAAACAAGTACAGGAGTGGCTGGAAGAAGGAATTGTGTGTGAGTCAAGCTCAGAATATGCAAGTCGTGTTGTCGTGGTTAAAAAGAAAGATAGTACATGTCGCTTGCGTAGATTTTCGCAAATTGAATTTGATGGTGCGATTGCGTGCTAAAAGACGCATTTCCAGTACCGCTGAACGACGAAGTGTTAGAAAAATTGCAAGCTGCGAAATACTTTACAGTAATGGATCTAGAGAACGGCTTTTTCCATGTGCCTGTTGAAGAGAACAGCAAGAATTACCTGGCGTTTGTCGGCAAAAGCGGAGTTTATGAGTTTAATCGTGCACCATTCGGTTTTTGTAACTCACCAGCAGCATTCATCAGGTTCATCACGTGTATTTTCCAGAAATTAATCAAGGAAGGTGTCATGGAGTTATATATTGACGATATCGTTATCTACAGCAAAACAATAGAAAAAGCGCTAGAGAAGCTGCAAACTTTTTGAGTTGGTCAGCGAAGTACGGACTTAAGATTAAACTCAAGAAGTGTTCATTTTTAAAAGAACAGATCGAATTTTTGGGACATATAGTGCAGAACGGAACGGTAAAGCCTGGTAGGGAAAAAACTAAAGCAATTGGAAAGTTTCCAATGCCGAAAAATTTTAAAGCGGCCCAATTTTTTCTCGGTTTAACAGGATATTTCCGTAAGTTTATCAAAGGATACTCCGAAATAGCTCGACCGTTAACTAAATTAACAAAAAAAGACGTAAAATTTAGTATGGAAGCGAGTCAGGTGCAAGCAGTGTAAAACTTAAAGGCACTGTTAATTCAAGAACCAGTACTGCAACTATACAATCGCGATGCTAAAACTGAGTTACATACAGACGCTTCACAGTACGGTTTCGGCGCAGTACTTATGCAGCAAGTAGATGACAAATTCCACACAGTGCACTTTTGGAGCAAGAAGACATCGGCTGCAGAGCCAAAGCAGCATAGTTACTATCTGGAAGTAAAAGCGGCATTTTTGGCTTTGCGCAAGTTTCGACATTACTTATTAGGCGTAAAGTTTATGTTAATTACTGATTTTATTGCGTTTAAGCAAACAACAAGGAAGAAAGAAATTCCCCGAGAAGTAGCGCAATGGATATTTTATATGCAAGATTACGACTTTGAAACAACTCATAGAAGCGGGGGCGCAATGAAGCATGCAGACGCGTTAAGCCGACACCCACCTGAGGTGCTAAATATAGACTGTGAGCTAACAGCAATGGCAAGATGACCACTTAAAAGCGGTGTTTGAAATTTTAAAAGTAGCGGCATACAAAGATTATACGATGAAAGGCGGCTTAATACACAAAAACGTCAGTGGCAACAATCTGTTGGTGGTGCCAAAGTCCATGGAAACCGAAATCGTCCGTGATGCGCATGAAGCAGGCCACTTTGGAGCACAGAAAACGACGCATACGATCCAGGCATATTTCATCCCACATATGGAGCAAAAGGTGTCTAATTTCATAAGAAATTGTGCCAAGTGTATTATTGGCAACAATAAACTGGGCAAGAAAGAAGGCGAACTACATTGCATCGATAAAGGTGATCAACCATTACAGACGCCGCACGTCGATCATATAGGTCCGATGGACGCTACATCGAAAAAGTATAAGTACATATTCCCAGTTATTGATGGCTTCACTAAATTTGTGTGGCTATACCCAACCAAAACAACGTCAGGCGAAGAAGTAGTAAGCAGACTGTTACAGTGGTCAGATATGTTTGGCTATCCTCATCGTGTCATAAGTGATAGAGGCGCAGCGCTTACGTCAAAAACGTTTGAGGACTTTTGTAATGAGTCTGGCATAAATCACGTGTTGTCAACTACTGGAGTACCAAGAGGCAACGGACAGATTGAAAGAGCTAACCGAGTAGTCCTGTCGGTGTTGATGAAGCTGTCCACAGATGATTCATCAAAGTGGTATAAGCACGTTGGTCAAGTGCAAAAAGCGATAAATGCGAGCGTGCAAAGTACAACGAAACGCCAGCCGTTTGAATTAATGTTTGGTGTTAAGATGAAGCAACAGATTAGCAGCGATTTTCTCCAACTATTAGATGAAGAGTGGATAACATCTTTTGAGAAAGAACGTCAAAGTATTTGGGCAGATGCCATAAAGCGGATCCATAAGGCGCAAGCAAGTTATAAAGCGAATTTCGATAAACGACACAAAGGAGATTTGGAATATAAAGTCAACCACTTGGTGGCAATAAAAAGAACACAATTCACAACTGGCCAGCGAGTATTTGGATCCGTACAGGGTGACAAAAGTAAAGAGAAATGGCAGGTATTCGAAGGTCCGAGCAAAACGATGTCTAGCAACGATAACATGAAAGTATGGCGACATATAATCAGCAATGATGACATGTATTCATCGGAGACCGATGGTGAGCAGGATGGCCGAGTGTAAGAGAGGTTGATAATAGGTGCCTGAGTCGGAGAGAATTTATAGTTGGCCCGTACATACGATAAGAACGAGAAGTCAGCACGAAGAGCTCATCGCGAACAGTCGACAGTAGTGACGGTGACGCATTTACTTTACCTTTTATATTCAATTACACAATCTTAAATTTAACAGTGAATAAACATACTACATTTAATGTTATAGTCAAATAAACAATCTTACATACATATCGAGCTTCTTATGGTAGCCAGACATGTGTAGATGGTTATAACAGTTTTGTGATCAATGCCTAGCTCTATACCAATATCGACACTGCTGATATGCTTATCTTGCTGGACTTTTTCAAGAATTTTATCAGCTCACATGAGCTGATAGCTAGTAAAGAAAGACAAACAAAGCTAAAATCACCAAACGAAACTTATCAAACCAACGACGTAAGGTCCGATGATTAGATGCACCTTCCCCAAACACTTCATTGATGTTTCGAGCTGCCTGCGATGCATTGGTTCAGCGACGAAACTCATATTCGAAAATTACCCGCATTTTTTACCTTTCCTTTGTCTTATACAGCTACTCTACATCAGAAGATTCAAAAAGGATCTACGATTGGCACTATGAGTTTGAAAGAGTAATGATACACCTTCATGATAAGAAAAAACATAAAAATCGTTATAGTCAAGAGTCAAAACTCAAATTCAGCTCTTATGAAAATCGGACATTAATTACTTAATGACTTAATAAATGCTGATGTGGGAGTTCTGTCAACCAGGGTTAACGATGTTGAAAAAAGATGCAGTGAAGTCTGCATTCTTAAAGAGGATGTGAAACGATATCGTAAAGATATTGAAAAATACAATACTCAGTCAATTGCTGGACTACAGGACTACAATGTTTGGTTCCACACGTTTAGACTAGACTTTGTTTAGATTAGAACTTTGACCAATCAAATACTAGTGTGGATCGCTGAACTAACCTAACACTTCAACCAGGATAGTTCTTAGTTCTCAAATTATAGAATAATTTTGCACTAATATAATTATACTTTAATAGATAAATTAACCATTTAATTTAATTAATTTTTAATATAATAATGACACTAATTACAATCAACCTATTAACCTATTACAATTTAATAGGTTAATTAAGTTAGGTTGGCTGGAGTGCTCGTCCAGCGAAAAAAGGGTCTATCATTACAACTCGCTTGCCATTGCGGCTGGTTCCCACACTGTTCGCAGATGTGCTGTCAGCAAATATATTCTCAATAATGCTTGTGGAACCAGACGCCGCACAGTGGCCGGTTTTTCAACTTAGCGGCCAAAAGTCACTTTTTTCAATGTCACCGATTTCAAAATGGGTTAGGTCATATGAAAGTAGAAACCTGAGAACCTAGGGAGCCAAAAAATTACAGCTTTATCTTGATTATTTCATTAGTAACTATGCAATAAAAAACAGCACTTTTTATTTTCAACTAAAATAAATACATTTTTTCAACTTTTCACAGATTTAGATATCCAGCAATATGTCTCTGTCAATATTTCAGATATTAAGTTCCGGTTTTTTTTATTAAATTCTTGGATATATTCATTGTCAAATGTTGTTACAATTGAGTAAAACTGTGGTATAGTTATTACGTAACAAGAATTCCAGAAATGCTCCAATTTTGGTTAAATTTCGTCGTATTTTGGAGCAGGACTTTTGCGCTCCAAAGTGCTCCAAAACAAATTTTACACCATTGTAAAGCTGAAAGTTTCCTCTAAAAGCCCATAACAATTTTTGCATCGGTTTGCCCCACCGGGCGCTAGAGCCCATTATATGAGTCAAAGTCACACACTGCAAACATTTTAACATGTTTTCCGTTAATTTTTTTTTTGTTAGTGTTATACTTTTCTTTCAAATTATATGTATATTTGCACTAATTAGATTTTTCTAATTATCAGGTAATTAGCTCTTATTACATATGTACTGTAAATGTACCTGTCCTAATATATTTTACCTGTAAAATGGAAAATTTAGGCACATAAAAATTGTCTTGGTGATTGCAACCTTACCCTCCTTTGTAAGTGGGGATGTGACGGATCATCTGGCCAGAAGCAGTATAAACAATTTAATGCAGATAATTCAGCAGACACCAATTTGTTCATGATATCATTCGTTCCTTTGCGATTAAGGAGGAATAGCACTGAGGCTGAACCGTCAATCGAAAAATATGTACCGATTGATATATGGAAGAATGGGACACCTTCATCGACAAAATATTGTAGACCAATTAAATTTGCATTCAAAAAGGAGACTAAAGATGTGATAACCGAAGAAGTTAATAAAATTAGGAGGCAAATTGATGAACTTCAGCCGCTGCTATTTGAGTATCATGGCCATATTATTGAAATAGATTTCAAACTTCTGCTGACCATGATTGATGGAAAAGTCGGACAAGCCTTAACTCATACTAAGGCATCTTCTAGCTGTATTATATGCCATCAAACCGCGAGTACACTAAGTCAAGCACCAGCAGATGCCAATTATTCTGAAGAGGCATACGAATTCGGATTGTCGCCTCTTCACACTAGAATTCGTTTCATGGAACATATACTCAAATTGGGCTATGATTTAGAATTCGGAGCAACAGAAACGGTTAGACAAAATGCAGTGAATATGGAGAAACGGAAGCTGAAAAAAAGCCAAATACAGGAACAATATCGTGAAATAGGGCTAATAATTGACCAGCCAAACCAAGGAGAGGGAAATACGAATGATGGAAACACCGCTAGAAGATTTTTCTCAGATCCTGAGACGGCAGCTTTCATTACAGGAGTGGACGTTGAATTAATTAAGCGATTCAAAATTATAATAGAAGTTATAGCATGCAGCAGAATGATTGATGCCAAGAAATTTGGTGAATATGCAAAGAAAACCGCAGAAATTTACAACGAAAAATATCCCTGGAGGAATATGCCATCAACAATTCATAAAATTCTTTATCATGGCGAGCAAATTATTGAAAATAGTCTACTTGCACTTGGTGATCTGTCTGAAGAAGCACAAGAAAAAAGAAACAAGGATTACAGATTCTTTCGTGAACACAACACAAGGAAAATTTCAAGATATTGTACCAATGAGGATCTGCTTGCAGTTTTGCTGTGCACATCGGATCCATATACATATTTCAAATATCCGCCTAAAATGGAAATCTACCTCAATCGAGTTAGATAGTGATGCACAAAATTTACTACTAGATGAGCGAAATTCTATCAATGAATGTTTTGAAAAAAGTATTTAATTTGCATTAGTTCCTTACTTATTACCTTATTTTTATTAATCTAATTTATTAGTATGTTCGTTATTGATAATAAAAAGTCTTTAATCATTAAATAAAAATAAACGTATTATTTTTATAATCTCTTTTTTAGGCTTTTAAGAAAATTTTAATAGGTACCCTGATTGAAACTCTCATATCTCTGGTTTACAATAATCGATTTTTATGATTTTAGTCTCATATTAAAGCTTAAGATTAGAAGAATCCAACGAAAAAAACGGAATAAAAAATTCCAAGAGAGTCAAAAGATATGGATTTTTGACCGCTAAGTTGAAAAACCGACCACTGTGCGCCGTGGCGTCTTAATAGCAATTAGGCAAAAAACAATAAAAAACCAGAAAGAATGTTAATTTCGGCCTGGCCGAAATTCATATACCCTATACACGTTTACTTAAAAATTGTCTAATTTTTTTCCTTTTCAATCAAATAGCCTGTGATGACAGACAGTATTCGTGCCCAGTTTGATGAAGATATCTCTATTAGTGCTTCTATAATCAAGTTTTATTTAATAAGTGGGTTTAAGTCTATTTTGGTCAGAGGGGGTGGACTTGTGAACAACTTCAACCGCAAATTCTTTCTACAAGCTGAGAAATTGATCTATAAGCATGGATGAATTCATATTTACTATAAAAAGTAGGCGTGGAAATAGTCCGATTCTGCCCCATACCAATGAGTTTCTAATGATAGACAATATTCGTGTCAAGTTTGATGACGATATCTCCATTCGTTCTCTTGTAATCGTGATTTTCACACGATTTTCACAGATTTATACCCCTGATTTCGGTATATTCTCGCATAAAAATGTAACGTATGTTTTATCAGTTTACAGCAAGAAACAATTTATGTATGTATAAGTTGAAATTTGAAAGAAGTTGAATTTGAAGAATACGCTTTGTATGGGCAAATTCCGGTTTATTAATTACATATTCATCTGGTACTATCTTTTTACACCCTACAACTGAAGGGTATATTCACTTTGTCACGAAATGTGTAACGCATAGAAATAGAGCAGATAGATATAGACAAGTGTATATGTATATATTCTTGATCAGCGTCACCTCCTGAATCGACTTAGCCATGTCCGTCTGTCTGTCTGTTGAAATCACGATCACAGGAGAACCTCTTACTGGTTATAACTGCTTTAAATTTAATCTCCTGATTTCGGTATGTTCTGGCATAAAAATGCGACTTATCTTTCATCAGTTTAGAACAACAAACATTATACATATGAAGTTGAAATTCTTTTGACAACAGCTTAATATCGGTTATTCGATTTGCTCTTTTCCTACACGGTTGTCCATTTTTTTTGCCCTCGTAGGAATATCACCTGCTAAGCCATAAAAATATGTCTATAGCAAAAATAGAAGCAGATTACTGAGGATGAGCCGAGCTTGGGAATTATAATTAAAGGAATAATGCCGGTATAAGTATTTACGATGGCTGTTGCTCCTATACAATTTTTGGGTTGGTTTTTTAAGCATAAACTACTAAAAGTTCAAGTATATCGTCATGTGAATATATTTATTATATTACATGCGTGATGTATATACAAACACCACCCATATTTTTTTCGGCTTTAGCGTTTCATTTGCAAAGGGATTTGAACTAGCAACTTGACTGGCAAGATCGGATAGCTATTTCGGAACATGCCAACGTTCCTCATCAGCGATCTTTGTCGTTGTTTTTTCTTGTACAACATTCGCTATATAAGCTTCGTCCTTTGCAAATAATAACTTAATACGAATTACAAACTGCTGATGAGACTTAGAAGCAAATAATTGTACACACCATAATTGTTACACCATATCGTAATGGTCTCAAAGTAAAGTGTTTTAGTGTTAGTTAATTTAGCCAGATTTAGAACACATATCCGAAGGCTCCAGATTCGAGCATCTATAATAAAAATTCATTGTGTAGATTTCAGCCAGGCTAAAGAGCATTACATCTGTTCAGGTACTGGTTCGTCCTGATTGCTGTTGTTGGTTGCACGCACATTTGGTACTTGAACCAACTCTGCAGCTAAGTGACAACAACTGCTTTGCCTTTAATTGATTATTTATAGATTCGTTACTTGGGACAGACTCTATTAATCTATAGATAGGTTTGAACTTGTTGGTTCAGGTACTTGAACCAACCCTGTATTAAGGTGACAAAACGTTACTCGATGAAGTTTGTGGAACGATTGCCCATTTTTATTGATAATTTTGATGCTTACATAATAACTTATTCAATACATTTCTACAAAATAAACAACAAATTTTATTTAACAACAACAAAAAATAAATGATTATAAAAACTTAAAATTAGTTGCTGCGTCTGCATAAGCGGAAACGGCATTCAACGACGTTGGCACTGCACAAGCATGGCTTAAGGTGGCTGTTTGTAAATACCGTCTGCATATATGGCAGCGACGATTAGTGACGTCCGTTACCTAGCAATTCGGCAGCTTGCTGATACCTTAGCTGCCTTTACAAGGTCGGTCAGTGGCGTTGGTCGTTGACCGACGTTGCATCGATAGCATATGTTGCTGAATCAGAAATTTGGTCTGAACAACATCCTAGTTAACTCTAAAACATTTATTTTACGGATTTATTTAAAATAAAATGGAAACTATTTTGTTTTTAGAACAATTGGGAACCCCATCGACATCATTTATGCAACGTTTGCAACCAACAGTTCGAAATTACGTTGAAAATAGACCAAGGTATTCTGGATACTCATTCGATAGACTCTTTCCAGATGTTTTATTTCCGAGTGACAACAATGACCAAAGTCGACGTAAAGCTTCAGAAGCCCGCGATCTTCTAAGTAGAATGCTCGTAATTGATCCCGAACAACGTATTTCTGTTGAACAGGCTCTTCTACATAGTTATATAAATGTTTGGTATGACGCTGAAGAAGTAAACGCAGTAAGTATTATAAGAATTTTATTTTATATTTAATTGTATTCATCATTCATTTTATTTTATATTTATATTAAATTGTATTTTTATTGTATCAATTATAATAATTATAATTGATCAACCTATCCCATACAATTTTTTTTTTCGACTCAATGTACACGTCCTAGCTTTTTGTCGCATCTTATTCGAATCACTCTGTACAGATAATCCTCGGTTTACACCGTATTAGGCCGTGGTTACGCTACCCTTCATGCTTAGCAATTAGGACTTTTTTGTTGTGTTGTGTATAAACGAGAGAATGGGATATCGACACTAATTTGTGTAGTAGACGGGTTGCTGTTCAAGGTGAAAAAAATATATATGTTTGAAGAAAGCAAGCACAAAGTCGAGCATAAGCGTAACCACTATTTTAGCACGTATTCCGATCACGAAAATGAGAGTAAAATTCCCACCGAGTTTGCACGGTAGTGTAATCACGCCCTCACCATCAACGAAGCCAGCTAATAACGTGTTCGCACTAGGCCAAAATTGCCCTCGAAATTGATACAATTTCATTTGAAATTGGCAGTGTCCGGTTTAGGCATTCCCAATTTCATTTGACGTTTCGTTTGTTGACTGCGCGAGAGTTTTGTTAACATTAGAAAACAATGGATGAGAAACAATTTTGAGCTATTTCCATGTAAATATGGCTGTTGCGCCTTGGCCCTCGTAGCTGGTCAATTTTGTTTGACCAGTTTTGTATTAGCAACCCGACAGCCATTTCACCCCACAAATTTCGATTTTTATAACTTCTTTTCATTTTCCGAAAAATTCTTCAATGCTACTTGTCAAATGTACTCAGTGCTTCCAGTTCAATACCAATTTATAACACATTCTATTACAAAATCAGGGTTGATTTTTTATTTCTAGTCAATTTCGCTTCCAATTTCGTTGAAATTGAGATCAATTTATTCACCACCTCAATTTCGTTTGACGTCCTTTTGTATGGCGAAATTGTGGACTTTATTTTCAATTTCAGCCGAAATTGTGGTAAGGAGTGAAATTGCCTAATTTTGGTCTAGTGCGAACATAGTATAAAATCAAATTGGGCTTAAAACGAACCCAATTTTACACAATTTTACAAAAATATTTTAAATAAAAAAATAATTTTACTTGTTAATACAATAGAAATCAAAATAGCTTGTTGATATTATAAATTTTACTTTAAATATCTATTTTATTGATTCCCAGTGATTCACAATGCGATCCGCCGACTCCACCTCCTGTAGGCTGTGCCAATAATAACCAAAAATAATAATAAATAATTTTAATAACAACCACTCATCCACTAAGGTCCTAACTTTCCCGCCATTAAAAGCAACGTTCGAGTCGAGTTCACAAACGTCTTCAGCAGCCTCTTCTTAGCGAAAGGGTGCACTTTTTCATTTTTCTCTGTGTTCACATGGCTTCTTGGTTATTAAGTTCTAACAAGATTCTGCACTTGATCCCCTATTAGGTGATCCAGAGCATGGATCAGAGTCAGCAACTCGGCCTGATACACGGAAACGTATTTACCTAAATGAAGTTTAAAGTCAAGGTTCAAGTCCGAGGAGAAAACACCTGCCCTTCTATATATTCACGGTCCATCCGTGAAGATGTTGATGTCGTGCTTACTGAACTCATCCTGCATCCGCCCGCGATAAGTGTATCATGCCACATGTTGGTGATCCGCACTCTGCACATGCTATCCGTCGCTGAACCTATCGCGACCAATACGCCGAACAGCGTTCCTGTGCATGAGTAGGGCCGCCAGTTTGCTAGGATTACTCCTAGGTTATTGACCATTCGGGAGTGTTAATCTCGAACCCAAAAATCCTTAAAGGAACCGTAATCGGAATTTTCTTTTTTTGTGAAGCAGATCATGTCCATCTTTGTAGCATTGATGCTCTCTACACCATCCTTTGACCATGGAGAGCGCACCATGCATTATATTCCGCATGAAATCAGTATATCTCCCTCTCACCATAACCATGCTATATCATCAGCATAACCAATTGTATGAGTGCTCCTTGCGTCCAGTCAGCAGATCGAGTGTTCACATCAAATTACCCAGGTTTATTTTTGCAATCTATCCATCCAAACAATTTTTGTTTATGGGTACAGAATTCTGCATGAGTCTGTGTGGTTCTGGTATAAAATATTTTTGTGTACAAGAATTATATCTTTCTACTACACTAGTTGTAGAAAGAGACAAAGCTAGGTAGGTAAGTATTTCGAAATTCGAACCAAGGATGTGAACTCATAAATCCAGAATTCCAAAACGATTTATGATAAATTCATAATTTCAATGCATCAAACCTGGGTTTGGCTCCAAATCCGAAACCTAAGCCAGGTTCGGTCAATAACCTCACTTCTGATTGTATTTACAAAAGTGGGTTCAGATCCCTGTTGACGATCTGTCCCCTATTCAATTTATGCTCACAAATTCGAAAAGGTTACGGTTCTCGTTGGAGCTTTCCCACAGCTCGCTTCCCATGAGATCAGAAAAACCCATTGCCACTTCCAATATTCTCTCCTCCAGTGGACCTCCCTGGGGGGTCCGCAAAGACGACAAGGAGATTCCCCCCGCAAAAGGCCTTCGGCACCTGGCTCGTCAGACATTGCCGGGCCTTGGCCAGCCGAGGCAGGCTGTAACGATGTTCTTTTTCCAGGATATACTCGCGGTTGTCCAGCGTTCAGAATAAATAATAAAACCTTTTGTTTCTACATACATACATACAATTAATGTTAATTATACCCTACAACTCAAGGTTAAGGGTACGAAACTTAACTTAACTTTGTCACGAAATTTCTAATGCATAGAAATACAGAAGATAGATATAGAAAAGTATATACATATATTCTTTATCATCTTTATTCATATATACATATATTCTTTATACATATATTCTTCATATATATTCTTCATTCATGTGTTATGTCTTACTTATTCTATAACTGTCCTTATGAAGAAATTTGATTAGAAGTTTTATAAATTGGTATATATAGCTAACTACCTATAGACTTAGTATCAGGTCTATCTTGGTTAGTTCGCAGTATTCGCGCTTGGGTTCGGCACTCGACGTTTGTTTGGGTTTGGCTGCAGCTTGAAAGCTGCTCGCAGAAGAAGAACAAGCATCAGTAATAAGGATTTAAGAATTCCGAATTTGGTTTCAGCTTTAAAGCGCTCCACCAAATTGCAGATGAGCAAGGTTTAAGGAAAATAGCTAAAATCTTCGTTTGTAAAGACTTATCGATCGTTGATTTCTAAGTGAGATCGAGTAGTAATCGGTGACTGCTTTTATACAGCGTTCAAAACGATATTCAGTAATTTTTGTTATTGTGTGTTGAGCTTAGACTGATTTTTTGGTTGTTTCCTTTTTTTCGACTGCAGTTGTTTGTTTAATTTCATATAGTGTAAAAAAAATATGCCTGTGGTTGTTGTTGCCACTAATTTTGTCGCATACTCTCCAACTTCTTCTTTCTCCTTTTTCTTTTTCTATTTCTTCGTTCAATGTTGTGTTTCGATCATGGTGTTTTGTTTAGGTTCGATATTGCTCTGTTTGTTTGATGGCTTGCTTTATTTGAAACTTGTATTGTTTGACTTGCAATTTGCAGAGCTAAGTCCATCTCAAGTTGGGACCGCACTACTCGAAGTTACTACATGCCTTGAAAACGAGATCATTTTCATGGGATCAGGTCAGGTGGGGTATAGTTATACAACCGTTGTTTAAGGAACGTTCATGTTTACTTACAAGACCGTTTCCAAAAAATTTGAAATGCAGTCTGCCAATTATTGCTGGATGTAGCGCCGACACCCTGCAGTATCGATGTGGTGGCTTTCGCCCATTTTCAGCACTTAAATAACGTCCGTTTTCCTGCTTCAACGGCATAGTGGTTACTGAGATATTACCTCCAAACTTCTTGCCCAGCATACATTTCTCCGGACTAATCCCACACGTGGCGAGCGTCCGTGTACACGGAATCACACAGGAATTCTCAGGTATATCTTAAAGCCGAGAAAACCTGGTTACGAGGGATCACAGGTAGAAATCGAATTGTCCGCCCAGGAGAGTTACGGGGTCGCTCTATGGGCCCGCTGCTCCCCCTCCCAAAATCAGAGCAGACCTTAATGCCCTTAAAAACAAGTTACCTAGTTTTTTTACAATTACAATTACAAGTGGGCAATAAGTAAAGTGAAGTGATAAATTAGAGGTGGATATTAAAAAATGTTGGCCATTTGCAATAACAAAATTGTTCTGTATAAAAGGATGGGTGTGCTAAAGTTAATTCAGATACCTTTAATCGTTAAAGTTCCATTTAAGTGCTAAGTTCTTCTTTCAGTTATGGCAATTTATGCGTGATTTAAAAAGGCGTTAAGAAATTCAATACGCGAATATTCAATAGTACGTTTGCAATCGTTTGCCTTGGCAGGAAGGCGCGCGCATAAGCCGGCTTCTGTGAGTCTTCTACGAACAGTTCTTTTGCTGATTTGGGTTCCACTGTCTTCTTAAAACTATTTTCTAATATCCTCAGCCGTTTTGAAGCGGTTTTGCAAGCTTATGCTTTTTAAAACGCGATTCTCTGCCGCATTGGACTTTCGGACCCGTCCTGACCCTGGTTTCCGCTGCAAAGATCCAGTTTCATTACGCTTTATTAAAAAAACGCTGATGGACGATTTACTGAATCCAATTCTTCCACTAATGTCCCGTAGACTCAGCTATTCCGAGCGCAATGCCAAAATCTGAGCTTTATCGGCGCAACTAATTTTTTAAAAATTTGGCATTTTTTCATTTTTTTAAAAATTTGTATGGTACTTGTCATGCCAGTAACAACAGAATTATAAAAAATGCACATAATGCATGCATTTATACAATACCCTACACCTAAAAGTTTAAAAAAAATAGCGAAGCTAGAGGTTGGGGCGGGGGTGGCGGTCCACTCTGGGCGGCACAATGTCGGGGGCGGCAGTTGTGGAAATCAAGTAGGGACTTATTGAATTCTAGGCATTTTTGGGGCTACAAGTTGATTAACCGTCCTGGGCTCCATGAGACCTAGCTACGCCTCTGTATAAATATTAGGCGTGGTCATTACCTTTTTCAAAACAAAATAACTAGCTTAGTTGTTTTATAATTGTGTTCATTTAAACTTTATTTCCGTGGTAATAAACTTGTTTTCATACTGCTATTCTGTATATGTAGTGTTTGATGTCGCACCCAGTTTTGATGTAATAATGTTTTTTTGTAAAACAAGTTGTTATCTAAAGTTTTATTCAGGAAGTTTATATATTTAACAATATAACCCTCTTTTGCCTGTGTAACCTAAAAGTGGGCAGATCACGCCCATATTGGCATATTAACGGATAATGCTACTCTATACCCAGGAATGAAATTTTGTTATAATAGCTCAAAAACGAACGCTGATATCACATTTTTAATAAAAAATAGGCGTGGTCGTGGACCGATTTTGCCCATTTTCAATACCAACCTGCACCAATACCAATCACGATATCTTCACCGGTGATTTTAAGAGACAGACAGACAGACAGACAAACAGACAGACGGACGGACATGGCTAAATCGACTCAGGAGGTCACGCTGATCAAGAATAGATATACTTTTCTAAACCTATCGTCTCTATTTCTATGCGTTACACATTTCGTTACAAAGTGAATATACCCTTACCTTAAGGTGTAGGGTGTAGTAAAAAGGTAATGACCACGCCTACTATTTATACAGAGGCGTAGCTAGGGCTCATGGAGCCCGGAACGGTTAATCAACTTGCAGCCCCAAAAATTCCTAGAATTCAATAAGTTACTACTTGATTTCCACAACTGCCGCCCCCGACATTGTGCCGCCCAGAGTGGACCGCCACCCCCGCCCCACCCTAGCTTCGCCACTTTTTTTAAAACTTTTAGGTGTAGGGTATCTAAGATTCGGCCATGCCGAATATAGCTTTCTTACTGGTTTTCAAATTAATTTTTTAAAACGGGAAAAAACATAGCTTTACATTAGGAAAACATGTGGTTGGACTGTGCTGCCAGAAATATTTAATTTCTGTCATAAAGGTTACCATTATAAAATAATTATTACACAATTTTCTTAATGGGAATTCTAGAAAAAAGGGAATTCTTTTCTAAATGGAAATTTCACCCGAGGGACTTTAACGTAATTTTTCAAATACTTTCGAAATTATTTATTATGTATAGAAAATTTGTCGTTTTTTAATGCAAAATACTAATTTAGAAAATTAGAAATAGTTTCATTTGTATTAAGTAAAATTTGTAAAAGATATATGGCTTTAAAATTGAAAATGGGTGAAATTTCACCCGAAGACCGTATGAGGGTTAAATAAGTAGATATTTGTAAATACATGATCCTTTCAAGGTTTTTTCCCAAAGCAGGCACAATACTTATAGGCCTAAAGTCTGTAGGGTGGGACGCAGATGCAGATTTAGCAATAGGGATTATTGTGGCTGATTTCCACAGAGTAGGAAATCTCGAGCATGTCAGGCAATGATTCATGATGTGGGTTAGGGGAGCTATAATATACGGTACCTTAACAAACCTAATCGATAATCCATCAACCCCCACCGCATTAGAGGTTATTTTGTATACATTGCTACATCACTTTCATTAACAGAAGAAAATACAAACGGAGAAATGGATGATATACCTGACGTTTCAAAAATTCAGTTCTATCAAGAATACCACTATAGGGACTATAGCTAACATTAGCCAAAAATATATCATTGAGTACATCCGGATCCAAATCACATTATTCTTCGACTTTGTCAACAATTCTTAGCTTCTTTACATTTTTCCATTCCTGTTTAGAGCTCAAGTTGTGATTAAGCTTTGAGCTAAGATACTCCTTTTTTTAATTTCTTAATAACATGGTTGCTGTATTGCGAGCACTACTTTTTTCCATTTAGAATGAAGTTTATTCCTTTTTTTATGGCCACTAAGACACTATCAGTAAACCATCCTGACAACCTCTGTTTAATACTCGAATTGATCGCAGTGGAACATGATTGAAAAAAGCAGTATTCAATTTTGTCATGAAGTCATTGAGTTTATCATCAACTGTTTCATAGAACCAGACGTCATTCCAACATATTGCTGATAATTCCCCATATAAGGACTCATTAATTAAGTCCATAGGAGGGGTGCATTTTCCGCACGTAATGAAACGTAATGAAACGCTTGTCTGGGCTCAACCTATACGTCCTATCTATTTTTACCACCTTATGCGTTCCACCGTATATGTACATATATCAAATATATACACTAGGTTGGACCTTAGCTGTAGTGGGCGAAAATTTTTTGCAGCATTTTTTTACGCCGCCTCCTAAAATTGTTCCATTGGGTCAAGAAATAATTTCTGTAAAATATGAAGTTGATCGGATAACAGAAAGACGTGGCATATTCATATGAAACTTGCAAAAAATGCGAAATTTGTATCAACGAAAAGGAATGAAGCAAACATTTTTAATAATGGTTAAATGTTCTTCATATTCAAGAATATGCATAATATTAGTGATACAGTATAGTTTTTTCAGCATAATAATTAACTAATACCTGCATTTTTTAAATTATAGATATTAAATTTTATGCATCTTATTGTGAGTTTCCTTTTTTTTTTATTTATACAGGATGTTTCGCATAAGAGGAGACAAAAGGCTAGGGCATGTAGGTTGGGTCAAGACAAGAAAAAAATCGTATGGGAGGGGGGTGCATTTCCCCCCGTTTAGACGGGAGGGGCCATTTTCTAAAAACTCGTCTAAAAACCGGAAAAAAAATATTAAAAAATAACGGCGATATCTGGATCACTTTCGCTTATTGGGTTTGAAAGCCAAATATCGGCCTCTTAATATTCTTTTTAAATTACGTTCCTATGTCAAACGGTTTTTGAATAAATTAATTCCAAAGTTAAAATTCGGAAAAAAATTCCGAAAAAAAAATTTTGGTCGCAATTTTTTTCGTTAAAATACGGTATTAAGTATAAAATTGTGTCCGACCATAAAATTCTCTAATAATTTCTAGAGAGAAAGCTTCAAACCGGAAAGATCTATGTTTTGTAGTTTCCAAGAAAAGTGAAAATTATATACCGACCAAAAATTTTTTTCGGAATTTTTATTCCAAATTTTAACTTTGGCATTAATTTTCTCAAAAACTGTTTGACGTAGGAACCTAACTTAAAAAGAATATTAAGAAGCGGACATTTGGGTTTGAAAATCAGCAAGTTATCTTGATGTAACCATTATTATTTTGTGATATAAAATAAATATAGAAACGCAATTATTTCTATTTCAAAACTTTGTGGTCGATGTGCCACGTCTTCCCGATGTCAAATCGATCTGAAATTTTGTACAAATTACTTTTTCATGAAATAGCCCAATTTTAGAGGGCGGCGTGGTAAAAATGTTATGGTCGAAAAATAAGGTCCACCCTAATATACACATATATACATATACATACATACACGAGTATACTTACAAACATGCGTCGTACTGTACACCAGAAGTTCACGATGTCGGTGTAGCGGTATCCTCAAAAAATGTCCATAAAGTGGATCTCGTTAACTTTTGGAGCAGTCGCTCACTTAAAATTTATATTGCGCTCCAAAGCGCATTTGTGTTTTTTCTCGCTCTCGTTGTCGCGTTCTTTCGATATGTGAAAAAATTTGCTTATGGGCTCCACTAATTTATGCAGCCACGATTCAAGCACAAAACGTTGGTTTGTAGTTTCCTTTCGCTCTCGTTGTTGCAATCTTTTGATCGTTTGAAAAAATGTTGCTTATGTGCTCCAACTAATTTCTGCAGCCACGCATACCAACTAAAAAACCAGCATCTTTTGCTGGATAATTTTGTTTTGTGCTCATTTCGTTGTCGCGCTCTTTGATAAATTTGAAACGAGAACCATCTCGTGCTCTCAAACATTTGTGAAGACACCCACGCCAAGAAAAAAAACATCAACTCAACACGCTTTTCTTGCTTGCTCGGAAGAATTATATCATATTCATATATTCGTGCTCGGTGTTAGTTTGCCCTTGAAGCTAAAACATGTCGTCTCATTTTTCGTGATCTCGCTGTTCAGTTATACCAATTTTGAAACTGTAACTCTAAATTTTTTTTTTTGCACGCCAAGTGTTAGTTTGCATCGCAGTTAACAATACGTCGTATGCTCTTTTACTGTTCGCTGATGTTAAAAATACATACGTACGCTTTGTTTTCATACTCGCATTGTTTGTTTGCCCCTTCACTTAAAAGAAATAGGTTAATTTTTCCCGTTTTTCTTTTAGGTTTTATTATTTAGGAAGTAAAAAAATTACATACAATCATCGGCTCAGTATTATTATATACTCAGATTTCGTACTTATTTAATATGTTAATGTATTATGGCAATGTGATTATATCTTTGTACTGTACAATGAATAATCATCGTCCAGAAATCTCCTTTAACCAATGTTGTGAGCTTATGTTGGGGTGGGGGTGGCATGCGGCTAAGCTCGCCGGCAATATGGGGTGGTTTCTTGCCACCCTGGCCCACACAGAAAATCAAAATCGTGCCATTATTAATTTTAATTATAAAGAAAGAAAAAAAAATAGGAGAAATGTGAAGGGACGTTTACACTGGGTCACTTCCTCATACACCATCTAATTCCTAGTGGGTCGGTTCACTCACGCCCTTTCACACATACTTGCACCTAACCATAACAATCGCTCCTCCCACTCTCCAGACTCACCCTCTTTCATCCTTCCCCATCCACCCTTCCATTCTTTCTTGACCTCACCGAAATCACCATTCACCCATACACTACATCAAACTTACGTCACCGTACGTCCTGAGCCGCCCACCCCCTCTGTAACTCAGCCGAGTTACAGCCATGAACCGCGCTTGGCTCTCAGCGTCTTTCGGTTCCCTTTTCCGATGTCCGTCCAAGTCTCCGTTAGTTCGTCAGTCTACTTCATTACGTCCGGTCTGTCTGTCTGTCTGCCACGCCTACCAGTGCCGGTGTTAGGCTCACCAGCCTAAGTGTTTGGTTTTAGCAATCCTTTTTTTTTGTTAAGACCCAAGTAAGCGAAATTTAGTGTTCAATGCATTTCTATATTTATTTAACCTCAATTTCAATTTTTGTATCCTTATGCCTAATTACAATCTTCTGTATAAATATTAAATACAGTCGAACTTCCTTATAGTGAACTTCTATACAATGAAGTTCTCCTTATTTTGAACTAAAATCAAACACAGCTTTTTCGTTCCACTTTCAATGTATTTTGATCTCCGTTTAATGAATTTCCATACAGTGAATTTTTCTTTACAATGAACAAAATTTTGGAGACAAAAATACATTTTACGTGTGTTTTTGTCTCCATATAGTGAACTATTTTTACCAGCTTTATTTTACACTTGTTGGCAACACTTGTTGCATACAACAACAACTTGTTATGAACAACTTGTTTATAAAGATAATAAGTAATATTTTTTGGATTCCCAAAATATGAAAATGAAAACAAAAAAGTTAATGAGTACCGGAGTAGTATTTCTATTGAAAAAAAGGTATTGGGAATTGGGTGAAGAATTGGGATTTTCTTCCACTTTAAGATTTAGCTGTTCTACAGGCTTCATTTAGAAAACTAGCTAACATCGATTCATCATTTGAAGACTATGTCAATGTAGATATTGATGTGCAAACCATGGGTATTCCGTCCGATGAAGATATTCTAAGCAGTGTTTTAGACAGTCGTGGATTACAGCAGATTATATCAGATGACGATGAAGAGGAACTGGGCGGTGAAGTAATGGCAAATATTGATAAACGTCAACTACATTAGAACAACTCTTCACTTGATGTACTATGACCTTTTTTGGAGATGGAGAGCAACGTTCCGACAAATGTATTTAAATGTCTTAATGTAATGAAGCTTTTATTGATAAAGAAAAATGGAAAAATGTAGTTCAAACAAAAATACCTGATTATTTTAAATAAATAAAAAACAAAACAAAAAATATTCTGTATAATGAAGTTTCTATATAGTGAAATAATTGTCTGTCCCCGTGTAGCATCAGTATAGGGAAGTTCGACTGTATATTATAAATATATTATCCTGTATTCACCTATGGTTTTAAGTGTAAGTGTACTAATTTTCTTTGAATGTGTTTATCGTAAGTATGTATATATATTTTTCTTTTAATTTCTAGACAATATGGTAAGTAGAATTAATATATAAGGTAAGTGAAGTAAAAGGTAAGTAATAATATAATAATTTTCTTTGAATGTATTTATCGTAAGCATGTTTTTCTTTTTATTCGAATAACAATAAGGTAAGTAAAAATAATATAAAAGGTAAGTTAAGTAAAAGGTAAGTTAAGTAAAAGGTAAGTAATAATATAAAAAAAAGTAAGTTAACAATAAGGTAAGAAATCAACCACCAGAATTATTATATTTTTTCTTTTCTCAACGGTGACTTACCAGTACCAAGATCATCGATGATGGTGCCACCATGAATCCCTTTTTACCTGTAAGTAAAGTAAATCCTTCCTCTTTTTTTTCTGTTTATATAAATCGCCTATTTTCTTTTGTGTCTAATATAGATTTTGTAGTGGTTTTTTTTTATACCTCTTTAGTTTTATAATTATTTACCTTTAAAATCAAATCATAATTTTTTTTTTCTTATTCTATTTCTACATTTCCTTTTTTTTTCTGACTTGCTTTTTCTTTCCTCTTCTATACTATTGTTCGCTCTTAACTGCTCACTAAATATACATATGTGTGTATGATCTATTCTTTGCGTTGTTTTCAGCTTTTTTTCTGCTTTCGGGAGCAATATCACTTTAGCGGTTTTGCCCCGATTTTTTTGATACTTTTTTACCGTTATTTGGGACCATTATAATGGTAAATAGCTGCCCACTTTTCGGGGCGTGACATTAGTTTGGGTATTATCGGCGTTTGAAGTCCGCGAAAGGTCACCTATTTGAAGGTTTATTATTCCGAAATTAGGTAAGGTACACTAATGGTCGAGGTGGAAAGGTGTTTGCATGCCCCTCATTTCCCTAGTACACCATTTTACCGCCAAGTTTACGGTTTGGAAGATATTTGAGTTTTAAGAAAAACAATTGTGGGGGTGCCATTATAAAACCTCTCTCTTTATTATAACCCTCAGTATGTCAAACACCGGCTACGCAACAGTATAGTGTTTTGTGGCTAATTTTAGGGCACTTTTTGATTATAACCCTCAGTATGTTAAAATGCTATAAAACGAAACTTTTGAGGTCTGTAAAACGCTAATTGTGTATATTTCAGTGAGTGTGGTTGGAATCGCTGGAGCACCTCCAACATATTATATATCGTTGAAAAGAGAAAATCATGGGCTTTAAGGCTATTGATTTTAATACATACCTTAATTGTCATATAAGAGGTAAGGGGAAGGTTTTATAATAGCACCTCCACCATTTTTTTCTTAAAACTAAAATATCTCCTAAACAATTGACAATATCGAAAAAATGTATATTACTAAAACATAGGTGCAAATATTTCGGTATATATATATATCGGTATATATACCTTCTCTATACGGCTAATAGTTTGGGACTTATCGCTCGCTAAAGATTCTGCATTTCCGCAATTCAAACGCCCATATCTTCTATAAGGAAGCCACGCCCCCAAAAATATTTTGGGATTCGATTCTTCGGTGAAAAACGAAGGTTTATATACCTTATAGCACATTATAAGCCTTATATAAACATTATATACTTTCAACAATAGTTTTCACTAGGAGCTAATTATTATATACAGGGTGTAACGCATGAGGTACGCCAAAAAGCTAGGACGAGTAAGTTGGGTCGAGACAAGAAAAAAATCGTATGGGATGGAGGGGGGGGTGCATTTTCCCCCGTTTAGGAGGGAAGGGCCTTTTTCTAAAAACGCGACTTAACATCGGAAAAAATATTATTAAAAAATAATCTTTAGATCTAGATAACTTTTGCTTACTGATTTTCAAAGCCAAATGTCCGCTTCTTAATATCCTTTTTAAATTAGGCTCCTACGTCTAACAGTTTTTGAGAAAATTAATGCCAAAGTTAAAATTTTGAATAAAAATTCCGAAAAACAATTTTTGGTCACAATTTTTTTTTTAAATACCCTATTAAGTTCAAATATTTTTCCGACCGAAGAATTCTCTAATCAATTCTAGAGAGAATGCTTCAAACCGGAAGGATCTATGTTTTGTAGTTTCCGAGAAAAGTGAAAATTACGAAGCATACTTTCCTTTCAAATACCAATTTTTTGGCTACTTGTGTTTTATTACCGGTGCAAAAATATGAAAAATAATGCTCTGGGGAAGGAGTTTAGATCGTAATTTTCAATTTTCTCAGGAACTACACAAGATGGATGATTCGTGCTTGAAGTATTTTCTTTAGAATTGTTTGGAGAATTTTGTGATCGGAAAAATATTTATACTTAATACCGTATTTTTATACTTAATACCGCGATACGGTGTCAGAGTAGCGCCATAACTCGGTTCCAATTTATTTCAGAGTCCATTTACAGAACGGTAGAGGTTATTAAAATCGCCAGTGATGTTTATAGTAGCGGGGTGCGGCATCGTGATCTCTGGCCTACGTCCAATATTGTTGCGTCCCGGTTTATTCAAGGTCAAGGTCTCTCAAGGCAGTGGCACGCACCACACTCACAACAGTCAGCACGCCGAGCTATGTATGTCTGTCTGTCTGTCCGTTTTACAACGCCCACATATGTCAAACCTACTTCTCCCACTTCCTCCCGTGCCCACTTCCACTGTTTGAAATACGAACGATTTTGATACTGTTCATAGAAGAATATATTTTTAAGCAGTTTTTTTTCTCATTAGCGGTTTTCTTGCCTTTATTTTTTCAACACTATTGTACTTTTTGCATTTTTATAACATTATATATTTTACTTAGTATTGTTGTTTTTTTTTATTAGCACTAACACTATTGTAGATCTTTCTGTTTAAATTTTTATTCATGTTCCGTTTCTTTTGATTTTTGCAATCAAGAAATCTTTAAAGTTTTCACCAAATATTTTTAAACGTTTTGAAGTGCTCTTTTATTGTTTAATTTTTCACTAACTTTTTTTTAAAATTCTGTCTATTAATGTCTATCTCCTTTTTTTCTATTAACTATGCGCGCTTGCACTTCTCAAATCGTTCACCTTTTCACCTTAACCGCCAAAACTCCAATCTCCTCTACTCGATCAATCTTTACTATTCCTACCTTTCAGAATCTTACTCTCCTCTTTTTCTCCTTTCTTCTCCTTTTCTATTTCCACCATCCCCATTCATTCACCACACACCATTCGGCTCGTTTACACACAAGTTTCTCTTACATCAACATTCAACCCTAGGAGAACTTGCGTGACAGCTGTAAGGTGAAAACAATGCAACTTAAAAATAAGCAGGTAAGGTTACATGAATAACTTAATTATACTGTAGTGTACCGATATACCCGAACTCCGCTCCTGAGTTTTTAATACACATTTCTAGATCTAGCACATCTTGAGAAACTGTGCTTATTTCCAACACGCTAAAGTGCAATGCATGGTGACCGACTTTCTGCTTGCACTTTTCACTCCACTGCAATAGTTTCAAATTTCTTTTTGAATGAACCGCCCAATTCTAAGCCAAACTTATAATTGGGCAATGGTTCAATAATTAACACAATAGTAATGACTTAGTATTGTAAACAATATAAAATATTGAGTGATTTCCAAAGTGAGAAAATTCGAGAAAGGCGATATGATTACGCTAATAGAATGTAAGAGTAGATTAAGTATATCCAAATAATTATATTGACATTTTTCACTCTAACAGAAAGAATTGTTTCCCTTAGGGTATAAAAACCCAAGCGATCCCGAATAAAGCAAGAATTGTCGATAGACAGCCAGAACACTTCAGGCTTTTATTTTCGATTCTCCGCCAATTTAATTGTAAAGCGAAGTATAAAGCCAACTTAATTGCAGGCTTTGTAATCCTGTCTAGCGTCGTATTACGCCAGACATTAGTTTAGGTCGACCCTCCTTTTAGGAAGTTTTTCAAATATTCGAGTTGTCAGAATAAAACAGATAACGTCGACCTCTACATGGCGATCCTGCAGCGTTCCTGAAAAACATAGTAATCCTGCCAGACTACTGGAAATAAAAATAACAAAATCCTGCCACCATACTGGAAATAGTATTACAAGATCCTACCAGACTCCTAGAAATAAAAAGATCCTGCAACACCATTGACAACATTATTAGATGGAATACATCCCGGAAAGTATCACCGCAAGTGCCGTACCAGCACCGAAATACGTACCCACAATCATCACGGAACAAGGCCCCAAAAAACTGACGATAGCGGAATACCAAAGAAGACAGCAAAAGAAAAAAGAAGCCGAACTCACTCGTATCCCGAAGGATACAACTCAAAAAAAGAAACAACGAGGAGGACAATTAGTAAAAGATAGAAGACTGCTGAGACATCTGAAAAACTTGGTATCGTACAACAACAACACACCAGCCTGGGACGTAGCGTGCCGAATTTGGCAACAACTAGACAAAATAGAGCAGAGGATAAAAAGCAGAAAACAGCAAAAAAACAACAATTAAACATGGGAAAAACCCAATCAAAGGACGAGGTAATAAATATTAACAACAACAACAGCAACGCGGCATTCAACATACTAGATGCAATATTAATTACCATAACAGCATTAGTTATAATTTTATTAATAATACATAAATTACACAATTATTTTAAAAATTATATAAATAAAAGAATAAATATAAGAAGACCTGAAAATGGATACATAAATAAAAATAAAAATGTATAAGTAAAACATTCATTTTAATTTAGAAAAAGAAATTAAAAATACTTTACACAGTAGAAACAACAAAAATTAAACTGAAATAAATACACGATTGGAAAGCGGAAGTAAAATCTTTAATAGGAACTATAGAATTACTAGACGACAGTACAAATGAAAAACTGGACAAATTCTACAAATATTACGCGACAGCAAAAAGTTTATTAACAAAAGAAGTAGAAGAAACAGAATCAAAACCAACAGAAGACACAGAAACAGAAACAAAACCAACAGAAGACACAGAAACAGAATCAAAACCCACAGAAGACACAGAAACAGAATCAAAATCTCAAACACAAGAACCCACACAAATACAAGTAAACAACATGTCTAACTTTAATATAGAAACGGCGATAAAAACCATCCCAATTTTCAATGGGAATTATAACGAATTAGACTCATTCCTGAAAAATATGGAAATAATAGAAAAAAACCTTGTTAACTACTGGCAAGCAAGATCTAGTTCGTTTATCACATTAAACTGAACCAAAACACACACTACAAGAACGGTTCAAAACAAACAAAATAATCCCAAAATTGCATACAGAATTATCAAATATGGTGCAGAGAGGCAATATAACTAACTATAAAGATAAAATATTAAAAACAATAGCGGAACTAAATAATTTGCAAATAAAAGAACTAGGTCCCAACGCCACTGCATTACAAAAAACCACGCTAACAAAAATAAACGACACTTACGCACTAACAATTTTCAAGAACGGCATCAACGAAAACTACAAACAAACAATATTCGCTTCACAACCAAAAACATTTTCAGACGCATTAAGCCTAGCACTAGAACTAGAACAAACAAACAATCAAAATTAATTCCAAATAAACCATGTACGTAACAGAAACTCAAACTATAGACCCCAGACATACAATATTTACAATTAGAATACCACCAAGAACCAAAATAATTCAACCACTCAAATTTAACTTCGAAGAAGAGAAATTATTATTAAATAAAGAAATTGAACCAGGAATTTTTTAAGCAACTCTTTAGCACCCAAGACGGGAATGACACACATAAAAATCTTAAATACCAACAATAACGAAGCAATTCTAACCGTACTAGAAAAACTACAAATTGACTGCGCAGATGACAAAGCGAAACAAGAACTAATACACATTTTACAAAAATACCAAAACATTTTCCACTTAGAAAATGATCAATTATCAGTAAACAATTTTTATACACAAGAAATCTCACTTACGGACAAAACACCAATCTACATAAAAAATTATAGACTACCACACACATACACAGACAAAATAAATGACCAAGTAAACAAAATGCTACAGGACGATATAATAGAACCACCAGAAAGTCCATATAATGCTCCACTGTTGCTAGTTCCGAAGACAGATGACAAAAAGAAATGGAGAGTAGTTGTAGACTTTCGTAAATTAAACGATAAAATAGTCAATGATAAATTCCCATGACTAGAGGACATTCTCGATAAATTAGGAAGAGCAAAATGGTTTTCAACTCTAGATATGACTAGTTCTTTTCATCAGATAAATTTAGAAAAAAATTCACGACCCCCAACCGACTTTTCTACAACAAACGGTCATTTTCAATTCAAAAGACTACCTTTTGGATTAAAAATTTCTTCAAACAGTTTTCAAAGAATGCTTACTATAGCACTCTCAGATTTAGAATCCCAAGCTTTTCTATACGTAGATGATATAATTGTTTTCGGATGTAGTCTTGCTCACCATAATGAAAATTTAATTCATGTGTTAGATAGACTACATAAATACAATTTAAAATTAAATGCAGAAAAATGTTGTTTTTTACGACTAGAAGTCATATACCTAGGTCATCTAATAACAAAAAATGGAGTAAAAACAGATTCATCAAAATTCCAAACAATTATAGACTATCCAATTCCTAAAAACTCAGATGATGTTAGATGATGTTAGAAGAGAAGATAGCATTTTGCAACTATTACAGAAGATTTATACCAAACTTCGCGGACATAGCTAAAGATTTAAACACACTTCTAAAAAAGAACACTAAGTTCGAATGGAATGAACAATGTCAACATGCATTTGAACAATTAACCAGAAAGAGTGTTAACTTCGGCCTGGCCGAAGTTCATATACCCTACACACGTTTACTTAAAAATTAGGCGACGCAATGGTCTATTTTTTTTTTTCCTTTTCAATCTCAAATATCCTGTGATGACAGAGAATAATCTTGGCAAATTTGATGAAAATATATCTATTCGTTCTACTGTTATCGAGTTTTATTTAATTAGTGGGCGGACAACGCCCATTTTTGGTAGTCTAGTTTGGTCAAAAACAGATGATTTATGAATAAAATTTCAACCTCAAATTCATTCTACAAGCTGATAAATTGAGCTATAAGCATGGATTAATTTATATTTATTATAAAAAGTACGCGTGGCAATGGTCCGATTTTGCCCATTTTCAATACGAATGAGTTTCTGATGATAGTCAATATCATCAACAGCCATTTTGTAACGGGATATTTGACAACATATTCTAAAGGATTTTGGTCCGCTGATTCCAAAAATGATAAAATAAAAAAAATGAATCGAGCCGTTTTCGAGATAATCGTTTTTGAAATTTTTGGCCACCTTACGTTAAGGTCCATCCACTTGAAGAGCTACTACAGCTGACATATATAACCGATTCGATTGCAACTAAGATTAAATTAAAGAGGAAGGATGCACGCATATTTTTTGCTAACATTACTTTGGAATCCGAAAAAGTGTTTAAAAGCTTTTGCTGAAATCGTAACTTCAAAAGAGGAATTTTTTAAGAAAAAAGACAAAAAACTGGTATATATCTGTATGTAAAAATATGTTCCCGAAACTTTTTTACCCTTTTTATTTTTTATATCGATAGGATATAAATGGTTTCTTGGTGCGCGTTAAAGTGAATTTAGTGCTTTTCACAAATATCTTGGCAATTGATCGTTATACACGAAATAGTGTGAGTTTGTACTTGATACAGTGTGCGTTGGTTTGTGAACAATGTTTTTGTACTTTCCGCGATTGTCATTTCCTAGAAACCCATTAAAATCGGCTTTACCTGGATTCTATTCCCGATGTATGTACTTCATCCTTTTACCGCTATTATTTCAGATGCAGGTACTTCCACCGTACTTTTTTTTACTTTTTCGCAGTTTTTTCTTTTTTGCATCAGCTTTAGTCGTGTTGTGTTTTTCAAAATTATATTTTTTAAGCAAAATGCCGAATTTCTTATACAATCAAGATCCAAACAAGATTTGCTATGTTTGCGGCTCGAATGTCTCTGATGATGTACTTCTCGAACTCTGATCTAGACTTCTTCCCGGAAAATTTGGGTGCTTTACGCGACGGGCATGGGGAAAGATTCCACCAGCAGATTCCATGGCAATTGAAAAGCGCTATGAAGGATCCTGGGGTGCAACTATGATGACGGATATAAGCGAAGAAGCACAAATAAAAATCATTTTTAATTTAGAAAGTATTTATTTTGTTGTATGTCGCGATCGCAATTTCCAGTTCACGGAGACAAGAACTTTCAAGGCCAGTATTATTGTTTTTATAATACTACTCCGCGAGGGAGTCAAGGCCAAGTTCACATTAATGCAACCACAGCACTTTGCATGGTAAGCCCGAACCTTTAGTTTAATTTGGTTTAGTCAAGCTTTGGTTTATTTAACTTCCAAAGCCAAGTCAACAAAACAAAAATTGTCGCTTTAACTGTTTTGCACTATTTAGCGATTGAATTCGCAGATGAATGCCACAGTACATTTTGATTTCAATAAGTATTTTAAAAAATTAAAAAAATGTCTTTATCCTTGAAGATAATGAAGATTACGATGCCGTCCAACCATGAAATGAGTTGTTCCGGCAAAATACTTACCAGCAGCAGAATTTAATAAGGACTTTGTTCATTGAACAATATTTTCAATAATTTAATATTACAAACATTTTATAAGCTTTCGTTTTAATTTAGTAACAATAAAACTACATTACAATAATATTAAAATATGGCATTCATTACAAAAAAATTATTATTCATATATTTATTTATATTTAAGTTCTTTCACTTTCATATTATGCAATTCATCTTTTCGTTGCTCCTCTCTCTCAAACGCCGCTTTAAGTAAGCTTATTTCCGTTCTTTTCTTATCTTCTTCTAATTCTAAAATTTGATTTCTTTTCTCATGCTCTTCTAAGATTTGTAGCTCACTTTCTTTTAATTGCTTTGTAATTTCAAAAAGTTGAAATTTCATTGCATCGGAATCCAACTGCCAATAAAAGATAAATTATAAAAATAAATATAATCACTGCAGTTCATGTTTTCTTGCATTATTTCTTGTAGTGTTCTTTTTCTTGTTTGCTGTTTGTTTGGATTCTTTCATAGTCGTTGGAACCTCGTGGCTGGCGTCCAAAGTACTTTCCTCCAAATATTCCACTTGAGCTTAAAAGCAATTTCTTAAAAAAGTTTAGGTAAATTGTCTTTTAATGACATTTATGTATATACCACTGGGTCAATTGCATCACAATCGAATGCACTTTCATCGACCTCAAACTCTGCGGGGATTAGAGCAAGTAGTTCCATATCTTCTCTATTTGGCAAATCTGGAGGTGGTCCACCTCCAGTGGCATTGACGCTTCGACGATAATTTGACAGTCTATTTTTCGCCTGCATTTTCGTACTACGCCACTGGCACTGTAATTGCTTCAAGTCCCTTTTAAAAGTACTAACTTTATTGAATCTAATAGTTAATGGTCTAATTGTAAATAGGTAATTTGTTACTATACAATACTTCGGAACTTACGGATGGAGTACTGATTGCCACGCTTCTCTCTTTTGTTTTGAAGTGTTTGTGTCAAGCTTCTGTAAGTGCCATGTTACATTGCAATTTTTTGATTGCTGCAAATTGGGATATTTTACTCTCTCAACAATTTTTTATTTGTTGGTATGTTACATTGCAATCAGTTTGCCAGCAATCTGTCAAAAATAGTATCAGAACTATGCGTAGTATTTCATACCGATTTGCGATTTTCGCAGTCATTACAAATATCAAAAGTGATAAACAATGCACACAATTAAAGAATTAGAGGAAATTCTACTAAAATTATTAACAAACGCTAAACATTTTGTTCAAAGCACGAAAAATAATAAGCAATCGCAGCCAACGAGGTAAATTTTTACTTGGATGGAATTGGTTGCAGAAATAAAGAGTTGCTTTGCGCAATTATTTTCACCCAAAATTACTTTTTCTGGTAAAAGTGGATCTTTTTTACTCCAAAATGTGCTTACTTTTTTATTACGCCACACAAGAACACCGTTTTGATTGAAATTTGGAGCCGTCGACGGCAAATTTTTTGATTCCGGGTTCCGTAGTTCATCGGCTCTCTTTCTCTCACGGATGAACTCGGCGTTGACAGTTTTGTACAGAAAACAAAAACAAAGAACAAACCGAAACAATCAAAAAATTGCAATGTAACATGGCACTAAGCTTCTGTAAGTTGCAGTGCATAGTTCCTGTTGAAGAAATGAAAATATGTTAACGACCATAATTACATGAATTAATAATTTTATGAATCAATACACATGGGTGTAAATATTTAAAGAACTAACCTTTTCCGATGATTCCCAGTTTTGAGACCTTTTCCTGATTTTACTAGATTCCATATTTTATTCTAAAACTTCAAATCGCGTTATATCTTTCCAAATGAAATTCAAAAACGTCAAATTTTTTACTTTTTTTTTATTGACCCTTTTCTTTTAGTTTTTCTTAATGCGACTTCGTCGCTCTACGTCCGTCGACAACCGAGCCAACGTGGAAACAAGAAAAGATTCTTACCAGAGTCGAGTATTGTACGTAGAGCGACGAAGTCGCATTAAGAAAAACTAAAAGAAAAGGGTCAATAAAACACGAAGGATCCAAGCAACAAGAAGAGTTTAATTCGAAGTCCAGAAGAGGATCGGCTCCTAATTTCAAAAGACCTCCCTACCTCACCAAAAAACGGCCCCACATTTTAGGATACTTAACTGGAAAGAGCATATTGAAAGTAGAATAACAAGGCCTAGAGAACATGGCCCACTTTCGAGGGATGCATAGGATCGAGATGGGGACTAAAACTACATATAGTCAACTGGGTATATCTCAGCGTGATCTGCCCGATGCTAACTTACGCTTCAGTAGTTTGATGGTGCGCGCCTAAATACCAAGTGTAACGTAAATCCACTGGAAAGGGTGCAACGATCATGCTGCCTCGGGATCTGCGGAGCGTTAAACACTAAACACCTCAACAAAGGCGATGCAGGTCATCCTCTCCATACGTCCGATAGACATATAGGTCAAGTATGAAGCAGCAGGTGACATCAGAAGTGGTGTACAGCTGAAAAAAAAAACAACTATAACACTTTTGGCGCAGATCTACTTGATACACCCGATATGGGCGCCTGGATATCAGAGTATTGAGGGCAACAAAATGGCTGATGAGCTGGCGCGAAAGGCACCATGTCGGATGAGGTAACCCAGCTAAAGGGCCCCTAAAAAACCATATAGCGGGCTGTGCATACTATCTTTATTATAGGGCTTTGGTCACGTCGGGGGGCTCTGGGGTTACTAAAATACTTCTATCCAGAAGTAAAGATAAACTAAGAATAATTATAGGCATCCTGACAGGACACAATGAAGTCAGAGGCCACCTACGGAAACTACGTAGTCTGGAATCTGACACATCAGGTCCTGTATGGAAAACCTAGAAACTCTGACTTGTGCAGGTCCTGTTTGGAATACCCAGAAACACTGGAGCATTATCTGTGTGACTGCCCTGCCTTTTGCAGGGAAAGGGTACAAACACTGGGCTCTACTCAAATAACTACCCTTGAGGATATCGGCTGGAAGGCCATAAAGGGGCGTGCTAGGCAAGGGGTTCTTTGAGTAAATAGAATAGCTGCACCGCTGTTTCCCCCACCCCGTCCGCTTCACGTTCCTTTTCTGAGGAGGCGCATAATGGGCCATAAGGTCTAAGTGAATCCGGGCTGCGGCCTGATGACTCTCTGGAGTCCCTCTAACTAACCTAACCTTTTTCAGCAACATCTGAACTTTTCTTCTTCTTGTAAAATACTTGTACAACAAAATAAAACATTTATCCATTTCAAAACCTATCATTATATATATTAATTTAATAAACGTTATTATAATTGTTTTATAAATTTTTTTTTATAGCCTGCACCTGAACCGTATGACCACAGTGTTGACGAGAGGGAGCATACAGTGGAACAATGGAAAGAACTTATTTACGAAGAGGTAATGGATTATGAAGCGCGCAATACTAATTTACCATTGACTGATTCTCGGTAGAGCCCAAAAGCTTTTTTCAGTGTAACAATGATTTTGTACTAAAACTAATCAATAGCTCATAAAATGTATTAATTATGAGAACAATAAAAACATTTGACTAATATAAGTTTAGAACTTTTATATTTCAATGCTCCATCAGGCATTGGTGAAATTCGGTAAGAAACATTGGCATAAATATATATATATATATATATGAACATAATTTCATGAGTTTGTGATTTTCTCTTGAATGGCCGAGATCGGTCTATATATTGTAACGAGTTTTGTTTTTCAGCCTTGGATGAAGCACAGTCTGCCCAGGGTTCGCTCGAAGGGGTCTCGTAACCCTCCAAGTTATTCAACCGCCACATGAATTTCGAACGACTGTTTTCACAGTCTAGCACTGACTCTTTGCAGAGTTCAGCTCGGTGGATTGGCTGTATTGGTTTTTATCCCTATATCTACTTAACAATACAATTAGTGTGGTTTTACCTACTCGAATCTAAGGGCAGAGTGCCACGCAGCAGACGGCTGTACAGTTTCCCTACGCAAAATCACCTAAGCAGGAGATCCTAGCCAGCTTGTTTCTCGGCGGAAGGCCTAAAGTAAGGTTTTGGAAGCGTCGGGTGCTTTCCAGCGGAAGGCCTTAATCTTATGTAAGGAATGCAGAAGTGCTTCCCTGCGGAAGAAATATGTACATTGTATTTTAAATTTAGACTACACATTTGGTTTCCATTTAACGGTATATAAAATTAATAAAGAAGAATAGCCAAAACTTAATCGTCACTAATGTTGAAATTTTTATGTGACTGGTGGAGATTTGGCAAGTGAAAAAGTGATAAAGTTAAATTCAGTGTTTAAACTTTTATTCCAGAAAAAGTTAATTGTTATATATTTTTGATACAAATTTTCCATAAAAACTATGATAATATTAACAGTTCTATTATATTACAATATATTAATTGTGATTAATTCATCAGCAATATAAAGGATATTTTCTTCATCAGCTTTATTCACGTTATTCAAACTTTGTGTTCGACCTGCTACAGATTTCCTCTTATTGATAACATTTAATTCTGAGTCTTCATTATAGTCTTATTTGAATTGTAAAAGCTTGAATTGTTCGGACCTCTCTAACTTTATCCAGCGCTGTTTTAAAACCACTGATAAATTAAATTTAATAAATTTAAAAAATTTTTTGTTATAATTCCAGTACAGTCTGGAAGTGATGTTGAAAAGGATAAAAAAATATCTACTTAAGCTATAAACACAATAAGGGATGCAAGATGCAGATTCATTTTTCAACTGTCAAAATTACACGGGCTCTATGGAGATCGAGAAAAAAGTTTTCTTTCCATTTTGCTTCCCTAATTTGCTGCCGCAATTTGCATCCTGCATCCGAGCAAATTCTAATTCTGACAGCTGCAAAAGCGTTCTTGTTCTTCTTCGTTGTTTGTGTTTGTTTACATTGCATTATTTTTATACTCTACAACTTAAGGTAAGGGTATATTCACTATGTAACGAAATGTGTAACGTATAGAACTAGAGTATAGAAAAGTATATACATTCTTGATCAGCGTGACCTCCTGAGTCGATTTAGCCATGTCCGTCCGTCTGTCTGTTTGTCTGTCTGTCTGTCTGTTGAAATCACGACCACAGGAGAACCAATGAAGATATCGTGATGAAACTTTGCAGATATATTGTTTTATGTGGTGGGCTGGTTGGTATTGAAAATGGGCAAAATCGGTCCACGGCCACGCCTATTTTTTATTAAAAATGTGATATCAGTGTTCGTTTTTGAGCTATTACAACAAAATTTCATTCCTGGGTATAGAGTAGCATTATCCGTGAATGTGCCAAATATGGGCGTGATCCGCCCACTTTTAGGTTACACAGGCAAAAGAGGGTTATATTGTTAAATATATAAACTTCCTGAATAAAACTTTAGATAACAACTTGTTTTACAAAAAAACATTATTACATCAAAACTGGGTGCGGTCCGCCCACTTTTACACTACATATACAGTATAGCAGTATGAAAAAAAGTTTATTACCACGGAAATAAAGTTTAAATGAACACAATTATAAAACAACTAAGCTAGTTATTTTGTTTTGAAAAAGGTAATGACCACGCCTACTATTTATACAGAGGCGTAATACAGAGGTCTCATGGACCCCGGGACGGTTAATCAACTTGTAGCCCCAAAAATGCCTAGAATGCAATAAGTCAATACTTGATTTCCACAACTGCCGCCCCCGACATTGTGCCGCCCAGAGTGGACCGCCACCCCCGCCCCATCCTAGCTTCGGCACTTTTTTTAAAACTTTTAGGTGTAGGGTATCTAAGATTCGGCCAGGCCGAATATAGCTTTCTTACTGGTTTCTATTTCAGCTGCTGTAAAATGTGAGTGAAGTGAATAAAGGAGGCGTGACAGGTATAGAAAATTATATATATTCTTGATCAGCGTGACCCCCTGAGTCGATTTAGCCATGTCCGTCCGTCTGTCTGTCTGTTTTTGACTTCATCAAACTTGGCACGAATATTGTCTATCATTAGAAACTCATTGGTATTGAAAATGGGCACAATCGGACCATTACCACACCTACTTTTTATAGTAACTATAAATTCATCCATGCTTATAGATCAATTTCTCAGCTTGTAGAACGAATTTCCGTTTGAAATTTTGTCCAGAAGTCCACTGTCTCTGACCAAAAACAGAGTACCACATATGAGCGTGGTCCGCCCACTAATTAAATAAAATTCGATTACAGGAGAACGAATAGAGATATGTTCATCAAATTTGGCACGAATATTGTCTGTCATCACAGGCTATTTGAGATTGAAAAGGAAAAAAATTGCACCATTGCTACGCCTAATTTTTAAGTAAACGTGTAAACGGTATATAAACTTCGGCCAGGCCGAAGTTAATTTCTGGTTTCTAATTACATCTTTTTGGTTTTAATTACCCTGGCCTGGTTTTAACAGCCATTTTGTAACGGGATATTTGACAACATATTCTAAAGGATTTTGGTCTGCTGATTCCAAAAATGATAAAATAAAAAAAATGAATCGAGCCGTTTTCTAGATAATGGTTTTTGAAATTTTTGGCCACTTTACGTTAAAGTCCATCCACTTGAAGAGCTACTACAGCTGACATATGTAACCGATTCGAAGATTAAATTAAAGGGGAAGGATGCACGCATATTTTTTGCTAACATTACTTTGGAATCCGAAAAAGTGTTTAAAAGCTTTTGCTGAAATCGTAACCTCAAAAGAGGATTTTTTTAAGAAAAAGGACAAAAAACTGGTATCTATCTGTATGTAAAAATATGTTCCCGAAACTTTTTTATCCTTTTTATTTTTTATATCGATAGGATATAAATGGTTTCTTGGTGCTAATGGATTGTGGAAGCTAGCGTTCAATAGCGAGCTTCCAAACCATAAAGTCCATAGCGCTTTGGCATGAAGTGGATTGTGGAAGCTAGCTTTCTGTAGCAAGCTTCCAAACCATAAAATCGCTCGTCTTGAAAAACAAACGATCAGAATCCACAAGCGGAAGAATTAAATCGAGAACGATATTCTTCCGCGATTGGATTTTGCGAATCTCACAAATTTGAAATTGTGAAATAATGGAAATTGTGAACCACGACATATTGACCCACTTCAGTTCGGTCGACGTCTGTGTCAACCGAGCTAACGTCGAAACTAGAAAAGATTCCATCGAGAGTCTTGTAAAAATCTTAGAGTAACATAGTCGCGTATAAAGTCGCGTTAAGAAATAGTGTACAGTAGTGTTAAGTTGCGATTAAGGACACTAGAAATATAATACGGGAGTAATTACATAATAATAACTATAAGTGTGTAAAATCAGAACCAAAGCAGTGTTAAGAATAAAAGTGTCGCTACCCAAAAATATAATAGGAAATGTTATAGTAAGTTTACGAATGAAAAGTGCTAAATAAAACAATAGTATAAAACCGTACAACAAGGCGTTTAATCTCAACAGGACGATAGGCTAGAAGAATAAGAAGATCACCCGTAAGGAGATCGCTCGATTGAGGAAAAAGTGAGTAAAAACAAAATACAGAAATTAATAATAAGATGAGTAGCTTAGGAAAAAGAAAACTTGCAAAGAAGTGAAAAATAAAATTAAAATAAAATAATAGGAAAAAGTGAAATAATAATTCTAATAATAAATTAGAACAGTGAAATTAAAGAAGTGAAAGATAGAAAGTAAGAAGAATTAAAGAATTAATAAAAAGAATTAAAAGAATTATTTTATAATACATTATATATAAATCATAAAATAACTTTCAAGTCCCCAAATCATCGGTTTCATCAAAAGGATGCCTGCGTAAAGCACGGCAAACTTGTCCCTTTGTCCTAGGCATTAGCCGGACAAAAAATTTTACTGAGGTCGACCCTTTTCACTCGGGAAGCGATTTTATAAGTTTAATATTCATTTAGTAGATAAGAGGACTAATTGTCCAAATATAAGGAAAATTTAAACAATTGCAAACTAGCAAAGTAAACAATTTTAAATTAATTTGAAATTCACCTCAAATTAAAATGAAGTGGAATGATTCAAGAAAAAAATTAAGAAACTGCACTAAAACTTGAGGAAAGGTAGACAATTTTACATTTACTAAGATAACAGGTTTTAAATAAAGCAAATATAGAATTTACAATTTGCTGGAATTTAAAACAAAATGCAATTCAATTTAAATCAAAAAATTGAGATAAAAAAAAATAATTTAAATCAAAAGTAACCTTAGAATAACGTAAATCAGAACTCGACTTAAATTTAAATCATATTAAATAAATAAATAAGATAGTGATTTAGCATGTTAGAAAGTGAATAAAAGTCCAATAAGTGAAAAGCAGAAATGCAGGACACGTATTATCAAGCGAACGTATATTCAAGACGAATTTTTAGAATTCAAATTCAAAAATTTTAAAATTTACGTGGTTGGTTACTGTGAGTAACAAATTAGCAAAAATCAGAGTACTTTATTAACTTAAATAAATCCTATTTAGCGTGGTAAACTTGGCCACTCCTTGCTCATTTTCGAAAAATGGCCCAATTATGCCTCTGGATCAAAATCCGCACCAAACAGTGACTCGTTTTGGGTGCACCGGATTTTCAATGTATGCGTGCGGGTTTTCTGTGCCCCAAATGCGACAATTTTGCCTGTTAAATACCCGCCAAGATCAAAATGAGCTTCATCTGAAAAGATGATTTTTTTGGAAAAATCGGCATCTTCTGTAAGTCGATCGCGGGCCCACTTAGCGAAGCGAAAACGCATTGGATGGTCAGTTGGCTTGAACTCCTGTTCAATTCCTAAAGTCCTATTGGGCTTTGTATGGCGTCAATCCAAGGTCTTTATGCAAAATTCGTCTCAATGATGTCTCCGAAATGTTCAATTGTTGAGAACGACGGCGAATTGATGTTGATGGCGCTTCACGCACACTTTCTGCCGCAGCAGCAATATTCTCGGGTGTACGCAATGTTTTTGGCTTTTCACGCTTTGGTTTATCGATGAGGATGCCATTTTCTTTCACTTTTTTCACAAGATAACGAACATACGGTGCTCTTCTTCCAAAATCCGTACGCAATTTTCGCACCAACATTACCATGATTTTCAAAGTAATGTCGCAATATTTCCCAGCGTTGTTCAAGCGTATACACAACCATATTCGTTCAGCGGAAGGATAAAACTAATTATCTGTCAAATCAGACATGAGCTAAGTGTTACCATTCACGAAATAAGCACTAGTTGAAAAAAAAACGTTAGATGGCGGACCCTTTATAAATGATAAACGCAAATTGTTAACAACAGCAATACAATAGAGTAAAAAAAAAAAAAAAATAAAACGCGTAGAGTGTAAGTTTTCGTACTATCATTTTCGGGCGGGTCTTAGAATTTGATTTCAAAGTCACACATTTTTCAAAATAATACGGCATACAGTCGCAAGTGTATGTACAAGAAATTGGAACACTTATTTTTAGAATACACTGGCTTAATAACACATAAAAGCTTGGCTTAATAGCTACACACATTGGCTTAGAAATTTGTATCATTTGGAGAATAAAAGCCACATTAGTGTCAATTGTCGAGGAAAATTGAGGACAAACTGATAACTTGTGAGAGTTGTTTAGTTCGTCAAGTAAGGGAATAAAAATACGGAAAGCATAACGTAAGGAAATAAGCAGACATGCCAACCAATTCCCAACAGTTAAGGAATAACTTTTAATAGCTAAAAACAACTTTAAATAATAGCTAAAACTTATTAACACAAGCAATGAACTCCAACAGGCAACCATGAAAGCAGACAGAGTAACTGCACGAAGCAATTAAGGAAAATTTTGCTTAAATTGCACAAAATTGATTATATTAAACAACAAAAACAAAAGGAGGTCGGGAACTTGAACTTGAAACCGGCAGAATTGCTACCGAGAAACAGTTGGCCACAATGCTGACAAGTATAGAAAATTAAAACACTTAATAAAACGATGGAACATTAATTTGCAGCGCTAAGTAGTCGTTTTACAACATTTTAAATCCAACACTTTAAAATAAATTTAACTTCACAACATTAAGAAAAATGTATGTATACTCGTACATATGTTAATTGTAAACATTAGGAAAAATAAAACCCATTAAACTATATAGCGTTCTTTTAATTCATGGCAGAGTCATTGCAAGAGCAAGCATATTTAAGCTTAGAAAAGAACCATATGGATTTGAAAAGGCAAATAGAAGAATTTGCATCAAAACTTTGGAACATCCTGAAAACCACCGTTTCCAATAAAGAAAATTTAGAGCTAATCAAGACTAAAATACAAGCCCTAGGAGAAAGGTCAACTTTAGAAAAAGCAGACGCAGTCATAGAAGAATTGCTGGATTTCTTTGGAAATATAATAAACAATACAAACCAAAGGCTAAGGGACTGTTCATCAGAATTCAACGCGTTAAAAAATAAGTTCGATACTTATTTAGAGGAAAAACACTTTCAAGAAAACATACTAAAGACCTTAGAAGACGAGAACGAACAACTAAGGAAGTTACTGAAGGACAGGGGTTTAACAGAAGAAACATTAAATAAAACGCTAGAACAGGAATTATCACAAAAATCAGGAGAGGACTGTGCATCCTTAGAAAGGGCGCATGCTAGAATACAAGAACTAAAAGAGGAAAATAGACGCCTACAACAGGAAATAGAGCTAGCGCACGAACAATCACTATACCATAAGGAACCTACCCCAGCCATAGCCAGTCCAAAGGAATATAATTCAGTTTCATTTCCTACATTTAAACCATCAGTGGCACAACAAATCAATATGGGTATAGCAGAAATAGCCAAAATAACAAGCAGTATTGTTCCACTGTTTTCAGGGACACAGTCACCAGATTTGAGAGGTGAGGTGTATAAATTTATACAGGCGTGTGAGTTAGCTGCAAGTGAAGCGACTCCAGCTAATAAAGCAATTTACATTAATTGTATAAAACAAAGATTATACGGAGACGCTTACGATCTTGTAGGCACACAACGTTTTAACAGCCTGGAAGAATTATACCTGGTGATACGAAGGCCCTACCTACCAACAATTTCATTAGACGTGACGTTGGCAGAACTTCAGAATTGTAGCCAACTGTACAATGAGGATATTCGGCAGTTCGCAAGACGCTTAAATACGAAAAAAGCGCAAGTGTTGCAGGTAATAAAAGATACATACAAGGGAGAAGGTATCTATGGCGCACTTGTATCTATGGCAGAATCATCAGCAAATATGGCGTTTAGAACAGGGTTAAAAGATGCAACCTTACGAATACACATGCTAAGTGTCACAGGAAAAAGTATCGAGGAAATGGTAGAAATAGCAGTGAACACACTAGTCGAGATACAAAGAAGTAACTCCATACATCAAACAACAATTAATATGAATTCGGTAGAACCAAACATAAGACCTCCGGTACAAAATCGCGTGGAGTATAAAAGATCAGAAGAAAGGCAGAACGTCTCGAGAGGGCCACAGGAGAAATAATTTGCTCATTCTGCAATAAACGTGGGCATACTAGAGAAAAGTGTTTGATTAGGGAAAACACGCCGTATTGCCAAAAGTGTCCAGAATATGGACACGAGACAAACTGGAGGTGTAGCAAAAAGGAAAGCCAAGGAAGTGGGGCAAATAAGAAATATCAAATGCCCCATACCCAGGATCAAGTACAACAAAACTGGAAAACAAACCGACCACAGCAAAACTGGCAACCAACAACTTGATTGGCAACCCAACCATGACAGAAACAGACGTATGGAAAGCAGAAGCCGAATCCTGCGAACGGTATACAAAAGGCTCAATCTCAATGTGAATGGTGCAAAAAGGTAGCACCATTCAAGGCAAACTGCCTTGTCCGGGAAACTGACAAGGGCCCAGAATAAGCCAATAATCTGGGAACCCAAAAGTATTAGTAATTTAAGGCCAAATGAAGGATTAGCAGTAATGCATACATCCAAACCGATTGTGGATACGTTACCAACTTTAACAAATAAAGTGGTAACAGTAAGTCCGACATCAGAAGCGATTGTTGAAACGTTACAAACTTCAAAAGACTTAAAACTTAATATCAAGTTGAAGAGGACCAATAATAATAAAAGAAACAATGTCACAGAGAAAAATACGTTTGGGGAAACAGTTGATTTAGAGATGCCAATTAAATTGAACGAGAAAAAACTAAATTTAAACCAAAACGTAACTTGCTCAATGAAGAAGTTAGAAGATATTAGAAGTTTAGAAACAGGAGTATCTAACTGCAATCAAACCCAGCTACATGACGTGTTCATTGAATTACCTTGCGCAGAGGCGATAAATGGAAAACAAAAAAAAAATTTTAAATTTAGCTTTCGACATAGATGTCGACCGAACTGAAGTGGGCCAGTATGCCGTGTTTCGCAATTTCCATTATTTCGCAATAATAAAGTTGTTATATTCGCAGAATCAATACGCGGAAGAAAAACGTTCTCAATTTAATTCTTCCGCGTGTGGATTCTGATCGTCGGTTCTTTTAAGCCAAGCGTTTTAATGGTTTGGAAGCCTGCTTCTAAAAGCTAGCTTCCACAATCTATTCCAATTGCAAAGCTCTATGGTTTTCATGGTTTGGAAACTCGCTACTAAATGCTAGCTTCCACGATCCATTCTAATTGCAAAGCTCTATGGTTTTCATGGTTTTGAAGGTCGCTACTAAATGCTAGCTTCCACAATCCATTCCATACGTGTTCTGGTTGCAACCTTGGCTTTGAAGTTACTTTGAACGAAGCTTGACTAGAGCTTTTGGCTTACCACGCAAAGTGCTGTGGTTGCATTAATAACGTGAACTTGGCCTTGACTCTCTCGCGGAGTAGTATTATAAAAATAATAATACTGGCCTTGAAAGTTCTTATCTCCCGGAACTGGAAATTGCGATCGCGACATACAACACTTGTTTTCTGCTATTTGTCTCACACTTCTCTCACTGTCAGCAATGTATTTATTTTTTATACTCAAATTTGTATTTACCTGTAACTGTATTTTATTTTTATTGCATTATCTCCCCTCTCTCTTCCTTACTTTTACTATGCACACTAATCTTTTCTCATCTGGGTATCTTTATTCTCTCACTCTCTACATGTTTCTCCAGTCATTCAACACTTACCTGAACTCACTCTCTGTCTACTTTGCTCTCTCACTCGCTGTAAGCTCTCGTATTTTCTTCGTTTTTTCTTCTAATAATCTTTTCTACGCATGTGTTGTGGTTTCCAAAATTTCAAGAGTTTCTCTATTTTTTTTCTGTGTTTTGCCTGTCGGGTTTTGCTGGCTTCACTTCTCTTAACCCTTCATGCTTAATTGTGTTTCGTCTGATGGTGTTGGGGAGAATCATTGTACACTTCTAAATATTTTGTACAAACAGCATAATGGTTTTAATATTGTGCACTTTAATGTCAGAGGTCTGAGTAATTATAAGCTTGATTACATTATGTACGTCTTTGGTAACTCTAATATTGATGCTATCTGTGTCTCAGAGATAGCACTACAAAATTACACAGTCTTCCGGAGTGATAGATTGGGAAGGTGTGGTGGAGGTGTTGCCATATACGTTAAATCTGCCTATAAATGCACGTTGGTGTGTAACTCAGGTAACGCTGAGGTGGAATATCTGTGTGTTTCTATCTCTGACACAGTGCATAATGTACTTAATACTTGTGTTTACAATCCGCATAAGTCCTGTGATCTTGAGCCTTTGTTTGTGTATTTGTCTGGAGATTATTTGTCTTTAGATTATGACTTCGTTACAGTATGCGGATTTTAATGTGAATCTTTTGTCTACTGACGCCATATCTAATCGTTTCTGTGACTTGGTTTCTATGTCAGGTTTGTCGATTGTGAATAAATCTAACCCAACTCGGTTCGCCAATAACGCGTGGCCAAGTCTTCTTGACCTCTTTATTATAGCTGACCAATCCCTTTTGACTATGTTTTCTGTTCATTTGATCTAAAATTATCTGTACGTGAAGTACCGACATCGTTTTCATTTCGTGATTTTAAATCTATAAATTTTGTGACTTTGGTCGCTACTGCTTCCTCAATAGATTTGTCACAAGTCTGGCATCTTATAGATACTGACGAAAATACGAAATACTTTACAGACATCGTAAATACTTTATTTGATAATTTTGTGCCTCTGAAAACAATCAATGTTATCAATCCCTCTTGCCCATGGTACACTACACGAGCCAAAAAAGTCATTTGCCTAAAAAACAAATTGCACAATAAGTGGAAAAGAAATCGTACGGCTACTAGCTGGCACGATTACAAAAATGCTCGTAATCATGCGGTCTTCACTGTTAGAATGTCGAAGAAACATTATTTCACCTCTAAGTTCAACACTTCAACTTCTCCAAAGCAGTTTTGGAGGCAGCTGAGGGACATGAGCTTTGGATCTAGTAAAAACTCGACCTGTGATATATGCTCAAATGCTCTAAATGATTTTTTCCTATCACGGAACAATATCCACACAAACGTTAGCACGATTGATATCAGGGCGCAGGGCTCTTTTCAGTTCAGAGGAGTAACTGAGTGTGAAGTCTACCACCATGTTAACTCTATTAGGTCAACTGCAACTGGTGAAGATGGTGTCTCTATTAAATTTCTAAAAATTATTTTGCCTCATATCCTGCCCCAACTTATATCCAAAATTCTGTGTTCACTACCTCTTCATTTCCATCTCAGTGGAAGTTAGCCACTGTTTGCCCTAAACCTAAAAACCCTCTCCTTCAGAACTCTCTGATTTTCGTCCTATAAGTATTTTGACATCATTGTCGAAAAAATTTGAATCCCTTATGTCAGAACAAATCAATTCTTATCTCTCTTCCAGTAAACTTCTTCATCCGTTTCAATCTGGCTTTAGGCGGAAACACAGTTGCTCAACTGCCTTACTAAAAGATGACATAAGAGTGGCTTATGATCGAGGAGATGTCATTTTCCTGTGCCTTTTAGATTGTTCCAAAGCTTTCGATAGCGTGAACCATAACTTACTAATCACCAAGCTGCAGATTTATTTATCCTTCTCCGGAGGTGCTGCTAAGCTAATTAAAAGTTACTTGTCGGACCGCTTTCAAAGAGTGAAAGTTGGCACTGTTTCTGAATTTAAAGCGTCGGCATTGGTGTACCACAGGGCTCTGTTCTAGTTCTCTTGTTATTCCCCCTGTTTGTTAATGATATTTTTTCTGTCGTGCGTTATGTCTCCATGCATGCCTAGCCGATGACATCCATCTGTATATGTCTAAACCCTGCGATTGTTTGTATGTGTTGAGTTGTAGGATGAATGATGACTTAAGAATTATTTTTGATTGGTCTACGAAGAACTCCCTTCAACTCAATGCAGCTAATTCCTTAGTTTTACCTATTTCTAGATACGCCTTTGATCCATCCGACTGTTGTATGTCGCGATCGCACTTTCCATCCAAGCTTTCGTTAAAGTAAACCTGAAAGCCAAGCCTGCAAAAATCATAGCTCTTTGCAGTAACCATAAAACGCTTGGTTGGAAGAAATAATAAAAAAGATCCAAAACCATAAGCGGAAGAATTAAATTGGGAACAATTTAAAAACGTAAGGTGGTGGTACCGGCATCTGAACTAATAGCGGTAAAAGGGTGAAGTATATGTATCGGGAATAGATCCAGGTAAAACCGATTTTAATGGGTTTCTAGGAAATGATAATCGCGGAAAGTCCAAAAACATTGTTCACAAACAAAGGCACACTGTATCAAGTACAAACTTACACTGTTTTGTGAATAACGATCAATTGCCAAGATATTTGTGAAAAGCACTAAACTCACTTTAACGCGCACCAAGAAACCATTTCTTTGCAGATTTGTTTGATATTAGGCTTCGCGCAAATGTCCAACCTATCGATATAAAAAATAAAAAGGGTTAAAAAAAGTTCGGGAACATATTTTTACATACAGATATATAGCAGTTTTTTGTCTCTTTTCTTAAAAAATTCCTCTTTTGAAGTTACGATTTCAGCAAAAGGTTTTAAACTATTTTTCGGATTTCAAAGTAATGTTAGCAAAAAATATGCGTGCATCCTCCTTTTTTAATTTAATCTTAGTTGTAATCGAATCGGTTACATATGTCAGCTGTGGTAGCCCTTCAAGTGGATGGACCTTAACGTAAACTCGCCAAAAATTTCAAAATCGATTATATCGAAAACGGCTCGTTTATTTTTTTTATTTTTACAAACACAAACTTTTTGTAAAAATTTAATATATAAAATAATAATAAAAAATATAATTTAATAATATATAAAATAAAATATTTTTATTTTACAAACAGCCCGTTACAAAATGGCTGTCGGCTAGTGTACTAGGAATTTTAACCCATCATAAAACTCATAAAAAAAGGATAAACTTTTTTTTTGTGGAAAATGTTTATAACTTGTAGTTAAACAATTAGTGAAGTATAACCCATTCCTTTTTTATAAAAATTCGTACGTATAAAGTCAATCGTTCTCAACGTATATAATTTCAAGTTATACAGAAAAAGAATTAAAATCAGTAAGATATTCGGCCTGGCCGAATCTTGGATACCCTACACCTAAAAGTTTTGAAAAAATGTAATTGAACGAAATAGTTTATTTATTTAAATTTTTAATTTATTTAGAATTTTCATTGCAGGACAATAATATTATAGAGTGAAACACCAACTAAAAACATAGGAAGTATGTGGTTTTAAGGAACACTACATTATAATAATCAATTATGCTGTAAACACATAGAATGTAGCTCAGCGACATTGTAGCTGCATCTTGTCAAAATTACACAGGCTCTTATGGAAAACGAGAAAAAAATAAAAGGTAGCCGCTGCCTCTGCCAATGACGGCGACAAGTTTGGAAAATTTTCCAATTTTGTCGCTGTCGCTGCACTTGTTCTCCTTCTCTTTAGGATTGTTTATATGGTATTTAACATTTGAGTTAATATTTTGAGGCAAAATCGTACTGTATGAGTTTTTATATGTTAATTATATTAAATTAAGCTTTATTTATCTATTAGTTTTTATTTTCAGAATGGATTTTGCGGATTTGATTTTGTAAAAATTAAACTAGCTGGTCTCAGCAGCGCAGATTTTTGACAATTTGCTGAGACAGATCTAGCTGAGCTACATTCTATGTGTTTACAGCATTGATCACAGACAGCTATAAATACATGGGCGTAGCTAGAGTGGATGGGGGTGGCGGTCCGCCCTGGGCCGCAGTTTTGGAAATCAAGTTTTGATTTATTCAATTCTAGGAATTTTTGGGGCTGCAAGTTAATTAATCGTCTCAGGCTCCACGAGTCCTAGGTACGCCGCTGTATAATTAATAGGCGTGGTCATTAACTGTTTTCAAAACAAAATAACTATCTTAGTTGTTTTATTATTGTGTTAAAATTTAAACCTTATTTACGTGGAATAAATTTGTTTTCATTAGCTATACTGTATAAGTAGTGTAAAAGTGGGCAGCCCAGATTTACTGTTATAATGTTTTATTGGAAAATAGTTATGTAAAGATGTATTAGGAAGTTAGGTGTACAAATAAGTTTCCGCGGTTTGTCAAAAGATGGCCCCACCAGAAGGTTATGGAGAAATTGTCAGATGTAAAACGTAATATCCCAAGTTTCGTCATGCGGCAACACCATAACCTTAAAGTACTAGTGATTCCGTATCAGCATCACGTAATTTTTTTCCTGCAAAAATGTCAAGTTTTGTGCCGAATAAGCATCATTTGCGGGAACTTTTGATTTACTCCTTTAATTTGAAAAAATCTGCAGCTGAGGCGCATCGATTGCTTCTAGAAGCATATGGTGAAGCTGCTTTAAGTGAGAGAAGTTGTCAGGAATGGTTTCAAAAGTTTAAGAACGGTGAGTTTGACGTGAAGGACAAAGAACGCAGTGGAAGGCCGAAAGTGTACGAAGACATGGAAACCAAGCGAAACCATTACTGGAGCTCTCTACCGAACACAATTGATGAGATTGAGTCGGGCACTTAAGGAAAAAAGCGCCCAATACTACACCAGACACGAAAAAAATAATTCTTTTACACGATAATGCTCGTCCACATGTTGCGGCGCCGGTAAAAACATACTTGGAAACACTCAACTGGGAAGTTTTAACCCACCTGCCGTATTCACCAGACTTAGCCCCTTCTGATTATCACCTGTTCCGGTCGATGGCACATGGTCTGTCTGAGCAGCGCTTCACATCATAAGAAGACACCAAAAATTGGGTAGATTTGTGGATAGCGTCAAAAGATGAAGAGTTTTTTCGACGGGGTATCCGAATGTTGCCAGAAAGATGGGGAAAAGTAGTGGCAAATGATGGAAAATACTTTGAATAAAACGTAATGTACTGTTCCTTCAAAATAAATTCCTAACTTTTTATAAAAAACCGAGGAAACTTATTTGTACACCTAATATATATAACAATATAGGCATTTAAGACGTCTTTTGCCTGTGTAACCTAAAAGTGGTCGCATCATGCCCATATTTGGCACATTCACGGATAATGCTACTCTATACCCAGGAATGAAATACCCGCTTGTAATAGCTTAAAAACGAACGCTGACATCACATTTTTAATAAAAAATAGGCGTGGCCGTGGACCGATTTTGCCCATTTTCAATACCAACCTGCCCACCACATAAAACAATATATGTGCAAAGTTTCATCACGATATCTTTATTGGTTCTCCTGTGATCGTGATTTCAACAGACAGACAGACAGACAGACAGACGGACGGACATGGCTAAATCGACTCAGGAGGTCACGCTGATCAAGAATATATATACTTTTCTATACCTATCGTCACTAGTTCTATGCGTTACACATTTCGTTACAAAGTGAATATACCCTTACCTTAAGGTGTAGGGTATAATAATATATTTGTTTAATATTTTTGTTGAATGTTATTAAAATTTGTTATTATGTTAATATGCTATAATAGCGTGCTGTTACTGCATTGTGTGCCATTATATATAAATAAATAAATAAAATAAATAAGTAAATAAACGTTTTCTGCCCGCCGATGATATGCGGATTGAGAGTTTGGGAGAATTTCTTCCCACACGACACCATTCTTCGAAACCATAGTGGAAGCAACGTGGTGGAGTTCCTCCTGGTCGGAATCTGAAGAATAGTCTTGATTGTATAGAATAGATTGAATAGAATAGATTGTATTCGTCTTTGCTACCAGCCGAAAATACATCTTCATCATTAGAAGGTTGTTGTAGTCACTTTCATCATGTACTTCTAGGAATCTTTCTATTTCCGGCTCTTTCAAAATTCGTCGTCATTGTAAAAAACCACTTATCACTTTCACTTCAAGTAACGTAATACATATATCAGAATTCTACCAACTCCGAATATATATGGTAAAATTTCCAAATACAGAAAATAATTGAATTCAAAGCAAAAGCCAATCACCCATAGAAAAAGGGCAATAAACTGCACTAGAAAACAAATTTGATAAAAAACGGAAGGCACCTGGAACTTGGTTTTTTATCTATTAATTGCAAGTATTTTTTATAAGAAGAGCTAATACAATAAAGCAAATACAATTTTATTTTATCTATAATTATCGGAATACATTCTCGGATTTCTCATGTATTACGAACATCTAACCCAACTGATTAGATCAGGTATATGTAAAAGAGTTAATAAAATCATTATATCTTACCGCTTATAGTTTCCATTATGAGAAAGAGGTAACAAGGTACCTCTTCTGAATACAGTTTTGGGAATTTCGTTCATTAAGCAGTCAGTTTCAATAATTTTTGTAAATTTTTAAACGAAATTTAGACACATAAATAACTTATGTGTGAGAGTTTTTTCTACAGTTATTATAAAAAGTATTTTAGATCTTTTGTTTTAAGTGGATGATAGATTTTCATTAAATATTTACCGCCAAGAAATTTCAGAAGGGCAGGTCTTACCGTTTAAAAGTTATAAGCGCGCAAAATCCGCTTTGGGTCCATATGGACCCAATAAACGTAGCCGGGTTAACATGGCATTATGCAGACAAGAGAGATCTAAAAACTCTCGAATACCAACTATGCTTAGTACTACCAATTCGCGATTTTTATCAAATGGTCTACTTCAACTTATCCTTAATACTTAACAAAATATCTTGTATGGAAGAGAGTACAGATGCACTTAGGCTCCTCACACAAATGTATAGAGAAAAAGGTCGAGACGCATTTATAAATGGACTCAATGGCGATTTGCCGAGACTATTAGCAGTTGGGGAACCAAAAGATCTTCCCCACGAACTTCACTTGTGCGAGATTCTCGAAAATCAAATCAACTGGCATCTGCCTTCAACTCCTTCAAAACCAAACGTACAGAGGAACACATCCTTTAACACACGCACTCATTACAACTATCAACAAGCATATTACCCACAGCCAACTCAACCACCACAGCTACCACCAAGAAATACATTCTACTCTCAGCAAAGAACATCGCGTCACCCGGATGGAATACTCAACCCCCTTAAACCTACCCTCAATTCGCTCAACCAGTATGGCAGCCACGACCTCTACAACCATACCATCAGTTTCAAAATAATCTTACACCATCTCGCCCATTTACTCCCAAGCCATTACCGAAACCAGAACCCATAGACATTGACCAATCTCTACAGTCCAGGATGATTAATTACATGAACAGATCTTAACAAACCAGAAAGAAAAAGACCGTCAAACTTTTCTAATCAGGTACTTTACAAAACGCAAAGGAATTTTCACATTAATACCGAAACAGTACAACAGCAAGACTATGATCAGGAATGGACACCAACCATGGACGAATACCAGACCGCATTAACCCACGAAGACTACGAACAGTTACCCCAGACATGTGAACAAGCTTCAGAAGATTTTACAGACATACATTTTTTAGAATGGCTTGTTCTTGGTTACCCTACATAGAGTGCAAGACGATGAACGGAAATATTTTTAAACTTTTCTAGACACTGGTTCAAGCAAAAATTACATACAACCACATCTCGTTTCAAAACCACTCCCCAACGAACAACCCTTCTTTGCAAACTCAATAGCCGGACAAGTAGAAATTACTCATCATACCTTAGCCAATCTTTTCGGGAAAAATTATACAAATCTAAAATTCTATCTATAATCTCCCTACATTACAATCCTTTCACGGCATCCTCGGGAATGACAGTCTTAAGGACCTGTCTGCCATAATAAAAATCCATGACATTACGCTTACTGTTGGCACCAATACAAAAATTAAAATCAAACAGAAGATTTCGAAAGACGTTAACAAAATCGACATTAGGACTGAACACATGACTATGACACAAAAACGAGATATAAACCAACTTACACGGAGATATCCTCAGTTATTTTCAGAGCCAAATGAAAAGCTAAACCTTTGACCTCACTTCTAAGAGGAGAAGACGGACGAGTTTCAAAAATGCCTCAAGTTAAAAACTAATTACATTAAACGACAATGCCTCAGATGCTTTTATTTGCATAAAAAATTCACTCATATCAAAAGAAGTCATACTAGCATACCCAGATTTTAAGAAGGACTTCCACATTACTGCAGACTCATCGAATTATGCCTTAGGTTTTGTATTAGAACAAGCAGGTAAACCCATTAAACTGGCAATAATTTGCTCACTGAATACACTACGAAACTATCTGCACGGCTCAGCCAAAGTAATAATTTTTACCGATCATCAACCACTATCCTTTGCATTGAGTAATAAAAACCATAAAGGAAAAATGAAAAGATGGAAATGCATTTTGGAATAATACAATTACGAACTGAAATATAAACCAGGGAAAACTAACGTGGTTCCAGACGCCCTGTCTAGACCACCTAAATCAGAAATAAATACCCTTACATCAACCTGAAACAGTGACGAAAGCTCCACACTCAGACTTATACCGGCTACAGAAGCCCCAATTAACGCATTCAGGAACCAATATTTTTGTTAATTGGAAACTAAAACAATTACAAATTTGAGCTTCCTTTCCCTACTTATCATAGACATACCATAACCAGACAAGACTACTCGACACAGAACATAATTGAAATTTTTAAACAACATTTAGACCCAGCTATTGTTAATGGGCTATACACGACTGAAAACATCATGGGTAGAATCCAGGAAATATATCCAATATACTTTGAAAATGTGAAAACTCGATTTACACAAACATTCGTAAAAGAGATAAAAAACGAATCCGAACAAGAGGATATAATAGTGAAGGAACACCAACGAGCCCATAGAAGCAGCAGTGTAAACAAACCACAAATTTTTAAAAATTATTGTTTTCCTAGCATGAATTCAAAAATAAATAAAACCAGAAAGAGTGTTAACTTCGGCTTGGCCGAAGTTCATATACCCTACACACGTTTACTAAAAAATTAGGCGTGGCAATGGTCTAATTTTTTTCCTTTTCAATCTCAAATAGCTTGTGATGACAGAGAACATTCGTGCCAAATTTGATGAAAATATCTCTATTCGTTCTCCTGTAACCGAATTTTATTTAATTAATGGGCGGACCACACCCATATGTAGTACTCTTTTTTTGGTCAGAGACAGTGGACTTCTGGACAAAATTTCAAACGCAAATTCGTTCTACAAGCTGAGAAATTGAACTGTAACCATGGATTAATTTTTATTCACTATAAAAAGTAGGAGTGGTAATGGTCCGATTTTGCCCATTTTCAATACCGATGAGTTTCTAATGATAGATAATATTCGTACCAAGTTTGATGAAGATATCTTTATTCGTTCTCTTGTAATCGTTATTTCCACAGACAGACAGACAGACAAACAGACAGACGGACGGACATGGCTAAATCGACTCAGGAGGTCACGCTGATCAAGAATATATATACTTTTCTATACCTGTCACGCCTCCTTTAATGCGTTACAAACGGAAGCAGTAAGTGAATATACCCTCTCACTTCGTGTGTAGGGTATAAAAATCAAACAGTGTTCCATTTGCCTTCAGCAAAAGTATGATAGACACCCCCAAAGCCACAAATCCAAGTCACCCCTGTCCCACAAAATCCCGGAGAAATTGTACATGTTGATATTTACTTCACACAAAAACAGCTTATTCTTACTTCCGTTGATAAATACTCGAAATATGCGCAGGTAAAAATAAGCCCATCTAGAGCAATAGAACATATTAAAACCCCCAATACATGAACTTATGATTGCATTTGGAATTCCCAGACTAGTAATAATTGACAACGAAAAATCATGGAATTCTTCATCGATTTCTTCACTCCTAAAAGACCAAATGAACATTGATGTCTATACTACACGACCTTACACGCTAGCACCACAAACGGACAAGTCGAACAATTCCATTCAACACTATCCGAAATTATGAGATATTCAAAATCAGACAACAATAGTTTAACTTTTGAGGAATTACTCTTTAAATCGGTATAGGAATATAATTCAACGATTCACTCAACAATTAAGAAAAAACCCTTAGAAACATTTTCTATAATAGATTTAATAGTAGTAGTAGTATTATACATTTACAGCCCGATTCTGGCGCACCGTCACAAAAAGTTGTGACGATAATAATTTGAGACGAAAATTATGATGGTTGGTATTCTGGCGCAAATGTCACAGGGGAAAAGCTCTTTTGTGATTTATGTCAAAAAAAAAGGTTTTATGTCAAACCGAATTTCAGCAATTAATCGTTAAAATGAAAAAATATGAAATATGAAAATACGTTGAAAATATGAACAAGATGTAAGTACAAATTTTATATTTATAGTAATAAAATTATATTTTTAATTGATTTTGTATTTTGTAGACCACCTAAATACGAGCGAACGACGCAGGAACAATTGGAGATATATGTGGAGTTCCTACGTAGCCACCCTGAACTTCAAATTGGGAAGAATTCCCAATCGTGCCCAAAACGTATGAGCGAGCTGTGGAAGGAGCTGGCTGGAATGTTAAATTCGGCAAGAGGACCCACTCGAACGCCGCAGAAGTGGAAAGAGGTAATTACTGCCACACTGTTGTCACTTTGTAAATAAAATCAATCAATGTATTCAAATATCTTCAATTAGTGTTTGGGACATTGGAGGTCCCAAGTCAAGAGTAGAGCTCGCAGGGCGGTAGCAGAACGGAAGAAGACGGTAGGAGGGCCCCAAATCACCAGGGACATTGGAAGCTTCGAGGAGCTTGCGCTGGATACATTTGGCATCGCCACTGTAACTGGTGCAAATAATGTCAGCGAATTGGGGTTCACGGTAAGGTTCAAAGTAAAAATTACTTAAATATTTTAATAAAAATGTTCCTCGATTACAGGCCGTGCCGCAGAGCGCACCGCTGGATTCCGACCGTCCTCCGCTTCCATAGCCAAGTTTTGAAATTACACCATTGTCATCTCCCATCATTGCTCCAACTCCATTTTCATCTCCCATCATTGCTCCTACTCCATTTTCATCTCCCATCATTGCTCCTACTCCATTTTCATCTCCCATCATTGCTCCTACTCCATTTTCATCTCCCATCATTGCTCCTACTCCATTTTCATCTCCACCTCATGGTGAAGCTCTTCCACGTGCTCGTCGTCGCAAGAGGAAGATGGCCAGCTCATAGCGGCTTTGCTGCGCTCCTCTGGGCAGAGGGCTCAAAGAGAGGAAGCTTTCCACAGGCAACATTTGCAACAGATGGCCTTGTTTACCGAAGCGCTAAATTCATTCGCTGCCGAAATGCGTAATTTCGTATTACACCAAAAAAATAAACAATAAAACAAACGATTTTAGGTTTTGAATTTATTAGAAGTACCCAAAATTTAGATCAATCATAGGGTCAAAATGTACCGATTTCTAATCCGCTCTCCTTCCCTGGATGTGACTGATATATCATCTGATTGGCTTTCTTCTTCTGGATGTTCACTTATTTCGAAATTCACTCCATTCTTTATAAGGATATTATGGAGGATAGCGCAAGCATATATTATATTTGCGGCGCGCTCGTGGTTATAGTGCAGAACGCGGTGCTTGGAGAGGCATCGGAAGCGACTCTTCAGAACTCCGAAACATCTTTCTATGGCATTACGAGCCGTGGCATGGATTCTATTGAACTTTTGCTCCTGAAGCGTAATATCTCCGGCCACAGGAGTCATCAACCATGGCTCAAGAGGATACCCCTGATCACCCACAAGCCACGTATCGTAATGCATTGAATGCGCCTGTGCCATAGCTGCTCGAACCGACGAAGTTGTCCATATCCCCGAATCATGGCATGATCCAGGAAATTGCGCATTAATTGCGGTGAAAAGAAGGCGGTGGTCACATACAGCTTCCACATTAATGCTGTAGAACCCCTTTCTATTCATGTACATATTAAGGGGCGAGGCCGCATCAGTACTGCTTGGCACAGCAATGGCAATATGAGTGCAATCAATAGCACCTACTGTCCCTTTAATGCCCCAGGATGCAAAAAACCTGTAAAATGTAAAGAAAATTATATAAGACGCTTAGTAAGAATTACCTTTTGCCACTCACCCTGTTTTTTTCGCCCTTCGTTCCATTTCCGTTGTGGGGAAATGAACTTCGTCGCCTTTTGCGTGCACTATTAACTGCGTCATATAGTGCAGCACTCGTGACACTGAGGATTGGCTCATACCTACGTAATGATTGCCTGCAACACATTTTTGGTATGACCCGTGAGCGTAAAAATGCATTGCTGCCAGAAACCTCACAGCGAAAGGAATAGAAGTCTTCATATTATCATGAGGCTCCAATTCCTCCAAAATCCGCCGACACAGATTTTTGGGGATTCTATAAAATTTAATAAAAATGCTCTCTTGCATTTCGAATGGATTACTCGAATCTCTTATACACTTTAGTAATCGTCTTCTTTTTAGCTTTTCGTTTTTCTTTTTTCTAAGAGCTAAAATAACGCAAACAATTCCGACTTCGTCCATTTTTTTATAATAGCTTTTTATATTGTTTCCTTTTCTATTTTGTCGTTGTGATGCTGTTGTGACCTGCTGTTGAGAACATCACAACTTTCGTCACAATTGTGACAAAGAGAGCTTTTTTAGAGAGCGTGCTCTGAATACTAAATCGTCTCAATACCTAAATGATTAGGTACGAAACTATCATCAAGGTATAAAAAAGAAATAATAGCAGAAAGTAACAGGACGACTGTCATAACACAATCAGGTCAAATAGTTCACAAGAGTAACATCAGAAACTAACCTTACCATTTTAGGATATACCTGGCGGTATGTACCGCAGAAACGCAAATCCTGGAATACACAAACGCACAACTAATAACCTTGCAACACGGGACAGCAAAAATTCAGGAAGGAACTTTCAAAGTCATACACATTATAGACACGACACAATATGACCGAAGTAATGGGTATATGGGGGTTCTGGAACAACGTAGCGACTGCGCTGCGTGTGGTGCGTGTGGTGCGCTATGTATGGTAGCGACTGCGCTGCCCGTGTGGTGCTATGGTAGCGACTGCGCTGCCCGTGTGGTGCTATAGATATGTGAGAGTGAGCGAGAGGGTGATAGTTTGAAGGGAGGGGAGGGGTGGCAAGAAGGGAGGGAGGGAGGAAAATGGACGTGACAAAACTGACAGACAGACGGACGGACACACTGATAGACAGATGGACATACATACATATAGACAGACATACATATAGACGGACAGACATACAAACATATGGACGGACAGACTGACAGACAGACGGACATATATACCGACAGACAGACATACATAGCTCGGCGTGCTGACTGTTGCTAGTGTGATGTTGTCCTCTGCCCGCCTCTATCGTTTGTGGTACTTGAGATTGTTGTTGTTGTTGTTGTTCTGAATATGCGTAGCGTTGTTGTTGGGAAATATTTTTTATTGCTTTAATTTAATTGCTTTTCGTCATTTTGCTTTGTAGATGTGGTTGTTGTAGATTTAGTAAATGAGTTATGGGCATTTCAAGTGTTCGATTGCCTCGCGATCACACTAATTGAATGTACATACTATATTAATACAATTACTTCAATCTCGGAATTGGAGTTGACAATTTCGGTACTTCTGTTTACAAATATTTCTCAGAATAAAAAGTCGTAAATTAGAATCATAATGTAAACAAACGCAAGCGGTTCACGACTAAAATTAATTCAATCTGTAATAGACTGTTTATTAAGAAGGATGGAGAACGTTACTGTGTCGGAATTTTTAAAACGTGTTGACGAGTTTTTAACAAGGCAAAAAGAAATTTTGCTGGATGAGCATTTAGATAAAATACTGAACTGATCGTTTACGTACATTTTTAATAGAATATGATTTATTCGGCTCCATATCTTTAACTAATAATATGGTTTTTTGAACACTGTTGTTCCGATTGAAGTCTTCCATAGCAGCGACAGAATAAGTTGATGATCCTTGACGTCGTTTTGGATTCATGTTCGATTTTGTTGCTTCTTAATTTTCTTGATAGGTAGTAAAAATAACTGAAGAGCTCTTAACTGTACCGATGTTTTACGTACATTTTTAATAGAATATGATTTATTCGGCTCCATATCTTTAACTAATAATATGGTTTTTTGAACACAGTTGTTCCGATTGAATTCTTCTATAGCAGCGACAGAATAAGTTGATGATCCTTGACGTCGTTTTGGATTCATGTTCGATTTTGTTGCTTCTTAATTTTCTTGATAGGTAGTAAAACTAACTGAAGAGCTCTTAACTGTACCGATCGAAAGATGAACTAAAACTGAATATATGCAACCGAAGAAAATAGTATTTATGACAAGAAATTTAAATTTTTAGTTTAGTTTGTAGTTAGAACTTAGAGAACACAGAGAGAAAGAGAGAGAGAGAGAAAGAGAGAATTTCAACCACAACAAAAAATGGATAAGAAGAAAGATATCACAATGAAAGAATCTTGGACAAAGAAGATGCAGTATGCAGTGGTGAAAAATCCATTTAAATCAGACAAGGAGTGGAATAGCTCTTCATCATCATCATCACCGTCATCATCATTTAACATTTATTTAATTAATTTCCAATGCACTAAGAGCGAGTGCTCTTTTATAGCATTTTATAATTTACAAATTCAACAATTTATAACAATTTATACTTAATTTACTAACACTTACATACTAAGAAAGTAATATTAGGACAGGAAGAATAGAAGACAGAGCGAAATAAGTCAAGTAAAGAAAAAAAAGAAAATATAGAAAGCATAGAGAAAATACAGAGGAAATAACGTCAGGCGTGCTAGCGGAGAGATAAAACAAAGTAGCATTACATTATACTGTATAGTGACTCCTTACCGACACCTTAAAACTGCTTCCCTCAACAATGTTTCTTATATGAATGGGTAAGCTATTCCATAACTTAATAGTACTGACGAAAAACAGACGACCACTACTTAAGTATTTGTAGCTCGGAACAACAAGAGACCTACTACGCTGAGATTGTCCAAACTTTAATTTTTCAAAAAGGTATTCAGGAATGCCAGAGTAAATAAGTTTATGCAAAAAGACAACATTACGGTAATTTAGGTATCCGCTCACATCACAACCGAGTAAGGAATATCTCAAATCACCTAAATGATCAAACCGTCTTAAACCATGCACAAAGCGAGTAAGATTATTTAGCAGAGTATTCAATTTATAAAGAGATATCGAGTCCAATCTACAATAAATCAATTCCGAATAGGTTAAAATAGGCATTACTAGCTGGAGTGCAATATTACGGCGAGTTGACAGAGGGACCGATGCAGCCGAGAACCTAAGATTACGCAAAGTACAATAAGCCTTCTGAAGAACTAAATTTACGTGATCCGTACAGGTTAAGTTCGAGTTGATACAAATACCCAGATTAACTCTTTTTGACACGAACTCAAGCTTAGAGTTACCCAGATATAATGGCGGGATTACAGAAAAGTCTATCTTACTTTTAAAGATCGGAAGGACAAAGGACTTGCTGGCATTCAGACTTAGGCAATTCATTTCAGACCAATCAAGAATACTCTTGAGATCATCATTCATCTGACAACTCAAAATATCTATACATTCCAGAGGTTTAGACAAGTATAATTGAATGTCATCAGCATAGGCATGGATAGATGCATAGTTGATAACGCCGAAAATATCATTGATGAATAAAGAAAATAGAAGAGGGCCCAATACCGAGCCCTGCGGCACTCCAGTTATGTTAGGCTTGAAATCGGAGACATTGTTACCAACTTTTACTCTCTGAAAGCGACCGGACAAATAGTTCATAATAAGCCTAGCCGCACTTCCAGTAAACAAGAACGAATTCTGCAACTTGGCCACCAATCTGTTATGATTCACGCTATCAAATGCTTTCGAAAAATCCAAAAGACATAACAAAGTCATAAATTTCTGATCAAAAGCAATTCTAACATCATCCATGACTTTAAGTAAAGCAGTTGAACAGCTATGCTTTCGACGAAAACCGGATTGCAAAGGATGTAATAGTCTGTTGTGGGAGAGATAGAAATTTATTTGATCGAACATAATAGATTCACAGATTTTCGAAAGTGACGACAGTATACTTATGGGGCGGTAATCAGAAGTACAGCAGGAGAAGATTTTTTAGGTATGGGACTAATTACTGCTAATTTCCACAAAGATGGGAAAGTAGAGGTAGTTAATACCGAATTAAAAATATAAGTGATAACGGAAAGAAAATGTGGTAAAACGAGTTTCAGAAATTTTATCGACACACCATCCTCTCCTATTGCAGTAGATCTGATGGAGTAAACATGACGAAAGACTTCGGACTCTGAGACTCCTCTAAACTGAAATGAGCCTCGCTCAATAATTTCACATGTGCTAAAGGAAGTACTGGAATTTACTGAACCAACGAAGAAATCATTGAGAGCAGATGGACACAAATCACACGTGAAATTTTTATTCCGTCCAATACCTAATGATTTCAATTCCCTCCAAAGCGTCTTGGTAGACGCTTTGGAGGGAAACTTGGAACGAAAGTAATTCTTTTTTGACGTTCTAGTTACCCAAAGCGCGCGATTACGTGCAATTTTATATTTGTCCCAATTTGCAGGCGAGCGATTTCTTTTCCACTTGGAATGTAGTTTGTTTTTAAGACAAATAGCTTTTTTAACGCTTGTAGTGAACCAAGGGCAGGAGGAATTAGCAGCAAACATTTTCTTTATTGGCACAAAACTATTGAATAAAGAGTTTAAAGTTTTAGTAAAACAAGCTACTTTGTCATCAACGTCACACAGATTCCGGAAACTCGTCCAATCAATTGCGGCTGCAGCAGCGTTTAAATTATCAAAATTAATGGATTTAAAGTCTCGATAAAAGAAGGAGACAGGAGCTTTACACATAGTTAATTTCACATCAAAAGTACAGAACAAAAGATCATGGTCAGAAACAAAGGAAATTTGTGAAAATAGTAGAAGAAGGGAAGGATCAGAAATAAGGAATACATCAAGTAGACTTGGGGATACATTGTCTCCATACCGTGTAGGCTCACTATTGTTAACTATGGACAAACCAGAAAGAGCAACTAAATCACAAAAATGCATAGCCTTAGCGTCTTTTGTCAAAAGATTTACATTGAAATCGCCACAAACAACAATAAAATCAAAGTCTAAAGACAGACCAACAAGATGCAAAAAGAATGGATCCAAGTCACATGCCTTATGAGGACTATAAACACAGGAAACCAAAATACTAATGGTTTTGTCAGAAACAGAGGCACATAAATGTTCAACCTCTGAGTGGTCTGAGGTGCTTACAAGCTCACATTTATACGTTGACTTCACATAAATTGCAACACCACCTCCACGTCTTCCCAGTCTATCACTGCGGAATACCTTAAAATTAGCAATTGCAATCACAGAATCGGATATCTCAGGCTGCAACCATGTCTCCGAGATACAAATAATATCAATGCCGGAACCTTCAATTACATGCCTTAAATAATCTAACTTATGCGTATTTAGACTTCTGGCATTAAAATGAACAATAGTAAATCCACTATGCCGAGCGCACAAAACATTCAAGAGCGCCCTCTGATTCTCGCCAACACTACCTATGGAATCGCAGCTATGTATGACTAGCTATAAAGAAGGTGAAGCAATCAAGGCGCAGCAAGTAGGAGCACAAAAAACTCAACAAGAAAATAAAATAGATATCAATGCACTGAGAATAATAACTCCACACACGCCATGAGAGTAGGAAGTAAAAAAGAGAGAAAAAGAGGAATAAGACAAAAATGAGATTTAGAGAGAGAGAATATGAAGAAAAGAAGAATAAGAGACGTGGGGGATTGAAAGTGTAAAAAAGGAGAAAATTATCAACTAAAAATACAATTAAATATAAGTGAGGCATTTCAAACACAATAATAATTGAAATTAAACTAATTAGCGACGAGACAGTCGACGCCACCGACATCGTCCACACATACTGCATCCTGAACGGCATCTGTTTTGACAAAAATTTTACCTCTCATGGTAAATCCTCCTCTCATAGTAAATCATCATCATCATCGTCATCAAAATCAAATATACCTTATAATAAATACAAATAAAATTAATAATATGTATTATATACTAAACACATAAATAAAACACAATTTGATTTGATTTAATTTTAATAAACTTTATTCGTTTTATCTCCTAAACATTAAATTATAAAGAAATTTTAGACATAAATGACCACAATTAAATGAATTATAATCTTGATACTGGGTGTAGTTGTAACGTATTCCATCACCCAAGTATTGAATTACTTGATGCGGTGGTTGCAAGTTTCCAAAACTATCAAAATATTCCTTTTGATTCTTGTTTTTATAATATGCTACCCAATGAGTACCAGGTCCGTCCGATCGATCAAGATTAACGATCCCACATTCTTGTTGATGAGGATGTTTTGGGTAAGGTATCTAGCATAAAAATACCTCTAAAGTGTGGTAGATTCGTTGTATATTTCATCAGGTCGATATTTGTGAGGGCTCTGTTGGGTAGCTTCTTCAAAAGTTTTTTGGTTGAGGGCTATAATATAATCCCAAACCTTTTTTGTAGGGTTTAAGATACAAGCCTTTACCAATAGCAATTGCTTCCATAGTTTCATTATGTCGATTTGCTTCTTTCAATTGTTTTCTTGCAGAGTTGGCTTCATTAATTGCTTTCGCGATTGCGGCACCACCAGATGCTAAACCACCAACGGCTCCAAGAGCTGTTAAAATTGGTACTAGTTGTAGAAAACCTCCTACTTTGGGAATAGGTATAACACGTGGAATATCTATCGTAGATTTTTTACGCCCAAAAGACTTTTTGATTACACCTTGTGCCATTTTAATAGCATTGGAGATATCTTCTGGTTTTCGTTGCTTGATAATTTTCAATGCATTTTTAACAGTTTTTGTAAAAATTTTCTTTGTACAGCATCTTTTCACCTTTTTCTTTATTTTCTTAAGGTTCTTATTTAGCTTGTTCCCCATACCGAATTTGACTTTAGCTTTCATTGCTTTGGCTACTAACCATGCGTTTATTCGCTCACTGTATTTACTATCGTTTGATTTTGCTCTTTGCCACACCTTTTCAGCTAATATTTTATCTGCTTCGTGACGCTCATCCAAGTTCTGCGTTTTGCTATAAGCAATGTCGTGCTCTCTACATGCAGCGTCCAGTGGATTGATTCCTTTATCACCTCTTTCTAAGCATTCTTTTAGTTTAGTTCCTGGCCACAAAATTGATAGCCTGGTAAATAAAGTTCAACTGGTAGAGAATTTATAGCTTTATTTAAAAGACCTCTTCCAATTACTGGTTGATATAGACTGAAATTATTTTTATAAAGGATGACCATTTTATATAACTCTCCAATTGAACCGTTTCAATATAAATGAATATAAAGGTGTGATTATTGCTTATTTATATCATAAGCTAAAATGCGGTTCGTCAAGCAAGACAAAAATATTACTGTGAAAAATATGGATCTTGTTACTAATAATGCGACGAAACTCAGGCACAGTTCCCTTCTGCCGAATTCAATTAGATGTCTTATTGTGGGACCATCGAATTGCGGAAAGACTAATGTCATGTTGAGTTTAATAGAAAGTCCAAATGGCCTAAAGTTTGCCAACATATATTTTTACTCAAAATCATTATATCAACCTAAATATGAATATCTAAAACGGTTAATAAAACCAATTCAAAATATGGGATTCTTTACGTTTTCCGAGAACGAAGAAGTGCTCAAGCCGAATGAAGCAAAAACCAACTCAATAATGATATTCGATGATGTAGCTTGTGAGAAGCAAAACAACATTCGAGAGTACTTTTGTATGGGCAGACACAAATCTATTGATTGCTTTTACTTATGCCAAACATATACAAGAATTTCCAAGCATTTGGTGCGCGATAATGCCAACATGATTATTATGTTTAAGCAAGATGAGATGAACATGAAGCACATATACAATGATCATGTCGGAACAGATATGGCTTATAAAAAATTTATTGATATATGCGGAGAATGTTGGAAAGATAAATATGGATTTCTTGTAATAAGCAAAGACGATCCAATTGATGGTGGACGTTATAGAAAGGGATTTGATACATACATTCACCTATAATATGATTGGTTACCATTATATTAATATTAGTATGCTACTTAGCTTTCAACTGATAACATTGATATAACTAAACTGTTCAAAAGCTGTTCAAAGCTGTTCAAAAGCTGTTTAAAGCTGTTCAAAAGCTGTTCAAAGCTGTTCAAAAGCTGTTCAAAAGCTGTTCAAAGCTGTTCAGAGCTGTTCAAAAGATGTTCAGAGCTGTTCAAAAGGTGTTCAGAGCTGTTCAAAAACTGTTCAAAAGGTGTTCAAAAGCTGATCTGATATATTGTATATTGTTGCTAAAATGGATGAGAAAATATTAAAAGACCTGATCAAAACTAGACGCATATTAAAACAGAAATTTAAAAATATAAAATTAAGAAAAGCAGATTTAGAGAATGAATTAGAAAAGACATTTAGCCACATCACAAAACCTCTAAAAGAAATAGTCAAGCACTCCAATACAAATTATAATAAGGACAAGCATAACATTAAATACAATAAGGTACCGCTAAAAGTAAAAACAAGTACTCCAGCTAAAGCACGAAAAGTCGATTTCTCAAACGAAGCTCTTATCAAGTGTAATGACGATGAAGACGACGACTTTTTCTCTCAAATAGAAGATGCAGAAGATATAAATGAATAAATCAAGCGAAACAAAATTATTCTCTGAACTCGATACTACAAGCGAAGATCCAAAATCTACTGAATCAATTCTCTATTCCGACTTAGAAAAACAGAATCGGTTGGATACCACATATGGTCCATACAAGGGATCTGATGGCAAATGGCGAATCGGTAATAGCCCTTTCTCATTACGCGATGATAAAATAATAATATCCGATAATAATTGGAACTTTACACCCGGATTGCTACAATTATTATTCAGGAAAGAACCATCAAAATATGATGATAAAGATCTACAAGCTTACAAAAGTATTTTAGTAAATACTAGTGCTCACAAACTTAATTTTAACAGCAATGCACGAGCAAAGGGAAGCAGAGCTCTCAAATACACCGACATCATAAAGCCATTATTCAGTGAGATAACTCCATTGACTACCTCACAAAATCAAACTAAGGGAAGCGGTTTAATGAGTGTTAACAAGCAAAAGCCAAACTATATATATTGGGATGATCCAAATGAGTTGGTAGATAGATTAAGGCTATTAGTATCATCACAATCTGCAGGACACACCAATCACAACAACCAAATAGTTTCAATACTCGAAGAACTTAGGGAAGCTAATATAATTGCATAATTATCATATAAATAACAGCAATTTTCATAAATACATATAATTGTAAAATGAGCGTCGACAAGTTCGGTCATTATTCCATAGAGAAGTCATTAACCAATAAATTAAAAAGAAATTTTACAAGAGCCTTGGGATTGAATTTGGACAATGATAAAAACTTGGATCTCCATTGGAAACGCTTAAGGAATATTAATGCTCCTGTCGAAGACAATGATGCAGTAACAAAATCATTTGTTGTAGATAGTATGAATAGAATCAAAGTGGAATTTCAAAGAGAAAACAATTTACTAAAGCAAAATATTTACAAAGAAATCAAACAGACTCACATGCAAATTCAAGCAGAGAACTCATTGGTAAAGGAAAAGATAGATAAAGACATTGAAAAAGTTAACAAAAATCATCAATTACTTGTTGCAGATAGTATTAAACAGATAAAGGTTGAATTTAAAGAAGAAAACGATATACTAAGGGAAAAAATAGACAACGACATTAAGCAAGTCATACAAAATCTTCGGTCACTTGTTGAAAATAGTACTACTCAGATAAGGGATTATTTTAAAAACGAAATCCATATACTAAGTGATAGAATACTTAGAGTCGTTACAATAATATATGTAAAATTCCGAAACAAGAACCAACACGTCGACAGTAATAACAAGAATTATGTAGATGATATAAGCGAAGGGCTAGAGCGGTTTACAAGTATCGTAAATGAAGAACTAAATAAAGTAAAGTCAATAGCTGAAATAGAAAAGAAAGTTGGCGATTTAATCTTAAATTTAGCAGAAAATGAAAAGAGGTTTAGTAGAGGAGCTTCACAGACAAGCTCGTAAGAACTTTAAGCGAAGGCGAGTAATAACCAAGGGAATAGATGACCTCTGGCAAGCAGATTTAGTGGAAATGGGTAGTTATTCTACACATAATGATGGATACTGCTTTCTTCTAACTGTAATAGACACATTCTCGAAATATGGCGGGATTGTACCCTTAAAATCTAAAAACGCTGTTGATGTTACTAAAGCCATGAAATCCATACTCGATTTAAGAAGAAAACCAAGCAATTTACAAACCGATGACGGCAAAGAATTCTTCAACGGAAAATTTCAAAATTTAATGAAAAAATATAACATCAACCATTATTCTTCATACAGTGTTTTGAAGGCGTCAATTGTTGAACGTTTTAATAGAACGTTAAAACAGATGATGTGGAAGGAATTTAGCTATCATGGATCATATCGATGGATTGACAAGTACCAAAGTTTGATCAACGAATACAATCACAAAAAGCATCGAACCATAAACCGGCTCCATCTGAAGTGAATCGAGCCAATGAAAAGTTATTATTAAATACTGCCTACAACAACTTGAAAATATTTAGAAAGCCAAAGTTTCGGGTAGGAGATTATGTACGCATAAGTAAATATAAACACATTTTTGAGAAAGACACCGAACTGGACAACAGAAATATTCAAAATTAAAAATATAAGAATTACAAACCCAACAACGTACATTCTTGAAGACTATCAGGGGAATACAATTAGAGGAGGATTCTACGAAAGTGAACTACTGAAAACAAAATATCCCAGCATATATCTGGTGGAAAAAGTTCTTAAAACTAAAGGCAGACAAATTTTTGTCAAATGGCTAGGATTTAACAATGATCATAATTCTTGGATCGATAAAAATGAAATTTTATAAAATTGTAATAAATATATTTTTTAAATATGTATATTGTTCATATAGTAATAACATTATTATTATTATTAAAAAAAAAAAATTGTACATAAAAAAGATTGCATCTGACTTTTCATTTCATTACTCAACCAACTTTCAAGATGTCAATAACTCTTACTTTAAGTGGAAATAAATCCATTTTATCGGCTAATTATTTTCCACCCATAGATTTAGAGGGAAAGTATGTGTGTGGTCTCGTAGACTTTCATACTTATCAGACTATACCGAATGTTGATTACGAAAATAATTTATTTCATATTGGCGATCGTATCATTGAGATTCCTGTCGGTTCATACGAACTTGACGACATTGCTGAATTTATTCAAAATAAATATTTTAGTATAGATCCAAATGAGAAACTGGAAATATCCGCCAACCCCAATACACTGCAAGCAGTCGTAGGATCCATTAAAAATAACATTTTCTTTAATAAGGAACGCACCATTAGTTCACTATTGGGTTTCAGTAAAAAAGTATTGGAAGCAGGAACACTGCATACATCAGACTTATCCGTGTATAGTCCTGGCTATAAAATAGACGAGATCCCTAAAAATGTAATCTATTTGCCAGTAAACATCAGACAGATAAGTTCAATTACTGTGAAAATCGTTGACCAAAACGGTAATCTAATTAATTTTTGCGGAGAAACAATAACACTCAGACTTCACCTAAAACCGCAGGAGCAATGATTGTATATAATAAAAGCGCATACCCAGGTGCAACTACATTCACTTCTTCTTTACCATTTGAACTGACAAGGTCGTCCAAGTCGCAAACAATTCAAAACGCTCTACAACGTAAAAAGCTGTCATTTGAAAATAAAGAGTTTCTAAAATCTTTGGGTTTAAAACTAAAGACAAACTGAAATTAAAATGAGTCAAATACTTGATGTTTTACAAACGCCGCTCTACGATGACAGTATTATTAAAAAGGAATACCATAGCTGTTCACCATATTTACAATCATATAACAGCAATGACGAGATACGGATAGCCGTTCAAAATCAAGATCTTTACCTTCTACCCAGTGTGAGTTTAATTTACATTGAAGGTACAGTTACCTTAGAAAATGGAGGCACAACAGCCAATGTAAAATTAAAAAACAATTGTGTTGCATTCATGTTTGATGAAATTCGCTATGAAGTTAATGAATTAGAGATCGATCGAACGCGTCACTTGGGTGTAACTACAACAGTAAAAAATTATGTATCATTAAATTCGAATCAAAGTAACATGCTCAGAAATGCTGGATGGTTTTCAAAGAATGAACTTGAAATAAAGAAGGGATATTTTAATTTCTGTATACCATTGACAATGCTATTGGGATTTGCTGAAGACTTTAACAAAATTATTTTAAATTCTAAACATGAACTTATACTGCTGAGATCGAAATCCGATGAAAATGCTGTTTATTCAACTGTTGCCAACGAAAATATAAAATTAACTATAACTAATATCACATGGAAAATTCCCCATGTACAGTTGGCTGATTTTGCAAAACTACAACTCTTTCAAACGATCCAAAGTAGAAAACCTTTATTAATGGCATTCCGTAGTTGGGATTGTCATTTCAATCCGGTACTCACTCAAGGCAACAATCATTCGTGGAATGTAAAATTATCACCGCAGAATGAAAGACCACGCTTCATACTTATTGCCTTTCGACGAGATCAAAAGTTTCAACATTGCCATTTAACCGATGTAAAAGTACACTTAAATTCTGATACATATCCCTATGATGATCTCAATCTGAATTTTGACCGTGATCGTTATGCTCTGCTTTATGATATGTATTTGAAATTTCAACAAAATTACTTTGCACGCGATTCCCAACCTCTGTTGCTGCCTGAAGACTTTAAAGATACAGCTCCGATAATAGTGGTGGATGTAACTCATCAAAACGAAGCGATAAAAACTGGACCAATTGATATTCGAATTCAATTTAAGACATCAAAGAATATTCCACCCAATACATCAGCTTATTGCATACTTATACACGATAAGTTGATTGAATACACTCCAGTGACTGGCGAAATTAAAAAAGTTGTCTAAGTGAAATGGATCACCGCAAATTTGTAACATTGGATGTGCAGGGCTTCAAAGGAAATTTTAATGAGTTTATAGTTAAAGAGTTGGCAGTAACCTTCAGCTTTAGTGAATATCAAAACTTTGTTATAAAACCACCGTTTGGATTTGGAAAATTATCTCTAAAATATAAAAAGCAGGCGACTTGGCTTTATTACAATCATTATGGATTTCGTTGGAACGATGGATCTATCTCTTTTAATAGCTTTGTACATTTTTTGAGACTAAATATTAAAAACCACATTGTATATGTGAAGGTAGTTGAAAAATCGAAATGGATTGAAGAAATCTTGGGGAAACCTGTATTGAATGTGGAAGAATTTGGCTGCGAGAATCTGGAAACTCTTAGAGATACATACTTACTACAAAAGATATGCCATTCTCATAATGGTTGCTGTGCACTAGAAAATGCAATGTTACTTAGAAACTTCATCTTACATCCATAAATAAAACACATCAATTTGAATTTTTAAAATATATTATACATTTAATTAATTAAGTTTGATTGAAAATAAATGTTTTTCTTAAATCTATTTACAAATATTGTTTATTTTCTTATAATATTATATTATTCTATATCCATAAATATATTTTCATCCCTACTTAACTCTAATTGTAAATCTATTCTATAATGCCCCCACGCATATGTATTTACACCATTTTCCCTAATAAAACGCTTATCATCACTAGAACTTAATGCTATCTTATGAACTAGTTGGGTATATATTTCATGTATCTTAGATCTAAATATATACATATCACCATATATTATTTTCTTATTAACTAGACAGTCTTTATAATTGCTTAAACTTAAATTACTTACTACTGATTTTTTAACCCCCTTTGCTTTCTTAATGACTATGTTATTTGCTATACTTATTGAATACATTTTCGATCGAAGGCCAACGAACTCTTGCATGATTTCCCCCTTTTTCTCATCCTTCATCATACCAAGGACTTTGGCATTTCTAAGGGGGAAACCATACAGATTATCTACGGGATATTAAGATGTATCAAACTTGGAATCGATATCATTCTGAATATCCCTATAGAAATCATTTGTCCCGATTGTATAGATAAACGAATCGGTGTCCATATAGTTTAATCTCAAGTTGTCAAATTTGGGTTTCATATAACTGTAATGGAAGTCATACATCTTCCACTTTGACAACTCAAGAACAACAAAACCTAAATATATCGGTTTGTTGTAAACCGTACGGACCCTAGACATCTCGATGGCAACCATGTCTTCTGTAAAATGAGTACAGCTGTGAAAGTTGGGCTTGGCTATTAGCGCTCGGGCTCCTAATCGCCTTCCCTTACTTTCCCAGTCGGTTACTATTTTGATGTCTTTTCGTTTATCTACATTATCCATCGTTTTTCCATACACCGCATTGTTTAGCAATTTGAAAAAATTCTTTTCGAACGTATTCTTTGCTAAACTGCGATGATGGGTATTTAGATCGATATATTGACTTAACCAACAAGACTGCTTAAATTTCAGTATTTTATATACTTTCTTCAACAACATACCATTTTCTATACATTGCTGAAGATTTCTATAATGAATTACATAGCGAGTTTTGTTGGTTAAGTCAGTAATCAATTTTTTAGATTTTGAATTACCCACAGCTTTATTCTCAGCACAAAATGGTAAATCATTATGCGCATCATGTAAATTCTGTGGGTAATCCAAATCTACTTCGAGTATGTATCCGATGGGAGAATCGAATGGAATTTCAAGAACGTTGAATTGATCAATATTTTCCATCCATTTGAATCCCCCATAAGGTAAATATTGCGACATTGCCCCTCCATACAGATTGTTGGCATCCAAATAAGTTAAATATGTTGACGGTTTACTTTCATCGTACCCCGTCATGTACTTATTATTTGCCTTGGAATGCCTAGTGCTACATTGGACAATGCCGCCTCGAATACTTTTTTGCACGAAAAGGTGCATGTCAATATCAGTGAAGAGCTCCAGGTTTATCTTTGTTGTTTTCAACATTGCGTCCCATGATAACCCTGGAGCTGTATTATATTGACACGGATCTAGCTTATAGATGTTTTTGCAAACCTTTCTAAAGTTTTCAAAAACATCTGCTAAGATCAACACATCAGTCTTCAAATATAACAGCATGTAATCTTTTAGCGTTGGGCAGTTGAAGACATTCCAAACCTTTAAGGCGTGTTGATAGTCTTCAACCGAACAATTTTTGTTAATTAAACGACTAAAAAAATTATCATGACTGGGAAGACTGGTTTCTCTTAAACGATCAATTGAATTGAGGTATTCATAAGGGAATACCCCCTTTCGTCTTAAGAGCTGAAACTCATCATCGTTTGGATACATTTGGCGCACTATTTGGAAATCACTTGATGATAAATTTTGCGCTAATGCCTCTAAACTCGATGCCATGAAACGAAAAGAATCCAAGAATCTGATTTCGATTGTTTTCTTTTCGTCCACTTTGATACGTTTTGAGAGTGATACGTATAACTCTTTATTTAAGGGGATAACATTAATATCACCCTCAAATAAATTCAATTCTTTAATGAAGTCATAAAGTCATGGCAGTCATAGCCAGAAAAATTGTGGAAAAATACAGGCACAAACTTTGAAATTTGAAATTTTAAATTGCATTCGTTATGTGCCGGCCCCCTGTACTTTCCAGTTAAATGGCAATGATCTGCCACTCTGTCAGCCCCCAATTCTTGTTCGCAAATATGACAAGAATTGGAGACTTTTTGGAGTTTTACCTCTTCATTGGACAAAGAGTTCATTGCCCTAACTACACTTAAATAATTATTATAAATATCTCTTACATCACTAACTAAATATTCTATAAATTTTGTGGGGGCATCTTCCCCTGAATAAATTTTAAATTTAATTTAACCTACTATTATAATTACAACTAATATAATAACTAAATGCTATGGGTATATGTTTATTTATATTATTAGTATTACTCGCTAAATCTAAATCTACGCTACTAAGTACACATTCGAAGTCTGCATAGACAACGAATGGCACGTCTAAACTACGTTCATAATTCTTAAAACTAATTACCGCCTTATCTATTGCCGGCATCTCTGCAACAGTCCTCCCACATACAATCTTGTGTTGTTGCATTGTACTCTCGTTGTGAGAGTACTGTAGACAGCTGTTTCATAAGTATGCCCTATTTTTGTGATGTGTTTGTTGGCTGCGTATGAGTCTGTTTAATGTGTAAAAGAAAAATAAAATTAGTTGGAAAAATTTTTACATAATATAAAAGTTTAATATAAAACAAAAGAAACCAGTAAGAAAGCTATATTCGGCCTGGCCGAATCTTAGATACCCTACACCTAAAAGTTTTAAAAAAAGTGCCGAAGCTAGGGTGGGGCGGGGGCTGTTTGTTTTTGGGGCTGGGGTTTGTTTTTGGGGCTGCAAGTTGATTAACCGTCCCGGGCTCCATGAGACCTAGCTACGCCTCTGTATAAATAGTAGGCGTGGTCATTACCTTTTTCAAAACAAAATAACTAGCTTAGTTGTTTTATAATTGTGTTCATTTAAACTTTATTTCCGTGGTAATAAACTTGTTTTCATAGTGCTATACTGTATATGTAGTGTAAAAGTGGGCGGACCGCACCCAGTTTTGATGTAATAAGGTTTTTTTGTAAAACAAGTTGTTATCTAAAGTTTTATTCAGGAAGTTTATATATTTAACAATATAACCCTCTTTTGCCTGTGTAACCTAAAAGTGGGCGGATCACGCCCATATTTGGCACATACTCTATACCCAGGAATGAAATTTTGTTGTAATAGCTCAAAAACGAACGCTGATATCACATTTTTAATAAAAAATAGGCGTGGCCGTGGACCGATTTTGCCCATTTTCAATACCAACCAGCCCACCACATAAAACAATATATCTGCAAAGTTTCATCACGATATCTTCATTGGTTCTCCTGTGATCGTGATTTCAACAGACAGACAGACAGACAGACAGACAGACGGACGGACATGGCTAAATCGACTCAGGAGGTCACGCTGATCAAGAATATATATACTTTTCTATACCTATCGTCTCTAGTTCTATGCGTTACACATTTCGTTAAAAAGTGAATATACCCTTACCTTAAGGTGTAGGGTATAAAAAAAAATTTTAATTGTGATATAATTATAATTACCTTGAAATATTTTTGATCCATACATAGTGGAACCGCTCTCCTTCCTGCAGCAGCAACAGGATTATATGGTGCACCTTTTCCTGCTTGGTGCAATGATAAGGCCCCTCGATATTTTTCGAAGCTTCATGGAATCCAAAGACGTTGACACTCATCGTTGGATTCTGCTTCTCAAAATGATCGATGCTGCTTATGGGCATGGGGAACGCCAATCCTTTAAAATCCACTTGAGTTCCACTATCCAGCACTATGAGATCAGCCCCAATGTTCTCTACATTATAATTAATTGTTCTATGTGGATTGTTCTCGGTGGGTCTCAGAGCTGAGACGATCGCCCATTTGAAACAGTAGGGATCGTCATTTTGAACATTGATGCAGGCGTGCTTTTCCTGCAGGGATTTGGGTAGTGCGATATATGACGATCCCTTCAACGGTCGATAACTATTAATATTCACCTCTACGTGACATATTTTCAGTAGGGACCATCCACTGTCTCTTTCCTGGAACTCACCCATTTTGGAGCTGATCTGTTGGCACATGTCATTGTATATGGCAGTTAGATCTTCATATTTTTCCACCAAAATCATCTTGGTTTGGAACGATTTATTCTCCACCACCATTTCATCATTATCCACCACTTTGAAATATTCAGCATACAGCTCCATGTTGAACTTAAATGATGCATGCTTTTCTAACGTTTTTACTAGCTCTTTGATCAATATATTTTGAGCCGTCTCAAAAAAGTTTCCCGGAATGACAAGACCCTCATCCTCATTTTGGAATATCAGGGTTTGAATTCTATTCCGGAAAGATGATCTTATGCATTTCAGACCACCAGGAAAAAGCAGGAAGTGAAAAGGAAAAGTTATAATTTATAAGCTAGTTAAAATTAAAAGTTAAAAGCAAGTGATCGTATATGCGAAAAACAAGTTTAAGAGAAAAAAAAGAGGAAAATTGGCAAAAAGTGAAATAATAAGTTCAGGAAAAATTAAAACAGTGAAAGTAAAAAATTGAAAAATAAAAGTAGAATCAAATAATAGGAATAAGTGAAAAGGATAGTAATAGAATTAAAAGAATTTAATTCTATTATTATATCAAATATATTATTTTATATATATTATATAAAACATAAAATAACTTTCAGGTCCCAAAATCATCGGTTACATCAAAAGGATGCTAGCTTAATTGCACGGCAAACTTATCTGTCCAATAAAATTAGCTGGACAAAATCTTTGCTGAGGTCGACCCATTTCACTCGGGAAGTCATTCTTATATTTTTATAATTATAGGATAAAGTATTAGAGAAAATAGGATTTTTTTTTTATATATATATATTTCGAATATAGTATATATATAATAGTATATATATTTCGAATAAATGTAATAACAACGTTGTACATGAACTAACAATTTAATTGAAATTACAACAAGTGATTTAGCATGTTAGAAAGTCAACAAAAGTACAATAAGTGAAAAGCTTATGTGCAGGAAACGTATAATATTTAATTCAAGGAGAATGTTTGGAATCCAAATTCAAAAATTACAAATTTACAGACTTAGTTACTGTGATGAACAAATTGGCGAAAATCAGAGTGGCTTTATTAACTTAAATAAATTTTATTTAACGTGGTAAAGTTCGGATGATAAAAGCAAATTGTTAAAAACAGTTTTCGTTGTATCATTTTCGGGTATGTGTCTTAGACCTTTGTCTTCAAATTACACTGTTTAACATGTAATTTGATTTCAAAGTCGCACATTTTAAGTTGATTAATAAATAATTAATTTTATCAGTTTATTCGAGTTCAAGTCACACATTTTTTTTTAACTAATACGTCATACGTTCGCAAACGTATGAGATTTCAAAAAGAAAAAAAGGGGTAATAATCGGGATTACAATAAATTAAAACATTAAAAAGGAGTTATTTTGGTTATTTTAAAAACCAAAATTAAAATTTAAACATTTAAAATATTGCGCTTAGAGACTTCATAACGGTTGGAGAATCAAAGCAAAGTTAGATTCGTTGTTTCAAATAAAAAGCAATTATAATTGCTTGCTGATGAAAACAATTAAGGATGCCAAGCAATTAACAAAAAAAAAAAAATAACTCGAACGGGCTCACTAGGTTAATCGTACGAATTCGAAATCCCAAACGTTGCAGTTTTGTTGGCCGCTGAAAAATAGAGACAGGTCGTTCGTTCCATTCTGTGAGGTCTTAAATTACCTTAGCGCAGTCACGAAAATTTTGACGCTTCGTCTCTGCTTGAAAGAAAGCAGAATAGCGCAGTCACGAAAATTTTGACGATTTGGCTCTGCTTCAAACAAAGCAGCAGCGGACGTTTTGTACATGTACATGTACAGCGAATGTTTACTGCACGCTCGGTAAACGAAGCGAACATGAAATCTAAACAGGTTAAGGAAGTTGAAACTTCATATTAAGAACTTTAATGGTTTCTCATTCCAAAGTACTGCGAGTAATATTAAGAATTAAACGTTTAATGAAACGATTAAACGATAATTGGTGGCGCTAAGTAATCGCTTTAATAGCAATTTAAGTACGGAAAATTGGGAAAGATTTACAGATACAAGACATATGTATGTACATATTAATAAAATAAAAACCATTAAACTATATGTCGTTCGTTTAATTAATGGCCGAGTCATTACAGGAGCAAGGTTACTTTGAATTAGATAGGACTCATAAAGAACTGAAACGCCAGTTGGGGGAGTTTATATCTAAATATTGGGTAATTTTAAAAGGGACTGTAGGCAACAAAGAGAACTTAGAGTTGATAAAGTCTAGAGTAGGGGAGCTAGGAGACCTTACAAGTGTAGAAAGAGCAGACGCAGTAGTAGAGGAATTGCTTACATTCCTAAACCAGATAATACAGAATAAGACAGAAGATTCCAAGACATGGGAATCAGAATTTAATGCACTGAAGAATAGGTATGATAATTACTTAGTAGATAAAGTATTTCAGGAGGATATACTAAGGAACGTAGAGGGCGAGAACATAAAACTAAGGGAACTATTAGAGAAAAAGGGAATAACTGAGGAAACGTTGAATAGAACGTTAGAACAGGAATCAGCACAAAAGTCAAGAAGGACTGTGCATCTTTAGAAAAGGCGCATTCCAGAATCCAAGAATTGAAAGAGGAAAACAGACGCCTAAAACAGGAGATAGCGCTAGTGAACGACCAAACACTATACCATAAGGAAGCTATCCCAGCCATAGTCAATCCAGAGGAGTATAACTCAATTTCATTTCCTGCATTCAGACCAGCAGGAACACATCAAAGCAAAATGGGTATCGCAGAAATAGCAAAAATAACAAGCAGTATTGTCCCACTGTTTTCAGGGACACAGTCACCAGATTTGAGAGGTGAGGTGTATAAGTTCATACAGGCGTGCGAGTTAGCTACACATGAAGCAACTGAAGCAAACAAACCACTTTACATAGAATGCGTCAAACAAAGATTATATGGAGACGCTTATGATCTTGTAGGCACACAACAAGTCAACACTCTAGAGGAATTATACCTAGCGATACGAAGAGTCTACCTACCAACAGCTTCATTAGACGTAACGTTGTCAGAACTCCAGAATTGCAGCCAATTGCGCAATGAGGACATCCGGCAGTTCGCAAGACGCCTCAACATGAAAAAAACACAGGCATTGCAAATAGTAAAAGACACATATGAGGGAGTAGGGGACAGCGCACTTGTATCCATGGTAACGACATCGGCAAATAAGGCGTTTAGAACAGGGTTAACAGATGCAACGTTACGAACGCACATGTTAAATGTGAAAGGGAAAAGTATTGAGGAAATGACTGAAATAGCAGTAAACACGCTGGTGGAAATACAAAGAAGTAACTCCATTCATCAACCCAATATCACACCAATATTCAATATGAATTCGATTGAATCGTATATAACACCTCCTGTAAATAATCGCGTGGGTTACCAGAGACCAGAAGAAAGGCTTAACGTTTCGAGAGCACCACAAGAGAAAATAATTTGTTCATTCTGCAATAAACGTGGGCATACGCGAGAAAAGTGTTTAACTAGGGAAAACACACCGCACTGCCAAAAGTGTTTAAAATATGGACACGAGACGAACTGGAGGTGCAACAACAGGAGCGGTCAGAGCAACATAAATCAAGGGCCGAATAACCGGAACCAAAGTCAAGGAAGTCACCAATGGAACCGACCTCATCAAAATTGGCAACCAAATCAAATACAGCAAACCTGGAACCCAAATCAAGTACAGCCAACCTGGCAACCAAACCAACCCCAGCAATATTGGCAACAACAGGCACAAAAGAATTGGAATCAAAAGCAAAAGAACCCCGGGAACTCAAAACCGAATCCATTTAAGGGAGTTCAAGGGAATCAGAATCAGAATACTGTGAATACGCCGAAGGGCACGAACCAAACAAAAGAAAATAATAGAAATGGGAGCAGGATTTTTAATAATCACCTTGCTAATTATACAGTTAGCATGTACCTCGATTGTAAAAACAATGTGTCTCAATTTTCAACGTTATAAAGCAAGGAGCGATAGTCTTAATATATCAGAATATATTACAGATATAAAGGCACTTGCAAATAAAATAAAACTAAAAGTATTAGCAAAATTTATAATTTTTATGTCACAATTACAGGACAAGAAAGCAATACGTTCGTGGTTAACGAATAATTTTAATAATAACTATAAAAATACTATAAAGGAAGTATCCAATTGGGATTCAACCACGTTAAGTGATGTGTTCATTGAACTGCCTTGTGTAGAGGCAAGAAATGGAAAACTCATTTTACTGGTGGATACAGGTGGATACAAGCCTAGTAAAAGAATGTGCGTTAAAGGAAGACGCCATTATAAATAGAAAGGTTAAAAGGGAATTAAGTGGAGCATTTGGAGGCTGTATAACCACAATAGGGTCCACCAGCATATGCCATGATGAGGTACAGCCCTTACGTTTAACGTTACACGTTATGTCACTTAAACAAGGGGTACCGGCGGACGGCATACTGGGTAGAGACAACATGTGGAACAGATCCATTATAAACACGCTCAGTAAAAACTTAACCTTATTTAATAACAATAAAGAATTTGTAATTAAATTGCCACTACTAGGCATGAAAAATACAGAAGATCAAAGTATCAAAAATAGTATAACCAATGAAGCAAGAACGGTTAGAATAACGCCGTTAAGAATTAAAACTAAAGTTATGACTGTGGTAGTTCATAAACAAGAGATTGCACCAGGAGTGTACCTGGGAGAAACACTAGCAAATGTGGAAAATAAAAAGGTCAAAGTACCAATCCTAAATTCAACGGTAAAAGATTTCATTCTTAGTGACAACTTTGTACCGAGATTTAGTGATTTCCAGAAATATAAGCTAAGTGAGGTTTCGGACAATCAATGGACAACCATCAATAGTATAAGTAATGCAGACATGGCGCAACGGATCAATGTTTTAATGAACGATTTAGAATTGGATCCTTCCTTAAACCAAGAGGAAAGTGAATCCATAACAAAATTATGTGCGAAATATAATGATATTTTTCTTTTAGAGGGTGACAAATTGACATACACCCCAGTAATAACGCACAAAATTCCAATAAAGGTGGATCAGCCACCAATTAACCAAAAACAGTACCGAATTCCTCAAACACATAGGGAAGAAATGAATAAACAAATTCATAAATTACTAGAAGAGGATTTAATATCCCAAGCGTATCTCCATGGAACTCACCACTACTTCTAGTTCCAAAGAAGAATGGAAAAGATGGAGAAAAGAAATGGCGCTTAGTTATAGATTATAGGAAGGTAAATGAGGCCACAGTTAAACAAGTTTTTCCACTGCCTAGAATAGATGAGATACTGGATCAGTTAGGCAGTAGTAGATATTTTTCGACGTTAGACTTGGCAAGTGGGTACCACCAAGTCCTAATGGACAATGCAGACAAAGAAAAGACCGCATTTAGTTCAGCGTTAGGACATTTTGAGTTCAACCGAATGCCTTTCGGGTTAACCGGCGCCCCAGCGACGTTTCAACGACTTATGAATCATATTCTGACAGGACTTCAGGGTATGGATTGTTTTGTTTATTTAGACGACATAGTCGTATATGCAACAAACCTGGGACAGCATGAAGAAAGGTTAACTAAGGTTTTCGAAGTATTAGGGAAAACAATTTAAAATTAAACATTAGCAAATGCCAATTTCTACGACGAGAAGTCGTATATTTAGGGCACAAGTGTTCAGAACATGGAGCACTTCCAGACCCTAGCAAGGTGGAGTGCGTTAAAAACATTCCGCCTCCTAAAAATAAAAAGGAAGTACAAGCCTTCCTAGGCCTTGTTAATTATTATAGGAAATTTATACCGGGAACCGCAAAAATAGCACTTCCCATTAACAAATTGTTGAGAAAAGACGCGAAGTTCGTCTGGCTGTCAGAAAGCGTGTGAACAATTAAAAGAATTAGTTATGTCACCACCACTGTTAGCATATCCAGATTTTTCAAAGGAATTTCTTTTAACTACCGACAACAAGTAATGAAGCGTTAGGCGCGGTCCTTTCTCAAGGGAACGTAGGCGAGGATAGGCCAATAGCTTTCCCTAGCCGAGCGCTAAGCGACACAGAACAAAGATATTCCACGATAGAAAAGGAATTTTTAGCAATAGTCTGGGCGACAAAAAATTTCAGAGCATATCTCTTAGGCAGACCTTTTAAAATATTTACTGATCACCAACCGTTAAAGGGAATAGCGAATTTAAAGGATCAAACTTCTAGACTGGCAAGATTCAGACACAAGTTGTCAGAGTATGATTTCGAAATCATATATAAGCCAGGCAAGAAAAATTTGAACGCAGACGCGTTGAGTAGAATCCCTCAAAAACGTAATGTAGTAACAGCAGTCCAGACACGCTCTAGGACAAAAGAAATAGAAATAAAAAACCAAGGAGGTAGTGATGAAACGAGTACAAGTCCGACGCCTGTAGAACCAGACACTTCAGGCATACCTCAAAACGAAAACACCATTTTATTAAAAATCCAAGACAAATAGAGACTGTCATCAAAGATTTTCATAATACACCATTAGGAGGTCACCAGGGAGCAGTGAAAACTTACCTGCGAATCAGGCAACAATATAGGTGGCCAGGGATGCAAAGACAAATCAAAGATTATGTCAAAAACTGTCCAAAGTGCCAAGCGAACAAAAGTTCGAAGTTAACAAAAATGCCCATGGTGTTAACGGATACACCAATGCGGCCGTTTGATAAAGTTTATATGGACATAGTAGGTATTCTACCAGAAACTGTGTCTGGAAATAAGTACATCTTAACGTTTCAAGATGACTTTTCAAAATTTATGGCATGTACAGCTATCCCAGACGCGGAAGCAAGTACTGTCGCCAGAGCTTTTTATGACGAAGTAATCACGCGTTACGGAATTCCGAGAATTCTAATTACCGATAACGGAACTAATTTCATTTCGAAATTGTTCTCGGACACATGCAAATTGTTAGGCATTAAAAAATTGCATATAACGCCATACCATCCACAAGCTAATGGCTCACTACAGAGAAGCCACAGACCTTTAGCGGAATATTTAAGGAGTTTTGCTAAAGAAGACGGGTCGAATTGGGATCAATGGTTAACTGCAGCGATGCATGTTCATAACCACACACCCCACATTACGACTAAGCAAACACCTTTCCGCACTTTATTCGGATTCGACATAGAAATGCCGACCAGTTTAAAAAGAAAGTGTAGTCCGGTATATAATGCCGAAGACCCAAATAAGGTTCTAAGATTCCAAATTCAGAGAGCTCACGAAATAGTGAGGAAAAACCAGGAAAGGGCTAAACAAGTAGCCAAAAATCATTATGATAATAAGTTAAATTCAGTAGAATTTAGAGTAGGAGATAAGGTATTAATTAAGAATCAGACTAGGAAAAATAAGTTTTCACCAATATGGATAGGACCATATGAGGTAGCAAAGATTAAAACTCCAATTACGACAGTTTTAAAAATGAAGGGAAGGGAAAAACCTTTCCATAATAACTTACTTAAGTTATACAATAGCAATTAAGAAGGAAATAGGATTAACTAGACAATTAAGTAGGAGTACGTTATAATAACTTAGAATAGGGAAATAGAATAGAATCACTTAAAATAAGGAAATAGGATAAAATAACTTAAAATACTAAAATAGAGTTAGGAGAACATTAAGTTAATCAGAATAGTCACCTTATTAGGAGTAGGATACAAAAATTTAGTGTAGAATAGGATTGATGGCATATATTATAGGATAGTATGAAATTAACATTTTTAAGTTTATTACTAATGATTTTAATTTAACGTCTTACGTTTGAATAACGAATGAAAGTCATCAAATTTTATAATGAAAAATTCAACAAAGAAATAAAAAAGAAATCAGAATAGCGTTTAAATAAGCAACAACTTGTTTACTTACGCGTGAAACTATAAGAAAAGAAAACTCATGATAAAGTTCGTTGTTAATATTTGAATATTTTTTTTTAATTGAACTTTTTAGTTTGTATTAATTTTGAATGATAATATACGGTATATGAAAAGTAGCTGTGCCGTTTTAAATACACAGCCAATATAGTTTTGCATTTGCAATTATATTAATAAATGCACATGTAAAAATATGCCTGAAGAGTTAGTTCAGGCATATAACATACACACACACACACTATATATATATATATTCGCACCAAACGCTTTATATCATAAGAAGACAAGAATTAGAAAAGGATAAGAATACAAACAGTAGTATTAACATAAATACTTTTTCTATTTTCATAATAATAATGTGTAGTACTGAAATGTAGTACATAAAGATGCCATGTAAAATAATAACGACACCGCGTTAATAACAAACAAAGCAAAAGGTTAAGAATTGAGCGATTAACGCATGCAATGCAACAAAGCAGAGCGACTGAACACAAGCAGAATGCAGTGTCAGTTAAACCAATGAAAAAATAAAGAACAACAAAAACAGTAAATGAAAAATTTTTTTTTTAACGCAAGCAAAGGTGAACGGTTGCAAAATAGGCAAAACAAAGAAAAAAAAAATATATATCAAAGAAATAAGAGAGGAAAAATATTTGTTTTTTTTTAACGCATGTTACATCAACACTATATGTCCTTCTTATACATAGAACAAAGAAACTATTAATAAAAACTAATAATAAATAAAACTAACAATGAAAAGAAATAAGGAAATTTAAAATAAAATAAAGAATATCACTATAATAACGTTAGAAATAACAATAGATATAAAATCGTACACATTAAAGTAAAAGGAAATATATCTAAATACTTGTACGAACTTTTTAAATACATTCGAAGTTAAAATTTATAGTGAATAAACTAACGAGTTATATTCAACTAGAATAGAATCGATATTTATTGTAGGGATTAATACTTGTTTTGAATTAAATAAAATATTTCTAATTGATAAAATTTAATTTAAAATTAACTAATTAATTAAATAAACTTAAAGTTATACACGAATAAAGTTCTAATTCTTTTTAAATAAGAACAATTGTAGTTAGAAAACAAAAAAAAAAAAATATATTGTAAGGGAAAATTGAAATATATAACATTGATAATAAGCTAAGTTAAGTTAAGGGTGATAACAAAGAAGACAGCATGCAGAGAAGCTGACCTAAAGGCCGATGTACATCCAATAGAGCAGCAGAAGGCGCAAACATAGCTTAACAACACACGACTACAGGGCGACAAATACCGCTCAGCCAACTCGAATGGGGAAGGGTAGCTGGATCAGCGTAGCGACCACAACCAAAGATGGAATTGTTGCGACAAACAAGCAATTCAATACAGCAATGCAACAGCATTCGACCACAAAACACGAAGATACTTTCAAATAGGTCTAACAGCAGCAGTTTGAACCTGAAAATTACCGAATGATAATAGCACCAGATACACAGTACCTTAAGGTCACGTTGAGACCAGAAACACCGTAATAAGACACCTAGATGATAGAAAACTATCGGCAGCAGCTAGTTACAGCTCAGGGGGGCCGCTCAACAGCGAAATTTAAGTCCTTCGAGGGGATCACATGCTGTCGCGTTACTGCATCATCGAGTAGCGGCGACGGTGATAAACCACCAAGTAGACGAACGTAAGCAGTTACAGCCAGTTCAAACTATTGGGACCCATTCATCTGCCACACAAGTTAAAATATATATATACTTTATACGATATAAGAAATGCGACGCCACCACAAGTGAAGCAGGGACACCAACGCTTGAGTACTTCACAAGCAGAAACTCAGGCGGTAACCGCATATTCAATCATCAACCTATAGGGTTGAACAACAACATGTTATGAACTCCGGTACAAATTGAATAGGGGATCAACAGCGGCCGTTCCGAACACAGCTACCACCACCCTACAATCACAGTTATATACAACAAATCAAGAAGAAGACATTAATACAGCGAGGTGTACACCAACGGCAACATCGAAAGCAACAGCAACGTGTACATCAGCTTCAAGGTGTACATCAACATCGTAATCATCACCAACAACAACATCAGCATCAACGTCAAGACCAATATCAACGTCAAGATCAACATCGACGACAACAACAACGTAATATTTCAGTATACACTACATCTACTATATTGTACTGTTGCATATAAAAAAACACCCAACACAAATTATTGTCATTACGCTCGCTCTAGATTAAGTACTACTAAGTAGTATTGAAAGGAAAAACCCATACTACACAGAAGCCCACCCACTATTTCAACAAACAATACATGTACAAGAAAAATTTAATATCGTTTTGTACGATACTAAATTTTTCTTCCCCCAGGGTGGAGGGATGTTGTATGTCGCGATCGCAATTTCCAGTTCCGGGAAATAAGAACTTTCAAGGCCAGTATTATTGGTTTTATAATAATACTCCGCGAGTGAGTCAAGGCCAAGTTCACATTAATGCAACCACAGCACTTTGCTTGGTAAGCCCGAAGCTTTAGTTTCATTTGTTTTAGTCAAGCTTTGGTTTAATGAACTTCGAAAGCTAAGGTAACAACCAGAACACTTCGCATAAAATGGATTGTGGAAGCTAGCTTTCAGTAGCAAGCTTCCAAACCATAAAATCGCTTGGTTTGAAAAACCAACGATCAGAACCCACACGCGCAAGAATTAAATTGGGAACGATTTTCTTCCGCATATTGATTCTGCGAATATTACAATTTTTAATATTGCGAAATAATGGAGATTGCGAAACATGACATACCGACCCACTTCAGTTCGGTCGACGTCTGTGTCGACCGAGCTAACGTGGAATCTAGAAAAGATTCCAAAGGGAGTCTTAAAATATTATCAGAACGACGCGGTCGTCTTTCTTAAATCGCGTATCAAGTCGCGATTAAGTAACCTGTAAATAAAAGTTAAGTTAGTTTAAAATAAGTGTTAAAATTAAAGTTAGCGTTAGCACGGAAAGTGAGTGGAAAATAATAAAAGAAGATATAGTAAAAATCCTAACGCAAGAAGTTTTTTATTTCAACTGAACCAGAAAGAAGACCACCCAGAACAAAATACAACATTATTAAATTTGTTTATATTTTATTATTATAACTTTTTAAATACTATATTTAACTTTTCACTTTTACTTTTTCAGAAAAAAATGAGCAACTTTTCTTTTACAACTTTTTACAACTGCAACTTTTAGAACACTTTTCTGTTATATTAAAAATTAGGTCTTTACTCTTTGACGACACTTTTACAATTGATTCTTTCTTCTCGCTGGACCTAATTTTATGCTTGGGATCGAGCTGCAGAGACCCCAACCACAATAAATTATTTGCCTATTAAAAAAAAGAACAACAACAACGACTCTATATTCAGCCATCTGCATCCACTCAAAGTTCAATATACAAACAAATTCGTCCATATTCTAAATGACCACTTGCGTTTGTTTGCATTATGATTTTGTGCAAGAAGAAAAAATTTTAAAAGTCCGTTGAGAAAAGGAAAAGAACAACAACAACGACATGGCAAAACTACTACCCAACCATCTGCATTTGCATCCACCACCCATCTGTACTGAACATAAACAATACTCCTATTAAAAGCATTTTGAGTATCCCCATATTCTCCAGCCGATTATTACCATTATGATTCTAATTTACGACTTTTTATTCTGAGAAATATTTGTAAACAGAAGTACCGAAATTGTCAACTCCAATTCCGAGATTGAAATAATTATATTAATATAGTATGTACATTCAATTAGTGTGATCGCGAGGCAATCGAACACTTGAAATGCACATAACTCATTTACTAAATCTACAACAACCACATAGCAAAATGACGAAAAGCAATTAAATTAAAGCAATAAAAAATATTTTTCCAACAACAACGCTACGTATATTCAGAACAACAACAACAACAATATCAAGTACCACAAACGATACACAGGCGGGCAGAGGACAACATCACACTCGCAACAGTCAGCACGCCGAGCTATGTATGTCTGTCTGTCGGTATATATGTCCGTCTGTCTGTCAGTCTGTCCGTCCATATGTTTGTATGTCTGTCCGTCTATATGTATGTATGTATGTCTGTCTATATGTATGTATGTCCGTCTGTCTATCAGTGTGTCCGTCCGTCTGTCTGTCAGTTTTGTCACGTCCATTTTCCTCCCTCCCTTCTTGCCTCCCCTCCCCCTCCCTTCAAACTATCACCCTCTCGCTCACTCTCACATATCTATAGCACCACACGGGCAGCGCAGTCGCTACCATAGCACCACACGGGCAGCGCAGTCGCTACCATACATAGCGCACCACACGCACCACACGCAGCGCAGTCGCTACGTTGTTCCAGAACCCCCATATACCCACTACTGACCGACTGACAGAGGAACTCGAAAAGATAATTGCACAAAACATTTAATACACTCATCCACTGTACCCTTACCTCGTCCACGAAATAACCCAAATCCGCACACTCCTCTCAAAACTAACTTCTAAACAAAGAACAAAACGTTCACTGGACTTCATCGGCACTGCATGGAAATGGATTTTCATTTTTCCCTGAAACTACAAAACATAGTTCCTTCCGGTTTGAAGCATTCTCTCTAGAATTAATTAAGGAATTTTATGGTCGGAAAAATTTTTATACTTAATACCGTAATTTGAAAAAAAAATTGCGATCAACAATTTATTTTCGGAATTTTTATTCCAAATTTTAACTTTGTCATTAATTTTCTCTTTACATAAGAACCTAATTTAAAAAGGATATTAAGAAGCAGATATTTGGCTTTGAAAATCAGTAAGCAAAAGTTATCGCGATCTAAACATTATTTTTTAATATTATTTTTTTCGATGTTAAGTCGGATTTTTATAAAATGGCCCCTCCCGTCTAAACGGGTGGAAATTCGCCCCCCTCTCATACGATTTTTTTCTTGTCTCGACCCAACCTACACGTCTACATAGTCTTTTGTCTCCTCTTATGGGAAACACCCTGTATACATATATTATAATATAATTATATATGTATATAATTTTTAAGCAATCAAATAAAATCAGAGACGAGCACTAAAGTATAATTTTGCTTATAATTTAACTAATAACTATGTGTATATACATTATGGTGGTGGGCCATTTTCTAAAAACCCGACTAAAAACCGGAAAAAAATAACGGCGATATCTGTATCACTTTCGCTTATTGGGTTTGAAAGCCAAATATCCGCTTCTTCATATCCTTTTTAAATTAGGTTTCTACGTAGAACAGTTTTTAAGAAAATTAATGCCAAAGTTAAAATTTGGAATAAAAATTCCAAAAAAAAAATGTTTGGTTGCAATTTTTTTTTTAAAATACGGTATTAAGTATAAATATTTTTCCGACCATAAAATTCTCTAATCAATTCTAGAGAGAATGCTTGAAACCGGAGTGCTTGAAACTATGTTCTGTAGTTTCCGAGAAAAGCGAAAATTTTACAGGTGGTCAAGTAACATTTAATTTCTTATCTATCGTAGTACAAAAATTTCCAACCTCCTCCTGGGTCCATTTGGTGCATCCAGAGGCAATATCTGGATACCATTATTCCAATAAATGAACCAATTTTTTAAGTTGGTTTCGATTATTTGATGCGTTGGCTAAGACGTCATCAAAATATTCATTGAACGAAATCTTATCTACAGGGCCTACATACAAGCGGATGTTTTCACGATACTGATTCGTTTTCGAATGCCTAGGTACGTGTTCACGGCCGACATCGAGAAGATGTACCGTCAAATATAGATCCATCCTGTCGACCGAAATGGCCAACTAATCTGGTGGAGAGACGATCCAACCTTACCGCTACAATGTTACCAACTAAATACGGTAACGTAAGGCACAACTTGCGCTCCCTTCTTGGAAATTGGGTGCCTCCAGCATTTGGCGGAACAGTTCAAAGATCAGTATCCACTAGCGGCTGAAGCCATAAACAACCACTTCTATATAGACGACGCTCTGTGCGGAAGCGACAAGATTGTCACAGCCCTGGATATGCAATCACAACTCATCAACTTGTTACGAAAAGCAGGGTGCGAGCTTCGTAAATGGTGTTCGAACGACAAAAGACTATTGCAAAACATTCCAGCATCCGACCAAGTTGAGAGTAGAAACGGGGAGAACACCAAGACAATGGGGCTCATGTGGAATCCCAGAATCGACAATTTCACAGTTAGAACAGGGAATTTGAATGAACAAAGAATTACTAAAAGAACAGCATTACTAAAAGAAAAGTAGTTACAGCGAAAATATTTTTGCAACAGCTATGGCGCCTGAAGCTAGATTGGGATGCATCGTTACTGCAGGAACTTCACACTTTCTGTGATAACTTTAAAAGAACATTGCCAGAATTGGAAAAAATTTCAGTTCAACCACATGTTTTCGGTCATGAGACATCTAAGAACTTCCAGATATACATGTTTGTAGACGCATCGGAACAGGCTTATGGATGCATCGTTACTGCAGGAACTTCACACTTTCTGTGATAACTTTAAAAGAACATTGCCAGAATTGGACATGTTTCAGTTCAACGACATGTTTTCGGCCATCAGACATCTAAGAACTTCCAGATATACATGTTTGTAGACGCATCGGAACAGGCTTATGGCGCCGTAGCATATGTGAGGACGATCGACCTAAAGGGCAGTGTCTTAATACGCTTTCTGTGCTCAAAATCATGAGTCGCACCTGTCAAGCAGATAAGCTTATCAAGATTAGAGCTGTGTGCAGCGAAATTAGCAGTGAATCTGATGCTGCGAATCCAGCAGGATTTAAACATCAACAAGACCACAAGAATTATTATTGCTGAATAATTACCACAATTCATAAGGTCCTGCTCATACTCATCAGCGCTATTCGCAGAGCGTTCATCATAGCATACTTCTTATACAAATGAAAGTATGTATTTTTTAAAAGGACAGATCTTTCGCTTTCTAAATTTTGCAAAATTGCGAATTTGGTCAGCAAAGCAAAATAAATTTGTACAAGTTTAAAGATCGTTGTGATTTTAATCATTGTCACATAAAAAGTTGCGCAATTGTATCAATAGCTGCATATACATACATATGTAAACAAAACAACTTTTTTATATCCGGTTTAACAGTTATTCGGTTTGACACCCCGGACCGGATTGTGAAAGGAAACACTTGATCAGCTGATCGATTTTCGAACACCTTAACTGGATTATATATTTTTATGGAAACAGGCTATTAGATAAAATGTTTCGGTTTTTAGTCATACCCAGTATTACGCAAGGTGTCATTTGCGGCATGGTTTTCTGGAAAGCCTTTGATATTCGAATTGATAATGCAGAGATCGCTTCCATTGCCTCCGTAAGGATCCCGGATGAACACTTTATTCCCTTAACAGAGTCCCAGGTGGTTCGTCTCAAAGACGTCATCCAGTCATTCCCATCGTTGGAAAAACTGGGTTTAGGTAGAACAACCTTAATTGAGCACTATATAGATACTGGTCAAGCTCGCCCGATCAAGCAAAAATATTATCCCATCCTTCCTGCAAAGGAAAAGTTGCTTTGTGACGAAATTGATAGGATGCTCTCCTTAGGCGTAATTGAGGAAGGGAATTGTACTGCTTGGGCGTCGCCAGGTGTTCTGATTGTTAAACCGGGGAAGGTGCGGTTCTGTTTGGACTCACGAAAGTTAAATGAGGTGACTGTGAAGGATGCGTACCCGGTACCAAACATTGACGTAATCTTAAGTCGTCTACCCTCGATTAATTTTATATCCAAGGTGCATTTAAAGGATGCCTTTTGGCAGATTTGTCTGCACAACTCCTCAAAAGGAACCAAATCGACCTCTGTACCAGTTCACTAGAATGCCTTTCGGCCTGTGTAACTCGCCCCAAGCCATTAGCCGACTTATGGATATGGTGATTCCTATTACCTTAAGTCGAAAGTATTGTATGTATTGTATGTATGTAGATGACTGCTCATTCTATCGAGCACGTTTGACCAACATCTAAATCAACTGGCCGAGTTAGCTTTTTGTGAGCGTAAAGCTGGATTGACAATCAACGTGGCGAAAAGTAAGTTTGGTCTCTCTGGGTTATTTCGTTGGGAACGGAGTTCTGAAAATGGACCCGGTGGGTTCGTACAGGAAGTTTATCCCGGAATTTTCGTCAGTCACTTTCCACCTAACATAGTTGTTGAAGGGGAGTAGGGGTTTTGTTTGGAATACTTTGGCTCAGCAGTTGTTTGAGGAAATTAAGTTTAAAATGACTACCGCCCCGTTTCTGGTACACCCAGACTGACGCTAGCCAATTGGGCATCGGAACCGTGCTGGCCCAAGCTGACGAGACTGGTCAGGAGAGGCCAATTGCATATATGTATGTCAAAGCCCAGCGCAACTACACAATCTCCGAACTGGAATGCCTGGTGGTGGTAATGGCGATAAAGAAGTTCATAATGTTCATTGAGGGATATGAATTTAAGGTGGTCAGCGACCATATTAGTTTGAAATGGCTGATGAGCCAGAAGGATCTTTCAGGAAGACTGGCGCGCTGGGCGCTTTGACAACTCGATAGAACACCGAAAGGGTATCTCAAATATCGTACCGGACGCTCTGTCAAGGGCAATGGAAGATACGCCAATGAATGAAGTGACCGCTATCGAGCTCGATCATGAACCAACCGTCGATCTTACCTCCCCCGCATTCGCCTCCGAAGGGTACAATGCCCAGAAAGAGAGGTATGCTAGTGACCAATTCGCGAATTTCAAATCATCGACGAATTCCTGTACTTTCGGAATGATTTCGCGACGGGGAATGAAAATGCGGATGATCTCACCTGGAAACTCGTCATTCCACTCGAGTTGCAATCCTCAGTTTTGAAGTCTGCCCATTATACTAGTACATCAGCACATTTTGGAATAGCAAAAACCTTGGAAAAACTGCGCAGACATTTTTATTGGACAAACGTTCAAGGCCAAGGCTACGCGTGTCTTGTGTACACCGATGGACAAATACTGTCCTTCTAATCGACCCTTTCAAAAACTTTACCTGGATTTCATAGGTCCTTTTCCGCGAACTCGCAGGGCATTCAATAATCCTGGATCACTTCTCGAAGTTCACCTTCCTGAAACCCTTGAAGAGGTTGACTGCACCATTGATTGTTAATTTCCTGAGGGATAACGGTTTTTACTGTCTTGGAGTGCCCGAAACCGTGGTGTCCGATAATGGTAGTAAGTTCAAGAGCCGGGAGTTTGAAAAATGCCTGAAAGACTTTGACATCACTAACACGTGTACTGCGGCGTACTCCCCTCAGTCCAACGCTTCCGATCGGGTGAACTATCTATTAATGAGGCCCTTCGGTCGTATGTTCGTACGGATCAAAGGAATTGGGATGAGTATCTAGCAGTATAAATTGTGCCCTGAAAAATTCCTTACATCTGTATGTTCAACTTCTTTTAGTTGAAGTTAGGACGCGACAACTAAGTTCTTGTACTTAGTGTCTGTTTAATTTGTGTAGTTACCGAGTTGCTGTAGAACTGATTTTTATTGGTTTTTGGGTCACTTATTTATATAATAATTTAACAATGCAAAATAAAACGAAATTAACAAAAGTGCAGGAAAATCAATGTAGGAATGCGCTGGGGTTAAAATGCTGAATGGAGTTAATGTTGGCATATTCATAATTGGCGACTCAACCTTCCGTTCATCAACGACATTGATGAACCCTTATCATTTTAGCGTCAAAAATATTGAACAGCGCACATTCAACTATATTTTATCGAAAGCCCGCAGAGTAGTGGAAAATGCCTTTGGGCACCTTAAAGTCAGGTACCGTAAGCATAATTTGCTTTGCATTTTCCTTTACTAAGTGTTTAAAAATTTCAGATTTCGTCGAGTTGGCAAAGGTGTAGACAACAGAATTGTAAACCCCAATGCTGTCATAAAGACATATTGTGTTATCCACAACATTCTTGTGGATGAGAGCGGTGGTATTCTGCCTGTATGGACACAAGCGCAGCGAAGAATCGAAAGGAGGACCCAATACCCAAGTACCGCCATGTTTTACTTATATTTTTTTTTTGTGTATTCATAAATTCTATTAAACACAAAGACATTTTTTTGCTGTCTGCCACCATTTCAGACATGAACGGCACTTTCTTCTCCTCCAAATCTAACAATTTCATGCCGATCTCGGCCCGCGAATCCAACCCTTTTTATACCCTACACCTTGAGGTTAAGGGTATATTCACTTTGTCACGAAATGTGTAACGAATAGAAATAGAGACGATAGGCATAGAAAAGTATATATATATATTCTTGATCAGCGTGACCTCCTGAGTTGATTTAGCCATGTCCGTCCGTCTGTCTGTCTGTCTGTTGAAATCACGATCACAGGAGAACCGGTGAAGATATCATGATGCAATTGCAGATATATTGTTTCTTGTGGTGTGTAGGTTCGTATTGAAAACGGGCAAAATCGGTCCACGACCACGCCTATTTTTTATTAGAAATGTGATATAGAGTATAGTATTCCTGGGTATAGAGTAGCATTATCCGTTTATATGCCAAATATGGGCGTGATCCGCCCATATTTTAGGTTACACAGGCAAAAGAGGGTTATATTGTTAAATATATAAACTTCCTGATTTAAACTTTATATAACGACTTATTTTCCAATAAAACATTATATCACCAAAACTAGGCGCGGTCCGCCCACGTTTACACTACTTATACAGTATAGCTCATGAAAACGAATTTATTACCAAGTAAATAAAGATTAAATTTGAACACAATAATAAAACAACTAAGATAGTTATTTTGTTTTGAAAACAGGTAACGACCACGCATACTATTTATACAGAGGCGTAGCTAGGACTCATGGAGCCCGGGACGGTTAATCAACTTGCAGCCCCAAAAATTCCTAGAATTCAATAACTCAATACTTGATTTCCAAAACTGCCGCCCCCGAAATTGTGCCGCGCCGGGCGGACTGCCATCCCCGCCCTCTAGCTACGCCACTGTATTTATACCCGTCTGTGATTAAATGTGATTATAAGGTAGCTTTCCTTATAACTACATATTTCCTCTAGTTTCAGTTGATATTTCACTCTATAATGCTTCTGAAATGAAAAATCTAAACAAATTAAAAATTGAAATAAATAAATCTTAATAATTAATTAATATAATTAATAATAAGATAATTAAGTTTTAGGTTTAGGGTATCTAAGATTTGGCCAGGCCGAATAGAGCACTCTTTCTGGTTTCAATTCCCTGTCTGCGGCTTCACAAAATTTTAAAATTTTGTCAATTTTAATTGCAGGCGATGCAGAGTATGGCCGCGATGATATGGACGATGACGGAGTTAGCAATGCAGAGGATGACATCGATGGACCTGATAATGATGATGGTGACGATCCCGACCATGGAGATGGCAACGAATGTATCAGCAGCGGCGAAGGCAATGGACGCGACATCAGCACATCAGCGGTGTTCCATCTATAAAAAGTTAAATAAATGCCACCATAATTACAACACAATTATTGCCTAAAATTTATCTTGGAAATTAATTTTTTATTGCACTCAGTCTATTGGTGAACCACCCGATACCCCAACAAGGTTTTTAGTTTCTACAGTGAAAGCATTAATATCATTATTATTTATGATGAATCGTAATAAAAAAACAATTACCGGTATTTGGTCGTCATGTTTTTTATTTTCATTCCGACCTCCTCCGGACCTACCACATACTCGTGTTGGGCCATATCCGCCGCCATCTCCTTTTTATGTAGACATTTTTGCGGGGTCCACGCATGCCGTCGATGTGTTCCTGCCAGAGGTCCAGCAACATATTTTCCGCCCCCATCGACCACAAAGTTCGCTTTGATGAGTTCTGCATCTGAAAAAGTTACATTTTTGTCATTTATTAAATATTATACTTATTTAAATAAACATATTACGACATAAACGGAATTTTGAATTTGGCAGTTGGTGGCACTTTATCTTTTTCTAACTTATTGGCAATAGAAAAGGAGAAAGATAGGTTGTCTGGAATTCCGAAATGCGAAACAGAGCTGCAAACTAAAAACTGAGTAAATAAACCGAAAGTATTTGAGTTTGGCGCTGGAATCGCAACAAAAATTTCAACGGAGTTAAAACAACTTACGAGTGGATTTGGGGCTTAAAACAGTTTATGCCAAAAACCTGGAAAAACCATTTTATGGAAACAGCATATAAGTTGTTGAACTTAACTTGAACAACAAAAAAATCCTGAAATTTGCTGAGTTTGACCATCAGCCGTCCTAATATTACCACTAAATCGTTCAAGGGTCTGTCCAGAGTTTAATACGTTCAGTGCGATCTGGCCACCAATCACACACAACGCACAACAGGCTATGACATTAAGTGAGATTTCAATATAAGGTCGAGAATTACTTCCCTCAGTAACAAGGAGGAGTTTTCCTTTTTCGACAGTGTAGAGAATTAACACCGAATATTTCTGCTCTCCGTCGATTATATCTATCTAAATTTTAGACGAATATGGTAAGGTATTATTTCGTGTAGTGGTGGCGAGTCTAATTGAGACGTCTCCAACTCCGAGATGAAAGTCGACATAAAGGTCCTGTCGAGGTTACTGACGCTGACGACGTGGATTCTGCCGTTACCGGCGTTCGTTCGTCGCCGGCCGAGGTCCCGCTCTGGTTTTTCCCGAATTCGAACTATATTTCTGACACGTGGGCCTGTACACATTCGGTGCTCCACAACTGTAGCAAGAGATTCGCCGAGTAGGCGACAAATAGTTTTGGTACCTATGGCCCTCCTCAGAGCAGTTTCAGCAACGAAGGGCCGATGCTTCGCCCTCCAGTTCACACATCTCCGGTTCCGGAGCCACTGCATCAGGCCCTTTCGGGAGGGAATGGCTGTTTGAACATAACCAGCGCGTAAGTTGGGTAATTCTGAGAAAAAAAATTTTATGCCTATGGCATTCGCGTCTGAGATCTGGCAAAGTTCTAATCGGTACATGTAACAGTTCGAGACATAAAACAGGTTTAACATTATGAAGCAATATTTCGACGAGTTCCTCGTCAGCAAGTGGAGTATGGAGTTTATCGCTCAAGGCCAACACTTTATCCAAGAATTCATCAAAACGTTCAGCAGCTCGTTGCTTGCGACGTGGATATTTTCTTTATTGTCGCAATCAGTCAAATAGTCACTGTATTTCATACGCAACTCCTGACAGAGGGCTGTCCAGGTTAATTGGTCGGTCTGTCGGTGATATCCCCAAAACCACGTTTCGGCCTTGTCGCGAAATAACAGATGGGCGTGCTGATATATAATATTGCGATTACCGTCCAAGCATTGATCAGTCAAGGTATTCAGTCGATAAATAAATTCATCAACACCCATTGAATTAGCGTCACCCGAAAATTTGCAGGTGCCATACGCCAATCAGGGAGGAAATTTTGCTTGCAGTCGTGCCTATGGTCAATGTTTGTTCAGCCGAACCAAGACTAGAGTCTTGTCGGGGAACGTTAAAATCCATTCGGTGAGGAGGAACACTAGATCCAAATTCCATAGGTCGTTCGGCCTGTATTACCCTAGGTCGCGGAGAGTTAGGGAAGGGTTTAGCAGTCAAATCACCTATGGCGTCATTAGGGTTAGGGATAGGGTTAGTTTTTCTATCATTGTCGAAAGTCAACGGGTGCCGCTGCGGGTGGTTCAGAAATACACTCCGCACTAGCTTCGGTCAATCTAGGAATTGCGCCTTTACTTGGCTGTGGTACGCGCCGTTCAGTAGGAGAATCGGTTGGGGACCTGCCTCCACCAGGTCTTAACGTACGAGGGGCTTGACTACGAGTAAGCGGTCTAGATGCCCGGTTCTGTGGCCGGGAATTTCCTTGCGGTGGTGTCACAAAATGAGTAGGGGTGCATGTAGTTCTGCAAACTGGGCAAGCTTGATTTTCGACTAAACAGCGTCGCAGACAAGGACGGTGGAATGCATGACCAAAAGCAGTCTCGACCAATTCGCACCCCGGTTGAAGAATTTCGCCAGAGATCACACAATTAACTTCTTCGTCCGACAGCCGACCGCCATAATCATGGACAAAATCTCTAACAAAAGGACAAAATATGCACTAAATTGTCGGCAACGCAAACTAAAAGCAATCCCTCTTGAATACTCACGAAACGCTAAGTCAAGATAAGGAATTTTTAAAAAAAAAAAAACAAATCAAGTCAGGAATACCGAGTACTAATCATTTAAGTTAAATCTTGCCTTAATGTTCGATTTACAGGCAATATAATAAATATAACCATCAATCTGCAATTTAAATTTAAGTAATAATTAGCATAAACAGCAATAATGTTAGTATGTATATAATTTAATAAGTTAAAGAATTTAAATAGATAATCAAAATATGTTGAGTATAATATTTAGGTGTTCCTGTTCCAACCCGCACAGGCAGCGCAATCTTTTCACCCCCAACGCCATCGGGGCCACCACCCATCCCACTACAGGTGTAATCAGAGAAGTTTACGGACACAAGGAATTAAATTCACAGTTCACCATCTCCAACAGTTTGTATATTCAGCGCTCTGGTTCAAAAAAAAATTTTCATATCAAGAATTAAAATCATTTTCTCTTCTGCGGTATTGTCTTATGCAATATGCTAACAATATTAATATTACTATGCATACTAAAATTAATGATGTATGTCCACTGAGGTGATGAAAATCCAAGGCTCTTAGATGAAGGTGGTTTTGCTTGAAGTCATCCAGGTTCTTCTGTACCTCAGCTAACTCATCATTTTTGTCGATTGCAGTAAAGTTAAATAGCCGAATGTCTTCTTTCTTCACTTGAATTATATTCTTAACCCAAATATTTTCAGGATTCTAGTGCATCTCTGACTGGATCTGCTGCGACGATGCTAAAAATACTCCTTTATACCTAGCATTACATCCCTGCTTCAACTCCAGAATGCCTTGTTCTGGAACCGCTACCCACTTTGCCTGCGATCGTCCACATATTATGCTGATATATGTTGCGTTGAATAATTTGAACAGCCATACATTCGGTGCGCCTAATTTTACCCACTTATCTTCTTGGTTCACTTGATCGAATATACATTTGTTTACCTCAGCTGGTCTTAAAGGTGAGATCTCGCAGGAGCCGTCCGTTGTTGCTTTCCAATGCCAGTTACCATAACATACGTAATTATTTGGTTTCTTTTTTACGCATTCATTTAGCTGTACTTGATTCATGAGAAAATAATGATCTTTTTCGACATTAAATATTAGCACTTCAGATTGTATTTGTGGAATTATAATTGTATCCTCCTTTCGTATTGGTAAGGTAATTATTCGGAAAACTTCTGATACTTCCGGCTGCAATAATGGAATCTCTATATCTATTACCAATCGCTTACCAATTATAATTCCTTTGGCTGTCATCCATCGAAGTACTTCTTGCAGTTCGTTTTCTGATTCCTCGCCTGGAAGCCTTAATTTTGAAGGCAGTTTAATTCGAATTTTCTGTATTTCTTCCTGTAGCTGTAATGGACTTATTAAGAATGGATTAACACGTTGGTGATTAATGTCAATTAGCATGTTTATTATTGACATTTGTATTTCTTTACAGTCTCTTAACATCGTTTCTAATTGCATGGCCAATAAGTTAAATGTCATTCCCGTCTTATACGATCTATGGTTTTGTGCAGTCATATTATGTATCTCCATTATATGATCATTCATTTTTGCAAACTCGGTATTCACTTCTGCCGTTGTTTTCTTTAAGATATTCACTGTAGCGTCTACTAAGGAGGTTTGCTTCTTAATTAACCCATCTATATCGTATTGGTTGTCCAGTAAATTCCGCATATTTTGCTCTAATTTTTCGCGATCATCATCATCCATTATCCCAAATAGAATATGATACAGTGATCCTATGCTGCTGAATATTGCTCTTTTCTGTCTGCTATCTGTTATCAATAATCTATTATTTACTTTAAGCATCTCATACCTTCGCTGTAAGCCTGCTGTTATCAAAAGGCATTGTTCATCAAAATTACTTAATTTTGAGCATTGTTCTTTTAGTTTGATGATGTAGTCCTCTATAGCAATTGTTTCTTCTATGTATGGGTCTAAATTATAGTAAACAACTAACCGCCATTTTGATGCAGTAGTACTCATTTTTCCTATTGGATCTAAATAAATTGCGGCGTTGTTCTTCAACTTATTTATATGAACTTCAGGTACTTCTACTGAATTCTCTGTAGTTTTGTTTGCTCCAATCATTGAGATTAATAATATTATTATCATCATCCACGTAGTACCAGCAATACCTCCACTATGGTTGCCACGATGTTCTAATCGGATATGGTTTACGCTTGATTCATTCCGCTCCTCTTGTTCTTTTACCTGATTCTCTAGAGGGCATATCTTTTGAATTGGCCGTTTCATTGTTCCTTTTGATGTCTTTAGAGTTACTACTCTAACCTTTCCGTCGGATCCTTTATGAACTTCATCGATTTTCGCCATTGGCCATCTTGATGGTGGTGTGTTCTCATCTCTTACAATAACAAGTTGCCCTTTTTCTAGATTAGTTTTTTCTGTTTTCCATTTTGCTCGTTTCTGTAACGAAACTAAATATTCTTCTTTCCATCTTTTCCAAAAGTCTCGTTTGAGTTTCTGTATTAATTTCCAACGGTCTAAGGAACCTATTCTTTCAGGGAATCCTTTATCTTCTGGACAATCGAGTAATGGACGTCCAATTAAAAAGTGGCCAGGTGTTAATATGTCAATACTGTCGATTTCACATCCCAATGTTCCCAATGGACGTGAGTTTAATACTGCTTCCACCTGACAAAGAAATGTTGTCATCTCTTCAAATGTGAGCTTTGTTTCCCCTATAACTTTTCTCAAATGATTTTTCATGGACTTCACTGCGGCCTCCCATATTCCTCCGAAATGAGGGCTTGTCGGTGGGGAAAAATGCCACTCGATTTTTTCTGTTGCCAACTTTTGTGCGACTGATTATTATTTCTTACAGCATTTTGATATTCTTCATCTAGGTGCCGTTTTGCTCCTATGAAGTTGGAGCCATTATCTGAATATAAGTGTGAACTCTTACCTCGTCTTGCAAAAAATCTTCTGAGCGTTGCAAGAAAATCTTCCGTCGTCAAATCACTAACTGCTTCTAGGTGTACTGCTTTCGTAGTCATGCACACAAATACAGCGATGTAGCCCTTAAAAGCTTTCTGTCCTCTTCCTTTTGAACACCGCATTAATACTGGTCCAGCGTAATCTACACCAGTGTGCTCGAATGGTAATGCAACATTTGTTCTAAACTTCGGTAAATTTCCCATCACTTGCTCTGCTGCTTTTTGGCTGTACCGAATACATACTACACAGTTATGATAACACTTTTTTAAGGCTTTCTTTATGCCTATTATCCAATATCTTCTTTTAATATACGCTTCTGTTACTGTGTTTCCACCATGTAGAGTAGCCACATGGGCATGTTGAATTATTAATTCTGATAACCTGCATTTATCCAAAATAATTGGGTATTTTTGGTCTATTGGCAACATAGCATACTTTAATCTTCCACCTACTCTAAGGATTCCTTCTTCGTCTATAAATGGTTTTAAATGTATAAGCTTGCTTTTTAAAGGGATTTCTTGTTTTCTTCTCAGTTTCCGTAATTCATCTCCGAATTGCTGTTGTTTGACTATAATTTTGTTCGCTTCCCAAAGTTCTTTGGAAGTCAAGTTCTTAGAAACTGACCGTAAACCTTTCAATTGTTGTGTAAACCGGAGGACGTAAGCAACTATCCTTTCAATTTTCTTGAAATCCGAAACCGTTTCCAACAGCTTTTCAATGAAGTGATTTCTTTCATTTTCTGTTCTAGTAGCAATTGTTATTATTATCTCTTCCATAGGTTTTTGTTGAGGCCATTTCTTCTGAGGCTTCTTTAACCAGCTTGGGCCAGACCACCATAATACATGATCTTTTAGTTCTGAAGGGCAAACACCACGTGAAGCTAAATCTGCTGGATTGTCATTTGATTTTATATGTGACCATTTGGCATTTTTAATTTTTGTTCTTATTTCTGTTGTTCTAGTGCGTATAAATTTGTCCTTATTTTTCTCATTCTTGATACACCACAAGGCTATCATAGAATCGCTCCAGCAAAATACTTCCACTGTCTTAGGAAAATATACTCTTACCCTTTCCATTAATTTCGCCAATAAATGCATACCACATAATTCCAATTTAGGTAACGTTTTCTTATTCTTTATAGGTGATACTTTAGTTTTAGCAGTTAATATTTTTATTACTGATCTACTTTTTACATATATTACCGCTCCATATGCTCTTTCTGATGCATCCGAGAATCCATGGAGTTGCACTAAACAGTCGTTTTCGTCTGAGACGCTTAGCCATCGAGGAATTTGAATTGCTATTATCTCTTTTAAGCTTTGTTGAAATTTATGCCATTCTATTTTTAATTGATCATTCAATTCTTCGTCCCACTCTAAACCTTCTTGCCAAAGCTTCTGTATAAAAATTTTAGCTCTTACCGTGATAGGTGCTAACCAGCCGATTGGATCGAAGAGCTTAGCTATCTGTGCTAATATGTTTCTTTTGGTTGTCCGGGTAATAGTGGGTAGATTAATTAAAAACCTAAAATTATCTTCAGTTGGATTCCACTGTATGCCAAGTGTCTTTGTTGTGTCATCACCATTGATTTGAAGAACTGCATACTCGCTGCCCTGTTTTACAAAACTTAGTAGATGCTGATCATTAGATGCCCATTTTCTCAACTGAAATCCAGCTCCTTCTAATTGGTTACTTATCTTCTCCATGATAAACCTACAATCTTCTCTATTGTTCGCACCTGTCATCAAGTCATCCATGTAAAAATCGTTCCTTATAATATTTCCAATAAGTTGATCCTCGCACTCATTAGCAATTTGATGTAGTGTTTTTACTGCTAAAAAGGGGGCTGCTGCTGTTCCATATGTTACTGTTGTTAGCTTATATTCAGCCAACTTCTGGTCTGGTCGTTCTCTCCAAATTATTCTTTGGTAATCTTGGTCTTCCTCAGCAACTTTAATCTGTCTATACATTTTCTCCACGTCTGCTGTAAGTACATATTTCCATAATCTCCACTTAAGAATTATGTCAAAAATATTTCTTTGTAATCTGGGGCCAATCATCATTATGTCGTTTAAGCTGTATCCATTTGATGTTTTTGCAGATGCGTCAAATACTACCCTGACTTTCGTTGTTAGACTCTCTGTTCGGACCACTGCCTGATGAGGTAAATAATATTTCCCTTTCCCTTCTTCTCTTCTATGTACTTTGACCATGTGTCCTAATTTTTCATATTCCCTTAAAAATTGTATGTACTCGCTTTTTATATTTCCATCCTGTTTTCTCTCCATCGATAAGAATCGCGCTATAGCCTGTTTCTTTGATTCACCTAATGTGAAACCTTCTTTAAATGGTATCCTTACAACGTACCTGCCATCTTCATCCCTCTTTGTTGTGTCCATATACATCTGCATGCATAAGTCGCTTTCTACGCTATCATTGTTGTCTTCTTGTATTTCTTCAGTTTCCCAAAATTTTTCTATGCTTGATGTTACTGCTGTTGTTGAATTCTTTTTTGATGTTACGTTCTGTATTGAACCGGATATCACCCAGCCGAATATAGTTTTTTGTCCAACAATGTTATTGTGCTTTCGTACACCTTCTATAATTTGTGAATAGAGATCACTACCAATTATAATGTCAATCCGATCTCTTTTATTTAGATTTGGATCTGCTAGTATGTAGTTTTTCCAATCGTCGATTTCAAAGTGGAACGAATCATCCGGCATTGGTTTAATTAAATTAGGTAATACTAGCAGCTGAGCTTTCATTTTGATATTGCTTAAGAACCTTGGCGTAATATCTAACCATACTTTGGCTTTGGCAACTCCTACGGTTGCATCTGATAGTCCAGTCATTTTCGTGTTTATCTTCGTTTTGGCTAAGGACAACATTTGCACCGCCTCCTCTGAAATCATTGAACTCTGTGATCCTTGGTCTATTAATGCACGCAGTAAGCAATGGTTACCATCGACCGAAACTCCCTGTATCTGTGCTGTTGCTAGTAATACCATCTTATTGTTTGTTTCTTTTTGCGTCATAAAAATAGATTTATTTTTATTATTATTGATGTTCTCTAACTTCTTTTTTATGTGTTTTTCCTCATTGTATTTTCGCGGTTTATAGTCGTCGGTATGCAGAAGTGTGTTGTGCATTCCATTACATTTCCTACACTTTGATTTACACCAGTATTCCGTATTCTGGTTATGATTTAAACATGTTTCACATAGTCTCTTGCTTCGAATATATGCTATTCTATTACCAACTGTTGCATCTAAAAATTTTTGGCAGTTGTACAACCGATGTTTTATTTTATTACAAAATTCGCAGTTTCGCACTTCCCTGTTTAATTCGATATGATGTGTATAATTTCTTCTATATTCGTTGTTTAAATTTGTTTTTCCTTGCGACTCTAATGTCTGATAAAATTGCTCCAAAAATTCTGTTACATCCATAAGATTCTGTATTTCCCTAGGTTTCTTCACATGTTGTCCATATAACTGCAATCCCTCGTTATCAAGTTTGCGTAGAATCAAGTAAGAAAATATTTCGTCTGCATTTAATTCTTTTGAAAAATAGCTTTTTATTAAATAGATCCATTCCTGTGATGTGTCATATAAACTTTTTACACTAATTGCTGATTTTGCGTCTATTTTTGGCAAATTCAAAATTCGCTCCATCTGCGTTGAAAAATTGACTCTCTTATTTTCATATCTTCTTTTTAAAGTATGCCATGCTTCATTGTAATTTGCTGAAGCTCCTTGTAATAGGTGTGATATAGACATTCGTGCTTCGCCCTTCACACAAGAGCGCAAGTAGTCAAGCTTTATGGATACTGGCATTTCCTCATTTTTGTCTACAATGTCTTCAAATAGCTCTGAAAACATTTTCCATTCTTCCGATTTTCCATCAAATTTGTGTAACTCAACTTGTGGATATCTGGCTGCTATGTTAAACTTCGTCTCACTTGTTTCCAAATGACTTTCAGTTTCCTCCAACCATGCTTGCACATCGATCTCTACTTCGTCGATGAAATTTTCCTCTCGCAGTTTCGTTTCATCTGCTAATGAAAGCTTCATAAGCTGTTCTTGAAGTCGGTTATTCCATCGCTGTATTTTTCCTCTGAAAAACTCCACTGTAAATTACTGTTCTCTCGATAACTTCTTTATTCGAACATTGGTCCGTTTTATTTTGTGCTTCCTGTGTTTGCATTTCTTGACTGCTTTCTTTTCTGAGTTCGTTAGATCTGCTTTGAATTTGCGGTGCTTCGCATACATTCTGTATCTCTTTATACAGTTTTTCCACTTGCTTGTTCCATGTTTCATTAAAATAGGGAATATCACATATCCCCAATTTCCATAATGCTTTGTCATTTTCTACAAATACCTTGTATTTCTTCTCTACATTTTTTTGTAATTCCTGAATCTTTTTCCTTGTTGTAACCTTTTTTGCTTCTTCCTCGATCGCTTCTAGCTCCTGCCAGATTGCTATTTGCTGCTCAACTAGTTTTTTATGTGATGCTGACATTTTGCTCATTATTTGTTTTAAATCTGTATTATCTGTTTTCTACCAGTATTGTAGCTCTGGTAACGCTTTTCAATTCACTTTGCTCACTTACTCTGTATGATCTATTCTCTACCAGTATTGTAGCTCTGGCAACGCTTTTCAATTCACTTTGCTCACTCACTCTGTATGATCTATTCTCTACCAGTATTGTAGCTCTGGCAACGCTTTTCCATTCACTTTGCTCACTCACTCTGTATGATCTATTCTCTACCAGTATTGTAGCTCTGACAACGCTTTTCAATTCACTTTGCTCACTTTTTTAGATCTGTATGATCTGTTGTCTACCAGTATTGTAGCTCTGGCAACGCTTTTCAATTCACTTTGCTCACTCACTCTGTATGATCTATTCTCTACCAGTATTGTAGCTCTGGTAACGCTTTTCAATCACTTTTCCTCTAACTTTTTAGATCTGTATGATCTAATCACTACCAGTATTGTAGCTCTGGTAACGCTTTTCAATTCAGGTTCAAGTTCCCTAGAGTCTCTTACCACTGGTGGGGGAAAACTCTAAGAATTGCTCGAAGGACCAAATGTTTAATGACTTAACACCTTTGAATACTTTTCAGTACTAACTTTATTCTTAAGATTTCTTCCTTTATATACACTTTCATGCTAGTTCTTATATACATTTTCTTATCTTTACATTTGTTTGTGGCTTAAAATATATATGTATTTATCCTATCCTAATTCTATTATCTGAGAGAGGTCGCCGTCATATTAGATGCCTGTTTATGTTTGAACTGCTTATCGTCTATCCTGGTTGCTTCGGTCATGTTCTTATCTCATAGCTGCCTGTTTATGTTTGAACTGCTTATCGTCTATCCTGGTTGCTTCGGTTATGTTCTTATCTCATAGCTGCCTGTTTATGTTACAGAAAGGGTCCCCGCCACTATTAGACGATGTCGCCTGTTCATGTTTGAACAACCGAGACTTACAAAACTCCGTCGGAACAGCTGCTGCATGAGACGACAGAGAGAGGGGGAGGAGTGGGTGGTATTTCCTTCCCCTGGTCATTACCCACCCTACCATGCTGGTGTTGAGGTCTTGTGCACACCAGCCCTAAGATTTTGCCTACCTGTGTCGGATTGGAACCGGTCCTTTAACAAACAAAAGTCATAGTCATTTTAGTTTACATGATATCTCCAGTTTATTAAAAGTTTTATTTCTGATGATGTCATATTTAATATCATAATAATAATAATAATATCATCATGATTTCATATATATGTATATTAATATTTATATATAAAATTTATGTATATACAAATGTATATACATATATATATATACAGGGTGTTTCGCATAAGGGTATTCAAAAGACTAGGGCGTGTAGGATGGGTCGAGACAAGAAAAAAATCGCATGGGAGGGGGGTCAATTTCCCCCCGTTTAGGCGGGAGGGGACATTTTATAAAAATCCGACTTAACACCGAAAAAAATAATATTAAAAAATAATGGTTAGACCTAGATAACTTTTTTATAAAAATAATGGTTAGACCTAGATATCCTTTTTAAATTAGGTTCCTATGTCAAACAGTTTTTGAGAAATTTAATGACAAAGTTAAAATTTGGTAAAAAAATTCCGAAAAAAAATTTTTTGTCGCAATTTTTTTTTTTAAATTACGGTATTAAGTATACAAATTTTTCCGACCATAAAATTCTCCAATCGATTCTAGAGAGAATGCTTCAAACCGGACGGATTTATGACTTGTAGTTTTTGAGAAAATTGAAAATTACGAAGCATACTTTCCTTTCAAATACCAATTTTTGGCTACTTGTGTTTTATTACTGGTGCAAAAATATGGATAAAGGAAGGAGTTTAGTTCGTAATTTCCACTTTTCTCGGAAACTACAAAACATAGATCCTTCCGGTTCTATTTTTACCGATTTTTATACTTAATACCGTCATTTAAAAAAAAATGGCGACCAAAAATTTTTTTTCGAAATTTTTTTTCCAAATTTTAACTTTGTCATTAAATTTCTCAAAAACTGTTCTCAAAAACTAATTTAAAAAGGATATTAAGAAGCGGATATTTCGCTTTGAAAATCAGCAAGCAAAAGTTATCTAGGTCTAACCATTATTTTTTAATATTATTTTTTTCGGTGTTAAGTCGGATTTAAAAAATGTCCCCTCCCGCCTAAACGGGGGGAAATTGACCCCCCTCCTATACGATTTTTTTCTTGTCTCGACCCATCCTACACGCCCTAGTCTTTTGAACACCCTTATGCGAAACACCCTGTATATTAATATAAAAAAAGAGGTATAAAAAAAAACAATGCTTGAAGTATATAAATGGCCAATTGCTTACCGGATCCCGAACACAAATTGATGGTCCCACCAAAAGGAAAAGGAATCTGTGAAAGAAAATTAGCCCAAATAGAAAAGTAATATCTAATAATCAATATAAATAATATAATTATTTATAATTTATATGTATGATATAATTTAATGAATAAAAAAAAATCCCACGCATTTAATGAGCCCTTACATTGGGTTAAAATCTCTATCGGTGCATATGAGTATTAATTTTTCATATGCGATATATTTCAGAATTAGTTTTTTGACAGTGCAAACAAAACAAAAACAAACCGATTTTCATTTGAAATAAGTAGTTGAGGTTACAATATATTCTAAAGAGCTTTAAAACAAATGTGAGTTAAAGCATTTTTAATTATTTAAATTTTGATGTAAATTGACTAATTTTTTTACAAATAAATAATTTATGTAAGTTATTTTGTTATTTTGTATTATTTAAATAGTTTTACGAAAGATTAATTTAAGTTGTGTTATTTTGTATTATTTTAAATATTGAATTGAAATACTTGTTTTCAAAAACTTTATGATACTTGTTTAGAAATAAATGAATGAATGATAAATTTTATATCGCTGTCTCGTATCATTTCATTTTAGTTGTAGTTGAAAACCTATAAGTTATTTTCAATTTGTATGGTATTATATTTAATTTGTAATCAAAATTATGTGTACCATCAGAATAATTGAGTGTTTTTTTGGTTAAAAAAAATCTACTGATTGAGCTCCGACGATAATCGCAGATGTGAGAATATTCTCGAATTTGTGAGTTAATTTAACCTGCAACTCTCGAAACGTTCTGCCTTTCTTCTGGTCTTTTATAATCGACGTGATTATGTACAGGAGGTCTTGTGTAGGGCTCTACCGAAGTCATATTAATTGTCGGTGTAATTGTTGGTTGATGGAGGGAATTACTTCTTTGTATTTTGATTAGCGTGTCCACTTCTATTTCTATCATTTCCTCCATACTTTTCCTTGTAATACTCAACATGTGAATTCGTAAAATTGCGTCTTTTAACCCTGTTTTAAACGCCTTTTTCGCCGTTGTCTCTACCATAAATATAAGTGCGCTGTGTTCTTCTCCTTTATAGACATTTTTTTCTTTCCTGTGTTCTTTTGGTACTTAGGCATCTTGCGTACTGCCGAATATCCTTATTGTACAATTTGCTGCAATTCTGTAGGTCTGTTATCGTTGAATCTAATGAAAGCGTTGGTAGGTAGGCTCCTTTTAATAATAGGTATAGTTCTTCAAGACTACGAAAACGTTATGAGCCTACCAAATCGAAAGCATCCCCATGTAATCTCAACTTAAGTCTATGTACTCTTGAAGTTTTTTTGTAGGAGGTTCCCTTGTAGCTAACTCACATAAATTTATAAATTTATATACCTCACCTCTTAAGTCTAGTGACTGTGTTCCCGAAGACATTAGAACTAGACTGTTTGTAATTCTAGCTATTCCTGCTATACCCATCTTGGCTTGGAATGAAATTGTGTTATACCCCGTCGGACTGACTATGACAGTCCTTATGGTATAGTGTCTGATCGTTAGCTAATTATATTTCTTCTTTTGGCCGTCTGTTTTCCTCTTTTAATTCTTGTATTCTTCTATTCGCTTCTTCTAAACAACTACAGTCTTCCCTTGATTTCTGTGCAAATCCCTATTCTAGTGTTTTTTTTAACGTTTCTTCGGTTAGCCCCTTTTTCTTTAATAGTCCCCTTAGTTTTTCTCGCCCTCTATGTTCCTTAGTATTTCTTCCTGAAACACTTTATTTACTAAATAATTATCGTATCTATTCTTTAATGCGTTCAACTCTGATTCCCATGTCTTTGAATCTTCTGTCTTATTGTCTATTATCTGTTTTAGGTATATCAGTAATTCCTCGAATATTGCGTCTGCTCTTTCTAAACTCGTAAGATCCCCTACTCTTGACTTTATCAATTCTAAGTTCTCTTTGTTGCTAACTCTCTCTTTTAAAATTGCCCAAATTTTAGATATAAACTCCCCCAACTGGTGTTTCAGCTCTTCATGGGTTCTCTCTAATTGTATGTAAGCTTGTTCTTGCAAAGACTCGGCCATTAATTAAAAGAACAACATAAAAGATACGAGTATGCATTAATTTCGTCAATGTTGTAAGTTAAATGTATTTTAAAGTGTTGTGTCTTAAATGTTGTAAAAGGACTACTTAGCGCCTCCAAAGTGTCGTTCCATCGTTTTATTAAACGTTTAATTTTTTATACTACTCGTAGTACCTTAAAACGAGAGACAATTAACGAAACAATTAAATTTTGCTTATCTAGCATTAATTTCCCTTAAACGGCTCAGATTTACTGCATGCTTCGTTTACCGATCATGGTGTAAACATTCGCTGTACATCTGTTTACCAGTACGTGCATTTGTTATAGTTTTTTTTTTTCTTTTCGTTTGCAGATCGAGCTCGCTACTTCATTGTTTCAAGCGGAGACGAAGCGTCAAATTTTTGTCGCCTTCGCTGAGGTAATTTAAAACCTCAAAATGAACGAACGAATTGCTTCTAATTTTTAGCGGCAACCAAAACTGCAACGTTTGCAATCTAGAATTCGAACAATTAAATAAGTGAGCTATGGTTTGAGTTATTTCTTTGCTAATTGCTTGCTATTGTTTATTGTTTATACATATAAGCAAGCAATTGTAATTGCTTGTTATTAAAAAAAAAACGACACTAATGTGGCTTTGATTCTCCAAAGTCCCTAAGCACTTGACTTTAAGGATTAAAATTTTAATTTTGGTTTTCGAATTAATCAAAAAAATCGAATTAACCAAAATCTTTTAATTATTGTTTTAATTTTTGTTAATTATTGTAATAGTGCATTCCGAGTATTATTTGGTTGTGCAATTTCCTACTTTTATGAGTATATTGGGTATTATATAGAAAAATGTGGGATTTTGAAATCAAATCGATTTAAATCGATTCGCTAAAACTCGATTTTAGCCAATTTTCTAATCACAGTAACCAATATCGTAAATTTAAAAAAAAAACACAAAAATTCGTGATTAATGACGACGTTTACGTCGTTGCTGTTGATTACTGACATTATTGAAAGATAACTAGCACATAAACTATTACCTCTAACCAGGATCTGTGCTGATTTGTTGGCATTCGGAACTTGAACCGACTGCCAACGCTGAAAATTAATGGAAGTGTTGTTAAATAAAATAACAATTCAATTAGTTTAAATCAATATTTATTTTAAATTATTTATAGGAAATATCAAGTATTAATATATATTAATATACTTTAATATATTTTAATTTAAATTATTCTAATTTTATTCATATTTTTTCACATCCTGCTCTTTGATTTTTGCTGTTTACTAAGCTACTAATCTTGCTTATTTCACTTTTTTCCCACATTACTAACTTACTAACTGCTACATTTCACTGATGCAGTTGTTGAGGAATATTAATTATTTAAGTACTTTTGAATTTAGTTTAACCAAAGCTTGACTAGAGCTTCTGGCTTACCAAGCAAAGTGCTGTGGTTGCATTAATGATATGAACTTGGCCTTGACTCTCTCACGGAGTATTATAAAAATAATAATAATACTGGCCTTGAAGGTTCATATCACCCGGAACTGGAAATTGCGATCGCGACATACAACAAAAGCATAAAGCGTGTCCGGACGTAGGTGGGCCCTCTGCCAGAGACCCCACCCAGCTTCTCAGAAGCTTTAAACAGCCATTCCCTTGGCTGCCGATTCTTGCACCTAATGGCAATTAATCCGCTGTCTAGGAAGGCGTTCCCAATGAACCCGATGTCCGCTCCACCATCCAGAGAGTCCAGCGCCTTCAGCAGGGAAGCCTTGAAGGTTGCCAAATGGATTTCCTCCAATGGCCCCCCGCCGGAGAGATCCGATATGCCGACAAGGATATCACCCCCTGCGACCCCCGCGAAAATACTCCGTTTGGCTCCGGGCTCGTTGCTGGGTGTTGACGGGCCTTGATCAGCTGGGGTGGGTTGCTTTCGAGGAACCGCATTCCGCCTATTGCTCTATTGCTGGCCGAAGCCCTTCCACCCTGCAGAGACCACTTCTACGGCACGTCCTTCCGATTTGTTGGTACGCCCGACTAATCCTTTAAAAATCACCTTGGGATCCGTCTCGTCGTCGCCTTCACCCGGACCCGAGGTTTGGGATACACCTCACGATAGGTTCCCACACCCTGCAGAAGCTAGCGGGTTCCGCCTCGACAGGAGCCTCCACTCCAGCCCTTTCCCTCCCTTCGTTCATCGTCTGTTTGTTTGTTTTATGTATGTTGGCCATGTAACAATCAATAGCACCCTTAAAATTATCGCTATCATGAGACAACAACAGAAAAAAAGAAGCCAGCCTCAGATACAAGCAAGCATATAGCATCAATATAATTCAACAGGTGTTCAAAAAGAGATAATATTGGAGACAAAGAAGATAGTAAGCAAATAGCATTCGTAGGACAGGTGAAAATTAGTATTAAAGTTGAAAAGAGTAGTAATATGTTAATAAGTAGTCCTAAAAAGGAGTATATACAACCTAAAAATAGTAAACATTTGTTATTACACATAATTCACATAAATATTAGCTTCCAACGACGCAATCAACGCTCATCATATCACTAACTAGCTTTGCCTCATTATCACCTGAAGCTCTGACAAATACTCGCCCATGTAAAGTAAACGCAGAAACAAGTAATTTCCCTTTGCTCTTCATGTTGGCATACTGTAGTACTTCACAATTTGCTTTTGTTAGACTTCCATGCAGGTATATTTTATGGTCACCGCTTAATCCAACGTAATCAAGTTTTAATTGGCGTTTATTCTGCTTTCGAAAAACAGCAATAGCCTTGAAGAAGTCATTGCGTTCATCTGCCGAAGACAGCTTAGCTATGACCATCAAGTTTTTGTTATTGTTATTTATTTTAGTTCACACGAATATCTTCCGAAGAACTTAAGTATTCATTTTTACAGCTTTGCTGATCTTTCCAAAAATGACAGAAAGATTTTCACCAGGTATAAGAGGTATCCCATTAATTAAAACATCTGCTGAGACACAATCACTTTCATACTTCTCCATTCTCGATTTTAAATCAATGATTTCAACATTTAGCGCAGCTATAGGAGGGTTTCTGCTTACACTGTCAGTCGCAAGCTTACTCTTAAAATCATCGAATTGCTCTTTTAATGTAGAGCATCTCAGCAAAAGATGCTTCAACTACAGCCACTCTTTCTATGACGTTTCTTAGCGCAGATTTAATATTCGTCAGCTCAGCCGACACTTCACCAATCCTCTGCAGTACTCTCTCCTCAGATGCAACTAGTGCACAGGTCATTTGCTCTACAATGCTCTCTTTGAAACAATTTAGTTTAGAGCAGTGGTGCGCAAACGAACACTATGACATTTTGAGTGTGTATTGGACATTTTTTCACTTATCACTGAGAAAAATATATGCGCTGAAACACAAAGCATGAATTTTTTGGAATTTGTTTGTTTGCATTTGAATTTCATTTGTTTGAATTTTGCATTTGTTTGAATCAATCATTTTATTTTTAGTATTTATTATAATACTATTAAAATATAATACAATAATAATCTGTGATATAAATGTTGAAGTTGATAATGGAATAATATTTTATATTATTAAATAGATAATGTAATAGTATTTTATAATGTAAATGGAAAATTCTCATAAACTTTGTCATAAAGACAACAGCGATAATTTTTTGGGTGTAGCAAAACCAAAGAAGCACAGCATAGAGTCTATCCTCGTTGATGGTTTGAGAGCAGAGATAATGAGATAGGACACTTCGAATTCGCTGTTTCAACACACATGCATTTTGCTGAAATTTCACTAAACCTATGATAAAAAAACGTGTGCGCTGTCCTTTCATGTGTACTTCGCCACACAAAATCGTGTGCTTTGTCCTCTCATGTGTACTTCGCCGCACGAAGTGTACTTCGCCGCAGTATCGCATGCACGCATGCAATATCGATTTTAATGGGTGTTTTTTCGAAACGTCAAAAATATATTTAAGAAATTAAACTTCTGTTTATGCTCACATTATATACATGATATATCTACCAGTTCCTTATAATTATAATAAATCTATACTTTCAGATTTTACATAGTATTTGTTGATTTATTTCACATATTTAATTGGTATAAAGTAGACGTTGTGCTAATTTTTGGCTGTCAATGTATAGTTGTTCGAATTTTCACCAAAAAAATTAAGATTAATAACTCCAGAATGGTCACATTTATATTTTTTCATTTGTTTTCTAATATTTGTGCAAATTAAGTATTGTTATACATCGTTAGATGCACTTGGGGGGTCAAACATCCGTTGGCACCTACCATTTTAGGTTTGGGAAACTTCACCACCTTTGTTTATATATGGTGAAATTTATATTTTAAAAGCCAATGGCCTTGTCTATACGCAGTATCTTTTGAAACGGTTTCACTCAGTTCGTGTGAGAGAGATGAGGAAGAAAGAGAAAAGTCTACACTCTGGTATCGAGTGTAAAGAATTTTTGAATCGAAAATAGGCCCTGGTTCTCAGTTTCTTTGCACGCACAGCAGTTGTCAAACGAAAGAAGAGCAACGTAGTTTGCCGAAAGCGGGTTCATATTTTCTCTCACTCTGGCCAACATTTGGATATTCAGTAAATTTCACAAACACTTTGGCATCACATATTTACGACTTTTGAAACCAAATGAGAAACCAGTGTGTGTAGCCACCGATGGTATCGATATACCAGTAGTGAAACCGTTTCAAAAGATACTGCGTCTAGCCAAGCTGATTTCATAACTAAATGAGTCCGTGGTGAAACATGAAACAGCTGATTTTTTCAACATACTGAAAGACAGAAAACAAGAACAACAACATGGTAGCGCTCACGTATAGTGTACATGAATTCAACAGCTCATAAAAAATAGACGTCAAACCGATTTTTTAAGCGGCGAATTCGAAGTGTCCTATCTCATTATCTCTGCTTGAGAGCTACTGGCAAAGACTACAAGACTGGAAACTCTTTTTTAGCTTTGAATGTGTTGGTGAAATCAGGCTTGGGTGTCGTAGATTACAAAAACAAAACGCATGTAATTTTGACAGTTCGGGAACGAATTATGACAGTCCGGGAATTTGTTTACAAAATATTTTGAGAGAGGAATGCAACTCTTGTTCTTCTTCACAGTAATAAACCAGAAATATGATTATTCAAATACGTAATAAAGACCAAGGAGCCAGTTTTAAAAACAACGCACGCTTCTAGAAATGTACATGAAACCTTTTTTAAGTCTTATAGTTGCACAATATTGAATATTTTGCAAGTAAAACGAAGTTAAAATTCATAAAAATTACTCATTTCACAAATTTAGTCAGCTGTTTTTAACCTACCACGCGTATTTTTATCCGAAAGAGATGCCAACGTATTCAACATGTTTTGTTGAATATTGATCTGTGATTTAGTTTAATATTTACTGAATTGTGATTTTAGTTCTTTTGACCTTAAATTTAAACGGATTTAATTTTAAATGCATGAATTGAGAATTTGTTTATGTTTAATTAATTTTAATTTAAATAAATGAATTGTAAATTTATTTGTGTTAACTCATTTTAACTTAAATAAAAGAGAAATGAAAAATTACAAAAATTTACATTACTTTTTAATATTTCCAAACAGCTTAGAAATCGTCAAAACCTCGAGAACTTATAAATGGAAAGTAGTTTTTCTATTAATGTTTACTTAAAAACCAAAAAAATAATTAGTAATAAAGTTGTGTCATTGGTATCCCTGCCACTAACTCATCCCATCATTTTGTGGCGGTGTGCTTTGTGATAGCCTGTTTTAGCTTGTAACAATTCGACAATTTCACCATAAAATTCCCATACACTGTATGTGAATACGCGGACGGACATGTTTTTGAGCTCTCTCACGAAATAAGAGGAGTTTCCAATCTTGTAGTCTTTGGCTACTGACGGGCGTTCGTCAAACGCACTCAATGTATACATATTATGCCACTCGAAAATTGAGTAGCTGAATGGCTGCCTTTGCGCACCACTAGTTTAGAGTCCATGTTAAAGTCCAACCATGCAATGCATATGCATGTTAAGTTTTGTGAGAGAAGTCAACGAAAAGCAAGCTATTCATACCATGCCTCAGTAGAATGACCAAGCATTGCATGAAATTGAAAGCAATTAAAACAGCTGTTTCATGGTCCAGAAAAACATCACATATGTTTTCTTCTGCTTTTAAGGGTTGCCCAGCCTCACATGAAAAGTTCAGAACTGCGTAGTACGCAAGATATTATTTAATGTTGCATAAAATTAATTAAAAACTTTATAGAGTGATTTATAGAATAAAATTCTAGGTTGCAAAAATTTAAGTTGCGAATTCGTATGCGGTGGTAACTCTTTTTCCGTTGCTTGTTGCGGAAAGTACGATCCAGACCGCATATTCTTATTCACGCTATGCAAGAAGAGAGAGAACGAACTTGACGAAACTATGCATGTGCATAGCATGCATGTGCATGGGTGCGCAAATGGGATTCAGTGTATTCGTAGTTTCTCTCTTTTCATGCATAGTATGCATATGCATTGCATGGTTGGGCCTTTAGAATTCGAGAGCTCTAATGCAGAAGCCGAGGATGATTCATCAACAAATAACGGTTTCATGCCAAGAGGAGTTGAAGAAGTCAAAACGTTTCGTCCAGCACTTCGAGTAATTTTTACATTATTTGACATATTGAACTCAACCAACAAACAATTAATTATGAAATTAATAATCAAAAACACAGTTTCAATAGCCGCATTCAGCGGTTGAGCGCTCAGGGAGCGCTCAATTGTTTTGATGTCACTGAACGTACCCTATTGTTTACATATTCACGGAGCGGTCGCCATTTTTTGTAGCGAAAAGTTTTTACGCTACTTTTACGCTACATTTGCCAGAGTTGCATTACTAACAAGCAAGCAAAAAAAACAAATAAATTCGCTTTTTACAGAGCAAACGTCAAAGTGTTTTTAAAGAAAGGCTTAATAAATCAACGCATTATTAAGTGAAATAAAATTAATTTGAAAGTTATTGAACTCAGAATGACTCAACAAAGGAATTATAATTATAAAAATATAGAATATGTAGTTTGGGATACGATTGAAGTTTTAGGTTTGGGAATTTTCTTTTTGTGGGATACGTGAAATTCGTGTGGAAAAATCAAACGTGGCAACTTTTTTCTCGTCTTGTTTACTATTTTTATATTTCCGCTCAATGATCAGGTAGCATACCATTCAGAAACACATAGCGATGCGGCTAATGACGGCAAAAGTGATCTGAAGCCAGAAGTCTTAAATCATCAAATCAATAGAAGTTAATCGCAAGCGCCAAAAACACGTCAACACACACTGACAATCTCTCCCGAATGGAAGAGTTAGTTTTATGGAACAAAGTTTAAAAAAAATTGCTGATGCTACAATTTCTAGAGATAACAGAGGTTCTCAATGTTTGGCAAATGGTCCGGTGTTTCATTCAATGTCAAAGTACATCCATATAAAGCATCATTTTGTATGCGAGGCGATTTCAAATGTGCTTTTCTTGTTGGAATACATACAGCAGTCTGGCGAAGTCTTTGTCACGTATTAATCATGAACAATTTTTGATGAAACTTGGACTTGAAGTATAAGACGATATTCGTATTGAGAGGGTGTGTTAAGCGTGGGAATACCATATCACGCATTTTAACATATAACAATTGCCCGTACCTCGTACACTCGTTCATCTTTAACCACAAAGGCCGTACGTTTTCTCGTTAGAAGCCTTTTAATTACATTAAACATTATATTTATTTATTTTATTTATTTATTTATTTATTTAAACATTTAAACATAACTTAAACATTTAAATATAAGTGTAAAACTAAACCATTTGGCTTTATAGTTTCGTAGACAATAAAAAAATTTGACTAATTTGACAAAAAAGCTAAGATTTTTTGTTTAGTTAAGGTGATTGACTCAGACAAAGTTATGCTCGTGAAGACATAATTGAGATCTGCGCACGCGCTCCTTAATGGTTCGTTCTGAAGGAATGTAGATCGGCAGAAACTTAGATGAAGAAATTCATGGCTCCTGGATGTAAGGCGAGGAACATTTATATAAACGTTAGCTAATAAGTATGTAGAGTCCACGATGCCAAACAGCAGATTCCGGATAAACATAGCGTTGAGCATAATTCTGCGATTTTCGAAAGATGCTAGATTTATTATATGTACATACTTATTTCATGTAGCTATTCTACAGTATATACACAAAAATACAAATTAGTACATTTAAAACACAACAGCATCCAATCTGAGAACTGAATGCCATGAAGTAGTCCATATAAAGATGAAATTCTATTCTCAGATTAATGTAGAACAACAAATCGATCCAACAAATTTGGCGTCATCCACCCAATTAATTCATCTATAAATTTATCCTACGGGTACAGGGTATTTGAGCTGCGGTCAGGTCGAAGCTTTTTTATATTTTCCATTTTCAATGTACGGAACTGCAGGGTTTAGGCTTCCATATCTCATTCATTACATTTAAATTACATTTTAAATACATTACATTACATTTAAAATAAAAGTTTTTTATTTTAGAAGTTTTAATATTTTATTTAGATATTCATTTAACTGTTTTCTGATATTTATTTACTGTACAAAGTAAACATATAAATGATGGCATAAATCAAGTTTAGCCCATTAGCCCCGATCTTGTTTCTTATTTTACCAGATATGTAGAATTGTGAGAACATCTTAATGCTGAACAAAACTCTGCTCGCGATTAATGTGGCGTCTTGAAATCTTAAATCGTGATACGTATATACACAAAACTACAGCGTGTGCCCTAGCGTTATGGGTATCAAAAGAAAGGTAATTTAATTTGCTTTTAAACGGTATATAAATATTGGTTCCTTTAAGTAACTAATGCAGATTATGTAAAAAAAGGTCAAAAATATTCACAAAAAACGTTGTTTTCTTAAAAAATTGTTGAATAATATATAAGAATTTCCATTAATTTAAAAGGGCCGTTTCATTGTCTTTAACTCGGTATACAGTACTTCAATATGTAAAGGCAAAGTCATGTTTTTTTCCATGTTTTACATTGTTTTAAAGCGTTTGCATATAAGATATGAGTCTATGCACTCCAAATTAAAATCTAAAATGTACGAACACTATTTGACTGTAAATTTAAAAGTTGCAATTCGACTCTATGCTGCGGCTGTACCTACATTATCCCAGCTTTTTTCAAGTAACGTTGCCTAATTAAATAATACAGGTGGACTGTATTTTATGATTTCGCATTGATTGGACAATTATAAATGTAATTAATGAGATATGGAAGCCTAAACCCTGCAGTTCCGTACATTGAAAATGGAAAATATAAAAAAGCTTCGACCTGACCGCAGCTCAAATACCCTATACCCGTAGGATAAATTTATAGATGATTTAATTGGGTGGATGACGCCAAATTTGTTGGATCGATTTGTTGTTCTACATTAATCTGAGAATATAATTTCATCTTTATATGGACTACTTCATGACATTCAGTTCTCAGATTGGATGTTGTTGTGTTTTAAATGTACTAATTTGTATTTTTGTGTATATACTGTAGAATAGCTACTTAAAATAAGTATGTACATATAATGTTTAATGTAATTAAAAGGCTTCTAACGAGAAAAAGTACGGCCTTTGTGGTTAAAGATGAACGAGTGTACGAGGTACGGGCAATTGTTAGATGTTAAAATGCTGTTGTAATATGGTATTCCCACGCTTAACACACCCTCTCAATACGAATATCGTCTTATACTTCAAGTCCAAGTTTCAGCAAAAATTTTTCATGATTAATACGTGACAAAGACTTCGCCAGACTGCTGTCATCTCTTGAGATGGAATGTATTCCAACCAGTAAGAAAGTTATATTCGGCCTGGCCGAATCTTAGATACCCTACACCTAAAAGTTTTGAGAAAAGTGCCGTAGCTAGGGTGTGGCGGGGGTGGCGGTCCACTCTGGGCGTCACAATGTCGGGGGCGGCAGTTGTGGATATCAAGTAGTGACTTATTGAATTCTAGGAATTTTTGGGGCTGCAAGTTGATTAACCGTCCCGGGTTCCATGAGTCCTAGCTACGCCTCTGTATGAATAGTAGGCGTGGTCATTACCTTTTTCAAAACAAAATAACTAGCTTAGTTGTTTTATTATTGTGTTCATTTAAACTTTATTTCCGTGGTAATAAACTTGTTTTCATACTGCTATACTGTATATGTAGTGTAAAAGTGGGCGGACCGCACCCAGTTTTGATATAATAATGTTTTTTTGTAAAACAAGTTGTTATCTAAAGTTTTATTCTGGAAGTTTATATATTTAACAACATAACCCTCTTTTGCCTGTGTAACCTAAAAGTGGGCGGATTACGCCCATATTTGGCATATTAACGGATAATGCTACTCTATACCCAGGAATGAAATTTTGTTGTAATAGCTCAAAAACGAACGCTGATATCACATTTTTTAAAATTGTGCGTGGTCGTGGACCGATTTTGCCAATTTTCAATACCAACCTGCTCACTACAAGAAACAATGTTTATGCAAATTTCATCACGATATATTCACCGGTTCTCCTGTGATCGTGATTTCAACAGACAGACAGACAGACGGACAAAATCGACTCAGGAGGTCACGCTGATCAAGAATATATATACTTTTCTATACCTATCGTCTCTATTTCTATGCGTTACACATTTCGTTACAAAGTGAATATACCCTTACCTTAAGGTGTAGGGTATAACAAGAAAAGCACATTTGAAATCGCCTCGCATACAAAATGATGCTTTATATGGATGTACTTTGACATTGAATGAAACACCGGACCATTTGCCAAGCATTGAGAACCTCTGTTATCTCTAGAAATTGTAGCATCAGCAATTTTTTTTAAACTTAGTTCCATATAACTAACTCTTCCATTCGGGAGAGATTGTCAGTGTGTGTTGACGTGTTTTTGGCGCTTGCGATTAACTTCTATTGATTTGATGATTTAAGACTTCTGGCTTCAGATGCCGTCATTAGCCGCATTCAGCCGCATCGCTATGTGTTCCTGAATGGTATGCTACCTGATCATTGAGCGGAAATATAAAAATAGTAAACAAGACGAGAAAAAAGTTGCCACGTTTGATTTTTCCACACGAATTTCACGTATCCCACAAAAAGAAAATTCCCAAACCTAAAACTTCAATCGTATCCCAAACTACATATTCTATATTTTTATAATTACAATTCCTTTGTTGAGTCATTCTGAGTTCAATAACTTTCAAATTAATTTTATTTCACTTAATAATGCGTTGATTTATTAAGCCAATTCTTTAAAACACTTTGACGTTTGCTCTGTAAAAAGCGAATTTATTTGTTTTTTTTGCTTGCTTGTTAGTAATGCAACTCTGGCAAATGTAGCGTAATAGTAGCGTAAAAACTTTTCGCTACAAAAAATGGCGAACGCTCCGTGAATATGTAAACAATAGGGTACGTTCAGTGACATCAAAACAATTGAGCGCTCAACCGCTGAATGCGGATATTGAGACTGTGTTTTTGATTATTAATTTCATAATTAATTGTTTGTTGGTTGAGTTCAATATGTCAAATAATGTAAAAATTACTCGAAGTGCTGGACGAAACGTTTAGACTTTTTCAACTCCTCTTGGCATGAAACCGTTATTTGTTGATGAATCATCCTTGGCTTCTGCATTAGTGCTCTCGAATTCTAAAGGCCCAACCATGCAATGCATATGCATGCTATGCATGAAAAGAGAGAAACTACGAATACACTGAATCCCATTTGCGCACCCATGCAGATGCATGCTATGCACATGCATAGTTTCGTCAAGTTCGTTCTCTCTCTTCTTGCATAGCGTGAATAAGAATATTCACGGCTTCTGCATTAGTGCTCTCGAATTCTAAAGCCCCACCCAGGCAATGCATATGTATGCTATGCATGAAAAGAGAGAAACTACGAATACACTGAATCCCATTTGCGCACCCATGCACATGCATGCTATGCACATGTATAGTTTCGTCAAGTTCGTTCTCTCTCTTCTTGCATAGCCTGAATAAGAATATGCGGTCTGGATCGTACTTTCCGTAACAACGCGTTACATGATGAGCGTTGATTGCGTCGTTGGAAGCTAATATTTATGTGAATTATGTGTAATTATAAATGTTTACTGTTTTTAGGTTATTTATACTCCTGTTTAGGACTACTTATTAACTTATTACTACTCTTTTCAACTTTAATACTAATTTTCACCCTTCCTACGAAAACTATTTGCTTACTATCTTCTTTGTCTCCAATATTATCTCTTTTTGAACACCTGTTGAATTATTTTGATGCTATGTGCTTGCTTGTATCTGAAGCTGGTTTCTTTTTTTCTGATGTTGTCTGATGATAGCGACAATTTTAATGGTGCTTTTGATTGTTACAAGGCCTTGGTGAATGTTTTATGCAAGCAATTGTTTGGTTTAAATGTTATACATTTTAAAGCAAGAAGCTTCAGATGGAATTTTCCGAAAATCCCAATTGAATTTTAGCTGCTCGGTTGTTTTGTATGGAGTGAGACATCTTTGTATTATATTGTCTTTCCTATAAGTCTTATATAGTTCGTTTCTTTTACATTATGACCAATTGGCCTTCAGATCTGACTACAATCTTTTATTCCTTAGTCTTAATATATCTTTATGCAGAAATCAAGTATATAATTTTTCTTATTTTGATTTCAATGCAATTCATGATTCATGCAATCAATCATGTTCCACTGCGATCAGTTCGAGTATTAAACAGAGGATGCCCCTGGTTTACTGATAGTGTCTTAGTGGCCATTAAAAAAGAGGAATAAACTTCATTCTTAATGGAAAAAAAGTAGGGCAGCTGCGGCATGGGTAGAATATAGAAGTGCTCGAAATACAGCAACCTTGTTATTAAGAAATGAAAAAAAGAAGTAATTTAGCTCAAAGCTTAATCACAACTTGAGCTCTAAGCAGCTATTGAAAAATATAAAGAAGCTAAGAATTGTTGACAAGTCGAGGAAGAATGTAATTTGGATCCGGATGTACTCAATGATATATTTAATTTAATTTCATTTCATTTATTTTATTTGTATTCTACTGGTTAAAAACCTCACAGATACAAGAACTTATATAACTAACAAAACAGATTTGCATTATTTACAATGTAGGACTTAGTAATACTTTTACTACTATGTATATGTATTGTATTGAAGACTGTATTACCAATTAGTATACAACGTGTTACAGGTTCGTTACTACCAAAAGTAGTTTTACGAGGCTTTATATAAAAAGGCGAATGATTTCTAATGAACCTTGAAGGAGCATAGAAAGCAATTGAAGCAAGGAGGTCTGCACAATCTATGTTGCCATCAAGAATATCTTTAATAAAGAAGGCACTACACACTTTATGTCGCACTGAAAGGCTGTCCAAATTCAAAATCTGACAGCGCTCGGCATAAAAAGGCATGTTATCAAATTGATACCTAGATCTAACAACGAGTATAAATAGGTAAAGAGATTGCATGAAACATTTGTTGCCGGCAACATTTGTGATTTCATGTGTTAAGATTAGAGCCGCTGTTAATTAGCAGGACATAGCTCTGTAATAAAAAACCAGCTCTGTAAAGCAGGAAACCGAAGATGAAAACGAACTTCGTTACAGAGTACAAAACTTCGATTGTATTCTGTGCTGGTAGCAAAGCAAAATTGAATGCTCTACTAATGAGTGAGTGGTTCGGAAGATTTTTTTAATGAGTATGAAGGGATCGCAAGATCGACTTCGCTTCTGTTATTTTGCACTAACAATGCAAGCGAATATGCGTAAGAAGAGATCGATCCAGCACTCGGAAGCCAAGTAAAGCGTGAAAGAAAGAATCGATCAATTTATAGAGTACAGAGTACAGATGAGAAGAACGGTGCGATTCGTTTTCTTTTACTTCTCTTACAATAACAAACCATGTGCCGCCGTTCATCCGTCAGGGTTTGCTTTAAATTTTGCATTTTATGATTTTTGAAAGAAATTTTGCTTTTCTTAGCTTTGTACTGCTTCTTTTTGATGCCCAAGCTTTGTAAAGCGCAGGCACGATCTACGTTGCGAGCATAGCGTGCTGTTTAAGAATTTGTATGGGCATGTAGTCGGCATATCAATTCACTATACACGTTATACGAGTAAGATTGAAAAGTTAATAGAAGACCAATTATGGAAATATTTATATTATATGTGTGTGGTAATACAAAGTATGATTTTACAGAAATCTGCTTTAGCCCATTATCACCGATTTCATTAGTAACACTTAGTAAACAACATTATTTTACAATACTTATTAAGTAATATTATATAAACTAAATATATATGAAGCTATAAAAATAAAATATTTATTAAAGTTTAAATTGTGTTTTATTTTCGTATTTTAATGTCAATTCTATTATGCAACATATACAGTACATAATATTTAATTTACATGTTACCTAATAATAACTAATAATTAAAAACAAATTATATATACATTTTATTTCAATTTAATTTTAGTTTAACTTAAATTTATAATTTTGTTAAAGTATTTATTATTTTAATTAAACTGAACTATAATTTTAATGGACCCTTAGGACAAATCATTAATCTTATTTATCTATAAGTCTTTGCATCTTAGCATTAGCTATTTTCGATGTTTTGGTTCTTTTTAATTCGAATTTCTTTCTTGCTTCTTCGGCAACTAATACAATAAGTTTATTTGCAAGGATTTTTCTCCGATTTCCTAATCCTAAGTCAACAAATCCGTCGATATGATCTGTAGTTGAATTATATTCACGCTCCTTTCTAATGATGACTTCGTCAAACAAAAGAACACAATTTTTGGACTGCGAATTGCGACTGAATATTTACATAATTTGTCTTCTATTAACCCTTCAGCCTTACTCGTATAACGTGTATAGTGAATTGATATGCCGACTACATGCCCATACAAATTCTTAAACAGCACGCTGTGCTCGCAACGTAGATCGTGCCAGCGCTTTACAAAGCTTGGGCATCGAAAAAGAAGCAGAACAAAGTTACGAAAAGCAAAAATTCTTCCAAAAACCATAAAATGCAAAATTTTAAACGATTTCAGGCGGACGGACGGCGGCACATGGTTTGTTATTGTAAGAGAAGCAAAAGAAGACGAATCGCACCGTGCTTCTCATCGCCCGCTCTCTTCAATAAATTGATCGATTCTTTCGTTCACACTTTACTTGGCTTCCGAGTGCTGGATCAATCTCTTCTTACGCATATTCGCTTGCATTGTTAGTGCAAAATAACAGAAGCGAAGTCGATCTTGCGATCCCTTCATACTCATTAAAAAGATCTTCCGAACCACTCACTCATTAGTAGAGCATTCAATTTTGCTTTGCTACCAGCGCAGAATACAATGGAAGTTTTGTACTCTGTAAAGAACTTCGTTTTTATCTTCGGTTTTCTGCTTTACAGAGATGTTTTGTTCTTTACAGTGCTAAGTCCTGCTAATTAACAGCGGCTCTAATCTTCACACATGAAATCACGATGTTGCCGGCAACAAATGTTTCATGCAATCTCTTTACGAATATATGCTCGTTGGATCTAAGAGCAAATTTAGAAAATCTACGCTGAATTCCCTCAACGCGAGCAATGTTGCTTTGATAATACGGATACAAGACAACACTGGCATATTCAATAACAGATCGAACTAATGAGATAAAAAGAGTTCTACTTGCAGACGGATCTGTAAACTCCTTAGAATTCCTCTTCAAGAAACCAAGCCCAGAATTTGCTTTAGATAACATAATCTCTGTGTAATGCAAAAGTGAGTTTAGAATCAAAAAGGACACCCAGATCTTTGGCCGCCAATACTCTGAAAAAGAGATGCTGATAAAAGAAGTAGTCGAAAGATATATTTAACTGCTTACGTGATGAAGTTAACAACTTACATTTGGTAAAATTTAACTGCAAGCGGTTTCTCGTACACCACGCTATAAAGTTAGAAATATCAATTTGAAATTTAACACAATCGGTTATAGATTCAATGACACTGAAGATCTTTAAATCAACAACATATAAAAGGCAATGACAAAACGTAAAGCAATGCACTACATCATTAATAAAGAGATTAAATAGTAGTGGACTGAGGTGACTGCTTTGAGGAACTCCTACAGTAACATTAATTACTTTCGATAAGCAGTCATCAATTTTTACTAATAATTTTCTGTTATGTAAATAAGAGCTATCCATTTCAAAAAGCACGAATGAAAGCCAGATTTTCCAAGCTTTAACACCAAAAGATCATTGTTTACGCCAAACGCCGCTCGCCTCGAGTCGCCTCTTCTGACTGCGCTTGTCAGCTGACTCTCATTCTGCTGACATGTCGCGGCTTAGAAGAGGCGACCCGAAAGCTCGACTGCGAGCTTCTCACCACGGAGTCGTGAGTGGACGAACGAACGGCCGACGCTCAGCAGCGACGTCCTTCGCTTGACACTTTTGCTGCGATCATAAGACAAGGAAGACGTGCACAGAGAACACCAAACTTCACATTCACATTAAATAAAAATACATTGTACAAATAACCTTAAACAGTGAAAACAATAAACAATATACAATTAACAACACTCATCACATCAACCTTTCAACTCATTTATTCACAAATAAACATTGGTCCTTCGAGCCGGATCAGAGATATCGTTCATATCAGAACGAATCCAAAAAATGTTGAAACTTCCAATGCAGCCCGTAAACGCAATGGTCTCCGGCCTTAACGAAACCGTTTCGGCAAAAGTTTCAAGGTCCTGCGATTTCATACTCAAATCGCCTCAGGATCCACTCTTTCAAATCCACGTCACCGCTTTAGTGCTGTCCCAAATCACGGGAAAACTCCCGTCGCATTCTTTAGACAGCGCGATGCTCCGTAGTCTCCCTCGAGACTTCGAGTTAGCAGATGCAAACTTCGTCACAAGCCAGCAGATAGATGTCCTCATAGGAGCCGACCTCTATCCTGCGATATTGCTTGACGGCATCCGCCGTGGCGTGTTAGGCTCCCTGATAGCCCAACAAACGGTGTTCGGGTGGATCATAACCGGACCAGTTCCCGGTCTCCAATCCGATAGCCCGAACATCAAGGTGGCCTTCTTCAATGAGGTCACAATCGAACAACAGTTCGAACGTTTTTGGGAGGTGGAGGAACTTCCCAAAACTCACATTCTATCTCCCTCAGAAAAGTTTTGCGAAGAAAATTTCGTAAAAACGACACGGAGACACGTTGACGGCCGTTACATAGTCGCTTTGCCGTTCAAAAGCGACTTTCCTAAAGGACTCCGCCTAGGTGCCTCGCGACAAACGGCACTCATGCAGTATTCGCGATCAGAGGCAAGGCTACTTAAGACTCCAGACTTTAAACGGCAATACGATGAGGTAGTGACAGAGTATCTCGACCTGGGACACATGGTCGCCGTTTTACCTCCGCAGATACAACAGCAGCCTAATCACTACTATTTGCCTCACCACGCCGTCATCAAACCAGAAAGCACGTCGACAAAGGTAAGAGTCGTGTTCAACGCATCATGCCCGACAACGAGCGGGCTCAGTCTGAATGATGTCTTGCATGCTGGCCCAGTCTTACAAACCGACTTAACCTTCTTGATGTTAAGATGGCGCTTCTGCAGGTATGTTTTCAGTAGCGACATTCAAAAAATGTATCGCCAAATTCTGGTCGACCAAAAACATACCCCCTTTCAAAGAATTCTCTTTCGCGATCCAATTAATCTCGAAGTTAGGGACTACGAGTTGCAGACAGTAACCTTCGGCGTCAACTGCGCACCATTTTTAGCGATCCGCACTCTTCTCCAACTTGCAGAGGACATACAACACGAATTTCCGCTTGCGGCTCAGATCTTGCGGCATTGTATGTACGTTGACGACGTACTAGCAGGCTCTCATGATCTCGCAACTGCCAACGAGATGCGGAACCAACTAATCGAAGCTTTGCGCACGGCAGGCTTCTCACTTCGGAAATGGAGCGCCAACCACATCGACATGCTACAAGACCTGCCTGAGGCTCATCTACTCAGCACGGAATTTTTGAAGTTCGAAGACAGAAGTACCACGAAGATGCTGGGAATTCGTTGGAACGCCTCAAACGACGACTTTTACTTCAAGACACAAGCGATCGAAATCATGTCAAGCTACACCAAACGCGAGGTACTGTCGCTAATCGCGAAATTGTTTGACCCAGCCGGCTGGCTAGCCCCCATTATCGTCGCCGCAAAAATGATTATCCAGCAAGTGTGGTTGGATAAAATTGAGTGGGATGAGCACTTGCCCCCTATCTCACAGCAAACATGGCTTAACTTTCTGCATAATTATCACCATATTGCTGCGATACGAATACCGCGGTGGATTGGGTTCACCCCGGACTGCGAGGTGGACTTTCACGCCTTTTGTGACGCATCTCAGAAGGCATACGCTGGTGTTATATACGCCCGCGTGAAAATTGCGCAGGGTGTTCACGTTTCACTATTGTACGCTAAAACAAGAGTAGCTCCCATCAAAACGCTATCTCTGCCTCGCTTAGAGCTCTGCGGAGCCACTCTTCTAGCCGACATGCTGGACGCCTTAGTACCACACATGCACGTACGACCAGGTAACGTTTTCTGCTGGACAGACTCGACAATTGTTCTTGCGTGGCTTCGAAAGCCTCCTTGTGTCTGGGCCACCTTCGTGGCAAACCGCGTGTCTAGAATCATTGAGAGAGTACCACACACTCAGTGGTTTCATGTTGAATCGCAAGACAATCCTGCCGATTTAGCTAGCCGCGGTTCAACTCCACAAGACTTAGCTCTGAGCTCGCTTTGGTGGAATGGTCCGCCATGGCTCCTCCACGACAGAGATCGTTGGCCGGAACTGCGAACTGCCTCCGAGTTCGCTACCGCGCTGGAAGAAAAGCCGGTGAAAGCGCTTCATATATCCCTCAATAGTGACGAAGATCCACTCGAAAGGTTTTCCTCGCTAGACAGAGCCTTGCGCGTGTATTCATATGTGCATCGTTTCATTCATAACGCTCGTCATCGTGATGACTCGTTGCATGCCACTTTGCGTCTCTCTACGACAGAGATACAAGACACAAAAACGCGTCTCACAATTCTCTGTCAAAAGACCTATTTTGGTGATGAATACCACGCACTTGAAGCCAAACGACAATTTAGTTCAAAAAGTAGTCTGCTTTCGCTCAACCCGTTCATCCATGACGACCAGACATTGCGTCTTGGCGGGCGGTTGTCGTCGTGTCCTAACTTGTCATTTGACGAACGACACCCGATCCTCTTGCCTTACAACTGTAATCTGTCGAGATTACTAGTGCTCTTTATCCATCAGATATCACTGCACGGTGGTCATCAACTGATGCTCCGGTTAATCCGGACCCAATACTGGATTCCACGAGTCAAGAATCTTATTAAAACAACTATTCACCGTTGTAAGCCGTGCATCATACACCAAAAGAAGCAGAGAACGCAACTCATGGCTGCACTGCCAGAAGAACGTACCACGTTTTCCCGTCCCTTCACCAACACTGGTGTTGACTTCGCGGGCCCCTTCGACATTAAAAATTACACTGGCCGCGCCTGTTTAATTACCAAGGGCTATGTTTGCGTTTTCGTTTGTTTCGCGACAAAGGCCATACATCTCGAGGCAAGCAGTGACCTTTCGACGGCAGCGTTTTTGGCAGCGTTTTCCCGCTTCGTCGCCCGACGAGGTTGTCCAACTAAGGTCTACTCGGATAACGGCACGAACTTCGTTGGCGCCGCGAAAGAGCTTAAAAAGGAATTCCAAGAATTCCTGCGACGCACACGCGACTTGATCGAGGTCAAATATTCGCACTAGAATGTGTCCTGGCACTTCATCCCTCCTGGAGCTCCTCACATGGGAGGACTCTGGGAGGCCGGAGTTAAGAGCCTAAAGACCCACCTTCGAAAGGTGGCTCCAGCTGTGAAGTTCACTTTCGAAGAGTTCTCGACTCTTCTCAGTAAGGTAGAAGCGTGTCTTAACTCGCGCCCTCTTCATGCGCTCTCAGAGAATCCCACCGTCATGGAAGCGATCACTCCAGGTCACTTTCTTGTGGGTGGCCCTCTTCTGGCTCCAGCTGAACCTGAGAGTCTTGCCAACCCTCTTTCGGTGCTCAACCGCTGGCGACGAGTTCAAGCCCTAGCGCAACATCTTTGCCAAAGGTGGAAATCTGAGTATCTGCGAGAACTCCAACGTCGCACAAAGTGGCAAACTCCTCAGCCCGATCTCCGAGTCCACGACCTGGTAGTCATCAGAGATGAAAATCTACCCTCCACTGCTTGGCGGTTAGGCCGCATCAACCGGGTCTATCAAGGCAAGGACCAGAGAGTCCGGGTTGCCGATGTGCGCACCGAAAAGGGTCAGGTCACCCGACCAATCACCAAATTAGTGTCCCTCCCAGCTTTAAGACGAACTTCTACTAATGTTTCTTCTCTCCACAGATTGCCAATGAAGCTTATCCGGCGCGAGTACTCCCGCTTCCGGGCTGGCCGTATGTTGGCGCCCCCAGCCGCCGTACCGTCAGCTGCGCCCCCTCGCCACGAAGATCCCGTGCTCCCAGCCATCCTGGAGAACCCTCCAGACGAAGACTGGTTAGAGATGGACGCCTCCTCGCACACAACCTCGAAGCCAACCGATGAGCAGCCGCGAGAAGCAGTTTGCCCTATGAGCCCCCGAGACCGCATCCTCAACGAGATGCGGCAGGCCTATGCCGTCCGCGGCATAGAGATCGAGGTGCCCCAATCGGCAGTCGTACCGCTAGCTCCAGCGCGTCCGATGAGCCCCCGCGAACCGACGTTCGACCAGGTTCGGCAGGCTTACGTCGCCCGCTGGCTGACGACCGAAGTGCACCACTCTGCGGGCGAGCCGCTCGACCGGCCTGAATCGCCACAACCTCAACGATTGCTGGGGTCGCCGATATCTTCCGACGACGACGAGGATGACGAGGACCAACTTCCGGCCCTGCTCCGGTACTTCAGTGAAGTATCCCCGACTCCACGACCAGCAATATCGCCAACGCATCCAAGCCGCGGCGCGATCCCGAAGAGGGCTCCGCCCCAACCACGGCCATCAATGTCGCCGAGCCGTGATTCGGCTACAAAGGTGGTTCCCTCCGCCCAACAACTATCGCTTCCACAGACGCTACCGAGCCGCGACGCCGACCTACAGCGCTCTCCCACGCCAGTCTACGATGTCCGGCTCATAGACTTGGAAGCGGCCCCTCGCCCACCGCCACCGCCACGCTGGCGAGACGTGCGTGCCATCCGACCGGCCAGACGAGAGAGAACGTCACCCATGAGTCGCCGACTGGGTGATGAGTACACACGGTGTCTCCACCTGGACCCAGGCCTGAGCTTTGCAGAGGTACGGACCACATGTTGCCCGTGTTGTCGAGGACATCACGCCCTGCGGTTCTGCGAGGACTTCCGCAGACTGCCCGTGGACGAGCGGCGGGATGTCGTGGAGCGGCAGCGCGTTTGCCGTAATTGTTTGGCGCAGTCACATCGAAGGGACCAGTGCCGCAGCGTCCACCGATGTTTATGGTGTAGACAGGCTCACCATACGCTACTCCATCGTCACTAGACGCCACCCGGCGTGGACACGTCGTGCCGCCTTCGCTCGTTCCGGCTCCGGGCTCCGTGGGGGACGTGTTGCAGTCCTGCAAGGCGGGCGGAATGTTTACGCCAAACGCCGCTCGCCTCGAGTCGCCTCTTCTGACTGCGCTTGTCAGCTGACTCTCATTCTGCTGACATGTCGCGGCTTAGAAGAGGCGACCCGAAAGCTCGACTGCGAGCTTCTCACCACGGAGTCGTGAGTGGACGAACGAACGGCCGACGCTCAGCAGCGACGTCCTTCGCTTGACACTTTTGCTGCGATCATAAGACAAGGAAGACGTGCACAGAGAACACCAAACTTCACATTCACATTAAATAAAAATACATTGTACAAATAACCTTAAACAGTGAAAACAATAAACAATATACAATTAACAACACTCATCACATCAACCTTTCAACTCATTTATTCACAAATAAACACTGATGTTGAACACTATCAAAAGCCTTAACGAAATCCGTATATAAAACGTTAACTTGCTTTTTTCTTTCCATTGACTTAAAACAGTAATCGCAAAAGACCATCAAGTTAGTACAGTACTTGATTATGTGATATAAAATTTTTGACTATTCTAAATAGTTTTCTGGCAACTATTGCGTCTAGAATCTTAGGAATAACTGAAAGCTTAATAACTGGATGATAATTTTCAACCAAACACTTCTGACCCGACTTGAATATTGGACTTATGAAAGAAGTTTTGCATTCATCCAAAAAATACCATAATGCATAAGAAAGAAAATGCATAATGCTTAAGTACTAAGGGAGAAAGTAAATTATATCCCGCTCCTTTCTTGTCATCAAGATGGTTAAGAGCGTAAAAACTTCTGACTCTGTTAAACTAAAATTTCCCACATCGAAAACTTCGGGTACTTGAGAGAGGTTACTTGCATAACATGTCGACAATTTTTTAACAATTTTTTAATGCGCCTTGTTTCATCAGTATTTTGAACGCAAGAGGCTTGCATTATACCACGGTAAATAAAAACTCCTTTTCATTCTTCTGACCGGGACATACAGAGATAAACCTTCTGAAAAAGCCTTCTTTAAATATTGTACATAGAAAGTAAATCTCTACCCTGCATGATGAATGCCCAATTGATGGAATTGAAAAAACCATTAAGACAGGGAAAATTGGCCGCTTTAAAGTTATAACAAAGGGAACTTGTAGTGGTGCTACAAGAAATGTAGGTTGAGAAATTTAACGTTGGAGCTTTGTGGTTGGATTGACCCAAATGTAAGAGGAAGATCACATCTTGAAAAAGAAACAATGAAACATTATTAAGAAAAACTAGGTCCAGAATGCGATCCAAATCATTCTTTATGAAATTACACTGATAAACCCCATGAGAATGCAAGGAATCCCAGAAAACACTTTTAGTAGAACTCTCCGAGCTGTAACTCTAAACTACATTGCCCATGTTAAAGTCACCTAAAATAAAAGGAGTCTGATCAAAACTCAGTCGTGAGACAATAATTAGTGTTAAATAAATGAAATTCATAAACTGATATACTACAAGCAGGAGGAATATAACTTAGCATAAAGAAAATATCATAACTTAATATAATAAAATAATAATCATAATAAAATAGGAAGACTTACTACCCTACAACTGAACTCAGAGGAAATTGCAATTAATAATCCACCTCCTCTGGAAACGTCATGAGTTAGATGTCTGTCTTTGCGAAATACGATGTATTGGCTGTACAATAATTCAGAATCCAAATAATAAGTAGTCAGCCAGGTCTATACAATAATAAGAGCATGGCACGTGTGACAAGAAGCACGTAAAAAGAATTCATTCGTCTTAGTACGAAGACCACCTGCATTGTGGTAGTAAACTAAAAATTGCCTTAGAATTACGCACGCACTAGTTCGATGAGGAGGAAGTTGAGCATCCTGCTCTGTACATAAACTGCAGGGGATCGCCGGAGCATTGAAGCAATTGAAGAAATCTAGGTGTAAGTTACCAACTATTATCGGATATTATTATTATTTTATTATGTAATGTGCCAGCGCTATTTCCGATTTGCCTTTAAAATCCGATCCTTTGTATGGTTCATATGTGTTATCCAACACATTTTGCTATTCCAATTCGGAGCACTGATTCAGTAGATCTCTGAACATCTCTTGCAGTATCGAGTTCAGAAAATTAATATTATTATTAATTATTATTTTGTATGGGTTGATGTGTTCACTTCTGCATCTTCCATTTAAGTGAAAAAGTTATCGTCATCTTCAGAACTAATGAAAAGAGTTTCGTTTGAAAAATCGAATTTCTGGCCTTAGCTGGAGTACTTGTTTTTTACTTTTAGTGATATCTTACTATTTTTAATGTTATGCTTTTCCTTATTACTATATAATTTGTATTAGAGTGTTTGACTATTTCTTTTTAGAAGTTTTTTCTTAAGAAACTAAATTTGTGGATTGTTTAAGTATGAATACTATGTATTTCTTGCCTCTATTAGAAGTTAATATAATTTTAATTGATTGCCTCGCTAATAGTTTGTTGAGTTATATTGCTAGTGTGTCGATGTTTAAGTGAATTTTGGTTTATGAATTGCAATTATGTTATCATACTGATATACACAACTAAGCTTATAAAATTACTAGCCCGATATTGTAGATGTTTCTATGAGTTTTGTATCCATTTTTCCGCTCAAAGTCCCTTGTTGTTGGTTTCTAAAGATTGTTTCTATTATCATTGTCGAACCTTTATCTGGCGACTCATTATAATAAGAAGTAGTGTTTATATCTATTTGCATAATATTTCCATGTTAATGTCTATTTCAATTCTCCGTCTTACTAATTTGGAATTGGGTTTTGAGTTAAATGCCTATGGTTTTTAATGATTTTAAATTTATGTTCAAAAAGAATGGTATGAAAAATTTTAGTGTGCTAATGATATTCTTTAAGATTTAGCCTTGCTCGTCTCTCTGATGGAATCATTATCGCATTAGAACTCATTAAGCTATTGGAATGAAATTTAACAGAAATGTAGGAGTTCAATATTTCTGTATATGTACAAATCAATATGTTTCTTAATAATCATAGGTTTCCCTTAAATTTAGAGTTTAATAGGTTGGAACGCTACCTTAGCATTTTCCATTCAAAGTTATAGTTATACATCATAAGTTCTAGGGTATTTAAGTGTTTCGCTGCGGTCGAATATAGGGTGGACCTTATATTTCGACCATCTGATTCTTTTTATGCGATCCCCTAGATCTGTTCCAGAACCAAAAAAAATAAGTTCTGCAAAAGAAAAACTCAATTGGACAACAGGAAAGGGTGTCGCAATCGGTTTGAAATTTGAAAATTTCAGTAATTTCCGTTTAATTTTACATGCAACTCAAATTTTATGTTTTAAACCATTTTTTACCAGGACTTTTTTTTGTTTTATTTTTTGATGAAATTCAATATTCTATAGTAAATAATGGTCGAAAAATACAAATCTGAAGTTAAAAAGTTTTTTTTTAAGTTTTTTTCGATTTATCGAACACTGGTAACTATTTGGCATTGTTTTTACTGCCAGAAAAAAGAATATATATTGTTTACGCCAAACACTCATTCTGACTCGACTGCATACCCCAGCGCTGGTCTTTCGCCTTCCCAGAGAAAGCAGCGCCATCTACTCCCCTGTAGATGCAAATGCAGTGCACGTCGGTCAGCGCAGCCAACCTCCCGGACTGCGACCTGTCAACTCTTGACAGGTCAATGAGTTTTTGATGACTTCCGCCCCCAACTTAACTTTCTTTTACCTCCGAGTGAACATCGATAAGTATCACGCGACGAGTTTTCAGTGTTATTTCGAGTGCGCAACCCCCACGCGAGTGTTATCTCCATCATCACGAGCATAATCGTCAACAACACCACAAACACCTATCACGATCACGACCATCACCATCTTCAACATCATCGTCCCGATCACGGCCATCACCATCGTCGCCATCATCCACGCGATCATCATCTCCACGATCACCACCTACACCAACAACCATCGCATCTCCACCATCACCGACGACTTCACCGTCACCCTCATCCATCCATTCGGTAAGTCTGTCAATTCCCCTTCACTCTAATTATTATATTGTTATTATATTATATATCGGTGTGTTGCGCTCAACTGTGCACACATCCCCCACACAAGCATTTGGTCCAATCGAGCAGGATTCTCTTCCGACCACTCGATACCATATATAATATATAATAAATTATATTAAAAGTGAAGTGCCCCCCCCCCCCCTGTTTCAAACGCCAAATATTACATTCCGCGTAATATTGGTCAAGAATTGTCGATCGGTTCGACATCGTGCGCGTTAAATATTACACATCGTGAATATTTCCCCCATCTCCTCACGTTCGTGTGTTTCTGTACACCAAGCAGAAATACGTTCAGTGACGTCAGGTGGTTTCTGTACACCAAGCAGAAACACGTTCAGTGACGTCAGGTGTTTTCTGTACTCGAAGTACAAAACACGTTCCGTGACGTCACGTGACTACACACGATAAGTCGCTCTCTCAGCGCAAGTGAAGCTTCCCCTCTCACCACAGTAGAGTTGGCAAATACCGATTGCAACTTATCAAGCAACTTCTCTTGCATGGTAAATACACATAGTGATTTACACTGTGTGACAAAAATAAAATATCAATTCATATTTTCACAATTGTTTGAATTTTATTTCAAGTTTTTTTTCCAAGTTTAATTCACGCGAATTGAATTAAATAATTTCCCGAGTTATTTTAACCGCGGTTTAAAGTGTTTTTTCCAAAGTTTAATTCACGCGAATTGAATTAAAATATTTTCCCGATTTATTTTGAACGCGTTTTAAAAGGTTTTTTTCCAAGTTTAATTCACGCGAATTAAATTAAATACTTTCCCGAGTTTATTTTAACCGCGTTTTAAAGTGTTTTATTTCCCAAGTTTAATTCACGCGAATTAAATTAAATAATTTCCCGAGTTTATTTTAACCGCGTTTTAAAGTGTTTCTTTTCCCAAATTTAATTCACGCGAATTCAATTAAAATATTCTCCCGAGTTATTTCTCGCGATTAAAGTGATTTCTTCCAAAGTTTAATTAACTCAAATTAAATTAGTATTTTCTCGCGATTAAAGTGGTTTTTCCAACGTTTAATTAACTCAAATTAAATTAAGATTTTCTCGCGATCAAAGTGATTTCTTCCAACGTTTAATTAACTCAAATTAAATTAGTGCTTTTTCCAAACTTTAATTGAATTCGAATTGAACTAATTTTCTCGTCACACTTCTGACCGCAAGTTGAAGTATTTGTGCCTCGTTCGTTCGACTCGAATTGAAAGTTCAACCCCTCGTAAACCCCTCGTATAAGTGATCCCTAGTTAAACTCGTTCAACCCCACTTCGTGAGTCTCACTCCAAATTCTCGCTTTCTCGTTTCGGTAAACTACTACCATGGACGCCCTAACTAAATTCATAAATGCTTCCGACACTTTGGAAGAATTTGAAAGCGAATATAACAACATTCCGGAACGCGAACACTCGGGCTTCTCGCTGGCCATCCACCAGGAAGAATTCAAAGCCGTCTGGTCTGACCTAAAATTAGCATATACCTCATGCTTGGAATACCTCAACGACACGGCCGAAGAGGACCCAGACGCGCGAAGCGCCGATATCACCGTGGTTAAGACCAAATACCGGCGGTGTTACCAGGTCTACGTGCGTGTCTCCGCGAAAGTGAGTGAACAGCAGCATCTCGTTGCCCCCAGTTCCTCTCCGCTGTTGATGTCGGCCTCATCTCCCATGATTCAGACGAATCTCTCGGGTCACAACATTAGCTTGCCACCGTGTGACACTGAAGTCTTCAAGGGTGACTACGAATCATGGCCAACATTTCGCGACATGTTTTCCGCGCTCTATATCCGGAACAGTCGACTGTCTCCTGTCGAAAAGCTGTTTCACCTCAACCAGAAGACCCGAGGTGAAGCAAAGGAGATAGTCCAAAAGTCCCCCCTCATAGATAGCGGATTCGAACAAGCATGGAGGAATCTTACCGATCGGTTCGAGAATAAACGTATTCTCGTCAACCTTCAACTCCGAACGCTATTCTCCCTTACCCCAATCCACAAGGAGTCTGGAGCTACGATCAAACGCCTCCAGCGAGATATCAACAACTGCCTCTCAGCTCTCACGTTGTACGATGTCGACGTGGGCGGCTGGGACGCAATTGTTGTGCATCTCTGCTCTACTCGCCTCCCCGAAATTACGCTCTCTCTTTGGGAACAATCCCTGACCCATAAGCGCGACATTCCTAAATGGTGTGAAATGGACGCGTTCCTCACCTCCCATTTCCAAACCTTGGAAACCGTGGACGACATTCGAAAGTCGGTCCACCCCCCTAAGAAAGCTTCGTATTCCCCCGCGCGCCCTTCCTCCACCTCGAAACCTGTGAATACGTTCCAGGCTAATATGGTTACGACCAACTGCAAACTATGCACTGATCGGCCACACCCACTTCGCCAATGCCCACGTTTTCTGGCAATGAAGGTAGCCACACGGTGGGCGACAGTTCAAAAGATACAATTCTGTACGAACTGTTTGGCACACTCACATCAAGTGAAAACCTGTAAAAGTGTGTTCACATGCATGTCGTGCAATCAACGACATCATACATTATTACATCGCGAGTTGGCTTCGGCCCCCCCATCGAACTCTCGTTCGAAATCTACCCATACAACCTCGCGCCCTAAAACTCCGTCTCAACGCGGTCCAAGTGCTGCTCTGCAAAGCTTGCCGTCAAATCCCCCTTCGCATTCTCGAGCGATTCCCTCTACCCCAACCATACAGTCCACTGAAGCCCCTTCCACTTCAAATGTGCTTACTTGCTTCACTTCCCGAAGCAAGCAAGTGCTACTCGCTACTGCGATGGTTCACATCTGTCATCGCAATGAATCCTACCTTGCTCGCGCTCTTATCGACCCTGGCTCCGAAGCCACCTTTCTGTCCGAGCGCGTACAAAAACGCTTGCGACTTCCGACGACTACGGTCCAAGCGCAAGTCGCCAGCGTTAACGAAACCGTTACAGCCGTGGTGAACAAACTTTGTAAGTTTAGTATCGGTTCTCCCCGATCGGCCGGACTGTGCATTGAAGCCACTGCTCTCGTGCTTAAAAAACTAACCGGCAACCTACCGGTCTGCTCCCTTGACCGGACCCTGTTCGATTCTCTTCCGAACCTACCACTAGCTGATGATCGCTTTTACCAAAGCGATCAAATAGATGTCTTGATTGGAGCGGACATCTACCCCCTTATCTTGCTTGACGGGCTACAACGGAATATTCTGGGCTCTCTCGTTGCCCAGGAGACCGTTTTCGGGTGGATCCTCACCGGTCCACTTTCTCAAGCAATCCCAGCCCCCATCACTACCACCCGAGTTTCATTCTTCAATGAGGTCTCTCTTGACCGTCAGCTCACACGTTTTTGGGAATTGGAGGAAGTTCCCAAGCAACGTCTATGCACTCCAGCCGAGACATTCTGCGAGAATCTTTACGCGAGCACCACCCAAAGGCGGGAAGATGGACGTTACATCGTTGCGCTACCCTTCAAGGAGGGCTTCCCATCGCCGTTGAGGCTCGGTCACTCGCGTGAAATAGCTCGTAAGCAAATTCTTCGCAACGAAACCAAACTTCTGAAAACCCCCACGTTCAAGGTCACCTACGACTCGGTGATCAGTGAATACTCACACCTACATCACATGAGATTACTTCTCGAATCTGAACTCCAGTCACACTCACCCACGTACTATCTACCACATCACGCGGTTCTCAAACCCGAGAGCAGCTCCACAAAGGTGCGTGTGGTTTTCAATGCCTCCTGCCCGACCTCCAATGGCCTCAGCCTTAACGACGTGCTCTACCCCGGCCCGGCATTACAGTCGGATTTAACACTCTTGCTTCTGAAATGGCGTCTCTACAAATATGTCTTTAATGGAGACATTGAGAAGATGTATCGCCAAATTCTGGTTGATCCCCAGCATTCGTGCTATCAGCGACTCCTCTTCCGGACCTCGCCGGACGAGGAACTCCAAGACTTTGAGCTCCAAACGGTGACGTTTGGGGTGAATTGTGCTCCATATCTCGCCATACGCACTCTCCATCAGCTGGCTAAGGATGTTGATCCACAGTACCCCCTCGCTGCGCGTGTTCTCAAACAAGACATGTATGTGGATGACGCGCTGTGCGGTGCTCACGATATTGACACCGCACTTCGAACTCGATCTGAGTTGACACTCGCGCTTCGCTCCGCCGGCTTCACGCTGAGAAAAGGGACAGCTAACCATCCAAAACTCCTAAAAGGAATTCCTCCGGAAGACCTGCTCAATAGAGATTTTCTAGAGTTGGAAGACGCCAGTACCGCCAAGACTCTCGGCATCCGATGGAACGCGAAAAGTGATTACTTCAATATCGAGGCAAAGCCGTGCGATATTTCCCCTTCTTGCACGAAACGAGAAATGTTATCGCTGATAGCCAAGTTATTCGATCCGGCAGGTTGGCTGGCCCCAGTCGTTATAATTGCCAAAACGCTCATGCAACAAGTGTGGCTTGATGGCATCGGCTGGGACGACCCCTTGACCCCCCAAACCTCCCAGCTCTGGCAAAAATTCGCCCAGTGCTACCCCGAAATCAAACTTATGCGAATCTCCCGCTGGATTCAATTCACCCCAGAGAGTGTGGTCGAGATCCACGCATTCTGCGATGCTTCCGAGAAAGCGTATGCGGGCGCCGTGTACGCGCGTGTCCGTAACGCACACGAAGTACGTGTTTCGCTACTCTTTGCCAAAACCAAAGTAGCCCCAATCAAAACGATCTCCATTCCTCGGCTTGAACTGTGCGGCGCGGCCCTTCTATCCGAAATGCTGAACGCGGTTCTACCCCAGCTCGGTTTCCCACAGTACGACCTGTATTGTTGGACTGACTCCACCATTGTGCTCGCGTGGTTGAAACGACCACCATGCACATGGACCACGTTCGTCGCTAACCGCATAGCCAAGATCGTGGAGATCGTCGACGCCACCCACTGGTCTCATGTTGAATCACAACACAACCCAGCGGATTTAGCCAGTCGCGGTCTGTATCCGTCAGAGCTGCTCAACTCTTCGTTATGGTGGTTCGGACCTGACTGGTTGCGGCAAGATAGGAAACACTGGCCACACTCTATCCCCCTCGATACTCTGGAAACCGAACTGGAAGCAAAACCAGTCAAAGCCAATTTCGCGTACTTCCCCCACTTTGAAGACTTGTTGGAGAGATTCTCTTCTTTACCACGAGCTCTTCGCGTGTTATCGTACGTGTTTAGGTTTCTACATCATACCCACCCAAAGTATCGTTTGTCCTCTCGTCGACTCGACACCGCTATTGACTCCGATGAGATCCAGCAAGTCAAAACGAGACTGGTTATTCTCGCACAAAAGGTACATTTTGCCAATGAATATCGTTCCCTCGATATGAAACAAAATCTACCCCCCAAGAGCCCCATTCTATCGCTTAATCCATTCTTATCCCAGGATGGATTGGTACGCGTAGGTGGCCGTCTATCCTCGTGTCCGTCACTCTCCTATGACGAACGCCATCCCATTCTCCTTCCCTACAGCTGTAAGTTCACCCGATTATTGGTTCGTTTCATCCATGACATCAGTCTGCATGGAGGGAACCAACTGATGTTGCGCTTGCTACGTACGCAACATTGGATACCCAAGGCCAAGAACCTCATCAAGGCCACGACCCACACATGCAAACCTTGTGTCCTTCAGAGGAAACAAGTGCGCACCCAACTTATGGCCGCTCTGCCCCCTGAGCGGACCACTCTCTCTCGCCCGTTTGCTGCCACCGGTCTAGATTTCGCTGGACCATGACCATGATCCATGACATCAGTCTGCATGGAGGGAACCAACTGATGTTGCGCTTGCTACGTACGCAACATTGGATACCCAAGGCCAAGAACCTCATCAAGGCCACGATCCACACATGCAAACCTTGTGTCCTTCAGAGGAAACAAGTGCGCACGCAACTTATGGCCGCTCTGCCCACTGAGCGGACCACTCTCTCTCGCCCGTTTGCTGCCACCGGTCTAGATTTCGCTGGACCGTTTGATATAAAAAACTACACTGGGAGGGCATGCCTCATCACCAAAGGCTATGTCTGTGTCTTTGTCTGTTTCGCAACGAAGGCCATACATCTTGAAGCGGTTAGTGATCTGTCGACTCCGACATTTCTCGCTGCCTTCAACCGCTTCAGCGCCCGTCGCGGATGCCCCAAGGACGTTTATTCGGACAATGGGAAGAACTTCGTGGGAGCCTCAAAAACACTTCGGAACGATTGGACGATCTTCCTACAACAATCGCACGAAGCGGTCATCTCACAGTGTGCCTACCAGCAGCTCAAATGGCATTTTATACCCGCTGCCGCGCCTCATATGGGCGGTCTCTGGGAAGCTGGAGTTAAAAGCTTCAAACTCCATTTTCGAAAGTTTGTCGGTAATATGCACTTCACCTTTGAAGAGTTAGCTACCATACTCTGCAGGATCGAAGCCTGTCTCAATTCGAGACCGCTTAGTAGCATGTCCGACGATCCATCGGATCTACAGCCTCTAACGCCCGGCCATTTCCTCATCGGTGGCCCTCTTCTGGCCCCCGCTGAACCGGCGTTACTAAACTCCCCCCTTAAGATTGTTAATAGATGGCTCAAGGTGAAGGCCATCTATCAACAATTCTGTACTCGATGGAAACATGAGTACCTCACCGAACTTCACAAACGCAACAAATGGAAGGTAACCCATCCGGACCTTAAAGTTGGGGATCTTGTCGTCTTACGCGATGACAACCTCCCTCCAACACAATGGAGACTCGGCCGCGCGACTCACCTGTATCATGGTGCCGACAAGAAAACACGCGTCGTCGACATCCGGACCACGAGAAAGGAACCATTACTCGTCCCCTCAGTAAATTAACGGTACTCCCCTCTTAAGATCGCATCTCAAGGATCTATTCGCACCCCGGCGAACTCTCCCCGCTAATGTCATTACATTATTCCCATCATAAGCTCCATCCCCAGCGAGCGCCACGCACTCCAGTGCGCCCCCCCCCCCTCACACATACGTGCAACTGTCTGCACGTAAGGTGGAGACATAGGCGCTGCCGTCCCTGAGCAGCGCTCCTTAGTTTCACGAATGCAGCCCAATCTGCTGGTCACCCCCCCCCCCCCCTCCCCGTGGAGTCCTTGACCAACCCGATGATTTGAACCCCACATCATCGCGTATTCGTGACTAAGGCGAAACCCCCCTTTTTTCGTGTGTCTCTAACCTGAGCAAAGTTGCAGTACTGCAAGGCGGGCGGTATGTTTACGCCAAACACTCATTCTGACTCGACTGCATACCCCAGCGCTGGTCTTTCGCCTTCCCAGAGAAAGCAGCGCCATCTACTCCCCTGTAGATGCAAATGCAGTGCACGTCGGTCAGCGCAGCCAACCTCCCGGACTGCGACCTGTCAACTCTTGACAGGTCAATGAGTTTTTGATGACTTCCGCCCCCAACTTAACTTTCTTTTACCTCCGAGTGAACATCGATAAGTATCACGCGACGAGTTTTCAGTGTTATTTCGAGTGCGCAACCCCCACGCGAGTGTTATCTCCATCATCACGAGCATAATCGTCAACAACACCACAAACACCTATCACGATCACGACCATCACCATCTTCAACATCATCGTCCCGATCACGGCCATCACCATCGTCGCCATCATCCACGCGATCATCATCTCCACGATCACCACCTACACCAACAACCATCGCATCTCCACCATCACCGACGACTTCACCGTCACCCTCATCCATCCATTCGGTAAGTCTGTCAATTCCCCTTCAGTGTTATTCGAGTGCGCAACCCCCACGCGAGTGTTATCTCCATCATCACGAGCATAATCGTCAACAACACCACAAACACCTATCACGATCACGACCATCACCATCTTCAACATCATCGTCCCGATCACGGCCATCACCATCGTCGCCATCATCCACGCGATCATCATCTCCACGATCATCACCGACGACTTCACCGTCACCCTCATCCATCCATTCGGTAAGTCTGTCAATTCCCCTTCACTCTAATTATTATATTGTTATTATATTATATATCGGTGTGTTGCGCTCAACTGTGCACAAATCCCCCACACAAACATATATATATATATCAATATATACATAGATAAATACATATTTGCTATATATAGGAAAATGAAAATATGCCAAATAGTTGATAAATCGTCGATAATCGATCACTCAGGTAAGAATACCTTTCAAAGATAAAGGGATGTTTGGAAAAAAGGGTTTTGCATTATATCAGGTGTGATACCATTAATACTTTTATAATTACTTTTTGTACTTTCGATCATTTATTGTGGTTTTTGCACTTCTCAGAAATAGCTACAAAATAGTAGGTAATTAAAATGTTTATTGCGCTACAATGCAAGGTCAAAGTATGAACAAAAAAATATTTTTGAATAGCTAACGCTCCACAATATCACAAATTACCAAGTAATTAAATACCTGCCTTAAAGTGTATCCAGAAAAAATTTCAGAAAAACCCCAAATTTGCTGTTCGAATAATCGAACGCTGGTAAAAAATGGGTTAATGATAACCAATACCCCTTCCAAAGAGCTATTCTTCTATTTCCAGTTTTATGCCTGCTTCCTAGTCCCTTAGTCCCTTAGTAAAAGAAACCTCATTTTACGTCGAGAGTTCGAGGTATTCGCATCACGAAGTGTCGAAATTTGTTAGTGTGACAGTGAGGAAAAATGGAGACAAGAAGTAGTGATAAATTGTTTATATTGGACTACTACGAACAACAAATTGTTGGTGCAAAATTGCCGAGTAAGGGACAAGTGTTACGAGTTCTTTTCTATAATATGAGAAAAGTAAAGCTGGACCTTAAAACAAGTGCTACTCTAGTTCTAAAAGAAACTGAAATATTTTGGCAGAAAGCACGAATACCAGTGAAGAAGACGTCGGATAGCATTCACAAGTTGAAGTCTCTTTATCAGAAATGGAGAACATTATATAAATCTGTCAATCTTCGAACTGCATTTCAAATACAGCGGGAACAAGAATTCAAAGATTCGATGGACGATTTATTTGACATCGCCCATGCGAATGCTTATGAAATGATAAAAATCGAAGAAGATAAATTATTTCTATTGAAACAGAGGGAAAAAGGGCGAATATAAATTCAGATTTTGTTTTAATTGATCCAGCACTATGGGAAACTAATAATAATTATACCGAAGCGATAGGTATTATAACAAAATTAGAAGTTGTGAATGACGTTGCAGAAAGAGCAGTAAAATTAATGAAAGATTATAATTTAACGTTATGCAAAAACGAAGAAGAAAAACAATTCATATTACAAATTGTAACCGATTATAGGGAAAAATACCCAAAAATTGATAAAACAACATTAAGTACAGATTTTTAAAGATTATTTATAGTCTTATTATAATTAGGCCTATAAATAAAATATTTAATTATAAGTATTTAGCTGTCTTTTTCTATACAATTTCTATACAATACAACAAACTCGTTGCGACACGTCTTCCCTTTGTCCGATCGAATTGAAATTTGGGGGGAATTAGTTTTTTACCGAGTAGAACAAATTGCAAGGGTCGCATCAAATGAATTTTTAAACAATTTTGCACTAGAGCAACTAAGGTCCACCCTAATATACATAGATATCGTTTTCGGTTATTTATAGACTATATAATGATCCCTAACTAATAGCCAGTTTTTATCGCTAAAAAAAAATCTTATTGTGCATTCCAAAGTATAAAAAGTTGTAGTCAAGCTTCAAACAAGCAGGTATTTTGTTGGTTCAATAGAATTCTTTACAAGAGAAATAATTTTAGCTATAATACATAAATCCTTAGCATTTAATACATGTTAATACATTCACATTCGATGTTTCGTGGAGTGTAGACGCACTAAAGTTGGTGGTAAAATTCGCGCTTCTTTTTCCTTCGCTTAATTTGCTGCTCTGGACTTGTTATGCTTTTATGTGATATTGGCAAGCCTGTGAAAACTAATTAATTAATTTCATAACCATATATTTTAATACTAATCATCTGCAAATTGAACTAAACTACGAGTATGAAAAGCAGTGAGAAAAATTCTGGCGCTGAAAACGTCAAACAGTCGAGCGGCGCTACAAAGCGCGCAACTCGTAGCAACAACATCATCAGCACTAGTATTGCTGGCGCCTGGGCAAGCCCCACCACTCCCGCAACTGTACGGTCTGCTGACACTCGGTCCGATCACTCGTCGTTTATGGAGACGCTCGATCAGAAGTTTGCTACTCTTCGTGAGAGCATCATTGAACAAGTTGTTTCGTCTATTGCAAAGGCTGAGGAGCGTATCATGGAGAGATTTGGCGAACTGAATGCTGTTGTTGGTAACATCAAAATGCAGTTGCATGCTCTCGAATCCCGGGTTGATGTAATTGAGAGTGCTACTACAATGCATCGCAACTCTATGAGCATCGGTATGGCTGAACTGAGAAAAAGGCTAACTCAGCTTGAGGATGAGTCTATATCTGGTGACGTGATTGTGTCTGGCATTCCCTACTCTCAAGGTGAGGACATTAAAGCTATATATGCGAAAATATGCAACGTCGTCAGTTGTCAACCTGTTCCTGCCATGCGTGATGTATTCCGAGATAAAAATAACAATAGTCGCAATAGTGGGCCATTAATTCTGAAGTTTCCCTCAAGTCGTGATCGATTCCTGTTTTTACGTGCGATCTCTTCTTTTTGTCGACAAAAACGCCGTGCTTTAACCACAAGAGAACTTGACTTTAATGTTGATGGAAGGGTTCATGTTCATGAGAGTATAACGAAGTCGAGGCGAGTAATTTTAAGGCATGCACTCCTACTAAAACGTGAAAAAAAGCTATTTGCTGCCTACACTGCTGGAGGAAAAGTTTTTGTAAAAAGCAATGCTAATGGGGAGCCTATTTTAGTGGAGGACATAGAAAGCATTGACTGCGCCACCAACAGCTAATCAAATTTAACGTCTGCTAGTTTAATTTAAATTTTTGTCTTGTTTAGGTTTTAATAGTTTTGCTTTAAATTTATTATTAGTATTTAGTTTTACTTATTTTTTTTTCTTTTGTCATTACTCTATTTTCCTCTTACTTCTACTGAGCATATTCTTCTTTTCTGCTCTTTGTCTCACAGTTCTCTCACTGTCAGCATTGTATTTATTTTTTTTTTTTTTTTATACTCAAATTTGTATTTACTTTTAACTATATTTTATTTTTATTCTCTGCATTTTCTGCATCTCCCCTTTCTTTTCCTTACTTTTACTTTACACACTAATCTTTTCTCACCTGGGTATCTTTGCAAGGTGTTGTGGTTTCCAAAGTAAAGAGTTTCTCTATTTTTGTCTGTGTTCCTACCTGTTGGGTTTTGCTGGCTTCACTACTCTTAACCCGTCATGCTTAATTGTGTTTCGTCGGATGGTGTTGGGGAGAATCATCGTACGCTTCTAAATATTTTGTGCAAACAGCATAATGGTTTTAATATTGTGCACTTTAATGCCAGAAGTCTGAATAATTATAAGCTTGATTACATCAAGTATGTCTTTGGTAACTCTAATATTGATGCTATCTGTGTCTCAGAGACATGGTTTCATCCAGAAATAGCCGATTCTGTGATAGCGCTACAAAATTACACAGTCTTCCGGAGTGATAGATTGGGAAGGCGTGGTGGAGGTGTTGCCATATACATTAAGTCTGCCTATAAATGCACGTTTGTGTGTAACTCAGGTAACGCTGAGGTGGAATATCTGTGTGTTTCTATCTGTGACACAGTGCATAGCGTACTTATTACTTGTGTTTACAATCCGCATAAGTCCTGTGATCTTGAGCCTCTGTTTGTGTATTTGTCTGGATCGTCTTTAGATTATGATTTTATTACAGTATGTGGTGATTTTAATGTGAATCTTTTATCTACTGGCGCCATATCTAATAGTTTTTGTGACTTGGTTTCTATGTCAGGTTTGTCGATTGTGAATAAATGTAATCCAACTCGGTTCACTAATAACGCGTGGCCAAGTCTTCTTGACCTCTTTATTATCTCCGACCAATCCCTTTTGACTATGTTTTCACAGATATCTTTTATTTCTGACCATGATCTTCTATTCTGTTCTATTGATCTAAAATTATCTGTACGTGAAGTACCTAGATCGTATTCATTTCGTGATTTTAAATCTATAAATTTTGTGACTTTGGCCGCTACTGCTTCCTCAATTGATTGGTCACAATATTGGCATCTAATAGATATTGACGAAAAAACTAAATACTTTACAGACATCGTAAATACTTTATTTGATAATTTTGTGCCTCTGAAAACAATCAATGTTATCAATCCCTCTTGCCCATGGTACACTACACGAGTAAAAAAAGCTATTTGCCTAAAAAACAAATTACACAATAAGTGGAAAAGAAATCGTACGGTTAGTAGCTGGAACGATTACAAAAATGCTCGTAATCATGCGGTCTTGACTGTTAGAATGTCGAAAAAAAACTATTTCACCTCTAAGTTCAACACTTCAATTTCTCCAAAGCAGTTTTGGAGGCAGCTGAGAGACATGGGCTTTGGATCTAGTAAAAACTTGACCTGTGATATATGCCCAAATGCTCTAAATGATATTTTCCTATCACGGAACAATGTCATCACAAACGTTTGCACGATTGACATCAGGGAGCAGGGCTCTTTTCAGTTTAGAGGAGTAACTGAGTGCGAAGTCTACCACCATGTTAAGTCTATTAGGTCAACTGCAACTGGTGAAGATGGTGTCTCTATTAAATTTCTAAAAATTATTTTGCCTCATATCCTGCCCCAACTTACTTTTATCTATAATTCTGTGTTCACTACCTCTTCATTTCCATCTCAGTGGAAGTTAGCCACTGTTTGCCCTATACCAAAAAAACCCTGTCCTTCTGAACCCTCTGATTTTCGTCCTATAAGTATTTTGTCATCATTGTCATAAGTGAATCCCTTATGTCAGAACAAATCAATTCTTATCTCTCTTCCAGTAAACTTCTTCATCCGTTGCAATCTGGCTTTAGGCGGAAACACAGTTGCATAACTGCCTTACTAAAAGTTACAGATGACGTAAGAGTGGCCTATGATCGAGGAGATGTCACCTTCCTGTGCCTTTTAGATTATTTCAAAGCTTTTGATAGCGTGAACCATAAATTACTAATCACCAAGCTGCAGAATTATTTCTTCTTCTCCGGCGGTGCCGCTAAGCTTATTAAAAGTTACTTGTCGGACCGCTTTCAAAGAGTGAAACTTGGCATTGCTTCTGAATTTAAAAGGGTCGGCATTGGTGTACCACAGGGCTCTGTTCTAGGTCCCTTGTTATTCTCCCTATTTATTAACGATGTTTTTTCTGTTGTTCGTTATGTCTCCATGCATGCCTATGCCGAAGACATTCAACTATATATGTCTAAACCCTACGATTATCTGGATGTATTGAGTTGTAGGATGAATGATGACTTAAGAATTATTATTGATTGGTCTACGAAGAACTCCCTTCAACTCCATGCAGCTAAGTCCTTAGTTTTACCTATTTCTAGATACACCTTTGATCCTTCTGACCTTCCGACTCTTTATTTAGGTAATGAAAGGCTTAAATTTGTCACTAGAGCGGTGAACCTGGGAATTCACATTAACTCTGCGTTGACTTGCACTGATCATGTGAATTCTATTGTAAGAAAATCATATTGTATCCTACGTAATCTTCGTTATTCTGCTGCATCTGTCCCACTATCCACTCGACGTAAACTAGTGCTTCAGCTTGTTATGCCTATTGTCACGTATTCTGAGCTAATTTATTGTAAACTTGATTCGATCTCACTTCACAAATTAGAAGTATTACTTAATAACCTTACACGCTATGTATATGGTGTCAAGCGGTTTGACAATTTAGGAGAGCTAAGATATGCATTGCTTGGTTGCGACATTAATAATTACTACAACTACCGTAATTGTGTCTTTTTGCACCGACTTGCTAACACTGGCTGTCCTAATTATCTCTTCCAAAAACTGAAATTTGGACATTCTGATCGCAAAAAAAATTTCATTGTGCCTTCTTCTAAATATTTAAACAGTGGGCGATTTTTCTTCATCAACACTATTAGGCTTTGGAATAATCTGCCCACCAGGATTAAAAATGCTAGGGAGGGAAGCTGGTTTAAGAAACTCGTCAGGTTATTTTATTTCAACTAAACTCTGGAAACTACAACATATTGCCACTATTTTTCGTAGATCCTCTCTTCTCCTTGTCTTTTACGCGAGTGTGTCCTTCTTTTATCTCTATAATGTCTTTTCTTGCTCTATCTTCTTATTCTTGTACTAATATCTTTAATTTAATTTATATCTATAAGTATTAGCTTTAAGATTTATGTTTGTATTATGTATATTTTTGTTGAATGTTATTAAAATTTGTTATTATATTAATATGCTATAAAAGAGCGTGCTCTGACTGCATTGTGTGCCATTATATATATAAATAAATAAAATAAATAAAAATAATATTGAAATAAGAAGTTGTTACCATTTAGACTAAACATTGTTCATAGTATATAAGCTAAATTTTGGTAATAGTTTTTAATAGTTTTAAGCTAAATTTTGGTATGACTATTTTGATGGTTCGGCTATACGCAGAAGAAAAGAAAAAGAATTAGAACTAATAAACTCTAATTCACACGCACATCAAATGCTTATCCTAACAGATTCTATACAACGAATAAAAAGAAGAAGAAGAAAATGGCATCCTAGGTTTGCCTGTTTAAGCCACGCATGTCACCATTTAAATATCAACAGCATGCATCTCTATTACTAAAATTAAAAACAAAAACAACAATACAGCAAGAGTAAATCGTCGACTACTGCAACAATATAAACCAAACTCCTACAACAACAACATAAGCAAAACTCCTACAAAACCGCTTCTACTGCTTCATCAGTCTCTTGCTAGATTAGCCTTAAAAATTTCAACAACAACAACATGATACATTTACTATATACATATGTATATATATATGTATATATATATATATATACTATCGAGCCCCCTACACACTTCGTAGTGCAAAAAAGAAAATAAAGAAATCAATTCGAATTCATTTAAATCAATGATGAATTGCTTTTATTGTAATGCTCTGTGGTAAACAACATTTTTTGTTCTTCCATTTTCGGTGTAAATATTTATATAAATATGCTCGAATCACAATTGCATATTCATCAGATGGCATTTGATCGAGAGCAGTTTGAAAAAGTAGCACTAATTCATTTTCAGCATGCAACATATTCTGCAAACGCTAGATAATATCCCACCGCAAATTTGATGAAATATCACAACAACGATCGGTTTCCACATTTGAGTTACCCACAAAATATATTTGCAAAAATTGATAGCTTTGATCAGGAAAGGGTAACAAAGAACCAAGTCGATGGCAAACTTGGCCTTGAATCTATTGAAGATTGAAATTTTCACAATACTACGTTTCACGATCATCTAAATAAATATCAAAACAAACAAAAATACCTTTAACGTTGGCATAAAATTGTCCAGAATAATATTTGTCGCTCGGAATGAAGTCATTTGAAATCCGAAGTTATACGCTTATATGTTTGCCAGAAAATGCTTTGAATTTGGTGTGCCACCAGTTATCAAATTATGCAAGGGCTCCAGTGGTGGATTCAATTCTTGTAATTTAACTTATGCGTTCGATCAACACAATCCAGATACCTCATGTTTAAACATAAATGCCTTGCAATAATTGCAAACAGTAGTCATTGGTCCAATTGAAACCTTGCCATGAGAAACGTAATCAAAGTTTGCATCATAATTGAATGCAGCACGCTCCAAAGTACGACGCACATACGGACGTGGAGCTGGATTTCGCAGAGCCACGTGCCATGGCATTTCGAGCAGCCAAAGTATTATTTGCACGCTGTTCGTCACTTTAAGATGCTCTAGATGCCGCGACATTTCTAGCATTACGTGATTGACTCCCCAAATTGCTGCGCGTACGTACCATTTTGTATTAAAAAATGTGGCTACTCCAATTAAATATGAAGTAATTGAAATTTTATTTATTCGCGAAATTCAAAAATTGAGACACATATGTTAGTTGAATAATGCAATTATTAAGAATCAGCTGATCATGAAATGTCAGTCATAGCATGCACTAAAAAACTAGCGACCTTGGAGAAATAGTACAATTACAGTATTACATTTATATATTAGCTGTTTGATTTAATGTTTGAAATATACGTTAAGTTAACATATATGAAAGCTCATTGCTGTGCATAATAAATTAAATTAATGGTTTTACTAAAATGGCTATAACTCATGAACTTTGCAGAAACAAAATCGGTTCACGCATTCCAGAGAACATCAATTACTAACACAATGCAACTTATTTTTATATATATAGATATATATATATACTATATTTATACAATATATCTACATCTACTATATTAACTTATTCTACTTATATGTTCAAATTCTACTTATATGTATTAAACATCCGAAAATTACGACAAACAATAAACAATTAGGCAATTCACCTTTACCCTCATAAGTCGTCATAAGTCATAAGTTGTCATAACTTAAAACAATTTATGACTGTCGTAAGAAAATTTTTTGTTGTTTTGTATGAAAATCTATGTTAGTACGATTACAACACTCGCAGGTATGTATTAGGAAAGTTGTATTCAAATCAACTGTTGTTGCGATTGCTGTCTTTATTAGTTTTGGTTGAATACAGAAAAAATTTATTTCAAAATTTCGATGGATGAAAAAAAGAAAAGAATTTTAGGCATTTTAATAGAAATTCAAGTTTCGAAAATCCAAAGACAAACAGCTGTTCTTGAAAAACGGCGTTGTAAATTTTTAACACTATAAAGCAACTGTTCACAGTTCGGAGTCATAACTTAGTATCTCATAACTTATGAGGGTAACTGTGAATTGCCTAATTATAAATGAATAATAATAATGAATACGCTGAGCATAGTCCCACCAAAAATCCTACCAACCATCTGAATCCGCTCTGTCGCTACATCTACACTATCCACCTGCCTTTACCTCTATCATTCTGTTAGTCGGTCCGTCTTTTCTTTGAAATTTAGAGTTAGATGTGATAAGTTGAAGAGTGCTTAACTGTTTCGGTGAGGTTGAATATATAAATAACGTTTTGACTATTTTCTTATACATTATATGACTATTTTATGATATGGATACGCGCGGAAAAAAAGAAAAAGAATAAGAAGCAATAATAATAGTAATGAAAAAACAACAAGAAAAAGAAAGAGAAAAGGAGTGTAAGAATGGCAACCTAGCTTTACCAACTCAAGCCTCTCACGTCTACACTTCAATATAAATAACATGCATCTCTCAATATTTCTTTTCCCAAACACTTATTCTCAAACCTATCGCTTATTAACTAGCTTAACCATATAACCAAACAAATCTCTTACACCTAAAGGCAATAATAATTAGCGTTAAAGAAATATTATTTAAAACACTGAAATTAAAAATATATTACAAACAAATTATAGCAAAAATCATGTCATCAAATTTTCATTAATGCATATAGTCATATTGTAATAGATGAACTATATACAACCATATTCAAAATATAATCATAGCATTTTCTATATGTCTCAGTATAAAAACCAAAAGACAAAAAATAATAAGCGATTAAAATATGTGTGTCTTTCTCCGACACTAAAATTAACTATCAATTAATTAAATGCTTATCCTACAGCAAAGAAAACAAGAATTAAAATAAGAATACTATAAGAAAATACTCTAGATTTAACTGCTTAAGCCCTGTATTTCCCTAGTTAAATATCGACAGCATGCGTCTCTATTCCTAAAAATAAAATACAAAACAACAACACCGCAAGAATAAATCGTCTACTACTACAACAACAACAACATAAATCAAACTCCTACAACAACAACATAAGCAAACTCATACAGAAAATTGTTCCATAAGTGTATTATTGTATAGATTAGCTAACAATAAAATAAAAATAACACATATTAGTAGAACATATGAGATACAAACCAAAGTTCACTTGAAATGTTCATTTAGTATATACATATATAAAGAAAACAAAATTCTCCACCCGAAAAGCAATAAAATAAAACAAGTATAGCATACCCAAGCATTTTCCTAAAGCGAAAGCATAAACATTGTACATCTTCGCCAAAATATTACTTCATGTGTATATAAAGAAATCCCTAAATTTGTTGTATTAACTCTATCGACGTAAGTCCATTTCTCGCATGGACATCAAATGATTATTCTAACAGAAACTATACAATGAAGAAAAAGAATAAGTGGAGCATCCTAGGTTTACCTACTTAATCCTATTAATTCTATATGTCTCTATTCCTAAAAACAAAACAACACAGCAAGAATAAATCCTATACAAAACTCCTACATGAAGAATAACAAGAGAATTTTAATTCGTACATGTTTCTGTCAGTCTGTCCGTTTATATGTATGTGTGTTTGTATGACCGTCTATATGTATGTACATATGTTTGTATGTCCGTCTATATGTATGTATATGTGTATGTCTGTTCGTCTTCCCACTTTACACTTCCCATTCCCTCTTCCCATCAACCACTTTTGTCTTCAAGCTAACTATGACACTAAATTTATGAAGAATTCAATTTGTGTATGTTCACTGTCCATCTGTCTATTCGACCCTTTGTCTGTCCGTCTTATGTATGTATGTCCGCCTGTCTATATGTACATATCTGTGTCCGTCTGTCTATCAGTGTGTCCGTCCGTCTGTCTATCAGACCATGAGAAATATTTGTAAACAGAAAGTATCGAAAATGTCAACTCCACTTCCAAGATTAAAATAATTGTACATATAATATGTGTGGTCGCGAGGCAATCGACCACTTGAAATGCCACAACAACAAAACAGCTAACACAGTAGCCAAAGCTTTCGTCGAGAATTTCATATTCAAATATTCCTGACCAAATCGTTTCAGACCAGGGAACAGAATTCATAAACCAAATTTTTAAAGAAATTTGCAAGTTATTGAAAATAGAACAGTTACAGTCAACAGTGACTGAGAAGAGTGGCTTCCTATTCAGCTACGTATTCAGTTATAATACATCGATACATTCCGAAACTAATTACTCACCTTTTGTGCTAGTTTATGGTAGGTATTTATGGTATTGTAGGTGAAAAGGGAGTAAATTGCGTCATAAAAATAGGAAATAAGCAAGTAACTGTTCATAAAAACAGAATCAAGTCTTTCTACGGAGTCTAGGGAAAAAGAAAATATATATATAAAGGAAATGAAATGAATATATACATATACATATGCATATAAACATACTATAAAATATAGTTATACACAGCCGGATAAGGATTAAGAGAAAATGAATTAATAAATAAATTAGGATTAAGAGAAAATGAATTAATAAATAAATTAGGATTAAGAGCAAATGAATTAATAAATAAATTAGGATTAAAAGAAATTTTAAACAATACACCGTAAGAAATAGGTCGAACAAACCCAAAATTAAAAGAAAGAGAAAAAAAGAAAAAAAAGAAAAATCTATTTAAACTATATTTTTCTTTTCTCTTAGGGGTGAGGTGTGACATACCGTGCAATAAATCAATAGTCATTTACCTTTACTCCAGATACCATACGTCGACACTCCGTACAATAATTCAAGCAATGCAATGTTATTGAACTTGCGTCCCATATAAACAACCGTAGTAAATGTCACAAGACAATAACGCTAGCAATGCAGATTGTAATGTAAGCATAGCTAAGTATTGTTCAAGTTTTGTTCTACATTCATAAGTTAGAATTAGTAATCAACCATAGTTAATGTAAAATGCTTTGCAAGCATTATTTTAGCTATAAAAAGCCCAAATTATTATTGAATAAATTAGTCTTAAAGTTGCACCTAAAAATAATAGTTGTTTTTTTGATTGACTCTGGTTCAAACATCGGCATCCTCTGCCCGAACATAAAGACCCCTAATATCGGCATCCTTGCCGGGGTTTACCATCATAAAGTCCACTAATATCGGCATCCTTGCCAGTGGCTACCACCACAAGTCCACTATTATCGGCATCCTTGCCAGTGGCCAACGGACGTACAAACGTCAAAATGAAGCAGCTGTGTAATGCCGATCCAGGACTTCAGAGTTGCCATCATCCTTAGAACCTGAAGATGTAGCAAGATTTCTCACTGCTTCATCCATTAAAGTAGTAGTAGGGGAAACTCCATCACTCAGATCCACTGATCGACCGCATTCCTTAGCATCAAGAGTATGACTAACTGGCGCAGTAGCATTGAACGAGATTTCTTCAATGTTCTGTTTCAAGGTCTTTTTGTTTTGTGGATTCCCGTTACATGCAGAAACAAGTTTGACGAGATCGTTTTTTAAGTACTTAATTTCGTTTGTTAAATTAGAAATCAAAGAAATTAAATTAGATGAAAACGGTAAACAATTGGAGCAATTGTATACAATGTTGTCGCAATTATTTAAAATATTAGAAGTGTTTGAATCAATTCTCTATGAAAAATCTGGACGCATTCTCATGAAAACACATGAGACATTCACACATTAACACATTCTCCATGAAAAATCTTTTCACATATTTTACAAGAGATTTTAATAACCGAAATTTGCTTTGAACACTTGCAACACAGCAGAGAAGACATTCTGCATTCAGCGAAGTTTCGAAGAGAACTGACTATTTTTGGCTAATGTTAGCTATAGTCCCTATAGTGGCATTCTTGATAGAACTGAATTATCTGAAACGTGAGGTATATCATCCATTTCTCCGTTTGTATTTTCTTCTGTTAATGAAAGTGATGTAGCAGTGTATACAAAATAACCTCTAATGCGGTGGGGGTTGATGGATTATCTATTAGGTTTCTTAAGGTACCGTATATTATAGCTCCCCTAACCCACATCATGAATCATTGCCTGACATGCTCGAGATTTCCTAGTCTGTGGAAAACAGCCACAATAATCCCTATTGCTAAATCTGCATCTGCGTCCCACCCTACAGACTTTAGGCCTATAAGTATTCTGCCTGCTTTGGGAAAAATCTTGGAAAGGATTATGTATTTACAAATATCTACTTATTTGAATTTGAACAAATTGTTATCTTCACTGCAATCGGACCACCGAACTAGCCACTAGCCTGCTCTATTGAAAATTACTTATGATGGTAGAATATTTTATGACCAAGATGATTTGACACTACTGTTGTACCTTTCCTAAGGGTGGTCTTCCGATAATTTAGTTGTCCTTTTGACGACTAGTTAAACTCCTTGGTGTTGTGTTTCTTTAATACTTTATTTATTAACGACTGATTTTTATATTAATTTATTTTAGTTTGCTTTATATTTAGCAATGTTCCTTATTACACTTAACACTACATTTATTTACACTTCTTAATATAATAAACTCACACGCGACTTTATACGCGGCTTAACGACCTCGTCGTTTCGATATTTACACAAGACTCTGGATGGAATCTTTTCTAGATTCCACGTTAGCTCGGTCGACACAGACGTCGACCGAACTGAAGTGGGTCAGTATGCCGTGTTTCGCAATATTAAAATTGTAATATTCGCAGAATCAATACGCGGAAGAAAATCGTTCTCAATTTAATTCTTCCGCGTTTGGATTCTGATCGTTGGTTATTTCAAACCAAGCGATTCAATGGTTTGGAAGCTTGCTAATGAAAGCTAGCTTCCACAATCCACTCCAGTCGCCACGCGCTATGGATTTTAGGGTTTGGAAGCTCGCTACTAAATGCCAGCTTCCACAATCCATTCCATGCGAAGTTTTCTGGTTGCTACCTTAGCTTTGGAAGTTAATTAAACCAAAGTTTGACTAAACCAAATTAAACTAACAGCCTTATAATGTAAAAAGTTTCAAGACGTAAACGAAAACAAAACATATGTTTTTCATGAGTTTTGTTTTGTGCTTTTCGTCATTTTTCGTTTGTTTGACAATTGAGCAAAACAAAACTCGAGTAAAATCCACTAAACGAAAAAAATGCTTTTTGTTGGTATTTTTACATGCTTTGCAGATTTTATCAGCTACGCGAGGTATAATGGATCGGCAGTTTCCAGGAAAAAAGTCGAGAAACCAAGCGAAAGCAAGAAGGCTATCGCCTAGTGTAAAATTGTTTGTGTTTTGCAAGTTGTCGAATTGTATGTGTCGAATTTGTATGTGTATAGTGTTGTGTACAGTGTTGCCGACACGCTTTTGCACTGAATTCTACCCGAAATCTTTGCGTTTCTAAAAATTACTTATAAAAATGCTTCAAATATTGTACACATGGCAACATTTTCACTCTGCAACACAACGAAAGTCTGCAATACCAACGAAAAGCTTCCTTTATGGCTCGTTTGGCTTGTTTCGTTTTCGTTTTCGTTTCCATTTGTGTTTTCGTTTTCGTTTTCAAACTATTTACATTATAAGGCTGTAAAGCTTTGGCTGACCAAGCGAAGTGCTGTGGTTGCAAAAATGTGAACTTGGCCTTGACTCACTCGCGGAGTAGTATTATAAAAACAATAATACTGGCCTTGAAAGTTCTCGTCAAACGGAAGTTGAAATTGCGATCGCGACATACAACATCCCTCCACCCTGGGGGAAGAAAAATTTAGTATCGTGCAAAACGATATTAAATTTTTCTTGTACATTTATTGTTTGTTGAATTGGGGGTGGTCGTGTGTTTAGGTTGATTTTGCTTATTGTCTACTTATGTATGTAAGTGTATTTAATTTCATGAAGATCTCATGTGCTACGTCAATATTCATTAGTTATTAGTTATAATTACAACAACTTCAATACACTTAATTATTAACAAAATTGTAATAAAAACTGTTTACAATAATACTACAATAATATGACCGGTAGCTGCCTTTCTTCGGTGTCATCTGTGTGTAGGTGGATGGTGATTTGGTGTGGATATTGATCTTGAAGTTGATGTACCTGTTGTTGTTGATGATGGGTTTGATGTAGTTGTTGCTTTTGATATTGATGTACACCCCGTTGTCTCGATGTCTTCTTCTCGATGTATTGTGGGAATGTTGCTGATGGGTAGCTGACGTGTTGTGTGTTATGCTTGATGATCAGATGTAGTTGTTTGTTGTATGTAGAATTGTTATCCCGCAGTTGGGATCAATTGTTCTTCGCTTGAACGGTTGTTGAAGGTTGGGATGTTACCAAGATCATCATTTGTAACATCTTGCTAAACATCTTCAACATCTTTTCTTGTAGATAGTGATTATGCGTTTTAAATCGCTGTCGCCGTGACGTGACTATGCTGTCACATACGTCTGACGTACTTCCACTTGAAACCGCGTCAGTATGCACTCCATTCGTAGAACCTAATGTAGAGTTCCCATGTGAAGTTACGCTGCTACGCTGCCATCATGATTCATGATGATTTCGCTGTTGCGCAGCCACTGGTTTGTAAATAGCTGCCGATGGGCTAGCTTTCTATTTTATTGTGTGTCTCATTGCGGTGCTTTTGGTCTCCACGTGATCTCAAGGTGTTGCTGCTGTTCGACCTGTTTGAAAGTATCTTCGTGTTTTGTGGTCGAATGCTGTTGCATTGAATTGCTTGTTTGTCGCAACAATTCCATCTTTGGTTGCGATGGTTGTGGTCAGTACGCTGATCAGCTGTTCCAGCTACCCCTCCCCCTTCTAGTTGGCTGGGCGCTAATTGTCGCCCTGTTGTCAAAGTGCTGCTGTGTGTTGTTGCACTTTTGCTGTTCTGTTGGGTGTACATCGGCACTCAGGTCAGCTTCTCTGCATGCTGTCTTCTTTGTTATCACACTTAACTTAATTTAGTATCAATGTTATATATTTCAATATTCTCTTACTGTTTAATTGAAGAGAAGGTAAAAGGTGGTTTGATGGATGTGTTGTTAATTGTATATTGTTTTCACTGTTTAATGTAATGTGTACAATGTGTTTTGAAGTGAATGTGAATATGAAGGTTTGGTTTTTTGGTGATGCGTCCGGCGATGTTCACTGATGGCAGCCAAGTGAAGTCGAACATATCCGATCGCCAAGGCTGGAGCCAAGGAGCTCGCAGTCAAGCTTTTAGCTTGCCTCTCCTGAGTGGCCGAAGTCTGGCCGTGAGAGAGCACGGTGTTGTAGGTCAGAATCATTGCTTTGGTAATAACAACGCTTAACGTCGTTATCACCACATACCTTTCGGCCCAGTAGTTAACAATGTTTAACTTGTGTGGTAACACATACTTCTAGGCTGCACTTTAATTGTGAAGCTCGAAAGTACAAGTGAATCACACACCACTGTGGCCCAGATAAAAGCCGAACTTGATCGCATTCCAATAAGTGGAACAGCGCGCGAATAAGTAGAACATCGCGCTCAAATCAGAAGAGCAAAATTCGCACATTGTTGTCAAGAATTATTGCTAAAAATAATTCTTGAGATAGTTGCAAAAACGACGCGGAAATGATTCTGGCCAACAACGAATCTCAGAAGAGATATAAACCCATCTTTCGAATTGAAAGACGGGAGTTGAGATCAGATAGTAGCTAATAGCTTACAGACTGAGTACAGTCAAGTGGTAAAAACTAAACAGTGTTAAACAGATTAAGTCACAGGAAGATTAATCGCATTACATTAAGAAGCGGAGATAAAAGAAGGACTCAAGAAAATAATAAACGTAAGAGAAATTAACCAAGGATCTTTTTATTTCAGCACCTGTCGAAAGACGGCAGTATTGCCCGACAGGTTAAAGGACCACAAAGGCGGCACCTTGGTGCCGGTGGTAACTAGGCGAGGGGATCCACTACGGCAGGTTGCCGGATCCCAATGGTAAGACCACAAAGTCGGCAGATCCTTGCCCGTGGCACAAGCGTCCGTGGTCCTTCACATCGAAGGACTAACGACAACAACCCCTAGTATTAGAAACACTGTCAGTGATCCTTTCAAGGAAGGATCTACGACATTAAGTTTGTTCTGGTATCCTACTGGAGGATACTAGATACAACATTTTGGCGCAGCCGGTTTCACGATCCAAAGATCGTTCCTTTATTGTTAAAGTGAAGTTTAAAATAAATTAAAAATAAATAACAATGTTTTTTAAAATAGCATAAACACAAAAAAATCACCAACCAATATAGATGTCATCGAAATCAGTATTACCCCTCGAAGAAGCCCTTAAGGATAAGCAAGCGGGACCTAGACCGATAACAATAGAAGAGTATTGGAAGAGGCAGAAGTCAACACGTGAGGAGCCAAAGAAAGAAATGACTGTTAACCCACACCCACCAAAGAGTCGCGGCGGAAGAAAAGTAAAACAACGGAGAGAAGTCGCCAACCTGCACCGGCTAGCAACAATAGCCACAACCAAGGAGGAAAAAAATGAATTCCTGAGGCAGATACGCCAAATTTACAAAACAAACGACAAGAAACAACGTGGGAAAAACAGCAAACAACACTAACTGAATTTCTTTAGATATAATATACATATTTTAAAATATTATAAAATAATACAAATACAATTAAAGGTAGTAATTTAAATGTTGGAACTTGTCTAAATAGAATACTTTTGTTTAATTGATTACAATTAGAATTTAAATTGAAGAATTTTAAAAATTTATTGGCAATTCAAGTATGAAAAAGTTATTGTTGTTAAACAAAAAAAAAAAAAAAATTTTTCGGGCAAGTCAAGTAAATTTGACACAACATTTACTAAACAAATTCGGAATTATGTTTAGACTTAAGTATTGTAAAAGAAGAAATAAATGAATACAACAAACAAATCCGTTAGTATTTTTTAATAACACATTAATAAATAATTACCAGGCGGGCAGCAATAACTGCAAAACAATAAATAAAATAAATTATGCTTAATTGCAAGAAACTCATTGCAACAAGAAGTAGGTCGCAAACTTGAGCTTGAACTTCAAGCAAGGTCAGAAGCGACAAAATTGCTATCGAGCGACAGCTGTTAGCAAAAACACTAACGACAACAACCCCTAGTATTAGAAACACTGTCAGTGATCCTTTCAAGGAAGGATCTACGACATTAAGTTTGTTCTGGTGTCCTACTGGAGGAACCAGATACAACATTTTGGCTAGTATCCAATCCAAAATGTTGTATCTGGTTCCTCCAGTAGGACACCAGAACAAACTTAATGTCGTAGATCCTTCCTTGAAAGGATCACTGACAGTGTTTCTAATACTAGGGGTTGTTGTCGTTAGTGTTTTTGCATTTAACCATTTACACATGTTGTATCTAGTATCCTCCAGTAGGATACCAGAACAAACTTAATGTCGTAGATCCTTCCTTGAAAGGATCACTGACAGTGTTTCTAATACTAGGGGTTGTTGTCGTTAGTCCTTCGATGTGAAGGACCACGGACGCTTGTGCCACGGGCAAGGATCTGCCGACTTTGTGGTCTTACCATTGGGATCCGGCAACCTGCCGTAGTGGATCCCCTCGCCTAGTTACCACCGGCACCAAGGTGCCGCCTTTGTGGTCCTTTAACCTGTCGGGCAATACTGCCGTCTTTCGACAGGTGCTGAAATAAAAAGATCCTTGGTTAATTTCTCTTACGTTTATTATTTTCTTGAGTCCTTCTTTTATCTCCGCTTCTTAATGTAATGCGATTAATCTTCCTGTGACTTAATCTGTTTAACACTGTTTAGTTTTTACCACTTGACTGTACTCAGTCTGTAAGCTATTAGCTACTATCTGATCTCAACTCCCGTCTTTCAATTCGAAAGATGGGTTTATATCTCTTCTGAGATTCGTTGTTGGCCAGAATCATTTCCGCGTCGTTTTTGCAACTATCTCAAGAATTATTTTTAGCAATAATTCTTGACAACAATGTGCGAATTTTGCTCTTCTGATTTGAGCGCGATGTTCTACTTATTCGCGCGCTGTTCCACTTATTGGAATGCGATCAAGTTCGGCTTTTATCTGGGCCACAGTGGTGTGTGATTCACTTGTACTTTCGAGCTTCACAATTAAAGTGCAGCCTAGAAGTATGTGTTACCACACAAGTTAAACATTGTTAACTACTGGGCCGAAAGGTATGTGGTGATAACGACGTTAAGCGTTGTTATTACCAAAGCAATGATTCTGACCTACAACATCCCTCCACCCTCGGGGAAGAAAAACTTAGTATCGCAAAACGATATTAAATTTTTCTTGTACATTTATATGGGTGGCGTATGCTTATTATGGCTTTACTTAGTGTATGCTTATGTATGTTTGTGTTTCTGTGAATATCTTATGTGACATGTTAATAATGATTAATTATTAGTAATACTTACAATAATTATAATACAACTACTTATAACAATAATTACAATAAAACAATTAAAATAATAATACAAATGGTAACTGCACTTCTTCGGTGTCGTCTGTGTGTAGGCTGATGCTGATTTGATGTTGGTGTTGATTTTGAAGTTCGTATAGCTGTTGATGTTACTGTTGATGTAACTGTTGATTTTACTGTTGATGTTGCCGTTGACGTACACCCCGCTGTATTAAAATCTTCTTTCTCGATTTGTTGTGGGGATGCTGCTGCTGGGTAGCTGACGTGGTTGCTGCCGTGTTGTAGGGACTATACTCGGAACGGCCGCTGTTAACTTCCGACCTTAGTTCCCGTTGTTCTGCTGATACTCTTCGGTTGTTCGTTGGTTATAGTGTCGGTTGTCCCGCAATTGGGATCAATTGAAGTTCGCTCGAACTGTAGCGGATGGTTGAGATTTCGCCGGGTTCGTTGTTTTAAACAAACATCATCAATCTTCAACATCTTTTCTTGTGATGGTGCGTTTTGAATCGCTGCCGCTTGAGGTAATGCTGTATAGCGTGCCTACCCCGTAAGTTCTAAATGTCGCCGTAAGTCTAACTGTCGAACCCATGACTGTATTAGTGGTTCGTCTACTTGCTGCTATTACGTCGTGATTTTGGTGTCGCATACGCGTGACGTAACTTCCAAGGCTGCTGACTATAAGTCATCTCGTCAGTTTCTGACTGTTGCTGCTTTTAGATTTCTTTGAAGGTAACTTCGTGTTTTGCTTTCTTACTTCTGCTGCATTGATCTGTTTGGTTGTTGCAACAATTTTATCCTGGTTTGTGATGGTTGCTGTCGCTACGCTGACCAGCTGTTCCAGCTACCCTTCCCCCTTCGAGTTGGCTGGGTGCTCTTCGTCGCCCTGTTGTTAACATGTTGTGGTGTTTGGTTGCACTTTTGCTTTTGTGATGGGTGTACATCGGCACTCCGGACAGATTCTCTGCATGCTGGATTCTTCTTGTATATGCGTTATTATGTTTAACTATTTAATTTTATATACATATATTTCTTTTTCCAATCTAGTTTTATGCTATTTACAATTTGTCTACAATTAGTAAGATTTAAATCATTTTTTGAGACGTATATTATTTTAATTTTAATTAGAAATATTTTATTTTTATCAAATTTTATTACATAATTTCTATTAATATATTCAATTCAATACAAATTTTAATTCTTAATGCAAATATCGACGATATTTTATTTGAATGTAATTTATTAGGCTATTGACTATGATTATTATTTTTGAAAAGTAAAAAAAACTTTTTTTTTTCTCTTTACAAGTATTTTAGTGTATTCCCTTTCTACTTTAATATGTAGGTTTTTATATCTATTTCTTTTTGTATTTTTATTATAATTATATTCTTTCTTTCCTTTTAATTTTCTTATTTCTTTTCATTACTAGTTTTATTCTTATTTTTATCATTAGTTTCTTAGTTCTATGCATAAGAATGACATGTAGTGTAGTAACACGTGTTTTAACATGTAACCTGTGTTAAAAAAAATATTTTTTTTCCTCTCTTATTTCTTTAATATATTTTTGTTTTTGTTTCGAATATTTCGAAGTTATTCCTTATTGTTTTTTGTTGTTGTAACTGACGCTGCATTGTGCTCGCGTTGTGTTGTTCTACTTCTACACCTTCTTTGTTGCAGTGCTTGCGTTAATCGCTTATTTTGCATTTAGTTAATTTAATTTACTTATTTACTGTATATATATTTTGTTTCTTATTATATTAATTTTCATTACTTTTGATAAGTGTAACTTTTGATAGTGTATCTTGTCTCTAAATTTCATGATCTTATGTACCTCTCTTATTGTCTAACGATATAGGTGCGTATATGTATATAGTGTAGGTGTGTATGTAATATGCATGAACTACTTCTTCAGGCATATGTTTACATGTGCATTTATTAATATAATAATTGCAAATGCAAATTGGCTGTGTTCTTAAAACGGAACAGCTACTTTACATAAACCGTTTACTATTAATCAAAATTAATACAAACTAAAAAGTTCAATTAAAAAAAAATTATTCAAATATTAACAACGAGTTTACTTTATCATGAGTTTTCTTTTCTTATATTTTTACGCTTAAATAAACAAGTTGTTGCTTATTTAAACGCTATTCTGATTTTCTTTTCTTGTTGAATTTTTCTTAATTTCCTGTCCTAAATAAAAATTTTAAATTTCGCTAATACTCGTGATTTTACGTTCCTTGCAAGTGCTTTTATATCTGTAATATATCCTGCTATATCAAGACTGACCTACAACATCCCTCCACCCTCGGGGAAGAAAAACTTAGTATCGCAAAACGATATTAAATTTTTCTTGTACATTTATATGGGTGGCGTATGCTTATTATGGCTTTACTTAGTGTATGCTTATGTATGTTTGTGTTTCTGTGAATATCTTATGTGACATGTTAATAATGATTAATTATTAGTAATACTTACAATAATTATAATACAACTACTTATAACAATAATTACAATAAAACAATTAAAATAATAATACAAATGGTAACTGCACTTCTTCGGTGTCGTCTGTGTGTAGGCTGATGCTGATTTGATGTTGGTGTTGATTTTGAAGTTCGTATAGCTGTTGATGTTACTGTTGATGTAACTGTTGATTTTACTGTTGATGTTGCCGTTGACGTACACCCCGCTGTATTAAAATCTTCTTTCTCGATTTGTTGTGGGGATGCTGCTGCTGGGTAGCTGACGTGGTTGCTGCCGTGTTGTAGGGACTATACTCGGAACGGCCGCTGTTAACTTCCGACCTTAGTTCCCGTTGTTCTGCTGATACTCTTCGGTTGTTCGTTGGTTATAGTGTCGGTTGTCCCGCAATTGGGATCAATTGAAGTTCGCTCGAACTGTAGCGGATGGTTGAGATTTCGCCGGGTTCGTTGTTTTAAACAAACATCATCAATCTTCAACATCTTTTCTTGTGATGGTGCGTTTTGAATCGCTGCCGCTTGAGGTAATGCTGTATAGCGTGCCTACCCCGTAAGTTCTAAATGTCGCCGTAAGTCTAACTGTCGAACCCATGACTGTATTAGTGGTTCGTCTACTTGCTGCTATTACGTCGTGATTTTGGTGTCGCATACGCGTGACGTAACTTCCAAGGCTGCTGACTATAAGTCATCTCGTCAGTTTCTGACTGTTGCTGCTTTTAGATTTCTTTGAAGGTAACTTCGTGTTTTGCTTTCTTACTTCTGCTGCATTGATCTGTTTGGTTGTTGCAACAATTTTATCCTGGTTTGTGATGGTTGCTGTCGCTACGCTGACCAGCTGTTCCAGCTACCCTTCCCCCTTCGAGTTGGCTGGGTGCTCTTCGTCGCCCTGTTGTTAACATGTTGTGGTGTTTGGTTGCACTTTTGCTTTTGTGATGGGTGTACATCGGCACTCCGGACAGATTCTCTGCATGCTGGATTCTTCTTGTATATGCGTTATTATGTTTAACTATTTAATTTTATATACATATATTTCTTTTTCCAATCTAGTTTTATGCTATTTACAATTTGTCTACAATTAGTAAGATTTAAATCATTTTTTGAGACGTATATTATTTTAATTTTAATTAGAAATATTTTATTTTTATCAAATTTTATTACATAATTTCTATTAATATATTCAATTCAATACAAATTTTAATTCTTAATGCAAATATCGACGATATTTTATTTGAATGTAATTTATTAGGCTATTGACTATGATTATTATTTTTGAAAAGTAAAAAAAACTTTTTTTTTTCTCTTTACAAGTATTTTAGTGTATTCCCTTTCTACTTTAATATGTAGGTTTTTATATCTATTTCTTTTTGTATTTTTATTATAATTATATTCTTTCTTTCCTTTTAATTTTCTTATTTCTTTTCATTACTAGTTTTATTCTTATTTTTATCATTAGTTTCTTAGTTCTATGCATAAGAATGACATGTAGTGTAGTAACACGTGTTTTAACATGTAACCTGTGTTAAAAAAAATATTTTTTTTCCTCTCTTATTTCTTTAATATATTTTTGTTTTTGTTTCGAATATTTCGAAGTTATTCCTTATTGTTTTTTGTTGTTGTAACTGACGCTGCATTGTGCTCGCGTTGTGTTGTTCTACTTCTACACCTGCTTTGTTGCAGTGCTTGCGTTAATCGCTTATTTTGCATTTAGTTAATTTAATTTACTTATTTACTGTATATATATTTTGTTTCTTATTATATTAATTTTCATTACTTTTGATAAGTGTAACTTTTGATAGTGTATCTTGTCTCTAAATTTCATGATCTTATGTACCTCTCTTATTGTCTAACGATATAGGTGCGTATATGTATATAGTGTAGGTGTGTATGTAATATGCATGAACTACTTCTTCAGGCATATGTTTACATGTGCATTTATTAATATAATAATTGCAAATGCAAATTGGCTGTGTTCTTAAAACGGAACAGCTACTTTACATAAACCGTTTACTATTAATCAAAATTAATACAAACTAAAAAGTTCAATTAAAAAAAAATTATTCAAATATTAACAACGAGTTTACTTTATCATGAGTTTTCTTTTCTTATATTTTTACGCTTAAATAAACAAGTTGTTGCTTATTTAAACGCTATTCTGATTTTCTTTTCTTGTTGAATTTTTCTTAATTTCCTGTCCTAAATAAAAATTTTAAATTTCGCTAATACTCGTGATTTTACGTTCCTTGCAAGTGCTTTTATATCTGTAATATATCCTGCTATATCAAGACTAATGCTCCCTGCTTTGTACCGTGGAAAATTGAGACACATTGTTTTTATAATCGAAGTGCATGCTAACTGTGTAATTAGCAAGGTGATTAGTAAAACTCTGTATTTATCTTATTTTTGGAAGAATTATCTATTAGTTTTATTGCATTCTGTTGTTAATGTCATATTGTGTCTCTATCTTATTTATAGTTTATAACCCATTCATATCTATTTATTCTATCCTATTATATATTAACTGATTTTGTTCTACTCCTGATAAGGTGCCTATTATGGTTAACTTAATTTTCTCCTAAATCTATTTCCTTATTTTAAGTGATTCTACTGTATTCCTACCTAATTGTCTAGTTAATCCTATTTCATTCTTAATTGCTATTATATAACTTAAGTAAGTTATTGTGAAAAGGTTTTTCCCTTCCCTTAATATTTAAAACTGTAGTAATTGGACTTTTAATTCCTACTACTTTATATGGCCCTATCCATATGGGAGAAAACTTATTTTTCCTAGTTTGATTCTTAATTAATACACTATCTCCTACTTTAAATTCTACTAAATTTATTTTGCTATCGTACTGCCTTTTAGCTATCTCTTTTGCTAAATCCTGATTCTTTCTCACGATTTCGTGAGCCCTTTGTATTTGGAATTTTAGAACTTTATTTGGATCTTCGGCATTATATACCGGACTACACTTTCGTTTTAAGTTAGTCGGCATTTCTGTATCGAATCCAAATAAAGTACGGAATGGCGTTTGCTTCGTCGTAATGTGGGGTGTGTGGTTATGAACATGCATAGCTGCAGTTAACCACTGATCCCAATTCGACCCGTCTTCTTTAGCAAAACTACGTAAATATTCTGCTAATGGTCTGTGGCTTCTCTCTAATGAGCCATTAGCTTGCGGATGGTATGGTGTTATGTGTAATTTTTTTATGCCTAATAATTTGCATGTATCTGAGAACAATTTCGAAATGAAATTAGTTCCGTTGTCTGTAATTAGAATTCTAGGAATTCCGTAACGCGTAATTACTTCGTCATAAAACGCTCTGGCAACAGTACTTGCTTCCGCGTCTGGGATAGCTGTACATGCCATAAATTTCGAGAAGTCATCTTGAAACGTTAAAATATATTTGTTACCCGACACAGTTTCAGGTAGAATACCTACTATGTCCATGTAAACTTTGTCAAATGGCCTCATTGGTGTATCTGTCAGCACCATGGGCATTTTTGTGAATTTTGAGCTTTTGTTAGCTTGGCACTTAGGACAGTTTTTTACATAATCCTTGATTTGTTTTTGCATTCCTGGCCATCTATATTGTTGCCTAATTCTTAAATAAGTTTTCACTGCTCCCTGGTGTCCTCCCAGTGGTGAATTGTGAAAGTCCCTTATAACTGTCTCTATTTGTTTTGGGTCTTCTAATGGAATTGTGTTTTCATTTTGTGTTATGCCCGGAGTGTCAGGTTCTACAGGCGTCTGGCTTGTGCTTGTTTTATCACTACTCCCTTGGGTCTTCCTTTCTTTTGTTTTAGAGCGGGTCTGGACCGCTGTTACTGTATTCCGATTTTGAGGAATTCTGCTCAACGCGTCTGCGTTTAAGTTCTTCTTTCCTGGCTTATATAGGATTTCGAAGTCGTATTCTGATAATTTATGCCTGAACCTTGCCAGTCTTGACGTCTGGTCCTTTATGTTTGCTATTCCTTTTAATGGTTGATGGTCTGTCACTATTTTGAATGGTCTGCCTAACAGATACGCTCTAAAATTTTTTGTTGCCCAGACAATGGCTAAGAACTCCTTTTCTATAGTCGAGTACCGCTTTTCGGCGTCATTCAATGCTCTGCTAGCGAAAGCTATTGGCTTGTCTTCGCCTATTTTACCCTGTGAAAGTACTGCGCCTAACGCTTCGTTACTTGCATCAGTCGTTAGTATAAATTCTTTTTCGAAATCCGGATATGCCAAAACCGGTGGTGTTATTATTGCCTTCTTCAATGCTTCGAACGCTGTCTGGCATTCTTGCGTCCAATTGAACTTAGCGTCTTTCCTTAGTAGTTTATTAATAGGAAGAGCTATCTTTGCTGTACCCGGAATGAATTTTCTATAATAGTTTACTAGTCCTAAATATGCCTGTACTTCCTTCCTATTTTTAGGCGGCGGAATGCTCTTAACGCATTCCACTTTGCTGGGGTCAGGGAGTGCGCCCTGATCTGTGCATTTATGTCCTAAATAAACAATTTCTCTTTTTAGAAATCTGCATTTTCCTGTATTAAGTTTCAGATTATGTTCACGTAATTTTTGTAATACTGAACATAACCTTTGTTCATGTTGTTTTAAATTCCTACCGTAGATAACTATGTCATCTAAATAAACAAAACAGTCTATTCCTTGTAGACCTGTTAGGATATGATTCATTATCCTCTGAAATGTTGCTGGGGCACCTGTTAGCCCAAATGGCATTCGATTGAATTCGAAGTGCCCTAATCCCGTACTAAATGCGGTTTTTTCCTTGTCCCTGTCATCGACTAAAACTTGGTGATATCCGCTTGCCAAATCTAGCGTTGTAAAATATCTGCTATGGCCTAATTGCTCTAAAATTTCGTCAATACGCGGAATGGGAAAAACTTGTTTAATCGTGGCTTCATTCAGTTTTCTGTAATCTATCACTAGTCTCCATTTCTTCTCCCCGTCCTTGCCACTTTTCTTGGGCACTAAAAGTAACGGTGAGTTCCATGGTGAAGTGCTATGTTCGATTATGCCATCATCTAAAAGTTTGTTTATTTGTTTGTTTATTTCTTCCCTATGTATCTGTGGTAACCTATACTGTTTTCTATTTATTGGCGGCTGATCTGCGCCTGTTGGAATTTCGTGTTTTAATACGCTTGTAAACGAAAGTTCGTCTCCTTCTAACAGGAAGACGTCATGAAAAGATTTTACTATTTCTTCTATTGAATTCTTTTCTTCTATATTTAAATTTTTATCTAACTCAATTTCATTGAGCAATTCATTTATTCTCGTTTTGGCATCTATTCTGCCTATACTATTAATTGACTTAGTACTTTGTATTGTGTACTCGTCTAGATTTGTGAATTTTGGTTTAAATTCGCTATTTATCTCGTAATCATATTCCGTCGTATTTAATATTGGAGCATAAACTGTGTTATCTTTCACCTTTACTAGTGTGTCCGCTATATAGATCCCTGGATCTATTTCTTCTTTCTGTATTACAACATTCCTAAATTCTGTACGAAGTTTCAATGGCACTATCGTAATTGTTCTTGCATTAACTGGTATGTAATGTTGCTTGCTTTCCTCTTCTATCTGCTCGATAGTTTTTATCGGTAATTCCAAAATAACCTCTTTTCTTTCATTGAAGAGTGTTAAAATCTTTTCTATTGTATTTATAATGGAGTTGTTCCACAAATTATCTCTTCCTAGTATGCCGTCTGCTGGTACTCCTTGTTTAAGTGACACAACGTGTAGCGTTAAACGTAAGGACTGTACCTCATTATGACACATAGTAATTGATCCTTCTGTTGTCACACAACCTCCAAATGCTCCGCTTAAGTCTTTTCTATTCGACTTGTCTATTACTGTGCTATCTTTTATTGCACATTTCTTTATCAGGCTTGTATCTGCTCCTGTATCTACCAGTAAAATGAGTTTTCCATTTATCGCCTCTGCGCAAGGTAATTCGATGAACACGTCATGTAGCTGGGTTTGATTGCAGTTAGATACTCCTGTTTCTATACTTCTAATATCTTGTAACTTCTTCACTGAGCTAGTTACGTTTTGGTTTAAATTTAGTTTTTTCTCGTTCAATTTACTTGGCATCTCTAAATCAACTGTTTCTCCAAACGTATGATTTTTCTCTGTGACGTTATTTTTCTTATTCTTATCAGTCCCTTTTAACTTGATATTAATTTTTAAGTCTCTTGAAAGTGGTAACGTTTCAACAATCGCTTCCGATGTCGGACTTACGGTTACCACTTTATTTCTTAAAGTTGGTAACGTATCCACAATCGGTTCGGATGTATGAATTACTGTTACTCCTCCATTTGGCCTTAAGTTACTAATATTTTTGGGTCCCCAGATTATTGGCCTATTCTGGGCCCTTGGCAGTTTCCCGGACTATTACTTTGTAACGATTCCCAATTCTTTTTTGCCTCGCAATTTTTTATCATATGTCCTGGTCTATTACACCAATGACATAACGTTTGGTTTTCTCTGTTCGGCTGATTCCTCTGCAATCCGTTAACTGTAGTTCGGTTAGGGTTCATTGCCCGTTTTTGGTTCCCGTTCTGCTGGAATGGGTTTTGAGGCCAATTCTGCTGTGGTCGGTTTGTCTGCCAGTTTTGTTGGGCTTGGTTTGATTGCCAATTCTCCTGAGGTCGGTTCCATTGCTGATTTCCTTGATTTTGGTTGTTAGTCCTCTGATTTTTATTGCTGAACTCACTTCTGTTGTTGCCCTTATTGTCACATCTCCAACTTGTCTCGTGTCCATATTTTAAACACTTCTGACAATATGGCGTGTTCTTGCGAGTCAAACAATCGTCTCTGGTATGACCTCGCTTATTACAAAATGAGCAAATTACTCTATTCGCCGCTCCTTGTGTAGTATTTTGTACCGAAGTGGGTTGCCTGGCAATTTTTCCTCCTGAAGCTATGCCCTGACTTCCTTGTTGAATTTGCTCTTGTTGTTTATACGGCATGGTGGCAGGACGCGGTGCATTCATATTAATGTTTAAGGGGTCTGTGTGGAGGAGACTACTGTTTTCTATGGTTTCGAGTGCCTCTATGGCTAATTCTACCATTTGTTCGAGGTTTTTCTTCGTAACATTGAGCATATAAATTCTCAATGCAGCGTTCTTTAATCCTGTTTTAAAGGATTTCTCTACGGCTCCTTCCACCATACTCAAAAGTGCCATATCACCGTTTCCCTTATATTTCATTCGCACTAACTCTACTGCCTGTGTTCGTAGGGTGGTTAGGCGTCTTGCAAACTGTCGTATATCTTCGTTAAGTAACTGGTTACAACTTTGAATACCTATTATCACTGAGTCTAAGGATACCGTTGGTAAATATGCATTTTTTATTGTGAGGTAGAATTCCTCGAGGGTATTGAAGCGTTGCGACCTCACTAAATCATAGGCATCCCCATGTAACCTCTGCTTAATGCAGTCTATGTAGTCCTGAATGTTGTCCGTACCCACATCTCTTGCGGCTAATTCGCACCCGTGTATGAATTTATAAACTTCGCCGCGTAAGTCTGGCGAATGTGTTCCAGAAAATAGAGGTACCAGCCTATTTGTAATTTTTGCTATCTCTCCTATCCCCATTTTGGTTTGTTCTTTTGTTGTTTTAATTTGTTGTAATGACCTTGCTTCGCCGTCCCTCGGACTAACTGCGGACTGAGCTGGTTCCTTATGAAAAAGTGTCTGATTGTGATCTAGCGACATTTCCTGACTTAGAAGTCTATTCTGCTCCTTTAGCTCTTGTATTCGTTTATTTGCCTCTTCTAAAGAACTACAGTCTTCTCTTGATTTCTGTGCAAATCCCTGTTCTAGCGTTTTATTTAATGTTTCCTCTGTTAAACCCTTCTTCTCTAATAATTTCCTTAGTTGTTCGTTCTCGTCTTCTAAGGTTTTTAATATGTTTTCCTGGAATTGTCTTTCCTTTACATAAGTATCGAACTTATTTTTTAACGCGTTGAATTCTGATAAACAGTCCCTTAAACTTTTATTTTTGTTTTCTACTATATTTTTTAAAAACACTAGCAATTCCTCTATTAGTGCGTCTGCTTTTTCTACAGTTGATATTTCACCTAGTGCGTCTATTTTAGTTTTTATCAATTCTAAATATTCTTTATTGGAAACGGTATTTTTTAAAATGTTCCAAACTTTTGTCACTAGTTCTCCTACCTGTCTCTTCAAGTCCCTATGTTCTTTTTCTAATGCTAAATGTGCTTGTTCTTCAAAAGATTCGGCCATTAATTATCCTATACTTATTTTTCCAAGTATTTATTTTGGATATTTTTGGAATCAATTAAAACTTTAATTGATTCTCTTCAAGCAATTAACTTTTGCTTATTCAGCTTTAATACGGCTCATTGACACCCTTCTTGGCTGAACACGTTGTAAACATTCGTACATTCGTATGCATATATGTATATATTATTTTTATCATATTCTCTTTTTTTTTTTTTGTAATTCGAGCTCGTGGTTCAATTCTGCTCGCCCGGTGCCCGACGTACTTTTTGTTTTTGTTGCTTCGTTAGCGTTTTTTTTTTTTTTTTTTTTTGTTTTTTTTTTTTTTTTAATTTCTGATTGTCTGCTTTATTGGTCAGTTTACATATCTTATGGCTTAGTGACCTACTGTATATGTGCGTATGCTTGTTTGTGCTAGTCTAGTGTATTTGTATGGTATGCATGAACTAAATTTTCAGGCATAATTTTGCGTGTGCAGTTATTAATATTGTAATTGCAAACGCAATGTAATTCATTCGCGTTTCGGAATGGGTTTCCGGGTTCGGTTCTTGTTTACTCGTGCTTATAAATACGCTCGGTGCTATAGTGGTACCATTCAGTAACTTTTACATTTAAAGTCGTTAAAGTCAGTTTGTTAGGATGCCGCGCTACCCCATCCCACAGTACCTGTTTCCGGTCGGACTGTACGTCAAGGAGCTGGTGGACTTTATCAGAACTGATGCATGGGATCTTGAGCCCGTCATCCCCTTGCTGGGCCAATTGGAGGAAGTCTTTGGGGCTAATCCCACGGAGGAGTGGCTCCTGTTTCTCGTTGGAACCTTCCAGATGTTGCGCCGAGCCTGGCCGGAGCTGCCCGTACTATACCCTTGCTTAAGGGAGTTGCTGTGCTAGACTTGATGTTTAATAATTTTAATAAATAAATAAATCGCAAAATACACACAAATAAATACACACAAAAAAAAAATTCCAATTTTATTTCGACCTTCCTCTCTTCTTTTTTTTTTTCTGAAGTGTTGTAGTTAGTTATTGTATTTGTTTGTCGCAACCTTCTTCTGGTTTTGCCTTTTCTGCCCAGTTATAAGGATTATTTTTAATCACTTTATATGGTTATTACTAACTACTTTAAATTATAATTAATATGATTATTATACCCTTACTTTCGTATTCCAGTGGTATTAACCTACCACATACTCTTTATTTTGTGCATGTTGACACCATTGTAATGGTGCCTCGATACCCCTGTTCCGTCGTCTTTGTATCACGAGATTAAATTTATTAATTTAGCATTATTTATTTATTGATTCTGTTACAACTGAATTTCAACATTTTTACCATTCATTTATTATATGTGTGCTCTGATGGTATGGTCTTCGATTGGTTGCTCGTAAATGCCCACATGTTCGTTGTCTTGTGCTTTTTGGTTTGGTGGTTTCGGAGGGTCAAACGGTGGTATGCCTATTTGCTGCATTGGCAATGATATTGAAGGAAATGGCCGCGATATTGCTGGTTTGGGTGGAGTCAATCTTTGGTGCGACCGGTAGTTGTTCCCCGCGTTCTTTCTCCTTCTTCTATAAATCATTAGTAATATTCCTATTCCTATTAATAACAAGAGTGTTCCTGTTCCTATGACGCCTGTGGTTTCCAATACCGTCTGTTTGCTACTCAAGTGGATGATACGTTGTTCCTGCGTAATTTCCCTTTTTAACTCGTCGATCATTTTTCCTCCCGCTGCTATTGTTGCTTTGACTTCCAAGGTATCCGTTAGACTGACCGGTTTGAGCCTGTATTCGGAGATATCTGTTTTGATGGTTTCTGACCAGTTGCCCCGGAGAGCGTTGATCAGTATTGTGTGGTTCTGGGTCTTGTGTATCCCGCCTATTGTAGATTTTGCGTTGTCTTCGTAATTTAGAACTATGTCCATCCCATGAACTTCGCAACTCTCTTTTATTTCCATACGACCAAATCCTGAGACCGTTACTGCGGTAGTGCCATTTTTACATTTAATATCCAATTGTTGTTCTCTTCGGAGGCTGTACAGCCATGCGTTTGGTGCGTTCAATTTTACTATTAGCCCTTCACTCGCTGGTATGGCTACTTGCTTGCAGACCTCCTTGTTCAGGTTGTTATGATGTAATAGCGTTATCTCACAAACGTCGCTGTTCCCTGTTAGAGATTTTCCTTGTGTCTTGCATACTCTCACTAGATCTTGGTCGATTTTCTTTTGTGTGTTCTGTATCGGGTGACATTCCTTGAGAATACTCTCCGATATTCCCATAAATTTCCACTGTGTTTTTGATTCAGCCAAGTAATCGTAGGTCACCTGTGTTGTTATATCCCATTTGTCATTTAGAAAAATGGGAATCGGGTATGCCTTCAGTACGTTGAATCGCTCGTCTTCAGGTAACGGGATTTTTATGGCTACTATGAGGCCCTGTGCGCCTCGAAACGCTTTAACCGTGGCTAGCTGGTGGATGTCGAGATTGTCTTCTAGTATCCATACTGCCTTGGTTGTCAAGTCTAGAGATGCCGCTGCCTCTTTTAGTTGTTCGTCGCTTAAAACAGCTGGATGCAACTTCCCGCTGTAGAGGTCGTCTATTATTGCCAATTCTATAAGCTGTTGCCCCTGTATCTCGATGAGGCTCGCCTCTACGGCTGATTGCACCTGCACCATTCTCAATCCCAACTCGATGTTTCCCAGCTCCTTTTGTGCCATGTCGTTAACCCTATTTTGTTGTTCCACAGTGCTATTTAGTTCTTGTTGTAGTGCATTTATCCGCTCGACTGCAGCTGTTATCGGTTTAGCCAGTGATTTGTAGCTCGCTTCCATTATAGTTACTTGCTTCTCCATTAGATTGTAGTGGGCGTGTTGCTCTGCGTCCAGCTCTTGTAATTGTAGATAAACCTTGTTCGCGTCTTTCTGGTCCATTACGCCAAATGCCCAGTTTAATGCCTCTCCTACGAAATCCAGTGCCCGTTTGGTTCTTTTCCTATAAATCGCGGCGTTTATCATTCGCTCGTTTTTCTTCAACCTTGTCAGCACTGTTTTCATTGTACCATCTACGGCCTCGCATATGTTTTTGAAGTTAGCCAGTAGTAGGTCCTTATTTATTCTATTGCATGTTCCTTTGAGTTCCGCTGCGTGCTCTTCTAAGTGGTCCACCAATGACGCGTAGTCAAATGGTTCGAAACGTGTAAATAGTGTCCAGTCACTGTTATAAAATAACGCCTCTCCTAGCGATTCGAAGAATATTGGTGTTGGTGGTATATCCTCAAAGACTACCGGTGCTGCGGTGACCCATTTTACGATTAGCAATATCATGAGTCCTTTCATTTTTGTTTGTTCCTTGGGTGGAATTGCGAGGTATTTATTCTATTTCGGGGAAAAATCTCCATTAGTTTGCTATTCATTGTGTCCTTACTTGTTCTATCTTACTCCTATTTCATCCCAATAATATCTCTTTAGTGTATCCTATTATCTATTGAATTGATAAGGTGTTTATTGTAAATAATTTTACTCCTAATCCTATATTTTTACTTACTATTTTAAGTAAATTATTGTGTAATGGTTAAACTAGGCAGATCAGGAGAGGCAGCCTGACGAGCGGTGTGTTTGGCGTAAACATCCCGCCCGCCTTGCAGGACTGCAAAGCTACCTGACCCTCAGCCTGGGGTGGATCAGGCGACTAGCCGTGAAGCGTCGAGTGGTGGGCGTCGCTACAGGTGCAGCTACGTGTGCTGGTGCAGCGTTGGGTGGTGTGGGAGCACGCCAGGCAGTTTATGCGGCGTCCTGCCACGATTCGGGGAAAGCTCGCCGTTCGTGCCTTCAAATGCCCTGCAGGTCGCGGTTGTGGACTCCGAACTGAGCCGGCGATCGCCGGTGGAGACGATCGTCCAGGAGCCTCCTCTGGACGAGGCTCTGGTGAGCTCGGTTGAGCAGCGCCGTCTTCTTCTGCCGTGTAAGAGACACTCAGGTGGAGCACGTCGTCCTCGTGCGGCTGCTGCTCGTAATGCGGCATCTCGGTGGCGGGATGCGGATTTGGGGGTGCCGATGGTACGGCGGCTGGCGGAGCCACCATGCGGCCTTGTCGATAACGGGCGCCTTGGCGGCGGGTGCGTTTCATCTCAGATCTGTGGAGAAAAAAGACATTAATAACCACTCGAGCCATGCACGATAGGGATACTAATTTGGAAATTGAACGCGTGAGTTGGCCGTTAGCTGTTCGGACATCGGCCACGCGGACTCGTGCGTCCTGACCCTTATACACCTTGATGATGCGGCCCAGCCGCCAGGACGTGGAAGGAAGGTTGTCTTCACGGACGACGACCAGGTCGTTGGGCTGTAGATTGAGTTGCGGAGTCTTCCACTTGGTGCGACGCGCAAGCTCGTGCAAATATTCCGTTTTCCACCGATGACAGAAATGTTGGGCAAGGGCCTGGACACGTCTCCATCGGTTAAGAATGGAGAGCGGATTGTTGAGGGTTTCAGGCTCGGCCGGAGCGAGCAGAGGGCCGCCTACTAGGAAGTGGCCAGGAGTTATTGCCTCCATTATGTTGGGATCCTCAGATTGAGGATGAAGCGGGCGAGAATTGAGGCATGCTTCAATTTTGCTCAAGAGAGTTGAGAACTCTTCGAATGTAAACTTGGACGTTGGGGCGACTTTGCGCAGGTGCGTTTTCAGGCTTTTAACACCGGCCTCCCAGAGTCCTCCCATATGAGGAGCACCGGGGGGGATGAAGTGCCATTCAACATTCTGGTGCGAATGATGGGTCTCGATGAGATCGCGGGTTCGAACAAGGAATTGCTTAAATTCTTGTTTGAGCTCTTTTGATGCGCCGACGAAGTTTGTGCCGTTATCGGAATACACCTTTGCGGGGCAGCCTCGGCGCGCTGCAAAACGTGAGAAGGCCGCAAGGAAAGCGGCCGTGGTCAGATCACTGACAGCCTCTAAATGAATTGCTTTGGTTGCAAAACAGACAAAGATACACGTGTAGCCTTTCGTTATTAAGCACGCCCGGCCGGTGTAATTCTTTATGTCGAAAGGGCCCGCAAAGTCGACACCGGTGTTAGCAAAGGGGCGGGAGAAAGTCGTGCGTTCCTCTGGCAATGCCGCCATAATCTGTGTTCTTTATTGCTTCCGATGCAAAATGCACGGCTTACAGTGGTGGATCGTCGTCTTGATGAGATTTTTTACCCGCGGAATCCAGTGTTGGGTCCTGAGCAATCGGAGCATCAGCTGGTTACCACCGTGAAGCGAGATCTGATGGATAAAAAGAACCAGTAACCGAGACAACTGACAATCGTACGGCAAAAGGATTGGGTGGCGTTCATCGAAGGCTAAATTCGGGCATGAAGACAGCCGCCCGCCAAGGCGTATCGTTTTGTCTTCATGGATGAAGGGATTAAGTGCGAGTAAACGACTTTTCGAGCTCACTGGTTGCTTGTTTTCGAGCGCGTAATATTCGTCGGGAAAATGTGTCTTTTGACAGATGATTGTGAGACGGCGTTTGGTGTCTCGAATCTCTGTCGCTGAGAGTCGCAAGGTGGCATCTAGAGGGTTCCGTCTAAGTCGCGCGTTATCTAGGAACCGCTGTACATATGAGTAGACGCGTAGGGCTCTCGGGAGAGAGGAAAACCTGTCCAGTGGGTCTTCGTCTGGTCGGAAGTAAATATGGAGAGCCTTTACAGGCTTTTCTTCAAGTGCGGTAGCAAACTCCGCAGCTGCTCGTAGTTCGGGCCAACGATCCTTGTCGTGGAGGAGCCAAGGTGGACCATTCCACCAAAGAGTGTTCTCAGCTAATTCTTGGGGCGTGGCACCGCGGCTAGCTAAGTCTGCTGGATTGTCGTGCGAGTCCATGTGAAACCATTGAGTGTGTGGTGCTCTTTCAATGATTTTGGCCACGCGGTTCGCCACGAAGGTAGCCCAGACGCAAGGCGGCTTCTGAAGCCACGCAAGTACAATCGTCGAGTCTGTCCAACAGAAAACATTCTCGGGACGATAGTGCAGATTAGGCACTAGGGCGTCGAGCATGTCTGCGACGAGTGTAGCTCCGCAGAGTTCGAGTCGAGGCAGCGATATCGTTTTAATGGGCGCTACTCTTGTTTTAGAGTACAGTAGCGATACATGAACTGTGTCGCCGATTTGGACACGGGCGTAGATGACTCCGCCGTAAGCCTTCTCGGAAGCGTCCGAAAAGGCGTGAAGATCCACTGTGCAGTCGGGGGTGAATCGAATCCACCTGGGAATTCGAATCGTGGCGATCTGGTGGTAATTTCGAAGGAAACTCAACCATGTTTGCTGCGTCAGTGCGGGAAGTTGGTCATCCCATTCAATCTTGTCTAGCCAGACTTGTTGGATCAGCATTTTTGCGGCAACGATGATGGGTGCCAGCCAACCGGCTGGATCGAACAGCTTCGCGATGAGCGACAGCACTTGTCTTTTGGTGTACGCTGGCTGTATGTCGATCGTCTGTGTGTCGAAGTAGAAGTCATCGCTGGTGGCGTTCCACCGAATACCGAGCATCTTTGCGGTGCTGTTGTCCTCGAACTTTAAGAACTCAGCGTTGAGCAGATGGGGTTCCGGCAAGTCGTCCAAAATGTGTTTGTCGTTGGCTGTCCATTTCCGGAGAGAGAAGCCTGCCGTGTTCAACGCCTCTGACAGTTCATCGCGCATTTGAGTGGCCATGGCAAGGTTGTGAGAACCAGCCAACACGTCATCAACGTACATCGAATGTCGCAGGATGTGGGCCGCAAGCGGAAACTGTTGTTGTGTATCGTCTGCTAGCTGAAGAAGCGTACGGATCGCTAAGAAGGGGGCGCAATTCACGCCAAATGTTACCGTTTGTAACTCATAGTCCCTAACTTGGGAGCTATTCGAATCTCGGAATAGAATTCGTTGGTAGGGGGTATGTTTCGGGTCGACGAGGATCTGGCGGTACATTTTCTGTATGTCACCGCTAAAAACATACCGATAAAAGCGCCATCTTAGCATTAAAAATGTTAAGTCGGCTTGTAGAACAGGGCCTGCGTGTAACACATCGTTCAAACTGAGCCCACTTGTGGTGGGGCAGGATGCGTTGAACACGACTCTGACCTTGGTGGACGTGCTGTCCGGTTTTATAACCGCATGATGTGGCAAATAGTAGTGCTCAGCATCGGGTTGTGGGGGCGCTACGGCCGTCATATGACCTAAATCAAGATATTCTTGAACTACATCGTCATATTGCCTTTTGAGGTCATGATTCTTGACCAACCTTGCTTCTGAGCGAAGGTATTGTTGGTGGGCGATGTGCCGTGAATATCCTAGTGAGTGTTGGTTTACGGCTTCGCTTTTGAATGGCAACGTCACTATGTAGCGGCCGTCAGGGCTCCTACGAGTTGTTTTTACGAAATTCTCTTCGCAAAACTTTTCGGAGGGGGATAAGTGACGAGTTTTGGGAAGTTCCTCCACCACCCAAAAACGTTCGAACTGTTGTTCGATGGTGACTTCATTGAAGAAGGCCACCCTTATGTTGGGGCTATCTGATTGTAGCAGGGGGACTGGTCCGGTGATTATCCAGCCGAACACAGTCTGTTGTGCTAGAAGTGAACCTAACACATTGCGGCGAATACCGTCAAGTATGATCGCCGGGAAGAGATCGGCTCCAATGAGAACGTCAACTTGTTGACTTTTGACAAAGTTGACGTCTGCGAGCTCGATGTTACTGGGGAGGCTGCGAAGCAGCTCACTATCGAACGAGTGGGCAGGCAGTCTGCCCGTGATTTGCGACAGCACTAGCGCTGTGGCATGGATTTGAAACGAGGGGTCGCGTGGCGACTTGAGCATAAACTCACAAGATTTTGAAACCTTTGCAGAAATTGTTTCGTTGAGACCAGAAACCGTTGCTTTCACTGGCCGCATGGGGATCCTGAGCATCTTCTGAACGTGGTCAGAGATGAAGGATACTTCGGATCCTGGATCGATGAGGGCACGAGCGGCATAGCAAGTACCGTCGTGGAATATAGTGACCGTCGCGGTTCCTAGCAGAACTGGCTTCGGTGCGGCAGCGAAACAAACTTGATGGTTATCGGGCTGATTTCGATCAGTGGACTGTATTTGTTGTTGACTGATTTGGGCGGCGTTAGCCGACGTGGAGGGCCCAGTAAAGGGGGGTGCTCGCGCGTTAAGTGGGTTGATACGAGGCTGATTGGGTTGCAATGCAGCGTTTCTACTTGGCTTAGTGGACGGACGCGACGCTGAATTCGACAAGGGTCGGTTCTGCGCTTGATCGCGATGCAGCAACGTATGGTGTCGCGCCTGACATGTCGCGCAGTTGTATTGACTGGGGCATCTCTGTATTTGATGCGCTTGCGCGAGACAATTCAAGCAAAGACGCAACTTTTTCACCACCTCTACACGTTTACCGGAAGTCATTTCCAAAAATTGCGGACAAACTCGAATTGTGTGTTGCTCTGAGCACAGCTGACATACGGTCGATGCCACCTTCAGCTGGAATGTGTTAACGCGTTTTGTCGAGGGGGCCACCTGCTGTGGAGCGGGTGACGCGCGATTCTTGCCTGCGGGTGCGCCTTTGAGATCGTGCACCGATTCCAGCGTTTCAAACCGATGGGTCAAGAACGCGTCGAGATCGGACCACTTTGGAATTTCACGTTTATTCGGTATGGATTGTTCCCAAAGCGCCAGGGTGGCTTCCGGAAGCCGAGTAGAGCACAGAAAAACTATAATCGCGTCCCAGTGTGACGTGTCGACGCCTTGGAGAGCCAACGCGGCTAGAATATTGTTGATTTCCCGCTGTAGATTTTTGATTTCGTGACCGGTTTCCCTCGTAATCGTCGCGAGACCAAAGAGATTTTTAAGGAGCGTGTTAACGAGAACGCGTTTGTTTTCATAGCGTTCAGATAAATTTCGCCACGCTTCCTTCATTCGTCAAAGGAGATTTCTGTACGATTTCCTTGGCTTCTCCTTTGGTTTTTTGGTTCAAGTGGAAAAGTTTTTCCACTGGGGCAATACGCGTATTCTGAATATACAGGGCGGTGAACATGTCGCGAAAGGAGGGCCATGACAAATAGTCGCCTTTGAAAACGTCGGTATCGCATGGAGGCAAGCTGATGTTGAACCGAGTGGGCGGCAGCTCTGCCGTATCCGTAGAGAGCCGCGGCGCGGTGGTCTTTATCATCGAGTTAACTTGAATTTTGATCAGACCAACGCATCGCTTGTAGTTGTCGTACGCTTTGAAATACTTTTCCTTAACGCTTTTTATATGTGGTGCCATCGTCACATCCTTCAGCATTTGTTCGAGAAGGCTGCTATACGTGGACTTGATTAGGGACCACTGCGAGTTGAGCTCCGTAATGTCTAACTCCAGGGTATCCGACGTCTGCGAATCCGTTGAACTGCTCAGAATGTGCATGCCGAATTCCACTAAATCGTCCGCGAGACGGAGAAAAGAGTCAACACTCTCCATTGTATGTGCGTTAAGGTTACTACAAATTTAGGAATACCCGATATGAAATCGCTTTTCGGGGGTGCAACAGATTAAAGGGGCTAAACTAGCTTTGACAGATGGGCTACTAAAGAAATAAAACACCTTAATATTTTTATTCCCAAACAAGAATTTTTTTTATTATAATTTTATGCCCAGGAATTATATTTTTCGCCCACGGTGCATGCGCGGTCGACGTCTCTGTCACGTTAAACGAAGCCGCAGCGGTGGTTTGTTCAGAGTGTATTCTAAGCAAACAGGTTTTGAGTGCACGGTTGACGACTTTTTTCGCTGAGTAGGTGAGTATATATGTCGCCGCTTCTGCTGCCAGCACGGTACAGTGTGCGCTTCTTAAACAAATGAACGTTGACGTCGATAGTACGATTACGAATGTTAAACCAAAAAACGCGCCGCTTGTAGCGTATCACGCGGAGAGGGCGATCAATGTTGAACGAAAGACCGTGTTTTATGCTTGGCTGCAAGCTGAGAGCGTGTCTATGTGAGAGCACGTAAACCAAACAAACCAGCAAAAGGTGATGGTTTTTTGGTTTCTAAGTGAACCGCGCAGAAGAGCGTAAGCTGCGAGCGTGTCTATGTGAGAGCACGTCAACCAAATTAACCAGCAAAAGGTGGTGGTTTTTTGGTTTCTAAGTAAAAGAGCGCAAACCCAAGCGAGAGCGAGCTGCAGTTATGTATTCGTCGAAGAATAAATAATTGCAACACGTGCCGGTCAATACAAGTATATGACCGGGTTCAAGGGCACTTTTATGTAATATATATAAGTGAACCAATTCTAAATTTTGGAGCACCGTTACACCGAAATTAATACTGCCGTTAATTGCAAGGTGTACACGGGAGTATATAAGTGTATATATACGTGCCGCGTATATATATATATTTGTTCGCCCGTTTGATGGGGGGGTACCGTTTATTCAAAATATTTAAAACTTTGCACTTTATTTTACTTTAATCAAAAACTTACCTTTAATCAAAAAGGGGCGACGATTTCGTGGTTGAGCTCGATCTTGATCCGGCTCGTACTGGACCAAATGTTTAGTTGAAGAGAAGGTAAAAGGTGGTTTGATGGATGTGTTGTTAATTGTATATTGTTTTCACTGTTTAATGTAATGTGTACAATGTGTTTTGAAGTGAATGTGAATATGAAGGTTTGGTTTTTTGGTGATGCGTCCGGCGATGTTCACTGATGGCAGCCAAGTGAAGTCGAACATATCCGATCGCCAAGGCTGGAGCCAAGGAGCTCGCAGTCAAGCTTTTAGCTTGCCTCTCCTGAGTGGCCGAAGTCTGGCCGTGAGAGAGCACAGCTTCGGCAGATCAGGAGAGGCAGCCTGACGAGCGGTGTGTTTGGCGTAAACACTTACAGTGTTTATTTTTTTTCTGACTATAATTGTTTTTAGTTAAAAAGAATTGAAATCTTATTTGTACATAACCTTAAGTTAGAAATATTAATTATTTAATTCAAAACAAGTCTTAATTCTTACAATAAATATCGACTTTATTCTAGGTGAATATAAGTCGTTAGTTTATTCACTATAAAGCTTAACTTCTAAAGTATTTAAAAAGTTCTTACAAGTATTTAGATATATTTCCTTTTACCTTAATGTGTGCGATTTTATATCTATTTTTATTTCTAACGTTATTATAGTGATATTCTTTCTTTCATTTTAACTTCCTTATTTCTTTTCATTGTTAGTTTCATTATTAGTTTTTATAAAACTTTCTTTGTTCTATGCATAAGAAGGACATATAGTGTTGATGTAACATGCGTTAAAAAAACAAATATTTTTCCTCTCTTATTTCTTTGATATATATATTTTTTTTTTTTTTTTTTCTTCTGCCTATTTTGAAGTTGTTCAACTTTGGGTTCTTTTTTTTTTCTTTCTCTTTTGGCTTGTGTTAAAATTCTTCATTTACTGTGCTTGTTTTTTTTTTTTTTTTCAGTAAATGTTTTTAACTGACACTGCGTTCTGCTCGTGTTCAGTTGCTCTACTTTTGCACCTGCTTTGATGCAGTGCTTGCGTTAATCGCTCAATTACATTGAATCTTAATTAACTACATTTTGTACGACCGTATATATACATTTTATATTTTTTTAAAAGTTTTATTTTGTATAATTAGATATGGCACTAATTAATTATATTTATTTAATATTTTATAAGAATATTTTATAAGAATTAAGGCAATAACTTTTTTAACCGTATATTATCAATTAATTTGAATACAAACTAAAAAGTTCAACCCAAAATTAAAAACCAGTAAGAAAGCTATATTCGGCCTGGCCGAATCTTAGATACCCTACACCTAAAAGTTTTAAAAAAAGTGCCGAAGCTAGGATGGGGCGGGGGTGGCGGTCCACTCTGGGCGGCACAATGTCGGGGGCGGCAGTTGTGGAAATCAAGTATTGACTTATTGCATTCTAGGCATTTTTGGGGCTACAAGTTGATTAACCGTCCCGGGGTCCATGAGACCTAGCTACGCCTCTGTATAAATAGTAGGCGTGGTCATTACCTTTTTCAAAACAAAATAACTAGCTTAGTTGTTTTATAATTGTGTTCATTTAAACTTTATTTCCGTGGTAATAAACTTTTTTTCATACTGCTATACTGTATATGTAGTATAAAAGTGGGCGGACCGCACCCAGTTTTGATGTAATAATGTTTTTTTGTAAAACAAGTTGTTATCTAAAGTTTTATTCAGGAAGTTTATATATTTAACAATATAACCCTCTTTTGCCTGTGTAACCTAAAAGTGGGCGGATCACGCCCATATTTGGCACATACTGTATACCCAGGAATGAAATTTTGTTGTAATAGCTCAAAAACGAACGCTGATATCACATTTTTAATAAAAAATAGGCGTGGCCGTGGACCGATTTTGCCCATTTTCAATACCAACCTGCCCACCACATAAAACAATATATCTGCAAAGTTTCATCACGATATCTTCATTGGTTCTCCTGTGATCGTGATTTCAACAGACAGACAGACAGACAGACAGACGGACGGACATGGCTAAATCGACTCAGGAGGTCACGCTGATCAAGAATATATATACTTTTCTATACCTATCGTCTCTAGTTCTATGCGTTACACATTTCGTTACAAAGTGAATATACCCTTACCTTAAGGTGTAGGGTATAAAAATTACTCAAATTTTCTTATGAGTTTTCTTTTCTTATATTTTCACGCTTAAATAAACAAGTTGTTGCTTATTGAAACGCTATTCTGATTTCTTTTTTATTTCTTTGTTGAATTTTTCATTATGAAATTTGATGATTGTTAAAATTATTAGTAATAAACTTAAAAATGTTAATTTCATACTATCCTATAATATATGCCATCAATCCTATTCTACACTAATTTTTTGTATCCTACTCCTAATAAGGTGACTATTCTGATTAACTTAATGTTCTCCTAACTCTATTTTAGTATTTTAAGTTATTCTGATGGGTTCCTATGTATTTATCTAGTTAGTCCTATTTTCCTATTTAGTTGCTATTATATACTTTAAGTAAGTTATTGTGGAAGGATTTTTCCCTTCCCTTAATATTTAAAACTGTAGTAATTGGACTTTTAATATTTACTACTCTATATGGCCCTATCCATATGGGAGAAAACTTATTTTTCCTAGTTTGATTCTTAATTAATACACTATCTCCTACTTTAAATTCTACTAAATTTAGTTTGCTATCGTACTGCCTTTTAGCTATCTCTTTTGCTAAATCCTGATTCTTTCTCACGATTTCGTGAGCTCTTTGAACTTGGAATTTCAAAACTTTATTCGGGTCTTCGGCATTATATACCGGACTACACTTCCTTTTTAAGTTAGTCGGCATCTCCGTATCGAATCCGAATAAAGTGCGGAAAGGTGTTTGCTTAGTCGTAATGTGGGGTGTGTGATTATGAACATGCATCGCTGTAGTTAACCATTGATCCCAATTCGACCCGTCTTCTTTAGCAAAACTCCTTAAATATTCCGCTAAAGGTCTGTGGCTTCTGTCTGTGGAAATGAAATTAGTTCCGTTATCGGTAATTAGAATTCTCGGAATTCCGTAACGCGTGATTACTTCGTCATAAAAAGCTCTGGCGACAGTACTTGCTTCCGCGTCTGGGATAGCTGTACATGCCATAAATTTTGAAAAGTCATCTTGAAACGTTAAGATGTACTTATTTCCAGACACTGTTTCTGGTAGAATACCTACTATGTCCATATAAACTTTGTCAAACGGCCGCATTGGTGTATCCGTTAACACCATGGGCATTTTTGTTAACTTCGAACTTTTGTTCGCTTGGCACTTTGGACAGTTTTTGACATAATCTTTGATTTGTCTTTGCATCCCTGGCCACCTATATTGTTGCCTGATTCGCAGGTAAGTTTTCACTGCTCCCTGGTGACCTCCTAATGGTGTATTATGAAAATCTTTGATGACAGTCTCTATTTGTCTTGGATTTTCTAATAAAATGGTGTTTTCGTTTTGAGGTATGCCTGAAGTGTCTGGTTCTACAGGCGTCGGACTTGTACTCGTTTCATCACTACCTCCTTGGTTTTTTATTTCTATTTCTTTTGTCCTAGAGCGTGTCTGGACTGCTGTTACTACATTACGTTTTTGAGGGATTCTACTAAACGCGTCTGCGTTCAAATTTTTCTTGCCTGGCTTATATATGATTTCGAAATCATACTCTGACAACTTGTGTCTGAATCTTGCCAGTCTAGAAGTTTGATCCTTTAAATTCGCTATTCCCTTTAACGGTTGGTGATCAGTAATTATTTTAAAAGGTCTGCCTAAGAGATATGCTCTGAAATTTTTTGTCGCCCAGACTATTGCTAAAAATTCCTTTTCTATCGTGGAATATCTTTGTTCTGTGTCGCTTAGCGCTCGGCTAGCGAAAGCTATTGGCCTATCCTCGCCTACGTTCCCTTGAGAAAGGACCGCGCCTAACGCTTCATTACTCGCGTCGGTAGTTAAAAGAAATTCTTTTGAAAAATCTGGGTATGCTAACACTTGTGGTGACATAACCGATTCTTTTAATTGTTCAAACGCTTTCTGACAGCCTTCTGTCCAGACAAACTTAGCGTCTTTTCTTAACAATTTGTTAATGGGAAGTGCTATTTTTGCGGTTCCCGGTATAAATTTTCTATAATAATTAACAAGGCCTAGGAAGGCTTGTACTTCCTATTTATTTTTAGGAGGCGGAATGTTTTTAACGCACTCCACCTTGCTAGGGTCTGGGAGTGCTCCATGTTCTGAACACTTGTGCCCTAAATATACGACTTCTCGTCGTAGAAATTGGCATTTGCTAATGTTTAATTTTAAGTTGTTTTCCCTAATGACTTCGAAAACCTTAGTTAACCTTTCTTTATGCTGTCCCAGGTTTGTTGCATATACGACTATGTCGTCTAAATAAACAAAACAATCCATACCCTGGAGTTCTGTCAGAATATGATTCATAAGACGTTGAAACGTCGCTGTGGCGCCGGTTAACCCGAAAGGCATTCGGTTGAACTCAAAATGTCCTAACGCTGAACTAAATGCGGTCTTTTCCTTGTCTGCCTTGTCCATTAGGACTTTGTGGTAACCACTTGCTAAGTCTAACGTCGAAAAATATCTACTACTGCCTAACTGATCCAATATCTCATCTATTCTAGGCAGTGGAAAAACTTGTTTAATTGTGGCCTCATTTACCATCCTATAATCTATAACTAAGCGCCATTTGTTTTCTCCATCTTTTCCATTCTTCTTTGGAACTAGAAGTAGTGGTGAGTTCCATGGAGATACGCTTGGGGATATTAAATCCTCTTCTAGTAATTTATGAATTTGTTTATTCATTTCTTCCCTATGTGTTTGAGGAATTCGGTACTGTTTTTGGTTAATTGGTGGCTGATCCACCTTTATTGGAATTTTGTGCGTTATTACTGGGGTGTATGTCAATTTGTCACCCTCTAAAAGAAAAATATCATTATATTTCGCACATAATTTTGTTATGGATTCTCTTTCCTCTTGGTTTAAGGAAGGATCCAATTCTAAATCGTTCATTAAAACATTGATCCGTTGCGCCATGTCTGCATTACTTATACTATTGATGGTTGTCCATTGATTGTCCGAAACCTCACTTAGCTTATATTTCTGGAAATCACTAAATCTCGGTACAAAGTTGTCACTAAGAATGAAATCTTTTGCCGTTGAGTTTAGGATTGGTACTTTGACCTCTTTATTTTCCACATTTGCTAGTGTTTCTCCCAGGTATACTCCTGGTGCAATCTCTTGTTTATGCATTACCACAGTCATAACTTTAGTTTTAATTTTTAACGGTGTTATTCTAACCGTTCTAGCTTCAATTGTTATATTATTTTTGGATGTTTTATTGTCTATGTTTTTGATGCCTAGCAATGGCAACTTAATTATAAATTCTTTTGTGTCATTAAATAGTGTTAAATTTTTACTGAGCGTGTTTATAATGGATCTGTTCCACATGTTGTCTCTACCCAGTATGCCGTCCGCCGGTACCCCTTGTTTAAGTGACACAACGTGTAGCGTTAAACGTAAGGGCTGTACCTCATCATGGCATATGCTAGTGGACCCTATTGTGGTTATACAGCCTCCAAATGCTCCACTTAATTATTTTTTAACCTTTTCATTTATGATGGCATCTTCCTTTAATGCGCATTCTTTTACTAGGCTTGTATCCTCTCCTGTATCCACCAGTAAAATGAGTTTTCCATTTTTCGCCTCTACACAAGGTATTTCAATGAACACATCACTTAACGTGGTTGAATCCCAGTTGGATACTTCCTTTATGGTATTTTTATAATTATTATTCAAATTATTCGTTAACCACGAACGTATTGTTTTCTTGTCCTGTAATTGTGTCATAAAAATTTTGAATTTTGCTAATACTTTTAGTTTTATTTTATTTGCAAGTGCCTTTATATCTGTAATATATTCTGATATATTAAGACTAGCGCTCCTTGCTTTATAACGTTGAAAATTGAGACACATTGTTTTTACAATCGCGGTACATGCTAACTGTATAATTAGCAAGGTGATTATTAAAAACAGTGCTCCCATTTCTATTATTTTGTTTGCTTTATTCGTTATTTTACTGACTGCTTCATTTAAAGCATTTACTTTATCATTCTGTCTGATAATTTTTATTTTATTATTAAAATTGTACCCCATATTTTTAGCTTTATTAGCTCCTAAAGGACGTACGGTTACTACTTCCTTTGGCCTTAAATTTCTATTATGGTTGGGATCCCAGATTATTGGCCTTGTCTGGGCCCTTGCCGGTTTCCCTGCTGATTATTCTGCAGAGTCTCCCAACTTTTTTTGTTGCTGTACAGTTCGCTACTATATGTCCTGGTCTGTTACACCAATGACATATTGTTTGGTTCGTGCCCTTCGGCGTATTCACAGTATTCTGATTTCCTTGAACCCCCTTAAATGGATTCGGTTTTCGGTTCACGAGATTCTTCTGTTGTTGTTTCCAGTTTGATTGTACTTGTTTTTGTTGCCTATTTTGCTCCGGTTGGTTTGGTTGCCAATTCGGTTGGACATGGTTAAATTGCCAATTCTGCTGTGGTCTGTTCCATTGTTGATTTCCCTGGTTCCGATTATTAGACCCTTGATTTACGTTGCTCTGACCGCTCCTGTTGTTGCACCTCCAGTTCGTCTCGTGTCCATATTTTAAACACTTTTGGCAGTACAGTGTGTTTTCCCTAGTTAAACACTTTTCTCGCGTATGCCCACGTTTATTGCAGAATGAACAAATTATTTTCTCTTGTGGTGCTCTCGAAACGTTAAGCCTTTCTTCTGGTCTCTGGTAACCCACGCGATTATTTACAGGAGGTGTTATATACGATTCAATCGAATTCATATTGAATATTGGTGTGATATTGGGTTGATGAATGGAGTTACTTCTTTGTATTTCCACCAGCGTGTTTACTGCTATTTCAGTCATTTCCTCAATACTTTTCCCTTTCACATTTAACATGTGCGTTCGTAACGTTGCATCTGTTAACCCTGTTCTAAACGCCTTATTTGCCGATGTCGTTACCATGGATACAAGTGCGCTGTCACCTACTCCCTCATATGTGTCTTTTACTATTTGCAATGCCTGTGTTTTTTTCATGTTGAGGCGTCTTGCGAACTGCCGGATGTCCTCATTGCGCAATTGGCTGCAATTCTGGAGTTCTGACAACGTTACGTCTAATGCAGCTGTTGGTAGGTAGACTCTTCGTATCGCTAGGTATAATTCCTCTAGAGTGTTGACTTGTTGTGTGCCTACAAGATCATAAGCGTCTCCATATAATCTTTGTTTGACGCATTCTATGTAAAGTGGTCTGTTTGCTTCAGTTGCTTCATGTGTAGCTAACTCGCACGCCTGTATGAACTTATACACCTCACCTCTCAAATCTGGTGACTGTGTCCCTGAAAACAGTGGGACAATACTGCTTGTTATTTTTGCTATTTCTGCGATACCCATTTTGCTTTGATGTGTTCCTGATGGTCTGACTGCAGGAAATGAATTTGAGTTATACTCCTCTGGATTGACTATGGCTGGGATAGCTTCCTTATGGTATAGTGTTTGGTCGTTCACTAGCGCTATCTCCTGTTTTAGGCGTCTGTTTTCCTCTTTCAATTCTTGTATTCTTGAATTCGTCTTCTCTAAGGATGCACAGTCTTCTCTTGATTTTTGTGCCGATTCCTGTTCTAACGTTTTATTTAATGTTTCTTCGGTTAAACCTTTCTTCTCTAATAATTCCCTTAGTTTTACGTTCTCGCTTTCTAAGTTCGCTAGTAAGTCTTCCTGAAACTCTTTATTTACTAAATAATTGTCGTATCTATTTCTTAACGCGTTAAACTCTAATTCCCATGTTTTTGAATCTTCTGTCTTATTCTCTATTATGTGGTTTAGGAATTTAAGTAATTCCTCTACTATTGCGTCTGCTTTTTCTACACTTGTATGCTCTTTTAGGTCCCCTACTCTAGACTTTATCAATTCTACGTTTTCTTTGTTGCCTACTGTGTCTTTCAAAGTTGCCCAAATCCTGGATATGAATTCCCCTAACTGGCGTTTCAGTTCTTTATGGGCTCTATCCAATTCTAAGTAAGCTTGCTCCTGTAATGACTCGGCCATGAATTAAACGAACGACATATAATTTAGTTGTTTTTTATTCTATTAATATTTCAGTTATGGGTATTTTTCCCAATTCTCGTACTTACAACTTTATTCAAGCGACTACTTAGCGACATCGATTATCGTTAATCGTTCCTTAAAACGTTTAATTCTTTATACTACTCATAGTACTTTAGACTGAGAAACAATTAAAATTTTTATTGTGAAGTTTCAACTTCCTTAACCGGCTTAGCTTTCTTGCTCGTTTCGTTTACCGAGCGTGCAGTAAACATTCGCTGTACATCTGTTCATTAGTTTGTACGCTGAAACTCGCTGCTGCTTTGTTTCAAGCAGAGATGAAGCGTCAAAATTTTCGTGACCGCGCTGTTCTGCTTTGTTTCAAGCAGAGACGAAGCGTCAAAATTTTTGTGACTTCGCTGAGGTAATTTAAGACCTCACAGAAAGGAACGAACGCTCTGCCTCTATTTCTTCGCGGCCAACAAAACTGCAACGTTTGCAATCTCGGATTCGGACGATTAACCTAGTGAACTCGTTTGAGTTATTTATTCGTTAATTACTTGCTACCTTTGATTGTTTTTATCAGCAAGCAATTGTAATTGCTTGTCATTTAAACAACCAATCTAATTTTGCTTTGATTCTCCAACCGATATGAAGTCTCTAAGCGCTTTACTTTAAATGTTTAACTTCTGACAATGGTTTTTAAAATAACCTCATGCCTCATGTCATGCCCTTACGACTGTGTGACGTATTGTTTAGAAAAAATGTTTTACTTAGAATTCAGACAAACTGATTAATTATCGATTAATCAAATTACGATGTGCGACTTTGAAATCAAATACATTAACTGTTAAAACTTATTTAACCTGTGTAATTTGAATACAAATGTCTAAGACACACCCGAAACTATACAACTTAACCGTATACTTTACGCGTTTTGTTTTAGTATTGGATTGGTTTCCTGTTTTAACAATTCTGGGAAATTTATCATTTGAACTTTTCCACTTTAAATAGAATCTATTTAAGTTAGCAAAATTATTATGATTTTCGCCAATTTGTCTCACAGTAACCAATACACATAAACCAGTATCTTTCACCAGGATATCTGCTGATTTGTTGGCATTCGACTGCCAACGCTGAAAATTAAAATGCTCTTAAATAAATGTATAATTTGGTTATTTTAAATCTGTAGTTATTTTTATTAGTGAACGTACTTTACTTTTCACTAATTCCACAGTTTCCGTACTAACGTTCACCTATTGGTTTTTTCTTTTTTTTTTTTTTTTATATATAGTTCCCTATTTCACACTTTTAAGTTCAGACTAAAACAAAAAAAAACACTATCACTTTTATTTCTTGATAATCTTAATTTTCCTTCAAAACCAACAAAAAAAACTTCCTATTTTCTCTTTGTATACTTTATACTTTATCCTATAATTATAAAAACATAAGAATGACTTCCCGAGTGAAATGGGTCGACCTCAGCAAAGATTTTGTCCAGCTAATGCTATTGGACAGATAAGTTTGCTGTGCAATTAAGCTAGCATCCTTTTGATGTAACCGATGATTTTGGGACCTGAAAGTTATTTTATGTTTTATATAATATATATAAAATAATATATTTGATATAATAATAGAATTAAATTCTTTCAATTCTATTACTATCCTTTTCACTTTTCCTTATTATTTGATTCTACTTTTATTTTCCAATTTTTTTACTTTCCCTGTTTTAATTTGTCCTGAACTTATTATTTCACTTTTTTGTCAATTTTCCTTTTTTTTTCTCTTAAACTTGTTTTTCGCATATACGATCACTTGCTCCTAACTTTTAATTTTAACTAGCTTATAAATTATAACTTTTCCTTTTCAATTTATTCTTTTTTTTGTTTTTTTTTTAAAATGCTATAATACTTCTTTATGAAATTTCATTTAAAGGTATGTCGTGTTCTAATTTATTTTATTCTAAAGATACTTTCCACTTAAATTTTTCACACACATTTAAGGTAATTTGAAGTTGTATTTTAATTTTATTTGGTCACTCTTATACTTTCGATTTCAATTTAATCCTAACATTATTATTTCACTTTTGAAATTTCCTGGCAACTTTATTTCTAAATTATTGTTTCACTTCCTGTCTTCCCTAAACTATTCAGATATTGATTATTTAAATATCTCATTCTACTTACTTTTTTCCTTATCGAGCGATCCTCGGCTCGAAAATTCCGGCTGCGCCAATTGTTGTACCTTTCCTAAGGGTGGTCTTCCGATAATTTAGTTGTCCTTTTGACGACTAGTTAAACTCCTTGGTGTTGTGTTTCTTTAATACTTTATTTATTAACGACTGATTTTTATATTACTTTACTTTAGTTTGCTTTATATTTAGCAATGTTCCTTATTACACTTAACACTACATTTATTTACACTTCTTAATATAATAAACTCACACGCGACTTTATACGCGGCTTAACGACCTCGTCGTTTCGATATTTACACAAGACTCTGGTTGGAATCTTTTCTAGATTCCACGTTAGCTCGGTCGACACAGACGTCGACCGAACTGAAGTGGGTCAGTATGCCGTGTTTCGCAATATTAAAATTGTAATATTCGCAGAATCAATACGCGGAAGAAAATCGTTCTCAATTTAATTCTTCCGCGTGTGGATTCTGATCGTTGGTTATTTCAAACCAAGCGATTCAATGGTTTGGAAGCTTGCTAATGAAAGCTAGCTTCCACAATCCACTCCAGTCGCCACGCGCTATGGATTTTAGGGTTTGGAAGCTCGCTACTAAATGCCAGCTTCCATAATCCATTCCATGCGAAGTTTTCTGGTTGTTACCTTAGCTTTGGAGGTTAATTAAACCAAAGCTTGACTAAACCAAATTAAACTAAAGCTTTGGCTGACCAAGCGAAGTGCTGTGGTTGCAAAAATGTGAACTTGGCCTTGACTCACTCGCGGAGTAGTATTATAAAAACAATAATACTGGCCTTGAAAGTTCTCGTCAAACGGAAGTGGAAATTGCGATCGCGACATACAACACTACTATGCCTGATTGATTTTTCTAAAGCTTTTGACTGTGGATCATACTCTGCTGTGTAAAAAGCTAAGTAGTTATTTTTATTTTAGTAGTAGTGCAGTTAATTTGCTTAGGAGTTACCTCGGAGGAAGAATGCAGCATGTAAAAATTGGAAGGAAATTGTCCTCATTTCAATTTGTCACCAAAGGAGTCCATCAAGGGTCAATTTTGGGTACTCTATTGTTTTCAATGTTTATTAACGACATGCTTCGATACATGCTTACGCTAATGTTATCCAGATCTATTTATCAAGACCTATTAGTCTTGTTGAAGATTTTTGCTGACTCTATTGTGATTTATCCTCTCTTAACACTTGGGCTGCTTCCAATCTGCTCCGCATTGATCCTTCCAAATCAAAAGTACTTCTTATTATAAGAAGGTATTCTTTTTTTGATGACATCCCGCCTTTGATCTTTGGCACTACTCAGTTGGAGATTGTAAGCAAGGTAAAAAATCTTGGATTCATACTCAACTCCAAATTTACGTGTACGGACCATATTAATGCAATGTTGGGAAAATTTATGGAATCTTACGGTGCTTAAGTTCGTCTGCCAACTACACTCCTCTTGAGACCAGACACAGACTCGTCAAATAGTTGATTAGTGTGGATTAGCAGAATATCAAAATATTCAAAACATTATGTTTTTACATACACGTAAAATGTTATCTAGTATGTTATTACTACATATATGTTATACTATTTATGTTACCTAATTTAATGTATATTAATTGTTATTCTTAGTTTTAAGTAAATTATTATTATTATTATTATTATTATGCAGTAATTAATTACTACACAAATAGGACAGTACTGGCAACTAAGGCCATCGACTGATAAGGGGATAGAGGGGATAGATAGGTAGAGAGAGAGAAAGATAACAAACACAATTTAAACATCCATGCGTATGGGGATTCGAACCACCGTCCTCAAGGTTGAAAGGCAAGTGCGTTACCTTCCACGCCATCGAGGACCGCCAAGTAAATTATTAATCTTATGTTTTATATTTATTTTTTAATATTTAAATCTGTTTTTCTTGTTTGTATTATATTACGCTGGTGCACTATAAGAGACTTATGTCTTAGTGGGCAGTTAAAAATTTAATAATAAATTGAAATCGAGATTGAAATAAAAAGATTTTGAAAGTACACACTTCTTTAGCTTCTTCTGCTAAACTGATGTCGCTGTCGCGTTCATATACACAGCAGGAAATATCAAGAATGTACTGATGCGTGTACCGAGTGCACCTGGTTCGCTTAAAGAATCATTGAATTCACCTTCTTCACGAAGAAAAATATGGAGTCATCGTTGCTGAGTCCGGAGACGATGCAGCCACAAATGCCACGTTTCTCACTCCGTGGTACACCAACTAAAGCCTTACCTGGTTTCGATGATGATGGTATCGTAGTCGCCATCCGTTTATCGTAAAATGATTTCGCGAGAAGATAACAGCAATAGCGATGGCGACGAGTAACCAATGTGAGCATCAGAGGCAGTTCCCAAAGGTATTGAATTCACCACGCCAATTTGTAACACCAATGTCTGCATCTGCTCGATAGTGAGAAAGGCTTCGCCAATTACACGCTAATTAAAGTGTTGAATATAGGCTACCACTCGAACTGAAGTTCTCCACGAGGATAGTCTTGTTACACATTTCAAAATCCTCATCGGACCTGTTTACCAAGGATACAGTCGTATGCTTCAGCTTTGCCTCAAACTCTTCAGTTGTAACGATGTTCGGGTTCATAAGTTCTTACTTGAGTATCCTTTCTCCATGTAACCAGCGTGGAGTCCGTCCAGGTGCATAGTTTAAGTGTCTTTCCTAAGCCGATCGATTGAACCCGATTAATTAACCGCGTAATAGCAGCGCTCGACATAACGCGAGAAGTAGTATCGATACTGGTTTCAGTAGAGCCACTCGAGTATGGGATGCAATGAGATACACCGTGGTCTAGCGCGTTTGGTGGAATGAATCGTGGTAATGAAATTTCTGGTATACGATGCATATCCTGTCAACACGCACTCGACGAGCTTAACAGGTTTGCTGACAGCGGGTCCATCCTAAGTCTGTCAGCCACAAATGTTGGAAGAAAATTTTAAGCCGCGTAATCACCGGTGCCAGCAGTTCCAATGGATAAAAACCGCTAGAGATTTTTGACAGTACCTGACTCCTTTTAACACTAGCGCAGGTTATGCGTACATAGTAAAGACAGTCTTCCACCGTTTTCTAATTCAAACCAATCATCTTCGGGCCTTTGGAATCGTCTTGTTAACGAACTTCAATCGATTGCTGAATGCGATTAACGCTTGCACATGTCGAGTTAGACACTTATTTACTTAACTCCATACCTGCTCGAGAAAACAGCTTAATAAATTCATGTTGTAATTTTTTTACCTCAGCTCCTGCATTCGCGCCCAATAGGACATTATCCACGTAGAAATCTTCCGCTACCACCTTTAAATCCCAGGGAAACTATGTCCGGTAATCCTCAGCTAATTTTTTCAATACTCGAACCGAACGAAATGGTGCACAGGAGATCCCATACGTAACGGTGCATAACTGAAATCGCACACAGACTGAGAGCAAGTCTCATTGAAGGTTGGGTCCGACATGAAGACAGTCGTTAAGCATTTCCGCCTTTGTATGAGCCATCAAACTTCTTGAGCAGTACGGTAAGTAGTGGTTATAGGCCGGTTCTGGGACAAAGGAAAAGTGGGAATAAAATTTAGGAGTGTGCCTTTGCTAAAAATTGGGTTGTGTCTTTGCTCTAATTTGCTTTTTGTCCTTGCTGAAAGTATAGTTTTAGGGGTTTTTTAAATGAATATTGCATTTTTCGTACTTTAGGATTGAGTCTTTGCTAAAATATGTTTTTAGGGGTGTTTTCTCGGGTAATTTTTTACCTTTTAGCCGATAGGTTTGTAACTATGCTATCGTCCACCAGATGGCCATCGTGAATAAATGCTTTGGAATGTTCATTTAGGCTTGTGTCTGTGATATAGACTTAGGAATGCCGATCGTTTGCTATACCGAAGTAGATGGCGTTAGTGGGGAGTTTTTAGTGTAGCATACTTTTTTAGTCTTTTTTCTAATTTCTCGGGTTGGTTATGAGGTGTGATTTTGTCTTTGGTGTGAATAAATAGGGAAGAGAAAAGCGTAGCATACTTCTTTAGTCTTTTTTTTCTAATTTCTCGGTTTTAGGAATGAAGGTTTGATTTTGTCTTTGGTGGGAATAAATAGGGAAGAGAAAAGCGTAGCATACTTTTTAGTCTTTTTATATGACGTGTGTTTCGTATATCGGTAAAGTGCTAAGCTATTGTAGAAGTCAGATGTTTTGCTATGTGGTTGTTGTTGTTGTTATTTATTTTAGGGGATGATTCACTTCGGCACTTTGATCGCCAGCTGCAACAATCTGGCTCCGAAGTTCTGTGGAATATCAATTAAATAAAGTCGTAAATTAAGGTTCGGTTGACATTTTAATGGGATAACCTTTTTTATAAGCACTTGCACTATGAAGCGTGAGTGTTTGTGTACACAGTAGTAATTTCGGGTCTTTGATCACCTGTTGTGTGATAGTAGGGAAACATGCACGTGTTTGTACACGCATGAAAATGCACCATTATCATTTTCGGGTTTTTATCGCCAGGTGCAACAATCTGTCCCCCGAAGTTCTATGGAATTTCAATTAAATAAAGTCGAAAATTACGGGTCGGTTGACCTTTTAGGGGATAATCTACAGGCGGACGGATGGGATACTCGAAGCTATTGTTGTAGGAGTTTTTTTTGCGGTGTGTTTGTGGTATTTATTGTTAATTCATAGCAACCCAAATCAACCTTTTTATCGCCAGCTGCACTATGCAGCGTGATCGTTTTGGGTACGCTAGCCTCCTGCTGTGTGTGAGTGTGTGGTTGTTGTATCACTTCAACTATTGTATCAAGGTGCACTCACCACACTCTGGGGACCCGTTCCCTTTCCGTGGGAAAAAAAAATGTTCAACGTGTGCAGGTGTTTACAAATAACTTCCATTTTCGAATCTAGCGAACGATTTTTTCGTATAAATAGATGCTACATTTCAGGAGCAAGTCAGAATCCGATATTCACTTGGTGAGTAACGTTTTCTCGTGGAACTGGGTACTGAAAGGTGCCCGTTCCATTACACTTTGGTTGACATCTGATCGCCATAATCATTGGTGGAACCTAACCGCCACTATAACAAAAAGGTATTGTTATCTAGCCCCTGACAAAATCAGATTCTGTCAGGGTACGATACAATTAATAGGGAAAAATTTTTTGTTTAGGATTCAATTAATTTTTTTTCTTTTTTGTTTAATTTTAATTTTTGTTTAATTATTTTTCGTTTTTTATATTTGTAAAAAATTGTTTGTTTTAATTATTTTTCGTTTTTATATATTTTTTAAAATTGTTTATTTTAATTATTTTTTGTTTTAATATTTTTAGAAGTATATTATTTAAATTTTTTCTGTTATATTTGTTACTTTTTTAGAATTTTATTTTTTATATTTTTTTTAACATTTTTCGTGTTTTTTAAACTTTTATATTTTTAATAGTAAACTTAGTTAATATATTTGTCCATTTTATTTTCGAATACATATTGTAAATTTTTTTGTCTTGATTACTTTGTGTAATTATTTTTTTCCTTTTTATATATTTGTAAAAAATTGTCGCCTTTTTTAATATTTTAATATGTTCGAATTCAATTCGAATTTTTTGTTGTTATTTTTTCCTTTTTATGTTGTTTTTTTATATGTATTTTATTCGAATTTTCCTCTTTTTTTCCTTTTTCAAATAATGTGTATGTATATTATTATAGTTTATAATATATTTATATTCATTTATATATTTTTATTTACTTAGTTTTTTTATTTTTTTTGTTTATTTTTAGAATTGAAATTCGCACACACACGAGTATATATATACACATATATCAAAGTTTAAAAAAATGCAATTCGTATGCAAAATATGTGGCACTTGCTTCACAGCAAAATACAATTTAGTTCGGCACACTAAGGCCATGCATGAGGAGAAACTCTTAGAATGCAATGATTGCAAAAGAAAGTTTAAACGCAATTACATGTTGCAAGCACATAAGTGCGTAAAGACAATGCAATGCAACGTGGGAGCTGGTACTTCAGCTGAACTGAGGACAATTCAAAGCACTACAACATCCTACTGCGCAGGATGTAAGGAAAATGTAGCTGCAAAGAATTGGTCCTATCACGTCAGGACAAACAGGCACAAGAAAAACTGCTGTGTATCCACAAACAGCAGTTTGATACATTTAAAGGGTACCTTCAATGAAAGAATAGAATCTTTCATATATGAAAATAAGGATGAAGGTACCCTTGTGCCGGAAACATTTTTCCAGAACGGAAAAGACGACATGTGCCGAGAGCTACAGATTAGCCTTGAAAAGCACATGTCGTATAAGTTCAACTTGGAGATGTTTTGTGAGTTTGTTAAAATCACAACTGACGCTGAAATGATTGTGGACTTGAAATAATTTCAGACCAAGATGACGATAGTTCAGCTGGAGGAGCAAATAATGCCAGTCCTAGATGAGATGTTCGCTAGCTTAAGGAAAAAGATAAGCGAATTCCAAGAGCGAGACAGTGGCTGGAGCCTGTCGCGGATATCTCATCTAGAAGTGAACATAAACCAATACAGGGCATTGAAGGGCTCTTCATATATCCCCCTACCAGCAGTCCTGAATAAGAAGCATGCCTGCATCAACATCAAAAACACCGATGTTTATTGTTTTAAATGGGCAGTGATTGCAGCGCTGAGCCCCACCGAAATTCATGCAGAAAGGCCCCAAAATTACAACATTCGGAATATTGAAGATAGCGAGATAAGTCTATCTAATGGAATGGTTGTAAACTTTGGGTGTTTAGCATTTCCGCTAGCACTCAAAGACATTGCACGCTTCGAACAGATTAATGCCGATATAAGTGTCAATGTTTTCGGGTTTGACGAAGATATTAGTGCTATAGTCGGCCCATACTATAGCACCAACGCAGAAAAAAAATATCACGTCAACATGCTTCTTATTCAAGACATGGAACGATCCCACTATGTGTGGGATCCTATATCCTAAAAATCCTAAAAATCCTATAAATATTTCTCTTTTTTGTTTTTAAATTTCTTTCTGTTTTCCAATAAAATTTGTTTATAAGAATATATTGCGTTATACTTATACACATATCTTTTTTTCTCTTTTATTTTACATTATGTCATTAGACTGGCACGCTCCCAACAGACGCATAATGACCATGTAGCACATTTCTGCAACAGCTGCCTGCAGTACTCCAGAAGCGGCGACATCATGGGCAGGCATAACTGTAATAAGGTCGTCACAGTTATGCCCGAGCAGAATAGGGCGACCATAGCATTTAAGAACCATGAGCGTAAGCTCTTAGTCCCATTCGTTGTCTATGCAGACTTCGAATGTATTTTAAGTAGTGTAGATAGTAGTAGTAATAGTAATAATTTACTTAGTAAGCATATACCAGTGGCCTTTAGCTATAACATTCATTGTAGTTATGATAATAGGTTAAGTAGATTTGTAATTTATTCGGGGGAGGATGCTCCCACAAAATTCGTAGAATTTTTAGTTAGGGATATTTTAGATGTATATTATAAGTATTTGAGTGTTATAAAACCGATGGCCTCCTTAACACCTCAGCAGTCAATGCATCAGAGTCAATGCAAAAACTGCCATATTTGCAATTTGGAATTGGGTGCAGACAGAGTGGCGGATCATTGTCACCTTACTGGCGACTATAGGGGTCCAGCACACAACAGCTGTAACCTACAATTCCAAATTGCAAGTTTTGTTCCCATATTCTTTCATAATTTTTCTGGGTATGACTGTCATTTGTTCATCAAGGAATTAAATTTAATTGATGGGGATATAAATGTGATTCCTATGAACAAGGAGTTATACGTCTCTCTTTCAAAGCATATTAGAGTTAGCGAGAAAAATACAATTGAGCTAAAATTTTTAGATTCCTTCCGGTTTATGGCCGCAAGTTTGGATGACCTGGCATCAAATTTAACAGCGTCAGACTTCCACACAATCCACCAAATGTATCCAAGCAATAATGAATTTAGTCTTTTAAAAAGAAAAGGTGTATTCCCATATGAATACCTAAATTCATTAGCGCGACTTGAAGAAACTTCTCTTCCTTGTCGAGAGGAATTCTTCAGTCGCTTAACAAACAAGCAATGTTCGGTTGACGACTATGAACACGCCGTTAAGGTTTGGCAAACATTCAATTGTCAAACTCTTAACGACTACATGCTTTTATATCTGAAAATGGATGTTCTTATTTTAACAGACATTTTTGAAAATTTCAGGAAAGTCTATAAAAATATTTATGAGTTGGATCCATGCCAGTATTACACTGCCCCAGGATTATCCTGGGATGCCATGCTGAAAAGCACTCAAATAGAACTAGACTTGTTTACAGATATAGACATGTATATGTTCGTACAGAAAAGTATAAGGGGAGGCATTGTCCAGTGCTCTAAGAGGCATTCAAAGGCTAATAACAAATATATGGTGGATTATGATTCCAATAAGCCATCAGAATAGTTGATGTATTTGGATGCCAATAACTTATATGGCTGGGCAATGTCGCAATATCTTCCTTATGGTGGTTTTGAGTGGATTCAAAATGCTGAAGAATTTGATGTACAATCAATCCCCGAAAATTCATCTTTCGGCTATATTCTGGAAGTGGATTTAATTTATCCAGCTAAGTTACATGACGCTCACAATGATTTACCATTTTGCGCAGAAAATACATAAAAAATCTCCAAATGGTAAATTTGCGCAGCTGATAACTGATTTAACCGACAAGAATGCTTATAGAATTCACTATCAGAATCTATAAGCATCAGCAATGTCTGAAGAATGGTTTAAAGCTTGCTAAAATTCATAGAGTTTAAATTCATAGAGAGTAAAGTATAAACAGTCTTGTTGGTTAAAGCAGTATATCGATCTCAACACTCACCATAGAACCTTGGCTAAGAAGAAATTTCTTCAAATTATTGAATAATGCCGTATATGGAAAGACGATGGAAAATGTTGACAAGAGGAAAGATGTAAAAATTGCAACTGAATGGGAGAGTAGAGGAAGACGTTTAGGAGCTCGCGCATTGATTGCTAAGCCCAATTTTCACAGTGTATGATACTTCACTGAAGATATGGTGGCAATTCAAATGAGTAGAGCTCGATCAGTCTATAATAAACCAATTTACTTGGGGTTTGTTGTGTTGGAGTTGTCAAAGTGGAAAATGTATGATTTCCACTATGATTACATGAAGCCTAGATTCACAACAAACCTCAAGCTAAATTATATGGACACAGACTCCTTTATTTACTCAATTCGTTGTGATGATTTTTATGTTGATATTCGGGATGATATCGATTCGAAATTCGATACTTCCGAATATCCCTCCAACAATTCTTTCCATATACCGCAGAAAAATGCCAAGGTTCTGGGTATGATGAAAGACGAGAATAAAGGAAAAATTATGAAGGAATTTTTAGGTCTGCGCTCAAAAATGTATTTCATCGATGTTTTTGACTGCAGACCTATTAAGAAGGCCAAAGGTGTAAAGGCCACTGTTTTAGATAAGTTAAGTCTTAGTGACTATAAGCATTGTTTAGTTAATAAGAGTATAATTTATGGAGACATGTATATATTTAGATCTAAGCTCCATGAAATATATACTCAACATATTCGTAAGATAGCTTTAAGTGCAATAGATGATAAGCGTTATATTAAGGTAGATGGTATCCACACTTATGCTTGGGGCCATTATAAGATAGGTTTAATTAATGACTTAGATTTAAGCAATGATGAGGAATTTTTTGATGACTTAGATTTTTAAAATTTCTTCATCAAATCAAAACAAAATTTCTAAATAAACACAAATGTATTTATTTAATTCCTAAAAAAAAAATGTATAAATAAAATACAAATATATATACATATTTAATTCCTAAAATTTGTAAATAAAATAAATATATATGTATATACTACATATTTATTTCAAAATGGATGCAATTTCTTAGGACTAATACATTTTAAGGTACAATTTTCAGAGTATGCATGACATCGTACAGAAGTTGGAAAAGTTTATATAATGTTAGGTTGAAACAACTTAGATAATTTTCTTAATTTCGCCGGTGACTGGAGTATATTCAAAGATTCTATCATGGATGAGCACACAGTATGCAGATGTCCCAGCCGGAATGTTCTTCAATGTTTTGAATTCAATCCTAATATCAATAGGTCCAGTTTTTATTGCTTCGTTCTGATGTGTTACATCCAAAACAATTATCGGAGCTTCATCTTTAAATTGTTCACGTAGGAGCAGAGGTTGTGGTTCACGCATAAAATAACTTTGTTGAAATTTAGCATACATATCATATAGGATAGCATAACGATCACTGTCGAATTTCAGATTAAGATCATCATAGGGATACGTATCCGAGTTAAGATGTACTTTTATATCGGTTAAATCACAATGCTTAAAATTGTTATCTCTCCTAAAGGCAATCAGAATATAGCGTGGTCTCTCATTTTGTGCTGCTAGCTTTACATTCCACAAATGATTGGTTCCTTGAGTAAGAGAAGGATTAAAATGACAATCCCAACTGCGAAATGATATTGTTAAAGGTTGTGCACTCTGAATGGTTTTGAAAATTTTCAATTTTGTATAATCAGCCAATTTTATATGCGGAATTTTCCATGTGATGTTTGTTAGTTGTAATTTTAATTTTTCATTTGCAAATCCGAGTAGATTTTTTAACGGCATACAGAAATTAAAATATCCGCTTTTTACTTCCAGTTCTTCATCAAAAAACCATCCGGCATTTGTCAACATGTTGCTCTCATTCGTATTCAGAGAAACATAATTCTTCATTGCAGTTGTTACACCCAAATGTCGGGTGCGATCAATTTCCATACCATTAAGCTCATAGCGAATCTCATCAAACAGATATGCAAGGAAATTATTTTTCAATTTACCACTTTTTGATAGTGTTCCATTTTCTAAAGTGATAAATCCTTCGATATAAATATAACTCTCACTGGGCAAAACATAGAGATCTTGGTTTTGAATTGAAATTCTAATTTCATCGTTGTTTTTAAATGATTGCAAATACGGTGAATAGCTGTGATAATCTTTTTTAATAATACTATCATCGTAAATCGGTTTTTGTGTAACAGTTAGTATGCCACTCATTATTTCTGTTTTAATACAAGTCCCAGCGATTTTAAAAATTTGTTGTTGTTCGTTGTTAATGTCTTGCCTTTATTTGTTGATTGAGGATCCTTTAATCTTGATTGTTCAACCGTCAATGTAGGAATGATTGAAGATTCATGGATGAGTGTGTTTTTATTGTAAATAATCATATTAGTCGATGGGTTTTAAATGAAGTCTTAGAGTTATTGTTTCTCCACAAAAATTAATTAATTTTCCGCTTTGATCGACAACCTTAACTGTAACCGAACTTATGGTGTTTATTGGTAAATAGATCACATTTTTCGGAATTTCGTCTATTTTATATCCAGAACTAACCATCACTGCAAACATATGAATTGTATGCGCTGGTTCGTTGTTAATATGAACCGACCACAATGTTGCACTCAAGGTGTATCGCAGATATATTCGTTATATTCAAAGGTAGGTCTGATGCATGTGATTTTCCTGCTTCCAACTCAATATTACTGAAGCCCAGTAATGAACCAATTGTGCGTCCCTTATTAAAATAAATAATATCTTTGCTGGATTCTACAATTGCTTGAAGTGTATTGCGATTTGCAAATATTGTTAGGGTTTCAGCTGGTTCTAACCTAGTATATTCCTCTTTAATATATCAGCAATATCATCGAGCTCATATGAACCAACTGGAATTTCAATGATGTGATTACCTATGTGAAACAAATTGTTGTCAACATCAACGTTAGGTATGGAATTGTAGCTGTGGAAATCAACGAGACCACACACATAGTTTCTGTCCAATTCTATTGCTGGAAATTAATCGGCCGTAAGAACTGACTCGTTACCGCTCAGAGTAAGTGTTATAGGCATCTCGAATGTTAATAAAGAAATGAAATTAAAAACATGAAGAATATGGTTTTATTTAAAAAATTTTTATTTAATTCTAAAATACAAAATTCATATATAAAAAAAAAAAAAAACAATGAATTTTTATAGTATAGCATTATTGTTAATCCAAGAGTTATGATCATTCGAAAAGCCTAACCATTTAACAAGACATCTGCTTCCTTTGGTTTTGAGAATTTTTTCAACGAGGTATGTGTTGGGGTATCTTGTCTTCAGCAGTTCACTTTCATAGAATCCGCCTTTAACAGAATTGCCTTGATAGTCTTCCAAAATATATGTTGTTGGATTCGTGATTTGTATAGTCTTTATTTTGAAAATTTCTGTTGTCCAGTTCGGTGTATAGCCTTTCTCAAAAATGTGCTTTTATTTGCTGATTCTCACAAAGTCACCCTTGCGGAATTTCGGTTTATTGAAAATTTTCAAGTTATTATATGCAGTATTTAATAAAGAGGCTTCATTGGCAGCGTTAACATTCTCAGGAGCCATTTTAATAGTTCTATGTATTTTCGCATTATATTTATCAACTAAATTTTTATAATTATCAATCCATCGATATGATCCGTGATAGCTGAATTCCTTCCACATCATACCTTTAAGGGTTCTGTTGAAACGTTCAACGATTGAAGCTTTTAATATGCTATATGATGAGTAATGATTGATGTGATATTGCGTCATCAAATTTTTAAATTGATTGTTGAAGAACTCTTTACCATCATCGGTTTGTAGATTTTTTGGTATTCGCCCAAATTTTAATATTTTATCCATAGCTTTACTAAAATCAGCAGAGTTTTTAGTTTTTAGTGCTATAGCCCAAGAAAATTTTGAAAATGTATCGATTATGGTAAGAAGAAAACGATATCCATCATTAGATGTGGAATAATTACCCATTTCCACTAAATCTGCCTGCCAGAGATCATCTATTCCTTTGGTTATTACTCGCCTTCGCTTAAAGTTCTTACGAGCTTGCTTGTGAATCTCTTCCACTAAACCTCTCTTCATCGACATTTGTTGGCTTTCTTTTTCCTTTTTCCACTTCTAAATTTTAGCTTTCTTTTTTAATTCCTCTATGTATTTGCGTGTATTTTGAGTTATTGTGAAGATATGATTAATGTCTTTGAAAATATTTTCCTTTAGTACTGTGTATTCCTCTCGTATATGATTGATTTCTTTGTAGATATTGTCATTTAGCAATGCGTTTTCCTCTCGTATACTTGTGATTTCTTTGTAAATATTGTCTTTTAGCAATGCGTTTTCCACTCGTAGTCTTATGTTATTCTGGTCAATATTTCTGTGGATGGACTCCTTTAGCAATGTGCTCTCATCTTGAATTTTCGAGGTAATCTGATTTAGACTTTCAGCCACAAATGCTTTTGTAACAGCATTACATTCCTCTTTAGGTTCTCCAACATTTTTAAGCGCCTTTTCTGGAAGTTTACATTTCTATCATAGTCCACATTAAGGCCTAAAGTGTTTAGAATATTTCTTTTTAATTTTATTTGGTTTTCACCTTGCTGAGAATAATGACCGAACTTGTCAACGCTCATTTTAAGATTATTATTTTAAAAACTATTTTATAAAATGTAACTTTTTTTTCTGCAGGTATTGCATCATATGCTAATATTAGTCATAAGTTGGTAATACTAAAGATGTATTATCTATATCAATAGATTTAATTCTTTTGAACTCTACGTCTAAAAATCCGTGTATGCTTTGAATTATTGTGTAGATCTGTTTGAATTCCTTGTAAATATTTTCGTTTATTAATGAGTTCTCTTCTTGAATTTTCGAGGTAATCCGATTTAGACTTTCAACCACAAATGCTTTTGTAACAGCATCACATTGCTCTTTAGGTTCTCCAACATATTTTAAGCGCCTTTTCTGGAAGTTGACATTTCTATCATAGTCCACATTAAGGCCTAAAGTGTTTAGAATAGTTCTTTTTAATTTTAATTGATTTTCACATTGCTGAGAATAATGACCGAACTTGTCAACGCTCATTTTACGAATATTATTTTTTGTTATTGTATATAGCATTTATACAATTATATCTGCTTCCCTAAGTTCTTCAATTATTGAGACTACTTCATTATTATGATTGTTGTGACCAGCAGATTCAGATGATACTAATAATCTTAGCCTATCTACCAACTCATTTGGATCATCCCAATAGATATAATTTGGCTTCTGCTTATTAACACTCATTAAACCGCTTCCTTTGTGTGATGATGTTGAAGATTTATTCTCATTGAATAACTTTTTTATTATTTTGTATTTGGATGCTCTAGTCCCCATGTTTTGCTTAGTTGAGCTATAATAGCGTTTATGAGCATTTGTAGTATTTAAAATTTGTTTGTACATTTGTAGATCTGCATTGTCATAATTTTTAGGTTTCTTTTGGAATAATAGTTCAGACAAACCTGATGTTAAGTTCCAATTATGATTAGAAATAGATATTTTGTTATCATCTACTTCAAAAGTTTTATTACCAATTCTCCATTTACCATCTGAACCTCTATGTGGTCCATATAGAGTATCTAACTTATCCTGCTTTTCCAATTCATATAAATGTGATATATTACTAGACGATTTACTAGCATCTGCTGTTGAATCCATTTGCGAGAAAAAGGGATCTTCTTCATCATCATCATCATTACTCTCAGTAATAGTGTTTGCGGTTCATCTTTGAATGGTTTTTCATTTCTTACTTTAAACGGTGTGCTGGTTTTTAGGAAAAGTTCTTTCTTATTGATTGAGATATTGTTTTTGTTGATTTTATCATTTGATTTAGATTGTTTAACTATTTCTTTTAGAGGTTTTGTGATGGGGCTAAATGTTTCTTCTAATCTTTTCTCCATATCAGCTTCATCTAATTTTAAACTATTAAATTTTTTCTTTAATACATTTCTAGTCTTTATGATGTCCTTAAGTACTTTTTCATCCATTTCGCTCTCCTGTGATTCTTAATGTATCAGGTTGATCAGCTTTTGAACTGCTTTTGAACAGCTTTGAACAGCTTTGAACAGCTTTGAACTGCTTTTGAACAGCTTTGAACTGCTTTTGAACAGCTTTGAACTGCTTTTGAACAGCTTTGAACTGCTTCTGATCAGCTTTTGAACAGCTTTGATCAGCTTTTGAACAGCTTTGAACTGTTTTTGAACAGCTTTGAACAGCTTTGAACTGCTTTTGAACAGCTTTGAACAGCTTTTGAACAGCTTTTAATGAGCTTTTGAACAGCTTTGAACAGCTTTTGATGAGGTCGAACAGCTTTTGATGAGGTTGATCAGATCTATGATGAGGTTGATCGGATCTATGATGAGGTTGAAGTCATATAAAGTACTAATAGATAATAGAAGGATGCATGTGGCTTTATAGTTATAGTTTATAGTAGAATATAATTATCAAATCCCTTTCTATAACGCCCGCCATCAATTGGATCGTCTTTACTTATAACCACGAATCCATATTTATCTTTCCAACATTCTCTGCATATATTTGCAAACTTCTCAAATGACATATCTGTACCCACATGATCACCGTAAATATGTTCCATATTCATTTCGTCTTGTTTGAACATAATTATTAAATTCGCATTATCACGTATCAGATGTTTAGGGATTCGTGTATATGTTTGGCATAAGTAAAAACTATCAATATTTTTATGTCGACCCATACAATCTAACAAATCTAACGATCTAACAAAAAAAAGAAAATGTATAAATAAATATATATATATATAATGAATAAATATTTCATAAATTTTAAATAGATTTGTTTTTATTTGGACAAAAAATTTTATATTTGATTTAGAATTTATTTATTCTAGAATACAATAGCATTAATTTATTTATTCTTAAAATAACACGTTCCACCATGTAGCATGCATAAGTGTCTGGTCCATCGAAACATTCGTTTGAAGCCCAACAACAAGATTTATAATGATGTCCATGATTTGATTGTATTATAATTTCATGCTCGCAACGGCTTAGTTTGATGTAGCATTTCAGAATTTCATCATAATACTCATCCAACAATGATTCCTTTTGTTTGATTAGAAATTCGTGAACTTGCTTTAAAAATATGGAAATATTTACTTTGTCCATGTCTACTCATCAACAATCCAATCTATATTGTTGGAACATTTTTATTCTTATAGCGTATAAAAAGTCTTTTCTAACAGCTTTCCCTCGAAAATTAAACCATATTGAGTTTACGAAGAATAGAATTAATGCATGTACGATCATGTTCAAAATCTCATGCATATACAACCATGTGGACGAGAAACACGTGCACGCATTGCATATATTTTTCCCACGGAAAGGGTCTCAAGAGTGTGATAACTACACCTTTGTTGAAGCGAACAACAATCAAACACTTTCACACACACACACACGCAGCAGGAGGCCGGCGTCCCAAATTATCACGTGTCTATGAATTAACAACCACAACACACACAGCAAGGAAAACTATTCCATCCGCCCGCCTGCAGATTATCCCTTAACAGGTCGACCACAAACACGTGCATGTTTCCCTACTATCACACAACAGGTGATCAAACTACTGTGTACACAAACACTCACGCTTCATTGTGCAAGTGCTGATAAAAAAGGTTATCCCATTAAAATGTCAACCGAACCTTAATTTACGACTTTATTTAATTGAAATTCCACAGAACTTCGGAGCCAGATTGTTGCAGCTGGCGATCAAAGTGCCGAAGTGAATCATCCCCTAAAATAAATAACAACAACCACATAGCAAAATATCTGACTTCTACAATAGCTTAGCACTTTACCGATATACCAAACACACGTCATATAAAAAGACTAAAAAGTATGCTACGCTTTTCTCTTCCCTATTTATTCCCACCAAAGACAAAATCACACCTTCATTCCTAAAACCGAGAAATTAGAAAAAAAAAGACTAAAAAAGTATGCTACGCTTTTCTCTTCCCTATTTATTCACACCAAAGACAAAATCACACCTCATAACCAACCCGAGAAATTAGAAAAAAGACTAAAAAAGTATGCTACACTAAAAACTCCCCACTAACGCCATCTACTTCGGTATAGCAAACGATCGGCATTCCTAAGTCTATATCACAGACACAAGCCTAAATGAACTGGAATGAAATGATTCCAAAGCATTTATTCACGATGGCCATCTGGTGGACGATATCATAGTTACAAACCTATCGGCTTAAAGGTAAAAAATTACCCGAGAAAACACCCCTAAAACCATATTTTAGCAAAGACTCAATCCTAAAGTACTAAAATGCAATATTCATTTTAAAAACCCCTAAAACTATACTTTCAGCAAGGACAAAAAGCAAATTATAGCAAAGACACAACCCAATGTTTAGCAAAGGCACAGTCCTAAATTTTATTCCCACTTTTCCTTTGTCACAGAACCGGCCTATAACCACTACTACGGTATAATGTGGTAAATCGCCTCGCTCGAGATCGATAACTGCCAGACGTATATACCCGTTCATGAAGGCAGTATTATTCTTCACGCATCTTCTCATCTCTGTTGAAATGACGTTCCAATGCATAAAGGCGAGACAACTCACCTGAAATTGTGCTGGCATACCGCGGTTTTGTTTCCTTAAATGGAAGACGCACTACGTATTTTCCATCCGCGTGTATGAGTTCTAACGATGTGCTGCTCGACTAAGGTAGCGTCATCAGCAGGATCAGCAGCTGGCGGTATCGCCGAATGTGGAAACGTTATCTTCTGGATCTGTACACTTCTCTGTCCTGAAAATATGCCTAGTCACATACATAGATTTAAAAACGACGCGCATTTGTGCAAAATGTGATTCGATCCATCACTAATATAGCAGCGAATTGAGTTCTGTTTACCGGTAACAAATAACGTTATATATAATATATACTGTTATATATATATATATATATATATATTGTTATATAATAACAAATACTCGCGTGTTCGAGTAGAGCTTCTTTTAAGACAAATATAGACCAGTAGTCGCTGTCCGCATATACTATGTAGGTCAAACCTCATAGCATTTGACATAGCATTTGCTCCATCTGAAATTTGACGTAACATGGGAGCGTCCTCTTGAGATGTTGTCGGCAGTGACACAAAATGACCAATAAAAGAATTCATTTGCCGCGGTCGATCATATAGCTCTTTGGGGCGCGCCCAAGCTGTTTCGAACGCGAATTCAGCAACCGATACACGCCGAATTAACTCGGCAGCGTTATTCTGTAACACCGATTTCAAATAATATAGTATAGTTTTTGCGTGTTGGAGAGTGTTGATCTTGTGGTGACATTATTATTTAGTTTTATCTAGAACGATGACTTCCGATCAATATATTTTAAAATGATCAATACTTAATTTCTTTTCTGCCACAACTCGGAGATGTTTTGTGTTTTTCCTTTTAAAGTAATTGGCGGGCAGAGGTTTCGAGTGTAACATGCTGTAGGGGGTTTCAAAATGGATTGCAACAACATATACCCATGTCAAATAGTGTACGCTCTGCAACTCCGTTTTGTTGCTGGGCATGTGGAATGGTCAAACTACACTTGGTTCCTTGATACAAAAGATATTTATTAACATCATTGCTACAATATTCGCGCCCGTTATTTGACTGCAAGTATTTTATTTTTAACCGACTGCCTTTCTACAAACTTTTGATACTACTTATTTAAACGCTTAAAAAACTTTCTTTCTTTGCGCCTTCCAAACGAAGGTTCTGAAATCTTTGCTTTTAGGCATACAATCCAATGCTTTATCTGATCAGTGTCTTTCACACTAACGGTCGGTAAAACACCATTTCACCTCAAGACAATCATATCATTTGCTTTCAAATGCCCAAGGCGTGCATGCCATTTCAAAAACTCAGAAGATTTAGATGCTGTCTGTGCAACTGAGGACTCTGAATTTAGACGCATGTAATATAAATTAGCCTTCCCAAAAACTGAAAATATAACATCTTTGTGACAAACAAAATTTTTAAGCACATTTACGTCAATACGCTCACCAGTGTCCGCTGTCCAGAGTCCGGCTTCACAGAAAAGCTTTATTTTCTTTTATTATTTTAAATTCGTTACAATTTAGGTCGTTCGGACTTAATCTATATTTTAACAGTATTCTTTTTTTACAGCAACACTTTGGTTTTTGTGATAGTGCCGTACGACTCAATTCAAGCATACGCGAATGATATTCAAATGCATCTCTCAAGTAAGAATAACCTTAAAGAGTGGTAGCAAAAATTAATGAGGATATGGATAGCATTCTATGCTGGTCAGTAGAGAACTGCCTCCAACTCAATCCATCGAAGTCGACTGTTCTGCCCATCTTCAGAATTAAATTGCGATACTGTGACATTCCCGATATATTCATTGGTAGAAATAAGTCACAGCTTGTAAATGTGGCGGTCAGTTTAGGCTATCGTATAAATACGTCGCTGAGTTGTTCGGACAACATCAACAATTCTGTAAGAAATATTTATTTCATTCTAAGTGATCTTCTGCACTGTTGTATGTCTAAATCACAATCTTTGTTCCGGGTGATATGAAGCTGCAAGGCCAGTATTGTTGTTGTAATTATTTTTAGATGGTGTCTTCCTTTTAGTTTCCCAATTGTCCTCTAGACAATTAATAATACTCCTTGTTGTAGAATTGTAATTACTTTATTTTGTAATTATTGTAGATTTAGTTTATATTTATTCTTTATGTTTAAAACTTTGACTTGTAACGCTTAACACTACTTTTGTACTTTGCTAACTTTTTATGCACTTCTTACTATGAACTAATACGCGACTTTATACGCGGTTAAACGACTTCTTCGTTTCGATATTTACACAAGACACTCGATGGAATCTTTTCTAGTTACCACGTTAGCTCGGTTGACACAGACGTCGACCGAACTGAAGTGGGTCAGTATGTCGTGGTTCACAATTTCCATTATTTCACAGTTTTAAATTTGTGAGATTTGCAAAAATCCAATCGCGGAAGAATATCGTTCTGAATTTAATTCTTCCGCGTGTGGATTCTGATCGTTTGTTTTTCAAGACGAGCGATTTTATGGTTTGCAGAAAGCTTCCACAATCCACTTCATTGCAAAGCGCTATGGACTGTATGGTTTGGAAGCTCGCTATTGAACGCTAGCTTCCACAATCCATTCCATGCGAAGTGTTCTGGTGTTGACTTGGCTTTGGAAGTTAATTAAACCAAAGCTTGACTAAACCAAATATAACTAAAGCTTCGGGCTTACCAAGTAAAGTGCTGTGGTTGCATTAATGTGAACTTGGCCTTGACTCCCTCGCGGAGTAGTATTATAAAAACAATAATACTGGCCTTGAAAGTTCTTGTCTCCCGCAACTGGAAATTGCGATCGCGACATACAACATTGTTATTTTTTCATAATACTACTCCATGAGTGAGTCAAGGCCAAGTTCATATTATTAATGACGGAGATACTAACCTTTATTTAAGCGGAAGTTACGTTACGTGTATGTGACAGCACAATTACGTAGTGTCGATGAATCAGCAATTAGACGAACTACTAATGCAGTCGCAGGTTCGTCAGTTCAATTTACCGTAACCTATTCTCCCACGATACAAAGCACGTTCTATAGCATGACCCTAAGTGGCAGCGATTTAGAAAAAGTACCACAAGCAAAGCAAGAACATCAGCAGTCAGCTTATGTTACGAAGGATGATTCAGGCGAATTCTCAACTTTCAACCTAGACTACAAATCAAGCAAACAATAGTTGACCCAACAACATACTACAACCAACGAACACCCGCATCTGATCATCAGTACTATGGGAATCAAGACCGAAAATTAACAGCGGCCGTTTTGAACACGGCACCTACAAAACGAATACAACCACGTCAGCTACCCAAAAGCAGACATCGATACAACGGGGTGTACATCATCATCTACATCAAAACCAACATCAAGATCAAAATCAACATCAACGTCAAGATCGACATCGACGTCAGCAACAACAGATTATTTTAATCATACAATATATGTATATGTATATATTATTATACATTAGGATATAAACACCCCCAAACATTTATCATTATTTCATTTGTGTCAGGATTGTGACTGAATTGACTTTTCAGGATGATTTTTCGAAATTTATGTCAGGATTGCGGAAACTAGCATTCAGTAGCAAGCTTCCAAACCATAAAAACGCTTGGCTTGGAAGAGCAAACGATCAGAATTCAAACGCGGAAGAATTAAATTGGGAACGATTTTCTTCCGCGTATTGAGATTGCTAATATTGCAATTTATATATTGCGAAATAACGAAAATTGTGACATACGACATACAACATCCCTCCACCCTCGGGGAAGAAAATTTTAGTATCGTACAAAACGCTTCTGGCTTACCAAGCAAAGTGCTGTGGTTACATTAATAATATGAACTTGGCCTTGACTCACTCATGGAATAGTATTATGAAACAATAACAATACTGGCATTGAAGGCAAAGAGTATAAATAGTAAAGAGATATTATGACTCAAATGTGGTCCAATATTTACAGTAAAATATAATTTTCACCATATTATGATTGATAAATTGTTGGTAACTTTTGCTTCGCTTTCGGTACTCACTACTCACTATTCACGGTTTTCACTACTCGCGAAGTTACTATCTTTGCCATGCTTCGGTCTTCTCAGCGCTCGTAAAAAAGCAAAATTGAATGATCTCCTAATGAGTGAGGGGTACGGAAGATCTTTTTAATGAGTATGAAGGGAGCGGAAGATCGACTTTGCTTCTGTTATTTTGCACTAACAATGCAAGCGAATATGCGTAAGAAGAGATTGATCCAGCACTCGTATATCGAGTAAAGTGTGAAAGAAAGAAACCATCAATTTGTGAAGTACAGCGGGCGATGAGATGAACGGTGCGATTCATCTGGATTTGTTTTAAATTTTGCATTTTAAGGTTTTTGGAAGAAATTTTGCTTTTCTTAGCTTTGTTCTGCTTCTTGTTCAATGTCCAAGCTTTGTAAAGCGCTGGCATGATCTACGTTGCGAGCATAGCGTGCTGTTGAAGAATTTGTATAGGCAGAAGATTTAAGAAGAAGAATACTTTAGTCGGCATATCAACACATTGAACACGTTATACGAAGGAATCGGAAGATCGACTTTGTGTTTGTTATTTTGTACTAACAACTGAAGTGCTTCTGCCTGACGTTCTATGAATTTACCTTATTATTGTAGTGTCCAAAACCATTATTAAAATTATTTTAAAGACTAAAATTTTTAAAACTTATGATTTTAGTTCTATTGCATTGCCTATGGGCTGGCAATAAAACGAAATCAACCCTGCATTGAGCTCAATGTATCGAGTTACCAATAACACATATTGGTACAATAATTATATTATAATTTTATATATATAAAATAACAATTAACAATAACCTAATTTAATAATAAACCTAATTTAAAATACTAAACAGTTTATTATGTCGGTAAAATGTTCCAAAAAAAAAATTCCTTTACTTAATAACTGAACTTCCCTTACTTAAGCGAAAAAAAATCCAAATCAAAAGACCGACAAACGTAAGCACCTGAATTGTTATTGAAAAGGAACCAAAAAGAAGTCAAATTCCCTTCTTCCCTCAACTGCTGCTTTTATCAACAATTTCATCGTTTCATTCTCACCTCCTTTGACATACAAGATTCCATCCACTATTCTTACGCATAATCATTTACCAAGTAAAACGAAGTTCACCCCGAATTTTTCTGCTGCTATTCGCCGTAGCAGCGCTCTCGACTGCATTGTAATAATGGAACATGAAAATCTGCCGTTAGTCAAAAATTTTGAGTCATAATATCTCTTTACTATTTATACTCTTTGTTGAAGGTTTATATCATCCGGAAGGAAGATTGTGATTTCGACATACAGCACTCTTTACTCCAATTGCCATTAGACGCAAGCTTGTTATGTAGTCAATTCTAACACTAATTACATATTGGATTTCTATTTATAAGCTTGACTCACGATTGTCTCTCAAGCTTTCCGTTGCCTTTAATTATGCTACGAGGTATGTGTATGGCCTTCGCAACTTTGAACACTTAGGGGCATTTAGACAACCTGTATTAGGCTGTGAGATTAACGACTATATTAAATATAGAACTTTTATTTTTCTACATAAAATTATTCTACCCGCACTCCTGACTACCTATTTCAGAATATACAATTCGGTCAATCGCGTAGAGGCTTTCTGTTAATTATCCCCGACTATAATTGCTTGAACTCATCAAGGTTATTTATCAACGCCTTAAAAGCATGGAATTTAAGTAGTAGGTATAAGGGGGTTCTGGCACAACTGAAATTTGGGAGCTATGCTTTACGTGTGTTCGAGTGAGATGGCGCTATACGGTTGTGTGGGAGGGAGTGAGAAAGAGATATAAATACGGACGGACAGACGGACGGACACAGGGAGGGAGGGAGAGGAAGGGGAGGGGAGGAATGGGGCGTGTCAAAAGTGGGCGTGTCGAAAGTGGGCGTATCAAAAGTGGGCGTATCAAAAGTAGGCGTGTCGAAAGTGGGCATGGCAAAAGTGGGCGTATCAAAAGTAGGCGTGGCAAAAGTGGGCGGGTCAAAAAGGGGCGTTAATAAGTGGGCGTGACAAAGTGGGCGTGTAAAAACGGACAGACTGACAGACGGACATACATACATAGAGACGGACAAACAGACGGACATACATACAGACAGACAAACAGACGGACATACATACAGAGGGACAGACCGACAGACAGACGTACATAGCTCAGCGTGCTGAATGTTGCGAGTGTGTGGGGTGTTCCTCTGCCTTGATCTCTGCCCGCTTGTGTATCGTTTGTGGTACTTGAGATTTTTGTTTTTGCACAGAATCATAATGTAAACAAACGCAACTGGTCATTTAGAACATGTTCGAATTTGTTTGCATATTGAACTTTGAATGGTTGCGAATGGCTGGGTAGTAGTTTTGGTATGTCGTTGTTGTTGTTCTTTTTCTTTATCTCAACGGACTTTTAGAAATTTTTGTTTTTTACACAGAATCATAATGTAAACAAACTTCCATGAGCATAAAATTAGCTACATCGAGAATAAAGGATCAATTGTAAATGTGTCGTAAAGTCGCAAACACCAAAGTCTCATAACGCTCTACTACGGAAAAAAGTTGTGAAAAGTTGTGAAATTACACTATTTAAAAAGTTAATCAAATATAAACAAATTTAATAACAATTAAAAACTGAACAATATTAATTATTTACAATCAAGTGGCAGTTCGGAGAAGTAAAAGTGGGAAATAAAAGTTAAATATAGTATTAAAAATACAGATTAAAATATTAACAAATTTAACAACAATTAAAAACTGAACAATATGAATTATTTACAATCACGTGACAGTTCGGAGAAGTAAAAGTGGGAAATAAAAGTTAAATATAGTATTTAAAGACAGTTTAAAATATTAAAAAATTTAACAACAGTTAAAAGAAAAGTGTTCTAATAAATGAAGTTGCTCATTTTTCCAGAAAAAAAATAAAATTAAAAACTTAAATATAGCACTTGAAATCAGTACTTAAAGAAAAAAAGTAGAAACAAGTCAAACAAGAGCAAAAAAAAAAAAAAAGATAAAGACAGACAGTGTTGTGTAAAAATTAAAAAAATTTGTGTGTGTAACTTAAATATACTACTGAATTCGTGGAATTTATTAAAATTGCTTTTCTTGGTTGTCGATTATATTTAGAAAAACACCAATAAACAGCAAAACGAAACTTAGTTCGCCACGTAAGAGTCAAGCATGAGAATTTGGTCTTCAAATGTAACAACTGTCAAGCAACATTTGATAGACAATATAAATTAGAAGAGCATAAAAATAAGTCTCATAAAAATGGAGGATCTGGTAGCTGGGCGGAGGTAAATATCCTACAACGAACTACGTCATATTGCTCAGGATGTCAACAACATATTGAATTGAAGAACTGGGCTTATCACATTAGAACAAACGCGCACAAGCGAAAATGTTGTGTTCCGGCAAGCGGCAACAAGTTAAAATATATAAGAGATACTTTCAACGAGAGAATAGAGTCTCTCATCTACGAAAATAAGGATTAAAGTACTCTCATCGCAGAAACATTCTTCCAGAAAGGAAAACCTGACATAATGCTAGAGCTAATTAACAGCGTCGAAAAGCATTCGGCGTTTAAATTTAATTTGGAGTTTTTCTGCGAATTCACCAAAACATCTGACGACAAGCCCATAGTTGAAATAAAATCATTTCAAACAAAAATGAGGATAGTTCAGTTACCAAACCAGCTAGACCAGATTCTAGACCAAAAATTTGAAAGCTTGTTAACTAAACTGACAGAGTTCCAGGAAAGAGACAGTGGCTGGGCTCTCGCCAAAATATGTCACCTGGAAATAAATATTAACCAGTACAGGCCAATAAAAGGTTCGTCCTATCTGCCTCTACCGAAAGTCTTGGATAAGAAGAAAGCATGCATTAATATTAAAAACGATGACGAATACTGCTTCAAGTGGGCAATCATTGCTGCTCTGAGTCCAACCGACTACAATCCACAAAGACCACAGAACTACAACATTGAAAATATAGCGTCTAATATAATAACACTACCAAACGGAATTGTTGTTAATTTTGAGCGATTAACATTTTATAGCACTCATGCTGAAAAACTACACCACATCAACATGCTTCTTATCCAAGACTTGGAGCTTTCACATTACGTGTGGATGAAATCTATTTCAAGGTAATTATAATTATACGACGAATTCAAATAAATTCTGTTTGTAGATTAACTTACTTATATTAAGTACTATAATAATTATAAATATTCCAACTAATTTTATTTTAAGTTTACACATTAAACAGACTCATACGCAGCCAACTCACATATCACAAAAATAAGGCATACTTATGCAACAGCTGCCTGCAGTACTCTCACAACGAGACTACTCTTCAACAACATAAACTGGTGTGCAATAAAGTTGTCACGGAGATGCCACCGCTGGAAAAAGCCGTAATTAATTTTAAAAATTTTCAATGTAGTTTAGATGTGCCATTTGTAGTATACGCAGATTTTGAATGCGTATTAAGTAGATTAGATGATTCCATTAGTAATAAGTTAGTTAATAAACACATGCCGGCAGCTTTTAGTTATAATATACATTGTACTTTTAAACATAGCCTTAGTAAATTTGTTGTATATTCAGGGGAGGATGCTGCCGCAAGGTTCATAGAATATTTAGTTAGGGATATTGTAGATATTTATAATAACTATTTAAGTAACACGACACCTATGCCCTTTTTAAATCCTCAGCAGCTCAAGCACCAATTCCAAAGCAAAAATTGTCATATTTGCAATAAAGAATTGGGGGCTGATAGAGTGGCAGACCATTGCCATCTTACTGGCGAATATAGAGGTCCGGCACATAATGAGTGTAATTTAAAATTTCAAATTGCAAAGTTTGTGCCGGTGTTCTTTCATAATTTTTCTGGCTATGACTGCCATCTCTTTGTTAAAGAATTGAACGCTTTCGAGGGTGATATTAATGTTATACCCTTAAATAAGGAATTGTATGTATCCCTTTCCAAACGCATACAAGTAAGTGAAAAGAAAAGCATTGAAATAAGGTTCTTGGATTCCTTCCGATTTATGGCCGCTAGCTTGAATGATTTAGCTAGAAACTTATCAGTATCTGATTTCAAAACTGTTCGCCAAGAGTATCCAAAAGACGATGAATTTACGCTACTAACAAGAAAAGGTGTATTCCCATACGAATACATCAACTCGTTCGATCGTCTAAAGGAAACTTCTCTTCCTACTCAGGATGATTTTTTCAGTCATTTGACAAATAAGACTTGTTCTACTGAGGATTATGAACACGCGGTTAAAGTATGGCAACAGTTTAAATGTCAAACACTTGAAGAATACATGCTTCTATATCTGAAAACAGATGTATTAATCTTGACCGACATTTTCGAAAATTTTAGAAAAGTGTGTCAAAAAATTTATAATCTTGATCCTTGCCAATATTACACTGCCCCAGGCTTATCTTGGGATGCGATGCTTAAAACTACACAAATTGAACTTGAACTGTTTACAGATATAGACATGTACCTGTTCATCCAGAAGAGTATTAGGGGAGGCATTGTCCAATGTAGTACAAGGCATTCCAAAGCCAATAATAAATATATGGACGATTATAATTGTAATGAACCATCCGAATATTTAATGTATTTGGATGCCAACAATTTATATGGCTGGGCAATGTCACAATGTCTTCCTTGTGGAGGTTTTGAGTGGCTATCAGAAACTGATAATTTTGATGTAGAGTCAATTTCAATGAATTCTCCTGTTGGATACATCCTTGAAGTAGATTTGGATTACCCACAGAATTTACATGATGCGCATAATGATTTACCTTTTTGCGCGGAAAATAAAAACCCCCAAATTCCAAATCTATTGAACTAATCACTGACTTGACCAACAAAACTCGCTATGTCATTCATTATAGAAATCTTCAGCAATGTATAGAAAATGGTATGTTGCTAAAGAAAATATATAGAGTGTTAAAATTTAAGCAGTCTTGTTGGTTAAAACAGTATATTGATTTGAATACCCATCATCGCAGTTTAGCAAAGAATACTTTTAAAAAGAATTTTTTCAAATTGTTAAACAATGCGGTGTATGGAAAAACCATGGAAAATGTTGATAAGCGTAAAGATGTTAAAATAGTAACCGATTGGGAAAGTAGGGGAAGGCGGTTAGGAGCCCGAGCACTAATAGCCAAACCAAACTTCCACAGCTGTACCCAGTTTACAGAAGATATGGTTGCTATACAAATGTCTAGAGCTCGCTCTGTTTATAACAAACCTATATATTTGGGATTTGTTGTTTTGGAATTGTCGAAATGGAAAATGTACGACTTCCATTATAGTTACATGAAACCTAAATTCGCAACAAATCTCAAATTAAATTATATGGACACTGATTCTTTTATATATTCTGTTCAGTGTGAAGATTTCTATAGGGATATTCGGGATGATATCGACTCAAAGTTCGATACATCAGGGTATTCACCTACCAATCCTTTTCATATACCGCTTAGAAATAGTAAAGTACTCGGTATGATGAAAGACGAAAGCAAAGGAAAAATTATGAAAGAATTTGTTGGCTTGCGTTCGAAAATGTATTCAATCGATGTTATTGGTTATGGGGAAACCAAAAAGGCCAAAGGTGTTAAAAATACGGTTATAAATAAGTTAAGTATAAGAGATTATAAAGATTGTCTAGTTAATAAGAAAATTATTTATGGAGATATGTTTATATTTAGATCTAAACTCCACCAAACTTATACGCAATTAGTACATAAGATAGCCTTAAGCCCCCTAGACGATAAGCGTTTTATTAGAAATGATGGTGTATACACATATGCCTGGGGACATTATCGTATAGATTTAGAGCAGGAGTTAAGACAAGATGAAGTTATTTTAAATAAGATATAATAAGAAAAAATAATAAATTAATAAGAAAAAAAAATAAGATATATTTATGGATATAGATATATAGAATATTAATTATAACTATTATAGAAATAAATAAGAAAAAAATTTTTGTAAATAGATTTAAGAAAAAAAATTTGTAAATAGATTTAAGAAAAACATTTATTTTCAATGAATAAAATTGTATATTTGCATTTAAATCTTTTGCATTGCATTATAATCTTTTATTTATTATCGATGAAATTTCGGAGTAGGATTGCATTTTCCAGCGCGCAGTGTCCATTATGGGAATGGCATATTCTTTGTAGTAAGTATGTATCTCTTAGAGTTTCCAGATTCTCGCTGCCAAATTCTTCTACATTCAATACAGGTTTCCCCAAGATTTCTTCAATCCATTTAGATTTTTCAACTCCTTTCACATATACAAGTTTATGTTTAATATTTAATTTCAAGAAATTCTCAACGCTATTAAAAGAGATAGATCCATTGTTCCAACGAAATCCATGGTGATTGTGATACAGCCAATTCGCCTGCTTTTTATATTTTAAAGATAAGTCTCTAAACTCAAATGGTGGTTTGATGATTCACTAAAGCTGAAGGTTACTGCCAACTCTTTAACTATAAACTCATTAAAATTTCCTTTGAAGCCTTGCACATCCAAGGTTACAAATTTTTGTTGCTCCATTTCACTTAGACAACTTTTTTAATTTCGCCAGTCACTGGAGTGTATTCAATCAACTAATCGTGTATAAGTATACAATAAGCTGATGTATTGGCTGGAAAATTCTTTGATGTTTTAAATTCAATTCGAATATCAATTGGTCCAGTTTTTATCGCTTCGTTTTGATGAGTTACATCCACCACTATTATCGGAGCTGTTTCTTTAAAGTCTTCAGGCAGCAACAGAGGTTGGGAATCGCGTGCAAAGTAATTTTGTTGAAATTTCAAATACATATCATAAAGCAGAGCATAACGATCACGGTCAAAATTCAGATTGAGATCATCATAGGGATATGTATCAGAATTTAAGTGTACTTTTACATCGGTTAAATGACAATGTTGAAATTTTTGATCTCGTCGAAAGGCAATAAGTATGAAGCGTGGTCTTTCATTCTGTGGTGATAATTTTACATTCCACAGATGATTGTTTCCTTGAGTGAGTACCGGATTAAAATGACAATCCCAACTACGGAATGCTATTAATAAAGGTTTTGCACTTTGGATCGTTTGAAAGAGTTGTAGTTTTGCAAAATCAGCCAACTGTACATGGGGAATTTTCCATGTGATATTAGTTATAGTTAATTTTATATTTTCGGTGGCAACAGTTGAATAAACAGCATTTTCATCGGATTTCGATCTCAGTAGTATAAGTTCATGTTTAGAATTTAAAATAATTTTGTTAAAGTCTTCAGCAAATCCCAATAGCATTTTCAATGGTATACAGAAATTAAAATATCCGTTCTTTATTTCAAGTTCATTCTTTGAAAACCATCCAGCATTTTTGAGCATGTGACTTTGAATCGAGTTTAATGAGACATAATTTTTTACTGTTGTAGTTACACCCAAGTGACGCGTACGATCGATCTCTAATCCATTAACTTCATAGCGAATTTCATCAAACATGAATGCAACACAATTGTTTTTTAATTTTACATTGGTTGTTGCGCTTCCATTTTCTAGGGTAACTGTACCTTCAATGTAAATTAAACTCTCACTGGGTAGAAGGTAAAGATCTTGATTTTGAACGGCTATCCGTATCTCGTCATTGCTGTTATATGATTGTAAATATGGTGAATAGCTATGATATTCCTTTTTAATAATACTGTCATCGTAGAGCGGCGTTTGTAAAACATCAAGTATTTGACTCATTTTAATTTCAGTTTGTCTTTAGTTTTAAGCCCAAAGATTTTAGAAACTCTTTATTTTCAAATGACAGCTTTTTACGTTGTAGAGCGTTTTGATGTGTTTGCGCCTTTGACGACCTTGTCAGTTCAAATGGCAAAGAAGAAGTGAATGTAGTTGCACCTGGGTATGCGATTTTATTATACACAATCATTGCTCCTGCGGTTTTAGGTGAAGTCTGAGTGTTATGGTTTTTACCATTTTAAAATTAATTAGATTACCGTTTTGGTCAACGATTATCACAGTAATTGAACTTATCTGTCTGGTGTTTACTGGCATATAGATTACATTTTTAGGGATCTCGTCTATTTTATAGCCAGGACTAACATTTAATGCAAACATATGGATTGTATGGGCTGGTATGTTGTTAATGTAGGCGCCGCTAATTATGTCGCACTCAATGTGTAATGCGTTTATTTTCGTTATATACACGGGTAAGTCTGATGTATGCAGTTTTCCTGCTTCCAATACTTTTTTACTGAAACCCAATAGTGAACTAATGGTGCGTTCCTTATTAAAGGAAATGTTATTTTTACTGGATCCTACGACTGCTTGCAGTGTATTGGGGTTGGCGGATATTTCCAGTTTCTCATTTGGATCTATACTAAAATATTTATTTTGAATAAATTCAGCAATGTCGTCAAGTTCGTATGAACCGACAGGAATCTCAATGATATGATCGCCAATATGAAATAAATTATTTTCGTAATCAACATTCGGTATAGTGTGATAAGTATGAAAGTCTACGAGACCACACACATACTTTCCCTCTAAATCTATGGGTGGAAAATAATTAGCCGATAAAATGGATTTATTTCCACTTAAAGTAAGAGTTATTGACATCTTGAAAGTTGGTTGAGTAATGAAATGAAAAGTCAGATGCAATCTTTTTTATGTACAATTTTTTTTTTTTAATAATAATAATAATGTTATTACTATATGAACAATATACATATTTAAAAAATATATTTATTACAATTTTATAAAATTTCATTTTTATCGATCCAAGAATTATGATCATTGTTAAATCCTAGCCATTTGACAAAAATTTGTCTGCCTTTAGTTTTAAGAACTTTTTCCACCAGATATATGCTGGGATATTTTGTTTTCAGAAGTTCACTTTCGTAGAATCCTCCTCTAATTGGATTCCCTTGATAGTCTTCAAGAATGTACGTTGTTGGGTTTGTAATTCTTATATTTTTAATTTTGAATATTTCTGTTGTCCAGTTCGGTGTATAGCCTTTCTCAAAAATGTGTTTATATTTACTTATGCGCACATAATCTCCTATCCGAAACTTTGGCTTTCTAAATATTTTCAAGTTGTTGTAGGCAGTATTTAATAATAACTTTTCATTGGCTCGATTCACTTCAGATGGAGCCATATTAATGGTTCGATGCTTTTTATGATTGTATTCGTTGATCAAACTTTTGTACTTGTCAATCCATCGATATGATCCATGATAGCTAAATTCCTTCCACATCATTTGCTTTAACGTTCTATTAAAACGTTTAACAATTGACGCCTTCAAAACACTGTACGAATAATAATGATTGATGTTATATTTTTTCATTAAATTTTGGAATTTTCCATTGAAGAATTCTTTGTCGTCATCGGTTTGTAAATTGCTTGGTTTTCGTTTTAAATCGAGTATGGATTTCATGGCTTTAGTAACATCAATAGCGTTATTAGATTTTAAGGGTACAATCCAGCCATATTTCGAGAATGTGTCTATTACAGTTAGAAGAAAGCGGTATCCATCATTATATGTAGAATAACTACCCATTTCCACTAAATCTGCTTGCCAGAGGTCATCTATTCCACTCGCCTTCGCTTAAAGTTCTTACGAGCTTGTCTGTGAAGCTCCTCTACTAAACCTCTCTTCATTTTCTGCCAAATTTAAGATTAAATCGCCAACTTTCTTTTCTATTTCAGCTATTGACTTTCCTGTATTTAGTTCTTCATTTACGATACTTGTAAACCGATTATTGTACCGACTCTAAGTATTCTATCACTTAGTATATGGATTTCGTTTTTAAAATAATCCCTTATCTGAGTAGTACTATTTTCAACAAGTGACCGAAGATTTTGTATGACTTGCTTAATGTCGCTGTTTAAATTCAACCTTTATCTGTTTAATACTATCTGCAACAAGTAATTGATGATTTTTGTTAACTTTTTCAATGTCTTTATCTATTTTTTCCTTTACCAATGAGTTCTCTGCTTGAATTTGCATGTGAGTCTGTTTGATTTCTTTGTAAATATTTTGCTTTAGTAAATTGTTTTCTCTTTGAAATTCCACTTTGATTCGATTCATACTATCTTAAACAAATGATTTTGTTACTGCATCATTGTCTTCGACAGGAGTATTAATATTCCTTAAGCGTTTCCAATGGAGATCCAAGTTTTTATCATTGTCCAAATTGAATCCCAAGGCTCTTGTAAAATTTCTTTTTAATTTGTTGTTTAATGACTTCTCTATGGAATAATGACCGAACTTGTCGACGCTCATTTTACAATTATATGTGTTTATGGAAATTGTGGTCATTTATATGATAATTATACAATTATTCCCTAAGTTCTTCGAGTATTGAAACTATTTCGTTGTTGTGATTGGTGTGTCCTGCAGATTATGATGATACTAATAGCCTTAATCTATCTACCAACTCATTTGGATCATCCCAATATATATAGTTTGGCTTTTGCTTGTTAACACTCATTAAACCGCTTCCCTTAGTTTGATTTTGTGAGGTAGTCAATGGAGTTATCTCACTGAATAATGGCTTTATGATGTCGGTATATTTGAGAGCTCTATTTCCCTTTGCTCGTCCAGTGCTGTTAAAATTAAGTTTGTGAGCACTAGTTTTTACTAAAATACTTTTGTAAGCTTGCAGATCTTTATCGTCATAATTTGATGGTTCTTTGCTGAATAATAATTGTATCAATCCGGGTGTAAAGTTCCAACTATTATCGGATATTATTATTTTATCATCGCGTAAAGAAAGGGCTATTACCGATTCGCCATTTCCCATCAGATCCCTTTTATGGACCATATGTGGTATCCAACCGATTCTGTTTTTCTAAGTCGGAATAGAGAATTGATTCAGTAGATTTTGGATCGTCGAGTTCAGAGAATAATTTTGTTTCGCTTGATTTATTCATTATATCTTCAGCATCTTCTATTTGAGAGAAAAAGTCGTCGTCTTCATCGTCATTACTATTGATAAGAGTTTCGTTTGAAAAATCGACTTTTCGTGCTTTAGCTGGAGTACTTGTTTTTACTTTTAACGGTACCTTATCGTAATTAATATTATGCTTATCCTTATTAGAAATTGTATTGGAGTGGTTGACTATTTCTTTTAGAGGTTTTGTGATGTGGCTAAATGTCTTTTCTAATTCATTCTCTAAATCTGCTTTTCCTAATTTTATATTCTTAAATTTCTGTTTTAATATACGTCTAGTTTTGATCAGGTCTTTTAATATTTTGTCATACATTTTAGCAATAACATACAATATATCAGATCAGCTTTTGAACACCTTTTGAACAGCTCTGAACAGCTTTTGAACAGCTCTGAACACCTTTTGAACAGCTCTGAACACCTTTTGAACAGCTCTGAACACCTTTTGAACAGCTCTGAACACCTTTGGAACAGCTTTGAACAGTCTAGTTATATCAATGTTATCAGTTGAAAGCTAAGTAGCATACTAATATTAATATAATGGTAACCAACCATATTATAGGTGAATGTATCTATCAAATCCCTTTCTGTAACGTCCACCATCAAATGCGCACCAAATGCTTGGGAATTCTTGTATATGTTTGGCATAAGTAAAAACAATCAATAGATTTGTGTCTGCCCATACAAAAGTATTCTCGAATGTTGTTTTGCTTCTCACAAGCTACGTCATCGAATATCATTATTGAGTTGGTTTTTGCTTCATTCGGCTTGAGCACTTCTTCGTTCTCGGAAAACGTAAAGAATCCCATATTTTGAATTGGTTTTATTAACCGTTTTAGATATTCATATTTAGGTTGATATAATGATTTTGAGTACAAATATATGTTGGCAAACTTTAGGCCATTTGGACTTTCTATTAAACTCAACATGACATTAGTCTTTCCGCAATTCGATGGTCCCACAATAAGACATCTAATTGAATTCGGCAGAAGGGAACTGTGTCTGAGTTTCGTTGCATTATTAGTAACAAGATCCATATTTTTCACAGTAATATTTTTGTCTTGCTTGACGAACCGCATTTTAGCTTATGATATAAATACGTAATAATCACACCTTTATATTCGTTTATATCGAAACAGTTCAATTGGAAAGATGTATAAATGACCAACGTTTACCAAAATAATTTCAGTCTTAATCAACCAGTAATTGGAAGAGGTCTTTTAAATACAGCTATAAATTCTCTACCAGTTGAACTTCATTTGCCGGGCTATCAATTTTGTGGTCCAGGAACTAAACTAAAAAAACGTATAGAAAGAGGTGATAAAGGAATCAATCCACTGGACGCTGCATGTAGAGAGCACGACATTGCTTATAGTAATATACAGAACTTGGATGAGCGTCACGAAGCAGATAAAATATTAGTTGAAAATGCGTTGCAAAGAGCAAAATCAAACGATAGTAAATATAGTGAGCGAATAAACGCATGGTTAGTAGCCAAAACAATGAAAGCTAAAGTCAAATTCGGTATGGGAAACAAACTAAATAAGAACCTTAAGAAACTAAAGAAAAAGGTGAAAAAATGTTGTGTAAAGAAAATTTTTACAAAAACTGTTAAAAATGCATTGAAAATTATCAATCAACGAAAACCAGAAGATATCACCAATGCTATTAAAATGGCACAAGGTGTAATCAAAAAGTCCCTGATAGATATTCCACGTGTTATACCTATTCCCAAAGTAGGAGGTTTTCTACCACTAGTACCCATTTTAACAGCTCTTGGAGCCGTTGGTGGTTTGGCATCTGGTGGTGCTGCAATCGCGAAAGCAATTAATGAAGCCAACTCTGCAAGAAAACAATTGAAAGAAGCAAATCGACATAATCAAACTATGGAAGCAATTGCTATTGGTAAAGGCTTGTATCTTAAACCCTACAAAAAAGGATTGGGATTATATTATAGCCCTCAACCAAAAAACTTTTGAAAAAGCTACCCAACAGAGCCCTCACAAATATCGACCTAATGAAATATACAACGAATCTACCACACTTTAGAGGTATTTTTATGTTAGATACCTTACCAAGGCATCCACATCATCAAGAATGTGGGATCGTTAATCTTGATAGATCGGAGGGACCTGGTACTCATTGGGTAGCATATTATAAAAACAAGAATCAAAAGGAATATTTTGATAGTTTTGGAAACTTGCAACCACCGTATGAAGTAATCCAATACTTGGGTGTTACGTTACAACTACACTCAGCATCAAGATTATAATTCATTTAACTGCGGTCATTTATGTCTAAAATTGCTTTATAATTTAACTTTTTTAGGAGAAATAACGAATAAAGTTTATTAAAATGAAATCAAATTGTGTTTTATTTATTATTTTATTTTATTTATATTTTATTTGTATTATTATTATAAGGTATTATAAGGTATATTTGATTTTGATGACGATGATGATGATGATGACGGTGATGATGATGATGAAGAGCTATTCCACTCCTTGTCTGATTTAAATGGATTTTTCACTACTGCATACTGCATCTTCTTTGTCCAAGATTCTTTCATTGTAATATCTTTCTTCTTATCCATTTTGTTGTGGTTGGAATTCTCTCTTTCTCTCTCTCTGAGTGTTCTCTAAGTTCTAACTACAAACTAAACTAAAAATTTAAATTTCTTGGCATAAATACTATTTTCTTTGGTTTCATATATTCAGTTTTAGTTCATCTTTCGATCGGTGCTGTTAAGAGCTCTTCAATTTTATAGTGCGACCTATCAAGAAATTACGAAACAACAAATTCGAAAATGAATACAAAACGTCAAGGATCATCAACTTTTTCCGTCGCTGCTATGGACGATTTCAATCGAAACAACAGTGTGCAAAAAACCACATTAGCAGTTAAGGACATGGAGCCAAACAAATCGTATTCAATTAAAAATGTCCGGAAAACGAAAACTAAGTATGGAGCCCGAGTTTTGATGGAGTTGGAAGAGAATGTCATTTTTCTACCACAAAGATTTAACAACATCAGCGATGAGACAATACAAGAATTCTCAAACGGAGCTTACTATTTGTGTAAAGTAATGAAGGAAGATACCGACGACTTTCGCTTGGAGGTTCTGGTTGACTTTCCTTTAACACAAGCAATGTATTATCAAATGTGAAAACTTTGTATTCTAAAATGTTGGATGAATAAATAAAATAAACACTTAATTTATAATTTAAAAAATAGATTCTTTTTTATTTTTCAATTTAGAATATAATAGCATTAATTTATTGATTCGTAAGATTTTATTCTCCAACATATAGCACGCACACGTATCTGGTCCATCCAAACATGTATCCGAAGACCAATAGCAAGATTTATAGTGATTTCCATGAACAGATGCTATTATTACATTATGTTTATAGTGGCTTAATTTTGCGTAGCACTCCAGCATTTCATCCAAATGCTCATCAAGCAAAATTTCTTTATGGGTTCTTAAAAACTCGTCAACACGTTTTAATAATTCCGACACGTTCGTTCTCGTTACGTTCTCCATCCTTATTAATAATAATCTATTACAGATTGAATTAATTTTAGTCGTGAACCAGTTGCGTTTGTTTACATTATGATTCTAATTTACGACTTTTTATTCTGAGAAATATTTGTAAACGGAAACTACCGAAATTGTCAACTCCAATTCCAAGATTGAAATAATTGTATATACACTGTGTGTGGTCGCGAGGTAATCGAACACTTGAAATGCTCAGAATTGATTTACTAAATCTACAATAACAACAACCACATAGCAATTAAATCAGAGCAATAAAAAAGAAATAAAAGTTCCAACAACAAAGAGTACACCCCAAAACGCAAACGCAAACAAAAACAACAATCTCAAGTACCACAAACGATACACAAGCGGGCAGAGATCAAGGCAGAGGAACACCCCACACACTCGCAACAGTCAGCACGCTGAGCTATGTACGTCTGTCTGTCGGTCTGTATGTATGTCCGTCTGCATGTCCGTCTCTATGTATGTATGTCCGTCTGTCAGTCTGTCCGTTTTTACACGCCCACTTTGTCACGCCCACTTATTAATGCCCCTTTTTGACCAGCCCACTTTTGATACGCCCACTTTTGACACGCCCATTTTTGATACCCCCACTTTTGACACGCCAACTTTTGACACGCCTACTTTTGACACGCCCATTTTTGACACGCCCACTTTCGACACGCCTACTTTGATACGCCCACTTTCGACACGCCTACTTTTGACACGCCCACTTTTGACACGCCCCATTCCTCGCCTCCCCTTCCTCTCCCTCCCGCCCCCACCCCTTCCTCTTTCTCACTCCCTCCCACACAACCGTATAGCGCCATCTCACTCTAACACACGTAAAGCATAGCTCCCAAATAGCTCCCAAATTTCAGTTGTGCCAGAAACCCCTTATACCTACTACTAATTTATTGCCCATGAGTCTTAAAATCATTGCAGGGGCATGATCATTCAAGCACGCCACAATTGAATTCTTCTCGGAATATCGATTCCACTGTCTTTCATAATGTCACAATATAATTCCATCTATCTTTGTACCTGTTCACTGTCTTCGCAGCCTCCCATTATCTGCTATCACCTTCTATTTCTTATTTATTTCCTCTGTTCTAAATGTAAGAAATTAGATTTAACCTATATATTTATTGTTATTATGATATTATATTTATTGTTAATCTCCATCTCTTTTCTTCCTATGTATATGTAGAAAAAATGTATTTTTTCTTTTAAGTGTACCAATGAGGATTTTGTATTATAAAATATCTATTTTTCTTATTGTACAGCTGTTTTTTGAAAATAAATGAAACGGAATGAAAATAAATTCTTAGTTCTTTCGATACACAATATATTTACATCTCTATCTGACTCGCGATTCACTTGTACTCGGTGCCGGCATATTTGTTCTTCTTCCTTGCCTACCCTGGTAGAAGACAAAAAACAATGCTTCTCTGTTTTACTATCGGTGTTTGAATAAACCTCTTAGACGATGTGATGAGGTTCTGATGGAAATGTCTGCGTATCCTTAGCTGTGTGTCTTCACACAACCGAGCAGGCTGTTCGTTCCTGTACGCAGCACACCGACCAGGCTCTTTTTTTAACGTTGAGTTAAAGCTTGGAAAATTTCTTCAAAGAATTTCTTCGAAGACGTCTTTATCCAATGTTTTCGTTTTCCAACCTTTGTTTATGGAAACGCTTTGATTGGTTTCTATAGAGCGACACAATAACCCGATGATCGCTGTTTATATATTCCTGACGTGCCACTGGATATCTGCTTAGTGTCCTGCTTGTAAACGTTATGTCAAATATCCCCCTTATTCAGAGAGTCACTTTTAGCTGTCGTCGTCGTCTAAAACTCTTGCTAAAAATGAAATATTTTGCAGGTTATTGCTTATTTTTTTATATTTATCTTTTAGGATTTTTTATGTTACATTTATATTTTTATTGTATTATAAAATGGAGAAGAATTTTACCACTTTGATTGGTGTACCGACTACCCCACTCAGTCGCCTAATATTATTCCAGGAGCTGTGATGCGCACATCATCTATAATAGTGCCAATGGCCTCAGCGTACTCATTAATTGTCAAACTTGGTGTTAAGTAGCAGCTATAGATGTAGATTTCCCCGACCTTTACGGTAAGATCACCGCAGAGCCAATCTTTTTTTATCGGAAACCCATCCTTTTAGAATTCGATATTGTTAAGCAATTACTACAGTATCTATTTTGTGCTCAACTACAATTTGTTTAAGGAGCTCTTGGGTGGCTTCGTAGTGGTTTAAGTTTGTAACAAGTTTTGTTTCTCAGCCATGGATGTAGCTCAGTCTATCCATGGTCCGCTCGAAGGGTCCGCTCGCCAGCGTGTTTCTCGGCGAAAGGCCTAAAGTAAGGTTTTGGAAGCTTGGGGTGCTTCCCAGCGGATCGCCTTAATTATATGTATAAGGGAAAGCGGAAATGCTTCCCTTCGGAAGGCCAAAAGTAAGGTCTTGGAAACCCAAGAACTTCCCGGCGGTAGACCGTAAAGTCTTAGGAAACCCAAGTGTTTCCCGGCAGGCCGTAATTTATATCAGAAAAACGCTGGTTAAGTCAATCTCCTGTTTACGGGATTTTCCACCGGTGGCGTTCAAATAGTGTTGCACGCCATTGGCCTGAGCCTACAGTGAATGATAGTGCATTCAACGATGACCGAAGTCGATAGTAATACATATATAGGAATATTACTGATGGCCTAAGCCGATAGTGAAGTCTCAAGAATGTTAAGATCTTCGTATAAGTCTTACCTTATACTCAGCGTAACTCAACCTTGGATGGTTGAGTTGCAGTCTTTTATGAATAGCTCGCCGTAAACGGTACCGTGCTACGCTACTATTGTGTTTCATGGTATATTTTACTTATTTCTATATTTTTATACCCTACACACGAAGTGATGAGGGTATATTCACTTACTGCTTCCGTTTTTAAAGCATTAAAGGAGGCGTGACAGGAATAGAAAAGTATATATATTCTTGATCAGCGTGACCTGCTGAGTCGATTTAGCCATGTCCGTCCATCCGTCTGTCTGTGGAAATCACGATTACAGGAGAACGAATAGAGATATCTTCATGAAACTTGACACGAATATTGTCTATCATTAGAAACTCATTGGTATTGAAAATGGGTAAAATCGGCCATGCTTATAGCTCAATTTCTCAGCTTGTAGAACGAATTTGCGGTTGCAATTTTGTCCAGAAGTCCCCTGTCTGCGACCAAAACAGACTACCACAAATGGGCGTGGTCCGCCTCCTAATTAAATAAAATTCGATTACAGCAGAACGGTTAGAGATATTTTCATCAAATTTGGCACGAATATTGTCTTTCATCACAAGCTATTTGAGATTGACTTCGGGCAGGCTGAAGTTAACACTCTTTCTGGATTTAATTCAGTTTTTCTTACTTATATTTTATCTATTACTTGTTACATGCACAACGTTTATTTGTTGTTTATTATTTGTAGCAGCTTCATTTGGATTGGGATATCGCAGCTTTATATGACGGACACCTTATACCACGCATGACTTCCCTAGGTATTTTTGCCTGCGCATATAAGGCAAAAGGATTTATGTGTGCAGTCTTTGGCAAAATGTCCTGGGTTACCAAAAAACCCTGTCCCACGTCGAGGCATCTAAATCATCTAATTCTCTCATTCTTATCCGGCAGACTATCCAGACTATCCAGCCCATCCTTTTTTTTTTTGCCTTCTTCCAACACAAGTTTTGCATCTTATATAGAAACACCTACAACTGCCGTCTGTGTTTTACCATATGTTTTGCGCATAAATTTGAAGCCAATGCAACTTGGCTTCGTGCACATAGCACCAAAGGGCTTCATTACTTCTTCTTTGGTGGTAATTTCGCCTAAGTCCCTTATTTCGATTAGGCAATAATTCCCTGACATTTGCTCGTTCTCCAAGGATTTTTTGCATGTCCTGCTTGGGATCCTGAGCGCTAAGCTCTGCAGACTTCTTTAATTGAAAAAGCGTTTCGACCTATTACATTTTTCGTATTTTTACCAGATTTTCTCCCAATTTTGAGAGACTCGAATCACCCTTAACTCTTTTAAAAATATTGCTGTAGAAAATGAATAGAATAGAATATCGGTGTAGGTATTCCGAACGAAGTGACAGGTTCCTTACCGGTTCCTTTTGATGATTTACGTGTGACCTTTAGTAATGGTTATAGGCCGGTTCAAGAACAAAGGAAAACGTGGGTGCGTGGGTGCGCAAACTTTTGATAGTGCCTGTACATTTTGTACTGTACACTTCGGCTTGTGTCTTTGCTAAAAGTATAGTTTTAGGGGCGTTTTAATGTGGTTTTCTCAAACTTTTGATAATGATTATACATTTTTACTGTACATTTAGGATTGTGTCTTTGCTGAAAGTATAGTTTTAGGGGTTTTTTTTTTGTTTTCTCAAACTTTTGTGAGTGAGTGCACATTTGCATTACACATTTAGGATTGTGTCTTGTCTAAAATATGGTTTTAGGGGTGTTTTCTGGGTTAATTTTTCACCTTTTAGCCGATAGGTTTGTAACTATGCTATCGTCCACCAGATGGCCATCGTGAATAAGTGCTTTGGAATGCTCATTTAGGCTTGTGTCTGTGATATAGACTTAGGAATGTCGATCGTTTGCTATACCGAAGTAGATGGCGTTAGTGTGGAGTTTTTAGTGTAGCATACTTTTTAGTCTTTTTTTTTAATTTCTCGGTGTTGGTTATGAAGGTGTGATTTTGTCTTTGATGTGAATAAATAGGGAAGAGAAAAGCGTAGCATACTTTTTCAGTCTTTTTATATGACGTGTATTTGGTATATCGGTAAAGTGCTAAGCTATTGTAGAAGTCAGAAGTTTTGCTATGTGGTTGTTGTTGTTATTTATTTTAGGGGATGATTCACTTCGGCACTTTGATCGCTAGCTGCAACAATCTGGCTCCGAAGTTCTGTGGAATTTCAATTAAATAAAGTCGTAAATTACGGATCGGTTGACATTTTAATGGGATAACCTTTTTTTTATCAGCACAATGAAGCGTGAGTGTTTGTGTACACAGTAGTAATTTCGGGTCTTTGATCACCTGTTGTGCGATAGTAGGGAAACATGCACGTGTTTGTACACGCATGAAAATGCACCATTATCATTTTCGGGTTTTTATCGCCAGGTGCAACAATCTGGCCCCCAAAGTTCTGTGGAATTTCAATTAAATAAAGTCGTAAATTACGGGTCGGTTGACCTTTTAGGGGATAATCTACAGGCGGACGGATGGGATACTCGAAGCTATTGTTGTAGGAGTTTTCCTTGCGGTGTGTTTGTGGTATTTATTATTAATTCATAGCAACCCAAATCAACCTTTTTTATCGCCAGCTGCACTATGCAGCGTGATCGTTTTGGGTACGCTGACCTCCTGCTGTGTGTGAGTGTGTGATTGTTGTATCACTTCAACTATTGTATCAAGGTGCACTTACCACACTCTGGGGACCCTTTCCCTTTCCGTGGGAAAAAAATGTTCAACGTGTGCAGGTGTTTACAAATAATTTCCATTTTCGAATCTAGCGAACGATTTTTTCGTATAAATAGATGCTACATTTCAGGAGCAAGTCAGAATCCGACATTCACTTGGTGAGTAACGTTTTCTCGCGGAACTGGGTACTGAAAGGTGCCCGTTCCATTACACTTTGGTTGACATCTGTTAATGGGTGCGTTTACCCACTTTGAGCCAAAGGAGAAATATGTTCTCCTTTGGTGTAATCCTGGCACTTCAACCAGAACTACTGCGAAGGGTTGTGTTGATGTAATTCTGGCACTTTAACCAGAACTACTGCAATAAGTTTATGTTGGTATAATTCTGGCTCTTTAACCAGAACTACTGAAATAAGTTCTGAACACCTTGAATGATGAATGATTATTATCTTTATTTTAGAATGGAACTTTGTTTTTATAAGATTTTAATACATTATACAGACTTACAATACTAATACTACGAATAAATTACATATATACAGAATTGCATAGTGCTGCAATGAATAGTAGAATGAAGATGCTAAAATATTTGCTGAACTGTTCACGAGCAATATGAGCCGCGAAACAGTCGCGAGAACTAGCAAGAATGCACATTCCCGTTGACTTGCTTGCGAGCAATATGAGCCACGAAGCAATCATGTGAATTTATAAAAATATAAAAATTTGAAACATGAGGCTCAAATATGCAGCGCATCGCAGGAAAGAATAATTAAGTTGTCGAACTTAACATTCTCCCCCGCGTTGAGCGAAGTTCAACTAACCTAATTGGTCTCATCGAAAACGACAGAAAAGTTTGGCTGACTTTGCGAATGCTGTGATAATGGTTGATGGACACGTGGTCTTTCTGTTTCTTTAAATTTAAAATATTTAAATAAAGCATACAACAAAATTATTATAATACATAGGGATAAAGATGTGTATGAAACTGCGTAGTGATGAGCCATGTTGAAACTCAGCGTCTGGTTGGTTTGTGAAGCTATCGCTTGATGTAACGCCGTAAGCTCAGCAACATTGGTGATAAAATGGCTGGCATTATATGCGTTGCCCTTGTCGTTTATGATGCCATCATTTACTGCTATATGAAAATCTTGAGTGAGTGTATTGGTGCGGAGTTTATCTCTTCGTGACCCTGGATACTGATAACGTTGTTTTTCATGGAGCACGTTGATTGCATCTGAAGTAACCCTGATCCTGCTATAGTGGTCACAAAACCCTTTGTTCCACACACTACGTTCATGCGGATTGGTTGTGTCGTGGCATACGTCCATTGATTCTTATAGTGCGTTGGAATAAATGACACGTTTCCTTTGACCGTCGTCCATTTTCAGTTAGGCGCTGATTCATTGTTGAATGAGTTAATCTCACAATCGCAAACGCCTGAACCGCTACTGTAAATTACTTGAGTATTTTGGCATAAGGAAGTGCAAGTTTGCAGCGTCATACATGAGCTTAGTTGCTGTGGTGTTATTGGAAAGTATCTGTCGCGATGTGGACTCAGAGCTAAGATTGGGGTGTTGATTTCTATGGTCATTATGGAGTTGTTGACAATCCTTGGCACCGGATTTACCCTGAACAAGTCAAAGTATTGTTGGTCGACCAATGGCACCTTTAGGTTGAATACTATGTGATCGGTGGTGAGTGTTCCGGTTACGGTTATCAGTTTATACAGCATCAAAAACTCTTCAGGTTGGATTGGCACTTGCATTGATGGAGGCAAGTGATTTCTGATAGTTGACAGTTCTTGTTTTAACTGACTCGGTGTTAATAAGAGGGGATTAATTTTACCATGATGTGTGTCGGTAATGACGTCAAGTAAAGTTTCCTTCATATTTTGGAGATTGGATATACATAGTATTATCTGGAAGCTCAATGAAGTAAACAGTTGAAACATTTCTATCTGCTGTAATTCCGTATTTTGAGTACTTATTTTATCCAAGATAGGAATAATTTGTTGATCCAACTCGTCAAATTTTCCTTTGATGGCTATTTCATCTCTCTTTAAAATGTTTATTGTTGAGTCGACTACCGATGTTTGATTTTTTAAGAGAGCAAGAAGAATGTTTTCATTTTGATAAATTTCAGTGATGGTTTTGGACATGGTGTCAGCATACTTTGAATCAAGCACTCCAAATAATGAATTCGCAATATTTCCAACGAAATCAATTGCCCCTCTTTTGGATCTTCCTTTCATGGTAAACATGTCTTCCATCTTAACTTCTTTAGTGAATTCTTCGAACTGATCAATGATAAGTTGGCAGCTGTGACTATGTTGCATTCTGGTGCACAACTCTTGAAGCCGCCCTGTACCGTCGACTATTGATGAGACTTGCGAATGAAAGACGGTCATATTGTAGAATACAACAATGTTCCAAAACGATGGCACTAATCTGGTTGCCCCGATATTTTCAAAGTACAACCCGACGTTTGAGTCAAGAGATGTAGTTTTTATTGGATTGCTTAAAACCAGCGGCAATAAAAGTGTCAATGCTAATATGCTTATCATGCTTAGACCAGTGCTTATTTTGCGTAGTTTCCTAGGAATTTCTCCATTGGTCGAATTTGGTAAACTATCGACGACAGCTTCTTCTTTTATTTTTTCAGAAAATAGAGGAGCCAATCTATGTATTGGTCGTTTCTTAACCCCCATCTTTGTCTTTACATCTACTACGCGAATGACACCATCTTTTCCTTCGTAGGTCCTTACAATTCTGCCCAAAGGCCATTGTTGCACTGGCAAGCTGTCGTCCTTTAGTATAACCAATGTGTCAGACTTAATTTTTGTTATCGGACCCTTCCATTTGTATTTGAACTGAAGCTCATTCAAATACTCACTTGACCATCGTTTCCAGAAGTCATGTTTGATTTTGGAAACCAGTTCCCAGCGTGTAATCAGACCTCGATTGGTAGATTCTGTATTGGCATCTACCGTCGATGTTAGTGGTTCTCCAATTAAGAAATGACCTGGTGTTAAAGCGCTCAAGTCATTTGGGTCGGCGGACATTGGTGTTATTGGACGAGAATTCAGAATCGCCTCGATTTCTACGACTATTGTTTCCAGCTCCTCGTATGTTAAAGAGGCTGTCGAAGTATTGCGTAGAAGCAACTGTTTGGCTGACTTGACCGCAGCTTCCCACAATCCTCCAAAATGTGGAGCCCTCGGTGGAATGAAATGGAAAGAAATTCCTTTCAAGCTGCAAGCACGTCTTATTGAATCCTGAGAGCTATTTGCGTAGATGGCCTCCAAGTCTTCCAGTTTATTTTTTGCACCAACAAAGTTGGTAGCGTTGTCGCAGTATAAGTTTTTGCAGTGACCTCTTCTGCCTATGAAACGCTTCAAAGCTCCAATGAAAGCATCTGTTGTTAATTCGCTGACGATCTCGAGGTGTACTGCTTTTGTGGTGAAGCAACAGAAGACTGCAATGTATGCCTTTTGAGGTTTTTTTCCTCTAGTTTTAAAATGAATCCATAGTGGTCCACAGTAGTCAACACCTGAATTTATGAACGGTCTGGCTGGTTCTATCCGAGTACTTGGCAGTGGACCCATGATTTGGTTGTATAAGACAGGTTTTGCCTTGGTGCATCTTACACAACGTTTAACTACAGATCTAGCCATTAGTTTGCCTTTTATTGGCCAGAATCGTTGTCTTGTTTTTGCCAATAAAGCCTGAGACCCACAGTGAAGGTTTTCGATGTGTATGGCTTCGATGAGCATTTTCGTCAATGAATCGTTGTATGGCAATAACATCGGATGCTTTGAGTCATATGGTAGAGAAGAAGCTTCTAATCTGCCCCCTACTCGAATAATTCCTTGTCTGTCTAGAAATGGAGACAGGCAGCTTAAATTGTTTGATTTAGGGATCTCATTGCGGTTTTGTAAATACTTTAATGCTTCCGGAAAATCTGCTGCTTGAATTTCTTGGACGATAATTCGTAGAGCATCTTCAAGCTCTGATGGTGAAAGCTGTGTTGTTTTGTAGTCCGCCGAATTTCTCCTTATTCGGCTAATAAACCTCAGCACATAGCCAACTACTCGTTGTATACTCCGAAAAGAATTTGTGAACTTAATTGTGTAGACGACTGATTTGTCTGTTGTGTTTACTGCCAAAGCAACTTTCTCTTCGCAAATTGCCTTTACATTGCTCTCTAAACTCCTTTTGTACTCACTGATATCATTTGCGAGTAATTCCTTTTGAATCGGCTGTGACCAAGTTGAATCCCTTTGATGCAGAAAAATTGGACCGTAGAACCATAAGTTGCAGGACATGATGTCTGATGGTAGCAATCCGCGAGATAATACGTCAGCAGGATTGTGTTTTGTGCTAACATGCCTCCACTGTTCGGCTAAGGACAATCTCTGGATTTTTGCGATTCTATGCGCAACGAATGTTTGAAAAGATGATGAACAAGTGTTTATCCATGACAGAACGATTTGCGAGTCGGTCCAGTAGAACGTTTTATGATCTTGGTAATTTAAGTATTGCTTAACTCTTGCCATTAATTGTGTAGCTAAAAGTGCAGCACACAATTCTAAACGGGGAATTGTCTGGAATTTTAGTGGAGCCACGCGAGATTTTGCACATAGTAACCTTGCTATGGTGACTCCGTTCTTTAACAATGCTCTAATGTATATTACAGCACCGTATGCCTTCTCGGATGCATCAGCAAAGGCGTGGAGTTCAATATCCTTGGGTTGCTGATGATTGTAAATATGTCTTGGAATATTTGCGTTTTTGAGCTCATGAAGACTATTACGGAATGTGATCCATCGCGTGTGTATCTCGAGAGGAACAGCTTCATCCCAGTCAAGTTTCAATTGCCAAAGTCGCTGAATGAATATCTTTGCTGTCACTACGACTGGTGCCATTATGCCCAACGGATCAAAAATGCGTGCTGTGTCTGATGTTATCGTTCGCTTAGTTACTCGTGACGTCATATTCACATATGTTTTTATTTATTTATTTTATTTTTATTTATTTATTTAGAAGACTTTGGTACACACTAAGATATTTACATCTTTTATAGTGCAAATGAGTTAGAATAATAAACAAAAAGATAAACAAAAGCCAATAAATGAACATTTAAGAATAATTTATAAATTATGAAATACATTTACATTTAACAAACAATATTAGAAATAACAAATTAACAATATGATACATATAACATTTATATATATAAAAAAAAAAAAAAGAAATAGAAGAAGGAAAGAAAAAAAAAACTCAAATGAGATTGAGTAAACAGAAGTGAAAGTGAAAGAAATGGAAGTAAATAATGAGTTAAAGCAGAAGGAAAGAAGGATAGATTAATGTTAAGGAAAGCTGACCTTGAAGTGTGTGACAATAGCCTGCCCAAACCTTACCACCCCAGAAATCGACTTAATATTATTAGGTAAGGAGTTCCATAGTCTGACAGCGTTGACAAAGAAGAATCTGCTTGAGTTCAACAGTCTACATTCAGGTGTAATGAGCAATAAGCCTCTTCGCGATTGACCAAAGTGTAATTTTTGGTAAAGATAGGAGGGTGTCTTTGAGTGTATTAATTTATGCAAAAATAGACATGCTCTTATCTTTTGGTAGCAAAAGATATCATAGCCTAATATTCCATTCCTAAATTGCCCTAAGTGGTCATAAGTTCGGATACCAAACACATACCTCGTGACGTGATTATACGCAATAGACAATTTTAAAGAGGAACGAGAATCTAACTTGCTATAAACTTCAGCAAAATATGTTATGAAAGGAAGAATCAGTTGGATAGCAAGCTTACGTCTGGTGTCAACAGGAGTGTACTTAGAAAAATACCTCAATTTTCGTAGGGTGGAATAAATTTTTCGAATTACAGCGTTAATATGGTCAGTGCAAGTAAGCGAGTTATTAATGCAATAGCCCAGATTCTTAGCCGTTGTTACCATATTTAGTTGTTGATTACCGATTAGTACTTCCGGTATGTCGGAAAAAGTAAATTTACTGTTAAAAACAGGGAGTATTTGTGTTTTGGAAACATTGATTTTAAGGCCATTATTATCTGTCCATAGTTTAAAACTGGCTAGGTCCTCATTGAGACGATAAACTAAGTCATCCTTTAAATTGCTCTCGCCAGATATGTACACTTGGATATCGTCCGCATAACCATGCATTGAGGAATATTTACAAGCAGTAAAAATATCATTAATAAACAATGAGAATAAAAGAGGCCCCAGAACTGAACCCTGCGGAACGCCGCTACTGACTGGTTTGAAGTCTGAGTAATAATTTTTGCACATAACCCGTTGCATTCTTTCAGTCAGGTAGCTATTTAGTAAGCAGATTGCACCATGACCAAAGCCAAACAGATGCTTCAGCTTACAACATAGTAATTCATGATTCACAATATCAAATGCTTTCGAGAAATCTATCAAACATAAGAGACTAAAGAATCCACTATCATAATATGGTCTCAGGTCTTCAAGTACTTTTAATGTAGCAGTAGCACAGCTGTGTCCTTTGCGAAAGCCAGACTGAAGTGGACTTAAAAGACTATTCTTTTTTAAAAAGATTGACATTTGTTGAGCCATGATGGATTCTGCAATTTTAGCCAACGGTGATAGAATGCTAATAGGTCTGTAATCCTCAACACCAGAAGCATTCGTCTTTTTGGCAAGTGGTAGTACTATTGCAGTTTTCCACAGTGAAGGAAAAGTAGATGTTGTGAAGCAATGATTTAGTAAATGAGTGAACGCACCAACAACGTACGGAAATACTATCTTAAGAAATCTTAAGTTTACTCCGTCCACGCCAATCGAGTTAGACTTCAATTTGTATAACGTTTTCATAACTTCATCCTCATCCACATGTGTAAACTGAAAGGAGTTAGTCAAGGAAGAAGGCGCAGCTGATATATGTTCAGCAGTACTGTGAATGATATCGTCATCAACATCAACGTTAAGTCGTAGAAAGTGATCATTAAGAATGTCAGGATGAATCTCACATGGTTTTGTCTTACAAGTACCTAAGCCAAGCCGTCCCAGGTTCTTCCAGAGTATCCTAGTTGGAATGAACGAATTTAGGTTTCTGGAATAATATTTCATTTTGGCTAACCGAAGTAAACGGACAGACTCATTCCTAGCGGACCTATAGCTCTCCCATCGCTCTGGGCTAGGGTTCTTTCTCCATGCTCCACGTAACCTGTTTCGTTTACGAATAGAGTCCAAAACCTGACGGGTAAACCACGGACATGAATTGCTTTTAACTACTATTACCTTTGAGGGAACATGCTTGAGAAACAGTTCGTTTATTTTATTAGTAAAGTAATTCAATTTTTCATTAACAGATGGTAAAGTCCAAATATCCCTTAGCGTCAAAGTTTGCAGATCATGAATAAGGTGACAGAGGTCAATAGACTTAAAGTCATAGTACGAAATTGAGGTTGCAGTGGTCGAGCGACTCAATTGAACGTTAAAGTTACAAAAAATTAGGTCATGATCTGACACGAAGTATAATTGATCAAACAAATTCACGTGATTGATATCGGAAACAATGAAATAATCCAATAAGCTAGGAACATCATTAGGCGCAAATCTGGTCGGAACACTTACATTAACAACTCGCAAGCCAAGAGAACTGACATGTTCAGTAAGTGAAACTGCATAAGAATCGTTATTCAAGAGGTTAACATTGAAGTCACCGCAGACGATAAAAAACGCGAAGTCTATTATCCTATTTGATATATTGACAAAATACTCATCTAACAGGTTTAATCTGGATGGGTTATAAACGCAAGACACAAAGATTTTTGTATTGTTGTCTGAGACGCAGAGATTTACATACTCAACATTACTCGACGGCAATGACTCACCAATGACCTTTGCGTTTAGATTTTTCTTAGCATATATAGCTACTCCACCTCCTTTACGACCACGTCTGTCGTTTCTGTAAATGTTGTAATTATTCAATCCACAAACACTATCTGTAACATCACCATGAAACCATGTTTCATACACAAATGATATCAACCGAGGAATCCTCAAAAGTGTATTTCATATAGTCAAGCTTGTCAGCATTTAAACTTCTCGCATTGAAGTGAACAACGTTCAGCCCACAGTGCCTATTACACAAAATGTTAAGAAGCATCTTGCAGTCAACACCGCCTCTGCATGTATTAGCAGCTAGCATAAAGCAGAAGTCGAACTGAGCAAAATTTGAGCAGAGCACGTGTACACACACAGTCAGAAGTCAGAGAAGATGATAGAGCGAGAAGAGGAAGGGCTAGAAATTCATATAGAGAAAGAATAATATTAGTGGTGCAAAGAATAATAAGAGAAGAATAAGAAGATATAAAATAACTTAGAGAACAGTGTATTATAAGAGAATACAATATCCTGATTAATATAAATAGTAAAAAATAATGATTCATAACCAATAAAGACTATTAAATTTCAGCTAGTGCTGGCTAGGGACTGGATACTAGAAATATCATTAACAGGAACCGGGTTGTCATCGGGCGCCAATTTAATAAATATTTTTCCACGGATAGTGAAGGCAGCATGCAGTTTGTTATCACGTTTCTGTTGAAGAGCAAAACGCAGCACTTCTCTCATCGATTTAGTCAGACTCTCATGAATGTAGACCTTGCTTTCACCATGCAAACCAATCTCACTCAGAGTAAGTGCTCGATGTTTATGTCGGCAGTGTGACGAAATGCTTCGCAGGAACTTAGAGCGATCATAGGGAGACTGCAGTTTGACAATAATTTGCCTACTATAGACATTCTCTTTGTTGTTGTTGTTTTTGTGATTAGTAATTCGAAAAATGTCTCGTACAGTAGGAGCGTCATTGTTATTGATCCCAACAGCATTGCATAAATTAGAGAATACCGTATTTAGGTTCTCGGTATTTTCGTATGGGATACCAGAAATAACCATATCTGAAGAAACGGCAGCATTCTCAAGCTTCATGACTTCACTTTTAAAATTAGCAACTTCAGATTTAAGCACGGTAACGTCAGTTTCAATAGTTGATATGCGAATAATCGCTCTCTTCAAATCCATTTTAATGTTAGAAACCTCTGCCACTAACTCACCAAATCTGGACATTATGCGCTCTTCAGTTCCTTTCATAGCGAGAGTAATCTGATCAATAATGCTCTCCCTTAGTTCAGACAGCTTTAGATCTAAGTTACTCATGATAGATGACTCATCAGCTCGAGGTATAGAGTTTACAGGCGTAACGGGACTTGCAGCAACACTGTGAGAGCTGACAACTGTGTTGAGAGGGTCGTACTTCGTGTCTCTCTTTTTGCAGAACCAGCAACATTATTACCGGCAAACTTCTTATTATGGGCAGACATTATTCACTTAATAATTTTAATTGTTCTTTAACAACAAGAAAAAGATGCCAAGTTAAAAAAAAAGCACACTGCTTCCACAGCAGTCCCTCAACAGTCACAAATTACTTGAAGGAAACTGAAAGTTTTACACAACGATGAAAACAAAAATATATAAGCAAACAGCTCCAGCCTAGCAGAACACGTCTAGTCAGTACTCATGACAAAACTCCTGTCTTTTTTTTTTATATGAAATACATCCGATTTTGGCAACCATATTAAACCTAATGTTTTTGTAGATTCATTAATGTCACTGCCAAGATCCATATTAACTTCCTGATCTTCAACTGCAATATCTTTCAAGAGCCTTGAGGAGTTGGATCACCATTTCCGTAGCTTGAATCCGGCTTCATGCAATATTTTTGTTAATTCTTCTTGAATTATAATTGCTTCTACAAGGCTGTCAGCTCCAGATACTCCATCGTCGACATAGAAATCTCTGTGTAATGCTTTTGCTCCTAATGGGTAGGCTGTTTCATTTTTGTCACCCAAGACAACTAGACATTTTGTTGCAAGGTAGGGAGCCGATCTTGTTCCGTACGTTACTGTGCACAACTGATATAACCGTAACAATTCGTCTGGACTGTTTCTCCAAAAGATGAGCTGAAGTCGCTGGTCATCAGGATGCATTAATATTTGCCTGTACATCTTCTCTATATCTGTTGTGAAGACATATCTATGTAGTCGAAAACGAAGAAGAATGGAAAACAAGTCACTCTGCACAGTAGGGCCATTACGGATCAAGTCATTCAGCGACAGTACTGTGGATGTCTTACAGGAAGCATCAAATACTACTCTTAACTTGGTAGTCGTGCTGTCAGGTTTCATGACTGCATGATGTGGGATGAAGTACTGTGGAGCTAATATGTCTTCTTCACTGATCTCTTTCATGTGCTCAAGTGCTTTATACTCTTGCATGAATTGCACGTATTGATTTTTTAAATTTTGATCCTTGGACAGTCGTCTCTCAACAGCAAAAAATCTATTACGAGCGATTTCCTTTGATTCTCCAAGAGCAATGGGATCTTCAGTAAATGGCAACTTCACCACGAAGCGTCCATCGTTGCTGCGGTTTGTGTGATGATGAAAGTGAGCCTCACACAATTTCTCTGCTTCAGTTTGATGCTGAATTGTTTCGTTAACATCTTGTAGTTCCCAAAATTTCAGTACGGTTTCGTTCATTAAATCGTCTTCTGGACTAAATATACCGCAAGTTATATCACTTTGAACCATGTTCTCGACCTTTCCCGATATAATCCATCCCAGCACTGTATTTTGAAGCGTAGGGAGCTCGTCAGACAATTTTATTTGTCCGACTGACATTAATTGATGATAGAATTCAGCTCCCAGTAACACATCAATTGGAGTTTGACGATGAAAATCAGGATCAGCTAATTTAATGTTTCCCGGTATAGGCCATTTTGAGATGTCCAAAGACTGTGAAGGCTGCATAGAGATGATTTTCGGTAAGACGTACGCCTCCATGGATGTTTTGAAGCCGCTTACTAGTGATTGGAACGTCATATGAACACGATGTTGTGCGTTTTGCCGCTGACCACCAATACCAGAAATTGCTAAGCACGTCGACTTTGTTGAAAGGCCTAATTTGGAGGCTAATTCCTTGGTTACGACGTTAATTTGTGAGCCTGAGTCCAACAGTGCCCTGCATTTAATTGTGTGTCCATTTGATGCGATGATCTGGATAACAGCTGTGCCGAGTAGGATATAACCCTTTCTTTGTGATTTAGTTGATGCTGGCAATGCAATTGGCAAAGCTGGTTTTTCATTCTGGATCGGCATGTTGGAAGATGAATCTTTCGTGATTCCTGGTGATGAAGTCTGAGCTGACTCAATTTGATTCAAATTGTCTCGATGCAATAGCGTGTTGTGTTTTCGTTGACACTTAGTACAGCCTCTGCTGGAGCACTTGGCAGCAGCGTGTCCATTCTTTAAGCAGTTAGTACATACCTTATGTTGTTTGAGTAAGTCGTATTTTTGGCTTACCGATTTATCTTTAAATGCTGAACATGCGAATAAAGGATGGGTAAGCTTGCAGGCAATGCACTGATTTGTACTCCTTGGAGTGGTCAATGTCAATACGTTGCGTCGATGATTCGATGCTTCATTTCTTGATGTTGGTTTGCTCAATGCTTCAAGTGACCGGAATCTGCTCTCCAAAAAATCCAGAACTGATTTTAGAGTATGTAGCTCTTGAGATTTGAAGTGCTCTGATTGCTCCAAAGCAGTATGTGTTGATCGATCTAACTTTTTGATTATAAGATGGACTGTGAGAGCATCCCAAGCATCTGTAGGCAAACATTGAGCTTTCAATCCAAGGATACATTCCTTTGTCGTATCGTGAAGTGACTTTAATGCAGCTGCAGATTCAGTTGTAATATTTTGTTGAGCAAGTAATTTGTTAAGTAATGATGTTACTAGCACCTTTTTGTTGTTGTATCGATCTATCAGAATATTCCAGGCGATGTCATAGTTTGCTCCAGATGCTGATAAATGTTTAATCAGACCCTTTGGTTCACCAGTGAGGTTTGTTGTTAAGTAGAACATTTTTTGTATGTTACTAATTGGCTGCTGATGAATCAATTGGACGTACATATCACGGAACTGAACCCATTTTAAATAGTTCCCATCAAAAATTGGAAGAACAATTTTTGGTAACTGGACTGGTGAAAATTGTTGTGGTTCTTCAGCATGGTTTTCTAGACGAGGCTGGACGCAGTGTTGTCGTAAAGAAATGATTGTATTTTGGATCCAGAAATCCATCTCGTAAAACGTCTCAGCTGAATAATCTTTGTTTTCTATCATTGACTTGGATGCCATCAAGACACAATTGTTGTCAATTAACTGCTGTTGATACCTTTCTAATACTTGCGCCTTCAGATCATAGTATGTGGCTGAATGAGAAACAGCCGCATCAGCTTCTATGTCGTTTATCATGCGAGTTAAAGCCTTTATCAGAGACCTTTGATTGTCCAAGATGGATAATTCATTTGATTTGGCTGCCCGTTTAGCACCTTCTTGTATGGTGTTGAGTGTTGTGACGAGTATTGCATGGCATCGTTCTACTGCCTGGAAGTACGTTTTCTGGAAATACTCATGTTCCTTGTCTACATCAGACAATTGTAAGATTTCGTCGTGCTGCGTGCAGAATGTGTTCCATAGTACATCCAATCGTTGTAACCGTTCTTCGGCGTATTGCTCGTTTTTCCTGGATTTCGAGTCCTTTTTTATGTTACTCAGCATATTCTGGATTGATGACCCAATGTCATGTTGTTTAACTGCGAGCTCCTGCATTTTAACGGTAGCCTAGTTAGTTCGATATGATGTCCAAAGTTGTTCTGCTGTTGCAGATGTTGATACTATTTTGTCTGCTGATGCAGTGCTAAATTGCTGCGTATTCTTTTGCAATTATCGCCGCTGCTGATACTGCAGACTCTGTGGCTGATGTAGTGATGACCTGCTGACAACTGTCGCTGCTATTGATGCTGCCGACGATGTCTGCTGGATCGGCGATGCTACTGATGCCTTTGATTCGGACTTCGAATCCGAAGATTGCAGGTTTGAGTCCTGTCACGGTCGCCAATGTTAATGGGTGCGTTTACCCACTTTGAGCCAAAGGAGAAATATATTCTCCTTTGGTGTAATCCTGGCACTTCAACCAGAACTACTGCGAAGGGTTGTGTTGATGTAATTCTGGCACTTTAACCAGAACTACTGCAATAAGTTTATGTTGGTATAATTCTGGCTCTTTAACCAGAACTACTGAAATAAGTTCTGAACACCTTGAATGATGAATGATTATTATCTTTATTTTAGAATGGAACTTTGTTTTTATAAGATTTTAATACATTATACAGACTTACAATACTAATACTACGAATAAATTACTTATATACAGAATTGCATAGTGCTGCAATGAATAGTAGAATGAAGATGCTAAAATATTTGCTGAACTGTTCACGAGCAATATGAGCCGCGAAACAGTCGCGAGAACTAGCAAGAATGCACATTCCCGTTGACTTGCTTGCGAGCAATATGAGCCACGAAGCAATCGTGTGAATTTATAAAAATATAAAAATTTGAAACATGAGGCTCAAATATGCAGCGCATCGCAGGAAAGAATAATTAAGTTGTCGAACTTAACAACATCTGATCGCCATAATCATTGGTGGAACCTAACCGCCACTATAACAAAAAGGTATTGTTATCTAGCCCCTGACAAAATCAGATTCTGTCAGGGTACGATACAATTAATAGGGAAACATTTTTTTGTTTAGGATTCAATAAAATTTTTTTTTCTCTTATAATTTTTCATATATCTTTTTTTTTTTTTTGACTTTTTGTTTACATATAGTTAATTTAATTTTTTGGTTATTTTATAATTTTTGTTTAATTTTAATTTTTGTTTAATTATTTTTCGTTTTTATATATTTTTAAAAATTGTTTGGTTTAATTATTTTTTCGTTTTGACATCTTTAGAAGTATATTATTTAAATTTTTCTGTATATTTCTTACTTTTTAGAATTTTACTTTTTATAGTTTTTCAACATTTTTTCCTGGCTTTTAAACTTTTATATATTATATATTTATATTTAATTAATTTAGTTATTTTTCCATTTTAGTTTCAAATATATATTGTAAATTTGTTCTGTTTCATTTTTTTACTTTTTTATAACTTTCCTTGCTATATATTTTTAAAAATTGTTTGTTTTAATTTTTTTTCGTTTTTTAATAACTTTAGAAGTTATTATATAAATTTTTCTGTTATATTTGGTACTTTTTTAGATTTTCACTTTTTTTAACATTTTAATTATTTTTCTGGATTGCAAATCAATCAATATTGTAAATTTGTTCTGTTTTACTTTTTTATATTTTTTTTTCCTTTTTATATAAAATACTTTTTCAAATTTGTTTGTTTTAATTATTTTTCGTTTCGATATCTTTACATATATGCTAATTAATTCTTTTTTATTTAAATTTAATATTTTAAATAGTTCATTTAAAAAAAATTTTTTGGCTATTTTATAATTTCTATAACTTTAATCTTTTTGTTTAATTGTTTTTTTCTTTTTATTTTCTCGCATATATTGCATATAAATTTGTTCTATGTTTTATTTTTACTTTTTTTATATTTTTTCTTTTTTTATATATTTTTTTAAAATTTGTTTGTTTTAATTATTTTACCTTTTTATTTTCTCATATATCGCATTTAAATTTTTTTCTATGTTTTATTTTTTACTCTTTATATTTTCCTTTTTTATATATATTTTTTAAAATTTGTTTGTTTTAATTATTTTCCTTTTTCAAATAATGTGTATGTATAGTATTATAGTTTATAATATATTTATATTCATTCATATATTTTTTATTTACATAGTTTTTTTATTTTTTTTTTTTCGTATTTATTTTTAGAATCGAAATTCACACACACACACACACACACACACACACACACACACACACGTTTTTCAAATATATATATCAAAAATGGAAAATACAAAAATTGAATTTATATGCGAGGATTGTTCCGCATCATTTACCGCCAAGCGTAGCCTCTTAAGGCACGCTAAGACCATGCATGCGGCAAAACTCTTAGAATGCAACGATTGCAACAGAAAGTTTAAACGCAATTACATGTTGCAAGCACATAAGTGCGTAAAGACAATGCAATGCAAAGTGGGAGCTGGTACTTCAGCTGAACTGCGGACAATTCAAAGCACTACAACATCCTACTGCGAAGGATGTAAGGAAAATGTTGCTGCGAAGAATTGGTCCTATCACGTCAGGACAAACAGGCACAAGAAAAACTGCTGTGTATCCACAAACAGCAGTTTGAAACATTTAAAGGGTACCTTCAATGAAAGAATAGAATCTTTCATATATGAAAATAAGGATGAAGGTACCTTGTGCCGGAAACATTTTTCCAGAACGGAAAAGACGACATGTGCCGAGAGCTACAGATTAGCCTTGAAAAGCACATGTCGTATAAGTTCAACTTGGAGATGTTTTGTGAGTTTGTTAAAATCACAACTGACGCTGAAATGATTGTGGACTTGAAATCATTTCAGACTAAGATGACGATAGTTCAGCTGAAGGAGCAAATAATGCCAGTCCTAGATGAGATGTTCGCTAGCTTAGGGAAAAAGATAAGCGAATTCCAAGAGCGAGACAGTGGCTGGAGCCTGTCGCGGATATCTCATCTAGAAGTGAACATAAACCAATACAGGGCATTGAAGGGCTCTTCATATATCCCCCTACCAGCAGTCCTGAATAAGAAGCATGCCTGCATCAACATCAAAAACACCGATGTTTATTGTTTTAAATGGGGAGTTATTGCGGCGCTAAGCCCCGCCATTGATCGCAACCCCCAAAGGCCCTAAATTACAACATTCGGAATATTGAAGATAGCGAGATAAATCTATCTAATGGAATGGTTGTAAACTTTGGGTGTTTAGCATTTCCGCTAGCACTCAAAGACATTGCACGCTTCGAACAGATTAATGCCGATATAAGCGTCAATGTTTTCGGGTTTGACGAAGATATTAGTGCTATAGTCGGCCCATACTATAGCACCAACGCAGAAAAAAAATATCACGTCAACATGCTTCTTATTCAGGACATGGAACGATCCCACTATGTGTGGATTAAAAATATTTCAAGGTAGGTTAAGAATAAAAATCCTATAAATATTTCTCGTTTTTGTTTTTAAATTTCTTTCTGTTTTCCAATAAAATTTGTTTATAAGAATATATTGCGTTATACTTATACACATATCTTTTTTTCTCTTTTATTTTACATTATGTCAATAGACTGGTACGCTCCCAACAGACGCATAATGACCATGCAGCACATTTCTGCAACAGCTGCCTGCAGTACTCCAGAAGCGGCGACATCATGGGCAGGCATAACTGTAATAAGGTCGTCACAGTTATGCCCGAGCAGAATAGGGCGACCATAGCATTTAAGAACCATGAGCGTAAGCTCTTAGTCCCATTCGTTGTCTATGCAGACTTCGAATGTATTTTAAGTAGTGTAGTTAGTAGTAGTAATAGTAATAATTTAGTTAGTAAGCATATACCAGTGGCCTTTAGCTATAACATTCATTGTAGTTACGATAATAGGTTAAGTAGATTTGTAATTTATTCGGGGGAGGATGCTCCCACAAAATTCGTAGAATTTTTAGTTAGGGATATTTTAGATGTATGTATATTATAAGTATTTGAGTGTTATAAAACCGATGGCCTCCTTAACACCTCAACAGTCAATGCATCAGAGCCAATGCAATAACTGCCATATTTGCAATTTGGAATTGGGTGCAGACAGAGTGGCGGATCATTGTCACCTTACTGGCGACTATAGGGGTCCAGCACACAACAGCTGTAACCTACAATTCCAAATTGCAAGTTTTGTTCCCATATTCTTTCATAATTTTTCTGGGTATGACTGTCATTTGTTCATCAAGGAATTAAATTTAATTGATGGGGATATAAATGTGATTCCTATGAACAAGGAGTTATACGTCTCTCTTTCAAAGCATATTAGAGTTAGCGAGAAAAATACAATTGAGCTAAGATTTTTAGATTCCTTCCGGCTTATGGCCGCAAGTTTGGATGACCTGGCATCAAATTTAACAGCGTCAGACTTCCACACAATCAACCAAATGTATCCAAGCAATAATGAATTTATTCTTTTAAAAAGAAAAGGTGTATTCCCATATGAATACCTAAATTCATTAGCGCGACTTGAAGAAACTTCTCTTCCTTGTCGAGAGGAATTCTTCAGTCGCTTAACAAACAAGCAATGTTCGGTTGACGACTATGAACACGCCGTTAAGGTTTGGCAAACATTCAATTGTCAAACTCTTAACGACTACATGCTTTTATATCTGAAAATGGATGTTCTTATTTTAACAGACATTTTTGAAAATTTCAGGAAAGTCTGTAAAAATATTTATGAGTTGGATCCATGACAGTATTACACTGCCCCAGGATTATACTGGGATGCCATGCTGAAAACCACTCAAATAGAAATAGAGTTGTTTACGGATATAGACATGTATATGTTCGTACAGAAAAGTATAAGGGGTGGCATTGTCCAGTGCTCTAAGAGGCATTCAAAGGCTAATAACAAATATATGGTGGATTATGATTCCAATAAGCCATCAGAATATTTGATGTATTTGGCCAGCCAATAACTTATATGGCTGGGCAATGTCGTCTTCCTTATGGTGGTTTTGAGTGGATTCAAAATGCTGAAGAATTTGATGTACAATCAATCCCCGAAAATTCATCTTTCGGCTATATTCTGGAAGTGGATTTAATTTATCCAGCTAAGTTGCATGACGCTCACAATGATTTACCATTTTGCGCAGAAAATAAAAAATCTCCAAATGGTAAATTTGCGAAGCTGATAACTGATTTAACCGACAAGACTGCTTATACAATTCACTATCAGAATCTTCAGCAATGTCTTAAGAATGGTTTAAAGCTTGCTAAGATTCATAGAGTTTTAAAGTATAAACAGTCTTGTTGGTTAAAGCAGTATATTGATCTCAACACTCACCATAGAACCTTGGCTAAGAATAATTTTGAGAAAAATTTTTTCAAATTATTGAATAATGCCGTATATGGAAATACGATGGAAAATGTTGACAAGAGGAAAGATGTAAAAATTGCAACTGAATGGGAGAGTAGAGGAAGACGTTTAGGAGCTCGCGCATTGATTGCTAAGCCCAATTTTCACAGTGTATCATACTTCACTTAAGATATGGTGGCAATTCAAATGAGTAGAGCTCGATCAGTCTATAATAAACCAATTTACTTGGGGTTTGTTGTGTTGGAGTTGTCAAAGTGGAAAATGTATGATTACATGAAGCCTAAATTCACAACAAACCTCAAACTAAATTATATGGACACAGACTCCTTTATTTACTCAATTCGTTGTGATGATTTTTATGTTGATATTCGGGATGATATCGATTCGAAATTCGATACTTCCGAATATCCCTCCAACAATTCTTTCCATATACCGCAGAAAAATGCCAAGGTTCTGGGTATGATGAAAGACGAGAATAAAGGAAAAATTATGAAGGAATTTGTAGATCTGCGCTCAAAAATTTCTTAGGACTAATATATTTTAAGGTACAATTTTCAGAGTATGCATGACATCGTACAGAATTTGGAAAAGTTTATATAATGTTAGGTTGAAACAACTTAGATAATTTTCTTAATTTCGCCGGTGACTGGAGTATATTCAAAGATTCTATCATGGATGAGCACACAGTATGCAGATGTTCCAGCCGGAATGTTCTTCAATGTTTTGAATTCAATCCTAATATCAATAGGTCCAGTTTTTATTGCTTCGTTCTGATGTGTTACATCCAAAACAATTATCGGAGCTTCATCTTTAAATTGTTCACGTAGGAGCAGAGGTTGGGGTTCACGCATAAAATAACTTTGTTGAAATTTAGCATACATATCATATAGGATAGCATAACGATCAGTGTCGAATTTCAGATTAAGATCATCATAGGGATACGTATCCGAGTTAAGATGTACTTTTATATCGGTTAAATCACAATGCTTAAAATTGTTATCTCTCCTAAAGGCAATCAGAATAAAGCGTGGTCTCTCATTTTGTGCTGCTAGCTTTACATTCCACAAATTATTGGTTCCTTGAGTAAGAGAAGGATTAAAATGACAATCCCATCTGCGAAATGATATTGTTAAAGGTTGTGCACTCTGAATGGTTTTGAAAATTTTCAATTTTGTATAATCAGCCAATTTTATATGCGGAATTTTCCATGTGATGTTTGTTAGTTGTAATTTTAATTTTTCATTTGCAACAACCGAGTATACAATATTTTCATCTGACTTGGAGCGTGATAAAATTAGCTCATGTTTAGAATTTAACAGAATTTTATTAAAGTCTTCAGCAAATCCGAGTAGATTTTTTAACGGCATACAGAAATTAAAATATCCGCTTTTTACTTCCAGTTCTTCATCAAAAAACCATCCGGACTTTTTTCAACATGTTGCTCTCATTCGTATTCAGAGAAACATAATTCTTCATTGCAGTTGTTACACCCAAATGTCGGGTGCGATCAATTTCCATACCATTAAGCTCATAGCGAATCTCATCAAACAGATATGCAAGGAAATTATTTTTCAATTTACCACTTTTTGATAGTGTTCCATTTTCTAAAGTGATAAATCCTTCGATATAAATATAACTCTCACTGGGCAAAACATAGAGATCTTGGTTTTGAATTGAAATTCTAATTTCATCGTTGTTTTTAAATGATTGCAAATACGGTGAATAGCTGTGATAATCTTTTTTAATAATACTATCATCGTAAATCGGTTTTTGTGTAACAGTTAGTATGCCACTCATTATTTCTGTTTTAATACAAGTCCCAGCGATTTTAAAAATTTGTTGTTGTTCGTTGTTAATGTCTTGCCTTTATTTGTTGATTGAGGATCCTTTAATCTTGATTGTTCAACCGTCAATGTAGGAATGATTGAAGATTCATGGATGAGTGTGTTTTTATTGTAAATAATCATATTAGTCGATGGGTTTTAAATGAAGTCTTAGAGTTATTGTTTCTCCACAAAAATTAATTAATTTTCCGCTTTGATCGACAACCTTAACTGTAACCGAACTTATCTGTTTGGTGTTTACTGGTAAATAGATGACATTTTTCGGAATTTCGTCTATTTTATATCCAGAACTAACCATCACTGCAAACATATGAATTGTATGCGCTGGTTCGTTGTTAATATATGAACCGACCACAATGTTGCACTCAAGGTGTATCGCAGATATATTCGTTATATTCAAAGGTAGGTCTGATGCATGTGATTTTCCTGCTTCCAACTCAATATTACTGAAGCCCAGTAATGAACCAATTGTGCGTCCCTTATTAAAATAAATAATATCTTTGCTGGATTCTACAATTGCTTGAAGTGTATTGCGATTTGCAAATATTGTTAGGGTTTCAGCTGGTTCTAACCTAGTATATTCCTCTTTAATATATCAGCAATATCATCGAGCTCATATGAACCAACTGGAATTTCAATGATGTGATTACCTATGTGAAACAAATTGTTGTCAACATCAACGTTAGGTATGGAATTGTAGCTGTGGAAATCAACGAGACCACACACATAGTTTCTGTCCAATTCTATTGGTGGAAAGTAATCGGCCGTAAGAACTGACTCATTACCGCTCAGAGTAAGTGTTATAGACATCTCGAATGTTAATAAAGAAATGAAATTAAAAACATGAAGAATATGGTTTTATTTAAAAAATTTTTATTTAATTCTAAAATACAAAATACATATATAAAAAAAAAAAAAACAATGAATTTTTATAGTATAGCATTATTGTTAATCCAAGAGTTATGATCATTCGAAAAGCCTAACCATTTAACAAGACATCTGCTTCCTTTGGTTTTGAGAATTTTTTCAACGAGGTATGTGTTGGGGTATCTTGTCTTCAGCAGTTCACTTTCATAGAATCCGCCTTTAACAGAATTGCCTTGATAGTCTTCCAAAATATATGTTGTTGGATTCGTGATTTGTATAGTCTTTATTTTGAAAATTTCTGTTGTCCAGTTCGGTGTATAGCCTTTCTCAAAAATGTGCTTATATTTGCTGATTCTCACAAAGTCACCCTTGCGGAATTTCGGTTTATTGAAAATTTTCAAGTTATTATATGCAGTATTTAATAAAGAGGCTTCATTGGAAGCGTTAACATTCTCAGGAGCCATTTTAATAGTTCTATGTATTTTCGCATTATATTTATCAACTAAATTTTTATAATTATCAATCCATCGATATGATCCGTGATAGCTGAATTCCTTCCACATCATACCTTTAAGGGTTCTGTTGAAACGTTCAACGATTGAAGCTTTTGATATGCTATATGATGAGTAATGATTGATGTGATATTGCGTCATCAAATTTTTAAATTGATTGTTGAAGAACTCTTTACCATCATCGGTTTGTAGATTTTTTGGTATTCGCCCAAATTTTAATATTTTATCCATAGCTTTACTAACATCAGCAGAGTTTTTAGTTTTTAGTGCTATAGCCCAAGCAAATTTCGAAAATGTATCGATTATGGTAAGAAGAAAACGATATCCATCATTAGATGTGGAATAATTACCCATTTCCACTAAAGCTGCCTGCCAGAGATCATCTATTCCTTTGGTTATTACTCGCCTTCGCTTAAAGTTCTTACGAGCTTGCTTGTGAAGCTCTTCCACTAAACCTCTCTTCATCGACATTTGTTGGCTTTCTTTTTCCTTTTTCCACTTCTAAATTTTAGCTTTCTTTTTTAATTCCTCTATGTATTTGCGTGTATTTTGAGTTATTGTGAAGATATGATTAATGTCTTTGAAAATATTTTCCTTTAGTACTGTGTATTCCTCTCGTATATGATTGATTTCTTTGTAGATATTGTCTTTTAGCAATGCGTTTTCCTCTCGTATACTTGTGATTTCTTTGTAAATATTGTCTTTTAGCAATGCGTTTTCCACTCGTAGTCTTATGTTATTCTGGTCAATATTTCTGTGGATGGACTCCTTTAGCAATGTGCTCTCATCTTGAATTTTCGAGGTAATCTGATTTAGACTTTCAGCCACAAATGCTTTTGTAACAGCATTACATTCCTCTTTAGGTTCTCCAACATTTTTAAGCGCCTTTTCTGGAAGTTTACATTTCTATCATAGTCCACATTAAGGCCTAAAGTGTTTAGAATATTTCTTTTTAATTTTATTTGGTTTTCACCTTGCTGAGAATAATGACCGAACTTGTCAACGCTCATTTTAAGATTATTATTTTAAAAACTATTTTATAAAATGTAACTTTTTTTTCTGCAGGTATTGCATCATATGCTAATATTAGTCATAAGTTGGTAATACTAAAGATGTATTATCTATATCAATAGATTTAATTCTTTTGAACTCTACGTCTAAAAATCCGTGTATGCTTTGAATTATTGTGTAGATCTGTTTGAATTCCTTGTAAATATTTTCGTTTATTAATGAGTTCTCTTCTTGAATTTTCGAGGTAATCCGATTTAGACTTTCAACCACAAATGCTTTTGTAACAGCATCACATTGCTCTTTAGGTTCTCCAACATATTTTAAGCGCCTTTTCTGGAAGTTGACATTTCTATCATAGTCCACATTAAGGCCTAAAGTGTTTAGAATAGTTCTTTTTAATTTTAATTGATTTTCACATTGCTGAGAATAATGACCGAACTTGTCAACGCTCATTTTACGAATATTATTTTTTGTTATTGTATATAGCATTTATACAATTATATCTGCTTCCCTAAGTTCTTCAATTATTGAGACTACTTCATTATTATGATTGTTGTGACCAGCAGATTCAGATGATACTAATAATCTTAGCCTATCTACCAACTCATTTGGATCATCCCAATAGATATAATTTGGCTTCTGCTTATTAACACTCATTAAACCGCTTCCTTTGTGTGATGATGTTGAAGATTTATTCTCATTGAATAACTTTTTTATTATTTTGTATTTGGATGCTCTAGTCCCCATGTTTTGCTTAGTTGAGCTATAATAGCGTTTATGAGCATTTGTAGTATTTAAAATTTGTTTGTACATTTGTAGATCTGCATTGTCATAATTTTTAGGTTTCTTTTGGAATAATAGTTCAGACAAACCTGATGTTAAGTTCCAATTATGATTAGAAATAGATATTTTGTTATCATCTACTTCAAAAGTTTTATTACCAATTCTCCATTTACCATCTGAACCTCTATGTGGTCCATATAGAGTATCTAACTTATCCTGCTTTTCCAATTCATATAAATGTGATATATTACTAGACGATTTACTAGCATCTGCTGTTGAATCCATTTGCGAGAGAAAGGGATCTTCTTCATCATCATCATCATTACTCTCAGTAATAGTGTTGCAGTCTCATCTTTGAATGGTTTTTCATTTCTTACTTTAAACGGTGTGCTGGTTTTTAGGAAAAGTTCTTTCTTATTGATTGAGATATTGTTTTTGTTGATTTTATCATTTGATTTAGATTGTTTAACTATTTCTTTTAGAGGTTTTGTGATGGGGCTAAATGTTTCTTCTAATCTTTTCTCCATATCAGCTTCATCTAATTTTAAACTAGTCTTTATGATGTCCTTAAGTACTTTTTCATCCATTTCGCTCTCCTGTGATTCTTAATGTATCAGGTTGATCAGCTTTTGAACTGCTTTTGAACAGCTTTGAACAGCTTTGAACGACTTTGAACTGCTTTTGAACAGCTTTGAACTGCTTTTGAACAGCTTTGAACTGCTTTTGAACAGCTTTGAACTGCTTCTGATCAGCTTTTGAACAGCTTTGATCAGCTTTTGAACAGCTTTGAACTGCTTTTGAACAGCTTTGAACTGCTTCTGATCAGCTTCTGAACAGCTTTGAACTGCTTTTGAACAGCTTTGAACAGATTTTGAACAGCTTTGAACTGCTTTTGAATAGCATTGAACAGCTTTTAATCAGCTTTTGAACAGCTTTGAACAGCTTTTGATGAGGTCGAACAGCTTTTGATGAGGTTGATCAGATCTATGATGAGGTTGATCGGATCTATGATGAGGTTGAAGTCATATAAAGTACTAATAGATAATAGAAGGATGCATGTGGCTTTATAGTTATAGTTTATAGTAGAATATAATTATCAAATCCCTTTCTATAACGCCCGCCATCAATTGGATCATCTTTACTTATAACCACGAATCCGTATTTATCTTTCCAACATTCTCTGCATATACTTGCAAACTTCTCAAATGACATATCTGTACCCACATGATCACCGTAAATATGTTTCATATTCATTTCGTCTTGTTTGAACATAATTATTAAATTCGCATTATCACGTATCAGATGTTTAGGGATTCGTGTATATGTTTGGCATAAGTAAAAACTATCAATATTTTTATGTCGACCCATACAAAAGTATGCTCGAATATTATTTTGTTTTTCACATGCGACATCATCGAATATCATAATAGAGTTGCTTTTAGCTTCATTTGGTTCTAAAACATCTTCATTTTCGGAAAATGTATGGAAGCCCATGTTTTTTATCGGATCTAATAATTTCTTCAAGTATTCATACTTTGGTTGATGTAATGACTTTGAATACAAATATATATTGGCAAACTTTAATCCATTCGGACTCTCTATTAGACTCAACATGACGTTGGTTTTTCCACAATTTGAGGGACCAACAAGTAGCCCTCGTATAGAATTCGGCAGCAATGAACTGTGTCTTACATGTGATGATTTATTAGTCGGCAAATCTAAATTTTTAACAATGATATTCTTGTCTTGTTTAACGAAACGCATTTTAGCAATTGATATATAAGCGGAAGCATCAGCCCTTTATATTCATTTCTATCGCAACTATTTAATTGAAAAGATATAAAATGGTTGTATGTTATAAAAAGAGTTTTAGTCGAAAGCCATCTGCAGTTGGAAAAGGTTTAATAAATAATTTAATAGATGCACTACCAATTGAACTTCATTTACCTGGTTATCAATTTTGCGGCCCCGGAACTAAGTTAGAAAAACGTTTAGCAAGAGGCGATAAAGGAATTTATTAGATGCTGCGTGCAGAGACCACGATATTGCTTATTCTCAAACTAAGGATCTCAATAAAAGACACATTGCTGATAAAATATTGGAAGAAAACGCTTGGAAAAGCGCAAAATCCAAAGACAAAGGTTTTTCAGAGAGAAAAAACGCCTGGTTAGTTGCGAGTGCTATGAAAGCTAAGACTAAATTAAGTATGGGGAACACACTCAGGAATATTAAGAAAATAAAGAAAACAATTAAACGAAAATGTACGAAAAAAATACTCACTAATGCTATAAAAAACGCTATGAGGACTATTAATCAACAAAAACCAGACGATATTCGCAGCGCTATTAAAATTGCACGAAAAGTAGTAAACAAGTCCTTCAGAAAAAAGAAAGCATCAATTGAGATACCTCGTATTATACCCTTACCGAAAAGAGGAGGTTTTCTACCACTGGTGCCAGTCTTGACTGCACTTGGAGCTCTTGGAGGTTTAGCATCTGGAGGATCTGCGATCTTTAAAGCTATTAATGCTGCAAAAGTTGGCAGAGAATTACTGAATGAAACAAGTCGCCATAATAAAGTGATGGAGGAAATAACTGTGGGCAAAGGTTTATATCTGAAGCCATACAAGAAGGGATTAGGTTTATATTATAGCCCGCAATCAAAAAACCTTTAAGAAAGCTACCCAGAAGACCGCTCACAGACATCGACTTGATGGAGCATGCAAAACAATTGCCACATTTTAGAGGTGTTTTCATGAGAGATAGCCTACCGAAATGTGTACGTCAGACAGAATGTGGAATTATCAATCTGGATTCATCGAGCGGTCCAGGTACTCACTGGGTAGCGTGTTATTAGAACGGAAAAATTAAGGAATATTTTGATAGCTTCGGAAATTTACAACCACCACAAGAAATTATAAAGTATATGGGAGAGAACATACGCTACAACTATATTCAACATCAAAATTACAATACATATAATTGTGGTCATTTATGTCTAGAATTCCTATATAATATCACTAAAAATACTCAATAAAGATTGTTTTATTATATTTGAGCAGAAAACCAAATTGAGTTTTATTTATTTTGAGGTAGAATTTAGGAGAACTAAATACTGTAGGAAGGGCTGTTTCACTCCTTTCAATCTCACATGAGTTGTGTTTTCACTGTTTATCTCGCTTCTCCATACACATAACATTTTGGTGGTGTGTGTTGTTTGTTTCTCACCCAATTTCAGTTCTGTTTCCATTGTTTTTCTACTCAAATTAAAAAAATGTATAAATAATACGTTCCTTGCCTCTAACAATTTAGTCGTTGTAGATAAAACAAAACAGAATGTCAGCAATGCAGAAGTCATCATATTCCTTTACCGCCTTGGAAGATTTCAACGAGAGGAATTATACATTGAAGACAGTGCTGAGTATTAAAAACATGGAGCCGAATAGAAGCTACGGCATAAAAACTGTTCGCAAAACCAAAACCAAATATGGCGAGCGGATTCTAATGGAAGTGGACGACAGCATCGTTTTTCTGCCGCCAAGATTCAACAACCTCAGCGACGAGACTATAAGAGAATTCTCCAACGGATCCAACTATTTGACGAAACTAATGACGACAAATGAGGATCATTTTCGTCTGGAGGTGATGGTGGACTTTCCGAAAACCAACATGTATCTTTAAGATCTAACAAAAAAAAAGAAAATGTATAAATAAATATATATATATATAATAAATAAATAGTTCATAAATTTTAAATAGATTTGTTTTTATTTGGACAAAAAATTTTGTTCAAAATTTCATCCATATACAACCATGTGGACGAGAAACACGTGCACGCTTTGAATATTTTTTTCCCCACGGAATGGGAAAGGGTCTCAAGAGTGTGATAAGTACACCTTTGTTGAAGCGAACAACAATCAAACACTTTCACACACACACACACGCAGCAGGAGGCCGGCGTCCCAAATTATCACGTGTCTATGAATTAACAACCACAACACACACAGCAAAGAAAATTATTCCATCCGACCGCCTGCAGATTATCCCTTAACAGGTCGACCACAAACACGTGCATGTTTCCCTACTATCGCACAACAGGTGATCAAAGACCCGAAATTACTACTGTGTACACAAACACTCACGCTTCATTGTGCTGATAAAAAAAAGGTTATCCCATTAAAATGTCAACCGATCCGTAATTTACGACTTTATTTAATTGAAATTCCACAGAACTTCGGAGCCAGATTGTTGCAGCTAGCGATCAAAGTGCCGAAGTGAATCATCCCCTAAAATAAATAACAACAACAACAACCACATAGCAAAACTTCTGACTTCTACAATAGCTTAGCACTTTACCGATATACCAAATACACGTCATATAAAACGACTGAAAAAGTATGCTACGCTTTTCTCTTCCCTATTTATTCACATCAAAGACAAAATCACACCTTCATAACCAACACCGAGAAATTAAAAAAAAAGACTAAAAAGTATGCTACACTAAAAACTCCACACTAACGCCATCTACTTCGGTATAGCAAACGATCGACATTCCTAAGTCTATATCACAGACACAAGCCTAAATGAGCATTCCAAAGCACTTATTCACGATGGCCATCTGGTGGACGATAGCATAGTTACAAACCTATCGGCTAAAAGGTGAAAAATTAACCCAGAAAACACCCCTAAAACCATATTTTAGACAAGACACAATCCTAAATGTGTAATGCAAATGTGCACTCACTCACAAAAGTTTGAGAAAACAAAAAAAAAACCCCTAAAACTATACTTTCAGCAAAGACACAATCCTAAATGTACAGTAAAAATGTATAATCATTATCAAAAGTTTGAGAAAACCACATTAAAACGCCCCTAAAACTATACTTTTAGCAAAGACACAAGCCGAAATGTACAGTACAAAATGTACAGGCACTATCAAAAGTTTGCGCACCCACGCACCCACGTTTTCCTTTGTTCTTGAACCGGCCTATAACCACTACTACTTTTTCCATTCGCTGGTGTTTTGTGCATTTGCATTTGTTTGTTCTTCTGTGACGTTTGAACGTCCGTTGGGGTTGGCCACTGGCAAGGATGCCGATATTAGTAGACTTTATGATGGTAAAACCCTGGCAAGGATGCCGATGTTAGGGAGTTTTATGGTCAGGCAAGGATGCCGTAGTTTTTTTTTTTTAGCAATATCACTTAACAAAATATTTGCAAAACTCCTAATCGTTTAAAATTTATACTAACTCCTAATAAAAGCAAAGAAATACATACTATTCACACTAAAAAAGTCCACAAATATGGCCTCTTAAGAAAACACATACAAAGTACTATAGCTATGTACATACCTAGCTATGTCTGAAACGATATCTACATATACATATATTCGACCCTAAGTACCCTACACCCTTTAATACCCTACAATTTATGATGTCTAACTATAACTTTGAATGGAAAATGCTAAAGCAGCGTTGCAACATATTAAACTCTAAATTTAAGGGAAACCTATATTTATTAAGAAAAATAAAAGAAACATATTGATTTGTACATACACAGCAATAGTGAACTCCTACATTTCTGTTAAATTTCATTCCAATGGCTTAATCAGTTATAATGCCATCATGATTCCAACAGATAGACGAACAAGGCTAAATCTCAATGAATAACATTTCCACAATAAAATTTTTCATACCATACTTTTTAGGACATCAATTTAAAATCATTAAAGACCATAGGCAATTAACTCAAATCCCAACTGCAAATTAATAAAACGGAGAATTGAAATAGACATTAACATGGAAATATAATGCAAACAGATATAAACACTAATTCTTACTATAATCAGTCGCCATAATCATAATAAAGGCTCGACAATGATAATAGAAACAATTTTTAGAAACCAACAACAAGGGGCTTTGAGCTTAAGGAATTCAGACTCTAATCAATTCGAAAAATAAAACGAACAAAAATACCTAGAAAACTCATAGAAACATCTACAATATCGGGCTAATAATTATATCAGCTCAGTTGTTTATATCAGTATGATAGCATAATTGCAGTTCATAAACCAAAATCCGCTTAAACATCAACACACTAGCAACATAACTCAACAAACTATTAGCGATACAATCATTCAAAATTATACTAACTCCTAATAGAGGCAATACTTAAACAATCCACAAATAATGGACCTACATGCCCACTACAATAACACAAATATTATTTTTAACATAAAAATCTCCATAATATCCACACAATACATTCACTGCTACATTCGTATCCATCAATAAAACAAAGAAAGTCATTACAATAACGAAGCTATAATTAATACTAACTAAAAAAAAAATAATATGTAAATGGAATATGAATATGAATATGTGTGTGTGTGATGCAAACAAATAAATAGGGATATCGGAATAAAACAAACCATTTAAAACAAAATAAAAGCATGGAAGATCGACTCTAATCAATTCACAAAATAAATATAGTATATAAATCTAAAGTAAAATAAATATAAATATAAAAAAATAAATATACTATATGGATAAATAAATATAATGAAATTAATTATTAATAATTAACGAATAGCATGCATAAGAAGATCGGTTGATCTGGTTGATCGGTTGATATGGTTGATCAGGTTGATCTGGATGATCAGGTTGATCTGGTTGATCAGGTTGATCTTTTGATTGGTTGATCTGGTTGATCGGTTGATCTGGTTGATCGGTTGATCGGTTGATCAGATTGATCAGGTTGATCTGTTGATCTGGTTGATCAGGGTGATCTGTTGATCGGTTGATCTGGTTGATCGGTTGATCGGTTGATCAGGTTGATCAGGTTGATCTGTTGATCTGGTTGATCAGGTTGATCTGTTGATCGGTTGATCTGGTTGATCAGGTAGATCTGGTTGATCGGTTGATCGGTTAATCAGGGTGATCGGTTGATCTGGTTGATCTGGTTGATCGGTTGATCAGGGTGATCGGTTGATCTGGTTGATCGGTTGATCTGGTTGATCTGGTTGATCGGTTGATCTGCTTGATCGGTTGATCTGGTTGATCGGTTGATCTGGTTGATCAGGTTGATCAGGTTGATCAGGTTGATCTGTTGATCTGGTTGATCAGGTTGATCTGTTGATCGGTCGATCTGGTTGATCGGTTGATCTGGTTGATCAGGTTGATCAGGTTGATCTGTTGATCTGGTTGATCAGGTTGATCTGTTGATCGGTTGCTCTGGTTGATCAGGTTGATCGGTTGATCGGTTGATCTGGTTGATCGGTTGATCTGGTTGATCGGTTGATCTGGTTGATCAGTTGATCTGGTTGATCAGGTTGATCGGTTGATCTGGTTGATCGGTTGATCAGGTTGATCTGGTTGATCGGTTGATCTGGTTGATCGGTTGATCTGGTTGATCGGTTGATCAGGTTGATCGGTTGATCTGGTTGATCGGTTGATCAGGTTGATCGGTTGATCAGGTTGATCGGTTGTTCTGGTTGATCGGTTGATCGGTTGATCAGGTTGATCTGGTTGATCAGGTTGATCGGTTGATCTGGTTGATCGGTTGATCAGGTGGATCGGTTGATCGGTTGATCAGGTTGATCGGTTGATCTGGTTGATCGGTTGATCAGGTTGATCGGTGTATCTGGTTGATCGGTTGATCAGGTTGATCGGTTGATCAGGTTGATCGGTTGATCTGGTTGATCGCTTGATCTGGTTGATCGATTACAGTTCAGATTCAGCCGTGTATGTGACTATGTTTTACGTGTGTAGATTTTAGAGTATGGCTCAAAGAAAATGCCCCAGGTATAACAATCTCAAACTTAAAAATGTTATCATCAAACCAACAATTGTATTGAGTTTGAAAAGCCCTTAATTCCCGTTCCTTTTTCATTTCTATTAAAATGATGTTTGTTAGTACTAGTAGTTATGTAAAATAGTTTTGAAATATGGTCTGCTTTGTTATAATTTGATGTTTCTAATAATAATTGAAGCAATCTAGGTGTAAGTTACCAACTATTATCGGATATTATTATTATTTTATTATGTAATGTGCCAGCGCTATTTCCGATTTGCTTTTCAAATCCAATCCTTTGTATGGTTCATATGTGGTATCCAACACATTCTGCTATTCCAATTCGGAATAGAGCATTGATTCAGTAGATTTCTGAACATCTCTTGCAGTATCGAGTTCAGAAAATTAATATTATTATTAATTATTATTTTGTATGGGTTGATGTGTTCACACTTCCATTTGAGTGTTCACTTGATGTGTTCACTTCCATTTGAGTGAAAAAGTTATCGTGATCTTCATAATTAATGAAAAGAGTTTCGTTTGAAAAATCGAATTTCTGGCCTTAGCTATATAATTTGTATTAGAGTGTTTGACTATTTCTTTTTAGAAGTTTTGTGATGGGGCTAAATGTCTTTCTAGTTAATTCTCTAAATCTGATTTTCCTAATTTTATATGCTTAATTTTTTTGTATTTCAATTTGTGTGTAGTTTTTCATTTGATCTTTTAATATTTTCTTATTCATCTTAGTGATAGTAATATCAGATCAGGTATATGAGCTTTTTGATCAGCTCTTGATTACTTTTCAATCAGCTTATGATCAACTCTTGAACAGCTTCGAACATCTTTGAACAGCTCTGAACACCTTTTGAACACCTTTTGAACCGCTCTCAACACCTTTTAAACAGCTCTGAACACCTTTTGAACACCTTTTGAACAGCTCTGAACACCTTTTAAACAGCTCTGAACACCTTTTGAACAGCTCTGAACACCTTTTAAACAGCTTTTGAACATCTTAAAACATCGTTTGACCAAATTTGTAACAGCTTTGAACAGCTCGGAATACCTTCTGAACACCTTTTGAACAGCTCCGAACAACTTTTGAACAGCTTTTGAAGATCTTTTAACATTTTTTGACCAATTTTTTAACAGGTATATGAAATGTATTCAGTTGAATGTTATCATACTAATATTAATTGGTTAATTTGGGGCGTGGCAAAACGGACATATAGACGGACATACATACATACATATATACCGACAGACAGACATACATTGCTCGGCGTGCTGACTGTTGCGAGTGTGGTGTGCCCCTCTGCCTTGATCTCTGCCGGCCTGTGTATTGTTTGTGGTACTTGATATTGTTGTTGTTCTGAATATACGTAGCGTTGTTGTTGCGAAATATTTTTTATTGCTTTAATTTAATTGCTTTTCGTCATTTTGCTATGTGGTTGTTGTAAATTTAGTAAATGAGTTGTGGGCATTTCAAGAGTTCGATTGCCCCTCGACCACACTTATTGTATGCACATATATATTAATACAATTATTTCAATCTCGGAATTTGAGTTGACAATTTCGGTACTTCTGTTTACAAATATTTCTCAGAATAAAAAGTCGTAAATTAGAATCATAATGGGAATAAACAGCTGGAAAATATGGGGAGATGGGTGGTGGATGCAAATACAGCTGGCTGGGTAGTAGTTTTGCTATGTCCTTGTTGTTGTTCTTTTTCTTCCTCTCAACGGACTTTTAGAACTTTTTGTTTTGTACAAAATCATAATGTAAACAAACGCAACTGGTCATTTAGAATATGGACGAATTTGTTTGTATATTGAACTTTGAGTGGATGCAGATGGCTGGATATAGAGTCGTTGTTGTTGCTCTTTTCAATAGTCAAATAATTGAATGTGGTTGGGGTCTCTGCAGGTCGATACACGAGCATATAATTAGCTCCAGCGAGAAGAAAGAATTAATTGTAAAAGTGTCGCCAAAGAGTAAAGATCTAATTTTTACTAACAGAATAGTGATCTAAAAGTTGCAGTTGTAAAAAGTTGTAAAAGAAAAGTTGATCATTTTTCTGAAAAAGTAAAAGTAAAAAAAAGTTAAATATAGTATTTAAAAAGTTAATAAAATATTAACAAATTATATAAACAAATTTAATAACGATTAAAATAAACTGAACAATATTATTTATTATTTACAATCAAGTGACAATTCGGGGAAGTAAAGTGAAAAAACTAAATATACTATTTAAAAAGCAAGTAATTTGCAACAAAAATAAAAATGAAGAGTTTCATATGCAATGTTTGTGAACAGAGTTTCACTGCAATGCGCAATCTCAAAAGACATGTGCAAGGGAATCATGAAAGTGTGGTATCCCAGTGCGAACATTGTGGCCAAAATTTTGCACGATTGGATGCTATGCGCAGACACATAAAATTGATCCACTCGAAATCGCCTTCAACAGCAACGCCATCATCATCATCTGTAGCAGCACCATCATCATCATCACTAGCCGCAGCATCATCAACACCAACAACATCTATAGCAGCACCTTCATCATCATCATCAACATTAAGAGCAGTATTATGGCTACCAGTCAAAGCTAACGAGAACGTTCGTTGTCCAAATTGCAATGAAGATGTTTCTCGAAGAGACTGGAACCATCACATCAAAACATTGAAGCATAAGAGGAATTGGTGGATTGCCGTAAGTGGTGGTGGTCTGAAATGCATAAGATCATCTTTCCGGAATAGAATTCAAACCCTGATATTCCAAAATGAGGATGAGGGTCTTGTCATTCCTAAAAAGTTTTTCGAGAATGCTCAAAATATATTGATCAAAGAGCTAGTAAAAACGATAGAAAAGCATGCATCATATAAGTTCAACATGGAGCTGTATGCTGAATATTTCAAAGTGGTGGATGATGATGAAATGGTGGTGGATATGAAATCGTTTCAAACCAAGATGATTTTGGTGGAAAAATATGAAGATCTAACTGCCATATACAATGACATGTGCCAACAGATCAGCTCCAAAATGGGTGAGTTCCAGGAAAGGGACAGTGGATGGTCCTTACTGAAAATATGTCACGTAGAGGTGAATATTAATAGGTATCGACCGTTGAAAGGATCGTCATATATCGCACTACCCATATCCCTGCAGGAAAAGCACGCCTGCATCAATGTTCAAAATGACGATCCCTACTGTTTCAAATGGGCGATCATCTCAGCTCTGAGACCCACCGAGAACCATCCACACAGAACCATAAATTATAATGTGGAGAACATTGGGGCTGATCTCATAGTGCTGGATAATGGAGCTCAAGTGGATTTTAAAGGATTGGCGTTCCCCATGCCAATAAATAACATTGGTCAATTTGAAAAGCAGAATCCAACGATAAGTGTCAACGTCTTCGGAATCGATGAAGCTTCGAGAATATCGAGGGGCCCTATCACTGCACGCAACATGAAAAGGAGCAACATATAAATCTGTTACTGCTGCAGGAAGGAGAGCGGTACCATTATGTGTGGATTAAGAATATTTCAATGTAATTATAATTATATCAAAATTTAAATTTTTGTTTTATATTAAACTTTTATATTATGTATAAATTTTTCCAACTAATTTTATTTTTCTTTTACACATTAAACAGACTCATATGCAGCCAACAAACACATCACAAAAATAGGGCATACTTATGAAACAGCTGTCTACAGTACTCTCACAACGAGAGTACACTGCAACAACACAAGATTGTATGTGGGAGGACTGTTGCAGAGATGCCGGCAATAGATAAGGCGGTAATTAGTTTTAAGAAATTTGAACGTATTTTAGACGTACCATTCTTTGTCTATGCAGACTTCGAATGTGTACTTAGTAGCGTAGATTTAGATTTAGCGAGTAATACTAGAAATGTAAATAAGCATATACCCATAGCTTTTAGTTATTATATTAGTTGTAATTATAATAGTAGGTTAAATAAATTTAAAATTTATTCAGGGGAAGATGCCCCCACAAAATTTATACAATATTTAGTTAGTGATGTAAGAGATATTTATAATAATTATTTAAGTGTAGTTAGGGCAATGAACTCTTTATCCAATGAAGAGGTAAAACTCCAAAAAGACTCCAATTCTTGTCATATTTGCGAACAAGAATCGGGGGCTGACAGAGTGGCAGATCATTGCCATTTAACTGGAAAGTACAAGGGGCCGGCACATAACGAATGCAATTTCAAATTTCAAATTGCAAAGTTTGTGCCTGTATTTTTCCATAATTTTTCTGGCTATGACTGCCACCTCTTCATTAAAGAATTGAATTTATTTGAGGGTGGTATTAATGTTATCCCCTTAAATAAAGAGTTATACGTATCACTCTCAAAACGTATCAAAGTGGCCGAAAAGAAAACAATCGAAATCAGATTCTTGGATTCTTTTCGTTTCTTGGCATCGAGTTTGGATGCATTAGCGCAAAATTTATCAAGTGATTTCCAAATAGTGCGCCAAATGTATCCAAACGATGATGAGTTTCAGCTCTTAAGACGAAAGGGGGTATTCCCTTATGAATACCTCAATTCAATTGATCGTTTAAGAGAAACCAGACTTCCCAGTCATGATAATTTTTTTAGTCGTTTAATTAACAAAAATTGTTCGGTTGAAGACTATCAACATGCCTTAAAGGTTTGGAATGTCTTCAACTGCCAAACGCTAAAAGATTACATGCTGTTATATTTGAAGACTGATGTGTTGATCTTAGCAGATGTTTTTGAAAACTTTGGAAAGGTTTGCAAAAACATCTATAAGCTAGATCCGTGTCAATATTACACAGCTCCAGGGTTATCATGGGACGCAATGTTGAAAATCAACGTTCTTGAAATTCCATTCGATTCTCCAATCGGATACATACTCGAAGTAGATTTGGATTACCCACAGAATTTACATGATGCGCATAATGATTTACAATTTTGTGCTGAGAATAAAGTTGTGGGTAATTCAAAATCTAAAAAATTGATTACTGACTTAACCAACAAAACTCGCTATGTAATTCATTATAGAAATCTTCAGCAATGTATAGAAAATGGTATGTTGTTGAAGAAAGTATATAAAATACTGAAATTTAAGCAGTCTTGTTGGTTAATTGAGTATATCGATCTAAATACCCATCATCGCAGTTTAGCAAAGAATACGTTCGAAAAGAATTTTTTCAAATTGCTAAACAATGCGGTGTATGGAAAAACGATGGAAAATGTAGATAAACGAAAAGACATCAAAATAGTAACCGACTGGGAAAGTAAGGGAAGGCGATTAGGAGCTCCAGCGCTAATAGCCAAGCCCAACTTTCACAGCTGTACTCATTTTACAGAAGATATGGTTGCCATCGAGATGTCTAGGGTCCGTACGGTTTACAACAAACCTATATATTTAGGTTTTGTTGTTCTTGAATTGTCAAAGTGGAAGATGTATGACTTCCATTATAGTTATATGAAACCCAAATTTGACAACTTGAGGTTAAACTATATGGACACCGATTCGTTTATCTATACAATCGGGACAAATGATTTCTATAGGGATATTCGGAATGATATCGATTCCAAGTTTGATAAATCTGAATATCCCATAGATAATCTGTATGGCCTTATCTATTGCCGGCATCTCTGCAACAGTCCTCCCACATACAATCTTGTGTTGTTGCATTGTACTCTCGTTGTGAGAGTACTGTAGAGAGCTGTTACATAAGTATGCCCTATTTTTGTGATGTGTTTGTTGGCTGCGTATGAGTCTGTTTAATGTGTAAAAGAAAAATAAAATTAGTTGGAAAAATTTATACATAATATAAAATTTTAATATAAAACACAAATTTAAATTTTGATATAATTATAATTGCCTTGAAATATTTTTAATCCACACATAATGGAACCGCTCTCCGTCCTGCAGCAGCAGCCGATTTATATGTTGCTCCTTCTCATGTCGCGTGCAGTGATAAGGCCCCTCGATATTTTTCGAAGCTTCATCGAATCCAAAGGCGTTGACACTCATCGTTGGATTCTGCTTCTCAAAATGATCGATGCTGCTTATGGGCATGGGGAACGCCAATCCTTTAAAATCCACTTGAGCTCCATTATCCAGCACTATGAGATCAGCCCCAATGTTCTCCACATTATAATTTTGCGGTTTTTGGGGATCTTTTTGCACGTCAGCAAGCGCTGAGATGATCGCCCATTTTAAACAGTAGGGATCGTCATTTTGAACATTGATTCAGGCGTGCTTTTCCTGCAGGGATTTGGGTAGTGCGATGTATGACGATCCCTTCAACGGTCGATACCTATTAATATTCACCTCTACGTGACATATTTTCAGTAGGGACCATCCACTGTCCCTTTCCTGGAACTCACCCATTTTGGAGCTGATCTGTTGGCACATGTCATTGTATATGGCAGGTAGATCTTCATATTTTTGCATCAAAACCATCTTGGTTTGAAACGATTTCATCTCCACCACCATTTCATCATCATCTACCACTTTGAAATATTCAGCATACAGCTCCATGTTGAACTTAAATGCTGCATGCTTTTCTAACGTTTTTACTAGCTCTTTGATCAATATATTTTGAGCCTTCTCAAAAAAGTTTTCCGGAATGACAAGACCCTCATCCTCATTTTGGAATATCAGGGTTTGAATTCTATTCCGGAAAGATGATCTTATGCATTTCAGACCACCACCACTTACGGGAATCCAACAATTCCTTTTGTGCTTCTATGTTTTGATGTGATGTCTCTTCGAGTCTCTTCGAGAAACATCTTCATTGCAATTTGAACAACGAACGTTCTCGTTAGCTTTGACTGGTAGCCATGATACTGCTCTTGATGTTGATGATGATGATGAAGGTGCTGCTGTTGATGATGCTGCGGCTAGTGATGATGGTGCTGCTGTTGATGATGATGCGGCTAGTGATGATGATGATGATGGTGCTGCTATAGATGATGCTGCGGCTAGTGATGATGATGATGATGGTGCTGCTGTTGATGATGCTGCGGCTAGTGATGATGATGATGGTGCTGCTACAGATGTTGATGCGGTGCTGTTGATGACGATTTCGAGTGGGTCAATTTTATCTGGTTGTGCAGGTTGTAGCGCTTGGTGAATTTCGTTCCACATTCTTCACACTGGAATACCACACTTTCATGCTTCCCTTGCACATGTCTTTTGAGATTGTGCATTGTAGAGAAACTCTGTTCACAAACATGGCATATGAAGCTCTTCATTTTGTTTTTGGTTAAAAATATTGCACTTGCTTTACTTTTAAAAAATAGTATATTGTTCAGTTTCTTTTAATTGTTGTTGAATTTGTTTATATTTTAATCAGTTATTTAAATACTATATTTAACTTTTTTCACTTTTACTTTTTCAGAAAAAAATGAGCAACTTTTCTTTTACAACTTTTTACAACTGCAACTTTTAGAACACTTTTCTTTTATTAAAAAATTAGATCTTTACTCTTTGACGACACTTTTACAATTGATTCTTTCTTCTCGCTGGACCTAATTTTATGCTTGGGATCGAGCTGCAGAGACCCCAACCACAATAAATTATTTGCCTATTAAAAAAAGAACAACAACAACGACTCTATATCCAGCCATCTGCATCCACTCAAAGTTCAATATACAAACAAATTCGTCCATATTCTAAATGACCACTTGCGTTTGTTTACATGACTTGTGCAAGATTGATTGTGCAAGAAGATATGATTTTGTGCAAGAAAAAAATTTTTAAAAGTCCGTTGAGAAAAGAAAAAGAACAACAACAACGACATGGCAAAACTAATATCCCAACCATCTACATTTGCATCCACCACCCATCTGTACTGAACATAAACAATACTCCTATTAAAAGCATTTTGAGTATCCCCATATTCTCCAGCCGATTATTCCCATTATTATTCTAATTTACGACTTTTTATTCCGAGAAATATTTTGTATGCAGAAGTACTGAAAATGTCATCTCCAATTCTGAGATTGAAATAATTGTATTAATATATATGTATGTATGTACATTGTACATACAATAAGTGTGGTCGCGAGGCAATCGAACATTTAAAATGCCCATAACTCATTTACTAAATCTACAACAACCACATAGCAAAATGACGAAAAGCAATTAAATTAAAGCAATAAAAAAATATTTTCCAACAACAACGCTACGCATATTCAGAATAACAACAACAATATCAAGTACCACAAACGATAAACAAGCGGGCAGAGGGGCCCACGCTTCGCCAGGCAGCAATCTACACGCACTACACGCGGGCAGAGAACCTCACGCTCCTCACGCAGGCAACCTCACGGGCAGAGCTCGCCATGTAATTCATATAGTGCCACACGGGCAGAGAACCTCACGGGCAACGCAGTCGCTACCATACAAAGCGCTCCTCACGCTCCTCACGGCAGCGCTCCCTGTTCAGTTGGGCCAGAACATATGTACATATCCCTACTACTAGCACATTAGTAAATGTGAAAGATAGTACGATTTATGCTCCGATATTAAACACAACAGAGTATGATTACGAAATAGATAGCGAATTTAAACCAAAATTCACAAACTTCAACGAGTACACAATACAAAGTACTGAGTCAATTAATAGCATAGGCAAAATAGATGCCAAAAGAAGAATAAATAAATTGCTCAATGCAATTGAGTTAGATAAAAATTTAAATATGGAAGAACAGAATTTAACAGAAGAATTAGACGGAGACGAACTTTCTTTCACAAGTGTATTAAAACACGAAATTCCAACAGGCACAGATCAACCGCCAATAAACAGAAAACAATACAGATTACCGCAAATACATAGAGAAGAAATAAATAAGCAAGTAAATAAACTTTTAGATGATGGCATAATCACACATAGCACATCACCGTGGAACTCACCGTTACTTTTAGTGCCCAAGAAAAGTGCCAAGGACTGGGAGAAAAATGGAGACTCGTAATAGATTAAAGGAAACTAAATGAAGCTACAATTACACAAGTTTTTCCCATTCCTCGTATTGACGAAATTTTAGAGCAATTCGGCCATAGCAGATATTTTACAATGCTAGATTTGGCAAGTGGATATCACCAAGTTTTAATCGACGGCAGGGACAAGGAAAAAACAGCATTCAGTACAGGACTAGGGCACTTCGAATTCAATCGAATGCCATTCGGGCTAACAGGTGCCTCGGCAACATTCTAAAGGATAATGAATCATATCCTAACAGGTCTACAAGGCATAGACTGTTTATCTAGACGACATAGTTATATATGGTAGAAATCTGAAACAACACCAACAAAAATTATGCTCAGTATTACAGAAATTACGGGAACACAACTTAAAACTGAATACAGAGAAGTGCAAATTTTTGAGAAAGGTTTATTTGGGACACAAATGCTTGGAAAATGGTGCTTTACCAGATCCCTAAAAGGTAGAATGTGTGAAAAACATAGGAGTAGCAAGAAACAGAAAAGAAGTACAAGCATTTCTTGGACTATTAAATTACTACAGGAAATTTATTGAAAACACAGCTAAGATAGCACTACCAATTAAGAAATTATTACGCAAAGACGCAAAATGTATCTGAACAGGAGACTGCCAGCAAGTATTTGAACGACTAAAGGAAGCAGTCATGTCACCACCAGTTTTGGCATATCCAGACTTCACAAAAGAATTTCTTTTAACTACCGACGCAATTAATGAAGCGTTAGGCGCGGTTCTTTCTCAAGAAAACGTAGGCGAAGATAGACCAATAGCTTTCGCTAGCCGAGCGCTTAGCCACACAGAAAAAAGATATGCGACCATAGAAAAGGAATTCTTAGCAATAGTGTAGGCGACAAAAAACTTCAGAGCATATTTCTTAGGGAGACATTTCAAAATTTTTACTGACCATCAGCCACTAAAGGGAATAGCCAATTTAAAAGACCAGACTTCAAGACTGGTAAGATTTAGACATAAATTATCGGAATACGACTTCAAATTCTATATAATCCAGGAAAGAAAAACTTAAATGCAGACGCGCTAAGTAGAATTCCTCAGGAAAAACACAAAACAATAGGAGCCGTACAAACACAATCAAACGCAAAAACAGCTAACCAAGACCAACATCAAAGAACAGCCGTTGAAATCGATAAAGATTATGAGGAACCGGGAAACGGAACAAATAACACAGCAACATTGCTATCCGACCCGAAACAATTTTACTACTAATAATTTTAATTTAACTTCAGTCTTATGGTTAAATAACGAATGAAATTCATCAAATTTCATCGTTGATTTCAAAAATCATCATAAAAAATTCAACAAAGAAATAAAAAGAAAATCAGAATAGCGTTTCAATAAGCAATAACTTTTTATTTAAGCGTAAAAATATAAGAAAAGAAAACTCATAAGAAAGTAAATTCGTAGTTAATATTTGAGTCATTCTTTTTGTAAATTTTGAAATTGAATCCTTTAGTTTTTATTAATTTTAATTGGTAATATACGGTACATGAAAAGTAGCTGTTTTCGTTTTAAATAAACAGCCATTACTATTGCATTTGCATTTATTATAGGAATAAATGCACATGAAATCTATGCATAAAGAGTTAGTTCTTGCATAACCATAATTTACCCATCATATCTACATCTAGTCGCAATCGTTGCAATAGAAAATGTAAATACTACTAAAATAAGATAGAATTTTTGTTTCTTATAAATAAATTCTTAGAAATATATATAATACTAGCTTGCCCGTTTCCCGACTTTACTGGGCCGCCTTCTGTTTACCGCGTTCCCTTACACCCTTCCCATCTTCCCTCTTTTAAATGCTTTAGCATAGAAAATTCCTAAAATACTGCATTATTTTCTTTACTTGCCCATGTACTTTTAAAATTGTAATTTTTGCCATGCCATTTATGGGAGTAATTTTCCGATCCGCAATTCGATTCTAGTGCACCTTTGCAGTGCACGACTAATAACCATGCAAAATTTCAATTTCCTAGTCCTCATAGCTTCCAAATCTTGCCGCGCCAACTTCGGAAACTCAGGGCAACGAGCATATATTCGTAAAGAGATTGCATGAAACATTTGTTGCCGGCAACATCGTGATTTCATGTGTGAAGATTAGAGCCGCTGTTAATTAGCAGGACTTAGCACTGTAAAGAACAAAACATCTCTGTAAAGCAGAAAACCGAAGATAAAAACGAAGTTCTTTACAGAGTACAAAACTTTCATTGTATTCTGTGCTGGTAGCAAAGCAAAATAGAATGCTCTACTAATGTGTGAGGGGTTCGGAAGATCTTTTTAATGAGTGTGAAGGGATCTAACAATGCAAGCGAATATGCGTAAGATGAGATTGATCCAGCACTCGTATGCCAAGTAAAGTGTGAAAGAAAGAATCGATCAATTTATGGAGGAGAGCGGGCGATGAGAAGCACGGTGCGATTCGTCTTCTTTTGCTTCTCTTACAATAACAATCCATGTGCAGCCGTCCGTCAGGCTGAAATCGTTTTAAATTTTGGATTTTATGGTTTTTGGAAGAATTTTTGCTTTTCGTAACTTTGTTCTGCTTCTTTTTCGATGCCCAAGCTTTGGAAAGCGCTGGCACGATCTACGTTGCGTGCATAGCGTGCTGTTTAAGAATTTGTATTTGCAAAAGATGATATATAGTCGGCATATTCAATCACTATACACGTTATACGAGTAAGGCTGAAGGGTTAATAGAAGACAAATTATGTAAATATTCAGTCGCAATTCGCAGTCCAAAAATTGTGTTCTTTTGTTTGACGAAGTCGCCATTAGAAAGGAGCGTGAATATAATTCAACTACAGATCATATCGACGGATTTGTTGACTTAGGAGTAGGAAATCGGAGAAAAATCCTTGCAAATAAACTTATTGTATTAGTTGCCGAAAAATTAGTTGCCGAAGAAGCAAGAAAGAAATTCGAATTAAAAAGAACCAAAACATCGAAAATAGCTAATGCTAAGATGCAAAGACTTATAGATAAATAAGATTAATGATTTGTCCTAAGGGTCCATTAAAATTAGAGTTCAGTTTAATTAAAATAATAAATACTTTAACAAAATTATAAATTTAAGTTAAACTAAAATTAAATTGAAATAAAATGTATATATAATTTATTTTTAATTATTAGTTATTATTAGGTAACATGTAAATTAAATATTATGTACTGTATATGTTGTATAATAGAATTGACATTAAAATACGAAAATAAAACACAATTTAAACTTTAATAAATATTTTATTTTTAAAGCTTCATATATATGTAGTTTATATAATATTACTTAATAAGTATTGTAAAATAATGTTGTTTAATAAGTGTTACTAATGAAATCGGTGATAATGGGCTAAAGCAGATTTCCGTAAAATCATACTTTGTATTACCACACACATATAATATAAATATTTCCATAATTTGTCTTCTATTAACTTTTCAGTCTTACACGTATAACGTGTATAGTGATTGAATATGCCGACTACATATCATCTTTTGCAAATACAAATTCTTAAACAGCACGCTATGCTCGCAACGTAGATCGTGCCTGCGCTTTACAAAGCTTGGGCATCAAAAAGAAGCAGAACAAAGCTAAGAAAAGCAAAATTTCTTTCAAAAATCATAAAATGCAAAATTTAAAGCAAACCCTGACGGACGAACGGCGGCACATGGTTTGTTATTGTAAGAGAAGTAAAAGAAGACGAATCGCACCGTTCTTCTCATCGCCCGCTGTACTCAACAAATTGATCGATTCTTTCTTTCACGCTTTACTTGGCTTCCGAGTGCTGGATCGATCTCTTCTTACGCATATTCGCTTGCATTGTTAGTGCAAAATAACAGAAGCGAAGTCGATCTTGCGATCCCTTCATACTCATTAAAAAGATCTTCCGAACCACTCACTCATTAGTAGAGCATTCAATTTTGCTTTGCTACCAGCACAGAATACAATCGAAGTTTTGTACTCTGTAACGAAGTTCGTTTTCATCTTCGGTTTCCTGCTTTACAGAGCTGGTTTTTGATTACAGAGCTATGTCCTGCTAATTAACAGCGGCTCTAATCTTAACACATGAAATCACAAATGTTGCCGGCAACAAATGTTTCATGCAATCTCTTTACCTATTTATACTCGTTGCTCAGGGGCACGTTTTTCCAAAATCCGTTCCTAGTGTACCTCTGCATTATAACACTAACCTCCCTGTCAAATTTCAACTATTCCTCATAGCTTCGAAACTATGGCCATTTTAAGTCTTGCCACGCCCATTTCGGACACTTAGGGGCAGCTATTTCCAAAATTCGTTCCTAGTGTACCTAAGTTCCATAAGGCACGCGTAACGTCAGCTGTCAGCAACATAATTAAATTCGTTTTAGTTGAAATACGAATGTTAAACTAAAATCGCGATTAACTACTGTTAGGGTGAGGATAGGAGGGTAAAATATATCTTACGACGTATTCTCACACCTACCAAACATACACAAAAAATTTCATCAAAATCGGTCGAGACGTTTCGGAGGAGTTCGAACACAAACACCGTGACACGAGATTTTTATATATATAAAAATCCAAAATTCCAAAATTCGTTCCTAGTGTACCTAAGTTCCATAAGGCACGCGTAACGTCAGCTGTCAGCAACATAATTAAATTCGTTTTAGTTGAAATACGAATGTTAAACTAAAATCGCGATTAACTACTGTTAGGGTGAGGATAGGAGGGTAAAATATACCTTACGACGTATTCTCACACCTACCAAACATACACAAAAAATTTCATCAAAATCGGTCGAGACGTTTCGGAGGAGTTCGAACACAAACACCGTGACACGAGATTTTTATATATATAGATAAATATATTGTATAAAATGTATTACCTAAATATTCAATGTAAAATATTAACGAAATCGCGGGAATAACAAACAAAACATAAGCTAAGAATTGAATAAACATAAGTTAACGCAAGCATTGCAACAAAGCTGGTGTTAACGCAACCATTAAAAAATCCGTCCTCGCTCATAGATCTTCTGAGTCCTGCGGGTAGTGAATTTGATGTGCCTGCACCATTTCGTGCTTCAGCTGATAATTCCATCATGCCAGTGATTCCTGTCCTAACCAACTCATCATCATCTCTGCAAGATATATACGCGCATAAGTCCACGTTAGCCTCGGCTAACGTAGAAGTTGTGTCGGCTCAGCCAAACAGTATTTCCTCTCTAATACCTGCGGCTCCTTTGTCGAGTAGAGGAGCTCTTCCGAAGGTCTCCGTTGTACCTCCGTCCATTGCTCGACCAGGAAGGAACCTGACTGTGGTTCAGCCGAGGAAGATGGTTTTTGTCTTACGCTTTGCGCCGGACTCTACTGTGGATGACATCAAGGATCATATTGCTGCACAACTGCGAATGACCGATACCAGTATATTTGTCTACAAGTATAACTTTAAAGCTCAACGATCCATAATTTTTCAAGGGGCATGCATGAAAGCTGTGAATCTGGTCGATGACCTCGACGTGACCCTACATGGAAGATTACGCTTTATCGGTTTTCGACAAAATATTGTATAATATAAATGGAGGGTATTCTTAATATCTAAACAATACCAATTTCAATCCGATACCTGCTACAGTTTCGGAGATATAGGCAGTTGAATTTCAAATTTCATAGGCCTGTAAAACCGGAACCGGAAGTTGCCACTCCTTTTTGGGGTTGTCGTTGGAGTCAGCACCAAAAACAACAACAACAGCAAAAACGACAATACCGTGGGTCATTGTCTCGTAAAACCTATTTAAGCCAAATTGAATAATTAAGCACTAGAATAAAATGTAGAAAATATAAGAAGAAGCGAGCTGCAGAGAACCTGACAGCCATCCTGATGTACACCCACGAGAGCAGCAGAAGACCACTCATATCCTAACAACACACGACAACAGGGCGACAAATAGCGCCCAACCAAATCTAAGGGGGAAGGAACAGCTGATCAGCGTAGGAACAACCATCGCAACCAAAGAAGATGTTGCTTTTGAAAATGTTGAGTCTCCAATGTTATTGTATATTCCTTAATTATATGTTCAGTGCTCACATTACGCAATGAGGTGAAAACGCTACCACGACACTAACGCTGCACGCTGCTTTTCTGAACGGGGCCTAAGACAATAAATTTATTATAGCCGTTCATAAAGTTTCGGCGTCATAGAGAATTCTAAGCTCAGGTACTTATATGCTTAACTTATAAGTGGTAGTTACATACTCATAATTTCAGACACTTGGTTTTTAGTGATTTTAGTTCCGAATTTCCACAATTGCATAAGAGATATTACGTTGCTTGGCGATTTAAATTTGGTAAAAATAGTCTCATTAAGCTGTAATATCTTATTACCGCTTTGTCATAACGCCGGGTACATGATGAGCACCTTTGAGCCCTTTACTCTGTTGTTATAATTTTTCGTGGGGATTCCAACAAGAAGTTTTAGGCGCTCTATGCTGGTTTATAAAATATATCTCTTAGAAATTGGAAAATTTCAGGCTTAAAATGAGGTCCAGCAGGTTTTGTTGGTGACGCACTTGTTAACGGTGGCTCCAACAACAACGATGGGCGCTCACTTCCGGTTCCTTTTTATGGTCGAAATTTGAAGTTTAACCGCCTATATCTACCAAAATGTAGAACATACGGTTAGCGTATGCACCATTATATTAATTAAATGTCTGATTTATCAATTTATTCAGTTTAATTAATTTAATTTATCTATTCAAGTACTTTGTCAATTCATTACTTTTCTAAGTAAAATGACGACAATGTGCATAATTGTCTAATCCTAGCTCAATACTAGGAAAATAGATGGAGCAGATCGGGATCCTTCCGGTAACGCCAATCTTGTTGTAGCATGTGGAGCAGACCCCAACAACAACAAATTCACCTTTAGTCCCCTCGTTTCGGAGTTATAGCGCTTTAAAATTTATATTTATTTGCTTAATATCTCTTTAACTATAGAAGATATCCGATATAGATGTATATCGTTAGAAAGGTAACTGAAATACCTTTCATTTATGTAAAGTACGATTTTTCCGAAAAACGCATATTTTTGGAAAAAATCTGCTCTTAAAATTTTTAGTACTTTTGTTTCTATAATTAACCCACATAATTGTGTGAAAAACATGAAACTAGATGGTATCAGCATTCTATATTGTAGGAGGAAACCCTCTTTGAAACGTAATTAGTTATTTTTTGGAATTTTGCTATGTATGAGTTTTGCATGCCTTTACGCTATGCATGAGTTTTACGCTACTACTTTTGCAATTATGTTCGTGGTAAGTATAAATTTGAAATTATGGAAGAGAATATCGTTATCTGTTAAAAATCTTTATATCGTGTTCATACCGTTTGTGTACGTACGTTGCGAGTACTTCTTGTTTTCGCGCGATTTTTCATAAAAATTTTTCATTTTCTCAGTGTGGAGATGAATGTGATATTGCACGACTGTAGCGCCGCAGGCGAAAAATTTTCATTTTCTCAGTGTAGCCAGAGAAACAAGTAAAATAGTACGTGAATTGGGGTTCTTTGTAAAGTTTAACAGCCTTATAATGTAAAAAGTTTCAAGCCGTAAACGAAAAAGAAACATATGTTTTTCATGGGTTTTGTTTTGTGCTTTTCGTCATTTTTCGGTTGTTTAACAATTGAGCATAACAAAACTCGAGTAAAATCCGCTAAACGAAAAAAATGCTTGTTGTTGGTATTTTTACATGCTTTGCAGATTTTATCAGCTACGCGAGGTATAATGGATCGGCATCTTCCAGGAAAAAAGTCGAGAAACCAAGCGAAAGCAAGAAGGCTATCGCCTAGTGTAAAATTGTTTGTGTTTTGCAAGTTGTCGAATTGTATGTGTTGTGTACAGTGTTGCCGACACGCTTTTGCACTGAATTCTACCCGAAATCTTTGCGTTTCTAGAAATTACTTATTAATATGCTTCAAATATTGTACACATGGCAACATTTTCTCTCTGCAACACAACGAAAGTCTGCAATACGAACGAAAAGCTATTATACTAGTTTGGCTCGTTTCGTTTTCGTTTTCATTTGTGTTTTCGTTTTCAAACTATTTGCATTATAAGGCTGTAAACTGCGATTTCTCCTAAACTTCTACACGAATTACGATAAGAAAGATAGGTATAGAAAGCTAATAACATATAGTTTACTGTTCTCCGCAAAATTAAGTCAGTTGATTACATATTTTATTTAATTAATGGGGGGGAAAAAGAGTACTAAAAATAATAAAATCGCGTTTTCTCCAAAAATATGCGTTTTTCGGCCATATCTTACGGAACATAAATGAAAGGTATTTAAGTTACATTTTTAACGATGTACCGGAGATGTACGAGATACCGGATACCTTCTATAGTTAAGGAGATATTAGGCAAATAAATTAAATTTTCAAAGCGCTATAACTCCGAAACCAGGGGGCTAAAGGTGAGTTTGTTGTTGTTGGGGGTCTGCTCCACATGCTACAATAACAACAACATGTTTGACGTTACCGGAAGGATCTCAATTTAAGCCCGGTTCTCGACCTAACCAATGTTGTTTTCCGTGCTGACCCCAACAACAGCAGCAAGTTTGGAACAAATGCAGAACAGCTGCCAAGCTCAGATTTTTTTTCTTTTTTTTTACCGTTATTTGCGACCATTATAACCGGAAGTGGCATTGTTTTTTCGGGGTCGTTGATTTAAAACCGTTTGAAGGTCAAATAAATGGTACTAATAAAAGGCACTTATCTCTGAAACTACGTGAGATATCGGAACAAGCGAATTACTGTTAGAAAGATATTTTTAATACCTTTCATTTATGTAATATATGTACATATTTTTATAAGATGGCAGTTAAGGAATTATATTGATTTTTAGAAAAATGTGACAAATTGACCTCGAAACAACAATTTTTATACCCTACACCTTAAGGTTAAGGGTATATTCACATTGTCACGAAATGTGTAACGCATAGAAATTGAGACGATAGGTATAGAAAAGTATATATGTATATAATTTTCTATTCTTGATCAGCGTGAACTCGTGAGTCGATTTAGCCATGTCCGTCCGTCTGTCTGTTTGTCTGTTGAAATCACGATCACAGGAGAATCGGAGAATATACCGTGATGTAATTTTACAGATATGTGTTGTGGTGTGCAGGTTGGTATTGAAAATGGGCAAAATCGGTCCACGGCCATGCCTATTTTTTATTAAAATGGGATATCAGCGTTCGTTTTTGAGTTATGACAACAAAATTTAATGCCTGGGTATAGAGTATCATTAATATGCCAAAATGGGCATGATCCGCCAACTTTTATGTTACACAGTCAAAAGCGGGTCTTAAATGGTTATATTGTTAAATATATAAACTTCCTGAATAAAACTTTACATAACAACTTATTTTCCAATAAAAGATTATAACAGCAAAACTGGGCGCGGTCCGCCCACTTTTACACTACTTATACAGTATAGCTCATGAAAATAACATTTCACCACGTAAATACAGTTTAAATTTGAACACAATAATAAAACAAGTTTTTTTGTTTTGAAAAAAGGTAACGACCAACCCTACTATTTATACAGAGGCGTAGCTAGGACTCATGGATCCCAGGAACAGTTAATCAACTTGCAGCCTCGAAAATTTCTAGAATTCAATCAATCAATACTTTATTTCAAAACTGCCGCCACCGAAATTGTGCCACCCCGGGCGGACTACCACCCCGCTCCTTCCTAGCTACGCCACTGTATTTATACCCGTCTGTGATTATAAGGTAGCTTTCCTTATAACCACATATTTCCTCTACTTTCAGTTTGTATTTCACTCTACTGTTCTGCAATGAGAAATGAAAATAAATTAAAAATTTAAATAAATAAATTTTAATAATTAGTTAATATAATTAAGAATAAGATAATTTATCAAAACTTTTAGGTGTAGGGTATCTAATAACGTGCTCGCACGAGGTCGAAATTGACACAATTTCTTTTGAAATTGGCAGTGTTCGGTTTAGGCATTCCCAATTTCATTTGACGTTTCGTTTGTTTACTACACGTGTTTACTGCAAAGACTACAAGGCTGGAAACTCCTCTTATTTCGTGAGAGAGCTAAAAAAATGTCCGTTCGCGTGTTCACAAACAGTGTATGTGAATTTTATGGTGAAATTGTCGACTTGTTACAAGCTAAAACATGCTATCACAAAGCATGATATCTGAAAAGGTAAACCGTTTTGGTTTGTTACCACACCCTCACAAAATGGAGGGGGGAGTTAGTGACAGGGATACCAACGACACAACTTTATTATTTGTTTGGCTTTTAACTAAATTAATAGAACTAACTTAACTAATTAATAGAAAAATTACTTTGCATTTAAGAGTTATAGCGGTTCCGACGACTTCGCGATTTGGAAATATTAAAAAGTAATGGAAACTTACTGGTTTTTTTAATTTTTCTTTTATTTAAATTAAAATGAGTTAACAAAATTAAATTTACAATTCATTTACTTAAATTAAAATTAGATAAACACAAATAAATTCACAATTCATGCATTTAAATTAAAATTCATTTAAATTAAAGACCAAAAGAACTAAAATTGCAATAAGTAAATAATAAACTAAATCACGGATTAATATCCAACAAAACAGGTTGAATAGCATCTCTTTCGGCTAAAAATACGTGTGGTAGGTTAAAAATAGCTGACTAAATTTGTGAAATGAGCAATTTTTATGAATGTTAACTTCGTTTTACTTGCAAAGTATTTAATATTGTGCAACTATATAACTTAAGAAAGGTTACATATACATTTCTAGAAGCATGCGTTGGTTTTAAAACTATCTCCTTGGTTTGTTTTACGTATTTGAAAAATCATAGTTCTGGCTTATTGCTATGTAGAAGAACAAGAGTTGCATTCCTCTCTCAAAATATTTTGTAAACAAATTCCCGAACTGTCAAAATTCGTTCCCGAACTGTCAAAATTACATGCGTTTTGTTTTTGTAATCTACAACACCGAAGCCTGATTTCAACAACACATTCAAAGCGAAAAAAGAGTTTCCAGTCTTGTAGTCTTTGGTTTACTGTTTTGTTAGCATTAGAAAACAATGGAAATTATCCAAGTTTTACAAATAATTAACATATATATGCATTCCATCAGAAACATATTGCTAGCTTTGGCGCCTTCATTTGGGGCACTATAATCAACTGTGGTGAGGGAAAGTAAGTACTCATTTATATCCGCAAATAAGCATTATTTTCATTAAAGGATCGAAGAAGTTCATTCTAGGAGTCCGATTGCCAAGTAAACGATGACGACTTCTTCAATGACGTCTTTCATTTTTCGATACGTTCTTCAATGCTACAATTGTACTTGTCAACTGTACTCAGTGCTGCGAGTTCAATACCAATTTATTACACATTCTAATACAAAATCAGGGTTAATTTTTTTTTGTAGTCAATTTCGCTTCCAATTTCGTTGAAATTGAGATAAATTTATTCACCACCTCAATTTCGTTTGACGTCTTTTTGTATGGCGAAATTGTGGATTTTATTCTCAATTCTCAATTTTATTCTCACGCGAAACCGCAATTTCCCTTATTTCGCGATTTTAGTATTACGCAATTTTTATATTTCGCAACATCAATATCGGCAGAATTAAATTGTCCCAATTTAATTCTTCCGCGTTTGGTTTTGGATCTTTTTTATTATTTCTTCCAACCAGGCGTATTATGGTCACTGCAAAGAGCTATGATTTTTATGGTTTGGAAGCTCGCTACTGAGCGCTAGCTTCCACGATCCATACCAATGCTAAACGCTATGGTTGCTGGCTTGGCTTTCCAAAACTTGACTAAAGCTTCTGGCTACCAGATAAGGTGCTGCGGTTGCAGGCTTGGCTTTCAGGTTTACTTTAACGAAAGCTTGGATGGAAATTGCGATCGCGACATACCACAAGTGCCTTGCCTGTACATTTAAAAAATTCTTATAAAATGGCGGCATTCTCAGATCTGCACTTCCGTGCAAATATGAATTTCGCCAAGTTACAAAGAAAAAATTCCTTTTTCCTTGTGTATTATGAGGCAAAGATTATAGGCAAAGATGTCTTCACCTGGCGCCATATTGTATTTGTATGGGTACCACTCGTCGGATCATTGAAATTCACCGAATGATAGAATGGTAGACTTTAAAAAAGAATTAAGTAATTACGTTTCAAAAAGCGTTTTCTCCCAAAATATTGCACCGATTTCTATAAAAAAATAGGTATAGAAACCTAATGACACTAATAACATTAAAGAGTACTAAATATATTAAAATCGCGTTTTCTCCAAAAATATGCGTTTTTCGGCAAAATCGTACTTAACATAAATAAAAGGTATTTAAGTTTCTAACGGTATACATCTATACCGGATATCTTCTATATGTATTTAAGAGTTAGGAGTTAAGGCCTAACCATGCAATGCATATGCATGCTATGCATGAAAAGAGAGAAACTACGAATACACTGAATCCCATTTGCGCACCCATGAACATGCATACTATGCACATGCATAGTTTCTTCAAGTTCGTTCTCTCTCTTCTTGCATAGCGTGAATAAGAATATGCGGTCTGGATCGTACTTTCCGTAACAAGCAACAGAAAAAGAGTTACCATTCCATACGAATTTGCAACTTAAATTTTTGCAACCTAAAATTTTATTATTTTTATTTAGTGTTTTCCTATTGAAAAGTCCCAGAAAACTACTAAAAGTTATAAAAATAGTACTACATGACTGTCTTTAAAGTTTTTAATTAATTTTATGCAACATTAAATAATATATTCAGTTAACATATTTTAAGCACATGGAAGAACGAGAAAACCTACCGTTCATAACCGTTGTAAAACAAAAACAATTGCTCTTGAAACAATACGAGAGTAAGAAATTTTGTGGGACACAGGCTATAGAAATGCGGACCAGCAAAAAGGGATTTTTAGCGGTCTATATATTATGTGGTTAGTGGTTTAGCTAAGTTATATCTGTTAAATGAATTTTGAAGTTAGAATAAGCCAAAATGGTGAATTATCGTATGTTTTGCGTAGTTTTTATACAAAAATATGTCTCCTTTTAATAGCAATATTTTAAAATGTGCAGTCAAAGTTTTAACGGTTTGATTTATTTTGTTTTCTGAGCAAAACACAAGATTTATATTTTTTTATTGATGCTGTGCATGGAAACACATTTGGGTTACCGGTACCACTTTGTAACTCAACGAAAACTTTAACTCGGAGTTAACTCTACATGGAAACTTAGTGATTGTTGTTGTTGGGAATCACTGGGCCAGCTGAGTGGTAAATTAGAATCTCTCTAATCTTCAAAAAAGCTATGTTTCTCTTGCTTATTGATTGATTGATTGATAAGGATTACGCTTATTGGAAGTGATATATAAAAGAGATCGGATATTTTCACAATTAGATATTGCTCTCAATGACCTTAAGGAATCAGTGGTTGATAAGTATTACTTGAGCATTGGTTTTCTTCAGCAAACAGAGATGGCGTACTTAATGCTGTACTTTTCTCTGTAACACTGCGTGATAGAGCTGAGCGATATTTCACGACCTGTGATTTTGTCACAGGTACAAAAAATCACGAGTCACAGTTGCGATTGAAAACGCTCCGAACCTGTGACTCGCTGGTACAGGTACAGCGGAACGATATTTAACGAATTGTGATTTCATTGAAATGCAACCACGAGTAACAGTTGATATTGAAGCGCTCCGAACCTGTGACTCCCTGTCACAGGTACAGCGGAACAATATTTAACGAACTGTGATTTTTTTTTCAATGAAATCACGAGTCACAGTTTGCTGCTCTAGCGTTTCGTTATTGGTACAACGAGTTATTGTCCCAACTAGAAGCAGTGATGCCCTTTTTTGTGCAATTTGTCGCAATCAGGGATTTCCTGTCTGGATTTTGTGGGATTACCTGTTTTACTTGATATTTGTACGATATTTTGGATACTACTGAAGACATTAATGAAAGTTGCTATGTGTAAATATCTAGGTAGGAGTTGTTTTTTTTCAACCTTAAGCTACGTTTACTCCGACCCCAAATGCACATTTGAGCTCTATTTCCCAAATGCGAAGCGAAATTTTAAAAATTTTCATACGATTTGACAAATCAAATTTAATAAATTTGATCGCATTTGAAAGAAATGCGAATGAAATGCGGAGCAAAATAATATTTTGAATCACTCTGTGGTAGGGAAAGAATAAAATCCCAAAACAAAACAGTGGAAATGGAAGGGAAATAATTGTCAATCAGCTGTCAAAACACAATTCTAAAAAAAATCAGGCAAACAAAAAACATAAATTTGGTCTGATCAATGTCAAACCAAATGCGAGCAGGGCACTTTTCAAATGCGTGATGCAGCTTTTTGCATATAAAATATGTATATATCAGTAGTTTTAATTACTTAAAATTGGTGCCTGTGTTAATTCATACTTCTGTAAAATACGAATGCTTTTAAAGTTAGCGAATAGCTTCACTTCGTTCCTATAGCAATAGTGAACGAAACCAAAGCAGATCTGAAATAATGACTTTATTTTGAATACATGTAGCACGTTTTTGCGCACTCGTTTTATAGCGAATGCCTTGTCACGAGTCACGGGTTTTTATACCTGTGACAGTACTGTCACAGTCAGATCGGAGCTGCTCCGGAAAAATCACGGAATCGCTCACTTCTACTGTGTGATGATGAAAAACTAGTCCACAATTTACAACTTTGTTTTTCTGTAAGAATGAAATTCATTCCTTGCGTTAATCAATATTTTTCGCATCATGATCAATGTTAAAACAAAAATTTCCGGCTATCATCATTAAATTTCATAGTACTTGTGATACAAATGTCTTGAGAGCAGCTGCAATTTTCCGTAAAACTGAAAATAGGAACATTTCTTTACGATGAGTGCCTCATAAATAAAACGATAGCTGTTCTACATTTTACTGTCAAGGTAATGCGTAAGAAATTAGTTGCAGCAAAAATAGAAGACAACTTTTTATGAATTGGATGGAGTGTCTGAATATTTATATACATATGAATTTTCGGAAAAATTTTACTTTAGCGGTTTTGCCCCGATTTTTTTGCAACTTTTTTACCGTTATTTGGGACCATTATAACGGTGAATATTCTCCCAGTTTTGGGGCCGTAGCATTAGTTTGGGTGTTATCGACGTTTGAAGGTCGCCAAAGGTCACCTCTTTAAAGGTTTATTTTTCCCAAATTAGGTAAGGTACATTAATGTTCGATATGTCACAAGAAAGGTAGTACACCATTTTATCGCCAAGGTATTTCAGTTGTTGGTGTATGTACTATTACAAAACTTTCGCCCTCCCTCTTATATGACAAGGGTATATGTATATTAAAATCATTATTTATAGACACTATTAGAGACCGAATTTTTTCTTTTCAGCGATATATATCATGTCATACTTATCTTTGGAGTTGGTAAATTGCAGAAGGGATGATTATTAAAAAACAGTGTTTTTTTTATGTGTTTCAGTTTTGTTTGCAATTTTAGGGCGCGTGTGCGGCCCCCGGACTACGTCCGCTCTTTTTAATTATAACCCTCAATATGTCAAACACCGTCTACGCAACAGAATATTATTTTGTGACCATTTTTAGGGGGCGTGTGAGGCCTACGGCCTTTTGGAGTATGTTAATTCTTCAATTACACTATTGGTTGAATAAATTTGGTCCAAGCTGAAACTATAGATGATCTAGGAATGGTTCTTGATCGAAAGTTGCGCTTTAATAGTCTATCAACCGCATACCTATCAGAGGTAACAGTACTTTTGGTTTTATAAAGTGATGGACTAAAGAATTTAATGATTCCTATATCACCAAGTTATTATATACATCACTTGTGAAACTTTTGTTGGAATATGTGTCACCTATTTGGAAACAAACAGTTGTTATATTGCTGAGATTGAATCAGTTCAAAAACAATTTTTACTCTTCTGCTGACGCAATCTCCACTGGGATGATGCCGTCAACTTATCACCCTATGAATCCCGGCTAAAACTTATAAATTTACCATCACTCGTTAATAGTCGAACAATGTTAAACGCTGCTTTTATGCTGAACACAATTTATGGTGTTACTGATAGTCCATATCTGTTAATGAACATTCATCTAAATGTTCTACGCCGTACACTGAGACTATACGAACTTCTTTATCTAAACTTTGACAGATCTTCATATCTACAACTCTTCGGAATGCTTGCGCTGACTTCAACACTGTCACCTGTAATCATCTTTTCCGATTCTGCAAGTTTAACTAAAAAGATTTTAATTTGTTATCTCTTTTTTGAATACTTTGTTATGTAATGAAATTAATTATGTACACAAACTATAAAGCAGTAAGCTTAGCTTATTATTCTTAAATAAAATAAATAAATAAAAAATATAATTTTCATTTACTCTTAATTTAAAGACTTGTATTTGAGTACCAACTCATATTTAGCTACTCTCCCACTCTTTTTTATTTCTAATTTGGCAATTCTCTCGTTTTTTTCTAGCTAAAATATCCAGTCTTTGCCTTGTCGACGAAATTGTTTTTTCATTTAAAATATTTTCTTATTTAAATTGAATTCTTTTTCGAATTTAATTTCGTCCAATTTGAGGCGTGCTCGCCGATTTTTGTTTCCTGACTCTGTAAAAGTTCGATCAAATCGAGTCACTGTGCCAATCGACAGAGGCGTCGCACAGTGGCCGGTTTTTCAACTTAGCGGTCAAAAATCCATATCTTCTGACTCTCTTGGAATATTTTATTCCGGTTTTTTTGTTGAATTCTTCTAATGTTAACCTTTAATGTGAGACCACAATCACAAAAATCGATTGTGAAAACCAGAGATATGAGAGTTTCAATCAGGGTACCTACTAAAATTTTCTTAAAAGCCTCAAAAAAGTGATTATAAAAATAATATGTTTCCTCTTATTTAATGACTAAAGACTTTTTATTACCAATAACGAACATATTAATAAAAATAAGGTCATAAATAAGGAACTAATGCAAATGAAACAATTTTTTCAAAACATTCATTGATAGAATGTCCATTTCCATTCCATTTGTGGCGGATATTTGAAATATATGGATCCGATGTGCACAGCAAAACTGCAAGCAGATCCTCATTGGTACAATATCTTACATTTTTCCTTGTGTTGTGTTCACGAAAGAATCTGTAATCCTTGTTTTTTTTTCTTGTGCTTCTTCAGAAAGATCACCAAATGGAAGTACATACATATACTATTTTCAATAATTTCAATTTATACTATTTTTCATAATTTCAAGAATTTATGAATGGTTCATGGCATATTCCTCCAGGGATATATTTCGTTGTAAATTTTTTGGCATCAATCATTCTGCTGCATGTCATAACTTTTATTATTATTTTGAATCCCTTAATTAATTTAATGTCCACTACTGTAATGAAAGCTTCAGGCTCAGGATCTGAGAAAAATCTTCTAGCGGTGTTTCCATCATTCGTATTTCCCTCTCCTTGTTTTGGCTGGTTAATTATTAGCCCTATTTCACGATATTGTTCCTGTATTTGGCTTTTTTTCAGCTTCCGTTTCTCCATATTCACTGCATTTTGTCTAACCGTTTCTGTTGCTCCGAATTCTAAATCATAGCCCAATTTGAGTATATGTTCCATGAAACGAATTCTAGTGTGAAGAGGCGACAATCCGAATTCGTATGCCTCTTCAGAATAATTGACATCTGCTGGTGCTTGGCTTAGTGTACTCGCGGTTTAATGGCATATAATACAGCTAGAGGTTCCCTCCTAATTTTATTAACTTCATCGGTTATCACATCTTTTATCACATCACTTACAAAGGCCAAAACTTTTCACATAATTCTCTTCCAATGAAAGCAATAATCTGTTCACATTTAGAGTACATATGCATTAAGAGTTAATTACCTGATAATTACTGTGCGTCGACAGATTTTCTTTGCTGACTGAAGAATACATGCATTCGTCATTTGCTTCTTTTGCCTCTGACTCAAGTATTTTCCGTAAGTTGTAGTAAAATGAACTATTTGTCTTCAGTTTTCTTGAAACGTTTATTTTTAATTTAAACGCATTTAGAATTCTCGTACTATCGACACTATAAACTTCATTTTCCACATCTTGCATGATAAATGGCCGGTTGGCAGCGTTTTTAGGGACGTGCGCAGATACCGAACCTTCAACTTCACCAACTCCCAGCCAACATTTATATCTGAACCTTCCAAAACTTTTCTGTAATAAATTTGTGCGATTAGTTACTTAAAATTCAAATTGAATTTCTTGGTTAATATTCATATGCATGCAAAATAGGCACACACAAAACAGGTAATAGGATTCTTGGCAAAAACCGAAGTTTAGCGGTTTACACTAGTAGTAATAACACTAGCCTACAAAAAAACCTAGCCGATTCGATTACAACTAAGATTAAATTAAAGAGGAAGAATGCACGCATATTTTTTGCTAACATTACTTTGAAATCCGAAAAATAGTTTAAAACCTTTTGCTGAAATCGTAACTTCAAATGAGGAATTTTTTAAGAAAAAAGACAAAAAACTGCTATAAATCTGTATGTAAAAATATGTTTCCGAAACTTTTTTACCCTTTTTATTTTTTATATCGATAGGTTGGACATTTGCGCGAATTTTAAGCCTAATATCAAACAAATCTGCAAAGAAATGGTTTCCTGGTGCGCGTTAAAGTGAGTTTAGTGCTTTTCACAAATGTTGTATCTAGTTCCTCCAGTAGGATACAAGAACAAACTTAAATGTCGTAGATCCTTCCTCGAGAAGGATCACTGACAGTGCTTCTAATACTAAGGGTTGTTGTCGTATATCCTTCGACGCGAAGGATCACGGACGCTTGTGCCACGGGCAAGGGTCTGCCGACTTTGTGGTCTTACCATTGGGATCCGGCAACCTGCCGTAGTGGATCCCCTCGCCTATTTACCACGGGCACCAAAGTGCCGCCTTTGTGGTCCTTTAACCTGTCGGGCAATACTGCCGTCTTTCGACAGGTGCTGAAATAAAAAGGTCCTGCGTTAATTTTTCTTACGTTTATTATTTTCTTGAGTCCTTCTTTTATCTCCGCTTCTTATTGTAATGCGATTAATCTTCCTGCGACTTAATCTGTTTAACACTGTTTAGTTTTTACCACTTGACTGCACTCAGTCTGTAAGCTATTAGCTACTTTCATTCGTCACTTCACAACAACTGCCTTCTTCCAATCTGAAAGACGGGTTTATATCTCTTCTGAGATTCGTTGTTGGCCAGAATCATTTCCGCGTTGTTTTTGCAATTATCTCAAGAATTATTTTTAGCAATAATTCTTGACAACAATGTGCGAATTTTGCTCTTGTGATTTGAGCGCGATGTTCTACTTATTCGCGCGCTGTTCCACTTATTGGAATGCGGTCACGTTCGTTCTTTTATCTGGGCCACAGTGGTGTGTGATTCACTTGTACTTTCGAGCTTCACAATTAAAGTGCAGCCTAGAAGTATGTGTTACCACAAGTTACGCATTGTGAACTACTGGGCCGAAAGGTATGTGGTGATAACAACGTTAAGCGTTGTTATTACCAAAGCAATGATTCTGACCTACAACACACATATCTTAGCAATTGATCGTTATTCACGAAACAGTGTAAGTTTGTACTTGATACAGTATGCCTTTGTTTGTGAACAATGTTTTTGGACTTTCCGCGATTATCATTTCCTAGAAACCCATTAAAATCGGCTTTACCTGGATTCTATTCCCGATACATGTACTTCATCCTTTTACCGCTATGAGTTCAGATGCAGGTACTTCCAGCTTACGTTTTTTTACGTTCTTTTTTGCATCAGCCGAAGTTTTACATTGAAGTCGTGTTGTGTTTTTCAACTCCTTTCAGTTGATACCGTAGAAGTATTTAAAGCGTCTGAAGAACTTCCGCTTAGTCTTGCTGAGCTGGGACATATAGGAACTGGCAGATGCAGAACGTGCTATTGGCTTCGTTACGTTTACTGCAACATCAGCATAGCTTATGCGAAAATTTTTATACCCTACACCTTAAGGTAAGGGTATATTCACGTTGTAACGAAATGTGTAACGCATAGCAGTAGAGATGGTAGGTATAGAAAAGTATATATATTCTTGATCCGCGTGACCTCCTGAGTCGATTTAGCCATGTCTGTCTGTTGAAATCACGATCACAGGAGGACCGGTGAAGACATCGTGATGAAATTTTGAATAAACATTGTTTCTTGTGGTGTGCAGGTTCGTATTGAAAATGGGCAATATCGGTCCACTACCACGCCTATTTTTTATTAAAAATGTGATATCAGCGTTCGTTTTTGAGCTATTACAACAAAATTTCATTCCTGGGCATAGAGTAGCATTATCCGTTAATATGCCAAATATGGGCGTTATCCGCCCACTTTTAGGTTACACAGGCAAAAGAGGGTTATATTGTTAAATATATAAACTTCCTGAATAAAACTTTAGATAACAACTTGTTTTACAAAAAAAACATTATATCATCAAAACTGGGTGCGGTTCGCCCACTTTTACACAACATATACAGTATAGCAGTATGAAAACAAGTTTATTACCACGGAAAGAAAGTTTAAATGAACACAATTTGTCTTTTTTTCAGTTTTTTCTTCAAAAGTTTTTCAGTTTCAGTTTTTTGTCTTTTTTCTTAAAAAATTCCTCTTTTGAAGTACGATTTCAGCAAAAGGTTTTAAACTATTTTTCGGATTTCAAAGTAATGTTAGCAAAAAATATGCGTGCATCCTTCTTCTTTAATTTAATCTTAGTTGTAATCGAATGGTTACATATGTCAGCTGTGGTAGCTCTTCAAGTGGATGGACCTTAACGTAAAGTCGTAAATTTCAAAAACGATTATATCGAAAACGGCTCGATAAAATAGTTTTTATTTTCAGAATGGATTTTGCGGATTTGATTTTGTAAAAATTAAATTAGCTGTTCTCTGCGGAGTCTCAGCAGCGCAGATTTTTGACAATTTGCTGAGACAGATCTAGCTGAGCTACATTCTATGTGTTTACAGCATTAATCACAGACAGCTATAAATACAGGGGCGTAGCTAGAGTGGATGGGGGTGGCGGTCCGCCCTGGGCCGAAGTTTTGGAAATCAATTATTGAGTTATTGAATTCTAGGAATTTTTGGGGTTGCAAGTTGATAACCGTCCCGGGCACTATGAGTCTAGCTACGGCACTGTATAAATAGTAGGCGTGGCCGTTACCTGTTTTCAAAACAAAATAACTAGCTTAATAGTTTTGTTATTGTGTTAAAATTTAAACCTTATTTACGTGGAATAAATTTGTTTTCATGAGCTATACTGTATAAGTAGTGTAAAAGTGGGCAGCCCAGATTTACTGTTATAATGTTTTATTGGAAAATAGTTATGTAAAGATGTATTTAGGAAGTTTATATATATAACAATATAGCCATTTAAGACGTCTTTTGCCTGTGTAACCTAAAAGTGGTCGCATCATGCCCATAGTTGACATATTAACGGATAATACTACTTTATACCCAGAATTGAAGAGTTGCAACCTGCGCACCATAAGAAAGAATATTTCTGTAAAATTTATAGGAAAAAGGTAATTCATCCCGATATCTTCAACGGTTCTCCTGTGATCGTGATTTCAACAGACAGGCGGACGGACATGGCTAAATCGACTCAGGAGGTCACGCCGATCAAGAATATATATACTTTTCTATACCTATCGTCTCTATTTCTATACGTTACACATTTCGTGACAAAGTGAATATACCCTTAACCTTAAGATGTAAGGTATAATGAAAAGCGAACGGATGTTAATTGGAAACGAATATTCCGCTGGACCGATTTTGATGCGATTTTCAGCATTATTCTATTGATGGTGATAAAGGTTATATGAAGGTAGAAGGTTTCTGCTGGACGGCGCGGTGTATTATTTTGTTGAGGAAAGTATGACGTAAAGATGTATATCTAAGCAATGGATCGACCGTTTTGCGATATAATTTTTAGATTTTAACTAAAATAGACTTTGTGACCATGACTAACATTAAATGGTGTAGTACATTTTAGATTCTGATCGGAGAAACAGGCATAAAAATGCATATTCCAGCAGTGTTGCAACCAGTGTCGGGATAGATATTGGAAGTTTTTTAGAATTAGCAATCTCTAACTTCTGGATTTATGAACTTCAAATACAAGTCTGAAACATACTTTTTAATTGTGCTTTTAAAAACCACAATATAGTTGCATGTCGACCGGTAAACCTAGTTTGGTTTGAATTTCCAAATAATGTTTTACGATTATGAAATATATCAAATGGCAAGTCAAAATTGGTATTAAAAACGCTATTTCTACCTTTAACCATTTAATATCAAAAAGAGGGAAGATATATATATATATAGACAAAAATTACTTTTTTAATATTATTCTAAAATAATTAAATACAAACATTTTTATATTAAACGTTTTTCAGACGAACTAAAATAATGAAAGCTATGAAAGCTACTAGCTATGAAAGTAAATACTTGTAAGATTTAAAACCACGTATTCGTAGAGGGCGATGTAATGTATAAATGTAAATTTATATGTAATGGAATGTAATGCAAAAACAAGAACCAGAAATGGGGAACAATTTTTTTTTGTACAAACAAAATTTCGTTGGTCCAATGCAATTATTGGGTCTAGGAAAAAGTAAAATCCAATTGGGTTTCTTATAGTATGAAAATCCATTTATTTAAACCAAATATGCTCCATTATTAGCTACAATGTTTCGCCATTTTTCGGATAGACCCATGATGCCATCGGTGAAGAACATTTTTTGCCTTGCCCAAGCTTTTTGGCGCTTCCGGTTAGCATACGTGACCCATTTCTTATCACCGATTAAGACACGTTTCAAAAAAGGCTGAATTTTATTGCGTTTCAGTTGCGCATCTCAGATGTTAATTCTGTCTTTCATGTTTTTCTCGCTCAACCCATGAGGAACCCATATTTCGCGCTTTTATGGCTCTTTTGGTAGATAGCCTTGTGTAGATAGTAGATAGTTGAAAACGGTTTTGTGGTCAATGCCTAGCTCCATACTAATGTTTACACTGCTGACATGCTTATCTTGCTGGACTTTTTCAAGAATTTCATCAGCTTTTCCAGTGATTGGACGACCAGAGCGTGACTCATCTTTCACATTAAAATTACCGGACCGAAAGTGAGCCAACAATTTCCGCGCAGCATATTTTGATAAAACACCTTCACCGTAGACAGCACAAATTTTTTCACAATCCTGCTCAACGTTTTTACCTTTGTCGTAATAATGCTGCAAAATATAGTGCAATGTTTCATTATTTTTTTCCATTTTCAAATGTAAACAATTTTTAACACCTGCGCCGATTTCGTTGTTTGCACACTTACGGTCGAAGTCACCTTTCCAATAAGCGTTCAGTGGTATCGCTGCGATCAGTGTTGCCAGATTTATTTGCAATTGACCCCACCTATCGAAAAAACGCCAACTTTTTCCCAGAATATATTTAAGTAAAAGTATTCAATAAGTAGATTTATATTGGAAAATTTTTCCTACTTATTTGTATGAATACATATTTACTTAGACATTTCAATATTCGTTTTGAGGTGTCCTCTCAATTGTAACAATAACAATGCTATTGTTACAATACGGCCTTTTACCCTATGAAGTATATATTAACATAATACGCGTGCGTTAAAAAATTTTGATAGCGCCCTCGTACATATTGATGTACCTTAGTGTGCGTCTACATATCCTGATTTGTAACGAACCGACAGTCGAAGCCGATCACTTGAGGAACGTACTCTGCTTTTTGCTGCGGACTCTGCTCAGGGAAATGGGTGTTCTCCGTGGTGATCTCAAGACGTTGTGTACAGATAAAAGGAAGAAGCCCGCATACCAAATAGGTACCCGTTGTTCAACAACGCTTAAAGGGAAAGAAATGTGAGATAGAGAAAAGGAAAAAAAACAAATATGAAAATCATTCGAAGTCCATTTAACCGGAGTCATCGGAGCCGAGACGAGTGATATTTTCCTCCTACATGGAGTATCTCCCGGTGGCCATGTGTTTCATCAACGCACGCGGAGGTCTTCCTGACCAGTGACCACTGCATCCACCCAGTCTGGCCATACAAAAATTTTGCATATTCAGAGTCGATTTAAAAAAAGGGACCGGGGGTATCCTAATTTTTTGACATTTTCTTCCTATATAGAGTATCTTTCAGTGGCCATGTGTTTCATCAACGCACGCGGAGGTCTTCCTGACCAGTGACCACTGCTTCCACCCAGTCTAGCCATACAAAAATTTCGCATATTCAGAGGCGATTAAAAAAAAAGGGACCGGGGGTATCCTAATTTTTTGATATTTTCCTCCTACCCTATATGGAGTATCTTTCAGTGGCCATGTGTGTCATCAACGCACGCGGAGGTCTTCCTGACCAGTGACCACTGCTTCCACCCAGTCTAGCCATACAAAAATTTCGCATATTCAGAGGCGATTAAAAAAAAAGGGACCGGGGGTATCCTAATTTTTTGATATTTTCCTCCTACCCTATATGGAGTATCTTTCAGTGGCCATGTGTGTCATCAACGCACGTGGAGGTCTTCCTGATCAGTGACCACTGCATCTACCCAGTCTGGCCATACAAAAATTTCGCATATTCAGAGTCGATTAAAAAAAGGGACCGGGGGTATCCTAATTTTTTTATATTTTCCTCCTATATGGAGTATCTTTCAGTGGCCATGTGTTTCATCAACGCACGTGGAGGTCTTCCTGACCAGTGATCACTGCATCTACCCAGTTTGGCCATACAAAAATTTCGCATATTCAGAGTCGATTAAAAAAAAGGGACCGATTAGGGTATCCTAATTTTTTGATATTTTCCTCCTATATGGAGTATCTTTCAGTGGCCATGTGCTTCATCAACGCACACGGAAGTCTTCCAGACCGGTGACCACTGCATCTACCCAGTTTGGCCATACAAAAATTTCGAATATTATATTTCATATAACAATACTGACCTTGAAGGTTCATATCACCCGGAACGGAAATTGTGATCGCGACATACAACATCCCTCCACCCTCGGGGAAGAAGAATTTAGTATCGTACAAAACGATATTAAATTTTTCTTGTACATTTATGTTTGGGTTTTTTATGGCTTGTATGTGTTACGGGTTTATTGTTCTTTCTATATTATGTAATAGTATTCAATCTAATGCAAGTGTGTTAATAATAATATGTGTTTGCTGTTTTATATACAAAGTAGCGAACCCCCTGCACACTTCGTAGTGCAAAAAAGAAAATAAAGAAATCAATTCGAATTCATTTAAATCAGTGATGAATTGCTTTTATTGTAATGCTCTGTGGTAAACAACATTTGTTGTTTTTCCATTTTCGGTGTAAATATATATATATATATATATATATATACATATGCTCGAATCATAATTTCATATTCATCAGATGGCATTTGATCGAGAGCAGTTTGAAAAAGTCGCACTAATTCATTTTCAGCATGCAACATATTCTGCAAACGCTCGAAGTGTGTTAATAATAATATGTGTTTGCTGTTTTATATACAAATGTATAATATAGTGTATGTAGTGTATAATTTAAATAATTTGTTGTTGTTGACGTAGAGTCGTTCTTGACGTTGATGTTGGTCTTGACGTTGATGCTGATGTTGCTGTTGATGATGATGTTAATTTTGATGTACACCTTGATGTCTTCTTCTCGCAGTGTTGTGGGAATGCTGCTGCTGGGTAGCTGACGTGGTTGTATTCGTGTTGTAGGTGCTGTGTTCAAAACGGTCGCTGTTAACTTTCGGTCTTGATTCCCATTGTATTGATGATAAGATGCGTTTGTTCGTTGGTTATAGTGTCGGTTGTCCCACAATTAGGATCAATTGTTGTTCGCTTGAGCTGTTGATGGTTGAAATTTTGCCAGAACCAACATATGTAACATCGGCTGACCGCTGATGTTCTCGCTTTGCTTGTAGACATTGTTGATACGTTTTTAAACCGCTGCCACTTGAGGTTATGCTGTAGAACGTGCTTTGTACCACGAGAGAGTATGTCGCCGTAAATTTAACTGGCGAACCTGTGACTGCACTAGTAGGTTGTCTACTTGATGCTTCCTCGCCGCGACGTGATTCTGCTGTCACATACGCGTGATGTAACTTCCGCTTGAACATAGACTCTTAAACGCGGCAGTATGTACTCGCAGAACTTAATGTATAGCTTAATGTAGAGCTATTTATTGACTTAGTACTTTGTGTTGTGTACTCGTCGAAATTTGTGAATTTTGGCTTAAATTCGCTGTTTATCTCGTAATCATACTCTGTTTTATTTAATATCGGAGCATAAACCGTGTTATCTTTTACATTTACTAATGTGTCTGCTATATAAATTCTTGGACCTATTTCTTCTTTATGAATTACAACATTCTTAAATTTTGTTTTAATGGTACTATCGTAATTATTCTTGCATCAACTGGTATATATTGTTATTTATCTTCCTCTTCTATCTGTTCGATAGTTTTTATTGGTAATTCCAAAATAATCTCTTTCTCTTCATTGAAGTGTTAAAATCTTTTCCATTGTATTTATAATGGATTTGTTCCACAAATTATATCTTCCTAATAAGCCGTCTGCCGGTACTCCTTGTTTAAGTGACACAACGTGTAGCCTTAAAGATAAGGACTGTACCTCATTATTACGTATAGTAGTTGATCCTTCTGTAGTCACACAACCTCCAAATGCTCCGCTAACGTCTTTCGGATTCGACTTGTCTATTATTGTGCTATTTTTTTCACACACTTCTTTATTAGGCTTGTATCTGCTCCCGTATCTACCAGTAAAATGAGTTTTCCATTCACAGTCTCTGCGCAAGGTAATTCGATGAATACGTCATTTAGCTGGGTCTGATTCGATTTAGATTCTCCTGTTTCTGTATTTCTTTTATTTTCTAACTTATTCATTGACAAGGTATGTACTATTAGGTTTGAGTTTTGTTTTTCCTCTTTAATTTTTATTGGCACCTCTGAATCAACTGTTTCTCCAAACGTATGATCTCTCTCTCTGTGACGTTGTTTTTATTACTATCAGTATTCTTTCACTTGATATTAATTTTTAAATCTCTTGAAGTTGGTAACGTTTCAAAAATCGCTTCCGATGTCGGACTTACGGTTACCACTTTATTTGTTAAAGTTGGTAACGTATCCACAATCGGTTCGGATGTTTGAATTACTGTTAATCCTTCATTTGGCCTTAAGTTACTAATATTTTTGTGTTCCCAGATTATTGGCCTGTTCTGGGCCCTTGACAGTTTCCCGGACTTTGGAACTTAGCTTTGGGACTTCTCCCAATTCTTCTTCGCATAAGGTTTGAGTGTATTATGTCCTACCCTTTTGCACAATTCACAATGAGATTGTTTCCTTTGCATTCCCTTTTCTGGATTCGGCTTCCGCTCTCCATACGCGTGTTTCTGCCAATTCTGTTGGTCTTGGTTGGGTTGCCAATTTTGTTTGGCTTGGTTAGACTGCCAACTTTGATGAGGTCGGTTCCATTGCTGATTTCCTTGACTTTGGTTGGTAGCCCTTTGATTTTTGTTGCTCGCCTCACTTTTGTTGCTGTCCTTGTTGTAACACCTCCAATTTGTCTCGTGTCCATATTGTAAACACTTTTGGCAATACGGTGTGTTTTCCCTAATTAAACACTTTTTTCTCGTATGCCCACATTTATTGCAGAATGAGCAAATTATTTTCTGCTGTTGTGCTCTCGAGACGTCCTGTCTTTCTTCTGGTCTTTTATAATTCACGCGATTATGTACCGGAGGTCTTGTGTAGGGCTTTACCGAATTCATATTAATTGTCGGTGTAATTGTTGGTTGATGGAGGGAATTACTTCTTTGTATTTCGATCAGCATGTTCACTGCTATTTCTATCATTTCCTCCATACTTTTCCCCGTAACACTTAGCACGCGAATTCGTAAAGTTGCATCTTTTAACCCTGTTCTAAACGCCTTATTTGCCGATGTCTCTACCATAGATACAAGTGCGCTGTCGCATTCTCCCTTATAGTTATATTTTATTACTTGTAATGGCTGTGCTTTTTTGGTATTTAGGCGTCTTGGGTACTATCGAATATCCTCATTACTGATGGCCGAAGCCGATAGTAATATACAGGAATATTACTGATGGCCTAAGCCGATAGTGAAGTCGGAAGAATGTTAAGATCTTCGTTTAAGTCTTTCCTTATACTCAGGGTTGAGTCGCAGTCTTTTATGAATAGCTTGTGAATATTATCACAGAATAAATAGTATACAGAAGTTGCATCTCATACAAAGCAAATTTTGTTCTAGGGTTCCAATATTGGCACCCTATTGAACAGAGAGTGATCGTGCAATCGTTTTTCTCTCGGCTATTCACATATACACGACAGCACTCGTCGTTTTTTCACACCGACATTAGCGATCGTTCCTATAAAGAGCAGTCAGTCGACGTAGAAACTTCAAGCAACATTGTACTTCGCTTTTTTATGTATGCACTGTGAAAAATATTTAATAAGGAATGGGAGAATCACTTTTTGTTTTTTGAAAATAATTTAGGCGAAACACAATGTCTGATTTGTTGATCAATATTAACTACAATATCATTCCCATTAATGTTTATGGTTATTTTTCCTTTTTTTTATTGGTGCGCCGCCCGTGCTTCCATCTTCTCAGTGTACCTCAGAAAGAGATTTCTTTTGCAAAACAAGCTCTCTCGAAGCTTCACATGTTTTTTTATCTTCCCCTCAGCTCTTCCGCCCGTAGGAAGTTGGTGTTAATAAAAAAGAAGTGCTTGGGATTTGAACCAGTACGAAAAGAATCATATGATTCTGCTCATGGATTAAATGGTGATTAGAAGGGAATTGCGATGCAATTCCAAACTAGATTTAGTGGATGGGTTTGAGAAAAATGCGGTTGAAGGGACAAACCAATCAATGTTTTCCAACTGGGCGCTTACATTTAATTATTTTGTTTGCAAAAATGGACTTTCTGCCAATATACTAAAAAAGATCATTTTACGAAATTTAACATTTTTGAACAGTTTTGGCATCATAGTTAAACTTGTAACTTGTAACCAAATGTCCTCTAACAGGAATTGGGAGATACTTTCGAAATACCCTATTTTGTGTATAATGACAGTAAAATTTTCTTTCAAAATGAAATACCGCCGCTGTTGATTCAAAGTGCCGGCATTATTTAATTTTTCTCTAGTAATTTTTTACTAGAGCACTACAATTAACCAGTAACTCCTGTTAATACTGCACATAGCTATGCAATGTAAAATATAAAACTTTCAAGGGAAGAAAACCAAAATACAGAAATCAAAAGCTTGAAACAAAATTTTGTCAATACCACGTTAATTCACGACGCAGTCTAGCAAAACAGATGTACGCACACATAAACGTTTTATGCTTGCTCTCTCGTTGCTTCTCTTTATTCACGTTTGCTCTCTCGTTATTTGATCTCCCCTCAATTGTTCCGACCGCACCATAAAGCGAAAAAGCACCAAAGGCCGAGATGCGACTTCTGTATACTATTTATTCTGTGATATTATCTATGTGTATGTATGTATGACGAAACCGGTTTTGTATTATTTAGTGTGTTTACGTCGATGCGTGCACAACAAGAGTGCAAACACAGATATTAATTATCAATAAGACAATTGATAAGAAGATACAAAAAAAATGTTTTGTCGCTGGTGGAATTTGAGCGATATATGTATTCTGTTTATTAATGCTGCGACCGTGTTACGCCGCCTTTTCTTTGTTCTGTTTTACTTATTTCTATATTTTTGATAATTCAGTTTTCTTACTTATATTTTTAGCTTATTTATATTTCTAACGTTGTGCACGTAAATAAGCTTTTGGTCGAAGATTTAGTTTCACTTTACATTCGATGTGCCGCGTTTTCCCGAAGTCAAATCGATCTGAAATTTTGTACGAATTACATTTTCATGAAATAGTACAAGTTTAGAGAGCGGCGTGGTAAAAATGTTATGGTCGAAAAATAAGGTCCACCCTAATGTACAAATATAAAATGACATCAAATTAGGCAGTAGTAACTTTTGGGCAAGGAATAAATTTGAGGCTCTAATTCCATTCTTAAATTTCTTTTATTTGTAGTTGCCATTACTATTAAGGAATACTTTAGGAAAAGCATGGCTGGTCGTGGAAGCTTTATACCTTTAAAGAATTTAACACCAGGAACTCATACTGATTCCAATTCGGATAAGTCTACAAAAGATAGCGGCGTAAGTTCAAAGAGTCCGGGTTCTAGTGGCGAATACCGTCGAGTCGGTCGTGGAAAATTAATTGATGAATTAACTTCGTCATGTTCGAATATTTCCATATCGATTGCCCGGGGCAGAGCTCGCATTTTCGCCTCAATAGAAAATTATACATCCTTAAATAATAAACAAACTGACGATACGGAGCCTGAGTCCGTTGCTCCCGGAAGTGCTAAAATCTTGAAGAATATTTCTACCATAAATTCAGCCGGTGGGGAATCGTGCTTCGCTATAACTGCTTCTGAAAACAATGGAATTGATAAAGAATCATGCAGTGTATACAAGAATAAACCAACAGCTACGAAGCATGGAAGTAAAGGTTAGTGTGTATATACAGGTACGTGCATGTTACATATTTCAAACGCCATGATAGAGCGAAACTACATACATATGTACGGATTTTGTTATTTTCTGCTAAGCAATACAAAGTTTTCACTAACTCAAAAACTTTGGTTACTAATAATCTAATAATTTTATAGATTTTACACTAAAGAATCAATTTCTTTTTATAAATTTGGCTGTTATATTATTTTATAGATTTTACACTAAAGAAACAATTTCGTTTTATAAATTTGGCTGTTATATTATTTTATAGATTTTACACTAAAGAAACAATATCTATATATAACATAGGAGACATTAAGTGTTTCTAATTAGTTACACGACCAATTTTTTAATTTCGTCAAGGTTTGAAAAATTTCCAAAGAAAATTTCCGTACCTAAAGTTATTTTATTTAGTGAAAAAATGTTGTTCAGGAAAAAGTAACAATTCTCATGGCGTTTATAATGAGCTGCGCGCAATTGTAGTTATACTGCAGAATTAATCAGAAACTATTTAGGTTCTACAGTAAGCCTTGCTTGTAACTACATTCGATTATGTACTGATCCAAAAAAAGGTGTTTATGTTTACGAAGTACGTTTTTCACCTAATGTCGACTCCGTTGGTTTGAGAATGAAATACCTCAATGAGCATCGCGATCAAATTGGTGAAACAAAAACCTTTGATGGAGTCTTCTTATATTTACCAATACTACTCCAAAGTAAATTAACGACCTTTGTGTCAAAAGGTATTGATAATTTGGATATAGAAATAAGGATTTTTTATAAAAGAAAAGAGTCAATGAAAAATTGTATACACTTATTTAACGTGCTTTTCGACAGAGTAATGAAAACTTTAAATTATGTTAGATTTGATAGAAAGCAGTTCGATCCGTCATTACCAAAAATTATTCCACATCATAAACTAGAAGTTTGGCCCGGATATGTAACCTCTGTAGATGAATTAGAGGGTGGTTTAATGCTATGTTGTGATGTTTCCCATCGTCTACTATGTCAAAAAACGGTTCTAGATAAGCTAACTGAAATTTACACACAAGATGCTAACCATTTTTTCGAAAATTCGAAGAAATCTCTACTTGGTGCTGTTGTAATAACACGTTATAATAATCGAACCTATAGGATAGATGATATATGTTTTGAAAAAAATCCACTATCAACATTTAAGTATAAAGATTCTGAAATATCATATTTGGAATACTATCATATCAATCATAATATAGAAATTAGGGACAAAAAGCAACCGTTATTAATAAGTATTAAAAAGTTACGTGGTTCTGATAAAGACAAAACCGAAGACCTCATATTTTGCTTGCTACCCGAAGTGTGCTATTTAACTGGTATTCGAGATGATATGCGATCAGATTTTAAATTGATGCGTGAAATTTCTTCATTTACGCGTGTTTCTCCAAGCCAAAGACTTCTTGCTTTACAAAAATTTTACAGTAACGTCAATAGCAGTGCGGAAGCAAACAAAATATTGAATAATTGGGGACTTACATTAAAACAGTCATATGAATACATATCTGGACGGCAATTTGAAGAAGAAAATATTTATTTCTCAAAAAAAACATTCTCTGCTGGAGTGCATGCAGAGTTTTCGAAATTTGCGAACAACAATGTACTTTTGGAAGTGGTACACATTAACAGCTGGCTTCTTATTTATTGTAAAAGTGATACAAAAGTAGCTAAATGTTTTACAGAATTAATGGATAGAAATTCGCATGCTTTGGGAGTTTCAGTTCAAAAGCCTAAAGCAGTTGTACTTGAAAACGATCGTATTGACAGCTATGTATACGCTTTAAGGAAGAATATAAAAAATGGAGTTCAAATTGCAGTTTGTTTTTGTCCAACAATGCGTGATGATAGGTATGCTGCAATTAAAAAAGTGTGCTGTGCAGAAATGCCGATACCTTCGCAGGTAAATCCAATTACAAATTGTTTTTTTTTGAAAATTTTTGAAATTAATTGAAAAAATGAAATTTATTTAACCCTCCGTTTGGCACATCTGAGGTTTGGCACATTCATAACTCATGAGCCTGGCGAGACCACACATACATTTGTTATATTTATTAAATGTAAATATTGAGATTTTGGTGATCAATTGAAATTCTGTATATATTTCGGTGTATAATATGATGTACACATTTTCTATTTTTTGTGTTTTCAGTATTCTCGCACGTTTTGAACTACCTACGCTAGGAAAAAATATTGGGAAAAATCCTTGGAGGTGAAAAAAACGTTTATTTTTTGTTATACAGGGCGTAACGCATATGGTACGCCAAAAAGCTAGGACGGGTAGGTTGGGTCGAGACAAGAAAAAATTGTATGGAAGGGGGGTGCATTTTACCCCGTTTGGGCGGGAGGCGTCATTTTCTAAAAACCCGACTTAACATCGGAAAAAATATGTTGTTTTTCAAAGTCAAATGTCCGCTTCTTAATATACTTTTTAAATTAGGGTCCTACGTCTAACAGTTTTTGAGAAAATTAATGCCAACGTTAAAATTTTGAATAAAAATTCCGAAAAAAAATTTTGGTCACAAATTTTTTTTTAAATACCTTATTAAGTATAAATATATTTCTGACCGTAAAATTCTCTAATCAATTCAAGAGAGAATGCTTCAAACCGGAAGGATCTATTTTTTGTAGTTTCCGAGAAAAGTGAAAATTACGAAGCATACTTTCCTTTCAAATACCAATTTTTGGCTACTTGTGTTTTGTTACTGGTGCAAAAATATGAAAGAAGACTGCTCTGGGGAAGGAGTTTAGATCGTCAAATTCACTTTTCTCGGAAACTACAAAACATAGATCCTTCCGGTTTTAAGAATTCTCTTTAGAATTGATTAGAGAATTTTATGATCGGAAAAAATTTATACTTAATACCGTAATTTTAAAAAAAAAATTGCGACCAAAAATTTTTTTTTACAAATTTTAACTTTGACATTAATTTTCTCAAAAACTGTTAGACGTAGGACCCTAATTTAAAAAGTATATTAATAAGCGGACATTTGACTTTGAAAATTAGCAAGCAAAAGTTATCTAGAACTAACGATTATTTTCTAATAATATTTTTTCCGATGTTAGAAAATGACGCCTCCCGCCTAAACGGGGGAAAATGATTACGATTTTTTCTTGTCTCGACCCAACCTACCCGTCCTAGTCTTCTGTCCCCTCTTATGCGAAACACCCTGTATAAAATGTAAATGTATAAAATGTAAATGAGTCCGGGCAGACTCATGAGGCACGAATGCGAGGTGTACACCACAATTTCCTTTTAATTTTGTTTTTTATAGGCCTTTTCGTCCTCATTCTATATAGATCGAATAGCTAATCAAATTTAAGAAGGTACGCGAAATTTCAAGTCGCTGGGTCAATTAGAAATACATTATACCTACAATTGAAATCGAAAAAGGTCTGGCCGGACTCATGTGCCAAACGGAGGGTTAATAGCATAGCAGTTTCATGATATGTCTCTTGGAAGATAACAAAAATTAAAAATCACTTAATAATGCCATGAGTCACTAAATGAAGCTTAATAATGTCAAATTTTTTGCGAAATCAACTACTGAATACTATTACTAAGGCCGATTTTATGTTACCTAGCTATGTTCGGAATTGTGATATGTAGAAGAAAATGGGTGCAAATATTATGTATAGGGTGCGCCATCTTGTATGTCGGTAAGTTATTTAATTTGGTTCTTTATAATTTATTTGGACCAGTATTTCAATACAAGCGCAATTTTGCTTGTTAACGTCGCCAGAGAGTGTGAAATGGCGGTCTCGTCGGTCATCAAAATTTGCTTCCCAAAATCAGGTTCAGCGTTAACTATTCGACCGACTGTTTGGCCGCATTTCAAGCGATGTAGACGGTTTGTCGGCAAAATTCTTCAATTGCACTTTATACGGAAATAAATTCAAATCATCCCTCAAAAACCACAAGGTGGTTCCACTGACGCTAAAATACTGAGCGCGGTGACGTACGACACATGTGGATTCTCTACAAGACTCTTACCGTTTCAACCAGCTCATTGGAACGTTATGGGCTTTGATGACAGGTATGTCGATGATCTTCCACTTTTTTCCAAACAAAAAATCCCAGTAAGATTGTAAGATTGTAAGATTGTTTCTTGTCTCACCTTAAAGTCGACTTGTCTGCTCTCTAACTGGTAGTTAGAGTTAGCAACGTAGTTACCTAAACAAAAAACATTCGGTTCTTTAAGGCCTTAATCAAGATTACTTGTACAACAACAACGAAAAACTAGAAAGACTGCTATATTCGGCCTGTTCGAATCTTAAATATCCTACACCTAGAAGTGGGTGGACCACGCCCAGTTTTGGAACTACAACAGTTGTTGGACCATAAAATGCTATTCACTGTGGTTTTGTTCAAAAAGTTGGTACAAGTCGGGCACAGTGGCATAGCTCCTATTTTTTATTGTTTTCGTTTTAAAGAAATTATTATTCCGCCGATTCCAATGATACATACCTCCATAAAAAGACCAGGCTCTGTACTTTCTTAGTATTGTGATAAATATACAGAGTGTTTCGCATAAGAGGGCTCAAAAGACTAGGGCGCGTAGGATTGGTCGAGACAAGAAAAAAATCGTAGGGGGGTCAATTTCCCCCCGTTTAGGCGGGAGGGGCCATTTTATAAAAATCCGACTTAACATCGAAAAAAATAATATTTAAAAAAATGGTTCAACCTAGAAAACTTTTCCGCTTCTTAATATGCTTTTTAAATTAGGTATGTCCAAAAGTTTTTGGGAAAATTAAAGCCAAAGTTAAAATTTGAAAAAAAAAATTCCGACAACAAATTTTTGGTCGCAATTTTTTTTTAAAATTACGCTATTCAGTACAAATTTTTTTCCGACCTTCAAATTCTCTAATCAATTCTAGAGGAAGTGCTTCAAACCCGAAGGATCTATGTTTTGTAGTTTCCGAGAAAAATGAAAATTACGAAGCATACTTTCCTTTCAAATACCAATTTTTTGTCTACTTCTGTTTTATTACTGGTGCAAAAATATGAAAAATACTGCTCTGGGGTAGGAGTTTGATCGTAATTTTCACTTTTCTCGGAAACTATTAGGTGTACAAATAAGTTTCAGCGGTTTTTCAAAAGATGGCTTCACCAGAAGGTTATGGAGAAAGTGTCAGATGTAAAACATAATATCCCAATTTTCGTCATCCGGCAACACCATAACCTTAAAGTACTAGTGATTCCGTATCAGCATCACGTAATTTTTTTCCTGCAAAAATGTCAAGTTTTGTGCCGAATAAGCATCATTTGCGGGAACTTTTGATTTACTTCTTTAATTTGAAAAAATCTGCAGCTGAGGCGCATCGATGGTTTCCAGAAGCATATTCTAGAAGCTGCTTTAAGTGAGAGAAGTTGTCAGGAATGGTTTCAAAAGTTTAAGAACGGTGAGTTTGACGTGAAGGACAAAGAACGCAGTGGAAGGCCGAAAGTGTACGAAGACATGGAATTAGAAGTATTATTGGAGGAAGATTCGTCCCAAACGCAAAAAGAACTTGCACTTACATTACAAGTGACTCAACAAGCAATTTCACATCGTTTAAAATCGTTGGGAATGATTCAAAAACAAGGAACTTGGGTTCCATATGAACTAAAGCCGAGAGACGTTGAACGCCGATTATGCATGACTGAAATGCTGCTTGCCAGGAATAAAAAAAGAGTTTTTTGCATCGTGACGAAAAATGGACTACGATAATCCAAAGAAGAGAAAGTCATGGGTTAAGCCCGGCGAACCATCAACATCGACAGTTAAGCCGAATATTCATGGAAAAAAACTCATGCTGTGTATTTGGTGGGATCAGCTTGGTGTCGTGTATTATAAATTGCTCAAACCAAGCGAAACCATTACTGGAGCTCTCTACCGAACACAATTGATGAGATTGAGTCGGGCACTTAAGGAAAAACGCGTCCATTACTACTCCAGACACGACAAAATTATTCTTTTACACGATAATGCTCGTCCACATGTTGCGGCGCCGGTAAAAACATACTTGGAAACACTCAACTGGGAAGTTTTACCCCACCCGCCGTATTCACCAGACTTAGCCCCTTCTGATTATCACCTGTTCCGGTCCATGGCACATGGTCTGTCTGAGCAGCGCTTCACATCATATGAAGACACCAAAAATTGGGTAGATTTGTGGATAGCGTCAAAAGATGAAGAGTTTTTTCGACCGGGTATCCGAATGTTTGCCAGAAAGATGTCGAAAAGTAGTGGCAAATGATGAAAAATACTTTGAATAAAACGTAATGTACTGTTCCTTCACAATAAATTCCTAACTTTTTATAAAAAACCGAGGAAACTTATTTGTACACCAATATAAAACATAGATTCTTCCGGTTTGAAGCATTCTCTCTAGAATTGATTAGAGAATTTTATGGTCGGAAAAATATTTATAGTTAATACCGTAATTTTAAAAAAAAATTGCGACAAAAAATTTTTTTTCGGAATTTTTTTTCCAAATTTTAACTTTGGCATTAATTTTCTCAAAAACTGTTTGACATAGGAACCTATTTTAAAAAGGATATTAAGAAGCGGATATTTTGCTTTGAAAATCAGCAAGCAAAGTTATCTAGGTTTAACCATTTTTTTTTTAATATTAATTTTTTCGATGTTAAATCGGATATTTTTAAAATGGCCCCTCCCGCCTAACGGGGGAAAATTGACCCCCCTCCCATACGATTTTTTTCTTGTCTCGACACATCCTACACGCCCTAGTCTTTTGAGCCCTCTTATGCGAAACACCCTGTATAGGTCAATTATAAATTTTACTTAAAAAAGAAATAATGAATGCAAAAAAGTGTTACTAAAAATCCAAAATTTCATTTTTCTCCAAAATTAAACGGTTTTAAATAAAGTTTTATTGAATTGAATTACATGAATGAAAGATAGTTCGATAAAAAGAATACCTTTCCAAGGATACCAATGACATGTAGGTATCTTCTACAGTTTGTGAGTTATAGGTCTGATATTTCCTAACATTAAAGGGCCATAACTCGGAAACCAGGCGAGAGCTTCAGCAACTGATGTTGCTGTTGGAGTTCCAACAGCAAACACCAACGACAAAAAATTTGGGGGTAAACTAAAACTAAACTATGGGCTGACACGCCCATATTCGGAACATAAACGGATAATGTTACCCTATACCCAGAAATGTAATTTTGTTGTCAGAACTCAAAAACTAACTGTCTGATATCCTATTTTTAATAAAAAGTAGGCGTGGTCATTGACCGATTTATCAATACCAACCGTTGTGCAACAACAGAGAATTCCGTTGAAAAATTGCATTCCGATATCTTCATCGGTTCTTCGGTGATCGTAATTTCCACAGACAGACAGATGGCTAAATCGACTCAGGAGGAAATTTTTGGTCGCAATTTTTTTTTAAATTACGGTATTAAGTATAAATTTTTTTCCGACCATAAAATTCTCTAATCAATTCTAGAGAGAATGCTTCAAACCCGAAGGATCTATGTTTTGTAGTTTCCGAGAAAAATGAAAACTACGAAGCATACTTTCCTTTCAAATACCAATTTTTTGGCTACTTGTGTTGTATTACTGATGCAAAAATATGAAAAAAGACTGCTCTGGGGAAGGAGTTTAGATCGTAATTTTCACTTTTTTCGAAAACTACAAAACATAGATCCTTCCGGTTTGAAGCATAACGTAAGCTCCCAACTAAGCTACCAACGTACTTTATTGTAAAATCGAATTATCGTAAAGTGGCGCTCTAAACAGCTGCGTTCTAAAAAAAAATGAAATAATTTTTTTGTAATTAATAAACAATAATACAGTAATAATACAGTTAATATTTTACTATATTTACTGATGACCACAGGGCTATATATAATTGTTGCAAATATTTATCGTTTGTGACTTCTTTTCATGGTTTTGTCAAAACGTTGCGAAAATGGCAACGCTGGGTCATAACAACGTTATTCGAATTTTCAAATTTTATTTTTTATGTACATACATATGTGTGTAGGAAAATATTTTTGAAAGAGGCAATTGATTACCTAAAAGAAATCGGTTCCGACAATGAAGAAGTACACACTATATACGTATGTATATTGAGCCTCCTGAAGTTGAAGATGGCGTTCTAAGTGGAGAAGATGATGCCAGGAGGAAGATGAGCCTGTGGCAGATAACGTACATATGTATGTAGAGGGCAGCTAAAGTCTAACTGTGAAGTAGTCCTAAAATGTGGCAAACGTCTTCATACCCTTGGCGAATTACAGAATGAAGGAGAAAACGTAGAACCATCGACATCTACTGGCGAAGGCTCTTTACATAAATGTAAACAAACAATTTCGTCTTGCGTGATTCCACCAGATAATAAAGAAAATGTATTTACTTGGAAAAGAGACAATACTACTGGCATGTTACCAGTATTTACTGGAGCGAATTTTGAAGAGTGTAGAAACCTTAAAGAACATGATCAATTCGAAAAATTTGTAAACCATAACCTACTTCAACATATATGTATGCGAGGATTTACACAAGTATGCAATCTACATGGGTAAACAAAACCCAAATATTACTGTGGAGAAGTTAAAGTTTTTATTGCTATTTTACTTGTAACTGGATATAATTATCATCCACGTGTCAGAATGTTATGGAGTACTGATGATGATCTTCAAAATGTAGTGGTTATGAACTCAATGCGCAGAGACAGATTTCAACAAATATTGCAATTCCTTCATTTCACGGATAATCGGAAAATAACAAAAGAGGATAAGATGCGGAAACTGCGTCCCGTTATCGATCATTTTACGGGGCACATATGCTAAGAAATTTTCATCCCGAGCAACATTTTTCGTACGTCGTACGTCGTAAGTATGATAGCATATTTTGGCAAACATGGCTGCAAACAATTTATTAAAGGTAAGCCGTAGCGTTTTGGTTATAAAGTGTGGTATCTTTGCACACCAACGGGATACTTGATTAAGTTCGAAATATATCAAGGTTGTAACCCTAGATCTAAGCCGATATATGAAGAGAGATTTGGTAAATGTGTCGCTCCTCTAATAAATATGATGACTTTATAATATGACTTTATGTCGGATATACACAATTTACCGTTCGACTTTTATTTTGATAACTTATTTACCAGTTTTCAATTACTAACATAAATGAAAAGCCGTGGATACTCCGCTACTGGAACCATTCGAGAAAACAGAATAGCAAAAAGTTGGCCGATCGTTTCTAAAGAAAAATTAAGAAAACGAGATCGTGGATCGCTATTTCACAAACCCGTAAGGAATCAGATATTACGTTGACGAAGTGGGTAGACGGAGCATTAGCCCCATAATATTTATCCAACTTTTCTTTTGTTTCCTTCGCCGTTTTGCCTCTCCAAAAAAAATGTTTTATGAGAGAACGAAAATCACGATGCCAAACACGTCAACAACAATCAGTTGTCAAAACAAAACTAAATACAGTATCGCACTGAAATGAGCATGATTGGCATGTCTGCCTAAAGGCCTGATTAGTCGTATTTATAAGCACTTCGAAGAACTTAACGTGTTGTCAAAATCCACTTCTAGCTTATAGAAACATGTGTATCCGATCAGTCGTACTTACTTACAAGGGGAATATCAAATCGATTTTGATATTTTGCTAAGCTCGAACCAAGTAACAGCAAAAACGCGTGGCCAGATCGAACTTGACGCTATTTTCGAAGATGTCTTTGCTTTCCGAATTTATAGTTTGATGGGCTTTCAATATAATATTCTTTAAACAATAAAAATCTCTTTATATCTCTATTATAACATAACAAAATACCATAATAATATAAATAATGTAAATATAAATACTAAAATTTTGCTGCTGATTGCAAATCGAAGGCAATGCAATCTAGTAAAATCCAACAAAACCATAAAAATACAGAATTTCGAACATTAGGTCAACTAGTGGCTACACTAGAAGTGCCGGTACCCCCTGCAACCCGTAAACAATCAAGTTCTTCGAAACTTATAAGTGTTAAGTGCTAAGTACGACTAATCAGGCCTTAAATATGAACGGACTTCAAGGCACTATAATCTTTTTTGCAGTAGCAGCGCATTCTGCCGGTCAAGGAGGTTACTTTTCACCCCACCTAGTACAAAGTTCAACGCTATACAAAGACACAACAAGAAACAATAAGTATTCCACGTCCATTTGTTATAGTCCAATACACACAATCGTGCACAATCGTAGTTAAAGAAAAAAAATCAAAGAACGAGTCTAAAACGGTCGCTAAGTAACGAAAACACAACAAACGAGTGTAAAACGGTCGCAAAGAAACGAAAAGTGACAAAAGCAAGAACAAAACCACAACAAACTATTGCAAAACGGTCGCAAAGAAACGAGCAGCGACAAAACGGCAAAAGGGGTAGAGAAACGTTAAAGAAAAGAACAGTGGTGCTTGAATACGCGAAGATGACGAACATGGTGAAGTTAAGCGAGCCAAAAGTGGGAAATTAAACGTTTTAATAGTGTTTCACGAAAGTGTCGTTTCAGACAATAAGAACCATAAGGTGGCGAGGCTAGCTGAGATCTTGGAGATGGTTGAGATTTCCGAGGAGGATTTGCGATCTGCTGGAGCACTTGAAGAAGACACATGCCAGCAAATTGACGCATTAAGAAGGACTGTAGAAAATGTGGCACAAATGGTGGGAGAGCACACCATGAATCGCCAAAAGAGTTTCGCACCAATTCCACTGGAGCCTAGAGAGGTTCCACAGAGGGCTGAGGCACTCTTAGTCCAAAGCATGCCACGCGATATAACTGGCGTTTTACCAGAATTTGATCCATTGAAGAAGACCATGACATCATCACAATTGATACAACGAGTAGAACAACTAAAACATGCATACGGGTGGACAGAAGATATGCTAGCATATGCCATGCACCACAAGCTGGTAGGAATAGCTAAACGGTGGATGGATGCTCAGCCGGTCTTTCACGCCTGGAATGACTTGGTGACAGCGTTTGTCAGAGATTTTCAAACAATCTGCTCGGCAGCCGAAATACATCGAGAAATGGCAGCTCGCAAACGTCAAAAAAATGAAAGCCTTATAGAGTATTGTTACGCCATGTTAACCATTGGAAGGCGAGGTGCGCTAGACGATGAATCCATCAATTCGTATATTATAAATGATTATATATCTAGTCCGTTCACGAAGTTGCTGAAAAGAAATTCTATTTTCCAGTGGACTAAGGACCAAGAAGTAGCGTTTCAAGATCTGAAGACGGCAATTACCAGTAAACCAATCGGGAACTATCGGGAATTCTGTTCTAAAATGAAGAATGCCCGTCTTTTATTACAGTCGACAATGCACGGGTGCCGAAAGCCGGTATTCAAGCCACGAGCTCGAAGTACTGGCCATTGTCGACTCACTGCAAAGATTCCGCATGTATTTGACAACATTTCAAAGTTGTCACGGACTGCAATGCGATCGTTACGATGAAGAGAAGCTCAACGATGTCGCCATGTGTGCATCGGCCAGGACTAAATATGGCGCACGTAGATGCAATGAGTCGAGCTCCAACCCTACCTCCTGCCCTTATGGACACGGTCGCTGAAAGCATATTCTATATATCCCTGTTGGCTAACGATGATTGGGTAATCGCCATGCAACTTCAAAATGGCAAGCTGCAAGAGATAGCGGCAGTGCTCAACGGGAAAATTACTGATGGCTATGAACAAGTTATACACGATTACGTAATTCGTTCTAAACGTTTACATCGCAAAACTGATGAAGGCCCGAAGCTGGTGGTCCCGCAGTCAACCAGGTGGCGCATTTGCAAGGCATATCACGATGAGATGGGTCATTTTGGAGTAGAGAAAACGGTGGATAGAATCAAGAAAGAGTTCTGGTTCCCACGTATGAGACGGTATGTCAAGTCATATATTGCGGCTTGCTGAGATTGTTGTTTGAATAAGGTTGTAAGCGGCAAAGCACAAGGACAAATGAATCTAGAAGAAATGGTTCCAATTCCATTCCGGTGCCTCCATCTAGACCATCTTGGACCATTTGTGCGAAGCAAGCGGGGTACTGCATATGTGCTCGTTGTAGTATTCACGAAGTACGTCATAATACGTGCTTTACGTAACACGGAAACAAAGCCCGTTATTGCTGTTCTACAAGATTATATGGCAGTGTATGGACAACCAATGAGAGTTGTGACCGGCAGAGGTACAGCGTTCATGTCAAAGGCGTTTGAGGATTTCCTGGCGAAAGAGGGCATTCAGCATGTGAAGATAGCTGTTAGGACGCCGAGAGCTAATGGTCAAGAGAAGCGCGTTAGCAAAACTATATTATCATCACTGAAGTGCACCGCAGGAAATGCTAAGGATTGGGATACCAGTCTTCCGAATCTGCAGTGGGTAATTAACTCCCAACGGAATACAACAACTCGATTCAGTCCAAATGACTTAATATTTAATTTCAATTTACGAGACATAAGTCATAATCGACTTATTCAGGCGGTGACTTTTGATTCAAATGATGGTGACTCGTATGATGGTGGCTCGTATGATGGGTATCGACACAAGGAAGCAGCTGATAATATCCGGAAACAAAAGGCTAAATGAAAGGAGAGGTTCGATGCCAGCCACAAGCATCCGACCAAGTATGAGGAAGGGTCTCTTTTGGTTAGAGATCACGTTCCAGGGCCAACGGGTCAATCACATAAGCTGGAGCCCCTCTTTAAAGGTCCATTCGTCATCACTAGGGTTTTGGAATTTGATCAGTAGTTTTTGTGGAGGATATACCAGGCGGTCCGAGGAGTCACAGACGCTACACTGGAGTTGTTTCTAGCGATCGGTTGAAACCATGGTGCGCGCCGCTACTAGAAGAAGACGACTCTGATGAGCCAGATGACGATGAAGTTGAGCAACGAGTCGTTGATCTATCAGGAGAGGCCGAACTGTCGCGCGAACAGGAGCAGTCTGGTCGGGAACCCGAACGAGAGCAGTCGTGGTGGCACACCACGTAACGCTGTTTAATTATACGATATAATCATTAATTGCTTTTGTAAAGATAGCTCAAAGTTATTCAGACCTTTGTATATAGTTATGATGGCTTCTATTATTTTTAACAATAATATACAGTGTTCATTAAATAATATTGAATAAATGATATGTAACAGATGCTATAGCCCAAAACGCGTGGCAGTTACAACGATCTACACAGCAAATCACTGCTGTGATTTTGGATTTAGACGACAAATCGCTATATACTACTGCATTTTATTTTTTATTCTAAATAACGGAAAAGGCCTAGGTATACCTATATACATATATATTCTATTGTATATGTATGTAGCTGTATGTATGTATGTATGTAGCTATTATAGACAGAGGCCATTGAAACGGAAAAAATTTTACTCGTTTTTTGCAACTACCACGTCTTATATTGGTTGCGTTATTTGAGGTCTCACCGTAAGTGGAAATAGAAGAACAAGAGAAGAGGAATAAAAATTGATAATTGAGTTATTTTTTTTTTTGCCATGTTGGGTTAACTGATCAACACTGTAAGTAAGTCAAGCTCTAATCGAGGAGTTGCGTTAACCGAGGTTGCACTATATTTTTATTAATATTTATGCATGTTTTACATACTAAATAGTAATTAAAATTAATTTTCGTATAATATTAGGTCATCAACACCAAAACACTTTGCAATGAAAGCAAAAACCGCTCAATTGTTCAAAAGATTGCTCTTCAGATAAATTGTAAATTGGGCGGTGCTCTTTGGAGTGTTAAAATTCCGTTTAAAAACGTAATGATCTGCGGTATTGACTCTTACCATGATTCAGCTCAGGACGGAAATTCAGTCTCAGGTAAGTACTACATAACCTTAATAAAATTAACATTTAATTATTCTTTTATAGCATTTGTCGGATCACTAAACTGCACGTATACAAAATGGTACAGTAAAGCTGTAATTCAAAGCAAAAGAGAAGAAATTGTTAATGGACTATGTTCATCATTTTTAGCATCTCTATTTGCGTATGAAAAGGAAAACGGAATATTACCTGACAGTGTAATTATTTACCGGTATGTAAAATTAAACAAACTTTTCTCGATCTCTTTAATTTGACCTGTCTTTTACCGATACAAGAATCCATGCCCTGATGTGGAAAATTTTTACTATTGGACAACAAATTAGAAGTTCTGCATATTCAGAAAAATTTTTAAAAAATTTGTAGTGTGTATAGAGTGTTGCTTTAAAGCAACGTTGGTAAGTAGATAGTACTGATTTTATTAAAAGTATTGTCACTATTAATACTGAATAAAGACTGATAACGATGCACAGACAACTCAAAAAAGCGTGTTTTGTCGGGTCTGTTTTTATAACTACAAAATAACGGTAAACCTTGTCGCCTTCTCTATTCATATTTGAAAATGTTTACAACTGCTAAAATAACTGAAGTTCTAGTTATTGACCGATGTTGCTTTAAAACAACAGCTTTCTTTATGCAATAAAAAAATTGATAAACACCTGAAAAACATAATATAGTAATTTTTGTATAATTTCAAACATATATTTTAAGATTTAACATCAATAATATGGACACATATTTTATTTATAAATAGAAAAAATAGTTTTAAAAAAGGCTATAAAAGTTGTAACTGGTTAACTTATTGCTAAACCAAGTAAAACCGTAAAATTTAAAAAAAATTGATGCAGCTTTATAATAAACAAACAAATGTATCAAAAAGCGCTAATATTTTTTAAAAAAAAAAGAACAGTGAATTCAAAGTTAGTGTTTCTTTAAAGAAACGGCGGTAAAAGACAGGTTAAAGTAGGGTTTACTTTCTCAACTCGAGTGCTAAGATATAAAAACAAAATCCACATGAATTTTACAACAACTTAGTGTAATCAACAACTTAGTAATCAACGATTGTAATGCCGATTCTGTTTTGTGCTTTCCGTCGTTTACAAAAACAAAGAAATTTCAAAATGTTAATGTCGATGAAAAACAAAATATAATCAGCGGTGAAAACGTTTGATTTGTCTGTCCGGTCAATTTACATAGGATACACCCTATGATAAATTTGTACGGCTTAAATGGAGCGCTTAACGAAAACTCCAATTTTTTTGTTGTTGTTGTAATTTTACCCTTGATCCCAGCAGCAAAACAGTTTTGACTGCAGTGCTTGGGTTATAAAGCTTTGAAATTAGAAATTTTCCCGCTTATATTTTTATTTATTTAATTATTCGATTCATTATGCTACAAGATTTTTATCTTATAATTCATTAATTTTAAATAAATCGGAGAAGATTCCTATCTTCTGATTATGGATAATGTTATCGTTAAAGATGGCTTTACAGGCTTTTTTTTGTGAGGTCTGAAATACATTCACGTAGTAACACCAGCTTAATCTATTGGGTCGGTATTGTAGGACTCTTACCATAACCTACCCACTAAAACCTCTCGTCTTTCGGGGATAGTCGAAGTAGACCATTGTTTAGGTCCCTTTTCATCCCCTGCTTCCCGGTCATCGTGGTCGGCCGAATTTTTCGATTTCGCTTCTCATCAGGTCGATCGTCAGTGCTAAGGCAGCCGCAAACCACAAGGTCTCCAGCCCAGCGCCGTCGAAGTGACAGTCCTTGCTGAACCTCCCAGTTGCCAAATACAGACAGTGACCTACTATGTGGCCCGCCGTCTCCACATCCTCCTAACACAGACATCATGTTCCACCAGACCCATCTTGTGTAGGTGATATCTGAAGTTTCCATGGCAACCAGCTAGCTCAGACTTGCCCTTGTATGGTTGAGCAGTCTGGACGGTAGCACTCCACGAAGCGGTCTCTGGATGAGCAGCTTCGTCTGTCGACACGAGTTAATCTGTTCCCATCGGCCTGAGTGTTGCCACTATGCCGGCTTTATGCCATCCTACAATCGACCCGTATGTCAGACTGGGTCTAACCATAGCCGTATATATCCAGTGGCAGCGAAGGCCGCTCACTGGAAAAGAACAGCTCTTGCTTTCTTTATCCGTCTCTTTACATGCTCCTTCCAGGTCAATGGGCTATCCAGGATAACTCCTAGATATTTAACCTTCTCGGAAGAATTAACCTCCTTTAACTTTAAATTAACATTTAAACTTCGTAGCATTGATGGTGAGACTTTGCTATCTGCACCACCTTTCGACTGTGGAGAGCACATGACACGCATGATGTCAATATATATCCCCCCACCACCACCGCTATATCACCTGCATACCTAATCGTATGTATGCACTCTAAGCCCAGCCGCTGGATTAGGGAGTCAACAGGGATATTCCATTGAATAAGTGAAAGCCTCCCTAAGGACATCCCCTCGCCCTTCGAGTATGACTACCAGATTTACAGCTGTGAGTCAACATGAAATCTATCCTATTGATAATAAATCGGCTTAGACTCTGTCCTCGACAACTTCGAAAGCAGATTTCATCGAAGGCATCTTCTGTATGCATGACAATGATCACAGCAATGCCTACATTAGCAATTTCCTTTTTAGCCAGCCCGACTAGGTGGTGCAGAACCGTGTCTGTACGTTTCCCCACCCTGTATACATGTTGAAATCTGCTCAGAAGACTGTCGGCAAGTATAATCTCTTCTAGATGGTCCGCCACTTTACATAACAACTTATTTTCCAATAAAAAATTATAACAGCAAAACTAGGAGCTATCCACCAACTTTTCACTACTTATACAGTATAGCTCATGAAAAGAAGTTTTTACCACGGAAATACAGTTTAAAGTTTGAACACAATAATAGAACTACTAAGGTAGTTATTTTGTTTTGAAAACAGGTAACGACCACGCCTACTATTTATACAGTGGCAGACCTAAAAATTCCTAGAATTCAATAAGTCAATACTATGCCAATGTATTAATACCGTCTGTGATTAAATGTGATTATAAGGTAGCTTTCCTTATAATTTATTCATTTATTTCCATTTTATTATTATTATTATTTATTCACAATATTCAATGTACGCTAAGACCAACGTCTTTTTTAGTACTTGCAGCATATATTACACGTAACAAAAAAAAAATACCCTATGCAAACTTAAATAAAACTTAAAATTATACAATTATAACTATAATTTAACTTAACTTAAAACAGCAATTAGGAACAAGAGTTAATAAGAAAGTAAATAGAAGGCAACAAAAGACTGTGAAGGATAAAAGAAAAGAATGTTTGAACACCATGCAATTAGGACGTAGAGAAATACTGCACTATAGCCTGCTTGAAGCGGCCCCCCAACGGCATCCGTCTTAAGTGTAGCGGCAGAAAATTCCAAAGCCTAATGGTGCTAACGAAAAAGAATCTACTGCTGTTGAGAAAAGTGCACCTGGGAACAAGAAAATGAAGGGACCTGGTTGAATGAAAGTGCTGGAGTTTTTCATAAAGGTATCGAAGGCTTTTAGTATGTACAAGCTTATACAAAAACATTATATTCTGAACTTTTAAATACTCAATCAAACCACACCCAAGTATACCCTTACTTATCAACGAGATGTGATACCTGCCGCGATGTGATGTAGCCGCGCACGATGGGACTGGGAGATGTGATACTAGTTGTCACTGGGAGAAGTTCTCCCAGTCCGTTTTCCTGAGATTTCTAAATGGTGTTACCGGTGGTATAGAGACTCTAATATTGAAGAGAATCCTGGAGTGATCCGAAAAGGAGTACTCAGCGGAAACTCTCCAATCTTCAATTTGTAAGTCCCTATCACTTCTAAGGGTCACATCTATGACTTCGGATCTAGTTTTGTTGCTAAACGTGGGAGTGTTTCCCCTATTGCAAATTACTAAGTTATTTTCTAAAATAAAATCAAAAATCGACCCACCCCTCTTGTTGATGTCGCTTCTTCCCCATTGCGGGTGGTGTCCGTTGGCATCGCATCCCATCACTAGCCTCAATTTGCTTGGACAAGCAAATCCTGCTAGCGCGCGGACTTGATGCGACGGTGGATCCTCTGCCTCGTACGGGAAGTAAGCGGACGAGAGTAGAAGTGAGCGTTCCCTGCTCGACTCGCACACTACAGAGGTTAGGTCAGGGGAGCTGTAGGAAGGGAGAAGAAAAGCGTTAATGTTATTCTTTACCAATATACAGGTCCTTACTTTCGATGTTGCTTCCGGTACGAAGATTCTGTACTCCTGCAACCCTCCCGTCCTGGCGAATCGCCTGTGGCCCACGGGAGGTCGAACGCTTTTCGTCCAGGTTCCTCTTGGCGCCCTGAGTTGGTTTAGCGATCACCTGCGGGGAGGGCTTGGAAATTTCTCTCCCCCCCTCCTCCTATGCGGCGGAGGTAGCAATGGTCCTTTCGAACTTTGCTACCTTCTTCTCGCTGCCTTTCCTCATATGGCGTTGCCTCTCGGTCAATGTGGAGGGGTCCTGTCCGGCCAGCTTGCGAAGAAAGCTCTTCGCTTGCTTATAGGCCCTTCGGGCTTTCTCCTCCTTTGAATATTATATAGATTTATTGCGTGATATTATAATTCTAATTCTAATCGGAACTAATTGTTGTGAGTTGCTAAAAGTTGAAAGAAAAGTTAGCAAATGTAGAAGTCATCAGCGGACTGCACCCCCTATGAAAACATGCGACCAGTCATAAACTGTTCAACATGTATTCACAGGAGACATGCTTAAAATAATATCAAAACTGGCCAGCCTTTGCTGTCCAAGTTCTGAGAGAACCTTACCCGCCGATGACTGCCAAAGAAGTGAACTTAATATAAGCGTGGCCGCCTTTTATACTTTACAGAGATTCAAAAGGAAAAGAGTAAATTATATAAATGTAAGTGAGATAGATAATCACATAATTCTTATAAATGACAAGCATGAAGTGAGATATAATTGACAGATCAAACTTAATAAAGGCCGGTTCACACTGTTAGGTTAATATGCATAGTATAAAAAGTAGTATTTATCCGCTACAAAATGTATTTTCCTTTTCTACTAGCTATAATATTAAAAGCAGAACATCTTATAATAATAATAATACTGTATAAGTTTTCCTAATTTTTTTTTCCATTTTTAAATAATTTTGAAATACTCGACGTTGAAGAGAATATTCAACGGTTGTTGTTATTTCTTTCTGCAAAAAATCTTTTGTTCATATCCTTAGCTTTGTTATTGTTTGAGAAGTTGTGTGTGTTGTGGTTATTATATCCTAATGCGTATTTTGAAATAAGATTTCTTATTATGTATTTGGGATAGTTATTAGGTGTTAACATTGATTTTATTTTATTACAATAATATTATCTCTCTTAAATCGTGAATCCATTATTTTAAATACCCTCTGTATTAAATTTATAGCTGTGTTAATTTTTTGTTGTGAAGGTTGTGTTGAATTGTAATTGATCATTCTTACCGCTGAAATGGGTTTTACGTACCAATTAAGTATGATTCTTTTACTACTTCTATGTAATTTTGTGTCTAAAAAATTGAACGTATTATTTTTTCTTCACAGGTAAATTGTATTCTGTTATAGAAGTTATTAAGATTTTTTTTAAAATTATATCTTTATCTTGGTTTTTAATTATTGCGAAAGTGTCATCAACATACTTTACTATGTATTTTGTTTTAGTATTTTCTTTCTTATAGAGTAAGTTTCTTTCTTATTTTCATCTATTGTCCATTCTAGTAAATCGTCCATTAAAATGCCTGCGATGGTTGATGAAAGTGGATTTTCCATTGGCATACCAAACACCTGGTCATATAGTCGTATTTGGTTATTGAATACGAAAAAGTTATTATCTTTGTGGAGTTAATTCCCTGCTAATTAAGGCGAAATACTCTGAGGACAAGAAAAACGTGTGCTTTCTATACAAAACCTTTATTACGACTAACTCTATTATAAATTACATATACATACAAAATTGAGAGACGACAAGTATGAACACAACATACCGGCCGCCTTGAACGAATCAAAGTTCAACATAAATGGTTAATTAACAGCGATCAATATTACAAATGTTACAATACAATAAGTGATGTCAAATAAATATTATAGTAGTATATAAACACTATAGCTTCTCTTAGCAGAAAATCTGATCTCGCGTTGGCAAAAGGCAAAGTTTTGCTATGGGTCGCACCACTTCTGCATCACTCGTCTTTAATGTAACGACTCTCACGAGGCCATCACTACCAGTATGGCATCTTATCACTCGGCCAAGTCTCCATTTTGTGGGGGGTGTGATTTCATTACACACAGCAACAACATCACCCAGTTGCAAATTCGGAGACGAACGGAACCACTTCGTGCGACGTTGTAGGCTTACCAAATACTCTTCTCGCCAGCTTGCCCAAAAATGCCTTCTCATTGAGGTTATCGCGTGCCATCGTTGTTGCAAGTTCCCGTCAAACTCTTGACTTTCAGGCTCTGGTAATGATTTCAAGGCTTCACCAACGATGAAATGGCCAGGAGTTAAAGCTTCTAAATCATCTACGTTTCCTTGTAGCGCACACAGAGGACGTGAATTTACACAAGCCTCAATCTCAGTCAGCAGCGTTGTGAACTCTTCGTAGCTTAGAATATAACTTTTTATAACGCGTTTAACGTGGTATTTTATGCGTTTTATCCCAGCCTCCCAATAGCCACCCATATGTGGAGCGTTCGGAGGATTAAATTTCCAGGCGATGTTTGAATCTAAAAAGTAGTTTCGGACTTCGCTGTCAGATAAGCAGCGATCGCGCATTTTGCGCAGCTCTCTCTCAGCGCCGACGAAATTCGTTCCATTGTCAGAATACATCATGCTGCAGTATCCGCGACGATTTATGAACCTCTTAAACGCTTTGAGAAATGCTGCTGTCGACAAGTCTCCGATGAATTCTAAATGCCTGTACTCATGCAAACAAATGAGCAGATGTAACCTTTGGTTGATTTTGATCCTCTTCCATGCGCAAACTTAAATGGGAATGGACCGGCGAAGTCCACCGAACTGCACAAAAAACTACGCACATACGTAACTCGACTGGCTGGCAAATCGCCCATGGATTGTACTGCAAGGCTGCGATTTAAAAGCGTGCATCTCACACAGCTGCGATATATACTGCGAATCAAATTACGGGCGCCCAGAATCCAGAAACGTCGTTGTATAATTGTTTGCATTATTTGCGGACCAGAATGCACTGTACTTCGATGAACTTCAGCGACTATCAGCCTCGCGATCTGCGAACCCTTTGCCAAAATAATTGGATGCTTTACGTCATTAGCCACGTTTGCGTGCTTGAACCGCCCTCCTACTCGCAAAATTTCGGAATGATCCAGGAAAGGTTGTAGGCGCACCAATTTACTGCGTAAGGGTATAGACCTCTGCATCCTACAACAACAAATTTCATTAGCAAAATAGTAGTTTTGTGTATACTTAATCAATGAACGCTCCGCTTGTTGAATCTCCTTGCAATTAAGTGGCCCAAACAGATGGCCCCTGGCTACCTTACCGCGGCGTGCATTGTTCATAAACCGTATCATGTAGGTAGTAACTCTTTAGTTTCGCATACGACGAATATCTCGCAAACAAATCCCAATGCTCCTGACTGGTGGCGACGTGAACGGCGGCTTTTCTCGGTTTCTGCTCTAGTTCCGTTGCATAACTCGTTGACATATGTGTCCTCCAAAATGCATTGGATTCCTTTAAGTAACTGGGTCCAGTCCACCATAACTCGTGCTGCCGCAGCTCATCTGGTGTGACGCCTCTTGAAGCACAATCCGCAGGATTGTGTTCAGAGCGTACATGATTCCAGGACTCTGACGGTAAAACATCTTGCGTGTCGGCAACGCGGTTTGCAACAAACGTGACCCATCGACTGGGATGGGCTTGCAACCCAGTACGGGCGTATATTGCGGCAGTGTAAGCGCGCTCTGATGCATCGCAAAACACATGCATCTCCGTATGAGACCCCGAGATTCCACAATCCAAGCCAACGTTTAATGTGGAGCTCTGCCAATGATTTTAGACCGATGCGATGAGTTGCCCTCTCATTTGCTATTTGATCAGGAATCTGATCATCCCAATTTACGTCAGATTTCCACAGTTCTTGGAACCAAAGCTTTGATTTTATTGTACAGGGTGACAACAGTCCTAGAGGATCGAACAACCTACTCGCATTTGATAAGAATGCTCTCTTTGAGAAAACACAGGGCGGCTTCTTCATATTTACTGCGAAGGTGAGCAGGTCTTCGCGCATTTACTTAATCGTGTTCTGCTAAATAATGTTCGATTCCCTCACAAGATTGAGGTAGGTCAGCTGTTAACTCGGAACTGTTCGAAGCCCACTGTCTTAGCGTAAATCCATCCTTGCTCAGAATAGTAGAAACATCTCTTTTTATTGATAGCAGCTCGTGTATACTTGATGATCCCGTAAGCAAATCATCCATATAAAAATCGCGTAATATTATTTCGGCCGCATGCTTGTAGTCATCAATCGCTTCTTTTGCTGTCTCTTGCATCGATTTAATAGCCAAATGAGAAGCTTCAGATATACCGTAAGTTACTCGCAGCATCCTATAATCTTGAATGGGATGTGAAGGATCCGAGCGCCATACGATGCGTTGAAAATTCGTATGCTTTTGTGAGACGTACACCTGACGGTACATCTTAGCTACATCTCCACTTAAAGCAAAGCGATGTGTTCGGAAACGTACCAGTATTGAGAACAGGTCGTCTTGTAGCTGAGGCCAATCATTAGCGCGTCGTTTAATGAGTTACCATTTGTGGATTTTGCCGAGGCATTAAATACAACCCTCAACCTCGTCGTACTGCTAGATTCTTTTACAACTGCGTGATGCGGCATATAGTAGCTGTCATTTGCGATACCATGAACTGGCTCCATGTGGTTTAGGTCGATCAGTTCGTTCATGAACTCAATGTAACGACATCGCATATATTGATCTCCAGCGAGTTTCTTTTCCATGCGTATTAGACTGCGTACTGCAAGTCTTCGTGACTCTCCAAGGGTTACGTTCGGCTTTAGTGGCAATTCAACTATAAAGCGACCATCAGACGCACGGCAATGCGTTAATCGGAAGTTGTCTTCGCAGAACTTCTCCTCAGCGGTAAGATGCTGTCTTTTCGGGGATTCTTCCAGTTCCCAAAGTTTGCTTAGCGTTGTTGTGAGTTCGGTGTCACAGTAAAGTGATTGTATGCTTTGAGTACTTGTGTGATCTTTAAAATCACTCACACGGCCGAAAAGAACCCAACCGAAGACGGTTCGTTGGGCCATAGGTGAGCCTGGTATGCCTTTGCGTATTTCCGGAAGTATATACTCGGGCATAGTGTCGCTGCCGATGAGCACATCTATGCTTCCAGGTTCCATGTAGCGTGGATCAGCGAGCGTGATATACTTTACGTGAGACCATGGTGAAACGGGTACTATTTGAGTTGGCAATTTACTCGTGTATTTTGCAATATCAACACATTAACGTTATAGCGTTGTAAAGTAGAATGTGGTGATATTATAAGCGAAGTTTCGCCTCTAGCGCGGCCTCCTTGAGCCGACCCAATTCCTGTAATTAGAACAGGCGATGATTTGCGAGGTAATCCAAGACGTTGAACACATGACTCGGTGACAAAAGAAGATTGCGAACCCGTATCAAATAATATACGCGCGGGTTGCCAGCGGCCCGAGTTGTCTTGGATCCTAACCAAAGCGGTAGCCAACAGCACCGATCCCTTATTTTGGATGTTCTCATAGCTATTGTTGAGTGAAGCGTCGTGTGCGTTCTGCGAGATTTCCGTAGCTATGAGTGCGTTGGCACAATCAGATGAGTCGATATTGTTAACACCAAGTCCTTTGTTGACCATTGGAGTTTGATGCAACAGCGTATGGTGCCGTTGGTTGCATTGCCGGCAAGTTGACTTGCTGTTACAATGCTTCTTTAAATGCATTTTACTTAAGCAATTAAAACACGCACCATGATCCTTTATCGACTTAATTCCAGCGTCCACATGTAGACTTGCGAACTTTTCACATTGATAAATTCGATGACTTTCTTTGCAGTATAGGCAACTTTCATGCGTCCTGTCTTGTACTTGTAAAGCGTGAAATGTGTTTGTCGATCTCTTATGATGAGCTTTCACTGTACTTTTTGACGTGGTGGTGAGGCTATCGGAAGCGGTAGATAAAACATTAAGCGAACGACACCTTATTTCCAAAAAAACTCTAAGTTGCTCGAATGTTGGCGGTTCGTCATCGATAAGCGATAGTTCCCACTGCTTTCGCGTTTCCAAAGCTAACTTTGTCGCGACTGTGTGGACTAGCCAATCGTCCCAAAAGTCAACGGGGCGACATAGTGCCTTCAACGAGCATATATGCTGCAACACCGGGTATAAAACTTCCTTGATCGCGTTGGCAGAATCGCTGTTCGCTTTATTGACAGCACACATAGACGATAACACGCATGACCTTGTATCGCTCCTTAAGCATAATCCATGCTTCTTCGTAATTTGCGTCGCATACCCTGAGACAGCTAATTGTGTTGAGCGCTTCTCCTCTTAGACATCCTCTCAAGTAAAAGAGCTTCTGTACTTTAGATAACTTGGAATTTGTGTCCATTAGCGATTGAAACGTATCATGAAATGGTATCCAATCCACAGACTCACCTGAAAACACTGGTAGCTCCATTTTTGGTAAGGGAATTGATGAAGTGGCCTGCACGAAGTTATTGCTGTTTTGCGTATCGTCCGCTTCGGTGAGAATTCGTTTCTTTTGCAGCAGATTGGCCATTGCTTCAGCATACCAAGTCTGCTTGAACACGCGCTACTTCTTCTGCTCCGCTAAGCTCCTCTCCACACGAAATCTCTACAGCGTCTTGCGATTGAGTGAACCTTAACCATTGTTCACTGAGCAGTTGCAAATAACTTGTGATGAGCTCTGCATTTTCAGATAGACTTTCGTCTTTGCTTTTCAGTAAGTACCTTTTAATTGCGTTACGAGCAGAATCACGTGTTTTTACGTTGGTTGACATTTCTCTCGAATATCGATATACAATTGCGAAGTGTAAAGAACAACGAAAGAAAAGTTCCGTTAATTTGCAAAAACTTGTTCGCAATTATTTGGCGTTTTCCTTATTTTAGAACTGATTAATAATAGTGAGAATATCGATCATGATTTATTTCGAATGAAATTATGAAATTATTATCTTAAATTGTTCTGTAATCCGGATTCGAAGGACCAAATTTTATGTGGAGTTAATTCCCTGCTAACTAAAGGCGAAAAACTCTGAGGACAAGAAAAACGTGTGCTTTCTATACAAAACCTTTATTACGACTAACTCTATTGTAACTTACATATACATACAAAATTGAGAGACGACAAGTATGAACACAACAATCTTGAAGGCAAAACTGTACAACTTTCAGGAATTGTATTTTGTTTATCTTAGTGTGGTGTGAGAATAAATTCAATTTATTCATTATGGCTTTTATTGCAGTATAAATTGGAATGTTAGTGAATAAAGATATCACATCGAAAAAGATCAATATTTCTCCTTCATCCAGTCTTATTTCGCTGATTTGTTCTTTCAGTTGTTCAGTGTTTTTTATGTTTAATTTATTGGAACTTAGGTTTTTCAGAATACAGCCTGTGTTTTGATAAATTCTAGCATAGGACGTGCAATGATGAGGATATTGGACGTAGTGGTACATCCTCTTTATGAATTTTAGGTAATCCGTATAATCTCGAAGCTGATGCTGCAGAGCATGATAATAAATATTTTTTTTTATTTATACAATTTGATGCGTATAATTTGTTGACTACGTTATTAATTCTCATTAATTTTTCTGTTGGATCTATTCTTGTTGTCTTATATGTGTTTTTGTCTTCCAATAAACTCAACATTTTCGATACGTAATCCGTTTTGTACATTATTACAGTCTTATTCTCTTTATCTGATTTTGTTATAATAACTGTCTCTTTGTATTTGTTAAGAAATTTTCTAGCATCCTTGTAGATTTTTAGAATTAACCTCTCTTTTTTGTTATTCCTGATGTAACGTTTATTTTCCGCAATGTTTGTAGCTAATTTAACTCTAGCTATGGTTTTCATATTATCATCTCTTATTGTTTGTATTGCTTGTTCAAGTTGTGCTATGAGGTGAATGAGGCTGAAGTTCATTCATTAATCATCATCTTCATCTTCATTAATTGGTAGCGCAAATTTTTCTCCTAAAGATAAAAGCCATTTGATATCTTCTGGAAAAACAATGTTGTTTTTATTAACAAACCAATCGTTATTATAAGTAAATCCTATTCTTTTAAAAGCTTCCGTTTTTAGATGTTGGAGTTTTTTGAGTGTGTTATTTGTGTTTTCTTCGTTGTATTAGTGTACATATATAGTGCCAATGGAAAGTCCACTTTCACCAACCATCGCAGACATTTTAATGGACGATTTACTAGAATGGACAATAGATGAACTCTATAAGATGGAAAATATTAAAATAAAATACATAGTAAAGTATGTTGATGACATTTTCGGAATAATTAAAAACCATGATAAAGATATAATTCTAAAAAATCTTAACTTCCATAACAGAATACAATTTACCTGTGAAGAAGAAAAAATATTATAATACGTTAAATTTTTTAGACAAAACATTACATAGAAGTAGTGAAAGAATCACACATATTTTTCACAGTAACAATTTTGTCTTGCTTGATGAACATCATTTTAGCTTATGATATAAAAAATCACCAAAAATAAATCAAATTTATATAAATCACACCTTTATATTCAGTTTCACACAGTGTGAGTAGTTGGAAAGTTATATAAAATGGTCATCCTTCATAAAAATAATTTCAGTCTTTATCAACGAGTTATTGGAAAAGGTCTTTTAAATAAAGCTATACATTCTGTACCAGTTGAGTTTCATTTACCGGGTTATCAATTTTGTGGCCCAGGAACTGAACTAAAAGAACACTTAGAAAGAGGTGATAAAAGAATAACTCCAGTGGATGCTGCATGTAGAGAGCACGACATTGATTATAGCAATACGCTCAACGGGGCGCATTGTACACGTTAGAAAATGCAAACAGAAGTGGAACGTAGGCACCGATTCCGTAGCGATCGAGCATAAGGCCCTTAATAATATCACCGATGTGTTGTATGTCGCGATCGCAATTTTCAGTCAAGCTTTCTATTTTATATTTTTGAAAGCCAAACCAGCAACCACCGCACTTTGCTTGGTAGCCAAAAGCTTTAGTCAAGCTTTGGCGAGTCGAGTCAGTAACCATTAAATCGTTCCCAATTTAATTCTTCCGCGCTTGGTTTTGGATCTTTTTTATTATTTCCTCCAAACAAGCGTTTTATCGTCACTGCAAAGAGCTATGATTTTTATGGTTTGGAAACTCGCTACCGAGCGCTAGCTTCCACGATCCATACCAATGCAAACGCTCTGGTTGCCGACTCGACTCGCCAAAGCTTGACTAAAGCTTTTGGCTACCAAGCAAAGTGCGGTGGTTGCTGGTTTGGCTTTCAAAAATATAAAATAGAAAGCTTGACTGGAAATTGCGATCGCGACATAAAACATCCCTCCACCCTAGGGGAAGAAAAATTTAGTATCGTATAGAACGATATTAAATTTTTCTTGTACATTTAAGTTTTTGTGTTGGTGGTTTATTGTTTTATCTTTATTTGAGTTTTTATTCTCAAATTATTGTTAACAGCAACTTATCTTTTTATCCTTAAGTGAGGTGTTTGTTACATGTTTTCCAGACAATACGTTATAGTTTTTAATTTTATTTACAATTTGTTACTCGAATTAATAATATTATAACGTTATACAAAAAAACTCAATACAATAAAACAGGTTGTCGTTGACGTCGCTGTCGGTCTTGACGTGGCTGTGAATGTACGTTTTGGCGATGGTGTCGAAGTTGCCGTCGATCACATGTACGTTGACGATGGCTTCGACGTTGACGTTGATTTCCAGCTTGACGCTGCTGTTGCTGAGCATGTTGACGATGGCGTTGCTGCTACTCTTGATGTACATGTTGACGATGGTGTCGACGCTGACGTTGCTGTGGATGTACACCCCGTTGTAACAATACCTTCTCCTCGAATGTGGTGTAGGCATGCTGTTGCTGCGTAGCTGACTTGAATGTAGTCTTGTTGTATTTGAAACGTGCGGCGGCCGAACCGCCTGTTTTCTTCATATTTTGGTTGGTATTGATGTTCATCACTTGTTGTCTTTGGTGGTATGGTGTTGATGGTTGACCCCATCCTTGCCAGAATTCTTATTTGTAAGTAATGTAAGGGTTGGTATTCTTAGCTTCATCTGTAGTTGCGTCACATTTTACATTGGCGCCCTTTTCTGTTTTTATATCAAACTCCTCCTTGCCCGTAATTCGGTCCTGGTTACTGCTGATGTTACAAGTCAAAAATTTTACTTTTGTAACTGTTGATGCTTTTACTACTATCCGGTCGTTTGCGTGGTTTATCACCATCGCTGCCACTTAATGATGCGATAGCTTATGTTGTCTTAAATTGTTGGCTTATAGTGATGATTATTGCCTACGATTTCGCTGCTGAGCGGAAACTGTGTTGTATCCGCCGATGAATTCATTTTAGCGAGCATGATTGTTAACTTTCTTCACGGGCTTACCATTTAGTTGTCTTATCGTGGTTGCTGCTGTACGACCTCTTTGACGGTAACTTCGTGTATTGTTGTCGAATGCTGTTGCAACGATTTGCTTGTTCGTTGCAACAATTCTATCTTTGTTCGCGATGGTTGTCGCTACGCTGATCAGCTATTTGTTACAGCTACCTTTTCCTCTTCGAGTTGTTTGGGCGCTTTTTCGTCGCCCTGTTGTGGTGTGGTTGTAGTATGACTGCGTCTCTTATGTTGTAGTGGGTGTACATCGGCGTTCGGGCCGGTTTCTCTGCATGCTGGGTCCTTATTTAGTATACCTACGTAATTACATTTAACTATAAATTTTTATAACTAACAATAGTAATTTTGCTATTTATAATTTCATGCAATGATTTTTGTGACGTGTATTATTTTAAGTTTAATTCGGAATATTTTATCTTTATCCTACTGCAACATAAATGTTTATGTTATTCTAGTTGAATAGAGTTTGTTACGTTTTTTTTTTCTATAAATATATTCAAAATTATCTCAATAAAAATGTGTACCAGTGTTTTACTTATCTCTTTACTTTTTATGTAAGATATTATATATATATATTCTGATATTGTTCTTATAATTACGTATTTTCCTCTTTTAAATTTTTAAAAAAAAAATTTTTTGTTTGTCTTAAGCCTTTATTTCATTATTAATATTATTTTTATTTTGCTTCATTTTTGATTATATGGAAATATTCTATTTTAGATTACAATTTAATTAAATTAATTTTATTTATGTATATGTGTACATTAGTATTTCAATGTGCTTTAAAATTTTGTATACATGTATGTATATTTATAACAATGTTTTTATTGTTTGTGTATTTTATTTTTCCTTTTCTCTTGGTTATTTTAAAGTTATTCACCTTTGGTGTTTTGTTCTTTTTCTTACTCTCTTTTTTTTTCATTAGCCGTTTTAAAACTGACACTGCATTCTGCTAGTGTTCAGTTGTTCAACCTTTTTTTTTTCTGCAGTATTGCATTCCTTGCGTTAATTAATATTCTTATTTTGACATATGTTTGTCTATGCCCTACATTTAGTATGTATAATGAAAATTAAATAATTTTGATTATTATTAGTATTCATAGTAGTAAATTATTTTATGCCTACATATAGGCATGGGTGCGAATTTGTTTTATAAAGGGTGTGCGTGTGTGTTTTATGCATGAACTAAGTCTTCAGGCATATCTTCTACATGTGCATTCATAATTTTACTAATTGCAAATATAGTGGTAGTAAACTGTGAATAAACGTAACAGTTATTTAACAATTACCGATTATTAATTCGAAGATTGCGTACGTAGAAAAGACCTAACGACCTGACCGTGTATGTGAGCCTACTTATTTTATGTAGAGTGTATTTCGCTAATATCCGCTGTTTCGTGTTGCATTTCCTGCGGATGTTTTCGCGAATATTGCTTCTTTTGCTTAATATAAAAAAAATTTTGTTGTGTTTTTATTGGTTTAATTTTTTCCTTCCCCCCTTTTTTTTTTGTTTTTGGTTTCGGCAGTTAGCCCTGTAGTAAAATGGTATAAAGACTCGGGGTTCCCTCTGACTTTAATTAATTTCGTCAAGTGTTCATTCAACGTTCCGCGAGCTTTGTTTATTGGCCTTTATTTAATTCGTACTCGAAATACTTTGAAATGTATCCTATCGGCCACTACCAATGTCCCTTGGGGCTTTACATTACTGCCTGGCTCGAGGACGTTGCTGCCAGGCGCTGGGATTTAGAGCTACTCGTTGGATTTATTCGCGGTCTGCAATAAGTTTCGAGTTTCAGGAGCGCCCCACCCTCAAGAAATTGAGGTTCTTATTGGACGTTTTCCGTTTTCTTCGGCGAGACGACCCAGAAATACCGGCATTGTTTCCCTGCTTGGAGATGGTGCAGTAGATGATACGTTTCTTTCTTTTGTTTGTGTTTATGTTCTTGTGCATTGTGAATTGTAAAATAAATGATGTTAAATGAAATAGAAAAACTTATATAGTGAAACGAAATAAAAATGCAAAATTCAATAATATGTACATTGTTTTATAAATTTTGCTTTTCTCTCTCCCCTTTTTATACCCTACACCTTAAGGTAAGGGTATATTCACTTTGTAACGAAATGTGTAACGCATAGAACTAGAGACGATAGGTATAGAAAAGTATATATATTCTTGATCAGCGTGACCTCCTGAGTCGATTTAGCCATGTCCGTCCGTCTGCCTGTCTGTCTGTTGAAATCACGATCACAGGAGAACCAATGAAGATATCGTGATGAAACTTTGCAGATATATTGTTTTATGTGGTGGGCAGGTTGATATTGAAAATGGGCAAAATCGGTCCACGGTCACGCCTATTTTTTATTAAAAATGTGATATAAGCGTTCGTTTTTGAGCTATTACAACAAAATTCATTCCTGGGTATAGAGTAGCATTATCCGTGAATGTGCCAAATATGGGCGTGATCCGCCCACTTTTAGGTTACACAGGCAAAAGAGGGTTATATTGTTAAATATATAAACTTCCTGAATAAAACTTTAGATAACAACTTGTTTTACAAAAAAACATTATTACATCAAAACTGGGTGCGGTCCGCCCACTTTTACACTACATATACAGTATAGCAGTATGAAAAAAAGTTTATTACCACGGAAATAAAGTTTAAATGAACACAATTATAAAACAACTAAGCTAGTTATTTTGTTTTGAAAAAGGTAATGACCACGCCTACTATTTATACAGAGGCGTAGCTAGGTCTCATGGACCCCGGGACGGTTAATCAACTTGTATCCCCAAAAATGCCTAGAATGCAATAAGTCAATACTTGATTTCCACAACTGTCGCCCCCGACATTGTGCCGCCCAGAGTGGACCGCCACCCCCGCCCCATCCTAGCTTCGGCACTTTTTTTAAAACTTTCAGGTGTAGGGTATCTAAGATTCGGCCAGGCCGAATATAGCTTTCTTACTGGTTTTTTTTTTTTTTTTTTTTTTCGTCTGTTGTATTTGTTGGTATCCGGCTGTGAAAAAAACATCGTTATCATTGTATTTGTGTATGCTACTTTATTTGAAACAGGGCAGTGTTTGCTTCCTGGTTTCGAAATTCCTGTAGGTTGGATAAATTATTAGTCACAGTCTCCTAAGGTTGGAAATATATTTTATAGTGTGGATATTAGAATTTGAAATAATTTTTTATCTTTTTATTAATGTTTTGAATTCCACAAATTTTTGTGTTGAAATTTTCTGACCTTCATTCAGGTTTAATTTAAATCAAATTTATTCGTAGTCATTAATAGTAATCCAATGTAAGAGAACTTTTGGCCATGTTTCGTGGTCTTTGTCATAATCTTATGTTTACATTTGAAGCTACTTAAATCGTATTGAATTACAACCTTGAATGTTTGACCTGAATGACTTGACTTGAATGTTTAACTATTATAATTTTCCTTCATTATGTTCCTACGCTTCCACAATAAATTCCAAAAAAAAAATTTTAATTCATACTATTTATTATTAAGCTATTTATTTATTTAAGCAAAGAAATTTTTACTGATCTTTATTCCTCCCCCCCTTTTTTTTTGTTTGTTTTTCGTATTGTGTTGTAATGCTTGTCAATGGTTGTTGGGTCTTTAACTTCTTATGATGCTGGTCCGTTTTCTGCTCTTCATATGTGTGCCCCGAAGATATGCGCTTCGATTGGTTGCTCATAAATGCTTACATGCTTTATGTCTTTAGCTACTTGTTTTGGTGGTTTTGGGGGATCAAAAGGCGGTATGCTTAATTGTTGTATTGGCAGTGATATTGACTGTATTGGCGTTGCAAACCTTTGCTCTGGTATACTGCGGTTATTTCTTACGTGGTTCTTCCAGCTTCTATACCAACGTAGTATTACCGCCGCCCCTATCAAAGTCAGGAGTGTTCCTGTTCCAATGACACCCGTAGTTTCAAACACTGTTTGTTTGTTACTTAATTTGGTTATATTCCGCTCTTGTTTGATCTCCCTCTTCAGCTCTTCGATCATCTTTCCTCCTGCTGATATTACGTCTTTTACCTCTATATTCTCTGTTAATCTTATTGGACGTCTGGAGATCTGTTTTAATCGTGTTCGACCAGTTGGCCCGGAGCGCGTTAATCAGTATCGTGTGGTTTTGGGTTTTGTGCACGCTGTCTATCGTTGACTTGGCATTGTCCTCGTAATTTAAAATTATATCAATCCCCTGGACTTCACACTTTTCCTTTATTTCGATACGGCCGAACCCGGATACCGCCGGATAAATTGTTTCCGTATTCTCAAATATGTTTTCACTGCAACCTGATGTCCTCCCAGTGGTGAATTGTGAAAGTCTTTGATTACTGTTTCTATTTGTTTCGGGTCGGATAGCGATGTCGCTGTGTTATTTGTTCCGTTTCCCGGTTCCCCATCATCTTTATCAATTTCGACGACTGGTCCTTGTTGTTGCTCTTGCTGTGCTGTTTTTGCTTTCGACCGTGTTTGTACGGCTGCTTTTGTTTTGTGTTTTTCCTGAGGAATTCTACTTAGTGCGTCTGCATTTAAGTTTTTCTTGCCTCGCGTATATAGAATTTCGAAGTCGTATTCCGATAATTTATGCCTAAATCTTGCCAGTCTTGAAGTCTGGTCCTTTAAATTGGCTATTCCTGGTGGGCTTTAATGGCTGGTGGTCAGTAAAGATTTTGAAATGTCTTCCTAGGAGATATGCTCTACAGTTCTTTGTTGCCCAAACTATCGCTAAGAATTCCTTTTCTATTGTTGAATATCTCTTTTCAGTGTCTTTTCAGTTACTTGCGTCCGTAGTTAAAAGAAATTCTTTTGTAAAATCGGGATATGCCAAAACTGGTGGTGACGTGACTGCTTCTTTTAGTTGTTCGAATGCTTGCTGGCAGTTTTCTGTCCAGATAAATTTTGCATCCTTACGTAATAATTTGTTTTTATGTGTTTTCAATAAATTTCCTATAATAATTTATTAGTCCAAGAAATGCTTGTACTTCTTTTCTGTTTCTCGGTACTCCGATGTTCTTTACACATTCTACCTTGTAGGGGTCTGGTAAAGCACCATTTTCCGAGCATTTGTGTCCTAACTAAACTATTTCCTTTCTCAAAAATTTGCATTTCTCTGTATTTAGTTTTAAATTATGTTCACGTAACTTCTGTAGTACTGAGCATAACCTCTCTTCGTGTTGTTTGAGATTTCTACCATAGATAACAATGTCATCTAAATAAACAAAACAGTCTATCCCTTGTAGACCTGTTAGGATATGATTCATTATCCTTTGGAATGTCGCTGGGGCACCTGTCAGCCCAAATGGCATTCGATTGAATTTGAAATGCCCAAGTCCCGTACTAAATACCGTTTTCTCCTTGTCCCTTTCATCGACTAAAACTTGGTGATATCCACTTGCCAAATCTAGCGTTGTAAAATATCTGCTATGGCCTAATTGCTCTAAAATTTCGTCAATGCGCGGAATAGAAAAACTTGTTTGATCGTCGCTTCATTTAGTTTTCTGTAATTAGTTCTGTAGTTCTGTAATCTGTCTGTAATTATTACGAGTCTCTATTTTTTCTCCCCGTCCTTGCCACTTTTCTTGGGCACTAGAAGTAACGGCGAGTTCCATGGTGATGTACTATGTGTGATTATGCCATCATCTAAAAGTTTGTTCACCTGTTTATTTATTTCCTCCCTATGTATTTGAGGTAGTCTGTATTGTTTTCTGTTTATGGGCGGCTGATCTGCGCCTGTTGGAATTTCGTGTTTTAATACGCTTGTAAACGAAAGTTCGTCTCCTTCTAGTAGGAAGACGTCATGAAATGATTTTACCACTTCTTCTATGGAATGCTTTTCCTCTACATTTAAATTTTCATCTAACTCAATTTCATTGAGCAATTCTTTTATTCTCCTTTTGGCATCTATTCTGCCTATACTATTAATTGACGTAGTACTTTGTATTGTGTACTCGTCAGAATTTGTGAATTTTGGTTTAAATTCGCTGCTTATCTCGTAATCATACTCTGTTGTATTTAATACCGGAGCATAAACCGTATTATTTTTCACATTTACTAATGTGTCTGCTATATAGATTCCTGGGTCTATTTCTTCTTTATGAATGACAACATTATTTAATTTTGTACGTAGTTTCAAGGGTACTATCGTAATTGTTCTTGCATTTACTGGTATGTAATATTGTTTATTTTTCTCTTCTATATGCTCGATCGTTTTTATGGGTAATTCCAAAATAACCTCTTTCCTTTCATTGAAGAGTGTTAAAATCTTCTCCATTGTATTTATATTGGATTTGTTCCACAAATTATCCCTTCCTAGTATGCCGTCTGCCGGTACTCCTTGTTTAAGTGACACAACGTGTAGCGTTAAACGTAAGGACTGTACCTCCTTGTGGCATATAGTAGTCGATCCTTCTGTGGTCACACAACCTCCAAATGCTCCGCCTAAGTCTTTCCTATTCGACTTGTCTATTATTGTGTTATCTCTAATCGCACTTTTCTTTATCAGGCTTGTATCTGCTCCTGTATCTACCAGTAAAATGAGTTTTCCATTTATAGCCTCTACGCAAGGTAATTCGATGAACACGTCATTTAACTGGGTTTGACTGTTTCTGTATTTCTATTATTATTTTCTAACTTATTCATTGAGCACGGTATTTTTGGATTTAAATCTTGGGTTTTCTCTCTCAACTTAATTGGTATCTCTAAATCAACGGTTTCTCCAAACGTATGATTTGTCTCCGTTACATTGGTTTTATTATTTTTACCGGCATTCTTCAACTTGCTATTAATTTCTAAGTCTCTTGAAGTTGGTAACGTTTCAACTATCACTTCCGATGTCGGACTTACGGTTACCACTTTATTTTTTAAAGTTGGTAACGTATCCACAACCGGTTCGGATGTATGAATTACTGCTACTCCTTCATTTGGCCTTAAGACTAATATTTTTGGGTTCCCAGATTATTGGCCTGTTCTGGGCCCTTGATAGTTTCCCGGACGATTACTTTGCAACGTTTCCCAATTTCTTTTTGCCTCGCAATTTTTTATCATATGACCTGGTCTATTGCACCAATGACATATCGTTTGGCTCACTCTGTTTGGCGGGTTCATAGGAGTCTGATTCCTTTGCAAACCGTTGACTGTATTCGGATTAATGTTTATTGCCCTTCTTTGGTTCCCGTTCTGTTGAAATTGGTTTTGATTCCCATTTTGTTGGGGTTGTTTAGGTTGCCAGTTTGGTTGTGATTGATTCGGTAGCCAATTTTGCTGTGGTGGATTCCATCGCTGGTTTCCTTGAGGTTGATAATTGGGCCCTTGATATGTGTTCCTTGCCACATTCTTCTGGCTTCCTTTTTGGTCGCACCTCCAGTTTGCCTCGTGTCCATATTTTGAACACTTCTGGCAATATGGCGTGTTTTTGCGCGTTAAACAATCCTGTCTGGTATGCCCTCGCCTATTGCAAAATGAGCAGATTATTCTCTCTGTAGCTCCTTGTGGAGGATTTTGTGTCCTAGTTGGTTGCCGACCCATTCTATCTCCTGTAGCTCTGCCCTGGCTTCCCTGTTGAATCTGCTCTTGCTGGTTATGCATGGTGGCACGAAACTGCGTATTCATATTAATGTTCAAGGGGTCTGTTTGGAGGGAGCTACTGTGTATGGTGCCGAGTGCCTCTACGGCCAATTCTACCATTTGTTCAATGGTTTTCTTCGTCACATTGAGCATATAAATTCTCAATGCGGCGTCCTTTAATCCTGTTTTAAATGCTTTCTCTACGACCCCTTCCAGCATACTTAATAGTGCCCTATCTCCATCTCCGTTGTAATCCGTTCGAACTATCTCTATAGCCTGTGTTCTTAGCGCGTTTAGGCGTCTTGCAAACTGTCTTATATCTGCATTAAGCACTTGGCTACAATTTTGGATACTCTGTATGACTGTATCTATGGTGATTTTAGGTAAATATGCCCTTTTTATTGTGAGGTAGAATTCCTCGAGGCTATTGAAGTGTTCTGACCTCACCAAATCATAGGCATCCCCATGCAACCTCTGCTTAATGCAGTCTATGTAGTCCTGACTATTGTTTGTACCTACTTCCCTTGTGGCTAATTCGCACCCTTGTATAAATTTGTAGACTTCTCCGCGTAAGTCTGGTGACTGTGTGCCCTATACCCATCTTATGTATGTTATCTGTCGTCTTAATTTGTTTAAACGACCTTCCGTTGTAATCTTCCGCAATAACTGCGGACGGAGTAGCTTCCTTATGATAAACCGTCTGATCGTTAGCTAATTCTATTTCTTGTTGTAGCCGTCTGTTTTCCTCTTTCAATTCTTGGATTCTTTTGTGCGCTTCTTCTAAAGAACTACAGTCTTCTCTAGATTTCTGTGAAAATCCCTGTTCTAACGTTCTATTCAACGTTTCCTCAGTTATTCCCTTTTTCTCTAATAGTTCCCTTAGTTTTATGTTCTCGCCCTCTACGTTCCTTAGTATATCCTCCTGAAATACTTTATCTACTAAGTAATTATCATACCTATTCTTCAGTGCATTAAATTCTGATCCCCATGTCTTGGAATCTTCTGTCTTATTCTGTATTATCTGGTTTAGGAATGCAAGCAATTCCTCTACTACTGCGTCTGCTCTTTCTACACTTGTAAGGTCTCCTAGCTCCCCTACTCTAGACTTTATCAACTCTAAGTTCTCTTTGTTGCCTACAGTCCCTTTTAAAATTGCCCAATATTTAGATATAAACTCCCCCAACTGGCGTTTCAGTTCTTTATGAGTCCTATCTAATTCTAAGTAATCTTGCTCCTGTAATGACTCGGCCATTAATTAAACGAACGACATATAGTTTAATGGTTTTTATCTTATTAATATGTACATATGTCTTGTATCTGTAAATTTTTCCCAATTTTCCGTACTTAAATTTTTATTAAAGCGATTACTTAGCGCCACCAATTATCGTTTAAGCGTTTCATTAAACGTTTAATTCTTAATACTACTCGTAGTACTTTGGAATGAGAAACCATTAAAATTCTTAATATGAAGTTTCAACTTCCTTAACCTGCTTAGATTTCATGTTCGCTTCGTTTACCGAGCGTGCTGTAAACATTCGCTGTACATCTGTTCATTAGTCTGTACGCTGACGTCCGCTGCTGCTTTGTTTCAAGCAGAGCCCAAGCGTCAAAGTTTTCGTGACTGCGCTATTCTGCTTTGTTTCAAGCAGAGACGAAGCGTCAAAATTTTCGTGACTGCGCTAAGGTAATTTAAGACCTCACAGAATGGAACGAACGTCCTGCCTCTTTTTTTCAGCGGCCAACAAAACTGCAACGTTTGCAATCTCGGATTCGGACGATTAACCTCGTGAGCTCGCTCGACTTATTTTTTGTTAATTGCTTGCTATTCTTAATTGTTTTCATCAGCAAGCAATTATAATTGCTTGTTATTTGAAACAACAAATCTAACTTTGCTTTGATTCTCCAACCGATATCTAAGCGCATTACTTTAAATGTTAACTTTTAATTTTGGTTTTTAAAATAACCAAAATAACTCCTTTTTAATGTTTTAATTTATGGTAATTCCGATTATTACCCTTTTTTGAAATTTCATTCATTTGCGAATGTATGACGTATTATTTAGTAAAAAAAAATTTTGCGACTTGAACTCGAATAAAATGATAAAATGAATTATCAATTAATCAACTTAAAATGTGCGACTTTGAAATCAACTACATTGAATGTTAAAATTTATTCAACAGTGTTTTTGAAGTCACACGTCTAAGACACATCCGTAAACGATACAACGATACTTAAAACTTAAAACTAACCCATCTGCGTTGTATTTTAGTATGGATTGGTTTCCTTCTTTTAACCATTTGTGTTCCTCATTTGAATTTTACCACGTTAAATAGAATTTATTTAAGTTAGTAAAATCACTCTGATTTTCGCACAATTTGTTAATTACAGTACCCAATATGGTAAATTAAAAAAAAAATCGCAAAAATTCGTCATTAGTTAATGTTATGGCGACGTTATGTCGTTGTTGTTGATTACTGGCATTAACGAAAGATAACTAGCACATGAACCAGTACCTTTCACCAGGATGTATGCTGATTTGTTGGCATTCGGAACGTGAACCGACTGCCAAAGCTGAAAATTAATGTAAAGGTTGTTAAATAAATTAACAACTTAATTAGTTTATTTATTCACTCTTTATTTATAAAATCTTTGGCTTGGCCGGCAGAGTATGCCATCGGCCTCAGCTAAGACTTTTTTCTTTTTATTTTTTATAGAGTTATAACGCCGGCAGATTATTGCCATTGGCTTAAGAACGATTAGTAAATTTATTATAGTGCATAAAAATCTTAGTTTAATATATTTTAACTATATTGTAATTTAAATTATTGTAATTCTATATATCCTTACTATATATATATATATCCTTATCTCCTTATATACATCCTTAATATCCTTTTCACCTTCTCCTTCTTTTTCTAAGCTACTCTCCTTATTTCACTTCTTTAATTTATGTTAAGCTACTACTTTTATTTTTAATTTATTTGTCACTGCTATATTTCACTTTTTAATTTATTCCTAAAATTATTATTTCACTTTTCAAACTATCCTCGCAACTTCATCTCTACTCATTGTTTCACTTTCTTCCAAAGTGACTGTTTTTCACTGTCACATATAACTTCCTAACTGCTTCAATTCCTTATTATATATTATATTTTATTATACCCTACACCTTAAGGTAAGGGTATATTCACTTTGTAACGAAATGTGTAACGCATAGAACTAGAGACGATAGGTATAGAAAAGTATATATATTCTTGATCAGCGTGACCTCCTGAATCGATTTAGCCATGTCCGTCCGTCTGTCTGTCTGTCTGTTGAAATCACGATCACAGGAGAACCAATGAAGATGTGATGAAACTTTGCAGATATATTGTTTTATGTGGTGGGCAGGTATTGAAAATGGGCAAAATTGGTCCACGGCCACGCCTATTTTTTATTAAAAATGTTATATCAGCATGTCGGAGGAAAATTTCCTCCTCATGTCGGAGGAAAATTTCACCTCGTCAACAACTTATAAGACTACCTAGTCTTAAGGTATAATGTTATGGTAATAAAAATAAATAAATAAAAGCTTCTATTATACTAGTTTGGCTCGTTTCGTTTTCGTTTTGATTTGTGTTTTCGTTTTCAAACTATTTACATTATAAGGCTGTAAATTACCGAGATATGATTCCTTTGTTCTCAAAGCGAATAATGATACCACACTGACATTCTACCAAGGAAAACCAACCAAAAGTGTAATGATACTACACACTACGCATTTTAATGTTGATATTGGCAACGACAATGAAAAGATTCCGGAAGCAATAAGATTTTATAATGATACGAAATTTTGGGGTAGAGAAGTGGATCGTACTTTTGAAATCTGATTCAAATGTGGAAGAGCTGTTTACGGCAAATGTACTAAAGTAATATAAAACCAGAAATAGTGTTAAATTCGGCCTGGCCGAAGTTCATATACCCTACACACTTGTACTTAGAAATGAGGCGTGGCAATGGTCTAATTTTTTTCCTTTTCAATCTCAAATAGCCTGTGATGGAAGACAATATTCATGCCAAATTTGATGAAAATCTTCGTTCTCCTGTAATCGAATTTTATTTAATTAGTGGGCGGACCACGCCCATTTGTGGTAGTCTGTTTTAGTCAGAGACAGTGGACTTCTGGACAAAATTTTAACCGCAAATTCGTTCTACAATCTGAGAAATTGAGCTATAAGCATGGATGAATTCATATTCACTATAAAAAGTAGGCTCGTAATGGTCCGATTTGCCATTTTCAATACCAATGAGTTTCTGATGATAGACAATATTCGTGCCAAGTTTCATGAAGATATCTCTATTCGTTCTCCTGTAATCGTGATTTGCACAGACAGACAGACGGGCATGGCTAAATCGACTCAGGAGGTCACGCTGATCAAGAATATATATACTCTCGACCGTTAGGTCCTGAGAACAAAGATGAGTCATGAGTATCGCTTGGACACCCCGTCTCACCAATACACAGGTTCGCTTCCTGCCATCACCTAGCGGCAAAAAGAGGCTAGTCCCTTTACAAGATAGGCCCTTAATACTACCATGGAATATCCAGAGCTCCTGCACCAAGGCTATGTCCAGCTTGTCTTCCTCAAAGTGTCACAGCATCATTGCTGACGCTGATCTACTGTGGTGAATGTTCAGCAGACACACCAGCAAAGTTTGTCCGCGCAGGCCCACCCCCGGTGTTACATTCCCGATGGAGTGAGTCACCGTCCCCGCGGACTCGGTATTCGCTTCAGGCAACGAGCATATATTCGTAAAGAGATTGCATGCAACATTTGTTGCCGGCAACATCGTGATTTCATGTGTGAAGATTAGGTCAGCTGTTAATTAGCAGGACTCAGCACTGTAAAGAACAAAACATCTCTGTAAAGCAGAAAACCGAAGATAAAAACGAACTTCTTTACAGAGTACAAAACTTCGATTGTATTCTGCGCTGGTAGCAAAGCAAAATGGAATGCTCTACTAATGAGTGAGGCGTTCGGCAGATATTTTTAATGAGTGTGAAGGGATCGGAAGATCGATTTTGCTTCTGTTATTTTGCACTAACAATTGCAAATGTTCTTTTGCTTCTCTTACAATAACAAACCATGTGCCGCCGTCCGTCCGTCTGGAATCGTTTTATGTTTTGGATTTTATGGTTTTTGGAAGAATTTTTGCTTTTCGTAACTTTGTTCTGCTTCTTTTTCGATGCCCAAGTTATGTAAAGCGCTGGCACGATCTACGTTCCGAGCATAGCGTGCTGTTGAAGAATTTGTATGGGCAGAAGATGTAGTCGGCATATTAATTCACTATATGTACACGTTATACAAGTAAGACTGAAAGATTAATAGAAGACAAATTATGGAAGTATTTATATTATATGTGTATGGTAATACAAAATATGATTTTAAACAAATCTACTTTAGCCCCAATGTCATTAGTAACACTTATTAAACATTATTTTACAACACTTATTAAGTAACTTTATTTAAACTACCATACAGCTAATTTTTATTATTATTATATTATTTTTCCAAAAGTCTTTGCATTTTTACATCCGTCATTGATCCAGTTTTTGTTCGTTTTTTATACCCTACACCTTAAGGTAAGGGTATATTCACTTTGTAACGAAATGTGTAACGCATAGAACTAGAGACGATAGGTATAGAAAAGTATATATATTCTTGATCAGCGTGACCTCCTGAGTCGATTTAGCCATGTCCGTCCGTCTGTCTGTCTGTCTGTTGAAATCACGATCACAGGAGAACCGGTGAAGATATCGTGATGAAACTTTGCAGATATATTGTTTTATGTGGTGGGCAGGTTGGTATTGAAAATGGGCAAAATCGGTCCACGGCCACGCCTATTTTTTATTAAAAATGTGATATCAGCGTTCGTTTTTGAGCTATTACAACAAAATTTCATTCCTGGTATAGAATAGCATGATCCGTGAATGTGCAAAATATGGGCGTGATCCGCCCACTTTTAGCTTACACAGGCAAAAGAGGGTTACATTGTTAAATATATAAACTTCCTGAATAAAACTTTAGATAACAACTTGTTTTACAAAAAAACATTATTACATCAAAACTGGGTGCGGTCCGCCCACTTTTACACTACATATACAGAATAGCAGCATGAAAACAAGTTTATTACCACGGAAATAAAGTTTAAATGAACACAATTATAAAACAACTAAGCTACTTATTTTGTTTTGAAAAAGGTAATGACCACGCCTACTATTTATTTATCATTAAGTCAATACTTGATTTCCACAACTGCCGCCCCCGACATTGTGCCGCCCAGAGTGGATCGCCACCCCCGCCCCACCCTAGCTTCGGCACTTTTTTTAAAACTTTTAGGTGTAGGGTATCTAAGATTCGGCCAGGCCGATTCGGCCAGGCTTTACAAAGCTTGTGCATCGAACAAGAAGCAGAACAAAGCTAAGAAAAGCAAAAATTCTTTCAAAAACCATAAAATGCAAAATTTAAAACGATTTCAGGCGGACGGACGGCTTCACATGGTTTGTTATTGTAAGAGAAGCAAAAGAAGACGAACCGCACCGTGCTTCTCATCGCCCGCTGTACTCCACGAATTGATCGATTCTTTCTTTCACACTTTATCTGGCCTACGAATGCTACATGGATTAATTCTTCTTACGCATATTCGCTAGCATTGTTAGTGCAAAATAACAGAAGCAAAGTCGATCTTGCGATCACTTCACACTGATTAGCAAAGATCTCCCGAACCACTCACTCATTAGTAGATCATGCAATTTCGCTTTTCTACCAACGCAAAATACAAAAGTTTTGTACTCTGTAAAGAACTTCGGTTTTATCTTCGGTTTTCTGCTTTACAGAGCTGGTGCTTGATTACAGCGCTAAGTCCTGATAATTAACATCTGCCCTAATCTTCACGCATGAAATCACAAATGTTGCCGGCAACTAATGTTTCATGCAATCTCTTTGCGAATATATGCTAGTTGCTTCAGGCTGGATCCCTCTGGAATATGACCACAGCTTGGTCAAGACCGCAGTTGAGTTTCCCCCTCGCGGTCTTGATGGCCTCTGCCTCTCCCTTTGGGCACCAGACCGTCATCCTAACACCGACTTTCGCTCCTTCGCCGAACTTTTCCCCGAAGGTAACCCTCCATTTGGAGGTATCTCTTACCCAGCTGTTCTGCCGTTGAAGCGTCTTGAGGATGGTCTCTTTGGTCTCGGTAGCACCGTGGACCACCAACACCATCCTCCTTTTATTCTTCAAAGTACAAAGCCTGTCCGGACGCAGTTTGGCCCCTTGCCAGAGACCCCCAGCTTCTCAGAAGTCTTAAACACCCATTCCCTTGACTGCTGATTCTTGCACCTAATGGCAATGAATCCACTGTCCAGGAAGGCGTTCTCAATGAACCCGATGTCCCCTCCACCATCCAGAGAGTCCAGCGTCTTCAGCAGGGAGGCCTTGAAGGTTGCCAAATGGCTTTCCTCAAATGGCCCCCCGCCGGAGAGGTCCGATATGCTGGCCAGGAGATCACCCCCCGCGAATAACCTCCGTTTGGCTCCGGGCTCGTTGATGGGTGTTGACGGGCCTTGACCAGCTGGGACGGGTCGCTTTCGAGGAATCGCATTCCGTCTTTTATTGCTAGTCGAAGCCCTTCCACCCTGCAGAACTGACGCAGTGGCTTTCATGCCACCTGCAGCACTCAGCTGACGTCCGGGTTCCAGCTTCCCCGGCACAGTGGTCACTGGGGTATCACCTCTGAACCTCTTGGCCGGCAAGCCTTCTTTTGGACTAGTCCCAACCGAGAGCTCGCTAAGCCGAGAAGTCAGCTTAGCTATGGATCTCTCCAATACTCTTCTCGAGATCGCTGAAGCGACCACTTCTACGGCAGCCTTCCGGTTTGCCGCTACGCCCGACTAATCCCTTAGAAAACACCTTGGGATCCGTCTTGACGTCGCTTTCACCCGGACTCAACATGGGTGACCTGACCTCCCTTGGTACTAACGGTTCCCGTTCCGCTGGGAGTCCCAGCACCTCTTTGACGACAAAGTTAATCCCTCATCGGGTTCCGCCTCGGCAAGTGCCTCCACTCCAGCCCTTTCCCTCCCTTCGTTCATCGTATGTTTGCTTGTGCAGGCAAGGCTATTTAATCCGGTGGGAGCCAAGTAACCGGACTAATTCGCGACTGGACTAATTGATTGGGGCCCCAGCCTGGTTATGTATCCGCACGGGTCGTCTAACACTTTAATCCAGCCCAGGGACAAACAGGAAGAAGGATGGAACGGAAACATGGGTACAGGTAAAGGGAGGGTACAGGGGATAAAAGGAAGAGTCGCCGTTTCTGTCTGCCCAGGAGGTCTGAGTTATCCTTTACAGCCGAAACGACCTGGTTACCAGGGATCACCGCGTGGAGGTAGAAGTCGACTTGCCCGCCCAGGAGAGTTACGGAGGGTCGTCTTGTGGTCCCGTTTTCCCCCAAACCTGAGAGGACCTTGAACCCCTAAACTTTAAATAAATAAATAAAATATAAACTATGAACTCAAAATAGATTCTTTTTAGATAGATTCCTTTGCTTGGTTCAGGATTCGAACTCGTGTCCACCAACAAAGAAACACATCAACAAAGATCGCTGAGGAGAAACTTTGGCAAGTTTCGAAATAGCTATCCGATCTGACAGTTCGAGTCAAATAAATTTGTTGTTGGTTTTTTGAAATAACATGCAGCAAGATTTGTTGTGTTGTGTTTACTACAATTATCATATAATTGTAGTAAAAAGTGTAGAAAACGAATTAAAGTTTCAAATGACCTAGAGAATCTAATAATATATCTTCGTATCTTATCTATACGAATTCTTATAATACAATAAAAGGTCAACAAAATAATAAGTAAACTTATTATTTAAAAACAAACATTGGTTCTTTTTATTGTTTCAATTTAAAATATAATAAAATAATTTATTGGTTCGTATGAAATGATTCTCCATCATAAAGAACGCACAAGTATCTGTTCTATCGAAACTTTCATCTGAAGACCAACAACAACATTTGTAGTGATTTCCATGATTGGATTCTATTATTACTTGATACGGCAACGGCTTACTTTTATGCATTGTAAAATTTCATTAACTCATTATTGCCCGCACCAAGAATCCGTGATCGGATTTTGATGAAACTTTATACCATATCTTAAAATGGTCTAATTAAGATAAATTTAAAGTTTTAGAAAAATGGTATTTGCATTTCTGAAGTTATGACTTGTTAGTTATTTTTTTATTTATTTATTTATTTAAAAAAAGCAGCTAAATCTATTAATTAACAGAATTAACAGAAAGCATTAGCTACTAGTTACAAAATTGTTGCATTGGATAACATACATATTTTTAATATATTAAGACATATTTTTAAGATGATTTAAAATTTTACTTCTTGCCGTATATATAGAGTCACATAAGTTTATGACATCATAAACATCATTGTAATCCGAGCAGGCTTTCCGAAGGGGTTCGTGTTGCAAATAATTAGTTTTACAAAAGTTCAGGAAAAGGGGATCATAGTGCCTTCTGAAGAGGCGAGGGATATTAATGTAGATCTTGCTCAATAAATACGGGCAATCGATGAAACCGTATAAGAGCTTCAAAATAAAAGTAGAGTTCAACATTTTCCTCCGATCCTCTAACGAAGGAAGGTCAATCAATTTAAGTCACGATCTATAAGATGGCATATTTTGAGGCTCCCAATGGAAACTTCGTAGGCAAAAAAGGAGGAATTGCTTTTGCACTGACTCAATATCAGCAATGTGGCAAGAATAACTAGTGCTCCAGACTTGAGAACCATATTCTAAAATAGGCCGCACTAAAGAGATGAAGAGCAGTTTCGTGATATATGGGTCCTTAAATTCCTTTGACCATCGTTTGATGAAGCCTAAGGTTGAGTATGCTTTTGACCTTATACGGTCCACATGATCAGTAAAGCGTAATCTTCCATCAAGGGTCACGCCCAGGTCATCAACCAGTTTCCAGATAATAGGAACCAATGGTGTATTTAACATTTATCGGTTTCGAGCGCGAAAAAGTCATTTGCATGCATTTCCGAAGATTAAGATTGATACAATTTACACCACACCAATAAATTAACATATTTAGATCTTGTTGAAGAAAGAGTGAATCCAATTCATTCTTAAATGAGAGGAAGAGCTTGGCATCATCTGCATACATAAGTATATTGCTTCTTTTCATTACTTCCGGGAGATCGTTTATAAAAATCAGGAAAAGTAGAGGTCCTAGATGGCTACCTTGAGGAACTCCAGAAGTCACGATAAGTGATTTGGATACATGGTTCCTAAAAGCAACCGATTGCGTGCGTCGCGTCAGATATGAGCGAATCCATTGAACAAGGATATTAGGAAATCCAAGAATCTCCAACTTCATGATGAGCAGTTTAAGATTTACAACGTCGAATGCTGTAGAAAAATCAATGTATATCACATCTGTCTGCATACCCCTTGAAAAATTATGGATCGTTTCAGTCACAAATTCTAATAAGTTTGTAGTCGCCGATTTCCCAGAGCAGAAGCCGTGTTGCGACGGAGATACTAGACTGTAAATACTCCTAGAAATGTGATTAACAATAATTTTTTCAAAAAGTTTTGGCAGCGCACACAGTTTCGCAATACCGCGGTAATTCGTTATATTGCATCTATTTCCAGACTTATGCATTGGGATAAGATAAGAGGCTTTCCACGCCATAGGAAAATACCCTGATCGAAGTGAGTAATCAAAAAGAGCAGTAATAGGGGGCTTTAATTCATCCGCACAAACTTTTAAAATACATGATGGTATATCATCTGGACCAGGGTTGAAGTTGCATTTCATAGACTTTAAGGCTTCTACAACTGTGTCTATTTCAATTGACGGCAACGCAGAAATAGAGCCCGGAGAAATGTGAAATGGGTAGTTTAAAGAGTCATAAGCAGCGGAGGAATATGTTGATTTGAAAAACTCGCCAAACAGATTGCATATATCCGTAGTATCATTCGTACTATGTTGGTCCAGTTGCATAAAGGTAGGATAAGTAGCGCTCTTTCGTTTAATATTCACGAAGTTCCAGAAGGATTTCGGATCCAAGCGCAACCTGGCTTTGACTTTATTTAAGTAAGTATTATACGATTCGTTGCACAATTTTCGATATCGATAGCAGGTCATTTTGTAAGCGATGAGGCTGGCCGTCGTATGTACCTTGCAATACAGTTTATATTGTTTCGTTTTTAAATTCCGTATAGATCGTAATTCATTCGTAAACCAAACAGGGCCCGGTTTTTCAGACCTTTTGATCAGCGGCACAGAGGATATGAATGCGTGTAACATGGCTTCATTAAAGCTGTTTAGAGCCGAATCCAAGCCGCCCGTAGAAGGAAAATCATTAAGCGATAGAATAGTAAACCAATCAATTGAGCGAATGGTATTCTTCAGATTGGGATAATTTGTTTTCATGAAGCAAAATTTTCGGATTCGAGGATTATCAGTTGGCTCACATACACAGTTTTCATCTGTCAATTTAATGCCTAACGTTGGATGGTGCATATCTTCAGGATGAACTAAAGGAGACGATCTAGAAATCTCGAAAATATCATTATCATCAACAAATACAAGATCCAATAAGCGGTTCTTCGAGTTTGCAACGTAATTCATTTGAGAAAGACCATTAGATGATATGTTATTTAAGAAATTGCATCCGTTGGAGCCAGAAAGTGACGGTAAAAGAATGACCTTATCATTGATGCAACGCTTCCAGTGCACATGTGGTAGATTGAAATCACCAAGAACAATCATATGGTCCATTTGGAGAAGATTGCCGGAAATGCGGCAGATGCAATGTAAATGTTTATCATAGATTTCATCAGCAGAGTTCGGAGGGATATAAGAGCAGGTAATGAAGATCCGTAGGCCAGCCATCATTACGAAAACGCAGCAAAATTCAATGTCGGCGGCGTCATTTAGTATTTCCTCTTTGGAAAAGTATTTGGAGTTTACAGCGATCAATACACCGCCACCTCTGGTCAAGTTTGTGTGAGATCCGCTACGTTCTTTCCGGTAAACAGTATTTACTAGAAAAGAATTCTAAGTTTGATATGTCTGGCTTTAGCCAGGTTTCTGTAAATACAATAACATTAAATTCCAAATCAAAGCTTCGGATTAAAAGATCCCTCATTTTAGTGTTAATCCCTCTAACGTTTTGATAAATAATGTCAGGGGAAGAAGTCCTTATTAGTTTTTTGGCACAGTATTGTGTTGTGAGGAAAAGTCAGAACGATTACTGTTGCTTTTAGATCTATACACAAATTCATGTACAATAGCGTGTTCCGGCCAGAAACTTGATTCAATTGCCAGACTCATTAAATGAGCGGGCAAGTTTGTATTGAATGAAGAGTAAGAGCGTTGAGCTTTAAAGTTATACTTGTAGACAGATATACTGGTGTCAAACAATTAAAACGAGTGTCAAACAATTAAACGAATTTTATTTAATATAAGAACCAAAATTATGTTGTTCACTCAACGACCACGCTGACTACACTACTCATTGCTTCATCGCAAGTCGCCATTCTCTCTCTCCAGTATGCGCGTGTGTGTGTATGTGTGCGTGTTCAGCTGGCATCGCTGACAGCTCGGCCCATCCTGTCTAATCGTCCTCGATTTCGTCGGAGTCATCTTCGCTAAGATTGTCCAACTCTGGCGAAGTTTGGCACCAGGGTTTTATCTTGTCTGATGCATACACCGACGTGAATTTTCGTGTGGTAACAGGTGCACCGGGAATATCCTCCACCAGGTAGCGGTCCTTCTCCAGAACTCTTTTTATAACATAAGGCCCACGATATTTAGGTTCCAGTTTTCTAGATTGCGATGTCGAGGGTGCTTCATTTTCTAAAACCACGAGGTCACCTTCACTGTAGATGGTCGGCGCAGCATGTTTGGAGTCGAACCGTTGCTTCCACTTCTCTCGCTCTTGTTGGATTCTCTCCGCAGCTAGTTGTCGCTTTGAGTACGTGTCGTTGGTATCCGTTGGTAACTGATCTATATAGTTATGCACGGCAGCAAACAGGTGATTTTGTACAACGTCCGTCAACACAAAATCAAAAAGCAGTTCGTTTGGGCTGTAGCCTAACGTTGCGTTTTTTTCTGAGTTTATGGCCCACTGTAAGTCTCGTAATGTCAAATCCCAATTGCTTGAGTCCTCAACAGTCGTGCGTAAATACGATAGAATGGTTTGATTTGTTCGCTCAACTTGGCCATTGCCCGTGGGGTCCGTACCGCAGTTTTTATATGCTGGATCCCGTTCCGCTTGCAGTATTTCTCAAACGCTTTGGCCGTGTAAGCCGTACCTCGATCCGATACGATGCATTTAGGTAGACCAAAATAACTTATGACTTCGTTGAGTGCCTGAATTACGGGGGCAGGTTTTGTGTCTCGGACTGCTTTAGCAATCGTGAACTTAACTAAAAGCATCTGTTATGGCGAGTATATACGATTTCCCACTTTTACTACGGATGAAAGGTCCTAAGTGGTCGATGTGGATAAGACGAAACAGAATGGGGTCAACCTCGCCATAGTGTAACCGTCCTTCTGACTTTCCACCATGTGCCTTAAAATAACAGCATTGGATACAGGCAGACAAATATTGCTTTACATATTTTCTAATTTTCGGAAACCAGAAAAGCTTTTTGATACGCTGAATCGTCTTTTCTAATCCTAAATGACCCATATCATCGTGGCACTGTTGTACAATTCTCCACCGCACTGCCTTTGGCACCACAAATTTTAGATCATCCGTGTCTTTCCGGTAAATTCTTTGGTTTTGGATAGCATACTCTTCTTTTATTTGCTTCCAGTTATCGGCTGTTTGGTGACCATTCAGGACTTCAAATATAGGCAATAGAGATTTGTCTTGTAGTTGCATGGTCAATAGCCCGTCATTGACATTGGTAATTTTTAAAATAAAACCAGCTGGCTCGACGTCCTGTGGTGGCTGATCTGGCGAGCGACTGAGAGCGTCAATATGTGCCATTCGAGAGCCTTCACGATGAATTACTTCGAAATTGTATTTCAGCAACTTTAGATACCACCGAGAAAGTTTTGGAATTAGCTCTTTTTTTTGTCTTACTTTAGCGATAGCTGCACAATCCGTAACCAGTCGAAATTGTTTGCCCAAAAGATAAACTCGAAATCTATCAAGAGTTTCTACGAAGTTCTAAAACTTCGAGCTCATAACTATGATATCTACTCTCGGCATCGGTATAATGACGGCTGTAATAAAATATTGGTTGCCAGGTATTCGCGTCGGTCGATTGAAGCAATATTCCTGCTATTCCAAGGCTACTCGCATCCGTATGTACTTCATGCTGGCGATAAAAATCGAACAGACCTAGCAATGGTTCACTGCTTAATTTTCCTATGAGTTCTGCCAAAGCGTTTTCTTGCGCGGCGTCCCACACAAAATTATTTTTCTCTGTTTTACGTAATAATGCAGTAAGTGGTTTCGAAATTAAGGCATAATTTTTAACAAATTTACGGAAAAATCCAGTAAGTCCCAAAAATCTTCGTACTTCGGAAATGTTTGTGGGTCGCTTGAAGTTTCGAATAGCATTCACCTTTTCTTTACCTGTGGAAATTCCGTTTTTATTAATAATGTGGCCTAAAAAACAGATTTCAGCTGCCAGGAATTTGCATTTTTCTAGACGTAATGTCAGACCGCTTTCCTTCAAAATTTTAAGAAATTTATCTATGCGCAACAATCCTTCCTCGATTGTTTTGCTAGGCACAACAACGTCGTCTAGGTAGACCAGCACCTCGCCCGACTTCATTCTGGAGACGATCTTGTTCATCAAAGCTTGAAACACCGATGGTGCATTGACCAGTCCAAAAGGCATTCGATTATATTCGTAATGCCCATCTGTAGTGACGAAAGCCGTATACTTCTTTGAAGTCTCTTCTATTTCTATTTGATGGTAGCCCATACGCAAGTCCAGTTGTGTAAAATACGAATTTCCTGCCAATTGCGCGAATTGCTCCATTATGGGCATAGGAAACGGCGTCTTTATTGTTATCTTATTTAACAATCGATAATCAATACACAGACGATGCTCTCCATTTTTCTTTTCGACAAGAACGACTGGAGAAGCGTATGGTGATTCGGAAACTCGGATTATATTATTATCCAACAACTCTGTAATGATATTGTTGACTATTTGTCTTTTGCTGAAAGCAATGCGGTACGGTTTTACTGCAATGGGCTCGTTAGACGATAAACGGATTTCCATTTCTGTTTCGGAACATCTTCCCAATTCGGAAACTTTTTCTGAGAACGTATGACGGTGTTTATTTAATATCGATTTCAGTTGTGAGAATTCATCGTCCGTTAATGTGGTTCCGACTCTAGCCCTCTGCATACTTTCCACCCAGCAATCATCTCCTTCAATCACGACACGTTTTCCTTCAGTGCACAAGATATCCTTACCTAGAAGCACATCTTCGGTAAGGTATTCATCAGCAACAACAAGTAGATCGGCTTTAAGTAATGTTGCATCGATTTGCACAGCTACATTAACTTTACGTGTACTACTAACATATTGACCGCCTGCGAACCCATTTAAGATAACCATGCATTCTGCTGGGTTACCTACACGGATAGCTACTGTTTCGCGAATTAGCGTGCGATTACTACCGGGATCGTCGATGATGGTTCTAACTCATTCTTGATTTATTTTTATTATTTTAGTGATCACATCGCTGCTAGGAGCACTCTCAGCGATCCTATTAATAACTACCTTCGATTGTTTTTCCGGAGTGTCATGAATTTTTGAGGTACATTGCTGTGTCGGATGGGTGGTTTTCTGACAAATTTCACATCTCAGTTTTCGTTGTGGTTCAGGACAATTTACGGAATAATGGCCTAGTTTGAAACAATTGTAGCATTTAACAATTTTAGTGTTTTTATTAAATGTTTTATTTCCCGATACGGTACATGGTGGACTTGATGCTACATTTCCACTGGTTATCACATCTCTGCCTTTTATATAAGCAGGTGGTTTGATTCCTTTATAACTGCAATAAGTTGTAATATCGCGAAGTAATTCGTTACAATTATTGTATTCGTTGGATATCCTTCTTTAAATCTGGCTCGTTTATACCATTGATAATGTGCCTAGCTATAGCACACTATGGAATGCCAGCTTTCATTCCTGTCGCGAGGAGCTTATAATAAAAAACGATTGGTGATTCAGTTGAGTGGCGGTTTGCCCGAGTCATTTTGATATGGGCATCCGCAACATTTTCGGTGCACGGAAAATCATTTAGAAACTTGTCAACAAATTGTCTCCAGTGCAGAAATACCTCTTTATGTGTGTCGATCCAATATCTAGCAGGTCCCTGCGATTTTTGTTGCACTGCAAATATTAAGGTTTGATCATCCCATTTATATGCGGTTTTTAAAGTTTCAATGCGATTGATGAATTGCTTCGGATTCAAGGATTCATCATTAATTGGGTTAAATTCTGGTAAGACGGCAATAATATCTCTAACGTTTCCGTAACAATTGGTAATTAACGATGGTTGCCTGGATTGACACTGCTGCAATGTATCTGAATTCGGTAAAATGTTGTGTGAAATGCTACTTACATGATTCGGATGTTGCGCAACATGTCTTACTGAATTCGTGTTTGCAGACGGTTGGAGATGTTGATAAACATCGCTAGATTTCAATTGTATAGACGGTTGCCACATCTGCTGGTGACACGGCTGCAGATGTTGCAACTCAGAACTTGTTACTTGCTGTGATGTTTCAGAAGACGGCTGCAAAGACTGCTGAGAGAACGGCTGCAGGTTTTGCGATGGAGCATACGAAAAATGCTGAGAGCCTCATGAGCGAGGCTGCAAAATGTGCTGAGACAACGGCTGCAAACCTTGCGACGGAGCATGTGCAAATTGCTGAGAGCTTTGTAAGCGAGGCTGCAAAATCTGCTGAGACAACGGCTGCAAATCTTGCGACGGAGCATGTGCAAATTGCTGAGAGCTTTGTGAGCGAGGCTGCAAAATCTGCTGAGACAACGGCTGCAGGTTTTGCGACGAAGTGTAGCCATTCGATGCTCTCGACGCAGCTAACTGGCTTACGGAAGTTAACTGCGCAGATTCTATTTCTGGTCGTTCTTTTGTAGTCAAAGGAAAAAATTCTGTTGGTACAGTCTGAACAGTCGAATGTAGTTTTGTCTGAAAACGGAGATTTAGTTGTTGTTCCTGTGAACACGAACTCTGTGCTGCCGCACTAACGATATGATCAGGGCGCTCATTGTAATGATGAAATTCTGGGTTCGGGAATGATGTCGAACTCCTATGATTTAAACTCTGCTGAAATTGCGTAGTTAGTAGGATTATCGCATCTCGAAGCTCGCTTACATCAGTTCTTAATTTAGCCACTGTAGATTTCCCGATTGATTCCTCGTTTGATTCCACAGACTCGGCTTCTGAGTTTTCTGAAATATTACCTGTTTCCTGCATTCCGAGATCTATTTCATCCACTCCGTTTTCCAATAATCGTGCTACCAATTGGTTTTTAGTTCCCGTGGTGTTCAAGTTGAGTTCTTGCAGTTTTTTTCGAAGCTGCGTTATTGTACACTTTTTTAAATTTTCCATTATATCAAGATAGGCAATTTCTAAGGTAATCCCGCTTCTGAATTTGTCAAACAATTAAAACGAGTGTCAAACAATTAAACGAATTTTATTTAATATAAGAACCAAAATTATGTTGTTCACTCAACGACCACGCTGACTACACTACTCATTGCTTCATCGCAACTCGCCACTCTCTCTCTCCAGTATGCGCGTGTGTGTGTATGTGTGCGTGTTCAGCTGGTATCTCTGACACTGGTATCGGTCATTTGCAGTTGAGTAGTAATATGATCCTTGATATATATTTATATTTGATATATGGCTCAAAATTATTTTTTAATTAAATCTAAATTTAATATTTTATTTTTATTCTACAAGAATTATTATTATTATTTAATATTTTAATAGTTTATTCTACAAGAACGTATAATAATATTTGTCATATGTAGCTTTAGTCTGAATATACGCTTAATTAAAGAGGTGGTAAGTAAAATTACCGGTTGGGCCAAAATGGGTTAAAATGCTCATCAAGCAAAATTTCTTTCTGGTTTCTTAAAAAATCGTGAATCGCCATAAGAATTCCGACAGATTAATGTTCTCCATCCCTATTAATCAACAGTAATTGAATTAATTTTAGTCGTGAACCACTTGAAATGTTCACAAGTCATTTACTAAATCTACAATACTGTACAACAACCACATAGCAAAATTACGAAAAGCAATAGAATAAAAGCAATAAAATAAACATTTTCCAAAAACATCGCTACACATATTCAGAACAACAACAACGCTACGTATATTCAGAACGTTGTTGTTCTCAACCATCTCAAGTGCACCACAAACGCAGCCAGAGAACAAGGTAGCTCACCAAGCTAGAGGCAACACGCCAAGCTAAGGGCAGAGCTTTTTAGAGTGTTGAACTTTACAAATAATTAATGACAAAGACAGCTAACACCTTTGTTATTTGAGGACAAGGCATTTTACAGTCCGGCTTAATAGTTGGTGTTGCTTTTTATTTTTAATAGCTTTCTAATTTTACAGGAAAGTATATTTTAATTTTTATATATTATAAATTAATAAATAAAATTTTATTTAAAGTAAATTTTCGTTGGCTTATTAATATTTGCTTTAAAGTAGATTACTAAATAACTATATGTGTAAAATTCCTATTTTCCAGAGATGGTGTTGGTGATGGCCAGTTACAGCTCTGTTTAAACTATGAAATACCGCAATTATTGCAAGCATCTAAAGAGGAATTTCCAAACTATTCACTAAAAGTCACCTTCATTGTTGTTCAAAAAAGAATTAATACGAGATATTTTGTAGTAAGTTTTAAATTTTAATGTCTTAAAGTATAAAACAAAAGTGTAAGATATTTTATTCTCTATATTACCTCGTTTACCTGTATTTTTCATGATTTTATAAAAAGAGTAAAGCGGTTTGTATCTATAAAATATTATTTGGTTACAAACAATAGAGAGCAGGTTAATTTTTTACAGATTAAAACTCTTCTAAACAATTTTTTTTTATGCGAAGACATAATATTTTCATAAAGAACTAGTGATGTTCACTGTTGCGCCTTAATAAAATTGTGATGACGCATTTCGGCTATGCGAAAAGCGACCACGAAGTCAAGTCTCTAAAAGTTCCAACAATTTTTCAATGATATCATAACGTAATATAATATAATAACGCTATTAATTTAACATTCAATTACAATATCCCATTAATTATAAAGGTGGGTTTAATTTTTAAGATATGTTATAATAGATCCCTACATAATTTTCAGTATTAAAAATAATATTAAGATATACATTGCAGTCACTGTACTGTTTAACATATGTGGAAGTATAGAGCTAATAAGTTTCAATGAGCTAGAGTAAGACGGAACTATGTACGTGGTGGCGAAAAAAACAAATGAAACTACGGAACGGCAAAGGCTATGGAAAATAAATATAAAAGAAGGATACGACACACGAAACGCCAGTTATTCGATGACCGTGACACGGGTAAGTTCTGGTGATAGGAAGAGTCCATAGAAGATAGAGACCCTTGCTTCTAGCCGCTGCATGTGTCCAGTGGATCGCCCATGTCGTTGTTGATAGCCTCACTGCAGTAGCTCTCGTTGTTGAGGTTCCAACATGATGGTCCAGTGGACCATTTTTGAATGGAACCAATGCGACGATCCTGAGAGTTTAAAATGTTGGTCCAGTGGATCGCCATTTTGTTCTCACGGGAGCTCGGTTGCACTCTCCCTCTACGCAGCTGCTCACGATGCTGAGGTTCCAACATAATGTTCCAGTGGATCGTTTTTGAATGGAACCAATGCGGCGAACCTAAGAATTTAAAATGCTGGTTCGGTAGATCGCCATTTTGTTCTAACGGGAGCTCGGTTGTACCCTCTCTCCTCTCTGCAGTCGCTCTCGTTGCTGAGGTTCCAACATGATGGTCCAGTGGATCATTTTTGATTGGAACCAATGTGACGAATCTGAGAGTTAAAAATGCTGGTCCAGTGGATCGCCATTTTGTTCTCACGGGAGCTCGGTTATACCCTCTCTACATTTTCTCGCTGCCATTTTAAGAAATGGCTCTACCGTTAAGAAATCAGAGCGCTTACTCACCGAGAAATTCCTGGTCGTGGCCACGATACAAAAGTAATCAATATTATAATATATTTTGCTTGCGCAGAATCAAGTAAGTAATTAGTACGATTAATTCAAGCTTTGAGGGGAACGTAAGAATAAACACGAACGTGTTAGATACACAGAACCACACACCGACATTCGTTAGCCCTGACGAATTAATAGCCACAAGTTGCGCCTTGATACCAGAACACTCGTCGTTTTACACACCAGTTTTCATCGCCACAACAACGCCACTTTTTTTCACCAGAGTTTTGACCAAGCGTTTTTTTATAAATCAGAATCTTTACAAAGCAATCTTGTAGCCAACATTTTTTTTCCAGAGTCACAGAACTACACAGATCTGCCTTTAACAAGTACTACAATTTAAGGCAACTTGTTAGCCCTAATCTGATTAGATAATAGGAATTGGATTAAAGAAATAAAAGTGTCAAACAACAACAAACAAGGTCCCGTCTTTTAAATAAATTTCTTGAATATTCGACCCTGGATAGCCGTTATCCTATCCTGGTTATAGACAAGGTCGACGGACTTCATAAAGAAATACATAAATAAATGGTTTCAAAATAAAAAGACACAAGTATACGAAGGTAGGGGAACAGGGTTAGCTTTACCTAAACGTTTCCAGTTTGTTGTTTTGTTTGTGGCCACTTTCGTATGGTTTTCGAGTCTTATCCCTTTGAAATTTGAAAATTCTGACCCTATATCTTTGGAAAGGTATTCAAAATGTTTTATGTCAAACGTTTTTTAAAAACCGTGTACTTTTGGAGAAAAATAAAATTTTACATTTTGAGTAACATTTTTTGAACATAGTAAACAACAAATGTTGCGGGCAGAATATTAATGATGTTCGCAACGAAAGTATGTAGTAGTCTTTAGAATGAAGTCAATCAAATTATACCCAAACAAACAGCCTAATCGCAGTACTAAAACTTTTGTTAAAAATGTCAGAGAATAAAGAACATGACAGTAATGGCAAAAAAAGAAGTAATCTTTTTCTAATATACAATAATAATAACACACTAATACATACTCATAAAAGACGGACTGAAAAGGTGGCCGAAGGCCGCACTTCTGAAAAGATACTGTAAAGCAAAAGGGTGGAAGTGAAAAGGTGTTCGTTTTTTATTTATGCAATGAAATTGATAGCGAATTATCTCGAAAGGCTTTAGAACGTATAATGTCATGTAAGGCTTTTATCAAAGTGTTGCAATGATACCAAATGTTTGATTAAACTTTTCGGTTAAAGCTAACTAATAGGCAGGTGGAAAGGAGGGTTTCAGAAAACAATACACCCTCTTCAGACAAGTGTTTTCAAAGCGGTATAATCGGGTGATCATACCACCGTTATTAAAATGCTCGTATACAGAACTTACAAATACATAAATCGGATAGAAGGGTAAGGGAAACGTATTATAGAACGTGTGCCCCGAGGAGAGTTAGAAAAAAAAAACAGCCAGGAACAAAACGAAATTCTCCAGGTGCAGAGTATTTAAATCTGTTTCGGTTGATACCAATTCCAACATTTGTCAACAGCACTATGATCGCCATCAGGCTGTCTACACCTATACTGGCAATAACTCTTCACCGAGATAAATACTTCCCAACAGATGCAAAAATTTTAAATCAATGTCAAGTAGTCGCTGAGCAATCATATTTATGTCCGAACACTCAACCCATTTACCAAAAGGGATCAGAAGTATGCGCTTGTAAAATGAGCCTATTCAACAATCAAACTAAACGGCTTTGCGAATTCACACACGCAAGACAAGAAGTATGGATAAAAACGAGATCGGAAAATCAATGGATGTTCGCTCTAAAAGATGATACCCAACTGACCGTCATCTGCGGCGAAGAAGTGTTACAGCAATCACTGAAAGGATCAGGACTACTAACTATCAATCCCGGATGCATTCTCAAAACAGAAGTGTCAATGTTACTCGGAAGCCGATCTATTGCCACCAAAACTAGTGGCTCATATACAAGTTTTGGCGCTATATCAGAAATAGCTAAACCTAGTCAGTCCATCCTCGAAGACAACCATGAGGATCATTATTGGACACAAGTAAACAAGTTGGAGACATTACACGGACTGCTTAACACATCAGAGCTGATGACTTTACCCAGGCAGTTACAACCAACAGCGACCCCAACCGGTTAATTGGATATCTAGCATTAACGTTAGTCATTGTCCTCGGTCTTATTGTTTGCCTAAACAATAAGTAACCCAGTGTTGGACGGGTTACCAGTTGGATGTTAGCTCGATGTCCAAAGCCACCTAGATCAGCCAGTGCCTCACCCACGAATCAATCAGCAACCAGGAAATTAAGAGACATTCGTAACCACCGTCATCTAATTGACCTACAGTCAATGGCGGGAAGGATGTTCAAGTTCGTATGGCCAGTGACCCCAAACTAAACCATCTGGATCAACGACCGCCAATCCATTTGCACTGCATTTTTCATATCGTTGCATTTTTTACATGTCATCAGTTTGCTTATGTGCGATATTGCAGTCGCAGCAGAGGGTCAATGCTTGCAGCCGACGCGGAAAAATTGACACCACAAGAATTCGCGACGCAGCAAAACAGCGCAAGCAGCGACTGCGAAATGAGCGAAGCGACTGAAAGTGTTGCACATGGGCAGAATGATGACATGTGAACAAAAATATTATAAAAGCATCAATCAATCAAATAAAGAACGAGTCTCAATTTTACAATCAATAAACTCTGTGTTTTTCTTTGGTATAATATTAATTCTCAAGCTGTAGTTTCAAGTGCTGCAGTTTGAGCAATATATTAATTTTAAACTCAGTGTTTTTTCTTGTAACATAGTTAATTCTCAAGCTGTAGTTTCAAGTGCTGCAGTTTGAGCAAACACATTAACTACTAGCCAGACATTGACATTGGTGATCAATTAGTATAAGTGCTGATTGATCACAGGGAAAACGCTCCCTGAACACCTAGAGAATTATTAATTCCGGCTAGGTTACAGTAAAAAATGTAAGTGTTTATTTTTGGAACAAATGCAGAAATTTCTACCGCGTGAAATTTAAAATCGCGCGATTTTTCATAAAAATTTTTTAATTTCAAATGTTTTTTCTGTGTTTACACTTGTTTGTTTAGAGAAAAGTAAGGCTAAAGTAATGTAATACAAAAGTAAGTATAACATATTATATACCATTTTAAAGTAAAAGAACAAGCGTTCCATAACTGTAATTTGTTTTATACCTTAATGTGTCCGTTTGGAAGAAATAAATTGTTGTTTCAATGTCAACTTGTCACATTTTTCTAAAAATCAATATAATTCCTTCCATGTTATGGACAAAAATGTGTATTACATAAATGAAACGTATTAAAAATACCTTTCCAACAGTACGTCGCTAGTTCCGCTAGCTCTCTTAGTTTATGAGATAAATGACTTACATTAAACCATTAATTTGTCCTTCAAACGGTCATAAATCCAAGATGGCTGACCAGCCCCCGATACAAACCAGTCACTTCCGTTCCTGATGGCCCTATCTAACGGTAAAAAAAAGATGAACAAAATCTGAGCTTGGCAGCTATTCTGCATTTATGCCTTATTTTTAGTGAATATTATGGTTGTTATAATAAATAAAGAAAAATGAAAACTGCAAATATTTTCGATCGCCGACTATAAAAAAGCGACTCTACAATTTCATTAAAATCGGTTAAGACGTTTCGGAGGAGTGCGAAGACAAACACCGTGAGACGAGATTTTTATATATATAGATCAGTGCTGGCCAAAACTTATACAATCATATTTTGTGCATGTGTGAAGCGTTGAGAGAGGTTGTTGTGCGGAAAAATTCTCTCTGCGCGGTACACTGAGAAGATTGTTGTTTGGGGGTTGTTAAACTTAAAATCATGCAAATGATTTTGCAATGAAATTGAGTTTACTATTTCTCAATCTATTCCTAATTCAGATTTAGAAACATATTTTTTAATAGCAGACTTTAACTTAAATATTAATTGTGCCCTTTCTTCATTAATAACCTTATCATAATCTAAATGACACGTTCCATAGTGTCTCTTTACAAAAAATTTAGATGCCCTACTTTTTATTACAAATCATGCATTGCGGTTCGCCTAAAAAATTTTCGAAGAAAAAATAGTGATTCTTCCATTCCTTATTAAACATTTTGCTCAGTGCAATCATAAAATAGTCTGGCGATCATGCTTGCTTGAAGTCTGCACGTCGACTGACTCACTTGATACGAACGATCGCTAGTGTCGGTATGGAAACCCGACGGCTTTTGTCGTCTACATGTCAATAGCCGAGAGAAAAAATGAGCACGCGTACCTATGGCATTAGCATTGATATAGATATATGTGTCTAAGGGCCAGTTTTTCAGTGCTCGTTTAAACGGTGTTTTAAACGGTGTTTAGTTAAACGTCAAATAAAAGTTAACTGAGACTTGTGTTTTACAGTGCGAGCTTAACTTATCTATGTTAAACGTATCTTATCTATATTTCATAGCAAATTTATTTAAATGCAACGAGTATTTAGCGTATACTCGTTACTATAAGTTGATGTTTCAACCTATTTTGGCAGCCCCTGTCAATATTTTCACTTTTACAAAGTGAACAGCTGTTTTGGTGCAAATAAACAAAATTATTAGCATAGTTTTGAACAAAGGTAAATGCCTTTTAAACGACCACTGAAAAACACAATGTGTCGTTTAAACGCAGTTTAACTGAGAAACGACGATAACTGGCCCTAACTGTTAAATTTAAGTTTTTTTCGTTGTTTTGCTGTTCTGTGTACCAGGGATAATCAGAGTTAAAAGTACAAATAATTAATACCAACCAAATTTATTCGAATCAAAGAAAGAAAAAAAATATTTATATCTTTCCGGTAAAAAAAAATATTGGTTTCATATAGATTTATTAAACGCATGTATAAGTATAAACATAATTAAGTAGGTTTTTATATCATATGAGTTTGTAAAAGTATTTAACTAAGAAATGTACAAATGCTTAAATGTTGACAATGATGAAATTTGGTAAAGAACTGAAATAGTCACAAACAAGGCTATTTTAGCGATAGAATTTCAATCTCCAAGTTTATTAAGCGAATAATCTATATATATAAAAATGAAATGGCCATGTATGTCCCGCCATCACTTGAGAACGGCTGGACCGATTTGACTGATTGTTATTTTGTTGTTGTCGTAATTGTCAGGACAAGGTTTGTACGATTTTTGGGAAACTCCTTCGGAAAAGTCGAAAATTTGTATTTTTAATTTGTATGAAACTAAAACTTCAGTAAAAAATATGAGAATAAAAAAGTTTACATCAGTTGTTTGCTGTCACATCAAAGTTTACAAAAATAAAAATTAAAATGAAAAAAATATATGAGATTAAAAAATGAAAATAAAATATGATAATTTTTGATATGATATACAATAATGATAGTAATCTATCTTTCTTGCATACATAGTATATTGAAAAAAGTTGATAATAATTATTATCAGTGATCAGTGCGTAATAATTTTGTGTTTTTGTTTACTGTGGTCATATATGTAAGTTCGTGATAATTTAATATTTTGCCTTTTGGTTAGCGGTTAGCGCTTTAAAATGCCACCAGTTAGACGGTCGACCTACGCGTAACTCAGCTCGAACACAGAACCATCGTGTGAATAAGAAAGATGAAGAACGCAGACACTGTTTGCAAGAAAATCGTGTAAGAATTTCGCAAGGGCGATCGATTATGGCTCCGAAACAACGTATTCAATAAAGTTCGACTCGATCAGCACAAGCTAACGCTCGAAATATTTTGAAAGTCGACAAAAAAGACGGCCAGCCGACACAATCATTAACGAACGTTTGGCGTTCAAGTAAGATCCAACAGTCGATTAAGCAGCGGATATGGCCAACTTCGGTACAATGAGCACTGTTTGTCAATATTGCAATGCTTTGAGGTTCCGACAGGAACCACCAGGAATACATTGTGCGATCGGAAACGTAAAATTGACACCGCCACTAGAGCCATTGGTATCATTGTTTTCTGGCGAAGATACTCGATCGAAGCATTTCTTGGACAACATACAAAAGTATAACAGTTCCTTCCAAATGACTTCATTTGGGGCGAATATTATCAAAACACGAGGCTTTAGCCCTACGTTTAAGGTAAATCCTTTTTCGAATGCAAATATTACAGATTTACGAAAAAACTTCAACGAAGGAAAACATCACACAAACACAAGTAATTGTGTTTGATTTTATAGATTCAAGGACAAATTCACCATCACCATGCAGGAGCATTGTTACCCGCCGTGAATGCTGATCACAAATTTCTTCAAATTTATTTCCTTGGAAATTCTGATGATGAAATTAATCGGCGTTGTGAGTTAAGATGCATTGTATTTAATTTAATAAAGTCATGATCTTTCTTGCCTTTAGGTCGCATCCAATATCACAATTACCATTCATAGTGACCATTATCATAGGTAGGTCTTAAATCATCTAGAATCTTTAAAATTGCAGTAAAGCATCCGTGATCAGAACGGTAGTCAGACTGTAGTGGAGATAAAAGTCGATTACGCAATAAATACTCAGATATTTAAATAGACATTAATTTTTTCATATACCTTTGACAAGGATGGATACTAATAGTTCTAACGTCCTTAGGAAGAAGGGGTTCGTTTTCTTGGGAATGGGGATGACATTAGCAATCTTCCACAGATCAGGAAAAGTAGACGATGCGAAACAATGATTATTAGAGCGTTCACTATTGATGGCTGCCAAACAAATATGGAACAACGTAGCGTCGTCAAACTTCAAACTTAAGCTTTATAAAGTTAGTACTCTCTACCATTGTCATTCTTTTCAAACAACAACCACCATCTATACGTCAGGTCGGGTACTTCTGGGACTACACTTGTAAGATATTACTTATGTTTTTTATTTTAGGAAATTAGTACTACTAGTTTACAATGAAAAGTTTAGATTGTCCTGTAATAATTTATATTTAAAAATATAAAGGTATATTTGTACCTATGCCACTTCTTATGAGTGTAAAATCAAAACTACCTCCACAATAACTTTTGGTTTATGCCTGTTTATCGACAGTAAGCATAAATTGTATGACAATCGTATACAATAATTAGTGTAAATTATTATATATGATCTAATAATTTCTACAGATTTAACTTGTATATATTCATATGTATTTCAGATTAATAACGCTGTTTAATATTTTCTATTTTCAGACCAAAGGCTCAAATGCTGAGAATCCCTTACCTGGCACCATTGTAGACAATACAATAACCCAGCTAAATTTATTCGATTTTTTCCTAGTTTCACAATCAGTTCGGCAGGGTACAGTAAGCCCAATACATTATATTGTTTTAAGAGATGATGGCGAATATAATCCTGACATTTTGCAGAGATTAAGTTACAAGTTATGCTTTCTTTATTATAACTGGCCAGGTACTATACGTGTTCCAGCTTGTTGTCAGGTAAGAATTATAAGTTTACATATCTACATATCTTACCTTCTTGTATGTCTGTGACATATTATGACATGACATTGTGCGCTGGTACTAATAAAAAAATCTAAATGCAAGCTCAATTTTTATCCGCGCCATTCGGTTGGTATTTAAAGGCCATTGTAACCAGTCTTGTTTTTATGAAAATGGCTGCATTTTAAAACTATACAAGCACATTTCATCCAATAAGCTCTTGTAAAACGTCATCCAGAAATTTTGGAATAGTAAATATCCAGAAGTCATCCAGAAAATAATGTGATATAGTAATAAATTATTAAAGACTAAAAGCATTTAGACTTGTTAAGGATAGGGGTATATTGACTTTATTGTCATATGATTTGTTCCTGTAATACAAGGTCTCTAGTCTAGTGTAGTACTACTAGAGATGTCGACTTGGAGAAGGCAAATAAAAATTCGCAGTCGTCTATAAATACATGTGCGTTTGACTCTTTCTTGGTAGAAGGAAGATGAGCAAATTGACGGAAATGTCCCACAGTGGTTCAGAAGCGAAATCCATCGGCCAAAAATCTGTAACTTTTGAACGGATAAATATTTTTTAATGCAGCTTTTTGCGTTCGTCAGAGAAATATTTCTAATTACACTTAACTAACAGTTAACAAAATTTAAAAAATTTTTTGTAACAGAATCGCTCCTATTTTTTCTCATCAATTAAAAAATTAAAAAATCACACATAAAGTTTTTTAAGATAAATGTGAGTTTTATTAAATTAGATCTTTTTCAAAATGTTTTGATGTAAATAATTTAAGAATATGCTGCGCAACGTACTTCCGTCTTATCATTGCCTCATCGCAAAAACATTTTAAGGCATCTACGCTTGTTGGGAAAAAAGAACAATTGTGTAAGGCAATAGAAAAGAATCAGAATATTAAGGAATGCATACCGAGTTCGGTTTAATTGCATTTAATTTAGAGCAAATATTGACGTGAATGGGTGTTCACACAATCTGCGTTGTTATTATTTTCTAGGAAATTATAAATAATCAACCGAAAATAATTCCAGGCAGCAAGCCTCAAGGTTATCGGAGCCTAGAAAACATAGTGCTTCAAGCGAGATGTAAACACTCTGTTTTCTGTTTTCGGAGTTCAAGATCTCTTTTTTAAATCATTCAGTTTTAATTGCGATAGATATTGTCGGTCTCCAGTATTTCCAATTTCACTTCCCTCCGTACTCGTACCCGTCGTATTTCTGATGAATCCAGAGTTTCACCTTCGGAAGTTTATTTCGTATACTGGCTTTAATACTGGCGTATAAATGGCTTTAGTATACGATAAGTAGTTATCGAGAAAAATGTACTTTTTAGAACCAGAATTCCGTACAAAAAGAGCAACATGACACGAACTCCATATAGAATAGAACTTGATGCCCATCATTCACTGACAACTCTTTTGAGGCAAATCCGCAATCTTCGGATTTGGTCCTTGGCGACTTAAGACATACATATAACAGAAACCGCTTGAATTGGTTTTATGTACATTCGAATTCTCAGCTCTTTTTACTCATTTCACACCAATATATCTGTGTAAATGTAAGTAACCTTACAACATTCAAAGTTGGAAAAAATATACCATTTATAAAATATTATCATGTCCTTCTACATAAGTTTTAACAAGGCCTGTGCATTTTTATTCTGATTAAAAAGGCTTATGCAGCTTCATATAAACAAGCAAAGCTCATGAAAATATTATTATATACCTGAAATATGTCGAAATTTTAGTCTGCAAATATGAATATTAAGCGCGTTTTAAACACTTCATAAGCCAATGCAATGTTTCCCTTTCTTCCTTCGAGAAAAGATGGCAGTTAATACAATACCAAATTCTTCTTCGACTTTTATTATCTATCAAACAAAAATTCAACAACAAAAAATAATTCACAGCACAAAATTAATAAAATAGGAATAAATTATTAAAATAAAACTTAACTTGTATAAATAAAATGCACTAAAAATCATAAAATATTTTTTTTGTTTCTCAGGGATTTTATATTTAGAGCGAAAAATGTATAAATCTTTTCTAGTGCTTTAATAAAAGTTTGGGTATGAGTTAGAGTTAGACAATTGTAAGAGTCTGATCTCCTTAAGCTAAAGCCTCTTGTTTGTTGGTTTCTAAAGATTGTTTCTATTATCATTGTCGAACCTTTATCCGGCGACTGATTATAGTAGGAATTAGTGTTTATATCTATTTGCATTATATTTCCATGTTAATGTCTATTTCAGGTATTCGTCTTATTAATTTGTAGTGGGGTTTTGAGTTAATTGTCTATGACCTTTAATGATTTTAAATTTATGTTCTAAAAAGAAAGTGCGTGAAGTTAAATACGTCGCGAACTTTAACAGAGTTCTGTTCTCTGTAAAGATCGCGACGTCGCGGACTTTAACAGAGCACCGTTAACTCCGCTGTTATTGACTTCCTAGCTGCGAGCGTACCAGATGAGTATGCCGAGATGCCGTATGAAAAGTCCCAGTCAGAAATATTTATGAATCAAAAATCAAAACAAAAAACCCAATTACCATTTTTTGTTAAATAAATTTTGAAATTGACCTTATATTATACGAGTATATACATATATATATACATATACAATGTATACATATATATACATTGGCTGGTCAAGGAGTTGTATAAAAGATACCACTGTTCGTAAGCCATGCTTAGTGCGTTGATGAAACCGTGCCTAAAAGCCAATGAATACAGCCACTAACTGTGAAAAAATGGTTGAGACGTTTATAGCCAAAATTATGTAAATGGCGTTTGAAGTTGGCCATATTTAACATACACGATGGCCGGTACAGGAGGTGTATAAAAGACGCCACTGTTCGTAAACCAGGCTTAGTGCGTTGATGAAACATACAGTGCCTAAAAGCCAATGAATACAGCCACTAACTGTGAAAAAACGTTTGAGACGGTTATAGCCAAAATTTTGTAAATGGCGTTTGAAGTTGGCCATATATCACATACACGATGGCCGGTCCAGGAGGTGTATAATAGACGCCACTGTTCGTAAACCAGGCTTAGTGCGTTGATAAATCCTACAGTGCCTAAAAGCCAATGAATACAGCCACTACCTGTGAAAAAATAGTTGAGACGGTTATAGCCAAAATTTTGTAAATCGCGTTTGAAGTTGGCCATATTTAACATACACGATGGCCGGTACAGGAGGTGTATAAAAGACGCCACTGTTTGTAAACCAGGCTTAGTGCGTTGATGAAACATACAGTGCCTAAAAGCCAATGAATACAGCCACTAACTGTGAAAAAACGTTTGAGACGGTTGTAGCCAAAATTTTGTAAATGGCGTTTGAAGTTGGCCATATATCACATACACGATGGCCGGTCCAGGAGGTGTATAAAAGACGCCACTGTTCGTAAACTAGGCTTAGTGCGTTGATGAAACATACAGTGCCTAAAAGCCAATGATCACAGCCACTAACTGTGAAAAAATGGTTGAGACGGTTATAGCCAAAATTTTGTAAATGACGTTTGAAGTTGGCCATATGTCACATACACGATGGCCGGTCCAGGAGGTGTATAATAGACGCCACTGTTCGTAAACCAGGATTAGTGCGTTGATAAAACCTACAGTGCCTAAAAGCCAATGATCACAGCCACTAACTGTGAAAAAATGGTTGAGACGGTTATAGCCAAAATTTTGTAAATGACGTTTGAAGTTGGCCATATGTCACATACACGATGGCCGGTACAGGAGGTGTATAAAAGACGCCACTGTTCGTAAACCAGACTTAGTGCGTTGATAAAACATTTGTAGTTAAGTTCTAAATGTGTTGTGAGTAGACGTGTTTTTGAGTCCGTCCATTAGCTGCGTGGAGTAAGAATAGCATCTCGCGAAATCGTGAATTTTAAATACGCGCCAGTTATAAACCCCTTCGCTAACAAGTGAATACTACTTGATTAGTTATTTTGATTTAATTTATTTTTGGTTAAAATAATAAATAAATAATAATTAATGAATAATAATTAGTAAATAATAATTAATAACAAGAATCTACTTAATCATCGAAATCGCAGTTGCTTCACACACCATTTACATACTTACGAATTTATACATATTACACTGCAATGTCGAGTATAAATTTACGCTCAAAAATGAGTGCCAAATCCGCAGCAGGTGACTCTCTGACTTCAAGGTTAGTGCAGTCTCCGATAGCAGGACTACTACGTAAACTAAACTACTACGTAAGTTTGAAGAACGCTTAGAAACCCAAAGTGCCCTCCTAACAGAAGTTATAAAAGCTGAAATAAATAAGCTGTGGGAAGACGTATACGACAAAGTGAGAGGGGAACTACGTGATCTACGCGAAGAAATCAAAATCAATCTTCATGGTATCGAGGAGTCCTGGAATCAAAAAACAAGAAAGAAACAAAAAATCTGTCGCTGCTATCTCTGCGCGCATTGAGGGCCTTGAATGTGCTACTGCTGATGTTACGAACCTTCAACGGAAGCTTGAGGATATTATGGATCGAGTGGACACCTTAGAACGTAGTGATATCTCCAGTGACGCGGTACTCTTTGGAATCCCAGAGCTGAAAAATGAAAATCTAACAAACATTTTCTCGAAATTATGTTCGACTATTGGGTGTTGCAAGTTTCAACTAAGTCGCATTTGTCGTGCAGGTCGTAGAGTGCAGTCTGCTCAGGGTACCGTTTCAACTAATCCCAGTCCACCTCCTATTATTGTATAATAAAATTTCTACACTCACATGTGAGGAACCTGTTTTTAAAGGCTGCTACGGTATATCGAAAGACTGTCAATCTTCCTCTCCGGCTTAACAATATTGGTTTCTCCTCAAATAGAAGCTTTTACATAAATGAAAGTCTTACTAAGAGAATCCGAGAGCTTCTCTTACGTGCGGCTAGTCTAAAGAGAATGAAACAACTCGTTGCGGTTTATACTCGGCGTGGATCTGTATTTGTAAAATTATCAGAAAGAGGAGCTAGTTTAAAAATTCAGAAATGCTTAATGCTGCTGCTCTGGATAACTCTGTCATTATGGAAGATTACATCTCTGAAACAGACAGAAATACTAGTATTTAACTTATTTTGAACATTATTAAGGCCTTGCTTTTACTTGTCTCTTCCTAATTTTATCACTACCATCATTACTCTTTTAGCGTCTTCTTTCTGTCTTTTCTTTTTAACTATATCTTTGACACATTTCTGCACATATATCTAACTATAATTTTTCACTTTCTCTTTTCTACCACACACACTTATTTCTAGCACGGATCTAACCATTCTTGTAGTTATACCTTTAAACATGCTCTAGGTCAATCCCTTAAAGTCAATGTGGCAATGACTGCTTCTAATCGCTTAAATCGTGAGTTCCAACATATTTCACTAAGTACCTTATTGCAAATACTCAGCGCTCAAAATAAAGGGCTTAATATTTGCCATCTAAACGCGCAGAGTCTGTCGTGTAAAATAGACGAGTTCAGACGCATCTTTATAGCTTCTAGTGTTGACATAATCTGTGTTTCGGAGACCTGGTTCCACCCTCAAGTAGGAAACTATTTTTACAAACTAAATGGGTACAAGCTTTTTACGTCAGATCGCTATGGTCGACAGGGTGGTGGTGTGGCAATTTACGTTAGGCAAAGCTTGAATTGCCTGCTTATATCTAAATCTGAAATACATTTTTATGGAGGTTTTTTCAAAATCCCGCAAAATTAAGCTCTGTTCAATATATAGACCCAACAAAAGAATATGTTTTGATGCCTTCCTATCAACTCTTCAAGAACTATCTTGCAGCACATCCGAAATTATAGTTTGTGGACTTCAACTGTAATATTTTGAAAAGCAGTGAATCGTACCAATTCATACAATCCATGCAGTCCCTAAATATGTATTTAGCCAACAAGATCACACCCTCGCATTTTACTAGTTCATGTAGTCTTATAGATTTGGTCTTCATTAGCAACATGCAGAATGTACTGTTATATCAACATTTGGATGCTCCGGGTTTTTCCACTCATGATCTGCTATTCATGACCTATTCATTTGACCGCAGGTCGAACATTAGGGACACATTTCAGTATAGGAATTATAAAGGTATGGATTCTGCGTCTTTAATACATGATTTAAACTCAGTAAACTGGGAATCCATGTTTTATATGCCCTTGATTAATGGTCGATTTCTTAACGCAGAATCTTAACTGGTTATACGACAAACATGTCCCTATCGTTACTAAAGTGATCAGGCATGATGTGCCCGTATGGCTGACTTCTAATATACTCTTACTTATGCAGCAGCGTGATTTTGTATATAAAAAATGGAAGAAATTTAAACTTCATGAATATCTTGAAATGTATCGTCAATTACGCAATCAAGTTGTAACTTAAATAAGACTTTCAAAGAAAAGATACTTTGACACGAAGTTTAACCACACACTATCCACTAAATCATTCTGGAACAAGGTTAAAAATATTGGAATTGGAAAAAGTGTCTCGGAATGCCCTCCCATCATAGACTGTGACGAACTCAATGCCAGATTTCTATCACACTCTTATAATTGCCCTGAAATCTTTTTGGAAACGAGTATTACTCCTATTCAACATGTCAATGATTTCTGTCTATCAAACATATGTGAACAGAATGTATTAAACGCACTCATGTCAATTAAATCCAATGCTACTGGCCTTGACGGTATTAGTCCAAAATTCATTAAATTAATAACACCCTATATACTAAAATTTATCACGTATATATTTAATAATATAATAACCAAGGCTACCTTCCCAAACGAATGGAAACGCACGAAAATCATTTCTGTTCTAAAAAAATCAAACTCTCGTACCCCTGATTTTCGTCCGATTGCAAACCTTTTCTTTTTAAGGTTTTCGAAAAATTGATTTCCATGCAAATCCATGCGTATGTATCCATGAAAAATCTTCTCAGCCATCACCACTCTGGTTTTCGTCCTGGAAAGAGTTGTGTAACCGCTCTAACGTTAGTTATTCAAGAACTACGGAAAGCTATGGATAAATCGTATGTATCTTTCCTAATTCTTCTGGATTTCTTTAAAGCTTTCGATACGGTCAATCATAATATATTGCTCAATAAATTATTACAAGATTTTAACTTTTCGCGTCAATCTAGCAATTTAGTTCAGTCCTACCTTACTGATAGATATCAAAGTGTAGTTGCTGATAGCAGAATGTCCAATTCTCTCCTGGTCCGTTCAGGAGTCCCACAAGGATCAATTCTGGGACCTCTTCTTTTCCTGCTTTATGTAAATGATATATCGTATATCATTAAGAATTGCTTTTTTCACATGTATGCAGATGACTTGCAATTAATATGTAGTTGCCCAAGGAATGAGGTCTTTGCAAATTCGCACTTAATTGATGAGGATCTCGCTGCGATCAGTAGCTGGGCAAATTGTAAGAAACTAAGCCTCAACTCGGTAAAGTCACAAATTTTGCCCATATACAAAAAAACCAATTGATCACCTCAACTTGCCGAATATATACATTGGTGGAGATGCAATTCATTACGTGGAATCGGCGCGTAATCTTGGAATCATTTTCAATAACACACTGTCCTGGTCAGCACATGTTGGTAAAGTCTATGGTGGACTCAGATTGTTATGGAATACTCAGCACTTTTTACCCACTGGTACGAAATTACTCTTAGCTAAAGCTCTACTGATCCCAATGCTTACCTACGGGTGTGAAATTTTTAGCAACCTTGACTCCTGCACTCTTCGAAATTACATTGTTGTTTACAATAGCATTGCACGTTTCATCTTTAATATAAAACGAGGCGAACATATATCTAACTTTTCCTTTTCACTTTTCAATTGCTCACCGATAAGCTTACTGAAGTTAAGAACTCTAACTTTTTTGCACAAAATAATTTTTACAGGTCACCCAGCCTACCTTTTTAATACACTAACTTTTGCACATTCGCAAAGGTCAATTACGCTGGTACCTCCTAGCTTTTCTAGCTTAATATCTAAACGACAGTTCTTTGTGAGTGCTGTGAGACTTTGGAACTCCCTTCCGCCACATATACGAAGGCTTACCAACCCTTACATTTTTAAGCAGAATCTGTGCAATCACTTGAACGCTATGTAAATTATCTCATGCTTTCTCTCTTTCCTCACTATACTGTTTTATCTTCATGCCTTACATTCGTACTTCTTACTATTATCTATACACTTCCTATCTTACTACTTCTCATCTTATAATATATAGACTTATTTTATATTACTATTTACTTGTTAACATACATACATATACATAAGTACAATTGAAATATTATTGTTACTAGGCTACCATTACTTTTAAGAATGTATTCTTACTATGGTCAGCAAACTAAATAAATAAATAAATATATATAAATATAAATATATACATTCATATAGTATAAGGCTTTCTAACCATATTGTTGACGATAAAAAGGCACTAGTTGCAGGTTTAGTTGTTTAGTTTAATTTGACTTATTTATTTCACTCTTATAATTGGTTATAAATTATAAGCAAGGTTGAAAATACACGACAATATTTTAAGTATGCTCGTTAAGAATCAAGATGTCTGTGCACATTAGGCAAAAAAGGCGGTGAAGAATTGGTGTTGCTTGTGGGTCCACAGTCGGCAGCCAAGTGATGGATCGACTCCGACCACCAAGGCTGGAGCCGAAGAGCTCGCAGTCAAGCTTTAAGCTTGTCTCTCCTGAGCGGCCGAAGTCCGCGCTCATAGAGGATTCGGACGATCAGGAGAGGCAGCCTGGCGAGCGGTTTGCTTTGGAAACAAACATGCATCGGAAACAACAAAGAACACAGATTATGGCGGCATTGCCAGAGGAACGCACGACTTTCTCCCGCCCCTTTGCTAACACCGGTGTCGACTTTGCGGGCCCTTTTGACAGAAAGAATTACACCGGCCGGGCGTGCTTAATAACGAAAGGCTACACGTGCATCTTTGTCTGTTTTGCAACCAAAGCAATTCATTTAGAGGCTGTCAGTGATCTGACCACGACCGCTTTCCTTGCGGCCTTCTCACGTTTTGCAGCGCTCCAAGGCTGCCCCGCAAAGGTGTATTCGGATAACGGCACAAACTTCGTCGGTGCCTCAAAAGAGCTCAAACAAGAATTTAAGCACCCTTGTTCGAACCCGCGATCTCATCGAAACCCACCATTCGCACCAGAATGTTGAATGGCACTTCATCCCCCCCGGTGCTCCTCATATGGGAGGACTCTGGGAGGCCGGTGTTAAAAGCCTGAAAACGCATCTGCGCAAAGTCGCCCCAGCGTCTAAATTTACATTTGAAGAGTTCTCGACTCTCCTGAGCAAAACTAAAGCGTGCCTCAATTCTCGCCCCCTTCATCCTCAATCTGAGGATCCCAACGTTATGGAGGCAATAACTCCTGGCCACTTCCTAGTAAGCGGCCCTCTGCTCGCTCCGGCCGAGCCTGAAACCCTCGACAATCCGCTCTCCATTCTCAACCGATGGAGACGTGTCCAGGCCCTTGCCCAGCATTTCTGTCACCGGTGGAAAACGGAATATTTGCACGAGCTTGCGCGTCGCACCAAGTGGAAGACTCCGCAACTCAACCTACAGCCCAACGACCTGGTTGTCGTCCGTGACGACAACCTTCCTTCCACGTCCTGGCGGCTGGGCCTCATCATCAAGGTGTATAAGGGTCAGGACGCCCGAGTCCGCGTGGCCGATGTCCGAACGGCTAACGGCCAACTCACGCGTTCAATTTCTAAATTAGTATCCTTATCGCGCATGTCTCGAGTTGTTATTAATGTCTTTTTTTCTCCACAGATCTGAGATGAAACGCACCCGCCGCCAAGGCGCCCGTTATCGACAAGGCCGCAAGCTGTCTCCGTCAGAAGAAGACGGCGCTGCTCAACCGAGCTCACCAGAGCCTCCAGAGGAGGCTCCTGGACGATCGTCTCCACCGGCGATCGCCGGCCCAGTTCGGAGTCCACAACTGCGACCTGCAGGGCACGAACGGCGAGCTTTCCCCGAATCGTGGCAGGACGCCGCATAAACTGCCTGGCGTGCTCCCACACCACCCAACGCTGCACCAGCACACGTAGCTGCACCTGTAGCGACGCCCACCACTCGACGCTTCAGGGCTAGTCGCCTGCTCCACCCCAGGCTGAGGGTCAGGAAGCTTTGCAGTCCTGCAAGGCGGGCGGGATGTTTACGCCAAACACACCGCTCGTCAGGCTGCCTCTCCTGATCTGCCGAAGCCGTGCTCTCTCACGGCGCAGACTTCGGCCACTCAGGAGAGGCAAGCTAAAAGCTTGACTGCGAGCTCCTTGGCTCCAGCCTTGGCGATCGGATATGTTCGTTTTCACTTGGCTGCCATCAGTGAACCGCGACACATTGAAAACAGCAAACGACAGCGAATTCTAACAATTAATTCACATCTACTTTCATACAATCACAAAATCACATTTAACATTTAAAATTACAAACTTTGTAAAAACACACACCAGCATTGAAATAAATTTACGGAGAAAAACAAATAACCTACAACTGCCGTTTTCGATTAAACAGAAGCTATACAATGAAGAAAAATAATAAGTGCTGCATCCTAGGTTTACCTACTTAATCCTCTCGTCTACACTTCAATATCAATAACATACGTCTCTCAATATTTGTTTTCTCAATCACTTATTCTCAAACCCATCGCTCATTACCTAACTAAACCGTATCAAACAAATGTCTAACACCTAAAAACCATTATAATTAGCGTTAAAGAAATATTATTCAAAAACACTGAAATTCAAAAACATATTACAAAACAAATTATAGCAAAAATCATGTCACCAAATTTTCATTAATCCATATAGTCATATTGAAATTGATGATCTATAACAGTGATGGCCAAAACTTATACAATCACATTTTGTGCATGTGTGAAGCGTTCAGAGAGGTTGTTTTGCGGAAAAATTCTCTCTGCGCGGTACACTGAAAAGATTGTTGTTTGGGGGGTTGTTAAACTTTAAATCATGCCAATCCATAAGTGTATCCATAAGTGTATCCGTAGATTAGCTAACCATTAAATTAAATAACCCATATTAGTAATAACCTATGAGGCTACAAACCAAAGTTCAATTGAAATGTTCATTTAGTACCTATATAACAAGAAAAAAAAAAAAAATCTACACCCGAAAAGAAATAAAATAAAAACTAGATTAAATAAAAGAAAAACAAGTATAGCATACCTAAGCATATTCCTAACGCAAAAGCATAAACCTTGTACATCTTCGCCAAAATATTACTTCATGTATATAAAAAGAAATCCCTACATTTGTTGTATTAACTCTTCTCGCACGAGCATCAGATGCTTATTCTAACAGAAGCTATACAATGAAGAAATAGAATAAGTGGAGCATCCTAGGTTTACCTACTCAATCATCTCCTCTACACTTCAATATCAATAACAAGCGTCTCTATTCCTAAAAATAAAACAACACAGCAAGAATATATCATATACAAAACCAGTAAGAAAGCTATATTCGGCCGGGCCGAATCTTAGATACCCTACACCTAAAAGTTTTAAAAAAAGTGCCGAAGCTATGATGGGGCGGGGGTGGCGGTCCACTCTGGGCGGCACAATGTCGGGGGCGGCAGTTGTGGAAATCAAGTATTGACTTATTGCATTCTAGGCATTTTTGGGGCTACAAGTTGATTAACCGTCCCGGGGTCCATGAGACCTAGCTACGCCTCTGTATAAATAGTAGGCGTGGTCATTACCTTTTTCAAAACAAAATAACTAGCTTAGTTGTTTTATAATTGTGTTCATTTAAACTTTATTTCCATGGTAATAAACTTTTTTTCATACTGCTATACTGTATATGTAGAGTAAAAGTGGGCGGACCGCACCCAGTTTTGATGTAATAATGTTTTTTTGTAAAACAAGTTGTTATCTAAAGTTTTATTCAGAAAGTTTATATATTTAACTCTTTTGCCTGTGTAACCTAAAAGTGGGCGGATCACGCCCATATTTGGCACCTTCACGGATAATGCTACTCTATACCCAGGAATGAAATTTTGTTGTAATAGCTCAAAAACGAACGCTGATATCACATTTTTAATAAAAAATAGGCGTGGCCGGGGACCGATTTTGCCCATTTTCAATACCAACCTGCCCACCACATAAAACAATATATCTGCAAAGTTTCATCACGATATCTTCATTGGTTCTCCCGTGATCGTGATTTCAACAGACAGACAGACAGACAGACGGACGGACATGGCTAAATCGACTCAGGAGGTCACGCTGATCAAGAATATATATACTTTTCTATACCTATCGTCTCTAGTTCTATGCGTTACACATTTCGTTACAAAGTGAATATACCCTTACCTTAAGGTGTAGGGTATAAAAAAAACACCATAAGCCAAACTCCTACAAGAACATGAATAAAATAAACAAAAGAATTTTAATTCGTGCACTGTCTCTGTCAGTCTGTCCGTCTATATGTACGTATGTTTGTATGTCCGTCTATATGTATTTATGTTTGTATGTCCGTCTATATGTATGTATGTGTCTATGTCTGTTCGTCTTCCCACCCTACACTTTCCCATTCCCTCTTCCCACCAACCACTTTTGCCATCAAGCTGATCTCCTAGCTAACTGGATAACACTGGATTTATGAACAATTCAATTTGTGTATGTTCACTGTTCATCTGTCTATTCGACCGTTCGTCTGTCCGTCTATATGTATGTCCGTCTGTCGGTATATATGTATGTATGTTCATTAGTATCTATATAAAAAAAAAAGAAAATCTCCACCCGAAAAGTAATAAAATAAAACAAGATTAAATAAAAACAAGTAAAGTATACCCAAGCATATTCCTAACGCGAAAGCATAGACATTCCCTCAAAATTTTGTTGTATTAACTCTTCTCGCACGGACATCAAATGCTTATTCTAACAGAAGCTATACAATGAAGAAAAAGAAATAAGTGCTACATTTTAGGTTTACCTACGCAATCCTCTCGTCTACACTTCAATATCATTAACAAGCATCTCTATTCCTAAAAATAAAACAACACAGCAAGAATAAACCGTATACAAAAACAACATAAACTCCTGCAAGAACAAGATCAAAATAAACAAAAGAATTTTAATTTGTACATGGTCACTGTCACTATGTCTCTCAGTCTGTCAGTCTATATGTATTAGACCGGTCCTTATTTCTTTTTTTTCGAATTCGAATGACGGCAAGCGCTAAAACCATTTTATTTGATCCTAAAAATACACAAAAAAAATTTGAGCTTGATTGGACAATTTTTAGCCGTGCCCCCGCCAACATTGAAATGTTTTTCCCCGGTTTTTCTTGAAATGTATCTGGCAGCCCTGTTGGTAAGTACTTATTGAAATGTGTGTGTGTGCGTTTGGCAAATGTGACACACACTCTCTCTTTTTTGTGGCGGCCCAGTACTGTGTTGTTGTTGTGTACGTCTGACGAAAATTCGCATAAATAAATAATTTTGTATTGCAACTTTCACACGTGGAGATCGACGAATTTAGTGAAATCGTGAAGTTCAAACAAAAAAATTTAAAAGAATATTGTCCAAAAGATTACCTTTAAAAAATTGAACAAATAAATTTTAAAATTAAAAATCCAAAGCGATGACAACCAAAAGATTTCGATCGGATGATGATATTATGTTAATTGGCGTAATTGACCACCAAATTACTGGAGCTAAATTACCAGGAAGAAAACAAGTGCTACAAGTTTTATTTTATAATTTAAGAATAGTTGGTTTAAATTTAAGAGAAAGTTCTAAATTAGTTGTTGCTGAGGTTAGTACGTTTTGGCAAAAAGCACGAATTCCAACACACCATGAAAAACACTGCATTGAGAAGCTGGAAAAATTATACAACGAGTGGAGAGATATTACAAAGCATCATGGTCGAAAAACAGAATGTCAAAACAGGAAAGAAACTGAATTTCAAGATAAATTACATGATTTATTCGATATCGCACACGCAAACGCGATAGAATTAATTAAAATACAAGAAGACAAAGAGTTCTTAAAAAAGCAACGAGAAAAAGGAAGACCAGGTTGTATGCTAGGAACGGATAGAATTGTCATTCAGAAAGAAAAGCGAAAGGCAGTCCAGAAAGAACAAGAAAACCAGCGTCGAATAAAAGAAGATGAACGAAAAGAGTTATATGAACAACATACTCAAAGAGGTATACAATTAAGAATTATATCTTTTAAGCAAATCAGAATTATTGTTGTAAAACAGGTATGATTGACATTGACGACGAAAACGATATTGAAGTTGTAGCATCAACATCAGCAGGAAATGCATATCCAGGTATATCAGGTATATCCAGAGGTAAAACAAATTTGTTTACACCAAGACTGCTTTCAACTTTGGATAAGTGGAAAGCGAATAATAACTAATCCAACAAATATCGACACATTTGCGCAAAAAGATTTAAGCGATTTTGTAAATTCCAATACACACGCGTTCTTTGATCGCTTAGAAATTTCAAAAGAATTTTTGCAAGTCGATCCGTCGGATTGGAATGAAAGATTTGACTACGCTCAGGGATCACAAATTTGTAAAAACTTATCTGTAGTAAATGATGCAGCTGAAAGAGGCGCCAAATTCATTACAGATTATAATAATAAATTAACCCACAATGAAGAGGAGAAACAATTCCTTTTTCAAGTGGTTAAAGAATATAACATGAATTATCCCACTTTTAAAAAGACTTCACTATTAAATTAAAATAATATTAATGTTACTATGAGTATGTAATTAATAAAAATATTTCAGTTTATTCTTACTTTTCAAATAAATGCAAATAAAATAAAAAAATATATTTTTTTTTGCCTTATTTCTCATAATAAAAACAAAAAGGTGCTTGGGGCACGGCTAAAAATTATCCAATCGTTGTCAAATTTTTTTTTATGCTTTGTGAGACTAAAACGAATATTTTTAGCGCTTGCCGTAACATATATTCGAGAAAATAAATTTGTCCATATAAATAAGGACCGGTCTAATATGTATATATATGTGTATGTCCGTCTCTATGTATGTATGTATGTTCGTCTGTCTGTATATTTGTCCGTCCGTCTGTATGTCCATATTTCCACGCCCCTTTTTTGTCACGCCCGTGTTGCCACTCCCCGTCGCCGCGCCCACTATGACAACACTCATTTTTGCCACACCTACTTTTACCACGCCCACTTTTATCACGCCCACTTTTGTTACGCCTACTTTTCTCCCTCATCCCTCCGCTCCAGGCTGCGGGCAGAGCTCCAGGCACCGCAGTCGCTACCTTGTGCCAGAACCCGCCTATAACCACTACTGTGGAGTAGTGTTATATGCAAACATATTGGGGAAAAAAGTTCGTGACATTTTTTTAGTAAAATTCAACTGGTTTTCTGATAGTCTAAAAATTAATTTATTTAAACTACATTATTTAAGCTACAAACATTATAATCTATAATTTTTCACCATTTTTCGGGTAAAGCATTGATGCCATCGGTGAAGAACTTCATCGGTTTTTAGCGTATAAAGTAGTTATAAAACTGTTTCGTTAATCGGTTTTTTTTCGAAGAAGTTTAGCGACTCTGAATCCATTTTCACAGATCCGGTCAAAATAATAGCAGTGAGGAGTAGATTCTGGAAAAAATACTAAACTTTTCAGACAGATAAATTTTGTATTTCAACACTAAAAAAAAAATCAAGAAAAAAATCGTATGGAAGGGGGGTCAATTTCCCCACGTTTAGGCGGGAGGGGCAATTTTATAAAACTCCGACTTAACATCGAAAAAAATAATATTTAAAAAAAATGGTTAAACCTAGATAACTTTTACTTGCTGATTTTCAAAGCCAAATATTCGCTTCTTAATATCCTTTTTAAATTAGGTTCCTATGTCAAACAGTTTTTGAAAAAATTAATGCCAAATTTAAAATTTGGAATAAAAATTCCGAAAAAAAATTTTTGGTTGCAATTTTTTTAAAAATTACGGTATTAAGTATAAATTTTTTTCCGATTATAAAATTCTCTAATCAATTCTAGAGGAAGGGCTTGAAACCATAACGTTTTATGTTTTGTAGTTTCAGAGAAAAGTGAAAATTACGAAGCACAAGCACAAGCATTAGCGTCGTAAGTTTTATAGAACAAAAGTTATTCGAAATGGAATTCAAACGTAATAGTGTGATGGCGTTATATTTGAGTGGAAAATCACAACCAGCTATTGTTCGTGAGCTCATGCATCTCAAAGTGAATATAATGTTTGTGTATCGCACCATAAATCGTTATAATGATACAGGCAGCATTGCCAAATGCTATGGTGGTGGACGAAAAGAAACAACAACATCACCTGAAGTGGAAAGTGAAGGCTCGACTTGAATGAAATCCACGCCGTAGATGTAATCAAATGGCCAAAGTACTGAAAATATCCCAGCGAAGCATCCGACGCATATTCCAAAATGAGCTCAAGGTAAAGCCTTACAAGTTCCGAAAGGCACACGGTCTTAAACCAAAGCGAAATAAAGATAGACTCCAAAGAGCAAAGGAGTTGTTTCGCTTGCACGAACGTGGCGAATTCCCATACATTGTGTTCTCTGATGAGAAAAGTTTCAATGTTGAGCAGTTCATAAATACTCAAAATGATCGTGTTTACTTAACTGAACGCACTTACGAAAATTTGAGCCTACGATCGTAAACCCGATGTAATTTTCCCTCTCAAGTAATGGTATTGGCAGTTGTGACCGCCGATGGACGCTGTCCAATTGTTTTCACCGAGCCTGGTGTCAAAGTCAATGCGACTTATTGTCGGGAAAATGTTTTGGAAGCTGCTTTAAAGCCGTGGGCACGCAAACATGTCGGTCTTACACCATGGACATCCCAACTAGACTCGGCACCATCTCGTAAAGCTCATGAGAACCAAGAATGGTTAAAAAACCATGTTCCCCACTTCATTTCGTCCACACAATGTCTTTCGAATAACGCAGATGCAATGTTGAGTAGATTAGTTTGTTTAATGTAATTAAAAGGTTTCTAGCAAGAAAACGTTCGGGCTCTTTGGCTAAAGATAAACGATTGTGAGGACACAGAACAGGCAACTAAAATGCACAATATGGTATTGCCAGACTTAGCAGAACCCATATCAATCGTGCACAAATTTCATGACCATGCTTCTGTCCGTTCTTTTGTAATAGTGAAATAAAATTTCGTTACGATACGATTCGTTCTACCATAGTCGTGATTTCCTAATCAGGAGCTAATCAATAATATACAGCACAAGAATGTATAAGAACAAAGTGAATATACCCTTAACCCCTCGGAAGTTGGAGGGTATAAAAAAGGTAAAATTACATTAACGTCGAGTTTTGTAGTTCGATAAGTTCCGAGTTCGATATTCGATAAATATGTTTGCAATTTTATAAACGAATGATTCATCCAATGCTGCCAGGATAGCTGTACAACATTAAAGCAAAAACGATGAGGTGGCACAGTTCTAGCTAGCAAGATATATCAACTGCCTTGAAAGCTTTTAATGAATTTTTGCCTGTCTGATTTACAAACAAAAAAAAATAAAAAATTGTTCTTATAGACATTCTGCCATCAAAACTTTACCAGAAACAGCATATTGCGATTGCAATGGCTTCAGGTATCGCCGCGACACGATACCGGTGGAATAGTATCCTAAGGCAAAGGTCTCGCTATAATTATACCCTAAACCTTAAGGTTAAGGGTATATTTACTTTGTCACGAAATGTGTAAAGCATAAAAATAGAGAAGCTAGATATAGAACAGAATATATACATATATTCTTGATCAGCGTCACCTCTTGAGCCAATTTAGCCATGTCCGTCCGTCTGTCTGTCTGTCTGTTGAAATAACGATCAGAGGAGATCGGGTGAAGATATAATAATTTTTGTTGCAGGTTGGTATTGAAAATGGACAAAATCGATCAACGAGCACGCCATTTTTCATATCAGCGTTCGTTTTTGAGTAATGACAACATAATTTCACACCTGGACATTATGGCTTAGGCCTGACGTTCATAACTTGGAAATTTTTTGTGATAATTACAATATACAGGGTGTTTCGCATAAGAGGGGACAGAAGATCAGGGCGTGTAGGTTGGGTCGAGACAAGAAAAAAATCGTATGGGAGGGGGGGGTCAATTTCCCCCCGTTCAGACGGAAGGGGCTATTTTATAAAAATCCGACTTAACATCGGAAAAAAAATATTAAAAAATAATGGTTAGATCCAGATAACTTTTGCTTGCTGGTTTTCAAAGCCAAATATCCGCTTCTTAATATCCTTAATTAATATTTTTACTTTTCTCGGAAACTACAAAACATAGATCCTTCCGGTTTGAAGCATTCTCTTTAGAATTGAATAGAATTTTATGGTCGGAAAAAAATTTAAAATTCTTAATACCGTAATTTTAAAAAAAATGGCGATCAAAAATTTTTTTTCGGAATTTTTTTTACAAATTTTAACTTTGACACTTATTTTTTCAAAAACGGTTTGAAAACTGTATTCCTCCTAATTCAAGCGAAGATATTTACTAAGCCCATGCTAAATGTATTGCTGCAGTTGCTGAAATTATGAATCCGAGTGATAGACTAATCTGAGCGATTTTAATTTACCTCTGGTGGTTTGGGAGAAATGCGAATACACTTCAGCTCTACTTCCATCATCTGAAGCTCAAACCGACTCAAGCTTCTAAATGAGGTGTTCTCTTGTGGCCTCTCTCAAATCAATTATATAAGGAATTTCAACAATCGCACTTTAGATCTTATCTTTGTTGATTATATGGACTTATTCGATGTATCTCGCTGTGCGCCTCTTGTATCACCTGAGGACAAACACCATCCTAGTTTAAAAATCAATATAATTAACCAACCGCTCAAAATTTCCTCACGCGACAGTGGAATGCATAAGAAAATTAAATTTAACTTCAAACACACAAATTATGAGCTTCTGAATAATGCTATTAGCTCCCTAGATTGGAGTTCAATTCTACATTTGGATGAATCTACACCATGCCTGGATTTCGCTGTAACTTCTTTTAACACCACCTTAACGAAATGTTTTAATTCATCCGTACCGTTGCGATCACATACCTACTTTTCTGGCCCTACTTGGTTTACTAAAGATCTACATGCGTTTTGGAGGGTAAAATCGAAACTTTATAGATTATATTGTAGAGCACTTACTACTGTAAATCTATGCAATTATTTGTCTATAAAACGTAAATACCGGCGTCTATGCAAGCAGTCCTATAGCAAGTATATAGATAAAGTTAAATCGAACTTACGTTTGGACCCAAAAACTTTTTGGAATTTTATAAATATTAAACGCAAGACTGAATTATTTCCATCTTGTATGAAATTTAATGATATTGAATCGGATAGCGTCAATACGATCTGTAACCTATTTGCTGACTATTTTAAAACAACATACTCGAGTGTTAAATACACTTTGACGAATTATCCATATGAAGTTTTATCTGGCTCCATTGCACATCCAATTATAGATGAGTCGATAGTCATAAAAGAATTAAAGAATATTACATCCTCTTATAATCCGGGCCCAGATGGAATCCCATCTTGCATTCTAAAAAAATGTGCTGATAAATTAGTGTCACCTATAACTAAACTATTTGATTTTTCGTTGCGCTGTGGTTATTTCCCTTTGGCATGGAAATCATCATTTATTACCCCACTGCATAAATCTGGCAATAGATCCGATATAAATAACTATCGTGGTATTGCCAAACTTAGCGCGCTTCCAAAACTACTTGAAAAAATAATTACCCATCATATTTCAAGGAGTGTTAATGCGCTGATCTCTTCAGCTCAACATGGTTTTCGTCCCGGAAAATCTACAACTACAAATTTGCTAGAATTCACGTCGATAATTATTAAAAATTTTAAAATGGCTAAACAAACTGATGTTGTTTACACTAACTTCAGTAAAGGTTTTGATATAGTGAACCATAATCTACTCATTATAAAACTTAAATTATTTGGTTTTTCGGAGATACTGATAAACTGGATTGATTCCCACCTTACTCATCGCACATCGTAGTAAATCAAGGCTAGTGATGGGATGCGATGCCAACGGACATCATCCGCAGTGGGGAAGCAGCGACATCAACAAGAGGGTTGAGTCGATTTTTGATTTTATTCTTGATTACGACCTAGTTATTTGCAATAGGGGAAACACTCCCACGTTTAGCAATAAAACTAGATCAGAAGTTATAGACCTAACCCTTAGTAGTGCTAGGGACATAGAAATTGTAGATTGGAGAGTGTCCGCTGAGTATTCCTTTTCGGATCACTCCAGGATTCTCTTCAATATTAGTGTCTCACTACCACCGATAGCACCATTCAGAAACCCCAAGAAAACGGACTGGGAGAGGTTCTCTCAACTAGCCGCGGCCAAACTGTCTGGTTACGAGGCGAGGCTTAGGGGAGAGAACACCGAATGCCAGGTTCGTTTCCTGTCTGGGGCACTCCGCAGTGCCTTCACCAGCTCCTGTCCAATAAGCCGTCCACGCAAGTGCAGCAAGCCAGGATGGTGGACCTCGGAGCTGGCGGCACTGAGGAGAGCTACCCGAACACTCTTCAACAGGGCCAAAAGCTCCGGCAACGATATAGACTGGGTTCTGTACAGGACGGGGCTCAGGCTTTATAAGAGTAGAATAAGAACAGCAAAGAGGGACTCCTGGATGGAATTTTGTGGCTCAGTTTGCGAGGTAAACGAGGCAGCAAGACTGCGCAGGATACTTGCCCGGGAAAAGACGACACCGGGCTTTATCCTAAGGTCTGATGGATCGTGGACGCAAACGAGCCGGGAGACTCTGGAAGTGCTTTGTAACAAGCACTTTCCGGGTTGCACTGATCATGAGTTAGAAGCGGAGGTGCTTTGTGGCACTCCAAGTTCGATTTGTGGTACAGTAGCGAGTACAACGTGGGGCGAAGTTGGTGACATTGTGTATGAGGACAAGGTTAAATGGGCGGTTGGATCGTTCAGTCCCTTCAAATCGGCGGGACAAGACGGTATCATACCGGCCATGCTGCAAAAGTCTCTCACCTCAATCTTACCGCTGCTCGTCCAAATCTTTATAGGGTGTCTCAGGAATAAGTATGTCCCTGAGGAATGGAGGGAAGTAAGGGTCGTTTTCATACCGAAAGCAGGCAGGCCATCCCACTTCTCTGCTACGGACTACAGACCCATCTCTCTTTCGTCATTCCTGTTGACGCTTGAGAGGCTGGTGGATCTGTACATCAGGAGCAGGATCACCCACAGGTTGTGCCAGTCCCAACACGCCTACATGAAAGGCAGATCGGTTGAGAGCGCACTTCATCGGGTGGTGTCCACAATAGAGAAATCCTTTGGAAACAGAGAATACACAGAGAATACAGAGAATACTGCATCGCAACAGCAATCTTAAAACCCTAACAGGAGTACAAAGATGTGCTGCCATGGCGATTACGGGAGCAGTAAAAAGCACACCGCAGGCTGGACTGGACACTCTACTGCATCTCCTGCCTCTAGACCTGTTCATGCTGAGCACTGCAGGCAAAACCCTGCTCAGGCTCAGAGAGCTCAACCTCGGTAACGAGGCCCTGCTCGGACATGCCAGTGTGCTTCACAAGCTTAGACTGCTAAACTCTGGAACTTGTCGGCTCCAACGGACTACATTCTTCCGAGACTTGAGTTTGACGGCAGACCCTCGGTGTTCCGAGCAGGGAGGACTGGTTGACAGGGGATTTAATCCCCCAAGGAGGCATCGCTATCTTCACGGATGGATCAAAGACCGAGGAAGGTACGGGAGCTGGTTTTTAACCCAGCGCGCTGTAGGTTGAGCGCCACTACAGGCTACCTGACTACTGCATCGTGTTCCAAGCGGAGGTGTTTGCGATCGAGCGGGCCGCTGAGTTCGTCCTGGAGGAACGGATATCGAACGCCGATATACACTTCTTCGTGGACAGTCAGGCCGCCCTGCTTGCGCTGGACTCCGTTGTGGTAAAATCAAGGGTTGTATCGAAATGCAGAGGAAAGCTCAGGGAGCTCAAGGCGACTCACAATGTCAGACTCTGCTGGGTTCCAGGTCACTCTAACATTGAGGGCAATAAACAGGCGGATCGTCTAGCAAGGGTGGGTTCCTCAACCAGTTCCACAGTAGCTGATACCTCCGTTGGTATACCAATTTCGTCCTAGGCTAAAGAAATTGAAGTCCTGGCAACGAACGCAGCCAATCTTGCCTGGATTAGCAGGAGTGATTGCACTACGACCAGGTCTCTATGGCCAAAAATTAACCTGAGGAACTCGAGGACACTCCTATCATTACCGAGGGAGCAGCTGAGAGTCGCAGTTGGAGTGATCACGAGGCATTGCCCAATAGGCCAAATGGTCTCCAGATGGAGGCCTGGGGTTACAGTTGATCACTGCAGGTGCTGTAATGACTTAGACGAGGAGGAAACTATAACCCACCTGCTCTGCCAGTGACCCGCCCTATCACGAAGCCGCCTCCGGATGATGGGGGTTGGCTTTTTGGATAATCTGGCGGAGCTGGCAGAGCGACCGGTTTCTAGCCTTCTGGGATTTATTAGGAGCGCCGCTATGGCTTTCTCGCGGCCTCTACCTGACCTTAACAGGGTGGCTCTGGCTGCGGTGGCTGGTGATTCGGCGCGCGGACAAGGAGTTCAAATTGTACTATATAAGAACTCCAATTCAAGGGAATTCATGGTTACATCTGCAGTCCCACAAGGTAGCCATTTAGGTCCCTTGTTATTCTTGATTTATATAAATGCTCTACCGACAGTAATTAATAATTCCAACATACTGTAGTTTGCGGATGACGTGAAGCTATTCTTATCGTATAAAAATGAACATGATTCAATGCTCCTGCAAGATGATCTTACCTCATTGCTTGCATGGTGTAACGTTAACTGTATGAAGCTGAATTTGAATAAGTGCAAACAAACGACATTTGCTCGCTCTAACCCATTAATATTTAATTATAGTATTGTCGATTTTAAGCTTGATTATTTGAATGTTGCTGAGGACATTGGTGTAGTCCTGGATCGTAAACTTCGTTTTCATATTCACATAAACCGCGTAGCTTGCAGAGCCGCAAGTGTATTAGATTTTATTAAACGTTGGTCTAAAGAATTTGATGATCCCTATATCTCTAAGATTTTATTTACCTCATTAGTTCGGCTTCTAATGGAATATGCCTCTCCGGTCTGGAATCCATACTTCAGATGCCATATGACGGAAATAGAATCCGTACAAAAACAATTCCTACTTTTCTGTCTACGGAATCTACGTTGGGATCCCGCATTAAGATTACCACCGTATGCTTCTGGACTTAAGTTAATAAATCTACCATCTCTCGAAAATCGTAGAATTATGCTCAACGCTATGTTTATCCGAAACCTGCTGTTTGGCGTCGTTGACTACATACTTATTAGCTAACGTTTATATAAACGTTCCTCGCCTAACATCCAGGAGCCATGAATTTCTCCATCTAAGTTTCTGCCGATCTACATTCCTTCAGAACAAACCATTAAGGAGCGCGTGTGCCAATCCCAATTATGTCTTCACGAGCATAACATTGTCTGAGTGAATCACCTTAACTAAACAAAAAATCTTGGCTTTTTTATTAAATTAGTTTCACTTCTGTTATTATCTACGAAACTATAAAGCCAAAATGGTTTAGTTTCACACTTATATTTAAATATTTAAGTTATGTTTAAATGTTTAAATAAATAAATAAATAAATTTGTTAATATGCCAAATATGGGCGTGATTCGCCTACTTTTAGGTTACATAGGCGACAGAGGGTCGTGGTTATATTATTAAATATATAATATATAGACTTCCTGAATAAAACTGTATATAACAACTTATTTTTTAATAAACCATTATTACATCAAAATTAGGCGCGGCACGCCTACTTTTACAATACTTATACAATATAGCTCATGAAAAAAACTTTATTAGCATAAAAAGAAAGTATAAATTTTAACACAATAATAAAACTACTAAGGTAATTATTTTTTTTTGAAAACATGGTAACGACCACGTCTATTATTTATGCAGTGGCGTTGCTAGGACTCATAGAGCCGGGGTGGTTAATCGACTTGCAGCCCCAAAAATACCTAGGATTCAATAAGTTAATACTTGATTTTCAAAAATTCCGCCTGGAAATTGAGCCGCCGAGGGCGGACTGTCACCCTGGCCTCACCCTAGCTACACCACTGTATATATACCTGTCTGTAATTAAATGTGACTATAAAGCTTTCTTTATAACTACATATTTCCTCTAGTTTCAGTTGGGTTTTCACTCTGCAAAGAAAAATCGAAATAAATTAAAAATCTAAATAAATAAAACTTTCGTTCAATTAAATTTTTTCAAAACTTTTAGGTTTCGACTAGGCCGAATATAGCAATCTTAACGGTTTTATGTTTAAAATGTTTGAAATCAATATTTTATATTACAAAACTAACTATCGGAGCATACAGACTAGAGAGCTGCACAAGATGTCTTGAAACGCACATCAAGCTACAACAAAAATTTCAACTCTTGCACTGCTTGCTTATTTTGCTTTCCAATCAAGACATTGACTTGCCGAAAGCGTGCTGATAACAAGGCACAACAAAGGCAATAGTATTCATTGCCATTCGTTGCTTTTTTGAACGAAAAGGCAATGCAAGGCAATGCATGACAATTGCTATGACAATAGATAACGCATGGCAATGTAACGCAACGAATCGCGCTAAACTCAAATGAAGACTAATGCAAAAGAATGAGATAGCTTCATATCATTGCGCATCGATGCCGACATCATAGCAGTATTGCTATTTTCAATGTCTTGTTGCCTTCCTCAAGGCACTATTGCCTTTTCTGCTTACACTTCAAGCTAAATTGCCTTCACAGAAAAGCAATAAAAAAATGCATGCGAAATGTTATGCACTACGTCTAAATTTTAAATGTTGGTGCTACCAATATGGCAATGATGCTTTTCTATTACCAAATAGAAATTATTACTTTTACTGGGGCCATACCAAAGAATTCTAATTTAGTTGCTAACTCTACTAACACGACTACTGATGCCATACAAAATTTTTCGAATTCACACCCAGATTCGGGTATTAACACGGCTTCGACTTCTGGGTTAGTGGTTATTCCGTCTTTAAAGGTGATTTTCACTTCACGGTTCTACATTAACACTACTGTGGATGATGTGCGGGCGCACATCAATACTCAACTTGGCTTACTCGACTCCAGTATAATAATAAAAAAGTTCAATGTAAAGCCCGGCAGCTTGGTATCATCTTTTAAGATTACAGTACAACCTCATATGTTTACTCGTATCTTAGATTCTAATTGCTGGCCTAAGGACACTGTAGTCCATGAATTTGTTCACAGGACCAATACGAATACATCATTGAACAGAAATTACTCTATGAAATCCTCTTCAAAAAACTAAGCCTTAGGATTCTATACCAAAATGTTAGAGGTATAAATACTAAATTTCACGAAACTCTGTTGAGTAGTGTTGATACGGAATATGACGTTGTGAGCTTTTCTGAAACTTGGCTTAAGCATGATATTTTAGATCTGGAAATTTTTTCTAATAATTTTACGGTTTATCGTAAAGATAGAAATTTTGCTGTTACAGGCTTATCTAGAGGTGGTGGTGTCCTGATTGCGGTGAAATCCCAGTTCTATTCTCGTGAAGAACTTGTACATGAGACTGCTGATATTGATTTCTGTTGTGCATATGTGAAGGCTGAAGAATTGTCTCTTACATTCCGCCGAGTTCCGGCGACGAGATCTATTATAATCATTTTTGCTGTATCAACAAAATTGTAGACAAATTACTGCCAACAGATCATCTTATCGTTCTTGGGGATTTTAACTTACCTCATGTACAGTGGAATGCTTGCCCTGAAGAACCATTACTGCTTTTACCTTCTGGTGCAGGACAAAGGGACATTGGATTTTTAAAAGACGTCTCTTCTTGTGGCTTGTCCCAAATAAATCGTATTGAAAATATCAATAATCGGTTGCTGGACCTGATCTTTGTAGATGATAAGGATTTATTCGATACAACTCGCTGTCCACCATTTGTATCACCGGAAGACTCTTATCATAACACTGGAAGTTGCAGTGGCACAATGTACCAATAAGCGCCGGATTGGTAGATATATAGCTAACATTGTAATGGAATTTAATTTTGAAAACACAAACTATGTGAACCTTAAGGAGAAATTCCGCGAAACAGATTGGAATTCCTGCATAGGCTTAAGTAAACTTACATCTTCATTCTCATTGGACGCGGTGGCCTCTTTTAATAATATTTTATTAGATTTTTTTAACTGCACAGTTCCACAACGTAGAATTACCGAGAATTGCGTTTCCACATGGTTCAACAAAGATATTAGAGCATTAAGAAACCTTAAAACGAAGTGGTTTAAATTATATTGTAAAACGCATACAGCTTCCAGCTTGAGTCGTTATATTCTCTATAAACAAAAGTATCTTCTTCTATGTAGGGAGTCCTATATAAATTATATTCTACTTGTCAATCTAACTTAAGAGCCAACCCGCAGTCATTTTGGAACTTTGTGAACACTAAAAGGAAATGTAATACTTTCCCATGTTGTATGAAATTCAATGATGAAGAATCAGAAAATATCTCTACGATTTCTAATTTGTTCGCTAAATTTTTTAAATCAACCTACTCGATTGCCACATATGATTCAGACAACTACCCGTACTCTGTTGCAGCGGCATCTATTAATAAGCCTATTATAGATGAAAACATTGTTCGAAATGCCTTAACGAATATAAAATGCTCGTATAAACCTGGTCCCGATAAGATTCCTGCGTGCATATTAAAATATTGCGCCGATGAATTATCAATGCCCATTACAAAACTTTTTGATTATTCCATACGTTCGGGATATTTTCCTGCTACGTGGAAATCCTCTTTTATTGTGCCCTTGCATAAATCAGGCAACAGAAGTTTAATCACGAATTAATGCGGTATTGCGAAACTCAGCGCGCTACCAAAATTGCTTGAGAAAATAATTACGTATCAGATTTCGCGAAGCGTTTATGCCCATATTTCTCCGGCTCAACATGGCTTCTGCGCAGGAAGGTCAACAACTACTAATTTACTCAAATTCGTCTCCAGAACTATTAATGAATTTAAATTTGGCAAACAAACAGATGTTATTTATACCGATTTTAGTAAAGCCTTTGATGTAGTCAATCATAAGTTACTTCTGCTCAAGCTGCACCGGTTTGGTTTTCCTGAAATTCTTAACAAATGGATATCTTCTTACCTTCAACATCGCACACAATTGGTATTGTTTAGAAAGATACCGTCAACGAAATTTGTTATTACATCTGGTGTCCCACAAGGAAGTCATTTGGGGCCATTGCTTTTTCTAATTTTTATAAATGATCTTCCAACCGTAATAGAAAATGCTAATGTGTTAATGTTTGCTGATGACTTCAAATTGTTCCTATCCTTTAAGGAAGAATCAGAGTCATTGCTATTACAGTTTGACCTGATCAACATGATTCCATGGGGTAGCACAAATTGCATTACTTTGAATTTAAATAAGTGTAAGCAAATGACATTCTCTCGTTCACGTTCGGCGAATTTTGACTATACTATTAATAATTATACATTGGATAAACTGATCTAGATCTTGGAGTGAATGAATAGATCTCCAGACTATTCATCTAGATCTAGAACTGAATAGATCTTGGAGTTCTATTGGACCGCAAGCTCAGCTTCCATATGCATATAAACCACGTTTCCAGCAGAGGCAATAGTATGCTAGGTTTTGTTAAAAGATGGGCAAAAGAATTTAAGGAGCCTTATATTACAAAGCTTTTATATACCACACTAGTTCGTCCGATTCTGGCCTTACCAGTTGGGAGCCCAAACTACGCTTGCTATATTTCCGAAGTTGAATCGGTACAGAAGCTGTTTCTACTTTTTTGCCTTAGGAATTTACGTTGGGATCCGTCAGTAAGACTACCTCCCTATGAAGACAGACTAACAGGGCAATTCTCGTTGTCAACTTTTAGTTGAAAGCGCAGATTTTTAGCAAATTGTCAATATTCGTATTCTGGCTGTCACCTTAAAGCTCTTTTCTTTACAATTTTATCAAGAGCCAAATAGGTGCTGACAGCTACATTTTCAGAACAAAACAGCAAATGAGCAGACGAGAAACATGAAATTTATTTGTTATTTTTAATTTATTTATTGTTATTTATTTAAATTGTTATTTAATTTATATATTATTTGTTTAAAACCAGCTCCCGAAACACTTTCAATGAAAATATTTGTCTTGACAATTTCTTGTCTTGGCAAATTGTCTTGACAATTTCATGTCAAGCTGACAACGAGAATTGCCCTGTAAAGCTGACAAATTTACCATCTTTATCTCACCGGAGGATAACAAAGAATGTCTTTATCTTGAATCTGATGTACGGGACTACTGTTAATGAATACTTAGTCAGTAATGTTATACTAAACGTTCCGCGCCGTACATCTAGAAGATATGAATTGTTTCATTTATCCTTGACTGGCGAGCCCAATTATTTATATATATAAAATCCTTGTGTCGTGTGTCTGTCTGTTAGCAAACTATGTCCGGGACTTTTTTTGGACTTCCACATCACTTAGATCGCAAATTTCAAAAATCCAAACGGCTTCGCCATTTTTTTGCAATAAATGCGATTGGGAGGAAATTTATATATTTTTTTTTCTATATTGTGCTGATTAATTTGTCAGATGTTATTATGAAAAATTTTAATAATATAAAAAATTAATAATTTTTCATAATAGTGTAATTCTCAATAGTAAGGTGAGAAAGTCCAAACGGCTTCGCAATTTTTTTTACGAAATAAATAAAAAATAATAACTTCGTGGCGAAGGCTTATATACTAGTATATTATATAAAAAGAATATCTGACTAAAATTAAAAAAATGTTCGTTAATGGATCTTTATAATTTTATGCTTACTTTTACTTTTAGTACGCTCACAAAATGGCTTATTTAATTGGACAGAGTATTCGGCGCTCCACATCTGAAGAACTTTCCAGGAAATTATTTTATCTATAATTATTTAAAAGTCATTAAATAAATATTTCGCACTATATAAAGCAGGTTCGTATTTGTTACATTAGGGGATAAATCGTCAACAATGTTTAAAATACATTTTGTTTAAAGCAGACTACGAGTACATATCTGACTACGAATGTTTTGGGTTGAAAATGTTTATTTTTAATAATGTTTATTTTTCTTTCGAAAATTAATTTTGTTAGTCTTAATTTCAGATTAATTTACTTAATTTGTTAATGCAGTTGATTATTATTGAATAAGTGTCAAATGTAAATTATTGATGATGGCACGACTGGCTGCTTTAGCGAAGTAGGACCGACGTATCATGTTATCATTTAATAACATATTCTAACGGATCTTGATCTTATGATTCCATAAATTATAAAAGTAGTAATCGCAATTTCCAGTTCCGGATGACTTGAATGTGTATAACCCAATACCATATTATTTTTTTTTATGGAGGTGGGAAATGCTTTTACGCACATCAGTGTCCTCGATTGACCCAGGTCTGCCGATAGTGTGGGACTCCCGCACCGGACTCGGGAATAATCGAAGCAGACCAGAACGAGTAGGTCCCGTTTCGCCTCCGCGTACCTGGTCACTGCAGACGGCCGAACGAGTCGAACTCCCGCCTCATGACCAGGTCCCGTGTTAACGCAAGTGCGTTCTTAAACCATGAATCACTACGTCGAACGTCATCGTTATGACCATTCACGCTGAGCCTTCTGGCTGCTAGCGCCAGACAATGGTTCACTATGTGATCCGCCGACTCTTCAGACATCGGCTGATGTCTGCAGACATCCTCCTCCACAAGACCCATCTTATGAATATGATATCTGAAATTGTCGTGTCCAGTGATCAAAGCGATAAGCCAGCTAAGACTGTCGCTTCTGTATTCGAGTAGTCGTCTGGCATCCCTGCGAAGCGGTTTAATAATAACCATTTTCTCCTGACAACAAGTGGTGAGCTTCCTCCACTCACGTTCATGTTCGGAGTACGACCACTCGTCTATTAAGGAGCTGACCTTTACATCACTAAGAGCGAATCTCGGCTCAGAACCGCCTCTATGCCCTTTGACCCAACAGAGTGCTACCCTGTTATATTGGGCACACTCATTGAGCTTCCGGACAGCCTCCAGCACTAATCTAGAATTAACGTTCGTCCGCGCCACGTTAATCACCGCCACGTTATCCAGTGCTAGCAGGATCTGCTATTCCGCACCTGATCGCCAATTAGATGGTCCAGAGTATGTATCAGGGTCAGTAGTTCGGCCTGATACACGGACACGTATTTCCCTAAATGGAGCTTACAGCCGAGGTTCAACTTCGAAGAGAAGACTCCTGCACCTGCTGTTCCATCTATCAATGACCCATCCGTGAAGATGTTGAGGTCATGCTTGCTGCACTCATCATGCAGTCGGCCGTCTGCGATCAGTCTCGTGCCACCTATCGATGATTCGCACCCTGCACATACCATCCATAGGCATGCAAACATCGCTGACCTTTGCACAGACAATGTCGATAATGCGACCATGTCCTGTCGTTGGTAAGCCAGCCCCGCGTCAAACAGCGTTGATATGTATTCGCATTGCCGCCAGCGCCGCCGTGCTCTTAATAAATATGTCTAACGCCAGCAGCATGAGTATCGCCTCCAGAGCGAAGGTGGCATGGCATCACTGATGGCTATGCATGCCAGCCGTTGGACCCTGTCCACTTCGGCCTTTATCGTTATCTAGCCTGCTTTATGCCACCAGATAGCCATAAGTCACGCGGGGCTAACCATAGCAGTATAGATCCAGTGTGCCTTGTTATGGGAAATACCCCATCGAAGGCTACACACTCTTCTTCACTGAAAGAGCACCGCCTTTGCCTTCCTAATCCACTCCAACACATGCTCCCTCCAGGTAAGTTTCCTACCTAGGATTACTCCTAGGTACTTAACCCTTCGGTAGGTGTTAATTTCGGATCCGAAAATCCTTTTGTCGTCTTCGTTGTGATGAGGATCATAGCCGTCTTAGTAGCATTGATGATGAAGCCCTGCTCTCTACACCATCCCTCTACCGTGGAGAGCGCCCCATACATTACGTCGCGCATGGTGTCAATATACCTCCCTCTCACCATCACTGTTATGTCGTCTGCATATCCAATTGTATGTATGCACCTCGAGTCCAGTCGTTGGAACAAGGAGTCAACATTGATGTTCCAAAGGATTGGCGATAACACCCCTCCTTGGGGACATTCCCTCATCACTATCGCTCTTAGCCTGTGACTCCATCATTGTAAATTCACAGCTCTGTGGCGCAGCATGAACTCAATTCATCTACTGACCCCACTGGAACTGAGCAGGGAATATCCCGTCCGGTCCCGGAGTCTTAAACGGGGAGAACATCAACAACGCACTTCTTATCCCGTTCCACGTCACTATCGCTTCCGCCTCGGTCCTCAGAGAATAGGAATATGAAGAATAATATATACCATATTATTACTTCAATAATAATACTCAGTGAGTGAGTCAAGCCCAAGTTCAGAACATTAATGAAACCACTGCACTTTGCTTGGTAAGCCATAAGCCTCGTTCAAAAGCTAACTTTAAACTCAAGCTAGCAACCAAAGCACATTGGTTGGGAATAATTGTGGAAGCTACGTTTCAGCAGCACGTTCCCAAACCAAAATTAAGCTTGGCTCCAAAATATAAAAAGTAAAGAAAGAAAGTTAATACGGATGAATTAAATTGGAACGATTTAATTCTGCCGATACTAAAACTGATACAAATATAAATATTGCAAAACACGCCGTACCGACCTGACCCACTTTGGTTCAGTCGATAGGTACGTTAACCGAGCCAAAGTGGAAATAAGAAAAGTGGGAGTCGTAAATTATACTCGGACTTTTATATTTTCGAATGGATCCTACTTAGAAAAGGAGGTTAGGACTTGCGAAAGGTAAAATTCATTTGGCACAGCCGGTAGGATTGTAAACAGATGTACAACATTTGGCGCAGCCGGAATTTTGAGCCAAGGATATTTAATAGATACAACGATGGTTAATTGTTTGAATAGAATGAAAATTTAAACAATTTTAAACTAACAATTTTAACTATTTTAAATTAACTTAAAATTAACCTTAAATTAAACTTGAATGGAATAAAACAATAAAAAATTGAAGGAAATCAAAAGTTATAAGAAACGAAAATTAAAATGGAAAGTAAAGTTATAAAGTTAACTACCTTAAATCGAAATCCACATTCGGATTAATTGAGCTCGTAAAACAAAATTTGAAAAATTTAAAGCAAATAAATTTTTATTATAATTTTTTGCGTACGAGTGTAGAAAAGGAAAAATTAGAGTATTGTTTGAAACAGGCATGTCAAACTCATATGTTATTACGGGCCACATGATCTAATTTCTCTTAAGTTTCGAGGCGCATGTTTTTAGTATTAAATAAATTAATAAAATACGACTTTTATGCATTATGCATTTATTAAACTCAATGTATTGTACCTTATAGTATAAGTACATACCTGGACATTTTATATGTTTATTTCAGAAGGCAATATTTTGTTCAAAACGGTTGATTGTTTGTGGTTTTATTTGTGTACATGTATGTGATTGTAAATATGATTAACTAAAACTTCTATTTAGGTGTTGTGTTGTATCTAGTTTGTGTGTTGTGAGCTGCTTCGGCTGGACACGTTCTTCTCGTTCGGTTGCTGATGTCGTAAGGGGCCGAAAGAAGTGTCGGTGGTTCGCTCCTTCCGCAGCCGACCCCGTGGGGAAAAGCTCGAAGTCGAACATTCCGCCTGCCTTGCAGGACTGCAAAACTCGGCACGAAACGTGGTTGTCCAGTGGCGGTGGAGGAACAGTGTGATGTAGTCCTCTACCTCAGAGACAGCGGTGAGTGCAGCTATCCCACCGTGCCAAATAAGGGCAGCAGATCGTTGGCGTGGCTACCGAAGTGGCGGTGTAGGGAGAACCGTCGCGTGATGTTAGTTTGGGCGACGGCCAGCCACCTTGAGGTGCTGTCGGCGACGGCAAGCGTATAGTCGAGCATGTTCGTGCTGGAGTTTCTCGAGGAGAGCTGCAGCCGACGAGCGTGATATGCCATGGCCGCATATCATTGGTGGTAGTAATTCACGCCGAAGCTTGGGTGGTTTGTCCACTGTACCACAACTGGAAGTCGTCCTTGTATGTTGGTGATATTGCGCTGCACTGCATCGTTGTGGCCAATTGCAGATGGTTTCTACATGAAAGGGTAGACTCGTCTCCATCGATTGCATAAGGAGGAGAGGCTTGTCAAAATTCTCGGGCCCAGCTGGGGCGTCATACGGCAAACTACGTCATGAGGACGGCCGCCCGCCAAGATGCAGCATCTTGTCCTCATGGGTAAATTGGTTTTGCTGATGAAAAGGACTTTTCAGTCGCGATTTTCGGCTGGTTTCCAGCGGCGCATATTCGGCGGAATATGGCTTCTGACAAATGAGCTTAAGACGACATTTGGTGTCTTGAGTCTCTGTCGTTGAGACGTGCAGTAGTGGCGAGTTTCGTCGATGACGAGTAATGTGAGAACAACACACATAAGGGCGGAGAGCTTTAACCATCTTTTCTTGCAGCGTAGTGGTTAATTCCGAAATCATGTTGAGTTTCATTTGTACGGAATTCTCTTCACAAAACTTTCTGAGGGGGTTACCAAACGAGTTTTGGGAAGTTCCTCCCCTCCCAAAAATGGTCGAATTTTTGTTCGATAGTGACTTTATTAAAGAATAAACGCCACTTTCTGATAGGGGCTATCGGAAGTTAGCATTGGAACTGGTCCGCTGGTGATCCACTCAAACACAGTTTGTTGTGCTATTAGCGTACCCAGGACGCCACGGCGGATACCGTCAAGCAGGATTGCAGGATAGAGGTCAGCTTCGATGAGCACATCAATCTGCTGACTCTTGGCACTATTCACGTCTGCGAGATCGATGTTACTAGGAAGGCTGCGGAGCAGCGCACTATCTAATGAATGAGCAGGTAACTTTCCCGTTATTTGCGACAGCACTAGGGCTGTTACCTAAATTTGGAAGTTCGGATCGCAAGGCGATTTAAGAAAAAAGTCACATGACTTTGATACTTTTAGATGTTGAAAAGAAAAACACAAGTTTCTCAATATAAATGTTTAAGTCTTTATTTAATTTAATTAGAAGATATACGGTCTTGTCACTATGAGAGATTACAAACGAATGAATAAAAGAATTCTTCGTTTCTTTAAAGTAGACTACTATTACGCATCCTTTTAAAAACGGACATAGACAACATGCGACCACTCGTCGCTTCTTATCTTCTTAGAAAAATAATCAAAGTATGTTTACTTTGACCTAACGGAACAACATATTTCCGATCAACGTATTTTTGCTTCGTGTCATAGAATTTCACAAGAATATGTTATTGCGTATTTCTTTATTTATTTTAAACAGAAATTCTTGTGCATTCAACACACCTCCTCAAAAATACATTGATCGTTACAAATCATACTTCATATTATTACATTTTATATAACATATTATTTACATGTGACAAGTCATATATTCTGGGGTATTACAATATCATGATCCAACATTTGTTGCAAGGATTGGGAAAAACCCAGAAAAACCCAATCAGACCATGTGCATATATTTACATTACGTTTACATTTAATATTTTATCTGTTTTCAGTCATTTAATCCAATTTGACTTCTCAAAAACAAAAATCTTACTCCAGGTAACGGCTTCGTTAAAATATCGGCTAGCTGCTTATCTGTAGGAATATACTCAATATTGATTAGTTTATTTTCAACCTGCTCTCTTGAAAAATGATATTTAATATCGATGTGTTTTGATCTTTTGTGACATGAAGGATTACTTGCTATACTTATACAACCTTGATTGTCTTCATATATTTTAATTGGTTCTTTTAATTCAATTTTTATACTATTCGTTAACGATTTAAGCCACAAAGCTTCTCTAACTGCTTCAAACAGTGCCATATACTCTGCTTCAGTAGATGAAGCTGCAACAGAGTTTTGTTTCTTTGTATTCCAACAAATTAAACATGTTTCGAATATTTTGAATAAGTAACCAGTAGTGCTTTTCCTATCATTCTCACTTCCACCCCAATCAGAATCAACATAGCCAACAAACATTTGTTTGTAATTTGAGTTTTTAGCATAAACTAATTTCAAATCAATAGAACCTTTAAGATATCTCAAAACTCTTTTCAGACATTGCCACAACTCTTTATTATTTTTATTGCTATATCGACTCAAAATATTGACAGATGTACTTAAATCAGGTCGTGTGCACAACATAATATACATTAAACAGCCAATTAAATTACGGCATGGTGCATCACATTTTACATCTGAATTCAATGCTTCATAATTGAGTCTGCTTGGAAGTGGAGTATTAACTGGATTACAATCATTCATTTTAAATTTCTTTATAACATTTTCAATATAAGCGGACTGACTTAAAATTATTGTATCGACTTTTTCGATTTCTATCGACTTTTATTCCAATAAAATATTTAATTTCAAATAAATCAGTCATTCTAAATTTGCTCATTAAATATCTTTTGAAATCCGTCATTGTTTCAATATCTGCTGTTGCGATTACTAAGTCATCTACATATAATAACACATATAAATTTTTTAAAATATTACCTTTATCAAGAATGTAAATGCAACGATCTACTGCTGAATTTATAAAACCAATTTCTTTTAAAGCATGCTCAAAAACTTCAAACCAACATCTTGCTGCCTGCTTAAGTCCATAAATGGCTTTATTTAATTTGCAGACTGTATCACTACCACAGGATAATCCTTGAGGAACCATCATATAAATTTCCTCTTTCAACATGCCATTTAAGAAGGCAGTTTTTACATCCATATGGTGAACTTTTAAATTAAATTGGTTTGCAACCGATAATATAAATCGGAAACTAGAAATTCTTGCTACTGGAGCAAACGTTTCATCGTAATCAATTAAATATTCTTGTGTGAAACCACGTGCAACGAGCCTAGCTTTATATCTAATTGGGTTGCCTAATTCATCATATTTAATTGTAAAAACCCACCTACAACCAACTATATTTTTACTTTCAGGTTTTGGTACAAGAGACCAAGTTTGGTTATAATAATGCGAACTAAGTTCTTCTTTAATTGCTTCTTCCCAATGTACCCTATCGTTTCTGTTTTTAATTTCATCAAAAGAATTTGGAGTACTATTAATGAAATTCTGTGCATTCATTATGCAACTACTGATACACAAATCTTCTTCTTTATATGATATCTGTGGTCGTTCCTTCAATCTTTCACTTCTTCTGACTTCAGTTTCAATCATTCTTTTATTCAAATGAGAGTTGGACAGATGACTATTATATTCATTTGTATTCTCTAATACATTTCCACCACTCTCAAGTGGATCGGCATTCTCTTTACTTGTTACCACACCACTAGGCTGTTTATCTGATTTCAATTTATCAGATTTCCTTTCCGAATTCTCATTCGGAAAAATTAATTTTATTTCATCCGTACTCTCATTCGGGATATTAATTTCATTACCAGAGTCCTTCAAATTTACTCTGTTCTTTACCACAGTCCTAGAATTTATCATGTTTGTTTCATCAACGATAACATCTCTCGCTGTCACAAACTTCCCAGTTTCCACATCCCACAATTTGTATCCATTTGGTTCATACCCGACAAGTATACCTTTCCATGATTTTTCATCAAATTTTCTTTTTCTTGTTTTATTATGTACATATACTGTCGAACCAAATATTTTTAAATATTTTAAATCAGGCTTTTTATAATGCCACATTTCATACGGTGTTTTCATACTGTCTTTCAACGCATTACTTGGACTTCTATTAATTAAATAAGTTGCTGTCAAAACAGCTTCACCCCAAAAGGCTTTGTCCAATTTTGCTCCACTAACCATAGCACGAGCTTTTTCTGTTATTGTTCTTATCATGCGTTCAGACACACCATTCAATTGTGGAGTATGTGGAACTGTTAAGTGGTAACTGATGCCTTTTTCAACACAATAGTCACGCATCTCATTTGACAAATATTCTCTACCATTATCAATGTATAAATTCACAACTTTCAAGTTAAAATGGGCTTCGCTTTTTGCGACAAAATCTTTAAAAACCGAAAAAACATCAGATTTGTAAGTTATTAAATAAGTTACACAGTAATGCGTATACTGATCAACAAAAATTACATAATAATTTTTGCCATTAATTGTTGAAGGTGTTATTGGACCACAGACATCTGAATGAACCACAAATAAAGGTCTTTTAATATAGTCCTTATTTTTAAATCTATTAAAACTTAGTCTAGCTTGTTTCCCGTTTATACATGCCTCACATAATTCATTATTAGGCTGCACATTCTTTAAAAGGTTAATATCGCTAAACATATTTTTGCCCTTTATATCTAAAAACTTTCCTTTACTAATATGTCCTAATCTTTCATGCCACAACAGATAATCATTACTTTTAATTGCGTTTGACGCATATATTATTCTACTCAAAACAAAGTCAATAATTGGTACATTATTCATACATTTACCATCAATAATTACATGTCCATCCTTACTAACTTTAACACCTCCTGTATTAAATTCAATAGCCATTCCAGCATCTTGCATCCTTTTAACGGAAAGTAAATTTTGTGAGACATCTTTACAGAATAAAACATCTTCCAGGGTAATTTCATTTTGAAAATTACTGAGTCTCACTATGCCTTTTTTCGTGGCATAAATATATTCTCCACACTTTGCAACTGCTATTTTTATTGGCGACTCCAAGTTGATATAATCAGCAAACAGATTTTCGTCATTTATTATATGATCAGAAGCTCCTGAATCCAAAAGGAATGGCACGTTTCCATCATTAGGAATTGTGATCTTACGCCATCATAAATGCAAAATCATTTTGTAGATCAGCTGTTGCAATTTGTGCAGTTTTAGCATGTTCACTATTTTTGTTGTTTATAAGTTTTTTATATGCATAGCAATCTTTTTTAATGTGCCCTTTTTTACCACAGTGATAACATTTCATGATTGCTTTAAAGTTATTTTTAAAAGATTTGAATTTGTTTTTATTTTTAAAGTTATGTGTGAAAGTTTTCTTATAATTGTTTTGATTGTCACACACGGCTTGTAATATTTTCAAACTCGTGTCTTTGCTGTCACTTTTTAATTTGATCTCATGATCAAGCAATCGAGTCTTTACAAAAGCCAATGTTAAATTATCTTCTGATAATGTTTCAATAGCGGTTATAACTCCATCATAAGACGATGGTAATGTCAACAACAAGTGAGACACTTTGTCCATCTCTTCAATTTTAGCTCCCGAAGCTAACAATTCTGTTATTAAATCATCGAATATATTAAAGTGGCTTAATAACGAAGATTCACCCTTTAATTTTAACGAAAGCAACTTTTTCCGAACAGCCAACTGTGACGCTAAACTCTTTCGCTCATATATTGTATCTAAGTTTTTGAAAATTTGTTTTGCAGTACATTCACTACTTGCAAAGCCAATAAAGGAATCACTCAAGTATTCAATAATTATACTTTTGGCATTTCTTTCACTTTTGTTCCAATCTTCAGTAACTTGTTTCGGAACTTCATTATCAACTACTTTTAGAACATCGATCTCAGCTAAGAGTGCTCTTACTCTAAACTTCCAAATTGAATATTTTTCACCATCAAAAGGCTTAATGTTTCTTTTCACTTTTTCCATTTTTTTTAATATTTTATTTTTAATTATTATATTTTAATAGTTCAAGTTTTTTTTTATTTTTTATAGTTCACGAAAAGTTTAATAATATTTTTGTTATATTAATCACAATCAATGGACCGTGTCTGGGCCCATAACCTTTTAGATGTTGAAAAGAAAAACACAAGTTTCTCAATATAAATGTTTAAGTCTTTATTTAATTTAATTAGAAGATATACGGTCTTGTCACTATGAGAGATTACAAACGAATGAATAAAAGAATTCTTCGTTTCTTTAAAGTAGACTACTATTACGCATCCTTTTAAAAACGGACATAGACAACATGCGACCACTCGTCGCTTCTTATCTTCTTAGAAAAATAATCAAAGTATGTTTACTTTGACCTAACGGAACAACATATTTCCGATCAACGTATTTTTGCTTCGTGTCATAGAATTTCACAAGAATATGTTATTGCGTATTTCTTTATTTATTTTAAACAGAAATTCTTGTGCATTCAACAGATACTTTCGCAGATAGCGTTTCGTTCAGGCCGGAAATCAATGCACTTACAGGCTGCGTCGGTAGTTTTAACACCTTTTGCGTGCGTTCAGAGATGAACGAGACCTTTGATCCTGGATCGATCAGAGCACAAGCGGTGTAGAAAGAATCGTCGTGACACATGGTGACCATAGCGGTACCTGTTTTGACTCGGCAGCAAAGCATACCTGATGAGTTTCCCAATGATTTAGTTGAGTGGATTGTATATTTGTTGAGGGCCTCAGAGAGTACTCAAAGTTCGCGGAGCGATGGTGGTGCTTGGCGACGTAATCGCAGCGGCTCTCGTTGGAAAGTAGGTGGGGCAGAAACTTGTACGTCAGGCGCATTTTCGTACCTCCACTCTTGACTGGTGTATGTAACTGGCGAGCGTGATCCATAATCTGAAGAGGATTGACTCTGAACCTCGTCGCGATGCAGACGCGTATGATGCCTTGCGTTGCATACAGTGTAGTTGAAATTGCTGGGGCAGTCATGCACCGAGTGTGACTTGGCCAGGCAATTAATGTACAAGTGGTGTTTTCTTACGACTGTTAGTCGCTTGAGGGATGTCAGTTTTGAAAATTTAGGACATAATCTCAAATTGTGACGACGTGAACATGGAGGACAATTGGAAAGGGCTACATTCAACTGGAAAGCGTTGACGCGCTTTGAAGTTGTTACAGGTTGCAGAGGAGGTGACGGCTGCATAACTTTCTTGGTAGATGTGCTTTTTACGTCTTGCACAGTTTCGAGTGTTTGAAAACGATGGGTTGAAAAGCATCTAAATTTGTCCATTTGGGAATTTCAAATTTATTCTGGATGGACCGGAAGACGACTACAACACAAAAAAACAATGATGGCGTCCCATTGGGCGGTATCGATACCTTGGAGCGCCAGAGCGGCGAGAATATTATTGATTTCGCGCTGTAGGTTTTTAATTTCGCTTCCGGTTTCCGTTGTTATCGTGGAAGACTTTTTAAAAGGGTGTTAACGAGAACGGGTTTGTTTTCGTACCTATCCGAAAGATTTTGCCACGCCTGAACGAAACCCTTATTAGTTAGAGGAGATGCTTGGACGATTATCCTTCTGTTTTATGTCTGAGGTAGAACAGTTTTTCCACCGGCGAGATCCGTATGTTCTGGATATACAGGGCCGTGAACATATCTCGGAATGAGGGCCACGAGAGGTAATCGCCTCGAAACACGTCGGTGTCACTAGGGGCAAGCTAATATTATAGCTAGAGGGCGGCACCTCAGTCGGAGGTAATGAAGCTCCTGGGAATGCAGATGGTGTTGCCAGAGCCTCTATCATTGCGATGTTTACGTCGGAGCATCGTAGATAGACGGCGTAACAATGGTGACGTTTCTCCTTCAGGGTTTCCAATGTGCTTGCCTCATCGCTAGTTGATTTTATCTTGGACATGATGCTTTCGAATGTGCATTTGATCAACATCCATCGAGACTTGAGTTCGTCTCTTTGGATGTCGAGCGTAAGAATTGTGTGATCCCGAGCGGGCGTTGTCTGAAAATCGACTTCGAACTCGACGAGAGCGTCGGCGAGACGGGTGAAAGTATCGAGGGCGGACATTGTTAAAGCAAGAATTAGTTGTAAAAAAGCAAGAGCTATACTCTTTATCGTATAAAATGAGAAAAATATTTTTATTTTTATTTATTTTTAATATGTAACAAAATTTCTTTTTTTTGTCCACTGACAAGAGATGAGAGCACGCACAGGAGAGCGTTTATCTGCTTTCCTTATCAAAACGTTGAACGCGAAAAGTGCGCGTAATTAATTAACGGTGGTGTTGTAGGTCAGAATCATTGCTTTTGGTAATAAAAACGCTTAACGTTGTTATCAGCACATACCTTTCGGCCCAGTAATTAACAATGCTTAACTTGTGGTAACACATACTTCTAGGCTGCACTTTAATTGTGAAGCTCGAAAGTACAAGTGAATCACACACCACTGTGGCCCAGATAAAAGCCGAACTTGATCGCATTCCGATAAGTGGAACAGCGCGCGAACTTGATCGCATTCCAAAACATGCAATGAGCGTCAAAAATATAATAATTCTTGAGATAATTGCAAAAACGACGCGGAAATGATTCTGGCCAACAACGAATCTCGGAAGAGATATAAACCCATCTTTTGAATTGTAAGAAGTGAGTTGAAATCAGATATTAACTACGAGTGGTAGTTACACAAGAATTGAAAAAGAGTGGAAGTAATATAGCAAGCGTGAATCGCAGTCACAATAGAGTGTCCCTGGATAATTACTGAAAATAAATAAAAGTAAGAACCATAATCCAAGTCTTTATTTTTCAGCACCTGTCGAAAGACGGCAATATTGCCCGACAGGTTAAGGGACCACAAAGGCGGCACCTTGGTGCCCGTGGTAACTAGGCGAGGGGATCTACTACGGCAGGTTGCCGGATCCCAACATTACGTCCACCAAGATCTTGCCCATGGCACAATCGTCCGTGGTCCTTCGCGTCGAAGGATCAACGACGAAACCCCCATCAGTTAACAGCACTGTCAGTGATTCTTCTCGAGGAAGGATCTACGACATTAAGTTTGTTCTAGTATCCTACTGGAGGATCTAGATACAACATTTTGGCGCAGCCGGTTTTACGATCCAAGGATCGCTTTTTCTTTTATTTTGAAGTGAAGTATAAAATGAATTAAAAATAAATAAAAATGTTCTTTTTAAAATAAACCATAAACGAGTAAAAAAATCAAGAATCAATATCGATGTCATCGGAACGTGTAAGCACTTAAGGACAAACAAGCGGGGCCGAGACCAATAACTCTAAAGGACTACTGGAAGAAGCAGAAGTCAACACGTGAGGAGCCAAAGAAAGAAATGACTGTTAACCCACACCCGCCAAAGAGTCGCGGCGGAAGAAAAGTAAAACAACGGAGAGAAGTCGCCAACCTGCACCGGCTAACAACAATAGCCACAACCAAAGAGGAAAAGAATGAATTCCTGATGCAGATCCGCCAAATTTACAAAACCAACAACAAGAAACAACGTGGGAAGAACAGCAACAAAATACATATAAAATTATACAAATAAAATTAAAGGTGGTACTTGAAATGTTGGAACGTGTATAAATAGAAAATTTTTGGTTAATTTATAAAGAATTAGAATTTAAATTGAAAAATTTTGATAGATTGTTGACAACTCATGTCTAAATAATAGTTTTGGTTAAGTGAAAACTTTAATAAAATGGTTGGGCAAATCAAGAAGAAATTTGAGCTAGTTAGGCACAACCACCTGTAGAAAACACATTTGAAATAAGGTCTATGTTTAAGTTTTGGAAAAGAATAAATAAGTGGATACAACAAGCAAATCCGTTAGTATTTTAATAACAAATTAATTAATAGCAACCAGGCTACCAGCGATAGCTGCAAGACAATAAATAAAGTAGATTCTGCTTAAATTGCAAGAAACTCATTGCAACAAGAACTAGGTCAAAAACTTGAACTTGAACTTCAAGCAAGGGCAGAAGCGGCAAAATTGCTAGCGAGCGGCAATTGGTAGCAAAAACGCTAACAAAGCAAAAAAACAAAAATTACGTCAGGCACCAGGCAAGCACAATTGAGCCACAAGCTCGAATTACAAAAAAAAAAAAAAAAATATATATTTTATATAATAATAATATATGTATATATGTACGAGTATAAGCGTACGAATGTACGAATGTTTACAACGTGTTCAGCCAAAAGGGTGTCAATGAGTCGTATTAAAGCTGAATAAGCAAAAGTTAATTGCTTGAAGAAAAGCAATTTAGATTTTAATTGATTATAAAATATACTAAATAAATACTTAGAACGATGAGTATAAGATAATTATTGGCCGAATCGCTGCAGGAACAAGCTTACATAGAATTAGATAGAGCACATAAAGAACTGGAACGCCAGTTGGGGGAATTTATATGTAGGACTGTGGCAACTTTGAAAGAGACAGTAGGCAACAAGGAAAACTTAGAATTGATAAAGTCAAGAGTAGGGGACCTAAGAAAATTGTCAAGTGTAGAAAAAGCAGACGCGATAGTAAAGGAATTGCTTAAATTGCTAAAACAGAGAATAGAGAATAAGACGGAAGACGTGAATAAATGGGAATCAGAATTTAACGCATTGAAGAATAAGTACGATCAATGCTTACTAGATAAAGTGTTTCAGGAAGATTTACTTACCAACATAGAGTGAGAGAACGAAAAACTAAGAAAATTACTGAATAACAAGGGACTAACCGAAGAAACATTAAACAGAACATTAGAAAAGGGATTTGCACAGAAATCAAGAGAAGACTGTAGTTCCTTAGAAGAGGCAAATAAACGAATACAAGAGCTAAACGAGCAGAATAGACTTCTAAGTCAGGAAATGTCGCTAGATCACAATCAGACACTTTTCCATAAGGAACCAGCTCAGTCCGCAGTTAGTCCGAGGGACGGCAACGCAAGGTCATTACAACAAATTAAAACAACAAAAGAACACCAAAATGGGGATAGGAGAGATAGCAAAAATTAGAAATAGGCTGGTACCTCTATTTTCTGGAACACATTCGCCAGACTTACGCGGCGAAGTGTATAAATTCATACACGGGTGCGAATTAGCCGCAAGAGATGTGTGCACAGACAACATTCAGGACTACATAGACTGCATTAAGCAGAGATTACATGGGGATGCTTATGATTTAGTGAGGTCACAACGCTTCAATAGCCTCGAGGAATTCTACCTCACAATAAAAAGGGCATATTTACCAACGGTATCCTTAGAATCAGTGATAATAGGTATCCAAAGTTGTAGCCAGTTACTTAACGAAGATATACGACAGTTTGCAAGACGCCTAAACACCCTACGAACACGCAATAGAGATGATTCGAACGAAATATAATGGAAACGGAGATATGGCACTTCTGAGTATGGTGGAAGGAGCCGTAGAGAAATCCTTTAAAACAGGGTTAAAGAACGCCGCATTGAGAATTTATATGCTCAATGTTACGAAGAAAAACATGGAACAAATGGTAGAACTAGCAATCGATGCACTCGAAAGCATACAAAACAGTAGCCTCCTCCACTCAGACCCCTTAAACATTAATATGAATTCACCACGCCTCGCCACCATGCAGTATACCCAACAAGAACAAATTCAACATGAAAGTCAGGGCAGAGCTTCAGGAGGAAAAATTGCCAGGCAACCAACTTCGATACAGAACACTACACAAGGAGCGCGAATAGAATAATTTGCTCATTTTGTAACAAGCTAGGTCATACCAGAGACGATTGTTTGACTCGTAAGAACACGCCATATTGTTAGAAGTGTTCAAAATATGGACACGAGACAAACTGGAGGTGTGACAACAAGGACAACAACAGATTTGGGTCGAACAACAAAAATCAAAGGCCTACCAACCAAAGTATAGGAAATCAGCAATGGAACCGACACCAACAGAGATGACAATCTAACCAAGTCCAGCAGAATTGGTCTCAAAACCAATTCCAGCAGAACGGGAACCAAAAACGGGTGATAAACCCCAACCCAACTACACCCAACGGATTGCAGAGGAATCAGCAGAACAGGGCAAACCAAACGTTATGTCATTGGTGTAACAGACCAGGGCATATGATAAAGAATTGCGAGGCAAAAAGGAATTGGGAATCATTGCAAAGTAATAGTCCGGGAAACTGGCAAGGGCCCAGAATAGGCCAATAATCTGGGGACCCAAAAATATTAGTAACTTAAGGCCAAATGAAGGAATAACAGTAATTCATACATCCGAGCCGATTGTGGATACGTTACCAGCTTTAAAAAACAAAGTGGAAACCGTAAGTCCGACATCGGAAGCGATTGTTGAAACGTTACCAACTTCAAGAGACTTAAAATTTAATATCAAGTTAAGAAAGACGGATAATAATAAAAACAACGTAACAGGGCGAAATCATACGCTGGGAGAAACAGTTGATTCAGAGATCCCAATTAAATTAGAGAAAAACCAAAATTTAAAAATACCGTGCTCAATGAATAAGTTAGCAAATAACAATAGAAATACAGAAACAGGAGTTCCCAGTCAATCTAACGGCAATCTAACCCAGCTAAATGACGTGTTCATCGAATTACCTTGCGCAGAGGCTAATAATGGAAAACTCATTTTACTGGTAGATACAGGAGCAGATACAAGCCTGATAAAGAAGTGTGCGATAAAAGATAGCACAATAATAGACAAGTCGAATAGGAAAGACTTAAGCGGAGCATTTGGAGGTTGTGTGATAACAGAAGGATCAACTACTATATGCCACAAGGAGGTACAGTCCTTACGTTTAACGCTACACGTTGTGTCACTTAAACAAGGAGTACCAGCAAACGGCATATTAGGAAGAGATAACTTGTGGAACAACTCCATTATAAACACAATAGAAAAGATTTTAACACTCTTCAATGAAAGAAAAGAGGTTATTTTGGAATTACCGATAAAAACTATCCAGCAGATAGAAGAGGAAAGCAAACAACACTACATACCAGTTGATGCAAGAACAATTACGATGGTAGCATTAAAACTTCGTACACAATTTAAGAATGTGGTAATTCATAAAGAAGAAATATATCCAGGAATCTACATAGGAGACACATTAGTAAATGTGAAAAATAATACGGTTTATGCTCCGATATTAAACACGACAGAATATGATTACGAGATAAATAGCGAATTTAAACCAAAATCCAAAAATTCCGACGAGTACACAACACAAAGTACTACGTCAATTAATGGTATAAGCAGAATAGATGCCAAAAGAAGAATAAATAAGTTGCTAAAGGAAATTGATTTAGATGAAAATCTAAATATGGAAGAAAAGAATTCAATGGAGGAAATAGTAAAATCTTTTCATGACGTCTGGCCTGTTAGGATATTAGGAGGAGACTATTAGTGCAGTCAACAATTATTCACAATAATTTATAAACAATATATTATTGATTGGATCAGCAGAATCTGCTGACCAATAACGAAGTAATTTTAAGAAATATGTTTATATTAGTTTTAAGTCCGCCCATCAAAATCGCCTATAAAAGGGCAAGAATTTCTAAAATAAAGACAGAATATTATCAGAGCCTAAAACCGGCAGTCTTCTAATTTTCTCAAGCCCTGGCAGATAATCTGCCGGCTTTATCAACTATACAAATAGCATTCTAAGCTGAGGCCCATGGCATATTCTGCCGGCCAAGCCTATGAATCTATATTAAAATAGAATATTATCCCGCATAATTATTGAAGGCAGGACCAGAGGTCCTTCAACATATTACATGGCGATCCTGCATACCACGATCCTGCGAACTTCGATCCTGCATAATAAGACCCTGTGAAACTACGATCCTGCATATTTGATCCTGCAAAAAAAAAAAAAAACCATCAAGAATTCCTGTACTCAGTAATGGAATACGTTCCCGAGGGAGAGAACTTCGAAGCGCCAACCTACACACCGTCGTCACTAAAGCACTGCCAACCGGTGCGTCTAAGTATAGAGGAGTATAGACGACGTCAGCCGACAAAACAATACTTCCCAAGAATCCAGACGGACGAAGAGCGGACAGCAATACCAAAATTAAATTTCATAACAAAGAAGAAACGAGGAGGGAGACTGGTCAAGGACCGAAAACGGAAGGCACAGCTCAAAGAGCTAATCGCTGAACTACAAGACAAACCACCGACCTGGGAAGTAATGTCAAGACTATATCAGGAGCTGTCGCAGATAGAGACCCGAGAAGCAGAGAGAACAAGGAAGTAGTATACTATGATTCAAACACTTAATGTTAATTGTAAAACAATTTCTTTAAAGATTATGATTTAAAATCAATATGAAATAATTAAAATTAAATAGTACTACCTACAATTAAAATACCCAAAGCAATTAAATTATCGGTATGAATATTGCTTAGCTTTTAAAGCCTCTTACGTTACGTACAAAAAAAAAAAATACAAGCTAAAATATGGGAGTAGTACAAACGAAACCAGTCTACAATGAGCAGACAAATACATATACAATGAATAACATGTATACTCAGGACAGCATTGTAATAATTTTCTTCCTGATAATAGTAATTTTAGCTATAGTAATATTCATAGCATTTAGAATTAATAAACATTATAAAAACTATGTACTTAGACATATAAACAGAAATAATGTTGTATAATTAACCACAATTTTTCGTATTAAAACAAAAGAATAAAACATAAGTCTCAATAAATGGAAGAATTACTCAATGATGCATCAAAATTTCTTACAAATTTAAAAAAGAACCCTAATAGATTAAAGTCGATCGAACACTTTAATACAAAGAAATTAGAATTTGAACAATTAAAAACAAAGTATTATGAAATCTTAGAAACTGAAGAAAATCATGAGAAACTCAAAGAGAGTATAATACAATTTAAAACCATAGTTCAATCAATTCACGATTTTTTGTTAGAAAACAAAGTAAAAATGAGTACTTTCAATATTGATACGGCAATAAAAGCCATTCCAAATTTTACAGGTTCATTTAAAGAACTTGAATCATTTTTAAAAATCACAGAGTTGATTTATAATTCCTTAGAAACAAGTGAAAAACCTAAATTAATAGAATTTGTATATTATGTAAAACTAGCGTCAAATGTACGAACGGCTATATGTGGTGTTACAATACCAACTACTTGCAAAGAACTAGAAACAACACTAAGAACCAGATATAAGAACAATACTACAGTCTCGCAAATACATACCACTCTGAGTGGTATACGACAGAACAATAAAACAGTGCAACAGTACAAAGAGCAGATTTTAACAGTAATTAGCGACCTAAACAGACTTCAAATTACCGACCTAGGAGAAAACGCCAGTAGTGCACAGAAAGAAGTGATCACAAAAATAAATGACACTTATGCGCTCACTGTGTTTAAAAACGGTCTCAATGAAAATTTGAAATCAACAATATTTGCGGCACAAATAAAAACATTTAATGAGGCAATAAACCTCGCTTTAGAAATCGAAATAAACCAAAGCTCAGGTGCCCAAATAACGTACATAAATAAAAATAGAAATTACCACATACCTAATGGCACACAAAGAAATTCGACCAATTTTTACAACAACAATAACACACGACAAAATTCATTCAATAATTTCAATAATAACAACACAAATTATCGAAACACTTCTTTTAACAACAACAACCGCTCAAATAACTCCAACAACAATCATACACAGAACACAAATACCAGATACAGTAATAACAACAACAACAGAAACAACAACACTAACAGAAACAACAACAACAGAAACAACAACAACAGAAACAATAATACTACATATCAACAACAGCAATACCGAAATAACACTAACAATAGAGTTTACACAGTCAATGCTCAGGAAAACGAGCTAGGCTCGGAGGGCAATTAAATTCCCCCTCCGGAAAACCAAAAACAATAACAAAATTTTATAATATTTCCAAGAATGCTACAAACTTTGTTGAATTGCATGACAACAATAAAAAACTAACATTTTTGATAGATACTGGATCAGATGTATCTTTAATTAAAACTAATAATGATGTAAAGTATAATACTTATACAACTTATGATACTTGTAAATTAAAAGGTATAACCAATGAAGTTATGCGAGTTCATCGTACCAATCAATACAAATTTTAAAGAAGATAGAATAATATGGAATAAAGAAATTCAAAAAGGAATATTCGTAGGAAATTGCATTTGCCCAAAAGGAAGGATAGGTCATATAAAAATGTTAAACACAAATGATACTACTGTTACTATACACAAAATTGAACTAGAGTCCGATCCATTAACAAATTATGATATTCTAACATCAAGAACAGTGAATAACACCGAAAGATTAAATAAGCTATTCGAAACAATGAAAATAAAAACAACTGACCCTGACGCATACAATTCACTAATTGAAATCCTACAAAACTATCAAGACATTTTTCATTTAGACAACGAAGTACTATCAACTAATAACTTTTACACACAAAAAATTAACCTAAACGACAAAAGTCCGACTTACATAAAGAACTATAGACTTCCGCAGACACAAAAAGACGAAATTAAACAACAAGTCAGAAAATTATTAAACGAGGACATAATTGAACCATCCACAAGTCCATACAATTCACCACTGTTAGTAGTACCAAAAAAAGGAAACAAGGACAACAAAAAGTGGAGACTAGTAGTAGATTACCGTAAACTCAATGACAAAATAGTAAACGATAAATTCCCTTTAACAAAACTAGAAGACATACTTGACAAATTAGGAAGAGCAAAATACTTTTCGACACTTGACATGACTAGCTCTTTCCACCAAATACCTTTAGACAAAAATTCAAGACCATTAACAGCTTTTTCTACAGAAAATGGACACTACCAATTTAAAAGACTACCATTTGGATTAAAGATATCCACAAACAGCTTTCAAAGAATGTTGACAATAGCACTCAGTGGACTGGACAGTGAAGCATTCCTTTACGTAGACGACATCATTATCTTTGGTTGTAGTTTAAAACACCACAATGAAAATTTAGTGAAAGTTTTTGACCGACTACGAACTTACAACTTAAAATTAAATGCAAATAAATGCAATTTCTTGAAAACAGACGTAACTTTTTTAGGACATTTAATAACAGACAAAGGAATCAAAACAGACCCAGACAAATTTGACACAATAAAAAATTATCCAATTCCGAAAAACGCCGACGAAACCAGACGATTCGTAGCTTTCTGTAATTATTACAGAAGATTCATAAAAAATTTTTTTTTTTTCAGAAATTGCTAAATGTTTAAATTCACTATTAAAGAAAAATAACAAATTCACATGGACAGAAGAACACCAGAACGCTTTCGACATCTTAAAAGAAAAATTAATGAACCCACCAATATTGCAATATCCCGATTTTTCAAAACCGTTTATTCTAACAACTGATGCGTCAAACTACGCTCTTGGCGCAGTATTATCGCAAGGTGATATTGGGACTGACTTACCCATATCTTACGCAAGTAAAGCACTGGACAAACATGACTTAAACAAATCGCTTTTTGAGAAAGAATTATTAGCAATTCATTGGGGAATAAATTTTTTTAGGTCATATCTTTATGGTAACAAATTTATTGTAGTAACTGACCATAGGCCTTTAGTATCACTATTTACGCATAAGAATCCATCTTCCAAAATGACCAGAATAAGATTAGACCTTTCCGACTATGAATTTGAAATTAAGTATAAACAAGGAAAAATTAATACTAATGCAGATGCACTATCAAGAATTCAAATAAATTCTGAAATGTTAAAAGCAATGATTCCTAAAGAAAATGATAAAAATATAAAAAGAACATTAATCGTCACAAGGGGTATGAAGAATAAGAAAAATGATAAGACTGATGTTATAACAAACCAATTAGAGCCTGATCAACTCTACACATGGGACTGTACATCATTATCAGATATAAAGAACGTAAAAAAGTTAAAATTTATAGTAAATAGGTATGGTGATAATTTGACGAATCCAGATTCGCATTCAGAGAAACCTACCAGTTTGTGCACAAACAGAAAAGAATTATTTACAGAAAACGATATCGTAAATGTACATGTAAACGTAAAGAATAATGATAATCCAACGAAATTCGTTTCGACTCTGGAGAAATTATCTTTATACATGAATAAAATGAATATTAAAGAGCTAGCATTGAGTGAAAAAGATGAAATATTTACAATTGTTAACAAAGAAGAATTTAAGAAGTTATATAATGTGTTGCAACATAAAAATAAAAATCGCGCGTATTTGAAGATTTTAATATATAAACCCCCAGAAAAAATTGATGACGATATAATAAAATACAAATTAATAGATGAATACCATAATTCACCTATAGGAGGACACTTAGGAATTAGGAAAACAATAATAAAATTAAAACAAAGGTACATTTGGAAAAATATGAGCAAAATGATTAAACAATTTATATCGAAATGTGAAAAATGTAAAATTAATAAGCAAACCATACATATAAAAGAAAAAATGGTACATACTGATACACCTAATAATAGTTTTGAAATAATATCTATAGACACTGTGGGTCCTCTAAGAATTTCAAATAATTTTAGATATATTTTAACAATTCAATGTGAATTGACAAAATTTGTAGTAGCACATCCAATAGAATCTAAAGACGCAACTACAGTTGCAAAAACATTAGTAGAACAATTCATTCTCAAGTATGGAAATTTTAAAACATTAAAATCAGATAAAGGAACTGAATTTACTAACACACTACTAAAAGAAATATGCGAACTACTAAAAAATCGACAAATTTTTTCTACACCACATCATCATGAGACCTTAGGTTCAATAGAACGAAACCATAGGGTACTGAACGAATACTTACTAGCATTTGCAAAAGACGATGACTGGGACAAATGGGTACCATACTATGTATTTGCGTACAATACCACACCACACGTTCATACAAAGTATTCACCATATGAATTAATTTTTGGAAAATTACCATCAATGCCTGATGATGCAATAAATAATAATACAATTTCTTATAACCTAGATAATTATGCTAACGAATTAAAAGCTAGACTAAGTTTATCCTTAAGAAATGCGAAAGCTAATTTAACAAAATCTAAAGAAATACGTGTAAATAATCAAAACAATTGTAATAATTCTAATTTTAAGATAGGTGATAAAGTACTAGTAAGAAATATAAATAGAAAAAAGCATCAAAAACCATATCACGGCCCTTACACTATAATATGTAAAAATGGCGTAAATTCGACAGTAATGGTTAACGGTATGAGAAAAGAATTCCACAACAATTTATTGAAAAAATTCTAATAAAAATATATATTTCTTCAAAATATATATTTTTCTTGAAAGGGTGAGGGTGTAGTGTACCACACAAGTCACCATGACTGCTTCCTAAGCGACAGTCAAATCGACCAACGATAGGGTACACGCAGCGCATAAAAACTGCAACGATAGCGTTTCCTGTTGGATCGTTGACCGTGCTAAGTTCTGCTGCGTGTGCGTTGACGACTTCTTTTCGCTGCCGACGTCTTCTGTCTAGACTGCGACAGAAATAGTGCAGTCAACAATTATTCACAATAATTTATAAACAATATATTATTGATTGGATCAGCAGAATCTGCTGACCAATAACGAAGTAATTTTAAGAAATATGTTTATATTAGTTTTAAGTCCGCCCATCAAAATCGGCTATAAAAGGGCAGTCTTCTAATTTTCTCAAGCCCTGGCAGATAATCTGCTGGCTTTATCAACTATACAAATAGCATTCTAAGCTGAGGCCCATGGCATATTCTGCCGGCCAAGCCTATGAATCTATATTAAAATAGAATATTATCCCGCATAATTATTGAAGGCAGGACCAGAGGTCCTTCAACATATTACACCAGACTTTAAGACTGGCAAGGTTCAGGCATAAATTATCAGAATACGACTTCGAAATTCTATATAAGCCAGGAAAGAAGAACTTAAACGCAGACGCGTTGAGCAGACTTCCTCAAAATCGGAATGTAGTAACAGCAGTCCAAACCCGATCTGGAACAAAAGAAATGGAAATAAAGAACAAAGAAAATAGTAATAAAACAAGCACAAGTCAGACGCCTGTAGAACCTGACACTACTGGCATAACACAAAATGAAAACAGAATTCCATTAGAAGACCCAAAACAAATAGAGACAGTTATAAAGGACTTTCACAACACACCATTAGGAGGTCACCAGGGAGCAGTGAAAACTTACCTAAGAATCAGGCAACAATATATGTGGCCAGGGATGCAAAGACAAAAAAAAGATTATGTCAAAAACTGTCCAAAATGTCAAGCGAACAAAAGTTCAAAATTGACGAAAATGCCCATGGTGCTAACAGATACACCAATGCGGCCATTCGACAAAGTTTACATGGATATAGTAGGTATTCTACCAGAAACCGTATCCGGTAACAAATATATTTTAACGTTCCAAGACGATTTTTCAAAATTTATGGCATGTACAGCTATCCCAGACGCCGAAGCAAGTTCTGTTGCCAGGGCTTTTTACGACGAAGTAATCACGCGTTACGAAATTCCCAGAATTCTAATTACTGATAACGGAACAAATTTCATTTCGAAGTTGTTCTCAGATACATGCAAGTTGTTGGTGGTATTAAAAAACTGCATATAACGCCATACCATCCGCAGGCCAACGGCTCATTAGAAAGAAGCCACAGACCTTTAGCGGAATATTTACGTAGCTTTGCTAAAGAAGACGGGTCGAATTGGGATCAGTGGTTAACTGCAGCTATGCATGTTCATAACCACACACCCCACATTACGACGAAGCAAACGCCATTCCGTACTTTATTTGGATTCGATACAGAAATGCCGACTAACTTAAAACAAAAGTGTAGTCCGGTATATAATGCCGAAGATCCAAATAAAGTTCTAAAATTCCAAATACAATGGGCTCACGAAATCGTGAGAAAGAATCAGGATTTAGCAAAAGAGATAGCTAAAAGGCAGTACGACAGCAAACTAAATTTAGTAGAATTTAAAGTAGGAGATAGTGTATTAATTAAGAATCAGAATCAGAATAGTCACCTTATTAGGAGTAGGATATAATAAATTAATATAGAATAGGGTTGATAGCATATATTATAGGATAGTAAGAAAATAAAATTTTTAAGTTTATTACTAAGAACTTTAAATTTTAAAGACGTTAAATTTAACGTCTTACGTTTGAATAACGAATGAAATTCATAAAATTTCATAATGAAAAATTCAACAAAGAAATAAAAAGAAAATCAGAATAGCGTTTCAATAAGCAACAACTTGTTTATTTAAGCGTAAAAATATAAGAAAAGAAAACTCATAATAAAGTAAATTCATAGTTAATATTTGAGTCATTTTTTTTAATTTTTGAAGTGAAATGTTTAAGTTGTATTAATTTTAATTGGTAATATACGGTATATAAAAAGTAGCTGTGTCGTTTTAAAAACACAGCCAATATAACTTTGCATTTGCAATTATTATATTAATAAATGCACATGTAAACATATGCCTGAAGAGTTAGTTCATGCATATTACATACACACCCACACTATATACATATACGCACATACATGTATGTCGTTAGAAATTAAGAGATTTACATAAGATCATGAAATTTAGAGACAAGATAAGGGACATGCAATAGAAGACATTACACTTATCAAAAGTAATGAAAGATAATATAATGGGAAACAAAATATATATACTGTAAGGTATACTGTAGGTCAATTGAATTAACTAAATGAAAAATAAGCGATCAACGCAAGCACTGCAACAAAGCAGGTGTAGAAGTAGAACAACTGAACGCGAGCACAATGCAGCGTCAGATAAAACAACAAAAAAATAAAATGAATAACAACAAAAATAGTCAGAAAAATAAGTAAAAGAAGTAAGAGGAAAAGAATTGTATTGTAAATATATACATAAAAACGTGCACATATGAGAATATAAAGAAACTACTTAAAGTACACATAACAATTTTAAAAGTTAATTTAATTGTAATTTAGAAACAAAATATGTTAAAAAGGAAATATGTTAAAAAATATGTTAGAAGTTAATTTAATTGTAAGTTTGAAATAAAATATCTACAGTTAAAACCGAAATTAATGAAAACCAGTAAGAAAGCTATATTCGGCCTGGCCGAATCTTAGATACCCTACACCTAAAAGTTTTAAAATAATTTAATGGAACGAAAAAATTTATTAGATATTTAATTTATTTAGATTTTATTTTTTAGATTTTATTTATAGAGTGAAATACAAACATAAAAAACAAAGCAATATGATTGTTTCTGAGAAAACCATAAAAAAGAGTTTCTTTTAATTATATGTAGATAACATGTTGTAAAATTGCAATTTTAGGAATTAATGTTTTATACCAATGCATTTTTTTATAAATTGCTTCTTTACAATTCGTTTACTCGTTTACAATTCCCAACAAAGAATATTTCTACAAAATTTCATATGAATTGATAACATCTCATAAAATTACAGACTTATATAAGGATTTATGTAGGTATAAGCAGTGTAAAAGTGGGCGGGCCGCGCCCATTTTTGCTGTAATAATGTTTTATTAGAAAAGAAAAAAAGATTAGAAAGAAAAAAGATTACATATTAAACAATATAGCCATTTAAGACCCTCTTTTGCCTGTATAACCTAAAAGTGGGCGGCTCACGCCCAAATTTGGCATATTAACGGATAATGCTACTCTATACCCAGGAATGAATTTTGTAAATTTTTTTGTTGTAATAGCTCAAAAAGGAACGCTGATATCACATTTTTAATAAAAAATAGGCGTGGCCGTGGACCGATTTTGCCCATTTTCAATACCAACCTGCCCACCACAAAATATATCTCCAAAGTTTCATCACGATATCTTCATTGGTTCTCCTGTAATCTGATTTCAACAGTCAGACAGACAGACAGACAGACGGACGGACGGACATGGCTAAATCGACTCAGGAGGTCACGCTGATCAAGAATATATATACTTTTCTATACCTATCGTCTCTAGTTCTATGCGTTACACATTTCGTTACAAAGTGAATATACCCTTACCTTAAGGTGTAGGTATAAGAAAAAGACATATAATGATAATAAAAATAGATAAAGACATAGATATAAAACCCTACATATTAAAGTAGAAAGGGAATATACTAAAATACTTGTAAAAAAAAAAAAAAAAAAAAAAATCTTTTTATTATTCAAAGATAATATTCATAGTCAATAGCCTAACAAATTACATTCAACTAAAATAACGTCGATATTTGCAGTAAGAATTAAAATTTGTATTGAATTGAATATATTACTAGAAATTATGTAATAAATCTTGATAAAGATAAAATATTTCTAATTAAAATTAAAATAATATACGTCTCAAAAAATGATTTAAATCTTACTAATTGTAGACAAATTGTAAATAGCATAAAACTAGAAAAAGAAATATTGTAAGAGAAAACTAAAATAGATAAAATTGATAATAACTTAATTGAGATAACAAAGAAGACGGCAAGCAGAGAAGCTGACCTGAGTGCCAACACCCATCACGACAGCAAAAGTGCAACAACACAACAATTGACACCAGGGCGACGAATAGCACCCAGCCAACTCGAAGGGGGAAGGGTAGCTTCCAACAATCGAGCAACAGCTGATCATCTTAGCAATAGCAACCAAAATGGCAACCATCAAAAACAAAAATAGGATGGAAAGCATCAAAGGGGGCTAACAGCATCAATAGTTGAAACGGAAAACTACTGCATGATAGTAGGTGGTACATACAAAGTACCGCGAAGAAAGTTAGCAATTCATCGATGGATACAACGCAGTTGTCGCTCAGCAGTGAAATCATAGTCAATCATGATTGCTTGAAGCCAACAATTTAAGACGACATCGGTTTATGCATCATAGAGTGGCGGCGACGGTGACGAACGTAAAGCAGTCACAGGTCTACCAACCCAATCTACTACGGCCCATTCATTTTACAAAAGCAGCAGCCACAGAAGTATGAAGTGGGAAGTACATAAATTAGCAGCGATGTAAGCAATGCGACGCAACTACAAGTGAAGCAGGAATACCAGCGCTTGTGTAGTCTGCAAGCAAAAATTCGGGCGAGACTCGCACCTTCAACCCACTGCTACGAAATACAACACGTGATGAACAATTGACACAAGAAATTAACAGCGACTGAAACCGACTGACATCGGTTTATGCATCATAGAGTGGCGGCGACGGTGACGAACGTAAAGCAGTCACAGGTCTACCAACCCAATCTACTACGGCCCATTCATTTTACAAAAGCAGCAGCCACAGAAGTATGAAGTGGGAAGTACATAAATTAGCAGCGATGTAAGCAATGCGACGCAACTACAAGTGAAGCAGGAATACCAGCGCTTGTGTACTCTGCAAGCAAAAATTCGGGCGAGACTCGCACCTTCAACCCACTGCTACGAACTACAACACGTGATGAACAATTGACACAAGAAATTAACAGCGACTGTTTCAACCGCAGCAACTATAACACGGAAATCACTAAGCCAGCTACCCAGCAGCAGCATTCCCACAACAAATCGAGAAGAAGACATATTGACAATTACAAGTACGGCGGTGTACATCAACAGTAACATCAGCAGTACATCAACAGTAACATCAACAGTAATATCGACGTCAAGATCATCGTCAACAGCAGCAGCACATCAAGAAGCGCAGCTACCACAGTCATTATATTTGTCTTATAATCACTATTGTATTATTATTATTGATTATTGTTACAATGGCTATTATCACTGAAATTATAATTACAAAATACATATGATATGCGTAGGTAGAGTAAGCAAATCCATAGTACACATAAACCACCCCAATTCAAAAAAAAAAAAAAAAAAAAAACATAAATATACAAGATAAATTTAATATCGTTTTACGATACTAAATTTTTCTTCCCCGAGGGTGGAGGGATGTTGTAGGTCAGAATCATTGCTTTGGTAATAACAACGCTTAACGTTGTTATCACCACACCTTTCGGCCCAGTAGTTAACAATGTTTAACTTGTAACACATACTTCTAGGCTGCACTTTAATTGTGAAGCTCGAAAGTACAAGTGAATCACACACCACTGTGGTCCAGATAAAAGCCGAACTTGATCGCATTCCGATAAGTGGAACAGCGCGCGAACTTGATCGCATTCCAAAATATGCAATGAGCGTCAAAAATAATTCTTGAGATAATTGCAAAAACGACGCGGAAATGATTCTGGCCAACAACGAATCTCAGAAGAGATATAAACCCAGCTTTCGGATTGAAAGAAGGCAGTTGTTATTAAGTTACACAAGAATTGAAAAAGAGTGGAAGTAATATAGCAAGCGTGAATCGCAGTTATAATAGTACATCGAGTGTCCCTGGATAATTACTGGAAATAAATAAAAGTAAGAACCATAATCCAAGTCTTTATTTTCAGCACCTGTCGAAAGACGGCAGTATTGCCCGACAGGTTAAAGGACCACAAAGACGGCACCTTGGTGCCCGTGGTAAATAGGCGAGGGGATCCACTGCGGCAGGTTGCCAGATCCCAATGGTAAGACCACAAGGTCGGCAGATCCTTGCCCGCGATCCTTCACGTCGAAGGATCAACGACGAAACCCCCATCAGTTAACAGCACTGTCAGTGATCCTTCTCGAGGAAGGATCTACGACATTAAGGTTGTTCTAGTATCCTACTGGAGGAACTAGATACAACAGTGGGGCAAACTAACACTGCAAGCACGAAAAAAGGCCCACCTATGTATGTAGTTCTAATTGCGGTGCAAAAAGGCAGCGAGATCGAAGTAAACACAAAACAAAGTTATACAGCAAAAGGTGGTAGTTTTTAGTTCGTATGCTTAGGATGCCTGTGCAAATTGGAGCACCCAAGCACAGTAGTTTTAGGCGCTTAAAACGAGCGCAACAAAGAAAGCGAAAAAACACAAAACTGAAGTATTTATGTGCTTATGGTCGTAGCTGCACAAATGAGTTGGAGCACATAAGCATAGTTTTTTTTGGCGATCAAAAGAGCGCGACACAGAGCGAGAAGAAAAGAAAAGCACAGACCCACGTTTGTTTGCTTATAGCGTGGCTGCGCAACGGAGTTGGAGCACGCAAGCAAAGTTTTTGAATCGCAATGTCTAAAGAGCGCTGAACCGAGAGCGAAGAAACAAAACCTACGTTTATTTGCTTAGATCGTGGCTGCACAAATTAGTTGGCGCACACAAGTAAGTAGAGTTTTTTCGCAAGAAAGCGACAGCGAGAGCGAACAACACAAAGCAAATTTCGAATATTTTTTGAGAGTGCGGCTGCACAACCGGCTTGGAGAGCACTAATGATTTCTATGTGAGCTAAGATTATGGTGATTAACGTGATGGATTTTCTTGTTAGTGGTACCGTTACACCGAAATCTAGAATTTCGGGTGTTGCGTATATACAGTGTTGCGTATATATTTTGTCGTATATATTATATGTTCGATATACATATATATTAGATATACTATCGGGTCCGTTGCTCACACGGAAAATTCTAATCACTTTAGTCCCATATATCACAATAGTCTAATGTATCAAATAGAATTTAAACACAAAGCAATACCTTTACTTTTCTTTTTTTGTGTTGAGTAGGCTAAAGCGCGATCCGGCTCGCTTAGGACCAATGTTTATTCAGAAGGAACTGTTGTGTTAAAAAGGGTGATTGTTTGTTGTTTTATTTGTATACATGTATGTGATTGTAAATATGACTAACTAAAACTTCTATTTAGGTGTTGTGTTGTATCTAGTTTGTGTGTTGTGAACTGCTTCGGCTGGACACGTCCTTCTCGTTCGGTGGCTGATGTCGTAAGGGGCCGAAAGAAGCGTCGGTGGTTCGCTCCTTCCGCAGCCGACCCGGGGGGAAAAGCTCGAAGTCGAGCTTTCAGGTCGCCTCTCCTAATCGGCTACGTGTCAGCGGTGTGAGCGATCGCTGACATGCCAAGTTCAGGAGCGGCACTCGAAGGGAGTGGCGTTTGGCGTAAACACTATAATTCATGTTATTTGTCAAACTTAATACATTAATTCTTATATATTACATATTACTTTTTTGAAGACTTTTGACATCGTTTTTCACAAATCAAATCATCAAAATTTGGCTAATGCATTGAGCTGATGCAATTTTTATAATTGATGATAAGTATTTATCGGTTAATCTTGATCTTTCTGCATTTTTGTTATTTTTCATTAAAGAAAATAGTTGCTCGCATAAATAGGTGCTTCCAAACATAGTCAATATACGCCTGGCAAAAGATAACATTTTAGGAAACCGATAAATATGTATAAAAATCTGGAATTGCAACTTCCATACATTTTCGCTTCAGCAAAGAATCACATTGGATTTCAATTAATTCCATTTGCAAGTTTTCATCAACAAGTTCAATATTTTTAGATAAAGGTGAAGTAAAAAGACGAAATTGTAATTCACAGCTTTTAAAATCTGAATATCTTTGATCGAACTCCATTTCTAACAAATTAATTTAGAGAGTATATTCTGCAAATTTTGATTCAGGTGATTTAATCAATATATGAGGTGTTATTTTTGAAAGTGGTATAAGTCCATTTGGAGCTAAAAAATTCTTTATTTTTTTAAATATTTTCAATAATTATTATATCATAATTAAATTTAAAAGATGTATAGTGTTAAAAACATCACTCGAATTGATTAACGTTTGCCAAAATTTTAAAATTACTTCAAATGCTTCAAACCTTTAAATATTTCCATACATGAAAAAATGGACTCCAAAATGGATTTCAAAAATAACAGCTCATATGTTGACAGCTCTTAAAGTGAGACAAGTTTTCTTTTTTACCCTACACACTGCTTCCGTGTGTAACGCATTAAAGGAGGCGTGACAGGTATAGAAAAGTATATATATTCTTGATCAGCATCACCTCCAGAGTCGATTTAGCAATGTCTGTCCATCTGTCTGTCCGTGGAAATCACGATTACAAGAGAACGAAACTTCATCAAACTTGGCACGAATATTCTCTATCACTAGAAACTCATCGGTATTGAAAATCGAACCATTACCACGCCTACTTTTTATAGAGAATATAAATTTATCGATGCTTATAGCTCAATTTCTCAGCTTGTAGAACGAATTTGCGTTCGAAATTTTGTCCAGAAGTCCACTGTCTCTGACCAAAAAAAGAGTACCACATTAGAGCGTGGTCCGCCCACTAATTAAATAAAATTCGATTACAGGAGAACGAATATTTTCATCAAATTTGGCACGAAGTTTCTCTGTCATCACAGGCTATTTGAGATTGACCATTGCCACGCCTAATTTTTAAGTAAACATGTGTAGGGTATATGAACTTCGGCCAGGCCGAAATTAACACTCTTTCTGGTTCTATTTGTTTTCGCCAAAGTAATAATTTTTGCTTGAAAGCGTTAATATTACCAAATAGCGTAGTTACAACATTTCTTTTGCCTTGAAGCTGAAGATTAAGGTTATTAAGATGACTTGTAATATCAACTGAAAAAGCTAGGTCCTTTATCCATTGTGCATCTTTTAATTCAGCACATTTGAATTTTTTTGTTTCCAAAAAAAATTAGGATTTCATCCAGCAATTTGAAGAATCGTTTTAATACTTTATGACTCGAAAGCCATCGAATTTCTGTATAATATGGTAAATCGGTGTATTCACATTCTATATTTTCCAAAAATGAAGCAAATTGATGATGATTAAGCTCACGTGCTCGAATATAATTTACAATTTTGGTGACTATTTTTAAAACATGTCCGATATTTAAAACTTTGGAGCACAATACTAGCTGGTGAACAATACCGTGAAAATGTTCAAACAACTCCTTTAGTAATACCGGTCATGGTAGACGAATCATCAGTTGCAAGGCGAATCAACTTTTCAAACGCTAACTTATATTTTTTTACAACTTCCACAAGAGCATAAAAATATCAACGCCCGTGGTTGTATTACGCATAGGAACGATAGTGAAGAACTTTTCTTCACTAATTTTGAAATTAACATTGCATCCGCGAATATAAATGGCCAACTGAGTGATATTTCGAATATCTGTATTTTCATCAATTGCTAAAGAGTAGTGTTTTCTTTATGAATAGATGAGTTGAAAGGTTGATGTGATGAGTGTTGTTAATTGTATATTGTTTATTGTTTTCACTGTTTAAGGTTATTTGTACAATGTATTTCTATTTAATGTGAATGTGAAGTTTGGTGTTCTCTGTGTACGTCTTCCTTGTCTTATGATCGCAGCAAAAGTGACCAGCGAAGGACGTCGCTGCTGAGCGTCGGCCGTTCGTTCGACCACTCACGACTCCGTGGTGAGAAGCTCGCAGTCGAGCTTTCGGGTCGCCTCTTCTAAGCCGCGACATGTCAGCAGAATGAGAGTCAGCTGACAAGCGCAGTCAGAAGAGGCGACTCGAGGCGAGCGGCGTTTGGCGTAAACATTCCGCCCGCCTTGCAGGACTGCAACACGTCCCCCACGGAGCCCGGAGCCGGAACGAGCGAAGGCGGCACGACGTGTCCACGCCGGGTGGCGTCTAGTGACGATGGAGTAGCGTATGGTGAGCCTGTCTACACCATAAACATCGGTGGACGCTGCGGCACTGGTCCCTTCGATGTGACTGCGCCAAACAATTACGGCAAACGCGCTGCCGCTCCACGACATCCCGCCGCTCGTCCACGGGCAGTCTGCGGAAGTCCTCGCAGAACCGCAGGGCGTGATGTCCTCGACAACACGGGCAACATGTGGTCCGTACCTCTGCAAAGCTCAGGCCTGGGTCCAGGTGGAGACACCGTGTGTACTCATCACCCAGTCGGCGACTCATGGGTGACGTTCTCTCTCGTCTGGCCGGTCGGATGGCACGCACGTCTCGCCAGCGTGGTGGTGGCGGTGGGCGAGGGGCCGCTTCCAAGTCTATGAGCCGGACATCGTAGACTGGCGTGGGAGAGCGCTGTAGGTCGGCGTCGCGGCTCGGTAGCGTCTGTGGAAGCGATAGTTGTTGGGCGGAGGGAACCACCTTTGTAGCCGAATCACGGCTCGGCGACATTGATGGCCGTGGTTGGGGCGGAGCCCTCTTCGGGATCGCGCCGCGGCTTGGATGCGTTGGCGATATTGCTGGTCGTGGAGTCGGGGATACTTCACTGAAGTACCGGAGCAGGGCCGGAAGTTGGTCCTCGTCATCCTCGTCGTCGTCGGAAGATATCGGCGACCCCAGCAATCGTTGAGGTTGTGGCGATTCAGGCCGGTCGAGCGGCTCGCCCGCAGAGTGGTGCACTTCGGTCGTCAGCCAGCGGGCGACGTAAGCCTGCCGAACCTGGTCGAACGTCGGTTCGCGGGGGCTCATCGGACGCGCTGGAGCTAGCGGTACGACTGCCGATTGGGGCACCTCGATCTCTATGCCGCGGACGGCATAGGCCTGCCGCATCTCGTTGAGGATGCGGTCTCGGGGGCTCATAGGGCAAACTGCTTCTCGCGGCTGCTCATCGGTTGGCTTCGAGGTTGTGTGCGAGGAGGCGTCCATCTCTAAACAGTCTTCGTCTGGAGGGTTCTCCAGGATGGCTGGGAGCACGGGATCTTCGTGGCGAGGGGCCGCAGCTGACGGTACGGCGGCTGGGGGCGCCAACATACGGCCAGCCCGGAAGCGGGAGTACTCGCGCCGGATAAGCTTCATTGGCAATCTGTGGAGAGAAGAAACATTAGTAGAAATTCGTCTTAAAGCTGGGAGGGAAACTAATTTGGTGATTGGTCGGGTGACCTGACCCTTTTCGGTGCGCACATCGGCCACCCGGACTCTCTGGTCCTTGCCTTGGTAGACCCTGTTGATGCGGCCTAACCGCCAAGCAGTGGAGGGTAGATTTTCATCTCGGATGACTACCAAGTCGTGGATTCGGAGATCGGGTTGAGGAGTTTGCCACTTGGTGCGACGCTGCAGCTCTCGTAGGTACTCAGACTTCCACCGTTGGCAGAGATGTTGCGCTAGGGCTTGAACTCGTCGCCAGCGGTTGAGCACCGAAAGGGGGTTGTCAAGATTCTCCGGTTCAGCTGGGGCAAGAAGAGGGCCACCCACAAGAAAGTGACCTGGAGTTATCGCTTCCATGACGGTGGGATTCTCTGAGAGCGCATGAAGGGGGCGTGAGTTAAGACACGCTTCTACTTTACTGAGAAGAGTCGAGAACTCTTCGAAAGTGAATTTCATAGCTGGAGCCACTTTTCGAAGGTGGGTTTTTAGGCTTTTAACTCCGGCCTCCCAGAGTCCTCCCATGTGAGGAGCTCCAGGAGGGATGAAGTGCCAGGACACATTCTGGTGCGAATATTTGACCTCGATCAAGTCGCGTGTGCGTCGCAGGAATTCTTGGAATTCCTTTTTAAGCTCTTTCGCGGCGCCAACGAAGTTCGTGCCGTTATCCGAGTAGACCTTAGTTGGGCAACCTCGTCGGGCGACGAAGCGGGAAAACGCTGCCGTCGAAAGGTCACTGCTTGCCTCGAGATGTGTGGCCTTTGTCGCGAAACAAACGAAAACGCAAACATAGCCCTTGGTAATTAAACAGGCGCGGCCAGTGTAATTTTTAATGTCGAAGGGGCCCGCGAAGTCAACACCAGTGTTGGTGAAGGGACGGGAAAACGTGGTACGTTCTTCTGGCAGTGCAGCCATGAGTTGCGTTCTCTGCTTCTTTTGGTGTATGATGCACGGCTTACAACGGTGAATAGTTGTTTTAATAAGATTCTTGACTCGTGGAATCCAGTATTGGGTCCGGATTAACCGGAGCATCAGTTGATGACCAGCGTGCAGTGATATCTGATGGATGAAGAGCACTAGTAATCTCGACAGATTACAGTTGTAAGGCAAGAGGATCGGGTGTCGTTCGTCAAATGACAAGTTAGGACACGACGACAACCGCCCGCCAAGACGCAATGTCTTGTCCTCATAGATGAACGGGTTGAGAGAAAGCAGACTACTTTTTGAACTAAATTGTCGTTTGGCTTCAAGTGCGTGGTATTCATCACCAAAATAGGTCTTTTGACAGATAATTGTGAGACGAGTTTTTGTGTCTTGTATCTCTGTCGTTGAGAGGCGTAAAGTGGCATGCAACGAGTCATCACGATAACGAGCGTTATGAATGAAACGATGCACATATGAATACACGCGCAAGGCTCTGTCTAGCGAGGAAAACCTTTCGAGTGGATCTTCGTCACTATTGAGGGATATATGAAGCGCTTTCACCGGCTTTTCTTCCAGCGCGGTAGCGAACTCGGAGGCAGTTCGCAGTTCCGGCCAACGATCTCTGTCGTGGAGGAGCCATGGCGGACCATTCCACCAAAGCGAGCTCAGAGCTAAGTCTTGTGGAGTTGAACCGCGGCTAGCTAAATCGGCAGGATTGTCTTGCGATTCAACATGAAACCACTGAGTGTGTGGTACTCTCTCAATGATTCTAGACACGCGGTTTGCCACGAAGGTGGCCCAGACACAAGGAGGCTTTCGAAGCCACGCAAGAACAATTGTCGAGTCTGTCCAGCAGAAAACGTTACCTGGTCGTACGTGCATGTGTGGTACTAAGGCGTCCATCATGTCGGCTAGAAGAGTGGCTCCGCAGAGCTCTAAGCGAGGCAGAGATAGCGTTTTGATGGGAGCTACTCTTGTTTTAGCGTACAATAGTGAAACGTGAACACCCTGCGCAATTTTCACGCGGGCGTATATAACACCAGCGTATGCCTTCTGAGATGCGTCACAAAAGGCGTGAAAGTCCACCTCGCAGTCCGGGGTGAACCCAATCCACCGCGGTATTCGTATCGCAGCAATATGGTGATAATTATGCAGAAAGTTAAGCCATGTTTGCTGTGAGATAGGGGGCAAGTGCTCATCCCACTCAATTTTATCCAACCACACTTGCTGGATAATCATTTTTGCGGCGACGATAATGGGGGCTAGCCAGCCGGCTGGGTCAAACAATTTCGCGATTAGCGACAGTACCTCGCGTTTGGTGTAGCTTGACATGATTTCGATCGCTTGTGTCTTGAAGTAAAAGTCGTCGTTTGAGGCGTTCCAACGAATTCCCAGCATCTTCGTGGTACTTCTGTCTTCGAACTTCAAAAATTCCGTGCTGAGTAGATGAGCCTCAGGCAGGTCTTGTAGCATGTCGATGTGGTTGGCGCTCCATTTCCGAAGTGAGAAGCCTGCCGTGCGCAAAGCTTCGATTAGTTGGTTCCGCATCTCGTTGGCAGTTGCGAGATCATGAGAGCCTGCTAGTACGTCGTCAACGTACATACAATGCCGCAAGATCTGAGCCGCAAGCGGAAATTCGTGTTGTATGTCCTCTGCAAGTTGGAGAAGAGTGCGGATCGCTAAAAATGGTGCGCAGTTGACGCCGAAGGTTACTGTCTGCAACTCGTAGTCCCTAACTTCGAGATTAATTGGATCGCGAAAGAGAATTCTTTGAAAGGGGGTATGTTTTTGGTCGACCAGAATTTGGCGATACATTTTTTGAATGTCGCTACTGAAAACATACCTGCAGAAGCGCCATCTTAACATCAAGAAGGTTAAGTCGGTTTGTAAGACTGGGCCAGCATGCAAGACATCATTCAGACTGAGCCCGCTCGTTGTCGGGCATGATGCGTTGAACACGACTCTTACCTTTGTCGACGTGCTTTCTGGTTTGATGACGGCGTGGTGAGGCAAATAGTAGTGATTAGGCTGCTGTTGTATCTGCGGAGGTAAAACGGCGACCATGTGTCCCAGGTCGAGATACTCTGTCACTACCTCATCGTATTGCCGTTTAAAGTCTGGAGTCTTAAGTAGCCTTGCCTCTGAACGCGAATACTGCATGAGTGCCGTTTGTCGAGAGGCACCTAGGCGGAGTCCATTTGGAAAGTCGCTTTTGAACGGCAAAGCGACTATGTAACGGCCGTCATCGTGTCTCCGTGTCGTTTTTACGAAATTTTCTTCGCAAAACTTTTCTGAGGGAGATAGATTTTGAGTTTTGGGAATTTCCTCCACCTCCCAAAAACGTTCGAACTGTTGTTCGATTGTGACTTCATTGAAGAAGGCCACTTTGATGTTCGGGCTATCGGATTGGAGACCGGGAACTGGTCCGGTTATGATCCACCCAAACACCGTTTGTTGGGCTATCAGGGAGCCTAACACGCCACGGCGGATGCCGTCAAGCAATATCGCAGGATAGAGGTCGGCTCCTATGAGGACATCTATCTGCTTGCTTGTGACGAAGTTTGCATCTGCTAGCTCGAAGTCTCGAGGGAGACTGCGGAGCATCGCGCTGTCTAAAGAATGCGACGGGAGTTTTCCCGTGATTTGGGACAGCACTAAAGCGGTGACGTGGATTTGAAAGAGTGGGTCCTGAAGCGATTTGAGTATGAAATCGCAGGACCTTGAAACTTTTGCCGAAACGGTTTCGTTAAGGCCGGAGACCATTGCGTTTACGGGCTGCATTGGAAGTTTCAACATTTTTTGGATTCGTTCTGATATGAACGATATCTCTGATCCGGGATCGATCAGAGCTCGAGCGATGTAGCAGATGTCATTATGGTATATTGTAACCATTGCAGTACCTAACAACACCTGTTTTGGTGAGGCTGCGAAGCATACCTGGTGGGAATCCTGCTGAGCTTGAGGATTCCGTTGAGTTTGAGTAGTGGACTGTATGTTCATCGGTTGGTTGTTCTGGGCGGCTTGAGCCGAAGTTGAAGGCCTCGGAGAGGCATCAACTGTTGCGGGTCTCGCTGCGCAGTGTGGTCGATCGACGGTCGCGACGCGATGGGGTTGAGATCGATCGGTTTTGTAGGCGGGCCGGGTAGAACCGTGCGTCGGCTTCACGACAGTTGCCATCTGTGCACCAGATCTTTTATCGTGCCTCCGCTCTTGATAGGTTCTTTGAGTCGAACATGGTACAAGGGTCGAGGGGGCTGAAGTTGGTTCACGGTGCAACAGTGTGTGATGCCTTTCGTTACATTTAGCACAATTATAACGACTCGGACAATTTTTCACAGAATGTGAATTGGACAGACAGTTGTTGCACAAGCGGTGTTTCCGGACGACATTCAGCCGTTGGTGAATGTCCAGGCTTAAGAACTGAGAGCACACCCGCACACTGTGTTGGTTATGACACAAAGGGCAACGGTCTATTGCAACGTTTAGCTGAAATGTATTGACGCGGTTTGCGGCTGGTGCAGGTTGGCTTGCTTGTTTACCTCTCGTGCTGGAAACGCTCTTTATATCCTGCATGGTCTCGAGCGTTTGAAAACGGTGCGTAAAAAAAGCGTCGAAATCAGTCCATAGGGGAATTTCAGTTTTGTCCTGGATGGACTGTTCCCACAGCGCAAGGGTAGCGTCTGGCAAGCGACTGGAGCACAGGAAGACGATTATGGCGTCCCAATTGGAGGTGTCAATTCCTTGAAGCGTTAAGGCTGCGAGAATGTTGTTAACCTCGCGCTGCAAGTTTTTTATTTCGCTTCCATTCTCTTTGGTAACCGGTGCGAGACCAAAAAGTTTCTTCAGGTGCGTGTTGACGAGAACGCGTTTGTTTTCATACCGATCGGAAAGATTTTTCCAGGCCTGACTGAAACCAGCATTGGTTAACGGAGATTTTTGGACGATCTCTTTGGCTTCACCGGTGGTCTTCTTGTTGAGGTGGAATAGTTTTTCCACCGGCGCTATCCTTGTGTTTTGGATATACAAGGCCGTGAACATGTCACGGAAAGAGGGCCACGAGAGGTAATCGCCGCGAAACACTTCGGTGTCACAGGGGGGCAAGCTAATATTGTAACCTGACGGACTTTCGACGAATGAGGCTTCCGCTGAAGCGGATGGAGTTGCTAGATTCTCTATCATTTCTATGATGGTGTCGGTGCATCGTAGGTAGACGGCGTAACAACGGCGACGCTTCTCCTTCAGGGTTTCTAAAGTGCTTGCCTCCTCGCTCGTTGACTCCATCTTGGACAGGATGTTGTCAAACGTGCATTTGATCAACATCCATTGAGACTTGAGTTCGTCTCTTTGAAGGTCGAGCGTACGAATAGTGTGTTCCCGAGAGGGCGTTGCCTGAAAATCGACTTCGAACTCGACGAGAGCGTCGGCGAGGCGAATAAAGGTGTCGAGGGCAACCATTGTTGAAAAATGTTACTAATGAAACCGGAAAAAGGTTTGCAAAAAAATAAAATCCCGGAGCTAAACCTCAACGAAATTCAGCGGTCGTCCACTGTATACCACGCTATATCGATGCTCGTTGTTGATTACACCAGAGATGATAGAGCGCACAGTCGAGCGTAGAAATTCTCACCAAAATGCCATTACTTCACTGATGAGATTTGCGACCTTGAGTTTCTTATGTATGTCGCACTTTAGACACGCCTTCGAAGAGAGTGCTCACTAGATGAGCGTAAGCCTGATACACCAACGTTCCAAGGATAAGTGTATGTAACGTCTCTGCTTTCGTTGGCGAGCACCAACTGACTGTGTTTGTTTTAACAGTGGGGCAAACTACGGCTACACGAGAAGCGTGCGAGAATCTGATTTTGTCGCAGAACAAAAAGGAAATACACCAAAGATTTGTTGATCAGCAGAGTGTTGCAGATCGTAGGCTTATACTTAGTGCGTTTGTTTAAATGATTTTGAGCACTCAAGCAAGGCCTTGGTTCTGTTTCTTCAACGAAAGAGCACGAAAAAAGAAACACGCAAAACCGACGTTTTTTCCAGCCGAGTTTATGCGTGGCTGCGCAAGTGATTGAGCACACAAGCGCAGTTTTTTCTGTCTATCGAAAGAGCGCGAAATCAAAACACAAACCGACGTTTCTGTGCTGAGAGCGTGGCTACGCAAAGGAAATGGAGCACGCAAGCAGAGTTTTTAAATCGTACCGTAGAAAGAGCGCGGCGTCGACAGCGAAGAAAAACACAAACCTACGTTTGTTTGCTTAGAGCGTGGCTGCGCAACGGAATTGGAGCACGCAAGCAGAGTTTTTATATCGTACCGCGGAGAGAGCGCAGCGTCGACAGCGAAGAAAAACACAAACCTACGTTTGAATATTTTCGGAGAGTGCGGCTACACAAACCGGTTTAGAGCGTACTAATGATTTGTGTATGAGCCACAAATATGGTAATCCACGATGGATTTTCTGCTTGAGGGTACCGTTACACCGAGTTTTCGAAATTCGGGTGTACAGTCCTGCGTATATGTGACGTATATATTATATATACGTATATATGTATATACGGAAAATATTCACTTTTTTATATATTCAAATATAGTAAAAACTCAAATCAATACCTTTACTTTCTTTTGATGACTGGAGCGCGATCCGGCTCGAAGGACCAATGTTTTCTTTATGAATAGATGAGTTGAAAGGTTGATGTGATGAGTGTTGTTAATTGTATATTGTTTATTGTTTTCACTGTTTAAGGTTATTTGTACAATGTATTTCTATTTAATGTGAATGTGAAGTTTGGTGTTCTCTGTGTACGTCTTCCTTGTCTTATGATCGCAGCAAAAGTGACCAGCGAAGGACGTCGCTGCTGAGCGTCGGCCGTTCGTTCGACCACTCACGACTCCGTGGTGAGAAGCTCGCAGTCGAGCTTTCGGGTCGCCTCTTCTAAGCCGCGACATGTCAGCAGAATGAGAGTCAGCTGACAAGCGCAGTCAGAAGAGGCGACTCGAGGCGAGCGGCGTTTGGCGTAAACAAGTAGGCTTGAAATGTTCATATTATTAAATTATGCTGATTCTCAAAGTCCTCGGGTATTTCATCAACTCTGCTAGCTACAGTATTTCGACTTATACTTATACTTTTAAATTTTTGTTTTTGTGCTGGACATAATACTTCCGCCGCTTTAATTAAGCATTCACTAATAAACTCCTCTTCAGTAAATGGTTTCGATCTGCTTGCGATTAAATGTGGTAACATATAACTAACTTTTACAGCAGCTGTATTTTCTTTTTATTTTTTTTTTTTTTTTATTCACTTTGTTATTTTTGAAGAATTGATTTTAATTCCTTCAATTTGTCTTCACGAAATTTAGCAACGTATTGGTCATATTTTGCGTTATGATTTGGGAAATATTGCCTTTTAAGATTATATTCCTTAGCGACCGAGTTTTTACATATCAGGCATATTATTTTATTCCTGTTTTGGACACAAAAATATAGCAGTTGCCATTTTTCTTGAAAATTACGATGTTCATTCTCAATTGTTCTTTTCTTACTCATTGTTTTTGAAGTTTCAATAAATATTTTATTAAATAAGTTTTTAGATTAATATGAATAAAACCAAAATTCACTTTAGAGTTAAAAATATTCGCAAACGATTGAGCAAACACCGGACTTTTTACGACTTATCCAAACATGAGCTGTGATGAATGTGACGAATTAGATATCTCCAAATTCTGTCATGTTTCTGATCGACTTTCGATGTTTCTGAACAGATTTTTGGTTGGTGACGTGAATAGACGTGTGTTGATTATCTCTGTACAAAAGCAGGAAAAACTTAGTTCATTTGGTGAAATTTTATTAAAAAACTGTTTAAAAAGTGATGATATCGCGATAAAGAGGTTGAAAAGACAAGGCAGAAATATTTTTCACAAAACTTTCCGAAAACTAAACTTAAAAAATCAAAATTTTTCTTAATTGCATTTCGCGCGCTTTTTTTCTTTTCTCTTTCTCTACTTCAATATATACATCATCAACTTTTGGGAGATGGAAGATAAAGCAAAAACTTGTGCCAGAGCTGACCTATGTAAACATTGTTGTAAAGCACTCCCCTCACCAGGTGATTTCATAAGGTGCCAGCAATGCAAGGCCGGCTACCATTTCTCAACATGCTGTACGCTCTCGGAGAGGAGCTATGGACAATACACAGCAGAGAAGCGAAACGAATGGAAATGTCAACATTGCAGACAAAGATCCAAGTCTGCCTCTTCGACTGGAGGAGCAGCGGCGAAGGAGGGCATGGCAGGTCCAGAACTAGCTCAAAAACAACAACCGAATCATGATTCTGGGCCAACGAACAATTTGATTACGGATATCGACACTTTACATTCTAATGTGACTGAACTTAGAACCGACACAAAGGAAATCAAAAACGTTATTGAAAATTTGAGTAAGCGAGTATCGTTTGCATACGATGATATCAAAAGTCAGTTGTCAAGTACACTGACTAAAATAAACGAAACGATGAGTCAATTAACGGAACAGGTGAAAGAACTGTCCATAAAGAATGAAGAGAAAGGCAAAAGAATTGCATCGTTAGAACAAAAAATAAATGCACTTGATCAGCAGTCTCTCGAGAATAACATTGAAATAAGAAATGCGCCGATCATGGAGAATGATGATGTTAATGCATTTGTCATAAATGTTGGAAAAGCGACGTTGACTAATGTTAAGCTAATGTTGACATTAGGGAGAGCGATATTATCGATGCTTATAGGCTAAAACAAAAAAACAGAATTATTGTAAAATTTTCAGACGTAAACAAAAAGAGAGAATTACTACAAAGGACACGAGGAAAGATAAGTACTGCATTGGTATCAACAACAACAACTTCATTTGCGACAGGTGAGAGTATTGGCATAAATAGTAATAACTCTCAGAGCATATTTATTGGCGATCAGCTTACTCAAACCAATCGTCATTTGTTGTGGATCGCAAGAAATACAGCCAAAGCAAAAAATTGGAAATTTGTTTGGGTACGCCACGGAAAAATTTACGCCAAAAAACACGAAACCACTAATGCAATAAAAATTTTCACAGAACAAGACACAGATTTAATTAACTGAATAACTGCACATACAAAAACATAATTTTTTAAATAGTCATGAATTTAACCACAAAAACATACTTTAATTATCAATCTATAGATAAAACTATTTACAGCAACTATAATCTATCATGCATTTACTTAAATATAAGGTCTCTTCGAAAAAATTTTTTATCCTTTGTAGCAGCGATTGAACATCTTATAGATACTCTTGATGTCATTGTGCTGGTTGAGACAAACATCACAGATGAGGAGATGAAACTGTACTCAATTCCAGGATTTAATGTAGAGTACACGAACAGGCAACACAGTAGGGGCGGTGGTATTGCAGTGTATTTAAAAGAAACAGCAACATATACGAGAGAACATCCTAATATAAACACAAAATCTTTTGAAAATCTACAAATCTCATTGATGACCAACAGACAGTCTTTCTCGTTAATTGCTATCTATCGACCACCAGCTCATAGTGTTAATATGTTCATAGATGAACTGGAGCAAAAAATTAATCATAGGAATAAAAAGCAAAACATGGTAATCATAGGTGACATGAATATAAACTTGCATTGTAACGATCGTAACAGCACTGTTGAATATCAGGAGATGCTTTCCTCTAATGGTCTGCTGAATTGTGTTGCTGGAAGCACAAGAATGGACTTGAACAGGGGGACAGAAACGTGTATTGATCATTTGTTCATGAGGTGCGGTAGGTGCAAAGTTGAAGCTGGCGTAGTTACATCAAATATATCGGATCACTTCTCCATATGGTTTGCAGAAAAATTTTCTGAAGACGTAAGATGTGAAAAGGCACAACAAGAACATAGCATAATAGATGGTAAAAAAGTAAATGAGAAAATTGCTTCCACAAACTGGAATGAATTCTTACAAATCGAAAATGTTGACATCCTCAGTAATAAAATACAAACAACCTTTAACGATATTTACAACAGCTCACGCGAAAAACCGAAAGTATATAAGCAACGAAAGCCACATCCATGGTTAAACAACGATATACTAGCATGTTGCGACCAACGTGATAAGTTGTACAGAAAATGGCGCCAAAAGCCGAAAGATAAAAATAGAGAAACACAATATAAAGTATACAGAAATGTTGTTAACAACAAGTTAGTAAATGCTAAAAATAAATATTATAGAGAAAAATTTCATGAGTACAGAAATGACAGTAAAAAAACGTGGCAAACTGTTAATGAAATTCTAGGGAAAAGAACACAAAATTTAGATAGTCAAATACTTAAAAATTTTGAAAATCAAAATATAAACAATATAACAAATGCGTTTGCAGAAACTTTCCAAAGAAATATACAAAACTCAGTACATGATTGTCAAATAAAAACACTGGACACGAGAATTGATTCAAACGTAAACTCTATGTACTTAAGCGAAGCCAGTGAAGATGAAGTTTATAATATTATTGCAACTCTTAATGTAAAAAAATCTCCCGGATGTGATGGAATAAGGCCGAAAGACCTGAAAACTAACAGCGAGATTCTGGCTCCAGTCATAACCAAATTTATCAACCTAAGCATAAAAGATGGGAAAATACCAAACACTCTTAAGCAATCAATTGTAAGGCCAATATATAAAAGTGGTTCAAAATCTACTCTTGAAAATTATCGCCCTATATCAATTTTACCTATACTCGAAAAGATCCTTGAAGAAATAGTATGTCGACGACTTAAGAGTTTTATTGAAAGATATAAGATAATACATCCAAGTCAGTATGGCTACCAGAGTGGCAAAAATATAAATAAAATTTTAGGAAATTTCGCAAACAGCTTGAGTGCGAGCCTGAGCAAAGGCCATCATAATCTAGCGCTATTCTTAGACTTCAGCAAAGCATTTGATACACTTTCACATGAAAAATTAATTACGTCACTGGAACGCGCAGGTGTTCGTGGAGAAAGTCTAATGTGGTTCAGAAACTATCTAACTCTGAGAACATTTCGAGTCAAAGTCTCTAAAGAATATAGTGATGAAATGAGGTTGTCGTATGGTGTCCCGCAAGGATCTAAGTTGGGACCACTGATGTACATAATTTATGCGAATGACATGTTGAAAGCAATAAAAAATAGTGAGGCATTTGCTTACGCGGATGATACTGCATTGGTGGTTTCGAACCGAAATCTAAACGTGGCAATTGAACGAATGCAAGAAGACTTTAATGCAATCACGAGATGGTCTCATGACAATGGACTGATATTTAATATATCCAAAACAAAAATAATGCATATTAGACCACCACATTTTTTATATGATGAAATCCGTATAGTATTTCATGACCGAAACTGTCTTCATGCAAATGCTTGCAACGAAGAAGTGAATACCGCAGACGACAAATGCGATACTTACGTTGAATTGGTGAAAACTTACAAGTATCTTGGAGTGATAATTGACCATAGATTAAACTGGTACGAACATATAGAAGCACTTCAGAAAAAGATTAAGAAGATATCGTACTTCATTTACCATTTAAAAAACTCGTGCAATTATTCCGTACTCAGAAAAGTCTATATGGCGCTTTGCGAGTCGGTTCTAAGGCATGGGATCACAGCGTGGGGCTCATCAATTAGATGCAAGCAATTGCAAAAAAGTCAAAATTATGTTCTAAAAATTTTGGCCAAAAGAAAACATAAAAATTATACACAGTTTTCCCACATGTCATTGGCAAATTACTTAGGTTTACTAAATATCAGTGGCATTTTTAAATATACGTTGTTGACAGAATTCTATGGAAACTCCCGTTTCAGAAATGTTATTCAACACTCGTACGAGACACGAACGAGGCAAGATGGAAGATACAGAGTTCAACAATACCACAACGAATATGGAAGAAAATCCCTGAACGTCTTAGTTCCGATGATCCTTAATCAGTTGCCAGTAGAGCTGGTTAACCTGTAGACCATATTCCAAAGGAAAAAACGTATTAAAGAGTTTCTGATACAAAATGAAGGTTGAAGTAATTACTGCTAACATATCTAGTTTGCTTACTTTCTGTTAACATAACTAGTTTGAGAAACTTTATTTTGAGTATAAGTATTATAAGTATGTTGAATTAAAAACATTTCCTTTTCTGCTAAATTTTTAAGTATAGTTTTTCTGGATTGTAAAAACAGATTAAAGTAACAATTTATGAAACCACAATAGTGTATATGTAAAGTAGCACAACCAAATTAATTGGTAACGAATATTGGAAGAATTTTTTATTCCTACAGACAAGTCCACAGGACTTCGCAGGATAACTGATTGATTGTACTGAAATGTTGAAATAATAAATAATAAAAATAAATAAAATAAAATAAAACTTCTGTTTTTATCACCGTTATATTTTTTGTTTTTATGTGCCTTTTCAATTTTGTTATTTGGTTTTCGTTTTCGGCTTTTTTGTTGCGAAGGAACAAAACGAAGACAACTTACTCCAGAACGAAAAACAACGATGCTAAATCCCACTTCCGAACAACACTCACTCACTTCCGTGCAATAACAACAATAACCAACAAAAAAAAACCAAAATGACAACCAATTGAGAGTTTCAAGAGTGAGCATAAGCATTTTGTTGTTGTGCACTTTTTTGTTCGTTTCTTATTAGAATGAAAACAAAATTGAAGTCTTCAATTGAGGCAAAGCAAACGAAGACAAAGCAATCGAATTCTAGCAATCAAATTGTAATATGGTGGAAGTTATTTTGTACTATAAATATTATACTACATTCACCTTACTGCGCTGCCGCCCCATAGCGGCAGAGTGGTACTTTTTCATGGAATAATAGCGCATGTAATCTTCTTCTTCTTTGAGTCAAATATAATATCTCTTTATTATTTATACTTATTGTGGTTCTTCTATACATTGTATACCCTTTGATCAAAACTTTATGTTTAAAAATTTTTAAAAAGTCTCGACGGGCCGTAATGAATGTATTGGCGGGCCGCATTCGGCCCGCGGACCGCTTGTTGACATGCTTGGTTTAAAACATACTCCAAATTCTTTCTACAAATTTATCGATTCAGAAGTGTCAGACGTGGAATTCGAGTCAGTTGTGTGGAATTTAAAGTTTTCCGGGGCTTAAGAAGTGCAGTTAAATGCACATTGAAATTAAATTTAGAGAAATCGGAAATACAAATTTCCTGTTTCAAGTTGAAATACGGTTAATGGTTAAGTGTAGTGATCAAATTTTAATTGTGTTTTCATCGAAAAAAATGTTTTAAAATAGTTATATCCACATGAAGAAGACTGGAGTAAATGAAAGGATTAGACCGAGCGAAACTAGGTGACATGCAGACAAAACCGAGCAACAGATCAAATGGCCAGAGATTGACCGCAGCAGGAGAAAACCTGTATTAAATAGAGGAAGGAACAAATTAAATAACGATTTGGAAAGATTATATGTTGTAAAAAAGAATAACAACATACATAATAAAAAGTGTTTTAAAGTAGTGTTTTAATGAGAAAGCAGGCAAATAAAAAGATATATAAAATATCCGTGGGAATTATCTTAAACATTTTACAATTCATACAAATGGAAATTTTAGATATTAACAGGGAAAGGAACACCTCTGTGAAAATTCAGAAGATTACCAATGCAGTATATTCCACAAAACGTGATGGAGAATAGAGTACAACCTCCGAAATACATCCCATGTTGAGAATCGAGGCATATCGGAAGCGGCAACAAATACGAAAGGAAAAGGAGGCTACAGCAATACCGCAGACAGAGAGAAGAACGGAACCCAAAAAGCGGCGCGGTGGTAATTTGGCGAAGGAAAGAAAACTATTAGCTCACTTAAGGGCGGAAGTAAGAGATGACGTAGACCCAATCCCATGGGATAGAATATACAAGGTGTGGGAGAAGATAAATCAACTGGAACAAAAGTTGAAACAACTCAAAATGAAAAGGGACCAACATAACAAAATGAACTGAATGATCCATTTACACTTCCAATAATAAAAATAATAGTAATTAAGGAAAATCTTTTTTATGAAAAAAAAATATATATCTATAATAAAGAAAAAAATTGTTTCAATTAAGTCAAGAAGACAAGTTAAGTAAATTGTCGAAGACGCCTTTAAAGTTATTAACAGAAACAATTAACACTACCAAGAAATTACCTCACTTATTTAATTGTTCGAATTCGAGATTGCAAACGTTGCAGTTTTTTTGCCGCTACAAGACAAGACAAGACAAGGTTTTATGAGTAGAATAAAAAGTTGAACAATACAAGACAGCAGCGAATTTGGCTAATTAATGCCAGAATCTGTACAACAACCTAAATACATACATACTGTTTACGCCAAACACTCATTCTGGCTCGACCGCATACCTTAGCGCTGCTCTTTCGCCCTCCCAGAGAAAGCAGCGCCATCTACTACCCTGTAGATGCAAATGCATTGCACGTCGGTCAGCGCAGCCAACCTCCCGGACTGCGACCTGTCAACTTTTGACAGGTCAATGAGTTTTTGATGACTTCCGCCCCCAACTTAACTTGACTTTACTTTCGTGACTTGAACTGACGCTTACCTTTCGATACGATCGCGACGTGACCTTAGCTATTTGTGATCTCCACCTGTGAAATAGTTTCGACTGTGCAACCTCCACGCGAATGCCTTTTAATTATCCCCACAACCATCATCACCACAAACATTAACAACACAATCATCACCACACACACACCGCACCATCAACACAAACACCAACCTCATCTTCACCATCACCGGCTTCACCGTCATCAACATCGAAACATCGGTAAGTCTTTTAATCCACCTGTCACTCTTACTCTTATATTATCTTATATATTATATATCGGTGTGTTGCGCTTACCTCCGCACACATCCCCCACACAAACATTTGGTCCTTCGAGCCGGATTCCCCTCCGACCACTCGATCCCCCTGTATATAATATATAAAAAGTGAAACCCCCCCCCCGTTTTTCAAACATCAAATTACGTTCACGTAATATCGGTACAAAATTGTCGATCGGTTCGGTGTCGTGCGTGTTTAAATATTACATACCGTGAATATTTCCCCCATCTCCTCCCTTTCGTGTGTTTCTGTACATCAAGTACGAACACGTTCAGTGACGTCAGGTGTTTTCTGTACTCGAAGTACAAAACACGTTCCGTGACGTCACGACTAGACACAATAAGTCGCTCTCTCAGCGCAAGTGAAGCATCCCCTCTCCCCCCCCCCCCCAGTAGCGTTTCCCCTTGATGAGAAACAATTGCAACTCATCAAGCAACTTTATATTGTCTTGTAAATACACATGGTAATTTACACTGTGTGACAAAAATAAAATATTAATACGTATTTCTCAAGATTATTTGAGTTTTATTTAAAGTTTTCCCAAGTTTAATTCAACTCGAATTAAATTAATAGTTTCGCTTTATATTTTCAACCGCGGAATAAATTAATATTTTTCGGATTTATTTCAGCCGCGATTTAAAGTGTTTTTTCTAAAGATTAATTCACGCGAATTAAATTAATATTTTTCCCGATTTATTTTAACCGCGCTTTAAAGTGTTTTGTCCAAAGTTTAATTCACGCGAATTAAATTGAAATATTTTCACTATTTATTTCAACCGCGCTTTAAAGTGTTTTTTCCAAAGTTTAATTCACGCGAATTAAATTAGTATTTTTTCCGATTTCTTTCAACCGCGCTTTAAAGAGTTTTTTCCTAAGTTTAATTCACGCGAATTAAATTAATATTTTTTCCCGATTTATTTCTCGCGATTTAAAGTGTTTTAGTTCCAAAGTTTAATTAACCCACATTAAATTAATATTTTCTCGCGATTTAAAGTGTTCCTTTTCTCCAAGTTTAAGTCAACGCGAATTAAATTAAATAGTTGTTCGACATTTTCAATTTGAAGTGCCTTTCCAAAATTGAATTGAATTCGAATTAAATTAATTTTCGCGTCATACTTCTGACCGCGAGTTGAAGCATTTGTGCCTCGTTTGATTTGACTCGAAGTAAATTAATCGGTTTTCGTTATATTTTCCACGGCGAATCCCAGTTGTCGTTCGACTCGAATTAAAGGTGCTACTTCAACCCCTCGTATAAATCACCCTTATTTACACTCTGTCAACCCCAACTCGTGAGTTTAACTCAATATATCCAAATTCTCGCTTCCTCGTTTCGGTAAATTACTCCAATGGACCCCCTAACTAAATTTATAAATGCTTCCGACGCTTTGGAAGAATTCGAAGACGAATATAACCACATTCCGGAACGCGACCACTCGGGTTTCTCGCTGGCCATTCACCAGGAAGAATTCAAAGCCAGACCTGAAATTAGCATATGCCTCATGCTTGGAATACCTCAGCGGCCGTGCCGACCCAGATGCGCGAAGCGCCGATATCACCGTGGTTAAGACCAAGTACCGGCAGTGTTACCAGGTTTACGTGCGTGTCTCCGCGAAAGTGAGTGAACAGCAGCATCTCGTTGCCCCCAGTTCCTCTCCGCTGTTTATGTCGGCCACGTGGCCCTCTTCTGGCCCCCGCTGAACCGGCGGTACTAAACTCCCCCCTCAAGATTGTTAATAGATGTCTAAAAGTGAAAGCCATCTGTGAGTACCTCACCGAACTCACTTGTGATTTTACGCGATGGCAACCTCCCTCCAACGCAGTGGAGACTCGGCCGCGTGACTCACCTTTATCCCGGTGCCGACAAGAGAACACGCGTTGCCGTCCCTGAGCAGCGCTCCTTAGTTCCACGAATGCAGCCCAATCTGCTGGTCACTCCCACCCCTGACCAACCCGAGGATTTAAACCCCAAATAGCGTACGCGTGACTAAGGCGAAACCCCCTTCTTCGTGTGTCTCTAACCTGAGCAAAGTTGCAGTACTGCAAGGCGGGCGGTATGTTTACGCCAAACACTCATTCTGACTCGACCGCATACCTCAACGCTGCCCTTTCACCCTCCCAGAGAAAGCAGCGCCATCTACTACCCTGTAGATGCAAATGCATTGCACGTCGGTCAGCGCAGCCAACCTCCCACTCTGCGACCTGTCAACTCTTAACAGGTCAAAGAGTTTTTGATGACATCCGCCCCCAACTTAACTTAACTTTAACTTAACTTTACTTCGTAACTTGAACTGACGCTTACCTTTCGATACGATCGCGACGTGACCTTAGCTATTTGTGATCTCCACCTGTGAAATAGTTTCGACTGTGCAACCTCCACGCGAATGCCTTTTAATTATCCCCACAACCATCATCACCACAAACATTAACACCACAATCATCACCACACACACACCGCACCATCAACACAAACACCAACCTCATCTTCACCATCACCGGCTTCACCGTCATCAACATCGAAACATCGGTAAGTCTTTTAATCCACCTGTCACTCTTACTCTTATATTATCTTATATATTACATATCGGTGTGTGGCGCTTACCTGCGTACACATCCCCCACACAAACACATACAATTAGAGAAAACTCATAAATAACTGAAACGAAAGTTGCGGGAATTTATATCCACAATTTGGTCAATTTTCAAAAAGACAGTAAGCAACAAAAAAAACTTAGAGCTGGTAAAGGCTAGAGTAGGGATCTAGGAGACATTACAAGTGTAGAAAGAGCAGACGCAATATTCGAGGAAGCTGATATTCCTAAATCAGATAATAGAGAATAAGACAGAAGATTCAAAGATATGGGAATCAGAATTTAACACATTAAACAATAGATACGATAACTATTTAGTAGATAAAGTGTTTCAGGAAGATATACTAAGGAACATTAGAGGGAGAGAAACAAAAACTAAGGCAATTATTAAAGAAAAAGGGGCTAACCGAGAAAACGTTAAATAAAACATTAGAACACAATTACGGGAAGACTCTACTTCTTTAAAAGAAGCAAATAAAAGAATACAAGAGTTAAAAGAGTAGAATCGACTTTTAAGTTAGAAAGTATCGCTAGACCACGATCAGACGCTTTTTCATAAGGAAGCTACTCCGTCCGCAGTTAGCCCAAAGAATACAAAGTCATTCCAACAAATAAAGACGACATATAACGGGCATAAAATGGGTATATGAAAGATAGCGAACATTACGAATAGACTGGTACCGCTCTTTTCTAGAACACAGTCGCCAGACTTACGAGGCGAAGTGTACAAATTTATATAAGGGTGCGAATTAGTCGCAAGAGATGTAGGTACAGACAACCTTCAGGACTACATAGATTGCATTAAGCAGAGGTTACATGGGGATGCCTTTGATTTATTGAGGTTACAACGCTTCAGTATCCTAGACGAATTCCACCTCACATTAGAGTTGGGTAGTTCGTGAACGAACTAGTTCAATTGAACGAATCACTTGCGTGAACTATGAGATCTAGTTCACAGATCTTAGTTCTTTTAGTTCAGTCGCTCTAGACTGGCCCCCCTTTAATTCACTCGGTCTCCTAGTTCAGTAGGTTCTAGTTCTTTCGTTCTTTTAGTTCAGCAGTTCGTTAGTTCGTTTCAGTTCAGATGCTCGTTTTTGTGTATGTTTCATCTCTGATAAGAACTAACGAACTAAATGACCGAGTAAAGTACTGAACTAAATGAGCGAACGAACTACTGAACTAAATGACCGAGTGAACTTTATGAACGAACTAGTTCACGACAGCTGATTGAACTAGAAAGATCGCTCTCTGTAGTGAACTATAATGCCCAACACTACCTCACATCAAAAGAGGGTAGAATTCGGTTTCCTTAGACTCAGTGATAATAGGTATTCGAAGTTGTAGCCAATTACGTAACGAAGATGTAAGGCAGTTTGCAAGACGCCTAAACGCACTACGAACACAGGCAATAGATAATAAAATCGAGCTGTCCATAACGGAAACCAAGATAGGGCACTGTTGAGTATGGTGGAAGGGGCCGCAGAGAAATCGTTTAAAACAGAATTAAAGGACCCCACATTGAGAATTTATATGCTCAGCGTTACGGGGAAAAACATCACCCAAATGGTAGAGTTAGCGTTTGATGCGCTCGCAAATATACACAGAAGTAACCCCCTTCCACCCAGAGCCCTTAAACATCAACACGAATTCACTTTTTCTTGCCACCATGCGATATAACCAAACAGAGCAAATTCAACATAAAAGTCAAGGCAGAACTCAGGCAACCAACCAGGATACAAAATACTCCACAAGGAGCGGTAGAGAGAATAATTTGCTAATTTTTTAATAAGCGAGGGCATACCAGAGATGATTGTTTAACTCGCAAGAACACACGAGCCAAACTGGAGGTGTGACAAAAGGGAAAGCCACGAAAGTGGGGCAAATAACACATCAAATGCCCAATAACCGGAGCCGGGAGAATCAACAATGGAACCGACTCCCTCCGAATTGGCAATCAAACCAAGTCCAACAAAACTGGTATCCAAAACAACCCCAGGAAAATTGGCATCAAAACTAATTCCAATAAAACTGGAAACAAAAACAGTAAATAAACCCTACCCCAAATGTACTTAACGGGTTCGGCCGAACAGACCGAATCAAACGCTATGTCAATAGACCAGGAGTAGGTGTAATAGACCAGGATATATGGTAAAAAATTGTGAGGTGAAAAAGAATTGGGAAGCGTTCCGCAGATATCGTTAGGGAAACTGTCAAGGGCCCAGAACAGACCAATCTGGATCCCAAAAATATTAGTAACTTAAGGGCAAATGAAGGAGTAACAGTAATTTACACATAAAATACACATAATTACAAATAAAATCGTAATTAGTCCGATATCGGAAGCGATTGTTGAAACGTTACCAACTTCAAGAGGCTTAAAAATTAATACCAAGTTAAAGAATACTGATAATATTGAAAACAACGTCACAGAGGGAAATCATATGTTTGAAGAAACAGTTGATTCAGAGATGCTCACATTTAGAGAGAAAAATCAAGGTTTAGACCCAAACGTTCCTTAGTCAATGTATAAGTTATCGAATAACAATAGAAAAACCGAAACAGGAGTATCTAACTGGAATCAAACCCAGTTAAATGACGTGTTCATTAAATAAGCGGAGCCTTTGTATTTGTTGCGGTTGTGTGATCACAGAAAGATCAACTACTATGAGCCATAATAAGGTACAGTACTTAAGTTTAACGCTACACGTTGTGTCACTTTAACAAGGTGTGACGTTTGAACGTCTGTTGGTGTTGGCCACTGGAAAGGATGCCGATAATAGTGGACTTTATGACTGTGAAACCCTGGCAAAGATGCCGATGTTAGGGAGTTTTAAGGTCAGGCAAGGATGCCGATGTATTGACCAGAGTCAAGAAAGAAAACAACTATTGTTGTTAGGTGTAACTTTAAGACTACTTTATTCAATAATACTTTTGGCTTTTTATAACTAAAATTATGCTTACAACGCATTTTACAGTGACAATTATTGCTTACTAATTCTAGTGTAAAATAATAACATTGTATGAATAGAGCAAAAAAGGTGAATAATACTTAGCCATTACAGTCTGCATTGCTAGCGTTATTGTGTTGTGACATTCAACACGGTTGTTTATATGGGACACAAGTTCAACAGCATTTGGCTGTGCTTAATTATTGCATAGCCTGCATTATTGTCTAGAGTGTTGACGAATGGTATCTGGAGTAAGGTGAATGACCATAAGATCATTGCACGGTATGTCACACCTCACCCCTAAGAGAAAAGAAAAATATATTTTTAAATAGATTTTTTTTTTGTTTGACGTATTTTTTTCGGTGTATTATTATATTTTCTTATTACATGTAAATTACAATATTTAGTTTCGTATTTCGTAATCGTACCATATGTCAACCTTACTTGATTTCATAATTTACTTAGCCGTGACTTTTGCGTTATTTTTCCATATCATTTCTTTTGACATTTTCTTTCTTCTTAATTAATTCTTTTTTTTTTGAAATTTTTATTTAATCTAATTTCTGTTAATCCTAATGTCTTTTTCATGTATCTCATTTTGTTCATTTTCTCTTAATACTTGGTTATTTATTAATTCATTTCCTCTTAGTACTGATTTATTTATTAATTCATTCATTTTCTCTTAATACTAATTTATTCATTAATTCATTTTCTCTTAATACTAGTTTATTTATTAATTCATTTTCTTTTAATCCTAATTTATTCATTAATTCATTTTGTCTTAATACTAGTTTATTTATTAATTAATTTTCTTTTAATCCTAATTTATTTATTCTTTCATTTTCTTATTTAATAATTCATTTTCTTTTAGTACTAATTTATTCATTAATTCATTTTCTCTTAATACTAGTTTATTTATTAATTCATTTTCTTTTAATCCTAATTTATTCATTAATTCATTTTGTCTTAATACTAGTTTATTTATTAATTCATTTTCTTTTAATCCTAATTTATTTATTCTTTCATTTTCTTATTTAATAATTCATTTTCTTTTAATACTAATTTATTCATTAATTCATTTTCTCTTAATCCTAACCCGGGTGTCTATAACTATATTTTATGATACGTTTATATGCATTTGTATGTATATGTATTTATTTCATTTCATTTCCCATATATATGTATATTTTTTTTTTCTCTAGACTCCGTAGAAAGACCTGATTCTGTTTTTATGAACCGTTACATGCTTATTTCCTATTTTTATGACCCAATTTACTCCCTTTTCACCTACAACTTCTTAAGGACCTGTATAAATTGGGTCTAACTTCTTACCACATTCATTTTTCAATAATACTAAACTACCTTCTTCAAAGTTCTTGGACTTTGTATTGAACTTATTATCGTATTTATTTTTCCTACTCTGTTTCCCCTTCAGCAGTATTTGTTTAGCATCTTTCTGTACTGTTTGTATTTTGTTTCTCAGTTCTATTGCGTAGTCTTCATAATTATAAACCGGATCTATTCTATTGCTTAAGTTTGATGGTAATTTGCATTGTCTACCATAAACTAGCTCAAAAGGTGAGTAATTAGTTTCGGAATGTATTGATGTATTATAACTGAATACGTAGTAAAGAAGCCACTCGTCCCAGTCACTGTGTTGGTTTGAGGTGTATGTTCGTAGATATGAAGCTAAATTTTTGTGATTATTTTCCAAAGATCCAATGCTCTCGTGATGATAGGCTGTTGAGTGTAGCTGTTGTATTTTCAATAACTTGCAAATTTCTTTAAAAATTTGGTTTATGAATTCTATTCCCTGGTCCGAAACGATTTGGTCAGGAGTTCCATATTTTAATATGAAATTCTCGACAAAAGCTTTGGCTACTGTGTTAGCTGTTTTGTTTGGAATAGGTACTGCTTCGATAAATTTTGTTAGTTCATCTTGTATGGTAAGGATATATCGCGAGACTCGTTCGGTTGCGTCTAATGGTCCTACTAAATCCATGTATATTTTTTCAAAGCATGTTTCCGCTGTCGTTGTTATAGTCATTGGTTGCTTGTTTGGCTGGATATGTTTATTTCTTTGGCAATTTTGGCAATGTTTAACATAAGTTACTACATCATTTTGCATACCGGTCCAATAGTATTTCTTCTTTAAACTCTATAGCATCCGCATAACCCCTGCGTGTCCGCTTGTCGGTAATACGTGATAATCATTTAATAGAATTTTCTGCATTCCTGGATCCTTTACTTCAATTATATTAGTCATTAGGTGCACCTTTGTATTCAACATTTTGCTTATAAGCTCCTTCAATCTATTTTTGTTATTGTGTGAATGATTCCTTATCCTTAAGAGTTTTTACTGTTCTCTATTCTACCATTGCTAGTTTGTGTTCTTTAGGGGTTAGAAGTTCTTGTAATTTTGCTTCGTCCGATTTCTCCACGGATTGTCCACTCTTTTTTTCCTTTGCGCGTGCTCTAGTTGTCACTCCTGCATATAAAATTTTTAACTCATCGGAAGTTATTTTTATGCGACTTAGTGCGTCCGCCGCACAATTATCTTTTCCTGGTATATATTCCACGTAAAAATCGTATTCTTCCAATAAAAGTCGGAATTTTGTAAGTCGGCTTGATGGTTCTTTCAAAGAAAATAGATATACTAATGGTCGGTGGTCAGTTAATACTTTAAATCGGCGCCCGTAAAGATAGGGCCGAAAATGCTTTATTCCCCATACTATTGCAACTAGTTCTTTTTCTATTGTGGAGTAATTTTTCTCTGCTGCATTCAGCGTCTTACTTGCGTATGCAAGAGGTTAAAAATCAAAGTTTGATAACACTGCTCCTAGCGCGTATCCCGAAGCATCCGTTCGCAAAATGAATTCTTTATCGAAGTTTGGGAACTGTAAGACTTTTGGGCTTGCGAGGATATCTTTAAGTGTTTCGAACGCATTTTTACAGTCGGTGCTGAAATTGAATGTAACCTTTTTCCTGAGTAGTGCATTTAATGGTATTGTAATAGCCGCAAAATTCGGAATAAATTTTCTGTAATAGTTCGCGAAAGAAACGAATCTACGCACTTCGTCTGGATTAGTAGGCACCGGGTAATTTCTAATGATCTTAGATTTTTCGGGATCTGGACGTATGCCCTTTTCAGAAATTATGTGCCCAAGATATAAAACTTCCTTATAGAAGAAATATACATTTGCTGAGGTGTATTTTAAGATTTGCCTCTCTGAGTCGTTGAAAAACGTCCGCTAAGTTCTTGTTATGTTCCTGCAAACTTCTACCAAAGACTATGAAATCATCTGAATATATGAAACATCTTGAGTACGTTAATCCGGGCATGGCAATAGACATAATGCGTGAGAAGGCACTTGGGGAGATTTTTAAACCCATTGGTAAACGTGTCATTTGATAATGTCCCTTTTCTGTGGAGAACGCAGTACATGGTCTACTTTCCTTGCTTAATTTTACTTGATAGTAACCTTGGCGTAAGTCAATACAAGAGAAGTATTGAGCTCCTCCTAACATGTCAAAAATGTCTGCGATGTTCGGTAATGGGAATTTATCATCCTGAATTCTGTCGTTAACCTTACGGTAATCAATCACTAACCGGTATTTTCTTTCCCCCGTGATCGGATCTGGCTTCTTTGGAACAACCAGTATGGGCGAGTTCCACGCTGAAACAGACGGTTCCGCTATACCATCCTCTATCATTTGTTCTACTTGTTTTTGGATTTCTTCTTTTTGAACATGTGGGATTCTGTATGGTTTGCTGTAAATTGGAGCTACTCCTTCCTTTATTGCAATGTGTGCTTGTTTTACTGGAGTAACCGTAAGGGGATCACCTTCGATATGGAATATGTCATGATACTTCATGCATAACGAGCGTACTTCACGTTTTTCCTCTTCGTTTAAATTATTCAAATTCAAAGTTTTCAGTACTTGATTGACTCGTTCTTGTGATGCTTTTACCTGATTAGTCTGTATCATGTCATAATCTTTTGGCGGTTCTGAGTCGGGTTCTATCCACTTAATGCGTACTTCGCTGTCTCTGGTGTTTAGTATCCTTACTGGTATTTTTCCTTGGATATTTGCAGATATCGAACCGGCCATGTATACACCCTCGCAGAGTTCTTTTGGATGAAAAATTCGTTCTCCTACCTGTTTTGAATTGAGCTATTAAGTTGCTTCACATCGCGGTGCTAATGTTACTATAGTTAAATCATTTTGTTCATGGATGCGTAGACTAATATTGGAATTGTACCCAAGTTTGAAATTTAAGTATAGAGTCTCTAAGTATATTTTTGCCTCATGTTGCCGTAGGAAGTCTACTCCTATGATACCGTCAGTCGGAACTGGAAAAGTATCCGATACTATATGAAAATTATGTTCAATTAATTGGCAATTAAAGTTTAATGAAGTTTTACACGTTCCTATGGTTTCTAACTCTCCCGATATTCCTGTTATAGAAGTTCTGGCTTGTCTGTTAATTAATTGTAGACGGATCCTACTTTCATTGCACATATTAAAGCACCTGTGTCTATCAAAAGAGTTTTATGTCCATTATGTAGCCGTATTTTAACATATAACCCATTTGGTAATCCTCCCGTCATCATAGATGCCGGTAAGTTGTGGGCTACTGGCTTTCCCCCAATTGGTCGGCTGCCCGTTCGGAGGCTATCTCGTTTCCCTCGTTCATAACTAAAACTCTGTTAAAACCTCCATTGTCCTCCTGGGTTGACCGTTGAAATCTATTTCGGCCATTTTGTTGTACGAGTAACCTTGATTACTAGGTTGCCCTACGTTTCTACCCTGTGCGGTTTGGTACTGTCTATTACTATAGTTGGTGCCGCTACTATTGTGATTACTATTATTGTGATTACCTCTGCTGTTACCTCCAACAGAGCCCCTACCGCAACTCTGATAATACCTATTGTTGTTACGGTTGTTACTTCTCTGTCCATTAGGCCTATTGTTGTCGTTGTTGCTGTTTCCATAATAATTTCTATTATTATTATTACGGCAGAAATGGCAGAAAAAGAAATGGCAGACAATGGCAGAAATTTTGTTGGTGCATCTTAAGAGTTGACCGAGATGTATGCAGCTATCAACTCCAAAGAGCGCGCAAATACTGTCACTACGTCTTTAGCTACTGTCACTACGACTTTAGCGATCGGTGAAGCTGCATCTTAAACGCGTGATGGGTGATTCGATATTAACCTTTGAGCAGATGCACACATTGTTGGCATCGAGAATATCTCACTTCGTTGCAGCAACGGCTCAAGTGGTGTCGCACCCAACTAAACATCCAGGTCGACGACATAGCCATCGTTAAAGAAGCGAATCAAAGCCTTTCTATCTGGCCTACGGCACGGGTATCAGCAGTTTATCCCGGAGATGACGGATTGGTCCGAGTAGCAAAGGTCCAGACTGCGAGAGGAGAGCTGACTCGTCCGACAACAAGATTGGCCGTACTTCCACGGTTCTGAAACGACGTTTCAGGGCGCCCCGGGATGTTTACGAACGCATCACCGTTCCTCGATTACATGAAATTTCGAACGACGAACTTGGACGAGAAGAACCATTTTGTTTGTTATTGATGGTTACTTTTTCTTGTCTTGTCTTGGTGCTGTCAGTTAGCTCGCATAATAATCACATAATAAATATAAGGAATTAATATACAGAATAATACATCGTGTATTATTCGCAAACAATTATTATTGTTTTCATAATACTGCTCCGCGAGTGAGTGAAGGCCAAGTTCACTTTATTAATGCAACCACAGCACTTTGCTTGGATATCCAGAAGCTTTAGTCAAGCTTTGGTTTAATTAACTTCCAAAGCTAAGTCAGCAACCGGAGCATTCGCATGGAAGGGATTGTGGAAACTAGCATTTAATAGCGAGCTTCCAAACCATGAAAACCATAGCGCTTTGCAATTGGAGTGGATTGTGGAAGCTAGTTTTCAGTAGCAAGCTTCCAAACCATTAAAACGCTTGGCTTAAAAGAACCAACGATCAGAATCCACACGCGGAAGAATTAAATTGAGAACGATTTTCTTCCGCGTATTGATATTGGCAAGATCACCATTTAAACATTGTGAAATAATGGAAATTGCGAAACACGGCATACTGACCGACTTTGGTTCGGTCAACGGGTGTGTCAACCGAGCCAACGTGGAAAGAAGAAAAGATTCCAACGAGGGTCTTGTAAAAATCTTAGAGTAAAATAGTCGCGTATAAAGTCGCGTTAAGAATAGCGTAAAGTAGTGTTAAGTCGCGATTAAGGAAATTATGTTAGTCGGACCTAGTATAACTTAAAAGTAGTGAAAGGACGTAATAGTGTCCCTAGAAATATAATACGAAAGTAGTTAATAATACCTATTAGTGTGTAAAATCAGACATAAAGTAGTGTTAAAAAGAAAAGTGTCGCTAAGAAAAATATAATAGTAACTGTTATAATAATTTTACGAAAGAAAAGTGATAAATAAAACAATAATAAAAACCCCAACGCAAGGAGTCTTCATTTGTTGTCCAGAGGACAACTCAAGTACCAGAAGACCACCCCTAGGAAAATACAACAGACTGTACCTCATTGTGGCATATAGTAGTCGATCCTTCTGTAGTCACACAACCTCCAAATGCTTCGCTTAAGGACTAATTTTGAGTGGCATTTTCGAATCAACTGTTTGTAACGTATCCACAATCGGTTCGGATGTTTGAATTACTGTTAATCCTTCATTTGGCCTTAAGTTACTAAAATTTTTGTGTTCCCAGATTATTGGCCTGTTCTGGGCCCTTGACAGTTTCCCGGACTGTTGCTTTGGGACTTCTCCCAATTCTTCTTCGCATAATATTCGAGTGTATTATGTCCTACCCTTTTGCGCAATTCACAATTAGATTGATTCCTTTGAATTCCGTTTACTGGATTCGGCTTCCGCTTTCCATACGTCTGTTTCTGCCAATTCTGTTGGTCTTGGTTGGGTTGCCAATTTTGTTTGACTTGGTTAGATTGCCAACTTTGATGATGTCGGTTCCATTGCTGATTTCTTTGATTTTGGTTGGTAGCCCTTTGATTTTTGTTGCTCGCCCCACCTCTATTGTTGTCCTTGTTGTCACAACTCCAGTTTGTCTCGTGCCCATATTTCAAACACTTTTGGCAATACGGTGTGTTCTCACTAATTAAACACTTTTCTCTCGTATGCCCACGTTTATTGCAAAATGAACAAATTATTTTTTCTTGCGGTGCTCTCGAAATGTTCTGCCTTTCTTCTGGTCTTTTATAATCCATGCAATCTACCGGAGGTCATGCGTAGGGCTCTACCGAATTCAAGTTAACTGTCATTGTAATTGTTGGTTGATGGAGGGAATTACTTCTTTGTATTTCGATCAGTGTGTTCACTGCTATTTCTATCATTTCCTCCATAGTTTTCCCTGTGACACTTAGCATGCGAATTCGAAAAGTTGCATCATATGTTGTATCTAGATCCTCCAGTAGGATACTAGAACAAACTTAATGTCGTAGATCCTTCCTCGAGAAGGATCACTGACAGTGCTGTTAACTGATGGGGGTTTCATCGTTGATCGTTCGACGCGAAGGACCACGGACGATTGTGCCACGGGCAAGGACCTGCCGTCTTGGTGGACTTAATGTTGGGATCCGGCAACCTGCCGTAGTGGATCCCCTCGCCTAGTTACCACGGGCACCAAGGTGCCGCCTTTGTGGTCCCTTAACCTGTCGGGCAATACTGCCGTCTTTCGACAGGTGCTGAAAAATAAAGACTTGGATTATGGTTCTTACTTTTATTTATTTCCAGTAATTATCCAGGGACACTCTATTGTGACTACGATTCACGCTTGCTATATTACTTCCACTCTTTTTCAATTCTTGTGTAACTACCACTCGTAGTTAATATCTGATTTCAACTCACTTCTTACAATTCAAAAGATGGGTTTATATCTCTTCCGAGATTCGTTGTTGGCCAGAATCATTTCCGCGTCGTTTTTGCAATTATCTCAAGAATTATTATATTTTTGACGCTCATTGCATATTTTGGAATGCGATGAAGTTCGCGCGCTGTTCCACTTATCGGAATGCGATCAAGTTCGGCTTTTATCTGGGCCACAGTGGTGTGTGATTCACTTGTACTTTCGAGCTTCACAATTAAAGTGCAGCCTAGAAGTATGTGTTACCACAAGTTAAGCATTGTTAATTACTGGGCCGAAAGGTATGTGGTGATAACAACGTTAAGCGTTGTTATTACCAAAGCAATGATTCTGACCTACAACATCCCTCCACCCTCGGGGAAGAAAAATTTAGTATCGTAAAACAATATTAAATTTAGTATCGTAAAACTATATTTAGTATCGTAAAACGATATTAAATTTTTCTTGTACATTTATATTTTGTTGAATTGTGGGTGGGCGTATGCTTATAATGGCTTTACATAGTGTATACTTATGTATGTTTGTGTTTTTCTTTCTTTGTGAATATCTTATGTGACATGTCAATAATGATTAATTATTAGTAATAATTACAATAATTATAATACAACTACTTATAACAATAATTACAATAAAAACAATTACAATAATAATACAATAATACAAGTGGTAAGTGCACTTCTTCGGTGTCTTCTGTGTGTAGGCTGATGATGATGTTGGTGTTGATCTTGACGTTGATGTAACTGTTGATGTTGCCGTTGTTTTAATGTCTTCTTTGTCGACTTGTTGTGCGAAATGCTGCTGCTGGGTAATTGTATTATAGTTGCTGCGGTTGAAACAGTCGCTGTTCATTTCCGCAAGAGTACGCAAGCGAGTTGCGTCGCATTGCTTACATCGCTGCTAATTTATGTATTTCTCACTTCATACTTCTGTGGCTGCTGTTTTTGTAAGATGAATGGGCCGCAGTAGATTGGGCTGGTAAACATGTGACTGCTTTACGTTCGTCACCGTCGCCGCCACTCTATGATGCATCAACTGATGTCGTCTTGAATTGTTATCTTCAAGCGATCATGATTGATTATCATTTACTGCTGAGCGACAACTGAGTTGTATCCGCCGATGAATTGCTAACTTTCTTGGCGGTACTTTGTATGTACCACCTACTATCATGCAGTAGTTTTCCGTTTCAACTATTGATGCTGTTAGCCACCTTTGATGCTTTCCATCCTATTTTTGTTTGTGATGGTTGCCATTTTGGTTGCTATCGCTAAGATGATCAGCTGTTGCAGCTAATATATATAATGTGCTGCTACCCTTCCCCCTTCGAGTTGGCTGGGTGTTATTCGTCGCCCTGGTGTCAAGTGTTGTGTTGTTGTACTTTTGCTGTCGTGATGGGTGTACATCGGCACTCCGGACAGATTCTCTGCATGCTGGATTCTTCTTGTATATACGTTATTATGTTTAACTATTTAATTTTATATACATATATTTCTTTTTCCAATCTAGTTTTATGCTATTTACAATTTGTCTACAATTACTAAGATTTAAATCATTTTTTGAGCCGTATATTATTTTAATTTTAATTAGAAATATTTTATCTTTATCAAATTTTATTACAAAATTTCTAGTAATATGTTCAATTCAATACAAGTTTTAATTCTTAACATATATCGACGTTATTCTAGTTGAATAGAATTTATTAGGCTATTGACTATGATTATTATTTTTGAAAAGTAAAAAAAACTTTTTCCCTCTTTACAAGTATTTTAGTGTATTCCCTTTCTACTTTAATATGTAGGGTGTTATATCTATTTCTTTTTCTATTTTTATTATAATTATGTTCTTTCTTTCCTTTTAATTTTCTTATTTCTTTTCATTACTAGTTTTATTCTTATTTTTTATTACTAGTTTCTTAGTTCTATGCATAAGAATGACATATAGTGTAGTAACACGTGTTTTAACATGTAAGAATGACATATAGTGTAGTAACACGTGTTTTAACATGTAACCTGTGTTTAAAAAAAAAAATATTTTTTTTTCCTCTCTTATTTCTTTAATATATTTTTATACCCTACACACGAAGTGAATAGGGTATATTCACTTACTGCTTCCGTTCGTAACGCATTAAAGGAGGCGTGACAGGTATAGAAAAGTATATATATTCTGGATCAGCGTGACCTCCTGAGTCGATTTAGCCATGTCCGTCCGTCTGTCTGTACGTCTGTCTGTCTGTCTGTCTGTCTGTCTGTGGAAATCACGATTACAAGAGAACGAATAGAGATATCTTCATCAAACTTGGTACGAATATTGCATATCATTAGAAACTCATCGGTATTGAAAATGGGCAAATTCGGACCATTGCCACGCCTACTTTTTATAGTAAATATAAATTCATCCATGCTTATAGTTTAATTTCTCAGCTTGTAGAACGAATTTGGGGTTGAAATTTTGTCCAGAAGTCCACTGTCTCTGACCAAAACAGACTACCAAAAATGGGCGTGGTCCGCCCACTAATTAAATAAAACTCGATTACAGGAAAACGAATAGAGATATTTTCATCAAATTTGGCACGAATGTTGTCTATCATCAGAAACTTATCGGTATTGAAAATGGTCAAAATCGGACCATTACCACGCCTAATTTTCAAATAAACGTGTGTAGGGTATATGAACTTCGGCCAGGCCGAAGTTAACACTCTTTCTGGTTTTGTTTTTGTTTCGGCTATTTCGAAGTTGTTCACCTTTGGTGTTTTTTGTTTTGGCTTGTGTTACAGTTTTGATTTACTGTTTTTGTTTTTGTTTTTTTTTTTCATTAATTGTTTGACTGACACTGCATTCTGCTCGTGTTCAGTTCCTCTACTTTTGCACCTGCTTTGTTGCATTGCTTGCGTTAATCGCTCAATTTTTAGCTTTTGTTTTGCTTGTTATTAACCTTATTCGTTAATATTTTGTATTTATATTATATATATACTATTTATATTAATACTATATATATTTATATTAATACTATTAATAGTATGTCTTCTTATGATATATAGCGTTTGGTGTGAATATATATATATAGTGTGTGTGTTTGTTATATGCCTGAACTAACTCTTCAGGCATATTTTTACATGTGCGTTTATTAATATAATTGCAAATGCAAATTGGCTGTGTTCTTAAAACGGAACAGCTACTTTACGTAAACCGTTTATTATCAATTAAAATGAATACAAACTAAAAAGTTCACTTCAAAAATTTATTATGAGTTTTCTTTTCTTATATTTTTACGCTTAAATAAACAAGTTGTTGCTTATTGAAACGCTATTCTGATTTTCTTTTTATTTCTTTGTTGAATTTTTCATTATGAAATTAGATGAATTTCATTCGTTATTCAAACGTAAGACGTTAAATTTAACGTCTTTAAAATTTAAAATTCTTAGTAATAAACTTAAAAATTTTAATTTCATACTATCCTATAATATATGCTATCAACCCTATTCTATATTAATTTATTATATTCTACTCCTAATAAGGTGACTATTCGATTAACTTAATGTTCTCCTAACCCTATTTTCTTAGTTAAGTGATTCTGACGGATTCCTATGTCATTGTCTAGTTAATCCTATTTTCCTGTTAATTGCTATTACATAACTTGAGTAAGTTACTGTGGAATGGCTTTTCCCTTCCCTTAATATTTAAAACTGTAGTAATTGGACTTTTAATTCCTACTACTTTATATGGCCCTATCCATATGGGAGAAAACTTATTTTTCCTAGTTTGATTCTTAATTAATACACTATCTCCTACTTTAAATTCTACTAAATTTAATTTATTATCGTATTGCCTTTTCGCTACCTTTTTTGCTAGATCCTGATTCTTTCTCACGATTTCGTGAGCCCTTTGTATTTGGAATTTTAGAACTTTTGCGTAAGCGAAACCATTACTGAAGCTCTCTACCGAACACAATTGATGAGATTGAGTCCGGCACTTAAGGAAAAACGCGTCCATTACTACTCCAGACACGACAAAATTATTCTTTTACACGATAATGCTCGTCCACATGTTGCGGCGCCGGTAAAAACATACTTGGAAATACTCAACTGGGAAGTTTTACCCCACCCGCCGTATTCACCAGACTTAGCCCCTTCTGATTATCACCTGTTCCGGTCGATGGCACATGGTCTGTCTGAGCAGCGCTTCACATCATATGAAGACACCAAAAATTGGGTAGATTTGTGGATAGCGTCAAAAGATGAAGAGTTTTTTCGACGGGGTATCCGAATGATGCCAGAAAGATGGGGAAAAGTAGTGGCAAATGATGGAAAATACTTTGAATAAAACGTAATGTACTGTTCCTTCACAATAAATTCCTAACTTTTTATAAAAAACCGAGTAAACTTATTTGTACACCTAATACTTAGTAGACCATTTTCGCACTATTTCGATTATAGCTGTTTTAGGAGAGTGTCCTATCATTGGGTGCTCTTCTCGTGATCTTTGTAGAGGACTCGTGGTTCTTCTTATTGCCCCTTTTTGGTTTTGTCGGTCGATCGACGGAACTTCCATTGACATATCGAGGTCTAGTGTTAACTTCATTGCTCCTTGCGACAGAGCTCTGCGATGGTTACTTTCTAACTCAATGAGTGAATTTTTTAACAAAATGAATACCTTCATGGTGTTTATTATAGTTACTAACTTAAATAAATTAGTCGGTTAGCGATAGGTATACGGAAAAAAATTAAATATAAATAAATGTGAATATAATTTTTTCAAAAAAAATATATATCACAATTTATATCTGTTGGAGATTAATGAATATTTTAATGCAACCTTGCATATTTCTACTGTTCTTTTTATACTCATTCTTATACATTGAAAACTTTATAACCTTTTTTTGTTCTGAATAAAACTCTGATTACAACAGGTTATGGGCCCAGGCCAAGTGCTTTTTACTCGTTCATTGAAGTAATAAATTATTTGTTTAGCGTGTGTCGCATACATATACAGTTACTCACAAAATTGAGCGTACACCCTAGTTCAAATAGCAAAATGGTGAATACTGACATCATAAGTCAATGGAAAATTTTTTTTCAAAATTCATATTAACAGATCGGGGTTCTACTAGGTAGTAACCACCATAAATATTTATTTTTACAAAGAAAACACAACAACATATTTATAAATAAGAAAATTAAGGCGAAATTCAGGTCACAAAATTGAGCATACACTAAAAGTAAACTAAAGAAAAATGTTTCTAATCCTCCAATTTTCGAATTTTAGTAGTCCGTAGGACCACCTCCTGCGTCTATTACCGCTTGCATTCGCCGTGGCATGGAAACAACCAACTTTTGAGTAAAAGATACCGATATCTCTTCCCATATTTTTCTTATTTTCTTTTTAAGACCGTCTTGCTCCTGGGATGGACATTGCGCAATTTTGATTTCACCCCACAGATGCTCTATGGGGTTCATGTCCGGAGACTGGTGGCGTTTTGAGTTGCTTTGGTGCATTATATAGCAGCCATTCTCGTACTATATGCGCCATGTGTTTGGGATCGTTGTTTTGTTGGAACCAATACAAAGCCGGGAGTTGGAGTTTTTCGGCGCTTTGACGTAAATTACGCCGTAAAATGTCCAAATAACTTTCTTTGGCCATGATTGTGTCGATGAACTCCATCGTACCGGCTGCGCTAGCTGCCATAGAACCCCATAATAGTACTGAGCTCAGCCATGTTTCACAGTGGCCACTAAATTCTTGTTTTGGAGCTGAGAATTCGGTTTTCGCCAAACAATTTGCTTTCCATCTGAGCCCCGGAGGTTTATTTCTGTCTCATCTGTGAACATTACGTTCTCCCAAAAGCTCAGAGGCTTGTTAACATGAGCTCTAGCAAGCTCCAATCATTTCTTTTTGTTTGCAGGAGATATGAATGGCTTCTTGCGTGCGATACGTCCATTGAAATTGTTTTTTCGAAACACACGACGAACTGTTTCAGTGGATACAGACTTTTTTATGGTTTTGGATACTTCTATTGTTAATTTGGGAACGCTAATCTTGGGATTTATTTTCACTTTACGAACAGTTCTATTCAGCCTCTCACACTGTGTGGACCTGTCATAATGTGTGATTTGTGTGCTAATTGTAATTCCGAAATTGAAGGAAATTCAGACGACAATCTTGTTTGCTGCTCTATTTGTGGCCTAACCTTTCATATTAAATGCGTTCATTTACAGTCACATATTGTGAAATTAATAAAAACTAATATCAACTTAATGTGGCGTTGCAGTTTTTGCGCGAATAGTTGTTTTAATCTTTGCAAAAAAGTCAACTCTCTTTCGCATAAAATCAATGCTCTCCGAAGTGAAATTTCCAATTTTGAAGGGGTGCTCGCAGTAAGGAAAAAACCTAACGGAACAGCGGCGGCATCTAATTCTCCTCTTCAAGTTGTCGATTCGGCAGTTCAGCACTGCAACACATCTGACGACGTAATTGCTCTCTCATCGACTTCGTCTCACGCTTCGCCGCAGGTGGACGTGTTGGCCAAAGACTACAAGACTGGACACTCTCGAATTCGCCGCTTCAAAAATCGGTTTGACGTCTATTTTTTATGAACTGTTGAATTCATGTACACTATACGTGAGAGCAACCATATTGTTGTTCTTGTTTCTGTCTTTCAGTATGTTGAAAAAATCAGCTGTTTCATGTTTCACCACGGATTCAGTTAGTTATGAAATCAGCTTGGCTAAGCGCATATCTTTTCAAACGGTTCACTACTAGTATTTCCATACCATCGGTGGCTACACACTGTGGTTTCTCATTTGGTTTCAACAGTCGTAAACATGTGATAACAAAGTGTGTGTGAAATTTAATGAATATCCAAATGTTGGCCAGAGTGAGAGAAAATATGAACACGCGTCGGCAAACTGCGTTGCTCTTCTTTCGTTTGACAACTGCTTTCTTATGTGCGTGCAAAGAAACGCAAGAAGAAATAGAAGCAGGGGCTATTTTCGTTTCAAAAATTCTTTACATTCGATAATAGAGTGTAGACTTTTCTCTTTCTTCCTCATCTTTCTCTCCCACGAACTGAGTGAAACCGTTTCAAAAGATACTTCGTATAGCCAAAGCCATTGGCTTTTAAAATATAAATTTCACCATATATAAACAAAGGTGGTGAAGTTTCCCAAACCTAAAATGGTAGGTGCCAACGGATGTTTGACCCCCCAAGTGCATTAACAATGTTTAACAATACTTAATTTTCAAAAATATTAGAAAACAAATAAAAAAAAAATGCCACCATTCTGGAGTTATAAATCGTAATGTTTTTTGTCAATAGGCGGACAACTATGCATTTGCAACTACTTTATACCAAAGTAAAAATGAGAAATCAACAACCAGTACGGGGTAAAATATGGAAGCATACAATAATTACCATTATACGGAACGGGAAGTTATGTTTTATATATATTTTACACTTATAAAAAGGATAATATTTTTAATTATTTGTTTTGACGTTTCCAAAATGCACCCCCGAAAAACAAATTTTTCACCTCAACGAGGCCACAAGATTTTTACGGCGAGGCCACAAGTTTTTTGCAGCGAATCAAAGTTTCTACGGCGAGGCTACAAGTTTTTTGCAGCGAATCAAACTTTTCTTTAATAGTGTTAGTGAAATTCAAGCAAAAATGCATAAGTGTGTACACAGAATTTGCGAGTGTCCAGTCTTGTAGTCTTTGGTGTTGGCACCTGATCCCGGTGTTTTAAATGAGTCAAAGACAAGAAGAGTTCATGATATTGTGACGATTCGTAAAAAAAGAACACAAAGTGCTCGTCTCTCTTCGCAAATCCGTCACATTTGGCATGCGGAAGACAAGGTACCCAATATTGAAAATGAGGCGAAAACGTCAAGTGGTGATGATTTTGTCACTGTTCGGCATAAAAAAGCACGCAGAGTTGGTGCAAGGAAAAAACAGGTTATTGGTCAATAATCTGTTAGTAATGAACTAGAAATAGTACATGACAGGAAGTTTTTGCATGTATCTAAATTTAATGTCAACACCGATTCAGAGTCTATACGCAAATTTGTCGCAGACCAAATCAAAGTTCAAGTTGAAGTAATCTCCTGCAAAAAATTAATAAAAAAAGATGCTGATTTAACAAAATACAAATTTATTAATTTCAAACTTGGAGTTCTTGGAGCACCTCTATTCAAAAAAGTTTTCAACAATGATTTCTGGCCGCTATCCGTCAAGGTGATTCCATTTCTAAATAAGCGGGTTTCTAAAGGTGCTGAACATGCTGCTATAACTTCATTGCCGGAGCATTTTTCTGCTGCTCATCAGGATTTTCTGACCCCACGTCTCGTGCAGCCGGGGGTTTAGTAAGTTCCTCGAAGCACAATTTTACATTTTATTTTCATAATGTCGGAGGGTTACGTACGAAGAAGAACCAACTATATTCTGCGGTTGACTCTAATAATTACGATGTCATTGCAATTATTGAAACATGGCTCACGTCTAACTTTCTTTCCTCTGAACTTTTTGACGCTCGTTACGTTGTCTACCGGTGTGATCGGGATTTAAGCACTGGACTAACCAGAGGCGGAGGACTACTAGTCGCAGTTTCTACCAAATACATCAGTAAAGAAATTCCGTTCCCTGGGTCAAAAGCGGTCACAGAACAAATTTGTATATCTGTATGATTTGATTATGCTATGGAAGTTAAAAATGAAATTGTATTTATCTTGAGTTACGTGCCTCCAAATAGTGAACTTCATTTATTCGAAGAACACTTATATAATATAAATCATATTATTTCTAATCTAAGTTACAAGCAGGCACCGTGTATCTTAGGCGATTTCAATTTAGGGAATATTGATTGGAAGCGCTGCTCAGATGAGAAATTGATTTTCCAATCAAATGTGAAATCTAATATTGAAAAAAGTTTTTGTCATTCAATGTATGCGCTCAACCTTTCTCAAGTTAATTATCTTAGAAATGAATTAAACAGGATTTTGGATCTGATTTTTCTGAATAATGACATAAATTTATATTTAAGTAGATGCTTTATTCCATTAACCAAAGAATCAATCCATCATATTGTTATTATTATTAAGTTCAGTTTCTATGAATTTTCTTCTCTTTCCATTAAAACACCTGAGCTACTTTATAACTTCCAACAGGCGAATTATTTGTCTTTAAATTCCTACTTTTTCTCTACTAATTGGAAATCTATGTATTCATTGAATTTAAATGACATGTACTTAGCTTTTAAATCTGTTCTGGAGGGGCCTTTGACCTGTTTGTGCCAAGAAAAATTTTAACTTCGCGGAAACGTTTGCCATGGTACAACAAGCGGCTCTGCTATTACAAAAATCTAAGAAATAAGGCTCATAAACGTTTCTTGTGGTCCAATTTACCGGCTAATAGGGTAAAGTTTATTCAGCGAAGGCGAGAATTAGATTTCCTAGCTAACTTCCTTTACAAGCGATACATTACTTTAACTGAGAGTAACATAAAATCGAATCCCAAAGCATTCTGGGTACACCTTAATTCTAAGCGTAAACATTCCGGATTACCGAAATCAATGATGTATCAAGACTTGTGTGCTGATAATCCTAATACATAATATATGCACTTTGTTTGCAAATCTATTTGCTTCGGTCTTTAACGATTGCGACTGCAATGTCAATGCTGACAACTTCCGTCAAAATTATCAATTTTTAAATATGGGTTCTATTGTACTCTCTGAGGAGGAAACTATGCAATCGATTTTAAGTTTGGACATTAATAAAGATGCGGGGTTTGACTTGCTTCCGCCAGTACTTTTAAGGAATTGTGCTCAGTCACTTTGTCCTGCACTTACTATTATCTTTAACAAATCCCTCTCTAGTGGCAATTTCCTTGACGACTGGAAAACAGCTTTTATAAGTCCTATCTTTAAGACAGGTAAAATAAATTTAGTGCAAAACTATAGACCAATTGTAAAGCTTTCCGTCATACCTAAAATTTTAGATAAAATCGTAAATAATCGTTTGTCATATGTGGTGAAAAACTATATAACTGAACATCAGCACGGATTTTTCGCTGGAAGGTCAATTTGTTCAAATTTAGCTATTTTTAGGAACTACTGCATAAACGGAATAGACAACGGCGCGCAAGTCGACGTATTGTATACTGACTTTGCGAAAGCTTTCGATACAGTTAGTCACTCTGTATTGTTGCTAAAATTAAGTAGGATAGGGGTACATTCTACCTTATTGGGTTAGATTAAATCATACCTTTCTAAGCGCTTATTAATTGTTAAAGTCGACGGACATTTTTCTAAGCCTATCGAAGTCAGGTCTGGTGTTCCACAGGGAAGGCACTTAGGCCCTCTCTTATTCCTTCTTTTTATTAATGACCTGCCTAGTTTTTTCAAGTCTTATTATTTATGACTATAAATGACCTTTCTGACTGCTATCTGTTTCAGGAAGACATATATTCGTTGATGAAATGGTGCAGCTTGAACGGCATGAACTTGAACATCTTCAAATGCAATATTTTAACCTTTACGCGTAAACGTTTACCAATTCATCATAATTACTCTTTTGACGGGTGTAATTTCTTTCAGAGGGTAAATTTGATCAAGGATTTAGGTGTATTTTTTCATGAGAAATTTTCTTTTATTACTCACTTCGAATATATAATTTCTAAATCTAACTCTCTAATGGGTTTCTTGAAAAGAAACTCGTCTGAGTTTTCTAACATTTTTACTGTACGGACCATTTATATAAGTTTAGTTACGTCCATTCTGGAATATGCCTGCGTTATCTGGGATCCCCAGTATGAATACCATATCTCCAGAATTGAGGAGATTCAGAAACGTTTCAGCAGATTTGCGCTGAGACATCAGTTTAACGCTATCAATATGCCCACGTATGATGAACGGTGTCGGCTATTATGTCTGCCCAGCTTGGCTAAGAGAAGAAGGTTACTTGAAATTCTTTTTATTAGGGATATCATTAACAATAAAATTGACTCTCCTCACATGTTGCTTGTGGAGGCAAAGCTGCTGGCCGAGATGATGAAGGGGGATAGGAGCGACGAGGAGGTAGACTTTGAGGGGGCGGGGTGGCAGTGGGGGGTTAAGGTCGTCAGCTGCGGCAACAAGAAGTCCTTGGATACATAAGCTATGTATACTATACATGTTCTTACCTTCATTGTGGTGTCCGTATACATTGTATACTGGTAAGGAAAACATTAACGCCAGATTTAGATATCCATATCTCTGTCAATATTTCAGATATTAAGTTCCGGTTTTTTTTATTAAATTCTTACATATATCCAGCTTGGCTAGACGCAATATCATTTGATACGGTATCACTACTGGTGTGATGATACCAGCGATGGCTATTTTGTACCTCGGAACAATGAAATTTATAGCTCTTGCAGATCGGAGTTGCATAAGTTTTTCATACAGATACGGAGGGTTTTGGGTGTAAAAAAGTCTGTGTAGAAACTTAATGTTCAAAATATTTAAGTATTCTGCCAATCCACAACCCAGAATACATTTACTTACTGAAGAAAAAGGTTCTGAACGACTGTCTGAATAAACATACCTGGCACCACAGTTAAAGGCCACAATAAGCTTATGCTGAGAGTGAGAGTCGAGATGACAATAAATAACACAAAAGAATGTTATGTATGGCATAACCAATTGTTTGACCAGTCTGCGTCTGGTCTCTAGAGGAGTATAGGAGGAACTCGCAGAGGTTCGGAGGCACCTCAGCATGCCATAACACCACAGTTAAAGGCCACAATAAGCTTATGCTGAGAGTGAGAGTCGAGATGACAATAAATAACACAAAAGAATGTTATGTATGGCATAACCAATTGTTTGACCAGTCTGCGTCTGGTCTCTAGAGGAGTATAGGAGGAACTCGCAGAGTTTCGGAGGCACCTCAGCATGCCATAAATTTTACCAACTGAACTATTCACATGGTCAATACAAGTGAAATTAGAATTCAGTTTAAATCCAAGGTTTTTTACCTTACTTACAAAATTCAGCCTAGTGGATCCAATAAACAAAGGAGGGACATCATTAAGTTCAGTATTCTTCCTCATAATGGGCAAAATTTTAGTCTTTGGGGGAATGGGTGCGTAGTAAATTGGCAGAAACCCAATCACTCAGTGAAGATAAGTCAGAGTTCAGTCTGAAGCACAGGTCTTCAATGAGATTTAAGGGCCTAGACAAGTAGACTTGGATGTCGTCAGCATTAGCAGGTATGGAGTCATACTCACAGGCTGAGATTAATAAAGATAGAAAACAATAAGGACCTCAAAACTAACCCCTGGTGGACTCCCATATTGACCACTTTAAAAGAAGAGCATTTATTTCCGATTTTCACACACTGGACCCTACCCCTAAGATACCTTTCCAGCAGCTTGACTGCACTACCACTAAAATTAAACTACCTCCTAAGCTTATTAACCAACAGAATGTGATCTACTGTGTCAAATGCTTTAGAGAAGTCAATCAAACAAAGAAGAGTTAGATAATCTTGGTCATAAAAAATTCGGATATCATCGGTAATCTTCAATACAGCAGTCGTACAACTGTGCCCTGTTCGAAAGCCTGATTGTAGTGGGGATACTAGTTTGTTCAGGTCCTAATAAGAGGATATTTGCAAATACATAATCCTTTCAAGTATCTTACCCATAACCGGCAATATACTTATTGGCCTAAAGTCAGCAGGGGCAGTAGCAGATGAGGATTTAGCAATTGGAATAATTGTAGCTATTTTCCACAAGCTAGGAAAAATCGAGCATGTTAAACAATGATTAATGATATGCGTTAAGGAAGCTACGATATACGGTAATGCTATCTTCATAAACCTAATAGATAATCCGTCAGCTCCAACTGCATTCGAACTAATTTTATAAACATTTTCAACTATATAATTTCGTTAACTGTGGTAAATAAAAAGTGAGTAAAGGAATAAGCATTCGATATTATAGAAAGCCCGGCACTAGTCATTAAGTTCGTCAGGATCCAACTCACATTCAGTCGCGGGTTTGTTACGTATTCCGAGTTTCTCCACAACTGTTTAGAGCTCAAGTTATGATCGAGCTTAGCACTAAAGTACCTCTTCTTCTCATTTCTCAATAACAAGGCAGCTACATTGCGAGCACAACGATATTCCTCCCAGGGACAACCGCTGTTTAATACACGTACTGATCGCCATGGAACATGATTGCCGAAGGCAATATTCAATTTAGAAATAAAGTTAGAGAGTTTAGCGTCAACTGATTCCAAGAACCAGACATCGTTCCAACACATAGCCGCTAATTCCCGATTAATCTGGTCGAAATGAATTGACTTGAAATCATAATAAGTGAAAATTGCTTCTTCAGCGCAAATTGAGATTTAAACCCAGGAATAATAGATCATGATCTGATAAAAAAGTCATTTGGTCATAACATAAGACTCTAGAATGATCGGAAACAAGACAAACATCAAGTAAACTAGGTTCACATCCAGGTGCGTACCGAGTTGGAGTATCAGAGTTAATAACATTTAACCCACACATAAAAACATAATGCATAAAATTTTCAGAGAAAGAATCATTGGTTAATAAATTAATATTAAAGTCACCACAAACAACAAGAAAATCATACTCAATTAATCTGCCAGAGAGATCACTAAAGAACTGTTCAGGACTATTAGCTCTCCGAGGATTGAAGACAGACGACACTAAAACTTTTGTATTGTTATCACAAATTTAAACAATTAAAAACTCAAAATCGCTGCTGCATTTATTTATGAGTTTAGAATTAAGAGTAGACTTACAATAAATAGCAACACCACCACCCCTTTTGCCGCACCTATCATTACAATAAAGTCTATACCCTCCAAAATTGTACCACGAATCAGTTACTTCGCTCTTAAACCACGACTCCGAGACACATATCACATCAACTGGCGAACCCTCGAAAATGTACCTAGCATAGTCAAGTTTTAACGCATTCAGGCTGCGCGCGTTAAAGTGTACAACATTCAACCCACATGACTGCTTACATAAGACACTCACTAAAGTCTTGTAACAACAATAGCACCACCAGTTCCAACGCTATTGAGTATCAAAATCAGACACAGAGCAGCCAGTAACAAACGCTAGCAGGCACATCAAAATCCCAGAGTAGAAACAGGTGTTCAAACATAAAGAATAATAGATAGAATAGAAAAAATATATATACAAAAGATAAAATCCATATAGTTTTAGAAAGAAGGGTATATAAGGTAATAAATATGAATAAAATAATGAAAATAAATATGAATGTTTATAGCTTGACATAACATAATGCTCCTAAGTTCCAACGACGCAGTCAACACTGTTCTTGTCACACACCAGTTTTGTCTTACCATCAGCGGACGCTTTTACAAATATTCTGCCACGCAACGAAAACACAGCATCAAGCAAGCGCTCTCTTTTTTCGCCATAGCATACTGCAATACTTCCCGGTTTGCCATAGTTAAGCTTTCGTGTATGTACATTTTTTAATCACCTAGGATACCAAGGTCGGCTAGCATTAACTGACGTTTACTCTCTTTGCGAAATGCAGCAATAGCTTTTAAGAGATTACGGCGATCATCTGCTGTAGACAGCTTCGCTATGATTGTAGAATTCCTATTACTAATTTTAGGTTTTTACACGAAATATGAAGAAAAGTTGATTACACCTTTACAGCTTTGGTAATTTTACCGAAGACAGCATACAGATTTTCACCAGCTTCAAATGGTATTCCAGTAATTAAGAGTTTAGAAGACACATGGTAATTTCGTATTTCTCCGTTTTCGACTTTAAGTCAGTGACCTCCACATTCAGCGCAGTAACCAGGGAGCGCACACTTGACACATCCGACTCTAATTTACTCTTGAAGTCATGAAAATGTTGTTTCAATATCTCCATCTCAGCACATGAAGTTTCGACTGCCGCAACTCTCTCAATCACACTCCTAAGCGCAGATTTAATGTTAGTCAGTTCAGCCGATACTTCGCTAATCCTCTGCAGAACTCTCCCCTCAGATGCCGTAACAGCATTGGTCATTAGTTTAATTACACTCTCTTTGAGGCAATTCAGCTTATGATCAAAAGCTGTGCTTTTGAGAGAGCGCCAATGTAGCTGTAGATGATGACTCATCAGCACACGAAATTTTCGCACCGAAAGGAGTTGAAGGAGACGATATTTTTTGCACCGCACTTCTAGTGATTTTTGCTTTAGTAGACATCTTGAGTTATAATTAAATATTATAATACAAACTTTAACTCAAATTCTAAAGTTATTCAAACATCAAAATCGCAAACTAATAAAAGTGAGCCAAAGCCAGAATTACATACATAAAACACGAGACTACAAATGTTGAACACGAGCGCCAAAAACACGTCCGCTCACACTAGCATCGAGAACGAGCTAGGTTAGGTTTAGTTTTTTTTATAATAATTATCAGGTAATTAGCTCTTACTGCATATGTACTGTAAATGTGGACAGATTATTGCTTTCATTGGAAGAGAATTATGTGAAAAGTCTTGACCTTTGTAAGTGATGTGATAAAAGATGTGATAACCGCAGAAGTTAATAAAATTAGAAGCCAAATTGATGAACTTCAGCCGCTGCTATTTGAGTATCATGGCGATATTATTCAAATAGATTTCAAACATCTGCTCAACATGATTGATGGAAAAGTCGGACAAGCCTTAACTAATACTAAGGCACCTTCTAGCTGTATTATATGCCATCAAACCGCGAGTACACTAAGCCAAGCACCAGCAGATGCATACGAATTCGGATTGTCGCCTCTTCGCACTAAAGGGTCCGCCATCTAACGTTTTTTTTTTTCAACTATTGCTTATTTCGTGAATGGTAACACTTAGCTCATGTCTGATTTGACAGATAATTAGTTTTATCCTTCCGCTGAACGAATATGGTAATGTTGCAGAATGTGTGCGAAAATTGCGTACGGATTTTGGAAGAAGAGAAGCACCGTCAGCTCCGTATGTTCGTTATCTTGTGAAAAAAGTGAAAGAAACTGGCATCCTCATCGATAAACCAAAGCGTGAAAAGCCAAAAACAGTGCGTACACCCGAGAATATTGCTGCTGCGGCAGAAAGTGTGCGTGAAGCGCCATCAACATCAATTCACCGTCGTTCTCAACAATTGAACATTTCGGAGACATCATTGAGACGGATTTTGCATAAAGACCTTGGTATGACGCCATACAAAGTCCAATTGGTTCAGGAGTTGAAGCCAACTGACCATCAAATGCGTTTTCGCTTCGCTAAGTGGGCCTGCGATCGACTTACAGAAGATGCCAATTTTGCCAAAAAAAATCATCTTTTCAGATGAAGCTCATTTTGATCTTGACGGGTATGTAAACAAGCAAAATTGTCGCATTTGGGGGCACAGAAAACCCGCACGCATACATTGAAAAGCCGGTGCACCCAAAACGAGTCACTGTTTGGTGCGGATTTTGGTCCAGAATAATAATTGGGCCATTTTTCTTCGAAAATGAGCAAGGAGTGGCCGTTGCAGTCAATGGCGATCGTTATCGGGCTATGTTGAACGAATTTTTCACAAAAATTGAAGAGGAGGATATTGGCAACATTTGGTTTCAACATGACGGCGCTACGTGCCACACAGCCGAAGCTACACTCGATGTTTTGCGCCCTGTTTTTGAAGATCGCATTATCAGCCCCAGGGCTGGTGTCGTTTGGTCACCTCGGAGCTGCGATTTGACACCGTTGGACTATTATTTGTGGGGTGCCGTCAAAGATAAGTGTTACGCCGACAAGCCAGAGACAATTGACGCTTTAAAGGACAATATTCGTGAAGCCATTGGTGAAATACAGCTGCACACAATCGATAATGTGCTTAAAAATTGGACCGATCGTGTAGGCTACTGCATGGCCAGCCGAGGCAGCCATTTGAATGAAATTATTTTCCTTTATTAACCGGAAGGATTGTACTTTCAAATAAAAAAAGAAATTTGAGAAAATATTCAGTAGTTTTTTTATAGCATTTTCAAAAAAAAAAAAAGTTATTTGGCGGACCCGTAGAATTCGTTTCATGGAACATATACTCAAATTGGCCTATGATTTAGAATTCGAAGCAACAGGAACGGTTAAACAAAATGCAGTGAATAAGGAGAAACGGAAGCTGAAAAAAGCCAAAATACAGGAACAATATCGTAAAATAATAATTGTTTGGCTAATAATTGACCAGCCGAAACAAGGAGAGGGAAATACGAGTGATGGAAACACCGCTAGAAGATTTTTCTCAGATCCTGAGACGGCAGCTTTCGTTACAGGAGTGGACGTTGGGATTAATTAAGCGATTCAAAATAATAATAAAAGATTTAGCATGCAGTAGGATGATTGATGCCAAAAAATGTACAACGAAAAATATCCCTGGAGGAATATGCCATCAACCATTCATAAAATTCTTTGTCATGGCGAGCAAATTATTGAAAATAATTGGTGATCTAAAGAAGCACAAGAAAAAAGAAACAAGGATTACAGATTATTTCGTGAACACAACACAAGGAAAATTTCAAGATATTGTACCAATGAGGATCTGCTTGCTCTTTTGCTGTGCACATCGAATCCATATATTTCAAATATCCGCCAAAAATGGAAATCTAGCTCAATCGAGTTAGATAGTTGATCCACAAACTTGACTACTAGATGATCGGAATTCTATCAATGAATGTTTTGAAAAAATTGTTTAATTTGCATTAGTTCCTTATTTATGACCTTATTTTTATTAATATGTTCGTTATTGATAATAAAAAGTCTTTAATCATTAAATAAAAAGAAACATATTATTTTTATAATCTCTTTTTTGAGGCTTTTAAGAAAATTTTAATAGGTACCCTGATTGAAACTCTCATATCTCTGGTTTTTTATCCTCTTAGCTACATCTTATCTCAGTGATCGGACCCAAATGGTCGTGTTTAATAATGCAACATCTAACGAGATTCCAGTTCTATCTGGAGTTCCTCATCTGGGCCCTTTGCTGTTCTTGATTTTTATCAATGATCTTCCAACAGCCATTAACAATGTAAAGTTGCTAATGTTTATGATAATGTTAATGATGCCCGGGTCATGCAGTTGGATTTGGATTCACTGATCTCTTGGTGCAGCATCAACTGCATGAACCTAAATTTAAGGAAGTGCAAGCAGATAACATTTGCATGAGGTCAAAGTCCTATTTTAGTTAACTATACGCTCCGCGCGCAGTATTTTGGGGTTTATAAAGCGGTGGTCAAAGGAGTCATGAAAATCATCATTTTCATTATGAAAATACTTCGCCGAATGTTGGAGAGTTCATACTTGTTATCCAGAATCTATATTAATGTTCTTCAATATGATATATAATATATAATGTTCTGAGGCAATACGAACCTATCCGTCTCAGTTTAGCCAGATCTTCATACTTACAGTACGAACCTTTTCGGAACGCCTGTGCAGATTTCAACAATGTGTACCATGTAGTTTATTTTTCTGATTCAGATAGTATAGTTAAGCGAACGGTCTTAAATTTGTTATCTTTGTCATAATTATTTACATTATTTTACTTTCGTTTTTTATTGATTATTTAACATGTATATGAACTATAAAGCATGGTGCTAAGTTCTGACGTTAAATAAATAACACTAGCCTACAAATTAATATTTTTTTTTCAATTTTTTTAATTATATTTTTTTGTAACGGGCTGTTTGACCACATATTCTAAAGGATTTTGGTCCGCTGATTCCAAAAATGATAAAATAAAAAAAATTAAACTAGCTGTTTTCGAGATAATCGTTTTTGAAATTGTTTGCGACTAGGCCTAGGGTTAAGGCCCATCCACTTAAAGAGCTACTACAGCTGACATATGTAACCGATTCGATTACCACTAAGATTAAATTAAAGAGGAAGGATGCACGCATATTTTATGCTAACATTACTTTGAAATCCGAAAAATAGTTTAAAAGCTTTTGTTGAAATCGCAACTTCAAAAGAGGAATTTTTTAAGAAAAAATACAAAAAACTGCTAGATGTCTGTATGAAAAAATATGTTCCCGAAACTTTTTTACCCTTTTCATTTTTTATATCGATAGGTTGGACATTTGCGCGAATTTTAAGCCTAATATCAAATAATCTGCACAGAAATGGTTTCTTGGTGCGCGTCAAAGTGAGTTTAGTACTTTTCACAAATATCTTGGCAATTGATCGTTATTCACGAAACAGTGTGAATTTGTACTTGATATAGTGTGCGTTTGTTTGTAAACAATGTTTTTGGACTTTCCGCGATTTTCATTTCCTAGAAACCCATTAAAATCGGCTGTACTTGGATCCTATTCCCAAAGCATGTACTTTATCCTTTTACCGCTATTAGTTCAGATGCAAGTACTTCCACCTTACGTTTTTTACTTTTTCGCAGTTTTTTCTTTTTTGCATCAGCCGAAGTTTTACATTGAATTCGTGTTGTGTTTTCGCGATATTTTCTTTTACTTAACTAGTATATTAGCCTTTCTTCGCCAGGAAGTTATTATTTTTTATTTATTTCGTAAAAAAAATTGCGAAGCCTTTTGGACTTACCTTACTATTGAGAAATTACAATAAATGAAATAATTTAAAAAATTATTAAATTTTTCATAATAAAATCGGACAAATTAATCAGCACAATCTAGGAAAAAAATACAAATTTCCTCCCAATCCGATTTTTTTGCAAAAAAATGGCGAAGCCGTTTGGATTTTTGAAATTTGAATTTTTCTCATCAACATTAGATGCCCAGAAACATCTGTGAAAAATTTCAGGTTTCTAAAAGATGTGGAAGTCCAAAAAAAAGTCCCAGACATATTTTGCTAACAGAAACGCATAGGGATTTATAGAGTGCGGAACGGTGTTTGCTTAATCGTAATGTAGGGTGTGTGGTTGTGAACATGCATAGCTGCAGTTAACCATTGATCCCAATTCGACCCGCTGTTGTATACCGCGATCGCAATTTCTAGTTCCGTATGATATGAACTTTCAAGGCCAGTATTATTATGGTTTTCATAATACTACTCCGTGAGTCAGTCAAGGCCAAGTTCATATTATTAATGCAACCACAGCACTTTGCTTGGTAAGCCCGAAGCTCCAGTCAAGCTTTCGTTTAAGTAAACTCGAAAGCTAAGCCAGCAACCATAGCACTTGCATGGAATGGATTGTGAAAGCTAACTTTCAGTAACAAGCTTCCAAACCATAAAAAAGTTTGGCTTGGAAAAATAAAAGATCCAAAACCAAACGCGGAAAAATTAAATTGGGAACGATTTAATTCTGCCGATATTGATATTGCGAAATAATGGAAATTGCGACACGTGCCAACACCGACCCACTTTGGTCCGGTCGACGGGTGCATCAACCAGGGCAACGTGGAAAGAAGAAAAGATCCCAACGGGAGTCTGGTAAAAATATCAGAACGACGAGGTCTGTACAATTATACAGATCGACGAGGTCTCGCGTATAAAGTCGCGATTAAGTAACGTGTAAATAAGAGTTAAGTTAGTTTAAAATTAAGTGTTGAAATAATATAATATATTAAGTAGTGTTAACCAGGAGAGTGAGGTAAAATAGTTAAGAGTTATGGAAATACCAACGCAAGGAGTTTTATTTTGTGGTCCAGAGGACAACTGAGCCAGAAAGAAGACCACCCTGAGACACCACAATATTTTGGCGTAGCCGAATTTTTCGAGCCGAAGATCGCTCGATAAGGTGAAAAGTAAGTAGTATAAAGTACTAAATAATTAATAAAATAGTAATGTAAAAAAAAAGGAATATTAGTAGCTTAGGAAAAAGAATGAAGTGAAACAATAATGAAGTATTGAATTTGGCAGAGAAATTAAAAAAAAAAATCCAGTGAAATAGCAGTTGTTTTAAAATTCAATACTTAAACAGGACAATGTTTTTTCCTATAGGAGTAAGTACGGCCTAGTGGCCATATACTATGAAATAGCGAGGTTCGCTGTATAAACATTAAATTCGGCCTTGTGGCCAAATCTTAAATATAGCGTGTCTCGCTTAAAAGTCAAATAAAGCAAGGCCTGGTGGCCAAACTAATTCAACGTGACTCGCTAAACCAAAAGTCTTATTTATGTGTAATGATTCTTCCTAAACATAATAATAAAAGTACAGAAGGAAAAAATAAAATTCATAAGTAAATTGTACAGGATATAAAATTTAATTATAATAATAATAAAATTAATAATTAATAAATGTTAATTCATTTAACAACACTTACATTAATTTTCAGCGTTGGCAGTCGAATGTGTTAAAGTTCCGAATGCCAACTAATCAGCACAGATCCTGGTGAAAGGTACTGGTTTATGTTCTAGTTATCTTTCGTTAACCTGTCTTTTACCGCCGTTTCTTTAACGAAACACTAACTTTAAAAAATTCCTTAAATTTACTGTTACTTTTTTTAAAAAAAGCTTTTTGATACATTTGTTTGTTTATTATTAAACTGCATAAATGTTTTTTAAATTTTTTTCATTATTTTTATTGCAATTTTAATCGTAATGTTAGTTTGTTATTAATTAATTTGTTTCTGTATCTTAATTTATTATATTTATTTAATTTATTATATTTATTGTAATTTTGATTTTACAGCCTTATAATGTAAATAGTTTGAAAACGATAACGAAAACACAAACAAAAACGAAAACGAAAACGAAATGAAGCCAGACGACCTATAAACTAAGCTTTTCGGCTGGTTATTTTCGTTTTCGTCCACCATTACGCAAATTTACAGACTTTCGTTGTTTGCAGACAGAAAATGTTGCGATGTGTACAGTATTTCAAGCATTTTTCTAAGTAATTTTTAGAAACACAAAGATTTCGGGCAAAATTCAGTCCAAATGCGCGTAGGCAGCACTATACATAAAATAAATTAGACAAAGGCACTTGATAATAGCGTTTTCGAGTGTTGTGAATTATTTGTGAATTTGTGAATATTTGAAGATTTTCATTGTGGTTTTGAAATGGCAGTATCAAATTTTTAGCCCGTTTGTTTGCTCAGCGGCGCAATGAAGACCAACATATGAACATCCTGAGGAGAAAACTGAGGGATAACTCGAATATTTTCATTGCATTTTGAGCTAGAAGGATGTTTTATATTTATTATAAAGTATTATACATATATTTATGCGAAAATATTTATGTATTTCACACAATATTCACACGCAATTTCACAAAAAAACACATGCAGCCATGTTTTTACTTCAGTTTTTACACAATAAAATAACTATTCACTTTTTAACATATAAATCACTTTAATATGAAATGATACTGATTTATTTGATATATATTTACTTTTTCATTTTAAATGTTTCCAGAACAACTCACAAATTACCGAAATTATAAAACAAATGTATAAAAATTCGACACAACTTGCAAATGCACAAACTATTTTTTACACCAGACGATAGCCTCTTTGCTTTCGCCTCGATTATCAACTTTTTTCTTGGAAATTGAGCATCCATTATGCCTCGTGTCTGCAAACTCATGTGAAAATACAAACAACAAACGTTAAATGCGCGTGGTGTATTTCATTTGTCAGCTGTTATATTCCTTCTGTCAAAACAACGAAAAATGACGAAAAGCACAAAACAAAACTCATGAAAAACATATGTTTCGTTTTCGGCTTGAAACTTTTTACATTATAAGGCTGTTAATGTTAGTTTGTAATTACTTAAGTTGTTTCTGCATTGCTCTTTCTGTTCTTTCATTTTAACTCTCTATTCCTTCTTATCTCAGTCTTTTTACTCTTCGTTTTTGTCGTTTCGAACACTTGGTAAAATTTTTGTTTGTATTATGTCTGGTATTGTTCGAAGTTGCCCTCTGTCGACTGTCTATTGTCTGGTGTTGACGACAGGTCGAATGGTGCGGTGGGCTGTTATAGGGCACTATTGAATGTTTTTTGCGAGCGATCGGGTGGATTTAATGTAGTACATTTCAATGCTAGGAGTTTGAATGGGATGAAACTAGACTATATTAGATATATTTTTGTAAACTCGGCTGTTGATGTTATTTGTATATCTGAAACTTGGTTCAAGTGTGAGTTTTCTGATTCAATGTACTGTATTGAAGGTTTTAAACTTTTTCGTAATGATAGAATTGCTAAAGAGGCGGTGGTGTGGCTGTTTATTGTAAGAGTAGTCTCAACTCTAAAGTTATAAACAAAGGTAACACCTCATGTGAATTTCTTAATGTTGCTCTATATGACAACAGTACTAAAATATTAGTTTCGTGTGTTTATAATCCTAGTCGGAGTCATAATCCTGAGCCGTTTTTTGTGGATCTTGTGAATGAACTTACCAACTTTGACTTTCTAATAGTATGTGGTGATTTTAATGTTAATCTGCTTCTAAGTGACTCTGTAACTGATAGTTTTCTGTATTTTGTGTCTATGTGTGGTCTGAACCTTACTAATGTTGACACGCCTACTTGGTACGCTCCTTTATGTGACCCAAGTTTACTTGATGTCTGTCTTGTTTCTGAACTTTCGCTACTTTTAAGCAATGCCATATGACTTTTATTTCTGACCATGATCTAGTTTTTTGTAGTTTTAATTTCAGTCTGTAAAAATGAAACTGCTAGCTTTAGTTATCATGATTTCCGTTCAATTGATTATGTTGCGTTATGTAGTAACTTAGCAGCTGTGTCTTGGAATGATATCTGGTGTTCTGTGTCGGTTGATGATAAACTTCGTGTCCTTATGGCGTACCTTAACGCTGTATTTCTTAAGCATGTCCCGTTGCGTACGGTGATGTAATTGAAGATAGGTTCTCCATGGATCACTAACCGTGTCTTATCTGCTATGAAGTTGAGAAACATACTCAATTCTAAATGGAAAAACTATCATTCAACTATTGTCTGGGAGCAGTATAGAATTGCGCGTAATAGAGCCACTGTTGAAATATATAAAACTGTACTAAGTGCTGAATTCTTTATCTGAGTAAATATGTAGGGGTACCATCCTGTGAAGGGTACCATAAGATAAGATAACATATGGTGAGCCAACTGCAATAGTACAGTTTGTTTAGGATACGTTTCTCTATCACTAGAACTAGCAACTCATGAGAACGTATGCATGATTAGAAGTCTGGCTGTCTTATTTATGACAGACAAAAACCAATTAACTATGGCGACAGCTAGACTTCTGGTCATATAAGTAAGCATTAGATAAGGTATACACATGGTGTGAACTGCGTTCGCATCATTAGCTGATAAGATATGCACATGGTGCGAACTGCGTTCGTCCCATGTTTAGGTAGGTTAAGAATCTTATAAATAAAGAAACTCTTGAAAACAGGAGTTAGTTGGCAATTGTAATTCAGTGAAGTGTGTTATTCTTCATTTTTCATTTTGGTGACCCCGTACGTTCGTTAGAAGTACGTAAAGTTAAAAAAAAAAATTTTTTTTTAATAACAATTTTTAAATTGTTTATTAAATTAATTATTAAATTGTTGGCTGTATAAAGCAAAATTTGCATCAGCTCTACAAAAAATTTTTTTTTTCCTGTATAAAGCGTGGTAGTGATACGCATCAGCAAGTGATCCGATTGTATAAAGCGAATTCCGCATCAGTCGAGAAAATAAAATTTTAAAAAAAAAAAAAAAAATTAATAATAATAAAAAAAAGTGTGTAAAAATGGAAGCTATAATAAAAGAGCAATACGAGCTGGCTGGGGAAATCCAACGATTCTACCACTCAGCAATTGCAGCAGATGCCGAAGCGGACAAAGAGTCTTTGCTAACGCTAAAAAGGAAAGTTCAGGAGAAATTAGCGAAGTTTCAAAGTAACAACGAGCAGTTGCAACCTCCAAGTACTTCCCTTAAAAAGGAAAAATATTTTAAGGAAGATATTAGTTCAAAAGTAAGTACACTCGCGCTCACGGCTATTACCAAACTGGACTTCCTGACGCAAAAATTATTGGAAAAAGAAGGTAAGTCCATATATAAAAACATGTCTGTTGATGAAGCAGCCGAAAAACTACGGCATGATAAAAATGGTGGCCTTATAAGAAGGTTCCAGTTTGCTCTGACTGAGTTCGGAGATATAATCGAAGCGTTCAATGAAGGAAATGAATGCCTCGATTCAGTAAAAGAGTGCAAAGATACCGCACATAAAATTTTTTATGAATACGTAGATGTTTTTCAAGACGATGCGCTTGTTCAAGCATTCTATGACCTAAGAGGGGAATATTCTGAAATTTAAAAAAGAAAAAATATGACAAAAAAGAAGAGAAATTGCAATATATTCTACCCTCTATTGATATTCCTTGTTTTGACGGTGACTACTCAAAATGGGAAACTTTTAAAGAACTGTTTGAATAGCTTATCGTCTTCAAAAACATAGCTAATGTTGAAAAGATGTGCATTTTGAACCCCAAGCTAAAAGGAGATGCGGCTCGTCACATAGCAAATTTACCGTCAACAAGTACTAATTTTTCAGTAGCATGGAATATACTCGATCATCAGTATACTTATAAAAGATCGATAGCAAATGCATATTTTACGAAGCTAGTATTTGCACCCTTAATTTTTGAATCGTAAATATGAAATAAAAATGAAATATGAAATGACCTTAAAAGATTCACAAGTGATTCCACAGATGGACTCGCTACTTAAATTTCTAGAACATGAATGCTTTGCGTTGGAAGCGGTTCAGAAACCGAATACAAATAGTTTTAATAAGGTTAATGCAAATAAAGTAACTACCTTTACTCATGAGAAATGTATCATGGACTGCAAAATGTTTCACCCATTAAATCAGTGTTTAAAGTTTAGAGCTTTACCTGCAAATGAAAGATGGAGTAAAGCTCTTGCAAATAAATTATGCATTAAATGCTTAAAAACTGGGCATAATATTAAAGAATGTAATGTATTGAATTGCAAAACTTGCAATGGTTCCCATCATCATCTCCTTCACAAAGAAAAACCAAATTCAAAAAGTGCCGTGTTAAAATCTAAAGAAAAGAGTGATTTTATAGGTGAAAATGGCAAATATATTCTTTTATCCACAGCGCGTATACAAGTACAAGATGTTCACGGAAAATTTGTAGAAGCAAGAGCGCTGCTAGATAGTGGGTCTCAAGTTAGCTTGATTTCAAGTAGTTTAAAGAATAGATTGGGGGTTAATTCGAAAAAAGATAGTTCAGTTATCGAAGGGATTGGAGAATATAAATCAAATATTACTGAGCGAATAAATATACCAATTAAATCGAAAAATTCCGACTACAGTACAAATATTGATTTGTTGGTAGTGAAAAAAATATTCTCTGATCTCCCTGCACAAAAGATAGTGAGAGGGGAAATTCCAGATAATATTAAGCTTGCAGATCCTCAGTTTGACATCCCCAGTAAGATTGATCTTTTATTAGGTGCCGAAATATTTTACACTCTAATAAAACAAGGTCAAATACAGTTTAGTGAAGAAAGGTATGTTCTCCAAAATAGTGTTTTTGGTTGGACAGCTTGTGGTCCTGCAAATGTAGAGACAAATTCCTTATACTGTGGGATTGTCTCACATAGCGAAAATAATTTAGAAAACCAATTGAGAAAGTTTTGGGAGTTGGAAGAGATTCAACATCAAACCGCTGGCGAAAAGAGATGTGAGCAACATTTCCAAGAAAATTTGAAAGTAGGTTCTGATGGTAAATTTATAGTCTCGCTGCCCTTCAATAAACCCTTAAAGGATATAGATGAATCAACACTGCAGGCTGAGAGAAGCTTTTATAATCTAGAACGAAGGCTTAATAAAGACAAACATCTAAAGGAACAATATACGCAATTTATGAAAGAATATTTACACTTAGGGCACATGAAAATTATAAAAGATAGCACAAAATTCGATATAAAATATTATATTCCGCATCATTGCGTTGTTCGGCCAGAAAGCGCCACAACCAAATTAAGGGTAGTTTTTGACGCTTCAACCAAAACCTCAAAAAATATCTCCTTAAATGAAATTTTGTACACTGGTCCCAGACTACAAGAAGACTTATTTAATATCCTGCTTAGATTCAGAAAATACAGGTACGTTTTTTCAGCGGACATTGAGAAAATGTATATGCAGATCTGGGTAGAAGAAAATGATCAGAAGTTTCAATTAATTTATTGGCGCTGGAGTGCTCAGGAACCTTTAAAAACATATGCTCTGAAAACAGTAACATATGGAACTTCTTGTGCACCTTATTTAGCTGTTAAATGTCTCCAAGAAACCGCTGAAAGGGAAAAATTCAAATTCCAAAAACAGCCTTTTATATGGATGATTTAATGACAGGTGGAGACAGTTTACAGGAGGTAGAAACGCTTCAAAAAGAGGTAAATATTATTTTAAATAAGTATGGGTTTCGATTACGAAAATGGTGCTCAAATAATAAAAAATTATTAGAAGCAATTGCCAAAGAAGATAGGCAGGTAGAATTAAATATCAGAATGGATCAGACTAATATAGTAAAGGCTTTAGGTGTGACTTGGAGACCAAGCTCAGATGAATTTCTGATAAAATGTAATTGGGATTGCCATAATAAAATCACAAAGAGAAACATTTTATCAGACATATCTAAATTATTCGATCCACTAGGTATAGTAAATCCAGTTATTCTTTCTACAAAGATATTGTTACAAGAACTCTGGAAACTAAAGATTAACTGGGATAAGGAATTGCCAGACGACATGCAAAATAAATGGAAGAAAATTAAAAATGACTTGCCGAAATTAAATTCTGTTAAAATTTCCAGGCATATTACCTGTAGAAATACAAAATCTGTAGAGTTGCATGGGTTTTGTGACGCTTCAATGAAGGCATAAGGAGCGGTTATTTACATTAAATCCCATGACGAAACAGGCTCGATTTTTACAAATATAGTGGCTTGAAAGTCACGAGTTGCACCTACCAAGATAATAACATTGCCCAGATTAGAATTATGTGCAGCCGTGTTGTTAATATAACTATACAAAAAAGTTTTGGATAGTCTACAAATGAAGTTTACGGAAATTATATTTTATACTGACTCGACAATTGTCCTAAGTTGGCTGAAACTAGATCCCGCAACGTTACAGATTTTCGTGTCTAATAGAGTTAGTTATATTCAAACGAATTGTAATAGTAATAGTTTTGGATACGTAAAATCAAAAGATAATCCAGCTGACCTGATATCAAGGGGCTTATTAGCAGGGGAAATAGTTAATAACAGCTTATGGTTTGAAGGGCCTGAATTTCTTAAAACATCCACGAGTCATAGAGAAACGTTTGAAGTTGTTCCCAAAGATTATATGCCTGATACCAAGAAAATAAAGATTGTTGCAATTGCTGGAGTTCATGATACATTTTTAAATAGAATTAATCATAGAAACAAGTTTGTCTTTTTTCAAAATGTTGTCGCCCAAATGATTAAATTTAAGGACATTTTGCTTAAAAGACAGATACAATCATGGCTTTTCTATAGGCAAAATGCTCTTTCGGTGATAGTGAAAGATATACAACAAGGGCATTTTGCAAAGGAGAAGAAACTGCTCCTTGCAAATAAAAGGATTTCAGGTGATTCAAAAATGGTTACACTTTCCCCAATAATTGTGGACGGTATTATTAGAGTGGGTGGAAGGATAGAAAAAAGTAGATTTTCCTATGAAGCAAAACATCCGATCCTCCTTCCGTATAAAGATAATTGGGTATGGTTATTAATAGAATATGTTCATGTAAAACATCTTCACGTTGGTCCTCAAGGTCTGCTCGCAATTGTTAGGCAAAAATACTGGCCACTTAAGGGTAGGCAATTAGCGAAAACAATTGTAAACAAATGCTATAGATGTTTTAAAGCTAATCCACGTCCCCTACATCAATTAATGGGAGATTTGCCTCAGGACAGATTAATCGGAACCAGACCATTTGCAATAGTTGGCACCGATTTTCTGGGTCCTATAAATATTCATCACAAAGTGAAAGGTAAAAAGATTGACAAAGCATGTTTGTGTGTTCATATGTTTCAAAACCAAAGCAGTACATTTGGAAGTGGTTTCAGATTTAAGCTCAGCGACATTTATTAGTGCTCTGAAACGATTTGTAGCACGTCGCAGTTGTCCATCAAAGATTTATTCCGATAGCGGAACCAATTTCGTAGGAGCTGCAAATAGCTTAAAAGAAATTTTCGAACTATTTAGAAATGAAGGTCACAATACAGCATTGTCGCTTTTTTGTGCAAATCACGAAATTGAGTGGATATTTATACCAGCAAGATCTCCCCACGTAGGAGGGTTAGAAGCAGCAGTTAAAGCTGTGAAAAAACATTTCTTCAAGGTGGTAGATGGGGTTATGACATTTGAAGAAATGTGCACATTAATGTCACAAATTGAAGCCGTTTTAAATTCACGGCCACTCATCCCCCTTTCTGATGATCCCAATGATTTTCAAGTATTAAAGCCTGCCTATTTTTGGTCGGGAGAAGTTCTGTCAACTATTGTTGACCGTAGTGATAATAAATGTTATCACGGGCTGCGGGATCACTTGAAAACAGTGGAGAGAAATTCAAAGGAATTTTGGAAAAGGTGATCATGTGAATACTTGACAGAGCTTCAGAAAAGATTTAAGTGGAAATATCCGTTCGATAATGTTAAACCTGGTGAGTTGGTCCTTCTGAAAGAAGACAATGTTCCTCCAATGAATTGGAGAAGGGGGAGGGTAATAAAAACTATACTCGGAAAAGACGGGAAGTGTAGAATGGTAGACGTAAGGACCAGCACTGGTGAGACGAAACGGTCGATCCAAAATGTTTGTCCTTTTCCTACCACGGATACAAATGATAATAAGAAAGAAATACGAAGGTCAAAAAGAGTAAATAATAAAAATTGTATATTAACTATATTGTCATTATTACTAATACTCCCTATTAATAGTACCAATTCTGTAAATATTAATGTGAAAACAGAAAGTTTAAGAAATAAGGCAGAAATATTTTTCGAGAGTCAGGGTAGCGTTGGCTTGACCAGAACATCGTGGAACATCATACTACATGCTGATCTTCAGGAGTATTTAAGTTATCTTCACAAAGTGGGCGAGGCATTCACTAATCTACAGCAGATGAATATGACGCTTTCCGGAAACAGTTTACTGAGTTCAGCGGTAGAACAACTTGGTATCAAATATAATCGGATAATTAGCAACAACGAGGTTATATTCTACAAAAGACACAACAGAGATCAACGAGTTCCGAGATCCCTTTTACCATTTCTTGGGTCCTTATATCATTCACTATTTGGACTTATGGACGAAGAGCATGCTGAAAACCTGCAACAAAAAATTCGAAAATCTCAGGAAAATGAAAGGTTTCTGCTGGATATGTTTAAAAATCAATCTTCTATTCAAGAAATCACCGAAAATGTGATTAAAAAGCAAAACGAGGTAATCTAGAGGAACTTTGATGACATCAACAAGTCATTGTATAATATCTCCGAAGTGATCAATAACCAATTGAATGAAGACATGCTACTAAATACTATAAACAGCTATATGGTAGCACTAGAGTCATTTGAGTTGATGCAGCGTGATGTTATTGAGTTATTATGGAATGTCAAGGGAAATTTTATAGAAAGGCTTCTTCCACTGGAGAAATTTCAAGGTCAAATTCGAAGCATCGTCCTGTATTTAGGCGAGAATCTCCAGCTTCCTGATATTGATCCGTTAGAGCTTGGACGCATCGCTACCGTCACAGGTCGAACAACGAATCATTCGGTTTTATTTAACATAAAAATACCTCTAATAGCCAAGGAAAAACTCAATGCTTATGCAATTTACTCATATCCGACACACCACGATGGGTATTTCGTTAGTGTGAAAACTGCATTTCGCTACATTCTAATAGATGGAAGAAAATCGTTTTTCTATGGTCTAACGGAAGAAAAATTATTTCATTGTCAACAAATGGAGAAGTTAATGCTGTGTCCACAAACTCATCCTCTATACAACGTGAACGGAGCTGAGGAATGTGAAATCCAATTACTTCTTAGAAGTCAAACTCTACCGAAAACTTGCGAGATAAGCATCATGCCACCACGCAGTTTTTGGATGCAGTTGCATACAGCGAATTCTTGGATATATTCAGCCTATAATGAAGAGTGTCTACAAATAACATGTGACGAGATCCCGAAGTCAATCACAATAAGGGAGCAAGGTGTTTTACAACTGAGACCAGGCTTCCAAGCAGAAGCTGAAGGCATCAATCTATGGGCTTATGACGACTATACATCAGAGGTTAACTTCCATGTTCCGCAGATAAATTTATCCGAGCAACTGCCGTCGTTAAAATATGTCCGGATAACTGGGGATTTACAAACCTTCAAATTCCCAGAATTTCCAAAGCCGAGGCAGATTTTTGGAGTCCCTATAAACTTTGACGTCGATCTACATGATATGATGCACTATGGAATGAGCGTGACTAATTTAATCTTGCTGGTTGCTGCGATCATCGTAGGAGTTTTCGTTCTGAGGAAACTGTGTGCTGCTACGTCCGGTGTAATTCCTATTGGAGGTTTCGCCTTTGGACGCTAACCTACTCTCATAGTACTTAGCATAGGGTAATTAAGAACTAATATAATCTTTAATATATAGGCGGTATTAATGGCCTCCCCACTCACTAGAACTAGCAACTCATGAGAACGTATGCATGATTAGAAGTCTGGCTGTCTTATTTATGACAGACAAAAACCAATTAACTATGGCGACAGCTAGACTTCTGGTCATATAAGTAAGCATTAGATAAGGTATACACATGGTGTGAACTGCGTTCGCATCATTAGCTGATAAGATATGCACATGGTGCGAACTGCGTTCGTCCCATGTTTAGGTAGGTTAAGAATCTTATAAATAAAGAAACTCTTGAAAACAGGAGTTAGTTGGCAATTGTAATTCAGTGAAGTGTGTTATTCTTCAGCCACTATGTTATTAAAAAATGCTAAGAGGCGGTATTTCGTTTCCAAGCTTAATCCTGCTTTAGGGACTAAGCAGCTGTGGAAGAATTTGAAGAAATTACGTGTTATTGATAACGTATCTGTTGAATGCCAACTTGATCCGGATGAACTGAATCATACCTTTGTGACTAATGGTCTTTATAGCCCTTCCAGTGACCTGACTGTTGTTGATTTACCATCAATCCCCCCCTCATCCTCCCCCTCTTACACCACCTTCGTGTTTACCTCTGTTAGTAAGGCCGAGGTGGGCAGCATCTTGGCTAAGTTGAGCTCCAATGCAGTGGAGGTTGATGGACTGTCAATTAGATTCATTAAGATTGTTTCTCCGTTTATTTTAGCTTCCCTGACGCACATTGCAAATCATTGCATGACTAGCTCTAGGTTTCCGAGCCTATGAAAAACAGCCATGATAATTCCCATTGCAAAATCGAGTTCTTCAGCTGTTGGTATTGACTTCAGGCCGATTAGTATTTTACCAGCATTAGGAAAGGTTCTGGAAAGGATCATGTGTCTGCAAATGTCTACTTATTTGAATTCTCGCAATTTATTATCCCCTCTGCAGTCAGGCTTCCGTTGTGGCCACAGTTGTTCGACGGCTCTGCTGAAAGTTACTGATGACATTAGAGTTCATTATGACCATGATTTTCTAACATTTCTTTGCCTTATTGATCTCTCGAAAGCCTTTGACTCGGTTAATCACACCTTGCTCTGTGATAAGCTCAGTAAATATTTTAATTTTAGTTTTAGTGCTATTAGGTTACTTGCTAGCTACTTGGAGGGTAGAACCCAGTGTGTTAGAGTTGGGAGCCGTTTGTCTTCCTTTGAGGCAGTCACCAACGGCGTTCCTCAGGGATCAATTCTTGGCCCGTTACTATTCTCCATCTTCATTAATGACGTTTTTTCAGTTTGTGAGTATTCCCTCATGCATGCCTATGCTGATGATATTCAGATCTATTTGTCTGGACCTCACAGTCTTGCTGAAGATCTGAGTTATAGACTGAACTCGGACCTCTCTGCTCTTAATGCTTGGGCTGACAAAAACTTACTTCACATAAATCCCGCCAAATCAAAGGTTTTGCCTATTATGAGGCAACCCTGTGTTCATGATGATTATCCCCCACTGTTTATTGGTTCTGCGCAGTTGGTATTTGTGTGCAAAGTTAAGAACCTTGGTTTTATAATTAACTCTAAGTTTACTTGTACTGACCATGTTAATTCTACTTTGGGTAAGGTATATGGCTTGCTGAGGTGCTTGCGATCCTCTGCACTATTTACTCCACTTGTGATCAGGCATCAACTTGTTAAACAGCTGATTATGCCGCACTTGTGCTCTATTGCTATAGTTTTTGACCGTTTAGACTCTCTTTCTCAACATAAGATTCTTGTTGCTTTCAACAGCGCTACTAGATATGTGTATGGAGACTCGCGTTTTGACCATATCTCAACTTTGAGTAAGGGTATTCTAGGCTGCGGTGTATTGGAATACGTAAATATTCTAAATATTCTTTTTCTGGATAAGCTGGTTCGTACCAAGACTCCCGTTGACCTTTACGAGAAACTACATCTTACTCATTCGGATAGGTCTTTAACTTTCATTGTGCCTAGATGCAATTTCCTCAACAGCAGTCGACACTTCTTCATTAGCACCATTCGACTTTGGAATTCATTTGGAATTCCGTTGACCTTAAGACGTCGATCGAGGGGGGGGGGCGGCTTCAAAAAAGCAATTTTGCAATACTTTTCTACTACCTAAAGCATAGTGTTCAGTTCTGACTCCTTTCTTCCCCCTATTTCTCTCTTTTCTATTCTCACCTTCTATCCTCACCTAGTTAATAAGTTGTTATGTTTCAATAATAATTATAAAATTTGTTAATTTTCATGCTCTTTGCTCCTGTATGTACTATAAAAGACCGTAGTCTTAGTGTACTTTTGTGTAAAATAAACAAATACATGAAAAATGAAAAAATAACAATGAGTTAACCAGTTACATCTTTTTTTGCCCTTTTTAAAACTATTTTTTTTAAGTACAAATAAAATAGGTATCCATATTATTGATGTTAAATCTTAAAATATATGCTTGAAATTATACAAAACTGACTATTAGGTTTTTCAGGTGTTTATTAGTTTTTTATTGCAGAGAAAGCTGTTGCTTTAAAGCAACATCGATCAATAACTAGAACTTCAATTATTTTGGCAGTTGTAAACATTTTCAAATAGGAGTAGAGAAGGCGACAAGGTTTATCGTTATTCTGTAGTTATAAAAATTGACGCTTTTTTGAGTTGTGTGTGCATCGTTATCAGTCCTTATTCAGTATTGATAAAGTACTTTTAATAAAACCAGTACTATCTACTTACCAACGTTGCTTTAAAGCAACACTCTATACACACTACAAATTTTTTTAAAATTTTTCTGAGTATGCAGAACGTCTAATTTGTTGTCCAATAGCCTACCCTGTTAAAATTTTCTACATCGGGGCATGGATTCTTGTATCGGTGAAAGACAGGTTAATGCCAGTAATCAACATCAACGACGTAATCGTCGCCAACATTAATTAATAAAGAATTTTTGTGTTTTTTTTAATTTACAATATTGGTTACTGTGAGTAACAAATTGGCGAAAATCAGAATAATTTTACTAACTTAAATAAATTCTATTTAACGTGCTAAAATTCAAATCATAATTGCAAATGGTTAAAAACAGGAATCCAATCCACTAAAACAAAACGCGTACAGTATGCGGTTTAGTTGTATCATTTTCGAATGGGTCTTAGACGTTTGACTTCAAATTACACATGTTAAATAAGTTTTAACATTTAATTAATTTGAATTCAAAGTCGCACATTTTAATTTGATTAATTGATAATTAATTTTATCAATTTATTTGATTTCAAAGTCGCACATTTTTCTAACTAATACATCATACGGTCGTAAGTGTATGACATTTCACAAGAAAATAATAGACGGAATTTGCAAAATTGAAACTCAAAAGTTTTTTTGGTTATTTCAAAAACTAAAATTAAAATTTTAATATTTAAAGTAAAGCGCTTAGAGACTTCATATCGGTTGGAGAATCAAAGCCACGTTATAACAAGCAATTACAATTGCTTGTTTATAAAAACAACCAACAATAGCTAGCAATTAACAAACAAATAACTCGAATGAGCTCACTTAGTTAATTGTTCGAATTCGATATTGCAAACGTTGCAGTTTTGTTGGCCGCTAAAAAATAGGAGCAAGTCGTTCGTTCCTTTAGAGGTTTTAAATTACCTCAGCGAAGGCGACAAAAAAAAATGTTGACGCTTCGTCTCCGTTTAAAATAAAGAAGTAGCGAGCTCAAGGTGCAAACAAAAAGGAAAAAAAAGGAGGAAAACCAGCGTACGTACTAGTATACAGATGTACAGCGAATGTTTACACCACGCTCGGTAAACGAAGCGTGCAGGAAATCTAAGCCGTTTAAGGAAATTGAAGCTTGATAAGCTAAATTTAATTGTTTCGTTAATTGTTTCAATTAATTTCGTTTAATTTTCTCTAAAACTGTTTAACATAGGAACCTAATTTAAAAAGGATATTAAGAATCGGATATTTGGCTTTGAAAATCAGTAAGCAAAAGTTATCTAGGTCGAACCATTATTTTTTAATATTTTTTTTTTTTGGATGTTAAGTCGAATTTTTATAAAACGGCCCCTCCCGTCTACACGGGGGGGAATTGACCCCACTCCCATACGATTTTTTCTTTTCTCGACCCAACCTACACGTCCTAGTATTCTGTCCCCTCGTATGCGAAACACCCTGTATATTAAGAAAAATAAAAAGCACTAAATTGTATGCTCGTTTAATTAATGGCCGAGTCGTTGCAAGAACAAGGGTATATAGAATTAGAGAGATCATAAGGATCTGAAACGCCAGTTGGGAGAATTTATATCTAGGATTTGGGCAATTTTAAAAAAGACAGTAGGCAACAAAGAAAACTTAGAATTGATAAAGTCTAGAGTAGGGGACCTAAGAGACTTTACAAGTGTAGAAAGAGCAGATGCGATAGTAGAGGAATTGCTTAAATTCCTACATCAGATAAAAGAGAATGAGACAGAAAATTCAAAGGCATGGGAATCAGAATTTAACGCACTGAAGAATAGGTACGATAATTACTTAGTAGATAAAGTATTTCAGGAGGATATACTAAAGAACTTAGAGGACGAGAACGTAAAAATAAGGGAATTCCTAGAGAAAAAGGAAATACCCGAAGAAACGTTGAATAGAACATTAGAACAGGGATTTGCACAGAAATCAAGAGAAGACTGTAGTTCTTTAGAAGAAGCGAACAGAAGAATCCAAGAATTAAAAGAGGAAAACAGACGGCTAAAACAAGAAATAGAATTAGCTAATGATCAGACGCTATACCATAAGGAACCTACTTCTGCTATAGTCAGTCCGAAGGGGTATAACTCTATTTCATTCCCTACATTTAAGCAACCAGGGGCAGATCAAACCAAAATGGGTATAGGAGAGATAGCTAAGATTACGAATAGCCTGGTACCGCTTTTTTCGGGAACACAGTCGCCAGACTTACGCAGCGAAGTGTATAAATTTATACAAGAGTGCGAATTAGCCGCAAGAGATGTAGGTACAGACAACAACCAGGACTACATAGACTGCATTAAGTAGAGATTGCATGGGGATGCCTATGATTTGGTGAGGTCACAACGCTTCAATAGCCTCGAGAAATTCTACCTCACAATAAAAAGGGCGTATTTACCTACAATCTTTTTAGATTCAGTGATAATAGGTATCCAAAGTTAAAGATATACGACAGTTTGCGAGACGCCTAAACGCCCTTCGAACACAGGCAAGGGAGATAGTTCGAAATGATTATAACGGAGACGGAGATAAGGCACTGTTGAGTATGGTGGAAGGGGCCGTAGAGAAATCATTTAAAACAGGATTAAAATACGCCGAATTGAGAATTTATATGCTCAACGTGATGAAGAAAAACATTGAACAAATGGTAGAATTAGAAGTAGATGCACTCGAAACCATACAAAGCAGTAGCTCCCTCCACATAGACCCCTTAAACATTAACATGAATTAACCGTTTCTTGCCACCATGCCGTATAACCAGCAAGAGCAAATTCAACAGGGAAGCCAGGGCAGAGCTGCAGGAGAAAAAATTGTCAGGCAACCAACCAGGATACAAAATCCTCCATTTCATTTTATTGGTAGACACAGGATCAGATACAAGCCTGATAAAGAAGTGTGCGATAAAAGATAGCACGATAATAGACAAGTCGAATAGGAAAGATTTAAGCGTAGCGTTTGTAGGTTGTGTGACCACAGAAGGATCAACTACTATATGTCATAATGAGGTACAGTCCTTATGTTTAATGCTACACGGCAAGGAGTACCGGCAGACGGCATATTAAGCAGAGAGAATTTGTGGAACAACTCCATTATAAATACAATGGAAAAGATTTTAACACTCTTCAATAAGAAGAAAGAGTTTATTTTGGAATTACCAATAAAAACTAGCGAACAGATAGGAAAAGAAAGTAAACAACATTACATACCAGTTGATGCAAGAACAATTACGATAGTACCGTTAAAACTTTGTACAAAATTTAAGAATGTTGTCATTTATAAAGAAGAAATAGGCCCAGGAATCTATATAGCAGACACATTAGTAATTTATGTTACGATATTAAACACAACATAGTATGATTACGAAATAGATAGTGAATTTAAACCAAAATTCACAAATTCCGACGAGTGCACAATATAAAGTACCAAGTTAATTAATAGTATAGGCAGAATAGATGCCAAAAGGAGAATAAATGAACTGCTCAATGAAATTGAGATAGATAAAAATTTAAATATGGAGGAAAAGAATTCCATAGAGGAAGTAGTAAAATCATTTCATGACGTCTTCCTATTAGAAGGAGACGAACTTTCGTTTACAAGCGTATTAAAAGCCGAAATTCCAATAGAAAACAGTATAGAGTACCCAAATACATAGGGAGGAAATAAATAAACAAGTAAACAAACTTTTAGATGATGGCATAATCACACATACATAGCACATCACCGTGGAACTCCCGTAACTTTTAATGCCCAAGAAAAGTGGCAAGGACGGGGAGAAAAAAATGGAGAATCGTAATAGATTACAGGAAACTAAATGAAGCTACAATTAAACAAGTATTTCCCATTCCTCGTATTGACGAAATTTTAGAGCAATTAGACCATAGCAGATATTTTACAACGCTAGATGTGGCAAGTGGATATCACCAAGTTTTAGTCGATGACAGGGACAAGGAGTAACCAGCATTCAGTACAGGACTAGAGCACTTCGAATTCAATCGAATACCATTTGGGCTAACAGGTGCCCCAGCCACATTTCAAAGGATAATGAATCATATCCTAACAGGTCTACAAGGCATAGACTGTTTTGTTTATTTAGATGACATTGTTATCTACGGAAGAAGTCTTACACAACACGAACAAAGTTCAGTATTACAGAAATTACGTGAACATAATTTAAAACTTAATACAGGGAAGTGCAGATTCCTAAGAAGAGAGATTATTTATTTAGGACACAAATGTACAGATCAGGGCGCACTCCCTGACCCCAACAAAGTGAAATGCGTTAAGAGTGTTCCGCAGCCTAAAAATAAAAAGGAGGTGCAAACATACTTAGGACTAGTGAATTATTATAGAAAGTTAATACCGGGTACAGCGAAGATAGCTCTTCCTATTAACAAACTACTACGTAAAGACGCAAAGTTTATTTGGACGCAAGAATGCCAGAAAGCGTTCGAATCACTGAAAAATGCAATAATAACACCATCGATTTTGGCATATCCGGATTTTGAAAAAAAATTCATACTAAGGAAAGGAAATTCATATTAAGGAAACGGAAACAATTCAGATTCAGGAATGCAAAAACAAGTACAAGAATTCATAAAAAAATGTCCGAAGTGCCAAGCTAACAAAAGCTGGAAATTAACAAAAATGCACATGGTGTTAACAGATACACCAATGAGGCCATTTGACAAAGTTTACATGGACATATGTAGTAGGTCTTCTACCAGAAACTGTGTCTGGTAATAAGTACATTTTGACTTTTCAGGATGACTTTTCGAAATTTATGGAATGTACAGCTATCTCAGACGCGGAAGCATGTACTGTTGCCAGAGCCTTTTATGACGAGATAATCACGCGCTATGGAATGCCGAGGACTGACAATGTAGTCACTGACAATGGTCCTAATTTTATTTCGAAATCGTTCTCAGATACATGCAAATTACTAGGTATACAAAAATTACATATAACTGCATGGCATCCGCAAGCTAATGGCTCATTACAGAGAATCTACAGACCTTTAGCGGAATATTTGCGTAGTTTTGCTAAAGAAGACGGGTCGAATTGGGATCAATGGTTAACTGCAGCTATGCGTGTTCCCAACCACACACCCCACATTACGACTAAGCAAACACCGTTCCGTACTTTATTTGGATTCGATATAGATATGCCGACTAACTTAAAAAGAAAGTGTAGTCCGGTATATAATGCCGAAGATAAAGCATTAAAATTTCAAATACATAATAATAAAGGCATACGTAAAAATATACCTGAAGAGTTACCCCCTTATTCAGAGAGTCACCTTTAGCTGTCGTCGTCGTCTAAAACAGCTGTTTGTCGTCTTTTTCTATTCACAGAGACGACGAGGTGTCTTAGCTAAGCATGGTGTCGTGTGTTACGTAGTTTGGAGGTGAGCAAAAACTTATTCACAGAGACGACAACCAACGAAATGAGCTGTCAAATATGACGACAGCCTTTTAGGTGTCGTCTAGGTGTGTCTCTTGCTAAAAATGAAATATTTTGCAGGTTATTGCTTACTTTTTAAATTATATTTATCTTTTATGATTTTTTTTATATTAAAAATGAAATATTTTGCAAATTATTGCTTATTTTTTATTCCGTCTGTCTGTCTGTCTTTCTGCTGTCTGTCTGTTGAAATCACGATCACAGGAGAACCGGTGAAGATATAGTGATGAAATTTTGAAACTTTAGATAACAACTTGTTTTGTAAAAAAACATTATCACATCAAAACTGGGTGCGGTCCGCCCACTTTTACACTACATATACAGTATAGCAGTATGAAAACAAGTTTATTACCACGAAAATAAAGTTTAAATGAACACAATTATAAAACAACTAAGCTAGTGATTTTGTTTTGAAAAAGGTAATGATCCGGCCTACTATTTATACAGAGGCGTAGCTAGGTCTCATGGAGCCCGGGACGGTTAATCAACTTGTACCCCCAAAAATGCCTAGAATTCAATAAGTCCCTACTTGATTTCCACAACTGCCGCCCAGAGTGGACCGCCACCCCCGCCACACCGTAGCATCGGCACTTTTTTCAAAACTTTTAGGTGTAGGGTATCTAAGATTCAGCCAGGCCGAATATAGCTTTCTTACTGGTTTTATATTATATTTATATTTTAAGTGCGTGAAGTTAAATTCGTAGCGAACTTAGCACGGACACGAACCACAAAAAATTTATCACATGATATTTTTTTCAATGCACGACGCTACGAAGCGAACTTTTTATTTTATTAAAATGTCTACAATAATCACAGAAAATATATTTTTCTTAAATTATTATTCATGGAAATAGTAATTATAAATATTTTTATAATTAATTAATATTAATTAATTAATTAATTAATTTTTTTGAGTTTTTGAAAATTCACTATTTAGTAATGAGTAAGTGGTCAGGATGAAGTGGCTAATGGCCACCTTGGAGGAGGTGTGCATCGATCAAACCTGAACTATTGGAAAGGAAATGGAATTGGGTTTCAAGGAATGTAACTGCCATGCTCTTCTCGATTCTCCGAATATTTTTCCTGATTTTTTGAAAATTCAATACTTTCGTAGTGAGTAAGTGGTCAGGATGAAGTGGCCATTGCCTACCTTGGAGGAGGTGTGCATCGATCAAATCTAAACTATTGGAAAGGACATGGAATCAGGTGGCAAGGAATGTAACTGCCATGCTCGTCTCGATTCTCCGAGTATTTTTCCTGATTTTTTGAAAATTCAATATTTTCGTAGTGAGTAAGTGGTCAGGATGAAGTGGCCAGTGGCTACCTTGGAGGAGGTGTGCATCGATCAAATCTAAACTATTGGAAAGGACATGGAATCAGGTGGCAAGGAATGTAACTGCCATGCTCGTCTCGATTCTCCGAGTATTTTTCCTGATTTTTTGAAACTTCAATATTTTCGTAGTGAGTAAGTGGTCAGGATGAAGTGGCCAGTGGCTACCTTGGAGGAGGTGTGCATCGATCAAATCTGAACTATTGGAAAGGACATGGAATCAGGTGGCAAGGAATGTAACTGCCATGCTCGTCTCGATTCTCCGAGTATTTTTCCTGATTTTTTGAAACTTCAATATTTTCGTAGTGAGTAAGTGGTCAGGATGAAGTGGCCAGTGGCTACCTTGGAGGAGGTGTGCATCGATCAAATCTGAACTATTGGAAAGGACATGGAATCAGGTGGCAAGGAATGTAACTGCCATGCTCGTCTCGATTCTCCGAGTATTTTTCCTGATTTTTTGAAACTTCAATATTTTCGTAGTGAGTAAGTGGTCAGGATGAAATGGCCAGTGGCTACCTTGGAGGAGGTGTGCATCGATCGAACCTGAACTATTGGAAAGGAAATGAAATCACGTTTCAAGGAATGTAACTGCCATGCTCGTCTCGATTCTCCGAGTATTTTTCCTGATTTTTTGAAACTTCAATATTTTCGTAGTGAGTAAGTGGTCAGGACGAAGTGGCCAGTGGCTACCTTGGAGGAGGTGTGCATCGATCAAACCTGAATTATTAGAAAGGAAATGGAATCACGTTTCAAGAAATGTAACTGCCATGCTCGTCTCGATTCTCCGAGTATTTTTCCTGATTTTTTGAAAATTCTATATTTTCGTAGTGAGTAAGTGGTCAGGATGAAGTGGCTAATGGCCACCTTGTATGAGCTGTGCATCGATCAAACCTGAAGTATTGGAAAGGAAATGGAATCAGCTTTCAAGGAAAGTAACTGCCATGCTCGTCTCGATTCGCCGAGTATTTTTCCTGATTTTTTGAAAATTCAATACTTTCGTAGTGAGTAAGTGGTCAGGATGAAGTGGCCAGTGGCTACCTTGGAGGAGGTGTGCATCGATCAAATCTGAACTATTGGAAAGGACATGGAATCAGGTGGCAAGGAATGTAACTGCCATGCTCGTCTCGATTCTCCGAGTATTTTTCCTGATTTTTTGAAACTTCAATATTTTCGTAGTGAGTAAGTGGTCAGGATGAAGTGGCCAGTGGCTACCTTGGAGGAGGTGTGCATCGATCAAATCTGAACTATTGGAAAGGACATGGAATCAGGTGGCAAGGAATGTAACTGCCATGCTCGTCTCGATTCTCCGAGTATTTTTCCTGATTTTTTGAAACTTCAATATTTTCGTAGTGAGTAAGTGGTCAGGATGAAGTGGCCAGTGGCTACCTTGGAGGAGGTGTGCATCGATCAAATCTGAACTATTGGAAAGGACATGGAATCAGGTGGCAAGGAATGTAACTGCCATGCTCGTCTCGATTCTCCGAGTATTTTTCCTGATTTTTTGAAACTTCAATATTTTCGTAGTGAGTAAGTGGTCAGGATGAAATGGCCAGTGGCTACCTTGGAGGAGGTGTGCATCGATCGAACCTGAACTATTGGAAAGGAAATGAAATCACGTTTCAAGGAATGTAACTGCCATGCTCGTCTCGATTCTCCGAGTATTTTTCCTGATTTTTTGAAACTTCAATATTTTCGTAGTGAGTAAGTGGACAGGACGAAGTGGCCAGTGGCTACCTTGGAGGAGGTGTGCATCGATCAAACCTGAATTATTAGAAAGGAAATGGAATCACGTTTCAAGAAATGTAACTGCCATGCTCGTCTCGATTCTCCGAGTATTTTTCCTGATTTTTTGAAAATTCTATATTTTCGTAGTGAGTAAGTGGTCAGGATGAAGTGGCTAATGGCCACCTTGTATGAGCTGTGCATCGATCAAACCTGAAGTATTGGAAAGGAAATGGAATCAGCTTTCAAGGAAAGTAACTGCCATGCTCGTCTCGATTCGCCGAGTATTTTTCCTGATTTTTTGAAAATTCAATACTTTCGTAGTGAGTAAGTGGTCAGGATGAAGTGGCCAGTGGCTACCTTGGAGGAGGTGTGCATCGATCAAATCTGAACTATTGGAAAGGACATGGAATCAGGTGGCAAGGAATGTAACTGCCATGCTCGTCTCGATTCTCCGAGTATTTTTCCTGATTTTTTGAAACTTCAATATTTTCGTAGTGAGTAAGTGGTCAGGATGAAGTGGCCAGTGGCTACCTTGGAGGAGGTGTGCATCGATCAAATCTGAACTATTGGAAAGGACATGGAATCAGGTGGCAAGGAATGTAACTGCCATGCTCGTCTCCATTCTCCGAGTATTTTTCCTGATTTTTTGAAACTTCAATATTTTCGTAGTGAGTAAGTGGTCAGGATGAAATGGCCAGTGGCTACCTTGGAGGAGGTGTGCATCGATCGAACCTGAACTATTGGAAAGGTAATGAAATCACGTTTCAAGGAATGTAACTGCCATGCTCGTCTCGATTCTCCGAGTATTTTTCCTGATTTTTTGAAACTTCAATATTTTCGTAGTGAGTAAGTGGTCAGGACGAAGTGGCCAGTGGCTACCTTGGAGGAGGTGTGCATCGATCAAACCTGAATTCTTAGAAAGGAAATGGAATCACGTTTCAAGGAATGTAACTGCCATGCTCTTCTCGATTCTCCGAATATTTTTCCTGATTTTTTGAAAATTCAATACTTTCGTAGTGAGTAAGTGGTCAGGATGAAGTGGCCATTGCCTACCTTGGAGGAGGTGTGCATCGATCAAATCTGAACTATTGGAAAGGACATGGAATCAGGTGGCAAGGAATGTAACTGCCATGCTCGTCTCGATTCTCCGAGTATTTTTCCTGATTTTTTGAAACTTCAATATTTTCGTAGTGAGTAAGTGGTCAGGATGAAATGGCCAGTGGCTACCTTGGAGGAGGTGTGCATCGATTGAACCTGAACTATTGGAAAGGAAATGAAATCACGTTTCAAGGAATGTAACTGCCATGCTCGTCTCGATTCTCCGAGTATTTTTCCTGATTTTTTGAAACTTCAATATTTTCGTAGTGAGTAAGTGGTCAGGACGAAGTGGCCAGTGGCTACCTTGGAGGAGGTGTGCATCGATCAAACCTGAATTATTAGAAAGGAAATGGAATCACGTTTCAAGAAATGTAACTGCCATGCTCGTCTCGATTCTCCGAGTATTTTTCCTGATTTTTTGAAAATTCTATATTTTCGTAGTGAGTAAGTGGTCAGGATGAAGTGGCTAATGGCCACCTTGTATGAGCTGTGCATCGATCAAACCTGAAGTATTGGAAAGGAAATGGAATCAGCTTTCAAGGAAAGTAACTGCCATGCTCGTCTCGATTCGCCGAGTATTTTTCCTGATTTTTTGAAAATTCAATACTTTCGTAGTGAGTAAGTGGTCAGGATGAAGTGGCCAGTGGCTACCTTGGAGGAGGTGTGCATCGATCAAACCTGAATTATTGGAAAGGAAATGGAATCGCGTTTTAAGGAATGTAACTGCCATGCTCGTCTCGATTCGTCGAGTATTTTTCCTGATTTTTTGAAAATTCACTATTTCAGAGATGAGTAAGTGGTCAGGATGAAGTGGTCAGTGGCTACCTTGGAGGAGGTGTGCATCGATCAAACCTGAACTATTGGAAAGGAAATGGAATCAGGTTTCAAGGAATGTAACCGCCATGCTCGTCTCGATTCTCCGAGTATTTTTCCTGATTTTTTGAAAATTCAATACTTTCGTAGTGAGTAAGTGGTCAGGATGAAGTGGTCAGGATGAAGTGGTCAGTGGCTACCTTGGAGGAGGTGTGCATCGATCAAACCTGAACTATTGGAAAGGAAATGGAATCAGCTTTCAAGGAAAGTAACTGCCATGCTCGTCTCGATTCTCCGAGTATTTTTCCTGATTTTTTGAAAATTCAATACTTTCGTAGTGAGTAAGTGGTCAGGATGAAGTGGTCAGGATGAAGTGGTCAGTGGCTACCTTGGAGGAGGTGTGCATCGATCAAACCTGAACTATTGGAAAGGAAATGGAATCAGGTTTCAAGAAATGTAACCGCCATGCTCGTCTCGATTCTCCGAGTATTTTTCCTTATTTTTTGAAAATTCAATACTTTCGTAGTGAGTAAGTGGTCAGGATGAAGTGGCTAATGGCCACCTTGGAGGAGGTGTGCATCGATCAAACCTGAACTATTGGAAAGGAAATGGAATCAGGTTTCAAGGAATGTAACCGCCATGCTCGTCTCGATTCTCCGAGTATTTTTCCTGATTTTTTGAAAATTCAATACTTTCGTAGTGAGTAAGTGGTCAGGATGAAGGTGTCAGTGGCTACCTTGGAGGAGGTGTGCATCGATCAACCCTGAAATATTGGAAAGGAAATGGAATCAGCTTTCAAGGAAAGTAACTGCCATGGTCATCTCGATTCTCCGAGTATTTTTCCTGATTTTTTGAAAATTCAATACTTTCGTAGTGAGTAAGTGGTCAGGATGAAGTGGTCAGTGGCTACCTTGGAGGAGGTGTGCATCGATCAACCCTGAACTATTGGAAAGGAAATGGAATCATGTTTCAAGAAATGTAACCGCCATGCTCGTCTCGATTCTCCGAATATTTTTCCTGATTTTTTGAAAATACAATACTCGTAGTGAGTAAGTGGTCAGGATGAAGTGGCCAGTGGCTACCTTGGAGGAGGTGTGCATCGATCAAATCTGAACTATTGGAAAGGACATGGAATCAGGTGGCAAGGAATGTAACTGCCATGCTCGTCTCGATTCGCCGAGTATTTTTCCTGATTTTTTGAAAATTCAATACTTTCGTAGTAAGTAAGTGGTCAGGATGAAGTGGTCAGTGGCTACCTTGGAGGAGGTGTGCATCGATCAACCCTGAACTATTGGAAAGGAAATTGAATCAGCTTTCAAGGAAAGTAACTGCCATGGTCGTCTCGATTCTCCGAGTATTTTTCCTGATTTTTTGAAAATTCAATACTTTCGTAGTGAGTAAGTGGTCAGGATGAAGTGGTCAGTGGCTACCTTGGAGGAGGTGTGCATCGATCAAACCTGAATTATTGGAAAGGAAATGGAATCGCGTTTTAAGGAATGTAACTGCCATGCTCGTCTCGATTCGTCGAGTATTTTTCCTGATTTTTTGAAAATTCACTATTTCAGAGGTGAGTAAGTGGTCAGGATGAAGTGGCCAGTGGCTACCTTCGAGGAGGTGTGCATCGATCAAACCTGAACTATTGGAAAGAAAATGGAATTGGGTTTCAAGGAATGTAACTTCCATGCTCGTCTCGATTCTCCGAGTATTTTTCCTGATTTTTTGAAAATTCACTATTTTAGTAGTGAGTAAGTGGTCAGGATGAAGTGGCCAGTGGCTACCTTCGAGGAGGTGTGCATCGATCAAATCTGAACTATTGGAAAGGACATGGAATCAGGTGGCAAGGAATGTAACTGCCATGCTCGTCTCGATTCGCCGAGTATTTTTCCTGATTTTTTGAAAATTCAATACTTTCGTAGTGAGTAAGTGGTCAGGATGAAGTGGTCAGTGGCTACCTTGGAGGAGGTGTGCATCGATCAACCCTGAAATATTGGAAAGGAAATGGAATCAGCTTTCAAGGAAAGTAACTGCCATGGTCGTCTCCATTCTCCGAGTATTTTTCCTGATTTTTTGAAAATTCAATACTTTCGTAGTGAGTAAGTGGTCAGGATGAAGTGGTCAGTGGCTATCTTGGAGGAGGTGTGCATCGATCAAACCTGAATTATTGGAAAGGAAATGGAATCGCGTTTTAAGGAATGTAACTGCCATGCTCGTCTCGATTCGCCGAGTATTTTTGCTGATTTTTTGGAAATTCACTATTTCAGAGGTGAGTAAGTGGTCAGGATGAAGTGGCCAGTGGCTACCTTTGAGGAGGTGTGCATCGATCAAACCTGAACTATTGGAAAGAAAATGGAATTGGGTTTCAAGGAATGTAACTGCCATGCTCGTCTCGATTCTCCGAGTATTTTTCCTGATTTTTTGAAAATTCACTATTTTAGTAGTGAGTAAGTGGTCAGGATGAAGTGGCTAATGGCCACCTTGGAGGAGGTGTGCATCGATCAGCCCTGAACTAATGGAAAGGAAATGGAATCATGTTTCAAGGAATGTAACCGCCATGCTCGTCTCGAATCTCCGAATATTTTTCCTGATTTTTTGAAAATTCAATACTTTCGTAGTGAGTAAGTGGTCAGGATGAAGTGGTCAGTGGCTACCTTGGAGGAGGTGTGCATCGATCAAACCTGAATTATTGGAAAGGAAATGGAATCGCGTTTTAAAGAATGTAACTGCCATGCTCGTCTCGATTCGCCGAGTATTTTTCCTGATTTTTTGAAAATTCACTATTTCAGAGGTGAGTAAGTGGTCAGGATGAAGTGGCCAGTGGCTACCTTCGAGGAGGTGTGCATCGATCAAACCTGAACTATTGGAAAGAAAATGGAATTGGGTTTCAAGGAATGTAACTGCCATGCTCGTCTCGATTCTCCGAATATTTTTCCTGATTTTTTGAAAATTCACTATTTTAGTAGTGAGTAAGTGGTCAGGATGAAGTGGCCAGTGGCTACCTTGGAGGAGGTGAGCATCGATCAAATCTGAACTATTGGAAAGGACATGGAATGAGGTGGCAAGGAATGTAACTGCCATGCTCGTCTCGATTCTCCGAGTATTTTTCCTGATTTTTTGAAAATTCACTATTTCAGAGGTGAGTAAGTGGTCAGGATGAAGTGGCCAGTGCCTACCTTGGGTGAGGTGTGCATCGATCAAATCTGAACTATTGCAAAGGACATGGAATCAGGTGGCAAGGAATGTAACTGCCATGCTCGTCTCAATTCTCCAAGTATTTTTCCTGATTTTTTGAAAATTCAATATTTTCGTAGTGAGTAAGTGGTCAGGACGAAGTCGCCAGTGGCTACCTTGGAGAAGGTGTGCATCGATCAAACCTGAATTATTAGAAAGGAAATGGAATCACGTTTCAAGAAATGTAACTGCCATGCTCGTCTCGATTCTCCGAGTATTCTTCCTGACCACTTACTCACCTCTGAAATAGTGAATTTTCAAAAAATCAGGAAAAATACTCGGAGAATTGAGACGAGCATGGCAGTCACATTCCTTGAAATCTGATTCTATTTCCTTTCCAATAGTTCAGGTTTGATCGATGCACACCTCCTCCAAGGTAGCCACTAACCACTTCATCCTGACCACTTACTCACTACGAAAGTATTGAATTTTCAAAAAATCAGGCAAAATATTCGGAGAATCGAGACGAGCATGGCGGTTACATTCCTTGAAACCTGATTCCATTTCCTTTCCAATAGTTCAGGTTTGATCGATGCACACCTCCTCCAAGGTAGCCACTGACCACTTCATCCTGACCACTTACTCACTACGAAAGTATTGAATTTTCAAAAAATCAGGAAAAATAATCGGAGAATCGAGACGAGCATGGCGGTTACATTTCTTGAAACCTGATTCCATTTCCTTTCCAATATTTCAGGGTTGATCGATGCACACCTCCTCCAAGGTAGCCACTGACCACTTCATCCTGACCACTTACTCACTACTAAAATAGTGAATTTTCAAAAAATCAGGAAAAATATTCGGAGAATCGAGACGAGCATGGCAGTTACATTCCTTGAAACCCAATTCCATTTTCTTTCCAATAGTTCAGGTTTGATCGATGCACACCTCCTCGAAGGTAGCCACTGACCACTTCATCCTGACCACTTACTCACTACGAAAGTATTGAATTTTCAAAAAATCAGGCAAAATATTCGGAGAATCGAGACGAGCATGGCGGTTACATTCCTTGAAACCTGATTCCATTTCCTTTCCAATAGTTCAGGTTTGATCGATGCACACCTCCTCCAAGGTAGCCACTGACCACTTCATCCTGACCACTTACTCACTACGAAAGTATTGAATTTTCACAAAATCAGGAAAAATATTCGGAGAATCGAGACGAGCATGGCAGTTACATTCCTTGAAACCTGATTCCATTTCCTTTCCAATAGTTCAGGTTTGATCGATGCACACCTCCTCCAAGGTAGCCACTGACCACTTCATCCTGACCACTTACTCACTACGAAAGTATTGAAATTTCAAAAAATCAGGCAAAATATTCGGAGAATCGAGACGAGCATGGCGGTTACATTCCTTGAAACCTGATTCCATTTCCTTTCCAATAGTTCAGGTTTGATCGATGCACACCTCCTCCAAGGTAGCCACTGACCACTTCATCCTGACCACTTACTCACTACGAAAGTATTGAATTTTCAAAAAATCAGGCAAAATATTCGGAGAATCGAGACGAGCATGGCGGTTACATTCCTTGAAACCTGATTCCATTTCCTTTCCAATAGTTCAGGTTTGATCGATGCACACCTCCTCCAAGGTAGCCACTGACCACTTCATCCTGACCACTTACTCACTACGAAAGTATTGAATTTTCAAAAAATCAGGAAAAATACTCGGCGAATCGAGACGAGCATGGCAGTTACATTCCTTAAAACGCGATTCCATTTCCTTTGCAATAATTCAGGTTTGATCGATGCACACCTCCTCCAAGATAGCCACTGGCCACTTCATCCTGACCACTTACTCACCTCTGAAATAGTGAATTTTCAAAAAATCAGGAAAAATACTCGGAGAATCGAGACGAGCATGGCAGTTACATTCCTGGAAACGCGATTCCATTTCCTTTCCAATAGTTCAGGTTTGATCGATGCACACCTCCTCCAAGGTAGCCACTGGCCACTTCATCCGGACCACTTACTCACCTCTGAAATAGTGAATTTTCAAAAAATCAGGAAAAATACTCGGCGAATCGAGACGAGCATGGCAGTTACATTCCTTAAAACGCGATTCCATTTCCTTTCCAATAATTCAGGTTTGATCGATGCACACCTCCTCCAAGATAGCCACTGGCCACTTCATCCTGACCACTTACTCACCTCTGAAATAGTGAATTTTCAAAAAATCAGGAAAAATACTCGGCGAATCGAGACGAGCATGGCAGTTACATTCCTTGAAACGCGATTCCATTTCCTTTCCAATAATTCAGCTTTGATCGATACACACCTCCTCCAAGGTAGCCACTGGCCACTTCATCCTGACCACTTTCTCACCTCTGAAATAGTGAATTTTCAAAAAATCAGGAAAAATACTCGGCGAATCGAGACGAGCATGGCAGCTACATTCCGTGAAACATAATTCCATTTCCTTTCCAATAGTTCAGGTTTGATCGATGCACACCTCCTCCAAGGTGGCCATTAGCCACTTCATCCTGACCACTTACTCATTACTAAATAGTGAATTTTCAAAAACTCAAAAAAATTAATTAATTAATATTATTTAATTATAGAAATATTTATAATTACTATTTCCATGAATAATAATTTAAGAAAAATATATTTTCTGTGATTATTGTAGACATTTTAATAAAATAAAAAGTTCGCTACGTAGCGAACTGTCGTGGATTGAAAAAAATATCATGTGATAAATTTTTTGTGGTTCGTGTCCGTGCTAAGTTCGCTACGAATTTAACTTCACGCACTTTTATATTTTTATTGTATTATAAAATAAATAAATATATATTATATAATGTTATTTTAAAAAACTTTTTTTTTTGGAGAAAATGGCTATATTTTCGCGAAGAAAAATTTTTCTTTTCTACTTTGTTTCTTTTCGATTTATAGAGCTTTGCTAAAAAATTGTTGCTTCCCGTGATTTTCTTTTGATCCTTAAAACATCCTTTAACAATACACAGAAAGTATAGAATTCTGAATATGGATAAATATTATGGATATAAAAGAAAGAAAAATTAATTTGTTTGTTTTCAAACAAAAAATAATTAATTACAACAATTTTTGCTAAATATTTTATTAATTCTTAAGATATAGCGTACAATTTACGGCATCGCTACAATTTGAAGTTTTGGTGCGGGGCATGGAATGGAATAATTTCAGAATTAGCTAGAGGTGCCCCTGTTTTTTGGCTCCGACCGAATACAGAGTGAAAAGGAATGGGAGCGGCCTGTTAAACTCCAACGGCCCTCCCGTTAGTTGCTTAAATGAATGGATAAGGTAATTAGTTTAACATTTGAATTGTCACATATGCACTTCCTTACATATGTTACAATTATAGATATGAAGAAATTTCAAATCACGCACCAAAATGAAGCTGAAGTTTATGCGGATATTGCGGCTATATGAGGTGGCTCCACTAGCACTAAATCCAGATTTGAAAATTATACATTCACTAAAAAACAGGCACTTGATAAACATAACTCAAGATTTTGCACATTGTAATTGCTTAGAATTCACGATTGTTTACAATTCTACAGTGTTGCAAATTTCAACAGAAAACCAATGTTAATATATTTTGGTGTAATTTAATAACGAAAATACAATAGAAAAACAAAATAATTATTCCTCTCATAAACTCTTGAGATTATTCTTTATTTTTACTATTCTTTTTGTAAATCTAATTTCGCAAAAAAAATCTAATTTTTAAGGATTTTATTATTATTTTTATAAACACCACAGCAATATTTTTGTATTGTAACACTAAAAATGCTAGCTAGTGCACAAACCAACTGTCATATATGAGCGCAACGTAAATTGAAGTGAGCACGACGTAAGAACTAGTCACCTTTCAAAAAGTGACTTTGTGAATACGACGTCTTCCACTCAGGTGACTTTTTGACGACGACGTCCGACTCACTCCAAGTGACTCTCTGAATAAGGGGGTTATTTTAAATTAGGGTAAAGATAAAATAATTCTAAATGAATTAAAATAAATACAATGTATGTAATAATTTACATAAATAGTACAACTGCACAATAATAATTTCAATTATTCTTAATTGTAAACAAAGTATAAAGTATAATAGTATTTTGCAAGAACAGAAAACATAATTAGATAATAACATGTGTATATAAAAGAAGAATCCAGCATGCAGAGAAGCTGACCTGAATGACGATGTAAACCCACGAGAGCAGCAGACGAGACGCACTCCTACTACAACACCACACCACAACACGGCGACGAAATAGCGCCCAACCAACTCGTAGGGGGAAGGGTAGCTTGAACAGCTTAGACAACAACCACAAGACCTCAAACAAAGATAGAATTCAGTGCCGGAAAGATGCAACAACAATAGAAAAGAAAACACGAAGTTGCTTTCAAGAAGATCTAATAGCAGCAACAATCTGAAGCTGGCAAACTGACTGACACATTACCGTCAGCAGCCTTCAACCCAATACAACAACATAACCAGACTGTAGTCTCTGAAGGGAAGTAGCCAATCATCAGTATCATGATGCCATAGTACGGTTATTCACTTATGGAAGGTACGTCCTACGAATCGCATGCTGCCTTGTTACTAATTTACGATTAACCGGAAGTTACGTCTCGCGAACTATTAATGCAGCCGCAGGTTCGATAGTCCATAACCTATTCTCCGCGCTACAAAGCACGTTCTACAGCATTACCTTAAGTGGCAGCGATTTAAAAACGTACCACCAATATCTACAAGCAAAGAGAGAACATCAACAGTCAGCTTAGGTTACAAATGATGATTCTGGCAAAATCTCAACTAGAGCTCAAGCGAACAACAATTGATCCCAATTGTAGGACGACCGATACTACCAACAACGAACAACTGCATCTGATCATCAATACAATGGGTATTAAGATCGAAGGTTAACAACGGCCGTTCCGAGCATAGCACCTACAACACAGCTACAACCAAGTCAGCTACCCAGCGCAGCATCCCTACACAACACTCGAGAAGAAGATATTGTTACAACGGGGTGTACATCCACAGCAACGTCAACGTCGACACCATCGTCAACATGTACATAAATAGCAACATCGACATGATCATCTAGATCAACGACATGATCGACATCGACAACAACATATTAATTTAATTATACAATACATATATTATATTATACATTTGTATATAAAACACCAAACACATATTATTATTAACAAACTCACATTACATTAAGTACTATTACATAATATAGACACATAAGCAACCAAAACCCAATCATAAAAGTACAAGAAGAATTTAATATCGGTTTATACGATAATAAATTTTACTTCCCCGAGGGTGGAGGGATGTTGTATGTCGCGATCGCAATTTCTAGATCCGGATGATATGAACTTTCAAGGCCAGTATTATTATGGTTTTCTTAATACTGCTCCGTGAGTGAGGCAAGACCAAGTTCATATTATTAATGCAACCACAGCACTTTGATTGTTAAGCCCAAAGCTCCAGTCAAGCTTTTGTTAAAGTAAACTCGAAAGCTAAGCCAGCAACCATAGCACTTGTATGGAATGGATTGTGAAAGCTAACTTTCAGTAGCTCCCATAAAAAAGTTTGGCTTGGAAAAATAAAACATCCAAAACCAAACGCGGAAGAATTAAATTGGGAACAATTTAATTCTGCCGATATTGATATTGCGAAATAATGGAAATTGCGACACGCGCCAACACCGACCCACTTTGGTCCGGTCGACGGGTGCATCAACCTAGGCAACGTGGAAACAAGAAAATATCCCAACGGGAGTCTTGTAAAAATATCAGAACGACGAGGTCGTCTACTCGCGTATAAAGTCGCGATTAAGTAACGTGTAAATAAGAGTTAAGTTAGTTTAAAATTAACTGTTAAAATAATATAATAAGTAGTGTTAACCCGGAGAGTAAGATAAAATAATAAAGAGTTAATAGAAATCCCAACGCAAGGAGTTTTATTTTTGTTGTCCAGAGGACAACTGAACCAGAAAGAAGACCACCCTGAGACACCACAATACCGCCTTCTTTAGCTAAACTACGTAAGTATTCCGCTAAAGGTCTGTGGCTTCTCTCTAATGAGCCATTAGCTTGTAGATGGTATGGAGTTATATGCAATATTGTTTCCGCGTCTGGGATAGCTTATAAAGAGGACTGTGATCCCCTCTTCAAGTCTTCTCTACGTTGAATTATATTAGTTGATTAGTTAGATTAGTATTAAATCTTAGGCTTAGCCAGCAGAGTATGCCATGGGCCTCAGCTAAGAGTTTTATTTCTTTGAGTTATAAAGCCAGCAGATTATTTCCAGGGCTTGAGAATGATAAGAATTGCCAGTTTCAGGCTCTGATTTAATTCTGACTATTTCCAAAAATAGTGGATTTGCCTTTATAGTGGATTTGGAAGGGCGGACTTAAAAATATTATAAACATATTTCTTATAATTAGATTGTGATTGGTCAGCGGATTCTGCTGATCCAATCAATATTACAATGTATTTAAATTATTGTATATAATTACATATGTATATAATTATATAATTATTGGGTGTACTATTTTCTGTCACATTCTCGATAAAATATGTAGGCAGCGAAAAGAAAGCATTAACATACACGCAGCCGAGCTTAGCGCGGAATTAGATTTGTTGCCGATTTTGATGGGGTCGATTCCATTGTGGATTCTCCTGGCTCCGGTTATGGGGCATATGATATGTGTTATTTGCCCCAACTACTTGGCTTTCCCTTTGGTCACACCTCCAGTTTGCCTCGTGCCCATATTTTAAACACTTTTGGCAATATGACGTGTTCTTGCGAGTTAAACAATCATCTCTGGTATGGCCTCGCTTATTACAAAATGAGCAAATTATTCTCTATGCCGCTCCTTGTGACTTCCCCGTTGAATTTGCTCCGTTTGGTTATATGGCATGATGGAAAACAACGGTTAATTAACGTTAATGCTTGAGGGGTCTGCGTGGAGGGGATTACTTCTTTGTATGGTTTCGAGTGCATCTGCGGCTAATTCTACCATTTGAGCAAATAATTTCTCAATGCTGCAACCTTTAATCCTGTTTTAAATGATTTTTCTGCGGCCCCTTCCACCATATTAAACAGTGCCCTATCTCCGTTTCCATTATATACAGCTCGAATTATTTCCATAGCCTGTGTTCGTAGTGCGTTTAGGCGTCTGGCAAACTGCCGTATATCCTCGTTAAGTAATAGGCTACAACTTTGAATACCTATTATCACTGAGTATAAGGAGACCATGTGTAAATATGCTCTTTTGATTGTGAGGTAGAATTCGTCTAAGCTATTGAAGCGTTGTGACCTCACTAAATCGAAGGCCATGTAACGTCTGCTTAATGCAGTCTATGTCCTGAGTGTTGTCTGTACCTACATCTCTTGCGGCTGATTCGCATACTTGTGTAAATTTGTACACTTCGCCTCGTAAGTCTGGCGACTGTGTTCCAGAAAAGAGCGGTACCAGTCTATTCATAATCTTCGGTATCTCTCCTATACCCATTTTATGTCTGTTAAGTGTCGTCTTTATTTGTTGGGATGACTTTGCGTCGTAGTCTTTCGGACTAACTGCGGACGAAGTACCTTCCTTATGGTAAAGCGTTCGCTCGTCGTCTTGCGATATTTCCTGACTTAAAAGTGTATTCTGCTCTTTTAACTCTTGTATTCTTCTATTTGCTTCTTCTAAAGAACTACAGTCTTCCCTTGATTTGTGTGTAAATCCCTGTTCTAATGTTTTATTTGACGTTTCTTCGGTTAGCCCCTTTTTCTTTAATAATTCTCTTAGTTTTTCGATCTCTACGTCTATGTTCCTTAGTATATCCTACTGAAACACTTTATCTACTAAAGAATTATCGTATCTATTCCTGATGCGTTATATTCTGATTGCCATGCCTTTGAAATTTCTGTCTTATTCTCCATTATCTGCTTTAGGAATATAAGCAATTCCTCGAATATTACGTCTGCTCTTTCTACACTAATAAGGTCTCCTACTCTAGACTTTATCAATTCTAAGTTCTCTTTATTGCTTACTTTCTCTTTTAAAATTACCCAAATCGAATTTGCAATCTCGAGTTTTGGACTTTCTCACCTGACTATTGAGAAATTACACTATTATGAAAAATTATTAATTTTTTAAATTATTAAATTTTTCGAAATAAAATCTGACAAATTAATCAGCACAAAATAGGAAAAAAAATATAAATTTCCTCCCAATCGGATTTATTGCAAAAAAATGGCGAAGACGTTTGGATTTTTGAAATTTGAATTTTTCTCATTAACATTAGATGCCCAGGAACATCTGTGAAAAATTCAGGTTTCTAACTGAAGTCCAAAAAAACGTCCAGGACATATTTTGCTAACAGACAGACACACGACACAGGGATTTTATATATATAGATTTTTTTTGCTCTTATGAAAAAATATTTTCCTTAATTACTAATAGTATTTTTATTATTGAAAGTGTACTTCCCGTGTACTTGGACTGCTCAGTTTGTTATGTTGATCCCTTTCATTTTGTGTTGTTTCAATTTTTGTTCCAGTTCATCTATCTTTATATGTTCTGTGCCATGGGATTGGGTCTACGCCATCTCTTACTCGCGCCCTTAAGTAAGCAAATCGTTTTCTATCCTTCATCAAATTACCTCGCGCCGCATTTTGGGTTCCGTTCTTCCCTCTGTCTGCGGTATTGCTGTAGCCTCTTTTTCCTTTCGTATTTGTTGCCGCTTCTGATATGCCTCGATTGTCAATTTAACTGGTCCCTGCCTACTTATTTCCGATGGCATGTACTTCGGAGGTTGTACTGTATTCTCTGTCACGTTTTGTGGAACGTACTCCATTGGTTATCTTTTGAATTTTCCCAGAGATGTTCCTTTCCTTATTAATATCTAAAGTTTCCATTTGTATTAATTTTAACACTAAGTGGTTTTATTTAATTTTGATACTTGATAATTCCCATGAATATTTTATATATCTTTTTATTTTCCTCCTTTCTAACTACGTTTAAACACTTTTTCGATGAAAATACCGTACTCCAACTCGAAAAAGTAAATTTTTATTTCCGTTTTCTCGTAATTTAATTTCAATGTGCATTTAACTGCACTTCTTAAACCGCGAAAAAATTAAATTTCACAAAACTGCCTCGAATTCCACTTCTGATAACGTCAATCGATAACTTTTGTAACGAGTTTTGTTCGTCGGCTGGGATGAAACTTATCGGTCCCAGGGTTCACTAAGGGGTCTCGTAACCCTCAGTTGATTTTACTGCCCAATTATGCACTGCTGGCGTGGTAGCGCCAACAAAATTCACCAATCCCGAAAGATTTGGCTCGGACGGAAAAATCGTTTATTATTTATTTACTTATAGATACGTTACAATAATTGTTCCTACAATACAAAAGCCGAAAGCCGAAGCGTGGTGACCGTAGTCGGGAAAGCTGAAGCGTGGTGACCGTAGTCGGGAAAGCCGTAGTCGGGAAAGCCGAACCGTCCCTTATAAGGACCGGTGATTGCAAAGTAAGCACGAATTATATTCGTGTGTGGCATGATCATGCCAAAGCTAATTTGTCACTCAAAATTAATCAGGGATGCCACTATGAGTGCTCGGTGGGTCAAGGTTGCTCACTATCGTAATTTCTTAGAAACTAAGTATTATTATGAGGGATAATGTAACCCGCATGCTTAAAATCTATAGTTTCTTTGTGGTAATGACCCCTGGTGATAAGGTGTTTACTAATACGAATTGATCGAAGGTCGATTAATGGTAATAATTGGATATAATATAACAATAATAATTATTATAATTGGATATAATACCAATAATATATATAATTGGTAATAATTTGGATTTCGATTTAAGTTAGTGCACTCTACTTTCCATTTTCTTAAATATTTGTTTTATTCCATTTAATTTTAATTTAAGATAAATTTCAAATTGTTTAAATTGTTAATTTAAAATTGTTTAAAATTGCTTAAATTCGAATTGATTTGGTTCAATTCACTAGTTAAATTAAAACTTGTTAACTGATTAAATTTAAAATTGTTTAACTTTTTTAAATTCCAGTTAGTTAGTTCAGTTTGATTTCAAGTTTTAACTAATTTTTTCCACTTTTCCCTGTTTCCCACTTTTTAAGTTCACCAAATAAATTATTCTCATTTATATCTACTACAAACATTTATATCTACTTATTTAACCCTCATACGTTCCTCAATATATGTTACAGTAGAGTCCCTCGGGCGAAAAATCACCCATGTGTAATATTTACTGATTTTGTAATGAAAATATTTGTTTGTTTCATTTAATTCAACTTTTTTTTATTTACATATGTTTTTAATTTTCAGTCTTCAATAAAATAATAAATTAAAGAATAAAAACAACTTAAATCATCCATTAAATTCAACCGGATGTTAATATCATAAACAAAAATTTAGCTTGATATAGTAAAAATAAAAAATAACTAAAAAAATAAAAATAACTAACTAATTTTTCTCGTTGCAATTGCTGCATACAAAATATGCAATTTTGTGTTGCCCGCAAATAAATTTTTGGCAGGTTGCACATGACGAATAAGCCTTTTTATCATTTTTCGGGCAAATTGCACATCGGGAACCCGAACTCAGTTTTCTTCTTTTCCCATTTAATGAAGTAGAAGGCTCATCGCTAGTTTGACGTATGATGTTCACCAACGTAATTGCAGAATCTGACCTTGGTAAATGAGGACGCCGCTAAATTTCCGCTTTGACTAATTCCATTCCTATTTCATGAAGAAACAACCTTCTTTTGTGTAGTTTTCCTTTATTCCAATCGTTGTTAAAACAATACTTGGGGCCATCGATTAGTTTTTCTTTTCACCGTATAAGTACCCACCAGCTGATCTAAGGTGTCTACCCCGGCTTTACTTTTATTATAAAATGATATAATCTCGGGCAACTTATTTCCTTCATTCAATACAGATTTGTCATGATGAAGAGTACAAAGGGCGTTGACAATTTTGTACTTTTTTAGAACGTATTGCACCAGTGAAATCTTGTCGTTGAAAAAGAACATGCTACAGAAAACTGCACTGCCAGAAATATTTAATTTCTGTCATAAAGGTTACCATTATAAAATAATTATTACACAATTTTCTTAATGGGAATTCTAAAAAAAAGGGAATTCTTTTCTAAATGAAAATTTCACCCGAGGGACTTTAACGTAATTTTTCAAATACTTTCGAAATTATTTATTATGTATAGAAAATTTTTCGTTTTTTAATGCAAAATACTAATTTATAAAATTAGAAAAAGTTTCATTTGTATTAAGTAAAATTTGTAAAAGATATATGGCTTTAAAATTGAAACTGGGTGAAATTTCACCCGAAGACCGTATGAGGGTTAAAGAAACTCTTTTATACAAAATTTATAGAAAATTATATATTCTTAATCAGCGTGACCTCCTATTTAGCCATGTCCGCCCATCTGTCTGTCTGTTGAAATCACGATAGCAGGAGAACCGGTGATGATATCGTGCTGAAATATTGTTTCTTGTGGTGTGCAGGTTGGTATTGAAAATGGGCATGCCGTGTTTCACAATTTCCATTATTTCGCAATATTTAAATTGCGATATTAGCAAAATCAATATCGGCAGAATTAAATCGTTCGCAATTTAATTCTTCCGCGTTTGGTATCATATTTTTTATATTTCCAAGGCAAGCTTTTGGCATAAATCTAGTTTAGTCCATTACCCCCGATCTTGTTTCTTTTTTAACCACATATGTAGAATTGCGAGAAAATCCGAATGCTGAAAAAAAACAACTCTACTCGTTATTAATGCTCGCTAGCTTGGCTTTCAAGTTTACTTAGACCAAAGCTTGATTGGGTAATATGGCTTACCAAGCAAAGTGCTGTGGTTGCATTAATAATATGAACTTGACTCATGAACCTTGACTCATTCACGGAGTATTATTATGAATATAATAACTGGCATTGAAATTTGTTATTACCCGGAACTGGAAATTGCGATTACGACACATCTTTGGGTTGAAACGGCCAGACACTGTATATACGCAAAGAACTTTTAACAATTTAATCGTGTACCACGTTTTAATCTTTCTTCATTTGTTGAAAGGGCTTAATATGAAATTAAAGCGCTTAATGCTATCACTGCAACAATGGTGAAATATACATATGTATGTATGTAGAACAAGCTAGCACAAGCTAAATGAAGCAGTGTCAGCATTTTTAGCAAAAATAATAGGATACATTTGACTTTTCCAGATGAACGCCTTTATCTATATATATAAAATAAATGTATATTTACATGTAATGTAAATGTATATGACTAAGTCAAGAAAAAATTGAACCACAGCAACAACAAGAAAATTAGTACAGGCAACCAATCGAGAAGCAAACATAGGCAGAACGGCGTGCACATCGCCGGAATCAACACAGGAGAGAATTACAGAAGATGTCATCACACCACTTAAGAGAGTTGCGTATTTTTCCTACCACTAGGTAGATTGTAGATCGTATTGTATCCCACTGGTAAATTTATCAAAGGCCTTTGAAAATCATAGATGATTCGTACTGATTTTGTGGATTAATATCAAAGTAAGGGAGATTGGCGTAAGGTAGATCAAAGCGAGATTTTTTTGCTGACAATCCACAATACATTCAATTCTATTTACACGGTTTACACGGTTTTGATTTAACACGGTTTGAAAATAAACAAATTTAAAATTTTTTACACGATTTTATCCATTTAGCATGATTCAAAACCTTTTGGGCTTAAATTTTTTTTTTGTTAAATTTAATTTTTGCGAAATATGTTCATATCACAAATTAGGGGGAATTCCCTTTTTGTGGATACAAGCAAATTTACTGGTCAGAGCAATTGTAAATAGCACAAATTTAGGGGAATTCCCTTTTACTGCATACAATCAAATTTATTTGTGAGAGCAACTAGAATGCCTTAATATTTTATATTTTTTTTTCTTTAATAACTATGCTTTTGTAAAAACACATTATATATGTGATTTAATAAAATAAACCTGAATAGTTGTTCTTAAAAAATCATTGTTTTTCACTAATTTCAATAGGTTTTAGAGATAAGGAACCAATCACCTATTTTGCATACGAACAATGTCTTTTTTTAGACTGGTTTTTTTTACACGGATTTTCCTGAAACCAATTTCCGTGTAAAAACAGAATTGAGTAAAAAAAACATTACATTCGAAGAGAAAAGTGATTGGGTTCTCCACAATACATTACAATCGAATGTGGAAAGTGAAACAGAATACATACTGTTTTCACATGCATTGCGAAGGGGCAGCGAAGTACTTCGGCTCCTATGACACGTATGGCTAAATGTAAAGTGAAAACTGGATGTAGAATCCAGTCGATACGGCACACAAAATCATTAGGACATCATCTATGATGATGATGATATGATGACGTTTACCACTGGAATTGTATATCAATTGTATTGTATTAGGAGATTGTATATCAACCCAGTAGTTCTTGTCTTCAAGACATCCTCGACGAATCGTGCACTACATAGGCCCGTCGTTGAGGACATATGCAAGACAAGTCTATGGCGATCAACATTTTCATACAAGTGTCGTTGTTTTCTTCGACGACAACATTGTCGTCATTGTCTTGTATTGTCATCGAAGACAACATGTCATCTATGTTGTCTTCGATTACATTTATTTATTTTAATATTTATGATTGGATAATATTATAAGAATGAATTTAAAACACATGTATCATCAATTTTCAAAACTTTTATATACTTTTTCTCTATTCCTTTGTTTGTTGCATCTATTTTTTATTTTCTAAGTATAAGGCGCAACTCGTAACAAAATTTTCGTAATTCTTTCCTTCGGCTTTCGTTGACATTATTATTTAGGAAGACAGAATTCTTTCAACCCCCGCTAGGCTTCCCGAAAGAATGCGTTTCATCACGCCGGTCTGAAAAAGATTAAAAGTGAATATTAAAATTTTAATTTTTATTTATAAGTAATTATAATTTGTTAGAAACATTTTCATTAGATGAAAACTACTTAGATTTGTTCCCTTCTGGAACAAATACGAAATAAATATCTTTCAAAAGAAATTGTTAAACCAAAGGAACAAATTAGATGTAATAAAAGACATGGAATACTGTTCGATTTAAATGGTGCGGATTGCTATTTAAGTTCGAAGTCTCCCAATAATTATTGTTTATTAAGAAGTGGAATTGTTAAAATAACTCGATCACGAATTGGCTATTTAAACGGGAAGAAAGTTATAAAAAGCTAAAATTTTTTGGAATATCCGTTCCTTCAAGAGACGTAGAGACGTGTATATTGTTAAAAATGTCGAAAATTTCATAATTATTATACGATAACTTACTATGTCCTCTTTTTTTTCTCCAACGAGCTCTTCATCTAACCTTTTCAGGCTTTCAGTAAAATTGATGGCAAATTGAATTTGTGATATACTGCAAAATCCCAACCTACGGCGCAATAAAATATTCGTCTCCGCGAGCATGGTGGCTACGGCCTCTTGACTTTTTAAAATGTTGTCAACTTTCTGCTCAAGTTTTAATAGTCTTGCATTGAAATCCATCTGTAGGGTTGGAAAAATTAATGTAAATTAATGTCATAAGCCATATGGTTTAACAATTATGTATACTTACTTTTTTATAGTCTTTTGATTTAAAACAATAACGTGTGATTTTTTGTTCCAATTTTTCAATCAGCGCTCAGGGAGCGCTCAATTGTTTACATATTCACGGAGCGGTCGCCATTTTTTGTAGCGAAAAGTTTTTACGCTACTTTTACGCTACATTTGCCAGAGCTGCATTACTAACAAGCAAGCAAAAAAAACAAATAAATTCGCTTTTTACAGAGCAAACGTCAAAGTGTTTTAAAGAATTGGCTTAATAAATCAACGCATTATTAAGTGAAATAAAATTAATTTGAAAGTTATTGAACTCAGAATGACTCAACAAAGGTATTATAATTATAAAAATATAGAATATGTAGTTTGGGATACGATTGAAGTTTTAGGTTTGGGAATTTTCTTTTTGTGGGATACTTGAAATTCGTGTGGAAAAATCAAACGTGGCAACTTTTTTCTCGTCTTGTTTACTATTTTTATCCTTCCGCTCAATGATCAGGTAGCATACCATTCAGGAACACATAGCGATCACTGATCAGGTAGCGCTCAAGGAGCGCTCAACCGCTGAATGCGGCTAATGACAATCTCATCAAGGCTATTTCATCTCTTACATACATAATTTTCAGCCCTAAGTTATTTTTTTTATTATATGAAAATGTCGACGACCTTGTCGTCCATGTTGTCTTGTTTATTATATTGTATACGAATTCGTACGAACTTATGAATGTTCATTCGGGTAGAATTCGGGTCATAATCGTTTGCAAGACAACGTGCAAGACATTGTCTTGTATCTGTCTTCATACGGACAGTTTGCAAGACATGGCCCTAAACATGTCGCCAATGAAAATTGCTGACGAAAAATAGGAATTGTCGTGCAAGACTTTTTGCACGTAGACTTTTTGTATGTAGTTATCGCAATTTCAAGCTCCTGGTAACATAAACCTTAAAGGTCAAGGCTAGTATTGTTATTATTTTTAGAATAATATTCAGTAGGCGAATCAAGGCCAAGACATTAATGCAACTACAGCACTTTTCTTGGTAAGCAATAAGTTTCGGTCAGCTCTGGTGAAGCTAAATTCGAAAGCACAGTTAGCAACCTTCGCACTCTGCATGGAAGTAATATTGGAAGTTAAGTTAAATTCAAAAGAATTGTTAAAAAATCGAAAGCTTGACTCGAAAAATATCAAAAAATTAAGAAAGCAAATGCGGAAGAATTAAATTGTGGACTATTTATTTCCGCTCTCAGTGTGATTGTATACTCGATTATTTCAAGAAGTTTTTTGGTTCTTCTCCAAAAATGACATCGTGGTGCATATGTTGTATTTTAGGTTGTTGGGGGTGTACCTTCGAGCTGCTAGGGGGGGGAAGTCCAAAGGAAAAGTCCTGTAGGTTGTCTTCTTCTCGTTGTAACTTTTATTTAAATATTATTCTTTCTTTTCTTTTAACACTATTTTCACTTATGATATTATTACACTAACTCCGATCTTAATTATAGTTACTGCTCGGCTTTATACGCGTTTAACAACGACTTCACAACAACTGCCCTCTTCCAATCTGAAAGACGGGTTTATATCTCTTCTGAGATTCGTTGTAGGCCAGAATCATTTCCGCGTCGTTTTTGCAACTATCTCAAGAATTATTTTTAGCAATAATTCTTGACAACAATGTGCGAATTTTGCTCTTCTGATTTGAGCGCGATGTTCTACTTATTTGCGCGCTGTTCCACTTGTTGGAACGCGGTCACGGTCGTTCTTCTATCTGGGCCACAGTGGTGTGTGATTCACTTGTACTTTCAAGGTTCACAATTAAAGTGCAGCCTAGAAGTATGTGTTACCACAAGTTAAGCATTGTTAACTACTGGGCCGAAAGGTATGTGGTGATAACAACGTTAAGCGTTGTTATTACCAAAGCAATGATTCTGACCTACAACATCCCTCCACCCTCGGGGAAGAAAAATTTAGTATCGTAAAACGATATTAAATTTTTCTTGTACATTTATATTTGTTGAATTATGGGTGGCGTATGCTTATTATGGCTTTACGTAGTGTATACTTATGTATGTTTGTGTTTTTGTGAATATCTTATGTGACATATTAATAATGATTAATTATTTATAATAATTACAATAATTATAATACTACTTATAACAATAATTACAATAAAAACAATTACAATAATAACATAATAATACAAATGGTAGCTGCACTTCTTCGGCGTCGTCTGTGTGTAGGCTGATGATGATTTGATGTTGGTGTTGATCTTGGAGTTGGTATAGCTGTTGATGTAACTGTTGATGTTACTGTTGATTTTACTGTTGATGTTGCCGTTGACGTACACCCCGCTGTATTAAAGTCTTCTTTCTCGATTTGTTGTGGGGATGCTGCTGCTGGGTAGCTGACGTGGTTGCTGCCGTGTTGTAGGGACTATACTCGGAACGGCCGCTGTTAACTTCCGACCTTAGTTCCCGTTGTTCTGCTGATACTCTTCGGTTGTTCGTTGGTAATAGTGTCGGTTGTCCCACAATTGGGATCAATTGAAGTTCGCTCGAACTGTAGCGGATGGTTGAGATTTCGCCGGGTTCGTTGTTTTAAACAAACATCATCAATCTTAAATTTTTCTTCTTGCGGTGGTGCATTTTGAATCGCTGCCGCTAATGTAAGGTAATTGAGGTAATGCTGTATAGCGTGCCTACCCCGTAAGTTCTAAATGTCGCCGTAAGTCTAACTGTCGAACCCATGACTGTATTAGTGGTTCGTCTACTTGCTGCTATTACGTCGTGATTTTGGTGTCGCATACGCGTGACGTAACTTGCAAGGCTGCTGACTATAAGTCATCTCGTCAGTTTCTGACTGTTGCTGCTTTTAGATTTCTTTGAAGGTAACTTCGTGTTTTGCTTTTTTACTTCTGCTGCATTGATCTGTTTGGTTGTTGCAACAATTTTATCCTGGTTTGTGATGGTTGGTGTCGCTACGCCGACCAGCTGTTCCAGCTACCCTTCCCCCTTCGAGTTGGCTGGGCGCTCTTCGTCGCCCTGTTGTTAACATGTTGTGGTGTTTGGTTGCACTTTTGCTTTTGTGATGGGTGTACATCGGCACTCCGGACAGATTCTCTGCATGCTGGATTATTCTTGTATATACGTTATTATGTTTAACTATTTAATTTTATATACATATATTTCTTTTTCCAATCTAGTTTTAAGCTATTTACAATTTGTCTACAATTGGTAAGATTTAAATCATTTTTTGAGACGTATATTATTTTAATTTTAATTAGAAATATTTTATCTTTATCAAATTTTATTACATAATTTCTAGTAATATATTCAATTCAATACAAATTTTCATTCTTACTGCAAATATCGACGTTATTTTAGTTGGCTATAATTCGTTAATCACTCATTTTGCATTTAGTTAATTTAATTGACTTATTTACAGTATATATATTATGTTTCCCATTATATTAATTTTGTAATGTGTAATGTCTTCTATTGCATGTCTCTTATCTTGTCTCTAAATTTCATGATCTTATGTACATCTCTTAATGTCTAACGATATAGGTGCGTATATGTATATAGTGTAGGTGTGTATGTAATATGCATGAACTACTTCTTCAGGCATATGTTTACATGTGCATTTATTAATATAATAATTGCAAATGCAAATTTGCTGTGTTCTTAAAACGGAACAGCTACTTTACATAAACCGTTTACTATTAATCCAAATTAATACAAACTAAAAAGTTCAATTAAAAAAAAAAATTATTCAAATATTAACAACGAGTTTACTTTATCATGAGTTTTCTTTTCTTATATTTTTACGCTTAAATAAACAAGTTGTTGCTTATTTAAACGCTATTCTAATTTTCTTTTTATTTTCTTGTTGAATTTTTCTTAATTTCCTGTCCTAAATAAAAATTTTAAATTTCGTTAATACTTGTGATTTTACGTTCCTTGCAAGTGCTTTTATATCTGTAATATATCCTGCTATATGAAGACTAATGCTCCCTGCTTTGTACCGTGGAAAATTGAGACACATTGTTTTTATAATCGAAGTGCATGCTAACTGTGTAATTAGCAAGGTGATTAGTAAAACTCTGTATTTATCTTATTTTTGGAAGAATTATCTATTAGTTTTATTGCATTGTATTGTATCTCTATCTTATTTATAGTTTATAACCCATTCATATCTATTTATTCTATCCTATTATATATTAACTGATTTTGTCCTACTCCTAATAACGTGACTATTGTAAATAACTTAATTTAACGTTCTCCTAAACCTATTTTCTTATTTGCTATTATATACTTTAAGTAAGTTATTGTGGAATGATTTTTCCCTTCCCTTAATATTTAAAACTGTAGTAATTGGACTTTTAATTCCTACTACTTTATATGGCCCTATCCATATGGGAGAAAACTTATTTTTCCTAGTTTGATTCTTAATTAATACATTATCTCCTACCTTAAATTCTACTAAATTTAATTTATTATCGTATTGCCTTTTAGCTATCTCTTTTGCTAAATCCTGGTTCTTTCTCACGATTTCGTGAGCCCTTTGTATTTGGAATTTTAGAACTTTATTTGGATCTTCGGCATTATATACCGGACTACATTTTCGTTTTAAGTTAGTCGGCATTTCTGTATCGAATCCAAATAAAGTACGGAATGGCGTTTGCTTCGTCGTAATGTGGGGTGTGTGGTTATGCACATGCATAGCTGCAGTTAACCATTGATCCCAATTCGACCCGTCTTCTTTCGCAAAACTACGCAAATATTCCGCTAATGGTCTGTGGCTTCTTTCTAATGAGCCATTCGCTTGTGGATGATAAGGTGTTATGTGTAATTTTTTGATACCTAATAATTTACATGTGTCTGAAAACAATTTCGAAATGAAATTAGTTCCGTTATCAGTAATTAGAATTCGAGGAATTCCGTAACGCGTAATTACTTCGTCATAAAACGCTCTGGCAACAGTACTTGCTTCCGCGTCTGGGATAGCTGTACATGCCATAAATTTCGAGAAATCGTCTTGGAACGTTAAAATATATTTGTTACCCGACACAGTTTCAGGTAGAATACCTACTATGTCCATGTAAACCTTGTCAAATGGCCTCATTGGTGTATCTGTCAGCACCATGGGCATTTTTGTTAATTTTGAGCTTTTGTTAGCTTGGCATTTAGGACAGTTTTTTACATAATCCTTGATTTGTTTTTGCATTCCTGGCCATCTATATTGTTGCCTAATTCTTAAATATGTTTTCACTGCTCCCTGGTGACCTCCTAATGGTGTGTTGTGAAAGTCCTTTATAACTGTCTCTATTTGTTTTGGGTCTTCTAATGGAATTCTGTTTTCATTTTGTATTATGCCCGGAGTGTCAGGTTCTACAGGCGTCTGGCTTGTGCTTGTTTTATCCCTACTCCCTTGGGTCTTTCTTTCTTTTGTTTTAGAGCGGGTCTGGACCGCTGTTACTGTATTCCGATTTTGAGGAATTCTGCTCAATGCGTCTGCGTTTAAATTTTTCTTGCCTGGCTTATATGATTTCGAAATCGTATTCTGATAATTTATGCCTAAATCTCGCCAGTCTTGAAGTTTGATCTTTTAAGTTTGCTATTCCCTTTAATGGCTGATGGTCAGTAAAAATTTTAAAATGTCTGCCTAAGAGATATGCTCTGAAGTTTTTTGTTGCCCACACAATGACTAAAAACTCCTTTTCTATAGTTGAGTAACACTTTTCTGCGTCGTTCAAGGCCCTGCTCGCAAAGGCTATCGGCCTATCTTCGCCTATTTTACCCTGAGAAAGTACCGCGCCTAACGCTTCGTTACTGGCATCAGTAGTTAGTATGAATTCTTTTTCGAAATCCGGATATGCCAAAACCTGTGGTGTTATTATTGCCTTCTTCAATGCTTCGAACGCTATCTGGCATTCTTGCGTCCAATTGAACTTAGCGTCTTTCCTTAGTAGTTTATTAATAGGAAGAGCTATCTTTGCTGTACCTGGAATGAATTTTCTGTAATAGTTTACTAGTCCTAAATATGCCTGCACCTCCTTTCTATTTTTAGGCGGCGGAATGCTCTTAACGCATTCCACTTTGCTGGGGTCAGGGAGTGCGCCCTGATCTGTGCATTTATGTCCTAAATAAACAATTTCTCTTCTTAGAAATCTGCATTTTCCTGTTTTAAGTTTCAGATTATGTTCACGTAATTTTTGTAATACTGAACATAACCTTTGTTCATGTTGTTTTAAATTCCTACCGTAGATAACTATGTCATCTAAATAAACAAAACAGTCTATTCCTTGTAGACCTGTTAGGATATGATTCATTATCCTCTGAAATGTCGCTGGGGCTCCTGTTAGCCCAAATGGCATTCGATTGAACTCGAAGTGCCCTAGTCCTGTGCTGAATGCTGTTTTTTCCTTGTCCCTGTCATCGACTAAAACTTGGTGATATCCGCTTGCCAAATCTAGCGTTGTAAAATATCTGCTATGGCCTAATTGCTCTAAAATTTCGTCAATACGAGGAATGGGAAAAACTTGTTTAATTGTGGCTTTATTCAGTTTTCTGTAATCTATCACTAGTCTCCATTTTTTCTCCCCGTCCTTGCCACTTTTCTTGGGCACTAAAAGTAACGGTGAGTTCCATGGTGAAGTGCTATGTTCGATTATGCCATCATCTAAAAGTTTGTTTATTTGTTTGTTTATTTCTTCCCTATGTATCTGTGGTAACCTATACTGTTTTCTATTTATTGGCGGCTGATCTGCGCCTGTTGGAATTTCGTGTTTTAATACGCTTGTAAACGAAAGTTCGTCTCCTTCTAACAGGAAGACGTCATGAAAAGATTTTACTATTTCTTCTATTGAATTCTTTTCTTCTATATTTAAATTTTTATCTAACTCAATTTCATTGAGCAATTCATTTATTCTCGTTTTGGCATCTATTCTGCCTATACTATTAATTGACTTAGTACTTTGTATTGTGTACTCGCCTAGATTTGTGAATTTTCGTTGAAATTCGCTATTTATCTCGTAATCATATTCCGTCGTATTTAATATTGGAGCATAAACTGTGTTATCTTTCACCTTTACTAGTGTGTCCGCTATATAGATCCCTGGATCTATTTCTTCTTTCTGTATTACAACATTCTTAAATTCTGTACGAAGTTTCAATGGCACTATCGTAATTGTTCTTGCATTAACTGGTATGTAATGTTGCTTGCTTTCCTCTTCTATCTGCTCGATAGTTTTTATCGGTAATTACAAAATAATCTCTTTTCTTTCATTGAAGAGTGTTAAAATCTTTTCCATTGTGTTTATAATGGAGTTGTTCCACAAGTTGTCTCTTCCTAGTATGCCGTCTGCTGGTACTCCTTGTTTAAGTGACACAACGTGTAGCGTTAAACGTAAGGACTGTACCTCATTATGATACATAGTAATTGATCCTTCTGTTGTCACACAACCTCCAAATGCTCCGCTTAAGTCTTTTCTATTCGACTTGTCTATTACTGTGCTATCTTTTATTGCACATTTCTTTATCATGCTTGTATCTGCTCCTGTATCTACCAGTAAAATGAGTTTTCCATTTATCGCCTCTGCGCAAGGTAATTCGATGAACACGTCATGTAGCTGGGTTTGATTGCAGTTAGATACTCCTATTTCTATACTTCTAATATCTTGTAACTTCTTCATTGAGCTAGTTACGTTTTGTTTTAAATTTAGTTTTTTCTCGTTCAATTTGCTTGGCATCTCTAAATCAACTGTTTCTCCAAACGTATGATTTTTCTCTGTGACGTTCTGTTTCTTTTTATTATCAGTCCCTTTTAACTTGATATTAATTTTTAAGTCGCTTGAAGTTGGTAACGTTTCAACAATCGCTTCCGATGTCGGACTTACGGTTACCACTTTGTTTGTTAAAGCTGGTAACGTATCCACAATCGGCTCGGATGTATGAATTACTGTTACTTCTTCATTTGGCCTTAAGTTACTAATATTTTCGGGTTCCCAGATTATTGGCCTATTCTGGGCCCTTGGCAGTTTCCCGGACTGTTGCCTTGGGACTTCTCCCAACTCTTCTTTGCATAACATTCGAGTGTATTGTGTCCTACCTTTCTGCACCATTCACATTGAGATTGAGCTTTTTGTATTCCGCTCGCTGGATTAGGCTTCTGCTTTCCATACGTCTGTTTCTGCCAATTCCGTTGGTCTTGGTTGGTTTGCCAATTACGTTGTACTTGGTTTGGTTGCCAGTTTTGTTGTGGTCGGTTTGTTTTCCAGTTTTGTTGTACTTGATCCTGGGTATGGGGCATTTGATATTTCTTATTTGCCCCACTTCCTTGGCTTTCCTTTTTGCTACACCTCCAGTTTGTCTCGTGTCCATATTGTAGACACTTTTGGCAATACGGCGTGTTTTCCCTAATCAAACACTTTTCTCTAGTGTGCCCACGTTCATTGCAGAATGAGGAAATTATTTTCTCCTGTGGCGCTCTCGAGACGTTCTGCCTTTCTTCTGTTCTTTTATACTCCACGCGATTTTGTACAGGAGGTCTTATGTTGGGTTCTACCGAATTCATATTAATTGTTGGTTGATGTATGGAGTTACTTCTTTGTATCTCGACTAGTGTGATCACTGCTATTTCTACCATTTCCTCGATACTTTTTCTTGTGACACTCAGCATGTGGATTCGTAAGGTTGCATCCTTTAACCCTGTTCTAAACGCCATATTTGCTGATGTTTCTGCCATAGATAGAAGTGCGCTGTCACCTTCTCCTTTGTATGTATCTTTTATTACCTGCAACACTTGCGCTTTTTTCGTATTTAGGCGTCTTGCGAACTGCCGAATATCCTCATTGTATAGTTGGTTGCAATTCTGAAGTTCTGCCAACGTCACGTCTAATGAAACTGTTGATAGGTAGGCCCTTCGTATCATCAGGTATAATTCTTCCAGGCTGTTAAAACGTTGTGTGCCTACAAGATCATAAGCGTCTCCGTATAATCTTTGTTTTATACAATCAATGTAAATTGTTTTATTAGCTGGAGTCGCTTCACTTGCAGCTAACTCACACGCCTGTATAAATTTATACACCTCACCTCTCAAATCTGGTGACTGTGTTCCTGAAAACAGTGGAACAATACTGCTTGTTATTTTGGCTATTTCTGCTATACCCATCTTGCTGTGATCTGCCGCTGGTTGCCTATTTGTAGGTAATGACACTGGATTAAATTCCTTTAGACTGGGTGCGGAGGGGGTTGGTTCCTTATGGTATAGTGATTGGTCGTGCGCTAGCTCTATTTCCTGTTTTAGCCGTCTGTTTTCCTCTTTTAATTCTTGAATTCTGGAATGCGCCTTTTCTAAAGATGTTTTCTAAAGTCTTCTCTTGACTTTTGTGCTGATTCCAGTTCTAACGTTTTATTTAAGGTTTCTTCTGTTAATCCTTCGTCATTCAGTAATTTTCTTAGGTGTTCGTTCTCGTCTTCCAAAGTCTTTATTATTTTTTCTTGAAACTGTTTTTCGTTTAGATAAGCATCGTATTTCTTTTTTAACGCATTAAATTCTGACGAATAGTCCCTTATGCTTTGGTTTTTACTTTCTATTATATTTTTAAAAAATGTTAGCAATTCCTCTATGACTGCGTCTGCTTTTTCTAAAGTTGATGTTTCTCCTAGGGCTTGTATTCTAGTCTTTATTAACTCTAAATTTTCCTTATTGGAAACGGTGTTTTTCAGGCTGTTCCAAGTTCTTGATGCAAATTCTTCTATTTGCCTCTTCAAATCCTTATGCTCTTTTTCTAAAGCTAAATATGCTTGTTCTTGGAGCGATTCTGCCATTAATTATCCTATACTTATTGTCCTGAGTATGTAGTTTGGATATTTCATAATCAATTAAAATTTTAATTGCTTTTCTTCAAGCAATTAACTTTTGCTTATTCAGCTTTAATCATTGACACCCTTTTGGCTGAACACGTTGTAAACATTCGTACATTCGTACGCTTATATTCGTACATATATTATTATTATAATATATATATATATTTTTTTTTTTTTTTTTTTTTTGTGTAATGCGAGCTTGTGGCTCAATTGTGCTCGCCTGGTGCCTGACGTAATTTTTGTTTTTATTACTTGTTTTTTTTTTTCTCTTGCTTTGTTAGCGTTTTTGTTACCAATTGCTTGCAATTTGACGATTCTGGCCTTGCATGAAGTTCAAGTCCAAGTTTATGACCTACTTCTTTTTGCAATGAGTTTCTTGCAACTAAGCATAATTTATTTTATTTATTGTCTTGCAGCTATCGCTGCTAGCCTGGTTACTATTAATTAATTTGTTATTGAAAGAGGAAAAAACTAACAAATTTGTGTGTTGACCTTTCTTTATTTATCAAACTTAAATATAAACATAGTTTAATTTTTGTTTCCTGACGTAGTTCAAATTACTTAAATGTTAAAATTTATTTAACATGTGTCATTTGAAAACAAGCGTTTAATACACATACCCGAAAATTATACAACGAAAACTGTTTTTAACAATTTGCCTTTATCATCCGAACTTTACCACGTTAAATAAAATTTATTTAAGTTAATAAAGTCACTCTGATTTTCGACAATTTGCTAATCACAGTAACTAATTCTTTTATTTGTTGATAATCTTAATTTTCTTTTTAAAAAAAAAAAAAAAATCGTATTTTATACTAATTTACTGTATCCTATAATTATTAAAACATAAGAATGACTTCCCGAGTGAAATGGGTCGACCTCAGCAAAGATTTTGTCCAGCTAATGCTATTAGACAGATAAGTTTGCTGTGCAATTAAGCTAGCATCCTTTTGATGTAACCGATGATTTTGGGACCTGTAAGTTATTTTATGCTTTATATAATATATATAAAATAATATATTTGATATAATAATAGGATTAAATTCTTTTAATTCTATTACTATCCTTTTCACTTTTTCCCATTATTTGGTTCTACTTTTATTTTTCAATTTTTTACTTTCACTTTTTTGCCAATTTTCCTTCCCTTTTTTTTTCTTAAACTTTTTTTTTTTTCGCATATACGATCACTTGCTCTTAACTTTTAATTTTAAATAGCTCATAACTTATGACTTTTCCTTTTCACTTCCTGCTTTTTCCTAAGCTACTAATCTTTGTTATATCACTTATCTTTTAAGTAATTTAAACTGCTATTTTTAATTTTCGTATTTCACTTATTTATTTTCTCACTTTCGTATTGTCACTTCTCTTTTAAGTAATCTAAGCTGCTATTCTTATTTTTAATTTCCGTATTTTATTGTTACTTACTTTTTCCCTTCGAGCGATCCTCGGCTCGAAAATCCGGCTGCGCCAAAATGTTGTATTTTAGGTTGTTGGGGGTGTACCTTCGAGCTGCTAGGGGGGGGGGGGAAGTCCAAAGGAAAAGTCCTGTAGGTTGTTTTCTTCTCGTTGTAACTTTTATTTAAATATTATTCTTTCTTTTCTTTTAACACTATTTTCACTTATGATATTGTTACACTAACTCCGATCTTAATTATAGTTACTGCTCGGCTTTATACGCGTTTAACAACGACTTCACAACAACTGCCCTCTTCCAATCTGAAAGACGGGTTTATATCTCTTCTGAGATTCGTTGTAGGCCAGAATCATTTCCGCGTCGTTTTTGCAACTATCTCAAGAATTATTTTTAGCAATAATTCTTGACAATGTGCGAATTTTGCTCTTCTGATTTGAGCGCGATGTTCTACTTATTTGCGCGCTGTTCCACTTGTTGGAACGCGGTCACGGTCGTTCTTCTATCTGGGCCACAGTGGTGTGTGATTCACTTGTACTTTTAAGCTTCACAATTAAAGTGCAGCCTAGAAGTATGTGTTACCACAAGTTAAGCATTGTTAACTACTGGGCCGAAAGGTATGTGGTGATAACAACGTTAAGCGTTGTTATTACCAAAGCAATGATTCTGACCTACAACACATAGCTTTGAACTATAGTGGTTTGTACTATAGTCCTTTCGTTCTACATATTAGATTAAAGTTGTGTCCTTGGTAAATGCAAACAGTGAGTAATTAACGGGAACCTTTTTAAGTTCAAAAGCATTTCTACGTAGAATCCTATCTAGAATCCTAATCTACTTAAAAAGGTTCCCGTTTGTCAAATATTTTTGGAGAAGTTTTTGCCCAAGTTCGTAGGACGAGAAAAAATTGTCCACTTTTAGGTTGTGACCACGTAATCATTCATTCAAATCTAGGACAACTCTCTGGGCCTGGTTTCGTTCAGGGTGAAAGTCGGGTTATTTTCCTAAATATGGTTGAGTACCCAGAAGTTTACTGGTCATGTGTTGCCGAAATATGCATCTTGCGTGAAAACCTAGCAATTGTTCATCCAAAGTCACGAATTCACTAGGATTGTGAAACATTGGTGGTACCTAATTGTCCCAAAGGTTTCTCATAGGACCGAACTTGTCGAGTAACGACACGTTTCCACGGTGACGTGTAGTCGAATCTCAAAGTAGATGTCACGTGCAGAAGGGTTTCTTTTGACATAATCATTCTAAAAATAGATCGTCCATAACTTATATCCAAGAAACCCTAAATATTTTCGTTTTCGATCTGTAAAGATATCTGCATATTTTTATAATATATAAAAGACCAAAAGTATACAAAAAATACTTATTTAGGCAGGAAAACAGTAAAACTCTTTATTTAGTCTTTATCAACAATCACATTATACAATACTAACACAAAATTAAGAACTTATATGTAATGTTTTCATATTGGGTCGAATACTACCTGAAACAGAATATTATTAAAATTGGTCGGAAACAACCATAACGTGTCACTACGGTTAAACAATTCGGAATCAAGCATGAGATAGGAGCATTTTTTGTGTATGAGCGCGCCACGCTCTTTTTGATTCCGAAACCGGCCTGCATAGAGAGAGCATGTAAAACACAAAAAATGCAACAGATTTGACAACAACAACTTGTGGTGTGTACAATTATTTGCTTCTAAGTCTCTTCTAGAGTTTGTAAGTTGCATTAAATTGTTCCGTTGCAAACGACAAAGCTTATATAGCGAATGTTGTACAAGAATAAAACACCGACAAAGATCGCTGATGAGGAACGTTGGCATGTTCCGAAATAGCTATCCGATCTTGCCAGTCAAGTTGCTAGTTCAAATCCTGTTGCAAGTGGAACGCTGAAGCCGGAAAAATATGGGTGGTGTATGTATTTACATCACGCATATAATATAATAAATATATTCACATTTCTCAGCGTTTGAAAACGTGCAAATTAAGTAATTAATTTGCATTAAATTCAATACAATAAACAATGTCAAATATTTCTTATTTTTTAACACTGAACATTTTTATAAGCTCTAGTGAAGAATTAGGGCTAAATTGCCAAATTTTTAAGAATAGCTAAACACTGAACATTTTTATAAGCTCTAGTGAAGAATTAGGGCTAAATTGCCAAATTTTTAAGAATAGCTAAAAAGTAATGGTTTTATTGCTGTTTATTGACTTCGTTTTTCATGTGGACATAGCTACCGGTTGCACGAATAGGCTGGTACTTAAAAATACAATATATGTACATAAGTATATATGTATGTATACTTTACGCATATAACACATACACTTCATACACAAGGTACTTTTTATCAGCGAAGTGCCATTTACAATTGGAAGGTCAACCTAATCATGATTTTTTTACCTAACGCGTTGTTTTTCAAAAAACCCATCTAAAAATGCAAATTTGAAACGCATGCACATGCATATTCCTTTGCCTAGAGAATTCCATCGCAGGCTGAAATTGTAAGTATATTTCGTATTAACATAGGAAATAACCCTTTGGCAAATTCTATGTAGATTACGGTATTTTCGGTACATTTTTCGTAAGTTTAGTGAATAATAACAGATAAACATTTTAAGGAGTTATGTTTATTATTATTTATTAATAAACTTTATAAAAAATAAACATTTTTACTATGACACATATGTTAATATTATTAATACTTAATTCAATTTAACTGGAACCTAATTCAACATTTTGTAATAAAGAAATATTTAATTTAGTCAACAGTATATTATTAATTAAACTTTTTAGCGATTCTTTGAAATTTGGCAATTTAGAATATAGAATTTAGAAATATTTGACAAAGTTTTTTTTATTGCCTTTTACTTGTTTTAATTATAAATAAATAAATAAACAAATTATAAACAAATATAAATTGAACAAATTATTTACTTGCTACCTACCATCAGCTCAGAAACAGCTCAGCTTCAGCGCTCCTTTTTTGCGGTTCCTGCCTGCTCGGAGCGCTGAAAATTTTATCTGTCGCTCTTTCGAGCAAGCGGGAGCGAAAACAAACGCTCTTTCGAGCGAGCGGGAGCGCTGAAAATTTTATCTGTCGCTCTTTCGAGCGAGCGGGAGCGCTGAAAAATTTATCTATCGCTCCGGCTCGCGAGTGCGAGCGAGCAAGAACGAGCATTTACGAACCCTGCTAGACACTCATCAATAGAGCTGAGCGCTATAGTGATTTTTGTGGAGCAGTTCCAACCAGTGACAGTGACAGCTCTGTCACAGATACAAAAACCTGTGACTCGTGACATAAACTAACAACCTTTTTTAGATAAGAGGACGGAACGCTTATTCCACCTTGTACTGTGTTCACAGTAGTGCTGAAAATGAGTATTTTCGCTTATTTTGAAAATAGAAAATTATGCTGTCCACATTATAAAACTAATATTTAATAAAAGCCTATATATAAAATCTTTACAAATAAATAATTAACCTTAAATTTTTACATTTTGCTCAAGAATTAACAAACATTTCAAAAAAGAACTGTGACTGCAATATCTGCTCCAGACAGGGTTCGGAAAACGTTTCTTTTTTATATCGCTCAATTTATATCCCTCACTGAAGATAACAATATTTCCATCCTCACTGATAAATATCTTTTTTTATCTTTGTTCAAAAAAATACATATCGCTCACGTTCAAAATAATTTCGATCTTCCAACAAAACTATCACTTGAGATGAAAAAAATTCTTATCTTCAAATATTTCGATCCCTCAAGTTGAAAATATTTCGTTTGTTGACGAATAGCGATCACAGAAGATGAGAAAACTTTGGGTTTCGCACCATAACGATCTTCGGTGATGAAAAAAAGGCTGCGCAGGCAAAGAATTGATCTTCGAAGATGAAAATAATTTCGACGCAGGATCGAAAAAAGCAGCGCAGCAGAGTTGAACAGCACGGGTTTTGTTGGTGTTTGGATGGTTCGCTTCGCGGCAGAGACAATTGCTTGAAAATGTAATGCTTTGGTATGCGATGAATTAAAATTAAGCATTTAGCGCACTCCTGGTGATGGTAACTAAGCTGAGAAATAGACTAAGTCATGAAAATGTAAAAAATATTTTATCAGTTAGGCTTAATAAAAACTTGAATTAAACGATTAAAATTTTGTCATAATTTCTCTAAGGGGTAAAATTTTATCACTAATTACTGGTAAATATTCAAGCAAACATTAAAATAACCTTATGACTTTATAGATTTACTAGTATATAAGCCTTTCTTCGCCAGGAAGTTATTATTTTTTAATTATTTCGTAAAAAAAATTGCGAAGCTTTTTGGACTTTCTCAGCTTACTATTGAGAAATTACACTATTATGAAAAATTATTAATTTTTTAAATTATTAAATTTTTCATAATAAAATCTGACAAATTAATCAGCAAATAGGATAAAAAAAAATTAATAGGAAAAAAAATACAAATTTCCTCCCAATCCGATTTTTTGCAAAAAAATGGCAAAGCCGTTTGGATTTTTTAAATTTGCCTTTTTAAATTTTTCTCATCAACATTAGATGCCCAGAAACATCTGTGAAAATTTTCAGGTTTCTAAGAGATGTGGAAGTCCAAAAAACAGTCCCGGACATATTTTGCTAACAGAAACGCACAGGGATTTTATATATATAGATAGATCAGGTTCTTTAGCAAAGAACCCAAGAGGTATACGAAAACAAAGTGCTGTAAATGGTTAACCCTTCCTGCGAGCTCGTTACGAATATATGCAATAAATTTTCAGGTAGGCATTTGAATACTTATGTACATGTATGAATGGAAGGCAAATTTGTATATCGGCCTTGAAACTAATTACTTTTGGAATGAAAAAGGATTGATTATTAGAGGGCCAACAGGTAACAAATTTTATAAAGCAAGAAGTGTTTGAATACATGTTTGAAATGTTCGTCGGATAATAAAATTGACGAATGTAACACGGCACAATCTGTGCTTTCAATCGGAGAGTATTCAACAATACTCTCAATTAATGTTTTTCTAATACATTACTTAATACATACAAAATGCATAATAAAAATTTGTAATAGGAATATGTATAAAATATATTAGAATTACTTATGGTAGAAAACAATTAACTTATTAATATTTTTACATATTAATATTTTACGTATTTACTTCTACAACTTTCCCTCACACTCCACACCTTGCAAAATTAATTTCAATTCATTGTATACCAAATCCAACAGAAACATACTCATACGAAACACAAACAAAACTTCATTTTCAAGCAATTGTCTCTGCCGCGAAGCGAACCATCCAAACACCAACAAAACCCGTGCTGTTCAACTCTGCTGCGCTGCTTTTTTCGATCCTGCGTCGAAATTATTATCATCTTCAAAGATCAATTCTTTGCCTGCGCAGCCTTTTTTTTTATCACCGAAGATCGTTATGGTGCGAAAGCCGAAGTTTTCTCATCTTCTACGATCGCTATTCGTCAACAAACGAAATATTTTCAACTTGAGGGATCGAAATATTTGAAGATAAGAATTTTTTTCATCTCAAGTGATAGTTTTGTTGGAAGTTCGAAATTATTTTGAACGTGAGCGATATGTATTTTTTTGAATAAAGATGAAAAAATAAAAATCGCTCATGAGTTAAAACAGATTTTCATCTTTTGAGATCGTTTTTTTGTGAGGGATATAAAAAAAGTTGTTCGTTTGAGGGATATATTCCGAACCCTGGCTCCAGAGGCAAACTGTGACGGCGTGTCACAGTTTAGAAGCAATCGTCGTCGCAACTGTGACTCGTGACTTTTATGTATCTGTGACAAAGTCACAGTTCGCGAAATATCGCTCAGCTCTACTCATCAATAGGTAGATGTTGATGGTGTCGGGTATTTAAGCTTCAGCTAAGTTAAAATTTTGTGTTAATAATTTATATTCTGGAATGTTATGTGAAAAAAATTTTAACATAATAAAAAGCTATACTCTAACGGATAAACTGTCGGTTATTTACACAGCAATGTCCAAAGATGTGTAGATTTTTTCGGTTTCGATGCAAATAGGTCGCAACAGAGTGTATTGGTTGTATTTTAATCGTTATACTGTTACACAAATGTAATTAGAAAACAAATACTTATTAATATTGTTTTTTTATACGTTTTCTTTTTTATGTCGATTTTTCGATTTAACCCTCGTGGATATTTTTTGCATTTCCTGTAATACTCTCAGTATCAGTAACTTGCACTTGATATATTTGCCAAGTTTCGATTTAATGTATTTTTAGTTTCTTCTAGCCAAGAATCCGGACTCGGAGGGAAGTCAGGATAACTAGTCACTGGACTGGAATTGTTGCTGAGGTCTGATATTCCACTTATTGGTGTGCGTTGACATTTAAACACTTTAGATTCCACGTTATGATCTTAAAAAATTTTAAGTACTGGAAAAATTTAAACTAAGACTTAAAAACATGTAATGTGTTTACCTATGCTTGTATAAAAAATGTTGTCTGGATATGAACTAAATGATACCCTGTGAACAACAGACGGTGGTGTCGACGGGTATGGAAGCGGACTAGAGTTCGCATGTAAGTATGAACCCCGAAAACTGCTTGGTGAGGTTGCTTCATCTAAACCCAAATTGATTGTGCTGTAGCTATCATTACTTAAATCTGAAAAACAATAACTATTAGTGTTTTAAAGAGGAAAAAATATTAGCGTACCATGGTGACTGAAGCTGTCATAGTCAACCTTTAATTCATCTTTATCAAGGAACTTATCTGCTCCCGGGGAACAATGTTCCTTTATTGATTGAAAGTATTGCGTCCAACGTGTGCGTCCCGCATCTTTTTTCAGCCTTTTTTCTTTTGCCCTTCTGTAAAATACAGATTTTGATAGGAAATTATAGTAATTGTTATTAACTTATTATTACGAAAAAATAACATTTAATATTGAAAATCTTAATTTGTATTTAATATTTTACGTATTTTTTACATTGCAACGACCAGTCGTTAGAGAAATATCGAAAACACCTATCTTCTACATAGAAAAAAAATAATAATAATAACAAACATTCGCACTCAGGACATATACACAACAAAGTAAACATAACAACAAACGCCGAACCAGCACTGTATATAAAGACATAACATAATAGAAACCACTAAACACATAACACATAGACCGCTAAAAGTCCCTTTTTTCTGGTGCGCACGGAAATGGATTAAAAAGCCACCAGTTCGTCTTTTCAGGCTCCCAAAAGACTAGTATCTTCAGCGCGTTTGGATATCTAAATGCAAACTTAGTTTGGATACTGATATCGATAACGCTCGAATTTGTAATTACCATTTCGAAAAAGTTTTAGTTTTAGACGCGTTTAAAAAGTCAATATGCCCAAAATATTAATATTACTTCCTTAGATATTATCCCTTATAGATATTCAAAATCAGCTATCGCAAGTGATCTAGATATAGCCGTTATTTTTTATTAAATATTTATTTTCAGATGTTAAGTCGGGTTTGCGATGTTAATTCGGTTTCTGATAAACGGGTGAAAATGCACCCCCCGAGCCCTATAATAGAATTTTTTTCTTGTCAAGACCCAATCTACCCGTCTCAGCTTTTGAGCAAATTTTATTCGTTACACCCTGTAGCACTTGGACAATCAACGTAAAGATGAAAATATCGAAGTTTTAAAAATCCTAGAAACAATAAAAATCGAAAAAAAATGTTTCAACTGGATGAAAATACTCACACACAACCTAGCAAAATAAGCTACGCATACACAGAATACGAATATGAAATGACGAACGCAATAACGAGCACGATCTGTGGAAATGAGTAGGAATACATTTTCAATATGTGAAAGAAAGAGAAAATCTACCTTTCGTAGCAGTAGTTAAACAAAAACAATTGCTCTTGAAAAGAGAATATAAGAGTAAGAAATTTTGTGGGACCCAGGCTATAGAAATATTTGTAGACCAGAAAAAAGGAACTTTTAGCTGTCTATGTGTTATGTGGTTAGTATAGAAACTAAGCCACCAACAAAAACAAGCAAAACAGAAATACAGTACATAAAGACCCGTAGCAAAATAAGTTAGGCTTGCGGCAAAAAACATTAAACTTCATATTCAAATTTTTCAAAACATTATGAGAAGCCATCCTTGTATGCCATATAAAAAGGCTACAATCGTTACAAAGTGTAAGAACGAAACTAACAAAACATATAATACTTGGTTTGATGAAAAGAATCCATGTTATCAACATCGGCTTATGGTGCTGAAGATATTAATTTTAATTATAATACGCAAAAATTGTATTTGGCCTCTCGAGAACATGAAAGCAACAAAAAAAAAAGAGGGACTAACCCAAAAACAAGACAAATGCAATAAAAAACTAAAGAATTTATTGCATCAATAATGCAATAATGTTAATGCCATTAACATTGCTATTCAAATACAACATAGTGTATTCAACTAGCAGATATGACGACGAAGATAGATCTGTTGCTTATGCAAATTCTTTAACAACACGCTACATAAAGTTAGCGTTGTACAAAGCTTGGACACCGATCACGAAGAAGAAAACTAGTTGAAAACCATAAAAAACTCAAGAAATCTTCGATCCATGAAGATAAGTACACACACACACACAATAATGCGAAACAAATTAATTAATGCGATTGCAAATACATGAATGTGGCCATAGAAACAATAAAATCATATTTGATATGTCTTTACTAATGCGAAAGACGAAAAAATCAAAAATCAACTTGTGCAAAAGAGAACTAACGAACTGAACGTCGGGCGGTGAAGAAAACTGTTATAAAACGCTTTGTATAGGTTAAGGTCTTGACCTGCGCTGGGTGACACTTTGTAAAGATTGTAGGCTTAATATATGGCATATGACTATGAAGTTTTTATATTTCGAAAAATTTATTAGACGGGTTTGTAAGGCTGTTGTTTTCAAACCTCGAGATTCTTATGTTTTATTCCAAAAAAATATTTCCGATTCAACAGCTAATTCTGGAAATAATTCTTCTGACATTGCTTGTAAACAGTTTCGACAAGGTCACTAACGTATTTTGTAATTTTCTATAACAATAGCCCGTGAAATACCGGAAATACCAGTGGAAATATATTACAATTCATAATGGAGTTATATTGGTACATGTCGTCGTTTTCGACAAAATGAAGTAATTAATTTTCAATACAATTATTATTTGAACAGTTCTGAGAAATTGTATTTCTAAGACTGCAAAAAATCGTATGGGAGGGGGAGGGGTCAATATCCCACCGTTTAGACGGGAGGGGACATTTTATAAAAAACACACTTAACATCGAAAAAAATAATATTAAAAAAAATTGGTTAGACTCAGATAACTTTTGCTTGCTTAATTTCAAAGCTTCAAATATCCGCTTCTTAATATTCTTTATAAATTAGGTTCCTATGTAAAATATTAGGTGTACAAATAAGTTTCCGCGGTCTTTTATAAAAAGTTAGGAATTTATTTTGAAGGAACAGTACATAACGTTTTATTCAAAGTATTTTCCATCATTTGTCACTACTTTTCCCCATCTTTCTGGCAACATTCGGATACCCCGTCGAAAAAACTCTTCATCTTTTGACGCTATCCACAAATCTACCCAATTTTCGGTGTCTTCATATGATGTGAAGCGCTGCTCAGACAGACCATGTGCCATCGACCGGAACAGGTGATAATCAGAAGGGGCTAAGTCTGGTGAATACGGCGGGTGGGGTAAAACTTCCCAGTTGAGTGTTTCCAAGTATGTTTTACTAATACGGATACGCTGATACGGAATCACTAGTACTTTAAGGTTATGGTGTTGCCGGATGACGAAACTTGGGATATTACGTTTTACATCTGACAATTTCTCCATAACCTTCTGGTGGGGCCATCTTTTGACAAACCGCGGAAACTTATTTGTACACCAATGTTTTTGAGAAAATTAATACTAAAGTTTGGAATAAAAATTCCGAAAAAAAGTTTTTGATCGCAGTTTTTTTCTAAAATTACGGTATTAAGTATTAAAATTTTTCCGACCACAAATTTCTGTAATCAATTCTAGAGAAAATGCTTCAAACCGGAAGGATATATGTTTTGTAGTTTCCGAGAAAAGTGAAAATTACGAAGTAAACTTTCCTTTCAAATACCAATTTTTGGCTACTTGTGTTTTATTACTGGTGCAAAAATATGAAAGAAGACTGCTCTGGGGAAGGAGATTAGATAGTAATTTTCACTTTTCTCGGAAACTACAAAACATAGGTCCTGCCGGTTTAAAGTATTTTCTCTAGAATTGATTAGAGAATTATTATTAAGGATTAGCCTCGATGAGAGGCTTTCAGTCATGACTGACCTAAATTCAATGCCAAAGCTTTACTGTGGTACCTAAATAAGTGCGTCTTGCGTTGCGTTTATCACTGCGACTTAGAAACGACGTTGCGCTGTACCGAAATAAAAGCGTTGCGTCTGCATATGTTCTGACTAAAAGTTTTTACACATTCACACGCACATGAACATTTTTTGACATCTGCCGCCAACTTCACTTCGTAGCGCATGCCAAAATTGGAAATTCGAAGGGGTCTCCGTCAGTGCGTTTCTTATTTCAGCCACTTCCATAAGACTGCGTGTTCCAATTTCATTTTGACAGAAACGCAACGCACGTTAATTAGGTACCACAGTTAATTAGCTTTTTGTGCTATCCCTAGCTGGCAATCGCAAAATTTTGCGACAATTTCGTTGTTCTGCATTCGGGATTTGTATATTATTTGTCTGTGCTACTACTTATTAAAGATATCTGGATAGGATGGATACTATTAGAAACAAATTTGGAATTCTTTTACTTATATTAAATAATATTTTGTTCGAAAAACCATTAGTTTTGGAGAAAAAAAACTTATAATTTTTCCCCATTAATTTTTTTTCATTTACACTCAGACGGTTAGAGTCGCTAATTGGGACCGGAAAAACGAGACTCAAACTGAAAGGACGCAAACCGAATCATAGTTTTCCATACATTTTTATTAACTTTTATTTAATTCGTTCCGAGACTCATAATTTTAGTAAAAAAATTTGATTTTTCAATAGAAATTTTTTATTATTAATATTTATAATACCAATTTGTGTAATAATAGTTTTTATTAAAATAAAAAGTAACAATGCATGAAAAACACATAAAAAACATTTTCTATTTTTTCTTTGTACATACAAACATTTATTAACGACGCAACATCGATGCAATGGGACGCAAACTGAAGCAAAAACGACGCAACACCGAAATCACGGAAATTTTAAAAAGACGCAACTTCGAAACGACGCAAACCGGGGTATGAGTGTATTATATAATTTTATAAATTTTAAGAAATTAGGACAAAAACAATTATCTGATGCACCCGCCGTCGGCAATACAGTCTTTTCCTTTAGGATTGCTTTATCCATAGAACCAGGAACCATTTATCCAGGAACCCATATTTTCTTTACCGGCAACCCTCATTAGTATATGGCGTAATGTAATTCATTGCAGTAATTTTGAACTGAAAACTCTATAGAAACATTTATAGTAATATGGAAAACAATATAGTCAATTGTGAGTACATTGCCGATTTATACATATTTAAGAAAATGGAACTTGACATATATTACATATTAATAGGAGACAGAATTTTGAGTCATAATGCACTAAAACAGATACAAACCATTTTAAAGACTAGCAAAGCGTACTACAAAAGTTGCGGCTATTCAAAAACAAACTTTATGCAACGAGTTTTAAACGCTTTCTTAAATCCAAAACGAAATCCAAAAATATATAACTTTTGAACGCGTGGGAATATTTCAACTATTTTTTTTGTTAAATAGATCCAACTTTTAGCTTTCAGCTGACACCTTGATGATAAAAATCGAGTGATAATGACAAGAATAAATAAGGTTTGAGCACGAGTACCTCCAGTTTTTATCGAATTCTGCATAATTGAAGTACCGTAAATGCTTTGAATCCAACGAAATCTTTGCAAATAAAATATTTAATTATGGATATATTTATTTTGAAGAACACTTTATTTAAAAAATTTCATTAAATTAAATTCATTATCTCAAAATTTTTGTTTTTTTTTTACCTCGACTGAATTCGGGATTATTTTAATTGCTTCCTTTGATGAAAAAATTAGTCCTTTATGGTTTCTTGACAAATCGTTTCATTGATAATGCCAAGTTTGCGCCTTCGGGATCGTTCAGATCATTCCTCAAGGGGCTTAGCAGGACGTCCTTTTTGGCTGTTGGTGTTTTCAATGAAAATTTCTTTTTCAAACACAAGTTCATTTCGAACCAAGTTCTCATTCTTTTTCTAAGAAACATTCTCTCTTTTTTTCGGCATCCTTGTATCGTTTTTTTAATTTATCTAGGAAGCCTTTTATTTTTCTCTTATGTTCACTATACTCTTCGTCATAACTTTGAAGAAAATATGGATCCTTCGTTATATGACAGACAACATCTTCGTCCTCCTTCCGAACAAAATAAATGTCAGCAAGATCTTTGTATGCGAAGTTGGCCATTGATTCAAGAGTAATGTGTAATGAACCTATTTGTACCCGTTTAAATACTCTTCCAGAATTCAATTTCTAGTCATAAAGTTAACGATCATAAAATTAATTTCTATACATATATATATGCATATACATATTTATGCTTTCGACTACCTACCTACAATTCTTAAAATATATAGCAGATGTTTGGGCTTCCTATCTACTACTATCGAATCTGTTATCTGCTGATATTACATAAAAAGTTAAAAGGTCATATTTCTATTTTAATTAAATAGCAATTGTGACGTTTAAAAGTGCCTTTACTGGACTGAATCTATACCTGTTGTGCACTTTTCGCCCTTAAGAAATACTTTTAACATAAAAAGATAACGAACAATTATCCGTTGTTCTCACAAATTTGGACACTTTGCCTCGTATAAAATGGCCTGTATCCCGCATGCGCAACTCGCTGCAGCCAAGTTTGCTCTATCTGAAAAATCTATATTTCGTTCTGACGTTGCTTGTTGTTTAGAAGTTATACTCTAAAAAAATCTAAGATTTTCTTATATTTTGGTCTTTTCTTTAAAAAATTATATTAAAAAAACCGTTGCACATAGGAGCATTATCCAGACTGCCTTCAAATACTAATATAGCAAGGTTTTATTGGTAAAAAAATCAGTAAAAAAAATTATCGAGATATGTATACTTAAAGTTTGAAAATGTGCAATGAAATCAGCAAATTTTAACAAACGACAGAAAAGTTATTTTTACACTACTCTGTTTTTAGTGAAAACATTAAAATAGAGACATAATTTTTTGGCCCACTAGGTTCCCAAGTATTTACTTTCATAAGAAATAATCAATCTTAAAATCGGTGATAGTGAAAAAAATGATTTTTGGCCGCCTTCTTAAAAAATCAGTTCACTGTGCGGTGCTGGCTCTATACATTCGAATATGACAAGGCACCAATATGTGATAATAAGACCTTCTGCGTTGAAAAGTAATGATAACATGTACCATTCATACGATCAAAGTAAAATGGCTAGGAAACCGCTCCCGCAAATATGCAAGATAACGATGATAACAGCGGAAGTCGGTCTACAATCGCTACTGGATCAAACGCCTCTTACAAACTTAGTCAAAATATGTTATCAAGCTTAGAAGCGGGAAATTGATTTTTATACCCTACACCTTAAGGTTAAGGGTATATTCACTTTGTCACGCAATGTGTAACGCATAGAAATAGAGACGATAGGTATAGAAAAGTGTATATATTCTTGATCAGTGTGACCTCCTGAGTCGATTTAGCCATGTCCGTCCGTCTGTCTGTCTTTCTGCCTGTCTGTCTGTTGAAATCACGATCACAGGAGAACCGGTAAAGATATCGTGCTGAAATATTGTTTCTTGTGGTGTGCCTATTTTTATTAGAAATGTGATATCAGCGTTCGTTTTTGAGTTATGACAACAATTTCATTCCTGGGTATAGAGTAGCATTATCCGTTAATATGCCAAATGTGGGCGTGATCCGCCCACTTTAAGGCTACACAGGCAAAAGAGGGTTATATTGTTGAATATATAAAATTCCCGTATAAAACTGTACATAATAACTTATTTTCCAATAAAACATTATAACAGCAAAACTGGGCGCGGTCCGCCCACTTTTACACTACTTATACAGTATAGCTCATGAAAACAAATTTATTACCACGGAAATAAAGTTTAACTTTGAGCACAATAATAAAACAACTAAGCTAGTTATTTTGTTTTGAAAACAGGTAATGACCACGCCTACTATTTATACTGAGGCGTAGCTAGGACTCATTGAGCCCGTGAGGGTTGATCAACTTGCAACCCCGAAAATACCTAGAATTCAATAAGTCAATACTTCATTTCCAAAATTGTGTTCCCCGAAATTGTGCTGCCCGGGCGGACTGCCACCCCCGCCACCCTAGCTACGCCACTGTATTTATACTCGTCTGTGATTATAAGGTAGCTTTCCTTATAACCACATATGTATTTCTCTAGTTTTAGTTTGTATTTCACTCTATTTTCACTCTACTGTTAGTCTAAATAACAGGGCTATTCTCGTTGTCATCTTTTAGTTAACAAAGCTGTTTTTTGACAAGTTGTCAATATTGCTATTCTGGCTGTAAAATAAAAGCTCTTTTCTCTACAATTTTTATTTAAATTGTTATTTAATTTATATATTATTTGTTTAAAACCAGCTCCTGAAACAATCTTTCATTGAAGATGATCGAATAATATATAATATATGTATATATATATATATATATATGTATATATATATATATATTGTTTGTGCACGAATGTGCATTGGATATTATTTAAAAGAATTTCTTTTACTCCAAGACTACACTACACTTAACAAATCAATTTGCTATATATGAAGAAATTAATTGCGCGATTTCTTGTCTCATAGGGTGTTTGTGCCCGACTGTTCATTGGATATATTTCTAGATTTTTGGGTTAAAATTACATTACTCTCACGTTTTTATTTCGACTTAAAACTTAAACTCCTCGTGCGTTTTCGATTTATTCTACTGTCAAGCTTTATTTTTTGTTGTTGCGGTGGTGCTGAAACCTGCGTTTTTTATGACTGCAGTTTCCTATGTTCTTATGGGTAACGGTCAACTTGATTGTTGTTGTTTTTTCTTTGTTGTCTAGTTGATTGCCTGTGATATATATATATATAAATATATATATATATAACAACAATCAAGTTGAACTGAAGCAGCTCAAGCAGCTGAACTGAAAAATATACAATATATATTATATATATATATATATATATATATATATATATATGTATGTAATATATATTGTATATTTTTCAGTTCAGCTGCTCGTTAGTTTTTCTGTATGTTTCAGTTGGTTAGATCAATTTCAGAGGATGTTTTCATTCGAAATTTTTATTTGAATTATGAATTAATGAATGGGAAAAAATGTTGCTAAAAATCGAACAATATATAATTTAATCATGTATTCAGTATTAGACATTAATATCAAAATTAAATATAATTTTGCCAATTAACCGAGTAAAGTACTGAACTAAAAGACCGAGTGAACTAAAAGAACTAAGAACTGTGAACTAGATCTCATAGTTCACGCAAGTGATTCGTTCAATTGAACTAGTTCGTTCACGAACTATCCAACTCTAGTTAAATAGCCTAGTAGCACTAGACAGATAGAATCTTAAGTAATGTGGCAGGTTACGCGATTGAACCATTGCTAAATTTCTCAGTCTCTATGCAGTATTTCTTGTACCGATGAAGAAACCAGTGTGAACCAAATGAATAAAGAATGTTTCAGAATCAGATGCTTAAGGGAAAGAATATTGAGTTCTTTGAAAATTGGGAAGCCGGGATTTATTATCAAACCGGGATTTATTACTAATTCTTTTAATTGCAAGCTTCTAAGTCGAAATTAATATTGTAGTTAACAGTCCTCCCCGACACACTAGGCCATATTCTAGTTTAGAATGGAAAATTCCAAAGTAAATCTTCGGTAAGAGGTTAGGAAAGCAGCATTTTTTTTAAGAGAAATAGTTGCCTAGTAGTACATCGTATCATGTGCTACTGTATTTACAATTACAACAACTTGGGCAGCACTTCATTGACCTATTGCAGGTCAAGTAATTGGTGGCCAAGGGACAGATATCCGTAGTCAAAGGTACATTTTTGCAAGCTGGGCCATGAAATACAAAGTTGTCAATAACAGGCGCTTTACCTCTAGCACTGAACAATATAATCTTCACTTAGAACAAGCTCGTTCATAAGAAACAAGATTCTCAGTAGTATTAAAACGTTATTAATGGCCATAGTCACTCTGGGGATCGAATCATACGTATAAGTACAGGACAGATCAATAGCAAATGCAACCGGATTATCGGAGAAACCGATCGACAACAGAGATTTATAAAGATTAGAAACAGAATTGGCTCTATCACATATCCTTACGGAACGCCATTACCGGTTGTAGCCAGAGGTTAGAAGTCGCCACCAATTCCAACTCTGCTGTCTATGGGTTAAATAAGACCGAAATGCTGTTGTATATGTTACAACAAAAGTTAAATAGAGCGTTTACTTTTGTGGACTTTTCCTCACGAAAACCATATTGACAATCATTGAAGAAACTTTTTTTATTAAGAAAGGTCCATTCTCGCTTTGTCAAATATTTTCGAGAATGTCGGTAAGATTAAAATCGGCCTCTTATTATTCAATCACAACTTATTTCCTTTCTTATGCAAAGGAATAACTTCAGCCACCTTAAGCTCAACCGGAAAGATACCATGTTCCATGCTATCATTGTAAATAACTGATAATATAACAGCAATATTAAAAGCACAATATTTTATAAAGTTACTTGAGAAGCAACGTGAAGTAGATGAATTGGAGCTTTTTAAGGAATAAATGATTGAATACTTCGGTGGGAGAAATAGCCTTGAAAAGGAAACTCTAGGAATAAAAAACATTATTAAAAATACAATCACCAGAAGCAGCATTAACCCCATTGCCTCTAATCACATCAGTCGCAATATTTGAAAAAATTTATTTAACTCATCAGCTATGGCCTTTGGAGAAGAGATAAAACTCTGCTTCGCGTTTATTTTAGAGATGGTGATGTGATTTTTGCTTTTACCCACCAAGATGTAGGCTAGGCTGCATTGTTTCTTTGGAAAACTGTTTAACTTATTAAACTCATTTAAATAAAATTTATCTTTTGCTAAAGCTACATCTTTAATGATTGATATATAATACAAAAATTTTTATACAGGAATTCATTAAGTATATTTTGAAGATTTCTTATGACTTGTACTTTGGTGAGAAGGCAACCGTCAGAAATAGCAAAAACAAACTATTTATAAAAGAAAAGAAAAACAAAGTTCAAGCGGAATTCCGAAAAGAGGGCCTGATCATCGATATGTCAAAAGCTGGTCCTGGAAAGTCAAATGATGGCAACACGGCTAGAAGATTTTTCATGGATCCATACAACACTTCCCACATTACTGGAGATCCTGGAGAAAGCAGGGCAAAGCACTAATGAGGACTTACTCAGAATACTTATGATCTTTTCAGATCCCTACAATTCATTCTTGAGGACAAAATACGTAAAAATAGCCTTCTGTAAAGAAGCTAAAGAATGGCTCTAAAACCAATAGATTCAGACGTTGTTGAAATAACTTAATATTGTATTGTTGCTGATAAATTAATTTATTATCGACTTTATTATAGTTGGAACTACAGTTACTTATAATGGTAGAGTGTAGAGTGTTTCATGGTCGTGGTGGTAACTCTTTAATCTCTTTGCTACAAGTACTCAGTACTTTTAATTCATATTTTTACGGCTTCATATTATTCAATTAAACCCTCAAAGCCTGTCCTCAAAAGATGAATGAATTTAGACAAGTGTCCATAAGCTCAGGTATATATATTGTATGTGTATCGGAGTCCTGGTTCCAGCCAGTAATCCATAATAGCTTTTGTAGGTTAAACGGGTATAAGATTTTTCATTCAGACCGTTCGAGGTGTTCGGGAGGAGGTGTGTCCATCTTCGTTAAAAGTAAAATTACTTGCGAATTATTGCTAGCTCTAACATTGAATATTCTTTAATATTTCTTGAAATATCCGGAGAACGGTTTACAGACCCAAGAAACGTATTTTTTTTCAGCCCTTCATATCGAACCTTGAAGGGCTATGCAATTTTCTTAACCACTTCAGTATTACCAACAGGGTGGAAGTATATGAAAATTATTCCAATTTGGAAAGGAAGCATAGTGCGCGAATGACTTTAGGCTAATATCGATATTGCCTTATCTTTCCAAGGCCTTCGAAAGGTTAGCTTGCGAAGAAATCCTTGATTTCACCTCTAACAACAATCTGCTAAGCAACTGTCAGTCCGGTTTTCGGTGCGATAAGAGGTGCATTAGAGCCTTGACAAATGTCATTGAAAAACTGTGTAAAGTAATGGATAAATCACATGTATCATCCCTGATCTTGCTTAACTTTTCGAAGGCTTTTGATAATGTCAATCATTTTTAGAAACAAATTAGTAAATTATTTAAAGTTTTCAATTCAACCAAGCATTTTAATTCGATCTTACTTAACTGGCAGGCAACAAAGGGTCGTTGCTAATGGTAACATGTATTCGTTTTTACCAGTTCTTTCGAACGCTCCACAAGGATCGATGATGGGCCCACTCTTATTTTTGCTCTATGTGAACGACATATCGCAAGTCGTTTAAAATAGTTTCATACATTTCGAAACGTATTCAGCCTTAATTTCGTTAAATCTAAAATTTTACAAATCAATAAAAAGCACTTAGAACTGTGCTTGTTACCGTTCATATGCATTGGGACGTCTTTAGTATGTAGTGTCGGTCAAAAACCTCGGAGTGGTTTTCGATACACAAATGTCACAGTTTCATGGTCATCGCATGTCAATGCTAATATTGATAAAGTGTATGGCGGGCTACGTCTATTATGGCAGACTCAGCGCTTCCTGCCTATACTATCCTTACTTTCACAGCTCTACTCCTTCCAATGCTCACCTATGGAGGTGAAGTCTTTTGTGATCCATTTAATGTTTTTATGATCAAAGCAAATATAACAATATCGGATGCTTTTTTTTTCAACAAAAAGCAAGGTTATCTTGCTTTTATTCTCATTTATCTTTATTTTTATACCCTACACACGAAGTGAATAGGCTTCACTTACTGCTTCCGTTTAAAAAGGCTTAAAACTGCTTCCGTCACATTAAAAGAGGCGTGACAGGTATACAAAAGTATATATATTCTTGATCAGCGTGAGCTCCTGAGTCGATTTATCCATGTCCGTCCGTCTGTCTGTACGTCTGTCTGTCTGTCTGTCTGTGGAAATCACGATTACAAGAGAACGAATAGAGATATCTTCATCAAACTTGGCACGAATATTGTCTATCATAAGAAACTCATCGGTATTGAAAATTAGGAAAATCGGACCATTACCATGCCTACTTTTTATAGTGAATATAATATATATTCATCCATGCTTATAGCTCAATTTCTCAGCTTGTAGAGCGAATTTGCGGTTGAAATTTTGTCCAGAAGTCCACTGTCTCTTACCAAAAAAGACTACCACAAATGGGAGTGGTCCACCCACTAATTAAATCAAATTCGATTACAGGAGAAAGAATATAGATATTTTCATCAAATTTGTCATCACGAATTTGTTTCAGGAATATTCTGTCATCACATGAGTAGTGGTTATATGGGGGTTCTGGCACAAAGGATAACGTGGGTGCGTGGGTGCGCAAACTTTTGATAGTGACTGTACATTTTGTACTGTACATTTAGGCTTGTGTCATTGCTAAAAGTATAGTTTTAGGGGCATTTTAGTGTGGTTTTCTCAAACTTTTGATAATGATTATACATTTTTACTATACATTTAGAAAGTATAGTAAGTATAGCCGAAAGTATAGTTTTAGGGTTTTTTTTTGTTTTCTCAAACTTTGGTGAGTGAGTGCACACATTTAGGATTGTGTTTTTGCTAAAATATGGTTTTAGGGGTGTTTTCTAGGGTAATTTTTTGTGTTTTAGTCTATAGGTTTGTAACTATGCTATCGTCCACCAGATGGCCATCGTGGATAAGTGTTTTGGAATGTTCATTTAGGCTTGTGTCTGCGATATAGGCTTTGGAATGCCGATCGTTTGCTATACCGTAGTAGATGGCGTCAGTGGGAAGTTTTTAGTGTAGCATACTTTTTTAGTCTTTTTTTCTAATTTCTCAGTGTTAGGAATGAAGGTGTGATTTTGTCTTTGGTGGGAATAAATAGGGAAGCAAAAAGCGTAACATACTTTTTAGACTTTTTATATGACGTGTGTTTGGTATATCGGTAAAGTGCTAAGCTATTGTAGAAGTCAGAAATTTTGCTATGGTGTTGTTGTTTTTGTTATTTATTTTAGGGGATGATTCACGATCGGTACTTTGATCGCCAGCTGCAACAAACTGGCTCCGAAGTTCTGTGGAATTTCAATTAAATAAAGTCGTAAATTAAGGTTCGGTTGACATTTTAATGGGATAACCTTTTTTATCAGCATTTGCACTATGAAGCGTGAGTGTTTGTGTACACAGTAGTAATTTCGGGGCTTTGATCACCTGTTGTGTGATAGTAAAGAAACATGCACGTGTTTGTACACGCATGAAAATGCACCATTATCATTTTCTGGGTTTTTATCGCCAGCTGCAACAATCTGGCTCCGAAGTTCTGTGGAATTTCAATTAAATAAAGTCGTAAATTACAGTCGTAATCTACAAGCGGACGGATAGGATACTCAAAGCTGTTGTAGGAGTTTTCCTTGCGGTGTTTTTGTGGTATTTATTGTTAATTTATAGCAACCCAAATCAACCTTTTTTATCGCCAGGTGCACTATGCAGCGTGATCGTTTTGGGTACGCTGGCCTCCTGTTGTGTGTGAATGTGTGATTGTTGTACCGCTGCGGTAAATGTGCACTTATCACACTCTGGGGACCCTTTCCGTGAGAAAAAAATGTTCAACGTGTGCAGGTGTTTACAAATAATTTCCATTTTCGAATCTAGCGAACGATTTTTTCATATAAATAGATGCTACATTTCAGGAGCAAGTCAGAAGGAACTTGGTGAGTAACGTTTTCTGGAGGAACTGGGTACTGAAAGGTGCCCGTTCCAACACACTTTGGTTGACATCTGATCGCCATAACCATTGGTGGAACCTAACCGCCACTATAATAAAAAATTTATTGTTATCTAGCCCCTGACAATATGCTAGAGATATGCACATACATTTTTTTTTTTTTGTCTTTTTGTTTACATATAGTTAATTTACTTTGTTGGTTATTTTATAATTTTTGTTTAATTTTAATTTTTGTTTAATTATTTTTCGTTTTTATATATTTTTAAAAATTTTTTGTTTTAATTATATTTCGTTTTAATATCTTACAGTATCTTTATATCTTTAGAAGTATATTATTTAAATTTTTCTGTATATTTGTTACTTTTTAGAACTTTACTTATTATATTTTTTAACATTTTTCCTGGTTTTTAAACTTTTATATTTTTTAATAGTTCATTTAATTAATTTAGTTATTTTTTCCATTTTATTTTCAAATATATATTGTAAATTTGTTCTGTTTTATTTTTTTTACTTTTTTATAACTTTCCTTTCTATATATTTTTAAAAATTGTTTGATTTTAATTATTTTTCGTTTTAATATCTTTAGAAGTATATTATTTAAATTTTTTCTGTTATATTTATTACTTTTTTAGATGTTCACTTTTGTAACATTTTATTTATTTTTCTGGATTTAATTTAATTTTTTCCATTTTGATTTTCGAATCAATATTGTAAAATTTGTTCTGTTTTACTTTTTACTTTTTTATATTTTTTGGTTTTCCTTTTTATATAATATAGTTTGCAAAATTTGTTTCTTTTCATTATTTTCCGTTTCAATATCTTTACATACATGTTAATTAATTCTTTTTTTGGCTATTTTATAATTTCTATAACTTTAATTTTTTTGTTTAATTGTTTTTTTTTGTTTTTTATTTTCTCGCATATATTGCATGTAAATTTGTTCTATGTTTTATTTTTACTTTTTTATATTTTTAAAATTTGTTGTTTTAATTATTTTTCCTTTTTTATTTTCTCATATACATATATTGCATTTAAATTTTATCTATGTTTTATTTTTTACTCTTTATATTTTCCCTTTGTTTTATATATATTTTTTAAAATTTGATTGTTTTAATTATTTTCCTTTTTCAAATAATGGTTTTGTATATTATTATAGTTTATAATATATTTATATTCATTTATATATTTTTTATTTACTTAATTTTTTTTTTTTTGTTTATTTTTAGAATCGAAATTCACACACACATACACACGTTTTTCAAATACATATATATCAAAATGGAAAATACAAAAATTGAATTTATATGCGAGGATTGATCCGCATCATTTACCGCCAAGAGTAGCCTCTTAAGGCACGCTAAGACCACGCATGCGGAAAAACTCTTAGAATACAATGATTGCAAAAGAAAGTTTAAACGCAATTACATGTTGCAAGCACATAAGTGCGTAAAGACAATGCAATGCAAAGTGGGAGCTGGTACTTCAGCTGAACTGAGGACAATTCAAAGCACTACAACATCCTACTGCGCAGGATGTAAGGAAAATGTAGCTGCAAAGAATTGGTCCTATCACATCAGGACAAACAGGCACAAGAAAAACTGCGGTGTGTCCACAAGCAGCAGTTTGAAACATTTAAAGGGTACCTTAAATGAAAGAATAGAATCTTTCATATATGAAAATAAGGATGAAGGTACCCTTGTGCCGGAAACATTTTTCCAGAACGGAAAATACGACATGTGCCGAGAGCTACAGTTTAGCCTTGAAAAGCACATGTCGTATAAGTTCAACTTGGAGATGTTTTGTGAGTTTGTTAAAATCACGACTGACGCTGAAATGATTGTGGACTTGAAATCATTTCAGACCAAGATGACGATAGTTCAGCTGGAGGAGCAAATAATGCCAGTCCTAGATGAGATGTTGTAACGAGTTTTTGCCTTCCAGCCTGGATGAAGCTCAATCTATCCAGGGTTCGCTCAAAGGGGTCTCGTAACCCTCCAAGTTATTCAACCGCCACACGAATTTCGAACGACTGTTCTCACAGTCTAGCACTGAATCTCTGCAGAGTTCAGCACCGTGGATTGGTTGTATTGGTTTTATCCTTATATCTACTTAACAATTTCTATAACTTATAATACGTACAATGCGTGTGGTTGTGTCTACTCACAACTAAGCGCAGAGTGCCACGCAGCAGACGGCTGTACAGTTTCCCTATGTAAATCGCTTAAGCAGGAGTTTTTAATCAGCGTGTTTCATATATCCCACTACCAGCAGTCCTGAATAAGAAGCATGCCTGCATCAACATCCGCAACAATGATGTTTATTGTTTTAAATGGGGAGTCATTGCAGCGCTAAGCCCCGCCGTTGATCGCAACCCCCAAAGGCCCCAAAATTACAACATTCGGAATATTGAAGATAGCGAGATAAGTCTATCTAATGGAATGGTTGTAAACTTTGGGTGTTTAGCATTTCCGCTAGCACTCAAAGACATTGAACGCTTCGAACGGCTTATTGCCGATATAAGCGTCAATGTTTTCGGGTTTGACGAAAATATTAGTTTTATAGTCGGCCCATACTATAGCACCAACGCAAAAAAAAAAAACATCACGTCAACATGCTTCTTATTCAGGACATGGAAAGATCCCACTATGTGTGGATTAAAAATATTTCAAGGTGGGTTAAAAATAAAAATCCTATAAATATTTCTCTTTTTAAATTTCTTTCTGTTTTCCAATAAAATTTGTTTATAAGAATATATTGCATAATACTTATACACATTTCTTCTTTTTCTCTTTTATTTTACATTGTTTCAATAGACTGGCACGCTCCCAAGTTACACAACATAAGGGTGCAGCACATTTCTGCAACAGCTGCCTGCAGTACTCCGGCGATAGCAGCATCATGGGCAGGCATAAATGTAATAAGGTCGTCACAGTTATGCCAGAGCAGAATAAGGCGACCGTAGTTTTTAAGAATCATGAGCGTAAGCTCTTAGTCCCATTCGTTGTCTATGCAGACTTCGAATGTATTTTAAGTAGTGTAGTTAGTAGTAGTAATAGTAATAATTTAGTTAGTAAGCATATACCAGTGGCCTTTAGCTATAACATTCATTGTAGTTACGATAATAGGTTAAGTAGATTTGTAATTTATTCGGGGGAGGATGCTCCCACAAAATTCGTAGAATTTTTAGTTAGGGATATTTTAGATGTATGTATATTATAAGTATTTGAGTGTTATAAAACCGATGGCCTCCTTAACACCTCAGCAGTCAATGCATCAGAGTCAATGCAAAAACTGCCATATTTGCAATTTGGAATTGGGTGCAGACAGAGTGGCGGATCATTGTCACCTTACTGGCGACTATAGGGGTCCAGCACACAACAGCTGTAACCTACAATTCCAAATTGCAAGTTTTGTTCCCATATTCTTTCATAATTTTTCTGGGTATGACTGTCATTTGTTCATCAAGGAATTAAATTTAATTGATGGGGATATAAATGTGATTCCTATGAACAAGGAGTTATACGTCTCTCTTTCAAAGCATATTAGAGTTAGCGAGAAAAAGACAATTGAGCTAAGATTTTTAGATTCCTTCCGGTTTATGGCCGCAAGTTTGGATGACCTGGCATCAAATTTAACAGCGTCAGACTTCCACACAATCCACCAAATGTATCCAAGCAATAATGAATTTAGTCTTTTAAAAAGAAAAGGTGTATTCCCATATGAATACCTAAATTCATTAGGGCGACTTGAAGAAACTTCTCTTCCTTCTCGAGAGGAATTCTTCAGTCGCTTAACAAACAAGCAATGTTCGTTTGATGACTAGGTTTGGCAAACATTCAATTGTCAAACTCTTAACGACTACATGCTTTTATATCTGAAAACGGATGTTCTTATTTTAACAGACATTTTTGAAAATTTCAGGAAAGTCTGTAAAAATATTTATGAGTTGGATCCATGCCAGTATTACACTGCCCCAGGATTATCCTGGGATGCCATGCTGAAAACCACACAAATAGAACTAGAGTTGTTTACAGATATAGACATGTATATGTTCGTACAGAAAAGTATAAGGGGAGGCATTGTCCAGTGCTCTAAGAGGCATTCAAAGGCTAATAACAAATATATGGTGGATTATGATTCCAATAAGCCATCAGAATATTTGATGTATTTGGATGCCAATAACTTATATGGCTGGGCAATGTCGCAATATCTTCCTTATGGTGGTTTTGAGTGGATTCAAAATGCTGAAGAATTTGATGTACAATCAATCCCCGAAAATTCATCTTTCGGCTATATTCTGGAAGTGGATTTAATTTATCCAGCTAAGTTGCATGACGCTCACAATGATTTACCATTTTGCGCAGAAAATAAAAAATCTCCAAATGGTAAATTTGCGAAGCTGATAACTGATTTAACCGACAAGAATGCTTATAGAATTCACTATCAGAATCTATAAGCATCAGCAATGTCTGAAGAATGGTTTAAAGCTTGCTAAAATTCATAGAGTTTAAATTCATAGAGAGTAAAGTATAAACAGTCTTGTTGGTTAAAGCTGTTGGTTAAAGTATATCGATATCAAAACTCACCATAGAACCTCGGCTAAGAATAATTTTGAGAAAAATTTCTTCAAATTATTGAATAATGCCGTATATGGAAAGACGAGGGAAAATGTTGACAAGAGGAAAGATGTAAAATTTGCAACTGAATGGGAGAGTAGAGGAAGACGTTTAGGAGCTCGCGCATTGATTGCTTAGTCCAATTTTCACAGTGTATCATACTTCACTGAAATCATCCAAAGTCTTGATTACACGTTGAAAACCACACAACGATTCAACCAATTGGATCGGCATTTTCATCATTAGATCGGTGCCAGCGCGCACATATGTAGAGTGCTCCTTCTTGTCGAGCTATATAATGATGTCGCCGGGCTGAGAATCGGGCTCATGATCACCCTCTCCAGTGAAGATAATCGTTTATCCATCTCGCCTACCTTTTTCGATGTGCCAATTCAAATGAGTAGAGCTCGATCAGTCTATAATAAACCAATTTACTTGGGGTTTGTTGTGTTGGAGTTGTCAAAGTGGAAAATGTATGATTTCCACTATGATTACATGAAGCCTAGATTCACAACAAACCTCAAGCTAAATTATATGGACACAGACTCCTTTATTGACTCAATTCGTTGTGATGATTTTTATGTTGATATTCGGGATGATATCGATTCGAAATTCGATACTTCCGAATATCCCTCCAACAATTCTTTCCATATACCGCAGAAAAATGCCAAGGTTCTGGATATGATGAAAGACGAGAACAAAGGAAAAATTATGAAGGAATTTGTAGGTTTGCGGTCAAAAATGTATTCCATCGATGTTTTTGACTGCAGACCTATTAAGAAGGCCAAAGGTGTAAAGGCCACTGTTTTAGATAAGTTAAGTCTTAATGACTATAAGCATTGTTTAGTTAATAAGAGTATAATTTATGGAGACATTTATATATTTAGATCTAAGCTCCATGAAATATATACTCAACATATTCGTAAGATAGCTTTAAGTGCAATAGATGATAAGCGTTATATTAAGGTAGATGGTATCCACACTTATGCGTGGGGCCATTATAAGATAGGTTTAATTAATGACTTAGATTTAAGCAATGATGAGGAATTTTTTGAAGATTTCGATTTTTGAAATTTCTTCATCAAATCAAAACAAAATTTAACAACACAATGTATTTATTTAATTCCTAATTAAATTTATTTTATTTAAATTTAAATTTATTTAATTTTAAATTTAATTTTAAACACAATGTATTTATTTAATTCCTAAAAAAATTTATAAATAAAATACAAATATATATATATATTTAATTCCTAAAAATTTGTAAATAAAAAGAAATATACATATATGTATATACTACATATTCAATTCCTCATCAACTCAAAATTTTGTATATAAAACAAATTTGTAAATAAAAAACACATGTATATTTAAATTTTAAAATATTTCTTTTATTTCAAAATGGATGCAATTTCTTAGGACTAATACATTTTAAGGTACAATTTTCAGAGCCTGCATGACTTCGTATAGAAGTTGGAAAAGTTTATATAATGTTAGGTTGCAGCAACTTATACAATTTTCTTAATTTCGCCGGTGACTGGAGTATAATCAAAGATTCTATCATGGATGAGCACACAGTATGCAGATGTCCCAGCCGGAATGTTCTTCAATGTTTTGAATTCAATCCTAATATGAATAGGTCCAGTTTTTATTGCTTCGTTCTGATGTATTACATCCAAAACAATTATCGGAGCTTCATCTTTAAATTGTTCACGTAGGAGCAGAGGTTGTGGTTCACGCATAAAATAACTTTGTTGAAATTTAGCATATATATATATAGGATAGCATAACGATCACTGTGGAATTTCAGATTAAGATCATCATAGGGATATGTATCCGAGTTAAGATGTACTTTTATATCGGTTAAATCACAATGCTTAAAATTGTTATCTCTCCTAAAGGCAATCAGAATAAAGCGTGGTCTCTCATTTTGTGCTGCTAGCTTTAAATTCCACAAATGATTGGTTCCTTGAGTAAGAGAAGGATTAAAATGACAATCCCAACTGCGAAATGATATTGTTAAAGGTTGGGCACTCTGAGTGGTTTTGAAAATTTTCAATTTTGTATAATCAGCCAATTTTATATGTGAAATTTTCCATGTGATGTTTGTTAGTTGTAATTTTAATTTTTCATTTGCAACAACCGAGTATACAACATTTTCATCTGACTTGGAGCGTGATAAAATTAGCTCATGTTTAGAATTTACCAGAATTTTATAAAAGTCTTCAGCAAATCCGAGTAGATTTTTTAACGGCATACAGAAATTAAAATATCCACTTTTTACTTCCAGTTCTTCATCAAAAAAACCATCCGGCATTTTTCAACATGTTGCTCTCATTCGTGTTCAGAGAAACATAATTCTTCATTGCAGTTCTTACACCCAAATGTCGGGTGCGATCAATTTCCATACCATTAAGCTCATAGCGAATCTCATCAAACAGATATGCAAGGAAATTATTTCTCAATTTACCATTTTTGGATAGTATTCCATTTTCTAAAGTGACAAATCCTTCGATATACATAAATATAACTCTCACTGGGCAAAACATAGAGATCTTGGGTTTGAATTGAAATTCTAATTTGATCGTTGTTTTTAAATGATTGCATACGGTGAATAGCTGTGATAATCTTTTTTAATAATACTATCATCGTAAATCGGTTTTTGTGTAACAGTTAGTATGCCACTCATTATTTCTGTTTTAATACAAGTCCCAGCGATTTTAAAAATTTTTTGTTGTTCGTTGTTGACAACCGTCAATGTAGGAATGATTGAAGATTCATGGGTGAGTGTGTTTTTATTGTAAATAATCATATTAGTCGATGAGTTTTAAATGAAGTCTTAGAGCTATTGTTTCTCCACAAAAATTAATTAATTTTCCGCTTTGATCGACAACCTTAACTGTGACCGAACTTATCTGTTTGGTGTTTACTGGTAAATAGATGACATTTTTCGGAATTTCGTCTATTTTATATCCAGAACTAACCATCACTGCAAACATATGAATTGTATGCGCTGGTTCGTTGTTAATATATGAACCGACCACAATGTTGCACTCAAGGTGTATCGCAGATATATTCGTTATATTCAAAGGTAGATCTGATGCATGTGATTTTCCTGCTTCCAACTCAATATTACTGAAGTCCAGTAATGAACCAATTGTGCGCCCCTTATTAAAATAAATTATATCTTTTTTTTAGGTTTCTTATGGAATAATAGTTCAGACAATCCTGATGTTAAGCTCCAATTATTATTAGAAATATGTAGATATTTTGTTATCATCCACTTTAAATGTTGCTTCAAATGCTTCATCAAACCTCTATGTGGTCCATATAGAGTATCTAACTTATCCTGCTTTTCCAATTCATATAAATGTGATATATTACTAGACGATTTACTAGCATCTGCTGTTGAAGCCATTTGCGAGAAAAAGGGATCTTCATCATCATCATCATCATCATCATTACTCTCAGTAATAGTGTTTGCAGTCTCATCTTTGAATGGTTTTTCATTTCTTACTTTAAACGGTTTGCTGGTTTATAGGAAAAGTTCTTTCTTATTGATTGTGATATTGTTTTTGTTGATTTTATCATTTGATTTAGATTGTTTTTTTAGAGGTTTTGTGATGGGGCTAAATGTTTCTTCTAATCTTTTCTCCATATCAGCTTCATCTAATTTTAAACTATTAAATATTTTCTTTAATACATTTCTAGTCTTTATGATGTCCTTAAGTACTTCTTCATCCATTGCGCTCTCCTGTGATTCTTAATGTATCAGGTTGATCAGCTTTTGAACTGCTTTTGATGAGGTCGAACTGCTTTTGAACAGCTTTGAACTGCTTTTGATGAGGTTGAACTGCTTTTTTGAACAGCTTTGAACTGCTTCTGATCAGCTTTTGAACCGCTTTGAACTGCTTTTGAACAGCTTTTGAGCTGCTTCTGATCAGCTTTGAACTGCTTTTGAACAGCTTTGAACTGCTTCTGATCAGCTTTTGAACAGCTTTTGATGAGGTCGAACAGCTTTTGATGAGGTCGAACAGCTTTTGATGAGGTTGATCGGATCTATGATGAGGTTGATCGGATCTATGAAGTCATATAAAGTACTAATAGAATAAAGTAATAATAGAAGGATGCATGTGGTTTTATAGTTATAGTTTATATTATAGTAGAATATAATTATCAAATCCCTTTCTATAACGCCCGCCATCAATTGGATCGTCTTTACTTATAACGACAAATCCATATTTATCTTTCCAACATTCTCTGCATATATTTGAAAACTTCTCAAATGACATATCTGTACCCACATGATCACCCTAAATATGTTTCATAATCATTTCGTCTTGTTTGAACATAATTATTAAATTCGCATTATCACGTATAAGATGTTTGGGATTCGTGTACATACATATATGTTTGGCATAAGTAAAAACTATTAATATTTTTATGTCGACCCATACAAAAGTATGCTCGAATATTATTTTGTTTTTCACATGCGACATCATCGAATATCATAATAGAGTTGCTTTTAGCTTCATTTGGTTCTAAAACATCTTCATTTTCGGAAAATGTATAGAATCCCATGTTTTTTATCGGATCTAATAATTTCTTCAAGTATTCATACTTTGGTTGATATAATGACTTTGAATACAAATATATATTGGCAAACTTTAGTCCATTCGGGCTCTCTATTAGACTCAACATGACGTTGGTCTTTCCACAATTTGAGGGACCAACAAGTAGCCCTCGTATAGAATTCGACAGCAATGAACTGTGTCTTACATGTGATGATTTATTAGTCGACAAATCTAAATTTTTAACAATGACATTCTTGTTTTGTTTAACGAAACGCATTTTAGCAATTGATATATAAGTGGAAGCATCAGCCCTTTATATTCATTTCTATCGCAACTATTTAATTGAAAAGATATAAAATGGTTGTATGTTATAAAAAGAGTTTTAGTCGAAAGCCATCTGCAGTTGGAAAAGGTTTAATAAATTATTTAATAGATGCACTACCAATTGAACTTCATTTACCTGGTTATCAATTCTGCGGCCCCGGAACTAAGTTAGAAAAACGTTTAGCAAGAGGCGATAAAGGAATTAATTCATTAGATGCTGCGTGCAGAGAGTACGATATTGCTTATTCTCAAACTAAGGATCTCAATAAAAGACACATTGCTGATAAAATATTGGAAGAAAATGCTTGGAAAAGCGCAAAACCCAAAGACAAAGGTTTTTCAGAGAGAAAAAACGCTTGGTTAGTTGCGAGTGCTATGAAAGCTAAGACTAAATTAAGTATGGGGAACACACTCAGGAATATTAAGAAAATAAAGAAAACAATTAAACGAAAATGTACGAAAAAAATACTCACTAATGCTATAAAAAACGCTATGAGGACTATTAATCAACAAAAACCAGACGATATTCGCAGCGCTATTAAAATTGCACGAAAAGTAGTAAACAAGTCCTTCAGAAAAAAGAAAGCATCAATTGAGATACCTCGTATTATACCCTTACCGAAAAGAGGAGGTTTTCTACCACTGGTGCCAGTCTTGACTGCACTTGGAGCTCTTGGAGGTTTAGCATCTGGAGGATCTGCGATCTTTAAAGCTATTAATGCTGCAAAAGTTGGTAGAGAATTACTGAATGAAGCAAGGCGCCATAATAAAGTGATGGAGGAAATAACTGTGGGCAAAGGTTTATATCTGAAGCCATACAAGAAGGGATTAGGTTTATATTATAGCCCGCAATCAAAAAACTTTTAAGGAAGCTACCCAGAAGACCGCTGACAGACATCGACGTGATGGAGCTTGCAAAACAATTGTCACATTTTAGAGGTGTTTAGATGAGAGATAGCCTACCGAAACGGGTACGTCAGACAGAATGTGGAATTATCAATCTGAATTCATCGAGCGGTCCAGGTACTCACTGGGTAGCGTATTATAAGAACGGAAAAATTAAGGAATATTTTGATAGCTTCGGAAATTTATAACCACCACAAGAAGTTATAAAGTATATGGGAGAGAACATACGCTACAACTATATTCAACATCAAAATTACAATACCTATAATTTATGGTCATTTATGTCTAGAATTCCTATATAATATCACTAAAAATACTCAATAAACATTGTTTTATTATATTTGAGCAGAAAATCAAATTGAGTTTTATTAATTTTGAGGTAGAATTCAGGAGAACTAAATACTGTACGAAGGGCTGTTTCACTCCTTTCAATCTCACATGAGTTGTTTTCTCACTGTTTATCTCGCTTCTCCATACACATACCATTTTGGTGGTGTGTGTTGTTTGTTTCTCGCCCAATTTCAGTCTGTTTCCATTGTTTTTCTACTCAAATTAAAAAATGTATAAATAATACGTTCCTCGCCTCTAAAAATTTAGTCGTTGTAGATAAAACAAAACAGAATGTCACCAATGCAGAAGTCATCATATTCCTTAACAGCCTTGGAAGATTTCAACGAGAGGAATTATACGTTGAAGACAGTGCTGAGCATTAAAAACATGGAGCCGAATAGAAGCTACGGCATAAAAACTGTTCGCAAAACCAAAACCAAATATGGCGCGCGGATTCTAATGGAAGTGGACGACAGCATCGTTTTTCTGCCGCCAAGATTCAACAACCTCAGCGACGAAACTATAAGAGAATTCTCCAACGGATCCTACTATTTGACGAAAGTAATGACGACAAATGAGGATCATTTTCGTCTGGAGGTGATGGTGGATTTTCCGGAAACCAACATGTATTTTTAAGATCTAACAAAAAAAAAATGTATACAAAAATATATATATATACATATATGTATATAATAAATAAATAGTACTAGTAAATAATAATTTTAAATAAATTTGTTTTTATTTGGACAAAAAAAATTTTATATTTGGTTTAGACTTTATTTAATCTATAATACAATAGCATTAATTTATTTATTCTAAAAATAACACGTTCCACCATGTAGCATGCACAAGTGTCTGGTCCATCGAAACATTCGTTTGAAGCCCAACAACAAGATTTATAATGATGTCCATGATTTGATTGTATTATAATTTCATGCTCGCAACGGCTTTATTTGGTGTAGCATTTCAGAATTTCATCATAATGCTTTTTGTTTGAAATATTTACTTTATCCATGTCTACTCATCATCAATCCAATCTATATTGATGAAACATTTTTATTCTTATAGCGTATAAAAAGTATTTTCTAACAGCTTTCTCTCGAAAATTAAACCATATTGAGTTTACGAAGAATAGAATTAGTGCATGTACGATCATGTTCAAAACTTCATGCATATACAACCATGTGGACGAGAAATACGTACACGCTTTGAATATTTTTTTCCCACGGAAAGGGAAAGGGTCTCAAGAGTGTGATAAGTACACCTTTGTTTAAGCGATACAACAAACAAATACTCACACACACACACAGCAGGAGGCCGGCGTACCCAAAATATCACGTGTCTATGAATTAACAACCACAACACACACACCGAGGAAAACTCCTACAACAACAGCTTCGACTATTCCATCCGACCGCCTGTAGATTACACCTTAAAAGGTCGACCGCAAACACGTGTGTTGTATCTTGTTCCTCCAGTAGGATACCAGAACAAACTTGAGTGTCGTAAATCCTTCCTTAAAAGGATCACTGACGGTGCTTCTAATAATGGGGGGGGGTTTGTGTCGTTGATCCTTCGACGTGAAGGACCACGGACGTTTGTGCCACGGGCAAGGATCTGCCGACCTTGTGGTCTTACCATTGGGATCCGGCAACCTGCCGTAGTGGATCCCTTCGCCTAGATACCACGGGCACCAAGGTGCCGCCTTTGTGGTCCTTTAACCTGTCGGGCAATACTGCCGTCTTTCGACAGGTGCTGAAATAAAAAAGGTCCTGGGTTAATTTTTGCTTACGTTTATTATTCCAGTCCTTCTTTTCTTTTCGCTTCTTATGTCTACCGTACTCCACTTGATGCGTAAGTTATTAGCGACTTAATCTGTGAGTTATTAACTACTGCCCTCTTTCAATCCGAAAGCTGGGTTTATATCTCTTCTGAGATTCGTTGTTGGCCAGAATCATTTCCGCATCGTTTATGCAATTATCTCAAGAATTATTTTTGACACTCATTGCATATTTTGGAATGCGATCAAGTTCGCGCGCTGTTCCACTTATCGGAATGCGATCAAGTTCGGCTTTTATCTGGGCCACAGTGGTGTGTGATTCACTTGTACTTTCGAGCTTCACGATTAAAGTGCAGCCTAGAAGTATGTGTTACCACACGTTCAGTAGTGTTAACTACTGGGCCGAAAGGTATGTGGTGATAACAGCGTTAAGCGTTGTTATTACCAAAGCAATGATTCTGACCTACAACATCCCTCCACCCTCGGGGGGAAGAAAAATTTCCTATCGTAAAACGATATTAAATTTTTCTTGTACATTTATGTTTTTCTTGAATTGAGGATGGCTTATGTGTACTATGGATTTGCTTACTCTACCTACTCATATCATATGTATTTTGTAATTATAATTTTAGTGATAATAGCCATTGTAACAATACTCAATAATAATAATACAATAGTGATTATAAGACAAATATAATGACTGCGGTAGCTGCGCTTCTTGCTGTGCTGCTGCTATTGACGATGATCTTGACGTCGATATTACTGTTAATGTTACTGCTGATGTTATTGTTGATGTGACTGTTGATGTACTGTTGATGTTACTGTTGATGTACTGTTGATGTTGCTGCTGATGTACTGTTGATGTTACTGCTGATGTACTGTTGATGTTACTGCTGATGTACACCCCGCTGTACTTGTAAGTGTCAATATGTCTTCTTCTCGATTTGTTGTGGGAATGCTGCTGCTGGGTAGCTGACGTGGTTGTTGCCGTGTTGTAAGGACTATACTCGGAACGGCCGTTGTTAACTTTCGACCTTAGTTCCCGTTGTTCTGCTGATACTCTTCGGCTGTTTGTTGGTTATAGTGGCGGTTGTCACACAATTGGGATCAATTGTAGTTCGCTCGCACTGTAGCGGATGGTTGAGATTTCACCGGAATCATCGTTTTAAAAGAAACATCATCAATCTTCAACATCGTTTATTGTGGTGGTGCGTTTTGAATTTGCTGCCGCTTGAGGTAATGCTGTATAGCGTGCCTACCCCGTAAGTTCTAAATGTCGCCGTAAATCTAACTGTCGAACCTGTGACCGTATTAGTGGTTCGTCTACTTGCTGCTTTTACGTCGTGATTTTGGTGTCGTACACGCGTGACGTAACTTCCGCTTAAACGTAGATAGTGACAAAGGCAAGCAGGTCACTCCTGGGCATTACCGCAAAGCTGCTGTAACTGAATATGTTGCCATACTATGGCGTCATAGTCCATGATACTGGAGCTCGGCTACCCTTCTTCAGAGACTATCTTCTTATTATGTTGTTGTAACGGTTTCAAGGCTGCTGACTATAAGTCATCTCGTCAGTTTCTGATTGTTGCTGTTTTTAGATGTCTTTGAAGGTAACTTTGTGTCTTGCTTTCTACTTCTGCTGCATTGATCTGTTTGGTTGTTGCAACAATTTTATCCTGATTTGTGATGGTTGGTGTCGCTACGCTGATCAGCTGTTCCAGCTACCCTTCCCCCTTCGAGTTGGCTGGGTGCTCTTCGTCGCCCTGTTGTTAACATGTTGTGGTGTTTGGTTGCACTTTTGCTTTTGTGATGGGTGTACATCGGCACTCCGGACAGATTCTCTGCATGCTGGATTCTTCTTGTATATGCGTTATTATGTTTAACTATTTAATTTTATATACATATATTTCTTTTTCCAATCTAGTTTTATGCTATTTACAATTTGTCTACAATTAGTAAGATTTAAATCATTTTTTGAGACGTATATTATTTTAATTTTAATTAGAAATATTTTATTTTTATCAAATTTTATTACATAATTTCTATTAATATATTCAATTCAATACAAATTTTAATTCTTAATGCAAATATCGACGATATTTTATTTGAATGTAATTTATTAGGCTATTGACTATGATTATTATTTTTGAAAAGTAAAAAAAAACTTTTTTTTTCTCTTTACAAGTATTTTAGTGTATTCCCTTTCTACTTTAATATGTAGGTTTTTATATCTATTTCTTTTTCTATTTTTATTATAATTATATTCTTTCTTTCCTTTTAATTTTCTTATTTCTTTTCATTACTAGTTTTATTACTATTTTTATCATTAGTTTCTTAGTTCTATGCATAAGAATGACATGTAGTGTAGTAACACGTGTTTTAACATGTAACCTGTGTTAAAAAAAATATTTTTTTTCCTCTCTTATTTCTTTAATATATTTTTGTTTTTGTTTCGAATATTTCGAAGTTATTCCTTATTGTTTTTTGTTGTTGTAACTGACGCTGCATTGTGCTCGCGTTGTGTTGTTCTACTTCTACACCTGCTTTGTTGCAGTGCTTGCGTTAATCGCTTATTTTGCATTTAGTTAATTTAATTTACTTATTTACTGTATATATATTTTGTTTCTTATTATATTAATTTTCATTACTTTTGATAAGTGTAACTTTTGATAGTGTATCTTGTCTCTAAATTTCATGATCTTATGTACCTCTCTTATTGTCTAACGATATAGGTGCGTATATGTATATAGTGTAGGTGTGTATGTAATATGCATGAACTACTTCTTCAGGCATATGTTTACATGTGCATTTATTAATATAATAATTGCAAATGCAAATTGGCTGTGTTCTTAAAACGGAACAGCTACTTTACATAAACCGTTTACTATTAATCAAAATTAATACAAACTAAAAAGTTCAATTAAAAAAAAATTATTCAAATATTAACAACGAGTTTACTTTATCATGAGTTTTCTTTTCTTATATTTTTACGCTTAAATAAACAAGTTGTTGCTTATTTAAACGCTATTCTGATTTTCTTTTCTTGTTGAATTTTTCTTAATTTCCTGTCCTAAATAAAAATTTTAAATTTCGCTAATACTCGTGATTTTACGTTCCTTGCAAGTGCTTTTATATCTGTAATATATCCTGCTATATCAAGACTAATGCTCCCTGCTTTGTACCGTGGAAAATTGAGACACATTGTTTTTATAATCGAAGTGCATGCTAACTGTGTAATTAGCAAGGTGATTAGTAAAACTCTGTATTTATCTTATTTTTGGAAGAATTATCTATTAGTTTTATTGCATTCTGTTGTTAATGTCATATTGTGTCTCTATCTTATTTATAGTTTATAACCCATTCATATCTATTTATTCTATCCTATTATATATTAACTGATTTTGTTCTACTCCTGATAAGGTGCCTATTATGGTTAACTTAATTTTCTCCTAAATCTATTTCCTTATTTTAAGTGATTCTACTGTATTCCTACCTAATTGTCTAGTTAATCCTATTTCATTCTTAATTGCTATTATATAACTTAAGTAAGTTATTGTGAAAAGGTTTTTCCCTTCCCTTAATATTTAAAACTGTAGTAATTGGACTTTTAATTCCTACTACTTTATATGGCCCTATCCATATGGGAGAAAACTTATTTTTCCTAGTTTGATTCTTAATTAATACATTATCTCCTACCTTAAATTCTACTAAATTTAATTTATTATCGTATTGCCTTTTCGCTATCGCTTTTGCTAAATCCTGATTCTTTCTCACGATTTCGTGAGCTCTTTGTATTTGAAATTTCAATACTTTATTTGGATCTTCGGCATTATATACCGGACTACACTTTCGTTTTAAGTTAGTCGGCATTTCTGTATCGAATCCAAATAAAGTACGGAATGGCGTTTGCTTCGTCGTAATGTGGGGTGTGTGGTTATGAACATGCATAGCTGCAGTTAACCACTGATCCCAATTCGACCCGTCTTCTTTAGCAAAACTACGTAAATATTCCGCTAATGGTCTGTGGCTTCTCTCTAATGAGCCATTAGCTTGCGGATGGTATGGTGTTATGTGTAATTTTTTTATGCCTAATAATTTGCATGTATCTGAGAACAATTTCGAAATGAAATTAGTTCCGTTGTCTGTAATTAGAATTCTAGGAATTCCGTAACGCGTAATTACTTCGTCATAAAACGCTCTGGCAACAGTACTTGCTTCCGCGTCTGGGATAGCTGTACATGCCATAAATTTCGAGAAGTCATCTTGAAACGTTAAAATATATTTGTTACCCGACACAGTTTCAGGTAGAATACCTACTATGTCCATGTAAACTTTGTCAAATGGCCTCATTGGTGTATCTGTCAGCACCATGGGCATTTTTGTGAATTTTGAGCTTTTGTTAGCTTGGCACTTAGGACAGTTTTTTACATAATCCTTGATTTGTTTTTGCATTCCTGGCCATCTATATTGCTGCCTAATTCTTAAATATGTTTTCACTGCACCCTGGTGTCCTCCTAATGGTGTGTTGTGAAAATCCTTTATAACTGTCTCTATTTGAGTTGGGTCTTCTAATGAAGTTGTGTTTTCATGTTGCGTTATGCCAGTAGTGTCAGGTTCTACAGGCGTCTGACTTGTGCCTGTTTTATTACTACTTTCTTTGTTCTTTATTCCCATTTCTTTCGTTCCAGATCGGGTTTGGACTGCTGTTACTACATTCCGATTTTGAGGAATCCTGCTCAACGCGTCTGCGTTTAAGTTCTTCTTTCCTGGCTTATATAGGATTTCGAAGTCGTATTCTGATAATTTATGCCTGAACCTTGCCAGTCTTGACGTCTGGTCCTTTATGTTTGCTATTCCTTTTAATGGCTGGTGGTCAGTAAAGATTCTGAAATGTCTGCCTAGGAGATATGCCCTAAAATTCTTCGTTGCCCAAACTATCGCTAAGAATTCCTTCTCTATTGTTGAATATCTCTTTTCTGTGTCGCTCAGCGCTCGGCTAGCAAACGCTATTGGTCTATCTTCGCCTACTTCTCCTTGAGAAAGAACCGCGCCTAACGCTTCATTACTTGCGTCCGTAGTTAAAATAAATTCTTGTGTGAAATCTGGATATGCCAAAACTGGTGGTGACATGACTGCTTCTTTTAGCTGCTCGAATGCTCGCTGACAGCCTTCTGTCCAGATAAATTTTGCGTCCTTCCGTAGTAATTTGTTAATTGGTAGCGCTATCTTAGCTGTGTTTTCAATAAATTTTCTGTAGTAATTTATTAGTCCAAGAAAGGCTTGTACCTCTTTTCTGTTTCTCGGTATTCCTATGTTCTTTACACATTCTACCTTGTAGGGGTCTGGTAAAGCACCGTTTTCCGAGCATTTGTGCCCTAAATAAACTATTTCCTTTCTCAGAAATTTGCATTTCTCTGTATTCAGTTTTAAATTATGTTCGCGCAATTTCTGTAATACTGAACATAACCTTTGCTCGTGTTGTTTTAGATTTCTACCATATATAACTATGTCATCTAAATAAACAAAACAGTCTATCCCTTGTAGACCTGTTAGGATATGATTCATTATCCTTTGGAATGTTGCTGGGGCACCTGTTAGCCCAAATGGCATTCGATTGAACTCGAAATGCCCTAGTCCAGTACTAAATGCTGTTTTTTCCTTGTCCCTGTCATCGACTAAAACTTGATGATATCCACTTGCCAAATCTAGCGTTGTAAAATATCTGCTATGGCCTAATTGCTCTAAAATTTCGTCAATACGCGGAATGGGAAAAACTTGTTTAATCGTGGCTTCATTCAGTTTTCTGTAATCTATCACTAGTCTCCATTTTTTCTCCCCGTCCTTGCCACTTTTCTTGGGCACTAAAAGTAACGGTGAGTTCCATGGTGAAGTGCTATGTTCGATTATGCCATTATCTAAAAGTTTGTTTATTTGTTTGTTTATTTCTTCCCTATGTATCTGTGGTAACCTATACTGTTTTCTATTTATTGGCGGCTGATCTGCGCCTGTTGGAATTTCGTGTTTTAATACGCTTGTAAACGAAAGTTCGTCTCCTTCTAACAGGAAGACGTCATGAAAAGATTTTACTATTTCTTCTATTGAATTCTTTTCTTCTATATTTAAATTTTTATCTAACTCAATTTCATTGAGCAATTCATTTATTCTCGTTTTGGCATCTATTCTGCCTATACTATTAATTGACTTAGTACTTTGTATTGTGTACTCGTCTAGATTTGTGAATTTTGGTTTAAATTCGCTATTTATCTCGTAATCATATTCCGTCGTATTTAATATTGGAGCATAAACTGTGTTATCTTTCACCTTTACTAGTGTGTCCGCTATATAGATCCCTGGATCTATTTCTTCTTTCTGTATTACAACATTCCTAAATTCTGTACGAAGTTTCAATGGCACTATCGTAATTGTTCTTGCATTAACTGGTATGTAATGTTGCTTGCTTTCCTCTACTATCTGCTCGATAGTTTTTATCGGTAATTCCAAAATAACCTCTTTTCTTTCATTGAAGAGTGTTAAAATCTTTTCTATTGTATTTATAATGGAGTTGTTCCACAAATTATCTCTTCCTAGTATGCCGTCTGCTGGTACTCCTTGTTTAAGTGACACAACGTGTAGCGTTAAACGTAAGGACTGTACCTCATTATGACATATAGTAGTTGATCCTTCTGTTGTCACACAACCTCCAAATGCTCCGCTCAAGTCTTTCCTATTCGACTTGTCTATTATTGTGCTATCTTTTATTGCACATTTCTTTATCAGGCTTGTATCTGCTCCTGTGTCTACCAGTAAAATGAGTTTTCCATTTATCGCCTCTGCGCAAGGTAATTCGATGAACACGTCATGTAGCTGGGTTTGATTGCAGTTAGATACTCCTGTTACCATACTTCTAATATTTTTTAACTCCTTCATTGAGCAAGTTACGTTTTGGTTTAAATTCAGTTTTTCCTCGTTCAATTTAATTGGCATCTCTAAATCAACAGTTTCTCCAAACGTATGATTTCTCTCTGTTACGTTCTGTTTCTTATTATTAGCAGTCCCTTTTAACTTGATATTAATTTTTAAGTCTCTTGAAGTTGGTAACGTGTCAACAATCGCTTCCGTTGTCGGACTTATGGTTACCACTTTGTTTGTTAAAGCTGGTAACTTATCCACAATCGGCTCGGATGTATGAATTACTGTTACTTCTTCATGTGGCCTTAAGTTACTAATATTTTCGGGTTCCCAGATTATTGGCCTATTCTGGGCCCTTGACAGTTTCCCGGACTATTACTTTGCAACGATTCCCAATTCCTTTTTGCCTCGCAGTTTTTTATCATATGTCCTGGTCTATTACACCAATGACATATCGTTTGGTTTCCTCTGTTAGGCTGATTCCTCTGCAATCCGTTAATTGTAGTTGGGTTAGGGTTTATCGCCCGTTTTTGGTTCCCGTTCTGCTGGAATTGGTTTTGAGACCAATTCTGCTGGACTTGATTAGATTGCCAACTTTGTTGGGGTCGGTTCCATTGCTGATTTCCTAGTCTTTGGTTGGTAGGGCTTTGATTTTTGTTACTCGACACACCTCTGTTGTTGTCCTTGTTATCACACCTCCAGTTGGTCTCGTGTCCATATTTTGAACACTTCTGACAATATGGTGTGTTCTTGCGAGTCAAACAATCGTCTCTGGTATGACCTCGCTTGTTACAAAATGAGCAAATTATTCTATTCGCCGCTCCTTGTGTAGTTTTCTGTATGTAAGTTGGTTGCCTGGCAATTTTTCCTCCTGAAGCTCTACCCTGACTTTCATGTTGAATTTGTTCTTGTTGGCTATACTGCATGGTGGCGAGGCGTGGTGAATTCATGTTAATGTTTAAGGGGTCTGAGTGGAGGACGCTACTGTTTTGTATGCTTTCGAGTGCATCGATTGCTAGTTCTACCATTTGTTCTATGCTTTTCTTCGTAACATTGAGCATATAAATTCTCAATGCTGCGTTCTTTAACCCTGTTTTAAAGGATTTCTCTACGGCTCCTTCTACCATACTCAAAAGTGCCATATCTCCGTTTCCATTATATTTCGTTCGAACTATCTCTTGTGCCTGTGTTCGTAGAGTGGTTAGGCGTCTTGCAAACTGACGTATATCCTCGTTAAGTAGCTGGCTACAACTTTGGATACCTATTATCACTGAGTCTAAGGATACCGTTGGTAAATATGCCCTTTTTATTGTGAGGTAGAATTCCTCGAGGCTATTGAAGCGTTGTGACCTCACTAAATCATAGGCATCCCCATGTAATCTCTGCTTAATGCAGTCTATGTAGTCCTGAAGGTTGTCTGTACACACATCTCTTGCAGCTAATTCGCACCCGTGTATGAATTTATACACTTCGCCACGTAAGTCTGGCGAATGTGTTCCAGAAAATAGAGGTACTAGCCTATTTGTAATTTTTGCTATCTCTCCTATCCCCATTTTGTTTTGTTCTTTTGTTGTTTTAATTTGTTGTAGTGACCTTGCGTTGCCGTCCCTCGGACTAACTGCGGACTGAGCTGGTTCCTTATGGAAAAGTGATTGATTGTGATCTAGTGACATTTCTTGACTTAGAAGCCTATTCTGCTCTTTTAGCTCTTGTATTCGTCTATTTGCCTCTTCTAAAGAACTACAGTCTTCCCTTGATTTCTGTGCCAATCCCTTTTCTAATGTTCTGTTCAATGTTTCTTCGGTTAGTCCCTTGTCATTCAGTAATTTCCTTAGATGTTCGTTCTCGTCTTCTAAAGTCTTTAGTATCTGTTCTTGAAAATGTTTCTCTTTTAAATACGTGTCGTACTTGGTTTTTAATGCGTTGACTTCTGATGCACAGTCCCTTAAACTTTTATCTTTATTTTCTATTATATTTTTTAAAAACACTAGCAATTCTTCTACTAATGCGTCTGCTTTTTCTACAGTTGATATTTCTCCGAGTGCGTCAATTTTAGTTTTTATCAACTCTAAATATTCTTTATTGGAAACGGTATTCTTTAAAATGATCCAAACTTTTGTCACTAGTTCCCCCACCTGTCTCTTCAAATCCCTATGGTCCTTTTCTAAGGCTAAATGTGCTTGTTCCTGCAGCGATTCGGCCATTAATTATCTTATACTCATCGTTCTATTATTTTAATTATTTTGCATATCAATTAAAATCTTACTTGCTTTTCTTCAAGCAATTAACTTTTGCTTATTCAGCTTTAATACAATTTATTGACACCCTTTTGTCTGAACACGTTGTAAACATTTGTACATTCATGCGCTTATACTCGTACATATATACATATATTATTATTATATATGTATATATATTTTTTTTTGTAATTCGAGCTTGTGGCTCAATTGTGCTCGCCTGGTGCCTGACGTACTTTTTGTTTTTATTGCTTGTATTTGCGTTTCTGCTCTGTTAGCGTTTTTGCTACCAGCTGCCGCTCGCTAGTAATTCTGTCGCTTCTGGCCTTGCTTGAAGTTCAAGCTCAAGTTCGTGACCTACTTCTTGCTGCAATAAATTTCTTGCAATTATGCAGAATCTATTTTATTTATTGGCTTGCAGCTATCGCTGTTAGCCTGGTTGATATTAATTACTGTGTTATTAAAAATTACTAAGGGATTTGTGTGTTGTATTCATTTATTTGTTCTTTTACAATCCTTATGTATAAACATAATTTTAAATTTGCCTCGTAACTGTGGTTGTGTCTAACTATCTCAAATTTATTCTTGACTTGCCCAACAAGTTTATTAAAGTTTTTACTTAACCAAAACTATTATTTAGACATGAGTTGTCTCAAAAATTTTTCAATTTAAGTTCTAATTCTTTATAAATTAACCAAAAATTTTCTATTTATACACGTTCCAATATTTCAAGTAATACCTTTAATTTTATCCGTATAATTTTATATGTATTAAATTTTAATTTATATTATTTTTACAACAATTCTATTTAGTGTTTGTTGTTGTTCTTCCCACGTTGTTTCTTGTTTTGGCTCCTTAGGTGTTGACTTCTGCTTCTTCCAGTACTCTTCTAGAGTTATTGGTCTCGGCCCCGCTTGTTTGTCCTTAAGAGCTTCTTCGAGGGATAATACACGTTCTGATGACATCGATATTGATTTTCTATTCGTTTATGTTTTAAAAAAAAACATTTTTATTTATTTTTAATTTATTTCATACTTCACTACAAAATAAAAGAAAAAGCGATCCTTGGATCGTAAAACCGGCTGCGCCAATATGTTGTATCTTGTTCCTCCAGTAGGATACCAGAACAAACTTGAGTGTCGTAAATCCTTCCTTAAAAGGATCACTGACGGTGCTTCTAATAATGGGGGGGGGTTTGTGTCGTTGATCCTTCGACGTGAAGGACCACGGACGTTTGTGCCACGGGCAAGGATCTGCCGACCTTGTGGTCTTACCATTGGGATCCGGCAACCTGCCGTAGTGGATCCCTTCGCCTAGATACCACGGGCACCAAGGTGCCGCCTTTGTGGTCCTTTAACCTGTCGGGCAATACTGCCGTCTTTCGACAGGTGCTGAAATAAAAAAGGTCCTGGGTTAATTTTTGCTTACGTTTATTATTCCAGTCCTTCTTTTCTTTTCGCTTCTTATGTCTACCGTACTCCACTTGATGCGTAAGTTATTAGCGACTTAATCTGTGAGTTATTAACTACTGCCCTCTTTCAATCCGAAAGCTGGGTTTATATCTCTTCTGAGATTCGTTGTTGGCCAGAATCATTTCCGCATCGTTTATGCAATTATCTCAAGAATTATTTTTGACACTCATTGCATATTTTGGAATGCGATCAAGTTCGCGCGCTGTTCCACTTATCGGAATGCGATCAAGTTCGGCTTTTATCTGGGCCACAGTGGTGTGTGATTCACTTGTACTTTCGAGCTTCACGATTAAAGTGCAGCCTAGAAGTATGTGTTACCACACGTTCAGTAGTGTTAACTACTGGGCCGAAAGGTATGTGGTGATAACAGCGTTAAGCGTTGTTATTACCAAAGCAATGATTCTGACCTACAACACGTGCATGTTTCCCTACTATCACACAACAGTAGATCAAAGCCCCGAAATTACTACGGTGTACACAAACACTCACGCTTCATAGTGCAAGTGCTGATAAAAAAGGTTATCCCATTAAAATGTCAACCGAACCTTAATTTACGATTTTATTTAATTGAAATTCCACAGAAATTCGGAGCCAGATTGTTGCAGCTGGCGATCAAAGTGCCGATCGTGAATCATCCCCTAAAATAAATAACAACAACAACCACATAGCAAAATTAAAAAATTCAAAAGAAAAAAATATTATATAATAATTATAAATAAATATAAATAAATAAATAAATATATAAATAAATAACTATAAGTTATAAATTATAATAATATACATACATAACACTTGATCTTTAAATCTACTATCACACAGCAAGCGAAACATCCCCTAAAATAAATAACAACAACAAGCACATAGCAAAATTTCTGACTTCTACAATAGCTTAGCACTTTACCGATATACCAAACACACGTCATATAAAAAGTCTAAAAAGTATGTTACGCTTTTTGCTTCCCTATTTATTCCTACCAAAGACAAAATCACACCTTCATTCCTAACACTGAGAAATTAGAAAAAAAGACTAAAAAAGTATGCTACACTAAAAACTTCCCACTGACGCCATCTACTTCTGTATAGCAAACGATCGGCATTCCAAAGCCTATATCGCAGATACAAGCCTAAATGAACATTCCAAAACACTTATCCACGATGGCCATCTGGTGGACGATAGTATAGTTACAAACTTATAGGCTAAAACACAAAAACTTACCCTAGAAAACACCCCTAAAACCATATTTTAGCAAAAACACAATCCTAAGTGTGTAGTGCAAATGTGCACTCACTCACCAAAGTTTGAGAAAACAAAAAAACCCCTAAAACTATACTTTCAGCAAAGACACAATCCTAAATGTATAGTAAAAATGTATAATCATTATCAAAAGTTTGAGAAAACAACACTAAAATGCCCCTAAAACTATACTTTTAGCAAAGACACAAGCCTAAATGTACAATACACCCACGTTTTCCTTTGTGCCAGAACCCCCATATAACCACTACTCACATGGTATTTGAGATTGAAAAGGAAAAAAATTAGCCCATTGCCACACCTAATTTTTAAGTAAATGTGTGTAGGGTATATGAACTTCGGCCAGGCCGAAGTTAACACTCTTTCTGGTTTTATTTATTCTCATATATCTAATTATTCCTTTTCAATTTTTAATTGCACGCCAGTTAATTAATTAAAGCTAAGGATTTTGTTATTCTTATATAAGATATTATACCCTGGGCAGCCTGAATATTCGATTTTAGGGAACTTAATTTGACACAATCGCAGGGTTCAAAAACTTTGGCTCTTCCTAAGTTTTCCAACCTTGCGTCCAGGAGGCAGTTCTTTGTGAGCTCCACCAGACTATAGAACTCTCTACCTACTTCACTTAGAAGAATTGTGTACAAAGGCGAATTTAAGGCGAAACTGTCCACGTTATGAAATTTAACGGGATTTAACTCCCGTTTTCCTGTTCTTTTTTCTGTTCTCTACTTATCTTCTTCTTGCTCTTCTCATTTCTTCTTTCTACTCCTATTCTTTCTTTCCCACTCCTATGTAATAGTTGGTTGAAATTAATAATAGTAGATATACAAGACAATAATAGATAGATAATAGATAATAATTATATAGATAATGTTAACCTGTATCTATAGTAGAGAGCTGCACAAGCTGTCTTGAAACGCACATTCAGGACAGAACAAAAATTTCAAGCATTGCACTGCTTGCTTATTTGGCTTTCGAATCAAGAAAATAAATAGCATAAAAACATGAATCAAAGCTTAACTTAACATTTTTGTAAATGTTGTATAATATTTATAATAAATTTAAATTGAAATATAAAGCGAATAGATATAAATAGTAATTCTTACTACAATCAGCCGCCCCATTAAGGTTCGAAAATGCTAATGAAAGAATCTTTAGAAACCGACAAGAGGCTTTGAGTATAAGGACATCAGACTTTAATCAATTCAAAAACGAATTAGAACTCAGTGATAGGAAACTCTTTGAAATAACTGCCAGTTGTTATGCAGCGAGCACAATGCAGCGTCAGATAAAACAACAAAAAACTATAATGAATAACAACAAAAATAGTCAGAAAAATAAGTAAAAGAAGTAAGAGAAAAAGAATTGTATTGTAAATATATACATAAAAACGTGCACATATGAGAATATAAAGAAACTACTTAAAGTACACATAACAATTTTAAAAGTTAATTTAATTGTAATTTAGAAACAAAATATGTTAAAAAAATATGTTAGAAGTTAATTTAATTGTAAGTTTGAAATAAAATATGTACAGTTAAAACCGAAATTAATGAAAATAAGATGGAAATAAGAAAAAGACATATAATGATAACAAAAATAGATAAAGAAATAGATATAAAACCCTACATATTAAAGTAGAAAGGGAATATACTAAAATACTTGTAAAAAAAAAAAAAAAAAATCTTTTTACTATTCAAAGATAATATTCATAGTCAATAGCCTAACAAATTACATTCAACTAAAATAACGTCGATATTTGCAGTAAGAATTTGTATTGAATTGAATATATTACTAGAAATTATGTAATAAAATTTGATAAAGATAAAATATTTCTAATTAAAATTAAAATAATATACGTCTCAAAAAATGATTTAAATCTTACTAATTGTAGACAAATTGTAAATAGCATAAAACTAGATTGGAAAAAGAAACATATGTATATAAAATTAAATAGTTAAACATAATAACGTATATACAAGAAGAATCCAGCATGCAGAGAATCTGTCCGGAGTGCCGATGTACACCCATCACGACAGCAAAAGCACAACAACACAACACTTGTCACCAGGGCGACGAATAGCACCCAGCCAACTCGAAGGGGGAAGGGTAGCAGCACATTATATATATTAGCTGCAACAGCTGATCATCTTAGCAATAGCAACCAATATGGCAACCATCACAAAGAAAAATAGGATGGAAAGCATCAAAGGGGGCTAACAGCATCAATAGTTGAAACGGAAAACTACTGCACGATAGTAGGTGGTACATACAAAGTACCGCGAAGAAAGTTAGCAATTCATCGATGGATACAACGTAGTTGTCGCTCAGCAGTGAAATCATAGTCAATCATGATTGCTTGAAGCCAACAATTTGAGACGACATCGGTTGATGCATCATAGAGTGGCGGCGACGGTGATAAACGTAAAGCAGTCACAGGTCTACCAGCCCAATCTACTACGGCCCATTCATCTTACAAAAGCAGCAGCCACAGAAGTATGAAGTGGGAAGTACATAAATTAGCAGCGATGTAAGCAATGCGACGCAACTACAAGTGAAGCAGGAATACCAGCGCTTGCGTACTCTGCAAGAAAAATTCGGGCGAGACTCGCACCTTCAACCCCCTGCTACGAACTACAACACGTGATGAACAATTGACACAAGAAATTAACAGCGACTGTTTCAACCGCAGCAACTATAACGCGGAAATCACTAAGCCAGCTACCCAGCAGCAGCATTCCCACAGCAAATCGAGAAGAAGACATATTGACAATTACAAGTACAGCGGTGTACATCAACAGTAACATCAGCAGTACATCAACAGTAACATCAACAGTACATCAGCAGTAACATTAACAGTAATATCGACGTCAAGATCATCGTCAACAGCAGCAGCACACCAAGAAGCGCAGCTACCACAGTCATTATATTTGTCTTATAATCACTATTGTATTATTATTATTGATGTTACAATTATTATTGTATTATACACTATTGTATTGTTACAATGGCTATTATCACTAAAATTATAATTACAAAATACATATGATATGCGTAGGTAGAGTAAGCAAATCCATAGTACACATAAGCCACCCCAATTCAAAAAAAAAAAAAAAAAAAAAATATAAATGTACAAGAAAAATTTAATATCGTTTTACGATACCAAATTTTTCTTCCCCGAGGGTGGAGGGATGTTGTAGGTCAGAATCATTGCTTTGGTAATAACAACGCTTAACGTTGTTATCACCACACCTTTCGGCCCAGTAGTTAACAATGTTTAGCTTGTGGTAACACATACTTCTAGGCTGCACTTTAATTGTGAAGCTCGAAAGTACAAGTGAATCACACACCACTGTGGCCCAGATAAAAGCCGAACTTGATCGCATTCCGATAAGTGGAACAGCGCGCGAACTTGATCGCATTCCAAAATATGCAATGAGCCTCAAAAATAATTCTTGAGATAATTGCAGAAACGACGCGGAAATGATTCTGGCCAACAACGAATCTCAGAAGAGATATAAACCCAGCTTTCGGATTTAAAGAAGGCAGTAGCTAATAACTTACAGATTGGGTGGAGTAAAAATTGAGCAGTTGTTGTGAACTGACGAAACTTTCAAAGGAAAGATTGTAAAGCAAAAGAGGAGGACACCCCGGTGAATAATAAACGTAAGAGAAATTAACCCAGGATCTTTTTATTTCAGCAGCTGTCGAAAGACGGCAGTATTGCCCGACAGGTTAAAGGACCACAAAGGCGGCACCTTGGTGCCCGTGGTAGTTAGGCGAAAGGATCCACTACGACAGGTTGCCGGATCCCAACGGTAAGTCCACTAAGACGGCAGGTCCTTGCCCGTGGCACAATCGTCCGTGGTCCTTCGCGTCGAAGGATCAACGACAAACCCCCCCCCCATTTATTAGAAGCACTGTCAGTGATCCTTCTAAGGAAGGATTTACGACAGGAAGTTTGTTTTGGTATCCTACTGGAGGAACTAGATACAACATTTGTCATCAGATGACGGAAAGGCACATTCCGTCCAGGTATGACCAGGCATACTCTAGCATTGTCAAGACTCTCCTTCTACGCCAAGTTACATGACAAATGTGAAATATGGAATCAACGCATTCCATTACCTTTTGTTTCGTGATGGTATGGTGTCGAAAATGTTTGTCTGATTTTTAAGAGCGTGCATATGTTTGTTACTCATTGGTTTTTGAATTTTTTCCCGCAGTGTGATTTGAGTATTATGAAGTGTCCATGTTTTAGCATTAGCTGTTCTACATGTGTTTTTGCTATTGTCATTGCGTCTTTTGTCGCTATTGGGTGTGTTATTACAAATTTCACTACTTGCCACTGCATTGTTAAGATCTAGCGATAACTGTTTGATATTCTTAAAGGTCCGATGGTCAATTCAAATGGTCCCGAAACTGCTATGTGGAGTCTCGGTTAACGTTCCTTTGTGTGCTTTGTTTGCTTGTTCCTTTTACACGTGTTACAACATGATATGAATTTCTTAACAATTTGGATCATATTCTTTCAGATGTATCATTGTTTTAATTTAAGAGTTGTCTTTCTGACTACTAGGTGTTCTGAACTGTGGAAATTACTTATTAGTTTTTATTTTATTATGTCATTCAAATTAATTAAAATTAAAATTTAATTTAAATTAAATTTAAATATTATGTCGGCACGCCATTGCTAATTCTTTCATTTTTCTTTGCTCATTTTAGATAACAATTTCCTCAAAATTTAATCTATATTCGATGAGCTATTGCTGAATTCTACGTGAACTTGATCTTGTTCTATGTATGTATACATACATTTCTTTAATATTTTTTACATTCGTACTAAACTCCGTAAATTCCGTTCGTACTAAAGAAATTGGAGAATTTCTTTATATCTCTGACGTCGCTCAAGGAAGTGCATTGTCATATGTGAAGTAGATCAGGCTTCTGAGATGTGTATCGTTTCTTGTTTAATTCTTCATTACTTTTTTGCATATTGTTCTTGCTCATGCCTCTAGTAATAATTAATGTCCTTGTTATCATTTTCTTTTGGTATCATCTGTTTTAACATATCTTAATCAATTTGGATTTTTGAAAGCGCATCGGCTTTAGTATTTATTTTGCCACTTTTGCCTTTTTCTTGTCATTTTTGATGACGGGATTTTATGAGAAAATAGCGATATCAAAGGTCTCTATGGTCGGTGACAACAATAATCTTGGTGCCATATACGAGGTATGTTCGAAAAGTATTGCGAATTTCCGCGGGTTACGTACATAGTATATTCGAAGAACAAAAATTGGCTTTTGCACCATGGTAACGCACATACTCACACACACATATCGTTGCTTGTGCGCAAAAACAACACAATAATGATGCCGCAGCATCGAAGGAGGAGCTGAACAAGATCACTAAAAATGATTTTCTGAAGTGCTTCGAGAATTGCAAAGAATGTTGGCACAAATGTATAATATCTAATGGGGATTACAAAATAGATATTCATGAATAAATCAATATTTATGAAAAACACTAAATTGTTCTTAATAGTAGTTTTTTTTTCTACTACGGGTTTATTCAGGTCATGTTTTTGTAACGCTTTGTTGGCATAGGATATGAGTAGATCTTTCCATCAAATCAACGACAAGTCTTCAGTTTCTTTTGTCTTCGGTGTTCTTTTTCGGTATTAAAAGGATTGGAGCATTGTATGGGTTGGTTGATGGTTCTATTATACCTTCATTGAACGTTTTCCGTACTTGTTCCTTCATCACCTGTAAAATCTCATTTTCGAGGTGAAAAACGTTTTCGTATCTTTCAAAGATATTTAATAATTTTTATTTTGAGTTGTTGTCTGCGTCTATTTTTGTCATTTGTTTTGGTTGTTGTATAATTTAAAATTTTATAGTTTGAGATCGAGTCAGTTTCATGTGGAATTTGAGGTTGTGTTGTTGAGTATTCTAATATGTTTTATCCCGTTTCTTGCTGCTATAGAATTACTAAGGAAAATTTCGTCTTTAAGTTCTTTGCTAAACATTTTTAAATTTCTTACGCGACATACGTACGCAGGATCGCCATGTGTAATGTTATTAGGATCGCCATGTGAAAAGTAAATCGAGCAGGATTGAATTAGTCAAAGTGAATGTGTGCGTGTAGAGTGTAAGTTCAGATTATCTTAAGGCGAGTCACGCCGAAACCGTTTGGCCACAAGCCCAAGCTTGACTTGGCTTTTAAGCGAGCCTCGCTATATTAGTATTTGGCCATAAGGCCGGATTTGAGTATATGGCCACAAGGCCGTACTTACTTTGAATGAAAGTCAACTAATTCTTTGCTGAGCTCTGGCCAAAACGTTAATTGACTTTATTGCGGCTTGTGCCGTCTTTTTATGCCTAAAGTTCTTACATTCTATTAGGTGTACAAATAAGTTTCCGCGGTTTGTGAAAAGATGGCCCCACCAGAAGGTTATGGAGAAATTGTCAGATGTAAAACGTAATATCCCAAGTTTCGTCATCCGGCAACACTATAACCTTAAAGTACTAGTGATTCCGTATCAGCATCACGTAATTTTTTTCCTGCAAAATTTCAAGTTTTGTGCCGAATAAGCATCATTTGCGGGAACTTTTGATTTACTTCTTTGAAAAAATCTGCAGCTGAGGCGCATCGATTGCTTCTAGAAGCATATGGTGAAGCTGCTTTAAGTGAGAGAAGTTGTCAGGAATGGTTTCAAAAGTTTAAGAACGGTGAGTTTGACGTGAAGGACAAAGAACGCAGTGGAAGGCCGAAAGTGTACGAAGACATGGAATTAGAAGTATTATTGGAGGAAGATTCGTCCCAAACGCAAAAAGAACTTGCACTTACATTACAAGTGACTCAACAAGCAATTCCATGATTCAAATGACAAGGAACTTGGGTTCCATATGAACTAAAGCCGATAGACGTTGAACGCCGATTATGCATGAGTGAAATGCTGCTTGCCAGGAATAAAAAAAAGAGTTTTTTGCATTGTATAGTCACTGGTGACGAAAAATGGATTCACTACGATAATCCAAAGAAGAGAAAGTCATGGGTTAAGCCCGGCGAACCATCAACATCGACAGTTAAGCCGAATATTCATGGAAAAAAACTCATGCTGTGTATTTGGTGGGATCAGCTTGGTGTCGTGTATTATGAATTGCTCAAACCAAGCGAAACCATTACTGGAGCTCTCTACCGAACACAATTGATGAGATTGAGTCGGGCACTTAAGGAAAAACGCGCCCATTACTACTCCAGACACGACAAAATTATTCTTTTACACGATAATGCTCGTCCACATGTTGCGGCGCCGGTAAAAACTTACTTGGAAACACTCAGCTGGGAAGTTTTACCCCACCCGCCGTATTCACCAGACTTAGCCCCTTCTGATTATCACCTGTTCCGGTCGATGGCACATGGACTGTCTGAGCAGCGCTTCACATCATATGAAGACACCAAAAATTGGGTAGATTTGTGGATAGCGTCAAAAGATGAAGAGTTTTTTCGACGGGGATATCCGAATGTTGCCAGAAAGATGGGGGAAAGTACTGGCAAATGATGGAAAATACTTAGAATAAAACGTAATGTACTGTTCCTTCACAAGAAATTCCTAACTTTTTATAAAAAACCGCGGAAACTTATTTGTACAGTTGTGACGACGGAATCTCAGGCGAATTCCGCCACACAATAGCATAAGCTATGTATTTTTCTTTCTATATTTTTTTTTTGAATTGAATTAGTTTTAGTTATATAAAATTGAAGTATTATATTTTTTTTTAAGCAAAAGAATAAAGAACATGTATATTTTATTTTTCTATATCATTGAATTGTTATTGATTACTTAAGATTGAATACATACAGTAGATTAAGTTATTATACTAAGATAACTAACGACATCCCTGTACTGTCAATAATATAAGACATTAGTATAAGAGAAGATTTATAAGTATAAGGCCTAGCGTTAAGGAAGTAAGGAGCGAGAGAGCGATCGGAAAAGAACATCATTCATCAAACAGCGCCAAACCAAAGAGCAAGAAGCGAGATGCAATGAAATTGAGCAAATACAAAGAGCGACAGAACGAGCGAACAAAGCGAATGAGAGCGAACGAGAGAACACTGCATGTATACACAGCACCAACCGATCAGCGGGAACAATACACAGTGAAACAGAAGCAAACACACAGACGAAAGCAGCATCACAAAAACAGAAGACAAGCAGAGGTTAGCTGCAAACTCAGAGGCAACTACACATCACTTGAGCATCGGCTGCTGGATCGAACGGACGTGCACACTTGAACTCCAAGGAAGAGACACAGTATCGCTTGGTAACCGAACAGGCAGGCAACGGGAGCAGAACGTAACCGGACAGGAACAAGAGGACAGAAAACCGGACAGGAACCTACGGAGAACTTGTTGTTAGGGAAACGGTAAATATAATTGATTAAGAAGTTATCAATATCTGTTGTCGACTGTACTGGCATTACGACGCTCCGGCTCGGGTACTAGATACAGTAGTCAGTGCGAATCTTACGACTCGGCTGCTCGACAACATATACGAGAGACGCGTTAGTTTATTCGGCAGAAAGTAAAGTTTGCACCAGGTTCCCCAAATCTGCGGTCGACTGTACTGGCATTGCGACGCTCCGGCTCGGGTGCCAGGTATAGTAGTCAGTGCGAATCTCACGACTCGGCTGCTCGACAACATATTTGGTAAGTGCGTCAAAGCTTCGTGACCAAGAGACTGCCTAGACGACCGCCCCTTGCCTCCTCTCGCTCATCATGAGCTCGCCAAGATATAGACTTAGTATTTACTTTACGAATGTAAACCTAAATGTAAAGGAAGTGAAAATCAAGCTACGAATAAAGATAGTATTTGAGCAGAAGTCCCAGTGAATTATAAATTTTCTGTGACGAACCGTGGACATCCGACGAGCGCACCCGTGCTTTTCAACCCGGACGAACGGGAAGCTTCGTTACAGTGGCGCCCGAGCAGGGACCCTGCCAAATACAACAAGTCTGCGAACCGTGAGTGTTACAAATAACAAGAGCAAACTACACAAGTGCGGGAGAAGTTGATCATACGAGAATCGTGCAACCAGAGTAAGATGGGAGTCTCTTGGATTTATCTATTACGCAAAGATGCATTAACAGAATGCGCGAAGGAATTCGGGTTAGAGGCCGAATGCACAGTAGAAGATCTTAGGAAGCGACTCGCTACTTTCGCGACAGGACCAGGACTATCCCCAGAGATACAGGCTCGCCTCGGAAAACTAGAAGAAGACCACCGACAAGGCACATCACTATCGGCTGGGACTTCAAAAACATCTACCACACTACAAATACCAACGGCGTCCACCTCGGCTGTACAGAGGGCGTCAATGGAAGAACAACAAATTAAGTCACAGCAAACTGGACCTATGCCAGAAGGCTATTTTTACTGGAACCCAACAGTTGGTACCCCCCTGAATTCCACGGGAAGTTATATGGCCATGCTTGATCGTATAAAGAAGTGGGGAGTCAGCTACGACGGAGCCCAAGATCCACTAATATTTGTGGAAAGAGTAGAGGAGCTGGCAGAGGTGTACAACGTGGATGTAGATTTTCTTCCTAAGGCAATGCCGGAACTGTTACATCAGCGAGCGGTACAGTGGTTCCGGTGTAATAACAAACGATGGGACACGTGGGTCGCATTTAACGCGACTTCCTCCAATTTTTCTTGCCGTCCCGTTTCTTTGAAAGATTGGACGACGACATCCGGCAACGACAACAAGGGCCACGAGAGAGTTTCAAAGACTATGTGGTAACATTACAAAGTTTAATGCGACACGCAGGTCTAACCGAAAGCGAGCGCCTCGAGCGAATTTATCGGAATAGTCATCATGAGCTGAGATTTTATGTGAAGCGAAGTGAATTCAAGAGCCTAGAAGAACTGGTAAATCTGGCAGGGGACTGGGAAAACTTGAAGACAGACGCACAAGTGCCATCTACACAAAGACCGCAAAGGGCGGTAGAATCTAACCGACCCACAGGAAATTTACGAACCAACGATTGTCATCGTCAAGTCGTGGATGAGAGAAACACCCACGTTAAAAATCCACACGCCGCGTGCAGAAGATGCGGACAAGAGGGACACTTCGCCCGTGACTGCCTAACCGAGCCGGTTTTATTCTGCTGGGAGCGCGGTCGCATAGGCATCAGAACGAAAGAGTGTTGCCGGAGGCGGCCGGGAAACGAACAGGGCCAACACCTGAATCGAGGGGGTGTTTAAATGGCCAGAATGCCTCGGAAACAGACGTGGGACTTAGGACTGAAGGACAACGCGTCGTAGCTAGGGTGACAATTGCGGGTGAACCGGTGGATGCTACTCTGGACACGGGAGCCACGAGGAGTTTCATGAGTGTACAGACGGCTCAAAGGTTGCATGTGCCGGAAAAACGATCGAAAATAGAGACGCGAATCTGCCTGGCGAATGGTGAGGCACAAGTGGTTAAGGAGGCTCTCACAACGCAAGTTTTCTTGGGGACTAGTAGCTGTACAGTCACGCTCCTAATCCTACCGGAAGTGGTGGACGATCTAATTCTGGGTTTCGATTTCCTGGCCCACATGGGAACCAACATCAGATGTGGCGACTACTCCACTGAGATCAGAGGATCACCAGTGAGATACTTCCCAGCCAGATGCACCTGTGTGCGAGAGGAGCTCTCCGACCAAGAAAAGATCGACACATTTCTACGGCAAGAACTGAAAGGATTCGAGGAGATCCAGAGAATCTCGAATATAGCCAGTCACCGCATAACCATGCGCGATGAACAACCAATCAAGCAGCGTTACTTCCCCAGGAATCCCGCTATGCAAAAGATCATCGACGAAGAGATTGACGAACTCCTGAAACAGGGTTGCATCGAACCGTCTCGGAGCCCACATAGCGCACCAATAGTGCTGGTGAAAAAGAAGACGGGGAAGTGGCGGCTGTGTGTGGACTACCGCCAACTGAATGCTCGTTCGATACCCGATGCCTACCCACTACCACGGATTCATCATATACTGGACAGGCTCAGGGATGCCAAATACATAAGCAGTCTCGATCTTCGCAACGGTTACTGGCAAATCCCTATGGAGGAATCGAGCAAGGTTTATACCGCCTTCACGGTACCAGGGCGAGGGCTTTACCAGTGGAAGGGTATGCCATTTGGCCTCCACTCGGCGCCCGCCACGTTTCAGCGAGCTCTTGATACCGTAATTGAGCCAGATATGGAGCCAGTAGCGATTGCGTATCTGGATGACATTATCGTGACAGGAGATACGCTAGAATCACACATGAACAATGTAAAAGAAGTGTTCCGTCGACTAAAAGATGCCAAGCTGCGTATAAATACGGAAAAGTGCGAGTTCTTCAAAAACAAAATCAAATATCTAGGACACGTAATCAGTGAACAAGGAATACACACTGATCCGGACAAGATTGCCGCCATCAAGGAGTTACGACCACCACAGAATGTCCGGGAACTTCGAAGGTTCTTGGGAGTAGCCTCGTGGTATCGGCGATTTGTCCCGGAGTTCGCTAAAGTTACTCACTCGCTTACCTCCCTCCTGAAAAAGGGGAAACACTACCGGTGGAATCAGGAACAACAATCCGCATTCGAGGACCTAAAATGTCGTCTCACAGAAGCACCAGTGCTAGCCTGCCCCGACTTCGAACAGCGATTTCTCTTACAAACCGACGCTTGCGACTACGGATTAGGGGCCGTATTGACCCAGATATTAGACGGCCAGGAACGAGTGATAGCATATGCTAGCCGCCACCTAAACGGCGCAGAGAAAAACTACTCAACGACGGAGAAAGAGTGCCTAGCGGTGGTTTGGGCGGTGCGCAAGATGCGGCCATACCTCGAAGGATATGCCTTCACCATCATCACCGACCACCTCTCCTTAAAATGGCTCAACTCAATAGAAAGTCCGTCAGGCCGGATCGCTCGATGGGCCCTAGAACTGCAGCAGCATACGTACGAGGTACAATACCGAAAGGGCAAGCAGAACGTGATGGCCGACGCACTTTCCCGGCAGCCCACGCAGGAGATTTGCGCTAGAACAAGAGTGAACCCTCAAAGCTCTTGGTATGAGAGTAAGTACAAGGAAGTACAGAAGAATCCCGGAGGGTATCCCGACTACTGCATCGAGAACGAGAAACTATACCGACACCCACCAGCAATCGACGATGATTATCAGTGGCAATGGCAATTGTGCGTACCCAAGCACCTGCGTACGGAGGTAATCCGCGAGAACCATGACGCGCCGACGGCTGGGCATCTAGGAATAAGGAAAACAATGGCTCGGGTGGCCCAGAAATACTACTGGCCAGGGATGTATCGTCAGATCAGTCAATATGTGCGAAGGTGCAAAAGCTGCCAGTGTTATAAGGTGTTACAACAAAAACCGGCAGGAGAGATGCTGACGCACCTTGCAGAAGAACCTTGGACAACAGTAACCGCGGACTATATTGGCCCTCTACCGAGGTCCACCCATGGAAACACGGCTCTATTGGTCTTCACGGACAAGTTCTCCAAGTGGGTGGAGTTAATTCCGTGCAGAAAGGCGACGCAGGAAGTTTTGGTAAGAGCATTCAGACAGCGCATTTTGGCGCGGTTTGGAGTACCAAAAATATTCATATCGGACAATGGCGTTCAATTCACTAGCAGAATGTTCCAGCGCTTTGTACAAGAACTTGGCATACACAACCGTTACACAGCCCCATATACTCCTCAGGAGAATCCGACGGAGCGGACCAATCGCACGATTAAAACTATGCTGGCACAGTACACTGGATCACAACAGACAAAGTGGGATAATCTACTCCCAGAGATAAGCCTGGCCTTTAATTCCAGCCAATCAGAGACAACTGGGTATAGCCCCGCCTTTTTGGTTCAGGGCAGGGAACCACGCCTACCAAACGCCCTCTTCGACCAAGGAGTTACAGGCACTGGGCATGGTTCGAGTACCCCAACCGAACACGCGGAACGCATTCGAAAGGCCTTCGCAGTCACAAGAGAAAACATGCGACAAGCGGCGCAGACCCAAGCGAAATACTACAATTTGCGACGGCGGAAGTGGAGGCCGAAGATCGGCCAACAGGTCTTGCTGAAACAGCACCCGCTCTCCAAAGCAGCGGATAAATTTACAGCGAAATTGGCTCCACGCTTTGACGGACCGTACGAGGTGTTAGGATTCGTTTCCCCGGTGATAGTCAAAATACGCAGGCCCGGTGACAAACGGACGCGAACAGCACACGTGGCCGAACTAAAAGAATTCCACCCAACCAGCAATACCAGTAACGTGGAAGATCACTCCGAGGAAAATTCAAACCAACTTCCCTAGGGCGACACTATTAATTGTAATCGAATCACATCACACCAGCGAGGTAAGAGACACAGAAGAAAGACAGTTGCTCATCAGTTAGCAATTGATCGTGAACGCAGCAACATGCAAGGCGAAGATCAGTTCGAACGTAGTGCGCAGAACTTTCGAAACAATATGGAGAGAGCGAATCGTGAACAACCGAGGACGCGTCGCCTGAGTGACAGTTGGGAGGAGGTAGTTGATCATCCCGAAGACCGATGGCCACGCATCCGGCTACAACGTGTGGTGGTGGATGAAGTTAACGAGGCACCCGATGAGTTCAGACGAGAAGACTCCAGCGACGACGACATCGTTTGGATAGATTGGCCCGACGAGCAGGCGGAATGCGGCAAGACCCACAGCGATGATCAGACCAAAGGCAAACCCTGTGGCTCCGACAGTAGCGCATTCCATGGTGAACCCCAAGATGACCTCGAGGTTGAGTCCGGATGGGATCGTGAAGTACCACCCCCACCCCCCACTGGCAACAATTGGAACTACGATCCTGAAGCCCAGGAAGAACTCCAGAACACGAACGATGATGCCAGCGGCGACCTGGTAAGCGAAGACAACGGCGTGGTAAGTGAGGATGATGGCTCGGCAAACGGCGACGACGATCGACAAAGGGCATTTTGTACCACTACGACCGACCAAGAACTTGTCACCGGACCAGGGTACACTCAGCAGATTACGACCCTGAAAATTATTAGGACGGTGTTGAACCCTGAAATCTGGACAGACGAGGCCCTGGATGGGGGCACCTGGCCGAAAGAAGTACACCGACCACTAACCCGGCACCCTGCCCATGAAACTCAGGTATCTCAGTGGACCGGATTGGTCGGCATTTCGAAGCTGTTCATATCCCAGGACAACAGGAGTCGGGTGGACATGCTTGGTGTACCCCCGTTAGAAGCGAAGCTTTCCGAAGAGAAGAGCACGGGTAAACAAGGTCCAGACGAGGACATCGGGATAATTCTGGAGAACTTCCTGGACGACGCCATCTCCCTGAATGCTGAGCTATGGGATGAAGCTGATATAGCTGATGTAGCCGACATCGCTGACAACGCGACCATCGCTGACGTCGCAGCCATCGCTGGCATCGCAGACATTGAGGCACTACCACCCGATGACAGATACCTAAGTGGTGAACTGTGGAGAGAAGCTGCGGTCACCAATGTCGGGGTGCTACCACCCAACGACAGGTGCCTGGGTGCTGAGCTGTGGGGAGGAGCTGTCTCCAATGGCTTCCCACCCGATGAGGCAGACGTTGCAAGAAGTCTCGAGCAGGAAGCAGCTAAAGTTTTGGCCCGCTGGAAGCCGGGACGCCAAATCAAGACTCGACGTACCATAGGCGGTAAGTTATACCGAATCCAGGTATCCAGAGCCGGGGCGATCTCCTGGCGTGTCATTCCCGATCCGAAGTAAGGGGAAGGTGTGACGACGGAATCTCAGGCGAATTCCGCCACACAATAGCATAAGCTATGTATTTTTCTTTCTATATTTTTTTTTTAATTGAATTAGTTTTAGTTATATAAAATTGAAGTATTATATTTTTTTTAAGCAAAAGAATAAAGAACATGTATATTTTATTTTTCTATATCATTGAATTGTTATTGATTACTTAAGATTGAATACATACAGTAGATTAAGTTATTATACTAAGATAACTAACGACATCCCTGTACTGTCAATAATATAAGACATTAGTATAAGAGAAGATTTATAAGTATAAGGCCTTGCGTCAAGGAAGTAAGGAGCGAGAGAGCGATCGGAAAAGAACATCATTCATCAAACAGCGCCAAACCAAAGAGCAAGAAGCGAGATGCAATGAAATTGAGCAAATACAAAGAGCGACAGAACGAGCGAACAAAGCGAATGAGAGCGAACGAGAGAACACTGCATGTATACACAGCACCAACCGATCAGCGGGAACAATACACAGTGAAACAGAAGCAAACACACAGACGAAAGCAGCATCACAAAAACAGAAGATAAGCAGAGGTTAGCTGCAAACTCAGAGGCAACTACACATCACTTGAGCATCGGCTGCTGGATCGAACGGACGTGCACACTTGAACTCCAAGGAAGAGACACAGTATCGCTTGGTAACCGAACAGGCAGGCAACGGGAGCAGAACGTAACCGGACAGGAACAAGAGGACAGAAAACCGGACAGGAACCTACGGAGAACTTGTTGTTAGGGAAACGGTAAATATAATTGATTAAGAAGTTATCAATATCTGTTGTCGACTGTACTGGCATTACGACGCTCCGGCTCGGGTACTAGATACAGTAGTCAGTGCGAATCTTACGACTCGGCTGCTCGACAACATATACGAGAGACGCGTTAGTTCATTCGGCAGAAAGTAAAGTTTGCACCAGGTTCCCCAAATCTGCGGTCGACTGTACTGGCATTGCGACGCTCCGGCTCGGGTGCCAGGTATAGTAGTCAGTGCGAATCTCACGACTCGGCTGCTCGACAACATATTTGGTAAGTGCGTCAAAGCTTCATGACCAAGAGACTGCCTAGACGACCGCCCCTTGCCTCCTCTCGCTCATCATCAGCTCGACAAGATATAGACTTAGTATTTACTTTACGAATGTAAACCTAAATGTAAAGGAAGTGAAAATCAAGCTACGAATAAAGATAGTATTTGAGCAGAAGTCCCAGTGAATTATAAATTTTCTATGACGAACCGTGGACATCCGACGAGCGTACCCGTGCTTTTCAACCCGGACGAACGGGAAGCTTCGTTACACACTTAATAGCTTATGGTGAAACATATTTACATTACCTATTCTTGCTTAATTATCCACGTAAATAATATTTTTTATAGAAGCAAATAAGAAAGCGCGTGTAGTTTTTCAGTTGAGTTTTACTTACTGAATATAACAAGACAGGGATGCTCGCCCGACAGGGATGTACGCAACATGCCGCCCGCCTTGAACCATTTCAATAGTTCAACATAAGAAATTATAAATTACATTACATTACTACCACTAAGCGGTAGTTTTATACATTAACAAATTCAATAAAATTTACATTTTCGGTGCGTCGGCTGCTCTACAGAAGATGTCATCCCTGGTCGGCAATGGGCAGAGATTCACCACAGGACGTACCATATCTCCGTCGATTGTTTTTAACGTAGCAACTCCCACAAGACCGTCACTACCAGGATGGCACTTTAGCACCCTAGCCAGCTTCCACTTCGTGGGTGGTATAGCAACAACGTCATCTACTCGCAGGTTTGGGGATGAGCGGAACCATTTCGCACGGCGTTGGAGGCTCACCAAATACTCCTCGGACCACCGTTTCCAAAAGTGCCTCCTTTGGTTTAAGTTTCCCTTGAAGTCCTGAATTTCGGGCTTGGTAGCACTTTCAAGTGCTCGCCCACAATAAAGTGCCCAGGAGTTAGGGCTTCTAGTCCGCCAACGTCAGTTTCTGATGCACAAAGGGGTCGGGAGTTCACGCACGCCTCGATTTCGGTGAGCGCTGTGCTAAACTCTTCGTAGGTTAGAAGAGGGGTGTTTAGGGCGCGTTTTAGGAGATATTTTATTCGTTTAATGCCGACCTCACATATGTGGAGCATTTGGAGGATTAAACTTCCACTCAATATTAGAGTTCGCGAAAAAATTGCGTACCTTTTCATCGGCCAAGCAGCGATCTGTAATTTTTCGCAATTCCGCCTCAGCACCCACAAAATTTGTGCCGTTGTTAGAATGTATAGTTGTGCAGTATCCGCGTCAGTTTATAAACCTCTTGAAACCATTTAGAAATGAGGCTGTTGCCAAATACGCAACAAATTCCAAATGCATTGCTCCCGTAGCCATGCAGACGAATGAGCAGATATAGGTCGATTTACACCCTTTGTCGATTTACACCCTCTTCCATGCGAGAACTTGAAAGGAAACGGACCAGCAAAATCCACAGTACTGCATAGGAAACTGCGTACGTAAGTAACACGATTGATCGGCAGATCGCCCATAGCTTGTTGCGCAAGATTGCGGTTCAATAATGTACACCTAACGCACTTGTGATACACACTGCGGACCAAATCACGTGCTCCCAGTACCCAAAACCGACGTTGCAGAACGGTTCTCATGATTTGAGGGCCAGCATGCAGGGTATGTTCGTGGATCTCAGCGACTATTAACTTTGCAAGAGGTGAAGCCAACACGCAGAATTGCGCAATGATCCAAAAACGGCTGTAAGAGTAACAAGCTACTCCGAAGAGGTATAGGCCTTTTCATTCTGCAACAATAAATTTCATTAGAAAAGAAATAATTTTGAGTATACTTAAGTAAAGCAAGTTCCACTCGCTGAATTTCTTCGCAGCTTAGTAGACCAAATTGTTTCTCGGCAGCATTCTTACTGGCGTTTAAATTATTTACAAAACGCAACACGTAAGCGGTAACCCTTTTCAAGTCCAAAGGCGGGACTAGGGCCCAGGATTGTGTTCAGAGCGCACATGATTCTAGCATTGCGGTGGCAAGACTTCTTGAACCTCGGCAACACGGTTAGCAACGAATGTTACCCATCGATGGATGAGCCTAGGATGAGCTTGCAACCACGCGAGCGTAATCGCTGAGTCTGTCCATGCGAAAATTGGAAGCGAACAGCACTTCTTGATTCGTTCAATGAGTTTAGAGGCTAAGAAGGCTGCGCAGAGCTCTAAACTTGGCAACAATGACGTCTTGAGCGGAGGCACTTTAGCCTTCGACGCGACTAGCGTGACAGTTATATTGCCATTACTGTTTATTGTCCGTGCATATACAACCGCAGCATAGGCCAGCTGAGAGGCATCAGCAAACACATGAAGCTCAGTCCTTGAGCTTTCAACTCCACGCCCCAGACAGCGATTAATTTCGATTTCTGACAATAGCTTGATATTTTGCCGATATGATTCCCAAGACTTTGCTATGCTGACGGGAACAGCGTCATCCCATCCGATGTCTGTCCTCCAAATTTGTTGAAACCATATTTTCGTCTTTATAGTGCACGGTGCGAGTAGCCCCAATGGATCGAAAAGCGTGCTTGCGTATGATAAGAATTTTCTATTTGTCCAAATCGGCGGTGAGTATTTTAGATTTACAGCAAACGTTAGAAAGTCACACTCTGTGTTCCATATGAGTCCCGAAACGTGCACATCCTTTCGCTCAGCGACATAATAAGGCATTTCCTTTGATGCCCGCGATAGATGCGCTGTTTCAGCGTTGGATCAGTCAATAGCAAGTTTCTTAAATGTGGCCAAGAATATGCCGTGATTCGATTTTTTGGTAAATCATTAGAAATATTTGACAAAATTAGCGCATTTATTCTGAAGTGCTCTTGTGGCGAATAAAGCGACGACAGATTTAGCCAGGTCTCGCCCCTTGCCTGCCCTCCCTGTGCAGATCCAATTCCTGTTATACAAACAGAAGTCGGCCTTCTTGGCAGGCGAAGGCGCTGAACACATGACTCTGTGACAAAGGAGGCATGCGATCCTGAATCAAATAGACCAGAAATATCTTGCACGTTGACGACAGCGGTAGCGAGTAAAATACTCCTTTCATCAGGAATATGCGGTTGATCGGCCTTTGCCAATCTATCGTCGGATATAAGCGACTCGTCCAAGGCACTTCTGCGGGTTATTGCCGTGGCGACGAAAGTTGTTTGCGGGTTTTGGTGACATTCCTCAGAAGCGGTGACAGCGTGCGTGATCCTGGCGGCGTTGGAAGTCGAAGCAGCGGTGCAGGAAGCGGTTTTATGGTTATCGCTGGCGATAACCTCTGAAGCGGTGGGAAGGACGTCATGAAGTAATGTGTGGTGACGCTGATGACAGACTCGACAAGATGAATAGCTGCGGCATTTTGCCTTCATGTGACCTGAACTTAAACAATTTAAGCAGGCGGCAGCGTCTCTGACAGATTTTAGTTTAGCGTACGAGTCTAGGGCTAAGAATACTGCACAATCATAGATTTTATGACCGCCTTTACAATGAGTGCAAATTATGTTCGGCTCACGTTTTCGATCTACCGCGTACAAAGCGTAAGTAGATTTCTTGGGAGTACCTTTGGCCTGGAATTTGGGCGATGCGCTGTCTGTAGTGGTGACATTCGTCATCATAGCAAGTGAACGACATCTTGTTTCCACGAAGCACTTCAACTCGTCGAATGTTGGAAGCTCATCATTTTGAAGCGACAACTCCCAATGCTTTCTCGTTTTGAACGTCAATTTATGAACAACCACATGGAAAAGCCAATCGTCCCACAAGTGCACGGGACGTCCCAAAGCTTTTAACGCTGACGCATGTTGTAAAACAGAATCTAGGTTGATTGCATTAGCGGAGTCAACGGTGGCTTTGCTCAAAGTGGTTATAGAGCGAAGATGACCTTCCACAATTATGCGCATCACCTTGTATTGCGATTTCAGTATCTCCCACGCTTCGCTATAATTTGCATCGCAAACTTTCGGGCTGTTGATTAAGTTCAGCGCCTATCTGCGTAAGCAGCCTCGGAGATAATGCAGCCTTTGGCCGTTGGTCAAATTCGGGTTCGTGTCTACTAATGACAAAAAGGAATCGTGAAAAGGGGTCCACTCGGTAGACTCATCAGCAAAAATCGGCAGCTCCATTTTCGGTAATCGAATGTACGACGGCGCTGAAGGCCGTCCATCTGCGGCAGATTGTGCCAATATTTTCCTCAATCTGTTGAAGTTGGCAGATGTCGTTGAGTAAGCTGCTTCAGCTTCGATTCGAGCCTCCTCTTGTTCTGTCAACTGCTGAGCTCCACACGCACCTTGAACCAGATCTTGCGCCAAGTTGAACCGACTCCATTGTTCGGCTAAAAGTTTTTTCGCTTGTTCGCTTTTGTCCAAATAGCGTTTTATCGCGCTTAAGGCCATTTCGTGTTTTTTTTTAAACGCAAAGCAATACACAAAACCCGGTTCTCAATCAAGGTGTACACACACAAAACGGATGGAATAGTTGAATATAAATTTAGAGGAAAAAAGACAAACTATTTGTAATTCGTAATTTTTTAGTAATAGCGTAGTTCTTTTTTTCGAAATCCGGCTCGAAGGACCAAAATATGTTGCTTAATTATCCACGTAAATAATATTTTTTGTAGAAGCAAATAAGAAAGCGCGTGTAGTTTTTCAGTTGAGTTTTACTTACTGAATATAAAAAGACAGGGATGCTCGCACGACAGGGATGTACTCAACACCTACACTAGTAAATTAAAAGAAAGTCTGCTGCTTTATGCTTTCTTCTTCCACTAATTTGCATAATTACTATTGATTGAACATTTTACCATGTATTGAATACATGTGAAGTGCAACGATTGAGTTTCGTGCATTTACAACCTAATTAGCATTCCCCCTATATAATTAAGGCCTTCCGCCGGGAAGCACTTGTATTTCCAAGCCCTTACCTTAGGCCATCCACACGGAGCACTTCTACTTTCCACTTTGGAAACCAAATACTCTTCATGTCAGGGCTCACCGAAGAACTAATTTTGAGAATGGACTTTTTAAATAAAGCAGGAATCCATGTCATCATTAATAACCGTGATCACAAACAACAACAGTAGCTTACATATAATAAGCCAGGCGCCAGATCACGCCCAGTTGCAAAAAGTTATTAACGACAACAACATTAACAAGAATAACCACGTAAAAACTCGAATGGAGAACACTAAAACTTCATGCAGCACCGCACAACATATTATACGTGTAAATATTTTGAACGGAGCTACAGCAATGCAACAAGTAATCAATCAACTTACAGCTCACCAGTCCTTTTAGTAAAGAAGAAAACCCGCTATTGCGGCTATGTATCCATTACCGGCGGCTTAATAAAATGTCCACACCAGATGCGTATCCCTTACCGCAAACAGGGTATACTCGATAAATTAGGAGAAGCCATCAGTACCATCGATCTAAAAAATGATTACTCGCAAGTAAAACTAGAAGAGAACACCATAAAATTCACAGTTTTCACCGTAACTGGGCGTGGATTATATCACTGGAAAATATTACCATTCGGACTCCACTTGGCAACAGCAACGTTTCAACGAATACTCGCTCATGTCATCGGACCAGAACTAGAACTGTACGCGTTCGCGTAGCTACATGACATCCTTTTTCAAGAACACTTACAAAATCTTTCAATCGTTTTCCGCAGACTACAAGCAGAGTACACTTCGACAAATAACATTTTTGTAAAAATCGCCTAATATAAATACAATCCCACCAGTGGGCATACGCACCGACCCAGATAAAATCGCCGCAATAGCACAACTACCAACACCAAGTAACATCAAAGAGCTACATAGAGTATTAGGAATAACTTCGTTATTCCTATTATTCCGTATTTATTATTCGTATTCCTTCGTATTTATTATTCGTATTCCTTCGTTATTCCTTCGTGGTATCGACGGTTTGTAAAATCATTTTCATCAACGGTCGCACCAATGAACATCCTACTCAGAAAGAATACTCAATGGAAATGGGGACCACGGCAAGAACAAGCATTTCCAGCCATAAAATAAGGTCTCACCACAGCACCACTACTATGCCCGATTACTCACTATCGTTCACCCTAAAACCGACGCCAGTAACATCGTACTCGGCGCCGTACTCACCTAGAAAAAGGAGACGGAGGAAAAGGCCATCGCCTACGCTAGTCGCACATTAATCGAACTAGAGCAAAAGTACTCAACCACCGAAAAATAATGCATCAGTAGTGGTTATATGTATGTTCTGGAACAACGTAGCGACTGCGCTGCCGTGAGGAGTGTGAGGAGCGCTATGTATGGTAGCAACCGCGCTGCCCGTGTGGTGCGCTATGTATGGTAGTGACTGCGCTGCCTGTGTGGTGCGCTATGTATGGTAGCGACTGCGCTGCCCGTGTGGTGCGCTATGTGTAGGAGTGAGAATATGTAAGAGTGAGCGAGAGGGTGATAGTTTGAAGGGACGGGGAGGGAAGGAGAGGAAGGGCAGGGAGGTAGAGGAAGGGGAGGGATGAGGGAGGAAATGAGCGTATCAAAAGTGGGCGTGGTAGTAAGTAGGCGTGACAGATTGGGGCTTGGCAAAACGGACAGACAGACGAACATACATACATACATATAGACCGACAGACAGAATACATTGCGCGGCGTGCTGACTGTTGCGAGTTTGGTGTGTTCCTCTGCCTTGATCTCTGCCCGCTTGTGTATCGTTTGTGGTACTTGAGATTTTTGTTTTTGTTTGCGTTTTGGGGTGTACTCTTTGTTGTTGGAACTTTTATTTCTTTTTTATTGCTCTCATTTAATTGCTTTTCGTCATTTTTGCGATGTGGTTGTTGTAGATTTAGTAAAGGATTTTTTTTTTTAGTAATGAACATTTCAAGTGTTCGATTACCTCGCGACCACACAGTGTATGTACAATTATTTCAATCTCGGAATTGGAGTTGACAATTTCGGTACTTTCCGTTTACAAATATTTTTCAGAATAAAAAGTCGTAAATTAGAATCATAGTGTAAACAAATGCAATTGGTCATTCAGAAATGTATAAACATGAACGAATTTGTTTATTAATAAGGATGGAGAACGTTACTGTGTCGGAATTTTTAAAACGTGTTGACGAGTTTTTAAGAACCCAAAAAGAAATTTTGCTTGATGAGCATTTAGATGAAATGCTGAACTGCTACGCAGAATTCAACCATTATAAACATCAACTAATAATAGAATCTATTCATGGAAATCACTAGTTGGAGAATAAACTCTTACGATTTTTTTTTGCCCGCGCTTAATAATTTGCTGATCTAAGCTTTCGTTTTGCGGGATCCCTATTATAAATACGCTCGTCGTTTTCAGAATTTTATTCAGTCAAATTTTAAATCTTAACATGTCGAGATACGCAGTACATCAATATGTCTTGCCAGTTGGCATGCTTGTGGCGGAAGTGTTGGACGAGATCCAGGCCAACCCTTGGGATTTGGAGCCACTGGCTCCCATGCTGGTGGAGCTGCAGAAAACATTTGAGTTCAACCCCACGTTGGAGTGGCTGCGCCTAATTGTGGGCATACTAAAGATGATACAACATCTCCGGTCTGGGTTCCCAATATTCCCAGGAAATATTGTGCAACAATTTAAGAAAGCCAAATAATAAAAATCGCTACATTAATGCGCGTCAGCAAATTCATAAGGTAAATTAATTGTTTTTAAATTCGGTCAGCTACCGCCAGCGTAATATGGATGCAGTCAACGACACTGAGCCATGCTCGCAGTCGATGACCCAGTTCAAGGTAGAAAAAGTGCTTCCGTTAGCATAGCGAATCGCGACATCATCCCGCCCGTTGAATAGTATTCAAGTCTATACGTTGATCGAATATACGGTGCTCGGTCTCAAGCGGGGTGGTTTAGGTGGTCCGGTAGATCGTGGATTTTTATGCCAAATTTTATAGCTGGTGTGAGCCAATAATAGCAGGGTCAGCACCAATGCAGAGTAGCTGATGATATGATGATGGATTGTACTATTTTCAATAGCTTCTGGAAAGTGTATATTCTTCATGTGCTTGTTGGATTCCAAGACAGCGTTGAGATCTGAGGTGCCCTCGATAATTTTGTTGCTATTGCTGCTGCCGTTTGAAGGTTTGTTGATTATTAGGGATGGTGCTTCAACCTCGGCTTCAAACTGTGTGTAAGACGTGTGCATTACTGTAGTTATTGTGAAATGTCCCTTGAGGCTCAGCATTGCGTTTCGTATTGTGCAATTGCTGTTTAATGTCAACATTCCTGTGTTAACCAACGAGAGCTGTTGTAACTCAGTCCCACATACAGCTGTGAATTCAGTTTTAGTATGAACTGAATTGGTTTATTGGTTTATTGGTAAAAAGCAGCACTTCGCACCTGTGAGCCAGTGCGTTAACTCCGTAGGTGAGTTGTCTATTTGAGCATATGCACATATCGTCATCCAATCGATTGCAAGCCCTTAATTCCTCCCACGTCATTGGAAAATATTTATCCCGATGAGCATTGATGGCAATGCTAGGGCGAATTCTCATGAGTGTTCCATTGCGAACTGCGGGAATGGGCACCAGATTAAATAGATGATAAGATTCCAGGCCTACTAATGGGATCATTATTTTGAATATGGCATGTTGGTCTGTCAATGTGCCCTTGATGTCCATTGTTTTGTACAATTGTAGAAGGTTGTTATCGCTGTTGGGAAGTAACAGTCCTGGCGATATATGGTTTTTAATTCCCTTTAATTGATTTTGTAGTTGTTTCGGCGTCAGCAGTAGTGGACTGATGCGCTCATGATGTACCGCAGTCATTACATCCAAGATTGCGGTTTGAACTCTTCTTAGATTTACGGCCATTGCTGAGAGTTGTGTGGAAAACAATATATACCATTTGTTCACGCCAAAGCAAACCGCTCGCCCGGCTGCCTCTCCTGATCGTCCGAAGCCGTGTCCTCTCGGAGCGCGGACTTCGGCCGCTCAGGAGAGGCAAGCTTTGAAGCTTGACTGCGAGCTCCTCGGCTCCAGCCTTGGTGGTCGGATTCGAGCCGGAACTTGTGTGTGAACAGTGAACTCCGTAGGACGTGCCAAACCTTAGTGCCAACCACAATTGCAACAAAGTTGAAACTTATTTAAAACAAACAATAAACAAAATATTATCAGAGAAACATCCCACTTTTGACACCATATTATCAGAGAAACATTTTGGTCCTTCGAGACGGATAAAGCTCCAGCGCCACGACATCGTCGCCTTTGTAAAAAAAAAGGTAAGTTGGAAAAGTGAAAAAGTGTTTTCACTGTGTGTTTCAAATTTTAAATATTTTTTTTTTAATAAACTGTACCCCCATCAAACGGGCGAACAAGTATATATATATACGCAGCACGTATATATACACTTATATACTCCCGTGTGCACTTGAAATTAACGGCAGAATTAATTTCGGTGTAACGGTGCTCCAAAAGTGAGATTAGCTCACTTGTATATAAGTGCCCTTGAACCCGGTTATATACTTCTATTGACCGGCACGTGTTGCAATTATTTGTTCTTTACTGAATACATAATTGCAACTCGCTCACGCATTATTTTGCGCTCATCACTTAAAAACCAAAAAACCACCACCTCTTGCTGGCTGGTTTGGTTTTCGTGCTCGCCTTTGACACGCTCGCAGCTTACGCTCTTCTGCGCGGTTCACTTAGAAACCAAAAAAACCACCACCTTTTGCTGGCTGGTTTGGTTTTCGTGCTCACCTTTGACACGCTCGCAGCTTACGCTCTTCTGCGCGGTTCACTTAGAAACCAAAAAACCACCACCTTTTGCTGGTTGGTTTGGTTTACGTGCGCTCACATAGACATACTCTCCGGTCGCAACCAAGCATAGAACACGTTCTTTCGGTCTAACATTGATCGCTCTCATCCACGTAAAGTCACACGCTCATCTTTACGCGCTCGCATCGATATAGCGCCGTTGTTTAACGTGCTAAGAGAATCAACAATTCTTGCACAGTGGGCGAAAAATATAAAACCATAATAAAAAATTCTTGTTACCTAAAAATATTAAGGTGTTTTATTTCTTTATTAGCCCATCTGTCTAAGCTATTTTAGCCCCGTTATTCTGTTGCACCCCCGAAAATCGATTTCATATCGTTTATTCACTTGCTAAATTACTAGTAACCTTAACGCACATACAATGGAGAGTGTTGACTCTTTTCTCCGTCTCGCGGACGATTTAGTGGAATTCGGCATGCACATTCTGAGCAGTTCAACGGATTCGCAGAAGTCGGATACCCTGGAGTTGGACATTACGGAGCTCAACTCGCAGTGGTCCCTAATCAAGTCCACGTATAGCGGCCTTCTCGAACAAATGCTGAAGGATGTGACGATGGCACCACATGTCAAAAGCGTTAAGGAAAAATATTTCAAAGCGTACGACAACTACAAGCGATGCGTTGGACTGATCAAAATTAAAGTCAACTCGATGATAAAGACCACCGCGCCGCGGCGCTCTACGGATACGGCAGAGCTGCCGCCCACTCGGTTCAACATCAGCTTGCCGCCATGCGATACCGACGTTTTCAAAGGCGACTATTTGTCATGGCCCTCCTTTCGCGACATGTTCACCGTCCTGTATATTGAGAATACGCGTATTGCCCCAGTGGCAAAACTTTTCCACTTGAACCAAAAAACCAAAGGAGAAGCCAAGGAAATCGTACAGAAATCTCCTTTGACGAATGAAGGACTCGAGCAAGCGTGGCGAAATTTATCTGAACGCTACGAAAATAAACGCGTCCTCGTTAACACGCTCCTCAAAAATCTCTTCGGTCTCGCGACGATTACTCGGGAAACCGGTCATGAAATTAAAAATCTACAGCGTGAAATGAACAATATTCTCGCCGCGTTGGCGCTCCAAGGCGTCAACACTTAACATTGGGACGCGATTACAGTATTTTTGTGCTCTACTCGTCTTCCGGAAGCCACCCTGGCGCTTTGGGAACAATCCATACCGAATAAACGTAAAATTCCAAAGTGGTCCGATCTCGACGCATTCTTGACACATCGGTTTGAAACTCTGGAATCGGTGCACGATATAAAAGGCGCACCCGCAGGCAAGAATCGCGCGTCACCCGCTCCACACGTGGCCCCTTCGACAAAACGCGTTAACACATTCCAGCTGAATGTGGCATCGACCGTATGTCAGCTGTGCTCAGAGCAACACACAATTCGAGTCTGTCCGCAATTTTTGGAAATGACTTCCGGTAAACGTCTAGAGGTAGTGAAAAAGTTGCGCCTTTGTCTGAATTGTCTCGCGCAAGCGCATCAGATACAACGGTGCCCCAGCAAATACAACTGCGCGACATGTCAGGCGCGACACCATACCTTGCTGCATCGCGATCAAGCGCAAAACCGGCCCTTATCTAACTCAGCGTCAAGTTCGTACCCGACATACTCAAAGTCTGCGCCAAGTCGAAACGCTGCATTGCAGCGCAATCAGCCCCATAACAACCAACTCAACGCGCGAGCAGCCCCCTTTGTAGGGCCCTCCACGTCGGCTAACGCCGCCCAAATCAGTCAACAACAAATACAGTCCACTGATCGAAATCAGCCCGATAACCATTAAGTTTGTTTCGCTGCCGCACCAAAGCCAGTTCTGTTAGGAACCGCTACGGTCACCATATTCCACGCCGGTACTTGCTATGCCGCGCGTGCCCTCATCGATCCAGGATCCGAAGCATCCTTCATCTCTGACCACGTTCAGAAGATGCTCAAAATCCCCATGCGGCCAGTGAAAGCAACGGTTTCTGGCCTCAACGAAACTATTTCCGCAAAGGTTTCGAAATCTTGTGAGTTTATGCTCAAGTCGCCACGCGACCCCTCGTTTCAAATCCATGCCACAGCGCTAGTGCTGTCGCAAATCACGGGCAGACTGCCCGCCCACTCGTTCGATAGTGCGCTGCTTCGCAGCCTCCCCAGTAACATCGAGCTCGCAGACGTCAACTTTGTCAAAAGTCAGCAAGTTGACGTTCTCATTGGAGCCGATCTCTTCCCGGCGATCATACTTGACGGTATTCGCCGCAATGTGTTAGGTTCACTTCTAGCACAACAGACTGTGTTCGGCTGGATAATCACCGGACCAGTCCCCCTGCTACAATCTGGTAGCCCCAACATAAGGCTGGCCTTCTTCAATGAAGTCACCATCGAACAACAGTTCGAACGTTTTTGGGTGGTGGAGGAACTTCCCAAAACTCGTCACTTATCCCCCTCCGAAAAGTTTTGCGAAGAGAATTTCGTAAAAACAACTCGTAGGAGCCCTGACGGCCGCTACATCGTTACGTTGCCATTCAAAAGCGAAGCCGGAAACCAACACTCGCTAGGGTATTCACGGCACATCGCGCACCAACAATACCTTCGCTCAGAGGCAAGGTTAGTCAAGAATCATGACCTCAAAAGGCAATATGACGATGTAGTTCAAGAATATCTTGATTTAGGTCATATGACGGCCGTAGCGCCCCCACAACCCGATGCTGAGCACTATTATTTGCCACATCATGCGGTTATAAAACCGGACAGCACGTCCACTAACGTCAGAGTCGTGTTCAACGCATCCTGCCCCACCACAAGTGGGCTCAGTTTGAACGATGTGTTACACGCAGGCCCTGTGCTACAAGCAGACTTAACATTCCTAATGTTAAAATGGCGCTTTTATCGGTATGTTTTTAGCGGTGACATACAGAAAATGTACCGCCAGATCCTCGTCGACCCGAAACATACCCCCTACCAACGAATTCTATTCCGAGATTCGAATAGCTCCCAAGTTAGGGACTATGAGTTACAAACGGTAACATTTGGCGTGAATTGCGCCCCCTTCTTAGCGATCCGTACGCTTCTTCAGCTAGCAGACGATACACAACAACAGTTTCCGCTTGCGGCCCACATCCTGCGACATTCGATTTACGTTGATGACGTGTTGGCTGGATCTCACAACCTTGCCATGGCCACTCAAATGCGCGATGAACTGTCAGAGGCGTTGAATACGGCAGGCTTCTCTCTCCGGAAATGGACAGCCAACGACAAACACATTTTGGACAACTTGCCTGGATCCCATTTGCTCAACGCTGAGTTCTTGAAGCTCGAGGACAACAGCACCGCAAAGATGCTCGGTATTCGTTGGAATGCCACGAGCGATGACTTCTACTTCGACACACAGGCGATTGACATACAGCCAACGTACACGAAACGAGAAGTGCTGTCGGTTGGCTGGCACCTATCATCGTTGCCGCGAAAATGCTGATCCAACAAGTCTGGCTAGACAATATTGACTGGGATGACCAACTTCCCGCACTGACGCAGCAAACATGGTTGAGTTTCCTCCGAAATTACCATCATATCGCCAAGATTCGAATTCCCAGGTGGATTCGGTTCACCCCCGACTGCACAGTGGATCTTCACGCCTTTTCGGACGCTTCCGAAAAAGCGTACGCCGGAGTCATCTACGCCCGTGTTCAAATTGGCGACACAGTTCATGTATCGCTACTGTACTCCAAAACAAGAGTAGCGCCCATTAAAACGATATCGCTGCCTCGACTCGAACTCTGCGGAGCTACACTCGTCGCAGACATGCTTGACGCCCTAGTGCCTAATCTGCACTATCGTCCCGAGAATGTTTTCTGTTGGACAGACTCGACGATTGTACTTGCGTGGCTTCAGACCACCACACACTCAATGGTTTCACGTGGATTCGCACGACAATCCAGCGGACTTAGCTAGCCGCGGTGCCACGCCCCAAGAATTAGCTGAGAACACCCTTTGGTGGAATGGCCCACCTTGGCTCATCCTCGACAAGAATCGTTGGCCCGAGCTCCGAACAGCTTCGGAGTTTGCTACCGCACTGGAAGAAAAGCCAGTAAAGGCTCTTCACATTTACTTCCGACCAGACGAAGACCCACTTGACAGGTTTTCCTCTCTCCCGAGAGCCCTACGCGTATACTCATACGTACAACGGTTTATAGATAACACACGCTGTAAACGGAACCCTCGATATGCCACTTTGCGACTCTCAGCAACAGAGATTCGAGACACCAAACGCCGTCTCACAATCATCTGTCAAAAGACATATTTTCCCGACGAATATTACGCGCTCGAAAGCAAGCAACCAGTGAGTTCGAAAAGTCGTTTACTCTCACTCAATCCCTTTATCCACGAAGACAAAACAATGCGCCTTGGCGGGCGGCTGTCTTCATGCCCGAATTTGGCATTTGATGAACGCCACCCAATAATTATGCCGTACGACTGTCAGTTGTCTCGGTTACTTGTTCTTTTTATCCATCAGATCTCGCTTCACGGTGGTAACCAGCTGATGCTCCGATTGCTCCGGACCCAACACTGGATTCCTTGGGTAAAAAAACTCATCAAGACAACGATCCACCGCTGTAAGCCGTGCATCTTGCATCGGAAACAACAAAGAACGCAGATTATGGCGGCATTGCCAGAGGAACGCACGACTTTCTTCCGCCCCTTTGCGAACACCGGTGTCGATTTTGCGGGCCCTTTCGACATAAAGAATTACACCGGCCGGGCGTGCTTAATAACGAAAGGCTACACGTGTATCTTTGTCTGTTTTGCGACCAAAGCAATTCATTTAGAGGCTGTCAGTGATCTGACCACGGCCGCTTTCCTTGCGGCCTTCTCACGTTTTGCAGCGCGCCGAGGCTGCCCCGCAAAGGTATATTCCGATAACGGCACAAACTTCGTCGGCGCCTCAAAAGAGCTTAAACAAGAATTTAAGCAATGCCTGGTTCGAACCCGCGACCTCATCGAGACCCATCATTCGCACCAGAATGTTGAATGGCACTTCATCCCCCCCGGGGCTCCTCATATGGGAGGACTATGGGAGGCCGGTGTTAAAAGCCTGAAAACGCACCTGCGCAAAGTCGCCCCAACGTCCAAGTTTACATTCGAAGAGTTCTCAACTCTCTTGAGCAAAATTGAAGCGTGCCTCAATTCTCGCCCGCTTCATCCTCAATCTGAGGATCCCAACGTAATGGAGGCAATAACTCCTGGCCACTTCCTAGTAGGCGGCCCTCTGCTCGCTCCGGCTGAGCCTGAATCCCTCAACAATCCGTTCTCCATTCTTAACCGATGGAGACGTGTCCAGGCCCTTGCCCAACATTTCTGTCACCGGTGGAAAACGGAATATTTGCATGAGCTTGCGCGTCGCACCAAGTGGAAGACTCCGCAACTCAACCTGCAACCCAACGACCTGGTTGTTGTCCGTGACGACAACCTTCCTTCCACGTACTGGCGGCTGGGCCGCGTCATCAAGGTGTATAAGGGTCAGGACGCACGAGTCCGCGTGGCCGATGTCAGAACGGCTAACCAGCTCACTCGTTCCATTTCGAAATTAGTATCTTTATCGTGCATGTCTCGAGTTGTTATTAACGCCTTTTTTCTCCACAGATTCAAGATGAAACGCGTTCGCCGCCGCGGCGCCCTTTGCCGTCTCGGACGCATGCTGGTTCCGCCAGCCCCCGTGCCCACGGCGCCCTCCATTGCGAATCCCGGCCCCGAGATGCCGCAGGTGGAAGGACACACGCACGAGGAGGAAGACGTGCTCAGCTTGAGTGCGTCCGACCAGTCGGCCGGAGATGACGTAACTCCGCCGCGCTCACCCGAGCCCCAGCCAGATGACGCTCCACCAGCTCTCCCAGCGATGCCAGAACGGGCAGGGTACTTGCTCTACCGCCTGTAGATTGGCCTTCCAGCGCAGTATGGTCGGCGCCCGTCACCCGAGGCCAGACGACCGCCATCCCCAAGGCTTCATGCAGGAGCGGTATGGGCACGTGGCCAGCGTCAGCCGCTCGACGAGCCAGCCGCCGCAGCGATGAGGCGGCGACGCTCCCCCTCAATCGACCAGGGAGATGGGTACCCGGTGGAGCCGCGCGGTCGTCTCAGTCGCTCCCGCGACCTTTGGCAGCCGCCAAGAGCGCGCGCGTTACGCCGCCGAGGATGCTGCCCGCTCTGCCGTGGGGACCATCCGCTCCGGCAGTGCGGCCTCTTCCTCGACCTGTCGGTCGAGGCCCGATGCTTGGCGTGTTCCCATGAACACCACGCTGCACCAGCACGCGCCGCTGCACCGACTGCGGCGAGGCCCATCACAGCACCCTGCACCACTAGAGGCCCGATCCACCCCAGGGCTGAGGGTGGGGAGTTTTGCAGTCCTGCAAGGCGGGCGGGATGTTCACGCCAAAGTAAACCGCTCGCCCGGCTGCCTCTCCTGCAACAAAGTTGAAACTTGTCTAAGAAACTTATTTAAAACAAACAATAAACAAAATAATAAATAAAAATATTATCAGAGAAACATTCCACTTCTGACACCATATTATCAGAGAAACACCATTGTAAGATTTTGTAATGGTCGATTTCATCCATTAGTTCAGCAAGTTGATCATTTATGTGTTTCAGATTAGCTTGTGATTCCAATTCCTTTCTTTTGACAATATTTATTGTTGAATCTATTATGGAGGTTTGGTTTTTCATTAACTCTAAGAGGAATTCTTCATTGTTTCGGACCTTGTTGATGGTGGTGGACATTTCTTTGGCATATTCACTATCTAACACTCCAAATAGGGAACGGGCGACATTTCCAACAATGTCTAATGCTGCTCGTTTTTTGCGAGTACTATGTAGGATTTCAAGGCGAGGCAAGGTTTATTATCCTTTAGTTTCCGACATATGTGGTCTAATGCATTTGTGCCGTTCTCAAAGGCCTCTAGTTCGTTTTGAAGTGGTAGCAGATCGTAATATACAATTAACGTCCATGCTGTAGGAGAAATCTCGGTGAGTCCTATTCCATCGAAGAATATTCCAAGTCCGTTGCTGAAATTCGTTATATTTATAGCACCAGCGCATATAAGTGGTAGCAAGAAAAGAGCAGCTATGCAGTTGATCACCATTGGAGTGTGAGCTATTCGTTTTCTTTTTGACGGTGTAGAAGATTCTTCGTTGAGCTCCTTCTGAGGCTTCGGTGGGATTTCAGCTCCTTCGTGTGAATGTTTCTGAGCCACTGAGCTAGTTGATCCTTCATCTGGAGTTGCCGCTGGGATAGAATCTTCCTTCATTAATGGGGCTAAATTATGGATTGGTCGACGAAGCATACCAGACGCGGTTTTTAGATCAACAACTCGTACTGCTCCATCAGGACCGCGGTATATTTTGGTCACTCTTCCCAGAGGCCAGTTGAGTGCTGGCACGTTGTCAGTTTTAATGATTACCAGCGTGTCTTTCTTAATATCAGCGATTTGCTTCGTCCATTTTTGTCTGTGTTGTAATTGATTTAAATACTCCACGTTCCATCTTTTCCAAAATTCATGCTTTAGTTCGGATACTAATTTCCATCTTGTACTAAGAGTTGTCTTCAGTTTAGTTGCACACGCATCCACTTGAGCAGTCAGGGGTTCGCCGTTAAAAAATGACCAGGTGTTAATGCTGTGAGGTCATTAGGATCGTTGGACAAAGGAGTTAAAGGGCGTGAATTCAAAATTGCTTCGACTTCTACTATGACAGTTTCCATTTCTTCATATGTCAGAGATGCTGTTGATACGCTTCTCAGCAACAGATGCTTTGCAGATTTCAACGCCGCTTCCCAAAGGCCTCCGAAATGTGGTGCTCTAGGAGGAATAAATTTGAACTCGATTCCCTTAGCGCCACAGCCCCCTTAATGCTGTTTTGCGCCTTATCCGAAAAAATCGTCTCATTTAACTCCGTCAACATGTTCTTGGCTCCAACGAAATTTGTTGCATTATCAGAGTATAATGTTTGACATCTTCCGCGTCTGCTAATAAATCTTTTTATTGCGCCAATGAATGCTTCACTAGTTAGATAGCTGACCAATTCCAGGTGGACTTTAGTCGCGAAACAGCAAAAGATTGCGAGATAAATGTTATGTGGTTTTTTACCTCGAATTTTATAGTGTACCCAAAAAGGGCCACAATAATCTACTCCTGATGTAATAAACGGTCGCGCTGGCGATATTCTATCTGCTGGTAGATTTCCCATTATTTGCTTAAATAGGTGAGGTTTTGCTCGATTACACCGAACACAATTTTGAATAACACCTCTCGTCATATATTTGCCTTTTATGATCCAGAATTGCTGTCTAGATATAGCCAAAAGTGCCTGCGCTCCGCAATGTTTGTTGTCATCATGCAGACCCCGGAGCAGTAACCTTACCAATGAATCATTATATGGTAAGAGTAGTGGATGTTTTGCATCGTATGATAGATTAGCTGCTTGTAGACGACCTCCCACTCGAAGAAGATTGTGTTCATCCATAAATGGTGATAAACTATTTATTGAATTTGCCTTGTCTAACGCCTTGTGTTGAGTAAGTGCTTTGATTTCTGTTGCGAAGTCTGATTGCTGTATTGTTTGTACTATTAGTTGTAGGCCCTTTTGTAATTCTTGTGGTGATAATTCCTTCTCCTGTAACCGTGGTGCAGTATGTCGTACGTTGCTGATAAACCGCAATACATAGGCAACAATGCGTTGTGATTAATACCTGTGATTAATACCATATATAAGTTCTTCTTTTCCCGCCGTGCTTATTAACGAGGTTGCTGCGATTGATTTCCTTTCTAATTCGGGTTCATGGCTTGAGGGTTTTGAAAATGCTGCGGGCCAGTGAGATTCATTGCCGTGCAAGAAGAAGGGACCGTAGAACCACATATCGCAATTTGGTAATTTATCCGCTGTTAGGCCTCTTGATAGGACGTCTGCGGGATTTTCCTACGTATTGACATACCGCCACTGCGTAGGTGTTGTTCTTTGTTGAATTTTTGCGATCCTAGTGGCCACAAAGGTGTGAAAGGATGACGCTGTTGAGTGTATCCAGTATAGTACCACCTGAGAGTCCGACCATAAGAAGGCCTTGGCGTCTTGCAATCTTAGATCGATTTTTACCCTGGTTGTAAGTTCGGCGCCTAAAACAGCTGGACATAGTTCTAGGCGTGGTATAGTTTGCTTTTTAAGTGGGGCAACTCTAGATCTCGCACACAGCAATCGCAGTATAACCTGTCTATCATAACCTATCTATAACCGCCACTGCGTAGGTGTTGTTCTTTGTTGAATTTTTGCGATCCTAGTGGCCACAAAGGTGTGAAAGGATGACGCTGTTGAGTGTATCCAGTATAGTACCACCTGAGAGTCCGACCATAAGAAGGCCTTGGCGTCTTGCAATCTTAGATCGATTTTTACCCTGGTTGTAAGTTCGGCGCCTAAAACAGCTGGACATAGTTCTAGGCGTGGTATAGTTTGCTTTTTATGTGGGGCAACTCTAGATCTCGCACACAGCAATCGCAGTATAACCTGTCCGTTTCTGAATGTACATCTTAGATATACCGCTGCCCCGTAAGCCTTTTCTGAGGCATCTGCAAATGTGTGGATTTGCACTGAAATTGGTATTTCCCTTTTGAAGACATGTCTATCAATTCTAATTTTATTTAGAGATGCCGACATTTCTTGAAAGCTGCGCCATTCTCTTTGTAGTTGCTCTGGTAAGACGTCATCCCATGCCAGCTTTAATTGCCAAAGCTGCTGGATGAATATTTTGGCAATTACCACTACAGGTGCGAGGAATCCCAGAGGATGGAAAATGCAAGCCAAGTCCGACGTAACAGATCGCTTTGTTGAACATTGTGTGGGACTCATTTTCACCTGAACTGAGAATTGATCATGCCTTGGTGGCCACATTACACCTAGTGTCTTTATGTAAGGAGAATGTGCAGAGTGGAGATCAAGATTAACTTCTTGATCATAAGATGAAATGTTCTCAAGCAATTTTGCATCATTAGCGCACCACTTGCGCTGCTTAAACCCTGCGTTATCTAAGATGTGCCTCAGTTGTGCTTGAATTTCTAATGTTGCGGCAATACTGTTTGCACCGCTCAAGCAATCATCCATATAAAAGTCATCTAGTAGAACTTGAGATCCCATTGGATGATCCAACTTGTTCTGCCTTGCTAGCGTTTGAAGGCATTTTGTAGCTAAGTACGGTGCGGCCGACGTCCCATATGTTACTGTTTGTAGACGATAATATCTTAATTCTTGTTTGCTACTGTTTCGCCAAATAATCAGCTGATATCTCTGATCCTCACGATGTATTAAGATTTGCCGATACATTTTTTCGATATCAGCGGAGAATGCATATTTGTGGAGACGAAATCGAATTAAAATGGAGACGAGCTCCTCTTGAATCGCTGGTCCGACGTGTAGTATATCATTTAGGGAGAATCCTGACGACGACTTTGCTGAAGCATCCTAGACGACCCGTAATTTAGTGGTACTACTATCCGGCTTAAGAACGCAATGATGAGGAATCAAGTAGTGTTCCTTTGGTACATCTTTGGGTGCGATCTCTTCCATGTGTCCAAGTTGAGAATACTCTTCCATAAAGTTGCAATAGGCTGTGTTTAGAGTTTGATCTTTTTGTAACCGTCTCTCAAGAGTATAAAATCGGTTAAGAGCCATTGAAAATGACTCTCCCAATCCTTCACCCTTTTCTGCTTTTTCAAACCGGACTCTGAAACGTCCAGTTGCGGATCTTGATACTGTTTGCGTAAAGTTGCTTTCACATAGCTGTTCTGCCACCGTCAACTGTTTTTTCTCATCCTCAGTGTTCTCCAATAACCAAAATCTTTCTATTAACTCGTCTGTGCTTTCGTTGCGGTCAGGAAAGATACCGCACGTAACAGGTTGATGAATTGTTGAGTTGATTTTTCCCGATACTATCCATCCTAATTTTGTATTTTGTAGGATGGGCATATCTTTGCCAAGTTTTAACTGTTCGATTTGCATTAAATCGTAGAAAAACTCTGCTCCTAAGAGTACATCGATTTTCTCCGGTTTGTCGAAGGTTGGGTCCGCTAATCTCACGTTACTTGGTATGGACCATTTTGAAATGTCCAACGTTTGTGTCGGCTGTGGTGCCACAATTTGCGGTAATACATATGCCTCGAGCCTGGTGTAGAAGGTTCCATCTTGTGATTGAAGTCCTACATTGACCCTGTTGCTGGAGTTGCGATTCTTGCGTCCGATGCCTTCGATTTGAAGTGATGAAGTTCGGGGCGATAGGGATAGCTTCTTGATGAGCCTCTGAGTTACCAGATTAACTTGCGAACCGGAATCTAAAACTGCCTTAAAGTTGAATGACCTGCCATTGGCTGCAGATTGACACTACAACGGTAGCCAGTATAACATACGCCTGCCTGTTGCCTTGTTGATTGGCTGATGCTACTGTAGTTGGCGCGTTATCTGTCTTTATAGGTGTAGAGGTTGTTGGCCGAGTGCTGTCCTTAACTTGCTGCTTGTTCTGCCCTGTACTGAAGGTTTGAGTATGCTCCAAATGTAATAACGTGTTGTGTTTTTTATTACATCGACTGCAACTTCGCGAAGGACACTGACCAGCCAGATGACCTGCTTTCAAACAGTTCACACAAAGATTTTGCTTGCGCACAAAATTTAATCGGTCTGATGCTCCAAGCTGAAGGAAGTGTGGACACGCAAATAAGGGATGCGTGCCACATTTGCATTATCGACATGTGTTATTGCCCTGAGGGTTCGAGACGAATGTTGCATGGACATGTGCCGTTTTCTGAGCTGCTGGAGCCTTATCCCTTTGTCCTATCATTTCCAGTGATAAGAATTGTCCTTCCAAAAATGTAAGAAAATCGGGAATTGTTTGCACTTCTCTGGGATTCGAAATTGTTTGCTCATATCGAATCAATGACTGTCTGTCCAGCTTTTTCGTAAGTAAATTTAATAATAAGGGATCCCACTGGGCCGTGGCAATTTTCAAATTGTTTAGGGCCAGCAGACATTCCTGAGTTGTATCGTGTAATCCCTTTAACGCCATTACTGATCCAGATACATTACTGATCCAGATACTGATGGCTGATCGAAGATTTTTTGGATTAGAGTTGATACCAATACCCTTTTATTGTTGTAGCGCTGTCGCAGCATTGTCGAAGCCACATCATAATTTTCCTCAGTGGGTGCTAAGTGACTGACTAATCCTTCGGCTTCTCCAAGAAGGTTCGATTTCAAGTAAAACATTTTTTGAAGCTTCGGGATGGGTTGCCGGTCCACCATTTGCGAAAAGAGATCGAAGAACTGACGCCAGTGAAGATAACTTCCATCAAATTTAGGAATTGTTAACTTAGGTAGATGTACGTTGGTTTGCAATGTTGAATTATTTGTAGTTGAAGTTGTTGATGACTCGCTACTTGTTTTCTGTTGTTCTGCAATGACTGCTAAGTTGACTAAAGTCTGCTGCACTTGTTCTTCCATATCTACATATTGCTGTATGTTATAACCGACGGATTCGGGACTTTCAAATTGAGTCCAGATCTCATCGTTTATTTGTTCAATTTGTTCCCATGCTTGATTGATTGTTTTTATTTTAATGTCGTAGTATAGCTGTGGCTGAGGCTGTCTGTTGCTATTTACGTTTGACAGCAATCGTTCTAGGGCATCGCTTCTTGCGACAAGCTTTCGTACCAATCCACTATGATTTTTTATGCCTGTTTCTGAACCCTTTGACTGACTGGCGACATCTTGTAATTGGTCCTTTGTTGGCGGCACCTTTTTCCTTTCTTCTTCGAAGACTTGAATGTACGTTGCGGTTAACTGCTTCATTTGCTCGAAGAAGTCCGATGTGAAATAGGCATCCTCCTGGTCCACATCTTCGTCCTCTCGAATTCTCTTGTCTCTCGTCACGAAACCGTCCCAAATATCCCTCAGACAATGCAGACGATCGGTGAAATATTTCTCATTTTGCTTGCGTGCAGCCGAATCCTTTCTGTAATTTCGTATGATAGTCTGGATTTGATTTCCAGCCTCTTGTTGTTCCTTTATCAATTCAGTAAACCCTTCCATGTCGGGGTTATCCTTGTAGACTCTGTGCTGACTGATGTGTGTCGTTTATGTGATCCTTTAAAGGATCACGTCGGGGTCACCAAATGTTTTGTTGTTAAATAGGTAATTGAATTTGGAACTTGAACCAATTCCAATACCTTTTATTATTTTATGAGTGCAATTCGGAACTTGAACCGAATCCACACCTATATTCTTTGAGTGATAGTAATTATGTTAAAAATGATTAACACTCTCTGATTCTGAGTTTAGTACTATTTCTTTATTGCATCGATTTAATTTATACATAAAAACACTTAAGCTAAGCATAAATAACAATATGAAAAATAAAATAATATAAGAAATATCGACACGGAAATATTGTGCAACAATTTAAGAAAGCCAAATAATTAAAATCGCTACATTAATGCGCGTCAGCAAATTCATAAGGTAAATTAATTGTTTTTAAATTCGGTTAGCGACCGCCAGCGTAATATGAGTGCAGTCAACGACACTGAGCCATGCTCGCAGTCGATGACACAGTTCAAGGTAGAAAAAGTGCTTCCGTTAGCATAGCGAATCGCGACATATTCCATCCCCCAAGTATTGGATTACTTCATATGGTGGTTGCAAGTTTCCAAAACTATCAAAATATTCCTTTTGATTCTTGTTTTTATATTATGCTACCCAATGAGTACCAGGGCCCTCCGATCTATCAAGATTAACGATCCCACATTCTTGTTGATGAGGATGACTTGGTAAGGTATCTGACATAAAAATACCGGTAAAGTGTGGTAGATTCGTTGTAAATTTCATCAGGTCGATATTTGTGAGGGCTCTATTGGGTAGCTTCTTCAAATGTTTTTTGGTTGAGGGTTATAATATAAAACCAATCCTTTTTTGTAGGGTTTAAGATACAAGACTTTACCAATAGCAATTGCTTCCATAGTTTGATTATGTCGATTTGCTTCTTTCAATTGATTTCTTGCAGAGTTGGCTTCATTAATTGCTTTCGCGATTGTAGCACCAACAGATGCTAAACCACCAACGGCTCCAAGAGCTGTTAAAATGGGTACTAGTGGTAGAAAACCTCCTACTTTGGGAATAGGTATAACACGTGGAATATCTATCATGGATTTTTTACGTCCAAAAGACTTTTTGATTACACCTTGTGCCATTTTAATACCATTGGGGATATCTTCTGGTTGCTTGATAATTTTCAAAGCATTTTTAACAGTTTTTGTAAAAATTTTACAAAAAAAATTACACAGCATCTTTTCACCTTTTTCTTTATTTTCTTAAGGTTCTATTTAGCTTGTTTCCCATACCGAATTAGACTTTAGCTTACATTGTTTTGGCTACTAACCATGCGTTTATTCGCTCACTGTATTTACTATCGTTTGATTTTGCTCTTTGCAACGCCTTTTCAACTAATATTTTATCTGCTTCGTGACACTCATCCAAGTTCTGTGTATTACTATAAGCAATGTCGTGCTCTCTACATGCAGCGTCCAGTATTTAAAAGACCTCTTCCAATTACTGGTTGATTAAGACTGAAATTACTTTTATAAAGGATGACCATTTTATATAACTCTCCAATTGAACTGTTTCGATATAAATGAATATAATGGTGTGATTATTACGTATTTATATCATAAGCTAAAATGCGGTCCGTCAAGCAAGACAAAAATATTACTGTGAAAAATATGGATCTTGTTACTAATAATGCGACGAAACTCAGACACAGTAAACTTCTGCCGAATTCAATTAGATGTCTTGTGGGACCCTCGAATTGCGGAAAGACTAATGTCACGTTGAGTTTAATATAAAGTCCAAATGGCCTAAAGCTTGCCAAAATATATTTGTACTAAAAATCATTATATCAACATAAATATGAATATCTAAAACGGTTAATAAAACCAATTCAAAATATGGGATTCTTTACGTTTTCTTTTCTTTTTTTCTTTTTTTACGAACGACGAAGTGCTCAAGCCGAATGAAGCAAAAACCAACTCAATAATGATATTCGATGATGTAGCTTGTGAGAAGCAAAACAACATTCGAGAAAACTTTTGTATGGGCAGACACAAATCTATTGATTGTTTTTACTTATGCCAAACATATACAAGAATTCCCAAGCATTTAGTGCGCGATAATGCTAACATGATTATTATGTTTAAGCAAGATGAGATGAACATGAAGCACATATATAATGATCATTAGACCGGTCCTTATTTCTTTTTTTTCGAATTCGAATGACGGCAAGCGCTAAAACCATTTTATTTGATCCTAAAAATACACAAAAAAAATTTGAGCTTGATTGGACAATTTTTAGCCGTGCCCCCGCCAACATTGAAATGTTTTTTCCCGGTTTTTCTTGAAATGTATCTGGCAGCCCTGTTGGTAAGTACTTATTGAAATGTGTGTGTGTGCGTTTGGCAAATGTGACACACACTCTCTCTTTTTTGTGGCGGCCCAGTACTGTGTTGTTGTTGTGTACGTCTGACGAAAATTCGCATAAATAAATCATTTTGTATTGCAACTTTCACACGTGGAGATCGACGAATTTAGTGAAATCGTGAAGTTCAAACAAAAAAATTTAAAAGAATATTGTCCAAAAGATTACCTTTAAAAAATTGAACAAATAAATTTTAAAATTAAAAATCCAAAGCGATGACAACCAAAAGATTTCGATCGGATGATGATATTATGTTAATTGGCGTAATTGACCACCAAATTACTGGAGCTAAATTACCAGGAAGAAAACAAGTGCTACAAGTTTTATTTTATAATTTAAGAATAGTTGGTTTAAATTTAAGAGAAAGTTCTAAATTAGTTGTTGCTGAGGTTAGTACGTTTTGGCAAAAAGCACGAATTCCAACACACCATGAAAAACACTGCATTGAGAAGCTGGAAAAATTATACAACGAGTGGAGAGATATTACAAAGCATCATGGTCGAAAAACAGAATGTCAAAACAGGAAAGAAACTGAATTTCAAGATAAATTACATGATTTATTCGATATCGCACACGCAAACGCGATAGAATTAATTAAAATACAAGAAGACAAAGAGTTCTTAAAAAAGCAACGAGAAAAAGGAAGACCAGGTTGTATGCTAGGAACGGATAGAATTGTCATTCAGAAAGAAAAGCGAAAGGCAGTCCAGAAAGAACAAGAAAACCAGCGTCGAATAAAAGAAGATGAACGAAAAGAGTTATATGAACAACATACTCAAAGAGGTATACAATTAAGAATTATATCTTTTAAGCAAATCAGAATTATTGTTGTAAAACAGGTATGATTGACATTGACGACGAAAACGATATTGAAGTTGTAGCATCAACATCAGCAGGAAATGCATATCCAGGTATATCAGGTATATCCAGAGGTAAAACAAATTTGTTTACACCAAGACTGCTTTCAACTTTGGATAAGTGGAAAATCACTGATGGTGCTGCAGTTCATATCCTAAGTGCAACTGCTGACGCGTTGGGCTATGATATCGAAGATCTTATACTAAATCGTTCATCAATTCGTCGAATGCGTCAGAAACATCGTGCAACAACAGCACAAAACATTGCAGCAAACTTTGATGTAAGTACTGTAATGTGTTTGTGTTTTTCCTTATGCTTCTTTTTTTATGTTTTGAGTATAAGTTAAGAAACTTGAGTTTTTTTTTCCAGATTCCACGTAGTTTTGTTTTGCATTGGGATGGTACAATGTTACCAGAAATTAGTGGCAGGGAAAAAGTTGATCGCTTGCCAATCATAGTCTCATCTCAAGGTATCGATAAACTACTTGGCATTCCAAAGTTAAAATCTTCGAGTGGAAAAGAAATATCAGATGCCGTGTTTAATTCAATAAAAGAATATGAAATGCTTGATCGAGTTGAAATTATCTGCTTCGACACAACTGCTCATAATACAGGAGCACAAAACGGTGCTGCTGCTCTGCTTGAAGGAAAACTAGGTCGCGATTTATTATATTTTCCCTGCAGACACCATATTTACGAGTTGTTGATCCGTAAAGTGTTTGAAATTAGAGTGGCTACTACAGCCGGTCCAGAAGTGCTAATTTTTAATCGCTTTAGCAAATACTGGAATAATATTGACAAATTAAATTATAAGAGTTGTTTAGAAGATGAACACATTATTACAGTATTGACAGCTGAAGAACGTGGAACAATTTTAAATTACTGCCTAGATAACTTAAAACAAGCTCATAGCAGACGCGACTACAAAGAATTATTACAATTAGTTGTGAGTTTTCTTGGTGGTACGGTGCCGAATTTTAACACCTTTCGTATACCTGGTGCAACTTCTCATGCTCGATGGATGTCAAAATCTATTTATGCACTTAAAATGTATTTGTTTCATAATGAATTCAATATGACCAAACAAGAGCTAAACGGTATACGTAGTGTCTGACTGTTTATAGTTCGTATTTATGTAAAAGCCTGGTTTGGATGCACTAAAGCAATTGAAGCACCAAATCAAGACCTAAATTTAATTAAAAATATTATAGCTTATCCTGAAAGGGATATAGCTCTTGCTTTGCTACAAAAAATAAGCAATCATTTGTGGTATTTGTCGGAAGAAGCAGTCGGTCTTTCATTCTTCGATCCTAATGTAAGTGTTGCAATTAAAAAAAAAATGTTTCAGGCAATTAATGTTAAAGCAAATACAGAAAAATGCAAGCGAATAATAACTAATCCAACAAATATCGACACATTTGCGCAAAAAGATTTAAGCGATTTTGTAAATTCCAATACACACGCGTTCTTTGATCGCTTAGAAATTTCAAAAGAATTTTTGCAAGTCGATCCGTCGGATTGGAATGAAAGATTTGACTACGCTCAGGGATCACAAATTTGTAAAAACTTATCTGTAGTAAATGATGCAGCTGAAAGAGGCGCCAAATTCATTACAGATTATAATAATAAATTAACCCACAATGAAGAGGAGAAACAATTCCTTTTTCAAGTGGTTAAAGAATATAACATGAATTATCCCACTTTTAAAAAGACTTCACTATTAAATTAAAATAATATTAATGTTACTATGAGTATGTAATTAATAAAAATATTTCAGTTTATTCTTACTTTTCAAATAAATGTAAATAAAATAAAAAAATATATTTTTTTTTGCCTTATTTCTCATAATAAAAACAAAAAGGTGCTTGGGGCACGGCTAAAAATTATCCAATCGTTGTGAAATTTTTTTTTATGCTTTGTGAGACTAAAACGAATATTTTTAGCGCTTGCCGTAACATATATTCGAGAAAATAAATTTGTCCATATAAATAAGGACCGGTCTAATGATCATGTCAGAACAGATATGGCTAATAAAAAATTTATTAATATATGCAGAGAATATTGGAAAGATAAATATGGATTTCTTGTAATAAGCAAAGACGATTCAATTGATGGTGGACGTTACAGAAAGGGATTTGATACATACATTCACCTATAATATGGCTGGTTACCATTATATTCATATTAGTATGCTACTTAGCTTTCAACTGATAACATTGATATAACTAAACTGTTCAAAAGGTGTTCAAAAGGTGTTCAAAAGCTGTTCAAAAGGTGTTCAAAAGCTGATCTGATATATTGTATGTTGTTGCAAAAATGGATGAGAAGATATTAAAAGACCTGATCAAAACTACACGTATATTAAAACAGAAATTTAAGAATATAAAATTAGGAAAAGCAGATTTAAAGAATGAATTAGAAAAGACATTTAGCCACATCACAAAACCTCTGAAAGAAATAGTTAAGCACTCCAATACAAATTCTAATAAGAATAAGCATAACATTAAAAACAATAACGTACCACTAAAAGTAAAAACAAGTACTCCAGCTAAAGCACGAAAAGTCGATTTTTCAAACGAAACTCTTATCAATAATAATGACGATGAAGACGACGACTTTTTCTCTCAAATAGAAGATGCAAAAGATATAGTGAATAAATCAAGCGAAACTAAATTATTCTCTGAACTCGATACTACAAGCGACGATCCAAAATCTACTGAATCAATTCTCTATTCCGACTTGGAACAACAGAATCAGTTGGATACAACATATGGCCCATACGAGGGATCCGATGGTAAATGGCGAATCGGTAATAGCCCTTTCTTATTACGCGATGATAAAATAATAATATCCGATAATAGTCGGAACTTTACACCTGGATTGATTCAATTATTATTCAGCAAAGAACCATCAAACTATGACGATAAAGATCTACAAGCTTACAAAAGTATTTTAGTAAATACTAGTGCTCACAAACTTAATTTTAACAGCAATGCAAGGCAAAAGAAAGTAAAGCCTTCAAATACACCGACATCATAAAGCCATTATTCAGTGAGATAACGCCATTGACTACCTCACAAAATCAAACTAAGGGAAGCGGTTTAATGAGTGTTAACAAGCAAAAGCCAAACTATATATATTGGGATGATCCAAATGAGTTGGTAGATAGGTTAAGGCTATTAGTATCATCACAATCTGCAGGACACACCAATCACAACAACGAAATAGTTTCAATACTCGAAGAACTTAGGGAAGCTAATATAATTGCATAATTATCATATAAATAACAGCAATTTTCATAAATACATATAATTTTAAAATGAGCGTCGACAAGTTCGGTCATTATTCCATAGAGAAGTCATTAAACAATAAATTAAAAAGAAATTTTACAAGAGCCTTAGGATTCAATTTGGACAATGATAAAAACATGGATCTCCATTGGAAACGCTTAAGGAATATTAATGCTCCTGTAGAAGACAATGATGCAGTAACAAAATCATTTGTTGAACATAGTATGAATCGAATCAAAGTGGAATTTCAAAGAGAAAACAATTTACTAAAGCAAAATATTTACAAAGAAATCAATCAGACTCACATGCAAATTCAAGCAGAGAACTCATTGGTAAAGGCAAAAATAGATAAAGACATTGAAAAAGTTAACAAAAATCATCAATTACTTGTTGCAGATAGTATTAAACAGATAAAGGTTGAATTTAAAGACGAAAACGATATACTAAGAGAAAAAATAGACAACGATATTAAGCAAGTCATACAAAAGTCTTCGGTCACTTGTTGAAAATAGTAATACTCAGATAAGGGATTATTTTAGAAACGAAATCCATATACTAGGTGAAAGAATACTTAAAGTCGTATTTCAACGACGATATATGTATGTATGTAAAACTCCGAAACAAGAAACAACACATGGGCAGTAATAACAAGAACTATGCAGATGATATAAGCAAAGGCTTGAGCGGTTTACAAGTTTCGTAAATGAAGAACTAAATAAAGGAAATTCAATAGCTGAAATAGAAGAGAAAATCATGGAGGAGACCCGAAAATCCAAAGTTGCATTAGGAGATAAAATGCTTCAGGAAATATAAAAATGAATAAAAACCCTAATATGTCTATGAAGAGCGGTTTACTAGAGGAGCTACACATGCAAGCTCGTAAGAACTTTAAGCGAAGGCGAGTAATAACCAAGGGAATAGATGATCTCTGGCAAGCAGATTTAGTGGAAATGGGTAGTTATTCTACATATAATGATGGATACCGCTTTCTTCTCAATGTAATAGACACATTCTCGAAATATGGCTGGACCCTTAAAATCCAAAAACGCTATTGATGTTACTAAAGCCATGAAATCCCTACTCGATTTAAGAAGAACACCAAGCAATTTACAAACTGATGACGGCAAAGAATTCTTCAACGGAAAATTTCAAAATTTAATGAAAAAATATAACATTATTATATAACATTATTATAACATAATATAACACCATTATTCTTCGTACAGTGTTTTGAAGGCGTCAATTGTCGAACGTTTTAATAGAACGTTAAAGCAGATGATGTGGAAGGAATTTAGCTATTATGGATCATATCGATGGATTGACAAGTACAAAAGTTTGATCAACGAATACAATCATAAAAAGCATCGAACCATTAATATGACTCCAACTGAAGTGAATCGAGTTAATGAAAAGTTGTTATTAAATACTGCCTACAGCAACTTGAAAATATTTAGAAAGCCAAAGTTTCGGATAGGAGATTATGTGCGCATAAGTAAATATAAACACATTTTTGAGAAAGGCTATACACCGAACTGGACAACAGAAATATTCAAAATTAAAAATATAAGAATTACAAACCCAATAACGTACATTCTTGAAGACTATCATGGGAATCCAATTAGAGGAGGATTCTACGAAACTGAACAACTGAAGACAAAATATCCCTGCATATATCTAGTGAAAAAAGTTGTTAAAACTAAAGGCAGGCAAGTTTTTGTCAAGTGGCTAGGATTTAGCAATGATCACAATTCTTGGATCGATAAAAATGAAATTTTATAAACTTATTCTAAATATAAAAAAATGATAATAAATTTCTTATTGTAAATAAAAAAGATTGCATGTGACTTCTCATTTCATTACTCGACCAACTTCCAAGATGTCAATAACTCTTACTTTAAGTGGAAATAAATCTATTTTATCAGCTAATTATTTTCCACCCATAGATTTAGAGGGAAAGTATGTGTGTGGTCTCGTAGACTTTCATAGTTATCACACTATACCGAATGTTGATTACGAAAATATTTTATTTCACATTGGCGATCGTAGCAATGAGATTCCTGTCGGTTCATACGAACTTGACGACATTGCTGAATTTATTCAAAATAAATATTTTAGTATAGATCCTATAGATCCTATAGATCCTAAGACTATAAAAGACCCTCGTCTTAGTGTACTTTTGTGTAAAATAAACAAATAAATGAAGAAAAAAAAAATGAAAATAATGATCCACATGAGAAACTGGAAATATCCGCCAACCCCAATACACTGCAAGCAGTCGTAGGATCCAGTAAAAATAACATTTTCTTTAATAAGCAGGGTTCGGAATATATCCCTCAAATGAACAACTTTTTTTATATCCCTCACATAAAAACGATCTCAAAAGATGAAAATCTGTTTTGACTCATGAGCGATTTTTATTTTTTCATCTTTGTTCAAAAAAGTACATATCGCTCACGTTCAAAATAATTTCGATCTTCCAACAAAACTATCACTTGGGATGAAAAAAATTCTTATCTTCAAATATTTTGATCCCTCAAGTTGAAAACATTTCGTTTGTTGACGAATACCGATCACAGAAGATGAGAAAACTTCGGGTTTCGCACCATAACGATCTTCGGTGATGAAAAAAAGGCTGCGCAGGCAAAGAATCGATCTTTGAAGATGAAAATAATTTCGACGCAGGATCGAAAAAAGCAGCGCAGCAGAGTTGAACAGCACGGGGTTTGTTGGTGTTTGGATGGGTCGCTTCGCGGCAGAGACAATTGCTTGAAAATGAAGTTTTGTTTGTGTTTCGTATGAATATGTTTTTGTTGGATTTGGTATACAATGAATTGAAATTAATTTTGCATGGTGTGGAGTGTGAAGGAAAGTTGTGAAAGTAAATACGTAAAATATTAATATGTAAAAATATTAATAAGTAAATTGTTTTCTACCATATGTACATTATTCTAATATGTTTTATACATATTCATTATATATACATATATATATTTCTTATATCTTCCCATTATATTTTCCCTTTTTATTATTCACTGATATTGAAACACAGGAGATTTTTGTTTTGCAACTGCTGACTTTAAAGAAATTTTCTCAAAGAATCTTGGCTGTCTCTCAATCCATCCCAATATACATATGAATATCTTTACATTTTTTTGGACCATGTCCTGCATTTACTCCTCAACCCTTTCTGCGAGCTCGTTACGAATATATGCAATAAATTTTGCAGGTAACCATTTGAATACATACATATGTACATGTAGGAATAGAAGGCAAATTTGTATATCGGCCTTGAAACTAATTACTTTTGGGATGAAAAAGGATTGATTATTAGAGGGCCAACAGGTAACAAATTTTACAAAGGAAGAAAAGTTTGAATTCATTTTTCAAATGCCCGTCGGATAATAAAATTGACGAATGTAACGCGGCACAATCAGTGCTTTCAATCGGAGAGCAAATACATAATTCCTAATAAACATTTATAATAGAAACATGTATAAAATATACTAGAGTAATGTACTTATGGTAGAAAACAATTTAGTTATTAATATTTTTACACATTAATATTTTACGTATTTACTTCTACAAGTTTCCCTCACACACCTTACCTAGCAAAATTAATTTTAATTCATCGTATACCAAATCCAACAAAAACATATTCATACGAAACACAAACAAAACTTCATTTTAGAGCAATTGTCTCTGCCGCGAAGCGAACCATCCAAACACCAACAAAACCCATGCTGTTCAACTCTGCTGCGCTGCTTTTTTCGATCCTGCGTCGAAATTATTTTCATCTTCAAAGATCGATTCTTTGCCTGCGCAGCCTTTTTTTCATCACCGAAGATCGTTATGGTGCGAAACCCGAAGTTTTCTCATCTTCTGTGATCGCTATTCGTCAACAAACGAAATGTTTTGAACTTGAGGGATCGAAATACTTGAAGATGAGAATTTTTTTCATCTCAAGTGATAGTTTTGTTGGAAGATCGAAATTATTTTGAACGTGAGCGATATGTATTTTTTTGAACAAAGATGAAAAAAGATATTTATCAGTGAGGATGGAAATATTGTTATCTTCAGTGAGGGATATAAATTGAGCGATATAAAAAAGAAACATTTTCCGAACCCTGTTAATAAGGAACGCACCATTGGTTCACTATTGGGTTTCAGTAAAAAAGTATTGGAAGCAGGAAAACTGCATACATCAGACTTACCCGTGTATATAACGAAAATAAACGCAATACACATTGAGTGCGACATAATTAGCGGCGCCTACATTAACAACATACCAGCTCATGCAATCCATATGTTTGCATTAAATGTTATAATATTGAATTTATTTTGAACTGTGCAAGTCTATGTCAAGCACCGTGCATTCTTAGGGACTTTAATTTGGGTGATATTGAATGTATATATTGTATGTCAGAGACATCACTTATACATTTCTCTGTGAAAAAGGACGTCGAGTCACTGCTTTGTGACACTTTAATTCTTACAATTTATTTCAGATTAATAGTGTTCACAACGACATTGATAGAATCTTGGACTTAATTTTTGTCAATAACGATTTCATATCTACTATTTCCAACTGCCAATTGCCACTAACTCGTAAGTCTTTTCACCATAAAGCCTTAGCTTTGACGTGCTTTAAAAAACTCTTTAAATTCAAACTTTTTAATATTCAGTTGTCGACAGTCTGATCTTATTAATCGCGCTAAATAACTTTTTCGACTTATTTATTTGTTATTCGACTTTGTTAACTTCCTTTGTAACAAGCTAGACTTAAAGGATATGTATGTAGGTTTATATTTATTAGTTCTTTGTTGTAATATTAATAAACGTATTCAATGTAGCTTATAATTATAGATGTCTCAATAAACTCTCATTAGTTTCTATTATTTCACTTCTGTCTAATTCGAATGTTGCCACTTATTTGTCCCGGCCAGAGTGGCGTCCTGTCCGCATCGCACATGTATGCTAACTTTAAGAAGGTTACTGATGAGGGCTTATGTTTATACGTGCTTACTAAAAGGCGCAAACGTAACTTTAATCTGCCATGGTATAACCGTCGTCTACTTCATCTTAAAAATGTAAGGAACAAAGCGCATAGCAAGTTAAAAAAAACGTATTCTTCTGAGGACAAAGCACTTTTTATCTTACGCGGGTAGGCGGGAATTCGAATTCTTATTGAAATTCTTATATAAGAAATATTTGAATGGTATTGAGCGCAGTATAAAATCCGATTCTAAAACTTTTTGGATTTTTACAACTCAATGCGCAAATCCAGTAGAATACCAACAATGAATTATGAAGGAGTATCTGGCCATAGCAAACAGGATATTTGTAGCCTTTTTTCTAACTTTTTTGAGTCAGTTCTCGTTCAGGGTCAAACAAGGGATGCTTATACGAGTACCGACTTCTTTGAGCTAAAGCCATTGGTTAATATTGGACGGATCGCTCTTTTGGAGAGAGACATCCTAAATACTTTGGAAGGCCTGGATTCATCTAAAGGTGCGGGATACGATAATATGCCACCTTCGTATTTAAAGAACTGCGCTAAATCTCTTTACATCCCACTGACTATAATCTTTAACGAATCCCTATATTCTGGTATATTTTTGGATCATTGGAAAGTCTCGTATGTTGTCCCTATTTTCAAATTGGGCGGGAAAGATGTAATTGAAAACTACAGACCGATTGTTAAGCTGTCCATCATACTAAACCTACTGGACAAAATCGCGAACAAATATCTATTTAATTCTTTTAAAAATTACATCTCATTGCACCAGCATGGTTTTTAATCCATTTTAAACTTATCTAATAATTTTTAAAAGTTTTTGCGTTAATTCGATTGAGAAAGGCTTACAAGTCGACGTCTTGTACACGGACTTTATGAAAGCTTTCGACAGGTTGAGTCATACTGCCATTCTTTCGAAGCTAAAAACCTAGGGATTCACTCCACTTATTTAAAGTGGCTAAAGTCTTACTTATTGAATAGGACATTAATTGAAAGTTGACAACTGTATCTCCAGAGCCTTTGTAGTGAATTCTGGAGTTCCGAAAGGTAGCCACATAGGACCTTTCCCTTTTTTTTATTTGTTAATGATGTATCTTATATTTTTAATTTTTGCAACGCGTTATTTTATGCGGATGACATAAAGATCTTTGCTATTGTTAAAAATCTAGTTGATTGTCATAAGATGCAAAGAGACATTTACGCGCTGATTGATTTATGGAATGGGAATGCACTCAGATTCAAATTTTCAAAATGCAATCTGCTATCATTTACTCGTAAGCAGCTGCCTCATTTCATACGCTTATGATGAATGTAATTGTTTCAATAGAGTTAGCATTACTAAAGACCTTGGTGTTTTCTTTGACTCGAAACTACGATTTGATGCTCATAGGGAATACATAATTGCGAAAGCTAGCTCTGAGTTTGGTTTTTTAAAGCATAATTCTAGTGAATTTCGTGATCCCCTCACTTTGAGGGCATTACTCTTATGTATGGTCAGGTCTATTAGTACGCGTGCATCATTTGGATGCCGTCATCAAATAACGACATCTGCCGACTGGGGTTAATCCAGCGGCGATTCACGAAGTATGCTGTTGTATGTCGCGATCGCAATTTCCACTTCCGTTTGACGAGAACTTTCAAGGCCACTTCAGTTCGGTCGACGTCTGTGTCGACCGAGCTAACGTGGAATCTAGAAAAGATTCCAACTGCAGTCTTGTGAAAATATCTCAACGAAGAAGTCGTTGATAGTCGCGTTAAAGTCGCGTAGTGCTAGTTTAATAATAAGTGTAATAAACAATAAGTGTACATACTTAATAACAAGTATAAATAAAAAGTAGTGTTAAAGTAAATCTTAAGATAAGATAAAGTACAACATATTGAAACAAACGTAAAAGTCAAGAATAAAGACGTAACAGATCGAAACTAAGTGCAGTTTAATTGAAGTCAAGGAGAGACAGTAGAACTGGTAGTTAACCAGTTACCAGACAAGAGTAACTGGTAGTTAATATTAGTCATTAGTATTAATAAATTTAGTGTATTTTGTAGTTGTAGTTGCATGTGCACGGGTGATATAGGCCTACTGCGGAACCGAATACCCTAAAAAATTAGAAACGCGCCTTGACGCTTATCCAATGCAGGTGTGGAAACAGCATGAACTCTATAACTTTCAGAATTGTCATCTAATAAAGAAATAAAAAGTATCCTTTATATCTTTTTTTCATTATAAATTTTAGAAAACTATATAAATAAACAAATATAGAACTATATAAATAAAATAATATTTGAACTAAATAAAATAATATTATAATCAAATTTCTACAATCACATAAAAATACACACAGAAATGAATTTATGCCCAAATTTTTCACTTCGTCTTCCTCTGGTATTTAACGTGAGTGCCTGCCTGAATAGAGGCTTAAACTCACGGCTACTTATGGTGTCAACCGCTTGGAAAACGTTTGGTGCATAATACTGTCAAAAAACAACGCGTCACTTGGTATCCCTTTCTGGCTGAAAATAAATGTGGCCAAATTCACCAGTTTCGAAAATAAATTTCTCTGGTCAATTCTACAGGAAGTGCTTCATACCGGATGGATCTATATTTTGTAGTTTCCGAGAAACGTGAAAATTACGATGCATACTTTCCTTTCAAATACCAATTTTTTGGCTACTTGTGTTTTATTACTGGTGCAAAAGTATGAAAAAGACTGCTCTGCGGAAGGAGTTTAGTTCGTAATTTTCACTTTTCTCGGAAACTACAATCTATAGATCCTTCCGCTTTGAAGTACTTCCTCTAGAATTGCTCAGAGAATTTTATGGTCGGAAAAATATTTACACTTAATACCGTAATTTTTAAAAAAAATTACGACCAAATTTTCGGAATTTTTAAACCAAATTTTAACTTTGGCATTAATTTTCTCAAAAACTGTGTGACAAACGAACTAATTTAAAAAGGATATTAAGAAGCGGATATTTGGCTTTGAAAATCAGAAAGCAACAGTTATTTAGACCTAACCATTGCTTTTTAATATTATTTTTTCCAATGTTAAGTCGGATTTTTATAAAATGTCCCCTCCCGTCTAAACGGGGGGGAAATTAACACCTCTCCAATACGATTTTTTTTGTCTCGACTCAACATACACGCCCTAGTCTTTTTTCCGCTCTTATGCGAAACACCCTGTATATTTTTAATTTCATATAAATCCAGATTGGAATATTGTTTCAATATCTCAAGGAGTTTCACTTTTTTAACGTTTTTTGCTTCTCCTGTCAACTTGTGAATAGTGATGTTACGGTATTTTGCATTTTAGGTGACAACATGTACACCTTCAAGAGACCAAAAGGGGGTTAAATTAATAACTACATATGTATATACGCACTTGAATACAGTGACAATAACATTTTTAAACCAGTAAGAGTGCTATATTCGGCGTGGCCGAATCTTAAATACCGTACTCCTAAAAGTTTTTAAAAATTGTGATTAAACAACATAGTTTTATTTATTTAATTCGATTTTTTATTGCAGAACAATAACATAGAGTAAAATAAAAACTGAAACTAGAGGAAATATGTAGTTATAAGGAAAGCCTTATCATTTCATTTAATCGCAGACGTAGCTGGCGTAGCTAGTGTGGGGGCTGAAGTTTGAAGTTTTATTGAGCTTATTTTTGTATAACGTTATAATATTAATATTATTATTAATTCAATTAACAAATTGTAAATAAAATTAAAGACTATAACGTATTGTCTGAAAAACATGTAACAAAACAGTATCTCACTTAAGGATAAAGAGATAAATTGCTGTTAACAATAATTTGAGAATAATTAATAATAATTTTAGGTTGGGGGCTGCAGTTTTGGAAATCAAGTATTGACTTATTGAATTCTAGGAACTTTTAGTCCGGCAAGTTGATTAACCGCCCGGGCTCCATGAGTCCTAGATACGCCGCTGTATAAACAGTAGGCGTGGTCATTACCTGTTTTCAAAACAAAATAACTAGCTTAGTAGTTTCATTATTGTGTTCAAATTTAAACTTCATTTCCGTGGTAATAATTTGTTTACATGAGCTATACTTTATTTCATTTCATTTAAATTTCATTATGATATCTTCACCGGTTCTCCTGTGACCGTGATTTCAACAGACAGACAGACGGACGGACATGGCTAAATCGACTCAGGAGGTCACGCTGATCAAGAATATATATACTTTTCTATACCTATCGTCTCTATTTCTATGCGTTACACATTTCGTGACAAAGTGAAAATACCCTTAACCTAATATGGTGTTTCCATAAAATGGTTTTTCCAGGTTTTTGGAATAAACTGTTTTAAGCCCCAAAACCACTCGTAAACTGTTTAAACTCCGTTGAAATTGTTGTTGCGATTCCAGCGCTAAACTCAAATGCTTTTGGTTTCTTTACTGAGTTTTTAGTTTGCAGCTCTGTTTCGAATTTCGGTATTACAGACAACCTATCTTTCTCCTTTTCTAGTGCCAATAAGTTAGAAACAGATAAAGAGAAAGTGCCACCAAACTATTCTGCCAAATGTCATAACAAATGTAACCGTTTTATGTCGTAAGTAATATGTTTATTTAAATAAGTATAATATCTAATAAATTTAACTATTTCAGATGAAGAAATCATCAAAGCGAACTTTGTGGTCGATGGGGGCGGAAAATATGGTGCTGGACCTCTGGCAGGAAAACATCGACGGCCTGGCAATATTCCTAATTATAAACTTAGATGCCGTATCTTGAATTTGAGATCACTTGAAATGAGAATGCAGAAACATTCGGCACTGTTCGTCAAACATGTTTTGGATTGTCATGTTGATTCTTCAGACCTTCTTGCGCTCATACCATTATACGCTCCATCTAGGCCTCTTAGGGAAAAATGTTTATTTTTTGTTTTTATGTTATGAAATATGTGTCACTGTGTAATGCTTTAGCAAATAAGCTAGATTTTTCATGTAACCGAGAGATTTTTAAATCACAATTATGTATTCTTGTGGATTCATTAGTCAATACTTAGCTTAAGTTTAGTTTACTTTTAAGTCCTTAGTTATAAGCATTACACCTGTAAGGGCTAAGCCCGGTAAGCGAAATTAAAATAAATAAATAAATATCAATTATTTCATACTTTCCTATATGTACGAGGGCGGCGGTCCGACAAGTACTTGGCCTCACCACGATGGTCGCCACGATCGCAAGAGAAATTACTACCGTGTAGTACATTGTTCTAGACAGCTACTGTCAATTTCAGCCGAATCGAACTCGTAGTTTTGTTTTGACCGCGTGTGGAAGCGGGTGTGTCCGAGTATTTTAGAAAAATGGAAAAAGAGCAATATCGGTCGGTGATTCGATTCTTGTTCTTGAAAGGGAAATCGCGCAGCGAAATTTTTTTTTTCTTATATTGCATGCTGGCTATGTTATACGTACGTATATTATACTACTATTAATTAATATAGTATTTATACTAATACTATATACTAATTATGGTAATATTATTTTTTAATTACTTTTTATAAGTATACTTTATCTACGTATTTCTCTTATTTCCTAAATCTTGTTTTCTTATGACATATAGATAGAATTTGTATGTACATACATATACATATAGTGTATATTTGTGTATATTATATGCATGAACAAAGTCTTCAGGTATATGTTTCCATGTGCATTTATTAATATAATAATTGCAATTGCAAGAGTAATAACTGTTTATACAGGGTGTTTCGCATAATAGGGGTCAAAAGACTAGGTCGTGTAGGATGGATCGAGACAAGAAAAAAATCGTTTGGGAGGGGGGTGGTAAATTTCCCCCGTTCAGGCGGGAGGGGCCATTTTATAAAAATCCGACTTAACATCGAAAAAAATAATATTAAAAAATAATGGGTAAACCTAGATAACTTTTGCTTGCTGATTTTTAAAGCCAAATATCCGCTTCTTAATATCCTTTTTAAATTAGGTTCCTATGTCAAACAGTTTTTGAGAAAATTAATGCCAAAATTAAAATTTGGAATAAAAATTCCAAAAAAATATTTTTGATCGCAATCAAGTGATCAGTTGTCAAATCATTGATAAATATTAAAAATAAGAGCAGCAACCACTTAACTGCCGTGTGGAACTCCAAATGTAACCAGAAACTCACTAGAATAAAACTAGTACTCGCTAGTACCTTTAAACAATACCATCTGTCACCGGTGAACAAGATCTTATAAAGTTTATAAGATTATTAGAAAATCCGAATAAATTAAGCTTTAGAATGAGTAGTTCTACTTTTCTACGAAAGCTTTAGTAAAAGCTGTGTATATTACATCAGTTTATTTATTTATTTATTTTTTATTTATTTATTTACAAATTGCAAGTTTGTACAAAAAAAGGTATTCTAGACCTTATATATCGTACACCAGTACAGTAATAATTAAACTAATATCGTTTAACACTATTAGACTAAATAAAGTATGGTAAGTTAAAGTGAAGTAAAGTAAAAGTACATTCTCCTTAAGACTAAGGTTTGGATACAGTATATTACTCTAAATGGGTGTAGGGGGAGGGGAGTGGGAAGGGAAGGGTAGTTATGGGTGGTTTAAATTCATGTGTATGCAGTCGCAGGGTGTCAAGTGGGCAACGAACGTCCGTCAGGACCATGACGCCAGTGACCTGAGCGACAAATTAACTGAGCTCCGTTAATCTTTTATGCGTTGTTGGTCAAGAATAGAAAAAGGTCTTTTCTGAATCTCTGTAATGAGGTAGTTTTCTTTATGCGCGTAGGTAGATTGTTCCATAGCCTAATGCCTCTTACCAGGCCGGAGCGTTCTCTAGCTTGAGTGTGTATGTGAGGAAAAATGAAGTTCCCAGTTCGGTTTGAGCTTCCAGGCACAAGTTTACAGTATAAATACCTTGGGGTGCACTCCCTAATAACTTTATGTAGTAGCAGTAGCAGTCGGTAATCGTAAAGCGTTTTGAGTTCCATGCCAATGGTAGGCGCGATCAGATGACTTACGTGATCTCTACTACGCAGGGAAAAGACAAACCTAACTACTGCCCTTACGCACTTGCTTAATTTACTCAGACAGACTGCACTACATCCGCCATAAACCTCGCAAGCATATAGAAAGTAAGGTACTATTAGAGCTTTAATTACTCTGCCTAGACGCTCTGGGTAGGAAGTGCTTAACATGATAAAGGTTTCTAAGGGTCGTATATACTCTGCTGCAAACAGAAGCTACCTGTCGTTCCCATGAGAGATTTTGACCTAAGAACACTCCTAGATTCCGGATATTTGTTTCAAAAGTAATGTCCAGAGTAGTTGGTAGAACAACAGGGCGTGTTCCTCTACTTAGTACCATAGCTTGAGTCTTATCAACATTGAGTGTAAGGTTGTTAATAATAGCCCATTGGGAGACAGCTAGACAATCGTCCATTACTCTGCGTAGTCCGATCTCTGCGTCAGATCTATCGCATGCTAATAGCAACTGGACATCGTCAGCAAATATATGTACTGAGGAGATCGATACGCTGTTAGGCAGGTCATTAATATATAGTAAAAAAAGGATGGGACCCAGAATCGATCCCTGGGGTACACCGCTGCCCACCTCTCGAGAAGATGACAGGCCTCCAGACACGGTGACACTCTGCTGTCTTCCCGATAAGTAGGAGTACATTAAATTACACGCAGAGTTGGCAAAATGGAACTGCGTTTTGAGCTTGGCGCATAATGTCACCCAGTCTACACGGTTGAAGGCTTTGCTGAAATCTAAGGCAAAAAGAAATGACAATTGGTTGCGGTCTATGTTCTGACTAATATCGTCTATCAGGTTGAGCAGGGCAGTGGTGGTACTATGCTTTTCTCTGAAGCCAGATTGGGTTTGGTGGATGCTAACCCTACAGTCCATGTGGATGAATGCCATAACTTGCTGCTTCATTATGGCCTCGCACAGTTTCGACAGGCATGGTAGGATGCTTATGGGTCTAAAGTCGGAAGGTGTCTTTGGGCTAGACGCTTTCGGGATTGGGATAATCTTGACAACCTTCCAATCAAGTGGATAGCATGAAGACATTAATACGGTATTTATCAAGGAAAGGAAGTATTTCGCAAAGATGGGGAATATCGTCTTGATGAATTTTAAATGTATGTTGTCAAGACCCACGGAATCCGATTTGATAGCCATAATAGCGCTGTACAACTCATCCATAGTCGCGCTTCTAAACGCAAAAGCATGGTCGCTCTCTGGAAGGTCAATGTCCACTCTTGGCCGAGCAGCGGGATGATCATGCAGGGAAACAAAGTAATTATTAAGCTCGTCTCCGTCTAACTGAACTGCAGTGTGATTGTTTTTTAATACTCCAAACCTACGGGCGCATTTCCAGAATTCGCCGGAATTGTGTACTCTGTCAAAACATCTTTCGCCATATTTAAACTTTGCCTTCTTCACCAACTGCGTAACTCTATTACGCAGCTTTTTGTACTTAGCCCAATTTGCGACAGTGGGGCTGCGCTTGTAAACCCTGAAGAACCTATTTCTGGTTGCCCTGGCACGAACTATACCCCCGTTATTCCAGCGGCATGCAGCACCTCTTGCTTGGCGGGTAATAAGTGGAACAAAGGTATTAAAAAGTCCAGATATCGCAGCGTTGAGAATACCAAGTTTATCGTTGACATTGGTTACTGTCCAAAAGGAGCTCATGTCGTACTGAATACAGGCTATCTCAAGACTGTTGACGTCGATTCGATCAAAGTCACGATACTCGAATGAATAATCTGTGCGGGTTACTAAAGTGGTTAACGAACAAAAAATAAAAGCGTGCTTAGAGATTCCGGGAACCCAGAATTGCCCATTGCATTTAATTTTGTCAAGTGAACTTATTACAAAGTAATCAAGGAGGGAATGGGAGTTGTTGGCAATATCAAAATGGGTTGGTAAGCTACCATTGAAAACCAGTTCTAAGCTGAAGCCTTCAAAGAAGAGTGCAGCCTGTCCAAGTACCTCCGGATTCAGTAGGTTGGTGTTGAAGTCCCCCATTATAATGATGTCAGCGGATGTTCCAGCTAACGTGGAAAGCAACTCGCTAAGTTCAGACAGCTCTCCTCTCGGTCTATAGACCACACCTACTATCCAAGACTGGCCCGCGTCGTGAAGTTTGACAAACAGATATTCAATATTGGATCCAACGGGAGACATGCTCAAGGTGGTCCATTTAATATTGCACCCTATATAGAGGGCTACTCCTCCACCCCTCGTTGGCCTGTCATGCCTAATAACGTTGTAGCTGGGAACCGCTATAAGTTCACTATTAATTCCTTCAGTCAGCCATGTTTCAGTAACACCGACAACGTCCAGATAGTGACCAGCTAGCACAGATTTCACCTCATCAAATTTATCCGCTCTACTGGATGCAAGAATACTTTGTGCGTTGAAATGCCCCACCTTGAGTCCACGTTCGTTAACAAGAGCTTCTTTAAGTAGTCGATTATCACTAGCCACTCTACCGTCACTGTACACTGTTGTCGCTAAGGGCTAAAACAGCGGCGCCCACTGACTTGAACAACCGCATACGCACGAAGGGGAGGGATGAAGGACGGGAAGGAGACGGTGGTTAAAGTTAACACTAGTAGATGCAACATAGCTATCCACTTCTATAGAGAGCAACTAAAAGTGCATAATGGTAACTGCGCTGATTAAAATAGTGCTTGGGTACATTCGCCCCACAATGCCTAGCTCATTGCATGATGTACGAAAAGATATATTGTTTTGGCGAATAATAGTACTATATAATATAATATCAAAGTCAGTCAACGTTAATGAATAATACTGAATGTGAGTATGTGAACCTAGCTATTACAAGATATACAAAAAGGTATAGTGGTTTAGCGAATAATAAGGTAATATATAATATAAAATATAAGATCAAAGCTACTGAATAATACTGTTACTGTATAATACTGAATGTGAGCAGGTCAAATGCTGGAATACTGAATACTGAAATATCAATACTAAATGTGTAATTAAGGCAATGATACATAACAGTTAATGAAAAGATACTTAATAAGCATCACGATGTCTGCTGCATGTTGCTGAGATCGGCTCGGCAAGTAATTCTCTTCCGCTGCACATAGGTACCGCCTTTTTCAATAACGTAAACTAGACCTCGTCGCACGAACGCGCCTTCTAACAGTCCCTGCTTCCACATGTTTCTAGCCGTCCTGAATAGTGATTGAGCTTGGGGAGTAAGATTGTCACCGACATAGATGCGCCCTTCTTTGTTACTATCGGCAGGTAGTATGTCCCCCAAGACCAGCTTCTTCTTTCCATCGAAGTACGCTTTAATGATGTTATCACGTGAACTGAGTTTGTAGAAGGTTACAAGAAGTAGCCCTTTGGTGGTATTCAGTTTGAAGCACTTGGCCACGTCATCAGCCACTATGTTGATACCTAGTGCTTTCGCTGTGGCCACGACAAAATGTACCAAATGTTCCTCATCTCTAATTGATGACGGGACACCTGATAAAATTAAGTCAAATTGTCTGACTCTGCGCTCCAGTCTGTCAACGTCGACAGAGAGCTTAGCATTCATTAGTCTCAGGTGTTCAATGTTGCTTATATCTACTCCAGCTACGATATCTGCCTGTAACTTGGCTACTGTAGTTTCGACTTCTCTGCAGCGCTTATCGAGACTTTCATTTATTTTCACCATTTTGGTCTCCAAATCAACAGCCAGCGCATCTTGTAATTCTTTCTTGACATTGGTGCAAAGATCGTCGAATCTTTTATGAACTGCCGTAAGATTGCGAGCGATAGCTTCAACCGACTTTTCAAGCCTTCTGAAAGATGACATGCGGCCGTCAGGCTGTTTGGAGCATGCATCGCAGTACCAGGTCGACGAATCACCAAGCGAGGACAGTACCTTAAAAGTCTCATCATTGACCTTGGCACATTTAAGATGGTACCATTTGCCACAGCAATCGCAAAGCAACACGTGTTTCCCGTTAGACTTATTGCAGCAGCGAAGATAGTTATTTTTTTCATCCGCCATTACAAACTCGCTTGGTCACAATTTCACAGAGAAAGAAGGAAATTATATGTTGAGCACAAACATGAGAATTATATGTTTGAGTACTGGTCTTTCTATATGGCCGCACACGGAAATTGATCAATTTGCACGTAAAAACTATTTCAGACACTATTATTCGTAACAATTCCCCAAAATATTAGAGCAAAGCTGTTGTAACAAGAAAAATTCGATCAGCGCAGAAAATACAGCAACTACTCAGATTTCATGGCGTTGCCAGACCAGAGTTTGTTTAGCAATAATAAAGTTTTTAATAATATTTGATGAATTCTAGCAAATTAGTAGTCTGATATGCTTAAATCAAAGAATTAACATTCCGTGAGATAATGAAAAGAATTATTTCTCAAATAGTTTTGAGCAGCGCGCTAAGTTTAGGAATCCCAGGATAATTACTGATATTACATCTATTCCCAGATTATAGCCGAAAACCTGAAAATGTTTCAAACTAAAAAAAAAAATTTTTCATTTTCAACGGACCGCTGGCAACAGCTATGACCTTTTTGATAACATAGCTTCTTTAAATACCTATCCAACGTGATATTGCGCAATTCTATCGATTTAAATTTGATAGAGCCGTTCAGATTCACGAAACCAGGAGAATAAAAACTTCACCCAGGTTCTTTTTTTGTCTTTCAATGGGAAACAAAATGCAAAAAAAATTTGGACTTTTTACCAAAACAATGATTTCTTACTCCATGCTTAGTTAGTCATAAATATTTCAATTAGTAAATTAGCTAAAATTAAAATATATATAAGAACTGTATAAGAACTAAAAATTAATTCTTCATGCAATTGGTGTGTTAATGAGCCTTGCAATTTTTGCCACATTTGTTGTTAATTTTGCAAGGAAAACCAACAATTTGAGGTCCATCGAATATACCTGATTTTAATTTTTCCATACTGACTTTGGAAAATGTTTTTCTTTTCTTTATTCTTTTATAAGCCCAAGCTTAATATGAAGTGGAAGGAGAATAATTTTCTCTCGATTTATTAATGTACGAATTACATATATTGGCTTCTACCAGGATCATACTTCCTCTCGACGGTCTATCCCTTTCACTGGTTATTTAGTGTGTTTACTCTAGTGTATACAAAATTTACCATCTTTAAATCAACGCATACTGCCCACTACAATTAATTACATTTTCTTCAAAACAAGATTTATACTCTATTCTTCCATAAGTTTCGTTGAGTGACCGATTGAAACTGAAGCGAACTTGTTTCCATTATGAAGGAACACGCTTCTTTTTGAGCTGTCTATAAAAAGGCTCCAATCCTCTGGCCGATATTAAAAAGACCGGAAAAGTTATTACAATAGTCGAGGACATCTTCTTTAGTAAAAGAAGGAAGAATGTCTCGCTCTCTGATTGGTAATGAGATATTTTTATATCAGAAAGAAGGCAACCTTTTTCCTTAAGCCTTGTTGCGAGACTTTCACCTGCTTTCTTTGATAAATTAAGGTCACGAATTAGGTCGTTGAGATGTCCTTGAAAAAACCCAGAGCTGTAGATTTGGATGCCTCAGAATCTCCATTTCAGAATCAACCAATACTCATAGTAATAGGCATTTCAACGTCATCATCGGAAACATTCAATATGGAAGAAAATATTGGTTCTGGAAATTCTGAGCTAAGTAACGTTGGTGGTTAAGCCGATATTAGGATAAATCCAATTGCGCTTTCGGAATTGGATCATACGTTTTATATGCACACCATAAAAGTAGCTATCATTAATATGACTTTTTGGCTCAGTCCATGTAATTTTTATTTATTTATTTATTTATTTATTTAATAACTAAGCTAAGCAAGCTTTATAGCTTGAAATAATTTATTAAAAACTAAGCTAAGCTTTATAGCTTGAAATAATAAATTACAAATTATTATTAACAAGAAATTCCAGAATTTTTCCCTTTGTGATAAACATAGAATCCGCTAGATTTACAACGGCCGAGACCGAATTCAGGTCAGCACAAGCCTTGCGGAGTGGTTCATTCAGGAGATAAGTAGTCCTGCAGAATTGAAGATGCAGGAATTCGTGTCCTCTAGAGGTTTAGGATAAACACTGAATTTAACATTATTCTCCGATGGGAAAGTGATGACAAATTAATCAATTTGAGTCGTGACTTATACGATGGAAGTCTTATTGAAGGATCCCAGTGAAGATTCCGTAAACAAAATAAAAGAAACTGTTTTTGAACCGATTCGATCTTAGAGATGTAGCAACCATAGTTAGGCGACCATACAGGCGAAGCATATTCTAGTATTGGTCGAACTAATGACGTGTAAAGAATTTTGTTGATGTAAGGATCATCAAATTCCTTTGCCCAACGTTTAATAAATCCAAGTAGACTTAGGGATCTGGCGGTTATCCGATCAATATGGGCATGGAAACGAAGTTTACTATCCAACACCACGCCAAGATCCTCAACGCTATTTAAGGTTTCCAATTCATGATCACCAATAGAGTAGAAGTAGTTGAATGAGGTCGATCGCGAAAACGACATTTGTTTGCATTTGCGCAAGTTCAAACTCATGTCGTTTACATCACACCATGTGAGAACATTGTTTAGGTCGGTTTGGAGCAGCAACGCGTTTCATCAGCAAACAATAAAGCGTCGCAATTTTGTAAGATCGAAGGTAAATCGTTAATGAAGATAAGGAATAAAATAGGCCCGAAGTGACTTCCTTGTGGGACACCAGACTTAACTTGGAATGAATCAGATTTCATGTTTTGCAGTAAAACAGATTGCGTACGGTCAGTGAGATAGGATTGAATCCATTTTAATAGGCTCAAGGGAAATCCAAAAAGTTTCAATTTCATCATTAGAATGTTGTGATTAACAACATCAAAAGCTTTGGAGAAATCTGTATAAATGACATCTGTTTGCATACCGCGTTTAAAGCCATTTATTGTCTTAGAAACGAATTCCAGAAGATTAGTTATAGTAGACTTTCCAGGGCGGAATCCATGCTGAATCTCGGAGATGGATGAATACACATCACGGGAAATCTGGGTTATGATAATTTTCTCAAAAAGTTTAGGCAACGTACTTAGCTTTGCAATAGCGCGATAATTAGAAATGTTTGATCTATTCCCAGTTTTGTGTATGGGAATGACATAAGAGGTTTTCCATACTGCTGGAAAGTAGCCAGAATGTAATGAGTAATCAAAAATCAACGTTACTGGGTACGGCAGTTCTTTAGCGCAATAACGCATGATACAAGCTGGAATATTGTCTGGCCCTGGATTGTAATTTAATTTTAGATCCATTAGTTCTTTCAGAACAATATTCTGGTCAATGGTAATAGATTGCATATTAAGACAATTAGATACTGAATACGGATAATTTGTTACGTCATGTCGTACATCACGATACGTTGATTTAAAAAATTTTGCAAACAAATTACATGTGAGCTGAATATCATTAGATTCTTTATCATCCAAATACATTGTAGGTGGAATCATACTACATTTACGTTTAGTATTGACAAAAGTCCAAAAGGACTTTGGATCGGCCTTCAGGTTAGCCTTGACTCTTGAAATATACATAGATATTATATGAGAATTGAAGACTTCGGCGGTATCTATTTCTCGCAGCAATATATTTTATATAACAATCAGTTGACCCATGTTTGATGAAGCTTTTGTAAAACTTGGTTTTAACATTGCGCAGTACACGAACTTCATTCGTAAACCAAATTGGACCGTAACAAATGCTTGTGCTACGTAGCGGCACTGCAGATTTAATGCACTCACCCAAAACTAGATAAAATGCTGCCACAGCGGCGTCGATATTAGAGGGTGATGAAGAACCTTGTAAGCATAAAATCAGATCCCAGTCAATATTGCAGATTTGACTTTTCAGGATATCATAGTTTGTTTTCCTGAAGTTGAATTCCTTTTGATGGCAGACTTTCCTGGTATTTCGCTGTTTAGTTCGGCCAGCCAACTGCAGTAATAATGTTGGGTGATGTTTATCCTCCGGACATACAAGAGCATCAGTACGGGAAATATTAATGCCATCTTTGTCATCAGTAAACACTAGGTCAAGTAAACGATTATTTTGATTTTTAATGTAATTACCTTGGAAAATTCCACAAGCCATCAAATCATCCAAAAAATTACAGTTAGAAGTATCATATGATGGTAATAGAACTTGAGAATCATCAGGATCAATTTTCCAAGAAACATGAGGTAAGTTGAAGTCACCTAACACAACTAGGCGCTCTGTATTTAACAGATTATTACTTAATTTACATAAGCAATCATAATGCTTCTGGTAAATTTCTAACCCAGAGTTGGGGGGAATATATGAACAAGTGATATAAAATGATAGGCAGTTCGCTTTTACAAAAATACAGCATAGATTAATATCAAGATTTTCATTCTGATTATCATTTAAATTCAGCATTCGTTAAAAATAACAGGATTTAACTGCAATGAGGACACCACCACCTCTTTTTAATCCGGTTATAGCATGGTTTCTATCTGTCCGGTAAATCGTAAATAGCGGTGACAAAATTTCTAAATTGAAGACACTTTCCGTAAGCCATGTTTCTGTCAATGCAATAACATCATAGTTAAATAAAAATAACAGGATAACAGGATTTAACTGCAATGAGGACACCACCACCTCTTTTTAATCCGGTTATAGCATGGTTTCTATCTGTCCGGTAAATCGTAAATAGCGGTGACAAAATTTCTAAATTGAAGACACTTTCCGTAAGCCATGTTTCTGTCAATGCAATAACATCATAGTTAATATTGAACGATTTCAGATAAAGCTCTTTAAGTTTTGAGTTAAGACCACGAACATTTTGATAAAGAATAGAAATAACGGAATCAGTTAGTTCGCTGGAGCTATTGGATTTATTGAGTTTTTTGGATCAGAACATACTTGAGTTAATGAAGAAAAATGCTTAACCTGAATTCCAAAGGGCCATAATGAAGCATCCATAACTTTATTTAACAATTGTTCTGGAAATCCTAATTTAAAATTGACATGACTCAGATTGGCCAAAGGAGTGTCCTTTTTTACGAGCCTATAGCATTTTAATATCGAGGTCTGCACTCCCAATTTTTTGGATAAGTGACCGACGATATTCTCCGGAGTAGTATCAGATTTAAACTTTGAGATATGAACCCATCTATTTATGGGTAAAACATTGAATTCAGTTTCAGTGTCAGAACCAAAAACTTTGCGAGTGTTGGAGCGCTTATTTTTATTCGGTCCCTTATTGTTCTTCACTGTCTGGAAACACTCATTGTTGTTGATGGAATATGAAGAAGCATTCTCACAAACAGAACCAATAGAAGAGGTAGACTCCTTCTCTTCAAAAACGGGAGAAAGAGAGTTTACTTCGCTTTCCTAAGTTCATGCAAAACAGAATTGACAACAGCACGTTTAGAAACCTGTTCTGAGCGATTCTCATCAGCTTGCTTTGTTACATTTTTCTGCTTGCGGGGGCGAAGACGCGAAGTAACAGGTTGTACAATGTTCGAGTCTTCGTTTTCTGCTGGTGAACAGTTAACTTCACCTTTTAAATGATTTAGAAAAAGTTTTTCTAATTTTATTATTTCAGCTTTTAAACCTTTAATTACAGACAAAATATCCGGATCACGATTCAAAAGCGATACACATTTCGAGCAAAGCATTTTGCAAGAAAGAAGCAAATAATTGTATAAAAATGTAATTAAAAAGGACAAAATAATATAATGTTTATACAGAAAGCGTCCGATCGATGTAAGAACTGTAACTGAACTGTGAAAGAACTGTAATCGGAACTTGAAATAAAATCCCTCTTTGTCCAGTCTCGAAGAGACTCCATCCAAGATTTACAAAAACTATGCGGCGCTTAATATTTATCTTGGTGTCTCAAGTGCTTATGGTGGTCTTATGGTCTCAAGTTCTTATGGTGGTATCAAGTTCTCTTCTAAAATAAGAACGTAATACTATGTTCGCACTAGACCCAAATTAGGGAATTTCGCCCAGCGGTCTGTTAAAAATTAAATATATATTTTTAATTGGAAAACTTTTCACATTTTCGGCTATAATTGCCACATTTGTTTCGACTTACGAAATATTAATGCCATTTAAAATCCCTATTATTCTTATAAATAAATGTATTTTTTGAAAGACTTTTGTAAATTGGCCGAGCTATGCTTCATATTATATATAAACAACGGCCTAGAAAACCAGTACCAAATTCGTGATTTAATCCTGGATTTAATAAAAATTGAGAACTGATTTCCGAAGCGCGCATTTACTGTTCTCCTGTATTATTTATAAAACTTACAATAAGTATGACAATAAGTTTGTTGCTTTACTAGCTGTTTTTACAGCCTGTATTTTACCTGAAATAGACTTTCATATATTTAATCGGAGAACATATGATAAATACCTATTTTGAAACCAAACTTGAACAACTCGCATATCCAGTCCTGTATCTTGAGATAACTGTTCCCTTACATGTCGTGCCGGTTTTGGGCTATTATTATACGCATTTTTTAGAGTATCTAATTGCTTTGCTGTAATTGTTGTTCGAGGTCTTTTATTTGGTTGATCAATGTCAAGAGTACTATCTAAATATATTCCTATTGGTATAAAAACAACGGATACAATACAATGGTCAAATATAGAACAAAAGCAAATAACATACCTTTTGATTTGATATCCTCGTAGTCTCGTTTGCAAACTAATTTCCTATCTTCCATTAGGTAGAATTCGTCCCCGGTATTAAGGGTGCGAGAGCACATTGTACATAAAAAACATTGCAGGTGGTACACATTATCTTGGGCTCGTCTGACCACTTGTGTAGGAGGTATTCCCAACGCACATGCTGAACACTTTGTTCCGTAACGTCTGTGAGACCCAAACATTGGAAGTCAAGAGTTTTATTATTAATTAAAATTATCAGTTAAAAAAAAGGATTTTTAAATACAGTTGCACAATCCAAACCACTTATTCTTTTCTTTTAAAAAACATATTATATTATATTACATATATAATATTATAGCCATAGGAAAAGCCTGCACGGAGGAAAAAAGGGAGCACGAAAACCTGAAAGAAGTATTTGAACGCCTGCGAAATAGGAATTTGAACGCCAGTTACAAAGAAATAGTTTCATGGTAAAAGCGATGCGTACCAGAGTTCGTGACCATCGTACGTAGCTTTATATATGAAAAGTTCTTATTCCACCAATATTCCAAAAATTATTCAAAAAAAAATATCCAAAAATATTCTGTAGTAAAAAATTTAATCGATGTTCTTAAAAATTTCTTTTCGGAAATATTGGTAACGAAATTACCGAAATTGACATAAATGAAATTTACATCACGCGAACAAAAAAGAGCGAAAACTCACTTATAGTTGTCTCGTTTGTCTCTAATCTCAAGAAAATAAATTTCCTTAAGCGAGCACGTGATGCTGATGATGATTAAACTGAGGACAATAAAAACGATACAAATAGAAATCTGAACGATAAGTATTCAATTTATTAAATTTTTAGCTGCCCATTAAGATTTATGTCTTTTATGGTGCACCAGCGAATCATAGTATAAACAAAAAAAAAAACTTAAGCAGAATAATAATTAAACTTAAGAACTTAAACTTAAAACTAAGAATAACAATTAATATACATTAAATTAGGTAACATAAATATTAATAACATATAATAATAACATAATAGGTATCATTTAACGCGATTAAAATTAAAACCTAAAGATAGGATAGAGTCTGGGGGGGGGTGAAAGAGAAAAGAAATGTGAAAAAAATTTAGCAAAATAGGTATAGTTGAAAATTTCATAAAAGAAAAAGAAGGAATATAGATTTGAACACATTTTTAAATATCAAAAAGATACACAACAATTGCATGCTTGAAGCGGGCGGTCAACAAAATCCGTGGCAAATGCAACGGTAGCGAATTCCAGAGTCTGATGGTGTTAATGAAAAAGAACCTGCTACTATAGAGAAAATTGTACCTCGGAACAATAAAACTTAAAGCTATTGCATACCGAAGATGTCTAAGCTTCTCATAAGGTACTGGGGGTTCTGGGTACGGACAAGTTTATGTAAAAACATAATGTTTTGGATATTTTGATATTCTGCTAATCCACACCCTAGAATACCCTTGCTTACAAGGGAAATATGCTTGAAACGGCGGACTGCATAAACCTACCTAGCAGTAAAGTAGCAAGACCAGCGGTGATTGTAGAAGGAATATAAACATAAGAAAATTAACCCAAGTCTTTGTTTTCAGCACCTGTCTAAAGTCGGCACTATTGCCCGACAGGTTAAAGGACCACAAATGCGTCACCTTGGTGCCCGTGGTAACTAGGCGAGGGGATCAACTGCGGCAGGTTGCTGGATCCCAATAGTAAGACCACTAAGTGGGCAGATCCTTGCCCGTGGCACAATCGTCTGTGGCCCTTCACGTCGAATGGCCAACGACGACAACCCTCATTATTAGAAACACTGTCAGTGATCCTTTTAAGGAAGGATCTACGACATTAAGTTTGTTCTGGTATCCTACTGGAGGAACCAGATACAACATTTTGGCGCAGCCGTTTTTACGATCCAAGGATCGCTCCCGTAATTGAAGTGAAGTACACTAAATTAAATAACAATGTTTTTTTTTAAAATAGCATAAACAAAAAGAAAAAATCACCAACCGAGATCGATGTCTGCGAAACCTGTATCATCCCTAGAAGAAGCCCTCAAGGACAAGCAAGCTGGACCGAGACCTATAACAATAGAAGAATACTGGAAGAGGCAGAAATCAACGCGTGAGGAACAAAGGAAAGAACTAAATAGTACCCCACACCCACCAAAGAGTCGCGGCAGAAGAAAAGTAAAGCAACGGAGGGAAGTCGCCAACCTGCACCGACTAGCTACGATCGCCACAACTAAGGAGGAAAAGAAGGAGTTCCTGAGGCAGACCCGCGAGATTTACAACACAAAGGACAAGAAACAACATAGGAAAAACAGAAATCAATACTAACTGGATTTGTTGTGAAATTATCTATATACATATTTTAAAATTTAATTACACAATTATACAATAAAATTAACGGTTGTACTTCAAACGTTGGAATATGTGCAAATAGAATATTTTGTTTAATTTATCACAATTAGAATTTAAATTGAAGAATTTTATTGGCAATTCATATCTAAATATTTTTATTTAATAGACATTTTAATAAAATTTTTGGCAAGTCAAAATAAATTTTGAGTTAGTTTAAACTATGTCTATAGTTAAGTATTGGAAAAGAACAAATAAATTAATACAACAAACAAATCCGTTAGTATTTTTAATAACAAATTAATTAATAGCAACCAGGCTAACAGCGATAGCTGCAATACAATAAATAAAATAGATTCTTCTTAATTGCAAGAAACTCATTGCAGCAAGAAGTAAGTCACAAACTTGAGCTTGAACTTCAAGCAAGGGCAGAAGCAACAAAATTGCTAGCGAGCGGCAATTGGTAGCGAAAACGCTAACAGAGCAAGAAAAACAAAACAAGCAATAAAAACAAAAAGTACGTCAGGCACCAGGCGAGCACAATTGAGCCACAAGCTCGAATTACAAAAAAAAAAATATATATAATAATAATAATATACGAATGTTTACAACGTGTTCAGCCAAAAGCGCTTCAATGAGCCGTATTAAAGCTGAATAAGCAGAAATTAATTGCTTGTAGAGAATCAATTAAAGTTTTAATTGATTCTAAAAATATCCAAAATACATAATTAGAACAATAAGTATAGGATAATTAATGGCCGAATCGCTACAAGAACAAGCCTATTTAGCCTTAGAAAAAGAGTATAAGGATTTGAAAAGACAGATAGGAGAATTTTCAGCAAGAATTTGGAACACTCTAAAGGCTACCGTTTCCAATAAGGAAAACTTAGAGTTAATAAAAACTAAAATAGAATCTCTAGGAGAAGCAACAACTTTAGAAACAGCAGACGCATTCATAGAAGAATTCCTAACATTTTTTGAAAATATAATAGAAAGTAAAAACCAAAGTATAAGGGATTATGCGTCAGAATTTAACGGTTTAAAAAAGAAATATGATACTTGTGTAAACGAAAAACATTTTCAAGAGGGAATACTAAGGACTTTAGAAGACGAGAACGAACAACTAAGGAAATTACTGGTTGACAAGGGATTAACCGAAGAAACATTAAATAGAACATTAGAACAGGAATCGACACAAAAATCAAGAAAAGACTGTGAATCCTTAGAGAAAGCGCATTCAAGAATACAAGAATTAAAAGAGGAAAATAGACGCCTAAAACAGGAAATAGATCTAGTGAACAACGAGACCCTCTACCATAAGGAAGCCATCCCAGCTATAGTCAGTCCAGAAGAATATAATTCAATTTCATTTCCTACATTTAATCCATCAGGAACAGAACAAATCAAGATGGGGTATAGCAGAAATAGCGAAAATAACAAGCTGTATTGTTCCACTGTTTTCAGGGACGCAGTCACCAGATTTGAGAGGTGAAGTAGTATATAAGTTTATACAGGCGTGTATAACGCTACAAGTGAAGCAACTACAGCTAATAAAACAGTTTACATAGATTGTATCAAACAGAGATTATATGGAGACGCTTATGATCTTATAGGCTCACAACGTTTTACCAGCCTAGAAGAATTATACCTAGTGATACGAAGAGCATACCTACTAACAACTTCATTAGACTCAACGTTAACAGAAATAGAGAATTGCAGCCAATTGAACAATGAAGACATTCGGCAGTACGCAAGACGCCTAAACACCAAAAAAACACAGGCATTGCAAGTAATAAAAGATACTTATAAGGGAGAAGGCGGCAGCGCACTTGTATCTATGGTAGACACAACGGCAAATAAGGCATTCAGAACAGGGCTATATGATGCAACTTTACGAATTCGCATGCTAAGTGTCACAGGAAGAACTATGGAGGAACATCGGAACCGATTGTGGATACTTTACCAACTTTAAAAAATAAAGTGGTAACCGTAAGTCCGACATCGGAAGTGATTGTTGAAACGTTACCAACTTCAAAAGACTTAAAGATTAATATCAAGTTAGGGAAGAATGATAAAAATAAAAACAACGTAACAGAGGGAAATCATACGTTTGGAGAAACCGTTGATTTAGAGATGCCAATTAAGTTGAAAGAGAAAAACAAAAATTTAAATCCAAAAATACCTTGCTCAATGAATAAGTTAGCAAATAATCCTAGAAATGTAGAAACAGGAGTATCTAACTGCACTCAAACCCAGCTAAATGACGTGTTCATCGAATTACCTTGCGAAGAGGCTATAAATGCAAAAATCATTTTGCTGGTAGATACAGGAGCATATACAAGCCTGATAAAGAAGTGTGCGATAAAAGATAGCACAATAATAGACAAGTCGAATAAGAAAGACTTAAGCGAAGCATTTGGAGGTTGTGGGACTACAGATGGATCGACTACTATATGCCACAATGAGGTACAGTCCTTACGTTTAACGCTACACGTTGTGTCACTTAAACAAGGAGTACCGGCAGACGGCATACTAGGAAGGGGTAATTTGTGGAACAACTCCATTATAAATACAATGGAAAAGATTTTAACACTCTTCAATGAAAAGAAAGAGGTTATTTTGGAATTACCAATAAAAAGTATTGAGCAGATAGAAGAGGAAAATAAACATCACTATATACCAGTTGATGCTAGAACAATTACGATAGTACCATTAAAACTTCGTACAAAATTCAATAATGTTGTAATTCATAAAGAAGAAATAGATCCAGAATCTATGTATATAGGAGACACATTAGTAAATGTGAAAGATAACACAGTTTATGCTCCAATAATAAATACGACGGAGTATGATTATGAAATAAATAGCGAATTTAAACCAAAATTCACAAATTTTGACGAGTATACAATACAAAGTACTAAGTCAATAAATAGCATAGACAAAATAGATGCCAAAAGAAGAATAAATGAATTGCTCAATGAAATTGAGTTAGATAAAGATTCAAAAATGGAAGAAAAGAATTCAATAGAAGGAATAGTAAAATCTTTTCATGACATCTTCCTATTAGAAGGAGATGAACTTTCGTTCACAAACGTATTAAAACACGAAATTCAAACAGACGCAGATCAACCGCCAATAAATAGAAAACAATATAGATTACCACAAATATATAGAGAAGAGATAAATGAACAAGTAAACAAACTTTTAGATGACGGCATAATTACATATAGCACATCACCATGGAACTCACCGTTACTTTTACTGGCCAAGAAAAGTGGCAAGGACGGGGAGAAAAAGTGGAAACTAGTAATAGATTATAGGAAACTAAATGAGGCTACGATCAAGCAAGTTTTTCCCATTCCGCGTATTGACGAAATTTTAGAGTAATTAGGCAATACCAGATATTTTACAACGCTAGATTTGGCAAGTGGATATCACCAAGTTTTAGTCGATGACAGGGACAAGGAAAAAACCGCATTCAGTACAGGACTAGGGCACTTCGAGTTTTCGAGCCATTTGGGCTAACAGGACCCCCAGCAACATTTCAAAGGATAATGAATCATATCCTAACAGGTCTAAAGGGATATACTGTTTTGTTTATTTAGATGACATAGTTATCTACGGTAGAAATTTGAAACAACACGAACAAAGGTTATGTTCAGTATTACAGAAATTACGTGAACATAATCTAAAACTTAATACAGGAAAATGCAGATTTCTAAGAAGAGAAATTGTTTATTTAGGACATAAATGCACAGATCAAGGCGCACTCCCTGACCCCAGCATAGTGGAATGCGTTAGAGCATTCCACCGCCTAAAAATAGAAAGGAGGTGCAGGCATATTTAGGACTAGTAAACTATTATAGAAAATTCACTCCGGGCACAGCAAAGATAGCTCTTCCTATTAATAAACTACTAAGGAAAGACGCAAAGTTCAATTGGACGCAAGAATGCCAGACAGCGTTCGAAGCATTGAAGAAGGCCATAATAACACCACCGGTTTTGGCATATCCGGATTTCGAAAAAGAATTCGTACTAACTACTGATGCAAGTAACGAAGCGTTAGGTGCAGTATTTTTTCAGGGTAAAATAGGCGAAGATAGGCCGATAGCATTTGCGAACAGAGCCTTAAATGACGCAGAAAAGCGTTACTCAACTATAGAAAAGGAGTTCTTAGCCATTGTTTGGGCAACCAGAAACTTCAGAGCATATCTCCTGGGTAGACATTTTAAAATTTTTACTGATCATCAGCCATTAAAGGGAATAGCCAATTTAAAAGATCAAACTTCAAGACTGGCAAGATTCAGACACAAGTTGTCAGAGTATGATTTCGAAATCATATATAAGCCAGGCAAGAAAAATTTAAACGCAGACTCGTTGAGTAGAATTCCTCAAAATCGAAATACAGTAACAGCAGTCCAGACCCGTTCTAGAACAAAAGAAATAGAAATAAAGAACCAAGGAAGTAGTGAAAAATCAAGAACAATTTCGACGCCTGTAGAACCTGACACTCCAGGCATAACTCAAAACGGAAACATGATTTTATTAGAAAACCCAAAACAAATAGAGACAGTTATAAAAGATTTCCATAATAAACCATTAGGAGGTCACCAAGGAGCAGTGAAAACTTACCTACGAATCAGGCAACAATATAGGTGGCCAGGGATGCAAAGGCAAATCAAGGATTATGTAAAAAACTGTCCGAAATGTTAAGCGAACAAAAGTTCGAAATTAACAAAAATGCCCATGGTGCTAACAAATACTCCAATGCGGCCATTCGATAAAGTTTACATGGACATAGTCGGTATTCTACCAGAAACTGTGTCCGGAAATAAGTACATTCTGGCTTTTCAGGATGATTTTTCAAAATTTATGGCATGTACGGCTATCCACGACGCGGAAGCAAGTACTGTGGCCAGGGCTTTTTATGACGAAGTATAACGCGCTATGGAATTCCGAGAATTTTAGTCACTGACAATGGAACAAATTTCATTTCAAAACTATTACCAGACACTTGTAAATTATTAGGCATTAAAAAACTACACATAACTCCATACCATCCGCAAGCTAATGGCTCATTAGAAAGAAACCACAGACCTTTAGAGGAATATTTGCGTAGCTTTGCGAAGGAAGGCGGGTCGAACTGGTATCGATGGTTAACTGCAGCGATGCATATTCATAATCACACACCCCACATTACGACCAAGCAAACTCCGTTTCGTACTCTATTCGGATTTGACACAGAAATGCCAACTAATTTAAAAAGTAAATGTAGTCCGGTGTATAATGCCGAAGACCCGAACAAGGTATTAAAATTTCAGATACAGAGAGCTCACGAAATAGTGAGAAAAAATCAGGAAATGGCTAAACATGTAATAAAAAAGCAGTATGACAAGTTCAACTTAGTAGAATTTAAGGTAGGAGATAGTGTAGTAATTAAGAACCAAACTAGGAAAAATAAGTTTTTCCCAATATGGATAGGACCATACAGGGTAGAAAGAATTAAAAGCCCAATTACAACAGTCTGAAATATTAAAGGAAAGGAAAATCCATTCCACAATAGCTTACTCAAATTATATAATAGTAAATAAGAACATAGGGTTGGGAGAAAATTAAAATTAAAGTTAATATTCACCTTATTAGGATTAGGATAGAATAAAAATTAAATCCAGATAATAAAAATTAGAAAAGTTTTTCTCCTCTTTTATAGATACATAAAAGCAACCAACGTTAAAAGCAAAACACACAGATCGAAATGACTTTCAAATGGTAATAAAGGAACTGTAAGAATACATAGACAATATGCACCATATTTGTGAAAATTTAAACATACAAATAGAAATAAACAACTTCAAAGAAGCCTGTCTAAATTTCCAGGGGGAAAAGTACCTGGCACAGCTACAGGCAGAAATCGAACATGCAGAGATGACGCAGACAATTCAACTAAAACAAAAGGTGTTCGAAATAGCAGGCGCATCGGCAACAGTGGGGACAATGCTTCTGATAATGTTGGTCTTCATATACATACGGCACAAGATGAAACCACCAATTAATACATCAGTGCAACACGTGGTTAGAAGACCAACTATCGAGGTGCTGCACGAGCCAACACTCAGAGAGGTGCGCAAATGCCGAACAGGAACCAGTTCTGAGGCGCGAAAACCCCGAGCAGAAACCAGTGCTGAGGTGCACAACGAACGAGAGGAAAGCAATGCTGAGCGTCCTTTCAACTGAAATGTCTGAAACCAGAGACAAACTGAGCAGCTTGTAACATAGTCAATAAATAGACAATAAAATAGAATAGTTTTGTAACATAGTCAATAAATAGATAATTTTAAATTAATGAATTTATGAAACCAGCGGGCCAGAAGTACCGACACATCACAACAATGGTGTCGACATGCACAAAACAACGAGTAATTATAGCATAAGTGGTAGGTTAATACCACTAGAAATATAATACGAAAGTAATGGTATAATAATCATATATAAAGTATATTAATTATAATTTAAATTAATTAGTTAAACTATAGAGTAAATAATTATATATAGTAATTAATAAAAATCCTTATAAGTGTGTGAAAAAGGCATAACCAAAGTAGTGTTACGAAGAAAAGTGTTGTTAACAAAAAGATAATAGTAACGGTTATAATAATTTTGCGAAAGAAAAATGTTAAATAAAACAATAATAAAACCCCAACTCACGGAGTTTTATTCCTTGCCTAGAGGGCAACTCCAGTACCAGAAGACCACCCGTAGAAACAACTACAACACATTGAAACCAGCAAAATTGCTACCAAAAAACAGTTTGCGACAAATCCCAACTATTTCTAACACTTAAAGAGAAAAAAGGTCCAAATAAAATTTTTAATTTTTAGGTATTTATTGCATTTTTTTTATTCATAAAAGAAAATTATTAAACATCAGCTAATCAAGCATGGAACACAGCCCGTTGAGGCAAGGATATAGCGCGGGCAGCTCCGGCCAAGCTCGATGTAACGTTTGAAGTAGTCCCACGATGAACAGGAGCCACTCCCCGGTGGGGTTAGCCCCAAGGACTTCTTCCAGTCCTTGGGATGAGGGGCTCCATGGACCAGTACGGGGATAAGGGGCTCCAAATCCCATAAATCCGCCCGGATGATGGCCAGCACCTCCTAAATATAGAGTCCGACTTGAAATAAGTACTGTTGGGTCGGAAAACGTGGCATTTTAGCAAAACGGTTTTACTTTACTGAAGTTACTGACTTAAACGTTACTGAATGAAATCACTATAGCACCAAGCGTATTTATAAGCGCGAGTAAAACAAGAAACCAACCCGGAAATCCAGTACGAAACGCGAATGAAATGAATTACATTGCGTTTGCAATTACAAATATTAATAATTGCACACGCAACATTATGCCTGAAGATTTAGTTCATGCATACAACACGCAGACACTACATACAAACATACGCACATATGCCAATATGTGTCACTAAACCATAATATATGTAAACATAACAATATTGAAAAACAAACAACAAAACAAAAAAAAAAAAAAAAAAAAACACACAACTTATAGCATACAAATCAGTCAATTAAATGTAAATTAAGCAATCAGCACAAGCACTGCAACAAAGGCATGTGTAGAAGTAGAACAACTGAACGCGATCATAATGCAGCGTCAGCTTAACACAACAAAAACAATAATGAACTTCAAAAATCAAAACAATAAGAAAAAGAAGTAAGAGAAAAATTGTTATATTATATGAATACATATGTAAACTTATGAAAATATATGAAGAAATAGGAAATACTTGCAGTACAACTAATAATATTTAAAAGTTAATTTAATTTAGAAACAAACTATGTACATTTAAAACCGAAGCTAATGAAAATAAAAAGGAGATAAAAAAAAAATTAAAAGGGAAAGACATAATTATAATAAAAATAGAAAAAGAAATAGATATAAAACCCTACATATTAAAGTAAAAAGGGAATATATTAAAATACTTGTAAAAGAAAAAAAATTTTTTTTTACTCTTCAAAGATAATATTCATAGTCAATGGCCTAACAAATTATACTTAACTAGATAACGTCGATATATATTGTAAGAATCAAAACTCGTATTGAATTAAATAAATACTAGAAATTATGTAATAGAATTTTAATTTAAATTAAAAGATTTTTAAGATTAAAATATTGCTAATTAATTAATATTTCTAAATTAAAATAATACAGGCCACCAAAATGATTTAAATTCTTCTTAATTGCAAACAAATTAAATAAGAATATATTGTAAGAAGAAAAAAAAAATATATATATATAGATCAAAAATTGATCGTTAATTGTAAAAACGTATGAAAAAAGAATCCAGCATGCAGAGAAGCTGACCTGAATGCCGATTTACACCCATCACCACAGCAAAAATGCAACAACACAACACTTTGACACCAGGGCGTAGAATAGCACCCAGCCAACTAGAAGGGGGAAGGGTAGCAGCACAGTATACACATTAGCTGCAATGGCTGATCATCTTAGCGATAGCCACCAAAATGACAACCATCACAAACAAATATAAGATGGAAAGCAGAAAAGAGGGGCCAACAGCATCAATAGTTCAAACTGAAAATTACTGCATGATAGTAGGGGCAAATACACAGTACCGTCAACCACCTTGAGAACACAACACCCACGATAAGATAACTAGATGGTAATCCCGCGAAGAAAGTTAGCAATTCATCAACGGATACAACTCAGTTGCCGCTCAGCAGCGAAATCATAGTCAATCATGATCACTTTAAGCCAACAATTTAAGACAACATCAATTGTTGCATCATCGAGTGGCGGTGACGGTGATGAACCACCAGGTAGACGAACGTAACATTCACGTTGCGCATTCGTCTTCCAATAGCAGCAGCCACAAAATTAAAAATTGAGATATACATAAATTGGCAGCGATGTAAGAAATGCGACGCAACTGCGAGCGAAGGAGAGATACCAGCGCTTGCGTACTCTACAAGGGAAAATTCTGGCAAGAATCGCACCTTCAACCCCATGCTACGAACAACAACATGTGATGAACAATTGACACAGATAATTAACAGCGGCCGTTTCAACCGCAGAAACTATAACACAGCGACCACTAAGTCAGCTACACCGCAGCAGCATTCCCTACAAGAAATCCAGAAGAAGACGTTAATACAGCGGGGTGTACATCAACAACTACGTCAAGATCATCGTCAACAGCAACAGCACATCAAGAAGCGCAGGTACCAATGTTATTATATTTACTCACTATTATTAAAATTGCTATTATCACTTAAATTATATTTGCAAAATACATATGCTATACACAAAAGAAGAGAAAAAACAAAAAGTAGAAAAAAAGCAAATCCATAGTACACATAGGCCACCCCCAATTCAACAAAACATGAATGTACAAGAAAAATTTAATATCGTTTTACGATACTAAATTTTTCTTCCCCTAGGGTGGAGGGATGTTGTAGGTCAAAATCATTGCTCTGGTAATAACACCGCTTAACGTTGTTGGCGCGACATACCTTTCGGCCGAGTAGTTAACAATGCTCAACATGTGGTAACACATACTTCTAGGCTGCACTTTAATTGTGAAGCTCGAAAATATAAGTGAATCACACACCACTGTGGCCTAGATAAAGAACGAACTTGATCGCATTTCAATAAGTGGAACAGCGCCCGAATAAGTAGAACATCGCACTCAAATCAGAAGAGCAAAATTCGCACATTATTGTCAAGAATTATTGCTAAAAATAATTCTTGAGATAATTGCAAAATCGATGCGGAAATGCTTCTGACCAACAACGAATCTCAAAAGAGATATAAACCCATCTTTCGGATTGAAAGAAGGCAGTTGTAGAAGTTACAGATCAAGTGGCAGTTGAAGTCAGAAATTAATAAGTATATTATAAAGTAGCAAGACCAGCGAAGATTGTAGAAGGAATCACTGGAAATAAACATAAGAAAATTAACCCAAGTCTTTGTTTTCAGCACCTGTCTAAAGTCACTATTGCCCGACAGGTTAAAGGACCACAAAGGCCGCACCTTGGTGCCCGTGGTAACTAGGCGAGGGGATCAACTGCTGCAGGTTACCGGATCCCAATAGTAAGACCACTAAGTGGGCAGATCCTTGCCCGTGGCACAATCGTCTGTGGCCCTTCACGTCGAAGGACCAACAACGACAACCCCCATTGTTAGAAGCACTGTCAGTGATCCTTTTAAGGAAGGATCTACGACATTAAGTTTGTTCTGGTATCCTACTGGAGGAACCAGATACAACAATAAATAGATCTGAATATCATCAGCGTAAGCATGTATCGAAGGATGTTTACGAACTGAGAAGACGTCGTTAATAAACATTGAAAACAATCGAGGACCCAAAATTGACCCTTGAAGGACTCCTTCACACGCCGCATTCTTCCCCCGATGTAACACCTAGCAAATTAACTCCACTACCCCTAAATTAAAAATATCTACTTAGTTTTTTACACAGCAGAGTATGATCCACAGAGTCAAAAGCTTTAGAAAAACCAATCAGGCAAAGTCGTGTCAGATTGTCTTGGTCATAAAATATTCTAACATCATCAGTAATTTTCAAAAGAGCGGTCGCACAACTGTTGACAGTTCGGAAGCCCAATTGCCGTGGAGAGAACAAAATAAATAAATTTTTTGGTCACCGCTTAATCCAACATCGTCAGTATTTATTGGCGTTTATTCTGCTTTCGAAAAACAGCAATAGCCTTGAAGAAGTCATTGCGATCATATGCCGAATACAGCTTAGCTATGATCATCGAGTTTTTGTTATTGATATTATACCCCACACATTAAGGTTAAGGGTATATTCACTTTGTCACGAAATGTATAACGCATAGAAATACAGACAAAAGGTATAGAAAAGTATATAAATTCTTGATCAGCGTGACCTCCTGAGTCGATTTAGCCATGTCCGCCCGTCTGTCTGTCTTTCTGTATGTCTGTCTGTTGAAATCACGATCACAGGAGAACCGGTGAAGATATCGTGCTGAAATATTGTTTCTTGTGGTGTGCAGGTTGGTATTGAAAATGGGCAAAATCGGTCAACGACCACGCCTATTTTTTATTAGAAATGTGATATCAGCGTTCGTTTTTGAGTTATGACAACAATTTCATTCCTGGGTATAGGGAACATTATCCGTTAATATGCCAAATGTGGGCGTGATCCGCCCACTTTTAGGTTACACAGGCAAAAGAGGGTCTTAAATGGTTACATTGTTGAATATATAAAATTCCCGAATAAAACTTTACATAACAACTTATTTTCCAATAAAACATTATAACAGCAAAACTGGGCGCGGTCCGCTCACTTTTTGTAGTATAGCTCATGAAAACAAATTTATTACCACGTAAATAAACTTTAAATTTGAACACAATAATAAAACAACTAAGCTAGTTATTTTGTTTTGAAAACAGGTAACGACCACACCTACTATTTATATAGGGGCGTAGCTAGGACTCATGGAACCCGGTTAATCAACTTGAAGCCCTAAAAATTCCTAGGGCGGACTGCTATCCCCGCGCTCTAGCTACGCCACTGTATTTATACCCGTCTGCGATTAAATGTGATTATAAGGTAGCTTTCCTTATAACCACATACTTCCTCTAGTTTCAGTTTGTATTTCACTCAATAATGCTATTGTTCTGCAATGAGAAATCTGAATAAATTAAACAATTTAAATAAATAAATTTTATTAATTAATTCACATAATTAATAATAAGATAATTTTTCTAAATTTTTAGGTGTAGGGTATCTAAGATTCGTCAGGCAGAATATAGCACTTTTACTGATTTATTTTAGTTTTAACACGAAATATCTTCCGAAGAACCAAAGTATCCATTTTTACAGCTTTGCTCATTTTTTAAAAATGTCAGAAAGATTTTCACCAAGGTATCCCATTAATTAAATTATCTGCTGAGACATAATCACTCTCATACTTCGCCATTTTCAATTTTAAATCAGCGATTTCAACATTTAGCACAGCTACAGGAGAGTTTCCGCTTACACTGTCATTCACGTTTCTATCACGTTTCTTAGCGCAGATTTAATATTCGTCAGCTCAGCCGAAACTTCACCAATCCTCTGCAGCACTTTATCCTCATATGCAACTAGTGCAGAGGTCATTTGTTGTACAATGCTCTCTTTGAAACAATTTAGTTTAGAGTTCAAGTTAGAATTCGAGAGCACTAATGCAGAAGCCGAGGATGATTCATCAACAGATAACGGTTTTGTGCGAAGAGGAGTTGAAGGAGTCAGCACTTTTCGTCCAGCACTTCGAGTGATTTTTACATTATTTGACATATTGAACTCAACCAACAAACAATTAATTATGAAATTATTAATCAAAAACACAGTTTCAATGACGGCAAAAGTGATCAGAAGCCAGAAGTCTTAAATCATCAAATCAATAGAAGTTAATCGCGAGCAATAAAAACACGTCCACTCACACTGACATTCTCTCTCTGTCATCATGTCTCTGTCTCTCATGTGAAATTTGAAATAATTATTTTAGACGAGATTATCGAATTTATCGAATGAAGAAAATCGTTTTTTCAACTTGCACGGATATTGTCGCGATTCGCTATGCTAACGAAAGAACTTTTTCGACCTTGAACTGGGTCATCGACTGCGAGCATGGCTCAGTGTCGTTGACTGCACTCATATCTGCAGTGTCTGAGGGACATCTGGGACGACTTCGTGACGTGAGACAGGATAATTCGAGAGGACGAAAATGTGGACCAGGTGGACGCCTATTTCACGTCGGACTTCTTCGACTAAATGAAAAAGTTAACCGCAACGTACATCCAAATCTTCGAAGAAGAAAAGAAACAGGTGCCGCCAACTAAGGACCAATTACAAGATGTCGCAACTCAGTCAAAGGGTTCAGAAACAGATATCAAAAACCATAGTGGATTGGTACGAAAGCTTCTCGCAAGAAGCAATGCACTAGAACGATTGTTGTCAAACGTAAATAGCAACAGGCACCCTCAGCCACAGCTATACTACGACATCAAAATAAAAACCATCAAACAAGCATGGGGAAAAATTGAACAGAAACGATGAGATCTGGACTCAATTTGAAAGTCCCGAATCTGTCGGTTATAAAATACAGCCATATGTCGATATGGAAGAACAAGTGCAGCAAACATTATCATCTTAGATTGCAGAACAACAGAGAATAAGTAGCGATTCATCAACAACTTCAACTACAAATAATTCAACATTGCAAACTAAAATTCATCTACCTAAGCTAACAATTCCTAAATTTGATGGAAGTTATATTCATTCGCGTCAGTTATTCGATCTCTTTTCGCAAATGGGGGACCAGCAACCCATCCGCAAGGTTAAAAAAATGTTTTACTTGAAATCGAATCTTCTTGTAGAAGCGGAGAGATTAGTCAGTCACTTAGCACCCACTGAGGAAAATTATGATGTTGCTTCGACAATGCTGCGACAGCGGTACAACAGAAAAGGGTATTGGTATCAACTCTAATCCCAAAAAATCGTCGATCAGCCATCAGTATCTGGATCAGTAATGGCGTTAAAGGGATTACACGATACAACTAAGGAATGTCTTCTGGCCCTAAACAATTTGAAAATTGCCGCAACACAGTGGGATCCCTTATTATTGAATTTACTTACGAAAAAGGTGGGCAGACAGTCATTGATTCGATATGAGCAAACAATTTCGAGGCCTAGAGAAGTGCAAACGATTGCAGACTTTCTTACCTTTTTGGAAGGACAATTCTTAACACTGAAAATGATAGGACAAAGGGATAAGGTTCCAGCAGCTCAGAAAATGGCACATGTCCATGCAACATTAGTCTCGAAATCTCAGGGCAATAACACATGTCGATAATGCAAATGTGGCACGCATCCCTTATTTGCGTGTCCACACTTTCTTCAGCTTGGAGCATCAGACCGATTAAATTTTGTGCGCAAGCAAAATCTTAGTGTAAACTGTTTGAAGGCTGGTCATCTGGCTAGTCAGTGTCCTTCGCGAAGTTGCAGTCGATGTAATGAAAAACACAATACGTTATTACATTTGGAGCATACTCAAAACTTCAGTACAGGGCAGAACAATCAGCAATTTAAGGACAGCACTCGGCCAACAAACTCTACACCTGTTAAGGCAGATAACGCACCAACCACAGTAGCATCAGTCAATGAACAAGGCAACAGGAAGGCGTATGTTATACTAGCCACAAGTATAGGCAAGTCATTCAACTTTAAGGCAGTTTTAGATTCCGGTTCGCAAGTTAATTTGGTAACTCAGAGACTCATCAAGAAGCTATCCCTATCGACCCGAACTTCATCACTTCAAATCGAAGGCATCGGACGTAAGACTCGAAATTCTAGCAACAGGATCAATGTAGGACTTCAATCACAAGATGGAACCTTCTACACCAGGCTCGAGGCTTATGTATTACAGCAAATTGTGGCTCCACAGCCGACACAAACGTTAGATATTTAAAAATGGTCCATACCAAGTAACGTTAAATTAGCGGATCCAACTTTCGACAAACCGGGCAAAATCTATGTACTCCTAGAAGCAGAGTTTTTCTACGATCTGATGCAAATCGAACAGTTAACACTCGACAAGGATATGCCCATCCTACAAAATACAAAATTAGGATGGAAAGCATCGGGAAAAAATAACTCAACAATTTATCAACCTGTTACGTGCGGAATCTTTCCTGACAGCAACGAGAGTACAGACGAGTTAATCGATAGATTTTGGTTATAAAAGAACACTGAAGACGAGCAAAAACAATTGACGATAGCAGAACAGTTATGTGAAAGCAGATTTACGCAAACAGTATTGAGATCCGCAACTTTCATAGTCCGTTTACCATTAGCAGAAAAAAGGTGAAGCATTGGGTAATTTTCAATGCCTCTTAGCCGATTTTATGCTCTTGAGAGACGATTACAAAAAGAGCAAACTCTGAACACAGCCTATTGCAACTTTATGGAAGAGTATTCTCAACTTGGGCACATGGAAGAGATCGCACCCAAAGATGTACCAAAGGAACACTATTTCATTCCTCATCATTGCGTCCTTAAGCCGGATAGTAATACCACTAAATTACGTCGTCTTCGATGCTTCAGCAAAGTCTTCGTTAGGACTCTCCCTAAATGATATACTACACGTCGGACCAGCGATTCAAGAGGAGCTCGTCTCCATTTTAATTCGATTTCGTCTCCACAAATATGCATTCTCCGCTGATATCGAAAAAATGTATCGGCAAATCTTGATACATCGTGAGGATCAGAGATATCAGTTGATAATTTGACGAAACATTTCGTCTCATGATCGAGAAGTTGATCTTGATCTCCACTCTGCACACTCTCCTTACATAAAGACACTAGGTGTAATGTGGCTACCAAGAGATGATCAATTCTCAGTTCCGGTGAAAATGACTCCCACACAATGTTCAACAAAGCAATCAGTTACTTCAGACCTGGCTCGCATTTTCGATCCTCTGGGAATCTTCGCTCCTGTAGTGGTAATTGCCAAAATATTCATCCAGCAGCTTTGGTAATTAAAGCTGTCATAGGATGACGTTTTACCGGAGCAACTACAAAAGGAATGGCGGATCTTTCAAGAAAGGTCGGCATCTCTAAATAAAATTAGAATTGATAGACACGTTTTCAAAAAGGAAATACCAATCTCAGTGCAAATCCACACATTTGCAGATGCCTCAGAAAAGGTTTTTGGGGCAGCGGTATACATTCTAGCTCTACATTCTCTCTCTACATTCAGAAACGGACAGGTTATACTGCGATTGCTGTGTGCGAGATCTAGAGTTGCTCCACTTAAAAGGCAAACAATGCCACGCCTAGAACTATGTGCAGCTGTTTTAGGTGCCGAACTTACAGCCAGGGTAAGAACTGATCTAAGATTGCAAGACGCCAAGGCCTTCTTGTGGTCGGACTCTCAGGTGGTACTATGCTCGATACATTCAACAGCGTCATCCTTTCATACCTTTGAGCCCACTAGGATCACAAAAATTCAACAAAGAACAACACCTACGCAATGGCGGTATGTCAATACGAAGGAAAATCCTGCAGACGTTCTATCAAGAGGCCTAACGGCGTATAAATTACCAAATTGCGATATATGGTTCTACGGTTCCTTCTTCTTGCACGGCATTGAATCTCACTGGCCTGCATCATTTTCAAAACCATCAAGCCATGAACCCGAATTAGAAAGGAAATCAATCGCAGCAACCTCGTTAATAAGCACGGCGGGAAGAGAAGTACTTATATATGGTATAAATCACAGGAATTCTTTACGCACACTGCAACGCATTGTCGCTTATGTATTGCGGTTCATCAGCAACGTACGACATACTGCACCATGGTTACAGGAAAAGGAATTATCACCACACGAATTACTAATGGGCCTACAACTAATAGTACAAACAATACAGCAATCAGACTTCGCAACAGAAATCAAAGCACTTACTCAACCCAAGGCATTAGACAAGGCAAATTCGATAAATAGTTTATCGCCATTTATGGATGAACACAATCTTCTTCGAGTGGGAGGCCGTCTACAAGCAGCTAATCTATCACACAATGCAAAACATCCACTACTCTTACCATATGTTTTATAAATGGTAATATATAATGTTTATTGGTAAGGTTACTGCTCCAGGGTCTGCATGAAGACAACAAACATTGCGGAGCCCAGGCACTTCTGGCTATATCCAGACAGCAATTCTGGATCATAAAAATCAAATATATGTCGAGAGGTGTTATTCAAAATTGTGTTCGATGTAATATAGCAAAACCTCACCTATTTAAGCAAATAATGGGAAATATACCAGCAGAAAGAGTATCGCCAGAACGACTGTTTATTACATCAGGAGTAGGTTATTGTGACCCTTTTTGATATGTCAAAAATTATATTCTGATAATGCAACAAATTTCGTTGGAGCCAAGAACATGTTGACCGAATTAAGTGAGAAAATTTTTTCGGATAAGGCGCAAAACAGCATTAAGGGGGCATGTGGCGCGAAGGGAATGAAGCTCAAATTTATTCCGGTTAGGGCACCAGACTTTGGAGGCCTTTGGGAAGGGGCGGTGAAATCTGCAAAGCATCTGTTGCTAAGAAGCGTATCAACAACATCTCTGACATATGAAGAACTGGAAACAGTCATAGCAGAAGTCGAAGCAATTTTGAATTCACGCCCTTTAACCTCTATGTCAAATGATCCTAATGACCTCACAGCATTAACACCTGGTCATTTTCTAATCGGCGAATCCCTGACTGCTCAAGTGGATGCGTGTGCACCTAAACTGAAGACAACTCTTAGTACAAGATGGAAATTAGTATCCGAACTAAAGCATGAATTTTGGAAAAGATGGAACGTGGAGTATTTAAATCAATTACAACACAGACAAAAATGGACGAAGCAAATCGCTGATATTAAGAAAGACACGCTGGTAATCTATTAAAACTGACAACGTGCCAGCACTCAACTGGCCTCTGGGAAGAGTGACCAAAATATACCGCGGTCCTGATGGAGCAGTACGAGTAGTGGATCTAAGAACCACATCTGGTATGCTTCGTCGACCAATCCACAATTTAGCCCCATTAATGATTCTAGCCCAGCTACAACTACAGATGAAGGGTCAACTAGCTCAGTGGCTCAGAAACATTCACACGAAGGAGCTGAAATCCCACCGAAGCCTCAGAAGGAGCTCATCGAAGAATCTTCTAGCCGTCAAAAAGAAAACGAATAGCTCACACCCCAATGGTGATCAACTGTATAGCTGCTCTTTTCTTACTGGCACTTATATGCGCTGGTTCTATAAATATAACGAGTTTCAACAACGAACTTGGAATATATTTCGATGGAATAGGATTCACTGAGATTTCTCCTACAGCCTGGACGTTAATTGTATATTACGACCTTCTACCACTTCAAAACGAATTAAAGGCCATTGAGAACGGGACAAATGCATTAGACCGCATACATCTGTGAGCAAAAAATAGGAAGACTTTGTTCATAATTTTGAAATTCTTTATTTATTCTGCCAAGTCTATTTCATTCCCCTCAAAGTAATCCCCCCGGCCGCAATACACTTATGCCAACGTTTTTTCCAATCCTCGTAACAGTTCTTAAAGTCAATTTCTGGAATAGCCTTCAATGCGCGTAGCGATTCACGTTTAATGTCTTCAATTGACTAAAAACGGTTTTCCCGGAGCGGTCGCTTGAGTTTGCTGAACAGCCAGAAGTCACACGAAGCTAAATTAGGCGAATACGGTGGTTGTGGAACGATATTGGTTGAATTTTTGGCGAAAAACTTACGAAGAATCAATACGGTATGCGACGGTGCATTATTTGATCTTTTAACATGGTTTACACTGATCCCTCCGATATTCCAACGATATCAGTAAGGGTCTGACTGTTAATCGTCGATTCTCGAACACCAATTCCTTGATTTTATTGACGTATTGATCATCAGTTGATGTTGATACCGTCCTGCACGTGGTTCGTCGTCAACGCGTTTTCGACCCTCTTTGAATAATTTGTACCAATCAAAAACACTTGCTCGCGACATACAATTATCACGGAAGGCCAACGTTTCAGCACCAGAAATTTCATTCCGCACACAAAATTTGATGGAACTTCTTTGTTGAATAATTTCACTCATTGTAAAAATCGTCGAATGCACTTGTTGTACTTCAGAAAGACAAGCGTATACTAACAGGGCAATTCTCGTTGTCAGCTTGAAATGAAATTGTCAAGACAAGTTGTCACAGTGCTCTCAATGCTTTTCAAATTGGTATTCTCGTTGTCAATTGACACAGTGAAAGCTTTAATGCAGTAACATGCTGAAAAGCTTAGTGTTACAGAAACCAAAATGTAATTTTTGACAAATAGCACATGAAATGTTCAAAAGAAAATACGAACGGACTACGGCAGAGCAACTGGCGCACTATGTGCAGTTCATGTCCACCATGTGTAGAATGTGCTGAATGTTAAAGAATATAAAATGTATATTATTATTTATTTAAATTTTACTATTTAAATTGCTTATTCAATAATTAAAATTGTTATTTAATTTATATATTATTTGTTTAAAATCAGATCCTGAAACATCTTTCAATGTAAGTAGCACCAAAGAATATGTAATAATATATTTATATTATATATTTATATTATAAAATATTTTAATTGAAAGTGTTTCAGGAGCTGGTTTTAAACAAATAATATATAAATTAAATAACAATTTAAATAAATAACAATAAATAAATTAAAAATAACAATTAAATTTTCTGTTTCTCTTCTGCTCATTTGCTGTTTTGTTCTGAAAATTTAGCTGTCAGCACCTATTTGGCTCTTGACAAAATGTAAAGAAAAGAGCTTGAAAAGAAAAGAGGTGACAGCCAGAATTCGAATATTGACAATTTGCTAAAAATCTGCGCTGTTAACTAAAAGTTGACAACGAAAGACTAATGATTACTTTGATGTGATATTTGCCACAGGATTTCCGCGCAAAATTGAAATTAAGAAGTCTTACTCTTTTTTGCTCACAGGTATGTCGGAAACTAAAGGATAATAAACCTTGCCTCGCCTTAACAGCGCACTTTAGAGCATTAAGGAATGAATTGCAAGTTGACAGCGACATCCTACATAGTACTGGCAAAAAACGAGCAGGCTTAGACATTGTTGGAAGTGTCGCCCGCTACGAATGTCCACCATCATCAACAAAGACCGAAACAATGAAGAATTCCTCCTGGAGTTAATGAAAAATCAAACCTCCATAATAGATTCAACAATAAATATTGTCAAGAGAAAGGAATTGAAATCACAAGTGACACGCACGTTTTTTATTGATATAGATATGCTTTATTAGTTTACATAATACATTAATTGTAAAATTTCGTTGAGCGAACGGCTTCGCGGGAGCAACCACACACACGCTGTCAAAAGTACGATGATATGACAGAACTTTACGGATGATGTACGGCCCACGGTACTTGGGTTCTAATTTTCTGGATTGGCCTACAGCTGCTGGCTCGTTCTCGATGACAACCAGTTCATTCTCGGAGTATACTTTTGGAGTTGCATGTTTACTATCGAAACGTCGCTTCCATTTTGCACGTTCAAGGTTTATACTGCCTGTAGAGCTGAGCGATATTTCACGACCTGTGATTTTGTCACAGGTACACAAAATCACGAGTCACAGTTGCGATTCAAAGCGCTCCGAACCTGTGACTCGCTGTCACAGGTAGAGCGGAACGATACTTAACGAACTGTGATTTCATTGAAATGCAACCACGAGTCACAGTTGGTATTGAAACGCTCCGAACCTGTGACGGCCTGTCACAGGTTCGGAGCGTATTTTACAGCCTGCGAATTCGTTGAAATGAAATCACGAGTCACAGTTTGCTGGTTATTTGCCGTTTCGTTATTGTTACAACGAGTTATTGTTCCAACTAGAAGCAGTGATGCCCTTTTTTGTGCAATTTGTCGCAATCAGGGATTTCCTGTCTGGATTTTGTGGGATTACCTGTTTTACTAGATATTTTGCGATATTTGTACGATATTTTGGATACTACTGAAGACATTAAGGAAAGTTTCTATGTGTAAATATCTATGTAGCCGTTGTTTTTTCATCCTTAGACTATGATCATGCAGATCAAATACAAATTTTAAAAATGCGTATTGTAAAATACGGAATGAACTTAATAACATGTTACACTTTCAATACGATTTTGCCCTCATTATTTTGAAAAAATACAAATATGAATTTGGTAATAAAATATTAATACAAGAATGTTTTTTATACATATAAAACATGTATATATCAGTAGTTTCAACTACTTAAAATTGGTTTTTGTATTCATGAAGTATGACTTCAGTAAAATATGAATGCTTTTAAAATTAACGAATGTTCATAGCTTCACTTCGTTCCTATAGCAAAAGCTATAGCTATATTCTATATTCTCCAGAGCTGGGCAAATACTGACAGATCGTCGAAGCAGTCTGAGCGACAACAAATTGCATATGTTAGTATTTTTAAATACTAATTATAAATACTTTAATTAATGTTAATTCATGTTATTAATTAATGGTATTAATATTAAATAATTATTAAATTAATGTTTCATTATAAATGAAATAAATATTTCTGTATTTTTGATTTCCCGAATATATATTTCTCTTCATTAGTTGTTATTTTCAATTTGTAACTGTCATTTCCGTAATCGTTCGTTTCTTGTTTCCTCTGTTGCATACTGTAGGTAGAAATCTAGCAAGTTTTTGCGCACTCGTTTTATAGCGAATGCCTTGTCACGAGTCACGGGTTTTTGTACCTGTGACAGTACTGTCACAGTCACAGGTCGGAGCTGCTCCGGAAAAATCACGGAATCGCTCACCTCTAACTGCCTGTTCATGTTTTTCAGCCGAGGTTAATGTAGATTGATTGTCCTCTATATCATTGTGAATGGCGGAAATAAGTTCATTCTGGATGACATCTCGGAGCGTATAATTAAATACGAGCTCATTTGGGCTGAAACCCGTCGATCCGTTTTTCTGCGAATTTACGGTCCACTGGAGATCTCTAAGCGTCAGATCCAAGTCTTTAGATTCTTCCGTGGTTGTTCCAATAACTGAACTCGGACCTCTCTGCTCTTAATGCTTGGGCTGACAAGAACTTACTTCGCATAAATCCCGCCATATCAAAGATTTTGCCTATTATGGGGCAACCCTGTGTTCATGATGATTATCCCCCACTGTTTATTGGTGCTGTGCAGTTGGAATCTGTGTGCAAAGTTAAGAACCTTGGTTTTATAATTAACTTGGAGTTTACTTGTACTCCACTTGTGATCAGGCGTCAACTTATTAAACAGTTGATTATGCCGCACTGTGCTCTATTGCTATAGTTTTTGGCCGTTTAGACTCTCTTTCCCAACATAATATCCTTGTGGCTTTCAACAGTGCTTCAGGATATGTGTATGCAGTCTCGCGTTTTGACCATTTCTCAGCGTTGAGTTTTTCTGCGTAGTGTTCAGTTCAGACTCTCCTCTTCTCCCTATTTCTCTCTTTTCTATTCTCACCTTCTATCCTCACCTACATAGTTCTTAAGTTATGTACCAATAATAACACTGGCCGACAGCCATTTTGTAACGGACTGTTTGACAGCATATTCTAAAGGATTTTGGTCCGCTGATTCCAAAAATGATAAAATAAAAAAATGAAACGAGCCGTTTTCGAGATAATCGGTTTTTAAATTTTTGGCCACTTTACGTTAAGGTCCATCCACTTGAAGAGCCACTACAACTGACATATGTAACCGATTCGATTACAATTAAGAATTAAAGAGGAAGGATGCACGCATATTTTTTGCTAACAATGTTTTAAAATCCGAAAGATAGTTTAAAAGCTTTCGCTGAAATCGTAACTTCAAAAGAGGAATTTTTTAAGAAAAAAGGCAAAAAACTGCTATATATCTGTATGTAAAAATATGTTCCCGAAACTTTTTTACCCTTTTTATTTTTTATATCGATAGATTGGACATTTGCGCGAATTTTAAGCCTAATATCAAAAAAATCTGCACAGAAATGGTTTCTTGGTGCGCGTTTAAGTAAATTCAGTGCTTTTCGCAAAAAATACTACATTTTGAAAAAAAGATAAATAAATACATTTTAAATTAAAAATGATTTTTATTTGTGCTTCTTCGCTTATATAAGTGGGTTGGTGTTTCCCTAGTCAAAATGCAGCAATAGTCCGCCATCATAGTTGCACCCCAGGATCCTTCATAGCGCTTTTCAATTGCCATCATTTGATATTAGGCTTAAAATTCGCGCAAATGTCCAATCTGTCGATATAAAAAGGGTAAAAAACTTTCGGGAACATATTTTTACCTACAGATATATAGCAGTTTTTTTCCTTTTTTCTTAAAAAATTCCTCTTTTGAAGTTACGATTTCAGCGAAAGCTTTTAAACTATCTTTCGGATTTTAAAACAATGTTAGCAAAAAATATGCGTGCATCCTTCCTCTTTAAACGAATCGGTTGCATATGTCAGTTGTAGTGGCTCTTCAAGTGGATGGACCTTAACGTAAAGTGGCCAAAAATTTAAAAACCGATTATCTCGAAAACGGCTCGTTTCATTTTTTTATTTTATCATTTTTGGAATCAGCGGACCAAAATCCTTTAGAATATGTTGTCAAACAGCCCGTTACAAAAAAAAAGTGTTAATTTGTAGGCTAGTGTAATTATAAAATTTGTTAATTATCATGCTCATTGTTTCTGTATGTACTATAAAATACCCTAGTCTTAGTGTACTTTTGTAAAGTAAACAAATAAATGAAAAAATGAAATGAAATATGTCTCGAACGCTTTAGAAGTGAATGACGTACCTCTATCAGAAACAATTTGCGACGGACTTCCGAAGTAGCATGACATTTTGTTGAGTGTTTTCAATACATGGATGGTTTTAGTATCTCGAACTGCTTTGACTACTAAAAATTTGCTAAATGCGTCGGAAATTACATAGGAAAGTACATAGCAATTTCCGCGTTTACTACGGACAAATGGGCCCATATGGTCTATGTGGATCAAATGAAATGGTATTGGATTAATTGGACTGTAGTGAAGACAACTTTCAGTCTTTCCTGAACGATGCTTTTTATAACAGCACTGGGTACATGATGAAATATACTGTTTAACGTATTTTCTCATTTTCGGAAACCAATATGTCTGTTGAAGTCGTTCTAACGTTTTTACGATCGCTTGATGACCTGCCCGGTCATGGCAGTATTGCAAAACACGCCAACGTACAGCTTTTGGTACGACGAATTTTGTACCATTAGTCTGCTTTCGATATAATCGGTGATTTTCAAGTAAGTAGTCGTTCTTTATATTTTCTTCTTGCGGAGATTTCAACGAACCGTTTAAGACTGCTATTATTTCACGAAGTTTATCGTCCTGCAACTGCATTGTTAGCAACCAGTCATTGACATCGGTGGTCACCTTTAATACAACGCCTGCTGGTTCAATTTCTCTGCTAGGTTCATCAGGCATACGACTAAGCGCGTCGACGTGTTGTAGACGTGTACCTTGACGATGAGTACATTCGAAATCATATTCGAGTAGTTTACCACCATCGAGCAATTTTGGGTTTAAGTTCTTTATTAGCTTTCGCGTGTGCTATAGTGGAACAATCTGTGACTACGAGAAAACGTTTACCAAGTAAATAAATAAACCGCTCCAACGTTTCTACAACTGTAGTGAAACACAGGATTCCAGGTTTTATCGTCATATGATCTGTATGTACTTCGTGTTGTACGTTTGGATCATATAATGCAAGTACCGGCTCAACTGTTAATGCGTTGATGAGCTTTGAAAATGCGTCCTGTTGTTCGTTTCCCCAAACAAAGTGATCGATTTCGTTTTTATGAAGAAGCTTCGTCAGAGGCTTAGCAATGAGGGAATAATTTTCGACAAATTTTCGGAAAAACCCTATCAGACCTAGGAGTCTTCTTACCTCAGTTATGTTCTTTGGTACAGAAAAGTTCATTATTGCGCCTATTTTTTTCTTACCGGGAGTAATTCCATTTTTGTCAATTGGAACATTTATTTTTCCCGTGCACATGTATTCACCGCCTGCAAAAGCATGTAATAACGAATTATGTTCCTGCCGTTTCGCAACTATTTCAGCGAATGATTTTCTTACGAGAGTACATGTACATCCCGGGTCTACAATTGATTTTGTCTCACGTCCATTCACTCTAATAGGTTTTTTGAGATTGTCAACACTTTTAATCTGACCCGGAGTATGTAAAATTTTATTGACACTTTTCGCTTTTACCACGCACTATGTGGTAAAAAAATTTATGTATAAATTGCGACCACGAAACAAAAATACATTGTTGGGAGTCAATCCTCAGCTTTGCCGAACCACGCATTTTTTGCATAGACGGTTGCACATAATTTGACGCGGTCGTATATACTGTGTGTACGGGCGACGATGATAAAAGAGGGTCAAAATGCGATGACGCAAAACTAGTGTTGGGAATTATAGTTCACTACAGAGAGCGATCTTTCTAGTTCAATCAGCTGTCGTGAACTAGTTCGTTCATATAGTTCACTCGGTCATTTAGTTCAGTAGTTCGTTCGCTCATTTAGTTCAGTACTTTACGCGGTAATTTAGTTCGTTAGTTCTTATAAGAGATAACGAGATGAGAAAATCGGTTTGATATTTAATTGGCAATATCTAATACTGAATACATCATTAAATTATATATTGTTAGATTTTTAGTAACATTTTTTCCATTCTTAATTTTTTTTTATAATAAAATATATAATTAACCTACCTATATACATATTTATCACAATATTAAGAAAGTAGAGTGTCTTACCATTATAAGGAGGTGTATTCTATCGTAATCAGCGGAGGAAAATCCATTGTAAAGCTTACACTCACGTAAGTACCAAACGCATGCTACATAAATTCTGCTACTTATTACGGAAAACGAGAAATTACGAAAAATTCTTTTGAAAAATTGCGCTTGCTTTATATAAATGAAAGAAAATTCGAGAACCTTTCCAACACCAATGACATGTAGCTATCTGCTACAGTTCATGAGATATAGGTCTGAAATTCCAAACTTTAAAGACACATAACTCGGAAAAAAGACGAGAGCTACACTAACTGATATTGTTGTTGTGGTCCCAACAATAAACAAACAACAACGACAGCAAAAAAAACTAAAAAATCGGAGTTATGTCATTGTGCCTGAATTGTGCCAAGATTTCAAATAAATATTTCGTTTGGAAACATCGTCTGAATCTCTTGATCTAACGAACTGAAACATACAGAAAAACTAACGAGCAGCTGAACTGAAACGAACTGCTGAACTAAAAGAATGAAAGACCTACTGAACTAGAAGACCGACTGAACTAGAAGAGCGACTGAACTAAAAAACCGAGTAAACTAAAAGAGCGATTGAACTAAAAGAGCGACTGAACTTAAAGACCGAGTGAACTAAAAGAGCGACTGAACTAAAAGACAGAGAAAACTAAAAGAGCGATTGAACTAAAAGAGCGACTGAACTAAAAGGCCGAGTGAACTAAAAGAGCGATTGAACTAAATGAACTAAGAACTGTGAACTAGATCTCATAGTTCACGCAAGTGATTCGTTCAATTGAACTAATTCGTTCACGAACTACCCAACTCTAGCTTATATACACCAGAGCATCGAAGCACTTGATCACTTTCATAGCCACTGGAGAATTTGAGGATAATTGGAGCTGGCCGAGTTCGCTCTTTGACTTTATTTTTTGAAAAGTTATGCATACGGAATATACTCTTGAGTGGAGGAGGCCTACAGCTCACAGTAAAACAAATATTATTGTTCAAAGCCGTTAAGTTTTCTGCACTACTCTCAGGAATTCCGTGTATCACCATGTAGCGACTTCTTTTCATTCAAAGGCGCCGATTTTGTCGTTCGCTATACTTAGGGCCTCGCCAAGCGAAGCAATTTTTGCAGTTTGCCAGTTTCAACTTTCTCAACTCGAACTACAATATGTTGGTCTGTCAATGTGCCCTTAATGTCCATTGTTTTGTACAATTGTAGAAGGTTGTTATCGCCGTTGGGGAGCAACAGTCCTGGCGATATATGGTTTTTAATTTCCTTTAATTGCTCTTGTAGTTGTTTTGGCGTCAGCCGTAGTGAACTGACGCGCTCATGATGTACAGCAGTCATTAAATCCAAGATTGCGGTTTGAACTCTTCTTAGATTTACGGCCATCGCTGAGAGTTGTGTGGAAAGCGATATATATCATTGGAAGATTTTGCAATGGTTGATTTCATACATTAGTTCAGCAAGTTGACCATTAATATGTTTCAGATTAGCTTGTGTCAACGCAACCCTAGACCAGAAAGAGTGTTAACTTCGGCCTGGCCGAAGTTCATATACCCTACACACGTTTATTTGAAAATTAGGCGTGGTAATGGTCCGATTGCCCATTTTCAAAACCGATAAGTTTCTGATGATAGACAACATTAGTGCCAAATTTGATGAAAATATCTCTATTCGTTCTCCTGTAATCGAGTTTTATTTAATTAGTGGGCGGACCACGCCTATTTTTGGTAGTCTGTTTTGGTCAGAGACAGTGGACTTCTGGACAAAATTTCAACCCCAAATTCGTTCTACAAGCTGAGAAATTGAGCTATAAGCATGGATGAATTTATATTTATTATAAAAAGTAGGCGTGGCAACGGTCCGATTTTGCCCAATACCGATGAGTTTCTAATGATAGACAATATTCGTACCAAGTTTAATGAAGATATCTCTATTCGTTCTCTTGTAATCGTGATTTCCACAGACAGACCGACGGACATGGCTAAATCGACTCAGGAGGTCACGCTGATCAAGAATATATATACTTTTCTATACCTGTCACGCCTCCTTTAATGCGTTACAAACGGAAGCAGTAAGTGAATATACCCAATTCACTTCGTGTGTAGGGTATAAAAAAGGAATGAATGCAACCCTGCTATAAATTATCGTTCGTTCTGTCATTCATCGTACTTTTGACAGCGTGTGTGTGGTTGCTCCCGCGAAGCCGTTCGTCAACGAAATTTTACAATTAATGTATTAATTTTTTTATGAAACTAATAAAGCATATCTATATCAATAAAAAACGTGCGTGTCAATAATTTCGGAAGTGGAATCGAGTTTCGCCTACAAAGTAGTGTAGAATCCGTATTACGCGACATTTCGTATGCGTCATAACAAAAACGAAAGAAATAAAATATATCGAATTCGGGACAGAAATCGTAAAATGTCACTACGAAATAGGAACCTAAAAGAGTTGAAAAACACGTGTAAGGAATTCGGTTAGCCAATATCGGGACGTAAAAATCAACTCATTGAACGAATAATGGAGCATACGAATGCTGAAATGAGTGATTCGGTAAACAAAAATGCTAAAAACAATTAGTGAGATACATGCGCAAATATGTACTCCTCGTCAGCCGGTTATTGGCAATAACGCAGTGCGTGAGGAGCGCGAGGTGCTATGTGTGGACTGTCGTGTGGAGTGTGGATTGCTGCCTGGCAAAGCGTGTGCCCCTCTGCCCTCGTTTGGTGAAGCGTGTGCCCCTCTGCCCTCGTTTGGCGAAGCGTGTGTACTTGACATTGTTGTTGTTGTTCTTTTTTCATTTCTCAACGGACTTTTAGAACTTATTGTTTTGTACAAAATCATAATGTAAACAAACGCAACTGGTCATGTAGAATATGGACGAATTTGTTTGTATATTGAACTTTGAGTGGATGCAGATGGCTGGATATAGAGTGAGAATGAGATAGTCTTTGTTGTGAGAGTGAGAGTGTTGCTCTTTTTAATAGTCAAATAATTTATTGTGGTTGGGGTCTCTGCAGCTCGATCCGTGAGCATAAAATTAGCTCCAGCGAGTATAAAGAATCAATTTTAAAAGTGTTGCCAAAGAGTAAAGATTGAATTTTTGTTAATAAACGTGTTCTAAAAGTTGATTGAAAAGTTTGATTCTTATCTTTATAATATGCTACCCAATGAATACCAGGACCCTTAGATGTATCAAGATTAACGATTCCAGATTCTTGTTGATAAGAATGCTTTGGTAAGCTATCTCGCATAAAAATACCTCGAAAGTGTGGTAAATTCTTTGTATATTTCATCAAATCTAGGTTTGTTAGAGCTCTGTTGGGTGGATTCTTCAAAAGTTTTTTGGTTGAGGACTATAATATAATCCCAATCCTTTTTTGTAGGGTTTAAGATACAAGCCTTTACCAATAGCAATTGCTTCCATAGTTTGATTATGTCGATTTGCTTCTTTCAATTGTTTTCTTGCAGAGTTGGCTTCGTTAGTTGCTTTCGCGATTGTAGCACCACCAGATGCTAAACCACCAACGGCTCCAAGAGCTGTTAAAATGGGTACTAGTGGTAGAAAACCTTTTGGGAATAGTAGGATGATAACACGTGGAATATATATCATGGATTTTATACGTCCAAAAGACTTTTTGATTACACCTTGTGCCATTTTAATAGCATTGGGGATATCTTCTGGTTGCTTGATAATTTTCAAAGCATTTTTAAGAGTTTTTATAAAAATTTTCTTTACACAACATTTTTTCACAAGTTCTGTGTATTACTATAAGCAATGTCGTGCTCTCTACATGCAGCGTCCAGTGGATTGATTCCTGTATCTCCTCTTTCTAACCGTTTTTTTAGTTTAGTTCCTGGGCCACAAAATTGATAGCCCGGTAAATGAAGTTCAACTGGTAGAGAATTTATAGTTTTATTTAAAAGACCTCTTCCAATTACTGGTTGATTAAGACTGAAATTACTTTTATAAAGGATGATCATTGTTTTTTTATATTATATATATATATTTTATATAACTCTCCAATTGAACTGTTTCGATATAAATGAATATAAAGGTTTGATTATTATGTATTTATATCAAATGCGGATCGTCAAGCAAGACAAAAATATTACTGTGAAAAATATGGATCTTGTTACAATAATGCGACGAAACTCAGACACAGTAAACTTCTGTCGAATTCAATTAGATGTCTTGTGGGACCCTCGAATTGCGGAAAGACTAATGTCACATTGAGTTTAATAGAAAGTCCAAATGGCCTAAAGTTTGCCAACATATATTTGTACTCAAAATCATTATATCAACCTAAATATGAATATCTAAAACGGTTAATAAAACCAATTCAAAATATGGGATTCTTTACGTTTTCCGAGAACGAAGAAGTGCTCAAGCCGAATGAAGCAAAAACCAACTCAATAATGATATTTGATGATGTAGCTTGTGAGAAGCAAAACAACATTCGAGAATACTTTTGTATGGGCAGACACAAATCTATTGATTGTTTTTACTTATGCCAAACATATAAAAGAATTCCCAAGCATTTAGTGCGCGATAATGCTAACATGATTATTATGTTTAAGCAAGATGAGATGAACATGAAGCACATATATAATGATCATGTCAGAACAGATATGGCTTATAAAAAATTTATTAATATATGCAGAGAATATTGGAAAGATAAATATGGATTTCTTGTAATAAGCAAAGACGATTCAATTGATGGTGGACGTTACAGAAAGGGATTTGATACATACATTCACCTATAATATGGCTGGTTACCATTATATTCATATTAGTATGCTACTTAGCTTTCAACTGATAACATTGATATAACTAAACTGTTCAAAAGCTGTTCAAAAGGTGTTCAGAGCTGTTCAAAAGCTGTTCAGAGCTGTTCAAAAGGTGTTCAAAAGCTGATCTGATATATTGTATGTTGTTGCTAAAATGGATGAGAAGATATTAAAAGACCTGATCAAAACTACACGTATATTAAAACAGAAAATCAGTCATCATTTTGCTCTCGCGAACAATAGACGTTATAATGTCATCTGGTGCCTGCGCTTTTTGTGAAAAACAAATTTTAACTGAGAGTGAAATTAACTGTAGTTTCTGCAGATGTAAATTTCACAATAACTGTGATAATATTGATGAAAAATCAGTTAAAATTTTAATCAATTGTCATAGTTTGGTTTATCTTTGCCCGGGCTGTAAAATTATTGCAGGGCAAATCTTCAATAATCATATTAATTTGCAAATGAAATTAGACTCAATTAATGAAAAAATTACAAATATAGAGACTAAATTAAGTGCTACTACAAACAAAGTGCCGTTAACTTCGAATTCTGCTTCTCGCATAAATAAACAAGTGAAGCATACTGGGAAACAGGTTTCGTCTTCTTCTAGTGTTGTTGCTGCTATTGCTGCTGATAATAACTCTGCTTTGCAAGTTGCTGATGATGTTCCTGCTTCCTCTTCTTATGCAAGTGTTATAAAAGTTAATCCTTCCATTGAATGTGGTGTACAGGGTGCTGCACCAAATTATGAATGGGTAACAATTCGTAATAAGAATGTAAAAAAGAATGCTCCATTGGAAACTCCTATTCATAAACGGAAAACTATTGTTGGTACAAATCAGTCCGCTGTTCTCGATGTTAGTCCGAAGAAGAAGTGGCTCCATATTGGTTATTTTAAACCAACTGTCACATCTGAAAATATTCTTTCATATGTTTCGGAAAGTTGTAAGATAGATTTGAAGTATCTTGCTTGCTTTAAGTTAGTGAAGAAGGATGTCGACTCAGCTGAATTAACTAAAATCAGCTTCAAACTCGGAGTTGATGAGGCCTTTTATACTGTGGTCAATGATCCGTCTTTGTGGCAAGTAAACATTAAAGTTCGTCCTTTTCGATTTATGGGGAAGTCAGATGCAGTAAATCTGAATTAAAATCGAAGTCTACACAAAATACTGCTAACGTATCGGATGCATCATGCATAAAATTTTATTACCAAAATATACCTGCGATGCGTACGAAGATACAGGATGTCAATTCTTACTGTACAAATAGTGATCTGGATGTAATAATTTTAGTTGAAACTTGGCTTAATGCCGACTTCTACGACGGCGAAATTATGGACTCAACTGTTTTCCACATCTATCGTAAAGACAGAAATGTTGCGTTAACGGGCCATACAAGAGGTGGTGGTGTACTTATTGCTGTAAGGAAGACCTTGTGCTCTTCGCTATGCATCATTTATGATTTAGATGGTCTACTGGATCACCTATCAATTTTTATTTATACATCACGTGGCAATTTGTATATTTGTGCGCTTTATATACCGCGAAACAGTTCATCATTAGTTTATGATGCACATATGGATATTTTAAATTCGCTGTCTTCAAACATGAATCCGAATGACTCTCTCTGCGTTGCTGGAGATTTCAATTTGAGTTCAATTATGTGGAACCCTGCTCCAGTTGGTCTTAGTTTATTACCTAATAATGTAAATCGGCTCTATGAGATGAACTTGGTGGATATTATTTACAACATTGATTTGGTCCAGATAAATTTCATTTATAATAGACTTAAAAAAATGTTAGATGTAATATTTGTTACTAAATCACTTAAATTCAATCTCTGTGAATGTCTTACACCGATTTCTCCTACAAATATTCATCACTCTGCAATATTATTCGATTTATCATTTTATATTTTCCATCCATTGGATCATCTAAATGAAAGAGTTTTTTGTTATAAAAAATGTGATTTTCAATCTATTAATACTCTCATTGAGGAAGTTGATTGGAAAGTTTTATTTGACCACAAAGATGTTTCTGCTTGCTATAAAATTTTTCTAAACTTGTTAAGTAATATTCTCTCTGGGTATTTTCGATTAACCAAAGTAATACACAAACTCCCATGGTATACTAAGGGTTTAAAAAAAATTAAAAATCTCCGCAATAAATTCCTAAATAAATTTAAAATTACTAATAATTTGGAATTTAAAGAAAAGTCTATGTTTTATTCTCGGGAATTCAATTTTTTTTAAAATAAATTCCTATATAAACAATATATCTTGAACATTGAGAGTAATATCAAATTTAATTCCAAATCGTTTTGGTATTATATAAAAATTAAAAGAGCTTCTACTGACATTCCGACTTTATTGTCGTTTGGTGGAAGAGATTCTTTTAGCCTTCAAGACTCTGTCAATTTATTTGCCGAATATTTCCGTTCAAATTTTGATCCAGAAAATTGTAACATTGATCCAAATTTGTTGGACCATATTGAACCATCTGTAGATTTCGGTAAATTTTTATTAGGTACAGATGATATTACAAGGGGCATTTCCTGAAGTCTTCTCATCGACCTGATATTGATGGCCTGAGCTCTCGTATTTTGAAAGAATGTGCTACTTCTATTTCACATCCACTTTGTATAATCTTTAATTTATCTCTTACATCTGGACATTTTATTGATAGATGGAAAATTTCACACATTTTACCTATTTATAAGTCTGGTAACAGACACTTGATTGAGAATTATAGACCTATATCTAAATTATCAAATATATCTAAAATTTTTGAAAAAATCATTAAACAAAAACTATATTTTTCTGTTAAATCTCTTCTTTGCGAGTGCCAACATGGTTTTGTACCTGGTCGGTCGACTACTACTAACCTTACTGTTTTTAACTATTGTATCAAAGCCTTCGAGGAACATTGCCAAGTTGATGTAGTTTATTCCGATATTTCGAAAGCCTTTGATAGAATTTCCCATAAAATCTTGCTACTTAAGTTAGATAAAATGGGATTAAATTCTACTTTCTTAAATTGGGTTACATCTTACTTAACCAATAGATCATCGTACGTAATTATTGAAAATTACAAATCCTTTTCATACATTGCCACATCTGGAGTACCTCAAGGTAGTATATTGGGGCCTCTGCTTTTCTTACTTTTTATAAACGATATTTCCTCATGTTTCCACTCTGTAAAATTTCTGCTGTTCGCGGATGACCTTAAAGTATTTTTTAAAATCAACTCGGTTTCTGATAGTATTTTAATGCAAAATGAATTAAACGTACTATATAATTGGTTCAAAATTAATAATTTTGTTCTTAACCTTAATAAGTGTAATCATCTCACATTTCATAAAATTAGATCTCCAATATTAACAGTTTATACATTCAATAATATTCATATTAAATCTGTAGTCCAAATACGTGACTTAGGAATTCTATTCAATTCTAAGTTGACGTTTAATGAGCACATCAATAAGATTGTTATTAAATCTTATTCATTATTAGCTTTCATAAAACGAAATTCCGTTAATTTTTCTGATCCTTATACCTTCAAGAGTTTATACTCATCCATTGTCAGAACTCATCTCGAATATGTCTCCTTTGTTTGGAGTCCTTATTACACCACGCATATAAAACGTATTGAATCAATTCAGCGGAGATTTTTGAAATTTGTCTTACGCCGACAGTTCTCAAATCCATGTCCTCCTTACAGTACTCGTTGTCTTCTGTTAAATATTTGCCCGCTCGAACTCCGAAGAGATCATCATGCGGTCATGTTTGTGTATGTATATTGCCCTTTTTTGCTTAATTTAATTACTTTCAATATTCCGATTAGACGTCTAAGATCTTTTGAATATTTCTATGTAAGTCAGTCAAATTCTAACTATAGTAGAAATGAGCCTATTAATAGAACTTTAATAACTCTTAACAATATTTACAAAAATGAAACCATTGATTTCATTTTAATTCACAAACTGCCATGGTATACTAAAGGTTTAAAAAAAATTTAAAATCTCCGCAATAAATTCCTAAATAAATTTAAAATTACTAATAATTTGGAATTTAAAGAAAAGTCTATGTTTTATTCTCGGGAATTCAATTTTTTAAATATTTTCCTATATAAACAATATATCTTGAACATTGAGAGTAATATCAAAATTAATTCCAAATCGTTTTGGTATTATATAAAAATTAAAAGAGCTTCTACTGACATTCCGACTTTATTGTCGTTTGGTGGCAGAGATTCTTTTAGCCTTCAAGACTCTGTCAATTTATTTGCCGAATATTTCCGTTCAAATTTTGATCCAGAAAATTGTAACATTGATCCAAATTTGTTGGACCATATTGAACCATCTGTAGATTTCGGTAAATTTTTATTAGGTACAGATGATATTACAAGGGGCATTTCCTCACTGAAGTCTTCTCATCGACCTGATATTGATGGCCTGAGCTCTCGTATTTTGAAAGAATGTGTTACTTCTATTTCACATCCACTTTGTATAATCTTTAATTTATCTCTTACATCTGGACATTTTATTGATAGATGGAAAATTTCACACATTTTACCTATTTATAAGTCTGGTAACAGACACTTGATTGAGAATTATAGACCTATATCTAAATTATCAAATATATCTAAAATTTTTGAAAAAATCATTAAACAAAAACTATATTTTTCTGTTAAATCTCTTCTTTGCGAGTGCCAACATGGTTTTGTACCTGGTCGGTCGACTACTACTAATCTTACTGTTTTTAACAACTATTGTATCAAAGCCTTCGAGGAACATTGCCAAGTTGATGTAGTTTATTCCGATATTTCGAAAGCCTTTGATAGAATTTCCCATAAAATCTTGCTACTTAAGTTAGATAAAATGGGATTAAATTCTACTTTCTTAAATTGGGTTACATCTTACTTAACCAATAGATCATCGTACGTAATTATTGAAAATTACAAATCCTTTTCATACATTGCCACATCTGGAGTACCTCAAGGTAGTATATTGGGGCCTCTGCTTTTCTTACTTTTTATAAACGATATTTCCTCATGTTTCCACTCTGTAAAATTTCTGCTGTTCGCGGATGACCTTAAAGTATTTTTTAAAATCAACTCGGTTTCTGATAGTATTTTAATGCAAAATGAATTAACCACGTATTTGGACTACAGATTTAATATGAATATTATTGAATGTATAAACTGTTAATATTGGAGATCTAATTTTATGAAATGTGAGATGATTACACTTATTAAGGTTAAGAACAAAATTATTAATTTTGAACCAATATTAATTATATTGGGGCCTCTGCTTTTCTTACTTTTTATAAACGATATTTCCTCATGTTTCCACTCTGTAAAATTTCTGCTGTTCGCGGATGACCTTAAAGTATTTTTTAAAATCAACTCGGTTTCTGATAGTATTTTAATGCAAAATGAATTAACCACGTATTTGGACTACAGATTTAATATGAATATTATTGAATGTATAAACTGTTAATATTGGAGATCTAATTTTATGAAATGTGAGATGATTACACTTATTAAGGTTAAGAACAAAATTATTAATTTTGAACCAATTAATTTTGGTTCAAAATTAATAATTTTGTTCTTAACCTTAATAAGTGTAATCATCTCACATTTCATAAAATTAGATCTCCAATATTAACAGTTTATACATTCAATAATATTCATATTAAATCTGTAGTCCAAATACGTGACTTAGGAATTCTATTCAATTCTAAGTTGACGTTTAATGAGCACATCAATAAGATTGTTATTAAATCTTATTCATTATTAGCTTTCATAAAACGAAATTCCGTTAATTTTTCTGATCCTTATACCTTCAAGAGTTTATACTCATCCATTGTCAGAATTCATCTCGAATATGTCTCCTTTGTTTGGAGTCCTTATTACACCACGCATATAAAACGTATTGAATCAATTCAGCGGAGATTTTTGAAATTTGTCTTACGCCGACAGTTCTCAAATCCATGTCCTCCTTACAGTACTCGTTGTCTTCTGTTAAATATTTGCCCGCTCGAACTCCGAAGAGATCATCATGCGGTCATGTTTGTGTATGATTTAATTAATGGAAATTTAAATTGCCCGTTTTTGCTTAATTTAATTACTTTCAATATTCCGATTAGACGTCTAAGATCTTTTGAATATTTCTATGTAAGTCAGTCAAATTCTAACTATAGTAGAAATGAGCCTATTAATAGAACTTTAATAACTCTTAACAATATTTACAAAAATGAAACCATTGATTTTTATATGCCTAGACATTTATTTTCTAATACTAGTTTAAATCTAATTAAACTTTCTATTTCTAGTCTGTAAGTAATATATGTAATAATATGTTTCGAGGACTAAATAAATACAAATACAAATACAAATACAAATTTAAGAATATAAAATTAGGAAAAGCAGATTTAAAGAATGAATTAGAAAAGACATTTAGCCACATCACAAAACCTCTGAAAGAAATAGTTAAGCACTCCAATACAAATTCTAATAAGAATAAGCATAACATTAAAAACAATAACGTACCACTAAAAGTAAAAACAAGTACTCCAGCTAAAGCACGAAAAGTCGATTTTTCAAACGAAACTCTTATCAATAATAATGACGATGAAGACGACGACTTTTTCTCTCAAATAGAAGATGCAAAAGATATAGTGAATAAATCAAGCGAAACTAAATTATTCTCTGAACTCGATACTACAAGCGACGATCCAAAATCTACTGAATCAATTCTCTATTCCGACTTGGAACAACAGAATCAGTTGGATACAACATATGGCCCATACGAGGGATCCGATGGTAAATGGCGAATCGGTAATAGCCCTTTCTTATTACGCGATGATAAAATAATAATATCCGATAATAGTCGGAACTTTACACCTGGATTGATTCAATTATTATTCAGCAAAGAACCATCAAACTATGACGATAAAGATCTACAAGCTTACAAAAGTATTTTAGTAAATACTAGTGCTCACAAACTTAATTTTAACAGCAATGCAAGGCAAAAGAAAGTAAAGCCTTCAAATACACCGACATCATAAAGCCATTATTCAGTGAGATAACGCCATTGACTACCTCACAAAATCAAACTAAGGGAAGCGGTTTAATGAGTGTTAACAAGCAAAAGCCAAACTATATATATTGGGATGATCCAAATGAGTTGGTAGATAGGTTAAGGCTATTAGTATCATCACAATCTGCAGGACACACCAATCACAACAACGAAATAGTTTCAATACTCGAAGAACTTAGGGAAGCTAATATAATTGCATAATTATCATATAAATAACAGCAATTTTCATAAATACATATAATTTTAAAATGAGCGTCGACAAGTTCGGTCATTATTCCATAGAGAAGTCATTAAACAATAAATTAAAAAGAAATTTTACAAGAGCCTTAGGATTCAATTTGGACAATGATAAAAACATGGATCTCCATTGGAAACGCTTAAGGAATATTAATGCTCCTGTAGAAGACAATGATGCAGTAACAAAATCATTTGTTGAATATAGTATGAATCGAATCAAAGTGGAATTTCAAAGAGAAAACAATTTACTAAAGCAAAATATTTACAAAGAAATCAAACAGACGCACATGCAAATTCAAGCAGTGAACTCATTGGTAAAGCCAAAAATAGATAAAGACATTGAAAAAGTTAACAAAAATCATCAATTACTTATTGCAGATAGTATTAAACAGATAAAGGTTGAATTTAAAGACGAAAACGATATACTAAGGGAAAAAATAGACAACGACATTAAGCAAGTCATACAAAAGTCTTCGGTCACTTGTTGGAAATAGTAATACTCAGATAAGGGATTATTTTAGAAACGAAATCCATATACTAGGTGAAAGAATACTTAAAGTCGTATTTCAACGACGATATATGTATGTATGTAAAACTCCGAAACAAGAAACAACACATCGGCAGTAATAACAAGAATTATGCAGATGATATAAGCAAAGGCTTGAGCGGTTTACAAGTTTCGTAAATGAAGAACTAAATAAAGGAAATTCAATAGCTGAAATAGAAGAGAAAATCATCGAGGAGACCCGAAAATCCAAAGTTGCATTAGGAGATAAAATGCTTCAGGAAATATAAAAATGAATAAAAACCCTAATATGTCTATGAAAAGCGGTTTAGTAGAGGAGCTATACATGCAAGCTCGTAATAACTTTAAGCGAAGGCGAGTAATAACCAAGGGAATAGATGATCTCTGGCAAGCAGATTTAGTGGAAATGGGTAGTTATTCTACATATAATGATGGATACCGCTTTCTTCTCAATGTAATAGAGACATTCTCGAAATATGGCTGGACCCTTAAAATCCAAAAAAGCTATTGATGTTACTAAAGCCATGAAATCCCTACTCGATTTAAGAAGAACACCAAGCAATTTACAAACTGATGACGGCAAAGAATTCTTCAACGGAAAATTTGAAAATTTAATGAAAAAATATAACATCAACCATTATTCTTCGTACAGTGTTTTGAAGGCGTCAATTGTTGAACGTTTTAATAGAACGTTAAAGCAGATGATGTGGAAGGAATTTAGCTATCATGGATCATATCGATGGATTGACAAGTACAAAAGCGATCGATCGTACGCGTCACTTGGGTGTAACTGCAACAGTAAAAAATTATGTCTCATTAAATTTGATTCAAAGTAACATGCTCAAAAATGCTGGATGGTTTTCAAAGAATGAACTTAAAATAAAGAAGGGATATTTTAATTTCTGCATACCATTGAAAATGCTATAGGGATTTGCTGAAGACTTTAACAAAATTATTTTAAATTCTAAAAATGAACTTATACTTCTGAGATCGAAATCTGAAGAAAATGCTGTTTATTCAACTGTTGCCACGAAAAATATAAAATTAACTATAACTAATATCACATGGAAAATTCCCCATGGCTGATTTTGCAAAACTACAACTCTTTCAAACGATCCAAAGTGTATAACGACCTTTATTAATAGCATTCCGTAATTGGGATTGTCATATTAATCCGGTACTCACTCAAGGAAACAATCATCTATGGAATGTAAAATTATCACCGCAGAATGAAAGACCACGCTTCATACTTATTGCCTTTCGACGAGATCAAAAATTTCAACATTGCCATTTAACCGATGTAAAAGTACACTTAAATTCTGATACATAGCCCTAGGATGATCTCAATCCGAATTTTGACCGTAATCGTTATGCTCTGCTTTATGATATGTATTTGAAATTTCAACAAAACTAGTTTGCGCGAGTTATATGTTTTATATTTATGTATCTTAAGATACAATATTAAACACAATTTTGTTTTTATTATAATATATTTATTATTTAAAATAAATTTCTACAACAAAGAACAACTGTTCTGTTTGAGTTTGGTCTTAAGACTAACTTAAAACTATTTCGTGAGTTGGAAGGTCACGTCGGAGGCAGAGATTTAGTACAGCATTTTTAGTACACATATTCTTCAGAATATGTATCATATTTCAAATCCATATGTTTTACAAGGGATACTTTGCGAGTTAATGCTTAAGCACTTGTCTCGTTATTTATATCCTTCGTTTGCATATGGGTTTCGAGAGAAATGTAACTAGATCTATAGTGCACAAATCCTGTGAATCGTACAATTTTAAAAAGGATCGAAATTGGAATTCGTTTCTTTATTGCTTGCAACTGTAGCTGTAACGCTACATCTGCAACTCATTAAAGTATTTTATTTATTAATGGTACTTTCTTAAAATGTGAGAAATATCTCCGGTTGCCTCAGACGTAACTCGCGCGATTCCCAACCCCTGTTGCTGCCTGAAGACTTTAAAGATACAGCTCCGATAATAGTGGTGGATGTAACTCATCAAAACGAAGCGATAAAAACTGGACTAATATTCGAAATTCGAATTGAATTTAAGACATCAAAGAATATTCCACCCAATACATCAGCTTACTGCATACTTATATACGATAAGTTGATTGAATACACTCCAGTGACTGGCAAAATTAAAAAAGTTGTGTAAGTGAAATGGAATACCGAAAATTTGTAACCTTGGATGTGCAAGGCTTCAAAGGAAATTCTAATGAGTTTATAGTTAAAGAGTTGACAGTAACCTTCAGCTTTAGTGAATATCAAACTTTGTTATAAAAGCACCGTTTGGTTTTGAAAAATTATCTCTAAAATATAAAAAGCAAGCGAATTGGCTGTATCACAACCATCATGATTTCGTTGGAACGATGGATCTATCTCTTTTAATAGCGTTGTACATTTTTTGAGACTAAATATTAAAAACCAACTTGTATATGTGAAGGAAGTTCAGAAATCGAAATGGATTGAAGAAATTTTGGGGAAACCTGTATTGAATGTAGAAGAATTTGGCTGCGAGAATCTGGAAACTCTTAGAGATACATACTTACTACAAAAGATATGCCATTCTCATAATGGTTGCTGTGCACTAGAAAATGTACTTAGAAACTTCATCTTACATCGATAAATAAAACACATCACTTTGAATTTTTAAAATATATTATACATTTAATTAATTAAGTTTGATTTTTTTAAAAATATATTTACAAATATTGTTTATTTTGTTATAATATTATGTTATTCTATATCCATAAATATATCTTCATCCCTACTTAACTCCAATTCTAAATCTATTCTATGATGCCCCCACGCATATGTATTTACACCAAATTCCCTAATAAAACGCTTATCATCACTAGAACTTAATGCTATCTTATGAACTAGTTTGGTATATATTTCATGTATCTTAGATCTAAATATATGTATACATATCACCATATATTATTTTCTTATTAACTAGACAGTCTTTATAATCACTTAAACTTAAATTACTTACTACTGATTGTTTGACACCTTTTGCTTTCTTAATCTCTATGTTATTTTCTACACTTATTGAATACATTTTCGATCGAAGGCCAACGAACTCTTGCATAATTTCCCCCTTATTCTCATCCTTCATCATACCAAGGACTTCAGCACTTCTAAGGGGGAAACCATACAGATTATCTACGGGATATTAAGATGTATCAAACTTGGAATCGATATCATTCTGAATATCCCTATAGAAATCATTTGTCCCGATTGTATAGATAAACGAATCGGTGTCCATATAGTTTAATCTCAAGTTGTCAAATTTGGGTTTCATATAACTGTAATGGAAGTCATACATCTTCCACTTTGACAACTCAAGAACAACAAAACCTAAATATATCGGTTTGTTGTAAACCGTACGGACCCTAGACATCTCGATGGCAACCATGTCTTCTGTAAAATGAGTACAGCTGTGAAAGTTGGGCTTGGCTATTAGCGCTCGGGCTCCTAATCGCCTTCCCTTACTTTCCCAGTCGGTTACTATTTTGATGTCTTTTCGTTTATCTACATTATCCATCGTTTTTCCATACACCGCATTGTTTAGCAATTTGAAAAAATTCTTTTCGAACGTATTCTTTGCTAAACTGCGATGAAGGGTATTTAGATCGATATATTGACTTAACCCACAAGACTGCTTAAATTTCAGTATTTTATATACTTTCTTCAACAACATACCATTTTCTATACATTGCTGAAGATTTCTATAATGAATTACATAGCGAGTTTTGTTGGTTAAGTCAGTAATCAATTTTTTAGATTTTGCTTTACCCACAGCTTTATTCTCAGCACAAAATGGTAAATCATTATGCGCATCATGTAAACTCTGTGGGTAATCCAAATCTACTTCGAGTATGTATCCGATGGGAGAATCGAATGGAATTTCAAGAACGCTGAATTGATCAATATTTTCCATCCATTCGAATCCCCCATAAGGTAAATATTGCGACATTGCCCATCCATACAGATTGTTGGCATCCAAATAAGTTAAATATGTTGACGGTTTACTTTCATCGTACCCCGTCATGTACTTATTATTTGCCTTGGAATGCCTAGTGCTACATTGGACAATGCCGCCTCGAATACTTTTTTGCACGAAAAGGTGCATGCAATATCAGTGAAGAGCTCCAGGTTTATCTTTGTTGTTTTCAACATTGCGTCCCATGATAACCCTGAGCTGTGTAATATTAACACGGATCTAGCTTATAGATGTTTTTACAAACCTTTCTAAAGTTTTCAAAAACATCTGCTAAGATCAATACATCAGTCTTCAAATATAACAGCATGTAATCTTTTAGCGTTTGGCAGTTGAAGACATTCCAAGCCTTTAAGGCGTGTTGATAGTCTTCAACCGAACAATTTCGGTTAATTAAACGACTAAAAAAGTTATCATGACTGGGAAGACTGGTTTCTCTTAAACGATCAATTGAATTGAGGTATTCATAAGGGAATACCCCCTTTCGTCTTAAGAGCTGAAACTCATCATCGTTTGGATACATTTGGCGCACTATTTGGAAATCACTTGATGATAAATTTTGCGCTAATGCATCCAAACTCGATGCCATGAAACGAAAAGAATTCAAGAATTGTTTTCTTTTCGTCCACTTTGATACGTTTTGAGAGTGATACATTTACCTTTATCATCTTTATTCAAGGGTATAACATTAATATCCCCTCGAATAAATTCAGTTCTTCAATGAAGAGGTGGCAGTCATAGCCAGAAAAATTATGGAAAAATACAGGCACAAACTTTGCAATTTAAATTTTAAATTGCATTGGTTATGTGCCGGCCACCAGTATTTTGCAGTTAAATGACAATGATCTGCCACTCTGTCAGCCCCCAATTCTTGTTCGTAAATATGACAAGAATTGTAGTCTTTTTGGAGTTTTACCTCTTCATTGGACAAGGAGTTCATTGGCCTAGCTACACTTAAATAATTATTATAAATATTTCTTACATCACTAACTAAATATCCTATAAATTTTGTGGGGGCATCTTCCTCTGAATAAATTTTAAATTTATTAACCTACTATCATACTTACACCTAATATAATAACTAAAGGCTATGGGTATATGCTTATTTATATTACTAGTATTACTCGCTAAATCTAAATCTACGTTACTTAGTACACATTCGAATTTTGCATAGACAACGAATGGTACGTCTAAACTACGTTCAATGGTACGTATGAATTATTAAAACTAATTACTGCCTTATCTACTGCTGACATCTCTGCAACAGTCCTCCTTGTGCATACAAGCTTGTGATGTTGTAGAGTACTCTCATTGTGAGAGTACTGCAGGCAGCTGTTACATAAGTATGCCTTATGTTGGTGATGTGTTTGTTGGTTGCGTATGAGCCTGTTAAAATTTTAAAAAAAGAGAAATTAAAATTAGTTGGAAAAATTTATACATAATATAAAAGTTTAATATAAAACAAAAATTTAAATTTTTGATATAATTATAATTACCTTGAAATATTTTTAATCCACACATAATGGTACCGATGTCCTTCCTGCAGAAGCAACAGGTTTATATGTTGCTCCTTTTCATGTTGCGTGCAGTGATAGGGTCCCTCGATGTTTTTCGAAGCTTCATCGAATCCAAAGACACTCATCATTGGATTCTGCTTCTCAAATTGTTCAATGTTATTCATTGGCAATGGGAATGCCAATCCCTTAAAATCCACTTTAGCTCCATTATCCAGTATTATGAGATCAGCCCCAATGGTCTCCACATTATAATTTATTGTCCTGTGTGGATGGTTCTCGGTGGGTCTCAGAGCTGAGATGATCGCCCATTTCAAACAGTAGGGATCGTCATTTTGAACACTAATCCAGGCGTGCTTTTCCTGCAGGGATTTGGATTCTAAGTAAGAACCATCCACTCTCTCTTTCCTGGTACTCACCCATTTTGGAGCTGATCTGTTAGCACATGTCATCATAAATGGCACTTATATCTTCACATTTTTGCAACAAAATAATCTTGGTTTGAAACGATTTGATCTCAACCACCATTTCATCATAATCCACCACTTTGAAATATTCAGCATACAGCTCCATGTTGAACTTATATGATGCATGCTTTTCTAACGCTTTTACTAGCTCTTTGGCCACTATATTTTGAGCCTTCTCAAAAAAACTTTTCCGGAATGACAAGACCCTCATCCTCATTTTGGAATATCAGGGTTTGAATTCTATTCCGCAAAGATGATCTTATGTTTTCAGACCACCACAACTTACGGGAATCCAACAATTCCTTTTGTGCTTCAATGTTTTGATGTGATGTCTCTTCGAGTCTCTTCGAGAAACATCTTCATTGCAATTTGAACAACGAACATTCTCGTTAGCTTTGACTGGTAGCCATAATACTGCTCTTAATGTTGATGTTGAAGGTGCTGCTGCAATAGATGTTGATGGTGTTGGTGTTGTTAGTGTTGATAATGATGGTGTTGCTGTTGATGATGATGATGGTGCTGCTACAGATGATGATGATGATAATGATGTTGCTGCTACAGATGTTGATGGCGTTGCTGTTGATGATGAAGTTGGGTTTTTTGTGGACTAAGTTTTTGTGTCTACGCATGTTATCTAGTCGTCGAAAATGTTGATGACATTCTTCGCACTGGAATAGCAAATTTCCATGTTGCCCTTGCACATGTCTTTTGAGACTGCACTTAGCAGCGAAAGCTTGGTTGCAAACATTGCATATGAAGCTGTTCATTTTGTTTTTTGTTAAAAATATTTTACTTGCTTTACTTTTTATATAGTATATTTAGCTTTTTCACTTTACTCCCCGAATTGTCACTTGATTGTAAATAATATTGTTCAGTTTCTTTTAATTGTTGTTAAATTTGTTTATATTTTAATCAGTTATTAAATAATGTATTTAACTTTTTGACTTAATTTAAAATAATATTGTACAGTTTCTTTTAACTATTATTAAATGTGTTTATATTTTATTAACTTTTTAAATAGTATATTTAACTTTTCACTTTTACTTTTTCAGAATTTTCACTTAATTTGAACAATATTGTTCAGTTTCTTTTTAATTGTTGTTAAATTTTTGTTAATATTTTTAATCAGTTTTTTAAATACTATAATATATTTAATCTTTTCTCCTTACTTTTTTCAGAAAAAAGAGCAAGTTTTCTTTTATTTTACAACTTTTAGAACACGTTTATTAACAAAAATTCGATCTTTACACTTTGGCGACACTTTTACAATTGATTCTCTATACTCGCTGGAGCTAATTTTATGCTCACGGATCGAGCTGCAGAGACCCCAACCACAATAAATTATTTGACTATTAAAAAGAGCAACAACAACAACAATATCAAGTACCACAAACGATACACAGGTGGACAGAAGGGCACACGCTTCGCCAGGCAGCAATCTCAACCTCACGGGCAGAGCTCACCATGTAGTTCATATTGTGCCTCACGGGCAGAGAATCTCACGGGCAGAAGCTATCTCCTTCTCACTCACTCTGACATATCCAAATAGCGCTTTCTCACTCCTACACATAGCGCTCCTCACGCAATCCACACTTCGCCAGGCATAGAACCTCACGAACCTCACGCACCACACGGCAGCGCAGTCGCTACGTTGGCCCAGAACCGCCTTATACACACTACTTAAGAGCAGGTAATAAAGATACGTAGGCCGGCTATCATTACAAAAACGCAGCAAAACTCGATGTCAGCACCATCATCTAGTATTTCCTCTTTAGAAAAGTATTTGGAGTTTACAGCGATCAATACACCGCCACCTCTGGTCAAGTTTGTGTGAAATCCGCGTACAATAACATTAAATTCCAAATCCAAGCTTCGGATTAAAAGATCCCTCATTTTAGTATTAAGCCCTCTAACGTTTTGATAAATAATGTTAGGGGAAGAAGTCATTATTAGTTTTTGGCGCAGTATTCAGTTGTGAGGAAAAGTCAGAACGATTACTGTTGCTTTTAGGTCTATACACAAATTCATGTACGATAGCATGTTCCGGCCAGAAACTTGAGTCAATTGCCCGACTCAATAAATTATCGGGCAAGTTTATATTAAATGAGGAGTAAGAGCGTTGAGCTTTAAAGTTGTACTTGTAGACAGATATACTGGTATCGGTCATTCGCAGTTGTGCAGCAATATGATCCTTGATGTCATCCACAGTAGTATCCGGCGCAAAGCGTGAGACAAAATCCGTCTTCCTCGGCTGAACCACAGTCAGATTCCTTCCTGGTCGAGCAATGGGCGGAGGTGCAACGGAGACCTTCGGAATAGCTGCTCTACTCGACAAAGGAGCCGCAGGTAATAGAGAGGAAATACTGTTTGGCTGAGCCGGCACAACTTCCGAGGCTAACGTGGACTTATGCGCGTATATATCTTGCAGAGATGATGATGAGTTGGATAGGACAGGAAACCCTGGCATGATGGAATTATCAGCTGAAGCAGCAAATGGTGCAGGAACATCAAATTCAATACCCCCAGGACTCAGAAGATCTATGAGCGAGGACGGATCATTTAATGGTTGCGTTGGGCACAGATTAACTGCTTGCGCGCAAGCGATTCTATTGGATCGTTTTCGCTTAGGAGACGATTCATCCAAAATTTTAAATTTATTGAACGAAGATCTTTTTCCACGTCTCACAAGTTTGAGCGCACTTTCCGCAAAATTCGAATGATGTCAACATCCTGAGGTCGACATTTCACACATGACTACCATCCGTACCGATTTTGTCGACGGTTAGACCCGTTAGACCAACACATTTTACGTGATAGTCCTTGTCACAAGTGAAACATGACAGCATCCTTTCTAAAACGCTGACTAATTTGCAGCCTTGGTGTTTACACGGCATGGTAAAGAATTTGAGGTATGAAACACAGAGCCTAAATGTATGCAAATTCAAATGTATTCTGTCAATGACAGCTCGAAACAGCTGATCGCACTTCCCACGTTTTTATAAAACAAAAAAAATATGCTTGGTTACTTTCTGGCTGCACGAGCTATCATGTGAGCTATCATTCAAAATGCTATTTGAGCATTTTGAGCTATCATTTGTTCTTCAACTTTCTGGCTGCATGAATCAAATTGAACTTTAATTTTTATGTAGTCAATAACGTCCTACTAATGTGTTTCGTCTTACTAAATATATGTATATCTCTCTGAAATGTATATAGCTCTTTATTACTGAAAGTCTCCACGGTTCATTGAATAATAAGGACAAATTCTAAATGTTGAATATCAACAATCAATTCCAGCTTTAAAAAATTGCAAAATATCCAGGAACCCGGGCCCCACCGTCTCCAGGTGGCTCCGGGCTAAGGCCGGACATTGGCTGAGTAGATGGGTTATAGTCTTCTCGTCGTATATGTCATCACAGCACCTACAGTGATCACAGCACCTACAATGTAAGTGATCAATTACAGCCCCAGGTTTCCATCTGGAAACAATTTGGCCAATAGGGCTGTGCCCTGTGCTTACTCCAACCGCAACTCTCAGCTGATCCCTTGGTAAAGAGAGGAGTATCCTCGACTTATGCAAATTGAGTTCTGGCCATAAAGACCAGGTCGTAATACAATCTGCCCTGTTTTTCCAGCCGAGATTGCCTGCTTACGCTACCAGGGTTTCAATTTATTTAACCTGGCTAGAAATCGGTGTTCCTACGGTGGAGCCAGCGTCTTTGAGACTTTTTAACGCTTGTTCGTTGCCCTCGATATTCGAGTGACCGGGAACCCAGCAGAGAGCCGGTCTATCCACGAAGAAGTGTATATCGGTATTCGATATGCGTCCCTACAGGATGAAGTTTGGCAGTCGTCTGCCAGTCTGCATGATCGCTCATTCAGCATGCTGGAATAGAAACCAACTCCCGTACCTTCGTCGGTCTTTGGTCCATCCGCGGTCGACCAGTCCTCCCTACTTGGGAGGGATACGATGGATTTATCCTTAAACTCAAATCTCGGAAGAACGTAGTCAATTGGAGCAGACAAGTTCGATCTGTAGCCCACCCTGACTTAGCTTCTGCAGCGCGCAGAGGCCTCTTTGCTGAGGTTGAGCTCTCTAAGCCTGAGCAGATTTTTGCCTGCAGTGCCCAGCATAAATAGGTTAAGGGATTTTAGTATTGCTTTCGGTGTATTTTTCATTGCTCCTGGGATCGCCCTGGCGACACATCTTTGCATTCCTGATAGGATTTTAAGATTGCTGCCATCTCCCACCAGACTATGCCTTCGTAGGTGGAATCGGGCGTACAATTGACACTAGGCTACCATTATCTCAAAGACCTTACTATGATTAGCAAACTGCAAACTGAAACTGCAATAGCGGTCCAAGGCCCAAGATGTAAGCATGACCAGAAAGAAAAAGAAAATGTAGCACATTTAACTAATAGTATTGTAATTCTAGTTACTAAACTATAATAGTTTTCCTTCAGTCCACCGAATTTTTGAAAGAAAGATAAAGAATCAAAAATAAAACAACAAAATAAAACTACGAATACATTTTAAATTTTCTTGGAAGCCGACCACTGACAGCCCTGAGTTGTATCCTAGCTATAAAGGACCTCGACAAGTTCTTCCTACACTCACGCTTCTACAAAAGGCTCGATGACCAAATACGAGCAAGAGTGCAATTGCCGCAAGAACCCTTCAAGGATTACGTATTGGCGACGTATTACGACCTTATGCGGAACACGATCTATACCTTACAACAACAAATCGACAAGATTTGCCCGAACGGGTCTACAGATACAGGTCTACAGATTAAGATACACAAACCATTGGCGAGTGTTTGGGAATACGGGATGCGAATTACCTCTACTCATCCTACCCAACGCTCGTCGTTTGCAAATAACTTAATACAAATTACAAACTGTTGAAGGGATTTAGAAGCAAGTAATGGTAAGCACACATTTTAGCCAACAATATATGGTCCGAATCCGTCACTCCGAAAATCTACGAATTTTTACGCACCCGTAAGTGGGGAGGGCATGTAAGGAAGTAAGCGGAGCCCAAACATATGTCAATATATTAGGTGATACATATATATATATATATGTATATATTTGTATAAAAAAACTGAAAGAAATGAGAAGAAAAATAAAACGAAAAATTTGCCTCGAATTTTTATATTTTTTATCTGCTTTTGATTAGCTTTTATTAGCAGGTCGATCTGCTATAAGGTAATCAGCTATCAGGTTGATCGGATCTGCTATAAGATAATCAGCTTGAAGTCTAAGTTTGAAGTACTAAAAGATAATAGTAGGATGCATGTGGTTTTGTAGTTAGAATTTGTAGTTGAACTAACTAACACAGTAAACGTTGTTCTGCCTAAAATAATTATTTTATTTGTTTTGAAATCTACTGCAATTAGGGTAGGCATTAGTTTAATAAGAATAAAATGATATTTGTTATGTTATTTTAAAACCAAATTTTACTATACCCTACCTTATGGTTAAGGGTATATACCCTTATCACGAATGTGTAACGCATAGAAATAAAGACGATAGGTATAGAAAAGTATATATATTCTTGATCAGCGTGACGTCCTGAGTTGATTTAGCCATGTCCGTCCGTCCGTCTGTCTGTCGGTCTGTCTAAATCACGATCACAGGAGAACCAGTGAACTATCATAATGAAAGTTTGCAGAAATATTCTTTCTTATGGTGTGCAGTTTGGTATTGAAAATGGGTCAACGACAACGACTATTTTTTATTAGAAATGTGATCATCATGTTATCATCGTTCGTTTTTGAGTTGACAACAAAATTTCACTCTTGGGTATAGAGTAGCATTATCCGTTAATATGCCGTGATATGGCAAATATGGGCGTGATCCGCCCACTTTTAGGTTACACAGCCAAAAGAGGGTCTTAAATGGTTATATTGTTAAATATATAAACTTCCTGAATAAAACTTTACATAACAACTTATTTTCCAATAAAACATGTCTTTTCGTGTTTTATTAGATGATCAGTGTAATAAATATTGTCTGAAGACGGACACCGAAAATTTTTTCTAATAAAACACGAAAAGACAGGAAGTTTAATCGTTTACATTTTCTTCTTAGTTAATTATTTGTCGGTGTTTTTAACAAGACCTTGAGTACAAATAAAATCAAAAACACATCACGTGTGAGTAAATATCAAATTATTTTTCAAACCTTTAGTATTTAAGAGTCGGCCAGGCCGAATATAGCACTCTTACTGCTTTTTGATTTAATAAATTCAATTTTATTGCATTGTAAGCGTTTAAGTGTAATTGGAGAATTTGTTCGAATCAGCGGGATTCTTGGCAATAAAACATGCTCTGCTTCAAACTTGCCATTGATAATTGTCAATCCAATAATGTTACCTAATAATTTCTTGACAACCAACCGCCTGGCGTTACATAATTTTGGTACATTTATGTTTCCTAGCAGTATAATTGGTGATCCAATTAAATTATGTGGTGGAAGACCTTGCAAATCAAGTGAATTTAAAAATTCACTCCTTCATCTTCTTCTACCACAGTACCAAAATTGAGATGAACGAAAATGACGGAGATTCAAACATGTTTTGAATGTAGAAATTTATGGTATCAACATCAATATTTTTGAAAAATTGCACTTTCGATCAGCCGTCGATGATTGTTGATATTATGTGGAATGTTTGAAAACACATTTTGAATTAATCCGTCTCTAGATAGCACAATGATGCATAACTTATCTCGTAACTTGATTGTCTGCCTCATTAGATTTACATTAATTTTGCCTTCTCCAATATAAAGCAATTGCTTTGAGTGTATCGCAGCAGATTGACCATTTTGAAGTTGGACACGCATATTTGCGATTAACTTCAATTTGTGAACACTGCTCCACAATGATGAAGCTTTGAAAATGGCATTTAATTCTTCTGCATATGTGGAACGAATATGAGGAAGTGGAATATCTGGAATGGAATATCAGGAAGTGTTTGTCGAAAATCTCCTGATAACAAAATGAGAGTTATTTGGAAAGTATGTTGCTAAAAAATTTGCAAATAAATCACGAATTTGATGAGGAGCAGAAACAAGAACAGCATCGGTAAGAGTTGAAGCGGAATGAGAATTTCCTTCTAATAATTGTAATACGCGACATGCATCATGGTTTGTGGCATATATCATTGACTTTAAATATTCAAATAATGTTGCTTCTGGAACATTAATTATTGGCAAGCGTAAGTAGAAACATTTACATTGTCTTGGATGCAGGTTATAGCCTCAATGTATTCGTAGAAAAAAATGCCTGAATATTCGATGAGGGATTTACCTCTTTTACGGTGTTCTCAAGTTTTTTAAAGATATTCCATCGAAAATAAGTTGATAACTCTGAAAAAAGTATGATTTGTGCAAAACGTCCAAAATCATGTTGTTGTTGGCATAATTTGAAAAATTCCGTTAACGTTGTTTTTTGGTGGTGCTTCTGCTCAACTAACTACATTTTCTTCTGTGAAGTAAACACGTTGCCCATTTTCAAGATGGATGGCTAAATGAATGACAGTTGGATTTCGTTCGTGAATAGAAAAGGATAGGATTCGCCATACTGCTTCATTACTGCTTATATACCATTACCCATTTGGTAACGCGCACATTGCATCTTAAATATTCCAGCATATACTCAGGATTTTCATTGTATGACGAAGGTAGAATGCACATTTGAATGCCACATTATTGTTTATGGCATCGTGCAAATGGATGTATTCTTCTGAGCTTAATTTTGCTTGGTTGAATCGAATATAACGGAGACGTTCACTTTAAATTTTAGCAAATAGATCCACAATAAATTTATCTATTTTTTTATTTATTTATATAACCTTAAACTAAGCCGTTGAGGCTTTATAGCTTACATTAGATAATAAAATAAAAAGTTCAATTATATTCAATTTAAAATTAAGCTAACAATTCAAAAGTAAGTTTAAGATATTCGTTTTGGCTAAATAGACTGATTTAGTCAAGTTAATGGCTTGGTAAACCGAATTAAAATCTACGCAGCGCACCTAAGCGGTTCATGTTGAAGATATGTAGACCTGCAGAAGTATAAGTGGAGGAAGTCACATCATCTCGATGTGCGACGAGGTATGCTAATTTTAATATTGCTTAGCAGGTATGTAGAGTCTGTGACACCATACAACAATTTCAAGATAAAAACTGCATTCAGCATAATCCTTCGGTCAGCTAGTGAGGATAGATTTATCAGCTTAAGTCGAGACTCGTATGGTGGCAAACGTAAAGATGGATCCCAGCGAAGATTTCGTAGACAAAAAAGTAGGAACTGCGTTTGCACGGATTCTATTTCCTAGATATAGCAGCTGAAGCGAGGACTCCAAACTGGCGAGAAATACTCCAAAATGGGACGAACAAGCGATGAGTATAAAAGTTTTGTGATATAGGGATCATTGAACTCTTTGACCCAGCGCCTTATGAAGCCTAGTACACTGCTGGCCTTGTTGGTTATGTGGCTAATATTAGTATGAAAACGAAGTTTCTGATCCAGAACCACACCAAGATTATTTACAGTTTCCAATCGATCGAGATTGTAATTGGCAATATTATAATTAAATAGAACTGGACTTGAACGAGAAAATGTCATCTGTTTGCACTTATTTAGATTTAGTTTCATGCAATTTACATCACACCATTTTGTCAAAGAGTCAAGGTCGATTTGAAGAAGTTTGGCTTCAGATTCATTTTTAAAACATATATCTAACCAGTAATTCATTCGATTTCATACCTTTAAACAACAATTAATTTATCAAATTAGGCAATTAATTTTATCAGATTATCGCAAAATCCGAATAACTTGAGCTTCAAAATTAGTAGCTTATGATTAACTATAGCGTTGAACACAATCGGAGCAAAAGGATACAAGATACATTTTTAGCTGTCAAATTTACATGGGCTCTTATTGAGATTGAGAAAAAAGTTTGCTTTCCAGTTTGTTGCTACAGTTTGTTGCATTCCATTTTGTATCTTGTCTCCGGGCTAATTTCTAATTTTGACAGCAACAGAATCATTCTTGTTCTTCTTCGGCGTGTTTGTTTACATTCTCTGATGCAAAATTTGACAATTTGCATTGTGGGGTGTCACACTAGGCATCTTAACGCCAATTTATTTAAGTTAATATTTAACGCAATTTTTATTATTATTATTACATGCAATTTATTTCTGAAATATGAAAATATGCGGCATTTCTATTTAAGAAAAATTACTCAAAATATGTATCAATTCCTAAAAGAAATGGAAATTCCTCTAAAAAGGATGCTGGCGAAAATGTAAAAATGTAAACAGTTGAAGGTTTTCTAAGGCGGCCTAGTGTTGCACCCACCATTATGAATTTGCAATATGAAATTTTTGTTGCTGAGCAACAGTTGCCCAGCCATTATAATTAACGCCATGGAATTTCTTGTTGCCTGGAAATGTTGCTGTATCCTGTTGCTCCGATTGTGTTCAACGCTTATATCGAAAGCCTTGCTGAAATCAGTATATATTACTCCTATTTGTTTAGCAACAGACAAATTTTTCATAGTTTTCGAGACGAAGTCTAACAAATTCGTAGTAGTAGACTTTCCGGTACAGAAACCATGTTGATACGATGAAATTGAGGAATTAACACTCCATGTGATATGGGAAACGATTATCTTTTCCAATAGTTTGGGCAGCGCGCTAAGTTTAGCAATACCGCGATAGTTACTTATATTGCATCTATTTTCAGACTTATGCAATGGAATAATGTAGGAAGACTTCCATGCATACGGAAAATAGCCCGAACGTAACGAATGTTCAAAGAGTGCAAATATAGGCGATGCCAAATCATTAGCACAAAATTTTAGAATACAAGACGGTATTCCATTCGGTCCAGGATTATAATTACATTTAATAGACTTCAGGGCTTGTAAGACTTTATATATATTGTAAGAGTTTATATGATAGGTCCATATGATATATGGATAGGCTATTTATTGTAATGTGAACACAGCAGAAATCAATACCGATAGCATCGTCCAAGATTTCCTCCTTCGAGTAAATATAAGATTGAAGACCAATCAGGACTCCTTTGCCTCTAGTTAGCTCATGTGCAGTTGGTTACGATCTTTTCTATAGACAACGAAGTTATTAGAAAATATTTCAGAGTTAAAATTCCTGATTTAAGCCAGGTTTTCGTAAATGCGATAATGCTGTATTCAACATCAACACTTTTTATAAAAATATCATTCATCTTTGAATTAATTCCTCTAACATTTTGGTATAAAATTTTAGTAGGAAAATTGTTTAGTTTTTTGTAGCTGCATCGCGTCTTTGTAAAATTTCAGTAACACGATTGCTTTTGAGTTTGTACACATATTCATGGACGATCGAATTTTCTGGCCAAAACCTGGGGTCCATGATATGTTCCATTAAATGGTCAGGTACGATGATATCAAATGACGAGTACGATCTATGGGTTTTGAATTTAAACTTTGATATATGTAGATACACTCCTATCATCTAAACGCAATTGAGATTTAATATGCTCATGGACGTCATCAACCGTAGTCTCAGGGGCAAACCGCGATATAATTATTGTTTTCTTCGGCTCAACCACCTACAGTCTATTCACTGGCTGAGAAGCAGTTTGAGCTATGATTTTTTTGGTATAGCACCTTTGTTATTATTAGGAACACGGCTTGATTACGGCTCCATCTTTAATATATGAGCTGTTATTTTTGAAAGTGGAATAGGTCCATTTTTTCATGTATCGATATATTTAAAGGTTTGCGTTTGAATCAATTTAAAAATATTGGCAACCGTTAATCAATCCGAGTGATGTTTTTAACACTACACACCTATTAAATTTTATTATGAAATAATAATTATTGTAAATATTTCAAAAATAGGGGATTTTTTAAGCTCCAAATGGACTTATACCACTTTCAAAAATAACTTTTTTGCGATAAGATTTATGTTGTTATATTTGAAAATGGAATAAGTCCATTTTCTCATGTATTAGAATATTAAAGGGTTTTCATTTGAATAAATTTAAAATTTTGTCAAAAGCTAATCAATTTGAATGATTTTTTTAAAACTTTTTAATTTTGTTATGATGTAATAATAATTAAAATTATCTAATAAATAAACGATATTTTTATCTCCGAATGGACTTGTACCACATTCAAAAAGAATCAATTGAATATATGATTATAAATATGGATAGAATGTGTCTATATCTTACTAAAATTACCCTTAACTAATTTTTTTAAAAAAATGGACTTATTCCACTTTCAAAAATAACAGCTCATATGACATGACCGCAGGCCCCCTGTTATTAGGAGCATTGTCATCAGCATATAGAGCAGGACAACATCTTTTCAGCTTCGCAACTCAGTTTGCAACCACTAAAATTGCACGACATCGTTTACACAATTTTAACAGTTTTTATTGTAAAGGTTAGATAAAATTGTTTTAGTAGTATGATTCTTTAGAAGGTGTAAAATTATAATAGTTAAACAGTTATTAGAACAGTTTTAGAAACACCGTCCCGCAACTACGACCACTAAGTTTTACACTCAAATCAGATTTATAAAAAAGTGATAGATTGTGAATACCCCGAATAAATAAATGAGCTGTTAGTTTTGAAAGTGGAATAAGTCCATTTTTAAAAAAAAATGAGTTAAGGGTAATTTAGTAAGATATAGACACATTCTATCCATATTTATAATCATACTTTCAATTGATTATTTTTGAATGTGGTAAAAGTCCATTCGGAGATAAAAATATCGTTTATTTATTAGATAATTTTAATTATTATTACATCATAACAAAATTATAAAGTGTTAAAAAAATCATTCAAATTGATTAGCTTTTGACAATATTTTTAAATTTATTCAAATGAAAACCCTTAAATATTCTAATACATGAAAAAATGGACTTATTCCATTTTCAAATATAACAACACAAATCTTATCGCAAAAAAGTTATTTTTAAAAGTGGTATAAGTCCGTTTGGAGCTTAAAAAATCCCCAATTTTTTGAAATATTTTCAATAATTATTATTTCATAATAAAATTTAATAGGTGTGTAGTGTTAAAAACATCACTCGGATTGATTAACGGTTGCCAATATTTTTAAATTGATACAAACGCAAACCTTTAAATATCTCGATAAATGGACTTATTCCACTTTCAAAAATAACAGCTCAAATAAGTATTTGCAGTTTGAGATGCACTAGACACTCTCACTGTGCATAGAAACCAGGGTTCGCAAAATGTTTCTTTTTTATATCGCTCAATTTATATCCCTCACTGAAGATAACAATATTTCCATCCTCACTGATAAATATCTTTTTTCATCTTTGTTCAAAAAAATACATATCGCTCACGTTCAAAATAATTTCGATCTTCCAACAAAACTATCACTTGAGATGAAAAAAATTCTCATCTTCAAGTATTTCGATCCCTCAAGTTCAAAACATTTCGTTTGTTGACGAATAGCGATCACAGAAGATGAGAAAACTTTGGGTTTCGCACCATAACGATCTTCGGTGATGAAAAAAAGGCTGCGCAGGCAAAGAATCGATCTTTGAAGATGAAAATAATTTCGACGCAGGATCGAAAAAAGCAGCGCAGCAGAGTTGAACAGCATGGGTTTTGTTGGTGTTTGGATGGTTCGCTTCGCGGCAGAGACAATTGCTCTAAAATGAAGTTTTGTTTGTGTTTCGTATGAATATGTTTTTGTTGGATTTGGTATACGATGAATTAAAATTAATTTTGCTAGGTAAGGTGTGTGAGGGAAACTTGTAGAAGTAAATACGTAAAATATTAATGTGTAAAAATATTAATAACTAAATTGTTTTCTACCATAAGTACATTATTCTAGTATATTTTATACATGTTTCTATTATAAATGTTTATTAGGAATTATGTATTTGCTCTCCGATTGAAAGCACTGATTGTGCCGCGTTACATTCGTCAATTTTATTATCCGACGGGCATTTGAAAAATGAATTCAAACATTTCTTCCTTTGTAAAATTTGTTACCTGTTGGCCCTCTAATAATCAATCCTTTTTCATCCCAAAAGTAATTAGTTTCAAGGCCGATATACAAATTTGCCTTCCATTCCTACATGTACATATGTATGTATTCAAATGGTTACCTGCAAAATTTATTGCATATATTCGTAACGAGCTCGCAGAAAGGGTTGAGGAGTAAATGCAGGACATGGTCTAAAAAAATGTAAAGATATTCATATGTATATTGGGATGGATTGAGAGACAGCCAAGATTCTTTGAGAAAATTTCTTTAAAGTCAGCAGTTGCAAAACAAAAATCTCCTGTGTTTCAATATCAGTGAATAATAAAAAGGGAAAATATAATGGGAAGATATAAGAAATATATATATGTATATATAATGAATATGTATAAAACATATTAGAATAATGTACATATGGTAGAAAACAATTTACTTATTAATATTTTTACATATTAATATTTTACGTATTTACTTTCACAACTTTCCTTCACACTCCACACCATGCAAAATTAATTTCAATTCATTGTATACCAAATCCAACAAAAACATATTCATACGAAACACAAACAAAACTTCATTTTCAAGCAATTGTCTCTGCCGCGAAGCGACCCATCCAAACACCAACAAACCCCGTGCTGTTCAACTCTGCTGCGCTGCTTTTTTCGATCCTGCGTCGAAATTATTTTCATCTTCAAAGATCGATTCTTTGCCACATCCCAAGTGATAGTTTTGTTGGAAGATCGAAATTATTTTGAACGTGAGCGATATGTACTTTTTTGAACAAAGATGAAAAAATAAAAATCGCTCATGAGTCAAAACAGATTTTCATCTTTTGAGATCGTTTTTATGTGAGGGATATAAAAAAAGTTGTTCATTTGAGGGATATATTCCGAACCCTGATAGAAGCAGAACTATTATCAACTGCTTCACTACCAAACCGGTTTAGAGAGCTCATACAATTTATTAACTATTAAGTGTATTCAATTCAAACAAACGCACAATCAAAATATGTTTGAAGAGGAATATGTTTTATGAGTTCGTATTTCTGTTGTCTTCGATGATTGCAGGAAATAATTGAGTTTAAATTGGATATCTTCTGCGCTGTCGATGTATAACGCGAAAAGGAAAAATAAAGAAGAAGAATTAGAAAGAAAGAAAAACTGTTTTTTTTTAAATTAAAGTAAGGAAATGCGCAGCGAAAAAGCGACCGACCGAACTCTGAGAGATGACTGATGACTATGTATAAATATCTTAATTTTAATATGTGATTGTTTGTATTGGTCAGTATCTTAAGCCTGTGTGCATAGAAATTCATGGCGCTAGTATTTTTATTCGTTTTTTCACCTGTTTGCAGAATTCCTTTGTTTGATGTGTATATGGTAGCCCTCCTCGCCATCGTAATGCGTTGAACACAATTGGACGAACAAAACACTAAACACATTTGTCTCTGTATCTTTTGCTTAGAACACGCACACAATTGGGCCTCGCGCACAAAAAACCAAAATCTGTCATTTCTGTCAATTCTTTTGTGTAAACAATTTGAATATATACAGAAGCAGAAGAAGAGCTTGTGCACAAAAGCTGTCAAAATAGAAATAGAGCTATCTCACGGACATGCGTTTCTTTATCTAAACACAAATGTTCGTAGATAACTCATTTTTTTCTTGAATCCCATAAGAGCCTGTGTAAATTTGACACTTGATTTTGTGTTTAGTGTTTTGTTCGTCCAATTGTGTTCAAGGCATTAATCATGCATACCAGCAATGATTGTGTGGTGTTGCTCGATTTGTATCAGCAGAGACTTGTGTGGTATTGTTGTGGCGCATGATGCGTATATCGCGTGATTCGAATATTTCAATGTTGGAGGATTAATACGCAGCGCATGTTCGGGGCACTTTATAAGCTTTATTAAGGATCATATAATAATCGTTTCGTAATTGGTTGGAAACTTGCCTTGGACTGCTCTTTTTCATCTCCCATAAAGTAAATTTGCAGAAAGTTTGGTGTTTCCGTGGGTAGAGGAAGTAAAATGCTAATTTTGTGATAGACCTGTATCTTGAATGTTGAATTAAACGCAGAAAGTCATTTGAAAACAACTATTAAATTTTTTTATTTTTTTCAAAAATAATTTGGACTCTGAGGAGTTGCCATCCATTAGCGCTTTCAGTGGCTCTGGTGGTACGTTCAATTTCCCTGATAAACCACTAGTAAAACCACTTTCTCTGATGAACACATCCCTGCGGTTTCATTTTTGAATTCAAGGTAGTGCAATGAGTGCATTCTTTATCCATGCCACCAATTCCATTTTACCAATTTATTCTAATATGCGCAATATCCAAAGTCTGAATCATATTCGAAGTCGATGAGATTGAATGTTGACGGTATTAATACTCTTGTTGCATGCATGCGTAATTGATTATTCAATTGCAACACAAGTCCTTTTGAATCGGTAAAGCGATTAATGTTTAAGTTATAATTTTCATTTGTGCAAGTCGTTCAATTCTGATCGTCTCATGTTATATTGAAAATAAAATAAAAAATAATATGGACAGCGGAAATCAGTTAAAACTTCTTTCTGCGTGAGCAGTTTCCAGTTACATAAGTGCTTTTGTTCATTCTTCTCTAATCTATCATATATTCAATATCAAATCAGGCTGTCATATGAAGAAATAGAGCTCTATTTTTCTAATCTAATTCATGAAGCTACTGTAATTCATAATGAGTCTGTCTTTGAGAATAAGGAAAGTGATGAGGACGAGGATTATTTTCCAAAACTCGAAAATTTGGAACTATAGGGAGAAATAGAACAATTTGAGCTTGAAATTAATGATAGCAGTGATGAAGATACTGAAGATTCCAAGAAAATCTAGTTCTTGCTGATGGTTCTTAATTTTTTACTGGTAAAGATGGTATGAAATGGCTTAAAGAGCCGTCACCAATTAACCGACAAGGAGCGCGTATTATCATTCTCGAAAAGTACTACATGGGTCCTAATCCAATTACAAAAAGTTATCCGAAACTGGAAATATTTCACTACATGTTTAGTACCGCCATAAGAGACCTGATATGCAGATATTGAAATAAAAAAGCGGAATGTACATATAGTCAGTGGAATTTAAAGAATCCCAATAAAGAGGCTGGAAACCGGTAACAGATGACGAACTTTCAGCGTTCTTAGGAATTTTGCTTGTAACTGGCTGAAATAATTCCAGTAAAGAATCAGTGACTGAGCTCTGAAATAAACGTTCCTACCATCTGTATTGGGCAATCATGCCGCGCAATAGATTTTTTAACATACTAAGATTAATTCGATTTGATTGGCACGCTGCAGCTATTAAGGATGTGTTCGATATGGTGAACTACAATTTGAGAAGTCATTACTGGCCACATGAATGTGGATGAGCAATTGTTCGGTTACAGAGGTCGAACCAAGTTCACCCAGTCAATACCATTGAAACCAGCCAAGTACGGCATTAAAATCTGGTGGGCTTGTGACTTGTCTACTTACTATCCAGTGCAGGGCCAAATATATACGGGGAAATTGAATGCAGGAAGGGATGCAAACCAAGGCGAGCGGGTTGTACAGAATCTAGTTGCTCCATACAAGGAATCTGAAAGAAATGTTACGATGGACAACTTCTTTACAACTTTAACATTGGCCCAAGAGTTAGTCACATGGAACATGATTGTGGTGGGTACATTAAAAAAAAAATAAAAGACATGTGCCCAATGAATTCAAGCCGTCTAAAGCTCGAAAAATTAACACAAGTTTATTTGGATTTGCTGAGAAGACCACCATATACTCCTACGTCGCAGCAAATATAGAGCAGTTGTTTTGTTGTCTACTTTACATAGATATATGAATCTGGAATGTGTAAAGAAAAAGCCTGAGATTATAACATATTATAATCACATCAAGGTTGGTGTAGATACAATGGATAGAAAGTTAGCTCACTATTCAACTAAAAGACCAACATCTCGTTGGCCTTTGGCTTTATTCTATAATATTTTGGATACCGCCTTGGTGCTTTCATAATATATATGAAGAACAGTTCAGATAATTCAGTGAAAACCACCCAAAGAAAAAAATTTGTTGACACACTGGGTGAAGAGCTTTGCTATCCACTAATAAAGGCCAGTGTTAAATGACTTAACACCTTTGAATACTTTTCAGTACTAACTTTATTCTTAAGATTTCTTCCTTTATATACACTTACATGCTAGTTTTTATCTACATTTTCTTATCTTTACATTTGTTTGTGGCTTAAAATATATATGTATTTTAGACCGGTCCTTATTTCTTTTTTTTCGAATTCGAATGACGGCAAGCGCTAAAACCATTTGATCCTAAAAATACACAAAAAAAATTTGAGCTTGATTGGACAATTTTTAGCCGTGCCCCCGCAGAAATTAGTGGCAGGGAAAAAGTTGATCGCTTGCCAATCATAGTCTCATCTCAAGGTATCGATAAACTACTTGGCATTCCAAAGTTAAAATCTTCGAGTGGAAAAGAAATATCAGATGCCGTGTTTAATTCAATAAAAGAATATGAAATGCTTGATCGAGTTGAAATTATCTGCTTCGACACAACTGCTCATAATACAGGAGCACAAAACGGTGCTGCTGCTCTGCTTGAAGGAAAACTAGGTCGCGATTTATTATATTTTCCCTGCAGACACCATATTTACGAGTTGTTGATCCGTAAAGTGTTTGAAATTAGAGTGGCTACTACAGCCGGTCCAGAAGTGCTAATTTTTAATCGCTTTAGCAAATACTGGAATAATATTGACAAATTAAATTATAAGAGTTGTTTAGAAGATGAACACATTATTACAGTATTGACAGCTGAAGAACGTGGAACAATTTTAAATTACTGCCTAGATAACTTAAAACAAGCTCATAGCAGACGCGACTACAAAGAATTATTACAATTAGTTGTCAGTTTTCTTGGTGGTACGGTGCCGAATTTTAACACCTTTCGTATACCTGGTGCAACTTCTCATGCTCGATGGATGTCAAAATCTATTTATGCACTTAAAATGTATTTGTTTCGTAATGAATTCAATATGACCAAACAAGAGCTAAACGGTATACGTAGTGTCTGTCTGTTTATAGTTCGTATTTATGTAAAAGCCTGGTTTGGATGCACTAAAGCAATTGAAGCACCAAATCAAGACCTAAATTTAATTAAAAATATTATAGCTTATCCTGAAAGGGATATAGCTCTTGCTTTGCTACAAAAAATAAGCAATCATTTGTGGTATTTGTCGGAAGAAGCAGTCGGTCTTTCATTCTTCGATCCTAATGTAAGTGTTGCAATTAAAAAAAAAAATGGTTCAGGCAATTAATGTTAAAGCAAATACAGAAAAATGCAAGCGAATAATAACTAATCCAACAAATATCGACACATTTGCGCAAAAAGATTTAAGCGATTTTGTAAATTCCAATACACACGCGTTCTTTGATCGCTTAGAAATTTCAAAAGAATTTTTGCAAGTCGATCCGTCGGATTGGAATGAAAGATTTGACTACGCTCAGGGATCACAAATTTGTAAAAACTTATCTGTAGTAAATGATGCAGCTGAAAGAGGCGCCAAATTCATTACAGATTATAATAATAAATTAACCCACAATGAAGAGGAGAAACAATTCCTTTTTCAAGTGGTTAAAGAATATAACATGAATTATCCCACTTTTAAAAAGACTTCACTATTAAATTAAAATAATATTAATGTTACTATGAGTATGTAATTAATTAAAATATTTCAGTTTATTCTTACTTTTCAAATAAATGTAAATAAAATAAAAAAATATATTTTTTTTTGCCTTATTTCTCATAATAAAAACAAAAAGGTGCTTGGGGCACGGCTAAAAATTATCCAATCGTTGTCAAATTTTTTTTTATGCTTTGTGAGACTAAAACGAATATTTTTAGCGCTTGCCGTAACATATATTCGAGAAAATAAATTTGTCCATATAAATAAGGACCGGTCTAATGTATTTATCCTATCCTAATTCTATTATCTGAGAAAGGTCGCCGTCATATTAGATGCCTGTTTATGTTTGAACTGCTTATCGTCTATCCTGGTTGCTTCGGTTATGTTCTTATCTCATAGCTGCCTGTTTATGTTTGAACTGCTTATCGTCTATCCTGGTTGCTTCGGTTATGTTCTTATCTCATAGCTGCCTGTTTATGTTACAGAAAGGGTCCCCGCCACTATTAGACGATGTCGCCTGTTCATGTTTGAACATTCTGCCGGCCGCGCGAAAGTGCTAATATATTTTTCCTAATTATAGTTGCTCTTATGCAATATGCTAACAATATTAATATTACTATGCATACTAAAATTAATGATGTATGTCCACTGAGGTGATGAAAATCCAAGGCTCTTAGATGAAGGTGGTTTTGCTTGAAGGCATCCAGGTTCTTCTGTACCTTAGCTAACTCATCATTTTTGTTGATTGCAGTAAAGTTAAATAGCCGAATGTCTTCTTTCTTCACTTGAATTATATTCTTAACCCAAATATTTTCAGGATTGTAGTGCATCTCTGACTGGATCTGCTGCGACGATGCTAAAAATACTCCTTTATACCTAGCATTACATCCCTGCTTCAACTCCAGAATGCCTTGTTCTGGAACCGCTACCCACTTTGCCTGCGATCGTCCACATATTATGCTGATATATGTTGCGTTGAATAATTTGAACAGCCATACATTCGGTGCGCCTAATTTTACCCACTTATCTTCTTGGTTCACTTGATCGAATATACATTTGTTTACCTCAGCTGGTCTTAAAGGTGAGATCTCGCAGGAGCCGTCCGTTGTTGCTTTCCAATGCCAGTTACCATAACATACGTAATTATTTGGTTTCTTTTTTACGCATTCATTTAGCTGTACTTGATTCATGAGAAAATAACGATCTTTTTCGACATTAAATATTAGCACTTCAGATTGTATTTGTGGAATTATAATTGTATCCTCCTTTCGTATTGGTAAGGTAATTATTCGGAAAACTTCTGATACTTCCGGCTGCAATAATGGAATCTCTATATCTATTACCAATCGCTTACCAATTATAATTCCTTTGGCTGTCATCCATCGAAGTACTTCTTGCAGTTCGTTTTCTGATTCCTCGCCTGGAAGCCTTAATTTTGAAGGCAGTTTAATTCGAATTTTCTGTATTTCTTCCTGTAGCTGTAATGGACTTATTAAGAATGGATTAACACGTTGGTGATTAATGTCAATTAGCATGTTTATTATTGACATTTGTATTTCTTTACAGTCTCTTAACATCGTTTCTAATTGCATGGCCAATAAGTTAAATGTCATTCCCGTCTTATACGATCTATGGTTTTGTGCAGTCATATTATGTATCTCCATTATATGATCATTCATTTTTGCAAACTCGGTATTCACTTCTGCCGTTGTTTTCTTTAAGATATTCACTGTAGCGTCTACTAAGGCGGTTTGCTTCTTAATTAACCCATCTATATCGTGTTGGTTGTCCAGTAAGTTCCGCATATTTTGCTCTAATTTTTCGCGATCATCATCATCCATTAACCCAAATAGAATATGATACAGTGATCCTATGCTGCTGAATATTGCTCTTTTCTGTCTGCTATCTATTATCAATAATCTATTATTTACTTTAAGCATCTCATACCTTCGCTGTAAGCCTGCTGTTATCAAAAGGCATTGTTCATCAAAATTACTTAATTTTGAGCATTGTTCTTTTAGTTTGATGATGTAGTCCTCTATAGCAATTGTTTCTTCTATGTATGGGTCTAAATTATAGTAAACAACTAACCTCCATTTTGATGCAGTAGTACTCATTTTTCCTATTGGATCTAAATAAATTGCGGCGTTGTTCTTCAACTTATTTATATGAACTTCAGGTACTTCTACTGAATTCTCTGTAGTTTTGTTTGCTCGAATCATTGAGATTAATAATATTATTATCATCATCCACGTAGTACCAGCAATACCTCCACTATGGTTGCCACGATGTTCTAATCGGATATGGTTTACGCTTGATTCATTCCGCTCCTCTTGTTCTTTTACCTGATTCTCTAGAGGGCATATCTTTTGAATTGGCCGTTTCATTGTTCCTTTTGATGTCTTTAGAGTTACTACTCTAACCTTTCCGTCGGATCCTTTATGAACTTCATCGATTTTCGCCATTGGCCATCTTGATGGTGGTGTGTTCTCATCTCTTACAATAACAAGTTGCCCTTTTTCTAGATTAGTTTTTTCTGTTTTCCATTTTGCTCGTTTCTGTAACGAAACTAAATATTCTTCTTTCCATCTTTACCAAAAGTCTCGTTTGAGTTTCTGTATTAATTTCCAACGGTCTAAGGAACCTATTCTTTCAGGGAATCCTTTATCTTCTGGACAATCGAGTAATGGACGTCCAATTAAAAAGTGGCCAGGTGTTAATATGTCAATACTGTCGATTTCACATCCCAATGTTCCCAATGGACGTGAGTTTAATACTGCTTCCACCTGACAAAGAAATGTTGTCATCTCTTCAAATGTGAGCTTTGTTTCCCCTATAACTTTTCTCAAATGATTGTTCATGGACTTCACTGCGCCCTCCCATATTCCTCCGAATACAGCGATGTAGCCCTTAAAAGCTTTCTGTCCTCTTCCTTTTGAACACCGCATTAATACTGGTCCAGCGTAATCTACACCAGTGTGCTCGAATGGTAATGCAACATTTGTTCTAAACTTCGGTAAATTTCCCATCACTTGCTCTGCTGCTTTTTGGCTGTACCGAATACATACTACACAGTTATGATAACACTTTTTTAAGGCTTTCTTTATGCCTATTATCCAATATCTTCTTTTAATATACGCTTCTGTTACTGTGTTTCTACCATGTAGAGTAGCCACATGAGCATGTTGAATTATTAATTCTGATAACCTGCATTTATCCAAAATAATTGGGTATTTTTGGTCTATTGGCAACATAGCATACTTTAATCTTCCACCTACTCTAAGGATTCCTTCTTCGTCTATAAATGGTTTTAAATGTATAAGCTTGCTTTTTAAAGGGATTTCTTGTTTTCTTCTCAGTTTCCGTAATTCCTCTCCGAATTGCTGTTCTTGCTGTTGTTCGACTATAATTTTGTTCGCTTCCCAAAGTTCTTTGGAAGTCAAGTTCTTAGAAACTGACCATAAACCTTTCAATTGTTGTGTAAACCGGAGGACGTAAGCAACTATCCTTTCAATTTTCTTGAAATCCGAAACCGTTTCCAACAGCTTTTCAATGAAGTGATTTCTTTCATTTTCTGTTCTAGTAGCAATTGTTATCGTTATCTCTTCCATAGGTTTTTGTTGAGGCCATTTCTCCTGAGGCTTCTTTCTGGCCAGCTTGGGCCAGACCACCATAATACATGATCTTTTAGTTCTGAAGGGCAAACACCACGTGAAGCTAAATCTGCTGGATTGTCATTTGATTTTACTATGTCAACTATTCAATGTGCGAGTGATCGGACGTGTTTCTTGTTTGGTTCTCTGAGAAGCGTCTCTTAATATCTTTTCCTCACATGCTTTGTTATTTGTGATTGATTCGGTCAGTGGAGTGTGTGGCACAGTTGGAGAACAAATAGTTTTATCAAGCATTAATAACTTGAAAGTAAATAACTCAGTTCGAACAAATCTAAACTGTGTAACGGAGCAACTGTGTAAGGCAACAACAAGAATCCTAAAATATTAAATGCAATAAAAAACAAAAAAAAAAAAAAAAAAGCAATTATAAAATAAATGTGTATAAGTATTGCTACTCATTGCTGGTGCTTCTCACACCTGTCTTTGCAATTGCTGAACTGAGTTAGCTCTTCACCACATGCGTTATTGTTGTCGCATTCTTCCCTATAAGACTGCTGTGCTGAATTCAACAGGTACACATAACCTTGACTTTAATCATGGCATCTTCGACGGGTGTCACGACGCGGTTACAAAAATCCAGTGTCACTGGCAATTTAGAACCTATCTCTAAATCGCAAATGTCACCACATAATACAACTTCTCCGGCTCTTACTGTGGCGGCATTTGAAGCCCACATGGAAAAGCATTCTGAAACTATGCTCAGGAAGCTGTCTCAAGAAATAAAATCGGTTATTGATGATAAAGTGGCTAAGTTGGAGAAAAGCATTAACCTCACTTTCAGTGAGTTAAAATCTAGACTTCATGATTTGGAAGCGCGCATGACTAATCAAGATGCAATTGTACCAGAACTGGAGTCTCTCCAGCGCAGATGCGATGCAATTGAGAGGATGGAGTGTGCTTCAGATGTAATCCTCTTTGGCATTCCCACGTCGACCAGCGAAGTTCTTGATGGTGCTGCTAAACAATTACTGGATTTACTTGACCTCAAGTCTGTGAAAATTCGATCAGTTTTTCGACCAAGAGGTAGGAATAATGCTAGAGAGATGCCAGTAATCATAAAATTTAGCTCCACATATGACAAAATACAAGTTCTGTCAGCTATGAGCAAACTGATCAAATCTGGTAAGCGGTTGTCTGCACGGGACGTTGGTTATAACTCGGATAAGTACATCATTCTGAAAGGCAGTCTCACTCGTTGGAACCGTGGCCTGCTGCGTCAGGCATATCAGATGCTACGGCTTAAACAATTGGCAAAGGTGCACGTCGTTAATGGCTTGGTGCATATTCGAGAGCATGCTGAAGGGGAGGATATTACGTTATTCAATAATGAAATACTTAACAAAATTGCTTCAAAGGCGAACTAAACTCAAAATGTATTTGTAATTTATCTGAAAGCTAAACTAAACTGAATTTGTTAACTTGCACATATATTTAACTTGAATTGATTGATTTAAATCCTTTATTGTAATTGAATATTAAACTTGTTTATAAGTGGCTTCTCTAACAAATTATTAATTATTATTCTACTAATTTCTGCTGCAATAATCTCAGTTTGTAATGCACTTTCCAATTTTCTATTTTCTATTATCTGGCTTCTTCATCCCAACCTTAATCTCTCTATATATTAATATGTGTAGCTACAGTTTTGTCATGGCCAATATGAATTATTGTGCTCTATTTGATTCTTGGATGGTCTCTGTCGCTTATTATGGTAATCACTAGTTCCACTCAGCCGGACTGTGTTAACTCTAATCCTCGAGTGCTTCTTGACATTTTTTGCAGACAAAATAAGGGATTCAATGTGGTTCATTTTAATGCTAGGAGCTTAAATCATCTTAAATTTGATTATGTTAAGCATGTGTTTGTGGGCTCTTCTATAGATGTTATCTGTATCTCTGAAACGTGGTTTCACTGTGATTTGAATGATGGTAATATTCAATTGCCGAATTATAAACTTTTCCGTAAGGATAGGTCACATAAGCGGGGAGGTGGTGTTGCTATGTATGTTAAGTCTACGTATAAGTCTGAAATTCTCTGGACTTCTGGCGAAATGGAGTTTGAAGGTATTTGCCTTAAAATTTCGGATCTTAGAACCAAGGCTCTTGTTAGTTGTGCGTACAGCCCTCATAAAACTTGCGATTTAACACCTCTATTCAGTTACCTTTCATCTTGTTCCTTGACCTGTGACTACATAATCGTCTGTGGGGATTTCAATGTGAATCTTCTAGTATTGGATCCCATATTTGATAGATTCATTGATCTGATTTGTGCATCTGGCCTCACTGTTATCAACAATTCCACCCCAACTCGCTTTTCTCATAATACTTGTCCGAGCCTCTTAGATTACTTTATGGTATCTGATCCTAGCTTTTTGTTATTGTATTCTCAGATGGGCTTCATTTCCGACCATGACCTTATTTTCTGTTCCTTTGGCCTTATATTTAATACTGGAAATGTTCCAGATTCATTTTCGTTTCGTGACTACAAAAGTATAGACTATGATTCCATGTACGCTATCCTGGAGAATATTAGTTGGACGAATTGTCGGACTGCTCCGCATGTTGATAATAAATTACTACTTTTTAATGAAATAATTATGTCTTTGCTTGATTCTTTGGTACCCATTAGAACTATAAATGTTATAAATAAGGATTGTCCTTGGCTTACTCATAGAGTCCTAAATCACATTAGGAAAAGAAATATGTTGCGTTCCAAGTGGAAGCACAGTCCCACTATGTCTAACTGGGATAATTATAGGAGGGCCCGAAATAATGCTACGCTAGTAATTAGGAAGGCAAAGCAGGCTTTTTTCTCAAACAAACTTGATCTTACAGGCTCCTCTAAAAAACTGTGGAAATGCCTAAAAAGAATTGGTATTGGATCTAGGAATTCTATGTCCTGTGATTTATGTCCCGAGGAGTTAAGTGCCCATTTTCTTGGTCAGTCTGGCTCTGCAGATGAATATGTGGACCATGAGTGGAGACCTAGGTGCAACTCTCGAGATGCTGAGCTGTTTGCGTTCAGCAATGTTTCTAGCATTGACATTGCTCGTCGGATTAAGTTGATCAAGTCCAATTCAGTAGGGGTAGATAATATACCGATAAATTTCGTTAAACTGATTTTGCCTTACATTATATCACCTTTGACTGACATAATTAATCATATATTTACTACGTCTTCTTTTCCTAGTTTATGGAAATTGTCAACTGTTATTCCTATTGCCAAGAAGTCATCTCCTAAAATTGCAGCCGATTATCGCCCAATTAGCATTCTTCCCGTGCTCTCTAAAGTCTGCGAGGCTCTCATGGCTGAACAAATTCATAAACATCTAGAAAGACATAAACTTCTGAACCCCCTGCAATCTGGCTTTCGTATTAATCATAGCTGCTCGACTGCTATGCTGAAGGTCACGGATGACATACGAATATCGTATGACAAAAATCAAATGACATTACTGTGTCTCCTAGACTATTCTAAGGCATTTGATACTGTTAACCATGGGCTCCTATGTCAGAAATTAAGCTCTTTGTTTTTATTTTCCAGTAGTGCAGTGAGATTAATTAAGTCCTATCTTTCCGATCGATATCAAAGGGTTAAGGTAAATGATTCCTACTCTGAATATGCCCCTAATCGGCTAGGAGTTCCGCAGGGTTCTGTGCTTGGGCCGTTATTATTTACTTTACTAATTAACGATATATTTGATGTTGTCCGATACATGTCCATTCATGCATACGCGGATGACTTGCAGCTTTATGCGTCAAGTTGTATTGCGCTGCGTGAAGACTTGTGCAACAGAGTCAATGCCGACCTTTGCAAAATTGCTGCTTGGTCAAAAAATAATTTTCTCACACTAAATCCATCTAAATCAGTTGTTCTGCCTATCTGCAAAAGGAATATTGATTTCCACTGTTTATCGCCTATTTTTCTTAATGATTCCCAGCTCAAATTTGTTTCTAAAGCCAATAGTCTCGGCTTCTGCATTAATTCTACATTAACATGCGGTGATCATGTAAGTATGACTGTGAGTAAATCGTACTCTGTGCTGTGCAATCTACGTTACTCTGCCACATTCATTCCATGTGGTATACGCAAGAAACTTATACTTCAGCTCGTAATGCCATTATTGTCATACTCCGAAGTTGTGTACTGTAATTATGACTCCTCATCGTCGCATAAAATCCATGTATTAATAAATAATTTGACTCGTTATATATTCGGTTTGAGACGGTATGACCATGTGTCGGAGTATAGATTTTCGCTCCTTGGCTGTAGTTTTATTGACTACATCAACTTCCGTAATTGTTTATTTCTACATAGGCTTATACATACTCGTCAACCAAGTTACTTATTTGAAAAGCTTCAGTTTTGTCAGTCTAGTCGATTGCTTAATCTTGTCATTCCTCAATATAAGTACTTAAACTCTGGACGATTTTTCTTTGTCAACACAGTCCGACTGTGGAATAGTCTGCCCATTAACGTGAAGGGTATGCGTGATAGAGCACCATTCAGGAAGCTTTTAAGGGAGCACTTTTCCAATTAATGATTATATTATGGTGGAGACGTGGATGCTGTAGCTGTATGTATGTTCTATTCTATTCTATTCTATTCTCACCTACATATACTATTCTACTCTGTTCTATCATTTATTTTCATCTTTTCTTCCTTTAGTCTTAGATAGCATATATATAATATATAAGTCCTAGGACAATTTAATTTTATTAATAATATCTTTATATTGTATAGCGCAGTACTATATAAGAGCCTGCTCTTCTTGTACATAAAATTACCAAATAAAATAAATTGAAATAAAATTTTATATGTGACCATTTGGCATTTTTAATTTTTGTTCTTATTTCTGTTGTTCTAGTGCGTATAAATTTGTCCTTATTTTTTTCATTCTTGATCCTGTTGTAGGTCAGAATCATTGCTTTGGTAATAACAACGCTTAACGTCGTTATCACCACATACCTTTCGGCCCAGTAGTTAACAATGTTTAACTTGTGGTAACACATACTTCTAGGCTGCACTTTAATTGTGAAGCTCGAAAGTACAAGTGAATCACACACCACTGTGGCCCAGATAAAAGCCGAACTTGATCGCATTCCAATAAGTGGAACAGCGCGCGAATAAGTAGAACATCGCGCTCAAATCAGAAGAGCAAAATTCGCACATTGTTGTCAAGAATTATTGCTAAAAATAATTCTTGAGATAGTTGCAAAAACGACGCGGAAATGATTCTGGCCAACAACGAATCTCAGAAGAGATATAAACCCATCTTTCGAATTGAAAGACGGGAGTTGAGATCAGATAGTAGCTAATAACTTACAGAGTGAGTGGAGTAAAAATTAAGCAGTTATTGTGAACTGACGAAACTTTCAAAGGAAAGATTGTAAAGCAAAAGAGGAGGACACCCCCGTGAATAATAAACGTAAGAGAAATTAACCCAGGATCTTTTTATTTCAGCACCTGTCGAAAGACGGCAGTATTGCCCGACAGGTTAAAGGACCACAAAGGCGGCACCTTGGTGCCCGTGGTAGTTAGGCGAAAGGATCCACTACGGCAGGTTGCCGGATCCCAACGGTAAGTCCACTAAGACGGCAGGTCCTTGCCCGTGGCACAATCGTCCGTGGTCCTTCGCGTCGAAGGATCAACGACAACAACCCCGATTATTAGAACCACTGTCAGTGATCCTTTCAAATACATAGGAAGGATCTACGACATTAAGTTTGTTCTGGTGTCCTACTGGAGGAACCAGATACAACATTTTGGCGCAGCCGGTTTCACGATCCAAAGATCGTTCCTTTATTGTTAAAGTGAAGTTTAAAATAAATTAAAAATAAATAACAATGTTTTTAAAATAGCATAAACACAAAAAATCACCATCCAATATAGATGTCATCGAAATCAGTATTACCCCTCGAAGAAGCCCTTAAGGATAAGCAAGCGGGACTTAGACCGATAACAATAGAAGAGTATTGGAAGAGGCAGAAGTCGACACATGAGGAGCCAAAGGAAAAGGAAAAAGAGGAAAGGAAAAAGAGGAAAAGAATGAATTCCTGAGGCAGATCCGCCAAATTTACAAAACCAACGACAAGAAACAACGTAGGAAAAACAGCAACACACACTAGCTGGAATGGTTGTGAAATAATAAACATATTTTAAAATATTATAAAATTATACAAATAAAATTAAAGGTAGTACTTTAAATGTTGGAACTTGTCTAAATAGAATACTTTTGTTTAATTCATTATAATTGGACTTTAAATTGAAGAATTCATTGGCAATTCATGTATAAATAAGGTAATTTTTGTTAAAGAGAAAAAATTCATAAACTTGTTGGGCAAATCAAGAAGAAATTTGAGCTAGGCACAACCACCTGTAGAAAACACATTTGAAATAAGGTCTATGTTTAAGTTTTGGAAAAGAACAAATAAATGAATACAACACACAAATCCCTTAGTATTTTTTAACACAGTAATTAATAACAACCAGGCTAACAGCGATAACTGCAAGCCAATAAATAAAATAGATTCTGCATAATTGCAAGAAATTCATTGCAACAAGAAGTGGGTCACGAACTTGAGCTTGAACTTCAAGCAAGGCCAGAAGCGACAAAATTACTAGCGAGCGGCAGCTGGTAGCAGAAACGCTAACAGAGCAGAAACGCAAATACAAGCGATAAAAACAAAAAGTACGTCAGGCACCAGGCGAGCACAATTGAGCCACAAGCTCGGATTACAAAAAAAAAATATATATGATAATAATATATGTACGAGTATAAGCGTACCAATGTTTACAACTTGTTCAGCCAAAAGGGTGTCAATGAGTCGTACTAAAGCTGAATAAGCAAAAGTTAATTGCTTGAAGAAAAGCAATTAAGATCTTAATTGATTATAAAATATACTAAATAAATACTTAGAACGATGAGTATAAGATAATTAATGGCCGAATCGCTGCAGGAACAAGCTTACATAGAATTAGATAGAGCACATAAAGAACTGGAACGCCAGTTGGGGGAATTTATATCTAGGACTTGGGCAACTTTGAAAGAGACAGTAGGCAACAAGGAAAACTTAGAATTGATAAAGTCTAGAGTAGGGGACCTAAGAAAATTGTCAAGTGTAGAAACAGCAGACGCGATAGTAGAGGAATTGCTTAAATTCCTAAAACAGAGAATAGACAATAAGACGGAAGACGTGAATAAATGGGAATCAGAGTTTAACGCATTGAAGAATAAGTACGATCAATGCTTACTAGATAAAGAGTTTCAGGAAGATTTACTTACCAACATAGAGCGAGAGAACGAAAAACTAAGAAAATTACTGAATAACAAGGGACTAACCGAAGAAACGTTCAACAGAACATTAGAAAAGGGATTTGCACAGAAATCAAGAGAAGACTGTAGTTCTTTAGAAGAGGCAAATAAACGAATACAAGAGCTAAAGGAGCAGAATAGACTTCTAAGTCAGGAAATGTCGCTAGATCACAATCAGACACTTTTTCATAAGGAACCAGCTCAGTCCGCAGTTAGTCCGAGGGACGGCAACGCAAGGTCATTACAACAAATTAAAACAACAAAAGAACAAACCAAAATGGTGATAGGAGAGATAGCAAAAATTACAAATAGGCTGGTACCTCTATTTTCTGGAACACATTCGCCAGACTTACGCGGCGAAGTTTATAAATTCATACACGGGTGCGAATTAGCCGCAAGAGATGTGGGTACAGACAGCATTCAGGACTACATAGATTGCATTAAGCAGAGATTACATGGGGATGCCTATGATTTAGTGAGGTCACAACGCTTCAATGGCCTCGAGGACTTCTACCTCACGATAAAAAGAGCATATTTACCAACGGTATCCTTAGACTCAGTGATAATAGGTATCCAAAGTTGTAGCCAGCTACTTAACGAGGATATACGACAGTTTGCAAGACGCCTAACCACTCTACGAACCCAGGCAATAGAAATAGTTCGAACGAAATATCACGGAAACGGAGATATGGCACTTTTGAGTATGGTAGAAGGAGCAGTAGAGAAATCATTTAAAACAGGGTTAAAGAACGCCGCATTGAGAATTTATATGCTCAATGTTACGAAGAAAAGCATGGAACAAATGGTGGAACTAGCAATCGATGCACTAGAAAGCATACAAAACAGTAGCCTCCTCCACTCAGACCCCTTAAACATAAACATGAATTCATCACTTCTTGCCACCATGCCGATTACGCAACAAGAACAAATTCAACACGGAAGTCAGGGCAGAGCTTCAGTGGGAAATAACGTCAGGCAACCAAATAGGAAACAAAATACTCCACAAGGAGCGGCAGATAGAATAATTTGCTCATTTTGTAACAAGCGAGGTCATACCAGGGAGGATTGTTTAACTCGCAAGAACTTGCCGTATTGTCAAAAGTGTTTAAAATACGGACACGAGGCAAACTGGAGGTGTGACCAAAAGGGAGGCCAGAAAAATGTGGCAAGAAACACATATCAAGGGCCCAATTATCAAACTCAAGGAGTTCAGCAATTGAATCCACCCCAGCAAAAGTGGCAGTCAAACCAAGTCCAACGAAACTGGCAGCCAAACTAACCACAGCAGAATTGGCCTCAGAACCAATTCCAGCAGACCGGGAATCAGAAAGGGTCAATAAACCCCAACCCAAATACACTTAACGGGTTACAGAGGAATCCGACAAACAGGGCAAACCAAACGTTATGTCATTGGTGTAATAGACCAGGGCATATGATAAAGAATTGCGAGGCAAAAAGGAATTGGGAATCATTGCAAAATAATAGTCCGGGAAACTACCAAGGGCCCAGAACAGGCCAATAATCTGGGAACCCAAGAATATTAGGAACTTAAGGCCAAACGAAGGAGTAACAGTAATTCATACATCCGAACCGATTGTGGATACGTTACCAACTTTAACAAATAAAGTGGTAACCGTAAGTCCGACATCGGAAGCGATTGTTGAAACGTTACCAACTTCAAGCGACTTAAACATTAATATCAAGTTGAAAGGGACTGATAAGAATAAGAAAAACAACGTAACAGAGAGGAATCATACGTTTGGAGAAACTGTTGATTTAGAGATGCCATTTATGTTGAAAGTGAAAACCCAGGATTTAAATCAGAAGATACCGTGCTCAATGAAGAAGTTAGCAAATAAAAATATAAATGTAGAAACAGGAGTATCTAACTGCACTCAAACCCAGCTAAATGACGTGTTCATCGAATTACCTTGCGAAGAGGCTATAAATGGAAAACTCATTTTACTGGTAGATACAGGAGCAGATACAAGCCTGATAAAGGAATGTGCAATAAAAGATAGCACGATAATAGATAAGTCGAATAGGAAAGACTTAAGCGGAGCATTTGGAGGTTGTGTGACTACAGATGGATCAACTACTATATGTCATAATGAGGTACAGTCCTTACGTTTAACGCTACACGTTGTGTCACTTAAGCAAGGAGTACCAGCAGACGGCATATTAGGAAGAGATAATTTGTGGAACAACTCCATTATAAACACAATGCAAAAGATTTTAACACTCTTCAATGAAAGAAAAGAGGTTATTTTGGAATTACCGATAAAAACTATCCAGCAGATAGAAGAGGAAAGCAAGCAACATTACATACCAGTTGATGCAAGAACAATTACGATAGTACCATTAAAACTTCGTACAAAATTTACGAATGTGGTAATTCATAAAGAAGAAATAGATCCAGGAATCTATATAGCGGACACACTAGTAAAGGTGAAAGATAACACAGTTTATGCTCCAATATTAAATACGACGGAATATGATTATGAAATAAATAGCGAATTTAAACCAAAATTCACAAATTTTGACGATTACAAAATACAAGGTACTGTAAAGTCAATAAATAGCATAGGCAAAATAGATGCCAAAGGAAGAATAAATAAATTGCTCAATGAAATTGAGTTAGATAAAGATATGAATATGGAAGAAAAGAATTCAATAGAAGGAATAGTAAAATCTTTTCATGACATCTTCCTATTAGAAGGAGACGAACTTTCATTCACAAACGTATTGAAGCACGAAATTCCAAAAGGCGCAGATCATCCGCCAATAAATAGAAAACAATATAGATTACCACAGATACATAGGGAAGAAATAAACAAACAAATAAACAAACTTTTAGATGATGGCATAATCGAACATAGCACATCACCGTGGAACTCACCGTTACTTCTAGTGCCCAAGAAGAGTGGCAAGGACGGGGAGAAAAAATGGAGACTAGTGATAGATTACAGAAAACTAAATGAAGCCACGATTAAACAAGTTTTTCCCATTCCTCGTATTGACGAAATTTTAGAGCAATTAGGCCATAGCAGATATTTTACAACGCTAGATTTGGCAAGCGGATATCACCAAGTTTTAGTCGATGACAGGGACAAGGAAAAAACAGCATTTAGCACGGGACTAGGGCACTTCGAATTCAATCGAATGCCATTTGGGCACATTTCAGAGGATAATGAATCATATCCTAACAGGTCTACAAGGAATAGACTGTTTTGTTTATTTAGATGACATAGTTATCTACGGTAGGAATTTGAAACAACACGAACAAAGGTTATGTTCAGTATTACAGAAATTACGTGAACATAATCTAAAACTTAATACAGGAAAATGCAGATTTCTAAGAAGAGAAATTGTTTATTTAGGACATAAATGCACAGATCAGGGCGCACTCCCTGACCCCAGCAAAGTGGAATGCGTTAAGAGCATTCCGCCGCCTAAAAATAGGAAGGAAGTACAGGCATATTTAGGACTAGTAAACTATTACAGAAAATTCATTCCAGGTACAGCAAAGATAGCTCTTCCTATTAATAAACTACTAAGGAAAGACGATAGGTTCAATTGGACGCAAGAATGCCAGACAGCGTTCGAAGCATTGAAGAAGGCAATAATAACACCACCTGTTTTGGCATATCCGGATTTCGAAAAAGAATTCATACTAACGACTGATGCAAGTAACGAAGCGTTAGGCGCAGTACTTTCTCAGGGTAAAATAGGCGAAGATAAGCCAATAGTTTTCGCTAGCAGAGCCTTGAATGACGCCGAAAAACGTTACTCAACTATAGAAAAGAGTTCTTAGCCATTGTGTGGGCAACAAAAAACTTCAGAGCATATCTCTTGGGCAGAAATTTTAAAATTTTTACTGACCATCAGCCATTAAAGGGAATAGCAAACTTAAAAGATCAAACTTCAAGACTGGCGAGATTTAGGCATAAATTATCAGAATATGATTTCGAAATCCTATATAAGCCAGGAAAGAAGAACTTAAACGCAGACGCGTTGAGCAGAATTCCTCAAAATCGGAATACAGTAACAGCGGTCCAGACCCGCTCTAAAACAAAAGAAAGGAAGACCCAAGGGAGTAGTGATAAAACAAGCACAAATGAGACGCCTGTAGAACCTGACACGCCGGGCATAACACAAAATGAAAACACAATTCCATTAGAAGACCCAAAACAAATAGAGACAGTTATAAGGGACTTTCACAATTCACCACTGGGAGGACACCAGGGTGCAGTGAAAACTTATTTAAGAATTAGGCAACAATATAGATGGCCAGGAATGCAAAAACAAATCAAGGATTATGTAAAAAACTGTCCTAAGTGCCAAGCTAACAAAAGCTCAAAATTGACAAAAATGCCCATGGTGCTGACAGATACACCAATGAGGCCATTTGACAAGGTTTACATGGACATAGTAGGTATTCTACCTGAAACTGTGTCGGGTAACAAATATATTTTAACGTTTCAAGATGACTTCTCGAAATTTATGGCATGTACAGCTATCCCAGACGCGGAAGCAAGTACTGTTGCCAGAGCGTTTTATGACGAAGTAATTACGCGTTACGGAATTCCTAGAATTCTAATTACAGACAACGGAACTAATTTCATTTCGAAATTGTTCTCAGATACATGCAAATTATTAGGCATAAAAAAATTACACATAACACCATACCATCCGCAAGCTAATGGCTCATTAGAGAGAAGCCACAGACCATTAGCGGAATATTTACGTAGTTTTGCTAAAGAAGACGGGTCGATTTGGGATCAGTGGTTAACTGCAGCAATGCACGTTCACAACCACACACCCCACATTACGACAAAGCAAACGCCATTCCGTACTTTATTTGGATTCGATACAGAAATGCCGACTAACTTAAAACGAAAGTGTAGTCCGGTATATAATGCCGAAGATCCAAATAAAGTATTGAAATTTCAAATACAAAGAGCTCACGAAATCGTGAGAAAGAATCAGGATTTAGCAAAAGCGATAGCGAAAAGGCAATACGATAATAAATTAAATTTAGTAGAATTTAAGGTAGGAGATAATGTATTAATTAAGAATCAAACTAGGAAAAATAAGTTTTCTCCCATATGGATAGGGCCATATAAAGTAGTAGGAATTAAAAGTCCAATTACTACAGTTTTAAATATTAAGGGAAGGGAAAAACCTTTTCACAATAACTTACTTAAGTTATATAATAGCAATTAAGAATGAAATAGGATTAACTAGACAATTAGGTAGGAATACATTAGAATCACTTAAAATAAGGAAATAGATTTAGGAGAAAATTAAGTTAACCATAATAGGCACTTTATTAGGAGTAGAATAAAATCACAAGTATTAGCGAAATTTAAAATTTTTATTTAGGACAGGAAATTAAAAAAATTCAACAAGAAAATAAAAAGAAAATCAGAATAGCGTTTAAATAAGCAACAACTTGTTTATTTAAGTGTAAAAATATAAGAAAAGAAAACTCATGATAAAGTAAACTCGTTGTTAATATTTGAATAATTTTTTTTTTAATTGAACTTTTTAGTTTGTATTAATTTTGATTAATAGTAAACGGTTTATGTAAAGTAGCTGTTCCGTTTCAAGAACACAGCCAATTTGCATTTGCAATTATTATATTAATAAATGCACATGTAAACATATGCCTGAAGAAGTAGTTCATGCATATTACATACACACCTACACTATATACATATACGCACCTATATCGTTAGACAATAAGAGAGGTACATAAGATCATGAAATTTAGAGACAAGATAAGAGACATGCAATAGAAGACATTACACTTATCAAAAGTAATGAAAATTAATATAATAAGAAACAAAATATATATACAGTAAATAAGTAAATTAAATTAACTAAATGCAAAATAAGCGATTAACGCAAGCACTGCAACAAAGCAGGTGTAGAAGTAGAACAACACAACGCGAGCACAATGCAGCGTCAGTTACAACAACAAAAAACAATAAGGAATAACTTCGAAATATCCGAAACAAAAACAAAAATATATTAAAGAAATAAGAGAGGGAAAAAAATATTTTTTTTTAACACAGGTTACATGTTAAAACACGTGTTACTACACTACATGTCATTCTTATGCATAGAACTAAGAAACTAGTAATAAAAACTAAGAATAAAACTAGTAATGAAAAGAAATAAGAAAATTAAAAGGAAAGAAAGAATATAATTATAATAAAAATAGGAAAAGAAATAGATATAAAAACCTACATATTAAAGTAGAAAGGGAATACACTAAAATACTTGTAAAGAGGAAAAAAGTTTTTTTACTTTTCAAAAATAATAATCATAGTCAATAGCCTAATAAATTACATTCAAATAAAATATCGTCGATATTTGCATTAAGAATTAAAATTTGTATTGAATTGAATATATTAATAGAAATTATGTAATAAAATTTGATAAAAATAAAATATTTCTAATTAAAATTAAAATAATATACGTCTCAAAAAATGATTTAAATCTTACTAATTGTAGACAAATTGTAAATAGCATAAAACTAGATTGGAAAAAGAAATATATGTATATAAAATTAAATAGTTAAACATAATAACGTATATACAAGAAGAATCCAGCATGCAGAGAATCTGTCCGGAGTGCCGATGTACACCCATCACAAAAGCAAAAGTGCAACCAAACACCACAACATGTTAACAACAGGGCGACGAAGAGCGCCCAGCCAACTCGAAGGGGGAAGGGTAGCTGGAACAGCTGGTCAGCGTAGCGACACCAACCATCACAAACCAGGATAAAATTGTTGCAACAACCAAACAGATCAATGCAGCAGAAGTAAGAAAGCAAAACACGAAGTTACCTTCAAAGAAATCTAAAAGCAGCAACAGTCAGAAACTGACGAGATGACTTATAGTCAGCAGCCTTGGAAGTTACGTCACGCGTATGCGACACCAAAATCACGACGTAATAGCAGCAAGTAGACGAACCACTAATACAGTCATGGGTTCGACAGTTAGACTTACGGCGACATTTAGAACTTACGGGGTAGGCACGCTATACAGCATTACCTCAAGCGGCAGCGATTCAAAACGCACCATCACAAGAAAAGATGTTGAAGATTGATGATGTTTGTTTAAAACAACGAACCCGGCGAAATCTCAACCATCCGCTACAGTTCGAGCGAACTTCAATTGATCCCAATAACACTATAACCAACGAACAACCGAAGAGTATCAGCAGAACAACGGGAACTAAGGTCGGAAGTTAACAGCGGCCGTTCCGAGTATAGTCCCTACAACACGGCAGCAACCGAGAAAGAAGACTTTAATACAGCGGGGTGTACGTCAACGGCAACATCAACAGTTACATCAACAGTAACATCAACAGCTATACCAACTTCAAAATCAACACCAACATCAAATCAGCATCAGCCTACACACAGACGACACCAAAGAAGTGCAGTTACCATTTGTATTATTATTTTAATTGTTTTATTGTAATTATTGTTATAAGTAGTTGTATTATAATTATTGTAATTATTACTAATAATTAATCATTATTAACATGTCACATAAGATATTCACAGAAACACAAACATACATAAGCATACACTAAGTAAAGCCATAATAAGCATACGCCACCCATAATTCAACAAAATATAAATGTACAAGAAAAATTTAATATCGTTTTACGATACTAAATTTTTCTTCCCCGAGGGTGGAGGGATGTTGTAGGTCAGAATCATTGCTTTGGTAATAACAACGCTTAACGTCGTTATCACCACATACCTTTCGGCCCAGTAGTTAACAATGTTTAACTTGTGGTAACACATACTTCTAGGCTGCACTTTAATTGTGAAGCTCGAAAGTACAAGTGAATCACACACCACTGTGGCCCAGATAAAAGCCGAACTTGATCGCATTCCAATAAGTGGAACAGCGCGCGAATAAGTAGAACATCGCGCTCAAATCAGAAGAGCAAAATTCGCACATTGTTGTCAAGAATTATTGCTAAAAATAATTCTTGAGATAGTTGCAAAAACGACGCGGAAATGATTCTGGCCAACAACGAATCTCAGAAGAGATATAAACCCATCTTTCGAATTGAAAGACGGGAGTTGAGATCAGATAGTAGCTAATAACTTACAGAGTGAGTGGAGTAAAAATTAAGCAGTTATTGTGAACTGACGAAACTTTCAAAGGAAAGATTGTAAAGCAAAAGAGGAGGACACCCCCGTGAATAATAAACGTACGAGAAATTAACCCAGGATCTTTTTATTTCAGCACCTGTCGAAAGACGGCAGTATTGCCCGACAGGTTAAAGGACCACAAAGGCGGCACCTTGGTGCCCGTGGTAGTTAGGCGAAAGGATCCACTACGGCAGGTTGCCGGATCCCAACGGTAAGTCCACTAAGACGGCAGGTCCTTGCCCGTGGCACAATCGTCCGTGGTCCTTCGCGTCGAAGGATCAACGAGAACAACCCCGATTATTAGAACCACTGTCAGTGATCCTTTCAAGGAAGTATCTACGACATTAAGTTTGTTCTGGTGTCCTACTGGAGGAACCAGATACAACAATCCACCACAAGGCTATCATAGAATCGCTCCAGCAAAATACTTCCACTGTCTTAGGAAAATATACTCTTACCTTTTCCATTAATTTCGCCAATAAATGCATACCACATAATTCCAATTTAGGTAACGTTTTCTTATTCTTTATAGGTGATACTTTAGTTTTAGCAGTTAATATTTTTATTACTGATCTACTTTTTACATATATTACCGCTCCATATGCTCTTTCTGATGCATCCGAGAATCCATGGAGTTGCACTAAACAGTCGTTTTCGTCTGAGACGCTTAGCCATCGCGGAATTTTAATTGCTATTATCTCTTTTAAGCTTTGTTGAAATTTATGCCATTCTATTTTTAATTGATCATTCAATTCTTCGTCCCACTCTAAACCTTCTTGCCAAAGCTTCTGTATAAAAATTTTAGCTCTTACCGTGATAGGTGCTAACCAGCCGATTGGATCGAAGAGCTTAGCTATCTGTGCTAATATGTTTCTTTTGGTTGTCCGGGTAATAGTGGGTAGATTAATTAAAAACCTAAAATTATCTTCAGTTGGATTCCACTGTATGCCAAGTGTCTTTGTTGTGTCATCACCATTGATTTGAAGAACTGCATACTCGCTGCCCTGTTTTACAAAACTTAGTAGATGCTGATCATTAGATGCCCATTTTCTCAACTGAAATCCAGCTCCTTCTAATTGGTTACTTATCTTCTCCATGATAAACCTACAATCTTCTCTATTGTTCGCACCTGTCATCAAGTCATCCATGTAAAAATCGTTCCTTATAATATTTCCAATAAGTTGATCCTCGCACTCATTAGCAATTTGATGTAGTGTTTTTACTGCTAAAAAGGGGGCTGCTGCTGTTCCATATGTTACTGTTGTTAGCTTATATTCAGCCAACTTCTGGTCTGGTCGTTCTCTCCAAATTATTCTTTGGTAATCTTGGTCTTCCTCAGCAACTTTAATCTGTCTATACATTTTCTCCACGTCTGCTGTAAGTATATATTTCCATAATCTCCACTTAAGAATTATGTCAAAAATATTTCTTTGTAATCTGGGGCCAATCATCATTATGTCGTTTAAGCTGTATCCATTTGATGTTTTTGCAGATGCGTCAAATACTACCCTGACTTTCGTTGTTAGACTCTCTGTTCGGACCACTGCCTGATGAGGTAAATAATATTTCCCTTTCCCTTCTTCTCTTCTATGTACTTTGACCATGTGTCCTAATTTTTCATATTCCCTTAAAAATTGTATGTACTCGCTTTTTATATTTCCATCCTGTTTTCTCTCCATCGATAATAATCGCGCTATAGCCTGTTTCTTTGATTCACCTAATGTGAAACCTGCTTTAAATGGTATCCTTACAACGTACCTGCCATCTTCATCCCTCTTTGTTGTGTCCATATACACCTGCATGCATAAGTAGCTTTCTACGCTATCATTGTTGTCTTCTTGTATTTCTTCAGTTTCCCAAAATTTTTCTATGCTTGATGCTGTTGTTGAATTCTTTTTTGATGTTACGTTCTGTATTGAACCGGATATCACCCAGCCGAATATAGTTTTTTGTCCAACAATGTTATTGTGCTTTCGTACACCTTCTTCTATAATTTGTGAATAGAGATCACTACCAATTATAATGTCAATCCGATCCCTTTTATTTAGATTTGGATCTGCTAGTATGTAGTTTCCAATCGTCGATTTCAAAGTGGAACGAATCATCCGGCATTGGTTTTATTAAATTAGGTAATACTAGCAGCTGAGCTTTCATTTTGATATTGCTTAAGAACCTTGGCGTAATATCTAACCATACTTTGGCTTTGGCAACTCCTACGGTTGCATCTGATAGTCCAGTCAATTTCCTGTTTATCTTCGTTTTGGCTAAGGACAACATTTGCACCGCCTCCTCTGAAATCATTGAACTCTGTGATCCTTGGTCTATTAATGCACGCAGTAAGCAATGGTTACCATCGACCGAAACTCCCTGTATCTGTGCTGTTGCTAGTAATACCATCTTATTGTTTGTTTCTTTTTGCGTCATAAAAATAGATTTATTTTTATTATTATTGATGTTCTCTAACTTCTTTTTTATGTGTTTTTCCTCATTGTATTTTCGCGGTTTATAGTCGTCGGTATGCAGAAGTGTGTTGTGCATTCCATTACATTTCCTACACTTTGATTTACACCAGCATTCCGTATTCTGGTTATGATTTAAACATGTTTCACATAGTCTCTTGCTTCGAATATATGCTATTCTATTACCAACTGTTGCATCTAAAAATTTTTGGCAGTTGTACAACCGATGTTTTATTTTATTACAAAATTCGCAGTTTCGCACTTCCCTGTTTAATTCGACATGATGTGTATAATTTCTTCTATATTCGTTGTTTAAATTTGTTTTTCCTTGCGACTCTAATGTCTGATATAATTGCTCCAAAAATTCTGTTACATCAATAAGATTCTATATTTCCCTAGGTTTCTTCACATGTTGTCCATATAACTGCAATCCCTCGTTATCAAGTTTGCGTAGAATCAAGTAAGCAAATATTTCGTCTGCATTTAATTCTTTTGAAAAATAGCTTTTTATTAAATAGATGCATTCCTGTGATGTGTCATATAAACTTTTTACACTAATTGCTGATTTTGCGTCTATTTTTGGCAAATTCAAAATTCGCTCCATCTGCGTTGAAAAATTGACTCTCTTATTTTCATATCGTCTTTTTAAAGTATGCCATGCTTCATTGTAATTTGCTGAAGCTCCTTGTAATAGGTGTGATATAGACATTCGTGCTTCGCCCTTCACACAAGAGCGCAAGTAGTCAAGCTTTATGGATACTGGCATTTCCTCATTTTTGTCTACAATGTCTTCAAATAGCTCTGAAAACATTTTCCATTCTTCCGATTTTCCATCAAATTTGTGTATATCTGGCTGCTATGTTAAACTTCGTCTCACTTGTTTCCAAATGACTTTCAGTTTCCTCCAACCATGCTTGCACATCGATCTCTACTTCGTCGATGAAATTTTCCTCTCGCAGTTTCGTTTCATCTGCTAATGAACGCTTCATAAGCTGTTCTTGAAGTCGGTTATTCCATCGCTGTATTTTTCCTCTGAAAAACTCCACTTTCTCTTTCTTTGTTTTGTTAGCTTCTTTAAGTGTTTCTCTGAAATTTGCTAGTATTGTCATCGTTCTCTCGATAACTTCTTTATTCGAACATTGGTCCGTTTTATTTTGTGCTTCCTGTGTTTGCATTTCTTGACTGCTTTCTTTTCTGAGTTCGTTAGATCTGCTTTGAATTTGCGGTGCTTCGCATACATTCTGTATCTCTTTATACAGTTTTTCCACTTGCTTGTTCCATGTTTCATTAAAATATATTATATTTATATTTTATATAAATATTTTATATAAATATTAAATATCACATATCCCCAATTTCCATAATGCTTTGTCATTTTCTACAAATACCTTGTATTTCTTCTCTACATTTTTTTGTAATTCCTGAATCTTTTTCCTTGTTGTAACCTTTTTTGCTTCTTCCTCCATCGCTTCTAGCTCCTGCCAGATTGCTATTTGCTGCTCAACTAGTTTTTTATGTGATGCTGCCATTTTGCTCATTATTTGTTTTAAATCTGTATTATCTGTTTTCTACCAGTATTGTAGCTCTGGTAACGCTTTTCAATTCACTTTGCTCACTCACTCTGTATGATCTATTCTCTACCAGTATTGTAGCTCTGGCAACGCTTTTCAATTCACTTTGCTCACTCACTCTGTATGATCTATTCTCTACCAGTATTGTAGCTCTGGTAACGCTTTTCAATTCACTTTGCTCACTCACTCTGTCTGATCTATTCTCCACCAGTATTGTAGCTCTGGCAACGCTTTTCAATTCACTTTGCTCACTCACTCTGTATGATCTATTCTCTACCAGTATTGTAGCTCTGGTAACGCTTTTCAATTCACTTTTGCTCTAACTTTTTAGATCTGTATGATCTAATCACTACCAGTATTGTAGCTCTGGTAACGCTTTTCAATTCAGGTTCAAGTTCCCTAGAGTCTCTTACCACTGGTGGGGGAAAACTCTAAGAATCCGGCTCGAAGGACCAAATGTTAAATGACTTAACACCTTAACACCTGAATACTTTTCAGTACTAACTTTATTCTTAAGATTTCTTCCTTTATATACACTTACATGCTAGTTCTTATCTACATTTTCCTATCTTTACATTTGTTTGTGGCTTAAAATATATATGTATTTATCCTATCCTAATTCTATTATCTGAGAAAGGTCGCCGTCATATTAGATGCCTGTTTATGTTTGAACTGCTTATCGTCTATCCTGGGTGCTTCGGTTATGTTCTTATCTCATAGCTGCCTGTTTGAACTGCTTATCGTCTATCTTGGTTGCTTCGGTTATGTTCTTATCTCATAGCTGCCTGTTTATGTTACAGAAAGGGTCCCCGCCACTATTAGACGATGTCGCCTGTTCATGTTTGAACAGCCAGGTCGAAGAGATAAAGTGTTACTGGGAGATTTTACATCAAAACCGCTACGGAATTTAGGTACATTTGTTATATAATACATTTTCAAGGTAGCTTATTACATCTATTTATAATAGGAAAGCCAATTTCCTCAACTGAAGCCTGTGAGGAATTTGAAGCCGATGCGGTTCCTGAGCAAGACTGAACCGGACGCCTCACTAATAAGGGCAAGTGCAGCATGTGCTCTTCATTGAAACGAAAGAGAAACACCCGACAACTTTGCACACAATGCAATAACCCAGTTTGTGCAGAAATCAGCATTACCTAAACAAAGTGCCTAGAATGTCAATGCGGTTCGTCAAACTCAACACGCCCTTTGAGCCAAAAGTGATTTAGTTTTGTTTTAAAATACAATAAAATAAAACAGCGCAATGTTAATAATAGTGCATATATTTACATACATATATAAATTATATACACATTTTATAATGACAAATATAAACAAAATTGCTGGGGTGGGTATTGGTAAACCACGAACAAAAAATGACAAAGTTTTTGAAAAAAAATTGACAAGCACAGAAAAATTTTTTTTTGTACATTTTATAAAATAAACCAAATATTTGTTCAGAGATGAAATCGTTAATCGATTGATAAAATATTCCCTGAGTTTTCAAGCGAGTAAAATGAAAAAAGTCACCCGGGTGGGTATTGGTAAAGCTAAGGTTAATGCTGCCAATATTAATAGTGGTAAACGATTTATTCTGTCAATATTAATATTGCTAAGAATTTAACTCTGCCGATAGTAATATTCCTTTTTGTTCTTGTGGTGTTAAACTCCTTCTGAATTGTTGCCTATTGCGACTTTTTCGCAATGTTTTAATTCCAACCAATAACCAATGTTTTTAATTCGTTGTCTAGGATTTCTCGCTGTCTTTTTTCACTGTATAGGACACTAACTATATCCAATAATAAAAAGAGGTTTGTCATACTTTAATGAGGTATTTAATGGGGGTTATTACTATTAGAAAATGTACATGTGACTGTGAGTTTGAACGTAAGAGTAAATGTTATGTAATTGAATGTAAAATCTAAATTAAATCAGAATCAAAATCAAAACCAAAATGACGGTGCTCTCTCTTTCTCTGAAATAAACATTAAAGCGAATATTAATCGAAATTATGTTAAAATCATGTAATTATTATGAAAGGTTTTATTGTGACCACCTTTTCGCTGTTCAACAGTAATCCTATCAAGCAACAGTATCCTAGCAAACGCCGACCAGCTACAGCTCTTCAAACGCTGCACTGACTAACAAAACAAAAATACAACTTCCCTCGCTGAAGGTTTGCACAAAAGCGAAGATTCCTAAGAAATCGGCTTTTATGCTTACTTCCAGCGAGTGTGTTTGGAGAGACAGAGTGAGCTAACTGTATATAAGAATTAATACAGTTTCCTTCGTCTAATGCAGCGGTCGGGGAACCGGGGTAAATTACCCCAAATGGGGTAAAATGAAATTTTTGGTTTTTTTTTTTTTTTTTTTTGCTATTTTTTAATTTGCTATTTTATAAACCTGTTAGTATTTTTTTCAACTTAAACAATTTAGCGACATACGCAGGCCACGCCATCTCACTCCCCACCACTAAGGGCAAGTTGCTCTTCGCCATGGGGTAATATCAACTTACACAAAAATATTTTGGGGTAATAATTAAAAAAGTTCCCCGACCGCTGGTCTAATGAATATAAGAAATAGATTTTGCTACTTGTTACATTCCGCCAGGAGATGTCACTGCTACAGGTTTGATATTTTGTTTCAAAATTATTTTTTATTAATAAAAAAATTTCAAACCTGTCGTTTAGTAATTGAAATTCGAATAATGAAATTTTGATACAAAACTTTGAAAATGATAACAAAACTTTTATTTAATAACAAAATTTTATTATTAAATTTGTTGATATAATTGCTTTATTATTTATTTCGTTTTTAAATAGTATATGTACTTAAGTATTTTGCACGTTACTTTTCCCGAATAATAATATATGAGCTGTTATTTTTGAAAGTGGAATAAGTCCATTTTTTCATGTATCGAGATATTTAAAGGTTTGCGTTTGAATCAATTTAAAAATATTGGCAACCGTTAATCAATCCGAGTGATGTTTTTAACACTACACACCTATTAAATTTTATTATGAAATAATAATTATTGAAAATATTTCAAAAAATTGGGGATTTTTTAAGCTCCAAACGGACTTATACCACTTTCAAAAATAACTTTTTTGTGATAAGATTTGTGTTGTTATATTTGAAAGTAGAATAAGTCCATTATTTCATGTATTAGAATATTTATGGGTTTTCATTTGAATAAATTTAAAAATATTGTCAAAAGCTAATCAATTTGAATGATTTTTTTAACACTTTTTAATTTTGTTATGATGTAATAATAAATAAAATTATCTAATAAATAAACGATATTTTTATCTCCGAATGGACTTGTACCACATTCAAAAAGAATCAATTGAATATATGATTATAAATATGGATAGAATGTGTCTATATCTTACTAAAATTACCCTTAACTCATTTTTTTAAAAAAATTGGACTTATTCCACTTTCAAAAATAACAGCTCATATATGTATACAAGTTTTTCCCTTTACTATTTCAGATTTCAGAAACTATTAACAACTTTCAACTTTTCAAGGTCACTTTTAGAACTGATTTTCTATACTCGCTGAACCTGATTTTATGCTCACGAATTGAGCTGTAGAGAAATCTGCATTTGCATACGCCACCCATCTAAACTGAGCATAAACAATCCCTATTAAAAAAACAATATTTTGAGTATCTCCACTTTCTCGCCACAGTCGATGAAAGAGCAAACGTACGCTGTCTATGTGTACACCAAGAAATTGCACTGCCTTGGAATGTAAACAGTTGTTGATCGCATTTGATCAAGATCGCCACCCCATTCAGCGTCGCAAAATCCAGTTAACTTGTTTGCTTCTTTCGTAAAGACTAGCCCTTTGTCTATGGATCCCTTTAGGTATCGCATTATGAGCTTTATTTCAGTCCAATGTGCGTTTCCTGGGTTCGCAAAAAAACGGCTTAATAAGTTGACAGCAAAGGAAATGTCAGGACGAGTTAATTGTGATGCATAAAGTAAACAACCAACGGATTGAATGTACGGAACTACTGCCATTGTCGTTTTTCTTCCTCAATGGACGGACACATTTCTGAACTGAGTTGTGGCTCAGATCGATAGGTGTTGAAATTGGATTGGGATCACTCATTTCAAAACGTTTCAGCAAGTCAGCCACGTATTGAGACTGATCAACTCTTATTGTACCTTGGTCCTTATCTCTAGTGATTCGCATACCCAAAACTGATGAAACTTCACCAATATCTTTCATTTTAAAACGTGATGATAATTCTGCCTTTAACTGGTTCAAGCTCTTCATGTCGTTTAAAAATAGCAGTACGTCGTCGACGTAGATAGCCACAAACAACAGCGTTTTATTTGAAATGCAATAATATACACATTTATGGACTTCGCTGCGTGTCAGCGTGTCAGTTTTAAGCTTAACAGAAAGTTGTTAAATTTTTCATTTCACAGTCAGCTTGACTGCTTTAGTCTATACAGCGATTTTTTCAGCTTGCATACACAACCAGAACCATGATCAAAACCATCTGGTTGAGTCGTGTATATTTATTTCATCGCTTAATTCAGCATTTAGAAAAGCTGTTACAGCATCCAATTGTTGAATAATTAAGTCATGCTTCCTAGATAATGCCAACAGGAACCGAAGAGAAGAGTATCTGACAACAGTAGCGAAGGTCTCTTCATAGCCTATACCTTTCCTCTGACTATAGCCTTTTATAACCAACCTGGCTTTTCGACGAACGAGCTGACCTTTTGCTACTTTTGTTTTAAAAACCCATTTTGATTTGATAGCCTTTTTATTTCCAGGCAATTCAGTTACATAGATACCAAGTATTGTGCTCTCCAAGGGAGTTTATTTCAGTATCAATAGCTGTTTTCCATTCGTCTGCATATTCACTGGAATTGGCTTCTTCAATTGTTTCAGGATCGGTGGAACCAAAATCGTTTACACAAAAATTGTAGCTTTGTTTTTCACCTGCGATTCTCTTCGAACGCCTCAGTTCGTTTCAAATTATTTCTTCTGCTTCATCTGCACTTTGCACTTTCACTTTCAAAATCAGTGAGTTCGTTTTCAGGTTTCAAATTTTCTGATGTACTGTGCTCGTTCTGTGTTTCAGGACTCAACGGATTTTTATTAATGATCACCAATTCCTGGCAATTTCCTTCTGCTGAATTGAGATTGTCATTAAGTTCACACAGAGTTGGTATTTCAACAAATTCATTTTTATCTTCTAATATCTTATTATCCTTTTTGATGAACATGGCAACTTATTATCATTAGTTTTCGGGTTGAATGAGCGATATGCTTTGCAAGTCGTGCAATATCCAAACATAATACATTCAATTGATTTCGCGTCTAACTTTTTGTGCTTTTCTTTTGGCACATGCAACATAGCCTTACTTCCGAAAACTTTTAAATACTTTATATTTGGTTTTCTTTTTGTCCATATTCTGATTCTGAATTATATTATTATTTGCAAACGAGATATATTTATTGTTCACCGGCACTTCGTTCACTAGTGTGTTTGTATTTATAGCCATATGCGAAGTTGCTCCCGAGTCAATAAACTAGCCATCTTTGGAAATGTCATGTGAAAATAGAGATGTGAAAAGAAGTTTTTTGTTTTTATTGAACGTGTTGCCACCTTTCTTTGTGTTGGAATACTGTTTTGAGAAATGACCAATTTGTTTACACGAGTGGCATCGAAATTTATGAGTATTTTGTTTAAATTTTGTTTCACATAAAGAGCACTATCATTATTTTTATTATCAAATTTGGCGTCTTGTAGTAAAAGTATTTTCGCATTGTCGATAGTTAAGTTTTCTGTGGAATTTTCTACTACTAACACTAGCGCACGATAATCATCTGGCAGGCCTGCAAGCATTAACGATGTAGTTAGCTTATCGTCGACATTAAGCCCGGCGTTTTGTACTTTTCATAACGTCATAACTACAGAATTTATGTACTCTTGTACGAGGTCTGAAAGTTTTCACTGCACTAACTTTTTCAACAGTTCTACTTTCCTCGTTAATCCCGTGTCCTCATATGCTGAGACTATTGCCTTACATGCTTCTTTTGCACTTCCAACCTTGGCTATATGAGAAAAATTATTTGACTTATCATCAGAGTGATTTCAGCCAATGCACGCTCATCCATATCTTTGTCTTTTTCGGTTAGTCCTTTAGATAGCCCATTTTTAACTATTTTCCAATAGCCTTTTATTACAAGGTAGGATTCAGTTCAGTTCAAATTCAGTTATGCGAGACATACGGCTCATAACCTGTTAAATATTTACCTTCAACACCGTGAACCGAATAAAACACTTCTTCTCTAATTCATGACTTTAAACCGGAAGAAGGAATAAAAAATTTATTAATGAAAAGAGTTGAGCAGAGTTGTACAAAGCATAAAAACTTAGTACTAGAAGAGCAGTCATTATTGAGAAATGTTTCATATTTCACAACAAATATTGTAAACCATTTAATCATAAATCTTAGCATTGCAATTCTGTATATAATGTATTCGTAGGTAGGTAGGTAAGAAGGGCTTGTACTCCCCCGTGGGGGGGATTACAGACACCTAGGCCCATTTGGCCCATTGTGATTGCCCATATAAAAGAAATTTTAGAAATTTTAAAATGTATTCGTAGGTATTGATATAAAATTGTTATAAAAGAAATTTCTCTATTAAAGAATTTTTGTATTCTTATTGTACTATATAAATGAAATATACGAAATTGTAATTGTAATTGTAAGCAATAACAGCATTCGAATTGTTATATAATTTTCACGTAGGTTAGTTGAAGTGCCAGAGCCAGTTTTTTTCTCGAGATTTTGGTTAAAGTGCCAAAATTGGCAGATGTTCTTATTTTAATTTCATTGATCAACAAAAGTAGACCAGAAGAAATCGATCAGATTACATCAGCAGAAATTCCAGATGAAATAGTAGATCCAGAATTGTTTCAGATTGTAACGACAAATATGATACATTTTTCATGTGGTGAAAAATTATTTCACCATGTGTGGACAATAGTAAATGCACTAAACGCTTCCACAAGGATACTATTACAGGAATTGATGGCTTTCCATTATATCGTCGCCGATCTACTGAAAATGGTGGCCATTCCTTTGTAATAAACTCAAACAATAACCAGAACGGTATTGAAATATATAATATAGGGTGTACCTTATTGTCCTCTTCTATCGAAAATCTACAAAGCACATATAAATGTAAAATTTTGCAGCTCTGTTAAATCTATTAAATATTGGGTCTGGAAAGAAGTTCGTGGCGCTTTTTTAGTAAAATTCGACTGGTTTTCTTATAGTCTGAAATTAAATAAAATATGCTCCATTATTATCTACAATGTTTTGCCATTTTTCCGGTAGAGCCATGACGGCATCAGTGAAGAACTTTCTGTAGTTTCTGGTTGTAAAACTGAATCAAGTGGTTTTCACAGGCTTTTTTGAAAGCAGCTCAATTCCATTTAGAGAGTTCTGCAAAGCTCGAAACAAGGTAGTCTGATGGTGCTCCGTCTGTACTAATTATATGCATCAAAATTTCTCAATTAAACTCTCTCAATTATTGATGGGTCATCAAAGAAGTGTGTGGTCGAGCGTTGTCATTGTGGAAGACAACAACTTTCCTATTAGGTTAGGAGCCTGGCGTAAAATCTATAGTTGTTCACAAGAGAGTTGAGAATCAATTGTTCGGTTAACTGGAAGTAGCTCAAGATGGACGATTCCCTTCCAGTCCCAACATACACACAGCATCACATTTTTCACCTCTCTCCATCCCTTTTCCACAATTTTTTACGCTTCCGATTATCATACGTGACCCACTTCTCATCACCGGTTATGAAACGTTTCAAAAATGGCCCGATTTCGTGCGAGAAGTGCGTCTTCTGTATGGCATTTTTTCTATGGTACTATACTCAGAACTATTTAAAAGCACGTGTATATAATATAGTATTTAAGAAGTTTGGGTATTGTTTTAAAATAACACTATGGTGTTAATAAAGTTGGTACAATTTATTTGGAAGGTGTTGTTGAAGATTTTCTCCTTCTCAATAAAGGCCTGCGATGCTTTTTCACAGTAAGGTGCGACCGGAACAGCTGAGGGGAAGATAAAAAAAAATGTGTGAAGCTCTGAGAGAGCTTCTTTTGCAAAGGAAATCTCTTTCTGGGTTCTTCTTACTGAAAAGATTGCAGCACGGACTTTTTCAAAAAACAAAAAGTGATTTCCCCATTCCTTATTAAACATTTTGTTCAGTGCTTTAATAAAACAAAATGTCGCGGTCTAACATGCTTGAAGTCTGTTCGTCGACCGCTCTTGATACGAACGATCGCTCAGGTCGGTGTGAAAAACAACCAGGTGCTGCGTTGCACATGTAAGTAACCGAGAGAAAAATTTTGCACGCTTGCATATGAAATGGCCAACGCTGAGTATTCTCTGTTGCCGCTACTCATGCTTGTACTCTATCTTGGTTTGGGTGCTAATATTAGAACGAAGAAAATTTGCTTTGTACGAGATGCGTATTGTAGAAAAAACTCTTTCATGAGATTCATCTAATATTATGTTGATGGTTTGATTGAAGCCTCTCAGTGTTCCGATAAAATTCTTGGCGTTGGTATAGATCAGGGGTGTCAAACTGGCGGCCCCCGGGCCGCATGCGGCCCGCGATATGTTTTTTGTGGCCCGCAATGCTTTAAATGAAATAAAAACCAAAACAATATGCTACAAAGGAACTAACTATAATAATCGGGATATTATTGCAAAAACATGCTTGCAAAAAAAGACTTCTCATAGCTTTAGACAAGTTGCTGTTTTTTTTCGTGGTTGCGATAATAACATGAGGATCATCGAAGAATTGCTGGAAATTATCCCTCTTCATGGAACTACAACTGGTGAAGATATTTTTGATGCCGTATGGAGGATTTTAGAAAATTTTAAAATCTCTCTTGACAAACTTGTTTCTGTAACAACTGACGGCGCTAAATCAATGACGGGTGAAACTAAAGGATTTGTGTCAAGGCTCTCAAAAAAATTACAAGGCGAATATCCAGATAAACCAAAAATCAGGACTTTCCATTGCCTTATTCACCAACAAGTTCTCTGTTCAAAAATATTAAAAATGGACGAAGTACTTAAAACAGTAACAAAGATAGTGAACTTTATTCGATCAAGAGCACTTAACCATCGCCAATTTATTTCGTTCCTTCGAGATTTCGAATCCGAATTCGAAGATCTTCCTTATTACACAGAAGTTCGTTGGTTGTCCTGTCACAAAGTTTTGAAGAGCTTCTATCTGCTTTTGGAGGAAATAATTGTATTTCTTGAAATGAAAGATGAAGAGAACAAACATATATCAGTTATAAAAGACCCTTTGTGGGTAAAAGACCTGGCATTTTTGACAGATATTACATGCCACCTAAATAATCTTAATATTATGTTGCAAGGCAAAGATCAATTAATAACGAATATGTACGATGCAATAACGAGTTTTGTAAAAAAACTAACTTTGTTTAAAAGTCATTTACAAAAAAACGTTTTAACGCATTTTCCTACGTGTGAACAATTAAAAATGCAAAATCAAAATTGCTCATTTTCACAATTTTGCAATAAAATTGACGAAATTAAAAAAGAGTTCGATAAACGTTTTAATGATTTTAAAGATTTAGAACAAATTTTTTCTCTTTTTATTGCACCTTTTTCCTTTGAAGTTGAAAAAGCTCCCATTTCGATACAACTAGAATTAATTGATTTCCAGAATGACTCGATTTTAAAAGATAAATATCGCGAAGTAGGAATTCCCAAAATATATTCCTATTTAGGCGATAGATATCCAGAAATAAAAAAGTTTGCTGCAGAAATTTTATCTTACTTTGGAAGCACCTACTTGTGCGAACAATTATTTTCATGCATGAAAATAAATAAGACCATTCATAGAACAAGGCTAACTGATAAACATTTATCTGCCATAACAAAGATTGTTTGTTCCCAGTCTTTGAATCCAGATATTGAAAAACTAGTAGAAAAAAAGCGCTCTCAAGCGTCCGGTAAAAAAGACTAATTAGAATTCTGTAAATATTTCGAATTAAATAAATGCTTAAATATGAACAATAACAATAATATATTATTACTTTAAATCAGAGACCATTAAAGTCGTCGAAATAGCATCGGTAAGTAATTAAAATTTAATTTAAAGCTTATCTTGCATAAGCTATTATTTTTTGGTTGTACTTGGCCCGCCTGCATCTTACCAGTCATGAGAAATGCCCCATGACCTAAATGAGTTTGACACCCCTGGTATAGATTATTTAGATAGGAAGCTCTTTTATCTTCAGATAAAGATGAAGAAAAGATAGACTTCCTATGATCTAGTGTTGTATTTCTTCTGCAGCCAGAATGCAGAATAAAGATGGCCAGTGGTCGGTTTCTAATGTGGGCATCATTTAATTTTCTGTGAGTATTTTTATGTTAGACTAAGATTTTAGTTAAGATTAAAATACTGAAAAATTATCTAAAATTTACAATGCCAAAAAAGGCTATAATCCGCTTCTTTATTAAATAACAATTCGGAAAGTTATCACCAAGGCGCGTTACCGAATTTATAGCCTGATCTGCTCTACAGTAGGCCTCTGTCACCCGGGCACATGCAACTACAACAAAAGCCAAATTAAATACTATATTGTCATAAATCAATAGACTTGCATTTAAGCTTATTGTATTTAATAAAACGCAAATAAAACCATTCTTATTTATTAATACTAATTATAATTAATTAATTAATTGGCAATTACCAATATTAACTAATTATGTAAAGAAAGTTTTGTAATAAGTGTAAACACTACACAGAATAAAAATAGCGCGATAGGTAAATAGAAATGTGGAAAAATGCAGAAACGTCAAAAACAATATCTGGAAAATGCTTGGAGTTTCACATTTGTCTTGCATTTTTAGAACGAATGCATGCTATAGTATGCTCATGACTGCTAAATTTGCTAGATTAGGCGATCTCTTCTTAAGCAACTTGACGAAAGAAAAATATGAAGTAAAAGCTAAGTCATACCAGCTTACGGGAACCAAAGATTATAGCAAATTTTATAGAAACAAAAATATGGCAAATTTTGCATATATCAATTGAGTTTGTTTTTGTAAGAGCTGTGTTGAAACTCTATTGAAAACTAGTATTTTTATGTTAGATTAAGATTTTAGTTAAGATTAAAATACTGAAAAATTATCTAAAATTTACAATGCCAAAAAAGGCTATAATCCGCTTCTTTATTAAATAACAATTCGGAAAGTTATCACCAAGGCGCGTTACCGAATTTATAGCCTGATCTGCTCTACAGTAGGCCTCTGTCACCCGGGCACATGCAACTACAACAAAAGCCAAATTAAATACTATATTGTCATAAATCAATAGACTTGCATTTAAGCTTATTGTATTTAATAAAACGCAAATAAAACCATTCTTATTTATTAATACTAATTATAATTAATTAATTAATTGCAATTACCAATATTAACTAATTATGTAAAGAAAGTTTTGTAATAAGTGTAAACACTACACAGAATAAAAATAGCGCGATAGGTAAATAGAAATGTGGAAAAATGCAGAAACGTCAAAAACAATATCTGGAAAATACTTGGAGTTTCACATTTGTCTTGCATTTTTAGAACGAATGCATGCTATAGTATGCTCATGACTGCTAAATTTGCTAGATTAGGCGATCTCTTCTTAAGCAACTTGACGAAAGAAAAATATGAAGTAAAAGCTAAGTCATACCAGCTTACGGGAACCAAAGATTATAGCAAATCTTATAGAAACAAAAATATGGCAAATTTTGCATATATCAATTGAGTTTGTTTTTGTAAGAGCTGTGTTGAAACTCACCGTTTTCAATCCAGTTTTCCAAACTCACATAGAAAATTCATAGAAGCAACACGCGACTATTTTTTTGAACAGCTGGTTTGTTTTGCAAATGTTTTCTATATGTAATCTATACCGTTGGTTGTGATAATAATGAATGATGTAACCCTCCAAATCAGATGCCATGATGTAGTTGTTTATTTAAATAATAGAAAGAACATGAAAAAGGACTATTCACGACTTCTTACGATACTTACAACTTTTTACGATATATAACTTGCCTTTACCGTTAACCGTTATTGTGTTTTTATTTTCAATTCAATTTCAATTTATTTCAATACAATTAACGCACACTAAGATCGAAATCTTTTCTAGTGCCTCAGCGTACAAACTTAATTACAAGGCAACAAATGAATAAACGTAAATTAACAAACAATAAATAAAAATAATAAATATACAAATATAACAATAATAAATAATAATAATAAATACTTATTAACTAAGGACATTAAAACCACGACAAATGTGACAAACTTAATAACAATGAAAATTAAAATTGAAAACTCAAGTAGAAGTAGAGGTATAAGCAGAAGTATAAGAATATAAGAAATACAGCGGAAATTAGAACATAAGAGAAAGATATAAAAGAGAAAGTAGATTTTTATACTCTGGTTAACAAGTAGTGAGATAGGCAACGACAGCGTGCTTGAAGCGACCCCGTGAAGAAATTATCTTAATATGCGAGGGAAGTGAATTCCAAAGTCTGATGGTGTGAACGAAGAAGAATCTGCTACTGTTGAGGAAAGTGTGTCTAGGGACTATAAGATTCAAACCTCTAGATGATCGAAAAAAAACAAGTTTTACATATAAATATGGAGGATTGCGGGTATATATTAGCTTATGTAAAAACATGATGTTAAGGATGCGAAGGTGTGTACATAAGCCACATCCCAAAACACCTTCACTGATGAGCGAAACATGATCGAAGCGACGTATTGCAAATACATACCTAGCACAAGCGTTGAATGCCACAAGAAGCTTATGCTGAGACTGTGAGTCAAGTTGACTATAAACTACAGCAAAATAGTTGATATATGGCATAATCAGTTGCTTAACAAGGCGGCATCGCGTCTCACATGGCGTATAATACGCAGAGCTACGCAAGCACCTAAGTATCCCATAAATTATACCCACAACGCAGTTGACATGGTCAACACATGTAAATTGTGAATTAAGTATAATGCCGAGATTCTTAGCCCTGCTGACTAAACTCAATTGCGAAGAACCCATAAACAAAGGCGGAACATCACCAAAGTTGCTATACTTTCTTAGGATAGGCAAAACTTTCGTCTTAGAAGGATTAATGCATAAATTATTGGCAGCTGCCCATCTGTTGATTGAAGATAGGTCACAATTCAGTCTATAGCACAAATCCTCCAAGAGATTTAGAGGCCTCGATAAATAAACTTGAATATCATCGGCATAAGCATGTAGCGATGAATACTCACACACAGAGAACACATCATTAATGAAAATGGAGAACAGTAAAGGACCCAGGACTGACCCCTGAGGGACTCCTCTAGTGACTAGCTGAGGGGAAGACATTTTGTTTCCAATTTTTCCACGCTGGATCCTGCCATCAAGATAGCTCACCAATAATCTAACTGCGCTAGTACTAAAGTTAAAAAATGTAGTAAGCTTGGTGCAGAGCAAATCGTGATCCACAGTATCAAACGCCTTCGAGAAGTCAATAAAACAGAGTAAAGTTAAGAAGTCTTGGTCATAAAAAGCCCTAATGTCATCTGTAATTTTTAATACCGCTGTCGTACAACTGTGACCAGTTCGAAAGCCGGATTGCAGAGGAGATAGTAGATGATGTAAATCAATATACGCAGACATTTGGGAATACATAATCCTTTCAAGAATTTTACCTAACACAGGCAGAATACTGATAGGCCTAAAGTCTGTAGGCTTATCTGCAGATGAAGTCTTCGCAAGAGGAATAATTGTTGCAACTTTCAACAAGGTGGGAAAAGACGAGCATGTTAAGCAGTGATTGATAATATGCGTTAAGGGAGCAATAATGAATGGTAAAGTTAACTTAATGAACCTAATGGACAACCCATCAGCACCTACCGCATTAGAAGTAATTTTAAGTACGTTGTTAACTACATCATTCTCACAAACAGTAGAAAACGCAAAGGAAGTAAAAGGTAGAGGATTAGAGACAGTTGGTAAGCCATCACTCGTAGAGGAGTCAGCAGGATTGCAGCCGCCACTGTTTAAGAAAAAATCATTAAGAACATCAGGATCCAGCTCACAACTAGTTTCAACTTTGCCAATAATTCTGAGCTTCTTAATATTTTTCCATAATTGCTTGGGGCTTAAGGTATGGTTAAGCTTAGAGCTGAAGTACCGCTTCTTCGCGTTTCTTAATAGTAAAGTAGCTGCATTGCGAGCTCGGCGAAACTCCTCCCACGCCTCAGCGGTTCTACTTTTCTTCCATTTAGAATGCAGTTTATTCCGTTTCTTTAAAGCGGTCAGAACATGAGAAGTAAACCACGGGCAGCCACTGTTTAATGCTCTCACGGAGCGCAATGGAACATGATTATGGAAAACAGAGATTAATTTAGATAAAAAATCACAGAGCTTATCATCAACAGATTCAAAGAACCAAATGTCATTCCAACATTTGGAAGCTAATTCAGTAAACAGCAAATCAAAATTAATTGCATTAAAATCATAATAACTGAATTTGACTATCTGGGCTCTATTAAAGTTAATGTTAAGACAGACATATAAGAGGTCATGGTCAACCAAAAACGACACTTGATCATAACGAAGGAGAAGAGCGCGATCAGACAAAAGACAAACATCAAGCAGACTAGGCTCACAAGCAGTTGCAAATTTAGTTGGCAGGTCAGAGTTAACAACAGATAGACCACACATAGAGGCACAATGCAGGAAATCAGTGGTAAGAGACACATTAGCCAATAAATTAACATTAAAATCACCACATACAACAAAAAAATCAAAATCGACAAGTTTACTAGAAAGATCACAAAACAAGGGTTCAGTACTAATATTGCGTTGGGGATTGTATACACACGAAACCAAAATTTTAGTGTTGTTATCAAATATTGTAATGTTTAAAAACTCACAAGCGAAATTGCCTTTATTTACTAATCTAGAGTTGAGAGAGCTCTTACAATAGATAGCAACCCCACCACCTTTTTTATCGCATCTGTCATTTCTGTAAAGCCTATAACCGTCCAAAGAATACAACGAATCAGGCACCCCTGGCTTGAACCACGTCTCCGAGACACATATAACATCAACAGGAGAACCTTCAAAAATGTACCTAGCATGATCCAATTTCAAGCCATTCAGGCTTCTGGCATCAAAATGTACAACATTCAAGCCAGAAGATTGACTACACAAGACACGCAATATGGCCTTATAACAATTAGTAACACCATCAGACCCGACCCCATCAAGTGACAAAAGTCGACACAAATAAGGCAACTTCAAACAGTAACAGGTTGACAAAGACACAGCCTCTTAACCAGAGTAGAAGGATAGGCGGAAAGAGAAAGAAAGAGACCGAGAAAAGAAAGATATAGGAAAGATAAAGCAGTAGTAGAAGCAAAGTCACATATAGAAAGTCAGTAATAAATGAAAGCCAATTAAACAAATGATATAAAAAATATAAACTTAACATGTCTTATTCTACGTTCCAGCGACGCGATCAACAGAACTCCTGTCACAAACCAGCTTTGCATCACTATCAGCTGATGACCGGACGAAAACACGCCCCCGCAACGAAAACACAGAGAATAGCATATGCTCCTTTCTCTTCAAGTTGGCATACTGCAAAACATCACGGTTCGCCTTCGTCAAGCTTTCGTGAATGAAAATTCTTTGCTCGCCAATAAAGCCAAGATCACCAAGCACTAACTGACGCTTTTTTTCCTTTCGAAATCCCGCAACAGCTTTGAGAAAGTTAATGCGCTCGTCAGGTGACGACAACTTAGCAACTATTGTCGAATTCTTACTAGAATCTTTAGGTTTCACTCTAAAAATTTTACGAAGCTCAACAGTGCCCATTTTTACAGCCGCCACAATTTTTCCAAAAGCTTCAGTAAGATTTTCACCAGATACAAAAGGAATGCCACTAATTAAGACATCCGTAGAAACAGAATCATTCTCATGTTTTTCCATTTTCTGCTTTAACACACTCATCTCAGCATTCAGCTAGGTTACCAAAGAGTTTGCACCAGTAGAGTTCTGCACAGCTAAACTCTTAAGATCATTAAAGGCCACTTTCAAGGTTTTCATCTCTGCACACGATGCCTCAACTATTTCAACTCTTTCCGACAAGTTTTTCAACGCAAACTTCATGTTAGCGAGCTCAGCCGCTAACTCACTTATTCTCTGCACGACTCTCTCTTCTGAAGCACTTATATTTGCGGAAACCTGTTTTATGATGCTCTCTTTAAAACAATTAAGCGTAGAGCCCAACTCTGACCTTGAGAGCACAGAAGCAACATTAGACGACACACAAACAGAAGACGTTTTCGCGCCTTTTTTACTTGACGGAGAAGAGTTTGATGACCCCAAACTCGATGGCGACGAAGACTTTGTAGTTGGATAACTCAAAGGAGACGATACTTTTGTTCTCCTAGTTGACATTCCAGCACTGGCCATATTGAAGATAATTTCAATTTGAATTCCAGAATCAAAGTTAAGAAAGTATGCAAAGCCAGGAATAAAGGTACAAAACACAAAAGTTCAACTGTAGATCGCGAGCGCCAAAAAACACGTCTTTTCACTCTGACATTCAGAACCTTTTCTTTACAAGAAACTAAAGATGGTAATTATTTATTATTTTCTTTGTAAGGCACAAAAATAATACGTACATATGCATCTGTCTGTTTGATAAACGGCTAATTATAGTGGAGAAAGGAGAAGAAAGTACTTACTTAAAGAAGTCATCCTTACAAAAAAGTTGTCCATTTCGTGAGAAGCACTTTTCATTTAGCGGCTTACGGCATTCATTACATTGAAGACATTTAGCGTGCCATGTTCTTTCTAAAACTTTCAATATGAAACGATCTAGAATGAGCTGTTGACATCCTCCGCATTTCGGTATGGTTGCTGAGGATGATAAAAATAATACTATTTACAAGTAATCTAAATTACTATGATTAACAAATATTTCAAAATTTGTAAAGTTGTTTCGCTCTTCAACACATATGAATTTTGATGAAATTTTACTACAACTAGGACTGTTTAGACAACAGTTCTGATTCAGCAACTTACGCTGTCGACGCAGCGTCGGTCAATGACCAACGCCATTGACCGAGCTTGTAAAACCAGCTAAGGTATCACGGACGTCACTGACCGTCGTTGCCATGCATATACATATGCAGACGGTGCACTATTTACAAACAGCCACTTTAAGCCATGCTTGTGCAGTGCCAACGTCGTTGACCGCAGCTTATGCAGACCGCTTATGCTAACGCAGTAGCATTTCTTTTTTGTTGTTGTTAATTAGAATTTGTTGTTTATTTTGTAAAAATGTATTGAATAAGTTATTATATAAGCATCAAAAGTATCAAAAAAATGGGCAATCTTTCCACAAACTTCATCGCGTAACGTTTTGTCACGTACCGATTCAATAAACAGTATTTAATAAGAGGGGACAAAACACTAGGAGTGTAGGTTGGGTCGAGACAAGAAAAAAATCGGGGGAGTGGGGTCAATTTCCCCCCGTTTAGACGAGAGCGGCTATTTTATAAAAATCCGAATTAACATCGAAAAAAAAAACAATTAAAAAATAATGGTTAGACCCAGATAACTTTTGCTAGCTGATTTTTGAAGCCAAATATCCGCTTCTTAATATCGTTTTTAAATTAGGTTCCTATGTGAAATAGTTTTTGAGAAAATTAATGCCGAAGTTAAAATTTGGAATAAAAATTCCGAAAAAAAATATTGATCACAATTTTTTTTTTTAAAATTACGGTATTAAGTATAAAAATTTTTCCGACCATCAAATTTTCTAATCAATTCTAGAAAGAATGCTTCAAACCGGAAGGATATATGTTTTGTAGTTTCCGAGAAAAATGAAAATTGTTTCCCCCTCCCACACGATTTTTTGCTTGTCTCAACCCAACCTACACGTCCTAGTCTTTTGCCCCCTCTTATGGGAAACACCCTGAATAATCAATTAAAGGCAAAGCAATTGTTGTCACTTAGCTGCAGAGTTGGTTCAAGTACCAAATCTGTGGGCAACCAACAACTACAGCAATCAGGACAAACCAGTACCTGAACAAGGACAAAAACCTGTATATCGTTCATTTAAAATTTCGTTCATCGTCCCGCGAATTTATATCGCATGTAATATTGATTTTACGGAAATATTGATTTTTCGCAATTTATATTTTTCGAAACGTCACAAATATACATATTTAAGAAATTAAATTTTTGTTTATGCTCACAATTTACATATGTATGTATCTTCCAATTCCTCATAATTATTGTATAATAAATGTATACTTTCATATTTTATATACAGCCCTGTTCTGCATTCCGATCGAAATTACTTCTGAATCGGATTTGAATTCTGATCGGAATTTGTAAGAGTGTTTTGAAATGTGATCGAAATCGACATTTTCGAAAGGACGTACCGTATACCAAATTAAAGGTAATGAAACAGCCCATTTAAATTTATGTAAATTGTTATATATTATTTACGTATTTTTTAAAGACGTTTTATTTTATTTAACAACGTTTTTTGTAATTATTTTGACTTTTTTACATAATCTTCAGTAGTTACTTATAGGGACCAATTATTAAAAATATTTATATACAATTAAAAAGCAAATGAAATTACCTTTCTTGTGATGCCCATAACTCTAGATAACATAATATAACTATAATATATAACAATAATAACTATGCACGCAGTAGTTTTGAATTTATACGTATCACGATTTTAAATTTCAACACGTCCTCACGCCCACATTAATCGCGAACAGAGTTGTTTTTTTCACCATTCCGTTTTTCTTAGAATTCCGAATTCCTGGAAAAAAACGGAAAAGAAAGGGAAAAAAATCGGTCCTAATGGAGTAAAGTAGATTTTTTCCAATATAATGTATAAATTCGAAATTTCATTTGTTTCTCTATATGATGCCTTAGTTTCTGTTACGGCTTGTCAGACTTTTCAACCAATCATAGTGAGAAGAATTTTAAAATCTCTTTGAATTTTTTGCTTTTTTTTTTTGAATTTTGAATTTTTTTTAGCTCAAATGATATTGGTTGATGTTCATCAATTTTAATTTTTTTTAATGCTTTTAATTTTATTAATCTTTTCGATTATGCAATCTTTTGTCTCCTTTTTTAGTGTACATTTTATTGGTCTGCAATATATCTGATACATTTTTATATACGAATCCATATATCTTTGCTAGTTGACGGCTCAGTTAACGCAAAGGAATGACCACGAATAAGTTGACATCTGTTGAATTTTCTGCATTGAAATATATTTTATCTCAAGGTTTGTACAACTTTTCAAATTGTTTTTGCTGCTTCTGACCAGATGATCCCTTTCATTTTCACTTATAAGCAAGAGTAACAATGCAATTTCCAAGACTTTTTCAATAATTTTCATACAGTGTCAGCAATAATATTCCTGCAGTATGTTCTACAAGATCTTGCAATTTTACCCCTGTTGAACTTGGAGTAAAATCGTCGCACTTTTTGAAGGTAGTTCTTTTTGATAAACATTATTTCCTCGTATGCTATAAAGACGTTTCACTAGTTCGTCTGCGTAATTATAATGATATACATATTGATAAACATATACTGATTTCTTCTTAGTTTTAAATACAAAAATAGTGTAAATGGTGGAATAAATTTTTTTCATCGGTTGGAGTTGCAACGGTCTTGAGGATCCTTTTTATATGTTTAGGACTCGCCTCTATAATTTTATCAATTATTTCTATCTTATCCCTGGTATTTTTTTAGGACATTGTTGGTGCAAAATTGTTCCTTAATGCGTCATAGATGTTGCCACGTTTGCTTCTTTTCGATATGAGTATTATTATAGTTCTTCTTCCAAGATAAGTTAATTTTCGAACCAATTTTCGTATAGTTGCTTGTCTTTGCTTCAAGCCATATGTACCGGTTTTTCAAATGTGATCAAATGTTATTTAATTTCTTTTAATGTATAGCAATGAATTCTTCATTGCATTAATTAAAAGAACTTTCACTCAGAATATATAAAATAACATAGTTTTGTTCAAAAGGATGATTGTTTGTTGTTTGTGATTTTATTTTAATTTACTATAAATGTACAATGTGAGTATTGCGAAATATATGTTAGCTGCTTCGGCTGGACACGTCCTTCTCGGTCGATGGTGGATGTCGGAAGAGACCAAAATAAGTGTCGGTGGTTTGCTCGTTCAGCACCCGACCCCATGGGGAAAAGCTTGCAGTCGAGCTTTCAGGTCGCCTCTCCTGATCGGCTACGTGTCAGGGGTGTGAGCGATCGCTGACATGCAAAGTTGCATGCAAACGCGAGCTGCGTTTGGGGTAAACATTCCAAAAATTTAATCCATGGGGCCCGGGAGCGGAGCGAACGAGGACGTCGGGTCACGGCACGAACCGTGGTTGTCTAGTGGCGCATAGTGTAGTGCGCTCCTCTACACTAGAGACAGCGGTGAGTGCTGTGGCAGCGATCCCACCGTGCCAAACAATGCAGAATGTTTGGCGTAGGTCACCGACGCGTACCTTTGCGATTATGCAACACTTCTCCTGTAATAGTCGACAAGGCATCCACATCTTCAGCAAATGTGTTACAACTATAGGAGAATTTGTGGAAAAACCCATCGCCATCGACGACTAAATATTGCCGTCCCATAAAATTCGTATATAAAAAGGAAAGCATGCAGCTAATTCAACTGGAAGTGTCTTCAGTAAATGCGCAAATAGACACCTTAAAAGACTCTGCTTTTGCATACAACGGAAAAGAATTCACAGTCCAGCACAGGCTATTTCTTACAATGGTCGACGGCAAAACTGTTCAAGCATTGAATGACACAAAAGCTTCATCATCGGGCACTACTACTTGTAGAGCAACTCAAAAAGCTTTAAGTGAATCTCCAGTAAATCCAGATAAGACAGTTGGTTATGCGTTTGGAATCTCAACCACTCCATACTAAAATTCGTTTTATGGAACATATTTTAAAAATATCATATGATTTGGACTTCGGAGAAAGCGGTACGGTGAGAAATGACAATAACAAAATACTCAGTCAGGAAAAGAAAATCCAAGTTCAAGCTGAGTTCCGAAAAGAGGGCCTCATCATCGATATGCCGAAGGCTGGTCCAGGCAACTCAAATTATGGCAATACAGCTAGAAGATTTTTGCAGACCCGAATTCCACTCCCCGAATCACGAGAGTTGATTTAAATTTAATAATTAACTTCAAAACAATTTTACAAACGATAAACAGTAATCGAGAAATAAATGCTTTGAAGTTTGAGAAATACAAAAAAAAACAAACTGCGGATTTGTACAACACGTTGTATCCATGGAGAACTATGTCAACGACAGTTCATAAGGTTTTAATGCATGGGGAGGACATAATTAACCATCATATATTACCCATCGGAGATTTATCGGAAGAAACACAAGAAAAACGGAACAAAGACTATATATAGTATAGAGATCACAACAAAAGAAAGTGTTCACGTCAGGGTACCAAGGAGGATTTATTTAGAACGCTCTTCATTTCTTCTGATCCTTACATTTCGTCTTTGAAAAAAAAAATTTATTAAGACAACAATACCTCTAGATAGAGAAGCTGAAGAACTTATAATGAAACCTATAGACGAATATTTCTTTGAAAATAAATAAGTATTATTGTAAATTGTATTTGTGTTGTAGAGTATTTAATAATTTATGTAAAAATGTTCCTATATTTAAGTTTTTTAAATAAATATATTATATATATATATATTATATTATATATATATATATATATTATATATATATATATAATATATAATTTAAATATTTACATACGACTATGTTTCTTTCTCATACTAAAAGCACACAATTTTAAGTATTGTGATTTTTTTTTCGTCAAAATTGAGTATTCCAAACCTTTAAATTGTTATACCGAAACAATAAGCTTTTAATATTGCATTAATAATACTTAAAATAAAAACACAAATAAGATAAAATGGTTATTTTTTTGACGCGACATTGATTAAATGCTATCGAAGTGTGGAAATTTTTTAAAAATATAAAAAAAAACCTAGATATTTCGTACTAAGATGTGCGTAAAGATACAATTTATTCTTCCATTTGCAAAAAACCGTATTAAAATACCTTAATTTGATCAAAAGTTACAGAATTTTGACCGACTAAGTGGAAAACTGCAATTCTAGTCCACTGTGCGGTGGCAGAAATTCTAGGCTAGGACTTGGACTCATCTCCATCGATTCAATAAGGAGAGCAGCTTGTCAAAGTCCTCGGGCTGGGCTGTGGCGCCGTTTCCAGCGAGGCATATTGCGCTGAATATGACTTCTGACACATAACCTTAAGACAACATTTCGTGTCTTAGGTCTCTGTCATTGAGGGGTGCAGCGTGGTATGTGGCGAGATTCGTCGATGACGAGTAATGTGAGAAAAACGATACACATACGAGTTTCCGCGTATCGCTCTCGGTAGAGAGGAAAACCTTGCGACTGAGAATTTATTCTGATTGAAAGAGGCTTGGAGACTTTAACTATCTTTTCTTGCAGCGTAGTTATAAATTTCGAAATCGTGCTGAGTTCGGGCCAAGGTTCGATCGTGGGAGGCCATACGGCGCTCATTTGGCCTTGGTAGAGATCGTGTTGTACTACATCATCATATTGCTATTTGAAGTCCTTATTGTCGTTTAATAGTGCTTCTGATTGCAGATATTCCCAATATATAGATATAGATCCCAATGAAGCGCTGATAGGCTATAGTTTTAAAATCTGTTAAATGCGTTCAGAGATGAATGAGACCTTGGAGATGAGTGCACTTGAGATCCTGGATCGGTACTGGAAAGTACCGTCGCGATATACGGTGACCATATCGGTATCAAACAATACCTGTTTTGGCGCGACAACAAAGCATACCTGATGAGTTACCGACTGATTTGGCTGAGTGGACTGTATATTTATATGTTAATTTCTTTGAGCTGGTGTTGAAGGCCTTGGATGATGTCAAATGTTGCGGTCCTCGGAGAGGATTCAAATGTTGATGACCTCGGAGAAGAATCAAATGTTGAGGGCCTCCGAGAGGACTCAAATGTATCACAGTTCGCGGAGCGATGGGGTTGCTTTGGCGACAAAATCGCAGCGGCTCTCGTTAGAGAGCTAGGTGGGGCAGAAACTTGTACGTTAGGCGCATTTTCGTACCTCCACTCTTGACTGGTCTATGTAAATGGCAAGCGTGATCCAGAATCTGATGAGAATTGATTCTGAACCTTGTTACGATGTTGAAGAGCATGATGCCTTGCGTTGCATACAGTGCAGTTTAAATTGCTGGGGCAGTTATGCACGGAGTGTGACTTGGATAGGCAATTAATGCACAAGTGGTGTTTTCTTGCGACTTTTAGTCCCTTGAAGGATGTTCAATTCGAAAATTTAGTACATAATCTCCAATTGTGACGACGTGATCATAGAGGACAATTAGAAAGGGCTACATTCAACTAGAATTCGTTGACGCGCTTTGAAATTGTGACTGATTGCCGAGAGGTGATGATTTCATAACTTTCATGGTGTGGGTACTTTGCACAGTCTTGCACAGTTTTCAGCGTTCGAAAATGGTGGGTCTGAAACGCATCTAAATTTATCCATTGGGGAATTTCAAATTTGATCTGAGTGGACTGTTCCCAAAGCAATATAGTGGCGTCTGGAAGACGACTAGAACATAAACCAGTAAGAAAGCTATATTCGGCCTGGCCGAATCTTAGATACCCTACACCTAAAAGTTTTGAAAAAAGTGGCGAAGCTAGGGTGGGGCGGGGGTGGCGGTCAACTCTGGGCAGCTCAAGTAGTGACTTATTGAATTCTAGGCATTTTTGGGGCTGCAAGTTGATTAATCGTCCCGAGCTCCATGAGACCTAGCTATGCCTCTGTATAAATAGTAGGCGTGGTTATTACCTTTTTCAAAATAAAATAACTAGCTTAGTTGTTTTATTATTGTGTTCAAATTTAAACTTTATTTACGTGGTAATAAATTTGTTTTCATACTGCTATACTGTATAAATAGTGTAAAAGTAGGCGAACCGCACCCAGTTTTGATGTAAAAATGTTTTTTGGAAAACAAGTTGTGATCTAAAGTTTTATTCAGGAAGATTATATATTTAACAATATAACCATATTTAGCCTGTGTAACCTAAAAGTGGGCGGATCACGCCCATATTTGGCATATTAACGGATAATGCTACTCTATACTCAGGTATTTTGTTGTCATAACTCAAAAACGAACGCTGATATCACATTTTTAATAAAAAATAGGCGTGGTCGTGGACCGACCCATTTTGCCCATTTTCAATATCAACCTGCACACAACAAGAAACATTATATCTGCAAAATTTCATCACGATATCTTTACCGGTTCTAGTTCGGTAGTTTCCGAGAAAAATGAAAATTGTTTCCCCCTCCCACACGATTTTTTGCTTGTCTCAACCCAACCTACACGTCCTAGTCTTTTGCCCCCTCTTATGCGAAACACCCTGAATAATCAATTAAAGGCAAAGCAATTGTTGTCACTTAGCTGCAGAGTTGGTTCAAGTACCAAATCTGTGGGCAACCAACAACTACAGCAATCAGGACAAACCAGTACCTGAACAAGGACAAAAACCTGTATATCGTTCATTTAAAATTTCGTTCATCGTCCCGCGAATTTATATCGCATGTAATATTGATTTTACGGAAATATTGATTTTTCGCAATTTATATTTTTCGAAACGTCACAAATATACATATTTAAGAAATTAAATTTTTGTTTATGCTCACAATTTACATATGTATGTATCTTCCAATTCCTCATAATTATTGTATAATAAATGTATACTTTCATATTTTATATATAGCCCTGTTCTGCATTCCGATCGAAATTACTTCTGAATCGGATTTGAATTCTGATCGGAATTTGTAAGAGTGTTTTGAAATGTGATCGAAATCGACATTTTCGAAAGGACGTACCGTATACCAAATTAAAGGTAATGAAACAGCCCATTTAAATTTATGTAAATTGTTATATATTATTTACGTATTTTTTAAAGACGTTTTATTTTATTTAACAACGTTTTTTGTAATTATTTTGACTTTTTTACATAATCTTCAGTAGTTACTTATAGGGACCAATTATTAAAAATATTTATATACAATTAAAAAGCAAATGAAATTACCTTTCTTGTGATGCCCATAACTCTAGATAACATAATATAACTATAATATATAACAATAATAACTATACACGCAGTAGTTTTGAATTTATACGTATCACGATTTTAAATTTCAACACGTCCTCACGCCCACATTAATCGCGAACAGAGTTGTTTTTTTCACCATTCCGTTTTTCTTAGAATTCCGAATTCCTGGAAAAAAACGGAAAAGAAAGGGAAAAAAATCGGTCCTAATGGAGTAAAGTAGATTTTTTCCAATATAATGTATAAATTCGAAATTTCATTTGTTTCTCTATATGATGTCTTAGTTTCTGTTACGGCTTGTCAGACTTTTCAACCAATCATAGTGAGAAGAATTTTAAAATCTCTTTGAATTTTTTGCTTTTTTTTTTTGAATTTTGAATTTTTTTTAGCTCAAATGATATTGGTTGATGTTCATCAATTTTAATTTTTTTTAATGCTTTTAATTTTATTAATCTTTTCGATTATGCAATCTTTTGTCTCCTTTTTTAGTGTACATTTTATTGGTCTGCAATATATCTGATACATTTTTATATACGAATCCATATATCTTTGCTAGTTGACGGCTCAGTTAACGCAAAGGAATGACCACGAATAAGTTGACATCTGTTGAATTTTCTGCATTGAAATATATTTTATCTCAAGGTTTGTACAACTTTTCAAATTGTTTTTGCTGCTTCTGACCAGATGATCCCTTTCATTTTCACTTATAAGCAAGAGTAACAATGCAATTTCCAAGACTTTTTCAATAATTTTCATACAGTGTCAGCAATAATATTCCTGCAGTATGTTCTACAAGATCTTGCAATTTTACCCCTGTTGAACTTGGAGTAAAATCGTCGCACTTTTTGAAGGTAGTTCTTTTTGATAAACATTATTTCCTCGTATGCTATAAAGACGTTTCACTAGTTCGTCTGCGTAATTATAATGATATACATATTGATAAACATATACTGATTTCTTCTTAGTTTTAAATACAAAAATAGTGTAAATGGTGGAATAAATTTTTTTCATCGGTTGGAGTTGCAACGGTCTTGAGGATCCTTTTTATATGTTTAGGACTCGCCTCTATAATTTTATCAATTATTTCTATCTTATCCCTGGTATTTTTTTAGGACATTGTTGGTGCAATTGTTCCTTAATGCGTCATAGATGTTGCCACGTTTGCTTCTTTTCGATATGAGTATTATTATAGTTCTTCTTCCAAGATAAGTTAATTTTCGAACCAATTTTCGTATAGTTGCTTGTCTTTGCTTCAAGCCATATGTACCGGTTTTTCAAATGTGATCAAATGTTATTTAATTTCTTTTAATGTATAGCAATGAATTCTTCATTGCATTAATTAAAAGAACTTTCACTCAGAATATATAAAATAACATAGTTTTGTTCAAAAGGATGATTGTTTGTTGTTTGTGATTTTATTTTAATTTACTATAAATGTACAATGTGAGTATTGCGAAATATATGTTAGCTGCTTCGGCTGGACACGTCCTTCTCGGTCGATGGTGGATGTCGGAAGAGACCAAAATAAGTGTCGGTGGTTTGCTCGTTCAGCACCCGACCCCATGGGGAAAAGCTTGCAGTCGAGCTTTCAGGTCGCCTCTCCTGATCGGCTACGTGTCAGGGGTGTGAGCGATCGCTGACATGCAAAGTTGCATGCAAACGCGAGCTGCGTTTGGGGTAAACATTCCAAAAATTTAATCCATGGGGCCCGGGAGCGGAGCGAACGAGGACGTCGGGTCACGGCACGAACCGTGGTTGTCTAGTGGCGCATAGTGTAGTGCGCTCCTCTACACTAGAGACAGCGGTGAGTGCTGTGGCAGCGATCCCACCGTGCCAAACAATGCAGAATGTTTGGCGTAGGTCACCGACGCGTACCTTTGCGATTATGCAACACTTCTCCTGTAATAGTCGACAAGGCATCCACATCTTCAGCAAATGTGTTACAACTATAGGAGAATTTGTGGAAAAACCCATCGCCATCGACGACTAAATATTGCCGTCCCATAAAATTCGTATATAAAAAGGAAAGCATGCAGCTAATTCAACTGGAAGTGTCTTCAGTAAATGCGCAAATAGACACCTTAAAAGACTCTGCTTTTGCATACAACGGAAAAGAATTCACAGTCCAGCACAGGCTATTTCTTACAATGGTCGACGGCAAAACTGTTCAAGCATTGAATGACACAAAAGCTTCATCATCGGGCACTACTACTTGTAGAGCAACTCAAAAAGCTTTAAGTGAATCTCCAGTAAATCCAGATAAGACAGTTGGTTATGCGTTTGGAATCTCAACCACTCCATACTAAAATTCGTTTTATGGAACATATTTTAAAAATATCATATGATTTGGACTTCGGAGAAAGCGGTACGGTGAGAAATGACAATAACAAAATACTCAGTCAGGAAAAGAAAATCCAAGTTCAAGCTGAGTTCCGAAAAGAGGGCCTCATCATCGATATGCCGAAGGCTGGTCCAGGCAACTCAAATTATGGCAATACAGCTAGAAGATTTTTGCAGACCCGAATTCCACTCCCCGAATCACGAGAGTTGATTTAAATTTAATAATTAACTTCAAAACAATTTTACAAACGATAAACAGTAATCGAGAAATAAATGCTTTGAAGTTTGAGAAATACAAAAAAAAACAAACTGCGGATTTGTACAACACGTTGTATCCATGGAGAACTATGTCAACGACAGTTCATAAGGTTTTAATGCATGGGGAGGACATAATTAACCATCATATATTACCCATCGGAGATTTATCGGAAGAAACACAAGAAAAACGGAACAAAGACTATATATAGTATAGAGATCACAACAAAAGAAAGTGTTCACGTCAGGGTACCAAGGAGGATTTATTTAGAACGCTCTTCATTTCTTCTGATCCTTACATTTCGTCTTTGAAAAAAAAAATTTATTAAGACAACAATACCTCTAGATAGAGAAGCTGAAGAACTTATAATGAAACCTATAGACGAATATTTCTTTGAAAATAAATAAGTATTATTGTAAATTGTATTTGTGTTGTAGAGTATTTAATAATTTATGTAAAAATGTTCCTATATTTAAGTTTTTTAAATAAATATATTATATATATATATATTATATTATATATATATATATATATTATATATATATATATAATATATAATTTAAATATTTACATACGACTATGTTTCTTTCTCATACTAAAAGCACACAATTTTAAGTATTGTGATTTTTTTTTCGTCAAAATTGAGTATTCCAAACCTTTAAATTGTTATACCGAAACAATAAGCTTTTAATATTGCATTAATAATACTTAAAATAAAAACACAAATAAGATAAAATGGTTATTTTTTTGACGCGACATTGATTAAATGCTATCGAAGTGTGGAAATTTTTTAAAAATATAAAAAAAAACCTAGATATTTCGTACTAAGATGTGCGTAAAGATACAATTTATTCTTCCATTTGCAAAAAACCGTATTAAAATACCTTAATTTGATCAAAAGTTACAGAATTTTGACCGACTAAGTGGAAAACTGCAATTCTAGTCCACTGTGCGGTGGCAGAAATTCTAGGCTAGGACTTGGACTCATCTCCATCGATTCAATAAGGAGAGCAGCTTGTCAAAGTCCTCGGGCTGGGCTGTGGCGCCGTTTCCAGCGAGGCATATTGCGCTGAATATGACTTCTGACACATAACCTTAAGACAACATTTCGTGTCTTAGGTCTCTGTCATTGAGGGGTGCAGCGTGGTATGTGGCGAGATTCGTCGATGACGAGTAATGTGAGAAAAACGATACACATACGAGTTTCCGCGTATCGCTCTCGGTAGAGAGGAAAACCTTGCGACTGAGAATTTATTCTGATTGAAAGAGGCTTGGAGACTTTAACTATCTTTTCTTGCAGCGTAGTTATAAATTTCGAAATCGTGCTGAGTTCGGGCCAAGGTTCGATCGTGGGAGGCCATACGGCGCTCATTTGGCCTTGGTAGAGATCGTGTTGTACTACATCATCATATTGCTATTTGAAGTCCTTATTGTCGTTTAATAGTGCTTCTGATTGCAGATATTCCCAATATATAGATATAGATCCCAATGAAGCGCTGATAGGCTATAGTTTTAAAATCTGTTAAATGCGTTCAGAGATGAATGAGACCTTGGAGATGAGTGCACTTGAGATCCTGGATCGGTACTGGAAAGTACCGTCGCGATATACGGTGACCATATCGGTATCAAACAATACCTGTTTTGGCGCGACAACAAAGCATACCTGATGAGTTACCGACTGATTTGGCTGAGTGGACTGTATATTTATATGTTAATTTCTTTGAGCTGGTGTTGAAGGCCTTGGATGATGTCAAATGTTGCGGTCCTCGGAGAGGATTCAAATGTTGATGACCTCGGAGAAGAATCAAATGTTGAGGGCCTCCGAGAGGACTCAAATGTATCACAGTTCGCGGAGCGATGGGGTTGCTTTGGCGACAAAATCGCAGCGGCTCTCGTTAGAGAGCTAGGTGGGGCAGAAACTTGTACGTTAGGCGCATTTTCGTACCTCCACTCTTGACTGGTCTATGTAAATGGCAAGCGTGATCCAGAATCTGATGAGAATTGATTCTGAACCTTGTTACGATGTTGAAGAGCATGATGCCTTGCGTTGCATACAGTGCAGTTTAAATTGCTGGGGCAGTTATGCACGGAGTGTGACTTGGATAGGCAATTAATGCACAAGTGGTGTTTTCTTGCGACTTTTAGTCCCTTGAAGGATGTTCAATTCGAAAATTTAGTACATAATCTCCAATTGTGACGACGTGATCATAGAGGACAATTAGAAAGGGCTACATTCAACTAGAATTCGTTGACGCGCTTTGAAATTGTGACTGATTGCCGAGAGGTGATGATTTCATAACTTTCATGGTGTGGGTACTTTGCACAGTCTTGCACAGTTTTCAGCGTTTGAAAATGGTGGGTCTGAAACGCATCTAAATTTATCCATTGGGGAATTTCAAATTTGATCTGAGTGGACTGTTCCCAAAGCAATATAGTGGCGTCTGGAAGACGACTAGAACACAAACCAGTAAGAAAGCTATATTCGGCCTGGCCGAATCTTAGATACCCTACACCTAAAAGTTTTGAAAAAAGTGGCGAAGCTAGGGAGGGGCGGGGGTGGCGGTCAACTCTGGGCAGCTCAAGTAGTGACTTATTGAATTCTAGGCATTTTTGGGGCTGCAAGTTGATTAATCGTCCCGAGCTCCATGAGACCTAGCTATGCCTCTGTATAAATAGTAGGCGTGGTTATTACCTTTTTCAAAATAAAATAACTAGCTTAGTTGTTTTATTATTGTGTTCAAATTTAAACTTTATTTACGTGGTAATAAATTTGTTTTCATACTGCTATACTGTATAAATAGTGTAAAAGTAGGCGAACCGCACCCAGTTTTGATGTAAAAATGTTTTTTGGAAAACAAGTTGTGATCTAAAGTTTTATTCAGGAAGATTATATATTTAACAATATAACCATATTTAGCCTGTGTAACCTAAAAGTGGGCGGATCACGCCCATATTTGGCATATTAACGGATAATGCTACTCTATACTCAGGTATTTTGTTGTCATAACTCAAAAACGAACGCTGATATCACATTTTTAATAAAAAATAGGCGTGGTCGTGGACCGACCCATTTTGCCCATTTTCAATATCAACCTGCACACAACAAGAAACATTATATCTGCAAAATTTCATCACGATATCTTTACCGGTTCTAGTTCGGTAGTTTCCGAGAAAAATGAAAATTGTTTCCCCCTCCCACACGATTTTTTGCTTGTCTCAACCCAACCTACACGTCCTAGTCTTTTGCCCCCTCTTATGCGAAACACCCTGAATAATCAATTAAAGGCAAAGCAATTGTTGTCACTTAGCTGCAGAGTTGGTTCAAGTACCAAATCTGTGGGCAACCAACAACTACAGCAATCAGGACAAACCAGTACCTGAACAAGGACAAAAACCTGTATATCGTTCATTTAAAATTTCGTTCATCGTCCCGCGAATTTATATCGCATGTAATATTGATTTTACGGAAATATTGATTTTTCGCAATTTATATTTTTCGAAACGTCACAAATATACATATTTAAGAAATTAAATTTTTGTTTATGCTCACAATTTACATATGTATGTATCTTCCAATTCCTCATAATTATTGTATAATAAATGTATACTTTCATATTTTATATACAGCCCTGTTCTGCATTCCGATCGAAATTACTTCTGAATCGGATTTGAATTCTGATCGGAATTTGTAAGAGTGTTTTGAAATGTGATCGAAATCGACATTTTCGAAAGGACGTACCGTATACCAAATTAAAGGTAATGAAACAGCCCATTTAAATTTATGTAAATTGTTATATATTATTTACGTATTTTTTAAAGACGTTTTATTTTATTTAACAACGTTTTTTGTAATTATTTTGACTTTTTTACATAATCTTCAGTAGTTACTTATAGGGACCAATTATTAAAAATATTTATATACAATTAAAAAGCAAATGAAATTACCTTTCTTGTGATGCCCATAACTCTAGATAACATAATATAACTATAATATATAACAATAATAACTATACACGCAGTAGTTTTGAATTTATACGTATCACGATTTTAAATTTCAACACGTCCTCACGCCCACATTAATCGCGAACAGAGTTGTTTTTTTCACCATTCCGTTTTTCTTAGAATTCCGAATTCCTGGAAAAAAACGGAAAAGAAAGGGAAAAAAATCGGTCCTAATGGAGTAAAGTAGATTTTTTCCAATATAATGTATAAATTCGAAATTTCATTTGTTTCTCTATATGATGCCTTAGTTTCTGTTACGGCTTGTCAGACTTTTCAACCAATCATTGTGAGAAGAATTTTAAAATCTCTTTGAATTTTTTGCTTTTTTTTTTTGAATTTTGAATTTTTTTTAGCTCAAATGATATTGGTTGATGTTCATCAATTTTAATTTTTTTTAATGCTTTTAATTTTATTAATCTTTTCGATTATGCAATCTTTTGTCTCCTTTTTTAGTGTACATTTTATTGGTCTGCAATATATCTGATACATTTTTATATACGAATCCATATATCTTTGCTAGTTGACGGCTCAGTTAACGCAAAGGAATGACCACGAATAAGTTGACATCTGTTGAATTTTCTGCATTGAAATATATTTTATCTCAAGGTTTGTACAACTTTTCAAATTGTTTTTGCTGCTTCTGACCAGATGATCCCTTTCATTTTCACTTATAAGCAAGAGTAACAATGCAATTTCCAAGACTTTTTCAATAATTTTCATACAGTGTCAGCAATAATATTCCTGCAGTATGTTCTACAAGATCTTGCAATTTTACCCCTGTTGAACTTGGAGTAAAATCGTCGCACTTTTTGAAGGTAGTTCTTTTTGATAAACATTATTTCCTCGTATGCTATAAAGACGTTTCACTAGTTCGTCTGCGTAATTATAATGATATACATATTGATAAACATATACTGATTTCTTCTTAGTTTTAAATACAAAAATAGTGTAAATGGTGGAATAAATTTTTTTCATCGGTTGGAGTTGCAACGGTCTTGAGGATCCTTTTTATATGTTTAGGACTCGCCTCTATAATTTTATCAATTATTTCTATCTTATCCCTGGTATTTTTTTAGGACATTGTTGGTGCAAAATTGTTCCTTAATGCGTCATAGATGTTGCCACGTTTGCTTCTTTTCGATATGAGTATTATTATAGTTCTTCTTCCAAGATAAGTTAATTTTCGAACCAATTTTCGTATAGTTGCTTGTCTTTGCTTCAAGCCATATGTACCGGTTTTTCAAATGTGATCAAATGTTATTTAATTTCTTTTAATGTATAGCAATGAATTCTTCATTGCATTAATTAAAAGAACTTTCACTCAGAATATATAAAATAACATAGTTTTGTTCAAAAGGATGATTGTTTGTTGTTTGTGATTTTATTTTAATTTACTATAAATGTACAATGTGAGTATTGCGAAATATATGTTAGCTGCTTCGGCTGGACACGTCCTTCTCGGTCGATGGTGGATGTCGGAAGAGACCGAAATAAGTGTCGGTGGTTTGCTCGTTCAGCACCCGACCCCATGGGGAAAAGCTTGCAGTCGAGCTTTCAGGTCGCCTCTCCTGATCGGCTACGTGTCAGGGGTGTGAGCGATCGCTGACATGCAAAGTTGCATGCAAACGCGAGCTGCGTTTGGGGTAAACATTCCAAAAATTTAATCCATGGGGCCCGGGAGCGGAGCGAACGAGGACGTCGGGACACGGCACGAACCGTGGTTGTCTAGTGGCGCATAGTGTAGTGCGCTCCTCTACACTAGAGACAGCGGTGAGTGCTGTGGCAGCGATCCCACCGTGCCAAACAATGCAGAATGTTTGGCGTAGGTCACCGACGCGTACCTTTGCGATTATGCAACACTTCTCCTGTAATAGTCGACAAGGCATCCACATCTTCAGCAAATGTGTTACAACTATAGGAGAATTTGTGGAAAAACCCATCGCCATCGACGACTAAATATTGCCGTCCCATAAAATTCGTATATAAAAAGGAAAGCATGCAGCTAATTCAACTGGAAGTGTCTTCAGTAAATGCGCAAATAGACACCTTAAAAGACTCTGCTTTTGCATACAACGGAAAAGAATTCACAGTCCAGCACAGGCTATTTCTTACAATGGTCGACGGCAAAACTGTTCAAGCATTGAATGACACAAAAGCTTCATCATCGGGCACTACTACTTGTAGAGCAACTCAAAAAGCTTTAAGTGAATCTCCAGTAAATCCAGATAAGACAGTTGGTTATGCGTTTGGAATCTCAACCACTCCATACTAAAATTCGTTTTATGGAACATATTTTAAAAATATCATATGATTTGGACTTCGGAGAAAGCGGTACGGTGAGAAATGACAATAACAAAATACTCAGTCAGGAAAAGAAAATCCAAGTTCAAGCTGAGTTCCGAAAAGAGGGCCTCATCATCGATATGCCGAAGGCTGGTCCAGGCAACTCAAATTATGGCAATACAGCTAGAAGATTTTTGCAGACCCGAATTCCACTCCCCGAATCACGAGAGTTGATTTAAATTTAATAATTAACTTCAAAACAATTTTACAAACGATAAACAGTAATCGAGAAATAAATGCTTTGAAGTTTGAGAAATACAAAAAAAAACAAACTGCGGATTTGTACAACACGTTGTATCCATGGAGAACTATGTCAACGACAGTTCATAAGGTTTTAATGCATGGGGAGGACATAATTAACCATCATATATTACCCATCGGAGATTTATCGGAAGAAACACAAGAAAAACGGAACAAAGACTATATATAGTATAGAGATCACAACAAAAGAAAGTGTTCACGTCAGGGTACCAAGGAGGATTTATTTAGAACGCTCTTCATTTCTTCTGATCCTTACATTTCGTCTTTGAAAAAAAAAATTTATTAAGACAACAATACCTCTAGATAGAGAAGCTGAAGAACTTATAATGAAACCTATAGACGAATATTTCTTTGAAAATAAATAAGTATTATTGTAAATTGTATTTGTGTTGTAGAGTATTTAATAATTTATGTAAAAATGTTCCTATATTTAAGTTTTTTAAATAAATATATTATATATATATATATTATATTATATATATATATATATATTATATATATATATATAATATATAATTTAAATATTTACATACGACTATGTTTCTTTCTCATACTAAAAGCACACAATTTTAAGTATTGTGATTTTTTTTTCGTCAAAATTGAGTATTCCAAACCTTTAAATTGTTATACCGAAACAATAAGCTTTTAATATTGCATTAATAATACTTAAAATAAAAACACAAATAAGATAAAATGGTTATTTTTTTGACTCGACATTGATTAAATGCTATCGAAGTGTGGAAATTTTTTAAAAATATAAAAAAAAACCTAGATAGTTCGTACTAAGATGTGCGTAAAGATACAATTTATTCTTCCATTTGCAAAAAACCGTATTAAAATACCTTAATTTGATCAAAAGTTACAGAATTTTGACCGACTAAGTGGAAAACTGCAATTCTAGTCCACTGTGCGGTGGCAGAAATTCTAGGCTAGGACTTGGACTCATCTCCATCGATTCAATAAGGAGAGCAGCTTGTCAAAGTCCTCGGGCTGGGCTGTGGCGCCGTTTCCAGCGAGGCATATTGCGCTGAATATGACTTCTGACACATAACCTTAAGACAACATTTCGTGTCTTAGGTCTCTGTCATTGAGGGGTGCAGCGTGGTATGTGGCGAGATTCGTCGATGACGAGTAATGTGAGAAAAACGATACACATACGAGTTTCCGCGTATCGCTCTCGGTAGAGAGGAAAACCTTGCGACTGAGAATTTATTCTGATTGAAAGAGGCTTGGAGACTTTAACTATCTTTTCTTGCAGCGTAGTTATAAATTTCGAAATCGTGCTGAGTTCGGGCCAAGGTTCGATCGTGGGAGGCCATACGGCGCTCATTTGGCCTTGGTAGAGATCGTGTTGTACTACATCATCATATTGCTATTTGAAGTCCTTATTGTCGTTTAATAGTGCTTCTGATTGCAGATATTCCCAATATATAGATATAGATCCCAATGAAGCGCTGATAGGCTATAGTTTTAAAATCTGTTAAATGCGTTCAGAGATGAATGAGACCTTGGAGATGAGTGCACTTGAGATCCTGGATCGGTACTGGAAAGTACCGTCGCGATATACGGTGACCATATCGGTATCAAACAATACCTGTTTTGGCGCGACAACAAAGCATACCTGATGAGTTACCGACTGATTTGGCTGAGTGGACTGTATATTTATATGTTAATTTCTTTGAGCTGGTGTTGAAGGCCTTGGATGATGTCAAATGTTGCGGTCCTCGGAGAGGATTCAAATGTTGATGACCTCGGAGAAGAATCAAATGTTGAGGGCCTCCGAGAGGACTCAAATGTATCACAGTTCGCGGAGCGATGGGGTTGCTTTGGCGACAAAATCGCAGCGGCTCTCGTTAGAGAGCTAGGTGGGGCAGAAACTTGTACGTTAGGCGCATTTTCGTACCTCCACTCTTGACTGGTCTATGTAAATGGCAAGCGTGATCCAGAATCTGATGAGAATTGATTCTGAACCTTGTTACGATGTTGAAGAGCATGATGCCTTGCGTTGCATACAGTGCAGTTTAAATTGCTGGGGCAGTTATGCACGGAGTGTGACTTGGATAGGCAATTAATGCACAAGTGGTGTTTTCTTGCGACTTTTAGTCCCTTGAAGGATGTTCAATTCGAAAATTTAGTACATAATCTCCAATTGTGACGACGTGATCATAGAGGACAATTAGAAAGGGCTACATTCAACTAGAATTCGTTGACGCGCTTTGAAATTGTGACTGATTGCCGAGGGGTGATGATTTCATAACTTTCATGGTGTGGGTACTTTGCACAGTCTTGCACAGTTTTCAGCGTTTGAAAATGGTGGGTCTGAAACGCATCTAAATTTATCCATTGGGGAATTTCAAATTTGATCTGAGTGGACTGTTCCCAAAGCAATATAGTGGCGTCTGGAAGACGACTAGAACACAAACCAGTAAGAAAGCTATATTCGGCCTGGCCGAATCTTAGATACCCTACACCTAAAAGTTTTGAAAAAAGTGGCGAAGCTAGGGAGGGGCGGGGGTGGCGGTCAACTCTGGGCAGCTCAAGTAGTGACTTATTGAATTCTAGGCATTTTTGGGGCTGCAAGTTGATTAGTCGTCCCGAGCTCCATGAGACCTAGCTATGCCTCTGTATAAATAGTAGGCGTGGTTATTACCTTTTTCAAAATAAAATAACTAGCTTAGTTGTTTTATTATTGTGTTCAAATTTAAACTTTATTTACGTGGTAATAAATTTGTTTTCATACTGCTATACTGTATAAATAGTGTAAAAGTAGGCGAACCGCACCCAGTTTTGATGTAAAAATGTTTTTTGGAAAACAAGTTGTGATCTAAAGTTTTATTCAGGAAGATTATATATTTAACAATATAACCATATTTAGCCTGTGTAACCTAAAAGTGGGCGGATCACGCCCATATTTGGCATATTAACGGATAATGCTACTCTATACTCAGGTATTTTGTTGTCATAACTCAAAAACGAACGCTGATATCACATTTTTAATAAAAAATAGGCGTGGTCGTGGACCGACCCATTTTGCCCATTTGCAATATCAACCTGCACACAACAAGAAACATTATATCTGCAAAATTTCATCACGATATCTTTACCGGTTCTCCTGTGATCGTGATTTCAACAGACAGACCGACAGACGGACGGACATGGCTAAAGCGACTCAGGAGGTCACGTTGATCAAGAATATACATATATACTTTTCTGTACCTATCGTCTCTATTTCTATGCGTTACACATTTCGTGACAAAGTGAATATACCCTTACGTTATGGTGTAGGGTATAAAAACAGTGCGACGGATCTTGGAGTCCGCCCCAACATTCTAAACATATCCATTATATATATTCTATGTATTAGTATTAAGAAAAATTGAGAATTATTTTAAGTTTTGTTTAACTATTATTATGAAAGAAATAAATGAAGAAATATTATCTAAGTTCTTGGTTATAAACATTCTTATATTCTTATGTATATAGGATAAAACCCATTACTAGTATTAAAATGGATTAATATCCAATGTTTCGAAAAATATTTGGAGGCAGCGATTTAACAGCAATTACTGTTGTAGTATTTGGAGTATATCACTCCTATTTCACTCCTGCCAACCACAGTGCTGGCGGCCCAGAGAGTAACGTATCCTTCTCGCGTCCAACCCCTATACTATTGCTACGAGTCCAACGCTTGCGCAAAGGTTCGAACAACAGCAGTAACAGCTTCGACAGTACAAGGTTCGAATAGCAGTAGCCCGTTTAATAGCAACCAGGTTCGAACAACAGCGGCAACAGGTTCGACAGCACAAGGTTCGAATAGCCTTAGCCCGTTCGACAGCAACAAGGTTCGAACAGCAGCGGCAACAGGTTCGACAGCACAAGGTTCGAATAGCAGTAGCCTGTCACAAAGTGACAGGCAGAGTCCGAACACACTCCGGCTTTCCAGAGAACGACGCGACTTTAGAGAACCATATTGTTGAAGCAACCACAGACCTATCAGCCAGAGCGGCCAATACGCCATATAATTACAAATTAGTGTGTTCGTATAGATAGCCACAAGCAAAAACCGAAAAAAAAGACTTCGTGGACTTGGCAGAATTGACAACTTTAGCGGAAGACTTCGAATGTCTCCAAGGAGAATGTCGCAAGAACGAACGACCCCGAAGGTAGCGTATAAAAAGCCGGACGAGAGCAGCGCAAGTTAGAGAGGGTATAACCGACACCTATTAGGAATTTCGCCGGTGTGGACAAAAGGGCCATACCAGAAAAGACTGCAGAAATCCAGAAGTCCTGGAAGCAACTATAGATACCGGAGCTAGCCGTAACTTTATAAACGAAGAATTTGCAGATGAGATCTGGAACCCCGTTATTGATATGCCAGTGTCGATCCCAGTTCGCATGGCGAACGGAATAGTCTTCTTTAGCATCAAGAAGTCCATCGAAGTGCCTATCACCTTTGATAAATCTCAGTGCACAATTGAACTCCTTGTACTCTTAAACGTTATAGACAAAATTATTCTCGGGCTGGACTTCTTACAAAAAGCCAATGCTGATCAAAGCTGTGTGTCCACTAGCCCGAAGCGACGCAAACGAAAGAAGAAAGAAACGGAAGAAGAATTCCTGTAACGAGAATGAAAGCCGTTCCAGAACGTGAATGGTACAACCAACATTACGGCACATCAGATCATCATTAAAGATGAATTAAACCCATTAAAACAAAGATATTTTCCCAAGAATCTTGCCATGCAAGGTATAATCAACGAGCAAATTGAGCAATTACTCAAAACGGAATGCATCGAGCCCTGTAAGAGTCCGTACCTATAGTACTGGTCCGCAAGAAAAACAAATGGCGGCTGTGCGTGGATTATCGTCAACTGAATGCAAGATCAGTTCCGGATGGCTATCCTTTACCCATGATCCAACACATTCGCGATAAACTACGTAATGCCAGGGCTATCAGCACAATAGATCTTAAGAATGGCTATTGCTAGGTACCCATGGAAGAATCCAGCAAACAGTACACTGCGTTCATGGTTCCAGGACGCGGCCTCTTTCAGTGGCGAGACATGCCCTCGGGCTCCACTCGCCTCCCGCCACCTTTTAACAAACTCTAGACCAGGTCATGGGGCCAGAACTGGAGCCATATGCGTTTGCCTAGACGATATCGTAGTCAAAGGAGAGACAATTGAAAAACATAAGGAGATTTTCATAAAGTTTTCACACGTTTGAGAGAAGCAAACTTAAAGATCAATGGAGAGAAATGCGACTTTTTCAAAGAAAGCATACGGTATCTTGATCACCTGGTTACCGCGGAAGGGATTCAAACCGATCCAGAAAAAATAGCAGCTGTCAAGGAACTGAGACCACCCACAACCTTGCGTGAGCTACGACGTTGCCTCGGTCTTACGTCATGGTACCAGCGATTTGTTCCAGAAAATTCATCCATTGTGCAACCAATGACAACCCTGCGGAAAAAGGTTACTCACTGGTCATGGAACATCGAGCAACAACAAGCTTTCGACGAGTTGAAGAGGAGATTAACGGAAGCACCAGTTCTGGCGTGCCCGGATTTCTCAAAACGCTTTATTCTCCAAACAGACGCAAGAAATCATGGATTAGGTGCAGTATTACTCCAAGAGATCGAAGGACGAGAAGAGAGACAAGAAAACCGAGTCCAATTACTCTTGTACCGAGAAGAAGTGCCTCGCCATTATATGGGGCATTCGCAAAATGTGGCAATACCTCGAAGGTTATCAATTCACCGTTGTCACCGATCATTTGACCTTAAAAAGGCTGAACTCAATTAAAAATCCCTCCGGACGAATTGCGAGGCATATTCCGTCAAGAATCGGACAAGAAGGAGGAAATCCCTGAAAACTCTGCGTACCAACACAGCAAAAGAAGAGGGTCCTAAGAGAGAACCATGACACCGCGAGCCGGACACTTGGGAACCTATAAAACCATTCAGCGACTGGCACAACGATATTACTAGCTAGGGTTGTTTCGCGAAGCCAGCACGTACGTCCGAAACTGTGCCCTATGCCAACGATATAAGCCAGAGCAGCGAAAGCTCGCCGGAGAAATGCTTGGACACATAGCCGACGAACCCTTTTCCACAATTTGCGCAGATTTCGTAGGCCTGCCGCCAAGGTCAAAACATGGCTATACGGCCTTACTCGGTTTTATAGACAAATTTTCCAAATGGACAGAGATTTTTCAGCTCGCTCAGCCACCAGCGAAGTAGCCAAGAGCGGCTTCAGAGATTGGATCTTATCCCACTTCGGAGTGCCTAAAATACTGGTGTCAGAAAATGGGACTCCATTCACCTCTGGGATGTTCCAAAATTACTTAAAACAATTGAGTGGAAAGCAGATATTTACAGCCCCGTACAGCCCACACGAAAATGCAGAGAGAGAGGAAAGGGCTAATCGGACGATTGTAACAATGATTTCCCAGATAACCTGAAATAACCATCGACAATGGGATGAATACCTTCCAGAGGTAAGCCATCAACACTGGTATTTCCGAATGCACTGGCTACAGTCCTGACTTTCTAACGCAAGGACGAGAGCCCAGACTCCCAGCAACAATATATGACGAAGTAATGATCGGCACTTGAAATATTCAAAAAGGCCCTGAAGTCAAAGCAGCCAAACTCAAAGAAATTTTCAAATTGGTTCATCTCAATATGTAAAGAGCATCACAGACACAAGCCCGTCATTACAAATTGCGACGACTATCCTGGAACCCCCAGATTGGAGAGAAGGGGGTTGTAAATTGTAAAAGAACACACATTATCCAAAGCCGTAGAAGGTATCGCATCGAAATTGGCTCCAAAGTACGAGGGGCCCCACAGGGTTTTATCTCTCCTGTCATAGTGGAAATCCAAAAACAAGGCAACACCGCTAGTCGAAGAGCCAACTTAAGCGAATTAAAAAAATTTTTGGAAAATAATAGTTCGAAAGATAAATTCTCCAGAAAAAAGTCAAAATAAGCAATTTTAAGTGTACCGATCACTACAAAACAAAATTCAAACAAAATCCAAACAAAAAAGTGAGAAAAAAAAAGGAAAACAACATACATACATGTAAAGAGTGGTCGTCATCGGTCGTTCATGTTCGTGAGTTGCATACAGTCGGGAAGTTGTCTAGAATTGGTTTTAGTCGTCAGTCGTCGTCAGTTGAGTGCAGTTGTCTTCAGTCGTCGTCACTTGTGTGCAGTTGTCTTCAGTCGTCGGTTGTCGTGGTTGGCAACGCGAAGTAAACCAGAAAATGAAACGTTTCATGAGTATATACTACAGATGAAAAAAATTGCTTCAATGGGTAATATCGATGAAGCATCAATTATCCGGTATATAGTTGATGGATTGAACATAAAAAGTGACATAAAATATTCGCTCTATTCGGCAACGTGCATCAAAGAATTACGGGAACGATACGAAATATTCGAAAGAGTACGCAAACAAGAACAGAAAAATAAGTTAGAAAAAGCTAGTAATATACCTGAACATAAAAATGTGAAACACAGAAGAGAGTACTGTTTTAGCTGTGGTTCCACAGACCATAAAAGGGCACAGTGTAAGTCGAGCACAAAATGTTTTAAGTGCTACAAGGACGGGCATATAGCCAAAAACTGCGTACAGGCAAACGTTGAAGTAAAAAACGTCAATTTAATTGTAGATAAGAAGCGCATCAATCAAATGTCAATAAATGGTGTGAAGTTGGATGCACTAAAAGACACGAGTTCGGATGTGACAATATTACAAGACAGCGTCTATGAAAAGCATTTCAGTGAACTAGATTTAAAAAACAGCGATTCGGTGTTGTATGGTTTAGGTAACAGCATTTGTAACGAAGGAGGGCTTGTTCGAATTTAACAGAGCTCCATTTGGATTTTGTAAATCACCCGCGGTATTCATATGGTATGTGAATTACATATTTCAGCAACTCATTAATGAAAATGTACTAGAATTATATATGGACGACATAGTGATATTCAGCAAAACAGCAGAAGAAGGCATACAAAAATTAGAATCGGTACTGAAAACTGCTGCGCAGTATAACTTAAAAATAAATTGGTCGAAATGTTCTTTTCTAAAATCAAGGATTGATTTTCTGGGTCATACCATTGAGAATGGAAATGTATGGCCAGGAAATAAGAAAATTTTCCACTTCCACGCAATAAAAAACAAGTGCAAGCGTTTTTAGGACTAACTGGCTACTTTCGCAAATTCATAAAAAATTATGCACAGATAGCGAGACCATTGACAGAGTTGCTTAAAAAAGATGTCGTATTTAAAATACATGAAGAACAGCAGCAAGCTATTACCCTATTAAAACAAGCTCTTATTAGAGAGCCAGTCCTAAGGATTTATGACAGAAATGCAAAAACGGAGGTACACACAGATGCATCCAAAGATGGCTTTGGCGCCGTATTACTGCAAACAACAGATCACCAACTCCATCCAGTATTCTTTTGGAGCAAAAAATCAACGGTGCAAAAAATGAAACAGTACAGCTATGTACTAGAAGTAAAAGCTGCATATTTAGCCTTGAAAAAGTTTAGGCATTACTTGCTGGGTGTTGAGTTTAAACTAGTGACTGACTGTGCAGCTTTTAAGCATACCACAAGTAAAAAACATGTTCCACGTGAGGTAGCACAGTGGATTCTATACCTACAAGATTATAACTATAAAGTAGAGCATCGGTCGGGGAGTAAAATGAAACACGTCGATTGTTTAAGTCGTTACCCATGCGATGTTATGATAATCAGCTGTTATAAATACGCGCATAGTTCGACGAAGTTTTCCCCATTCGAAATGTTCGGCGTTAAAATGAAATGCAATATCGACAGCAATTTGTTTGACACGTTAAGAGAGGAACTAATAACCCAGATTGACAAAGAAAGACAAGAAATGCGAAATGAAGCCATACTACAAATTGAAAAGGCTCAAAAATTGTATAAAAAAAACTATGATAATCAAAGAAAAGACGAACACGGATACAAACTACACGATTTGCTGGAGGTAAGAAGAACTCAATTCGTCGCTGGGAAAAAGTTAGCAAGCTAATATTTAGGCCCGTACAAAGTCATCAAGGTATACAAAAGACATGGACGGTACGATGTGGAAAGACTCGGAACAAATGACGGCCCAAAGAACACATCAACGAGCGTAGAGAATATGAAGCTGTGGAGATATATCACGACAAATGAAGAGTTGATGTCATCTGGGACCAGGGTTCGGAATATATCCCTCAAACGAACAACTTTTTTTATATCCCTCACAAAAAAACAATCTCAAAAGATGAAAATCTGTTTTGACTCATGAGCGATTTTTATATTTTCATCTTTGCTCAAAAAAATACATCTCGCTCACGTTCAAAATAATTTCGATCTTCCAACAAAACTATCACTTGGGATGAAAAAAATTCTTATCTTCAAATATTTCGATCCCTCAAGTTGAAAACATTTCGTTTGTTGACGAATAGCGATCGTAGAAGATGAGAAAACTTCGGCTTTCGTACCATAACGATCTTCGGTGATGATAAAAAGGCTGCGCAGGCAAAGAATCGATCTTTGAAGATAAAAATAATTTCGACGCAGGATCGAAAACAGCACGGGTGAACAGGTTGAACACGGTTGAACAGCATGGGTGTTTGTTGGTGTTTGGATGGTTCGCTTCGCGGCAGAGACAAGTGCTTGAAAATGAAGTTTTGTTTGTGTTTCGTATGAATATGTTTTTGTTGGGTTTGGTATATGATGAATTCAAATTAAGCATTTAGCGCACTTAGCGGTGATGCTAACTAAGCTGAGAAATAGACTAATGCTATGTTTACACCGACCCCAAATGCGCATTTGTAATCACTCATTTGAAAAGTGCCTTGTTTGCATTTCGTTTGACATTGATCAGACCAAATTTATGTTTTTGTTTGCTTGATTTTTTTTACAATTGTTTTTCGACAGCTAATTGACATTATTTCCCTTCCATTTCCCTAGTTTTGTTTTGTGATTTTATTTTTCCCTACGACAGGCTGATTCGAAATATTATTTTACAACTCGTTTGGATCTCATTTCGCCAAAATGAGATGATTTCGATAATGAGTGATTTGGCAATTTGTATGGGAAATGGGATCATTCAGCTTCTCATTTCTGGCTTTTGGGCGAATGAGCCATTTAGCGTCGGTGTAAACATGGTATTAGTCATGAAAATATTTTATTAGTTATGATTAATAAAGGATTAATAAAGACGAATTCGATCAAATAATTTCTCTAATGGGTAAAAAACCATTTTATCACTAAGTACTAGTATATATTCAAGCACACATTAAAAACCCTTATGACTTTATAGATTTACAGATCAGGTTCTTTAGCAAAGAACCCAAGAGGGTATTACACAAAAACAAATTAATTGCTGGAAATGCTTAACCCTTTTTGCGAGCTCGTTACGAATATATGCAATAAATTTTCCAGGTAGGCATTTGAATAGATATCTACATGTATGAATGGAAGGCAAATTTGTATATCGGCCTTGAAAATAATTACTTTTGGAATGAAAAAGGATTGATTATTAGAGGGCCAACAGGTAACAAATTTTATAAAGGAAGAAGTGTTTGAATTCATCTTTCAAATGTCCGTCGGATAATAAAATTGACGAATGTTATGTAGTGTATTCACTGACCGCACTGCGCTCCTGAACATAACAGCACTTGAAACACTCAATAAATGCAGAGCATGCACATTGCCTGAGCTGACCTGCTTACTCACTTATAGCGTGACGACTGCGACTCAGCGTCACACATTGTAACACGATCCTTGAACCGCCTAATTTCAAATCGTGTCAATATTGGGTATCGGTTCAATGATATTATAAACAATTAGAAATTTTGAGTGAAAATAAAAATGTGAAGCATAGAGAAATGCTAATGTATAAATTTAAGTATATGTAAGAGTAGTTTAGCCATACATATTAATATTGTTTGTATAGTTACACTTTAAGAGAAATGGGATAGCTTAGGGTATAAAAACCCGAGCAATCCGAAATAAAGGTCAGAGTTGAACTTGCCAGAAACTATTCAAGGCTTCTTTTTAATTCTCCGCCAGCGACCCAGCAAGGCAAAAATCCCAAAGTGCCAACATAAGTGCAGGCACTAACGTCTCGTCCAGTGGCGTCTCCACGCCGGACAAAATCTTAGGGCGACCCTTTTGTTGGGAAGCGATTCCGCGATCCTGTCATAACTCTTACTTCTTGCATTACATGGCGATCCTGCAACGTACTCCTGGAGCGTTCTAATCCTCGTCAAGCATTCTGATCCTGCAACGCATCACTGGGGTATTTAATCCTGCGCAACTTTTCCTGTGAGCAATTTTGTGACAGATATGGAAGAGTCTCCAAAACAGACTACAAGAAGAGACAAGCAGCAAAAAAAAGAAGAAATAGCCACAACAATCCCAAAGGTAAAAATACCTAAACGCCGCGGTGGTCAACTACTGAGGGACAGGAAAGAACTTGCAGCCCTGAAAGAAATATTGAAGCAGCCAATACCTTGGCACAGAGCAACTCAACTGTGGGAAGAAGTGGACCGTATAACTGAAAGACTACAACAAAGGAAAGATAAACCACATGTGAACACTGCTAGCAGTACCAAGCGCACTGTTTTATAGCAACAGCGACAACAACATGCAGGAGGAAATAGTAAACAACAACATCAACACCAACAACGGCACACCAGCATTCAACATACTAGAGGTCTCTAAATTCACCATATTATCGATTATATTATTCGTATTCATTTTTAATAAATTAATTTAATTATATTTAAAAACATATATAAATAAACGTATACATTTAGGAATTACAAATAATGTTTAAAAGATACTATAAATAAATAAACTATAATACAAAATTAAGAGCCAATAAAATAGAAGGACATATCACTATAGAGCATAAGCAAATATTATTCAAAACAGAAGAAACAATGAAGAAAGCACTGAATCAAAAAGAAAAATAAATGGATGATTTAAATGCCACAATGGAAAAGGCTCAGAAAATACTAGCAAATATAAAAAAGACTCCGAATAGACCGTACAAAAAGGTCACAATACTAGGAAAACTAAAACAGCTAGATAATTTGAAAAATCAATTAAAACAAATTATAAGAAATATAGATTCAAAAGATACGAGTATAAACACAAAAATAATTACATTTAGAAACGCATATCGTGAAGCAAAAGAAATACTTATGTCTCAAATCGACTCAGACACCGACTCCACTGACTCTCAAATTAAAACATTAGAAACAGAATCACAACCTCAAACACAAGAACCCACACAAACACAAGTAAGCAACATGTCTACCTTCAATATAGAAACGGCGATGAAAACCATTCCAATTTTCAATGGAAATTATAAAGAATTAGATTCATTTGTAAAATTTATAGAAATTATAAACAAAACCTTGTCAACAACTGCAAAGCAAGACTTAATAGAATTCGTTTATCACATTAAATTGAACCAAAATGTAAGAACAGCATTAAATTCTGTACAAACCCCTACAACATTAGACGAGCTTAAATCCGCGCTTCAACTTCGTTACAAAACAAACAAATCAATTCCGCAGTTACATACAGATCTAGCAAATATGGCACAAAGAGGAAACATAACCAATTACAAAGACAAAATACTAGCGACTATAGCTGAACTGAACAATCTACAAATAAAAGAACTGGGTACCGATCCAACGACATTACAAAAAACGACAATAACTAAAATAAACGACACTTACGCACTAACAATCTTCAAGAACGGCATTAACGAAAATTACAAACAAACACTATTCGCATCACAGCCAAAATCATTTTCTGATGCAGTAAGCCTAGCACTAGAACTGAAACAAACAGGCAATCAGAATCAATTCCAAATAAACCACGTACGTAACAGAAACTCAAACAACAGACCACAGACATACAATCAAAGAAACAATAACAACAATTACAATAATCAACGATACAACAACAATAATAACAATCAAAGATATAACGACAATAACAGCAACCAAAGATATCACAATAACAATTATCAATACAACCAAAATCGGACAAATTACCAACCAAATGTAACACGATATAACAACAATTTTAACAACAACAATAACAATTTCAATCGTAACAGCAATACCAATTCCAACAGAAACAATAATACAAACCAAAATAATAGAAATATAAACATTGTAACTGAATCGGGAAACGACATGGGCTCGGAACAAATGAACGTTCCAGACAGCCAGAACTAAACAAAATATCGGATAATAATACCAATTATATAACACTTAAATTTAAAAATGAAAATCTGAGATTTCTAATTGACACAGGCGCTGACATTTCACTATGTAAAATAAGTTCAAAATTAAATAACCAACAATATTACACTGACGAAAAATGTGCATTAACTGATATCACGACAGAAAAAACTTACTCATTAGGATCTACATAATTATCATTAAAAATAGGAGAATACACAATAACCCACAACTTTGATCTGGTAAATAAAGAATTTCCAATAGAAACAGACGGAATATTAGTAACAGATTTCTTAAGAAAATTTCTATGCAAAATTGACTATGGAACATTTACACTTTCAGTGTACACAAATGAAAACACAATAACCATTCCAATGCAAACAAAAACATTTACAAGGGGCATGAGTAACAAAATTATTACAAGGGGCATGAGCAAACAAGATAACAACAAGAGGCAATGTAAATCTCACCAGGAGCCTGATCAACTTCAGATATGGGATTGTACATCAGTAACTGACGTCAAAAATATGAGAAAATTAAAATTTAATGTCGACAAAGAGATGAAAAATTGTAAAATTACTAATGAAAATTATAACGTGCACGTAGGATGTAGCGATAACGCAGCGAAACTAGATTCGATACTGCGCAAGAAATAAAATAACAAAACATACTTTAGAAAAACAGACGATTACAGACACACCAAGCACAAGCTTTGAAACAATATCCATAGACACAGTAGGACCTCTTAAGGTATCAAATGGTTACAGATACATTTTAACAATGCAATGTGACTTAACAAAATATATAAATATATATTTTATTTATATATTTTATATAATAGCACATCCAATACAGACTAAAGACGCTCTAACCATAGCCAAAACCATAGTAGAACAATTAATCTTAAAATTTGGACACTTCAAAATATTAAAATCAGATAAAGGTACAGAATTCACAAATGAACTACTAAAACACATATGTGATTTGCTAAAAATAAAACAAATATTTTCAACTCCCTACCATCATCAAACATTAGGTTCAGTTGAACGAAATCATAGAGTGTTAAATGAATTTTTATTAAATTTCGCGAATAATTACGAATGGGATATTTGGTTACCGTACTACATGTTTGCATACAACACAACTCCACACATAACTACAAATTACTCACCACATGAACTCATTTTTGGAAAACTTGCCCAATTACCGACTGACTCATTTATAAACACAACAAACACTACAAATATTGACAACTACGCTAACGAACTGAAGATCAGATTACGAACTTCACTTGAGATAGCAAAACAGCAAATTATGAATGAAAAGAAAAAAAGAAATATAGAACAAGTAAAAAATTATTCAAAACCACTTAATTTGCAAAAAGGAGACCTAGTTTTATTAAAAATAGAAAACAGAAAAAAATTTAATAGTCCATACAAAGGTCCATATAAAATTATTGAAAGAAAAGATGTAAATTCAATAATAGATATAAATGGCTTACATAAAGAAGTACACAATAATCTATTAAAACCATATATCGCAAATAAGATGTAAAAATAAGAAAAGAATAATACAAATATTTATAGTAATTAAAATTTATATTAAATATTATAACATATTAAAAATGATATTTACATATATTATTATCCAATACTCTAAGACAATTTTGTAACAAACATAATCTAAATATTATACCGTTATTATTATAAGTTCTATAATATTAAAAACATGTTAATTTTAGATATAAAATCCTATGTTAAGAAAGTCAAACATAAAATAGCAAATTAAATTGCAAAATATTCGAACATATAATTTTAAGAAAATCTCGAACTTCACATTGACAATCACTGATCAAAATTATATTCTTCCAATATAATTTTTCTCTTAAGGGTGAGGGTGTAGTGTATCCACTGACCTCACTTATAGCGTGACGACTGCGACTCAGCGTCACACATTGTAACACGATCCTTGAACCGCCTAATTTCAAATCGTGTCAATGATTGGGCATCGGTTCAATGATATTATAAAGCCGAAACCACAATGGCGCGTTAGGTCAGTCGTGCTTTGACAGATATTATTGAACACACGGAATCTTATGAGGCAATTCACAATACGACCTCAGGCGTTATATCGTAAATTTTTTTGTATCACGTAAATCTCGTTCAAACGCTCCAGTTGGTTCTACTTCAACTAGCTCTCGCGTTTGACATTTCAATTTTAAAAGAATGTAATGAAGAAATAATAAAATATAGAAATGCTAATTAAGATAGGTAGTTTTATTTGCTCAAGTGTAAAATTTTATTTGAATATAGATAATTCTTCATTTTCGTCGTGAATATCCACGTATTCTTTTGTGCAGTATGCATCGTCATTTAGCTTTATAAAGTTGTGCAATATAATTGAAACTTTTACAACGCGCTCTACATTAGTTAGAGCTGTTTATGGCTATTTTTGAAGAATTCTACACTGCTTAGTAAAACATGAGCACGAGCTACCTAACGCGCCATTGTGGTTTCGGCTTAAACAATTAGAAACTTTGAGTGAAAATAAAAATGTGAAGCATAGAGAAATGCTAATGTATAAATTTAAGTATATGTAAGAGTAGTTTAGCCATACATATTAATATTGTTTGTATAGTTACACTTTAAAGAAATGGGATCGCTTAGGGCAGGGGTGTCAAACTGGCGGCCCCCGGGCCGCATGCGGCCCGCGATATGTTTTTTGTGGCCCGCAATGCTTTAAATGAAATAAAAACCAAAACAATATGCTACAAAGGAACTAACTATAATAATCGGGATATTATTGCAAAAACATGCTTGCAAAAAAAGACTTCTCATAGCTTTAGACAAGTTGCTGTTTTTTTTCGTGGTTGCGATAATAACATGAGGATCATCGAAGAATTGCTGGAAATTATCCCTCTTCATGGAACTACAACTGGTGAAGATATTTTTGATGCCGTATGGAGGATTTTAGAAAATTTTAAAATCTCTCTTGACAAACTTGTTTCTGTAACAACTGACGGCGCTAAATCAATGACGGGTGAAACTAAAGGATTTGTGTCAAGGCTCTCAAAAAAATTACAAGGCGAATATCCAGATAAACCAAAAATCAGGACTTTCCATTGCCTTATTCACCAACAAGTTCTCTGTTCAAAAATATTAAAAATGGACGAAGTACTTAAAACAGTAACAAAGATAGTGAACTTTATTCGATCAAGAGCACTTAACCATCGCCAATTTATTTCGTTCCTTCGAGATTTCGAATCCGAATTCGAAGATCTTCCTTATTACACAGAAGTTCGTTGGTTGTCCTGTCACAAAGTTTTGAAGAGCTTCTATCTGCTTTTGGAGGAAATAATTGTATTTCTTGAAATGAAAGATGAAGAGAACAAACATATATCAGTTATAAAAGACCCTTTGTGGGTAAAAGACCTGGCATTTTTGACAGATATTACATGCCACCTAAATAATCTTAATATTATGTTGCAAGGCAAAGATCAATTAATAACGAATATGTACGATGCAATAATGAGTTTTGTTAAAAAACTAACTTTGTTTAAAAGTCATTTACAAAAAAACGTTTTAACGCATTTTCCTACGTGTGAACAATTAAAAATGCAAAATCAAAATTGCTCATTTTCACAATTTTGCTATAAAATTGACGAAATTAAAAAAGAGTTCGATAAACGTTTTAATGATTTTAAAGATTTAGAACAAATTTTTTCTCTTTTTATTGCACCTTTTTCCTTTGAAGTTGAAAATGCTCCCATTTCGATACAACTAGAATTAATTGATTTCCAGAATGACTCGATTTTAAAAGATAAATATCGCGAAGTAGGAATTCCCAAAATATATTCCTATTTAGGCGATAGATATACAGAAATAAAAAAGTTTGCTGCAGAAATTTTATCTTACTTTGGAAGCACCTACTTGTGCGAACAATTATTTTCATGCATGAAAATAAATAAGACCATTCATAGAACAAGGCTAACTGATAAACATTTATCTGCCATAACAAAGATTGTTTGTTCCCAGTCTTTGAATCCAGATATTGAAAAACTAGTAGAAAAAAAGCGCTCTCAAGCGTCCGGTAAAAAAGACTAATTAGAATTCTGTAAATATTTCGAATTAAATAAATGCTTAAATATGAACAATAACATAGCAATTATATATTATTACTTTAAATCAGAGACCATTAAAGTCGTCGAAATAGCATCGGTAAGTAATTAAAATTTAATTTAAAGCTTATCTTGCATAAGCTATTATTTTTTGGTTGTACTTGGCCCGCCTGCATCTTACCAGTCATGAGAAATGCCCCATGACCTAAATGAGTTTGACACCCCTGGCTTAGGGTATAAAAACCCGAGCAATCCGAAATAAAGGTCAGAGTTAAACTTGCCAGAAACTATTCAAGGCTTCTTTTTAATTCTCCGCCAGCGACCCAGCACGGCAAAAATCCCAAAGTGCCAACTTAAGTAAAGGCACTAAAGTCTCGTCCAGTGGCGTCTCCACGCCGGACAAAATCTTAGGGCGAACCTTTTGTTGGGAAGCGATTCCGCGATCCTGTCATAACTCTAACTTTTTACATTACAGTAACACGGCACAATCTGTGCTTTCAATCGGAGAGCAAATACTCTCAATTAAAGTTTTTCTAATACATTACTTAATACATACATAAGTCATAATAAATATTTATATTAGAAATACATATTTATAAAATATATTAGAATTACTTATGGTAGAAAACCGTTTTCTTATTAATATTTTTACATATTAATATTTTACTTCTTCTTCTACTAGTTCTTGTAGTTCTACAAGTTTCCCTCACACCCCACACCATGCAAAATTACTTTTTAATCATCGTGTACCAAATCCAACAAAAGCAAATTCATACGAAACACAAACACAACTTCATTTTCAAGCAATTGTCTCTGCCGCGAAGCGAACCATCCAAACACCAACAAAACCCGTGCTGTTCAACTCTGCTCCGCTGCTTTTTTCGATCCTGCGTCGAAATTATTTTCATCTTCAAAGATCGATTCTTTGTCTGCGCAGCCTTTTTTTCATCACCGAAGATCGTTATGGTACGAAAGCCGAAGTTTTCTCATCTTCTACGATCGCTATTCGTCAACAAACGAAATGTTTTCAACTTGAGGGATCGAAATTTTTGAAGATAAGAATTTTTTTCATCCCAAGTGATAGTTTTGGTGGAAGATCGAAATTATTTTGAACGTGAGCGATATGTATTTTTTTGAACAAAGATGAAAAAAGATATTTATCAGTGAGGATGGAAATATTATTATCTTCAGTGAGGGATATAAATTGAGCAATATAAAAAAGAAACGTTTTCCGAACCCTGTCTGGGACAGATGACGAGCAGGACGGCCGAATGTAAAGAGTGGTCGTCATCGGTCGTTCATGTTCGTGAGTTGCATACAGTCGGGAAGTTGTCTAGAATTGGTTTTAGTCGTCAGTCGTCGTCAGTTGAGTGCAGTCGTCAGTCGTCGTCAGTTGAGTGCAGTTGTCTTCAGTCGTCGTCAATTGAGTGCAGTTGTCTTCAGCCTTCGGTTGTCTGCGGTCTCAGTTTGGTTTCGCGGTTTATTAATACTTTATTTGTACTTTATATACTTTACTAATACTTCACACATTATATTTATAACTATATATTACTCTTTATAATAAAACATTACACACATATTATTGTAGCAAAAGGAACGGTAAGAACCGTTACCCCAGCCTTCGAAAATCTGCCGACGTAGTCACTATCAGAGTAATTCATTGATCAGAACGAGTGCGAACTGAGAAATGAACGGACATGTTTTTATTTTTCTCTCCTCTCCTCTCTGTACGATTCTGAACGATTCAGAGTATGCGTAAATCAGATGCGGGAAAATTATAAACAGTTGAACGAATCTAGGTCACGGATAATTCGAGTTGAAACAGCTACCTCGAGGAGCTCGGCCCTAGTGTTCGTCCACGTATTCGTGCAGCGCCACCCGACCCCGCTCTACCAGGTCCTAACGATGTCAAGAGGAACCGGTTGGAGTCAACGAATCGGAGAACTACACGTAAAAGTTGATATGTCCTCCGAAACCAGTACTTACAATTAAAGTACGTTGATTCCACCTCAGGCTGGAAATTCCGTTGTCATGATTTGGAACTACCAGTTGTTAGTTGATTACCGGCAGGTCGTAAGCTAATCAACACCATTATGAACTTCTTCCTCCAATGGCTATGGAAAGAAGGATCGCCAGCCTCTACAAGCGAGGAAACGTACGTGTTTAGCAGTTTCTCTTCTGATGAGTGTTGGATGAGCTTTCCAAAGAAGAACGTTACAGGGTGTTTAGCGCTGGTTCCGCAACGCCCTAGGCGCAAGAACGTGATAATACCGATCGACCAAAAGAACCATTGGTATCTGATAATTATCAATAACATGGATGCCATTGCTATCAACCACGGAAAATCTTCGCGGCGACCCGCGATACTGGTGCTGGATTCCCTCCCCAAGAATCCCTCGTCTGAAGCGACAAAATACATTCGCAACTTCCTGCAGCTGGAACATTTCCATCGGAAGAACATCAAGTACAAACTGGACTTCTTCGACGAAACCCATTTACCACACATAAATATTCCGTTACCGGCACAGGACAACCTCGTTGACTGTGAAGTGTACGCACTATACTTCGCGAAGCGCTATTTGGAGATGGGAGCCATCGACTATTGCACCCAAGGAGTCACAATCGAGCAATGAGGCAACAAGCTAAAAATGGACCAAACTCGACGCGGGATAGCACGGCTCGTCAGATACAAAACAGCCGACCGATCGAAGTGCCGTCCGACAGTGACAGCGACTTCAGTACCAGCAACAATACAGACAAAAACAACAGCCCTCCAGCAAGGGCTCAGAAAACCCCAACAGCGTCCCCTCGAATAACGACGACAACCATGAAAATCCGAGTAACAGCAAGGGCACCGGTCGTCAGGACAATGAGACACAGACTTCAAAATATGCCGAAACAGGCCACCTACGGACGGAACCACCTATCACCACGAGAAACAAAGGCGAACCAGTAGCCATACCCCCGTCACATAGGCCTGAAAATCTAACAAAGAACATCGAAGAGATCCTTCAAACCGTCACATAGGCCCGAAAATCTAACAAAGAACATCGAAGAGATCCTTCAAAGAGCAAAAGCAAAAACCCAAGTGCGCTACGCAATATCGATCAACAACACGGTACTCAATTCGTATTGCCCGCTCCGGAAATGTAGGAATTTTCTTATGTCTCGCGAAGGAAAGAGAGGGTACGACGGATCTTGCAGTCCGCCCCAACATTCTAAACATATATGTTTTGTTCTATGTAGTATAGAATATATATGAGCTGTTATTTTTTAAAGTGGAATAAGTGCATTTTTTCATGTATCGAAATATTTAAAGGTTTGCGTTTGAATCAATTTAAAAATATTGGCAACCGTTAATCAATCCGAGTGATGTTTTTAACACTACACACCTATTAAATTTTATTATGAAATAATAATTATTGAAAATATTTCAAAAAATAGGGGATTTTTTAAGCTCCAAATGGACTTATACCACTTTCAAAAATAACTTTTTTGCGATAAGATTTGTGTTGTTATATTTGAAAGTGGAATAAGTCCATTTTTCATGTATTAGAATATTTAAGGGTTTTCATTTGCATAAATTTAAAAATATTGTCAAAAGCTAATCAATTTGAATGATTTTTTTAACAATTTATAATTTTGTTATGATGTAATAATAATTTAAATTATCTAATAAATAAACGATATTTTTATCTCCGAATAGACTTGTACCATATTCAAAAATAATCAATTGAATATATGATTATAAATATGGATAGAATGTGTCTATATCTTACTAAAATTACCCTTAACTCATTTTTTTAAAAAAATGGACTTATTCCACTTTCAAAAATAACAGCTCATATAATGGATATGAATGGATATGGATATATATTGGATAGTATAGTATTAGGAAAAATTGAGAATCATTTTAAGTTTTGTTTAACTATTATTAAGAAAGAATTAAATGAAGTAATATTATCCAAGTTCTTGGTTATATACATTCTTGCATATACATATAGGATAACACCCTGTACTAGTATTAAAATGGATGAATGTCAAATATTTCTAAAAATATTTCGAGAACAACTGTAAATATATATATAAATAATAATTATAAATATATATACAGTATATATATGTACATATCATAACCTAAATGTAAAAGAAAACCGAAAATGTGTGGTTTGGTAACTCTGTTGCAACAACGAGGTTCACACACAGCCACGGCTCGAGCCGTTTCACAGCCAAAGTTCAAAGTGAGGAAGAAAGATGAAGATGACAAAAAAGCTATAAAAGCAGATACATAGATCAAGACCAGTCAGTCTTTAGCTAGCGCTTAATCGAGTCACAAGTCTTCGGTAGCCAAGATAAGCAGCAGCAGAAAGCCTACAGATATTTCGGTAAGTTGGAATTCAGTTCCTTCCTATCCTACCCGCTCTCTCTTTCTTTTTCTCGCTCTCTCTGCCAAAATTACAGAAAAGTGCTGTCGATGTGCAGAATGTATCATTCCTATCATCACCAACGCATTGAGTAATTTAACAGCGATTGTTGTTGTAGTATTTGGAGTGTATCAGTCCTGCCAACCACACCGCTGGCGTACCAGAAAGTAACGTATCCTTCTCGCGTCCAACTCTTATACTATCGCTATGACTCCTATACAACTCTTGCGTAAAGGTTCGAACAACAGCGGCAACAGGTTCGACTGCACAAGTTTCGAATAGCAGTAGCCCGTTCGACAGCACAAGGTTCGAAAAGCAGTAGCCCGTTCGAAAGCCGCAAGGTTCGAACAACAGCGGCAACAGGTTCGGCAGCACAAGGTTCGAATAGCAGTAGCCCGTTCGACAGCAACCAAGTTCGAACAACTCATAAAGAGACACGCGGAGTCCGAACAAGCTCCGACTTTCCAGAGAACGACGCGGAGCTAGAGAACCATATTGTTGAAGCAACCAGAGACCTATCAGCCAAGTGAAACAGAGTGGTCAATACGCTATATAATTAGAAATTAGTATGTACGTATAGAATCATTTATTGTTCCACCAACAAATAATTTTTTTGTGGACTGAATTCTGGTTACGATCTCTTTCGCTTCTCCTTCTGTTTTATGGCTGAGGTAGAATAGTTGTTCCACCGGCGAGATCCGTGTGTTCACGTGTGTCCGTGTGTTCTGGATATAAAGGTATTCCCCTCGAAACACCTCGATGTCACAGGGGGCAAGCTAATATTGTAGTCCCAGGACGGCAGCTCAGTAGGGGAATTGGAAGATTCTGTGGACGCGGAGGAAGTTGCCAGTGCCTCGATCATCGCGCTGACTGTATCGGCACATTGCACGTAGATGTCATAATGATGCTTATGATGCACATTGCTTCTTTTTGATGATTTACAAGTCGTTTGCGTCGTCGCTTGCTGATATCATTTTCGACAAAATGCTTTCAAAAGTGCATGTGATCAACATCCATTGAGACTTGAATTCCTCTCTTTGGATGTCTAGCGAGTGAACGTTGTGTTCCCGTGCCGGTGCTGCTTGAAAACCACCGGCAAGCCGTATGAAAGTCTCGAGGGGAGACATTGATGATGAGCCAAAATTGAAAAACAAAAACCATTTCCGTTTCAGGGTGCTTATGCGAAATCGTTGTAAGAAAAAGCCGAATAAAAACTATTTCCTACTGTGCAACCACCGCTGATGTTGTACGAGGGCGATGAGAACACTTACAGGTGAGCGTGTGAATTTGTGTAAGAAAAAGGAAACTCCACCGATGAGAACACTAAAACAGTGGGTATGCACAATTGAGACTTCATAAACGCATCTCCGATGAGAGCGATTAAAGAATGAGCGTATGAATGAATAACACACAACGATCCAACGATGAGTATAAATTTTCTGCTTCCTTTACCGAAACGTTAAGCGCGTAATTCTTTTAACGGTGGTGCAAACGATCACTACAAGCGCGAAAAAAGCGTACCAACATATGTAGTTTAATTGAGGTGCAAATAAACTGCGAGATCGAAGTAAACATACTAAAAAAGTTCACCAGCAAAAGGTGGTAAATTTTAGTTTGTATGCTTAGGATGGCTGTACAAATTGGAGCACCCAAGCACAGTTGTTTCAGACGATCAAAAAGAGCGCCACAACGAGAGCGAAAACCGACGTTTTTATGTGCTTATGGTTGTGGCTGCAGAAATGAGTTGGAGCACATAAGCATCGTTTCTTCAACCGATTCAAAGAGCACGACCGCGATAGCGAAACAAGACAACAGAAAGTAATGATAAGTCTGCTAGCAAAAGGTGGCAGCTCGTAGGCTGAATGCTTAGTGTGGCTGTTTAAATTGGTTGGAGCACACAAGCAAAGTCTTTTTTTTTTCTTCGTTTTTCACGAAAGAGTTTGAAAACACAAATCCGACATTTATGTGCTGATAGCGTGGCTGCGTGGCACGAAGTAGTTGGAGCACGCAAGCAATGTTTTTAAATCACAAAGTCTGAAGAGCACGGCACTGAGAGCGAAAAAACACAAAACGGACGTTTCTTTGTTTAGCCCATTAGTGTCCATAGCTAAACTACAATAGATGCAAGTTTTAATTTTTTATTTTTATATTAGTAGAAAACAAAATAATGTGAAAAAACTTAGAAATATTCATAATTTATAAAAACACAACTTTTAAAAGGGTGTACTCAAGCGGGTACAGTGGACACTTGGCTTTTGAAATCAATAAGCAAATTGTAGTTTGTAAATAAATTGTCAAAGTAAACTGTATGCTCATTAGATGTTAGCGATATTTTTTTAATTAATAATTTTACTACTCTTGAGCCTAATGCTATGTTTACACCGACCCCAAATGCGCATTTGTAATCACTCATTTGAAAAGTGTTTACACCGCCTTGTTTGCATTTCGTTTGACATTGATCAGACAAAATTTATGTTATTTGTTTGCTTGATTTTCTTTACAATTGTTTTTTGACAGCTAATTGACATTATTTCCCATCCATTTTCTTGTTTTGTTTTGGGATTTTATTTTTCCCTACGACAGGCTGATTCGAAATATTATTTTACAACTCGTTTGGATCTCATTTCGCCAAAATGAGATGATTTCGATAATGAGTGATTTTGCAATTTGTATGGGAAATGGGATCATTTGGCTTCTCATTTCTGGCTTTTGGGCGTAAATAGCGTCGGTGTAAACGTGGTATAAATGGTTGGTTGATTTTTCAGTGGCTTTTCCGCAATATAAATCCATTGAATAGCAATAACCATCTGGTTATCGCCCAATTTCGGTAACCAAAACGAACCGGCTTACGCATTATAAACTGTTTGGCTGAATAGTGGCCAAAATACTTTATCATTGACTCATCTATAATTAGATTTTGATGGAACACACCCCACTGGCAGGATTTTTTAGATAAAATATAACACAAGGTTCTCACTTTGAAGGAAGGTCTTTTGAATGCGAGACTAACGAGTTGTCAGCAAGATGCAAATTTTTTTTTGTATCAGCAAATCTGTTCTTTGCAGCAGCAACAATTGGTGTTCTTACATTCGAAATTCATTCATAATTCATTGCTGTTGCCAACCGAAATATCAAAATTCTTCGAAAAATTGCAACTGTTTTTGTCTCTATGCTGATTCCATGCATAGTGCATTATTTGCACACTTGTGCCCATTGTACCTGTTCGGGTATATCAGCATATATATTTATATATCGTGCTCTATTTTCAATAAGTTAATGAAATACAGAACCGCTCACAAGTATTCGAACGACATTAAAATTCAAAATTTTTCGGAATCAGTAAAATTCATTGGAAATAAAACTCGATTTTATGACGTCTCTGTGGTTTTTTGGGAGAAACCTAAAAACCCTAACCTTTTTTTTGTTGTGGCACAGGTGCATATATTCCGAATTCGACTTTATGGAAAATTTCATCCACAATAATTTAATGACTACCTTTCAATATTGGTGATATGCAAATGGGTTTTATGGTCTTGTTTTTTATCTGTTGGGTGTTGGGAACTAAATTTTATAGTTACCTGAATCCGTAACCAATCCCTTTAAATACCAGGACTGAATTCTATCGGATATTAATTGTAATTTGCATATCGTCCTGAAAAGTCAAAAAAGCAGCACAAGTATTGTTACAATTAAGGTTTAGAATAAGCACAATTTATGCAACCCTGCAGAATCTAAAATAAAATCTATAATTTATTCGATAATAAAGTCAGTTGGAATTGTCAAAGCGTACGTGTCGGTTGCTTATTTACTTGCTTAGTTAAAACAATTGGCGACGAGGATAGAACAAAACGAGAATGGCTACCGAAAGTGAATTGATGAAAAAACTGCTAAGTGAACAACAAGAATTTGCAAAGAGTTTGCTCCAGCAGCAGAATAAGTGGATGGAATCAATTCTTCAAACTCAGGTTGGCGGCGCGAGTGATGGTAGCAAACATGCAGTCGTGCCACCGTTTCATAGTTATTCCAAAGATCACCAGACGTGGGAGCTGTATTTGGAACAACTGCAGCAGCATTTCGATGCTTATAATGTGGTTTCAGCGGAAAAACAAAAAGCATTTTTCATCTCCTGGATCGGCACAGAAATGTTTTAACTGCTAAGGAATTTGTGTGGTAATGTTCAATTGCATGAACAAACATACACACAGTTAACGGGAAAGTTAACTGAACATTTCGAGTCAAAACTCCACATTGTCGCAGCACGTTATGAGTTTTTTAAACGTGAGAATCAATCATATAAAGAGAGAGAATCAATCATGTAGCCAATCTTCGCGGACTTGCCAGAGAGTGTAAGTTCGAGTGCTCTGCAGAGAATTGCTCTTACAATTTCGTGGATGAGACGATTCGAGATCAAATAATCACACACAACCACATGATGCCGTACGCTCTGCTTGGCTACAAAAAGTACAACCAACTCTTGCCGACGTCATGCTAATTGCTGAGTCGTTTGAAGCAACAACAAAAACAGTTGCAGCTATTAAAGAACAGAAGCCCGAAAAAGAAATTCCAGTGAACGCAGTACATGAAAAGAAGTTCAAAGCAAAGAGCAATAACAATAATACAATTTCGCCTAAATTTAAGTCATGTTCAGGCTGTGGTACGACACACGAACGACAATACTTCAAATTCAGGAACGCAGTATGTAACAAATGTGGAAAAAACGGCCATATTTCTCATGTGTGCATGGCAAAACAAAATAAACGCCATGATCAAAATAAAAACGATAAGAATAAAGCAAAAGCAGGTCGACGTGTCTATACTATTAATACAGTGAACAGCGTGACCGAGAGTGTTTTTTTTTTCAATTTTCAATTCAATTCAATTCAATTTTATTAGTTCATTCCAAATGTACATGTTCCAAAAAAATGATACATATTCGAGTCCCGCAAAGCTCAATGAGCTTTTCTGCAGGAATATAAACATTATAAATTATTCAACTTATTCAGATGTGTAATATACAGATTATAGTGATTATATACAGATTATTAATTAATTATTATAACGGAAATGTTAGTTTTATACAATATGATATATGATCCACTATGATTCAACTTAGATACATACAGATGATTTTATTTTACTACTAGCAAAACATTTTATCTACAAATATGAATTTAATGAAAACAGAAGGTTCTTAGGTATCCATCCATGATGATTTGCATCTGCTTCGGGTGTGTTTGGTTTTTTCTATCCTACTTGCTGCTGTTGGTACACTACTCTCGCAATTTGATTATTGTTGTGCTGTTACTGCTACTATCGTGTTACTGTTGCTGCTTTGCCGCTGCTGTTGTGCGTTGCTGTTGTTGTTATTGTCGTGTAAGCTCTATCGGTAGTTGATTCAGGAGAGCTGGTACTATTACATTAAGTGTATTCCTTCCATAATTGTTGTGGAATTGTTGCGTCTTATATCTCCCTGCGGCTTTCCGTCGAGTTTCATATGGATGATCCAAATTTCTTCGGAAACAGTTGTCATTGTGGAATTCTACTAGCAGACTTTGCTTATAAATTGAGTTAACATTGCTGTGTTACTTAACAGTAAGCTAATCGGATGCTGTTGACTATTTCGGTTTGCGCGTTTCGCCAGTATTTTCAAAATGCGGTTTTGGCTATTTTGGAGTTCTCTGCAGTGCACCGATGATCCCCACGCCGTTATGCCATGGCGAAGACGAGATTCACATAGCGCTAAATACGCTTGCTTAAGTACAGCGTAGTTGCAGAAGTTGCTTAGGTGATACATAAAAAAAGACGAAGCCTACTTTGCAGTACCTCTATGTGCATTCTCCAATTTAGGGTTTGGTCAACAACTATACCTAGATATTTGTACTTGTCGACCAATTCAATATATGTTTCGCAGTTATCATCTACTTCAAGCTCGTCGTTACCTGAGTTTGCGTGTAGGCATGCACTATCGTGATATTTAATCCGAACTTCGGTGTATAAGTAGTGAGGTGGCTTTATGTGCATTATCTTTGATTTCGCCGCATTAAGAGTCAATCCGTTGTCATGGGCCCATCGTGTGATTGCGCTGAAATCTCGTTGCATCCTTTCTATTGCTACAGCTAGCTCACGATTAGACGCCACTATCGCCGTGTCATCTGCATAAGCAAAACAAGAGCTACACTTCACCATTTTCAGCAATTCGTTTGCATAGATTATGTAGAGCAGCGGACCTAACTTTGACCCTTGGGGAACGCCATAACAAACGTTTACCTCACTGCTGACTCCTGTGCCAATTTTTATTCGATAGCTTCTCTGGCTTAGATAGTTTTCAAACCATAAAAAACTAAACACCATAAGGTGCCCTTTGCTCAAACTCTCGTTTAGTTTGCTTGAAAAGTGTCCTAGCAATTTATTTATATTTTTTCCACTTTGGAATCCAAACCGGCTATTATGTATAATTTTGTTCTTTGTAATGAAGCTTTTCAGTCTTCGCGCTACGATTTCTTCTAGTACCTTTTCTATCACCGGTAGGATGGAGATTGGCATATAGTTTTCGCATACCGATTTATTACCGCTTTTAAAAATTGGTCTAACTACAGATTGCTTTAGCAGTTTTGGTATTTCACCATCTCGAAGACTAACGTTTATTAGTTTCGTTATTATTGGAGAGAAAATGTCAGCATTATTTTTAATATCTTTCGGACGTATATCATCACTCCCAGGGCCTTTTTTTGCATCCAGTGCTCTTAAGATATTTAAAACCTTCGCTCATATAAATGGAATTTTGGATTGAGTCGTCATTTATATTACTGAGGGTTCTTATGAGGCATTTATGCACTGTGTTCTCTACATTTCTGTTAAACGTTTCTGCAAATGTGTTGGCTAAAAATAGACGGTCTTGGTTCTCAAAATTTTTTGTTATTGCCTCGGCTTTGCGTTTCTTTTCCAAGTATCTCATTTATTGTTTGCCACGTTTTCTTGCTATTCTGTCTATATCCATAGAATTTGTTCTTGTAGTAGTTGAATTTTGCATTTACAATTTTTTTATTCACAGTGTTTCTATATGTTTTGTATTCTAGTTCTCGGTTTCTATCTGTAGGTTTTACGTGCCATCGTCTATACAGTCTGTCTCTTTTTTTGCAGCATTCAATTAGTTCATTATCTATCCAAGGGTTCGCTTTACGGTTTTTTTTAACAGAAACTTTCTTAACAGATCTTTTATAAATATTTTGGAAGGTAGTATGTATTTCTGTATAAATTGCGTTGGCATCCTCAATACATAATAAATCGTCCCAATTAGTATTCCTTATAAATGCGTTTACCCTAAAATTATCAATTATGTTATGTTGCTCTTGTTTCCTAAATAACACACTTTCAGACACTTTTAAAGACCACATAAAAGCGTAGTGATCTGAGATGTTAGATTGAATCACTGCTGCCTCAACATTACTATCATCACATCTCACATGCAGATGATCAATGCATGTTATTGTATTGTTTTTGATATCTACTCTTGTGCTCTCAGTGATGCAGTTTAGGAACCCATACGATGCTACATTTCTAAGTATGTTTTTGAGGAATTATCTGATTTCAGGGTGTCGATATTCATATCTCCTACGATTATGATCGTTTGGTTTTTTTCAAATCTATTAATCGTTTGTTCAAGCTCACCAATAAATGAGGATACGCTCATAGATGGAGGTCGATAAATCGCAAGGAGAGCCAATAGTCTATTATTAATATTCATTGTAATTTGCATATTTTCACACTGCTCAGTATTCAACTTAATTGTTTGAAATGCTATTGAATCTCTCACGAATATCGCAATTCCCCCTCCTCTGCTGTGCTCTCTGTTTATAAATTTTGCATTAAAACCTTCAATATAATACATACCGTTTTCATTGCTGGTTATATTTGTTTCGACAAGAACTATGACATCAACGGCATCGATGAAAGTATGGATCTCTGTTAAAAAAGTTAAGAAATGCTTCCTCAGGGAGCGTATATTTAAGTAAATACAAGTAGTGGTAATTTTAAGTTGATTTTGTTTAATGGTTTGAAATGTAGGGTATAATGTGCTTAGTATATTCATAGTTATTAATTTTTTGATTCTAGCTTTTGTAAAAAAATTTACTCTATTAAGACCATGTCTTCTTCAGTTCTTATGCTTAGCACCTTTGTTGTTTCGCTCTTTTTTGCAAGAATCTTGCCTTCGCGAACCCATACGAACTTCCATTTGTTGAGTTTCGCTTTATTTTTTGCAAGCCAAAGTAGTTGACGATTCGCAGGTGTAAGTTGGTCCCCAATATAAATATAACTACTCGATGTACTTTTGTTATTGCTCATGCTCTTCATACCTTCTCTTTGAAAATGTAGCTTGTTTACAACCTCTGAATTAACCGCGTTCTTTGCTGAATCTCTTTCTTCTTGTTTAGGCGACCCAGTTTGACTATGATGCTTTTTCCTCTCTGCTTAGTTCTGTATGCATCAATAATGTCGCTCTCACTAATGTCTATGTCTAAAGCCTTAATCATACCGACCACAACATTCGTTATATTTTCGTTCTCCATCGTGGGGACGTTACGAATCTCCAAATTGTTTGCAAGAGATTGCTGTTCCAAGGCATTGATCTTCTGCTCTAAAGAGAGAATGCGCTTCTCCTTTTCTGCCTTTTTAGCAGTGAGTTCCTCAACCTGCTGGGTCAAATTCACCATGGTATCACTTAATTTATTAAATTCACTAGCCAGCTGGCTCTTTATGTCATCATAGGTGAAAGAGATCCGCTTGCTCAACTGCTAAACTATGTTTTTAATCTCCTTTGCATCAGATTTTAGCTCGGCTACGTCAGCCTGGACGACGTTAAGGTCAGATGTTGAAATGGTGGCATCATTTGTACCACTTTGATTTCCAATTTTATATTGCTTTGTCTGATGTTTGACCGCTTGGTTCTGCCCTGCTGTTACTGCTGTTTCTCCCGGCGATACTCCAACTGCCGAAGCAGATTTTGATCTCTGCCTACAGTTCTGGCACTTCCACTCTCTTCGCTTTTCTGGAGTGTATTGTGAATAACTCCGCTCAGAAAGAGAGCAACATGATGTAAAGTGGTACCCACAACTACACTGTTTACATCTAACAAAATCTCCTGGAGGAGGGAGTACATTCTTGCAGTGATTACAGTGCTCACTCTTGTTTAAGTTTTCCATTCTTGTACTAACGGGAAGCAATATTACTGAGAGTCCAAAAATGTTCGCGCTCAAACAAAGCACATAAAAAGGAAACTACAAAAAAGAAACTAGTTCTGTCCTAGGTTATTCACCTATAGATTTTTGCTTTTTTCAAAAAAATGTTTTTGTTTTCTTCTTTTTAGCAAGTTTATAAACGCTCCACAGTAAAAAAATTAATTCACTCGGTAGGTTTATCGACTAGACCATCGATTTATATAATTTTTGGAATTAAATGTCCACTATAACTCGCGTTCTTCAAAGAAATTTACGGACCGTTGACAATGCACTTCTGTTCACACCGAATACTCTTACTTTCTTACTTTTCGTTGAACACGAAAACAATAAAAGTTACATTAAGTTGCAAATTTTTGATCAAATTGTAAAATTTCAAATGGATTCTGGTGCTAGCATTTCAATAATAAATCTAGACACGTATAAAAGACTTAATAGCCCGAAACTGCGCGCAACTTCGAGGATATTATATGGCTTTGGGAATAAATTAATTCCAGTGCTGGGCGAAATTTGGACAAACGTGAAATGTGGTAGGAAAGTAGAACAAGTGCAAATTGTAGAGGCTAATGTCGAACAAAGTGACAATCTCTTCGGTTCGGACTTATTTGTGCAATTTGGATTCGAAATTAAGCAAATTTCAAATGTAACGGAAATATCAATGAAGCGAGTAGATGCACTTTGTAGGAAATATAATGAGGTATTTGAGCCTGCACTTGGTACAATTAAAAAGTTTAAACCTTCAATTCATCTAAAAACAAATGCGGTGCTAAAATTTTATAAAAGCCGACAAATTCCGTTTTCACAAATGCCAATCTTCAAAAAAGAAGCCGAACGACTAACAAATGCGGATATTTGGAAACCAGTCAAGTTTTCGCAATGGGCATCACCCATAGTATTAGCACAACAGATGGTTCAATACGAATCTGTGGCGATTTTAAGTAAGCCGTCAATTCGCAAATTGACATCGAGCAGTATCCGCTTCCAACTCGTAAAAGTTTATGCTATACAAAACGTTCTGGTCAGCATTTTTCAAAAATTGATCTGAAGGATGAGTATCTACAGATGGAGTTGGACGACAACGCCAAAGCCATTATGGTAGTAAACACACCACTTGGTTTGTTCCAGTATCAGCGTCTCGCATATGGTGTCGCCAGTGCTCCAGCGATATTTCAAATATGTCTTGAGCAATTACTTCAAAGCGTCGAAGGTTGCGGCAACTATCTGGATGACATCCTTATCACAGCGCCAACAGTCGACGAACATCTACAGCGTCTAGAAAAAGTGCTCAATCTTTTGTAAAGCAACGGAATCAAGTGCAAGCAGCAGAAGTGTTCTTTTTTACAACCAAAAATAGAGTACCTTGGGCGACAAATCAGTGCCAACGGTATACTACCAGACGAATCCGTACTCAAAGCGGTAAGAGACTTGCAAGCCCCCAAAGATCTTAAGCAATTGGAAGCATTTATGGGCAAAGTCAACTATTATCATTCATTTATTCCAAATTATTCTCAAATTTCTGCTCCAATCAACAGGCTGCGTCATAAAAGCGTCAGTTTTTCATGGGGTCCAAATCAGCAGCATTTAATACTCTTAAAGCCCATATTCTTAACGCTACACAGTTAGCACATTATGACGAGCGGTTGCCACTAGTACTTGCCACGGATACCTCATCATATGGCATCGGTGCGGTGCTTTCGCACATATATCCAAACGGTGTTGAAAGACCAATAGCATTTGCATCAAAAACACTTGATAAACATCAGGTTCGTTACAGGCAGATCGAAAAAGAGGGCTTGTCTATTATTATGGGGTAAAACGTTTTCATATATATCTGTATGGCAGACCGTTTACTTTAATTACTGATCACAAACCGCTGGTTAGTATTTTTAACCCGAGCAGTAATTTACCGTCTATGACGTCACACCGGTTACAGCGCTGGGCGATTACGCTCATGGCATATCAGTACAATGTTAAATATCGTAAAACTTCATAGCAACGCAGACGCACTATCGCGCCTTCCAGTAGGTACAGATGAAAAATTCGACCAAAACGAAGCATGCTATAATGTTAATGAACTTAAAACGCCAATTAATTCGAAAATTATTGCATCGTATGCCGAAAAAGATGTGACCTTACAACGAGTTCGAGTTTTTGTAGAGAAATGGTGGCCAGAAAAGTTACTTTCGCAAGACTTCGATCTTCAACCATTTTTCAATAGTTGCATGATGGTCATTGGGGTATATCCAGGATGAAGCATCTAGCACGACAACATGTGCGGTGGGTCAACATAGATGAAAATATTACCAAACTAGCCGATCATTGCGACGTATGCAAAAACGTCAATGCTGCTCCAGCTAGACAATATGAAGGCTGGCCTCAGCCAAATAAACCATGGGAAAAAGTCCACATAGACTTTGCTGGTCCATTTTTTAACTCCATGTGGCTCATATGTGTGGATGCTTTTTCAAGGTTTCCTTTCATAGCCCAAATGTCCACAGTAACTACAGCTGATACAATTTCTGCATTATCATCCATTTTTGCCATTGAAGGATTGCCGAACACGCTCGTAAGTGACAACGGTCCGCAACTCACGTCAGAAGAATTTTCTGCTCACAACTGGGGATAAAACACATTACAAGTGCGCCGTTTCACCCTGCATCAAACGGCCTCGCCGGACGTTTCGTTAGGACATTTAAGGCAGCAGTTAAGAAGAGTATCGATGATGGGTTACGTTTAAATGCAGCTGTAACGAAATTCCTATCAACCTACCCTTTTATGCCAAATGCGAATGGGAAATCTCCTGCCGATCTCCTCCATGGTAGACAGGTTCGCACTTTATTAACCCACATTTTCGAACCACAAAAAGGAAATACACAAGCTTCTAAATGTAAACCAAAGTTCTACGTCAAACAACTAGTTTACGCTCGAAACTATGCTAGAGGGGAAAAGTGGCTAAAAGCTGTTATTGTACGACAACTTGGTAAAATGGTGTATGTCGTCAACACACCTTGCGGTTATTTCAAACGACATGTCAACCAACTAAAATCCAGACAAAGGCGACATCGCAGGATCTTCCGTCATTGTCGGATGAGCTCCCTGATCAACCATCACACTCGTCTGCAGAAGATATAACAGCACAGTCAACATCTACCTTACAATCGAAGACACCACAAAACCACATCACACCTATGAGCAGTGTGCCAATTCGTCAAAGCTCACGTATTCGATATGGAATCGATCGCTATAAAGCCCAGGATTTTCGGAAATAAAATTTTTAACTTATTTTTAAATTCAGGGTGAAGTAGTGTTACAATTAAGGTTTAGAATAAGTACAATTTATGCAACCCTGCAGAATCTAAAATAAAATCTATAATGTATTCGATAATAAAGTCAGTTGGAATTGTTAAACCGTACGTGTCGGTTGCTTATTTACTTGCGTAGTTAAAACAAGTATGCCAAAACGGCAAGAATTATCAATTGAGACACGTTCTGCGGTTTGTACTCTCCGCGAAGAAGGATATTCCTACGAGCAGATTGCTGCCCGTTTAAAGATATCGAAGAGTTCTGTTTGGGCCATTCTTAAAAAAAAGAAAGAGATCGCCAGTGTTGCCAATAGAAATCGTCCCGGCAGAAAGAGAAAGATGACTACAGGAGATGATAAGTTCGTTGTATTCCAGAGCAAACGGAACAGACATCTAACGGCCCCAGATATCACCAACCAGGTAAACTGCAACCGCCCAAATCCAACATCTGTTTCCACAGTAAAAAGATGTCTAAAGGAAGCTGGTTTGTCAGGAAGAATATCAGAAAGGAATACTTCGGCCTGCAAATAAGAAAAAGCGATTGGAATGGGCGAAGACACACAAAGATTGGACGTTGGAGCAATGGAAAAATGTGCTTTGGACTGATGAGTCCAAATTTGAAATATTCGGGTCCAACAGGTTCGTCGACGTATCGGAGAGCGGGTGTCGGATGGCTGTATCGTGCCTACAGTTAAACATGGAGGAGGAAACACGATGATTTGGGGATGTTTCGGTGCAGGACTAAACAAAGAAGGATACTAGAAGAACATGCTGTGGCTTCACGAATTAGAATTATAGGTGAAGGATTCACTTTTCAAGAAGATAATGATCCGAAGCACTCTTCACGTTTGTGCAGATAATTTTTACAATATCTGGAAGGCAAGAATATCTTGAAACGCATAGTGTGGCCACCACAATCACCGGATTTATCTCCCATCGAACTTTTGTGGGACGAGCTGGACAGAAAGGCTAAAGCTCAAATTTCTACAATTAAGGAAGACCTCTGGAAGAATTATTTCAATCTTGGGGCGAGATCAGGCCTGAAACTTTGGTAAAATTGGCGAGATTATGTAATGCAGTTATTAAGGCAAAAGGCGGTTATATAGATGAAAATGTATAGTGACCACATTTTTTGTATTATTTGTTGTTATTGTTATTTTTTTAAATAAATATATCGCAAGGCACACAAGTGTGTGCCAAAACTCGATTAAATTGCTTTTCTTTTTTTTTTAAATCGGTCTAAATTGCACATATATGAATCGTTCGAATACTTATGAGCGGTACTGTATATGCATGATCTGATTTAGGAGATTGTATTGAATAAATATAAGAAGAAAATAGCAATCATATATGCAAATTATTAAAAATATTCGCGACTAAATTCTAATGCTTCCTCAAAAAAATAATCAGCAAAAGTAAACACAATTTAGTATATCCATATAGCTAAATAATCAAAAACTCGAACTTTTTTATAAATGGGTTATATATCTAAAGATAGTAACAACAAACGGAATTCGAGTTGATTGTGTCCTTCGGTATATAGAAGCATTTAAAGAGGTGTACCCACTTGAGTACAGCGGGCGTTAATGGGTTAGAGCAGGCATGTGAAACTCATATGATATTACGGGCCACATGATCTAATTTCTTTTAAGTTTCATGTTTTCACTATTAAATAAATTAATAAAATACGACTTTTAGAATGATAACATTATGTACAATATTTATTAAACTCAATGTATTGTACATTATAGTATATGTACATACCTAGGCATTCTATAATTCATGTTATTTGTCAAATTCAAAACATTAATAGTTATATATTACAAGTGGAATAAGTCCATTTTTTCATGTATCTAGATATTTAAAGGTTTGCGTTTGAATCAATTTAAAAATATTGGCAACCGTTAATCAATCCGAGTGATATTTTTAACACTACACACCTATTAAATTTTATTATGAAATAATAATTATTGAAAATATTTCAAAAAATAGGGGATTTTTTAAGCTCCAAATGGACTTATACCACTTTCAAAAATAACTTTTTTGCGATAAGATTTGTGTTGTTATATTTGAAAGTGGAAAAAGTCCATTGTTTCATGTATTAGAATATTTAAGGGTTTTCATTTGAATAAATTTAAAAATATTGTCAAAAGCTAATCAATTTGAATGATTTTTTTAACACTTTTTAATTTTGTTATGATGTAATAATAATTAAAATTATCTAATAAATAAACGATATTTTTATCTACGAATGGACTTGTACCACATTAAAAAATAATCAATTGAATATATTAGGTGTACAAATAAGTTTCCTCGGTTTTTTATAAAAAGTTAGGAATTTATTGTGAAGGAACAGTACATTACGTTTTATTCAAAGTATTTTCCATCATTTGCCACTACTTTTCCCCATCTTTCTGGCAACATTCGGATACCCCGTCGAAAAAACTCTTCATCTTTTGACGCTATCCACAAATCTACCCAATTTTTGGTGTCTTCATATGATGTGAAGCGCTGCTCAGACAGACCATGTGCCATCGACCGGAACAGGTGATAATCAGAAGGGGCTAAGTCTGGTGAATACGGCGGGTGGGGTAAAACTTCCCAGTTGAAAGTTTCCAAGTATGTTTTTACCGGCGCCGCAACATGTGGACGAGCATTATCGTGTAAAAGAATAATTTTGTCGTGTCTGGTGTAGTAATGGGCGCGTTTTTCCTTAAGTGCCCGACTCAATCTCATCAATTGTGTTTGGTAGAGAGCTCCAGTAATGGTTTCGCTTGGTTTCCATGTCTTCGTACACTTTCGGCCTTCCACTGCGTTCTTTGTCCTTCACGTCAAACTCACCGATCTTAAACTTTTCAAACCATTCCTGACAACTTCTCTCACTTAAAGCAGCTTCACCATATGCTTCTAGAAGCAATCGATGCGCCTCAGCTGCAGATTTTTTCAAATTAAAGAAGTAAATCAAAAGTTCCCGCAAATGATGCTTATTCGGCACAAAACTTGACATTTTTGCAGGAAAAAAATTACGTGATGCTGATACGGAATCACTAGTACTTTAAGGTTATGGTGTTGCCGGATGACGAAACTTGGGATATTACGTTTTACATCTGACAATTTCTCCATAAACTTCTGGTGGGGAAGGTTGATCTTTTGACGAACCGCGGAAACTTATTTGTACACCTAATATGATTATAAATATGGCTAGAAATAAAATTACCCTTAACTCATTTTTTTAAAAAAATGGACTTATTCCACTTTCAAAAATAACAGCTCACATATTACTATTTTGAAGACTTTTGACATTGTTTTTTACAAATTAAGTCATCAAAATTTGGCTGAATAGAGTGAGCTGATGCAATTTTTATAATTGATGATAAGTGTTGATCGGTTAATTTTGATTTTTCTGCATTTTTGTTATTTTTCATTAAAGAAAATAGTTGCTCGCATAAATAGGTGCTTCCGAACATAGCCAGTATAGGCTTAGGCATAGGCAAAAGATAACATTTTAGGAAACCGGTCTGCATATAAATATGTACAAAAATCTGGAATTCCAACTTCAATACATTTTTGCTTCAGCAAAGAATCACATTGAATTTCAATTAATTCCATTTACAAGTTTTCATCAACAAGTTCAATATCGTTAGATAAAGGTGAAGTAAAAAGACAAAAATTTAATTCACAGCTTTTAAAATCTGAATATCTTCGATCGAACTCCATTTCTAAGAAATTAATTTGGAGACCATATTCTGCAATTTTTTGATTTAGGTGATTTAATTAATATATGTTGACAGCTCTCAAAGTAAGACAAGTTTTCGTTTTCTATTTGTTTTCGCCAAAATAATAATTTTTGCTTGAAAGTGTTAATATCAAAAAGCGTAGTTACAACATGATTTTTGCCTTGAAGCTGAAGATTAAGGTTATTAAGATGACTTGTAATATCAACTGAAAAAGCTAGGTCCTTTATCCATTGTGCATCTTTTAATTCAGCACATTCGAATTTTTTTGTTTCCAAAAAAAATTATGATTTCGTCCAGCATTTTGAAGAATCGGTTTAAAACTTTATGACTCGAAAGCCATCGAATTTCTGTTTAATATGGTAAATCGGTGTATTCACATTCGATATTTTCCAAAAATGAAGCAAATTGACGACGATTAAGCCCACGTGCTCGAATATAATTTACAATTTTGGTGACTATTTTTAAAACATATCCGATATTATAACTTTGGAGCACAATACTTGCTGGTGAACAATACCATGCTGTTTGCATATATATTTTAATCTTGCAACAATTCCTTTATTAACACTAGTAGGTTCACCATCGGTTGCAAGGTAAACCAACTTTTCAAACCCTAACTTATATTTTTTAACAACTTCCATAAGAGCATAAAAAATATCAGACCCCCCTGATTGTATTATGCATAGGAACGATTTCCAAAAGTTCTTCACTAATTTTTAATTCAAATCGCACCCGCGAATATAAATAGCCAACTAAGCGATATTTCAAATATCTGTACTTTCATCAATTGCTAAAGAGTATGAAGTACTTGAAATGTTGATATTATTGGTTTATGCTGATTCTCAAAGTCTCGGGTATTTCATGAACTCTGCTAGCTACAGTAATTCGACCCACTCTTATACTTTTAAATTTTTGTTTTTGTGCTGGACATAATACTTCCGCCGCTTTAATTAAGCATTCACTAACAAACTCCCCTTCAGTAAATGGTTTCGATCTGCTTGCGATTAAATGTGATAACATATAACTAACTTTTACAGCAGCTGTATTGTCTTCAGCAAGTTTAGTGAATGAATTACACTTTGTTGTCTTTGAAGAATTGATTTTAATTCCGACAATTTGTCTTCACGAAATTTAGCAACGTATTGGTCATAGTTTGTTTTATGATTTGTGTCATAGTGACTTTTAAGATTATATTCCTTAGCAACCGAAATAGAGATTTCACATATCAAGCATATTATTTATTGTTTTGAACACAAAAATATAGCAGTTCACATTTCTTTTTCTATGCATTGTATACTACATATGTATATGCTCAAAACAATATATTTAAAAATTTTTAAAAAGTCTCGACGGGCCGCATGCAGTAAGCAGCAGGGTTCGGAAAACGTTTCTTTTTTATATCGCTCAATTTATATCCCTCACTGAAGATAACAATATTTCCATCCTCACTGATAAATATCTTTTTTCATCTTTGTTCAAAAAAATACATATCGCTCACGTTCAAAATAATTTCGATCTTCCAACAAAACTATCACTTGGGATGAAAAAAATTCTCATCTTCAAGTATTTCGATCCCTCAAGTTCAAAACATTTCGTTTGTTGACGAATAGCGATCACAGAAGATGAGAAAACTTCGGGTTTCGCACCATAACGATCTTCGGTGATGAAAAAAAGGCTGCGCAGGCAAAGAATCGATCTTTGAAGATGAAAAGAATTTCGACGCAGGATCGAAAAAAGCAGCGCAGCAGAGTTGAACAGCGTGGGTTTTGTTGGTGTTTGGATGGTTCGCTTCGCGGCAGAGACAATTGCTTGAAAATGAAGTTTTGTTTGTGCTTCGTATGAATATTTTTTTGTTGGATTTGGTATACGATGAATTGAAATTAATTTTGCATGGTGTGGAGTGTGAAGCAAAGTTGTGAAAGTAAATACGTAAAATATTAATATGTAAAAATATTAATAAGTAAATTGTTTTCTACCATATGTACATTATTCTAATATGTTTTATACATATTCATTATATATACATATATATATTTCTTATATCTTCCCATTATATTTTCCCTAATTATTATTCACTGATATTGAAACACAGGAGTTTTTTTTTTTTGCAACTGCTGACTTTAAAAAAATTTTCTCAAAAAATCTTGGCTTTCTCTCAATCCATCCCAATATACATATGAATATCTTTACATTTTTTTGGACCATGTCCTGCATAAAAAACGTAAAGCAATTGCAAAAATTTATTACTCAACCCTTTCTACGCCCCTTTTACTCAACCCCTCGTTACGATAAATTTTGCAGGTAGGCATTTGAATACATATGTACATGTGTGAATGGAGGGCAAATTTGTATATCGGCCTTGAAAATAATTACTTTTGGAATGAAAAAGGATTGATTATTAGAGGGCCAACAGGTAACAAATTTTACAAAGGAAAAAGGTTTTTGAATTCATGTTTTCAAATCCCCGTCGGATAATAAAATTGACGAACGTAACGCGGCACAATCAGTGCTTTCAATCGGAGAGCAAATACATAATTCATAATAAACATTTATAATAGAAATATGTATAAAATATATTAGAATAATGTACATATGGTAGAAAACAATTTACTTATTAATATTTTTACATATTAATATTTTACGTATTTACTTTCACAACTTTCCTTCACACTCCACACCATGCAAAATTAATTTCAATTCATTGTATACCAAATCCAACAAAAACATATTCATACGAAGCACAAACAAAACTTCATTTTCAAGCAATTGTCTCTGCCGCGAAGCGACCCATCCAAACACCAACAAAACCCGTGCTGTTCAACTCTGCTGCGCTGCTTTTTTCGATCCTGCGTCGAAATTATTTTCATCTTCAAAGATCGATTCTTTGTCTGCGCAGCCTTTTTTCATCACCGCAGATCGTTATGGTGCGAAACCCAAAGTTTTCTCATCTTCTGTGATCGCTATTCGTCAACAAACGAAATGTTTTGAACTTGAGGGATCGAAATACTTGAAGATGAGAATTTTTTTCATCCCAAGGGTTTTGTTGAAAGATCGAAATTATTTTGAACGTGAGCGATATGTATTTTTTTGAACAAAGATGAAAAAATAAAAATCGCTCATGAGTCAAAACAGATTTATATCTTTTGAGATCGTTTTTTTGTGAGGGATATAAAAAAAGTTGTTCGTTTGAGGGATATATTCCGAACCCTGTTTACAGGGCAATTCTCGTTGTCAACTTTTAGTTGACAGCGCAGATTTTTAGCAAATTGTCAATATTCGTATTCTGGCTGTCACCTAAAAGCTCTTTTCTTTACAATTTTGTCAAGAGCCAAATAGGTGCTGACAGCTACATTTTTAGAACAAATCAGCAAATGAGAAAAAAAAATACAGCAAATTTATTTGTTATTTTTAATTTATTTATAGTTATTTATTTAAATTGTTATTTAATTTATATATTATTTGTTTAAAACCAGCTCCTGAAACACTTTCAATGAAAATATTTTATAATATAAATATATAATATAAATATATTATTACATATTCTTTGGTGCTACTTACATTGAAAGATGTTTCAGGATCTGGTTTTAAACAAATAATATATAAATTAAATAACAATTTAAATAAATAAATACACAATTTAAATATTATAATAAAATTTAAATAAATAAAAATATACATTGTATATTCTTTGATATTCAGCACATTCCACACATGGTGGACATGAACATAGTGCGCCAGCTGCTCTGCCGTAGTCCGTTCGTATTTTCTTTTGACATTTCATGTTCTATTTGTCAAAAATTACATTTTGGTTTCTGTAACACTAAGCTTTTCAGCATGTTACTGCATTAAAGCTTTCACTGTGTCAATTGACAACAGGAATACCAATTTGAAACGCATTGACAAGCACTGTGACAACTTGTCTTGACAACTTGACATTGTCATGACTTGTCGCATTTGGGGCACAGAAAACCCACACGCATACATTGAAAAGCCGGTGTACCCAAAACGAGTCACTGTTTGGTGCGGATTTTGGGCCAGAGGCATAATTGGGCCATTTTTCTTCGAAAATGAGCAAGGAGTGGCCGTTACAGTCAATGGCGATCGTTATCGGGCCATGTTGAACGAATTTTTGTTCACAAAAATTGAAGAGGAGGATATTGGCAACATTTGGTTTCAACAGGACGGCGCTACGTGCCACACAGCCGAAGCTACACTCGATGTTTTCGAGCATTTTCAAAAAAAAAAAAAGTTATTTGGCGGACCCTATATAATATATGTGGGGGTTAAGTTAAATGTAAAGGTTTATCGACTTATTTAACAAGAGCATTAAATATATTTATTGTGATTATTAAAAGATTAGGATTAAAGGTAAGATAATATTTAAGATAATAATTTCAGCAAAAAGTTCGGCTTAGCGTACGGCACTCGACGTCTGGCATTTGCAAAACGAAAACGACAACTGATCACAAGAGATAGCGATTATAAGACGAGCAGCAGGATAACTGAATCCATTTATTGACGAAGGTTTTGTTTTGTCTTTTTGCCCCTCTTACATTCCGCGTCCCTACACACGGCCATCCTGCATTTCATCCGACCCGGATGAATCTTCATCGACGTCCAAAGTTATCCAAGGCTTTATATAATCTGCTGCAGTACTCGTAACATTAGGCCCTTCGTGATTGCCAACATTTTGAACATTGTAGAGATCGTTGCACCTTACCCCGGAAATCTCGTTTGGGCCAAAAATTTCGGCAACAAATTAGAACCTGTGGTGAACTGCGTGCGCTTGATCGCAACTAAATCTCCTATTTGATACTTTCTCGCGGGTTTTCTCTTTCTCTTTGAATATCTCCTATTCTCTTCTTGGATCTTCGCAATTTCCTGCTTAGCTTCTTGCCTGCATTCTACGCGTTCGATTTCGAAAGATGAGATAATTTCTTCCTCGATTAATTTGGCCAAATTAAACTGCTTTTCATGTGACATGTTTACTCCGAATAAGGCGAAAAGGCGTCTTTCCAGTACAACTGCAACATAGGTACATGTTTATACCATTTTCTCGGATCACCAATCGACATTTTCGTTAAAACACTTATTATGATCTGGATTATGCGCTCGACCTGTACATTGCCCCTTGGGACTCCAGTTGTTATTAATACCTGGTTGATCTTTCGTTTCTCGCAATACTACTTGAAGGACGACGACGAAAAAGCAGTACCTCTATCTGTCACAAATCTACATGGATCACCAAAAACATCAGCTTGCAGTTCGAGTTTTCGTAGCACTTCTTCAGTTGTTGTTGACTTTACCGGATATATCCATGAGAATTTTGTGAACGCGTCAACCACGACGAACAAATAATTATAGTTTTTTGCAGTTGAAGCTAACGGCCCAAGGTGATCTAAGTGGTAAGTATGTAAAGGTAAGTCTAATTTCTCTATAGCGTTGAAATACCATTCTGGTTTTCCTCTTTTTCTTTTTCTCTTTCAGGCTAGAATACATGTAACGCAATTCTTTGTTACATCTTGCACTTTCTTTGCTAGATTTGGAATAGAATCCAAATCCAATCTTGACGTAAGATATTTTCCAACTTTCGTGCATTATCCACTTTCATGAAAATTTCTTATGATTCCTTTCGCCAACGACTTAGGTACGACGATGAGGTAGTTTCCACAAAAAAATTTGTAAAAACATTACTTCGTAGTAAAAAATTCTCGTATTCTCCATTCTGCAAACATTTTTTCACAAGACGGCAGTAATCATAATTTTCTTGAGCTCTTTTTAATTGTTGAAGTATATCATCTTCTAAGAGTAACACCGATGTGTATCTGCTCAGCTTGCATGGTATACGGCTTGCATCCGTATGTAATTCTATTTCAGCTTTTGGATCAAATAGTTTTAATACTGGCTGTGAAGTCAATTTATTTTTCAGGAGGTAAAAAGGTTCTTGTTCGGCTTCCTCAAATCGAAATGGAACATCTTTTCTAGTTAAAGTTTTAGATGTTTTATCTTTAGATGGTTTTATATATCCGTGTACGATGTGACCAAGAAATTCGATGCCCTTCTTCAAAAACTTGCATTTTGACCATTTTATTTGAAGGCCGTTCGTTTCAGCTACACCAAGAGTTGTTTTCAGCTTTAACAGATTTTCGTCTTCATTCATGGATGGTATTATGATATCGTCCATATAAACCAAGAGTGTCCATTTGGCATAAAAAGTTTGATTCAGCTTCATCATCATCTTGACTGCATTTCGTTAGTCTCTCTCGAATCGAAGCTGACAGTACTTCGATTGTTTGATAACATCAGCACCTAGAATGAAATCTTAAGGGATCCAGTTGTCAGCTACTGTATGACAAAAAACTTTATATTCTTCGCCATTCATTTTCAAAATATTTAAATTAGACCCGAAAGTACGAACTTTATTCTGCCCGAAGCCCGTCAATTTCATACTATCTCCCTGCTTTAATGACGGTAAATTTTCATGTATTACAACAGAATTTCTTACGAGCGTTACGCTACTTCCTGTGTAAACTAACGATGTATAAAACCTTTCCGTATTCTACTTCTATTGTCATCGTAGGTACTGTGACTGTATTCACATAACTCGACGAAGCCTCATTATATTTCGGAGTATGTCGTGTGATTTTGGGCTGAGTACAGTTGTTCGACATATGACCAAACTCTCCGCACTTAAAGCAATGAGCTACCTTTTCTTTTTGCGGACATGCTGATGTCAGGTGTGACTTACCTTCACAGTTAAAGCACCATTGGATATTCATAGACTTTGGCTTTGACCCCATATTCGTGATCTTTTTTGGCATTACAGACTCTTTTTGAAGTGATTTTTAAGTCTCGTATGCTTTGACCGTTTGTTTTAACTCATCTATAGTGTTAGCCTCATACAACATCATTTTATTGACAGCTGAATCTTGAATCCCGGCTATTGTATAAAATACTAAGGATTTTTCATCAACCGATCCACGATATGCAATCTGCTTCATTGCATAAATATATTCTAAAAAATGTTTCATCGCCTTTTTTCCGACAATTACAAAACAAAAAGAGAATCGATATTTACGATATCAATATCGTTTTTTTTCAGGCACAGCGTTTCTTTTTTTTTCAAGCACAGCGTTTCTGTTTTTTTTTCTCTCTTTCTTCTTTATGTACATATGTACATACGCGACCGTGTATATGGAGGCCGCTATTCCGTTCCGTTATGATTTCAGCTTAACACAATTTTAATTTCATTACAGCTTAACAAAATTTTAATTTAATTTAATCTTAACAAAATTTTAATTTCATTTCAGCTTAACGTTTTTTTTTTCTAAAACACAATTCTTGTTAAATTATTTATGCTCTGTGCCGCGAATTAAATGTCACTCGACGTCTGGCATTTGCAAAACGAAAACGACAACTGATCAAAAGAGAGAGCGATTATAAGACGAGCAGCAGGATAACTGCTGCATTCCCCGTCCCTACATATACAATATATATTCACATTTTTAGCGTTTAGAAATATGCAAATTAAATAATTGATTTGCAATAAATACAATACAATAAAAATACACAAAACAATACCTTTTTATGATTATAGTTGATTTGGAGCGCTATCCGGCTCGAAGGACTAATGTTTTGTTCAAAAGGATGATTGTTTGTGGTTTTATTTTAATTTACTAAATTTTGTACATATAAATACATATAATACATATAAATTTTGTATGTACAATTGTCAATGTGTGTATTATGAAATGTATGTTAGTTGCTCTCGCTGGATACGTCCTTCTCGGTCGATGGCGGAAGAGACCGAAAGAAGTGTCGGTGGTTCGCTCGTGCAGCACCCGAACCCGTGAGGAAAAGCTCACAGTCGAGCTTTCAGGTCTACGTCTACGTGTCGGCTACGTGTCAGCGATGTGAGCGATCGCTGACATGCGAAGGTCAGGAGCGGCACCCGAACCGAGAGGCGTTTCTCGTAGACAAACATCTTGCCCATCTTTTCGTAAAATGTTAATATCGGCCAGAGTGGAAAAAGATTTTATTATTCTGAGATTTCCCACGTTCTCTAGGGAATTTTTTTATTTGTTGTAACATTTTTCTTCGAGCTCAGTTCTTTTATATTTTTCTTAAGTACTAAAATTAAATAAGATAGAAACCAGAAAGCGTGTTAACTTCGGCCTGGCCGAAGTTCATATAATTCTAATAATTTAACGGAGCAGCGTTATCTGTTAAATCGCTGGTCCGATTTTTTCTATTTTTAATACCAATGAGTTTTCTGACTGTTCGTATGACTTCGTATGTGATCATGCGTAAGAAGAGTTAATCGATACAGCACTCGTACGTCAGATAAAGTGTGAAAGAAAGAATCCATAAATTTTTGGTATACATCGGGCGATGAGAGGAACGGTGGAAATTGTTTTCTTTTGGTTCCCTTGCAATAACAAATCATGTGCCACCGCATGTTCGTCTGGATTTGTTTTCGATTTTGAATTTTATGATTTTGAAAGAAATTTCTTTTTGAAACTTTTCTGCTTCATGTTCGATGTCTAATCTTTGTAAAACGCTGGCACGATCTACGTTGAGAGTATAGCGTGCTGTTGAAGAAGTTGTATTGGCAGGAGATCTATTTTAGTCAGCATATCAGTTTGTTGAAAATCTTATACGAGTAAGACTAACAATGGAAGTCTTAATGGAAACAAAATTATAGAAATATTTCACAGAAAATATTTATATTTTATGTACGAGTAAATCTCTGGTAACAAAAGATGGTAATAAAATCTGTAGTTAGACAAATGAAACGAACGTAGCAATGTGGTTTGTTGTTGGCTCTGTGTAGGTTTTTTTTTTTGTATTTCTATGGATTCTGTATATTTTTTATGTAGACTATATATACATATGCAGCTTATTATTTCTCCGTCTTATTTCTCCGATTAAACACTATTATTTGAAAGGGAAACGGCGAAAGAGACAAAAGAAAAGCTCAATAAACATTACGGAAAACATCGCCGTTTTCCCTTTCAAATAATAGTGTTTAATCACTGCACGAAATTCACTTTTTTCCATTTTTTAAGAAACACAAAAGTTGCCTACTTCAAACGACTACAACAAATAAACTACTCGATGAATTTGGCTGAAATTTCAACAGTTGACGTTTAACAGATCGCAATTTCTAAAAAAAAAAGTTTTTGTGTTTGTGCTGCCATCTAGCGCTAGGTAGCTTCAATATCAATCCGCCCTCGTATGTATATCAGTGTTCAATATATTTTCATAGTAAATTTATTCTGAAATTATTGTCTTGTATAATTTTTAATTTCACTTACATAAAACGAATTCCGGCAATTGACCCAAATTAATAGGTGGGACTCGTTCGTCACTGTTACAACTGGACAAGATCTTTCTTTTAAACATCATTAGTTTTAAAATTTCCATAATGTAATACGCTTCAGTTAACTATGGTTTAAATTATGCTACATTACTTGCATACGAAATAAACTTGCATATTGTTTTAAAAGCAGGCTTTTTAGCAGGCAATTTTTTATCACAGATTATTTTAAGAATTGATTGCAATTTTATTTATCACTTTCATTTTGAAGGCGGAAACGTATATTTGGATTCTCAGATGATTAAAATGAGGGATATATCTCGGATAAATAAATGTCAACGATCGCGATTTTTTACTAAATTCCTTTCCGATGTTGGTGAATTAAACAATCGGCGTTTAAGCTTCAGACTGTCACTATTCCCACTAAAGCCGTTTCGACCGTGCCTTTTACGTGCAACATTAGCAAGCATCGTTTTTAGGGTTGATTTTGTTTACGTACAGGGCTCTGCCCACCCTTTTTTCAGGGAGGGAAATGATTTCTAAAAATGCGGTTATGTTAAAATGATAAAATCATTGCGCTCTAGACTCAATTGATGAGTTTCCTCAAATCTTTAGGTCTTTTACTTTTAATATTACTTTTATTCTTACTTTTATGGCGAAAAGTAAATCATTTGTAAAGAATAGGTATATAATTTTAATGCTTTGTAGAAAAACACGGACTGAAAAGAAATATTTTGTATTTTGTTATGAACGTACATATATTTATGTCTAAAATGTACCATTGTATGCTATTGGGACACGTATCTCTATTTACATATAATGCAGTAGAGTGTACTTACCCTCATACCTATTAATAAGTAGTTCATTTACCACGCAACATTTCATATATTCGATATACATGTTTACATACATAAAAGACAAATTCTATAGTGGTTAGAAAGGAACAGATATAACATCAACAGTTAAGCACGGATTGGTTGAATTTTGATTATTTGGGGTGTGGCCTTAATTTTGTTGAAAATAGTAATAATATTTTTCAAGGTTTAAGAAGGATGATGTACGACAATCAATTGTAAGTTAAATCAGTTAAAGTTGAGAAAGTTGAGTTGAATTTTGATTATTTGGGGTGTGGCCTTAATTTTGTTGAAAATAGTAATAATATTTTTCAATATTATAAAATAGTTTAATATGCCCCGAGCTGATCGGCATATTGCACCAATAGTCAATAGCCAATGAAACTAGTTACAATTTTTCATGTTAGTTCAATAAACTAAAAAAGTATTATAACTTATAAAAATAATATATTATAATTAATAAATTATTATAATAATTATTTTATGAAAATAATATAAATTATAATAACTTTTCCAAACTTTGGGATAATTCCCATACATTATTAGTATTAAATAATTTTATTATATGTAATTGTAATTGTAAAAATCATGTATTTAATATTACATACATGACGGTATGACGCAAAATATTGATCTTATGCTTTGTGCAATATGATTTTAGAAAATTGAAATTTTTTCTAATGTAATAATTTTTTCAACAAGAAATTTTTAATGGGATAGGAATGTAGGCTTATCAGGCACATTTAGGTTATTTGTTAAGGAAAATAGTTCAAAAGAGCTGAGAGGATTTAAAGGGAGGATCATTAATTCCGAATTTTTTTTTATGTTAAATGTATGGTATAATTTGATGAAAAACCTTTTATATGCGAGGAATTCTACATTTTTAGTTTTCTACCATATATCATATAATGATACATGATTATCTTTATGCTTTCAAGGTTTTGCAAAGAGTTGAGAGAAAAGGAAAAATGATATACTATAGAGTGGATATGTAATCTTGTGTTACTCTACAATCTTCAATATCAAAAATTAATAATACTTTCTATCTCTCCTTTTTTACTAATTCAAAAGTAAACATTAAATCATCTATTAAAATATGTCATAAATACATCATTCTGTCAAACAGAAATGCGTTTAAATAAAAAACATGAGCAGAAAATCTATTAAAATTCCACAAGTTCTTAAAATTACATACTATAATTTTGTTTTGGATAATTTTTTTATAATCAAAAAAATATACTCAAAAAATACTCGTTACGAGTTTTTAAAATTTTTAATGTCTTCAGAATTTAATTTCAATAATCCTGACCCGAACACTTTAAGGATACGTACGAATATTTTTGAAATTACCAAGTTTGAGCACAAAATATAAGTTTACATTAAAGTTACGAAGAAGTAGGAATGACAGATCTGAAAGGATTTCTTTATTCCTGATCAAAAGTCATGATCTAATTTAACCCTGCCGCGTCTGTCTGATTATATGAAAATATGAAATCATGATTATATGAATATTTATATTTGTTATTTGGTCTATAAGATGGGAGTGAGTTTCACATAAATATTTCTGGATTGGATTTATAAATAAATCTGCAAAATTTAAACAGCCAAAATAACCTCTTATACAATAACTACAATGTGGGCGTATCATTTACAATGCCAAATAAGGCTGGGCAAAAAAGAATACTTCTATTAAATTTCTGTTAGATATCTCCTTCCGGATATCTAGACGGATAGGGCTAAATCAACTCAAGATGTGACACTGAACAGAATATAGATTCAGTATCAAGATTCACTTATGAAAACAAATATTTTGTATACGAATACATACATACATATGTATAGACGTAGTTCACAAATCTGCCTTACAGAGCGATAGGTTTTCCTTAACTGACGTGTCCATAATTAGTTGAACACAGAGATTAAAACTTTTATAACTTTTATCAAAAAAGTCAGTTGAATAAGAGTTAATATTTAGCTTTTAAAAATAAAAGTCTGAAAGTAACTTTTATCAAACACTTTTATTTTTAAAAGTCATAAAAAATCAGCAAAAATGAACATATGAGTACCCAATATCAGTATTCATTTAGAATATTCCATTTGTAAATCCTGAGTGGTACACAAGTTCCGTAATAAAATTAGTACAATGTATGTAGTAGAATGTGTGTACCGTACCATTAAAGTAAGTTTCAAATCGAAATTTCCAAAGAAAGATAGGCAGAAAGATGAATAGATCCACTCAAGAAGTGGCCTTAATGAGGAATATCTATATATATAAATATATCTATATACTTATATCTATATACTTATCTATATCTGCAACGATACCTCGGACGGAAAAACAGAATAAATACACCAAAGGAGCTGGATTGTATGTTATAGACTGTATGTATAGGCCAGACTTGTTATAATCATTAGAAACGAGTTTGAGTTTGAATTGAATATTAAACTTGTCTATGTATACATACATACTCGTATGAATTTTTTTAATGGTATCTTATTTACTGAAATTCGTATTCGGTTCTTGTTTCAGCTGTATTTTTTGTCATTGTACGCATGCCTGTCTTTTAGTTTGTTATTATACGCATGCCCATAAATTTGGTAGAATACAATTGTTATTGCAAATTCACTTTTGTTTCTAGTGTAGTATTGTTATGTAATTACATCTGTCACCGCCTTTCTTTTATAATGTTTTATATCAATAGTAGATTGCATTGTTTACGTACACCCTTATATCATAAGGCATAGAAGGAGGTGTGGCAGGTATATGTATGAGTATTTATATATTCTTGAAACGCATCGTATTCAGAGTGGATTTGACAAATCCTTACTGTAAGAAGCTTACAGTCTTATTCTTTTAATAGTTCTTGTACTAAATTTTAAAATCAATTGGATGAATAGGTAAATAACTAACGTCCATAGATTAAGTGAGCTTTTAGACATCGGGCAGAACTTGTAGACCTTTTAATATCAGCTTTCAGTTAAATTTAATAGACCACATCGTGTCTTTAGATCTAATTTTGAACTCATATTCTGACATCGTTAATACAATAGTTCAATTTTTGACAAAGCTTAGAACTTTTTTCAAACTAGATGGGGAATGGCCTCCGTGGTTGCTGAGGTTGATGGAATATATTAGTTTAAGAATCAGTATACTAATTTTATGTATTATCTTTTGTTATTGATATACATTTTTAATTTATGAATTATGTGTTTATTTATTTGTTTAAAGTTTACAATTGAAAATACAATTCAGTGACAATACAAGTCATAATTTTCTGTCATAAGTTTCATTAGATAGTAGTTTCCATTGCAGAATTCTTTTATAGTGTCATCGCTGATGTTATTAAATTTTTGTGGTAGACAAATTATATTGCTATCCAACTCGATTTAAATGCGGTAGTCATATCTCGTTTTCGTTTTTCGGAAATTTTTTATAGAATAATTATTTGGTTCTAGATATATCTGGAACATGGTAGTATGGTTTTCTGAACACTGTTTCTCTGATTGAAGTTTTCTAGAGCAGTGACAGAAAAAGTTGATGATCCTTGTGATGGACAAGGGATGGGACAAAGTGATGAGGGATATATACTTTGCGCTTCCGTTTGCAACGCATTAAAGCAGGTGTGGCAGGTATATAAAAGTATATACGAGAACGTATATACTTCTTGATCAGCTTCACCCCCTGAATCGATTTAGCCCTGTCCGTCCGTTTGTCTGTCTGTCCGTCTGTAGAAATCACGATTACAAGAAAACGAATAGAGATATCTTCATTAAATTTGGAACGAATATTATCTATCATCAGAAAATTATTGGTATTGGAAATATGGAAACTCTGACTTTTGCTACTCCTGGTTTTTATAGTGAATCCATGCTTATAGCTCAATTTCGCAGCTTGTAGAATAAATTTGAAGTTGAAATTATATTCACGAATCTACCGTCTCGGACCAAAATATACTTAAAAATGGGTATGGTCCGCCCACTAATGAAATCACACTCGATTACAGGAGAACAAATAGAGATATCTTCAAATTCAATTATCTATCTAATATCTTCAACGAATATTGATATTCTATCAAATTTGGCACGATTATTATCTATAATCTGAAACTCATTTGTATTGAAAATCGGACCAACGATTTAACGGCTAGCGCTGGTCCGTTATTTTATTAGGAGCCAACTATAAATTTAACCTACGGGTGTAGGTTATACGAACTTCGACCAGGCCGGAGTTAACACTCCTTCTGGCTGATTTGCTTTTTTTACATGTTACAAGTTATCAAGTTTTTTACATAGAACCAAATTATCGTATTCTATAAAAAACTAGCTGTACCCAACCACGCGTTGCTGTGGCTCAGTCTAAAATTAAATGAATGGTTAAGGAATTCAAGGTATTCTAGCGAACATACATATGTACATATGTAGATTCGGCAAGCTTCACACACCATTCAATTCAATACCTTGCGTTGTTGTGGCTATACCGTGGAATGAAAGGAAAGGATGAAAAAAGAAATTATTTCACACAAAAAATCATTTTTTAATGTAAAGGTAGTGAATTTATTACAGTTGTTTGTCCGTTTGCATAAACGAAAAATCAGATGTTTTACCGACTCTGGATCATGCAACGTATAACTGCCCATTGGAAAAGCAACCGTTTTCTAAATTCAAACCGAACACTGGCAGATTGCCCCTGGGCTTTATTTATAGTCATACCGATTGCAAGGCGTGTTGGAAATTAAAGTCCTTTGAAGTCGAACGCCATGTCTGTCGAAATGTAGTAGTATTTGTAGAACTAGTACGTCTTCGCCTTTATAAGCTCCAATCAGAGTTGTTGCTTCAATTAGATCATTCATTAATTTTTTATCTACTACTCGTGTGCCATGGCATAATTTTGGCTGATTAATGTTTCGGAGTAAAATAATTGGCTTTCCAATTTTCAAATTTAGAATGTGTGACTGTAATCCGGGAGTATCGATAGAATTAAGGAATCCTAGCGAAAAATTGTACTGATTTGTATTTCACTGTTTCAACTGCGATTCTGTTTAGAGTGATATTCCGCTCATCCATGTGTGATTTCAATAATTCGTTTCGATGGTTAAGAAAACCGTGTTATTCTTCTTTTGCGACTTCTAAAGTTGGACTAATTCTCCAACGGTAGACACGACAAACGTGGACGTGGACAGGGACCGGACGGGGGAGGACAGACTGGACGATACCCTACTGGACCCGACTGACGTATCGATAGACTCGAACGTGACCGAAATTGTCCGTCCGCCAGCGACTTATACGGAAAGGCTGGACGGACCCAAAAAGCAGCCATCAGGCGCGGACCGGCGCAAAGCTGCCAGGCTGAAGAAGTTGACCGCAATAGGGGAGGCCGGACTATCCGGGGCAGAAACTCCGAAACCCTCCGGCGAAAGAACCATGATGGGGGCCGCGTTAGCGGACTCCGCAAAAAGGCTCCGTTTACCGGAAGAGGCACATACGGTACAGGACGCGAAAAGACATCGACAGACAGCAATAAGCGGCATACAAGGGACCGGAGTAGCGCTTCGTCAGAAGGAGCAACCAACCACCTCTAAGGCCTCTCGAATCGGGCAGCGTAAGCTACCTAAGGAGGGAGGCGTGGTGGCTAAACGGACTCGCTCAGATGGCGGAGCACCTACGGCCGGCACCTCGTATGCAGAGACCGCTAAGGAAGCAGACGACAAGATATGCTTTGCCGTCATCGATGAAAGCAAGCCGCGAGGTAAAATTGGTGACGAAAACCAAGGTAAACTGGAGGAAGCCTGGAATGATGCCCTTATGGACATTATCCTAGCATCCGATGATGGCGTGCCGGTTTTCCAAATCGACCATTATCGGTTTGCCAGAGGAATATTCCTGGTACAGGTGTCTACCGAGGGATGCATAGACGGACTGCGCAGAATGGTGGGCAATCTCCCGGAGCTGTGGGATGGAGCTCAATTGCGATTAGTCGCAAGGAAGGACATCCTGGAGCTGAAGAAATGCACCAAGTTCCTGCATGTCCACGTCACTAAGCTTCCATCGGGTACGATCCTGAAACTGCTAGGAAAGCAAAACTCAGGCCTGGATGTGGAGAAATGGGAAGTATTCCGCCGTGAGGAATTGTGAGAAGGCAAGCTCCTCATAGTTGGAATCGACCAGGACTGCCTGAAGATACTGAGCACGACGAGAGGTCGGGCTGTCAACCACCGTCACCATAAAGGTTGGCAATAAGCCTCCCAGAGACGCTGCTGTCTCAGCCGTTGAAAACAAGGTTTCTGGATGGGGCAGCACAACGTTCCAAATTTTTTATAATGCAGGTTCAGGTAGACCCAGGACCTGCATAATATGTAAGAAAAACTATAACTTGATCTCTTCCGCAGGTCCCTCATCAGTCGACGTGGTGGTGGTGGAGGAGGTGGGATCTTCCTTACTGCTAGCCTCACTCTACCTGCCATACGATACACCAGGACCATCGCCATCGGAGGAATTGGAAGCGCTGAAAACCTACGCAGAGAGAACAGGTAAACGTGTATTAATAGGATGTGATGCCAACGCTCACCATACGTCTTGGGGCAGTACAAACTGCAGTGGTAGAGGGAAAGCATTGTTTGATTTTCTTAACGCCAATGACCTGACGGTCCTAAATGAAGGGTGCGCCGCAACCTTAATAAACACGAACAGACGGGAAGTATTGGACGTAACTTTTTGTGATAAAGACACTGTAAAGACTGTTTACATCAGTCTTAAGCTTGTCAATTTAGAGGAAGCACCCCTCCTATACAGGAACAAGAAGGCCACAAACTGTCCTAAATTCAAAAAGCTAGCGGAGGACTGGCTAAGATGCAATGATGGGATTCCAGTGGAAACCTGTAAAGGGATCGAAAGGAAAACCTACATCATTACGAAAGGACTTGTAAGAGCATTTGAGGAAGCATGTCCTTTGAAGAAGAAAGGCCTTCCCGGGAACAAAGCTTACTTCACACCTGAGCTGCGAGACCTACGGAGACACTGTCGTAGACTTTTTAACCGGGCGAAGCGGTTAGGTACAAACACTCATGACTACCATTACTACTAAGAGGTCATCCTCTTCATACGCCCAATAGATATACAAGTCAAGTATGAAGCAGCTATAACTGCAGCAAGACTGAGAGTCCTGGGCTCCTGGTATGACAGGAACCACACTACAGGACATCAGACCATACCTGACCATATGAATATAAGGCCCGGCGAATGGGATTGCGACCGTATTCCGGAAATCCAGTCCAGAACGCCAGTGGAATCCATCATACCAAACAGGTCCGATTGGAACACTGCATGGATAGGCGAGATGAGCCATAGCATTCACCTATACACGGACGGATCGAGAATGGACAGGCGCACGGGAGCCGGCTTTTACTGCATGAACAGTAACTATGGAGTAAGCAACAGATTACATGACACCAACACAGTCTTTCAGGCTGAAATTGTTGGTATTATGGAAGGTGCTAAGTGGCTAATCAACAACACCATCCCAGGTGGGAGTTGCAAAATCTTTTCAGACAGCCAAGCGGCTATCATGGCCATATTAAATGACCAGGTGACATCAGAGGTGGTACGTAGCTGCAAAGCAGTTATAGCACTTCTGGCGGAGAGGTACTCAATACAACTAGTATGGGTGCCTGGACATCGGAATATTGAGGGCAATGAAAGGCCTGATGAGCTAGCGCGAAAGGGCACCTTGTTGGACGAGGTTACCCTAGCGGCGAAAAGGCCTTTTCAAGCCCTAAAAAACCAGATAGTGGACTGCGCAGACAATCTGCACTATAGGGACTGGATCGCGTCGAACGGCTCCAGGGTCACTAAAAAACTATGGGGTAATCCTGACGTGGCCCAAACTAGGAAACTTCTGTCTAGAAGTAAGGGGAAACTACGAATAATTATAGGTATTGTCGCGATTCGCTATGCTAACGGAAGCACTTTTTCTACCTTGAACTGGGTCATCGACTGCGAGCATGGCTCAGTGTCGTTGACTGCACTCATATTACGCTGGCGGTCGCTAACCGAATATAAAAACAATTAATTTACCTTATGAATTTGCTGACGCGCATTAATGTAGCGATTTTAATTATTTGGCTTTCTTAAATTGTTGCACAATATTTCCGTGTCGATATTTCTTATATTATTTTATTTTTCATATTGTTATTTATGCTTAGCTTAAGTGTTTTTATGTATAAATTAAATCGATGCAATAAAGAAATAGTTAGTACTAAACTCAGAATCAGAGAGTGTTAATCATTTTTAACATAATTACTATCACTCAAAGAATAAAGGTGTGGATTCGGTTCAAGTTCCGAATTGCACTCATAAAATAATAAAAGGTATTGGAATTGGTTCAAGTTCCAAATTCAATTACCTATTTAATAACAAAACATTTGGTGACCCCGACGTGATCTTTTAAAGGATCACATAAACGACACACATCAGTCAGCACAGAGTCTACCAGAAGAGTCTACAAGGATAACCCCGACATGGAAGGGTTTACTGAATTGATAAAGGAACAACAAGAGGCTGGAAATCAAATCCAGACTATCATACGAAACTACAGAAAGGATTCGGCTGCACGCAAGCAAAATGAGAAATATTTCACCGATCGTCTGCATTGTCTGAGGGATATCTGAGACGGTTTCGTGACGAGAGAGAAGAGAATTCGAGAGGACGAAGATGTGGACCAGGAGGATGCCTATTTCACATCGGACTTCTTCGAGCAAATGAAGCAGTTAACCGCAACGTACATCCAAATCTTCGAAGAAGAAAGAAAAAAGGTGCCGCCAACAAAGGACCAATTACAAGATATCGCCAGTCAGTCAAAGGGTTCATAAACAGGCATCAAAAATCATAGTGGATTGGTACGAAAGCTTGTCGCAAGAAGCGATGCCCTAGAATGATTGCTGTCACACGTAAATAGCAATAGGCAGCCTCAGCCACAGCTATACTACGACATTAAAATAAAAACAATCAATCAAGCATGGGAACAAATTAAACAAATAAACGATGAGATCTGGACTCAATTTGAAAGTCCCGAATCCGTCGGTTATAACATACAGCAATATGTCGATATGGAAGAACAAGTGCAGCATACTTTAGTCAACTTAGCAGTCATTGCAGAACAACAGAAAACAAGTAGCGAGTCATCAACAACTTCAACTACAAATAATTCAACATTGCAAACCAACGTACATCTACCTAAGTTAACAATTCCTAAATTGGATGGAAGTTATCTTCACTGGCGTCAGTTCTTCGATCTCTTTTCGCAAATGGTGGACCGGCAACCCATCCCGACGGTTCAAAAAATGTTTTACTTGAAATCGAATCTTCTTGGGGAAGCCGAAAGATTAGTCAGTCACTTAGCACCCACTGAGGAAAATTATGATGTTGCTTCGACAATGCTGCGACAGCGGTACAACAGAAAAGGGTATTGGTATCAACTCTAATCCAAAAAATCGTCGATCAGCCATCAGTATCTGGATCAGTAATGGCGTTAAAGGGATTACACGATACAACACAGGAATGTCTGCTGGCCCTAAACAATTTGGAAATTGCCACGGCCCAGTGGGATCCCTTATTATTAAATTTACTTACGAAAAAGCTGGATAGATAGTCATTGATTCGATATGAGCAAACAATTTCGAATCCCAGAAAAGTGCAAACAATTCCCGACTTTCTTACCTTTTTGGAAGGACAATTCTTATCACTGGAAATGATAGGACAAAGGGATAAGGCTCCAGCAGCTCAGAAAACGGCACATGTCCATGCAACATTCGTCTCGAACCCTCATGGCAGTAACACATGTCGATCATGCAAATGTGGCACGCAATCCTTATTTGCGTGTCCACACTATCTTCAGCTTGGAGCATCAGACCGATTAAATTTTGTGCGCAAGCAAAATCTTTGTGTGAACTGTTTGAAAGTAGGTCATCTGGCTGGTCAGTGTCCTTCGCGAAGTTGCAGTCGATGTAATAAAAAACACAACACGTTATTACATTTGGAGCATACTCAAACCTTCAGTACAGGGCAGAACAAGCAGCAAGTTAAGGACAGCACTCGGCCAACAACCTCTACACCTATTAAGACAGATAACGCGCCAACTACAGTAGCATCAGCCAATCAACAAGGCAACAGGCAGGCGTATGTTATACTGGCCACCGCTGTAGTGTCAATTTCTGCAGCCAATGGCAGGTCATTCAACTTTAAGGCAGTTTTAGATTCCGGTTCGCAAGTTAATCTGGTAACTCAGAGGCTCATTAAGAAGCTATCCCTATCGCCCCGAACTTCATCACTTCAAATCGAAGGCATCGGACGCAAGACTCGCAACTCCAGCAACAGGGTCAATGTAGGACTTCAATTACAAGATGGAACCTTCTACACCAGGCTCGAGGCATATGTATTACCGCAAATTGTGGCACCACAGCCGACACAAACGTTGGACATTTCAAAATGGTCCATACCAAGTAACGTGAAATTAGCGGACCCAACCTTCGACAAACCGGAGAAAATTTATATACTCTTAGGAGCAGAGTTTTTCTACGATTTAATGCAAATCGAACAGTTAAAACTTGGCAAAGATATGCCCATCCTACAAAATACAAAATTAGGATGGATAGTATCGGGAAAAATCAACTCAACAATTCATCAACCTGTTACGTGCGGTATCTTTCCTGACCGCAACGAAAGCACAGACGAGTTAATAGAAAGATTTTGGTTATTGGAGAACACTGAGGATGAGAAAAAACAGTTGACTGTGGCAGAACAGCTATGTGAAAGCAGCTTTACGCAAACAGTATCAAGATCCGCAACTGGACGTTTCATAGTCCGGTTACCACTAGCGGAAAAGGGTGAAGGATTGGGAGAGTCATTTTCAATGGCTCTTAACCGATTTTATGCTCTTGAGAGATGGTTACAAAAAGATCAAACTCTAAACACACCCTATTGCAACTTTATGGAAGAGTTTTCTCAACTTGGACACATGGAAGAGATCGCACCCAAAGATGTACCAAAGGAACACTACTTGATTCCTCATCATTGCGTTCTTAAGCCGGATAGTAGTACCACTAAATTACGGGTCGTCTAGGATGCTTCAGCAAAGTCGTCGTCAGGACTCTCCCTAAATGATATACTACACGTCGGACCAACGATTCAAGAGGAACTCATCTCCATTTTAATTCGCTTTCGTCTCCACAAATATGCATTCTCCGCTGATATCGAAAAAATGTATCGGCAAATCTTAATACATCGTGAGGATCAGAGATATCAGCTGATAATTTGGCGAAACAATAGCAAACAAGAATTAAGGTATTATCGTCTACAAACAGTAACATATGGGACGTCGGCCGCACCGTACTTAGCTACAAAATGCCTTCAAACGCTATCAAGGCAGAACAAGTTGGATCATCCAATGGGATCTCAAGTTCTACTAGATGACTTTTATATGGATGATTGCTTGAGCGATGCAAACAGTATTGCCGCAACATTAGAAATTCAAGCACAACTAAGGCACATCTTAGATAACGCAGGGTTTAAGCTGCGCAAGTGGTGCGCTAATGATGCAAAATTGCTCGAGAACATTTCATCTCATGATCAAGAAGTTGATCTTGATCTCCACTCTGCACATTCTCCTTATATAAAGACACTAGGTGTAATGTGGCTACCAAGGGATGATCAATTCTCAGTTCAGGTGAAAACGACTCCCACACAATGTTCACAAAGCGATCTGTTACGTCGGACTTGGCTCGCATTTTCGATCCTCTGGGAATCCTCGCACCTGTAGTGGTAATTGCCAAAATATTCATCCAGCAGCTTTGGCAATTAAAGCTGGCATGGGATGACGTCTTACCAGAGCAACTACAAAGGGAATGGCGCAGCTTTCAAGAAATGTCGGCATCTCTAAATAAAATTAGAATTGATAGACATGTCTTCAAAAGGGAAATACCAATTTCAGTGCAAATCCACACATTTGCAGATGCCTCAGAAAAGGCTTACGGGGCAGCGGTATATCTAAGATCTACATTCAGAAACGGACAGGTTATACTGCGATTGCTGTGAGCAAGATCTAGAGTTGCCCCACTTAAAAAGCAAACTATACCACGCCTAGAACTATGTCCAGCTGTTTTAGGCGCCGAACTTACAACCAGGGTAAAAATCGATCTAAGATTGCAAGACGCCAAGGCCTTCTTATGGTCGGACTCTCAGGTGGTACTATACTGGATACACTCAACAGCGTCATCACCTTTCACACCTTTGTGGCCACTAGGATCGCAAAAATTCAACAAAGAACAACACCTACGCAGTGGCGGTATGTCAATACGAAGGGAAATCCCGCAGACGTCCTATCAAGAGGCCTATCAGCGGATAAATTACCAAATTGCGATATGTGGTTCTACGGTCCCTTCTTCTTGCACGGCAATGAATCTCACTGGCCTGCAGCATTTTCAAAACCCTCAAGCCATGAACCCGAATTAGAAAGGAAATCAATCGCAGCAACCTCGTTAATAAGCACGGCGGGAAGAGAAGAACTTATATATGGTATTAATCACAGGAATTCTTTTCGCACACTGCAACGCATTGTTGCCTATGTATTGCGGTTTATCAGCAACGTACGACATACTGCACCACGGTTACAGGAGAAGGAATTATCACCACAAGAATTACAAAAGGGCCTACAGCTAATAGTACAAACAATACAGCAATCAGACTTCGCAACAGAAATCAAAGCACTTACTCAACACAAGGCGTTAGACAAGGCAAATTAAATAAATAGTTTATCACCATTTATGGATGAACACAATCTTCTTCGAGTGGCAGGTCGTCTACAAGCAGCTAATCTATCATACGATGCAAAACATCCACTACTCTTACCATATAATGATTCATTGGTAAGGTTACTGCTCCGGGGTCTGCATGATAACAACAAACATTGTGGAGCCCAGGCACTTCTGGCTATATCCAGACAGCAATTCTGGATCATAAAAGACAAATATATGACGAGAGGTGTTATTCAAAATTGTGTTCGGTGTAATCGAGCAAAACCTCACCTATTTAAGCAAATAATGGGAAATCTACCAGCAGAAAGAATATCGCCAGCGCGACCGTTTATTACATCAGGAGTAGATTATTGTGGCCCTTTTTGGGTACACTATAAAATTCGAGGTAAAAAACCACATAAGATTTATCTCGCAATCTTTTGCTGTTTCGCGACTAAAGCTGTCCACCTGGAATTGGTCAGCGATCTAACTAGTGAAGCATTCATTGGCGCAATAAAAAGATTTATTAGCAGACGCGGAAGATGTCAAACATTATACTCTGATAATGCAACAAATTTCGTTGGAGCCAAGAACATGTTGACGGAGTTAAATGAGACGATTTTTTTCGGATAAGTCGCAAAACAGCATTAAGGGGGCATGTGGCGCTAAGGGAATCGAGTTCAAATTTATTCCTCCTAGAGCACCACATTTCTGAGGCCTTTGGGAAGCGGCGGTGAAATCTGCAAAGCATCTGTTGCTGAGAAGCGTATCAACAGCATCTCTGACATATGAAGAAATGAAAACAGTCATAGTAGAAGTCGAAGCAATTTTGAATTCACGCCCTTTAACTCCGATGTCCAACGATCCTAATGTCCTTACAGCATTAACACCTGGTCATTTTTTAATCGGCGAACCCCTGACTGCTCAAGTGGATGCGTGTGCACCTAAACTGAAGACAACTCTTAGTACAAGATGGAAATTAGTATCCGAACTAAAGCATGAATTTTGGAAAAGATGGAACGTGGAGTATTTGAATCAATTACAACACAGACAAAAATGGACGAAGCAAATCGCTGATATTAAGAAAGACACGCTGGTAATCATTAAAACTGACAACGTGCCAGCACTCAACTGGCCTCTGGGAAGAGTGACCAAAATATACCGCGGTCCTGATGGAGCAGTACGAGTTGTTGATCTAAAAACCGCGTCTGTCGGAAACTAAAGGATAATAAACCTTGCCTCGCCTTAACAGCGCACTTTAGAACATTGACAGCGAAATCCTACATAGTACTCGCAAAAAACGAGCAGCATTAGACATTGTTGGAAATGTCGCCCGTTCCCTATTTGGAGTGTTAGATAGTGAATATGCCAAAGAAATGTCCACCACCATCAACAAGGTCCGAAACAATGAAGAATTCCTCTTAGAGTTAATGAAAAACCAAACCTCCATAATAGATTCAACAATAAATATTGTCAAAAGAAAGGAATTGGATTCACAAGCTAATCTGAAACACATAAATGATCAACTTGCTGAACTAATGGATGAAATCGACCATTACAAAATCTTCCAATGGTATATATCGTTTTGAACACAACTCTCAGCAATGGCCGTAAATCTAAGAAGAGTTCAGACCGCAATCTTGGATGTAAAGACTGCGGTACATCATGAGCGCATCAGTCCACTACTGCTGACGCCGAAACAACTACAAGATCAATTAAAGGAAATTAAAAACCATATATCGCCAGGACTGTTACTTCCCAACGGCGATAACAACCTTCTACAATTGTACAAAACAATGGACATCAAGGGCACATTGACAGACCAACATGCCATATTCAAAATAATGACCCCATTAGTAGGCCTGGAATCTTATCATCTATTTAATCTGGTGCCCATTCCCGCAGTTCGCAGTGGAACACTCATGAGAATTCACCCTAGCATGGAGATAATGGCCATCAATGCTCATCGGGATAAATATTTTCCAATGACGTGGGAGGAATTAAGGGCTTGCAATCGATTGGATGACGATATGTACATATGCTCAAATAGACAACTCACCTACGGAGTTAACGCACTGGCTCACAGGTGCGAAGTGCTGCTTTTTACCAATAAACCAACAGCAGATTGCAATTATAATCCCACCACTAACAACGATGAATGGCTTCCTACCAGCAAGGGCAAATAATAGATTTTTTCGGTTCATACTAAAACTGAATTAACCGCTGTATGTGGGACTGAGTTACAACAGCTCTCGTTGGTTAACACAGGAATGTTGACATTAAACAGCAATTGCACAATACGAAACGCAATGCTGAGCCTCAAGGGACATTTCACAATAGCTACAGTAATGCACACGTCTTACACACAGTTTGAAGCCGAGGTTGAAGCACCATCCCTAATAACACTGGCCGACAGCCATTTTGTAACAGACTGTTTGACAGCATATTCTAAAGGATTTTGGTCCGCTGATTCCAAAAATGATAAAATAAAAAAATGAAACGAGCCGTTTTCGATATAATCGGTTTTTAAATTTTTGGCCACTTTACGTTAAGGTCCATCCACTTGAAGAGCCACTACAACTGACATACGTAACCGATTCGATTACAATTAAGATTAAATTAAAGAGGAAGGATGCACGCATATTTTTTGCTAACATTGTTTTAAAATCCGAAAGATAGTTCAAAAGCTTTCGCTGAAATCGTAACTTCAAAAGAGGAATTTTTTAAGAAAAAAGGCAAAAAACTGCTATATGTAAAAATATGTTCCCGAAACATTTTTACCCTTTTTATTTTTTATATCGATAGATTGGACATTTGCGCGAATTTTAAGCCTAATATCAAAATCTGCACAGAAATGGTTTCTTGGTGCGCGTTTAAGTAAATTCAGTGCTTTTCGCAAAAAGTACTAAATTTTGAAAAAAAGATAAATAAATACATTTTAAATTAAAAATGATTTCTATTTGTGCTTCTTCGCTTATATAAGTGGGTTGGTGTTTCCCTAGTCAAACGATGATCATTTCCTAGAAACCCATTAAAATCGGCTTTACCTGGATCCTGAAAGATCTGAATCTAAACAAAGAAGAGGCAGAACTACACGCATCGCGACTGCAACAATTTGGATACTTAGCATCTGGTGTAAAGGTTACTTACTACAGACATCGCAGCAAGTCATACGAAAAATATTTTACTGTAGATGAAGGAATATGTTATTGCCTGGATATAAAGGGACTCTTTAATGAGCTCGAAGTTTACGGTCCACATGAATGGCGCTAATTCGTCGACGGAAGCAAATACAGCTTGAAGGCAGCCTTGCTACATAAAGGAAACACTAAACCATCAATTCCAATTGGCCATGCTGTGAATAAAAAAGAGTGCTATGAAGTGATGCGAGATCTGTTCCAGAAGATCAAATATGATGAACACAATTGGAAAGTCTGCGCAGATTTGAAGGTTACTGCTATGCTAACTGGTCTACAAGGTGGCTATACAAAGTATTGTTGCTTTTTGTGTAAGTGGGACAGTCGAGCACATAACGAGCATTACAGTCGAAAACCCTGGCCTGCGAGAAATGAGCATATCATAGGCCGCGATAACATCAAATTTGCACCATTAGTAAGAAAGGAAAATGTTATTCTGCCGCCTCTTCATATTAAGCTCGGATTAATGAAAAACTTTGTAAAGGCTTTGGATGAAAGTAGTAAAGCATTGAAGTACCTGCAGACCAAATTTCCTCGATTGTCGGATGCCAAAATAAAAGAAGTCATTTTCGTCGGCCCGCAGATATGCAAGTTGTTCGCTGATAATATATTTATATCACACCTAACACCAGACGAAAATGCAGCATGGCAGGCATTTAAAGACGTTGTTGATGGCTTCCTAGGAAATCACCGAAACGAAAAATACAAAGCCCTTATAAAAAGTTTACTAAATAAATACAAACGAATTGGTAAGAATGTAAACCCAAGTATTTATTTTTCTGAATTAATTTCATATATTCTAAATTTATATTAAAAGGAGCTCAAATGTCTTTGAAGATACACTTCTTGAACTCTCATCTAGACTTCTTCCCGGAAAATTTGGGTGCTGTAAGCGACGAGCATGGGGAAAGGTTCCACCAGCAAATGATGGCAATTGAAAAGCGCTATGAAGGATCCTGGGGTGCAACTATGATGGCGGACTATTGCTGGAGTTTGACTAGGGAAACACCAACCCACTTATATAAGCGAAGAAGCACAAATAAAAATCATTTTTAATTTAAAATGTATTTATTTATCTTTTTTTTCAAAATTTATAATAGTATTTGTTGCGAAAAGCACTGAATTTACTTAAATGCGCACTGTTGTAAGTCAGAATCATTGCTTTGGTAATAACAACGCTTAACGTTGTTATCACCACATACCTTTCGGCCCAGTAGTTAACAATGTTTAACTTGTGGTAACACATACTTCTAGGCTACACTTTAATTGTGAAGCTCGAAAGTACAAGTGAATTACACACCACTGTGGCCCAGATAAAAGCCGAACTTGATCGCATTCCGATAAGTGGAACAGCGCGCGAACTTGATCGCATTCCAAAATATGCAATGAGCGTCAAAAATAATTCTTGAGATAATTGCAAAAACGACGCGGAAATGATTCTGGCCAACAACGAATCTCAGAAGAGATATAAATCCAGCTTTCGGATTGAAAGAAGGCAGTTGTTGTGAAGGGTCGGATCTAAGCAGTTAGCAAGGCACAGATTAAGTCAAGTAAATTATTGTCAAGTAAGAGAGGAGTCGAGCAAAAGAGGAGGACGCCCCCGTAAATAATAAACGTAAGAAAAATTAACGCAGGACCTTTTTATTTCAGCACCTGTCGAAAGACGGCAGTATTGCCCGACAGGTTAAAGGACCACAAAGGCGGCACCTTGGTGCCCGTAGTAAATAGGCCAGGGGATCCACTACGGCAGGTTGCCGGATCCCAATGGTAAGACCACAAAGTCGGCAGATCCTTGCCCGTGGCACAAGCGTCCGTGATCCTTCGCGTCGAAGGAAATACGACAACAACCCTTATTATTAGAAGAACTGTCAGTGATCCTTCTCGAGGAAGGATCTACGACATTTAAGTTTGTTCTGGTATCCTATTGGAGGATACTAGATACAACATATTGGCGCAGCCGGTTTTACGATCCAAGGATCGTTTTTCCTTTATTTTGAAGTGAAGTTTAAAATAAATTAAAAATAAATAACAATGTTTTTTAAAACAGAAACACAATAACTGGAATGGTTGTGAAGTAAAAAACATATTTTAAAATATTATAAAATTATACAAATAAAATTAAAGGTAAATGTATAATAGTAATAGTACTTTAAATGTTGGAACTTGTCTAAATAGAAAACTTTTGTTTAATTCATTATAATTGGACTTTAAATTGAAGTCAAATTGAATTCATTGGCAATTCATGTATAAATTAGTTAATTTTTGTTAAAGAGAAAAAAATTTTATAAACTTGAGGGGCAAATCAAGATGAAATTTGAGCTTGTGAGGCACAACCACCTGTACACAACACATTTGAAATAAGGTCTATGTTTAAGTTTTGGAAAAGAACAAATAAATGAATACAACACACAAATCCCTTAGTATTTTTTAACACAGTAATTAATAACAACCAGGCTAACAGCGATAACTGCAAGCCAATAAATAAAATAGATTCTGCATAATTGCAAGAAATTCATTGCAACAAGAAGTGGGTCACGAACTTGAGCTTGAACTTCAAGCAAGGTAGCAAAAACGCTAACAGAGCAGAAACGCAAATACAAGCGATAAAAACAAAAAGTACGTCAGGCACCAGGCGAGCACAATTGAGCCACAAGCTGGGATTACAAAAAAAAATATATATGATAATAATATATGTACGAGTATAAGCGTACGAATGTTTACAACTTGTTCAGCCAAAAGGGTGTCAATGAGTCGTACTAAAGCTGAATAAGCAAAAGTTAATTGCTTGAAGAAAAGCAATTAAGATCTTAATTGATTTTAAAATATACTAAATAAATACTTAGAACGATGAATATAAGATAATTAATGGCCGAATCGCTGCAGGAACAAGCTTACATAGAATTAGATATAGCACATAAAGAACTGGAACGCCAGTTGGGGGAATTTATATCTAGGACTTGGGCAACTTTGAAAGAGACAGTAGGCAACAAGGAAAACTTGGAATTGATAAAGTCTAGATTAGGGGACCTAAGAAAATTGTCAAGTGTAGAAACAGCAGAGGCGATAGTAGAGGAATTGCTTAAATTCCTAAAACAGAGAATAGAGATTAAGACGGAAGACGTGAATAAATGGGAATCAGAATTTAACGCATTGAAGAATAAGTACGATCAATGCTTACTAGATAAAGTGTTTCAGGAAGATTTACTTACCAACATAGAGCGAGAGAACGAAAAACTAAGAAAATTACTGAATAACAAGGGACTAACCGAAGAAACGTTAAACAGAACATTAGAAAAGGGATATGCACAGAAGTCAAGAGAAGACTGTAGTTCTTTAGAAGAGGCAAATAAACGAATACAAGAGCTAAAGGAGCAGAATAGACTTCTAAGTCAGGAAATGTTGCTAGATCACAATCAGACACTTTTTCATAAGGCAGTTAGTCCGAGGGACGGCAACGCAAGGTCATTACAACAAATTAAAACAACAAAAGAACAAACCAAAATGGGGATAGGAGAGATAGCAAAAATTACAAATAGGCTGGTACCTCTATTTTCTGGAACACATTCGCCAGACTTACGCGGCGAAGTTTATAAATTCATACATGGGTGCGAATTAGCCGCAAGAGATGTGGGTACAGACAGCATTCAGGACTACATAGACTGCATTAAGCAGAGATTACATGGGGATGCCTATGATTTAGTGAGGTCACAACGTTTCAATAGCCTCGAGGACTTCTACCTCACGATAAAAAGAGCATATTTACCAACGGTATCCTTAGACTCAGTGATAATAAGTATCCAAAATTGTAGCCAGTTACTTAACGAGGATATACGACAGTTTGCAAGACGCCTAACCACTCTACGAACACAGGCACAAGAGATAGTTCGAACGAAATATAATGGAAACGGAGATATGGCACTTTTGAGTATGGTGGAAGGAGCCGTAGAGAAATCCTTTAAAACAGGGTTAAAGAACGCCGCATTGATAATTTATATGCTCAATGTTACGAAGAAAAGCATAGAACAAATGGTAGAACTAGCAATCGATGCACTCGAAAGCATACAAAACAGTAGCGTCCTCCACTCAGAACCATTAAACATTAATATGAATTCACCACGCCTCGCCACCATGCAGTATACCCAACAAGAACAAATTCAACATGAAAGTCAGGGCAGAGCTTCAGGAGAAAAAATTGCCAGGCAACCAACTTCGATACAGAACACTACACAAGGAGCGGCGAATAGAATAATTTGCTCGTTTTGTAACAAGCGAGGTCATACCAAAGACGATTGTTTGACTCGTAAGAACACGCCATATTGTCAGAAGTGTTCAAAATATGGACACGAGACAAACTGGAGGTGTGACAACAAGGACAACAACAGATTTGGGTCGAACAACAAAAATCAAAGGCCTACCAACCAAAGTATAGGAAATTAGCAATGGAACCGACCCCAACAGAGTTGGCAATCTAACCAAGTCCAGCAGAATTGGTCTCAAAACCAATTCCAGCAGAACGGGAATCAAAAACGGGCGATAAACCCCAACCCAACTACACCCAACGGATTGCAGAGGAATCAGCAGAACAGGGCAAACCAAACGTTATGTCATTGGTGTAACAGACCAGGGCATATGATAAAAAATTGCGAGGCAAAAAGGAATTGGGAATCGTTGCAAAATAATAGTCCGGGAAACTACCAAGGGCCCAGAACAGGCCAATAATCTGGGAACCCAAGAATATTAGGAACTTAAGGCCAAACGAAGGAGTAACAGTAATTCATACATCCGACCCGATTGTGGATACGTTACCATCTTTAACAAACAAAGTGGTAACCGTAAGTCCTACATCGGAAGCGATTGTTGAAACGATTCCAACTTCAAGAGACTTAAACATTAATATCAAGTTGAAAGGGACTGATAAGAATAAGAAAAACAACGTAACAGAGAGGAATCATACGTTTGGAGAAACTGTTGATTTAGAGATGCCAATTAAGTTGAAAGTGAAAACCCAGGATTTAAATCAAAAGATACCGTGCTCAATGAAGAAGTTAGCAAATAAAAATATAAATGTAGAAACAGGAGTATCTAACTGCACTCAAACCCAGCTAAATGACGTGTTCATCGAATTACCTTGCGAAGAGGCTATAAATGGAAAACTCATTTTACTGGTAGATACAGGAGCAGATACAAGCCTGATAAAGGAATGTGCAATAAAAGATAGCACGATAATAGATAAGTCGAATAGGAAAGACTTAAGCGGAGCATTTGGAGGTTGTGTGACTACAGATGGATCAACTACTATATGTCATAATGAGGTACAGTCCTTACGTTTAACGCTACACGTTGTGTCACTTAAGCAAGGAGTACCAGCAGACGGCATATTAGGAAGAGATAATTTGTGGAACAACTCCATTATAAATACAATAGAAAAGATTTTAACACTCTTCAATGAAAGAAAAAAGGTTATTTTAGAATTACCGATAAAAACTATCTAGCAGATAGAAGAGGAAAGCGAGCAACATTACATACCAGTTGATGCAAGAACGATTACGATAGTACCATTGAACCTTCGTACAAAATTTAAGAATGTTGTAACTCATAAAGAAGAAATAGATCCAGGAATCTACATAGGAGACACATTAGTAAATGTAAAAGATAACACAGTTTATGCTCCTATATTAAATACGACAGAATATGATTACGAAATAAATAGCGAATTTAAACCAAAATTCACAAATCTAGACGAGTACACAATACAAAGTACTAAGTCAATTAATAGTATAGGCAGAATAGATGCCAAAACGAGAATAAATGAATTGCTCAATGAAATTGAGTTAGATAAAAATTTAAATATAGAAGAAAAGAATTCAATAGAAGAAATAGTAAAATCTTTTCATGACGTCTTCCTGTTAGAAGGAGACGAACTTTCGTTTACAAGCGTATTAAAACACGAATTTCCAACAGGCGCAGATCAGCCGCCAATATATAGAAAACAGTATAGGTTACCACAGATACATTGGGAAGAAATAAACAAACAAATAAACAAACTTTTAGATGATGGCATAATCGAACATAGCACATCACCGTGGAACTCGCCGTTACTTCTAGTGCCCAAGAAGAGTGGCAAGGACGGGGAGAAAAAATGGAGACTGGTGATAGATTACAGAAAACTGAATGAAGCCACGATTAAACAGGTTTTTCCAATTCCACGTATTGACGAAATTTTAGAGCAATTAGGACATAGCTGATATTTTACAACGCTAGATTTGGCAAGTGGATATCACCAAGTTTTAATCTATGAAAGGGACAAGGAAAAAACAGGATTTAGTACAGGACTAGGACATTTCGAATTCAATCGAATGCCATTTGGGCTAACAGGTGCCCCAGCAACATTTCAAAGGATAATGAATCATATCCTAACGGGTCTGCAAGGGATAGACTGCTTTGTTTATTTGGATGACATAGTTATATATGGTAGAAATCTAAAACAACACGAGCAAAGGTTACGTTCAGTATTACAGAAATTACGCGAACATAATTTAAAACTGAATACAGAAAAATGCAGATTTCTAAGAAGAGAAATTGTTTATTTAGGACATAAATGCACAGATCAGGGCGCACTCCCTGACCCCAGCAAAGTGGAATGCGTTAAGAGCATTCCGCCGCCTAAAAATAGGAAGGAAGTACAGGCATATTTAGGACTAGTGAATTATTACAGAAAATTCATACCGGGCACGGCAAAGATAGCACTGCCTATTAACAAACTACTACGTAAAGACGCCAAGTTTATCTGGACACAAGAATGCCAGAAAGCGTTCGAATCATTGAAGAAGGCGATAACAACACCACCAGTTTTGGCATATCCGGATTTCGAAAAAGAATTTATACTAACGACTGATGCAAGTAACGAAGCGTTAGGCGCAGTACTTTCTCAGGGTAAAATAGGCGAAGATAGGCCAATAGCTTTCGCTAGCAGAGCCTTGAATGACGCCGAAAAGCGGTACTCGACTATAGAAAAGGAGTTCTTAGCCATTGTCTGGGCAACAAAAAATTTTAGAGCTTATCTGTTAGGAAGACCATTCAAGATAGTGACAGACCATCAGCCTTTAAGAGGAATAGCTAACATAAAAGACCAGACTTCAAGACTGGCAAGGTTCAGGCATAAATTATCAGAATACGACTTCGAAATCCTATATAAGCCAGGAAAGAAGAACTTAAACGCAGACGCGTTGAGCAGAATTCCTCAAAATCGGAATGTAGTAACAGCACTCCAAACCCGATCTGGAACAAAAGAAATGGAAATAAAGAACAAAGAAAGTAGTAATAAAACAAGCACAAGTCAGACGCCTGTAGAACCTGACACTACTGGCAAAACACAAAATGATAACACAATTCCATTAGAAAACCCATACCAAATAGAGACAGTTATAAAGGACTTTCACAACACACCATTAGGTCACCAAGGAGCAGTGAAAACTTACCTAAGAATCAGGCAACAATATAGGTGGCCAGGGATGCAAAGACAAATAAAAGATTATGTCAAAAACTGTCCACAGTGTCAAGCTTACAAAAGCTCAAAACTGACAAAAATGCCCATGGTGCTAACAGATACACCAATGCGGCCATTCGACAAAGTTTACATGGATATAGTAGGTATTCTACCAGAAACCGTATCCGGAAACAAATATATTTTAACGTTTCAAGACGATTTTTCTAAATTTATGGCATGTACAGCTATCCCAGACGCGGAAGCAAGTACTGTTGCCAGGGCTTTCTACGATGAAGTAATCACGCGTTAAGGAATTCCTCGAATTCTAATTACTGATAACGGAACTAATTTCATTTCGAAATTGTTCTCAGACACTTGCAAATTATTAGGTATTAAAAAATTACACATAACGCCTTATCATCCACAAGCTAACGGCTCATTAGAAAGAAGCCACAGACCTTTAGCGGAATATTTACGTAGCTTTGCTAAAGAAGACGGGTCGAATTGGGATCAATGGTTAACTGCAGCTATGCATGTTCATAACCACACACCCCACATTACGACGAAGCAAACACCGTTCCGCACTTTATTTGGATTCGATACAGAAATGCCGACTAACTTAAAACGAAAGTGTAGTCCGGTATATAATGCCGAAGATCCAAATAAAGTTCTAAAATTCCAAATACAAAGGGCTCACGAAATCGTGAGAAAGAATCAGGAGTTAGCAAAAGAGATAGCTAAAAGGCAGTACGACAGCAAACTAAATTTAGTAGAATTTAAAGTAGGAGATAGTGTATTAATTAAGAATCAAACTAGGAAAAATAAGTTTTCTCCCATATGAATAGGGCCATATAAAGTAGTAGGAATTAAAAGTCCAATTACTACAGTTTTAAATATTAAGGGAAGAGAAAAATCATTCCACAGTAACTTACTTAAAGTATATAATAGCAAATAAGAAAATAGGTTTAGGAGAACGTTAAATTAAGTTATTTACAATAGTCACGTTATTAGGAGTAGGACAAAATCAGTTAATATATAATAGGATAGAATAAATAGATATGAATGGGTTATAAACTATAAATAAGATAGAAATACAATATGACATTAACAACAGAATGCAATAAAACGAATAGATAATTCTTCCAAAAATAAGATAAATACAGAGTTTTACTAATCACCTTGCTAATTACACAGTTAGCATGCACTTCGATTATAAAAACAATGTGTCTCAATTTTCCACGGTACAAAGCAGGGAGCATTAGTCTTGATATAGCAGGATATATTACAGATATAAAAGCACTTGCAAGGAACGTAAAATCACAAGTATTAGCGAAATTTAAAATTTTTATTTAGGACAGGAAATTAAGAAAAATTCAACTAGAAAATAAAAAGAAAATCAGAATAGCGTTTAAATAAGCAACAACTTGTTTATTTAAGCGTAAAAATATAAGAAAAGAAAACTCATGATAAAGTAAACTCGTTGTTAATATTTGAATAATTTTTTTTTTAATTGAACTTTTTAGTTTGTATTAATTTTGATTAATAGTAAACGGTTTATGTAAAGTAGCTGTTCCGTTTTAAGAACACAGCCAATTTGCATTTGCAATTATTATATTAATAAATGCACATGTAAACATATGCCTGAAGAAGTAGTTCATGCATATTACATACACACCTACACTATATACTAGACCGGTCCTTATTTCTTTTTTTTCGAATTCGAATGACGGCAAGCGCTAAAACCATTTTATTTGATCCTAAAAATACACAACAAAAATTTGAGCTTGATTGGACAATTTTTAGCCGTGCCCCCGCCAACATTGAAATGTTTTTCCCCGGTTTTTCTTGAAATGTATCTGGCAGCCCTGTTGGTAAGTACTTCGAGTAAAATCTTCGAGTGGAAAAGAAATATCAGATGCCGTGTTTAATTCAATAAAAGAATATGAAATGCTTGATCGAGTTGAAATTATCTGCTTCGACACAACTGCTCATAATACAGGAGCACAAAACGGTGCTGCTGCTCTGCTTGAAGGAAAACTAGGTCGCGATTTATTATATTTTCCCTGCAGACACCATATTTACGAGTTGTTGATCCGTAAAGTGTTTGAAATTAGAGTGGCTACTACAGCCGGTCCAGAAGTGCTAATTTTTAATCGCTTTAGCAAATACTGGAATAATATTGACAAATTAAATTATAAGAGTTGTTTAGAAGATGAACACATTATTACAGTATTGACAGCTGAAGAACGTGGAACAATTTTAAATTACTGCCTAGATAACTTAAAACAAGCTCATAGCAGACGCGACTACAAAGAATTATTACAATTAGTTGTCAGTTTTCTTGGTGGTACGGTGCCGAATTTTAACACCTTTCGTATACCTGGTGCAACTTCTCATGCTCGATGGATGTCAAAATCTATTTATGCACTTAAAATGTATTTGTTTCGTAATGAATTCAATATGACCAAACAAGAGCTAAACGGTATACGTAGTGTCTGTCTGTTTATAGTTCGTATTTATGTAAAAGCCTGGTTTGGATGCACTAAAGCAATTGAAGCACCAAATCAAGACCTAAATTTAATTAAAAATATTATAGCTTATCCTGAAAGGGATATAGCTCTTGCTTTGCTACAAAAAATAAGCAATCATTTGTGGTATTTGTCGGAAGAAGCAGTCGGTCTTTCATTCTTCGATCCTAATTTAAGTGTTGCAATTAAAAAAAAAATGGTTCAGGCAATTAATGTTAAAGCAAATACAGAAAAATGCAAGCGAATAATAACTAATCCAACAAATATCGACACATTTGCGCAAAAAGATTTAAGCGATTTTGTAAATTCCAATACACACGCGTTCTTTGATCGCTTAGAAATTTCAAAAGAATTTTTGCAAGTCGATCCGTCGGATTGGAATGAAAGATTTGACTACGCTCAGGGATCACAAATTTGTAAAAACTTATCTGTAGTAAATGATGCAGCTGAAAGAGGCGCCAAATTCATTACAGATTATAATAATAAATTAACCCACAATGAAGAGGAGAAATAATTCCTTTTTCAAGTGGTTAAAGAATATAACATGAATTATCCCACTTTTAAAAAGACTTCACTATTAAATTAAAATAATATTAATGTTACTATGAGTATGTAATTAATAAAAATATTTCAGTTTATTCTTACTTTTCAAATAAATGCAAATAAAATAAAAAAATATATTTTTTTTTGCCTTATTTCTCATAATAAAAAAAAAAGGTGCTTGGGGCACGGCTAAAAATTATCCAATCGTTGTCAAATTTTTTTTTATGCTTTGTGAGACTAAAACGAATATTTTTAGCGCTTGCCGTAACATATATTCGAGAAAATAAATTTGTCCATATAAATAAGGACCGGTCTACTATATACATATACGCACCTATATCGTTAGACAATAAGAGATGTACATAAGATCATGAAATTTAGAGACAAGATAAGAGACATGCAATAGAAGACATTAAACATTACAAAATTAATATAATGGGAAACATAATACATATACTGTAAATAAGTCAATTAAATTAACTAAATGCAAAATGAGTGATTAACGTAAGCAATGCAACAAAGCAGGTGTAGAAGTAGAACAACACAACGCGAGCACAATGCAGCGTCAGTTACAACAACAAAAAACAATAAGGAACAACTTCGAAATATCCGAAACAAAAACAAAAATATATTAAAGAAATAAGAGAGGGAAAAAAATATTTTTCTTAACACAGGTTACATGTTAAAACACGTGTTACTACACTACATGTCATTCTTATGCATAGAACTAAGAAACTAGTAATAAAAACTAAGAATAAAACTAGTTATGAAAAGAAATAAGAAAATTAAAAGGAAAGAAAGAATATAATTATAATAAAAATAGAAAAAGAAATAGATATAAAACCCTGCAAATTAAAGTAGAAAGGGAATACACTAAAATACTTGTAAAGAGGAAAAAGTTTTTTTTACTTTTCAAAAATAATAATCATAGTCAATAGCCTAAAAATTACATTCAAATAAAATATCGTCGATATTTGCATTAAGAATTAAAATTTGTATTGAATTGAATATATTACTAGAAATTATGTAATAAAATTTGATAAAGATAAAATATTTCTAATTAAAATTAAAATAATATACGTCTCAAAAATGATTTAAATCTTACTAATTGTAGAAAAATTGTAAATAGCATAAAACTAGATTGGAAAAAGAAATATATGTATATAAAATTAAATAGTTAAACATAATAACGTATATACAAGAAGAATCCAGCATGCAGAGAATCTGTCCGGAGTGCCGATGTACACCCATCACGACAGCAAAAGCACAACAACACAACACTTGACACCAGGGCGACGAATAGCACCCAGCCAACTCGAAGGGGGAAGGGTAGCAGCACATTATATACATATATTAGCTGCAACAGCTGATCATCTTAGCGATAGCAACCAAAACGGCAACCATCACCAACAAAAATAGGATGGAAAGCAACAAAGGGGGCTAACAGCATCAATAGTTGAAACGGAAAACTACTGCATGATAGTAGGTGGTACATATAAAGTACCGCGAAGAAAGTTAGCAATTCATCGATGAATACAACTCAGTTGTGGCTCAGCAGTGAAATCATAGTCAATCATGATTGCTTGAAGCCAACAATTTAAGACAACATCAGTGGATGCATCGTAGAGTGGCGGCGACGGTGACGAACGTAAAGCAGTCACAGGTAAACCAGCCCAATCTACTACGGCTTCATCTTCATACTTCATCTTACAAAAGCAGCAGCTACAGAAGTATGAAGTGGGAAATACATAAATTAACAGCGATGTAAGAAATGCGACGCAACTACGAGTGAAGCAGGAATACCAGCGCTTGCGTACTCTGCAAGCAAAAATTCGAGCGAGAATCGCACCTTCAACCCCATGCTACGAACAACAACATGCGATGAACAATTGACAAAAGAAACTAACAGCGACTGTTTCAACCGCAGCAACTATAACACGGAAATCACTAAGCCAGCAGCAGCATTCCCACAACAAATCGAGAAAGAAGACTTTAATACAGCGGGGTGTACGTCAACGGCAATATCAACAGTAATATCAGCAGTAACATCAACCGCTATATCAACTTCAAGATCAACACCAACATCAAATCATCATCAGCCTACACACAGACGACGCCGAAGAAGTGCAGCTACCATTTGTATTATTATATTATTATTGTAATGGTTTTTATTGTAATTATTGTTATAAGTAGTTGTATTATAATTATTGTAATTATTGCTAATAATTAATCATTATTGACATGTCACATAAGATATTCACAAAGAAAGAAAAACACAAACATACATAAGTATACACTATGTAAACCCATAATAAGCACACGCCCACCCACAATTCAACAAAATATAAAGGTACAAGAAAAATTTAATATCGTTTTACGATACTAAATTTTTCTTCCCCGAGGGTGGAGGGATGTTGTAAGTCAGAATCATTGCTTTGGTAATAACAACGCTTAACGTTGTTATCACCACATACCTTTCGGCCCAGTAGTTAACAATGTTTAACTTGTGGTAACACATACTTCTAGGCTACACTTTAATTGTGAAGCTCGAAAGTACAAGTGAATCACACACCACTGTGGCCCAGATAAAAGCCGAACTTGATCGCATTCCGATAAGTGGAACAGCGCGCGAACTTGATCGCATTCCAAAATATGCAATGAGCGTCAAAAATAATTCTTGAGATAATTGCAAAAACGACGCGGAAATGATTCTGGCCAACAACGAATCTCAGAAGAGATATAAATCCAGCTTTCGGATTGAAAGAAGGCAGTTGTTGTGAAGTGTCGGATCTAAGCAGTTAGCAAGGCACAGATTAAGTCAAATAAATTATTGTCAAGTAAGAGAGGAGTTGAGCAAAAGAGGAGGACGCCCCCCGTAAATAATAAACGTAAGAAAAATTAACGCAGGACCTTTTTATTTCAGCACCTGTCGAAAGTCGGCAGTATTGCCCGACAGGTTAAAGGACCACAAAGGCGGCACCTTGGTGCCCGTGGTAAATAGGCGAGGGGATCCACTACGGCAGGTTGCCGGATCCCAATGGTAAGACCACAAAGTCGGCAGATCCTTGCCCGTGGCACAAGCGTCCGTGATCCTTCGCGTCGAAGGAAATACGACAACAACCCTTATTATTAGAAGCACTGTCAGTGATCCTTCTCGAGGAAGGATCTACGACATTTAAGTTTGTTCTGGTATCCTATTGGAGGATACTAGATACAACAGCACCAAGAAACCATTTCTGTGCAGATTTTTTCGATATTAGGCTTAAAATTCGCGCAAATGTCCAATCTATCGATATAAAAAATAAAAAGGGTAAAAAAGTTTCGGGAACATATTTTTACATACAGATATATAGCAGTTTTTTGCCTTTTTTCTTAAAAAATTCCTCTTTTGAAGTTACGATTTCAGCGAAAGATTTTAAACTATCTTTCGGATTTTAAAACAATGTTAGCAAAAAATATGCGTGCATCCTTCCTCTTTAATTTAATCTTAATTGTAATCGAATCGGTTACATATGTCAGTTGTAGTGGCTCTTCAAGAGGATGGACCTTAACGTAAAGTGGCCAAAAATTTAAAAACCGATTATCTCGAAAACGGCTCGTTTCATTTTTTTTATTTTATCATTTTTGGAGTCAGCGGACCAAAGTCCTTTAGAATATGTTGTCAAACAGCCCGTTACAAAAAAAAAGTGTTAATTTGTAGGATAGTGTAATCAACAAAACTTTAAACGGCAGCAGCAATAGCAACAAAATTATCGAGGGCACCTCAGATCTCGACGCTGTTTTGGAATCCAACAAGCACATGAAGAATATACACTTTCCAAAAGCTATTGAAAATAGTACAATCCATCATCATATCATCAGCTACTCTGCATTGGTGCTGACCCTGCTATTATTGGCTCACACCAGCTATAAAATTTGGCATAAAAATCCACGATCTACCGGACCACCTAAACCACCCCGCTTGAGACCGAGCACCGTATATTCGATGAACGTATAGACTTGAATACTATTCAACGGGCGGGAGGATGTCGCGATTCGCTATGCTAACGGAAGCACTTTTTCTACCTTGAACTGGGTCATCGACTGCGAGCATGGCTCAGTGTCGTTGACTGCACTCATATTACGCTGGCGGTCGATGACCGAATTTAAAAACAATTAATTTACCTTATGAATTTGCTGACGCGCATTAATGTAGCGATTTTAATTATTTGGCTTTCTTAAATTGTTGCACAATATTTCCGTGTCGATATTTCTTATTTTATTTTACATATTGTTATTTATGCTTAGCTTAAGTGTTTTTATGTATAAATTAAATCGATGCAATAAAGAAATAGTTAGTACTAAACTCAGAATCAGAGAGTGTTAATAATTTTTAACATAATTACTATCACTCAAAGAATAAAGGTGTGGATTCGGTGCAAGTTCCGAATTGCACTCATAAAATAATAAAAGGTATTGGAATTGGTTCGAGTTCCAAATTCAATTACCTATTAAACAACAAAACAGGTATTCTGACAGGACACAACGAACTCAGAAACCACCTACGGAAGTTACGTAGCATGGAATCTGACTTGTGCAGGTCCTGTTTGGAATACCCAGAAACACTGGAGCATTATCTGTGTGACTGCCCTGCATTTTGCCGGGTAAGGCTACAAACACTGGGCTCCACGCAGTTAACTACCTTTGAGGAAGTCGGCCGCAAGGGCTGGAAGGCAATAAAGAGCTTCGTGCAGGGCACGGGGTTCTTTTTTTAAAGCAAAATGGCACCCATTCCCACAACCTTCCCTCCTCTCCTCGTTGCTTTCCATATGAGGAGCACAATGGGCCACAAGGCCTAAGTGCATCCGGTCGCTTGCGGCCGGAAGACTCTAGGGAGTTCCTCTAGTCTAACCTAACCTAACCTAATTCTCCAACTTCGAGTAGTTGTCTTGAAAATATGTAGGCTGTTGTATCGGTCCGAAGCGGAACTCTCATATTTGTTGTTAAATGTATTTTCTTTACCATGCTGCAGAGAGTTGAATACTTGAAGCAAGCATGAAATTCGTCAGGTGGTCTTGAGCGAGGTATAACTGGAAACATTTGCCTGAAGTCACAGCATAGTAACACCAATTCTTCACCAAATGCGGTCTGATTATTTCGCAAGTCTTTCAAAGTAAAGTCTAATGTCACTCAACCCATACAATGATATTACACGCCTGAAGAACTTTTCCCATTCCTGATGTTTTTGAAATGTTACATGTAGGGATTTCTGTGAATTGCATGTTTATCAAATGCTATCTTTTGTTCTGAAAGGTATTATCAGTGTATTTTCTTGGACGAACAACTGTAAGTAATTTTTGTTGTATGATTGCTCTTGTAACGAACAGGTGCCTGTATCGTTACATCGCCCACCGGGGATCTGATACTGTTGAGGATGCTCAGTCCGGCTGTGCTCAGGGAAAAGGGGCGGAGTTCGTAACCCCAGACAGTATCGGGGACACCTAGTTACAAAACTAAATACTTACTTACCAGGGAATACCGAGTCTTATAATTCCGAACAAAAAAGAAAATAACAGGAACCTAGAGAACAACGTCCCTTCGCCATGCGCCCCACTAAGCGCAGAAGGGGAGAAAGATTAGATGGTGTTTTCCTTCCCCATCTTCACCCATCCAGCCATGCTGACGACATTGAGACATTCATACGTCAGCCCACGCCAGCAACCAAAATTTGGCTTCCGGATTGAAACCGTTCACTCCCCGTTTACGTCTTACACTTTTCGGCTACACATTGCACAAGTTGCAGATGAATACAAAGTTAAATATAATATCAATATGTAGTCAAGTTAACCTTATTTTATTATTTCCAGAATTAATCCAAAAAAAATACAAATAATTCAATTAAAGTGTCCATTATACCATACACTAATTCACGTGATTACTCATTTATCTTAGTATTATAAAAAAAAATAAACATTTAAATATCAAAATTATTTACTGTGAATAATCACTCATAAACATATAATACGAACAATCAACTACACCAGGAACTGGTTCGATAGCATTATATAGCAAATTCATTACATCTACATACTCGACTAAACGATACTATTATTTCCAGTATTTCATCAATTAATACGACGACGTTGATTCTTGTTTTTATAAACCCATTACATGCTGCTTTTTAGAACGTTTTTCTTTTAAAACGAGTGTCATTGAATAAACGAATACATAAAAAGGGTTTGCTTATTTGTAACTTTTGTATTGTTGTTTCACAAATTCAGCTCTTTTCTTATACACTAGCGGTCAAGACGCGAGTTTCGTATTAGGAAGCCGTCAAATAATGCTTTCGAAATTTTTTTCAATCAACTCCGAAAATATAAATAGCCGAATAAAATATAAATATTCTAACCGGCACAGCATATAGATTTGGCAAGAACGAGTCCGATACCATTTGTTCATACGTGATGTACTGATTCCAAATAAAAATGGTTGTCAACGTGCCACTGTTTTTTTTTTCTTTTTTACATTTTCTCAAGGCAAATAATACTTTGAAATCTTATACATTATTTTAAGAAAATAACAATTCAAATTCGATTTCGTAGTTATTAGAAAATACTTTAAACATTTTCGCTGCATCAACAAATAATTCTTTAAACACACACACTTAACATATTAAGATAACCATTTTATAGTGGATTAAGCTGTATGCCTAGCTGCAACAAGAGAAATTATTTCATTTGCATTAGAAGCAGTGCTGATGATAGAAGGGTTCTTTCTTTAATTGCGACTTTTGTAACGAAGTGCTTTCGTGACGGGGTGAAGCTCGTCGGATGTCCACGATCCTTCTCTGTCAGAAATATTTATTTGTGTCAGGAGCCTGATAAGTATGAAAAGAGAACTCTTTTGTTTTGTAATTCTTGTGTTCTGTTATTAATAATTTAAACCGCTTATAATTGAGCCGTTTATTTTGAAAGTGGCATAAGTAACTTTTTAAAAAAAATTGAGTTAATGGCAGCACTAAATACAACTGAACGATATCTTTTCATTTTTCAAAAATTTGCAATCAACAAGTTGAGAACTATTGAGATTTGCTCGAGAGAAGTTTTGGTAATTAACGATATAGCAAACCTGTTTATTTTGAAAGTGGCTTAAGTCACTGTACTCAGGAAAATAATTACAGGGCTTAGTGTGAAAGAAATAGAAACATGTGATAAGTCTGTGTGAAGTATTGTTTTGAATTATTTTCAGTATTTTTAAAAAAGTTGTGATCATTGGACTTTTTTTTATAAGTGCGAAAGAATAGTGCAGTTTTGTAAATTATATTATAGTGACTGTTGAGTCTATGTATGAGTCAGCAAGCAACCGCGTTGAAGTACTCAAACCCGCAAACGCATACAGAGCTCAACCCGCAATCATCATTTTGGTGCTTCGAAGCCGAATCGGCAAAATAAATTAAACGCTATAATTAGTTCGAGTATTGATTCTTAAAATATCATAAATATCGAACTCAAAATCAATCTACAAGCAAGTTAAATTCAGTGATTAATCGTGACATTGCACTGCCCTTTAAAATTGCCGTTATTCGTTGGTTAATTAGATTCTGTACCTTGTTAAAAGTTACTCATTTACTCTCACTAACATTTTCTCAGAAATGGCAGCAAAGAATATTAAAATACGTGACTCTGCTTGCAGTGCCATGGATAGGTATTTGGCGAAAAGCAAAGAAGATTCTCTCTCAATAGACTTGGAAACCTGTTCTAGCTATTTACAGTTATTACATGAGCAGTGGGAAAGATTTAAGCAATCGCAAGAGGCATTAGAAATCGCTCCTGCTCAAGTGTCGGCTTCGATACGGTTGCCGCAAATGGAACTTCCCAAGTTTTTAGGTGAGCCAACTGAATGGATTTCATTTTGTGATGCCTTTCGCTCCCTAGTTGATGGAAGCACGAATCTAACAAATATCCAGAAGCTCCATTATCTTCGAAGTTGCTTAACCGGTGAGGCGCTAACCATAATTAGTTGTCTTCAAATATGCGATGTAAATTATGCAGAGGCCTGGGGCTTGCTGAAATCACGCTACAAAGTAATACGAGTTATCATAGAGAGCCACCTCCGCGGAATAACGTCAATAAAGCGTGCCAATTTTGATTCTGCAGTTTCTATTAAGGAGGTTCTGGATCCAATCCTTCAAAACGTGAGTGCGTTAAAGGCATTAGGGCGTTCCTCAAAGTTTTGGGACGACTGGCTGGTTCATGTCGTGGTAAATAAGTTGTCATACGAGACGAGAAAGCAGTGGGAGTTGACACTTGATGGCGACAACCCAGCATATTTCGAGGAACTGAAAACATTTTTGGAGGTGAGGTTTCGTTCTCTTTCGGCACTATTGACAGCTTCCGACTCCGAACTCGCTCCAACTAAGTGCAATTTAAAAGCCGCTCCCGAAAATCAGCAAACACGCTGTTGGCACAGAAAATAGCACTGAGGTTTGTTGCTTATATTGCAAAGGCAGTCATAAAATTTATATTTGTGATGAATATTTAGGCTTATCAGTTAACGCTAGAATAGAGTTTTTAAAAACGAATCGAGCCTGCTTAAATTGCTTATCTCGAGGTCATTTGAAAAATAGATGCCGCAGTTATTCGGTATGCCGCATTTGTCTAAAGCGTCACCATACACTCATTCATAATACCGAGTATAAAACCACGGATGGACATGTCTCGACAACGTCCATTGAAGACAACAACTTCCCAGCTGGGCCCACAATCACGGGCGTGCCTGAAAGGAATTCAGCGACGTCCTGCATTGCTACAGCGTTACTTTCCTCCACAGGCGATTGTAGCGATCCGCATAAGCCTATAATAACTACAACGAGCCATATATCGCACTTTGAATCACAGTCTAATGTTGTTCTCTTAGCTAATGCCGTGGCTCGAGTCCAAGATCGTTGTGGCAGATGGCAAATTGCACGTGTATTGTTCGATACAGGCTCGCAAGCTTCTTTTGTCTCTGAGTCTTGCGCTCAACGTCTACAACTACCAAGAAAATGCGCACGTGGAGGGCGCATAAAAGGTGAAACATTATTGACACTGTCGCCAGCCTTAACGGTTCAGCGCTTTTCTATCAACGCACTAATATTACGACGAATTACAAATGACTTGCCAACAACGACAGTTTCTGTTTCTCCGTGGCCACATGTGGAAAACCTACCGCTTGCCGATCCAGAATATATGAAGCCCGGACCCGTGGATGTTCTCATTGGGATGGATACGATGGACCAGTTTATAATTCCAGAGGTTCGTAAGGGCGATGCTAGGACACCCATGGCTCAACGTAGTGTTTGGGTGGACGCTTTTTGGGCGCATAAATGGGATGCAGCGTTCGACGAAGCAGGTGGAAACATTACTTTGCGACACAAACTTAATAAGCACGTTAAGCAAGTTCTGGGAGTTAGAAGAGTTGCCTAAAAGAAAATACTTCACTGCCGAAGAAAATCTTTGTGAGAATTCCTTCGGCTTAACGCATCGCCGTACACGTGAAGGACGGTTTATGGTCGAACTTCCCTTAAAACCCAACATACGCCTTGGAGAATATCGAAATGGCGCGGTGCGTAGTTTACTGCGAATGGAGAGACGGTTTGCAACCAACATAGATTTGCGGCATCGATATAAGGCTTTTATGCAGGAGTTACTGGATATGAACCACATGGTATCCGATATGCCGAAAGGTTGTTACTGGTTACTCGCTAAACGACGCTCTGATGATCGGTCCTCAGCTACAAGGCGATCTTTTTTCCACGCTAGTTAGATTTAGAACTCACGTTGAGCATGCGTTGAGCGCGGATGTGGCGAAGATTTATCTCCAAGTCCACGTTTCTCCGAACATGTTGATCTGTTCGCATAGTTTGGCGCCCAGGCGCGTCACTGCCTATTCGAGATTACCGACTTTTACGTGTTACACATGGTGTAGCTACAGCTTCGCACTTGGCAGTAAAGTCATTACAGCAGACCGCGAAAGAAGCTGATCATATCCACAAAAAAGCTGCATGCACAATTCTTCGTGACTTTTATATGGATGACTTACTCACCGGATCTTCAACGCGTACAGAATTACCGCTGTTGCGAAATGATATCTCCAGTGTGTTGGCCAGTGGTGGTTTCGAGTTAAGGCAATGGGCGTCAAACTGTTTACACATAACCGCTGAGCTGCCGCATGCTGCAAGGAATATTCCCCCATTATATTGCTGAAAATAAGGTGAACAAATGCACCCATTAAAATCAATATTGCATGCGTGCATGCGATACTGCGGCGAAGTACACGATTTTGTGTGGCGAAGTACACATGAGAGGACAGCGCACACGTTTTTTTGTCATAGGTTTAGTGAAATTTCAGCAAAATGCATGTGTGTTGAAACAGCGAATTCGAAGTGTCCTATCTCATTATCTCTGCTTTGCGGGACCCTATCCATTCAAATTTGCTCACGGACGGGGTAGCAAGTCCACGCGAGGGTACATATGTTCCTTTATTTGTATGAGCACTGGCGCCATGCGTTTAGAGCTCGTAGGAGATGTGACATTAGCTCCATTTCTCAACTGCTTCAAGCGTTTTATAAACCGCCGTGGTTACTGCAAATCCATATTTTCTGTCTGACACTCTTCGTTGGACGCAACCAAGAGGTTAGTGTTCCGAAGTGTGTACGTGGAATGGATGCCATCGTTGGACGCAACCAAGACATCCACCCACTCAAGACTTCTCTGCACTGGGCCTTGGGAAGAAAGCTGGGTCAACTAATCCTATGTGTTGCTGGCGCGGTGTGCCGTAGGTGAGAGTAGGATGGCTGTCCTCGTTGGACACAACCAAGACAGTCAATCCGCCAGTTCGACACACTCGAGCAGCTGACACTCTTCGTTGGACGCAACCAAGAGATCAGGGTTCCAGAGTGTGTACAGAGGGTGAACTAATCCTATGTGTTGCTGGCGCGGCGTACCGTAGGTGAGAGTAGGATGGCTGTCGTCGTTGGACACAACCACGACAGTCAATCCGCCAGTCTGACACTCTTCGTTGGACGCAACCAAGAGGTTAGTGTTCCGAAGTGTTTACGTGGAATGGATGCCATCGTTGGACGCTACCAATCCACCCACTCAGGACTTCTCTACACCAGCAAATCTAGAAAAGAAATAAAATATTTAGTATAATAATTTTTGGTCTGATCGGCTGCTGGTGACTGATTTGTTTTGCGATTGCCGCTTCTTTTATAGGTAACCAGTCACACAGAATCTGGTTCTTGTTACCATGTTTGCAATTTTAGTATTCAAGAACAGCTGTTTGCCTGGATTAAGGAGGGTGGGTTAAACTTAAATTTCTACACGATATCTTATTTTCCTAAAACTAAGGTTTAATGTTAGTACTTAATATTTTTTTTTTTTTTAAACATAATTACTACCTTCATGGTGTAGTCAAATACAATATTTTCATCTGTCGCTCAGCGATCAGTATAAAAAATATAATTCAATATATAAAAAAAAATAATGTGTATACATAAGAAAATGTGCATACATTTTTTTCCAAAAAAAGACTCCTTTGTTTTCGGAGTCATCTATGCTACTATTTGTGCTGCTGTGTTCGGGATCGGTGTTGTAGGTTCGGCTATTTTTACTGATTGTTCGGACACTGCTGCTTGAGCTGGCACTGCGGTTCGACTGGGTGTTGCTGGTGTTACTTCCTGAGCTGCTGCTACGGCTGGAGTGAGCGTTATTATTGGTATACGAGGGTTAGGTGTTGGGTGTTTGTTGCTGTTGTGGTGGTACTTCCTGAGCTGCTGCTACGGCTGGAGTGAGCGTTGTTGTTGGCATAGGGGGTTGGTTGTTGGGTGTTTGTTGCTGTTGCGGTCCTACTTCTTGAGCTGCTGCGGCTGGAGTGAGCGTTGTTGTTGCATAGGGGGTTTAATTCTGGGTGTTTGTTGCTATGGTGATTGTTGGAAGCGTCTCTGCGTGTGTCGGAGGTGTCCCGGGTGTTGCGGTTTGTGTGCTCATGGAAGACTCTATGGTGGTTGTTGTGGATCCTGTCGTTATTGTGCTGGTGGTACGGGGAATGGTGTTTGTTGTGGTTGTGATGTGGATCGGTGTTGGCGTCTCTGCTTGTGTTGGCGACTTCTTGGGTGTTGTGGTTCTCGGGATTGTATACTCTTTGGTCTGTATATAAGCTGTGGTCATCACGTGTGGTTTGGTTGGGTGATCATCGGTAGGTGTTGCGGATCTTGTTGTTGTTGTGCTGGTGGTACAGGGTCGACACAGATGTCGACCGAACTGAAGTGGGTCGGTATGCCGTGTTTCGCAATTTCCATTATTTCGCAATATTAAAATTGTAATATTCGCAGAATCAACACGCGGAAGAAAATCGTTCCCAATTTACTTCTTGCGCGTGTGGGTTCTGATCGTTGGTTTTTAAAACCAAGCGATTTTATGGTTTGGAAGCTTGCTACTGAAAGCTAGCTTCCACAATCCATTTTATGCGAAGTGTTCTGGTTGTTACATTAAACCAAAGCAGACTAAAACAAATGAAACTAAAGCTTCGGGCTTACCAAGCAAAGGGCTGTGGTTGCATTAATGTGAACTTGGCCTTGACTCACTCGCGGAGTAGTATTATAAAAACAATAATACTGGCCTTGAAAGTTCTTATTTCCCGCAACTGGAAATTGCGATTGCGACATACAACATCCCTCCACCCTGGGGGAAGAAAAATTTAGTATCGTACAAAACGATATTAAATTTTTTTTGTACATGTATTGTTTGTTGAAATAGTGGGTGGGCTTCTGTGTAGTATGGGTTTTTCCTTTCAATACTACTTAGTAGTACTGGCGAGTGTAATGACAATAATTTGTGTTGGGTGTTTTTTTTATATGCAACAGTACAATATAGTAGATGTAGTGTATACTGAAATATTACGTTGTTGTTGTCGTCGTCGATGTCGATCTTGACGTTGATATTGGTCTTGACGTTGATGCTGATGTTGTTGTTGATGATGATTACGATGTTGATGTACACCTTGAAGCTGAAGTACACGTTGCTGTTGCTTTCGATGTTGCCGTTGATGTACACCTCGCTGTATTAATGTCTTCTTCTTGATTTGTTGTATATAACTGTGATTGTAGGGTGGTGGTAGCTGTGTTCGGAACGGCCGCTGTTGATCCCCTATTCAATTTGTACCGGAGTTCATCACATGTTGTTGTTCAACCCTATAGGTTGATGATTGAATATGCGGTTACCGCCTGAGTTTCTGCTTGTGAAGTACTCAAGCGTTGGTATCCCTGCTTCACTTCTGGTGGCGTCGCATTTCTTATATCGTATAAAGTATATATATATTTTAACTTGTGTGGCAGATGAATGGGCCCCAATAGTTTGAACTGGCTGTAACTGCTTACGTTCGTCTACTTGGTGGTTTATCACCGTTGCCGCTACTCGATGATGCAGTGACGCGACAGCATGTGATCCCCTCGAAGGACTTAAATTTCGCTGTTGAGCGGCCCCCCGATCTGTAACTAGCTGCTGCCGATAGTTTTCTATCATCTAGGTGTCTTATTACGGTGTTTCTGGTCTCAACGTGACCTTAAGGTACTGTGTATCTGGTGCCATTATCATTCGGTAATTTTCAGGTTCAAACTGCTGCTGTTAGACCTATTTGAAAGTATCTTCGTGTTTTGTGGTTGACTTGTGGATTGAATTGCTTTGTGGTTGACTTGTGGATTGAATTGCTTGTTTGTCGCAACAATTCCATCTTTGGTTGTGGTCGCTACGCTGATCCAGCTACCCTTCCCCCTTCGAGTTGGCTGGGCGCTAATTGTCGCCCTGTTGTCAAAGTGCTGCTGTGTGTTGTTGCACTTTTGCTGTTGTGATGGGTGTACATCGGCACTCAGTTCAGCTTCTCTGCATGCTGTCTTCTTTGTTATCACCCTTAACTTAATTTATTATCAATGTTATATGTTTCAATATTCTCTTATGTATTATTATAATTATACTTATTCATTATTAATATTTAGGATCAGAAGAGTAGTTCACAAGAGTTTAGGCAAATTCTTTTCTGTCTTATATTTATTTAACTTTTAGTTCTATGTCTGCATTTAGGTGCAGATATTGGTTTTTAAATTGGTTATGCATAAACTAAATCTTTATGCATAGATTTCATGTGCATTTATTAAAAAATAATTGCAAATGCTATAGTTATGGCTGTGTATTTAACGGAACAGCTACTTTTAATATACCGTATATTATTAATATTAATTTCACGTAAAATTATATTATATTTCGTGGTTTGAAACGAAACGTGGTTTTGACTTGCTTTTTATTTTTTCATTATGAAATTCGATGAATTTCATTCGTTATTCAAATGTAAGACTGAAGTTAAATTAGAATTACTAGTAGGAAAATTAAAACTAAGACTGTTAGTTTCCTACTATCCTATACTAAATTTTATCAATCCTATTTTATATATATTTATTATATCCTAATCCTAATAAGGTGCCTATTGTGATTAATTTAATTTTAATTTATGACTACTTAATTTAATTCCCCTACCTTTTAACCTATTTTCTTAGTTTAAGTTGTTCTGATTCATATGTAATTATCTAGTTGATATTATTTTCCTATTTAATTGCTACTATATAACTTAAGTAAGTTATTGTGGAATGGCTTTTCCTTTCCCTTAACATTTAACACTGTCGTAATTGAACTTTTTATTCCTACTACTTTATATGGCCCTATCCATATTGGAGAAAACTTATTTTTCCTAGTTTGATTTTTAATTAGTACGCTATGTCCTACCTTAAATTCTACTAAATTTAGTTTGTTACCGTACTGTTTTTTAGCTACCTGTTTCGCTAAATCCTGATTCTTTCTCACTATTTCGTGAGCTCTCTGTATTTGAAACTTTAATACTTTATTTGGATCTTCCGCATTATAAACCGGAATACACTTCCTTTTTAAATTAGTCGGCAATTCTATGTCGAATCCGAATAAGCTACGAAACGGAGTTTGCTTGGTCGTAATGTGGGGTGTGTGGTTGTGAACGTGCATTGCTGCAGTTAACCGTTGATCCCAATTCGACCCATCTTCTTTAGCAAAACTACGCAAATATTCCGCTAAAGGTCTGTGGCTTCTCTCTAATGAGCCATTAGCTTGCGGATGATATGGTGTTATATGTAACTTCTTAATTCCTAACAATTTACAAGTATCTGAGAACAATTTCGAAATGAAATTAGTTCCGTTATCTGTAATTAAAATCCGCGGAATTTCGTAACGCGTGATTACTTCGTCATAAAAAGCCCTGGCGACAGTACTTGCTTCCGTATCTGGGATCGCCGTACATGCCATAAATTTCGAGAAATCATCCTGAAACGTTAAAATGTACTTATTACCAGACACAGTTTCTGGGAGAATACCTACTATGTCCATATAAACTTTGTCAAACGGCCGCATTGGTGTATCCGTTAACACCATGGGCATTTTTGTTAACTTCGAACTTTTGTTCGCTTGGCACTTTGGACAGTTTTTGACATAATCTTTGATTTGTCTTTGCATCCCTGGCCACCTATATTGTTGTCGGATTCTTAAATATGTTTTTACCGCACCCTGATGTCCTCCCAGTGGTGAATTGTGAAAGTCTTTGATTACTGTTTCTATTTGTTTCGGGTGGGATAGCAATGTCGCTGTGTTATTTGTTCCGTTTCCCGGTTCCCCATCATCTTCCCCATCATCTTCATCAATTTCGACGATTGGTCCTTGTTGTTGATCTTGCTGTGCTGTTTTTGCTTTCGACCGTGTTTGTACGGCTGCTATTGTTTTGTGTTTTTCCTGAGGAATTCTACTTAGTGCGTCTGCATTTAAGTTTTTCTTTCCTGGCTTATATAGAATTTCGAAGTCGTATTCCGATAATTTATGCCTAAATCTTGCCAGTCTTGAAGTCTTGTCCTTTAAATTGGCTATTCCCTTTAATGGCTGGTGGTCAGTAAAGATTCTGAAATGTCTGCCTAGGAGGTATGCCCTAAAATTCTTTGTTGCCCAAACTATCGCTAAGAATTCCTTTTCTATTGTTGAATATCTCTTTTCAGTGTCGCTCAGCGCTCGGCTAGCGAAAGCTATTGGTCTATCTTCGCCTACTTCTCCTTGAGAAAGAACCGCGCCTAACGCTTCATTACTTGCGTCCGTAGTTAAAAGAAATTCTTTTGTGAAATCTGGATATGCCAAAACTGGTGGTGACATGACTGCTTTTTTTAGCTGTTCGAATGCTTGCTGGCAGTTTTCTGTCCAGATAAATCTTTCGTCCTTCCGTAGTAATTTGTTGATAGGTAGCGCTATCTTAGCTGTGTTTTCAATAAATTTCCTATAATAATTTATTAGTCCAAGAAATGCTTGTACTTCTTTTCTGTTTCTCGGTACTCCGATGTTCTTTACACATTCTACCTTGTAGGGGTCTGGTAAAGCACCATTTTCCGAGCATTTGTGTCCTAAATAAACTATTTCCTTTCTCAAAAATTTGCATTTCTCTGTATTTAGTTTTAAATTATGTTCACGTAACTTCTGTAGTACTGAACATAACCTCTCTTCGTGTTGTTCGAGATTCCTACCATAGATAACAATGTCATCTAAATAAACAAAACAGTCTATTCCTTGTAGACCTGTTAGGATATGATTCATTATCCTTTGGAATGTGACTGGGGCACCTGTTAGCCCAAATGGCATCCGATTGAATTCGAAATGTCCTAGTCCTGTACTGAATGCTGTCTTCTCCTTGTCCCTGTCATCGATTAAAACTTGGTGATATCCACTTGCCAAATCTAGCGTTGTAAAATATCTGCTGTGGCCTAATTGCTCTAAGATTTCGTCAATCCGCGGAATGGGAAAAACTTGTTTAATCGTTGCTTCATTGAGCTTCCTGTAATCTATTACAAGTCTCCATTTCTTCCCCCCGTCCTTGCCACTCTTCTTGGGCACTAAAAGTAACGGCGAGTTCCATGGTGATGTGCTATGCGTGATTATGCCATCGTCTAGAAGTTTGTTTACTTGCTTATTAATTTCCTCCCTATGTATTTGAGGTAATCTGTATTGTTTTCTGTTTATGGGCGGCTGATCTGCGCCTGTTGGAATTTCGTGTTTTAATACGCTTGTAAAACAAAGTTCGTCTCCTTCTAATAAGAAGACATCATGAAATGACTTTATTACTTCTTCTATGGAATTCTTTTCCTCTATATTTAAATGTTTATCTAGCTCAATTTCCTTGAGCAATTCATTTATTCTTCTGTTGGCATCTATTCCACCTATACTATTAATTGACGTAGTACCTTGTATTGTGTACTCGTCGGAATTTGTGAATTTTGGTTTAAATTCGCTGTTTATCTCGTAGTCATACTTTGTTGTATTTAATATCGGAGCATAAACCGTATTATTTTTCACATTTACTAATGTGTCTGGTATATAGATTCCTGGATCTATTTCTTCTTTATGAATTATCATATTCTTAAATTTTGTACGAAGTTTTAATGGTACTATCGTAATTGTTCTTGCATCAACTGGTATGTAGTGTTGTTTGCTTTCCTCTTCTATCTGCTGGATAGTTTTTATCGGTAATTCCAAAATAACCTCTTTTCTTTCATTGTAGAGTGTTAAAATCTTTTCCATCGCATTTATAATGGAGTTGTTCCACAAGTTATCTCTTCCTAATATGCCGTTTGCTGGTACTCCTTGTTTAAGTGACACAACGTGTAGCGTTAAACGTAAGGACTGTACCTCATTATGACATATAGTAGTTGATCCTTCTGTGGTTACACAACCTCCAAATGCTTCGCTCAAGTCTTTCCTATTTGACTTGTTTATTATTATGCTATCCCTTATTGCACTTTTCTTTATCAGGCTTGTATCTGCTCCTGTATCTACCATTAAAATAAGTTTTCCATTTATGGCCTCTACGCAAGGTATTTCGATGAACACGTCATTTAGCTGGGTTTGTGTGCAGTTAGATACCCCTGTTTCTACATTTCTATTTTTATTGTTACTTGCTAACTTATTCATTGAGCAAGGTATTTTTGGATTTAAATTTTCATTTTTCTCTCCAACTTTGAGTGGCATTTCCGAATCAACTGTTTCTACAATTGTATGATTTCTCTCTGTGACATTGCTTTTATTATTATCAGTCTTCTTGAACTTGATATTAATTTTTAAGTCTTTTGAAGTTGGTAACGTTTCAACTATCACTTCCGATGTCGAACTTACGTTTACCACTTTATTTTTTAAAGTTGGTAACGTATCCACAACCGGTTCGGATGTATAAATTACTGCTACTCCTTCATTTGGCCTTAAGTTACTAATATTTTTGGGTTCCCAGATTATTGGCCTGTTCTGGGCCCTTGATAGTTTCCCGGACGATTACTTTGCAACGTTTCCCAATTTCTTTTTGCCTCGCAATTTTTTATCATATGACCTGGTCTATTGCACCAATGACATATCGTTTGGCTCACTCTGTTTGGCGGGTTCATAGGAGTCTGATTCCTTTGCAAACCGTTGACTGTATTCGGATTAGTGTTTATTGCCCTTCTTTGGTTCCCGTTCTCTTGAAATTGGTTTTGATTCCAATTTTGCTGGGGTTGTTTAGGTTGCCAATTTTGTTGGGCTTGATTTGGTAGGCAGTTTTGCTGAACCTGGTTTGATTGCCAGTTCTGTTGCATTTCGTTTGATTGTCCATTTGGCTGTGTTGAATTCCATTGCTGAATTCCTTGATTTCGATAATTATTCCCTTGGTATGTGTTCCTTGTCATCGTTTTTTGGCCCCCCCTTTTGGTCACACCTCCAGTTTGGCTCGTGTCCATATTTTGAACACTTGTGGCAATATGGTGTGTTCTTCCGAGTTAAGCAATCATCTCTAGTATGTCCTCGCTTGTTGCAAAAAGAGCATATTATTCTCTCGGTCGCTCCTTGTGGAGGGTTTTGTGTCCTGGGTGGTTGCCGAACAATTCGTTCTCCTGTAGCTCTGCTCTGGCTTCCCTGTTGAGTTTGCTCTTGCTGGTTGTTCATTGAGGCACGAAAAGGTGGATTCATGTTAATGTTTAAATGGTCTGTTTGGAGGGAGCTACTGTGTATGGTTTCGAGTGCCTTTACGGCCAATTCTACCATTTGTTCAATGGTTTTCTTCGTCACATTGAGCATATAAATTCTCAATGCGGCGACCCTTATTCCTGTTTTAAATGATTTTTCTACGACCCCTTCCAGCATACTTAATAGTGCCCTATCTCCATCTCCGTTGTAATCCGTTCGAATTATCTCTATAGCCTGTGTTCTTAGCGCGTTTAGGCGTCTTGCAAACTGTCTTATATCTTCATTAAGCAGTTGGCTACAATTTTGGATACTCTGTATGATTGTATCTAAGGTGATTTTAGGTAAATCCTTTATTATTTTTGTGAGGTAGAATTCCTAAATAGGAATTCTTTTGTGAGGTAAATCCGCCCTTTTTATTGTGAGGTAGAATTCCTCGAGGTAATTGAAGCGTTCAGACCTCACCAAGTCATAGGCATCCCCATGCAACCTCTGCTTAATGCAGTCTATGTAGTCCTGACTATTGTTTGTACCTACTTCCCTTGTGGCTAATTCGCACCCTTGTATAAATTTGTAGACTTCGCCGCGTAAGTCTGGTGACTGTGTGCCCGAAAAGAGCGGTACCAGCCTATTCGTAATCTTGGCTATCTCACCTATACCCATTTTATGTATGTTATCTGTCGTCCTGATTTGTTTAAATGACCTTCCGTTGTAATCTTCCGCAATAACTGCGGACGGAGTAGCTTCCTTATGATAAAGCGTCTGATCGTTAGCTAATTCTATTTCTTGTTGTAGCCGTCTGTTTTCCTCTTTCAATTCTTGGATTCTTTTGTGCGCTTCTTCTAAAGAACTACAGTCTTCTCTAGATTTCTGTGAAAATCCCTGTTCTAACGTTCTATTCAACGTTTCCTCAGTTATTCCCTTTTTCTCTAATAGTTCCCTTAGTTTTATGTTCTTGCCCTCTACGTTCCTTAGTATATCCTCCTGAAATACTTTATCTATACATACATATACATATTCTTCAGTGCATTAAATTTTGATTCCCATGTCTTGGAATCTTCTGTCTTATTCTGTATTATCTGGTTTAGGAATGTAAGCAATTCCTCTACTACTGCGTCTGCTCTTTCTACACTTGTAAGGTCTCCTAGCTCCCCTACTCTAGACTTTATCAACTCTAAGTTCTCTTTGTTGCCTACAGTCCCTTTTAAAATTGCCCAATATTTAGATATAAACTCCCCCAACTGGCCTTTCAGTTCTTTATGAGTCCTATCTAATTCTAAGTAACCTTGCTCCTGTAATGACTCGGCCATTAATTAAATGAACGACATATAGTTTAATGGTTTTTATTTTATTAATATGTACATATGTCTTGTATCTGTAAATCTTTCCCAATTTTCCGTACTTAAATTTCTATTAAAGCGATTACTTAGCGCCACCAATTATCGTTTAATCGTTTCATTAAACGTTTAATTCTTAATACTACTCGTAGTACTTTGGAATGAGAAACCATTAAAATTCTTAATATGAAGTTTCAACTTCCTTAACCTGTTTAGATTTCATGTTCGCTTCGATTACCGAGCGTGCAGTAAACATTCGCTGTACATCTGTTTATTCGTCTGTACGCTGACGTCCGCTGCTGCTTTGTTTGAAGCAGAGCCAAAGCGTCAAAATTTTCGTGAGTGCGCTATTCTGCTTTCTTTCAAGCAGAGACGAAGCGTCAAAATTTTCGTGACTGCGCTATTCTGCTTTCTTTCAAGCAGAGACGAAGCGTCAAAATTTTCGTGACTGCGCTAAGGTAATTTAAGACCTCACAGAATGGGACGAACGACCTGCCTCTATTTTTCAGCGGCCAACGAAACTGCCTCGTTTGCAATTCCGAATTCGGACGATTAACCTAGTGAGCTCGTTTGAGTTCTTTCTCAGTTAAGTGCTTTCTATCTTTGATTGTTTTTATCACAGCAAGCAATTTTAATTGCTTGTTAGTGAAACAATGATTCTAATTTTTCTTTGATTCTTCAACCAATATGAAGTCTCCAAGCGCATTACCTTAAATGTTTAACTTCTAATTTTGGTTTTTGTTTTAAAAATAACCAAAAAAAATAATTCTATTTAATGTTTTAATTTATTGTAATCCCGATTATTATCCCCTTTTTCTTTTTGAAATCTCATACGTTTGCGAACGTATGACGTATTAGTTACAAAAAAATGTGTGACTTGAACTCGAATAAACTGATAAAATTAATTATTTATTAATCAACTTAAAATGTGCGACTTTGAAATCAAATTACATGTTAAACAGTGTAATTTGAAGACAAAGGTCTAAGACACACCCGTAAACGATACAACGAAACTTAAAACTTAAAACTAACCCATACGCGTTGTATTTTAGTCTGGATTGGTTTCCTGCTTTTAACCATTTGTGTTCCTCATTTGAATTTTACCACGTTAAATAGAATTTATTTAAGTTAGTAAAATCACTCTGATTTTCGCCAATTTGCTAATCACAGTAACTAATTCTGTAAATTTGTAATTTTTGAATTTGGATTCCAAACATTCTCCTTGAATTAAATATTATACGTTTCCTGCACATCTGCTTTTCACTTATTGGACTTTTGTTGACTTTCTAACATGCTAAATCACTTGTTTTAATTTCAATTAAATTGTTAGTTCATGTACAACATTGTTATTACATTTATTCGAAATATATATACTATTATATATATACTATATTCGAAATATATATATAAAAAAAATTCTATTTTCTCTAATACTTTATCCTATAATTATAAAAATATAAGAATGACTTCCCGAGTGAAATGGGTCGACCTTAGCAAAGATTTTGTCCAGCTAATGCTATTGGACAGATAAGTTTGCCGTGCAATTAAGCTAGCATCCTTTTGATGTAACCGATGATTTTGGGACCTGAAAGTTATTTTATGTTTTATAGAATATATATAAAATAATATATTTGATATAATAATAGAATTAAATTCTTTTAATTCTATTACTATCCTTTTCAATTATTCCTATTATTTGATTCTACTTTTATTTTTCAATTTTTTACTTTCACTGTTTTAATTTTTCCTGAACTTATTATTTCACTTTTTGCCAATTTTCCTTTTTTTTTTCTCTTAAACTTGTTTTTCGCATATACGATTACTTGCTCTTAACTTTTAATTTTAACTAGCTTATAACTTATAACTTTTCCTTTTCACTTCCTGCTTTTTCCTAAGCTACTAATCTTTGTTATATCACTTATCTTTTAAGTAATCTATGCTGCTATTCTTGTTTTAAATTTTCGTATTTCACTTATTTATTTTTTCACTTTCGTATTTTCACTTCTCTTTTAAGTAATCTAAGCTGCTATTCTTATTTTTAATTTCCGTATTTTATTGTTACTTACTTTTTCCTTTATTCGAGCGATCTTCGGCTCGAAAATCCGGCTGCGCCAATATGTTGTAACTAACTTTCGAGTGTGGTCTTCCTTCTAGTCTTTCAATTGTCCTCTGGACAATTAATAAAACTCCTTGTTGATTGATTTCGGTTAGCTTTTATTATTATTTCCTTTTTCACTACTTTTATTATTATTTCCTTTTTCACTACTTTTATAATTACTCTTATTTTACTCTGGGATATTTCTTGTGGACACCTTTTGTCCTTATTATCACTATTTTTAATTAACACTATTTTACAAGGAAGGGGAGGGAGGAAGGAAGGCGAGGGAGGTAGGAAGGGGAGGGAGGGAGGAAATGTGGGTGTCAAAACTGACAGACAGACGGACAGACCGACATATATAGCTCGGCGTGCTGACTGTTGCGATTGTGATGTGTTCCTCTGCCTTGATCTCTGCCCGCTTGTGTATCGTTTGTGGTACTTGAGTGTCGTTGTTTTTGTTTGCGTTTGGGGTGTACTCTTTGTTGTTGGAACTTTTATTTCTTTTTTATTGCTCTGATTTCATTGCTATGTGGTTGTTGTTCTTTTGTTGTTCAGCTGGCAGACGTATTTTTAGAAATTTTTGTTTTTACACGAATTTTGTTCTTGTTCTTGTAGGAGTTTGGCTTATGTTGTTTTTGTATACGATTGATTCTTGCTGTCTTGTTTTATTTTTAGGAATAGAAACGCTTGTTAATGATATTGAAGTGTAGACGAGAGGATTGAGTAGGTAAACCTAGGATGTTCCACTTATTCTTTTTCTTCATTGTATAGCTTCTGTTAGAATAAGCATTTGATGTCCGTGCGAGAAGAGTTAATACATCAAATATATGGATTTCTTTTTATACACATGAAGTAATATTTTGGCGAAGGTGTTTATGCTTTTGCGTTAGGAATATGCTTGGGTATGCTATACTTGTTTTTCTTTTATTTAATCTAGTTTTTATTTTATTTCTTGTTATATAGGTACTAAATGAACATTTCAAGTGAACTTTGGTTTGTAGCCTCATAGGTTATTACTAATATGGGTTATGTAATTTAATGGTTAGCTAATCTACCGATACACTTTTGAAGCAGTTTTCTGTATGAGTTTTGCTTATGTTATTGTTACAAATATTTCTCAGAATAAAAAAAAAAAAAAAACTTAAATTAGAACCATAATGTAAACAAACGCAATTAGTCAGTTAGAACATGTATAAACATGAACGAACTTGTTTATTAATAGGGATGGAGAACGTTACAAGAACGAACGTGTCGGAATTATTAAAACGTGTTGACGAGTTTTTAAGAACCCATAAAGAAATTTTGCTTGATGAGCATTTGGATGTAATGCTGGACTGCTACGCAAAATTAAGCCACTATAAACATCAAGTAATAAAGGAAACCAATCATGGAAAACACTATAAATCTTGCTGTTGGTCTTCGGATATATGTTTAGATGGACCAGATACGTGTGCGTGCTATATGTTGGTGAATAAAATCTTACGAATCAATAAATTAATGCTATTATATTCTAAATTGAAAAAATAAAAAAGAAATCTATTTTTTAAATTATAAATTAAGTGTTTATTTTATTTATTCATCCAACATTTTAGAATACAAAGTTTTTACATTTGATAATACATTGCTTGTGTTAAAATAAGTCAACCAGAACCTCCAAGCGAAAGTCGTCGGTATCTTCCTTCATTACTTTACACAAATAGTAAGCTTCGTTTGAGAATTCTTCTATTGTCTCATCGCTGATGTTGTTAAATCTTTGTGGTAGAAAAATGACATTCTCTTCCAACTCCATCAAAACTCGGGCTCCATACTTAGTTTTCGTTTTCCAAACATTTTTAATTGAATACGATTTGCTTGGCTCCATATCCTTAACTGCTAATGTGGTTTTTTGCACACTGTTGTTTCGATTGAAATCGTCCATAGCAGCGACGGAAAAAGTTGATGATCCTTGACGTTTCAGATTCATTTTCAAATTTGTTGTTTCGTAATTTCTTGATAGGTAGCACTATAAAATTGAAGAGCTATTAACTGCACCGATCGAAAGATGAACTAAAACTGAATATATGCAATCAAAGAAAATAGTATTTATGACAAGATATTTAAATTTTTAGTTTAGTTTGTAGTTAGAATTTAGAGAGCACAGAGAGAGAGAGAGAGAGAGTTTCACAATGAAAGAATCTTGGACAAAGAAGATGCAGTATGCAGAGTTGAAAAATCCATTTAAATCAGACAAGGAGTGGAATAGCTCTTCATCATCAAATATACCTTATAATAAATACAAATAAAATATAAATAAAATAAAATAATAAATAAAACACAATTTGATTTCATTTTAATAAACTTTATTCGTTATTTCTCCTAAAAAAAGTTAAATTATAAAGAAATTTTAGACATAAATGACCGCAGTTAAATGAATTATAATCTTGATGCTGAGTGTAGTTGTAACGTATTCCATCACCCAAGTATTGGATTACTTCATACGGTGGTTGCAAGTTTCCAAAACTATCAAAATATTCCTTTTGATTCTTGTTTTTATAATATGCTACCCAATGAGTACCAGGTCCCTCCGATCTATCAAGATTAACGATCCCACATTCTTCTTGATGAGGATGCCTTGGTAAGCTATCTCGCATAAAAATACCTCTAAAGTGTGGTAGATTCGTTGTATATTTCATTAGGTCGATATTTGTGAGGGCTCTGTTGGGTAGCTTCTTCAAAAGTTTTTTGGTTGAGGGCTATAATATAATCCCAATCCTTTTTTGTAGGGTTTAAGATACAAGCCTTTACCAATAGCAATTGCTTCCATAGTTTGATTATGTCGATTTGCTTCTTTTAATTGTTTTCTTGCAGAGTTGGCTTCATTAATTGCTTTCGCGATTGTAGCACCACCAGATGCCAAACCACCAACGGCTCCAAGAGCTGTTAAAATGGGTACTAGTGGTAGAAAACCTCCTACTTTGGGAATAGGTATAACACGTGGAATATCTATCAGGGATTTTTTACGTCCAAAAGACTTTTTGATTGCACCTTCTGCCATTTTAATAGCATTGGTGATATCTTCTGGTTTTCGTTGCTTGATAATTTTCAATGCATTTTTAACAGTTTTTGTAAAAATTTTCTTTACACAGCATTTTTTCACCTTTTTCTTTATTTTCTGCAGGTTCTTATTTAGCTTGTTTCCCATACCGAATTTGACTTTAGCTTTCATTGTTTTGGCTACTAACCATGCGTTTATTCGCTCACTGTATTTACTATCGTTTGATTTTGCTCTTTGCAACGCCTTTTCAGCTAATATCTTATCTGCTTCGTGACGCTCATCCAAGTTCTGTGTATTACTATAAGCAATGTCGTGCTCTCTACATGCAGCGCCCAGTGGATTGATTCCTTTCTCACCTCTTTCTAAGCGTTTTTTTAGTTTAGTTCCTGGACCACAAAATTGATAGCCCGGTAAATGAAGTTCAACTGGTAGAGAATTTATAGCTTTATTTAAAAGACCTCTTCCAATTACTGGTTGATTAAGACTGAAATTATTTTTATAATGGATGACCATTTTATATAACTCTGCAATTGAACTGTTTCGATATAAATGAATATAAAGGTGTGATTATTACGTATTTATATCATAAGCTAAAATGCGGTTCGTCAAGCAAGACAAAAATATTACTGTGAAAAATATGGATCTTGTTACTAATAATGCAACGAAACTCAGACACAGTTCCCTTCTGCCGAATTCAATTAGATGTCTTATTGTGGGACCCTCGAATTGCGGAAAGACTAATGTCATGTTGAGTTTAATAGAAAGTCCAAATGGCCTAAAGTTTGCCAACATATATTTGTACTCAAAATCATTATATCAACCTAAATATGAATATCTAAAACGGTTAATAAAACCAATTCAAAATATGGGATTCTTTACGTTTTCCGAGAACGAAGAAGTGCTCAAGCCGAATGAAGCAAAAACCAACTCAATAATGATATTCGATGACGTAGCTTGTGAGAAGCAAAACAACATTCGAGAATACTTTTGTATGGGCAGACACAAATCTATTGATTGTTTTTACTTATGCCAAACATATACAAGAATTCCCAAGCATTTGGTGCGCGATAATGCCAACATGATTATTATGTTTAAGCAAGATGAGATGAACATGAAGCACATATACAATGATCATGTCGGAACAGATATAGCTTATAAAAAATTTATTAATATATGCGGAGAATGTTGGAAAGATAAATATGGATTTCTTGTAATAAGCAAAGACGATCCAATTGATGGTGGACGTTACAGAAAGGGATTTGATACATACATTCACCTATAATATGGATGGTTACCATTATATTCATATTAGTATGCTACTTAGCTTTCAACTGATAACATTGATATAACTAAACTGTTAAAAAGGTGTTCAAAACTGTTCAAGAGCTGTTCAAAAGGTATTCAGAGCTGTTCAAAAGGTGTTCAGAGCTGTTCAAAAGGTGTTCAGAACTGTTCAAAAGATGTTCAGAGCTGTTCAAAAGCTGTTCAAAAGGTGTTCAGAGCTGTTCAAAAGCTGATCTGATATATTGTATGTTGTTGCAAAAATTGATGAGAAGATATTAAAAGACCTGATCAAAACTACACGTATATTAAAACAGAAATTTAAGAATATAAAATTAGGAAAAGCAGATTTAAAGAATGAATTAGAAAAGACATTTAGCCACATCACAAAACCTCTGAAAGAAATAGTTAAGCACTCCAATACAAATTCTAATAAGAATAAGCATAACATTAAAAACAATAACGTACCACTAAAAGTAAAAACAAGTACTCCAGCTAAAGCACGAAAAGTCGATTTTTCAAACGAAACTCTTATCAATAGTAATGACGATGAAGACGACGACTTTTTCTCTCAAATAGAAGATGCAGAAGATATAGTGAATAAATCAAGCGAAACTAAATTATTCTCTGAACTCGATACTACAAGCGACGATCCAAAATCTACTGAATCAATTCTCTATTCCGACTTAGAACAACAGAATCAGTTGGATACAACATATGGCCATATACGAGGGATCCGATGGTAAATGGCGAATCGGTAATAGCCCTTTCTCATTACGCGATGATAAAATAATAATATCCGATAATAGTCCGAACTTTACACCTGGATTGATTCAATTATTATTCAGCAAAGAACCATCAAACTATGACGATAAAGATCTACAAGCTTACAAAAGTATTTTAGTAAATACTAGTGCTCACAAACTTAATTTTAACAGCAATGCAAGGCAAAAGAAAGTAAAGCCTTCAAATACACCGACATCATAAAGCCATTATTCAGTGAGATAACGCCATTGACTACCTCACAAAATCAAACTAAGGGAAGCGGTTTAATGAGTGTCAACAAGCAAAAGCCAAACTATATATATTGGGATGATCCAAATGAGTTGGTAGATAGGTTAAGGCTATTAGTATCATCACAATCTGCAGGACACACCAATCACAACAACGAAATAGTTTCAATACTCGAAGAACTTAGGGAAGCTAATATAATTGCATAATTATCATATAAATAACAGCAATTTTCATAAATACATATAATTTTAAAATGAGCGTCGACAAGTTCGGTCATTATTCCATAGAGAAGTCATTAAACAATAAATTAAAAAGAAATTTTACAAGAGCCTTAGGATTCAATTTGGACAATGATAAAAACATGGATCTCCATTGGAAACGCTTAAGGAATATTAATGCTCCTGTAGAAGACAATGATGCAGTAACAAAATCATTTGTTGAATATAGTATGAATCGAATCAAAGTGGAATTTCAAAGAGAAAACAATTTACTAAAGCAAAATATTTACAAAGAAATCAAACAGACTCACATGCAAATTCAAGCAGAGAACTCATTGATAAAGGTAATATTCTCTCTGGGTATTTTCGATTAACCAAAGTAATTCACAAACTGCCATGGTATACTAAAGGTTTAAAAAAAATTTAAAATCTCCGCAATAAATTCCTAAATAAATTTAAAATTACTAATAATTTGGAATTTAAAGAAAAGTCTATGTTTTATTCTCGGGAATTCAATTTTTTAAATATTTTCCTATATAAACAATATATCTTGAACATTGAGAGTAATATCAAAATTAATTCCAAATCGTTTTGGTATTATATAAAAATTAAAACAGCTTCTACTGACATTCCGACTTTATTGTCGTTTGGTGGCAGAGATTCTTTTAGCCTTCAAGACTCTGTCAATTTATTTGCCGAATATTTCCGTTCAAATTTTGATCCAGAAAATTGTAACATTGATCCAAATTTGTTGGACCATATTGAACCATCTGTAGATTTCGGGAAATTTTTATTAGGTACAGATGATATTACAAGGGGCATTTCCTCACTGAAGTCTTCTCATCGACCTGATATTGATGGCCTGAGCTCTCGTATTTTGAAAGAATGTGTTACTTCTATTTCACATCCACTTTGTATAATCTTTAATTTATCTCTTACATCTGGACATTTTATTGATAGATGGAAAATTTCACACATTTTACCTATTTATAAGTATGGAAACAGACACTTGATTGAGAATTATAGACCTATATCTAAATTATCAAATATATCTAAAATTTTTGAAAAAATCATTAAACAAAAACTATATTTTTCTGTTAAATCTCTTCTTTGCGAGTGCCAACATGGTTTTGTACCTGGTCGGTCGACTACTACTAATCTTACTGTTTTTAACAACTATTGTATCAAAGCCTTCGAGGAACATTGCCAAGTTGATGTAGTTTATTCCGATATTTCGAAAGCCTTTGATAGAATTTCCCATAAAATCTTGCTACTTAAGTTAGATAAAATGGGATTAAATTCTACTTTCTTAAATTGGGTTACATCTTACTTAACCAATAGATCATCGTACGTAATTATTGAAAATTACAAATCCTTTTCATACATTGCCACATCTGGAGTACCTCAAGGTAGTATATTGGGGCCTCTGCTTTTCTTACTTTTTATAAACGATATTTCCTCATGTTTCCACTCTGTAAAATTTCTGCTGTTCGCGGATGACCTTAAAGTATTTTTTAAAATCAACTCGGTTTCTGATAGTATTTTAATGCAAAATGAATTAAACGTACTATATAATTGGTTCAAAATTAATAATTTTGTTCTTAACCTTAATAAGTGTAATCATCTCTCATTTCATAAAATTAGATCTCCAATATTAACAGTTTATACATTCAATAATATTCATATTAAATCTGTAGTCCAAATACGGGACTTAGGAATTCTATTCAATTCTAAGTTGACGTTTAATGAGCACATCAATAAGATTGTTATTAAATCTTATTCATTATTAGCTTTCATAAAACGAAATTCCGTTAATTTTTCTGATCCTTATACCTTCAAGAGTTTATACTCATCCATTGTCAGAACTCATCTCGAATATGTCTCCTTTGTTTGGAGTCCTTATTACACCACGCATATAAAACGTATTGAATCAATTCAGCGGAGATTTTTGAAATTTGTCTTACGCCGACAGTTCTCAAATCCATGTCCTCCTTACAGTACTCGTTGTCTTCTGTTAAATATTTGCCCGCTCGAACTCCGAAGAGATCATCATGCGGTCATGTTTGTGTATGATTTAATTAATGGAAATTTAAATTGCCCGTTTTTGCTTAATTTAATTACTTTCAATATTCCGATTAGACGTCTAAGATCTTTTGAATATTTCTATGTAAGTCAGTCAAATTCTAACTATAGTAGAAATGAGCCTATTAATAGAACTTTAATAACTCTTAACAATATTTACAAAAATGAAACCATTGATTTTTATATGCCTAGACATTTATTTTCTAATACTAGTTTAAATCTAATTAAACTTTCTATTTCTAGTCTGTAAGTAATATATGTATTAATCTGTTTCGAAGACTAAATAAATACAAATACAAATACAAATACAAATTTAAGAATATAAAATTAGGAAAAGCAGATTTAAAGAATGAATTAGAAAAGACATTTAGCCACATCACAAAACCTCTGAAAGAAATAGTTAAGCACTCCAATACAAATTCTAATAAGAATAAGCATAACATTAAAAACAATAACGTACCACTAAAAGTAAAAACAAGTACTCCAGCTAAAGCACGAAAAGTCGATTTTTCAAACGAAACTCTTATCAATGACGATGAAGACGACGACTTTTTCTCTCAAATAGAAGATGCAAAAGATATAGTGAATAAATCAAGCGAAACTAAATTATTCTCTGAACTCGATACTACAAGCGACGATCCAAAATCTACTGAATCAATTCTCTATTCCGACTTGGAACAACAGAATCAGTTGGATACAACATATGGCCCATACGAGGGATCCGATGGTAAATGGCGAATCGGTAATAGCCCTTTCTTATTACGCGATGATAAAATAATAATATCCGATAATAGTCGAAACTTTACACCTGGATTGATTCAATTATTATTCAGCAAAGAACCATCAAACTATGACGATAAAGATCTACAAGCTTACAAAAGTATTTTAGTAAATACTAGTGCTCACAAACTTAATTTTAACAGCAATGCAAGGCAAAAGAAAGTAAAGCCTTCAAATACACCGACATCATAAAGCCATTATTCAGTGAGATAACGCCATTGACTACCTCACAAAATCAAACTAAGGGAAGCGGTTTAATGAGTGTCAACAAGCAAAAGCCAAACTATATATATTGGGATGATCCAAATGAGTTGGTAGATAGGTTAAGGCTATTAGTATCATCACAATCTGCAGGACACACCAATCACAACAACGAAATAGTTTCAATACTCGAAGAACTTAGGGAAGCTAATATAATTGCATAATTATCATATAAATAACAGCAATTTTCATAAATACATATAATTTTAAAATGAGCGTCGACAAGTTCGGTCATTATTCCATAGAGAAGTCATTAAACAATAAATTAAAAAGAAATTTTACAAGAGCCTTAGGATTCAATTTGGACAATGATAAAAACATGGATCTCCATTGGAAACGCTTAAGGAATATTAATGCTCCTGTAGAAGACAATGATGCAGTAACAAAATCATTTGTTGAACATAGTATGAATCGAATCAAAGTGGAATTTCAAAGAGAAAACAATTTACTAAAGCAAAATATTTACAAAGAAATCAATCAGACTCACATGCAAATTCAAGCAGAGAACTCATTGGTAAAGGCAAAAATAGATAAAGACATTGAAAAAGTTAACAAAAATCATCAATTACTTGTTGCAGATAGTATTAAACAGATAAAGGTTGAATTTAAAGACGAAAACGATATACTAAGAGAAAAAATAGACAACGATATTAAGCAAGTCATACAAAAGTCTTCGGTCACTTGTTGAAAATAGTAATACTCAGATAAGGGATTATTTTAGAAACGAAATCCATATACTAGGTGAAAGAATACTTAAAGTCGTATTTCAACGACGATATATGTATGTATGTAAAACTCCGAAACAAGAAACAACACATGGGCAGTAATAACAAGAACTATGCAGATGATATAAGCAAAGGCTTGAGCGGTTTACAAGTTTCGTAAATGAAGAACTAAATAAAGGAAATTCAATAGCTGAAATAGAAGAGAAAATCATGGAGGAGACCCGAAAATCCAAAGTTGCATTAGGAGATAAAATGCTTCAGGAAATATAAAAATGAATAAAAACCCTAATATGTCTATGAAGAGCGGTTTACTAGAGGAGCTACACATGCAAGCTCGTAAGAACTTTAAGCGAAGGCGAGTAATAACCAAGGGAATAGATGATCTCTGGCAAGCAGATTTAGTGGAAATGGGTAGTTATTCTACATATAATGATGGATACCGCTTTCTTCTCAATGTAATAGACACATTCTCGAAATATGGCTGGACCCTTAAAATCCAAAAACGCTATTGATGTTACTAAAGCCATGAAATCCCTACTCGATTTAAGAAGAACACCAAGCAATTTACAAACTGATGACGGCAAAGAATTCTTCAACGGAAAATTTCAAAATTTAAGGAAAAAATATAACATCAACCATTATTCTTCGTACAGTGTTTTGAAGGCGTCAATTGTCGAACGTTTTAATAGAACGTTAAAGCAGATGATGTGGAAGGAATTTAGCTATTATGGATCATATCGATGGATTGACAAGTACAAAAGTTTGATCAACGAATACAATCATAAAAAGCATCGAACCATTAATATGACTCCAACTGAAGTGAATCGAGTTAATGAAAAGTTGTTATTAAATACTGCCTACAGCAACTTGAAAATATTTAGAAAGCCAAAGTTTCGGATAGGAGATTATGTGCGCATAAGTAAATATAAACACATTTTTGAGAAAGGCTATACACCGAACTGGACAACAGAAATATTCAAAATTAAAAATATAAGAATTACAAACCCAACAACGTACATTCTTGAAGACTATCAAGGGAATCCAATTAGAGGAGGATTCTACGAAAGTAAACTACTGAAAACAAAATATTCCAGCATATATCTGGTGGAAAAAGTTCTTAAAACTAAAGGCAGGCAAATTTTTGTCAAGTGACTAGGATTTAACAATGATCACAATTCTTGGATCGATAAAAATGAAATTTTATAAAATTGTAATAAATATATTTTTTAAATATGTATATTGTTCATATAGTAATAACATTATTATTATTATTAAAAAAAATTCTAAATAAAAAAGATTGCATCTGACTTTTCATTTCATTACTCAACCAACTTTCAAGATGTAAATAACTCTTACTTTAAGTGGAAATAAATCCATTTTATCGGCTAATTATTTTCCACACATAGATTAAGAGGGAAAATATGTTTGGTCTCGTAGACTTTCATACTTATCACACTATACCAAATGTTGATTACGAAAATAATTTATTTCACATTGGCGATCGTATCATTGAGATTCCTGTCGGTTCATACGAACTTGACGACATTGCTGAATTTATTTAAAATAAATATTTTAGTATAGATCCAAATGAGAAACTGGAAATATCCGCCAACCCCAATACACTGCAAGCAGTCGTAGAATCCAGTAAAAATAACATTTTCTTTAATAAGGAACGCACCATTGGGTCACTATTGGGTTTCAGTAAAAAAGTATTGGAAGCAGGAAAACTGCATACATCAGACTTACCCGTATATATAACGAAAATAAACGCAATACACATTTGCGACATAATTAGCGGCGCCTACATTAACAACATACCAGCTCATACAATCCATATGTTTGCATTAAATGTTAGTCCTGGCTATAAAATAGACGAGATCCCTAAAAATGTAATCTATTTGCCAGTAAACACCAGACAGATAAGTTCAATTACTGTGAAAATCGTTGACCAAAACGGTAATCTAATTAATTTTTGTGGAGAAACCATAACACTCAGACTTCACCTCAAACCGCAGGAGCAATGATTGTGTATAATAAAAGCGCATACCCAGGTGCAACTACATTCACTTCTTCTTTGCCATTTGAACTGACAAGGTCGTCAAAGGCGCAAACACATCAAAACGCTCTACAACGTAAAAAGCTGTCATTTGAAAATAAAGAGTTTCTAAAATCTTTGGGCTTAAAACTAAAGACAAACTGAAATTAAAATGAGTCAAATACTTGATGTTTTACAAACGCCGCTCTACGATGACAGTATTATTAAAAAGGAATACCATAGCTATTCACCATATTTACAATCATATAACAGCAACGACGAGATACGGATAGCCTTTCAAAATCAAGATCTTTACCTTCTACCCAGTGAGAGTTTAATTTACATTGAAGGTACAGTTACTCTAGAAAATGGAAACGCAACAACCAATGTAAAATTAAAAAACAATTGTGTTGCATTCATGTTTGATGAAATTCGGTATGAAGTTAATGGATTAGAGATCGATCGTACGCGTCACTTGGGTGTAACTACAACAGTAAAAAATTATGTCTCATTAAATTCGATTCAAAGTAACATGCTCAAAAATGCTGGATGGTTTTCAAAGAATGAACTTGAAATAAAGAAGGGATATTTTAATTTCTGTGTACCATTGAAAATGCTATTGGGATTTGCTGAAGACTTTAACAAAATTATTTTAAATTCTAAACATGAACTTATACTACTGAGATAGAAATCCGATGAAAATGCTGTTTATTCAACTGTTGCCACCGAAAATATAAAATTAACTATAAGTAATATCACATGGAAAATTCCTCATGTACAGTTGGCTGATTTTGCAAAACTACAACTCTTTCAAACGATCCAAAGTGGAAAACCTTTATTAATGGCATTCCGTAGTTGGGATTGTCATTTCAATCCGGTACTCACTCAAGGCAACAATCATCTGTGGAATGTAAAATTATCACCGCAGAATGAAAGACCACGCTTCATACTTATTGCCTTTCGACGAGATCAAAAGTTTCAACATTGCCATTTAACCGATGTAAAAGTACACTTAAATTCTGATACATATCCCTATGATGATCTCAATCTGAATTTTGACCGTGATCGTTATGCTCTGCTTGATGATATGTATTTGAAATTTCAACAAAATTACTTTGCACGCGATTCCCAACCTCTGTTGCTGCCTGAAGACTTTAAAGAAACAGCTCCGATAATAGTGGTGGATGTAACTCATCAAAACGAAGCGATAAAAACTGGACCAATTGATATTCGAATTGAATTTAAAACATCAAAGAATTTTCCAGCCAATACATCAGCTTATTGTATACTTATACACGATTAGTTGATTGAATACACTCCAGTGACTGGCGAAATTAAAAAAGTTGTCTAAGTGAAATGGAGCAACAAAAATTTGTAACCTTGGATGTGCAAGGCTTCAAAGGAAATTTTAATGAGTTTATAGTTAAAGAGTTGGCAGTAACCTTCAGCTTTAGTGAATCATCAAACCACCATTTGAGTTTAGAGACTTATCTTTAAAATATAAAAAGCAGGCGAATTGGCTGTATCACAATCACCATGGATTTCGTTGGAACAATGGATCTATCTCTTTTAATAGCGTTGAGAATTTCTTGAAATTAAATATTAAACATAAACTTGTATATGTGAAAGGAGTTGAAAAATCTAAATGGATTGAAGAAATCTTGGGGAAACCTGTATTGAATGTAGAAGAATTTGGCAGCGAGAATCTGGAAACTCTAAGAGATACATACTTACTACAAAGAATATGCCATTCCCATAATGGACACTGCGCGCTGGAAAATGCAATCCTACTCCGAAATTTCATCGATAATAAATAAAAGATTATAATGCAATGCAAAAGATTTAAATGCAAATATACAATTTTATTCATTGAAAATAAATGTTTTTCTTAAATCTATTTACAAATTTTTTTTCTTAAATCTATTTACAAAAATTTTACTGAACCATCCGAGATATTCAAATTAATTTAATACTACTATATAGTACTAATATATACTACTAATATATAGTATACATTTTTGGAGCTAATTCGTATATTCTAATGACACAACCTGAGCTAAATACTTGTGAGAATACCTCGGACAACCTTTACTTTTGTAAGGGTAATAAACCTTGGAGACCCGTAACAGAGAAAACCTGTGAAATTGCATCCCTGAAAGGATCTCGGTGTGGAGATTGCATCTTTGAAGAAATTCACCAACAGAGCTATTGGAAGGAGCTGTCGAATAATTAATGGGTCTTCAAAATATTTCATAACAATTTACTGTACGTGGATTGTGGTGTTAAAAAACAAAATTGGATTAATAATCCTTTACAAGGAGTTTTAGAGTTGAAACCTGAGTGTACGGCTATTCTTGATGGTATTACTTTGAAATCGTTCCAGCAATATGCCTCTCGAATCAACATTGCAAGCAAAGCAATATCATGGTTAAGCGACTTTAGTTCCATCAACGAAATCAATGTAAAACTACCGCAGACGATGGTACTGACCAACAGCTTGGATATCAACCATCTAAGGACACGTCTTAGCCCTCTCAAAGAAGCACACGTGGAATTAAAGAGTCTAAAATTTCACACAATGAGCGGACACACATCCTTGTTACTTATTGTGTTAATATTAGCTATAGTACTTATTCTGTATATAAAATCAAAATGCTGCAGTAATAGTAAAACAATAAGTATCGATTTTTCTCCCCTTGCTCTTTCTGTTCCCCGGCAGAATGTTCAAATATGAACACAGATTTGTTTACGAGAAGCAAGGCGGATGGTCTTATCATCGCACTATGACGACACTATACGAGCGGTCTTATCAACGCAGAGCGATAACTACAAGAGAGCATCATTTCTGACTAGCTGATATGCAACTATTATTAGGGTAATTTATGTATTTAGGAGTCTTTTATTATTAACTTATTATTAAGAATTTATTATTATTATTTATTATATATATTTATTTATTATTATTATTATTATTAAGAATGGAAAAAGGAACCAATTAATGGTTCTAAGATAAATGTAATGTAGATGTAATACATATGTAAATTAAGATAAGGAAAATGTATAAAAACATTTAATATTTTTTAGAATTTTAGAATTTTAGAAATAAAATCAGTATTAAAAGAGTATTCAAAGTGTAATCATTTACACATTGTGTTTTTCAGAACAAGTTTCAACGACGTTTAACCCTCCAAAATTGGTGAGTTAAACTCCGTTTAATTTATCTTTTTAATAGGGAAAGAAACAGCTGTTTCTTTGGTGTACAGACATTTACCTTTGTTCAAAACTATGCTAATAATGTTGTTTATTTGCACCAGAACATTCTTTGTAAAAAGGAAAATATTGACAGGTGCTGCCAAAATAGGTTGAAACATCAACTTATAGTAACCAGTATAGGCTAAACTTCCGAGGCGTTTAACTAAACTTCCTTTAAATGACGTTTAAACGAGCACTGAAAAACTGGTCCTAAGTTCTGGTAGCTTCACTTTTCCGCTTATAACACATATTTTGTGTTATAGTGAGTTTTATATATGTATGTACTAATTCTTTATAATTAATTAATTTCTTTATAGTAAATAACCAATTCATTAATAGTTTTTTATTATTAAGCCATATTATTAAGCCACACATATTTTGTGTTATAGTGAGTTATATATATGTATGTACTAATTCTTTATAATTAATTAATTTCTTTATAGTAAATAACCAATTCATTAATAGTTTTCTATTATTAAGCCTGACTTAGTCAAATGCAATAGCTGACAACCTTAATTGTACACGGTTGTACGAAATGATTCGCGAAGACTTCATACACACCGTTCAATATAAGGGACAACATTTGAAGCTACCGAGAGATCTCCGTCTCCATTTGAAGAGTTGTTATTAAATGGTAAGTGACACATATCCAACCGAACTTTAGACGCATTTTTCTCTTTTGGCTGTTGAGTTCGTAATCGGGTGGCTGGTTGAGTGTTGATTCAATTCACCTGATCGTCTCCCGGCGATTACCCCATTCGGTTTCCCTACTACTATCAACCGCATCAGCTTTCCCGACTACGGTCAACCGGCTTCGGCTTTCCTGACTACGGTGAAACGGCTTCGGCTTTCTCGACTACAATCTCACGGCTTCGGCTTTCCCGGCTCCGGACAAACCAACCACTGATGGTTTGCTTGCAGAAGTGTAATCAGACAAACCCTTAGTGGTTGCGCGACTACAGTATACCGAACACGCGAATCGTAGCGAATTGGTTGCATACCTTTAAGCAACTGTTGTATGTCGCGATCGCAATTTCCAGTTCCGGGAAATAAGAACTTTCAAGGCCAGTATTATTGTTTTTATAATACTACTCCGCGAGTGTGTCAAGGCCAAGTTCACATTAATGCAACCACAGCACTTTGCTTGGTAAGCCCGAAGCTTTAGCTTCATTTGTTTTAGTCAAGCTTTGGTTTAATGAACTTCGAAAGCTAAGGTAACAACCAGAACCCTTCGCATAAAATGGATTGTGGAAGCTAGCTTTCAGTAGCAAGCTTCCAAACCATAAAATCGCTTGGTTTGAAAAACCAACGATCAGAACTCACACCCGCAAGAATTAAATTGGGAACGATTTTCTTCCGCGTGTTGATTCTGCGAATATTACAATTTTAATATTGCGAAATAATGGAAATTGCGAAACACGGCATACCGACCCACTTCAGTTCGGTCGACATCTGTGTCGACCGAGCTAACGTGGAATCTAGAAAAGATTCCAAAGACAGTTTTTTGTAAATATCGAAACGAAGAAGTCGTTTATCGTCGCGTATAAAGTCGCGCGTTAGTTTTGTAATAAGTGTAGCATAAGAGTAGTGTGTAAAAATAATAGTAATAAAAATATAAGAATAGAAATCCAAAAGAAGGAGTTTCATTCGTTGTACAGAGGACAACGATACCAGGAAGGAAGACCACACAATTAAAAAGATAAATACAACATATTGGCGCAGCCGAAATTTTCGAGCCGAGGATCGCTCGATAAGGAAAAAAGTAAGTAGAATGAGATATTTAAATAATCAATATCTGAATAGTTTAGGGAAGACAGGAAGTGAAACAATAATTTAGAAATAAAGTTGCCAGGAAATTTCAAAAAGTGAAATAATAATGTTAGGATTAAATTGAAATCGAAAGTATAAGAGTGACCAAATAAAATGAAAATACAACTTTAAATTACCTTGAATATGTGTGAAAAATTTAAGTGGAAAGTATCTTTAGAATAAAATAAATTAGAACACGACATACCTTATCGGTTACATCAAAAGGATGCTAGCTTAATTGCACGGCAAACTTATCTGTTTAATAGCATTAGCTGGACAAAATCTTTGCTGAGGTCGACCCATTTCACTCGGGAAGTCATTCTTATATTTTTATAATTATAGGATAAAGTATTAGAGAAAATAGGATTTTTTTATATATATATTTCGAATATAGTATATATATAATAGTATATATATTTCGAATAAATGTAATAACAATGTTGTAGATGAACTAACAATTTAATTGAAATTAAAACAAGTGATTTAGCATGTTAGAAAGTCAACAAAAGTTCAATAAGTGAAAAGCAGATGTGCAGGAAACGTATAATATTTAATTCAAGGAGAATGTTTGGAATCCAAATTCAAAAATTACAAATTTACAGAATTAGTTACTGTAATTAGCAAATTGGCGAAAATCAGAGTGACTTTATTAACTTAAATAATTTTTATTTAACGTGGTAAAGTTCTTTCAATAACAAATAAATTTTTGCTTTCAATAACAAATTAATTAATAGTATCCAGGCTAGCAGCGCTAGCTGCAAGACAATAAATAAAATAAATTATGCTTAATTGCAAGAAACTCATTGCAAAAAGAAGTAGGTCATAAACTTGAACTTGAACTTCAAGCAAGGCCAGAATTGTCAAACTAAAAGCAGCAGCTGGTAGCAAAAACAATACAAAAACCAAAGACAATAAACACAAAAGTACGTCAGGCAACGGGCGAGCATAATTAAGCAACGAGCTCGGATTACACAAGAAATTAATAAAAGAAGCAAAACAACAGGCGTACGAATGTATAGCGAATGTTTACAAAGCGATGGAAAAAAAAGGGTGTCAATGAGCCGTATTAAAGCTGAGTAAGCAAAAGTTAATTGCTTTTAGAGAATCAATTAAAGTTTTAATTGACTCCGAAAATATCCAAATATATACTTATAATAATAAGTATAGGATAATTAATGGCCGAATCGCTACAAGAACAAGCATATTTAGCCTTAGAAAGGAACCATAAGGATCTAATAAGGCAAATAGAAGACCTTGCATCAAAGCTTTGGTCAAACGCAGTCACCAGATTTGAGAGGTGAAGGGTATAAGTTCATACAGTCGTGCGAGTTGGCTACAAATGAAGCAACTGAAGCAAATACACCACTTTACATAGAATGCATCAAACAAAGATTATATGGAGACGCTTATGATCTTGTAGGCACACAACATGTCAACACTCTAGAGGAATTATACCTAGCGATACGAAGAGTCTACCTACCAACAGCTGCATTAGACGTAACGTTGTCAGAACTCCAGAATTGCAGCCAATTGCACAATGAGGACGTTCGGCAGTTCGCAAGACGCCTCAACATGAAAAAAACACAGGCATTGCAAATAGTGAAAGACACATATAAGGGAGTAGGTGACAGCGCACTTGTATCCATGGTAACGACATCGGCAAATAAGGCGTTTAGAACAGGGTTAACAGATGCAACGTTACGAACGCACATGTTAAATGTGAGAGGGAAGAGTATTGAGGAAATGACTGAAATAGCAGTAAACACGCTGGTGGAAATACAAAGAAGTAACTCCATTCATCAACCCAATATTACACCAATATTTAATATGAATTCCATCGAACCCTATACAAGACCTCCTGTAAATAATCGCGTGGGTTACCAGAGACCAGAAGAAAGGCTTAACGTTTCGAGAGCACCACAAGAGAAAATAATTTGTTCATTCTGCAATAAACGTGGGCATACGCGAGAAAAGTGTTTAACTAGGGAAAACACCGTACTGCCAAAAGTGTTTAAAATATGGACACGAGACGAACTGGAGGTGCAACAACAGAAGCGGTCAGAGCAACGTAAATCAAGGGTCTAATAATCGGAACCAGGGAAATCAACAATGGAACAGACCACAGCAGAATTGGCAATCTAACCATGTCCAACCGAATTGGCAACCAAACCAACCGGAGCAAAATAGGCAACAAAAACAAGTACAATCAAACTGGAAAGAACAACAGAAGAATCTCGTGAACCCAAAACCGAATCGCCGAAGGGTACGAAGGACATATAGTAGCGAACTGTACAGCAAAAAAAAGTTGGGAGACTCTGCAGAATAATCAGCAGGGAAACCGGCAAGGGCCCAGACAAGGCCAATAATCTGGGACCCCAACCATAATAGAAATTTAAGGCCAAAGGAAGTAGTAACCGTACGTCCAACATCGGAAGAGATCGTGGATACGTTACAGACTTCAGATATATTAGGAGCTAATAAAGCTAAAAATATGGGGTACAATTTTAATAATAAAATAAAAATTATCAGACAGAATGATAAAGTAAATGCTTTAAATGAAGCAGTCAGTAAAATGACGAATAAAGCAAACAAAATAATAGAAATGGGAGCACAGTTTTTAATAATCACCTTGCTAATTATACAGTTAGCATGTACCTCGATTGTAAAAACAATGTGTCTCAATTTTCAACGTTATAAAGCAAGGAGCGATAGTCTTAATATATCAGAATATATTACAGATATAAAGGCACTTGCCAATAAAATAAAACCAGTAAGAGAGCTATATTCGGCCTGGCCGAATCTTAGATACCCTACACCTAAAAGTTTTAAAAAAAGTGCCGAAGCTAGGGTGGGGCGGTGGTGGCGGTCCACTCTGGGCGGCACAATGTCGGGGGCGGCAGTTGTGGAAATCAAGTATTGACTTATTGCATTCTAGGCATTTTTGGGGCTACAAGTTGATTAACCGTCCCGGGGTCCATGAGACCTAGCTACGCCTCTGTATAAATAGTAGGCGTGGTAATTACCTTTTTCAAAACAAAATAACTAGCTTAGTTGTTTTATAATTGTGTTCATTTAAACTTTATTTCCGTGGTAATAAACTTTTTTTCATACTGCTATACTGTATATGTAGTATAAAAGTGGGCGGAAACCGCACCCAGTTTTGATGTAATAATGTTTTTTTGTAAAACAATTTGTTATCTAAAGTTTTATTCAGGAAGTTTATATATTTAACAATATAACCCTCTTTTGCCTGTGTAACCTAAAAGTGGGCGGATCACGCCCATTCACGGATAATGCTACTCTATACCCAGGAATGAAATTTTGTTGTAATAGCTCAAAAATTAACGCTGATATCACATTTTTAATAAAAAATAGGCGTGGCCGTGGACCGATTTTGCCCATTTTCAATACCAACCTGCCCACCACATAAAACAATATATCTGCAAAGTTTCATCACGATATCTTCATTGGTTCTCCTGTGATCGTGATTTCAACAGACAGACAGACAGACAGACAGACAGACGGACGGACATGGCTAAATCGACTCAGGAGGTCACGCTGATCAAGAATATATATGATTTTCTATACCTATCGTCTCTAGTTCTATGCGTTACACATTTCGTTACAAAGTGAATATACCCTTACCTTAAGGTGTAGGGTATAATAAAAGTATTAGCAAAATTAAAAATTTTTATGACACAATTACAGGACAAGAACACAATACGTTCGTGGTTAACGAATAATTTGAATAATAATTATAAAAATACCATAAAGGAAGTATCCAACTGGGATTCAACCACGTTAAGTGATGTGTTCATTGAAATACCTTGTGTAGAGGCGAGAAATGGAAAACTCATTTTACTGGTGGATACAGGAGCGGATACAAGCCTAGTAAAAGAATGCGCATTAAAGGAAGATGCCATCATAAATGAAAAGGTTAAAAAAGAATTAAGTGGAGCATTTGGAGGCTGTATAACCACAATAGGGTCCACTAGCATATACCATGATGAGGTACAGCCCTTACGTTTAACGCTACACGTTGTGTCACTTAAACAAGGGGTACCGGCGGACGGCATACTGGGTAGAGACAACATGTGGAACAGATCCATTATAAACACGCTCAGTAAAAATTTAACACTATTTAATGACACAAAAGAATTTATAATTAAGTTGCCATTGCTAGGCATCAAAAACATAGACAATAAAACATCCAAAAATAATATAACAATTGAAGCTAGAACGGTTAGAATAACACCGTTTAAAATTAAAACTAAAGTTATGACTGTGGTAGTGCATAAACAAGACATTGTACCAGGAGTATACCTGGGAGAAACACTAGCAAATGTGGAAAATAAAGAGGTCAAAGTACCAATCCTAAATTCAACGGCAAAAGATTTCATTCTTAGTGACAACTTTGTACCGAGATTTAGTGATTTCCACAAATATAAGCTAAGTGAGGTTTCGGACAATCAATGGACTACCATCAATAGTATAAGTAATGCAGACATGGCGCAACGGATGAATGTTTTAATGAACGATTTAGAATTGGATCCTTCCTTAAACCAAGAGGAAAGAGAATCCATAACAAAATTATGTGCGAAATATAATGATATTTTTCTTTTAGAGGGTGACCAATTGACGTACACCCCAGTAATAACACATAAGATTCCAATAAAGGTGAATCAGCCACCAATTAACCAAAAACAATACAGAATTCCTCAGACACATAGAGAAGAGATGAATAGACAAATTCACAAATTACTAGAGGAGAATTTAATATCTCCAAGCGTATCTCCATGGAACTCCCCACTACTTCTAGTTCCAAAGAAGAGTGGAAAAGATGGAGAAAAGAAATGGCGCTTAGTTATAGATTATAGGAAGTTAAATGAGGCCACAATTAAACAAGTTTTTCCGCTGCCTAGAATAGATGAGATATTGGATCAGTTAGGCAGTAGTAGATATTTTTCGACGTTAGACTTGGCAATTGGGTACCACCAAGTCCTAATGGATCATGCAGACAAGGAAAAGACCGCATTTAGTTCAGCGTTAGGACATTTTGAGTTCAACCGAATGCCTTTCGGGTTAACCGGCGCCCCAGCGACGTTTCAACGTCTTATGAATCATATTCTGACAGGACTCCAGGGTATGGATTGTTTTGTTTATTTAGACGACATAGTCGTATATGCAACAAACCTGGGACAGCATGAAGAAAGGTTAACTAAGGTTTTCGAAGTCATTAGGGAAAAGAACTTAAAATTAAACATTAGCAAATGCCAATTTCTACGACGAGAAGTCGTATATTTAGGGCACAAGTGTTCAGAACATGGAGCACTTCCAGACCCTAGCAAGGTGGAGTGCGTTAAAAACATTCCGCCTCCTAAAAATAAAAAGGAAATACAAGCCTTCCTAGGCCTTGTTAATTATTATAGAAAATTTATACCAGGAACCGCAAAAATAGCACTTCCCATTAACAAATTGTTAAGAAAAGACGCTAAGTTTGTCTGGGCAGAAGGTGGCTGTCAGAAAGCGTTTGAACAGTTAAAAGAATCGGTCATGTCACCACCAGTGTTAGCATATCCAGATTTTTCAAAGGAATTTCTTTTAACTACCGACGCAAGCAATGAAGCTTTAGGCGCGGTCTTTCTCAAGGTAACGTAGGCGAGGATAGGCCAATAGCTTTCGCTAGCCGAGCACTAAGCGACACAGAACAAAGATATTCCACGATAGAAAAGGAATTTTTAGCAATAGTCCGGGCGACAAAAAATTTCAGAGCATATCTCTTAGGCCGACCTTTTAAAATATTTACTGATCTCCAACCGTTAAAGGGAATAGCGAATTTAAAGGATCAAACTTCTAGACTGGCAAGATTCAGACACAAGTTGTCAGAGTATGATTTCGAAATCATATATAAGCCAGGCACCACAAGGGATACCAACGCTTGAGTACTTCACAAGCAGAAACTCAGGCGGTAACCGCATATTCAATCATCAACCTATAGGGTTGAACAACAACATGTGATGAACTCCAGTACAAATTGAATAGGGGTTCAACAGCGGCCGTTCCGAACACAGCTACCACCACCCTACAATCACAGTTATATACAACAAATCAAGAAGAAGACATTAATACAGCGAGGTGTACATCAACGGCAACATCGAAAGCAACAGCAACGTGTACTTCAGCTTCAAGGTGTACATCAACATCGTAATCATCATCAACAACAACATCAGCATCAACGTCAAGACCAATATCAACGTCAAGATCGACATCGACGACAACAACAACGTAATATTTCAGTATACACTACATCTACTATATTGTACTGTTGCATATAAAAAAAAGACCCAACACAAATTATTGTCATTACACTCGCACTAGATTAAGTACTACTAAGTAGTATTGAAAGGAAAAACCCATACTACACAGAAGCCCACCCACTATTTCAACAAACAATACATGTACAAGAAAAATTTAATATCGTTTTGTACGATACTAAATTTTTCCTCCCCCAGGGTGGAGGGATGTTGTATGTCGCGATCGCAATTTCTAGTTCTGGGAAATAAGAACTTTCAAGGCCAGTATTATTGTTTTTATAATACTACTCCGCGAGTCTGTCAAGGCCAAGTTCACATTAATGCAACCACAGTACTTTGCTTGGTAAGACCGAAGCTTTAGTTTCATTTGTTTTAGTCAAGCTTTGGTTTAATGAATTTCGAAAGCTAAGGTAACAACCAGAACACTTCGCATAAAATGGATTGTGGAAGCTAGCTTTCAGTAGCAAGCTTCCAAACCATAAAATCGCTTGGTTTGAAAAACCAACGATCAGAACCCACACGCGCAAGAATTAAATTGGGAACGATTTTCTTCCGCGTGTTGATTCTGCGAATATTACAATTTTAATATTGCGAAATAATGGAAATTGCGAAACACGGCATACCGACCCACTTCAGTTCGGTCGACGTCTGTGTAATAATAGTAATAAAAATATAAGAATAGAAATCCAAAAGAAGGAGTTTCATTCGTTGTACAGAGGACAACGATACCAGGAAGGAAGACCACACAATGAAAAAATAAATACAACACAACCAAATTTCTACCTTCTGTCCTACCAGTGTATGACATTTTTAGTCAACCACGACTTTTCCTTTCATACCACAAACGAGTTTAGTGATGCGAGAGTAACCAGACGTGTTTTCTTGGTCTCCGCCGTGGCTTGCGTTTTTCATACGATTAATCGGTCATTTGATCGCGTTCTTGTGCATAATAATTTCAACCACAACTTGGAAGTTGGCATACAATTGAATTAGTGTATTTTATAACATATGGATATCAAAAGTATTTAAATAAAAGAATAAACATTTTTCCTGGTGCTAAATTTATTGGAGTTAATATACATACATACATACTCGAACAATACACCCATTTCTGTGGAACATGAGTAACGGTTCTTCCTCTCACGAAGTGGTCAACACACGCTCTAAGAAAGCTCAGTCTGCAGTACTTGGCGCTGTGACGTCGGCTCACTCCACCAAAAATACGGTAAAGGTGAGCGAAGTACATAACATGTCGCTCACAGCACGTGAACTTGAAGAGCATCTACATAAGCAAGCCGACCTTCTGCTGAGTCGCTTCTCAGTAGAATTGACCTGTCATCGGAAAGAGCTCTCTGATCAAGTGAAACAGATTGAGAAGAACATTATACAGAGATTGAACGCTTTCGACGAATCTTTGAAAGATCTACAGCAGCGCGTGGTATGTGTGGAGGAGCAGAGAGGTGATTGTGAGCAATTAAAAGCAGATTTTGTCACAGCCAAAGAATCGTTAGCTAAACTGGAATTGAGGTGTGACGCAGCTGAGAGACGCAAAATTGAGTGCGATGCAATACTTGCAGGCGTTCCCAAACTTGATGATGAGGACTTAAGCAAAATTTTTAATACGTTGGGCTGTGCTGTGGGATACACTATGCTTGCTGCTGTCTCAATTTTTCGTCCACCACAGCAAAACCGTGATCTGGATCCACCCATTATCATCAAATTTAATTCGTTGTCCGAGAAGAACGCAGATTTTAAAGCTGCTGCTAATTTTCGAAAACGAGAGGCTCGTCAGCTCCGGCTTTCAGACGTCGGTATGGAATCTACTAAAAGCATATTCCTGAATGAGAGCTTGACGTGGCCAAATCGCTTGATACTCCAACTTGCTGTCAAGTTAAAACGTAACAACCTGATTTATGCAGTTTTCACGAGGCGTGGCGTTGTTACCGTGAAATCGAGGAATAACAGCAGCTGGACAACCATTACACATGCTGGCACATTGCAGGCTATGGTGGATAGCGGCCAAGTCGACGATAACCATCAATGAAAGCCTCACATATATATCATCACTTACAGTTCGTATTAAGTATCTTATTACTTTGTTGCAAAAATTTGTTGCCTATAATTTTCACATTTATTTTCTTGCTATGTACTTCTGTCTTACTTAATCTATCTTATCATTTTTATTTTTCCACTACTTCTCACCACTATGGAACTCCTGCGACCGACAACCTGGATACATGTATTCCAATCTTAAGTGGGTACTATATCAAAACAAGCCGAATGTACTGGTGATTGTTCTCCTTGTCCAATGTCTGTCATGAATACAGATATCTCTAATAATGGAAGTTCCAGTGCCTGCGTGTATAACATGGTGCATGTGTTTTGTAGACAAAGTGATGGTCTCAAGATCTGCCATATTAATGCACAGAGTCTAAATAAGAAAATTGACGAATTTAGATATATCTTTGAGAGGTCTGATATAGATGCTGTATGCATCTCTGAAACATGGTTTAACTCTACATTGCATGATGGCCTGCTTTCAATTCATGGTTATCGATTACTTCGGAATGACAGACTGTCGCACGCAGGGGGCGTTGCAATCTATATCAGAAACAATATCTGCTGTAAAATGAAACTCAAATCACCCCCAAACTCAACTATAGAATATATATATGTTGAAATTCATTCCGAAGTTGACAAGTTGCTGTTGGGTTCCGTCTATAGACCAAATTGCCAAGTAAACATGGATGAGTTTTTTGACACCATTCAAAACTTAATGCCCTGTTATCTGAACATTATTATCGTCGGGGATCTAAATGGTAACTTACTCGTTGACAATGTCTTAACCGACCGCATGTGTAGTCTCGCTCTATACCCGGTAAATGTCGACGTACCTACACACTACACATGTACTAATGATACCCTTATTGATGTCATTTTTGTGTCCGATAGAAATAAAATCCGATTCTACGACCAATTATCTGCACCCCAATTTTCGCGACATGATTTACTGTTTCTCGTGTACGATTTTAGACTTAATTACCTTTCTGGCTCATTTACCTTTCGAAGCTTTAGAGATATCAACATTCCTGGCCTATGCCCAGATATTGCACTTGTTAACTGGAACGCTATTCACACAATGTTATCAGTCAATGATCAAATAAATTTTATTAATCAGGAAATCACGAAAGCTTTTGATAAGTTTGTTCCCCTAAAAAGAAAGGTTGCAAAATGCCCTGACAAGCCCTGGTTTTCTAATACAATTAAGAAATTGATTTCACAGCGGGATATAGCGTTCAAGCGTTGGAAGCGATTTAGACTAGCGGCTCTGTATCTGAAGTTTACTCAAGCTAAAAGATTAGTAACCAAAGCCGTCAAAAAAGCCAAGCGTGCATACTTCAGTACCAAATTTTCGTCTGCCGTTAGTACCAAGCAAACTTGGAACCGAATCCGTGATGCTGGTTTTATAAAAGATTCTAGATCGTCGTATCAAGTTGACGTAAACTGTGATGCACTTAACAACAAATTTCTTAATATTAATGTACCTCAAATTAGTGTTAACCATTATATGACCAGCAGCTTCCGCTCGCTTGGACCCTCCAATCCAGTAGTTGATTTTTGTTTCAGATGCGTGAATGGAAAAGAAGTTCTAGCGAGTCTAACAAGTCTTAAATCCAATTCCGTCGGACTTGATGGCATCTATCCCTCCTTCATCAGACTGATAACTGCTGAATTACTACACGTCATAACGTACACTCTTAATAGGATCTTTACGGCCTCAACATTTCCGAATGCCTGGAAAGTCGCTAAGGTTATTCCAATCCCGAAATCCGATAACGATTTTCGTCCAATATCGATCCTCCCTTTCTTATCCAAAGTTTTTGAAAAAATAGCATTTAACCAAATATCTGAAATGTGTGCAGAATATACTCTAATCTCTGAAATGCAGTCGGGCTTCAGAAGTGGACGTAGCTGCATCACTGCTTTAATTGAGGTTATTGAGGATGTGCGCTTGAACATTGAGGTTGATAAAGTCACCTTTCTTATACTACTGGATCACTTTAAAGCATTCGACTCAGTTGACCACAATAACTTACTTACAAAGCTTTCACGCATGTTTGGATTCTCGTCATCAGCAGAGAATTTAATTAAGTCTTATCTTGCTAACAGAACACAGGTAGTATGCAGGGTTCGGAATATATCCCTCAAATGAACAACTTTTTTTATATCCCTCACATAAAAACGATCTCAAAAGATGAAAATCTGTTTTGACTCATGAGCGATTTTTATTTTTTCATCTTTGTTCAAAAAAGTACATATCGCTCACGTTCAAAATAATTTCGATCTTCCAACAAAACTATCACTTGGGATGACAAAAATTCTTATCTTCAAATATTTTGATCCCTCAAGTTGAAAACATTTCGTTTGTTGACGAATACCGATCACAGAAGATGAGAAAACTTCGGGTTTCGCACCATAACGATCTTCGGTGATGAAAAAAAGGCTGCGCAGGCAAAGAATCGATCTTTGAAGATGAAAATAATTTCGACGCAGGATCGAAAAAAGCAGCGCAGCAGAGTTGAACAGCACGGGGTTTGTTGGTGTTTGGATGGGTCGCTTCGCGGCAGAGACAATTGCTTGAAAATTAAGTTTTGTTTGTGTTTCGTATGAATATGTTTTTGTTGGATTTGGTATACAATGAATTGAAATTAATTTTGCATGGTGTGGAGTGTGAAGGAAAGTTGTGAAAGTAAATACGTAAAATATTAATATGTAAAAATATTAATAAGTAAATTGTTTTCTACCATATGTACATTATTCTAATATGTTTTATACATATTCATTATATATACATATATATATTTCTTATATCTTCCCATTATATTTTCCCTTTTTATTATTCACTGATATTGAAACACAGGAGATTTTTGTTTTGCAACTGCTGACTTTAAAGAAATTTTCTCAAAGAATCTTGGCTGTCTCTCAATCCATCCCAATATACATATGAATATCTTTACATTTTTTTGGACCATGTCCTGCATTTACTCCTCAACCCTTTCTGCGAGCTCGTTACGAATATATGTAATAAATTTTGCAGGTAACCATTTGAATACATACATATGTACATGTAGGAATGGAAGGCAAATTTGTATATCGGCCTTGAAACTAATTACTTTTGGGATGAAAAAGGATTGATTATTAGAGGGCCAACAGGTAACAAATTTTACAAAGGAAGAAATGTTTGAATTCATTTTTCAAATGCCCGTCGGATAATAAAATTGACGAATGTAACGCGGCACAATCAGTGCTTTCAATCGAAGAGCAAATACATAATTCATAATAAACATTTATAATAGAAACATGTATAAAATATACTAGAATAATGTACTTATGGTAGAAAACAATTTAGTTATTAATATTTTTACACATTAATATTTTACGTATTTACTTCTACAAGTTTCCCTCACACACCTTACCTAGCAAAATTAATTTTAATTCATCGTATACCAAATCCAACAAAAACATATTCATACGAAACACAAACAAAACTTCATTTTAGAGCAATTGTCTCTGCCGCGAAGCGAACCATCCAAACACCAACAAAACCCATGCTGTTCAACTCTCCTGCGCTGCTTTTTTCGATCCTGCGTCGAAATTATTTTCATCTTCAAAGATCGATTCTTTGCCTGCGTAGACTTTTTTTCATCCCCGAAGATCGTTATGGCACGAAAGCCGAAGTTTTCTCATCTTCTGTGATCGCTATTCGTCAACAAACGAAATGTTTTGAACTTGAGGGATCGAAATATTTGAAGATAAGAATTTTTTTCATCCCAAGTGATAGTTTTGTTGGAAGATCGAAATTATTTTGAACGTGAGCGATATGTATTTTTTTGAACAAAGATGAAAAAAGATATTTATCAGTGAGGATGGAAATATTGTTATCTTCAGTGAGGGATATAAATTGAGCGATATAAAAAAGAAACATTTTCCGAACCCTGGTAGTATGTCATAATGGATCTGTCTCCCAGCCCCTTTACATAAAGCGGGGTGTACCCCAAGACTCCATACTGGGTCCCTTATTGTTCTCTCTGTACATTAATGACTTACCTGGTGTTCTAGTTCACAGCAAAATCCATATGTATGCTGACGACGTGCAGGTCTATTGTACTTGCAAGTACAATGACCTTGCCTTATGCGTTAGTGACCTAAATAACGACCTTGAAAGAATTAATCAGTGGACACTTAGAAATGGGCTATGTCTTAACCCATTAAAGTCGAAATGCTTAGTTATTAGCAGAAAGAAAATAAGTAATACTAGCCTGCCCAAACTAAACTTGAATGCGAACACAATTGAATATGTAGGCAACGCGTAAAATCTTGGAGTTGTCATAAGTAGTTCCTTATCGTGGAATGATCACATCAACCATGTTGTAGGGATTACTTATGCAAAACTTTGAGCTCTCTGGTGTACTAAATCTTTTACTCCATTTAAAATCAGACTCTTGCTAGCAAAGACGTATCTCATGCCAAGTCTTTTATATGGTAGCGAGTTGTATTGCAACTGTGATGTCGCAAGTAAGGGTAAATTAAGTTCCGCATATAATAATATTGTAAGATATATTTGGGGCTTAAAACGATTCGATCACTTATCGATATATCGTAATTTGGTATATGGCATATCCTTCGACTCCTTACTAGTTCTTAGGGTTTTGACTTGCCTACACAAAGTAATCACTCTCAAGGAGCCCTCATATTTAGTCCGTCGGCTAAAGTTCTCCAGATCTAACCGCAATAACGCTTAGGCACCAGTATCTGATTTCTGAGCGTCATTTCTATATATTTGCAATCAGGCATTGGAATTCCTTACCAGCTCAGATACAGAGAATCACCAATACATGGCACTTCAAGACCAAATTGATACAATATCTCACTTCCGCTTCCCAATAAACTCACAGGTAGTCAGTGTCAGTTCCATCTCTTTCTTTCTTCCTTTTACTCTTGATCTCTCTCTCTATATCCTGTCTTTCTAACCACCTTCTGAACTGTACATCAACATCATTGTTTTTCTGACCTTTCTAGGTCTGCTAATTATTATAATTATGTTACATTAAAATCGTTTTGTTGTTACATTATTATATTTACTATTTAGTTATTACTAAATTTTCTAATTATATATTATTATTATTAGTATAACTATACATTTATATGCCTTGTACAACGAATTATACAACTTATAAGACCTTCTAGTCTTAATGTATAATGAATAGAATGAATAAATAAATAAATACCCACCGCACGCTATAGTTACCACCGTAACACACACGTCTGCCGAGATGTAGTTGAAAGCGTCCGTCTACGTGTCCTTTACAACCAAATATTGGAACCGTAGCTTAACACCAGCAGCTTCGCTCATAAACAGTGTACACTAACCACGCTGCTTCGTCGAATATCATAAGCAAACTTGTTGTAAAGTATTTTTAAGTAAAGAAGTAAATAAAACAATTTTTCCGCCCTAGCTAAATCCTTAGCGATTGGTGAATTTTGCAGGCTCCAGTAAGCCATCAGTGCATAATTCTGGCGTCAACATCCCCTGAGGGTTGCGGGACCCCTTGGTTAACCCTTACGGGCGCTTGGAAGTACCACAACAAAGGAATATTGATTTGAACATGATTAAATAACATCGCACTAGGAAATCCAACCAGCCGCTGGAGAAATTGGGGCTCAGAAACCTCCTGGTACCCATCAAATGCACAGCCACTCGAAGCATGAGCCCACGGTGAGACAACTATCACCATGCAGCCAATACATCAGCAGCGGCAGTAAACGCGACAGCAGTGGCGTGGGGGCGCAGTGCCTCGGCACTTTGACCCTCCATATGAAATTGACGTGATGAACACCGTACGAAAATGGTACTGTTCAACTACAAATGTTGAACAGGTGAATGAACGGATTTGCAAGCCCTGCATTTTTCACAATTCTTAACCTTGATAACAACAGCATAATTAGGTTCTTGACCTTAAGGCACAGTCAGCAACTTGCCAATAATCAACGCAGTATCTTCCGGTATTGTTATACTGATTTACGCTCCTTGAACATTTGGTGACCCCGACGTGATCCATGTCCACATATGTACATAATCATGCCAACATTTGAGGATCACCACAGCCACCACTTGACCACAGTTATTTCACCAAGGAATATTATACAGAGGCAATTTATACAGAGGCATATTATACAGAGGCAGAGGCATGTCTTTGGCAACCAAATACAAAGGTGAGTTTGAATTTGCTCTCGCAACTCTACGATCGAAGATGGCAAAGGAGGCAACAGAGCCCACACCTACTGGCTCAATAATATCCAGAAAACCTGACGAAGCTGAAAAAGGAGCGGTTCTTGCACCAGCATTGTTCAGAAGACAAGCCGCTTCATTAACAGTTCTGCGCAGAATGTGCGCAAGATTACGGGATTATACAGTGCATCATCCACAGCAGTACTGTGATGACGCAAAATCCTGCGTCACACAATATTTCAAAATATTATGAATTTTTATTACAAAACTTATATTTTTCTATTCGTACTTCTACTCTACTTCTACTCTATTCTACTTATATATATAATTTAAGCTAACAAGAATAATGAATTTCATAATGTATTCATACCACCTATATATAATAAATAAAATATAATGTATTGAATTTAATAATCTAATAAATCTAATATAATAAAAATAATGAATTTAATCTAATAAATATAATGAATAAATTTAATCTAATAAAAATAATGTAATGAATTTAATAACGTATTAATATAAGGCAATAAATATAAGGAATAGGGAAATAAGAGTAAAATACGTTAAAATAACTAGAAATAAGTATATAAGTAAAATAAGAATTAGCTTTAAGGTATACAAGCGGTGACCAGAACGAACAACGCAGAGCAATTCATGGAAATAACGGGACCAACAAGCACAAAAGCATTCCTACGAGAAAGAGCGAGAGAAGAGTGAACAAAGACATACGTACACAGCGGAACAAAATCCGCGCACAAACATATAAAAGGAACGAGCTCAACCACAAGAGTCAGTCAGTTGCCAACCTCGATGCGATCAACATCAGTCAAAGCTAACACCGCGGTAAGTAAAGTACGCGGCCAATCCTCCCCCCTCCTCTTATTAAAGACTTGATAAGTCTCTAAAAATAAGAAAACACATAGCAAATCCTCCTCCCTTCCTCCTTCTCTTATTAAACTGCCAGACTTGATAAATCTCCAGAAATAAGAAAAATACATAGCCAATCCTCCTCCCCCCCTCCTTCTCTTATCAAACTGACAGACTTGATAAGTCTCCAGAAATAAGAGAAGGCTTCCCATCCACTCTCCTTCCTTTCCGACCAAGTAGGCAGATTTGATAAATCTTCCTGGTCTCCCGTCCTCCCCACCTTTCGTACGTACTACCCGGGTGAGCATTCAACATTCGCAATCGGCACAATCAGCGTAAAGTACAACAGCTACGCATACACTCTCGGAGCCCAGTCAGCGTCCACAACAGAGTCAGCGAGTCTCTCAAAGCACGATCAACGGCTACGCATACACTCTCGGAGCCCAGTCAGCGTCCACAACAGAGTCAGCGAGTCTCTCAAAGCACGATCAACGGCTACGCATACACTCTCGGAGCCCAGTCAGCGTCCACAACAGAGTCAGCGTACAGCCAATATCTACAGAGCACGGTCAACGTCTACGCAAACTCTCTCAGAGCACGACAACTGCTACGCATACTCTCTCAGAGCACGGTCAACGTCTACGCAAACTCTCTCAGAGCACGACAACTGCTACGCATACTCTCTCAGAGCACGACAACTGCTACGCCTACTCTCTCGGAGCTTAGCCAATACCTACGCATACTCTCTGAAAGTTCAGTCAGCGCCCACGTATACTCTCGGCAAACACAATCGACCTACGCACACCCAACATTACGGAGCCTGATTCCACGACACAACAACTCTGCTTACATGCTTCAGCGTTCGTTCGAAGTCACCGTTTGTACACGTCATATATGTAACAAACCTTGGAGATTACTAATAGATTGAAGATTACAATAAAGTTAAATTTTTACTGAAGAGTACCCAAAATACAAATCTTTTCCTTTAACGAAATCCTGGACTCGCTGAGTTATATCCCGGCCTAAGAAACATCGTTACAGGTGGCGCCCGAACAGGGACTCTTCATCGAAAAGAAACAAAGCTATACTTTTCATTAAAACCGCTTTAAGCTAATCCTTCAATATGGCGAAGACAGCATGGATTTACAAAGTAAATAAGGAAGAACTCCTAAACATTACGAGAGCCTTGGAGTTAGCAGAACGAGACACCGTAGAGGAATTACGTAAGCAGTTAGCCACTTTCATAACGCAGAAGGGGTATAATGAGGAAATTGAGAGGCGACTTGAGGCTTACGAAAGCAAGTATACCAGGACTCGAGCAAATTCACCTAATTTACTTGGATTTACAGACCAGGATACGTTTGTTACACCGCCTGTTGTAACCAACACACCAAGCAATTCACAGGGACATACGAGCACTACCGAATATGGAACAACAATAGAAAAGGTACGGAAGTGGTCTATTAAGTACGATGGAGGCCGCGACCCCCTCGAATTCATTGAAATAATTGAGGAACTCGCCGCGACGTACAATGTGCAAAGAGATTTGTTACCACGAACGATGCCAGAACTCCTCAAGGACAAAGCCCTTATGTGGTATCGCAACAACAATAGACAGTGGTCAGGCTGGGAACAATTCAAAACAGACTTCTTACGATTCTACCTACCACCGCGGTATTTCGAAAAACTTGGTGACGAAATCCGTATGAGACAGCAAAAGGCTAATGAACCATTTAAAGAATATGTTGTCGCTCTCCAAGACCTTATGCGACACGCGTATTATACCAACACCGAGCAGCTGGAACGTATATTCGACAATTCACGCACAGACTACCGGTGGTATATACGTCGAAGAGACTTCTCAACCCTAGACGAGTTAACCATTTTAGCAACAGCGGTTGAGTGCTTACATTTAGAGGAAGCCACAAGGAACCAACAGCCGAAGAATAGAGAACCACGATACGAACCACCAACGCATATGCGACGTGAGCCAAATAGATCCACAGAGGCACAAAGACATCGGGTAGGAGAAGAAAAGCATAGAGTAGCGGAAGTAGTGGCAGAGCGATTAAATCCAAGGACAGCATGCCGTAGGTGCGGACAAGAAGGGCATTACAGTCAAGGTTGTCAATCACCGCCAGTGTTATTCTGTTGGGAGTGTGGTAAGAAGGGTGTCGGGACAATTCACTGCTGTAAACCAAAAACGGGAAACGGCAGAGGAGCCCGCTCTTAAGGAGGCAGAACGGGACCCCGAGCATTACAACCTCCTCCCCTACAACATCAACGAGCACCAGCCAACCAGAAGAAACAGAGGTAAAACTAGAAGGTGGACGAATTGTCGCGGTGGTAAGCATAAACGGACGACAAATCAAAGGCACAGTAGATACAGGAGCCACACGCAGTTTCCTTAACGAGGAGCTAGCTGAAGCAGTACGGACCCCAACGAATCAGGTCCCATCACAGGCGTACGTCCGGTTAGCCAACGGAGTGACAACCATGACAACCTCCGCCTTAGATGTGACCATACAACTCGGAAACAGCGTCGTCAACATGTCGCTACTAATTCTTCCGAACGCTGTCGACGGCTTAATCTTAGGACTAGATTTTCTAAAAACTATAGGGGCAAATATATCACTGGGAGGACATAGCTTGACCATTTGCAGTGAAGCGCAACCAAATAGCAAGTCAGAATGCTTAATCATACGTAGCCAGCAGATCAAAGAATCAGAAGCAATAGACGAATTCATCCAAGACGAACTGAAGCAATTCGATGAAGTCAAAGGCCCAACCAACATTGCGTGTCACAAAATAATAATGACCGACGAGCGACCTATCAAGCAGCGTTACTTTCCAAGAAATCCCGCAATGCAAGAAGTTATCAACACTGAGATTGATGGGCTGTTGGAAAAGGGGTTAATTGAAACATCGAATAGTCCACATAGTGCGCCTATAGTTTTGGTGAAGAAGAAAAATGGCCAATGGAGAATGTGTGTGGATTACAGGCAACTCAACGCAAAATCTGTCCCGGACGCCTATCCGTTGCCACGAATTCAACATATACTCAACCAGCTGCGAGACGCCAAAGTAATAAGTACCATCGACCTGAAGAACGGGTATTGGCAGATCCTTATGGAATCAGAGAGCAAGAAATACACTGCATTCACGGTGCCAGGGCGTGGCCTTTTTCAATGGCGGGTCATGCCTTTTGGCGTTCACTCGGCTCCCGCGACGTTCCAGCGCGCACTCGACAGTGTCATTGGACCCGACTTGGAACCCTACGGTTACGCCTACTTAGATGACATCATAGTCACCGGCAGATCCGTTGAAGAACATATGTGCAACCTCCGCCGCATCTTCCAACGATAAAGATAAGATAAGATAAACAACGACAAATGCGAGTTCTTTAAGACTGAAATAAGATATCTTGGACATCTGGTAACCGCCGAAGGGATACACACCGACCCAGAGAAAATCGCCGCAATACAGGAATTGCAACCACCGAGAAACCTACGAGAATTACGCCGCTGTCTGGGAATAGCATCCTGGTACCGACGCTTTGTGCCAGCGTTTTCAGAAGTAGTGCAGCCATTAACGGCTTTACTCAAAAAGGATCGTCGGTTCAAATGGGAAGCTCAACAACAGGAAGCATTCGAACATCTAAAAGCATTGCTCACGAAGGCACCGGTACTAACATGTCCCGACTTTACGAAGAGATTTACGCTGCAAACGGACGCAAGTGATCATGGATTGGGAGTAGTACTCACGCAACAGGCCGAAGGACAGGAACGAGTGATCGCATATGCCAGTCGCCGACTAAATAAAGCAGAACTAAACTACTCACCGACTGAAAAAGAATGTCTGGCGATAATCTGGGGCATAAGGAAAATGAGACAATACCTCGAGGGATACGAGTTTTCCATAGTCACCGACCATTTGGCACTCAAGTGGCTGAACACGATCGAGAATCCATCCGGACGAATTGCAAGGTGGGCTTTAGAAATGCAGCAGTATCGTTATGACGTACATTATCGAAAAGGCAAACTCAACGTCGTAGCCGATGCGCTGTCACGACAACCTCGAGAAGTGCTCTGTCAAACACTGGTAGAGCCGCTAGACCAAACCACGTGCTCCTGGACAAAGAACAAGATTTCTGAAATTCATCAGAACCCTGCGAAGTTTCCTGATTATCTAATAGAAGGAGAACAGCTTTACCGACACATCGCTAACCGAAGTGGAGACGAAGAATGTGCGTCTTGGAAACTATGTGTTCCAAAACCCAAGCGAGAACGGGTGCTCAAAGAAAACCATGATGCACCAACTGCTAGACATCTGGGAATTCGAAAAACCATCACACGACTGGCAAATCTGTACTATTGGCCAGGAATGTTCCGGGATGCACGCCGCCATGTAAGACAATGCGAATCCTGTCAACGCTATAAAGCCAACCAACAAAAACCAGCAGGACATATGCTGACCCAAATAGCCAGCGAACCCTGGCAAATCATATGCACCGATTTCGTTGGACCACTACCTCGATCAACCCATGGCAACACCATGATGCTGGTATTCATAGATAAATTTACAAAGTGGACCGAAATAATTCCGATGCGCAAGGCCACCGCAACGAATGTGAAGAAAGCTTTTCGGGAGTGTATTTTATCCCGGTACGGAGTACCGAAGATTTTGGTTACGGACAACGGAGCACAATTTACGAGCAAAAGTTTCCAGAAATTTATGCAAGAGCTCGGAGTCAAGCAACAATATACCGCACCCTACACTCCACAAGAGAACGCCACCGAAAGGTAGCGCGGTAACACCGAACACTCCCAACTCGCCGGAGGCAACCAAAGAAAATGGGACGAGTTACTTCCAGAGATCACTCTTGCTATCAACACCAGCGTCTCCGAAACTACCGGCTATAGCCCAGCCTTCCTTAATCAAGGACGCGAGCCACGCCTTCCACGAACACTCTACAACGAGAAGACGTTTGGAAGCGGACAAACCTCACAAAACCCTGATGACAAAGCCAATCAACTGAAGGAAGTTTTCCGCATAGTTCAACGTAATCTGGAACGAGCAGCTCAAGACCAAGCCCGTAGTTACAACCTGCGACGACGACAGTGGCAACCCGAAATAGGACAGCACGTACTTGTAAAGAAACACCAGCTATCCAAGGCATGTGATGGGTTTGCGGCAAAACTAGCCCCTCTTTATGATGGTCCCTACAAAGTTTTGAATTTCATCTCACCAGTTATAGTCAAGATTCAACGCATTGGCTCTACTCAGACCAGGTCCGCCCATGTTAAGGAACTAAAAATATTCCACGAGAATCACGCCAAAATTCCATGTGGGGAACCCCCCACAACACAGCATACCACAATTCAAAAGTAGTCTCGCCTACAGCGTATCAGTCGTCATCCAGCCAACACCAAAACAAGTCCTTTTCAGAAAAAAAAAAAAGTCCCAACGCCGCAACAATACTGATCACCATACGATTGCAGTAGAACAAGCACGCAAGAACTATTTCGTTGACTACACATCAGTCTGTGTTCAACCATCATCGAGATAGGTCGCAAAAGTGATTAAAAATTTAAATTAAAAGTATAGGCTAAAACAAAACAAACAGAAAAATGGATAACAACGCGAACCTATTCCACGAAGCTAAGGAGCGGATGAGAGAGAAGTACCGTCTTCTCGACAACCAACAATCTAGAATCCGAGTCTTGGACCACAATTGGCTAGAAGAGAGGGGTCGAGGACAACGGTTGAGGGTACGCGCTCGATATGCTGGAATCGAAGAACAGCCGTCAAGAGCTGATAACACGAAAGAAGTAGTGTTGTTACAACGAACGGAGGTTGTCGAACAAAAACATCAAGAACAGCTACTTCAACAACAACAACTACTAAAACAGCAAGAAGAACAACAGCTACTTCCACAACAACAGTTACTGCAGCAACAACAAGAGCAACAGCTATTTCTTCATCAACAACAACCACAACAGCCACAACAACCACAATTACTACAAAAGGAACCGCAACAACAGCTACTTCAACATCAACAACAACAGTTACTTCAACAACAAAAGCTATTTCATCAACACAAACAGCTACTTCAACAACAACAAACAACACTACAACAGGAACTCTCACAACAACAGCAAGCCCTATGTGTCTACCCAGAAAAACAAGGGATAACAATCTACGTGGATGACTACAGACGGCTCGCTAAAGATCAATGGCTGAATGACTCAGTCATCGACCTATACCTCCAATGGATATGGAAGGCTGGATTACCGGAAGCTCAGCAGACGGCAATGTACATCTTTTCCTCACACTTCCTTACACGACTAACACGGAAGAAAAGCGATGGGACACTGCCGCCAGCAGCCGAAAGACACAACGCCGTGAGACGATGGACACGAAACATTGATCTTTTCGCGAAACAGTGCATCATCCTACCGGTAAACGATAATGCCCATTGGCACCTTGTCGTTGTCGTCAACCCTACGGCAGCCATCCGAACATCCGAGTCCGGAGCCTCCCGCTCAAATGCCGCCATACTGGTTTTGGACTCACTAAGAGGTAGACCACGAGTACAACTCGGTGCGGTCATCAGGGAATATTTCCAGGAGGAATACCGATACCGGAAAAGGGAAACAAGCACCATAATCAGCGAGCAGGACCTACCGGTAATAGAAGTGGAAGTTTCGCAACAAAATAACACCAACGATTGCGGCGTATACATGCTATACTTTGCCGAGCTGTTTGCCACCTGGCTTCCCAATCTGACCCAGATACACGACTTCTACCATAGAAACGCGGTCACGGAACTGAAAATAGATCGTTTTCGGCGACGTATAGCCCATCTCATCAGGTACTTGGCCCGTAAGGAGAATCCGAGAGTGCTGATACCAACGATTCAGTTGCCTGATGTCGACACAAGTAGCAGCAGTTCCGAAGATGAGGCAAACGACAACACAACGAGCGCTAATTCCACAACTTGTGACGAACTCTCAACCAACGAGGACTACACAAGGCCATCCATAAGTCCTATGGAAGAGACTAGGAACGACGACCCGAAGCCAGCAAAACAAAAGACGCCCGTTCCCGAAAGTTGCTGGCCGCAGGAGCTGCGACAGTGCATCGAAGACAGCAAGCAATCCTTAGCCCGAGGAAAGCAACGACGCTTCAAGACCGACATCGGCGGACACCAATTCATCGTCATCATAGCCAGATCAAGGCACGTCAACGTCTTCGTCGTCACTGAAAGTTCGGAGGGGATGTGATGACGCAAAATCCTGCGTCACACAATATTTCAAAATATTATGAATTTTTATTACAAAACTTATATTTTTCTATTAATACTACTTATATATATAATTTAAGCTAACAAGAATAATGAATTTCATAATGTATTCATACCACCTATATATAATAAATAAAATATAATGTATTTGTTAAGTTCGACAACTTAATTATTCTTTCCTGCGATGCGCTGCATATTTGAGCCTCATGTTTCAAATTTTTACATTTTATAAATTCACACGATTGCTTCGTGGCTCATATTGCTCGCAAGCAAGTCAACGGGAGTGAGCATGCTTGCTAGTTCTCGCGACTGTTTCGCGGCTCATATTGCTCGCAAGCAAGTCAACGGGAATGTGCATTCTTGCTAGTTCTCGCGACTGTTTCGCGACTCATATTGCTCGCAGGCAAGTCAACGGGAATGTGCATTCTTGCTAGTTCTCGCGACTGTTTCGCGGCTCATATTGCTCGTGAACAGTTCAGCAAATATTTTAGCATCTTCATTCTACTATTCATTGCAGCACTATGCAATTCTGTATATATGTAATTTATTCGTAGTATTAGTATTGTAAGTCTGTATAATGTATTCAAATCTTATAAAAACAAAGTTCCATTCTAAAATAAAGTTAATAATCATTCATCATTCAAGGTGTTCAGAACTTATTTCAGTAGTCCTGGTTAAAGTGCCAGAATTACATCAACACAACCCTTCGCAGTAGTTCTGGTTAAAGTGCCAGAATTACATCAACACAACCCTTCGCAGTAGTTCTGGTTAAAGTGCCAGAATTACACCAAAGGAGAACATATTTCTCCTTGATCAATAGAATGATAGAAACCAAAGATTACTCAGCTGAGACGTTTTTCGAGATGGATTTCTGGATCCAAAATACAATCATTTCGTTAAGACAACACTGCGTCCAGCCTCGTCTAGAAAACCATGCTGAAGAACCACAACAATTTTCACCAGTCCAGTTACCAAAAATTGTTCTTCCAATTTTCGATGGGAACTATTTAAAATGGGTTCAGTTCCGTGATATGTACGTCCAATTGATTCATCAGCAGCCAATTAGTAACATACAAAAAATGTTCTACTTAACAACAAACCTCACTGGTGAACCAAAGGGTTTGATTAAACATTTATCAGCATCTGGAGCAAACTATGACATCGCCTGGAATATTCTGATAGATCGATACAACAACAAAAAAGTGCTAGTAACATCATTACTTAACAAATTACTTGCTCAACAAAATATTTCAACTGAATCTGCAGCTGCATTAAAGTCACTTCACGATACGACAAAGGAATGTATCCTTGGATTGAAAGCTCAAGGTTTGCCTACAGATGCTTGGGATGCTCTCATAGTCCATCTTATAATCAAAAAGTTAGATCGATCAACACATACTGCTTTGGAGCAATCAGAGCACTTCAAATCTCAAGAGCTACATACTCTAAAATCAGTTCTGGATTTTTTGGAGAGCAGATTCCGGTCACTTGAAGCGTTGAGCAAACCAACATCAAGGAATGAAGCTTCGAATCATCGACGCAACGTATTGACATTGACCACTCCAAGGAGTACAAATCAGTGCATCGCCTGCAAGCTTACCCATCCTTTATTCGCATGTTCAGCATTTAAAGATAAATCAGTAAGCCAAAAATACGACTTACTCAAACAACATAAGGTATGTACTAACTGCTTAAAGAATGGACACGCTGCAGCCAAATGCTCCAGCAGAGGCTGTACTAAGTGTCAACGAAAACACAACACGCTATTGCATCGAGACAATTTGAATCAAATTGAGTCAGCTTCATCACCAGGAATCACGAAAGATTCATCTTCCAACATGCCGATCCAGAATGAAAAACCAGCTTTGCCAATTGCATTGCCAGCATCAACTAAATCACAAAGAAAGGGTTATATCCTACTCGGCACAGCTGTTATCCAGATCATCGCATCAAATGGACACACAATTAAATGAACATCAAGAACAGCTACTTCAACAACAACAACTACTAAAACAGCAAGAAGAACAACAGCTACTTCCACAACAACAGTTACTGCAGCAACAACAAGAGCAACAGCTATTTCTTCATCAACAACAACAACAACCACAACAGCCACAACAACCACAATTACTACAAAAGGAACCGCAACAACAGCTACTTCAACATCAACAACAACAGTTACTTCAACAACAAAAGCTATTTCATCAACACAAACAGCTACTTCAACAACAACAAACAACACTACAACAGGAACTCTCACAACAACAGCAAGCCCTATGTGTCTACCCAGAAAAACAAGGGATAACAATCTACGTGGATGACTACAGACGGCTCGCTAAAGATCAATGGCTGAATGACTCAGTCATCGACCTATACCTCCAATGGATATGGAAGGCTGGATTACCGGAAGCTCAGCAGACGGCAATGTACATCTTTTCCTCACACTTCCTTACACGACTAACACGGAAGAAAAGCGATGGGACACTGCCGCCAGCAGCCGAAAGACACAACGCCGTGAGACGATGGACACGAAACATTGATCTTTTCGCGAAACAGTGCATCATCCTACCGGTAAACGATAATGCCCATTGGCACCTTGTCGTTGTCGTCAACCCTACGGCAGCCATCCGAACATCCGAGTCCGGAGCCTCCCGCTCAAATGCCGCCATACTGGTTTTGGACTCACTAAGAGGTAGACCACGAGTACAACTCGGTGCGGTCATCAGGGAATATTTCCAGGAGGAATACCGATACCGGAAAAGGGAAACAAGCACCATAATCAGCGAGCAGGACCTACCGGTAATAGAAGTGGAAGTTTCGCAACAAAATAACACCAACGATTGCGGCGTATACATGCTATACTTTGCCGAGCTGTTTGCCACCTGGCTTCCCAATCTGACCCAGATACACGACTTCTACCATAGAAACGCGGTCACGGAACTGAAAATAGATCGTTTTCGGCGACGTATAGCCCATCTCATCAGGTACTTGGCCCGTAAGGAGAATCCGAGAGTGCTGATACCAACGATTCAGTTGCCTGATGTCGACACAAGTAGCAGCAGTTCCGAAGATGAGGCAAACGACAACACAACGAGCGCTAATTCCACAACTTGTGACGAACTCTCAACCAACGAGGACTACACAAGGCCATCCATAAGTCCTATGGAAGAGACTAGGAACGACGACCCGAAGCCAGCAAAACAAAAGACGCCCGTTCCCGAAAGTTGCTGGCCGCAGGAGCTGCGACAGTGCATCGAAGACAGCAAGCAATCCTTAGCCCGAGGAAAGCAACGACGCTTCAAGACCGACATCGGCGGACACCAATTCATCGTCATCATAGCCAGATCAAGGCACGTCAACGTCTTCGTCGTCACTGAAAGTTCGGAGGGGATGTGATGACGCAAAATCCTGCGTCACACAATATTTCAAAATATTATGAATTTTTATTACAAAACTTATATTTTTCTATTAATACTACTTATATATATAATTTAAGCTAACAAGAATAATGAATTTCATAATGTATTCATACCACCTATATATAATAAATAAAATATAATGTATTTGTTAAGTTCGACAACTTAATTATTCTTTCCTGCGATGCGCTGCATATTTGAGCCTCATGTTTCAAATTTTTACATTTTATAAATTCACACGATTGCTTCGTGGCTCATATTGCTCGCAAGCAAGTCAACGGGAGTGAGCATGCTTGCTAGTTCTCGCGACTGTTTCGCGGCTCATATTGCTCGCAAGCAAGTCAACGGGAATGTGCATTCTTGCTAGTTCTCGCGACTGTTTCGCGACTCATATTGCTCGCAGGCAAGTCAACGGGAATGTGCATTCTTGCTAGTTCTCGCGACTGTTTCGCGGCTCATATTGCTCGTGAACAGTTCAGCAAATATTTTAGCATCTTCATTCTACTATTCATTGCAGCACTATGCAATTCTGTATATATGTAATTTATTCGTAGTATTAGTATTGTAAGTCTGTATAATGTATTCAAATCTTATAAAAACAAAGTTCCATTCTAAAATAAAGTTAATAATCATTCATCATTCAAGGTGTTCAGAACTTATTTCAGTAGTCCTGGTTAAAGTGCCAGAATTACATCAACACAACCCTTCGCAGTAGTTCTGGTTAAAGTGCCAGAATTACATCAACACAACCCTTCGCAGTAGTTCTGGTTAAAGTGCCAGAATTACACCAAAGGAGAACATATTTCTCCTTGATCAATAGAATGATAGAAACCAAAGATTACTCAGCTGAGACGTTTTTCGAGATGGATTTCTGGATCCAAAATACAATCATTTCGTTAAGACAACACTGCGTCCAGCCTCGTCTAGAAAACCATGCTGAAGAACCACAACAATTTTCACCAGTCCAGTTACCAAAAATTGTTCTTCCAATTTTCGATGGGAACTATTTAAAATGGGTTCAGTTCCGTGATATGTACGTCCAATTGATTCATCAGCAGCCAATTAGTAACATACAAAAAATGTTCTACTTAACAACAAACCTCACTGGTGAACCAAAGGGTTTGATTAAACATTTATCAGCATCTGGAGCAAACTATGACATCGCCTGGAATATTCTGATAGATCGATACAACAACAAAAAAGTGCTAGTAACATCATTACTTAACAAATTACTTGCTCAACAAAATATTTCAACTGAATCTGCAGCTGCATTAAAGTCACTTCACGATACGACAAAGGAATGTATCCTTGGATTGAAAGCTCAAGGTTTGCCTACAGATGCTTGGGATGCTCTCATAGTCCATCTTATAATCAAAAAGTTAGATCGATCAACACATACTGCTTTGGAGCAATCAGAGCACTTCAAATCTCAAGAGCTACATACTCTAAAATCAGTTCTGGATTTTTTGGAGAGCAGATTCCGGTCACTTGAAGCGTTGAGCAAACCAACATCAAGGAATGAAGCTTCGAATCATCGACGCAACGTATTGACATTGACCACTCCAAGGAGTACAAATCAGTGCATCGCCTGCAAGCTTACCCATCCTTTATTCGCATGTTCAGCATTTAAAGATAAATCAGTAAGCCAAAAATACGACTTACTCAAACAACATAAGGTATGTACTAACTGCTTAAAGAATGGACACGCTGCAGCCAAATGCTCCAGCAGAGGCTGTACTAAGTGTCAACGAAAACACAACACGCTATTGCATCGAGACAATTTGAATCAAATTGAGTCAGCTTCATCACCAGGAATCACGAAAGATTCATCTTCCAACATGCCGATCCAGAATGAAAAACCAGCTTTGCCAATTGCATTGCCAGCATCAACTAAATCACAAAGAAAGGGTTATATCCTACTCGGCACAGCTGTTATCCAGATCATCGCATCAAATGGACACACAATTAAATGCAGGGCACTGTTGGACTCAGGCTCACAAATTAACGTCGTAACCAAGGAATTCGCCTCCAAATTAGGCCTTTCAACAAAATCGACGTGCTTAGCAATTTCTGGCATTGGTGGTCAGCGGCAAAACGCACAACATCGTGTTCATATGACGTTCCAATCACTAGTAAGCGGCTTCAAAACATCCATGGAGGCGTACGTCTTACCGAAAATCATCTCTATGCAGCCTTCACAGTCTTTGGACATCTCAAAATGGCCTATACCGGGAAACATTAAATTAGCTGATCCTGATTTTCATCGTCAAACTCCAATTGATGTGTTACTGGGAGCTGAATTCTATCATCAATTAATGTCAGTCGGACAAATAAAATTGTCTGACGAGCTCCCTACGCTTCAAAATACAGTGCTGGGATGGATTATATCGGGAAAGGTCGAGAACATGGTTCAAAGTGATGTAACTTGCGGTATATTTAGTCCAGAAGACGATTTAATGAACGAAACCGTACTGAAATTTTGGGAACTAGAAGATATTAACGAAACAATTCAGCATCAAACTGAAGCAGAGAAATTGTGTGAGGCTCACTTTCATCATCACACAAACCGCAGCAACGATGGACGGTTCGTGGTGAAGTTGCCATTTACTGAAGATCCCATTGCTCTTGGAGAATCAAAGGAAATCGCTCGTAATAGATTTTTTGCTGTTGAGAGACGACTGTCCAAGGATCAAAATTTAAAAAATCAATACGTGCAATTCATGCAAGAGTATAAAGCACTTGAGCACATGAAAGAGATCAGTGAAGAAGACATATTAGCTCCAAAGTACTTCATCCCACATCATGCAGTCATGAAACCTGACAGCACTACTACCAAGTTAAGAGTAGTTTTTGATGCTTCCTGTAAAACATCCACAGGACTGTCGCTGAATGACTTGATCCATAATGGCCCTACTGTGCAGAGTGACTTGGTTTCCATTCTTCTTCGTTTTCGACTACATAGATATGTCTTCACAACAGACATAGAGAAGATGTACAGGCAAATATTAATACATCCTGATGACCAGCGACTTCAGCTCATCTTTTGGAGAAACAATCCAGACGAATTGTTACGGTTATATCAGTTGTGCAGTAACGTACGGAACAAGATCGGCTCCCTACCTTGCAACAAAATGTCTAGTTGTCTTGGCTGACAAAAATGAAACAGCCTACCCATTAGGAGCAAAAGCATTACACAGAGATTTCTATGTCGACGATGGAGTATCTGGAGCTGACAGCCTTGTAGAAGCAATTATAATTCAAGAAGAATTAACAAAAATATTGCATCAAGCCGGATTCAAGCTACGGAAATGGTGCTCCAACTCCTCAAGGCTCTTGAAAGATATTGCAGTTGAAGATCAGGAAGTTAATATGGATCTTGGCAGTGACATTAATGAATCTACAAAAACATTAGGTTTAATATGGTTGCCAAAATCGGATGTATTTCATATAAAAACAAATGTGAATATGACGTCACGAGTAACTAAGCGAACGATAACATCAGACACAGCACGCATTTTTGATCCGTTGGGCATAATGGCACCAGTCGTAGTGACAGCAAAGATATTCATTCAGCGACTTTGGCAATTGAAACTTGACTGGGATGAAGCTGTTCCTCTCGAGATACACACGCGATGGATCGCATTCCGTAATAGTCTTCATGAGCTCAAAAACGCAAATATTCCCAGACATATTTACAATCATCAGCAACCCAAGGATATTGAACTCCACGCCTTTGCTGATGCATCCGAGAAGGCATACGGTGCTGTAATATACATTAGAGCATTGTTAAAGAACGGAGTCACCATAGCAAGGTTACTATGTGCAAAATCTCGCGTGGCTCCACTAAAATTCCAGACAATTCCCCGTTTAGAATTGTGTGCTGCACTTTTAGCTACACAATTAATGGCAAGAGTTAAGCAAGACTTAAATTACCAAGATCATAAAACGTTCTACTGGACCGACTCGCAAATCGTTCTGTCATGGATAAACACTTGCTCATCATCTTTTCAAACATTCGTTGCGCATAGAATCGCAAAAATCCAGAGATTGTCCTTAGCCGAACAGTGGAGGCATGTTAGCACAAAACACAATCCTGCTGACGTATTATCTCGCGGATTGCTACCATCAGACATCATGTCCTGCAACTTATGGTTCTACGGTCCAATTTTTCTGCATCAAAGGGATTCAACTTGGTCACAGCCGATTCAAAAGGAATTACTCGCAAATGATATCAGTGAGTACAAAAGGAGTTTAGAGAACAATGTAAAGGCAATTTGCGAAGAGAAAGTTGCTTTGGCAGTAAACACAACAGACAAATCAGTCGTCTACACAATTAAGTTCACAAATTCTTTTCGGAGTATACAACGAGTAGTTGGCTATGTGCTGAGGTTTATTAGCCGAATAAGGAGAAATTCGGCGAACTACAAAACAACACAGCTATCACCATCAGAGCTTGAAGATGCTCTACGAATTATCGTCAAAGAAATTCAAGCAGCAGATTTTCCGGAAGCATTAAAGTATTTACAAAACCGCAATGAGATCCCTAAATCAAACAATTTAAGCTGCCTGTCTCCATTTTTAGACAGACAAGGAATTATTCGAGTAGGGGGCAGATTAGAAGCTTCATCTCTACCATATGACTCAAAGCATCCGATGTTATTGCCATACAACGATTCATTGACGAAAATGCTCATCGAAGCCATACACATCGAAAACCTTCACTGTGGGTCTCAGGCTTTATTGGCAAAAACAAGACAACGATTCTGGCCAATAAAAGGCAAACTAATGGCTAGATCAGTAGTTCAACGTTGTGTAAGATGCACCAAGGCAAAACCTGTCTTATACAACCAAATCATGGGTCCACTGCCAAGTACTCGGATAGAACCAGCCAGACCGTTCATAAATTCAGGTGTTGACTACTGCGGACCACTATGGATTCATTTTAAAACTAGAGGAAAAAAACCTCAAAAGGCATACATTGCAGTCTTCTGTTGCTTCACCACAAAAGCAGTACACCTCGAGATCGTCAGCGAATTAACAACAGATGCTTTCATTGGAGCTTTGAAGCGTTTCATAGGCAGAAGAGGTCACTGCAAAAACTTATACTGCGACAACGCTACCAACTTTGTTGGTGCAAAAAATAAACTGGAAGACTTGGAGGCCATCTACGCAAATAGCTCTCAGGATTCAATAAGACGTGCTTGCAGCTTGAAAGGAATTTCTTTCCATTTCATTCCACCGAGGGCTCCACATTTTGGAGGGTTGTGGGAAGCTGCGGTCAAGTCAGCCAAACAGTTGCTTCTACGCAATACTTCGACAGCCTCTTTAACATACGAGGAGCTGGAAACAATAGTCGTAGAAATCGAGGCGATTCTGAATTCTCGTCCAATAACACCAATGTCCGCCGACCCAAATGACTTGAGCGCTTTAACACCAGGTCATTTCTTAATTGGAGAACCACTAACATCGACGGTAGATGTCAATACAGAATCTACCAATCGAGGTCTGGTTACACGCTGGGAACTGGTTTCCAAAATCAAACATGACTTCTGGAAACGATGGTCAAGTGAGTATTTGAATGAGCTTCAGTTCAAATACAAATGGAAGGGTCCGATAACAAAAATTAAGTCTGACACATTGGTTATACTAAAGGACGACAGCTTGCCAGTGCAACAATGGCCTTTGGGCAGAATTGTAAGGACCTACGAAGGAAAAGATGGTGTCATTCGCGTAGTAGATGTAAAGACAAAGATGGGGGTTAAGAAACGACCAATACATAGATTGGCTCCTCTGTTTTGTGAAGAAATGAAAGAAGAAGCTGTCGTCGATAGTGTACCAAATTCGACCAATGGAGAAATTCCTAGGAAACTACGCAAAATAAGCACTGGTCTAAGCATGATAAGCATATTAGCATTGATACTTTTATTGCCGCTGGTTTTAAGCAATCCAATAAAAACTACATCTCTTGACTCAAACGTCGGGTTGTACTTTGAAAATATCGGGGCAACCAGATTAGTGCCATCGTTTTGGAACATTGTTGTATTCTACAATATGACTTCATTCGCAAGTCTCATCAATAGTCGACGGTACAGGGCGGCTTCAAGAGTTGTGCACCAGAATGCAACATAGTCACAGCTGCCAGCTTATCATTGATCAGTTCGAAGAATTCACTAAAGAAGTTAAGATGGAAGACATGTTTACCATGAAAGGAAGATCCAAAAGAGGGGCAATTGATATCGTTGGAAATATTGCGAATTCATTATTTGGAGTGCTTGATTCAAAGTATGCTGACACCATGTCCAAAACCATCACTGAAATTTATCAAAATGAAAACATTCTTCTTGCTCTCTTAAAAAATCAAACATCGGTAGTCGACTCAACAATAAACATTTTAAAGAGGGATGAAATAGCCATCAAAGGAAAATTTGACGAGTTGGATCAACAAATTATTCCTATCTTGGATAAAATAAGTACTCAAAATACGGAATTGCAGCAGATAGAAATGTTTCAACTGTTTACTTCATTGAGCTTCCAGATAATACTATGTATATCCAATCTCCAAAACATGAAGGAAACTTTACTTGACGTCATTACCGACACACATCATGGTAAAATTAATCCCCTCTTATTAACACCGAGTCAGTTAAAACAAGAACTGTCAACTATCAGAAATCACTTGCCTCCATCAATGCAAGTGCCAATCCAACCTGAAGATTTTTTGATGCTGTATAAACTGATAACCGTAACCGGAACACTCACCACCGATCACATAGTATTCAACCTAAAGGTGCCATTGGTCGACCAACAATACTTTGACTTGTTCAGGGTAAATCCGGTGCCAAGGATTGTCAACAACTCCATAATGACCATAGAAATCAACACCCCAATCTTAGCTCTGAGTTCACATCGCGACAGATACTTTCCAATAACACCACAGCAACTAAGCTCATGCATGACGCTGCAAACTGGCACTTCCTTATGCCAAAATAATCAAGTAATTTACAGTAGCGGTTCAGGCGTTTGCGATTGTGAGATTAACTCATTCAACAATGAATCAGCGTCTAACTGCAAATGGACGACGGTCAAAGGAAACGTGTCATTTATTTCAACGCACTATAAGAATCAATGGACGTATGCCACGACACAACCAATCCGCATGAACGTAGTGTGTCGAACAAAGGGTTTTGTGACCACTATAGCAGGATCAGGGTTACTTCAGATGCAATCTACGTGCTCCATGAAAAACAACGTTATCAGTATCCAGGGTCACGAGGAGATAAGCTCCGCACCAATACACTACACTCAAGATTTTCATATAGCAGTAAATGATGGCATCATAAACGACAAGGGCAACGCACATAAATCCAGCCATTTTTCCACCAATGTTGCTGAGCTTACGGCGTTACATCAAGCAATAGCTTCACAAACCAACCAGACGCTGAGTTTCAACATGGCTCATCACTACGCAGTTTCATACACATCTTTATCCCTATGTATTATAATAATTTTGTTGTATGCTTTATTTAAATATTTTAAATGTAAAGAAACAGAAAGACCACGTGTCCATCAACCATTATCACAGCATTCGCAAAGTCAGCCAAACTTTTCTGTCGTTTTCGATGAGACCAATTAGATTAGTTGACCTTCGCTCAACGCGGGGGAGAATGTTAAGTTCGACAACTTAATTATTCTTTCCTGCGATGCGCTGCATATTTGAGCCTCATGTTTCAAATTTTTACATTTTATAAATTCACACGATTGCTTCGTGGCTCATATTGCTCGCAAGCAAGTCAACGGGAGTGAGCATGCTTGCTAGTTCTCGCGACTGTTTCGCGGCTCATATTGCTCGCAGGCAAGTCAACGGGAATGTGCATTCTTGCTAGTTCTCGCGACTGTTTCGCGGCTCATATTGCTCGTGAACAGTTCAGCAAATATTTTAGCATCTTCATTCTACTATTCATTGCAGCACTATGCAATTCTGTATATATGTAATTTATTCGTAGTATTAGTATTGTAAGTCTGTATAATGTATTCAAATCTTATAAAAACAAAGTTCCATTCTAAAGTAAAGTTAATAATCATTCATCATTCAAGGTGTTCAGAACTTATTTCAGTAGTCTTGGTTAAAGTGCCAGAATTACATCAACACAACCCTTCGCAGTAGTTCTGGTTAAAGTGCCAGAATTACACCAAAGGAGAACATATTTCTCCTTTGGCTCAAAGTGGGTAAACGCACCCATTAACAGTATTGAATTTAATAATCTAATAAATCTAATATAATAAAAATAATGAATTTAATCTAATAAATATAATGAATAAATTTAATCTAATAAAAATAATGTAATGAATTTAATAACGTATTAATATAAGGCAATAAATATAAGGAATAGGGAAATAAGAGTAAAATACGTTAAAATAACTAGAAATAAGTATATAAGTAAAATAAGAATTAGCTTTAAGGTATACAAGCGGTGACCAGAACGAACAACGCAGAGCAATTCATGGAAATAACGGGACCAACAAGCACAAAAGCATTCCTACGAGAAAGAGCGAGAGAAGAGTGAACAAAGACATACGTACACAGCGGAACAAAATCCGCGCACAAACATATAAAAGGAACGAGCTCAACCACAAGAGTCAGTCAGTTGCCAACCTCGATGCGATCAACATCAGTCAAAGCTAACACCGCGGTAAGTAAAGTACGCGGCCAATCCTCCCCCCTCCTCTTATTAAAGACTTGATAAGTCTCTAAAAATAAGAAAACACATAGCAAATCCTCCTCCCTTCCTCCTTCTCTTATTAAACTGCCAGACTTGATAAATCTCCAGAAATAAGAAAAATACATAGCCAATCCTCCTCCCCCCCTCCTTCTCTTATCAAACTGACAGACTTGATAAGTCTCCAGAAATAAGAGAAGGCTTCCCATCCACTCTCCTTCCTTTCCGACCAAGTAGGCCGATTTGATAAATCTTCCTGGTCTCCCGTCCTCCCCACCTTTCGTACGTACTACCCGGGTGAGCATTCAACATTCGCAATCGGCACAATCAGCGTAAAGTACAACAGCTACGCATACACTCTCGGAGCCCAGTCAGCGTCCACAACAGAGTCAGCGAGTCTCTCAAAGCACGATCAACGGCTACGCATACACTCTCGGAGCCCAGTCAGCGTCCACAACAGAGTCAGCGAGTCTCTCAAAGCACGATCAACGGCTACGCATACACTCTCGGAGCCCAGTCAGCGTCCACAACAGAGTCAGCGTACAGCCAATATCTACAGAGCACGGTCAACGTCTACGCAAACTCTCTCAGAGCACGACAACTGCTACGCATACTCTCTCAGAGCACGGTCAACGTCTACGCAAACTCTCTCAGAGCACGACAACTGCTACGCATACTCTCTCAGAGCACGACAACTGCTACGCCTACTCTCTCGGAGCTTAGCCAATACCTACGCATACTCTCTGAAAGTTCAGTCAGCGCCCACGTATACTCTCGGCAAACACAATCAACCTACGCACACCCAACATTACGGAGCCTGATTCCACGACACAACAACTCTGCTTACATGCTTCAGCGTTCGTTCGAAGTCACCGTTTGTACACGTCATATATGTAACAAACCTTGGAGATTACTAATAGATTGAAGATTACAATAAAGTTAAATTTTTACTGAAGAGTACCCAAAATACAAATCTTTTCCTTTAACGAAATCCTGGACTCGCTGAGTTATATCCCGGCCTAAGAAACATCGTTACAGTACTACCACGTGAAGAGTGAGACTTTAACACACATGTGGCATCAAGCAGAAACTCTCAACCTGAATATTTTCGAAGTGTACGAGGATCCAGAGCCGGTGGGATATGACAATGCAGAATTTATCAAGGTAGAGGATCAGGTTCAACAAGCACTGGTGGAACTATCAGTAAAGGCACAACAGACATCACTACAGTTAACATCTAATTCCACAATACAATACCTAATTCAATGTGCTCAGTGCAATTGTCCAAAGTAAACATTCCAACGTTCAACGGCAATTATTTAAAGTTGTGTCAATTCTATGATTTATTCCACCAAATGGTACACAACCAGCCACTACCAACAATACAGAAATTGTGGTAATTAAAAATGAATCTGTCAGGAGAAGCGGCCATTTTTGTTCAGCATTTGAACTTACTAGAAGACAACTATGCAACAGCATGGACGATGTTAAAGGACAGATACAACAATGTATGAATATTGGCTTCAACACTAATTCAAAGGCTATTGGAACAACCCAGCAGTATATCCTCAGCAGCCTCAATTAAATCACTTCATGACAGCACTCAGAAAAAAATTGCACACTGGGAGCTGTTATACGACCAGGAACAACTACATGCAGTGCATGTAAGAGGAACACATCCCTTATTTACATATCCACAATTTTTGAAGCTTCAGATTACGGAGCGAATAACGTTTGTGAAGAAGCAGAAACTGTATATAAATTGTCTCAAGACTGTCCATATGTTAGAACAATGTATGTCAAGAACCTGCCTCAATTGTAATAAGAAGCACAATACCCACAATACAAAAGATGATAAGAAGAATAAAGTTTAAATGAACCCCAGTACATCAGACAAGACGTCTCAGAACAACTCTAAGGCTGCAGCGTTAACAGCATCAAATAGTCAAAGACCTCAATCCTATGTGTTGCTAGGAACGGCACTAATAAAACTCACAGCAAACAATGGAAGAAATATAGAGTGCAGAGCCCTTCTCGATTCCGGTTCTCAAATAAACATAGTAACTGAAAGAGCGGTCAAAAAATTGGGAGTCAGATTAACAAAAACTTCCATGTACATTCAGGGAATCGGCCAGAGCATCAAATCAATATTAACTTGCACTCAAACCAAAACAATTTCTCAACACGTTTGGAATCCTTTGTACTTCCACAAATTATATCACAAACATTAAAACATTCTTGAATGACCAATCCCAAATAACATAAAGGTAGCTGATCCAAACTTCAACTGTCCAAATACAAAGACGTCTTGTTAGGAGCTGAATTTTACCAAAAACTTTTAATGATTGGACAAGTTTCGTTAGGATACAACCTTCCAACATTGCAAAATGCAGTTTTTGTATTTACAAACATGTATACGCCAAACAAACAGAGTTAATGAAATGGGGAATTTGTACCGTTGACGAAGTTGGATGAAGTAGAAGCAACAAAACAAAGATGGTCCAAGGCAGATCACCAGTGTGAACTACAGTTTGTTCAAAATACTTCAGAGTCAATAACACAAATTTTATAGTAAAACCCCCCTTTTGCCGGCAGCCCGGAGGAAGTAGGAAAATCAGAAACTACAGTATACGAGGGTAGTCCCAGAAGTACCCGACCTGACGTATAGATGGCGGTCGTTGTTTGAAAAGAATGACTATGGTAGAGAGTACCAACTTTATAAAGCTTAAGTTAAAAGTTTGAAGACGCTACGTTGTTCAGTATTTGTTTGGCAGCCCTCAATAGTGAATGCTCTCAGTGAATTTGTAAACATGGAAAACATTGGGTGCCACGATTACTCACAATGGAACAAAAACAGCGTTGTGAGGATGTTTCAATCGAGTGTTTGCCAACATAAGTTTCACAACAATAAAGCAGAGGTTTCAAAAAAAAACGGCGGCATCCAGTTTTTTCCAATCGCAGCTTTTGAACGACGGTTCTAAAAAAATTAGGACCTAAGACAACAATATGTGGCATTCGTGAAATACTACGAAGCTTTAGGCCACATGACCAAAATCAACAAAGAATCCATCCTAACAAAAAATTATTTTGTACCACATCATTGTGTGTTCAAACCGGATACCAGTACTACGAAGTTGCGCGTCGTATTTGACGCATCTGCAAAGGGGTCATCAGGAGTGTCCCTTAATGACATACTAAACACCGGCCCTATAATACAAGACGACCTGTTTGGCATATTACTACGATTCCGACTACAACGATTTGTTTTCACAACGGACATCAAGAAAATGTATCGACAAATTTTCGTCCATCCAGAAGACAGAAGATATCAAATGATCATCTGCAAAAAAGATCCAACCGAGCCAATTGAATATTATGAACTGAATACTGTGACATATAGAATGAGGCCTGCACCATATTTCGCAATCAAATTCCTTCAACAATTAACAACAGAAAATAATACTTGATTCGCCCTTGGATACGAAACTCTCAGAATAACTTTTATGTTGATGATGGTCTTGGCGGATCAGACAGCCTTAGTACTGGTATTGAAACACAACGACAACTCATACACATTCTAGAATCAGCAGGATTCTCATTATATAATTATTCTTCGTAACATGCAAAGAAGGTAGACGTGGTTTGTTCGCTGGCAATAATCCAATTTGATTAATTATTAAGTCCGACTTATAACTTGTGCAATTTTTGCAAACGTGATAACAGTGTGCAATAGTTAAACTGCTGTTGTTATATATACATATATACATTAATTTTAAACAACACTAAATAATAATAGACTCTTTGTGATTTCCATCTATAATTTATTAATACAACAAAGTTACATACCAACTATACACATAACAACAGTTAACATGCAGTCTTCACTTGATAAAGCAAGCGACAACGTAGGAGAGTAACTCGCACTAAAGCTCTTTTAGTGACCGGGCGCTCTGGTTCTCCGTCTCCCTCTGTACCTATTGATGACTCTTTCATTAAGGCTCTCGATGCTAAGCTTGACAGAATTCGTGAGCGTTATAGACGAAGCAGTTCGTCAATCGGAGGAGCGCATCATGAATAAAGTTGGAGAGCTGACGGCAACGATCACTAATATTAAAACTGGGCTCGACGACCTCCAACGTCCTTTTCTCCATGGCAGTTTTTTTTTTGTAAGCAGTTATTATCTTCTGCAGTGCCACAGCTATTTGATCCTGCTTTTGCAGGTATTCTTCCAATTTGCTCATCAGAAGGTTGCGTGATTTGTGATTTGAACAAATCACGTCGGGGTCACCAAAATGTTTATTCAACTTCATTTAGTTGAATTTTTAGGAAGAGACAACAGAGTCAGAGAGTTCTTGTACTTAGTGTCTGTTTTTAATTGTATAGTTGGTGCAAAACCAAATATACTGTGTTAAACGAAAGTCAAGAAATTGAACGATTAGAACATTACCGGGTTGCTGTAGAACTGACTTTATTAGTTTTTATTCACTTATTTATATAATATTTTTAACAATGGAAAATAAACAAAATACAATAATTTTAACAATGGAAAAAACAAAATTAATAAAAGTGCAGGAAAATGTAGGAATGTGCTGGAGTTGCGGTTCTCACCGTTTTGCTTGCGAGTAGCTGTTCCCACAGCTATTTTCGGGCGCCTCACATTTCACGTGCCAAATCGTCACACGTTGAAATGTGAAGCGAGCAACTCGCACTGTTGGCCTTGGAAACAAAACGGTGAGTAGCATTGGGCGTGGGAATGCTTGGAGACTCAACATTCTCCCCGGCGTTGAGCGGCTGTCGCTCAACATAGCTGCTTTGGACTCGTATAAACCCGGGATCGATGGAGACGTTGCCAGAAGGTCCATCCGTTAGTTGATCTTCTGTGTCCGGTGGCATGGTCCCTGTTGATCTTAATGTTTGGAGTTTCCGCAGCGTCAATCCGATAATCACTCCCAAGATTGTAATCCCAAGGAGATTCCCGTACCCCAAGTGATGAGTGTCGTGTCTGCTTGGATTCTTAACCTCGAATTTGGACAGTTGATTCTTTAATTCCATGAGTTGAGTGTTGTTAGATATGGTGTATGGCTGGTGTTGTGATTGTGACGTTGTTGAATCCACTGAATGAAAGGTTGTTTGTATAGAGCTGACGTTCATAGACGGAATGTATGATGCGTATCGATTTACATTCATAGATTGTTGAACTTGAATCATTCGGAATGGTAATCTTATCGAACAACCTTCTTGAATTCTTAAGATTCCTGATAGTTCTAGTGTCACTTGTGAAAAGTTGTCGTGGCATACCGCATTCACAAGCGTCTTATTTTTCACGGCGTAAATCCAACCGTTGGGATTATGTAATTGGACCCAATACGAGTCTATGGCCATTATTTTAAAGTTGCATGATGCTAGGTTTTGTTCATCAGTGAGTATATTGACTTCGCAGGATGATCCTCGTTTAAGGACCGGGCTGTGCGGCCTGCAGTTATGCCCATTTTCCTTAAGAGATAAGCAGAGGTGCAGTTCGGCTTCCGGCAATGGGTAATATAGGTCTCGATGAAGATAAATTATTAAATATGGGGTAGGAGGGCTTACGATTTTGAAGCCTGTATCGCTGTTCCACGATATGGGTGTGAGTTTTAAGAATTCAAAGGACTCTGCTAATATTAATGGGATTTGTAATTTGAAGATAATGTATGCCTTTGTTATTTGGCTCTCGATCGAAATCAGTTGATAAAAGTTTAGAAGCTGATTTGTGGGTATTCGGAGTCTCATCGATTTTTTTTAGGTTAGTTTGTACCTTGCTTATTTCTGCTTGGAGTAACACGGGAGGAGCTAGTTCTGGGTTCATTTTTCCTTGATGTGAATCGATTAATATGTCGAGCAGTGAATTTTGCATCCTCTCATAGTTGCTCAGCATAATCACTGCATGCAAAATCATTTCATAAAAGTTTAGATGAATCAATTCCTGATCGAATTGTTGACTTATTCTTGCAATTTGAGTGTTAACGTGTTGGATTGCATCTTGGACTTCAGTGAATTCACCTTCAATTTGTTTTTTCTCATGATGTTTAGAGTGGTGTCCATAAACGACGCACAGTGGCCGGTTTTTCAACTTAGCGATCAAAAATCCATATCTTTTGACTCTCTTGGAATTTTTTATTCCGTTTTTTCGTTGGATTCTTAAGCTTTAATATGAGACTAAAATCATAAAAATCGATTATTGTAAACCAGAGATATGAGAGTTTCAATCAGGGTACCTATTAAAATTTTCTTAAAAGCCTAAAAAAGAGATTATAAAAATAATACGTTTATTTTTATTTAATGATTAAAGACTTTTTATTATCAATAACGAACATACTAATAAATTAGATTAATAAAAATAAGGTAATAAGTAAGGAACTAATGCAAATTAAATAATTTTTTCAAAACATTCATTGATAGAATTTCGCTCATCTAGTAGTAAATTTTGTGCATCACTATCTAACTCGATTGAGCTAGATTTCCATTTTAGGCGGATATTTGAAATATGTATATGGATCCGATGTGCACAGCAAAACTGCAAGCAGATCCTTATTGGCACAATATCTTGAAATTTTCCTTGTGTTGTGTTCACGAAAGAATCTGTAATCCTTGTTTCTTTTTTCTTGTGCTTCTTCAGAAGTTTCACCAAGTGGAAGTAGACTATTTTCAATAATTTGCTCGCCATAAAGAATTTTATGAATGGTTGATGGCATATTCCTCCAGGGATATTTTTCGTTGTAAATTTCGGCGGTTTTCTTTGCATATTCACCAAATTTTTTGGCATCAATCATTCTGCTGCATGCTATAACTTCTATTCTAATTTTGAATCGCTTAATCGCCACTCCTGCAATGAAAGCTGCCGTCTCAGGATCTGAGAAAAATCTTCTAGCGGTGTTTCCATCATTCGTATTTCCCTCTCCTTGTTTTGGCTGGTCAATTATTAGCCCTATTTCACGATATTGTTCCTGTATTTGGCTTTTTTTCAGCTTCCGTTTCTCCATATTCACTGCATTTTGTCTAACCGTTCCTGTTGCTCCGAATTCTAAATCATAGCCCAATTTGAGTATATGTTCTAGTGTGAAGAAGGCGAATTCTAGTGTGAAGAGGCGACAATCCGAATTCGTATGCCTCCTCAAAATAATTGGCATCTGCTGGTGCTTGGCTTAGTGTACTCGCGGTTTAAAGGCATATAATACAGCTAGAGGATGCCTTAGTATCAGTTAAGGTACTTGTTCGACTTTTCCATCAATCATGGTGAGCTGAACTTTGAAATCTATTTGAATAATATGGCCATGATACTCAAATAGCCGCGGCTGAAGTTCATCAATTTGCCTCCTAATTTTATTAACTTCATCGGTTATCACATCTTTTATCACATCACTTACAAAGGCCAAGACTTTTCACATATTTCTCTTCCAATGAAAGCAATAATCTGTTCAAATTTACACTACATATGCAGTAAGAGCTAATTACCTGATAATTAAAAAAAACCTAATTACTGCAAACTATCCCAGTACCTTTCCATACTTTGAAATATATGTACATATAATTTGAAAGAAAAGTATAACACTAACAAAAAAAAAATAACGGAAAACATGTTAAAAACGTTTGCAGTGTGTGACTTTGACTCATATAATGGGCTCTAGCGCCCGGTGGGGCAAACCGATGCAAAAAAAATTGGTATGGGCTTTTAGAGGAAACTTTCAACTTTACAATGGTGTAAAATTTGTTTTGGAGCGTTTTGGAGCGCAAAAGTCCTGCTCCAAAATACGACGAAATTTAACCAATCTTGGAGCATTTCTGGAATTCGTGTTACGTAATAACTATACCACAGTTTTACTCAATTGTCACAACATTTGACAATGAATATATCCAAGAATTTAATAAAAAAAACCGGAACTTAATATCTGAAATATTGACAGAGATATGGATATCTAAATCTGTGAAAAATTGAAAAAATGTGTTTATTTTAGTTGAAAATAAAAAGTGCTGTCTTTTATTGCATAGTTACTAATGAAATAATAAAAATAAAGCTGTAATTTTTTGGCTCCCTAGGTTCTCAGGTTTCTACTTTCATATGATCTAACCCATTTTGAAATCGGTGACATTGAAAAAAATGACTTTTGGCCGCTAAGTTGAAAAACCGGCCACTGTCGCGACGTCTGGTTCCGTATTGCTGACGTAAGATGCTCTTCATTCGAATAAATTCTATCGATAGTGGTGGCTATTTCTTCAGCATGTTCCGAATCCAGAACACCAAATAGGCCGTGTGCAATATTCCCAATAATATTGAAGGCACCTCTTCTGTTTCGTCTGGTGTTCTCAGGTGACAAAATTTTATTTGACTGCTGTATGTCGTCGCTGATTCGATTCAGCTGTCGTGTTATTCCAGAACAGGTGATGTGTGTCGCCTGAATTGAATTGCATATCCTATCTAAATAGTGCTTGATTGTTTCGAACTCTTCCCAATATGGTTGCAGTTTGAAGAAAGTAATTAGGTTCCAGTTGCTGGCGGAGATTCCCGCAGAACCAAGATTTTCGAAATAGATGCCGGGATTGTTGGTGAATGGTTCTATTTGTACGTTTTTGCCCTGGCCTGGCGATACGAACAGAAGAACCACAAGAATGTTTGCTATAGCTGACCCTAGACTCATGCGCCTTCTTTTGGTTTTTTGATTGTTGTCTTCTGATGTGTGCTGATTCTGATCACTAGAACCCACTTTGGAACAACTGGGCTGCTCGCTGGACCACTCGCTAGAACATGAATCTACTGGCGACGGTGCCAACTTGTGTACGGGGCGTCGCATTATATTTGTTGAGGTTCGCACGTCTACCCTTAGCAATCATCCTTACCACCGTCATCACCAGGAATGACCTTTAGAACACGTCCCAATGACCATTTTAACGGTGGTAAGTTATCATCTTTAATGACAACCAGAGTTCCAGGTGTTATGTTGTGGCATTCCTTTTTCCATTGATACCTGTGTTGAAGTTGGTTTAGGTATTCTTGACTCCATCTTCTCCAGAATTCTGCCTTTACCTCTGTCACCAACTTCCATCTTGTTGCGAAAGTGGATTGTTTGGGAGTGGCATGAGGGTCAATTGTTGATACGAGCGGCTGGCCGATTAGTAGGTGTCCAGGTGTGAGAGCCGTCAGATCATTTGGATCAGATGACATCGGAGTTATGGGACGGGAATTTAAGATGGCTTCTGCTTCGGTGATGACGGTTTCTGTTTCTTCGTAGGTAAGGAGGCCGAGAACAGGGCCTGCCGTAATAAATGTTTTACAGATTTTACCGCTGCCTCCCACAATTCACCGAAGTGTGGTGCTCTTGGTGGGATAAACAGGAATTCAACGTTCCTTTTGCTGCAGTCTCCCATTATCTTTTCTTGGGGTGCTTTTGATTAAATAGCGTCTTGTAGTTCTTGATGCTAGTTTCTGGCACCTACAAAATTTGTCGCGTTGTTGCAATATATCATTAGAGAGTGTCCGCGGCGGCCCATGAACCGTTTGAAAGCCCCTACTAAGGCCTCCGTGGTGAGATCAGTCACTAATTCCATGTGTACCGCCTTCGTCGCAAAACAGCAGAAGACCGACACGTAAGCCTTTTGTGGACGTCTTCCACGCATCCTGAAATGTATCCAGATTGGACCGAAGAAGTCGACCCCTGCGTGGATGAATGGTTGTACCCGATCCGCTGGCAAGTTGCCCATTAATTGTGTCAGTAACTTTGGCTGCATCCTGGCGCATTTAACACATGCTGGTGTGACAGAGCGAGCAATTGTCTTTCCCTTTACAGGCCAGAATCGTTGTCTGACGATAGATAGTAGCGTCTGGGCACCAACGTGAAGGTGTTCTTTGTGCAGATCATTTAGAAGCATTTTCGTGGCGGGGTGACGCTATGGCAGCACCATTGGATGTTTTGAGTCTTAGGTAATTAACGCTGATTCTAGACGTCCGCCCACTCGTAAGATGCCATTTTCATTAATGAAAGGGGCCAGACTATTCAAAAAGCTATCACGGTTGACTGATTTGTGTTGACGAAGGTTCTTTAGATCATCTGCAAACTCTGATTGTTGCATCAATGTGATGATGCAACAGAGTGCCCTTTCCATCTCTGTTGGATTAGGTGTGACTGTATGTGTGCTTGGTCTGGAACGATTTAAAAAACGAAGCATATAAGCCACGATTCTCTGTAATCGTCTGAATGAATGGCTATGCTTGATATCCCTCAATATATCCTCTGATGGCATAATTTGTGCTGTCAAGGCTGTGTTGATATTGTTGCGTCGTTCCAGACGACGTTCTTCATGACTTGTAGGTTGGGAGGGCTATTGTCGCATGGATCCATGTAGAAATATGGGACCATAATACCAGAAGTGATTGGCTGCAATTTTGTCTGGGGTCAAGCCTCTGGACACTATATCGGCCGGATTTTTATGTGACTGTACGTGTTTCCATTGCGCTGGTATTGTGTCACGCTGGATGAAAGCAACGAAGGTGTGGTAATGTGCAGAACTTGCATTAATCCATCCGAGAACCGCCGTTGAATCAGTCCACATGTGGATTGCTTCCTTGTTGATGTTTAAATCCTGCTGGATTCGCAGCATCAGATTCACTGCTAATTTTGCTGCACACAGCTCTAATCTTGGTAGGCTTATCTGCTTGACAGGTGCGACTCTTGATTTTGCGCAAAGAAAGCGTATTAACATACTGCCCTTTAGGTCGATCGTCTTCACATATGCTACGGCGCCATAAGCCTGTTCCGATGCGTCTGCAAATATGTGTATCTGGAAGTTCTTAGGTGTCTGATGGCCGAAAACATGTCGTTGAACTGAAACATTTTCCAATTCTGGCAATGTTTTTTTAAAGATATCCCAGAAAGTGTGAAGTTCCTGCGGTAACGATGCATCCCAATCTAGTTTCAGGCGCCATAGCTTTTGCAAAAAGATTTTTGCTGTAACTACTACTGGAGCAATAAAGCCCAGTGGATCAAAGATGCGAGACACGTCTGCTAGAGCGCTTCTTTTAGTAATTCTTTGTTCATTCGAATTCCCTGTTCTAACTGTGAAAGTGTCGGTTCTGGGATTCCACGTGAGCCCCATTGTCTTGGTGTTCTCCCCGTTTCTACTGTCAACATCAAGCTGTATGACTTGGTCGGATGCTGGAATGTCTTGTAATAGTCTTTTGTCGTTCGAACACCATTTACGAAGCTCGCACCCTGGTGTTCGTAACAAATTGATGAGTTGTGCTTGCATATCCAGGGCTGTGGCAATCTTGTCGCTTCCGCACACAGCGTCGTCTACATAGAAGTCGTTTTTTATGGCTTCAGCCGCTAGTGGATACTGATCTTTAAACTGTTTCGCCAAATGCTGGAGACACCGAATGGCCAAGAAGGGAGCGCAAGTTGTGCCGTACGTTACCGTATTTAGTTGGTAACATTGTAGCGGTAAGGTTGGATCGTCTCTCCACCAGATTAGTTGGCAATTTCGGTCGAGAGGATGGACCCATATTTGACTACATCTTCTCGATGTCGGCCGTGAACACGTACCTAGGCATTCGAAAGCGAAGCAGTATCGTGAAAACATCCGCTTGTATGTTAGGCCCTGTAGATAAGATGTCGTTCAATGAATATTTTGATGACGTCTTAGCCGACGCATCCAACACGACTCTGAGTTTTGTTGTACTACTCCATTGGTGAGGGAGGAAATAATGTGGCTTCCTTCCAATCTTCTCGATGGGTGCTATTTCTATATGCCCTAAGGCTTCATACTCTCGCATGAACAGTACATACAGCTTCTTGAACTCAGGGTTTCTTTGAAGTTTCCTTTCGAGTGCTCGGAAACGCTGAAGAGCGATGTCTTCTGATTCGCCCAGTTGACCAGGTTCGCCTTGAAATGGTAGCCGCACCATGAATCGTCCATCGCTATGTCGCTGAATATTTTGATTGAAGTGTGTTACACATCGCCTTTCTGCTGATGTTAATGCCTCGGTCTGTCCGTCACACTACTCCAATCGCCAGAACCTTTCGACGGCTTCATTTAGCTTGCTCTCACTGCCGATTCCACATGTTATGGTTGTAGTTTGAGAAGATTCGTTGGTGAATTCGCCATCAACAACCCAGCTGAAGAGCGTATTTTGGAGTACAGGCAGGTCTGGTCTCAGACTTATCGGTCCAATGCATAAGACGTTGTAGAAGAGCCCGGCTCCATTTTTTTTTTTTTTTTTTTTGAGAAAAGGACGTTGGAGTTCGTCGAGCGTAAGGTCAACGAGCTTGACGAACTGTGGAAGGCGATCGATAGATGGGACATTGTGATCCGTCAGGATCCATCCATAACGGAAGACCATTCGTACTTCCAGCAGAACGTACACTGCAGCCTAGGCGAGAAATGAATCTCCTTGGGATTACAATCTTGGGAGTGATTATCGGATTGACGCTGCGGAAACTCCAAACATTAAGATCAACAGGGACCATGCCACCGGACACAGAAGATCAACTAACGGATGGACCTTCTGGCAACGTCTCCATCGATCCCGGGTTTATACGAGTCCAAAGCAGCTAAGTTGAGCGACAGCCGCTCAACGCCGCACAGTGGCCGGTTTTTCAACTTAGCGGCCAAAAGTCATTTTTTTCAATGTCACCGATTTCAAAATGGGTTAGATCATATGAAAGTAGAAACCTGAGAACCTAGGGAGCCAAAAAATTACAGCTTTATTTTTATTATTTCATTAGTAACTATGCAATAAAGACAGCACTTTTTATTTTCAACTAAAATAAACACATTTTTTCAATTTTTCACAGATTTAGATATCCATATCTCTGTCAATATTTCAGATATTAAGTTCCGGTTTTTTTTATTAAATTCTTGGATATATTCATTGTCCAATGTTGTTACAATTGAGTAAAACTGTGGTATAGTTATTACGTAACACGAATTCCAGAAATGCTCCAAATTTGGTTAAATTTCGTCGTATTTTGGAGCAGGACTTTTGCGCTCCAAAACGCTCCAAAACAAATTTCACCATTGTAAAGCTGAAAGTTTCCTCTAAAAGCCCATACCAATTTTTTTTGCATCGGTTTGCCCCACCGGGCGCTAGAGCCCATTATATGAGTCAAAGTCACACACTGCAAACGTTTTTAACATGTTTTCCGTTATTTTTTTTTTGTTAGGGTTATACTTTTCTTTCAAATTATATGTACATATATTTCAAAGTATGGAAAGGTACTGGGATAGTTTGCAGTAATTAGGTTTTTTTTAATTATCAGGTAATTAGCTCTTACTGCATATGTAGTGTAAATTTGAACAGATTATTGCTTTCATTGGAAGAGAAATATGTGAAAAGTCTTGGCCTTTGTAAGTGATGTGATAAAAGATGTGATAACCGATGAAGTTAATAAAATTAGGAGGCAAATTGATGAACTTCAGCCGCGGCTATTTGAGTATCATGGCCATATTATTCAAATAGATTTCAAAGTTCAGCTCACCATGATTGATGGAAAAGTCGAACAAGTACCTTAACTGATACTAAGGCATCCTCTAGCTGTATTATATGCCATTAAACCGCTAGTACACTAAGCCAAGCACCAGCAGATGCCAATTATTTTGAGGAGGCATACGAATTCGGATTGTCGCCTCTTCACACTAGAATTCGCCTTCTTCACACTAGAACATATACTCAAATTGGACTATGATTTAGAATTCGGAGCAACAGGAACGGTTAGACAAAATGCAGTGAATATGGAGAAACGGAAGCTGAAAAAAAGCCAAATACAGGAACAATATCGTGAAATAGGGCTAATAATTGACCAGCCAAAACAAGGAGAGGGAAATACGAATGATGGAAACACCGCTAGAAGATTTTTCTTAGATCCTGAGACGGCAGCTTTCATTACAGGAGTGGCGATTAAGCGATTCAAAATTAGAATAGAAGTTATAGCATGCAGATTGATGCCAAAAAATTTGGTGAATATGCAAAGAAAACCTCCGAAATTTACAACGAAAAATATCCCTGGAGGAATATGCCATCAACCATTCATAAAATTCTTTATGGCGAGCAAATTATTGAAAATAGTCTACTTCCACTTGGTGAAACTTCTGAAGAAGCACAAGAAAAAAGAAACAAGGATTACAGATTCTTTCGTGAACACAACACAAGGAAAACTTCAAGATATTGTACCAATGAGGATCTGCTTGCAGTTTTGCTGTGCACATCGGATCCATATACATATTTCAAATATCCGCCTAAAATGGAAATCTAGCTCAATCGAGTTAGATAGTGATGCACAAAATTTACTACTAGATGAGCGAAATTCTATCAATGAATGTTTTGAAAAAATTATTTAATTTGCATTAGTTCCTTACTTATTACCTTATTTTTATTAATCTAATTTATTAGTATGTTCGTTATTGATAATAAAAAGTCTTTAATCATTAAATAAAAATAAACGTATTATTTTTATAATCTCTTTTTTAGGCTTTTAAGAAAATTTTAATAGGTACCCTGATTGAAACTCTCATATCTCTGGTTTACAATAATCGATTTTTATGATTTTAGTCTCATATTAAAGCTTAAGAATCCAACGAAAAAACGGAATAAAAAATTCCAAGAGAGTCAAAAGATATGGATTTTTGATCGCTAAGTTGAAAAACCGGCCACTGTGCGTCGTTTATGGACACCACTCTAAACATCATGAGAAAAAACAAATTGAAGGTGAATTCACTGAAGTCCAAGATGCAATCCAACACGTTAACACTCAAATTGCAAGAATAAGTCAACAATTCGATCAGGAATTGATTCATCTAAACTTTTATGAAATGATTTTGCATGCAGTGATTATGCTGAGTAACTATGAGAGGATGCAAAATTCACTGCTCGACATATTAATCGATTCACATCAAGGAAAAATGAACCCAGAACTAGCTCCTCCCGTGTTACTCCAAGCAGAAATAAGCAAGGTACAAACTAACCTAAAAAAAATCGATGAGACTCCGAATACCCACAAATCAGCTTCTAAAATTTTATCAACTGATTTCGATCGAGAGCCAAATAACAAAGGCATACATTATCTACAAATTACAAATCGCACTAATATTAGCAGAGTCCTTTGAATTCTTAAAACTCACACCCATATCGTGGAACAGCGATACAGGCTTCAAAATCGTAAGCCCTCCTACCCCATATTTAATAATTTATCTTCATCGAGACCTATATTACCCATTGCCGGAAGCCGAACTGCACCTCTGCTTTTCTCTTAAGGCAAATGGGCATAACTGCAGGCCGCACAGCCCGGTCCTTAAACGAGGATCATCCTGCGAAGTCAATATACTCACTGATGAACAAAACCTAGCATCATGCAACTTTAAAACAATGGCCATAGACTCGTAATTGGTCCAATTACATAATCCCAACGGTTGGATTTACGCCGTGAAAAATAAGACGCTTGTGAATGCGGTATGCCACGACAACTTTTCACAAGTGACACTAGAACTATCAGGAATCTTAAGAATTCAAGAAGGTTGTTCGATAAGATTACCATTCCGAATGATTCAAGTTCAACAATCTATGAATGTAAATCGATACGCATCATACATTCCGTCTATGAACGTCAGCTCTATACGAACAACCTTTCATTCAGTGGATTCAACAACGTCACAATCACAACACCAGCCATACACCATATCTAACAACACTCAACTCATGGAATTAAAGAATCAACTGTCCAAATTCGAGGTTAAGAATCCAAGCAGACACGACACTCATCACTTGGGGTACGGGAATCTCCTTGGGATTACAATCTTGGGAGTGATTATCGGATTGACGCTGCGGAAACTCCAAACATTAAGATCAACAGGGACCATGCCACCGGACACAGAAGATCAACTAACGGATGGACCTTCTGGCAACGTCTCCATCGATCCCGGGTTTATACGAGTCCAAAGCAGCTATGTTGAGCGACAGCCGCTCAACGCCGGGGAGAATGTTGAGTCTCCAAGCATTCCCACGCCCAATGCTACTCACCGTTTTGTTTCCAAGGCCAACAGTGCGAGTTGCTCGCTTCACATTTCAACGTGTGACGATTTGGCACGTGAAATGTGAGGCGCCCGAAAATAGCTGTGGGAACAGCTACTCGCAAGCAAAACGGTGAGAACCGCAACTCCAGCACATTCCTACATTTTCCTGCACTTTTATTAATTTTGTTTTTTCCATTGTTAAAATTATTGTATTTTGTTTATTTTCCATTGTTAAAAATATTATATAAATAAGTGACTAAAAACTAATAAAGTCAACTCGGTAATGTTCTAATCGTTCAATTTCTTCACTTTCGTTTAACACAGTATATTTGGTTTTGCACCAACTATACAATTAAAAACAGACACTAAGTACAAGAACTTAGTTGTCTCTTCCTATAAACTCAACTAAAAGAAGTTGAATAAACACAGTCAATGGCTACTCATTGTATACTATTATACGACTAAGCCCCCCTAAGACTTGAAATGTTGGCCTTTTCCAAAGGTGTTAGTGCAATACAGAGTTTATGTGAACAATTACAGCAGAAGCCGATGTGTGAAGGCCTAATCACTCAGTTCCAACACACCAAATAGGAACTTGCCTTAGAAAATGTTTTATCGACTACACACCGGCAGAAGAGGGGGGCCATAAACATCATCGGAAGCATCGCTAACACCTTATTCGGAGTGCTTGATGCAAATTATGCAGAAGAGATGTCGAACACATTATCACGGATTCAAAGTGACGAGAATCATATCGTAAACCTGGTACGAAAGCAAACCTCTGTGATCGATGCTACTATTAACATCATAAAACGCGATGAAGTTGCCATCGCGCAAACTGTCACTAGCTTTCATGAGAAATTAGACGAGCTGATGCATCGAGTAAGAAAAACTGAACAAGACACAAACGATGCAAAAATCTTTCAACTTCTTACCGGATTAGCAGTAGAATTGACGATCATTGCAACCAGCATACAACTCACACAGGCTGCGATTCGCCAAGTCCTCATCAGTTCACACTATGGACAAATCAGTCCCTTGTTAATATCGCCAGAGCAACTCACCAGTGGAATTAACAAAATTCGAGCTCATCTACCACCAACTCTTCAAATTCCTGGTGACATCGAAGATACGTTGTCAATGTACAAGTTAATGGCAATTGAAGGTGGTATCACTAACGAACATGCGTTTTTTAGAATACATATCACTTCCAATAACTGCTTCCGAGTCTTATAATCTCTTCAAGTTAATAGCAATTCCTACCCGAGTAAACAACACGATGACCTATGAGTAAACCTATATCGAGACAAGTACTTCCCCGCAACGGTAGAAAAATTAAATACGTGCAGCAGAGCAGGCGACTCAACTTATCTATGTTTCAACACACAACCAATCTATCAGAAGGGAGCCAAAATTTGTTTGTGTGTATTCAGCCTGTTCCACAATGAATCCACCACTCATGCGATCTCACAAGGATGGAAGGCCAAACTTGGACTCAAACAACCTCTCCAAACAGATGTGTCACAAATTTCAATCACAGGGAAGACAATCACAGATATTAAATACAGGTCCTTCATACTCCAGTTTTGGGAGCTTGGCCAGTCTCGTCAAACCTCATGTAACGAACAGGTGATTAGGAAGTGGATGCTGGTGGGGATGCTCGGTCCGGCCGTGCTCAGGGAAATTGGGGGGGGGTTCATAAACCCAAACCGCATCTTGGACACCCTGTTACAAAAAAAAGAAGAGTATTACCGAGACTTACAAATCAGAAAAGGAAAGAAATTAACCGGAACCGAATGTAGCACGTCCTTTTGCCAAGCGCCCCACCAAATGCCGAAGGGGGGAAAGATTAGCTGGCGTTTTCCTTCCCCATCTTCACCCACCCTGCCATGCTGACGTCATTGCCATTCACCCGTCAGCCCACTTCAGCGACCCACATCTGCCTTCCGGATTGGAACCGGCCACTCCCTGTTTACGCTTACTCCTTCCGGCTACCCATCATAAACGGTGGATAAATGCAAAGTTACAAATGATGTCATTCGGCAGTCAAACCACGTATTTTAATAATTTCAGTTTTATTCATCAAACAGTGCAACCAAATACAAAATAATTCAATTCCATTCAAAAATGTCCATTAAACATACTCCAATTTACGTGTTTACTTATTTCTCAAAAACAAATTACTATTACAAAACAAAGCTAGACATTGATACTTTAAGTTCAGTTACAGTGGATAGTCACTCGAAAAAATGTTTAATATTAACAATCAACTATATCAGAGACGGGTTCGATGGCATTAATATCAAAACTTTCAAACATTAATTTCAAACGCTTACCCAGAAATTACCGCCGGATCTCCGTGAGTGGCGCCATCAGGGAGCTCGACCTGTAACGGAAGCTTAATATAACGAAAAGAAAAATACGATAGGGTGACTCAAGAAATGCCTCGAAACCCCACGGAAAATTACAAGTTACATAAACAAAAAGGTGAATAAAATAATACGGAATAAAAATAATAAATAATACGGCTTTTCCTTTTTCCTGCTCTTCCTTCATGATCAACGCTGCGCTGCACCGCACGGAACTGCTCTGCCTACTGAGTCTGCTGTTGTTTATGTATTTTAGTTCCAATAGTTTCAAGATTATTTCCTTTTTATTGTCTTGGTTTTTGCACATCGCAAAAAAAATATATTTATATTGCAATTATTTGTCTCATTTACATGTTTTCTTTAGTTTTATTTTAATATAACGCTTATTATGCAGTCAATGTTATGTTTCTTCGTGCCCAATTTAAAATTCTATGTAGTTATCGTTGTTATTAACATAATTCTTATCAGTAGGTTTTATTAATTAATACGCAATTTATCTGTTTACCAATTTAAGAGTTTATTTTTGAAGATGGGCAAGTAGTCTTTTAATTTTTTTTTATCTTAGGTTCGCTTCAAGATTACTTCATATTTAAAAGGAAACTTTCATGTGTTTTCATCTTTTATTCAATGTCATGTTAATCATGTTTATATTTATTTTGCGGGTGCTTTTTGTACTTCTTTGATGCTTTTCGATTTTATTATTTAGTATTTAGAACAATGGGTTTTTAGTAAAGTATTTATTGTTTATAAACTATATTTTTATTTTTTTTTATATTGGTAGAATATTAGAATAATTAAGCCAATAGTTTTAAATGTGAAGATTAAATCAATGTATGTACATATATTTTAAACTTTTTTAAGTATATATGTATTATTTTACACTAGTAGAACAAGTTTAGCAGTGCTTACGCCGTTTTCTTTTTTTTTAAACACGAGTCATTTTACAAACGAACACATCAATTAGGTTTGCTTATTGGTAACTTATGTATGGTTGCTTCAATTCCCAACAAACATGGCTGTCTATATACCACTTTTTTTGTCTTTTTTTTTACTTCTTCTCAAGCCAACTTTGAAATCTTTAGGCTGCAGTTGAAACGTACGAAATTTGAACACCAATTATTGCCTTATAATAATATATCATTATACGAGTATTAGTTAAAATATATTATCTCAACATCACTAAGCACTTAAAGGTTTTAAGTTGAGGCAGGTATCTCGATTGTTAAATTAATCAAATTTTGATGGCCAACTAAACTTGACCGATTTTGAATTGTTCAACGCCCAGTAAAAGACACTACATTTACTCCATATCCAATGGATTCACCCCAGAGATTTCGGTTGTGTAACCATCTCTGCAGCAGCACATTAGATTTTCTTTATTTAGAAATCTAGGTTTATTCTGGACTAAAGTTCTGTCCGTCCTTTCTGGCCTTCCACACAAACTAAAAACTCTGCCGGCTTGATTTTCTTTTCGTCTCCTGTCTGTCACCGGTCACCAGACCTGCTGCCGTCTCTCTCGCACCCGCGGCGAACTTCCAGCCAAAAGAGATCTAGCAACAAGCGGAACACAAGCTACATATAAAAAAACCTTCTACGGCGTTCGGTTCCGCGAATTGCCAAATCTCTCCTGCCCACAGCCCCGCAACGGTTGCAGAGATCGACAGCCTTTGACAGCAGGCCCGATGACGTGAGACCACCGGGTGATCCCGACTACAAAAAAAACAATTTCAATTGGCCGCCCTCACAAAACAGGTGATGTTCCAAACATTCGAGACGGAACAACAGCTGGGAGAGGTAGCCATCAGTGACTACCATCAGTAACTACCATCAGTGAGCAGAAATATCTCCCATAAAAGTCATCATCATCAGGCAGGACGTTTACATTACTCCCCCGTTACCACAGGTCCTTAGCATGAAACACTCCCATCGGCGTGCCCTTCATAGTTTCTAAACGATAGCAGGAGTTCCCCAAAATCTCAACTACCTTGGCAGGTATGCCGGTCGGCGCCAACTTAGCACAGAAGAGTCTGCCTGTTTGCTCAGCCGGAAGTTTCGCCGAGTAACCACCTGCCCGACCTTGAACGTCGAACCAAAGACAATATAATACAAAGATGTCTCACTCAGTACGTTGAAAAATTTCAAAAAAATTTTGTGCTGATCTGATAGCTTTTGTGCTTTTGAGAAAGAGCTTTCAATTTTGTTGAGATGCGACGCACATTCTCTCTCGCCTTTTGCATGGGTACATAAAAATATAATTCGCGCTCAAAACACAGTGTACACAAACGAGAGAGAAGCGAATGTTTGTTTTTGTAAAATAAATTTTTAGAGTTTGTACGAATGTGCAAGAATACCGCTCGCTCGACAACAACAAGTATATGAATGACGACAACAGCGTTCTTTACCGAACCAGAAACGAGATTTTTTGTGTTTTTATTTTTACTGATGTTTTAGCTCATTTTTGTGACTTGATTGATTTTTACTTTGGCTACTATTTTAATAGTGATTTTGGTTTTTTATTTGGATAATTTGGCAATTTATTTATTATTTATATTATAATCGGTAATTTGTAATTAATAATAATTAATTAATAATATATTATACAACAATGTATACATTGTACAAAACAAAGTCCAAATGCGCATCGGTTTGAGGAAAATAATAAATGTTATTCTCACAGGTTTAGTGTTTTAGATCGTTTGATAACCATAATACGCCGTAAGCATCGTTCTTGGTCATATTTTAAAAACAAACAATCAAAAAAAAATCAAATCTTCAAATACTGAATCATAAATAAATGTCATTTAATATTTGAAGATTTCATTTTTTATTGTTGTTTTTACTGATATAGGGCCTCTAAAAGTTTGTTATGCCACCACCCTTTGTTGTTATAATTAAAATAAGATGTTCTACATTCTGATGGCAACTGCTTTGATTCTTTACACTCATTTGTAGCAAACGCGCTCTCTTTTGTGCTCACTTTCTTGCAAGTTGCAGCTCTTACTCTCACAACTTGATCTATTACTCTCACAACTTGATCTCTCGCTCTCACAATATGTTCATTTTACTCTCCCAAAGCTTCAGATGGGATTTTCCGAAAATCCCAATTGAATTTTAGCTGCTCGGTTCTTTTGTATGGAGTGAGACATCTTTGTATTATATTGTCTTTGGTCGAACCCTTCGCTTCGTTCACATCTAACATAACATTATAAAAAACAAATATGAAATACTTCTCTGATTCCTCTTTATACATATTTTGCAATATCAGACGTATTTATAATTATGTGTATATACGAACTTTATGTATGCGCGATTGTGATCTGGCTTTTTTAAAAGTAATATATCTTTCTATTCTTCTCGTAAGCCTGGCGGATCCGCTTCCGGATCAAATCGCCCATTACAGCGTTGCTGTCTTGTCGATTTATTCTCACTGAATCCTCTCTTAGTTGCCCTAATTTCCTCAGAAACTCGTAGTCTTTGCCATGAGTCACCATATGCCGACCAAACAGCACGAAATAAGGGGCATAACCAATGGACTGGTGTAAACTGTTTCGTAGAGCACAATTGACACTACTTAAGTATTCGTCCCAATCCCTCTGGTCTTCCCTGATATTTTTTATTTATTTTGTATTTATTTAATTCGTATATATATATGCACAATAAGAGCATGGCTCTTTTAACGTACATCGAGTTGTTTGTGTTAACAGATAGAGATCAAATATATATTCTTAGGAATTCTTACATACATATGTTCTTAAGAATCTAGTTATTACTAAAAGGAAAAAACAAAAATAACAAGGAAGAAGAAAATTAATACTATAAAGAGTTATGGACAGAAGAACACAGAATAGAGTAGTGGAGAGCTGAGAGGAAAGTAGAGTGAAGAGTTAGAATGAAGAAGAAAGGTGCAGTGTGGAGGTAGGCTGAGCAGCAGCAGCAGCAGTTATCTAGACATGTAGTACTTCAGAACAGCATCCCTAAAACGCGTCCCATGGGAGATAGTTTTCAACGTTTGTGGCAAGGAGTTCCACAATCTTATGGCATTCACAAAGAAGAGTCTTGATTAGATTAATGTGCTAAACCGAGGGATTATTAGCAGGTTGTTTCTTCTCAGATGACCAAACCTCAATTTTTCGTAAAGATACATAGGTTTTTTTGTAACCAAAATGTTATGCAGAAAGATACAATTTCTTGTATTGAGATAACTTATTATATCACAACCAAGTATGCTTTTACGAAACTGAGATATGTGGTCATATTTATGCAATCCGTACACATACCTTGTGGCACAATTAAATGCAATTTCCAGTTTCAATTGCGACCGCAAGTCTAGTTTGCTATATACCACCTCTGAATAGGTGATTAAGGGCAGTACTAATTGAAGAATTAGCTTACGTTTGGTCTCGACGGGTATAAACTGAGCTGAGAATCTTAGGTTTCGAAGAATATAATATATTTTTTCAACTAAGCTATTAACATGATCAGTACATGTAAGGGAAGAATTAATTGTGAAACCTAAACTAACAGCACAGCCAAGAACTTTTAGACTTTTATCACCTATTACAAGGTCAGGTATATCATCAAATATTATCCTGTATCTGGAGACCGGCAACACATATGACTTAGAGACGTTAAGTTGAAGACCGTTGCAACTGGCCCAGTTACTAATTCTTGAGAGGTCCTCATATAACTTGCGGGCAAGGTCTTCCATGAGATTAGTGCTACTTGATAGGTATAGCTGTACATCATCAGCATAAGCGTGAAGTGCAGAATGTTTACAGATGGAGAAAATGTCATTGAGGAAGAGAGAGAATAATAGTGGTCCAAGAACTGAGCCTTGTGGGACACCACTATGCACTGACGCATACGCCGAGAAGGCACACCCACACCTTACTCTTTGTAGGCGTCCAGTTAAGTAATTGTTCATGAGACGTACAGCATTGTTACTAAAGCCAAACAGATACTTTAACTTTATACACAGTATAGAGTGACTTACAGTGTCGAAGGCTTTGGAAAGTCGAGCAAACATAATAACGTCAATAAACCACCATCGTAAGCTGGTCGCATGTCATCTAATATTTTGAGTGTGGCAGTAGAGCAGCTGTGGCTAGGGCGGAAACCAGACTGAGCAGATGCCAATAGGTTATTATCTTGTTCATATTTATTGATTTGATTGGCCATGAGAGACTCAAGAACCTTTGATAAGGAGGACAGGATGCTAATAGGTCCAAAATCATTTGGTTCACTAGCAGTTGGTTTTTTGGCAATAGGGACAACTATGGCTAACTTCCATACTGACGGAAAAGTGGAGGAAGTAAAGCAGTGGTTAAAGATATGAGCTAGCGGACTCACTATGAAAGAAGCAATAATCTGTAGAAATTTAATGTAAATACCATCTTCACCGACAGCATTTGATTTTATCTTCATTAAGGAAATTGCAACATCAGCTTCACTGACTGTAGCAAAATCAAATGTATTCAGCGTATAACGGTCGGAGGCAGAAATCGAGTGAGTGCTATTGTTTGAGATAATATTAGTGCTAAAGTAGTTATTAAGTTCATTAGGATCAAGCGCACATGTATATGATTCATTCGCACAAATGCCAAACTTTTTTAGGTTTCTCCAAAGAATCTTGGAAGGCAAGGAACTCTTGAATTTTTTACTAAAGTATTTAGCTTTAGATTGCCTAGTTATCAAGTTAGCCGCATTTCTAGCTCGCCTATAGTTTTCCCATCTATATGGGCTAGGGTCTTTTTTTTCACATGCTGTGTAGATTGTTCCGCTTATTAATGGCTTCCTGTACACGAAATGAGAACCAAGGGCAGGATATGTTTCTGATAGTAACAGTTCTGACAGGCACATGCTTAAGAAATAGATTATTGATGTTTCTCATAAGGAAGTCAAGCTTATCATCTACAGTAGAAAAAAACCAAGTTTGATTCCACGAAACGGAGGTAAGATCACAAGAAAGCTCAGTGTAGTTAATGGAATTAAAGTCATGATAAGAAAAAGTCTTTGAAACAAGGGTACGCGATATATTGATATTTAAAGTGCAAAATATTAAGTCATGGTCAGATAAAAAATAAATTTGGTCAAACAACAGCACTGAAGACTTATCAGAAACAATAAAGTAGTCCAGCAAGCTAGGAGTATCTTTATCCGAGAACCGCGTTGGCTCAGTGCAATTAACCACAGATAAACCTAGCTTTGAGACGTTGTCATACATGCATCTAGATAAGCTATCGTTATACAGCAAATTTACATTGAAGTCACCACATAGGGCAAAATAATTGAAGTTAATTGACAAATCGGACAACAAATTAAACAGAGGTTATTATACAGAAGGTTATTATATTTACTGGGGTTGTACGCACATGTTATACAAATTTTTATTGTGTTGTCAGAAATGCTTATGCTTAAATATTCGACATTAGTCTGTTCAGATTTAGCCACCATAGCCGACTTCAACGTATCGCGAACATAGATGGCAACACCACCTCCTTTCCTATTCTGCCTGTCATTTCTAAATAATCTATAATTATTAATGTCGTACATCGAGCTGCTATTGTCAGGGACAAACCAAGTTTCAGACACACATACAACATCAACAGACGAATCCTCAAACACATATCTCAAGTAGTCAATTTTTTTAGAGTTAAGGCTCCTGGCATTAAAGTGAGCAACTTTAAGACCTGCATATCGATCGCACATCACACTCACAAGAGACTTATTGCAAATACCAGAATAGCGATCACAGAAGTCGACCATCAGTGCGACCATAGGAGTAACACGAGATAGGAACGCAAGTAATAAACACAAAGACCACAACAGGTGACCAGCAATCCTCTACACATATAAGTTTGGAAATATGAGTAATAGCTAGAGTAAAGACGAGGAAAACAAGACAAGAGAATAATAAATAATTAAGAGCTAGATAATAGAAAGGTAACTGAATATTTATAAAATAAAGAGAGCAACTAGTCACTTCCATAATTTCTATCATCTTCTGCAACACTCGCAATAGCATTGAGCTCATCAATGTTCTTGATTACACTAGCCTACAAATTAACACTTTTTTTTGTAACGGGCTGTTTGACAACATATTCTAAACGATTTTAGTCCGCTGATTCCAAAAATGATAAAATAAAAAAAATTAAACGAGCCGTTTTCGAGATAATCAGTTTTTAAATTTTTGGCCACTTTACGTTAAGGTCCATCCTTAAATTAAATTAAATTAAAGAGATTCCTGAATAAAACTTTAGATAACAACTTGTTTTACAAAAAAACATTATTACATCAAAACTGGGTGCGGTCCGCCCACTTTTACACTACATATACAGTATAGCAGTATGAAAAAAAGTTTATTACCACGGAAATAAAGTTTAAATGAACACAATTATAAAACAACTAAGCTAGTTATTTTATTTTGAAAAAGGTAATGCCCACGCCTACTATTTATACAGAGGCGTAGCTAGGTCTCATGGACCCCGGGACGGTTAATCAACTTGTAGCCCCAACCAGTAAGAAAGCTATATTCGGCCTGGCCGAATCTTAGATACCCTACACCTAAAAGTTTTAAAAGAAGTGCCGAAGCTAGGGTGGGGCGGGGGTGGCGGTCCACTCTGGGCGGCACAATGTCGGGGGCGGCAGTTGTGGAAATCAAGTATTGACTTATTGCATTCTAGGCATTTTTGGGGCTACAAGTTGATTAACCGTCCCGGGGTCCATGAGACCTAGCTACGCCTCTGTATAAATAGTAGGCGTGGTAATTATCTTTTTCAAAACAAAATAACTAGCTTAGTTGTTTTATAATTGCGTTCATTTAAACTTTATTTCCGTGGTAATAAACTTTTTTTCATACTGCTATACTGTATATGTAGTATAAAAGTGGGCGGACCGCACCCAGTTTTGATGTAATAATGGTTTTTTGTAAAACAAGTTGTTATCTAAAGTTTTATTCAGGAAGTTTATATATTTAACAATATAACCCTCTTTTGCCTGTGTAACCTAAAAGTGGGCGGATCACGCCCATATTTGGCACATTCACGGATAATGCTACTCTATACCCAGGAATGAAATTTGTTGTAATAGCTCAAAAACGAACGCTGATATCACATTTTTAATAAAAAATAGGCGTGGCCGTGGACCGATTTTGCCCATTTTCAATACCAACCTGCCCACCACATAAAACAATATATCTGCAATGTTTCATCACGATATCTTCATTGGTTCTCCTGTGATCGTGATTTCAACTGACAGACAGACAGACAGACAGACAAACGAACGGACATGGCTAAATCGACTCAGGAGGTAACGCTGATCAAGAATATATATACTTTTCTATACCTATCGTCTCTAGTTCTATGCGTTACACATTTCGTTACAAAGTGAATATACCCTTACCTTAAGGTGTAGGGTATAAAAATGCCTAGAATGCAATAAGTCAATACTTGATTTCCACAACTGCCGCCCCCGACATTGTGCCGCCCAGAGTGGACCGCCACCCCCGCCCCACCCTAGCTTCGGCACTTTTTTTAAAACTTTAAGGTGTAGGGTATCTAAGATTCGGCCAGGCCGAATATAGCTTTCTTACGGGTTTTTGCTAACATTGTTTTAAAATCCGACAGATAGTTTAAAAGCTTTCGCTGAAATCGTAACTTCAAAAGAGGAATTTTTTAAGAAAAAAGGCAAAAAACTGCTATATATATCTGTATGTAAAAATATGTTCCCGAAACTTTTTTACCCTTTTTATTTTTTATATCGATAGATTGGACATTTGCGCGAATTTTAAGCCTAATATCAATGGTTTCTTGGTGCGCATTTAAGTAAATTCAGTGCTTTTCGCAAAAAATACTATTATAAATTTTGAAAAAAAAGATAAATAAATACATTTGAAATTAAAAATGATTTTTATTTTTGCTTCTTCGCTTATATAAGTGGGTTGGTGTTTCCCTAGTCAAACTCCAGCAATAGTCCGCCATCATAGTTGCACCCCAGGATCCTTCATAGCGCTTTTCAATTGCGCTCGTGCCCCATGCTCGTCGCTTACAGCACCCAAATTTTCCGGGAAGAAGTCTAGATGAGAGTTCAAGAAGTGTATCTTCAAAGACATTTGAGCTCCTTTTAATATAAATTTAGAATATATGAAATTAATTCAGAAAAATAAATACTTTGGTTTACATTCTTACCAATTCGTTTGTATTTATTTAGTAAACTTTTTATAAGGGCTTTGTATCTTTCGTTTCGGTTATTTCCTAGGAAGCCATCAACAACGTCTTTAAAGGCCTGCCATGCTGCATTTTCGTCTGGTGTTAGGTGTGATATAAATATTTTATCAGCGAACAACTTGCGTATCTGCGGGCCGACGAAAATGCCTTCTTTTATTTTGGCATCCGACAATCGAGGAAATTTGGTCTGCAGGTACTTCAATGCTTTACTACTTTCATCCAAAGCCTTTACAAAGTTTTTCATTAATCCGAGCTTAATATGAAGAGGCGGCAGAATAACATTTTCCTTTCTTACTAATGGTGCAAATTTGATGTTATCGCGGCCTATGATATGCTCATTTCTCGCAGGCCAGGGTTTTCGACTGTAATGCTCGTTATGTGCTCGACTGTCCCACTTACACAAAAAGCAACAATACTTTGTATAGCCACCTTGTAGACCAGTTAGCATAGCAGTAACCTTCAAATCTGCGCAGACTTTCCAATTGTGTTCATCATATTTGATCTTCTGGAACAGATCTCGCATCACTTCATAGCACTCTTTTTTATTCACAGCATGGCCAATTGGAATTGATGGTTTAGTGTTTCCTTTATGTAGCAAGGCTGCCTTCAAGCTGTATTTGCTTCCGCCGACGAATAAGCGCCATTCATGTGGATCGTAAACTTCATCGAGCTCATTAAAGAGTCCCTTTATATCCAGGCAATAACATATTCCTTCATCTACAGTAAAATATTTTTCGTATGACTTGCTGCGATGTCTGTAGTAAGTAACCTTTACACCAGATGCTAAGTATCCAAATTGTTGCAGACGCGATGCGTGTAGTTCTGCCTCTTCTTTGTTTAGATTCAGATCTTTAACCCAATCATTCAATTCAAACTGTGTTATGAGGTGTATTCGCTGTGGGTTGGAACTGCTTTCAGTTGACACCATAGAAGTATTTAAAGCTTCTGAAGAACTTTCGCCTTGGGTTGCTGAACTGGGACATATAGGAACTGGTAGAGATGTTGAATGTGCTATTGGCTTCGTTACTGTTGCAACATCAGCATAGCTTATGCGAACATTTTTAGTCCTAGCAGTCCTATTACATTTAGTTAAACAAATATAGCAATCAGTTTCGTGATTTATGGGCTCCCTCCACACCACTGGCTTTCCAAATGTAAGATGTCTTTTGCCTCCAGCAAGCCAATTGTGAAGGTTTGTTTTGCAAGAACTACAAAATACATGAGGCACCCAAACTTTATCTTGGTTCTTTACAGGAAATCCAAAATAGTATAACTATGCCATTTTTAAAACATCTGTAATTTTATTTTGCCTATTTTCCGGTTTATATAGGCCGCAAACATAGCAAAACTTGTTCGGATCTTGATTGCATAAGAAATTCGGCATTTTGCTTAAAAACTATAAGTTTGAAAAACACAACACGACTCTTCAAAGTAAAACTTTGACTGATGCAAAAAAGAAAAAACTGCGAAAAAGTAAAAAAACGTAAGGTGGAAGTACCTGCATCTGAACTAATAGCGGTAAAAGGATGCATCGGGAATAGGATCCAGGTAAAGCCGATTTTAATGGGTTTCTAGGAAATGATAATCGCGGAAAGTCCAAAAACATTGTTCACAAACAAATGCACGTACTCAAGTACAAACTCACATGCATCGGGAATAGGATCCAGGTAAAGCCGATTTTAAAGGGTTTCTAGGAAATGATAATCGTTTGACTAGGGAAACACCAACCCACTTATATAAGCGAAGAAGCACAAATAAAAATCATTTTTAATTTAAAATGTATTTATTTATCTTTTTTTTCAAAATTTAGTATTTTTTGCGAAAAGCACTGAATTTACTTAAACGCGCACCAAGAAACCATTTCTGTGCAGATTTTTTTGATATTAGGCTTAAAATTCGCGCAAATGTCCAATCTATCGATATAAAAAATAAAAAGGGTAAAAAAGTTTCGGGAACATATTTTTACATACAGATATATAGCAGTTTTTTGCCTTTTTTCTTTAAAAATTCCTCTTTTGAAGTTACGATTTCAGCGAAAGCTTTTAAACTATCTTTCGGATTTTAAAACAATGTTAGCAAAAAATATGCGTGCATCCTTCCTCTTTAATTTAATCTTAATTGTAATCGAATCGGTTACATATGTCAGTTGTAGTGGCTCTTCAAGTGGATGGACCTTAACGTAAAGTGGCCAAAAATTTAAAAACCGATTACCTCGAAAACGGCTCCTTTCATTTTTTTTATTTTATCATTTTTGGAATCAGCGGACCAAAATCCTTTAGAATATGCTGTCAAACAGTCCGTTACAAAATGGCTGTCGGCCAGTGTTATATATGTAGCTGTCTCCCTGCATGAGTTTTCTGACGATAACCGATCCTCTCTTCGTATAGACAGAGTGCAGCTGCTTATTACGCTTTAACTTAAGGGCTTGCTGAAAAAGTTGCCTTTCACACTTGGACAGACTTTCGTTAATAAAGAAGCTGGCTGCAGAGCTCAACCCGACGTCATTTAGTGTCAGCGTAGTGTTATTAGTTCGCCTATAAATACCAGCGCATCGAAGCACTTGATCCCTCTCATAGCCGCTGGAGAATTTGAGAATAATCGGCCCTGGTCGAGTTCGCTCTTTGACTTTGTTTTTTGTAAAGTTATGCACACGGATTATACTCTTGAGTGCAGGAGGCCTACAGCCCACAGTAAAACAAATTTTATTGTACAAAGCCGTTAAGTTTTCTTCACTACTCTCAGGAATTCCGTGTATCACAGCATCTGAAGCAACTTCTTTCCGTTCAAGGGCGCCGATTTTGTCGTTCGCTTTACTCAGGGCCTCACCAAGCGAAGCAGTTTCTGCAGTTTGCGATAGGCTGCCAGTTTCAACTTTCTCGATTCGGCCAACAATATCACAAACACTATTTTTGATTTCAGCAATATTATTTGCCCATTTTTTTTCCAGCTCCTCAATTTTACTAGTGAAATCAGCACGAAGCTTCATTATTTCATCCTTGAAGCCACTAAGCAGCCTTTCCGTGTGCTTTTGAATTCGTTCATCAAACTGGTGGACTATGAGAACATTGTTACCGCCACCACTGTGCGCTGGAGAGCCACTGATATTAGGTGATAACTGGTTTTTAGCGCTTGCACTCTTTTGCAGTCTAGTTGTTATTGCACTCATTATTGTATATATAAAGCATTAGCAGAAAAAGGCGGGAAAAACCAAAGAGCGACAATTTGTGCCAAGAGTTTTAGTTTATATTAAGTAATAATTAACCGCACTTTAGCTTTTCAATATTCAACTTAAATCAACAGATCCGCGTAAATATGGTACTATTTATCAAGAGAAATCAGTTTATTTCGAAAAACTATACACTTGAGCCTGAGCTATTGACGAGCACTTAAATCAACGTCTACTCTGAATCACACATTCTGTTCGAGAGTAATATATGAGCGAAGAGCTTCGTTAATCGACCGATTAACCCGCTCGGAGGCGTTTGACTGCGGCGAATACGCGGCCGCTTATGTGTGCGTTACACCGAATTCATCCAAAAATTTCGTCATGTCCCGACTGATGAACTGTCGCCCGTTGTCGGACACTATAGTCTCAGGCACGCCGAAGCAAAAGAACACATAATCCCGTAGAAATTCAATTATATGAGGGGTAGTAAATTTCCACCACTATCAAAATCCCAATGTTTCCACGCTTAGTGCGAGGAAACGGCCCAATAAGGTCGATGTATAATCGTTGAAACGGTCGTTCAGTAGCACCCAGTGATCCCATAGGCGGATGCAGGACCTGAGTGGACACTTTCGATGTGCGGCACAGCTCACACTGAGAGATGTACTGAGCAACCTGCTTCCGTATCCCTGGCCAATACAGGTGTCGACGTATCTTTTTCAGTGTTTTGACTATTCCTGCGTGTGCTGATGTGGGCACGTCATGGGCCGCTCGGATCACCGATTCCTTAAGATCCACGTAAGGCACGTAAAGCTTCCACTTCAGATCATCCAAGTCATTAGCACCTGTTGCAAATTCATTGTGGTGATAGAGATAGTTGTCGATAACGCGAAAATCGGGAAATTCCTCGATGTGAAGGCCGGAGATGTCAGGTCAATGACGGGCGCGTGATCGAGCTCGAGCAGCGACACGTCTCCCAGTGGAGCGCTCTCCATCGACCGCGACAACGCGTCCGCCACGACATTGGCGGTACCTTTCCGGTGCTCTATGGTGAAATCAAAGCCCTGAAGCTTCAGTGCCCACCGAGCCAAGCGACCCGACAGGTCCCGCTGATTCATCAGCCATTTCAAACACAAGTGGTCTGTGACTACTTTAAACTTATGTCCTTCTATAAACATTCTGAATTTTTTTATTGCCAGAACGACAGCTAAACAATCTAATTCAAAAACTGTGTAATTACGTTGAGCCTTATTTAATTTCTGGGACATGACAGCGATTGGACGCTCTTCCCCAGTGTCATCGGCCTGTGCCAGAACAGCTCCCACCCCCAACTGACTAGCGTCACACTGTACTACGAACGGCTTTCCATAATCAGAATGAATCAAACAGGGGGAGGTCGTAAGCTTTTGTTTGATCGCCTCAAATGATTGCTGGGCCAGAGGTCCCCACTGGAAACATTTGCTCTTGGTAAGGAGTTCAGTTAGGTGAAATGTTACCGTGGCAAAATCGGATATAAACTTCCTATACCACCCCACCATACCGAGAAATCGCCGAAGCTGCTTAGTGGTTTTCGGCGCTGCATACTCTGTGATGGCTTTTATTTTCTCGGGATCCATACGCAGTGTACCGTGCCCTACAACATATCCCAAATAGTTTACTTCGGACAGACAGAAACTACTCTTAGCAACGTTCATCGTCAAACCAGCCTTGCGTAGAAATGCCGCGACTTCTGCGAGATGAGACATATGTTCGTCAAATGAACCAGACAAAATCAACAAATCATCAAGGTAAACGAATACCCTCGACTTCAAATAATATGGGATCACCTGATCCACCAGTCGACACATAGTTTGTGGAGCGTTACACAACCCGAAAGGCATACGATTGAATTGATAAAGTGGACGATTAGGAATGGTAAACGCTGTCTTCTCCATGGAAGCGCTATCAAGACTAATTTGCCAAAACGCATCTTTCAAATCTACCTTGGATATAAAGTTTACAGACGGCAGTCTGCTCAAAATTCCGTCGATGTTAGGAAGAGGATAGGCATCCTTCAGGGTAACTTCATTCAATTTCCGCGAATTCAAACAGAATCGAACTTTTCCTGGCTTTACCACTTAAACACCCGGTGACGACCAGGCCGAGCAACTTGCCTCCTCAATAACCCCCATTGATAACATACGGCCGATTTCGGTGCAGAGCAATCTTTCCTTCGCTGGAGAGATAGGGTAATACCTTTATTTAATCGGTTTAGCTTCCGCTGTATCGATAACGTGCTGGACCAATGTAGTTTTACCCAAACCCTCGCGTCTCGATGAAGGGAAAATCTCGATTATCTCCTTCATTCGCTCGTGGATACCAAACTCTCGCCAAAAATCCATACCGCAAATAATGTCTTGAGTAATGCTGGGAACGATAAGAAATTGAAAGTCCTTTTCCACGGAATTAAAACTTATGCGCCGGAGATGGCTTGCGTCTGACCATCTGCTGTCTTAACATTTCCTTTGAAATTATTGATTTTTCCGGTTGAACTCAACAGGTCCTGTGCGATTCGACCACCCATGACACTGACGGTAGCGAACACCCGCCCTCGAGTTTTCCGAGTTACGGGTACAATGGCCACACGATGGCTTAGAGGTATTCTCAGCGTCACAACCATAGCAGAAAATCCGTCTTGTAGTCGCCATACAATTTTGATAACGATGTCCTTCCTCTTCGAAATTCCAGCAACATATTACCGATCTCTCATCAGAGACCGCGCATACAATACTTTCAGAAGTTGCTTCCTCATGTAATGAAAATGTAATTTTCATTACAACCACGGGTGTAGAACCTGGCCTACACCCCACCTGAGCTGCTCCCTTGAAAACCGCTTTTAAGGGGCGCAGTAACCTCGAGTTGCGCGGTCCCAACTTCAGGTGGAATTAATTCTGCAACCAATTTGCAAACTCTGCAAAGTAATTTGCGAACTTCAAAAGAAACGAAACAACGTCGAACACCAAAACAAACGAAGCAACCTCGAACGGTTCAAGAAAACCATGCACGAAAGCGGGAACACAGAAAACGACGAACATCAAAATAGAATACACATAGAAAATTACACCACAGGCAAGTTGTACATTGAACATATATATAATAATAAACTCGTTTAGAACAACAACAACGAGTGCATGAAACCCTGACAACAACTACACTAAGGGGATTAGCAGAATACGAACAACAACAACATCACAGCCGAGAATAAATTTACAACAAATACACTAAGGGAATTAGTAGAACAACATTCAAAGCACATAGAAATTCGGCAACGACAATTATACAAAAAAAAAGTGCAGCGACAAGTACTGAGAGCCTGGAACCCCAAGATGATCAGCGATCAAAGTCTTCGACAAACAACAAGCAACAACAAACACAAGTTCGGCAAACAAAACAACAACATACACTTGGAAAAAACTGGAACCGCTACTACAACAAATGAGACAAGCGGATTAATTCAAGGCCACGCAAAGGGAGCACTGACCCTGAAAACAACAAAAGGGTAGCCAAGTACCGCTACCCTTGGGATATAAAAGGAGCCACCGAGCAGTGCAAATTCACTTTTCTGGAAGCCAGCAAACGAAGCGGTAAGCACACTTTATAATTATAAATAATTTGATCCTTGATTCTTGATTTTGACGTTGACGAGCCTTGTATCCACTAGTAGAGCCTTGTATCATTGATCCTTGATTCTTGATCTTGACGCTGAGCTCACCGAGCGGGCGTCAATATCGGAGCCTTGTATTCTTGATCTGTGAGTCATTGCACGCACCTAGCGAGCGCCAATAGCAAAGCCGTGTGTCCTTGATCCTTGATTTTGATTCTGACGTTGAGCTTGCCGAGCGGGCGTCAGTGTCGGAACCTCGTATCTTTGATCTTTGGCCGTGACGTTGAGCTTACCTAGCGGGCGTCAATAGCCAAAACGTGCATTCACGATTCCGAATCTTGACGTTGAGCTGCTTAGCGACGCAGCGACAACGAACCGTGTATCCGTGATCCTTGATTCTCGATCTTGACGTTGAGCTTGCCGAGCGGGCGTCAATATCAGAGCCTCGTATCCTCGATCATTGAGTTTTGATCTTGACATTGAGCTCGCCGAGCGATTGCCAATCTCAACTTCCAAATGATCGTGCCCCTGCGAACACCCCCCCCTAGATTTCACTGGTCCGGAACCAAACAGAACCTTAAAAGGATAAATCGTTACCTAAATCAAGAAACCAAGTAGCCATAGATTTTTCATGTCACACTAACCTAACGCTAACAATCGGAGAAAATTCAGAAATAAAGCGAACAAACACACTAATCTGCGTTTTGACTTACACACTAGAATCCACCATACATACACTACCAACATACATAACCTTCTTTTCCTACAGGGTAACTTAAGTAGATTTTTAGAAATATAAAATACAAATTTAAGTAACATTTTTTATCGAAATATTGAAGCATCAAATAAATAAAAATCGATAAATAAAGAATTGCTGCAAAAAACCACAGGGAAACGCGCAGGGTGCCCAGCAGAGATGAGGACTGCTGGAACCAGGGAACCCAACCACTCCTCGTACCCCACAAAATGCCTAAAGGCCAATCAGGAGAGAAATTCCGCCAAAGTAGCACTGGGTAGAGAACTCATCACCGCTACTTTGGACACCGGAGCCTCCAGAAGCTTCGTAAGTGAGCGAGTAGCCAGAGAAATCGCGGCCGAAGGAAGAGTAATAGAGGTGGACGTTGGCGTCAAAATGGCAAACGGCACCGCACAGACGATCAAGGAAGCTATCGAGGTGAGAATCCGGTTAGGGACGGCAGAATGTGAGATGCCACTCCTAATACTCCGAGACGCCACCGACAATGTGATTCTTGGCCTCGATTTTCTGACGAGCGTAGGTACCTCGATGAGTTGTGGCGGTGAAACTATAACGCTCGGTATACCAGTAACTGAGCCACCAAAGGAAGAAAACGCAAGATGCTCTACACTCCGGACCACGAACACGGTGAGCCACGGAAACGAAGCCGCAGACAAGACCACGGGGGCCGATGATCGGACACCAGAAGATACCTCGACAGCGAAAAGCAGCCAACGAAATCCTACGCCGGTGATAGAGAGTTTCTTACAAGAAGAGCTGGGGAAATTTGACTCACTGGGAGGACCCTCGAAGATAGCCACACACAAAATCGTGATAAAGGACGACAGACCCATAAAACAGAGGTATTATCCCAAGAATCCCGCAATGCAAGCAGTGATAAACGCGGAGATAGACGAGCTGTTGGAAAAAGGCTGCATCGAGCCCTCACATAGCCCTTACAGTGCACCTATCGTCCTAGTAAAGAAGAAGAATGGGAAATGGCGGTTATGCATCGATTATCGGCAACTGAATGCGCGATCAATCCCCGATGCTTACCCACTTCCGAGAATACAACACATCCTGGACCGACTACGCGACGCACAATACATCAGCAGTCTCGACCTGAAAAATGGCTATTGGCAGATCCCTATGAATCCCGAAAGCAAGCAGTACACAGCTTTCACCGTTCCAGGGAGAGGAATGGAAAGTAATGCCTTTTGGCTTACTCCAGCTCCAGCGACGTTCTAAAGGGCATTAGATGAAGTCATCGGGCCAGAGATGGAGCCACACGCATTTGCGTATTTGGACGACATAATCGTGATAGGGAAAACATTGGAAGAACATATGGACAATCTGCGAGAAGTATTCCGACGGCTACGAGCAGCAAATCTTAAGATAAATACAGAAAAATGCGAGTTTTTCAAAGAAGACTTGAAATACCTCGGCCACGTCGTGAGCCGCCAAGGAATCCACACCGATCCAGACAAAATAGCCGCTATCAGAGAACTGTCACCACCGACAAACATAAGAGGAATTCGGCGTTTTCTCGGAGTAGCCTCATGGTACCGACGCTTTGTACCAGACTTCGCCGACTTGGTGGTTCCACTTACCAAGCTCCTAAAAAAGGGTAAACGCTGGAACTGGACCGAAGAGCAACAACGAGCGTTCGAGGTAATGAAGCAGAAGCTTACAGAGGCACCAGTACTGGCGTGTCCCGACTTTTCCAGAAGCTTCACACTACAAACGGACGCAAGCAACTATGGATTAGGTGCAGTACTCACGCAAGAAGGTGAAGATGGAGAACGAGTCATTGCATACGCAAGTCGACACTTGAATAAAGCCGAGCAGAACTACTCGGCAACCGAGAAGGAGTGTCTCGCCATCGTATGGGGAATTAATAAAATGCGACCCTACTTGGAGGGTCTACAGATTCTGCGTCATCACGGACCACCTCTCGCTGAAGTGGTTAAATTCCTTAGAGAATCCTTCAGGCCGAATAGCAAGATGGGCGCTCGAATTGCAACAGTATACGTTCGATGTAAAGTACCGGAAAGGTAAGTGGAACGTGGTCGTAGACACACTCTCGAGACAACCAGTAGAGAAACTCAGCAAGGTGGCGATAAACGAGGAAAAATGTAGTTGGACCGAAACTAAAATCAAAGAAATCAAACAAAATCCGGGAAATTTGCAGATTACGCCATCGAGAACGGATAGTTGTACCGACATATCCCGGGGCAATCGAACGACGAGGATTGCGCCGCGTGGAAACTCTGTGTCCCAAAATACCTGCGAGCTCGAGTACTAAGGGAGAACCATGATGAGCCGAGCGCCGGTCATCCAGGAATCAGGAAAACCGTAGCAAGATTAAGCAACAAGTACTACTGGCCGGGTATGTTCCGAGACATCAGGAAACACGTACGATGCTGTGACTCGTGTCAACGGTATAAGCCAGTGAAGGACAAAGTCGCAGGGAAGATGCTTACGCAGTTACCCGACGAGCCCTGGTCTATGGTCTGCGCGGACTTAATTGGACCACTGCCACGATCGAAACACGGAAACACCATGATCCTGGTATTCTTCGACAAATTCTCGAAATGGACAGAAATAGTACCCCTGCGACAAGCCACAGCGAACAGCCCAAAGAAAGCTTTCCGAGAGAGAATCCTAGCGACATACGGAGTTCCGAAAGTCCTCATCATGGACAACGGCGCCCAGTTCACCAGTGGTCTATTCCAAAGATTTCTTCAGGAGTTGGGAATCCGGCAACAATTCACCGCTCCTTATACTCCCCAGGAAAACCCAACGGAAAGGGCAAACCGGAACGTCAAGAGAATTTTAGCACAGGTAATCAACAACAAGCAAGCACAGTGGGACGAATTCATTCCAGAGATTTCATTGGCAATCAACAACATGACATCAGAAACAACGGGATTCAGTCTAGCTTTCGTCACCCAGGGTCGGGAACCGCGGCTACCAAGAACACTATTCGACAAGGTTACCATGGGCACAGGAACCGCGCCACAGAGTCCAACACATAAGAGAAAGCAACTGCAAGAAGTCTTTAACATCGTGAGGAGAAATCTGGAAAGGGCATCAAAGGACCAAGCCAGACACTACAACCTGTGACGGAGGCACTGGAATCCGAAGGTCGGAACACTGGTCCTGGTAAAAACTCACCACCTGTCGAAAGCAGTCGACAAATTCACCGCGAAACTAGCACCAAAGTACGAGGGACCTTACAGGATAACAGGATACACATCGCCTGTCATCGTAGAAGTGAGTAACACCGAGAACGCAAAGATCCGCACGGCACACATAAGGGATCTGAAAGAATATCATCAAGTAAACGACCAACCAAACTCGACAGTAACTGCCGAACCGACCGAAACATAGCCGTCCAACGATTATATATCACGTGTTGTTGTAGATCGTGTTGTCCATACTAATAATAATTCTTTCTAGCGCTAACCAAACCTTCTCCACCTTAGAAAGCAAAGTACAGCAAGCACCAACCAAAAGTAAACCACAACAACAACAAAACAATGGCAACTCACAACGAAACGAAGCAATGGTTCGACCGCCTGGACGAACTATTGGCAACGACAGCACCAGCCGAGGTACAGACCCCCATCTTCGGCCCTCTCCAGCGTGTTTTAGAAGAAGCCGGAAAACGCGAGCAGGGAACGGAGGTACCAGCGACAATGCAGACGAACGGCAACATCGACAACGGCGAACCACTCGTCACTTACCCCGCAGGTCGTGGCGGAATACCGATCCGAGCCGAGGACTACCGGCGATTGGAGGGTGGTCGGTTCCTGCACGACGTGGTGGTAGAGGTCTACCTGAAGATCGTATACCACGAAGTGACGGCCGAACTCCTGAGGTCCAAGGTACACATCTTCCCGATCCATTTTTTCGACCAGATAAGCCAGCCCGGCACACCACTGGAACGACACGATAAGGTGAAACGTTAGACCAAGAAGGTGGACATCTTCGGGATGGATTACATCCTCGTCCCAGTAAACCAACACCAGCACTGGTTCCTACTACTGGTCTGTTTCGTTGGCGCCGACGGGCCGAAGATGATGGACCAGCCAAAGGAAGATGGCACGTGGGGCGCGAAGGTGCCGTGCATCATCCAGATGGAATCCATCAACCCCGGGCCGCGCACTGAAACGGTAAAATTCCTCCGGGATTATCTACAGCACGAGTATGCAGCACGAAGGCCTAACGACAGAACCCGAGTATTCACGGAAACCGAGCTACCGTTGGAAGTACCGGAGGTGCCCCAGCAACAGAACGGGAGCGACTGCGGGGTATTCTTCCTTCACTACGCCGAAAAATTTCTAGGGAACCCGTTTTCAGACTTCCGCAGACACCACCTAAATCGAGCGGCATGGTTCTCGCAGAGAGAAATAGGAGAAAACAGGAAGGAAATCGCGTGCATCATCCGAAGGTTGGCCGAAAACCAAGGGAACACACGGAAGTTCCCAACCCTGCGGTTCGACGAAGAGGTGCCGAGGAAACGGGCCAAAATCACGACGCCCGAATCACCAGAAGTCCTGGACACGATCAGTCCAACAGTCTACTTCGATCCCATCTCTGGGACGTTCTACGACGACCTTTGTGCCGAGGTCAACGGACTGGATTCACTACCGGCGGTCCCGCCAGAACTCGCGACGTCCGAACTCACCACGATGGAAGTCATTCCGCCCAACCTTACACAATCAGGCCAGAATACCAATGCGACCGAGGATTGTGCCACGCACCGGGTCGTACAATTCCGAGATCTGGCAGAATTGGAAGCACGAAGCGGGGCCCTCAACATCCGACAAGAACTCGTCGACGCTATACGCCAACGAGCAAGCGGGAGGAGAGAACAGGAGAAGAACCGTAACCGAATCCAGTTCCGACACGAAGGCTACCGGATAACCAAGACGGCTAGCATGATCACCATCATTCCCCCCACCGGAAAGAAGGGAGGAGTGTAATGAAAATGTAATTTTCATTACAACCACGGGTGTAGAACCTGGCCTACACCCCACCTGAGCTGCTCCCTTGAAAACCGCTTTTAAGGGACGCAGTATACTCGAGTTGCGCGGTCCCAACTTGAGGTGGAATTAATTCTGCAACCAATTTGCAAACTCTGCAAAGTAACTTGCGAACTTCAAAACAAACGAAACAACGTCGAACACCAAAACAAACGAAGCAACCTCGAACCGCAAACGTCGAACATCAAACAAACGAAGCAACCTCGAACCGCAAACGTCAAACATCAAACAACATCGAACTCCAAACAAACGAAGCAACTTTGAACATCACGCTTAAATAACTGGGAGTGAAGCAAAACCAATAACAAAAACAAAATTACATAGCCGCATGATCAAAGAAAAATAAAAATAGCCGAAAAAAAACCGAAATTCCAAGTACACGAGCAAAAGTACATAGCCACTGTTTCAACAACAAAACCATGCACGAAAGCGGGAACACAGAAAACGACGAACATCAAAATAGAATACACATAGAAAATTACACCACAGGCAAGTTGTACATTGAACATATATATAATAATAAACTCGTTTAGAACAACAACAACGAGTGCATGAAACCCTGACAACAACTACACTAAGGGGATTAGCAGAATACGAACAACAACAACATCACAGCCGAGAATAAATTTACAACAAATACACTAAGGGAATTAGTAGAACAACATTCAAAGCACATAGAAATTCGGCAACGACAATTATACAAAAAAAAGTGCAGCGACAAGTACTGAGAGCCTGGAACCCCAAGATGATCAGCGATCAAAGTCTTCGACAAACAACAAGCAACAACAAACACAAGTTCGGCAAACAAAACAACAACATACACTTGGAAAAAACTGGAACCGCTACTACAACAAATGAGACAAGCGGATTAATTCAAGGCCACGCAAAGGGAGCACTGACCCTGAAAACAACAAAAGGGTAGCCAAGTACCGCTACCCTTGGGATATAAAAGGAGCCACCGAGCAGTGCAAATTCACTTTTCTGGAAGCCAGCAAACGAAGCGGTAAGCACACTTTATAATTATAAATAATTTGATCCTTGATTCTTGATTTTGACGTTGAGCTTGCCGAGCGGACATCAATATCGGAGCCTTGTATCCACTAGTAGAGCCTTGTATCATTGATCCTTGATTCTTGATCTTGACGCTGAGCTCACCGAGCGGGCGTCAATATCGGAGCCTTGTATTCTTGATCTGTGAGTCATTGCACGCACCTAGCGAGCGCCAATAGCAAAGCCGTGTGTCCTTGATCCTTGATTTTGATTCTGACGTTGAGCTTGCCGAGCGGGCGTCAGTGTCGGAACCTCGTATCTTTGATCTTTGGCCGTGACGTTGAGCTTACCTAGCGGGCGTCAATAGCCAAAACGTGCATTCACGATTCCGAATCTTGACGTTGAGCTGCTTAGCGACGCAGCGACAACGAACCGTGTATCCGTGATCCTTGATTCTCGATCTTGACGTTGAGCTTGCCGAGCGGGCGTCAATATCAGAGCCTCGTATCCTCGATCATTGAGTTTTGATCTTGACATTGAGCTCGCCGAGCGATTGCCAATCTCAACTTCCAAATGATCGTGCCCCTGCGAACACCCCCCCCCCCTAGATTTCACTGGTCCGGAACCAAACAGAACCTTAAAAGGATAAATCGTTACCTAAATCAAGAAACCAAGTAGCCATAGATTTTTCATGTCACACTAACCTAACGCTAACAATCGGAGAAAATTCAGAAATAAAACGAACAAACACACTAATCTGCGTTTTGACTTACACACTAGAATCCACCGTAACTTAAGTAGATTTTTAGAAATATAAAATACAAATTTAAGTAACATTTTTTATCGAAATATTGAAGCATCAAATAAATAAAAATCGATAAATAAAGAATTCAAACTAAAACAAAACTGCGTTATTATTGCGGAAGACCCCTGGGCATCCGCGGGTATATCCAGGCAGGACAGAGGGGGAAACCTCGTTACACTCATTAACATGGTCTAAGTCTGTCTGTAAAGTAGCTACCTGTCTACGCGTTGCTCCTCCTCTTGAGAAGTTCTGAAATGGCTGACTAGCGAAGAAATTTTCGTGCCTATGACATTAGCGACATAGGTCTGTCAAATCGCGTATATGCACGTGTAACAACGCTAAACGTAGTTCAGGCTCTTGTCTCTAAATTGTGTAATAAAATTTCTATGAATTCCGAGTCAGGAATAGGGAACCGTAACCTATCATTCATGGACAACATTGCGTCCAAAAAATCGTCGAACCGTGCCGTTGTTTACGACGTCGAAGATTTTCCTTCATATCAACATCGGACAATAAGTCTCGAAATTTCAAACGTAATGCCTCACACAGGGTTGCCCAATTCAAGTTACTGGATTGACAATGATGCCGCCAAAACCACGTCTCTGCCTTGCCACTGAAAAGTAAGTGGGCGTGTTGGCACAATACATCGAAATTTTGCCCCCGATACATTGGTTAGTTAGCGAATTTATTCTATAAATAAATTCGTCCACGTTCGTCCACGGGGTCACTATCCCCTGAAAATTTAACTCTCCAGCCGGCGATAAGAGTAGAAACTTTATCGTTACCACCACCAGGAGCAACACCAGGACGGGTGTGAACTTGACTGTACCCCTCACTCCTACGTGGCGTTCCCATCACAGTCGTTTCCTCTCGAGGCAAGCGTAGATTGCAGAAGGCATTGCGGCATTCTTCCATAAGTGTAGCGAAGAGTTCACTCCGTACTGCGTATACTATGTGGTATATTGAAGGGTTGACCCTTTTGAAGAACATTCTGTTTGGGGCCTGAACATTGTGGTAAAGGGAGTGGTGGGTTAGGGGCTCCAAGTCTCATTCGACCTCCACCGGAGGTATTGTCGAGTCCTTGAGAGAATTGATGAGGAGTTAGAAGATTACCCTGAAGATCAGGATGGTCTCTAGTCCACTGACGAGTTTTCGGACGGGCTCCACCTTGAGTCGGTTGAACAACCTCCTCAGCAGAGGTCGAGCAACGCAAAGGCGTACACACCTCCCGGGATATCGGACAAGTTGAGTTGGTACCTAACCACTTCAGAAGACAAGGACGGTGGAAACTATGTCCACAACTGGTTCTTGCTAATTCGAGTCTCGAGTCTTGAAGATTCTCCTTACATATAACGCAAAGAAGATCATCTTCGTTGTCACGAATCCTCGCGTCGGTATTACTAGGACTATGGGTAACTGCCATAGCGTCACAGTATTAAAAAAAAATAGAAAAGTTTCCGGTAGGGTGGTGATAAACACCACCCAGCGCGTTAACGCAAGTGAAGCCAACCAATATACAAAAGTTACCTTAAGGCACCCGTGCTGTAATAGTTTTAAACTTAACCAAGCTAGTTTTAATTCAAGTGGATTTTATAATACCACCAACGGAACTTCATATCATCATTATATGATTATGTGATCCCTGCACAAATAAACCATTAACAAAGCGGACGGAAGAGTAGAGGCCATTCGGGCCCCACGTTGGGCGCCATTTGTAACGAACTGGTGATTAGGAAGTGGATGCTGCTGGGGATGCTCGGTCCGGCCGTGCTCAGGGAAATTGGGGGGTTCATAAACCCAAACCGCATCTTGGACACCCTGTTACAAAAAAAAAGAAGAGTATTACCGAGACTTACAAATCAGAAAAGGAAAGAAATTAACCGGAACCCAAAGTATCACGTCCTTTTGCCATGCGCCCCACCAAATGCCGAAGGGGGGAAAGATTAGCTGGCGTTTTCCTTCCCCATCTTCACCCACCCTGCCATGCTTACGTCATTGCCATTCACCCGTCAGCCCACTTCAGCGACCCACATCTGCCTTCCGGATTGGAACCGGCGACTCCCTGTTTACGCTTACTCCTTCCGGCTACCCATCATAAACGGTGGATAAATGCAAAGTTACAAATGATGTCATTCGGCAGTCAAACCAAACGTATTTTAATAATTTCAGTTTTATTCATCAAACAGTGCAACCAAATACAAAATAATTCAATTCCATTCAAAAATGTCCATTAAACATACTCCAATTTACGTGTTTACTTATTTCTCAAAAACAAATTACTATTACAAAACAAAGCTAGACATTGATACTTTAAGTTCAGTTACAGTAGATAGTCACTCAAAAAAATGTTTAATATTAACAATCAACTATATCAGAGACGGGTTCGATGGCATTAATATCAAAATTTTCAAACATTAATTTCAAACGCTTACCCAGAAATTACCGCCGGATCTCCGTGAGTGGCGCCATCAGGGAGCTCGACCTGTAACGGAAGCTTAATATAACGAAAAGAAAAATACGATAGGGTGACTCAAGAAATGCCTCGAAACCCCACGGAAAATTACAAGTTACATAAACAAAAAGGTGAATAAAATAATACGGAAGCTTTTCCTTTTTCCTGCTCTTCCTTCATGATCAACGCTGCGCTGCACCGCACGGAACTGCTCTGCCTACTGAGTCTGCTGTTGTTTAGTTCCTGTTCCTGTCTGCTGTTGTCTGCTGTTCCAATAGTTTCAAGATTATTTCCTTTTTTATTGTCTTGGTTTTTGCACATCGCAAAAAAAATATATTTATATTGCAATTATTTGTCTCATTTACATGTTTTCTTTAGTTTTATTTTAATATAACGCTTATTATGCAGTCAATGGTATGTTTCTTCGTGCCCAATTTAAAATTCTATGTAGTTATCGTTGTTATTAACATAATTCTTATCAGTAGGTTTTATTAATTAATACGCAATTTATCTTTTTACCAATTTAAGAGTTTATTTTTGAAGATGGGCAAGTAGTCTTTTAATTTTTTTTTTTATCTTAGGTTCGCTTCAAGATTACTTCATATTTAAAAGGAAACTTTCATGTGTTTTCATCTTTTATTCAATGTCATGTTAATCATGTTTATATTTATTTTGCGGGTCCTGCTTTGATGCTTTTCGATTTTTTTTTGGTGTTGTTTAGTATAGTATTATTTCAAATTTAGAACAATGGGTTTTTAGTAAAGTATTTATTGTTTATAAACTATATTTTTATTTTTTTTATATTAGTAGAATATTAGAATAATTAAGCCAATAGTTTTAAATGTGAAGATTAAATCAATGTATGTATATTTTAAACGTTATTAACTATATATGTATTATTTTGCAATAGTAGAACAAGTTTAGCAGTGTTTATTTTTTCGCCGGTTTATTTTTTTTTTAAACACGAGTCATTGAACAAACGAACACATCAACTAGGTTTGCTTATTGGTAACTTATGTATGGTTGCTTCAATTCCAAACAAACATGGCTGTCTATATACCACTTTTTTTGTCTTTTTTTTTTACTTCTTCTCAAGTCAACTTTGAAATCTTTAGGCTGCAGTTGAAACGTACGAAATTTGAACACCAATTATTGCCTTATAATAATATCTCATTATACGAGTATTAGTTAAAAAATATTATCTCCACATCACTAAGCACTTAAAGTTTTAAGTTGAGGCAGGTATCTCGATTGTTAAATTAATCAAATTTTGATGGCCAACTAAACTTGACCGATTTTGAATTGTTCAACGCCCAGTAAAAGACACTACATTTACTCCATCTCCAATGGATTCACACTTGAGACTTCGGTTGTGTAACCATCTCTGCAGCAGGACATTAGATTTTCTTTATTTAGAAATCTAGGTTTATTCTAGACTAAAGTTCTGTCCGTCGTTTCTGGCCTTCTACACAAACTAAAAACTCTGCCGGCTTGATTTTCTTTTCGTCTCCTGTCTGTCACCGGTCACCAGACCTGCTGCCGTCTCTCTCGCACCCGCGGCGAACTTCCAGCCAAGAGAGATCTAGCAACAAGCGGAACACAAGCTACATATAAAAAAAACCTTCTAGGGCTTTCGATTCCGCGAAATCTCTCCTGCCCACAGCCCCGCCACGGTTGCAGAGATCGACAGCCTTTGACAGCAGGCCCGATGACGTGAGACCACCGGGTGATACCGATTAAAAAAAAACAATTTCAATTGACCGCCCTCACACTCATTCACCTGTTCTCTCAATGGAAGCCCACAAGGACCTGGAGTTAAACTATCACAGCCATCAAGAGGAACTCACCCTTCTACAACATGTTTTTAGGACTGAAGATTTGGAGGAAATTTCCAAGCATGACTGCAACCACCGACACAGCGTTGCAGTAGGATATACATCCCTATGCTTATACCTCATCTTGACGGCGATCTGTCTCCTAAATTATCTAGTGTCAAAACGGAGGCGATGGAGCGTCAAACCCATCCCGATGCAAAGAAACCAACGGGATGACCCAATTGAAGTCATTGAAACCACTTTTAATTGATCAGTAGTGAATGGCGGGGAGGATGTTCAGTTCAACAAATCAGCGACCGTTGAACCAGCCCAAACAGATGACAATTTCTAAAAATGCTGTGCAGACATTCTGCATAGTTTGCATATTGCGGTCGCTGATCTGGTAACCAGATATATCGCAGGGTAGTTGCAGTCGCCGTTGAGTTCAACGCCCAGGTGCAATGCCCTCCAGTTAACGCAGCAATATTTTGCGCGAAGCCGAGAACGAAGCCAACTGCGACTGCAACCTCAAATTTATATTTTGTATAGTAAGCATTAATTAGCGTATATAAACCCTACATTATAATTAATAAAGGTGATTAAGTTTTTAACACTGCAACTGTCCATCTGTTTCTCCAAGCAACTGCTCTAGGTTCAAGTCCCTGAGCAATAACTTTACAGAAAACATCATTGTCCTGGTTCAGATACCTGGACAATTCACTCACTTATCCAAGGTTTGAGTGCCTGGATAACAAGAAAAATTTCCTTTGATCGCCACTGGTTTATGTGCCAGTGACCATCGCAAGGTTTGAAATAAAACAAATATATTATAATAATCTAGAATGTAAGAACTATTGTATAAAAAGACGGCGCAAGCCATAATAAAATAAATTGTTTTAAATACAACTATCAAACAGGACACTCTTTTCCTATAAAGTAAGTACGCCCTAGTGGCCATATACTATGACATAGCGGAGTTCGCTTTATAAACCAAATCACAGACTCGCTTAAAAGTCAAACAAAGCAAGGGTTGTTGGCCAAACTAATTCAGCGTGACTCGCTAAACAAAAAGTTTACTCCCTTAACTAATGCATAATTATCCTTTCTACACCAAACACCATCTTCCACACTCTTCACGCCCCGGGCGAGACCAGGCCAGTAGTAACGCTTCGTAATCCTGAGAAGAGTTTTTCGGATTCCATGGTGGCCGGCGCACGGGTCGTCGTGGTTCTCCCATAAAACTTGGGATCGAAGCTGGGTAGGCACGCATAGCTTCCAGGAGGTCGCTTTCCCTCCGACATCATCACTTGGGCTATATTTATACCGCTGCCCATCGACAACGGCCAAGTTCGGGTGTCCATCTGGGTTGGTCATAATCGTGTGCATTATCACGAACGGTAAGGCCCGCTGAAAGTTGCCGATGCCGAATGTAGGCCGAATACCACTGCTACAAACCTCTTCCAGGTATGGTGAATGCGGTGAACTTCTTACTCAGGGATCTGCCAATAGCCATTTTTCAAGCCCAGGCTACTGATATATTGTGCATCTCTGAGGCCATCCAAACCCGCAAATCCGCCAGTATCCGTTTTTTTTCTTGACAAGCACCAGCGGTGCACTATAGGGGCTGTGGGACGACTCGATGCAGCCCTTCTGCAACAACCCGTCCACTTCCGTATCGATTATTTTTTGCATTGCTGGGTATTTTGGGTAATACCGCTGTTTAATCGGTCTGTCATCGCGCATGGTGATCCTGTGGGTAGTGATACTGGAGGGCCTGACCAGCTCGTCTAAACCCCGTAGCTCGGCTTCTAGGAATATTGATATCCTCTCTGTCGCGTCTGGCGGACCGAGCGCAGATAAGATTAGCGGAACCGGTGGATCTAGGATAGGTTTTGCCTGTGGAAGGGTCAACGAGTCCACGCTCCTCCTGCAATTCTTGCATCGCGGTACACCTAGGTTGGTCCTCTTCCCTGGTAGTTTGCGGACGTTTGCTACGTCCAACCATCTGATCGCCGCAGTTGATCTCTGCACCCACCTTTGTGAAGAAGTCCATCCCGAAAATGAGTTGATCTAGGTGCCGAGTCGTATGTTGACAGTGGGCGTCTGCTCTACCCTGCGGATCCCGCTGTTCGCCATCTGCACCTGTACGTCTCTAATGCCCAATATTCCTCGTCCCCTTAGCTCCGCTACCATAAACTCGTGATGCTAGGCAAGCTGATTGCTTTAGCCGAGAACAAAGGCATCCGGAGAGAAAGAGGTGGTTGTTCTTTGTTGTGCTTAGAGTCCCCGTCTTCCTTAAAAGCATTCGGTCATAGCACTGAATTGAGTTAAAATCGGAGATTTAAGAATTTTCGCGAAATAATGACTTTGAGTAATCGGATCATGAAGATTTCAATCGCGATACGAATGCGCGGCCGTCTGCCTTAAAAAGCTTTCGGGCTTAGCACCAAAGAAAAACTACTCGGAGTAACGCTCACCTGCAGATAACTGGTCGCTGCGACTGTACTATTTCTCCCCTCTCCTTGCACCAGTACAACAGCAGCTGAAAAATTTAGAGAAGTCCAACAGCAGTAACAGCTTGAACCACAAAATTACTACACGGTAGTTGATGGCAGGTTGCTCTGCACATTACCGTCAGCATATTTGACGACAACCACCACAACAACATTCCCATAAAAGTTGGGGACAACATTCCCCAAATCATTAGCAGCAACGACTGCGATTTTATGATGCTGCTCTGTCGTAAGCGAAGGTTCGCCAGACGTTATCATGCATGAGACAGCACCATCAAGTGGCGGCGACGGTAATGAATTACTGATTAGACGAAGTATTATTGAAATCACAGGTTCGGCCAGTGTCTATTCATCTATGATAACAACAACATAACTCACACGAGTGGACGAGGTGAAAGTATTACCTAAAGTGGCGACGATGCAAAAACGCGCTGCAACTACAATTGAAGCAAGAATACCTGCGCTTACATTACTTTACTAATGATGAATCTGGCAAACATCTTATCTTCCACTTTCCACCTGGCATAGGTGTCAAACAAACAATATTTGAGTCAAATTCTGGAGCAGCCACGATACTACAACATACTGAATAACTACATTTAATACGCAGCAATAGAAAGATAATTGAAAATAATGTGAACGGTAGTAGTCAGGAAAAGCATCAACCACAGCAATAGCAACAAAAATAGTGCAGGCAACAAATCGAGAAGCCATCATCGGCAGAAAGGGGTGTACATCGCCAGACACAAGACGCGGCAACACACTATAAAAACAAGGAAGACAGCAGAAACCGAAGTAGGAAAATATTTTGTATATATTGTTGGTATGAATAAATAGTACATAAAAATTATAATTAAATTTGTTTTTTTTTGTTTTTTCTAGCTAGATAGAAAAGTATTCTATCTATTCAGATTCCATGCTTTTTTTTATTAATTCCTCTGTAACCTTAATATGTACAAACTCAACAATAACAACAATTGTTGTTTTATTGCAATGCAGCCCTCTACCTGCGGCCAATAAAAGGGTATGGTGGAGACATTGATAACACATAGTCAGGGTGAACAATTCAAGGCCACCAACTTAATTTAAATAAAAAGAATATTATTAAATAAAACAAATTGTAATAAATAAAACAAACATCGATAATATTATTTTTAATTTTATTTAATGCATTGTCATAATCATCAATTTCTACGAGTAACTGACTCAAAAGTAAAGTTCCAATAATTTTTCTATTACTTTTCTACGGACTTTTAAAAAAGGTCGTATTACTCTTTTTAAAAACGGCTTTAAAGAAAGTCTGAAAATGCATTGGCTTTTTTTTCAAACCGTCTATTATTACCGAAAAGCTAGCCGAGAACACGTGCGCGCATGAGTCAAATATTTTTAGCGAACATAACCGCGTGCGCACATGAGTCAATTAGCGAACAGGACGCGAGCGCTAAAAAGTTTTATTATTTATTTATTTGTTTATTTATTTATGTGTTAGATATAAACCAGGGTATGTAAGCGCACACTCATGAGCGCACGCGTACGACTCACGTGCATTAAAACGTTCCTTGTTTTCCTTGCGGAACTACCGCTACGTATTACGTCGTATTACAAGGGCGCCGATACGACTATAGCACTATCTCGAATAATACTCAACAATCAAGGTCCACGTCAACACAGAAGGCAGTTACTGGCGGAGGTGGTTATGTCTATAATACTCCACGCGGTGCCAATATGGAAAGATTCTTTTTCGCGGAACAGCTTCGTACGCGGTTTAAATGCTACGTACAGAAGCTGCGCGCTACGACTGCGGCGCTGTACGTACTCTAAATGTGCCCTTTATGTTAGTCTATGGTCTATCATCACTCCCAGGTACTTTATGAAATTTGAAATTTAAATTTATTGAGCCTTTTTTCAACAACATTATAAGTAAACAAAATTCAAATTACAATTGTGGACAAAAATTAAAGACTATAATGTATTATCTTAAAAACATATATCTACAGCAGTATCATACTTATAGTATTAGAAAGAAGAAAACATTGAAGAAAACAATAACATGAATATTAAACGCTCTTGCTCCCGGAGCTGACATAGATTGAGATATATAAATCTCTTAACCTAGATTAGATCTTAATGCTAACTTAATGCTCTAAGTAAAGAAAAATAAAGAAAACAGTAATAAAAAATTAATACAAAAACAAAAAAGAGAAAACAAACCTTTTAGACACATTTGAGTGCTAACCTCTATGAGAATGAGGTGCTGTATTTTTATAAAAATTGTGACAAAGTGACATATTTAAATCAAAATTAGCGGGAGCTTCGTTAACAAAGCCAATAGGTGATAAATACCTTAAATTTGACCAGCTAAAGACACTTTGTTGATTGTAGATATCAAGAATACAAACGTTATCATGGCATGAGATTCTATTGACAAATCTATGTAGAATATCTGACACGTAAAGTCCAATTGGACATACTTTAGCTTCGGAATAAACGAAACGATTCGAGTAACGTTTTGTAGGCGATTGGAAATACTTTCCAATACAATGACGTAAGACCTTGCGTTCCAAAATTTCAAATTCTCTAATGACAGTTGGAGAAACGTTAAACCAAATGGGAAAGCCATACAAGATAACAGGTCGAATACAGGTTTTATACAACAAAAGTTTTGTTTTCTTTGGTAAACTTCTGTTCCAAAAAACACTTGAAAAAGTGCCCAAAATTCTGTAGGCTTTTTTTAGTACAATTCTTGCATGTTTGTTAAATTTCAGAAGACTGTAAAAATTAATGCCAAGATATTTAATGGTATCCTTAAAAGGAATCTCAGACCCATTCAAAGCGTATTGTAAAGTTTTGCTTTCAGGCACTACAAACGACTTACATTTCCCTGAAGCATTCCTGATGCAAATGGCTTCACTTTTAGATGCATTAATTTTAATACCCCAGTCCTCGTAAAAACGTCGAACAATTTGCAGATGTTGCACAGTCTGATCTAACGCCATCTTAGGGGACTCATGGTGAGAGTATAGAAGAGAGTCGTCAGCATACAAAAGACCCGTCGAATTAGGCCCAAAATGTGGGAAATCGTACATTAAAATATTGAAAAGATGAGGGGCCAAGATGGAACCCTGAGGGACTCCACAACTTATGTCACCAATGTCCGAAAGCAATCCATTAAAAAGAACGCAAAACTTTCTGTTGACAAAGAAACTCTTGAATAATTTAATAGTTGAGGGATCGAAACCAATTTGAAACATTTTAAAAAGAATTGCATTATGATATGCATGATCAAAAGCCTTTTCAATGTCTAAAGAAATTGCAACGGTGCAACGACGATTACGCAAGTTAGAAACTATATCATTTTGAAATTTCAATAAAGCATCAACTGTTGAGTGACCTTTTTTAAAACCAAACTGCAAATTTGGAATATAAGATGAATCCAGCCCGACGTCCATAATTTTGCGAATAACATTTTCAAAAAGCTTTCCTAGATTAGACAACAGAGAAATTGGTCTCAGGTTATTTACCTCAAAGCTGTTTGACATTTTTTGAATAGGAATAATCTTAGAGACTTTCCATGCGTCAGGAAAATATGAATTATTTAAACAATTATTAAAAACAATTGCAATATATTCAAACGCTTTCATAGGAAGTCTTTTAATTAAGAAATTAGAGATGTCGTCTAGTCCAGAAGACCTTTTGCTATTCAGTTCAACAGCACAAGAAAAAACTTCGTCCAAATAAGTCAACTTAGGAAGGTGGCATTCATTGAGCGCACTTGAAACATTGCTAAAAATATGGATGCTTTGTGGAGATTGAGCAAAAATATTTGTTAATGTATTTTCTATATAAGAAATGTCCCTGCCAGGAGGACAACCCTTGTAAATATTCGAAAAATGAGCTAGCAGATGTTGCAGTTTTTCATCGTTATTTTCAATATTGACGCCGTTAACTGAGAGGTTTTTTGCTAATAATTTTTTTTTAGCTCCTATTAAACTATAGATTTGTTTATGAGCCCTTGGGCCTGGCACAATTTTGCTCAGTTTGACGCTAAAAATTTTGGACTGTTCAATTTGTACTTGTTTTTTAATAATAATGCTCAACAGTTGAATTTGCTTAGACAGGAGCAAGTAGCTTGGACTTGAACGGTTAAAATTACAATGATAAATACGCTTCAAATCCCTCTGCCAACGATGCTTGATTTTGAACAAATGTTTTATATTGTCAGAAATAATAATTTTTTTATTTTCTCTAACAATTCTTTCGGAATGAAGCGCAACCAATGAATTTAAAGAATTAGAAAACAGTGTTATGAAAGCATCAATTTCGTGATTACTTAAATTTCTAGAAGAGGGAGGAAAATGATTTATTATTTCATTAACGAAATCATTTCTAAACGTATCCCAATTGGTTCTTCTGAAGGAGGTGAAAAAATGGGGGGAATGGAGAAGAAACTCAAAATCAGTGAATTTAATATGCAATTTAAGAGGGAAATGATCAGAAAAAGTAGGAAGACTGAAAATTTCAAAATTTGGATTTGTGGAGTTTAAAAGATTTGAGCTGATTAGGAAGTGATCAAGAAAAGACGAACCGTTAGGATAAGAAGGTGTTGAGTCCGATAACCTTGTGAAGCTGAGAATATTGTGCTGTAACCAACTGAAGAGTGCATTACCATTGGTATTGTTAATGGAATCACCCCAGTCAATGTTTTTTGCATTGAAGTCTCCTCCAACAATGGTCCCATCAAAATTTTTAGACAAGCGCGCTAAGATTGAAAGCCCATCATAGACTAAAGAATGCGGAGAGTTACACGGAATATAAAACGACCCAAATAAATATTTCTTGGTGACACCATTAACTAGTGTGTCAATTGAAATAAATAAATTAGGAAAACTTATTCCAACAACGTTAATTTTCGAAAATTTCAAAGACTTCCTTAACACTATGCCAACCCCAAGCTGACTATTATCACGAAGAAATGTAAAATCCTCTAGGTAAACTTTTTGATTAGCTCTCAAGTGTGTTTCCTGAACAAGCGCAACGTCAATGTTATTCAAATTTAACAACTGTAGTAAATCAAGTCTTCGGCTCACTTCAATTAGTGACCTAACATTAAATGAAAGAAAGTTAAGAAAATCACGGACCATAGGAATCGTTAACTTCTTTTAAAAGAGACATGCAACGGTTCTTAGCTTCCACTTTTGACAGTGATTTGTAATCTGATAAAAATAACATAATTTTGTCCTCTAAAGAAAGCTCCACAGGTTGACACAGTGATTTTGCAATCTCCAAAAATTCCTCAATTAAAGCAGGCCTTGCGGATTTTTTCGGAACAGAATCTTTAAAAAGACTGGCAAAAGACTTGTTAGGAGAAATGAAGTTAGAATTGTTGATTGAAGTGCGCACATTAGCTGAAGCCAACATTTTTCTATCAATAGATTCTTTTTTACGATTATTTTTGCCTTCAACGAATTTTTTGAACACCGGGCAACCTCTAAAACTGGACGGATGGCCAGACCGTTGGCAATTCACACAATACGGCAAATTGTTCGCATTCGAAACAAACTTACAAGCCCCTGGCAAATGCTTTTGATCACACTTAACACAAGAGAAGGGTCTGTTGCAATTATTGGACATGTGACCCCATTTCTGGCATCTCCAACACTGCACCTCCTTCTTAGAATCTCTGGGTGCCTCCCAAGTGATCTTTTGGTTAAGAAGGAACCTTAGAGCCGTTAACTCATTTGCTGACTTTCCCAAATTCAACGTAATAAGAAATAAACCTGTGTCAATGTTGTTTTTCTTTGAAAATATGGTTGAAAACTTTGAAACGTTGGCCACTATGTTTGGAACTAAGAAATCGATTGCACTCTTGATCTCCTCAGTTTCAGTTTTATAATACAGTCCCCGTAAAACCAACTTGGCATGTTTCAGCTGTTTGGGAGTGTAGGAGTACGACTCCACATTTTTATCTTTTAAGAGTTGCATCATTTCGGAATGAGCAGATGCACTTTTAAGATAAAGTTTACTCTTATTTTTGTTTTTGTTTACAATTTTAAAGACAATATTTTTCTCATTTAATTGCATAACTAAATGTTTGATATCTACGTGATATAGAAAAATTGGAGGACAAAAAGTATTATCAATACTTTTAACACTGGCTTTCTGTTGTGCAGGTTGCCGAGATCTAACGGTAACCGGGTCAGATTCAACCTCCAGTCCCCCCAGTATAGCAAAACGATTTTCTGAACTTATCTGTTTCGGCTGCTCTTGACTCCTCATAGCGTACGATGTCAGATCTATTTCATGATTACTTCCTAATCTGCGGCGTTTATTATCCACATTTTCAATTTCTTTACTGTTGACATCTGTACAGTCCATTGATTCTTTGGACGACAATGCAGTTGCAAATCCAATATGGCGATCAGAAGCCGGTTGAAGGTTGACGGCAGACACATCGGCAAATTGAAACGCCTGAGACTCGCTTGAACCACGACCATCTGTAGTAGGAGTAGCATCAAAACATGCATTCGTCAAAGCATGACCCAGAGACTTTTTTGATGACGTCAAAGACTTATCCGGTGGCCCTTTTTTGGTGAGATTCGCTTTCAAAGCCATTGAAAAACCGTAAACCACTTTAGAATTCTAATGACACGAACTTTTGTGGCCAAAATTATTTGCAAAGGTAACAAAGGCAAAGAAATTAATATTTTTAATTCTTTATATATTAATTAATTTTTATTTTTTCAAGCAGAGAAAAAAAAAAAACGTCCGACTTTGACAGCTATATCATCGGTGTCTCTCCCAGGTACTTTATGCATGGCTTGGACTCAATCATACAATCGCCAACTCTTACAGTTATGGATTCGATCTTCTTCCGACTGCTCACAAAACGGCTTCCTTTTTCGGCTTCCGTAAGATGGTCTCTAGGATTCTTGAGTCAGTTTGAGGCATTTTTTACATCTAATGTAATGATCAGGCAGTAATGCTTAGCGCCTCCACGGTAACGTTTGCCCTCAATCGCTTTTTCAGCGATACCTTTTAGCAATTGCTGCGCATCAATCGTCGACCGGCCCATTCTAAAGCCATATTGCATGTTGGACATTTTCTTTATTAATGAATTCGAGGAATTTACCTGCAGAGTCCAGCATACACAAAGGACTGTACGACACAGGCACGTTCTTACCGTTTGGGAGTAGTACTAGCCGCTGTCGCTTTCAATGCTTGGGAAACGTTCATTCTTGCAGACTAGTGTGGAATTAACGACGAACCTTTTTGGACTGTACTTTTCAACGTTTATTTTCTTAATTTACATTGCAAGTAGAAACACAAGTAACAGTACTGTAAGTTATGTAAGCTAATGAATTTTGAATTCTACCGCAAACACCAAAAAGTCCGTTAGAATCTATAAATGGTGAAAGTGTTATTAGCGGATCCCGTTTATGTAATAAACGTTTCGAACAAATATCATTAATTGTCCCATTAAATGATTCCCTTTGAACACAGATTAGTAAATGAACACACGCTGTATATAATTCGCTGTATGATATTGGAACACAATTGAATTCTCTTGAGGATTCTAACTTGGTTATAAACCGTCGAACATACGCGATTATACGAATTAAACGATACCACGAAGAACATTTTTCGGATAATTCAATCAAAACCGGTCGTACTATATTTTCGACAGTGCGTCTAAGAACGTCTAAGTCATTTTTTTGTTGTCTATAACCTTGATGGCCATGCGGCGTTTGGTAAATTTCACCACGAAGATCCATCCCACCACAACCGAAAATTTATCTTCTTCTGGTTTCTAACCTCGCGATGCACAGTCGGTGGGGTTATCTATCGACCGTATGTGATTCCAACAGTTTCGTGGTATCGTATTTAAGATTTCATCAGTGCGATTCGAGACGAACATCTTCCACGTCTGAGGAGGAGCAGATAGCCAGTGGAAGCTGCCCCTGGAAACTCCTTCTGATGATCGATTGCGAGCTGTTGAAGAACTCTAACTGATAAGAATGGCGCTGAAGGCGTTCCGTAGGTTACCGTGCATAAACGGAAATATTGAAATGGAAACGGGAGTATTGGTTCATCAACGCCATTCCTCCACAAAATACGTTGGTAATCTCTGTGTTGACTGGCTACTTAAATCAGTCTAAATATTTTCACTATGTCGGCAGGGAAACGAAGGAATCGCGTTGAATAGATGGGCTGATTAAGAGGTTATCATTTAGGGATCTCCAAGTGAATCCTTAAACGAGCCAGCAAACACAACCCTTATTTTAGTTGTGCTACTATCGGGCTTAAAAACTGGGTGATGCGGTAAATAGTATTGAGGATACCGCGAAGTTTCCGGCGATGGAATCAATTGCATATGCCCTAAAGCCAGATATTCAGTCATAAACGAGTATGGAATGAACGACGAACTTTTTGGACTGTACTTTTCAACGTTTATTTTCTTAATTTACATAGCAAGTAAAAACACAAGTAACAGTACCGTAAATTATGTACATATACACAATTATAGAATAAAGAGAAAAACAGGTTCTGCATTACTAAGAAAAATAAATACACAAAAATTGAGAGTAAGTAAGTGTAAGTAAGTGTTGCCATCATTCCTATTCTCAACCAATGAATGTTTAATATTCAACCACTGTTTGGCACTCCGTCTGGCCCAGGGGCTTTATTTAGCTTGAGTTTGCCGGCCACCTGCAACACCTCGTGTGCTGTAACCCTCGGCACATTTTGCTTCTCCGCCGCTTCTGTCGCTGTTCTTCGAAAGCGCGGTTGCGTAGGAAAAAGGTTCATGACGATATCCTCCATAACACGAGGCTTGCTGGGCTGTGCTGACCTCTTCAGCTTTTTTAAAACCAGCAAAAGCCCCAGGGATTATTTTCAACCGCATCGCAGAGTTCCAAAAAACTCTTATTTTTGGTATCTCGTATAGCGGCTTAGGTATAAGGTTTCCGTTTTCCAGCAGCGACTTTTAATTGTTTTTGTGCTTCGCATCGTTCTTGAATTTCTTAGAATATGGATTTCAATTGCTCTGTGGTCGCTATGCGAGTAGCAGCTGCTTAGTTGCCACTTTGTCAGCGAAAAAGGTCCGGTGCTTATGAAGGCAATATCTATTACTGATCCCAGGCTATTTTCGCTGAAGGTGTTCTTGGAGCCTGTATTCATGAGGATCACGTTCAAGAAGGAAAAAGAGTATAGCAGGGATCTGCCACTAGGATTTCTTCTGTTGGACCCCCATTCAGTGCCCAAGCATTGAAGTCAGCTGCAATTAAAAACCGGGTTCCTTCGACGTGCATCGCTAGTCAAGGCATCCAATATCATATTAAATGAATTCATATCCAGACTAGGAGGAATGGAATCCAAAGGAATGCGTCCACACGCAGTTCAAAAACTATTTGCATTTTTTTCAATGTCACCGATTTCAAAATCATATTCATCGATTTCAAAACCTACACATAGAAAAAAGATTCTATAATGTCATAGAAAATCATCATTGTTTTCTACTATTAATTGTATGATTTTCAGTCATACAAAGTAATTCTACGATAATACGAATTATAAATCTATGATTTGTAGAATGGTTCATTCCGAATTTAGGCAAATCTATTCGTTATTTTATAAAATACAAGTAGACAAATTAAATAATTTCTTTCAATGAATAATGAAGTCTGACTATGAGTTTCAAAGAATGTGTTGCCTAGAATGCAATAAGTCAATACTTGATTTCCACAACTGGCCCCCGACATTTCCACTTCCGCCCCCGACATTGTGCCGCCCAGAGTGGACCGCCACCCCCGCCCCACCCTAGCTTCGGCACTTTTTTTAAAACTTTTAGGTGTAGGGTATCTAAGATTCGGCCAGGCCGAATATAGCTTTCTTACTGGTTTTTATTAAATTCTTGGATATATTCGTTGTCAAATGTTGTTACAATTTAGTAAAACTGTGGTATAGTTATTACGTAACAAGAATTCCAGAAATGCTCCAAATTTGGTTAAATTTCGTCGTATTTTGGAGCTTTTGTGCTCCAAAACGCTCCAAAACGAAATTTACACCATTGTAAAGCTGAAAGTTTTCTCTAAAAGCCCATATCCATTATGTTTGCATCGGTTTGCCCCACCGGACGCTAGAGCCCATTATATGAGTCAAAGTCACACACTGCAAACGTTTTTAACATGTTTTCCGTTATTTTTTCTTTGTTAGTGTTACACTTTTCTTTCAAAATCTATATATATATATATATATATATTTCTCTTATTGCATATATACTCTAAATGTGAACAGATTATTGCTTTCATTGGAAGAGAAATATGTGAAAAGTCTTGGCCTTTGTAAGTGATGTGATAAAAGATGTGATAACCGATAAAGTTAATAAAATTAGGAGGCAAATTGATGATCTTCAGCCGCGGCTATTTGAGTATCATGGCCATATTATTCAAATAGATTTCAAACTTCTGCTCAACATGATTGATGGAAAAGTTGGACAAGCCTTAACTGATACTAAGGCATCCTCTAGCTTTATTATATGCCATTAAACCGCGAGTACACTAAGCCAAGCACCAGCAGATGCCAATTATTCTGAAGAGGCATACGAATTCGGATTGTCGCCTCTTCACACTAGAATTCGTTTCATGGAACATGTACTCAAAGTGGGCTATGATTTAGAATTCGGAGCAACAGAAACGGTTAGACAAAATGCAGTGAATATGGAGAAACGGAAGCTGAAAAAAAGCCAAATATGTACAGGAACAATATCGTGAAATAGGGCTAATAATTGACCAGCCAAAACAAGGAGAGGGAAATACGAATGATGGAAACACCGCTAGAAGATTTTTCTCAGATCCTGAGACGGAAGCTTTCATTACAGGAGTGGGCATTGAATTAATTAAGCGATTCAAAATAATAATAAAAGTTATAACATGCAGCAATAGTATTATATAAATTGAAATTATTGAAAATAGTATACTAACATTTGGTGATCTTTCTGAAGAAGCACAAGAAAAAAAACAAGGATTACAGATTCTTTCGTGAACACAACACAAGGAAAATTTCAAGATATTGTACCAATGAGGATCTGCTTGCAGTTTTCCTGTGCACATCGGATCCATATATTTCAAATATCCGCCACAAATGGAAATCTAGCTTAATCGAGTTAGATAGTGATGCACAAAACTTACTACTAGATGAGCGGAATTCTATCAATGAATGTTTTGAAAAATTGTTTAATTTGCATTAGTTCCTTATTTATTCCCTTATTTTTATTAATGTATTTTATTAATAAATTGAAATTGATGATTGAAATTTTCATATCTCTGGTTTTCAACAATCGATTTTTATGATTGTAGTCTCACATTAAAGGTTAAGATTAGAAGAATCCAACAAAAACCGGAATAAAATATTCCAAAAGAGTCAAAAGATATGGATTTTTGACCGCTAAGTTGAAAAACCGGCCCCTGTGCGCCGGGTATTTGAATCCTCCGCAGATGTGGTTGGTTTCCTGCTTTCCTTCTCTTTGGCATAAGATACACCTTGGTTCATTAGGGCAGCGAAAAGCGAAGTTTTGGCTCGGTGCTACCGCCACTTGGCAATTCTGATGGTGGGCATACACCGAACAAGAACTGCAAGCGCTTCACTTGTACGATTTATTCACTTTAGCTGGTGGGCATACGCCACACAGTGGACTATCGCGTCGAAACCGCGGCCAAAAGTTCAAAAAGCCGCTCCGAGTTTTTGAAAAATTTGCTATGCAATTTTTTTTATAATAGTTCAATAACTAATGAACCAAAATATCTCGGTCGGAAACCTTCGTGAATAGTTTTGGTGGGCGATCAAATGTGAACCTTTTTTCCATTCTCTAAAAAGTTGTATTTTTTCTGTTTTTTGCCAAAATTCAAATGACTGTGTCTAAAAAAGTAGTCAACATAACTAAATTTATGTAGTAGTAAATTTAAGTAGTTTCCGAAAGGTCGTTTTTATCTATAGGAAAAATATAACAACAACTTTGTGCCTTGAGTCTAAGGCTCAAATAAGTTAGGTGTACAAATAAGTTTCCGCGGTTTTTTATAAAAAGTTAGGAATTTATTGTGAAGGAACAGTACATTACGTTTTATTCAAAGTATTTTCCGTCATTTGCCACTATAAAATCATCATCAATCTCATCAATTGTGTTCGGTAGAGAGCTCCAGTAATGGTTTCGCTTGGTTTCCATGTCTTCGTACACTTTCGGCCTTCCACTGCGTTCTTTGTCCTTCACGTCAAACTCACCGTTCTTAAACTTTTGAAACCATTCCTGACAACTTCTCTCACTTAAAGCAGCTTCACCATATGCTTCTAGAAGCAATCGATGCGCCTCAGCTGCAGATTTTTTCAAATTAAAGAAGTAAATCAAAAGTTCCCGCAAATGATGCTTATTCGGCACAAAACTTGACATTTTCGCCGGAAAAATATTACGTGATGCTGATACGGAATACCTAGTACTTTAAGGTTATGGTGTTGCCGGATGACGAAACTTGGGATATTACGTTTTACATCTGACAATATCTCCATAACCTTCTGGTGGGGCCATCTTTTGACAAACCGCGGAAACTTATTTGTACACCTAATTTTTTTGTAATTTTTGAAAAGAAGCTTAATTTTTATATATATTTTAACTTTGGGAGATTTTAAGTCTCAGCGCTTATAAATGCTTATCCTGGAGTTTATTGTTTTTGAACTATGAAGTATTATGAACAAATACTCCAAACATACTTGACCCGCCCGGAGCCGCCGGAACCGTTTTTTTTCGTTTTAAAATTTTACCTACCTGTTTTGTGTATATTCCTGAGTACCTGTGATTTTAGGAAGCGGTGTATTTTCGTGCCTGTTTGATCGATTTTTTTCACGGAATACGATTTATTTCCTTATCTTAATTATTTGGAGATTTATCGGAAGAAGCACAAGAAAAACGGAACAAAGACTATAGATACTATACAGAGCACAACACAAGAAAGTGTTCAGGTCAGGGTACCAATGAGGATTTATTTAGAATGGTGATGTGTCGATATTTTTTAAAAATATAAAAAAATACCTAGATATTTCGTACTTAGATTAGCGTAAAGAACCATGTTTATTCTTTCTTTGAAAAAAACCGTATTAAAACACCTTGATCTGATGAAAAGTTACAGAATTTTGACCGCCACTAAGTCGAAAACTGCATTTATAGTCAACTGTGCGCCGTACATGAAGAGCTAATTGATTCACTGATGATTTCTCTGGTATTCCGTACTTTACTGGTGGGCATACGCCAATCAAGAACAGCAAGAGGTTCACTTGTATTGGTTTATTCACTTTAGCTGCTGGGCATACGCCTAGTAAGAACAGCAAATTGATTCACTGTTTTTTTTCATTTTTCATTTATTATAAAAATACAAATTGCCCACCATTTTAAGATGGAATCTTATAAAATAATGGCAGCCTTAAAACAGAAAAAACATGGAAAAATTTACTGAACTTAAAAAAAAAAAAATATTATCTAAAACTAATTAATTACATTAAATACTTAATTTACTAATGACAAATTAATGAAGATGGAGTTGGAGGAGAAAAGAGAATAGAGAAATAGACAGCGAGAATAGATGAGGTAAAGATAGAAAAAGAAGAGAATTAGATTTAGTGAAGAAAAGTGGAAAGCTTCAACTTAAATTTTCCCTTGTTGACAGTACCTCTAATATTCGTGGGGAGTGAGTTCCATAGCCTGACTGCGGTCACAAAGAACTGCCTTCCAGACGCAAGGTTAGTAAACCTTGGCATTATCAAGGTTAGTGACCTCTGAGAGCGCAAAAAGATGAGCTCATCGTACAAGTATTCCGGCTGCTTTGAATGAATTATCATGTGAAGAAATATCATCGCCCTTAACTTTAACAAATTAGCAGGCGTGCAATTAAAGATGGAAAAGGACAACCTAGAAATAGGTTCTCCTAGTTTGACATTCCAAATAAATCGCGCAATATTATTAAATACTACTTTGAATTTGTTTAGGGTGGCAGAGTCAAGATCATGAAAAATTTCACATCCATACGTTAAAATAGGAAAAAGCAGAGCTTTAGCTTTATGTTAGCATTTACATGGCTAGACCATAAAAGCGTCCCATTGAAAACCACCCCTAGGTTCTTTGCTGACATTACATATTCAATTTCTTCGCTCCCAATACATACTTAAGGCAGAGTATGCAACGCTACGCTCTTTTTGTATATCGGTAATACCTTTGATTTAGAAGAATTTAGGGTTAAACCATTGCGATATGCCCACGCACCTACAGAAGCGAGATCACAGTTGAGTAAATGAATTGAGCTTCCAATTTCATTAACAGGGCAACTAAAGATTAGCTGAGCATCATCAGCATACAAATGTAGAAAACTACTCTTAACCACTTGAACAAGGTCATTTACATATAGCAAAAAAAGAAGTGGGCCCATAATTGAACCTTGGGGAACGCCTGAAAGAACTGGCAGAAAGGAGGACATATTACCATTAGCAACAACACTTTGCTGCCTGTCCGATAAGTAAGATCGAATTAATGTGCTGGATTGAGTCGAAAATTTAATCAGTTATAAGTTTGTGGTTTAGAATGGTGTGATTGACACTATCAAATGCCTTCGAAAAATCTAACAGCGTCAAAAGGGATATATATGATTTGTCCATAGCTTTACGTAATTTTTCTATAACAGCTGTCAGGGCTGTAATACAACTTCTTTTGGATCTGAAACCAGATTGACAGTTAACTAACAAATTATTGCTATAAGTGTATTCGAGGATCTGCTTACTGACTAACCTTTCAAAAACTTTAGAAAGATAAGGTAATATTGAAATAGGGCGAAGGTCATGGGTGTTATTACCTTTCGGAATAGGAATAACTTTCGAATATTTCCACGTCATAGGATAATCCGAAGTCGTTATGATGGAGTTGAAAATATATTTAAAATATTTTATAGTAAAAGGCAATGTTAGCTTAACGAATTTGGGGCAGATACCGTCAAGACCAACAGCATTCGACTTAATTGACAGAAAAGCATTTAAGACATCAATGTCATTAACACAAGATAGTGAAAATTGATCTGACTGATCATCAATAATATTAGTATGCCCATCAGGCCAATAATACGAGCTAGAAATTTGCTGATGCGCTAAGAAGCGAGCATTTATCTCATCGCAGTCTAAGTCCTTTGGTAATGCGCGGCATTGTTTGCTAATCCCAATATTTTTCAACTTATTCCAATAGGATTTCGTCGACTGAGGTTGACCAAATTTCGTTCCAAAATAATGAGCTTTGGAGAATCTTATCTTGGTAATAACTTGGTTACGCAGTCGTCGAAAGACGACGAGATATTCGGTAAGTTTAAACCGCTTCCATAACTTATAGGCTGCATCACGCTTGCTCATTAGCGAAAAAATAGCTGGGTTTAACCAACCGGGACTACTGTGTGTGATAGTTTTGGTAATTAAAGGGACATGTTTATCAAACAAGGATTTGACATTCTTCGTTATGAATTCAACCTGATCATTTACCAAAGGCATATGGTAGATACATTCCCAATTAATTCTTTCTAAATCATGCCGTAATAAAGAGTGGTTAACACGAGCGTAGCTTCTGAAGTGAATCTTTTCGATAGAAACATCCATACTAAAGAAGTACGTCATGAATAAAAGATCATGCAAAGAAAACCCTGGAGCATCCAACTGCTGGTATAACTGAAAATTGTGCATGTGGCTTACAAAAACGAGATCAATAAGACTACTGGATCGACGTGAGTAGTGTGTGGGTGTATTTTTATTAGTTACAGTGAGATTCAATGAAGTCATAGATTGAATAAAATTAGCTGATTCCCCATAGTTGAATAAGTTGCAGTTGAAGTCACCACAGACTATGATTTCAGCTGTGTTGCAAGACATACCTTCAAGAGCAGTTAAAAAGGGCTGAAAATTAATACGTTTGTTAGGTCTGTAAACCGTACATAGCATAACTTTCCGATTTACTTGTAGTATTTCAAGGAAAATATATTCGAGCTGACAATCAATATCCGATTTAGCAATAAATCTACAACTAATGTCGCTCTTAACATAGATAGCAACCCCTCCCCCTACACGTCCAAGACGGTCCGACCGAAAAATCTTATACCCATCTAGCCTGTAAAATTTATTAGGAATTTCTGGCTGTTACTGTTTACTGGCTGGACTGTTTATTGTTTAATTAGTAATCTTTACTTTGTCTTTGTTAGTCATGGCACCGATTGTTTGTTTTTACTTTCACCTTTATTCAATGTCTTATGTTCACTGCTTGATTGACTGGGTTGCCTCCTTGGCGAATTTGTGAAGCGTAGTATTGTTGGGCGATAATTTTCGTCTTTCGAAAATTGTCGTCACAATTTCAATATAAATGATCTTTTTTTTCTAGTGTAAACTTAATAACTGTAGCATCTGCAACAATGGCAGCACCATGAAACTTCTTTGACCTGTAAGAATACGGTGTTTCTATATGAAATTATATGTATGTACGAGTATATGTGTTTCATTTTAGCTATTTTTAATATTTTCTTTTCTGTACCTTTTGTTTCAATACTAAATTTAATATTTCTCTATCTTAATATACATGTATATACTCGTATATACTATATACATATATATACTATATACATATACACTACCGGCCAAAAGTTTCGAAGCAACCTTGAAATTTGTACAAATCTTACTAATAGCTATCCAAAGCTCTTAAAAATAAAAAGTTTCATTATACATTTTAAAGTTTATTGTATTTGCTTTCAAATTACATTAAAATAAAATTTTAGAAACATTTTTATTATCAAAATTTTTAAAAAAATGTCTAAACTGATTTTTCATCAAAAAAGCCCCCTTTGCACTGAATAACTTTTGCTACAATTCTTAGCATTCTGGCGATTAATTTCTTTATGTTTTCCTGTTATATATTATTCCAGGATTCCAACCATGCATTCCACATTTCCTCTTTCGACGTAGTCGCTTTTTCTCGCACCTTTCGGTCCAGCTCATCCCATAGAAGCTCTGTTGGATTGAGATCGGGTGACTGGGCAGGCCAACTCATATTTGTTAATATTCCAGATGCTTGTTTGTGCCAAGCATAGCCAAACATAGCTCCAAATTGTGCAGAGGCTATTTAGAAATAGCCTCTGCACAATTTGGAGCTATGTTTGGGATTGTTATCTTGCTGGATCACGAAACCTTTGCCGATCAATCGTAGGCCTGATGGTATGGCATTATGCTGCAGTATCTATCTATACTCCTCCTTTCGCATAATTCCATCGATTCGAATGAAATCGCCTACTCCAGTGCTTGAGAAGCATCCCCAGACCATAACGGAACCGTCACTGTGCTTCACTGTTGGTATTACACACTCCGGCAGCATCTTCTCTTGGCACTACGTTTGACGAAAATTCTTCGATTTGACCCAAACAGCTTGAACTTTGATTTGTCGTTCCAAGAACATTTTTGAACTCTTCGGTTCATTTCTCATAGCTTAGAGTCCATTGAAGTCTTCTCTTTTTATTCCGTGGTCGAAGTAAGGGTTTTTCTTTAGCAGTCCTTCCACAAAGACCAGCATCTCTAGCCGCCTTATTACAGTTGTTAGTGACACCGGGTTTGATCGACTGTTATTGATCTCGGCGTGTATTTCTGGAGCCGTTCTGTTCTGTTCCATCTGCTTGATATTATTTATTTATTTATTTATTCGTCAAGCAGATTACAACACAATCTTAATGACTACTCGAAACTGAGGCAACTATAAACTAACTTTTTAACATTGGAGCGGCTCAAGCCAATAAAAAAATCCACATAGGTACAAACTGAGTTGGCCAATCTTAAACACCGGGTCATTGGCTCGTTGAAGCAATAGTTAACACGGTGGTAGGGAACTTTAAAGATATCGTTAGCTCTAAAGTTCCTAGTAGGCACCCGAATATTGATCAGTAGTAATAAGGTAGGAGCATCAATTTTACTATTAACAATGTCGTTAACAAACAATATTGAATGGCACTTACGTCTCTGCTCTAGAGAGGCTAAGCCTAGCAATAGACACCTAGGTTTATATCTGGGCATAGGGGTGTTCCAAAATAAACGAGATAAGGCATATTTAGTAAACCGTTTTTGAATTTTTTCTATTCTATCGGAATAAATTTTGTAATATGGATCCCAAACAATGCAACAATATTCAAGGTGGGGTCTAACAAATGCAAAATACAAAGACTTCAAGGTATGTGGGTCTTTAAAATCCCTAGAGTTTCTCCAAATAAATCCCATCATTGCATTTGCTTTTGCCGTTATATACTCGACATGGCTACTGAAGTTAAATTTGGAGTCAAAAATTACTCCAAGATCTTTTTTTATATAAATTTTTGACAATGGCACATTCCCAATCTTATAATTATAAATTAACGGATTAGAACCGCGACTAAATGTTAGATGCTGGCACTTGGACGCATTAAGTAAAAGAGCATTGTCCTTACACCAGACTGCCAAGTTAGTCAAATCGGCTTGTAATCTAGAGCAGTCGTCCACGGATTCAATAGACGAAAATATCTTTAAATCATCAGCGAACATTAGACACTGCGAAAATCGAAAGTTTTTTAGGTATTTCATTTATAAAAATGAGAAAGAGTAGAGGCCCTAAATGGCTCCCTTGAGGGACACCAGACGAAATAAAAAATGGTTTAGATACAGCACTATTTAATCTGACAATTTGTCTACGAGCTGATAAATAAGATTTAATCCAATTGAAAAAACTAGAGTGAAACCCTAGTTTCCAAAGCTTTGATAATAAATGGCCGTGGTCCACCTTATCAAAAGCTTTAGAAAAATCAGTGTACATAACATCACACTGTAAACCTTTTTCTGAGCAACTAGCGACGTAATTAGAAAAAATCGTCAAATTCGAGGAAGTAGATCTTCCAGTAATGAAACCATGCTGTAATTGGGATATAGCACCTTTTACTTGAAAAAGTAGTTTCGAGTACACAAGCTTTTCAAAGAGCTTGGGAATCACAGAAATCTTGCAAATAGGTCTATAATTGGGAATAAAATTTTTTGATCCGCTTTTATGAATAGGTATTACAAAAGAGTCTTTCCATTCGCTAACAAAAACACCAGAGCGCAATGATTGGCTAAAAATTAAAAACAGCGGAAAAGCAACAGCTTGAGCACACTTCTTAAGAATGATGGGTGGAAAGCCGTCAACTCCGGGTTGCTTATCTAGATTTAGTTGCAATAGGCCATCCATGACGTCACTGATGCTAAGTTGTACAGACCCAATATCAACGATAGCCTCATGACTTTGGTTATTTAAAACTCAAAAGGGAGAAGATGGAATATATACGGAGGAAAAAAACTCGGCAAACATATCACAAATTTCGTTAGGATCAGACGATGTTTCACCTAAGTATTCCATCGAAGATGGAACACCAGAAGACTTCTTTATACTATTTATAAAATGCCAAAAACATTTACTGTTTTTCTTTAGATTAGTTTCAATTCGAAAAATGTAGTTGTTTATAAAAATTTATTTAAAGTGAAAAATTGTTTTTTAAGAAAAATGTAGTGAGCCAAAAGATTCGGATTATTTGGAGATCTCTTACACCGTTTGTAAGCCTTGTTTTTAGCATTATTTATGTTAGATAATGTCTTATTATACCATGCAGGTTTATCTACCTTCGAGAACGTATTCTTAGGGACAAATAAGTTAATAGCAGTTCTAAGGAGTTCAGAAAACCGTTTATAATTCTCTTCGACATTTGAATCTACAAGAACCAAAGCCCAATCGATATTAGATATATATCTACAAATAGCCTTGAAATCGCTTTTCCAGAAATCATATTTGATTTCATTATAATGATTAAGCAACTTGGAGTAAGTATATGTTTTTAATGCTAAGCATAAAGCCACATGATGTTTAGAATCCGTTAGATAATCAGAGTTTAGCCTACTGATATTAGAATATATATCATCATCCACGAAAACTAGATCAAGGAGCCTGTTCCGGGAATTAAAAATATTGTTAATTTGAATTAGACCTTTTTCCGCAAGATTACTTACTACTTCATTTTCGCAGTCACTGGTAATATTTGACGGCAGAAGCAGGTGTTGATCATCATATTGCCAATTTATATTGGGCAGATTGAAATCACCTAAAATTACTAAATGCTGAGGACTCTTAATATTGTTAATGACTTTCATAATATTGCCTATGTGGATTTTATACAATTGTACAGAACTATTAGGTGGAATATAACTTAGATTTACAATAAATTCCGCATTATTATCAAACTTAATCCTAACAATTAACTGATCAATGTCAAAATTATGTTCAACAGGTATTAAAGTTGAAGATAAGGGTAAAGGTAGAGATAAAAAATTTGATCGGACAGCCAATAGCACACCGCCTCCTCTTGACAGTCCACAGAGCGTCTGAGATCGGTCCTTTCGATATATAACGTAATTGGAATTAAAAAACTCCGAATCATAGTATTGGCTTGTCAACCATGTTTCGGAAAAGGCAATCACGTCATACAGTGACGATGACGAAAGTTGGTAGATTTCACTAGCTTTAGTTCTTAATCCACCAGTGTTATGGTAACAAAATAGTAGTTCACGAGTTGATTGAGAAAGTGATTTAGAAGGCAGTCGTTGATCCGTTACGAGTCATTGCGAACCAGTATCAACCAGGTTGCTATCGAATTTTACATTTTTCCGATGATGTTCAAAATATTTAACTCGCACAAATACAGGCCAAGCAGAAGCATCCATAACACGATCCTTGATGTCTACTGAGAACCCAAGCTTGAAATTCACATGTTCTAGATTACTATTATCGACATCTTTTTTAATCAATTTAAAACACTTAAATCGGTCAGAACTAATGTTCAATTTTCCTGATATATGATTAATAATATCCTCGGTGGATATATCAGGTCTAAATTTGGATAAATGAACCCATGAATAATTTGGCAGCGCTTTTAGATTCGAATTAAGATCAGACCCAACAATTTTATTGACTTTTGGGTTAACGGTTTTATTGGAATGTTTTTTCCGCTTTTGCACAATTTGAAAACCATCATCAGGATTTACCTCAGTAATAATGGACGTCGTAGGTATGGTAGCTTGCGAAGGGTTAAGACTTTCACCATCCAAGACGATAACATCGGTCTGATTAGAAGCTACAGCGATAGATCCAAGTTCACTATGATCGATATCTCCGTTCCTTTTTCTAGTGACATTCGTTGAACCATTGTTTACATTCTGTTCAATTGCATCCACAGCATTAGTAATAGTGGTGACAGAAGAGCATTGGTTCCGAGAAGAGGGGGAAACATCAATCACCGTTGGCGATGCAAGAGCACGAGCACGGGAACGAGTGCATACAGCCTTATCAATTTCCTCACCTGAGAGAACTTTCTGAGAGGACGAAACCGGTTTTGATTTCTTTTTAGTTGGAGCGGCTGGTTGACTATTAGATTCTTGTTTTTTATATCCTTCTGCATTAGAGCACAATTGAGAGAGCTTAGCTTTCAGCTCTCCAATGTCCAAGGCCATAGAAGAAATAATTGCAAAAACATCTCTTTTAATATTAATGCATTCCGAACATGAATAAACCAAATTTTTGTAGTTTATTAAACTATTAATTGCAAGTTCATCTAAGTTAACACACTGCTTATGAAAAAATTTGCCGCAGCCAAAACATGAAATTATTGAATCAATTTCGCAATTTAATGAACAATTCGCACAAAAAATCTTCGACATGTTGACTGCCTGAAGACTACCTGAAGACTCGAACGTCATTGCTCTCTCTTCAAGATTTGTTGTCGATCTTGGCCTTCCGGACCGCGGAAGGACCTCAAGAGGTACGAAAATACTTGTACTTTTGTATGGTGCGATGCACAGAACTAGTCGAAATTTTTAATTTTTGCTCTATTTTCCGCTCGGAATTACATTCCTTATGAAGAGTAATCACTGCAAATGTTATATCAATCTTATTTTTAGGCATGGGTTAATTTTTTTTAACGTTTGGTCAGTTTGAATCTCGAGGAACAAAGAATGGTGTCAATATTCTAGGTCAGCCTTTTATACTTGACCCAAGGTAAAAAATGGAAGGTAATAATTATTCATAATTACCTGTAGTAATTACCCCATAAAAAAATTACCCTGAGTACCTGAAAAACGTTTTTTATAAATCTTTTTCTGGATTTTGTATGGCAAGTGCAATAAACAAAAAACCCAATTTCTTGACTTAGTGCATTGTTTGAGCATGCAATTAAACAATGAATGCCGTAAATCCGTTTTGGGTTCCATATTACAGTTATCACATTACAACCATCCCATTAAAAAAGAAAAAAATTAAAATTTATACAATAATAAAGAAATGCCACACGATTTTCTATGAACAGGAGTGGTGCTTCGAAAGTTTTGGCCGGTAGTGTATGTATGTATATATTCGTATATGTATGTATATATTCGTATATATTCTTTTCTCAATATTTTTATGTTAGGATTTACTAAATTAATATTTAACTTATTATTTACATTTGTATTAATCCTTTATATTTTTTTACTTCGGTAATTTTAGTTTATTTCACTTAATTAGAATGGTTCAATTCAATTCAAAAAAAGGTTTACTAATAAACTTTTTAAAAAAATTTATTACCTACCCTTACAAATTAAGAAATATTTATACAAGAAACAAATATATACGAGTATATGAACTTAAGAATCTAGTAACTGGTCTTTTGCTACCGAACCCGTACGTTGATTTGTAGTTGTATATATGTACATATGTATGTTCTTCGATTTGCTCTGCGTCGTTATTGCTTTCTGTATCGTATGAGTATGTACATATGTAAGATAGTTCTTATTAACCCCCTTATGTCGAATGTTATTGCGAGTACCTTTTTTTAGTTTATTCTTTTGGCGGGAATCGTTTATATAATTTGCTTGTCTATTTCTTTTTAGTTTGTCATTTATACCAAATGTTTTATATGTGTATGTTGTATGTACTTATTTTTTCGGGACTTTGTCTCAAATTTTTAAAAACTTCTACTTGTGCATTAATTTTTTTTTAATGTATTTTTTTTATTTCTATTGTTTATAACTATTATTTCTTTCGAAATTCAGGTTAATTCGCGATTTTTATACCCTACACACGATTTGATGAGGGTATATTCACTTACTGCTTTAGTTTGTAACGCATTAGAGGAGGATATACGCATACGAGTATGTACATATATTCTTGAACAGCGTGACCTCCTGAGTCGATTTAGCCATGTCCGTCCGTCTGTCTGTCCGTCTGTCTATCTGTCTGTGAAAATCACGATTACAAGAGAATGAATAAAGATATTTGGACCATTACCACGCCTACTTTTTATAGTGAATATAAATTCATCCATGCTTATAGCTCAATTTCCCAGCTTGTAGAACGAATTTGAGGTTGAAATTTTGTCCAGAAGCCCACTCAGACCAAAACAGACCACCACAAATGGCCGTGGTCCGCCCACTAATTAAATAAAACTCGATTACAGGAGCACGAATAGCGATATTTTCATAAAATTTGGCACGAATATTCTCCTTTATCACAGTCTATTTAAAATTGAAAAGCAAAACAATTAGATCATTGCCACGCTTAATTTTTAAGTAAACGTGTGTAGGGTATATGAACTTCGGCCAGGCCGAAGTTAACACTCTTTCTGGTTTTTCTTAGTTTTAGTTCAGTTCAGGTTTTGTCACATTCACCGTCTTTAATATAGATTAATATAGAAGGGAAAAAGTGAAGGGAAATATGAACTAGGATAAGTTCATATTATTTGATCTTTTTTTTAGAAGTTATGAGTACTTTTATGTAAATGTGGACTTTTTCCCTTGTCATTGTGTTATTTTCTCGAAAACGAGAACAGGTACTCTGAAAAGTATATGTGGCTAAAGCCTAGTGTTTTCCTTGAAAAGGTAATGTGAGTGAATTAAAGCAGAGCTTTAATATTTTGTTTAAGTTTGGTTATTGTGTGTGGTTTTATTTAAATATACACTTACTTGGTTTTTAATGTTGTATATGTTGTTCTGCTGCTGATGTGACGTTGTGCTTCTTAGTTGGTTGTTGCTGTCGTAAGAGATCGAAAGAAGTGTCGGTGGTTCGCTCGTTCAGCACCCGACCCCGTGGGAAAAAGCTCGCAGTCGAGGTGTTTGCGGTCTGAGCGATCGCTAAAATGCAAAGGTCAGGAGCTGCACCTGAAGCGAGCGGCGTATGGCGTAAACATTTCGCCCGCCTTGCAGGACTGCAAAAGTTTAACCAATTAACCAACTAAGTAGTCTAGTGGCTACGTTGCGCAACATCGGCGATAGGGAGCGGCGTGGATAGGAGTCTAGCTTTGGAATGGTCCAATGGAGCAAAGTCGTGCCTGGGCATTGCGACACGTAGGTGTGGCAAATATTAACGATGATCGCAATTTTCGACTATTCAGGGCGACAGTTATGGCAATGCAGCGTATGGCCCAGCCGGAAACATGCGTACCCTGGAAGAATGAGCCTCATAATTTTTCTGTGGAGAAAAAAAATATTAGCGATGGTTCGACATAAACACGTTAAGGATACTATTTTCGTGAACAGGCTTTTTTCTGCTAAAAAATCATCAACACGAACTCGTTGTTCTTTCCTTTGTATGTTTTAACGATGCGGCTAAGTCACCAAGAAGTGGATGGGATCTTTTCTTCTCGAATGACTACCAGATCATTGAGTTGAGGGTCGGGTTGTGACATTTTCCACTTAACGCGATGAGTTCTTGAATGCTTAGATTTCCACTGGCGGCAGAAATTCTGGGCTAGGACTTAGACTCGTGACTATCGATTGAATAAAGAGCTTGTCAAAGTTCTCGGGCTCGGCTGAGGCGTCATACGAGAAACTGGGGCAGGAGGACATCCGCCCGCCAAGACGCATCGTCTTGTCCTCATGGATAAATTAATTGTGCGGATGCAAACAACTTTCAAACGTAGTTTTTGGCTGGTCTCTAGCGGCACATATTCGGCTGAATATGGCTTCTGACACATAAGCTTAAGACGACAATTGATATATTGAGTCTCTGTCGTTGAAAGGCGTGGTATGTGGAAAGGTATGTTAACTTGTTCTTGTTAACCCGATTATTATGATTATTATTACAATGCTACGAGATATTATAAATATGATTTGACACAGGATACCCATTAGGGTATTATTTTGGGTTATACTGATTTTCATACGTGTATCTCATAAACATAATAATAATAAAACATAAAACATAATAATAATCATAATAATCGCGTTAACAAGAACAAGTGCGTCGGCTTTGGCTTTCCTGAATACTGTCACCCGGACTCGGCTTTCCCGACTGCGGTCACTCGGCTCCGGCCTTCCCGACTACGGTCACCCGGCTTCCGCTTTCCGACTACGGTCACCCGGCTTCGGCTTTCCGACTACGGTCACCCGGTTTCGGCTTTCTCGACTATGGTCACCCGGACTCGGCTTTCCCGACTGCGATCACCCGGCTTCGGCTTACCCGACTACGGACACCCGGCTTCGGTTTTCCCGACTACGGTCACCCGGCTTCGGCTTTCCTGACTATGGTCACCAGATTTGGGCTTTCCCGACTACGGTCACCCGGCTCCCGACTACGGTCAGCCGGCTTCGGCTTTCCTGCCTACGGTCACTCGGATTCGGGTTTCTCTACTACCATCACCCGGACTCGGCTTTCCCGGCACTGGCGAACCAACCACTGATACCACCGTGCTGGTGGTGTATACAGTGTATACTAGCGATGCTGCTGCCACGATTATTATAGGTAAACATTTCTTGTAAAATATTTTTAAGCAAAAGAAATAAATAAATAAACTATTTTTCCGCCCGAGCCAAATCCTTACGGATTGGTGAATTTTGCTGGCGCTAACAATCCAGCAGGCTTCAAACTTACCACCGTGCTGGTGGTGTATACAGTGTATACTAGCGATGCTGCTGCCACGATTATTATAGGTAAACATTTCTTGTAAAATATTTTTAAGCAAAAGAAATAAATAAATAAACTATTTTTCCGCCCGAGCCAAATCCTTACGGATTGGTGAATTTTGCTGGCGCTAACAATCCAGCAGGCTTCAAACTTACCTGAGGGTTGCAGACCCTTGGGCAACTCTGGAACCGCTGAGTGCTATCCCAGCCTTTAAAGAAAACTCGCTATAAGTGTTGAGGGCCTCGGAGAGGAATCAATTTTTATCACAGTTCGCGGAGCTAGGTGGAGTAGAAATTTTGACGCCAGTCGTACTTTCGTACCTCCACTCTTGACTGGTGTATGTAAGGGGCGAGCGTAATTCAGAATCTGAAGAAGATTGACTCTGAACCTCGTGACGAAGCAGAAGGGTATGATGCCTTGCGGTGCATACAGTGCAGTTGAAATAGCTGGGGTGCAGTCATTCATGGAGTGGGACTACACCAGGCATTTAAAGCACAAGTGGTGTTTTCGTACGACTGTTAGTCGCTTGAAAGACGTCAGTTTCGAAAATTTAAGACATAATCTTAATCTGAAACTATTTAGCTTTGTGGTATAAATGAGAAAAAAGTTATAGTTTTTATTTACATATGTATTTTTATTACTTTTTTTTTGTTTCAAGGAATACAAACAGAAAGTATTAGGAACACTAGACAAGGCCCGGCAGAAGAAACTTTTGGAGACGCACAACTTATCGGCAAATGAAGCTGTAGAAATTGCGAGATAAACAGAAATTACAAGAAAACAGAAAGATAGTCAAATAAGCGGAACAAGAAGCGAATTTTGGAAGCGTACACAGTAAATTGCAAGAAGGAATCAGCAAGTAATCGACAAACACGGCCAGGGGCATATTATTAACAGCAGAATAAATATGATTCAAATAATTCAAAGTCAGATTACGGGAAAAATAAATTTTTATTTATTTATTTATTTCAAGATAAGGATAAAAAATGTAAAATCTTTGGTTTAGTCAAATAGGCTGAGTCTGAAAAATTAATGATAGGATATACAGTATTAAAATCGTCACAGGCGTTCCGAAGAGGTTCATGCTGTTGGTGTGTAGATCTGCTGAAGCTTAGCTGAAGCGGTTCATATCGCCTCAATGTACGGCAAGGAACATTGAGATGGATGTAGGATAATAAATATGCACTATTAGTAACGCCATACAGAAGGTTCAATAATAATTTTAAGTTCAATAATAATAATTTTAGGTCCCAAATCTCAAGAAATACATTGTATATTTAAAAATGTAAATTCTGTTTAAATGACCACGAGAATGACGATACCCGGCATATGGAAAAAATGTCAGAGATGCGGTAAATTGAACCATTTTGCAGGTGCCTCTTTGAAGAAGGTAGTTAATGAAATAACAAATACTGAGCCGAGATATTTTGTTTATTGACTCCATTAAAAATAATTTGAGGCACGGTAAAAGAAATAGCTGGCTGCAAACGATTAAAATTAATAACAAAAATATTGCATTCAAACTTGACACCGGGAAAGATGTTAATGTGTTTTCTCCAGTTTGTTTCAAGATTGAACGATGTAAAATACATAAACAAATTGCCAAAATTAGAGAGTTATAGTGGAATAGACATAAAAGTGTTAGGGGTGGCAAGATTAAATGCCGAAATTAAAGAGAAATGTTGTAATTTGGAATTTGTAATCTTGGAAAATGGGTCATGTCCTTATGAGGTCTAGCGAGTAGCGAAGAATTAGGTCTAATCAAAAAAGTACATACACTAGAATCTGAAAGGTGCAATGTAAGAAAATAATTATTTTTCTTTTATTTTAATTTTATTTTTTAAATATCAGGAAGTATTTCAGAGATTCGGAGACTTTCCTGGAGAGTACAGAATCAGTTGTAGAAAAGATAATTCGCCAGTCGTGAAATCGGCACTTAGAGTACCCTTTGCCTTGCGTTCTCCACTGAAGGAAGAGTTGGATAAATTATGTAAGCGTGGAATAATTGTAAAAGCACATCAACCCTCAGAATGAATCTCTAATCTAGTATTAGTAGAAAAGAAGAACAAGGACTTACAATTATGTTTAGATCCAAAACATCTTAATCAAGCTATAGAGAGTGATCTCTATACAAGTAAAGCTAGATGATCATTCTAGTAAATTATGTACTTTATTAACACCTCACGGACAGTTTCACCCGGTTGTCATTTAGTATAAAATCATCTCCCGAAGCCTTCCAAAAATTAAATGAACAATATTTTTCTGATTTAATTGGGACAATAGTTTATATTAATGATATTTTAGTAGGCGGGCAATTAGTTGAAGAACATGACATAAATTTAAAACGGGTATTGGAAAGGCAATGGAAAGAAATGTGAAATTTCGATTATTTATTTTTTATTTATTTATTATTATTGAATAGGAGTTGCCCTAAGAACAGGAAATATATAATATATAACAATAACAAATAATTTTGAAAACTTAAACTATTATAATATACTATATAAATTGACTAATTATTTAAGAGGGTTTAGATATGTATAGACGATAAAGATACAGAAAAGAGAAAAATAGATACGGAAAGGAGAAGGTATGTGAGCTCTATATTGCAAAGATGTTGTTTTAGGTGTTGAAAAAATGGCTAGCATGGCGCCTGAAAGCTCTCTCTCCCGCGATAGTCAGTGTTAACGACAGACAGTGTTAACGAAAAATGGTCTCCCCGTGCTGAGGTAGCTGAATTTTGGAATAATTAGATTACATGATCGATTTGAGCTTCCAAAACACAATTTTACAAACAAATAATTAGGAAGTCCCGTATAAATTAGCCTGTGCAAAAAAACACAATTTCGAAAATTTATAAGGTCAAAGAGATAACCACCTATGATCCTATGACCTATAAGAGAGTGTCTCCGAACACCGAGTCGATCGAAGCGTTTTAGACCACAAAGTGAATTAGACCTTAGTCAAATTGTTGAATAAAACCCTTAATTTATTCAACGATACAGAATCAAAATTACAATATACTAATTTACTGTACGTTATGATGGGCAGAATGAGTAGCTGCACAATCCTTCTTCGAGTTTCTTGTGGAAGATAATTAGCCGCATAACAAAGTTACGTAAGACACCATATACTTTACTCACAACAGCATGATCAGTACATGTTAAAGTTGAGTTTAAACAAAAACCAAGATTTGTAATTTTAGATACGAATTTGATAGTCTCATTTCCTATAAATAATGGCGGAATATTAGTCAAGTTAGCGGCATCGCTCACATAGGAAACTGCGTATAAGCTTAATCGCATTGGAGAAAAATGGAAAATACTTCCTCAGCTTATGGCATAAGAGCGTATGATCAACACTATCAAATGCTTTAGAGAAATCAAGCAGACAAAGTAGTGTAACATTCTGTTGGTCAAATGCTACCCTTATGTCATCGGTGATTTTGAGCATAGCTGTAAAGCACCTGTGCTTTGAGCGAAATCAGGACTGAAGTGAGTTAAGTAAGTTTTTGTTTGAAATGTAACAATTAATTTGAGATACCATTAATGATTCACAGAGTTTGGAAAGAACAGGCAAGATACTTATAGGTCGAAAATCAGACAGTAGAGAAGCAGCAGATTTTTTCGGTACTGGTATAACTGTGGCTAATTTCCACAAGGAAAGAAAAGAGGAAGTGAGGAGAATATGATTGATAATGTCTGTGAGGGGTGAAACTAAATAAGGTAGAATCAACTTGACAAATTTTTTTGAAATTCTATCAACACCCATCGAAGGCGATTTTATGGATAAGATTTCTTTTACAACATCAGATTCCGAGATATTGGAGAAATGAAATAAAACTTCTTCATTAGTATTGCACATTAATTCATCTAGATGGAAGTCATTAGTATGACTTCTCGAAAGGAATTCAATACAGTCGTTTGGATTTGGGTTATCATTTCTAGATCTCTGACGGCCAAGTCCAATATTTTTTAAACGACGTCGGACGTTTCCAAATATGGATTAGGTTGTTGCCTGATGCAAAAGGGTAAGCCAGTTAGTTTTGCTTCAAGGAGTTTGACCTCGGCAGAGGTGAATTACGGTCAGATTGACAAAGAACTCCTAGCAATAATTTTCGCTTGTACGAAATACCACAAACTAATTCATGGTATGACCACAAGCCAAATCTAAAGAAGTAGGACAACTAAGCGTACCTCGGCTGTAGCGATCGAAAATAAAATTGTTGAAATATAAAATAAATTTGGAGTATAAACCCGGAAAGGAATTACTTATACCTGATTTGTTAACTAGAAATTTTGTATCAACGTTAGTGATAATAAAAAAGAAGTTTTTAAAACCGAAACTTGGAAGTATCCAATATTGAGTAGATTAATAGAGGTGATAAAACACCGCTGGCCTGAGAACAAAAAGCAATTAGAGGAAATGTAACATTTTCCTGGAAATTTCGTCATAAGTTATATAATGATGATGAGTTAATTTTCTTAGATAATAGGCTTTTAATACCTGGCTCAATGAGATCATAGATACTCAAGTTACTTCATGAGTCATACCTTGGTGTAGTGAAAACAAATCAAAGAGCTAGACAGCTTTTATATATGCCAGGTATTAAGAAGACATCGAAAACCTCATAGCAAAGTGTGCGTCATGTAAGAAAACAGAAAGAAGCATTCGCCAACGCGGAATTCCCCGGATTATAGTGCAGCAGATAATATGCTGTTTAATTCATATGTTTTTCGCCGTTTTGCTGCTGAATGGGATACGTCAAGACCTCACTATCCTAGATCTAATGGTATGGCAGAAAAGTTCATACAGATAGCAAAATCATTATTACAAAAATCAGTAGAAAATAAAATAGAATTTCTCCTTGAATATAGGAATACACTAATTAAAGGAACTACAGTCGCCCCATCTGAACTACTATTAGGTAGAAAATGTAGAACTCTACTTCCTGCAAAGTTTAAATTGTTTTGCAAGAAATCATTTTTAGACATGATACATTTTTTGGATGAAAATTCTCAGAAAAACAAAACTAATTTTGACAGAAAGAAGAGAATAAAAGAAGGTTTTTTCCTTAGGAGCTCCCGTATGGGTTTTAGAGGTATTGAAAAAAGGGGACATAACAGAAATTGACAAATAACCGCGTTAAATTGACAAATTGGGTCAAACTGGAAAATGGAAATCAAGTTAGAAAAAACTCGAAGCTCTTAAGGACCTGGAAAGTTTAAAGGCGTTTTTAAAAAAAAAAAAAACAAATACCCTTCAGGTAAAACACTTTCAATTGGTTATAATTGAATTTTTGAAAATTGAATTCATATTCCATATGATATACTTAACATAGGTCTGGCATCAGTATAAAGTCATACAATAGTAAGAATGGTGAATTATTGAGTTAATATATTCAAATTGAAATTTAGTTGATTAAGATTGGGAACGGATTAACGACTCCCGGTAACGCCAATCGTATTGTTGTTTTGGTTGTTGTTGTTGTTGCTTGTGATGAAACCCCAACAACAACAAAAACATCTTTCACCCTCCCCTACTTTCTGAGTTATAGCCCTTCGAAATTTGAAATTAGTATCCCTATAAAATGTAGAAGATATGCGGTATAGATATATACCATTAGAAAGGTAAGTTAAGTGCCTTTCATTTATGTAAAGCAAGATTTTGCTGAAATACGTTTTTTTTGGAGAAAATGCGATTTTAATATTTTTAGTACTCTTTGCAAATGAACTTCTTGAACTTGCAAATTAAAGTTCGTCTCCGTCTAAAATGAAGACTTCGTGAAAAGATTTTACTATAATACTGCTTCTAATAAATTCCTCTCTTTGTTATCTTTGCCTCTGTTGTTCTGTCCTCGAGCCGAAATTCTCCGACTAGCTCATTCTCGTTCCGGGCGGGTTCCTTGACCCGTTCGGCCGAGGCGAGGAGATAACAATAAAAAAAGATTTTACTCTCGTTTTACTTCCTATTACCCATGTTTAGCCAATTTCCTCACCACCATCCTCTCCTTCTTCCCAAACCCTAAAACTCAAATTTCAGGTTTCCATATTGAATAGTTATATTTACTTATATATAACTGACATAGCAAACATTGAACTTATTCTATCAACGGTCCTTAAACTTACAAAATTTATAATTTAGTTTTCATTTTTTATTCCTTTTTTTTCCAGGTGCCAACCCACATACAACATCTTCCATACTTAAATTTTTATCTAACTCAATTTCAATTAGCAATTCATTTATTCTTCTTTTGACATCTATTTTGCCTATGCTATTAATTGACCTAGTACTTTGTATTGTCTACTCGTCAATTTTTTTGAATTTTGGTTTAAATTCGCTGTTTATGTCGTAAACATACTCTGTTGTATTTAATATTGGAGCATAAACCGTGTAATCTTTTTCCTTTACTAATGTTTCTGCTGTATAGATTCCTGGATATATTTCTATTTTACGAATTACAACATTCTTAAATTTTGTCAACTGGTATGTAATGCTGTTTACTTTTCTCTTCTATCCGCTCGATAGTTTTTATTGGTAACTCCGAAAATAACTCTTTGTTTTCATTAAAGAGTGTTAAACCCTTTTGCATTGTATTTATAACGGATTTGTTCCACATATTATCTCTTCCTAATATGCCGTCTGCTGGTACACCTTGTTAAAGTGACACAACGTGTAGCGTTAAACTTAAGTACTGTACCTTCTTGTGGCATATAGTAGTCTGTGGTCACACAACCTACAAAGGCTCCGCTTAAGTCTTTCTTATTCGACTTCTCTATTATTGTGCTATCCTTTATCTTATATTTCTTTATTAGGCTTGTATCTACTCCTGTATCTACCAGTAAAATGAGTTTTCCATTTATATCCTCTGCGCAGGGTAATTCAATGAACACGTCATTGAACTGCATTTGAATCCAGTAAGATACTCCTGTTTCTATTGTTATTGGATGTTTGAATTACTGTTACTCCTTCATTTGGCCTTAAGTTACTAATATTTTTGGGTTCCCAGATTATTGCCCTCGCTTATTACAAAATGAGCAAATTATTTTCTCTGCCACTCCTTTTAGTTTTGTAACTATTGTAACCTCGTCATTTTTTCTCCTGAATTGAATTTGCTCTGTTTGGCTGAGACCTAGCACCGCCACTGCATAAATAGTAGGCGTGATCGTTACCTGTTTTCAAAACAAAATAATTAGCTTAGTAGTTTTATTATTGTGTTCAAATTGAACCCTCTAAAAGGCAAATCTTTAATAACGAAAGAAGAATAGCGGAATAATTTTTTTTGGCTTACTTATTCCCCATTATTAAAAAAAAATACATTCACTAGTCATTCGGTAATTTCGGTAACCGGCCAGGTAAAAAAAAGGTAAAAGTGCCTCAGGGCACTGTTGGTGGTTTAGCTAAAAAAACACGTTCAATCATACAGTACCATAAATTTTATTTTATTAATGTTTCTTTCTTTGGTGATTTTTCATTTCTTGTGGTGATAATCATGAAAACAATTTTTTGCATTAGAACAACACAAATGACAATACGATTTTTTTCTTTTCTCGACCCAACCTGTACGTCCTAGTCTTCTGTCCCCTCTTATGCGAACCTTACCTTACTTCGTGGCTGCGCCTGAGCTTATGCCACTTAGACTTACATATATGTACAAATATTGCTATAATTTCTGATATGGTTTTTCTTAGTCTAGGGCTTATCTGGGTTTTGTTTTTCCAGTTGGGTGGACGGTGCTTCTATATTTTCGGTGGTTTCGTTGCCATGGAATTCTTCTCTGCTACTGCCGGTATTTACCATAAATATTCTTCCTTGGTCTGATATCGCTTCTGTGGTGTCGCTTCTAAGCTTAGATATTTGATTTTTAAATCTGTCCACTTTTTCCTGTTCACTACGTTAATATTTTTAAATTTTATACAGACTTTAGAATTTTTTTTTGCTATGCTACTCATCGATACTAAACTTCTTTCTTTATTTTAAACCATACTCTATCAGAGCTCAACCTTCAATCGGTACCCGCGGTATTGCAATCGCAACATACTGTTTCTGGTAAAGTTTATTTGGTAGAATGTCTGTAAGAAACGTTTTTTATTTTTTTTTTTTTGTAAATCAGAGAGGCGCGAATACATTAAAAGCTTTCACCGCAGCTGATATACATATTTTTCCAGCAAGAACTGTGTCACTTGATCGTTTTTGCTTTAATTTCATTCAGCTGTCATGGCAGCATTCGATAAATCCCTCGTTTACAAAATTGCAAACATATTTATCGAATATCGAATTACAAATCTCGACGTTAATGGGACATTGAATGGTTTTGTTAGTATTAGCAATAATCTATTTATCTTCAATATCTATTTTGACACAGTTTTTCATTGTTATTTTGACTATATAGGTTCACTTTCAGTTTGCGTTTCTCGTACTGACGTAATTTTACCTTTTTTTATACCCTACATCTTACATCCGAGGGGTTAAGGGTATATTCACTTTGTTCTTATACATTCTTGTACTGGATATTATTGATCAGCTTCAGCTCCTGGTTAGATTAAGCAGTGTCCGTCTGTATATGTGTGATATTTACGATATGTTTGTCCATCTGTGGAAATCAAGATTATGGTAGGAGGAATAGAGGTATCGTAATGAAATTATATTTCACTATTACAGAAGAGCATCGTCATGACAACAGTTTTTTTTTGTATTTTTTCTTAAAAACTGCCTCTTTTGAGGTTACGATTTCAGCAATGTTAGCAATGTTAGGATTTCAAAGTAATGTTAGCAAAAAATATGCGTGCATCCTTCCTCTTTAATTCAATCTTCGTTGTAATCGAATCGGTTACATATGTCAGCTGTAGTAGATGAACCGTTTTAACGGTTTTTATTCAAAATCCTTTAGAATATGTTGTCAAATAGCCCGCTACAAAGCAATGTTAATTTGTAGGCTAGTGTTACTTTTAAAATTAGAAGAAAGCGGTGATGTTCGTGAACATATCGACAAGTATTTCCATATAGTTGATAAATTGGAAAGCGTGTGAGTAGACATTAATAGCGATTTACTTACTCTAATGCCGTTATATAGGCTACCGTCAGCATTCGAAAACTTACGATGCGTTATTTAATCTAGGGATCTGCCCTCCGCGGAAACGTTAAAGATTAAAATTCTGGAAGAAAGCGAGGCTCGTAAGCAATCATCGTTAGCCAGTATGATCATTGCGATGGCAGCTGCGAATTATCGAGGTCGGCGGAAAAATTAGTATTTTAAATGCTATAAGAGTATCAGTGAGGGGATTCTGATCACAACGCAAATGAGTGTACAGTTAAAGGTAAAAGGGCTTTTTTTAAATATTTTAAATGTGGTGCTTTAGGCCATAAGGCAAACGTATGTCCTTCGAAGAGTTCTGGCCGCAATGGTAATACATAATTTGTTGCTGGCTATATTGCATCAGAGGTAGCATTACGACATATAACAAGTGATGACAAAATTTTGCTTTTGGGCATTGGTGATGAGAGATGTTTTGAAAACCCAGCAAAAACATCAGGCCTTTAACTAACAGCCAGATTCTCACGCCAGAACTCACGGTGACTGGCTCTACTACTGACGTCTCAAGTCACGGCGTCGTAGTCACGGCATTCTGAGAACCGTGCGCATCGTCTTGTCTTGGCTTTACGTCGCACTCACGCTCGTAATACCATGTTACGTTTTTCAGTACGAAGATGTCAAATTTTTGGTATTGTTAAACGCATTTCTGTATATTATAACTATGGTGAAATAATAAATTTGAAATTATGTTAAGTTGAAACTTTTTATCACATTCTTTTTTGTTGAAGAAGAGGAATATACATAATTACATGCGGGTCATCAATCGCGAAATGAGAGATGCGGAAAATATCCTCGAGTTGCCGGAATTTCAGTAAGTTTTTTATTTATATAAGTTTATATATATTTTAACTAAATTCGTTTGCAGATTCCTTAAAAACTTTCGAATGAGGAAAGACTGCTTTACGCAAATACTTGATGATATTGCTCCAAAATTGAAAGCCTCGTGCAAGTCTACATCCATTCCACCAATAATAAAGTTTGCAACATTTTTGCGTTTTCTGGTAAGTGGCAGTTACCAAAAATCCGTTGGGAATGAGCACTATGCTTCGATGTCCCAACCGAATGTATCGAAGGTTGTCGAGTGTTTAGAAATTTTCGAGCACTATTTTTGTGCAAAATGGATCCGCCTCGAAATGGATGTGGAGGAAGAAAACCATATAAAGGAGAAATTTGTATCAAGGTTCTCAATTCCTGGCGTAATTGGATGTGTTGATGGTACACATATCAAACTAAAACCGCCAGGAACCTCCCTGAGATATTTATATTATAGTAGAAAGGGTTTCTATAGTATAAATGCAATGATGGTAATTTAAGGAGTTGTATTATTTTTGTAAGACTTTTAATAATCTAATGTTTTCTTGCAGATCTGCGATATTGACATGGTCATCAGATATGCTGCACACCCCGGAGCCAACCATGACGCCCACGTTTGGAAGATAAGTGCTGCTGATCAGTACTTGAAATCTGGTTACAACGCTGGCACACGTTCGCGGAACCGAGTTCGAATTCTGAACCAAGCAGGACAAAACATTGACAAAAACTTGAATTGTGTTTGCAATGGTCTGCTTCTGAGTTTCCTAACAACGTTGTAATTCACAACAATGTTGTCCAACGTGGGACTCATATAGCGGCAGTTGCATATAAGAAAACACATCAACTAAGATCGCTGATGAGAAACTTTGGCAAGTTTCGAAATAGCTATCCGATCTGCCAGTTTGAGTCAAATAAATTTGTTGTTGTTTTTTTAAAAATAAATACAACAAGATTTGTTGTTTTATATGCATAGTTTATATGCAGAAATTGTAATGTTTTCAAATTGACCTCGAGCCTAAACATTCTAATTCTTATACAATTAAAGGTCGACTAAACAAATAATAAGTCACATAATACACAAGAAAAAATTATATTTTTTCTTAATTTTTCTCTTAACTCCAGCAGGGCCTCCGCTGCTACATGGTTCTTACTAGCGGTAGCTAGTCGTCCTTCAGTTGCAGCCACAAGTCGCTCAATAACTCTCTCAAGCGCAATAGCGTGGCGTTCCATGGCTGCCACACTCTTCTCTGCTATTGCTGCTTTCCTCTCTTTAGCTACAGCCAATCTTTCTAAAGCCTCGGAAGATTTTCTCTGATTTTCAACATGAGCTCGGGGCAGGCCCAATTGCTCCTCTTGAAAACTTGTTCTTGGATTGCTACGACGGTTACCTTCACGCTGCAAAGGGAGGATCCCTCTGCTTTCACAAGAATTTTCTGCTACACACGCGTTTTCTGGTGATATCTCCTCTACTATTTCCTCAAACAATTCTTCCACTACTTGAGGTTGCTCTACTTTTGAATTTAGTGCTGGACGTTTCGTCGATGGTCCTGCCTGCTAGGAAGCTAGTGTCGCTTCCTGCCTCCTGATAGCTTTTCCTCCCACAACGTAGGAAGTCCAGATGGAGAAGCTGACAGTTGCATACATAATATGTTTGCAACGGATTGCTCCAGTCTAGTTAGAATGCTTTGGTTGTTGGGTCCACCTCCCGTGCCCCGCAGCTCAGCACGAAAATTTTGAGACATTTTCTTCTTCGTCCTGGCTTTAATATTGGACCAAATCTATTGAAGTAAATGAAAATTAATTTTCAATATAATGTATTTAATTTTTGTGTGTGGTCTTCCTTCTAGTCTTTCAATTGTCCTCTGGACAATTAATAAAACTCCTTGTTGTAGATTTATAATTACTTTACTTTGTAATTATTGTAGATTACTTTAGTTTATATTTATGCTTTCTATTTAACACTTTGACTTGTAACTTAACACTACTTTTGCCATTTACCAACTTTTTATAGACTTCTTACTATGAACTAATGCGCGACTTTATACGCAGCTTAACGACCTCGTCGTTTGGATATATTTACAAGACTCTCGTTGGAATCTTTTCTATATTCCACGTTAGCTCGGTCGACACAGATGTCGACCGGACTGAAGTGGGTCAGTATGCCGTGTTTCGCAGTTTCCATTATTTCGCAATATTAAAATAGTAATATTCGCAGAATCAATACGCGGAAGAAAATCGTTTTATTCTCCAATCAATTTAATTCTTCCGCGTGTGGATTCTGATCGTTGTTTATTTTAAACCAAGCGAGTTAATGGTTTGGAAGCTTGCTAATGAAATCTAGCTACCACAATCCACTACAATCGCCACGGGCTATGGATTCTATGGATTCTAGGGTTTGGAAACTCGCTACTAAATGCCAGCTTCCACAATCCATTCCATGCGAAGTGTTCTGGTTGCTACCTTAGCTTTCGAAGTTCATTAAACCAAAGCTTGACTAAAACAAAATCAACTAAAGCTTCGGGCTTACCAAGCAAAGTGCTGTGGTTGCATTAATGTGAACTCGGCCTTGACTCACTCGCGGAGTAGTATTATAAAAACAATAATACTGGCCTTGAAAGTTCTTGTCAAACGGAAGTGGAAATTGCGATCGCGACATACAACATCCCTCCACCCTGGGGGAAGAAAAATTTAGTATCGTGCAAAACGATATTAAATTTTTCTTGTACATTTATTGTTTGTTGAATTTGGGCTGGGCGTATGCTTATTATGGCTCTACTTAGTTTATACTTATGTATGTTTGTGTTTTTCTTTCTTTGTGAACATCTTCTGTGTCATGTCAATAATGATTAATTATTAGTAATAATTACAATAATTACAATTCAACTACTTATTAACAATAATTACAATAAAAACAATTACAACAATAATACAAATGGTAACTACACTTCTTCGGTGTCGTCTGTGTGTAGGCTGATGATGATTTGATGTTGGTGTGGATCTTGAAGTTGATATAGCTGTTGATGTTACTGTTGATGTAACTGTTGATGTTACTGTTGATTTTACTGGGAATGTTACTGTTGATGTTACTGTTGATGTTGCCGTTGACGTTACTGTTGATGTTGCCGTTGACGTACACCCCGCTGTATTAATGTCTTCTTTCTCGATTTGTTTTGGGAAATGCTACTGCTGGGTAACTGTATTATAGTTGCTGCGGTTGAACAGTCGCTGTTAATTTCCTGTGTCAATTATTCATCACAGGTTGTTGTTCGTCGCATGGGGTCGAAGGTGCGATTCTCGCCCGGATTTTATCTTGTAGAGTACGCAAGCGAGTTGCGTCGTATTTCTTACATCGCTGCTAATTTATGTATTTCCCACTTCATACTTCTGTGGCTGCTGCTTTTGTAAGATGAATGGGCCGCAGTAGATTGGGCTGGTAGACCTGTGACTGCTTTCGTCACCGTCGCCGCCACTCTATGATGCATCCACTGATGTCGTCTTAAATTGTTGGCTTCAAGCGGTCATGATTGATTATCATTTCACTGCTGAGCGACAACTGATTTGTATCCGCCGATGAATTGCTAACTTTCTTCGCGGTACTTTGTATGTACCACCTAATATCATGCAGTAGTTTTCCGTTTCAACTATTGATGCTGTTAGCCCCCTTTGATGCTTTCCATCCTATTTTTGTTTGTGCTGGATGCCGTTTTGGTTGCTATCGCTAAGATGATCAGCTGTTGCAGCTAATATATGTTCTGCTACCCTTCCCCCTTCGAGTTGGCTGCGTGCTATTCGTCGCCCTGGTGTCAAGTGTTGTGTTGTTGCACTTTTGCTGTCGTGGTGGGTGTACATCGGCACTCAGGTCAGATTCTCTGCATGTTGGATTCTTCTTGTATATACGTTATTTTGTTTAACTATTTCATTTTATACACATATATTTCTTCTTCCAATATAGTTTTATGCTATTTAAAATTTGTCTACAATTAGGACGATTTAAATCATTCTGTGTCGTATATTATTTTAATTTTAATTCGAAATATTTTATCTTTATCAAATTTTATTACATAATTTCTAGTAATGTATTGCATTCAATACTAGTTTTAAGTCTTAACATATATCGACGTTATTCTAGTTGAATATAATTTATTGGACTATTGACTATTATTATTATTTTTGAAAAGTATAATAAAAAAAAACTTTTTTTCTCTTTCCAAGTATTTTAGTGTATTTCCTTTCTACTTTAATATGTAGGGTTTTATATCTATTTCTTTTTCTATTTTTATTATAATTATATATCTTTCCCTTTTAATTTTCTTATTTCCTTTTTATTTTCATTAATTTCGTTTTTAACTGTACATATTTTGTTTCTAAATTACCATTAAATTAACTTCTAACATATTTTTAACATATTTTCTTTTTAACATATTTTGTTTCTAAATTACAATTAAATTACCTTTTAAATTACTTTTATATATGTGTAAATATTGTATATGTTTATAACAATGTTTTATTATTTGTGTCTTTTATTCTTTTCCTTTTATTTTGGTTGTTTTAAAGTTAATCACCTGCTGTTTTAAAACTGACACTGCTCGTGTTCAGTTGTTCAACTTGTTTCTGCATTTTTGCAGATGCTTGCATTAATCGCTACATTTTGTTATTACTCTTATTTTGACATATGTTTGTCAATGCCCTACATTTAGCAGTAATATACTTAATTAGTAATCGAACAGAAATTATCAATAATGGAAACAAAATATTTTTATTTTTATATTTTTCTCTATTTTAAATTAGTATTTATACTAATTCTAATTTATGTCTTTATCTCAATTTCTACATATTGTTCTCTATGACATATAGACATGGGTGCGAATTTGTATGTAATATGCATGAACGTACTCTTCAGGCATATTTTACATGTGCAATTATTCTTATAATAATTGCAAATGTAAGGTTATATTGGATGTGTATTTAACGGAACAGCTACTTTTCATATACCGTTTAATCAATTAAATTGAATACAAACTAAAAAGTTCAATCCAAAAATAAAAAAAATTACTCAAATTTTATTATGAGTTTTCTTTTCTTATATTTTCACGCTTAAATAAACAAGTTGTTGCTTATTGAAACGCTATTCTGATTTCTTTTTTATTTATTTGTTGAATTTTTCATTATGAAATTTGATGAATGTTAAAATTATTAGTAATAAACTTAAAAATGTTAATTTCATACTATCCTATAATATATGCTATCAATCCTATTCTATACTAATTTTTTGTACCCTACTCCTAATAAGGTGACTATTCTGATTAACTTAATGTTCTCCTAACTCTATTTTATTATTTGAAGTCATTCTGATGGGTTCCTATGTATTTATCTAATTAGTCCTATTTTCCTATTTAGTTGCTATTATATAACTTAAGTAAGTTATTGTGGAAAGGTTTTTCCTTTCCCTTAATTTTTAAAACTGTCGTAATTGTACTCTTAATCCTTACTACCTTATATGGTCCTATCCATATTGGTGAAAACTTATTTTTCCTAGTTTGATTCTTAATTAGTACACTATCTCCTACTTTAAATTCTACTGAATTTAACCTATTATCATATTGATTTTTGGCTACTTGTTTAGCCATTTCCTGATTTTTCCTCACTATTTGGTGAGCTCTCTGAATTTGGAATCTTAGAACCTTATTTGGGTCTTCGGCATTATATACCGGACTACACTTTCTTTTTAAATCGGTCGGCATTTCTATGTCGAACCCGAAAAAAGTGCGAAACGGTGTTTGCTTTGTCGTAATGTGGGGTGTGTGGTTGTGAACGTGCATTGCTGCAGTTAACCATTGGTCCCAATTCGACCCATCTTCTTTAGCAAAACTACGTAAATATTCCGCTAATGGTCTGTGGCTTCTTTCTAGTGAGCCAATAGCTTGCGGATGATATGGCGTTATATGCAATTTTTTAATGCCTAACAACTTGCATGTGTCCGAGAACAATTTCGAAATAAAATTAGTTCCGCTATCGGTAATTAGAATCTTCGGAATTCCGTAACGCGTAATTACTTCATAATAAAAGGCTCTGGCGACAGTACTTGCTTCCGCGTCTGGGATAGCTGTACATGCCATAAATTTCGAAAAGTCATCTTGAAACGTTAAGATGTACTTACTGCCAGACACAGTTTCTGGTAGAATACCTACTATGTCCATATAAACTTTGTCAAACGGCCGCATTGGTGTATCTGTTAGCACCATGGGCATTTTTGCTAATCTCGAACTTTTGTTCGCTTGACATTGAGGACAATTTTTTACATAATCTTTTATTTGCCTTTGCCTCCCTGGCCACCTATATTGTTGCCTGATTCTTAGGTACGTTTTTACTGCTGCCTGGTGACCTCCTAATGGTGTATTATGAAAATCTTTGATCACTGTCTCTATTTGTTGTGGATTTCCTAGTAAAATTGTGTTTTCGTTCTGTGTTATTCCTGGAGTGTCAGGTTCTACAGGCGTCGGAATTGTCCTTGAATTTTCGCTATTTCCTTCATTTCTATTTCTTTGGTTCTAGAGCGGGTCTGGACTGCTGTTACTACATTACGATTTTGAGGAATTCTACTCAATGCATCTGCGTTCAAATTTTTCTTGCCTGGCTTATATATGATTTCGAAATCATACTCTGACAACTTGTGTCTGAATCTTGCCAGTCTTGAAGTTTGGTCCTTTAAATTGGCTATTCCCTTTAATGGCTGGTGATCAGTAAAAATTTTGAAATGTCTGCCTAAAAGGTATGCTCTGAAATTTTTTGTAGCCCAAACTATTGCTAAGAATTCCTTTTCTATTGTTGAATACCTTTGTTCTGTATCGCTCAGCGCTCGGCTTGCGAAAGCTATTGGCCTATCCTCGCCTACGTTACCTTGAGAAAAGACCGCGCCTAAAGCTTCATTGGTTGCGTCGGTAGTTAAAAGAAATTCCTTTGAAAAATCTGGATATGCCAACACTGGTGGTGACATGACTGATTCTTTTAACTGCTCAAATGCTCTCTGGCAGTCTCCCGTCCATACGAACTTAGCATCTTTTCTTAACAATTTGTTAATTGGAAACTAGCAGTTTTGCCGTTCCCGGTATAAATTTCCTGTAATAATTCACAAGACCTAAAGAGGCTTGTACTTCTTATTTATTTTTAGGAGGTGGAATGTATTTGACGCACTCCACCTTGCTAGGGTCTGGAAGTGCTCCATGTTCTGAACACTTGTGCCCTAAATATACGACTTCTTGTCGTAGAAATTGGCACTTGTTAATGTTTAACTTTAAGTTATTTTCCCTAATGACCTCGAAAACCTTAGTTAACCTTTCTTCATGCCGTCCCAGGATTGTTGCATATACGACTACGTCGTCTAAATAGACACAACAATCTATACCCTAAAGTCTTGTCAGAATATGATTCATAAGACGTTAAAACGTCGCTGGGGCGCCGGTTAAGCCGAAAGGCATTCGGTTGAACTCAAAATGTCCTAACGCTGAACTAAATGCGGTCTTTTCCTTGTCCGCTTTATCCATTAGGACTTGGTGGTACCCACTTGCCAAGTCTAACGTCGAGAAATATCTACTACTTCCTAACTGGTCCAATATCTCATCTATCCTAGGAAGTGGAAAGACTTGTTTAATTGTCACCTCGTTTACTTTCCTATAATCTATTACTAGGCGCCATTTCTTTTCTCCATCTTTTCCACTCTTCTTTGGAACTAGAAGTAGTGGTGAGTTCCATGGAGATACACTTGGGGATATTAAATCCTCCTCTAGTAGTTTATGAATTTGCTTATTCATTTCCTCCCTCTGTGTCTGAGGAATACGGTACTGTTTTTGATTAATTGGTGGCTGATCCACCTTTAGTGGAATTTTATGTGCTAGTACTGGGGTGTATGTCAATTTGTCACCCTCGAAAAGAAAAATATCATTATACTTCGCACATAGCTTTGTTATGGATTCCTTTTCCTCTTGGTTTAAGGAAGGATCCAAATCCAAATTTTTCATTAAAGTGTTCAGGCGTTGCGTTATGTTCGCATCACTTATACTGTTGATGGTAGTCCATTGATTGTCCGAAACATCACTTAGCTTCTATTTGTGGAAATCACTAAATCTCGGTGCAAAGTTGTCACTAAGAATAAAATCTTTTACCGTTGAATTTAGGATTGGTACTTTCACCTCTTTGTTTTCCACATTTTGGTTTCCACAGTCATAACTTTAGTTTTAATTCTTAACGGCGTTATTCTAACCGTTCTTGCTTCAATTGTTATACTATTTTTGTTACTTTGATCTTCTGTATTTTTGATGCCTAGTAGTGGCAATTTAATTACAAATTCTTTACTTTTATTAAATAAGCTTAAGTTTTTACTGAGCGTGTTTATAATGGATCTGTTCCACAAGTTGTCTCTACCCAGTATGCCGTCCGCCGGTACCCCTTGTTTAAGTGACACAACGTGTAGCGTTAAACGTAAGGGCTGTACCTCATCATGGCATATGCTGGAGGACCCTATTGTGGTTATACAGCCTCCAAATGCTCCACTTAATCCCTTTTTAACCTTTCTATTTATTATGGCATCTTCCTTTAATGCACATTCTTTTACTAGGCTTGTATCCGCTCCTGTATCCACCAGTAAAATGAGTTTTCCATTTCTCGCCTCTACACAAGGCAGTTCAATGAACACATCACTTAACGTGGTTGATTCCCAGTTGGATACTTCCTTTATAGTATTTTTATAATTATTATTCAAATTATTCGTTAACCACGAATGTATTGTTTTCTTGTCCTGTAATTGTGACATAAAAATTTAAAATTTTTCTAGTACTTTTAATTTTATTTTATTTGCAAGTGCTTTTATATCTGTAATATATTCTACTATATTAAGACTAGTGCTCCTTGCTTTGTATTGGTGAAAATTGAGAAACATAGTTTTTACATTCGATGTACATGCTAATTGTATAATTAGCAAGATGATTTTTAAAAACTCTGCTCCCATTTCTATTATTTTCTTTGCTTTATTTATTATTTTACTGAATGTTTCATTTAAAGCATTTACTTTATCATTCTGTTTGATAATTTTTATTCTGCTAATAAATTTGTACCCAATATTTTTAGTTTTATTAGCTTCTAATATTTCGGAAGTCGGTAACGTATCTACGATCTGTTCCGATGTTGGACGTACGGTTACTACTTCTTTTGGCCCTAAATTCCTATTTTTGTTGGGTTCCCAGATTACTGGCCTTGTCTGGGCCCTTGCCGGTTTCCCTGCTGATTGTTTTGCAGAGTTTCCCAACTCCTTTTAGCTGCACAGTTTGCTACTATATGTCCTGGTCTGTTACACCAATGACATATTGTTTGATTAGCGCTATTCGGTGTGTTCATAGTCTTCTTATTCCCTTGAACCCCCTTAAATGGATTCGGTTTTGGGTTCACGAGGTTCTTTTGTGTTTGGTTCCATTGCGTTTGAGCTTGTTTTTTATGCCTATTGTGATCCGGTTGTTTGGATTGCCAGGTTTGCTGCACTTGAATTGGGTTCCAGATTCTCTGTGCTTGATTTGATTTCCAAGTTTGATGAGGTTGGTTCCACTGCTGATTTCCTTGACTTTGGTTCCGGTTATTCGGCCCTTGATTTTTGTTGTTCGCTCCACTTCTGTTGTAGTCATTGGTGTTGCACCTCCAGTTTGTCTCGTGACCATATGTTAGACATTTTGGACAATATGATGTGTTTTCTCTAGTTAAGCATTTTTCTCTCGTATGCCCGCGTTTATTACAAAATGAACAAATTATTTTATCTTGTGGCGTTCTCGAGATGTTCTGCCTTATTTCTGGTCTTTTGTAATTCACGTGATTATTTACTGCAGGTGTTATATATGGTTCAATCGAATTCATATTATATATTGGTGTAATATTGGGTTGATGAATGGAGTTACTTCTTTGTATTTCCACCAGCGTATTTACTGCTATTTCCGTCATTTCCTCAATACTTTTCCCTGTAATATTTAACATGTGCGTTCGTAATGTTGCATCTGTTAACCCTGTTCTAAACGCCTTATTTGCCGATGTCGTTACCATGGATACAAGTACGCTGTCACCTACTCCCTTATATGTGTCTTTCATTATTTGCAATGCCTGTGTTTTTTTCATGTTGAGGCGTCTTGCGAACTGCCGGACGTCCTCATTGTGCAATTGGCTGCAATTCTGGAGTTCTGACAACGTTACGTCTAATGCAGCTGTTGGTAGGTAGACTCTTCGTATCGCTAGGTATAATTCCTCTAGAGTGTTGACATGTTGTGTGCCTACAAGATCATAAGCGTCTCCATATAATTTTTGTTTGATGCATTCTATGTAAAGTGGTATATTTGCTTCAGTTGGTTCATTTGTAGCCAACTCGCACGCCTGTATGAACTTATACACTTCACCTCTCAAATATGGTGACTGCGTTCCTGCAAAGAGTGGAACAATACTGCTTGTTATTTTGGCTATTTCCGCTATACCCATCTTGCTGTGATCTGCCGCTGGTTGCTTATATGTAGGGAATGAAATTGAAATAGATTCCTTTGGACTGGGTGCGGCGGGGGTTGGTTCCTTAGGGTATAGTGATTGGTCGTGCGCTAGCTCTATTTCCTGTTTTAGCCGTCTGTTTTCCTCTTTTAATTCTTGAATTCTGGAATGCGCCTTTTCTAAAGATGTTTTCTAAAGTCTTCTCTTGACTTTTGTGTTGATTCCAGTTCTAACGTTTTATTTAAGGTTTCTTCTGTTAATCCTTCGTCATTCAGTAGTTTTCTTAGGTGTTCGTTCTCGTCTTCCAAAGTCTTTATTATCTTTTCTTGAAAATGTTTTTCGTTTAGGTAAGTATCGTATTTCTTTTTTAACGTGTTAAATTCTGACGAATAGTCCCTTATGCTTTGGTTTTTACTTTCTATTATATTTTTAAAAAATGTTAGCAATTCCTCTATGACTGCGTCTGCTTTTTCTAAAGTTGATGTTTCCCCTAGGGCTTGTATTCTAGTCTTTATTAACTCTAAATTTTCCTTATTGGAAACAGTGCTTTTCAGGATGCTCCAAAGTCTTCTATTTGCCTTTTCAAATCCGTATGGTTCTTTTCTAAGGCTAAATATGTTTGTTCTTGTAACGATTCGGCCATTAATTATCCTATGCTTATTGTTCTAAGTATATATTTTGGATATTTTTGGAATCAATTAAAACTTTAATTGATTCTCTAGAAGCAATTAACTTTTGCTTACTCAGCTTTAATACGGCTCATTGACACCCCTTTTTTTTCAATCGCGTTGTCAACATTTGCTATACATTCTTACGCTTGTTGTTTTATTTCCGTTATTAAAAATATTTTTTTTTGTGTAATCCGAGCTTGTCGCTTAATTAAGCTCGCCTGGTGCTTGCCACGTGGTTTTGTGTTTATTGTCTTTTATTCTTGTATTATTTTTGCTATCAGCTGCTGCTTGTAGTTTGACAATTCTGGCCTTGCTTGAAGTTCAAGTTCAAGTTTATGACCTACTTCTTTTTGCAACTACAGCAGAATCGATTTCGTTTAATTCTTGCAGCAATTGCTGTTAGCCTGGTCGCTATGAATTAATAAAACTAACGAATATGTTTTGTGAATTCTTTTTATTTCCAAAACTTAATATAACATAGTTTAATTATTTGTTTTCTAAACTTGTTTGTGTTAGTATAACTCCAAATTTATTTTTTTTTTCCATCATATTAAATTTGTTTCAAAGTAATACTTCTAAATTTATTTGTACAATTCTAATTATTGTTTCCGAAATTTATGGTCTGTAATTTTAGATATATATATAATTTAAGAACAATTATGTTCTTCTTTCTTAGGGTTTTTTGGAAATTTGTTGTATTTTCTGGGTTTAGCTCCTTTCAGTTTGTGTTCCTTGAAACTTTGCTTTAGTTTGTTTATTTCCTCCCAAACTTGGTGTGTCCTGTTCCACGGAATTGGGTGTACTTCGTCTGTTACAAGTGCCTTCAAATAAGCTAGTCGTCTCTTATCCTTTACCAGTTTACCTCCTCGCCGCTGCTTCGGTTTCGTTCTTCCCTCTGGCTGCGGTATTACTGTAGCGTCCTTTTCCTTTCGAATTTGCTGCCGCTTTCGGTATTCCTCGATTGTTAGTCTGGCTGGTCCCTGCCTCTTTATTTCCGATGGGACGTACGTCGGAGGTTGCACTTTAGTGTCCGTCACGCTTTGTGGAATGTACTCCATTTGTTTGATGAATTTTCCCAGTTATTTTCATTTCCCTCTTAATTTTTGAAATTTCCATTTTTATAAGTAATGAAATTTTAATCTGTTTTTTAAAATGTTCTACTTTTGAATGAGATAAATTGAAATGTGCGACTTTGCAATCCAATAAATTTACAAAATTATTAATCACTTAATATAGTTAACATATGCGACTTTGAAATCAAATTACTTAAATGTTAAAATTTATTTAACATGTGTCATTTGAAGTCAAAGGTCTAAGACACATCCGAAAACGATACAACGAAAACTTAAATTCTACGCGTTTTGTTTTTGTTTTAATGGATTCCTGTTTTCAACTAATTGCGTTTATCGAGTATTCTTTATCACGTTAAATAGAATTTATTTAAGTTAAAGTACTCCTGATTTTCGCTAATTTGCTACTCACAGTGACCAACAACGTAAATTTGAAATGTTTGGATTTGATTTTTAAAAATTCGTATTTAATTAATTATTATACGTTTGCTGCATTTCTGCTTTTCACTTATTGGACTTTTATTCACTTTCTAACATGCTAAATCACTATCTTATTCGTTTGTTTAATATGATTTAAATTTTAGTCGAGTCCGATTTACGTTATTCTAAGGTTACTTTCGATTTAAAGTTTTTGTTTTATATAATATGTGTTTCAATATTCTCAACTTTTGCTTTTTACTAAGCTACTAATTTTTCTTATTTCACTTTTTCTTTTGTTTTACAACTTCATGTCAAAATCACCACCAAATTATTTTTCACGTTTGCGTATTATTTATTAACGAAATTATCGTTTCACTCTTTACCACTTTTGCTTTTTAAAATTTCTTTTAAAACTTGATTTTACTTATATCTTGCTAACTGCTGCATTTCAATTACTGCTACAAAATTTTTATTTCACTGCTTTTTTTAAAAATTTGCTGTTAAATTCTTAGCTAACTTATTATTTCACTTTTCAATTTACTCTTTTTCCTAAGCTACGAATCTTACTTATTTATTTTTGTATTTGCTTGTTACTTACTTTTTCCCTTCCTCGGCTCGAAAATCCGGCTGCGCCAAATTGTTGTATTTAATTTTTGTGTGTGGTCTTCCTTCTAGTCTTTCAATTGTCCTCTGGACAATTAATAAAACTCCTTGTTGTAGATTTATAATTACTTTACTTTGTAATTATTGTAGATTACTTTAGTTTATATTTATGCTTTCTATTTAACACTTTGACTTGTAACTTAACACTACTTTTGCCATTTACCAACTTTTTATAGACTTCTTACTATGAACTAATGCGCGACTTTATACGCAGCTTAACGACCTCGTCGTTTGGATATATTTACAAGACTCTCGTTGGAATCTTTTCTATATTCCACCTTAGCTCGGTCGACACAGATGTCGACCGGACTGAAGTGGGTCAGTATGCCGTGTTTCGCAATTTCCATTATTTCGCAATATTAAAATTGTAATATTCGCAGAATCAATACGCGGAAGAAAATCGTTCTCAATTTAATTCTTCCGCGTGTGGATTCTGATCGTTGGTTATTTCAAACCAAGCGATTTAATGGTTTGGAAGCTTGCTAATGAAAGCTAGCTTCCACAATCCATTTTATGCGAAGTGTTTTTAACGAATTTTGTTTTTTGTTAATTTAAGTTATTGGTTACTGTGAGTAACAAATTGGCAGAGATCAAGAGTACTTTATTAACTTAAATAAGTTATATTTAACGTGGTAAAGTTCGGATGATTAAGGCAAATTGTTAATAACAGCAATACAATATAGACAAAAACAAAACGCGTAGAGTGTAAGTTTTCGTTGTATAGTTTCGGGTGTGTCTTAGACATTTGTATTCAAATTACACAGGTTAAATAAGTTTTAACAGTTAATGTATTTGATTTCAAAGTCGCACATGTTAATTCGATTAAGTGACGAATACTTTTATAAATTCATTGGATTGCAAGTCGCACATTTCACATTATCTCATTTAAAAGTAAAACATTTTAAAAAAACAGATTAAAATTTCCTTACTAATAAAAATGGAAATTTTAAAAATGAACAGGAAAGGGAAAATCGCTGAAAAACTTCACCAAACAAATGGAGTACATTCCACAAAACGTGACGGAAACTAAAGTACAACCCCCGAAGTACATACCATCGGAGATAAAGAGGCAGATCAACTGGAGCAAAGTTTGAAAGAACGCAAACGGAAAGGAGCTAGAGACATGAAGACACAACAAATTCCCAAAAATCCTAAGAAAGAAAACCATAATGGTTCTTAAATTATACATATATCTAAAATTAGAGACCTTAAATTTAAAAGAAAAAAAAAATTTGGAAACAATAATTAAAATTATACAAATAAAACTAATATATCGGAACACGACCGAATAAAATATTTTAATAATAAATTTTGTTATAAATAAATAATAAATAATATATAATAAATAAAATATAAATAATAATAAAAATAAATAATAATTTTTGTTTGCTATAAAAGAATTAGTTCTTAGCGCAACTCCTATTCAATAATAATAAATAAAAATAAAAAAAAAAAAAAAGGCGAAAAATACAATCGAAAATTTTAATGCTCTTTTTGGCAAGTCAAAACCAAATTTTGAGCTAGCTTAATGGAAACCACTTTAGGAAACAAAATTTAAACTATGCTTATATTTAAGTTTGATAAATAAAGAAAAGTCAACAAACAAATTCGTTAGTTTTTTTTAGCTTTCAATAACAAATTAATTAATAGTATCCAGGCTAGCAGCGATAGCTGCAAGACAATAAATAAAATAAATTATGCTTAATTGCAAGAAACTCATTGCAAAAAGAAGTAGGTCATAAACTTGAACTTGAACTTCAAGCAAGGCCAGAATTGTCAAACTACAAGCAGCAGCTGGTAGCAAAAACAATACAAAAACCAAAGACAAGAAACACAAAAGTACGTCAGGCAACGGGCGAGCATAATTAAGCAACGAGCTCGGATTACACAAGAAATTAATAAAAGAAGCAAAACAACAGGCGTACGAATGAATAGCGAATGTTTACAAAGCGATAAAAAAAAAGAGGGGTGTCAATGAGCCGTATTAAAGCTGAGTAAGCAAAAGTTAATTGCTTTTAGAGAATCAATTAAAGCTTTAATTGACTCCGAAAATATCCAAATATATACTTATAATAATAAGTATAGGATAATTAATGGCCGAATCGCTACAAGAACAAGCATATTTAGCCTTAGAAAGGAACCATAAGGATCTAATAAGGCAAATAGAAGACCTTGCATCAAAGCTTTGGAACATCCTGAGAAACACTGTGTCCAACAAGGAAAATTTAGAACTAATCAAGACTAAAATACAAGCCCTAGGAGAAAGATCGACTTTAGAAAAAACAGACGCGGTCATAGATGAATTGCTGTATTTTTTTCAAAATATTATAAGAAATAAAAACCAAGGCCTAAGTGACTGTGTATCAGAATTTAACGCTTTGAAAAAGAAATACGATACTTGTGTAAACGAAAAACATTTTCACGAAGACTTACTAGCGAACTTAGAAAGCGAGAACGTAAAATTAAGGAAATTACTTAATGACAAGGGATTAACCGAAGAAACATTAAATAGAACATTAGAACAGGAATCAGCACAAAAGTCAAGAGAAAACTGTGCATCTTTAGAAAAGGCGCATTCCAGAATCCAAGAATTGAAAGAGGAAAACAGACGCCTAAAACAGGAGATAGCGCTAGTGAACGACCAAACACTATACCATAAGGAAGCTATCCCAGCCATAGTCAATCCAGAGGAGTATAACTCAATTTCATTTCCTGCATTCAGACCAGCAGGAACACATCAAAGCAAAATGGGTATCGCAGAAATAGCAAAAATAACAAGCAGTATTGTCCCACTGTTTTCAGGGACACAGTCACCAGATTTGAGAGGTGAGGTGTATAAGTTCATACAGGCGTGCGAGTTAGCTACACATGAAGCAACTGAAGCATACAAACCACTTTACATAGAATGCGTCAAACAAAGATAATATGGAGACGCTTATGATCTTGTAGGCACACAATAAGTCAACACTCTAGAGGAATTATACCTAGCGATACGAAGAGTCTACCTACCAACAGCTTCATTAGACGTAACGTTGTCAGAACTCCAGAATTGCAGCCAATTGCACAATGAGGACATCCGGCAGTTCGCAAGACGCCTCAACATGAAAAAAACACAGGCATTGCAAATAGTAAAAGACACATATGAGGGAGTAGGTGACAGCGCACTTGTATCCATGGTAACGACATCGGCAAATAAGGCGTTTAGAACAGGGTTAACAGATGCAACGTTACGAACGCACATGTTAAATGTGAAAGGGAAAAGTATTGAGGAAATGACTGAAATAGCAGTAAACACGCTGGTGGAAATACAAAGAAGTAACTCCATTCATCAACCCAATATCACACCAATATTCAATATGAATTCGATTGAATCATAAATAACACCTCCTGTAAATAATCGCGTGGGTTACCAGAGACCAGAAGGAAGGCTTAACGTACAATTTTAATAATAAAATAAAAATTATCAAACAGAATGATAAAGTAAATGCTTTAAATGAAGCAGTCAGTAAAATAACAAATAAAGCAAAGAAAATAATAGAAATGGGAGCAGGATTTTTAATAATCACCTTGCTAATTATACAGTTAGCATGTACCTCGATTGTAAAAACAATGTGTCTCAATTTTCAACGTTATAAAGCAAGGAGCGATAGTCTTAATATATCAGAATATATTACAGATATAAAGGCACTTGCAAATAAAATAAAACTAAAAGTATTAGCAAAATTTAAAATTTTTATGTCACAATTACAGGACAAGAAAGCAATACGTTCGTGGTTAACGAATAATTTTAATAATAACTATAAAAATACTATAAAGGAAGTATCCAATTGGAATTCAACCACGTTAAGTGATGTGTTCATTGAACTGCCTTGTGTAGAGGCGAGAAATGGAAAACTCATTTTACTGGTGGATACAGGAGTGGATACAAGCCTAGTAAAAGAATGTGCGTTAAAGGAAGACGCCATTATAAATGAAAAAGTTAAAAAAGAATTAAGTGGAGCATTTGGAGGCTGTATAACCACAATAGGGTCCACTAGCATATGCCATGATGAGGTACAGCCCTTACGTTTAACGCTACACGTTGTGTCACTTAAACAAGGGGTACCGGCGGACGGCATACTGGGTAGAGACAACATGTGGAACAGATCTATTATAAACACGCTCAGTAAAAATTTAACACTATTTAATGACACAAAAGAATTTATAATTAAGTTGCCATTACTAGGCATCAAAAACATAAAAGATAAAACACCCAAAACAAATATAACAATTGAAGCTAGAACGGTTAGAATAACACCGTTAAAAATTAAAACTAAAGTTATGACTGTGGTAGTTCATAAACAAGAGATTGCACCAGGAGTGTACCTGGGAGAAACACTAGCAAATGTGGAAAATAAAGAGGTCAAGGTACCAATCCTAAACTCGACGGCAAAAGATTTCATTCTTAGTGACAACTTTGTACCGAGATTTAGTGATTTCCACAAATATAAGCTAAGTGAGGTTTCGGACAATCAATGGACTACCATCAATAGTATAAGTAATGCGGACATGGCGCAACGAATGAATGTTTTAATGAACGATTTAGAATTGGATCCTTCCTTAAACCAAGAGGAAAAGGAATCCATAACCAAGCTATGTGCGAAGTATAATGATATTTTTCTTTTAGCGGGTGACAAATTGACATACACCCCAGTACTAGCACATAAAATTCCAATAAAGGTGGATCAGCCACCAATTAACCAAAAACAGTACCGAATTCCTCAAACACATAGGGAAGAAATGAATAAACAAATTCATAAATTACTAGAAGAGGATTTAATATCCCCAAGCGTATCTCCATGGAACTCACCACTACTTCTAGTTCCAAAGAAGAATGGAAAAGATGGAGAAAAGAAATGGCGATTAGTTATAGATTATATAGATTATATCCACTGCCTAGAATAGATGAGATATTGGATCAGTTAGGCAGTAGTAGATATTTTTCGACGTTAGACTTGGCAAGTGGGTACCACCAAGTCCTAATGGACAATGCAGACAAAGAAAAGACCGCATTTAGTTCAGCGTTAGGACATTTTGAGTTCAACCGAATGCCTTTCGGGTTAACCGGCGCCCCAGCGACGTTTCAACGACTTATGAATCATATTCTGACAGGACTTCAGGGTATGGATTGTTTTGTTTATTTAGACGACATAGTCGTATATGCAACAAACCTGGGACAGCATGAAGAAAGGTTAACTAAGGTTTTCGAAGTCATTAGGGAAAACAACTTAAAATTAAACATTAGCAAATGCCAATTTCTACGACGAGAAGTCGTACATTTAGGGCACAAGTGTTCAGAACATGGAGCAAGGTGGAATGCGTTAAAAACATTCCGCCTCCTAAAAATAAAAAGGAAGTACAAGCCTTCCTAGGCCTTGTTAATTATTATACAAAATTTATACCGGCAACCGCAAAAATAGCACTTCCCATTAACAAATTGTTGAGAAAAGACGCGAAGTTCGTCGGGACAGAAGGCTGTCAGAAAGCGTTTGAACAATTAGTTATGTTTAATTAGTTATGAATTAGTAGAATTAGTTATGTCACCACCAGTGTTAGCATATCCAGAGTTTTCAAAGGAATTTCTTTTAACTACCGACGCAAGTAATGAAGCGTTAGGCGCGGTCCTTTCTCAAGGGAACGTAGGCGAGGATAGGCCAATAGCTTTCGCTAGCCGAGCGCTAAGCGACACAGAACAAAGATATTCCACGATAGAAAAGGAATTTTTAGCAATAGTCTGGGCGACAAAAAATTTCAGAGCATATCTCTTAGGCAGACCTTTTAAAATATTTACTGATCACCAACCGTTAAAGGGAATAGCGAATTTAAAGGATCAAACTTCTAGACTGGCAAGATTTAGACACAAGTTGTCAGAGTATGATTTCGAAATCATATATAAGCCAGGCAAGAAAAATTTGAACGCAGACGCGTTGAGTAGAATTCCACAAAATCGTAATGTAGTAACAGCAGTCCAGACACGCTCTAGGACAAAAGAAATAGAAATAAAAAACCAAGGAGGTAGTGATGAAACGAGTACAAGTCCGACGCCTGTAGAACCAGACACTTCAGGCATACCTCAAAACGAAAACACCATTTTATTAGAAAATCCAAGACAAATAGAGACTGTCATCAAAGATTTTCATAATACACCATTAGGGGGTCACCAGGGAGCAGTGAAAACTTACCTGCGAATCAGGCAACAATATAGGTGGCCAGGGATGCAAAGACAAATCAAAGATTATGTCAAAAACTGTCCAAAGTGCCAAGCGAACAAAAGTTCGAAGTTAACAAAAATGCCCATGGTGTTAACGGATACACCAATGCGGCCGTTTGATAAAGTTTATATGGACATAGTAGGTATTCTACCAGAAACTGTGTCTGGAAATAAGTACATCTTAACGTTTCAAGATGACTTTTCAAAATTTATGGCATGTACAGCTATCCCAGACGCGGAAGCAAGTACTGTCGCCAGATCTTTTTATGACGAAGTAATCACGCGTTACGGAATTCCGAGAATTCTAATTACCGATAATGGAACTAATTTAATTTCGAAATTGTTCTCGGACACATGCAAATTGTTAGGCATTAAAAAATTGCATATAACGCCATACCATCCACAAGCTAATGGCTCACTAGAGAGAAGCCACAGACCTTTAGCGGAATATTTAAGGAGTTTTGCTAAAGAAGACGGGTCGAATTGGGATCAATGGTTAACTGCAGCGATGCATGTTCATAACCACACACCCTACATTACGACTAAGCAAACACCTTTCCGCACTTTATTCGGATTCGACATAGAAATGCCGACCAATTTAAAAAGAAAGTGTAGTCCGGTATATAATTAGCGGAATATTTGCGCAGTTTTGCTAAAGAAGACGGGTTCAATGAATGACATACTGAACATTGCAGAGGAGCGACGACGATCTGAGTACATAGTTCAAAAATACATTGGCCGAAGACCCAAATAAGGTTCTAAGATTCCAAATTCAGAGAGCTCACGAAATAGTGAGGAAAAACCAGGAAAGGGCTAAACAAGTAGCCAAAAATCATTATGATAATAAGTTAAATTCAGTAGAATTTAAAGTAGGAGATAAGGTATTAATTAAGAATCAGACTAGGAAAAATAAGTTTTCACCAATATGGATAGGACCATATGAGGTAGCAAAGACTAAAACTCCAATTACGACAGTTTTAAAAATTAAGGGAAGGGAAAAACCTTTCCATAATAACTTACTTAAGTTATACAATAGCAATTAAGAAGGAAATAGGATTAACTAGACAATTAAGTAGGAATACGTTATAATAACTTAGAATAGGGAAATAGAATAGAATCACTTAAAATAAGGAAATAGGATAAAATAACTTAAAATACTAAAATAGAGTTAGGAGAACATTAAGTTAATCAGAATAGTCACCTTATTAGGAGTAGGATACAAAAATTTAGTGTAGAATAGGATTGATGGCATATATTATAGGATAGTATGAAATTAACATTTTTAAGTTTATTACTAATAATTTTAACAATCATCAAATTTCATAATGAAAAATTCAACAAAGAAATAAAAAAGAAATCAGAATAGCGTTTCAATAAGCAACAACTTGTTTATTTAAGCGTGAAAATATAACAAAAGAAAACTCATAAGAAAATTTGAGTAATTTTTTTTAATTGATAATATACGGTATATGTAAACTAGCTGTTTCGTTAAATAGACAGCCATATCTATTGCATTTGCAATTATTTTAGAAATAAATGCACATGAAATCTATGCATAAAGACGTAGTTTATGCATAACCACAATTTAAAAATTATATCTGCACCTAAATGCGGACATAGAAATAAAAGATAAATAAATATAAGACAGAAAATAATCGCCTCAAATCTTGCGAAGTATTCTTCTAATCCCAAGTATTAATAATGAATAAGTATAATTATAATAATAAATAAATAAAATCTTCTTAAACATATAAAATAAAATTATTACAAAATATGTAATGTAATGTGCGGTCCTATAAAATGTAGTTCATTAATGTTCCATGTAAAATAGTAACGACACCGCGTTAATAACAAACAAAGCAAAACCGAATAATTGAGCGATTACCGCAAGTACTGCAACAAAGCAGAGCAACTGAACACGAGCAGAATGCAGTGTCAGTTTTAAAACATCTAATGGAAAAAACAAAAGGTAGAAAAGAAAAATAAAAACACCAAAGGTGAACAACTTCAAAATAGGCAAAACAAAGAGGAAAAAAATATAGATCAAAGAAATAAGAGAAGAAAAAATATTTAAGAAAATTAAATAATAAAAATAAGAAAAAAATATTAAACAACGCATGTTATATCAACACTATATGTCCTTCTTATACATAGAACAAAGAAACTATTAATAAAAACTAATAATAAAACTAACAATGAAAAGAAATAAGGAAATTTAAAATAAAATAAAGAATATCACTATAATAACGTTAGAAATAAAAATAGATATAAAATCGTACACATTAAAGTAAAAGGAAATATATCTAAATACTTGTACGAACTTTTTAAATACATTCGAAGTTAAAATTTATAGTGAATAAACTAACGAATTATATTCAACTAGAATAGAATCGATATTTATTGTAGGGATGAATACTTGTTTTGAATTAAATAAAATATTTCTAATTGATAAAATTTAATTTAAAATTATTTAATTAATTAAATAAACTTAAAGTTATATACGAATAAAGTTTTAATTCTTTTTAAATACGAACAATTGTAGTTAGAAAAAAAAAAAAAAATATATTGTAAGGGAAAATTGAAATATATAACATTGATAATAAGCTAAGTTAAGTTAAGGGTGATAACAAAGAAGACAGCATGCAGAGAAGCTGACCTAAAGGCCGATGTACATCCAATAGAGCAGCAGAAGGCGCAAACATAGCTTAACAACACACGACTACAGGGAGACAAATACCGCTCAGCCAACTCGAAGGGGGAAGGGTAGCTGGATCAGCGTAGCGACCACAACCAAAGATGGAATTGTTGCGACAAACAAGCAATTCAATACAGCAATGCAACAGCATTCGACCACAAAACACGAAGATACTTTCAAATAGGTCTAACAGCAGCATTTTGAACCTGAAAACTGAACCCACAGTACCTTAAGGTCACGTTGAGACCAGAAACACCGTAATAAGACACCTAGATGATAGAAAACTATCGGCAGCAGCTAGTTACAGCTCAGGGGGGCCGCTCAACAGCGAAATTTAAGTCCTTCGAGATAAACCAGCAAGTAGACGAACGTAAGCAGTTACAGCCAGTTCAAACTATTGGGACCCATTCATCTGCCACACAAGTTAAAATATATATATACTTTACACGATATCAGAAATGCGACGCCACCACAAGTGAAGCAGGGACACCAACGCTTGAGTACTTCACAAGCAGAAACTCAGGCGGTAACCGCATATTCAATCATCAACCTATAGGGTTGAACAACAACATGTTATGAACTCCAGTACAAATTGAATAGGGGATCAACAGCGGCCGTTCCGAACACAGCTACCACCACCCTACAATCACAGTTATATACAACAAATCAAGAAGAAGACATTAATACAGCGAGGTGTACACCAACGGCAACATCGAAAGCAACAGCAACGTGTACATCAGCTTCAAGGTGTACATCAACATCTTAATCATCATCAACAACAACATCAGCATCAACGTCAAGACCAATATCAACGTCAAGATCAACATCGACGACAACAACAACGTAATATTTCAGTATACACTACATCTACTATATTGTACTGTTGCATATAAAAAAACACCCAACACAAATTATTGTCATTACACTCGCTCTAGATTAAGTACTACTAAGTAGTATTGAAAGGAAAAAACCATACTACACAGAAGCCCACCCACTATTTCAACAAACAATACATGTACAAGAAAAATTTAATATCGTTTTGTACGATACTAAATTTTTCTTCCCCCAGGGTGGAGGGATGTTGTATGTCGCGATCGCAATTTCCATTTCCGGGAAATAAGAACTTTCAAGGCCAGTATTATTGTTTTTATAATAATACTCCGCGAGTGAGTCAAGGCCAAGTTCACATTAATGCAACCACAGCACTTTGCTTGGTAAGCCCGAAGCTTTAGTTTCATTTGTTTTAGTCAAGCTTTAGTTTAATGAACTTCGAAAGCTAAGGTAACAACCAGAACACTTAGCATAAAATGGATTGTGGAAGCTAGCTTTCAGTAGCAAGCTTCCAAACCATAAAATCGCTTGGTTTGAAAAACCAACGATCAGAACCCACACGCGCAAGAATTAAATTGGGAACGATTTTCTTCCGCATATTGATTCTGCGAATATTACAATTTTTAATATTGCGAAATAATGGAGATTGCGAAACACGACACACCGACCCACTTCAGTTCGGTCGACGTCTGTGTCGACCGAGCTAACGTGGAATCTAGAAAAGATTCCAAAGGGAGTCTTGAAAATATATCTAAGCGTATCTAGCGTATAGAGTCGCGCGGTTTAGTTTGTAAAATAGTGTTAATTAAAAATAGTGATAATAAGGACAAAAGGTGTCCACAAGAAATATCCCAGAGTAAAATAAGAGTAATTATAAAAGTAGTGAAAAAGGAAATAATAATAAAAGCTAACCGAAATCAATCAACAAGGAGTTTTATTAATTGTCCAGAGGACAATTGAAAGACTAGAAGGAAGACCACACTCGAAAGTTAGTTACAACACTGAGAATCATAAATACATTCGTGATGAACAAGGTGTGAGATGAAAAAGGGGCAAGTCGCCAGCTCGTTTGCATGCCACACAATTTAGGGTTATAGTTTTATATTTTTTTACTTAAATTTTTATACTTTGTAAATGATTTACACTTTATTTTGCGCTATACTTTTGTAAATGAATTATGCTTTATTTTGTTCTATAAGTATTAAAGAATTATCCATTAAATTAGTACAAATGAGTTTACAATAATTAAGATGTAGACTTACCTTTAAGTATTCCACTGTGTAGTTGAATATCCTAGTCTAACTTCGGCCTTGCGTAGTTTTAAGTACCAAAAAATACAACTCTGAGCACAACAGTCAATCGAAGCTGTCACGTGGTGGCCTATAAAACCAGATACACGAAAGGCAAAGCATTGTTGGAGGTACAAAACGCGAAAGAGAAGAAGCGACATCAACGTAATCGACGGCGAAGAATATCCGTGAGCAGACCACTGAAAATGAAGTGTGACATACCGTGCAATAAAGTAATAGTCATTCACCTTTACTCCAAATACCATTCGTCGACACTCCGTACAATAATGCAAGCAATGCAATGTTGTTGAACTTGTGTCCCATATAAACAACCGTATTAAATGTCACAACACAATGACGCTAGCAATGCAGATTGTAATATAAGCCCAAATTATTTTATTGAAATTATTATTGAATAAATTAGTTTTAAAGTTATACTAAATATACTAGTTGTTTTCTTGATCGACTCTGGTCAATACATCGACTTGGGGAGCGGAATATATTAAGAACCCTTCAATGGGCTATATTTGTTTATGTTCACCTCCAAGTGACATATTCTAAGTTGGACCCATCCGCTGTCCCTTTCCTGGAACTCACCCATTTTGGTGGTGAGTTGTTGACATATGTCATCATAGATGACGCTTATATCTTTATATTTTTCCAACAAAATCATCTTGGTTTGAAACGATTTCATCTCAACCATCATTTCATTATCGTCCACCACTTTGAAATATTCAGCATACAATTCCATGTTAAACTTATAAGATGTATGCTTGTCTAACGTTGTTACTAGCTCTTTGACCACTATATTTTGAGCCTTCTCAAAAAACTTTTCCGGAATGACAAGGCCCTCATCCTCATTTTGGAATATCAGGGTTTGAATTCTATTCCGGAAAGATGATCTTATGCATTTCAGACCACCACCACTTACGGGGTTCCATGTTCATGTGATGGTTCCAGTCTCTTTGAGAAACATCTTCATTGCAATTTGGACAACGAACGTTCTCGTTAGCTTTGACTGGTAACCATGATACTGCTCTTGATGTTGATGTTGATGATGAAGGTGCTGCTATAGATAGTGTTGATGATGCTGTTGATGATGATAATGATGGTGTTGCTGTTGTTGATGCTGATGATGGTGTTGGTGTTGGTGTTGGTGTTGGTGTTGCTGTTGATGATGATAATGATGGTGCTGCTACAGATGTTGATGGCGTTGCTGATGATGATGAAGTTGCGCTGGGTTTTTTGTGAAACAAATTTGTGTGTCTATGCATGTTATCTAGTCGTGCAAAATTTTGGCCACAATGTTCGCACTGGGATGCCACACTTTCATGATTCCCTTGTACATGCCTTTTGAGGTTGCGCATTGCAGTGAACTCCTGTCCACAAACATTGCATATGAAGCTCTTCATTTTGTTTTTGTTTAAAATATTTCACTTGCTTTACTTTTAAAAATATTATAGTATATATATTGTTCAGTTTCTTTTAATTGTTATTAGGTGTACAAATAAGTTTCCACGGTTTGTCAAAAGATGGCCCCACCAGAAGGTTATGGAGAAATTGTCAGATGTAAAACGTAATATCCCAAGTTTCGTCATCCGGCAACACCATAACCTTAAAGTACTAGTGATTCCGTATCAGCATCACGTAATTTTTTTTCCTGCAAAAATGTCAAGTTTTGTGCCGAATAAGCATCATTTGCGGAAACTTTTAATTTCCTTCTTTAATTTGAAAAAATCTGCAGCTGAGGCGCATCGAATGCTTCTAGAAGCATATAATGAAGCTGCTTTAAGTGAGAGAAGTTGTCAGGAATGGTTTCAAAAGTTTGACGTGAAGGACAAAGAACGCAGTGGAAGGCCGAAAGTGTACGAAGACATGGAATTAGAAGTATTATTGGAGGAAGATTCGTCCCAAACGCAAAAAGGACTTGCACTTACATTACAAGTGACTCAACAAGCAATTTCACATCGTTTAAAATCGTTGGGAATGATTCAAAAACAAGGAACTTAGGTTCCATATGAACTAAAACCGAGAGACGTTGAACGCCGACTATGCATGAGTGAAATGCTACTTGCCAGGAATAAAAAAAAGAGTTTTTTGCATCGTATAGTCACTGGTGACGAAAAATGGATTCACTACGATAATCCAAAGAAGAGAAAGTCATGGGTTAAGCCCGGCGAACCATCAACATCGACAGTTAAGCCGAATATTCATTGAAAAAAAACTCATGCTGTGTATTTGGTGGGATCAGCTTAGTGTCGTGTATTGTGAATTGCTCAAACCAAGCGAAACCATTACTGGAGCTCTCTACCGAACACAATTGATGAGATTGAGTCGGGCACTTAAGGAAAAACGCGCCCATTACTACTCCAGACACGACAAAATTATTCTTTTACACGATAATGCTCGTCTACATGTTGCGGCGCCGGTAAAAACATACTTGGAAACACTCAACTGGGAAGTTTTACCCCACCCGCCGTATTCACCAGACTTAGCCCCTTCTGATTATCACCTGTTCCGGTCGATGGCACATGGTCTGTCTGAGCTTCACATCATATGAAGACACCAAAAATTGGGTAGATTTGTGGATAGCGTCAAAAGATGAAGAGTTTTTTCGACGGGGTATCCGAATGTTGCCAGAAAGATGGGGAAAAGTAGTGGCAAATGATGGAAAATACTTTGAATAAAACGTAATGTACTGTTCCTTCACAATAAATTCCTAACTTTTTATAAAAAACCGAGGAAACTTATTTGTACACCTAATATTAAATTTTTTTATATTTCATTAACTTTTTTAAATAGTATATTTAACTTTTTTCACTTTTCTTTTACAACTTTTTACAACTGCAACTTTTAGAGCACTTTTCTTTTAGTAAAAAATAGATCTTTACTCTTTGACGACACTTTTACAATTGATTCTTTCTTCTCGCTGGAGCTAATTTTATGCTCGCGGATCGAGCTGCAGAGACCCCAACCACAATAAATTATTTGGCTATTAAAATGTTATGGTTTTCTATTTTACCATTAACAACAACAACCACTCTATATCAAGCCATCTGCATCCACTGAAAGTTCAATATACAAACAAATTCGTCCATATTCTAAATGACCACTTGCGTTTGTTTACATTATGATTCTATACAAAAACAAAAATTTCTCAAAGTCCGTTGAGAAAAGAAAAAGAGCAACAACAACGACATGGCAAAACTACTACCCAGCCATCTGTATTTGCATCCACCACCCATCTGTACTGAACATAAACAATACATAAACATAACATAAAAAAGTATCCCCATTTTGAGTATCCCCATATTCTCCAGCCGATTATTCCCATTATGATTCTAATTTACGACTTTTTATTCCGAGAAATATTTTGTATGCAGAAGTACCGAAAATGTCATCTCCGATTCTGAGATTGAAATAATTGTATTAATATATATGTACATACAATAAGTGTGGTAGCGAGGCAATCGAACACTTGAAATGCCCATAACTCATTTACTAAATCTACAACAACCACATAGCAAAATGACGAAAAGCAATTAAATTAAAGCACCAAAAAAATATTTTCCAACAACAACACTACGCATATTCAGAATACCAACAACAACAACAATATCAAGTACCACAAACGATACACAAGCGGGCAGAGGGGCCCACGCTTCGCCAGGCAGCAATCCACACACACTACACGCGGGCAGAGAATCTCACGCTCCTCACACAGGCAACCTCACGGGCAGAGCTCGCCATGTAATTCATATAGTGCTTCACGGGCAGAGAACCTCACGGGCAGAGAACCTCACGGGCAACGCAGTCGCTACCATAGCACCACACGGCAGCGCAGTCGCTACCATACATAGCGCTCCCTGTTCAGTTGGGCCAGAACATACATATCCTTACTACTTGTGCTAATTAGATTCCTGGATATATTTCTTCTTTATGAATTACAACCTTCTTCACTTTTGTACGAAGTTTTAATGGTACTATCGTAATTGTTCTTGCATCAACTGGTATGTAATGTTGTTTACTTTCTTCTTCTACTCGATCGATAGTTTTTATTTGTAATTCCAAAATCATCTCTTTCTTTTCATTGAAGAGTGTTAAATCAAAGACAATATAATACAAAGATGTCTCACTCAGTACGTTGAAAAATTTCAAAAAAAATTTTGTGCTGATCTGATAGCTTTTGTGCTTTTGAGAAAGAGGTTTCAATTTTGTTGAGATGCGACGCACATTCTCTCTCGCCTTTTGCATGGGTACATAAATATATAATTCTCGCTCAAAACACAGTGAACACAAGCGGTGCGAGAGAGAAGCGAATGATTGTTTTTGTAAAATAAATTTTTAGAGTTTATACGAATGTGCAAGAATACCGCTCTATCGACAACAACAAGTATATGAATGACGACAACAGCGTTCTTTACCGAACCAGAAACGAGATTTTTTGTGTTTTTATTTTTACTGATGTTTCAGCTCCTTTTTGTGACTTGATTGATTTTGACTTCGGCTACTAATTTAATAGTGATTTTGGTGTTTTATTTGGATAATTTGGAAATTTATTTATTATTTATATTATAATCAGTAATATGTAATTAATAATAATTAATTAATAATATATTATACACAAATGTAGACATTGTACAAAACAAAGTCCAAATGCCCATCGGTTTGAGGAAAATAATGAATGTTGTTCTCACAGATTTAGTGTTTTAGATCGTTTGATAACCATATTACACCGTAAGCATCGTTCTTGGTCATATTTTAAAAACAAACAATCAAAAAAATCCAAACTTCAAATACTGAATCATAAATAAATGTCATTTAATATTTGAAGATTTCATTTTTTATTGTTGTTTCTACTGATATAGGGCCTCTAAAAGCTTGTTATGCCACCACTCTTTGTTGTTATAATTAAAACAAGATGTTCTACATTCTGATGGCAACTGCATTGATTCTTTACACTCATTTGTAGCAAACGCGCTCTCTTTTGTGCTCACTTTCTTGCAAGTTACAGCTCTTACTCTCACAACTTGATATATTACTCTCACAACTTGATCTTTCGCTCTCACAATATGTTAATTTTACTCTCCCAAAGCTTCGTCTTTGGTTAAATTCTTTTCCATTGTATTTATAATGGATGTGTTCCACAAATTACCCCTTCCTAGTATGCCGTCTGCCGGTACTCCTTGTTTAAGTGACACAACGTGCAGCGTTAAACGTAAGGACTGTACCTCATTGCGGCATATAGTAGTCGATCCATCTGTAGTCACACAACCTCCAAATGCTCCGCTTAAGTCTGTTTTATTTGACTTGTTTATTATTGTGCTATCTTTTATTGCACACTTCTTTATCAGGCTGGTATCTGCTCCTGTATCTACCAGTAAAATGAGTTTTCCATTTATTGCCTCTGCGCAAGGTAGTTCGATGAACACGTCATTTAGCTGGGTTTGATTCCAGTTAGATATTCCTGCTTTTGCATTTCTATTGTTATCTGATAACTTATTCATTGAGCAAGTTACTTTCTGGTTTAAATTTTTTCTTTCCTCTTCCACTTTGGTTGACATCTCTGTATCAATTGTTTCTTCAAATGTATGATTTCTCTCCGTTACATTGTTTTTATTATTATTACCGGCATTCTTCAACTTGCTATTAGTTTCTAAGTCTCTTGAAGTCGGAAACGTTTCAACAATCACTCGCCCGCTCGGTGAGCTCAGCGTCAAGATCAAGAATCAAGGATCAATGATACAAGGCTCTACTAGTGGATACAAGGCTCCGATATTGACGTCCGCTCGGCAAGCTCAACGTCAAAATCAAGAATCAAGGATCAAATTATTTATAATTATAAAGTGTGCTTACCGCTTCGTTCGATGGCTTCCAGAAAAGTGAATTTGCACTGCTCGGTGGCTCCTTTTATATCCCAAGGGTAGCAGTACTTGGCTACCCTTTTGTTGTTTTCAGGGTCAGTGCTCCCTTTGCGTGGCCTTGAATTAATCCGCTTGTCTCATTTATTGTAGTAGCGGTTCCAGTTTTTCCCAAGTGTATGTTGTTGTTTTGTTTGCCGAACTTGCGTTTGTTGTTGCTTGTTGTTTGTCGAAGATTTTGATCGCTGATCATCTTGGGGTTCCAGGCTCTCAGTTGTTGTCAGGGTTTCATGCACTCGTTGTTGTTGTTCTAAACGAGTTTATTATTATATATATGTTCAATGTACAACTTGCCTGTGGTGTAATTTTCTATGTGTATTCTATTTTGATGTTCGTCATTTTCTGTGTTCCCGCTTTCGTGCATGGTTTTGTTGTTGAAACAGTGGTTATGTACTTTTGCTCGTGTACTTGGAATTCCGGTTTTTTTCGGATATTGTTATTTTTCTTTGATCTTGCGGCTATGTAATTTTGTTTTTGTTATTGGTTTTGCTTCACTCCCAGTTATTTAAGCGTGATGTTCAAAGTTGCTTCGTTTGTTTGCGGTTCGAGGTTGCTTCGTTTGCTTGATGTTCGACGTTTGCGGTTCGAGGTTGCTTCGTTTGTTTTGGTGTTCGACGTTGTTTCGTTTGTTTTGGTGTTCGACGTTGTTTCGTTTGTTTTGGAGTTCGCAAATTACTTTGCAGAGTTTTAGAGGGTAAGGTCAGTGTATGCGGAACCAATAGCCTCTCCCTGGCAACTGCCATCCTCGCCTTCTCGTGGTGCCCCCTGTTTTCACCAAAGAGGCTCTGGCGACCGAGGGAGGGCGGTATAACCCAACATCCTTCACACTCTTTCTCCCCTTTCCACTATCTTCTACTTCCGCTATACCCTACCACTGCTATTCTATCTCTACTCTATTCTATCGTCTTTCTGGGTTGGATCAAGGTGTCATGCGACCCGTGCCGACGATCGACCAGGCTGAGGACCCAGACTTTAAAAATAGCTCAGTCGCTAACGGAGCGTACCGAATACCAGGCGACCTTCGGTACTAACCAGCCTTACCCGCACACAAGGACCTCTGTGCGGGCGGACCTTTCCTTGTCCTACACTCGTGGGAACAACAACAAAAACAAACACAACGATGACAACGGGGAGAGACGGACGGTGACCGTCGGTGATGACCATCCCATCACCCACCTCAACAACCGGAGGGAGTTAGATGACGTCACTAACAGTGACAATCATCTAACTCCCCCGGCTGCACCAGGAGTCTCTGATGAAGACGACAGCAGCACCCGGCTAGTAGATCTAGTCATCGACGAGGCGGATGAGAGCGAGTCAGTGACTCTCTCTCAATCCAGCCAACTCACGATGATCGATCTGGAGGCTGAGGCTGCACTGTTGGAGGAGGCTCCTCTTAGCAGCACAACTAAGCAGGCGGCCAAGGTCCGGTCAAGGGAAGAAAAAACCAAAAGGGCATACAAGCGCGCGAAGCAATCCCTTCGCAAGCTGTCCAAGGTAGACTCGTCCACCTTGACCGACCGCCAGCGACACCTGCTGAGAGCCAACGAAAAGAAGGTGGCCAGGTTCGAAAGAGCCAACGCCACCTCCTTTGAAGATGGGGCGGAGCAGATAGTAATTTCCATTCCCACCCCCCCGAAGCGGAAACTGCCATGCTTAGATGAGCAGCCATCGAATTCAAAGAAGGCACAGGCTGCTAGTCAAGGCATGGCATCCAAAAAGGCAGAACCCTCCAAGGTCAAACCACACCCGCTACTCGCTTTAAGCAAAGCGTCAAAGCGGAATAGGTCCACCGAGGAGGGCTCAAACGAACCCAAGAAGGTTAGACGGTCAGCAAACTTCAAGGCCGAGGAGGAGATGCAGGTGGCCATCGTCGACAGATCAAACCCAGACGGTAAGATCCAACCGGCGAACTGGCTACTTGTAGAGGCGAAGCTGCTGGCCGAAATGATGAAGGGGGACAGGAGCGACGAGGAAGTGGAATTTGAGGGGGCGGGGTGGCAGAGGGGGGTGAAGGTCGTCAGCTGCGGCAACAAGAGGTCCCTGGACTTCTTGACCGCCGCAATTGCAGGCCTGGGCGAAGTCTGGCCAAAAGCCAAACTGAAAACCGTGCCACGCTCTGCCCTACCACTGCGACCAGTAGTGGTCGTGTGGATCCCCCTCTAGTTCCGGAATCGGGGTCGGCTTTGCTAGGCCTCATCAGTAGGCAGAACCGTTCTCTAGAGGCACAGGACTGGGAGATAGTCTCGTCCAACGTCCCTAAGAACGGTAGTAGAAATTTCTGGCTGGCCGTCAGCCGAGAGTCCCTGGAGACGCTGAGGAAGCAGGGAGGCTCCATCAGATTCGGTTTCGGATCGTTGAAAGTCCGGGAGTCGACTGATGGAGGGGCGGGAGGGGGAGGTAGACCAAAGCCAAATGAAGGTGGTGCAAATTAATTTGCATCACTGCAAGGCGGCATCGGCCGACCTCCTCCTAGTCATGGAGAAGGAGGGTATCGACGTGGCCCTAGTACAAGAACCCTGGGTGAGGGGTCCTTAGTCAGACTTCTCTAGGAAGGACTCCGCAGCGCCTTTAATGTCTCATGTCCAATCAGCCGACCACGCAAAAAAGCTAAACCGGCCTGGTGGACCTCAGAGCTATCGGCGCTGCGGAAAACACCCAGATTGCTCTTCAACAGAGCAACCATAAGCGGCAAGGACTCAGACTGGGCTTTATACAAAGCCGGTCTCAGAGCCTATAAAAGCAGAACCAGAGCGATTAAGAGGGATTCCTGGAGGGCATACTGCGAGTCAATATGCGCAATCAACGAGGCCGCAAGACTCCGCAAAGTGCTTTCTCGAGAAAGAGCAGTACCGAGCAGCATACAGCGGTCGAACGGCTCGTGGACTCAATCCAGCCTCGAAACTCTGGAACTCCTGTGCATCACGCACTTTCCAGGTTGTACCGATAGAGCTACGGACGTGCCTTCAGCTATCCGGAAGGCGGTCGACAACAACACTGACAACGTGTCACGAGGAGTAGTAAACGACATAGTAAACACGGAAAGGATCTCTTGGGCGGTTGAATCCTTCCAGCCCTATAAAGCTGCGGGGCCAGATGGAATCATTCCGGCAATGCTTCAGAGATCCATATCCGCTATTTTACCAATGCTCGCTGATATATTTAAAGAATGCCTCACAAGGAGGTACATCCCAAAGGAGTGGAGGGAAGTATTCCTACCTAAGGCAGGCAGACCCTCCCACAGCTCCGCTAAGGACTTCAGACCCATCTCCCTCTCGTCATTCCTTCTAAAGACTTTGGAGAGGCTGGTGGACCTGTTTATCAGAAACAAGATCACACACCGGCTGTGTCGGTCTCAACACGCCTATCTTAAGGGCAGGTCGGTTGAGAGCGCATTGCACTGTGTGGTCGACACAATTGAGAAGTACCTCGAGGTAAAAGAGTTTACCCTAGGGGCATTCCTTGACATAGAGGGGGCATTCAACAATGTCAGCCCGAGAGCGATCAGTGAAGCCCTGAAGTACTTTGAAGTACCCCGCACCATTAGTGACTGGATTGGTAACATGCTGGAACACAGAATTATCAATGCAGCCATGGGTGCAAGCAACTGCCGCAAAAACGTCACACGAGGAACACCTCAAGGGGGAGTTCTCTCCCCTCTGTTGTGGCTCATAGTGGTAGACGAATTGCTAAGAGAATTTCAAGGTTCGGGGGTCAGGGCAACAGCATACGCCGACGATCTAGCCCTACTAATATCGGGGAAATTCCTCAGTACCATTAGCGAGCCTAATGTCACAGGCACTTGGAAAAACTTCAAAGTGGGCAGACAAGAATGGCCTTAGCATCAATGCCTCAAAGACCGAGCTTGTCCTTTTCACTAGGAAGTATAAAATACCAGACTTTAGAAGACCAAGCCTGAATGGCCATATTCTTCCTCTGTCTGATGACGTGATATCTCGGCATAGTTCTAGACAACAAACTCTCCTGGAAGAAGAACATAGCCGAAAGGAGGAAAAAAGGACTGAACGGCCTATATACGTGCAAGAAGGCCATTGGTAGGACCAATGGTTCCAGGCTCTCAGTTGTTGTCAGGGTTTCATGCACTCGTTGTTGTTGTTCTAAACGAGTTTATTATTATATATATGTTCAATGTACAACTTGCCTGTGGTGTAATTTTCTATGTGTATTCTATTTTGATGTTCGTCATTTTCTGTGTTCCCGCTTTCGTGCATGGTTTTGTTGTTGAAACAGTGGTTATGTACTTTTGCTCGTGTACTTGGAATTCCGGTTTTTTTCGGATATTGTTATTTTTCTTTGATCTTGCGGCTATGTAATTTTGTTTTTGTTATTGGTTTTGCTTCACTCCCAGTTATTTAAGCGTGATGTTCAAAGTTGCTTCGTTTGTTTGCGGTTCGAGGTTGCTTCGTTTGCTTGATGTTCGACGTTTGCGGTTCGAGGTTGCTTCGTTTGTTTTGGTGTTCGACGTTGTTTCGTTTGTTTTGGTGTTCGACGTTGTTTCGTTTGTTTTGGAGTTCGCAAATTACTTTGCAGAGTTTTAGAGGGTAAGGTCAGTGTATGCGGAACCAATAGCCTCTCCCTGGCAACTGCCATCCTCGCCTTCTCGTGGTGCCCCCTGTTTTCACCAAAGAGGCTCTGGCGACCGAGGGAGGGCGGTATAACCCAACATCCTTCACACTCTTTCTCCCCTTTCCACTATCTTCTACTTCCGCTATACCCTACCACTGCTATTCTATCTCTACTCTATTCTATCGTCTTTCTGGGTTGGATCAAGGTGTCATGCGACCCGTGCCGACGATCGACCAGGCTGAGGACCCAGACTTTAAAAATAGCTCAGTCGCTAACGGAGCGTACCGAATACCAGGCGACCTTCGGTACTAACCAGCCTTACCCGCACACAAGGACCTCTGTGCGGGCGGACCTTTCCTTGTCCTACACTCGTGGGAACAACAACAAAAACAAACACAACGATGACAACGGGGAGAGACGGACGGTGACCGTCGGTGATGACCATCCCATCACCCACCTCAACAACCGGAGGGAGTTAGATGACGTCACTAACAGTGACAATCATCTAACTCCCCCGGCTGCACCAGGAGTCTCTGATGAAGACGACAGCAGCACCCGGCTAGTAGATCTAGTCATCGACGAGGCGGATGAGAGCGAGTCAGTGACTCTCTCTCAATCCAGCCAACTCACGATGATCGATCTGGAGGCTGAGGCTGCACTGTTGGAGGAGGCTCCTCTTAGCAGCACAACTAAGCAGGCGGCCAAGGTCCGGTCAAGGGAAGAAAAAACCAAAAGGGCATACAAGCGCGCGAAGCAATCCCTTCGCAAGCTGTCCAAGGTAGACTCGTCCACCTTGACCGACCGCCAGCGACACCTGCTGAGAGCCAACGAAAAGAAGGTGGCCAGGTTCGAAAGAGCCAACGCCACCTCCTTTGAAGATGGGGCGGAGCAGATAGTAATTTCCATTCCCACCCCCCCGAAGCGGAAACTGCCATGCTTAGATGAGCAGCCATCGAATTCAAAGAAGGCACAGGCTGCTAGTCAAGGCATGGCATCCAAAAAGGCAGAACCCTCCAAGGTCAAACCACACCCGCTACTCGCTTTAAGCAAAGCGTCAAAGCGGAATAGGTCCACCGAGGAGGGCTCAAACGAACCCAAGAAGGTTAGACGGTCAGCAAACTTCAAGGCCGAGGAGGAGATGCAGGTGGCCATCGTCGACAGATCAAACCCAGACGGTAAGATCCAACCGGCGAACTGGCTACTTGTAGAGGCGAAGCTGCTGGCCGAAATGATGAAGGGGGACAGGAGCGACGAGGAAGTGGAATTTGAGGGGGCGGGGTGGCAGAGGGGGGTGAAGGTCGTCAGCTGCGGCAACAAGAGGTCCCTGGACTTCTTGACCGCCGCAATTGCAGGCCTGGGCGAAGTCTGGCCAAAAGCCAAACTGAAAACCGTGCCACGCTCTGCCCTACCACTGCGACCAGTAGTGGTCGTGTGGATCCCCCTCTAGTTCCGGAATCGGGGTCGGCTTTGCTAGGCCTCATCAGTAGGCAGAACCGTTCTCTAGAGGCACAGGACTGGGAGATAGTCTCGTCCAACGTCCCTAAGAACGGTAGTAGAAATTTCTGGCTGGCCGTCAGCCGAGAGTCCCTGGAGACGCTGAGGAAGCAGGGAGGCTCCATCAGATTCGGTTTCGGATCGTTGAAAGTCCGGGAGTCGACTGATGGAGGGGCGGGAGGGGGAGGTAGACCAAAGCCAAATGAAGGTGGTGCAAATTAATTTGCATCACTGCAAGGCGGCATCGGCCGACCTCCTCCTAGTCATGGAGAAGGAGGGTATCGACGTGGCCCTAGTACAAGAACCCTGGGTGAGGGGTCCTTAGTCAGACTTCTCTAGGAAGGACTCCGCAGCGCCTTTAATGTCTCATGTCCAATCAGCCGACCACGCAAAAAAGCTAAACCGGCCTGGTGGACCTCAGAGCTATCGGCGCTGCGGAAAACACCCAGATTGCTCTTCAACAGAGCAACCATAAGCGGCAAGGACTCAGACTGGGCTTTATACAAAGCCGGTCTCAGAGCCTATAAAAGCAGAACCAGAGCGATTAAGAGGGATTCCTGGAGGGCATACTGCGAGTCAATATGCGCAATCAACGAGGCCGCAAGACTCCGCAAAGTGCTTTCTCGAGAAAGAGCAGTACCGAGCAGCATACAGCGGTCGAACGGCTCAATCCAGCCTCGAAACTCTGGAACTCCTGTGCATCACGCACTTTCCAGGTTGTACCGATAGAGCTACGGACGTGCCTTCAGCTATCCGGAAGGCGGTCGACAACAACACTGACAACGTGTCACGAGGAGTAGTAAACGACATAGTAAACACGGAAAGGATCTCTTGGGCGGTTGAATCCTTCCAGCCCTATAAAGCTGCGGGGCCAGATGGAATCATTCCGGCAATGCTTCAGAGATCCATATCCGCTATTTTACCAATGCTCGCTGATATATTTAAAGAATGCCTCACAAGGAGGTACATCCCAAAGGAGTGGAGGGAAGTATTCCTACCTAAGGCAGGCAGACCCTCCCACAGCTCCGCTAAGGACTTCAGACCCATCTCCCTCTCGTCATTCCTTCTAAAGACTTTGGAGAGGCTGGTGGACCTGTTTATCAGAAACAAGATCACACACCGGCTGTGTCGGTCTCAACACGCCTATCTTAAGGGCAGGTCGGTTGAGAGCGCACTGCACTGTGTGGTCGACACAATTGAGAAGTACCTCGAGGTAAAAGAGTTTACCCTAGGGGCATTCCTTGACATAGAGGGGGCATTCAACAATGTCAGCCCGAGAGCGATCAGTGAAGCCCTGAAGTACTTTGAAGTACCCCGCACCATTAGTGACTGGATTGGTAACATGCTGGAACACAGAATTATCAATGCAGCCATGGGTGCAAGCAACTGCCGCAAAAACGTCACACGAGGAACACCTCAAGGGGGAGTTCTCTCCCCTCTGTTGTGGCTCATAGTGGTAGACGAATTGCTAAGAGAATTTCAAGGTTCGGGGGTCAGGGCAACAGCATACGCCGACGATCTAGCCCTACTAATACCGGGGAAATTCCTCAGTACCATTAGCGAGCCTAATGTCACAGGCACTTGGAAAAACTTCAAAGTGGGCAGACAAGAATGGCCTTAGCATCAATGCCTCAAAGACCGAGCTTGTCCTTTTCACTAGGAAGTATAAAATACCAGACTTTAGAAGACCAAGCCTGAATGGCCATATTCTTCCTCTGTCTGATGACGTGATATCTCGGCATAGTTCTAGACAACAAACTCTCCTGGAAGAAGAACATAGCCGAAAGGAGGAAAAAAGGACTGAACGGCCTATATACGTGCAAGAAGGCCATTGGTAGGACCAATGGTTCCAGGCTCTCAGTTGTTGTCAGGGTTTCATGCACTCGTTGTTGTTGTTCTAAACGAGTTTATTATTATATATATGTTCAATGTACAACTTGCCTGTGGTGTAATTTTCTATGTGTATTCTATTTTGATGTTCGTCATTTTCTGTGTTCCCGCTTTCGTGCATGGTTTTGTTGTTGAAACAGTGGTTATGTACTTTTGCTCGTGTACTTGGAATTCCGGTTTTTTTCGGATATTGTTATTTTTCTTTGATCTTGCGGCTATGTAATTTTGTTTTTGTTATTGGTTTTGCTTCACTCCCAGTTATTTAAGCGTGATGTTCAAAGTTGCTTCGTTTGTTTGCGGTTCGAGGTTGCTTCGTTTGCTTGATGTTCGACGTTTGCGGTTCGAGGTTGCTTCGTTTGTTTTGGTGTTCGACGTTGTTTCGTTTGTTTTGGTGTTCGACGTTGTTTCGTTTGTTTTGGAGTTCGCAAATTACTTTGCAGAGTTTTAGAGGGTAAGGTCAGTGTATGCGGAACCAATAGCCTCTCCCTGGCAACTGCCATCCTCGCCTTCTCGTGGTGCCCCCTGTTTTCACCAAAGAGGCTCTGGCGACCGAGGGAGGGCGGTATAACCCAACATCCTTCACACTCTTTCTCCCCTTTCCACTATCTTCTACTTCCGCTATACCCTACCACTGCTATTCTATCTCTACTCTATTCTATCGTCTTTCTGGGTTGGATCAAGGTGTCATGCGACCCGTGCCGACGATCGACCAGGCTGAGGACCCAGACTTTAAAAATAGCTCAGTCGCTAACGGAGCGTACCGAATACCAGGCGACCTTCGGTACTAACCAGCCTTACCCGCACACAAGGACCTCTGTGCGGGCGGACCTTTCCTTGTCCTACACTCGTGGGAACAACAACAAAAACAAACACAACGATGACAACGGGGAGAGACGGACGGTGACCGTCGGTGATGACCATCCCATCACCCACCTCAACAACCGGAGGGAGTTAGATGACGTCACTAACAGTGACAATCATCTAACTCCCCCGGCTGCACCAGGAGTCTCTGATGAAGACGACAGCAGCACCCGGCTAGTAGATCTAGTCATCGACGAGGCGGATGAGAGCGAGTCAGTGACTCTCTCTCAATCCAGCCAACTCACGATGATCGATCTGGAGGCTGAGGCTGCACTGTTGGAGGAGGCTCCTCTTAGCAGCACAACTAAGCAGGCGGCCAAGGTCCGGTCAAGGGAAGAAAAAACCAAAAGGGCATACAAGCGCGCGAAGCAATCCCTTCGCAAGCTGTCCAAGGTAGACTCGTCCACCTTGACCGACCGCCAGCGACACCTGCTGAGAGCCAACGAAAAGAAGGTGGCCAGGTTCGAAAGAGCCAACGCCACCTCCTTTGAAGATGGGGCGGAGCAGATAGTAATTTCCATTCCCACCCCCCCGAAGCGGAAACTGCCATGCTTAGATGAGCAGCCATCGAATTCAAAGAAGGCACAGGCTGCTAGTCAAGGCATGGCATCCAAAAAGGCAGAACCCTCCAAGGTCAAACCACACCCGCTACTCGCTTTAAGCAAAGCGTCAAAGCGGAATAGGTCCACCGAGGAGGGCTCAAACGAACCCAAGAAGGTTAGACGGTCAGCAAACTTCAAGGCCGAGGAGGAGATGCAGGTGGCCATCGTCGACAGATCAAACCCAGACGGTAAGATCCAACCGGCGAACTGGCTACTTGTAGAGGCGAAGCTGCTGGCCGAAATGATGAAGGGGGACAGGAGCGACGAGGAAGTGGAATTTGAGGGGGCGGGGTGGCAGAGGGGGGTGAAGGTCGTCAGCTGCGGCAACAAGAGGTCCCTGGACTTCTTGACCGCCGCAATTGCAGGCCTGGGCGAAGTCTGGCCAAAAGCCAAACTGAAAACCGTGCCACGCTCTGCCCTACCACTGCGACCAGTAGTGGTCGTGTGGATCCCCCTCTAGTTCCGGAATCGGGGTCGGCTTTGCTAGGCCTCATCAGTAGGCAGAACCGTTCTCTAGAGGCACAGGACTGGGAGATAGTCTCGTCCAACGTCCCTAAGAACGGTAGTAGAAATTTCTGGCTGGCCGTCAGCCGAGAGTCCCTGGAGACGCTGAGGAAGCAGGGAGGCTCCATCAGATTCGGCTTCGGATCGTTGAAAGTCCGGGAGTCGACTGATGGAGGGGCGGGAGGGGGAGGTAGACCAAAGCCAAATGAAGGTGGTGCAAATTAATTTGCATCACTGCAAGGCGGCATCGGCCGACCTCCTCCTAGTCATGGAGAAGGAGGGTATCGACGTGGCCCTAGTACAAGAACCCTGGGTGAGGGGTCCTTAGTCAGACTTCTCTAGGAAGGACTCCGCAGCGCCTTTAATGTCTCATGTCCAATCAGCCGACCACGCAAAAAAGCTAAACCGGCCTGGTGGACCTCAGAGCTATCGGCGCTGCGGAAAACACCCAGATTGCTCTTCAACAGAGCAACCATAAGCGGCAAGGACTCAGACTGGGCTTTATACAAAGCCGGTCTCAGAGCCTATAAAAGCAGAACCAGAGCGATTAAGAGGGATTCCTGGAGGGCATACTGCGAGTCAATATGCGCAATCAACGAGGCCGCAAGACTCCGCAAAGTGCTTTCTCGAGAAAGAGCAGTACCGAGCAGCATACAGCGGTCGAACGGCTCGTGGACTCAATCCAGCCTCGAAACTCTGGAACTCCTGTGCATCACGCACTTTCCAGGTTGTACCGATAGAGCTACGGACGTGCCTTCAGCTATCCGGAAGGCGGTCGACAACAACACTGACAACGTGTCACGAGGAGTAGTAAACGACATAGTAAACACGGAAAGGATCTCTTGGGCGGTTGAATCCTTCCAGCCCTATAAAGCTGCGGGGCCAGATGGAATCATTCCGGCAATGCTTCAGAGATCCATATCCGCTATTTTACCAATGCTCGCTGATATATTTAAAGAATGCCTCACAAGGAGGTACATCCCAAAGGAGTGGAGGGAAGTATTCCTACCTAAGGCAGGCAGACCCTCCCACAGCTCCGCTAAGGACTTCAGACCCATCTCCCTCTCGTCATTCCTTCTAAAGACTTTGGAGAGGCTGGTGGACCTGTTTATCAGAAACAAGATCACACACCGGCTGTGTCGGTCTCAACACGCCTATCTTAAGGGCAGGTCGGTTGAGAGCGCACTGCACTGTGTGGTCGACACAATTGAGAAGTACCTCGAGGTAAAAGAGTTTACCCTAGGGGCATTCCTTGACATAGAGGGGGCATTCAACAATGTCAGCCCGAGAGCGATCAGTGAAGCCCTGAAGTACTTTGAAGTACCCCGCACCATTAGTGACTGGATTGGTAACATGCTGGAACGCAGAATTATCAATGCAGCCATGGGTGCAAGCAACTGCCGCAAAAACGTCACACGAGGAACACCTCAAGGGGGAGTTCTCTCCCCTCTGTTGTGGCTCATAGTGGTAGACGAATTGCTAAGAGAATTTCAAGGTTCGGGGGTCAGGGCAACAGCATACGCCGACGATCTAGCCCTACTAATACCGGGGAAATTCCTCAGTACCATTAGCGAGCCTAATGTCACAGGCACTTGGAAAAACTTCAAAGTGGGCAGACAAGAATGGCCTTAGCATCAATGCCTCAAAGACCGAGCTTGTCCTTTTCACTAGGAAGTATAAAATACCAGACTTTAGAAGACCAAGCCTGAATGGCCATATTCTTCCTCTGTCTGATGACGTGATATCTCGGCATAGTTCTAGACAACAAACTCTCCTGGAAGAAGAACATAGCCGAAAGGAGGAAAAAAGGACTGAACGGCCTATATACGTGCAAGAAGGCCATTGGTAGGACCTGGGGCCTGCCACCGTACATTGCCCATTGGCTGTACACGGCGGTGGTCCGTCCAATCCTAACCTATGGTTGCCTGGTGTGGTGGACGGCAATCCAGCGGAAAATCAACCTTGAGCCTCTCTGTAATGTACAAAGATGTGCAACCATGAGTATCACCGGGGCGGCAAGAAGCACACCGCAGGCAGGGCAGGAAATGATGTTGCATCTCCGTCCCTTAGACCTCTCCATTTTGAGCTCAGCAGGGAAAAGCTTCCTCAGGCTACGAGGTCTCAATCTCTGCAAGGAGACTCATTTTGGACACGCTACCGTACTTCACGCGCTAGAAAAACGAAGCCCCAATTCTCGGATAACCCTGGCCGCTGAAACGGATTACATTCTTCCGAGAATTGACTTTGAGGGAATACCCAGAATCCTCGTCCCGAGCAGGGAGAAGTGGTCGTCCGATGGACAAATACAACTCAAAGGTATTTCGATATACACGGACGGCTCAAAGACCTGCGAAGGAACAGGAGCCGGTTTTTACTCAAACACGCTGCAAGCACAGCGATCATACAGATTGCCAGACGAGTGCAGCGTGTTCCAGGCGGAGATCTTCGCGATCGAGCGGGCGGCTAACTATGTCGTAGAAGAAAGGGTATCTGGTACAGATATAAATTTCTTTGTAAACAGTCAAGCTGCCATAAAAGCCCTAGGCTCGACGGAGATAAAACCAGAGATTGTCTTGAAATGCAGATGGAATCTGAGGAACCTAATGAGGACCCACATCGTCAGGACCTGCTGGGTCCCAGGCCACTCGAACATCGTAGGTAATGAACGAGCAGACCTCCTGGCTAGAACGGGTTCCTCACTGGGGGCCGAAGAAGCAGACTCCTCTGTTAAGACACCTATCTCTAACCAGAAAAATTCAATAGACACCATAGTGGAAAATATAACCAACCACACCTGGAAAACCAGGCAGGACTGCGTTATCACTCGCTCACTATGGCCAGAGCTCAATCGGAGAAACTCTAAGACGATACTCTCAATGCCCAGAGAACAACTTAGGGTGATAGTAGGAGTGATCACAGGGCACTGCCCCATAGGGGCCATGGTGACCAGGTGGAAGCCTGGCACCAGAGTGGATCACTGCAGATGCTGCGACGACGTGGATGAGGAGGAGACTATCCACCACCTGCTCTGCCAATGCCCAGCTCTTGCATACCGTCGCCTCCGCAGTGTGGAGTACATCAAGAGGCTGACAGAGTTGGCAGGGCGTCCGGTGACTAGTCTCATAAAGCTGATTAAAAGCACCAGTCTAGCTTACACTCGACCATTACCCCACCTTCTCGGTGAGGCCAGGTCTGAGTAACAGACCGGAACAGCGAGGTTCCCACAGAACCACTGGAGGGCACTCACAATGGGCCGAAAGGTCTAGGTGGAAGTAGCGCGCTTCGCGGCCACACGCCCTGTTAACCTAACCTAATCTAACCTTACAGAGTTTGCAAATTGGTTGCAGAATTAATTCCACCTCAAGTTGGGACCGCGCAACTCGAGGTTACTGCGTCCCTTAAAAGCGGTTTTCAAGGGAGCAGCTCAGGTGGGGTGTAGGCCAGGTTCTACACCCATGGTTGTAATGAAAATTACATTTTCATTACATCAGGGTTAACCAGTATTTGCCGGTACATTTTCTCGATGTCACCGTTGAACACATACTTAAAAAACCGCCAACGCAAGATCAAAAACGTTAAGTCATTCTGCAGGATAGGGCCCGAATGTAGCACGTCATTCAAGCTAAGTCCATTTGAGGTTGGACACGATGCATTGAATACCACCCTAACTGTTTTAACTAAGCAAGTAAATAAGCAACCGACACGTACGCTTTGACAATTCCAACTGACTTTATTATCGAATACATTATAGATTTTATTTTAGATTCTGCACGGTTGCATAAATTGTACTTATTCTAAACATTAATTGTAACACTACTTCACCCTGAATTTAAAAATATTTTAAAAATTTTATTTCCGACAATCCTGGGCTTTATAGCGATCGATTCCATATCGAATACGTGAGCTTTGACGAATTGGCACACTGCTCATAGGTGTGATGTGGTTTTCTGGTGTCTTCGATTGTAAGGTAGATGTTGACTGTGCTGTTATATCTTCTGCAGACGAGTGTGATGGTTGATCAGGTTGCTCATCCGACGATGACGGAAGATCCTGCGATGTCGGCATCCACGTTGCAATATTCGGTTGAATTTCTGTTGTATTAAAATCAGGACTTGGTCTGGATTTTAGTTGCTTGACATTTCGTTTGAAATACCCACAAGGTGTGTTGACGACATATACCATTTTACCAAGTTGTCGTACAATAACAGCTTTTAGCCACTTTTCCCCTCTAGCATAGTTTCGAGCGTAAACTAGTTGTTTGACGTAGAACTTTAGTTTACATTTAGAAGCTTGTGAATTTCCTTTTTGTGGTTCGAAAATTTGGGTTAATAAAGTGCGAACCTGTCTACCATGGAGGAGATCGGCAGGAGATTTCCCATTCACATTTGGCATAAAACGGTAGGTTGATAGGAATTTCGTTACAGCTGCATTTAAACGTAACCCATCATCGATACTCTTCTTAACTGCTGCCTTAAATACCCTAACGAAACGTTCGGCGAGGCCGTTTGATGCAGGGGGAAACGGCGCACTTGTAATGTGTTTTATCCCCAGTTGTGAGCAGAAAATTTTGAATTCTTCTGACGTGAGTTGCGGACCGTTGTAACTTACGAGCGTGTTCGGCAATCCTTCAATGGCAAAAATGGATGATAATGAAGAAATTGTATCAGCTGTAGTTGTTGTGGACATTTGGGCTATGAAAGGAAACCTTGAAAAAGCATCCACACATATGAGCCGCATGGAGTTAAAAAATAGACCAGCAAATTCTATGTGGACTCTTTCCCATGGTTTATTTGGCTGAGGCCAGCCTTCATATTGTCTAGCTGTAGCAGCATTGACGTTTTTGGATACGTCGCAATGATCGACTAGTTTGGCAATATCTTCATCTATGTTGACCCACCACACATGTTGTCGTGCTAGTTGCTTCATCCTGGATATACCCCAATGACCATCATGCAACAATTGCAGAATTTGCTGCTTCAAGGCAATGGGAATTATGACACGTGTGCACTCAGTTTGAAGGCAGAGTAGGTATTTGAAGGTAGTAGGTAGGTAGGAAGGTAGTAGGTAGGTAGGAGATAATAGTGAACGAATTTCTTGTATTGGGAAATGGTTGAAGATCGAAGTCTTGCGAAAGTAACTTTTCTGGCCACCCTTTCTCTACAAACACTCGAACTCGTTGTAAGGTCACATCTTTTTCGGCATACGATGCAATAATTTTCGAATTAATTGGCGTTTTAAGTTCATTAACAATATAGCATGCTTCGTTTTGGTCGAATTTTTCATCTGTACCTACTGGAAGGCGCGATAGTGCTTCTGCGTTGCTATGCTCTGAAGTTTTACGATATTTAACATTGTACTGATATGCAATGAGCGTAATCGCCCAGCGCTGTAACCGGTGTGACGTCATAGACGGCAAATTACTGCTCGGGTTAAAAATACTAACCTGCGGTTTGTGATCAGTAATTAAAGTAAACGGTCTGCCATACAGATATATATGAAAACGTTTTACCCCAAAATAATAGACAAGCCCTCTTTTTCGATCTGCCTGTAACGAACCTGATGTTTATCAAGTGTTTTTGATGCAAATGCTATTGGTCTTTCAACACCGTTTGGATATATGTGCGAAAGCACCGCACCGATGCCATATGATGAGGTATCCGTGGCAAGTACTAGTGGCAACCGCTCGTCATAATGTGCTAACTGTGTAGCGTTAAGAATATGGGCTTTAAGAGTATTAAATGCTGCTGATCTGGACCCCATGAAAAACTGACGCTTTTATGACGCAGCCTGTTGATTGGAGCAGAAATTTGAGAATAATTTGGAATAAATGAATGATAATAGTTGACTTTGCCCATAAATGCTTCCAATTGCTTAAGATCTTTGGGGGCTTGCAAGTCTCTTACCGCTTTGAGTACGGATTCGTCTGGTAGTATACCGTTGGCACTGATTTGTCGCCCAAGGTACTCTATTTTTGGTTGTAAAAAAGAACACTTCTGCTGCTTGCACTTGATTCCGTTGCTTTACAAAAGACTGAGCACTTTTTCTAGACGCTGTAGATGTTCGTCGACTGTTGGCGCTGTGATAAGGATGTCATCCAGATAATTGCCGCAACCTTCGACGTTTTGAAGTAATTGCTCAAGATATATTTGAAATATCGCTGGAGCACTGGCGACACCATATGCGAGACGCTGATACTGGAACAAACCAAGTGGTGTGTTTACTACTATAATGGCTTTGGCGTTGTCGTCCAACTCCATCTGTAGATACGCATCCTTCAGATCAATTTTTGAAAAATGCTGACCAGAACGTTTTGTATAGCATAAACTTTTACGAGTTGGAAGCGGATACTGCTCGATGTCAATTTGCGAATTGACGGCTTACTTAAAATCGCCACAGATTCGTATTGAACCATCTGTTGTGCTAATACTATGGGTGATGCCCATTGCGAAAACTTGACTGGTTTCCAAATATCCGCATTTGTTAGTCGTTCGGCTTCTTTTTTGAAGATTGGCATTTGTGAAAACGGAATTTGTCGGCTTTTATAAAATTTTAGCACCGCATTTGTTTTTAGATGAATTGAAGGTTTAAACTTTTTAATTGTACCAAGTGCAGGCTCAAATACCTCATTATATTTCCTACAAAGTGCATCTACTCGCTTCATTGATATTTCCGTTACATTTGAAATTTGCTTAATTTCGAATCCAAATTGCACAAATAAGTCCGAACCGAAGAGATTGTCACTTTGTTCGACATCAGCCACTACAATTTGCACTTGTTCTAATTTCCTACCACATTTCACGTTTGTCCAAATTTCGCCCAGCACTGGAATTAACTTATTCCCAAAGCCATATAGTATCCTCGAAGTTGCGCGCAGTTTCGGGCTATTAAGTCTTTTATACGTGTCTAGATTTATTATTGAAATGCTAGCACCAGAATCCATTTGAAATTTTACAATTTGATCAAAAATTTGCAACTTAATGTAACTTTTATTGTTTTCGTGTTCAACACTCCCGGTCACGCTGTTCACTGTATTAATAGTATTGACACGTCGACCTGCTTTTGCTTTATTCTCATCGTTTTTGTGTTGATCATGGCGTTTATTTTGTTTTGCCATGCACACATGAGAAATATGGCCGTTTTTTCCACATTTGTTACATACTGCGTTCCTGAATTTGCAGTTTTGCCGTTCGTGTGTCGTACCACAGCCTGAATATGACTTAAATTTACAGCCTTATCATGTATTTTTAAACGCAAACGCAAACTCAAACGCGACTCAAACGCAATGCGTTTCAAATGAGATGATGGAACTTTTTCGAGTAGACTGCGTATGAGTTTTGAGGAGAAACACAAAGGTAAACAAACTTTACGTAGTCTATCAGACTTCCCCTGTTTGCAGAGCACAAAGAGTTACCATGTATGAAGCATTTTTACAAGTATTTTTTAGGAATCCAATGAATTAGTGCTATAAATGATATATGGCAACAATTTGTACAACAAAAAAACGATCTGACATTTCGCGGGCAATATTTACAAATTGATATTGTTTTTCGTGTGATATTTACATATTAGAAGGTAAAAATTAAAATCAATTAAAAGCGTAAATTATGGCAGCAATATTAATGGTGCGACTACTAGCTCAGCGCCACCGCGAGGAAGAAGATTCTATAGTTCTAAGAAGACGTTTGAGGGATAACTCGGACGTTTTGGATATGTCGGAGCATCTGTAAGTTGTAATATTATTTGTTATTTATGTATATCATTATTTTATTTTATATAATGAACAGGTTTGTGTCGAACTATCGGATGACTAAAGAAGTGTTTGTCGATGTCTTAGAGGAGGTAGCGCCGTGGATGAAAAAAGATTCCAGGAAGACTGCGATTCCGCCGATAATTAGACTGGCTTCCTTTTTGGCTGTAGGGAATAATGAGCATATGGGATCGATGACGCAGTCCAAGGTATCTCAACACATTTCGGAATGTTTAAATATTTTCGAGCGCCACATATGTCCAAAATGGATTCAGTTCGAGATGTCCGAGGAGGAGGAAACTGCTGAAAAATTGAAATTTTACCGGGAATACGGGTTACCGGGTGGTTGGCTGCGTAGACGGTACGCACATCAAAATAATGTCTCCCGGCAATCTCCGGCATTTGTACTATAACCGTAAAGGTTATTATAGTATAAATGCAATGATAGTAAGTATAATAATATTACATACTTAACATAACATATCACAAAATTATACTTTGTCTTAGATTTGCGATTTCGACATGATTGTGCGTTATGTTGACGCTACAATTCCAGGTGCGAATCATGATGCCTTTGCGTGGAAGACCAGTCCGGCAGATGGCATTTTTAAATCGGCATACATCAGTGGAAAAAGAAACACATGGTTGTTGGGTAAGAATTTGTAAAACTCAAATTTATTTAAAATTTAAACTATTTTAAAAATTTCAGGTGATTCAGGATACCAATTGCTTCCGTACTTAATGACACCGTACCGAATGCCTCAGCGCCGCGAAGCTGAGATTTTTAATAAAAAATTGTGCAGAGCACGCAACATCGTAGAGCGCTGTTTTGGTGTCCTGAAAAATCGTTTTCGGTGCATCATAGGAGAAAGGGGTCTGCATTACTCACCGAGGAAAGCGACTAAAATTATAAATGCATGTTGTGCATTGCACAACATATGTATTTTAAAAAAAAAACAACTGGCAGGTTACTGAGGAGGCAATTGAGGAAACCGAATTTCCTGTAGATTGGTCTGCTGAAGACGAGCTGCCTTCAGTTACAGCAATAACCATCCGGGATGAATTGGCATCAGTCTTAAGACCCTAATCACAAGGGTAAAACCAACAACAGTGGTATGTTTGTGTCCGTGCTGTTCCAAGTTGTTTCCATAAATATATATACATACATACGTCTACATATTACATATTTTATTTCCAAGGCGTTTTTATTTCAAATTTCAATTCATTTTTATTCAGTTTTTCTCTTTAAAAAAATATATATGTATATTATATAAATATTTATGTTTATAAATATGTCAAAAAACAAATAAAATTACATTAAAAATATATTATAATAATAAAACAAATTAAATACAAATTTTATTAAAAACAAAAAATTAGATTCAAAGTTTACAAATATGTACACACAATATACATACATATGTATTTACTATTTGGAATTGATATGTATTGCTGTTCCGCTGTTCCAGCGCTGTGGCAATGCGCTCCAGGGAATCACGAATATTTCTGAACAGTGTCGAGTGTTCATGGAGCACAGCAAGGCACTCATCCTCAGATCTTCGGCGAATCGTCGGTATGGGGTGTGGAGAAGGTGGTGTTGCTGGCAGCACAGAAGAAGTTCATCAACTTCTTGCTCCGTTGGGCTAAGGAAGCTGCAATAGGAACGCCCCCCTCCTGTCTTTCTCAACTCAGTAGCGTTTTCTGTTAGTTTTTTCTTTGTCCAACTTTTTAAGTCAGTCCACACCTAAAATTGTAAAGAAATTCATATAACAATAAATACAATATAAATATAATACAATTTCTTCAGTGAAGATTTACCTTCTTCCACTCGACAACTGTTTTTATGGGAGGGCCTAGGCTGTTGAGCAGTACTCCAATAACTCCCCATTCCTTCTACCATTGCTGCTTATTTTGACCAAAAACGGGTGTGTTATTGGTTTCTCTTGTTATTTATAAAATATATGTATTTGGGTTTTTTCCGTGACACTTTTAAGAAAGTTTTATGAACAACTGAAAGTTTTATGAAGAACAGTTGAAAATCACACCAAACGCGAGCATTTTGCAATAGTCTGTTTTGACAGACGATTTCCACGAAATAGCTCATCCATCATACAACAAATACGTAGTGAAGTCTGCAAAGCATGTAAATTACCAACAAAACTGCGTTTGAGTTTGTTTTCGAGTTTCGATTGCGTTTGAGAGGTTTACAGATTTTTCTTTCTCTATTCTTCGAAAAATACGAAAAGCACAAAACAAAACGCGAAATAAAGGCAACCCGAAAAGATACACGATAAGGCTGTTAGGCGAAATTGTATTATTGTTATTGCTCTTTGCTTTGAACTTCTTTTCATGTACTGTGTTCACTGGAATTTCTTTTTCGGGCTTCTGTTCTTTAATAGCTGCAACTGTTTGTTGTTGCTTCAAACGACTCAGCAATTAGCATGACGTCGGCAAGAGTTGGTTGTACTTTTTGTAGCGAAGCAGAGCGTACGGCATCATGTGGCGTGTGTGTGATTATTTGATCTCGAATCATCTCATCCACGAAATTGTAAGAGCAATTCTCTGCAGAGCACTCGAACTTACACTCTCTTGCAAGTTCGCGAAGATTGGCTACATAATCTCTATATGATTGATTCGGGGTCATTTAACGTTTAAAAAACTCATAACGTGCTGCGACAATGTGGCGTTTTGACTGGAAATGTTCAGTTAACTTTCCCGTTAACTGTGTGTATGTTTGTTCGTGCAATTGAACATTACCACACAAATTCCTTAGCAGTTCAAACATTTCTGTGCCGATCCAGGCGAGGAAAAATGCTTTTTGTTTTTACGCTGAAACCACATTATAAGCATTGAAATGCTGCTGCAGTTGTTCCAAATAAGTAGTGGTTATAGGCCGGTTCTGTGACAAAGGAAAAGTGGGAATAAGTGGGAATAAAATTTAGGAGTGTGCCTTTGCTAAAAATTGGGTTGTGTCTTTGCTATAATTTGCTTTTTGTCCTTGCTGAAAGTATAGTTTTAGGGGTTTTTTAAATAATTATTGCATTTTTAGCCATTTAGGATTGTGTCTTGGCTAAACATCTGGTTTTAGGGGTGTTTTATCGGGTAATTTTCACCTTTTAGCCGATAGGTTTGTAACTATGCTATCGTCCACCAGATGGCCATCGTGGATAAGTGCTTTGGAATGTTCATTTAGGCTTGTGTCTGTGATATAGACTTAGGAGTGCCGATCGTTTGCTATACCGAAGTAGATGGCGTTAGTGGGAAGTTTTTAGTGTAGCATACTTTTTTAGTTTTTTTTTTTGTAATTTCTCGGTGTTGGTTATGAAGGTGTGATTTTGTCTTTGGTGTGAATAAATAGGGAAGAGAAAAGCGTAGCATACTTTTTTAGTCTTTTTATGACGTGTGTTTGGTATATCGGTAAAGTGCTATTGTAGAAGTCAGAAGTTTTGCTATGTGGTTGTTGTTGTTGTTATTTATTTTAGGGGATGATTCACTTGCTGTGTGATAGTAGATTTAAAGATCAAGTGTTATGTAAGTATATTATTATAATTTATAACTTATATTTATTTATTTATATATTTATTTATATTTATATATTTATTTATATTTATATATTTATTTATTTATTTATTTATTTATTTATTTATAATTATAATATTTTTTCTTTTTGGATTTTTTAAATTTTGCTATGTGGTTGTTGTTGTTGTTATTTATTTTAGGGGATGATTCACTTCGGCACTTTGATCGCCAGCTGCAACAATCTGGCTCCGAAGTTCTGTGGAATTTCAATTAAATAAAGTCGTAAATTACGGATCGGTTGACATTTTAATGGGATAACCTTTTTTTATCAGCACTTGCACAATGAAGCGTGAGTGTTTGTGTACACAGTAGTAATTTCGGGTCTTTGATCACCTGTTGTGCGATAGTAGGGAAACATGCACGTGTTTGTGGTCGACCTGTTAAGGGATAATCTGCAGGCGGTCGGATGGAATAGTTTTCCTTGCTGTGTGTGTTGTGGTTGTTAATTCATAGACACGTGACAATTTGGGTACGCCGGCCTCCTGCTGTGTGTGTGTGTGTGTGAAAGTGTTTGATTGTTGTATCGCTTCAACAAAGGTGTACTTATCACACTGTTGAGACCTTTTCCCATTCCGTGGGAAAAAAAATATTCAAAGCGTGAACGTGTTTCTCGTTCACATGGAATATGCATGAAATTTTGAACATGATCGTACATGCATTAATTCTATTCTTCGTAAACTCAATATGGTTTAATTTTCGAGGGAAAGCTGTTAGAAAATACTTTTTATACGCTATAAGAATAAAAATGTTCTATCAATATAGATTGGATTGTTGATGAGTAGACATGGACAAAGTAAATATTTCCATATTTTTGAAGCAAGTTCACGAATTTCTAATCAAACAAAAGGAATCATTGTTGGATGAGCATTATGATGAAATTCTGAAATGCTACATCAAACTAAGCCGTTGCGAGCATGAAATTATAATACAATCAAATCATGGACATCATTATAAATCTTGTTGTTGGGCTTCAAACGAATGTTTCGATGGACCAGACACTTGTGCATGCTACATGGTGGAACGTGTTATTTTAAGAATAAATAAATTAATGTTATTGTATTATAGATTAAATAAAATCTAAATCAAATATAAAATTTTTTGTCCAAATAAAAACAAATTTATTTAAAATTTATGAACTATTTATTTATTATATATATATATATATATTTATTTATACATTTTTTTTTTTTTTTTTTAAATCTTAAAGATACATGTTGGTTTCCGGAAAGTCCACCATCACCTCCAGACGAAAATGATCCTCATTTGTCGTCATCACTTTCGTCAAATAGTAGGATCCGTTAGAAAATTCTCTTATAGTCTCGTCGCTGAGGTTGTTGAATCTTGGCGGCAGAAAAACGATGCTGTCGTCCACTTCCATTAGAATCCGCTCGCCATATTTGGTTTTGGTTTTGCGAACAGTTTTTATGCCGTAGCTTCTATTCGGCTCCATGTTTTTAATACTCAGCACTGTCTTCAATGTATAGTTCCTCTCGTTGAATTCTTCCAAGGTGGTAAAGGAATATGATAACTTCTGCATTGCTGACATTCTGTTTTGTTTTATCTACAACGACTAAATTGTTAGAGGCAAGGAACGTATTATTTATACATTTTTTAATTTGAGTAAAAAAACAATGGAAACAGAACTGAAATTGGGTGAGAAACAAACAACACACACCACCAAAATGTTATGTGTATGGAGAAGCGAGATAAACAGTGAAAAAACAACTCATGTGAGATTGAAAGGAGTGAAACAGCCCTTCGTACAGTATTTAGTTCTCCTGAATTCTACCTCAAAATAAATAAAACTCAATTTGATTTTCTGCTCAAATATAATAAAACAATCTTTATTGAGTATTTTTAGTGATATTATATAGGAATTCTAGACATAAATGACCATAAATTATAGGTATTGTAATTTTGATGTTGAATATAGTTGTAGCGTATGTTCTCTCCCATATACTTTATAACTTCTTGTGGTGGTTATAAATTTCCAAAGCTATCAAAATATTCCTTAATTTTTCCGTTCTTATAATACGCTACCCAGTGAGTACCTGGACCGCTCGATGAATCCAGATTGATAATTCCACATTCTGTCTGCCGTACACATTTCGGTAGGCTATCTCTCATGAAAACACCTCTAAAATGTGGCAATTGTTTTGCATGCTCCATCAAATCGATGTCTGTGAGCGGTCTTCTGGGTAGCTTTCTTAAAGGTTTTTTGATTGCGGGCTATAATATAAACCTAATCCCTTCTTGTATGGCTTCAGATATAAACCTTTGCCCACAGTTATTTCCTCCATCACTTTATTATGGCGACTTGCTTCATTCAGTAATTCTCTACCAACTTGTGCAGCATTAATAGCTTTAAAGATCGCAGATCGTCCAGATGCTAAACCTCCAAGAGCTCCAAGTGCAGTCAAGACTGGCACCAGTGGTAGAAACCCTCCTTTTTTCGGTAAGGGTATAATACGAGGTATCTCAATTGATGCTTTCTTTTTTCTAAAGGATTTGTTTACTACTTTTCGTGCAATTTTAATAGCGCTGCGAATATCGTCTGGTTTTTGTTGATTAATAGTCCTCATAGCGTTTTTTATAGCATTAGTGAACAATTTTTTCGTACATTTTCGTTTAATTGTTTTCTTTATTTTCTTAATATTCCTGAGTGTGTTCCCCATACCTAATTTAGTCTTAGCTTTCATAGCACTCGCAACTAACCAGGCGTTTTTTCTCTCTGAAAAACCTTTGTCTTTGGATTTTGCGCTTTTCCAAGCGTTTTCTTCCAATATTTTATCAGCAATGTGTCTTTTATTGAGATCCTTAGTTTGAGAATAAGCAATATCGTGCTCTCTGCACGCAGCATCTAATGAATTAATTCCTTTATCGCCTCTTGCTAAACGTTTTTCTAACTTAGTTCCGGGGCCGCAGAATTGATAACCAGGTAAATGAAGTTCAATTGGTAGTGCATCTATTAAATTATTTATTAAACCTTTTCCAACTGCAGATGGCTTTCGACTAAAACTCTTTTTATAAAATACAACCATTTTATATCTTTTCAATTAAATAGTTGCGATAGAAATGAATATAAAGGGCTGATGCTTCCGCTTATATATCAATTGCTAAAATGCGTTTCGTTAAACAAGACAAGAATATCATTGTTAAAAATTTAGATTTGTCGACTAATAAATCATCACATGTACGACACAGTTCATTGCTGCCGAATTCCATACGAGGGCTACTTGTTGGTCCCTCAAATTGTGGAAAGACCAACGTCATGTTGAGTCTAATAGAGAGTCCGAATGGATTAAAGTTTGCCAATATATATTTGTATTCAAAGTCATTATATCAACCAAAGTATGAATACTTGAAGAAATTATTAGATCCGATAAAAAACATAGGCTTCTATACATTTTCCGAAAATGAAGATGTTTTAGAACCAAATGAAGCTAAAAGCAACTCTATTATGATATTCGATGATGTCGCATGTGAAAAACAAAATAATATTCGAGCATACTTTTGTATGGGTCGACATAAAAATATTGATAGTTTTTACTTATGCCAAACATATACACGAATCCCTAAACATCTGATACTTGATAATGCGAATTTAATAATTATGTTCAAACAAGACGAAATGAATATGAAACATATTTACGGTGATCATGTGGGTACAGATATGTCATTTGAGAAGTTTTCAAATATATGCAGAGAATGTTGGAAAGATAAATATGGATTCTTGGTTATAAGTAAAGACGATCCAATTGATGGCGGGCGTTATAGAAAGGGATTTGATAATTATATTCTACTATAAAGTATAACTATAAAGCCACATGCATCCTTCTATTATCTATTAGTACTTTATATGACTTCAACCTCATCATAGATCCGATCAACCTCATCATAGATCTGATCAACCTCATCAAAAGCTGTTCGACCTCATCAAAAGCTGTTCAAAAGCTGATTAAAAGCTGTTCAAAAGCAGTTCAAAGCTGTTCAAAAGCTGTTCAAAGCTGTTCAAAGCTGTTCAAAAGCAGTTCAAAGCTGTTCAAAAGCTGATCAGAAGCAGTTCAAAGCTGTTCAAAAGCAGTTCAAAAGCTGTTCAAAAGCAGTTCGACCTCATCGAAAGCAGTTCAAAAGCTGATCAACCTGATACATTAAGAATCACAGGAGAGCGCAATGGATGAAAAAGTACTTAAGGACATCATAAAGACTAGAAATGTATTAAAGAAAAAATTTAATAGTTTAAAATTAGATGAAGCTGATATGGAGAAAAGATTAGAAGAAACATTTAGCCCCATCACAAAACCTCTAAAAGAAATAGTTAAACAATCTAAATCAAATGATAAAATCAACAAAAACAATATCTCAATCAATAAGAAAGAACTTTTCCTAAAAACCAGCACACCGTTTAAAGTAAGAAATGAAAATCCATTCAGAGATGAGACTGCAAACACTATTACTGAGAGTAATGATGATGATGACGAAGAAGATCCCTTTTTCTCGCAAATGGATTCAACAGCAGATGCTAGTAAATCGTCTAGTAATATATCACATTTATATGAATTGGAAAAGCAGGATAAGTTAGATACTCTATATGGACCACATAGAGGCTCAGATGGTAAATGGAGAATTGGTAATAAAACTTTTGAAGTAGATGACAACAAAATATCTATTTCTAATCATAATTGGAACTTAACATCAGGTTTGTCTGAACTATTATTCCAAAAGAAACCTAAAAATTATGACAATGCAGATCTACAAATGTACAAACAAATTTTAAATACTACAAATGCTCATAAACGCAATTATAGCTCAACTAAGCAAAACATGGGGACTAGAGCATCCAAATACAAAATAATAAAAAAGTTATTCAATGAGAATAAATTTTCAACATCATCACACAAAGGAAGCGGTTTAATGAGTGTTAATAAGCACAAGCCAAATTATATCTATTGGGATGATCCAAATGAGTTGGTAGATAGGCTAAGATTATTAGTATCATCTGAATCTGCTGGTCACAACAATCATAATAATGAAGTAGTATCAATAATTGAAGAACTTAGGGAAGCAGATATAATTGTATAAATGCTATATACAATAACAGAAAATAATATTCGTAAAATGAGCGTTGACAAGTTCGGTCATTATTCTCAGCAAGGTGAAAATCAATTAAAATTAAAAAGAAATATTCTAAACACTTTAGGCCTTAATGTGGACTATGATAGAAATGTAAACTTCCAGAAAAGGCGCTTAAAAAATGTTGGAGAACCTAAAGAGGAATGTGATGCTGTTACAAAAGCATTTGTGGTTGAAAGTCTAAATCAGATTACCTCGAAAATTCAAGAAGAGAACTCATTAATAAACGAAAATATTTACAAGGAATTCAAACAGATCTACACAATAATTCAAAGCATACACGGATTCTTAGACGTAGAGTTCAAAAGAATTAAATCTATTGATATAGATAATACATCTTTAGTATTACCAACTGATGACTAATATTAGCATATGATGTAATACCTGCAGAAAAAAAAGTTACATTTTATAAAATAGTTTTTAAAATAATAATCTTAAAATGAGCGTTGACAAGTTCGGTCATTATTCTCAGCAAGGTGAAAACCAAATAAAATTAAAAAGAAATATTCTAAACACTTTAGGCCTTAATGTGGACTATGATAGAAATGTAAACTTCCAGAAAAGGCGCTTAAAAAATGTTGGAGAACCTAAAGAGGAATGTGATGCTGTTACAAAAGCATTTGTGGCTGAAAGTCTAAATCAGATTACCTCGAAAATTCAAGATGAGAGCACATTGCTAAAGGAGTCCATCCACAGAAATATTGACCAGAATAACATAAGACTACGAGAGGAAAACGCATTGCTAAAAGACAATATTTACAAAGAAATCACAAGTATACGAGAGGAAAACGCATTGCTAAAAGACAATATCTACAAAGAAATCAATCATATACGAGAGGAATACACAGTACTAAAGGAAAATATTTTCAAAGACATTAATCATATCTTCACAATAACTCAAAATACACGCAAATACATAGAGGAATTAAAAAAGAAAGCTAAAATTTAGAAGTGGAAAAAGGAAAAAGAAAGACAGCAAATGTCGATGAAGAGAGGTTTAGTGGAAGAGCTTCACAAGCAAGCTCGTAAGAACTTTAAGCGAAGGCGAGTAATAACCAAAGGAATAGATGATCTCTGGCAGGCAGATTTAGTGGAAATGGCTAATTATTCCACATCTAATGATGGATATCGTTTTCTTCTTACCGTAATCGATACATTTTCAAAATTTGCTTGGGCTATAGCACTAAAAACTAAAAACTCTGCTGATGTTAGTAAAGCTATGGATAAAATATTAAAATTTGGACGAATACCAAAAAATCTACAAACCGATGATGGTAAAGAGTTCTTCAACAATCAATTTAAAAATTTGATGACGCAATATCACATCAATCATTACTCAACATATAGCATATTAAAAGCTTCAATCGTTGAACGTTTCAACAGAACCCTTAAAGGTATGATGTGGAAGGAATTCAGCTATCACGGATCATATCGATGGATTGATAATTATAAAAATTTAGTTGACAAATATAATGCTAAAATACATAGAACTATTAAAATGGCTCCTGAGAATGTTAACGCTTCCAATGAAGCCTCTTTATTAAATACTGCATATAATAACTTGAAAATTTTCAATAAACCGAAATTCCGCAAGGGTGACTTTGTGAGAATCAGCAAATATAAGCACATTTTTGAGAAAGGCTATACACCGAACTGGACAACAGAAATTTTCAAAATAAAGACTATACAAATAACGAATCCAACAACATATATTTTGGAAGACTATCAAGGCAATTCTGTTAAAGGCGGATTCTATGAAAGTGAACTGCTGAAGACAAGATACCCCAACACATACCTCGTTGAAAAAATTCTCAAAACCAAAGGAAGCAGATGTCTTGTTAAATGGTTAGGCTTTTCGAATGATCATAACTCTTGGATTAACAATAATGCTATACTATAAAAATTCATTGTTTTTTTTTATATATATGTATTTTGTATTTTAGAATTAAATACAAATTTTTTAAATAAAACCATATTCTTAATGTTTTTAATTTCATTTCTTTATTAACATTCGAGATGTCTATAACACTTACTCTGAGCGGTAACGAGTCAGTTCTTACGGCCGATTACTTTCCACCAATAGAATTGGACAGAAACTATGTGTGTGGTCTCGTTGATTTCCACAGCTACAATTCTATACCTAACGTTGATGTTGACAACAATTTGTTTCACATAGGTAATCACATCATTGAAATTCCAGTTGGTTCATATGAGCTCGATGATATTGCTGATTATATTAAAGAGGAATATACTAGATTAGAAGCAGCTGAAAGCCTAAAAAATATTTGCAAATCGCAATACACTTCAAGCAGTTGTAGAATCCAGCAAAGATATAATTTATTTTAATAAGGGGCGCACAATTGGTTCATTGCTGGGGTTTAGTAATATTGAGTTGGAAGCAGGAAAATCACATGCATCAGACCTACCTTTGAATATAACGAATATATCTGCGATACACCTTGAGTGCAACATTGTGGTCGGTTCATATATTAACAACGAACCAGCGCATACAATTCATATGTTTGCAGTGATGGTTAGTTCTGGATATAAAATAGACGAAATTCCGAAAAATGTCATCTATTTACCAGTAAACACCAAACAGATAAGTTCGGTTACAGTTAAGGTTGTCGATCAAAGCGGAAAATTAATTAATTTTTGTGGAGAAACAATAACTCTAAGACTTCATTTAAAACCCATCGACAAATATGATTATTTACAATAAAAACACACTCATCCATGAATCTTCAATCATTCCTACATTGACGGTTGAACAATCAAGATTAAAGGATCCTCAATCAACAAATAAAGGCAAGACATTAACAACGAACAACAAAAAATTTTTAAAATCGCTGGGACTTGTATTAAAACAGAAATAATGAGTGGTATACTAACTGTTACACAAAAACCGATTTACGATGATAGTATTATTAAAAAAGATTATCACAGCTATTCACCGTATTTGCAATCATTTAAAAACAACGATGAAATTAGAATTTCAATTCAAAACCAAGATCTCTATGTTTTGCCCAGTGAGAGTTATATTTATATCGAAGGATTTGTCACTTTAGAAAATGGAACACTATCAAAAAATGGTAAACTGAGAAATAATTTCCTTGCATATCTGTTTGATGAGATTCGCTATGAGCTTAATGGTATGGAAATTGATCGCACCCGACATTTGGGTATAACAACTGCAATGAAGAATTATGTTTCTCTGAACACGAATGAGAGCAACATGTTGATAAATGCCGGATGGTTTTTTGATGAAGAACTGGAAGTAAAAAGCGGATATTTTAATTTCTGTATGCCGTTAAAAAATCTACTTGGATTTGCTGAAGACTTTAATAAAATTCTGGTAAATTCTAAACATGAGCTAATTTTATCACGCTCCAAGTCAGATGAAAATATTGTATACTCGGTTGTTGCAAATGAAAAATTAAAATTACAACTAACAAACATCACATGGAAAATTACGCATATAAAATTGGCTGATTATACAAAATTGAAAATTTTCAAAACCATTCAGAGTGCACAACCTTTAACAATATCATTTCGCAGTTGGGATTGTCATTTTAATCCTTCTCTTACTCAAGGAACCAATCATTTGTGGAATGTAAAGCTAGCAGCACAAAATGAGAGACCACGCTTTATTCTGATTGCCTTTAGGAGAGATAACAATTTTAAGCATTGTGATTTAACCGATATAAAAGTACATCTTAACTCGGATACGTATCCCTATGATGATCTTAATCTGAAATTCGACAGTGATCGTTATGCTATCCTATATGATATGTATGCTAAATTTCAACAAAGTTATTTTATGCGTGAACCCCAACCTCTGCTCCTGCGTGAACAATTTAAAGATGAAGCTCCGATAATTGTTTTGGATGTAACACATCAGAACGAAGCAATAAAAACTGGACCTATTGATATTAGGATTGAATTCAAAACATTGAAGAACATTCCGGCTGGAACATCTGCATACTGTGTGCTCATCCATGATAGAATCTTTGAATATACTCCAGTCACCGGCGAAATTAAGAAAATTATCTAAGTTGCTTCAAACTAACATTATATAAACTTTTCCAACTTCTGTACGATGTCATGCATACTCTGAAAATTGTACCTTAAAATGTATTAGTCCTAAGAAATTGCATCCATTTTGAAATAAAAGAAATATTTTAAAATTTAAATATACATGTGTTTTTTTTTTACAAATTTGTTTTATATACAAATTTTTGTTTGAGTTGATGAGGAATTAAATATGTAGTATATACATATATATTTGTTTTTATTTACAAATTTTAGGAATTAAATATGTATATATATTTGTATTTTATTTATACATTTATTTTTTTTTTAGGAATTCAATAAATACATTTGTGTTTATTTATAAATTTTGTTTTGATTTGATGAAGAAATTTTAAAAATCTAAATCATCAAAAAATGCCTCATCATTGCTTAAATCTAAGTCATTAATTAAACCTATCTTATAATGGCCCCACGCATAAGTGTGGATGCCATCTACCTTAATATAACGCTTATCATCTATTGCACTTAAAGCTATCTTACGTATATGTTGAGTATATATTTCATGGAGCTTAGATCTAAATATATACATGTCTCCATAAATTATACTCTTATTAACTAAACAATGCTTATAGTCACTAAGACTTAACTTATCTAAAACAGTGGCCTTTACACCTTTGGCCTTCTTAATAGGTCTGCAGTCAAAAACATCGATGGAATACATTTTTGAGCGCAGACCTACAAATTCCTTCATAATTTTTCCTTTATTCTCGTCTTTCATCATACCCAGAACCTTGGCATTTTTCTGCGGTATATGGAAAGAATTGTTGGAGGGATATTCGGAAGTATCGAATTTCGAATCGATATCATCCCGAATATCAACATAAAAATCATCGCAACGAATCGAGTAAATAAAGGAGTCTGTGTCCATATAATTTAGCTTGAGGTTTGTTGCGAATTTAGGCTTCATGTAATCATAGTGTAAATCATACATTTTCCACTTTGACAACTCTAACACAACAAACCCCAAGTAAATTGGTTTATTATAGACTGATCGAGCTCTACTCATTTGAATTGCCACCATATCTTCAGTGAAGTATGATACACTGTGAAAATTGGGCTTAGCAATCAATGCGCGAGCTCCTAAACGTCTTCCTCTACTCTCCCATTCAGTTGCAATTTTTACATCTTTCCTCTTGTCAACATTTTCCATCGTCTTTCCATATACGGCATTATTCAATAATTTGAAGAAATTTTTCTCAAAATTATTCTTAGCCGAGGTTCTATGGTGAGTTTTGAGATCGATATACTTTAACCAACAGCTTTAACCAACAAGACTGTTTATACTTTAAAACTCTATGGATCTTAGCAAGCTTTAAACCATTCTTAAGACATTGCTGAAGATTCTGATAGTGAATTGTATAAGCAGTCTTGTCGGTTAAATCAGTTATCAGCTTCGCAAATTTACCATTTGGAGATTTTTTATTTTCTGCGCAAAATGGTAAATCATTGTGAGCGTCATGCAACTTAGCTGGATAAATTAAATCCACTTCCAGAATATAGCCGAAAGATGAATTTTCGGGGATTGATTGTACATCAAATTCTTCAGCATTTTGAATCCACTCAAAACCACCATAAGGAAGATATTGCGACATTGCCCAGCCATATAAGTTATTGGCATCCAAATACATCAAATATTCTGATGGCTTATTGGAATCATAATCCACCATATATTTGTTATTAGCCTTTGAATGCCTCTTAGAGCACTGGACAATGCCACCCCTTATACTTTTCTGTACGAACATATACATGTCTATATCCGTAAACAACTCTAGTTCTATTTTAGTGGTTTTCAGCATGGCATCCCAGGATAATCCTGGGGCAGTATAATACTGGCATGGATCCAACTCATAAATATTTTTACAGACTTTCCTGAAATTTTCAAAAATGTCTGTTAAAATAAGAACATCTGTTTTCAGATATAAAAGCATGTAGTCGTTAAGAGTTTGACAATTGAATGTTTGCCAAACCTTAACGGCGTGTTCATAGTCGTCAACCGAACATTGCTTGTTTGTTAAGCGACTGAAGAATTCCTCTCGACAAGGAAGAGAAGTTTCTTCAAGTCGCCCTAATGAATTTAGGTATTCATATGGGAATACACCTTTTCTTTTTAAAAGACTAAATTCATTATTGCTTGGATACATTTGGTGGATTGTGTGGAAGTCTGACGCTGTTAAATTTGATGCCAGGTCATCCAAACTTGCGGCCATAAACCGGAAGGAATCTAAAAATCTTAGCTCAATTGTCTTTTTCTCGCTAACTCTGATATGCTTTGAAAGAGAGACGTATAACTCCTTGTTCATAGGAATCACATTTATATCCCCATCAATTAAATTTAATTCCTTGATGAACAAATGACAGTCATACCCGGAAAAATTATGAAAGAATATGGGGACAAAACTAGCAATTTGGAATTGTAGGTTACAGCTGTTGTGTGCTGGACCCCTATAGTCGCCAGTATGGTGACAATGATCCGCCACTCTGTCTGCACCCAATTCCAAATTGCAAATATGACAGTTTTTGCATTGACTCTGATGCATTGACTGCTGAGGAGTTAAGGAGGCCATCGGTTTTATAACACTCAAATACTTATAATATACATCTAAAATATCCCTAACTAAAAATTCTACGAATTTTGTGGGAGCATCCTCCCCCGAATAAATTACAAATCTACTTAACCTATTATCATAACTACAATGAATGTTATAGCTAAAGGCCACTGGTATATGCTTACTAACTAAATTATTACTATTACTACTACTATCTACACTACTTAAAATACATTCGAAGTCTGCATAGACAACGAATGGGACTAAGAGCTTACGCTCATGGTTCTTAAATGCTATGGTCGCCCTATTCTGCTCGGGCATAACTGTGACGACCTTATTACAGTTATGCCTGCCCATGATGTCGCCGCTTCTGGAGTACTGCAGGCAGCTGTTGCAGAAATGTGCTGCATGGTCATTATGCGTCTGTTGGGAGCGTGCCAGTCTATTGACATAATGTAAAATAAAAGAGAAAAAAAGATATGTGTATAAATATAACGCAATATATTCTTATAAGCAAATTTTATTGGAAAACAGAAAGAAATTTAAAAACAAAAAAGAGAAATATTTATAGGATTTTTATTTTTAACCTACCTTGAAATATTTTTAATCCACACATAGTGGGATCGTTCCATGTCCTGAATAAGAAGCATGTTGACGTGATATTTTTTTTCTGCGTTGGTGCTATAGTATGGGCCGACTATAGCACTAATATCTTCGTCAAACCCGAAAACATTGACACTTATATCTGACACTTTGAGTGCTAGCGGAAATGCTAAACACCCAAAGTTTACAACCATTCCATTAGATAGACTTATCTCGCTATCTTCAATATTCCGAATGTTGTAATTTTGGGGCCTTCGTGGGTTGTGATGGACGGTAGGGCTCAGCACTGCAATCACTGCCCATTTAAAACAATAAACATCGTTGTTTTGGATGTTGATACAGGCATGCTTCTTATTCAGGACTGCTGGTAGTGGGATATACGAGGAGCCCTTCAATGCCCTGTATTGGTTTATGTTCACTTCTAGATGAGATATCCGCGACAGGCTCCAGCCACTGTCTCGCTCTTGAAATTCGCTTATCTTTTTCCCTAATCTAGCGAACATCTCATCTAGGACTGGCATTATTTGCTCCTCCAGCTGAACTATCGTCATCTTGGTCTGAAATGATTTCAAGTCCACAATCATTTCAGCGTCAGTTGTGATTTTAACAAACTCACAAAACATCTCCAAGTTGAACTTATACGATATGTGCTTCTCAAGGCTAATCTGTAGCTCTCGGCACATGTCGTCTTTTCCGTTCTGGAAAAATGTTTCCGGCACAAGGGTACCTTCATGCTTATTTTCATATATGAAAGATTCTATTCTTTCATTGAAGGTACCCTTTAAATGTTTCAAACTGCTGTTTGTGGACACACAGCAGTTTTTCTTGTGCCTGTTTGTTCTGACGTGATAGGACCAATTCTTTGCAGATACATTTTCCTTACATCCTGCGCAGTAGGATGTTGTAGTGCTTTGAATTGTCCTCAGTTCAGCTGAAGTACCAGCTCCCACGTTGCATTGCATTGTCTTTACGCACTTATGTGCTTGCAACATGTAATTGCGTTTAAACTTTCTTTTGCAATCATTGCATTCTAAGAGTTTCTCCTCATGCATGGCCTTAGTGTGCCGAACTAAATTGTATTTTGCTGTAAAGCAAGTGGCACATATTTTGCATACGAATTGCATTTTTTAAAATTTTGATATATGTGTATATATATACTCGTGTGTGTGCGAATTTCAATTCTAAAAATAAACATAAAAAAATAAAAAACTAAGTAAATAAAAATATATAAATGAATATAAATATATTATAAACTATAATAATACACATACACATTATTTGAAAAAGAAAAAAATGAAATTAAAACAAAAAGAAATTCACAATATGTATTCGAAAATATCTTCGACAAATAGCTAATTAATTAAATTAACTATTAAAAATATAAAAGTTTAAAAACCACGAAAAATGTTAAAAAAAAATATAAAAAGTAAAATTCTAAAAAACTTACAAATATAACAGAAAAAATTTAAATAATAACTTCTAAAGATATTAAAACGAAAAATAATTAAAATAAACAATTTTAAATAATATATAAAAACGAAAAATAATTAAAACAAACAATTTTAAATAATATATTAAAACGAAAAATAATTAAAACAAACAATTTTTTACAAATATATAAAGAGGAAAAATAATTACACAAAAAAAATTAAGATAAAACAAATTTACAATATGTATTCGAAAATAAAATGGACAAATATATTAATTAAATTTACTATTAAAAATATAAAAAGTAAAATTCTAAAAAAGTAACAAATATAAATGAAAACATTTAATTAATATACTTCTAAAGATATTAAAACGAAAAATATTTAAAACAAACAACTTTTAAAAATATATAAAAACGAAAAATAATTAAACAAAAATTAAAATTAAACAAAAATTATAAAATAACCAATAAAAAGAACTATATGTAAACAAAAAGTCGAAAAAAAAAGATATGTGTGAGCATATATGAAAAATTATAAGAGAAAAAAAAAATTTATTGAATCCTAAACAAAAAAATTTTTCCCTATTAATTGTATCGTACCCTGACAGAATCTGATTTTGTCAGGGGCTAGATAACAATACCTTTTTGTTATAGTGGCGGTTAGGTTCCACCAATGAGTATGGCGATCAGATGTCAACCAAAGTGTATGGAACGGGCACCTTTCAGTACCCAGTTCCGCGAGAAAACGTTACTCACCAAGTGAATGTCGGATTCTGACTTGCTCCTGAAATGTAGCATCTATTTATACGAAAAAATCGTTCGCTAGATTCGAAAATGGAAATTATTTGTAAACACCTGCACACGTTGAACATTTTTTTTCCCACGGAAAGGGAAAGGGTCCCCAGAATGTGATAAGTGCACCTTTGTTGAAATGATACAACAATCACACACTCACATACAGCAGGAGGCCAGCGTACCCAAACCGATCATGCTGCATAGTGCAGCTGGCGATAAAAAAGGTTGATGTGGGTTGCTATAAATTAACAATAAATACCACAAACACACCGCAAGGAAAACTCCTACAACAACAGCTTCGAGTATCCCATCCGTCCGCCTGTAGATTATCCCCTAAAAGGTCAACCGACCCGTAATTTACGACTTTTTTTAATTGAAATTCCATAGAACTTCGGGGCCAGAATGTTGCAGCTGGCGATAAAACGATAAATGATAATGGTGCATTTTCATGCGTGTACAAACCCGTGCATTTTTCCCTACTATCGCACAACAGGTGATCAAAGACCCGAAATTACTACTGTGTACACAAACACTCACGCTTCATTGTGCAAGTGCTGATAAAAAAAGGTTATCCCATTAAAATGTCAACCGATCCGTAATTTACGACTTTATTTAATTGAAATTCCACAGAACTTCGGAGCCAGATTGTTGCAGCTGGCGATCAAAGTGCCGAAGTGAATCATCCCCTAAAATAAATAACAACAACAACAACCACATAGCAAAATTAAAAAAATCTAAAAAGAAAAAATATTATAATTATAAATAAATAAATAAATAAATAAATATAAATAAATATATAAATATAAATAAATATATAAATATAAATAAATATATAAATAAAATAGAAATATAAAATAATTTATTAATTATAATAATATACATACATAACTCTTGATCTTTAAATCTACTATCACACAGCAAGGAAATCATCCCCTAAAATAAATAACAACAACAACAACCACATAGCAAAACTTCTGACTTCTACAATAGCTTAGCACTTTACCGATATATGTACGAAACACACGTCATATAAAAACACTAAAAAGTATGCTACGCTTCTTGCTTCCCTATTTATTCCCACCAAAGACAAAATCAAAAAATTCATTCCCAGCACTGAGAAATTATCAAAAAAGACTAAAAAAGTATGCTACACTAAAAACTTCCCACTAACGCCATCTACTTCGGTATAGCAAATGATCGGCATTCCTAAGTCTATATCACAGACACAAGCCTAAATGAATATTCCAAAGCACTTATCCACGATGGCCATCTGGTGGACGATAGCATAGTTACAAACCTATCGGCTAAAAGACAAAAATTACCCGAGAAAACACCCCTAAAACCATATTTTAGCAAAGACACAATCCTAAATGACTAAAAATGCAATAATCATTTTAAAAACCCCTAAAACTATACTTTCAGCAAGGGCACACAGCAAATTACAACCCAATTTTTAGCAAAGACACACTCCTAAATTTTATTCCCACTTATTCCCACTTTTCCTTTGTTCTTGAACCGGCCTATAACCACTACTCAAATACAGCTCCCACGTCTGGTGCTCTTTGGAATAACTATGAAACGGTGGCACGACTGCATGGCTGCTACTCGCGCCGCCAACCTGAGTTTGAAGAATTGATTCCATCCACTTATTCTGCTGCTGGAGCAAACTCTTTGCAAATTCTTGTTGTTCACTTAGCAGTTTTTTCATCAATTCACTTTCGGTAGCCATTCTCGTTTTGTTTTATCCTCGTCGCCAATTGTTTTAACTAAGCAAGTAAATAAGTCATAGTGCTGTTTGAGTTGAGGGGTTTTACTGAGCCTTTCCTCAGACTTGAGAAATTGCTTCATAGCTATTTGACGGGAGAAACTTAGCGGTGTCTCAATGGGAAAACTGCTTTTAAAGGGTAGGCTTACAATGTACCGACCGCTTATATCTCTTTTGGTAGTTTTCGCGAAATTTTCCTCACAGAATTTTTCAGAGGGGGATACAAACTGCTTCCTGTGAAGTTCCTCCACCTCCCAAAAACGTTTGAACTGTCGTTCGAGCGATACTTCATTGAAGAAAGCAACTCTTTTGGTTGCCACCGACGGAATCGTTGTCGAAGAAATTGGGCCGGTGAGTATCCATCCGAATACTGTTTGTTGGGCGATTAATGAGCCAAGCACATTTTTTCGGACGCTTCCCAGTATAATGGATGGGTATAGATCAGCGCCAATGAGAATATCGATCTGGTCGCTCTTATAGAAGTTGCGGTCGGCCATTTTGGTTTTTGGCAAATTCTTGAGTAGGGATTTATGGAGTGAAAAATTGGGTAGGTTACCCGTGAGGTGAGAGAGCACCAATGCTGTAGCATGCACTCGAAATTTAGGGTCATGCGGAGCGCTGAGTATGAACTCGCATGATTTTGTCACCCTTGCGGCGACTGTCTCGTTGAGACCAGACACGTGTGCATTCACAAACTGCAATGGTATCCCAAGACGCGTTTGAATTCGCTCAGAAATAAAGGATATTTCTGAACCTGGATCTATTAACGCTCTGACGGTATATTCAATCTCGTGAAAACAAATATTTACCATTGCTGTTCGTAATAGCATCTTTTTGGGGCTTGTGGCAAAACACACTTGATGCCTTTCTGTTTGAGGGAGGCTAGTGGACTGTATGGAGGTAGACTGTGCCTGATCTGAAGGCTTGGACTGACTTGGGCGCGAGCTTTTTGGGTTGGGATTGTAACTCGGAGAGGTAACCGCCTTCTCGCGATGTAACAGGGTGTGGTGCCGACTTTGGCACGTGGCACAGTTGTACTTACTTATACACTACTTTACCGAATGAGACCTCGATAAACAATTAAAGCAGATACCTTTTTTCTGGGTCAAGTCAATTCTTTGATGGATTGACATCTTTAGAAACCGCGGACAGGACCGTAAACCATGTTGTTGCTGAGGGCAGACAACACAATTACGATGGGACACGTTGAGTTGAAACGCCTGCCTTTAAGATCGTGTAGACTTTCCAAGGTTTGGAAGCGGCTCGTGAGGAATGAGTCTAGCTCGCTCCACGAAGAAATCGAGAATTTGCCCTTGATGGACTGCTCCCACAGAGATAGAGTGGCGTCCGGAAATTTTGTCGAGCACAAGTAAACGATGATAGCATCCCAACTTGATGTGTCAAACCCCGTGGGATTCAAAAGCGGACAGAGCATTATTAATATCGCGTTGGAGTTCCTTAATTTCACTTCCCGGCTCTTTGGTAATGTTGGGTAAATGAAAAAGGGCCTTTAATTGCGAATTGAGGAGTACACGCTTGTTCTCGTATCAGTCGGCGAGATTTTTCCACGCTTGAGCAAACCCTTCGTTCGTAAGCGGTGACTTCTGAACGATATCTTTTGCTTCGCACTTGGTCTTTTTATTTAAGTGGAAAAGTTTTTCCACAGGAGAAATACGCGGGTTATGAATGTAGATTGCCGTAAACATGTCGCGAAATGATGGCCAAAGCAGATAATCGCCATGAAAAATCTCAGTGTCGCACGGCGGAAGGCTTATATTGTACCCGGAGGACGGCTGCTCCACCTGAGTGACTTGGGTTTCACATTCTTTTGGTGGTTGGGTCAAATTGTATTTCAGTTCTCCGATTGCGCCTGCACATCGTACGAACACCGAATAGCACTGACTAGAAGAGACTGGCTAGAAGAGACTCATATGCGCCTTTGATGAGAGTCCACTGGGACTTCAATTCATCGGCCTGAACCTCAAGAGTGAAATCCTTTCGCGCTATGCCAGCGAATTCCGCCTCGGATTCGGTTAACCTATCGGCCAGGCGTATGAATATGTTGAGATGAGTCATATTGCAATCAGACGGACTCTTCAGTACTTTTTCAAGTACTTTTTCTTCAAGACTTTTTCGGTGAAGACCTTTTCGTAGGAGACTTTCTCGGCATGAGAACCCGACGGACTTGTGCTTTGCAAGGTGAAGGAAAACGCAAATGGAGACGCAGAACGCACTTAACGCACACTGCAGTTAACGTGCGAGAAACTGAAACGTTGGCGCGCGAACCACCTCGATTGAGTCGTAAAAAGTTAAAACCGAAAAGTTTATAACTACTAAACCACACGAGATATTGCGCAAGAAACTGAGACGTAGGCGCGCGAACCACCTCGATTGAGTCGTAAAAAGTTAAAACCGAAAAGTTTATAACTACTAAACCACACGAGATACTGTGCAAGAAACTGAGACGTAGGCGCGCGAACCACCGCGATTGATTTGTAAAAAGTTAAAACCGAAAAGTTTATAACTGCTAAACCACACGAGATACTGCGCAAAAAACTGAGACGTAGGCGCGCGAACCACCTCGATTGAGTCGTAAAAAGTTAAAACCGAAAAGTTTATAACTACTAAACATCACGAGACACTGCGCAAGAAACTGAGACGTAGGCGCGCGAACTACCTCGATTGAGTCGTAAAAAGTTAAAACCGAAAAGTTTATAACTACGAAACCACACGAGATACTGCGCAAGAAACTGAGACGTAGGCGCGTGAACCACCTCGATTGAGTCGTAATAAGTTAAAACCGAAAAGTTTATAACTACTAAACCACACGAGATACTGCGCAAGATACGGAAACGTAGGCGCGCGAACCACCCCGATTGATTTGTACAAAGTTAAAACCGAAAAGTCTATAACTACTAAACTACGCGAGATACTGCGCAAGCAACGGAAACGTTAACACCACGCGAGCTGCCTTGCTAACACTGACTTCTCGTTGAGAATTAAAAGAGGTGCGCGAGGAGCGCTACACAGAAAATTCTGTGTACTCCAAATACTCAAAGCCGCGCTTGAGTACTATAATCAATTACGCGTATTATATTTGAGTATTTAAGTATTATAATCAAAAATCGCAGAATTACGATAGCACTTAAAAACGCAAGGCTACTCACTCCAATCCTTTGTTAATCCGGCTCCGTAGAACCACATATTTGGGTTAGGATCCTTAAGTAGATAGCCGAGTTGCAGTATTCCAATAAATTCCAAAGAGATTTCTAATTTAAATAGTTTCTTTATTTCAATGAATGGCGATACCAAAAAACACGTCCGTATGCACAAAAGTTAATTTTGACAAGGGAGCGTTAACATAGTTGATCAAGAAAAAACAAGAAAAAGTAAACGTCACAAAAGAGATGCACGGGGCGCGACCACACTCGGCTCTACCGGGCGACGGCCACACCGGCAGCCCCACAAGGCGGTTGGCATCGACAGGCGGTCTTGTGTAGGGCTCTACCGAATTCATATTAATTGTCGGTGTAATTGTTGCTTGATGGAGGGAATTACTTCTCTGTATTTCAATCAGTGTGTTTACTGCTATTTCTATCATGTCACGTCTAATGAAGCTGTTGGTAGGTAGGCTCTCCGTATCACTAGGTATAATTCTTCTAGGCTGTTGAAACGTTGTGTGCCTACAAGATCATAAGCGTCTCCATATAATCTTTGTTTTATACAATCTATCTAAATTGTTTTATTGGCTGTAGTCGCTTCACTAGTAGCTAACTCACACGCCTGTATAAACTTATACACTTCTTATACACACCTCTCAAATCTGTTGACTGCATTCCTGGTCCAACGTTTTATTTAAGGTTTCCTCTGTTAACCCCTTGTCATTCAGTAATTTCCTTAGGTCTTCGTTTTCGTCCTCTAGGCTCTTTATTATCTTTTCTTGAAACTTTTTTTTTTTTTAAATAAGTCTCGTACTTATTTCTTAACCCCTTAAATTCTGATGACCAGTCCCTTAGCCTTTTTACTTTCTATTATATTTTGAAAAAATATTAGCAATTCTTCTATGAATGCGTTTCCTTTCTCTAAAGTTGATGTTTCTTCTAGTGCTTGTATTTTAGTCTTGATTAGCTCTAAATTTTCTTTGTTGGAAACGGTATTTTTCAGATACCAAATTCTTCTAATTGCCTCTTCAAATTCTTATGGCTCTTTTCTTAGGCTAAATATACTTGTTCTTGCAGCGACTCGGCCATTAATTATCTTATAGTTATTGTTCTAAGTATTTATTTTTAATATCAATTAAAACTTTAATTGCCTTTCTGCAAACAATTAAGTTTTGCTTATTCTGCTTTAATACGGCTTATTGGCACTCATTTGGTTGGACACGTTGTAAACATTCGCTATACATTCGCACGCTTGTTGTTTTGCTTCTCTTATTGTTTTGTAATCTGAGCTTTTGCTTAATTGTGCTCGCCTGGTGCCTGACGTACATGTGTTTTTGTGTTTTTTATTCCGTTATTGTTTTTGGTACCAGCTCCCGCTTTTGCAATTTGACGATTCTGGCTTTGCATGAACTTTAAGTTCAAGTTCCTGACCTACTCCTTCTTGCAATTAAGGCAGAATCGAGTTTGTTTAATTCTTGCAGCTATTGCTGTTAGCCTGGTTGCTATGAATTGATATGTCACTACAAAATAATTAACGCATAAGAGAAAAAGAGAAATCGTTAATTTTTCATAACTTAAATCTGAACATAGTTAAATATGTATTTAATATAAAAAATGTATAATTTTGAAATAACAATTAGGATGGTCATCTTTCTTAGGATTTCTTAGGAATTTGAAACAAAGTGTTTCAATTCTTGAAAATTTTATACATTTGCGATTGTATGACGTATTAGTTTGAAAAATGTGCGACTTTGAAATCAAATTATTTTTGAGTTTCAAATCTTTTAAGTATCAAAAATCGGGTTTTTTTATACAAATTTTTGCCTGCCTTGCTAATTTTCTTAAAAATGAAAAATGTTTAAAATAAATCACGCAATTTATCATTTTTAGAAAAAAATTTTAATTTAAAAAAAAATACGTGAATTCTTAAGTTTCAAAGCGCGTTTCATCCTAAACTCCTGTACCGAATCTGATGAAACAAATACGCTTAGAAAGCTAATAGCCTCTACTCTCTTAAAACTAACAAAATTATATAGGCTCATTATACATTTTTCTTACGAAAAAATGGGTAATGGGTAAATTCCATAGTGAAGGGTTAGGCATCAAGGTAATTTCTCTCTCGCTCTCCGTCTCTAATAGTCAAGGAATGGAGGACATTGAAGAGCAATAGAAAAACAAATAAATATCTAGGTGAGGAGTTCTAATGAGATGAGAAGATAGGCAATTCGGATCAGGACAGAGTGCGTTGGGATTTCGCATCGATTTGATGGATGTTAGGTTGCACGTGTGTTTCAGCTGGTTAACGTAATTTGTTTAAATAAATTCAACTCGATTAAAAGTGTGGGTGTTTCAAATTTTGGTGGGAATATATGACGCAAGTATCAGTATTCAAATTATATACGGTTCCAATTTGGTAGTATATAACCAAATACCAAAACCAAAATATATATTAAGTAAATATAAACTATATATAAAGTATATATAAAGTCAAAGTTCATATACAAAATAGACAAAAATAGAGAGAATACAGAGAATACGCAACATTTGTATCTCATTTAGATACACCAACTACATTCTGCATAAAGAGGAAAAAAATAAGCTGTTCTGAAAGACGAAACTTAAATTTGACAACGCAGCCGTACCAGGATGCCGTTACAAGAACTGGGGTCAAGAGAAAAAGAAAGAGAAATTCACGTCATTAAACTATAATACATCAAAAGCATCGTCTACAATCACATCAATGGAGTACAAAACAAAGAGTATTAATTAAGAGCCAAGTTAGCGCAGCTGCTAATTAGCAGGCCGTAACGCTGTAAACAAACAACAGCTCAGTAAAGCAGAAAACCGAAGATAAAAACGAAGTTACTTACAGAGTACAAAACTTCGTTTGTTGTCTGCGCTGGTAGCAAAGCTGAATTGAATGATCTACTAATAAGTGAGGGGTTAGGAACATCTTTTCTAATGAGTGTTAAGGGATCGGAACAACGACTTTGCTTCTGTTATTTTGCACTAACAATTCAAGCTAATATGCGTTAGAAGAGATCATCGATCCACTTTGTAACGAGTTTTGTTCGTCGGCTGGGATAAAACTCATCGGTCCCAGGGTTCACTAAGGGCTCTCGTAACCCTCAGTTGATTTTTCTGCCGAATTACTCACTGCTGACGTAGTAGCGTCAGCAAAATTCACCAATCACGGAGGATTTGGCTCGGACGGAAAATCGTTTATTATTTATTTTTTTATAAATACGTTACAATAATTATTTCTACAATACTCGCGCAGTCGCGTCGCTAGTGTACACGTTTTACTAGCGAATCCGCTGGTGTTACGCTACGGGTTGCGTATTCGGTTCAAGTCGAGTTACGCTACGGTTGGCGTAATCGGTTAAAGGCGCGGTGGTGGAGTTACGCTACGGTTGGCATAATCGGTTAAAGGCGCGGTAGTGGAGTTACGCTACGGTTTGCGTATTCGGTTAATGCCGCGGTTGCTGAGTTATGCCTTAAACACAATCAAAGACGCAAGATTCAAGGCAGCGAAGCAGAAATGGCTCGGATTTAAACCAAATCATTTGCGGGAAGCAGAAGTATGAAATGTCAAAAATTTGACAGTAGAGATTTAATAAATACAATTCTATACAATACATTACATTTTTATTATTAATAATAAATACAATTCAATACAATACCAAATTCTCAAAGTTTTTCTGTCAAATTCTATTAGTTTAGCTGTTTACAGTAATTATTTCAATTTAATTTAAAAAAATGGAGCGCACGAGGGCAATGAAGGCGATCCAAGCATTTTTGCATTTAAGCGAATTGTGTTCCATGGCTTGCAGAGCATATTTGCATGCCATGGAAAAAATGCGTCGGAGGTGGTGGGTTCGCCCACTTAACCTATCGAGAGATGTCGCTGGCTTTTACGAAGTTGGTACGAAACCGCTTATGCTAAGCGACGAAGAACATTTCTTCAAGGCAACAAGGCTGGATCGTTCCAATTTCGAATGCTTGCTAGTGCTTCTCAAAGAGAAGCTCGTTCGGAACTCGCAACGCAAAGCAATTTCACCCGAAATCAGGCTGTCCATAACTCTGCTGTATGCCGTCACACTCAACAACGATTAAGTAAATTTTAAATGAGTTTTAAATTTTCAGATACCTGGCGCAAGGGTGCAATGTTCAAGTCCTTGCCTGGACTCATAAACTGGGCATTTCAACGGTCCGTAGAATCATCTACGAAACGTGTGATGCACTATGGACTGAGTTGCACGGAGTTTATGTAGCGCCTCCAAATTTGAGTGATTGGGCGAAAAATGCAGAAGTGTTTTACATAAGCACTGGATTGCCCAACTGCCTAGGAGCGATCGATGGAAAGCACATCAGCATTAGATGTCCCAGAAGAAGCAGCTCGCTCTATTATAACTATAAGCGGTTCTACAGCATAGTTTTAATGGCAGCCTGTGATGCCAATTACTGCTTTACATTTGTTGACGTTGGGTCTTTGGGAAGCCAGAGCGATGGAGGCGTTTTCCTGCGCAGTGCATTTGGGAAAAGAATTTTAAATGCCACGCTACCAGTTCCACCGAATCGTACGCTGCCAGGCACCTCGGAACCATTTCCGTTTTTCTTTGTCGTGGACAGCGCATTTCCTTTAAAAGAAAACATAATGCGGCCATATCCTGGAATTCGTTTGTCGGCGGACAAACAACATTTTAACAAAATTTTATCCCGTGCGCGTGTTCGTATAGAAAATACGTTCGGCATTCTTTCAAGCCGTTGGCTAGTTCTTCGGTCACCCATACATGCCAACCCGGCCAGTGTCGACAAAATTGTTTTAGCCACAATAGTACTGCATAATTTCCTGATGCTGAAAAAAGACACGAATTATTTTAATGTCGAGGATCCAGAATGGTTTGTGGACGAATATCGTCTGCGTCCAGTTCGTTTGGCAACGTCAAACCGGTCGACATCGAATGCTTTCCATATGCGAGACACGCTCAAAAATTATTTATATGAAAACAGAGATTTAACTCCTTATACATTTCATTCAACTGCTTTAATTTCTTATATATGTATTCTGTTAATATTTCACGTCACCGTACATTACATAACATAATAAACAACAAATAATAATTATTTTCAAGTGTTTTTATTAATTATCAATTCATTAATTATATTATTATTATTATTAATTATATTCATTAATTATCATTAATTATCATTTAAATCATAATTCACATAAATCACAAAATCATAAAACAAAAAAAAATTCAAACATAAATAAAGGAATAATTAAATAAATAATAATAATTCTATTGAAAGAAAATAATTTAAAAATGTTGCAATTTTTTTTAATTGCCTGTAATATTGCGCTCATTCCATTCTTGAACCAAACGGAAAACTACCGTTTGGGTCTCATGGATCACGCGCCGCTCCCATCTCTCCGACATATTCGCAGCACTAATATTTTTCGCCATCCCGGCGAACGCAATATCCACGCGCGACTCGTTGACCTGCCCGAAACTCTGCGCAATTTGGATCGCAGAAGTAGAAATCTGCGCCATGGTAGCCCCAAAATCATCCTGTATTTGGCGCTAAATTGTGGAGAAATGTTTGTGTATGAATATGCATTTTTAAATATACTATACATACATATCGTGGCAGAGATGTCGTGCTCGGTGTCGGCGTTGTTGAAGGCGTTGTTGAAGGCCGATCGCTGACCTGAGGGACCTCGCACGGCAAAGCGCAGTCGCCGTGCTGCTCTTCCAGGTTTCCTATGGTACTGCAAACAAATTAACCAAAACATTAACTATTTTGTTAAATCAGATTAATAAGATTAATCCACTTACCGCCTGCTTGTCTGCGTTCCACTCAGGAAGCTCATGGCCGATAAATGCCGCCACTTCCTTCTTCGACCTGGCGGCGCAGCGCTGCCCGAGTCCAACAAATCTGCCTGCTGGACACGCCGATATGTGCCACGAAGCACCTTCCACTTCTTGCGGCAAGTGTCCCCTGAAATGGAATTAAATATTTTAAAATGCAACACATTTATATGCTGATAACTTACCATTAGAGTTCAGGTTCTTGGCAATTTCCTCCCACACTGCGTCTTTTTTGCCAACATTCTTATATAGTGGCGACGCCAGGTCGAATAGGCAGCTGTGGCTCCTGACTGCTTCGATTAATTTTTCCTCGAAGTCCATTCTTCCAATCGATATTATAACATATTAATAATACATTTAAATAATATATAATAATAAATAAACAATAATAATAATAAAAAAAAGCAACATAAAAATACTCACATAATTTTACAGCAGCTTAAATAGAAACAAGAATGAAATGTAATCAAACACAAACAAATAAGAAGAACAAGAACGCTTTTGCATCCGTCAAAATTAGAATTAGATCGAATGCGAGATGCGTAGTTTCGCAGCTAAGCAGCGAAGCAAAATGGAAAGCAAACTTTTTTCTCGATCTCCATAAGAGCCCGTGTAATTTTGACAGTTAAAAATGAATCTTGCGTCTTGCGTCTTTGATTGTGTTTAAGGCATTATGCTACGGTTCGCGTAATGACGTCACAGCGTCTCGGTTGACCAATTACGCTACGGGTTGCGTATTTGGTTCAAGTCGTGGTTGACTTGCAATGGTTGCTTACAAGCATGCGACCAATTCGCTGCGGTTCGGGTACCAAGTGTTCGGTATGCGCGCAGCCACTAAGGACTTAAGGCCTGATTAGTCGTACTTAGCGCATAGCACTTATAAGTTTCGTAGAACTTAGTTGTTTACGGGTTGCAGGGGGTACCGGCACTTCTACTGTTGCCACTAGTTGACGTAATGTTCGAAATTGGGTATTTTGGGTTTTGTGGGATTTTACTAGATTGCAATTGCCCTCGATTTGCACTCAGCAGCAAAATTTTAGTATTTATATTTACATTATTTATATTATTATGGTATTTTGTTATAATAGAGATGATTTCGTATAAATTAATTGTTTAAAGAATATTATATTGAAATCCCATTAAACTATAAATTCGGCAAGCAAAGACGACATCTTCGAAAATAGCGTCAAGTTCGATCTGGTCACGCGTTTTGGCTGTCACTTAGTTCGAACTTAGTAAAATATCAAAATCGATTTGATATTCCCCTTGCACATAAGTACGACTAATCGAATACACACGTTTCCATAAGCTAGAAGTGGATTTTGACAGTACGTCATGTTCTTCGAAGTGCTGCTAAGTACGACTCAGAGATAATGAGATAGGACACTTCGAATTCGCTGTTTCAACACACATGCATTTTGATGAAATTTCACTAAACCTATGATAAAAAAACGTGTGCGCTGTCCTCTCATGTGTACTTCGCCAGACAAAATCGTGTGCTTTGTCCTCTCATGTGTACTTCGCCGCACGAAGTGTACTTCGCCGCAGTATCGCATGCACGCATGCAATATTGATTTTAATGGGTGTTTTTTCGAAACGTCAAAAATATATATAAGAAATTAAAATTTTGTTTATGCTCACATTATATACATGATATATCTACCAGTTCCTTATAATTATAATAAATCTATACTTTCAGATTTTACATAGTATTTGTTGATTTATTTCACATATTTAATTGGTATAAAGTAGTCGTTGTGCTAATTTTTGGCTGTCAATGCATAGTTGTTGGAATTTTCACAAAAAAAATTAAGATTAATAACTCCAGAATGGTCACATTTATATTTTTTCATTTATTTTCTAATATTTGTGCAAATTAAGTATTGTTATACATCGTAAGATGTACTTGGGGGGTCAAACATCCGTTGGCACCTACCATTTTAGGTTTGGGAAACTTCATCACCTTTGTTTATATATGGTGAAATTTATATTTTAAAAACCACAATGGCCTTGTCTATACGCAGTATCTTTTGAAACGGTTTCACTCAGTTCGTGTGAGAGAGATGAGGAAGAAAGAGAAAAGTCTACACTCTGGTATCGAGTGTAAAGAACTTTTGAAACGAAAATAGACCCTGGTTCTCAGTTTCTTTGCACGCACAGCAGTTGTCAAACGAAAGAAGAGCAACGTAGTTTGCCGAAGCGTGTTCATATTTTCTCTCACTCTGGCCAACATTTGGATATTCAGTAAATTTCACAAACACTTTGACATCACATATTTACGACTTTTGAAACCAAATGAGAAACCAGTGTGTGTAGCCACCGATGGTATCGATATAGCAGTAGTGAAACCGTTTCAAAAGATACTGCGTCTAGCCAAGCTGATTTCATAACTAAATGAGTCCGTGGTGAAACATGAAACAGCTGATTTTTTCAACAACCTGAAAGACAGAAAACAAGAACAACAACATGGTAGCGCTCACGTATTGTGTACATGAATTCAACAGCTCATAAAAAATAGACGTCAAACCGATTTTTTAAGCGGCGAATTCGAAGTGTCCTATCTCATTATCTCTGGTACGACTAATCAAGCCTTTACCTGCTTACAATTCTGCGAGCAAGCCACCAGTGGTTGGTTCGGCCGGTGCCGGGGGAAAGGCCGAAACCGGGTGACCGTAGTCCGGAAAGCCGAAGCTGGTGACCGTAGTCGGGAGGGAGAGAAAGAAAGAAAAGAAAACAAAGAAAAAGAAGGTTGGAAATGATCGCAACTAGTGCAAAAAGAAGCCAACAAAGTTCGGTTGAGTAGGTGTCCTAACGCACCCACTACTTAGTACCAACGCTTTTTGACTCGCCGTGCCTTGCAATCACCGTCCTTTATATGGAACGGTGATTGCAAAGTGCGCACGAATTATATTCGTGTGTGGCATGATCAGTGTTGTCGTTTTGGAAAATTATGCAGTAGGACAAATCATAAAAAATAGTAGTACTATTTTGAACAGAGTAGTACAAAATAATAAAGGTTTAATAATATATAAATAGTTAATATTTCTTTGTAAAACAATGCCTTATTTTTGATTTTTTAAGAATTATTATTCATTTATTTAGCATCCGAACAAAGTACATACTTCTTATGGACTACCGACTAGCTAATAATATACAAAATTCACTTATAACTAAAAAAGCCAAATATAAAAACAATTTGTACAAAAGATTTAATAAAAAGTTATCTTATACCACGTTTACACCGACGCTAAATGGCTCATTACGCCCAAAAGCCAGAAATGAGAAGCCAAATGATCCCATTTCCCATACAAATTGCCAAATCACTCATTATCGAAATCATCTCATTTTGGCGAAATGAGATCCAAACGAGTTGGGGTCGGTGTAAACATAGCATTAAGTTGGTTAACAAAATGTATTCTATTTATTGGAAAATTTAAGTCTATATTGTTACCTACTGAGTTAACCAGTCTTAGACTACGCGTAATAGGCTCATTCAAGCCATAGTTTACTCTGTGAAAAGGAACATGAAGTACATCACGTGCTCTTAGGTCACGGCAGGGTATGCAAAAACCTATATGGTTTAATAGTTCAGAACAGTTAATTCTACTACAAACAATATCTCTAACAAAAGAAACACCATAGATCTTCCGGCGTATTTGGAAAGACTGTAAACCCAACAAGAGACATCTAGATTTATAGGACGGCATGTCCATACTCCAATTTAACAAAGAGATAGCGTATCTAGTGAATCTGCTTTGAATGCTCCTTATTGTAGAGGAGTGAATATCATAGAATGGGTCCCATATTAGAAATATGCCGAAAAATCTTTAAGTCATCGGCAAACAGTAGACAACGAGAAGCTTTAATTGACTCAGGTAAGTCATTAATAAATATGATGAAAAGTAAGGGACCTAAGTGACTTCCCTCAGACACACCGGAATAAACTGAAATACTATCCGATAGACAATTTTCGATTCTAATAGTTTGTCTACGTCCTATAAGATAGGAGTGTAGCCACTCCAAAATATAAGAGTGAAAACCAAATCTTCTAAGTTTATATAAGAGTACGCTTATGATTCACTCTATCAAACGCCTTTGAAAAATCCGTGTAGATAACGTCAAACTGATAACCCTTTTCAAAACTATTTAAGACATAATTCGAAAATAATGCAATATTGGTGGAGGTAGATCTACCACCCATAAAACCATATTGGAAAGGGGAAATAGTTTCCTTAACCAAAAAAGATAACCGATGGTATACTAACTTTTCAAATAGCTTAGGTATTATTGGAATTTTTGAAATAGGTCGATAGTTAAGAATGTCGTCTTTGGGACCAGATTTATGAATCGGTTTTATATATGAATATTTCCAACAGGATAAAAAAATTGCAGACCTCAAAGACTGATTAAAAATTGTTAGCAATGGCAGAGCTAGAGATTCCGCACAATGTTTAAATATTATTGGCAGGAATCCGTCGCCTCCAGCTTGCTTATCGGACTTCAATAGCTTAAGCGCATTAAGACCCTCAGATAGCGTTAATTTTATATTACTGCAGGCAAACGAGCTATCTGCTGACTTGGCTTCTACTGCCAGTGGGACCTGATTGAGGATCGTATACTGATTGAAAATAATGTGCGAACATATTACAGATCTCAGGAAGATCAGAGGAATGTTGAAAAGTAGTGCATAATTTTTGGAATTCCTAACGATTTCCTCTTACTATTGAAATAGTGCCAGAAAGATTTGCTATTGTGCTTAATATTATTCTCTATCCCACTAATATAATTTCTATAAAGAAATTTATTGAGGCAATCAAATCTTTTTTGAAGAGAACGGTAGCTTTGCAATAGATGATGGTCTATGCAATCTCCACTACTTGATCTAATTCGCTTGTAAGCTTTATTCTTACTATTATTTAGACGAGTCAATTCAGTGTTAAACCATTTAGGTTTTGTACAATTTCTACCACGTTTTTTGGGAATCACTAATTCCATACCCTCCCTTAATTTAGTGACAAAAATTTCATAATTACACTTAAGATCCACGTTATCTAAGACTGATACCCGATCTATTGAGATATAAAAATTAGACAGCTCTAAAAAATTGCACTTGAAAAATTGCTTTGTAATTTTCTTGTAAAAGGTAAGAAAACTTGATATGAATATACATAAATACACATGTACATACATTCATATAAAATTATAGATGTAGGTATCAGTTCCGTGCACAAGTTATTTCAAATAATTTTTTATTACTTCATTGGAAGGTTCCCAGCTGGAGCAATCTTTTCCATTTAACAGTTCCTTGCAAGTCATAATAGAATTGATCGTAGAAACATGTAGCTTTTTGCGCGTTTTATTTTTTATTAGAAAGAGTTGAGAAAATATCCTTTCTGCGGCTGCGCTGCTATGAGGAAGGCACAACAATGATCTAACAAATGTTCTGAGTTTGGGAAACATTGTTTCGTTAAGGCCATTTTTTAAATTAAAAACTGAAGTCCAAAATTTTTCAAATTCAAATTCATTAGGAGTTAACTCTTGCATGATTAACGTTCTCCATTCAGAATCCAGTTCTTTTATCTCTTCCTCGCATGTCAAATTCCGCAGAAGACCAATTATTGGTGTCAATAACTTTCATAAGCATGCGGGATTTATTCCTTAAGCGCATTTAAAAAACTGTCTCCAAAATCGATACGTTTTGTTATCTCTTTACACAATTTGATATAATACTTTTTACAATTTCCTCTCATTTGCAAAACCTCAACATCAGAAACATTAATTGATTGTAAAAACATTTCAGCTTTAGCTCCGCAATAAGTATTTTTCTCATCTTTCAAAATTTTTTGTCATTAAAATCACAATCATATAAGATACTTTCGTTTATAAATTCCCTTTCTACAAAGTTATGCAATATATTTTTATAGTAGGGCTTCATATATGCCAGTATAACGTGAAATCTAATCGACTCTGATTGAAATTAATCTCGTTTGTTATCTTAAGTATGTAACTCAAAAACAAGAGATAGAACTTAATATATTAACATCATTAAGCTCACGCTGAATATGGCAATGTATGTAAACAGTAGTACGAACTTTAAAAGTGTAGTACATAGTCTTTAATAGTAGTAAAATACTACTATTGTAGTACAAACGACAACACTGGGCATGATCATGCCAAAGCAAATCGGTCACTCAAAAATGAATCAGGGCTGCCACTATGTGTATTCGGTAGCTTAGAAGCTAAGTATTTTTATTAGGGATAATGTAACCCGCATGCTTAAAATTTAGAGTTTCTTCGTGGTAATGACCCCTGGTCGAGGCGTTTACTAATACGAATTGACCGAGGGTCGCTTAATGGTAATAATCAAGTTAATATGTAAATAAAGCACTGTGACACAAATTTTGTATTACAACTTGTATGCCAGGTTAAGTGTAAAAGAAAGAATCGATCAATTTGAGTAGTACAGTGGTAGACAAGAAGAACGGTGCGATTCATCTTTTGCTTCTCTTAAAATAACAAATGATGTGCAGCCGTCCGTACGTCTGGATTTGTTTTAAATTTTGCATTTTATGGTTTCTGAAAGAAATCTTGCTTTTTATAACTTTGTGCTGCTTGAACAAAAGTTTTCATTTTTGTTTACTGTAAGACAAGCAAAAGAAAACGAATCGCATCGTTCTTTTCAATTCCCGCTGTACTCCACAAAATTGATCGATTCTTTCTTTCACATTTAACCTGGCTTACGAGTGCTGAATCCATTATCCCTTCTAACGCATATTTTCTTGAATTGTTATTTTCATTTTTCTCTTCGGTTTTCTGCTTTACAGAGCTGGTGTTTGTTTACAGCGCTACGTTCTGCTAATTAGCAGCTGCCCTAATCTTAGCACAGGAGATCACGATCTCATCATCAATCTCTTTACGAATATACACCCGTGGCCAAAAAAAAGCCGCACTAGTAGCATTTCCTTACTCATGCAAAATTTAATAAAAAAAAGGAAAGCTACCTGCAAGTTTTTTTTTATATTATTTGATCGCTGTAGCCTCTACCTGTAAAAAAATCTTTAAGAAAAGAGGAAAGGGTTGGCCGGCAGCTCGATTTCCGCTAAAGAGGTGGAAAAACCCAAGATCTATAATATTTTTTTGAACTTTTTAAAAAAAGGGTAATAAAATAAAAAATGTTGGTTTTTTTTGGTTTCTGTTATTTTTATTATGTTTAGATATTTTTAGAATTCAAGAATTTTCTGTCTACTCTTTTTTTCTTTAAATTTTTTTTCAATATTTCGTTGATCCTCCTTTGGCCTTCAAAACAGCTTCCACTCTTCTGGACATTGAATCATAGAGATTTTGGACATGGTTTTTGGTTTTTTCGTCGTACCACACTTTCTTTATAATAATTTGTAACTCCTGGATGGATTTTGGAGAAATCTCTTGAATTTTTCGCTGCATAATTCCCCACAAATTTTCAATGATATTAAGGTCTGGGCTATTTCCTGGCCAGGACATCGATAATATCCCCAGATTTTCTTTTAATTGTGTTACCTGTGAATGCACAATGACCATTAGAATGCATTTTTAAGTAAAACTTAAAGGTTTACGAGCTTGGTGGCTCAATTGTTGAACCACGGCCTTTTTGATAACATTTTTATACTTTTCTGCATTCACGGAACCTCCAGAAATAAAATTTGCCCAACTCCATAATATGTTATGCATCCCCATACCAAAACATAAGGTGAATGCTTGACTGTTCGAAGAATGCACTCATCTGAATATCGTTCCTTCGATCTCCTTCGAACTGCGGCTTTTCCATCGGGCCCAATCAAATTGAACTTCGATTCATCAGAAAATATGACATTTCTCCAATCAGAACCTATCCATTTTTTATGCTCCTTGGCCCATTTTAACCGCCTTTTTTTCATAGCCGCTGTTAAACCCGGCTTTTTGGCTAGTCGGCGAGCTGAAAGACCCGTAGTTGTTAGGCGTCTGGAGAAAGTTCTTCTGCTGATTTGCATTCCCAGCTTTTCCTGAAGGTCTCTCCTTAGTTCCCTAGCAGTCTGGAACCGATTTCGAAGGCACATTCGTTCCATCGATCGATCTTCCCGCGGTGTAGTGATTCTTGGTCTCCCACTTCCGGTTTTCCTCTGTATGCTTCCGGTTACTTGAATTTTTTTTGAAAAACGTCGTACTGTGCTTTCGTTACACCCAATTCTTTGAGAAATTTTTCTATTGGAATAGGTTTCCATTCTGTGCTACAATACCGCCTTTTTCTTTTTCACTTAATACCATATTTAAAACTTCTAAAAAACGACTTCGGATGGATCTGATATGTCAAACGTTAATGGACAATTGTTGACAGAGCATTTTATAGCAAAAATTATATGCATAAACAGGTAAAAAGAAAATTTTTTATCAGTCGAAACCCTTTCCTAACATTTTTTACCTGCAAAGTGAAAAATTTGCGAATTTTCCAGGTGCGGCTTTTTTTTGGCCGCGGGTGTATATGCTCATTGTACAAAACGACAAATCTACAACAAAAATTTGTATTAATAACAACGTTTAAAATTCTTTATGCTCAAAAAAGAAAAAAAAAACAAACCAGAAGGACAGAAGAAAAGCTAATAAGGTAATTTAACTAAAGTAAATGTGAAAGAAAAATTTCACATGGAAACCTTATGTTTTATCGTAAGAAATTCAAATAAGTTATGGCTACAATATATTTACCATCTACTATTTTACATAAACATTACATACCTCCACGAGCTTTTAAATAAATAAGAGAGCAACCAAAAGTTCGGAAAATACATTAAATATATATTAACTACAACTACAATTACAATTAAGATATTTTGTTTATTTTTAGAAAGGAAAAAAAGGAAGTTTGAGTTTTTCCCTTATCATAGCAGTTTTCAGTAACGTCTACCGGATTTGCAAGTGGAAAAATGTAACGAAGTAAAACTCTAAGGTACATTTATGTTTCTTTTCTATTTTTTTAAAGAACAAGGAAAATACATTTTAATATGTAATATAAATTATTATTATTTATTATGTACCATATAGAAAACATGTAGGTGTAATTCCCAGATGAAATTAAGATTATGTTATCAACTTATTTAAAATTTAAATTCTTAACACCAAATAATTTCGGAATTTGTATTATAATCCATAATTCTGATTTCTGTAATAAACTATCCAAAAAATGGTAGAGTGGATTAAGTAGTTTTGAAATATTCCGGCTTCATGGCGGAAATAATGAAAGGGATTTCCGAGAAAGTGTATTTTCTTGACCCGGAAGTCAAGGCCGGGTGGGCAAGCAGGGCATAACATCCGAAGATGCACCGAAACCGCAATATTAGTTTCTGTTTGTTTATTATGCCTCCTAGTAGTACAATATTTTTGTGTAAATGGAAGCTTGGGGGCCAGCAAAAACTCACTCCTTTTGCCGACAAGATCTTGCCAGTGTACCTGCTATGCTCCACCAAACTATCGGCAAGTCCCATCGGTCAAACTCAACCTATTTTACCATTACAAAAATTAATAAATGAAATGTACTAAAATTGTCGTTTTTCTCCCAAAGTTATGGTTTTCTAACAAAATTTTAACATACATAAAAGGTATTTTAAAATCCTGTATAATAGTAGGCATCGCGTCCGGCTATCTTCAATAGTTATCGGATATAGTGATAGGGATTTCAATTTTTCCGGCCTATAACTTTATAATTATAGCAGAGCGAAAAGGGAGGTGCCATTATGAAACTTTCCCCCTCCCTCTTATAAAGGGTTTTCCAATAAGAGGTGTAAATTTGAATAGCCCGCTATTTCGGTAACTGCCGCTTTTAAAACTGTTATTTTTGACATTTCACACGTAGAAACTACGCCATTAAAAATGGAACGATACACGCTGCAACAACGCATTGAAATTATTAAAATTCTCTACAAAAATGGTGAAAATTTTGTAGTCACAGTTCGCAAAACTAAAGCATTTTTGGGTCGTCGTGAAGCACCTTGTCGGACCGCAATACAGAAATTGGTGGAAAAATTCGAGCTGTTGGGACAACTTAGTGATGTGAAGAATAAAACCCGTGCACGTCGCTCAAGAACAACTGAGAATATTGCAGCTGTAGCCCAAAGTGTTGAGGATAACCCAGGTTTTTCCATTCCTCGTCGTTCTTTGGAATTGGGCATTCCACAAACGTCATTACACCGTATTTTGCATAAAGACTTGGGTCTTAAAGGCCCAATTATAATATGCTTAACCGAGCTTACGCCTGCTTAAGAAACGAGCGATAACACAGAAATTGTATCTCGCAATTATAATGTGCATAACGTCGTTTCGTTAAATTTTCGTTAAATTTATTTTGCTTAAGCAAGGAGCGAACAAATCGCACATTGCGTACGGAATCAGCTGTTTTCAAAACTTGACAACTAATTTGGGAATTAGTAATAATTTTTCGGTCTCATTAAATTTGTGTTTTTTACCTTGTTATAAAGTGTTTAGTTTATGAAATTATGGAGGACGAAGCTTTTTTTGATAATTTAATAGAATGCGTCCGAGCAAAAAAAAGTATTAATATATATAAATAAATAATAATAATATATATGATAAACGTAATCCTTTTTATTTTAATAAAAGAATGAGGGAAAATACAAGGGACGAGATTGCTCAAACGTGCGGCAGGACTGGTAAGATATATATTAAATTTTTTTATGTTTATCAATGCTTGTCGATGTATGCAAATTTACAGCCCTAGATTGCAAGCATAGATGGAAGCTATTGCGCGAACGGTTCTGCAAGGAAATCAAAAAAATTGAGACTCCTTCAGGAGGTGGGATGGAATACCAACAGCAGTGGAAATTTTTCCAACCGCTGGGTTTCTTAAAAGATACACTCACTCCGCGTCGGTATGTAGCTTACCTTATTCAATATTTTAGTGATGCAAAATGCATATTTTAATATTGCAGTACTCGAAATAATTATACGACCGAATTTGATGATGAAGCATTACAATGCGTTTCTCCTGACGCTTCTTCTCCTGTTTCTTCAAATCCTGTTCCTCGCAAGAATTCAAAAAGGACTTTAAACGAACTTTGCTTAAATTTCGACGAGGCCATTCAACATATAATAGCAGAACCGAACGATGAGGAAACACCTGACGAGGTGTTTGCCAAATCGCTGCTATGTCTAATGAAGGATCTGCCCTCGTGTGTCAAAGACAGATTCCAAGCTGAAACCTATGCAAAGTTGTATATACTGCGTTCAGAAAACTTACTCTAAGTTCATAGGTAAATTGAACCTTTAATTTTATTTAATTTATGGTATGGTTGTGAAAACGATGTAGACTGAACAATATACAAAACCTTTTAATTAATTTAATGTTTATTTAACTTGTGAACTAAAACTATGAATTTGTTGTATCTAATTTTCTAATCCTACCGGCTGCGCCAATATGTTGTATTTATCTTTTCTGGTCTTCTTCCTTTTCGTTGTCCTTTGTGCAACGAATAAAACGCCCTGGTTAAGTTATTGAGTTTTATTTGAACTTTCTTGTTCCGACACTAAACACTAATTTTAGTATCTACACTGATACTTATTATTATTAATTAACCTTAACACTTATTATTATTAACACTTATTATTATTTATTAAACTAACTCGTGACTTGATACGCGATTTAAGATAGACGACCGCGTCGTTTGGATAATTTTACAAGACTCTCGTTGGAATATTTTCTAGATTCCACGTTAGCTCGGTTGACATAGATGTCGACCGGACTGAAGTGGGTCAGTATGCCGTGTTTCGCAATTTCCATTATTGCGCAATATTAAAATTGTAATATTCGCAGAATCAATACGCGGAAGAAAATCGTTCTCAATTTAATTCTTCCGCGTGTGGATTCTGATCGTCGGTTATTTCAAACCAAGCGATTTAATGGTTTGGAATCTTGCTAATGAAAGCTAGCTTCCACAATCCATTCCATGCGAAGTGTTCTGGTTGCTACCTTAGCTTTCGAAGTTCATAAAACCAAAGCTTGACTAAAACAAATTAAACTAAAGCTTCGGGCTTACCAAGCAAAATGCTGTGGTTGCATTAATGTGAACTTGGCCTTGACTCACTGGCGGAGTAGTATTATAAAAACAATAATACTGGCCTTGAAAGTTCTTGTCAAACGGAAGTGGAAATTGCGATCGCGACATACAACAAATTTAATGCTTTGTGAAAACTATGTATGTACACTGAATAATGTACCTTTTAATTTATTGAACTTGTGAACTAAAACTATGTGAACTAAAAATGTCTGAATATAAATAAAACTGACTGAATAATATACAAAACCTTTTAATTTAATTAATGTTTATTTATGTGAACTAAAACTATGTAAACTAAAAATATATGAATATAAATAAAACCAGACAAATATTTTAACGCCTTATTTTTTCTTTTTATTTATATGTACATGTACATATAAGGGTTTTATGTTGTTTATTATTATAAGTGTTGTTTATAAGTGTATTTAATTATTAAAAAACTAATTATTAAAAATATAAAAGTATAATTTAATTATTAAAAAACTGGCATAAGGAATTCCTTATTTGCGTCGATATTCTTCCGCCATACTAATGAATGTTAGGAGATGGTTTAATAGAGATAATATTATTCCTAACTTCGTTTCGCCAGAGTCCATCGTGGAGTTCACCATTTCTGTCTTCCCAATCAATAAATTCACTCGGAAGATATGCATTTACATTTACATCATTTAGCATTATAAAATTATGCAAAGTTATACAAGTTATACAAAACTATTTTTTCTGAATTTCCGGAAATAAATGCAGTTTCTGCAAAAGAATCCGCCATCGAGCCACTAAAATACCAAAAGCGTTTTCTATGGCACGGCGAGCTCTTGACAATCTTCTGTTAAATTGATCTTTTTGTCTCGACAATACATCGCCTGGATAAGGACGCATTACATTCGGTCCCAGAGGAAATGCAGCATCACCAACAAAAAAATGTGGAGTTTGAATTTCAGAATTTGGCAATTTCTTTGGAGACGGTATAGGGAATTCTTGGTTGAGAAGTTTCTTCCCAAATACACTTTGTTGAAAAATTCCTACATTTACATATATAAATATTTTAATTAAATTAATATTTTAATATATTTTAAAACAAGTCGCTACCTCCATCGCTTTGACTTCCGTATGCTCCAATATCTACTTGAGTAAATCGATATTTTGCGTCGCAGGCTGCTAGTAAAACGATCGAGAAAAATTTTTTGTAGCAGAAATATTGGCTACCACTGTTAGGAGGGCACTGAATAGCGATGTGCTTGCCTTCAATAGCCCCAATGCAGTTGGGCATATACCAAAGGTTCCAGAAATCTTCTGCTATGCGTTTATATTCACTAGCATTTGGCTGTGAAACGTAAATGCTCCCCAACTTCTTCCAAATAAGTTCCGTGGTTTCCAATATTATTGAACGAACTGTCGCCTTGCCGAGATGGAAGAACCAAGCAATTGATTGAAAGGAATCTCCTTGTGTTAAATATCTGTTCAAAAAGCAGCAGATTAAAATTTTGTTACATCTCCAATAAAGTACTTCAACTTACAATAAAGTCACCGCCAAACGACACTCCGGCTGCACAGGTACTCTTAAGGAATGTTTTTCCAGAAATGGTTCTATTAAATTTAACAAGAGCTCGAATATCTCAGGTCGCATTCGTGTATAAATAAAAAATTGTTGGTGATCAATTTCTTTCATCCTACGAAAATAAATTAGTGCTGTTTCTTTTCTGTTCCTATTTATTTCCCTTATAGCACAGGATCGCCTTTTTTTTTCTTTATATTTATTATTTCTTCCAAATAGCTTAACGCCTTTATAGCATATATTATTTTCCTTGCTTTTAAGTTTTTAAATTTTTTATTCATTCTTCTATGATTTTATTTATAAGATTTTTCTTCTGCGGAGTTTTTGACAGCCTTGACAACAGAAAACACTAAAGTTCACATGAGCATATTATAGCCAGTCTTCTGCATTTGACATGCAGTTCGTTCACTTCTGACAGTTGCTTATGCCAGCTTAAGCATATTATAATTGGCCCTTAAGGCTTATAAAGTTCAGTTGACACAAGAACTCAAGCCGGCCGATCATCAACAACGTCGTGTCTTTGCTGATTGGGTTCTTGAAATGCATGAAAATGATCCGGAATTCCATCGAAAAATCATCTTGACTGATGAGGCCCATTTCCACCTCGGTGGCTACGTGAACAAGCAAAATTGTCGCATCTGTTTATGGTCCGGCGGGGTCAATGGACCTTACTTTTTCGAAAATGAGGTTGGATCAACAGTTACGGTGAATGGATTGTGCTATCGAGAGATGATTAATGATTTTTTATGGCCGGAGTTAGATGCTATTGATTTGGACAACGTTTACTTTCAACAAGACGGCGCTACGTGCCACACAAGCAACGAAACGATTGATCTTTTACGGGAAAAGTTTCCTGACTGTCTCTCTCGAAGAGGTGATCAAAATTGGCCACCGAGATCTTGTGATTTAACACCTTGCGACTTCTTCCTTTGGGGCCACGTGAAAGATAAGGTCTACGCCAACAACCCAGCGTCGATTCAAGATCTCAAAGATGGAATTCGTGAGGCTATCGAGGACATAGGGCAGCCACTTTGCGATTTGGTTATAGAAAATTTCCTGAAAAGGATATGGTCCTGTAAGCGTGGTCGTGGTGGCCATTTGGCTGATGTTATTTTTCATTATTAACGAAATCACGCCTCTACAAATATTTTGGGATATGGTTCTTCGGTGAAAAGCGATGGTTAATTTTAAAAAAATTAAACCAAAAAAATGATGGCCTAATACTTTTTTACTGCGTAATCGACCTTAGACATATGTACATACATAAAGTATTTCTAGTGTAACTACTATTTAAGCGAGAAATGGAGGTAACGATTTTGACTTTACATCCCTTTACATTATGAACACAAAAGGTAAGTAACATATTATATACCGTTTTAAAGGTAAAACAGCAGGCGTCTACGATATATACTTTGTGGAATACCTTTATGATCCCATTTCCGAGAAAAACAACCCACTTTCAACGGAAAAGGTCTACATTTACATAGAAGTACTCATAACTTCTAAACTTTACAATTGCATTCTGGCAAATCGAGCTCGATGAAGATTCACGAGATAAAACAGTGCCAAATCTTCCATTGTACAGATTTAAGGCCATTGTTGTATGTCGTAATCGCAATTTCCAGATCCGGGTAACATGAACCTTCAGGCCAGTATTATTATTATTTTAATAATGATACTCATTGAGTCAGGAGGCCAAGTTCATACCATTAATGCAACAACAGCACTTTGCTTGGTAAGCCATAAGCTTCAGTCAATCTCTGGATAAAGTAAACCCGAAAGCCAAACTAGCATACATAGCACTTTGCATGCAAATGATTGTGGAAGCTAAGTTCCAGTAGCAAGGTCCCAAACCATAAAAAAGCTTGCCTTGGAAATATAAAAAATAAGAAACCAACGATGGGAACAATTTAATTCTTCCGATATTGATATTGCTAATATAACAATTTTAATATTGTGAAATAATGGAAATCGCGAAATACGAGAAATTATAACAGAAATAGTGTAATAAAACCTCGAAAGTTTAACAAGTAACCAGAAGGACTTTTCTTAAAACATTTAGAATCTTTTAACAAGAGATTAAGAGATATGACACTCTGGCATTCGCCGCTTCAAAAATTGGTTTGACGTCTATTTTTTATGTTCTGTTGAATTCATGCACACTACACGTGAGAGCAACCATATTGCTATTTCTGTCATATAGTGTGTTGAAAAAATCAGCTGTTTCATTTTTCACCACGGTTTCTTTTATTATTCAAATTATAGTTTGCAATTCTTTACAAAATAAGTAAAGTGAATAAATAAGACTAATTAAAGCAACATAAGATATCTGGAATGAAGAGTATTTGAGTCCTTTAATGCACGAACCTAAATTATGGTAGGACTGAGTGTAATTTTAATAAGAACATAAATAAGTCAACTTATTTTACGCGGATTATGAAGACATGCCAGGAGAAACAATAGATGCTAAAACTACTACATATAATTCAAAAGTATTGCTGTAGTCTCAACACAAAGTAATGCAAACATGTGGATTAAAAACTGACTACTTGTTTGCTTCATATAACGCAGCCCTAGCCGACTTCTCGAACAAGAAGCGAAGGATGTGAAGAAAATGCGAGTTGGATTTCAGTGTTTAGTTGGAAACGTTGTAGCGTTCCCTGTCCCTGACTGGTCGAAACAAGGTATGCTATTAAAGACATGTTAATGCTATTAAAGCAGTTAAGCACAAAAATATCTTTTGTTAATATATTATTCTGTTTTCTTCCAATTAAGAAACAAGCATATGAGAATGTGTCATTGGTAAAAGGACGACTGGAGGAAACTGCACTGACTCAAGAGAAATTCGACATAATCATTGATATGTAAACGAGCTTAATTGCATCGCTGGCACGAAGCATCTTTATAGATTCTGCATTTTATTCTGCAGTTATTTTGGTTGGAAGAATACGTGGACAATCTTAATGAAAATAGAACGTAACGACTTCCAGGGAGTAATATACGAACTAGAAGAATACATAGATAACATGCACAATATATATGACAATTTAAACAGACAGATAGAAATAAGCAAGTTAAAAGAAGCCTGTCAAAACCTGAACCAGCCGTTTAAAGCCACGGTTAATTAAAAATTAACGAGGTAATAATTAACCACCCCAGTAAAGAGCAAAAACGGAATAAAAGAGCCCTAGAATTTGTGGGAGAGGCGTTGAACTGGGCATTTGGAACCATGAGTCAGAAAGACGCAAACGAAATCCACAACCACCTGGAAAACGTGAATAATAGACAGGCGGAAACATATAAAATAATGGAGCAACAAGTTACGGTAATGAAAGCAACATATAACAAAACCACGACAGCGCTTAAACAATCGGCAGACGAAATAAACAAATTACAAAGGGATCTAGCCAGCACAATTAATAACCAAATAGCAATAAACAACCGAAACGATCACAAAATAGCGCAAGTAGAATACTTACTGTGCACAATCGAAATTCAAGCCGCAATACAAGCTAGCCTAGTAGAGATACAAGGAAAACAAGAGTTGGAGACGCAGGTATTGGATGACTTGTACAGGGGAACGCTACACCCATCCTTATTACAAGGGAAAGACTTGAAAGACCAGATAGAAAAACTGGATCTGACCGGCAAAGCAAAATGGCGGGGGGTACGCTAACAAATTCGGGGGGTACGTTGATCAAAATAACGATACCACTACCAGAAGAGGACCTTTACACAGTATACGAAATACACCAAGTAATATTATTTACAAATACCACGTACGATCTAACAGTTAAGCCGACCTTCGAGTACATAGCCGAATCTAAGGAACAATGGCAATTCGTGGGCATGATAAAACACGATATAAATAACTGCAACCTCGTAAACGGTGCCACAGGAGGGAACGCATTAACTACGCAAGAGGACATAATAATATGCAAGAGTAAAGGAAAAAAAGTAAATGGTAGACATCCAACACGCGAAATAGCGTTACAACATGCATCGCCACCGCAACTGAAGGAATACTAGTGAAAATGGACACACCCAACAAATGGCTATACAATTTCCGACGTATCCACACATTTGAAACAACGTGCGGTACAGGAGCCAACACTATATCTCTGAAGGGATTGGGCTTATTAACTATTACACGACAGCACAATAGAGTTCGAGGAACACCAGACCAGTAGTCCAGTCCACACCAGTAGTATAAACAAAGTACATAATAAAATAGACCATTCAGATCTAATAGAGTTCCTAAAGGGCAGCCTAACAAACTCAACAACAAACAGGAAAACTGAAACAAACCTTAGACCGATAATTATAATGGATCATACCACGTTGACGCAAACATTGGAGGCCGGGGAGAAAGATTTAGCAGAGCTTCAGGCAGAAATCAAACAGGCCGAGATGACGCATACCATTCAACATAGACAACAGTTAGTCGATATATCAGGAGCATCTGCGACATTGGGAACAATACTTATGATAGCACTAGTAATAGTATACATACGGCGTAAGTCAAAACGGCCAGTCAATACGTCGGTACAACAAGTTATCCAAAGACCAACGATCGAGGTGATACATGAATCAACGCTACGAGAAGTGCGAAACCAACGAACAGAACCCAGCGCTGAGCGCCCATTCAACTCTAACGCATGAAGCCAGATGTAAAGTATACAGCGGAATCATCCCATTAATGAATAATATAAAAATATATTTGTAAGAAACGAAATGAATAAATAAAGATTTAACTTAAAAACTACAATCTTTTGTAAGAAACGAAATGAATAAATAAAGATATAAATTAAAAACGTATTTAACGTAATTACAACACAAAACTCGACAACCAAAACAACAAAGTATACAATAGGCCAATACAAGCAGGTGCAATAAATAGAAGACAAGCACACAGTCAACAGCTAAGGGAATGAGTTAAAAAAAAAAAAGAAAAAAAAAAACACAGAAAGATACATACACAATTGTATCAAAGACTATTAATAATAATTTGCTACCAATAATTTAACTTTGAACTCAATCTAGCGTTTGAATAACAAATGAAATTTGAACTTAACAAATGAAATTTGACCTTAACAAATGAAATTTGAACTTAACAAATGAAAATCAGCAAATTCCGCAATTCAACAAAGAAATTTGTAGAATTCAACAAATTAACAAAAGGAAAACTTATACTAACTTAGTGGCCAGCCAATCGTCCAATATGGTCCAAAAAGGCGAAAGCTTGCTTAATTGAAAGCTTATTTCGAAATCCGAAACCCAACGACAACAAAACACAAACACAACAACAAACACTGAGTGGAACACCAAAGCTGCGTTACTATTATATTTTTATTATATATATTATATATATTTTTTTTTCAGACACGCGAAGAGAATATAGGAGGTACAGGATTACCCTGATTTTATCAGGGGTGGGTTCCACATCGAAATTTTCCATGAGCGCCTGAATCACACCTCCCAACGCTTCCCAATCCCAGCGCCGTGTCTGGATGTACTCCATCAATGAACTCACGTATAATCCCAACGGGAATTTGTATGCGTCAATGGGATACATTATTTAATTATTCGATTTATGACAACGCGGCACGGAGTTCGCGGATCACTTGAAGTAATTAATTAAAGTCAGAGGGAACCTCGAGTCTTTATACAATATTACTACAGGACCAAAAACACAAAAAAAAAAAAAAAAGAGAAGAAAAAAAACACAGAAATAAAAACACAACAACAATTTTTTTATATTAAGCAATCTAAGCGATAATCGCGGAAATATCCGCAGGAAATGCAAAACAGTGGATATTAGAAATACACCCTACATTAAATGAGTATAGACATATACACAGTAAGGTACTTAGACCTGTTTTAACTTAGATCATTTAGAGCAGAAACCGACTAAAAGAAATTTCGGATTAATAACACTGGCCGACAGCCATTTTGTAACGGACTGTTTGACAGCATATTCTAAAGGATTTTGGTCCGCTGATTCCAAAAATGATAAAATAAAAAAAATGAAACGAGCCGTTTTCGAGATAATCGGTTTTTAAATTTTTGGCCACTTTACGTTAAGGTCCATCCACTTGAAGGTGCATCCACTACAACGGACATATCTAACCGATTCGATTACAATTAAGATTAAATTAAAGACGAAGGATGCACGCATAGTTTTTGCTAACATTGTTTTAAAATCCGAAAGATAGTTTAAAAGCTTTCGCTGAAATCGTAACTTCAAAAGAGGAATTTTTTAAGAAAAAAGGAAAAAAACTGCTATATATCTGTATGTAAAAATATGTTCCCGAAACTTTTTTACCCTTTTTATTTTTTATATCGATAGATTGGACATTTGCGCGAATTTTAAGCCTAATATCAAAAAAATCTGCACAGAAATGGTTTCTTGGTGCGCGTTTAAGTAAATTCAGTGCTTTTCACAAAAAATACTAAATTTTGAAAAAAAAGATAAATAAATACATTTTAAATTAAAAATGATTCTTATTTGTGCTTCTTCGCTTATATAAGTGGGATCCTTCATAGCGCTTTTCAATTGCCATCATTTGATATTAGGCTTAAAATTCGCGCAAATGTCCAATCTGTCGATATAAAACATAAAAAGGGTAAAAAACTTTCGGGAACATATTTTTACATACAGATATATAGCAGTTTTTTTCCTTTTTTCTTAAAAAATTCCTCTTTTGAAGTTACGATTTCAGCGAAAGCTTTTAAACTATCTTTCGGATTTTAAAACAATGTTAGCAAAAAATATGCGTGCATCCTTCCTCTTTAAACGAATCGGTTGCATATGTCAGTTGTAGTGGCTCTTCAAGTGGATGGACCTTAACGTAAAGTGGCCAAAAATTTAAAAACCGATTATCTCGAAAACGGCTCGTTTCATTTTTTTATTTTATCATTTTTGGAATCAGCGGACCAAAATCCTTTAGAATATGTTGTCAAACAGCCCGTTACAAAAAAAAAGTGTTAATTTGTAGGCTAGTGTAATTATAAAATTTGTTAATTATCATGCTCATTGTTTCTGTATGTACTGTAAAATACCCTAGTCTTAGTGTACTTTTGTAAAGTAAACAAATAAATGAAAAAATGAAATGAAATATGTCTCGAACGCTTTAGAAGTGAATGACGTACCTCTATCAGAAACAATTTGCGACGGACCTCCGAAGTAGCATGACATTTTGTTGAGTGTTTTCAATACATGGATGGTTTTAGTATCTCGAACTGCTTTGACTACTAAAAATTTGCTAAATGCGTCGGAAATTACATAGGAAAGTACATAGCAATTTCCGCGTTTACTACGGACAAATGGGCCCATATGGTCTATGTGGATCAAATGAAATGGTATTGGATTAATTGGACTGTAGTGAAGACAACTTTCAGTCTTTCCTGAACGATGCTTTTTATAACAGCACTGGGTACATGATGATATATACTGTTTAACGTATTTTCTCATTTTCGGAAACCAATATGTCTGTTGAAGTCGTTCTAACGTTTTTACGATCGCTTGATGACCTGCCCGGTCATGGCAGTATTGCAAAACACGCCAACGTACAGCTTTTGGTACGACGAATTTTGTACCATTAGTCTGCTTTCGATATAATCGGTGATTTTCAAGTAAGTAGTCGTTCTTTATATTTTCTTCTTGCGGAGATTTCAACGAACCGTTTAAGACTGCTATTATTTCACGAAGTTTATCGTCCTGCAACTGCATTGTTAGCAACCAGTCATTGACATCGGTGGTCACCTTTAATACAACGCCTGCTGGTTCAATTTCTCTGCTAGGTTCATCAGGCATACGACTAAGCGCGTCGACGTGTTGTAGACGTGTACCTTGACGATGAATACATTCGAAATCATATTCGAGTAGTTTACCACCATCGAGCAATTTTGGGTTTAAGTTCTTTATTAGCTTTCGCGTGTGCTATAGCGGAACAATCTGTGACTACGAGAAAACGTTTACCAAGTAAATAAATAAACCGCTCCAACGTTTCTACAACTGTAGTGAAACACAGGATTCCAGGTTTTATCGTCATATGATCTGTATGTACTTCGTGTTGTACGTTTGGATCATATAATGCAAGTACCGGCTCAACTGTTAATGCGTTGATGAGCTTTGAAAATGCGTCCTGTTGTTCGTTTCCCCAAACAAAGTGATCGATTTCGTTTTTATGAAGAAGCTTCGTCAGAGGCTTCGCAATGAGGGAATAATTTTCGACAAATTTTCGGAAAAACCCTATCAGACCTAGGAGTCTTCTTACCTCAGTTATGTTCTTTGGTACAGAAAAGTTCATTATTGCGCCTATTTTTTTCTTACCGGGAGTAATTCCATTTTTGTCAATTGGAACATTTATTTTTCCCGTGCACATGTATTCACCGCCTGCAAAAGCATGTAATAACAAATTATGTTCCTGCCGTTTCGCAACTATTTCAGCGAATGATTTTCTTACGAGAGTACATGTACTTCCCGGGTCTACAATTGATTTTGTCTCACGTCCATTCACTCTAATAGGTTTTTTGAGATTGTCAACACTTTTAATCTGACCCGGAGTATGTAAAATTTTATTGACACTTTTCGCTTTTACCACGCACTATGTGGTAAAAAAATTTATGTATAAATTGCGACCACGAAACAAAAATACATTGTTGGGAGTCAATCCTCAGCTTTGCCGAAACACGCATTTTTTGCATAGACGGTTGCACATAATTTGACGCGGTCGTATATACTGTGTGTACGGGCGACGATGATAAAAGAGGGTCAAAATGCGATGACGCAATAACTAGTGTTGGGAATTATAGTTCACTACAGAGAGCGATCTTTCTAGTTCAATCAGCTGTCGTGAACTAGTTCGTTCATATAGTTCACTCGGTCATTTAGTTCAGTAGTTCGTTCGCTCATTTAGTTCAGTTCTTTACGCGGTAATTTAGTTCGTTAGTTCTTATAAGAGATAACGAGATGAGAAAATCAGTTTGATATTTAATTGGCAATATCTAATACTGAATACATCATTAAATTATATATTGTTAGATTTTTAGTAACATTTTTTCCATTCTTAATTTTTTTTTATAATAAAATATATAATTAACCTACCTATATACATATTTATCACAATATTAAGAAAATAGAGTGTCTTACCATTATAAGGAGGTGTATTCTATCGTAATCAGCGGAGGAAAATCCATTGTAAAGCTTACACTCACGTAAGTACCAAACGCATGCTACATAAATTCTGCTACTTATTACGGAAAACGAGAAATTACGAAAAATTCTTTTGAAAAATTGCGCTTGCTTTATATAAATGAAAGAAAATTCGAGAACCTTTCCAAAACCAATGACATGTAGCTATCTGCTACAGTTCATGAGATATAGGTCTGAAATTCCAAACTTTAAAGACACATAACTCGGAAAAAAGACGAGAGCTACACTAACTGATATTGTTGTTGTGGTCCCAACAATAAACAAACAACAACGACAGCAAAAAAAATTAAAAAATCGGAGTTATGTCATTGTGCCTGAATTGTGCCAAGATTTCAAATAAATATTTCGTTTGGAAACATCGTCTGAATCTCTTGATCTAACGAACTGAAACATACAGAAAAACTAACGAGCAGCTGAACTGAAACGAACTGCTGAACTAAAAGAATGAAAGACCTACTGAACTAGAAGACCGACTGAACTAGAAGAGCGACTGAACTAAAAAACCGAGTAAACTAAAAGAGCGATTGAACTAAAAGAGCGACTGAACTTAAAGACCGAGTGAACTAAAAGAGCGACTGAACTAAAAGACAGAGAAAACTAAAAGAGCGATTGAACTAAAAGAGCGACTGAACTAAAAGGCCGAGTGAACTAAAAGAGGGATTGAACTAAATGAACTAAGAACTGTGAACTAGATCTCATAGTTCACGCAAGTGATTCGTTCAATTGAACTAATTCGTTCACGAACTACCCAACTCTAGCAATAACCGGCTGACGAGGAGTACATATTTGCGCATGTATCTCACTAATTGTTTTTAGCATTTTTGTTTACCGAATCACTCATTTCAGCATTCGTATGCTCCATTATTCGTTCAATGAGTTGATTTTTACGTCCCGATATTGGCTAACCGAATTCCTTACACGTGTTTTTCAACTCTTTTAGGTTCCTATTTCGTAGTGACATTTTACGATTTCTGTCCCGACTTCGATATATTTTATTTCTTTCGTTTTTGTTATGACGCATACGAAATGTCGCGTAATACGGATTCTACACTACTTTGTAGGCGAAACTCGATTCCACTTCCGAAATTATTGACACGCACGTTTTTTATTGATATAGATATGCTTTATTAGTTTCATAAAAAAATTAATACATTAATTGTAAAATTTCGTTGACGAACGGCTTCGCGGGAGCAACCACACACACGCTGTCAAAAGTACGATGAATGACAGAACGATAATTTATAGCAGGGTTGCATTCATTCCTTTTTTATACCCTACACACGAAGTGAATTGGGTATATTCACTTACTGCTTCCGTTTGTAACGCATTAAAGGAGGCGTGACAGGTATAGAAAAGTATATATATTCTTGATCAGCGTGACCTCCTGAGTCGATTTAGCCATGTCCGTCGGTCTGTCTGTCTGTCTGTCTGTCTGTGGAAATCACGATTACAAGAGAACGAATAGAGATATCTTCATTAAACTTGGTACGAATATTGTCTATCATTAGAAACTCATCGGTATTGGGCAAAATCGGACCGTTGCCACGCCTACTTTTTATAATAAATATAAATTCATCCATGCTTATAGCTCAATTTCTCAGCTTGTAGAACGAATTTGGGGTTGAAATTTTGTCCAGAAGTCCACTGTCTCTGACCAAAACAGACTACCAAAAATAGGCGTGGTCCGCCCACTAATTAAATAAAACTCGATTACAGGAGAACGAATAGAGATATTTTCATCAAATTTGGCACTAATGTTGTCTATCATCAGAAACTTATCGGTTTTGAAAATGGGCAAAATCGGACCATTACCACGCCTAATTTTCAAATAAACGTGTGTAGGGTATATGAACTTCGGCCAGGCCGAAGTTAACACTCTTTCTGGTCTAGGGTTGCGTTGACACAAGCTAATCTGAAACATATTAATGGTCAACTTGCTGAACTAATGTATGAAATCAACCATTGCAAAATCTTCCAATGATATATATCGCTTTCCACACAACTCTCAGCGATGGCCGTAAATCTAAGAAGAGTTCAAACCGCAATCTTGGATTTAATGACTGCTGTACATCATGAGCGCGTCAGTTCACTACGGCTGACGCCAAAACAACTACAAGAGCAATTAAAGGAAATTAAAAACCATATATCGCCAGGACTGTTGCTCCCCAACGGCGATAACAACCTTCTACAATTGTACAAAACAATGGACATTAAGGGCACATTGACAGACCAACATATTGTAGTTCGAGTTGAGAAAGTTGAAACTAGCAAACTGCAAAAATTGCTTCGCTTGGCGAGGCCCTAAGTATAGCGAACGACAAAATCGGCGCCTTTGAATGAAAAGAAGTCGCTACATGGTGATACACGGAATTCCTGAGAGTAGTGCAGAAAACTTAACGGCTTTGAACAATAATATTTGTTTTACTGTGAGCTGTAGGCCTCCTCCACTCAAGAGTATATTCCGTATGCATAACTTTTAAAAAAATAAAGTCAAAGAGCGAACTCGGCCAGCTCCAATTATCCTCAAATTCTCCAGCGGCTATGAGAGGGATCAAGTGCTTCGATGCGCTGGTATTTAGAGGCGAACTAATAACACTACGCTGACACTAAATGACGTCGGGTTGAGCTCTGCAGCCAGCTTCTTTATTAACGAAAGTCTGTCCAAGTGTGAAAGGCAACTTTTTCAGCAAGCCCTTAAGTTAAAGCGTAATAAGCAGCTGCACTCTGTCTATACGAAGAGAGGATCGGTTATCGTCAGAAAACTCATGCAGGGAGACAGCTACATATATAACACTGGCCGACAGCCATTTTGTAACGGACTGTTTGACAGCATATTCTAAAGGATTTTGGTCCGCTGATTCCAAAAATGATAAAATAAAAAAAATGAAACGAGCCGTTTTCGAGGTAATCGGTTTTTAAATTTTTGGCCACTTTACGTTAAGGTCCATCCACTTGAAGAGCCACTACAACTGACATATGTAACCGATTCGATTACAATTAAGATTAAATTAAAGAGGAAGGATGCACGCATATTTTTTGCTAACATTGTTTTAAAATCCGAAAGATAGTTTAAAAGCTTTCGCTGAAATCGTAACTTCAAAAGAGGAATTTTTAAAGAAAAAAGGCAAAAAACTGCTATATATCTGTATGTAAAAATATGTTCCCGAAACTTTTTTACCCTTTTTATTTTTTATATCGATAGATTGGACATTTGCGCGAATTTTAAGCCTAATATAAAAAAAATCTGCACAGAAATGGATTCTTGGTGCGCGTTTAAGTAAATTCAGTGCTTTTCGCAAAAAATACTAAATTTTGAAAAAAAAGATAAATAAATACATTTTAAATTAAAAATGATTTTTATTCGTGCTTCTTCGCTTATATAAGTGGGTTGGTGTTTCCCTAGTCAAACGATTATCATTTCCTAGAAACCCATTAAAATCGGCTTTACCTGGATCCTATTCCCGATGCATGTGAGTTTGTACTTGAGTACGTGCATTTGTTTGTGAACAATGTTTTTGGACTTTCCGCGATTATCATTTCCTAGAAACCCATTAAAATCGGCTTTACCTGGATCCTATTCCCGATGCATCCTTTTACCGCTATTAGTTCAGATGCAGGTACTTCCACCTTACGTTTTTTTACTTTTTCGCAGTTTTTTCTTTTTTGCATCAGTCGAAGTTTTACTTTGAAGAGTCGTGTTGTGTTTTTCAAACTTATAGTTTTTAAGCAAAATGCCGAATTTCTTATGCAATCAAGATCCGAACAAGTTTTGCTATGTTTGCGGCCTATATAAACCGGAAAATAGGCAAAATAAAATTACAGATGTTTTAAAAATGGCATATTTATACTATTTTGGATTTCCTGTAAAGAACCAAGATAAAGTTTGGGTGCCTCATGTATTTTGTAGTTCTTGCAAAACAAACCTTCACAATTGGCTTGCTGGAGGCAAAAGACATCTTACATTTGGAAAGCCAGTGGTGTGGAGGGAGCCCATAAATCACGAAACTGATTGCTATATTTGTTTAACTAAATGTAATAGGACTGCTAGGACTAAAAATGTTCGCATAAGCTATGCTGATGTTGCAACAGTAACGAAGCCAATAGCACATTCAACATCTCTACCAGTTCCTATATGTCCCAGTTCAGCAACCCAAGGCGAAAGTTCTTCAGAAGCTTTAAATACTTCTACGGTGTCAACTGAAAGCAGTTCCAACCCACAGCGAATACACCTCATAACACAGTTTGAATTGAATGATTGGGTTAAAGATCTGAATCTAAACAAAGAAGAGGCAGAACTACACGCATCGCGTCTGCAACAATTTGGATACTTAGCATCTGGTGTAAAGGTTACTTACTACAGATATCGCAGCAAGTCATACGAAAAATATTTTACTGTAGATGAAGGAATATGTTATTGCCTGGATATAAAGGGACTCTTTAATGAGCTCGATGAAGTTTACGATCCACATGAATGGCGCTTATTCGTCGACGGAAGCAAATACAGCTTGAAGGCAGCCTTGCTACATAAAGGAAACACTAAACCATCAATTCCAATTGGCCATGCTGTGAATAAAAAAGAGTGCTATGAAGTGATGCGAGATCTGTTCCAGAAGATCAAATATGATGAACACAATTGGAAAGTCTGCGCAGATTTGAAGGTTACTGCTATGCTAACTGGTCTACAAGGTGGCTATACAAAGTATTGTTGCTTTTTGTGTAAGTGGGACAGTCGAGCACATAACGAGCATTACAGTCGAAAACACTGGCCTGCTTGAAATGAGCGTATCATAAAAAAATATCATGGCCGCGATAACATCAAATTTGCACCATTAGTAAGAAAGGAAAATGTTATTCTGCCGCCTCTTCATATTAAGCTCGGATTAATGAAAAACCTTGTAAAGGCTTTGGATGAAAGTAGTAAAGCATTGAAGTACCTGCAGACCAAATTACCTCGATTGTCGGATGCCAAAATAAAAGAAGGCATTTTCGTCGGCCCGCAGATACGCAAGTTGTTCGCTGATAAAATATTTATATCACACCTAACACCAGACAAAAATGCAGCATGGCAGGCATTTAAAGACGTTGTTGATGGCTTCCTAGGAAATCACCGAAACGAAAGATACAAAGCCCTTATAAAAAGTTTACTAAATAAATACAAACGAATTGGTAAGAATGTAAACCCAAGTATTTATTTTTCTGAATTAATTTCATATATTCTAAATTTATATTAAAAGCTCGAATGTCTTTGAAGATACACTTCTTGAACTCTCATCTAAACTTCTTTCCGGAAAATTTGGGTACTGTAAGCGACGAGCATGGGGAAAGATTCCACCAGCAAATGATGGCAATTGAAAAGCGCTATGAAGGATGCTGGGGTGCAACTATGATGGCGGACTATTGCTGGAGTTTGACTAGGGAAACACCAACCCACTTATATAAGCGAAGAAGCACAAATAAAAATCATTTTTAATTTAAAATGTATTTATTTATCTTTTTTTTCAAAATTTAGTATTTTTTGCGAAAAGCACTGAATTTACTTAAACGCGCACCAAGAAACCATTTCTGTGCAGATTTTTTTGATATTAGGCTTAAAATTCGCGCAAATGTCCTATCTATCGATATAAAAAATAAAAAGAGTAAAAAAGTTTCGAGAACATATTTTTACATACAGATATATAGCAGTTTTTTGCCTTTTTTCTTAAAAAATTCCTCTTTTGAAGTTACGATTTCAGCGAAAGCTTTTAAACTATCTTTCGGATTTTAAAACAATGTTAGCAAAAACTATGCGTGCATCCTTCCTCTTTAATTTAATCTTAATTGTAATCGAATCGGTTACATATGTCAGTTGTAGTGGCTCTTCAAGTGGATGGACCTTAACGTAAAGTGGCCAAAAATTTAAAAACCGATTATCTCGAAAACGGTTCGTTTCATTTTTTTTATTTTATCATTTTTGGAATCAGCGGACCAAAATCCTTTAGAATATGTTATCAAACAGCCCGTTACAAAAAAAAGTGTTAATTTGTAGGCTAGTGTAACCGGTAACCGGTTACGTTTATTTACAGTTTACTACCACTACATTTGCAAACATTAAAATAATGAATGCACATGTAAAAGCTGTGCCTGAAGACTTGGTTCACGCATGTAACAAACACACACATACTATAATATATACATACAAATTCGCACTCATGCCTATATGTCAAAGAGGACAATATGTAGAAATTAAGATAAAGACATAAATTAGAATTAGTATACATACTAATTTAAAAATAGAGAAAAATTATAAAAATAAAAATATTTTGTTTACATTATTGATATATTCTGTTCGATTACTAAATAAAAATATTATACTAAATGTAGGGCATAGACAAACATATGTCAAAATAAGAGTAATAACGAAATTTAGCGATTAACATGAGCATTGCAATAATGCAGAAACAAAGTTGAAAATCTGAACATGAGCAGAATGCAGTGTCAGTTGAAGACAGAAAAAAAAGAGAGAAAGAAAAAGAATAAAACACCAACTTTATTTTCAAGTAGTGACTTATTGAATTCTAGGCATTTTTGGGGCTGCAAGTTGATTAACCGTCCCGGGCTCCATGAGACCTAGCTACGCCTCTGTATAAATAGTAGGCGTGGTCATTACCCTTTTCAAAACAAAATAACTAGCTTAGTTGTTTTATAATTGTTAATTTCCGTGGTAATAAACTTGTTTTCATACTGCTATACTGTATATGTAGTGTAAAAGTGGGCGGACCGCACCCAGTTTTGATGTAATAATGTTTTTTTGTAAAACAAGTTGTTATCTAAAGTTTCATTCAATAAGTTTATATATTTAACAATATAACCCTCTTTGGCCTGTGTAACCTAAAAGTGGGCGGATCACCCCCATATTTGGCATATTAACGGATAATGCTACTCTATACCCAGGAATGAAATTTTGTTGTAATAGCTCAAAAACGAACGCTGTTATCCCATTTTTTATAAAAAATAGGCGTGGTCGTGCACCGATTTTGCCTATTTTCAATAATAACCTGCACACCACAAGAAACAATGTTTATGCAAAATTTCATCACGATATTTTCACCGGGTCTCCTGTGATCGTGATTTCAACAGACAGACAGACAGACAAACGGACGGACATGGCTAAATCGACTCAGGAGGTCACGCTGATCAAGAATATATATACTTTTCTATACCTATCGTCTTTATTTCTATGCGTTACACATTTCGTTACAAAGTGAATATACCCTTACCTTAAGGTGTAGGGTATAAAAATCGCTCTGGCTCCCGGAGCTTACATAATTTGAGAGTGCATCTCCTAACATAAATTATATACTTAATACTAACTTAAATCTAAGTTACAAGGAGTAAGAAAAAAAAGGAACAAACAGAAACTTATATAAAAGTAAACAAACCTTTTCAAAATTGTCAATGCTGACCTCTGTGAGCACCAGGAACTGAATATATATAGAAAGTGTGACATAATGAAACATTTAGATAAAAATTTGCAGGGTCTTCACTTACGACGCCAATAGGTGACAAATACGTTGTGTTTGAATACAATAATTATAGTAAATAGCCTACCAAATTCTATTCAGCTAGAATAACATAAACATTTATATTAAATTAGGATAAAGATAAAATATTTCTAATTGAATTAAAATAATTACCATTTACGTTATAATTTACATAGTAAAACTACACAATAACAATTTAAACTATTCTTACTTTTAAACAAAGTATAAATAGCTTAAAACTATACTGTAAGAACAAAGAAAAATAAAAATAAAAAGTTAAATGTAAATAAGGTATATTAGAGAGAAGCGAGCATGCAGCAGACACTAATACCCTAACAACACACGACAACATGGCGTAAAATAGCGCCCAAACAAATCGAAGAGGGAAGGGTAGCTGTACCAAACAGTTGATCAGGTTAACAATGATAACTAAGCTATAGCGGTACCAAACAGCTAATCAGGTTAACAATGATAACCAGCAACAATCTGAAATTTGAAAGAGCAGATTTGAAACAACTACAATATTTTGGCAGCAACAACGACATAACCAGATGGTAATCTCGAAGAGAGAGTTCATCAGCAGATACGAATCATTTGTCGCTGACCAGGCAAAGTTTCGCCAAAGACAACATCACCAAGTAAACGAACGAAGAACAGACACAAGTTCGCCAGTCCAATCTACTGCAAACTATTCATCTGTACTACCCACCAAATACGCGCCAAATACCAACCGAAATAGAGAGAAAACCAAAGGACGGTTCGGCCGCACACGTTTCAAATACAACACGACTACATTCAAGTCAGCTACCCAGCAACAGCATTCCTACTTAACACTCGAGAAGAAGATATTGTAACAACGGGGTGTACATCCACAGCAACGTCAACGTCGACACCATCGTCAACATGTTAGTCAACAGTAACGTCGACGTCGACACCATCGTCAACGTATAGATCGGCAAGATCGGCATCGACGTCAACAACAAAATTTTATTTCATTTTTATTATATTATTTTATTTTATATATTTATTTTATATGTTAATTATTTTATATAGTCTATTATAAATTTGCATATAAAACACCAAACACATATCATTAAATACATGCATTACATTAAGTACTATTACATAACTTAGAAAGAACAGTAAACCTATAACATACATAAGCCACCCAAACCAAGCATAAATGTACAGGGAAATTTTAATATCGTTTTATACGATACTAAATTTTTCTTCCCCTAGGGTGGAGGGATGTTGTATGTCGTGATCGCAATTTCCATCCAAGCCTTCGTTAAAGTAAACTTGAAAGCCAAGCCTGCAACCGCAGCACTTTGTTTGGTAGCCAGAAGCTTTAGTCAAGCTTTGGAAAGCAACGCCAGAAACTATAGCGTTTAGCATTGGTATGGATCGTGGAAGCTAGCGCTCAGTAGCGAGTTTCCAAACCATAAAAAATCATAGCTCTTTGCAGTGACCATAACACGCCTGGTTGAAAGAAATAATAAAAAGGATCCAAAACCAAACGCGGAAGAATTAAATTGGGAACGATTTAATTCAGCCGATATTGAAATTTGGCAATACAAAAATTGCTAAAGAATGGAAATTGCGACACGCGCCCACACCGACCCACTTTGGTTCAGTCGACGGGTTCGTCAACTAAGCCAAAGGGGAAACAAGAAAAAGATTCCAACGGGAGTCTTAAAATTATATCAGACGACGACGAGGTCGTCCGATATAAACGTGGCAGCTGCCAACACTCAAGCCAGCAAACAGAAGGTGGTGTTGTTAGCCACCGCAATAGTTATGATTTACACGAATAATGGAAGATCGCACAAGTTCAAGGCGATTCTCGATTCAGAATCACAAGTCAACTTGGTGACTGAAAGATTAGTTAAACGCTTGGTAGTATCACCTGAATCCTCTACAATACGCATCGAAGGTATTGGCGGGAAGGGAGGCATCAATATCAAGCTAGAATCTACAACAGGAAAATTCTCCACCAGAGTCGAATCACAGTCATTCCACAAATTGTGTCTTCACAACCCGCTCAACCAGTATCGCGGGCCAGCTGGTCACCTACAAACATCACACTAGCAGATCCCAAATTCTATCAACCCAGCAAGATAGATGTTCTACTCGGAGCAGAATTCTATTACGACATCCTCCAACCAGAGCAACTGAAGATCGGCGAGAACTTGCCAACACTACAGAATACGGTCTTAGGCTGGATCATCTCCGGAAGAATAGAAAAGGGAGGTGCTACTAGGTCATTGACATGCGGAATATTCAGCAAGGATGAGGTGGAAACCCGTGAACTTGTGGAACGGTTTTGGAAGCTAGAAGAAGCCGATCATGATTGACAATTTACTGTGGCGGAAAAAATGTGCGAAAACCATTTCGCACAAACCGTTTCCAGGACATCTGAAGGCCGATTCATGGTCCGACTTCCATTTCTAGAGGAACCAACATCCTTAGGCCAATCTCAACAGATGGCGCTAAAGCGATTTTACACACTTGAAAGGAAGTTGGATAAGGACAATGAGTTAAAGGCAACATATAGCAACTTCTTAAGGGAGTATTTGAACTTAAACCATATGGAAGAAATAGCAACAAATGACATATCATCACCACACTACTTCCTTCCCCATCACGCCGTTTTGAAACCCGACAGCACCACCACAAAACTACGAGTGGTCTTCGATGCATTGATTCTTCGATTCTCAGCATCACGAGGAAGGGTCGTCCACGATTCGCAGCTTCTCCAGCTGCTTTTCGACCTCTTCTGGCTCAGCCAGATCGCCTTCGGGGTCATTGGATCGGAAGATTTTTACTTTGGCATGCCTGATGCCAAACTTCATCTTTAAGCCGGCTTGCTCAAGGGGAGGTATGCTTTCCTCCGTAATTAGGAGGAGGAGTGACTGGCTGTTTTTATGTGGGTCCTTCACTTTTATAACAGCCCAGTCGTCCGTCGGGATTGTGGGGTTCTGAATGGCCAGACACTTCAGAAGCTTCGGAGCGTCTAGCTTCATCACGGGCAATCAAATGTGAGCCCGGGGTCTCCTTGGGATCTCCCTGGCTGGGATAAGTTTGAGCTTCAAGCTGTCCCATTGGTTGCTTACCTCAGCAACCATTTTACCAAGGAGGTCTTTGGAGAACCCATTCTCGCACTCGATCACCCTGTAACCCCGTATGGTCCTACTGGAATCGAACGATGGAGCCTCCTTACCTTCTAGCACCCATTCCATGACCAGCTTGGAGAACTTCGACTCGATGCTCGCCCAGTGGTCACAGACGGGTGCTGGCATGTTGGTGAGGAACCTTGTTTTTGGTCGTCTTCATCCTCATAGTTTTGTCCTCCAGGTATTCATCCACAATCGCCTGGTACTTCACCTGGTACTTTACCAGCCTCCTCATTCTTAGCAATCTTGCCAAGTATGAAGAGGGCCTTTTGGTAGCCTTGCCTCATGAGCGTGCCAGACGACTTGGCTTTTTTCTGAGTGCCACTATGGCTGGCGGCACTCGGTATGTCTTGTATGGCAGCAGCGGATTCAGTGCTTTGTCTGGCACTAACTACTACTGCCGGAGGGGCAGTTGACTCCTGGCTGGAGGCGAGCAGTTCGTCTTCACAGCATTCCTCCACAGAGCCACTGTCCCGGTTTTCCACTGTCTTCGTCTTGTTTGTGTTTGTTTGTTTGTTTGTATGCATTTTTGTTCCCACAAGTATCTTTCACAGAAACGGTTTCCAGGGGGCACCACGAGCAGAGAGAAGTCGACTTGTTTGCTCGCGAAAGATACGGAGGGTCGTCGTGTGGACCCGTTATCCCCCAGTCACGGACAAACCATACCCACTCCTACTTGTCTATGTATTTTAAGCAATAATAATTTAAAATAAACTTTATAATCGATATTAATTGATTCGCTAAAACCATGAATAGTTTTGCAGTAGTTGGCGTTGATGTTATATTTGACGTCAATTTAGCAAAAAAATATACGATCAGCTGACGAGCTCAAATTTTACTGCTGTTGTTGTTGTTTCTTATGCTAACTCCAGCAACAACAACAGTTTTTGTTGCTCTCGTCAGGTTTCCTAGGTATAGCACCTTGAAGTTCAAAGATTTATGAGCTATACCTCCTAAAGTATACGAGATATGTCCATGATATTCATGTCATCAAAAAGGTATTTCAATTGCTTTCATGTATGTAAAATATCATTTTGTTTAAAATTGCTCAGGAGATTTAGCTCATAAACCTTTTACCTTCAAGTCGCTATGGCTCGGAAACCAGACGAGAGCGACAAAAACTGTTTGTTTTTGGAGTTACCATAAGAAACATTCCTTCTTGCTAAATTTGTATACATTTACTTTTAAATTTAATGATAATTTATACCTGATTTCAGACTAAGAAAATTTTTTCACTAAAACGCAACTCTGTTTTCTGTTGTCACCAGAAAATTGGAGGGACATTTATTTCCCCGGGGGACACATGCATACAATCCATAGTTCAGCCTGCCGTTTTTTTGTGAAAACAACAACAAATGGTGTCCTCAAGGGACACGTGTCGCACGTTTGGAACTATTCATCGACCTTGCCCCGACAGCGTTTACACGGCGACAGATTGTATTGTGGATCATTGTGACATGGATGATTTTATTGCATGATTTTTTAATACTTAGCTACCATTTCCATACTTTTAGATACTATTTAAGAATTTATAATACTTTTTGAAACTTTTGCATACCTTTATTACACTTATCTTCGTGATACCAGAGATAATGAGATAGGACACTTCGAATTCGCCGCTTCAAAAATCGGTTTGACGTCTATTTTTTATGAGCTGTTGAATTCATGTACACTATACGTGAGAACTACCATATTGTTGTTCTTGTTTTCTGTCTTTCAGTATGTTGAAAAAATCAGCTGTTTCATCCTTCACCACGGATTCATTTAGTTATGAAATCAGCTTGGCTAGACGCAGTATCTTTTGAAACGGTTTCACTGCTGCAAAATCGATACCATCGGTGGCTACACACACTGGTTTCTCATTTGGTTTCAAAAGTCGTAAATATGTGATGCCAAAGTGTTTGTGAAATTTACTGAATATCCAAATGTTGGCCAGAGTGAGAGAAAATATGAACACGCTTTCGGCAAACTACTTTGCTCTTCTTTCGTTTGACAACTGCTGTGCGTGCAAAGAAACTGAGAACCAGGGTCTATTTTCGTTTCAAAAATTCTTTACACCCGATACCAGAGTGTAGACTTTTCTCTTTCTTCCTCATCTCTCTCACACGAACTGAGTGAAACCGTTTCAAAAGATACTGCGTATAGACAAGGCCATTGTGGTTTTTAAAATATAAATTTCACCATATATAAACAAAGGTGATGAAGTTTCCCAAACCTAAAATGGTAGGTGCCAACGGATGTTTGACCCCCCAAGTGCATCTAACGATGTATAACAATACTTAATTTGCACAAATATTAGAAAACAAATGAAAAAATATAAATGTGACCATTCTGGAGTTATTAATCTTAATTTTTTTTGTGAAAATTCGAACAACTATGCATTGACAGCCAAAAATTAGCACAACGCCTACGTTATACCAATTAAATATGTGAAATAAATCAACAAATACTATGTAAAATCTGAAAGTATAGATTTATTATAATTATAAGGAACTGGTAGATATATCATGTATATAATGTGAGCATAAACAAAAGTTTAATTTCTTAAATATATTTTTGACGTTTCGAAAAAACACCCATTAAAATCAATATTACATGCGTGCATGCGATACTGCGGCGAAGTACACTTCGTGCGGCAAAGTACACATGAGAGGACAAAGCACACGATTTTGTGTGGCGAAGTACACATGAGAGGACAGCGCACACGTTTTTTTGTCATAGGTTTAGTGAAATTTCAGCAAAATGCATGTGTGTTGAAACAGCGAATTCGAAGTGTCCTATCTCATTATCTCTGGTGATACCGCCGAGGAAACACAAAGAAGAAATTCTCTGTAAACTATATATAAGGACTCAAGTACAATGCAGCTTAAGCTTCAGTATTTGGAAGGCTTTTATGAAGTCGGAACAATATGCAGAGCTTCAGGCATCAACAACTGTTATCGTTTGTTTAATTCAATTCAATTCAATTCAATTTCAATTTTATTAATATCGGTAGTACAATAAGAAAATACTTTCTTTTATAGTACAAAATTTACAATAAAAAGAAAGACATTACATAAACAAGTCAAATAGAACATAGGTCCATAGCATATTCAGATAATCATATATTGAACAATATGTAATATAGGAAGAACTAACAATAATATAATACTAATATAATTAATGATATAATTAATTAATAATAATATAATTAATAGTATAATTAATTAAGAGTAGTGAAAGTGAAGAGAGTTTTGAGGAAATGATAGATAAGAAAAAAGGAAGGTACACTCAAAGAAGGTGCTATCACGTAGAAAAGTATTACAATGTGGCGAGCCTGAAGCATCTTGCCCCTGTAATGAGCTTCAGGTTCGTGGGCAATGAGTTCCATAATCTTATGGCGTTGACAAAAAAAAAATCTAGAAGGACTCAAGCAACTGAATTCGGGGATAATTAACAAGAGTCCTCTGCGTGATTGACCAAATTGTAACTTTTGAAATAAGGAGTGCGGGAGTAGATAAGTTTATGCAGGAAAATACAACTTCTAGCTCTGAGGTAGTTGATAATGTCACATCCTAGCAAAGCATTTCTAAACTGACCCAGGTGCTCAAACCTGCTGAGGCCATACACATACCTCGTCGCAAAGTTGAAAGCTACAGAGAGTTTATGAGATGTACCTGCGTCAAGCCTGCTATAGACAGCAGCCAAGTAAGTAATTAAAGGAAGAATTAGCTGTATAACAAGCTTGTATCTGATAGCTGAAGTTCGTAGACTCCTAGGTTAGGTTAGGTTAACAGGGCGTGTGGCCGCGAAGCGGCCAATTCCACCTACGCCTTATAGGCCCATTGTGAGTGCCCTCCAGTGGTTCTGTGGGAACCTCGCTGTTCCGGTCAGTTACTCAGACCTGGCCTCACCGAGGAGGTGGGGTAATGGCCGAGTGTAAGCTGGACTGGTGCTTTTAATCAGCTTTATGAAACTAGTCACCGGACGCCCTGCCAACTCTGTCAGCCTCTCGATGTACTCCGCCCCCACACTGCGGAGGCGACGGTATGCAAGGGCTGGGCATTGGCAGAGCAGGTGGTGGATAGTCTCCTCCTCATCCACGTCGTCGCACCATCTGCAGTGATCTACTCAGGTGCCAGGCTTCCACCTGGTCACCATGGCCCCTATGGGCCAATGCCCTGTGATCACTCCTACTATAACCCTAAGTTGTTCTCTGGGCATTGAGCTCAAAATGAAGAGGTCTAAGGAAAGGAGATGCAACATCATTTCCTGCTCTGGCTGCGGTGTGCTTCTTGCCGCTCCGGTGATACTCATGGTTGCGCATCTTTGTACATTACAGAGAGGCTCGAGGTTGATTTTCCGTTGGATTGCCGTCCACCACACCAGGCAACCATAGGTTAGGATTGGACGGACCACCGCCGTGTACAGCCAATGGGCAGACAGAGGAAGAATATGGCCATGGAAGAATATGGAGGAAGAATATGGCCATTCAGGCTTGGTCTTCTAAAGGCTTGGTCTGGTATTTTATACTTCCTAGTGAAAAGGACAAGATCGGTCTTTGAGGCATTGATGCTAAGGCCATTCTTGTCTGCCCACCTTGAAGTTTTTCCAAGTGCTTGTGACATTAGCTCGCTAATGGTACTGAGGAATTTCCCCGGTATTAGTAGGGCTAGATCGTCGGCGTATGCTGTTGCCCTGACCCCCGTACCTTGAAATTCTCTTAGCAATTCGTCTACCACTATGACCCACAACAGAGGGGAGAGAACTCGCCCCTGAGTTGTTCCTCGTGTCACGTTTTTGCGGCAGTTGCTTGCATGGCTGCATTGATAATTCTGCTTTCCAGCATGTTACCAATCCAGTCACTAATGGTGCGGGGTACTTCAAAGTACTTCAGGGCTTCACTGATCGGTCTCGGGTTGACATTGTTGAATGCCCCCTCTATGTCAAGGAATGCCCCTAGGGTAAACTCTTTTACCTCGAGGGACCTCTCAATTGTGCCGACCACACAGTGCAGTGCGCTCTCAACCGACCTGCCCTTAAGATAGGCGTGTTGAGACCGACACACACGGTGTGTCATCTTGTTTCTGATAAACAGGTCCACCAGCCTCTCTAAAGTCTTTAGTAGGAATAACGAGAGGGAGATGGGTCTGAAGACCTTAGCGGAGCTGTGGGAGGGTCTGCCTGCCTTAGGTAGGAATAGAACCCTTACTTCCCTCCACTCCTTTGGAATGTACCTCCTTGTGAGGCATTCTTTAAATATATCAGCGAGCATTGGTAAAATAGCGGATATGGATCTCTGAAGCATGGCCGGAATGATTCCATCTGTGCCCGCAGCTTTATAGGGCTGGAAGGATTCAACCGCCCAAGAGATCCTTTTCGCGTTTACTATGTCGTTTACTACTCCTCGTGACTCGTTGTCAGTGTTGTTGTCGACCGCCGTCCGGATAGCTGAAGGCACGTCCGTAACTCTGTCGGTACAACCTGGAAAGTGAGTGATGCACAGGAGTTCCAGAGTTTCGATGCTAGATTGAGTCCACGAGCCATTCGACCGCTGGATGCTGCTCGGTACTGCTCTTTCTCGAGAAAGCACTTTGCGGAGTCTTGCGGCCCCGTTGACTGCGCATATTGACTCGCAGTATGCCCTCCAGGAATCCCTCTTGATCGCTCTGGTTCTGCTTTTATAGGCTCTGAAACCGGCTTTGTATAAAGCCCAGTCTGAGTCCTTGCCGCTTATGGTTGCTCTGTTGAAGAGCGATCTCGATGTTTTCCGCAGCGCCGATAGCTCTGAGGTTCACCAGGCCGGTTTAGCTTTTTTGCGTGGTCGGCTGATTGGACATGAGACATTAAAGGCGCTGCGGAGTCCTTCCGAGAGAAGTCTGACTAAGGAATCAGTGTTCTTGTTTTCTTCGCCTGGGTAGACCTTGGACAGTGACCCAGGGATAAGACTTGCGAACTTTGCCCAGTCAGTTTTCTTGGGGTTTCGAAATGGGGGTTCTTTTGGTGGTTTCGAAGTCTTGATGTTGAAGAGTATCCTTGAATGATCAGAGAATGAGCATTCAGTGGATACTCTCCAACCCTCAATGGTGATATCCCTATCTTTCTTCAGGGTTATGTCTAACACCTCTGACCTGTCCTTGTTGCGAAAAGTGGGTGTAGCTCCCCTATTACAGATGACAAGGTCATAGTTCAATATAAACACAAAGATCGACTCACCCCTTTTGTTGATATCTTGGCTTCCCCACTGAGTGTGATGACCGTTCGCATCGCATCCTATTACCAACCTCAACTTGCTTTTGTTGGCAAGGTTTGTTAGCTCTCGGACTTGATGCGATGGGGACTCTTGTTCCTCGTATGGAAAGTATGCGGACGAGAGCAGGAACGAACCATCTTGCTTGGTCTCGCATACTATCGTCGTGAGATCAGGTGAGCTGTAATGAGGGAAAAGAAAGGCGTTAATATTTTTCTTTACCAGTATACATGTTCTTACCTTCGTTGTGGTGTCCGTTGCAAATAGTTGGTATCGGCCTGACACTAGTCCTGCAACCCTGTCACACCTCACCCAGGGTTCTTGTACTAGGGCCACGTCGATACCTTCCTTCTCCATGACGAGGTCGGCATGGAGGAGGTCGGCAGATGCCGCCTTGCAGTGATGCATTTGGGTTTGGTCTACCACCCCCTCCTGCCCCTCCATCAGTCGACTCCCGGACTTTCAACGATCCGAAGCCGAATCTGATGAAGCCTCCCTGCTTCCTCAGCGTCTCCAAGGACTCTCGGCTGACGGCCAGCCAGAAGTTTCTACCACCGTTCTTAGGGACGTTGGACGAAACTATCTCCCAGGCGGTCAAGAAGTCCAGGGACTTCTTGTTGCCGCAGCTGACGACCTTAACCCCCCTCTGCCACCCTGCCCCCTCAAATTCCACTTCCTCGTCGCTCCTGTCCCCCTTCATCATCACGGTCAGCAGCTTCGCCTCTACAAGTAGCCAGTTCGCCGGTTGGATCTTACCGTCTGGGTTCGATCTGTCGACGATGGCCACCTGCAGCTCCTCCTCGGCCTCGAAGTTTGCTGACCATCTGACCTTCTTGGGTTCGTTTGAGCCCTCCTCGGTGGACCTATTCCGCTTGGACGCTTTGCTTAAAGCGAGTAGCGGGTGTGGTTTAGCCTTGGAGGGTTCTGCCATTTGGATGCCATGCCTTGACTGGCCGCCTGTGCCTTCTTTGAAGTCGAGGGCTGCTCATCTAAGCATGGCAGTTTCCGCGTCGGGGGGTGGGTATGGAAATTGCTTTCTGCTCCACCCCCTCTTCAGAGGAGGTGGCGTTGGCTCTTTCGAACCTGGCCAACTTCTTTTCGTTGGCTCCCAGCAGGTGCCGTTGACGGTCGGTCAAGGTGGACGAGTCTACCTTGGACAGCTTGCGAAGGGATTGCTTCGCGCGCTTGTATGCCCTTTTGGCTTTCTCTTCCCTTGACGGGACCTTGGGCGCCTGCTTAGTTGTGCTGCTAAGAGGAGCCTCCTCCAACAGTGCAGCCTCAGCCTCCAGATTGATCATCGTGAGTTGGCTGGATTGAGAGAGAGTCACTGACTCGCTCTCATCCGCCTCGTCGATGACTAGATCTAGTAACCGCACAGAGGTCCTTGTGTGCGGGTAAGGCTGGTTAGTACCGAAGGTCGCCAGGTATTCGGTACGCTCCATTAGCGACTAAGCTATTTTTAAAGTCTGGGTCGTCGGCCTGGTCGATCGTCGGCACGGGTCGCATGACACCTTGATCCAACCCAGAAAGACGATAGAATAGAGTAGAGATAGAGTAGCGGTAGTAGGGTATAGCGGAAGTAGAAGATAGTGGAAAGGGGAGAAAGAGTGTGATGGTTGTTGGGTTATACCGCCCTCCCTCGGTCGCCAGAACCTCTTTGGTGAAATCAGGGGGCACCACGAGAAGGCGAGGATGGCAGTTGCCAGGGAGAGGCTATTGGTTCCGCATACCCTGACCTTACCCCCCCTCGTAGACTCCTAAGAGTGAAATAAACATTTCGTACAACACTGTTAATGTGATCCGAATAGCTGAGTGACGGTATTTAAACGGTAGCCTAAGCTGACCACACATTGACAAGCTTTAACTTATTCCTACCGATAAAGATATCAGGAATGTCACAGAAGTAAAGTTCATATTTCGAAATCGGCAAAACATTTGACTTCAACGGATTGAGTTCCAGGTAGTTCTTTACTGACCAGCGCTGGATGCTATCCAGATCCTCATTTATTTTGGCGACCAAGTCCTCTTTGAGATTATCATCTCTGGACAGATACATTTGGATATCGTCCGCATAAGCGTGTATTGGGTCTGCATAAGCGTGTAAGCGTAACAAACTTCAAAAATATCGTTTAGGAACAATGAGAACAGGAGTGGACCTAAGACCGAGCCTTGCGGCACTCTACTGCAAATCATTTTAAACTGTGAAAACCCGATTGCGCATCGGACTGTTTGAGATCTATCGCCCAAGTAACTGTTAATAAGGCCTACCGCACTATCACAAAAACCAAAGAGAAACTGTAACTCAAAAGAGAGTGGAGAGAGAGAGAGAGAGGTGGTTAACAGTATCGAAGGCTTTGAAGAAGTCTAGCAGGCACAATAAGGTGAACATCCCCTTATCGTAGAAAGGACTGATGTCATATAGAACCTTGAGGACAGCCGTGGTACAATTATGCCCAGCACGAAAACCAGATTGGTTGACATTCAAAAGATTATGCTCGGTTAAAAACTTGGAGATTTGATCAGCAATAATCATCTCCAGAACTTTCGATAAAGGAGACAGAATACTTATTCGCCTAAAGTCAGCGGGCTCAACTGCGTTCGATTTTTCTGGCAAGGGTATAACAATTGCGCTTTTCCATAGTTATGGGAACCTAGATGTAGTGAAGCAGTGATTTTTGACATGGGTAAGGGAGCCAATGATGTGTGGCAGAATTATCTTAACAAATTTGAAAAAAAACACCATCTACACTAACTGCGTTGGACTTAACTCTTAGCAGTGACTTTAAAACTTCAGACTCACATACAGCCGAAAATTCAAATCTACAACTAAGAGAATCATTAGATTCCGAGGCAGAGAACGAGTTAAGATTGTTGGTAGTGCCTGTACAATGAGATAAGAAATGATCGTTTAGAATATTATGGTCAAGTGTGGTGGGGGCAGCAGTACTATCGCTGTTATGGATGCCCAGTTTTCTTAGGTTATTCCAAAGCACTTTGGGAGGCAGCGAAGCATTAAGTTTGGACCTAAAGTAATCTGCTTTAGACCGCCTGATAAGGCAAACCGAGTTATTGCGCTGACGCTTGTATCGCTCCCACCTCTACCGAGTAGGATTTCTTTTCCAAAGGTAGCGTAGTATGTTGCGCTTGCGTATAGCAACTAATACCGGTCCTGTAAACCAAGGACAAGAGGAGTTAATCGACTTCATAGTCCTAACTGGGACAAACTTAACAAATATTATAGGTCGTTGATGAGCTTAGTCAGCATTAAAATTTTATCATCCACAGTGGAGCAGAGTCGAACAACGTTATTCCACGGAACCATACTCGACTCAGAAAACAACATGTTAAAATCAATAGACTTGAAGTCGTGGTAAGAAAACGACATTTTAGTTGAATTACGACTCAAGGGAATGCCCATAGTGCAGAATAAGAAGTCATGGTCCGATAAAAAGTAAATTTGGTCGAAAAGGTAAACGAAAGATAGACCAGAGACTAAGAAATAGTCAAGTAAACTGGGACTGTCATTAGCTGAGAAACGATTGGGAAAATCATTATTCACAATACTAAGGCGAGTGCTCCAACATTGCCTCGTAACGTTCTAGCACTAACATCTGTACACAACAGATCAACGTTAAAGTCACCAACAATCACGAAATGAGTGAAGTCAATAATGTGGTTAGAGAGTTCAGTAAAGTAGCTGTCAAGGCAGAAAGATCTAGGGGGATTATATACGCAGGAGATAAATACTTCAGCGTTGCAGTCACTGATGCAGATATTGAGATACTCAACATTATTGTTAAATGACTTAGAGACTACTCTTGAGTTTAGACAATACGACGATAGACGGTCACATCACCCCCTCTTCTATCGACTCTATCATTTCTAAAGACATTAAAGTTATTAAGTTTTACGGGTGAATTCCTCAACTCCTTATAGAACCAAGTTTTGGAGATACAAATTACGTCCGCCGAAGAACTCTCGAAAACATATTTTAATACGACAATTTACGGCCACATCACCCCCTCTTCTATCGAATCTATCATTTCTAAAGACATTAAAGTTATTAAGTTTTACGGATGAATTCCTCAACTCCTTATAGAACCAAGTTTTGGAGATACAAATTACGTCCGCCGAAGAACTCTCGAAAACATATTTCAAATAATCAAACTTACAGGCTTTCAAACTTCTAGCATTGAAGTGAACAATTTTTAATCCCATTCGCTACTTGCAAAGCATTTCAATTAAAGTCTTATTATCAACACCATCGCAATTATATGTAGAAGACATCAAATAGAAAAATTAGCGGGAAAGAAGTATTCACGCTCACCACATATAAAAAACCAGTTTACAAAGTGCACTGAAAAAAGAGAGAGTAAATGAGATGAGACCAAGATAGAGTTTGAAGAAGGAAAAGAAGATTGCATGTAGAGACAGTCAGAGAAAAGGAAATAGAGAGTCAAACTAAGAGAAAACATCATAACTAAAAGAGGATAAGATGGAACTTAATGTGTGTTAAAAAAAATAAAAACTTTATGGGTTACTGCGAGTAAGAGCGTCCACATCATCCACACGGTTTACTAGAATAGGGTTGCCAGCAGTACTTTTCTTTACATAGACTTTACCACCATAGGTATGTTAAAAAAAATGTGTGTTAAAAAAAAAAAAAACTTTATGGGTTACTGCGAGTGAGAGCGTCCACATCATCCACACGGTTTACTAGAATAGGGTTGCCAGCAGTACTTTTCTTTACATAGACTTTACCACCATAGGTATATGCAGCATGTAGTTTATTCTTACGCCGCATTTGTATGGCATGTTGCAAAACCGCGCGCTGAGATTGAGCTAGGCTTTCATGCACATAGACTTTATCCACTCCTCCAAGTTCCAGATCACGTAGATTTAGAGCACGATGATTTTGCTTACAAAACGAGGCTATAGCACGATGCAACGCAGAGCGGTGATAAGGACATGAAAGGCGTAGAATGATCGGTCCAGTTGAAGAGTCCTTCCTTTTGCGAAATGCGAAATGCATCGCATAGTGTTTCAGTGCACGGATTAAAGCCAACTGCACAGCAGATTTTATTGTATACAGTGCGTAGATTCTCACTTTGGGAGAGCGGAATTCCAGAAACAACGAAATCTTATGAAATTGAGCCTTCTCGCAAGCAGATATATTATCCTTAAGCGCAGTGAGTTCCGCTTTGATAGTCACAACCGCCATAGCAGCGACCAGAGATAATGAGATAGGACACTTCGAATTCGCTGTTTCAACACACATGCATTTTGCTGAAATTTCACTAAACCTATGACAAAAAAACGTGTGCGCTGTCCTCTCATGTGTACTTCGCCACACAAAATCGTGTGCTTTGTCCTCTCATGTGTACTTCGCCGCACGAAGTGTACTTCCCCGCAGTATCGCATGCACGCAGGCAATATTGATTTTAATGGGTGTAATTGTCGAAACGTCAAAAATATATTTAAAATATTAACCTTTTGTTTATGCTCACATTATATACATGATATATCTACCAGTTTCTTATAATTATAATAAATCTATACTTTCAGATTTTACATAGTATTTGTTGATTTATTTCACATATTTAATTGGTAATAAAGTAGTTGTTCAAATTTTTATAAAAAAAATTAAGATTAAAAACTCCAGAATGGTCGCATTTATATTTTTAGATTTGTTTTCCAATATTTTAGCAAATTAAATATTGGTATACATCGTTGATGAATTTGGGGGGTCAAACATCCGTTCGCACCTACCATTTTAGGTTTGGGAAACTTCACCACCTTTGTTTATATATGGTGAAATTTATATTTTAAAAGCCAATGGCCTTGGCTATACACAGTATCTTTTGATATGGTTTCAGTTTATGGAGAGTGAGATGAGGAAGAAAGATAAAAGTCTACAATCTGGTATGGAGTGTTAAGAATTTTTAAAACGAAAATAGACGCTGCTTCTCAGTGTTTCTGCACGCATACAAGTAAGCAGTTGTCAAACGAAAGAAGAGCAACGTAGTTTGCCAAACGCGTATTCATATTTTCTAACACTCTGGCCGACATTTGGATATTCAGTAAATTTCACACACACATTGCCATCAAGTATTTACGACTTTTGAAACCAAATGAGAAACCACAGTGTGTAGCCACCGATGGTATCGAAATACCAGTAGTGAAACCATTTCAAAAGATACGACGTCTAGCTAAGCTGATTTCACAACTAAATGAGTCCGTGGTGATGCATGAAACAGCTGATTTTTTCAACATACTGAAAGACAGAACACAAGAACAACAATATGGTAGTTCTCACGTATAGTGTACATGAATTCAACAGCTCATAAAAAATAGACGTCAAACCGATTTTTGAAGCGGCGAATTCGAAGTGTCCTATCTCATTATCTCTGGCAGCGACTTCAGCAGCTTTCAAGCGAACTGTGAGCGAGCACATCTCCTTTTTCATATTGAGCAACTCACCCGAGACTTCATCAAACCGATTCATGATCCGCTCTTCAGCATTTTTAACTAGCAGCTGCAATTGCTCAGTAATACTCTCCCGCAACGCCACAAGCTTATCATCAAATTTAGCCAGGAGAGAAAATTCAGCAGCCCTGCTGGGAGATGAATCTATCTGAATAACGGGACTAGGAGAGACAGCACGAGCTCCAGTACTGAGAGCTTGGCTTCTGGTTGACCGCTTTGCCGCAATGTTGTTGTTAAGAATATTTTTCGGCGAAAGCATTACTAAGTAATTTAATTCAATTTGCCAATTAGTCAATGACAATCCACAATTACAATTATAATTACAAATGTACAGCGCTAGAATAACACGTTTTGGCACCGGCAAGCAGCCTGGATACGAAAATTATTAGGAAACTGCGGACAAATCACTAGCAATTTAACAACACGTATACTCAGTATGCATTGCACTTTAACACTGCATTGTTTACGTTTACAAAAAAAAAAATTGGAAGTTTTATGCATAGAAAGAATCTTTTACGAACAAATTTTTATAATCTTTGTTACACAGAAAAAAAATACATTCCTGTCCACGAATTTCTGTTATTAATTTTTCTTTGAAACTCATTATTTTGCCTGTGCTAGAAGTCGCTGAAATATAATAAAAATATTTGAATTAAAAAAAATATTTGCTGTTAAAATCGTTTGAACACATAGACAACACTTTTTAGGAGAAATTTTTAAAGCCATGCGAAAATCTATTTCGACGCCGCCTCAAGCCTTTTCGTTGTTCCCATAAGGTTTTGATTGAGTTTGTTTTTGCTGCTGAAGTTGCGTTGTGTTCTGTACATAATTGTTACAAACTACAATTTAATTTAAGCAACAATAATTTTAAATAAACCTTATAATAGATATTAATTGATTCGCTGAAGGTAGGTAGGGCTGTCCCGAGGGACACACTTAGACCAGTTTCGGTCCCTTGTGATACCCTATTGATCTATATATACCCCTATTCAAACAACGAGGAGCTATTAATATCTCGGCTTATGTCCTTTATATTAAGGGATGCTATCTCACAGAGATTGTCAAAGAAGTACGATCCTATGTGAGTGTTACGTCTACGAGCCAGCGCAGGACAGCTGCACATAAGGTGCAGGACAGTCTCCTCCTCCTTCTCTTCATCCATGCAGCTTCTACAGAAGTCGTTCGAGAATATCCCAAGTGGCCTTGCATGCATGCCAATAAAGCAGTGTCCGGTAACAACCCCTATCACTTGACGAGTATTTTCCCTGCCTAGTGAGAGAAGAGTCTTCGTCTTCTTTAGGTGAAAGAGACGCCAAATTTGCCTTGCAATACTGCAGTTCGATCTCCCCTCCCATCTCTTGTTGGCTTGCTTGAGACCTGTTTCCATAAGCCATCGTTTGCTGGTAGCCATTGGCATGCCCACGCTAGCTCTGTCGGGTGTAATGATCGACGTAGTGCCCTGGCGGGCGAGTTCATCCGCATAGCAATTTCCTGGAATATCTCTGTGTCCTGGTACCCAACACAGGCTTATTGAAAGCTGCTCTGCCATCTCGTTTAGAGATTGTTGGCAACCTTTTACCACTTTGGACGAGGTGTATGTGGATTCCAGGGATTTAATAGCCGCTTGGCTGTCCGCTGATAGCAATTACTTCGCTGATAGCAATTACCTCCGCCTGAAACACGCTGCAGTAATCCGGAAGACGATATTTTTCTGCAACCCCGCACCTTTCCGAGTAAACCCCACCATCCACCCTGCCGTCAGCTTTGAACCATCGGTGTGAAACTGTATAGCCCTTTCAAGCGGCTGTGATCCATTCTCCCAATCGCCTCTGCTTGGTACCAGCGTGTTAAATTTGCGAGTTGGGAGTATAAACGGCGTGATGTAGTCTAGATTTCCGAAAGAGGAGGGCAAGCCCTCTAATGCTATGTTTACACCGACCTCAAATGCGCATTCATAATCACGCATTTGAAAAGTGTTTACACCATCTTGTTCGCATTTGGTTTGACATTGATCAGACAAAATTTATGTTTTTTGTTTGCCTGACTTTTTTATACCCCAAACCTTTAGGTAAGGGTATATTCACTTTGTAACGAAATGTGTAACGCATAGAAATAGAGACGATAGGTATAGAAAAGTATATATATTCTTGATCAGTGTCACCTCCTGAGTCGATTTAGCCATGTCCGTCCGTCTGTTTGTCTGTCTGTCTGTCTGTCTGTTGAAATCACGATCACAGGAGAACCGGTGAAGATATCGTGATGAAATTTTGCATAAACATTGTTTCTTGTGGTGTGCAGCTTGGTATTGATGGCAAAATCGGTCCACAACCACCTCTATTTTTTTCATTCCTCTATTTTCATTCCTGGGTGTAGAGTAGCATTATCTGTTAATATGCCAAATATGGGCGTGATTCAAGGGTTATATTGTTAAATATATAAACTTCCTGAATAAAACTTTAGATAACAACTTGTTTTACAAAAAAACATTATTACATCAAAACTGGGTGCGATCCGCCCACTTTTACACTACATATACAGTATAGCAGTATGAAAACAAGTTTATTACCACGGAAATAAAGTTTAAATGAACACAATTATAAAACAACTAAGCTAGTTATTTTGTTTTGAAAAGGGTAATGACCATGCCTACTATTTATACAGAGGCGTAGCTAGGTCTCATGGAGCCCGTGACAGTTAATCAACTTGTAGCCCCAAAAATACATAGAATTCTATAAGTCCCTACTTAATTTCCACGACTGCCGCCCCCGACATTGTACCGCCCGGTACTTCTTTCAAAACTTTTAGGTGTAGGGTATCTAAGATTCGGCCAGGCCGAATATAGCTTTGTTACTGGTTATAATTGTGTTTTGACAGCTGATTGACATTATTAGTTTCCATTTCCACTGTTTTGTTTTGGGATTTTATTTTTTCCCTACCACAGAGTGATTCAAAATATTATTTTGCTTCGCATTTCATTCGCATTTCTTTCAAATGCGATCAAATTTATTAAATTTGATTTGTCAAATGGTATGAAAATTTTTAAAATTTCGCTTCGCATTTGGGAAATAGAGCTCATTTGGGTTCGGTGTAAACGTAGCATAGTATTCTCTGATGGCCAAGGGATCTGTGGGTCCATTTTGTGAGAGCATTCAGCCTTACAGCCGAGGTCTTGGCCAGGAATCTTCCCATGATATCTAGTGGGGGCAGATGTAATATCGTCTCAAGAGCCACAGTGGGCGTGGACCTGAGAGCCCCCGCAATGCAAAGGCAGGCAGACCTTTGAACTTTTTCCAGTAGCCTGCAGTTTTCCAAGGATGGCCACCATATGGCTACCCCGTAGAGCAGTATGGGCTAAGCAGTGCTAGGTACAGCCATTGCGTAATCCATGGCGAGAGCCCCCACTTCTTACCGATGGCTTTTCTACAGGTGGGCCAAACAGGGCTTTCTATATCCCTTCTAGAATGTTTAGTTTCCAGCTCAGTTTCCTATCTAAGAGTAGGCCAAGACATTTAGGTTTCTCCTGGAAGTTGAGCGTCACTTCTCCCATGCACGTAGGTTCTATCTGAGGAATTCTATGTTTTCTGGTGAAAAGCACAAGTTTTGTCTTGCTGGGATTAACACCTAAACCTCTGGGGTTTGCCCATCGTACTGTAGTGTTCAGAGCACTTTGTATCAAGTCTCTGATTGCACCGAGGTATTTTCCTGACGCCACTATGGCGAGATCATCAGCATAGGCAGCAACTCTCATTACCCTTTCTTCTAGATCTTTCAGCAGCCCATCGACCACTGCATTCCATAGAACGGGGGAGAGGACACCCCCTGGGGAATCCCTCTCCAGATCGTTCTCCTAACTTTGGCATCGCCTAGATATTCCCGAGTGAAAAGGGTCGACCTCAGCAAAGATTTTGTCCAGCTAATGCTATTGGACAGATAAGTTTGCCGTGCAATTAAGCTGGCATCCTTTTGATGTAACCTTTGATTTTGGGACCTGAAAGTTATTTTATGTTGTATATAATATATATAAAATAATATATTTGATATAATAATATTACTATATAATACTATAATAATATTTTAGTACTATTACTATCCTTTCCACTTTTTCCTATTATTTGCCTCTACTTTTATTTTTCAATTTTTTACTTTCACTGTTTTAATTTTTCCTGAACTTATTATTTCGCCTACTTAACACTACTTTTGCACTTTACCAACTTTTTATACACTTCTTACTATGAACTAATGCGCGACTTTATACGCGGCTTAACGACCTCGTCGTTTGGATATATTTACAAGACTCCCTTTGGAATCTTTTCTAGATTCCACGTTAGCTCGGTCGACACAGACGTCGACCGAACTGAAGTGGGTCGGTATGTCGTGTTTCGCAATCTCCAATATTTCGCAATATTAAAAATTGTAATATTCGCAGAATCAATATGCGGAAGAAAATCGTTCCCAATTTAATTCTTGCGCGTGTGGGTTCTGATCGTTGGTTTTTCAAACCAAGCGATTTTATGGTTGGGAAGCTTGCTACTGAAAGCTAGCTTCCACAATCCATTTTATGCGAAGTGTTCTGGTTGTTACCTTAGCTTTCGAAGTTCATTAAACCAAAGCTTGACTAAAACAAATGAAACTAAAGCTTCGGGCTTACCAAGCTAAGTGCTGTGGTTGCATTAATGTGAACTTGGCCTTGACTCACTCGCGGAGTATTATTATAAAAACAATAATACTGGCCTTGAAAGTTCTTATTTCCCGGAACTGGAAATTGCGATCTCGACATACAACATCCCTCCACCCTGGGGGAAGAAAAATTTAGTATCGTACAAAACGATATTAAATTTTTCTTGTACATGTATTGTTTGTTGAAATAGTGGGTGGGCTTCTGTGTAGTATGGTTCTTTCCTTTCAATACTACTTAGTAGTACTTAATCTAGAGCGAGTGTAATGACAATAATTTGTGTTGGGTGTTTTTTTATATGCAACAGTACAATATAGTAGATGTAGTGTATACTGAAATATTACGTTGTTGTTGTCGTCGATGTTGATCTTGACGTTGATATTGGTCTTGAAGTTGATGCTGATGTTGTTGTTGATGATGATTACGATGTTGATGTACACCTTGAAGCTGATGTACACGTTGCTGTTGCTTTCGATGTTGCCGTTGATGTACACCTCGCTGTATTAATGTCTTCTTCTTGATTTGTTGTATATAACTGTGATTGTAGGGTGGTGGTAGCTGTGTTCGGAACGGTCGCTGTTGATCCCCTATTCAATTTGTACTGGAGTTCATAACATGTTGTTGTTCAACCCTATAGGTTGATGATTGAATATGCGGTTACCGCCTGAGTTTCTGCTTGTGAAGTACTCAAGCGTTGGTGTCCCTGCTTCACTTGTGGTGGCGTCGCATTTCTTATATCGTATAAAGTATATATATATTTTAACTTGTGTGGCAGATGAATGGGTCCCAATAGTTTGAACTGGCTGTAACTGCTTACGTTCGTCTACTTGGTGGTTTATCACCGTCGCCGCTACTCGATGATGCAGTAACGCGACAGCATGTGATCCCTCGAAGGACTTAAATTTCGCTGTTGAGCGGCCCCCCTGAGCTGTAACTAGCTGCTGCCGATAGTTTTCTATCATCTAGGTGTCTTATTACGGTGTTTCTGGTCTCAACGTGACCTTAAGGTACTGTGGGTTCAGTTTTCAGGTTCAAACTGCTGCTGTTAGACCTAATTGAAAGTATCTTCGTGTTTTGTGGTCGAATGCTGTTGCATTGCTGTATTGAATTGCTTGTTTGTCGCAACAATTCCATCTTTGGTTGTGGTCGCTACGCTGATCCAGCTACCCTTCCCCCTTCGAGTTGGCTGAGCGGTATTTGTCGCCCTGTAGTCGTGTGTTGTTAAGCTATGTTTGCGCCTTCTGCTACTCTATTGGATGTACATCGGCCTTAAGGTCAGCTGTCTTCTTTGTTATCACCCTTAACTTAACTTAGCTTATTATCAATGTTATATATTTCAATTTTCCCTTACAATATATTTTTTTTTTTTTTGTTTTCTAACTACAATTGTTCTTATTTAAAAAGAATTAAAACTTTATTCGTATATAACTTTAAGTTTATTTAATTAATTAGTTAATTTTAAATTAAATTTTATCAATTAGAAATATTTTATTTAATTCAAAACAAGTATTAATCCCTACAATAAATATCGATTCTATTCTAGTTGAATATAATTCGTTATTTTATTCACTATAAATTTTAACTTCGAATGTATTTAAAAAGTTCGTACAAGTATTTAGATATATTTCCTTTTACTTTAATGTGTACGATTTTATATCTATTGTTATTTCTAACGTTATTATAGTGATATTCTTTATTTTATTTTAAATTTCCTTATTTCTTTTCATTGTTAGTTTTATTTATTATTAGTTTTTATTAATAGTTTCTTTGTTCTATGTATAAGAAGGACATATAGTGTTGATGTAACATGCGTTAAAAAAACACAAATATTTTTCCTCTCTTATTTCTTTATATATATTTTTTTTTTTTTTGTTTCTCTGCCTATTTTGAAGTTGTTCAACTGTGGGTTCTTTTTTTTCTTTCTCTTTTGGCTTGTGTTAAAATTCTTCATTTACTGTGCTTGTTGTTTTTTTTTTTTTTTTTTCATTAAATGTTTTTAACTGACACTGCGTTCTACTCGTGTTCAGTTGCTCTACTTTTGCACCTGCTTTGATGCAGTGCTTGCGTTAATCGCTCAATTACATTGAATCTTAATTAAGTGCATTTTGTACGACCGTATATGTACATTTTATATTTTTTTTTAAACATTTTTTTTTTGTATAATTAGATAAGGCACTAATTAATTATATTTATTTAATTTTTTATAAGAATATTTTATAAGAATTAAGGCAATAATTTTTTTTTTTTTTTTGTCTTAGTTTTATATAACTTTTCCTTCTATGTCTGCTTCGAGGTGCAGATATGGTGTTTAAATTACTGTTATGCATAAACAACGTCTTTATGCATAGATTTCATGTGCATTTATTTCTAAAATAATTGCAAATGCAATAGATGTGGCTGTCTATTTAACGGAACAGCTAGTTTACATGTACCGCATCTTATTCCCAATTTGTTATCTAGTACCATCGTGTGCGTACTTATTTCGTTTAGGGTATATGACACACGCGTGACCTAAATATTCTTCCTTATTACAAAATTTGCAAAATTTAATTATTTAGTTTTATTGCAAGCTACGATGAAAATTTTTCTCTTTTTTTTTTTTTTTTTTTTGTTTAACGTACGAAATTTCCGGGTTCGTGTTCTGTTGTACTCGCGCCTATAAAAACCCTCTGTGATATCGTGATTTTATTCAGTCAAGTTTTAACCGTTCCTTTAAAAATAATTTTTCAAAATACGATGTCTCGATATCCCAGCCAGCAGTACTCGTTCCCCCTGGGATGTTATATCAAGGAGATATTCCGAGTGGTCCGAGAAGACGTTTGCGACCTGGAGCCTCTTGTTCCCCTGCTGGAGCTACTGGAGGCTTCCTTCGACGCCATCCCCACTCGGGAGCAGTTACAATTTGTGGTCGGCGCCCTCTACTGGCTTCAACGTTCTTGGCCGGAGCTACCCGATTTGTATCCTTGCCTGAGGGAGGTGCTGGATTCTTAATTTTGGTTATAAACTTTGTAACAATTAACTAATTGCAATAAAAAAAAACAAATGACATATTAAAACTATAATTTTCTTTGGCCTTATTTCATGTTGGACTCTTCCTTTTATAGGTGATTAGACAGCGATTGGTGTTTTTGTTTTTTTTTTTTTTTTTTTTTCATTGCCTCCTTTGAAGAACCAAATACATTTAAGCAATTACTACATGAAAACCTTTCCAAACTGAACAGTTTTCATCTCCATTATTAATTCGGTTCTTCTCATGTGTTTGTTCGTTTCTGCGTGTACAGGTTATCGTAAACCTGTACTGTGCTCGGCATTTTAATGTAAACGATAATTTAAAATTTGAATTGAATTAAAGAAAAATGTTGTCGAAATTATTCACTACCGTGACTGAGCCCTTGCTACTTAAAATAAATCAACAGGTAGACCTTGTGTTTTATGCTTAAGATTTTGTATTTATTTACTTATTGCCCATGTTACAAAGAGATTCTGAATTTTATATATTGGTTGCTTATGCTGATTAGTTAGTCCCTTGGTTTCATACATTTGCGTTGAACGGACGCTCAGCATTAGTCTCCGCTCCTTCGTTGGGCACCTCAGCAATTGTTACTACTCGGGGTTTGCGCGCCTCAGTACTGGTTACCGCCCGGTGTTTGCGCACCTCCCTTAGTGTTGGCTCGTGTATCACCTCGATGGTTGGTCTTCGAACCACGTGTTGCACTGAACTATTTTTGGGCCGCTTCGTCTTATGACGTATGTATAGGACGACTAGTATTACCATAGGCATCGCCCCAACTGTTGCAGATCCGCCTGCTATCTCGAAAACCTCTTGTTTAAATTGAATTGTTTCTGTCATCTCAGCCCGTTTGATTTCCGCTTGCAATTCTGCTAAGTCCTTCTCCCCGGACTCCAACGTTTGCTTCAGTCCAGTGTGGTCTGTTATTATTATCGGTTTAAGGTTTGTTTCCGTTTTTGTGAATGTTGTTGAGTTGGTTAGGCTGCCCTTTAGGAACTCTATTAGATCTGAATGGTCTATTTTATTATGTATTTGGGTTATACTGCCTGTCTGGTGTTCCTCGAACTCTATTGTGCTGTCGTGATTTTTTAGTGTGCACCGTTGTTTAATAGTTAGCAAACCCAATCCCTTCAGAGATATGGTATTGCCTCCGGTACCGCACGTTGTTTCGAATATGCTATTACGTCTGAAATTGTATAGCCATCTGTTTGGTGTTTCCATTTTTACTATCATTCCCTCGCTTGCCGGGGTCGCTGTGGCTATGCATATATTTTTTATATCTTCGTTATTATGCTGCTGCAAGGCTATTTCGCATGTTTAATGCCTGCCGCTTAGTTTTCTCCCCCGGCTTTTACATATTAGAGTATCCTGGGTGGCAATTCCCTTCTTCCCTATTGTATTTATTATGCGAATACAGTTGTCTATATCATTCTTTGACAACGCTCTGAACTGCCATTCTTCTTTTGATTCCGCCATATACTCGAACGTTGGTTTAACCGTTAAGTCGTATGTTGTATTAGTGAATATTACCGTCTGGTATATTTTGTATATCGTATAAAGTTCTTCCTCAGGTAATGGTATTGTTACTTTTACCAGTGTATCCCCTTCAGAGGTTAGAGTGTATACTTTAGCTAGTTGGTGAATTCTGACCGTATCACTTAGTAACCATTTTGCCTTGCTGGTCAGATCCAGTTTTTCTATCTGGTCTTTCAAGTCTTTCCCTTGCAACAAGGACGGGTGTAGCGTTCCCCTGTACAAATCATCCAGTACCTGCATCTCCAACTCTTGTTTTCCTTGTATCTCTACTAAGCTAGCTTGTATTGCGGCTTGGATTTCGATGGTGCGCAGTAAGTATTCTACTTGCGCTACTTTGTGGTCGTTTCGGTTGTTTATTGCTATTTGGTTATTTATTCTGCTGGCCAACTCGCTTTGTAATTCGTCTATTGCGTCTGCTGATTGTTTTAGTGCTGTCGTGGTCTTGTTATACGTTGTTCTCATCACCGTAACTTGTTGCTTCAATATTCTATATGTTTCCGCCTGCCTATTATTCATGTTTTCAAGGTGATTGTGGATGTCTGTTTAAATTGTCACATATATTGTGCATGTTATCTATGTACTCTTCCAGTTCGTCTATTACTTTCTGAAAGTTATTCCGTTGTATTTTCGTTACGATTGTCCATGTATCTTTGAAAAATAGCGCCTGATTGGTTCTTTCGAATACCAATGGCGTTTCTTTTAATTTTTCCACTTCTATGGGTAGACGTGCCTCCATCTGCGCTACCGCTAGTAGTACCCCATTAATTTCTGCTATCATTTCGTCCGTCTTGCTTTGCGACGTTAATTACGTAACCTTTCGTGTATCTATAAAAGAGGAGAAAACTGTTTCTAAATTCTACTATTTAAACTTTTATCAGTGCTTCCTTCCTATGCTATATATATGTTTATATTGTCCTACTCCTAATAGGGTTCCTATTGTTATTAATTTAATATTCCTTTAATCTATGACTACTTAATTTAATTTCCCATTAACTCTATTTTGTTATTTTAAGTGATTTTATCCTATTTCCTTATTTTAAGTGATTCTATTCTATTTCCCTATTCTATGTTATTATAACGTACTCCTACTTAATTGTCTACTTAATCCTGTTTCCCTATTTAGTTGCTATTATATACTTTAAGTAAGTTATTGTGGAAGGATTTTTCCCTTCCCTTAATATTTAAAACTGTAGTAATTGGACTTTTAATATTTACTACTTTATATGGCCCTATCCATATGGGAGAAAACTTATTTTTCCTAGTTTGATTCTTAATTAATACACTATCTCCTACTTTAAATTCTACTAAATTTAGTTTGCTATCGTACTGCCTTTTAGCTATCTCTTTTGCTAAATCCTGATTCTTTCTCGCGATTTCGTGAGCTCTTTGAACTTGGAATTTCAAAACTTTATTCGGGTCTTCGGCATTATATACCGGACTACACTTCCTTTTTAAGTTAGTCGGCATCTTCGTATCGAATCCGAATAAAGTGCGGAAAGGTGTTTGCTTAGTCGTAATGTGGGGTGTGTGGTTATGAACATGCATCGCTGCAGTTAACCATTGATCCCAATTCGACCCGTCTTCTTTAGCAAAACTCCTTAAATATTCCGCTAAAGGTCTGTGGCTTCTCTCTAGTGAGCCACTAGCTTGTGGATGGTATGGCGTTATATGCAATTTTTTAATGCCTAACAATTTGCATGTGTCCGAGAACAATTTCGAAATGAAATTAGTTCCATTATCGGTAATTAGAATTCTCGGAATTCCGTAACGCGTGATTACTTCGTCATAAAAAGATCTGGCGACAGTACTTGCTTCCGCGTCTGGGATAGCTGTACATGCCATAAATTTTGAAAAGTCATCTTGAAACGTTAAGATGTACTTATTTCCAGACACAGTTTCTGGTAGAATACCTACTATGTCCATTCAAACTTTATCAAACGGCCGCATTGGTGTATCCGTTAACACCATGGGCATTTTTGTTAACTTCGATCTTTTGTTCGCTTGGCACTTTGGACAGTTTTTGACATAATCTTTGATTTGTCTTTGCATCCCTGGCCACCTATATTGTTGCCTGATTCGCAGGTAAGTTTTCACTGCTCCCTGGTGACCTCCTAATGGTGTATTATGAAAATCTTTGATGACAGTCTCTATTTGTCTTGGATTTTCTAATAAAATGGTGTTTTCGTTTTGAGGTGTTTCGTTTCGAATATTTTAAAAGGTCTGCCTAAGAGATATGCTCTGAAATTTTTTGTCGCCCAGACTATTGCTAAAAATTCCTTTTCTATCGTGGAATATCTTTGTTCTGTGTCGCTTAGCGCTCGGCTAGCGAAAGCTATTGGCCTATCCTCGCCTACGTTCCCTTGAGAAAGGACCGCGCCTAACGCTTCATTACTTGCGTCGGTAGTTAAAAGAAATTCCTTTGAAAACTCTGGATATGCTAACACTGGTGGTGACATAACTAATTCTACTAATTCATAACTAATTAAACATAACTAATTGTTCAAACGCTTTCTGACAGCCTTCTGTCCCGACGAACTTCGCGTCTTTTCTCAACAATTTGTTAATGGGAAGTGCTATTTTTGCGGTTGCCGGTATAAATTTTGTATAATAATTAACAAGGCCTAGGAAGGCTTGTACTTCCTTTTTATTTTTAGGAGGCGGAATGTTTTTAACGCATTCCACCTTGCTCCATGTTCTGAACACTTGTGCCCTAAATGTACGACTTCTCGTCGTAGAAATTGGCATTTGCTAATGTTTAATTTTAAGTTGTTTTCCCTAATGACTTCGAAAACCTTAGTTAACCTTTCTTCATGCTGTCCCAGGTTTGTTGCATATACGACTATGTCGTCTAAATAAACAAAACAATCCATACCCTGAAGTCCTGTCAGAATATGATTCATAAGTCGTTGAAACGTCGCTGGGGCGCCGGTTAACCCGAAAGGCATTCGGTTGAACTCAAAATGTCTTAACGCTGAACTAAATGCGGTCTTTTCTTTGTCTGCATTGTCCATTAGGACTTGGTGGTACCCACTTGCCAAGTCTAACGTCGAAAAATATCTACTACTGCCTAACTGATCCAATATCTCATCTATTCTAGGCAGTGGAAAAACTTGTTTAATTGTGGCCTCATTTACCTTCCTATAATCTATAACTAAGCGCCATTTCTTTTCTCCATCTTTTCCATTCTTCTTTGGAACTAGAAGTAGTGGTGAGTTCCATGGAGATACGCTTGGGGATATTAAATCCTCTTCTAGTAATTTATGAATTTGTTTATTCATTTCTTCCCTATGTGTTTGAGGAATTCGGTACTGTTTTTGGTTAATTGGTGGCTGATCCACCTTTATTGGAATTTTATGTGCTAGTACTGGGGTGTATGTCAATTTGTCACCCTCTAAAAGAAAAATATCATTATATTTCGCACATAATTTTGTTATGGATTCTCTTTCCTGGTTTAAGGAAGGATCCAATTCTAAATCGTTCATTAAAACATTCATCCGTTGCGCCATGTCTGCATTACTTATACTATTGATGGTAGTCCATTGATTGTCCGAAACCTCACTTAGCTTATATTTGTGGAAATCACTAAATCTCGGTACAAAGTTGTCACTAAGAATGAAATCTTTTACCGTTGAATTTAGGATTGGTACTTTGACCTTTTTATTTTCCATATTTGCTAGTGTTTCTCCCAGGTACACTCCTGGTGCAATCTCTTGTTTATGAACTACCACAGTCATAACTTTAGTTTTAATTCTTAACGGCGTTATTCTAACCGTTCTTGCTTCAATGGTTATACTATTTTTGATACAATTGATACAATTTGATATAATTAGATAAGGCACTAATTAATTATATTTATTTAATTTTTTATAAGAATATTTTATAAGAATTAAGGCAATAATTTTTTTTTTTTTTTTGTCTTAGTTTTATATAACTTTTCCTTCTATGTCTGCTTCGAGGTGCAGATATGGTGTTTAAATTACTGTTATGCATAAACAACGTCTTTATGCATAGATTTCATGTGCATTTATTTCTAAAATAATTGCAAATGCAATAGATGTGGCTGTCTATTTAACGGAACAGCTAGTTTACATGTACCGCATCTTATTCCCAATTTGTTATCTAGTACCATCGTGTGCGTACTTATTTCGTTTAGGGTATATGACACACGCGTGACCTAAATATTCTTCCTTATTACAAAATTTGCAAAATTTAATTATTTAGTTTTATTGCAAGCTACGATGAAAATTTTTCTCTTTTTTTTTTTTTTTTTTTTGTTTAACGTACGAAATTTCCGGGTTCGTGTTCTGTTGTACTCGCGCCTATAAAAACCCTCTGTGATATCGTGATTTTATTCAGTCAAGTTTTAACCGTTCCTTTAAAAATAATTTTTCAAAATACGATGTCTCGATATCCCAGCCAGCAGTACTCGTTCCCCCTGGGATGTTATATCAAGGAGATATTCCGAGTGGTCCGAGAAGACGTTTGCGACCTGGAGCCTCTTGTTCCCCTGCTGGAGCTACTGGAGGCTTCCTTCGACGCCATCCCCACTCGGGAGCAGTTACAATTTGTGGTCGGCGCCCTCTACTGGCTTCAACGTTCTTGGCCGGAGCTACCCGATTTGTATCCTTGCCTGAGGGAGGTGCTGGATTCTTAATTTTGGTTATAAACTTTGTAACAATTAACTAATTGCAATAAAAAAAAACAAATGACATATTAAAACTATAATTTTCTTTGGCCTTATTTCATGTTGGACTCTTCCTTTTATAGGTGATTAGACAGCGATTGGTGTTTTTGTTTTTTTTTTTTTTTTTTTTTCATTGCCTCCTTTGAAGAACCAAATACATTTAAGCAATTACTACATGAAAACCTTTCCAAACTGAACAGTTTTCATCTCCATTATTAATTCGGTTCTTCTCATGTGTTTGTTCGTTTCTGCGTGTACAGGTTATCGTAAACCTGTACTGTGCTCGGCATTTTAATGTAAACGATAATTTAAAATTTGAATTGAATTAAAGAAAAATGTTGTCGAAATTATTCACTACCGTGACTGAGCCCTTGCTACTTAAAATAAATCAACAGGTAGACCTTGTGTTTTATGCTTAAGATTTTGTATTTATTTACTTATTGCCCATGTTACAAAGAGATTCTGAATTTTATATATTGGTTGCTTATGCTGATTAGTTAGTCCCTTGGTTTCATACATTTGCGTTGAACGGACGCTCAGCATTAGTCTCCGCTCCTTCGTTGGGCACCTCAGCAATTGTTACTACTCGGGGTTTGCGCGCCTCAGTACTGGTTACCGCCCGGTGTTTGCGCACCTCCCTTAGTGTTGGCTCGTGTATCACCTCGATGGTTGGTCTTCGAACCACGTGTTGCACTGAACTATTTTTGGGCCGCTTCGTCTTATGACGTATGTATAGGACGACTAGTATTACCATAGGCATCGCCCCAACTGTTGCAGATCCGCCTGCTATCTCGAAAAACTCTTGTTTAAATTGAATTGTTTCTGTCATCTCAGCCCGTTTGATTTCCGCTTGCAATTCTGCTAAGTCCTTCTCCCCGGACTCCAACGTTTGCTTCAGTCCAGTGTGGTCTGTTATTATTATCGGTTTAAGGTTTGTTTCCGTTTTTGTGAATGTTGTTGAGTTGGTTAGGCTGCCCTTTAGGAACTCTATTAGATCTGAATGGTCTATTTTATTATGTATTTGGGTTATACTGCCTGTCTGGTGTTCCTCGAACTCTATTGTGCTGTCGTGATTTTTTAGTGTGCACCGTTGTTTAATAGTTAGCAAACCCAATCCCTTCAGAGATATGGTATTGCCTCCGGTACCGCACGTTGTTTCGAATATGCTATTACGTCTGAAATTGTATAGCCATCTGTTTGGTGTTTCCATTTTTACTATCATTCCCTCGCTTGCCGGGGTCGCTGTGGCTATGCATATATTTTTTATATCTTCGTTATTATGCTGCTGCAAGGCTATTTCGCATGTTTAATGCCTGCCGCTTAGTTTTCTCCCCCGGCTTTTACATATTAGAGTATCCTGGGTGGCAATTCCCTTCTTCCCTATTGTATTTATTATGCGAATACAGTTGTCTATATCATTCTTTGACAACGCTCTGAACTGCCATTCTTCTTTTGATTCCGCCATATACTCGAACGTTGGTTTAACCGTTAAGTCGTATGTTGTATTAGTGAATATTACCGTCTGGTATATTTTGTATATCGTATAAAGTTCTTCCTCAGGTAATGGTATTGTTACTTTTACCAGTGTATCCCCTTCAGAGGTTAGAGTGTATACTTTAGCTAGTTGGTGAATTCTGACCGTATCACTTAGTAACCATTTTGCCTTGCTGGTCAGATCCAGTTTTTCTATCTGGTCTTTCAAGTCTTTCCCTTGCAACAAGGACGGGTGTAGCGTTCCCCTGTACAAATCATCCAGTACCTGCATCTCCAACTCTTGTTTTCCTTGTATCTCTACTAAGCTAGCTTGTATTGCGGCTTGGATTTCGATGGTGCGCAGTAAGTATTCTACTTGCGCTACTTTGTGGTCGTTTCGGTTGTTTATTGCTATTTGGTTATTTATTCTGCTGGCCAACTCGCTTTGTAATTCGTCTATTGCGTCTGCTGATTGTTTTAGTGCTGTCGTGGTCTTGTTATACGTTGTTCTCATCACCGTAACTTGTTGCTTCAATATTCTATATGTTTCCGCCTGCCTATTATTCATGTTTTCAAGGTGATTGTGGATGTCTGTTTAAATTGTCACATATATTGTGCATGTTATCTATGTACTCTTCCAGTTCGTCTATTACTTTCTGAAAGTTATTCCGTTGTATTTTCGTTACGATTGTCCATGTATCTTTGAAAAATAGCGCCTGATTGGTTCTTTCGAATACCAATGGCGTTTCTTTTAATTTTTCCACTTCTATGGGTAGACGTGCCTCCATCTGCGCTACCGCTAGTAGTACCCCATTAATTTCTGCTATCATTTCGTCCGTCTTGCTTTGCGACGTTAATTACGTAACCTTTCGTGTATCTATAAAAGAGGAGAAAACTGTTTCTAAATTCTACTATTTAAACTTTTATCAGTGCTTCCTTCCTATGCTATATATATGTTTATATTGTTCTACTCCTAATAGGGTTCCTATTGTTATTAATTTAATATTCCTTTAATCTATGACTACTTAATTTAATTTCCCATTAACTCTATTTTGTTATTTTAAGTGATTTTATCCTATTTCCTTATTTTAAGTGATTCTATTCTATTTCCCTATTCTATGTTATTATAACGTACTCCTACTTAATTGTCTACTTAATCCTGTTTCCCTATTTAGTTGCTATTATATACTTTAAGTAAGTTATTGTGGAAGGATTTTTCCCTTCCCTTAATATTTAAAACTGTAGTAATTGGACTTTTAATATTTACTACTTTATATGGCCCTATCCATATGGGAGAAAACTTATTTTTCCTAGTTTGATTCTTAATTAATACACTATCTCCTACTTTAAATTCTACTAAATTTAGTTTGCTATCGTACTGCCTTTTAGCTATCTCTTTTGCTAAATCCTGATTCTTTCTCGCGATTTCGTGAGCTCTTTGAACTTGGAATTTCAAAACTTTATTCGGGTCTTCGGCATTATATACCGGACTACACTTCCTTTTTAAGTTAGTCGGCATCTTCGTATCGAATCCGAATAAAGTGCGGAAAGGTGTTTGCTTAGTCGTAATGTGGGGTGTGTGGTTATGAACATGCATCGCTGCAGTTAACCATTGATCCCAATTCGACCCGTCTTCTTTAGCAAAACTCCTTAAATATTCCGCTAAAGGTCTGTGGCTTCTCTCTAGTGAGCCACTAGCTTGTGGATGGTATGGCGTTATATGCAATTTTTTAATGCCTAACAATTTGCATGTGTCCGAGAACAATTTCGAAATGAAATTAGTTCCATTATCGGTAATTAGAATTCTCGGAATTCCGTAACGCGTGATTACTTCGTCATAAAAAGATCTGGCGACAGTACTTGCTTCCGCGTCTGGGATAGCTGTACATGCCATAAATTTTGAAAAGTCATCTTGAAACGTTAAGATGTACTTATTTCCAGACACAGTTTCTGGTAGAATACCTACTATGTCCATTCAAACTTTATCAAACGGCCGCATTGGTGTATCCGTTAACACCATGGGCATTTTTGTTAACTTCGATCTTTTGTTCGCTTGGCACTTTGGACAGTTTTTGACATAATCTTTGATTTGTCTTTGCATCCCTGGCCACCTATATTGTTGCCTGATTCGCAGGTAAGTTTTCACTGCTCCCTGGTGACCTCCTAATGGTGTATTATGAAAATCTTTGATGACAGTCTCTATTTGTCTTGGATTTTCTAATAAAATGGTGTTTTCGTTTTGAGGTGTTTCGTTTCGAATATTTTAAAAGGTCTGCCTAAGAGATATGCTCTGAAATTTTTTGTCGCCCAGACTATTGCTAAAAATTCCGTTTCTATCGTGGAATATCTTTGTTCTGTGTCGCTTAGCGCTCGGCTAGCGAAAGCTATTGGCCTATCCTCGCCTACGTTCCCTTGAGAAAGGACCGCGCCTAACGCTTCATTACTTGCGTCGGTAGTTAAAAGAAATTCCTTTGAAAACTCTGGATATGCTAACACTGGTGGTGACATAACTAATTCTACTAATTCATAACTAATTAAACATAACTAATTGTTCAAACGCTTTCTGACAGCCTTCTGTCCCGACGAACTTCGCGTCTTTTCTCAACAATTTGTTAATGGGAAGTGCTATTTTTGCGGTTGCCGGTATAAATTTTGTATAATAATTAACAAGGCCTAGGAAGGCTTGTACTTCCTTTTTATTTTTAGGAGGCGGAATGTTTTTAACGCATTCCACCTTGCTCCATGTTCTGAACACTTGTGCCCTAAATGTACGACTTCTCGTCGTAGAAATTGGCATTTGCTAATGTTTAATTTTAAGTTGTTTTCCCTAATGACTTCGAAAACCTTAGTTAACCTTTCTTCATGCTGTCCCAGGTTTGTTGCATATACGACTATGTCGTCTAAATAAACAAAACAATCCATACCCTGAAGTCCTGTCAGAATATGATTCATAAGTCGTTGAAACGTCGCTGGGCGCCGGTTAACCCGAAAGGCATTCGGTTGAACTCAAAATGTCTTAACGCTGAACTAAATGCGGTCTTTTCTTTGTCTGCATTGTCCATTAGGACTTGGTGGTACCCACTTGCCAAGTCTAACGTCGAAAAATATCTACTACTGCTTAACTGATCCAATATCTCATCTATTCTAGGCAGTGGAAAAACTTGTTTAATTGTGGCCTCATTTACCTTCCTATAATCTATAACTAAGCGCCATTTCTTTTCTCCATCTTTTCCATTCTTCTTTGGAACTAGAAGTAGTGGTGAGTTCCATGGAGATACGCTTGGGGATATTAAATCCTCTTCTAGTAATTTATGAATTTGTTTATTCATTTCTTCCCTATGTGTTTGAGGAATTCGGTACTGTTTTTGGTTAATTGGTGGCTGATCCACCTTTATTGGAATTTTATGTGCTAGTACTGGGGTGTATGTCAATTTGTCACCCTCTAAAAGAAAAATATCATTATATTTCGCACATAATTTTGTTATGGATTCTCTTTCCTGGTTTAAGGAAGGATCCAATTCTAAATCGTTCATTAAAACATTCATCCGTTGCGCCATGTCTGCATTACTTATACTATTGATGGTAGTCCATTGATTGTCCGAAACCTCACTTAGCTTATATTTGTGGAAATCACTAAATCTCGGTACAAAGTTGTCACTAAGAATGAAATCTTTTACCGTTGAATTTAGGATTGGTACTTTGACCTTTTTATTTTCCATATTTGCTAGTGTTTCTCCCAGGTACACTCCTGGTGCAATCTCTTGTTTATGAACTACCACAGTCATAACTTTAGTTTTAATTCTTAACGGCGTTATTCTAACGCCGTTCCGTTCTTGCTTCAATGGTTATACTATTTTTGATACTTTGATCTTCTGTATTTTTCATGCCTAGTAGTGGCAATTTAATTACAAATTCTTTATTGTTATTAAATAAGGTTAAGTTTTTACTGAGCGTGTTTATAATGGATCTGTTCCACATGTTGTCTCTACCGAATACGCCGTCCGCCGGTACCCCTTGTTTAAGTGACACAACGTGTAGCTTTAAACCTAAGGGCTGTACCTCATCATGGCATATGATGGTGGACCCTATTGTGGTTATACAGCCTCCAAATGCTCCACTTAATTCCTTTTTAACCCTTCTATTTATTATGGCATCTTCCTTTAATGCACATTCTTTTATTAGGCTTGTATCCGCTCCTGTATCCACCAGTAAAATGAGTTTTCCATTTCTCGCCTCTACACAAGGCAGTTCAATCCCAGTTGGATACTTCCTTTATAGTATTTTTATAAATATTATTCAAATTACTCGCTAACCACGAACGTATTGTTTTCTTGTCCTGTAATTGTGACATAAAAATTTTAAATTTTTCTAGTACTTTTAAATTTATTTTATTTGCAAGTGCTTTTATATCTGTAATATATTCTACTATATTAAGACTAGTGCTCCTTGCTTTGTATTGGTGAAAATTGAGAAACATAGTTTTTACAATCGATGTACATGCTAATTGTATAATTAGCAAGATGATTATTAAAAATCCTGCTCCCATTTCTATTATTTTCTTTGCTTTATTTGTTATTTTACTGACTGCTTCATTTAAAGCATTTACTTGATCATTCTGTTTGATAATTTTTATTTTATTATTAAAATTGTACCCCCTGTTTTTAGCTTTATTAGCTCCTAATATATCTGAAGTCTGTAACGTATCCACGATCTCTTCCGATGTTGGACGTACTGTTACTTCTTCTCTTGGCCCTAAATTTCTATTCTTGTTGGGTTCCCAGATTACTGGCCTTGTCTGGGCCCTTGCCGGTTTCCCTGCTGATTGTTTTGCAGAGTTTCCCAACTCCTTTTAGCTGCACAGTTTGCTTTTATGTGTCCTGGTCTGTTACACCAATTACATATTGTTGGATTCTTGCCATTCGGCATGTTTGTAGTGCTCTGAGTCCCTTGAACCCCCTTAAACGGATTCGGTTTTGAGTTCCCGGGGTTCTTTTGCTTTTGATTCCAATTCTGTTGTTGCCAATTTTGCTGGGGTTGGTTTGGTTGCCAGGTTGGCTGTACTTGATTTGGGTTCCAGGTTTGCTGTATTTGATTTGGTTGCCAATTTTGATGCGGTCGGTTCCATTGGTGACTTCCTTGACTTTGGTTCCGGTTATTCAGCCCTTGATTTATGTTGCTCTGACCGCTCCTGTTGTTGCACCTCCAGTTCGTCTCGTGTCCATATTTTAAACACTTTTGGCAGTACGGTGTGTTTTCCCTAGTTAAACACTTTTCTCGCGTATGCCCACGTTTATTGCAGAATGAACAAATTATTTTCTCTTGTGGTGCTCTCGAAACGTTAAGCCTTTCTTCTGGTCTCTGGTAACCCACGCGATTATTTACAGGAGGTGTTATATATGATTCAATCGAATTCACATTGAATATTGGTGTGATATTGGGTTGATGAATGGAGTTACTTCTTTGTATTTCCACCAGCGTGTTTACTGCTATTTCAGTCATTTCCTCAATACTTTTCCCTTTCACATTTAACATGTGCGTTCGTAACGTTGCATTTGTTAACCCTGTTCTAAACGCCTTATTTGCCGATGTCGTTACCATGGATACAAGTGCGCTGTCACCTACTCCCTCATATGTGTCTTTTACTATTTGCAATGCCTGTGTTTTTTTCATGTTGAGGCGTTTTGCTAACTGCCGGATGTCCTCATTGTGCAATTGGCTGCAATTCTGGAGTTCTGACAACGTTACGTCTAATGAAGCTGTTGGTAGGTAGACTCTTCGTATCGCTAGGTATAATTCCTCTAGAGTGTTGACTTGTTGTGTGCCTACGCCTATAAGCGTCTCCATATAATCTTTGTTTGACGCATTCTATGTAAAGTGGTTTGTTTGCTTCAGTTGCTTCATGTGTAGCTAACTCGCACGCCTGTATGTACTTATACACCTCACCTCTCAAATCTGGTGACTGTGTCCCTGAAAACAGTGGGACAATACTGCTTGTTATTTTTGCTATTTCTGCGATACCCCTTTTGCTTTGATGTGTTCCTGCTGGTCTGAATGCAGGAAATGAAATTGAGTTATACTCCTCTGGATTGACTATGGCTGGGATAGCTTCCTTATGGTATAGTGTTTGGTCGTTCACTAGCGCTATCTCCTGTTTTAGGCGTCTGTTTTCCTCTTTCAATTCTTGTATTCTTGAATTCGCCTTCTCTAAGGATGCACAGTCTTCTCTTGATTTTTGTGCCGATTCCTGTTCTAACGTTTTATTTAATGTTTCTTCGGTTAATCCTTTCTTCTCTAATAATTCCCTTAGTTTTACGTTCTCGCTTTCTAAGTTCGCTAGTAAGTCTTCCTGAAACTCTTTATTTACTAAATAATTGTCGTATCTATTTCTTAACGCGTTAAACTCTAATTCCCATGTTTTGGAATCTTCTGTCTTATTCTCTATTATGTGGTTTAGGAATTTAAGTAATTCCTCTACTATTGCGTCTGCTTTTTCTACACTTGTATTGTCTTTTAGGTCCCCTACTCTAGACTTTATCAATTCTACGTTTTCTTTGTTGCCTACTGTGTCTTTCAAAGTTGCCCAAATCCTGGATATAAATTCCCCTAACTGGCGTTTCAGTTCTTTATGGGCTCTATCTGATTTTAAGTAAGCTTGCTCCTGTAATGACTCGGCCATGAATTAAACGAACGACATATAATTTAGTTGTTTTTTATTCTATTAATATTTCAATTATGGGTATTTTTCCCAATTCTCGTACTTAAAACTTTATTCAAGCGCCTACTTAGCGACATCGATTATCCTTAATCGTTCCTTAAAACGTTTAATTCTTTATACTACTCATACTTTACTTTATACTACTCTACTTTAGACTGAGAAACAATTAAAATTTTAATTGTGAAGTTTCAACTTCCTTAACCGGCTTAGCTTTCTTGCTCGTTTCGTTTACCGAGCGTGCAGTAAACATTCGCTGTACATCTGTTCATTAGATTGTACGCTGAAACTCGCTGCTGCTTTGTTTCAAGCAGAGATGAAGCGTCAAAATTTTCGTAACCGCGCTGTTCTGCTTTGTTTCAAGCAGAGACGAAGCGTCAAAATTTTTGTGACTTCGCTGAGGTAATTTAAGACCTCACAGAAAGGAACGAACGCTCTGCCTCTATTTCTTCGCGGGCAACAAAACTGCAACGTTTGCAATCTCGGATTCGGACGATTAACCTAGTGAACTCGTTTGAGTTATTTATTCGTTAATTTCTTGCTACCTTTGATTGTTTTTATCAGCAAGCAATTGTAATTGCTTGTCATTTAAACAACCAATCTAATTTTGCTTTGATTCTCCAACCAATATGAAGTCTCTAAGCATATTACTTTAAACATTTAACTTCTAATAATGGGTTTTTAAAATCACCCAAAAAAAATATTTTCAAAATTTCAAAAATTTCCGACGAACTGAGGAAATTAATTATCTATTAAGCAAATTAAACTGTGCGACTTTGAAATCAAATACAAATTTGAGGACAAAAGTCTAAGACACACCCGAAAAATGTGCGGCTCTGAAAACAAGTTAATCGTTAAAATTTGTTTAACGTGTTTAATTTGAACTCAAACGCCTAAGACACACTCGAAAACGATACAACGAAAACTTACACTCTACGCGTTTTTTTTTGTCTCTATTGTATTGCTGTTATTAACAATTAATTTAATCATCCGAACTTTACCACGTTAAATATAACTTATTTAAGTTAATAAAGTACTCTTGATCTCTGCCAATTTGTTACTCACAGTAACCAATAACTTAAATTAACAAAAAACAAAATTCGTCCTTAATTTGATTAATTTAATTTAGGTTGAATTCCGATTTATAAGATTTTTTTTTTTTTTGGGTTATATTTTCTTTCAATTTTTTGATTTAATTTGAGTTGTATTTCGTTTTAAAACCTAGCAAATTACAAATTCCTTATTTGCTTAAATTTAAATTTGTTTGTTTTAAAATTAAATTAAAACTTGTTAGCTTATTAGATCTAGGTCGCACTTTGATTTCCTTAAATTTTTTCTTGCTTTATTCCACTATATTTGATTTAAGGTGAGTTTTAATTTTTGACTTGACTAATTCTTGTATTCAACCAATTAGTCCTCATATCTACTAAATGACTATTAAACCTATAGAATGGCTTCCCGAGTGAAAAGGGTCGACCTCAGCAAAGATTTTGTCCAGCTAATGCTATTGGACAGATAAGTTTGCCGTGCAATTAAGCTGGCATCCTTTTGATGTAACCTTTGATTTTGGGACCTGAAAGTTATTTTATGTTGTATATAATATATATAAAATAATATATTTGATATAATAATATTATTATATAATACTATAATAATATTTTAGTACTATTACTATCCTTTCCACTTTTTCCTATTATTTGCCTCTACTTTTATTTTTCAATTTTTTACTTTCACTGTTTTAATTTTTCCTGAACTTATTATTTCGCCTACTTAACACTACTTTTGCACTTTACCAACTTTTTATACACTTCTTACTATGAACTAATGCGCGACTTTATACGCGGCTTAACGACCTCGTCGTTTGGATATATTTACAAGACTCCCTTTGGAATCTTTTCTAGATTCCACGTTAGCTCGGTCGACACAGACGTCGACCGAACTGAAGTGGGTCGGTATGTCGTGTTTCGCAATCTCCAATATTTCGCAATATTAAAAATTGTAATATTCGCAGAATCAATATGCGGAAGAAAATCGTTCCCAATTTAATTCTTGCGCGTGTGGGTTCTGATCGTTGGTTTTTCAAACCAAGCGATTTTATGGTTGGGAAGCTTGCTACTGAAAGCTAGCTTCCACAATCCATTTTATGCGAAGTGTTCTGGTTGTTACCTTAGCTTTCGAAGTTCATTAAACCAAAGCTTGACTAAAACAAATGAAACTAAAGCTTCGGGCTTACCAAGCTAAGTGCTGTGGTTGCATTAATGTGAACTTGGCCTTGACTCACTCGCGGAGTATTATTATAAAAACAATAATACTGGCCTTGAAAGTTCTTATTTCCCGGAACTGGAAATTGCGATCGCGACATACAACAATGAGCTTAGTCAGCATTAAAATTTTATCATCCACAGTGGAGCAGAGTCGAACAACGTTATTCCACGGAACCATACTCGACTCAGAAAACAACATGTTAAAATCAATAGACTTGAGGTCGTGGTAAGAAAACGACATTTTAGTTGAATTACGACTCAAGGGAATGCCCATAGTGCAGAATAACAAGTCATGGTCCGATAAAAAGTAAATTTGGTCGAAAAGGTAAACGAAAGATAGACCAGAGACTAAGAAATAGTCAAGTAAACTGGGACTGTCATTAGCTGAGAAACGATTGGGAAAATCATTATTCACAATACTAAGGCGAGTGCTCCAACATTGCCTCGTAACGTTCTAGCACTAACATCTGTACACAACAGATCAACGTTAAAATCACCAACAATCACGAAATGAGTGAAGTCAATAATGTGGTTAGAGAGTTCAGTAAAGTAGCTGTCAAGGCAGAAAGATCTAGGGGGATTATATACGCAGGAGATAAATACTTCAGCGTTGCAGTCACTGATGCAGATATTGAGATACTCAACATTATTGTTAAATGACTTAGAGACTACTCTTGAGTTTAGACAATACGACGATAGACGGCCACATCACCCCCTCTTCTATCGACTCTATCATTTCTAAAGACATTAAAGTTATTAAGTTTTACGGATGAATTCCTCAACTCCTTATAGAACCAAGTTTTGGAGATACAAATTACGTCCGCCGAAGAACTCTCGAAAACATATTTCAAATAATCAAACTTACAGGCTTTCAAACTTCTAGCATTGAAGTGAACAATTTTTAATCCCATTCGCTGCTTGCAAAGAATTTCAATTAAAGTCTTATTATCAACACCATCGCAATTATATGTAGAAGACATCAAATAGAAAAATTAGCGGGAAAGAAGTATTCACGCTCACCACATATAAAAAACCAGTTTACAAAGTGCACTGAAAAAAGAGAGAGTAAATGAGATGAGACCAAGATAGAGTTTGAAGAAGGAAAAGAAGATTGCATGTAGAGACAGTCAGAGAAAAGGAAATAGAGAGTCAAACTAAGAGAAAACATCATAACTAAAAGAGGATAAGATGGAACTTAATGTGTGTTAAAAAAAATAAAAACTTTATGGGTTACTGCGAGTGAGAGCGTCCACATCATCCACACGGTTTACTAGAATAGGGTTGCCAGCAGTACTTTTCTTTACATAGACTTTACCACCATAGGTATATGCAGCATGTAGTTTATTCTTACGCCGCATTTATATGGCATGTTGCAAAACCGCGCGCTGAGATTGAGCTAGGCTTTCATGCACATAGACTTTATCCACTCCTCCAAGTTCCAGATCACGTAGATTTAGAGCACGATGATTTTGCTTACAAAACGAGGCTATAGCACGATGCAACGCAGAGCGGTGATAAGGACATGAAAGGCGTAGAATGATCGGTCCAGTTGACGAGTCCTTCCTTTTTATGCGAAATGCATCGCATAGTGTTTCAGTGCACGGATTAAAGCCAACTGCACTGCAGATTTTATTGTATACAGTGCGTAGATTCTCACTTTGGGAGAGCGGAATTCCAGAAACAACGAAATCTGATGAAATTGAGCCTTCTCGCAAGCAGATATATTATCCTTAAGCGCAGTGAGTTCCGCTTTGATAGTCACAACCGCCATAGCAGCGACCAGAGATAATGAGATAGGACACTTCGAATTCGCTGTTTCAACACACATGCATTTTGCTGAAATTTCACTAAACCTATGACAAAAAAACGTGTGCGCTGTCCTCTCATGTGTACTGAACGTGTGCGCTGTCCTCTCTCTTCGCCACACAAAATCGTGTGCTTTGTCCTCTCATGTGTACTTCGCCGCAGTATCGCATGCACGCATGCAATATTGATTTTAATGGGTGTAATTGTCGAAACGTCAAAAATATATTTAAAATATTAACCTTTTGTTTATGCTCACATTATATACATGATATATCTACCTGTTCCTTATAATTATAATACATCTATACTTTCAGATTTTACATAGTATTTGTTAATTTATTTCACATATTTAATTGGTATAAAGTAGTTGTTCAAATTTTTATAAAAAAAATTAAGATTAAAAACTCCAGAATGGTCGCATTTATATTTTTAGATTTGTTTTCTAATATTTTAGCAAATTAAATATTGTTATACATCTTTGATGCATTTAGGGGGTCAAACATCCGTTCGCACCTACCATTTTAGGTTTGAGAAACTTCACCACCTCTGTTTATATATGGTGAAATTTATATTTTAAAAGCCAATGGCCTTGGCTATACACAGTATCTTTTGATATGGTTTCAGTTTATGGAGAGAGAGATGAGGAAGAAAGATAAAAGTCTACAATCTGGTATGGAGTGTAAAGAGTTTTTAAAACGAAAATAGACGCTGCTTCTCAGTTTTTTTGCACGCACACAAGTAAGCAGTTGTCAAACGAAAGAAGAGCAACGTAGTTTGCCAAACGCGTATTCATATTTTCTAAAACTCTGGCCAACATTTGAATAATCAGTAAATTTCACACACACATTGCCATCAAGTATTTACGACTTTTGAAACCAAATGAGAAACCACAGTGTGTAGCCACCGATGGTATCGAAATACCAGTAGTGAAACCATTTCAAAAGATACGACGTCTAGCTAAGCTGATTTCACAACTAAATGAGTCCGTGGTGATGCATGAAACAGCTGATTTTTTCAACATACTGAAAGACAGAAAACAAGAACAACAATATGGTAGTTCTCACGTATAGTGTACATGAACTCAACAGCTCATAAAAAATAGACGTCAAACCGATTTTTGAAGCGGCGAATTCGAAGTGTCCTATCTCATTATCTCTGGCAGCGACTTCAGCAGCTTTCAAGCGAACTGTGAGCGAGCACATCTCCTTTTTCATATTGAGCAACTCACCCGAGACTTCATGGTAGACCTGTGACTGCTTTACGTTCGTCACCGTCGCCGCCACTCTACGATGCATCCACTGATGTCGTCTTAAATTGTTGGCTTCAAGCAATCATGATTGACTATGATTTCACTTCTGAGCGACAACTGAGTTGTATTCATCGATGAATTGCTAACTTTCTTCGCGGTACTTTGTATGTACCACCTACTATCATGCAGTAGTTTACCGTTTCAGCTATTGATGCTGTTAGCCCCTTTGATGCTTTCCATCCTATTTTTGTTTGTGATGGTTGCCATTTTGGTTGCTATCGCTAAGATGATCAGCTGTTATATATCATCAGCTAATATATATAATGTGCTGCTACCCTTCCCCCTTCGAGTTGGCTGGGTGCTATTCGTCGCCCTGGTGTCAAGTGTTGTTATGTTGTACTTTTGCTGTCGTGATGGGTGTACATCGGCACTCCGGACAGATTCTCTGCATGCTGGATTCTTCTTGTATATACGTTATTATGTTTAACTATTTAATTTTATATATATATATTTCTTTTTCCAATCTAGTTTTATGCTATTTACAATTTGTCTACAATTAGTAAGATTTAAATCATTTTTTTGAGACGTATATTATTTTCATTTTAATTAGAAATATTTTATCTTTATCAAATTTTATTACATAATTTCTAGTAATATATTCAATTCAATACAAATTTTAATTCTTACTGGAAACATCGACGAATTATTTTAGTTGAATGTAATTTGTTAGGCTATTGACTATGAATATTATCTTTGAATACTAAAAAGATTTTTTTTTTTTTCCTTTACAAGTATTTTATTATAGTATATTCCCTTTCTACTTTAATATGTAGGGTTTTATATCTATTTCTTTATCTATTTTTATTATCATTATATGGCTTTCCCTTTTAATTTTCTTATTTCCTTTTTATTTTCATTAATTTCGTTGTTAACTGTACATATTTTGTTTCTAAATTACCATTAAATTAACTTCTAACATATTTTTTAACATATTTTCTTTTTAACATATTTTGTTTCTAAATTACAATTAAATTAACTTTTAAAATTGTTATGTGTACCTTACGTAGTTTCTTTATATTACTAATTTCTTAGTTCTACGCATAAGAATGCCTTGTAGTGTAGTAACACGTGTTTTAACATGTAACATGTGTTTTAAAAAAAAATATTTTTTCCCTCTCTTATTTCTTTAATATATTTTTGTTTTTGTTTCGCCTATTTGAAGTTGTTCACCTTTGGTGTTTTTAATTTTGTTTTGGCTTCTGTTGAAATTTTGATTTACTGTTTTTGTTGTTGTTTTTTTTTTTGCATTAATTGTTTGACTGACACTGCATTCTGCTCGTGTTCAGTTGCTCTACTTTTGCACCTGCTTTGTTGCAGTGCTTGCGTTAATCGCTCAATTTTTAGCTTTTTGTTTTGCTTGTTATTAACGTTATTCGTTAATGTTTTACATTGCATATTCATGTGCTAACTTTTACTACTACACTTCATTATTTAAAAAATAGAAAAAATTTTCATTTTTCTTTTTTTTCTCTGAATTCTTTTCTTCTTACGATATATAGCATTTGGTGCGAGTGTTTACATATGTATAGTATGTGTAAATCAGAGATAATGAGATAGGACACTTCGAATTCGCTGTTTCAACACACATGCATTTTGCTGAAATTTCACTAAACCTATGATAAAAAAACGTGTGCGCTGTCCTCTCATGTGTACTTCGCCACACAAAATCGTGTGCTTTGTCCTCTCATGTGTACTTCGCCGCACGAAGTGTACTTCGCCGCAGTATCGCATGCACGCATGTAATATTGATTTTAATGGGTGTTTTTTCGAAACGTCAAAAATATATTTAAGAAATTAAACTTTTGTTTATGCTCACATTATATACATGATATATCTACCAGTTCCTTATAATTATAATAAATCTATACTTTCAGATTTTACATAGTATTTGTTGATTTATTTCACATATTTAATTGGTATAACGTAGGCGTTGTGCTAATTTTTGGCTGTCAATGCATAGTTGTTCGAATTTTCACAAAAAAAATTAAGATTAATAACTCCAGAATGGTCACATTTATATTTTTTCATTTGTTTTCTAATATTTGTGCAAATTAAGTATTGTTATACATCGTTAGATGCACTTGGGGGGTCAAACATCCGTTGGCACCTACCATTTTAGGTTTGGGAAACTTCACCACCTTTGTTTATATATGGTGAAATTTATATTTTCAAAACCAATGGCCTTGTCTATACGCAGTATCTTTTGAAACGGTTTCACTCAATTCGTGTGAGAGAGATGAGGAAGAAAGAGAAAAGTCTACACTCTGGTATCGAGTGTAAAGAATTTTTGAAACGAAAATAGACCCTGGTTCTCAGTTTCTTTGCACGCACAGCAGTTGTCAAACGAAAGAAGAGCAACGTAGTTTGCCGAAAGCGTGTTCATATTTTCTCTCACTCTGGCCAACATTTGGATATTCAGTAAATTTCACAAACACTTTGGCATCACATATTTACGACTTTTGAAACCAAATGAGAAACCAGTGTCTGTAGCCACCAATGGTATCGATATACCAGTAGTGAAACCGTTTCAAAAGATACTGCGTCTAGCCAAGCTGATTTCATAACTAAATGAGTCCGTGGTGAAACATGAAACAGATGATTTTTTCAACATACTGAAAGACAGAAAACAAGAACAACAACATGGTAGCGCTCACGTATAGTGTACATGAATTCAACAGCTCATAAAAAATAGACGTCAAACCGATTTTTTAAGCGGCGAATTCGAAGTGTCCTATCTCATTATCTCTGGTGTAAATGTCATATGCCTGAACTAACTCTTCAGGCATATTCTTACATGTGCATTTATTAACATAATTGCAAATGCAAAGTTATGGCTGTCTATTTAACGGAACAGCTAGTTACATGTACCGTATATTTTCAATTGAAATGAATACAAACTAAAAAGTTCAATTAAAAAAAAAAAAAAAAATTATTCAAATATTATAAAATATATTCAAATATTATTAAGAACGAACTTTATCATGAGTTTTCTTTTCTTATAGTTTCACGCGTAAGTAAACAAGTTGTTGCTTATTTAAACGCTATTCTGATTTATTTTTTAATTCTTTGTTGAATTTTTCATTATGTATTTTGATGGCTTTCATTCGTTATTCAAACGTAAGACGTTAAAATAAAATTATTAGTAATAAACTTAAAAACATTAGTTTCATACTATCCTATAATATATGCTATCAATCCTATTCTATACTAATTTACTGTATCCTATTCCTAATAAGGTGACCATTCTGATTAACTTAATATTCTCCTAACTCTATTTTATTAGTTTCAGTTATTTTGGTGGGTTCCTATGTATTTATCTAGTTAGTCCTATTTTCTTATTTAGTTGCTATTATATAACTTAAGTAAGTTATTGTGGAAAGGTTTTTCCTTTCCCTTAATTTTTAAAACGGTCGTAATTGGAGTTTTAATCTTTGCTACCTCATATGGCCCTATCCATATTGGAGAAAACTTATTTTTCCTAGTCTGATTCTTAATTAATACCTTATCTCCTACTTTAAATTCTACTAAATTCAACTTATTATCATAATGATTTTTTGCTACAGTTTTAGCCGTTTCCTGATTTTTCCTCACTATTTCGTGAGCTCTCTGAATTTGAAATCTTAGAACATTATTTGGGTCTTCGGCATTATATACCGGACTACACTTTCTTTTTAAATTGGTCGTCATTTCTATGTCGAACCCGAATAAAGTGCGAAACGGTGTTTGCTTTGTCGTAATGTGAGGTGTGTGGTTGTGAACGTGCATTGCTGCAGTTAACCATTGGTCCCAATTTGACCCATCATCCTTACCAAAACTATGCAAATATTCCGCTAACGGTCTGTGGCTTCTCTCTAATGAGCCATTTGCTTGCGGATGGTATGGCGTTATATGCAATTTTTTAATCCCTAACAATTTGCATGTGTCCGAGAACAATTTCGAAATAAAATTAGTTCCGTTATCGGTAATTAGAATCTTCGGAATTCCGTAACGCGTAATTACTTCGTCATAAAAGGCTCTGGCGACAGTACTTGCTTACGCGTCTGGGATAGCTGTACATGCCATAAATTTCGAAAAGTCATCTTGAAACGTTAAGATGTACTTATTGCCAGACACAGTTTCTGGTAGAATACCTACTATGTCTATATAAGCTTTGTCAAAGGGCCGCATTGGTGTATCCGTTAACACCATGGGCATTTTGGTTAACTTCGAACTTTTGTTCGCTTGGCACTTTGGACAGTTTCTGACATAATCTTTGATTTGTCTTTGCATCCCTGGCCACCTATATTGTTGCCTGATTCGCAGGTAAGTTTTCACTGCTCCCTGGTGACCCCCTAATGGTGTATTATCAAAGTCCTTTATAACTGTCTCTATTTGTTTTGGGTCTTCTAATGGAATTCTGTTTTCATTTTGTGTTATGCCCGGAGTGTCAGGTTCTACAGGCGTATGACTTGTGCTTGTTTTATCACTACTCCCTCGGGTCTTCCTTTCTTTTGTTTTAGAGCGGGTCTGGACCGCTGTTACTGTATTCTGATTTTGAGGAATTCTACTCAATGCGTCTGCGTTTAAATTTTTCTTGCCTGGCTTATATATGATTTCGAAATCGTATTCTGATAATTTATGCCTAAATCTCGCCAGTCTTGAAGTTTGATTTTTTAAGTTTGCTATTCCCTTTAATGGCTGATGGTCAGTAAAAATTTTAAAACGTCTGCCTAAGAGATATGCTCAAAAGTTTTTTGTAATACTGTAATACTGTAATACTGAACATAACCTTTGTTCGTGTTGTTTCAAATTCCTACCGTAGATAACTATGTCATCTAAATAAACAAAACAGTCTATTCCCTGTAGACCTGTTAGGATATGATTCATTATCCTCTGAAATGTTGCTGGGGCACCTTTTAGCCCAAATGGCATTCGATTGAATTCGAAGTGCCCTAGTCCCGTACTAAATGCTGTTTTTTCCTTGTCCCTGTCATCGACTAAAACTTGGTGATATCCGCTTGCCAAATCTAGCGTTGTAAAATATCTGCTATGGCCTAATTGCTCTAAAATTTCGTCAATACGAGGAATGGGAAAAACTTGTTTAATCGTGGCTTCATTCAGTTTTCTGTAATCTATCACTAGTCTCCATTTTTTCTTCCCGTCCTTGCCACTTTTCTTGGGCACTAAAAGTAACGGTGAGTTCCATGGTGAAGTGCTATGTGTAATTATGCTGTCATCTAGGAGTTTATTCACTTGTTTATTTATTTCCTCCCTATGTATTTGAGGTAATCTATATTGTTTTCTATTTATTGGCGGTTGATCTGCGCCTGTTGGAATTTCATGTTTCAATACGTTTGTAAACGAGTAAACGTTTGTAAACAAATCTTTATCTAACTCAATTTCATTGAGCAATTTATTTATTCTTCCTTTGGCATCTATTTTGCCTATGCTATTTACCGACTTTACAGTACTTTGTATTTCGTACTCGTCAAAATTTGTGAATTTTGGTTTAAATTCGCTATTTATTTCATAATCATACTCCGTCGTATTTAATATTGGAGCATAAACTGTGTTATCTTTCACCTTTACTAGTGTGTCCGCTATATAGATTCCTGGATCTATTTCTTCTTTATGAATTACCACATTCGTAAATTTTGTACGAAGTTTTAATGGTACTATCGTAATTGTTCTTGCATCAACTGGTATGTAATGTTGCTTGCTTTCCTCTTCTATCTGCTGGATAGTTTTTATCGGTAATTCCAAAATAACCTCTTTTCTTTCATTGAAGAGTGTTAAAATCTTTTCTATTGTGTTTATAATGCCGCTTCCTAATATGCCGTCTGCTGGTACTCCTTGTTTAAGTGACACAACGTGTAGCGTTAAACGTAAGGACTGTACCTCCTTATGACATATAGTAGTTGATCCTTCTGTTGTCACACAACCTCCAAATGCTCCGCTTAAGTCTTTCCTATTTGACTTCTTTATTGTCGTGTTATCTCTTATTGCACTTTTCTTTATCAGGCTTGTATCTGCTCCTGTTTCTACCTGTAAAATGAGTTTTCCATTTATAGCCTCTACGCAAGGTAATTCGATGAACACGTCATTTAACTGGGTTTGACTGCAGTTGGATACTCCTGTTTCTGTATTTCTATTATTATTTTCTAACTTATTCATTGAGCAAGTTACGCTTTGGTTTAAATTTAGTTTTTTTTCGTTCAATGTAATTGGCATCTCTAAATCAACTGTTTCTCCAAACGTATGATTTTTCTCTGTGATGTTGTTTCTTTTATTATTATTGGTCTTCTTCAACTTGATATTAAGTTTTAAGTCTTTTGAAGTTTGTAACGTTTCAACAATCGCTTCTGATGTCGGACTTACGGTTACCACTTTATTTGTTGAAGTTGGTAACGTATCCACAATCGGTTTGGATGTATGAATTACTACTACTCCTTCATTTGGCCTTAAATTACTAATACTTTCGGGTTCCCAGATTATTGGCCTATTCTGGGCCCTTGGCAGTTTACCGGGACTTGCCTTGGGACTTCTCCCAACTCTTCTTTGCATAACATTCGAGTGTATTGTGTCCTACCTCTCTGCACCATTCACATTGAGATTGAGCCTTTTGTATTCCGTTCGCTGGATTCGGCTTCTTCTTTCCATACGTCTGTTTCTGCCAATTCCGTTGGTCTTGGTTGGGTTGCCAATTACGTTGTACTTGGTTTGGTTGCCAGTTTTGTTGTGGTCGGTTTGTTTTCCAGTTTTGTTGTACTTGATCCCTGGTATGGGGCATTTGATATTTCTTATTTGCCCCACTTCCTTGGCTTTCCTTTTTGCTACACCTCCAGTTCGTCTCGTGTCCATATTCTAGACACTTTTGGCAATATGGCGTGTTTTCCCTAATCAAACACTTTTGTCTAGTGTGCCCACGTTTATTGCAGAATGAGCAAATTATTTTCTCCTGTGGCGCTCTCGAGACGTTCTGCCTGTCTTCTGGTCTTTTATACTCCACGCGATTTTGTACAGGAGGTCTTATGTTGGGTTCTACCGAATTCATATTAATTGTTGGTTGATGTATGGAGTTACTTCTTTGTATCTCGACTAGTGTGTTCACTGCTATTTCTACCATTTCCTCGATACTTTTTCTTGTGACACTTAGCATGTGGATTCGTAAGGTTGCATCCTTTAACCCTGTTCTAAATGCCATATTTGCTGATGTTTCTGCCATAGATACAAGTGCGCTGTCACCTTCTCCTTTGTATGTATCTTTTATTACCTGCAACATTTGCGCTTTTTTCGTATTTAGGCGTCTTGCGAACTGCCGAATATCCTCATTGTATAGTTGGCTGCAATTCTGAAGTTCTGCCAACGTTACGTCTAATGAAACTGTAGGCCCTTCGTATCACCAGGTTAATTCTTCCAGGCTGTTAAATTAGCTGGAGTCGCTTCACTTGCAGCTAACTCACACGCCTGTATAAATTTATACACCTCACCTCTCAAATCTGGTGACTGTGTTCCTGAAAACAGTGGAACAATACTGCTTGTGTGTGTACACTTGTACTTTCGAGCGTCACAATTGAAGTGCAGCCTAGAAGTATGTGTTACCACAAGTTAAGCATTGTTAACCACTGGGCCGAAAGGTATGTGGTGATAACAACGTTAAGCGTTGTTATTACCAAAGCAATGATTCTGACCTACAACACCTTTTCGTTGTTCCCATAAGGTTTTGATTGAGTTTGTTTTTGCTGCTGAAGTTGCGTTGTGTTCTGTACATAATTGTTACAAACTACAATTTAATTTAAGCAACAATAATTTTAAATAAACTTTATAATAGATATTAATTGATTCGCTGAAGGTAGGTAGGGCTGTCCCGAAGGACACACTTAGACCAGTTTCGGTCCCTTGTGATACCCTATTGATCTATATATACCCCTATTCAAACCACGAGGAGCTATTAATATCTCGGCTTATGTCCTTTATATTAAGGGATGCTATCTCACAGAGATTGTCAAAGAAGTACGATCCTATGTGAGTGTTACGTCTACGAGCCAGCGCAGGACAGCTGCACATCAGGTGCAGGACAGTCTCCTCCTCCTCCTCTTCATCCATGCAGCTTCTACAGAAGTCGTTCGAGAATATCCCAAGTGGCCTTGCATGCATGCCAATAAGGCAGTGTCCGGTAACAACCCCTATCACTTGACGAGTATTTTCCCTGCCTAGTGAGAGAAGAGTCTTCGTCTTCTTTAGGTGAAAGAGAGGCCAAATTTGCCTTGCAATACTGCAGTTCGACCTCCCCTCCCATCTCTTATTGGCTTGCTTGAGACCTGTTTCCATAAGCCATCGTTTGCTGGTAGCCATTGGCATGCCCACGCTAGCTCTGTCGGGTGTAATGATCGACGTAGTGCCCTGGCGGGCGAGTTCATCCGCATAGCAATTTCCTGGAATATCTCTGTGTCCTGGTACCCAACACAGGCTTATTGAAAGCTGCTCTGCCATCTCGTTTAGAGATTGTTGGCAACCTTTTACCACTTTGGACGAGGTGTATATGGATTCCAGGGATTTAATAGCCGCTTGGCTGTCCGTGAAAATACAGATATCGGATGCCGATATCCTGCTTTCTTTTAGCCACGACAGTGCTTCGCTGATAGCAATTACCTCCGCCTGAAACACGCTGCAGTAATCCGGAAGACGATATTTTTCTGCAACCCCGCACCTTTCCGAGTAAACCCCACCATCCACCCTGCCGTCAGCTTTGAACCATCGGTGTGAAACTGTATAGCCCTTTCAAGCGGCTGTGATCCATTCTCCCAATCGCCTCTGCTTGGTACCAGCGTGTTAAATTTGCGAGTTGGGAGTATAAACGGCGTGATGTAGTCTAGATTTCCGAAAGAGGAGGGCAAGCCCTCTAATGCTATGTTTACACCGACCTCAAATGCGCATTCGTAATCACGCATTTGAAAAGTGTTTACACCATCTTGTTCGCATTTGGTTTGACATTGATCAGACAAAATTTATGTTTTTTGTTTGCCTGACTTTTTTATACCCCAAACCTTTAGGTAAGGGTATATTCACTTTGTAACGAAATGTGTAACGCATAGAAATAGAGACGATAGGTATAGAAAAGTATATATATTCTTGATCAGTATCACCTCCTGAGTCGATTTAGCCATGTCCGTCCGTCTGTTTGTCTGTCTGTCTGTCTGTCTGTCTGTTGAAATCACGATCACAGGAGAACCGGTGAAGATATCGTGATGAAATTTTGCATAAACATTGTTTCTTGTGGTGTGCAGCTTGGTATTGATGGCAAAATCGGTCCACAACCACCTCTATTTTTTTCATTCCTCTATTTTCATTCCTGGGTGTAGAGTAGCATTATCTGTTAATATGCCAAATATGGGCGTGATTCAAGGGTTATATTGTTAAATATATAAACTTCCTGAATAAAACTTTAGATAACAACTTGTTTTACAAAAAAACATTATTACATCAAAACTGGGTGCGGTCCGCCCACTTTTACACTACATATACAGTATAGCAGTATGAAAACAAGTTTATTACCACGGAAATAAAGTTTAAATGAACACAATTATAGAACAACTAAGCTAGTTATTTTGTTTTGAAAAGGGTAATGACCATGCCTACTATTTATACAGAGGCGTAGCTAGGTCTCATGGAGCCCGTGACAGTTAATCAACTTATAGCCCCAAAAATACATAGAATTCTATAAGTCCCTACTTAATTTCCACGACTGCCGCCCCCGACATTGTACCGCCCGGTACTTCTTTCAAAACTTTTAGGTGTAGGGTATCTAAGATTCGGCCAGGCCGAATATAGCTTTGTTACTGGTTATAATTGTGTTTTGACAGCTGATTGACATTATTAGTTTCCATTTCCACTGTTTTGTTTTGGGATTTTATTTTTTCCCTACCACAGAGTAATTCAAAATATTATTTTGCTTCGCATTTCATTCGCATTTCTTTCAAATGCGATCAAATTTATTAAATTTGATTTGTCAAATGGTATGAAAATTTTTAAAATTTCGCTTCGCATTTGGGAAATAGAGCTCATTTGGGTTCGGTGTAAACGTAGCATAATATTCTCTGATGGCCAAGGGATCTGTGGGTCCATTTTGTGAGAGCATTCAGCCTTACAGCCGAGGTCTTGGCCAGGAATCTTCCCATGATATCTAGTGGGGGCAGATGTAATATCGTCTCAAGAGCCACAGTGGGCGTGGACCTGAGAGCCCCCGCAATGCAAAGGCAGGCAGACCTTTGAACTTTTTCCAGTAGCCTGCAGTTTGTTACCTTTTCCAAGGATGGCCACCATATGGCTACCCCGTAGAGCAGTATGGGCTAAGCAGTGCTAGGTACAGCCATTGCGTAATCCATGGCGAGAGCCCCCACTTCTTACCGATGGCTTTTCTACAGGTGGGCCAAACAGGGCTTTCTATATCCCTTCTAGAATGTTTAGTTTCCAGCTCAGTTTCCTATCTAAGAGTAGGCCAAGACATTTAGGTTTCTCCTGGAAGTTGAGCGTCACTTCTCCCATGCACGTAGGTTCTATCTGAGGAATTCTATGTTTTCTGGTGAAAAGCACAAGTTTTGTCTTGCTGGGATTAACACCTAAACCTCTGGGGTTTGCCCATCGTACTGTAGTGTTCAGAGCACTTTGTATCAAGTCTCTGATTGCACCGAGGTATTTTCCTGACGCCACTATGGCGAGATCATCAGCATAGGCAGCAACTCTCATTACCCTTTCTTCTAGATCTTTCAGCAGCCCATCGACCACTGCATTCCATAGAACGGGGGAGAGGACACCCCCTGGGGAATCCCTCTCCAGATCGTTCTCCTAACTTTGGCATCGCCTAGATATGCCTCGATGGTCCTACCTTTGAGCAGTTGCTCAATGAAGGACACCAGCACTTCTTCGACTTGTAGATTTCTTAGAGCATTCAGGATAGCGTCAGCTTCCACATTATTGAAGGCTCCTTCAACATCAATAAAGGCCACAAGGGAGAATTCCCTCCAGGCCAGCGAATTCTCGACGATGCTTACCAGAGAGTGTAACTCAGTTGCCACGGACTTTTCCTTCCAATAGGCATGTTGAGAGGGGAATAGATTACTCAGATATTTTCCCCTAATATGTAATTTCACAATCCCTTCCAAAATTTTTAGTAGGAATGATGATAGAGTGATGGGTCGTAGATCTTTGGCGGTATCATGTGCAATTTTACCAGCCTTTGGTATAAACTACCAAGCGGTTTCCTTTTACCTCCTAAGAGGACATGCTTTAACAGAAGCCCTATTTGACGTAGTAAAGAAGATCTCGGCCATTCTGTCAAGTTCCTCCTCACTTGTAGCGGCCCCTGGGCCGGCGGACAGGCTAGCCTCAGCTTCGGCCTTGTATCTAAATCAATCTACTCTCCTGACGTTCCTAACAGCCAGAGTTGTCTCATCGGAAACCCTCCAAGGTTGAAGAAAAGGAGTGCCCTTCCGAGACCCTCCAATTGCATATACGTGAACACAAGTCCTGAGACCCAATTGTAAGGTCGAGAACTTCCCTTCTATTTGCACTAACAGTATTAAAAAGAAAACCGTTAAACCTATTCTTGAAAAGTATACCGGATCTGGGCCCCTTCTGTAAAAGAGCGTATATCCAGGAGCCCGTATCCCACGAACGTGGAATACGACCCAACGGTCTTGATCTTGGGTCTTCAGCGGCCCAAGATTCCTAGATTAGATTAGGGCGTCTTCATCCTTGGAGAGACGAAGAACGAGAGCAGCAGTCGGTGCTTTGCAGTGGTAAAGGTTAATCTGTATCAACCGTAGGGTCACGGCACAGTTTATCAACCTCCACCACGGTGTCGTCCAATTAGGAGCCGGATGTGAGGAGATCCCCCTCATCTAATGAGGCGATAGAGAATCTCTTCGCGAAATCGCCCTCCAACCCTTCCTCGGAGACAAAGTGTCCTTCCAAAAGAGATTCCTCTCCAAGGAGGGAAATTTCGGTCCAGCCAACAAGGCAGGAGACTTAAGCCCCTCTACCACGTCAAGGTCACCACCAAGGAAGGGAAATGATTCGCTGAAACTATGAATAGTTTTGCAATAGTTGGTGTAGATGTTGTATTTTATGTCAATTTAGCAAATAAAATACGAGTTTCTGAAAAGCTCAATTTTTTTTTTGTTTATTATGCTAACCCCAACAACAACAACAAATTTTGTTGCTCTCGTCTGGTTTCCAAAGTATATTACCTTGAATTTCAAAGATTTATGCGCTATATCTCCTAAAATGTACGAGATATCTACATGATATTAATGTCATCAGAAAGGTATTTCAATTGTCTTTCATTTATGGAAAACAACCTTTTGTTGAAAATCGCTCAGGAGTTTTAGCTCTTAAATCTTTAAACTTAAAGTCGCTATAGCTTGGAAACCAGACGAGAGCGGCAAAAACTGTTTTTGGTTTTGGAGTTACCATAAGAAACAACAACAACAACAATAAGATGTGAGTTTACATCAGCTGCTCCATTCCATCTTGCTAAATTTGTATACATTTACTTTTAAATATGGTGGCAATGCATACCTGATTTCTGAATATAAATATTTTTTCACTAATACGCAACTATGTTTTTTGGTGACCCAGAAAATTCGAACAAAGACTACAAAACTGGAAACTCTTTTTTCGCTTTGAATGTGTTGGTGAAATCAGGCTTGGGTGTTGTAGATTACAAAAACAAAACGCAAATTTTGACAGTTCGGGAACGAATTTCGACAGTTCGGGAAATTGTTTACAAAAAATTTTTAATGCAACACTTGTTCTTCTTCATAGAAATAAGCCAGAAATATGGTTTTTCAAAAACGTAAAACAGACCAAGGAGATAGTTTTAAAACCAACGCATGCTTCTAGAAATGTATAAGCAACCTTTTTTAAGTCATATAGTTGCACAATACTGAATATTTTGCAAGTAAAACGAAGTTAAAATTCATAAAAATTGCTCATTTCACAGCTTTAGACAGCTGTTTTTAACCTACCACACGTATTTGTAGCCGAAAGAGATGCCAACGTATTCGACATGTTTTGTTGAATATTAATCCGTGATTTAGTTTAATATTTACTTATTGTAATTTTAGTTCTTTTGGTCTTGAATTTAAATGAATTTTAATTTAAATGCATGAATTGTGAATTTATTTGTATTTATCTAATTTTAGTTGAAATAAATGAATTGTAAATTTATTTTTGTTAACTCATTTTAATTTAAATAAAAGAAAAATTAAGAAAACAAGTAAGTTTCCATTACTTTGTAATATTTCCAAACCGCAAGTAGTCAAAACCGCGATAAATCTTAAATGCACAGTAGTTTTTTTATTACTGTTTAGTTTAAAGCCAATCAAATAATAAATAATAAAGTGATGTGGTTGGTATCCCTGTCACTAACTCACCCCATCTTTTTGTGACGGTGTGGTAACAAACCAAACGGTTTACCTTTTCAGTTATCTTGCTTTAGAATAGCCTGTTTTAGCTTGTAACAAGTCGACAATTTCATCATAAAATTCACATACACTGTATGTGAACACGCGGTCGGACATTTTTTTGTGCTCTCTCACGAAATAAGAGGAGTTTCCCGTCTTTTGTAGTCTTTGATTTGAGGGACATTTATTTCCCCAGGGAACACGTTCATTGGCATATAATTCATAGTTCATCTTACCGTTTGGCTGTGAAAACCAAAACAAATGGTGTCCCCAGGGGACACGTGTCCCACGTGTAAACACGGCATATGAAGGGATCGGAAGATCGACTTTGTTTTTATTTTGCACTAACAATTCAAGTGATGTGATGTCTGGCCGTTCGTATGTGAATATGCGTAGGAAGAGTTATTCGATTCAATTCAGAGTTCTTATTAAAATACGATAATAAAGCACAATTTAATTTAAACAAAGCACAAATCTTTTGTTTTTATATAGATTGGTATGTTAGAATCAATTAGAAAACTAACCAGTAACAAAGCTATATTCGGCCTGGCCGAATCTTAGATACCATGCACCTAAAAGTTTTGAAAAAAGTGCCGAAGCTAGGGTGGGGCGGGGGTTGCGCTCCACTCTGGGCGAAACAATGTCGGGGGCGGCAGTTGTGGAAATCAAGTAGGGACTTATTGAGTTCTAGGAATTTTTGGGGCTGCAAAACGGAAAGCACCCAGTTTTGATGTAATAATGTTTTTTTGTAAAACAAGTTGTTATCTAAAGTTTTATAGATAAAGTTTCAGGAAGTTTATATATTTAACAAAATAGCCCTCTTTTGCCTGTGTAACCTAAAAGTGGGCGGATCACGCATATTAACGGATAATGCTACTCTATACCCAGGAATGAAATTTTGTTGTAATAGCCCAAAAACGAACGCTGATATCACATTTTTAATAAAAAATAGGCGTGGTCGTGGACCGATTTTGCCCATTTTCAATACCAACTGCACACCACAAGAAACAATGTTTATGCAAATTTATCGTGATTTCAACAGACAGACAGACAGACGGACGAACATGGCTAAATCGACTCAGGAGGTCATGCTGATCAAGAATATATATACTTTTCTATACCTATCGTCTCTATTTCTATGCGTTCCACATTTCGTTACAAAGTGAATATACCCTTACCTTAAGGTGGAGGGTATAATTAAATAAATCACCGTCTCGCCGGTAAAATTGTTGGTGGACTTCATGTCTTCTGGGACCACAAAAAATACTGGCAGGTATTGTTATTATTGACACTGAAAAAGCGCAGACGGTTTCCTAAGCCGAGAACATTTAGAATAACATTTAGTCGGATCGCGCCGCAGTAACGATGAGGAGAAAGTTTCGACTATTCATACAGGGCATGGCGGCGAGCTGGATAACAACCAGAAAGAGAGAACTTCTGCTTCATATACCCTACTCCCGTAGGAAAAATTTATTTTATCGCTGGGCCGAATTTCATGATCTCTATTCGTTTTATCGTTATCGAGTTTATTCCATTAGCGGGTGGACCACGCCCATTTTTTAAATCCATTTTTGTCCATGAAGGTAGACTCGTGAAAAAATTTGAGCTATTTATAAGCATGAATGAATTTATATTCACTATAAAAAGTAGGCGTTGCAATATTCCGATATTGTCCATTTTCAATAACAATGAGTTTCTGATGATAGAGTATTCGAGACAAATTTAATAAAGATATATCTATTAGTTCTCTTGTAATCGTGATTTCCACAGGCAGACAGACGGACAGTTATAATTTATAACGGATAATTAACGGACAGTTATAATAACGGATAATTGGGATATTTTAATAAATTTAATAAGTTTATCTGGATCTCTTGGACGAGGTAGCGCCGTAGATATAAAAGTTGTATGCGTCACTGTTCAGAATCACACCAAACGCAAGCATTTTGCAATCGTTTGGTTTGACACACGATTTCCAGGAAACGTTAAGTGGTTATACTAAATGTGGTGCAGTGCTCATAGCTGTCAGGAAGTTACACGGTTTACTGGATCATTTTTCTATTATTATGCAGACGTCTCTTGGTAGATATTTTGAACACGCTCCTTAAATATGAATGCTAATTATTATTTTTGCGTCGTTGGAGATTTCAACCTAAGTTCAGTTAATGGATTGCTGCTCCTAATGATTCTGGTTTTGTTCCAAATAATGTAAATAAAGATTATGAAATTTAGTGAATTTATAGTCATGATAATGATGCAAATTACTTGCAACTTTAATTATCTAATTTGATAATTAGATACATTAGATGGTCCGCTGATTCCAAAAATAATAAAATAAAAACCAGTAAGAAAGCTATATTCGGCCTGGCCGAATCTTAGATACCCTACACCTAAAAGTTTTGAAAAAAGTGTCGAAGCTAGGGCGGAGCGGGGGTGGCGGTCCACTCTGGGCGGCACAATGTCGGGGGCGGCAGTTGTGGAAATCAAGTAGGGACTTATTGAATTCTACGCATTTTTGGGGCTACAAGTTGATTAACCGTCCCGGGCTCCATGAGACCTAGCTACGCTTCTGTATAAATAGTAGGCGTGGTCTTTACCTTTTTCGAAACAAAATAACTATCTTAGTTATTTTATAATTGTGTTCATTTAAACTTTATTTCCGTGGTAATAAACTTGTTTTCATACTGTATATGTGTAAAAGTGGGCGGACCGCACCCGGTTTTGATGTGATAATGTTTTTTTGTAAAACAAATTGTCATCAAAGTTTTATTCAGGAAGTTTATATATTTAACAATATAACCCTCTTTTGACTGTGCAACCTAAAAGTGGGCGGATCACGCCCATATTTGGCATATTAACGGATAATGCTACTCTATACGTAGGAATGAAATTACCGTGAATAAAAAATAGGCGTGGTAAATTTCATCACGATATCTTCACCGGTTCTCCTGTGATCGTGATTTCAACAGACAGACAGCCAGACGGACGGACATGGCTAAATCGACTCAGGAGGTCACGCTGATCAAGAATATATATACTTTTCTATACCTATTTGTACTAAGTTTTGTACTATGAAAATAACTTCGTTTTTATCTTCGGGTTTCCGTTTTACAGCGCTGCTTACAACGGCCTGCGCTTCCTTACAACATGAAATCACGATTGCTGCCGGCAACAAATGTTTCATTCAATCTCTTTACGAATATATGCTCGTTGTTGATAATCTTTGAACTTGGTAACTGCTAATCAAAAGCTACAAGACCAGGAACCTTTTTTTCGCTTTGAATGTGTTGCTGAAATCAGGCTTGTGTGTAGTAAATTACAAACACAAAACGCTTGCAATTTTGACAACTCGGGAGTTTCTTTACAAAATTCAGAAAAATATGTTGAGGAATTCAACTATTGTTCTTCTTCGTAGCAATAAGCCAATATATATTGGCCAAAAATGATATTTTAAATATGTAAAAAAGACCAAGGAGCCAATTTCAAAAGCAACGCATTTCTAGAAATGTACGTGAAACCTTTTTAAAGTTATATAGTTGCACAATATTGAATATTTTGCAAGTAAAACGAAGTTAAATTTCATAAAAATTGCTCATTTCACAAATTTAGTCAGCTGTTTTTAACCTGCTTCTAGAAATGTACATGAAACCTTTTTTAAAGTTGTATAGTTGCACAATATTGAATATTTTGCAAGTAAAACGAAGTTAAATTTCATAAAAATTGCTCATTTCACAAATTTAGTTAGCTGTTTTTAACCTACCAAACGTATATTTAGCCGAAAGAGATGCCAACGTCTTCAAGATGTTTTACTAAATATTTCTGAATCTGTGATTGACTTTATTATTTACTTAATTGTGATTTTAGTTCTTTTGGTCTTTGATTTAAATGCATGAATTCTGCATTCATTTGTGTTTATCTAATTTTAATTTAAATAAATGAGTTGTAAATTTGTTTGTGTTAAATCATTTTATTTCAAATGAAAGAGAAATGAAAAATTACAAACACAAATAAGTTTACGTTACTTTTTATTTCCAAATCGCTAAGAAAACGTCAAAACCGCGACAACCCTTAAACCCAAACTACTACACAAATGAGAAAACGTATTATTTTAGATGTAGTTTTCGACGCGATTGAAGAACAAATGTTTATATTAATTGAAATGTGTTTAACATTTATAAAGGCGTAATATTTGGGAACGATAATCAGACGAATATGATTGAAAGATTTATCAGTTAATTCCATTTGTTCACTCCAATACTTTCAATACTTTTGTGAATATTGAGATTAAGCAACACCGGTTTACTCGGTGTCCTCGGTGTACGCTAGACCGAGTTTTCGTGCTCGGTGTGAGAGAGTGATGTTGAGATCAGAAAAATATCCCATTCACAGCTTTTACACACAAAACAACAAAAAAAAGTCCTACTTGCCAAGCAAAGCTCGATAGCATAACCACGGCCTTACGCTCTCAGGTTTTAGAGTTGAGTTCATCCAGAAAGGATGGACGTCTGAGAAGCAAAACAAAATGTTTGTGGTCGACAAGGAAAAACTTCGATTAAAACGGTGTTCTAGTGTGTTGAAGCAAAATAGTACTCGCATTTAGAATTGAAATAACTGCACTTTTATTGATAAACGGTATTTATGTAAAAAAAATTCACAACACAGCTCCGTAACTTTGCTTTGTATTTGTAAATATTGATATTTGTTCTATGTGTAATCACAATTCTGAACAAAATTTTGAGAGAGAGCAGAAATGGTTCATAGACGACAAACAATGTTCATAGTGTAATATCCGCATTAGAAGGAAATAATTTCACCATAAAATTCACTGTATGTGAAAACGCGAACGGACATTTTTTTGAGCTCGCTCACGAAATGAGTGGAGTTTCCAGTCTTGTAGCCTTTGCTGCTAATTGAGTGTTGTTAGGCCGTGGTTATGCTACCGAGCAAAACTCGGTGGGAAATTTCTCTAATTTTTGAGACCGGAGTCCGCGCAAAAAGAGTGGTTACGCTTGTGCTTGACCCACGCTTGCTTTCTTCACAAATATATATTTTTTCTCACCTTCAACAGCAACCCGTCTACTACACAAATAAGAAAACGTATTTCTTTATATCTAGTTTTCGACGCGATGGAAGAACAAATGTTTATATTAATTGAAATGTGTTTAACATTTATAAAGGCGTAATATTTTGGAACGATAATCAGACGAATATGATTGAAAGAGTTATCAGTTAATTCCATTTGTTCACTCCATTCCACTTTTCAATACTTTTGTGAATATTGAGACTAAGCAACAACGAGAATATATTCGTAAATAGATTGCATGAAACATTTGCGCTGGTTGCAAAGCAAACTTGAATGATCTACTAAGATCTAAGAGAGGGGTTCGGAAGATCTCTTTTAATGAGTGTGAAGGGATCGGAAAATCGACTTTGCTTCAGTTATTTTGCAATAACAATTCTAGCGAATATGCATAGGAAGAGTCAATCGATCCAACACTCGTATGCCAATTAAAGTGTGAAAGAAAGAATCGATCAATTTATGGAGTACAGCGGGCGATGGAAGCACGGTGCGATTCGTCTTCTTTTGCTTCTCGTACAATAATAAGCCATGTGCCCCCGTCCGTCCATCTGGAATCGTTTTAAATTTTGCATTTTATGGTTTTTGGAAGAAAATTTTCTTTTCTTAGCTTTGTTCTGCTTCTTTTTCGATGCCCAAGCTTTGTAAAGCGCTGGCACGATCTACGTTGCGAGCATAGCGTGCTGTTGAAGAATTTGTATGGGCAGAAGATGATATGTGTCGACATATTAATTCACTATACACGTTATACGTTATACAAATCTACTTTAGCCCCGATTTCATTAGTAACATTTCTTAAACATTATTTTACAACACTTATTAAATAACTTTATGTAAACTACCATACATGTATATGAAGCTAATTTTACAATTATTAAATTTTTATTATTACATATTATATTATTTTTCCAAAAGTCTGCATTTTTACATCCGCCATTGATCCAGTTTTTGTTCGTTTTTTTTTTTGGGTAATTTTCTTGCTTTCTTCTGTTTTGGCCACCTTTTTTTCGAATTGGAATGGACATTAGATATTAAATTTGTTAAAATGTGGTGAAAACAATTCTCATTTGGATTAAAACATCTCGGTAAAGAAACGTTCAAAACTTTATTTGCAAAACCCTTCCTATAAATTTTTTAATACATGCTTACTTTGTCATTTATGAAGCTCTTTTTGAAAAGTTGCCATGAGCATTGGCAAGAAAAAATTATACAAGAATTAATAAATGCTACTAATGAAATCGGGGCTAAAGTAGATTTGTTTAAAATCATACTTTGTATTACCACAGACTTAATATAAATATTCTGTGGAATATTTCCATTCTTTCATTTTGTATTTTTGCTTCCATTGACTTTTTAGTGTTACTCGTATAACGTATTCAATGTGCTAATATGCCGACCAGAGATAACGAGATTGGAAACTTAGAACAAAACAGCTGTTCAAAAAAACAGCCGCGTGTAGTTTCTATAAATTTTGTATGCAAACTCACCCGCCAAAAGGATAAACAAAGGTTTGTTTACCCTTTTGGCGGGTGAATTTCGAAGACTCGACTGAAAACGGTGAGTTTCAATACAAATGTTACAAAAACAAATTTAATTGAACGGTTGCATGTCCAAAATGTAAAAATGTGCCATATCGTTGCTCGAAAAAGTGGTTATAATCTCTTTTTCCCGCTTTTTAAGCTTTCATTGACAAATATTTATTAATATTGCTTTAAAACGTCGTATTACAGAACTTGTGCCTGCGGATGTAAAGCAAATACTAAAATTTATTTTAGTATTAACTAGTAGTTAATATTATTAATTATTATTAATAAATTTAGTGTATTTTGTAGTTTCAGTTGCATGTGCACGGGTGATATAGGCCTACTGAGGAACCGAACACCCTAAAAAATCGGTAACTCTCCTTGACTCTTATCTCAATGGTGTTGTGGAAACAGCATGATCTCTATAACTTTCACAATTGTCATCTAATAAAGAATTAGAATAATATCCTTTATATCTTTTTTTCATTATAAATTTTACAAATATAGAAAACTATATAAATAATATAATATTTGAACTAACAGGGCAATTCTCGTTGTCAACCATTAGTTGACTGGTTTTAAACAAATAATATATAAATTAAATAACAATTTAAATAAATAAATAACCAATTTAAATAATAAAATTTAAATAAATAATAATATACATTGTATATTCTTTGATACTCAGCACATTCCACATGTGGTGGACATGAACTGCACATAGTGCACCAGCTGCTCTGCCGTAGTCCGTTCGTATTTTCTATAAAAATAAAATTTTAATTCAAAATCTTGGCAAAATTGCGAAAAACAAAACTTACTTCTTGTGCGTGTGATTAATTTTGCATATCAGTGATTGGCATTTCATGTTCTATTTGTCAAAAATGAGATTTTGGTTTCTGTAACACTAAGCTTTTCAGCATGTTACTGCAATTAAAGCGTTCACCGTGTCAATTGACAACCAGAATACCAATTTGAAAAGCATTGACAAGCACTGTGACAACTTGTCTTGACAATTTCATGTCAAGCTGACAACGAGAATTGCCCTGTAAATTAAATAATATTTTAATCAAATTTCAATAATCACATAAAAATACCCACAGAAATAAATTTATGCTCACATTTTTCACTTTGTCTACTTATGGTGGCAACCGCTTGCAAAAAATGTTGGTGAATAATCAAAAAGATAACGCGTCAAAAGATAACGCGTCACTTGCTATCTCTTTCTGGCTGCAAAAGAAATGTAGCCAAATTCACCAGGTCATAAGATCTCAGATCTTATGATCTGGTCAGATCTTATGGTCAGATCTTTTTTTCATCTTTATCTGAAGATAAAAGAGTTTCCAACCTCATTAATCTCTGATGACGACTAATGCAATGCAATGAATTTGATTCTTCAAAGGATGTTTCAATGTATCCAAAAATGATATAAAGTTTATTATTTTTTCGATTTTAAGGCCATTCCTCGTTCCAGGGTGTTTGTTAAAAAAAATTTTTGCGCATTCGCACAAATTTTATAAGTTCAGTAAGACGACGAGCTGAAATCCACAAGGAGACTTTCGGAAAATACCTAGCTTCATATATATGTAGTTTATATAATATTACTTAATAAGTATTGTAAAATAATGTTGTTTAATAAGTGTTACTAATGAAATCGGTGATAATGGGCTAAAGTAGATTTCTTTAAAATCATACTTTGTATTACCACAGACATATAATATAAATATTTCCATAATTTGTCTTGTATTAACCTTTCAGTCTTAGTCGTATAACGTGTATACTGAATTGATATGTCGACTGCATATCATCTTTTGCACATACAAATTCTTAAACAGCACACTTGCAACGTAGATCGTGCCAGCGCTTTACAAAGCTTGGGCATCGAAAAAGAAGCAGAACAAAGTTACGAAAAGCAAAAATTCTTCCAAAAACCATAAAATGCAAAATTTAAAACGATTCCATACGGACGGACGGTGGCACAAGGTTTGTTATTGTAAGAAAAACAAAAGAAGATGAATCGCACCGCTCTTCTCATCGCCCGCTGTACTACACAAATTGATCGATTCTTTCTTTCACACTTTATCTGGTATACGAGTGTTGGATCGATTTCTTCTTACGCATGTTCGCTGGCATTGTAGGTGCAAAATAACAGAAGCAAAATCGATCTTCCGATCCCTTCCCACATTAAAAAGATCTTCCGAACCCCTCACTCATTAGTAGAGCATTAAATTTTGCTTTGCTACCAGCGCAGAATACAATCGAAGTTTTGTACTCTGTAAAGAACTTCGTTTTTATCTTCGTTTTTCTGCTTTACAGAGATATTTTGTTCTTTACAGTGCTAAGTCCTACGATGTGCCGGCAACAAATGTTTCATGCAATCTCTTTACGAATATATGCTCGTTGTAAGCAACACCGGTTTGCTCGGTGTCCTCGGTATACGCTTGACCGAGTTTTCTTGCTTGGTGTGAGAGAGTCATGTTGAGAACAGAAAAATATCCTATTCTCTCTTTTACACACAAAACAACAAAAAAAAGTCCTACTTGCCAAGCAAAACTCGATAGCATAACCACGGCCTTAGGAATATATAGGTATTGAAATCGCTCGTGTAAACATGGCCATTCAAATCTCATGAACTCTGTTTTTAGTACGTTGCTATCTTAACTCTTTTTGTTGGTTGCCATGCCAAAACAATTATTACCTTTGCCCCCTAAATCAGGTCTGTGGATATGTCCAGTGTGCTGAATATCTTAAAGTAAGTTTAAAAATATGTTAAAATAAGTCCATAGTCACTACAGAACAATAATAGAAAAACGAACATATAGTTTATGGGAAATGAACACTTTTAGACTAGTAGAAATTGAATATGGCAGTTCTCGGAAAGTATTGTTGCTGGAAACTTGAAAACTAGCCATTTCGGGCTGGTAGATATGAGTGGGAAATGAAATATTTGACTTTGAATTCTTTCAAGGATTGACCAAATCAACAACACCAAAAAGGGTAGGAACAAGTCGGGATCCGTCGGGAGCTTCAATTTTGTTGTTGTTGTAGTTTTTGGCGGTGATTAGAACAACAGAGCCCTCACTTCCGGTTCTGGTGTAGCCGTTTAAAATTCGAAATTTAACCGCTAGTATCTTCTGAGCTATAGCAAAACATAGTTTTCGACAGAATCATATAAGATTTTCAGTACTTTTTTTCAAATTAATAATTTTTTTAATTAAAATGAATTGAAAAAAAGTAGTGAAATATTTTAAATTCGTTTTTCTCGAAAATTATAAGTTTTTCGATGAAATATAATATAATATAAATGGAAAATATTTTTAATATCTTTATAACGGTGCTTACACTAACCGGATATACTGTTTAGGAGATATGGGCTGTCAAAGTTCAAATCTCAAACGGCTATAACACCAGAAACGGAAGTATTTTTGTATTTGTATTTAGACATCAAAGCATATTATTATATATATTTCTTACAAACTGGAAATATAAGGTTTAATTAGATTTAAACTAGTATTAAAAATAAATGTCTAGGCATAGAAAACTCAATGGATTCATTTTTGTAAATATTGTTAAGAGTTATTAAAGTTCTATTAATAGGCTCATTTCTAGTATAGTTAGAATTTGACTGACTTACATAAAAATATTCAAAAGATCTTAGACGTCTAATCGGAATAATGAAAGTAATTAAATTTAGCAAAAAAGAGCAATTTAAATTTCCATTAATTAAATCATGCACAAACATGACCGCATGATGCTCTCTTCGGAATTCGAACGGGCAAATATTTACCAGAAGACAACGAGTTCACGCATTTGGACTACAGACTTAATATGAATATTATAAATGTGTAAACTCTTAAGATTGTAGATCTAATTTTATGAAATGTGAGATGATTACACTTATTAAGGTTAAGAACAAAATTATTATTCTTGAATCAATTATATAATACGTTTAATATTAGCGTACTAATATTATTAGTTTATTAAGTGAGCGCGCTTTGTTGTTGGTGTAATCACCGTCAAAAACAACAACAAAATTGGAGCTCTCGACGTATCCCGATTTATGCCAAGGGGTGATCTCTTCCCGTTCCGTTTTTATAGCCCTTTGGAATTTAAGGGCCTGATTCAGAGAGTCACGACGACGACGATATCGGGTGACCCTCTTTGTGCTTTTCGTCGACTTTGACACTTTCTAATGTGTTTGTTATCGTAATCGACGAAAAGCACAAAGAGGGTTACCCGATAACGTCGTCGTCGTGACTCTCTGAATCAGGCCCTAATATTTAAAGGCCTATATCTCCTAAACTATAGCACGTATCAGGTTGGGAATTATATATATTTATCTTTATTTATATTTATTTATTTATATTTATATGTATTTATATCAGTACAAAATGCGCAATTTCGTTGCTTTGGCTTAAGTTTCTAGCGCTACAGAATGCCCAATTTTGTTGTTGGTTCTATTGCTGTTGGTCTTTTATACGGTAATTACAACAGAATTCGGCATAAATCTATGTAGAATCGGCATCACCAGATATGTAGAATCTGCTCGCGATTAATCTGGTCGCAAGGGTGTTTTGAAAACCAAAATCGGGATACGTATACAAGGTGTTTCGCATAAGAGTGGACAGAAGATCAGGGCGTGTAGGTTGGGTCGAGACAAAAAAAATATGGTATGGGAGGGGGGGTCAATTTCCCCCCGTTTAGACTGGAGGGGCCATTTTATAAAAATCCGTTTTTGAGAAACTTAGTGTCAAAGTTAAAGTTTAAGTTAAAGTTAGTCCCCTCTTATCCGAAACACCCTGTATATACAAAACTACTGCGTGTACACTAGCGTTAGAGGAATTAAAAGAAAGGTCATTTCATTTGCCTTTAAATTGTAAATAAATGTTTTTGATAATTGGTTCCTATAAGCAACTAATACAAATTATGTAGAAAAAGGTCAAAACAATCACAAACAAATGTTTTTGTTTTCGAAAAATAAAATATGTGAATAATATATATTACTATGTAGCTGACCCGACGAACTTCGTACCGAATCAATAAATGTTGTGTGAACTTATTAGCTTAATTCAGTTTTTTATTTATGAATACTCAAAATGAATTAAGTTTAAAAAATATACAAAAATGAAAATAAAAGGTATTTTAATTACATTGAAATGAATGTAGTTGACGTGGCAGCATGGCGTTTGCGTTATTGAAGGGAATCTAAATAATTTGCCCTACTTTTGATTCCCTTCATTGAAGCACCTTGTGATATACGACATTTTTCGTTTTGTTGTCAGGTGCTAGAACAAACAAAGCAGATGGTTTGCCGATACGTGAACATGCTACGTACAATTGACCGTGCGAGAAACATTCATTTTCTAGATTCAGGCCACAAACACTCAAGGATTGGCCTTGTGATTTATTAATCGTCATGGCGAATACAAGACGGATCGGAAACTGAATTCGTTTAAATTCGAATGGCATATCGGTTGGGATCATTGGAATTCTCGGAATGAGAACTTCCCCACCTTTGAACTTACCTTTGAGCATCGTTGCCCATGAGTTTTTTCACCACCAAACGCGTCCCGTTACATAGTTTTGGTTGGTTTAGATTTCGAAGCATGATGACTACCGAGCCAACCTTTAGTTGTAAATTGTGTGGTGGCAAACCAGGCAGATCCAATGAATTAAAAATTCAGTTGGATAGTTGGTTGCTTCGTCTTCGTTTGCTACACAGTCGATAGATTTGAAGGAATGCAGTGGACCAATGATTTGATTTTGAATTGTGAAGTTTAAGTGATCCACATCTTTGTTCTTTGCCGCAAGAATTGCTCGTTCACTCAACCAATTGCGATTTTTGTGGTTATCAATTATGTTCGGGAACAATTTGTTGATGAGCTCGTCTTTCGTTAAGGCGAAATTGCAAAAATTCGGCGGAAACGAAATCAATCTATTCGATTCGTCGAGAGGAACACGGCCATTACCGATAGTTAGCAATTGCTTGGAGAAATCTTTGGCAGACGGATCGTTTAGCAATGCAACTCGCATATTTGTAGTCAGCTGAAGTTTCTTCACATAGCGCCACAGAGTCGATGATTTGAGGCAAGCGTTCATTTCATCGGAAGCGGTCGATCTTGGAATGACTGGTAGTGTTTGGCGGAAATCACCAGACAGTAGAATCATTGCGCCTCCAAAACATCTTGAGTCACTACGCAGATCTTTCATAGTTCGATCGAGTGCTTCCAATGCGCGTTTGTGCGCCATTGTGCATTCATCCCAGATGATGATTTTACTTTCTACCAAAACTTTGGCCATTGCTGAGTATTTCGCAGTGTTGCATATCGGTTGTTCAGTCGTTTGAAGGTTTAATGGCAATTTCAACGCTGAATGAGCCGTTCGGCATCCTTCTAGCAACGTAGCCGCTATGCCAGAAGAAGCAACTGCTACAGCAACTTCGAATCTCGCACGAACAGTGGCCAAAATCAATGACATGAGGAATGTCTTCCCAGTTCCACCGGGCGATTCGAGGAAAAATAAGCCACCATTTCCATCATCAATTGCCTTCATTAACGTATCGTACACTTCCTTCTGTTTGGGGTCCAACAATGGTGCATTCGTTCGAACTGATTGGTTTAATGCATCTCGGTCATATTCACGTTCACGTTCCAATTCTCGATTGAAAGCGTCGTTCATTCCACGATTTGGCGTTGGCCTTCCTAACTTGACTAACAAACTGCCGCACATGAGGTAACACATCTCTTCGATTAAAAGCAAAGCCTGGTTATGTATCTCCTTATTCACCTCGAGATCGGGATTCCCTGAACTGACACGAATTCGATGTAAAATGTCTTCTGACATGTCATCCTTGTACTTGTTCCAAAGTTCACATGTATTCGATGGAAAGCATGTCGAAATAATGATAGCAAATAATGTGCGTATCTGGCTTGGAGATGCACAAACAATTGCTTCAGCGATTGTCATGTCCCAATGAGTATCATTTTCAAGCAAATTGAGCTGGTGACATGCAGCATGAAATGTTGGGCACACTACATCATTGACAGTTCGAAGTGATTCAAATGATGTCGGCCCACGAACATTCACCAGCAACAACCGCAAGTAGAAGCATTCGTCACTCTTCGGATGAACTGTGTAAATGCGACCAAGAGCATCAGTAGAATGCACATCCGGATGATCAGGAACCACATCGCCTTGCTTCCGACGTTGGAATTTCTTCGATGAAGCGTTCCAAGTGTAATAACGTGGCATCTCAGAGTAGAGAAACGTTCCTGCAAACGGATCGCTTTGGCAAATCGAAAAGAAACTGGTCAATGTTGTCTCTGGAGGTGTTTCTGCACGTTGAGCAATATTCGATGCGTTCAAATAAACTCGTTGACCATTCTCCAGATGCACCGCCAAATGTACAACAGTGGGATGACGTTTATGAATGGGGAATGAGAATATACGCCAAATCGCCCCATTGCAGCTCACATATCGACCAACTTGATAGTGCGTGATTTCGTCGTTGGTATTGGGATTTTGAACGCCAAAACCCCGCCATATCGCTGCCTTTCGTGACATATTTGCAGATGTATTTGATGGACTTCACTGAATTGCAATACTCCACGTTACAATGCGGAACAACGCATTTCTTCTTCTGTTTTGGAAAGAAGTGGCGAATACGGAACAATCCAAGTGTTATCGACCACGAAATCGTTTCCTTTCACTTTCGTTGTTATAGTTCTACCGCCATCATTGGGTGATCGACGCCGATATTGTGGATAACCATCGTTGCCAGTGATAGTCTCCGCTGTCAAATTTCGTGGATAACGCTTGGAACACTTGCCGTCGACCATGCACGGTGATTGGAGGGTTGATGGCGCCACACGGTCCGTGAATCATGTTAGTAATTACAACATCATGCAGGCCTTGATCGATTTCGGGATCAGGATTCTCGGCACATATGATGTCATCTATTTTGTCTGGTTGAATTCTTTCGACTAACCAAATAAGAATGTGTGCACGCGGCAAGCCTCGTTTTTGCCATTCAATCGAAGACATCCAGCATCGAGTATTCCCAAAGACGCAATGTTTAACAATGTAGTTCATCAGCGAACGGATTTTTTGTTTGAAGACACGTGCGGTGATGTCGTGCCGATCACTTGATGTTTGTCCGGGGAGCAGCAGTTGAACAATTTCTATCCATTTTGGATTGCACGTAAAGGTGATGAATAAATCTGGACGACCGTAATGACGAACATATGTCATTGCATCCTACGCATATTCATGCATATGGCGCGGGCTGCCAATGTACGTCGCCGGTAGAATAGTCAATCGACCAACATTAGCTGCATCTCCTTCTGTGCTGATTGCATCACGTAAATGAATATATTCCTCCGAACGCAGTTTGGCTTGGTTCAACCGAATGAAAGTGAGGCGCTCCGTTTCGATTCTGACGTACATGTCGAGGCAATATTGCTGAAGCAATCGACGAAATCGCAGCAAATAGATGTCAGCATTTTGACGAATCATCAAACGATATGCGTAATAAATCATCGAGGAATCCTTTTTGGTAGTTTCCTCACCTGAAATGAAATCAGTGAAATTAGTGTCATGTTGAAATTGAAATTATGATATCGATACTCACCGCTCAATGGATTTATCATCTTGATTTGAAGTGATATCCATCGTCTCCTTGCCAAAACATCAGTGGGTATTGCAATGCATCGTATGAACGGTGTGTTTCGCATATTCGTTGCAGTTGTCCAGTGTCGCGACGTGTAAGCACAATATCGCGCTTTTCCAAGTTTTCACCAACAATCACAATTGCGACTTCATCTATTGTTGGAGCGTTGAATTGGCGTTCGTGTGTTCCAGCGGGTCGTTTATCCGCTCTGATCACGACTTTGTAGTCATCTCTTGGCATGCGATCCAACACAGTTTTGAACAACCGAACCAATGCATGATGTTCATGAAGCAGTTGCTGCAGATCTTGAAGAATTGCTCTTTTCATTGCTGTATTGATCGTTTGACGCCGATCAAGTTGTTCCTCCATATTGCCCATGAAATAAATTTGGATGAATTTATGGTGTACGTCTTTAAGTGGTTGTAATGTTCCAATTCGATGGTGAATTTGGTCTTGGATCTGTAAAGTTGAAGGCGAAGTCAAAATTGGTGATTTATGATCACCAAAAGAAAATGAACGTTTATTTTCTTGAGCAGAAATTACCTTGAATGTCAGATTAAATCCGCGTTCTTCGATAATATCTGCCACAAATGAAGTCATTTGGAAACATCCGTTGTATCTTTGAGTGTTCGATAGAAAATGTCGTGATTCTAGTGTTTCGCCACGAAGCAATGAATGCAATGGCTCAGGTAGCGAAGGCAATAATGGCCTTACCTTACAATAATTTTACCTTGCCACTAAGACAGCACAATCCAGGCGTTTCTCCAGCGAACTTCAATGCACCGCAATGGTCGCACATAATCTCCATTGGGCCAATTCGAACGAAAGGATGCGTACTGTAGTCAATTGTGCATTCATATTGAAACGCTGCTCGATTCAAATCAACATTTGAAGAATTTCTTCTTGCGCGTCGTACATTATCACATTGTTGATCTCTGAGATAAGCTCGACGATTTCTCATTGCCAACCGAGCAGTTTGACGTACTGCCTCTCTTTGTTCTTGTGTTTGAGAAGCACGAAGTCGAGCCATACTAACGCGGAGGTCTTCTCGTGCGATTTCTTGTTCATCTGCTGTGGATTGATTCGCAATATTCCGAAGTCTAATTCCATTACGGCTTCGTGATGAAATATTAGATCTTCTGGGTCGCGGCATTGTAAATAACACTGAACACTGAAAAATGTATCACACAATTTAAAATTACACAATAAAGTAATTATCAATGCGCGCACAATCACAAATGTAATAACCAATGTGCCTTCCTTCATCAAACTGAACTTTCCTCTTTGAAATCACTTTTTGCTGATGAATTAAAAAAAACCGTTTGAAGAGAATTAATTGAATCGAATTTAAATGCAATAACGGTCGAAAATTGAACAAAAATTGGTGAAAACTCGTATAGCTCAGCTTACACAAATTCCACTCTACACGGTACAATTTTTTCTTTCTTTAAATATCTATCACAAAGAATCGTGTTATATCACAAAATTGATCTTTTTTCCATAAAAACAAAAAAAGATTTCGTTGCCCTGTTGTCGTGTGTTGCTCGAATATGAGTGTGTCTTCTGCTGCTCTCGTGGGTGTACATCGGCATTCAGGTCGGCTTCTCTGCATGCTGGATTCTTCTTTAATATATGTTATTACTATCAATTTTTATATTTTTTATTCTTACAATATTTTTATGTTATGTATAATTTGTTTGTGATTAAGAATTGACATTATTATTGTGTAGTTATTCTATGCAATTGTAGTTTGTATTGCGTTTATTTTAATTCAATTTTAAACATTTTATCTCTATCCTAATTTGATATAAAATTTCATTACACAATTCCTAATATTTATGTAATCAGTGGAATAATTGTAATTCATATAATATTTCTTTAGAATATTCTAGCTGAATATTATTTCTTATGCTATTACATATAAACATTATCTTCCAAAGTCAAAATTCCTACAAGTATTGTAATATTTAACCTTCCATGTAAGATTTTATGTACATTTCTTTTTCTATTTTTATAAAAATTTTATTTATATTTTTTTTTTTCTCTTTAATTTTCTTATTTTGGTAATGAATGTATATATTCTATTCTGAATTACAATTTAATTAACTTTCAAATTACTTATACATATATACATATGGCTACATTATTATTTGTAAATGTCATTTAAATATTGTATTTTATTTTTTCCTTTTTCCTTGGTTATTTTACACTTACTTACCTTTGGTGTTTTTATTTTTCTTTCTTCTTTTTTCTCATTAGTTGTTTTAAAATTGACACTGCATTCTGCTCATGTTCAGTTGTGCTACTTTGTTGCAGCGCTTGCTTTGATTGCTCATTTTACATTTATTTCATTTAATTTACGCTATATTCGTATTTTTTTGATTTCGATATAATCGTACTTACTTTTCGTACTTTTGAGAAGTATGCTTTACTTATTTCTGAATCTTGATTTCTTATGAGCTATCGGCATAGGTGCGAATTTGTATGTACATATATAGTATATGCGTGTTTTATTCCTGAATTAACTCTTCAGGCATATTTTTACATGTGCATTTATTAATATAATAATTGCAAATGCAAAGTTATATTGGCTGTGTAATTAAAACGGCACAGCTGCTCTTCATATACCGTATATAATCAATTAAATCGAATACAAACTAAAAAGTTCTATTTAAAATTTACAAAAGAAATGAAATATTAACTACGAATTTACTTAATTATGAGTTTTCTTTTCTTATATTTTTTTACGCTTAAATAAACAAGTTGTTGCTTATTGAAACGCTATTCTGATTTTCCTTTTAATTTCTTGTTGAATTTTTCTTGATTTCCTGTCCTAAGTCTGAAATTAAAATTTTAAATTTCGCTAATACTTTTGATTTTACGCTCCTTGACAGTGCTTTTATATCTGTAATATATCCTGCTATATTAAGACTGCTTTGTATCGTCGAAAATTGAGACACATTCTTTTTATAATCGAAGCGCATGCTACCTGTGTAATTAGCAAGGTGATTAGTAAAAATCTGCTCCCATTTCTATTGTCCCCTATTGGTTAAGTTTTATTTACTTTATCGTTTTGTTCTTTTGTTGTTAATTTTTCGTTTGTTATTAGTGTACATAATATTTTTGTCTCCATCTTATTTATAGCTTATTATATCTATTTATTCTATCCTATTCTATATTAATTTATTTAGTGTTCTCCTAACCCCATTTTCTTAGTTCAGTGATTCTGGTGCATTCCCATGTGATTGTCTAATTAATCCTATTTTCCTATTTAATTGCTATTATATAACTTAAGTAAGTTATTGTGGAATGGCTTTTCCTTTCCCTTAATATTTAAAAGTGTAGTAATTTGACTTTTAATCCCTACTACTTTATATGGCCCTATCCATATTGGAGAAAACTTATTTTTCCTAGTTTGATTTTTAATTAGTACACTATCTCCTATCTTAAATTCTACTAAATTTAGTTTGTTATCGTACTGCATTTTAGCCACCTGTTTCGCTAAATCCTGATTCTTTTTCACTATTTCGTGAGCTCTCTGAATTTGGAATCTTAAAACCTTATTTGGGTCTTCGGCATTGTATACCGGACTATATTTTCTTTTTAAATTGGTCGGCATTTCCATGTCGAACCCGAATAAGGTACGAAACGGAGTTTGCTTTGTCGTAATGTGGGGTGTGTGGTTGTGAACATGCATAGCAACAGTTAACCATTGATCCCAATTCGACCCGTCGTCTTTAGCAAAACTCCTTAAATATTCTGTGGCTTCCCTCTAAAGAGCCATTAGCTTGCGAATGGTATGGGGTTAAGTGTAATTTTTTAATACCCAATAATTTACAAGTATCCGAGAACAATTTCGAAATAAAATTAGTTCCTTTATCTGTAATTAGAATTCTCGGAATTCCGTAACGCGTGATTACTTCATCGTAGAAAGCCCTGGCAACAGTACTTGCTTCCGCGTCTGGGATAGCTGTACATGCCATAAATTTTTAAAAATCGTCTTGGAACGTTAAAATATATTTGTTTCCGGACACAGTTTCTGGTAGAATTCCTACTATGTCCATGAAAACTTTGTCAAATGGACGTATTGGTGTATCTGTTAGCACCATGGGCATTCTCGTTACTCTTGAACTTTTGTTCGCTTGACATTTTGAACAGTTTTTAACATAATCTTTGATTTGTCTTTGCATCCCTGGCCACCTATATTGTTGCTTGATTCTTAGGTAAGTTTTCACTGCTCCCTGGTGACCTCCTAATGGTGTATTATGAAAATCTTTTATAACAGTCTCTATTTGTTATGGATTTTCTAATAAAATGGTGTTTTCGTTTTGAGGTATGCCTGGAGTGTCAGGTTCTACAGGCGTCGGACTTGTACTCGTTTTATCACTACCTCCTTGGTTATTCATTTCCCTTGCTCTAGAGCGGGTCTGAACTGCTGTTACTGTATTCCGATTGTATGATTTCGAAATCATACTCTGACAACTTGTGTCTGAATCTTGCCAGTCTTGAAGTTTGATCCTTTAAATTGGCTATTCCCTTTAATGGCTGGTGATCAGTAAAAATTTTAAAATGTCTGCCTAAGAGGTATGCTCGAAAATTTTTTGTAGCCCATACTATTGCTAAGAATTCCTTTTCTATCGTTGAATATCTTTGCTCTGTGTCGCTTAGCGCTCGGCTAGCGAAAGCTATTGGCCTATCCTTCATTGGCGCTTCATTGCTTGCGTCGGTAGTTAAGAGAAATTCCTTTGAAAAATCTGGATATGCCAACACTGGGGGTGACATGACTAATTTTTTTAACTGCTCAAATGCTCTCTGGCAGTCTCCTGTCCATACGAACTTAGCGTCTTTTCTTAACAATTTGTTAATTGGAAGTGCTATTTTTGCCGTTCCCGGTATAAATTTCCTGTAATAATTCACAAGGCTTAAAAAGGCTTGTACTTCTTTTTTATTTTTAGGAGGTGGAATGTTTTTGACGCACTCCACCTTGCTAGGGTCTGGAAGTGCTCCATGTTCTGAACACTTGTGCCCTAAATATACGACTTCTCGTCGTAGAAATAGGCACTTGCTAATGTTCAACTTTAAGTTATTTTCCCTAATGACTTCGAAAACCTTAGTTAACCTTTCATCATGCTGTCCCAGGTTTATTGCATATACGACTAAGTCGTCTAAATAGACAAAACAATCTATACCCTGAAGTCCTGTCAGAATATGATTCATAAGACGTTAGAACGTCGCTGGGGCGCCGGTTAAGCCGAAAGGCATCCGATTGAACTCAAAAGGTCCAAACGCCTAACTAAATGCGGTCTTTTCCTTGTCTGCTTTGTCCATTAGGACTTGGTGGTACCCACTTGCCAAGTCTAACGTCGAGAAATATCTACTACTTCCTAACTGGTCCAATATCTCATCTATCCTAGGAAGTGGAAAGACTTTTTCTTGAAGAGATGAGGTAAAAGGTTGTTTGATGATGGATGTGTTGTTAATTGTATATTGTTTATTGTTTTCACTGTTTAATGTAATTTGTACAATGTGTTTTGAGTGAATGTGAATATGAAGGTTTGGTGTTGTCTGTGGACGTCTTTCTTGTTTTACGATCGCAGCTAGAGTGCCGAACTAAGGACGTCGCTCCTGAGCGTCGGCCGTTCGTTCGTCCACTCACGACTCCGTGGTGAGAAGCTCGCAGTCGAACTTTCGGGTCGCCTCTTCTAAGCCGCGACATGTCAGCAGGATGAGAGTCCGCTGACAAGCGCAGTCAGAAGAGGCGACTCGAGGCGAGCGGCGTTTGGCGTAAACATTCCGCCCGCCTTGCAGGACTGCAACACGTCCCCCACGGAGCCCCGAGGCGGAGCGAGCGATGGCGGCACGACGTGTCCACGCTGGGGGGGCATCTAGTGGCGATGGAGCAGCGTATGGTGAGCCTGTCTACACCATAAACATCGGTGGACGCTGCGGCACCGGTCCTTTCGATGTGACTGCGCCAAACAATTACGGCAAACGCGCTGCCGCTCCACGACATCACGCCGCTCATCCACGGGCAGTCTGCGGAAGTCCTCGCAGGACCGCAGGGCGTGATGTCCTCGACAACACGGGCAACATGTTGTCACCTCTGCATAGCTCAGGCCTGGGTCCAGGTGGAGATACCGTATGTGCACATCACCCAGTTGGCGACTCATGGGTGACGTTCTTTCTCGGCTGGCCGGTCGGATGGCACGCACGTCTCGCCAGCGAGGTGGTGGCGGTGGGCGAGGGGCCGCTTCCAAGTCTATGAGCCGGACATCGTAGACTGGCGAGGGAGAGCGATGTAGGTCGACGTCGCGGCTCGGTAGCGTCTGTGGAAGCGAGAGTTGTTGGGCGGAGGGAGCCACCTTTGTAGCCGAGTCACGGCTCGGCGACATTGATGGCCGTGGTTGGGGCGGAGCCATCTTCGGGATTGCGCCGCGGCTTGGATGCGACATTGCTGGTCGTGCAGTCGGGGATACTTCACTGAAGTACCGGAGTTGGTCCTCGTCATTCTCGTCGTCGTCGGAAAATATCGGCGACCCCGGCAATCGTTGATGTTGTGGCGATTCAGGCCGGTCGAGCGGCTCGCCCGCAGAGTGGGGCACTTCGCTCGTCAGCCAGCGGGCGACGTAAGCCTGCCGAACCTGGCCGAACGTCGGTTCGCGGGGGCTCATCGGCCGCGCAGGAGCTAGCGGTACGACCGTCGATTGGGGCACCTCGATCTCTAGGCCGCGGACGGCATAGGCCTGCCGCATCTCGTTAAGGATGAGGTCTCGGGGGCTCATAAGGCACACTGCTTCTCGCTGCTGCTCCTCGGTTGTGTGCGAGGAGGCGTCCATCTCTAACCAGTCCTCGTCTGGAGGGTTCTCCAGGATGGCTGGGAGCACGGGAGCCTCGGGTCGAGGGGGCGCAGCTGACGGTACGGCGGCGGGGGGCGCCAACACACGGCCAGCCCGGTAGCGGGAGTACTCGCGCCAGATAAGCTTCATTGGCAATCTGTGGAGAGAAGAAACATTAGTAGAAATTCGTCTTAAAGCTGGAAGGGACACTAATTTGGTGATGGGTCGGGTGACCTGACCCTTTTCGGTGCGCACATCGGCAACCCGGACTCTCTGGTCCTTGCCTTGATAGACCCTGTTGATGCGGCCTAACCGCCAAGCAGTGGAGGGTAGATTTTCAACTCGGATGACTACCAAGTCGTGGATTCGAAGATCGGGTTGCGGAGTTTGCCACTTGGTGCGACGCTGCAGCTCTCGTAGGTACTCAGACTTCTACCGTTGGCAGAGATGTTGCGTTAGGGCTTGAACTCGTCGCCAGCGGTTGAGCACCGAAAGGGGGTTGTCAAGATTCTCCGGTTCAGCTGGGGCAAGAAGAGGGCCACCCACAAGAAAGTGACCTGGAGTTATCGCTTCCATGACGGTGGGATTCTCTGAGAGCGCATGAAGAGGGCGTGAGTTAAGACACGCTTCTACTTTACTAAGAAGAGTCGAGAACTCTTCGAAAGTGAATTTCATAGCTGGAGCCACTTTTCGAAGGTGGGTTTTTAGGCTTTTAACACCGGCCTCCCAGAGTCCTCCCATGTGAGGAGCTCCAGGAGGGATGAAGTGCCAGTAGACATTTTGGTGCGAATATTTGACCTCGATTAAGTCACGTGTGCGTCTCACGAATTCTTGGAATTCACTTTTCAGCTCTTTCGAGTAGACCTTAATTGGACAACCTCGTCGGGCGACGAACCGGGAAAACGCTGCTAAAAACGCTGCCGTCGAAAGGTCACTACTTGCCTCGAGATGAATGGCCTTCGTCGCGAAACAAACGAACACGCAAACATAGCCCTTTGTAATTAAACAGGCGCGACCAGTGTAATTTTTAATGTCGAAGGGGCCCGCAAAGTCAACACCCGTGTTGGTGAAGGGTCGGGAAAACGTGGTACGTTCTTCCGGCAGTGCAGCCATGAGTTGCGTTCTCTGCTTCTTTTGGTGTAAGATGCACGGCTTACAACGGTGAATAGTCGTTTTAATAAGATTCTTGACTCGTGGAATCCAGTATTGGGTCCGGATTAACCGGAGCATCAGTTGATGACCACCGTGCAGTGATATCTGATGGATGAAGAGCACTAATAATCTCGACAGATTACAGTTGTAAGGCAACAGGATCGGGTGTCGCTCGTCAAATGACAAGTTAGGGCACGACGACAACCGCTCGCCAAGACGCAGTGTCTTATCCTCATGGATGAATGGATTGAGCGAAATCAGACTACTTTTTGAAGTCAACTGTCGTTCGGTTTCGAGTGCGCTATACTCATCACCGAAATAGGTCTTTTGACAGAATTGTGAGACGAGTTTTTGTGTCTTGAATCTCTGTCGTTGAGAGGCGCAAAGTGGCATGCAACGAGTTATCACGATAACGAGCGTTATGAATGAAACGGTGCACATATGAATAGACGCGCAAGGCTCTGGATAGCGAGGAAAACCTTTCGAGTGGATCTTCGTCGCTATTGAGCGCGGTAGCAAACTCGGAGGCAGTTCGCAGTTCGGGCCAACGATCTTTGTCGTGGAGGAGCCTTGGTGGACCATTCCACCAAAGGGAGCTCAGAGTTAAGTCTTGTGGAGTTGAACCGCGGCTAGCTAAATCGGCAGGATTGTCTTGCGATTCAACATGAAACCACTGAGTGTGTGGTACTCTCTCAATGATTCTAGACACACGATTTGCCACGAAGGTGGCCCAGACACAGGGAGGCTTTCGAAGCCAAGCAAGAACAATTGTCGAGTCTGTCCAGCAGAAAACGTTACCTGGTCGTACGTGCATGTGTGGTACTAAGGCGTCCATCATGTCGGCTAGAAGAGTGGCTCCGCAGAGCTCTAAGCGAGGCAGAGATAGCGTTTTGATGGGAGCTACTCTTGTTTTAGCATACAATAGTGAAACGTGAACACCCTGCGCAATTTTCACGCGGGCGTATATAACACCAGCGTATGCCTTCTGAGATGCGTCACAAAAGGCGTGAAAGTCCACCTCGCAGTCCGGGGTGAACCCAATCCATCGCGGTATTCGTATCGCAGCAATATGGTGATAATTATGCAGGAAGTTAAGCCATGTCTGCTGTGAGATTGGTGGCAAAGGTTTCCACTCAATTTTATCCAACCACACTTGCTGGATGATCATTTTTGCGGCGACGATAATGGGGGCTAGCCAGCCAGCTGGGTCAAAGAATTTCGCGATAAGCGACAGTACCTCTCGTTTGGTGTAGCTTGACATGATTTCGATCGCTTGTGTCTTGAAGTAGAAGTCGTCGTTTGAGGCGTTCCAACGAATTCCGAGCATCTTTGCTGTACTTCTGTCTTCGAACTTCAAGAATTCCGTGCTGAGTAGATGAGATTCTGGCAAGTCGCGTAGAATGTCTATGTGGTTGGCGCTCCATTTCCGAAGCGAGAAACCTGCCGTGCGCAGAGCTTCTATTAGTTGGTTCCGCATCTCGTTGGCAGTTGCGAGATCATGAGAGCCTGCTAGTACATCGTCAACGTACATACAATGCCGCAAGCGGAAATTCGTGTTGTATGTCCTCTGCCAGTTGAAGAAGAGTGCGGATCGCTAAAAATGGAGCGCAGTTGACGCCGAAGGTTACTGTCTGCAGTTCGTAGTCCCTAACTTCGAAATTAGTTGGGTCTCGAAAGAGAATTCGTTGAAAGGGGGTATGTTTTGGGTCGACCAGAATTTGGCGATACATTTTTTGTATATCGCTGCTGAAAACATACCTGCAGAAGCGCCATCTTAACATCAAAAAGGTTAAGTCGGTTTGTAAGACTGGGCCAGCATGCAAGACATCATTCAGACTGAGCCCGCTCGTTGTCGGGCATGATGCGTTGAACACGACTCTTACCTTTGTCGACGTGCTTTCTGGTTTGATGACGGCGTGGTGAGGCAGATAGTAGTGATTAGGCTGCGGTCCTATCTGCGGAGGTAACACGGCGATCATGTGTCCCAGATCGAGATACTCTGTCACTACCTCATCGTATTGCCGTTTAAAGTCTGGAGTCTTAAGTAGCCTTGCCTCTGATCGCGAACCTAGGCGGAGTCCATTTGGAAAGTCGCTTTTGAACGGCAAAGCGACTATGTAACGGCCGTCATCGTGTCTCCGTGTCGTTCTTACGAAATTTTCTTCGCAAAACTTTTCTGAGGGAGATAGAATTTGAGTTTTGGGAAGTTCCTCCACCTCCCAAAAACGTTCGAACTGTTGTTCGATTGTGACTTCGTTGAAGAAGGCCACCTTGATGTTCGGGCTATCGGATTGGAGACCGGGAACTGGTCCGGTTATGATCCACCCAAACACCGTTTGTTGGGCTATCAGGGAGCCTAACACGCCACGGCGGATGCCGTCAAGCAATATCGCAGGATAGAGGTCGGCTCCTATGAGGACATCTATCTGCTGGCTTGTGACGAAGTTTGCATCTGCTAGCTCGAAGTCTCGAGGGAGACTACGGAGCATCGCGCTGTCTAAAGAATGCGACGGGAGTTTTCCCGTGATTTGGGACAGCACTAAAGCGGTGATGTGGATTTGAAAGAGTGGGTCCTGAGGCGATTTGAGTATGAAATCGCAGGACCTTGAAACTTTTGCCGAAACGGTTTCGTTAAGGCCGGAGACCATTGCGTTTACGGGCTGCATTGAAAGTTTCAACATTTTTTGGATTAGTTCCGATATGAACGATATCTCTGATCCGGGATCGATCAGAGCTCGAGCGATGTAGCAGATGTCATTATGGTAGATTGTGACCATTGCAGTCCCTAACAACACCTGTTTTGGTGAGGCTGCGAAGCATACCTGGTGGGAATCCTGCTGAGCTTGAGGATTCCGTTGAGTTTGAGGAGTGGACTGTATATTCATCGGTTGGTTGTTCTGGGCCGCTTGAGCCAAAGTTGAAGGCCTCGGAGAGGCTTCAAATGTTGCGGGTATCGCTGCGGAGTGTGGTCGATCGACGTTCGCGGCGCGATGGGTTTGAGATCGATCGGTATTGAAGGCGGGCCGGGTTGAACCGAGCGCCGGCTTCACGACAGTTGCCGTCTGTGCTCTAGATCTTTTATCGTGCCTCCGCTCTTGATAGGTTCTTTGAGTCGAACATGGTACAAGGATCGAGGGGGCTGAAGTTGCTTCACGGTGCAAAAGTGTGTGATGCCTTTCGTTACATTTAGCACAATTATAACGACTCGGACAATTTTTCACAAAATGTGAATTGGTCAGACAGTTGTTGCACAAGCGGTGTTTTCGGACGACATTCAGCCGCTGGTGAATGTCCAGGCTCAAGAACTGAGAGCACACCCGCACACTGTGTTGGTTGTGACACAGAGGGCAACGGTCTATTGCGACGTTTAGCTGAAATGTATTCACTCGTTTTGCTGCTGGTGCAGGTTGGCTTGCTTGTTTACCTCTCGTGCTGGAAACGCTCTTTATATCCTGTATGGTCTCGAACGTTTGAAAACGGTGCGTCAAAAAAGCGTCGAAATCAGTCCATTGGGGAATTTCAGTTTTGTCCTGGATGGACTGTTCCCACAGCGCAAGGGTAGCGTCTGGCAAGCGACTGGAGCACAGGAAGACGATTATGGCGTCCCAATTGGAGGTGTCAATTCCTTGAAGCGTTAAGGCTGCGAGAATGTTGTTAACTTCTCGCTGCAAGTCTTTTATTTCGCTTCCATTCTCTTTGGTAACCGGGGCGAGACCAAAAAGTTTCTTCAGGTGCGTGTTGACGAGAACGCGTTTGTTTTCATACCGATCGGAAAGATTTTTCCAGGCCTGACTGAAACCAGCATTGGTTAACGGAGATTTTTGGACGATCTCTTTGGCTTCACCGGTAGTCTTCTTGTTGAGGTGGAATAGTTTTTCCACCGGCGCTATCCTTGTGTTTTGGATATATAAGGCCGTGAACATGTCACGGAAAGAGGGCCACGAGAGGTGATCGCCGCGACACACTTCGGTGTCACAAGGGGGCAAGCTAATATTGTAACCTGACGGACTTTCGACGAATGAGGCTTCCGCTGAAGCGGATGGAGTTGCCAGATTCTCTATAATTTCGATGATGGTGTCGGTGCATCGTAGGTAGACGGCTTAACAACGGCGACGCTTCTCCTTCAGGGTTTCTAAGGTGCTTGCCTCCTCGCTCGTTGACTCCATCTTGGACAGGATGTTGTCAAACGTACATTTGATCAGCATCCATTGAGACTTGAGTTCGTCTCTTTGGAGGTCGAGCGTACGAATGGTGTGTTCCCGAGAAGGCGTTGCCTGAAAATCGACTTCGAACTCGACGAGAGCGTCGGCGAGGCGAGTAAAAGTATCGAGGGCAACCATTGTTGAGAAATGTTACTAACGAAAACGTAAAAAGGTGGTAAAAGAAATAAAATCCAGGAGCTAAACCTCTGTTGAAAAATGAGAAAATAAGAACAAACTCTTTAGTGTCTAGTTTATTTTTTATTATTTAGCATGGATTGTAACTAATATTTTTTACCAACGAAATTCAGCGGTCGCCCACTGTATACCACGCTATATCGATGCTCGTTGCTGATTACACCAGAGATGATAGAGCTCACAGTCGAGCGTAGAAATTCTCACCAAAATGCAACTACTTCACTGATGAGATTTGCAACCTTGAGTTTCCTATGTATGTAGCACTTTAGACACGCCTTCGAAGAGAGTGCTACTAGATGAGCGTAAGCCTGATACACCAACGTGCCAAAGATAAGTGTATGTAACTTCTCTGCTTTCGTTAGGGAGCACCAAATGTATTTGTTTTAACAGTGGGGCAAACTAAGGCTACACGAGAAGCGTGCGAGAATCTGATTTTGTCGAAGAACAAACGAAAAGTACACCAAAGATTGGTTGATCAGCAGAGTGTTGCAGATCGTAGGCTTATACTTAGTGCGTTTGTTTAAATGATTCTAAGCACTCAAGCTAGGCCTTTGTTTTTTCTTCAATAACGAAAGAGCACGAAAAAGAAACACGCAAAACCGACGTTTTTTCCAGCCGAGTTTATGCGTGGCTGCGCAAGTGATTGAGCACACAAACACAGTTTTTCTGTCTATCGAAAGAGCGCGACACCGAGTGAGAGAAAAAAAAAACCGCAAACCCACGTTTGCTTGCTTTGAGCGTGGCTGCGCAGCGGAGTTGGAGCACGCAAGCAAAGTTTTTTAAGCTCACACTGTTTAAAGAGCGCGGCGTCGAGAATGAATAAACCCTAAACCTACGTTTGTTTGCTTAGAGTGGCTGCTTACGTTAATTGGCGCACACAAGTAAGCCTTTGGTTTCTACAATAGCGAAAGAGCACGAAAAAACACCAACCGACGTTTCTGTGCCGCGAGCGTGGCTACGCAACGGAATTGGAGCACGCAAGCAGAGTTTCTAAATCGTAACGTAGAAAGAGCGCGGCGTCGACAGCGAAGAAAAACACAAACCCACGTTTGTTTGCTTAGAGCGTGGCTGCGCAACGGAGTTGGAGCACGCAAGCAGAGTTTTTATATCGTACCGTGGCGAGAGCGCGGCGTCGACAGCAACGAACAACACAAACGAATATTTTCTGAGAGTGCGGCTGCACAAACCGGTTTAGAGTGCACTAATGATTTGTGTATGAGCCACAAATATGGTAATCCACGTGATGGATTTTCTGCTTGAGGGTACCGTTACACCGAGTTTTCGAAATTCGGGTGTACAGTCCTAAGTATATTATGTGTTTGATATATATAGTAGATATATCGTGGCACACAGCAAATATTCACTTCAATATATATTCAAATATAGGAAAAACTCAAATCAATACCTTTTCTTTCTTTTGATGACTGGAGCGCGATCCGGCTCGCTTAGGACCAATGTTTTTTCTTGAAGAGATGAGGTAAAAGGTTGTTTGATGATGGATGTGTTGTTAATTGTATATTGTTTATTGTTTTCACTGTTTAATGTAATTTGTACAATGTGTTTTGAGTGAATGTGAATATGAAGGTTTGGTGTTGTCTGTGGACGTTTTTCTTGTTTTACGATCGCAGCTAGAGTGCCGAACGAAGGACGTCGCTCCTGAGCGTCGGCCGTTCGTTCGTCCACTCACGACTCCGTGGTGAGAAGCTCGCAGTCGAGCTTTCGGGTCGCCTCTTCTAAGCCGCGACATGTCAGCAGGATGAGAGTCCGCTGACAAGCGCAGTCAGAAGAGGCGACTCGAGGCGAGCGGCGTTTGGCGTAAACACCTAACTAAATGCGGTCTTTTCCTTGTCTGCTTTGTCCATTAGGACTTGGTGGTACCCACTTGCCAAGTCTAACGTCGAGAAATATCTACTACTTCCTAACTGGTCCAATATCTCATCTATCCTAGGAAGTGGAATGACTTGTTTAATCCTCGTTACTTTCCTATAATCTATCACTAGGCGCCATTTCTTTTCTCCATCTTTTCCACTCTTCTTTGGAACCAGAAGTAGTGGGGAGTTCCATGGAGATACATTCGGGGATATTAAATCCTCCTCTAGCAGTTTATGAATTCGCTTATTCATTTCTTCTCTATGTGCTTGCGGGATTCGATACTGTTTTTGGTTAATCGGTGGATGATTCACCTTTATTGGAATTTTATGTGTTAGTACTGGGGTGTACGTCAATTTGTCACCCTCTAAAAGAAAAATATCATTATACTTCGCACATAGCTTTGTTATGGATTCCTTTTCCTCTTGGTTTAAGGAAGGATCCAAATCCAAATCTTTCATTAAAGTGTCCATGCGTTGCGTTATGTTCGCATTACTTATACTGTTGATGATAGTCCATTGATTGTCCGAAACATCACTTAGCTTGTATTTGTGGAAATCACTAAATTTCGGTACGAAGTTGTCACTAAGAATGAAATCTTTTACCGTTGAATTTAGGATTGGTACTTTGACCTCCTTGTTTTCCACATTTGCTAGTGTTTCCCCCAGGTATACTCCTGGTGCAATCTCTTGTTTATGAACTACCACAGTCATAACTTTAGTTTTAATTTTTAACGGCGTTATTCTAACCGTTCTCGCTTCAATTCTTGTATTATTTTTGTTTCTTTGCTCTTCTGTATTTTTGATGCCTAGTAATGGCAACTTAATTATAAATTCTTCTTGTTTATTAAATAGTGTTAAATGTTTATTGAGCGTGTTTATAATGGATCTGTTCCACATGTTGTCTCTACCCAGTATGCCGGTACCCCTTGTACCTCATCATTGCATATGCTGGTGGACCCTATTGTGGTTATACAGCCTCCAAATGCTCCACTCAATTCCTTTTTAACCTTTTTATTTATCTTCCTTTAATGCGCATTCTTTGACCAGGCTGTACCCACCAGTAAAATGAGTTTTCCATTCCTCGCCTCTACACAAGACAGTTCAATGAACACATCACTTAACGTGGCTGAATCCCAGTTAGATACTTCCTTTATAGTATTTTTATAATTATTGTTCAAATTATTCGTTAACCACGAACGTATTGTTTTCTTGTCCTATAATTGTGACATAAAAATTTAAAATTTTTCTAGTACTTTTAATTTTATTTTATTTGCAAGTGCTTTTATATCTGTAATATATTCTACTATATTAAGACTAATTGAGAAACATTGTTTTTACAATCGATGTACATGCTAATTGTATAATTAGCAAGATGATTATTAAAAACTCTGCTCCCATTTCAATTATTTTCCTTGCTTTATTTGTTATTTTACTGAATGTTTCATTTAAAGCATTTACTTTATCATTCTGTTTGATAATTTTTATTTTGCTAGTAAATTTGTACCCAATATTTTTAGCTTTATTAGCTTCTAATATTTCTGAAGTCGATAACGTATCCACGATCTCTTCCGATGTTAGACGTGTGGTTACTACTTCCTTTGGCCTTAAATTTCTATTATTGTTGGGTTCCCAGATTATTGGCCTTGTCTGGGCCCTTGCCGGTTTCCCTGCTGATTGTTTTGCATGTTTCCCAACTCCTTTTAGCTGCACAGTTTGCTACTATGTGTCCTGTTCTGTTACACCAATGACATAGCGTTTGTTTCGTGCCGTTTGGTGTGTTCATAGGACACTGATTCATCTGCACTCCCTTGAATGTAGTCGAGTTTGAGTTCCCTGGATTCTTTTGTTGTTGTTTCCAGTTCGTTTGTACTTGTTTTTGCTGGATTTGGTTTGGTTGCCAATTCGGTTGGACTTGGTTAGATTGCCAACTCTGCTGAAGTCTGTTCCATTGTTGATTTCCCTGGTTCCGAGTATTAAGCCCTTGATTTTTGTTGCTCTGACCGCTCCTGTGGTTGTCGTTGTCGTTGCACCCCCAGTTCGTCTCGTGTCCATATGTTAAACACTTTTGGCAATACGGTGTGTTCTCCCTTATTAAAAACTTGTCTCTCGTATGCCCTCGTTTATTGCAGAAGGAACAAATTATTTTCTCCTGTGGTGTTCTCGAAACGTTTAACCTTTCTTCTGGTCTTCTATATTCCACGAGATTATGTACAGGCGGTCTTGTGTAGGGCTCTACCGACTTCATATTAATTGTCGTTGTCATTGTTGGTTGATGGAGGGAATTACTTCTTTGTATTTCTATTAGCGTGTTCACTGCTATTTCTATCATTTCCTCCATACTTTTCCCTGTGACACTTAGCATGTGAATTCGTAACGTTGCATATTTTAACCCTGTTCTAAACGCCTTATTTGCTGATGTCTCTGCCATAGATACTAATGCGCTGTCGCCTACCCCCTTATAGGTGACTTTTATTACTTGTAATACCTGTGCTTTTTTGGTATTTATGCGTCTTGCGTACTGATGAATGTCCTCATTTTGCAATTGGCTGCAATTCTGCAATTCTGTTAATGTTGAGTCCAATGAAATCGTTGGTAGATAGGATCTTCTTATCATTAGGTATAACTCTTCTAGGCTGCTGAACTGTTGTGAGCCTACTAGATCATAAGCGTCTCCATATAACCTTTGTTTGATGCAGTCTATATACTGTTGTATATTTCCTGCAGTTGCTTCCCTTGTAGCCAACTCACACGCCTGTATAAACTTATATACTTCACCTCTTAAGTCTGGTGATTGTGTTCCTGAAAACAGTGGAACAAGACTGCTTGTTATCTTCGCAATTTCTGCTATACCCATTTTGATTTGATCTGCCACTGGTTCTTTATATGTAGGGAATGAAATTGGATTATATTCCTTCGGACTGACTATATCAGGGGTAGCTTCCTTGTGATATAGCGTCCGATCGTGGTCTAACGATATCTCCTGACTTAAAAGTCTATTCTTCTCTTTTAACTCTTGTATGCGTCTATTTGCTTCCTCTAAAGAGCTGCAGTCCTCTCTTGATTTCTGTGTAAATCCCTGGTCTAAGGTTCTATTCAAAGCTTCCTCGGTTATCCCCTTGTTCTTTAATAATTCCCTTAGTTTTTCGTTCTCTCGCTCTATGTTGGTATGTAAATCTTCCTGAAACACTTTATCTAGTAAGCAATGATCGTTCCTATTCTTCAATGCGTTAAATTCTGATTCCCATGTATTCAAATCTTCCGTCTTATTCTCTATTATCTGTTTTAGGAAATTGAGCAATTCTTCTACTATCGCGTCTGCTTTTTCTACACTTGAAAATTCTCTGAGGTCTCCTACTCTAGACTTTATCAATTTCAAGTTTTCCTTGTTGCCTACTGTCTTTTTCAAAGTTGCCCAAGTCCTAGATACAAATTCCCCCAACTGGCGTTTCAGTTCTTTATGAGTCTTATCTAATTCTAAGTAAGATTGCTCCTGGACTCGGCCATTAATTAAACGAACGACATATAGTTTAATGGGGTTTTATTTTTCCTAATGTTTACAATTAACCTATGTAAGAGTATACATAAATTTTAATGTAATGTTGTGAAGTTAAATTTATATTAAAGTGTTGGATTAAAAATGTTGTAAAACGACTACTTAGCGCCGCTACTTAACGTTCCATCGTTTTATTAAACGTTTAATTTTTTATACTAGTCGTAGTACTTTAGAATGAGAAATAATTCAAATTTCAACTTCCTTAACCAGGTTAGATTTCTTGGTCGCTTCGTTTACCGAGCGTGCTGTAAACATTCGTAATTTACGATATTGGATATTGGTGACCGATTTATTTATTGTTTTAAATTGTAACTACTCGGGCTGATCTGGTCAGGTTACGTTATTCAAAAATGTAAGGAAACAAGTAAAAACAACGATTTTTAATTTAATAACCCAACGTTTCGTGGACTTTTTTCCACTTCCTCAGGGGTTGATCTTTATTTTTAAATAATTAATTGATTACAACATTTTAATTTTAGTTTACTGTTTCGCAAGCTTTACTCAAAGCAACTGAATAAATTTTATTGTTATTGTCCAAGTCTTCTTTGTTATTCATAGTTATATTTATTTTTTGTTGAATTCGTAATTTACATTTACTTTATTTAATTAACATAATTAACATTTACATTTACTGTAATTTAATTTACATTCGTAACAAACATTCGCAATTGAAATTGCTTGTTATTGAAACAACGAATCTAACTTTGCTTTAATTTACCAACTGATATGAAGTCTCTAAGCGCTTTACTTTAAATATTTAACTTTTAATTTTGGTTGGTTTTTTTTTTTGTTTTTTAAAAAATAACCAAAAAGTTCTTTTTAATGTTTTAATTTATTGTAATTCCGATTATTACCCTTTTTTTTGGAAATTTCATAAATTTGCGAACGTATGACGTATTATTTTAAAAAAATTGTGCGACTTGAACTTGAATAAATTTATGAAATTAGTTATCAATTAATCAACTTAAAATGTGCGACTTTGAAATCAACTACATTGTATGTTAAAATTTATTTAACAGTGTACTTGGAAGCAAAACATCTGAGACACACCCGAAACTATACAACTAAACCGTTACTGTACGCGTTTCATTTTAGTCTGGATTGGTTTCCTGTTTTAACAATTGCGTTTATCATTTGAATTTTACCACGTTAAATAGAATCTATTTAAGTTAGTAAAATTATTCTGAATTTCGCCAATTTGTTACTCACAGTAACCAATATCGTAAAATTTAAAAAAAAATCGCAAAAATGCGTCATTAGTTAATGTTGGCAACGTTTACGTCGTTGCTGTTGGTTACTGGCATTAACGAAAGATAACTAGCACATGAACTAGTACCTTTCACCAGGATATTTGCTGATTTGTTGGCATTCGGCACTTGAACCAACTGCCACCGCTGAAAATTAATGTAAGTGTTGTTAAATAAATTAACAACTTAATTAGTTTAAATCAACAGTCATTTTAAATTATTTATAGAAATTTTCCAGTATTAACTCTATTTTAATTTCAATTGTTCTAATTTTATTTCTGTTTTTCCACTGTTATGTCTCCTACTATTTTATTTTGATTTTATTAGTCACTGCCAAAGTTTTACTTTTCAATTTATTCCTATTATTTAATTGCTTTATTTTTCTTGTTTGCTTTTTACTAAGCTAAGCTTTTTACTAATTCACTTCCTTAATTTCACTTTTTAATGTTTTAACTAAGCTACTACTTAATAACTTTCGTACTTTATTCTACTTACTTTTCTCAATCGAGCGATCCTCGGCTCGAAAAACCGGCTGGTCCTTTATTACGTAAGCCTATCCTTTTAACATTAAACACTTTGTAGTTCGATTTTTATTGTTTTGTTCAACACTTTTGTCTCTATACTTATTTTTATCAATTATATTAGTCTTACAATCACTTTTAGCGACACTATTAACTATCTTAATCTAACACTAACTTTTCCGCGACTAACTTACACGCGTTTCTAGAGACGACCTCGTCGCTTGGTTATATTTTTCAAACTCCCGTTGGAATTTTTTTCTTGTTTCCACTTTGGTTTGGTTGACGCACCCGTCGACCGAACCAAAGTGGGTCGGTTTTGGCGCGTGTCGTAATTTCCATTCTTTCGCAATTTTTGTATTGCGAAATTTCAATATCGGCAGAATTAAATCGTTCCCAATTTAATTCTTCCGCGTTACATAGGGCTGTTTTTCAGTGCTCGTTTCTCGGTTAAACTGCGTTTAAACGACACGTTGTGTTTTTCAGTACAAGTTTAACCGGCCAATATTGGTGAGTTAAACTCCAGTTAAACTTCGGTTAATTTATCCTTTTAATAGATAAAGAAACAGCTGTTTCTTCGAGTACAGACATTTACCTTTGTTCAAAACTATGCTAATAATTTTGTTTATTTGCACCAGAACAGCTGTTCCCTTTGTAAAAATGAAAATACTGACAGCTGCTGCCAAAATAGGTTGAAATCAACTTATAGTAACGAGTATACGCTAAGTACTCGTTGCATTTAGGTAAATTCGCTATGAAATATAGATAAGATACGTTTAACATAGATAATTTAAACTCGCACTGTAAAACCCAAATCTCAGTTAACTTTTATTTGACCTTTAACTGAACGCCGTTTAAACGAGCACTGAAAAACTAGCCCATAGTAGCACTAACCTGCCTGATCTGTTTATGACATAACATCATTTGCTTCAGTTTATTTAATTTTTCAAGGTGCTGTGATTCTTATATAATAAACACTAATAAAGGAAAATATTTTTTAATACTCGTATTTATTAATTTGATTGAGTTGATTTGGGACCTGATTTTTCTGAATAATAATTTAAATTTCTATTTAACCAGTTGCCACATCCCTTTAACCTTTGTGTCAATAGCAGAAAAAACATATGTACGTACAAATTGTACAAAAATTACCAATCTGTCTCTGTCATTCGCGTTGAAGTTGAACTTTAAGAAGACGATTCGACTGTGTTGATTTTTCAAACAAATTTAAGAAAAAAGGTGACAATTAGTCCACTTTATAGAAAAGTGGGCGGAGTGATCTTAGCAATTGTGGTTGAAATGCACAGAATGAACAGAGGTCGAGTCAATCGCAAGATTATGAGGGACTATAGCAAGCCAATGGAAATACCAGAATCAGTGTAAGTAATATGTGTGTAAATTGTGTAACAATTAGCCAAAATTTCGTATTTCTAAATCAGTTTATATTTGTGGCTTACTATCGCCTGAATAAAGAAGAATTTCATTCCATGTTAGGTCTATTAAGCAGCAGGTTGCCAAAACAGTCAATTCCTCCAATACTCCAACTGGCGACAATTTTACGGTTTTTGGCCGAAGGAGGATGCCAACGGTAGGCAATGACCTCAATATAGTCCTAGAAAGGAGCACGATATCTAAAGTTTTGGCAAATATCACATGGAAAGACTTCTTTGCCCCAGATGTATAACTTTAGTTACTTTCCTGGAAGAACGTAGAAATCGAAGACGATTTTTTTTAAAATTGAATTTTTTAATTTTTTTGAATGGTATCGTATCCTTGGTTTTATTGGATGCATTAATGTCACCCATATAAAGATTAAGAAGCTGAAATAAGATGACCTTTTGTTTTATAATCATAAGGGATTTTATAGCATCAATGTCATGATAGTAAGTATAAACAAGTATCAACTGTATTATCAAACTTCCGATTTAAAAAGTAAAAATTGTTGTGCAGAATTACCAGATGTTAATTCGAGCAGTGAATCCATTCCACCCCTGATCAAGTCATCACTCCTTTATATGGACGATGAGTCGTTCAAGATGTAATTTCTTGAAAAACTATGAAGAAGACTATCATTATTCATGGCTAAATGCCGGCTATGATATAGAACCTTTTCTTCTCACTTCATATAGGAGTCGAGAAGCGACATCGGTACAGTACAAACTTAATATGGCGCATTCATCTGCCCGTAATATCGTAGAGCGGACGATTGGGGTTTTTGAAAAATAGCTTTCATTGGTTGTTGGTCAAACTACAATACAGTCCATTAAAAAATGCACAAATAATAAACGTCTGCAGTGCCTTACACAATATATGCCATCACTACAAAGTGAAAGGGGAAGTGGAACACAACCTACCCTCATTTGTGTCTGATATTGATGACGTTTCATCACCGGGCCATGCATCCTTGCTAGCAGCAGATGAATTAATAAGAGACTAAATTGCTCTTTCGCTGTAATTCTAATTTTCAAATAAAATGGAAGCTTAAAACAGAATTCGTAATTAAATAAAATCCGTTTTATATATACGGAATTGTAAATGTTTTATTTAAAAACATCTGTGTCCTCTCCTCTTCTGTGGAGGTTCACTCGTGCTACTGTTAGCGGCGGCAGTGGATGTGCACGGTAGCTCCTCATCTTCATATACATACTCTTCTTCTTTTTGGTCTGGTCCGTTTAAGTGTACTCCTGGTATTTCCTGGACCGGGTTCAGATTCTGATAAGTCCACATACATATATTGACTGTTTGAGCTCTTTTAGAACACACCTTTGTTTTATTTGTATGAGTAAATAATTTTCAAGAAATTAATGCAACATCAAATCGGGATTACGTCAGCAAATGTTGGCGAAACGTGACGTAGCAAAAAGTTTTTCTTGGCAAGGGACTCCTGTGAAGTTGTCGGTGCGTAATCTCGCAACTACAACCACAATAGAAAGTAAATTTAAATTAATTTTTCTTTAGCATTGTAACACAAAATTTGTGTCACAGTGCTATATATTAAGTATTCACATATTAGTCTTATTATTATCATTAAGCGACCAGCGAATAACGTTTTTTGTTGGAAGCATTTATGTATTAGGTGTACAAATAAGTTTCGGTTTTTTATAAAAAGTTAGGAATTTATTGTGAAGGAACAGTACATTACGTTTTACTCAAAGTATTTTCCATCATTTGCCACTACTTTTCCCCATATTTCTGGCAACATTCGGGTACCCCGTCGAAAAAACTCTTCATCTTTTGACGCTATCCACAAATCTACCCAATTTTTGGTGTCTTCATATGATGTGAAGCGCTGCTCAGACAGACCATGTGCCATCGACCGGAACAGGTGATAATCAGAAGGGGCTAAGTCTGGTGAATACGGCGGGTGGGGTAAAACTTCCCAGTTGAGTGTTTTCAAGTATGTTTTTACCGGCGCCGCAACATGTGGACGAGCATTATCGTGTAAAAGAATAATTTTGTCGTGTCTGGTGTAGTAATGGGCGCGTTTTTCCTTAAATGCCCGACTCAATCTCATCAATTGTGTTCGGTAGAGAGCTCCAGTAATGGTTTCCATGTCTTCGTACACTTTCGGCCTTCCACTGCGTTCTTTGTCCTTCACGTCAAACTCACCGTTCTTAAACTTTTCAAACCATTCCTGACAACTTCTCTCACTTAAAGCAGCTTCACCATATGCTTCTAGAAGCAATCGATGCGCCTCAGCTGCAGATTTTTTCAAATTAAAGAAGTAAATCAAAAGTTCCCGCAAATGATGCTTATTCGGCACAAAACTTGACATTTTTGCAGGAAAAAAATTACGTGATGCTGATACGGAATCACTAGTACTTTAAGGTTATGGTGTTGCCGGATGACGAAACTTGGGATATTACGTTTTACATCTGACAATTTCTCCATAACCTTCTGGTGGGGCCATCTTTTGACGAACCGCGGAAACTTATTTGTACACCTAATAACATTCTCCCTAGTAATAATTCTTAGTTCTAAGAAAATACGATAGTGAGCAACCCTGACCCACCGAACACACATAGTGGCAGCCCTGATAAATTTTGAGTGACAAATTAGCTTTGGCACGATCATTCCACACACGAATATAATTCGTGCGGACTTTGCAATCGCCGGTCCATGTAAGGGACGGTGATTGCAAAACACGGTGAGTCATAAAGCGTTGGTGCCAAGTGGCGGGTGCGTTAAGTCACCTGCCCAACCGAACTTTTGGCTCTTTTTGCACTTGTTGCGATCTTTTTCAACCTTCTTTTCTTTCTTTTCTTTTCTTTCTAAACTCTTCCTTCCGACTACGGTCACCACGCTTCGGCTTTCCCACTACGGTCACCACGCTTCGGATTTCCCTCGGCACCGGCCGAACCAACCACTGGTGGTTTACTTGCAGAATTGCAAGCAGGTAAGCCCTTAGTGGCTGCGCGCATACCGCACACTCGGTACCCGAACCGCAGCGAGTTGGTCGCATGCTGGTAAGCAACCAAATCCATGCCTTCGGCCATACCAGTGTATACCCTTGCAAGTCAACCGCGATTTGAACCGAATACGCAACCCGTAGCGTAACACCAGCAGCTTCGCTAGTAAAACGTGTACACTAGCGACGCTGCTGCGCGATTATTGTAGAAACAATTATTGTAAAGTATTTGTAAGTAAATAAATAATAAACGATTTTTCCGTCCGAGCCAAATCTTTCGGGATTGGTGAATTTTGCTGGCGCTACCACGCAGTGCATAATTCGGCAGTAACATCAACTGAGGGTTACCCCTTAGTGACCCCTGTGACCGATGAGTTTTATCCCAGCCGACGAACAAAACTCGTTACAGCATACAATTACTTATGTCATATCGTTTCTTCTTAATTCAAACGCATTTATAGGAACAATTTTTGTCTTTATGAAACGACAGGATATATGTAAAAACGTCTATCGGGAGGCATCCAAGCAATTAAATAATTAGAAATATGTGTATGTAATAAAGGGTTTCCCAATAAGAGGTGTAATTCTGATATTCAAAGAAAAATGCCATTGTTTGAGATAAATTATCGCATGTTTATTTCGTAACAAAGAGGAAAGTATGCCGTTAATAATGAAAAACAACATCAGCCAAATGGCCACCATGACCACGCTTACAGGACCATATCCTTTTCAGGAAGTTTTCCATAACCAAATCGCAAAGTGGCTGCCCTATGTCCTCGATAGCCTCACGAATTGCATCTTTGAGGTCTTGAATCGACGCTGGGTTGTTGGCGTAGACATTATCTTTCACGTGGCCCCAAAGGAAGAAGTCGCAAGGTGTTAAATCACAAGATCTAGGTGGTCAATTGTCATCACCTCTTCATTTTCATGCATTTCAAGGACCCAATCAGCAAAGACACGACGTTGTTGATGATCGGCCGGCTTGACTGCTTGTGTTATCTGAACTGAAGTATTTATGCAAAATACGGTGTAATGACGTTTGTGGAATGCCCAATTCCAAAGAACGACGAGGAATGGACAAACCTGGGTTATCCTCAACACTTTGGGCTACAGCTGCAATATTCTCAGTTTTTCTTGAGCGACGTGCACGGATTTTATTCTTCACATCACTGACTTGTCCAGACAGCTCGAATTTTTCTACCAATTTCTGTATTGCGGTCCGACAATGTGCTTCACGACGACCCAAATATACTTTAGTTTTGCGAACTGTGACTGCAAAATTTTCACAATTTTTGGAATGAATTTCAATAATTTCAATGCGTTGTTGCAGCGTGTATCGTTCCATTTTTAGTAATGGCGTAGTTTCTACTTGGCAAACGTCAAAAATAACAGCTTCAAAAGTGACAGCTACCGAAATAGTGGTCTATTCAAAATTACACCTCTTATTGGAAAACCCTTTATAATATGATCTTTTTACAATAATTATTAAAAATTATTTTTCTAAAAAAAGTATTAACTATTAAATAATAAAAATTTGAAAATAATAAATAAATATTAAAATATCTTTAAACTCAATATCGTTGAGATATCGAGGTTTTGTGAAATCTCCATAATCGTGAAATCTCAGTCTGGCCGAATCTTAGATACTCTACACCTAAAGGTTTTGAAATAAAAAAATTGCGAAGACGTTTGAACTTTCTCACCTTACTATTGAGAATTACACTATTATGAAAAATTATTAATTTTTTATATTATTAAAATTTTTCATAATAACAAATTAATCAGTGCTGACAAATTAATCAGCACAATATAGAAAAAAAAATATAAATTTCCTCCCAATCGGATTTATTGCAAAAAAATGGCGAAGCCGTTTGGAGTTTTGAAATTTGCGATCTAAGTGATGTGGAAGTCCAAAAAAAAGTCCCGGACATAGTTTGCTAACAGACAGACACACGACACAAGGATTTTATATATATAGATAATTGGGCTCGCCAGTTTGGAGTTTTGAAATTTGCGATCTAAGTGATGTGGAAGTCCAAAAAAAAGTCCCGGACATAGTTTGCTAACAGACAGACACACGACACAAGGATTTTATATATATAGATAATTGGGCTCGCCAATTCAGACGCACTAATGTTGAAATAAAGTAGTTGAAATAAACATTGTATGGAATCCGTGGGATCTATTATTTTGGTATATTTATTTATTTATTAACTTCGAAACTAAACATTAACAAAAATGTTTTATACTTTACATAAAGAGCTATAGTAATTATGAATGATTGTTACTCAAAAAATTTAAGATTTTTTGCTTTGTTAAATAAATTGAATCTGCCAAATTGATAACAGAATATACTGAGTTGAAATCTGCAGAAGCCTTGCGAAGTGGCTCATGTTGAGCAAACGATGACCTGCAGAAGGATAAATGAAGCAATTCATATCTTCTAGATGTACGGCGCGGAACGTTTAGTATAACATTACTGACTAAGTATTCATTAACAGTAGTCCCGTACAGCAGATTCAAGATAAAGGTGAGATAAAGATGGTAAATTTGTCAGCTTTACAGGGCAATTCTCGTTGTCAGCTTGACATGAAATTGTCAAGACAATTTGTCACAGTGCTTGTCAATGCTTTTCAAATTGGTATTCTGGTTGTCAATTGACACAGTGAAAGCTTTAATGCAGTAACATGCTGAAAAGCTTAGTGTTACAGTGTTACCAAAATGTAATTTTTGACAAATAGAACATGAAAAGTCAAAAGAAAATACGAACGGACTACGGCAGAGCAGCTGGCGCACTATGTGCAGTTCATGTCCACCATGTGTGGAATGTGCTGAATATCAAAGAATATACAGTGTATATAATTATTTATTTAAATTTTATTATTTAAATTTTATTATTTAAATTATTTATTTATTTATTTAAATTGTTATTTAATTTATATATTATTTGTTTAAAACCACATCCTGAAACATCTTTCAATGTAAGTAGCACCAAAGAATATGTAATAATATATTTATATTATAAAATATTTTCATTAAGAGTGTTTCGGGAGCTGGTTTTAAACAAATAATATATAAATTAAATACCAATTTAAATAAATAACAATAAATAAATTAAAAATAACAAATAAATTTCATGTTTCTGGTCTGCTCATTTGCTGTTTTGTTCTGAAAATGTAGCTGTCAGCACCTATTTGGCTCTTGACAAAATTGTAAAGAAAAGAGCTTTTAGGTGACAGCCAGAATACGAATATTGACAATTTGCTAAAAATCTGCGCTTTCAACTAAAAGTTGACAACGAAAATTGCCCTGTTATTCTGTCTTCATAGGGAGGTAGTCTTACTGATGGATCCCAACGTAAATTCCTAAGGCAAAAAAGTAGAAACAGCTTCTGTACCGATTGAACTTCGGAAATATAGCAAGCGTAGTTTGGGCTCCAAACTGGTGAGGCCAGAATCGGACGAACTAGTGTGATATATAAAAGCTTTGTAATATAAGGCTCCTTAAATTCTTTTGCCCATCTTTTAACAAAACCTAGCATACTATTGCCACTGCTGGAAACGTGGTTTATATGCATATGGAAGCGGAGCTTGCGGTCCAATAGAACTCCAAGATCATTGACCGATTCCAGTTTATCCAATGTATAATTATTTATATTATAATTATATATTTTATATTTTTAATTTATTTTTTTTTATATTATATTTTTATTTTATTTATAATTATAATTATAATTATATTATATAATTAATAATAGTATAGTCAAAATTCGCCGAACGTGAACGAGAGAATGTCATTTGCTTACACTTATTTAAATTCAAAGTAGAAGAAACGCCAGTAGAAAGAAATGTGGAAGAAACGCTACCATATAATCACAGACGGGTACATGGTAATATAGGCATGGTGGTTACATGTTTTTACAAGAAAATAATTAGCTTAATAGTTTTATTATTGTGTTCAAATTTAAACTTTATCTCCGTTTTAAAAATAAAATTTGTTTTCAGGAGCTATACTGTATAAGTAGTGCAAAAGTGGGCGAACCGCGCCAAGTTTTGCTGTAATGTTTTATTGGGAAATAAGTTGTTATGTAAAGTTTATATATTTAACAATATAACACATTTAAGACCCTCTTTTATACCAAGAAATAAAATTTTGCTGTCATAACTCTAAAATGAACGCTGATATCACATTTTTTTAAAAAAATAGGCATGGTCGTTGACCGACTTCCGAAAGAATATTTCTGCAAAATTACGATAGCAGTTCTCATATCATTTCAACCAACACCTATCCGGACGTACATAGCTAAATCTATGGAGGTAACGCTGATTAAGAATATACTCGTATATACTTTTCTAAATATATCTTCTTTATTTCTATGCGATACACATTTCGTGACAAAGTGAAACTACCCTTAACCTTAATGTGTAGTGTATTTTCATAGGGTAGATTTCTGAGGAGTTTACATAGGTTGTCATAGCTGAACCGGGATCGCTATGACAAATACGAATAGCAAAAAGGACATACAGTAGCGGACATAAAAATCCGGACACCTAAAAAATTATTATATTTCCCATTTATTTTTTTACCTGTGAATATTTTATTAGAAAACCTTTTACCCATGAATATGTATGTCCTTTGACTACCTGAAACATATAATGAGCAATGTAATAAAAAGCCTGTTTTTTGTTTAAAATGGTAGAATGTTTATAATGGATTTTTGGTTTTTTACAACATTTAACAAGAATTTTCATAACTTTTTTATTACATTCAATAAAAATGCAAAATTACACCTGAAAACAATTATAACCTTAAAGATTCTAAAAAACTTTACTTTAATACTTCGCGGAACCTCCTTTGTTTTTTATGACCATATTAATGCGATCAGGCATTGAGTCAATCAAATTGTGTAGTGTCTGTGCTGTGATACCCTCATACCAGACTTCCTCGATTATGCGGTCTAATTCAGGTAAAGTCCTGGGCTTCCTCTTTGTAACTTCTACCTTAATAATGTGGCAGAGGTTCTCGATTGGGTTGAGATCAGGGCTATTTTCAGGCCACTGCATTGCCGAAATTCCGACTTTTGATAAGTAATCCTTTACCTACACAAAAATTAAACAAACAAATTAAAATTTTTGTAATTATTATTCAATTCTACAATCATCCATAAAATATTATTAATTACAAATTTTGCACGGGGACAAGGCGCATAATCATCCTGGAATATGACGTTGTCTAGTAGCAAAAAGTGTTGCTTCACTGAGAGGACTAAATTTTCTTCCAGTATGCGCTGGTACATAACAGCATTCACTGTTTGGTCTAGAAGAACCAGCTTTCCAACACCATGGTAGCAAAAACATCCCCATACCATTCGCCTAACACCATGCCTGACGATACTTTTAATGCATTCGTCGCTGTAACGCTCGCCTTTTCTTCGCCTCACGTACGAAATTCCATCGGTTCCAAACAAGTTAAACTTGCATTCGTCGGAAAAGATCACTTCTCTCCAATTCACCACAGTCCAATTCTGGTGTTCTTTGGCCCAATTTAGACACTGTAACGAGTTTTTTTGTTTCCAGCCTGGATGAGGCTCAGTCTGTCCAGGGTTCTCTCAAAGGGGTCTCGTAACCCTCCAAGTTATTCAACCGCCACACGAATTTCTAACGACTGGTTTCACAGTCTAGCACTGACTCTTTGCAGAGTTCAGCTCGGTGGATTGGTTTTATCCTTATATCTACTTAACAATTTCTATACTTATGATACGTACAATGAATGTGGTTTTTGCCTACACGAATCTAAGGGCAGAGTGCCACGCAGCAGACGGCTGTACAGTTTCCCTATGTAAAATCGCTTAAGCAGGAGTTTTTATAACCAGCGTGTTTCTCTACGGAAGGCCCAAAGTAAGGGCTTGGAAGCTCAAGAGCTTCCTGGCGGAAGGCCTTAATTTATATGAGGGAAAGCGAAAGTGCTTCCCTGCGGAAGGTCTCAGGTAAGGGCTTGGGGGCTCAAGTGCTTCCCGGCGGAAGGCCTTAATTTATATGAGGGAAAGCGAAAGTGCTTCCCTGCGGAAGGTCTCAGGTAAGGGCTTGGAAGCTCAAGTGCTTCCCGGCGGAAGGCCTTAATTTATCGAACCAAAAATGCTGGTTAGGTTAATCTCCTGTTTAAGGGACTTTCCTACCGGTGGCGTGCAAATATTGTTGCACGCCGGTGGCCTGCGCCGATTGGTGAATGATAAGGCATTCACCGATGACCGAAGTCGATTGGTAATATATAGAAATATCACCGATGGCCGGAGCCGATTAGCGAATGATAGTGCATTCGCCGATGACCGAAGTCGATTGGTAATATATAGGAATATTACCGATGGCCGAAGCCGATTAGCGAATGATAGTGCATTCGCCGATGACCGAAGTCGATTAGTAATATATAAAAATATTACTGCTGGCCGAAGCCGATTATGAAGTCGCAAGATCGTTTTAAAATCTTAAGTACAAGGCTTACCTTTATACTCGGCGCAACTCGAATTTGAATGTTTTTGCCGAGTCTTTTATGAGCCGGCTGCCATAAACGGTATGTGAATTATATTAACGCAGTGAGCGCAAATTACCAGTGTTGATCATTTTATTGTATATCATGTATGTGTATGTATGGCGAAACCGGTTTCGTGTTGTTTCTTCTGCACAAGAATACAAACACACATACTACACGAATTGATGCGGAGATAAAATGTTTTGATCGCTGGTGGGATTTGAACCTGAGATCTTCGGTTTCCTAAGCTCGGTTTCTTAAAAAGAGAAAAAAAAGAATATTTTGATCGCTGGTAGGATTTGAACCTGCGATCTTCGGTTTCCTAAGCTGGGTTACTTAAAAAGACAAGAAAGAATATTTTGATCGCTGGTGTATTCTGCTGATTAATGCCGCGACTGCGCTGCGACTGTGTTTATGTTATTTTTCTTTGTTTGATTTTACTTACTTATATATTAGTGATCTTAATTGTAATAATCTTAATTGTAACAATCCTATTTGTAACGTTGTGCACGTTACAGTCTATCCTTACGATGGTAAATAAAAAAAAGAAAGAGAAGAAAAAAAAAGATTTTGTTTTTATGGTGGAAAGCGACTTATGCACGTTTTGCTAATGCAAAACTTTTTACTGGCCACGAGGGCTCAGCTCGCCTTTCAAAAAAAGTTTTTTTTTTTTTTTTTTTTTTTTTTTTTTTTTTTTTTTTTTTTTAAATTCAATTCCATTGTTTTATTATATGCTAATTTACTCCATTTTAATTTTAGTTTACAAATTATTTAGGTCTACAGGTTTTATGAATTATTACTTAGTTATGTATTAATATATATTTGTTTTCTCTTCTTTTCATTTTAACTCCTAATCTTCCTTTTCTAACGTTTGAATGTAACATGTTCGGTGTGCGGTGTGACTCTTGTTGTGGGTCATCACACTCCATTCGGCGGTGTGGGTTAATTTCGCTCATCCGCCTTGTACTGTGGCGGTGACTACTCCTTCTGGTCGCTGCATCTGAAATGTACGGCGATCGGTGGTCAGCTGCGATTGAATGGTAGTCTGGTGTAGCCATCCTTTTCCCTCTCTGATGTTCTTTTGGTGTAGTGGTGATGTTTGTCATTTGGTTTTTTATTGAGTTGACGGTTTTCGGTTTGGTTCCTTTCGGTGGTTTTCGTGCGTTTGTTGATTTCGGTGTGTCTCTCGGTGTGTTTGTTGATTTTGGTGTATCACTCGGTGTGTTTGTTGATTTCGGTATACGGAGGCGGGTACACAGTGCTGGGCCGATCCGAATCAGGTGTTCCCGTATTTTGGTCAGGCTTGTTTTCGGTTTGGTTTTGTTGTCGTTGGGTTTTGTTTTTGCTGGTTTTTGGTGCTGGTTTTTGTTGTTTGTTGGATTTTTCTTTGCACCCCAGTCGTGGTCACGCCTCTGGTTTATTGTATGTAAACTAGGGTGGTGGTTGGTGACACTGGGTATTATTTCCTGGTTGCCAATGGTGAGATGGATGCCTATTTTATTTAAGAAATCCATTCCTAGAATTAGTTCTTGAGTAATTCCTGGCATGAAGTATATCTGGTGTTGGTATTGGTTCGTCCCTATTTTAATGGTCACCTCTCCGTGGTTTTGGGCCGAGATTATTTTCCCATTCGCTAGCGTAACTGGAATATTTGGATGTGTGCCTGGTTGACGTCTGATCTTCCTTTTCAGGTCCATGCCCATAAATGTGAGTGAAGCTCCGGTGTCAATGAGTGCGTTGACGGTATGGCCATTGCATTGGACTTTCAGGTAGAAGCGGTCGGCGATTGGTGGTTCCTCGTTTGCATTTTGATGGCAGGTGCAGTCACGGGATAGTCTTCCTGTAGTCCCGCAATATGAACAAAAGAGTAGTCTTCGTCCTCGGCAGTTGCTTCTCGTGTGTGAAGGTTGTTTGCAAGACCAACAATGCGTTTCTCGTGCGTAGGGTGTAGAAGTTATGCAGTTGTTGGAGTGGCGGTTGCTTCTAGTTTCTTCACCCCGAATATGTTCATATTCTTCTGCCTGTGTCATGAGATCGTCAATGCTATGGAAGTCATTGCGTTTTATATAGAGGCGATATTCTGGGCGGAGTCCTTCGTATGCTCGCTCTACTTGTTGTTCCATTCGCATGTGAGGGTGTTGCCGTATCAGTGACATGAGACTCATTATAAAGTCTTTGGCTCTCTCGCGGATGTTTTGTTTCCTACGCATTATTTCTTCTTCAAGCCGGTGTAAGTGTCGCGGTGGTTGGAAGAATTTTTCAGCGGCTGTTCGGAATTCTCGCCATGTTTGTACTTCATTTCTTTTGTAACGCCACCATTCTCGTGCTCTGTCCTTCAGGATTTCATCAGCGGTAAGAGTAGGTGGTTATACTCGATTCTGTAGCAATCGGCCAACTCCTCTATCGTTTCTAGAAATTCGTTGAGGGGGCGATTCCCATTGAAAGCGAGACCCCATTTTCTAACCGTGTTCATTATGTCCACGGTGTTGTTATTGTGTGGGTTGCCTTCGGGTTGTGTCTTCACCAGTGGCGTAGTTGCCAGTGTGTATTGTGTCAACCGGGGACTCAGCGCCGTGGTCATTCCTCTCTCGACGCGTTGCGTTTTAAAAAAGTCGCTGTCTAAGTTCTTTTACCGTTCCCTCTGCTGGTAATCCTGACTCTCTAAGACGTTCTTCTAACTCCTCCTTTTTGAGAGAGTAAATCCCGCTTAGGTTGGATGTTGTGGCATCCGTGTTGATAATTAGTGTTGGTTGCGTTTGTGCACTTTCTAACGTTAGTGCCTGACTCTCTGTTGAAGAGAGTCCATGTTCGGGCGCCATTTGTAACGAGCTTTTTTGTTTCCAGCCTGGATGAGGCTCAGTCTGTCCAGGGTTCTCTCAAAGGGGTCTCGTAACCCTCCAAGTTATTCAACCGCCACACGAATTTCTAACGACTGGTTTCACAGTCTAGCACTGACTCTTTGCAGAGTTCAGCTCGGTGGATTGGTTTTATCCTTATATCTACTTAACAATTTCTATACTTATGATACGTACAATGAATGTGGTTTTTGCCTACACGAATCTAAGGGCAGAGTGCCACGCAGCAGACGGCTGTACAGTTTCCCTATGTAAAATCGCTTAAGCAGGAGTTTTTATAACCAGCGTGTTTCTCTACGGAAGGCCCAAAGTAAGGGCTTGGAAGCTCAAGAGCTTCCTGGCGGAAGGCCTTAATTTATATGAGGGAAAGCGAAAGTGCTTCCCTGCGGAAGGTCTCAGGTAAGGGCTTGGGGGCTCAAGTGCTTCCCGGCGGAAGGCCTTAATTTATATGAGGGAAAGCGAAAGTGCTTCCCTGCGGAAGGTCTCAGGTAAGGGCTTGGAAGCTCAAGTGCTTCCCGGCGGAAGGCCTTAATTTATCGAACCAAAAATGCTGGTTAGGTTAATCTCCTGTTTAAGGGACTTTCCTACCGGTGGCGTGCAAATATTGTTGCACGCCGGTGGCCTGCGCCGATTGGTGAATGATAAGGCATTCACCGATGACCGAAGTCGATTGGTAATATATAGAAATATCACCGATGGCCGGAGCCGATTAGCGAATGATAGTGCATTCGCCGATGACCGAAGTCGATTGGTAATATATAGGAATATTACCGATGGCCGAAGCCGATTAGCGAATGATAGTGCATTCGCCGATGACCGAAGTCGATTAGTAATATATAAAAATATTACTGCTGGCCGAAGCCGATTATGAAGTCGCAAGATCGTTTTAAAATCTTAAGTACAAGGCTTACCTTTATACTCGGCGCAACTCGAATTTGAATGTTTTTGCCGAGTCTTTTATGAGCCGGCTGCCATAAACGGTATGTGAATTATATTAACGCAGTGAGCGCAAATTACCAGTGTTGATAATTTTATTGTATATCATGTATGTGTATGTATGGCGAAACCGGTTTCGTGTTGTTTCTTCTGCACAAGAATACAAACACACATACTACACGAATTGATGCGGAGATAAAATGTTTTGATCGCTGGTGGGATTTGAACCTGAGATCTTCGGTTTCCTAAGCTCGGTTTCTTAAAAAGAGAAAAAAAAGAATATTTTGATCGCTGGTAGGATTTGAACCTGCGATCTTCGGTTTCCTAAGCTGGGTTACTTAAAAAGACAAGAAAGAATATTTTGATCGCTGGTGTATTCTGCTGATTAATGCCGCGACTGCGCTGCGACTGTGTTTATGTTATTTTTCTTTGTTTGATTTTACTTACTTATATATTAGTGATCTTAATTGTAATAATCTTAATTGTAACAATCCTATTTGTAACGTTGTGCACGTTACAACACTTTTGACGCATTTTTGCTGTCAAGAGAGGCTTCTTGGCAGGAAGGCGCCCGCATAAGCCGGTGAGTCTTCTACGAAGAGTTCTTGTGCTGATTTGGGTCCCACTCTCTTCTTCAAACTCTTTTCTAATATCCTCAGCCGTTTTAAAGCGGTTTTGCAAGCTTATGCGTTTAAAACGCGATCCTCTGCCGCATTGTTCTTTCGGACCCGTCCTGACCCTGGTTTCCGCTGCAAAGATCCAGTTTCATTATGCTTTATTAAAAAAACGCTAATGGACGATTTACTGAATCCAATTCTTCCACTAATGTCCCGGAGACTCAGCTATTCCGCGCGCAATGCCAAAATCTGAGCTTTATCGGCGCAACTCAGTTTTTTAAATTTGGCATTTTTTCGCTTTTTTTTAAAATTTGTATGGTACTTTTCATGCCACTAACAACAGAATGATATAAAAATTCACATAATGCATGTGTTTACGCCAAACACTCATTCTGACTCGACTGCATACCCCAGCGCTGGTCTTTCGCCCTCCCAGAGAAAGCAGCGCCATCTACTCCCCTGTAGATGCAAATGCAGTGCACGTCGGTCAGCGCAGCCAACCTCCCGGACTGCGACCTGTCAACTCTTGACAGGTCAATGAGTTTTTGATGACTTCCGCCCCCAACTTAACTTACTTTACATTGAGATCTTGACCGGTGTACTTCACTCTCTTATCTTTTGCGGTTAGTGTTTAAACATCCCACCATCACCATTATCACCATCATCACCACAAACACCATCACCACGATCACGATCACCATCACCTCATCACCCCAAACAAACACCACATCGAACCATCGGTAAGTCTTTCAATTCCCCAGTCACTCTTATTATTATATTATCTTTATATTATATATCGGTGTGTTGCGCTTACCTGCGCACACATCCCCCACACAAACATTTGGTCCAATCGACCCGGATCCCCTTCCGACCTCTCGATCCCCTGTATATAATATAATATATAATATAAGAAGTGAAGTGATACCCCCCATCGTTTTTCAAACACCAAATTACGTTCACGTAATATTGGTAAAAAATTGTCGATCGGTTCGGCTTAGTGCGTGTTTTAAATATCACACATAGTGAATATTTCCCCCGTGTCCTCCCTTTCGTGTGTTTCTGTACACCAAGCAGAAAACACGTTCAGTGACGTCAGGTGTTTTCTGTACTCGAAGTACAAAACACGTTCCGTGACGTCACGACTACACACGATAAGTCGCTCTCTCAGCGCAAGTGAAGCTTCCCCTCTCACCCTAATAGAGTTGGCAACTAGCGATTGCAACTCATCAAGCAACTTCTCTTGCATTGTAAATACACATGGTAATTACACTGTGTGACAAAAATAAAATATCAATTCATATTATCACAATTGTTTGAATTTTATTTCAAGTTGTTTTTCCAAGTCGCGAATTAAATTAAATATTTTCCCGATTTATTTGAATCGCGTTTTAAAGTGTTTGTTTTTTCCCAAATTTAATTCACGCGAATTCAATTAAAATATTTTCCCGAGTTATTTCAAACGCGATTAAAGTGATTTATTCCAAAATTTAATTAACCCAAATTAAATTAATATTTTCTCGCGATTAAAGGGATTTCTTCCAACGTTTAATTAACTCAAATTAAATTAAGATTTTCTCGCGATTAAAGTGATTTCTTCCCACGTTTAATTAACTCAAATTAAATTAATATTCTCTCGCGAGTAAAGTGTTCCTTTTCTCCAAGTTTAATTCAACGCGAATTAAATTATTGGTTTCTCGTTATTTCCAACCGCAATTTATAGTGCTTTTCCAAACTTTAATTGAGTTCGAATTGAACTAATTTTTTTGTCATACTTCTGACCGCAAGTTGAAGTATTTGTGCCTCGTTCGTTCGACTCGAATTAAAGGTTCAACCCCTCGTAAACCCCTCGTATAATTCACCCCTAGTTAAACTCGTTCAACCCCACTTCGTGAGTTTAACTCCACATATCCAAATTCTCGCTTTCTCGTTTCGGTAAACTACTACCATGGACCCCCTAACTAAATTCATAAATGCTTCCGACGCATTGGAAGAATTTGAAAGCGAATATAACAACATTCCGGAACGCGAACACTCGGGTTTCTCGCTGGCCATCCACCAGGACGAATTCAAAGCCGTCTGGTCTGACGTGAAGTTAGCATATACCTCATGCTTGGAATACCTCAACGGCACGGCCGATGAGGACCCAGATGCGCGAAGCGCCGATATCACCGTGGTTAAGACCAAATACCGGCGGTGTTATCAGGTCTACGTGCGTGTCTCCGCGAAAGTGAGTGAACAGCAGCATCTCGTTGCCCCCAGTTCCTCTCCGCTGTTGATGTCGGCTTCATCTCCCATGATTCAGACGAATCTCTCGGGTCACAACATTAGCTTGCCACCGTGTGACACTGATGTCTTCAAGGGTGACTACGAATCATGGCCAACATTTCGCGATATGTTTTCCGCGCTCTATATCTGGAACAATCGACTATCTCCTGTCGAAAAGCTGTTTCACCTCAACCAAAAGACCCAAGGTGAAGCAAGGTCCCCTCTTATAGATAGCGGATTCGAACAAGCATGGAGGAATCTTACCGATCGGTTCGAGAATAAACGTATTCTCGTTAACGTTCAACTCCGAACGTTATTCTCCCTTACCCCAATCCATAAAGAGTCTGGAGCTGCGATCAAACGCCTCCAACGAGAGATCAACAACTGCCTCTCGGCTCTCACGTTGTACGATATCGACGTGGGCAGCTGGGACGCAATTGTTGTGCATCTCTGCTCTACTCGCCTCCCCGAAACTACTCTCTCGTTATGGGAACAATACCTCACCCATAAACGTGACATTCCAAAATGGTGTGAAATGGACGCGTTCCTCACGTCACATTTCCAAACCTTGGAAACAGTGGACGACATTCGAAAGTCGGTCCAACCACCTCAAAAAACGTCGAATCCCCAAACACGCCTCTCCTCCGCCCCGAAACCTGTGAATACGTTTCAGGCTACCATGGTTCCGACCAGCTGCAAAGTATGCACTGATCGGCAACACCCGCTTCGCCAATGCCCACGTTTTCTGGCTATGAATGTAGACACACGTTGGGCGACAGTTCAACGGATCCAATTCTGTACGAACTGTTTGGCACATTCACATCAGGTGAAAAATTGTAAAAGTGTGTTCACATGCAGGTCGTGCAATCAACGACATCATACACTATTACATCGCGAGTTGGCTTCGGCCCCCCGATCGAACTCTCGTTCGAACTCTACCCATACAACCTCGCGCCCTAACTCCCCATCTCATCGCAGTCTAAGTCAGCAAAGATCAGATCAGCAAAGTCTGCCGTCGAACCCCCCTTCGCACTCTCGAGCGAACCCCTCTACCCCTACTATACAGTCCACTGAAGCCCCCTCAATTTCAAATGTGCTTACTTGCTTCACCTCCCGAAGCAAGCAAGTGCTACTCGCTACCGCAATGGTTCACATCTGTCATCGTAACGAATCCTACCTCGCTCGTGCTCTCATCGACCCTGGCTCGGAAGCAACCTTTCTGTCAGAGCGCGTACAAAAGCGCTTGCGACGACTACGGTTCAAGCTCAAGTCGCCAGCGTTAATGAAACCGTTACAGCCATGGTGAACAACCTTTGCAAGTTTAGCATCGGCTCTCCCCGATCGGCCGGACTGTGCATTGAAGCCACGGCTCTCGTGCTTCAAAAACTAACCGGCAACCTACCGGTCTGCTCCCTTGACCGGACCCTGTTCGATTCTCTTCCGAACCTACCACTAGCTGATGATCGCTTTTACCAAAGCGATCAAATAGATGTCTTGATTGGAGCGGACATCTACCCCCTCATCTTGCTGGACGGTATCCGACGGAATATCTTGGGCTCTCTCATCGCCCAAGAGACCGTGTTCGGGTGGATCCTCACCGGTCCAATTTCTCAGGCCCCGACAAGCAACGTCTTTGCACTCCAGCCAAGACAGTCTGCGAAAATCTTTACGCGAGCACCACCCAAAAGTGGCAAGAAAAGGAACACTATCCACACTCTATTACCCTCGATTCATTGGAAACCGAACTGGAAGCAAACCCAGTCAAAGCCAATTTCGCTTACTTCCCCCATTTTGAAGACTTGTTGGAGAGATTCTCTTCTTTACCACATGCTCTTCGCGTATTGTCTTACGTGTTTAGATTTCCCCAGCATTTCCACCCAAAGTATCGCGTGTCCTCTCGTCGACACGATACCGCTATTGACTCCGATGAAATCCAGCATGTCAAAACGAGACTTGCCATTCTCGCACAAAAGGTACATTTTGCCCATGAATATCGTTCTCTCGATATGAAACAAACTCTACCCCCCAAGAGCCCCATTCTATCGCTCAATCCATTCTTATCCACAGATGGATTGGTGCGCGTAGGTGGCCGTCTATCCGCGTATCCGTCACTCTCCTATGACGAACGCCATCCCATTCTTCTTCCTTACAGCTGCAAGTTCACCCGATTATTGGTTCGCTTCATCCATGACATCAGTCTGCATAGAGGGAACCAACTGATGTTGCGCTTGCTACGTACGCAACATTGGATACCCAAGGCCAAGAACCTCATCAAGGCCACGATTCACACCTGCAAACCTTGTGTCCTTCAGAGGGAACAAGTGCGCACCCAAATCATGGCCGCTCTACCCCCTGAGCGGACAACCATCTCTCGCCCTTTTGCTGCCACCGGTCTAGATTTCGCTGGACCGTTTGATATCAAAAACTACACTGGGAGGGCATGCCTCATCACCAAAGGCTATGTCTGTGTCTTCGTCTGCTTCGCAACGAAGGCCATACATCTCGAAGCGGTCAGTGACCTGCCGACTCCGACATTTCTCGCAGCCTTCAACCGCTTCAGCGCCCGTCGCGGATGCCCCAAGGATGTTTACTCGGACAATGAAAAGAACTTCGTGGGAGCCTCCAAAACACTCCAGAACGATTGGAAGATCTTCCTTCGACAATCGCACGAAGTGGTCACCTCACAGTGTGCCTATCAGCAGCTCAAATGGCATTTTATACCCGCTGCCGCGCCTCATATGGGCGGTCTCTGGGAAGCTGGCATTAAAAGCTTCAAACTTAATTTCCGAAAGTTTGTCGGCAATATGTGCTTCACCTTTGAAGAGTTTGCTACTCTCCAGGATCGAAGCCTGCCTCAACTCGAGACCGCTTAGCAGCATGTCCGACGATCCATCGGATCTACAGCCTCTAACGCCCGGCCATTTCCTCATCGGTGGCCCTCTTCTGACCCCCGCTGAACCGGCGTTAGTAAACTCCCCCCTCAAGATTGTTAATAGATGGCTAAAAGTGAAAGCCATTTATCAACAATTCTGTACTCGATGGAAACATGAGAACCGCACCGAACTCCACAAACGCAGCAAATGGAAGGTAACCCAACCTGACCTTAAAGTTGGGGATCTTGTCGTCTTACGCGATGACAACCTCCCTCCAACACAATGGAGACTCGGCCGCGTGGCTCACCTGTATCATGGTGCCGACAAGAAAACACGCGTCGTCGACATCCGAACCGAGAAAGGAACCATTACTCGTCCCCTCAGTAAATTAACGGTACTCCCCTCTTAAGATCGCATCTCAAGGATCTATTCGCACCCCGGCGAACTCTCCCCGCTAATGTCATTACATTATTCCCATCATAAGCTCCATCCCCAGCGAGCGCCACGCACTCCAGTGCGCCCCCCCCCCCCCCTCACACATACGTGCAACCGGCTGCACGTTAGGTGGAGACATAGGCGCTGCCGTCTCTGAGCAGCGCTCCTTAGTTCCACGAATGCAGCCCAATCTGCTGGTCACTCCCACCCCTGACCAACCCGATGATTTAAACCCCAAATCATCGCGTATCCGTGACTAAGGCGAAACCCCCTTCTTCGTGTGTCTCTAACCTGAGCAAAGTTGCAGTACTGCAAGGCGGGCGGTATGTTTACGCCAAACACTCATTCTGACTCGACTGCATACCCCAGCGCTGGTCTTTCGCCCTCCCAGAGAAAGCAGCGCCATCTACTCCCCTGTAGATGCAAATGCAGTGCACGTCGGTCAGCGCAGCCAACCTCCCGGACTGCGACCTGTCAACTCTTGACAGATCAATGAGTTTTTGATGACTTCCGCCCCAACTTAACTTACTTTACTTTGAGATCTTGACCGGTGTACTTCACTCTCTTATCTTTTGCGGTTAGTGTTTAAACATCACCACCATCACCATTATCACCATCATCACCACAAACACCATCACCACGATCACGATCACCATCACCTCATCACCCCAAACAAACACCACATCGAACCATCGGTAAGTCTTTCAATTCCCCAGTCACTCTTATTATTATATTATCTTTATATTATATATCGGTGTGTTGCGCTTACCTGCGCACACATCCCCCACACAAACAGCATGTATTTATACAAAATAATTGCCCTACCTACAGACATTTGTACCTGGGCAGCACTACAACCCTTTAAAAGCATCCCCACTACCTGCCAGGATTTTTATGTCCGCTACTGTACATACATACTCTGAATATACAATACAATACATACAATATTTATATAAAAACTTTACTTCTTTATTTATGTGTATTAATGAAATAATTATTGTCGTTTCCAGGAATTTTACGAGAAAAATTAATATTACTTCAGTATCAGAAATTAGATTAAGGAATGAGATACGAATAATTGTAATTGGTGCGGGTGTTGCAGGACTTTCAGCTGCAAGTCATCTCAAAAACAATGGTTTTGACAATACAATTATTGTAGAAGCCACTGAACGTTTTGGTGGTCGCATTAGATCACAATATTTTGGAGATGTGTGTTGTGAGCTCGGTGCTAAGTGGATAGCAATTGATACCACGAAGAATTCTGTGTATGAGTTAATTCGCCAAGAAACAAGTTTGCAAAAGAAAATCCATAAAAATTGTAAAAAAATGTACATTAATATACAGGGAGGAAGCGTTAGTCAAGAATTACCCTACGTAATGAATATGTTATTAAAAAAGTTCTGCAGTTACATGGAACTAAAAAATAAACACAAAGAAGGAATTTTGAATGACCTAAATAATGTACACACATATTTTCAAGCAGAAGCAAAAATTATAAAGCCAATGTTGAATTATAAGGAACAAAATTTAGCAAACGGTGTAATTTCCAATTTGAGAAATGAGTTCAGCAGTTGTATGGGGTGTTGTGTGGAATGCCTTAGTATCGAAAATATTGCAAAGATGGCGATAAACAATACAAATTCATTTTACATTCCATCTGGCTTGGAAAATATGTTATATCGTATTACTAGCAATTTCGATTCAAAGCAAGTTCAGTTGGGAAAACCGGTTGGCTTCATTAATTGGTTTGAAACTTCAGAATTGCATAAAAGGACAGTATGCTGTATGGATGGAAGTTTATTTCCAGCTGATCATATAATATGTACGCTACCACTGGGTGTTCTAAAAAATTTTTCTAAGCATATGTTTAGTCCAATGTTACCTAATCAAAAAATTAGTTCAATAAGAAACTTGGGTTTTGGTAGTCCTGTTAAAATTTTTATTGAGTACGAAGAGTATATTAATTCATGGTTTCCAATGAATGTTCGTCCTATTTGGTCCTTGCAAGATGCTTCCAGAGAATGGACTTGGACCAATCAAATCATAGAAATTTCACATATTCCTTATAGTCGAAGAGTATTGGAAATACTTATTGGAGGGCCTTTTTTTGAGGAAATTGAAAAACTGACTGACAAAGAAATTCTACATAAGATGACAAAAATACTTCGAACATGTTTAAAAAATCCTTTCGTCCCGTATCCCATTTCGGTATTACGATCCTTTTGGAGCTCTAGTGCATGTTTTTTAGGTGGGAAACCCTATTTTTCTATTGGGAGTACTGTAAAGGATATAGAAACATTGGCGTCACCACTTGGTAAGAGCTTAATTCTTTTATTTGCTGGTGATGCTACAATACTAGATGGATTTGGAACCATTGATGGTGCACGCAAAAGTGGCCTAAGAGAAGCTGAGCGTATAATAGAGTATTATAATAAGAAATAATAAATCTTTCCCTTCGAATGATTGATTTTATTATAAATACTTATTAATATTTAATAATTTAATATTTGAGATCCTTAAAAATAAATGTAATAGACTTAAAATGGAAATCATTGAATTCATTGTTGTACGTACCTAGAGTTTGTTGTTGGTATTAAACTGTAAACACTAAAGCCGAACCCACAATGGCGCGTTAGGTCGGTCGTGCTTTGACAGATATTATTGAACACACGGAATCTTATGAGGCAATTCACAATACGACCTCAGGCGTTATATCGTAAATTTTTTTGTATCACGTAAATCTCGTTCAAACGCTCCAGTTGGTTCTACTTCAAGTAGCTCTCGCGTTTGACATTTCAATTTTAAAAGAATGTAATGAAGAAATAATAAAATATAGAAATGCTAATTAAGATAGGTAGTTTTATTTGCTCAAGTGTAAAATTTTATTTGAAAACAGATAATTCTTCATTTTCGTCGTGAATATCCACGTATTCTTTTGTGCAGTATGCATCGTCATTTAGCTTTATAAAGTTGTGCAATATAATTTCAACTTTTACAACGCGCTCTACATTAGTTAGAGCCATAAACAAGGTATTTTGAAGAATTCTACACTGCTTAGTAAAACATGAGCACGAGCTACCTAACGCGCCATTGTGTTTTAGAAAATGAAACTCGAGCGTTGTAGGAGATTTTATCGTAAAGTTTTTTTAAAGTCTATCATAAGCCGATCAAAGCGCGACCGACCTAACGCGCCATTGTGGTTTCGGCTTAATATTCAACCATCCAACGATTTCTCATTACATAAACAATTACAAACTGGAGGATAACTAGAAAACACTTCCGATATACTTATTACAGCAATTTTGGTTAAGATAGCTAAAGAATTCTCTGCCACTAATATCGAGATAAATGTACAAGAAAACAAACCATTACAAATTGGTGAAGTTGTAAGAAAATATAGGACTGCAGAATACAACTGGCCGTTAAGAAGAATAAAATACATTCACTACGGTGGCGATAGAGTTGAGAGAGTAGGAGATATTTTAACTTCCAACAGAGTAACAGCAAAGGCAGCTTACGAAATCTTGGAAATGAACAAATTTTATTATTATTATTAATATTACATAATCTTCTAAAACTAAAAGAAAGAAAATATTGTAGTAAAAAGATAATAGAATTCAATTGATTACATGCTGTGCACTGTTGCTGCACAATATGTGCTTTCAATCGGATTCAATTAAGGTTTTTGTAGTAGCTCAGTAGCTTTTTTCGATCTCTGCGTTGGAATTATTTATTTTCATCTTGAAAGATCGATTCCTTGCCTGCGCCCTTTTTCATCACCGACGATCGTTTTTGTACGGAAGCCAATGCTTTCTCATTTTCTACGATCGCTATTTTCAACAAACGCAGTTTTTTCAACTTGAGGGATCGAAATATTTCAAGATAAGAATTTTTAACCTCCCAACTGATAGTATTTTTGAAAGATCGAAATTATTTTGAACGTGAGAGATATTAATTTTTTTGTACTTGGATGAAAAAAGATATTTATCAATGAGGATGGAAATATTATTATCTTCAGTGAGGGATATGAATTGAGCGATATAAAAAAGAAACTTTTTCCGAACCCTGTTTATAATTGCTCAATAAATCTGAAATCAGAGAACACCCTAAGCGAAAGATTAAATATTGCTTTTGTTCACCGAATAACTTATCGAGAAGAGCGCTAGTTGCAAAACGTGATCGCAAGTCTAGGTTAGGTTAGGTTATGTGCACTTGTAACACCCAGAAAGGGTTACCTACACCTAGACTTTGCCGGGCCATTGCGGCTGCCCATACAGTTATTTATTGGAGTTTCCATATCTACATGCCAGATTACCAGCCCCCGCGGCCAGATGCCTTGGATGGTCCGGTATAGGCCGCGTGAAAGTTGATCTGGTGCTCTTAATTAACTTTAGGAGATTAGATACCGGTCGCTCTGCCAGCTCCGACAAACTATCCAGGAACCCGGCACCCACCGTCTCGAGGCGGCTCCAGCATAGGGCTGGATAGTTTGTCGGAGCTGGCAGAGCGACTGGTATCTAATCTAAAGTAAAGGTTTTTCCAATAAGAGGTGTAATTTTGAATAGCCCGCTATTTCGGTAGCTGTAACTTTTGAAGCTGTTATTTTTGACATTTGACAAATAGAAACTACGCCATTACTAAAAATGGAACGATACACGCTGCAACAACGCACTGAAATTATTAAAATTCACTACAAAAATGGTGAAAATTTTGCCACATTGCCAAATTTGGTCACAGTTCGCAAAACTAAAGCATTCTTGGGTCGTCGTGAAGCACCTTGTCGGACCGCAATACAGAAATTGGTGGAAAAATTCGAGCTGTTAGGACAAGTTAGTGATGTGAAGAATAAAACCCGTGCACGTCGCTCAAGAATAACTGAGAATATTGCTGCTGTAGCCCAAAGTGTTGAGGATAACCCAGGTTTGTCCATTCCTCGTTGTTCTTTGGAATTGGGCATTCCACAAACGTCATTACACCGTATTTTGCATAAATACTTCAGTTCAGATAACACAAGAAGTCAAGCCGGCCGATCATCAATAACGTCGTGTCTTTGCTGATTGGGTCCTTGAAATGCATGAAAATGAAGAGGTGATGACAATTGGCCACCGAGATCTTGTGATTTAACACCTTGCGACTTCTTCCTTTGAGGCCACGTGAAAGATAAGGTCTACGCCAACAACCCAGCGTCGATTCAAGACCTCAAAGATGGAATTCGTGAGGCTATCGAGGACATAGGGCAGCCACTTTGCGATTTGGTTATGGAAAACTTCCTGAAAAGGATATGGTCCTGTAAGCGTGGTCGTGGTGGCCATTTGGCTGATGTTGTTTTTCATTATTAACGGCATACCTTTCTCTTTATTACGAAATAAACATGCGATAAATTATATCAAAAAATGGTACTTTTCTTTGAATATCAAAATTACACCTCTTATTGGAAAACCCTATATGTGCTTTAATTGATGCTTTAATTGCATGACTCGCACACCATCAGCACCCGGAGCCTTATTAACGTTCATGCCTTTAATGATAGGAACAGATGCAGTTTACGGGACTTTCTCCGATTTTTTTCATTTTTTTTTACCGTTAGATTTTACCGTTAGGACCGGAAGTGTGTATTTTATTTCCGGGGCTCGGCAGCCATTTTGGATTTATGGGCGTTTGAAGTTCACGAAAGATGACCTAATAAAAGGTCAATAACTCCTAAAGTAGATAACCTCCAGTACAGCCTGTGGTACTATTGGAAAGGTATTGTTATTGTCTTCATTTGTGCTATACATAGTTTTCACAACACCCCAATAGTTTAGAAGTTATACGTATTTTTATGTAATTATGAATTTGTGCTTGTGAAACAGAGATGTTTTTCTCAGAAATGGATACATTAATGTACCCCAAGAAATATATATCGTGAAAGCCGATTGTTTTACCTTTAAAATACTTACTTACTTATTGTATTTGTAATGTAAAACCGATATAAAGTAAAAATCATCAGGGGTGAGATTTCATTAAAATTGTATTTACATGCACAAAGACTTAATCCTCTAAATCCTCGACATAAATTTCGTAATCTTCTTCTTCTGGATCTTCTATATATGATTTTGGCATTATTGGGTTATATATACGCCCAGCTGTCCGCAAGAACTCTGACAGAACGTCCGAAGTTCTCTCCTTAAATTGCCTCTCTTCTCTCCTTACTACCCAGTAGTAAACAGTTTATCTTTATAAATGGTAATGTATGTATGAAGGATTTCATAGCGTCGCAGGCGAAAAATTTTAAATATTAAATACTGAACAATACGCGCTAAGGTACAAAAGTTTCCTGTAGGCAAGTCAAGATGGGTGTTCGGATATCCACCGAACACTAATTTTGAATATTTCATTAAAAGTGGTCGAAACTGTGGGAGATAGCCTATCATGTTATATACCGTTGAAAAGGGGAGGTTATGGGCTCTAAGAAATCTGAATTTAATTTATACCTTAATTATCATACAAGAGAAAAAAAAATATTTTTTAATACAACCTCCACTATTTTTTCTTAAAACTAAATTATCTCCATAAATACTTGTTAAAATCAAAAAAGGATTATGACTTCAAATATAGACCTTGCTAGGACCTTTCGAACGCTATCAATTTTTTACAGGTAAACCTTATAGTTTAGGAGATATCGCTATTTGAAATTTGAGATTTTTTACATTCAAACGCCCATAAATCCTAAACTGAGGTCACGCCCTAAAAATTTTTTACACGGTTAGATTCAGGACAAGAAGGCAAGCTAAGGTGTAGAGTAGGGGACTGAACTGCGCCAGTCCCGTAAACTACACCTTAGCCAAAACGTCATCAACCGTGTCCATTGCAATTGTTTTGCTTTACTAAGAATTATACGCATCAGTTCTGATAGAGTGTGCGGACTCTAAATAAGACCTCGGACGAATCGTTTTTGTCAGAATTCGCACGACCGAAAAACGCATGCAGTGTGTGAGCAGCCTTAATCGATCGAGCACTCGTATGCAAGATAAAGTGTGAAAGAAAGAATCGAGCAATTTGTGGTGTACAGCAGGCGATAAGAAGAACGGTGCAATTCGTCTTCGTTTTGTTCTTTCACAATAACAAAACATGTACAGCCGTCCGTCCGCCAAACAAACAGATTTGTTTTCAATATTGCATTTTATGGCATTTGAATGAAATTTTGCTTTTCTAGCTTCGTTCTGCTAGAGTTTCGGTGTCTAAGCTTTGTAAAGCGCTGGCACGATCTACGTTCCGAGCATAGCGTGCTGTTGAAGAATTGATATGGGCATTGTATATATATTTTAGTCGGCATATCAATTCATTGAATACGTTATACGGGAAAGACTAAAAAGGTAATGAAGTAAAATTATGGAAATATTTATGTATTTATTACATGACTTTTTTTTATCTGTTGTATGTCGCGAACGCAATTTCCAGTTCCGGGCGATAAGAACTTTCAAGGCCAGTATTATTTTATAATACTACTCCGTGAGTGAGTCAAGGCCAAGTTCAAATTAATGCAACCACGTCACTTTGCTTGGTAGCCCGAAGCTTTAGTTTAATTTGGTTTAGTCAAGCTTTGGTTTAGCTAAGTCAGCAACCGGAGCTTGGCAATTGGAATGGATCGTGGAAACTAGCATTTAGTAGCGAGCTTCCAAACCATGAAAACCATAGAGCTTTGCAATTGGAGTGGATTGTGGAAGTTAGCTTTCAATAGCAAGCTCGCAAACTATTAAAACGCTTGGTTTAAATTAACCAACGATCAGAATCCACACGCGGAAGAATTAAATTGAGAACGATTTTCTTCCGCGTATGGAAAATTTTCTTCCGCCTAAAAACAAAATACGGAAATTATTATTAAGATTAGTAGTTTAGAAAAAGCTAAAAGCAAGTAACAAGTTTTTACAAGAAAAAGGAAAACTATTAGGTGTACAAATAAGTTTCCGCGGTTTGTCAAAAGATGGCCCCACCAGAAGGTTATAGAGTCGTTGTCAGATGAAGGTTATAGAGTAGTTGTCAGATGTAAAACGTAATATCCCAAGTTTCGTCATCCGGCAACACCATAACCTTAAACTACTAGTGATTTCGTATCAGCATCACGTAATTTTTTTCCTGCAAAAAATCTGCGCATCGATTGCTTCTAGAAGCACATGATGAAGCTGCTTTAAGTGAGAGAAGTTGTCAGGAATGGTTTCAAAAGTTTAAGAAGAAAAAAACTCATGCTGTATATTTGGTGGGATCAGCTTGGTGTCGTGTATTATGAATTGCTCAAACCAAGCGAAACCATTACTGGGGCTCTCTACCGAACACAATTGATGAGATTGAGTCGGGCATTTAAGGAAAAACGCGCCCATTACTACTCCAGACACGACAAAATTATTCTTTTACACGATAATGCTCGTCCACATGTTGCGGCGCCGTTAAAAACATACTTGCAAACACTCAACTGGGAAGTTTTACCCCACCCGCCGTATTCACCAGACTTAGCCCCTTCTGATTATCACCTGTTCCGGTCGATGGCACATGGTCTGTCTGAGCAGCGCTTCACATCATATGAAGACACCAAAAATTGGGTAGATTTGTGGATACCGTTAAAAGATGAAGAGTTTTTTCGACGGGGTGTTCGAATGTTGCCAGAAAGATGGGGAAAAGTAGTGGCAAATGATGGAAAATACTTTGAATAAAACGTAATGTACTGTTCCTTCACAATAAATTCCTAACTTTTTATAAAAAACCGCGGAAACTTATTTGTACACCTAATAGCAAAGAAGTGAAAAATAAAATTAACCTAAAATAATAAAAAAGAAGTGAAATAACGTAGAAGTACCTTAAGAAATATTTAAAGGTGAAATAGTAAAAGTGAACAAAGAAATGAAAAATAAGAATTAAATAATAGGAGATACAAATGAAAAGGATTCTATTAATAGAATTAGAATAATTTAACTAAACAAAACAAATTAAATTTCTTTTCTCATCAAGAAAAAAAAAAGAATAAATTGAAAAGTGAAAGAATAAGTTAAGAATTTGACAGCAAATTTTTTAAAAAAAGCAGTGAAATAAAAATTTTGTAGCAGTAATTGAAATGCAGCAGTTAGCAAGATATAAGTAAAATCAAGTTAAAAGAAATTTTAAAAAGCAAACTGGTAAAAAGTGAAACGATAATTTCGTTAATAAATAATACGCAAAAGTGAAAAATAATTTGGTGGTGATTTTGGCATGAAGTTATAAAAGAGAAGAAAAAGTGAAATAAGAAAAATTAGTAGCTTAGTAAAAAGCAAAAGTTGAAAAGTAAAAAGTAAAAAGGATACTAATAGAATTAAAATAGTTGAATTCTTTTAAATATATTAAAATATATTATATTATTATATGCTATGAACTATAAAATAACTTTCAGGTCCAAAAATCATCGGTTTCATCAAAAGGATGCTAGCGTAAAAGCACGGCAAACTTATCTGTCCAATAGCATTAGCTGGACAAAAACTTTACTGAGGTCGACCCTTTTCATTCGGGAAGCATTTCATAGGTTTAAAATTTATTTAGTAGATTTAAGAGGACACATGTTTTAAATATAATGAAAACAATTATCCAAACATTTCAAATTTACGTTGTTGGTCACTGTGAGTAGCAAATTAGCGAAAATCAGGAGTACTTTATTAACTTAAATAAATTCTATGTAACGTGTTAAAGAATACTCGATAAACGCAATTAGTTGAAAGCAGGAATCCATTAAAACAAAAACAAAACGCGTAGAGTTTAAGTTTTCATTGTATCGTTTTCGAATGTGTCTTAGACGTTTGACTTCAAATGACACATGTTAAATAAATTTTAACATTTAAGTAATTTGTTTCAAAGTCGCACATTTCATTTATCTCATTCAAAAGTAGAACATTTTAAAAAACAGATTAAAATTTCATTACTAATGTTGTAGGTCAGAATCATTGCTTTGGTAATAACAACGCTTAACGTCGTTATCACCACATACCTTTCGGCCCAGTAGTTAACAATGTTTAACTTGTGGTAACACATACTTCTAGGCTGCACTTTAATTGTGAAGCTCGAAAGTACAAGTGAATCACACACCACTGTGGCCCAGATAAAAGCCGAACTTGATCGCATTCCAATAAGTGGAACAGCGCGCGAATAAGTAGAACATCGCGCTCAAATCAGAAGAGCAAAATTCGCACATTGTTGTCAAGAATTATTGCTAAAAATAATTCTTGAGATAGTTGCAAAAACGACGCGGAAATGATTCTGGCCAACAACGAATCTCAGAAGAGATATAAACCCATCTTTCGAATTGAAAGACGGCAGTTGTTATTAAGTTACACAAGAACCAAGAAGAGTGGAAGGAACATAGCAAGCGCAAATCGCAGCGATAATAGTATATTGAGTGTCCCTGGATAATTACTGGAGATAAATAAAAGTAAGAACCATAATCCAAGTCTTTATTTTCAGCACCTGTCGAAAGACGGCAGTATTGCCCGACAGGTTAAAGGACCACAAAGGCGGCACCTTGGTGCCCGTGGTAACTAGGCGAGGGGATCCACTACGGCAGGTTGCCGGATCCCAATGGTAAGACCACAAAGTCGGCAGATCCTTGCCCGTGGCACAAACGTCCGTGATCCTTCGCGTCGAACAACCCCTATTATTAGAAACACTGTCAGTGATCCTTTCAAGGAAGGATCTACGACATTAAGTTTGTTCTGGTGTCCTACTGGAGGAACAAGATACAACATTTTGGCGCAGCCGGTTTCACGATCCAAAGATCGTTCCTTTATTGTTAAAGTGAAGTTTAAAATAAATTAAAAATAAATAACAATGTTTTTTAAAATAGCATAAACACAAAAAAATCACCAACCAGTATAGATGTCATCGAAATCAGTATTACCCCTCGAAGAAGCCCTTAAGGATAAGCAAGCGGGACCTAGACCGATAACAATAGAAGAGTATTGGAAGAGGCAGAAGTCAACACGTGAGGAGCCAAAGAAAGAAATGACTGTTAACCCACACCCACCAAAGAGTCGCGGCGGAAGAAAAGTAAAGCAACGGAGGGAAGTCGACAACCTGCACCGGCTAGCAACGATAGCCACAACCAAAGAGGAAAAGAATGAATTCCTGAGGCAGATCCGCCAAATTTACAAAACCAACGACAAGAAACAACGTAGGAAAAACAACAACACACACTAACTGGAATGGTTGTGAAATAATAAACATATTTTAAAATATTATAAAATTATACAAATAAAATTAAAGGTAAATGTAGTAGTAGTACTTTAAATATTGGAACTTGTCTAAATAAAACTTTTGTTTAATTCATTATAATAGGACTTTAAATTGAAGAATTTAGAAATTCATTAACAATTCATGTATAAATAAGGTAATTTTTGTTAAATAGAAATTTGAAAATATGTTTATACATAAGGATTGTAAAAGAACAAATAAATGAATACAACACACAAATCCCTTAGTAATTTTTAATAACACAGTAATTAATAGCAACCAGGCTAACATCGATAGCTGCAAGCCAATAAATAAAATAGATTCTGCATAATTGCAAGAAATTTATTGCAGCAATAAGTAGGTCACGAACTTGAGCTTGAACTTCAAGCAAGGCCAGAAGCGACAAAATTACTAGCGAGCGGCAGCTGGTAGCAAAAACGCTAACAGAGCAGAAACGCAAATACAAGTAATAAAAACAAAAAGTACGTCAGGCACCAGGCGAGCACAATTGAGCCACAAGCTCGAATTACAAAAAAAAAAATATATATTATAATAATATATGTACGAGTATAAGCGTACGAATGTTTAAAACTTGTTCAGCCAAAAGGGTGTCAATGAGTCGTACTAAAGCTGAATAAGCAAAAGTTAATTGCTTGAAGAAAAGCAATTCAGATCTTAATTGATTATAAAATATACTAAATAAATACTTAGAACGATGAGTATAAGATAATTAATGGCCGAATCGCTGCAGGAACAAGCTTACATAGAATTAGATAGACCACATAAAGAACTGGAACGCCAGTTGGGGGAATTTATATCTAGGACTTGGGCAACTTTGAAAGAGACAGTAGACAACAAGGAAAACTTAGAATTGATAAAGTCTAGAGTAGGGGACCTAAGAAAATTGTCAAGTGTAGAATCAGCAGACGCGATAGTAGAGGAATTGCTTAAATTCCTAAAACAGAGAATAGACAATAAGACGGAAGACGTGAATAAATGGGAATCAGAATTTAACGCATTGAAGAATAAATACGATCAATGCTTACTAGATAAAGAGTTTCAGGAAGATTTACTTACCAACATAGAGCGAGAGAACGAAAAACTAAGAAAATTACTGAACAACAAGGGACTAACCGAAGAAACGTTAAACAGAACATTAGAAAAGGGATTTGCACAGAAATCAAGAGAAGACTGTAATTCTTTAGAAGAGGCAAATAAACGAATACAAGAGCTAAAGGAGCAGAATAGACTTCTAAGTCAGGAAATGTCGCTAGATCACAATCAGACACTTTCTCATAAGGAACCAGCTCAGTCCGCAGTTAGTCCGAGGGACGGCAACGCAAGGTCATTACAACAAATTAAAACAACAAAAGAACAAACCAAAATGGGGATAGGAGAGATAGCAAAAATTACAAATAGGCTGGTACCTCTATTTTCTGGAACACATACGCCAGACTTACGCGGCGAAGTTTATAAATTCATACACGGGTGCGAATTAGCCGCAAGAGATGTGGGTACAGACAGCATTCAGGACTACATAGACTGCATTAAGCAGAGATTACATGGGGATGCCTATGATTTAGTGAGGTCACAGCGCTTCAATAGCCTCGATGAATTCTACCTCACGATAAAAAGAGCATATTTACCAACGGTATCCTTAGACTCAGTGATAATAGGTATACAAAGCTGTAGCCAGCTACTCAACGAGGATATACGACAGTTTGCAAGACGCCTAACCACTCTACGAACACAGGCACAAGAGATAGTTCGAACAAAATATAATGGAAACGGAGATATGGCACTTTTGAGTATGGTAGAAGGAGCAGTAGAGAAATCATTTAAAACAGGGTTAAAGAACGCCGCATTGAGAATTTATATGCTCAATGTTACGAAGAAAAGCATGGAACAAATGGTGGAACTAGCAATCGATGCACTAGAAAGTATACAAAACAGTAGCCTCCTCCACTCAGACCCCTTAAACATAAACATGAATTCATCACTTCTTGCCACCATGCCGATTACGCAACAAGAATAAATTCAACACGGAAGTCAGGGCAAAGCTTCAGTGGGAAATAACGTCAGGCAACCAAATAGGAAACAAAATACTCCACAAGGAGCGGCAGATAGAATAATTTGCTCATTTTGTAACAAGCGAAGTCATACCAGGGAGGATTGTTTAACTCGCAAGAACTCGCCGTATTGTCAAAAGTGTTTAAAATACGGACACGAGGCAAACTTGAGGTGTGACCAAAAGGGAGGCCAGAAAAATGTGGCAAGAAACACATATCAAGGGCCCAATTATCAAACTCAAGGAGTTCAGCAATTGAATCCACCCCAGCAAAAGTGGTAGTCAAACCAAGTCCAACGAAACTGGCAGCCAAATCAACCACAGCAGAATTGGCCTCAGAACCAATTCCAGCAGACCGGGAATCAGAAAGGGTCAATAAACCCCAACCCAAATACACTTAACGGGTTACAGAGGAATCCGACAAACAGGGCAAACCAAACGTTATGTCATTGGTGTAATAGACCAGGGCATATGATAAAGAATTGCGAGGCAAAAAGGAATTGGGAATCATTGCAAAATAATAGTCCGGGAAACTACCAAGGGCCCAGAACAGGCCAATAATCTGGGAACCCAAGAATATTAGGAACTTAAGGCCAAACGAAGGAGTAACAGTAATTCATACATCCGAACCGATTGTCGATACGTTACCAACTTTAACAAATAAAGTGGTAACCGTAAGTCCGACATCGGAAGCGATTGTTGAAACGTTACCAACTTCAAGCGACTTAAACATTAATATCAAGTTGAAAGGGACTGATAGCAATAAGAAAAACAGAATCAACGTCACAGAGAAAAATCATACGTTTGGAGAAACAGTTGATTTAGAGATGCCAAGTAAATTGAACGAGAAAAAACTAAATTTAAACCAAAACGTAACTAGCTCAATAAAGAAGTTACAAGATATTAGAAGTATAGAAACAGGAGTATCTAACTGCAATCAAACCCAGCTACATGACGTGTTCATCGAATTACCTTGCGCAGAGGCAATAAATGGAAAACTCATTTTACTGGTAGATACAGGAGCAGATACAAGCCTGATAAAGAAGTGTGCGATAAAAGATAGCACAATAATAGACAAGTCGAATAGGAAAGACTTAAGCGGAGCATTTGGAGGTTGTGTGACTACAGATGGATCAACTACTATATGTCATAATGAGGTACAGTCCTTACGTTTAACGCTACACGTTGTGTCACTTAAGCAAGGTGTACCAGCAGACGGCATATTAGGAAGAGATAATTTGTGGAACAACTCCATTATAAATACAATAGAAAAGATTTTAACACTCTTCAATGAAAGAAAAGAGGTTATTTTAGAATTACCGATAAAAACTATCCAGCAAATAGAAGAGGAAAGCGAGCAACATTACATACCAGTTGATGCAAGAACGATTACGATAGTACCATTGAACCTTCGTACAAAATTTAAGAATGTTGTAATTCATAAGGAAGAAATAGATCCAGGAATCTACATAGGAGACACACTAGTAAATGTAAAAGATAACACAGTTTATGCTCCCATATTAAATACGAAGAATATGATTACGAAATAAATAGCGAATTTAAACCAAAATTCACAAATCTAGACGAGTACAAAATACAAAGTACTGTAAAGTCAATAAATAGCATAGGCAAAATGAATGCCAAAGGAAGAATAAAAAAATTGCTCCATGAAATTGAGTTAGATAAAGATTTGTTTACAAACGTTTACTCGTTTACAAACGTATTGAAACATGAAATTCCAACAGGCGCAGATCAACCGCCAATAAATAGAAAACAATATAGATTACCTCAAATACATAGGGAGGAAATAAATAAACAAGTGAATAAACTCCTAGATGACAGCATAATTACACATAGCACTTCACCATGGAACTCACCGTTACTTTTAGTGCCCAAGAAAAGTGGCAAGGACGGGGAGAAAAAATGGAGACTAGTGATAGATTACAGAAAACTGAATGAAGCCACGATTAAACAAGTTTTTCCCATTCCTCGTATTGACGAAATTTTAGAGCAATTAGGCCATAGCAGATATTTTACAACGCTAGATTTGACAAGCGGATATCACCAAGTTTTAGTCGATGACAGGGACAAGGAAAAAACAGCATTTAGTACGGGACTAGGGCACTTCGAATTCAATCGAATGCCATTTGGGTTAACAGGTGCCCCAGCAACATTTCAGAGGATAATGAATCATATCCTAACAGGTCTACAAGGAATAGACTGTTTTGTTTATTTAGATGACATAGTTATCTACGGTAGGAATTTAAAACAACATGAACAAAGGTTATGTTCAGTATTACAGAAATTACGCGAACATAATCTGAAACTTAATACAGGAAAATGCAGATTTCTAAGAAGAGAAATCGTTTATTTAGGACATAAATGCACAGATCAGGGCGCACTCCCTGACCCCAGCAAAGTGGAATGCGTTAAGAGCATTCCGCCGCCTAAAAATAGAAAGGAGGTGCAGGCATATTTAGGACTAGTAAACTATTATAGAAAATTCATTCCGGGTACAGCAAAGATAGCTCTTCCTATTAATAAACTACTAAGGAAAGACGCTAAGTTCAATTGGACGCAAGAATGCCAGACAGCGTTCTTATTATTGAAGAGGGCAATAATAACACCACCGGTTTTGGCATATCCGGATTTCGAAAAAGAATTTATACTAACGACTGATGCAAGTAACGAAGCGTTAGGCGCAGTACTTTCTCAGGGTAAAATAGGCGAAGATAAGCCAATAGCTTTCGCTAGCAGAGCCTTGAATGACGCCGAAAAGCGGTACTCGACTATAGAAAAGGAGTTCTTAGCCATTGTCTGGGCAACAAAAAATTTTAGAGCGTATCTGTTAGGCAGACCATTCAAAATAGTGACAGACCATCAACCACTAAAAGGAATAGCAAACATAAAGGACCAGACGTCAAGACTGGCAAGGTTCAGCCATAAATTATCAGAATACGACTTCGAAATCCTATATAAGCCAGGAAAGAAGAACTTAAACGCAGACGCGTTGAGCAGAATTCCTCAAAATCGGACTACAGTAACAGCGGTCCAGACCCGCTCTAAAACAAAAGAAAGGAAGACCCAAGGGAGTAGTGATAAAACAAGCACAAGTCAGACGCCTGTAGAACCTGACACGCCGGGCATAACACAAAATGAAAACACAATTCCATTAGAAGACCCAAAACAAATAGAGACAGTTATAAGGGACTTTCACAATTCACCACTGGGAGGACACCAGGGTGCAGTGAAAACTTATTTAAGAATTAGGCAACAATATAGATGGCCAGGAATGCAAAAACAAATCAAGGATTATGTAAAAAACTGTCCTAAGTGCCAAGCTAACAAAAGCTCAAAATTGACAAAAATGCCCATGGTGCTGACAGATACACCAATGAGGCCATTTGACAAAGTTTATATGGACATAGTAGGTGTTCTACCTGAAATTGTGTCGGGTAACAAATATATTTTAACGTTTCAAGATGACTTCTCGAAATTTATGGCATGTACAGCTATCCCAGACGCGGAAGCAAGTACTGTTGCCAGAGCGTTTTATGACGAAGTAATTACGCGTTACGGAATTCCTAGAATTCTAATTACAGACAACGGAACTAATTTCATTTCGAAATTGTTCTCAGATACATGCAAATTATTAGGCATAAAAAAATTACACATAACACCATACCATCCGCAAGCTAATGGCTCATTAGAGAGAAGCCACAGACCATTCAGTGGATCAGTGGTTAACTGCAGCTATGCATGTTCATAACCACACACCCCACATTACGACGAAGCAAACGCCATTCCGTACTTTATTTGGATTCGATACAGAAATGCCGACTAACTTAAAACGAAAGTGTAGTCCGGTATATAATGCCGAAGATCCAAATAAAGTATTGAAATTTCAAATACAAAGAGCTCACGAAATCGTGAGAAAGAATCAGGATTTAGCAAAAGAGATAGCTAAAAGGCAGTACGATAGCAAACTAAATTTAGTAGAATTTAAAGTAGGAGATAGTGTATTAATTAAGAACCAAACTAGGAAAAATAAGTTTTCTCCCATATGGGCCATATAAAGTAGTAGGAATTAAAAGTCCAATTACTACAGTTTTAAATATTAAGGGAAGGGAAAAACCTTTTCACAATAACTTACTTAAGTTATATAATAGCAATTAAGCATGAAATAGGATTAACTAGACAATTAGGTAGGAATACATTAGAATCACTTAAAATAAGGAAAGAGATTTAGGAGAAAATTAAGTTAACCATAATAGGCACTTTATTAGGAGTAGAATAAAATCACAAGTATTAGCGAAATTTAAAATTTTTATTTAGGACAGGAAATTAAGAAAAATTCAACTAGAAAATAAAAAGAAAATCAGAATAGCGTTTAAATAAGCAACAACTTGTTTATTTAAGCGTAAAAATATAAGAAAAGAAAACTCATGATAAAGTAAACTCGTTGTTAATATTTGAATAATTTTTTTTTAATTGAACTTTTTAGTTTGTATTAATTTTGAGTAATAGAAAACGGTTTATGTAAAGTAGCTGTTCCGTTTTAAGAACACAGCCAATTTGCATTTGCAATTATTATATTAATAAATGCACATGTAAACATATGCCTGAAGAAGTAGTTCATGCATATTACATACACTCCTACACTATATACATATACGCACCTGTATCATTAGACAATAAGAGATGTACATAAGATCATGAAATTTAGAGGCAAGATAAGAGACATGCAATAGAAGACATTACACATTACAAAATTAATATAATGGGAAACATAATACATATACTGTAAATAAGTCAATTAAATTAACTAAATGCAAAATGAGTGATTAACGTAAGCAATGCAACAAAGCAGGTGTAGAAGTAGAACAACCGAACGCAAGCACAATGCAGCGTCAGACAAAGCAACAAAAAACTGTAATGAATAACAACAAAAATAGTTAGAACAATAAGTAAAAGAAGTAAGAGAAAAAGAATTGTATTGTGAATATATACATAAATACGTGCACATATGAAAAAAAAAAAAAAAAAACCTACTGAAAGTACACATAATAATTTCAAAAGTTAATTTAGAAACAAAATATGTGAAATAGAAATTATGTAAAAAAAAAAAAAAAAAAAAAAAAAATTATGTTAGAAGTTAATTTAATTGTAAGTTTGAAATAAAATATGTACAGTTAAAACCGAAGTAATGAAAATAGAAAGGAAATAAGAAAATTAAAGGGGAAAGACATATAATGATAATAAAAATGGAAAAAGAAATAGATATAAAATCGTACATATTAAAGTAAAAGAAAAAATATCTAAATACTTGTACGAACTTTTTAAACACTTTCAAAGTTAACATTTATAATGAATAACCTATCGAATAATAGTCAACTACAATAAAGTCGATATTTATTGTAAAAATTAAAACTTGTATTGAATTAAAGAAAATATTAAAAATAGAATGTCATCAAGATATAATAAAATATTTCTAATTAATTAATATTTCTAAATTAAAGTTATATACGAATAGGATTTCAATTTTTCTTAATTGGAAACAAATTATAACTAGAATTAAAACATATTGTAAGAGAAAACTAAAATAGATAAAATTGATAATAACTTAATTGAGATAACAAAGAAGACAGCACGCAGAGAAGCTGAACTGAATGCCGATGTACACCCATCACAAAAGCAAAAGTGCAACCAAACACCACAACATGTCGACAACAGGGCGACGAAGAGCGCCCAGCCAACTCGATGGGGGAAGGGTAGCTGGAACAGCTGGTCAGCGTAGCGACACCAACCATCACCAAACCAGGATAAAATTGTTGCAACAACCAAACAGATCAATGCAGCAGAAGTAAAAAGCAAAACACGAAGTTACCTTCAAAGAGATCTAAAAGCAGCAACAATCAGAAACTGACGAGATGACTTATAGTCAGCAGCCTTGAAAGTTACGTCACGCGTGTGCGACACCAAAATCACGACGTAATAGCAGCAAGTAGACGAACCACTAATACAGTCATGGGTTCGACAGTTAGACTTACGGCGACATTTAGAACTTACGGGGTAGGCACGCTATACAGCATTACCTCAATTACCTTACATTAGCGGCAGCGATTCAAAATGCACCACCGCAAGAAGAAAAATTTAAGATTGATGATGAAGTTGAAGATTGATGATGTTTGTTTAAAACAACGAACCCGGCGAAATCTCAACCATCCGCTACAGTTCGAGCGAAATTCAATTGATCCCAATTGTGGGACAACCGACACTATTACCAACGAACAACCGAAGAGTATCAGCAGAACAACGGGAACTAAGGTCGGAAGTTAACAGCGGCCGTTCCGAGTATAGTCCCTACAACACGGCAGCAACCACGTCAGCTACCCAGCAGCAGCATCCCCACAACAAATCGAGAAAGAAGACTTTAATACAGCGGGGTGTACGTCAACGGCAACATCAACAGTAAAATCAACAGTAACATCAACAGTAAAATCAACAGTTACATCAACAGTAACATCAACAGCTATACCAACTTCAAAATCAACACCAACATCAAATCAGCATCAGCCTACACACAGACGACACCGAAGAAGTGCAGTTACCATTTGTATTATTATTTTAATTGTTTTATTGTAATTATTGTTATAAGTAGTTGTATTATAATTATTGTAATTATTACTAATAATTAATCATTATTAACATGTCACATAAGATATTCACAGAAACACAAACATACATAAGCATACACTAAGTAAAGCCATAATAAGCATACGCCACCCATAATTCAACAAAATATAAATGTACAAGAAAAATTTAATATCGTTTTGCGATACTAAATTTTTCTTCCCCGAGGGTGGAGGGATGTTGTAGGTCAGAATCATTGCTTTGGTAATAACAACGCTTAACGTCGTTATCACCACATACCTTTCGGCCCAGTAGTTAACAATGTTTAACTTGTGGTAACACATACTTCTAGGCTGCACTTTAATTGTGAAGCTCGAAAGTACAAGTGAATCACACACCACTGTGGCCCAGATAAAAGCCGAACTTGATCGCATTCCAATAAGTGGAACAGCGCGCGAATAAGTAGAACATCGCGCTCAAATCAGAAGAGCAAAATTCGCACATTGTTGTCAAGAATTATTGCTAAAAATAATTCTTGAGATAGTTGCGAAAACGACGCGGAAATGATTCTGGCCAACAACGAATCTCAGAAGATATATAAACCCATCTTTCGAATTGAAAGACGGCAGTTGTTATTAAGTTACACAAGAACCAAGAAGAGTGGAAGGAACATAGCAAGCGCAAATCGCAGCGATAATAGTATATTGAGTGTCCCTGGATAATTACTGGAGATAAATAAAAGTAAGAACCATAATCCAAGTCTTTATTTTCAGCACCTGTCGAAAGACGGCAGTATTGCCCGAAAGGTTAAAGGACCACAAAGGCGGCACCTTGGTGCCCGTGGTAACTAGGCGAGGGGATCCACTACGGCAGGTTGCCGGATCCCAATGGTAAGACCACAAAGTCGGCAGATCCTTGCCCGTGGCACAAACGTCCGTGATCCTTCGCGTCGAAGGATCAACGACAACAACCCCTATTATTAGAAACACTGTCAGTGATCCTTTCAAGGAAGGATCTACGACATTAAGTTTGTTCTGGTGTCCTACTGGAGGAACAAGATACAACACTAATAAAAATGGAAATTTCAAAAATTAACAGGAAAAAAAAAATAAATTTGGAGTTATACTAACACAAACAAAATTAGAAAGCAAATAACACTGGCCGACAGCCATTTTGTAACGGATTGTTTGACAGCATATTCTTAAGGATTTTGGTCCGCTGATTCCAAAAATGATAAAATAAAAAAAATGAAACGAGCCGTTTTCGAGATAATCGGTTTTTAAATTTTTGGCCACTTTACGTTAAGGTCCACTTGAAGAGCCACTACAACTGACATATGTAACCGATTCGATTACAATTAAGATTAAATTGAAGAAGAAGGATGCACGCATATTTTTTGCTAACATTGTTTTAAAATCCGAAAGATAGTTTAAAAGCTTTCGCTGAAATCGTAACTTCAAAAGAGGAATTTTTTAAGAAAAAAGGCAAAAAACTGCTATATATCTGTATGTAAAAATATGTTCCCGAAACTTTTTTACCCTTTTTATTTTTTATATTGATAGATTGGACATTTGCGCGAATTTTAAGCCTAATATCAAAAAAATCTGCACAGGAATGGTTTCTTGGTGCGCGTTTAAGTAAATTCAGTGCTTTTCGCAAAAAATACTAAATTTTGAAAAAAAAGATAAATAAATACATTTTAAATTAAAAATGATTTTTATTTGTGCTTCTTCGCTTATATAAGTGGATTGGTGTTTCCCAAGCTTTCCCATAGTTCGTCCAGGCGGTCGAACCATTGCTTCGTTTCAGTGTGAGTTGCCATTGTTTTGTTGTTGTTGTGGTTTGCTTTTGTTTGGTGCTTGCTGTACTTTGCTTTCTAAGGTGGAGAAGGTTTGGTTAGCGCTAGAAAGAATTATTATTAGTATGGACAACACGATCTACAACAACCCGTGACATATAATCGTTAGACGGCTATGTTTCGGTCGGTTCGGCAGTTACTGTCGAGTTTGGTTGGTCGTTCACTTGATGGTATTCTTTCAGATCCCTTATGTGTGCCGTGCGGATCTTTGCGTTCTCGGTGTTGCTCAATTCTACGATGACCGGCGATGTGTATCTTGTTATCCTGTAGGGTCCCTCGTACTTTGGTGCTAGTTTCGCGGTGAATTTGTCGACTGCTTTCGACAGGTGGTGAGTTTTCACCAGGACCAGTGTTCCGACCTTCGGATTCCAGTGCCTCCGTCGCAGGTTGTAGTGTCTGGCTTGGTCCTTTAATGCCCTTTCCAGATTTCTTCTCACGATGTTAAAGACGTCTTGCAGTTGATTGCTCTTCTGTGCTGGACTCTGTGGCGCAGTTCCTGTGCCCATGGTGACCTCGTCGAATAGTGATCGTGGTAGCCGCGGTTCCCGACCCTGGGTGAGGAAAGCTGGCCTAAATCCCGTTGTTTCTGATGTCATGATTGCCAATTCTGTGTTGATTGCCAATGAAATCTCTGGAATGAATTCGTCCCACTGTGCCTGCTTGTTGTTGATTACCTGTGCTAAAATTCTTTTGACGTTCCGGTTTGCCCTTTCCGTTGGGTTTTCCTGGGGAGTATAAGGTGAATTGTTGCCGGATCCCCATCTCCTGAAGAAATCTTTGAAATTGGTTACTGGTGAACTGAACGCCGTTGTCCGTGATGAGAACTTTTGGAACTCCGTATCTTGCGAGGATTCTTTCTCTGAAGGCTTTCTTTAGGCTGTTCGCTGTGGCTTGTCGCAGGGGTACTATTTCCATCCATTTCGAGAACTTGTCGAAGAATACCAGGATCATCGTGTTTCCGTGTTTTGATCGTGGCAGTGGTCCAATGAAGTCCGCGCAGACCATAGACCAGGCCTCGGGTAGCTGCGTAAGCATCTTCCCTGCGACTTTGTCCTGCACTGGCTTATACCGTTGACACGAGTCACAGCATCGTACGTGTTTCCTGATGTCTCGGAACATACCCGGCCAGTAGTACTTGTTGCTTACTCTTGCTACGGTTTTCCTGATTCCTGGATGACCGGCGCTTGGCTCATCATGGTTCTCCTTCAGTACTCGAGCTCGCAGGTATTTTGGGACACAGAGTTTCCACGCGGCGCAATCCTCGTCGTTCGATTGTCCCGGGATATGTCGGTACAACTGTCCGTTTTCGATGGCGTAATCTGCACATTTTTCCGGATTTTGTTTGATTTCTTTGATTTTAGTTTCGGTCCAACTACATTTTTCTTCGTTTATCGCCACCTTGCTGAGTTTCTCTACTGGTTGTCTCGAGAGTGTGTCTGCGACCACGTTCCACTTACCTTTCCGATACTTTACATCGAACGTATACTGTTGCAATTCGAGCGCCCATCTTGCTATTCGGCCTGAAGGATTCTCTAAGGAGTTTAACCACTTCAGCGAGAGGTGGTCCGTGATGACGCAGAATCTGTAGCCCTCCAAGTGGGGTCGCATTTTCCTAATTCCCCATATGATGGCGAGACACTCCTTCTCGGTTGCCGAGTAGTTCTGCTCGGCTTTATTCAAGTGTCGACTTGCGTATGCAATGACTCGTTCTCCATCTTCACCTTCTTGCGTGAGTACTGCACCTAATCCATAGTTGCTTGCGTCCGTTTGCAGTGTGAAGCTTCTGGAAAAGTCAGGACACGCCAGTACTGGTGCCTCTGTAAGTTTCTGCTTCATTACCTCGAACGCTCGTTGTTGCTCTTCGGTCCAATTCCAGCGTTTACCCTTTTTTAGGAGTTTGGTGAGTGGAACCACCAAGTCGGCGAAGTCTGGTACAAAGCGTCGGTACCATGAGGCTACTCCGAGAAAACGCCGAATTCCTCTTATGTTTGTCGGTGGTGACAGTTCTCTGATAGCGGCTATTTTGTCTGGATCGGTGTGGATTCCTTGGCGGCTCACGACGTGGCCGAGGTATTTCAAGTCTTCTTTGAAAAACTCGCATTTTTCTGTATTTATCTTAAGATTTGCTGCTCGTAGCCGTCGGAATACTTCTCGCAGATTGTCCATATGTTCTTCCAATGTTTTCCCGATCACGATTATGTCGTCCAAATACGCAAATGCGTGTGGCTCCATCTCTGGCCCGATGACTTGATCTAATGCCCTTTGGAACGTCGCTGGAGCTGAGTGTAAGCCAAACGGCATTACTTTCCATTGGAAAAGTCCTCTCCCTGGAACGGTGAAAGCTGTGTACTGCTTGCTTTCGGGATTCATAGGGATCTGCCAATAGCCATTTTTCAGGTCGAGACTGCTGATGTATTGTGCGTCGCGTAGTCGGTCCAGGATGTGTTGTATCCTCGGAAGTGGGTAAGCATCGGGGATTGATCGCGCATTCAGTTGCCGATAATCGATGCATAACCGCCATTTCCCATTCTTCTTCTTTACTAGGACGATAGGTGCACTGTAAGGGCTATGTGAGGGCTCGATGCAGCCCTTTTCCAACAGCTCGTCTACCTCCGCGTTTATCACTGCTTGCATTGCGGGATTCTTGGGATAATACCTCTGTTTTATGGGTCTGTCGTCCTTCATCACGATTTTGTGGGTGGCTATCTTCGAGGGTCCTCCCAGTGAGTCAAATTTCCCCAGCTCTTCTTGCAAGAAACTGTCTATCACCGGCGTAGGATTTCGTTGGCTGCTTTCCGCTGTCGAGGTGTCTTCTGGTGTCCGATCATCGGCCCCCGTGGTCTTGTCTGCGGCTTCGTTTCCGTGGCGCACCGTGTTCGTCGTCCGGAGTGTAGAGCACCTTGCGTTTTCCTCCTTTGGTGGCTCAGTTATTGGTATACCGAGCGTTATAGTTTCACCGCCACAACTTATCGAGGTACCTACGCTTGTCAGAAAATCGAGGCCAAGAATCACATTGTCGGTGGCGTCTCGGAGTATTAGGAGTGGCATCTCACATTCTGCCGTCCCTAACCGGATTCTCACCTCGATAGCTTCCTTGATCGTCTGTGCGGTTCCGTCTGCCATTTTGACGCCAACGTCCACCTCCATAACTCTTCCTTCGGCCGCGATTTCTCTGGCTACTCGCTCACTTACGAAGCTTCTGTAGGCTCCGGTGTCCAAAGTAGCGGTGATGAGTTCTCTACCCAGTGCTACTTTGGCGGAGATTCTCTCTTTATTGGCCTCTAGGCATTTTGTGGGGTACGAGGAGTGGTTGGGTTCCCTGGTTCCAGCAGTCCTCGTCTCTGCTGGGCACCCTGCGCGTTTCCCTGTGCCTTTTTGCAGCATTCAATTGTGCGGACACCTTCTTTTCCGCACTCCCAACAGAAGAGCTTTCTAGGGTTGCGGCAGTCTCGTTGAAAGTGCCCATTTTCGCCACATCTTCTGCAAGCTGTCCGGAGGTCTTTTTGATTCCCGGGCTAAGTAGTGGACAACATCCTATGTGGCTCTGGCTTCTGTCGCCATGGTTCTCGAGGCGCACGTGTGGGTTCTGGTTCTTGCCGAATGCTCTCGAACTCTTCTGCCATTGACACCAGTTCTTCCAACGTCGAAAAATCCTTTCTTCGTATGTACAATAAATACTCACGTTGGCTATTCCTGTAGATCCGCTGCACTTTCTGTTCCTCGGTGTAATTTGCGTGTCGCATCAGCGTCTGCATCGCTAGTACATAGTCTTTGAACTTTTCTCTCGCTCCTTGAATCCTTTTCCTGGTGTTATCTTCGAGTTCGTCAAAGTATCTCGTTGATAAGAAGAATCTCAAGAAGTCTCTCTTAAACGACTCCCAGGTGGGCCAACTCCGATTGTTGTTTCGGAACCAGCACAGGGCCTTTTCCTTTAGCAGCTCCGGCATGGCAAAAAATCTTTTGGCAGCTCGTACGCCTCTGTGAGTTCCTCCACTCTTTCTATGAAGCTGATTGGGGTCCTTTCCCCCGTCGTACCTACAAGACCACTTCCGTACTGTGTCCATGACCTCGGGATACCTCAGCGTACTTCGGATGCTCTTGCACCCGTGTCGTTGCTTGGCGAGCGCTCGTGCCCGCGTAATCTCGTATCTGTCTCGTGGTTTTCTCGTCTGCCACTTCGGCGATGGTTTTACTCGGTTTCGGCACCGCCACTTGTAACCCGGTTGTAGGCGGTCTTGCCATCGGCGAAACGCGTCGACTCCACTTCTCCTCTAACTCGCTTAATCGGTCTATTATTTTGTCCGTCAATTGCAACGACGTGGTTAACCCGCCGAGTAACTTGCGCAGCTCATCCACCGTACCGCTCGATTCGATCCCGAACTCCCATAAAATTTCTTGTAGACTTTCTTTCGGCACATTATAAATCCAACTTTTACCCATTTTGACTTAATGCTCTTTTTTTTATTTTTTTTGATTTTTTCTCTTAAAAGGGTACACTGGATCTTTTTCTCACTCACGTTTTCACTGTTTCGTTTCTTTTCTGTTTCTATAACTTTAATTGCTTTATATTCGCGGTTTCGGTGTGTATGTTCGATTTTTTTTTCTTTCCCGATGCTATTCCGTAATGTCCAATTTCACCGTTGGATCTTTTTTTCCACTCACTCCCAGTTTCCCTGTTCCGTTTTTTTTTCCCGTTTCTCTGACTTTAATCACTTTATTGTCGAAGTGTATTTTCGATTTTTTTTTTTCGAGGCTATTCCGTAATGTGTAGTTCACCGTTGGATCTTTTGTTTTCCCGCACAGGTTCGTTGTAATTTCTTCCCGTCTTCACTTTGTGTTCGCTGTTCGTTTTTTTTTTTTTACTTTTTTTTTTCCCGCACTATGTTAAGTTCGAAATTTCAATCGTTGTTATCGCATGTATATTTTCAAATTTTTCCCGCGCACTTTGTTAGTCTATGTTCGCTGTTTTGTTGTTATGTCTCGCTTATTTGCTTTTTCTTCCGCACTATGTTAAGTTCGAAATTTCAATCGTTGTTATCGCGTTTTCAAGTTTATTTGCGCTTGTTTTCACTGCGTGTTCGTTCTTTCGTTGTTATTTATCACTTGTTCGATTTTCTTTGGTGGTCTTGTTTCTTGGCTTTCTGTTGATTTTCTAAAGTCCCTGTTCGGGCGCCATTTTGTAACGAGGTTTCCCCTCTGTCCTGCCTGGATATACCCGCGGATGCCCAGGGGTCTTCCGCAATAATAACGCAGTTTTGTTTTCGTTTGAATTCTTTATTTATCGATTTTTATTTATTTGATGCTTCAATATTTCGATAACAAATGTTACTTAAATTTGTATTTTATATTTCTAAAAATCTACTTAAGTTACCCTGTAGGAAAAGAAGGTTATGTATGTTGGTAGTGTATGTATGGTGGATTCTAGTGTGTAAGTCAAAACGCAGATTAGTGTGTTTGTTCGCTTTATTTCTGAATTTTTCTCCGATTGTTAGCGTTGGGTTAGTGTGACATGAAAAATCTATGGCTACTTGGTTTCTTGATTTAGGCAACGATTTATCCTTTTAAGGTTCTGTTTGGTTCGGACCAGTGAAATCTAGGGGGGTGTTCGCAGGGGCACGATCGCTTGGAAGTTGAGATTGGCAATCGCTCGGCGAGCTCAATGTCAAGATCAAAACCCAATGATCGAGGATACGAGGCTCTGATATTGACGCCCGCTCGGCAAGCTCAACGTCAAGATCGAGAATCACGGATCAAGGATACACGGTTTCGTTGTCGCTGCGTCGCTAAGCAGCTAAACGTCAAGATTCGGAATCGTGAATGCACGTTTTGGCTATTGACGCCCGCTAGGTAAGCTCAACGTCACGGCCAAAGATCAAAGATACGAGGTTCCGACACTGACGCCCGCTCGGCAAGCTCAACGTCAGAATCAAAATCAAGGATCAAGGATACACGGCTTCGCTATTGGCGCTCGCTAGGTGCGCGCAATGACCAGATCAGAGATCAAGAATACAAGGTTCCGATATTGACGCCCGCTCGGTGAGCTCAGCGTCAAGATCAAGAATCAAGGATCAATGATACAAAGCTCTACTAGTGGATACTAGGCTCCGATATTGACGTCCGCTCGGCAAGCTCAACGTCAAAATCAAGAATCAAGGATCAAATTATTTATAATTATAAAGTGTGCTTACCGCTTCGTTTGCTGGCTTCCAGAAAAGTGAATTTGCACTGCTCGGTGATTCCTTTTATATTCCAAGGGTAGCGGTACTTGGCTACCCTTTTGTTGTTTTCAGGGTCAGTGCCCCCTTTGCGTGGCCTTGAATTAATCCGCTTGTCTCATTTGTTGTAGCAGCGGTTCCAGTTTTTCCAAGTGTCCGTTGTTGTTTTGTTTGCCGAACTTGTGTTTGTTGTTGCTTGTTGTTTGTCGAAGACTTTGGTCGCTGATCATATTGGGGTTCCAGGCTCTCAGTACTTGCCGCTGCACTTTTTTTGTATAATTGTCGTTGCCGAATTTCTATGTGCTTTGAATGTTGTTCTACTAATTCCCCTAGTGTATTTGTTGTAAATTTATTCTCGGCTGTGGTGTTCTTCGTATTCTGCTAATCCCCTTAGTGTAGTTGTTGTCAGGGTTTCATGCACTTGTTGTTGTTGCTCTAAACGAGTTTATTACTATTCAATGTACAACTTGCCTGTGGTGTGATCTTCTATGTGTACTCTGTTTTGATGTTCGTCGTTTTCTGTGTTCCCGCTTTCGTGCGTAGTTTTGTTGTTGAAACAGTGGCTATGTACTTTTGCTCGTGTACTTGGAATTCCGGTTTTTTTTTCGGCTATTGTTATTTTTCTTTGATCTTGCGGCTATGTAATTTTGTTTTTGTTATTGGTTTTGCTTCATTCCCAGTTATTTAAGCGTGATGTTCAAAGTTGCTTCGTTTGTTTGGAGTTCGATCGTTTGTTTGATGTTCGACGTTGGTGGTTCGAGGTTGCTTCGTTTGTTTGATGGTCGACGTTTGCGGTTCGAGGTTGCTTCGTTTGTTTGATGTTCGACGTTTGTTTTGTTTGTTTTGAAGTTCGCAAGTTACTTTGCAGAGTTTGCAAATTGGTTGCAGAATTAATTCCACCTCAAGTTGGGACCGCGCAACTCGAGGTTACTGCGTCCCTTAAAAGCGGTTTTCAAGGGAGCAGCTCAGGTGGGGTGTAGGCCAGGTTCTACACCCGTGGTTGTAATGAAAATTACATCTTCATTACAAACGATCTAAAACACTAAACCTGTGAGAATAACATTCATTATTTTGCTCAAACCGATGCGCATTTGGACTTTGTTTTGTACAATGTATACATTGTTGTATAATATATTATTAATTAATTATTATTAATTACAAATTACCGATTATAATATAAATAATAAATAAATTGCCAAAATATCCAAATAAAAAACCAAAATCACTATTAAAATAGTAGCCGAAGTCAAAATCAATCAAGTCACAAAAAGGAGCTAAAACATCAGTAAAAATAAAAACACAAGAAATCTCGTTTCTGGTTCGGTAAAGAACGCTGTTGTCGTCATTCATATACTTGTTGTTGTGGAGCGAGCGGTATTCTTGCACATTCGTACAAACTCTAAAAATTTATTTTACAAAAACAAACATTCGCTTCTCTCTCGCATCGTTTGTGTAAACTGTGTTTTGAGCGCGAACTATATTTTTATGTACCCATGCAAAAGGCGAGAGAGAATGTGCGTCGCATCTCAACAAAATTGAAAGCTCTTTCTCAAAAGCACAAAAGCTATCAGATCAGCACAAAATTTTTTGAAATTTTTCAACGTACTGAGTGAGACATCTTTGTATTATATTGTCTTTGATCAAACTTTATCAAACGTAGTTCGAGTTCAACCAATCGGTATGTCCATGATCGATGCTGAAAAGTTCTTTGCGTTGAATTCGCCTTTGTAATCTCTTTATGATACATAATCGTTGACACGTGTCGCACGTTTGGAAGTATTCCTCGACAGTGTCAACGACAGCGTTTAGAAGGGGAACAGATTGCATTGTGGATCGTTGTGACATGTCTGATTTTATTGCATGATTTTTGAATACTTTTTGCTACCATTTGCATAGCTTTAGCTACTATTTACGAATTTATAATAGTTTTTGACTATAAAATTTACCTTTTATGACCTTTTTATTACACTTTACTTCGTGGTACCGCCGTGATTGTAAGCGAAAGCATAAAGGAAAGTTTAGAGGAAATACAAATAATAAACTCTATAAACTATACATAATTGTTACAAAATAAAATTTAACCCAGACTTACCCACTTCTACTTATGTATTTTAAGCAATAATAATTTAAAATAAACTTTATAAACCATGAAACCATGAATAGTTTTGCAGTAGTTGGCGTTGATGTTATATTTGATGTCAACTTAGCAAAAATATATACGAGTTGCTAAAGAGCTCAAATTTTACTGCTGTTGTTGTTGTTTCTTATGCTAACAGCAGCAACAATAACAGTTTTTGTTGCTCTAGTGAGGTTTCCAAGATATAGTACCTTGAAGTTCAAAGATTTATGAGCTATACCTCCTGAAGTATACGAGATACATACATGATATTCATCTCATTTCTCGAATTCTTTCCGTACTACTCGTGTTCCACGCACAATACGTAAACACACTGAGTATTTGTAGGATACTCATTTATTTTTCATTTTTAGTTGGCTTATATACTATTTTGGAATACAAGTTTACATCTTATAAAATATGCTATCAGTTCATATGCTACAGTAAATATGGTACAGTTTTAGAGATAAGAAAGTAATAAAAAATGTTGGATATGAAGACTGCCTGACCCAAGATAAGACGTTGTCCCAAGATTAGATGTTGCTGCAGAGCTGTGTTGCTGGCTCAACCGGTGATAAAAAGGGTGTGAATATTAGACGCGAGATGTTTGAGTGCAGCTGGATTTTATGTGTTCTCCCTTTTGCCTTATCAGGCACCGTTGATTAACGTCGGCGATCCTTTTCCGTCAACGCCTCGTAACTACTTATCTTATGTTTAGTTTGTCTCTAAACATTTTGCCGCCCAGCAAGCGTAGGTGGAGCGGTGAAGTCGATTTGTAGATGGTTTGATGACCTGCAACATTTCTGCTTTATATAGAAACAGAGAAGTATTAGTATTATTATAAAAACTAATATTAATGCAGAGTGCCCGCTGGTTGTATGCCATTTTAGTGTACGCAGTTCAATGTGAGATGATTTCAATTCTTTTATTTGTTTGCCAAGTTCATCAATCAGTTGAGAGTTGTTGCTCATTATAGTGTCGAATGGCTTGATGTTTGCCTGAGATAAATGACTTAAGTTTTTGGTCCAGGATGAGGATTGAATTCTTAATTCCTCTTGATGTTCAAAACGTTGAGTAGCCGTAAGCGCAATTCCTTCGTAGAACGCTGAACAGCCCGATCGTAGTTTCAGCAGGCCTTGCGATGTAACCTTTAACCAATTTTGCTGGCCGGGAGTACAATCAATTTTTAATATGTGCTTGTCAAATACCTTAAATAGCCAATAATTTTCCTTTGATAGGTGTGTCCACAAATCTCGCCTTCTTATCTCTTCAAAGAGACAGTCTGCATTGTCTAACTTTTTCAGAGTTGCGATTTCACAGGATCTTCCTGTTGCCGGTTTCCATGGCCAATTTTCTCTGCACATAAAATGGTTTTCTTTAATTTTTGTACATTTGTTAATTTCAGGTTGAGTTAGCAAGGTATAGACACTCTCATCCATATTGTATGCAATATACTCAGCCCTAAGTCTTGGTATTAGTGTCCGATTGGATCTATTGATGGGAAGTGGGATCAATCTATACAACTCGGCTGATTTATTATAAATGAGCGGTATCTCAGCATTTATTACTAGGCGTTGGTTCATTATAATTCCTTTTGCCTTCATGAAGGAATAAACTTCCCTTAGTTCTACCATCGAATCACCTCCAGGCAGTGCTAGATTACTGGGAAGATGCGCCTTAATGTACTCCACTTCACCCTTTAATTGTGCTGGTGTGAGGAGGTTTGGATTAATATGTCCGTGATTGATATCTATAAGAATATTGATAACCGCAGTTTGGACTCTATAACATTCGTCGATCATCATGTTCAATCGCGCCGCCATTACTTGGAATGATAACATTATTCTTTCTTCATTTTGTTGTTGTGTAATTTTGTCATAAAACATCCTTAAATGATCATCCATCCTGCGAGCATTCCTGCTGACATCATCGGTCGTCTGTTTTAATATATTTACCGTTGAGCCAACTATAGAAGTCTGATGTTCCATTAAGTGCTTCAAATCCTTTTGGTTTTCGAATACATTTTTTATATTATCTTCTATTTCTATTCTGTCGTCGGCGTCCATCATGCCAAACAACATGTGGTAGAGTGACCCAACAAATTCAAATGGTGCTCTGGGTTTTCTATTCTTATTTATCAGCAGATCGTTGTTTTGTCTCAATGTTCTATACCGCTGACTCATTGCTGTTGCAGTTTCTTCGCAGATTTCTCTATATTCCTTTAGATTAGCACATTGTTTTCGCAAGACTTCCATAAACGATTCTATTTTACTTAATTCCTGCGAATATGGCTTTAAGTCGTAATGTATTATTAAATTCCAATACGAGTTTATTCTATCTATTTTCCCTACTTTGTCACTATAAACTGCAATGTTATTGGGAATTTCTGTTAATATTGCACCTATTGTGCCATACACTGTTGCTGCTTTTGATTGTCCTAACAACATTAGTAAGAAAATTAGAATCCAAAACTTACTATTGGGTTTCTGCTGATCGCTTTTGTGGCTCTTTTGGATTGTTGTTAGGTGAACTTTGCTATCCTTCTTTCCTTCGAAGTCCTTTTCTTTTAATATTTGCAGAGGAACTAATTTATGAATTGGGCGCTTTATTACACTGCTCTCTAATTTGATTGTGACCACTCTGACTTTTTCATCTTTTCCTTCATGAGTTTCTATTACTCGCCCTAGTGGCCACCTCGATGGATGAGTATTTTCATTTTTCAGCAAGACAATTTGACCCTTTTGCAGATTATTTTGTTGAGTTTTCCACTTATATCTTTGCTGTAGAGTGGTAAGATACTCCTCCTTCCATCTTCTCCAGAAATCTCTTCTTATCTTTTGGAGTAACTTCCACTTATTCAATGATGATAGGCCATCGTCTTGCGATTCGGGACAGTCGATAATCGGTTTTCCAATTAAAAAGTGACCTGGCGTCAATACATCAATGTCATCGATTTCATTTGTGATGGAATAGAGTGGTCTCGAATTAAGTACAGCTTCAATTTGGCATAAGACAGTGCTGATTTCCTCAAATGTCAACTTCGTATCTCCAATTACTCTATTAAGATGATACTTTATAGACTTAACCCCAGCTTCCCAAATTCCTCCGAAGTGAGGAGCTGCCGGGGGAATAAATTTCCATTCTATTTTCTCTTCAGCCAATATTGGAGCTATTTCTGCAAGTTCCTTAATTGCTTTTTTAAAATCCTTGTCTAAAAACCTAGACGCTCCAATGAAGTTTGTTCCGTTGTCTGAATAAATGTATTTACGTTTGCCTCTTCGTCCAAAAAATCTCTTCAGTGCTGCTACAAACGCCTCCGTTGTAAGGTCGCTTACTGCTTCTAAATGGATAGCCTTAGTTGACATACACACAAATATCGCTATATATCCCTTGTATGATTTCTGTCCTCTCCCTTTTGAAGTTTTCATATGAATCGGTCCTGCAAAGTCAACTCCTGTGGCTGTAAATGGATATGACAGTGTGACTCGTGTCTTTGGTAATTCGCCCATAATTTCATTACTTGATTGATGACGATAGCGGACACATTTAGGACAATTCCGAATACATTTCTTTATGGCATCCGAAACTCTTAGAATCCAATATCTTCTGCTTAAAGTTATCTTCATTAATCTATTTCCACCATGTAATGTTAACCTATGGATATGATTAACAATTAGGGAAGATAACGTCGATTTGTCCAGTATTATCGGATGTTTTTGGTTGTATTCTAAGCAGGATCTTCCGATTCTTCCTCCAACTCTGAGAATACCATGTGCATCCAAAAAGGGATTTAATGTGGCAATTTTACTGCTTCTGTGTACCTGCCGATTTTGCTTTAAATCCTCTATTTCTCTCACGAATTCCTTACTCTGCTGATATTGAATAACTATATTTTTTGCTGCTTCCAATTCATTTATTGCGGTCTGTAGATGGATAGCTTTGCTCTTTCTAGTGAATCTAAGTACATACCCCACTATTCTCTTAAGTTTTGCATAACTTGATATCCTCGGTATCAGATCATCTAAAAAGTGATACAAGTTCGATGTTTTTGTTGTAGTCATAATTGCTTGCTCTATCGGTTGTTGATGTATATATTCTTTATCTGACAGCCATGTTGGACCCTTCCACCATAGGTCATAAGCCGCTAGTTTTTCTGGAAACATTCCTCGTGAAGCCACATCTGCTGGATTATCATTAGTCCTGACATGCTTCCACTCCGCTTTTGGTATAAGTTGTCGAATTTCTGCTACTTTATTTCGAATGAATTTGTCCTTATTTTTGTTATTCATGATCCAACCTAATGTTATCATCGAATCAGTCCAGGCAATCACCTTTACTTCTCGTTGAGTTATTTGTAAAATTTTCTTCATTAGTTTTGCTAGTAGGTGAGCTGCGCACAATTCTAATTTTGGTAGTGTTTTCCTGTTTTTTACTGGATTCACCTTACTCTTTGCTGTCAGTATTGATACGCACCTTCCAACCTTAACATATATAACCGCTCCGTATGCTTTCTCTGATGCGTCAGCAAATCCATGTAGTTCCCACGGCATTTCGCTCGACACTTGCACCCATCTCGGTATTCTTATTGACTCGGCAAGAGGAAGTTTTTCTATTATTTCTTTCCATTCTTTAGTGAGCTCTTCGTTGAGAATTTGATCCCATTCTATTTCCATTAGCCAGAGTTTTTGAATGAATAGTTTTATTACTACTGTAATGGGAGTTAGCCAGCCTACTGGATCAAATATTTTTGCTAAGTTGGACAACGCTTGTCTTTTCGTAATCACTTCGTGTCGTTCAACTTCTAACTTGAATAAGAATTCATCGTTACCTGGATGCCACTGTATCCCCAACGTTTTGGTTGATTCCTGTTTATCTATTCCAAGAATCTCCCTTTCTTCTCCATAATTTTCCATTATAGCCATAGAATTTGATACCCATTTTCGTAAGTGCAGTCCATACTTGTTTAATTCCTCTGCGGTATCCTCCTTTGATTTACTGCATTCGTTTATTGTATCTGCTCCGGTTATTAAGTCGTCCATATAAAAATCCTCTCTTATAACCCTGCTGATTTTCTCATTTTTGCATCTATTTGTGATTTCCTTTAATGACATCGTAGCTAGAAATGGTGCACAAGCCGTACCGTAAATTACAGTTGTGAGCTGATATTCCTTTATGGGCTTGTTTTCCTTTTCTCTCCATACGATGGTTTGAAACTGCTGTTCTGATTCTGCTGTCTTTCTTTGCCGGTACATTTTTTCTATGTCGGCATACAGGGTGAACTTCCATAATCTCCACTTAACAATGATATCAAATAAATCCTTTTGAACTCTTGGACCCACCATTAATACATCATTTAAGCTTTTACCATTTGAACTTTTTGCTGATCCGTCAAATACAACTCTGACTTTTGTAATTGTACTCAACTCTCGAATTACTGCATAATGAGGTAAATAATATTTCTTTGAGCATGTACGATTTACTTCCTTCATATGGCCTAAATCTTGGTATTCTTTCATAAACTTCACATATTCAGCTTTTAATTCGATATTATTTTTCAGCTTCTTTTCCAGATTTATTAATCTTGCCACAGCCATTTTGCGCGATTCTCCTAGTTGACAATCTTCTTTGAACGGTAATTTTGTGATAAATCTGCCGCTGCTATCTTGTGTGGTGGTTTCGTTGTAATATTGAATACAGTGGTCTTTTTCGTTCACTTTATTTTCAGGAATTTCCTCTACTTCCCAAAACCTCTCAAGATTTGTTGTTACCGCTGCTGTAATTCTATTTGAATTCCCTGCCACTTTGAGAACCCCAGATAAAAGCAACCCAATTTTGTTGCTTGTCCCAGTACTTTATCGACCTTTCGAATTCCGACTTCCATTATTTCTTGATATAAATCTCCACCAACTATGATGTCTACCCGATCTGACTTATTGAAATACGGGTCCGCAAGGGTGTAATTTTTCCAGTCTTCAATATCATATTTGAAGGATTTATCTGGGTGTGCTCCTGATAACTTTTGTAGAACTAATGCTTCTGCTTTGAACTTCTCACTGCTCATAAATCGTGGATGAATTTCAAGAGTTATCTTGTATTTTGATACTCCTACTAATGATTCTCCTAAACCACGAAGTTCTGTTCTTATATTTTTTCTTTTCAGCTGCAGAAACTGTGCCGCTTCTTCAGACACGCCTGTTTTTTGCGATCCTTGATCAATTAACGCCCTTAGTGTTAGAAAACTGCCATCTCCTGCTCGTACTCGAACCTGAGCTGTTGCTAATAAAACTGTTGAAATCTTATCTTCCTCTGTTAACATTGCTGAAGTCTTTTCTGATTCCTTTGAATCTTTCTTAAATTCATCAATGTGTAGTAACGTGTTGTGACCTCTACCACACTTCTTGCATTTATTTGTTGTTTGTGAACATCTTTCCTTAAATTTGTGAGTCATACATACATAACACAACTTGTTTTTGTTGACAAATTGCCTGCGTTTCATTACGGTGGTGGATAGAAATCTTCTACAAGTTTGAATCTCGTGGCCAGCTAGAGTACAGAAATCGCATACCTTCTGTGTTGTATGAAATGAATTTCCTGGCTTATTGTGTGCCTTGTAATTGCCGCTGTTACCTTGTTTTTTGCCTCTCACTGCTTCCAATGCCTGATACTGCTGTTCAAGAAAACTGAGAACGTCTTGAAGTGTTTGAATTTCCTTGGTTTTCTTAACACTTTGTTCATATAAGCGAAGTCCATCGCGATCAAGCTTGCGTACAATTATTCTGGCTATAAATGGCTCAGCGTCATCAATCTTAATATTAAGACCTTTAAGCGCCTGGACACATTCATTTGTTGTGTCTAATAATTGTTTAATGCTCGACGCTGATTCGCTGTTTACTAGAGGATGATCCAAAATTCGATCTACCTGAGTTGTGAACAGAAGACTCGAATCGCATCTTTAAAATTTCCCATGCTGCTTCATAATTAGCGTCAGTGATTTTTAAGTGTTGAATAAGTCTACCAGCTTCTCCCTTCACGTAATTTTTCAAACGGTACATTTTTTCTGCATTTGAAAATGACTGGCAATCATGTACTAAATTTTTAAACAGATCATGAAAGGACGGCCATTCATTGATATTCCCGAAGAAAATTGGAATTTTTATGTCTTCCAATTTTATTTGATTTTTATATTTTGCTTCCGTTCCTGAAAGTGCCACCATTATCTTCTTCAGTATGACCCGATATTCTTTGTTTATTTCTAAATATTCGTCTTCAATTATATCGCTCTGAGTTTCATTATCACTTTCTTTTAATAATTTTTCGTAATCTTCTTTTAATTTTTCTATTTGTTCTTCCAACGCAGTTTTTGTAACAATCAGTTCCGCTTTTTGACCGTTGTTTACTTCTGCTAGAGCTTCATCCATTAATTCGTGTAGATAATATTTATTTTTTTGAATTTTTTTGAATATTGGCTTACTAGTGTAGTTGTTTCCTATTGGATTCACAACTTTTGCTCTAGTTTTCTCATTTTCGGTTACCATTTTGCTTGACCGAGGGTCGCTTTCGATTTCCACTTTCTCCTCAAGTTTTTCGTAAGCTTCTTCTATGATTATTCCAATTGCTTCAAAATACTGTTTTTCAAAGTATGGTTCCTCTGTAACTCCTTTAGCCAATAGTTTGGTGTGATTCGCCTCAAGTTGAAGTTTGATCCGTTCCAAGCGTTTTTTCGTTTCTTCCACTTGCGTTGACCGGATTCTCTCTTCAAAAATTTTATCCCTAATGGATATAGCTTCTTCACCGAGCTCTTTCTGCTTCTCCAGAATTTGTTGTTTTTCTTTCGACATTTTACTCGTTATTATTATTATTATTTTTTCCTTAATATTTTTGTTTTGCACTTTTCACTGTCCGATGTCTAAGCCTCGGATACGCTTTCACTTTTTTAACTCTCCGATGTCTAAGCCTCGGATACGCTTCCACTTTTTTCACTTTCCGATGTCTAAGCCTCGGATACGCTTATTTTACTGTCTAAAGCCGTAAAATACGCTTATATTTAGTTTTCTCGCTCTCTAGCGACTGGAAAACTTCTTTGTCGGTTTCTAAATAAAATCTAAGTCTCTTACCGCTGGTGGGGGAAAACTTAGTTTTATTTTTTAGAATGACCAAATTTTAAGTCTGGTTCAAATATTCTCAGAGTCTCTTAGCACTGGTGGGGGAAAACTCTGACAAATGCTCGAAGGACCAAATGTTCCACGCACAATACGTAAACACACTGAGTATTTGTAGGATACTGATTTATTTTTCATTTTTAGTTGGCTTATATACTATTTTGGAGTACAAGTTTACATCTTATAAAATATGCTATCAGTTCATATGCTACAGTAAATATGGTACAGTTTTAGAGATAAGAAAGTAATAAAAAATGTTGGATATGAAGACTGCCTGACCCAAGATAAGACGTTGTCCCAAGATTAGATGTTGCTGCAGAGCTGTGTTGCTGGCTCAACCGATGATAAAAAGGGTGTGAATATTAGACGCGAGATGTTTGAGTGCAGCTGGATTTTATGTGTTCTCCCTTTTGCCTTATCAGGCACCGTTGATTAACGTCGGCGATCCTTTTCCGTCAACGCCTCGTAACTACTTATCTTATGTTTAGTTTGTCTCTAAACAACTCGTTTGAAATAGTTATTCTGTTTATGAGGAATTTGTTCTTTTGCAAAGTTTCCGAAAACGACAACGCTGGTTAGGACACAAATTAGCTTTTTTATTTTGTAATCAATGAAGATTATACTATTATATATAAAGAGTATAAAATTAATGTAAGGAAAATTGGTTCTATATCAAGGTTAATAGAAAGAAGGTTGCGCCACGCGCAGGTCCGTTATTTATTTTCGTTTGACAGCGACGTCAATAAGTATTTGTATGGCCCATATTACTGTAACGAAAATTTAATATAATAAAATCATTCTTACATACTCGTAAACCAGCTGTTTTATTATACACAAATACACTAGCCATAGCACACGATTGTACCATGGTAGCAGCATGCATTTCTGTCTCTTTCTATCACACGGGTTCGCACAGCGGCGAACACGTGAACATCCGGAACAGACCAAGTACGCCGTGCATATAAAAGGAGGCACCACACACAGAACGATCATTCGGGTTCGGAACACCAAGCTGGGAACTTCAAACTGGTAAGTAAACCCTACCCAGCAACACCGAGCAGCAAGACAACAGCGACAGCGAGGGAAACCGTCAACTTCAGCAGAGCCGCGGAAATACAGTGAAGTGTTTTCTGCCGTGCGGGTTTCGACTCCATGACCATCATAAAGTTTTCTCTGCCGCGCGGGTTTCGATTCCACAGCCATCATAAAGCTCTCTGCCGCGCATACTCGGCTTCTCGAACAGTGACGTGTTTTCTCTGCCGCGCGGGTTTCGACTCCACGGCCATCATAAAGTTCTCTACCGCGAGTGCTCGACTCCTCGAACAGTGAAGTATTTTCAGCCGCGCGGGTTTCGACTCCACGGCCATCATAAAGTTTTCTCTGCCGCGCGGGTTTCGACTCCACGGCCATCATAAAGCTCTCTGCCGCGCATACTCGACTTCTCGAACAGTGACGTGTTTTCTCTGCCGCGCGGGTTTCGACTCCACAGCCATCATAAAGTTCTCTGCCGCGCGTGCTCGACTCCTCGAACAGTGTCGTGTTTTCTCTGCCGCGCGGGTTTCGACTCCACGGCCATCATAAAGTTCGCTGCCGCGCATACTCGGCTTCTCGAACAGTGACGGGTTTTCTCTGCCGCGCGGGTTTGGACTCCACGGCCATCATAAAGTCCTCTGCCGCGCGGCTTTCGACTCCACGGCCATCATAAAGCTCTCTGCCGCGCATACTCGACTTCTCGAACAGTGACGTGTTTTCTCTGCCGCGCGGGTTTCGACTCCACGGCCATCATAAAGTTCTCTGCCGCGCATGCTCGACTCCTCGAACAGTGACGTGTTTTCTCTGCCGCGCGGGTTTCGACTCCACGGCCATCATAAAGCTCTCTGCCGCGCATACTCGACTCCTCGAACAGTGACGTGTTTTCTCTGCCGCGCGGGTTTCGACTCCACGGTCATCATAAAGTCCTCTGCCGCGCGGGTTTCGACTCCACGGCCATCATAAAGTTCGCTGCCGCGCGGTTTACGATTTCACGAACACACAGACGCCACCAAACGTGTCAACCACACCTTGGTAGACAACCACGCTGCATCTGAATACAAACGCTGCAAAGCAAACTACAACATCGCAGTCGACACCCACCAACGACGCTCAAGGATACCAACTGGAGTGCCGCTAGGAGTTTGAACCATAAACATATTATTATTTTTAGGAACTATTTAATCCTGTCAACTTAAACTTGTAATCCAGAATAACAAAATAAAGGGTGAATCAAGTCAGAATAAAAGTATGCATTTGGTCCGATAAACAAATAACTGGTCGAACCTTGGACGCGACTGAGAAATATCCTAGCTACAAAGAAAGGTCGTTACATTACATTGCAAACAGTTGTTCGATCAAACAGTCCAAAGAAATTAACTATTATATTTTATAAAAAAAAAATAAAAAAAAAGCAATCTCCCGTTTGCTTGCTATGTTACCAGAGATAATAAGATAGGACACTTCGAATTCGTAGCAAAACACATTGCCATTTTCACTAACACTACGATAAAAAATTGTGATTTTGTGCAAAAAACTTGTACTTCGCTCTAAAACACTTGTAATTCGCTGCAAAAAATTTTTACTTCGCCGAAAATAAATTGATCGCATGAACGCATGCAAAATCAGTTTTTCGGGGGTTGTTTATGAAACGTCAAAACAAATAATTAAAAATATTATCCTTTTTATAAGTGTAAAATATATATAAAACATAACTCCCCGTTCCGTATAATGGAAATTATTGTGTGTTTCCATATTTTACAGTATTGGTTGTTTATTTCACATTTTTACTTTAGTATAAAGTATTCGTTGTGTTAATTATTGGTTGCAAATGCATAGTTGTTCACCCTGTGACAAAAAGAATTACGATAAATAACACCAGAATGGACGCATTTATATTTATACCCTACACCTTAAGGTAAGGGTATATTCACTTTGTAACGAAATGTGTAACGCATCGAAATAGAGACGATAGGTATAGAAAAGTATATATATTCTTGATCAGCGTGACCTCCTGAGTCGATTTAGCCATGTCCGTCCGTCTGTCTGTCTGTTGAAATCACGATCAGAGGAGAACCGGTGAAGATATCGTGATGAAAATTGCATAAACATTGTTTCTTGTGGTGAGCAGGTTGGTATTGAAAATGGGCAAAATCGGTCCACGACAACGCCTATTTTTTATTAAAAATGTGATATTAGCGTTCGTTTTTGACCTATTACAACAAAATTCATTTCTGGGTATAGAGTAGCATTATCCGTTAATATGCCAAATATGGGCGTGATGCGCCCACTTTTCGGTTACACAGGCAAAATAGGGTTATATTGTTAAATATATAAACTTCCTGAATAAAACTTTAGATAACAACTTGTTTTTCAAAAAAACATTATTACATCAAAACTTTTACACTACATATACAGTATAGCAGTATGAAAACAAGTTTATTACGACGAAAATAAGGTTTAAATGAACACAATTATAAAACAACTAAGCAAGTTATTTTGTTTTGAAAAAGGTAATGACCACGCCTACTATTTATACAGAGGCGTAGCTAAGACTCATTGAACCCGGGACGTTAATCAACTTACAGCCCCAAAAATTCCTAGAATTCAATAAGTCACTACTTGATTTCCACAACTGCCGCCCAGAGTGGACCACCACCCCCGCCACACCCTAGCTTAGGCACTTTTTTCAAAACTTTTAGGAGTAGGGTATCTAAGATTCGGCCAGGCCGAATATAACTTTATTACTGGTTTTTTATTTGTTTTCCAATATTTTTGAAAGTTATGTATTGTTATATATCATTGATGTACTTGGTGGCTCAAACATCCGTTTGCACCTACCATTTTCGGTTTGGGAAACTTCACCACCTTTGTTTATATATGGTGAAATTTATATTTTAAAAGCCAATGGCCTTGACTATACGCAGTATCTTTTGAAACGGTTTCACTCAGTTCCTTGGAGAGAGAGATGAGGAAGAAAAAAAACTCTACACTCTGGTATCGAGTGTAAAGAATTTATTAAACGAAAATAGACGCTGCTTCTCAGTTCCTTTGCACGTACACAAGAAAGCAGTTGTCAAACGAAAAAAGAGCAACGCAGTTTGCCGAACGCGTGTTCATACTTTCTCTCACTCTGGCCAACATTTGAATATTCATTAAATTTCACATACACTTTGTCATCACATGTTTACGACTGTTGAAACCAAATGAGAAACCACAGTGAAACCGTTTGCAAAGATAGCCGTTTAACCAAGCTGATTTCATAACTAACTGAATCCGTGGTGAAACATGAAGCAGCTGATTTTTTCAACATACTGAAAGACAGAAACAAGAACAACAATATGGTAGCTCTCACGTATAGTGTATATGAATTCAACAGCTCATAAAAAATAGACGTCAAACCGATTTTTGAAGGGGCGAATTCGAAGTGTCCTATCTCATTATCTGTATGTTGAATTGCAAACTAGTGTTGGGAATTATAGTTCACTACAGAGAGCGATCTACCTAGTTCAATCAGCTGTCGTGAACTAGTTCGTTCATATAGTTCACTCGGTCATTTAGTTCAGTGGTTCGTTCGCTCATTTAGTTCAGTACCTTTCGCGGTCATTTAGTTTTTAGTTCTTATAAGAGATAACGAGATGAGAAAATCGGTTTGATAGTTAATTGGCAATATCTAATACTGAATACATGATTAAATTATATATTGTTAGATTTTTAGTAACATTTTTTTTCATTCTTAATTTTTTTTTATAATAAAATATATAATTAACCTACATATAATATATACATATTTATCACAATATTAAGAAATTTGTGTTGAGTGTCTTACCATTATAAGGAGGTGTATTCTATCGTAATCGACGGAGGAAAATCCATTGTAAAGCTTACACTCACATAACTACCAAACGCTTGTTACATAAATTTTACTACTCATTACGGAAAACGAGCAATTACGAAAATTGTTTTGAAAAATTGCGCTTGTTTTATATAAATGAAAGAAAATTCGAGTACCTTTCCAAAACCAATGACATGTAGCTATCTGCTACAGTTCATGAGATATAGGTCTGAAATTCCAAACTTTAAAGACACATAACTCGGAAAAAAGACGAGAGCTACACTAACTGATATTGTTGTTGTGGTCCCAACAATAAACAAACAACAACGACAACAAAAATAACTAAAAAATCGGAGTTATGTCATTGTGCCTGAATTAGGCCAAGATTTCAAATAAATATTTCGTTTGAAAACAACCTCTGAAATTGATCTAACGAACTGAAACATACAGAAAACCTAACGAGCAGCTGAACTGAAACGAACTAACGAACTGCTCAACTAAAAGAACGAAAGACCTACTGAACTAGAAGACCTACTGAACTAGAAGACCGACAGAACTAAAAGACCGAGTGAACTAAAAGACCGACTGAACTAAAAGACCAAGTTAACTAAAAGAACGACTGAACTAAAAGAGCGACTGAACTAAAAGACCGAGTGAACTAAAAGAGCGATTGAACTAAAAGAACTAAGAACTGTGAACTAGATCTCATAGTTCACGCAAGTGATTCGTTCAATTGAACTAGTTCCTTCACGAACTACCCAACTCTATTGCAAACACAAACAGTCAAACGCTTTCCGTAGTATATATACATAATTAGAGTTGCTTTGTGCAATTATTTTCATGCATCCTCCTTTTTCCGGTATAAGTGCAGCTTTTTCACTCCAAGACATTAATACTTTTTTATTACACAACAACTCTGTTCTGTTTGTAGTTTGCACACATCGCCTGCAAACAGAGCAGAGATAATGAGATAGGACACTTCGAATTCGCCGCTTCAAAAATCGGTTGACGTCTATTTTGTATGAGCTGTTGAATTCACACTACATTCACGTACACTATACGTGAGAACTACCATATTGTTGTTCTTGTTTTCTGTCTTTCAGTATGTTGAAAAAATCAGCTGTTTCATGCTTCACCACGGACTCATTTAGTTATGAAATCAGCTTAGCTAGACGTCGTATCTTTTGAAATGGTTTCACTACTGGTATTTCGATACCATCGGTGGCTACACACTGTGGTTTCTCATTTGGTTTCAAAAGTCGTAAATACTTGATGGCAATGTGTGTGTGAAATTTATTGAATATCCAAATGTTGGCCAGAGTGTTAGAAAATATGAATACGCGTTTGGCAAACTACGTTGCTCTTCTTTCGTTTGACAACTGCTTACTTGTGTGCGTGCAAAAAAACTGAGAAGCAGCGTCTATCTTCGTTTTAAAAATTCTTTACACTCCATACCAGATTGTAAACTTTTATCTATCTTCCTCATCTCTCTCTCCATAAACTGAAACATTTTATCAAAAGATACTGTGTATAGCCAAGGCCATTGGCTTTTAAAAAATAAATTTCACCATATATAAACAAAGGTGGTGAAGTTTCGCAAACGTAAAATGGTAGGTGCGAACGGATGTTTGACACCCGAAATGCATCAACGATGTATAACAAAATTTAATTTGCTAAAATATTAGAAAACAAATCTAAAAATATAAATGCGACCATTCTGGAGTTATTAATCTTAATTTTTTTTGTAAAAATTTGAACAACTATGCAATGACAGCCAAAAATTAGCACAATGTCTACTTTATACCAATTAAATATGTGAAATAAATCAACAAATACTATGTAAAATCTGAAAGTATAGATTTATTATAATTATAAGGAACTGGTAGATACATCATGTATATAATGTGAGCATAAACAAAAGGTTAATATTTTAAATATATTTTTGACGTTTCGACAATTACACCCATTAAAATCAATATTGCATGCGTGCATGCGATACTGCGGCGAAGTACACTTCGTGCGGCGAAGTACACATGAGAGGACAAAGCACACGATTTTGTGTGGCGAAGTACACATGAGAGGACAGCGCACACGTTTTTTTGTCATAGGTTTAGTGAAATTTCAGCAAAATGCATGTGTGTTGAAACAGCGAATTCGAAGTGTCCTATCTCATTATCTCTGAAACAGAATATTTGCTCTGCCAACAGTTCACCCGTTTTCATTCTCTCACGGAACTGAGAGTTAACAGCTTTATACAGAAAACAAAAACAATGTGACTGTTTGATCGAACAACTGTTTGCAATGTAATATGGGCCTATGGAAATTTTGTTTCGAGGCGCCTGCACACTGGTTATAGCAATAATTTTTAATGTGAATGTTTGAAGTGAATTATTGTGTGAATTATTATTCCAATAATAAATAATGAAGTGAAGTACCGTATAAAACTACAACAACAAAAACGCAACAACAAAATCGGAGCGTTCGAGTAACATTCAACCTGTTTTAACTCTTCTTCATGCCACTTTTCAAGTTTGGCATTTTTACCGTGTGTCGTGACCCTAGTGATATCAGAAATGACGTAGATGCGCAGAACGAGACCACTTATCTTTGTTCACTTCTATGCTATCCCTTTCGCTCCACGGGCTCACAATTGTGAGCTTCAGAAATATTATCTGGAAATATGCATGTATAATCATGTCTGCTTAAAAATTTTCTACGTGTAAGTGAATTCAACACATTTTCATTTGTCGTCATACACAACACGTTGACGCTGTTACTGTGTGTATTATTCATATCTTAAAAGTGGTGTGCGCGCTCGGTACGCTTGTAGTTAAGTTTTAAAAAATATAAACTAAATCATTTCAAAATTTTTCTTAAATTTTTTTTGGTGGATCATTAACGCTAAAGGTAAGGTAATCTATTTATAATGCAATTAGGAGAAATTATGCAAAAAACAAATGTACTTAATGTTCACAATTGTGAGCTGAGGTTCTAAACAGTGCTAAAATATACATTCGTTTCAACTGTAAAATTTTTTTTAGGTGTTGAATTTTGTATTGGTGTTAAAGTTAAATTGTTCTTTGGAACAGAATGTCTCGTAAAGGTCTCACAGAAGAAAAGATTTTTAAAAGGCTGATGAGTGGTTACGATCTTGAAGATTAGGCGATGAAGGTAATGATGAAACTTTTGATGGTACCAGCAGAAGAAATCTCTGATTCAGATAGTTTCGATTCCGAAGATGAGATACCATTTGGTCAACATCCTCAGCTCACTGATAGAGAAAATGTATCTTTGACTTCAGGACTAAGTTCAGGCAAGAGACTGTTTCACTGGGTAAAAAAACCTTTTCAGGGAAATGCTCCATTTCCAATTCATGTTTTGGATGAGATACCGGTAAATCTGAAAACCGATTTCTCAGTACATATCAATGAAAAGTAAACTTAGGTTTTTTTTAACTTAGGTCTATTTTTTTAATCTTTGTTGTACACAACTTTTACATGGCATATTCCTAAAGCTCACAAATGTGAGCGTCCTTGCACATGGAGGTTTACTAATTTTCCAAATAAACTATTACGTAACAATTCACCTGAAGCTTAAGAAAGCAAGAAAAAGTTATATTCGGAGACAAAATTTGTTTCTTAATATCTCAGGAGCGAAAGGGCTATAAACCTTGGTTCTATATTATAAAAAAAGAGTTATATTTAAAGGTATAATATAATTATGAAGTATGTTTGCACATGTAAAACAAAATTAAAAAGACAATAGCCCAAAAATGTTTTGGTTATCTTAGACCAAATAATAAAATTAATTTAAGGAAAATTGGTTCTATATTATAGAAAAAAGAGTTACTTTTAAAGGTATATTATAATTATAAAGTATGTTTGCACATGTAAAACAAAATTAAAAAGACAATAGCCCAAAAATGTTTTGGTTATCTTAGACCACATTGAATATCTCAATATGTAGCTATAATAAAGACAGAAATTGAAAGGGCAAAGACGTAATTCGGAAACTGTCTGCCTAAAAAATTATGGTACAACTCGATTTTAGTAACCATTGACTTATTTTGTTGTTTTTTGTGAGAACAACAACCCCAAAAGGAGCGATCTCCTGGTTCCAGTTTAATAGCCCCTTGAACTGAATTTTAGGAACAAATTCAGAAAGCTGCCAAGTTGATTTTTTATTTTTTCACCATTATTTGGGACCGTTATAACCGGAAGTGGTCATGTTTTTCGGGGGCTGTTCAGCCATCTTGGAGTTATGACCGTTAAGTGGTCAAATAAGTGGTACTAATAAACATCACTTATCTCCTAAACCAATACAGCTAACGGAACAAGGTACTGTTTGAAAGGTATTGTGAGTACCTTTAATTTATGATATACTTTTTGTCAATAACATGGCTGTTAAGAAGTTCTATTGATTTTTGGAAAAGAGTTATTTTTGACTTTACAAAACCATACAAAATGCCCAATCGAGTTGTTTTTGGCGCTGCAATATACAGCACATTTTTTATAGCAATTTAAGATTTTTAGTACTTTTATTTACAATTGATTAATTTTCTTCCTAAGTCATATGCATAATTAAGACATGTAATTATGACAACACTAATTCGGATAAAGTGCGTTAAGTTAAATTCGCGTTTTTGATAGTTAAATTCGTAAATAGCGAAGACACAAACCACAAACACGAATTTCAAATTCGTGTTTTTCACAAATGCGTTGTTCACATCAAAGCAAATTTTGAATGCAAATTTTGATCAATTCAAAATATAACTTCGATATATGCTATACATCGTTGAAAAGAGCACGCCGAGAGCTTTCCAACGATATCGGTTTGATGCGTGCACTCGTAGAAATCTGGCGTCAGAAGTCACCTCAACATAGTCTATGCGCGATGCATATGAGAGCAAACTTTGAATGCAAATTTCGATCAATCCGAAATATAACTTCGATATGTGCTATACATCGTTGAAAAGAGGACGCCGAGAGCTTTCCAACGATATCGGTTTGATGCGTGCACTCGTAGAACTTTGGCGTCAGAGGTCACCTAAACTTAGCCTAGACGCGATGCATATCAAAGCAAACTTTGAATGCAAATTTCGATCAATTCAAAATATAACTTCGATATATGCTATACATCGTTGAAAAGAGCACGCCGAGAGCTTTCCAACGATATCGGTTTGATGCATGCACTCGTAGAAATCTGGCGTCAGAGGTCACCTCAACATAGTCTATGCGCGATGCATATGAGAGCAAATTTTGAATGCAAATTTCGATCAATCCGAAATATAACTTCGATATGTGCTATACATCGTTGAAAAGAGGACGCCGAGAGCTTTCCAACGATATCGGTTTGATGCGTGCACTCGTAGAACTTTGGCGTCAGAGGTCACCAAAACTTAGCCTAGACGCGATGCATATCAAAGCAAACTTTGAATGCAAATTTCGATCAATCCAAAATATAACTTCGATATATGCTATACATCGTTCAAAAGAGGACGCCGAGAGCTTTCCAACAATATCGGTTTGATGCGTGCACTCGTAGAACTTTGGCGTCAGAGGTCACCTAAACTTAGCCCAGACGCGATGCATATCAAAGCAAACTTTGAATGCAAATTTCGATCAATCCAAAATATAACTTCGATATATGCTATACATCGTTGAAAAGAGGACGCCGAGAGCTTTCCAACGATATCGCTTTGATATGCATCGCGTGTAGGCTAAGTTTAGGTGACCTCTGACGCCAGATTTCTACGAGTGCACGCATCAAACCGATATCGTTGGAAAGCTCTCGGCGTCCTCTTTTCAACGATGTATAGCATATATCAAAGTTATATTTAGGATTGATCGAAATTTGCATTCAAAGTTTGCTCTGATATGCATCGCGCATAGACTATGTTTAGGTGACCTCTGACGCCAGATTTCTACGAGTGCACGCATCAAACCGATATCGTTGGAAAGCTCTCGGCGTCCTCTTTTCAACAATGTATAGCATATATCGAAGTTATATTTCGGAGTGATCGAAATTTGCATTCAAAGTTTGCTCTGATATGCATCGCGCATAGACTATGTTTAGGTGACCTCTGACGCCAGATTTCTACGAGTGCACGCATCAAACCGATATCGTTGGAAAGCTCTCGGTGTCCTCTTTTCAACGATGTATAGCATATAATGAAGTTATATTTCAGATTGATCGAAATTTGCATTCAATATTTGCTCTGATGTGAACAACGCATTTATGAAAAACACGAATTTGAAATTCGTGTTTGTGGTTTGTGTCTTCGCTATTTACGAATTGAACTATCAAAAACGCGAATTTAACTTCACGCACTTATTCGGATATTACACTACGAACATTGTTCGAAATAACTGCAAAATTGTTTTTGCTTTCTGTACAAAGCTGTACAGAGTTGAGTTCATCCAGAGAGGATGAACTTTTGGGAAGCAAAACAAAATGTTTGTGGTCGACGACAACAAACTTCAATTAAAACGATGTTCTAGTGTGTTGAAACAAAATAGTACTAGCGTTTAGGATTAAAATAACAGCACTTTTATTGATAAAAGGTACTTCATAATAAGAAAAGAATACACAAAGCAACTCCGTAACTTTGCTTTGTATTTGTAAATATTGATATTTATTTACTCCATGTGTAATTGCAATTCGGAGCAAAATTATGAGAGAGCAGAAATGGTTCATCGACGAAAAACAATGTTCAGAGTGTAATATCCACATAAGAAAGTAGTGGTGTTCTTGGGATCCTTAGCTTTCGTCGGAAATTTATTTCACCATGATCGGTGCAGGAATTTAGGAGAATGCGATCTTTGAAAAGTAACTGTATTACCTAAATAAGTGCGTCTTGCGTTGCGTTTATTAATGCGCCTTAGAAACGACTTTGCGCTATACCGAAATAACAGCGATGCGTCTACATATGTTCTAACAAAAAGTTTTGGCACATTCACACGACATGAACATTTTTTTGACATCTGCTGCCAACTTTACTTCGTAGCACATGGCAAAATTGGAAATTCGAAGTGGTCTCCGTAAGTGCGTTTCTTATTTCAGCCACTTCCATTAGATTGCGTGTTTCAATTTCATTTTGACAGAAACGCAACGCACGACGCACTTATTTAGGTACCACAGTAAGGCGTAACTGATGTAATACAAAAGTAAGCATAACATATTATATATCGTTTTAAAGGTAAAAGCACGAGCTTTCGATAAATAGTAATTTGTTTTATACCTTAATGTATCCGTGTGGCAGAAAACAAGGTCAAACTTTTTTTTCAAGGTCAAACTGTCAGTTTTCCATAAATTAATATAACTCCTTAACCGCCACGTTATGGACAAAAATATATAAATATATTATACATATACAGCCTTATTTATTAGATTTCGATAAACAGTCGTTAAGCAATTGTTTAATTACACACTGCGTAAGGAATTACACAACGTTGCTTAAGTTTTTATTTATAATTAAATTTTATGTGTGTGTCAAATAAACAAGGTTTGTGGATAAAAAGGTTCAGAAATCCACTAAAACTATTACAAAAAGACGTTCTCTATTACTTTTTTGATATGTAAATAAAAAATTTTACGTTTGTAAATTTCATTTGAAAAGATATAACGCGACTTAAAGTTTTTTTTGAAAATTGTTATTTGAACACAAAAATTATTTGAATTTTGATATGCCACTTTACGCAGGCTTTAAGCGCAAATTTTTGTGTTTAAATTACACAGCCTTTAAACAACGTTGCGTAAAATAAATAAGGCTGTTACTATATGAGCTGTTATTTTTGAAAGTGGTATAGTCCAATTAAAAAAAAAAAAATTTAAAAAAATTAGAGAATAGTAATTTTTGTGATATACGACACATTCTTTCCGTATTTATAATTATACATTCAATGGAGTACGATTGTTTTATAAAGTCAAGAAGAGAATTACCGGCACCGACTAAAACAGAGGTGCCCAAGAGCAAGTATTCGACTACTCAATTGTTTACATGTCGTGTGAATGTGTTAAAACTTTTTGTTAGAACATATTTAGACGCAACGCTGTTATTTCGGTATAACGCAACGTCATTTCTAAGTTGCATTAATAAACGCAACGCAAGACGCACTTATTTAGGTAATACAGTTATTTTTCAAAGATCGCATTCTCCTAAATTCCTGCACCGATCATGGTGAAATAAATTTCTGAAGAAAGCTAAGGATCCCAAGAACACCAATACTTTCTTATGCGGATATTACACTATGAACATTGTTTTTCGTCGATGAACCATTTCTCTTACAAAATTTTGTTCAGAATTGTGATTACATATAGAGCAAACAAATATCAATATTTACAAATACAAAGCAAAGTCACGGAGTTGCTTTGTGATCTTTTTTCGGAACAAATGCAGAACAGCTGTCAAGCTCAGATTTTTTTTTACCGTTATTTGAGACCGTTATAACCGGAAATGGCCATGTTTTTTCGGGGGCTGATTTTGAAGGTCAAATAAATGGTACTAATAAAAGACTCATATCTCATACACTAAGTGAACTAGCGGAACAAACGAAGTACTGTTGGAAAGGTATTTTTAATACCTTTCATTTATGCCACATACTTTTTTGCCATATGATGGCAGTTACGGAGTTATATTGATTTTTAGAAAAATGTGACAAGTTGACCTCGAAACAACAATATCTTTTTTCCAAACGGACACATTAAGGTATAAAAAAAAATTACAGCTATTTATTATTATTATTATTATATGAAGACGGGCGAGCTAACACAGCCCTGATACTGCGGCACATTTGGCTTATTGTATCATCCCTCTATTGTTAGAGTGGTTGTTCCACCCTAGTTTTTCTTATGAATGTCATAAGTTTTGAATGGCTTAGCTTAGCCAGCTCTGAGTGCTCCACTATCTCTTTCCCGAAGACTAACCTTCTAGTACTATGAAAGGCCGGGCACTCAGAGATTAAGTGTAGGAACGATTCAATGGACTCCATGCAGAATCTGCATTGAGCCTCACTTGACAACATCATCTTATTCAGATGATGTCTCAAGTTGCAGTGTCCCGTGATGAATCCTACCAGGGTCTTTATACACTTCTTGTCCATATTCAAGAGGGATTTAGAGCCTGGCAGGGAGTATTGTGGTAGGAACAGTTTTGTGCATCTCTGTCCTATGGTTTAGGCCCAGTAGTTGTTTGCCTCCGCTAGTGCCCATTTTTGCATTGCTTGTTTAAACAGGGATTTGCTTATTCCAAATGACGGCTCTGGTCCAACAAAGGCCTCAGCCGACCCAGACTTGGCCAGTCTGTCAGCCTCTTCATTTCCGTCAAAACCCCTGTGCGCCGGTATCCAATGTAAGTTCACCCGGTTCCTCTTAGCTAGTTCGGAAAGGATGGTCACCGTTTCCAGTACCAGCTTTGATGTGATCACATAAGAGTCCAGAGCTTTTAGTGCAGCCTGGCTATCTGTGTAGATTACTATTTTTTTCTTTCGTGTGTGTTTGCAGGTTAAGAGCCGAACACACTCGTTAATAGCCAGGATTTCAGCTTGAAAGACAGACGTTAGCTTGGACAGACTCACCGTGTGACCCGTCTTACTCGAGGCGTCGAAAACACCGAATCCTGTGCCCTCGTCTGTCTTGGAGCCATCAGTGTAGCATACATAGTCGTACGATGCTACCTGGTGACTGTCTGTTTCCCAGGTCGATCTGGCTGGTATTACAGTTTTTACATTTTTCTGGAAGCGATATACTGGTAGAGTTTCATCTAAGAGCATTCCAAACTCTTCAGTCTGCTCCAGAGTTTTGAGGATTGATAAGTGGCCTTTGAGATGCCTTGGCCCAATTAACAATCCATGGTGGTACAGGCGATGCATGCTCAGCCTTGCAGCCATCTGTACGTGTATGTGTAGTGGGACCAGGCCTAGTATGATGTTTAGGCTGGCCGTTGGTGTGGATCGAATGCACCCCGTCATGCAGACGGCTACTAGTCTTTACACTCTTTCCAACCTTCGTATTGTGGACAGTTCCTTCGTTTTCGTCCACCATACTAATGCCGCATACGTCACCACCGGTCTCACTATCAAGTGGTAAAGCTTTAGAATTGATTTGGGTTTAATCCCCCAATTCATTCCGCATATCCTCCTACAAATCCACTGGGTAGCCTTGTTTATTATGCGATCCATAAGTGGGTTCCATGACAGTTTACTGTCAAGGATCACAGCTAGGTACTTCGCACTCTTGGAGAAAGATATTGTTTCTCCATATAGATGAGGTTCTTTTAGACCGACCAACTTCCGTCTATAAGTGAAAGGCACAATAACTGTCTTTTTCGGGTTAACAGAGAGTTGAGCTTTATTACACCATCTCTGTACTTCAATTAGTGCTCTCTGAAGGATCTCCGACACGGTTTCCTCGAACCTCCCTCTGACGATGACTGCTATGTCGTCTGCATACCCAATGGCGTGGATTCCCAACGACTTTAACGTTTTAAGGAGGTCATCCACAACCATTGACCATAACAGGGGGCAGAGCACTCCACCTTGTGGGCAACCCACCGTGGTCGTCGCTGATAGGGTCACATCGTCGATTTCCGACTTTATGATCCTGCCGCGGAGCATGATTTCCTTGGATGATATTGCTCCTTCAATTTTCGTCACCACTTCATTTAGCGCCGTCTCCGTAGATTTCCCTTTGGCATAAGCGTGTTGCTCATTAGATAGGGGCTTAAATCGTAGTATATCAATTCTGATAAACTTATCGACTAATTTCTCTAGTCCTTTTAGAACAAAGGACATTAGGCTTATTGGGCGGAAGGATTTCGGGTTGTGCCCGTCATTCCTGCCTGGTTTGGGTAAGTACCTAACTAATACTGTTCTCCAAGCTGATGGGATGTGACCATAAGCGAGACTACAGCTATAGATTTGTGTAAGATTGGTGCCAAAGGTTGTGCTCCATATTGTAGCAGTGCTGGGAAGATGCCATCTTCTCCTGGCGATTTAAACGGCTTGAAGGAAGCGATGGCCCACCTTACTGCGTGTCTGCTGCAGATTCGATTCCCTACTGTCCAATCCTCTCTGGATGGTTGACTAACCCGCCCTCCAGTAGAGTGATTGGGCTGTTTCAGGATAACTGAATTCGGAAAATGCGTGCTGAGCAGAGTTTCCAGGCTCTCTCTCTTGTCGAGAGTAAAGCCGCCACCATTTTTGGACAGTGTGCCAATCGGGGTGGTTTTATCATTAGCCAGAATCTTTATCAGACGACATCCCGACTGGACATCTGAAATTTTGTCACAGTACTGTCTGAAAGATTCCCTCTTGGCTTTTCTTATCTCCTTATTGTATTCAGTTAGGGCTGCCGATCGTTGTTTCCAACTAGGCCAATCGTTGTTTCGTTTGGCCCTATTAAACAGCTTCCTAACTTTCTTCCTTAAGTTTGCTAAATGCCACCATGGTGTTTTTCTGTTTGTACTCTTGGTTTTGAGCGGGCAGTTGTCCTCATAGGCTCCAATTGCAAGCTCCAATTTGTTTACGGTGTCGACTCTAGAAGGTATTATATCGACGACTAGATCACTTAACTGTTCGCTGTACGCCTCCCAGTTTGTATTCTTTTTCTGTCGATATGAGGTTACTCTTACTCCACTGACATGGCTGAGCTCAAACCGAATTTGTCGATGATCAGACATAGACGGCTCGTCTGACACCAGCCAGTTGTGTACTAGGTTAGAGTGGGTGTTGGAGGTTAGTGTCAAGTCAAGCACTTCTCTCCTATTTATTGTTATAAAGGTCGGTCTGTTTCCTCTATTACATATTCTAAACTATAAGAGTTAATAAATTCTAGAAGTGACTCACCCCTGCTGTTAACGTCGGTGCTACCCCAGATAGTGTGGTGGGCGTTGGCATCGCAGCCAAGAACGACGTCCGTCTTGATTTTCCTGCCGTATTCCACCAACTTCACCACTTCGTCAGGGGGGCAATCAGGATTGTCACCAGCGAAGTACGCTGATTCCACGATCACCTCCCTGGATCCGATCCTCACCTTTGCTGCAGTCAAGTCCATCGTTAGGAATTCTATCAAAGGAAAGAAGTTAATATTATTGTTAGAGAGAGACCGAGGATTCTCCCCGTCGTGTAGGTCCATGGTTCCTGCACGAGTGCCACGTCCAGCTGGTTGCTGGACATGTTATGTGCCAGTACAGCGGTTGCTGCCTTGGCATGATGAAGGTTGACTTGTACAACCTTCATCTTGGAGGTCTGTTGGTAGCGTGTGCCCACCCTTTTCCACCCCGTCCCCTTCCGCGCTCCGAACGTCTCTGGTTGGGGTCTTCTTGGGGTCACCAAGTCCACCCCTCCAGGACAGCCTTTGGGACAGTTTTGTCGGTCCCGTTCTGGATGGTGGAACGCCACCAGATCTAAATGAGGCGGACGTGCCTGCCCTTTCATCCATAACTGCTTTTGCCAGATGTGGCCGATTTGCCGCCGTGGGCCCCAGGGAGGGGTGCGAGGAAGGACTGACCTTCTTCGTTTCCCTGCCCTTTTCGGCTCCAGCGGTCCCAAGGGAGGGATTAGAGGAAGGATAATCCTTCCACACCTCCCCTCTTTTACCGGCTGCAGTTGTCTCCGAAGGTCTCTTTCTAAAGTTGAACGATACCCTCCCCAAGTTGAAGTAGGGGAGGCAGTCCAACTCTCGAACGGCATTAGCTGAGCTCTCATCCATAGCGATGGTGAGAGTCAGGCCGCCCTCGCTTGCCGTCGTGCGGAGGATCTTCCATTCCTTGGTCGGCAGCACCCGATTTTGCACGTTGAGGATTCGCATGATCTCCTCCGCATTGGCTCTTTTACCAGGAAAGTGCGCTGTAGCCACGTGTGGTTTTGGGAGATCATCACCCTCCATCACACGCAGCTTAGCACCAGTCCATGGTTCAAGAGCCAACGCGGTCCCGACCAGCCAATCCCTAGTGGTCGCGTCAGCGCACCTCACGACCAGCCATCCTGGTTTGAAGGAGCAGCCAAGAAATCTATATTGGGGCCCATCAGCTGGAGCCTTGTGTAGCTCTTCGATGATGGCCTCCTCCACAGATTTCTGCTGTTCGCCACTAAGAATACTGGTCGGGAAGTCCAGTGGCACGATTCCAACCGACAGAGCAGCAGCAACCTCTGCATAGGAACGTTTGGCCGGTTCTTTTTACTGGGTTCCGCCGGGCTGTCACCGTCGGAGCGTTTCCTCTTGTTTCCTCGGTTTCAGTATTGTCGGAAGGTTCCTCTAAGACTTTGCTCAGTGCATCCTTATATGGCGTACCATCCGCCATAAGAGCACGGAGCTTCTTCCGCTGAGCTGTTCTCAAACGTTGCCGTTTGATACTAAGCCTGCCGACGTCCAACTCCTTAACAGTTTCATCGTCAGAGGCAATGACGCTTCTGGCGTTGTCGTCTGTTAGGGTGGCATCGGCAGATGTGACGGATGAGTCGTCACTGCATAAGTCTGCAGGACGTGTGTACCGTTCTGCAGTTTCAGCCCCCACGGAACGTACTATCCGTTCCGCGGCGGTGAGGTTTTCATCCAAAGGCTGATTGAAGGGTACAGGTGTACTCTGTTCGCCTTCGTTAGTTAGGTTTTGGTCTGTATTTATTGTATCCATTTGATTCGCACGAGTACAGGGGAAGAGAGGTCGATCCACGCAGAGCACCTGTTGCGTGGACAAGGCTGGTTAAAAGCGGAGGTATCCGCAGTCCGCGCTTGGCGACTGGGCTATTTAGGGGTCCTCAGCCTGGTCGGTCATCGGCACGGTACGGTTAACACCTTGACCCAACCCCTGGTTGAATTTTTGTTTTCGGTTTCTCACCAGGGAACCAATCAGTTCCGTGGGTCTTTGATCCTACTTAAGCCCTCCCACCACGACAAGGTAAACAACCGAGAGAGGGAAAATTACAGCTATGGAAAGCTTGTTCTTTTACCTTTAAAATGGTATATAAGATGTTATACTTACTATTTTAGTACTTTTTACATTACTTTAGCTTTACTTTTCAAAATTTCAATTACAATTTTGCCTGTGCCGCTCTAATGGAAAAAAATTTTTATGAAAAATCGCAAATTTTTCAATTTCAAAAGTTTTTTATTCAAACGTTCTTTCTGTGTTTACACTTGTTTGTTTAAGAAAAGTAAAGCTAAAGTAATGTATTACAATAGTACCTATAATATATTATATACCATTTTAAAGGTAAAAGAACAAGCTTTCCATAACTTTAATTTGTTTTATACCTTAATGTGTCCGTTTGGAAGAAAAAAATTGTTGTTTCAAGGTCAACTTGTCACATTTTTCTAAAAATCAATATAGAAAAATCAATATATGGCCTTCACAGACATATTATGGACAAAAATGTGTATTACATAAATGAAAGGTATTAAACATACCTTTCCAACAGTACTTCGCTAGTTCAACAAGCAACAGCAACAACTCACGGCAACAAGAAATTCCATGGCGTTAATTATAATGACTTGGCAACGTTGGTCAGCAACAAAAATTTTATGTCAAATTCTTAATGGTGGGTGTCACACTAGGCCACTTGAGGCAGCCTTAGAAAACCTTCAACTGTTTTTTACATTTACGTCAGCATTCTTTTTTAGAGGAATTTCCATGTTGTAAAAATGAACATGTTGAATGGATTCACAGCAGAATTGCAACCTTTTTCTGCATCTTGATTTTTATTTACAATTCTAAGGGCCAGTTTTTCAGTGCTCGTTTAAATGCCGTTTAACGTTGGTCAGCAACAAAAATTTCATATGTCAAATTCTTAATGGTGGGTGTCACACTAGGCCACTTGAGGCCGCCTTAGAAAACCTTCAACTGTTTTTTACATTTACGCCAGCATCCTTTTTTAGAGGAATTTCCATGTTGTAAAAATGAACATGTTGAAAGGATTGACAGCAGAATTGCAACCTTTTTCTGCATCTTGATTTTTAGTTATAATTCTAAGGGCCAGTTTTTCAGTGCTCGTTTAACGACGTTTAGTTAAACGTCAAATAAAACTTAACTGAGATTTGGGTTTCACAGCGCGAGTTTAACCTATCTATGTTAAACGTATCTTATCTATATTTCATAACGAATTTATCTAAATGCAACGAGTATTTAGCGTATACTCGTTACTATAAGTTGATGTTTCAACCTATTTCGGCAGCATCTGTCAATATATTCATTTTTACAAAGGGAACAGCTGTTCTGGTTAAACGCAGTTTAACCGAGAAACGACGATAACCGAGCACTGAAAAACTGGCCCTAAGAAATGTATTCTTTCTTTCCAGTAGTTTTTAGGAATTGATAAATATTTTGAGTAATTTTTCTTCAATAAGAATACGGAACATTTACTCATTTCAGAAATAAATTGCTTGTAATAATAATAATAAAAATAAAAAAACGTTAAATATTAACTTAAATAACTTGGCGTTAAGATGGCTAGTGTGACACCCCCACAGTGCAAATTGTCAAATTTTACATGACAGAATGTAAACAAACACGCCAAAGAAGAAGAAGAATGATTTCGTTTCTGACAAAATTAGAATTAGCCCGAATTGGCATACGAGTGCTGGATCGATATCTTCTTACGCATATTCGCTTGCATTGTTAGTGCAAAATAACAGAAACACAGTCGATCTTCCGCTCCGAGAAAAAATTACACATTGACTCACAAAGTCATGCATAGTAGATCCGAATAATGAGAGAAAGACGCAAAGCAAAAATTAAAACACTGCGTGCTCTCTGCTTATTGATTCATTTCGCACTCATTGCGCTTCTTCGTTTCCCTAGCGGATCGACTGCTTCCATGTAGCCGATGAGTACATTTGGCTGATTCGGCCTCTTGTTATTCTTTCCCTATGGTTGAGCACAATCGGAGCAACAGGATACAGCAACGCTTCCAGGCAACAAGAATTTCCATGGCGTTAATTATAAAGGCTGGACAACTGTTGCTCAGCAACAAAAATTTCATATGTCAAATTCTTAATGGTGGGTGTCACACTAGGCCACTTGAGGCCGCCTTAGAAAAACTTCAACTTTTTTTTACATTTTCGCCAGCATCCTTTTTAGAGGAATTTCCATTTTTTCTTAAATAGGAATGCCGCATATTTTCATATTTCAGAAATAAATTGCTTGTAATAATAATAATAAAAATTGCGTTAAATATTAACTTAAATAAATTGGCGTTAAGATGCCTAGTGTGACGCCCCCCCCCCCACGCAAATTGTTGAATTTTGCATGACAGAATGCAAACAAACACACCGAAGAAGAACAAGAATGATTCTGTTGATGTCAAAATTAGAAATTATGCCGGACACAAGATACAAAATGGAAAGCAAACCAGAGAAACAAACTGGAAAGCAAACTTATTTCTCGATCTCCATAAGAGCCCATGTAAATTTGACAGCTAAAAATGTATCTTGTATCCAGTTGCTCCGATTGTGTTCAACGCTATAAGGCCCAACCATGCAATGCATATGCATGCTATGCATGAAAAGAGAGAAACTACGAATACACTGAATCCCATTTGCGCACCCATACCAGAGATAATGAGATAGGACACTTCGAATTCGCTGTTTCAACACACATGCATTTTGCTGAAATTTCACTAAACCTATGATAAAAAAACGTGTGCGCTGTCCTCTCATGTGTACTTCGCCACACAAAATCGTGTGCTTTGTCCTCTCATGTGTACTTCGCCGCACGAAGTGTACTTCGCCGCAGTATCGCATGCACGCATGTAATATTGATTTTAATGGGTGTTTTTTCGAAACGTCAAAAATATATTTAAGAAATTAAACTTTTGTTTATGCTCACATTATATACATGATATATCTACCAGTTCCTTATAATTATAATAAATCTATACTTTCAGATTTTACATAGTATTTGTTGATTTATTTCACACATTTAATTGGTATAACGTAGGCGTTGTGCTAATTTTTGGCTGTCAATGCATAGTTGTTCGAATTTTCACAAAAAAAAATTGAGATTAATAACTCCAGAATGGTCACATTTATATTTTTTCATTTGTTTTCTAATATTTGTGCAAATTAAGTATTGTTATACATCGTTAGATGCACTTGGGGGGTCAAACATCCGTTGGCACCTACCATTTTAGGTTTGGGAAACTTCACCACCTTTGGTTATATATGGTGAAATTTATATTTTAAAAACCAATGGCCTTGTCTATACGCAGTATCTTTTGAAACGGTTTCACTCAATTCGTGTGAGAGAGATGAGGAAGAAAGAGAAAAGTCTATACTCTGGTATCGAGTGTAAAGAATTTTTGAAACGAAAATAGACCCTGGTTCTCAGTTTCTTTGCACGCACAGCAGTTGTCAAACGAAAGAAGAGCAACGTAGTTTGCCGAAAGCGTGTTCATATTTTCTCTCACTCTGGCCAACGTTTGGATATTCAGTAAATTTCACAAACACTTTGGCATCACATATTTACGACTTTTGAAACCAAATGAGAAACCAGTGTGTGTAGCCACCAATGGTATCGATATACCAGTAGTGAATTCGTTTCAAAAGTTACTGCGTCTAGCCAAGCTGATTTCATAACTAAATGAGTCCGTGGTGAAACATGAAACAGCTGATTTTTTCAACATACTGAAAGACAGAAAACAAGAACAACAACATGGTAGCGCTCACGTATAGTGTACATGAATTCAACAGCTCATAAAAAATAGACGTCAAACCGATTTTTTAAGCGGCGAATTCGAAGTGTCCTATCTCATTATCTCTGCCCATACTATGCACATGCATAGTTTCGTTAAGTTCGTTCTCTCTCTTCTTGCATAGCGTGAATAAGAGTATGCGGTCTGGACCGTACTTTCCGTAACAAGCAACGAAAAAAGAGTTACCATCTCATACGTATTTGCAACTTAAATTTTTGCAACCTAAAATTTTATTAATTTTATTTAGTGTTTTCCTATTGAAAAGTCCCAGAAAAGTACTAAAAGTTATAAAAATAATACTACATGATTTTCTTTAAACTTTTTAATTATTATTATTATTATTATTATTATGCAGTAATTAATTACTACACAAATAGGACAGTACTGGCAACTAAGGCCATCGACTGATAAGGGGATAGATAGGTAGAGAGAGAGAAAGATAACAGACACTATTTAAACATCCGTGCGTATGGGGATTCGAACCACCGTCCTCAAGGTTGAAGGGCAAGTGCGTTACCTTCCACGCCATCGAGGACCGCAGTTTTTAATTAATTTTATGCAACATTAAGTAATTTCTTCAGTTTTGAGGACGCGTACTACGCGATTCTCAACTATTCATGTGAGGCTGGGCAACCCTTAAAAGCAGAGGAAAACATATGTGATGGTTTTCTGGATCATGAAACAGCTGTTTTATTTGCTTTCAATTTCATGCAATGCTTGGTCGTTCTACTGATGCATGGAATGAATAGCTTGCTTTTCGTTGACTTCTCTCACAAAACTTAACATGCATATGCATTGCATGGTTGGGCCTATACATTGAGAGCGTTAACGAAAGCTCGTCATTAGCTTCCGAGTCATCGACGAGATAGGACGGTATGCCGTGTTTCTTGATTTTGCTACACCCAAAAAATTATCGTTGTTTGTCTTTGTGACAAAGTTTATATGAATTTTCCCTTTATATTATATATATTATAAAATATTCCATATACATTACTCATTAAAAGTTAATTTCCGATCTTATGCTCTCAATCGCAATGTACTGCAATAATCCAAATATGTAGCGTACAAACAAACAAAAATCCAAAAATATTAATGGTTTGTGTTTCAGGGTATATATTTTTCTCAGTGCTCAGTGAAAAAGTTTCCAACACACACTCAAAATGTGATAGTGTACCAAAGACTACAAGACTGGAAAATCTTTTTTCGCTTTGAATGTGTTGGTGAAATCAGGCTTGGGTGTAGTAGATTACAAAAACAAAACGCATGTATTTTTGACAGTTCGGGAACGAATTTTGACAGTTCGGAAATTGTTTACAAAATATTTTGAGAGAGGAATGCAACTCTTGTTCTTCTTCATAACAATAAGCCAGAACTATGATTTTTCAAATACGTAAAATAAACCAAGGAGATAGTTTTAAAACCAACGCATGCTTCTAGAAATGTATATGTAACCTTTTTTAAGTCATATAGTTACACAATATTGAACACTTTGCAAGTAAAACAAAGTTAAAATTCATAAAAATTGCTCATTTCACAAATTTAGTCAGCTGTTTTTAACCTACCACACGTATTTTTAGCCGAAAGAGATGCCAACACATACAACCTGTTTTGTTGGATAAGAATCCGTGATTTAATTTAATATTTACTTATTGCAATTTTAGTACTTTTGTTCTTTAATTTAAATGAATTTTAATTTAAATGCATGAATTGTAAATTTATTTGTGTTTATCTTATTTTAATTTAAATAAATGAATTGTAAATTTTTTTTTGTTAACTCATTTTAATTTAAATAAAAGAAAAATTAAAAAAACAAATAAGTTTCTATTACTTTTTAATATTTCCAAATCGCTAAATCGTCAAAACCGCGCAAATTCTTAAATGCATAGTAATTTTTCTATTAATGTTTAGTTAAAAGCCAAACAAATAATAAATAATAAAACGGTGTGGTTGGTATCTCTGTCACTAACTCACCCCGTTATTTTGTGACGGTTTGGTAACAAACCAAAACGGTTTACCTTTTCAGTTATCTTGCTTTATAATAGCCTGTTTTAGCTTGTAACAAGTCGACAATTTCACCATAAAATTCACATACACTGTATGTGAACACGCGGACGGACATTTTTTTGATCTCTTTCACGAAATAAGAGGAGTTTCCAGTCTTGTAGTCTTTGTAGTGTACGTTTGGACATCGCTGCTATAAAATGTTATCACAAAAATATTTTTTTTTAAAGTGGAATAAGTCCATTTCTAATAATTATAATTAAAACAACTTTGGCTTAAATTATTGTCTTCCCGAAAAGGCCCAGCGAATTGTTGTTTTTGTTGTTGTTGTTGTTTGTGATGGAGACACCAAAAACAACAAAAACATCCGTCGCTCTCCCCTACTTTCAAAGTTATAGCCCTTTGAAATTTGAAATTAGTGTCCCTACATCTTCTAAACTATAGAAGATATCGCTTAAAGATATATACCGTTAGAAACGTACGTTAAATATTTTTCATTTATGTAAAGTAAGATTTTATCGAAAAATGCATATTTTTGGAGAGATCAGTATTTTAGGAGAAAACTAAGAAAATGAAAAATTGTTATGAAAAATCGCGCGATTTTGTGGACTAAAATTGGCCACAAAACACTATTCTGTTGCGTAGCCGCTGTTTGACATACTGAGGGTTATAATCAAAAAGCGCGGCCGTAGGCTGAAGGCCGAAGGACGCATACACGCCCTAAAATAAACATAATGACCTTTAGTTCGTCATTTTCCGTACAATTATGTGGGTTAATGACATGTTTTACTTTATGTCTGGGGCGGAAATAGTAAAAATAAAATCGCGTTTTCTCCAAAAATATGCATTTTATGGTAAAATCTTACTTTACATAAATGAAAGGTATTTAACTTACGTTTCTAACGGTATATATCTATACCGGATATCTTCTATAGTTTAGAAGATATAGGGATACTAATTTCAAATTTCAAAGGGCTATAACTTTGAAAGTAGGGGAGAGCGACGGATGTTTTTGTTGTTTTTGGTGTCTCCATCACAAACAACAACAAAAACAACAATTCGCTGGATATACTGTTCAAGACTACATATTACAATGCCATGAAAACTTGCGATAAAAATAGCTTAAGTTTGTATGAAATGAGAAAAGAAGATCGACCAAATATTTTGAAGAGACAATATTAAACAGGAAAAACAATACGGACGACGCAATTATACAGTGGCTATAAATATGCTGGATGAGGTTAAAACGGATAAACCGACCAAAATTTTTACTAAACTAGTATAGAAGAAACTGCTCCATTTAAAACAATTTTTTTATTTGGAAAACAAGGAAGACAAAACCTCAGAAAAATTACTATGTTGCAAGAGAGAAATACGATATAATGAGTTTGCTGCCTTAAGCGAATTTCGCACAGTACGATTTGTTGTACAACATGCTGCTCTCAGAAATCGTACGATAAATAACGGAACTGCATTTTCGAGCGTTCACATGTTCAAGAAAGTTGTACGATTTCATTTTTACGTTGCTGTCGACTGATAAACATCAACGAAATGGACAACGCAATTCTGGCAGCCATAATAATTGAGGTTAATGAAAGAGACGAGGAGAGAAAAGCAAAGAGAAGAAAAAGATTATGAATCAATATATATATATATAAATATATTATGGGGAATATATCCTCTGCGACAGAACCGGATTTCTCACTGCACACTATTTTTTTATACCCTACACACGAAGTGATGAGGATATATTCACTTACTGCTTCGGTTTGTAACGCATTAAAGGAGGCGTGACAGGTATAGAAAAGTATATATATTCTTGATCAGCATGACCTCCTGATTGGATTTAGCCATGTCCTTCCGTCTGTCTGTGGATATCACGATTGCAAGAGAACGATTAGAGATATCTTCATCAAACTTTGCACGAATATTGTCTATCATTAGAAACTCATCGGTATTAAAAATGGGGAAAATCGGACCATTACCACGCCTACTTTTTATAGTGAATATAAATTCATGCATGGTTATAGCTTAATTTCCAAGCTTGTAGACCGAATTTGCGGTGGAAATTGCAAAACAGACTACCACAAATTGGCGTGGTTCGCCCACTAATTTAATAAAATTCGATTACAGGAGAACGAATAGAATTATTTTCATCAAATTTGGCACTAATATTGTCTTTCATCACAGGCTATTTGAGATTGAAAAGGAAAAAAATTAGACCATTGCCACGCCTAATTTCTAATTAAGTGTGTAGGGTATATGAACTTCGGCCAGGCCGAAGTTAACACTCTGGTTTAGTTGTCTTCTATAGCATGTTCTAAAGTTGTTAATTTGTTTTTTAAAACGGCCAAAGTCGCACTTTTATCGATTTCTCTATATTTCAAGGGAAGACATTCATAAGCTTTGTCTTTCAAATGTTTCCTTTTATATTTATCACTCTTCACTTTCCATAGTTCTGGGAAATGTTTGTAGAGGTTAAAAAACTCCTTCCAAAAATCCGTATTCATGTCGTCCGAACACTTCGAGCACATTTTTCAAATGTCGTGTCGTTTTGCCTGCGTTCACACGATCAAGCAAGTCGTCGAGCAGAGGAAGTTGGATGTCAAAAATCAAAATACTTTTGATTTTCATACGACTTGACCTTCAACTTGTAGTATGAAGCTCCACACATACTACTAGTCGTCAAGCATCACCAAGTTGTACAACAAATCGTACTATGTGAAAGCCGCTTTACATACCACCTATTTACCATGAACCATACATATTTATTTTGCTAACTGTGAAGGAGAAATACGTTTAAAATAATTTTTTTATATTTAGTTATCTTGACAAAGGAATTTACATTTTATTTATATCGTCTTTTTAATATGACTGAAATTAATGATTAATAAACTTGGTGATTCATGTGTTTAAATGTCTTAATTTTAATTAGAACTTATTAAATTAAAAAATCCATTTCAGTAAAGCTGATGTCTGTACAAATATGGACTTAATTTTATTTCTTATGATATGTTATTTTTGAAAGTGGTATAAGTCCATTTGGAGCTAAAAAATCCTTTATTTCTTCAATTATTTTTAATAATTATTATATTATTAATTATATTTTTATATTATATTATTTATATATTTATATTATATTATTATATTTTTAATATAATTAATTATTAATTCATAATAAAATTTAAAAGATGTATAGTGTTAAAAACATCACTCGAATTGATAAACGTTTGCCAATATTTTTAAATTAATTCGAATGCTAACCTTAAATTATCTCGATACAATTAAAAAATTGACTTATACCACTTTCAAAAATAACAGCTCATATATAATTTGCATAAATTGAAGGTATACATTTCCAACAGTACTTTGTTTGTTCTAGCTGACTTGGCTTAGGAAATATTATGCCATTTATATTACCTTTAAACGATCATAACTCCAAATGTAAACGATCATAACTTCACTATGTAAAATAAGTTCAAAATTAAATGACCAACAAAATTACACTTACGAAAAATATGCATTAACCGGTATCACGACAGAAAAAACCTACTCGTTAGGATCTACATCATTATCACTAAAAATAGGAGAAGACACAATAACTCACAACTTTTATCTTGTAAATAAGGAATTCCCAATAGAAACAGACGGAATATTAGGAAGAGATTTCTTACAAAAATTTCTATGCAAAATTGACTATGAAACATTTACACTTTCAGTGTACACAAATGAAAATACAATAACCATTCCAATGCAAACAAAAATATTCCAAATTAGAATACCTCCAAGAACAGAAATGATTCTACCACTTAAATTAAATTTCACAGAAGAAAAACTCATATTAAACAAAGAGATTGAACCAGGAATTTTCTTAAGCAATTCTTTAGCACCCAAAAATGGCATAACACATGTAAAAATCCTAAATACCAACAACAACGAAGCAACCATACAAAATTTAAATATAGAAATTGAACCACATAAAAATTATGACGTTCCTTACAACAACAAAACACAAGATGAAAACCGTTTCAAACAAATGCTCAAATCACTACAATTAAACTGCCCAGACGATAAAGCGAAACAAGAACTAATACAAATTTTACAAAAATACCAAAATATTTTCCATTTAGAAAACGATCCATTAACAGTTTTTCTGTTTTTCTACACACAAATTCTACACACAAGAAATATCACTTTCAGACAAAACACCAATCTACATAAAAAATTATAGACTACCACACACACACACATACATAATAAATGACCAAGTAAATAAAATGCTACAAGACGATATAATAGAACCATCAATAAGTCCGTAGAATGCTTCACTATTGCTAGTTCCGAAGAAAAATACAGATGACAAAAAGAAATAGAGAGTAGATTTTTCGTAAATTGAATGATAAAATAGTCAACGATAAATTTCCGCTAACACGACTAGAAGACATTCTAAATGAATTAGGAAGAGCAAAATGGTTTTCAACTCTAGATATGACTAGTTCTTTTCATCAGATTAATTTAGATAAAAAATCACGACCCCCAACCGCCTTATAGCACTATAGGTTTAGAATCCTCAGTGCTATAAGGCGGTTGGTTTGGTTTGGTCAGGTTTAGAATCCGAAGCTTTTCTATACGTAGATGATATAATTGGTTTTGGATGTAGTCTTACTCATCATAATGAAAATTTAATTCGTGATAGACTAGATAAATACAATTTAAAATTAAACGCAGAAAAATGTTGTTTTTTACGACCAGAAGTAGTATATCTAGGTCATCTAATAACAAGAGATGGAGTAAAAACAGATCCAGCAAAATTCCAAACAATTAAAGACTATCCTATTCCTAAAAATTCAGATGATGTTAGAAGATTCATCGCATTCTGCAACTACTACAGTCGTTTTATACCCAACTTTGCAGACTAAAGACCTAAACCAACTTTTAAAAAAGAAACAAAATTTGAATGGAATGAAAATTGCCAACAGGCATTTCAAGAACTAAAGAATAAACTAATAGAACCACCAATTTTACATTATCCAGATTTTGAAAAACCTTTCATTTTAACAACGGACGTTGTTACCGGACGTGTATTCGGACAAAAGTTTACAGTAATAACCGACCATCGACCTTTAATATCTCCTTTCACACACAAAAATCCATCATCGAAAATGACAAGGATAAGACTAGATTTATGCGATTATGACTTTGAAATTATATATAAAAATGGAAAATTAAATACGAATGCAAACGCACTGTCAAGAATACAGATTAACTCAGATATATTAAAAGAAATGATACCAAGTGAAATCGATGAAACAATTAAGAAAACACTAATTATTACAAGGGCCATGCGCAAACAAAATAATAACGCGGGGCAATGTATATCTCACCAGGAGCCTGATCAACTTCGGATATGGGATTGCACATCAGTAACTGACGTCAAGAATATGAGAAAATTAAAATTTAATGTCGAAATATGAAAAATTGTAAGATTACTATTGAAAATTATAACGTGCACGTAGGATGTAGCGATAACGCAGCGAAACTAGATTCGATACTGCAGAAGCTAGCATCAAGGATGAGAAAAGAAAATATAGAATATTTAGCGCTAGAGAACAAAGATGAAATATTTAAAGTATATGAGAAAAAAGAATTTAAAAAGACGTACGCAAAAATGAAGATAAATAATTTATGCCGCTCCAAGACAAGTAGAAGATGAATTAATGAAATATAAAATTATCGATGAATTTCACAGTAAAGAACACTTACCCCCTTATTCAGAGAGTCACTTGGAGTGAGTCGGACGTCGTTGTCAAAAAGTCACCTGAGTGGAAGACGTCGTATTCACAGAGTCACTTTTTGAAAGGTGACTAGCTCTTACGTCGTGCTCACCTCAATTTACGTTGTGCTCATATATGACAGTTGGTTTGTGCATTAGCTAGCATTTTTAGTGTTACAATACAAAAATTTTACTATGGTGTTTATGTTGAAATAATAAAATTCTTAAATATTAGATTTTTTTTCGCGAAATTAGATTTATAAATGTAGTAAAAACAAAGAATAACCTCAGGAGTTTATGAGAGGAATATTTATTTTGTTTTTCTACTGTATTTTCGGTATTTAATTTACACCGAAATATATTGACATTAATTTTTCTGTTGAAAATATGCAACACTGTAGAATTGTAAACAATTGCGAATTCTAAACAATTACAATGTGCAAAATTTGGAGTTATGTTTATCAAGTGCCTGTTTTTTAGTGAATGCATAATTTTCAAATGTGGATTTAGTACAAAAATAATAGAATACATTCTATTCTTTTTTTCATTCTATTGTATTCTATTATTTTTGGATTTAGTGCTAGTGGAGCCAGCTCATATAGCCGCAATATCCGCATGAACTTGTCCCAGCTTCATTCTGGTGCGGGATTTGAAATCTCTTCATATCTATAATTGTAACATATGTATGTAAGGAAGTGCACATGTGATAATTCAAATGTTAAACTAATTACCTTATCCATTCATTTAAGCTACTAACGGGAGGGCCGTTGGAGTTCAACAGGCCACTCCCATTCCTGTTCACCTTATATTGGGTTGGAGTTAAAAACAGGGACACTTCTAGCTAATTCTGAAATTATTCCATTCTATGTCCCGCACCAAAACTTCAAATTGTAGCGATGTCGTAAATTGTACGCTATATCATAAGAATTAATAAATATTTAACAAAAATTGTTGTAATTATTTATTATTTGTTTAAGCTTTATTGTTTTACCTTTTCTTTTATATCCATATTATTTATCCATATTCACAATTCTATACTTTGTGTGTATTGTTAAATGATGTTTCAAGGATCACAAGAAAATAATGGGAAGCAACGATTTTTTAGCAAAGCTCTATAAATCGAAAAGAAACAACGTAGAAGAGAAAACCCATTTTCCCGATATATATATATCGATATATTGAAGAGAAATTTGAAGCCAAGTGCTAGAAAATTTGGCGTTTCTCAGGGATATTATTTTCAGCAAGATAATGATCCCAAAAACATGGCTCACAACACCAGGATGTACTTGGCGTACAATGTTCCACGTATACTCAAAACACCACCACAGAGTTCTGATCTCAACCCCATTGAGTATATGTGGAATATGCTTGAGAAAAGGATCAGGGCGCATCATATTAGCTCAAAGTCGCGACTAAAAGATGGTCTTCAGGACGAATGGGTCAAAATCGAACTACGCTATGTACAGAAAGTTGTGGAATCGATGCCGGACCTTCTTAAAGTCATTATTAAAAATATAGGCTACCCCACAAAATATTAAAAAAAGCGTTACCAGTTTATAAGGATTTTTAGTTACCTTCTTTGTGAGTGTACGAAGACTTTATTAGAGCTAATTCAGTGACTTTGGTGCGATTTTAGTTAATAACTTTTGCATTAATTGATGAAATTGGTTTATTTTTTGTTAAATTGAAGGAAATGGCTTGATAAACAAAGCTGTATTAAAGTTTTTTTTAATTCTTGCTACACATTACCTTTTTTTATCAATAAAGTTTTGACCAAGTGCTGTACGAAGACTTTAGTGGAACACTGTATATGGAAAAATATGAGTAGGTAGGTAGGAGGGCTTGTAATCCCCCGGGGGGAATTACCAACACCTAGGCCTGTCCGGCCCATTGTGGTTGCCCATAAGTGCGCTTACGATCTTAGGTGGGAACTCCTTATATGCACGCCGGATCTCCAGCTCCCGCAGCCAGAGCCTCCAAGTGGGGGTCGGGTAGCGGCCGCTAAAAGGCCAGACCAGCGTTCCTGATGAAACCCAGAAGGCCAGAAACCGGTCGCTCTGCCAGCTCCGACAAATTATCCAGGAAACCAGCCCCCAGCGTCCGGAGGCGGTTTCGTGATAAGGCGGGACACTGGCAGAGCAAGTGGCTTATAGTCTCCTCCTCGTCTATGTCGTTACAGCACCTGCAGTGATCAACTGTAGCCCCAGGCCTCCATCTGGAGACCATTTGGCCTATTGGGCAAAGCCCTGTGATCACTCCAACTGCTACTCTCAGCTGCTCCCTCGGTAAGGAGAGGAGTGCTCTAGAGTTTCTCGGGTTAATATTTGGCCATAGAGACCGGGCCGTAGCGCAATCTGCCCGGTTTTCCCAGTTGAGATTGGCTGCGTGCGTTGCCAGGATTTCAATTTCTTTAGCCTGGGACGAAATCGGTATACCAACGGAGGTATCAGCTTCTGTGGAACTGGTTGATGAGCCCACCCTTGCCAGACGATCTGCCTGTTCTTTGCCCTCTATATTAGAGTGACCTGGGACCCAACAGAGTCTAACATTGTGCGATGCCTTGAGTTCCCTGAGCTTCCCTCTGCAGTTCGATACAACCCTCGATTTTACCACCACGGAGTCCAGCGCACGAAGGGCGGCCTGACTGTCCACAAAGAAGTGTATATCTGTGTTCGATATCCGTTCCTCCAGGACAAACTCAGCCGCCCGTTCGATCGCGTACACCTCCGCTTGGAACACGCTGCAGTAGTCCGGCAGTCTGAAATACCGCTCGATTTGCAGCGTGCTGGAGTAAAAGCCAGCTCCCGTACCTTCCTCGGTCTTAGATCCGTCCGTGAAGATAACGATGTCTCTTTGGGGGATTAGTTCCCCTGACGACCAGTCCTCCCTGCTGGGCAGGAGCACAGAGGGTCTGCCCTCAAACTCGATTTCGGGAGAATGTAGTCTGTTGGAGCAGACAGGTTCAACCCATGGCCGGAGTTTAGCAGCCTAAGCCTGTGAAGCACGCTGGCGTGTCCAAGCTGGGCCTCGTTACCGAGGTTGAGCTCTCTGAGCCTAAGCAGGCTTTTGCCAGCAGTGCCTAGCACGAATAGGTCGAGAGGCAGCAGATGCAGCAGAGTGTTCAGTCCAGCCTGCGGCGTACTTCTCACTGCTCCAGTAATCGCTCTGGCAGCACATCTTTGTACCCCTGTTAGGGTTTTGAGATTGCTGTCCCGCTGCAACGCCGTACAATTGCTGTGTACATCCAGTGGACGATGTACGGTGATAGGCCCCATCTCCCTCCGATGGCCTTTTTGCAGTTGAGCAGTTCAGCTACGTTGAGATTCCAGGATAGTTTACTATCCAGGATAGTGCCGAGATACTTCATATGACCAGACAGAGGTAGGCATTGGCCATTTAGGCGGGGCCTCCTAAAGTCCGGGATCTTGTATTTCCTAGTGAAGAGGACAAGTTCGGTCTTTGCTGCATTCGTGCCGAGACCATTCCTGTCTGCCCAACTCGCAATTCGCTTTAGTGCGCGGGACATTAGCTCGCTGATTGTGGGTAGGAATTTACCCGATATCAGGATTGCTATGTCATCAGCGTACACTATTGCCCTAACGCCCGAGACATGGAACTCTCTCAGAATTCCGTCAACCACCAAGAGCCACAGGAGGGGGGAGAGGACCCCTCCCTGGGGAGTCCCGCGTGTGACGTTCTTACGCAACTTGGTCGTTCCCAAGGATGGACTTATGATCCTGCCTTTCAGCATCTCATCAATCCAATCCCCTATGGCCCCTGGAATGTCAAATTGCGTCAGGGCTTTGGTAATTGCCTCCGGTTTGACATTGTTAAATGCCCCTTCGATGTCCAGGAAGGCGCCCAGAGTGTATTCTCTATTTCCAAGAGATTTCTCTATCGTGGACACCACCCTATGGAGTGCGCTCTCAACCGATTTGCCTTTCATGTAGGCGTATTGGGACTGGCACAGCCTGTGGGTTATCTTGTTCCTTATGTACAGATCCACCAGCCTCTCGAGCGTCTTCAGCAAAAATGACGAAAGAGAGATGGGTCTGTAGTCCTTAGCGGAGAAGTGGGATGGTCTGCCTGCTTTCGACCCTTACTTCCCTCCATTCCTTCGGGACATATTTATTCCTAAGGCATCCTTTGAAAATTTCGATGAGCAGCGGTAGGATTGACGTGAGGGACTTTTGCAGCATGGCCGGTATGATACCTGAGCTTTTGGCCCTATTGAAGAGCGCTCTGGTAGCTCTCCTTAGCGCCACCAGCTCCGGGGTCCACCATCCTGGCTTGCTACTCTTGCGTGGACGGCTTATAGGACAGGAGCTGGTGAAAGCACTGCGGAGGGCCCCAGACAGGAAGCGAACCTGGTTTTCGGTGTTCTCCCCCATGAGCCTCGCCTTATGAACACACAGTTTGGCCGCGGCTAGTTGAGAGAACCTGTCCCAGTCCGTTTTCTTTGGGTTTCTGAATGGTGTCACCGTTGGTAGTGACACTCTAATATCGAAGAGAATCCTGGAGTGGTCCGAGAAGGAATACTCAGCGGATACTCTCCAATCTAAAATTTGTATGTCCCCAGCACTACTGAGGGTTAGGTCTAAGACTTCTGATCTAGTTCTAATGCTAAACGTGGGAGTATTTCCCCTATTGCATATGACTAGGTTGTAATCAAGGATAAAATCAAAAATCGACTCACCCCTCTTGTTGATGCCACTGCTTCCCCATTGCGGGTGGTGCCCGTTGGCATCGCATCCCATCACTAGCCTAGATTTGCTCTGGTGGGCAAATTCTGCTAGTGCGCGGACTTGGTGCGGCGGTGGGTCCTCTGTCTCATAGGGGAAGTACGCCGACGCGAGTAGGAGTGAACGTTCCTGACTCAGTTCACACACAATCGTGGTTAGATCGGGGGAGCTGTGGGAGGGAAGAAGAAAAGCATTAATGTTGTTCTTAACCAATACACAGGTCCTTACCTTTGATGATGCCGCAGGTTCGAAGGTCTTGTATAGGCGTGATTTCAGTCCTGCAACCCTCCCTCCACTCAACCAGGGTTCTTGGACCAAAGCCACGTCGATGTCGTCCTTCGTCAGTGTGAGGAGGAGGTCGACCGATGCCGCCTTACAGTGGTGGAGGTTTACCTGCACCACCTTCATTTGACTGTAGTCTTCCTCCCCCTCCGCCGTCTCCATCGCTCGGCACGTGGACCTTGACAGATCCAAAGCCGAAGCGGATGGTTCCCTTCAGCCTCCTAATGGCCTCCAGGGATTGCTGGTTAACCGCGAACCAGTAGTTCCTTCCACCATTCTTAGGGACATTGGTCGAGAGAATCTCCCAGTCCTGCGCCCCTAAGGATGGATTCTGCTTCCCAATCAGGCCAAGCACGGTGGCTCCCGATTCCGGGACCGGGGGCGGGATCCACACCACAACCGCTGGCCGTAAGGGAAGAGAGGAGGGCGGTAGGATCTCGAGCTTGGCCTTCGGCCAAGGTTCGCCAAGGTTAAGAATCGCTGACGACAAGAAGTCCAGAGCCCTCTTGTTGCCGCAACTGATGACCTTGACTCCTCTTTGCCACCCAGCCCCCTCAAAGTCTACCTCCTCCTCCTTACGCTCGGATTTCGACATTTCGGCCAGCAGCTTAGCCTCCACGCGTAGCCAGTTCGTCGGTGCGATCTTCCCATCTGGGTCGGACCTGTCGACTATGACTATTTGTAGGCTTGCTTCAGCCCTGAAGCTGGCCGATATCTTCACCTTTTTGGGCTCACTCTTCGGGCTCTCCTCCGCCGACCTGTTAGTTTTCTCCGCCCTGCTGGCCGGGAGAGTTGGATTTGGTCCGGTTTTGGGAGCCGCGGCTCTTCTCTTGGCCTGGTCCTGGCGAGTCACCTGTGACCTTCGAGAGGTCGATGGCTTCTCGTCCAGGGCCCTTGTAGCGCCCAGATTTGGCTCAGCGATTGCCTTCGGGAGGGGCTTGGAAAGTGCTAACCCCCCTCCTCTTTGTAGGCTGAGGCGGCAGCAGTTCTTTCGAACTTTGCCACCTTCTTCTCGCTGCCCTTCTTCATGTGGCGCTGCCTCTCGGTCAACGTGGAGGGGTCCAGTCCGGCCAGCTTACGAAGAAAGCTCTTCGCCCACTTGTAGGCCCTTCTGGCTTTTTCCTCCTTGGACCGGGCTCCAGTCTGTCGCGTGCTGCTAAGGGGGGAATCCTCTAACAGAGCAGCCTCGGCTTCAAGATCGATCATCGTAGCTTGGCTGACCTGTGAGAGAGTCAGGGACTCACTCTCGTCAGCCTCGCTCAGGACTAGATCCACGAGCCGAGTGCTGCAGTCGTCTTCATCGGATGTTCCAGTTGCAGCAGGGGGAGCTCGATGCTTCTCACTGGATGTGACGCCATCTCGCTCACGACGGTCGGTGTGGGTTGTGACGGTAGAGCCTTTCATCTTTCTTTCATCGTTTTTGTTTTTATGTATTAGGTTGTCAATTTTGTTCCCACGAGTGTCGGACAAGGGGAGGGTCCGCCTGCACAGAGGTCCGTGTGCACAGGTAGGGCTAGATAGTATCGGAGGTCGCCAGGTATCCGATACGCTCCGTTTGTGACTGAGCTATTTTTAAAGCCTGGGTCCTCAGCCTAGTAGATCGTCGGCACGGGTCGCGTGACTCCTTGATCCAACTCAGAAAGAGGATAGGAGAAAGTTGAGAGTAGAAAGAGGAATGGCGGAAAATAGAAGAGTCGGAGGCGGAAGGTAAGGGAGATATACCGCTCCCTAGTCGGTCGCCAGAGCCTCGTCTGTAGGAACAGGGGGAACCACGGGAAGGTGAGGGTGACACTTGCAAGGGGAGAGGCTATGTTATCGCTTCCCCTCGCCTTACCCCTCATAAAAATATGTGTAAAATGGTAAAGAAATTTATAACAAATTGTGACTTATGCGCAAGAAATAAAATAACAAAACAAACTTTAGAAAAACAGACGATTACAGACACACCAAGCACAAGTTTTGAAACAATATCTATAGACACAGTAGGCCCTCTTAAGATATCAAACGGTTATAGATACATTTACAACAATGCAATGTGACTTAACAAAATATATAATAGCACATCCAATACAAACTAAAGACGTTCTAACCATAGCAAAAACGATTGTGGAACAATAATTATTAAAATTTGGACACTTCAAAACATTAAAATCAGATAAAGGTACAGAATTCACAAATGAACTACTAAAAAACATATGTGATTTGCTAAAAATAAAACAGATATTTTCAACTCCGTACCATCATCAAACATTAGGTTCAGTTGAACGTAATCATTGAGTGTTTAATGAATTTTTATTAAATTTTGCTAATAATTACGAATGGGATATTTGGTTACCGTAGTACATGTTTGCATACATAACAAGTCCACACATAACTACAAATTACTCACCACATGATCCCATTTTTGGAAAACTTGCCCAATTACCGACTGACTCTTTTATAAACACAGCAAACACTACAAATATTGACGACTACGCTAACGAACTGAAAATCAGATTAAGAACTTCACTTGAGATAGCAAAACAGCAAATTATGAATGAAAAGAAAAAAAGAAATACAGAACAAGTAAACAATTATTCAAAACCACTTAACTTGCAAAAAGGATACCTAATTTTAGTAAAAATAGAAAACAGAAAGAAATATAATAGTCCATACAAAGGTCCATATAAAATTATTGAAAGAAAAGATGTAAATTCAATCATAGATATAAATGGCTTACACAAAGAAGTACACAATAATCTATTAAAACCTTATAAATAAGATATAAAAATTAGAAAAGAATAACTTTAAGAACATACAAATATTTATAGTAATTAAAACTTAAAATTATATTTACATATTATTCAGTAGTCTAAGACAATCTTCATTAAATGCTAAGCCATACAAACTCACTATTATACAATTATTATTATAAGTAGTCTAAGACAATCTTCATTAAATGCTAAGCCATACAAACTCACTATTATACAATTATTATTATAAGTATTACAATACTAAAAACGTTAAATTTATTCATTAATTTTAGTTATAAAATCCAATGTAAGAAACTCAAACATATAACAACGAATTAAATTGTTAAATATTCAAACAAATAATTTTAAGAAAATATCGAACTTCACATTGGCAATCACTAATCAAAATTTTATTCTTCCAATATAATTTTTCTCTTAAGGGTGAGTATTCACGCCAAAGCAAACCGCTCGCCCGGCTGCCTCTCCTGATAGTCCGAAGCCGTGTCCTCTCGAAGCGCGGACTTCGGCCGCTTAGGAGAGGCAAGCTTTAAAGCTTGACTGCGAGCTCTTCGGCTCCAGCCTTGGTGGTCGGATTGGAGCCGGCACTTGATCTCCGAACAGTGAACCAAGCAGCAAGTGCTAAGCAATACAAGTGTCGAAAGAATTCGAGCAGTTATTAAATAGAACTTCAAACTTAAAGAACAGAGGATACACAATTAAAATATTTAAGTTAATTTGTAAAATTAATAGTGTCAAAAATAAACGATATTATTATTGAACTCAAATATCTGAAGACCCAATCTGTTTGATCTGAACAGTGAGGGTGTAGTGTATCCACTGCCCGCACTCCGCTCCTGTACACAACAGCAGTCGAAACACTCAATAAATGCAGAGCATGCACTTTGCATGCGCTGACCTACTTACTCGTTGATAGCGCAATGACTGCGACTCAGCGTCACACATTGTAATACGATCCTTGAACCGTACAATTTCAAATCGTGTCAATGATTGGGTATCGGTTCAATGATTTTATAAACAAATAGAAATTTTGAGTGAAAATAAAAATGTGAAGCATAGAGAAATAACTATGCATAGATTTAAGTATAAGTAAGAATAGTTTAGCCATATACGAGTATATTAATATTGCTTGTATATTTACACTTTAAGAGAAATGGGATCACTTAGAGTATAAAAACCCGAGCGATCCAAAATAAAAATCAGAATTAGTCTAAACCAGAAAACCATCAGGCTTTTATTTCTCTAGTTCTTCGCCAGCGACACAGCAAGGCGAAACTCCAGTAAAAGTGCCAACTTAAGTGCATGCATCAGTCTCGTCCAGTGGCGTTCCACGCCGGACAACTGTCAGGGCGACCCCTTTGCTTTTGGGAAGCGTTTTCGACTAATATCCTTTGATTTACATATACTCTTACATTACATGGCGATCCTACATTACAGTATAACTGAAGTTATAAATAAGTGCATATAATTTAGTTAAGCAACCGAGAATTATTTTTCACTAGAAAAATCGGTAAACACGAATTATTTGTGAAAATTGAAGAATTGGGGGGAAAAGAAAGAGAAGAGAAAATCAAACTATGGTTAAGTTTGAAAAATTAAAAGGAAAAATACAATCATGTAATTGTACAATAGTTATGATTAGTTATTATTACCGCTTAGTTATTTTTGTATAAGATGTAAACAGAAGAAAAATATAAAATGTACATGAATTGTAAAATGGACCATATTATAGAATAAAATCGAAATGTTGAATTGTAGCAGCATGGCTAGTTGATGCCGATTGGGGCGCTGACAACCTCAATAGAAAGTCTTACACAGGATACGTGTTCTCGTGGCAATCCAAACGGTAGCTCTAAGCAGCACTGAAGCCAAGTACATGGCGCTTGCAGAGGCTTGCAACACAGACGTCGACCGAACTGAAGTGGGTCAGTATGCCGTGTTTCACAATTTCCATGATTTCGCAATATCAAATTTGTAATATTGGCAATACCGACACGCGGAAGAAAATCGTTCTCAATTGAATTCTTCCGCGTGTGGATTCTGATCGTGTGTTCTTCCAAGCCAAGCGTTTGTATGGTTTGGAAGCTTGCTACCGAAAGCTAGCTTCCACAAATGCAAAACGCTACGGTTTTTATGGTTCGGAAGCTCGCTAATAATGCTAACTTCCACAATCCATTCAAATGCAAGTGCTCTGGTTGTTGACTTGGCTTTGGAAGTTAATTAAACCAAAGCTTGACTAAACCAAATTAAACTAAAGCTTTGGCTGACCAAGCAAAGTGCCGTGGTTGCATTAACAATATGAACTTGGCCTTGACTCACTCGCGGAGTAGTATTATGGAATAATAATACTGGCCTTGAATGTTCATTTCACCCGGAACTAAAAATTGCTATCGCGACATACAACATCCCTCCACCCTCGGGGAAGAAAAATTTAGTATCGTGCAACACGATATTAAATTTGTCTTGTATATTTATGGTTTGTTGAATTGTGGGTGGGCGTATGCTTATTATGGCCTTACATATGTATATATAACGTATGCTTATGCATTTTTCTGTTTTGTGAATACTTATGTGTTACAAAAATTAAAATACAATTAATTATCAACAATAATTACAATAAAACTTATTCCAATAATACAATAATACAACCGGTAACTGCATTTCTTCGGTGTCATCTGTGTGTAGATTAATGATGGTTTTGATGTTGATCCTGACATTGATGTTCATGTTGTTGTTAATGATGATTCTGATGTTGATGTACACCCTGTCTTCTTCTCAGTGCGTTGTGGGACTGCTGCTGCTGGGTAGCTGACGTTGTTGTAGGTGTTGTGTTAAAAAACGGTTCCTGTTAACTTTCGGTGTCGATAAGATGCGGTTGTTCGTTGGTTATAGTGTCGGTTATCCCTCAATTGGGATCAATTGTGGTTCGCTTGTACTTTAGTTGATGGCTGAGATGTAACGTCTTGCCTCATCATCTGCAACATCTTTGCTTGTAGTGGTGATGCGTTTTAAATCACTGCCACTTGAGGTAATGCGGTATAGCATGCTTACAACCGCAAATTTCAAAATGTTTCCGTAAATTTAACTGGCGAACCTCTGACTGCATTAGTGGTTCGCTGCTATTTCGTCGTGAATTTGTTGCCGCATACGCGTGACGTAACTTCCGCTTAAACGTATATTAGTGACAAGGCATTAATGCAAAGCTGCCGTAGCTGAATCTGTTGCCGTACTATGGCGTGGTGATACTAATGATCGGCTACTTTTCTTCAGAGACTATCTTCTGGTTACGTGGCTGTAGTGGTTTCAAGGCTGCTGACGGTAGTGTGTCGGTCAGTTTGCCAGTTTCAGATCGTTGCTGCTATTAGCCCTCTTTGAAGGTAACTTCGTGTTTTGCTTCCTACTTGTTTGGTTGTTGCAACAATTCCATCTTTGGTTGCGATGGTTGTTGTCGCTACGCTGATCAGCTGTTCCAGCTACCCTTCCCCCTTCGAGTTGGCTGAGCGCTATTTGTCGTCCTGTTGTCGTGTATTGTTAAGCTATGGACGTTTACTCTGTGTTGCTGTGATGGGTGTACATCAGGATGGCTGTCAGGTTCTCTGCATGCTCGCTTCTTCTGTTCGATGCGTTTATATTCAACTAACAATTTTTAAAATTTTTGTTCTTACAATAGCTTTTATTCTATTTATAATGGGTGCGTAATTCACAGAATATATATTATTGTGTAACGAATATTGGATTTATTTTACTCATTTGTAATATTTTAATATAAAATCCTCTTACATAATTCCTAATATTTATGTAATTCTTTGAATAATTTTAATTCATGCAATAATTTTGTAGATTGTTCTAGCTATTATAATCCCTTCGAAAGTGTTTAAATGAATTTTCATACAAGTATTTTGATTTGTTACTTTTTAATTTTATACTAAGATGTTATATACATATATGTCTTTTCCTATTTTTATTATAATTATATGTTGTTTTCTTTGTCTTTAATTTCTCCTTTTTTTTCTCTTCTTATGCCCTTATTTTATTTCTAGTTATTAGTTTTGTTGTATCTGGTTCCTCCAGTAGGACACCAGAACAAACTTAATGTCGTAGATCCTTCCTTGAAAGGATCACTGACAGTGTTTCTAATACTAGGGGTTGTTGTTGTTGATCCTTCGACGCGAAGGACCACGGACAATTGTGCCACGGGCAAGGACCTGCCGTCTTAGTGGACTTACCGTTGGGATCCGGCAACCTGTCGTAATGGATCCTTTCGCCTAACTACCACGGGCACCAAGGTGCCGCCTTTGTGGTCCTTTAACCTGTCGGGCAATACTGCCGTCTTTCGACAGATGCTGAAAATAAAGACTTGGATTATGGTTCTTACTTTTATTTAACTCCAGTAATTATCCAGGGACACTCAATATACTATTATCGCTGCGATTTGCGCTTGCTATGTTCCTTCTACTCTTCTTGGTTCTTGTGTAACTTAATAACAACTGCTTTCTTACAATTCGAAAGATGGGTTTATATCTCTTCTGAGATTCGTTGTTGGCCAGAATCATTTCCGCGTCGTTTTTGCAATTTGACGCTCATTGCATATTTTGGAATGCGATCAAGTTCGCGCGCTGTTCCACTTATCGGAATGCGATCAAGTTCGGCTTTTATCTGGGCCACAGTGGTGTGTGATTCACTTGTACTTTCGAGCTTCACAATTAAAGTGCAGCCTAGAAGTATGTGTTACCACAAGTTAAACATTGTTAACTACTGGGCCGAAAGGTATGTGGTGATAACAACGTTAAGCGTTGTTATTACCAAAGCAATGATTCTGACCTACAACATCCCTCCACCCTCGGGGAAGAAAAATTTAGTATCGCAAAACGATATTAAATTTTTCTTGTACATTTATATGGGTGGCGTATGCTTATTATGGCTTTACATAGTGTATACTTATGTATGTTTGTGGTTTTGTGAATATCTTATGTGACATATTAATAATGATTAATTATTAGTAATAATTACAATAATTATAATACAACTACTTATAACAATAATTACAATAAAACAATTAAAATAATAATACAAATGGTAACTGCACTTCTTCGGTGTCGTCTGTGTGTAGGCTGATGCTGATTTGATGTTGGTGTTGATTTTGAAGTTCGTATAGCTGTTGATGTTACTGTTGATGTAACTGTTGATTTTACTGTTGATGTTGCCGTTGACGTACACCCCGCTGTATTAAAGTCTTCTTTCTCGATTTGTTGTGGGGATGCTGCTGCTGGGTAGCTGACGTGGTTGCTGCCGTGTTGTAGGGACTATACTCGGAACGGCCGCTGTTAACTTCCGACCTTAGTTTCCGTTGTTCTGCTGATACTCTTCGGTTGTTCGTTGGTTATAGTGTCGGTTGTCCCACAATTGGGATCAATTGAAGTTCGCTCGAACTGTAGCGGATGGTTGAGATTTCGCCGGGTTCGTTGTTTTAAACAAACATCATCAATCTTCAACATCTTTTCTTGTGATGGTGCGTTTTGAATCGCTGCCGCTTGAGGTAATGCTGTATAGCGTGCCTACCCCGTAAGTTCTAAATGTCGCCGTAAGTCTAACTGTCGAACCCATGACTGTATTAGTGGTTCGTCTACTTGCTGCTATTACGTCGTGATTTTGGTGTCGCATACGCGTGACGTAACTTCCAAGGCTGCTGACTATAAGTCATCTCGTCAGTTTCTGACTGTTGCTGCTTTTAGATTTCTTTGAAGGTAACTTCGTGTTTTGCTTTCTTACTTCTGCTGCATTGATCTGTTTGGTTGTTGCAACAATTTTATCCTGGTTTGTGATGGTTGGTGTCGCTACGCTGACCAGCTGTTCCAGCTACCCTTCCCCCTTCGAGTTGGCTGGGTGCTCTTCGTCGCCCTGTTGTTAACATGTTGTGGTGTTTGGTTGCACTTTTGCTTTTGTGATGGGTGTACATCGGCACTCCGGACAGATTCTCTGCATGCTGGATTCTTCTTGTATATGCGTTATTATGTTTAACTATTTAATTTTATATACATATATTTCTTTTTCCAATCTAGTTTTATGCTATTTACAATTTGTCTACAATTAGTAAGATTTAAATCATTTTTTGAGACGTATATTATTTTAATTTTAATTAGAAATATTTTATTTTTATCAAATTTTATTACATAATTTCTATTAATATATTCAATTCAATACAAATTTTAATTCTTAATGCAAATATCGACGATATTTTATTTGAATGTAATTTATTAGGCTATTGACTATGATTATTATTTTTGAAAAGTAAAAAAAAACTTTTTTTTTTTCTCTTTACAAGTATTTTAGTGTATTCCCTTTCTACTTTAATATGTAGGTTTTTATATCTATTTCTTTTTCTATTTTTATCATAATTATATTCTTTCTTTCCTTTTAATTTTCTTATTTCTTTTCATTACTAGTTTTATTCTTAGTTTTTATTACTAGTTTCTTAGTTCTATGCATAAGAATGACATGTAGTGTAGTAACACGTGTTTTAACATGTAACCTGTGTTAAAAAAAAATATTTTTTTTTCCTCTCTTATTTCTTTAATATATTTTTGTTTTTGTTTCGAATATTTCGAAGTTATTCCTTATTGTTTTTTGTTGTTGTAACTGACGCTGCATTGTGCTCGCGTTGTGTTGTTCTACTTCTACACCTGCTTTGTTGCAGTGCTTGCGTTAATCGCTTATTTTGCATTTAGTTAATTTAATTTACTTATTTACTGTATATATATTTTGTTTCTTATTATATTAATTTTCATTACTTTTGATAAGTGTAATGTCTTCTATTGCATGTCTCTTATCTTGTCTCTAAATTTCATGATCTTATGTACATCTCTTAATGTCTAACGATATAGGTGCGTATATGTATATAGTGTAGGTGTGTATGTAATATGCATGAACTATTTCTTCAGGCATATGTTTACATGTGCATTTATTAATATAATAATTGCAAATGCAAATTGGCTGTGTTCTTAAAACGGAACAGCTACTTTACATAAACCGTTTACTATTAATCAAAATTAATACAAACTAAAAAGTTCAATTAAAAAAAATTATTCAAATATTAACGAGTTTACTTTATCATGAGTTTTCTTTTCTTATATTTTTACGCTTAAATAAACAAGTTGTTGCTTATTTAAACGCTATTCTAATTTTCTTTTTATTTTCTTGTTGATTTTTTCTTAATTTCCTGTCCTAAATAAAAATTTTAAATTTCGCTAATACTTGTGATTTTATTCTACTCCTAATAAAGTGCCTATTATGGTTAACTTAATTTTCTCCTAAATCTATTTCCTTATTTTAAGTGATTCTAATGTATTCCTACCTAATTGTCTAGTTAATCCTATTTCATGCTTAATTGCTATTATATAACTTAAGTAAGTTATTGTGAAAAGGTTTTTCCCTTCCCTTAATATTTAAAACTGTAGTAATTGGACTTTTAATTCCTACTACTTTATATGGCCCTATCCATATGGGAGAAAACTTATTTTTCCTAGTTTGATTCTTAATTAATACACTATCTCCTACTTTAAATTCTACTAAATTTATTTTGCTATCGTACTGCCTTTTAGCTATCTCTTTTGCTAAATCCTGATTCTTTCTCACGATTTCGTGAGCCCTTTGTATTTGGAATTTTAGAACTTTATTTGGATCTTCGGCATTATATACCGGACTACACTTTCGTTTTAAGTTAGTCGGCATTTCTGTATCGAATCCAAATAAAGTACGGAATGGCGTTTGCTTCGTCGTAATGTGGGGTGTGTGGTTATGAACATGCATAGCTGCAGTTAACCACTGATCCCAATTCGACCCGTCTTCTTTAGCAAAACTACGTAAATATTCTGCTAATGGTCTGTGGCTTCTCTCTAATGAGCCATTAGCTTGCGGATGGTATGGTGTTATGTGTAATTTTTTATGCCTAATAATTTGCATGTATCTGAGAACAATTTCGAAATGAAATTAGTTCCGTTGTCTGTAATTAGAATTCTAGGAATTCCGTAACGCGTAATTACTTCGTCATAAAACGCTCTGGCAATAGTACTTGCTTCCGCGTCTGGGATAGCTGTACATGCCATAAATTTCGAGAAGTCATCTTGAAACGTTAAAATATATTTGTTACCCGACACAGTTTCAGGTAGAATACCTACTATGTCCATGTAAACTTTGTCAAATGGCCTCATTGGTGTATCTGTCAGCACCATGGGCATTTTTGTCAATTTTGAGCTTTTGTTAGCTTGGCACTTAGGACAGTTTTTTACATAATCCTTGATTTGTTTTTGCATTCCTGGCCATCTATATTGTTGCCTAATTCTTAAATAAGTTTTCACTGCTCCCTGGTGTCCTCCCAGTGGTGAATTGTGAAAGTCCCTTATAACTGTCTCTATTTGTTTTGGGTCTTCTAATGGAAATGTGTTTTCATTTTGTGTTATGCCCGGCGTGTCAGGTTCTACAGGCGTCTGGCTTGTGCTTGTTTTATCACTACTCCCTTGGGTCTTCCTTTCTTTTGTTTTAGAGCGGGTCTGGACCGCTGTTACTGTATTCCGATTTTGAGGAATTCTGCTCAACGCGTCTGCGTTTAAGTTCTTCTTTCCTGGCTTATATAGGATTTCGAAATCATATTCTGATAATTCTCGCCAATCTTGAAGTTTGATCTTTTAAGTTTGCTATTCCCTTTAATGGCTGATGGTCAGTAAAAATTTTAAAATGTCTGCCCAAGAGATATGCTCTGAAGTTTTTTGTTGCCCACACAATGGCTAAGAACTCTTTTTCTATAGTTGAGTAACGTTTTTCGGCGTCATTCAAGGCTCTGCTAGCGAAAGCTATTGGCTTATCTTCGCCTATTTTACCCTGAGAAAGTACTGCGCCTAACGCTTCGTTACTTGCATCAGTCGTTAGTATGAATTCTTTTTCGAAATCCGGATATGCCAAAACAGGTGGTGTTATTATTGCCTTCTTCAATGCTTCGAACGCTGTCTGGCATTCTTGCGTCCAATTGAACCTAGCGTCTTTCCTTAGTAGTTTATTAATAGGAAGAGCTATCTTTGCTGTACCTGGAATGAATTTTCTGTAATAGTTTACTAGTCCTAAATATGCCTGTACTTCCTTCCTATTTTTAGGCGGCGGAATGCTCTTAACGCATTCCACTTTGCTGGGGTCAGGGAGTGCGCCCTGATCTGTGCATTTATGTCCTAAATAAACAATTTCTCTTCTTAGAAATCTGCATTTTCCTGTATTAAGTTTCAGATTATGTTCACGTAATTTTTGTAATACTGAACATAACCTTTGTTCATGTTGTTTCAAATTCCTACCGTAGATAACTATGTCATCTAAATAAACAAAACAGTCTATTCCTTGTAGACCTGTTAGGATATGATTCATTATCCTCTGAAATGTTGCTGGGGCACCTGTTAGCCCAAATGGCATTCGATTGAATTCGAAGTGCCCTAGTCCCGTACTAAATGCGGTTTTTTCCTTGTCCCTGTCATCGACTAAAACTTGGTGATATCCGCTTGCCAAATCTAGCGTTGTAAAATATCTGCTATGGCCTAATTGCTCTAAAATTTCGTCAATACGAGGAATGGGAAAAACTTGTTTAATCGTGGCTTCATTCAGTTTTCTGTAATCTATCACTAGTCTCCATTTTTTCTCCCCGTCCTTGCCACTTTTCTTGGGTACTAAAAGTAACGGTGAGTTCCATGGTGAAGTGCTATGTGTAATTATGCCGTCATCTAGGAGTTTATTCACTTGTTTATTTATTTCCTCCCTATGTATTTGAGGTAATCTATATTGTTTTCTATTTATTGGCGGTTGATCTGCGCCTGTTGGAATTTCGTGTTTCAATACGTTTGTGAATGAAATTTCGTCTCCTTCTTATAGGAAGATGTCATGAAAAGATTTTACTATTCCTTCTATTGAATTCTTTTCTTCCATATTCAAATCTTTATCTAACTCAATTTCATTGAGCAATTTATTTATTCTTCCTTTGGCGTTTATTTTTCCTATGCTATTTATTGCCTTTACAGTACTTTGTATTTTGTAATCGTCAAAATTTGTGAATTTTGGTTGAAATTCGCTATTTATTTCATAATCATACTCCGTCGTATTTAATATTGGAGCATAAACTGTGTTATCTTTCACCTTTACTAGTGTGTCCGCTATATAGATCCCTGGATCTATTTCTTCCTTATGAATTACCACATTCGTAAATTTTGTACGAAGTTTTAATGGTACTATCGTAATTGTTCTTGCATCAACTGGTATGTAGTGTTGTTTGCTTTCCTCTTCTATCTGCTCGATAGTTTTTATCGGTAATTCCAAAATAATCTCTTTTCTTTCATTGAAGAGTGTTAAAATCTTTTCCATTGTGTTTATAATGGAGTTGTTCCACAAATTATCTCTTCCTAATATGCCGTCTGCTGGTACTCCTTGTTTAAGTGACACAACGTGTAGCGTTAAACTTAAGGACTGTACCTCATTATGACATATTGTTGTTGATCCTTCTGTAGTCACACAACCTCCAAATGCTCCGCTTAAGTCTTTCCTATTCGACTTGTCTATTATTGTGATATCTTTTATCGCACACTTCTTTATCAGGCTTGTATCTGCTCCTGTATCTACCAGTAAAATGAGTTTTCCATTTATCGCCTCTGCGCAAGGTAATTCGATGAACACGTCATGTAGCTGGGTTTGATTGCAGTTAGATACTCCTGTTTCTATACTAATATCTTGTAACTTCTTCACTGAGCTAGTTACGTTTTGGTTTAAATTTAGTTTTTTCTCGTTCAATTTACTTGGCATCTCTAAATCAACTGTTTCTCCAAACGTATGATTTTTCTCTGTGACGTTATTTTTCTTATTCTTATCAGTCCCTTTTAACTTGATATTAATTTTTAAGTCTCTTGAAAGTGGTAACGTTTCAACAATCGCTTCCGATGTCGGACTTACGGTTACCACTTTATTTGTTAAAGTTGGTAACGTATCCACAATCGGTTCGGATGTATGAATTACTGTTACTCCTCCATTTGGCCTTAAGTTACTAATATTTTTGGGTCCCCAGATTATTGGCCTATTCTGGGCCCTTGGCAGTTTCCCGGACTATTACTTTGTAACGATTCCCAATTCTTTTTTGCCTCGCAATTTTTTATCATATGTCCTGGTCTATTACACCAATGACATAACGTTTGGTTTGCTCTGTTCGGCTGATTCCTCTGCAATCCGTTAACTGTAGTTCGGTTAGGGTTCATTGCCCGTTTTTGGTTCCCGTTCTGCTGGAATGGGTTTTGAGGCCAATTCTGCTGTGGTCGGTTTGTCTGCCAGTTTTGTTGGGCTTGGTTTGATTGCCAATTCTCCTGAGGTCGGTTCCATTGCTGATTTCCTTGATTTTGGTTGTTAGTCCTCTGATTTTTATTGCTGAACTCACTTCTGTTGTTGCCCTTATTGTCACATCTCCAACTTGTCTCGTGTCCATATTTTAAACACTTCTGACAATATGGCGTGTTCTTGCGAGTCAAACAATCGTCTCTGGTATGACCTCGCTTATTACAAAATGAGCAAATTACTCTATTCGCCGCTCCTTGTGTAGTATTTTGTACCGAAGTGGGTTGCCTGGCAATTTTTCCTCCTGAAGCTATGCCCTGACTTCCCTGTTGAATTTGCTCTTGTTGTTTATACGGCATGGTGGCAGGACGCGGTGCATTCATATTAATGTTTAAGGGGTCTGTGTGGAGGAGACTACTGTTTTCTATGGTTTCGAGTGCCTCTATGGCTAATTCTACCATTTGTTCGAGGTTTTTCTTCGTAACATTGAGCATATAAATTCTCAATGCAGCGTTCTTTAATTCTGTTTTAAAGGATTTCTCTACGGCTCCTTCCACCATACTCAAAAGTGCCATATCACCGTTTCCCTTATATTTCATTCGCACTAACTCTACTGCCTGTGTTCGTAGGGTGGTTAGGCGTCTTGCAAACTGTCGTATATCTTCGTTAAGTAACTGGTTACAACTTTGAATACCTATTATCACTGAGTCTAAGGATACCGTTGGTAAATATGCATTTTTTATTGTGAGGTAGAATTCCTCGAGGGTATTGAAGCGTTGCGACCTCACTAAATCATAGGCATCCCCATGTAACCTCTGCTTAATGCAGTCTATGTAGTCCTGAATGTTGTCCGTACCCACATCTCTTGCGGCTAATTCGCACCCGTGTATGAATTTATAAACTTCGCCGCGTAAGTCTGGCGAATGTGTTCCAGAAAATAGAGGTACCAGCCTATTTGTAATTTTTGCTATCTCTCCTATCCCCATTTTGGTTTGTTCTTTTGTTGTTTTAATTTGTTGTAATGACCTTGCGTTGCCGTCCCTCGGACTAACTGCGGACTGAGCTGGTTCCTTATGAAAAAGTGTCTGATTGTGATCTAGCGACATTTCCTGACTTAGAAGTCTATTCAGCTCCTTTAGCTCTTGTATTCGTTTATTTGCCTCTTCTAAAGAACTACAGTCTTCTCTTGATTTCTGTGCAAATCCCTGTTCTAGCGTTTTATTTAATGTTTCCTCTGTTAAACCCTTCTTCTCTAATAATTTCCTTAGTTGTTCGTTCTCGTCTTCTAAGGTTTTTAATATGTTTTCCTGGAATTGTCTTTCCTTTACATAAGTATCGAACTTATTTTTTAACGCGTTGAATTCTGATAAACAGTCCCTTAAACTTTTATTTTTGTTTTCTACTATATTTTTTAAAAACACTAGCAATTCCTCTATTAGTGCGTCTGCTTTTTCTACAGTTGATATTTCACCTAGTGCGTCTATTTTAGTTTTTATCAATTCTAAATATTCTTTATTGGAAACGGTATTTTTTAAAATGTTCCAAACTTTTGTCACTAGTTCTCCTACCTGTCTCTTCAAGTCCCTATGGTCTTTTTCTAATGCTAAATGTGCTTGTTCTTCAAAAGATTCGGCCATTAATTATCCTATACTTATTTTTACAAGTATTTATTTTGGATATTTTTGGAATCAATTAAAACTTTAATTGATTCTCTTCAAGCAATTAACTTTTGCTTATTCAGCTTTAATACGGCTCATTGACACCCTTCTTGGCTGAACACGTTGTAAACATTCGTACATTCGTATGCATATATGTATATATTATTTTTATCATATTCTCTTTTTTTTTTTGTAATTCGAGCTCGTGGTTCAATTCTGCTCGCCCGGTGCCCGACGTACTTTTTGTTTTTGTTGCTTCGTTAGCGTTTTTGCTACCAGCTGTCGCTCGATAGCAATTTTGTCGCTTCTGACCTTGCTTGAAGTTCAAGCTCAAGTTCGTGACCCACTTCTTTTTGCAATGAATTTCTTGCAATTATGCAGAATCTATTTTATTTATTGGCTTGCAGTTATCGCTGTTAGCCTGGTTGTTATTAATTACTGTGTTATTAAAAAAAATACTAACGAATTTGATTGTTGTATCCATTTATTTATTCTTTTCCAAAACTTAAACATAGACCTTATTTCAAATGTGTTTTCTACAGGTGGTTGTGCCTAGCTCAAATTTCTTCTTGATTTGCCCAACAAGTTTATGAAAGTTTTCACTTAACCAAATCTAATATTTAGACATGAGTTGTCAATAGTCTTTCAAAATTTTTCAATTTAAATTCTAATTCTTAACCAAAAATTTTCTATAAATTTATTTTATATGTATTAAATTTTAATTTATATAATTTTACAACAATTTTATTTAGTGTTTGTCGCTGTTCTTCCCACGTTGTTTCTTGTCGTTGGTTTTGTAAATTTGGCGGATCTGCCTCAGGAATTCATTCTTTTCCTCTTTGGTTGTGGCTATCGTTGCTAGCCGGTGCAGGTTGGCGACTTCCCTCCGTTGCTTTACTTTTCTTCCACCGCGACTCTTCGTTGGGTGTGGGTTAACCTTTATTTCCTTCTTTGGCTCCTCACGTGTCGACTTCTGCCTCTTCCAATACTCTTCTATTGTTATCGGTCTAGGTCCCGCTTGCTTATCCTTAAGGGCTTCTTCGAGGGGTAATACTGATTTCGATGACATCTATATTGGTTGATGATTTTTTTGTGTTTATGCTATTTTAAAAAACATTGTTATTTATTTTTAATTTATTTTAAACTTCACTTTAACAATAAAGGAACGATCTTTGGATCGTGAAACCGGCTGCGCCAAAATGTTGTATCTGGTTCCTCCAGTAGGACACCAGAACAAACTTAATGTCGTAGATCCTTCCTTGAAAGGATCACTGACAGTGTTTCTAATACTAGGGGTTGTTGTTGTTGATCCTTCGACGCGAAGGACCACGGACAATTGTGCCACGGGCAAGGACCTGCCGTCTTAGTGGACTTACCGTTGGGATCCGGCAACCTGCCGTAATGGATCCTTTCGCCTAACTACCACGGGCACCAAGGTGCCGCCTTTGTGGTCCTTTAACCTGTCGGGCAATACTGCCGTCTTTCGACAGATGCTGAAAATAAAGACTTGGATTATGGTTCTTACTTTTATTTAACTCCAGTAATTATCCAGGGACACTCAATATACTATTATCGCTGCGATTTGCGCTTGCTATGTTCCTTCTACTCTTCTTGGTTCTTGTGTAACTTAATAACAACTGCTTTCTTACAATTCGAAAGATGGGTTTATATCTCTTCTGAGATTCGTTGTTGGCCAGAATCATTTCCGCGTCGTTTTTGCAATTTGACGCTCATTGCATATTTTGGAATGCGATCAAGTTCGCGCGCTGTTCCACTTATCGGAATGCGATCAAGTTCGGCTTTTATCTGGGCCACAGTGGTGTGTGATTCACTTGTACTTTCGAGCTTCACAATTAAAGTGCAGCCTAGAAGTATGTGTTACCACAAGTTAAACATTGTTAACTACTGGGCCGAAAGGTATGTGGTGATAACAACGTTAAGCGTTGTTATTACCAAAGCAATGATTCTGACCTACAACAGTTTTATTATTATTATAGTTTTTTAGTTCTATATATAATAGTGACATATAGCGTATCATGTGTTTTAAAGCATATTTTTTTTTCTTATTTCTTTATTAAGCCATTTTTTTTTTCTTTTTGTTTCGCTTATTTTAAAGTTGTTCACCTTTGGTGTTTTTATTTTTGTTTTCCTCATTTGGCTCTTGTTAAAATTTTCCATTTACTGTCGTTGTGGGGATTTTTTTTCATTAATTGTTTAACTGACACTGCATTCTGCTCGTGTTTAGTTGCTCTACTTTTGCACTTGCTTTGTTGCAGTGCTTGCGTTAATCGATCAATTCTTAGTGTTACATCGACGCAAGAAAGGGGGGCAACACTGAATATGCCAGCTGTCACTTGACACACTTGCTTCCGCACTTTCTGATTTATTCGTGATGGGAGAAGGTTGGACGAATTTTAAGCACACACACGCATATTAAGTATAAATAATTGAATATAAAATATTGTATTGAAATAATCTAAAATAAATTAATGATATCTAATACAAAATTGATGCAAATTATCGAGTACTAATTGAAACTAATAGAAAACATCAAACTGAGGTGTGCTGTAAAATACCAACGGTAACAAAACTTAAAATTCTTCCAAATCCAAATTGAGAAGATTAGAAATGTCCGATGAAGACGGTGAATCACATCCTTTCCAAGGGATGCAAGTGGATGCAGTTGGATTAGATAATCCAGAGGAGAGTGACGCTGTAGAACAGTCACATAACCTCACTTCTGAACAACATAACCCCACTGCCACATTTCAAAGCGATCGTGAACGCAATGCAAGGGAGAGTAACTTTCAATCACAACCGCATGACAGAGAGGAAGAGCAACCACAGGCAAGTAAAGCCAATGAAGCCGTCGTCACCAAGAAAAAGCAGTATCAACTACAGCAGCTGGAAGAACGATACAAATTAAGAGAAGCCTACTTGAGCGAGAAGTATAAAATACTTAATGGGGAGACGGAAGAAGATGCCGTAATCAAATCCACTGGACAGAAGCAACAAATCGAGGGGGAAGCAGCTACAGGTTCTTCTCAAGGTGGGTTACTCTTAGGGCAGACCCTTTCTCACCAGACTTTTGACAAAAATGTTAACGCGACCGCTAAAAGCCAAGGTCGTATTTCGTTCAACGCGCCCGGCCAACAAAGCACGCCGCTACGTGCTACCAATTTAGAAACACTTCGAAGCGACTACCATACACTGACACAACTTCAACTGTCAGCAAGGCAATCAGTACCAAAAGACTTGCCGCAGTTCGGCGGCGATCCTAAAGAATGGCAAGTTTTTTTATGTGCCTTTGAATATAGCACAGAAATGGCAGGCTACTCAAATTATGAAAATTTAATTAGACTCCAAAGGTGTCTACACGGCAAAGCTAGGGATATCGTAAGAGATTGCCTTACGCTTCCTGATATGGTACCAGATATTATCAGTACATTAAAAATGTACTTCGGTCGGCCTGAATATATTTTAAAAAATTTAGTGGAGAAAGCCAAGAGGATGTCAATTCCCAGAGGCAAGCTCGAGTCTCTGATTGATTTTGCATTTGCAGTAAGAAATATATGTGCAACTATTCGTGCTAGCCAACTATTAGAACATTTAAATAATCCTATGCTTTTAGAGGAACTGGTCAGCAAGCTGGGTTCTGATCTTATGCTGAACTGGGCACTACACACAAAAAATATATCTAATCCAAATTTGCAGGATTTTTCAGAATGGCTATATAATATTGCGGAGGCAGCTAGCCGCGTAACAACATTCACATACTCTGCTGGAGATGAAAAAAAGACGCCAAGGGAAGTTCGCTTAAATACACATTCTACAGTGAATGCAGCCCTATTGTGGAGTAAATGGGTGCCCTATCAAACATCATGCACTTCTCCATAATTCCAACGTAGTGCATGGCATAGCAAATAATCATAGAGCATCAGCTGCCAACGAAAATATTTATTTTCGAATTTTGTCGGTTATAGTGCATGGTCCATTGAAATCTGTGTCTACGTATGCATTTATGGACGACGGTTCGACTCTGACATTAATTGAAGAAAAGTTGGCGAATGATATAGGAGGAATTGGAGTGCCCGAGCCGCTTTGTATTCAATGGACTGGCAACGTTACCAGATATGAAGAATATTCCAACAAAATGCAAAACTTGAAAATATCAGCAGCTTCAGAAGACTCAACAGTTTTTGAAATGCAAGGTGTACATACAGTACAGAATCTCGGCTTAGGCTCTCAGTCATTGGCAGCAGACAAAATAAAACAACAGTTTGCTTATCTTCGTGATATACCGCTACCGTGTTATACAGATGCAAAACCACAACTCATTATTGGAGTAAATAATCCAAATCTTCTTGCATCGTTAAAGATTCGAGAGGGTGGATGGAATGAGCCAGTTGCAACAAAAACTAGAATAGGATGGACAGTTTTCGGTGGAAAAGCAACAACAGCCACCAGTGGAACTCTAAACCTACATAGGTGCAATTGCAAGAACGACACGGCAATGCAGGACATGTTAAAAAAGTATCTACATGATGAAAATATGGGCATGTCAGAACCTTGCCCTATACTAACATCGCGAGAAGATCAACGAGCAAGAGAAATCCTCGACAGTACGTGTGAGTTGTTAGAAAATCGATTTTCTGTGGGATTACTCTGGAAAGAAGATGAAGGACATTTGCCTAACAGTCTTCCAACGGCAATAACACGCTTGCGTTGTCTCAAAAGAAAGATGGAAAAAGACCATCAATTGAACAAGGATTTGAACGATCAAATCCATAACCTACTGACTAAAGGTTATGCAACTCAGCTGCCAGATAATTCATTACAAAACGACGGTGGAAGAATATGGTATTTGCCGATATTCATTGTACGTAACCCATTAAAGCCAGGTAAAGTCCGCCTCGTTTGGGACGCTGCTGCAAAGAGTGGAAAAAATTGTCTAAATGACTTTTTATTGAAAGGTCCTGATCTTTTAACTCCTCTTGTTCACATTCTTTTCAATTTTAGAATGGGTGCCATTGCCATTTGTGGAGATATCGCGGAGATGTTCCATCGAATTCTTCTAAAAGAATCAGATAGAGATGCACATAGATTTCTTTGGTGGAATGCAGATGAAAACAAAATAGTAGCATTCAAACTAAATGTGTTAAGCTTCGGTGCAGCGTGCTCACCTTGTATCGCTCACTACGTTCGCAATAAAAATGCTACGCTACATGCAGGAAATGAAACTAGAGCGTTACACGCAATCACTCATCATCATTATGTCGACGATTTTATTGACTCAGTAAAGAGCGTTGAAGAAGCTAAAGAGTTGGTGCATGCGGTCCGTCGCATCCACGCTCAGGGTGGGTTTCATATAAGAAATTGGAGCTCCAATTCGAAATCTGTCTTGGAATCTTTAGAAGAGCCACCAGAAGAGAACAAAGCTTTCGAATGTAATGAAAAGGCGGTTCACCACGAAAAAATTCTAGGGCTGTATTGGAATCCACGAGAGGACGAATTTAATTATGTTTTAAGATTCGCTCGAATGCGGCGCAACATATTCAATGATGATGTAATACCTACGAAGAGAGAGGTTTTGCAAGTCTTAATGTCAATATATGATCCTCTGGGTTTCGTTACCTATATTTTGTCGTATCTAAAAATTTTAGTTCAACACATATGGCGATGTGGAATCGAATGGGATGAACCCCTCACAGAAACAGTAATGGAAGGGTGGAGGAAGTGGTGTCTCTATCTACCGGCAATATCAAAGGTAGCCGTGCCGCGCTGTTACTCAATCCACATGTACGAGAAAGGCGGTTCAATACAACTACACACTTTCGTAGACGCAGGCGAAGATGCTTACGCTGCGGTTTCTTACTTTCGTATTTTGTACAAAGGGAAAATAAAGGTGAAGATCGTTGCAGCAAAGTCGAAGGTGGCACCACTGCGTCCGTTGTCGATACCAAGGTTGGAATTACAAGCAGCAGTGTTAGGAGTGCGATTGATGAATTTCGTTAAAAACAATCATGAAATTAAATTTGAGAAAAGAATCATATGGACCGACTCCAAGACAGTCCTCAGATGGCTAGATGGAGACCCACGACGGTTTCAACAATTTGTAATGTTTCGAGTTGCTGAGTTACAAGCGAGCTCTGAGAGAAAGGAGTGGCTATGGGTGCCCAGTAAAGTTAATGTCGCCGATCTCGCAACGAAAATGAAAAAGATTTCCGATATAGAAAGCCAATGGTTCAATGGTCCTGATTTCCTTTATGATAGCGAAAACGAGTGGCCGCGCGATTCCGAACCAGGACAGATAGACACAAGTGAGTTTCGCGCACGATTTCTACATATTCGGAAAGCGAAGATAGTTCAAATAAATTTTGAACTTTTTTCAAAGTGGAATAATCTGCTTCGGGCCGTTGGATATTGGGGTTTATATAAAGAAATATTGCGAAAGATAATTCCCGCAGAATTCAAAAAACTTTCAGCAAAACACATAAATCAAGCAAAATCATTTATCTACAAAACAGTCCAGAAGGAGATCTATGATGAAGAGTATGTTGCACTTATACAACGTAAGCCAGTAAGCCAATCAGGACCGTTGAGAAAGTTAGTGCTGTATCTAGATCACGAAGAAGTAATACGAATTAGAAACCGTGCATTGTATTCAGCAATCCAGACTGGGCAACAGGAGGGTTTCGTCGCTTTGCCACCTAACCATCATGTTACTCGGCTTATAATTGCTCATTATCATCAACGATATTACCACATTAATCATGAAACGGCAATCAATGAGGTGAGACAAAACTTTTTTATTCCAAAACTTCGAGTTTTATTTAAATCAATAAGACGAAACTGTCAAGTATGTAAGATAAACGACGCTCAACCACAGGCGCCACAAATGGCACCCCTCCCGCGTGCTCGTTTAAGGGCTTATTTTCGTCCATTCACTTCCATAGGGATTGACTATTTCGGACCAATATTTGTCACGGAAAATCGAAAAAACAGAAAAAGGTGGGGCGTACTAATAACATGCTTAATCATTCGTGCGGTCCATATAGAAATAGTGCATAGCCTAACCACAGACTCATGCCTCATGAGTCTTAGAATATTTATGGCAAGAAGGGGTATACCAAGGGAAATTTACAGCGATAATGGCAGAAACTTTCTCGGTGCTGACAATTTCTTAAAAGAGGAGTTGAAGCAAGTCAACCACTCCACAGTCAAAAAACAGTTAATTCTTGAAAGTATCGAATGGCATTTCAACCCACCAGCTGCTCCTCATATGGGGGGAGCGTGGGAGCGCTTAGTTCGAAGCGTAAAGAATATTTTGTATAAAATAACTCCTTCTCAAAGATTTACAGATGAAAGTCTTAGGTCCGCTTTGATGGAAGTTGAGATGATAATAAACTCTCGCCCGCTCACCTTTGTCTCACTTGAAACTGAAGACCAGGAGGCACTTACACCGAACCACTTTCTTCTCGGAAGCTCCAACGGAGCAAAACCATTCTGTGACCTTGAACATTTAAACATGAGAAGTCATCTAAAACAAAGCGAGATAGTCGCAAACATGTTTTGGCGTAGATGGATAAAAGAAATGCTGCCGACATTAACACGTAGAGGAAAGTGGCATGAAAAGGTAAAACCCATAGCGGAAGGAAACATCGTCCTTATAGTAGACGAAAACCAGGCACGAAATCTATGCAAGAAAGGGGGACAACACTGAATATGCCAGCTGTCACTTGACACACTTGCTTCCGCACTTTCTGATTTATTCGTGATGGGAGAAGGTTGGACGAATTTTAAGCACACACACGCATATTAAGTATAAATAATTGAATATAAAATATTGTATTGAAATAATCTAAAATAAATTAATGATATCTAATACAAAATTGATGCAAATTATCGAGTACTAATTGAAACTAATAGAAAACATCAAACTGAGGTGTGCTGTAAAATACCAACGGTAACACTTAGCTTTTGCTTTATTTTTTATTAACGCGGTGTCGTTAAAATTTTACATTGGATATTTATGTACTACACCTACACCTACTACTACACCTCATTATTATGAGAATAGAAAAAAAATGTTTTTTTTTCCTCTTCGTTAGTATTTATATTAATACTCCTGTTTGAATTCTTCCTATATCCTAATTTTTGTCTTCTTATGACGTATAGCATTTGGTGCGAATTTTTATTTATATAGTGTTTGTGTAAGTTCTATGCCTGAAATAACTCTTCAAGCATATTTTTACATTTGCATTCATTATTTTATTAATTGCAAATGCAAAGTTATATTTGCTGTGTATTTAAAACGGCACAGCTGCTCTTCATATACCGTATATTATCCCCAAATTATTTTCTACGTAGTTGTCGAATACTTTTTTTTTCTCGATTGACGATAATATTACGAGGAATTTGTCCTATTTTCGGGAAAGGGATCTATTAGCTGTTATGCATTTGGTTATTGTTTTATTTTATTTCTATCTTATCTATAACTTATAACTCGTTTACATCCGTAAGACTTAAGTTAAATTAAAATTACTAGTAGTGAAATTCAAATTTTAAAAAATGTTAGTTTCCTATTATCCTATAATAAGTTCTGTCAATTCTATTTTATATATATTTATTGTATCCTAACCCTAATAATGTGCCTATTATTGTTAAACTAACGTAATTTCCCCCAAACCTATTTTCTTATTTTAAGTGATTCTAACGGATTCCTACATTATTGTCTAGTTAATCCTAATTTCTACTTAATCGCTATTATATAACTTAAGTAAATTATTGTGGAATGGTTTTTCCTTTCCCTTAATATTTAAGACTGTCGTAATTGGACTTTTAATTGTTTCTACCCTATATGGCCCTATCCATATGGGAGAAAATTTATTTTTCCTAGTTTGGTTCTTAATTAACACACTATCACCTACTTAAATTCTACTAAATTTAATTTGTTATCGTATTGATTTTTGGCTACTTGTTTAGCCTTTTCCTGATTTTTCCTCTCTATTTCGTGAGCCCTTTGTATTTGAAATTTCAATACCTTATTTGAATCTTCCGCATTATATACCGGACTACACTTCCTTTTTAAGTAGTTATCTCTATATCAAATCCGAATAAAGTGCGAAACGGTGTTTGCTTGGTCGTAATGTGGGGTGTGTGATTATGAACATGCATAGCTGCAGTTAACCATTGGTCCCAATTCGAACCGTCTTCTTTAGCAAAACTACGCAAATATTCCGCTAAAGGTCTGTGGCTTCTCTCTAATGAGCCATTAGCTTGCGGATGGTATGGCGTTATATGCAGTTTTTTAATACCTAAAAACTTGCACGTATCTGAGAACAATTTCGAAATGAAATTAGTTCCATTATCAGTAATTAGAATTCGCGGAATTCCGTAACGCGTGATTATTTCATCGTAGAACGCCCTGGCCACAGTACTTGCTTCCGCGTCTGGGATAGCTGTACATGCCATAAATTTCGAAAAGTCATCTTGAAACGTTAATATGTACTTATTGCCAGACACAGTTTCTGGTAGAATACCTACTATGTCCATGTATACTTTGTCAAATGGCCGCATTGGTGTATCCGTTAACACCATGGGCATTTTTGTTAACTTCGAACTTTTGTTCGCTTGGCACTTTGGAGAGTGTTTGACATAATCTTTGATTTGTCTTTGCATCCCTGGCCACCTATATTGTTGTATGATTCTTAGGTAAGTCTTTACTGCTCCCTGGTGACCTCCTAATGGGGTGTTGTGGAAATCTTTTATAACGGTCTCCTTTTTTTCGGGTCGGATAGCAATGTTGCTGTGTTATTTATTCCGCTTCCCGATTCCGTTTCATCTTTATCGAATTCAACTGTTGTTCCTTGATTTTGATCTTGGTTAGCTGTTTTTGCTTTTGACCGTGTTTGTACGGCTGCTATTGTTTTATGCTTTTCCTGTGGGACTCTACTTAGCGCATCTGCATTTAAGTTTTTCTTTCCTGGCTTATATAGAATTTCGAAGTCGTATTCTGATAATTTATGCCTAAACCTTGCCAGTCTTGAAGTCTGGTCTTTAATGTTAGCTATTCCTTTTAAAGGTTGATGGTCTGTCACTATCTTGAATGGTCTTCCCAACAAATAAACTCTAAAATTTTTTGTTGCCCACACAATAGCTAAGAATTCCTTTTCTATAGTTGTGTAACGCTTTTCTGCGTCATTCAAGGCTCTGGTAGCGAAGGCTATCGGCCTATCTGCGCCTATTTTACCCTGAGAAAGTACTGCGCCTAACGCTTCGTTACTTGCATCAGTGGTTAGTATGAATTCTTTTTCAAAATCCGGATATGCCAAAACCGGTGGTGTTATTTTTGCCTTCTTCAATGCATCGAACGCTGTCTGGCATTCTTGTGTCCAATTGAACTTCGCGTCTTGACGTAGTAATTTGTTAATAGGAAGAGCTATCTTTACTGTGCCAGGTATGCATTTTCTATAATAATTCACTAGTCCTAAGTATGCTTGCATCTCCTTTTTATTCTTAGGCGGTGGAATGCTCTTAACGCATTCCACTTTGCTGGGGTTAGGGAGTGCGCCCTGATCTATACATTTGTGTCCTAAATAAATAATCTGTTAGGATATGGTTCATTATCCTTTAAAATGTGGCTGAGGCACCTGTAAGCCCAAATGGCATTCGATTGAATTCGAAATGCCCTAGTCCTGTACTGAATGCTGTCTTCTCCTTGCCCCTGTCATCGACTAAGACTTGGTGATATCCACTTGCCAAATCTAGCGTTGTAAAATATCTGCTATGGCCTAATTGGTCCAAAAATTTTGTCAATACGAGGAATGGGGAAAACTTGTTTAATCGTTGCTTCATTGAGCTTCCTGTAATCTATTACAAGTCTCCATTTTTTCTCCCCGTCCTTGCCACTTTTCTTGGGCATTAAAAGAACGGCGAGTTCCATGGTGATGTGCTATGTGTGATTACGCCATCATCTAGGAGTTTGTTCACTTGTTTATTTATTTCTTCTCTATGTATTTGCGGTAATCTGTACTGTTTTCTGTTTATTGGCGGTTGATCTGCGCCTGTTGGAATTTCGTGTTTTAATACACTTGTAAATGAAAGTTCGTCTCCGTCTATTAGAAAGACGTCATGAAAAGATTTTACGATTGAATTCTTTTCTTCCATATTTAAATTTTCATCTAACTCAATTTCATTGAGCAATTCATTTATTCTTCTTTCGGCATCTAGTTAGCCTATCCTATTAATTGACTCAGTACTTTGTATTGTGTACTCGTCGAAATTTGTGAATTTTGGTGTAAATTCGCTGTCTATTTCGTAATTATACTCTGTTGTGTTTAATATCTGAGCATAAATCGTATTATTTTTCACATTTACTAATGTGCCTGCCATATAGATTCCTGGATCTATTTCTTCTTTATAAATTACAACATTATTGCATTTTGTACAAAGTTTTAATGGTACTATCGTATTTGTTTTAGCATCAACTGGTATATAGTGTTGTTTATTTTCCTCCTCTATCTGATCAATACTTTTTATTAGTAATTCCAAAATAACCTCTTTCTTTTCATTGAAGAGTGTTAAAATCTTTTCCATTGCATTTATGATGGAGTTGTTCCACAAATTATCTCTTCCTAATATTCCGTCTGCCGGTACTCCTTGTTTAAGTGACACAACGTGTAGCGTTAAACGTAAGGACTGTACCTTATTATGGCAGTAGTTGATCCTTCTGTGGTCACACAACCTCCAAATGCTCCGCTTAAGTATTTTCTATTCGACTTGTTTATTACTGTGCTATCTTTTATCGCACACTTCATCATCAGAATTGTATCCGCTCCTGTATCTACCAGTAAAATGAGTTTTCCATTTATCGCCTCTGCGCAAGGTAATTCGATGAACACGTCATGTAACTGAGTTTGACTGCAGTTTGATACTCCTGTTTCTGTATTTCTATTATTATTTTCTAAATTATTCATTGAGCAATGTAATTCCTTTTTCTCTCTAACTTTGAGTGGCATTTCCGCATCAACTGTTTCTACAATTGTATGATTTCTCTCTGTGACATTGCTTTTATTATTATCAGTCTTCTTCAACTTGATATTCATTTTTAATTCTCTTGAAGTTGGTAACGTTTCAACAATCGCTTTCGATGTCGGACTTACGGTTATAACTTTATTTATTAAAGTTGGTAACGTATCCACAATCGGTTTGGATGTATGAATTACTGTTATTCCCTCATTTGGCCTTAAGTTACTAATATTTTTGGGTTCCCAGATTATTGGCCTGTTCTGGGTCCTTGATAGTTTCCCGGACGATTACTTTGCAACAATTCCCAATTCTTTTTTGCCTCGCAATTTTTTCGTGTCTAAATTTCCTGGTCTATTACACCAATGACATGAGGTTTGGTTCACTCTATTCTGCGGGTTCATAGGAGTCTGATTTCGCTATAACCTGTTAAGTGTATTCGGGTTAGTGTTTATTGACCGTTTGTGATTCCCATTCTGCTGGAATTGGTTTTGATTCCAATTTTGTTGGGGTTGGTTTTGATTCCAACTTTGTTGTACCTGGTTTGATTGCCAGTTCTGTTGTATTTGGTTTGATTGTCCATTTGGCTGGGTTGGATTCCATTGCTGAATTCCTTGATTTCGATAATTAGTCCCTTGATATGTGTTCCTTGTCATATTTTTCTGGCTTTCCTTTTGGTCACACCTCAAGTTCGTCTCGTGACCATATTTTGAACACTTCTGACAATATGGAGTGTTTTTGCCAGTTAAACAATCCTCTCTGGTATTCCCTCGCTTATTGCAAAATGAGCAAATTATTCTCTCGGTCGCTCCTTGTGGAGGATTTTGTGTCCTGGTTGGTTGCCGAACAATTCTATCTCCTGTAGCTCTGCCCTGGCTTCCCTGTTGAATTTGCTCTTGCTGGTTATGCATGATGGCACGAAACTGCGAATTCATATTAATGTTCAAGGGGTCTGTTTGGAGGGAGCTACTGTGTATGGTTTCGAGTGCCGCTACGGCCAATTCTACCATTTGTTCCATGTTTTTCTTCGTCACATTAAGCATATAAATTCTCAATGCGGCGTCCTTTAATCCTGTTTTGAATGATTTCTCTACGACCCCTTCCAGCATACCTAATAGTGCCCTTTCTCCATCTCCGTTGTAATCCGTTCTAATTATCTCTATTGCCTGTGTTCGAAGGGCGTTTAGGCGTCTTGCAAACTGTCGTATATCTTCATTAAGTAACTAGCTACAATTTTGGATACCTATTATCAGTGAGTCTAAGGTTACCTTAGGCAAATATGCCCTTTTTATTGTGAGGCAGAATTCCTCGAGACTAGTGAATCGTTGTGACCTCACCAAATCATACGCATCCCCATGTAATCGCTGCTTAATGTAGTCTATGTAGTCCTGACTGTTGTCTGCACCTACATCCCTTGCGGCTAATTCGCACCCTTGTATGAATTTATACACTTCGCCGCGTAAGTCTGGCGACTGTGTTCCCGAAAAGAGCGGCACCAGCCTATTCGTAATCTTGCCTATCTCACCTATACCCATTTTATGTATGTTATCTGTCGTCTTAATTTGTTTAAATGACCTTCCGTTGTAATCTTTCGGACTAACTGCGGACGGAGTAGCTTCCTTATGATAAAGCGTCCGATCGTGGTCTAGCGATACCTCCTGAATTAAAAGTCTATTCTGCTCTTTTAACTCTTGTATGCGTCTATTTGCTTCCTCTAAAGAGCTGCAGTCTTCTCTTGATTTCTGTGTAAATCCCTGGTCTAAGGTTCTCTTCAACGTTTCCTCGGTTATCCCCTTTTTATACCCTACACCTTAAGGTAAGGGTATATTCACTTTGTAACGAAATGTGTAACGCATGGAAATAGAGACGATAGGTATAGAAAAGTATATATATTCTTGATCAGCGTGACCTCCTGAGTCGATTTAGCCATGTCCGTCCGTCTGTCTGTCTGTCTGTCTGTCTGTTGAAATCACGATCACAGGAGAAGCGGTGAAGATATCGTGATGAAATTTGCATAAACATTGTTCCTTGTGGTGGGCAGGTTGGTATGAAAAATGGGCAAAATCGGTCCACGACCACGCCTATTTTTTATTAAAAATGTGATATCAGCGTTCGTTTTTGAGCTATTACAACAAAATTTTACTCCTGACTATAGAGTAGCATTATCCGTTAATATGCCAAATATGGGCGTGATCGGCCCACTTTTAGGTTACACAGGCAAAAGAGGGTTATATTGTTAAATATATAAACTTCCTAAATAAAACTTTAGATAACATCTTGTTTTACAAAAAAACATTATTACATCAAAACTGGGTGCAATCCGCCCACTTTTACACTATTTATACGGTATAGCAGTATGAAAACAAATTTATTACCACGTAAATCAAGTTTAAATTTTAATATAATAATAAAACAACTAAGATAGTTATTTTGTTTTAGCGTAGCTAGGTCTCATGGAGCTCGGGACGGTTCATCAGCTGTAGCCCCGAAAATGCCTAGATTTCAATAAGTCCCTAATTGATTTCCACAACTGCCGCCCCCGACATTGTCCCGCCCAGAGTGGACCGCCACCCCCCCACTCTAACTTCGGCACTTTTTTCAAAATTTTTATGTGTAGGGTATCTAAGATTCGGCTAGGCCGAATATAGCTTTCTTACTGGTTCTTTAATATTTCTCTTAGTTTTTCGTTCTCTCGCTCTATGTTGGTTAGTAGATCTTCCTGAAACACTTTATCTAGTAAGCAATGATCGTATCTATTCTTCAATGCGTTAAATTCTGATTCATATGTATTCAAATCTTCCGTCTTATTTTCTATTATCTGTTTTAGGAATTTAAGCAATTCTTCTACTATCGCGTCTGCTTTTTCTACACTTGAAAATTCTTTTAGGTCCCCTACTCTAGACTTTATCAATTCTACGTTTTCCTTATTGCCTACTGTCTCTTTCAAAGTTGCCCAAGTCCTAGATATAAATTCCCCCAACTGGCGTTTCAGTTCTTTATGAGTCCTATCTAATTCTAAGTAAGATTGCTCCTGCAACGACTCGGCCATTAATTAAACAAACGACATATAGTTTAATGGGGTTTTATTTTTCCTAATGTCTACAATTAACCTATGTAAGAGTATACATAAATTTTTCCTAATGTTGTGAAGTTAAATTTATTTTAAAGTGTTGGATTAAAAATGTTGTAAAACGACTACTTAGCGCCGCTACTTAACTTTCCATCGTTTTATTAAACGTTTAATTTTTTATACTAGTCGTAGTACTTTAGAATGAGAAACAATTAAAATTTTTATTATGAAGTTTCAACTTCCTTAACCGGGTTAGATTTCTTAGTCGCTTCGTTTACCAAGCGTGCTGCAAACATTCTCTGTACATCTGTTCATTCGTCTGTACGCTGAAGCTCGCTGCTGCTTTGTTTCAAGCAGAGACGAAGCGTCAAAATTTTCGTTGCCTTCGCTGAGGTAATTTAAGACCTCATAAAAAGGAACGAACGACCTGCCTCTATTTTTTAGCGGCCAACAAAATTGCAACGTTTGCAATCTCGAATTCGGACGATTAACCTAGTGAGCTCGTTCGAGTTATTTCTTTGTTAATTGCTAGCTATCTTGGATTGTTTTTCTCAGCAAGCAATTGCTTGTTATTGAAACAACGAATCTAACTTTGCTTTGATTCTCCAACCGATATGAAGTCTCTAAGCTCTTTACTTTAAATGTTTAAGTTTTAATTTTGGTTTTTCAAAAATAACCAAAAACTCCTATTTAATGTTTTAATTTATTATAATTCCGATTATTACCCTTTTTGTTTTGAAATCTCTTACATTTGCGAATGTATGACGTATTAGTTAAAAAAAAATGTGCGTCTTGAACTCGAATAAAATGATAAAATTAATTATCAATTAATCAACTTAAAATGTGCGACTTTGAAATGAAATTAAATGTTAAACAGTGTAATTTTAAGTCAAACGTCTAAGACACACCCGAAACTATACAACTTAACCGTATACTTTACGCGTTTTATTTTAATCTTGATTGGATTCCTGTTTTTAAGAATTTGCGTTTATCATTTGAACTTTACCACGTTACATAATATATGGCAATATCGTAGATTTTTAAAAAAAACCAAAGATTCGCTATTAATTCATGTTGGCGACGTTATGTCGTTGCGTGTTGAGTTGAGACAGAAAAAAAAAAAAATTTGACTGTTTGTTTAGCGAGTCGCGTTGCATTAGTTTGGCCACCAGGCCTTGCTTTGTTTGACTTTTAAGCGAGCCACGCTATGTTTAAGATTTGGCCACCAGGCCGTACCTATTCCTATAGGAAAAACCAATATCCTGTTTAGGTGTTGTATTTTGTATTATCAATACTATTATATAAAATGTTGTATTATAAAAAAAACTGCTAGATTTTTACTTTTCGATTTATTCCTAAAGTTATTATTTCACTTATTTTCCAAAATTTCCTTGCCAAATTCATTACTAAATCATTGTTTCACTTTTCACTATATTTTTCTTTTTCTTGTTGAGTAAAGAAATTTAATTTGTTGTCTTTAGTTAAATTATTCTAATTCTATTAATAGAATCCTTTTCATTTGTATCTCCTATTATTTAATTCTTATTTTATTTTACTTCTACCAATTTCCTTTTCAAAAATGTTTTATTTTATCCCTATCAAAGAAAATGACTTCCTGAGTGAAAAGGGGTCGACCTCAGTAAAGATTTTGTCCAGCTAATGCTGTTGGACAGATAAGTTTGCCGTGCTTTACGCTGGCATCCTTTCGATGAAACCCGATGAAATTTTGCCTGAAAATTATTTATGGTTTTATATGAAATGTTAATATTATATATTCTAATTTTATTTTAATTCTATTCTATTCAATTTTATGTTTCATTTCTTTGTTCACTTTTACTATTTCACCTTTTAATATTTCCTAAGGTACTAATCTACGTTATTTCACTTCTTTTTTATTATTTTAGGTTAATTTTATTTTTCACTTCTTCGCTAGTTTTCCTTTCTTCTTGTAAAACCTTGTTACTTGCTTTTAACTTTTTGTAAACTACTAATCTTATTAATAATTTTCGTATTTTGTTTTTACTTACTTTTTCCCTTCTTCGAGCGATCCTCGGCTCGAAATTCCGGCTGCGCCAATTATGTTGTAATTCTTCGGGGTGTCTTCTAATCTCTTCTATAACCTTCAATAAAACTGCAAATGTTTTCTATTTGTAAGGTTTATTCTTTATCTTTCCTTTATAATTTTACACTTCGCTTTTCACTGCTTTAACTAACACTCTTTTATAATTATAATGTTTCTTTAACGAAACATAATTGCGTTTATTTAACTTATATTTATTTCTATATAATTACTTTCGTATTATATTCTTAGGGACAATATTACATCCTTTCACTTTTAGGTCATACTAGGTTAGACTAACACGATTTCCTTAATCGCGACTTAACACTACACACGACACTACGCGACACAGACGTCGACCGAAATGAAGTCAGTATGCCGTATTTCGCAATTTCCATGATTTCGCAATATCAAATTTGTGATATTGGCAATATCGACACGCGGAAGAAAATCGTTCTCAATTTAATTCTTCCGCGTGTGGATTCTGATCGTGTGTTCTTCCAAGCCAAGCGTTTGTATGGTTTGGAAGCTTGCTACCGAAAGCTAGCTTCCACAATCCATTCAAATGCAAAACGCTACGGTTTTTATGGTTTGGAAGGTCGCTACTAAATGCTAACTTCCACAATCCATTCAAATGCAAGTGCTCTGGTTGTTGACTTGGCTTTGGAAGTTAATTAAACCAAAGCTTGACTAAACCAAATTAAACTAAAGCTTTGGCTGACCAAGCAAAGTGCTGTGGTTGCATTAACAATATGAAATTGGCCTTGACTCAATCGCGGAGTAGTATTATGGAATAATAATACTGGCCTTGAATGTTCATTTCACCGGAACTAGAACTTGCGATCGCGACATACAACAAGCTAATGAAAAAAAAGAAGAAATAAAAATAAAAACTTGGTGAATAACTTTAAAATAACCAAGGAAAAGGGAAAAATAAAATACAATATTTAAATGACATTTACAAATAATAATGTAGACATATGTATATATGTATGTACATATAAGTAATTTGAAAGTTAATTAAATTATAATTCAGAATAGAATATGTAAATTCAATACGAAATTTAAACCAGTAAGAAAGTTATGGCCGAATCTTAGATACCCTACACCTAAAAGTTTTGAAAAAAGTGCCTAAGCTAGGGTGTGGCGGCGGTGGCGGTCCACTCTGGGCGGCAGTTGTGGAAATCAAGTAGTGACTTATTGAATTCTAGGAATTTTTGGGGCTGCAAGTTGATTAACCGTCCCGGGTTCCATGAGTCCTAGCTACGCCTCTGTATAAATAGTAGGCGTGGTCATTACCTTTTTCAAAACAAAATAACCAGCTTAGTTGTTTTATAATTGTGTTCATTTAAACTTTATTTCCATGGTAATAAACTTGTTTCATACTGCTATACTGTATATGTTTTGGAAAAGTGGGCGGACCGCACCCAGTTTTGATGTAATAATGTTTTTTTGAAAAACAAGTTGTTATCTAAAGTTTTATTCAGGAAGTTTATATATTTAACGATATAACCCTCTTTTGCCTGTGTAACCTAAAAGTGGGCCGATCACGCCCATATTTGGCATATTAACGGATAATGCTACTCTATACCCAGGAATGAAATTTTGTTATAATAGCTCAAAAACGAACGCTGATATCACATTTTTAATAAAAAATAGGCGTGGTCGTGGACCGATTTTGCCCATTTTCAATACCAACCTGCTCACCACAAGAAACAATGTTTATGCAAAATTTCATCACGATATCTTCACCGGTTCTCCTGTGATCGTGATTTCAACAGACAGACAGACAGACAGACGGACGGACATGGCTAAATCGACTCAGGAGGTCACGCTGATCAAGAATATATATACTTTTCTGTAACTATCGTCTCTATTTCAATGCGTTACACATTTCGTTACAAAGTGAATATACCCTACCTTAAGGTGTAGGGTATAAAAATTAAGAGGAAATAGGAAAGAACATATAGTTATTAGAAAAAAAAGAAATGCACTAAACGTGATTAAAAGGAAAAGTAAAATCATACATTAAATTAATATAGAAATTAGATAAAATATTGTAATTGGATCAAAAATCACTGAAATACATACTAAAATACATTAAAATTCAACTTATTTTAAATTGATAATAAACAAGTTTGAAGTTTGAAATTTCATTGAGCCTATTTTTGTATAACGTTATAATATTATTAATTCAATGACAAATTGTAAATAAAATTAAAGACTATAACGTATTGCCTAAAAAACATGTAACAAAACAGAATCTCACTTAAGGTTAAAAAGATAAATTGCTGTTAACAATAATTTGAGAATAAAAAATCGCTCTTGCTCCCGCAGCTTACATAATTTGAGAGTGCATCTCCTAAACTAAATTATATACTTAATACTAACTTAAATCTAAGTTACAACGAGTAATAAAAGAAAAAGAACAAACAAAAACTTATATAAAAGTAAACAAACCTTTTCAAAATTGTTAATGCTAACCTCTGTGAGCACCAGAAACTGAATATTTATAGAAAGTGTGACATAATGAAACATTTAGATCAAAATTTGCAGGGTCTTCATTTACGACGCCAATAGGTGACAAATACGTTGTGTTTGACCAGTTCAGAACTCTTTCTTGATTGAAAATATCATTCATGCAATTGTTCTCATGACTAGCGAGTCTATTGACAAATCTATTTAAGATGTCAGAAACGTAAAGACCCATTGGAATTACCTTAGCCTCCGAATAAACGAAACGGTTTGAGTAACGTTTTGTAGGTGATTCGAAGTACTTCCCAATACAGTGCCTTAAAACCTTGCATTCCAAAATTTCAAATTCTCTAAATACGGTAGGAGAAACGTTAAACCAAATAGGAAAGCCATATAAGATTACAGGTCTTATGCAGGTTTTGTGCAGTAAAAGTTTGGTTTTCCGTGGTAAATTTCTATTACATAAAATATTTGAAAAGGTACCTAAAATTCGATAAGCTTTTTTTAATACAGTTCTTGCGTGTTTATTAAATTTCAGAAGATTGTAAAAGTTAATTCCGAGATATTTTATAGTATTTTTAAATGGGATTTCAGAGCCATTTAAAGAGTATCGTAAAGTCTTGCTTTCCGGAACAACAAATGATTTACATTTTCCTGAAGCATTTCTGATGCAAACTTCACTTTTTGATGTATTAATTTTGATTCCGCAGTCTTCGTAGAAACGTTAAACTATTGGTGTTGAACAGTTTGGTTTAAGGCCAATAAAGGGGACTCATCATGAGAATAGAGTCGTCAGCATACAAAAGCCCTGTTGAATTTGGCCCAAAATGTGGGAAATCAAATATGAAAATATTGTAAAGATGAGGAGCTAAAATGGAACCTTGAGGTACACCACAACTTACTTTGCCAAAATTTGACAGATTACCATTAAAATTAACACAAAATTTTCTATTGTTAAAAAAGCTTTTAAACAATTTAATCATTGAGGGATCGAAGCCTATTTGAACCCTTTTAAAAAGTATTCCATTATGAAATGCGTGATCAAATGCTTTTTCGATATCTAAGGAAATTGCCACTGTGCATCGACGATTGCGTATGTTGGACACTATATCATTTTGGAATTTTAGTAAAGCGTCAACTGTCGAGTAGCCTTTTTTAAAACCAAACTGTAAATTTGGAATGTAAGATGAGTCTAAACCGCTGTTAATTTTTTCCCAGATTATGTTTTCGAAAAGTTTTCCTAGATTAGACAACAAAGAGATTGGTCTCAGGTTATATATCTCAAAGTTGTTAGTCTTTTTTGGAATAGGAATAATTTTAGAGATTTTCCAAGAGTCAGGAAAATATGAATTACTCAAGCAATTATTAAAAATTATCGAAATATATTCAAAAGCCTTCATGGGAAACTTCTTAAGTAAGAAATTTGAAATTTTGTCCAACCCAGAAGATTTTTTATTATTCAGATTATTAGCAAAAGTATTAACTTCGTCCAAAAAAGTCAAATTTCGGAGATGGCGTTCATTAAGTGCTAATAAATTATTACTAAAAATGTAGGTGTTTGGTGAAATTTGGGCGAAGAAGCTGGATAATGAATTCTCAATATAAGAAATGTCTCTATTTGGATGACATCCCTTATAAATATTCGAAAAGTGAACCTGCAGTTTTTGCAATTTTCTTCGTCATTATCAATAACGACACCGTTAATTGAAAGGTTTTTCATTGAACATTTTTTCCTAACTCCTATTAAATTATAAATTTGTTTATGAGCCCTAGGCCCTGGAATAATTTTGCTCAACTTATCGCTAAAAATTTTGGATTGCTCTATTTCTACTTGTCTTTTGATAATATTATTCAATAACTGAATCTGTTTAGACAGAAGTAGGTAGTCTGGGCTTGAACGGTTCATATTATTGTGGTAAATACGTTTCAAATATTTCTGCCAACGATACTTAATTTTCAACAAATGTTTGACATTGTCAGAAATAACCATTTTTTAGCCCCGACTAAGAATTTCATCTGAATGAAGTGCAATTATTGAGTTTAAAGAACTGGTGAATTGTGAAATAAAATTGTCTATTTTAGGGTTACTTAAGTTTCGAGAAGAGGAAGGAAAATGATTTAGTATTTCACCAAAAAAAACATTTCTATCCCAATTGGTCCTTTTGAAGGAGGTGAAATAATATGGAGGATGAAAACAAATCTCAAGATCAGTGAACTTTATTTGCAATTTAATAGGGAAATGATCTGAAAAAGAAGCAAGAGTCGAAATTTTGAAATTTGGATTTATGGTGTTTACAATAATTGAACTAATTAAAAAGTGGTTCAGAAATGATGAACCATTAGGATAAGAAGGAGTAGAGTCCGAAAATCTTGCAAAATTAAGATAATTGTGTTGTAGCCAACTCAAAAGCGCATTGCCATTTACACTATTGATCGAATCACCCCAGTGTATATTTTTTGCATTCAAGTCTCCTCCAACAAACGTCCCATCAAAATTTTGGGACAAGCGCCCTATGATAGAAAGCCCATCATAAATTATAGAATGCTGGGAGTTACACGGAAAGTAAATCGAACCAAAGAAATATTTTTTAAGAACACCATTTACTAATGTGTCAATTGCTATAAATAAATTTGGAAAATTCAAACCATCAACTTTAATTTTCGAAAATTTAAACGATTTCCTTAGCACTATACCTACTCCAAGTTGACTTTTATCCCGAAGAAATGTGTAATTCTCTAAGTAAACTTTTTGATTTGTTCTTAGATGTGTCTCTTGAACAAAAGCAATGTCAATGCTATTTAATTTTAATAATTGCAGTAATTCGATTCTTCGGCTCACCTCAATGAGTGACCTCACATTAAATGATAGAAGGTTCAGTAAATTACGGACCATAAGAATCGTTGACTTCATGCAAAAGATTCATGCAACGGTTTTCGGCATCTACTTTCGATAAAGATTTGTAATCCATTAAGAATGACTTAATTTTGTCTTCAAGAGACAGTTCCTCTGGTTGACAAAGTAATTTCGCGATTTTTAGAAATTCCTCAATGAAAGGAGGTTTCGAATTTCTTTTGGCATCAGAATCTATGAAAAGGCTAGCAAAAGATTTGTTGGGTGATTTAAAATTAGAATTTTTAATTGAACTCATAACACTAGCTGAGGCCAAAATGTTCCTTCCAAAAGTCTCACTCTTACGTTTACTTTTAATATCAACGAATCTTTTGTAAACTGAGCAACCTCTGAAACTTGACGGATGACCAAACTGTTGGCAATTCACGCAGTAAGGCAAGTTATTTGCATTTGATACAAATTGACATTCCCCTGGCAGATGCTTTTGATCGCATTTAACACAGGAGAAAGGCCTGTTACAGTTTTTAGACATGTGGCCCTATTTCTGGCATCTCCAACACTGTACTTCTTTTTTAGAATCTTTGGGTGATTCCCAAGAGACTTTTTGATTTAGAAGTGATCTAAGAGCGGTTATCTCATTCGATGGCTTTCCTAGTATAAGTGTAACAAGAAATAAACTCATTCCTGGGTATAGAGTAGCATTATCCGTTAATATGCCAAATATGGGCGTGATCGGCCCACTTTTAGGTTACACAGGCAAAAGAGGGTTATATTGTTAAGTATATAAACTTCCTGAATAAAACTTTAGATAACAACTTGTTTTTCAAAAAAACATTATTACATCAAAACTGGGTGCGGTCCGCCCACTTTTTCACTACATATACAGTATAGCAGTATGAAAACAAGTTTATTACCACGGAAATAAAGTTTAAATGAACACAATTATAAAACAACTAAGCTAGTTATTTTGTTTTGAAAAAGGTAATGGCCACGCCTACTATTTATACAGAGGCGTAGCTAGGACTCATGGAACCCGGGACGGTTAATCAACTTGCAGCCCCAAAAATTCCTAGAATTCAATAAGTCACTACTTGATTTCCACAACTGCCGCCCAGAGTGGACCGCCACCCCCGCCACACCCTAGCTTAGGCACTTTTTTCAAAACTTTTAGGTGTAGGGTATCTAAGATTCGGCCAGGCCGAATATAACTTTCGTACTGGTTTTCTCTCAGGACGAAAAAATCACTTGCTCAGATCGCTGAGAAATCTTCGATAATAAACAAATTATATAAAGATAGAAATAAAGAACTAAAATATGGACAGCAATCCAAACGTACACCCATTACAGTAGCACAAACCACGTACTCATAGTCCAACGACACGCCACAACAGGGCGACGAAATAGCGACCAACCAACTCGAAGAGGGAAGGGTAGCTGTACCAAACAGCTGATCAGGTTCACAGTGATAACCAGCAACAACCTGATATTTGAAAGAGCAGAATTCAAACAACTACAATATTTTGACAACAACAACAATAACATAACCAGATGGTAATCTCGAAAAGAAAGTTCAACAGCCGATACGACTCAGTTGTCACTCAACAGCAAAATCATCGCGCACATGATGGCGGACTAGCAGCATATCCACCCAGGACAGCTCTACTATAAGTTCTGCGAATGGATTGCATGCTGCCACGATTACGACTCTACGTTCGGGCAAAGTTTCGCCTATGTCGACGTAAGTTATTGCATCATCAAGAAGCGGCGACTGTGATAAACCACCAAGTAAACAAACGAGAAGCAGTCAACGGTTCGCCAGCTCAATTTACTGCGGCCTACGCTTGCCTAAGACAGAGCCCCTCACAACAACAACAGTCACAAAATACATAAAGTGCTGGCGATGTAAGAAATGCAACACAAGTACAAGGAAATCGAGAGCATCAGCAGTCAGCTTATGTACAAATGATGATTTTGAAAAATCTCAACCATCAACCGCTCCAGCGAACAACAATTGATCCCAATTGTGGGACAGCCGATTCTACCAACAAACATACTACAACAACTACAACTAAGTCGGCTACCCAGCAACAGCATTCCTACATAACACTCGAGAAGAATATATTGATACAACGGGGTGTACTTCAGCAGTAGCAGCAACGCCGACTTCAACATGAACATTCACAGCAACGTCGAGATCGAAGTCAACGTCGACACCATCGTCAACAGCAACGTCGAGATCGACGTCAACTTCGACACCATCGTCAAAACGTATATTCACAGCAACGTCAAGACCGACAGCGACGTCAACGATAAAAATATTTTTATTATACACCATATACATATACAAGGTGTTTCGCATAAGAGGGGATAGAAGATCAGGGCGTGTAGGTTGGGTCCAGACAAGAAAAAAATCGTATGGGAGGGTGGGGTCAATTTCCCCCCGTTTAGACGGGAGGGGCCATTTTATAAAAATCCGACTTAACATCGGAAAACATCCAGATAACTTTTGCTTGCTGATTTTCAAGGTCAAATATCCGCTTCTTAATATCCTTTTTAAATTAGGTTCCTATGTCAAACAGTTTTTGAGAAAATAAGTGTCAAAGTTAAAATTTGGAAAAAAAATTCCAGAAAAAAAATTTTGGGTCGCCATTTTTTTAAAAAATTACGGTATTAATTATAAATTTTTTTCCGACCATAAAATTCTCTGATCTAAAGATAAGACAAATAAACCACCAACAAGAAAAATTTAATATCGTTTCATACGATACTAAATTTTTCTTCCCCTAGGGTGGAGGGATGTTGTATGTCGCTATCGCAATTTCCAGTCAAGCTTTCTATTTTATAAATTCGAAAGCCAAGCCAGCAACCGCACTTTGCTTGGTAGCCAGAGGCTTTAATCAAGGTTTGGAAAGCCAAGCCAGCAACCATAGCGTTTAGCATTGGTATGGATCGTGGAAGCTAGCGCTGAGTAGCGAGTTTCCAAACCATAAAAATCATAGCTCTTTGCAGTGACCATAAAACGCCTGGTTGAAAGAAATAATAAAAAAGATCCAAAACCAAAACGGAAGAATTATTGGGAACGATTTAATTCTGCCGATATTGAAATTTCGCAATACAAAAATTGCGAAAGAATGGAAATTGCGACTCGCGCCAACACCGACCCACTTTGGTTCGGTCGACGGGTGTGTCAACCAAGCCAAAGTGGAAACAAGAAAAAGATTCCAACGGGAGTCTTAAAAATATAACGAAACGACGAGGTCGGTTACGCGCGTATAGAGTCGCGCGGTTTAGTTTGTAAACTAATGTTAATTAAAAATAGTGATAATAAGGACAAAAGGTGTCCACAAGAAATGTACCAGAGTATAATAAGAGTAATTATAAAAGTAGTGAAAAAGGAAATAATAATAAAAGTAACAAGAAATCAATCAACAAGGAGTTTTATTAATTGTCCCGAGGACAAACCTAAAGATACTATACAACAAGTTCGAGCGTACGTGAGTTCGTCTAACGTAATAAATGGCTGGAGGGTCGGCATACGAGGCTGAAGGCATTTTCGACTAAACCGAATGCAATAAGCTACAATGTGTGTCTATCAGGGCCAAGAAGAAATCTTGTCGCTTAGAAGTTGAAGCATGTTATCGCTTTCGGCCGCGCACAAAGCAATGTTTTTCTGCCTTTTCTCTTTCGCAAGCACACTCATATCTGCTGGCGAACTGTGAAACGTCCACATGGCCACGACGACTCTGGCAGTGATAACCAGCCTGGGGCCCGTCCACCACAACTTGTGCTCGACTAATCGTGAGGGCAAAAGACCGCGTGAAGCACAGTCCGCTGGATTATCTGCTCGACTAATATGTCTCCAATATGGTCGTGGGGCTTTGTCCAAGATTTCAGCAGTCCGATTACTTACGATCGTGTTCCATCTTCGGGGTGGTGAAGATAGCCAATGGATGACTATTTCTGAGTCGGTCCAGCAACATGTGTTTGATATGGGAACAGTCAAGGAATCTCTGATGAGTGTCAATAATTTCGTTAACAGCAACGAACGCGGTGCTGATCATAGAATGTTTTTTTTTATGTTGGTTATTTTTCAAATTCATATTTACATATATTAAAATATTCAATGTTTTATCTTCCCATATACTTACAAGAAAAAGTGTGTAAACAAATTTGCAAGTTCTTTCACACAATTGCGACTCTACATCGTTCAAAAATTATGTCTGACTGAATGGATAACCAGAAAGAGTGTTAACTTCGGCCTTGCCTCATATACCCTTCATATACCCTACCCTAACCTGTACTTAGAAATTAGGCGTGGCAATGGACTAATTTTTTTCCTTTTCAATCAATTTCTTTAATACAGCTAGAGGATGCCTTAGTATCAGTTAAGGCTTGTTCGACTTTTCCATCAATCATTCAAAGTTTGAAATCCATTTGAATAATATGGCCATGATACACATTTGCCCCCTAATTTTATTAACTTCTTCGGTTATCACATCACTTACAAAGGCCAAGACTTTTCACATAATTTTCTTCCAATGAAAGCAATAATCTGTTCACATTTACAGTACATATGCAGCAAGAGCTAATTACGTGATAATTAAAAATATAATTACTGCAAACTATCCCAGTACCTTTCCATACTTTGAAATATATATATAATTTGAAAGAAAAGTATAACACTAACAAAGAAAAAATAACGGAAAACATGTTAAAAACGTTTGCAGTGTGTGACTTTGACTCATATAATGGGCTCTAGCGGCCGGTGGGGCAAACGGATGCAATCATAATGGATATAGGCTTTTAGAGAAACTTTCGGCTTTGCAATGGTGTAAATTTGGAATCTTTTGGAGCCAAAAATTCCTGCTCCAAAATATGACGAAATTTAACGAAATTTGGAACAATTCAGCAATTCCTGTTACGTATTAACTTAATATCTGAAATATTGACAGAGATATGGATATCTAAAAACCGTATCAGGTCCGTGAAAGGTCTAAAAACCTTTCAAGTATCTAAAAATACGTTTCACTGCCATCCAATGAGTTCTGTGTGGATCATTGTTGAATCTACTTTAAAAATTTACTACTTTACAGGAGAAAAAGTTTCTTCATAATCAATTTGTTTGCGCTGTATATCAGCTTCCTTCTTTCTTCTAAAAACCCACTTTCTTTTTATAAAGTTGCAGTTGTTTGGCTTTGGAACAAATATCCACGTTTAATTTTCTTCTAAACATTGTAATTAGTAGCTTTTAATACTGCTTTCCATTTTTCGTTCTCGTGTCCTAATTCTCGTCCTAATTCTAATTAGTCCTCTGGTAGTGTAGCGATGTACCCAATCCAGCTGCTTGGTTTTTGCTTCGAAATTCTCTCACTTCGCCTTACTGATATTTTGCGATCCAAACTTTTAATACCTATCTTGTTGAGCTAGGTTCTTCTGTACTGTTCAAGCTCATCCTAAACTGAATATTGACATTTTTCAACTTGCTCATGACCTTGACGTTGAACTTGTAATTCTTAATCTTCTAATCTTCGCCATCTTCTAATGAAGTGAATGACAATGAACTACATTCAGAATCACCACCATTAACATCCTCTAAATATTCTTCTTTTCGATTTTTTAAATCGAAATAATTAAACTCCTAATTTTAATCGATCATCACTGGTAACTCTACGACGTTTTCATCGAAGATTTCCTCTTTGCGTGTAACTATCTCCTGCTTTTGAAGATGATACACACGATATCCCTTGATGTTAATACCGTAAGCCCGTTTTTCGTTCTGGGCTTTGGTGCGGAAAATTGTGAAAGTACGTGCAGTGCCAAAAAATTTTAACGTCAAATACTGCATATTTTAATTTCCGCTCAACTTTCGCGCGAGTGAATAAAAAGCTTTGATCAGCAATGAGTGCAACTATATGCGTAGGACAGAGTAGTGATGGCGCGATCGCCATTAAAAACATTAAGTAACGCCCATGCGATCAAGTTCTTCGCCATCATGCTTAGAAATCATGAAGATTGGCGAATTGGTGGAAATGATCGGAGCAGGGTGACGATCGATTCACCAACCAATGAGAGAATTGATTGAGAACATAGCCAAACTCTATGAAAGTTTTGAACGTGAAGCAAAGAATGGTGATCGAACGAATGAGAATCGGATAGCTGGCCCAAAAAAGCCAGCGAAAGCGGCTCCCAAACGTCACCACTAGAAGAAACAAGAAGAAGCTGACAGCAAAGAGGGGCAGAGATGACAATCTGCCTGTTTAGCCGGCGGCAAAGAAGAACAAGCTGCCTGAAGGTGTAAGCTGCGATAAAGCCGTGTAGACATCAGTTGCAGCAGGAAAGGACAACGAAATTGGTGATAGTGGCCAGTGGACGCGAGTGAATTCACGGAAGCCTAGGAAAATTAACAGAATTGCAAAGAGACCGAGACCACAGGTAATCGTGATCGAAAAAAAGGCAATCAGGTGGTTGACAGTACAATAACCCCGGATTTTGGTGTCCGATATGTCCACCATATCATAAAGCCAGGGTGGCATTGAAAGGCGTTAAGCAAATTGGTACGAAACAATGAGGGTATTGCAGCTCAAGTTGAACCAATGCGAAGCAGCACAAGAACTACTAGTGCAAACAGTTTTCGAGTTACGTGTTGATGTGGTAATCTTAAGCGAACCGTATGCAGATAAAACTGACGGCACGTGGGCTAACGATGCAACAGGCAAAGCAGTAATATGGAACACTAATTTTAATGTTTCATATATCATAGTGCATAAGACCGAGTTTGGCTTTGTTTGTGCCGAGATAAGTGGTATATTTATATACAGCTGCTATGTGCCCCCTAGCGTGGACATAAATACGTTCAACATGGTACTGAATACTCTGACTAGTGATTCGCGTCGAAGAAGTCAAGTCCCCCACTGAATGGGGGTCTATTAGATCGAATCCCTGAGGTAGGTCCCTTTTAGATGCTTTTTCTACCCTACACCTGATCCTCCTAAATACATGGTCTGAACATACCTTTTTATCAGCGCTGGGATTTTCGCTATGAAAAAGTGCGGCACGGCGGGAGAAACTGCAATGCAACTCTCGAAGAAAAGAGAAGAAAGATGCCTGCGTCGCATCCGTGTCGCGTAAAAATAGCCACGCTCGACGCTGACCGGCTTACTGGTGGAATGCCAGTACTGCATACCTAATGAAAGAGTGTTTACATGCAAGAAGACTGTGCCAAAAAGCCAGAAATACTCACAATTATGAGCGCACCAGGCAGCGTTACAAAAATAAGCGGAAATTATTTTCGCTTTATAATTTTATAATTTTTATAATTTTAATTTAAATTATTTAATTATTAAAAATTGCTATTCGAGAAAGCAAAAACGCCAGCGACTTATACTTTTCCCAAAGGCCCAAAACCCAGCAAGTTTTACGTCTTACCGTCCTTTGTGTATGCTGGACTCCGAAGGTAAATTTTTAGAACTCATAATTAAAGAGAGATTGCTATCATCGATGAATGAGCGAATGTCAAACATGCAATATGGGTTCAGAAAGGTCGCCCAATATCCGATGCACTGCAGCTTGTCAAAGATATTGCAGAGAAAGCAAGGAAAAGGGAAGGGAAACGATGGCGGGGCGGCTCTGAGCAATATTGCCTGATTGTTACCCTAAATGTAAAAAATGCGTTTAACTCCGTGAACTGGTAGACAATCCTAGAGTCCGTTAAAACTTCCGTTAAAGTGCCAGCATATCTGTACAAAATTGTGTCTATCTATTTGATCGAACGAGTTCTGCTATTAAATACATCAGAGGGTCCTAAGGAGTTTGAGGTGACAGGAGATGTGCCACAAGGATCAGTGCATGGTCCATTCTCATGGAACATGATGCATAACGCGATATTGGAGCTGATCGTGCCAGAGGGAGTGACAATTGTTGGATTCGCTGACGATATCGCGGTGGTAGTCGTTGCAAAACAACTAGCTTTGCAAAACAATATCCCAATTGGGAATTGGTTATCTGCCGTGAAGCTTAGCCTAGAATACCACAAGACGGAGGCTGTTCTGGTCAGTCGTCGAAAGACGTTAAGACTTCTTAATGTAAAGGTTGGTAATTGTATTATTGCACCTAAGTCGTATGTGGAGTGATGATAGATCATCGACTGACGTTCAAAGATCATCTGGAGTATATGCAGCGTAAGGCGACATAAGCTACAACAGCACTATCCAGAATCCAGCACTATCCTGAATAATGCTCAACACCCGAGGTCCACGGCAGCGCAGAAGGCAACTCTTAGCCGCGGTGGTTACGTCCTTAATACTGTACGTGGCACCAGTATGGAAATAAGCCCTTTTGAAAGGCAGCTACCTACGTGGTTTGAATGTCGTGCACTACGTGTGTCGTGCATTCTGAACAGTTTCATTAGATGCGGCTCTAGTGCTTGGAGATCTGATTCCTCTGGATTTGCTGGCCAAAGAAGCAAACCTAAGAGCATGTGCAGTAGTAAGCGACACCCACGCGACACGTACTACCAACGCACATCTCGAAGCGCGACGAGCTGTTATCGAAGAGTCGCAAATGAGATGGCAGAACGCTGAAAATGGAAGGTGGACCTACAGGACCTTATTCCCCTTTTGGAGCCATGGCTATCCAGAGCAAATGGAGACATAGATTTCTACACAGCACAACTCCTGAGCGGACACGGATGTTTTAAGTCTATCTGTACAGATTTGGATATGAACGGGATCCATTCTCTGACCATTTCGGAGCGTTGAAGGAAGGGGATGTGAAGCATGTATTCTTCGAATGTCTCAGGTATGAGTCGCTTAGGAATGATCTGCCGAGCCTGGCAGAAATACCTACCACGCCAGACAATCTAGTTAGCCATATGTTAAAAGATAGCAAATTTTGGAACGTAGTGAGCTGCATGGCGGCGTTAGTTATGGCAGAGCAAAGAAGAATCGAGCAAGCAAAAAGAGAACACTAGAGAAATGGCGCACAAGGCCATTCCTCTCGCTATGTAATGCTTAACGCCGGTTTCGCGGGGTGGCAGAATACGGGACGAGATGGTTTTAGTGAGTAGGAGTCTCATATACCTGTCTGCTCGAAGGAACTACCAACCGAACCCATGAGGGTTTCCACTCGACAAAAAAGAAAAAAAAATACATCACTGTGAATCATTTTCGGTTTTGTTGAAGTTGACCTTCTAATGGAAAACTCAATTGAAAATGTTTCCTCTCTGCCAACATTCACATACTGCAAATATTTTATCATCTAAGCACCTTACAGCAGTTACTAACACCATTCCTTAGTTTTTTAATACTTTCTGTATTTAGGTGATCCAATCGCTTATGCCACTTTTCAATACTGTCGTCCTCTTTTGATAAAAACACTTCATCCAATCTGTACATTCCGGGAATCAATGAAGCAGTTGCAATAACAATAATGTTGTTTTCATTGTAAATTCTGCAACCAGACCGATCAAACATCCCACGATTCTACGGGGAAAGTAGATTTTATTCTAGTCCAGAAACATGCACATTTCGAACTAGTATTGAACATGTTGCTTCGTTTCTAATTATAGTCAAGTTAATATCACCTTTCGAAACTACATTGAGAGTATCATTGTTGGCAATGATACTCCATGATGCACTTTTGGGTTCTTAATGAGGCTTGCATCTTATGTCATGTGAGCTGAAGCACCACTGTCAATATACCATTCTTCCTTTCCTGAATTTGCAGAATAAAGCAAAGAATTCTTCCGCCAATTCCTTTTGAAGTCCTTATTTTTGCTGTTGGGACATTCGGCCATTCGGTCGTAATCGCCCTTCTCATGAATACGAAATTGGTAGGTGTGGCCACCGCTCTCTTCTAGGAAGTTCTTGCGTGGGCCTCTCTGGTGACTAGCTGGATTGCGGTGTCCAACCCTTTCGGAATGTCGCCAGGGGCCAACGTCTGCCACACACGAGGAATCCTTTCGGCTATAGCTCCCGTGCTGTATTTCTTCCCTCTGCATTTGTGGTAATCTATACTGTTTTCTATTTATAGCCTGTTGGATTTCGTGTTTTAATACACTTGTAAATGAAAGTTCGTCTCCGTCTAATAGGAAGACGTCGTGAAAAGATTTTACTACTTTTTCTATTAAATTCTTTTCTTCCATATTTAAATTTTTATCTAACTCAATTTCATTGAGCAATTCGTTTATTCTTCTTTTGGCATCTATTTTGCCTATACTTTGTATTATGTATTGCCTTTGTATTATGTACTCGTCAAAATTTGTGAATTTTGGTTTAAATTCGCTGTTTATCTCCTAATCATAGTCTGTTGTATTTAATATCGTAGCGTAAACCGTGTTATCTTTTACATTTACTAATGTGTCTGCTATATAGATTCCTGGATCTATTTCTTCTTTATGAATTACAACATTCCTAAATTTTGTACGAAGTTTTAATGCTATCGTAATTGTTCTTGCGTGAACTGGTATATAATATTGTTTACTTTCCTCTTCTATCTGTTCAATAGTTTTTATCGGTAACTCCAAAATAACCTCTTTCTTTTCATTGAAGAGTGTTAAACTCTTTTGGATTGTATTTATAACGGATTGGTTTCACATATTACCTCTTCTATGTTGTCTGCCGGTACTCCTTGTTTAAGTGACACAACGTGTAGCGTTAAACTTAAGTACTGTACTTCCTTATGGCATATAGTAGTTGATCCTTCTGTGGTCACACAACCTCCAAAGGCTCTGCTTAAGTCTTTCCTATTCGACTTGTCTATTATTATACTATTTTTTATCGCACACTTCTTTATCAGGATTGTATGTGCTCCTGTATCCACCAGCAAAATGTCTTTTCTATTTATAGCCCCTGCGCAAGGTAATTCGATAAACACGTCTTTTAGCTGGGTTTCATTTCAGTTAGATACTCCTGTTTCTGTATTTCTTTTGTTATTTGCTAACTTATACATTGACCAAGGAGCTTTTGGGTCTAAATTTTCATTTTTGTCTCTAATTTGAGTGGCATCTCTGAATCAACTGTTTCTCCAAACGTATGATTTCTCTCTGTAACGTATGATTTTTCTCTTTGACGTTTTTATTACTATCAGTCTTCTTTAACTTGATATTAATTTTTAAATCGTTTTCGCTTTCGATGTCGGACTAACGGTTACCGAGTGTTAACGTCTGTTAAAGTTGGTAACGTATCCAAATTGGTTCGTATTTTTGAATTAGGGTTACTCCTTCATTTGGCCTTAAGTTACTAATATTTTAGGGTTCCCAGATTATTCGCCTGTTTTGGGCCATTGACAGTTTCCCGGATGGTTGCTTTGGGACTTCTTTTGTATGCCCACGTTTATTGCAAAATGAACAAATTATTTTCTCCTGTGGTGCTCTCGAAACTTTCTGCCTTCTGGTCTTATATAATCCACGCGATTATGTACAGGAGGTCTTGTGTAGGGCTCTACCGAATTCATATTAATTGTCGGTGTATTTGTTGGTTGATGGAATTACGTCTTTGTATTTCGATCAGTGTGTCCACTGCTATCTCTATCGTTTCCTCCATACTTTTCCCTTTAATACTCAGCATGTGAGTTCGTAAAGTTGAAACTTTTAACCCTGTTCGACTCCTTCGCCGTTGTCTCTGCCATAGCTACTCGTATAAGTACTCTGTCGCCTTCTCCCTTATAGACATTTTTTATTATTTGTAATGCCTGTGTTCTTTTTGGTATTTAGGCGTCTTGTGTACTGTCAAATAACCTCATTGTGCAATTCTGTAGATCTGTTATCGTTGTGTCTAAGGAAAGCGTTGATAGGTACGCTCTTTTTATCAATAGGTATAATTCTTCTAGACTACTTAAACGTTGTGAGCCTACTAAATCGAAAGCATCCCCATGTACTTCCCCAGCAACTTAATACACTATGTAATCTTGAAGGTTTCCTGTAATCGCTTCTCTTGCAGCAAACTGACATCCTTGTATAAGTTTATAAACTTCGCCTCTTAAATCTGGCGATTGTGTTCCCGAGAACAGTGGAATTAGACTGCTTGTTATCTTCGCTATTTCTGCTATACCCATGTTGTCTCCGTTGCTAGTTTGTTTGAACTTTGGAAATTAAACTGAGTTATACTCGTTTGGACTGATTACGGCTGGGGTAACTTCCTAATGGTATAGAGTCTGATCGTTACCTAGTTCGATTTCTTGTCTTAGGCGTCTATTTTCTTCTTTTAATTCCTGTAGTCTTTTATTTGCTTTATCTAAAGAAATACAATTTATCTTAAGAATTCCCTAGAATTTTGTGCAAATCTCTGTTCGAATCTTTTATTTAATGTGTCTCTATTTTCTTTATTATATCATCTTGAAACTGTTGTTTTTTTAAATAAGTATCGTACTTGCTTTTTAAATTTTGATTTCCATGCCTCTGCATCTTTTGTCTTACTCTCTATTATCTGATTTAGGAATATCAGAAATTCCTCGATTATTGCGTCTTCTCTTTCTACTCTTGTAATGTCTCCTAGATCCCCTACTCTAGACTTTAATAATTCTACGTTCTCTTTGATGAGCTCGCACTTCATTGTTTCAGGCGAAGACGAAGCGCCAGATTTTTTGTCGCCTTCGTTGAGGTAATTTAAAGCCTAGAAATTGCCCAACGAATTGCTTCTATTTTGGCAAGCAAAACTGCAACGCTTGCAATTTCGAATTCGAACAATTAAATAAGTGAGCTAATTTCTAGCTAGTGTTAATTGTTTCTATTAATAGCTTTAATGGCGTCTTCGACAATTTACTTAACTTGTCTTCTTGACTAAATTGAAACAATTTTTATTCTTTATGATGGATATATACAATGTATATATCAATGTATATTATATGTATATATTAATGTATATTATACATATATATTTTTTTCCCATGAAAAAATATTTTCCTTAAATGTGTATTTTTTAATAATAATTTGACTTATTATTTGTTTAGTCGACCTTAAATTGGATAAGAATTAGAATTGTTTAGGCTCGAGGTCAATTTGAAAACATTACGTTTTCTGCATATAAAATATGCATATAAAACAACAAATCTTGTTGTATTTATTTTAAAAAACAACAACAAATTTATTTGACTCAAACTGGCAGATCGGATAGCTATTTCGAAACTTGCCAAAGTTTCTTATCAGCGATCTTAGTTGATGTGTTTTCTTATATGCAACTGCCGCTATATGAGTACAACGTTGGACAACATTGTTGTGAATTACGACGTTGTTAGGAAACTCAGAAGCAGACCATTACAACCACAACTCAAGTTTTTGTCAAAATTTGTTGTTTCGTTTTTTGTTGTATATGTTCATTCTGTGGTAGACAGGAGTTCGAATGCTGAACCAAGCAGAAGAACATGGAGTATGCCCTCTCCCTGTTACTTGTGTATTTTTATACCCTACACCTTAAGGTAGGGGTATATTCACTTTGTAACGAAATGTGTAACGCATAGAAATAGAGACGATAGGTACAGAAAAGTATATATATTCTTGATCAGCGTGACCTCCTGAGTCGATTTAGCCATGTCCGTCCGTCTGTCTGTCTGTCTGCCTGTCTGTTGAAATCACGATCACAGGAGAACCGGTGAATTTTGCATAAACATTGTTTCTTATGGTGAGCAGGTTGGTATTAAAAATGGGCAAAATCGGTTCACGACCACGCCTATTTTTTATTAAAAATGTGATATCAGCGTTCGTTTTTGAGCTGTTACAACAAAATTTCATTCCTCAAGAGTAGCATTATCCGTTAATGTGCCAAATATGGGCGTGATCGGCCCACTTCTAGGCTGCTCGCACACTGCATGCGTTTTTCGTTCGCACGATTTATGACGAAAACATGCGAACGATCTCATTGCATGTTATTGATTGTAAATGCGCACATTGAAGCACTGTTCCGTCGTCAGAATTGTTGCGAAAAGTTGCGAATTGCGAACGATCCCATTTGAATGGGATCGTTCGCACGAATTCTGACGAAGTGTGTTTCTTTTTTGTTCAATTAGTTATGCAGGTGATGAAATTCACCAAACTGACTTCTTTTCGCGAAAACCTCACGAACCCAAATCTGCCTTTTGAAAAATTTTTCTTTTAGATAAGAATTTTCTAATAAAAAAAAGTCATCAACCGTGTCCATTGTGTTATGGACACATATGGAGCATATGTTGTTTTTGCTTTACTCATAATTTTACGCACCAGGTCTGATAGAGTGTATGGACTCTAAATAACACTTCGGACGAATCGTTTTCGTCAGAATACGTGCGAACGAAAAACACATGCAGTGTGCGAGCAGCCTTAGGTTACACAGGCAAAAGAGGGTTATATTGTTAAATATATAAACTTCCTGAATAAAACTTTAGATAACAACTTGTTTTACAAAAAAAAATTATTACATCAAAACTGGTTGCGGTCCGCCCACTTTTACACTACATATACAGTATAGCAGTATGAAAGCAAGTTTATTACCACGGAAATAAAGTTTAAATGAACACAATTATAAAACAACTAAGCTAGTTATTTTGTTTTGAAAAGGGTAATGACCACGCCAACTATTTATACAGAGGCGTAGCTAGGTCTTATGGAGCCCGGGATGGTTAATTAACTTGTAGCCCCAAAAATTCCTAGAATTCAATAAGTTACTACTTGATTTCCACACTTGCCGCCCCCGACATTGTGCCGCCCAGAGTGGACCGGCACCCCCGCCCCGCTCTAAGATTCGTCCAGGCCGAATATAGCTTTCTTACTGGTTAAATTTTAATTCAATTCCAACCATATACATTTCAAAGTAGGTAAATACATTTTTCATTATATGAATTCTTAATTTCGAGAAAATGGCTTCTACCCATTGTGGTGTGATATATGCCTGCTAGGTAGAAATTACTGAATAAATCTCGGCGTACCTTCAATCTCTGGTAATTACCTGCTTCACTTTGGTTTTCTTGTTCAGTCTATGAAAATCTTTGAACAGCTGTGTTGTGAATTTTTGTTAGAAGAGTAAATATTAATGGAGGAATTACAAATGGCTTGTGTTGCGGAGATGGCAATAGCTGCTGCATGCTATGTCGTAGTCGATGAAAATTCACAAAGGAATCGATCGTGTTGGATAAAGAAGTGGAGAAAGAATCGCAATGTTCGTGGAAACACTCAAAAGTTGTTAAGAAATCTAGGGCCCGGCACATATGATTATAGCTGCTATTTAAGGATAGACGAAATATGTTTTCAGCAAGTTCTCCAAAAATTTGGACCGATAATTGCAAAACGCGACACGGTTATGCGACCTGCAGTAAATTTACTTAATTTTTTATTTTTTAAATGAAAAAAAAAGTCCAGAAATTAGAATAATTCATAAATTAGAATTGCTTAAAAAACAAATGGGTTCTAATTTGGGAGCGTCTACTGTATATTGTTAAATATATAAACTTCCTGAATAAAACTTTACATAAAACTTATTTTCAAATAAAACATTATAAAAACAAAACTGGCTGCGGCATGAGTATAGCTCATGAAGAAAAGTTTATTACCACTGAAATAAAGTTTAAATTTGGACACAATAATAAATCTACTAAGCTAGATTTTTTGTTTTGAAAAGAGATAACGACCACGCCTACTATTTATACAGCAACGTAGCCTGTAATAGCCCCGGGACGTTTAATCAACTTGCAGCCCCAAAAATTCATAGAATTCACCCTAACTACGCCACTGTATTTATACCCGTCTGTGATTAAATGTGATTATAAGGTAGCTTTCCTCATAAGCAGATATTTCCTCTAGTTTCAGTTTGTAATTCACTCAATAATGCTATTGTTCTGCAATGAAAAATCTAGATAATTTAAAAATTTAAATAAAGAAGACTATTTAGTTCAATTAAATTTTTTCAAAATTTGTCAGTGTAGGGTATCTCAGATTCGGCCAGGCCGAATATAGCACTCTTACTGGTTATTTTATATTTTACTTATTAATTATGTTACCACATAATATTCATAAAATGTTAGTGATTCTTATTCTTTCTGAATACGTTTTATACAGTAGACAAAACACAACACGAAATTTTAGACGCTCACTAAAAAAATATATGTTTCTGATTGGTATCCGTGATACGTTTCATACAATAGGCAAACAAAAAACATATATCCCTGGTTCGTATTCTTTCTGAATACGTGTTATACAGTAGACAAAACAAAAGACTTTGAACCTATTTTAAATAAAAATAAAAATTTAACTTTGTAAAATCAATTCACATAAATTTATATGTAAAGAACAAAAAAAAAAACTTCTCTTTAATTAAAAAAAAATGCGTGAACAAAAACTAAGAGTTACCAAAATGCTACAAACACGGCTATCTAAATAAAACTACGAGTATCACTTCAAAACTGACTCCCGTCTCCAGGAGTTCCTTTATTTATATAAATTCTACTCTACCTAATACATACATGGTACCGAACGCAGTTCGCACTAGTACAAGGGCTGACTATCCTTATCTATTTCGTCGTTAGTTATTTTGTGGTAATTTTGCACCGATTTCCGATAGTGAATAATCTAGCCTCAAGTAAAGTTTTTACAAAACTAAACAATAACAACTAAAGACTATGGAATATCAGTCCCTCAGAGTTGACTACAGCTCCATTGTCAAGAACAATTGTTTCCGCTTTGATGTTCTCCACATTATAATTTTGTGTACGCGTAGTGGGTCAGTGTTGGCGCGTGTCGCAAGTTCCATCATTTCGCAATTTTAGTATTTCGAAATATCAATATCGGCAGAATTAAATTGTTCCCAATTTTTAATTCTTCCGCGTTTGGTTCTAGGTCTTATTTATTTTCTCAAGCCAAGCGTTTCATGGTTTGGAAGCTTGCTACCGAACGCTAGCTTCCACAATCCATACCAATGCAAAGAGCTACGGTTTTTATGGTTTGGAAGCTTGCTACTGAACGCTAGCTTCCACGATCTATTCCAATGCAAGCGCTCTGGTTGCTGACTTGACTTTCCAAAGCTTGACTACAGCTTCTGGCTACCAAGGAAAGTGCTGTGATTGCATTAATAATTTGAACTTGGCCTTGACTCACTCTAAGAGTAGTATTATGTAAACAATAATAATACTGGACTTGAAAATTCATATCATCCGGAACTAGCAATTGCGATCGGGACATACAACATCCCTCCACCCTCGGGGAAGAAAAATTTAGTATCGTCCAAACGATATTAAATTTTTCTTGTACATTTATGTTTTGGTGTTGGTGGCTTATATATCTTATGGCTTTTGTGTTCTTAATTTACTGCAAGTGTGATAATAAATGTTTGGGGTTTTATGTGTCCTAGTGTATAAATATATATATGTATGTAAAAGGAATATGATAGCAGGTATTGACAACTTCTATGGTATTGAAGATACCATATTCCTTTTAATTCATGTCGACGTATTATGGTATTGTGCATACCTGAAAACTAAGACAGCTGATAAGAGTAGAGGACAAAGGCATGAATCTTGAACTTTTTCGAATAGAACAGAAATCCTTTGTGGACTACGTTTTTCTTGAATAATAGCTTTTAATGTCGTTTTGTTTACAGGTAGGAATATAAATGATGTAAATAACTGTTATAACCAACAAATAAAATATTATATCTAATGTTTACAGCAAAACTACTTATAGTTATTATCTTCAAAAGAAAAATTAGGACAGAAGGAATAAACGCATTATAAAACGACATTTTGTCAGCAATTTGGAAACTACAATGGAAAAACTGTGTTTTAATTTTATGATCAAAGCGAAGCCAGACGACCCAAACCTCATTATTAACCTCATTACCATAGGATTACCAAATTTTATAACAGACAAGATAGATAGAGAAAAATTAGTTACAACAAATGATCTATTTATTTAACAACATCAGAGGTCTTGAACATTTGATAAAAAGAACAAACCCAAAAGAAAAATATAACAACAATACAACTTTTAAAAACAACTACAAGGACAATAAATCACCATGCACAATATGCAAAAATCAAGGCAAAGGTATAAGAATTCACCCTGAAACGGCATGCTGGTTTAAAAACAAACAAGAAGATCAACGAAAAAATACTCAGGAAGAAATAAATAATAATATAATTGAAGCAGAATTTGAAAACATAGATCCAAAAAACTAATTATACCACCATTAATTAAAATACCAGTAACAATCAAGGAATATATGATCCTGGTGCAAACATTTCAATAATCAATTCAAGACTTCTACACTGGAAAAATATACCAAATAATTATATTAGTAAAGTAAAGACAATTAATGGTGGGAGAAAAACTCTAGTATAGTATCATTAAACATAAAAATATTAAATTTAGAAGAAAAAATGAAAGTATTCGTAATAGAAGGAAAAAATGTTGATCATGAATTTTTAATCGGATTAGACTGCGTAAAAAAATTCCGGTTAATACAGAATGAAGAATTAGAAATTAGTCAGAAAATGTAGCCACAAAATTATGTTGCCTCAAAAGGTGACACAAAGATTCCTGATTGTACAAGTAAAAGGCTTCAAAGCAATAATGAAATCGAAAATAAAAAAACTAAAGATATCTTAAGGGAACAAAACACAAACAAAAAAATTGAAATAAATTTCAACGAGCATATAAGACCACAAGATTTTAACATCATGGTAACCAACCTAAACTTAAAACAAAAATCCGAAATCAATAAACTAATAGAAGAATACAAACATATTTTCGCGAAAGATAAATATGACATTGGAACTATAAAAGACTACGAAACTCGCATCGATTTAATAATTGATAAATATTGCTACAAAAGGCCATACAGATGCACGATTGAAGACAAAAAGGAAATAGAATTACAAGTGTCAAAATTATTAGAGAAAAAATTAATAGAAGAATCTTACAGTCCGTTTGCTGCTCCTGTGACACTAGCTTTCAAAAAAGAAGAAAATAAAAAATCAAGGCTATGCATAGATTTTCGCGACTTGAATAAAATAGTTGTCCCACAATCACAACCTTTCCCTACGATTGAGGACCTAATGGTGCAGACAAGAGGATGTAGATATTTCACTACATTAGACATAAATTCGGCGTTCTGGTCAATACCACTCCGGATTGAAGATAGAAGGAAAACTGCGTTCATAACACAAGAAGGGCATTACCAATGGACTTGCCTACCATTTGGTTTGAAGACAGCACCTGCGATCTTCCAAAGAATCTTGAGCAGTATCATTACAAAATATAAACTGAATGGATTCACAGTAAGTTATATAGATGACATATTAATATTCTCGAAAACATTTGATGAACACATTAAGGACCTAAAACAAATATTAGATGCAATAACACGTGAAGGATTCAGATTAAAACTAGCGAAATGCACATTTGCACAAAATTCAGTTAAATATTTGGGTCATATTATCATGCACGACTCAGTCACTCCTTTGAAAGACAACTTAATTGCAATAAAACATTTCCCAACGCCAACGACACAGAAACAAGTCAGACAGTTTATTGGACAAATAAACTTCTATAATAAATTCATCCCTAACTTTTCAATAACTCTAGATCCCCTATATAATCTTCTCAGGAAAGATCAAAAATTCATTTGGAATGATAAATGTAAAAACACTTTTGAAACAATAAAAAAATTATTGTGTTCAAAACCTATACTGGCGATTTTTTATCCCAATTTACCGATACACATATATACTGATGCAAGTCTACAAGGTATTGGAGCCGTTCTCAAACAAACACAGGAAACCGGAGAAGAAAAACCAGTGGCATATTTTTCCAGGAAACTGAATGACAGCCAAAAGAAAAAAAAGCCATTTACCTGGAATGCCTAGCAATCAGAGACACGATAAGGTATTGGCATCATTGGTTAATGGACAAATCATTCACGGTTTTTTCGGATCACAAACCATTAGAAAGATTAAACATAAATTCCAGGACAGACGAAGAATTAGGTGATCTGACGTACGATTTATCACAATATGAATTTAAAATTGTATATGCACCTGGAAAACAAAATGTAGAAGCAGATGCACTAAGCAGAAATCCGGTGTTAGAATATAGCACAGATGAGGAAAATTATATTAAAACAGTAAATCCAATAGAATTAGAAGAAATTAAAATATCAATCTAACAATAAAAATATACAAAATAATAAGGAAAAATTGTTGATGGAAAACGACATATACTATAAAAAAATTAGGAAATAAGATAAGATTATACTGTCTGAACATCTCAGTATAAAACTCATCAAAAAAGTACATAAACAATACTGCCACTTGGGAATAAAACAGATGGAAAATAAAATAAAACTGTATTACACATCCAAAAATTTAACATCTGGGTCCAGCTACTTGTCCATTTGAAATTACATCAATAGACACAATTGGTGGTTTTGGAGGGGCACTTTCTACAAAAAAATACCTCCATCTACTTGTAGACCATTTCACAAGATACGCATATATTCTCACATCAAAAACCCAATCAGCACACGATTTTATTAAACTAATTAAACAAATACCCCAAAATGAAAAAATTGGAATGATTTTATCTTACCAATACCCTGGAATAAATTCAAAACACTTTAAACAATTATTCGACCAAGAAGATATACCAATAGTATTCACAGCAGTTAATGCAGCTTTCTCAAACGGTCTAAACGAAAGACTTAATCAAACACTAGTAAATAAGATTCGGTGCAGGATAAATGAAGAAAAAAATAAGAGAGCATGGACTAGCATAGCACATGAATGCACGAAAATCTACAACGAAACTGAACACACAGTTACAACATTCTCACCAAGATATTTACTAGAAGGAAAAGATACCAATATTTTACCGGAAGAACTACGACGGGAGAAATCAAAAGAAGACTTACAAAAAGATAGGCAAATAGCCTTTCAAAACTCATTAACATCTCACAACTACAACAAATTTTGATAAAAATAGAGAAGAATACGATTTAAAGGTTAATGATTTAGTATACGTGGAAAACGGCAATAAATTGAATAGGAGAAAAACAGACGAATTAAAAATAGGTCCATTCAAAATTTTAGAAAAAAAATCAAACGTCATTTTTAAAATAGATACAGCTCATAAGAAAACCGAATTGAAACTTTTCCATAAGACAAAATTAATCCCATATGCCAATTAATATATTTAAACTTTGGGATCACCCACTCCGACGGGGGGAGATGTAAAAGGAATATGATAGGTATTGACAACTTCTTTGATATTGAAGATACCATATTCCTTTTAATTCATGTCGACGTATTATGGTATTGTGCATACCTGAAAACTAAGACAGCTGATAAGAGTAGAGGACAAAGGCATGAATCTTGAACTTTTTCGAACAGAACAGATATCTTTTGTGGACTACGTTTTTCTTGAATAATAGCTTTTAATGTCGTTTTGTTTACAGGTAGGAATATAAATGATGTAAACTGCTATAACCAACAAATAAAATATTATATCTAATGTTTACAGCAAAACTACTTATAGTTATTATCTTCAAAAGAAAAATTAGGACAGAAGGAATAAACGCATTATATGTATATACGAGTATATAGTGTATAATAACCAGTAAGAAAGCTATATTCGGCCTGGCCGAATCTTAGATACCCTACACCTAAAAGTTTTAAAATAATTTAATGGAACGAAAAAATTTATTTGATATTTAATTTATTTAGATTTTATTTTTTAGATTTTATTTATAGAGTGAAATACAAACATAAAAAACAAAGCAATACGATTGTTTCTGAGAAAACCATAAAAAGCGTTTCTTTTAATTATATGTAGATAACATGTTGTAAAATTGCAATTTTAGGAATTAATGTTTTATACCAATGCATTTTTTTATAAATTGCTTCTTTACAATTCGTTTACTCGTTTACAATTCCGAACAAAGAATATTTCTACAAAATTTCATATGAATTGATAACATCTCATAAAATTACAGACTTATATAAGGATTTATGTAGGTATAAGCAGTGTAAAAGTGGGCGGGCCGCGCCCATTATTGCTGTAATAATGTTTTATTAGAAAAGAAGTTGTTATGTAAAGTTTGATTTAGGAAGATTACATATTAAACAATATAGCCCTTTAAGACCCTCTTTTGCCTGTATAACCTAAAAGTGGGCGGATCACGCCGAAATATTAACGGATAATGCTACTCTATACCCAGGAATGAAATTTTGTTGTAATAGTTCAAAAAGGAACGCTGATATCACATTTTTAATAAAAAATAGGCGTGGCCGTGGACCGATTCTGCCCACCACAAAAAAAAATATATCTCCAAAGTTTCATCACGATATCTTCATTGGTTCTCCTGTGATCGTGATTTCAACAGACAGACAGACAGACAGACAGACAGACAGACAGACAGACAGACAGACAGACAAACAGACGGACGGACATGGCTAAATCGACTCAGGAGGTCACGCTGATCAAGAATATATATACTTTTCTATACCTATCGTCTCTAGTTCTATGCGTTACACATTTCGTTACAAAGTGAATATACCCTTACCTTAAGGTGTAGGGTATAAAAATAATATTCTTGTCGTTGACGTCTATGTCGTTCTTGACGTTGCTGTGGATGAACACCGCGTTGTATCAGTATCTTCTCCTCGAGTGTTGTGTAGGAATGCTGTTGCTGGGTAGCTGACTTGATTGTAGTCGTGTTGTATTTGAAACGTGTGCCGGTCAAACAGGCGGTTGTCCATTAATTGGAAATGCAAAGTTATATTGGCTGTGTATTTAACGGAACAGCTACTTTTCATATACCGTATATTATCAATTAAAATTAATACAAACTAAAAACTTCAATTCAAAATTAAAAAAAATTACTCAGATATTAACTACAAATTTACTTTATTATGAGTTTTCTTTTCTTATATTTTTACGCTTAAATAAACAAGTTGTTGCTTATTGAAACGCTATTCTGATTTCCTTTTTAATTCTTTGTTGAATTTTTCATTATGAAATTTGATGAATTTCATTCGTTATTCAAACGTATGACGTTAAATTAAAATTATTAGTAATAAATTTAAAAATGTTAATTTTATACTGTCCTATAATATATCAATCCTATTCTATATTAATTTATTGTATCCTACTCCTAATAAGGTGACTATTCTGACTACTAATAAGGTGACTACTTAAGTAAGTTATTGTGGAATGGTTTTCCCTTCCCCTAACCTTTAGGACTGTAGTAACTGGACTTTTAATTTTTATTACTTCATATGGCCCTATCCATATTGGAGAAAACTTTTTTTTCCTAGTTTGACTCTTAATCAATACGCTAACTCCTATGTTAAATTCTACTAAATTTAGTTTGCTATCGTATGCCTCTTAGCTACTTGTTTCGCTAAATTCGGATTCTTTCTCACGATTTCGTGAGCTCTTTGTATTTGAAATTTTAATACTTTATTCGGATTTTCGACATTATATACCGGACTACATTTTCTTTTCAAGTTAGTCGGCATCTCTGTATCGAATCCAAATAAAGTGCGAAACGGTGTTTGCTTGGTCGTAATGTGGGGCGTGTGGTTATGAACGTGCATTGCTGCAGTTAACCATAGATCCCGATTCGACACGTCTTCTTTAGTAAAACTCTTCAAATGGCTGTACATGTCATAAATGTCGGACTTGTACTCGTTTTATCACTACCTCCTTGGTTCTTCATTTACCTTGCTCTAGACCGGGTCTGAACTGCTGTTACTGTATTCCGATTTTGAGGAATTCTACTCAACGCGTCTGCGTTTAAATTTTTCCTGCCTGGCTTATATATGATTTCAAAATCATACTCTGACAACTTGTGTCTGAATCTTGCCAGTCTTGAAGTTTTTTATTATTTATTATTATTATTTATTTATTCACAATATTCAATATTCAATACTCTAAGACCAACGTCTTTTTTAGTACTTGCAGCATATATTACACGTAACAAAAAAAACAATACCCTATGCAAACTTAAATATAACTTAAAATTATACAATTATAACTATAATTTAACTTAACTTAAAACAGCAATTAGGAACAAGAGTTAATAAGAAAGTAAATAGAGAGCAACGAAATACTGTGAAGGATAAAAGAAAAGAATGTTTGAACACCATGCAATTAGGACGTAGAAAAATACTGCACTATAGCCTGCTTGAAGCGGCCTCCCAACGGCATCCGTCTTAAGTGTAGCGGCAGAGAATTCCAAAGCCTAATGGTACTAACGAAAAATAATCTACTGCTGTTGAGAAAAGTGCACCTGGGAACAATAAAATTAAGGGACCTGGTTGAATGAAAGTGCTGGAGTTTTTCATAAAGGTATCGAGGGCTTTTAGTACGTACAAGCTTATACAAAAACATTATATTCTGAACTTTTAAATACTCAATCAAACCACACCCAAGAATACCCTTACTTATCAACGAGATGTGAGCAAAGCGCCGGACAGCATAAGCATACCTTGCAGCATTGTTAAATGCCACCAGGATCTTGTGCTGCGAATCAAGACGACTAAAAACAGTGCAAGAAAACGTAAATCAATTACAATCAATTGCTTAACAAGCCTTAGTCTAGTTTCAAGAGGAGTGTAAATCGCAGAAGAACGCAAGCACCTTAAAATTCTGTAGATCTTTCCGACAGAGCCATTAATATGGTCAGTACATGTAAACTTAGAATGTAGTGTGAAACCAAGGTTTTTTGTCATGCTTACAAACTCCAACTGAGTGGAGCCAACAAACAAGGGGGAAAATTATCAAACCCACTCACCTTCCTCATAATTGGAGGGAACCTTAGATTTAGAAGGATTTATGCGCAGCAAATTAGAAGCAGCCCAATTGTTAAGTGCGGCGAGATCCAGATTAAGTTTATTACTCAGATCCTCAATAAGATTTAGAGGTCTAGACAAATAAATTTGAATGTCATCAGCATAAGCATGTATTGAGGCATGCTTACAAACCAAGAAAATATCATTTATAAATATAGAGAACAACAGGGGACCCAAAATTGACCCCTGCGGAACTCCTGTGGTGACCATTTTCATTGAGGAGAATCTACTGCCAACTCTAACACATTGCATCCTACCCTCAAGGTAACTTGATAGTAGACGAACAGCTCTGCCACTAAAATTAAAATTAGTTCTAAGCTTATCACAGAGTAAAGTGTGATCCACAGAGTCAAAGGCTTTTGCAAAGTCGATAAGGCACAGAAATGTTAAGAGATTTTGGTCATAAAATATTCTGATGTCATCAGAAATTTTCAATAATGCAGTTGAATAGCTGTGGCCAGCCCTAAAACCTGATTGCAATGGGGATAAAAGATTATTCAGGTTTAAAAATGCAGACCTTTGCACATACATAATTCTTTCGAGGACCTTTCCCAATGCTGGCAAAATACTTATGGGTCTAAAGTCAGATGCAGAAGGAGATTTGGCAATGGGAACTACAATAGCAGTTTTCCATAATTCAGGGAACTTGGAGTAGGTTAAGCTGTGATTGATTATGTGCGTCAGTGGAGCTTAGATAAACGGTAAAACTATCCTTATAAATCTTTTAAACCATTTAGACTCCTAGCATTGAAGTGAACAACGTTCAGACCATCCGATTTAGAACAAAAAGTATGTATTAGGGCCTTATAACAACCGATAGCACCATTAGACTTATTATCATACCAAGACAAAAACCACAACACCAGAGCCAGCCCCAAGCATTCCAGAGCACATTTCATGTAAACATATTAACTAGTATTCAACACAAAATAGAAGAGATAGAGTTAGCAGGAGATAAAGAAAGTTATAGAAAATAGTAAGAGAAATATAAGTAGAAAAATATTTGCAGGTTAACATTAAAATAATCATTAACAGGAGATGACGAAAGTTATAGAAAATAGTTAGAAAAATATAAGTAGAAAAATATTAGTAGGTTAACATTAAAATAATCAATGCTAAGTTCCAGCGGCGCAATCAACGCTCTCCTTGTCTATCACCAGTTTCGCCTCCCCGCCAGCTGATGCTTTGACAAAAATTTTCCCACGAAACGAAAAAGCAGTGAAAAGCAACTTCTCTATTTTCTTCAAATTTGCATACTGAAGTAATTCACGGTTCTTTTTTGTAAGGCCTTCGTGTAAGTAAATTTTCTGCTCACCGCCCATGCCAATGTCATTGAGTTGCAATTGACGTTTATTCACTCCACGAAATGCAGCAATGGCTTTGAAGAGTTCGTTACGTTCACTCGCCAAAGACAGTTTAGCTATGATAGCAGAATTTTTGTTGTTCGTTTTGGCTCTCACACGAAATATATTTCGAAGATCGAGAGACTTTAATTTTGCTGATGTGCAAATTTTCTTAAAAATAACAGGATGATTCTCACCAGAGGCAAATGGAATAACAGTGAGTACAACATCAGCAGACACACAACTGCTCTCGTACCTCTCCAAAGTTGATCTCAACTCGACAATCTCAGCATTAAGCTTCAAAGCATGAGAGTCTCCACCAGTGAATTGCTCTTTAAAAGCACGCATATCAGCACAAGCGGCTTCAACCACAGAAACTCTCTCCATCACGTTTCTTAAAGATGACTTGATGTTCGTCAGCTCAGCCGATACCTCACCAATTTGCTGCAGCACTCTCTCCTCAGATGCAGTTAGCGCAGCAATCAATCAGCAGGTGATCAATTATACTCTCCTTGATTATAATCTCAATTATACTCTCAGCTTAGAGTTAAGCATGGGGCTAGAGAGTACAGATGCAGCAGCAGAGGATGACACATCAACAGACAGGGAATTGGCGCCAAGAGGTGAAGAGGGAGTAGAAATATGCCGCAAGCTAGTTACACTTCTGGTATTCTTAACCGGTTTAGACATCGTGAATAGAATTATTAAGTTTACAATTTCAGCGTTATCAGCAACAGGTCACAAGGCGCGAAAATTCACAAATATAAAATCAGACGAAAGCAACTATATAGAGCTAAGATCGGGACCGCCAGAAAACACGTCCACTCACAATGACATCACGACTCAAACATCCTTTTTGTTTGATCCTTTAAATTTGCTATTCCCTTCAATGGCTGGTGATCAGTAAAAATTTTAAAATGTCTGCCTAAGAGATATGCTCTGAAATTTTTTGTAGCCCATACTATTGCTAAGAACTCCTTTTCTATCGTTGAATATCTCTGTTCTGTGTCGCTTAGCGCTCAGCTAGCGAAAGCTATTGGCCTATCTTCGCCTACGTTTCCTTGAGAAAGAACCACGCCTAACGCTTCATTACTTGCGTCGGTAGTTAAAAGGTAAAATGGTAACACTGGTGGTGACATGACTGATTCTGTTAACTGCTCAAAAGCTCTCTGGCAGTCTTCTGTCCAGACGAACTTAGCGTCTTTTCTTAACAGTTTGTTAATGGGAAGTGCTATTTTTGCGGTTCCCGGTATAAATATTCTATAATAATTTACAAGGCCTAGAAAGGCTTGTACTTCCTTTTTATTTTTAGGAGGTGGAATGTTTTTGACGCACTCCACCTTGCTTGGGTCTAAATAAACAAAACATTCTATACCCTGAAGTCCTGTCAGAATATGATTCATAAGACGTTGAAAAGTGGTTGGGACGCCGGTTAAACCAAAAGGCTTTCGGTTGAACTCTCTAACGCTGAACTAAACGCTGAACTAAAATAAAAGTAAAGAACAAATCTTTTCTTTGTCTGCGTTATCCATTAGGACTTGGTGTTACCCACTTGCCAAGTCTAATGTCGAAAAAAATCTACTACTGCCTAACTGATCCAATATCTCATCTATCCTAGGCAGTGGAAAAACTTGTTTGATTGTGGCCTCGTTTACTTTTCTATAATGTATTACTAACCGCCATTTCTTTTCTCCATCCTTTCCACTCTTCTTTGGAACCAGAAGTAGTGGAGAGTTCCATGGAGATACACTTGGGGATATTAAATCCTCCTCTAGTAGTTTATGAATTTGCTTATTCATCTATGTGTTTGAGGAATACGGTACTGTTTTTGATTAATTGAATTTTATGTGCTAGTACTAGGGTGTACGTCAACTTGTCACCCTCTAAAAGAAAAATATCATTATATTTCGCACATAGCTTTTTTATGGATTCCTTTTCCTCTTGGTTTAAGGAAGGATCCAAATCTAAATCTTTCATTAAAGCGTTCATTCGTTGTGTTATGTTCGCATTGCTTATGCTGTTGATGGTAGTCCATTGATTGTATGAAACATCACTTAGCTTGTATTTGTGGAAAACTCTAGATCTCGGTACAAAGTTGTCACTTAGAATGAAATCTTTTACCGTTGAATTTAGGATTGGTACGTTGACCTCTTTGTTTTCCACATTTGCTAGTGTTTCCCCCAGGTAGACTCCTGGTGCAATCTCTTGTTTATGAACTACCACAGTCATAACTTTAGTTTTAATTTTTAACGGAGTTATTCTAACCGTTCTTGCTTCTATTGTTGTATTATTTTTGGGTCTTTGATCTTCTGTATTTTTGATGCCTAGTAGTGGCAATTTTATTATAAATTCTTTATTATTATTAAAATAGTGTTAAGTTTTTACTGAGCGTGTTTATAATGGATCTGTTCCACATGTTGTTTCTACCTGGTACGCCGTCCGCCGGTACCCCTTGTTAAAGTGACACAACGTGTAGCGTTAAACATAAGTGCTGTACCTCATCATGGCATATGCTAGAGGACCCTATTATGGTTATACAGCCTCCAAATGCTCCACTTAATTCCTTTTTAACCTTTTTATTTATGATGGCATCTTCCTTTAATGCGTATTCTTTCACTAGGCTTGTATCTGCTCTTGTATCCACTAGTAAAATGAGTTTTCCATTTCTCGCCTCTACACAAGCCAATTCAATGAACACATCACTTAACGTGGCTGAATTCCAGTTAGATACTTCCTTTATGGTATTTTTATTAACATTATTTAAATTATACGTTAACCACGAACGTATTGTTTTCATGTCTTGTTTCTTTAGACTTGAAATGAAAATTTTAAATTTTGCTGTCATTTTTAATTTCATTTTACTTGCAAGTGCTGTTATATCTGTAATATATTCTGCTATATTAAGACTAGTGCTCCTTGCTTTATAATGTTGAAAATTGAGAAACATTGTTTTTACAATCGATGTACATGCTAACTGTGTAGTTAACAACACGATTATTAAAAGCTCTGCTCCCACTTCCATTGTCTTCCTTGCTTTATGGGTTAATTTATTAACTGTTTCATTTACTTTATTATTTTGTTCTATAACTTTTATTTTATTATTATTGTACCTAATATTTTTGTCTCTTTTAGGTTTTAGCATTTTTGAAGTTGGTAACGTATCCACAATTGCTTCCGATGTCAGACGTACGGTTACTGCTTCATTTGGCCTTAAATTCTTATTCTTGTTGGGTTCCCACATTATTGGCCTTTTCTGGGCCCTTGCCGGTTTCCCTGCTGATTATTCTGTAGATTTTCCCAGCTTCTTTTCTGTTACATCAATGACATAGCGTTTGTTTCGTGCCGTTTGGTGCCAATGGTTGCCAATTTTGTTGGACTTGGTTAGATTGCCAATTCTGCTGAGGTCTGTTCCGTTGTTGATTTCCCTGGTTCCGAGTATTAGGCCCAGGATTTTGGTTGCTCTGACCGCTCCTGTTGTTGTCCTTGTTGTTGCACCTCCAGTTCGTCTCGTGTCCATATGTTATGTACAGGCGGTCTTGTGTAGGGCTCTACCGAATTTATATTAATTGTCGGTGTCATTGTTGGATGATGGTGGGAATTACTTCTTTGTATTTCTATTAGCGTGTTCACTGCTATTTCTATCATTTCCTCCATACTTTTCCATGTGACACTTAGCATGTGAATTCGTAACGTTGCATCTTTTAACCCAGTTCTAAACGCCTTATTTGCTGATGTCTCTGCCATAGATACTAGTGCGCTGTCGCCTACTTCCTTATACGTGTCTTTTATTACTTGTAATACGTGTGCTTTTTTGGTATTTAGGAGTCTTGCGTACTGTCGAATGTCCTCATTGTGCAATTGGCTGCAATTCTGTAATTCTGTTAAAGTTGAGTCTAATGAAATCGTTGATAGGTAGGCTCTTCTTATCATTAGGTATAATTCTTCTAGGCTGCTGAACAGTTGTGAGCCTACTAGATGATAAGCGTCTCCATATAACCTTTGTTTGATACAGTTTATATACTGTTGTATATTTCCTGCAGTTGCTTCCATTGTAGCTAACTGTATAAACTTATATACTTCACCTCTTAAGTCTGGTGATTGTGTTCCTGAAAACAGTGGAACAAGACTGCTTGTTATCTTCGCAATTTCTGCTATACCCATCTTGCTTTGATCTGTAACTGGTTGTTTATATGTAGGGAATGAAATTGGATTTTATTCCTTTGGACTGACTATGGCTGGGGTGGCTGCTTTATGGTATAGTGTCTGATCGTGAGCTAATTCTATTTCTTGATTTAGTCGTCTGTTTTCTTCTTTCAATTCTTGGATTCTTATGTTGGCTTCTTCTAAAGAACTACAGTCTTCTCTTGATTTCTGTGCAAATCCCTGTTCTATTGTTCTATTCAACGTCTCTTCGGTTAAGTATTTCTTCTCTAATAATTCCCTTAGTTTTACGTTCTCGCTTTCTAACGCCCTTAGTATATCCTCTTGAAATTGTTTTTCTTCTAAATACTTTTCGTACCTATTCTTTAATGCATTAAAGTCTGATTCCCATGCCTTTGAATCTTCTGTCTTATTCTTTATTACCTGGGTTAGGAATTTAAGCAATTCCTCTACTATCGCGTCTGCTTTTTCTACGCTTGTATGGTCTCTTAGGTCCCCTACTCTCGACTTAATCAAATCTAAGTTGTCTTTGTTGCCTACTGTCTCTTTTAAGATTGCCCAAATTCTATATATAAACTCCCCCAACTGGCGTTTCAGTTCTTTATGGGACACATTTTACATTTTTTGTTATATGTCGTGTTATATTTTCGTACTTAAAATTTTGTTAAAGCGATTACTTAGCGCCAGCAATTATCGTTTAATCGTTCCATTAAACGTTTAATTCTTTATACTACTCCTACTTTAAAACGCAAAACAATTAAGGGCCTGATTCAGAGAGTCACGACGACGACGTTATCGGGTGACCCTCTTTGTGCTTTTCGTCGACTTTGACACTTTCTAATATGTTTGTTTTTGTAATCGACGAAAAGCACAAAGAGGGTCACCCGATAACGTCGTCGTCGTGACTCTCTGAATCAGGCCCTAAATTTTGCTTATTAAACTTCAATTTCCTTAAACGGCTTAGATTTCCTGCACGATTGGTTTACCGAGCATGGCGTAAACATTCGCTGTACATCTGTTTACTAGTACGTACGCTGATTTTCCTCCTTTTTTTCCTTTTTGTTTGCACCTTGAGCTCGCTACCCTTTTTTTTCAAACGGGGACGAAGCGTCAGAATTCTTGTCGCCTTCGCTGAGGGAATTTAAAACCTCAAAACGAACGAACGACTTGATTCAATTTTTTAGCGGCCAACAAAACTGCAACGTTTGCAATCTCGAATTCGAACAATTAACTAAGTGAGCTCATTCGAGTTATTTCTTTGTTAATTGCTTGCTATTGAACAAAAAACGACACTAACGCCTATTTTTTTCTTGTGAGATGTCACACACTTACGACCGTGTGACGTATTAGAGATAATGTGCTACTTTGGAATCGGATAAATTGATAAAATTAATTATCAATTAATCAAATTAAAATGTGCGACTTGATCTACTAAATTGACAAAATTAATCATCAATTAATTAATTAAAATGTGCGACTTTGAAATCAAATACATTAAATGTTAAAATTTATTTAACCCTTGTCAAAACGTCTAAGATACACCGGAAACCTATACAAGTAAACCTTATATTGTACACGTTTTGTGTTAGTCCGTATCGGATTCCTATTTTTACCGATTTGCGTTTATCATTTGAATTTTACCACGTTAAATAGAATTTATTTAAGTTAGTAAACTCACTCTGATTTGTTAATTTGTTAATCACAATTGTTAATTACAGTAACCAATATTGTAAATTAAAAAAACACAAAAATTCGTTATTAATTAATGTTGGCGACGTTACATCGTTGCTGTTGGCATTAACGAAAGATAACTAGCACATGAACCAGTACCTTTCACCAGGATATATGCTGATTTGTTGGCATTCGGAACTTGAACCGTCTGCCAACGCTGAAAATTAGTGTAAGTGTTGTTAAATAAATTAACAACTTAATTAGTTTAAATCAACAGTTATTTTAAATTATTTATAGCAATTATCAAGTATTAATATAATATACTTTAATCTATTTTAATTTAAATTGTTCTAATTTTATTCATGTTTTTTTACTGTTACATATCCTACTATTTTATTTTAATTTTATTTGTCACTGCCACAATTTAACTTTTCAATTTATTCCTAAAATTATTATTTCACTTTTCAAAAATTTCTCTGCCAAATTCATTACTAACTTATTGTTTCACTTTTCACTTCAATCTTTTTCCTAAGCTACTAATCTTACTTATTTCACTTTTGCATTTTCTTTACTACTAAACTTCCTTATTTCACTTTTAGGTACTTTATTCCACTTACTTTGTGCTTTATCCAGCTGCGCCAATTTGTATTTTCTATAGGGGCTCAAGTGTTTTAGTTGTCCCTTGACAACTAAGTAAAACTCCTTGCGCTGGGGTTTTTATTATTGTTTTTGATGAAATAAAAGCGAATTTCCTTTTATTTATACTATACAGTGGTTTTATTAATATTGAGATGAAATTAATTGCGTGATGTTACATTTTACAAGTGAAGGTTAAGAAGGTAGAAAAACATGTGTTCATAAGAAGGCAGCGTTGCCAGATTTGGAAGTCAAGAAAAGAATGAATTACCATGCCGGTATTGCCATACTCTTAACACGCCCTCTCAATACGGATGTCATCTCCATTTTTTCTCTGAAGTCCCAAACCTGTCAGACATTTTTCGTGATTGTGTCGCGGCAAAGACTTTGTGAGAATGTCAGCTATCATGTTTTGAGTTGATAAGTGCTTTATGTGTTTAGTCCGTGCGTGAAAAACAGGATCTGATGCCAAATATTGAGCTCCTATGTTATCAATAAAAAGTGTCATGTTAGCCAAATCCTGTAAGCTTAGCTCATGAAAAAGATTTCGTAGGTATACTGCTTCTTTTACAGCCTCTGCCAAACTAACATACTCCGCTTCTGTAGAAGACAGTGCCACTGTTTTCTGTTTCTGCGACTTCCATGATATAGCCGCGCCGCTGAATATGAAGGCATAACCCGTGTAAGAACGTCGATCCAAGGTGCAGCCTCCCCAGTCAGCGTCTGTATAACCCATTAATGATTGATTAGTTTTCGTAAATCGCAGTCCCATATCAGAATTCCCAGCAAGATATCGAAGAACCCTTTTTGCTGCAAGCCAATGACATTTATGTGGCTTGTTCACAAACTGTGCTAACTTTGAAACAATGTTAGAAATATCCGGCCTACTGGCTACTGACAAGTACATTAAGGCTCCAATCAGTGATCTGTATGGAAAATCTTTGGTCAAAGCATTGTCTGGCTCATTATCAAATTGTATATTAACTTCTGCAGGAGTCGCAACGGGGTTGCACTGACTCATGCCAAATTGCTTCAATAAATCTTTTATGTAGCTCGTCTGCTTTAATTCTATTTCACCATCACTCTGATTTATTTGCAAACCCAAACAAAAATTTGCTAACCCAAGTTCCTTTAATTCGAACTCTTCCAATAAACTCTGTTTAATCCAGTCAATGTTCTTCTTTTCACGGGCCGCAATCAATAAATCATCGACGTAAAGTAGCACAAGCACGAAGTCATCATCCGTATGCCAGTAAAACAAGCAAGGTTCATTTACAGTAGATTTCAAACCTATACTTAGAAGTTTCGAACTAATTCTTAAATACCATTGACGACCTGCTTGTCGTAAACCATACAACGCTTTCTTTAATCGGCAAACATTGCCACCAGTTTTCAATTCCATTAGCATTTTACGCGCTTTACTGCCAATGACTGATTCATTATCATTCTTAGATACAATACGTTGCAACATTTCTGGTAAAAGCTGGGGCACTTGCATGATCACATGCTCATCTAATAAACCATTGAGGTATGCCGTTACGATATCAAATTGCCAAATTTTTAAATCAAAATGCACAGACAATGCTAAAAGTAACCTTACTGTTTCTAGTCTCGCTACTGGCGCAAAAGTTTGGTGATAGTCTACTTGATACTTCTGTGAGTACCCTTTTGCAACTAAGCGCGCTTTACGCCGTTCAGCTTTTCCGTGTGAATCATATTTATTTGATAGTACTAAGCGACAACCAATTATATTACCCTTTTCATTATGTTTCAAAATTTCCCACGTATCAATTTTTATTAAACTAATTACCTCGGATTCTATTGCTTCTTTCCATTCATCGCTTTCTGCACTCTCTAAAGCATCATGAATGTTAACCTCGCAGGTGCCAGCGAACAAAACTTCAAGATTATCGTGATCACTGTCACTTGTATCATCTGCTGGTAAGTATCCATAACTTGTGATTGGTAAACCTTTCGTGGACGCCCTCTGTTTCCTGTCCGAATTATTTTTGGGCGGCCGGGAGCTCGAATTGTTTCATTTCCAGAAGCTATATCCTCTACATGTGTAGGTTCTTCGCGGTTGCACGAATTTGGTGGCAACATCAGAAGTTCATCTGCCGGAGATTCATTTACATTTTCATCGACAATAATTTCTTGAAATTCATCTTCATAATGGAGGTCATTAAGTACACTAGACTTCGATGGTATCCTATCAACATCTTCCAGGAACCTTACGTCTCGTGCATGAATGAACTTATGATTACTAGGCACCCATATACGATATCCTTTTCTGTCTCGTGGATATCCAACGAAAACCCCTTCTATGGTTCGATCTGAAATTTTATCTTTATTAGGATTCTTATCTAATACAAATACTTTGGAACCAAAGATTCGAAGGTAATCCAGATTCAATTTGTTAGCATTCCACCCCTCATACGGAATTGTACCATTTAAGCTGCTTGTCGGACAACGGTTGCGTATATGGCACGCTGTAGAAACTGCACTCGGCCAAAAAACTGCACTCAATGCAGACTGAAATAACATACATCTTGTCATATCTAATAATGTGCGGTTCATTCGCTCCGCTACTCCATTCTGTTGTGGAGTATGTGGAATAGTTAACCTCCGCTGAATGCCTTGTTCTACAAGATACTTGTCAAAATCGTTATGGCAATACTCACGCCCATTATCCGTCTGCAAAAACTTAATTTTCATACCAGTATGTTTCTCAGTAAACATTTGAAATTGCTTAAAAGCTTCAAACACGCCACTCTTTTGCTGAAGAAAATATACCTCGCACCAACGCGTACTGTCATCTATGAAAGTGACAAAGTACTTCTCATGATTCGTACCTTCTGTCCGAAAAGGACCTACAACGTCTGAATGAATTATTTCTAGCTTTTTCGAACACAACTTTTGTTTTTTCGAAAACGGCAATGAAGTCATCTTTCCTTTCAGACACACCTCACATTTTGAAAGTTGCTTCTCGTTGCTCATATCGAGAGAAGGCAAAACTCCATCACGCTTTAACAACAGCAAATCTTTCTTGTTTAAATGCCCCAAACGAGCATGCCAAGTGATTAATTCGGAGCATGTCGGCTGGGCAATCGCACACTCAGAATTCTCGCGCAAGTAATATAGATCACCTTTACGAATTGCCAACATGGACAAACCACCTTCACCTTTGCTGAGGTAAGCACCATCTCGTCGAAATATCACCTCATACCCTTTGTTGGTAATTTTGGCAACTGATATTAAATTTCTTCGTAAATTTGGAACGAACAACGAGTCCTTGAGATTAATGAGTTGTTGACCATTCTCACTAGCAACTGCCACCTGCACGACACCTTTTCCTTTTACTTCGATGCTAGACGAATATGCCAGGTTCAATGTCATATTAGTTGCATCACAAAGAGAATGAAATTTGTGCTCATCGCCACATAGATGAGCGGTGCATCCGCTATCCAAAAGCCATGCCTTAGTTTGTGAATCACTCCACATTACTTACAGTAAAGGATATGTCGCCACCATGACTTGCTTTCATTTGACGCCCTCCTCCGCTCTTCTTTGAGCATGTGTTAGCTTTGTGGTCTTGAGCACCACACTTGTAACACTTTATTGATTCACATTTCTTTGTACAAACCTTTGCTTTGTGACCCACGAGTCCACACTTAAAACATTTGAGCACTGGCTTACTATACTTGCTGCTTTCGTCTCCAGCTGCCAACGCTATGACTGCTCCACCTGCCTGCTTGCGCGCTTCGCATTCCTCTATAATCTTTACTTTTAATATTTCAGCCGTAGGAAGCTCGTCTCTCGATTCAATGGCGCACCGAAAATTTTCAAACGTCGATGGAAGGCTATATAAGAGCATTATCGTTAATAGATCGCCGTTTATATCTACTTTCATGCTCTCTAGCTTGTCGACAGCGTCGAAAAACTTTGCAACATGCTCACGTACGTCGCCACCATCATCCAACTTTTGGAGCATCAACTGTTTCAACAGTGCCGCCTTCCGGGCAGGACCTTTTGATGCGTAAGTTGCCTCCAGTTTACTCCAGACTTGATGCGAAGTCTCGCATCCCCTTATTTGCTTTAACTCTGAAGGCTGGATCGACAAAATTAAATCGGCTTTAGCCTTTTTTTCCTTAGCAAACCATTCGACTGCTCCTTCACCTGCTGGCTTAATTTTCTCACCAGTAACATACTCCCACAGGTCATTCTTGACGAGAAGAGCTTCCACTTGCAGGCACCACGTATCATAATTTGCTTTCGATAGAAGCTCAAATCGAACAGTCGAAAGCGCCGCCATCTTATCGGTAAGTGCACACCAAAAGAAAAATCACGCTAGAAATCAAATCTCCACAAATCCAAAAACAGCACAAGCCGAAATTACAAATTATATGCAAGATCAAAACAGGCCAGTGACTGGGCCCATAACCTGATGAAATAAAAGCGAATTTCCTTTTATTTATACTATACAGTGGTTTTATTAATATTGAGATGAAATTAATTGCGTGATGTTACATTTTACAAGTGAAGGTTAAGAAGGTAGAAAAACATGTGTTCATAAGAAGGCAGCGTTGCCAGATTCGGAAGTCAAGAAAAGAATGAATTACCATGCCGGTATTGCCATACTCTTAACAGTTTTAATTAGCACTTTTCATTTGTAAACTCATAACAGTTACTATTATATTTTTGTTAGCGATACTTTTCTTCTCTACACTGCTTTCTTTCTATTTTACACACTTATAGGTATTTTTATTATATTCCTTGTTATATTCCTTGTGTATTATATTTCTAGTGTCCTTACTCGCGACTTAACACTACTGTACACTATTTCTTAACGCGACTTTATACGTGACTATCTTACTCTAATATTTTTACAGGACTCCCGTTGGGATCTTTTCTTGTCTTATTTATTTTCTCAAGCCAAGCGTTTCATGGTTTGGAAGCTTGCTACCGAACGCTAGCTTCCACAATCCATACCAATGCAAAGAGCTACGGTTTTTATGGTTTGGAAGCTTGCTACTGAACGCTAGCTTCCACGATCTATTCCAATGCATCGCTCTGGTTGCTGACTTGGCTTTCAAAAGCTTGACTACAGCTTCTGTCTACCAAGCAAAGTGCTGTGGTTGCATTAATAATTTGAACTTGGCCTTGACTCACTCTCGGAGTAGTATTATGCAAACAATAATAATACTGGTCTTGAAAATTCATATCATCCGGAACTAGGAATTGCAATCGCGACATACAACACATTATTAGCTTTGACTAGTGATCTTGATTTTGCCGATGATGGTGATAATGGTGCTGCTATTGATGATGAAGATGCTGATTGATGCTTTTGATGATGATATGACAACCCCATAGCATTGGGGTTGTGCTAGGTTTTCGGTGGACTAAATTTTTGTGTCTGCGCATGATATCTAATTGTTTGAAATTTGGACCACATTCTCACAGCAGAAGCTCATATTGATGTTTTTGCTCTTATTATGCCTTTTGAGGTTGCGCATTGCAGTGAACTCCTGTCCCAAACATCACAAATAAACACGATGTTGAACAATATTTCACTTTCTTTAAATAAAATTGTCAGTCTTCTCTTAACTTTTATTAAATTAGTTTATATTTTATTTACTTTATAGGTCGTATATTTAAGTTTTTTTAATATTAACTTTTATTTAATTTATACTTCTTAACACATGTAGCAAAATCACAAGTTACTTCTCGGGAAGCCTTTTACAACTAAATCTTTAAACATCTTATATATAAAATGAATAATTTTCTGTATCTTCGATTTTGAACGTGAGCGATATGTATTTTTTTGAACAAAGATGAAAAAATAAAAATCGCTCATGAGTCAAAACAGATTTTCATCTTTTGGGTTCTTTTTTTTGTGAGGGATATAAAAAAAGTTGTTCGTTTGAGGGATATAATCCGAACCCTGCTCGCCACTCAATTCCATAAAAAAAAATAAATATGAAGACAAAATTATATGACACTGAATTTATGAAGAATTGTATTCGTGTATGTTCATTCATATTAACTGGCCTTCCACGGCTCTTTGTCTGTCCGTCTATATGTATGTCTGTCCGTCTGTATGTACATATGTATGTATGTATGTTTCTCTACATGTATGTATGGATGTATGTTTCTCTACATGTATGTATGTATGTCGAGTTATATGTATGTATGTATGTCTCTCCGTCTTGCTAGTGCCCACTTTCCTCCGTCTTCCCGGCGCATCAGGCTACGGGCAGAGCTCCATACGAACCACAGAACACAACACGCTCCGTACGCAGAGAGCACGCCAAGTTTCGGGCAGAGCTCTAGACGCAGGCAGAGAACCTATTTCCAAGCTATGTTCCTCTCACTCACTCTTACACATCCATATACCCCTTGCTTACTCTAACACATAGCACCATACTCGTTCCGCACAGCAGCACAGTTGCTATGTTGGCCCAGAACCGCCTTATACCCACTACTAGTATGCATACCATACATGGACTAACCTAAGGGTTCATAGCTAAGAAGCTTTTATTTGTGACATTTGTAAGCTTAATTCTTCCTAAAAAATTGTGAAACTTACAACCAATGTGTAATCAATGTGTTTCTATATTCTATGTATACATATGTATATGATTTGTATATGATATGTATATATGTATATGATATGTGATATGTATATGATTTGATTTTATCAGTATGATGTAATTTTTTTGTTTTATTATTTTTTTGCAGAAAAATTCTTAGGTTGAAGTCAGTAGATAAAAACAAAGTGAAAAATGTCAGAAAAAGCGTTAAAATTTTGGAGGGAAATAGCAGGACATATAAGTTCACGTTTAGTATATTCACAAATTGTAATCGGAGCATCATCTGGTTGGTAAGTACTCACCAGCACTTGTCACCGATTTCTGTATATTGATCTTCGATTTACTTCGTAAAAAATTCGTACTACGTACTATATATAAGTCAAATTCACGCAATGTAGTTAAAAAAGAAATTAAACCACATCCGAATGTTATCTTCGGCCTGCAGTCCCTTTTCTCCCTACCTCACAAATCACCCAGTTCATTTGCATTTAATATATTCTGTTTAGTTGAAACTGCAGTGTTGATGGTTTGATGTTTGTTTATTATTTATTTTGTGTATATATGTAGTACAATTGGTTTTATGTGTTGTTCACTGTATAAATTTACACTTTAGAGTTAGAAAAGAAAAGAAGATTCATTTTCACTATTCAGTCTGAAGTGTACGAAGTGAATGCAGCAGGATCCAACCGCCAAGGCTGGAGCCGAGAAGCCCGCAGTCAAAGCTTTTAGTTTCCCTCTCCTGAGCGGCCGAAGTCCGCGCCGTGAGAGAGCACGGCTTCTGAAGATCAGAAGTGGCAGCCTGACGAGCGGTGTATTCCTTTCGAGGAATAGCTTCGCCATCTACTAAAAATGCCTACGCTACGATCCAGGAATCGCCTCGGCATTCACCACAGTTTTTACCACGAGCACTTATTGGCCAAATCTATCTTCCTATACTGCAACTAGAAAAACTTGCCTACTACCTCGTACGCCTCCTTTGTGTATTACAAACGGAAGGACGGATTTAATATATGTTTTCTCCTTCGGGTGTAACATCCTTGTTGTCGTTGAGTTCCTATCATGTACCGTTAGTCAGTTACTTACTAACTCCTTAAATAAAGTACGTAAAATTAAATTCTCGTTTTTGCAAGGTAAATTTGTAAATAGCGGAAACATAAACCCCAAACACTAATTTCAATTTCGCGTATGTCACAAATGCGTTGTGTATATTACAATAAATATTGAGGGCCTTATGCTCGATCTGCGCAACGGTAGCTATACCTACGTTTCCGTTCCTCTTAAAACAGCATGTGCTAACTCTTACGATGAGCCCCGTTGAGAGAACTACGCTTTACGTATTTCCCCTACATGTCAACTGGTATGTAAAAGTTGTGTATCTGGTGTACACAAATTTTACAATCAGACGTCTCTTTCTTTCTTGTGATTATATGTATTCAATGTGAATATGTTCTTATACCTGTTCCTACACCTGTCAACCGAAAGGCATTGTGTTTATACTCGTGAAATAAATCGATTCAAAATATTTTTCCTGCTTTGTGTTGTTTCCTGTGTGTGTTTCCTGTTTTCAATTTTTATTTTGTGCTAAATTTTAATACAGTGAGTTTTCCATAATGTTTTTCGACTTATTAATGAGTAGCTCAGATGAGGAAAATGAGTCCACCAACGTTCCAGCCAGGGTACGCAACCCAACATTGAGAAGGAATGCATGCATTCTAGATATGCCGGATAAGGAGTAAGTAATCTTTCCTTTAACTATCGGGTTATTTGGATTGTTGAAAAACTTTTAATGGTTTATACAATAATATAATATACAATACCATATATCGCATTATGGTAATTGCAGTATACTCCGAAGATAGTTTTTGTATCCAATATACTTTGTTTATTAATTTCAGCTACAAAGTAATTATTCATACAATTTCAGGTTTCGTTGCAACTTCCGGATGAATAAAGATTGCTTTATGGAAATTTTAAGTCAAGTTGGTCCCAAGTATGCTGCAGGGTCAAGGACAACGGCAATTACACCTATTGCTAGTAGCAACATGTTTGCGTTTCGTGGCAACTGGCAGCTACCAGAAGGTGGTTGGAATGAGAATGCGGTGTCAATGTCTCAGAGTAGAGCATCTCGAACAATATCAGAGACGTTAGATATTTTCGAGGAACACATTTGCGCTAAGTGGATCCGTTTCGAAATGTCAGCAAAGGAAGAGCTGCGTAGCAAGGAACAATTTTACGACAAATTTGGGATTCCTGGTGTCATCGGCTGCGTGGATGGAACGCACATAAAGAAAATGTCCCCTCCTCAAGAAAATAAACATCTATATTTTAATAGAAAGGGCTTTTATAGCATTAATGCACTTCTGGTAATAAATTAAAACATAACATAATGTATGCATACGTATGTATTTATATATTAATTTTTTTTTCCTTTGCAGATTTGTGACAACGATATGGTGATTCGATACGTCGATGCAAGGCATCCAGGCGCAAACCACGATAAGGTGATTCTAGTTACCGTTTGTTCCCATATTTGTTGACTGGTTACCATGAAGGAGATTCTGGTTACCGTTTGTTGCCATATTTGTTGACTCCCTATCGAGAGCCCTCACAAATACACGAAGTGCATTACAACATCAAACACTGCAAAGCACGGAATGTTGTAGAACGTAGCTTCGGAGTTCTGAAGAATAGATTCCGTTGCTTACTTGGAGAAAGAGGCCTTCACTATTCCCCATCAATGGCCACCAAAATCATAAACGCATGTTGTGCATTGCACAACATTTGCATATTTTACAAAAATGAATGGGAATTGGAAGAGGAAGTCCACAATGAGACCGACCACCACGACGTTGCAGAAGAGACGCCGACAAGAGCAGCCACCGCAGTTCGAGACCAACTAGCAAGGAGTATGCTGCGTTGACATAATGTGGAAAAGTTTAGGATAGTTCGATTCCGATTATGTATGAGTTCATAAAAGGGAAAGGGGCTCATCTTTCTCAATATTGTGATAAATACACAGGTTAATTATACATTTTAATTTTAAAAAAAATAACAAAAAGGAAATTCATGAATTAAAAAAAAAGTACTAAAAGTCTAAAATTTTGTTTTTCTCCAAAAGCAAACCACTTGCATTAAAATTTCATCTTACATAAATGAATAATAGTTTGAATACCTTTCCAAGGATACCAATTACATGTAGGTATCTTCTGCAGTTCATGAGATATGTCTGCAATTTTGTAATTTTAAGGGGCTATAACTCCGACACCAGATGAGACGACATCAGTTGTTGGAGTTCCAACAACAAGCAACGAGAAACAATCGGAGTTCAGATACTGTGCCCGACTTGTGGCAATTTATTTATCGCATTTGAACGTGAAAATTCAGTGTCTTAAAGCTAAGGTAACAAACTTAAATCAAATTCAATGCAATGCATCTCAAAGCTAAGGTAAAAAAATTAAAAGCAGTTCAGTCTGTCTTAAATCTAAGGTAAACAAATGTATCACATTGAGTTCATCAGAGGCTGCAGTGCCTCTGAAACCATATCTGCAATTTGTTGCAAAGCCCTTGCGCTTGCCGCGAGAGCGTTGCTTTGCTCCTGCATCGATGATTTTAAAAAATTGGTTTGTTCTTTTATTTTGGTAGCTATATCAACCTGCGTTGAGTTTAGTTCGCGTAGTACGGACATGATTTCCTCCCTTTTTCCTCGGCGGCGTATTGGCCTTGTCCCAGTTTGATGCGAGTTGATGATCTGCTTTCTCTAGATTTGGCTGAATGATTGCTACAATGTCTTCGTCTTTATCTATGTGAGGAGGATCATCTTCATTTGGAGTTTCTGGCGTAGCTTGGAGTGTAGGAATCGCTGTAATTTCAATAAGCAAATATTTCAAACTCTAAAATTTTATATGTATGCAAATACTTACATGGTGGTTGTTCAATTGCTTGTTGCTCTTGAAGTCCAAAAGTGCACCCACCTGGAATAGTGGCCGTAAAATAGTTCATTATGTCTATTGCCTCTTTTTCCAAATAGTTGAGAGCAATGCTCACAAACGGCCCACCTCCAGTTTTGTTGCGTTCAGCACCTTTTCTGGAGAGCTTACTCTTCGCTCTCACCTTCATATCGGACCAAACCTGAAAATATAAGCAAGGGTTTTCATTTGAATAGATTTAAAAATATTGTCAAAAGCTAATCAATTTGAATGATTTTTTTAACACTTTTTAATTTTGTTATGATGTAATAATAATTAATATTATCTAATAAATAAACGATATTTTTATCTCCGAATGGACTTGTACCACATTCAAAAATAATCAATCTATATATATAAAATCCCTATGCGTTTCTGTTAGCAAAATATGTCCGGGACTTTTATTTGGACTTCCACATCTCTTAGAAACCTGAAATTTTTCACAGATGTTTCTGGGCATCTAATGTTGATGAGAAAAATTTCAAAAATCCAAACGGCTTCGCCATTTTTTTGCAAAAAATCCGATTGGGAGGAAATTTGTATTTTGTTTTCTAGATTGTGCTGATTAATTTGTCAGATTTTATTATGAGAAATTTAATAATTTTTCATAATAGTTTCATTTCATTGACATTGTTTTGTGGTGTTGTGTTTAAAAAATTAATAATAAAAAATTAGTTAATGTTTCTGTGTCTCAGTTTGTAAGACCGTCATTGACTTCCATAAAAAAAATTCTTACAATGGATTACTTAGATGGTGATCATATTAACGCATTTCACGGGATCGTGGCTTCATGCACAGAGTTCAGGCCACAGAATGTGTTTTTCATTGGAGCCCTGGAATTTGTGAGTTCCGTAGTCGTGCCCCACATCCAAATACTTAGTCACAACCCGACTTCAGTAAAAGAAATAACACATTGAATTATGACGGCGAGGGAATTTACGTGTACGATAGTTTGAACCTACGGTTATTGTCACGTGAGCAGCAAGAATATCTGAACCGACTATTCCCCCATCAGCCGCCTGTTATTTATGAAAAAGTTCAACAGCAACCCAACACAGTCGACTGTGGATTGTTTGCCATAGCATTTGCTACATCGATTGTGAACCACCGTGATCCAAAAAATTAGGTTTTCGACACTTCTAAAATGCGTTTACATCTAATTAATATTTATGAAACTTCCGAAGTACACTCATTTCCCTCTGTAAATTCGTCGACCACTGAACAGCAGCCCTACATTGTTCCTGTATCTGTAAGCAGCAGGAAAAAGGGAAGACCACTTAAAAGAAAAGTTAAAGAGTCTGCCAAGCAGAAAGCAGAAAATTTGGCTGTAGAGAGGGAACGAAAAAAGAAGGCTCGCATCACGACAGAGCGTTTAAAGGTCGTAGATATAAAAAATAAGTCAAGATCTAAAGCTAGGGAATATATGAAAGTCAAAAGGGCAGGTGAAAGTATTCTTGAAAGATCTCAAAGGCTGGAGAAAGATAAAGAAAGAAAAAAATTAAAGAGTAAACCTAAAAGTGCCGCGGAGAAATGTCAAAGGAACGAAAAGGATAAAGAAAGGAGGAAATTGACGAGAGCTTCTGAGACAGCAGTTAAAAAATCGCAATCGTTACCAGAAGGGCAAGAAAACTATTGTGGACGCATGGATATTGAGTGCTTCTTCTGCGGTTCAAAGAACTTCCGGGGAGAAATGCCTGCAGATAAAAAATTCACAACCTGTTGCCAGAAAGGTAAAGTTAATTTAACAAAGCTGTCTTCCCGATCTTTTCCAACATTTCTTGAACATCTTATGTGCAACAAAGATGCAGATTCAAAAAATTTCTTGAAAAACATTCGGTCGTACAACAGTGCGTTTTCATTTGCACCTAGGGGCTATTCATTTGAAGCACCTAGGGGCTATGGTCCGTACTGTTTTCGAATTCATGGTCAAATTTATCATAGAGCAACGACTCTGCATTCTGCCGTTGGAGAGCCACGGAAATACGCCCAACTTTATATTTTGGATTCCGAAGAGGCTACTCGGCAGAGATTAAAGATAGTAGGGAACTCTGGGTGTAGAAAGTCAATAATGGATCGCATTGGAAAATTTATGAATGAAAATAATGATCTAGCAAAGGCATATAAAATGTTATACGAAGTAGAAATGGAGTCAGAAGCTGAAGCTAGGCAGAAAGGCATTTCTTCACACAAGGTATCTATGGCTATAAAATTCGATCGATCTTCAGATCACCGAAGGTATAATGTTCCTTGCTGTAACGAAGTTGCCATAGTGTTTCAGAATAAAGATGGCGAGCCACCATTTGAACGAGATCTTCTAATTAATCTTAGACCAGACGCCAACAACATTGCTACCACTAAAAGAATCAGTGTTCTTCATCCGAGCCTCGAGCCCATGATATATCCTTTAATTCTACCTTATGGAGAGGCGGGATGGCATACCAATATTCAAATGCAGGGCTCTTCGAAACGCGTAACACAGATGGCGTATTTTGGGTATCGTCTTGCTATTCGCAATGAGTTCAATCCATACCTAAACGGAGGAAAATTAACTCAACAATATTTTGTGGACGCTTACGTGAAGATGGAGTCCAATAGATTAAAATGGATTCGGGAGCACCAAAAAGACCTCCATGCTGAGAGTTACCAGGGACTAATGGACCATTTTCAGTTAGAAGCAGCACAGAAATGTTTATATCCAGGAAAGCCCATTATCTTGCCATCGTCCTTTATTGGAAGTCCAAGAAATATGCAACAAAACTATCAGGATGCTAAGTCCATTGTTCGCAGGTATGGGAAGCCCGACTTATTTATAACTGTTACGTGCAATCCAAAATGGAGAGAAATTATAGAAAATCTGCAGCCGCATCAGAGAGTAGAACATCGTCCTGATCTCGTGGTAAGAGTTTTTGATTTAAAATTAAAGGAATTGTTAGAGGACGTGTGTAGAAAGCATGTTCTTGGGAAAGTGATTGCTAAAGTCCACGTAATACAGTTTCAAAAACGGGGATTACCACATGCGCACATACTAATAATACTCGCGGACGAGGATAAGCCCCGGAATCGAGAAGATATTGACAGAATAGTTTCGTCAGAAATCCCGGATACGATACAATCTCCGCGTTTGTTTCATATAGTGACAAAGCACATGGTGAATGGACCATGTGGAGCAGACAACTTGAGATCGCCCTGTATGAAGGATGGCAAATGTATTAAAGAGTTTCCCAAGCCATTCCAGTCTGAAACACTTTGCAACGTAAATGGATACCCCAGATACCAACGCAGAGATACAAATATGACTTACAAAATAGGTAATGTAAATATTGATAATCGTTGGATAGTAACATATAATTCGTACTTAAGTTTAAAGTTTAATTGCCACATCAATGTAGAAGTGTACGCAACAGTTGAAAGTGTAAAATATTTATTCAAGTATGTGTATAAAGGATATGACTGCGCGAACATAGAAATTCGCGAATCTGGACAACACGGGAAACTGGTTCGAGATGAACTTAAGATGTATATGGATTCTAGATATGTTAGTGCACCGGAAGCTGCATGGCGCCTTTTTGCTAAGAGGATGCACGACCAAAGCCACAACATCGTCCGTCTAGCTGTACACTTACCAAACCATCAAACGATTTATTTCCAACGAGAATCAAGCGCAAATCTAACTTCGCTGTCATTAAATGACTCCACTCTCATGGCATGGTTTAAATTAAATGAAAGAAACGTCGCTGCGAGGCAATATTATTATGTGGACATCCCGGAGCAATTCACTTTTCAAAAACAGAATGGTTGGGTAGAGAGAAAAAGAGGCAGTGAGAGAGTCATAGGACGAATGTACACAGTGAGTGTATCGGAAGGTGAGCGATATCACCTAAGACTACTCCTATTACATGTGGCAGGAGCAACCAGTTTTGAAAACCTTAGAACTGTGCGTGGTGTCACATTCAAAACATTCAAAAAGGCATGCAAGGAGTTGGGTATCTTAGAAGACGATTCTATTTGGGAAGCTACACTGGCTGAGGCTGTAGATGTCAGCATGCCTAAGGCCCTCAGAGAATTGTTTGCTTTAATCTGTGTTTTTGGGTGCCCACTTGAGCCGCAGAAATTGTGGGACAAGTTTCTTAACCACTTTACAGAAGACCTACCTGGAAGACACCCGGATCATTGTAGAACACACGCAGATTGTGAAGATCTAGCCCTACGCGATGTCCAAGAAATTCTTATTTTACATGGTAAAAATTGTACAGACTTCGGTCTTAAAACTCCACCTCAAGACTTGCCTCATGATGACGGAGTAGCACTTGATATAATGAAAGGTCAAGATATGGTCGAAAGTTTAAATGATGAACAGAGTGTTGCTTTTAATAGAGTTATGGATGCAATATATACATCTACTAGATCATCAAAATGTTTCTTCTTGGATGGACCTGGGGGAAGTGGAAAAACATACCTTTAGAAAACCCTCTTGAGCGTGGTGCGAGGAAAGGGCGATATAGCGTTACCTGTGACCTCCACGGGAATCGCAGCCAACCTTTTAAAAGGAGGTCGCACATACCATTCCCAATTCAAACTGCCAGTACCGCTGGTGGAGACGTCTACATCGAACATAAGGATGACCTCTTCCGATGCGGTCCAGCTAAGGAAATCAAAACTCATAATTTGGGATGAGTCCACTATGGCTCCAAGTTATGCACTTAATGCTGTTGATAGACTCTTGAAGAACATTATGCAAAACGATCATCCGTTCGGCGGTAATGTCATTCTTCTTGGAGGAGATTTCCGACAATGTCTACATGTGGTACCACACGCCCATAGAGCTGCCATAGTACAAACAAGCATAAAATATAGTAGATACTGGCAAGAATTCAAAATCTTGAAGTTGCATACCAATATCAGGTCAGTAGATATTCAATATAGTGATTGGCTTTTAAAACTAGGGGACGGAAACCTCAGTCATGGAATGCCAGCCCACAAACTGAACTTGAAGATAGGGGCAATAATTATGCTACTTAGGAATTTAAACACGAAGAAAGGCCTTTGTAATGGCACCCGCCTGGTAGTCACAAGATTGTCAAAAAATTTAGTCATCTGCAATATTCTAACAGGATCTTTTCAAGGATGTACAGCATTTATTCCAAGGATAGATTTAAGCCCTCCAGATCCTAATATACCTTTCGTACTTCGTCGAAGACAATTTCCCATTAAACTTGCCTTTTCATAACCATCAACAAATCGCAAGGCCAAACGCTGGATAAAGTTGGTGTGTACTTGCCCAAGCCAGTATTTAGTCATGGACAACTTTATGTTGCTTTTTCAAGGGTTCTTCGTTCAACAGATATCAAGGTGAAGGTGAACACTGATGCTCTGCAAGGCCGGCTATTAAAAAAATCAAAGAATATTTTCACAAAAAATGTTGTTTTTAAAGAAATATTCTCAAACAATATTTGAATCAAATACAAATAATCGACATTAATTGCGATTAATTATTTACTTTTGATGCTCAAAAGCTTATTTATTATACATTTTTTGTAAATAGCTGATGACGTTGTTTTTATAACTATTTGTTTTTATAAAAATTTGAAAGTCGATTGGAATTTTCTGAAATACATATTTTCAATATTCTCAAATTGAATTGAATATCTCTCTCACCCTCTATCTCTCTCCCTCTATATCTCTATAGCTATCTCCCTCTCTCTCTCTGTAGCTCTCACCTTCTCCAAATAAACAAATAAATAAACCAAAAAAGTGTAAGGTGAGAAAGTCCAAAAGACTTACCAGTTTTTTTTACGAATTAATACAAAATAAAAACTTCCTGGCGAAGACACTAGTTGAATATATGATTATAAATATGGATAGAATGTGTCTATATCTTACTAAAATTACTCTTAACTCATTTTTTTAAAAAAATGGACTTATTCCACTTTCAAAAATAACAGCTCAATTATGTACATGTACACTAACATTTCGGAGCTAACTTACCTTCCTCCATTTAGTTGTTGACCTCATTGGAGGGCCAAGACTATTCAACGCCCCTGCTATCCTTTTCCATTCCTTGCCGGAGGTGCTTTTATCACCACCGAAAACTGGAGTCCCTATGGTCAATAATTTGCTTTCTCTCATTTCATCTAGAATTTTTTTAAATTGTTCGTTTGTAGTAACTCTGCAAAAATAATAAATCGCATATGTATATGCAATCATTCAAAAGAAAATAACTCACCTTTTCTTTGAAATTTCCATTTTTTATAATAAAATGCACTTATTCAATAGAGCTATGAAAGAAATAAATGAAATAAAGATAAATGATTGCTAATAAGCAACCGCTTCGCAACGGCACACCGCTTACGCTACTGTTGGTTGCAAAATAAGCTTTTCTAACGTAAATACGTAAGAAGAGTGTAAAAGTTATGGTACACCCTGTAAACCAACTACCCAAACACATTTTTACTATTTAGATTTACAAAGCATTGTACATTAATCTACAATGCATTGTAAATATAAACATACATTGCACAATTGTTTATAATTTGTTTTTACATGAAATATTATGCCGCGATCAATTTCGAAATCAATAATCGTTCGTTTACATTGAATACCATGTCGCAATCAATAAAATGCAAAATCTACAATTTTCCTCCACTTAAAATTGTCACGAATCTCATAGCGACAAAATTGCTCAAGTGGTTTCTTACGAAAACCACTTGACATGGCCTAAAAAAGGTTCAACGCTGCTAAGAACGCGAGCAGAACGATAATGTAAATGTGTGAAAGGGAAATTTCACCTACGATAGGGAAATTTCACTTTCACTATGCTGACGAAGTGTACAAAGAAGTAATAAGTAGGCAAATTTAATTTTAAGAAATCAGTTCCTGTTCAGTTATCGAAGAAGTTAAAACTAAAACCTTAATAAATAAACTTGTAACAAAATTAAATTAATAAATAAAATTATAACCAAGTCTTTGTTCAACAAATTGATTGGAGTCTTTATTTCAATTTGTTGTTTGGAAAAGTGAAGTGAAGAAAATAAGTGAACAAAAAATAAAAACTTAACTTACTAAAGTTAAAACCAAAGCTGGCGCAGTCGGTAGGACCGCTAAGATAAAAGGAAAGATCCAATATTTCATTTCAACGATTAATTAGCAGTCCAGGGAAGGATCCCTACACCTACGAATAACATATCCAAGAGGAAAAAGTTTTTGTGCATCCAAGAGGAAGAACCACCAACCATCACATATCCAAGAGGAAAAAATTTTGTTCATCCAAGAGGAAGAAACACCACGAATCACATATCCAACAAAGAAGAAAAACTGTTCATCCAGGAAGACAGGAACTCACCAAAGACTCAGGAAGAAGAAATACCAACAATCAACAATACAATAAATCAAGCACAAACTTTCAGGTCACGTAAGCTGAACAATTTTATATATAAAGCATTGTACTACAAATATATATTATATTATATTAATAATTATAATTATAAAAAAAAAGTGTAAAGTTATAAAGTTATAAATAGTTTAAACTGAAATAGTTGAAATAGTTAAAATATAATTTGAAAAATAGAATAGAATAGAAAAAGAAATAAATAGGCAATTGGGATAAAATTATAGAAGTCCTTTATAAAAATTTCGGTGATCGACTAACATGTGAAGAACTCTTCGACGAAATGCGCGGTATTGTATTTAAAACTAATGCAACTGATTTTTACAATGGTCTGAAAAATAAACTCAGAGGTCTAAATAATATGTATACAGTGCTGTTAGGAAATACAGCTGCTGCTGATGAATGTGCGATCAACAACAAGAAAACCGCGTTAAACATTTTTAAAAATAAAAGCCCTGAACCAATGAGAACAATCTTATACTGCAGAAATCCTTCTGATTTAGAATCTGCAATGGACATTCTATATGCAGTAGGGCACGCGTATACAAGTCCATTTAACAATAAACCAAGTAATATTAATAAGACAATAAATAAAAGTAGTTATCATGACAACCGCAACCAATCAGCAGCGAGGAACCAAAATACAGCAAATCAAAATAATTACCGCCAGATAGGAAATAGGAATCATAGTAATCAAAACTATAATAATAATAACTATAATAACCGGTATCAACCCATAAACAGAAATTATAACAATCAATATTATGGTAATAATAGAAATGATACCAATCAATTTAACAATACAGAATTTAGAAATCAGAATCAAACATCACTAAATACATATAACCAAGCACCAGAACCAATGGATATTAACAACTATTCTGTGGCTCATACCACAAATTTTCGCCCAACAGCCTCAACCGAAACTTACCCTATATAGTTGTCAAATCCAAAAATAGACCTTTAAAATTTATTATAGATACGGGAGCCACACACTCTATTATAAATCCCAACCTCTGTAACCCCAAGTGGAAGATACCGATTAGGAAAATTAATTTTAAGACACTACAAGCCCAGGTGGAAATAAAAGAAAAGGTAGCTATCCCACTATTTGAGGAATTAGGAGATTCCAATAAAAAGGTGGAAATGCACATCTGTAAATTTCACGACCATTACGATGGCCTTATAGGAAATAATATATTAAGAGAATTGGAAGTTGTTATCGACTACAAGAATAATGTTATGTACACACTGGAAACAAGAGTTTACCAATATACTTCAACTATTATTCAGAAAAAATGTCTTTCTTTTTCTCTCAAAAAGGGACATACAACATCCATGTCCCAATAGCCTATGAAAAAGGATTATTTTATATCCCTGAAGAATCATCACACAACAAAACAATAAAGTTAGAAGAAGGAATCTATAACGCCGATAATTTTAATATGAACTTAAATATAACAGTTTTAAAAGACCTACCGCAACATTTTGAATTTAGCTTAAATAAAATAACTCCAGTCACTTGTGAAAATTTTTATAATATGTATCTCACGAGAGATCACATACAAAACCAATACTAGAACAGCTTCGTTCTGACCACCTCAATCAAAAAGGAACATACAACATCCATGTCCCAATAGCCTATGAAAAAGGATTATTTTATATCCCTGAAGAATCATCACACAACAAAACAATAAAGTTAGAAGAAGGAATCTATAACGCCGATAATTTTAATATGAATTTAAATATAACAGTTTTAAAAGACCTACCGCAACATTTTGAATTTAGCTTAAATAAAATAACTCCAGTCACTTGTGAAAATTTTTATAATATGTATCTCACGGGAGATCACATACAAAACCAATACTAGAACAGCTTCGTTCTGACCACCTCAATCAAGAAAAATATCAATTACAAGAAATAGCTAAAAGGTTTAAAAACTTATTTTACGACGATGAGGGAAAAGCGGACCTGACTTTCACTAACGTAGTTAAGCATGAAATTCGAACGATCGAACATGCACCACCCTATATACACAAGAGTAAAGTAGAGGAACAAGTAAAAGATATGTTAGAGAAAGGAATAATTAGGCATAGTCACTCCCCATATTCAGCTCCAGTTTGGGTTGTCCCAAAAAAATTAGACGCTAGCGGCAATCCTAAATGGAGAATTGTCATCGACTACAGGAAACTCAATGAAGTTACCATAGACGATAAGTATCCTATTCCTAATATCGGCGAGATATTAGAAAAATTAGAAAGATGCCAATATTTCACCACTCTCGATTTGGCGAAAGGATTCCACCAAATCGAAATCGCTGAAAAAGACATAGAAAAAACCGCATTCAGCGTAGAAGGCGGACATTACGAATTTCTTCGCATGCCTTTCGGACTAAAAACAGCACCTGCTACCTTTCAAAGACTAATGAACAATGTATTAGCAGAATACATTAACAAAATCTGTCTCGTTTATCTCGATGATATAATCATCTTTTCAACGTCATTGCAAGAGCATGTAGACTCAATAACAAAAATATTTAAGAAATTAGAAAGCATAAATCTGAAGGTTCAACTGGACAAATGTGAGTTTATGAAACGCGAGCCCAATTTTCTCGGTCATATAGTAACAAAGGATGGTATCAAACCAAATCCTGAAAAAATTCAATGCGTTAAGGACTTCCCACTTCCGGAAACACCTAAAGCGATAAAACAATTCCTCGGATTGACCGGATATTATAGGAAATTTATTAAAGACTACTCTCTCATAGCAAAACCCATGACGAAATTTTTAAAGAAAGGAGCGAAAGTAAACATTCAATATCAGGAGTACTTAGAAAGCTTTGAAACCTTAGAAAGACACTTAATTAACGAACCAATTTTACACTATCCCGACCTAAACAAACCTTTTACACTCAGCACAGATGCAAGCAATTATGCATTAGGCGCGATCCTATCGCAAGAAGGACACCCAATTTCATATGCCAGCAGAACCCTAAATGAACATGAGGTCAATTATAGCACAATAGAAAAAGAATTGCTCGCGATTGTTTTGGCAACTAGATATTACCGACTGTATCTTTTTGGTAGGAAATTTTTAATAGAAACTGACCATAGGCCTTTGACATGGCTTTTTTCTATAAAAGAACCAAATTCTAAATTGGTAAGTTGGCGATTGAAACTTGCCGAATACGATTATGAAATCAAATATAAAAAGGTCGTTAAAAATTCAAATGTAGATGCACTATAACGAATAAACGATAAAAGCAATGAAAACCATGAACCAATCACAGAAGAAACTCATCATTTACAACAAACCAATAATGGAAATAATAACGAAACAAATCAAATAATACTAGAGAGCACATGCCCGATAAACATGTATAAAAGACAAATAATAATAAAAAAAATAAATTCTGGATCATTAAAAATTAAGAATTTAAATATATTTAAAAATAACAGAAAAATAATTTACATAAAGGATTTCGATAAACCGACTATTATCACAATAATAAAAAACCATTTCGAAATGAATAAAACAAACGCAATAAACATAGAAGATGAAAACAATTTTAATACCTTTAAAAATATTGTGAATGAAACATTTACCAATAATAATAATAAATTTAAAATTGTAAGGTGTACCAAATTTCTAACAGATATTATTGATGAAAACGAATTAGCTAAACGAATAGAAACTGAACATTTAAAAAATAACCATCGGGGAATAAATGAAAACTTTCTTCAGTTAAAAAACGAAATTTACCACCCAAACTTAAAAGAACGAATAACTGCCTTTATTAATAATTGCGAGATTTGCAACATATAGAAATACGAAAGAAAACCTATAAAACAACAATTTAAACTTACAGAAAATCCAAACGGACCAAGAGAAATAATACACGTGGATGTATATTATAGTCTCAATAAAACATTGTTCTTGACAATAATAGATAAATTTTCCAAATATGCACCGGCAATTAAAATTTTAGGTCGCACTTGGACTGAATTTAAACGTGCAATTGCTCAATACCTAAGCACTGTTGGACACATACAAAAAATCATTGTAGACAACGAACTAGTGTTTAAAGCAGTGCCAATGCTACAATTGTTAAAACAAGAAAACATAGATATACATTTCACATCCAGTAACAATCACACATCTAATTCCGACGTAGAGAGACTCCATAATACGATGAATGAACATTTGAGAATACTTAGACATGACAATAGCGTTAACATTGACACCGTAGAAGAGATAATTTACAAAATTATTAAATTTTATAATAACACCATTCACTCCACCACAGGTAGGAAACCAATAGACTTTTACAATGGAACAATTAGTAAAAACGAATTTCCATTAATCAAAGAAAAAATTCACACTCATAAAGAACACATAATAAATAAGTTAAATCAAAACCGAATCGAAGCAGATCTACACACAGGCACTCAATTTATCAAAGAAATACGCGGAGGCAAAAACCATTCAAAATTTCGAAAAATAACAGCACAACAACTAGACGAAGAACACATTATTACTGATAGAGGACATAAATATCACAAGTCACATATAAAAAAACAAAAGAAATATCAAAATAACGAAAATCCCACAACAAAACAAAATAAACAAACATTAACGAAAAATTAATTTAACAATTCTATTCACAATTCACCTATAAAGAAAAAAAAAACAAAAGAAATATCAAAATAACGAAAATCCCATAACTAAACAAAATAAACAAACGATAACGAAAAATTAATTTAACAATTCTATTTTAGGATGAAGTTAGTAAAGATCCTTACAGTACTAACCATTCTTACGGTAACAAGATCACAAACTATGGACTACCGCATCCTGACAAATAACAACGGATACGTTCCAATCAAACTAGAGGATATAAAAGTCGTGGACAACTACATAAAAATCTTGCATTGCATCAACATAACTAAATATGAAGAAACTATCAATATAATAAATAATAATATTCTGTTAATCGCAACAACACACTTAAGCAACAAGCCATTACTAGAAACAATACATAATAATTTTCTATTACTAAAGACTAAAATAGAAAACATGACTCCCCACTACAAACAAAAAAGAGGACTAATAAATGCTCTAGGTAAAGGACTTAAATTAATAACAGGAACAATGGACAGCGATGACGAATACGAAATTAACAAAGTATTAGAGTCCCTCAAAGAACAAGGACAACTGACAACTAACAGAATAAATGAACTCACATTCCTCAGCAACACGTTGTCAACCCAAATCAACAACATCACAAAACACATTAATACACAACAGTCGAGCATCGATAATTCTATAAACAAATTCAAAAGTTATATAGGCAACAGAATAGTAGGTGTTTACGCCAAACACACCGCTCGTCAGGCTGCCTCTCCTGATCTGCCGAAGCCGTGCTCTCTCACGCCCAGACTTCGGCCACTCAGGAGAGGCAAGCTAAAAGCTTGACTGCGAGCTCCTTGGCTCCAGCCTTGGCGATCGGATATGTTCGACTTCACTTGGCTGCCATCAGTGAACATCGCCGGACGCATCAAACCTTCATATTCACATTCACTTCAAAACACATTGTACAAATTACATTAAACAGTGAAAACAATATACAATTAACAACACATCCATCAAACCACCTTTTACCTCATCTCTTCAACAAAACATTGGTCCAGTACGAGCCGGATAGAGCTCCAGCCTCTACCCCACGACATCGCCCCCTTTTGTAAAAGGTAGGTTTCTTAAATTCAAATAAATTAAATTAAATTATTTATTCTTCGACGAATACATAACTGCAGCTCGCTCTCGCTTGGGTTTGCGCTCTTTTACTTAGAAACCAAAAAACCACCACCTTTTGCTGGTTTGTTTGGTTTACGTGCTCTCACATAGACACGCTCGCAGCTTACGCTCTTCTGCGCGGTTCACTTAGAAACCAAAAAACCACCACCTTTTGCTGGTTAATTTGGTTGACGTGCCCTCACATAGGCACGCTCGCAGCTTACGCTCTTCTGCGCGGTTCACTTAGAAACCAAAAAACCACCACCTTTTGCTGGTTTGTTTGGTTTACGTGCTCTCACATAGACACGCTCTCAGCTTGCAGCCAAGCATAAAACACGTTCTTTCGTTCAACATTGATCGCCCTCTCCGCGTGATACGCTACAAGCGGCGCGTTTTTTGGTTTAACATTCGTACTCGTACTATCGACGTTAACTTCGAAACGCATAATAGTGCACACTGTACCGTGCTTGCAGCAGAACAGGCGACATATTTACTCACCTACTCAGCGAAAAAAGTCGTCAACCGTGCACTCGAAACCTGTTTGCTTGGAATACACTTTGAGCAAACCACCGCTGCGGCTTCGTTTAACGTGACAAAGACGTCGACCGCGCGTGCACCGTGGGCGAAAAATATAATTCCTGGGCATAAAATTATAATAAAAAAAAAAAAAAAATTCTTGTTTGGGAATAAAAATATTAAGGTGTTTTATTTCTTTAGTAGCCCATCTGTCAAAGCTATTTTAGCCCCTTTAATCTGTTGCACCCCCGAAAAGCGATTTCATATCGGGTATTCCTAAATTTGTAGCAATCCTAACGCACATACAATGGAGCGTCTTGGCTCTTTTCTACGTCTCGCGGACGATTTAGTAGAATTCGGCGCGCACATTCTAAGCAGTTCAACGGAATCGCAAACGGTGTCTACCCTGGAGTTGCACATGACGGAGCTCCACTCGCAGTGGTCCCTAATCAAGTCTGCGTATAGCGGCCTTGTCGAACAAATGCGACCGGATGAGACGTTGGCACCCCAGATACCAAGCGTTAAGGAAAAGTATTTCAAAGCGTATGACAACTATGTCCGATGCGTTGGATTGATCCAGGATCTTGTCAACTCGATGACAAAGCCCTCCGCGCCGCGGCCCTCTATTGACACGGCAGAGCTGCCGCCCACTCAGTTCAACATCAGCTTCCCTCCATGCGATACCGACGTTTTCAAGGGCGACTACCTGTCATGGCCCTCCTTCCGCGACATGTTCGCCGCCCTGTATATTCAGAATACGCGTATTGCCCCCGTGGAAAAACTCTTCCACCTGAACCAAAAGACCCAAGGCGAAGCCAAGGAAATTGTACAAAAGTCTCCTTTGACGAATGAAGGATTCGCGCAAGCATGGAAAAATCTGTCGGATAGATATGAGAATAAACACGTCCTCGTTAACACGCTGCTTAAAAATCTCTTTGGTCTCGCGACGATTACTTGTGAAACCGGTCACGAAATCAAAAATTTACAGCGGGAATTCAACAATATTCTCGCCGCGTTGGCGCTCCAAGGCGTAAACACGTCACATTGGGACGCTATGATAGTTTTTCTGTGCTCTACGCGGCTTCCGGAAGCCACCCTGGCGCTTTGGGAACAATCAATACCGAATAAACGTGAAATTCCAAAGTGGTCCGATCTCGACGCGTTCCTGACACATCGGTTTCAAACGCTGGAAACGGTGCAAGATATAAAAGGCGCATCCGCAAACAAGAGTCGCACCTCACCCGCTCCACAACAGATGCCCCCTTCGACAAAACGCGTTAACACATTCCAGCTGAATGTGGCATCGACCGTATGTCAGCTGTGCTCAGAGCAACACACAATTCGAGTCTGTCCGCAATTTTTGGAAATGACTTCCGGTAAGCGCCTAGAGGTAGTTAAAAAGTTGCGTCTTTGTCTGAATTGTCTCGCGCAAGCGCATCAGATACAACGATGCCCCAGCAAATATAACTGCGCGACATGTCAGGCGCGACACCACACGTTGCTGCATCGCGAGCAAGCGCAGAACCGACCCTTCGCTAACTCAGCGTCGCGTCCGTCCACTAAATATCCAAAGGGTTCGCCCAGTGGCAACGCTGCATGGCAAACCACTCAGCCCCGTAGCAACCCACTTAACGCGCGAGCACCCCCCTTTACAGGGCCCTCCACGTCGGCCAACGCCGCCCAAATCAGTCAACAACAAATACAGTCCACTGATCGAAATCAGCCCGATAACCATCAAGTTTGTTTCGCTGCCGCACCGAAGCCAGTTCTGCTAGGAACCGCGACGGTCACTATATTCCACGACGGTACTTGCTATGCCGCTCGTGCCCTCATCGATCCAGGGTCCGAAGTATCCTTCATCTCTGACCACGTTCAGAAGATGCTCAAAATCCCCATGCGGCCAGTGAAAGCAACGGTTTCTGGCCTCAATGAAACTATTTCCGCAAAGGTTTCAAAATCTTGTGAGTTTATGCTCAAGTCGCCACGCGACCCCTCGTTTCAAATCCATGCCACAGCGCTAGTGCTGTCGCAAATCACGGGCAGACTGCCCGCCCACTCGTTCGATAGTGCGCTGCTTCGCAGCCTCCCCAGTAACATCGAGCTCGCAGACGTCAACTTTGTCAAAAGTCAGCAAGTTGACGTTCTCATTGGAGCCGATCTCTTCCCGGCGATCATACTTGATGGTATTCGCCACAATGTGCTAGGTTCACTGCTAGCACAACAGACTGTGTTCGGCTGGATAATCACCGGACCAGTCCCCCTGCTACAATCAGATAGCCCCAACATAAGGGTGGCCTTCTTCAATGAAGTCACCATCGAACAACAGTTCGAACGTTTTTGGGTGGTGGAGGAACTTCCCAAAACTCGTCACTTATCCCCCTCCGAAAAGTTTTGCGAAGAGAATTTCGTAAAAACAACTTGTAGGAGCCCTGACGGCCGCTACATCGTTACGTTGCCCTTCAAAAGCGAAGCCGTAAACCAACACTCGCTAGGATATTCACGGCACATCGCCCACCAACAATACCTTCGCTCAGAAGCAAGGTTAGTCAAGAATAATGACCTCAAAAGGCAATATGACGATGTAGTTCAAGAATATCTTGATTTAGGTCATTTGACGGCCGTAGCGCCCCCACAACCCGATGCTGAGCACTATTATTTGCCACATCACGCGGTTATAAAACCGGACAGCACGTCCACCAAGGTCAGAGTCGTGTTCAACGCATCCTGCCCCACCACAAGTGGGCTCAGTTTGAACGATGTGTTACACGCAGGCCCTGTTCTACAAGCCGACTTAACATTTTTAATGCTAAGATGGCGCTTTTTTCGGTATGTTTTTAGTGGTGACATTCAGAAAATGTACCGCCAGATCCTCGTCGACCCGAAACATACCCCCTACCAACGAATTCTATTCCGAGATTCGAATAGCTCCCAAGTTAGGGACTATGAGTTACAAACGGTAACATTTGGCGTGAACTGCGCCCCCTTTTTAGCGATACGCACTCTTCTCCAGCTAGCGGAAGATACTCAACAACAGTTTCCGCTTGCGGCCCACATTTTGCGACATTCGATGTACGTGGATGACGTTTTGGCTGGTTCTCACAACCTTGCCATGGCCACTCAAATGCGCGATGAACTGTCAGAGGCGTTGAATATGGCAGGCTTCTCGCTGCGGAAATGGACAGCCAACGACCAACACATTTTGGACAACTTGCCTGGATCCCATTTGCTCAACGCGGAGTTCCTGAAGTTCGAGGACAACAGCACCGCAAAGATGCTCGGTATTCGTTGGAATGCCGCCAACGATGACTTTTATTTCGACACACAGGCGATCGACATACAGCCAACGCACACCAAAAGACAAGTGCTGTCTCTCATCGCGAAGTAGTTCGATCCAGCCGGTTGGTTGGCACCCATCATCGTTGCCGCAAAAATGCTGATCCAACAAGTCTGGCTAGACAAGATTGACTGGGATGACCAACTTCCCGCACTGACGCAGCAAACATGGTTGAGTTTCCACGATTCGAATTCCCAGGTGGATTCGGTTCACCCCCGACTGCACAGTGGATCTTCACGCCTTTTCGGACGCTTCCGAAAAAGCGTACGCCGGAGTCATCTATGCCCGTGTCCAAATCGACGACACAGTTCATGCATCGCTACTGTACTCCAAAACAAGAGTAGCGCCCATTAAAACGATATCGCTGCCGAGACTCGAACTCTGCGGAGCTACACTCGTCGCAGACATGCTCGACGCCCTAGTACCCAATCTGCACTATCGTCCCGAGAATCTGTTGGACAGACTCGACGATTGTGCTTGCGTGGCTAAAGAAGCCTCCTTGCGTCTGGGCCACCTTCGTGGCGAATCGCGTTGCCAAAATCATTGAAAGAGCGCCACACACTCAATGGTTTCACGTGGATTCGCACGACAATCCAGCAGATTTAGCTAGCCGCGGTGCCACGCCCCAAGAATTAGCTGAGAACACCCTTTGGTGGAATGGTCCACCTTGGCTCCTCCACGACAAGGATCGTTGGCCCGAACTACGAACAGCCTCGGAGTTTGCTACCGCACTTGAAGCAAAGCCTGTAAAGGCTCTTCACACTTACTTCCGACCAGACGAAGACCCACTTGACAGGTTTTCCTCTCTCCCGAGAGCCCTACGCGTATACTCATACGTACAGCGGTTTATAAATAACACGCGCCGTAATCGGAACCCTCTATATGCTACTTTGCGCCTCTCAGCGACAGAGATTCGAGACACCAAATGTCGTCTCACAATCATCTGTCAAAAGACACATTTTCCCGACGAATATTACGCGCTCGAAAGCAAGCGGCCAGTGAGCCCGAAAAGTTGTTTACTCTCACTCAATCCCTTTCTTCATGAAGACAAAACGATGCGCCTTGGCGGGCGGCTGTCTTCATGCCCGAATTTGGCATTTGATGAACGCCACCCAATCATTCTGCCGTATGACAGTCAGTTGTCTCGGCTACTCGTTCTCTTTATCCACCAGATCTCGCTTCACGGTGGTAACCAGCTGATGCTCCGATTGCTCCGGACCCAACACTGGATTCCTCGGGTAAAAAACCTCATCAAGACAACGATCCACCGCTGTAAGCCGTGCATCCTGCATCGGAAGCAACAAATATCGCGATATCATCGAGACACAACATTCGCACCAAACCGTTGAATGGCACTTCATCCCCCCTGGGGCTCCTCATATGGGAGGACTCTGGGAGGCCGGTGTTAAAAGCCTGAAAACGCATCTGCGCAAAGTCGCCCCAGTGTCTAAATTTACATTTGAAGAGTTTTCGACTCTCCTGAGCAGAATCGAAGCGTGCCTCAATTCACGCCCCCTTCATCCTCAATCTGAGGATCCCAATCAGATTGAGTTGGCTAACGGCCAACTCACGCGTTCAATTTCCAAATTAGTATCCTTATCGTGCATGGCTCGAGTGGTTATTAATGTCTTTTTTCTCCACAGATCTGAGATGAAACGCACCCGCCGCCAAGGCGCCCGTTATCGACAAGGCCGCATGCTGGCTCCGCCAGCCGCCGTACCATCGGCGCCCCCAATTCCGCATCCCGCCACCGAGATGCCGCATTACGAGCAGCAGCCGCACGAGGACGACGTGCTCCATCTGAGTGTCTCTTACACGGCAGAAGAAGACGGCGCTGCTCAACCGAGCTCACCAGAGCCTCGTCCAGAGGAGGCTCCTGGACGATCGTCTCCACCGGCGATCGCCGGCCCAGTTCGGAGTCCACAACCGCGACCTGCAGGGCATTTGAAGGCACGAACGGCGAGCTTTCCCCGAATTGTGGCAGGACGCCGCATAAACTGCCTGGCGTGCTCCCACACCACCCAACGATGCACCAGCACGCGCCGCTGCACTCACTGCGGCGACGCCCACCACTCGACGCTTCACGGCTAGTCGCCTGATCCACCCCAGGCTGAGGGTCAGGTAGCTTTGCAGTCCTGCAAGGCGGGCGGGTTGTTTACGCCAAACACACCGCTCGTCAGGCTGCCTCTCCTGATCTGCCGAAGCCGTGCTCTCTCACGCCCAGACTTCGGCCACTCAGGAGAGGCAAGCTAAAAGCTTGACTGCGAGCTCCTTGGCTCCAGCCTTGGCGATCGGATATGTTCGACTTCACTTGGCTGCCATCAGTGAACATCGCCGGACGCATCAAACCTTCATATTCACATTCACTTCAAAACACATTGTACAAATTACATTAAACAGTGAAAACAATATACAATTAACAACACATCCATCAAACCACCTTTTACCTCATCTCTTCAACAAAACAGTAGGTTTAGAAGATGAAATCATATTTTTGCAAAACATATACCAAATCGACAACGATATTGCATTATTGCGAAACCACGTAGACGATATAGCTCAAGTTATCTTCACTAGCAAATTAGGCATACTACCTTCAGACATACTATCTTCAACAGAACTTGACATAATAGAAGACTTTGACACCTATACGAACACGAAAATAGCCGTTAGTTTCCAGGAAAAACTAATAATCCTAACCCTTTTTGTCCCACAGTTCTTAAACACCACCCTCTCCAAAATATCCCTCGAACCTATCCCAAATTCAGAGAACAAATCCATATATTTAAAAAATAACCAAATACTAGTAGATCAAAACAACAACATATTCGATACATTTATAAAGAATGGACTTAAAAGAAATCTAAGGAAAATAAAAGATGATTGTATAGAAAATATAATAAAATTTAAAGAAGCAAATTGTAAAATGACAACTTGCGATGAAAAAGAAATCAAGGAAATATTGCCAGGCTTAATTCTATTTAAAAACTTTTATAATGAAAATATAAAATCCGATTGTAGTAATATAATGCCAGAAATCAAAGGCACGTTTTTAGTTAAATTCGAAAATTGTAAAATAGAAATTGATAATATGATATACGAAAACACAAATGTCAAAATACACGAAGAATTTGTATTACCTAATATTATTACGAAAATAAAAGAAAATTTTACATTTCCTGACCTAAAACTAGAAAAATTATATGAAGCCCAATTAAAACATAAGGTTGCTTTAAACGATATCATATACGAAAAAAAGAATACTAATATGTTATATATAAGTACAAATGTAATACTATTCATATCAATTATCAGTATCATCATCCTTTTTATAAATTATAAAAAGCAAAATTTGTACATTACGTCGGTGCCTCAAGCTAACGGTGGGTGAGTTATGGTACACCCTGTAAACCAACCACCCAAACCATTTTTACTATTTAGATTTACAAAGCATTGTACATTAATCTAAATATAAACATACATTGCACAATTGTTTATAATTTGTTTTTACATGAAATATTATGCCGCGATCAATTTCGAAATCAATAATCGTTCGTTTACATTGAATACCATGTCGCAATCAATAAAATGCAAAATCAACAATTTTCCTCCACTTAAAATTGTCACGAATCTCATAGCGACAAAATTGCTCAAGTGGTTTCTTACGAAAACCACTTGACATGGCCTAAAAAAGGTTCAACGCTGCTAAGAACGCGAGCAGAACGATAATGTAAATGTGTGAAAGGGAAATTTCACCTACGATAGGGAAATTTCACTTTCACTATGCTGACGAAGTGTACAAAGAAGTAATAAGTAGGCAAATTTAATTTTAAGAAATCAGTTCCTGTTCAGTTATCGAAGAAGTTAAAACTAAAACCTTAATAAATAAACTTGTAACAAAATTAAATTAATAAATAAAATTATAACCAAGTCTTTGTTCAACAAATTGATTGGAGTCTTTATTTCAATTCGTTGTTTGGAAAAGTGAAGTGAAAAAAATAAGTGAACAAAAAATAAAAACTTAACTTACTAAAGTTAAAACCAAAACTTGTAAACTGTTGTTGTAAAGAGGAGAAATTTCAGCGGTACCGCTTCTAACAGAAGCTCAAGTTGTGTGTATACTGAAAACACATTATGAACAGCTGTTTAACGAATATAACAAAGAGTAACGCTGAGAAGCGGTACCGTTCACAGATCGAGCATAAGGCCCTGAATGTAAATTTAAATCAAAACGTAAATATAATCGTAAATCTTTTCAACAATCATGTTTTGGCTTTATATCATTCTCAATTTTAAATCTAAACGCCGTCCGAGAAGGTACGATGAGGCTATATCAGAGGATTGTTGGCAATTCCGCAGTATATATTTTATTTATTTTGGTTTTATTTTAAGGATAACTGGGCTTGTCACTATGAACGTGGGTAAATTTGCTGCTTGTATCATTGGAGGAGGAATAATATTATTAGAAATTGCTCATTACGAGGGTTATATGAAAATATACTGGTCAAAAGTTTATAAGAAATTGAATAAGCTGACTAATAAAGTAGAAGCAGCCGTAACTGGTGAAGAAAAAAATTGGAAGGACAAGGTAAGTAGACAATGAGTAAATATAATAATATTGATAATTGAGTGTTCGGAAATCGTCTCTGGGCAACACTTGGAATGTACCGATTTGCTTGCACTGCCTTTATGATGGTGTGCGCTGAAATGTTATTTCACTATCGCCCTGTAAGTCCTAGCTTTAACTACATACATAGCCCCGCAATCTCGGGGCGAACGTTGAGCCGCGAGAAAGGTTTCATTTGTACTCATCTCCGACATCCCTTGACCTGCCTATCAGTTGCCGCCGCGAAGAACAACTGTAGCATAGAATCATTTGCTCTGGTAATAACAGCGCTTAACGCTGCTATACCATCACATATCTTTCGGACCAGTGGTTAACAATGCTTAACGTGTGGTAACATATATGTACATCTAGGCTGCACTTTAATAGTAAAGCTCGGAAGTACAAAGTTAAATCTCACACCACAGTCCATTCCACTAAGTGGAACATCGCATCAAAGAGTAAAAATCGCAATTTATTGTCAAGAATTAAACTAAAAATAATTCTTGAGATATCTAATTGCAAAATCGATGCGGAAGTGATTCTGGCCAACAACGAATCCAAAAGATTTATAAACCCATCTCTTGTATTCTTTGGAGAAATATATAAACCCAACTTTTGGATTCAAACAGGGAATCGTATACTAGTAGTGAAACAGTGTATATTGACAGAAAGAGGAGATTAGGCAAGAAGCACAAAACAATCAACAATAAAAACAACCAAAAATAAAAGTAAAAACAATAACAATCAAAATTGATAGTCCTGCCTGACATGAGAAAGGCCCACAAGTTCGGCAATTTAGCGCCTGTGGCAGTATAAGAAAAGGGGATCCACGGATCCCTACAGAAAAGTCCACAAAGTCGGCACACCCTTGCCCGTGGCACCGTTGTCCGTGATCCTTCACGTAGAAGGATCAACGATAACAAACCTTATCTCACAACACTTTTAATAGCACTGTCCGTGATCCTTATGGTGGAAGGATCTACGACATAAGGTTGTCCTGGTATCCGACTTTATTTTAATAACAAAGTTTTTATTCTATAAACAATACATATAGAAATTCCAACGAACGATATTCATGTCAGCGCAAACTCCCACAGCTCTTGAAGAAGCCCTTAATGACAAGGCAACTGGACCAAGACCATTTTAACCAACAACCAACAAATTGTTGCAAATATGATATATTTTAAAATGACATATGCACATTAAATTGTAATTTTAGCAAATCATTTATTAAAAATATACAAATAAAATTTAAAAGTATTATTGTAATATGTTATAATATGTCTAAGTAAAATATTTTTTCTTAATTTTATACAATTACAATTTAACAATTTAAATTTTACAATTACAATTACTATATTAAAGTTTTTATAAACATTATTGGCAGTACGAAAATAAATTTTGAGGTAGTTTGACTCAATCACCTTAGGGAAACAAATTTTAAACTATGTTTATATTTAAGTTTTGCAAAATAACAAATAAAAGAATTCAATGATATAAACAAACAAATCCATAAATTATTTTTGACTAACAAATTAATTCATAGCAACCACGCAAGCAGCGTTAGCTGCACGAAATAAATAAGAACGATTTTGCTTAAATTGCAAAATATTCATTGCAACAAGAAGTAGGTCATAAACTTGAGCTTGAACTTCATGCAAGGCTGGAATCGGCAAAATTGCTAGCGAGCGGCAGCTGCTAGTGAAAACGCTAACAGAGAAAAAACAAAAACAAACAATAAAATTAAACCAGAAAGAGTGTTAACTTCCGCCTGGGCGAAGTTCATATACCCTACACACCTGTACTTAGAAATTAGGCTATGGTCTAATTTTTTTTTTCAATCTCAAATAGCCTGTGATGGAAGATATTCGTGCCAAATTTGGTTAAGATATCTCTATTCGTGCTCCTGTAATCGAGTTTTATTTAATTAGTGAGCGGACCACTCCCATTTTTGCTGATCTGTTTTGGTCAGAGACAGTGGACATCTGGACAAAATTTCAACCGTAAATTCGTCCTACAAGCTGAGAAATTGAGCTATAAGCATGGATGAATTTATATTCACTATAAAAAGTAGGCGTGGTAATGTTCCGATTTTGCCCATTTTCATACCGATGAGTTTCTTATGATAGACAATATCACCGTACCAAGTTTGAGAAAGATATCTCTATTCGTTCTCTTGTAATCGTGATTTCCACAGACAGACGGACGGACTTGGCTAAATCGACTCAGGAGGTCACGCTGATCAAGAATATATATACTTTTCTATACCTGTCACGCCTCCTTTAATGCGTTACAAACGGAAGCAGTAAGTGAATATACCCTCATCACTTAGTCTGTAGGGTATAAAAGTACGTGAGGCACCGGGCAAATTCCTACTTCTTCGCTAAAATATATAAAAGATGAAATATAGAAAGAGGAGTATCTAACTGGAATCAAACCCAGCTAAATGACGTGTTCATCGAATTACCTTGCGCAGAGGCTATAAATGGAAAACTCATTTTGCAGATACAAGCCTCATAAAGAAGCGTGCGATAAAAAATTGCACAAAAATAGACAAGTCAAATAAAAAAGACTTAAGCGAAGCCTTCAGAGGTTGAGTGATTACAGAAGGATCGACTACTTTATTCCATAATGAGGTACAGTCCTTACGTTTAACGCTACACGTTGTGTCACTTAAAAAAGGAGTATCGGCAGACGGCATACTAGGAAGAGATAATATGTGGAACAAATCCATTATAGATACAATGCAAAACAGTTTAGCAGTCTTCAATAAAAAAGTGGTTATTTTGGACTTACCAATAAAAACTATCGAACAGATAGAAGAGGAAGGTAAACAACAGTATATACCAGTTGATGCAAGAACAATTACGATACTACCATTAAAACTTCGCACACGATTTAACAATGTTGTAATTCATAAAGGAGCAGTAGATCCAGAAATCTATATAGCAGACACATTAGTCAATGTAAAAAATAACACGGTTTCTGCTCCGAAATTAAATACAACAGAATATGATTACAATTAATAGCATAGGCAAAATAGATGCAAAAAGAAGAATTAAGGAATTGCTCAATGAAATTGAGTTAGATAAAGATTTAAATATGGAAGAAAAGAAGAAGAAGAAAGATAAACTGAGAATTAAGCGATTAACGCACACACCGTAGAAGTAGATCAATGTAGCGAGCTGAATGTAGTGTCAGCATTTTAAGCAGAATACACTTAAGGTTTCACAAAAAGAGATAATGAAAAAAAAACCACAAAAGTGAATAACTTTTAACAAAAGGAAAAATAAAATAGAGAAATAATGGAAACATTGTTATATAATATACATATATACAATATTTAAAGTACAACTACAAATAATAATGTACACATATCTATATATGTATATAAAAATGAAAGGTCTGACTCAATCAATTCAACGCACAGGCTAAACCCTTGGACTCGAAATGTTACTTCTAAGGACTTCAAAAAGGACATACACATAATTTTTTTTTGCACAGCCTAAACCCTTGCAAAAATAAATTTTGCACAGAGGTTTCTTTTATGATGTATACAAGGGAAAAGAAATGATTTTTCGAAATTTAAATTTTAAGGACTTCAAAAACACATAACTCTTTTATGTGTTATCCATCAAATATGGATTTTCTTTTTTTACGAAAACATCTCACGTATAAATGCTTAAAAAACATTTTCAGGATTTTTCAAAATACATCCTCTAAAGGTCCAAAAAGGACATAATTTGGTAAAAATATACCCAATGACATAATAAAATAAAACGAAGCATGTTATGAATTTTTCAATGGATGAAGTTTTGTCATGTGTCAAAGAATATATGTATTACAATATATTATTACAATGTGTTACTAAAATTACAATATATTACTAAAATCATAAATAAAAAATTAAATAAAAAATAAATAAAAAAAATAAATTTATAAATGCCTATTGAAATTGAATCACTAAAAATAATTGGTACAATGGTGCATCACACTGTAGTTTGTATTACTGGAGATGGAGCCTGTTTGTTTCAGGCTATCTCTTATGTGTTGTAGAACACACAGGTGATGGCCAGAGAAATACACGAAGAAATTGGTGTTTATGTGGTGATCAACTGGGATGTATTTGCTGTTCTTCTATACTTCTAAAGCTTCTATCCTACAACAGAAACGAGGACAATTACTCCAGTACCGCTGAATACCACTTTGGCATGTCTGGCCTTCATACCTTTGGTAGTTTATGTGAACTAGAAGCATCAGCGCAACTCTATAAGTGAATATTTGTAGTATACCGTGAGCTGTACGCACATTTTGATACTACAGGTAATCGTATGGGACGCTTTTCACATGATCTGTCACATGGGCATTTCGATGTGTACATATGCAGTGAAGTTGCTACGACAATATCAATTTGCCTTGTCGTTGCCAAGAGAATAATTAAAAGAGGTGAAATAAACTCTTAACCCACCTGATATACCGTCTTACAAACTTAACCTAAAGGTCGGAGCTCCAGTAATGCTAATGCGAAATCTTAATGCTACAGCTTGGCCGTGCTAGTAACTGCCGTGCTAGCAAAACCTCTAATTTAGTGTATAAAGAGGTACTTTAATAAAAACTAAACAGCAAGAAAATTAAACAAAACATTGCTAATCCATACTAAAATATAAATGCGAAAGTCTGTCGGTCTGTTACCTTTTCACGGCTAAACCGCTGCACCAATTTTGACGAAATTCTATATGGAGTTACTTTGAGCCATGGGGATGGACATAGGCTACCTATTTTGTAAAAAGTCGACGTCTAAATGATTGAAATGGACATGGCAATGATTTTAATGCCCATAAAAACTTCACACAAAACCAACAGTTTTAATCTCAGTAGGAGCTGCTTTTAATGCTTTTTATCCAACCTAGGGATATTGGAAATCATCGAGGATTTAATTCAGAGTGAATACCGGAAACATTATAACGAAGTAAGAAGCCGTTATATGTGTATATTCTTTTACTAAAAAAAGTAACAAATTCAATTCAGGGCGAGTGATAGAAATATTGCTATAAAGGTACAACTCCTGGCTATCACTTTCCTAGAATAATTTTTATTGATCCCTGTGATTTTTAGATTAATCCTGAATTGTTGTTGTAATTCTTGACTAATAAATAATATTGTGTACGATATTTAATACGATATGCCGCGTAAGCGTAAGTCAAATTTAGCGCGTCACTCTAAAAGAGCTCGATCTGCGAATGTTGCTCGAACCCAAGAAAATAAGTAACAAACATCTAGCTAAAATTACAAAAGATCGGTGATAAAATCTGAAAAACATCTAGGTAGGATTGTAAGTTAATTGGATTCAATTCAGGGCGAGTGATAGGTCGTATTGCTACAGATAATAACGGTTTCATTACATTAAATCGTGAGTTCTGTAATACTGAAGTGCAAACTAATATGAGAAACAAAGAATGGTTATGTGAAACAGTAATTTTGGCGACGAAATGACAAATGAAATTGTGAAGCAAACAAATGAGAAAATAATTTTATAAATAGAATGGGACATTGCAGAATATCTGTCTATGGATAAAGTTATGGTTGCATAAGAAGTAAAATCTTATACTGAAGAGTTTCCTAATGCTTTGGAGTTGTCAGGAGTTCCTTCTCAATTATTAATATGTAAAAATATTAATAAGTCAATTGGTTTTTTTTAATAAGTAATTCTAATATATTTTATACATACTCCTATTATAAATTTTTATTATGAATTATGTACATATGTGTTAAGTAATGTATTATTATAGAAAAACATTAATTGGGAGTATTTGCTCTCAGATTGAAAGCACAGATTGTGCCGTGTTACATTCGTCAATTTTATTATCCGGCGGACATTTGAAACATGAATTCAAACACTTATTCCTTTATAAAATTTGTTACCTATTGGCCCTCTAATAATCAATCCTCTTTCATTCCAAAAGTAATTAGTTTCAGGCCGATATACAAATATGCATTCCAGTCATACATGTACATATGTATTCAAATGCCTACCTGGAAAATTTATTGCATATATTCCGAACGAGCTCACAGAAATTGTTGAGGAGTAAATTTTTGCACTTGCTTTACGTTTTCTATGCAGGACATGGTCCGAAAAAATGTAAAGATATTCATATGTATATTGGGATGGATTGAGAGAAAGCCAACATTCTTTGAGAAAATTTCTTTAGTCAGCAGTTGCAAAAAAAAATCTCCTATGTTTCAATATCAGTGAATAATAAAAAGTATAATGGGAAGATATAAGAAATATATATGTATATATAATGAATATGTATAAAATATATTAGAATTACTTATGGTAGAAAACAATTTACTTATTAATATTTTTACATATTAATATTTTACGTATTTACTTCTACAACTTTCCCTCACACGCCACACCATGCAAAATTAATTTTTAATCATGGTGTACCAAATCCAACAAAAACATATTCATACGAAACAAAAACGAAACTTCATTTTCAAGCAATTGTCTCTTCCGCGAAGCGAACCATCCAAACACCAACAAAACCCGTGCTGTTCAACTCTGTTCCGCTGCTTTTTTCGATCCCTGCGTCGAAATTATTTTCATCTTCAAAGATCGATTCTTTGCCTGCGCAGCCTTTTTTTCATCACCGAAGATCGTTATGGTGCGAAAGTCGAAGTTTTCTCATCTTCTGTGATCGCTATTCGTCAACAAACGAAATGTTTTGAACTTGAGGGATAGAAATACTTGAAGATAAGAATTTTTTTCATCCCAAGTGATAGTTTTGTTGGAAAATCGAAGTTATTTTGAACGTGAGCGATATGTATTTTTTTGAACAAAGATGAAAAAATAAAAATCGCTCATGAGTCAAAACAGATTTTCATCTTTTGGGATCGTTTTTTTGTGAGGGATATAAAAAAAGTTGTTCGTTTGAGGGATATATTCCGAACCCTTGCTGTAACATCATTATTAACCAAGACGGCCAGGGAGAAGTTTATATTAAAAACATGCATAAATATACGTCAGATGAAATACCTAAAATGGCGGCAATGTAAACATGCGACGCAAGTACAGATGAATAGTAGTGTGTAAAAGCCGGTTCTGGCGCATGGTAGCGACTGCGCTGCCCGGCGGAGTGTGCGGAGCGTGTGGTGCGCTATGTGTAGGAAAGAGAAAGGGCTATATGGATATGTCAGAGTGAGTGAGAAGGAGTTAGCTTCTCCCTGTAGACTGAAGCGCTGCTTTGAGCGGGCCAGTCACACTTGTAATCATGATGTGTGCATCACTCTCGTTGATTGGTTAATTCAGGGTGATGTGTGATATGAACCATTGTGGTAAAAAGTGGGTGGTAGGAAATGGGCGTGTCAAAAGTGGACGTAGGAGAAAGGGGCGTGGCAAAACGGACAGACAGACGGACATACATATATACATATTAGAGAGCTGCACAAGATGTCTTGAATGGCTAAGTTGTGCACTGTCGTGCACAAATGAACGATTTGACACGAACACTTCAAGACAACTACCCAAGCAGTGGCTGCTTGCCGTCTACCTGCTTTGAACAAGACATTGCCAGTGCCACAAGACAAGACAGTATTGCTTTGCTTTTCTGTAAAGGCAATATAGCTTGAATTGTAAGCAGAAAAGGCCTTACATGTGCCTTGAGGAAGGCAACAAGACATTGAAAATAGCAATACGCGCAATGATATAAACGGCACATTCTTTTGCATGATCGGGCAACATGCGCATTAACAAAAATGTTAAGTTTAGTTTAATTCATGTTTGTACGCTATTTAAATATAAATTATTATTAAATTATTTAAATTTAATAACACCATTCGTAACCATGCGTTGTCAATTGTCATGGGAATTGTCATGCATTGTCTTTTCGTTCAAAAAAGCAACGAATGGCAATGAATACTATTGCCTTTGTTGTGCTTTGTTATCAGCACTCTTTCGGCAGTCACTGTCTTGATTCGAAAGCAAAATAAGCAAGCAGTGCAAGGCTTGAAATTTTTGTTGTGTCTTGATGTGCGTTTCAAGACATCTTGTGCAGGTCTTTAATACATATACAGACAGACATACATAGCTCGGCGTACTGACTGTTGCGGTGTGGTGTGCCCCTTTGCCTTGATCTCTCCGCCTATGTATCGTTTGTGGTAGTTGATATTGTTGTTGTTGTTGTTTGATTGCTTTTCGTCATTTTGCTATGTGGTTGTTGTAGATTTAGTAAATGAGTTATGGGCATTTCAAGTGTTCGATTGCCTCGCAACCACACATATTGTATGTACAATTATTTCAATCTCGGAATTGGAGTTGACACTTTTGTACTACTTTTGTTGGTACTTTTTGTTTACAAATATTTCTCAGAATATAACGCCTGGAAAATATGGGGATACTCAAAATGTTTTTAATAGGAGTATTGTAAAACAACTAGTATTTTTAAGTGTAACTTTAAGACTAATTTATTCAATAATAATTTGGGCTTTTTATAGCTAAAATAATGCTTACAACGCATTTAACATTAACTATGGTTGATTACTAATTCTAACGTATGAATGTAGAACAAAAGTTGAATAACACTTAGCATGCTTACATTACAATCTGCATTGCTAGCGTTATTGTGTTGTGACATTTAATACGGTTGTTTACATTGCATTGCTTGCATTATTGTACGGAGTGTCAACGAATGGTATTTGGAGTAAAGGTGAATGACTATTAGTTTATTGCACGGTATGTCACACCTCACCCCTAAGAGAAAGGAAAAATATATTTTAAATAGATTTTGCTTTATTTTTTTTTCTCTCTTTTTTTTTTGGTTTGTTTGACACATTGTTTACGGTGTATTATTATATTTTCTTATTATATATAAATCACAATATTTAGTTTTATATCTCTTTTTTCTTTTAATCTTAACGTATTTATTAATTAATTTTCTTTTAATCCTAATTCATGCTCTCTTAAACCTTGTTAAGTTCGACAACTTAATTATTCTTTCCTGCGATGCGCTGCATATTTGAGCCTCATGTTTCAAATTTTTACATTTTATAAATTCACACGATTGCTTCGTGGCTCATATTGCTCGCAAGCAAGTCAACGGGAGTGAGCATGCTTGCTAGTTCTCGCGACTGTTTCGCGGCTCATATTGCTCGCAAGCAAGTCAACGGGAATGTGCATTCTTGCTAGTTCTCGCGACTGTTTCGCGACTCATATTGCTCGCAGGCAAGTCAACGGGAATGTGCATTCTTGCTAGTTCTCGCGACTGTTTCGCGGCTCATATTGCTCGTGAACAGTTCAGCAAATATTTTAGCATCTTCATTCTACTATTCATTGCAGCACTATGCAATTCTGTATATATGTAATTTATTCGTAGTATTAGTATTGTAAGTCTGTATAATGTATTCAAATCTTATAAAAACAAAGTTCCATTCTAAAATAAAGTTAATAATCATTCATCATTCAAGGTGTTCAGAACTTATTTCAGTAGTCCTGGTTAAAGTGCCAGAATTACATCAACACAACCCTTCGCAGTAGTTCTGGTTAAAGTGCCAGAATTACATCAACACAACCCTTCGCAGTAGTTCTGGTTAAAGTGCCAGAATTACACCAAAGGAGAACATATTTCTCCTTTGGCTCAAAGTGGGTAAACGCACCCATTAACAAACCTTATTTATTTATTAATTCATGTCCTCTTAATATTAACTTATTTCCTAATTCATTTTCGTTTATTTATTAATTCATTTTCTTTTAATACTAACTTATTTACTAATTCATTTTAATATTAACTTATTTACTAGTTCATTTTCTTTCAATACACTTTCTTTATTTATTAATTCATTTTCTTTTAATACTAACTTATTTACTAATTCATTTTCTTTCATTATTAACTTATTTATTTACTAATTAATTTCCTTTGAATACTATTTTATTTATTAATTCATTTTCTTTTAAACCTAACCCGGGGGTGTAGAACTATATTTTATAGTACGTTTATATGCTTATGTATATGTACATATTCATTTCATTTCTTCTATATATATATTTTCTTTTTCCCTAGACTCCGTAGAATGACTTGATTCTGTTTTTATGAACAGTTATGCCTAGAACACAATTGGAAGCACAAAACACTAAACACATTTGTCTCTGTATCTTTTGCTTAGAACACGCACACAATTGGGGCTCGCGCACAAAAAACAAAATCTGTCATTTCTGTCAATTCTCTTGTGTAAACAATTTGAATATATACAGAAGCAGAAGAAGAGCTTGTGCACAAAAGCTGTCAAAAGAGAAATAGAGCTATCTCACGGACATGCGTTTCTTTATCTAAACACAAATGTTCGTAGATAACTCATTTTTTTCTTGAATCCCATAAGAGCCTGTGTAAATTTGTCAGTTGATTTTGTGTTTAGTGTTTTGTTCGTCCAATTGTGTTCAATGCATTACTTGCTTATTTCCTATTTTTATGACGCAATTTACTCCTTTTTCACCTACAACTTCGTAAGGGCCTGTATAAATTGGGTCTAACTTCTTACCACATTCATTTTTCAATAATACTAAACTACCTTCTTCAAAGTTCTTGGACTTTGTATTGAACTTTTTATCGTAGTTATTTTTCCTACTCTGTTTCCCCTTCACCAGTATTTGTTTAGCATCTTTCTGTAGTGTTTGTATTTTGTTTCTCAGTTCTATTGCGTAGTCTTCATAATTATAAACCGGATCTATTCTATTGCTTAAGTTTGATGGTAATTTGCATTGTCTACCATAAACTAGCTCAAAAGGTGAGTAATTAGTTTCGGAATGTATTGATGTATTATAACTGAATACGTAGTAAGGAAGCCACTCATCGCAGTCACTGTGTTGGTCTGAGGTGTATGTTCGTAGATATGAAGCTAAATTTTTGTGATTATTAACCAAAGATCAAATGCTCTCGTGATGATACGCTGTTGACTGTAACTGTTCTATTTTCAATAACTTACAAATTTCTTTAAAAATTTGGTTTATATTCCCATATATATATATATTATATTCCCAGGAATTCCATATTTTAATATGAAATTCTCGACGAAAGCTTTGGCTACTGTGTTAGCTGTTTTGTTTGGAATGGGTACTGCCTCGATAAATTTTGTTAGTTCATCTTGCATGGTAAGGATGTATCGCGAGTCTCGTTCGGTTGCGTCCAATGGTCCTACTAAATCCATGTATATTTTTTCAAAGCATGTTTCCGCTGTCGTTGTTATGTCGTTGGTTGTCTGTTTGGCTGGATATGTTTATTTTTTTGGCAACTTTAGCAATGTTTAACATAAGTTACTACATCATTTTGCATACCGGTCCAATAGTATTTCTTCTTTAAATTTTTTAGCATCCGCATAACCCCTGCGTGTCCGCTTGTTGGTAATACGTGATAATCATTTAATCATTTAATTTAATTTTCTGCATTCCTGGATCCTTTACTTCAATTATATTAGTCATTAGGTGCATATTCAACATTTCGCTTATAAGCTTCTTCAATCTATTTTTATTATTGTGTGGATGGCCATCCATAAGGTTTTTAAACTCTTTAATCATTATATAAGCATCTTTTATAGACAATGGTTCACAGATTCTTTGCACGTCCTTCGACAGCATTTTGCCAAACGCAGTCGAGCAGGCGGTAGTGCTACCTGTCCATTCTAAGACTTGATGCTTCTAAGACAATGCTAAGACTTGATTTGGACCAACTTTTATATCTTCACCGTTAAAGTTTGCAAATGATTCCTTATCCTTAAGGGTTTTTACTGTTCTCAATTCTACCATTGCTAGCTTGTGTTCTCTAGGTGTTAACAGTTCTTGTAATTTTGCTTCATCCGATTTCTCCACGGATTGTTCACTTTTTTTTTCCTTTGCGCGTGCTTTTTGTTGTTACTTGCCTTTGTTGTTACTCCTGCATATACAATTTTTAACTCATCGGAAGTTATTTTTATGCGACTTAGTGCGTCCGCCGCACAATTATCTTTGCCGCATATTCCACGTAGCAATCGTATTCTTCCAATAAAAGTCTGAATTTTGTGAGTCGGCTTGAGGGTTCTTTTAAAGAAAATAGATATACTAATGGTCGGTGGTCAGTTAATACTTTGAATCGGCGCCCGTAAAGATACGGTCGAAAATTCTTTATTCCCCATACTATTGCAAGTAGTTCTTTTTCTATTGTGGAGTAATTTTTCTCTGCTGCATTAAGCGTCTTACTTGCGTATGCAAGAGGACTTTCATCGAAGTTTGATAACACAGCTCCTAGCGCATATCCCGAGGCATCTGTTCGCAAAATGAATTCTTTATCGAAGTTTGGGAACTGTAAGACCTCTGGGCTCGCGAGGATATCTTTAAGTGTTTCGAACGCATTTTTACAGTCGGTGCTGAAATTGAAGGTAACCTTTTTCCTGAGTAGTGCATTTAATGGTATTGTAATAGCCGCAAAATTCGGAATAAATTTTCTGTAATAGTTCGCGAAAGCTACGCACTTCATCTGCATTAGTAGGCACCGGATAATTCCTAATGATCTTAGATTTTTCGTGATCTGGACGTATGCCCTTTTCAGAAATTATGTGCCCAAGATATAAAACTTCCTTATAGAAGAAATATACATTTGCTGAGGTGTATTTTAAGATTTGCCTCTCTGAGTCGTTGAAAAACGTCCGCTAAGTTCTTGTTATGTTCCTGCAAACTTCTACCAAAGACTATGAGATCATCTGAATATATGAAACATCTTGAGTACGTTAATCCGGGCATGGCAATAGACATAATGCGTGAGAAGGCACTTGGGGAGATTTTTAAACCCATTGGTAAACGTGTCATTTGATAATGTCCCTTTTCTGTGGAGAACGCAGTACTTGGTCTACTTTCCTTGCTTAATTTTACTTGATAGTAACCTTGGCGTAAGTCAATACAAGAGAAGTATTGAGCTCCTCCTAACATGTCAAAAATGTCTGCGATGTTCGGTAATGGGAATTTATCATCCTGAATTCTGTCGTTAACCTTCGGTAATCAATCACTAACCGGTATTTTCTTTCCCCCGTGATCGGATCTGGCTTCTTTGGAACAACCAGTATGGGCGAGTTCCACGCTGAAACAGACGGTTCCGCTATACCATCCTCTATCATTTGTTCTACTTGTTTTTGGATTTCTTCTTTTTGAACATGTGGGATTCTGTATGGTTTGCTGTAAATTGGAGCTACTCCTTTCTTTATTGCAATGTGTGCTTGTTTTACTGGAGTAACCGTAAGGGGATCACCTTCGATATGGAATATGTCATGATACTTCATGCATAACGAGCGTACTTCACGTTTTTCCTCTTCGTTTAAATTATTCAAATTCAAAGTTTTCAGTACTTGATTGACTCGTTCTTGTGATGCTTTTACCTGATTAGTCTGTATCATGTCATAATCTTTTGGCGGTTCTGAGTCGGGTTCTATCCACTTAATGCGTACTTCGCTGTCTCTGGTGTTTAGTATTCTTACTGGTATTTTCCCTTGGATAGTTGCAGATATTGAACCGGCCATGTATACTCCCTCGCAGAATTCTTTTGGATGCAAAATTCGTTCTCCTACCTGTTTTGAAGCTAATGTTACTATGGTTAAATCATTTTGTTCATGGATACGTAGACTAATTTTGGAATTGTTTGCAAGTTTGAAATTTAAGTACAGAGTCTCCAAGTCTATTTTTGCCTCATGTTGCCGCAGGAAGTCTGCTCCTAAGATACCGACAGTCGGAACTGGAAAAGTATCCGATACTATATGAAAATTATTCTCAATTAATCGGCCATTAAAATTTAATGAAGTTTTGCATGTTCCTATGGTTTCTAACTCTCCCGATATTCCTGTTATAGAAGTGCAGGCTTGTCTGTTAATTAATTCCGTGTTGTAGACAGATCCTACTTTCATTGCACATATTGACGCATCTGTGTCTATTAAAAATATTTTGTTTCCATTATGTAGCCGTATTTTAACATATAACTCATTTGGTAACCCTCCCGTCATCATAGATGCTGGTAAGTTTTGGGCTACTGGCTTTCCCCAAATGGTCGGCTGTCCGTTCGGAGGCTATCCCGTTTCCCTCATTCATAACTAATACTCTGTGAAAACCTCCATTGTCCTCCTGGGTTCACCTTGAAATCTATTTCGGCCAGTTTGATTGTACGAGTAACCTCGATTACTAGGTTGGCCTACGTTTCTACCCTGTGCGGTTTGGTACTGTCTATTACTATAGTTGGTGCCGTTACTATTGTGATTACTATTATTGTAATTACCTCTCCTGTTACCTCTAACAGAGTCCCTACCGCAATTTTGATACCTATTATTGTTACTGTTGTTACTTCTCTGTCCATTAGGCTTATTGTTGTTGTGGTTGCTGTTTCCGTAATAATTTCTATTATTATTATGGCATATATTCCTAGGATAACCATTGTATCTATTCTGTATGAATTTAATCGACTCATGGCTACTGGGATCTAACATATGTTGGATGGCATCTTGCAGTTTCGTATGTCGAGCACTGTCTAACACTAATCGAAATCTCTCACTAACACCTTTTTTTAAGAACACTAAATCCCTTTGCTCATTGGCTGCTGTTAAAATTGATCTTGCACTTTCTCCCTATACCTTGACCTCAAGATCTGTCATTCTCGTTATTAGATTTTCCAGCTCATTTGTAAATTCTCTTGTCGGTCTTAGTCCTTGTTTCAAGTTGGTCAGTTTGTTTTGAACTTCCTCGATTGTTTCTCTCGTACCGCATTTTTTTTGTAGTTCTGTTTTTAATTCTGCAAATGTAGTGGGTATACTTGTTCCTAATTCTGTCAGTGCTTTGCTCCGTATCTTACATTTCATTAGGAATTTTATAAGCATTGGCTTATCCTCTTCTTTGAGTATGTCATGATAGAATTCTACGCTATTCAAAAAATCCCTAATACTTTCCCCTCGTTTAGCCTCGACATCTATATTCAAAGCTGGAAGCTTTTGTACGGTATTGAAGTCAAAGGCAGCCATAATTGTCTGTGGGTCTTGTTCAATTACGTCCTTGTAATCTGCTATGCTTGTCGTTATTCTTGTACGTGCCTCTGTCCCGTATTCGGCAAGGTTATCTATTAACGCATATAAATCTGCTTCCTCTGCGCTACCTAGTTCTGTTTTTTCGACGTTTTTAACTATATCTTCAACTGTTGCTAATTTAAGTTCTGCTTTTTCTCTTGATATCTTTCTGTTGGGACCATTCTTCTTTAGGTTAACAACAATTTTGTGTAATGACTCTACCAATCTTATCAAATCGTCCATCTATATATATAAGAAATGAATGAACATGAATACGAATACGAATGTACTTTGTTATTATATAATTTTGTTTTTTTTTTTTTTTACATTTTACTTTATTTATTTCTATTAAAATTACAACTTTACACTGAAATTCTACGGCTAATGGCTCTTTCTGTGTTTACTTTTCTAGTTATAAGTTTGTCTAAATTTTTTTCAATTTGCTTTTTATCATTTTATACGCAATTATACATAATATTCATACAATTATTGTAGTTATGTCTACCGCGAGCATGTTGTCCCCTAAACTGGTGGATGTGGATTGTTGTGGGCCATTGTTGTATGTATATTATTACTTCGTCTTGCTTACACTGACTTTTCCCCATGGTTTATTCTAAATATATAACATATTCCTTTATTTTTTATTGTTAAGTTGTTCAATTTTTCTTATGAAGATCTTCTTTTCCTCCTGAGTTATTGCAATTGCTGCTAGCCTGTAGAGGTTTCCTATTTCCTGTCGCTTCTTGACTCGTTTTCCTCCTCGATTCTTAGGTGGATTCTTAGAAATTATATAAACAAATTTAATAACAATTAAAATAAACTGAACAATATTATTTAAAATTAAGTGAAAATTCTGAAAAAATAAAGTGAAAAAGTTAAATACATTATTTGAAACTGAAAAAAATATAAACAAATTATATAAACACAATTTAATTAAGTGAAAATATTTTTCTTCTGTTGTGAAGAATGTGGTAAAAATTTAATAGGACTAGATGTCATGCGCAGACACTTGAAATTGATCCACTCGAAATCGTCATCCACAGTAACATCATCATCAACAGCAACACCAACACTAACAACACCAAAAGCATCAACATCTATAGCAGCAGCAGCACCTTCATCATCAACATCAAGAGCAGTACATTGGTTACCAGTCAAAGCTAACGAGAACGTTCGTTGTCCAAATTGCAATGAAAATGTTTCTCGAAGAGACTGGAACCATCATATCAAAACATTGAAGCACAAGAGGAATTGTTGGATTCCCGTAAGTGGTGATGGTCTGAAATGCATAAGATCATCTTTCCGGAATAAAATTCAAACCCTGATATTTCAAAATGAGGTTGAGGGTCTTGTCATTCCGGAAAAGTTTTTTGAGAAGGCTCAAAATATATTGTTCAAAGAGCTAGTAAAAACGTTAGAAAAGCATGCATCATATAAGTTCAACATGGAATTGTATGCTGAATATTTCAAAGTGGTAGATAATGATGAAATGGTGGTTGAGATTAAATCGTTTCAAACCAAAATGAACTTAATTCAAAAATATGAAGATCTAACTGCCATAAGATCCCCAAAGACCGCAAAATTATGGGATCAACAGCATCGAAGCAGAGGAAATTGTACTACGCAATGGAGCTATAATAAACTTTGTGGGATTGACGTTCCCCATTCCCATAAGCAGAATCGATCATTTTGAAATCGTATTCCCATATGGATACCTCAATTCAATTGATCGTTTAAGAGAAACCAGTCTTCCCAGTCATGATAACTTTTTTAGTCGTTTAACTAACCAAAATTGTTCGGTTGAAGACTATCAACACGCCTTAAAGGTTTGGAATGTCTTCAACTGCCAAACGCTAAAATATTACATGCTGTTATATTTGAAGACTGATGTATTGATCTTAGCAGATGTTTTTGAAAACTTTAGAAAGGTTTGTTTTTTCCGACCATGATCTTTTGTTCTGTACTTTTGATGTGAAATTAACTATGTGTAAAGCTCCTGTCACCTTTTTTTATCGAGACTTTAAATCCATTAATTATGTTAATTTAAATGCTGCTGCAGCCTCAATTGATTGGAGGCTCAATTGAATCCTCAATTGGATTAATTTCTGGAATCTGAGTGACGTTGATGACAAAGTAGCTTGTTTTACTAAAACTTTAAACTCTTTATTCAATAGTTTTGTGCCAATAAAGAAAATGTTTGCTACTAATCCCTCCTGCCCTTGGTTCACTGCAAGAGTTAAAAAAGCTATTTGTCTTAAAAACAAAATACATTCTAAGTGGAAAAGAAATCGCTCACCTGCAAATTGGGACAGATATAAAATTGCACGTAATCGTGCGCTTTGGATAACTAGAACGTCAAAAAAGAATTACTTTCGTTCCAAGTTTAGCTCTGTGAATTCTCCCAAGATGCTATGGAGGTAATTGAAATCAATAGGTATTGGACAGAATAAAAATTTCACGTGTGATTTGTGTCCATGTGCTCTCAATGATTTCTTCGTTGGTTCAGTAAACTCCAATACATCCTAAAGGATGCATTTAGCACTTGTGAAATCATTGAGCGAGGCTCATTCCAATTTAGAGGAGTCTCGGAGTCCGAAGTCTTTCGTCATGTTTACTCCATCAAATCTACTACAACAGGAGAGGATGGTGTGTCGATAAAATTTCTGAAACTCGTTTTACCACATTTTCTTTCCATTCTCACTTATATCTTTAATTCGGTATTAACTACCTCTACTTTCCCAACTTTGTGGAAATTAGCAGTAATTACTCCTATACCTAAAAAATCTTCTCCTGCTGTACTTTCTGATTACCGACCCATAAGTATATTATCGTCACTTTCGAAAATTTGTGAATCTATTATGTTTGATCAAATAAATTTTTATCTTTCCAACAACAGACTATTACATCCTTTGCAGTCCGGTTTTCGTAGAAAGCATAGTTGTTCAACTGCCTTACTTGAAGTCATGGATGATGTTAGAATTTCTTTTGATCAGAAATTTATGACTTTGTTATGTCTTTTGGATTTTTCGAAAGCATTTGATAGCGTGAATCATAAGAGTTTAGTGGCCAAGTTGCAGAATTTATTCTTATTTACTGGAAGTGCGGCTAGACTCATTATGAACTATTTGTCCGATTTGTTAAAATTAAACATCTATAAGCTAGATCCTTGTCAATTTTATACTATTATTAGGGTTATCATGGGACGCAATATTCAAAACAACAGACATAAACCTGGAGCTCTTCACTGATATTGACATGCACCTTTTTGTGCAAAAAAGTATTCGAGGCGGCATTGTCCAATGTAGCACTAGGCATTCCAAGGCAAATAATAAGTACATGACGGGGTACGATGAAAGTAAACCGTCAAAATACCTAATTTATTGGGATGCCAATAATGGACAATGGATGGACAATGTCGCAATATTTACCTTATGGGGGGATTCGAATGTACACTGCAGTTCTCAGCAAGCCTTCGAAGCGTGATGTCGGAAATACTCTGCGCTAAGTGCTCAAATAATTTTTCTAAATCTAACGCTATCTGTTGCAATATATGCAAAAAGTCTTTTCACGCGAAATGTCATGGCATTACTTCAGATGCTTATAATTTGTGCAAGGATTTTAAAAGAATAGTGTTTAATTGCGACAAGTATCTATTCATTTCCACAAATTTAATTTCGGATTTCTCAACTCTTTCAAAAGAAGTAAATAGAATTAACGGCTTATTTGCGAAATTTGCAAAGAGACTTGTCGAACGCGATGACCCAGTAGAAACTGCTGAATGTATTGATATAATACCTGTTACTGGTTCTCCTGCGGCATCGGCATCTTCTCATTGTACTGTTGTGGACATAAGTGATGGAGAAGCTAATTCTGCGGTTCCTTTATGCAGTGACTGGATAACAATACGGACAAAATCTAAAAAATCAGCCGAAAAATTTGAAAATCATTCGGATTTAGTGGTTGGCCAAAATGATGCTATGGACTTGGAAGTTGTGGAAAGGAAAAAATGGATACATATTTCCTACTTCAAACCTTCAGTATCAGCTGATGACTTGATCAATTATATTGAGAAGCATGCTAAGATGAACAAAAGTCACATTGCTTGCTTTCAACTTATGAAGAAGGACGTGAACCCTAATGACCTGAAGAAGGTTAGTTTTAAAGTTGGAGTTACACCATCACTACTTGATCAGCTTTTGGACCCGTCAGTTTGGCAAGCTGGAGTGCGATTGAAGCCCTTTCGTTTTTTTCGGAGAGAAGTGACCACTCAGCTCGCCACTTAACAGATGAGCCTTACATTGCGTCTAGTACTTCATCTCAGTCTGCTCGAATTTATTATCATAACGTGGGTCGGCTTCGTACGAAGTCCTGCCAGTTTTATAAGGCATCCTGTTCGCATGACTATGAGATTGTGGCGCTAGTCGAAACATGGTTGACGTCCCACTTTTCATCCGGTGAACTATTTGACTCACATTACGAAGTTCATCGCAAGGATCGTGTATTGAGTCCTAATGTTTCGAAAGGAGGCGGTCTGTTCCTTGCTGTCTCAGCGGAGTTTGTAAGCAGATGTGTACAACTTCCTCGATGTGTCGACTCTATTGAGCAGCTTTGCGTGGCCGTATCTCTTGGAAATAATCTCTCTTTACTTAGCAAAAATTAATTAATTATTATTTGAAGTTATATCCCTCCAGCTACTAGCCTGGATATATACAATGACCATATTTTTGATGTTGGGTCTATTGTCAATTCATTGATTAACCATCAAACGCCTATTGTGCTTGGTGACTTAATCTTGGCTCCATTAATTGGAATTTCTGTTCGGACGAAATTCTTTACTGCCTTTTAATGTGAAAAGTTACACTGAATCGGTTTTTATACCCTACACCTTAAAGTAAGGGTATATTCACTTTGTAACGAAATGTGTAACGCATAGAAATAGAGACGATAGGTATAGAAAAGTATATATATTCTTGATCAGCGTGACCTCCTGAGTCGATTTAGCCATGTCCTTCCGCCTGTCTGTCTGTTGAAATCACGATCACAGGAGAACCGGTGAAGATATCGTGATGAACTTTTTCATAAACATTGTTTCTTGTGGTGTGCAGGTTGGTATTGAAAATGGGCCAAATCGGTCCACGACCACGCCTATTTTTTATTAAAATTGTAATATCACTGTTCGTGTTTGAGCTATTACAACAAAATTTCATTCCTGGGTATAGAGTAGCATTATCCGTTAATATGCCAACGGGCATATGGGCGTGATCCGCCTACTTTTAGGTTACCCAGGCAAAAGAGGGTTATATTGTTAAATATATAAACTTCCTGAATAAAACTTTAGATACCTTGTTTTACATAAAAACATTAAATCAAAACTGGGAGCGGTCCGCCTACTTTTACACTACTTATACAGTATAGCAGTATGAAAACAAGTTTATTACCACGAAAATAACGTTTAAATGAGCACAATTATAAAACAACTAAGCTAGTTATTTTGCTTTGAAAAAGGTAATGACCACGCCTACTATTTATACAGAGGCGTAGCTAGGTCTCATGGAGCCCGGGACGGTTAATCAACTTTTAGCCCCAAAAATGCCTAGAATTCAATAAGTCCCTACTTGATTTCCACAACTGCCGCCCCCGACATTGTACCGCCCAGAGTGGACCGCCATAATAATAAATTTAATAATTTTGTGTGACTTAAAATAATGTTTCAAGAAACACAGAGCATCCAATGTTGAATCTCCCATTCTTTTCCTTTTTTTGGTAACATAATCTGTTGCATTAGAAAAATTCCGCTCATTTTGCATAGAAGTTGGTTTAATGGTCAGAAGTGCATCCAAAATATTCTGCAAATTTGAGGTTCTCTTCCCATTTACTTCAAATAATTTAAATTCCTTTGTTAATGATTGAAATTTGTCAGCATTCGGACTTTCATATTCTTTTAAACTTTTTGTATTTGCAAAATTTATTTGTTGCTTCAATATTTTCAGTTTCACCAGTTTCTTCAGTATTATCAAAAAATATAACGGGTCCGCCATCTAAGGTTTTTTTTTCAACTAGTGCTTATTTCGTGAATGGTAACACTTAGCTCATGTCTGATTTGACAGATAATTAGTTTTATCCTTCCGCTGAACGAATATGGTTGTGTATACGCTTGAACAACGCTAGGAACAACGCCTGCGATCGACTTACAGAAGATGCCGATTTTGCCAAAAAAATCATCTTTTCAGATGAAGCTCATTTTGATCTTGGCGGGTATGTAAACAAGCAAAATTGTCGTATTTGGGGCACAGAAAACCCGCACGCATACATTGAAAAGTCGGTGCACCCAAAACGAGTCACTGTTTGGTGCGGATTTTGGTCCAGAGGCATAATTGGGCCATTTTTCTTCGAAAATGAGCAAATGGCCGTTACAGTCAATGGCGATCGTTATCGGGCCATGTTCAAGGAATTTTTCTTCACTAAAATTGAAGAGGAGGATATTGGCAACATTTGGTTTCAACAGGACCGCGCTACGTGCCACACAGCCGAAGCTAACCTCGATGTTTTTTCAAAAAAAAAAAGTTATTTGGCGGACCCTATACAATATATAGAAGGCGCATATCATGTTGTATCTATTTTTCGTGGTATTCTTCCTTTTCGTTGTCCCTTGTGCAACGAATAAAACGCCCTGGTTAAGTTATTGATTTTTATTGACACTAAACACTAATTTTAGTATCTACACTGATACTTGTACATTAATTAAAACTAACTCGCGACTTGATACGCGATTTAAGATAGACGACCGCGTCGTTTGGATATATTTACAAGACTCCCGTTGGAATCTTTTCTATATTCCACGTTAGCTCGGTCGACACAGATGTCGACCGGACTGAAGTGGGTCAGTATGCCGTGTTTCGCAATTTCCATTATTTCGCAATATTAAAATTGTAATATTCGCAGAATCAATACGCGGAAGAAAATCGTTCTCAATTTAATTCTTCCGCCTGTGGATTCTGATCGTTGGTTATTTCAAACCAAGCGATTTAATGGTTTGGAAGCTTGCTAATGAAAGCTAGCTTCCACAATCCACTACAATCGCCACGCGCTATGGATTCTAGGGTTTGGAAGCTCGCTACTAAATGCCAGCTTCCACAATCCATTCCATGCGAAGTGTTCTGGTTGCTACCTTAGCTTTCGAAGTTCATTAAACCAAAGCTTGCCTAAAACAAATTAAACTAAAGCTTCGGGCTTGCCAAGCAAAGTGCTGTGGTTGCATTAATGTGAACTTGGCCTTGACTCACTGGCGGAGTAGTATTATAAAAACAATAATACTGGCCTTGAAAGTTCTTGTCAAACGGAAGGGGAAATTGCGATCGCGACATACAACATCCCTCCACCCTGGGGGAAGAAAAATTTAGTATCGTGCAAAACGATATTAAATTTTTCTTGTACATTTATTGTTTGTTGAATTGGGGGTGGTCGTGTGTTTAGGTTGATTTTGCTTATTGTCTACTTATGTATGTTTGTGGTTTTTTTTTTTCTTTTATGAATAATGTAATTGAAGTAAGATTAGTTAACATAATAATACAATTAATTATTAGTAATAATTACAATACAATAATTACAAGGCAATTATTTGTCAATAGTTACAATAAAACTTCTTACAATGATAATTCAATAATACAACTGCATTCCTTCGGTGTCATCTGTGTGTAGGTGGATGATTTTGATGTTGATCTTCTTGTTGTTGTTGATGATGGTTTTGTTGTTGATGTACACCTTGATGCTGGTGTACACGTTGATATTGATGTATTGTGGGAATGTTGCTGCTGGGTAGCTGACGCGTGGGGTGCTATGCTTGATGACCAAATGTAGTTGTTCGTTGTCGGTAGTATCGTTGTCCCGCAATTGGGATCAATTGTTTTTCGCTTCACGGTAGTCGATGGTTGAGATGTTACCAAGATCATCATTTGTAACTTTGTAAATCTTCAAAATTTTTCTTGTCAATAGTGGTGATACGTTTTAAATCGTCATCTCTTGAGGTAATGTTGAGGAGTGTGATTTGTGCCACGGGATAATGTACCATAAATTTAACTGGCGAACTATGGACGACCGCATTAGTAGTTGTCTACTAGCTGCTTCATCGCCGCGACGTTGCTATCCCTTACGCTTAACATAACTTTCGCTTGAAGTTAAGCTGCTAGGCTGCCATCATGATTCCTGAGGATTTCGCATTTGCGCAGTCACTGGTTTGTAGTTAGCTGCTGCAGATGGATTAGGTCTCTATTTTGTTGATTTTGGTCTCCACGTGACCTCAAGGTACTGTGTATTTGTCACCGCCTCGATCGCATTGATGTTCAACTGTTGTTGTTGTCGGATTTCTTTGAAGGTAGTTTCGCGTTTTTGTCGAATGTTGTTGCATCGTTGCGTTGATGCGTTTGATTGTTGCGACTATTCCATCTTTGGTTGCGATGGTTGTTGTCGCTACGCTGATCAGCTGTTCCAGCTACCCTTCCCCCTTCTAGTTGGCTAGGCGCTAATTGTCGCCCTGTTGTCGTGTATTGTTAAGCTATGGACGTTAAGTCTGGGTCTCTACTTGCGGGAAGTGACAACATTCATCCGGGAGGATGCGTGGGATCTGGAGCCCCTTATTCCCCTGCTGATGGTCCTGGATTACCTTTCTGGGGCTGATCTGACTATGGAGTGGATACTATGTTTGTGCAGCGTCCTTGGGACTATCCAACAATTGTGGTCGGAGCTACCAGCCCTATACCCCTGCCTGAGGGAACTTTTGTAGGACTTCAATTTGTATTTATAAACATGTGTGAACATTAAAAACATTGATAAAGAAAAATGATAAAAATTCTACGTAGTTTCTTCCTTTTTTTTTCTTCTCTCAATTGACGATTTCCCTAGCAGTTTGTCCTATTTGGAAAGGGATCTATTAGCTGTTATGCATTAGGTTTTATTTTATTTCTATCTCGTCTATAACTTGTAACTCGTTTACCTTAGTAATACTTAAGTTAGCGTAAAATTACTAGTAGTGCAATTGAATTTAAAAACAAATGTTAGTTTCCTACTACCTATAATAAGTTCTGTCAATTCTATTATATATATTTATTGTATACTTCTTCTAATAATGTGCTTATTTTCATTATATATATGACTACTACAGGGAAACACAATAAATAATAATATAATAATAATTAAACCAGCCTACAAATTAACACTTTTTTTGTAACGGACTGTTTGACAACATATTCTAAAGGATTTTGGTCCGCTGATTCCAAAAATGATAAAAAAAAAAAAATGAAACGAGCCGTTTTCGAGATAATCGGTTTTTAAATTTTTGGCCAATTTGGCCAAATTTGGGAAACACCAACCCACTTATATAAGCGAAGAAGCACAAATAAAAATCATTTTTAATTTAAAATGTATTTATTTATCTTTTTTTTCAAAATTTAGTATTTTTTGCGAAAAGCACTGAATTTACTTAAACGCGCACCAAGAAACCATTTCTGTGCAGATTTTTTTGATATCAAGCTTAAAATTCGCGCAAATGTCCAATCTATCGATATAAAAAATAAAAAGGGTAAAAAAGTTTCGGGAACATATTTTTACATACAGATATATAGCAGTTTTTTGCCTTTTTTCTTAAAAAATTCCTCTTTTGAAGTTACGATTTCAGCGAAAGCTTTTAAACTATCTTTCGGATTTTAAAACAATGTTAGCAAAAAATATGCGTGCATCCTTCCCCTTTAATTCTAATCTAATTCTAATCTTAATTGTAATCGAATCGGTTACATATGTCAGTTGTAGTTGCTCTTCAAGTGGATGGACCTTAACGTAAAGTGGCCAAAAATTTAAAAACCTATTATCTCGAAAACGGCTCGTTTCATTTTTTTAATTTTATCATTTTTGGAATCAGCGGACCAAAATCCTTTAGAATATGCTGTCAAACAGCCCGTACAAAATGGCTGTCGGCCAGTGTTATAAGGCTAATATTTTTTGATTAAGGTAAAGAACAATTCTAAAACTCATTTATGTGATATGTCAGCCGCTCATCTTGGTTCCGGTTTCAGACATTTGCGTTAAATTGACGCTCAGCATTGGTTTCTTCGTTGTGAACCTCAGCTATGGCTACTACTCGGTGTTTGCGCGCTTCAGCACTGGTCTCTGCTCGGTGCTTGCGTACATCCCTGAGTGTTGACTCGTGCATCACCTCAATGGTTGGTCTTCGAACCACGTGTTGCACTGATGTATCAATCGGTCGTTGCATCTTGTGCCGTATGTATACGAATACTATTATTATCAGAAGTATTGTCCCCAGTGTTGCGGATGGGCCCGCTATCTCGAAAAACTTTTGTTTGAGTTGAATTGTCTGCGTCATCTCTGCCTGTTTGATTTCTGCGTTCAACTCTGCTAAATCCTTCTCTCCAGACTCCAATGCTTGCTTCAGCTTGGTGTGATCTGTTATTATTATTGGTCGTAGGTTGGCTTCGATCTCTGTGTTCAGTGTTGCGTTTTTCAAGTTGTCCCTTAGGAACCGTATTAACTCGGAATGGTCTATCTTGTCATGTATCTTTTTTATGTCATGTGTTTGGTTTTCTTCGAACTCTATTATACTGTTTTGGTTATGTATCTTGCAATTCTCTGTTATAGTTAATATACCCACTCCCTTCAATGATATTGTGTTTGATCCCGTATTGCACGTTGTCTCAAATATATTGTTTCGTCTGAAGTTGTATAGCCATGTGTTTGATGTTTCCATTTTTACTATTATTCCCTCGCTTGCTGGGGTTGCTGTGGCCTTGCATATGCTTTTTATCCCTTCGTTATTATGCTGCTGCAATGCTATTTCGCATGTTGGATGCCTCCCGCTTAGTTTTTTCCCCCGACTTCTACATATCAGTGTGTCCTGGGTGGTAATTGTCATCTTCTCTATTCTATATATTATGCGGTTGCAACTGTCTATATAATTTTTAGACAAGGCCATGAACTGCCACTCTTCTTTCGATTCCGCCATGTACTCAATTGTTGGTTTAACCGTTAAGTCGTTTGTCGAATTAGTAAAGATCACCATCTGGTATATTTTGTATATCGTATAGAGTTCTTCCTCCGGTAATGGTATTGTTACTTTTATCAATGTACCCCCTTCAGTAGTTAGAGTGTCTACTTTAGCTAGTTCATGAAATCTGAACACATCACTTACTAACCATTTGGCTTTGTTCGTTAGGTCCAAGTTTCCTATTTGCTCCTTCAGATCACTCGCTTGTAGCATGGATGGGTGCAGTGTTCCTTTGTACAAGTCATCCAGAATCTGGAGTTCCAACTCCTGTTTTCCCTGTATATCTATTAGGCTGGCTTGTATTGCGGCTTAAATTTCTATCGTGCGTATTAGGTAGTCTACTTGCGCTATTTTGTATTCATTGCGGTTGTTTATGGCTATTTGGTTATTTATGGTGTTAGCTAGATCCCCTTGTATTTTCTCTATTTCGTTTGTTGATTGTTTTAGCGCTGACGCTGTCTTGTTATATGTAGTCTGCATTATCGTGACTTGTTGCTCCATTATCTTGTATGTTTCTGCCTGTCGGTTATAGATGTTTTCCAAGTGGTTGTGGATCTCTGTTGCGTCCTTCTGACTCATAGTTCCAAAAGCCCACTTCAACGCCTCTCCTACAAACTCTAGGGATCTCTTATTCCGTTTTTGAGCTATACCTTGGTGATTTACAATATCTTCGTTATTTTTCAACTGCTTAACGATGGCTTTTAACGGCCGATTCAAATTTAGACAAGCTTCCTTGAAGTTTTCTATTTCTATTTGTCTATTCAAGTTGTCACATATATTGTGCATGTTATCTATATTTCTCTCCAGTTCATTAATTATCTCTCGAAAGTCGTTGGGTCGTTGGTCGTTGTATTCTTGTTAGTATTGTCCACGTATCTTTGTAGAACAATGCCTGATTGGTTCTTTCGAACACCATTGTTGTTTCTTTCAGTTTTTCCACTTCTATGGGTAGACGTGCCTCCGTCTGTGTTACCGCCAGTAGTACCCATATAATTTTTCCTATCATTCTGTTTGTTTTGCCTTGTGCCGCTGTTTGCGTAACTTTTATGTATCTATAAAAGAGTTTTAGATTAGACTAAAAATTTTCTACTTTCTACTCTCTGAATTTATTTTTTATGCAGTATTTCCCCTGCTTCCTTCCTTATTTTAAGTGATTCTAATTTATTCCTACCTAATTGTCTAGTTAATCCTATTTCTTTCTTAATTGGTATTATATAACTTAAGTATATATATTATATATTAGTATATATATTATTGTGGAAAGATTTTTCTCCCCCCTTAATATTTAGAACTGTCGTAATTGTACTTTTAATCCTTACTACCTTATATGGTCCTATCCATATTGGTGAAAACTTATTTTTCCTAGTTTGATTCTTAATTAGTACACTATCTCCTACTTTAAATTCTACTGAATTTAACTTATTATCATATTGATTATCATATTATCATTTCCTGGTTTTTCCTCACTATTTCGTGAGCTCTCTGAATTTGGAATCTTAGAACCTTATTTGGGTCTTCGGCATTATATACCGGACTACACTTTCTTTTTAAATTGGTCGGCATTTCACGTCGAACCCGAATAAAGTGCGAAACGGTGTTTGCTTTGTCGTAATGTGGAGTGTGTGGTTGTGAACGTGCATGCTTGCAGTTAACCATTGGTCCCAATTTGACCCATCTTCTTTAGCAAAACTCCGCAAATATTCCGCTAATGGTCTGTGGCTTCTTTCTAGTGACCCATTAGCTTGCGGATGATATCGCGTTATATGCAATTTTTTAATGCCTAACAACTTGCATGTGTCCGAGAACAATTTCGAAATAAAATTAATTCCGTTATCGGTAATTAGAATCTTCGGAATTCCGTAACGCGTAATTACTTCGTCATAAAAGGCTCTGGCGACAGTACTTGCTTCCGCGTCTGGGATAGCTTTACATGCCATAAATTTCGAAAAGTCATCTTGAAACGTTAAGATGTACCAGACACAGTTTCTGGTAGAATACCTACTATGTCCATATAAACTTTGTCAAACGGCCGCATTGGTGTATCTGTTAGCACCATGGGCATTTTTGTTAATCTCGAACTTTTGTTCGCTTGACATCTAGGACAATTTTTTACATAATCTTTTATTTGCCTTTGCATCCCTGGCCACATATATTGTTGCCTGATTCTTAGGTACGTTTTTACTGCTCCCTGGTGACCTCCTAATGGGGTATTATGAAAATCTTTGATAACAGTCTCGATGTGTTTTGAGTTCTCTAACAAAATTGTGTTTTCGTTTTGTGTTATGCCTGGAGTGTCAGGTTCTACAGGCGTCGGAATTGTCCTTGAATTTTCGCTATTTTCTTGGTTCTTCATTTCTATTTCTTTGGTTCTAGAGCGGGTCTGGACTGCTGTTACTACATTACGATTTTGGGGAATTCTACTCAATGCATCTGTGTTCAAATTTTTCTTGCCTGGCTTATATATGATTTCGAAATCATACTCTGACAACTTGTGTCTGAATCTTGCCAGTCTAGAAGTTTGATCCTTTAAATTCGGTATTCCCTTTAATGGCTGGTGATCAGTAAAAATTTTAAAATGTCTGCCTAAGAGGTATGCTCTGAAATTTTTTGTAGCCCATACTATTGCTAAGAATTCCTTTTCTATCGTTGAATATCTTTCCTCTGTGTCGCTTAGCGCTCGGCTTGCGAAAGCTATTGGCCTATCCTCGCCTACGTTACATTGAGAAAGAACCGCGCCCAAAGCTTAATTGCTTGCGTCGGTAGTTAAGAGAAATTCCTTCTGGATTTTTTTAAGAGAAACTGATTCTTTTAACCGCTCAAATGCTCTCTGGCAGTCTCCTGTCCAGACGAACTTAGCGTCTTTTCTTAACAATTTGTTAATTGGAAGTGCTAGTTTTGACGTTCCCGGTATAAATTTCCTGTAATAATTCACAAGACCTAAAAAGGCTTGTACTTCTTTTTTATTTTTAGGAGGTGGAATGTTTTTGACGCACTCCACCTTGCTAGGGTCTGGAAGTGCTCCATGTTCTGAACACTTGTTCCCTAAATATACGACTTCTCGTCGTAGAAATAGGCACTTGCTAATGTTTAACTTTAAGTTATTTTCCCTAATGACTTCGAAAACCTTAGTTAACCTTTCTTCATGCTGTCCCAGGTTTATTGCATATACGACTACGTCGTCTAAATAGACAAAACACTCTATACCCTGAAGTCCTGTCAGAATATGATTCATAAGACGTTGGAACGTCGCTGGGGCGCCGGTTTAGCCGAAAGGCATCCGATTGAACTCAAAATGTCCTAACGCCTAACTAAATGCGGTCTTTTCCTTGTCTGCTTTGTCCATTAGGACTTGGTGGTACCCACTTGCCAAGTCTAACGTCGAGAAATATCTACTACTTCCTAACTGGCCCAATATCTCATCTATCCTAGGAAGTGGAAAGACTTGTTTAATTGTCACCTCGTTTACTTTCCTATAATCTATCACTAGGCGCCATTTCTTTTCTCCATCTTTTCCACTCTTCTTTGGAACAAGAAGTAGTGGTGAGTTCCATGGAGATACACTTGGGGATATTAAATCCTCCTCTAGTAGTTTATGAATTTGCTTATTCATTTCCTCCCTATGTGTCTGAGGAATACGGTACTGTTTTTGATTAATTGGTGGCTGATCCACCTTTATTGGAATTTTATGTTGTACTGGGGTGTATGTCAATTTGTCACCCTCTAAAAGAAAAATATCATTATACTTCGCACATAGCTTTGTTATGGATTCCTTTTCCTCTTGGTTTAAGGAAGGATCCAAATCCAAATCTTTCATTAAAGTGTTCAGCCGTTGCGTTATGTTCGCATTACTTATACTGTTGATGGTAGTCCATTGATTGTCCGAAACATCACTTAGCTTGTATTTGTGGAAATCACTAAATCTCGGTACAAAGTTGTCACTGAGAATGAAATCTTTTACCGTTGAATTTAGTATTGGTACTTTGACCTCTTTGTTTTCCACATTTGCTAGTGTTTCTCCCAGGTATACTCCTGGTGCAATCTCTTGTTTATGAACTACCACAGTCATAACTTTAGTTTTAATTTTTAACGGTGTTATTCTAACCGTTCTTGCTGCAATTGTTATACTATTTTTCTTACTTTGATCTTCTGTATTTTTGATGCCTAGTAGTGGTAATTTAATTACAAATTCTTTATTTTTATTAAATAAGGTTAAGTTTTTACTGAGCGTGTTTATAATGGATCTGTTCCACATGTTGTCTCTACCCAGTATGCCGTCCGCCGGTACCCCTTGTTTAAGTGACACAACGTGTAGCGTTAAACGTAAGGGCTGTACCTCATCATGGCATATGCTGGTGGACCCTATTGTGGTTATACAGCCTCCAAATGCTCCACTTAATTCCTTTTTAACCTTTCTATTTATTATGGCATCTTCCTTTAATGCACATTCTTTTACTAGGCTTGTATCCGCTCCTGTATCCACCAGTAAAATGAGTTTTCCATTTCTCGCCTCTACACAAGGCAGTTCAATGAACACATCACTTAACGTGGCTGAATCCCAGTTGGATACTTCCTTTATAGTATTTTTATAATTATTATTCATTAATTATTATTCGTTAACCACGAACGTATTGTTTTCTTGTCCTGTAATTGTGACATAAAAATTTAAAATTTTTTTAGTACTTTTAATTTTATTTTATTTGCAAGTGTTTTTATATCTGTAATATATTCTACTATATTAACACTAGTGCTCCTTGCTTTGTATTGGTGAAAATTGAGAAACATAGTTTTTACATTCGATGTACATGCTAATTGTATAATTAGCAAGATGATTATTAACAACTCTGCTCCCATTTCTATTATTTTCTTCGCTTTATTTATTATTTTACTGAATGTTTCATTTAAAGCATTTACTTTATCATTCTGTTTGATCATTTTTATTCTGCTAGTAAATTTGTACCCAATATTTTTAGTTTTATTAGCTTCCAATATTTCTGAAGTCGGTAACGTATCCACGATCTGTTCCGATGTTGGACGTACGGTTACTACTTCTTTTGGCCCTAAATTTCTATTTTTGTTGGGTTCCCAGATTACTGGCCTTGTCTGGGCCCTTGTCTCTGCTAATTATTTTGTAGAGTTTCCCAGCTTCTATTAGCTGCACATTTTGCTACTATATGTCCTGGTCTGAATTCATATTAGATATTGGTGTAATATTGGGTTGATGAATGGAGTTACTTCTTTGTATTTCCACCAGCGTGTTTACTGCTATTTCAGTCATTTCCTCAATACTTTTCCCTGTCACATTTAACATGTGCGTTCGTAACGTTGCATCTGTTAACCCTGTTCTAAACGCCTTATTTGCCGATGTCGTTACCATGGATACAAGTGCGCTGTCACCTACTCCCTTATATGTGTCTTTTACTATTTGCAATGCCTGTGTTTTTTTCATGTTGAGGCGTCTTGCGAACTGCCGGACGTCCTCATTGTGCAATTGGCTGCAATTCTGGAGTTCTGACAACGTTACGTCTAATGCAGCTGTTGGTAGGTAGACTCTTCGTATCGCTAGGTATAATTCCTCTAGAGTGTTGACATGTTGTGTGCCTACAAGATCATAAGCGTCTCCATATAATCTTTGTTTGATGCATTCTATGTAAAGTGGTTTATTTGCTTCAGTTGCTTCATTTGTAGCTAACTCGCACGCCTGTATGAACTTATACACTTCACCTCTCAAATCTGGTGACTGCGTTCCTGCAAACAGTGGAACAATACTGCTTGTTATTTTGGCTATTTCCGCTGTACCCATCTTGCTGTGATCTGCCGCTGGTTGCTTATATGTAGGGAATGAAATTGAATTATATTCCTTTGGACTGGGTGCGGCGGGGGTTGGTTCCTTATGGTATAGTGATTGGTCGTGCGCTAGCTCTATTTCCTGTTTTAGCCGTCTGTTTTCCTCTTTTAATTCTTGGATTCTGGAATGCGCCTTTTCTAAAGATGCACAGTCTTCTCTTGACTTTTGTGCTGATTCCAGTTCTAACGTTTTATTTAAGGTTTCTTCTGTTAATCCTTCGTCATTCAGTAATTTTCTTAGGTATTCGTTCTCATCTTTCAGAGTCTTTATTATCTTTTCTTGAAAATGTTTTTCGTTTAGGTAAGTATCGTATTTCTTTTTTAACGCGTTAAATTCTGACGAATAGTCCCTTCTGCTTTGGTTTTTACTTTCTATTATATTTTTAAAAAATGTTAGCAATTCCTCTATGACTGCGTCTGCTTTTTCTAAAGTTGATGTTTCTCCTAGGGCTTGTATTCTAGTCTTTATTAACTCTAAATTTTCCTTATTGGAAACAGTGCTTTTCAGAATGCTCCAAAGTTTTGATGCAAAGTCTTCTATTTGCCTTTTCAAATCCTTATGGTTCTTTTCTAAGGCTAAATATGTTTGTTCTTGTAGCGATTCGCCCATTAATTATCCTATACTTATTGTTCTAAGTATGTATTTTGGATATTTTTGGAATCAATTAAAACTTTAATTGATTCTCTAGAAGCAATTAACTTTTGCTTACTCAGCTTTAATACGGGTCATTGACACCCCTTTTTTTCAATCGCGTTGTCAACATTCGCTATACATTCGTACGCTTGTTGTTTTATTTCTCTTATTAAAAATATTTTTTTTTTTTTTTGTAATCCGAGCTTGTCGCTTAATTAAGCTCGCCTGGTGCCTGACGTGCTTTTGTGTTTATTGTTGCTATCAGCTGCTGCTTGTAGATTGACAATTCTGGCCTTGCTTGAAGTTGAAGTTCAAGTTTATGACCTACTTCTTTTTGCAACTACAGCAGAATCGATTTCGTTTAATTCTTGCAACAATTGCTGTTAGCCTGGTCGCTATGAATTAATAAAACTAACGAATATGTTTTGTGAATTCTTTTTATTTCCAAAACTTAATATAACATAGTTAATTATTTGTTTTCTAAACTTGTTTGTGTTAGTATAACTCCAAATTTATTATTATTTTTTTTTTCATCATATTAAATTTGTTTCAAAGTAATACTTCTAAATTTATTTGTATAATTCTAATTATTGTTTCCGAAATTTATGGTCTGTAATTTTAGATATATATATAATTTAAAAACAATTATGGTCTTCTTTCTTAGGGTTTTTTGGAAATTTGTTGTATTTTCTGAGTTTAGCTCCTTTCAGTTTGCGTTCCCTGAAGCTTTGCTTTAGTTTATTTATTTCCTCCCAAACTTGGTGTGTCCTGTTCCACGGAATTGGGTGTACTTCGTCTGTTACAAGTGCCTTCAAATAAGCTAGTCGTCTCTTATCCTTTACCAGTTTACCTCCTCGCCGCTGCTTCGGTTCCGTTCTTCCCTCTGGCTGCGGTATTACTGTAGCGTCCTTTTCCTTTCGAATTTGCTGCCGCTTTCGGTATTCCTCGATTGTCAGTCTGGCTGGTCCCTGCCTCTTTATCTCCGATGGGACGTACTTCGGAGGTTGCACTTTAGTGTCCGTCACGCTTTGTGGAATGTACTCCATTCTTTTGATGAATTTTCCCAGATATTTTCCTTTCCCTGTTAATTTTTGAAATTTCCATTTTTATTAGTAATGAAACTTTAATCTGTTTTTTAAAATGTTCTACTTTTGAATGAAATAATTGAAATGTGCGACTTTGAAATCAAATTACTTAAATGTTAAAATTTATTTAACATGTGTCATTTGAAGTTAAACGTCTAAGACACATACCCGAAAATGATACAACGAAAACTGTTTTTAACAATTTGCTTTTATCATCCGAACTTTACCACGTTAAATAAAATTTATTTAAGTTAATAAAGTCACTCTGATTTTCGCCAATTTGCTAATCACAGTAACTAATTCTGTAAATTTGTAATTTTAGAATTTGGATTCCAAACATTCTCCTTGAATTAAATATTATACGTTTCCTGCACATCTTCTTTTCTCTTATTGGACTTTTGTTGACTTTCTAGCATTCTAAATCACTTGTTTTAATTTCAATTAAATTGTTAGTTCATGTACAACATTGTTATTACATTTATTCGAAATATATATACTATTATATATATATACTATATTCGAAATATATATATAAAAAAATCCTATTTTCTCTAATACTTTATCCTATAATTATAAAAATATTATATAAGAATGACTTCCCGAGTGAAATGGGTCGACCTCAGCAAAGCCCAGCTAATGCTATTGGACAGATAAGTTTGCCGTGCAATTAAGCTAGCATCCTTTTGATGAAAACCGATGATTTTGGGACCTGAAAGTTATTTTATGTTTTATATAATATATATAAAATAATATATTTGATATAATAATAGAATTAAATTCTTTTAATTCTATTACTATCCTTTTCACTTTTTCCTATTATTTGATTCTACTTTTATTTTTCAATTTTTTACTTTCACTGTTTTAATTTTTCCTGAACTTATTATTTCACTTTTTGCCAATTTTCCTTTTTTTTCTCTTAAACTTGTTTTTCGCATATACGATCACTTGCTCTTAACTTTTAATTTTAACTAGCTTATAACTTATAACCTTTTCCTTTTCACTTCCTGCTTTTTCCTAAGCTACTAATCTTTGTTATATCACTTATCTAACTAATCTAAACTGCTATTCTTATTTTTAATTTTCGTATTTCACTTATTTATTTTTTCACTTTCGTATTTTCACTTCTCTTTTAAGTAATCTAAGCTGCTATTCTTATTTTTAATTTCCGTATTTTATTGTTACTGACTTTTTCCTTTATTCGAGCGATCCTCGGCTCGAAAATCCGGCTGCGCCAATATGTTGTATCTATTTTTCGTGGTCTTCTTCCTTTTCGTTGTCCCTTGTGCAATGAATAAAACGCCCTGGTTAAGTTATTGATTTTTATTGACACTAAACACTAATTTTGGTATCTACACTGATACTTGTACATTAATTAAAACTAACTCGCGACTTGATACTCGATTTAAGATAGACGACCGCGTCGTTTGGATATATTTACAAGACTCCCGTTGGAATCTTTTCTATATTCCACGTTAGCTCGGTCGACACAGATGTCGACCGGACTGAAGTGGGTCAGTATACCGTGTTTCGCAATTTCCATTATTTCGCAATATTAAAATTGTAATATTTGCAGAACCAATACGCGGAAGAAAATCGCTCTCAATTTAATTCTTCCGCCTGTGGATTCTGATCGTTGGTTATTTCAAACCAAGCGATTTAATGGTTTGGAAGCTTGCTAATGAAAGCTAGCTTCCACAATCCACTACAATCGCCACGCGCTATGGATTCTAGGGTTTGGACGCTCGCTACTAAATGCCAGCTTCCACAATCCAATCTATGCGAAGTGTTCTGGTTGCTACCTTAGCTTTCGAAGTTCATTAAACCAAAGCTTGCCTAAAACAAATTAAACTAAAGCTTCGGGCTTGCCAAGCAAAGTGCTGTGCTGACTCACTGGCGGAGTAGTATTATAAAAACAATAATACTGGCCTTGAAAGTTCTTGTCAAACGGAAGTGGAAATTGCGATCGCGACATACAACACTCATACGAATTTTTGAACACCATAATTTGTTCCGTGGACGTACCAGTATGTCCATGTTACGCAACATTGAGTAGTTTTTTGTGTTGCTACGCATTTTCTCTATTCTCTTCTCATTGTTTGATAACTTCGTGGCGATTTCATGTTATTTGCTTCTCATTGCCATTGCTTTGTTTTTGTATAAATACAAATCGGGTTCGCTTGTATTTCTTCATTAATGATTATGCCTAAGAAGAGTTGATCGATGCCGGAATGTGGAAATGGAGGTGAGAATGAATGCATCGAATTGTAGATTAAAGCAGGGTTGAGGGAATAAGGGACTTTTACTTCTTTTTGGTTCCTTTGCAATAAAAATTCACGTGCTTACGTTTGTCGGTCTATCAAGCTTGAATTTTTTTTCGCGCTATTATTTTTCGTTTATTGGTAAATCGATACACTGAACTCAATGCAGAGATGATTTCGTTTTATTGACAGCCCATAGGCAATGCTTCCTTAATATTTTGTAAATAATAAAATATTTATAATAAATTTTATATTGTTTCAAAATACAAACATATTTATTTTTCAGGCTGAATGTTTTGTAGATAATAAACTTAGTGGTGCAGAAAATTTATTGAAGGCCAAAACTAAGAACGTTAATAGATGGTATAATGGAATACTTGGTGATGACACCGGCCTTAAAATTAGCGGTTTACACATTTTTACGACAGCGTTTATTGGAGGTCTGATACTCGGTATAGCTAAAGTCTAATTATTTATATGGTGTCATCTTATATTTATTTCATATATTATATTTTAAATAAACAAAACTATTTTATTATAATTCAGAAATAATAATTAATAGTTTTTATAATTTATTTAAATCGTTTGTATAACGTAAATATAACGCATAATTGGTATGGTGTCATTGCACCGGCACCCACCATGTTACATACATATACACACTTGTACAAATTGATGTGGAAAAAGTATGTTTTAAATTTTATTTGCAATTACTGTTATGACCACCTCTAACCTCATAACCAACATGTGGGCCTGTAATTCGTTTAATAATATTATAACGTGTTGTGTTGTGACTGTTTGGGGTCCCATATAAGGTCTGCGACTGTTTCCTTCAAGTGTAGGCGATACGTGTGAGAAATGGATAACACAATAGAAATCCGCTCTAAGATTATTACACTGTCTAATCATACTAAATTGACACAACGACATATAGCGATATAGAAATAGAAATCGATAGAAATCGATATAGAAATCGATCATGTGTTTGTGACATAGCTAATTCATATGGTTTGGTATACCGGTAAATTGCTAAGCTAGAGGTAAGAAGTTTTGTTTATTTTGTTTTTTTTTTATTTATTTTAGGGGATGATACACTTCGGTACTTTGATGGCCCTTTGTGTGCTGGTAGATTTAAAGATCAAGTGGAATGTTATGTTATCTTCCTGTCCAAATTTTATATATCTATATTATTATAATTTGTATATTTATAAATTTATTTATTTGTAATTATGAGGTCATTAATGGCGTACATACTTAAGTATGAAATGTTCGGTTTTCAGAAGAGCTGAGTTTGAGAGTTGATATCTCTGACATTTGACTATGACGGTTTTTATGTTTTTCTAATCATGAAGGTGCATCATTACTCTTTCAAACTCATAGTGCAAATCGTAGTTCCTTTTGAATCTTCTGATATAGAGTAGCTTTTATAAGAGGGAAATGTAAAAAATGCGTGTAATTTTGAGTTTCGTCGGGGAACCAATGCATCGCAGGCAGCTCGAAACATCAATGAGGTGTTTGGGGAAGGTGCAGCTAATCATTGGATACGATCCTTACGTCGTTGGTGTTATAAGTTTTTTTCTGGTGATTTTAGCCTTACAAATGAACCACGTGGAAGACCGGGGAGTAGGTTGGATAATGATAACCTGAAAGTTGTAGTGAAAGCAGATACGTCTTAAACTACACGTGAACTAGCAGCAGAGTTTAACATTTCTCTTCCAACAATTTTGGAACACTTAAAAAAAATTAGTAAGGTCAAAAAGCTGGATGGATTGGTTTCGTATGAGTTAAACGAGCGCCAAAAAATTCATTTCGAAGCTTGCCTTTCTTTACTGTCACGGTGTAAAATCGAACTGTTTCTACACCGCATTGTAAAGGTTCATGAAAAATGGATCTTATTCGACAGTCGAAAACGTTCGGCATAATGATTGAATAAAAAAGAGAATATAAAAATCTCGTGTTACGGTGTTTGTGTTCGCACTCCTCCGAAACGTTTTGACCGATTTTGATGAATTTTTTTGTGTATGTTTGGTAGGTGTGAGAATTGGTCGTAAAGTATATTTTACCCTCCTACCCTCACACTACTATTACTTAGTCGCGATTTTAGTTTAACATTCGTATTTCAACTAAAACGAATTTAATTTTGTTGCTGACAGCTGACACTACGCGTGTCTTATAGAACTTTCAAGTCATTTACGAGAAGCTTTGCGTCATTTTGACGTGAAAAATTTTGTACGATTTATTTGAATTTATATCAAATCTATTACGTGTTTTATGATTGTGGATGGTTGGTTGAACAAATACATTATCGGTGTACCATCAGTAAATAAAACAATTTAGTATATTTGTCTGTCTTACAGTGAACAATGCCAGTAAGACGCAAGGGGCACATTTGTGCAGTCGAAAGAATAATGCAACCAATATGGTAAATAGCAGAGCAGAAAGTATAGACGAACAAATCTATCAATATAATGCAGATGTGCGTGAAAGCATGTTGCGATTGCGTCCATCTCAATCACAAGAGGTACGAGCTGAACGAAATCACTAACGACAATTGGAACGGAGACAAGCGCGACGATTCGTAGTGAACACACGCAGAGCAGATCGACACCGCCAAAAAATACATCGAGCATATACATCCGTTTCGGTCCGTCGTCTCGCATTCGAGTACGAGCCAGATGTTGAATATTTCGTTCATCCAAAAGTGCTCATTGCTGCTATGGACAAAGAATGTCCCCATTATCATGCGCTAAAATTCAAATATGAGCTCCGACAACTCGCTTTATTATTGCTACGGCAATTGTTGGGCTACTTGACTTGATGCCAAGGGAACAGCTACATACAAGGGCCGATAAGAAAGCTATAAGACAGCAAAATTTATAGTCGGCAAAAATTTTTTATTTTCGATCGAAAATATTTTTTTTATTTAACAACCAAAATATTCACTAAAAATAATGTATATGGCAGCGTAACATTTGCCGGGTCAGCTAGTATATTATTATTTTTTCTTTTGAATTTTTTAATTTTAGAGTATAATTCCACACAGACATGTTAGGGGATGATGCATGTTTTGTGTGCTGTATTCATTTCAGTACCTTGAGCGCCCAGTAAAGAAATTCTCCTACAACTATCTCCTTACAGCGATTAACTCCCAAGTAAACAAAAGAATTTCCGAATGCACGAACACATTTATTTTTTTATTTATTTATTTATTTTCATATACATATACATATATTATATGTATATGCACAATAAGAGCATGGCTCTTTTAACGAACAACGAATTGTTTATGTTAACAGATTGAGATCCAATATACATATATTCTTAAGAATTCTTACCTACATATATTCTTAAAAATCTAGTTATTACTTATAAAAAAAACAAAAATAACAAGAAGAAAATTAATACTATAAAGAGTTATGGAAAGTAGAACACAAAATAGATTAGTGGAGAGCTGAGAGGAAAATAGAGTGAAGAAGAAAGGTGCAGTGTTGAGGTAAGCTGAGCAGCAGCAGTTAACTAGACATGTGGTACTTCAGAACAGCATCCCTAAAACGTGTCCCATGGGAGATAGTTTTCAACGTTTGTGGCAAGGAGTTTCACAATCTTAAGGCATTCACAGAGAAGAGTCTTGATGAGATTAATGTGCTAAACCTAGGGATTATTAGCAGGTTGTTTCTGCTCAATTGACCAAACCTCAATTTTTCATTAAGATACATTGGTTTTTTAGTAACCAAAAGCTTATGCACAAAGATACAATTTCTTACGTTGAGATAACTTATTATATCACAGCCGAGAATGCTTTTACGTAACTCAGATAGGTGGTCATATGTACGCAACCCATACACATACCTTGTGGCACAGCTAAAAGCAAGTTCCAATTTCAATTGCGAGCGCGAGTCTAATTTGCCAGTTTTTCAGTGCTCGGTTATCGTTGTTTCTCAGTTAAACTGCGTTTAAACGACACATTGTGTTTTTCAGTGCTCGTTTAACCGGCCAATATTGGTGAGTTAAACTCCGGTTAATTTACCTTTTTAATAGATAAAGAAACAGCTGTTTCTTCGAGTACAGACATTTACCTTTGTCCAAAACTATGTTAATAATTTTGTTTATTTGCACCAAAACAGCTGTTCCCTTTGTAAAAATGAAAATATTTACAGGTGCTGCCAAAATAGATTGAAACATCAACTTATAGTAACGAGTATACGCTAAATACTCGTTGCATTTAGATAAATTCGCTACGAAATATAGATAAGATACGTTTAACATAGATAAGTTAAACTCGCACTGTAAAACCCAAATCTCAGTTAACTTTTATTTGACGTTTAACTAAACGTCGCTTAAACGCAGTTTAAACGAGCACTGAAAAACTGGCCCTGAGTAGATGATTAAGGTCAGTACTAATTGAAGAATTAGCTTACGTTTGGTCTCGACGGGTATAAACTGAGCTGAGAATCTCAGGTTTCGAAGAATATAATATATTTTTCCAATTAAGCTATTAACATGATCAATAATGTAAGGGAGGAATTAATTGTGAAACCTAGACTAACAGCACAGCCAACAATTTTCAGTCTTCTTCCTAGTCAATTTTCCTATTACAAGGTCAGGTATATGATAAAATATTATCCTATATCTGGAGACCTGCAACACATATGACTTAGAGGCGTTAAGTTGAAGACCGTTGCAACTGGCCCAGTTACTAATTCTTGAGAGGTCCTCATTTAATTTGCAGGCAAGGTTTTCCATGAGATTAGTGCTACTTGATAGGTATAGCTGCACATCATCCGCATAAGCGTGAAGTGCAGAATGTTTACAGACGGAGAAAATGTCATTGAGAAAGAGAGAGAATAGTAGTGGTCCAAGAACTGAGCCTTGACGGACACCAATATGTACTGACGCATAAGCTGAGAAGGCACACCCACACCTAATTTTTGCAGGAGTCCGGTTAAGTAATTGTTCATGAAACGTACAGCGTTGTTACTAAAGTCAAACAAATGCTTTAACTTTATACACAGGAGAGAGTGACTTACAGTGTCGAAGGCTTTGGAAACATAATAACGTCAATAAACCACCATCGTAAGCTGGTCGCATGTCATTTAATATTTTGAGAGTGGCAGTAGAGCAGCTGTGGCTAGAGCGGAAAAAAGACTGAACAGATGCCAATAGGTTATTATCTTGAACATATTTATTGATTTGATTGCCCATAAGAGACTCAAGAACCTTTGATAAGGAGGACAGGATGCTAATAGGTCTATAAACATTTGGCTCATTTGCAGTTGGTTTTTTGGCAATAGGGACAACTATGGCTACCTTCCATACTGATGGAAAGGTGGAGGATGTAAAGCAATGGTTAAAAATATGAGCTAGCGGACTCACTATGAAAGAAGCAATAATTTTTAGAAATTTAATGTAAAGACCATCTTCAGCGACAGCATTTTTACCTTCATTAAGGAAATTGCAACATCGGCTTCACTGACTGCAGCAAAATCAAATGTATTCTGCGTATAATGGTCAGAGGTAGAAATCAAGTGAATGCTATTGTTTGAAATAATATTAGTGCTGAAGTATTTATTAAGTTCATTAGGATCATGCGCACATGTAGAGGATTCTTTCGCACAAATGCCAAACTTTTTTAGGTTCCTCTAAAGAATCTTGGAAGGCAAAGAACTCTTAAATTTTTTACTGAAGTATTTAGCTTTATATTACCTAGTTATGACATTAGACGCATTCCTAGCTCGCCTATAGTTTTCCCACCACTATAGTTTTTATATGGACTTTTTTGCCACATGCTGTGTAGTTTGTTCCGCTTATTAATGGCGAAAAGAGATCCAAGGACAGGATATCTTTTTGATAGTAACAGTTCTGACAGGCACATGCTAATGAAAAAAATAATTATTGTTTCTCATAAGGAAGTCAAGCTTGGACTTTTTGGACTCTACAGTAGGAAAAAACCAGGTTTGATTTCACGAAACGGAGGTAAGATCACAAGAAAGCTCACTATAGTTAATGGAATTAAAATCATGATAAGAAAAAGTCTTTGAAGTAACGGTACGCGATATATTGAAATTTAAAGTGCAAAATATTAAGTCATGGGAAGATAAAAAATAAATTTGGTCAAACAACAGTACTGAAGACTTATCAGAAACAATGAAGTAGTCCAGCAAGCTAGGAGTATCTTTGTCCGAGAACCGTGTTGGCTCAGTACAGTTAACTACAGATAAACCTAGCTTTGAGACGTTGTCATATATGCACCTTGATGAGTTAACGTTACACAGCAAATTTACATTGAAGTCACCACATAGTATAAAATAATTGAAGTTAAGTGACAAATCGGACAAAAAATTAAACAGAGTGTCAAGGTTATTATATTTGCTGGGGTTGTACGCACATGTTATACAAATTTTTAATGTGTTGTCAGAAATGCTGATGCTTAAATATTCAACATTAGTCTTTTCAGATTTAGCCAACATAGGTGACTTCAACGTATCGCGAACATAGATTGCAACACCTCCTCCTTTCCTATTCTGCCTGTCATTTCTTATCTAAAATTATTAATATCGTATAGCGAGCTGTTATTGTCAGGGACAAACCAAGTTTCAGACACACATACAACATCAACAGACGAATCCTCAAACACATATCTCAAATAGTCAATTTTTTTAGATTTAAGGCTCCTGCCATTAAAATGAGCAACTTTAAGACATGCATATCGGTCGCACATCACACTCTCAAGAGACTTATTGCAAATACCAGAATAGCGATCACAGAAGTCGACCATTAGTACGACCATAGGAATAACACGAGATAGGAACGCAAGTAATAAACACAAAGACCACAACAGGTGACCAGCAATCCTCCACACATATAAGTTTGGAAATATGAGTAAGAGCTAAAGTAGAGACAAGGAAAACAAGACAAGAGAATAATAAATAATTAGGAGCTAAGTAAAACAAAGGTAACTGTATATTTATAAAGTAAAGAGAGCAACTAGTCATTTCCATCATTTCTATCATCTTCTGCAACACTCGCAATGCATGAGTTTTCTGACGATAACCGATCCTCTCTTCGTAAAGACAGAGTGCAGTTTCTTATTACGCTATAACTCAAGAGCTTGCTGAAAACAGTTGCCTTTCATACTTAGGCAGACTTTCATTAATAAAGAAGCTGGCTGCAGCGCTCAACCCGACGTCATTTAGTGTGAGCGTAGTGTTATTGGTGCGCCTATATACACCAGAGCATCGAAGCACTTGATCTCTTTCATAGCCACAGGAGAATTTGAGGATAATCGGAGCTGGCAGAGTTCGCTCTTTGACTTTATTTTTTCAAAAGTTATGCACACGGAATATACTCTTGAGTAGAGGAGGCCTACAGCCCAAAGTAAAACAAATTTTATTGTACAAAGCCGTTAAGCTTTCGTCACTACTCTCAGAAATTCTGTGTATCACAGCATCTGAAGCGACTTCTTTTCGTTCAAGGGCGCCGACTTTGTCGTTCGCTTTACTCAGGGCCTCGCCAAGCGAAGCAATTTCTGCAGTTTGCGATAGGTTGCCAGTTGATTGAAATCAGCACGAAGCTTCATTATTTCATCCTTGAAGCCATTAAGCAGACTTCCGTCTGTTTTTGAATTCGTTCATCAAACTGGTGGAGTGTGAGAACATTGTTACGGCAGCCACTGTGCACTAGAGAGCCACTGAGATTAGGTAACAACTGGTTTTTAGCGTTTCTACTCTTCTGTAGTCTAGTTGTTGTTGCACTCATTATTATGTATGTATGCAGTAGCAGAAAAAGGCAGGAAAAACCAAAGAGCGAACTTTTTGCCAAAGTTTTAGTTTATATTAAATAATAATTAACCGCACTGTTGCTTTTCAATATTCAACTTAAATCAACAGATCCGCGTAAATATGGTACTACTTATCAAAAGAAATCAGTTTATCTCGAAAAACTATACACTTGAGCCTGAACTATTGACGAGCACTTAAATCAACGTCTACTCTGAATCACACATTTCAAGATTAAGAGATATATTCGTACATGATCTAATTCTATTTCTGGTGCATGTGCTTTCAATCAGTTTTCGTTAACGTTCAGATTAACTGCATCACCCTAATATAGAATTTTTCATCCAAGTGTACATGAAATTTTGGACACGTTTGAACAAATCATGGACATCACTACAAATCTTGTTGGGCTTCAGACGCATGTTTCGAAGGACTAGACACTTGTGCATGCTATGCTAATTTAAGAATAAATAAATTAATGCTATTGTATTCTAGATTAAATAAAATCTAAACAAAACATAAAATTATGTCCAAATAAAAAGAATTATTTAAAATTTATATTATATTTATTTATTTTATTTATACAGGGTGTTTCGCATAAGAGGGGACAAAAGACTAGGGCGTGTACGTTGGGTCGAGACAAGAAGAAAATCGTATGGGAGGGGGGCGGTGCATATTCCCCCGTTTAGGCGGGAGGGGCCATTTTATAAAAATCCTACTTAACATCGAAAAAAATAATATTAAAAAAAAAATTATTAAACCTTTTAATAAATTAACTTTTGCTTGCTAATTTTAAAGCCAAATATCCACTTCCTAATATCCTTTTTAAATTATGTTCCTATGTCAAACAGTTTTTGAGAAAATTAATACCAAAGCTTTTTGGCGTACCTTATGCGTTACACCCTGTATATATACTAGTTGACCCGGCATATGATGTCCTGCCATATAAATTATTTATGATTGGTGCTATGAACAACGAAGGCACGCACCACCTTCCCTTGTAAATTATTTTTGATTTATATATCAAGGTCTCTCAAGGCAGAGAGGCACGCACCACACTCACAACAGTCAGCACGCCGAGCTATGTATGTATGTATGTCTGGCTGTCTGTCCGTTTTACAACGCCTACATATGTCACACCTAGTTCTCCCCACTTCCTCCCATGCTAACTTCCACTGTTTGAAATACGAACGATTTGGATACTGTTCATACAAAAATATTAAAATTGTGATTAAAAAAGTGGGAGGTGGGGGTAGGAGGCTGAAATATACTTTACGACCTATTCTCATATCTACCAAACATACATAGAAAATTTCATAAGAATCGGCTGAGCCGTTTGGGAGGAGTTCGAACACAAACACCGTGACACGACATTTTTATATATATAGATATAAGTTGTTTCAGGCGCTGATTTTAAACAAATAATATATAAATTAAATAACAATTTAAATAAATAAATAATATATATAATATTTAAATTTTATTATTTAAATTGTTTATTTATTAAACAAATAATATATAAATTAAATAACAATTTAAATAAATAACCAGTAAGAAAGCTATATTCGGCCTGGACGAATCTTAGATACCCTACACCTAAAAGCTTGAAAAAAGTGGCGAAGCTCTGCGTGGCGCAATATCGGGGGCGGCAGTTGTGGAAATCAAATATTGACTTATTGAATTCTATGAATTTTTGGGGCTGCACGTTGATTAACCGTCCCGGGCTCCATGAGACCTAGCTACGCCCTATATAAATAGTAGGCGTGGTCATTACCTTTTTCAAAACAAAATAACTAGCTTAGTTGTTTTATAATTGTTAATTTCCGTGGTAATAAACTTGTTTTCATACTGCTATACTGTATATGTAGTGTAAAAGTGGGCGGACCGCACACAGTTTTGATGTAATAATGATTTTTTGTAAAACAAGTTGTTATCTAAAGTTTTATTCAGGAAGTTTATATATTTAACAATATAACCCTCTTTTGCCTGTGTAACCTAAAAGTGGGCGGATCACGCCCATATTTGGCATATTAAGGGATAATGCTACTCTATACCCAGGAATGAAATTTTGTTGTAATAGCTCACAAACGAACGCTGATATCACAATTTTAATAGAAAATAGGCGTGGTCGTGGACCGATTTTGCCCATTTTCAATACCAACCTGCACACCAGAAGAAACAATATATCTGCAAAGTTTCATCACGATATCTTCATTGGTTCTCCTGTGATCGTGATTTCAACAGACAGACAGACAGTCGCACGGACATGGTAAATTGACTCAGAAGGTCACGCTGATCAAGAATATATATACTTTTCTATACCTATCGTCTCTATTTCTATGGGTTACACATTTCGTGACAAAGTGAATATACCCTTACCTTAAGGTGTAGGGTATAATAATAAATAAATTAAAAATAACAAATAAATTTGCTGTTTCTCTTCTGTTCATTTGCTGTTATGTTCTGAAAATGTAGTTGTCAAATGCTATTTGGCACTTGACAAAATTGTAAAGAAAAGAGCTTTTATTTTACAGCCAGAATAGCAATATTGATAACTTGTCAAAAAACAGCTTTGTCAACTAAAATATGACAACGAGAATAGCCCTGTATATGTATATTGCAAACAAACATTCATTTATTAATCGGATTGATCGATTAAAGTTCAGATTCAGTCGTCTACGTGTCTATGTCTTATGCCTTAAATACAATCAAAGACGCAAGACGCAAGATTCAAGGCAGCGAAGCAAGAAATGCCTCGGATTTAAACCAAATCATTTTCGGGAAGCAGAAGTATGAAATGTCAAATATTTGACTGTAGAGAACAATAGATTCATTCTAACCAAAATTCTCGAAGTTTATTCGAAGTTTTTTTATTTTTATGTATATTAGAATATATTTAAAATACATTGAAATAATATATTATACAGAATAATAATAAAAAAAGCAACAGAAAAACACTCAGATAATTTTACAGCAACTGAAATAGAAAAAACAATGAAATGTAAACAAACACAAACAAATAAGAAGAACAAGAACGCTTTTGCATCCGTCAAAATTAGAATTAGCTCGAATGCGAGATGCGTAATTTCGCAGCTAAGTAGGGAAGCAAAATGGAAAGCAAACTTTTTTCTCGATCTCCATAAGAGCCCGTGTAATTTTGACAGTTAAAAATGAATCTTGCGACTTGCGTCTTTGATTGTGTTTAAGGCATTAGGTGTGTAGATGTTTAAGGATGGTTCAAAGAAAAGGCCCAACCATGCAATGCATATGCATGTTAAGTTTTGTGAGAGAAGTCAACGAAAAGCAAGCTATTCATACCATGCTTCAATAGAACGACCAAGCATTGCATGAAATTGAAAGCAATTAAAAGTTGCCCAGCCTCACATGAAAAGTTGAGAATTGCGTAGTCCGCCTCCTCAAAACTGAAGAAATTATTTAATGTTGCATAAAATTAATTAAAAATTTTAAAGAGAGTAATACTATTTTTATAACTTTTAGTAGTTTTCTGGGACTTTTCAATAGGAAACCACTAACAGCCTTATAATGTAAATAGTTTGAAAACCAAAACACAAATGAAATCGAAAAGGAAACGAGCCAAACTAGTATAATAGAATCTTTTCGTTCGTTTTGCAGACTTTCGTTGTATTGCAGAGAGAAAATGTTGCCATGTGTACAATATTTGAAGCATTTTTATAAGTAATTTTTAGAAACGCAAAGATTTCGGGTAGAATTCAGTGCAAAAGCGTGTCGGCAACACTATACACATACAAATTCGACACATACAATTCGGCAACTTGCAAAACACAAACAATTTTACACTAGACGACAGCCTTCTTGCTTTCGCGTGGTTGCTCGACTTTTTTCCTGGAAACTGCCGATCCATTATACCACACGTAGCTGATAAAATCTGCAAAGCATGTAAAAATACCAACAAGCATTTTTTGCGTTTAGTGGATTTTACTCGAGTTTTTTATGCTCAGTTGTGAAAAAAACAAAAAATGACGAAAAGCACAAAACAAAATTCATGAAAAACATATGTTTCGTTTTCGGTTACGTCTTGAAACTATTTACATTATAAGGCTGTAAATAAAAATAATAAAATTTTAGGTTGCAAAAATTCGTATGGGACGGTAACTCTTTTTCCGTTGCTTGTTACGGAAAGTACGATCCAGACCGCATATTCTTATTCACGCTATGCAAGAAGAGAGAGAACAAACTTGACGAAATTATGCATGTGCATAGCATGCATGTGCATGGGTACCCAAATAGGATTCAGTGTATTCGTACTTTCTCTCTTTTCATTGCATGGTTAGGCCTAAACTCTTACTTTAGATGTGCATGGTTTAAAAGCGAACTCTAATGAATTTATTTTAAAAGGGTTAACCTATCAGCTTGGCTAGACGAAGTATCATTTGATACGGTACTACTGGTATGATGATACCAGCGATGGCTAGACACTGTGGTTTCTCGTTTAGTTTCAAAAGCCGTAAACATGTTATGCCAATGCCGGGGTGTCACACTAGGAATCTATGCGCCAGACTCACACGCTCTGATTGGTTGATTGTAAAAAGTGGAACAGCTTTCAATCCACGTTCGCCTCAATGTTAGCGCTAAAATTTTGGCTGCCTCACAGCCGTCAAACACTAACACATGTATACAAACTCGATGCACGGTCTGAAAATTTTTCTTATCATTGTCTTCTCATTTCTGTTTTGTTATGCGTAGCAGCCACAGCAACGGCTTCGCTTAAGGAAACATGCATGCCGGTAGAAATAAAAAATGTATGGAATGGGAAAATTGGTTCGGCTGATCTTATGTTCTTTCTTATATTACTGTTTTCGTTTAGAATTCTATTGTATTATGTAATTTTTATTTTTATTATTATTACTAGCAATTAGCAATAGCAAGTATGTAAATACTTCTGAACTATGAAAGTATTCCGCATTTTCATTTAAGAAAAATTACTTAAAATATTTATGAATTCCTCAAAGATACTGCAAACTTAGAATTAAAAATAAAAAACAAGATAGAGAAAAAGGATGCAATTCCCCTTCCTCTGTTTCGCTCGGCTTAAATCAGGCCCTTCTCGAAATAAGCAATTTTGATCTTGTTCCTAGCGCTGACTCTAACGACAATAATATGTATTGCTCTCGTCTAGTTCCGGAATTATAGCCCTTTTTTTAAGTTATTTGGAGTAAAGAAATAGACATATTTAAATAAACATATTTCGTCCATCCTTAAATAGCAGTATAATCGTATGTGCCGGGCCCTAGAGTTCTTAACAAATCTTGAGTGTTTCCACGAACACTGCGATTCTTCCTCCACTTCTTTCCCCAACACGATCGATTCCCTTGCGAATTTTCATCGACTACGACATAGCATGCAGCAGCTATTGCCATGGCCGCAACAGAAGCCATTTGTGATCCATTATTGCTCCATTATTAATATTTTTAAATAAATTAACTCTTTTAACAAAATTTCACAACACAACTGTTCAACGATTTTCACTGAACAAGAAAACCAAAGTGAAGCAGATAATCAGCTTGGCTAGACGCCCTATCATTTAATACGGTATCACTCAGTTCGTGGGAGAGAGAGATTGGGAAGAAAGGGAAAAGTCTACACTCTGGTATCAGTTCTAGAGTATTTGTGATACCAATATAGACCCTGCTTTTCTCGGTTTCACTTACGCACACAAGTAAGCAGTTGTCAAAAGTGTCGTCCATAATGAATTCGAACGGTTGCAAACGAAGTTGAAATAATTCTTTTTTTCGGATAAATTTCGTTTATTTGTCCCATTTGCCTTATTTTAATATCAAGTCACGAAAAGTTCAAAAACAATTAAAAAATAGGGGGAAAAGATTAGGCGCTTCTCTAATTAACCAATGTTGTTGTTGTTTCTGGCGTACATTACAATTAGTAAAACATTAATTAATGGAAAAAAAGTACTAAAAATCTAAAATTTTATTTTTCATATCATAGTGATCTCGTAAAGTTTAACAGATATAGCCCTGAAATTTAGAAACATTAAAGGGCTATAATTCCGGAACTAGACGAGAGCATACAAATTATTGTTGTTCGGTTCAGCGCCAGAAACAACAACAACATTGGTTAGGTCGAGAAGCGCCTGATTTAAGCCGAAAATGCAAACGTTTTAAGTAAAGAAATAGACATTGTTTGGAAATTAACGCATCCATTGCAGTGTATATTAATTTTGTAGGTGTCATAGGTGTTAATTCTAATGTATATATGTATGTATATCTAGAGTGTATCATATGGGGAAATACAATGTGCATATTTTCTAAGTCTCTTTACGTTGTATTATCCTTTACTTTGTTTCGTCTTTCTTAGTTCTAATTGTCAATGATACAAAACAACAACAAACCAAGACCGGTTTGTGCCGCTAATCCTTGTTTATGCCTAGAACACAATTGGAAGCACAAAACACTAAACACATTTGTCTCTGTATCTTTTGCTTAGAACACGCACACAATTGGGCCTCGCGCACAAAAAACAAAATCTGTCATTTCTGTCAATTCTCTTGTGTAAACAATTTGAATATATACAGAAGCAGAAGAAGAGCTTGTGTACGAAAGCTGTCAAAATATTATAATATAAATTTTATGTGCGCAGAAAGTTTCAGTGAATAAAGTACAGTCCATTCGATAACATTGCTTGGTCCTTCGTCGCCATCGGATACTTTGTAAATAAATTCAAGTATAAGGTTGTATTACACGCGTTGCTAATTATATTGATCAGATTGGTGAAACTACGAAGGTAGAGGAGCTTGAATCGAGATTAAAGGCAGTGGACGATTATTGGCAAGAATTTATTAAAATTGAATATGAGTTGTGTGAATTTGAGGAGGAACATGCGGTTGGTGACGAGAATGTGAACAGTGGAGCGGCGGGGGAAGCTGCAAGCGCGTCATTTGAGCAAGTAGAAACAAAATATTTATGTACTCGTGCTTCTCTTTTATGGGTCTTTTATGGTTTTATTCGTCAAAGTCAAGGTCAACAAGTAAATCAACAAGCAACTAGTTCTCAACCGACACAAACAGCAGGTGATGCAATTGACAGATTAGCGGCTCAGCACAATATACTGCTGCAAGGTCTTTCGGGACTAATGCCTACCGCGATTGAAGTTGCGTTACCAAAAATTGTTATTCCACTATTTTCGGGAGAGTACAGAGCGTGGACAAGTTTTCGCGATTTGTTTGTTGGATCGGTTGACAATAAGACGCAATTAACTCCAACCCAAAAATTTTACTATTTAGTGTCATTTTTACGTGGTGAAGCTGCCACTCTGCTTAAGAACATTCCAATATGTGACGAAACCTATGCGGAGGCATGGGACAAACTGGAAAGGAGATATGATCGTCCTGATCTCGTGGCACTTTCGTATGTTAAATTATTTATGGATCTAAGACAACGCCTTGGTCTTCAACGCACCAATGCACGTTTGTGTGTGAGTGGAGTCGCATCATCCAACGCTGGGGTGATCAAAGGAAGGGTGTGCACTAAAATATGCTCTCGTGTTAGTGAGTTTGAAGTCGATGTCTACGCATACGTTTTGTCGCGTATAACCTCTGAAATTCCTGGTCGAAATGTTTCACTTCAAAGTGGAGAGGTTATTTCGCAGCTTAATTTGGCAGATCCTCATTTTGGTGTTTCAAGATCGATAGAGTTGCTTCTGGGTGCCGATGTTGTGTGGTCACTCTTTCTAGATGGGAAAATTTGTCTTGAACATCCACATCTTTATGCGTTAAATTCAGTGTTTTACTGGATTGTTGCTGGCCATAATATGTCAGCAAATCTTACTTCATATACCATTTTGCTCAATGTCGACGAGCTGTTGCAGAAGTTCTGGGACATTGAAGAAGGTCAACTAAATGCATCAACTTCCAACCACGACGACCCTGCTGAACTCAACTTTCGCAGAACACATACTCGTTCAGCTGAAGGACGTTACATTGTAGAACTTCCGTTCACGGCAAGCAACACCACTTTCGGAGATACTGTTTCTGGAGCTGTTTCACGTTTGCGTGGAATGGAAAACAAATTCGCAAGAAATTCAGAACTTCAAACCCAGTATGTACAATTTATGAAAGAATATCTTTTATTGGGGCATATGCAACCAGTTGAACCAGAAAACATTTCATCTCAAACGCAATACTACCTTCCACACCATGCTGTGTTCAATCCACATAGTTCAACTACCAAACTACGGGTAGTTTTTGATGGGTCACATAAAGATTCATTTGGGAGATCCCTAAACGATACACTTTTAATTGGCCCACCAATTCAGCGTGATCTGTTTGGCGTCTCGCTTAGATTTCGACGATTTGCTCACGTTTTTACATCGGATATCGTGAAAATGTTTAGGCAAATCTGGGTTGCCAACCAGCACAGGGATTATCAGCGAATCGTGTGGAGAAACAGTGTGGACGAACCGATTCAGCATTTTCGTTTATGTACTGTGACATATGGGACTGCATCCGCGCCTTTTCTATCAGTCAGAGTATTGCAGCAACTTGCAATCGATAACAAAGCCCAACTGCCGCGCGCATCTGACGTAATTCTTCATAATATTTACGTAGATTATATTATGGTGGGTGCAGAATTGCTTGATGAATTACACAGTATTAAATCTGAACTCTCACAGCTGTTACAAATGGGTGGCTTTAAGCTAAGCAAATGGAATTCAAATTCCGAAGAGTTTCTGTCCAGTTTGTCAGGTGATAGTGGGGAAACCTCCCTTTTGGACACTGGCCTGTCTACAGACAAGGTCGTTAAGATTTTCGGACTTTGTTGGAATCCTGCTGCTTCAGATGTATATTCATTTCGAGTTGCTAAACTAGAAAATCAGCAAGTTACAAAACGGGTTATTTTATCTAACCCAATGGAACTGGTTTCAAGCAATGGTCCAGGGTTTCTGGAAACGGTGGTCGAACGAATATATTACGTCATTACAACAGCGACGAACAAACGAATTTCGTAATTGGAGACATCGTACTACTTAAGGAGCCGAACCTTCCACCAACCAAATGGCTATTGGGCCGCATAATAGCAGTCCATGCAGGACAGGACAGCAAAGTTAGAGTGGTGACCATAAAATCAGAAAAGGGAGTCTACAAGAGGCCGATAACCAAGATTGCGTTACTACCTTCTAGCTGAAACAATGTTTCAGGGGGGCGATTTATGTTTGGAAATTAACGCATCCATTGCAGTGTATATTAATTTTGTAGGTGTCATAGGTGTTAATTCTAATGTATAAATGTATATCTAGAGTGTATAATATCATATGGGGAAATTCAATGTACATACATACTTTCTAAGTCTCTTTACGTTGTATTATCCTTTACTTTGTTTCGTCTTTCTTAGTTCTAATTGTCAATGATACAAAACAACAACAAACCAAGACCGGTTTGTGCCGCTAATCCTTGTTTAAGCAATCATGTAAGAATTGTATGTGCGCAGAAAGTTTCAGTGAATAAAGTACAGTCCATTCGATAACAGACATATTTAAATAAACATATTTCGTCCATCCTTAAATAGCAGTATAATCGTATGTGCCGGGCCCTAGAGTTCTTAACAACTCTTGAGTGTTTCCACGAACACTGCGATTCTTCCTCCACTTCTTTCCCCAAAACGATCGATTCCCTTGTGAATTTCCATCGGCTACGACATAGCATGCCATCTCCGCAACACAAGCCATTTGTGATTCCTCCATTATTAATATTTTTAAATAAATTAGGTAGGTAGGTAGGAGGTGGCGCCCACCACCGCACTCGATAATGGGCAACAATTAAGGCTAATGAGCCTCGTTTTGATCCACCGTGCACGCATGAGTGCCGGGCATACACATAGTAGGTGGGAGACCGTTTCTTTCTGAGAAGTGTCTCCGCAGCTACGGCAGAAGGTGTTGTGGGTCAGGCCCAGACGTGATCACCGATCGCCCAGTGGCCAGTGATCACCCCGACAAGCCTGGCTATGTCTGTTCGGCTCCTGTTAATGAGCCATTTGGTCTTGGCCTTATCATACGATGGCCATGACGTCCTGGCAATGCGACAGGATTGTAGATCTCTCCATCTGTCGTTGGCTTTATCGCGGAATACGCGGTATAATTCTCCTTTTAGAGTATTTAGTGGCTTGTGTATGTAGCTCGGTGTCCAGGGACCCAGAGTAGTTTGACCTCCGCGTGACGACAGAGGTTGTTGAGGTCCATGCGACACTCTTGCACCGCCTTGGAATACGTTGTGGTGGCCAGCAGGGAGAGAATAGCTGCCTGACTGTCTGTGGCTATGGTTAATCTCCCGCCGGTTATTCGCGCTTCCGCTAGTCTCCTACAGGCCCCCCTTATGCCTGCTATTTCCGCCTGGAAAACACTGGCATAGTCTGGAAGTTTTAGGTATATCTCCGTGGGTGGTTTTTGCGAGTATACACCTGCACCCTCTCCGATGTCCATTTTGGAGCCGTCGGTGTAGACAATGGTTTCGCAGTTTTCGGTAAAGTGTTCCGCCCGCCTTTTCCATGCGGATCTGGAAGGAATTTCGGCATCGAAGCGCCTGTCGAAGTCGGTAGTCTTCACGAGGTAGTCCGTGCTGTAGTTTTCCGGCGAGCTGAGAATCAGATCCAGTCCGTTCCCGTGACCATAATGTCTGGGACTCCAGTTGCCCGATTCCCTTAGTCGCGGGGCAGCTGTGGTTGATGCAAGCTTTGATGTAGATCTATGGGGAGGATATTCAGGATGGCGTTCAGAGCTTCTGTTGGACAGGTCCTCAGAGCTCCAGCACACACGCCGTGCGCTGTACCCTCCCAAGGCGTATGGAGTGAGACTTCTTGCTCGAAGCCGTCCACCAAACCAGTGATCCATATGACAGGATTGGCCTGATGATAGCAGTGTACAACCATAGTGTAAGTTTGGGCTTCAGTCCCCATTTCTTACCGAAAGTTCTGCAGCTGGAGTAGTAGGCAACGCCTTCTTGATCCTCTCTTCTATGTTTCTTCCCCAATTTAGTTTGGAGTCGAGTATTATGCCTAGGTATTTCGCCTGCATCGAAAGTTGAAGTTCCTGTCCGTGGAGCTTCGGCGGCTTAAAAGGTTGAGGTTTATATCTGTTTGTGAACAGTACTAGCTCCGTTTTGGGAGGATTTACTCCTAGCCCTCGCGGAGTAGCCCATGCAACAATTGTGCTCTTTCCGTAACGGAGCTTAAAGTCGATGTACAGAAGCCGGAGACCAATAAGACCAGATCATCGGCGTATGCCACGGCTTTGATTCCCGCTTTGTCCAGCTGTTCCAAAAGAGGGTTCATTACCAGAATCCATAGCAGCGGTGAGATTACCCCCCCTTGGGGCGTGCCTCTGCTAGCATACCTGACGATACTACTGTTCGCCAGCGTGGCGTGGATCTCTCTTGTATGCAGCATTACAAGAATCCATCTTACAAGAATTTCTTCGGATCCTAGATCCCTAAGTGCCTCCCGAATGGCAGAAGATTTGACGTTGTGGAAAGCTCCTTCTATGTCAAGGAAGGTCCCCAACGTGTATTGTTTGTAATAGAGCGAGCGCTCTATGTATGTCACCACCTTGTGTAGGGCAGAATACGTATACGTATACGGATATTTTGTCGCATAGTTTTTTCCTCAGGTTATCGTCCAGAATGCGTTCCAGTGTTTTTAGAAGGAAGGAAGTGGGAGAAATCGGCCTAAAGTCCTTCGCTGACTCGTGGCCCCTGTTGTAGGTCAGAATCATTGCTTTGGTAATAACAACGCTTAACGTTGTTATCACCACATACCTTTCGGCCCAGTAGTTAACAATGCTGAAACGTGTGGTAACACATACTTCTAGGCTGCACTTTAATTGTGAAGCTCTAAAGTACAAGTGGATCACACACCACTGTGGCCTAGATAAAGAACGAACTTGATCGCATTCCAATAAGTGGAACAGCGCGCGAATAAGTAGAACATCGCTTTCAAATCAGAAGAGCAAAATTCGCACATTATTGTCAAGAATTATTGCTAAAAATAATTCTTGAGATAATTGCAAATTCGATGTGGAAATGATTCTGGCCAACAACGAATCTCAGAAGAAATATAAACCCGTCTTTCAGATTGAAAGAAGGCAGTTGTTGTGAAGTGACGAATCAAAGTAGTTAACGTCTTTCAGATTAAGTGGCGGTAATTGTAAAACAAGAGATTGTCGAGCAAAAGAGGAGGACGTCCCCGTAAATAATAAACGTAAGAAAAATTAACGCAGGATCTTTTTATTTCAGCACCTGTCGAAAGACGGCAGTATTGCCCGACAGGTTAAAGGACCACAAAGGCGGGACCCTGGTGCCCGTGGTAATTAGGCGAAAGGATCCACTACGGCAGGTTGCCGGATCCCAACAGTAAGTCCACCAAGACGGCAGGTCCTTGCCCGTGGCACAATCGTCCGTTGTCCTTCGCGTCCTTTATTTTGAAGTGAAGTTTAAAATAAATACAAAAATTAATAACAATGTTTTTTAAAATAGCATAAACACAAAAAATCACCAACCAATATCGATGTCATCGAAATCAGTATTACCCCTCGAAGAAGCCCTTAAGGATAAGCAAGTGGGACCAAGACCGATAACAATAGAAGAGTATTGGAAGAGGCGTAAGTCGACACGTGAGGAGTCAAAGAAAGAAATAAATGTTAACCCACACCCACCGAAGAGTCGCGGCGGAAGAAAAGTAAAGCAACGGAGGGAAGTCGCCAACCTGCTAGCAACGATAGCCACAACCAAAAAGGAAGAGAATGAATTCCTGAGGCAGATCCGCCAAATTTACAAAACCAACGACAAGAAACAATGTAGGAAAAACAGCAACCAACACTAACTGGAATTGTTGTGAAATAATAAACATATTTTAAAATATTATAAAATTATACAAATAAAATTAAAGGTAGTAGTTTAAATGTTGGAACTCGTCTAAATAGAATACTTTTGTTTAATTCATTATAATTGGACTTTAAACTGAAGAATTCATTGGCAATTCATGTATAAATAAGGTAATTTTTGTTAAAGAGAAAAATTTAATAAAATTTTCGGGCAAGTCAAGAATAAATTTGAGATAGTTAGACACAACCACAGTTACGAGGCATATTTGAAATTATGTTTATACATAAGGATTGTAAAAGAACAAATAAATGAATACAAGACACAAATCCCTTAGTATTTGTTAATAACACAGTAATTAATAGCAACCAGGCTAACAGCGATAGCAGCAAGCCAATAAATAAAATAGATTCTGCATAATTGCAAGAAATTTATTGCAACAAGAAGTAGGTCACGAACTTGAGCTTGAAGTTCAAGCAAGGGCAAAAGCGACAAAATTGCTAGCGAGCGGCAATTGGTAGCAAAAACGCTAACAAAGCAAGAAAAACAAAAACAAGCAATAAAGATACAAAAAAAAAAAAAAAAAAGCACGCCAGGCACCAGGCGAGCACAATTGAGCCACAAGCTCGAATTACAAAGAAAAATATATTTATATACGTATATAATAATAATATACGAATGTTTACAACATGTTCAGCCAAAAGGGTGTCAATGAGCCGTATTAAAGCTGAATAAGCAAAAGTTAATTGCTTGTAGAGAATCAATTAAAGTTTTAAGTGTTTCCAAAAAAAACCAAAAAAAAAAAAAAAATATCCAAAATACATACTTAGAACAATAAGTATAGGATAATTAATGGCAGAATCGCTACAAGAACAAGCATATTTAGCTTTAGAAAAAGAGCATAAGGATTTGAAGAGGCAAATAGAAGAATTTGCATCAAGTACTTGGAACATCCTGAAAAACACCGTTTCCAATAAAGAAATTTTAGAGCTAATCAAGACTAAAATCCAAGCCATAGGACAAACATTAACATTAGAAAAAAAGACGCATTCATAGAAGAATTGCTGAGTTTTTTAAAAATATTATAGAAAATAAAAACCAAAGCCTAAGGGACTGCTTATCAGAATTAAACGCGTTAAAAAAGAAATACGATACTTGTGTAAACGAGAAACATTTTCAAGAGGGAATCCTAAGGACTTTAGAAGAAGAGAACGAACAGCTAAGGAAATTACTGAATGACAAGGGATTAACCGAAGAAGCATTAAATAGAACACTAGAAAAGGGATTTGCGCAGAAATCAAGGGAAGACTGTAGTTCTTTAGAAGGAGCGAACAGAAGAATCCAAGAATTAAAAGAGGAAAACAGATGGCTAAAACAAGAAATAGAATTAGCTAACGATCAGACGCTATACCATAAGGAAGCTACGCCTGCTATAGTCATTCCGAAGGGGTATAACTCCATTTCATACCCTACAATTGAGCAACCAGGGGCAGATCAAACCAATATGGGTATAGCAGAAATAGCCAAAATAACAAGCAGTATTGTTCCACTGTTTTCAGGACACAGTCACCAGATTTGAGAGGTGAGGTGTATAAATTTATACAGGCGTGTGAGTTAGCTGCAAGTGAAGTGACTCCAGCTAATAAAACAATTTACATTAATTGTATAAAACAAAGATTATACGGAGACGCTTACGATCTTGTAGGCACACAACGTTTTAACAGCCTGGAAGAATTATACCTGGTGATACGAAGGGCCTACCTACCAACAGTTTCATTAGACGTGACGTTGGCAGAACTTCAGAATTGTAGCCAACTGTACAATGAGGATATTCGGCAGTTCGCAATAGCATAAATACGAAAAAAGCGCAAGTGTTGCAGGTAATAAGAGATACATACAAGGGAGAAGGTGACAGCGCACTTGTATCTATGGCAGAAACATCAGCAAATATGGCGTTTAGAACAGAGTTAAAAGATGCAACCTTACGAATCCACATGCTAAGTGTCACAGGAAAAAGTATCGAGGAAATGGTAGAAATAGCAGTGAACACACTAGTCGAGATACAAAGAAGTAACTCCATACATCAACCAACAATTAATATGAATTCGGTAAAACCCAACATAAGACCTCCTGTACAAAATCGCGTGGAGTATAAAAGACCAGAAGAAAGGCAGAACGTCTCGAGAGCGCCACAGGAGAAAATAATTTGCTCATTCTGCAATAAACGTGGGCATACTAGAGAAAAGTGTTTGATTAGAGAAAACACGCCGTATTGCCAAAAGTGTCTAGAATATGGACACGAGACGAACTGGAGGTGTAGCAAAAAGGAAAGCCAAGGAAGTGGGGTAAATAAGAAATATCAAATGCCCCATACCCAGGATCAAGTACAATAAAACTGGAAAACAAACCGACCAAAACAAAACTGGCAACCAAACCAAGTACAACGTAATTGGCAACCCAACTAAGACCAACGGAATTGGCAGAAACAGACGTATGGAAAGCAGAAGCCGAATCCAGCGAACGGAATACAAAAGTCTCAATCTCAATGTGAATGGTGCAAAAAGGTAGGACACAATACACTCGAATGTTATGCAAAGAAGAGTTGGGAGAAGTCCCAAGGCAACAGTCCGGGAAACTGCAAAGGGCCCAGAATAGGCCAATAATCTGGGAACCCGAAAGTATTAGTAATTTAAGGCCAAATGAAGGAGTAGCAGTAATTCATACATCCCAACCGATTGTGGATACGTTACCAACTTTAACATATAAAGTGGTAACCGTAAGTCCGACATCAGAAGCGATTGTTGAAACGTTACAAACTTCAAAAGACTTAAAACTTAATATCAAGTTGAAGAAGACCAAGAATAATAAAAGAAACAACGTCACAGAGAAAAATCATACGTTTGGCGAAACAGTTGATTTAGAGATGCCAATTAAATTGAACGAGGAAAAACTAAATTTAAACCAGAGCGTAACTTGCTCAATGAATAAGTTAGAAAATAATAATAGAAATACAGAAACAGGAGTATCCAACTGCAGTCAAACCCAGTTAAATGACGTGTTCATCGAATTACCTTGCGTAGAGGCTATAAATGGAAAACTCATTTTACTGGTAGATACAGGAGCAGATACAAGCCTGATAAAGAAAAGTGCAATAAGAGATAACACGACAATAAAGAAGTCAAATAGGAAAGACTTAAGCGGAGCATTTGGAGGTTGTGTGACCACAGAAGGATCAAATACTATGTGTCATAAGGAGGTACAGTCCTTACGTTTAACGCTACACGTTGTGTCACTTAAACAAGGAGTACCAGCAGACGGCATATTAGGAAGAGATAACTTGTGGAACAACTCCATTATAAACACAATAGAAAAGATGTTAACACTCTTCAATGAAAGAAAAGAGGTTATTTTGGAATTACCGATAAAAACTATCGAGCAGATAGAAGAGGAAAGCAAACAACACTACATACCAGTTGATGCAAGAACAATTACGATAGTACCATTAAAACTTCGTACAAAATTTACGAATGTGGTAATCCATAAAGAAGAAATAGATCCAGGAATCTATATAGCGGACACATTAGTAAAGGTGAAAGATAACACAGTTTATGCTCCAATATTAAATACGAAGGAGTATGATTATGAAATAAATAGCGAATTTAAACCAAAATTCACAAATTTTGACGAGTACACAATACAAAGTACTGCAAAGTCAATAAATAGCATAGGCAAAATAGATGCCAAAGGAAGAATAAATAAATTGCTCAATGAAATTGAGTTAGATAAAGATTTGAATATGGAAGAAAAGAATTCAATAGAAGGAATAGTAAAATCTTTTCATGACATCTTCCTATTAGAAGGAGACAAACTTTTGTTGTATGTCGCGATCGCAATTTCCAGTCTAGCTTTCTATTTTGTATTTTTATAAGCCAAACCAGCAACCACCGCACTTTGCTTGGTAGCCAAAAAGCTCTAGTCAAGCTTTGGCGAGTCGAGTCAGCAACCAGAGCGTTTGCATTGGTATGGATCGTGGAAGCTAGCGCTTGGTAGCGAGTTTCCCAACCATAAAAATCATAGCTCTTTGCTGTGACCATAAAACGCTTGGTTTAAAGAAATAATAAAAATAATCCAAAACCCAACGCGGAAGAATTAAATTGGGAACGATTTAATTCTGCCGATATTGATATTTCGCAATACAAAAATTGCAAAAGAATGGAAATTGCGACACGCGCCAACACCGACCCACTTTGGTGCGGTCGACCAAGCCAGAGTGGAAACGAGAAAAAGATTCGAACGGCAGTCTTGAAAATATATCGAAACGACGAGGTCGTCTGCCGTCTACTCGCGTATAAAGCCGCGAGTTAGGATTAAAAAATTAGTTAAAGTGTAAATTAACTAAAATAAAAATTTAAGAATAGAATTAGTGTTCTGGTGAATAAAAGAGAATATAAAAAATAAAAATTCAAGGGAAATTGAATACTAAACAACAACAAGGAGTTTTACTGGTTGTCCCGAGGACAACTGAAGAAGAAGAAGAACACCCGTTAAGAAATATAACAAATTGGCGCAGCCGGTTTTTCGAGCCGAGGATCGCTCGAAGGAGGAAGTAAAAAGTAAGTAAAAATAAAATACAACATTTTGAATATATGTATATTAAGGAACTGAAGCAGTTAGGAAGTTATAGGTGACAGTGAAAAACAGTCACTTTATAAGAAAGCATATACAACATATATAGAAATAAAGTTGCCAGGAAATTGAAAAAAAAAAGTGAAATAATAAGTTCAGGAAAAATTGAAACAGTTTGTGACAAACAAATTGTGACAGTGAAAAACAATCACTTTATAAGAAAGCGTATACAACATATATAGAAATAAAGTTGCCAGGAAATTGAAAAAAAAAAAAGTGAAATAATAAGTTCAGGAAAAATTGAAACAGTGAAAGTAAAAAAGAAAAATTTAAAAATAAAAGTAGAGTCAAATAATAGGAAAAAGTGGAAAGGATATTAATAATACTAAAATATTATTATAGTATTATATAGAAATATTATTAAATCAACTATATTATTTTATATATATTATATACAACATAAAATAAGTTTCAGGTCCCAAAATCATCGGTTTTCATCAAAAGGATGCTAGCTTAATTGCACAGCAAACTTATCTGTCCAATAGCATTAGCTGGACAAAATCTTTGCTGAGGTCGACCCTTTTCACTCGGGAAGCCATTCTATAGGTTTAATAGTCATTTAGTAGATATGAGGACTAATTGGTTGAATACAAGAATTGGTCAAGTCAAAAATTAAAACTCACCTTAAATCAAATATAGCGGAATAAAGCAAGGAAAAATTTAAGGAAATCAAAGTGCGTTAAAAACTTAATGGAAAGTTAGGCCTAGGTCTAATAAGATAAAAAGTTTTAATTTAATTTTAAAACAAACAAATTTAAATTGAAGCAAATAAGGAATTTGTAATTGGCTAGGTTAAAACGAAATACAATTCAAATTAAATCAAAAAATTTAAAGAAAATATAACCAAAAAGGAAAAAAAAAAAAAACTTATAAATCGGAATTCAACCTAAATTAAATTAATCAAATTAAGGACGAATTTTGGTTTTTGTTAATTCAAGTTATTGGTTACTGTGAGACAAATTGGCTAAAATCATAATAATTTTGCTAACTTAAATAGATTCTATTTGAAGTGGAAAAGTTCAAATGATAAATTCCCCAAAATTGTTAAAACAGGAAACCAACCCAATACTAAAACAAAACGCGTAGAGTGTGAGTTTGCGTTGTATCGTTTTCGAGTGTGTCTTAGGCGTTTGAGTTCAAATTAAACACGTTAAACAAATTTTAACGACTAACTTGATTTCAAAGCCGCACATTTTTCGGGTGTGTCTTAGACTTTTGTCCTCAAATTTGTATCTGAATTCAAAATCGCACATTCCACTATATCTTATTTTAAAGCGTAAAACATTTTTAAAAATAAAAAACAAAACAGATTAAAATTCCCTTACTAATAAAAATGGAAATTTTAAAAAATTAACAGGGAAACGAAAATCGCTGAAAAACTTCATCAAACAAATGGAGTACATTCCACAAAACGTGACGGAAATTAAAGTGCAACCTCCGAAGTACATCCCATCGGAGATAAAGAGGCAGGGACCGGCGAGATTGACAATCGAGGAATACCGGAAGCGGCAGCAGATTCGAAAGGAAAAAAACGCTACCGCAATACCGCAGCCAGAAGAAAGAACAGAGCCAAAGCAGCGGCGCGGAGGCAAATTGGTCAAGGAAAGGAAGCGATTAGCTTATCTGAAGGCACTATTGACAGATGACGTAAACCCAATACCGTGGGACAGGACACACCAAGTTTGGGAAGAGGTTGATCAACTGGAGCAAAGTTTGAGAGAACGCAAACGGAAAGGAGTTAGGGGCAGGAAGATACAGCAAATTGACCAACAGAAAACTAAGAAAGGAAACCATAATAATCGTTCGTAAATTATTACAAAGTAACTTATTATACATTGTTAAAATTATACATATATCTAAAATTAGAGACCTTAAAATTAAAAATTTTGGCAACATTAATTAAAATAATACAAATAAAACTAATATGTCGAAACACGACCGAATAAAATAATTTTGCTTAAATGGTTACATTTAAAGGCCGAAGCTAAAAATACAATTGAAAATTTTAATGCTATTTTTGGCAAGTCAACACAAAATTTTTAGCTAGCTTATTGGAAACCACTTTAGGTAACAAAAACTAAAATATGTTTATATTTAAGTTGGATAAATAAAGAAAAGTCAAGAAACAAATTCGTTAGTTTTTATCAATGAGTTTATCATTTTATTCGAGTTCAAGTCGGAAATTTTTTTTTATATAATACGTCATACATTCGCAAATGGATGAAATATCAAAAAGGGTAATAATAGGAATTACATTAAATTAAAACATTAAAACGGAGTTATTTGGGTAAAGAGCTTAGAGACTTCATATCGTTTGAAGAATCGAAGCCAAGTTAGATTCGTTGTTTTAAATCGCAAGCAATTAACAAAGAAATAACTCGAACGAGCTGACCTAGTTAATTGTACGAAATCGAGATTGCAAACGTTGTAGTTTTGCTGGCCGCTTAAAAATAGAGGCAGGTCGTTGATTTCTTTCTGTGAGGCTTTAAATTACCTCAGCGCAGTCACGAAAACTTTGACGCTTCGCCATCTGCTTGAAACAGAGCTGAACAGCGAAGTCACGAAAATTTTGACGCTTTGTCTCTGCTTGAAACAAAGCAGCAGCGGACGTCAGCGTACAGACAAATAAACAGAGGTACGGCGAATGTTTACTGCACGCTCGGTAAACGAAGCGAGCAAGAATTCTAAGCCGGTTAAGGAAGTTGAATCTTCATAATAAAAATTTTAATTATCTCTCATTAAAAAATTATTATCTCATACTATGACTAGTATAAAAAGTTAAACGTTTAAGAAAACGATGGAACGGTAATTCACGGCGCTAAGTAGCCGTTTTCAAATACACTAATTTTAAATGCAACAATTAACTTTAGACATTTAAGAATTGTGAAAACATTCGGGCAAGGGGCAAATGCTTTAAATAGAAAAGCCGGACGCATAAATAGAGTAAAAACCATTAAGGGACATGACTGTCTTTAATTAATGGCCGAGTCATTGCAGGAACAAGCTTACATAGAATTAGAGAGAGCCCATAAAGAACTGAAACGCCAGTTAAGCGAATTTATATCCAGGATTTGGGCGACTTTAAAAGAGACAGTAGGCAACAAGGAAAACTTAGAATTGATAAAGTCTAGAGTAGGGGACCTAAAAGACCATACGAGTGTAGAAAAAGCAGACGCAATAGTAGAGGAATTACTTAAATTCCTAAACCAGATAATAGAGAATAAGACAGAAGATTCAAAGACATGGGAATTAGAGTTTAACGCGTTAAGAAATAGATATGACAATTATTTAGTAAATAAAGAGTTTCAGGAAGACTTACTCGCGAACGTAGAGCGAGAGAACGAAAAACTAAGGGAATTTTTAACAAAAAAAGGGATAACCGAGGAAACGTTGAATAGAACCTTAGACCAGGGATTTACACAGAAATCAAGGGAAGACTGCAGTTCTTTAGAAGAAGCGCACAAAAGAATCCAAGAATTGAAAGAGGAAAACAGACGGCTACAGCAAGAAATAGAATTAGCTAACGATCAGACGCTTTATCATAAGGAAGCTACTCCGTCGCAGTTATTGCGGAAGATTACAACGGAAGGTCATTTAAACAAATTAGGACGACAGATAACATACATAAAATGGGTATAGGTGAGATAGCCAAGATTACAAATAGGCTGGTACCGCTCTTTTCGGGAACGCAGTCACCAGATTTACGCGGTGAAGTGTACAAATTCATACAGGGGTGCGAATTAGCCACAAGGGAGGTAGGTGCAGACAACAGTCAGGACTACATAGACTGCATTAAGCAGAGATTACACGGGGATGCGTATGATTTAGTGAGGTCACAACGATTCAATAGTCTCGAGGAATTCTACCTCACAATAAAAAGGGCATATTTGCCTAAGGTAACCTTAGACTCAGTGATAATAGGCATCCAAAATTGTAGACAGTTACTGAATGAAGATATTCGACAGTTTGCGAGACGCCTAAACGCCCTTCGAACACAGGCAAGGGAGATAGTTCGAAATGAATATAACGGAGACGGAGATAAGGCACTATTAAGTATGGTGGAAGGGGCCGTAGAGAAATCATTTAAAACAGGATTAAAAGACGCCGCGTTGAGAATTTATATGCTCAACGTGACGAAGAAAAATATTGAACAAATGGTAGAATTAGCGGTGGAGGCACTAGAAAACATACAAAGCAGTAGCTCCCTCCAAACAGACCACCTAAATATTAACACGAATGCGCCGCTTCTTGCCACCAGGCCGTGTAACCTGCAAGAGCGAATTCGACAGGAAAATCGTGGCAGAGCTGCAGGAGAAAAAATAAACAGGCAACCAACAAGAATACAAAATCCTTCACAAGGAGCGACAGAGAGAATAATCTGCTCTTTTTGCAACAAGCGAGGTCATACTAGGGATGATTGCTTAACTCGCAAAAACACGCCATATTGTCAGAAGTGTTTAAAATATGAACACGAGACAAATTGGAGGTGTGGCAACCAGGTCAACAACAACAGCGGCTACAGCAACAAAATTCAAGGGACTAACAACCAAAGTCAGGGAAATCAGCAATGGAACCGACCTCATCAGAATTGGCAGTCAAACCAAGTCCAACAAAACTGGCAGACAAACCGACCACAGCAGAGTTGGCCTCAAAACCTATTCCAGCAGAACGGGAACCAAAAACGGGCAATGAACTCTAACCCAAATACACTTAACGGGATACAGAGGAATCCGCCAAACAGAACAAACCAAACGCTATGTCATTGGTGTAATAGACCAGGACATATAATAAAAAATTGCGAGGCAAAAAAGAATTGGGAATCGTTACAAAGTAATAGTCCGGGAAACTGCCAGGGGCCCAGAATAGGCCAATAATCTGGGGACCCAAAAATATTAGTAACTTAAGGCCAAATGAAGGAGTAGCAGTAATTCATACATCCGAACCGGTTGTGGATACGTTACCAACTTTAAAAAATAAAGTGGTAACCGTAAGTCCGACATCGGAAGCGATTGTTGAAACGTTACCAACTTCAAGAGACTTAAAAATTAATATCAAGTTAAAAGGGACTGATAATAATAAGAAAAACAACGTAACAGAGAGAAATCATACGTTTGGAGAAACAGTTGAATTAGGGATGCCATTTAAGTTGAAAGATAGAAACCAAAGTTTAAATACACAGATACCGTGCTCAATGAATAAGCTAGCAATTAAAAATGAAAACGTAGACACAGGGGTATCTAACTGCACTCAAACCAAGCTAAATGACGTGTTCATCGAATTACCTTGCGAAGAGGCTATAAATGGAAAACTCATTTTACTGGTAGATACAGGGGCAGATACAAGCCTGATAAAGAAGTGTGCGATAAAAGATAGCACAATAATAGACAAGTCGAATAGGAAAGACTTAAGCGGAGCATTTGGAGGTTGTGTGACCACAGAAGGATCAACAACTATATGTCATAATGAGGTACAGTCCTTACGTTTAACGCTACACGTTGTGTCACTTAAACAAGGAGTACCGGCAGACGGCATATTACGAAGAGATAATTTGTGGAACAACTCCATTATAAATACAATGGAAAAGATTGTAGCACTCTTCAATGAAAAGAAAGAGGTTATTTTAGAATTCCCGATAAAAACTATCGAGCAGATAGAGGAGGAAAGCAAACAACAGTACATACCAGTTGATGCAAGAACAATTACGATAGTACAATTAAAACTACGTACAAAATTTAAGAATGTGGTAATTCAGAAAGAAGAAATAGATCCAGGAATCTACATAGGAGATACATTAGTAAATGTAAAGGATCACACAGTTTATGCTCCCATATTAAACACGACAGGATACGATTACGAAATAGATAGCGAATTTAAACCAAAATTCACAAATCTCGACGAGTACACAATACAAAGTACTAAGTCAATTAATAGTATAGGCAAGATAGATGCCAAAAGAAGAATAAACGAGTTACTCAATGAAATTGAGTTAGATGAAAATTTAAATACGGAAGAAAAGAATTCAATAGAGGAAATAGTAAAATCTTTTCATGACGTCTTCCTGTTAGAAGGAGACGAACTTTCGTTTACAAGCGTATTAAAACACGAAATTCCAACAGGCGCAGATCAGCCGCCAATAAATAGAAAACAGTACAGGTTACCACAGATACATAGGGAAGAAATAAACAAACAAGTAAACAAACTTTTAGATGATGGCATAATCGAACATAGCACATCACCGTGGAACTCACCGTTACTTCTAGTGCCCAAGAAGAGCGGCAAGGACGGGGAGAAAAAATGGAGACTGGTGATAGATTACAGAAAATTAAACGAAGCTACGATTAAACAAGTTTTTCCAATTCCACGTATTTACGAAATTTTAGAGCAATTAGGCCATAGCAGATATTTTACAACGCTAGATTTGGCAAGCGGATATCACCAAGTTCTAGTCGATGGCAGGTACAAGGAAAAGACAGCATTCAGTACAGGACTAGGACACTTCGAATTCAATCGAATGCCATTTGGGCTAACAGGTGCCCCAGCAACATTTCAGAGGATAATGAATCATATCCTAACAGGTCTACAGGGAATAGACTGTTTTGTTTATTTAGATGACATAGTTATCTACGGTAGGAATTTGAAACAACACGAACAAAGGTTATGTTCAGTATTACAGAAATTACGTGAACATAATCTAAAACTTAATACGGGAAAATGCAGATTTCTAAGAAGAGAAATTGTTTATTTAGGACATAAATGCACAGATCAGGGCGCACTCCCTGACCCCAGCAAAATGGAATGCGTTAAGAGCATTCCGCCGCCTAAAAATAGAAAGGAGGTGCAGGCATATTTAGGACTAGTAAACTATTATAGAAAATTCATTCCGGGTACAGCAAAGATAGCTCTTCCTATTAATAAACTACTAAGGAAAGTCGCTAAGTTCAATTGGACGCAAGAATGCCAGACAGCGTTCGAAGCATTGAAGAAGGCAATAATAACACCACCGGTTTTGGCATATCCGGATTTCGGAAAAGAATTTATACTAACGACTGATGCAAGTAACGAAGCGGTAGGCGCAGTACTTTCTCAGGGAAAAATAGGCGAAGATAGGCCAATAGCTTTCGCTAGCAGAGCCTTGAATGACGCCGAAAAGCGGTATTCGACTATAGAAAAGGAGTTCTTAGCCATTGTCTGGGCAACAAAAAATTTTAGAGCGTATCTGTTAGGAAGACCATTCAAAATAGTGACAGACCATCAACCGTTAAAAGGAATAGCAAACATAAAGGACCAGACGTCAAGACTGGCAAGGTTCAGGCATAAATTATCAGAATACGACTTCGAAATCCTATATAAGCCAGGAAAGAAGAACTTAAACGCAGACGCGTTGATTAGAATTCCTCAAAGTCGTAATGTAGTAACAGCAGTCCAGACCCGCGCTAGAACGAAAGAAATAGAAATAAAGGACCAAGGAAATATTGATAAAACATGAACATGTCCGACGCCTGTAGAACCTGACACTCCGGGCATAACACAAAACGAAAACACCATTTTATTAGAAAATCCAAAACAAATAGAGACTGTTATCAAAGATTTTCATAATACACCATTAGGAGGTCACCAGGGAGCAGTGAAAACTTACCTAAGAATCAGGCAATAATATAGGTGGCCAGGAATGCAAAGGCAGATAAAAGATTATGTAAAAACCTGTCCAAGGTGCCAAGCGAATAAAAGTTCAAGATTAACAAAAATGCCCATGGTGTTAACGGATACACCAATGCGGCCATTTGACAAAGTATACATGGACATAGTAGGTATTCTACCAGAAACTGTGTCTGGCAATAAGTACATATTAACGTTTCAAGATGACTTTTCGAAATTTATGGCATGTACAGCTATCCCAGACGCGGAAGCAAGTACTGTCGCCAGGGCTTTTTATGACGAAGTAATCACGCGTTACGGAATTCTAATTACCGATAATGGAACTAATTTCATTTCGAAATTGTTCTCGGACACATGCAAATTGTTAGGCATTAAAAAATTACACATAACGCCTTATCATCCACAAGCGAATGGCTCATTAGAAAGAAGCCACCGACCTTTAGCGGAATATTTGCGTAGTTTTGCTAAAGAAGACGGGTCGAATTGGGATCAATGGTTAACTGCAGCTATGCATGTTCATAACCAAACACCCCACATTACGACTAAGCAAACACCTTTCCGCACTTTATTCGGATTCGATACGGAGATGCCGACTAACTTAAAAAGAAAGTGTAGTCCGGTATATAATGCCGAAGATCTGAATAAAGTTTTGAAATTCCAAGTTCAAAGAGCTCACGAAATAGTGAGGAAAAACCAGGAAATGGCTAAACAAGTAGCCAAAAATCATTATGATAATAAGTTAAATTCAGTAGAATTTAAGGTAGGAGATAAGGTATTAATTAAGAATCAGACTAGGAAAAATAAGTTTTCACCAATATGGATAGGACCATATGAGGTAGCAAAGATTAAAACTCCAATTACGACAGTTTTAAAAATTAAGGGAAGGGAAAAACCTTTCCATAATGACTTACTTAAGTTATATAATAGCAACTAAATAGGAAAATAGGACTAACTAGATAAATACATGGGAACCCATCAGAATAACTTAAACTGGGAAAATAGGGTTAGGAGACAGTAAATTAAGTTATTTACAATAATAACGTTATTAGGAGTAGGACAAAGTAAATGAATATAGAATATGATAGAATAAATAGATAGGAATAATAAACTATAAGTAAGATAGGGATAAAATATGACAGGAACAACAGAATGTAATAAAACTAACAGATAATTTTTTTTTGCAAAAATAGAGTAAATACCGCTCACATTCCGTCATAGGAACGAATAAGAAAAATGAAAGGACTACTGATATTACTGGTCGTGCACTGGGTCACCGCGGCACCGGTAGTCTTTGAGGATATACCTCCAACCCCTATATTCTTCGAATCGATAGGAGAGGCGCTATTCTATAACAGCGACTGGACACTGTTTACACGGTTCGAACCCTTTGATTACGCGTCATTGGTAGACAAGTTGGAAGCGTATACAGCAGAGCTCAAGGGGACATGCAACAATATAAACAAGGATTTATTACTGGCCAACTTCAAGAACATATGCGGAGCAATTGATGGTACCATGAAAATAGTACTGACCAGATTAAGGGAAAACGAGCAGATGATAAACGCCGCAATTTCTAGAAGGAGAACCAAACGAGCGCTGAATTTCGTAGGGGAAGCACTAAACTGGGCGTTTGGCGTAATGGACCAAAAGGATGCAAACCAGGTTTATCAACAATTGCACGAGCGAGACGTATCGCAGCACACCCATTACAATCTAATGGAAAAACAGGTGACGGTGATGGAAGCGAGTTACAAAGCACTAGCAAAACCAATAACAGCCGCAGTTGGGAGAATTAACGCACTCCAAGGGGAACTGAACACCACCGTGGAAGAACAGAACAAGGTTAACGACATGGCGAGAAAGGAGCTGGGAAACATTGAGTTGGGACTGAGAATGGTACAAGTACAGTCAGCCGTAGAAGCAAGCCTCATTGAGATACAGGGGCAACAGCTCATAGAAATGGCGAGAATAGACGATCTCTACAGCGGGAAGCTGCATCCAGCGGTAATAAGCGACGAGAAACTGAGAGAGGCAGCAAAAACCTTGGACTTGACGAACAAAGCGATGTGGATACTAGAAGATAATCTCGACATCCACCAAATAGCGACGGTCAAAGCATTTAGGGGCGCACAAGGCCTCGTAGTAGCCGTAAAAATTCCGTTACCCGAAGAGGAGCGATTTAACGTGCTAAAAGCGTACCCGATTCCGATTTTTCTAGATGATAAGTGGGATATAACTACGCAGGTAACTTATGATTACTTAGCGGAATCAAAGATGCAGTGGAAATTCATTGGAATGTCGCAGAGTAATCTCAAGGAGTGCCATTCCATACTAGTGAGAGTATGCAAGACGCAAGGAAAGTCTCTAACAGGGAACAGTGACGTGTGTGAGATAACGCTACTGCATCATAATAATTTGAACAAGGAAGTCTGCAAGCAAGTTAACAGATAATATAGAGGTAAAAGACATAATATCAGCAGGAGGCAAAATGATGGAAGAGTTGAAGAGGGAAATAACGCAGGAACGCAATATCAATCACTTAAGTAACAAACAAACAGTGTTTGAAACTACGGGTGTCATTGGAACAGGAACACTCCTGACTTTGATAGGGGCGGCGGTAATACTACGTTGGTATAGAAGCAGGAAGAACCACGTAAGAAATAACCGCAGTATACCAGAGCAAAGATTTGCAACACCAATACAGTCAATATCACTGCCAATACAACAAGTAAGCATACCGCCGTTTGATCCCCCAAAACCACCAAAACAAGTAGCTAAAGACATAAAGCATGTTAGCATTTATGAGCAACCCATCGAAGCGCATATCTTCGGGGCGCACGTATGAAAGCGAGAACGAAGTTAAGGACCGAAAATCCAAGGACAATTTAAAATCTACAATAAAAAGACGAATACATTGTACCTTTTGCTTAAATAAATAAATAGTTGTAGTATGAATTAAAATATTTTTTTGAATTTATTGTGGAAACGTAGGAACATAATGAAGGAAAATTATAATAGGTAAACATTCAAGTCAAGTCATTCAGGTCAAACATTCAAGGTTGTAATTCAATACGATTTAAACAGCTTCAATGTAAACATAAGATTATGACAAAGACCACGAAACTTGACCAAAAGTTCTCATACATTGGATTACTATTAATGACTACGAATAAATTTGATTTAAAGTACACAAAATTCAAATTACACAAAATTTGTAAAATTCAAAACATTAATAAAAAGATAAAAAATTATTCCAAAGTCCAATGTCCAAAATATAAAATATTTTTATCCAACCTACATAAATTTCGAAACCAGGGAGAAAAACACTGCTCTGTTTCAAATAAAGTAGCATACACAAAAACAATGATAACAATTTTTTTTAGCTGGATACCAACAAATACAACAGACAAAACAAAAAAAAAAAAAAAAAAGAGAAGAGAGAAAAGCAATATTGATAACACAATAACATAAATACAAACAAAAGAAAAAACGTTTCATCTAGTGCACCATCTCCAAGTAGGGCCTACTTCCGATTCCTTTAAGTAAACATAAATACATTTCATATAGAAGTCAACGGCCGATCGCCCAGCATTGTTTCAACCAAACCAACAACCAATAAATAAACACTTGTTGCGGGACAATTATCTTTTATTAATCAAATTATGTCTTTTTTTTTTTTCTTTACAATAAACACAAAAAACTTTTAATTAACAACAAGAACGCCCACTATCCTCCTAAAACAGCATATGGAGACACGGCAACAAAGCCGGGATCTCGGGGTCAGCTCTACGCAGAGCACGAAAGATGTCAATCAGCACCTGCAACCCCCTACGGGTAGGGTGCTCCTCAAATTCTTGTTGTAGTTTGACCACATATCCGACCAGAAGCTCCAAGTCCCAACGCCTGGCAGCAACGTCCTCGAGCCAGGAAGTAATGTAGAATCCCAAGGGAAAAATTGTAGTGACAGATAGGATACATTTCGACGTCTTTGAATAACGAATTGATTAAAGTAAAGTAAACTAAACTCGCGGAACGTTGCACGGACATTGAATGAATAATTAGAGTCAAAGAGAACTTCACGAATTTATACAACATTCTTACTAACAAAAAAAAAAAAAAAAAAAAAAAAACGCAATATTCGCCAAAACATCCGCAGGAAATGCAAAACCGCAGATATTAACAAATTACTCTCTACATAAAATAAGTATGCTAACATACACGGTCAGGTCGTTAGGTCTCGTCTAGATCATTTCGATTTAAATCAATTAAAACAGAAACCGAGGTACACAAACTTCAAATTAAAAGCCGGTAATTGTTAAATAACTGTTACGGTTATTCACAGGTTACTACCACTACATTTGCAATTATTATATTAATAAATGCACATGTAAAGATATGCCTGAAGACTTAGTTCATGCATAAAACACACACGCACATCCTTTATACGAACAAATTCGCAAACATGAAGAAATTAAAAGGAAGACATAAATGACAACTAGTAATAACACTAATTTAAAATTAGAAAATTCCTATTGAAAACAAAAAAAAAAAAAACCTCTTGGTTTCCATTATTGATAATTTCTGTTCAATCACTAATTAAATGTAGGGCATAGACAAACATATGTCAAAATAAGAATATTAATTAACGCAAGCAATGCAATACTGCAGAAAAAAAAAAAAAAAGTTGAACAACTGAACACGAGCAGAATGCAGTGTCAGTTTTAAAACGGCTAATGAAAAAAAAAAAAAAAAAAAAAGAGAGTAAGAAAAAGAATAAAACACCAAAGGTGAATAACTTTAAAATAATCAAGAGAAAAGGAAAAATAAAATACACCAACAATAAAAACATTGTTATAAATATACATACATGTATACAACTTTTTAAAGCACATTGAAATACTAATGTACACATATACATATGTAAAATTACTTTAATTAAATTGTAATTTAAAATAGAATATTTCCATTTAATCACAAAAGAAGAAAAAGATAACTAATATTAATAATGAAAAAAAGGCTTAAGACAAACAAAAAATTTTTTCTTTATAACTTTTAAAAGAGAAGAATACGTAATAATAAGAACAATATCAAAATATATATAATATCTTAAGTAAAATACTGGTACACATTTTTATTGAGAAAGAAAAGAATCGAATGTAATATTTATAGCAAACAAAAAAAAAAAAAAAAAAAAAAAAACCGTAACAAACTCTATTCAACTAGAATAACATAAACATTTATATTGCAGTATAATAAAGATAAAATATTCCGAATTAAACTTAAAATAATACACGTCACAAAAATCATTGCATCTCAATATAAATAGCAAAATTTCTATTGTTAGTTATAAAATTGATAGTTAAATGTAATAATGTATGTATACTAAATAAGGTTCCAGCATGCAGAGAAACCGGCACGAACGTCGATGTACACCCACTACAACATACGAGACGTAGTCATACTACAACCACACCACAACAGGGCGACGAAAAAGCGCCCAAACAACTCGAGGAGGAAAGGGTAGCTGTAACAAACAGCTGATCAGCGTAGCGTTGCAACAAGCATTCGACAACAAAATACGAAGTTACCTTCAAAGAGGTCCTACAGCAGCAACCACGATAAGATAGCTAGATGGTAATCCCGTGAAGAAAGTTAACAATCATGATCGCTATAAGCAAATTCATCAGCGGATATAACTCAGTTTCCGCTCAGCAGCGAGATCATAGTCAAAAATGATCGCTAAAAGCCAACAATTTAAGAAAACATAAGTTATCGCATCATCAGGTGGCAGCGATGGTGATAAACCACGCAAACGAAACGAATAGCAGTAAAAGGTTAGCCAGTTCAATCTACTGCGACCTATTCATCTGTAATACCTATTACAGCAACAACAGTTACAAAAGTAAAATTTTTGAGTTGTAGCATCAGCGGTCAGCTTATGTACAAATGCCAATTTTGCAAAATCTGAACCATCAAAAGCTCAAACAAACAACTATTGATCCACAATTGGGATCAGCCGATTCTACCAACAACATTACTACAACAACTACAACTAAGTCAGCTACCCAGCAGCAGCATTCCTACATAACACTAGAGAAGAAGATATTGATACAACGGGGTCTACATCAAGAGTAGCAGCAACGCCGAATTCTACATCAAGAGTAGCAGCAACGCCGAATTCTACATCAAGAGTAGCAGCAACGCCGAATTCTACATCAAGAGTAGCAGCAACGCCGAATTCTACATCAAGAGTAGCAGCATCGCCGAAGTCTACATCAAGAGTAGCAGCAACGCCGAATTCTACATCAAGAGTAGCAGCAACGCCGAATTCTACATCAACAGTAGCATTAACGTCGACATCAATATTTATATCAACGTCGACGGCATCAGTAAATACATATTTAAGAATTAGGCAACAATATAGATGGCCAGGAATGCAAAAACAAATCAAGGATTATGTAAAAAACTGTCATGAAAAAAAACTAAATGCCAAGCTAACAAAAGCTCAAAATTGACAAAAATGCCCATGGTGCTAACGGATACACCAATGCGGCCATTCGACAAAGTTTACATGGACATAGTAGTATTCTACCAGAAACTGTGTCCGGAAACAAATATATTTTAACGTTCCAAGACGGTTTTTCAAAGTTTATGGCATGTACAGCTATCCCGGACGCGGAAGCAAGTACGGTTGCCAGGGCTTTCTACGACGAAATTATTACGCGTTACGGAATTCCTAGAATTCTAATTACAGATAACGGAACTAATTTCATTTCGAAATTGTTCTCGGATACTTGTAAATTGTTAGGTATTAAAAAAATTACACATAACACCATACCATAGGCAAGCTAATGGCTCATTAGAAAGAAGCCACAGACCTTTAGCGGAATATTTACGTAGCTTTGCTAAAGAAGACGGGTCGAATTGGGATCAATGGTTAACTGCAGCTATGCATGTTCATAACCACACACCCCACATTACGACGAAGCAAACGCCATTCTGTACTTTATTTGGATTCGATACAGAAATGCCGACTAACTTAAAACGGAATTGTAGTCCGGTATATAATGCCGAAGATCCAAATAAAGTTCTAAAATTCCAAATACAAAGGGCTAACGAAATCGTGAGAAAGAATCAGGATTTAGCAAAAGAGATAGCTAAAAGGCAGTACGACAGCAAACTAAATTTAGTAGAATTTAAAGTAGGAGATAGTGTATTAATTAAGAATCAAACTAGGAAAAATAAGTTTTCTCCCATATGGATAGGACCATATAAAGTAGTAGGAATTAAAAGTCCAATTACTACAGTTTTAAATATTAAGGGAAGGGAAAAGCCATTCCACAGTAACTTACTCAAGTTATGTAATAGCAATTAACAGGAAAATAGGATTAACTAGACAATGACATAGGAATCCGTCAGAATCACTTAACTAAGAAAATAGGGTTAGGAGAACATTAAGTTAATCAGAATAGTCACCTTATTAGGAGTAGGATATAATAAATTAATATAGAATAGGGTTGATAGCATATATTATAGGATAGTATGAAATTAAAATTTTTAAGTTTATTACTAAGAATTTTAAATTTTAAAGACGTTAAATTTAACGTCTTACGTTTGAATAACGAATGAAATTCATCAAATTTCATAATGAAAAATTCAACAAAGAAATAAAAAGAAAATCAGAATAGCGTTTCAATAAGCAATAACTTGTTTATTTAAGCGCATAAATATAAGAAAAGAAAACTCATAATAAAGCAAATTCATAGTTAATATTTGAGTCATTTTTTTTTTTAAATTTTTAAGTGAAATGTTCAGGTTGAATTAATTTTAATTGGTAATATACGGTATATAAAAAGTAGCTGTGTCGTTTTAAAAACACAGCCAATATAACTTTGCATTTGCAATTATTATATTAATAAATGAACATGTAAACATGTGCCTGAAGAGTTAGTTCATGCATATTACATACACACTCACACTATATACATATACGCACATACATGTATGTCGTTAGACATTAAGAGATTTACATAAGATCATGAAATTTAGAGACAAGATAAGGGACATGCCATAGAAGACATTACACTTATCAAAAGTAATGAAAGATAATATAATGGGAAACAAAATATATATACTGTAAATAGGTCAATTGAATTAGCTAAATGAAAAATAAGCGAGCAACGCAAGCACTGAAATAAAGGAGGTGTAGGAGTAGAACAACTGAACGCGAGCACAATGCAGCGTCAGATAAAACAACAAAAAATTATAATGAATAAGAACAAAAATAGTCTGAACAATAAGTAAAAAAAGTAAGAGAAAAAGAATTGTATTGTAAATATATACATAAATACGTGCACATATGAGAATATAAAGAAACTACTTAAAGTACACATAATAATTTTAAAAGTTAATTTAATTGTAATTTAGAAACAAAATATGTTAAACAGAAAATATGTTAAAAAAATATGTTAGAAGTTAATTTAATTGTAAGGTTGAAATAAAATATGTACAGTTAAAACCGAAATTAATGAAAATAAGATGGAAATAAGAAAATTAAAAGGGAAAGACATATAATGATAATAAAAATAGATAAAGAAATTGATATAAAACCCTAAATATTAAAGTAGAAAGGGAATATACTATTAAGGGAATAAAATACTTGTAAAGGAAAAAAAAAATCTTTTTACTATTCAAAGATAATATTCATAGTCAATAGCCTAACAAATTACATTCAACTAAAATAACGTCGATATTTGCAGTAAGAATTAAAATTTGTATTGAATTGAATAGATTACTAGAAATTATGTAATAAAATTTGATAAAGATAATTTATTTCTAATTAAAATTAAAATAATATACGTCTCAAAAAAATGATTTAAATCTTACTAATTGTAGACAAATAAAACTAGATAAAACTAGCATAAAACTAGATTGGAAAAAGAAATATATGTATATAAAATTAAATAGTTAAACATAATAACGTATATACAAGAAGAATTCAGCATGCAGAGAATCTGTCCGGAGTGCCGATGTACACCCATCACGACAGCAAAAGTACAACAACACAACACTTGACACCAGGGCGACGAATAGCACCCAGCCAACTCGAAGGGGGAAGGGTAGCAGCACATTATATATATTAGCTGCAACAGCTGATCATTTTAGCGATAGCAACCATGGCAACCATCACAAACAAAAATAGGATCGAAAGCATCAAAGGGGGCTAACAGCATCAATAGCTGAAACGGTAAACTACTGCAGGATAGTAGGTGGTACATACAAAGTACCGCAAAGAAAGTTAGCAATTCATCGGCGGATACAACTCAGTTGTCGCTCAGCAGTGAAATCATAGTCAATCATGATTGCTTGAAGCCAACAATTTAAGACGACATAAGTTGATGCATCATAGAGTGGCGGCGACGGTGACGAACGTAAAGCAGTCACAGGTTTACCAGCCCAATCCACTGCGGCCCATTCATCTTACAAAAACAGCAGCCACAGAAGTATGAAGTGGGAAATACATAAATTAGCAGCGATGTAAGAAATGCGACGCAACTCGCTTGCGTACTCTACAAGGAAAAAAAAAAAAAAAAATCGGGCGAGAATCGCGCCTTCAACCCCATGCGACGAACAACAACATGTGATGAACAATTGACACAGGAAATGAACAGCGGCTGTTTCAACCGCAGCAACTATAATACAACTACCCAGCAGCAGCATTTCGCACAACAAGTCGAGAAAGAAGACATTAAAACAGCGGGGTGTACGTCAACTTTATATTCATTAATAAATCGTTTTTACTATTAAATTTCGAGCCTTTTCCTTATTCGGTTTAAAGTCGGTCACATCTTTGGTCACATCTTTAATCTTTGGTCACATCTTTATTTCGCAATTGAAATTTCGCCGAATTCATGGAACGCACGCCGCCGAGGAGAAGCCCTCGCCTTAACGCCATGACAACGGATGAAGCAGTTGTGACCACTGCCTCCTCCGCATCTTCAGCCATCGATGTCGCCACTGCCAGCACAGTGACTTTGGACGCACCCGATCCGAAGTAACCACCAAGCGCTAAACCATTGCCAGCCGATACGTCAATTCTTAGCGCTATACTTGAGAAAATGAAGCAAATGGACGAAGAGTTGCGCTCCATACGCACACGGATGAATGATGGGAACCAACGAAGCCAAGTTGGGCATAATTCACCCAATCATTTATTGAACAATTCAGTGGACAACGGTACAGTGCAAATGCCGCTATCGTCAACCGTCGCTAGACTGACACCATCAGTACCATCATTTGTCTCACTCTCTCCCATAATGCAATGTACAACATCTCGTGTGACGCCAACTGCCGTCGTCACTTCGGCTTCAGAAAGCTCAGCGTACCCTGCCGGCGCTGCCACCGCCAGTTCGTGTTATGTTGAACGATCAACATTTCCTGCCGACGCTGCCAACGTCAATTTGCCCTTTGTTGAACGCTCAACGTTTACTGCCGACGCTGCCAACGTCAATTTGCCTTTTGTTGAACGCTCAGCGTTCCCTGCCGGCGCTGCCAACGCCACTTCGTGTCATGGGGCAGGCTCAACGTTTACTGCCGACGCTGCCAACGTCAATTTGCCTTTTGTTGAACGCTCAGCGTTCAATTCCGGCGCTCCCAACGCCACTTCGTGTCATGGGGCAGGCTCAACGTTTCCTGTCGACGCTGCCAACGTCAATTTGCCCTTTGTTGAGCGCTCAACGTTTACTGCCGACGCTGCCAACGTTAATTTGCCCTTTGTTGAACGCTCAACGTTTCCTGTCGGCGCTGCCACCGCCACCTCGCACCATCATGAACGCTCAGCGTTCTCTGCCGGCGCTGCCACCGCCACCTCGCACCATCATGAACGCTCAGCGTTCTCTGCCGGCGCTGCCACCGCCACCTCGCACCATCATGAACGCTCAGCGTTCTCTGCCGTTCATCATCATGAACGCTCAGCATTTCCCACCACCGTTACAGTAGCTTCGCCTTTATTTGAAGCCGTTTCGTCGCCATATGCACATTATGCAAATATTCACCACGCCAATAATGCAGGTCCACGGAAGGTACAAGATCTGCCTGTATTTTTTGGGGAAGCTGAAGACTGGCCCATCTTCTCAACAGCCTACGAACAGTCAACAGCTCAATATAATTATACAAACTTAGAGAATTGCCAGAGACTGCAAAAATGCTTAAAGGGCGAAGCCAGAGAAACGGTGCTGTCATTATTGATCCACCCAAGCAACGTGACAGCCGTGATGGACCAATTGCGCTTTCGCTACGGTCGGCCAGAGCTCTTGGTACGTAGCCAGTTACGTAAGATAAAAGAAATAGTTCCAGTCACAGAATCAGCCGTTGACCAATTGATTCCCTTTTCCGTAAAGGTGAGAAACCTATCTGTGTTTCTGCAATCCATAAACGGGCAACAGCACTTGTCAAACCCCACTCTCTTAGACGAATTAATAAATAAGCTCCCTATGAGCAAGAGAATTGAGTGGGCGAGACGTGCGGTTACAATTTTGCCATACGCCACGATTAGTGACTTTAGTGAATGGTTATCTGAAATGGCAAATTTAATTAGTTCGGTACAAGTCAATTGCAATGTACCCCAAAATAAAAAGCGAGTTGTTTTACATGCTGCCGAGAACGTATACTCGAACGCGCGCAAATGTGTTGTTTGTGAAGGCGCACATGATATAATTAAATGCAAGCAATTTTCAGATTTTGACATCATCAAAAGATGGCAGGAAGTGAAACAGAAACGACTTTGCTTCGCATGCCTACAGACAGGTCATTCGCTACGTAATTGCCGTCGCCGAAAGCCTTGTAACAAGGAAGAATGCCAAAAAAGGCACCACTTTTTGTTGCATGAAACCAAATCGCAAGACGCCCCGAATGAGCCTAAGTCACTGCCGTCACAACAACAAAACATGGAGCTTCTGCACATTTCTCACAGCCAGGAGAAGGAAAACAAGACGACTGGAAGAACAACCTTAAGTTGTACCAAGACTATAAAAGGAAACATTTTGCTTCGCGTACTGCCAGTGACACTATATGGTCCGAATAGGAAAGTCGAGACCTATGCTCTTTTTGACGACAGTTTAACCGTAACCATGATCAATAACAGCCTTTTGGAGAAATTGGGAATATCTGGACGGAAAGGCCCTTTGGATATTCAGTGGTTTGGAGGAAAGACAGCCAGTGAGCCAGCCACTATCGTAAATCTGCACATTAGTGGTGCTGGAGCCAAACGAAAGCATGAATTGACAAATGTATATGGAATATCCAATTTGAGACTACCAATGCAGAGTGTTGATAAATTCAGTGTTAAAGCGGATCAACACGGTGAAATACCTATAATGCCATACTCGAACGTCACACCACAGCTGCTGATAGGCTTAAACCATTGCCACCTCGGTATACCCACCTACTCATTTACTTTAGAGAAAGGTGGACCATATGCTGCCAGGACTGAATTAGGCTGGGTCGTGTTCGGGCCGAGTAACGAAAACAAATTTACGCCCTCGTGCCTGATGATAAACAGTTATGAAAACGATCTACATGAGTTAGTTGCTGACTACTTTACCACCGACAGTTTCGGAGTGCGGCCGGCCCCAGCAATAGAAAGCGAAATTGATAAACGTTCACGAGAACTACTTGCAGCCACGACTGTAAAAATAGATGGAAGATTCCAAGTCGGCCTGCTTTGGAAACATGATAATATTAAGCTCGCAGACAGTTTCAAAATGGCAAAGCAGCGGTTGTTGGGAATCGAGCGCAAAATGCAAAAAAATGAGGAATTTGCAGAATCTTACAAGTCAACAATAAATGCGTACGTAGAGAAGCAGTATGCACGTAAACTCACTCCACAGGAGGTCGCCACACGTACACCCAGGACTTGGTACATTCCACACTTTGCTGTCCTCAATCCCAACAAGCCCGGAAAGTTTCGGCTAGTATTCGATGCTGCGGCTAAGGTAGATGGAATCAGCTTGAACTCCTCATTGTTAAAGGGTCCATTAGAGTATCAGTCAATGCTGCCAGTTTTGTACAACTTCCGGGTGGGAGCCGTAGCCGTCTGCGCGGACATAAAGGAAATGTTTCATCAGGTACTGGTATGTCCAGAAGATCGAAACTCACAGCGGTTTCTCTGGCGGGATGGCGACTCTACGCGCGATGTGGAAGTATACGAAATGCGTGTTATGACTTTCGGCGCTGCCTGTTCACCTTGTGCAGCTCAACATGTTAAGAATCTTAATGCGCAAAATCATTATAATCACGACCCTCGAGCGGTTAAAGCGATCCTGCAACATCATTATGTCGACGATTTCGTTGATAGTTTCGATTCCGCTGAGCATGCAATTGAGGGGGCCACTTACTCATCTTCCTGTGTCCATAGACCAAGAGGAGCCGCTAACACCCAATCATTTTCTGCTCGGCTGTCCTAATACTTCGCAAACTCCGGCAGTGGAAGAAATTTTAGAGAAACCACATGTGGTGCGAAAGCAGTGGCAGATTGCACGACAGATTCGAAATGGATTTTGGAAGCGCTGGTTGGCAGAATATTTACCCACCTTAACCAGGAGGGCAAAATGGTGTCAACCAACCAAGCCTTTGAAGGAGGGAGACCTGGTCTTTATATGCGATGCAAGCCTGCCTAGGAACCAATGGTGCCGTGGGATAATTCAAAGGGTATATCAAGGAGCAGATGGAACTGTAAGAAGTGCTGACGTGCGAACGAAGACTGGAAATCTCCGCCGCCCGACATCGAAGTTGGCCGTTCTGGAACTTGATGGTAGTGAATCGTCTGAGTCGACTCACGGGGGCGGGGATGTAAATGAACGGCCCTAAATACCGTGCAAACAGACCTTTACGAGTAAATGTAAACAGCCCTAAATGTAAATGCTTATGTTATTATGAGAAAAAGAGTGAGAAGGGATAGGCGCCAACTGCGAAATAAATTTCTTTAAAACTTTATATTCATTAATAAATCGTTTTTACTATTAAATTTCGAGCCTTTTCCTTATTCGGTTTAAAGTCGGTCACATCTTTGGTCACATCTTTAATCTTTGGTCACAGAGGATATTAAATACAACACCCCATTTCCCCACTTTTGGTATAAAAACAACCTTGACCATCCTCCATGTGTCTGGTACATGGCCCAGCTCTACACTGGATCTGAAGAGCCTGGTTAGGAAGGGGATTACTAAGACCTCCGTTTTTTGCAGCATCACCGGCCAGATACCGTCTGGTCCAGGAGATTTAAAGGGGTCGAACGAAATTTACAGCCCATTTTATCCTGTCTTTCGAGATGATGTCTTCTATCATCTTAATAACAGGTTGGCTGGTGTTGCTGGGTATATCACTCGTAACCGTTGTCCTGGTGTCAAACTCAGAGCAACCTGGAAAGTGAGTTCTGGTGAGTACTTCCAGGGATTCAGATGCAGAGCTAGTCCACGACCCATCCTCCCTTCTCACCACAGAAGGGCAGGAATGGTCCGTGGACAGTAGTTTGCTGAGTTTTGCAGACTTCTTGGTATTTTCGATGTTGCCGCTGTAGGTTTTCCAAGCCGTGGATTTAGCCTTCCTGAGGGATTTTTTGTACATTCTCCGACAATCCTGGTAGGGGTTCCAGTAATTGTGTTTGTAGCAGATATTGAAGAGAGCTCTGGTCATTTTCCTCAAGACCTTTAGCTCTTCGGTCCACCAGGGAGGGAAGGATTTCTTGCCGTGGCTCAGAGGACACGAACAGTGTAATGCTGTCTCCATGGATTGAAATGACATGAATTGAAATCCATGTTGAAGAGTATCCAGCAGTGATCCGAAAACGTAATTTAACTGGATACCCTCCAGTTCGTGACCGCACAGGAAAGATTCCTGGAAGATAGAGTTACATCAATAACCTCCTCCCACCCTGGAAAAGTGGTGGAGCTTGGGAAGATGAAGGTCGGCCTATTGCCTCTATTGTGTATCTCGAGGTTGTTATACATAATAAAATCAAAAAGTGACTCACTTCTCTCGTTTGTTGTGTTGCTCCCCCAAATGTGGTGCCTGGCATTTGCGTCGGAGCCCAGCAGTACTTTCCAGCCGCGCCTTGCTGCTGTAGAGAACAGGTGTGACACCTCAGTCGATGGGGCGCTGAGGTCGTGCGCCATGTAAGCTGAGGAGATAATAAGTGGATGATTAGTATTGTTCTCGAGAGCGACAACAGTCAGGTCATTGAAACAAAGTTCAGGGCTCAGATATGCTTTTATGCTGTTCCTAAGCAGAATGCATGCTCGGGGTTTACCTGGAAGTTTGTGGTAGAACAGGGTGAAAACTTTGTGCCGAAGTCCGACTACCTCGGATCCTCTCACCCATGGCTCTTGTATGATGCCTACATCGACGTTCTCCTCCCTCAGGAGAACTAGTAGGTTATCTGTAGCGCATCAGCTGCAGGTTAATCTGCACGACTCTTAGCATCTCGAGGAAGGGTCGTCCACGATCCGCAGCTCCTCCATCTGCTTTCCGACTTCTTCTGGCTCAGCCAGGTCGCCTTCGGGATCAGTGGCGCGGAAAATTTTTATCTTGGCATGCCGGATGCCAAACTTCATTCTTAAGCCAGCTTGCTCAAGAGGAGGTACGCTTTCCTCCGTGATTAGGAGGAGAAGTGACTGGCTGTTCTTGTGTGGATCCTCCATCTTGATAACAGCCCAGTCGTCAGTCGGAATGGTGGGGTTTTGGATGACCAGGCACTTCAGAAGCTTCTGAGCGTCTAGCTTCATCACTGTGTAATGGTAATATTTTTCTACTCAGGAGCAAGTACGAATACTTACACCTGTGCTATAGTGTTGCTTCTGTACTGCACGTACTGGCTTAGGCTAGGGCTCGTCGGCAACTGGGAGCGAGATCTTGTTGCACCACTATAACATCTCCTTATTACAAAAAAAAATTTACGTGCAGATTTCTCTATTGACTCTAACTTGGACCAAATATTAATTACTTTATAATTAAGGTTTTGAGGGAATCAGATACTAAGATAAGTGTGCATCAACAAGCAATTGGGCAGTGAACGATGGTATATCTCTGCTCGCCCTCCCAACCATGATTCCTTAACATGTTGCCAAAAAAAATTTTATAGTTCGGAATCCCACTAACTTCGGTCTCATTGCAAACTCGGAGTCATTGGGTCTTTAATTATTTATTTACAAAGAGCTCATATTAATATTTTTACAACATTTAAGTAGGAAAACAAACTTTCTATCCAAGTTACATATATAAATGGTATATTTTATTCTTCTATTAGGATATAGGAATTACTATGTGAATCCAAATATAAACACAACAAGTGAGCTTAAAGGACTTCGGCTGTTTTAAATTAGATAAATCAACTTATAGGTTTTACTTACTTTGGCATCCGATCGGGCAGGCCTGTCTGATGGTTTTGCTGTAAGACAAATAATTATTTTTGATCCTAGCTATTTCCGTGTTTATATAATCTATATGGTTTCTATTCCTTTGTTATATTTTCTTATCATACACAACAATGCCTTATTATATCGTATACTAACAAACTACATTTAAATATTGACAATGACTTATTTCAATTACTTTTATTTAACGAGGATGTGAAATAAAGAATAAAAATTCTACTTAAATATATTCGGAAGCTAATTTATATGATTCTATTTCTTTCCGTATAATCATCTTGGTCTGGATTACGTTGGAGTTTGATGGATTTTCTTTAAAGCAATAAATTAACTAGTTCCGTCTGATTGTTCTCTTTCACATAGAAAGCTTTTCAAAGGAATATATATAGTTTACACGTCTTTATCTATGTTAAACACAACAACTTTCACTTCCATATTTAAAATCATCAAATAAAGCAACAATTTATATTAGCTTAAATCTTTATGTTTATATCTATAAACTCCGTGAGGAAATACGAGTAGGCATTTTTCTATACTTTTGTTCTTTCTCTACAGGTATTGAGGAATATGGTTTTTCATTAATATAAGAAAATATTGTTGGTATTTATCTTGATGATGCTGAAGGGTTGTAATTGTAGTTCACCAAATGCTGCTTCTAGTCCATGCGATGTGTTTGTGACGTGACTGCAGACCATAAAATGCAATGTTGTTGTTGTAGTTTAATTCGATGGTTTATAATCAATTATTATTCTTTTAATTGGTGATTACAAGGTTCGCATTAAATTTTCAGTTTAGTGATCACAACTTTTTATTGGTAATGTTTTAGTTTAATGATCACAATTTCAGTTTTTCTAAATATTTTTTTTTTTTTTATGGTCGAATTTTAAGGTTTTGTCAATCTTCACAGATGAATTACTATCCATCAACCGTACGACACCGAGGCTCTAATCCAACTCTCCCAAAAACTCTTGCCAGCAAACGGTTTTGCCTGTCTGACGATCTCCTAACGGTATCACCGCGTGATTTTGGTATGATTCAATTGTTTTCGAACAATTTCTACCTCCTAGTTCTGCTTCGATCTCTTACTGTATTTCTCTAACTATTGTTTCTGTATTCCTATTTTTTTTTTTTTATTTTTTTTTCTATTCTTGACTAATACACTCTACCTTTGGGGAATGGCCCTATAGGAAAAAAAATGTCAACCAAAAAATATATTTATATGAATGTTTATGTTTTTAACCCATTACAAATCAGTTGATTTAGAAATTGATTCAATTGAAAAATAAACTGAATCCCGGTGAACAGGAAAAACTCCAAGAATTAGAATTTAAAGAAATAAATTTCATTTTTAAACGCGCGGAGATGCGTATCTCTGGATATCCTTCGCATGGAAAATACCTACCAGGCGACCATCTAAATCTTCCAACTCGAAATAACATGTACCAATTCTTCTAATTATTCTTGCTTTTAAGAATTTAGGCGCCAATTTGGCATTGAAATTGGAGGCTTTGTTGCTAAGCACAAAATTCCTACGATATACAATTTGACCTGGTGTAAAACTAATGTTAGTAGATCGCAAATTGTACCTCATTTGGTTTATTTCATAAGCTTTACGAATATTTTCCTTTACTGTTTCTCGCACTAATTGTATTTTATCTGACTGCCCAAGATCAGTTTCACCTTCTTCTAAAAGCTTCAATTCTTATCAGTTCATAATAACTACCGTGTGTCAACATTTGCTGTTCAAAAAGTACGTAGTAGGGTGAATATCCTAGAGATTGATGCCTAGAACTTCTTAAAGCAGATGCAATTTGTGGCAAGTTTTGATCCCAGAGTCGTTGGTCCGAATCTAAATACGCCCGTATTCCAGCAATAATTGATCTGTTTACCCTTTCGGAAGCATTCGATTGTGGGGAATAGAGAGCAGTATAAATATGTGAAACACCGTATTTCTTGAGAAGGGAATTAAAAAGTACAGATTTAAATTGGGACCCATTGTCCGTAACGACTACTTCTGGAACTCCGAAAACTGTGAATACGCTAGTCTCAAGGAAATCGCAAATATTAGCCGAGGAAAACTTCCGCAAAGGCTTTAATATCGGAAATTTCGACATATGATCTAACACTATGAATATTTCAATATTTCCGGCTTTTGATTTGGGGTACGGACCTAGAAGATCCATAAATAACTTTTGAAATGGTCTATCAGATTTTTGCTGTTTACCGTAGCAAAACATACTACGACGGCCGTAGTATGCGATTTGGCGGCTTGCTCTTTTTACACACCTCACATTGTAAAATATATGACCGAACCTGTGAAACCATTTGTGGCCAAAAGAAATTTCTTCGTAGTTTTTCGAGTGTTTTCCCAATACCACAATGAGCAGAAAGCGGGTGATCATGCGCCCGTTCAATAACGTCAGGCGTCAACTCCTTAGGAATCCAGAGCTTCCAAGCCGATGCCTCAGCTTCTGGATTACCGTCTGCAAATTCGGTCCTCTTATAAATATAACCATCGATAACTTGCAGGTCAGGAAGCCGGTGTCTGTTAGCTAAAATATCGTCTCGTTGTTTGGAGTATTCTGTCGATTGAAAATGAGGTGAACTCAAATCAATTTCAGGAGGATACGTAATCCCATTAACTTCTTCATGTTCGTATCGAGATAAAAAATCTGGCACAACGTTTAATGAACCTTTACGATGTTGGATAGTAAAGTCGAACGCTTGTAATTTCAAGGACCAGCGTGCTAATCGACCATTCAGATTCGTCTGCCTCATCAACCACTGCAAACTAGCATGGTCGGTGATTACCACAAATGGATGTCCTTCAACGTACTCACGGAATTTCTTAATGCAGAGAACGGCTGCCAAGCATTCTAGCTCTGTAATTGAGTAGTTTTTCTGAGCCTGGTTTAATTTTTGCGAAAAGAACGCAATAGGTTTTTCCTCTCCCTCTTCATTTGTCTGTGCTAATACTCCACCTATACCTATCGTTGACGCGTCACATTGTATTATGAAAGGTTTATTAAAGTCTGGTGTTATTAATATCGGGGCTGAAGTTAATTGTTCTTTAATTTTTTCAAAAGCCAAATCGGCCTCGGAAGACCATATGTACTTTTTCTTTTTGGAGGTAAGATCTGTCAGGGGTGCAGATAAAGTGGCATAACTGTTTAGGAACCTTCGATACCATCCTGCTAAACCTAAAAATCTTCGCAGTTTCCGAACCTTTTGAGGTGGTTTTATGTTGCGTATCGCCAACACCTTCTCAGGATCAGGTTTAATCACGCCTTCCCCAATAATGAATCCTAAGTATCGTAATTGTTTCATGCAAAATTTGCATTTCGATATATTGACAGTTAATCCTGCATTTCGTAACATTTGAGACACTTGTAATAATAAGTCGATATGCGTATTAAAGTCTTCTGAAACTAGCAACAAGTCGTCGAGATAGACAAATACCTTATCCTGAAGCTCATTAGGAATAATTAAATCCATCAACCGGCTCATCGTCATTGGTGCATTAGTCAATCCGAAAGGCATGACCTTAAATCGATATAGTGGGCGGTTTGGGACTGTAAAGGCAGTTTTGTCTCTAGAATTCGTATCCAGCTCGATTTGCCAGAATGCGTGTTTTAAGTCGAGTGACGTTATAAATTGTGCCTTGGGCATTCGACTCAAAATTCCGTTTATTTTTGGTAGCGGATACGCATCTTTAATGGTTACACTCTTTAGCTTACGCGAGTCTAAACACAATCGAAATTTTCCCCCCTTTATTTACTATCGCAACCGCACTTGACCAAGGACAGTTGGGTGGTGCCTTTTCAATAACCCCTAAGGCTAGCATCTGATCAATTTCATTATGAATTTTCTTTTCTATGGCTGGAGATACAGAAAAATAACGCTGTTTCACTGGCTTGGTATTTGGCTCGATTTCGATCGTATGGGTTATCAATTTTGTCTTTCCTAATCCGTCCCTTTCAAAAGATGGTAACAATTCTATGGCGTTTTTTAATAATAGCTTTTGTTTAACCGTCAAATTATGCGATTCCGGTGAATCTAGGAGATTATCATCTATCCCTGAAAAACAATCTAACAACTTTACTCCGCCTGCTGTTGTTACGAAATCAGTCCATTTCGTGAACTTTATATCCTTATTTAGAAATTCTTGCGCAGCTAGACCACTTAAACAGGATATGGATGCTCCCGAATCTAACAAACCAGAATAATTTTCCCCAAATATTTCGACATTGACATAAGGTCTAATATCTAATTTTTTTGTTTCTAAGGCTGATAGCAATTTGCGCGCATTCATCCTATTTTCCCTAACTCTGTTCCAAAAGGCTTTCAACCTTGAAGACGATCGTGGTTGACTACGTTGTTCACATTTTGGTTCGCATTCGTTGAATATTTTTGATCTCACCTTCTCATAATCTAAAAGTCTTACATGATAGGGTTTAAGAGAAGGAGGTGTTAGTGTTGGCTGATTCGGTTCGTGTGGGCTTTTCAAAATTATGGTCTGAGTAGAAGAAGATGGCAGTTGAGGCTTTAATGTCTTTCCTTGGAGCGGTTGCTGTTGGGATTGCTCCCGCCCCTTGTCAAGTTTTCCGCTGTTTGACACTGGACGCAATCAGGTTTGAAAGTATTTAATTGACCACACCCGTAACAAAAGATAGTTCTATCTTCTACGCAATCCATATAGCGATGTCCTTCCTTACGGCAATTCCAGCACATTACTACAGTTCGTTTATTTTCGCCATAAGATTTCTGTGTTCTATCTATTTCATTAACCTCTAACTCATTTCCCAAATCTTCACAATTATTCTCAAATTCTACTTCATTTATTTGCCGCCTGGGTGCCCTTAAACGTATTTTGTCGTACTCGTCAACTAGAGCTTCCCTACGTAGGATTAGATTCCGAAGGTCTAATACTCAATTTATGTCCAAATAAAATAACTCCTTTCTTAAATTAGGACGAATGTTTCGGCGTAAGAGCTCAACCAATTCTCTATCACTAATAGGATGTCGCAATCTATCACTAAGGTTAAGAATACTGTGATAAAATTCCTCAAAACTTTCGCCGTCCTGTTGCTTTCGATCTCTCATTTTTTCGAGAATGTCGGCATCAGAGAAGTGGTTCGAGAAATAGGCCCGTAGCGACGCACATAGTGGTTGCCATTGAACCTTTGGTATGGTTCGTCGATATCGCCAAAACCAATCCGCAGCCTTTTCGCGAAACAGACTGTGAATATGTTCACATAATGAATCAAAATCTCCTCCTAAACTATCTATGGTTAGTGAATTAAGCATGTAAATAAATTTATCTACTGGCATTTTGTTTGGTGACCCACTAAATGACACATTCCAACTTTGGATTATGTGAGCGATTTTACTATTGTTTGCCACTACTTACGAAGAAGTAGATGGACGCTGCTGTAATGCTTCACGATTAATGGGTGCACATTGATTCAAAGTCGTTCTGGGTGCCCTCATGTCTGAATGACGAACTGACAGCGGTGGTACCGTAGGATTATACTGTACCGCCGGGGTAAACATTTCTTGTGGCCATTCAGGTTCGCGCGACACATTAACTGATAGTTGGCTAATCTGATTTGCTAGGGTAGTAATTATATTTTCGAATTTTGAGAATTCAGAGCGCACTGCATGTGCAATCATATTCGAAATTGGCTCTGGTACGCCTCCAACCATTGACGGGCGAGAAGGTTCATTTGTATTCCTTAAGGGAACGTTTGTTTGGGGTGTAGGTATTGGATTATTCAAAAAATTCCCGTCATTAAAGGTGTCAGCATTTGTATTATCTATTTGATATTCATCTCTTACTTTGGACCTTGTCCTATAACCTTTTGAATTTTTCGGTGGTTGATTCTTTTTAGATCTAGCGCCTTGAGAAGTTTGTAATCGTAGAATTTCCGACTCTAAATTGATATGGGTGTCTATTAGTGAACTTGCTATGTCCGGTGCTTGGCATTGTGGACAACAAGACGAGTTTTTGAGGGATTCTAAGATACAGTGTTTATGGAATATATGTTTACAGTGGGTCACAACTATATGATCTGAATCGACCATAACATGACCACAAACCGCACAACTCTCATTATCCGCCATTATTAGAGCAGGCAAATTTTCTGCACTGTGTCGAACTGTCATTTCTTTTATTTTTTTTTCCAATTATTCCTCAGAATAGTTTCCTATAATACTTGCATAAAACTTATTCCTTGCAAAGGAATTTCAAATTACAATTTTGTGTTTAAATAATTCGTTCTTGCGTATTACGTTTGCTTTCAAGCATTCACCATATACATAGGTATTTTATTATTTATTTTAGTTTTGTTTTTATTTTCTCTATAAAAGACCCAATCTCCTCCGAAACCATGCAATGATACAAAAATGTAATTGCTCGTTGATACCAATTTGGCTATGAATGATTGATTCTGGATATTCATCAGAGTTTCTTACAAAGCAACTTCTGGTTTATACAATAAAACTGGACGAATTTACCGGTCTGGTTTTCCAGTCTTCGTATTTCCATATTTCTTGTATTGGTTTAAGATCATGTTAATTACATTTTCATATTTATTTTATTTTTTTTTTTCTTTCCAGTCTCAATCAGTTTAGTGAACTTTAACAAAAAAAATGTACTACGAGTTAGAGCAACGTTAAAAAGGAAAGTTTCAAGCGGTCAGAAAAAAATTCCTTCTGGAATAAATTCTGCATTTCCAGCTAGTCTAACCAAAAAAAACCGTCACACAACTCTTGATAAATACGACACCTGCCAGGAAAGTGTCTTTGTGGGACTTATACACGATCAAAATTTGTATCTTTTTCTTAGCTTCTTTCAGGGCCCCACTGTTGTAGGTCAGAATCATTGCTTTGGTAATAACAACGCTTAACGTTGTTATCACCACATACCTTTCGGCCCAGTAGTTAACAATGTTTAACTTGTGGTAACACATGCTTCTAGGCTGCACTTTAATTGTGAAGCTCGAAAGTACAAGTGAATCACACACCACTGTGGCCCAGATAAAAGCCGAACTTGATCGCATTCCGATAAGTGGAACAGCGCGCGAACTTGATCGCATTCCAAAATATGCAATGAGCGTCAAATTGCAAAAACGACGCGGAAATGATTCTGGCCAACAACGAATCTCAGAAGAGATATAAACCCATCTTTCGAATTGTAAGAAAGCAGTTGTTATTAAGTTACACAAGAACCAAGAAGAGTAGAAGGAACATAGCAAGCGCAAATCCAAGTGTCCCTGGATAATTACTGGAGTTAAATAAAAGTAAGAACCATAATCCAAGTCTTTATTTTCAGCACCTGTCGAAAGACGGCAGTATTGCCCGACAGGTTAAAGGACCACAAAGGCGGCACCTTGGTGCCGGTGGTAACTAGGCGAGGGGATCCACTACGGCAGGTTGCCGGATCCCAATGGTAAGACCACAAAGTCGGCAGATCCTTGCCCGTGGCACAAGCGTCCGTGGTCCTTCACATCGAAGGACTAACGACAACAACCCCTAGTATTAGAAACACTGTCAGTGATCCTTTCAAGGAAGGATCTACGACATTAAGTTTGTTCTGGTGTCCTACTGGAGGAACCAGATACAACATTTTGGCGCAGCCGGTTTCACGATCCAAAGATCGTTCCTTTATTGTTAAAGTGAAGTTTAAAATAAATTAAAAATAAATAACAATGTTTTTTAAAATAGCATAAACACAAAAAAATCACCAAGCAATATAGATGTCATCGAAATCAGTATTACCCTTCGAAGAAGCCCTTAAGGATAAGCAAGCGGGACCTAGACCGATAACAATAGAAGAGTATTGGAAGAGGCAGAAGTCAACACGTGAGGAGCCAAAGAAAGAAATGACTGTTAACCCACACCCACCAAAGAGTCGCGGCGGAAGAAAAGTAAAACAACGGAGAGAAGTCGCCAACCTGCACCGGCTAGCAACAATAGCCACAACCAAGGAGGAAAAGAATGAATTCCTGAGGCAGATACGCCAAATTTACAAAACAAACGACAAGAAACAACGTGGGAAAAACAGCAAACAACACTAACTGAAATTCTTTTGATATAATATACATATTTTAAAATATTATAAAATAATACAAATACAATTAAAGGTAGTAATTTAAATGTTGGAACTTGTCTAAATAGAATACTTTTGTTTAATTGATTACAATTAGAATTTAAATTGAAGAATTTTAAAAATTTATTGGCAATTCAAGTATGAATAAGTTATTGTTGTTAAACAAAAAAAAAAAAAAATTTTCGGGCAAGTCAAGTAAATTTGACACAACATTAACTAAACAAATTCGGAATTATGTTTAGACTTAAGTATTGTAAAAGAAGAAATAAATGAATACAACAAACAAATCCGTTAGTATTTTTTAATAACACATTAATAAATAATTACCAGGCGGGCAGCAATAACTGCAAAACAATAAATAAAATAAATTATGCTTAATTGCAAGAAACTCATTGCAACAAGAAGTAGGTCGCAAACTTGAGCTTGAACTTCAAGCAAGGTCAGAAGCGACAAAATTGCTATCGAGCGACAGCTGGTAGCAAAAACGCTAACGAAGCAACAAAAACAAAAAGTACGTCGGGCACTGGGCGAGCAGAATTGAACCACGAGCTCGAATTACAAAAAAAAAAAAGAGAATATGATAAAAATAATATATACATATATGCATACGAATGTACGAATGTTTACAACGTATTCAGCCAAGAAGGGTGTCAATGAGCCGTATTAAAGCTGAATAAGCAAAAGTTAATTGCTTGAAGAGAATCAATTAAAGTTTTAATTGATTCCAAAAATATCCAAAATAAATACTTGGAAAAATAAGTATAGGATAATTAATGGCCGAATCTTTTGAAGAACAAGCACATTTAGCATTAGAAAAAGACCATAGGGACTTGAAGAGACAGGTAGGAGAACTAGTGACAAAAGTTTGGAACATTTTAAAAAATACCGTTTCCAATAAAGAATATTTAGAATTGATAAAAACTAAAATAGACGCACTAGGTGAAATATCAACTGTAGAAAAAGCAGACGCACTAATAGAGGAATTGCTAGTGTTTTTAAAAAATATAGTAGAAAACAAAAATAAAAGTTTAAGGGACTGTTTATCAGAATTCAACGCGTTAAAAAATAAGTTCGATACTTATGTAAAGGAAAGACAATTCCAGGAAAACATATTAAAAACCTTAGAAGACGAGAACGAACAACTAAGGAAATTATTAGAGAAGAAGGGTTTAACAGAGGAAACATTAAATAAAACGCTAGAACAGGGATTTGCACAGAAATCAAGAGAAGACTGTAGTTCTTTAGAAGAGGCAAATAAACGAATACAAGAGCTAAAGGAGCAGAATAGACTTCTAAGTCAGGAAATGTCGCTAGATCACAATCAGACACTTTTTCATAAGGAACCAGCTCAGTCCGCAGTTAGTCCGAGGGACGGCAAAGCAAGGTCATTACAACAAATTAAAACAACAAAAGAACAAACCAAAATGGGGATAGGAGAGATAGCAAAAATTACAAATAGGCTGGTACCTCTATTTTCTGGAACACATTCGCCAGACTTACGCGGCGAAGTTTATAAATTCATACACGGGTGCGAATTAGCCGCAAGAGATGTGGGTACGGACAACATTCAGGACTACATAGACTGCATTAAGCAGAGGTTACATGGGGATGCCTATGATTTAGTGAGGTCGCAAAACTTCAATACCCTCGAGGAATTCTACCTCACAATAAAAAATGCATATTTACCAACGGTATCCTTAGACTCAGTGATAATAGGTATTCAAAGTTGTAACCAGTTACTTAACGAAGATATACGACAGTTTGCAAGACGCCTAACCACCCTACGAACACAGGCAGTAGAGTTAGTGCGAATGAAATATAAGGGAAACGGTGATATGGCACTTTTGAGTATGGTGGAAGGAGCCGTAGAGAAATCCTTTAAAACAGGATTAAAGAACGCTGCATTGAGAATTTATATGCTCAATGTTACGAAGAAAAACCTCGAACAAATGGTAGAATTAGCCATAGAGGCACTCGAAACCATAGAAAACAGTAGTCTCCTCCACACAGACCCCTTAAACATTAATATGAATGCACCGCGTCCTGCCACCATGCCGTATAAACAACAAGAGCAAATTCAACAGGGAAGTCAGGGCATAGCTTCAGGAGGAAAAATTGCCAGGCAACCCACTTCGGTACAAAATACTACACAAGGAGCGGCGAATAGAGTAATTTGCTCATTTTGTAATAAGCGAGGTCATACCAGAGACGATTGTTTAACTCGCAAGAACTCGCCGTATTGTCAGAAGTGTTTAAAATATGGACACGAGACAAGTTGGAGATGTGACAATAAGGGCAACAACAGAAGTGAGTTCAGCAATAAAAATCAGAGGACTAACAACCAAAATCAAGGAAATCAGCAATGGAACCGACCTCAGGAGAATTGGCAATCAAACCAAGCCCAACAAAACTGGCAGACAAACCGACCACAGCAGAATTGGCCTCAAAACCCATTCCAGCAGAACGGGAACCAAAAACGGGCAATGAACCCTAACCGAACTACAGTTAACGGATTGCAGAGGAATCAGCCGAACAGAGCAAACCAAACGTTATGTCATTGGTGTAATAGACCAGGACATATGATAAAAAATTGCCAGGCAAAAAAGAATTGGGAATCGTTACAAAGTAATAGTCCGGGAAACTGCCAAGGGCCCAGAATAGGCCAATAATCTGGGGACCCAAAAATATTAGTAAATTAAGGCCAAATGGAGGAGTAACAGTAATTCATACATCCGAACCGATTGTGGATACGTTACCAACTTTAAGAAATAAAGTGGTAACCGTAAGTCCGACATCGGAAGCGATTGTTGAAACGTTACCACTTTCAAGAGACTTAAAAATTAATATCAAGTTAAAAGGGACTGATAAGAATAAGAAAAATAACGTCACAGAGAAAAATCATACGTTTGGAGAAACAGTTGATTTAGAGATGCCAAGTAAATTGAACGAGAAAAAACTAAATTTAAACCAAAACGTAACTAGCTCAGTGAAGAAGTTACAAGATATTAGAAGTATAGAAACAGGGGTATCTAACTGCAATCAAACCCAGCTACATGACGTGTTCATCGAATTACCTTGCGCAGAGGCGGTAAATGGAAAACTCATTTTACTGGTAGATACAGGAGCAGATACAAGCCTGATAAAGAAATGTGCAATAAAAGATAACACAATAATAGACAAGTCGAATAGGAAAGACTTGAGCGGAGCATTTGGAGGTTGTGTGACTACAGAAGGATCAACAACAATATGTCATAATGAGGTACAGTCCTTAAGTTTAACGCTACACGTTGTGTCACTTAAACAAGGAGTACCAGCAGACGGCATATTAGGAAGAGATAATTTGTGGAACAACTCCATTATAAACACAATGGAAAAGATTTTAACACTCTTCAATGAAAGAAAAGAGATTATTTTGGAATTACCGATAAAAACTATCGAGCAGATAGAAGAGGAAAGCAAACAACACTACATACCAGTTGATGCAAGAACAATTACGATAGTACCATTAAAACTTCGTACAAAATTTACGAATGTGGTAATTCATAAGGAAGAAATAGATCCAGGGATCTATATAGCGGACACACTAGTAAAGGTGAAAGATAACACAGTTTATGCTCCAATATTAAATACAACGGAGTATGATTATGAAATAAATAGCGAATTTCAACCAAAATTCACAAATTTTGACGATTACAAAATACAAAGTACTGTAAAGTCAATAAATAGCATAGGCAAAATAAATGCCAAAGGAAGAATAAATAAATTGCTCCATGAAATTGAGTTAGATAAAGATTTGAATATGGAAGAAAAGAATTCAATAGAAGGAATAGTAAAATCTTTTCATGACATCTTCCTATTAGACGGAGACGAACTCTCGTTTACAAACGTATTGAAACATGAAATTCCAACAGGCGCAGATCAACCGCCAATAAATAGAAAACAATATAGATTACCTCAAATACATAGGGAGGAAATAAATAAACAAGTGAATAAACTCCTAGATGACGGCATAATTACACATAGCACTTCACCATGGAACTCACCGTTACTTTTAGTACCCAAGAAAAGTGGCAAGAACGGGGAGAAAAAATGGAGACTAGTGATAGATTACAGAAAACTGAATGAAGCCACGATTAAACAAGTTTTTCCCATTCCTCGTATTGATGAAATTTTAGAGCAATTAGGCCATAGCAGATATTTTATAACGCTAGATTTGGCAAGCGGATATCACCAAGTTTTAGTCGATGACAGGGACAAGGAAAAAACCGCATTTAGTACGGGACTAGGGCACTTCGAATTCAATCGAATGCCATTTGGGCTAACAGGTGCCCCAGCAACATTTCAGAGGATAATGAATCATATCCTAACAGGTCTACAAGGAATAGACTGTTTTGTTTATTTAGATGACATAGTTATCTACGGTAGGAATTTAAAACAACATGAACAAAGGTTATGTTCAGTATTACAGAAATTACGCGAACATAATCTGAAACTTAATACAGGAAAATGCAGATTTCTAAGAAGAGAAATTGTTTATTTAGGACATAAATGCACAGATCAGGGCGCACTCCCTGACCCCAGCAAAGTGGAATGCGTTAAGAGCATTCCGCCGCCTAAAAATAGGAAGGAAGTACAGGCATATTTAGGACTAGTAAACTATTACAGAAAATTCATTCCAGGTACAGCAAAGATAGCTCTTCCTATTAATAAACTACTAAGGAAAGACGCTAGGTTCAATTGGACGCAAGAATGCCAGACAGCGTTCGAAGCATTGAAGAAGGCAATAATAACACCACCTGTTTTGGCATATCCGGATTTCGAAAAAGAATTCATACTAACGACTGATGCAAGTAACGAAGCGTTAGGCGCAGTACTTTCTCAGGGTAAAATAGGCGAAGATAAGCCAATAGCTTTCGCTAGCAGAGCCTTGAATGACGCCGAAAAACGTTACTCAACTATAGAAAAAGAGTTCTTAGCCATTGTGTGGGCAACAAAAAACTTCAGAGCGTATCTGTTAGGAAGACCATTCAAAATAGTGACAGACCATCAACCATTAAAAGGAATAGCAAACATAAAGGACCAGACGTCAAGACTGGCAAGGTTCAGGCATAAATTATCAGAATACGACTTCGAAATCCTATATAAGCCAGGAAAGAAGAACTTAAACGCAGACGCGTTGAGCAGAATTCCTCAAAATCGGAATACAGTAACAGCGGTCCAGACCCGCTCTAAAACAAAAGAAAGGAAGACCCAAGGGAGTAGTGATAAAACAAGCACAAGCCAGACGCCTGTAGAACCTGACACTCCGGGCATAACACAAAATGAAAACACAATTCCATTAGAAGACCCAAAACAAATAGAGACAGTTATAAGGGACTTTCACAATTCACCACTGGGAGGACACCAGGGTGCAGTGAAAACTTATTTAAGAATTAGGCAACAATATAGATGGCCAGGAATGCAAAAACAAATCAAGGATTATGTAAAAAACTGTCCTAAGTGCCAAGCTAACAAAAGCTCAAAATTGACAAAAATGCCCATGGTGCTGACAGATACACCAATGAGGCCATTTGACAAAGTTTACATGGACATAGTAGGTATTCTACCTGAAACTGTGTCGGGTAACAAATATATTTTAACGTTTCAAGATGACTTCTCGAAATTTATGGCATGTACAGCTATCCCAGACGCGGAAGCAAGTACTGTTGCCAGAGCGTTTTATGACGAAGTAATTACGCGTTACGGAATTCCTAGAATTCTAATTACAGACAACGGAACTAATTTCATTTCGAGATTGTTCTCAGATACATGCAAATTATTAGGCATAAAAAAATGACACATAACACCATACCATCCGCAAGCTAATGGCTCATTAGAGAGAAGCCACAGACCATTAGCGGAATATTTACGTAGTTTTGCTAAAGAAGACGGGTCGAATTGGGATCAGTGGTTAACTGCAGCTATGCATGTTCATAACCACACACCCCACATTACGACGAAGCAAACGCCATTCCGTACTTTATTTGGATTCGATACAGAAATGCCGACTAACTTAAAACGAAAGTGTAGTCCGGTATATAATGCCGAAGATCCAAATAAAGTATTGAAATTTCAAATACAAAGAGCTCACGAAATCGTGAGAAAGAATCAGGATTTAGCAAAAGCGATAGCGAAAAGGCAATACGATAATAAATTAAATTTAGTAGAATTTAAGGTAGGAGATAATGTATTAATTAAGAATCAAACTAGGAAAAATAAGTTTTCTCCCATATGGATAGGGCCATATAAAGTAGTAGGAATTAAAAGTCCAATTACTACAGTTTTAAATATTAAGGGAAGGGAAAAACCTTTTCACAATAACTTACTTAAGTTATATAATAGCAATTAAGAATGAAATAGGATTAACTAGACAATTAGGTAGGAATACAGTAGAATCACTTAAAATAAGGAAATAGATTTAGGAGAAAATTAAGTTAACCATAATAGGCACCTTATCAGGAGTAGAACAAAATCAGTTAATATATAATAGGATAGAATAAATAGATATGAATGGGTTATAAACTATAAATAAGATAGAGACACAATATGACATTAACAACAGAATGCAATAAAACTAATAGATAATTCTTCCAAAAATAAGATAAATACAGAGTTTTACTAATCACCTTGCTAATTACACAGTTAGCATGCACTTCGATTATAAAAACAATGAGTCTCAATTTTCCACGGTACAAAGCAGGGAGCATTAGTCTTGATATAGCAGGATATATTACAGATATAAAAGCACTTGCAAGGAACGTAAAATCACGAGTATTAGCGAAATTTAAAATTTTTATTTAGGACAGGAAATTAAGAAAAATTCAACAAGAAAAGAAAATCAGAATAGCGTTTAAATAAGCAACAACTTGTTTATTTAAGCGTAAAAATATAAGAAAAGAAAACTCATGATAAAGTAAACTCGTTGTTAATATTTGAATAATTTTTTTTTAATTGAACTTTTTAGTTTGTATTAATTTTGATTAATAGTAAACGGTTTATGTAAAGTAGCTGTTCCGTTTCAAGAACACAGCCAATTTGCATTTGCAATTATTATATTAATAAATGCACATGTAAACATATGCCTGAAGAAGTAGTTCATGCATATTACATACACACCTACACTATATACATATACGCACCTATATCGTTAGACAATAAGAGAGGTACATAAGATCATGAAATTTAGAGACAAGATAAGAGACATGCAATAGAAGACATTACACTTATCAAAAGTAATGAAAATTAATATAATAAGAAACAAAATATATATACAGTAAATAAGTAAATTAAATTAACTAAATGCAAAATAAGCGATTAACGCAAGCACTGCAACAAAGCAGGTGTAGAAGTAGAACAACACAACGCGAGCACAATGCAGCGTCAGTTACAACAACAAAAAACAATAAGGAATAACTTCGAAATATTCGAAACAAAAACAAAAATATATTAAAGAAATAAGAGAGGAAAAAAAATATTTTTTTTTAACACAGGTTACATGTTAAAACACGTGTTACTACACTACATGTCATTCTTATGCATAGAACTAAGAAACTAATGATAAAAATAGTAGTAAAACAAAGACATAATGTAACCGTTGTTATACACATAAATATATAGACAATAGTTAAAGTACATTTTCAAATGTACACATATACACATATAAAAATAATTTAAACTTAAATATAATATGTACATACAATAAGAAATTAAGAAAATTAAAAGAAATAGGAAAGAATATATAATCATTAAGAAGTAAGAGAAAAATTGTCATATGAATACATATGTAAACATATGAAAATATATGAAAAAATAGAAAATACTTACAGTACAAGTAAGAATATTTTAAACTTAATTTAGAAACAAATATGTACAGTTAATTAATGGAAAAAAAAGGACGTAAGAAAAGAAAAGAAATAAGAGAGTTAGAAGTAACAAAGATTATAATTATAATAAAATTAGGAAGAGAAATGTATAAGTAAAAATATGACCTACATACAAATTTGTTGTATGTCGCGATCGCAATTTCCAGTTCCGGGAGATAAGAACTTTCAAGGCCAGTATTATCGTTTTATAATACTACTCCGCGAGTGAGTCAAGGCCAAGTTCACGTTATTAATGCAACCACAGCACTTTGCTTGGTAAGCCCGAAGCTTTACTTTACTTTGGTTTAGTAAAGCTTTGGTTTTATTAACTGCTAAAGCCAAGTCAGCAACCGGAGCTTGGCAATTGGAATGGATTGTGGAAGCTAGCTTTCAATAGCAAGCTTCCAAACCATTAAAACGCTTGGTTTAAAATAACCAACGATCAGAATCCACACGCGGAAGAATTAAATTGAGAACGATATTCTTCCGCGTATTGATTCTGCGAATTTGACAATTTCAATATTGCGAAATAATGGAAATTGCGACACACGCCAACACCGACCCACTTTGGTTCGGTCGACGGGTACGTCGACCAAGCCAAAGTGGAAACCAGAAAAAGATTCGAACGGAGTCTTGTAGTAAAATTCAACCGAAGAAGTCGTTTCCAGAATCGCGCATCAAGTCGCGATTTAGCTTTTAAGATAGTAGTTCCAAAAAAGAGTCTTGTTAATTTAATTAATAGTGTAACTAATCATAAGTGTAAATAACAACGAGTGTAGTTATAACAGTAGTGAAATACTGTGAAAAATAATAATAAATATAAATCAAAAAAAATAGTAAACCAACGACCAGGAGTTTTACTTGCTGTCCAAAGGACAACAGAGATATCTCAAGAGCACCCGTAAGGTAATACAACAATTGGCGCAGCCGGATTTTCGAGCCGAGGATCGCTCGATTGAGTAAAAAGTGAGTAAAAATAAAATATGAAAATTAAAAATAAGAAAGTAGCTTAGAAAAAAAAAAAAAGATTTTTTAATTAAAGTGCAACAACAATTTCAACAACAATAAGTGAAACAATAATTTAGTAATGTATTTGGAGGAATTTTGAAAATAAGCGAAATAATAGTTTTAGGAGTAAATCGAAATGTAAAAATCTAGCAGTTCTTTTTAAATTCAACATATCGACAAAAGCATATACAACATATATAGAAATAAAGTTGCCAGGAAATTGAAAAAAAAAAGTGAAATAATAAGTTTAGGAATAAATTAAAAAGTGGAATTGTAGCAGTGACAAATATATTCAAAGTAAAGGTAGTAGCTTAACATAAACTAAAAAAGGTGAAAAGGATACTAATAAAATTAAAATAAATTAAATTACAATATATTAAACTAAGATTTTTTTTGCACTATAATAAATTTACTAATCGTTCTTAAGCCAATGGCAATAACCTGCCGGCATATAACTCAATAAAATAAAAGTCTTAGCTGAGGCCGATGGCATACTCTGCCGGCCAAGCCAAAGATTTTATAAAGCAACAAAAATAAATAAACTAATTAAGTTGTTAATTTATTTAACAACCTTTACATTAATTTTCAGCGTTGGCAGTCGGTTCAAGTTCCGAATGCCAACAAATCAGCATACATCCTGGTGAAAGGTACTGGTTCATGTGCTAGTTATCTTTCGTTAATGCCAGTAATCAACAGCAACGACATAACGTCGCCAACATTAACAAATACGAATTTTTGCGATTTTTTTTTTAAAAATTAACGTTATTGGTTACTGTGACAAATTGGCGAAAATCAGAGTGGCTTTATTAACTTAAATAAATTTTATTTAACGTGGTAAAGTTCGGATGATAAAAGCAAATTGTTAAAAACAGTTTCGTTGTATCATTTTCGGGTATGTGTCTTAGACCTTTGTCTTCAAATTACACTGTTTAACATGTAATTTGATTTCAAAGTCGCACATTTTAAGTTGATTAATTGATAATTCATTTTATCATTTTATTCGAGTTCAAGTCACACAATTTTTTCTTTACTTAAATAATACGTCATACATTCAAAAATGGATGAAATTTAAAAAAGGGTAATAATCGGAATTACCATAAATCAAGACATTAAAAAGGAGTTATTTTGGTTATTTTGAAAAACCAAAATTAAAAGTTAAACATTTAAAATATTGCGGTTAGAGACTTCATATCGGTTGGAGAATCAAGGCAAAGTTAGATTCGTTGTTTCAAATAAAAAGCAATTATAATTGCTTGCTGATAAAAGCAATTAAGGAAGCCAAGCAATTAACAAAAAAAAAAAAAATAACTCGAACGGGAACACTAGGTTAATCGTACGAATTCGAAATCGCAAACGTTGCCGTTATGTTGGCCGCTGAAAAATAGAGACAGTTCGTTCGTTCCATTCTGTGAGGTCTTAAATTACCTCAGCGAAGTCGCGAAAATTTCGACGCTTCGACTCTGCTTGAAAGAAAGCAGAATAGCGCAGTCACGAAAATTTTGACGCTTTGGCTCTGCTGGAAACAAATAAGCAGCGGACGTCAGCGTACAGACTAATAAACAGATGTACAGCGAATGTTTACTGCACGCTCGATAAACGAAGCGAGCAGGAAAGCTAAGCCGTTAAAGAAATTAAATCTTCATATGAAAATTTTAATTGTCTCACATTTAAAAGTACTACGACTTGTATACAAATTAAACGTGTAATAAAACGATGGAACGTTAAGTAGCGGCGCTAAGTAATCGTTGTACAACATTTTTCACCACAGAGTTTAAAATAAATTTAAATTTATATCATTAGGAAAAATGTATGTATACTCCTACATAGGTAAATTGTAAACATTGGGAAAAAATAAAAACCAATAAACTATATGACGTTCTTTAATTAATGGCCGAGTCGTTGCAGGAACAAATTTACTTAGAATTAGATAGGACTCATAAAGAACTGAAACGCCAGTTGGGGGAGTTTATATCTAAATATTGGGCAATTTTAAAAGGGACTGTAGGCAACAAAGAGAACTTAGAGTTGATAAAGTCTAGAGTAGGGGAGCTAGGAGACCTTACAAGTGTAGAAAGAGCAGACGCAGTAGTAGAGGAATTGCTTACATTCCTAAACCAGATAATACAGAATAAGACAGAAGATTCCAAGACATGGGAATCAGAATTTAATGCACTGAAGAATAGGTATGATAATTACTTAGTAGATAAAGTATTCCAGGAGGATATACTAAGGAACGTAGAGGGCGAGAACATAAAACTAAGGGAACTATTAGAGAAAAAGGGAATAACTGAGGAAACGTTGAATAGAACGCTAGAACAGGGATTTTCACAGAAATCTAGAGAAGACTGTAGTTCTTTAGAAGAGGCAAATAGACGAATACAAGAACTAAAGGAGCAGAATAGACTTCTAAGTCAGGAAATGTCGTTAGATCACAATCAGTCACTCTTTCATAAGGAACCAAATCCGCCTGCAGTTAGTCCGAAGGACGGCAACGCAAGATCTCTAGCACAAATTAAGACAACAAAAGATCAAACCAGAATGGGTATTGGAGAGATAGCCAAGATTACGAATAGGCTGGTACCGCTCTTTTCGGGAACGCAGTCACCAGACTTACGCGGGGAAGTGTACAAATTCATACAGGGGTGCGAATTAGCCACAAGGGAGGTAGGTGCAGAAAACAGTCAGGATTATATAGACTGCATTAAGCAAAGACTACATGGGGATGCATATGATTTAGTTAGGTCACAGCGATTCAATAGTCTCGAGGAATTCTACCTCACAATAAAAAGAGCATATTTGCCTAAGGTAACCTTAGACTCAGTGATAATAGGCATCCAAAGTTGTAGACAGTTACTGAATGAAGATATACGACAGTTCGCGAGACGCCTAAACGCCCTTCGAATACAGGCAACGGAGATAGTTCGAAACGATTATAACGGAACCGGAGATAGGGCACTATTAAGTATGGTGGAAGGGGCCGTAGAAAAATCATTTAAAACAGGATTAAAAGACGCCTCGTTGAGAATTTATATGCTCAACGTGACGAAGAAAAATATTGAACAAATGGTAGAATTAGCGGTGGAGGCACTAGAAAACATACAAAGCAGTAACTCCCTCCAAACAGACCACTTAAATATTAACATGAATTCATCACTTCTGGCCACCATGTCGCACACGCAACAGGAACAAATTCAACACGGAAGTCAGGTCAGAGCTACAGGAGAACGAATGGTTCGGCAACCAACCAGGACGCAAAACCCTCCACAAGGAGCGACCGAGAGAATAATATGCTCTTTTTGCAACAAGCGAGGTCATACTAGGGATGATTGTTTAACTCGGAAAAATACGCCATATTGCCAAAAGTGTTCAGAATACGGACACGAGCCAAACTGGAGATGTGACCAAAAGGGGGGCCAGAGAACGATGACAAGGAACACATACCAAGGGAATAATTTTCGAAATCAAGGAACTCAGCAATGGAATTCAACAAAGCCAAATAGACAATCAAACGAAATGCAACAGAACTGGCAATCAAACCAGGTTCAGCAAAACTGCCTACCAAATCAAGCCCAACAAAATTGGCAACCGAAACAACCCCAACAAAATTGGAATCAAAACCAATTTCGACCGAACGGGAACCAAAGAAGGGAAATAAACCCAAATGCAACTACAGCTAACGGCTTGCAGAGGAATCAGACTCCTATGACCCCGCCGAATAGAACGAACCAAACAATATGTCATTGGTGTAACAGACCAGGACACATAGTAGCAAACTGTGGAGCTAAAAGAAGCTGGGAAACTCTGCAAAACAATCAGCAGGGAAACCGGCAAGGGCCCAGACAAGGCCAGTAATCTGGGACCCCAACCATAATAGAAATTTAAGGCCAAGAGAAGAAGTAACAGTACGTCCAACATCGGAACAGATCGTGGATACGTTACCGACTTCAGAAATATTAGAAGCTAATAAAGCTAAAAATATTGGATACAAATTTACTAATAAAATAAAAATAATAAAACAGAATGATAAAATAAAGGAAACAATCAGTAACATAACCAATAAAGCAAAGAAAATAATAGAAATGGGAGCAGAATTTTTAATAATCATCTTGCTAATTATACAATTAGCATGTATATCGATTGTAAAAACTATGTTTCTCAATTTTCACCAATACAAAGCAAGGAGCACTAGTCTTAATATAGTAGAATATATTACAGATATAAAAGCACTTGCAAATAAAATAAAATTAAAAGTAATAGAAAAATTTAAAATGTTTATGTCACAATTACAGAACAAGAAAACAATACGTTCGTGGTTAACGAATAATTTAAGTAATAATTATAAAAACACTATGAAGGAAGTATCTAACTGGGAATCAGCCACGTTAAGTGATGTGTTCATTGAACTGCCTTGTGTAGAGGCGAGAAATGGAAAACTCATTTTACTGGTGGATACAGGAGCAGATACAAGCCTAGTAAAGGAATGCGCATTAAAAGAAAATGCCATTATAAATAAAAAGGTTAAAAGGGAATTAAGTGGAGCATTTGGAGGCTGTATAACCACGATAGGGTCCACCAGCATATGCCATGATGAGGTACAGCCCTTACGTTTAACGCTACACGTAGTGTCACTTAAACAAGGGGTACCGGCGGACGGCATACTGGGTAGAGACAACATGTGGAACAGATCCATTATAAACGCGCTCAATAAAAAGTTAACCCTATTTAATGAAAATAAAGAATTTATAGTTAAATTGCCATTACTAGGCATCAAAAACATAAAAGATAAAACACCCAAAACAAATATAACAATTGAAGCTAGAACGGTTAGAATAACACCGTTAAAAATTAAAACTAAAGTTATGACTGTGGTAGTTCATAAACAAGAGATTGCACCAGGAGTGTACCTGGGAGAAACACTAGCAAATGTGGAAAATAAAGAGGTCAAGGTACCAATCCTAAACTCGACGGCAAAAGATTTCATTCTTAGTGACAACTTTGTACCGAGATTTAGTGATTTCCACAAATATAAGCTAAGTGAGGTTTCGGACAATCAATGGACTACCATCAATAGTATAAGTAATGCGGGCATGGCGCAACGAATGAATGTTTTAATGAAAGATTTAGAATTGGATCCTTCCTTAAACGAAGAGGAAAAGGAATCCATAACCAAGCTATGTGCGAAGTATAATGATATTTTTCTTTTAGAGGGTGACAAATTGACATACACCCCGGTATTAACACATAAAATTCCAATAAAGGTGGATCAGCCACCAATTAATCAAAAACAATACAGAATTCCTCAGACACATAGAGAAGAGATGAATAGGCAAATTCACAACTTACTAGAGGAGGATTTAATATCTCCAAGCGTATCTCCATGGAACTCACCACTACTTCTAGTTCCAAAAAAGAGTGGAAAAGATGGAGAAAAGAAATGGCGTTTAGTAATAGATTATAGAAAGGTAAATGAGGCCACAATTAAACAAGTTTTTCCACTGCCTAGAATAGATGAGATATTGGATCAGTTAGGCAGTAGTAGATATTTTTCGACGTTAGACTTGGCAAGTGGGTACCACCAAGTCCTAATGGACAATGCAGACAAAGAAAAGACCGCATTTAGTTCAGCGTTAGGACATTTTGAGTTCAACCGAATGCCTTTCGGGTTAACCGGCGCCCCAGCGACGTTTCAACGTCTTATGAATCATATTCTGACAGGACTTCAGGGTATAGATTGTTTTGTCTATTTAGACGACATAGTTGTATATGCAACAAACCTGGGACAGCATGAAGAAAGGTTAACTAAGGTATTCGAGGTAATTAGAGAAAATAACTTAAAATTAAACATTAGCAAGTGCCAATTTCTACGACGAGAAGTCGTATATTTAGGGCACAAGTGTTCAGAACATGGAGCACTTCCAGACCCTAGCAAGGTGGAGTGCGTTAAGAACATTCCGCCTCCTAAAAATAGAAAGGAAGTACAAGCCTTCCTAGGCCTTGTTAATTATTACAGAAAATTTATACCGGGAACCGCAAAAATAGCACTACCAATTAACAAATTATTACGTAAGGACGCAAGATTTATCTGGACAGAAAACTGCCAGCAAGCATTCGAAAAACTAAAAGAAGCAGTCATGTCACCACCAGTTTTGGCATATCCAGATTTTTCAAAGGAATTTCTTTTATCTACCGACGCAAGTAATGAAGCGTTAGGCGCGGTCCTTTCTCAAGGTAACGTAGGCGAGGATAGACCAATAGCTTTCGCTAGCCGAGCGCTAAGCGACACAGAACAAAGGTATTCCACAATAGAAAAGGAATTTTTAGCAATAGTCTGGGCGACAAAAAATTTCAGGGCATATCTCTTAGGCAGACATTTTAAAATATTTACTGACCACCAACCGTTAAAGGGAATAGCGAATTTAAAGGATCAAACTTCTAGACTGGCGAGATTCAGACACAAGTTGTCAGAGTATGATTTCGAAATCATATATAAGCCAGGCAAGAAAAATTTGAACGCAGACGCGTTAAGTAGAATTCCTCAAAACCGCAATGTAGTAACAGCAGTCCAGACCCGCTCTAGAACCAAAGAAATGGAAATGAAGAACCAAGGGAATAGCGAAAATTCAAGAACAAGTCCGACGCCTGTAGAACCTGACACTTCAGGCATACCTCAAAAAGAAAACACCATTTTATTAGAAAATCCAAGACAAATAGAGACCGTCATCAAAGATTTTCATAATACACCATTAGGAGGTCACCAGGGAGCAGTGAAAACTTACCTGCGAATCAGGCAACAATATAGGTGGCCAGGGATGCAAAGGCAGATAAAAGATTATGTAAAAAATTGTCCTAAATGTCAAGCGAACAAAAGTTCGAAATTAACTAAAATGCCCATGGTGCTGACAGATACACCAATGAGGCCATTTGATAAAGTCTACATGGACATAGTTGGTATTTTACCAGAAACTGTGTCCGGAAATAAGTACATTCTGACTTTTCAGGATGATTTTTCAAAATTTATGGCATGTACAGCTATCCCAGACGCGGAAGCAAGTACGGTTGCCAGGGCGTTTTATGACGAAGTAATTACGCGTTACGGGATTCCGCGAATTTTAATTACAGATAACGGAACAAATTTCATTTCAAAATTGTTCTCGGATACATGCAAATTGTTAGGCATTAAAAAATTGCATATAACGCCATATCATCCACAAGCTAATGGCTCACTAGAAAGAAGCCACAGACCTTTAGCGGAATATTTAAGGAGTTTTGCTAAAGAAGACGGGTCGAATTGGGATCAATGGTTAACTGCAGCGATGCATGTTCATAACCACACACCCCACATTACGACTAAGCAAACACCTTTCCGCACTTTATTCGGATTCGATACGGAGATGCCGACTAACTTAAAAAGGAAGTGTAGTCCGGTGTATAATGCCGAAGATCCGAATAAAGTTTTGAAATTCCAAGTTCAAAGAGCTCACGAAATAGTGAGGAAAAACCAGGAAATGGCTAAACAAGTAGCCAAAAATCATTATGATAATAAGTTAAATTTAGTAGAATTTAAAGTAGGAGATAAGGTATTAATTAAGAATCAGACTAGGAAAAATAAATTTTCGCCAATATGGGTAGGACCATATAAGGTAGTAGGGATCAAAAGTCAGATTACTACAGTTTTAAATATTAAGGGAAGGGAAAAACCTTTCCACAATAACTTACTCAAGTTATATAATAGCAATTAAGAGGGAAATAGAATAGAATCACTTAAAATAAGAAAATAGGTTTAGGGGGAAATTAAATTAAGTAGTCATAGAATAAAGTAAAATTAAAGTAATCACAATACGCTTAGGATTAGGATAGAATAAATATATATAAAATAGGATTGATAGAATTTAGTATGGGATAGTAGGAAACTAACATTTTTAATTTTACTACTAATAATTTTAATTTAACTTCAGTCTTAAGGCTGAATAACGAATGAAATATTGAAAAATTCAACAAGAAAGTAAATAGAAGATCAGAATAGCGGTTCAGTAAGCAACAACTTGCTTATTTAAGCGTAAAATATAAGAAAAAGAAAACTTATAGTAAAAGAAATAAAAATATAGTAAAATAAATTCGTAATTAATATCGAAGTCATTTTTTTTGTAAAATTTTGAAATAGAACCCTTGGTATTCATATTTAATAGATAATATACGGTATATTAAAAGTAGCTGTTCCGTTAAATACACAGCCATATCTATTGCATTTGCAATTATTTTAGAAATAAATGCACATGAAATCTATGCATAAAGACGTAGTTTATGCATAACCACAATTTAAAAATTATATCTGCACCTAAATGCGGACATAGAAATAAAAGATAAATAAATATGAGACAGAAAATAATCGCCTCAAATCTTGCGAATTATTCTTCTAATACCACATATTAATAATGAATAATTATAATTATAATAATAAATAAATAAAATCTTCTTAAACATATAAAACAAACTTATTACAAAATAGGTAATATAATGTACGGTCCTATAAAATGTAGTTCATTAATGTTCCAGGTAAAATATTAACGAATTTGCGCTAACAACAAACAAAACATAAGCAAGAATTAAGCGTTTAACGCAAGCACTGCAACAAAGCAGAGGCAAAAAGAAAAAAAAAAGAACAACTGAACACAAGCAGAATGCAGTCAGTTAAACAATTAATGAAAAAAAAAAAAAGTAAATCAAAACTTTTACACAAGCCAAATGAGGAAAACAAAAATAAAAACACCAAAGGTGAACAAATTCAAAACAACTAAACTAAAACGGGCGAAACAAAAAAAAAAAAAATATATAATAAAAGGAAGACTAATTTTTTTTTAAACGTATGTTACATATACACTATATTTCATTTTTATATATAGAACTAAGGAACCATTAATAGAAACTAATGGTAAAACGAATGAAAAGGGGAATAAGAAAAGAAAAGAAAGAAATTTACTTAAATTGATTAAAAAGGAAAAAGAAAATCTTACAGTAAAATAAAATAAAGAATATCATTATAATAACGCTAGAAATAAAAATAGATATAAATCGTACACGTTAAAGTAAAAGGAAATATATCTAAATACTTATACGAAATTTTTAAATACATTCGAAGTTAAAATTTATAGTGAATAAACTAACGAATTATATTCAACTAGAATAGAATCGATATTTATTGTAGGGATTAATACTTGTTTTGAATTAAACAAAATATTTCTAATTGATAAAATTTAATTTAAAATTAACTAATTAATTAAATAAACTTAAAGTTATATACGAATAAAGTTTTAATTCTTTTTAAGAACAATTGTAGTTAGAAAAAAAAAAAAAAAAATATATTGTAATGGAAAATTGAAATATATAACATTGATAATAAGCTAAGCTAAGTTAAGGGTGATAACAAAGAAGACAGCATGCAGAGAAGCTGACCTAAAGGCCGATGTACACCCACGAGAGCAGCAGAAGACACTCATATCCTATCAACACTTGACAACAGGGCGACAATTAGCGCCCAGCCAAATAGAAGGGGGAAGGGTAGCTGGAACAGCTGATCAGCGTAGGGACAGCAACCATCGCAACCAAAGATGGAATAGTCGCAACAATCAAATGCATCAACGCAACGATGCAACAACAGTCGACAAAACGCGAAACTACCTTCAAAGATATCCGACAACAACAACATTTGAAGATCAATGCGATCGAGGCGGTGACAAATACACAGTACCTTGAGGTCACACGGAGACCAAAGCCACCGCAATGAAACACGCAACAAACTAGGGGCTTAACCCATCTGCAGCAGCTAATTTCCAGTGTCTGCGCAAAAGCGAAAAGAAATCATCATGATGGCAGCTTCTTCTTTAACTTCAAGCAAAAGTTACGTTAAGCGTAAAGGGATAGCATCACAACGTCGTGACGATGAAGCAGCTAGTACACAACTCCTAATGCAGTCACAGTTAAAGTTACGCCAGTCATTCACAGTTCACCAGTTAAAGTTATGGTACACTACTCCGTGGCACAAATCACACTTTACAACATTACCTCAAGAGAACGATTTAAAACGCATCACCACTGTCGACAAGAAAATGTTGAAGATGTTTAGCAAAATGTTACAATTAATGATCTTGGGAACATCTCAACCATCAACTACCGTGAAGCGAAAGACAATTGGTCCCAATTGCGAGACAACGATTCTACCGACACCAAACAACTACATGTGATCATCAAGTATAACACACAACGCGTCAGCTACCCAGCAGCAACATTCCCACAATACATCGAGAAGAAGACATCGAAACAACGGGGTGTACATCAACATCAAAAGCAACATCTATATCAAACCCACCATCAACAACAACAAGAACATCAACAGCAAAACCATCCTAAACCTACACGAAGAATAACACCGAAGAAGGTCACCGGTCATATTATTGTATTATTATCGTAATCAGTTTTATTGCAATTTTTATTAATAATTAATTGTAATTTAGTTGTTGTAATTATTATTAATAACTAATTAATATTGACATCATATTCAGAAAATGAAATACGCTAACATACGTAAGTAGACGATAAGTACAATCAACATAAACATAAGACCACCCACAATTTAACAAACAATAAATGTACAAGAAAAATTTAATATCGTTTCGTACGATACTAAATTTTTCTTCCCCCGAGGGTGGAGGGATGTTGTATGTCGCGATCGCAATTTCCAGTTCCGGGAGATAAGAACTTTCAAGGCCAGTATTATCGTTTTATAATACTACTCCGCGAGTGAGTCAAGGCCAAGTTCACGTTATTAATGCAACCACAGCACTTTGCTTGGTAAGCCCGAAGCTTTACTTTACTTTGGTTTAGTAAAGCTTTGGTTTTATTAACTGCTAAAGCCAAGTCAGCAACCGGAGCTTGGCAATTGGAATGGATTGTGGAAGCTAGCTTTCAATAGCAAGCTTCCAAACCATTAAAACGCTTGGTTTAAAATAACCAACGATCAGAATCCACACGCGGAAGAATTAAATTGAGAACGATATTCTTCCGCGTATTGATTCTGCGAATTTGACAATTTCAATATTGCGAAATAATGGAAATTGCGACACACGCCAACACCGACCCACTTTGGTTCGGTCGACGGGTACGTCGACCAAGCCAAAGTGGAAACCAGAAAAAGATTCGAACGGAGTCTTGTAGTAAAATTCAACCGAAGAAGTCGTTTCCAGAATCGCGCATCAAGTCGCGATTTAGCTTTTAAGATAGTAGTTCCAAAAAAGAGTCTTGTTAATTTAATTAATAGTGTAACTAATCATAAGTGTAAATAACAACGAGTGTAGTTATAACAGTAGTGAAATACTGTGAAAAATAATAATAAATATAAATCAAAAAAAATAGTAAACCAACGACCAGGAGTTTTACTTGCTGTCCAAAGGACAACAGAGATATCTCAAGAGCACCCGTAAGGTAATACAACAAATTAAAGTAAACGGGATTGTAGTAAACATATATTAAACTTGTACAACATATTTTTTTTTATAAGTTTCGAAGATAACATTAAGATTTAATAACCTAACAAAGTATATTCGAATAGAATAACATCGATATCTATTAAAACTTGTATTGAATTAAATAAATATTAGAAAGGATGTAATAGAATTTTATCAAGATATAATAAAATATTTCTAATTAATTAATATTTCTAAATTAAAGTTATACGAATAGGATTTCAATTTTTTTTGTAATTGGAATCAAATTATAAATAGAAGTAAACGTATTGTAAGAGAAAACTAAAATAGGAAAAATTGACAATAACTTAATGGAGATAATAAAGAAGACAGCACGCAGAGAAGCTGACCTGAATGCCGATGTACACCCATCACAAAAGCAAAAGTGCAACCAAACACCACAACATGTTAACAACAGGGCGACGAAGAGAGCGCAGCCAACTCGAAGGGGGAAGGGTAGCTGGAACAGCTGGTCAGCGTAGCGACACCAACCATCACAAACCAGGATAAAATTGTTGCAACAACCAGAAGCAGAAGTAAGAAAGCAAAACACGAAGTTACCTTCAAAGAAACCTAAAAGCAGCAACAGTCAGAAACTGACGAGATGACTTATAGTCAGCAGCCTTGGAAGTTACGTCACGCGTATGCGACACCAAAATCACGACGTAATAGCAGCAAGTAGACGAACCACTAATACAGTCATGGGTTCGACAGTTAGACTTACGGCGACATTTAGAACTTACGGGGTAGGCACGCTATACAGCATTACCTCAAGCGGCAGCGATTCAAAACGCACCATCACAAGAAAAGATGTTGAAGATTGATGATGTTTGTTTAAAACAACGAACCCGGCGAAATCTCAACCATCCGCTACAGTTCGAGCGAACTTCAATTGATCCCAATTGTGGGACAACCGACACTATAACCAACGAACAACCGAAGAGTATCAGCAGAACAACGGGAACTAAGGTCGGAAGTTAACAGCGGCCGTTCCGAGTATAGTCCCTACAACACGGCAGCAACCACGTCAGCTACCCAGCAGCAGCATCCCCACAACAAATCGAGAAAGAAGACTTTAATACAGCGGGGTGTACGTCAACGGCAACATCAACAGTAAAATCAACAGTTACATCAACAGTAACATCAACAGCTATACCAACTTCAAAATCAACACCAACATCAAATCAGCATCAGCCTACACACAGACGACACCGAAGAAGTGCAGTTACCATTTGTATTATTATTTTAATTGTTTTATTGTAATTATTGTTATAAGTAGTTGTATTATAATTATTGTAATTATTACTAATAATTAATCATTATTAATATGTCACATAAGATATTCACAAAACCACAAACATACATAAGTATACACTATGTAAAGCCATAATAAGCATACGCCACCCATATAAATGTACAAGAAAAATTTAATATCGTTTTGCGATACTAAATTTTTCTTCCCCGAGGGTGGAGGGATGTTGTAGGTCAGAATCATTGCTTTGGTAATAACAACGCTTAACGTTGTTATCACCACATACCTTTCGGCCCAGTAGTTAACAATGTTTAACTTGTGGTAACACATACTTCTAGGCTGCACTTTAATTGTGAAGCTCGAAAGTACAAGTGAATCACTGTGGCCCAGATAAAAGCCGAACTTGATCGCATTCCGATAAGTGGAACAGCGCGCGAACTTGATCGCATTCCAAAATATGCAATGAGCGTCAAATTGCAAAAACGACGCGGAAATGATTCTGGCCAACAACGAATCTCAGAAGAGATATAAACCCATCTTTCGAATTGTAAGAAAGCAGTTGTTATTAAGTTACACAAGAACCAAGAAGAGTAGAAGGAACATAGCAAGCGCAAATCCAAGTGTCCCTGGATAATTACTGGAGTTAAATAAAAGTAAGAACCATAATCCAAGTCTTTATTTTCAGCACCTGTCGAAAGACGGCAGTATTGCCCGACAGGTTAAAGGACCACAAAGGCGGCACCTTGGTGCCGGTGGTAACTAGGCGAGGGGATCCACTACGGCAGGTTGCCGGATCCCAATGGTAAGACCACAAAGTCGGCAGATCCTTGCCCGTGGCACAAGCGTCCGTGGTCCTTCACATCGAAGGACTAACGACAACAACCCCTAGTATTAGAAACACTGTCAGTGATCCTTTCAAGGAAGGATCTACGACATTAAGTTTGTTCTGGTGTCCTACTGGAGGAACCAGATACAACACCACGTTGGGCGCCATTTTTTGTAATGGTAATATTTTTCTACTCAGGAGCATGTACGAATACTTACACCTGTGCTATAGTGTTGCTTCTGTACTGCACGTACTGGCTTAGGCTAGGGCTCGTCGGCAACTGGGAGCGAGATCTTGTTGCACCACTATAACATCTCCTTATTACAAAAAAAAAATTTACGTGCAGATTTCTCTATTGACTCTAACTTGGACCAAATATTAATTACTTTATAATTAAGGTTTTGAGGGAATCAGATACTAAGATAAGTGTGCATCAACAAGCAATTGGGCAGTGAACGATGGTATATCTCTGCTCGCCCTCCCAACCATGATTCCTTAACATGTTGCCAAAAAAAATTTTATAGTTCGGAATCCCACTAACTTCGGTCTCATTGCAAACTCGGAGTCATTGGGTCTTTAATTGTTTATTTACAAAGAGCTCATATTAATATTTTTACAACATTTAAGTAGGAAAACAAACTTTCTATCCAAGTTACATATATAAATGGTATATTTTATTCTTCTATTAGGATATAGGAATTACTATGTGAATCCAAATATAAACACAACAAGTGAGCTTAAAGGACTTCGGCTGTTTTAAATTAGATAAATCAACTTATAGGTTTTACTTACTTTGGCATCCGATCGGGCAGGCCTGTCTGATGGTTTTGCTGTAAGACAAATAATTATTTTTGATCCTAGCTATTTCCGTGTTTATATAATCTATATGGTTTCTATTCCTTTGTTATATTTTCTTATCATACACAACAATGCCTTATTATATCGTATACTAACAAACTACATTTAAATATTGACAATGACTTATTTCAATTACTTTTATTTAACGAGGATGTGAAATAAAGAATAAAAATTCTACTTAAATATATTCGGAAGCTAATTTATATGATTCTATTTCTTTCCGTATAATCATCTTGGTCTGGATTACGTTGGAGTTTGATGGATTTTCTTTAAAGCAATAAATTAACTAGTTCCGTCTGATTGTTCTCTTTCACATAGAAAGCTTTTCAAAGGAATATATATAGTTTACACGTCTTTATCTATGTTAAACACAACAACTTTCACTTCCATATTTAAAATCATCAAATAAAGCAACAATTTATATTAGCTTAAATCTTTATGTTTATATCTATAAACTCCGTGAGGAAATACGAGTAGGTATTTTTCTATACTTTTGTTCTTTCTCTACAGGTATTGAGTAATATGGTTTTTCATTAATATAAGAAAATATTGTTGGTATTTATCTTGATGATGCTGAAGGGTTGTAATTGTAGTTCACCAAATGCTGCTTCTAGTCCATGCGATGTGTTTGTGACGTGACTGCAGACCATAAAATGCAATGTTGTTGTTGTAGTTTAATTCGATGGTTTATAATCAATTATTATTCTTTTAATTGGTGATTACAAGGTTCGCATTAAATTTTCAGTTTAGTGATCACAACTTTTTATTGGTAATGTTTTAGTTTAATGATCACAATTTCGATTTTTCTAAATATTTTTTTTTTTTTATGGTCGAATTTTAAGGTTTTGTCAATCTTCACAGATGAATTACTATCCATCAACCGTACGACACCGAGGCTCTAATCCAACTCTCCCAAAAACTCTTGCCAGCAAACGGTTTTGCCTGTCTGACAATCTCCTAACGGTATCACCGCGTGATTTTGGTATGATTCAATTGTTTTCGAACAATTTCTACCTCCTAGTTCTGCTTCGATCTCTTACTGTATTTCTCTAACTATTGTTTCTGTATTCCTATTTTTTTTTTTTTATTTCTTTTTCTATTCTTGACTAATACACTCTACCTTTGGGGAATGACCCTATAGGAAAAAAAATGTCAACCAAAAAAAATATTTATATGAATGTTTATGTTTTTAACCCATTACAACCAAATGCGAGCACGGGGTCTTCTTGGCATCTCCCTGGCTGGAATGAGCTTGAGTTTCAAGCCTTCCCAATGGCTGCTGACTTCAGCAACCATCTTTCCAAGGAGATCTTTAGAGAACCCATTCTCACACTCGATAACCCTGTAGCCCCGTATGGTTTTGCTGGAGTCGAAAGAGGGAACCTCTTTACCTTCTAGCATCCATTCCATGACCAACTCGGAGAGGTTCGACTCGATGCTCGCCCAGCGGTCACAGACGGGTGCCGGCTTATTGGTGAGCTCATCAACAAGCGCAAGGCGGAGGTGTTCCCTCGGCACTCGGTAGTTTTTGGTCTGCAGCAGTGGATACAGTGCTATGATTGGCACTAACCACTGCTGCCGGAGGGGCAGTTGACTCTTGCCTGGAGGCAAGCAGCTCATCCTCGCTGCACTTCTCCACAGAGCCACTGTCCCCGTCTCCCCTGTCATCGTTTTTGTTTTGTTTGTGTTTGTTTGTTTGTCTTTGTTCATGTTGTTCTCACGAGTAGGATCGGAAAGGGTGGACCATCCCGACAGAGCCGCCTTACCGGGACTAGGCACTGAATACTACCGACCTTGCCTGGGCATCGGAAGGGACCGTTAGCTGCTGACCCGTTTAACCACCCGTCAGCCATGCAGGCACTCGGCACGTATACCTTAACCTTTGCCTTGGATGGAGGTTAGGATGGGGTGTGGATGGATTCTGGCTAGGGGGAAAAGGGACTGGGAGGCGTCGCTTCTGTCAGCCCATTTCAGCTAGAAACGGTTTCCAGGGGGCACCACGAGGAGGGAGAAGTCCACTTGTTTGCCCGTGAAAGATACGGAGGGTCGTCACGAGGACCCGTTATCCCCCAATCACTGACAAACCATACCCCCCTTTAAATAAATTAACTCTTTTAACAAAATTTCACAACACAACTGTTCAACGATTTTCACTGAACAACAAAACCAAAGTGAAGCAGGTAATTACCGATGAATTAAAATTTAAAAAAGGGATTTTTATAAATCCAATTGTTTCTTTACGCATTAATCATAATATAATATAAATATGGCAACTACGTACAACATTTTGATATTCAGTAAATTTCACACATACATTGACATAACATGTTTACGGCTTTTGAAACTAACGGGGCAATTCTCGTTGTCAGCTTGACAGGAAATTGTCAAGACAAGTTGTCACAGTGCTTGTCAATGCTTTTCAAATTGGTATTCTGGTTGTCAATTGACACAGTGAAAGCTTTAATGCAGTAACATGCTTAAAAGCTTAGTGTTACAGAAACCAAAATGTAATTTTTGACACATAGAACATGAAATGTCAAAAGAAAATACGAACGGACTACGGCAGAGCAGCTGGCGCACTATGTTCAGTTCATGTCCACCATGTGTGGAATGTGCTGAATATCAAAGAATATACGATGTATATTATTATTTATTTAAATTTTATTATTTAAATTGTTTATTTATTTATTTAAATTGTTATTTAATTTATATATTATTTGTTTAAAACCAGATCCTGAAACATCTTTCAATGTAAGTAGCACCAAAGAATATGTAATAATATATTTATATTATAAAATATTTCATTGAAAGTGTTTCAGGAGCTGGTTTTAAACAAATAATATATAAATTAAATAACAATTTAAATAAATAACAATAAATAAATTAAAAATAACAAATAAATTTGCTGTTTCTCTTCTGCTCATTTGCTGTTTTGTTCTGAAAATGTAGCTGTCAGCACCTATTTGGCTCTTGACAAAATTGTAAAGAAAAGAGCTTTTAGGTGACAGCCAGAATACGAATATTGACAATTTGCTAAAAATCTGCGCTGTCAACTAAAAGTTGACAACGAGAATTGCCCTGTTAATGTTGTTCAAACTTACGGGGTAATTCTCGTTTTCAGCTTGACATGAAATTGTCAAGACAAGTTGTCACAGTGCTTGTCAATGCTTTTCAAATTGGTATTCTGGTTGTCAATTGACACAGTGAAAGCTCTAATGCAGTAACATGCTGAAAAGCTTAGTGTTACAGAAACTAAAATGTAATTTTTTACACATAGAACATAAAATGTCAAAAGAAAATACGAACGGACTACGGCAGAGCAGCTGGCGCACTATGTGCAGTTCATGTCCACCATGTGTGGAATGTGCTGAATATCAAAGAATATACGATGTATATTATTATTTATTTAAATTTTATTATTTAAATTGTTTATTTATTTATTTAAATTGTTATTTAATTTATATTTTATTTGTTTAAAACCAGATCCTGAAACATCTTTCAATGTAAGTAGCACCAAAGAATATGTAATAATATATTTATATTATAAAATATTTCATTGAAAGTGTTTCAGGAGCTGGTTTTAAACAAATAATATATAAATTAAATCACAATTTAAATAAATAACAATAAATAAATTAAAAATAACAAATAAATTTGATGTTTCTCTTCTGCTAACTCTTCTGCTTCAACTAAAAGTTGACAACGAGAATTGCCCTGTAAATGTGATACCACAGTGTCTAACCATCGCTGGTATCATCACACCAGTAGTGACCGTATCAAATGATACTGCGTCTAGCCAAGCTGAATTACCGTTGAATTAAAATTTAAACATGAGATTTTTAGAAATTCTATTTTTCCTTTACGCATTAATCAGAATATAATAAATATGGCAACTACGGCCAACATTTGATATTCAGTAAATTTCACACATACATTTACATAACATGTTTACGGCTTTTGAAACTAACAGGGCTATTCTCGTTGTCAGAATGACATGAAATTGTCAAGACAAGTTGTCACAGTGCTTGTTAATACTTATCAAATTGGTATTCTGGTTGTCAATTGAGACAGTGAAAGCTTTAATGCAGTAACATCAGTATGAAACGTCCTACAGTATGAAACATCCAATTATTTTACCACGCCACCATATAGCGGAGCTGATCGGCATATCTATGCACAAAACCTATCTGCATGCAGTCGTAACTGAGCTGTTTGTGATTCTTTGCCAACACTATTAAATTATAGGTGCTCGATATTTGGTCAGATCTATTGTTTTCAAATGCAAACGCTGTTTTCAACTTCGGCGACAAACTTCGGTGCAAATCATGGCTAAATTGTCACCTGCACGTGTGCAACCATGTCGACCATTTCTGAATATCGGGTGTGATTTTGCAGGTCCTCTACAAATAAAAATGACAACGTGTAAACGCCCAAGAATCACCAAAGCATATATATGCCTTTTTGTATGCATGTCGACAAAAGCTATGCACATAGAATTGGTGAGTGAATTAACTGCAAGTGCTTCCATTGCCTCATTTAAAAGATTCACAAGCCGTCGGCGAAAGTGTAGTAATCTCTACACAGATAATGGGACAAACTTTCACGGGGCTCGTCGAAGTTTGGATGAGATGCTCAGATTGTTGCAAGACCAAACGACAAATGCAGACATCAGATCATCATTAGCTGAAGATGAAACCAATTGGCACTTTATCCCAGCATCGGCCCCACATTTTGGTGGGCTTTGGGAGGCGGGTGTAAGATCAATAAAACTCCACCTTCGCCGTGTAATCGGCGATAGTCTTTTATCCTTCGAAGAACTCTATACAGTGCTTACGCAAATCGAAGCTAGTCTTAATAGTCGGCCATTATGCACTATATCTGACACGGAGATCAATCCGTTAACACCGTCGCATTTCCTTATTGGAGAGCCGCATACGTCCACACCGGAATCATGTACTTCAAGCCGACATCTCGTCTAACCCAATGGAACTGGTTGCAAGCAATGGTCCAGGGTTTCTGGAAACGGTGGTCGAACGAACATGTTACGTCATTACAACAGCGACCAAAATGGCAGCAGCCTCAAACGAATTTCGTAATTGGAGACATCGTACTGCTTAAGGAGCCGAACCTTCCACCAACCAAATGGCTATTGGGCCGCATAATAGCAGTCCATCCAGGACAGGACAGCAAAGTTAGAGTGGTGACCATAAAGTCAGAAAAGGGAGTCTACAAGAGGCCGATTGCCAAGATTGCATTACTACTTTCTAGCTGAAACAATGAAACAATTAACGCATTGCAGTGTATATTAATTTTGTAGGTGTCATAGGTGTTATTTCTAATGTATATATGTATATCTAGAGTGTATCATATGGGGAAATTCAATGTACATATTTTCTAAGTCTCTTTACGTTGTATTATCTTTTACTTTGTTTCGTCTTTCTTAGTTCTAATTGTCAATGATACAAAACAACAACAAACCAAGACCGGTTTGTGCCGCTAATCCTTGTTTAAGCAATCATGTAAGAATTTTATGTGCGCAGAAAGTTTCAGTGAATAAAGTACAGTCCATTCGATAACAGACATATTTAAATAAACATATTTCTTATAGTATAATCGTATGTGCCGGGCCCTAGAGTTCTTAACAACTCTTGAGTATTTCCACGAACACTGCGATTCTTCCTCCACTTCTTTCCCCAACACGATCGATTCCCTTGCGAATTTCCATCGGCTACGACATAGCATGCAGCTGTTGCCATCTCCGCAACACAAGCCATTTGTGATTCCTCCATTATTAATATTTTTAAATAAATTAACTCTTTTAACAAAATTTCACAACACAACTGTTCAACGATTTTCACTGAACAAGAAAACCAAAGTGAAGCACGTAATTACCGATGAATTAAAATTTAAAAAAGGGAATTTTTATAAATCCAATTGTTTCTTTACGCATTAATCATAATATAATATAAATATGGCAACGTACAACATTTTGATATTCAGTAAATTTCACACATGCATTGACATAACATGTTTACGGCTTTTGAAACTAACGGGGCAATTCTCGTTGTCAGCTTGACAGAAAATTGTCAAGACAAGTTGTCACAGTGCTTGTCAATGCTTTTCAAATTGGTATTCTGGTTGTCAATTGAGATAGTAAAAGCTTTAATGCAGTAACATGCTGAAAAGCTTAGTGTTACAGAAACCAAAATGTAATTTTTGACACATAGAACATGAAATGTCAAAAGAAAATACGGATTACGGCAGAGCAGCTGGCGCACTATGTGCAGTTCATGTCCACCATATGTGGAATGTGCTGAATATCAAAGAATATACGATGTATATTATTATTTTAAATTTTATTATTTAAATTGTTTGTTTATTTATTTAAATTGTTATTTAATTTATATATTATTTGTTTAAAACCAGATCCTGAAAAATTTTTCAATGTAAGTAGCACCAAAGAATATGTAATAATATATTTATATAGGATTTTCCAATTATTATTATTATTATTATTTATTCACAATTTTCAATGTACTCTAAGACCAACGTCTTTTTTAGTACTTGCAGCATAAATTACACGTAACAAAGAAAACAATACCCTATGCAAGCTTAAATATAACTTAAAATTATACAATTTTAACTATAATTTAACTTAACTTAAGACAGCAATTAGGAACAAAAGTTAATAAGAAAGTAAATAGAGAGCAACGAAAGACTGTGAATGATGAAAGAAAAGAATGTTTGAACACCATGCAATTAGGACATAGAAATATACTGCACTATAGCCTGCTTGAAGCGGCCCCCCAACGGCATCCGTCTTAAGTGTAGCGGCAGAGAATTCCAAAGCCTAATGGTGCTAACGAAAAAGAATCTACTGCTGTTGAGAAAAGTGCACCTGGGAACAATGAAATTAAGGGACCTGGTTGAATGAAAGTGCTGGAGTTTTTCATAAAGGTATCGAGGGCTTTAAGTATGTACAAGCTTATACAAAAACATTATATTCTGAACTTTTAAATACTCAATTAAACCACACCCAAGTATACCCTTACTTATCAACGAGATGTGATCAAAGCGCCGGACAGCATAAGCATACCTTGCAGCATTGTTAAATGCCACCAGGATCTTGTGCTGCGACTGACAATCAAGACGACTAAAAACAGTGCAAGAAAACGTAAAGTGGGGTATAATCAATTGCTTAACAAGCGTTAGTCTAGTTTCAAGAGGAGTGTAAATCGCAGAAGAACGCAAGCACCTTAAAATTCCGTAGATCTTTCCGACAGAGCCATTAATATGGTCAGTACATGTAAACTTAGAATTCAGTGTGAAACCAAGGTTTTTTATCCTGCTTACAAACTCCAACTGAGTGGAGCCAACAAACAAGGGGGGAAAATTATCAAACCCACTCACCTTCCTCATAATTGGCAGAACCTTAGATTTAGAAGGATTTATGCGCAGCAAATTAGAAGCAGCCCAATTGTTAAGTGCGGCGAGATCCAGATTAAGTTTATTACTCAGATCCTCAATACGATTTAGAGGTCTAGACAAATAAATTTGAATGTCATCAGCATAAGCATGTATTGAGGCATGCTTACAAACCAAGAAAATATCATTTATAAATATAGAGAACAACAGGGGATCCAAAATTGACCCCTGCGGAACTCCTGTAGTGACCATTTTCATTGAGGAGAATCTACTGCCAACTCTAACACATTGCATCCTACCCTCAAGGTAACTTGATAGTAGACTAACAGCTCCACCACTAAAGTTAAAATTAGTTCTAAGCTTACCACATAGTAAAGTGTGATCCACAGAGTCAAAGGCTTTTGCAAAGTCGATAAGGCACAGAAATGTTAAGAGATTTTGGTCATAAAATATTCTGATATCATCAGAAATTTTCAATAATGCAGTTGAACAGCTGTGGCTAGCCCTAAAACCTGATTGCAATGGGGATAAAAGATTATTCATGTTTAAAAATGCAGACATTTGCACATACAAAATCCTTTCGAGGACCTTTCCCAATGCTGGCAAAATACTTATGGGTCTAAAGTCAGATCCAGAGGGAGATTTGGCAATTGGAACTACAATAGCAGTTTTCCATAATTCAGGGAACTTGGAGCAGGTTAAGTTGTGATTGATTATGTGCGTCAGTGGAGCTAAGATAAACGGTAAAACTATCTTTATAAATCTAATAGAGACACCATCAGCTCCTACCGCATTGGAGGTTAGCTTAGATACGCTGTACTCAATCTCAACTTCACTTACAGCAGTAAATTCAAAAGGAGGGAAAGAAGACAAATGTGTCTGTACTGGTAATGACGTGCGAGAAGGCATACTAGTATGATCGAAATTACCATTAGCCAAGAATTTATCATTAAGCTCATCTGGATCCAAGTTACATTCAACTGAGACCCTATCAATAACTCGCAGCTTCTTTAAGTTTTGCCACAACTGCTTAGCACCTAGGTTAGGATTTAGTTTTTAGTTTAGAGCCATAGTACCTCTGCTTTTCCCTTCTCAGTGAAAGCGTTGCTTCATTACGCGACCTCCTGTTCTCCCCCCAAGCCCCAGCGGTTTTACTTCTTTTCCATTTAGCATGAAGTCTATTTCTCTTTTTGACAGCAAGTAAGACATTCTGGGTAAACCAGGGACAACTACTGCTCAGAGCCCTTACGGAGCGCAAAGGTACGTGATTAATGAAAGCAGTATTTAAAAAAGTCAGTAAAGCTCTAAGTTTTCTATCGACTGAGTTAGCGAACCAAACGTCATTCCAGCACACCATAGAAAATTCTCTAAACAAAGCGTCATAATCAATTGTATTAAAATCATAATAAGTAAAACTAACTACCTCACTCTTACACAGATGAATATCAAAGCAGCAAAAAATAAGATCATGGTCAGAAATAAAGGTCATGTGGTCAAGAGTTAATAAGAGAGATAGATCAGAGACAAGGCAGACATCAAGTAGACTGGGTTCACAAGCAGGAGCGTACCGAGTAGGCGTGTCAGTATTAGTAAGACACAAACCACACATTGACACATAGTACAGAAAACTCTCAGTAACAGAATCACAGGACAACAGATTCACGTTAAAATCACCACATACGACTAGAAAATCGTAAGCAATAAGTTTGTCAGAAAGGTCACTAAAGAATGGACCAAGATTAAGGCTACGTCGAGGATTATACACACAAGAAATTAGTATTTTAGTTCCGACGTCACTTATTGCTATATTCAAGAACTGACAGGATATATCACCTTTACTCACGAACCTAGACTTAAGAGTACACTTACAATACACAGCAACACCACCGCCCCTTCTTCCACATCTATCATTACGATAGAGTTTGTAACCTTCAATATTATACAAAGAGTCCGAAATCTCACTCTTAAACCAGGTCTCCGAGATGCAGATAACGTCAACAGCAGAATTCACAAAAATGTATCTAACATAATCAAGTTTTAAACCATTCAGGCTCCTAGCGTTGAAGTGAACAACGTTCAGACCATTCGATTTAGAACAAAAAGTATGTATTAGGGCCTTATAACAACCGATAGCACCATCAGACTTATTATCATACCAAGACAAAAACCACAACACCAGAGCCAGCCCCAAGCATTCCAGAGCACATTTCATGTAAACATATTAACTGGTATTCAACACAAAATAGAAGAGATATAATTAGCAGGAGATAAAGAAAGTTATAGAAAATAGTAAGAGAAATATAAGTAGAAAAATATTTGCAGGCTAACATTAAAATATTCATTAACAGGAGATGAAGAAAGTTATAGAAAATAGTTAGAAAAATATAAGTAAAAAAATATTTGCAGGTTAACATTAAAATAATCAATGCTAAGTTCCAGCAGCGCAATCAACGCTCTCCTTGTCTATCACCAGTTTCGCCTCGCCGCCAGCTGATGCTTTGACAAAAATTTTCCCACGAAACGAAAAAGCAGTGAAAAGCAACTTCTCTCTTTTCTTCAAATTTGCATACTGAAGTAGTTCGCGGTTCTTTTTTGTAAGGCCTTCGTGTAAGTAAATTTTCTGCTCACCGCCCATGCCAATGTCATTGAGCTGCAATTGACGTTTATTTACTCCACGAAATGCAGCAATGGCTTTGAAGAGTTCGTTACGTTCACTCCCCGAAGACAGTTTAGCTATGATAGCAGAATTTTTGTTGTTCGTTTTAGCTCTCACACGAAATATATTTCGAAGATCAAGAGACTTTAATTTAGCTGATTTGCAAATTTTCTCAAAAATAACAGGAAGATTCTCACCAGAGGCAAATGGAATACCAGTGAGTACAACATCAGCAGACACACAACTGCTCTCGTACCTCTCCAAAGTTGATCTCAACTCGACAATATCAGCATTAAGCTTCAAAGCATGAGAGTCTCCACCAGTGAATTGCTCTTTAAAACCACGCATATCAGCACAAGCGGCTTCAACCACAGAAACTCTCTCCATCACGTTTCTTAAAGATGACTTGATGTTCGTCAGCTCAGCCGATACCTCACCAATTCGCTGCAGCACTCTCTCCTCAGATGCAGTTAGCGCAGCAGTCAGGTGATCAATTATACTCTCCTTGAAAGAATTCAGCTTAGAGTTAAGCATGGGGCTAGAGAGTACAGATGCAGCAGCAGAGGATGACACATCAACACACAGGGAATTGGCGCCAAGAGGTGAAGAGGGAGTAGAAATATGCCGCAAGCTAGTTACACTTCTGGTATTCTTAACCGGTTTAGACATCGTGAATAGAATTAATAAGTTTACATAAGTTTACAAGTCCAGCGTTATCAGCAACAGGTCACAAGGCGCGAAATCTCACAAACATAAAATCAGACGAAAGGAACTATATAGAGCTAAGATCGCGACCGCCAGAAAACACATTCACTCACAATGACATCACAACTCAAACTGAACTCAATAAGAGGTGTAATTTTTCAAGGCGTTGTTGCTGCGTGTATCGTTCCATTTTTAGTAATGGCGTAGTTTCTACTTGTCAAATGTCAAAAATTACAGCTTCAAAAGTGACAGCTACCGAAATAGCGGGCTATTCAAAATAACACCTCTTATTGGAGAACCCTATATTATATGTTTATATTATACAATATTTTTTAAAAATATATTATAGGAGCTGGTTTTAAACAAATACAGCCTTATTTATTAGATTTATTAGATAAACAGTCGTTAAACAATTGTTTAATTACATACTGCGTAAGGAGTTACACAACGTTGCTTAAGTTTTTATTTATAATTGAATTTTATTTGTGTGTCAAATAAACAAGGTTTGTGGATACAATTGAGATAGTAAAAGCTTTAATGCAGTAACATGCTGAAAAGCTTAGTGTTACAGAAACCAAAATGTAATTTTTGACACATAGAACATGAAATGTCAAAAGAAAATACGGATTACGGCAGAGCAGCTGGCGCACTATGTGCAGTTCATGTCCACCATATGTGGAATGTGCTGAATATCAAAGAATATACGATGTATATTATTATTTTAAATTTTATTATTTAAATTGTTTATTTATTTATTTAAATTGTTATTTAATTTATATATTATTTGTTTAAAACCAGATCCTGAAACATTTTTCAATGTAAGTAGCACCAAAGAATATGTAATAATATATTTATATAGGATTTTCCAATTATTATTATTATTATTATTTATTCACAATTTTCAATGTACTCTAAGACCAACGTCTTTTTTAGTACTTGCAGCATAAATTACACGTAACAAAGAAAACAATACCCTATGCAAGCTTAAATATAACTTAAAATTATACAATTTTAACTATAATTTAACTTAACTTAAGACAGCAATTAGGAACAAAAGTTAATAAGAAAGTAAATAGAGAGCAACGAAAGACTGTGAATGATGAAAGAAAAGAATGTTTGAACACCATGCAATTAGGACATAGAAATATACTGCACTATAGCCTGCTTGAAGCGGCCCCCCAACGGCATCCGTCTTAAGTGTAGCGGCAGAGAATTCCAAAGCCTAATGGTGCTAACGAAAAAGAATCTACTGCTGTTGAGAAAAGTGCACCTGGGAACAATGAAATTAAGGGACCTGGTTGAATGAAAGTGCTGGAGTTTTTCATAAAGGTATCGAGGGCTTTAAGTATGTACAAGCTTATACAAAAACATTATATTCTGAACTTTTAAATACTCAATTAAACCACACCCAAGTATACCCTTACTTATCAACGAGATGTGATCAAAGCGCCGGACAGCATAAGCATACCTTGCAGCATTGTTAAATGCCACCAGGATCTTGTGCTGCGACTGACAATCAAGACGACTAAAAACAGTGCAAGAAAACGTAAAGTGGGGTATAATCAATTGCTTAACAAGCGTTAGTCTAGTTTCAAGAGGAGTGTAAATCGCAGAAGAACGCAAGCACCTTAAAATTCCGTAGATCTTTCCGACAGAGCCATTAATATGGTCAGTACATGTAAACTTAGAATTCAGTGTGAAACCAAGGTTTTTTATCCTGCTTACAAACTCCAACTGAGTGGAGCCAACAAACAAGGGGGGAAAATTATCAAACCCACTCACCTTCCTCATAATTGGCAGAACCTTAGATTTAGAAGGATTTATGCGCAGCAAATTAGAAGCAGCCCAATTGTTAAGTGCGGCGAGATCCAGATTAAGTTTATTACTCAGATCCTCAATACGATTTAGAGGTCTAGACAAATAAATTTGAATGTCATCAGCATAAGCATGTATTGAGGCATGCTTACAAACCAAGAAAATATCATTTATAAATATAGAGAACAACAGGGGATCCAAAATTGACCCCTGCGGAACTCCTGTAGTGACCATTTTCATTGAGGAGAATCTACTGCCAACTCTAACACATTGCATCCTACCCTCAAGGTAACTTGATAGTAGACTAACAGCTCCACCACTAAAGTTAAAATTAGTTCTAAGCTTACCACATAGTAAAGTGTGATCCACAGAGTCAAAGGCTTTTGCAAAGTCGATAAGGCACAGAAATGTTAAGAGATTTTGGTCATAAAATATTCTGATATCATCAGAAATTTTCAATAATGCAGTTGAACAGCTGTGGCTAGCCCTAAAACCTGATTGCAATGGGGATAAAAGATTATTCATGTTTAAAAATGCAGACATTTGCACATACAAAATCCTTTCGAGGACCTTTCCCAATGCTGGCAAAATACTTATGGGTCTAAAGTCAGATCCAGAGGGAGATTTGGCAATTGGAACTACAATAGCAGTTTTCCATAATTCAGGGAACTTGGAGCAGGTTAAGTTGTGATTGATTATGTGCGTCAGTGGAGCTAAGATAAACGGTAAAACTATCTTTATAAATCTAATAGAGACACCATCAGCTCCTACCGCATTGGAGGTTAGCTTAGATACGCTGTACTCAATCTCAACTTCACTTACAGCAGTAAATTCAAAAGGAGGGAAAGAAGACAAATGTGTCTGTACTGGTAATGACGTGCGAGAAGGCATACTAGTATGATCATAATTACCATTAGCCAAGAATTTATCATTAAGCTCATCTGGATCCAAGTTACATTCAACTGAGACCCTATCAATAACTCGCAGCTTCTTTAAGTTTTGCCACAACTGCTTAGCACCTAGGTTAGGATTTAGTTTTTAGTTTAGAGCCATAGTACCTCTGCTTTTCCCTTCTCAGTGAAAGCGTTGCTTCATTACGCGCCCTCCTGTTCTCCCCCCAAGCCCCAGCGGTTTTACTTCTTTTCCATTTAGCATGAAGTCTATTTCTCTTTTTGACAGCAAGTAAGACATTCTGGGTAAACCAGGGACAACTACTGCTCAGAGCCCTTACGGAGCGCAAAGGTACGTGATTAATGAAAGCAGTATTTAAAAAAGTCAGTAAAGCTCTAAGTTTTCTATCGACTGAGTTAGCGAACCAAACGTCATTCCAGCACACCATAGAAAATTCTCTAAACAAAGCGTCATAATCAATTGTATTAAAATCATAATAAGTAAAACTAACTACCTCACTCTTACACAGATGAATATCAAAGCAGCAAAAAATAAGATCATGGTCAGAAATAAAGGTCATGTGGTCAAGAGTTAATAAGAGAGATAGATCAGAGACAAGGCAGACATCAAGTAGACTGGGTTCACAAGCAGGAGCGTACCGAGTAGGCGTGTCAGTATTAGTAAGACACAAACCACACATTGACACATAGTACAGAAAACTCTCAGTAACAGAATCACAGGACAACAGATTCACGTTAAAATCACCACATACGACTAGAAAATCGTAAGCAATAAGTTTGTCAGAAAGGTCACTAAAGAATGGACCAAGATTAAGGCTACGTCGAGGATTATACACACAAGAAATTAGTATTTTAGTTCCGACGTCACTTATTGCTATATTCAAGAACTGACAGGATATATCACCTTTACTCACGAACCTAGACTTAAGAGTACACTTACAATACACAGCAACACCACCGCCCCTTCTTCCACATCTATCATTACGATAGAGTTTGTAACCTTCAATATTATACAAAGAGTCCGAAATCTCACTCTTAAACCAGGTCTCCGAGATGCAGATAACGTCAACAGCAGAATTCACAAAAATGTATCTAACATAATCAAGTTTTAAACCATTCAGGCTCCTAGCGTTGAAGTGAACAACGTTCAGACCATTCGATTTAGAACAAAAAGTATGTATTAGGGCCTTATAACAACCGATAGCACCATCAGACTTATTATCATACCAAGACAAAAACCACAACACCAGAGCCAGCCCCAAGCATTCCAGAGCACATTTCATGTAAACATATTAACTGGTATTCAACACAAAATAGAAGAGATATAATTAGCAGGAGATAAAGAAAGTTATAGAAAATAGTAAGAGAAATATAAGTAGAAAAATATTTGCAGGCTAACATTAAAATATTCATTAACAGGAGATGAAGAAAGTTATAGAAAATAGTTAGAAAAATATAAGTAGAAAAATATTTGCAGGTTAACATTAAAATAATCAATGCTAAGTTCCAGCAGCGCAATCAACGCTCTCCTTGTCTATCACCAGTTTCGCCTCGCCGCCAGCTGATGCTTTGACAAAAATTTTCCCACGAAACGAAAAAGCAGTGAAAAGCAACTTCTCTCTTTTCTTCAAATTTGCATACTGAAGTAGTTCGCGGTTCTTTTTTGTAAGGCCTTCGTGTAAGTAAATTTTCTGCTCACCGCCCATGCCAATGTCATTGAGCTGCAATTGACGTTTATTTACTCCACGAAATGCAGCAATGGCTTTGAAGAGTTCGTTACGTTCACTCCCCGAAGACAGTTTAGCTATGATAGCAGAATTTTTGTTGTTCGTTTTAGCTCTCACACGAAATATATTTCGAAGATCAAGAGACTTTAATTTAGCTGATTTGCAAATTTTCTCAAAAATAACAGGAAGATTCTCACCAGAGGCAAATGGAATACCAGTGAGTACAACATCAGCAGACACACAACTGCTCTCGTACCTCTCCAAAGTTGATCTCAACTCGACAATATCAGCATTAAGCTTCAAAGCATGAGAGTCTCCACCAGTGAATTGCTCTTTAAAACCACGCATATCAGCACAAGCGGCTTCAACCACAGAAACTCTCTCCATCACGTTTCTTAAAGATGACTTGATGTTCGTCAGCTCAGCCGATACCTCACCAATTCGCTGCAGCACTCTCTCCTCAGATGCAGTTAGCGCAGCAGTCAGGTGATCAATTATACTCTCCTTGAAAGAATTCAGCTTAGAGTTAAGCATGGGGCTAGAGAGTACAGATGCAGCAGCAGAGGATGACACATCAACACACAGGGAATTGGCGCCAAGAGGTGAAGAGGGAGTAGAAATATGCCGCAAGCTAGTTACACTTCTGGTATTCTTAACCGGTTTAGACATCGTGAATAGAATTAATAAGTTTACATAAGTTTACAAGTCCAGCGTTATCAGCAACAGGTCACAAGGCGCGAAATCTCACAAACATAAAATCAGACGAAAGGAACTATATAGAGCTAAGATCGCGACCGCCAGAAAACACATTCACTCACAATGACATCACAACTCAAACTGAACTCAATAAGAGGTGTAATTTTTCAAGGCGTTGTTGCTGCGTGTATCGTTCCATTTTTAGTAATGGCGTAGTTTCTACTTGTCAAATGTCAAAAATTACAGCTTCAAAAGTGACAGCTACCGAAATAGCGGGCTATTCAAAATAACACCTCTTATTGGAGAACCCTATATTATATGTTTATATTATACAATATTTTTTAAAAATATATTATAGGAGCTGGTTTTAAACAAATACAGCCTTATTTATTAGATTTATTAGATAAACAGTCGTTAAACAATTGTTTAATTACATACTGCGTAAGGAGTTACACAACGTTGCTTAAGTTTTTATTTATAATTGAATTTTATTTGTGTGTCAAATAAACAAGGTTTGTGGATACAATTGAGATAGTAAAAGCTTTAATGCAGTAACATGCTGAAAAGCTTAGTGTTACAGAAACCAAAATGTAATTTTTGACACATAGAACATGAAATGTCAAAAGAAAATACGGATTACGGCAGAGCAGCTGGCGCACTATGTGCAGTTCATGTCCACCATATGTGGAATGTGCTGAATATCAAAGAATATACGATGTATATTATTATTTTAAATTTTATTATTTAAATTGTTTGTTTATTTATTTAAATTGTTATTTAATTTATATATTATTTGTTTAAAACCAGATCCTGAAAAATTTTTCAATGTAAGTAGCACCAAAGAATATGTAATAATATATTTATATAGGATTTTCCAATTATTATTATTATTATTATTTATTCACAATTTTCAATGTACTCTAAGACCAACGTCTTTTTTAGTACTTGCAGCATAAATTACACGTAACAAAGAAAACAATACCCTATGCAAGCTTAAATATAACTTAAAATTATACAATTTTAACTATAATTTAACTTAACTTAAGACAGCAATTAGGAACAAAAGTTAATAAGAAAGTAAATAGAGAGCAACGAAAGACTGTGAATGATGAAAGAAAAGAATGTTTGAACACCATGCAATTAGGACATAGAAATATACTGCACTATAGCCTGCTTGAAGCGGCCCCCCAACGGCATCCGTCTTAAGTGTAGCGGCAGAGAATTCCAAAGCCTAATGGTGCTAACGAAAAAGAATCTACTGCTGTTGAGAAAAGTGCACCTGGGAACAATGAAATTAAGGGACCTGGTTGAATGAAAGTGCTGGAGTTTTTCATAAAGGTATCGAGGGCTTTAAGTATGTACAAGCTTATACAAAAACATTATATTCTGAACTTTTAAATACTCAATTAAACCACACCCAAGTATACCCTTACTTATCAACGAGATGTGATCAAAGCGCCGGACAGCATAAGCATACCTTGCAGCATTGTTAAATGCCACCAGGATCTTGTGCTGCGACTGACAATCAAGACGACTAAAAACAGTGCAAGAAAACGTAAAGTGGGGTATAATCAATTGCTTAACAAGCGTTAGTCTAGTTTCAAGAGGAGTGTAAATCGCAGAAGAACGCAAGCACCTTAAAATTCCGTAGATCTTTCCGACAGAGCCATTAATATGGTCAGTACATGTAAACTTAGAATTCAGTGTGAAACCAAGGTTTTTTATCCTGCTTACAAACTCCAACTGAGTGGAGCCAACAAACAAGGGGGGAAAATTATCAAACCCACTCACCTTCCTCATAATTGGCAGAACCTTAGATTTAGAAGGATTTATGCGCAGCAAATTAGAAGCAGCCCAATTGTTAAGTGCGGCGAGATCCAGATTAAGTTTATTACTCAGATCCTCAATACGATTTAGAGGTCTAGACAAATAAATTTGAATGTCATCAGCATAAGCATGTATTGAGGCATGCTTACAAACCAAGAAAATATCATTTATAAATATAGAGAACAACAGGGGATCCAAAATTGACCCCTGCGGAACTCCTGTAGTGACCATTTTCATTGAGGAGAATCTACTGCCAACTCTAACACATTGCATCCTACCCTCAAGGTAACTTGATAGTAGACTAACAGCTCCACCACTAAAGTTAAAATTAGTTCTAAGCTTACCACATAGTAAAGTGTGATCCACAGAGTCAAAGGCTTTTGCAAAGTCGATAAGGCACAGAAATGTTAAGAGATTTTGGTCATAAAATATTCTGATATCATCAGAAATTTTCAATAATGCAGTTGAACAGCTGTGGCTAGCCCTAAAACCTGATTGCAATGGGGATAAAAGATTATTCATGTTTAAAAATGCAGACATTTGCACATACAAAATCCTTTCGAGGACCTTTCCCAATGCTGGCAAAATACTTATGGGTCTAAAGTCAGATCCAGAGGGAGATTTGGCAATTGGAACTACAATAGCAGTTTTCCATAATTCAGGGAACTTGGAGCAGGTTAAGTTGTGATTGATTATGTGCGTCAGTGGAGCTAAGATAAACGGTAAAACTATCTTTATAAATCTAATAGAGACACCATCAGCTCCTACCGCATTGGAGGTTAGCTTAGATACGCTGTACTCAATCTCAACTTCACTTACAGCAGTAAATTCAAAAGGAGGGAAAGAAGACAAATGTGTCTGTACTGGTAATGACGTGCGAGAAGGCATACTAGTATGATCATAATTACCATTAGCCAAGAATTTATCATTAAGCTCATCTGGATCCAAGTTACATTCAACTGAGACCCTATCAATAACTCGCAGCTTCTTTAAGTTTTGCCACAACTGCTTAGCACCTAGGTTAGGATTTAGTTTTTAGTTTAGAGCCATAGTACCTCTGCTTTTCCCTTCTCAGTGAAAGCGTTGCTTCATTACGCGCCCTCCTGTTCTCCCCCCAAGCCCCAGCGGTTTTACTTCTTTTCCATTTAGCATGAAGTCTATTTCTCTTTTTGACAGCAAGTAAGACATTCTGGGTAAACCAGGGACAACTACTGCTCAGAGCCCTTACGGAGCGCAAAGGTACGTGATTAATGAAAGCAGTATTTAAAAAAGTCAGTAAAGCTCTAAGTTTTCTATCGACTGAGTTAGCGAACCAAACGTCATTCCAGCACACCATAGAAAATTCTCTAAACAAAGCGTCATAATCAATTGTATTAAAATCATAATAAGTAAAACTAACTACCTCACTCTTACACAGATGAATATCAAAGCAGCAAAAAATAAGATCATGGTCAGAAATAAAGGTCATGTGGTCAAGAGTTAATAAGAGAGATAGATCAGAGACAAGGCAGACATCAAGTAGACTGGGTTCACAAGCAGGAGCGTACCGAGTAGGCGTGTCAGTATTAGTAAGACACAAACCACACATTGACACATAGTACAGAAAACTCTCAGTAACAGAATCACAGGACAACAGATTCACGTTAAAATCACCACATACGACTAGAAAATCGTAAGCAATAAGTTTGTCAGAAAGGTCACTAAAGAATGGACCAAGATTAAGGCTACGTCGAGGATTATACACACAAGAAATTAGTATTTTAGTTCCGACGTCACTTATTGCTATATTCAAGAACTGACAGGATATATCACCTTTACTCACGAACCTAGACTTAAGAGTACACTTACAATACACAGCAACACCACCGCCCCTTCTTCCACATCTATCATTACGATAGAGTTTGTAACCTTCAATATTATACAAAGAGTCCGAAATCTCACTCTTAAACCAGGTCTCCGAGATGCAGATAACGTCAACAGCAGAATTCACAAAAATGTATCTAACATAATCAAGTTTTAAACCATTCAGGCTCCTAGCGTTGAAGTGAACAACGTTCAGACCATTCGATTTAGAACAAAAAGTATGTATTAGGGCCTTATAACAACCGATAGCACCATCAGACTTATTATCATACCAAGACAAAAACCACAACACCAGAGCCAGCCCCAAGCATTCCAGAGCACATTTCATGTAAACATATTAACTGGTATTCAACACAAAATAGAAGAGATATAATTAGCAGGAGATAAAGAAAGTTATAGAAAATAGTAAGAGAAATATAAGTAGAAAAATATTTGCAGGCTAACATTAAAATATTCATTAACAGGAGATGAAGAAAGTTATAGAAAATAGTTAGAAAAATATAAGTAGAAAAATATTTGCAGGTTAACATTAAAATAATCAATGCTAAGTTCCAGCAGCGCAATCAACGCTCTCCTTGTCTATCACCAGTTTCGCCTCGCCGCCAGCTGATGCTTTGACAAAAATTTTCCCACGAAACGAAAAAGCAGTGAAAAGCAACTTCTCTCTTTTCTTCAAATTTGCATACTGAAGTAGTTCGCGGTTCTTTTTTGTAAGGCCTTCGTGTAAGTAAATTTTCTGCTCACCGCCCATGCCAATGTCATTGAGCTGCAATTGACGTTTATTTACTCCACGAAATGCAGCAATGGCTTTGAAGAGTTCGTTACGTTCACTCCCCGAAGACAGTTTAGCTATGATAGCAGAATTTTTGTTGTTCGTTTTAGCTCTCACACGAAATATATTTCGAAGATCAAGAGACTTTAATTTAGCTGATTTGCAAATTTTCTCAAAAATAACAGGAAGATTCTCACCAGAGGCAAATGGAATACCAGTGAGTACAACATCAGCAGACACACAACTGCTCTCGTACCTCTCCAAAGTTGATCTCAACTCGACAATATCAGCATTAAGCTTCAAAGCATGAGAGTCTCCACCAGTGAATTGCTCTTTAAAACCACGCATATCAGCACAAGCGGCTTCAACCACAGAAACTCTCTCCATCACGTTTCTTAAAGATGACTTGATGTTCGTCAGCTCAGCCGATACCTCACCAATTCGCTGCAGCACTCTCTCCTCAGATGCAGTTAGCGCAGCAGTCAGGTGATCAATTATACTCTCCTTGAAAGAATTCAGCTTAGAGTTAAGCATGGGGCTAGAGAGTACAGATGCAGCAGCAGAGGATGACACATCAACACACAGGGAATTGGCGCCAAGAGGTGAAGAGGGAGTAGAAATATGCCGCAAGCTAGTTACACTTCTGGTATTCTTAACCGGTTTAGACATCGTGAATAGAATTAATAAGTTTACATAAGTTTACAAGTCCAGCGTTATCAGCAACAGGTCACAAGGCGCGAAATCTCACAAACATAAAATCAGACGAAAGGAACTATATAGAGCTAAGATCGCGACCGCCAGAAAACACATTCACTCACAATGACATCACAACTCAAACTGAACTCAATAAGAGGTGTAATTTTTCAAGGCGTTGTTGCTGCGTGTATCGTTCCATTTTTAGTAATGGCGTAGTTTCTACTTGTCAAATGTCAAAAATTACAGCTTCAAAAGTGACAGCTACCGAAATAGCGGGCTATTCAAAATAACACCTCTTATTGGAGAACCCTATATTATATGTTTATATTATACAATATTTTTTAAAAATATATTATAGGAGCTGGTTTTAAACAAATAAAGCCTTATTTATTAGATTTATTAGATAAACAGTCGTTAAACAATTGTTTAATTACATACTGCGTAAGGAGTTACACAACGTTGCTTAAGTTTTTATTTATAATTGAATTTTATTTGTGTGTCAAATAAACAAGGTTTGTGGATAAAAAGGTTCAGAAATCCACTAAAACTATTACAAAAAGGCGTTTTCTATTACTTTTTTTGATGTAAGTAAAAAATTTGACGTTTTTGAATTTCATTTGAAAAGATATAACGCGATTTAAAGTTTTTTTTTGAAAAATTTTATTTGAACACAAAATTATTTGAATTTTGATATGCCATTTTACGCAGGCTTTAAACGCAAATACTTGTGTTTAAATTACACAGCCTTTAAACAACGTTGCGTAAAATAAAAATTTGTTTATAAATAACGTTTTCTTGTTTAAGAGGTGTTTAAGGTTACGCAGCCTTTAAAATACGTTTATAAATAAGGCTGATAATATATAAATTAAATAACAATTTAAATAAATAACAATAAATAAATTAAAAATAGAAAATAAATTTGCTGTTTCTCTTCTGTTCATTTGCTGTTTTGTTCTGAAAATGTAGCTGTCAACAGCTATTTGGCTCTTGACGAAATTGTAAAGAAAAGAGCTTTTAGGTGACAGCCAGAATACGAATATTGACAATTTGCTTTAAATCTGCGCTGTCAACTAAAAGTTGACAACGAGAATTGCCTGTAAATGTGAAACCACAGTAGAGTTGCGTAGTTCGTGAACGAACTAGTTCAATTGAACGAAGCACTAGCGTGAACTATGAGATCTAGTTCACAGTTCTTAGTTCTTTTAGTTCACTCGGTCTTTTAGTTCACTCGGTCTTTTAGTTCACTCGTTCTTTTAGTTCAGCAGTTCGTTAGTTCGATTCAGTTCAGCTGTCTGTATGTTTCAGTAGGTTAGATCAATTTCAGAGGATGTTTCTTTGCAAATGTTTTACTTGAAATCTTGGCACAATTCAGGCACAATAACATAACCCCGATTTTGTAGTTATTTTTGTTGTTGTTTCTTTATTGTTGGAACGACAACAACAATATGAGTTAGTGGAGCTCTCGTCTTGTTTCCGAGTTATGTCCATTTAAAAAAAATTAATGAATGGAAAAAATGTTACTAAAAATCTAACAATATATAATTTAATCATGTATTCAGTATTAGACATTAATATCAGAATTAAATATAATTTTGCCAATTAACCGAGAAAGTACTGAACTAAATGAGCGAACGAAATACTGAACTAAATGACCGATTGAACTATATGAACGAACTAGTTCACGACAGCTGATTGAACTAGAAAGATCGCTCTCTGTAGTGAACTATAATGCCCAACACTATACCACAGTGTCTACCCATCGCTGGTATCATCATATCAGTAGTGATACCGTATCAAATGATACTGCGTCTAGCCAAGCAGTATACGAATCAAAAAGATAAATATTTTATGAACAAACCATAGTTTGAGTATTAAAAATTAATCAGAAAAATTAAAACAATCAAATTGGTTGAAAAACATCATTCTGATGTCATTAAAGTAAGTTGTGTGAGTTAAAGTGGAACTCCATAGTATGCGTATGCGTGTGCGTGCGTTTGACAGATAAATAGAATACACACGTTCTTATGAGATGAACTCCATAGGCACGCATGGAAATGCAACCGCGCGCAAGAAATTCGAACTTAAATTCCAAAACGCATGGAAGTAGAAAATTTTCTACTTTCATGCGTGTGGATGACAGTTGACACAGCAACCATCTTCAAATTGTTTACGTTTTGTTGAATTGGTAAGTCAAAATTTTGCTTATGAACTACAGTCGGGCCTCGATTATCCGTGATCCGAGAAATTGTATTCTTTTTTTGCTTAATGTCCTTTTTTTGCCTCATGTTTTCAGTAGAAAATTGACAGCCTTGCTTATAAACGTATTTTAAAGGCTGCGTAACCTTAAACACCTCTTGATCAAGAAAGCGTTATTTATAAACAAATTTTTATTTTCCGCAACGTTGTTTAAAGGTTATGTAAGTTAAACACAAAAATTTGCGTTTAAAGCCTGTGTAAAGTGGCATATCAAAAAACAAATAATTTTTGTGTTCAAATAAAAATTTTCAAAAAAAAACTTCAAATCACGTTATATCTTTCCAAATGAAATTCAAAAACGTCAAATGTTTTACTTACATATCAAAAAAAGTAATAGAGAATGTCTTTTTGTAATACTTTTAGTGGATTTCTCAACCTTTTTATCCACAAACCTTTTTTAATTAACACACACATAAAATTCAATTATAAATAAAAACTTAAGCAACGTTGTGTAACTCCTTACGCAGTGTGTAAATAAACAATTGTTTAACGACTGTTCAAAGAAATCTAATAAATAAGGCTGTTATTGTATACATACTTATTTAATTTAAAAATGTACATAAACTTCTTTAGTTAATTTTTTTTAATGTAAATATGTATGTACACCAATGTTCACTTGTTAAATAATGAAAATATTAAAAAACTGTATAATCGAAATTGTTATTCAATTAACCGTGAAAATCGATTATCCGTAATGCTTCTGGTCCCGACCATCACGGATAATCGAGGCTCTGTATGTTTAATTTAATATATTTTAATATTTTTGTTTATATTTTACATAAAATGAATGATGAAAACTTAATCAATGAAGTGTGCGGGCAAAAAAATATATATATTAAAGGAAGCGTTGATTATCGGAACAAGTTGAAACGAGCTAAATCTTGGAGGATAATTAGCTCGAACATGGGAGTACCTGGTAAGGAAAAGTTTCGATTCTTTTATATATTTTATATAATAACTATTTCTACTATATACTATTTAACTATTAAACTATTACAGAATCTGAATGCCAGGCAAGGTGGAGCACCATACGGGACCGTTTCGTGAGAGAGTGCATAAAGAAAAGAAATTCTTCCGGAAGTGCGGCAAGTGAAACGGAAAACGAATGGGAGCTCTTTCCGCACTTGTCGTTTTTAAAGGAGCACATTCAGCCCAGAAAGTTAGTTTTTATTTGGTTGGTTATGTTTGTCTTTGTTTAATACATAGTTTACTCGCCCCTTTAATACATAGTGTATCGCAACCGGAGGATGACGACTTCGTGGAGTCATTGTTAGATGACTCCACCACTGAGGATTCTGTGGACGTCGCCCCGCAGTCGAGTGGGAGTCGACGATTGAGTCGGACGACTGAAAACCAAAACGTCGGGGCGCACCTGATATCATTCATGGAATGCATGAAAGAGGCCGTGAGTAAGCGGGTTGAAAATAAAAAATCCAACGACAATGAGCCCTTCTCCCAAATGGTTGGGTCCAAACTTGCCGAGTTGAATAACGACGAACAGGAAGAATCAAAAATTTATATATTACATTACTTATTTGATAAAGTTAACCAGTAAGAAAGTTATATTCGGCCTGGCCGAATCTTAGATACCCTACACCTCAAAGATTTGAAAAAAGTGCCTAAGCTAGGGTGTGGCGGGGGTGGCGGTCCACTCTGGGCGGCATTTGTGGAAATCAAATAGTGACTTATTGAATTCTAGGAATTTTTAGGGCTGCAAGTTGTTTAATTGTCCCGGGTTCCATGAGTCCTAGCTACGCCTCTGTATAAATAGTAGGCGTGGTCATTACCTTTTTCAAAACAAAATAACTAGCTTAGTTGTTTTATAATTGTGTTCATTTAAACGTTATTTCCGTGGTAATAAACTTGCTTTCATACTGCTATACTGTATATGTAGTGTAAAAGTGGGCGGACCGCAACCAGTTTTCATGTAATAATGTTTTTTTGAAAAACAAGTTGTTATCTAAAGTTTTATTCAGGAAGCTTATATATTTAACAATATAACCCTCTTTTGCCTGTGTAACCTAAAAGTGGGCGGATCACGCCCATATTTGGCATATTAATAATGCTACTCTATACCCAGGAATGAAATTTTGTTGTAATAGCTCAAAAACGAACGCTGATATCACATTTTTAATAAAAAATAGGCGTGGTCGTGGACCTATTTTGCCCATTTATATGCCCATCAATACCAACCTGCTCACCACAAGTAACAGGCTGCTCGCACACTGGATGCGTTTTTCGTTCGCACGAATTCTGACGAAAACATGCGAACGATCCCATTGCATGTTATTGATTGTAAATGCCCACATTGAAGCACTGTTCCGTCGTCAGAATTGTTGCGAAAAGTTGCGAATTGCGAACGATCCCATTTGAATTTGAATTCGCACGAATTCTGACGAAGTGTGTTTCTTTTTTGTTCAATTAGTTATGCAGGTGATGAAATTCACCAAATTGACTTCTTTTCGCGAAAACCTCAAGAACCCAAACCTTCCTTTTGAAAAATTTTCCTTTTAGATAAGAATTTTCTAATAAAAAAAAGTCATCAAATGTGTCCATTATGTTATGGACACATATGGAGCATATGTTGTTTTTGCTTTACTCATAATTTTACGCACCAGTTCTGATAGAGTATGCGGACTCTAAATAACACTTCGGACGAATCGTTTTCGTCAGAATTCGTGCGAACGAAAAACGCATGCAGTATGCGAGCAGCCACAATGTTTATGCAAAATTTCATCACGATATCTTCACCGGTTCTCCTGTGATCGTGATTTCAACAGACAGACAGACATACAGACAGACAGACAGACAGACAGACGGACGGACATGGCTAAATCGACTCAGGAGGTCACGCTGATCAAGAATATATATACTTTTCTATACCTATCGTCTCTATTTCTATGCGTTACACATTTCGTTACAAAGTGAATACACCCTTACCTTAAGGTGTAGGGTATAAAAACTCAAAGAAGTAGTACAAAATAAAACGACTGACTGCATATAAATCATATTTTATTTGCGAAAACATATTCTTTTAAAGTGTCACGTAATTTAAATGCTGAGCGAGCTGCATTATTAGATGCTAATTGTGAAACATTTCTTAATGGGGCGACCTCGTTTCACCAAAGTCCTTCTACTGGTTCTCCATTTTTTTCATGGTCAGCGTAGTCGGGTGGGCAATAGGAACCATCCGTCATTTTTAAATAGTTGTGGAGCACAAGCGTTCATTTACTACTTTCACTGCACACTCAGGGGTCATATTCAGCGTCCCGCGCAGGATTCGCCATCTGGCAGTTAACTTTCCGAATGTATTTTCAATCGTTCTGCGCGCTCTTGACAACCTTTTGTTGTAGTATTCCCTTTTTTCATCCAAAAGAAGCCCTGGATATGGTTTCATCAAGCAGGGCTTCAAAGGGAAAGTCGCGTCTCCAACGAAATAGTGAGGAAAGTTTGTGTCGCTATTTGGCAGCGCTGTCTGCGGTGGTAGATCCAATTGGGTTTTTAACAACCTTTGACCAAAAGCGGAATGCGCCAAAATTCCTCCATTGCTTTGGCTTCCATAGGCACCGACCTCCACTGCCGTGAAAGTGTAATTTGCATCACAAACTCCAAGAAACACGACACTGTATGTTCCTTTGATAAAAAAAGGAATAAATTATATCTACGTATCCATTTGCACTATTATAAAACATACCCTTGTAGTTGTAAAAATTCGAGCCAGAATGTGCCGGACAAGTAATTGCAACGTGCTTGCCATCGATAGCTCGAACGCAGTTTGGTAGATTCCAGATGTTTTTGAAATCTTCCGCTATTCTTCGCCATTCCTGACTATTCGGCGGTGACAAATAAAATGGACTTAGCGTATTCCATATTATTTCGCTCGTTTCTGTCACAATCCTTCGTACAGACTCCACAGACATTTTAAATATGAGCGACATGTATTGTCTGCTCGTACCATGTGCTAAATATCTGTATAAAAATTAAGTCAAATTGAGTTTATGACAAGTTAAATTAAAGGTCTTACATTAATGTAAGGAATAGTCTGCAGTCTGCCGAAATGGAAGGTCGTATAGATGTTTTTTCTAACTGCTTCTTCATCATATTCAAAAACACGTCAAAAAGTTCCGGGCGCATACGAGTTGCGATCCGAAATTGTTCCGGATCCCTATTCTTTAATTTGCTGAATGTTGTCGCAAAAAATCCGCTCGTTTCCCGCTCTATATACAGCTCTCGCATCCACATCCTTCTTCCTTTCATTAATTCAGTGTATTGCATGTATATTGCAATTACACTACCAATTATCATTAAAAAAATTCGAAATCGTCGTCCATGCTTCCACTTTTTACACAAAATCAAACAGAGTTTTCACGAAATCAATCACTCAAAATATATTAAACAGCTGATTGTCAAACGCACGCGCGCGCATGCTATGGAGTTGCTAGTTAGGTACGCACGTAAATGTTCGAAAACTCCAAATGTCAAACGCAGGCATGCTATGGAGTTCCATTTTTAGTCACCGATGATATTCCCTTGAATAAATACTTACGGAATAAATACGGATGGAATAAATACGTTGTATTAATTATATGCTTTAATCGTTTTTATTGGTTCGGTTGTTTTTCTTATATTACAAAAGAATGCACGGTGTTTCGTAGAAGACACAGAAGTTAAAGAGACAAGGTAATAACAAAAGTTAACGTAGATGGTGAAAAAACCACGGTTCTCATCAGAGATTAAGAGATTGGACACTCTCGAATTCGCCGCTTCAAAAATCGGATTGACGTCTATTTTTTATGAACTAGTGAATTCATGTACACTATACGTGAGAGAAATCATATTGTGAATGGCGTTTCTCTTTCATGAGTGCCGTGGATCTCCAAGTATTCTTAACCGGATCGTAGCATTCCACCGATATCAAAACATTTATGCCGAACACTCCTCCAGATACATGTTTTGTGTCATACAGTATGTTGACAAAATCAGCTGTTTCATGTTTCACCACGGTTTCTTTTATTATTGAAATTGTTTGCAAAATAAGTAAAGTGATTAGCATGCCGCGTTTTTTTTATTAAATGCTAAACAGCTGAGTAAATTCATAGGTAGTGACGACCTCGATGTACTATCTGAAGAGGTTGTGTTTCAGGTTCTAATAAAGTGGATCGAATACGAACCAGAGAATCGCAGGAAGCACTTTACAGAGCTTCTGGCTTAAGTGGGATTGCCTCTGTTGTCAACTGCTTTTCTGATGGAGAAGGTGGAGCCACTCTGTAATACAATGGAAAGCCTATAATTGGTCCTGAAGACGCTAAAATCTCGTCTGTTGCTGAAAATATCCTTTTACATTTTCGTACAGAAGACAAAAATGTAGCAATCGGAGGATATAATCTACGCACGTGTTTGTGGACCATATGGGATACAATAGAGATAGATACAATGTATTCTGTTCTCCAATGGAATTCCATTCTGGTTGTTCTGATGGGTGAAGTCCTGATCGTGGTGGGTGGAACATCAAATGACATACCGATAATTATGTCACGAAAATAAATGTACATGCAATGGTTTCCAGTGAATTGGCTCCATTGAAAACGAGTCGAACAAATTACACTCTAGCAGTACTGATTGGCGCAATTTACGCGATCGGAGGCTATAATGGACGTTATAAAGTATTTTTAATTCAGTAGAAAGGTAAAGATATCAAATATAATTATGTGGTTAACAGGAATATGTAAGGAGACCAAATTTCAGATGGGTCCCCATGAATCGCACTTGGGATTTTATTCATGTAATGAACAATGCTCGCCAGGACCCAATTGTGGCTGTTATTAATGGTCGCTGTATGTATCTGGAGGAGTGTGCGGCATAAATGTTTTAACATCGGTGGAATGCTACGATCCGGTTGAGAATACTTGGTGTTCAAGTTCGTATGGCCAGTGACCCCAACCTAAACCATCTGGATCAACGACCGCCAATTCATTTGCATTGCATTTTTCATATCGTTGCATTCTTTACATGTCATCAGTTTGCTTATGTGCGATATTGCAGTCGCAGCAGAGGGTCAATGCTTGCAGCCGACGCGGAAAAATTGACACCACAAGAATTAGACAGACATTGACATTGGTGATCAATTAGTATAAGTGCTGATTGATCACAGGGAAAACGCTGCCTGAACACTTGGAGATCTACGGCACTCATGAAAGAGAAACGCCATTCACATTGTGTAAATTTAAATTTTTATATAAAAATCAGCAATTTATTTAAATTAATTTTTCCGTGCAGCTCGCTGCTCACAAAGGTTACGTGTTTGCATTCGGTGGATGGAAAGGCGCATGACGCAAAGACGTGTTGACAGAAACATCTTTCCTTACAAAATTATTACCAGTGAACGCTATGTGGAATAAAACTTACTAAAACATACTTACAAAACATAATAAAACTTTATTTAGTGGAATGATGAAGACCTTTTATATGCGCCAAGTTTATTGATATATAGCGTGTTTCGCATACGAGTGTTCAAAAGACTAGGGCGTGTAGGATGGATCGAGACAAGAAAAAGATCGTATGGGAGGGGGTGGGTCAATTTCCCCCCCTTTAGGCGGGAGGGGACATTTTATAAAAATCCGGCTTAACACCGAAAAAAATAATATTAAAAAATAATGGTTAGACCTAGATAACTTTTGCGAAAGATCTGCTGATCTGCTAAAGTACCTGAAGCCTGTTGAGTTGCAGTGAAAATGAGTGAGTTAATGAATTACGTTCGAAAACTTAAAAGAATCTCGAATAATCCAAACTCAAGGTAATTTTAACTCTTACCTTATACAGGGTGTTTCGCATAAGGGTGTTCAAAAGACTAGGGCGTATAGGATGGGTCGAGACAAGAAAAAAATCGTATGGGAGGGGGGGGGGGGGTCAATTTCCAAACGTTTAGGCGGGAGGGGACATATTATAAAAATCCGACTTAACACCAAAAAAATTATTTTAAAAAATAATGGTTAGACCTAGATAACTTTTGCTTGCTGATTTTCAAAGCGAAATATCCGCTTCTTAATATCCTTTTTAAATTAGGTTCCTATGTCAAACAGTTTTTGAGAAATTTAATGACAAAGTTAAAATTTGGAAAAAAAATTCCGGTTGGAAATTGACCCCCCCCCCCCCTCCCATACGATTTTTTTCTTGTCTCGACCAATCCTATACGCCCTAGTCTTTTGAACACCCTTATGCGAAACACCCTGTATAAGGTAAGAGTTAAAATTACCTTGAGTTTGGATTATTCGAGATTCTTTTAAGTTTTCAAACGTAATTCATTAACTCACTCATTTTCACTGCAACTCAACAGGCTTCAGGTACTTTAGCAGATCAACAGATCTTTCGTATTATTATCGTATTTCGTATTATTATACTTTGGCGCCCAAACGGTTCAAATTGTTATTTGATTGATATTTTCACCATAAATAAACAAAGTTGGTGAATTTACATTTACGACAAATGAAAAAATATAAATGCGACCATTCTGGAGTTATTAATAGTAATTTTTTTTTGGCAATAGGCGAACAACTGTTCGGATGACTGCCTAAAATCATCCACCCGAACTTTGTGTTGATCGTTACCAGTTGTCCCGTCCGCATTGGGGGGATTACGGAACGGGGGAGGCGCAAGTAGGCGTTCTGCCCTAGTACCAGCGCAACGGCCTCGCTCAGATAGAACTCCGGATCAGCAAGACTGACGTTCGGAAATAGGTCCAGAATTCTAAGGGTCTAGACTTACACTAGGAGTCTGGGCCGGCACTACCTCAGCTAATTTGGCACTGAACTCAAGTACATCGGCGGGCTCTCCCGCTGCTCGTAGCTTCAAGACCACAGTTTCGACGCCGGCAACTCTGTTGGCCACCAGTTTCCGTGTTTTTACCCAAGGGGGGGAAATCTTGGACGATTGCTCACTTGCATTGACCAGGGCTCGTAAAGGATGGAATTCGATGTGAACCTGAAGACGCGCAAGATTATTGTGGGCAAGGCCTAGTTCACATTATTAATGCAACCTTGCTTCACTTTGCTTGGTTAGTCAGAAGCTTTATATGGGGTTTCCATAAAATGGTTTTTCCAGGTTTTTGGAATAAATTGTTTTAAGCCCCAAAACCACTCGTAAACTGTTTTAACTCCGTTGAATTGTTGCGATGTCAGCGCTAAGCCCAAATGCTTTCGGTTTTTTTACTGGTTATTAGTTCCAGCTCTGTTTCGAATTTCGGAATTACAGACAACCTATCTTTCTCCTTTTATAGTGCCAATAAGTTAGAAAGAGATAAATAGAAAACGCCATGAAACGACATTCTGCCAAATGTCAAAACAAATGTAAGCGTTTTATGTCGTAAGTAATATGTTTACTTAAATAAGTATAATATCTAATAAATGACAAAAATTTAACTATTTCAGATGCAGAAATTATCAAAGCGAACTTTGTGGTCGATGGGGCCGGAAAATATGTTGCTGGACCTCTGGCAGGAAAACATCGACGGCCTGCGTGGACTCCGCAAAAATGTCCACATACATATATAGGGAGATGGCGGCGGATATGGCCCAACACGGGTATTTGGTTGGTCCGGAGGAGGTCGGCATGGGGACAGATGAAGATAAAAAACATGACGACCAAATACCGGTAATTCTTTTTTATTACGATGTGCATGTATTCATCATAAATAATAATGCTTTCACTGTAGGAAAACTAAAAACCTTGTTGGGGTATCGGGTGGTTCACCAGCAGACTGGGTGCACTTTCCGCGAGTGCACCAAATAATCGGCAGCTTTGCCGTTCATAATGTCGTCGTGGAGGAGTCGGTGGTTGAGAGAGGTGACTGCCATAAAACATTTGGACAAAATCTACCTTTATTATAATATACCCAAAGCAGAATTTCATTCATTCATTATTTTATTGATTTTATTATACTTTTTCACACAGATTCGCCACCACTGATACATTTCTCGCCATCACCATTGCCACGTCTGCTACCAACGCCATTGCTACGTCCGCATACAATTTTGAATATTGTTATTTTATTCATTATATTATAAATTAAAGCGATGCACAATTTTAAAAATAGTTTTATTTATTTATTTATTTTTATTTATTTCTTTATAAGGTAGCACATAAGAGAACATTCTTTTTAATGCATATTCAGCGGACACATATATTGAAGTTATTGATTCTTAACTAACTAAATACATTTAAAAATAGAAGGTGAGGTAGATATATCAGTACCATGTATTGATAGGAAGTATAAATATCTTAAGAAAACATAGAATAAACAGGGATCAGAGTAGCTAGGAATATAGATCAAAGATAGATATGAGGAAAGTGGAAAATTATGAGAAGTATTGGAAAATTAGTTGCCTGAAATTGCTCTTGTTAGTTGTTCGCTTTATCTCTACTGGTAATGAATTCCACAACTGAATCGCGCTGACGTAAAACAATCGTCCGGATGCAAGATACCTGTGGCATGGAACAGTAAAGCTAGCGCACCTAGCCGATCTGCAGAAATTAAGTTTCTCAAATAAGTAATCAGGAGTTCTTGTATAGATCAATTCAAAGATAAACAAACAATTTCTTGCCTTTAAATAATTAAACAAACTACAACCAAGGATTTGGTTACTATAGGAAGAAACACTCTCTAATCTGCGTAGTCCAAAGACATAACGGGTAACATTATTGAATGCTACTTGCAGCCTTTGTTTAGATGAGTAATCAAGTTTGCAGTATACATTTTCAGAGTATGTTATTAAAGGAATTATCATTTGTACAGCCAGTAATTTCCTAGTAGTCATTGGGATGAAATAAGCAGATCTCCTTAGATTCCTCAGTTTCATATAGATTCTTTTAATAATTAAGCTTATGTGGTCTATGCAAGTTAGTTTAGTGTTAATGACAAAGCCAAGATTTTTCGCTTTGTAAACAATCTTCAATTTACTGCCGTTTAAGATTATGTCAGGTAAGTCACAGGCCTTTACAGTAGATTTAGAGATAGGCAGAATGGAAGACGTAGTTGCGTAAATATACAAACACAAAACAACAGCTGTTTATTTCTTCTTTTCGGTTTGACAGCCCGGACCGGATTATTTATGGAAACACTTGATCAGCTGATCGATTTTCGAACACCTTAACCGGATTAAATATTTTTATGGAAACAGGCTATTAGTCAAGCTTTGGTTTAATTAACTTCCAAAGCCAGGTCAGCAACCAGAGCACTTCGCATGAAATGGATTGTGGACGCTAGCATTTAGTAGCGAGCTTCCAAACTATGAAAACCATAGCGCTTTGCAATTGGAGTGGATTGTGAAAGCTAGCTTTCAGTAGCAAGGTAAAATGCTTGGCTTAAAAGAACCAACGATCAGAATCCACATGCGGAAGAATTAAATTGAGAACGATTTTCTTCCGCGTATCGACATTGCTAAGATCACCAATTAAATATTGTGAAATAATGGAAATTGCGAAACACGGCATACTGACCCACTTCGGTTCGGTCGACGGGTGTGTCAACCGAGCCAACGTGGAAACTAGAACAGATTCCAACGAGAGTCTTGTGAAAAATCCCAGACGAAGAAGTCGTCTTTAATCGTGTATAAAGTCGCGGATTAGTTATAGTTAATAAGTGTAATTAATAACGAGAGTTAAGTAAACTAGTGTTAATAGTATCGTTAGTGTTTTAGTGCTAAAGAAAAGAAACTAAATAAAAATCAAGGCAAGCTTAAATCAAAAATCAACAACAAGGCGTTTTATTCGTTGTAAAGAGGGCAACGACCAGGAAGAAGACCACCCCTAAGAAACTATAACGAACAAATACAAAAAGTAAAAATAAGAATATCAGTTTAGAAAAGTTAAAAAAGTGAAATAAGGAAGAATTATAGTGAATAGTGAAAAGAAAATTGGTAGACGTGAAAAATAAAATAAGAATTAAATACTAGGAGATAATTATGAAAAAAATTCTATTAATAGAATTAGAATAATTTAATCAACTACAACTACATTTTGGCAATGTACAAATAATTGACTACAACATTTTGAAATTAACTAAAACATTTTCAATAAATTACACCATTTGGAAAGGGATAGTAGTAGAATTAAAATAGTTTAATCCTATTAATATATTAAAATAAATTATATTACTATTTTATATCAACCATACAATAGCTTTCAGGTTAAATTTCATCGGTGTCATCAAAAGGATGCCAGCGTAAAGCACGGCAAACTTGTCTCTTTGTTCAATGGCATTGTCCGGACAAAAGTCTTTATTGAGGTCGACCCTTTTCACTCGGGAAGCTGTTCTATAGGTTTAATATTCATTTAGAGGACTAATTGTTCAAATACAAGGACAATTTAAACAATTTTAAAGAAACAAAACAAAATTTTGTTTTTAAATGAACGTAATAAAATGAAATAAAACAAGAAAAAACTGAAGGAAACCAAACGGCATTAAAAAGTTAATGGAAAGTTAGACAATATTAGATTTAATAAGTTAACAAGTTTTAATTTAATTTTAAAACAAAGAAATTCAAATTCCAGCAAATAAAGAATTTGTAATTTGCTGGAATTTAAAAGAAAATGCAATTCAATTTAAATCAAAAATTGAAACAAAACAAAATATTTTAAATCAAAGTAAATAAATTAATAAGATAGTGATTTACCATGTTTAGAAAATGAATAAAAGTTCAAGAAGTGAATAGAATAAATGCAGGAAAACGTATAATATTAAAATTGTGGAATTAGTGAAATTAATTAAGGACGAATTTTTTTTTTTGTTAATTTTTTTTGTTAAGTATCAAATTGGCGGAGATCAAGTGTACTTTATTAACTTAAATAAATTCTATTTAACGTAATAAAGTACGGAATAAAAGCAAATTGTTAAAAACAGGAATCCAGTACAGAACTTCAAAATTAGACTTCAAATTAGACATTTTCATTTCATTTCATTTATTCATATACCAACGCTCAAACCATAAGAATACAATTCTTTTAAGGTTACATTATAATATATAGTATGAAATTTTAGATAAATTAAAAACTAATTAGATAAACACAAAATTGAACTAAATTAAATTAAATTATCTTAATTAAAATTAAAAACCGTGTTTTCGACAGTCGAAGGAAGAAATGTTGTAGGGTTAGGAAGATAGGATAATAAATCAGGAGGAAACATGAAGTTAGATATAATAGAGAATTGCGGGGTAGTGAAGTTATAGAGAAGAAATTCAAGGAGAAAAGAGAAAGGGGAAAATTTGTTGCTTAAACTCACCCAACCTCGTAATTTGCTTTAAGCAAAGTGGTAATGCATTCCAGAGTCTTAAGGTATTGACGAAAAACAAACGTGAAGTAATCAGTGCTCCTTGGTATTATAAATACACAACATCTTAGAGATCTACCAAATTGCAATTTATCATATAGATAACTCGGCGTTTTATTTTGAATCAGTCTAAACAGGTACAGTATGTTTCTGGCCTTAAGATAAGTTGTTATATCGCAGCCAAGGATCGCGGTTTAAACGATGATAAGCGATTAAACTTGCATAAACCAAACACATAACGTGTGACGTAGTTGAATGCTAGTTGTAATTTTAGCTGTAACGAGGAGTCCAACCCACTGTATACCAATTCAGAGTAAGTGATTAAGGGGAGGAAGAGCTGAAGTGCAAGCATTCTTCTAATGTGCATAGGAGTAGTACTGGCAGACCTTCTTAGGTTTCGTAGCAAGTGATATATCCTACTAACAGTATAGTTGACGTGGTCAATACAAGAAAGGGACGTGTTAATATATACACCCAGGTTTTTAAATTTGGACACTACTTTTAGCCTACATGAGTTTACAAAGATATCATGCAAACTAGGGATGGTTTTCTTAAATCTATGAATGGGAAGCACACAGGATTTTGCCGCATTAAGAAGAAGACCGTTTCTAACTGCCCAACAGTCGATTGACATTAGGTCTTCGTTTAGTTTAGAGCATATCTCTGCAATTCTATCAAAGGATCCAGAAAGGTAGATTTGTATATCATCTGCATAGGCATGTATAGATGAATACTTACAAACATTGAAAATATCATTTACATACAAACAGAATAAAAGAGGTCCCAGTATTGACCCTTGAGGGACTCCAGCATTCAATAGCTTATAGTTAGAATAAGCATCCCCTACCTTAACTCTTTGAAGTCTCCCTGATAAGTAGCTGGCCAGGAGTTTCACTGCATCAGCATCAAAGCCAAAGAAATGATTTAGTTTAGAACAAAGGCGATTGTGCTGAACACAATCAAAAGCTTTGGAAAAGTGTAGCAAGCCAATTAGGGATCCAGCATCATAAGAGGACCTAATGTCGTCTAAGACTTTAACTACCGCAGTTGTGCAGCTGTGGCCACTGCGAAAACCAGATTGGAGCGGGGATAAAAGTTGGAAATCCTTTAAGTATTCCGAAATTTGCCTAGCCATCAATTTTTCGCATAGTTTACTTAGGGGTGATAAGATACTTATTGGCCTGAAGGCACCTGGCTCATGAGGATCACTTATTTTAGCAACAGGTAATATTACAGCTATTTTCCAGAGGTCAGGAAATGTCGAGGATGAAATACAACTGTTAATAATAAGGGTCAGGGGACTGATGATGTGCGGGAGTATTATGCGTAAGAACTTTATGGATATGCCGTCCTCACCCACCGCATTAAACTTTATATCCTGAAAAGTCATACCGACATCAAGTTCAGTCACAGGAGTAAGCAGAAAGACTGATTGCAGCGGGATACAGAACAATCAGGACTACATGGTATAGCAGCAGAAGCATGTACAAAGAAGTCGTTCAATATATTTGGATCAACATGACAACCAAAGTCAGTTTTATTGCTCACCCCGAGTTGTTTGATGTTGTTCCAAATGGTTTTCGTTGAGAGAGAAGCATTAAGTTTAGAGGAGAAATAACGCAATTTCGATGACCTTGTCACAAGGACCGCTCTATTTCTAGCAGATCTAAAGCATTCCCAGTTTCTTGTAGAAGGAAACCTTCTCCACTTTTTATAGAGGCGATTTCTGTTTCTTATGGCATTCCGTACCTCATCGTCAAACCATGGACAGGATACATTTTTAATTCTAATAGTCTTCAGCGGCACGTGTTTAATAAATAGATCACTAATTGATGTCGTCAGAGCACACACCTTGTCATTAATGGAGCTGTGTAATAAGCAGTTGTCAAAAGAAATAAGAGAGATATCATGGTAAAGAGAGGTGTAGTTTATAGATTTAAAGTCGCGATAAGAGAATGAGTTAGAGGTGCTGTTTGTAGAGAAATGTAGATTTAGAGAACAGAATATAAGATCGTGGTCAGATATGAAGTATATTTGATCAAACAGAAGTACTTTGGAAATATCAGAGACGATGAAATAATCTAGCAGAGATGGGGTGGCGTTAGTTGAGAAGCGAGTAGGCATAGTGTTGTTGACTATAGACAGTCCAAGAGATTCAATGTTATGGCAAAGCTGTTCCTTGTTTAAGTCATCAGAAAGGATATTAACATTAAAATCACCACAGAGCAGTACAAAGTCATAGTCAATATTGATTTCAGTGAGTGAAGACAGATAGGTATACATATTGTTGGTACGATTCGAATTATAACCACATGACAGTAAAAGATTAGAATTATTGTCAGAAATTACAACATTAATGAATTCCGTACTGGTGTTTGATGACTTGCTTACCAAACGAGCGTTCAGATTATCTTGGCAGTAAACAGCGACCCCACCACCCTTTTTACAGCTTCTATCACTTCTGAAAACTCTAAAATTTTTAATGTTGCAGTTTTCATCAAGTAAGTCCTCGCAAAACCAGGTCTCAGTAACACATATAACATTCACACCCGAGCACTCGAAGACATACCTGACGTAATCCAGTTTAGACGGATTCAAGCTACGTGCATTAAAGTGCACTACGTTTAGGCCAGCGTCTTGATTACATAAGATTTGTATTAGTGTTTTATGATTATCATCAATACCAGAAATTAAATTTCTGGGTGTCATACCAATAAGCCTAGAGGAGAGCTTAAGCAAGCGAAGAGCAGAGAAGAAGACATAGAGTAGAAAGGTAGAGTTTGATAATAAAGAACAGATATGTAATACAGTAGAGAAAAGAGTAGAGAATTAAGAGGAATAAATAGAGGGATATTATGATTTATAATAGTAAGAATATCAATTAGAATCATAAATTTAAATAACGGATATCACGATTGAGTTGGACCGCCAGTACAATTCAGATCTTCGAGATTTTCGACCTTCATGACGTCGCCATCAGCAGACCGCTTGATGAATATGCTACCTCTCCTGGAAAATGCAGCAACAATCAGTCTCTTACGTTTGAGACTGATAGCAGTCTGCAGGATCTCTCTTGATTTTGGTGAGAGACACTCATTGAGGTAGCAGCTGCCAACAACATCTAAGCCGACATCAGATAACAGGAGCTCTCTATGCTCTCGCTTACGAAATGCAGATGCTGCTCTCATGAGGCAATCCCCATCATACGGGCAAACGAATTTTAATATAATGGGAGAGGATAACATTCCATTTCTTTTTATGCGATAAACATTAATTAGATGGACTGGCTTGAGACCAATACTAAGGCAAAGTTGGTTATACATGCTTTTGAGGTTTTCGGCATCTCTTTCAGGAACAGCAAACAAGATCGCATTGGATGCCGTCTCCCTTTGCTCAATAGAGTCAACTTTCTTATATAGGTCATGTAGGTGATCATCAATCGTATTTGTGATGGTTTTGGTTTCAGAACACGCATTTAAGTTTGATTGCAAGTCCTCCACTTGTTTTAAACGCTCTTGAAGAAAACTACATGTTTTCTCAACAGTCGACAGCTTTACCACAGTATTTTGTAGGGTGGTATTTATGCTGTCCAGTTTTAGACATGTTAAATAAATTTTAACATATAATTTGATTTCAAAGTCCCACATTTTTATAATAATTCATACAGAAATAAATGTATGAAAATTCACAATCAAATAATAGTCGGATGATACTATTACAATTATTACAAAAAATTATACCAATAATCTAAAAATTATTGGTTAATACGGAAACCAAAACTGAAAGTTTAATATTTTAAACTAAAGCGCTTCTTATCGTTTGGAGAATCCAAGCGACTTTAGTGTTACTTTAGGGGGTTTCTCCTTTCAATAGGATTATTTTGAAAATTATAATTGGAGATGGATAATTAATCAATTAAAGAAATAAAAATACGGAAAACATGCAGACAAATTCCCAACAGTTAAGGAATAACTTTTAATAGCTAAAACAACTTTAAATAATATCTAAAAACTATTAACAGCAGCAATTAACACAAACAAGCAACCAGGAAACAGAAAGAGTAGCTACAAGTAGCAATTAAATACAAATTTTGCTTAATTGCAAAAGTTTTATTATATTAAATAACAAAAACAAAGGTAGGTCGAGAACTTGAACTTGAAACCGGCAGAATTGCTACCGAGAAACAGTTGGCCACAAAAATGCTGACAAGTATAAAAAATTAAACGTTTAATAAAACGATGGAACGATATTTGGAGGCGCTAAGTAGCCATTTTATAACATTTTAAATACAATATTTTAAAATACAACAATCAACTTTACACATTTAAGAATTATGAGAAAATTAGAAAAAAAAATTAATAAATACATGTAGGTTTTTTATTTATGTGTTTAAGAATAGTATAAAAAGGAACAGTATTTCAAGATATAATGAATGAAAATAATGAAAATAAAATAAGTAATACAAAAACTTCAAACTCTTTAATTCGCGGCCAATCTTAGCAACGAAGATATGTAAGCGATCCGTTTAATCGTCGTCTTCGTCGTCAACTACCTCTTCTTTTATTAGGTAGGATAGGAGACAGACACCAAATCACCAGGGTTGCTGAATCTATTCCCACAATCGGCCATCCTGTTATACATTCGTCTCGAATGTCTTGCTGTTATCGTCGTCTTCTGTGATCCAGGATTTCATGTATTCGGCACACGTTGTTGAATTAATTGGACCCTCAGTATTACTGGTTTTCTGTACATCATAGGAGTTATTACCTTTGTTACCCGATAAGGCCCTAAAAATTTTGGCTTCAGCTTGATTCCCTTGCCAAATTGTGTACGTTTAATTGCAACAAGATCGCCAACTCTATATTGGTGTGCTGGTTTACGTTTGGTATTATAGGTTTTCTTGTTTTCTCGTTGAACCTCGAGGATTTGCAGCTTTGCCTGTTTTCGTAGTTGCTCACGATCGTCGTTGAAAGATGCTATTGTTTCCTTTTCGATGAGTTCGCGTATTTGATGATCTTCTTTTGTTCGCATTCTGGTTCGTACCAAAGTTCGAACGGTGTACTGTTAATACTTCTTAAAAAAGTCGAATTTATTGCCTGCTGAACTTTGTCTACATATTTGAACCAGTTGGGTCTTCGATACTTAGCTTAGCTAGAACCGGAATGATAATTGCGTTTAATCTTTCGAATTGTCCGTTGACACGTGGTAAGCCGGTAGTTATTTTAATCAGCTTTATATTTTCGAAGGTGCAATATGATTGGAAGTCGTTTGAAGAAAATGCAGCGCCGCTGTCGGAAATAATGTTTGCGGGATTTCCAAAAATTACACTCTGATTTCGAAGTTTTGTAATTACTTCTTGTGTGGTTGTCGATTTTGTAGGATACAACGAACAAAATTTTGTAAATGAATCAATTACTGCTAAAATATGTTGATATTGCTTACTTGTTGATTCTAGCGAACCCAAAAAGTCGATGTGAAAAGTATGAAGAGGTAACTCTTCCTTTTGCAATGGATGTAATAGACCTTCTTGTTTTCCTAGTTTGCGGTTATTCAGAATGCATGGAATGCAGGACAAAATATGCTTTTTAATTTTTTCTTCGACATTTGGTATAAAAAAATCTTTTAAAATAAGTTCTTTGGTCTTTTTTACAGAGAAATGACCTCTGTCGTGAGAATTGCTAATAATTTCCTTTTGCTTATTCTCTGGGACAACTATTAATTCGTTATCTTTAAACAGTTTATAGAGAACATCGGATTTAAGAAAATAGTCGTTGTAGGAATTATTACTCTGGAGAATAACGCGGATTGCTTTCAAAGCTTCATCTTCTAATTGTGCTTGTGCAATTTGGACATTTAGGTCGTCGTTGCGTATCATCATCACTGCGTAGCGACTAAGAGCGTCGACATGCTTGTACCAGCTCGATGCTCCACAACATAATCGAATTCCTGTAGTAATAATATCCAACGAGCTACCCGTGTACACAAGTTTTTCTTCTCTAATGTTTTTGTTAGCGCGTTACAGCCCGTAACTAGTTTAAATTTTATGCCCAGCAAATACACTTTAAATTTTGATATTGCCTCAACCACCGCAAGTATTTCGAGTTCGTAACTCGTGAATTTTCGTTGAGCATCCGTTGTTTTTCTACTCATGTAGTATATAGGATGTAGATGATAGATAGGATGGAGATTTCTGCAATAACACTGCGCCAAATCCATCTATTGAAGCGTCCGTGTGCAACTCGGTTTCGTAGCTTCTATTGTATAGAAGCTACCAAGCTACCCCTACCAAGCACGGGGTTTTCGGCTAGTGTTTTCTTTAACAGATTAAACGCTTCTTCCGCCTGTAAAGATATCCTAAATACTGTATTTAATTTCGTCATGTCCGTCAGAGGTTTGGCAATAATTGAATAATTAGGGATAAATTTCCTAAAGTGCCCTGCTAAGCCTAAAAAGCTTAATAGTTGTTTCAAAGTTCTTGGCATTTTGTAATTTAGTACAGCTTCGGTTTTTTCTGTTGATGCTCGAATTGTATGGTCTTCAATAACATAGCCCAGAAATGTTACTTTGTTCTTAAAAATTGACGTTTTTTAATATTCAATTTTAGCCCATAGTCACGGCAGGTGTTAATAACTTTTTGAAGATTATGGAGTGCTTGTTCTTCGTCCTTTGCTGGAATGATTACGTCATCTATGTATGGTAGTGCAATACCATCTCGTGTCAATTCGCGAAAAATTGCATTTATATGTCTTTGGAAAACTTCTGGCGAGTTAGACAATCCAAACGGCACCTTGCAAAATTGGTACTGGACACTTTGTGTCACGAAGAACGTGTATTTCCTACTTGATTGTGCAACAGGATCGTGAAAAAATCCATTTTTTAAATCGATGGTGCTGAATATTTTTGCGTCTTGTAGGCGATCTAGCTGATCATCAATAAGGATAAGCGGAAAGTGATCTTTAATAATTACCGTATTAATTCGCCTATAATCAATACAAAGTCTAGGTGAACCGTCGCGTTTCTTCACCAAAACTACTGGACTGCTGAATTTCGCGTCCGAAGTTTCAATTATACCCATCTTAAGCCAATCATCGATCTGGGTATCAACGATGGTCGCTTCAGCAAAGGGTAGTCGGCGTAGTCTTGAAAAGATTACGGATTCGTCACTTAGTGTAATTCGCATTTCCACGTTGTTAAGGTCTGTGACGGTTCGTAATTATTTGCAGACTCGCTCGCGTTAACATCAATGTCAATTTCATTATTGTCTATTACCGAATCGATTTTCATTAATTGTATTTCTTCGTCAATTAATTGTTCTTTTTTATTTATTTCCGTCTTTTTAATCTTTAAACCGTCTCGATTAATAGTTATTTCTGCTTCCAAACAAAATTCTTCACCGAGCACAACGTTAACGTCCATACAGGTCGTAGGAACAACATAAAATGTCAAAGCAAATTGTTCACCGTCTACTAGTATTTTGTGTTTGAAAAAACCACTGGACTTGATTTTGTTCTCGAGAGAATTCCCTCCAAAACCGACTAGAGCGATGCTACAATTATATAGTTCTGGTTTATTCAGATTTTGATACACTTCTTCAGTTATAATGTTGAATTCGCTACCGGTGTCAAATAGTGCGATGTAATTTTTATTACCGATTGTTATATTTACGTTGGTTAAATCGCGATTAGATACAAGTCTTTCTCGTCTTTTTTATTTTCATCGCAATTTGCTGAGATGTGTCTATAACGGTTGCACTTGAAACATTTTTCCCCTTTCTCTTTATTTATTCAATTGCTTGATAAATGCCCTTTTTCTCCACAATTTTAGCAAATTGCTTCTTTTTTACCACTTTTGTATATATTTTGTTTCGCTGCCGGCTTTTCGTTTTTGAGGTTATTGTGAGTACGCATTGTGTCATAATATTTTAATTTTTCTTTAAAGTTATTTAGATTTTTAGCACCATACAAAATTGTCTTATTCACATTTAAGTCAATAATTCCGTTTATGACGTGTTGCATGAGCGCGTCGTCTTCAATATTACCACGACTAGCGATCTCTTTCATTTTATAAAAATATTCTTGTATATTTTCATTGTCTTTTAGTTTTCGTTTGCACAATTGTTTGTGCAACAATGCACTGTTGGTTACAGTTTTAAAGTCATTAACCAACGCCGTTTTTAGTGCATGCCATGAGTTTAGTCCTGCTTCATTCGACACGAAAAGTTTGGGGATGCCCCGTAAAGATTTTTTTGCGAAAATTAATTTTTGTAAGTTATTCCATTGCATTAAGAAGATTGCTCTTCGAATTCTCTGAGCCAAACTTCTACTGGCATCTCGTTGAATCCGTCAAAGGTTTTAATTGAGTCTTCCATATCTCGAAAAGTTATTGCAAATTTCGGAAACGCACCATTGTTCGTGTTCGTTGTCGTTTGTTTTATATTTCGTTTTCTGCTTCTTTCTTCGCTATTTTTTATTTTTCGCTCTTTTCCCTTTGTCGCTTCTTTCATTAGCAAAATCATAGTAGTTCGTTGCTTCGTTGAACTCGTCGTTTGATTCTGCTTCAATATCTTCGTTATCATTCTCTTCATCTTCGTCGTTTTCGCTTTCGTCATCACTTTCGTCAGCTTCTTCATTGTTCTTTGCGGCGAGCAAGTGGTTTTGTCGGAGGTTTCGAAATATTTGTAGCTTTACATCGGCTACACTGTAGTCTATTGCCATGAGGTTGCAGACCGTGACCAGGTCGCTTTCACTTAAATTTGATTCGATGTATTTTGTTTTTTGTTTATAGTCTTCACTATTCTCGTCAAATTTGAAGCCACAGAATTCGCGCAGTCTTTTCCTGTTATTTCTGTCGCCTTCTGATTCGAATATGTATTTATGTAGCGCAGCTACATTGCTTTTACTGCTGCTACGTAGGCTACTAGACATACAGTCACCAAGGCTCGCCATTTTGAATTTTGCACTTTACTATTTATTTATTAATTGGTGGAGCCCCCAAATTATGTAGGTTTTTTATTTATGTAACAAAGAGGTCATGATTCGCCTTCGGCAAAAGAGCGTTAGTCAGTCGTTGACAGTCTTCAGTCGTTAGCAGTCGGTATCATTATTTCCAGTAGATCAGTCAGTTGTCATCGTAAATCAGTCGTCAGTTGTCATCGTAAATCAGTCGTCGGTTACCATCAGTCGTGAACTTTATTCCTTATTCATTATATTTAATTACTACCAAATTATTACCTTGAATTATAATAAACCTAATGATAATAAACCTAAATACTACATTTAATTATTACACAACCATTATTTTACCTTTACATTTATGTGTTTAAGAATAGTATAAAAAGGAACAGTATTTCAAGATATAATGAATGAAAATAATGAAAGTAAAATAAATAATACCAAAACTTCAAATCACCAGGGTTGCTGAATCTACTCCCACATACATATATTAATAAAAATAAAAATAACTAAAATGTATGTCGTTCTTTTAATTAATGGCCGAGTCGCTGGAAGAAAAAGCATATTTAGCCTTAGAAAAGAACCATAGGGTTTTGAAGATGCAGTTGGAAGAATTTGCATAAAAAATTTGGAACATCCTGATAAATACCGAAAATTTAGAGCTAATCGAGACTAAAATACAAGCCCTAGGAGATACATCAACTTTAAAAAGGCAGACGCATTCATAGAAGAATTGCTAATATTTTTTAAAAATATAATTGAAAATAAAAACCAAAGGCACGTACTGTTCATCACAATTTAACGCGTTAAAAAATAAGTACGATACCTATTTAAAAGAAAAAAAGTTTCAAGAAGAGATACTAAAGACTAAAAGATTATTGAAACTAAAAACCAAAGGCTAAGGGCCTGTTCATCAGAATTTAACGCGTTAAAAAATAAGTACGATACTTATTTAAAAGAAAAAAATTTTCAAGATTAGATACTAAATACTCTAGAGGACGAGAACGAACACCTAAGGAAATTACTGAATACAAGGGATTAACAGAGCCTAATATATTTAATAGAGAAATATTAAATAAGACGTTAGAACAGGAATCTCAAATAGAACAAATTCGGAATAGTAGCATTGATTCAGTAGATTTCTGAACATCTCTTGCAGTATCGAGTTCAGAAAATTAATACTATTATTAATTAAGAATTAGAATTGTTTAGGCTCGATTTATATGCAGAAAACGTAATGTTTTCAAATTGACCTCGAGCCTAAACAATTATAATTCTTATACAATTAAAGGTCAACTAAACAAATAATAAGTCAGATTATTATTAAAAAATACACAATTAACAGGGAGAGGGCATACTACATGTTCTTCTGCTTGGTTCAGGATTCGAACTCGTGTCCGCTACAGAATGAACATATACAACAAAAAACGAAACAACAAATTTTGACAAAAATTCTTCTGCTCAATGTCTGCTTCTGAGTTTCCTAACAACTTTGTAATTCACAACAATGTTGTCCAACGTTGGACTCATATAGCGGCAGTTGCATATAAGAAAACACATCAACTAAGATCGCTGATGAGAAACTTTGGCAAGTTTCAAAATAGCTATCCGATCTGCCAGTTTGAGTCAAATAAATTTGTTGTTGTTTTTTTAAAATAAATACAACAAGATTTGTTGTTTTATATGCATATTTTATATGCAGAAAACGTAATGTTTTCAAATTGACCTCGAGCCTAAACAATTCTAATTCTTATACAATTAAAGGTCGACTACACAAATAATAAGTCAAATTATTATTAAAAAATACACAATTATTATTAATTATTATTTTGTATGGGTTGATGTGTTCACTTCTGCATCTTCCATTTGAGTGAAAAAAGTTATCGTCACCTTCATAACTAATGAAAAGAGTTTCGTTTGAAAAATGGAATTTCTGGCCTTAGCTGGAGTACTTGTTTTTACTTTTAGTGGTACCTTATTGTTTATAATGTTATGCTTTTCCTTATTATAATTTGTATTAAAGTGTTTGACTATTTCTTTTTAGAAGTTTTGTGATGGGGCTAAATGTCTTTTCTAATTCATTTTCTAAATCAGCTTTTCCTAATTTTATATTCTTAAATTTCTGTTTTAATATGCGTCTAGTTTTGATCAGGTATTTTAATATTTTCTTATCCATTTTAGCGATAGTAATATCAGATCAGGTATATGAGCTTTTTGATCAGCCCTTGATTATTTTTCAATCATCTTATGATCAACTCTTGAACCTCTTCGAACATCTTTGAACAACTTTTGAACAGCTTTTGAACATCATCGAATATCTTAGAACATCTTTTGAACAACTTTTGAACAACTTTTGAACAGCTTTGAACAGCTTTTGAACAGCTTTTGAATATCTTAGAACATCTTTTGAACAACTTTTGAACAGCTTTGAACAGCTTTTGAACATCTTAGAACATCTTTTGAATAGCTTTTTAACAGCTTTTGAATAGTTTATGATCAGCTTTGAACAGCTTTTGAAGATCTTTTAACATTTTTGACCAATTTTTTACCAGCTATATGAAATGTATTCAGTTGAATGTTATCGCACTAATATTAATATAGTGGTAACCAGCGAAATAGTGAATGTATGTATATATCAAATCCCATTTTATATCGCCCCATTTTATATCGTCCACTATTACTTGGATTGTCTTTGTTACAAGAAATCCATATTTCTCTTTTCAACATTCTCCGCAATTTTTATAAGTCATATCTGTTGCGACATGATCATTGTATATGTGCTTCATATTCATATCATCCTGGTTGATTTTTGCTTTAAAACAGTCTCAAAATTTGTGCAGAACCCAATGTTTTTATCTAAAAATAATAGCTACTTCAAGTACTCATACTGTCATTTATATAATTTGCAGATGTATGTATGTTAATAAAATTTAGTCCGTTCGGACTGTCTATATTAAATTCAGTCTTTTCGCGATTAGAAGGTCACAATCGAAATGGATTGAAGAAAAATCTTGGGGGGGAAAACCTGTATTGAATGTAGAAGAATTTGGCTTCGAGAATCTGGAAACTCTTAGAGATACATACTTACTACAAAAGATATGCCATTCTCATAATGGTTGCTGTGCACTAGAAAATGTAATGTCATCTTACATCCATAAATAAAACACATCAATTTGAATTTTTAAAATATATTATACATTTAATTAATTAAGTTTGATTTTTTAAATCTATTTACAAATATTGCTTATTTTTCTTATAATATTATATTATTCTTTATCCATAAATATATCTTCATCCCTACTTAAATTCTAAATCTATTCTATAATGCCCCCACGAATATCTATTTACGCCATGTTTCCTAATAAAACGCTTATCATCACTAGAACTTAATGCTATCTTATGCACTAATTGGGTATATATTTGATGGAGCTTGTAACGAGTTTTGTTCGTCGGCTGGGATAAAACTCATCGGTTCCAGGGTTCACCAAGGGGTCTCGTAACCCTCAGTTGATTTTACTGCCGAATTATGCACTGCTGGCGTGGTAGCGCCAGCAATATTCACCAATCCCAAAAGATTTGGCTCGGACGGACGACCGTTTATTCTTTATTTCCTTACAAATACTTTACAATAATTGTTCCTACAATAATCGCGCAGCAGCGTCGCTAGTGTACACGTTTTACTAGTGAAGCTGCTGGTGTTACGCTACGTTTTGCGTATTCGGCTAAAGTCGCGGTAGACTTTTAAGTTACGCTACGGTTTGCGTATTCGGTTGAAGCCGCGGTGGCTTAGTTACGCTACGGTTTGCGTATTCAGTCAAGTCGCGGTGGACATAAGGTGGTAGCTTACAGGTATGCGATCAATTCGCTGCGATTTGGGTACCGAGTGTTTGGTAGTCGCGCAGCCACTAAGGGCTAACCTGCTTACAATTCTGCAAGTAAACCACCAGTGGTTGGTTCGGCCGGTACCGTGGGAAAGGCGGAAGACAGATGACCGTAGTCGGGAAAGCCGAAGCGGGGTGACCGTAGTCGGAAGGAAGAGTTTAGAAAGAAAAGAAAAGAAAGAAAAAAAAGTAGAAAAAGATCGCAACAAGTGCAAAAAGAGCCAAAAGTTCGGTTGAGTAGGTGTCTTAACGCACTTAACATCAATGCTTTATGACTACCTTTGTTTTGCAATCGCCGTCCCTTATATGGACCGATGATTATAAAGTCCGCACGAATTATATTCGTGCGCGACATGATCACGCGCCAGAGCTAATTTGTTACTCAAAATGATCAGGGCTACCACTGTGGTGTTCAGTGGGTCAGGGTTGCTCACTATCGTATTTTTTTAGAAACTAAGAATTATTACTAGGGATAATGTAACCCAAATGCTTAAAATCTATATTTTCTTTGTTGTAATGACCCTTGGTCATGAGGCGGTTAAAAATATGAATTAAGAGAGGGTCGCTTAATGATAAGAATAAGATTAATATGTGAATACTTAATATAGCACTATAAAACAAATTTTGTGTTATAATTACATCTAAAATTGTACATGTCTCCATTTATAATTCTCTTATGAACTAAACAATCTTTATAATCACTTAAACTTAAATTACTTACTACTGATTTCTTAACGACTATGTTATTTGCTACACTTATTTAATACATTTTTGATCGAAGGCCAATGAACTCTTGCATAATTTCCCACTTATTCTCATCCTTCATCATACCAAGATTATACCAGATTATCTACGGGATATTCAGATGTATCAAACTTACGTTCAATGTCATTCCGAATATCCCTATAGAAATCATTTGTCTCGATTGTATAGATAAACGAATCCGTGTCCATATAGTTTAACCTCAAGTTGTAAAATTTGGGTTTCATATAACTATGATGGTAGTCATACATCTTCCACTTTGACAACTCAAGTACAACAAAACCTAAATATATAGGTTTGTTGTAAACCGTACGGATCTTAGACATCTCGATGGCAACCATATCTTCTGTAAAATGAGTACAGCTGTGAAAGTTGGGCTTGGCTATTAGCGCTCGGGCTCCTAATCGCCTTTCCTTACTTTCCCAGACGGTCACTATTTTGATGTCTTTTCGTTTATCTACATTTTCCATTGTTTTCCCATACACCGCATTGTTTAACAATTTGAAAAAATTCTTTTCGAACGTATTCTTTGCTAAACTGCGATGATGGGTATTTAGATTGATATATTCACTTAACCAACAAGACTGCTTAAATTTCTATATTCTATATACTTTCTTCAACAACATACCATTATACATTGCTGAAGATTTCTATAATGAATAACATAGCGAGTTTTGTTGGTTAAGTCAGTAATCAACTTTTTAGATTTTGAATTACCCACAGCTTTATTCTCAGCACAAAATGGTAAATCATTATGCGCATCATGTAGAGCCTGTGGGTAATCCAAATCGACTTCGAGTATGTATCCGATGGGAGAATCGAATGGAATTTCAAAAACGTTGAATTGGTCAATATTTTCTATCCATTCGAAACTCCCATAAGGTAAATATTGCGACATTGCCCATCCATACAGATTATTGGCATCCAAATAAGTTAGGTATTTTGACGGTTTACTTTCATCGTACCCCGTCATGTACTTAGTGAAGAGCTCCAGGTTTATTTTTGTTGTTTTCAACATTGCGTCCCATGATAACCCTGGAGCTGTGTAATATTGACACGGATCTAGCTTATAGATGTTTTTGCAAACCTTTCTAAAGTTTTCAAAAACATCTGCTAAGATCAATACATCAGTCTTCAAATATAACAGCATGTAATCTTTTAGCGTTTGGCAGTTGTATGATAACCTACTATCATACTTACAACTAATATAATAACAAAGGCTATGGGTATATACTTATTTATATTACTAGTATTACTCGCTAAATCTAAATCTACGCTACTTAGTACACATTCGAAATCTGTATAGACAAGGAATAGTACGTCTAAACTAAGTTCAAAATTCTTAAAACTAATTACCGCCTTATCTATTATATTGCCGGCATCTCTGCAACAGTCGTTCCACATACAAGCTTGTGTTGTTGTAGAGTACTCTCATTGTGAGAGTACTGCACGCAGATGTTACAAAAGTATGCCTTATGTTGGTGATGTATTTGTTGACTTACCACGAGCCTGTCGAAATTTAAAAAAAAGAGAAATTAAGATTAGTTAGAAAAATTTATACCTAATATAAAAGTTTAATATAAATAAAAAATTTTAATTGTGATATAATTATAATTACCTTGAAATATTTTTAATCCACACATAATGGAACCGCTCTCCTTCCTGCAGCAGCAACAGGTTTATATGTTGCTCCTTTTCATGTTGCGTGCTGCGATAGGGTCCCTCGAATTTTTCGAAGCTTCATCGAATCCGAAGACGTTGACACTCATCGTTGGATTCTGCTTCTCTTAAAATCCACTTTAGCTCCATTATCCAGTATTATGAGATCAGCCCCAATGGTCTCCATATTATAATTTATTGTTCTATGTGGATTGTTCTCGGTGGGTCTCAGAGCTGAGCTGAAATACCCATAACTCATTTACTAAATCTACAACAACCACATAGCAAAATGACGAAAAGCAATCAAATAAAAGCAATAAAAAAATATTTTCCAACTCAGCGTAGGGAGCTGCAGTAGGACTTGGATTTGTTTTACTAATCATCAAGATATAACTATGATATAATTTTGTAAAATAATTATTGTTTTGTTTTACTAACCATATCATTAAAATGATGTTGATATTATAAATAAAAATTATACACATTGTAGTCCGTTTCTTTAATTGGTGATGATTTCTTTTATTTATTTAGTAATGAGTGTTAAATAAAGTAGTAGTTAAATAAACAGAAATATTATTTAATGGAATCCATTAAAATTGGTAGTCCGTGCAAAAATGAAAATGACATACTAAGACATGAAATACTTAAATGAAATAAATTATTGTACACTCTTATTTATTTCAAAATTTTCGTTTTTGTTACATTTTACGTTGTAATAGGGTACTTAGTTCTTAACCGAATACTCCCGCTGCTCAGCCTGTATCTGGTTTCAGGCATTGGAGTTGAACTGACGCTCAGCATTGCCTAACGCTCGTTCGTTGTGCACCTCAGCACTGATTTCCACTCGCCTCAGTACTGGTTTCTGCTAGATGTTTGCGCACATCCCTGAGTGTTGACTCGTGCATCACCTCGATGGTTGGTCTTCGAACCACATGTTGCACTGTTGTATTAATCGGTCGCCACATCTTGTGCCGTATGTATATGACGACTAACATTATCAGAAGCATTGTTCTCAGTGTTACAGATGCGCCTGCTATCTCGAAAACCTTTTGTTTGAATTGAATTGTCTGCGTCATCTCTGTTTGTTTGATTTCTGCAACTCTGCTAAATCCTTCTCCCCGGACTCCAAAGTTTGCTTTAGCCTAGTGTGATCAGTTATTATTATCGGTCGTAGGTTGGCTTCGGTTTTCGTGCTCAGTGTTGCGTTTGTTAAGTTGTCTCTTAGGAACTATATTAACTCGGAATGATCTATCTTGTCATGTATCTTGTTTATTTCATTTGTTTGATTTTCTTCAAACTCTATTATACTGTCGTAGTTATGCATTTTGCAATTCTCTATTATAGTTAATATACCCACTCTCTTCAATTATATTGTCCCCCTTATTCAGAGAGTCGGACGTCGTCGTCAAAAAGTCACCTGAGTGGAACACGTCGTATTCACAGAGTCACTTTTTGAAAGGTGACTAGCTCTTACGTCGTGCTCACCTCAATTTACGTTGTGCTCATATATTACAGTTGGTTTGTGCACTAGCTAGCATATTTAGTGTTACAATACAAAAATTTTACTATGGTGTTTATGTTGAAATAATAAAATTCTTCAAAATTAAATTTTTTTTCGCGAAATTAGATTTATAAATGTAGTAAAAACAAAATATAACCTCAGGCGTTTATGAGAGGAATATTTATTTTGTTTTTCTACTGCATTTTCGTCATTTAATTTACACCGAAATATATTAACATTGGTTTTTCTGTTGGAAATATGCAACACTGTAGAATTGTAAACAATCGGGAATTCTAAACAATTATAATGTGCAAAATTTTGAGTTATGTTTATCAAGTGCCTGTTTTTTAGTGAATGCATAATTTTCAAACCTGGATTTAGTGCAAAAAGAATATAATACATTTTATTCTTTTCTTCATTCTATTGTATTCCATTATTTTTGGATTTAGTGCTAGTGGAGCCAGCTCATATAGCCGCAATATCCGCATGAACTTGTCCCAGCTTCATTTTGGTGCGTGATTTGAAATCTCTTCATATCTATAATTGTAACATATGTAAGGAAGTGCACATATGACAATTCAAATGTTAAACTAATTACCTTATCCATTCATTTAAGCTACTAACGGGAGGACAGTTGGAGTTTAACAAGCAGCTCCCATTCCTGTTCACCCTATATTGGGTTGGAGATAAAAACAGGGGCACCCCTAGCTGATTCTGAAATTATTCCATTCTATGTCCCGCATTACGCAATTGTACGCTATATCTTAAGAATTAATAAAATATTTAACAAAAATTGTTGTAATTATTTATTATTTGTTTAAAAACTTTATTGTTTTACCTTTTCTTTAATATTCATATTGTTTATCCATATTCACAATTCTGTACTTTGTGTGTATTGTTCAAGGATGTTTTAAGGATCACAAGAAAATAACGGGAAGCAACAATCTTTTAGCAAAGCTCTATAAATCGAAAAGAAACAAAGTAGAAAAGAAAAATTTTTCTTCGCGAAAATATACCCATTTTCTCCAGAAGAAAACAGTTTTTCAAAATAACATTATATAATATATATTTATTTATTTTATAATATAATAAAAATATAAATATAATATAAAAAAATCATAAAAGGTAAATATAAAAAATAAGCAATAACTTGCAAAATATTTCATTTTTAAATATAATAAAAATAAATCATAAAAGATAAATATAATTTAAAAAGTAACAATAACCTACAAAATATTTCATTTTTAGCAAGAGATGACACCAAGACGACACCTAAGAGGCTGTCGTCATATTTGACAGCTCATGTCGGTGTTTGTCGTCTCTGTGAATAGGTTTTTGCTCACTTCCAAACTACGTAACACACGACACCATGCTTAGCTAAGACACCTCGTCGTCTCTGTGAATAGAAAAAGACGACAAACAGCTGTTTTAGACGACGACGGCAGCTAAAAGTGACTCTCTGAATAAGGGGGTGTGTTTGATCCCGTGTTGCACGTTATCTCAAATATGTTGTTTCGTCTGAAGTTGTATAGCCATCTGTTTGGTGTTTCCATTTTTACTATCATTCCCTCGCTTGCCGGGGTTGCTGTGGGCATGCATATGTTTTTTATATCTTCGTTATTATTCTGCTGCAACGCTATTTCGCATGTTGGGTGCTTGCCGCTTAGTTTTTCCCCCCCGACTTTTACATATTAGCGTGTCCTGGGAGGTAATTCCCTATTGTATCTATTATACGGTTACAGCTGTCTATATAATTTTTTGACAAGGCCATGAATTGCCATTCTTCTTTTTATTCCGCCATGTATGTGAATGTTGGTTTAACCGTTAAGTCGTATGTTGTATTAGTAAATATCATCATTAGATATATTTTGTATATCGTATAGAGTTCCAGGAGGTTACCAACGACGCGGGATGGTTCCCGGATTACATAATTGAAGTCGGTAAGCTCTACCGACACATACCGCGAACATTGGAGGAGGACGATGCCACACCGTGGAAGCTGTGCGTACCCATTCACTTGCGGGAACAGGTCTTAAAGGAGAATCATGATGAGCCTTGTGCTGGCCACCTCGGAGTTCGTAAAACCATCAATCGGCTGGCCAAGAGATATTACTGGCCCGGTATGTTCAGACAAGCGAGTCGGTACGTACGCACTTGTCAAAGCTGCCAACAATTCAAAGCGTCACAGCAACGACCGGCGGGCGAAATGTTTTCCACAATGACAGAGGAGCCATGGGCCGTGGTGTGCGCCGATTTCGTGGGCCCACTTCCGCGATCGAAACACGGCAATAATATGCTGCTCGTCTTCACTGACAAGTTTACAAGGTGGATCGAGATTAACCCTTGTCGACAAGCTACCAGCGCCATCCTGATAAAAGCTTTTCGTGAGCGGATTCTTGCCCGTTTTGGGACGCCCAAAGTATTCATCTCCGATAACGGCGTCCAATTCACGAGCAAGGCATTTGAAACCTTCCTAAGAGTCTTGGGGGTTAGGCATCAACGCACCGCCCCATACACTCCACAGGAAAACCCCACCGAAAGAACCAACCGGACCATTAAAACTATGATTGCCCAGTATATTGGGGAGAAGCAAAACACCTCGAACTCCTGCCAGAACTGACCCTAGCCTTTAATACGAGCACGTCAGAGTCAACTGGGTATAGCCCAGCCTACCTCGTACAGGGACGAGAACAGCGCCTGCCTGATGCTCTCTACGACAGGGACACAACCGGGACTGGCACAAGACATTTTTCCGTAAGCGAACACGTGGAGCGGCTCAAGAACGCCTTGTAGTTCGCCAGAGCAAATATGCACCAAGCCACGCAAGTCCAGGCAAAATACTACAACCTGCGCCGCGGGCCATGGAAGCCACAGATAGGCCAACTCGTCATGGTAAAGCAGCATCACCTTTCTAAAGCGATAGAAGGATTCGCTGCAAAACTCGCACCGCGTTATGACGGTCCCTATAGGGTAGAAAAATTCATATCCCCCGTCATCGTTCAAGTACACAAACTGGACGGTGGGAATACAAAGAACGCTCACATTTGCACGTTGAAAGAATTACATCACAGAGATCATTCCGAAGAGCAACCTACGCCACAGCCAAGAGACACTCCTAACAGTTAAAAGCCAGCTAACAACCAGCACACTCGTCGTCGAAGTCAGATACGCAACAGTGGCGAGTCATCAAATCAGTCGATCGCGGACCTTCGAACAGTGCACATGATGGAAGACGAAGCCAGGTTTGAGAAAAGTTGCGTAGACTTTAGGGAACGGTTGGAGCGCCTACAAGGGGGACGCCCACGGACATGCCACCTCGGAGAGGAGTGGCAAGCGGAAGTAGTAAACCCCGGAGGCAGAAACGAAAGAATAAGACTACGCCGGATGGGATCACCAATCCGTGTCACGGTGGAGGAAGAATAGGGAGGACTGGTAGAGGAGGAAAAAGGAGAACTGGTAGGGGAGGAACGAAGAGGACCAACAAGTGAGTGCCTGAGTAGTGAGGATACCCGCCGACAGATGGTGAACGACCCGTCTTCAGACGACGACGTGATTTTTGTTGGAGTAGTGCAACCGGAGCCATCCATGGAAGGTACGTTCGGACCCTTGGACACCGACTCCGAAGTGGAGGAGGAGCCCATGGACCAGCTACACGATAGTGATGCACCTCCACCGCCGGTGTACAGGCTCTAGGACAATGATGAACCAATGGAGTACAGACCTGAAGCCAGGGATACACCAACGCCACCCGAGTACCGGTATGCTGATGAGGACAGCGAAGTAACTACCCAGGACGAAGAACGTGCGGAACCACAAAATGCGAGCGACTTTGAGGACGACGACCAGGACTGGTCAACCCAGGAAGTGTGGTATACCACCGAGGTAGAAAGGGAAAAGGTACGCGAGCAGGGGTGCATCAAAACAATTTACCACTTCCGGGTAATCGAAACCCGTCGGGACACCGACGTATGGGATGGCGCCCCTACCTGGCCGAGGAATTTACCACGCCCAATCACCTGAAGACGCAGTACAAGTACCACTGAACTACCCAACGCCATGTCAGCCACGCAGCCTGTTACGGTATCGTGGTACGATGAGCCAATACGCGTCACGCCGGATGCAACGCTCAACAGCGTAACCGCCGCGTCGTCCATTGCTGCGCAATGGTATGGCGAACCAACATACGTCACGCCCAATGTACCGCTCGACATCACGCCAGACGCACCGTCCATTGCTGCGCAGTGGTATTGCGAACCGACACATGTCACGCCCAATGCCCCGCTCAACGCCATACCAACCACACAGCCAACTGCTGCACCGTGGTACGATGAGCCAACAGGGATTACGCCCGACGTGCCGCCCAACGTCACACCAGGCGCGCCAGAGGCAACCGACGAGCCCGCTGCGCCATGGTATGACGAGCCAACCAACGTTGTGCCAGACATATCGCTCAACGCGGTACCGAGTATCGCTGCACCATGGTATGACGAGCCCTACGTTGGGCCAGACATACCGATCAACGCTGTACCGATTATCGCTGCACCAGAGTATCCCGAGTCAACACTCGCTGCATCACCTTCCTCACTAATTACGGCGCAAGGAGCACCAATTTCATTCGCACCGACCAGCATCGAAGGCAACAACGCCATCCTCAAGTCCGACTACCATCTTCCAGAGGAACGAGACGCCATCAACGATCTAATCCTCCAAAGTTTGGAGGAAATGGAAGACGTCCTAACGCTAGATGAGGCCCTATTTGACGAATTCGATCAAAGACTTAGTAGTCCTGAGCACCCCGAGTCCCCCACACGAACCAGGGGAACCGAAGACACACATACCCCCACTGACCCGTGGTCGCAAGCTCTAGCCGAGGAGATCCAACGCTGCCAGGAGAGACACCGCCCGGGCCAACAGTTGAATGCCCGACGTCGCATCGAAGGTCAACCAGTGACCCTCCGCATTTCCAGAAGAGGAAGAGTCAGCGTGCGCTTCACCACCCCGAAATAGAGAGGGGGTGTGAGGATCTAAATTCTTTACAGGAATTTAAATTCCACAACATATATTTTTTTTTATCATATATATGCTTTTGTATTTCTCCATTATAAGTATAAACCATGAAGCGGGTTTAAATATATTGTTTAACTTGAAATTAAGTAACTCTAATAGAATTTAAGTTATAAAGTTGGAAATAGAAATTAGTTTAGAAATTAAGCAACTCGGAACTACCCTGTAGTAGTAGTTACACTAGTAGTTAAAGAAATCACCGCCGTCAGCGCATGATGTGTTAGAGAGAGAGCACGCAAAACACACGAGGTATTCAGCAAGCAGCGATCATCGAAGAGCCAGTCAGCGAAGAAGCAGCAGCCAGACAACACGTACAGAAGTTCTGATCAACAAGGGAACAACAGCGAGCATCGAAGAGGCAGTAAACGAGGAGCCAGCAACAAGACGTTGTACTTAGCAAGCAGTGAGCATCAAACAAGCAGTCAACGGGGGACCAGCAACGAGACAACACGTACGTTGTACGTAGCAAGCAGTGAGCATCAAACAAGCAGTCAACGAGGAACCAGCAACGAGACAATACGTGCAGGAGTTGAAGTCAACAGAGGCAAACGCAGCGCAGGCTTACTGATCAAGGGTCAATCCACGAGGCAGGACACGCGATATATGCCTGAGTAAGTAGAGCTAGGGCTTAGTGACGGTGACAGATTACATAACAAGTACGTGGTCTTCGGGGTTGTCGAGGAAGCTTTGCGTTGTGGCTACGTAATCTAAACGATCGTTCCACCGCGCTAGGGACATCCTAGACACCCTTACCCAGTGGGCGCAATCTAAACGATCACCTGCTGCAGAAGTTCCATCTGGACTAACGACGTAACAAGTACGTGGCTTCGGGGTTGTCGAGGAAGCTTTGCGTTGTGGCTACGTAATCTGAACGCCGGTACCACCGCGCCAGGGACATCCTAGAACCCTTACCCAGTGGGCGCAATCTAAACGATCACCTGCGGCAGAAGTTCCATCTGGACTAACGACGTAACAAGTACGTGGCTTCGGGGTTGTCGAGGAAGCTTCGCGTTGTGGCTACGTAATCTGAACGATCGTACCAGCGCACCAGGGACATCCTAGACACCCTTGCCCAGTGGGCGCAATCTAAACGATCACCTGATGCAGAAGTTCCATCTGGACTAACGACGTAACAAGTACGTGGCTTCGGGGTTGTCGAGGAAGCTTTGCGTTGTGGCTACGTAATCTGAACGATCGTTCCACCGCGCTAGGGACATCCTAGACACTCTTACCCAGTAGGCGCAATCTAAACGATCGCCTGCTGTAGAAGTTCCATCTGGACCAACGACGTAACAAGTACGTGGTCTTCGGGGCTGTTGAGGAAGCTTTGCGTTGTGGCTACGTAATCTAAACGATCGTTCCACCGCGCTAGGGACATCCTAGACACCCTTACCCAGTAGGCGCAATCTAAACGATCGCTTGCTGCAGAAGTTCCATCTGGACCAACGACGCAACAAGTACGTGGTCTTCGGGGTTGTCGAGGAAGCTTTGCGTTGTGGCTACGTAATCTAAACGATCGTACCACCGCGCCAGGGACATCCTAGACACCCTTACCCAGTGGGCGCAATCTAAACGATCGCCTGCCGTAGAGGTGCCACCTGGACCAGACTTACCGCGATTACGAACATTGAACGATCGACTTAGGGAGTCTACAGGGCCACAGGAGCATCAGTTTAGCCTGCCTCTGCAGCAACGCCAATCTCCAGCGTCACAACAACGATCCCCACCAGCATCAATTAAAGCGGCGAATCGACCATTCAGTCTCACTAGCGTGTTGTATCTGGTTCCTCCAGTAGGACACCAGAACAAACTTAATGTCGTAGATCCTTCCTTGAAAGGATCACTGACAGTGTTTCTAATACTAGGGGTTGTTGTCGTTGATCCTTCGACGCGAAGGACCACGGACAATTGTGCCACGGGCAAGGACCTGCCGTCTTAGTGGACTTACCGTTGGGATCCGGCAACCTGCCGTAATGGATCCTTTCGCCTAACTACCACGGGCACCAAGGTGCCGCCTTTGTGGTCCTTTAACCTGTCGGGCAATACTGCCGTCTTTCGACAGGTGCTGAAATAAAAAGATCCTTGGTTAATTTCTCTTACGTTTATTATTTTCTTGAGTCCTTCTTTTATCTCCGCTTCTTAATGTAATGCGATTAATCTTCCTGCGACTTAATCTGTTTAACACTGTTTAGTTTTTACCACTTGACTGTACTCAGTCTGTAAGCTATTAGCTACTATCTGATCTCAACTCCCGTCTTTCAATTCGAAAGATGGGTTTATATCTCTTCTGAGATTCGTTGTTGGCCAGAATCATTTCCGCGTCGTTTTTGCAACTATCTCAAGAATTATTTTTAGCAATAATTCTTGACAACAATGTGCGAATTTTGCTCTTCTGATTTGAGCGCGATGTTCTACTTATTCGCGCGCTGTTCCACTTATTGGAATGCGATCAAGTTCGGCTTTTATCTGGGCCACAGTGGTGTGTGATTCACTTGTACTTTCGAGCTTCACAATTAAAGTGCAGCCTAGAAGTATGTGTTACCACAAGTTAAGCATTGTTAACTACTGGGCCGAAAGGTATGTGGTGATAACAACGTTAAGCGTTGTTATTACCAGAGCAATGATTCTGACCTACAACATCCCTCCACCCTCGGGGAAGAAAAATTTAGTATCGTAAAACGATATTAAATTTTTCTTGTACATTTATATTTTGTTGAATTATGGGTGGCGTATGCTTATTATGGCTTTACTTAGTGTATACTTATGTAAATAATGGTTAATTATTAGTAATAGTTACAATAATTATAATACAACTATTTATAACAATAATTACAATAAAACCAATTAAAATAATAATACAAATGGTAACTGCACTTCTTCGGTGTCGTCTGTGGGAGGTTGAGAATGATTTTGATGTTGATCTTGACGTTGACGTTCCTGTTGTTGATGATGGTTTGGCTGTTAATGTACACCCCGTTGTGTCGATGTCCTCTTCTCGATGTGTTGTGGGAATGGTTGCTGCGGGGTAGCTGACGTGGTAGGCTATGCTTGATGATCAGATGCAGCTGTTCGTTGTCGACAGTATCGTTGTCCCGCAATTGAGATCAATTGTTTTTGCTTCACGGTAGTTGATGGTTGAGATGTTACCAAGGTCATCATCTCCAACATTTTCTTGTCGATAGTGGTGATGCGTTTTAAATCGTTATCTCTTGAGTTAAGGTTGTAGCGAGTGATGTGTTCCACGGAGTAATGTACCATAATTTTAACTGGGGAACTGTGAAGGACTGGCGTAGATTTAACTGTGTAGTTGTTTACTAGCTGCTTCATCGCCACGACGTTGTGATGCTGTCCCTTACGCTAAATGTAACTTTCGCTTGAAGTTAAGCTGCTAGGCTGCCATCATGACTCACGATGATTTCGCTGTTGCCCAGCCACTGGTAATGTAATTAGCTGCTGCAAATGGGTTAGTTCTCTATTTTGTTGCGTGTCTCATTGCGGTGGTTTTGGTCTCCACGGGACCTCACGGTACTGTGTATTTGTCACCACTATCACTTGATAATTTTGAGGTTCGACTGTTGTTCAAAATTTGTCGAATCTATTTGATGGTAGTTTGGTGTTTTTGTCGAATGTTGTTGCATTGATACGTTTGATTGTTGCAACTATTCCATCTTTTCGTTGCGATGTTTGTTTTCGCTACTCTGCTCAGCTGTTCCAGCTACCCTTCCCCCTTCGAGTTGGCTGGGCGCTTATCGTCGCCCTATTGTCAACATGTTGTGGTGTGTGGTTGCACTTTTGCTTTTGTGATGGGTGTATTCAGGTCAGCTTCTCTGCGTGCTGTCTTCTTTGTTATCTTAATTAAGTTATTATCAATTTTTCCTATTTTAGTTTTTTCTTACAATATGTTTACTTCTATTTATAATTTATTTCCAATTACAAAAAAAATTGAAATCCTATTCGTATAACTTTAATTTAGAAATATTAATTAATTAGAAATATTTTATTATATCTGGATAACATTTTATTTCTAATGTTTTCTTTAATTCAATACAAGTTTTAATTCTTACTGCAAATATCGACGTTATTTTAGTTGGCTATAATTCGTTAGGTTATTCATTATAAATGTTAAGTTTGAAATTATTTAAAATGTTCGTACAAGTATTTAGATATTTTTCCTTTTACTTTACTATGTACGATCTTATATCTATTTTTTTTCCCTAACTTTATTATAATTATATTCTTTCTTTCCTTTTAATTTTCTTATTTCGTTTCATTACTAGTTTTATTCTTAGTTTTTATTACTAGTTTGTTAGTTGTATGCCTAAGAATGACATGTAGTGTAGTAACACGTGTTTTAACATGTAGCCTGTGTTTAAAAAAAAATATTTTTTTCCCTCTCTTATTTCTTTAATATATTTTTGTTTTTGTTTCGGATATTTCGAAGTTATTCCTTATTGTTTTTTTGCTGTTGTAACTGACGCTGCATTGTGCTCGCGTTGTGTTGTTCTACTTCTACACCTGCTTTGTTGCATTGCTTACGTTAATCACTCATTTTGCATTTAGTTAATTTAATTGACTTATTTACCGTATATATATTATGTTTCCCATTATATTAATTTTGTAATGTGTAATGTCTTCTATTGCATCTCTCTTATCTTGTCTCTAAATTTCATGATCTTATGTACATCTCTTAATGTCTAACGATATAGGTGCGTATATAGTGTAGGTGTGTATGTAATATGCATGAACTATTTCTTCAGGCATATGTTTACATGTGCATTTATTAATATAATAATTGCAAATGCAAATTGGCTGTGTTCTTAAAACGGAACAGCTACTTTACATAAACCGTTTACTATTAATCAAAATTAATACAAACTAAAAAGTTCAATTAAAAAAAATTATTCAAATATTAACGAGTTTACTTTATCATGAGTTTTCTTTTCTTATATTTTTACGCTTAAATAAACAAGTTGTTGCTTATTTAAACGCTATTCTAATTTTCTTTTTATTTTCTTGTTGATTTTTTCTTAATTTCCTGTCCTAAATAAAAATTTTAAATTTCGCTAATACTTGTGATTTTATTCTACTCCTAATAAAGTGCCTATTATGGTTAACTTAATTTTCTCCTAAATCTATTTCCTTATTTTAAGTGATTCTAATGTATTCCTACCTAATTGTCTAGTTAATCCTATTTCATGCTTAATTGCTATTATATAACTTAAGTAAGTTATTGTGAAAAGGTTTTTCCCTTCCCTTAATATTTAAAACTGTAGTAATTGGACTTTTAATTCCTACTACTTTATATGGCCCTATCCATATGGGAGAAAACTTATTTTTCCTAGTTTGATTCTTAATTAATACATTATCTCCTACCTTAAATTCTACTAAATTTAATTTATTATCGTATTGCCTTTTCGCTATCGCTTTTGCTAAATCCTGATTCTTTCTCACGATTTCGTGAGCTCTTTGTATTTGAAATTTCAATACTTTATTTGGATCTTCGGCATTATATACCGGACTACACTTTCGTTTTAAGTTAGTCGGCATTTCTGTATCGAATCCAAATAAAGTACGGAATGGCGTTTGCTTCGTCGTAATGTGGGGTGTGTGGTTATGAACATGCATAGCTGCAGTTAACCACTGATCCCAATTCGACCCGTCTTCTTTAGCAAAACTACGTAAATATTCCGCTAATGGTCTGTGGCTTCTCTCTAATGAGCCATTAGCTTGCGGATGGTATGGTGTTATGTGTAATTTTTTTATGCCTAATAATTTGCATGTATCTGCGAACAATTTCGAAATGAAATTAGTTCCGTTGTCTGTAATTAGAATTCTAGGAATTCCGTAACGCGTAATTACTCCGTCATAAAACGCTCTGGCAATAGTACTTGCTTCCGCGTCTGGGATAGCTGTACATGCCATAAATTTCGAGAAGTCATCTTGAAACGTTAAAATATATTTGTTACCCGACACAGTTTCAGGTAGAACACCTACTATGTCCATATAAACTTTGTCAAATGGCCTCATTGGTGTATCTGTCAGCACCATGGGCATTTTTGTCAATTTTGAGCTTTTGTTAGCTTGGCACTTAGGACAGTTTTTTACATAATCCTTGATTTGTTTTTGCATTCCTGGCCATCTATATTTTTGCCTAATTCTTAAATAAGTTTTCACTGCACCCTGGTGTCCTCCCAGTGGTGAATTGTGAAAGTCCCTTATAACTGTCTCTATTTGTTTTGGGTCTTCTAATGGAATTGTGTTTTCATTTTGTGTTATGCCCGGCTTGTCAGGTTCTACAGGCGTCTGGCTTGTGCTTGTTTTATCACTACTCCCTTGGGTCTTCCTTTCTTTTGTTTTAGAGCGGGTCTGGACCGCTGTTACTGTATTCCGATTTTGAGGAATTCTGCTCAACGCGTCTGCGTTTAAGTTCTTCTTTCCTGGCTTATATAGGATTTCGAAGTCGTATTCTGATAATTTATGCCTGAACCTCGCCAGTCTTGAAGTTTGATCTTTTAAGTTTGCTATTCCCTTTAATGGCTGATGGTCAGTAAAAATTTTAAAATGTCTGCCCAAGAGATATGCTCTGAAGTTTTTTGTTGCCCACACAATGGCTAAGAACTCTTTTTCTATAGTTGAGTAACGTTTTTCGGCGTCATTCAAGGCTCTGCTAGCGAAAGCTATTGGCTTATCTTCGCCTATTTTACCCTGAGAAAGTACTGCGCCTAACGCTTCGTTACTTGCATCAGTCGTTAGTATGAATTCTTTTTCGAAATCCGGATATGCCAAAACAGGTGGTGTTATTATTGCCTTCTTCAATGCTTCGAACGCTGTCTGGCATTCTTGCGTCCAATTGAACCTAGCGTCTTTCCTTAGTAGTTTATTAATAGGAAGAGCTATCTTTGCTGTACCTGGAATGAATTTTCTGTAATAGTTTACTAGTCCTAAATATGCCTGTACTTCCTTCCTATTTTTAGGCGGCGGAATGCTCTTAACGCATTCCACTTTGCTGGGGTCAGGGAGTGCGCCCTGATCTGTGCATTTATGTCCTAAATAAACAATTTCTCTTCTTAGAAATCTGCATTTTCCTGTATTAAGTTTCAGATTATGTTCGCGTAATTTCTGTAATACTGAACATAACCTTTGTTCATGTTGTTTTAAATTCCTACCGTAGATAACTATGTCATCTAAATAAACAAAACAGTCTATTCCTTGTAGACCTGTTAGGATATGATTCATTATCCTCTGAAATGTTGCTGGGGCACCTGTTAGCCCAAATGGCATTCGATTGAATTCGAAGTGCCCTAGTCCCGTACTAAATGCGGTTTTTTCCTTGTCCCTGTCATCGACTAAAACTTGGTGATATCCGCTTGCCAAATCTAGCGTTGTAAAATATCTGCTATGGCCTAATTGCTCTAAAATTTAATCAATACGAGGAATGGGAAAAACTTGTTTAATCGTGGCTTCATTCAGTATTCTGTAATCTATCACTAGTCTCCATTTTTTCTCCCCGTCCTTGCCACTTTTCTTGGGTACTAAAAGTAACGGTGAGTTCCATGGTGAAGTGCTATGTGTAATTATGCCGTCATCTAGGAGTTTATTCACTTGTTTATTTATTTCCTCCCTATGTATTTGAGGTAATCTATATTGTTTTCTATTTATTGGCGGTTGATCTGCGCCTGTTGGAATTTCATGTTTCAATACGTTTGTAAACGAGAGTTCGTCTCCGTCTAATAGGAAGATGTCATGAAAAGATTTTACTATTCCTTCTATTGAATTCTTTTCTTCCATATTCAAATCTTTATCTAACTCAATTTCATGGAGCAATTTATTTATTCTTCCTTTGGCGTTTATTTTTCCTATGCTATTTATTGCCTTTACAGTACTTTGTATTTTGTAATCGTCAAAATTTGTGAATTTTGGTTTAAATTCGCTATTTATTTCATAATCATATCCCGTCGTATTTAATATTGGAGCATAAACTGTGTTATCTTTCACCTTTACTAGTGTGTCCGCTATATAGATTCCTGTACGAAGTTTTAATGGTACTATCGTAATTGTTCTTGCATCAACTGGTATGTAATGTTGCTTGCTTTCCTCTTCTATCTGCTGGATAGTTTTTATCGGTAATTCCAAAATAACCTCTTTTCTTTCATTGAAGAGTGTTAAAATCTTTTCCATTGTGTTTATAATGGAGTTGTTCCACAAGTTATCTCTTCCTAATATGCCGTCTGCTGGTACTCCTTGCTTAAGTGACACAACGTGTAGCGTTAAACGTAAGGACTGTACCTCATTATGACATATAGTAGTTGATCCATCTGTAGTCACACAACCTCCAAATGCTCCGCTTAAGTCTTTCCTATTCGACTTGTCTATTATTGTGATATCTTTTATCGCACACTTCTTTATCAGGCTTGTATCTGCTCCTGTATCTACCAGTAAAATGAGTTTTCCATTTATCGCCTCTGCGCAAGGTAATTCGATGAACACGTCATGTAGCTGGGTTTGATTGCAGTTAGATACTCCTGTTTCTATACTTCTAATATCTTGTAACTTCTTCACTGAGCTAGTTGCGTTTTGGTTTAAATTTAGTTTTTTCTCGTTCAATTTACTTGGCATCTCTAAATCAACTGTTTCTCCAAACGTATGATTTTTCTCTGTGACGTTATTTTTCTTATTCTTATCAGTCCCTTTTAACTTGATATTAATTTTTAAGTCTCTTGAAAGTGGTAACGTTTCAACAATCGCTTCCGATGTCGGACTTACGGTTACCACTTTATTTCTTAAAGTTGGTAACGTATCCACAATCGGTTCGGATGTATGAATTACTGTTACTCCTCCATTTGGCCTTAATTTACTAATATTTTTGGGTCCCCAGATTATTGGCCTATTCTGGGCCCTTCGCAGTTTCCCGGACTATTACTTTGTAACGATTCCCAATTCTTTTTTGCCTCGCAATTTTTTATCATATGTCCTGGTCTATTACACCAATGACATAACGTTTGGTTTGCCCTGTTTGTCGGATTCCTCTGTAACTCGTTAAGTGTATTTGGGTTGGGGTTTATTGACCCTTTCTGATTCCCGGTCTGCTGGAACTGGTTCTGAGGCCAATTCTGTTGTGGTTGGTTTGGCTGCCAGTTTCGTTGGACTTGGTTTGACTGCCACTTTTGCTGGGGTGGATTCAAGTGCTGAACTCCTTGAGTTTGATAATTGGGCCCTTGATATGTGTTTCTTGCCACATTTTTCTGGCCTCCCTTTTGGTCACACCTCCAGTTTGCCTCGTGTCCGTATTTTGAACACTTTTGACAATATGGCGAGTTCTTGCGAGTTAAACAATCCTCCCTGGTATGACCTCGCTTGTTACAAAATGAGCAAATTATTCTATCTGCCGCTCCTTGTGGAGTATTTTGTTTCCTATTTGGTTGCCTGACGTTATTTCCCACTGAAGCTCTGCCCTGACTTCCGTGTTGAATTTGTTCTTGTTGCGTAATCGGCATGATGGCAAGAAGTGATGAATTCATGTTTATGTTTAAGGGGTCTGAGTGGAGGAGGCTACTGTTTTGTATGCTTTCTAGTGCATCGATTGCTAGTTCCACCATTTGTTCCATGCTTTTCTTCGTAACATTGAGCATATAAATTCTCAATGCGGCGTTCTTTAACCCTGTTTTAAATGATTTCTCTACTGCTCCTTCTACCATACTCAAAAGTGCCATATCTCCGTTTCCATTATATTTTGTACGAACTATCTCTTGTGCCTGTGTTCGTAGAGTGGTTAGGCGTCTTGCAAACTGTCGTATATCCTCGTTGAGTAGCTGGCTACAGCTTTGTATACCTATTATCACTGAGTCTAAGGATACCGTTGGTAAATATGCTCTTTTTATCGTGAGGTAGAATTCATCGAGGCTATTGAAGCGCTGTGACCTCACTAAATCATAGGCATCCCCATGTAATCTCTGCTTAATGCAGTCTATGTAGTCCTGAATGCTGTCTGTACCCACATCTCTTGCGGCTAATTCGCACCCGTGTATGAATTTATAAACTTCGCCGCGTAAGTCTGGCGAATGTGTTCCAGAAAATAGAGGTACCAGCCTATTTGTAATTTTTGCTATCTCTCCTATCCCCATTTTGGTTTGTTCTTTTGTTGTTTTAATTTGTTGTAATGACCTTGCTTTGCCGTCCCTCGGACTAACTGCGGACTGAGCTGGTTCCTTATGAAAAAGTGTCTGATTGTGATCTAGCGACATTTCCTGACTTAGAAGTCTATTCTGCTCCTTTAGCTCTTGTATTCGTTTATTTGCCTCTTCTAAAGAACTACAGTCTTCTCTTGATTTCTGTGCAAATCCCTGTTCTAGCGTTTTATTTAATGTTTCCTCTGTTAAACCCTTCTTCTCTAATAATTTCCTTAGTTGTTCGTTCTCGTCTTCTAAGGTTTTTAATATGTTTTCCTGGAATTGTCTTTCCTTTACATAAGTATCGAACTTATTTTTTAACGCGTTGAATTCTGATAAACAGTCCCTTAAACTTTTATTTTTGTTTTCTACTATATTTTTTAAAAACACTAGCAATTCCTCTATTAGTGCGTCTGCTTTTTCTACAGTTGATATTTCACCTAGTGCGTCTATTTTAGTTTTTATCAATTCTAAATATACTTTATTGGAAACGGTATTTTTTAAAATGTTCCAAACTTTTGTCACTAGTTCTCCTACCTGTCTCTTCAAGTCCCTATGTTCTTTTTCTAATGCTAAATGTGCTTGTTCTTCAAAAGATTCGGCCATTAATTATCCTATACTTATTTTTCCAAGTATTTATTTTGGATATTTTTGGAATCAATTAAAACTTTAATTGATTCTCTTCAAGCAATTAACTTTTGCTTATTCAGCTTTAATACGGCTCATTGACACACTTCTTGGCTGAACACGTTGTAAACATTCGTACATTCGTATGCATATATGTATATATTATTTTTATCATATTCTCTTTTTTTTTTTTTTTTTGTAATTCGAGCTCGTGGTTCAATTCTGCTCGCCCGGTGCCCGACGTACTTTTTTGTTTTTGTTGCTTCGTTAGCGTTTTTGCTACCAGCTGTCGCTCGATAGCAATTTTGTCGCTTCTGACCTTGCTTGAAGTTCAAGCTCAAGTTTGCGACCTACTTCTTGTTGCAATGAGTTTCTTGCAATTAAGCATAATTTATTTTATTTATTGTTTTGCAGTTATTGCTGCCCGCCTGGTAATTATTTATTAATGTGTTATTAAAAAATACTAACGGATTTGTTTGTTGTATTCATTTATTTCTTCTTTTACAATACTTAAGTCTAAACATAATTCCGAATTTGTTTAGTAAATGTTGTGTCAAATTTACTTGACTTGCCCGAAAATTTTTTTTTTTGTTTAACAACAATAACTTATTCATTCTTGAATTGCCAATAAATTTTTAAAATTCTTCAATTTAAATTCTAATTGTAATCAATTAAACAAAAGTATTCTATTTAGACAAGTTCCAACATTTAAATTACTACCTTTAATTGTATTTGTATTATTTTATAATATTTTAAAATATGTATATTATATCAAAAGAATTTCAGTTAGTGTTGTTTGCTGTTTTTCCCACGTTGTTTCTTGTCGTTTGTTTTGTAAATTTGGCGTATCTGCCTCAGGAATTCATTCTTTTCCTCCTTGGTTGTGGCTATTGTTGCTAGCCGGTGCAGGTTGGCGACTTCTCTCCGTTGTTTTACTTTTCTTCCGCCGCGACTCTTTGGTGGGTGTGGGTTAACAGTCGTTTCTTTCTTTGCCTCCTCACGTGTTGACTTCTGCCTCTTCCAGTATTCTTCTATACTTATTGGTCTCGGCCCCGCTTGTTTGTCCTTAAGTGCTTCCTCGAGGGATAATACACGTTCCGATGACATCGATATTGATTCTTGATATTTTACTCGTTTATTCTATTTTTAAAAAAGAATTTTTATTCATTTTGAATTTATTTTATACTTCACTTCAAAAGCGATCCTTGGATCGTAAAACCGAAAAAACGTTGTATGTTGTTCTATACTTTTCTTTATTGTTTAAAAATACTATTATTCATTTTACTTCACTTGGTTTAAAGGAGCGATCCTCAGATCGTAAAACCGGCTGCGCCAAAATGTTGTATCTGGTTCCTCCAGTAGGACACCAGAACAAACTTAATGTCGTAGATCCTTCCTTGAAAGGATCACTGACAGTGTTTCTAATACTAGGGGTTGTTGTCGTTGATCCTTCGACGCGAAGGACCACGGACAATTGTGCCACGGGCAAGGACCTGCCGTCTTAGTGGACTTACCGTTGGGATCCGGCAACCTGCCGTAATGGATCCTTTCGCCTAACTACCACGGGCACCAAGGTGCCGCCTTTGTGGTCCTTTAACCTGTCGGGCAATACTGCCGTCTTTCGACAGGTGCTGAAATAAAAAGATCCTTGGTTAATTTCTCTTACGTTTATTATTTTCTTGAGTCCTTCTTTTATCTCCGCTTCTTAATGTAATGCGATTAATCTTCCTGCGACTTAATCTGTTTAACACTGTTTAGTTTTTACCACTTGACTGTACTCAGTCTGTAAGCTATTAGCTACTATCTGATCTCAACTCCCGTCTTTCAATTCGAAAGATGGGTTTATATCTCTTCTGAGATTCGTTGTTGGCCAGAATCATTTCCGCGTCGTTTTTGCAACTATCTCAAGAATTATTTTTAGCAATAATTCTTGACAACAATGTGCGAATTTTGCTCTTCTGATTTGAGCGCGATGTTCTACTTATTCGCGCGCTGTTCCACTTATTGGAATGCGATCAAGTTCGGCTTTTATCTGGGCCACAGTGGTGTGTGATTCACTTGTACTTTCGAGCTTCATAATTAAAGTGCAGCCTAGAAGTATGTGTTACCACAAGTTAAGCATTGTTAACTACTGGGCCGAAAGGTATGTGGTGATAACAACGTTAAGCGTTGTTATTACCAGAGCAATGATTCTGACCTACAACAAGCGTATCGATTCACATCTACACCATTGTGCCTATAATTTAAGAGAGAAAATAAAGCTTGTATTTGAAATCAAGAGGGTTACTGTAATTTCTTTTAAATTCTGTAACAGGATCTCGGACAACGACTGAGACCATACCCTGGCTATAAACCAGACAAACCGGAGCTTCGTTACAATATATAAAAAGCCCACTGATGAGTCCCTTTCAGGCCAGGGACGAAAAACGTTTCTGGGCGTTGCCTGTAAAGTAGTTTTAGGCAAAAAGGCCTAATTATAATTGTTATGGGGAGTGTCTTTTTATTGTAATCTCTATAACAATTTGTTGCTTGCTTTTTCGGTTTTTATGTTTTTTGTGATAATGTTTTTTCATTTTTGTTTTGTTTTTTGGTTTTTCATTTTTGTGTTTTTCTTAGTGTTTATTTGTCTATTTTTATTATTATTTATCTTTATAATAATATAATATGATTGCATATGTTAGGCAGGCTATTAAGTATACAATTTTTTCTTTTTTCTTTTTCGAACCGAGATAAATGATGTACGAAACAGCCATCTTAGTACAGTTTTCTAGATTATGTAGCTTTTACGTAGGGAAAAAAAGTGATGACTGTGGATGAAATAAACCAGGGTTAGGAACCAATGTTCTTCACCTAGGAGTTACCCCAATCAACACGTGTAGGGTTTAGAACATAAAAAACGGGAGTAAAATTAAATTTAATTAACATTTATTCATTTTAAAATAATATTGATTAAAATATTTAATGATTATTTAGATTTCCGTATTTAAAACTAATCAATAAAAAACTTTACTTGTTTCATTTTTAACGGTTAGGTTTAGCCAGGGACAAAAACTTAACTGATTTATAACGGTAAATTGAATACAAAGATTGATCTTTTTTTAGTAAAATGACTTAAGTAAGAAACAACATGTACGAAAAAGGTGCCGCGGAAAATTATTTTTTTTAAATATATAGATAATAGTTACAAAACTAAAATTGACACTATGTCTCAATATAAAGGTAAGTTATTTTATTTATGAATTTATTTAGAGCCAAGGTGTTGACATTAGTGAATTGTGACTTTAGTGTTGCTTACATGCAACATTTCACAGGACCTCCCAGAAGGACATAGGGCTTTGAAATTTTACAAATAGCTTGCTTAGGGGTAAAACATTATGGCCGGCAACACTGCGAATTTTTGACTCCACAGGTTTAAAAGCTGTCACCAAAGGGTTAATAGAATATTTTTCCTTCCCTATTTCTTTTTTTTCTTGCAGCTTGAGCTCGATAATTCTTTAATTCAAAATTGTTTTTACGACTTTGTTGAGGTAATTTTAAACCTCAAAAAAACTGCAACGTTTGCAATCTCGAATTCGAAAATCTGCAAGTCTCTAAGCGTTTTACTTTAAAATATTAAACTTTTAGTTTTGCTTTCCGAATTAACCAATGACTTTAAGATTATTGGTTTAATTTTGTGTAATAATTGTAATAGTACATTCCGACTATTATGTGGTTGTGAATTTTCATACATTTATTTCTGTATGAATTATTATAAAAATGTGCGACTTTGAAATCAAATTAAATGTTCAAATTTATTTAACGTGTGTAATTTGAAATCAAACTCTAAGACTCCCGAAGCTTATACTCTTTGTCATATGCGTTTTTGTTTTTTACTATTTTGTATTCCTGTTTTTAAAAATTTGCTTTTATCATCCGAACTTTACCACGTTAAATATAACTTATTTAATTGTTATGTTTTTTTGACCAAAAAACTAGTTTTAAGCTAGTAGTTATTTAATCACTTTCGTGTAGGCTTATGGTCGAACACTGCTAAAGCTTCGAATAAAAAGAGACTTTATTTATTCAGGGTTTTTTACTCGACGTTTCGTCGGCTTTTCCCGACTTCTTCAGAAGTACGTTTTATTTATACTATCTTGTTTTCACTACAACGCAAATAATTTTTTCATTTTATAATAATTTATTTAAGTTAATAAAGTACTCTGATTTTTCCCAATTTGGTTACTAACAGTAACCAATATTTTTATTAACAAAACACAAAAATTCGTTATTAATTAATGTTAATGTCGTTAAAAAAATTAACAAATCTTAATTCAATAGTCATTTTAAGGCTCTTGACACTTATGATATTTTACTACGTACTTTAATTTTCACTAAATCCGTTCATAAGTTTTCCTGTTTCATTCCACTTAATTTTAATTTAAGGTGAATTTCAAGTTAATTTCAAATTGTTTAGCGTTCTGTTTGAAGATGTTTTCCCATTATATTTAAAACATTAGTCCAATTTAACACTACTAAATAAATTTTGAACCTATGAAATAGCTTCCCGAGTGAAAAGGGTCGACCTCAGTAAAAATTTTTGTCCGGCTAATGCCCAGGACAAGGGGACAAGTTTGTCATGCTTTACGCTGACATCCTTTTGATGAAACCCGATAAATTTTAAGCTGAATGTTATTTTACGATTTATATAAAATTATAATATACTGTATTCTAATATAAATAATTAATCTATAATCTCTAATCTAATATAAATAATTAATAAATATATTATAAATTAATTTTAATTTTATTTTTCACTTCTTTGCGAGTTTTCCTTTTCCTTTTAAATTTGTTACTTGCTCTTAACTTTTAACTTTAACTAACTTTTAACTTATAACTTTTCCTTTTCACGTATAACTTGCTAAATTAACTGTTACAAAGTTATTATTTCACTGTTTTACAAATTTTCCCTTTTTTACTAATCTACTAATTTTTTCTTATTTTATTCCTGTATTTGATTGTTACTTACTTTTCCCCTTCGAGCGATCCTCGGATCGAAAATCCAGCTGCGCCACTTTGTTGTAGTTGGTAGCTCTGATGGTCGTTGTCCTCAAGGCAACGAATGAAATTTCTTGTTGTATATTTGTAATTACTTTATTTACTCTATTAGTTTAGATTACTTTATTTTGTATTACGTTGTTTTATATTACTTTATTTTAGTTTGCTTTATATTTTTCCTTGTTACACTTAACACTACATTTATTTACACTTCTAAATATAATAAACTCACACGCGACTTTATATGAGTACGCGGCTATCAACGACTTCTTCGTTTAAAGATTTTAACAAGACTCCCGTTGGAATCTTTTTTAGTTTCCACGTTAGCTCGGTCGACACAGACGTCGACCGAACTGAAGTGGGTCAGTTTGCTGTGTTTCGCAATTTCCATTATTTCGCAATATTAAAATTGTAATATTCGCAGAATCAATACGCGGAAGAAAATCGTTCCCAATTTAATTCTTCCGCGTGTGGATTCTGATCGTTGTTTTTTCAAACCAAGCGTTTTTATGGTTTGGAAGCTCGCTATTGAACGCTAGCTTCCACAATCCATTCCATGCGAAGTGGTCTGGTTGTTGACTTGGCTTAGGAAGTTAATTAAACCAAAGCTTGACTAAATCAAATTAAACTAAAGCTTCGGGCTTAACAAGCAAAGTGCTGTGGTTGCATTAATGTGAACTCGGCCTTGACTCACTCGCGGAGTAGTATTATAAAAACAATAATACTGGCCTTGAAAGTTCTTATCTCCTGGAACTGGAAATTGCGATCGCGACATACAATACTCCGCTTCTGCTAAGAAATCCATCCCTAAGGTGACCTGGTCAATGGCAGCGGGCAGTATTAAAAATCTCATGCAGTGTCTTCGGCTACCAAGTTTAACTTCCGCGATTAATGCTGTCTTCACTCGGAGTGTGCTACCGTCAGCTAATCGTACTTTCATTTGGATGGACGAGGTGCGTGTAGTGTCCCCTAAACTTTTGACACAAAACTGTGGGTGACCCCGGTATCGACTATTGCAGTGAACGGCGATATAATCGTTGGGGTTTGGTTGCTGTGGCCCTCAGTGCTCCCCATTACTGTTGAGGGCCCCTGGCGTTTCCCGGGCTTTTCTGACAGCATTCGATAGTTCTCACTCCTTGCTTGCCACATTTGCAGCAGAATAACTTAGCTGGATTTCGGCAACCACGAGCAAAATATCCGTCCATACCACAGCGGCGGCATGCGGTGTCAGCCCATGCTTTGTGGGCTCCTTTGGAATTCGGGTTTCGAGTCAACAACACGATGCTTAACCTCGAGAGTAGGTGCTGTCTTGCGGTGACCCTAAATGTTTTCATATTGGCCACATAACTCAACCAATTCCTCTAAAGTCTCGAAGTCTTGGCGCCTCACATAGGTTTGGTACACACGCCTGCTGTTCCTGTAAATGCGTTCAGTTTTCTTCTCGCTCGAGTAATCTGTGTGACGCATCAGCTTCTGCATGATAATTGCGTAGTCCTTGAAGAGCTCTGACCGCGTTTGGAACTTTTGCCGTTCTTCATCATCGAGTCGCTCCTGGTACAGCGACGACAGGAAGAACTTCGGAAAATCCTTCTTAAATTCATGCCACCGCTGCCAGGGCTTCTTGTTATTGCGGAACCAGTCGAGCCCCTTGCCTTGCATGATCTCAGGCATAGCTCTAGGCAACAAGTCTAGTGAAAATCCATAGGCATCTGCTAACTCCTCCAACCTCTCAACAAACTTTAGTGGGTCCATCCTGTCGTCAAAGCGTTTCACACTTGCGGATTTGGTTCATCACACTGAAGATGACCTGCAGTTGTTCCGGGTGACTTGGCTGGTAAACTGGTTGCGTTGGAGATATTGCTGATGTTGTCGCAACACCATAAATCGGATAATTGTTTGCCCGCGTTGACGCGAGATGACTTGGTACCTGGTATATGTTGCTGGTGCTGGCTGCTGACGTCTCTGGCGGTGTGATGATCTGTATTGTCGGATGGGTTAGCGGCGGTGCCGCACCTGGAACCGGTGACAGACTGCGCGATCACTGTCGTTCCAATTCTTTCAAGCGCATTGATTGCTCTGGTTTGAGATCATCCTCGTAGGTAAATGTTGAAAACTTAGTCTTCAGTTCCTCTACACTGGCCTCGATGCTCAGGCCGAACTCCTCCATTAGTTTTACTAACTCGTCACGCTGGAGTGCTATAATCCACCTCCTGACTATGATGCCCTTGGATAATTAACTTGCCACAGATGCTAAAGGTGTTTTATGTTACGTACAGTTTTTTTTCCTTTTTGTTGTTGTAAGCGTTGCTTTCTCTCTTGAGTTGATTACTTAAATGCTCGGGCGCCACTTGAAACGAGCTTTTCGCCTCGGTCCTTCTGAGGCGGTGTTTCTTTAAAAGGTCCTTGGACCTGGTCTATAGCCGGAGTATACTCAGGTTTGTCCAGGGTCGTATATCAAGAAATTTATATTGAAAGACGGACCTATGTTCGGTGTTATTTACAAAGTTTATTCTTGTAATTCAACTCTTAAGGTCTAATCCTTATCCACTAACAATGGTTCTTAGTTCTAACAATGTCCTTTTGAGAACGTGTCGTTGCACTAAGCGAGTGGAAAATTGCGTGATGCTGTGGTACAAAAAAACTGTGCGTTGTTGTGGCGGCGGAAAATGTGATGTAGGGAGGTGGAGCCGGTCGTGTGTGCTACGTTCGTGTGCTCAGCGGCGATTTCTTCCCGAACTTGAATTATTCGCTGTCTGTGGTTCTGCGTGAGAAGGAAATACAAAGTTGGTTACGTTTTGTGTCCTGAGACCAGTTCCAAGGCAATCACTAACGGAAGGAGAAAGGGAAACGTGACAGAGAGCGCAACATGAGCGATTCATTTAAACCGCACATGATGAAGCTTCAGAAACGAGAGCGGCTGCAGAGAGGAGAGGAAGAGAGGTTGCAAGGAGAAGCTGGAGAGCCCTCATGATTCAGCAAACCAATTCATTTAAACCAGCTTACTGAACTTTCAGGTTCATCGCATCGGCAGCAACATGAGAGATTCATTTAAACCACACATGATGAAGCTTCAGGAACGAGAGCGGCTGCAGAGAGGAGAGGAAGAGAGGTTGCAGAAAGAAGAGGGAGAGCCGTCATGATCCTGCAAGAACAGCAAACCGATTCATTTGAACCAGCTTACTGAACTTTCAGGTTCATTGCTTCGGCCTCAACATGAGCGATTCATTTAAACCACACTTGATGAAGCATCAGAAACGAGAGCGGCTGCAGAGAAGAGAGGAAGAGAGGTTGAAGGGAGAAGAGGGAGAGCCGTCATGATCAATTTTTAAATATGGGTTCTATTGTACTCTCTGAGAAGGAAACTATGCAATCGCTTTTAAGTTTAGACATTAATAAAGGTGCGGGGAATTACATATATAACTGAGCATGAGTACGGATTTTTCGCTGCAAGGTGAATTTGTTCAAATTTAGCTATTTTTAGTAATTACTGGATAAATGGAATGGACTTTGCAAAAGCTTCCGATAGCACGTAGCTAATTAAGTAGGATAGGGGTGCACTCTACCTTATTGGGTTGGATTAAATCATACCTTTCTAAGCGCTTATTAATTGTTAAAGTCGACGGAAATTTTTCTTAGCCTATCAAAGTCAAGTTTGGTGTACCACAGGGAAGTCACTTAGGTGTACCACAGGGAAATCACTTTTTTTAAGAGAGTTAATTTGATCAATGATTTAGGTGTATTTTTTTATGATAAATTTTCTTTTATTACTCACTCCGAATATACAGGGTTTTTCGCATAAGAGGGGACAAAAGACTAGGACCGGTAGGTTGGGTCGAGACAAGAAAAAAATCGTATGGGAGGGGTGGTCAATTACCCCCGTTTAGACGGGAGGGGCCATTTTATAAAAATCCGACTTAACTTCGAAAAAATAATAATAAACAATAATCGTTAGACCTAGATAACTGTTGCTTGCTGATTTTTTTAAAATTAGGTTCCTATGTCAAACAGTGTTTGAGAAAATTAATGCCAAAGTTAAAATTTGGAATAAATCCGACCATAAAATTCTCTAATCAATTCTAGAGAATGATTCAAACCGAAAGTATCTATAATATGTTTTTCAGTTTCCGAGAAAAGTGAAAATTCCGGTTCAACCTTCCGGGTTGTAGCATTCTCTCTAGAATTGATTAGAGAATTTTATGGTCGAAAAAATTTTTATACTTACTACCGTAATTTAAAAAAAAATTGCGATCAAAAATTTCGCAAATTTCAAATTTAAAAAATCTTTTGTCCCCTCTTATGCGAAACAACCTGTATAATTACTATATCTAACTTTCTAATGGGGTTTTTTAAAAGAAACTCCTCTGAGTTTTCTAACACTTTTACTGTAAGGACCATTTATTTAAGTTTAGTTAGGTCCATTCTGGAATATGCCTGCGTTATTTGGGACCCCCAGTATGAGTACCATATCTCCAGAATTGAAAAGATCCAGAAACGTTTCAGTAGAGTTTCGCTGAGACATCAGTTTAACTTGGTCAATATGCCTACGTATGATTAACGGTGTCGGCTATTATGTCTGCCCAGCTTGGCTAAGAGAAGAAAGTTATTTGAAATTATTTTGATTAGGGACATCATTAACAATAAAATTGACTCTCCTGAGCTGTTGCATTTGATAAATTTTTTATTCCCAGAAGAACTCTATGGAATAGAGACTTATTTGCAATAAATGACCATAAGACAAACCTTGGTGGAAATGAGCCTATTTCAAAATGCATGTCAGCATGCAACTCGATAGCAAACACCTTAGATTTTTATACTAATAGGCGTCGCTTTAAAACTGATTTCTTTAGATTATTTATCGATAATTCATAATTTTACTTTTGAATTATATATTGCGGAAACCATCTCTATTCGTGCTCCAGTAATCGAGTTTTTTTTAATTAGTGGGCGGACCAAGCTCATTTTTGGTGATCTATTTTGGTCAGAGACAGTGGACTTCTGCACATAATTTCAACCGCAAATTCGGTCTACAAGCTGGGAAATTGAGCTATAAGCATGGATGAATTTATATTCACTATAAAGAGTAGGCGTGGTAATGGTCCGATTTTGCCCATTTTCAATACCGATGAGTTTCTAATGATAGACAATATTCGTGCCAAGTTTGAAGAAGATATCTCTATTCATTCTCTGGTAATCGTGATTTCCACAGACAGACGGACGGACATGGCTAAATCGACTCAGGAGGTCACGCTGATGAAGGATATATATACTTTTCTATACCTGTCATGCATCCTTTAATGCGTTACAAACGGAAGCAGTAAGTGAATATACCCTCATCACTTCGTGTGTAGGGTATAAAAATAAAGAAATAAACGACCAACGGTATTTTTTATAGCCTCCTAATATAATTAAACCTATGACGAATTCAATACGTAATGTCGCACGGTTTTCAGATTTCTGTACAATTTTTATTATCGGAATACTTTGGACGTAATAAACGTATATTTTTATTGTTCATTTTTGTAAAGGGATATTTTTACTTAATTTTTTTTGTTTGAAATTTTGAAAATTAAATTAAATTGGGAATAAATTTGTGAGGGTGAGAACAAGCAATATCTGCCAGTCCAATATTTTATGTTCGATACTGTGTATACACAAGTATGAACGAATCCTTCTTTACCTGAATTCATATTTCTATTTATAAATTTTTTTTGTTTATTTAAAAATTTAAAGTTTTCTATCGAACTTGTTTGAAGAAATCAAATAACGCAAAAATCAAGTCTATCGGACACTTCGACTGTGTGATAACTTAACAGCTTAATAATTTCTGTAACGGATATCAATTAATCTGATAACGCCTAATGGTGAACTTATAACTTTATCAGGTTCTTCAGAAACTGGCCCCTAATAAATTAATGTTTAAGTGGTTTTCTAAATATTGCTTATTTTCTATTATAATTTAAATGGTTATATTAAAGGAAATCTAAGAACAATTACAAACATTGGGAAACATTTGTATTTTATATTATTTATAAGGCACATATGTACATCTTCTTTCAATTTTAATGCCAGAAAATTTAATTTTTATTAATATTTAGGCAAATAAAATCGTATAAAAATATTATTAAAACAAATAATATTCAATTAAATATAAAATACATAAATAAGTCGTTTGTGACAAAAATGTTTAAAGTAAGTAATTTTTAAAATGTTTAGAAAAACCAACTTATTTTCTTAGTTATACATATGTAATTAAATACTATAAATACTAACACTGATATTATTAATATACTAATATACTGTCTTGTTTTATAGAAATTAAAGTTAAAAGTAAATCAGTTACATATTATATAATAATATATATACAGTGTGTTTCGCATAAGGGGGAACAAAAGACTAGGGCGTGTAGGTTGGGTCGCAACAAGAAAAAATCGTATGGGAATAATGGTTAGATCTAGATAACTTTTGTTTGCTGATTTATAAAGCCAAATATCCGCTTTTTAATATCCTTTTTAAACTAAGTTCCTACGTCAAACAGTTGGGAAAATTAATGCCAAATTTAAAATTTTAAAAAAAAATTCGTCACAAAAATGTTTTATAGCCATTTTTTCATGGTTTCATAAATATTAGTGAAACAATAGATTTGATTTTAACGTATATATATAAATATACAGGGTGTTTCGCATAAGAGGGAAAAAGAAACTCGAGACAAGAAAAAATCGTAAAGGAGGGGGGCGGTTCAATTTCCTCCCGTTTAGTAAAACTCAACTTAAAATCGGAACAAATATTAAAAAATAATAATAATACCTAGATAAGTTCTAAATTCTGAAAGCTAAAATTTGTAAGCTAAATAAGTGGGGTCCTCAACTTCCTTTTCGAAATAGGTTTCTATGGTAAATAATTTTTGAGAAAATTAATTCCAAACTTCAAATTAAAAAAAAAAATTTGTAAAAATGGAAAATTACGAAGTATAGCTTCCTTTTCAATAGCAATCTCTAGGGTTTTATTACCGTTGCAAAAATATCCAAGAGGACTACTCTAAGGTGGATGTTTAGTTCGTAATTTAACTTTTCTCGGAAAGTACAAAACATAGATCCTTCCGGTTTAAAGCATTTTCTACAGAATTGATTACTTTAATTTAAATTTTTTTACTTTAAAAAAAATTTGTACTTAATTAAAAAAAGGGGGCTATAAAAATTTTTTTTCAATTCAATTCAATTTGAAGTGAAAGCGGGGGAAATTGAGCGATCAGGATTTTTTTTTTTGGTCTCGACTTACAGCCTTATTCAGGCTTACAGCCAAGGGTCACGGTCGTCCTCAAGGTTTATAGAATAAAAGGTTGCGCTAGTAAACAAAGAAAAGTGGTCTCGTTCTGCGCATCTACGTCAATAAGTATTTTTAAAATCACTAGGGTCACAACACACGGTACAATTGCCAAACTTAAAAAGTGGCATGAAGAAGAGTTAGAACAGGTTAAATGTTACTCGAACGCTCCGTTTTTGTTGTTGCTTTTTTGTTGTTGTAGTTTTATACGGTACTTCACTTCATTATTCATTATTGGAATAATAATTCACACAATAAATCACTTCAAACATTCACATTTAAAATTATTGCTATAACCAGTGTGCGGCGCCTCAAACAAAATTTCAATACAAATACTTATTGACGTCCTTGTCAAACGAAAATAAATAACGGACCTGCGCGTGGCGCAACATTTTTTCTATAAACCTTGGGTCGTCCTAAAATCGTCACTAAATCGTCTCTCACTTGTCTTAGGATTTCTAAGAGTCACGGTAAGAGACGAGTTAGCGATGGTTATCGTCTTAAATAAGACCAGTGCTTTTTACTTAAGCGATATAATATACAATAACACAAACATTAATCTAAATATAATTTGCCAAGTTTATTGTAGATTTGCTGTATTTATTTAGAAATGTTTATAAACCTGTTTTCGCGAAAAGCTTTTTATTAATTGAAATGAGCCACAATCATTACATTTTCACCTACCAACTAAGAAATTTGTATCTTGTACGCAAACCTTTTTGACAAATAAAAATGGCTGTAAAATAAACGTAAAGTCCGTTTATTGTCGTCTTAGTCACCGTGACTCTTGAAGTAAGGCTGTTAATCTACATGTCCTAGTTTTTGTCCCCTCTTATGCGAAACACCCTATATATAGTCACATTTTTAATATATAGTCATATACTAAAGAATAATAATAAAATAAGTTATTAATATTGTATGATTAATTTTTATGTTACAAGATATTGCGATTAATTTGTATGTTACAAAATATTGTGATTGTGTTTGTATGTCAAAAAATAATATACATTTGCGTTTCTATGCAAAGTAGTAAATATTTATATATGTTACACTAATATATTACATTAATCATTTGAATAGTGTCTTTCGTATAAGAAGCAACAAAAGGCTAAGACAAGTAGGTTGAGTCGAGATAAAACAAAAATCGTATGGGAGGGCGTCTATTTTCCCCGTTTACTCAAGACAGACATTTTGTAAGACCACGACTTAATCGGAAAAAAATCTCAAAACATTACGTGAATCATTAATAATAATATCATTTCTGCTTACTATTTCTGAAATCCAAATATTCCCTAACCTCGTTTGTAAATTAGGTTTCTAAAGGCTTTTGAGAAAATTTTTAAAAAAAAATTTTTATTGCAATTCTTCTTTTTTAATTACGTTACACTTATAAGTTACGTTTTCTAATCACAAAATTCTCTTAAATTCTGGAGAAAAACATAAGGAAAATATGTAGTTTCTTTAAATATTGAAAATTACGTAGTATACCTTTTCCATACATGTCTACCTTTAGTATACCTTTTCCACACATGTCTTAGCTTTTTGATATATTCCATGCGAATGACTGTATATTATTCATAAAATATAAAATATTATTTGCTGTTGAATATAAATATTTTTTTATGTTTCCCCACATTTTTCCGTTTCTTCCTTTTTGGCGTTAAAAGAAACGTTTGAAACTAGGTTTAGCGGTGCATCAAATTCTCGAACTCCGCCTGACTTGGAATTTTCTTCTTTTCCAGTAACTTCATGATGAATATGAGTCCGAATTAGTTTCGTTAATTTCTCCGAACATGTCTGATCTATGGTATGAATTTGCGTAGAACCTATAAAATTTGAATATTTCTGAAAAAAAGAATAGTATTCGGATTTTTAAATTTAACATTGGTAAGTTTTAATTTTCCAACATACTATATATACGAGTAATATGCTACTATACTGTACTAAAAAGTGCAATAAGCTACAGTGTTTAAGATGGTGTCATTCGCTACAGATATAGGGTCATTCTGGAGAAATCTACTAAGGAAATGGTAGAAAGACACCTTCCTGGATTCATTGGAACCAGCAAGGTCTGGGCGCCACTGTGGAAGTAATATCATAGAACTGCAAGGTTAGAGGCGGAAAGGATATTGGCAATGAACAGGATGAGAGGAGCGTTGATGACGTTTTCTACACGGACCGGATGACATTTTCTCTGCATTGTTTTAATGGAGGAGTATTGCCCAACCGATTGCGGGGAACATTCATGGCATGTCTGGCTATTGGATACGTGCCTGGTGTTTGAGAGAGTTGTATTTCTGCCATAACCAGGGAAGAAGGACTACACACACAGTCTAAGTCCTTTAGACCGGTCAGCCTGACCTCCTTTGTTTTAAAAACAATACAGAGGGTGGTGGCGATCCTCTAGAATAGACTATACTTTGAGTAAATTTCAACATAAAGGGCGGGGAAATGTGGAAATATACGCAGACGGCTCTACATAACCTAGCCGGGAAGGGGAGGGTGGTAGTGTTGTGTTGTGCCTTATGAAAGAAAGCGTATAACCTAGTTATAAAACCCTTTTAATCGTTTTTTTCAGGAAAGTTTAGCCACTGCAGAACCATTTATATATAAACCATTTTAGTCGCATATGTTTCCTGGCTGACTGATCCGTGTGTTTTCCTTGATGCGCGTGGCGAATTGATCCCTTCTGCACTGCCGTTTACGGACTTATATGTTCTGCGTTGCTTGTTCTGGTTTTTAAAGTTTGTTCGTAAACAAGTTCCCGTTGTTCTTCGATGCCATGTTCCCTGCAGTTGTTACTTTAGTTCGTCCACACAATCCCGTTGTCGTTGGTTGCTCTCTTTTCATTTGATGGTGACTAGGTCATAAAGATGTTCCCGTTGTTCTTCGTTGCTCTGTTTGTGTTGCTCTCTGCTCGTAAGCCGGTTCTCACTGACTAACTCGTAAGCATGTTCCCGTTGTTCTTCGTTGCCCTGTTTGTGTTGCTCTCACCTCGTAAACCGGTTCTCGCACTCCCTTCTTACTTCGGGTGACGCGGCCACAAGTTGTATGTTTTTTTTCCTTTTTTTTCTTTAGCTGTGTCCTTTTCTCTCCCTTTTTTTAGCTGTTTCCGTTTCTCTCCCCAGTATTTCGTTCCATTTGTTTATATATTTCTTTATTGAATTTACTTGTACCTTTCCATTTCGGCGGACCCGAATCCTTCCTTGGTCGCTTATTGATTATGCGGACCACCATTTCTGCGGTTCTGCGTTGGTGCGTCTGGAGAAGCTCCCTAATCATTTCGTCGGCACTTATGTCCGTCTTTTGCATCTGTTGTTGTGGTTGCGGGCGTGTGTTTTGTTCCATCTTTTGTGTGTCCGTCCGCATTGGAGCGTGTTTCGTGTGTGCATTCGTCTCATCTCTTCCGCATACAGGAGTGTTCTTTTGGTCACGTCTGCCAGTTTCTCTTGTTCTTGTTCTTGTTTCATCTTTTCCCTGTTGGTTCGCTTGTTCTTTCCACTCTTCCACCTGTCGCTTAACGTTGTCCAATTCTTTTCTCGTGTTCCACATTATCTGTGTTCTGTGTCCATTCTCTAGTTGCAGCTGGCTCAGTTCTTCCTGTTGTTCGTCTTCTTCTCCGTTTCACTCATCGTTTTCCCTATTTCAACTTGCCGATTTTCTATTTCTTGTTCTTGTTTGGTTTCCTCTACCTCGTTTTCCAGGTCGGTGTGGTTTCGCTTTATTTCGTTGTCTCGTTCCCTTTGTTGTCGACGGTGTTGTTGTTTCCTGTCCTGCAGTTGTTGTATCTTTTGTGGGTGTTGGTCGTTAATTTGTTTCGTCATGTTTAGCTGTTGTGCCCTGGTCTTGAGGATTTTGAGTTATCCGGCCATCCGTTCTTCTTTTGTCTCGCCTTCGTCTTCATGTAGGTAATTGGTGTGTATATACAAATGCTGTATCACCGTCAGCATTCGGTCGGTGAGTTGAATATTGTCTTTCATCGTGATCAGTTCCTGTCTGTCCCTTTGTATCTCCTATTCATTGTCCTGTTCAACACTTACATCGTATAATACATGTCTTCATCGATTTCAGTGTACATTTCCTCGTCCACTTCGTTACCTATGGCTCCGTTCCTTTCTTCTTCCGATTCGTCGTCTTTATTGTTCGGTTCGTAACATGTCTCGTTCCCTGGTTGGTAATATATGTATGTTGCCGCTGTTCATCTGTTCCTGGTTGTTTGAGTAAAGATTTCCGCGTCCTCTTACATCGCTGGTGTCGTCATCGTAGTCACTTAGTACAATCGTTGGGAAAGACATCGTTCGCTTTTGAATGCGTTGATATTCTTACTAGGAATGGACTACTTGTTGTGCTGTTTGTTGTTATATAGTTGTCGTCTATAATTTGCTTCCTTTTGTGCATGTTGTATTGTTTGTAGAATTGATTTCTAAAACTCGCTGACCTTTAACGGCGCATCTTTCCTTAAAAATTAGTTTCTGCATCTCGGTCCTGCCTACGTGTGTTTGTTCTTGTATAGTTGTCTTCTATTTGATTTCTAAAAATCGCTGACTTGTACCGTTTTACTACGTGCGTGTGTTGTTGGATATTTTGCCTTCCAGCTCTCGGCCCTATTTGTTGCGTGTCTTTTTTTTCTTGTAGAATTGATTCCTAAAATTCGCTGACTTTTACCGGTTTAGTACGTGCGTGTGTGGTTGTTTCCCTTCCAAACCTCGGTCCGATTTGCTGTGTGTCGTTATTGTTATAGAATTGATTTCATCTAAGTCCCGGTCCATTTTCCCCCGTAAATTTGTTGTTGCAGATTTATTTCCTAAATCTCGGTCCCTTCTTATTTCTGGTTTTCGAATTCTGGGGATGTTGTGTTCTGTTGCATTAATTTTGCTTTGTGCTTAGTTACCTTTGGACATATAGTGAGGGTTGTTTGATTTCATGAGAATCTAAATTTTGATTAATTGTTAAAATTTTTACTATCCCATCAACATGAACCTGAACCAGGAGGCCATCGATCTTATCGCCTAATCTCATTCTCCACGTATTTAAGTTAGCAACCTTCATAGTTTCTTGTTAATGAGGGGTCAAATGATTTCTGGTTTTGGAGTTATGGGGATGTTTTATCCTAAATTCATCTTCGGTTTTAAGGTTGTATTGAGATTTTATCGCTTTACTTTTCGTTGTGATGGAACTCTTTGAGTTCGCTGACATGTGCTCTGGGGGTGCGCGTCTCGCCTTCTCTTTTGAGATTTCTTTATTATCGGTGACACACATTTGGTTACGCGGCGCAGTTGTCAACTGCGGCATTTTTAGGCGGCATAAGTTTTAGTGACGTGCAACTCTTGTTCTTTGCTGCTCGTTGCATGTTTTGTCCTACGATTGCGTGTACATCGTCATAAAGGCTGGGCTATAGCCTATCGTTTCAGAAACGCTGCTGTTTATTGCCAGCGTAATTTCGGGCAGCATATCGTCCCAATTTCTATGGTTATTGTCGGCACGTTGTGCTATCATCGTCTTCACTGTTCTGTTGGTCCGTTCTATTGGGTTCTCTTGTTGGGTGTATGGTGCCGTAAGCTGTTGTTTCATACCCATTTCTCGAAGAAACTTCTGAAATCCAATACTTGCGAATTGCCTGCCGTTGTCTGGGCATTCCCAATCGTGCTATGATCCGTTCGCGGAAGGCTCCTTTTAGGTGTTCGGGTGCTGTTTTCCGAAGCGGAATTATCTCGGTAATTTAGAAAACTTGTCGGAATATGAGTAGCATTTGAAAGTGACAATGGGTCAATGAAATCGGTACATACCATTTCCCATGGTTCTTTGGCTATGTGTAATAACATGTATCCTACTGGCTTCTGCTGACTTGGTTTATACGTATGACATGAGTTACAATTTCGCACGTATCGTTTTATATCGCGGAGCATACCTGGCCAGTAATACTTGTTGGCCATCCTGATCATTGTTTTACGATTACCCCCGTGCGCGGCACATGGGCTATCGTGGTTCTCTTGGAGAACTCGTTCTCGTAGATTGGTTGGCACATACAGTTTCCATGACGTGGTGTCCTCGTCGACCAGCTGATGGGAGATGTGTCGGTACAGCTGTTCGTTTTGCATTGCATGCATAATAGGCATATTTCTGGGGATTCTCTCTCATATCCTTTATCTTCCTCTCAAGCCACGGGCAGGTATTTACCGTCGTGTTGGGCTCTATAGTAGTGATCTTCCCTGCCTTTTCTGGTGGTGGCCTCTTGTGATTGTCCTGATAACGCATTGGCAATCACATTGAGTTTTTCCTTTTCGGTATTGTACGTCTATTGTATTGTTGGAGCTCTAGGGCCCACCTCGCTATCCGTCTTGACGGACTTTCTATGGAATTGAGCTATTGAGTACGGACGCATCTTCCTGATGGCCCACACGATAGCTAGATATTCTTTCTCGGTTGGTGAGTAATTATTTTCGGCCTTGTTGAGCCGTCGGCTGGCATATGCAATTATCCTTTCTTGTCCGTCGACGTCTCGAGTGTGTACTGCTCCAAGTCCGTAGTCGCTGGCGTCGGCCTGGAGGGTGAACCTTTGATTGAAGTCTGGGCAGGCCAGTACTGGTGCAGAGGTCAGCTTTGCCTTGAGTTCTGTGAATGCTTCGTTTTATGTCTCGTCCCACTTCCAATGTTTGCCTTTGCGTTGTCATGGGTTGTACAATGTGGGCGAAATATGGTTACGAATCGTCGGTACCACGAGGCTATGCCTAGGCATCGCCTAAGTTCCTTTGTGTTGCTTGGTGGCTGTAATTCTCGAATTGCTGTAATTTTATCAGGATCGGTGCGAATTTCTATTAGCTGATGACCTGTCCGAGTTAATTCACTTCTCACTTGAAAAATTCTCGTAATTGTCGACGTTTAACTTGAGATTCGCTTGTCGTAGTCGTCGTTTTTCAAGTTCAAGTGGTTCCATGTGTCCATGTATAGACCGAACGGCGTCACGGGCCATTGGAATGGCCCTCTTTCCGAAACCGTGAAAGCTGTGTAGTTTTTGCTACTTTCTGCCAGTATCCATTCTTTAAATCGAGGCTACTTATGTAACGGGCATCTCGTAATCGATACAGTATGTGGTGTATTCGTGGTGTTGGGTAGGCGTCGGGGACAAACTTCGTGTTTAATTGTCGATAATCAATGCATAGTCGCTATTTGCCTGTTTTCTTGCGGACTGGTACTATCGGCGCACTATATGGACTGTGGGATAGTTTTTTATTAGCGCATCTATTTCCACGTTTATGACGGTGTGCATCGCCGGGTTCCGCCGGAAGTAGCGTTGTTTAATCAGTTGATTGTTGCGCATGATAATTTTGTGCTCGGTTATGCTGCTCGTCCCTTGGATATCATTAAATTTATGAAGTTCCTCTCGTAGGATTCTCTCTGCGTCTTCTATTGTGACTTCTCGGGCTTTGTTGATCGTGGTGCATATTGTCTGGTGATTCCTGTCTTCCCCGGTATTTAGCTGTATTATTGTGTGCAAAGTTGAAGCGTTTGCTTGGCATAGAAAATCCATAACCAATGTGACGTCGTCGACAACTTCTGGTAGGATGAGACTCGGTACCAAATAGCTCTTGACTCCTATAGCTATGCGTATTGTGACTTCGCCAAGGCTTTAACCCTTCCGTCAACTATAGGGTCTGGCCAGACCCATTTCGACTTTGAGCGCCTTTTTCTCAATACCTATTTGCGGTATCTGTCTGAAATTCCATGAATTCCTCATTCTGATTGTTTTGTATGATATTCAAATAAAACATTTCCCAAAAAATACTTTTAATAGGTTTTACAAGGATATTTCTACCTGTACCCCTAATGTCGACGAAAGGGGTCTGGCCAGACCCAACCTTTTTTTACCTGTTATTTGTGTCATGAAGTAATTTTTTACTAATTACTTAATTATTTGTTTACCTGTCAGGATGACTTTTCTACATAAGCAATAAAATTTAGTAAAAAATGATAAGTTTGAGGCAATAAATAAAAGATTTTATGTCTGTCGTTCCCAACTGCAAAACTTATGCAATTTCGGTGAAAATTTTCAACCTCATTTCTTTATAAATTGATTGTTTCTATTTTGTAGAAAGTCATTTGGAAAAATAACACTTGACACGAAGCCACCTTACATTTAAAAGTATAAGTTTAGTAATTTATTGATAAAATGGCAAATGAATATTCTACCAACAATTCCTTGAGGCGGTAAGAAATTATTTTTGTAAAAATTATATTCCAAAATAACACTCCTTCTGTACTTATTTTTGGGTATTTATTTAGTATGACCCAGGAGCAACGGCAGGAACGTTTGGACCATCTCGTTCAGGACATTATTGGTGAAGGACTTGAAAATGAAAGTGATATAGAGCTTTCTAAGGAGGATGAATACGAAAATTATATACCAGCTAGAAACGCTTCCGATGAGGAAATAGAAATACTTTTAGAACCTGCAAGCACTAACGACGATGAAAGTGAAGAAGACATTTTGAATTGAATTGAACGAGGAAAACGATGCGTTTCTACAAACACATGCCTCTGACGAATGCAATAACTACTTCCTTGCCCGTGATGGATCGAAAGCAGGACGATTGAGGACGCACAATATTTTTCGAAGTGTCGGAGGTTCGGTTAGAAGAGGAATCCCACCGAGCCCAATTTATATTTTCAAGGAAATAATAACTCCCGAAATGGTAGTTTTGATCGCTAGAGAAACTAACAGAAAGGCTCAAAAGGAAATGGAGAAGCACAACAACAAAGATAAATCACACACGTCTATGAATTGGAAATCTGTAACAGAACAGGAATTATATTACAAAATCCAAGGACTATTGGGAAATTCGCCATAAGAAATAGTATAGAAACATTCTATGGAGCACTCGTTTCCGAGAAGTGCCCCTTCAGCCTCTGTGACAGACCAATAAAAAATCATGCAGAATTAGTCAAATAAACGACAAATTTCGAAGAAAAACACGTTTCTCCTGTTACATGCGTTCAGATCCAGTATGTTTACAACATAGTCAGAAGTATTTAAAATGTAATAAATGCATAACTGGAATCAAATGAATGTTATATAATAAATAGAAAAATTTTTAAGATAAATATGTAAAAAATAATTATTATTTATGTTCTTATAAACTGATACAGTGTTTTTAATTTTTTTTCCATGATTATTGACTCAGGAATATGAGAGGGTCTGGCCAGGCCCGTTCCGTTGACGGAAGGGTGAAAAAAGTATTGTTGACGGAAGGGTTAAGGCACCCGTCGGCTAGTGTCACAATTGTTTTTGTGGTGTAGTGTTGCATTTCCTTGTAGTTTTGTTGGCTATGTTCTGGTATATAAAACTTGTTTCTCCTGGGGAATTCCACCTCCACTCGCTGTGGGCAGCACTCGATTGTTCGGATTCCTCGTCGTCCGGACTCCCAGCAGAAAAGAACCTGACGGTTGCGACATCCTTGTCCACAGGTTGCGCTCTGTGTCCATCTTTTCCGCATTTGCGGCACGCGGTCCTTGGATCGATTCCTTGCTCAGGCCCAACTGCCCGTCGTGTGTTTCCTTGATACTGACTAACCGGGGCGATGGCTCTAAGGTCTGGTCCTCCGGCGGCAAGACTCTCGAAGTCTTCGGCTTATGTCGTCAGCTCCTGCAGCGTGTGGAAATCCATCCGTTTGATATAGAACTGAAATTCGGGCCTCGCATTCCCGTAGATCCGTTCCGGCTTCTGTGTTTCGTTGTAGTCTGCGTATTGCATGAGGTTTTGTGGCGGGTCACATAGTCTTTGAACCTTTCGGGATCCATCTGGCGTGAGCTATGGATTTTGTCTTCCGGACGTTCGAAATAGCGACGAGGTAGGAAGAAATTATGGAAGTCTTTTTTGAACAATTCCCATCGCTGCCACTTTGCGTTGTTGTTATGGTACCATAACAACGCTTTTCCCTTCAGCATCTCTGGCATGGTTCTCGGTAGTAAGTCCACGTCGAGACCGAATGTTTCTGCCAACTCTTCGATCCTCTCTGTAAAAAGCAGAGGATCCTTGTCTCCCTCATAATTCTCTGACCATTTTCGGACGATGTCGATGACAATGGAATAGGGTTGAGACGGGACCCGAAGTGTGGGCGCTGCAGTGTGATCAGGTGACACGAACGGAGTTTTCGTGTCGATTATTTTCAACCTGTCCGTCGTTGCTTCTCGTTGGACTGTTTTTGGTTCCGGAGTTTTCACTCTCGGTTGCTGTGTCGATGCGCTTCTCCTACCATATTTCAGCTCGAATGCCTTCAATTGGCCGTCTACGTCCGACTCGTGGATTTGGTCACTAATCCAGTCGCAGAACCGTTTTCGTTGGTATTCCCATGAGCCTTCTGTGTTCAGTCCATACGTCAACATGATGCTCCGCGGCTCTTGCTTGGAGAGTTTGTACACCCATCCAAGTTGTACCATTTTGTCGTCGCTTTATTTTCTCTGTTTTCTCTTTTGTGCAATCAAAGTTCGGGCGCCACTTGTAACGAACTTTCGGCCGGGATAATCTCAGCGGCCTCCAGGGTTCAAATTAAAATACTTGGATTCGGTTGTATTTTAGTTTATTTTTCAATTTGGTTCACAATTATTGACTGGTATATAACCTCTGTTGCAGCGAAATGCAGAATTGGTTCCCGTTTAGGACTCCCGAAGTATGTTACACCCCTTTTGCTGGTGGACAAACGCCGTGCAAGAACTGCAATGTGGTTTACTTTGTTGTTTTCGTGGTTTCGTCTAGTTTGCTGGTGAGCATACGCCGGACAAGAACAGCTAATTGGTTTAATGTTAAATTAGGGAATTTACTTATTGTCTTTGTTAGTTGTTACACTAACTGTTTACTTCACTTTTACTTAGGTTCACTGCCTTACTGATCCATGTGTTTTCCTTGATGCGCGTGGCGAAATCGATTCCTACTGACTTCTCCCTTCTGCATTGCCGTTTACGGACTTATATGTTCTGCGTTGCTTGTTCTGGTTTTTAAAGGTTGTTCGTAAGCAAGTTCCCGTTGTTCTTCGTTGGCATGTTCCCTGAAGGTGCTACTTTAGTTCGTCCACACAGTCCCGTTGTCGTTAGTTGCTCTCTTTTCATTTGATGGTGACTAGCTCGTAAACATGTTCTCGTTGTTCTTCGTTGCTCTGTTTGTGTAGCTCTCAGCTCGTAAACCAGTTCTCGCTATTCTGTGGTGAGGTTTTTCCCCAATCAGAGTTGCCTCCTTGACGAACTTGTGATGCGTAGTATTGTTGTGCGGTAATTTTCGACACTCGACACTCATTGCATTGATGAAGTTATACAAAATTTACCATAATTGTAGTACAAAATATTCGTACTTTAACTTTTCACGCAACAAAATCAGTTTTGTATAATCCTGATATCTACTCAGGTTGTAATTTATATAATATATAAATACAACACACGAAACGGAAATGATTCCCTTAGCGTCTATTCCGTTTACACAATTTTAATGAAACCTATACCAATTTGTACACATTTGTCTCTCTACCACACAAAAAAAGAATGGAGACAAAGCAAATAGAAAATCTAAAAGCAAAATTGTATTGCTGGGATTTCTCGTGTACTTACGAAGACGGTCTGGTTAACTGTGTCAGAAGAGAAGCTCTAAAATTACGAGCATTATAAAACAAAATACCAAATAGTAAAAAAATTATTTAAAAATGGAAATTGTTATTGGTCAAAATTTCGGCCACGACCGACCCTAGATTGTGAAATTAGAATGGTAAAATATTTAGCTTTGAATGATAGTTTAATTACAAGCAGTGTTGCCAAAAATAACTTTGAATTAAAAAATATAAGAAATTCAAAATATGGGCGCCACACGCGGTTATCCTATTTTACTAACATTTTATGCTTGTACACGACATTCGTCCACAGATGCCAATGTGACTATTTCAGAGATAAATGGTTGGGCAGCTTACGACATTTATATAACCGTTACCGTTACTTTTGACCATTATTCTTGGAAATATCCACCCCTTTTTTTAGGGGTGGCCGCCGTTTAGGATTTATGGGCGGATTCAAATTACACTTTAGCTCCATGTGACCACCTTTTTTCTTGACTATGGCCTTCAAGCGGTTAAAAAATTAGTTGCATGCTGCACGAATATGATCTTGCGGTATTCCATTCCGCATCGTACGGCCCATTCCTGTACAATGTCTTTCTTCAGCCATTCGTTCAGTGCGTTCAGTTAAGTAAACACGATCATTTTGAGAGTTTATGAACTGTTCAATAAGGAAATTTTTCTCATCAGAGCATCACTTCACAATGTTTGGAAATTCGCCACGTTCGAGCAAGCGTAACAACTCCTTTGCTCTTTCGATTCCAATTTTTTTTCTTTGGTGTAAGATCATATGCCTTTTGGAAGTTGTTAGGCTTTACCTTGAGCTCATTTTGTAATTTGCGTCGGATGCTTCGCTGGAATATTTTCAGTTCTTTGGCCATTTCATTACAACTACGGCGTGGATTTCGTTCAAGTCGACCCTTCACTTTCCGAAACATTTCCATAAACTATAACTAATTGAAAAAAAAACACTTCGTTCGAAAACTTGCGATCGATCCCATTCGAATGGGATTGTTCGCACTTCGCAACTTTTCGCAGCAATTCTGACGACAGAATATTGCTTCAATGTGTGCATTTACAATCAATAACATGCAATGGTATCGCTCGCATGTTTTCGTCAGAATTCGCACGAAAGAAAAACGCATGCAGTGTGCGAGAAACCTTGCACACACCTTGCATACACACATCCATACATATAGACGGACATACATACAGTACATATCAAAAGAATATAATTATAACACGGAATTATTATAAAAAATATAATAATAATATGTGCATACGGTACATATTAAAAGAAAGCAAACTATTCTGAGGTGTACAAATATTAAAAGAATATAATTATAACACGGAATTATTATAAAAAATATAATAATAATATGTACATACGGTACATATTAAAATAAAGGAAACTATTCTGAGGTGTACAAATACGATACAAATAGGTGTACTCGTACTTGGAATTTGGGCATATTGTTAAAGCATGCAAAAACGAGGCCGATAGAAGCAAATGCTGTATAAATTGTGGCCAACAAGATCACATCGCAAAAGCCTGTAGAAATGATTCCTACTGCCTCATCTGTAAATCCTACGGTGTTGACAGTGCCCATCCTACCGGGGGAGATAAATGCCCAGCGTACATAGCTACTGTTGCTAGTACAAAATGAAATTGCTGCAGGTAAATTTACCAAATTGGATTTCAGATGATACTGGTAAGGCAGCGATATGAGGCACACATGACACTCAAAGATAGACCAATACCCAAATACCCAAAAGTAAATATTTCGTGTCAGCGAAAATTGATGGAGTACACATCTACAGCTGTTTTCCACCGAGCTTGAAATTTGAGGAATACATGGAAGCTGTGGATGGATTGGTTAGATATGACAACAGTACCGGCCCAACAAGCTGGAGATTTCAATGCCTGGTTTACTGAATGGGGAAGACGGCGTACGAATCAAAGAGGTAAAATTCTTTTAAAAGCTTTGGCACAGCTAGATGTTACGCTGCTAAATGATGGTCAAAAGTGCACGTATGAACGAAATGGTATGAAATCATTTATTGACCCCACATTTGCCACTAGATCGCTTAGCAATGAATTGGTTTGGTATGTCAGCGATATCTACACAAACAGCGACCACAGGGCAATCAATAATGATCTCAGCCGAAATAAAAGCCGGTTCGCACCAAAGCTCAGCTGGAAATTTGAAACGATGGATAAGCAAATGTTTGCGTTTATGCTCCACAACGCCACAGTTGCTGCAGAAAGTACTGAAGAACACTGTAATGGAATTGTTTCAGTGATTACTGCTGCATGTGATGCATCAATGCAAAACAAAAGAAAGCAATTTACTCGAAAACCAGTATATTGGTGGAATGACAAGATTACTGAACTGAAGATGAAATGCATATTATCCAGAAGACGTGTTGTATGTCGCGATCGCAAATTCCCGTTCCGGGAGATAAGAACTTTCAAGGCCAGTATTATTGTTGTTCACGCCAAAGCAAACCGCTCGCCCGGCTGCCTCTCCTGATCGTCCGAAGCCGTGTCCTCTCGGAGCGCGGACTTCGGCCGCTCAGGAGAGGCAAGCTTTGAAGCTTGACTGCGAGCTCCTCGGCTCCAGCCTTGGTGGTCGGATTCGAGCCGGGACTTGTGTGTGAACAGTGAACTCCGTAGGACGTGCCAAACCTTAGTGCCAACCACAATTGCAACAAAGTTGAAACTTGTCTAAGAAACTTATTTAAAACAAACAATAAACACAATAATAAACACAAATAATATCAGAGAAACAATTGTTTTTATAATACTACTCCGCGAGTGAGTCAAGGCCAAGTTCACATTAATGCAACCACCCGAAGCTTTAATTTAATTTGGTTTAGTCAAGCTTTGGTTTAATTAACTTCCAAAGCCAAGTCAATAACCAGAACACTTCGCATGGAATGGATTGTGGAAGCTAGCGTTCAATAGCGAGCTTCCAAACCATTAAAACCATAGCGCTTGGCATTAAAATGAATTGTGGAAGCTAGCGTTCTGTAGCAAGCTTCCAAACCATAAAATCGCTTGACTTGAAAACAAACGATCAGAATCCACACGCGGAAGAATTAAATTGAGAACGATATACTTCCGCGATTGGAGTTTGTGAATCTCACAAATTTGAAATTGTGAAATAATGGAAATTGTGAACCACGACATACTGACCCACTTCAGTTCGGTCGACGTCTGTGTCAACCGAGCTAACGTGGAAACTAGAAACGATTCCATCGGGAGTCTTGTGTAAATATCGAAACGACGAGGTCGTCTCGTAGAATCGCGTATAAAGTCGCGTATTAGAATGTAAAGATAGTCTTAAAATAGTATTAATAAAAGTAGTAAGCTAAAATAATTTCCAAGATAAAATCAGTGTAAGGTGCAAGGAATTAAATCAAACTAAACAGAAAAATTAATAAAGACTCAACGGAGCTAAACCAAGTGCAGTTTTATTGAAGATAAAAGGAGATATTAGAAGACCACCGCTAAAAAGATACAACAATTGGCGCAGGCGGATTTTCGAGCCGAGGATCGCTCGAAGGGAAAAAGTGAGTAGAAATAAAATAAGAAAAAAGTAGTAGCTTAGTAAAAGTTAAAAAAGTGAAAAAAGGAGGTTTAAAAGGAGGCAATAAATAAAACGCAAAAGTGAAAAACAATTTGGCCACGAATTCGGCAGGAAAATTTTAAGGTGAAATAAGAATAATTAATAACTTAGTAAGATAGTAAAAGTGAACAAAGAGATAAAAAATGAAATACAAAATATATAATAAGGGTAGCAATTCAGGGAAATACAAGTATTAGTAAGGCAAAAGTGAAAACATAAGTTAGAACAGTGTAGGTAGCAGTGAAATGGTAGCAGTAAAAAATAAAATTAAAGGATAAAAGTGAAAATTACGTTAAGTCCTAAAATTAAAATATAATACAATTATAATAAATTATAATATATGAAATTCTATTAAAATAACTTTCAAGCCCAAAAATCATCGGTTTCATAAAAAAGATGCTAGCGTAAAAGCACGGCAAGCTTATCTGTCCAATAGCATTAGCTGGACAAAATCTTTGCTGAGGTCGACCCTTTTTTCATTCGGGAAGTCATTTTCTTTGATAGGGATAAAATAAAATATTTTTTGGAAAGAAAAATTCACATTTTTCAAAAAACAAAAGCGAAAGTTTTAAGGTGAACTTAAAAGTGTGAAATAGGAAATTAGCTAAAAAACAACCCTAAAGCAAATTGCATTGAAATCTAATGCAAAATTAGACAGGTTAAGGATAATAAGTAAAGAAAATTTCGAAATTAAATTAAAAATGTACTCTCACTTCTCACCAAAAATTGTCTAATTAAAAGAGATAGTCAAAACCGGTTTAAACAACACAATGCCTAGCAAGCAATGAACTATGTGTATATGCAAATTATTATGATTCGAAGTAAAAGGTAGAAGTTTTTCTTTGTGAAAAGAACAGAAAAAGATTAGTTATTTAATTGTTTTAATTTCTTTATAATCAGTATACACTTGCTTGTGCTATATGTTATGCACTTGTTTCTGCTATACATATGTAATTAGATTTCAGAATATTGGCGACGCGGAGAGAACACTTCCTATCACGGCAACGAGTTAATCGAGTCAAGCGCGAACTTATGAGGGTAACTGTGAATTGCCTAATTATTTCGCTTGTTTTCAAAATTTCTACGCCAAATTCATTACTAAATTATTGCTTCACTTTTCACTTTATTCTTTTTTCCAAGCTACTTTCTTATCTCACTTCTGTAGTTTCACTGTTCTATTTATTTCTGGACTAATTATTTCACTTTTTACGAATTTTCCCTTTTTCTTTTAAAACTTGTTACTTGCTTTTACTTTTAACTGTAATTAATTTTTAACTTATAACTTGCTAACTGCTGCAGTTCAATTAACTGCTACAAAGTTGTTATTTCACTTTTAAAAATTTTTCTGCCAAATTCTTAGCTAATTTATTCTTTCACTTTTCACTTTAATCTTTTTCCTAATCTACTAATCTTAATTATTTATTTTTGTATTTGATTGTTACTTACTTTTTCCCTTCGAGCGATCCTCGATTCGAAAATCCGGCTGCCCTAATTGTTGTATTTACTATTATAGGGTGGTCCTTGGCTATGGTTAGTTGTCCCTTGACAACTAGTAAAACTCCTTGTTTAAGTATTACTCTTTTATTATCTTTATTTATTGTTATTTTTATTAACTTCTTTTTCTAACTGCATCTAACTGTATTTTGTTTCAAACTTCATTTAATTTATGAAGTTTGAAACAAGATACAATTCAATTAAGATTGAAAAAATTAAAATATCAAAACTAAAATCAAATTGAGTTGATGAAATTGTCAACACAAAAGTTGAATTGCTGAAAAATTTTAATAATTTCTGCAAAAATTGGATCAATGCTGAAATATATTTGATTACCTCTTACAAGCTTCAACTTTCGAAATCGTTTATCAATAAATTGTAAAGCGCAAGACGATAACGTCAAGTCAGTTGTGTGGAATTCGAATTTTTCCTTATTTAAAAATTTCAGTGAAATGCACGTTGAAATCAAATTAGAAGAGATCGAAAATAAAATTAAAGGTTTCACGGTTAGTGAATAAAAGTAGTAAACAATTATAATTGCGTCCAACAAAAAAGGGTTTTAGGAAAAAAATAGTTAAATGACGAGTTTATGTATTTTTATAAATTTACATAGTTAAAAACAGCAAAATAAAAAGGGCAAAAACAAAACGCGTAGATTATAAATTTTCGTTGTATCGTAGTCGGGTGTGTTTTAGAGTTTGACTTCAAATTACACATGTTAAATAAAACTTAACAGTTAATTTGATTTCAAAGTTCAAGAGAAAATAGTAGGCTGAATGTACAAAACATTAAAACAGTAAACTAAAAATTTTTTTTTGGTTAATTCGGGAACCAAAAACTAAAAATTTAATCCTTAAAGTAAAGCACTAAGATCTTGAGGAATCAAAGCGACTTTAGTGTCATTTTTGGGGGTGCTCCTTTCAATTACACACTCATTGTGGACAAAAATTGAATATAAAAAGATAATTTTGAAAATGATGGAAAATGGAAAATGTTTAACTAAGCAATGAAAGAAAATAAATTATAGAAAGCATAACATAAGGAAATAAGCAGGCATGCAGACAAATTCCCAACAGTTAAGGAATAATTGTTAATAGCTAAAACAACTTTAAATAATATATAAAAGCTATTAACAGCAGTAATTACCGCCAACAAGCAACCAGGAAAGCAGAAAGAGTAGCTACAAGAAACAATTAAATAAAATTTTGCTTAATTGCTAAAGTTTTATTATATTAAATAACAAAAACAAAAGTAGGTCGGGAACTTGAACTTGAAACCGGCAAAATCGCTACCGAGCAACAGTTGGCGACAAAAATGCTGACAAGGATAAAAAAATAAACGTTTAATAAAACAATGGAACGTTAATTGGCGGCGCTAAGTAGCGGTTTTTCAATACAATATTTGAAAATACAACAATTAACTTTACACATTTAAGAATTATGAGAAATTTAGAGAAAAAAATTAATAAATACATATATTAAGAAAAATAAAAATAACTAAATTGTATGTCGTTCTTTTAATTAATGGCCGAGTTGCTGGAAGAAAAAGCATATTTAGCCTTAGAAAAGAACCATAAAGATTTGAAAAGGCAAATAGAAGAATTTGCATCACAACTTTGGAACATCCTGAAAAACACCGTTTCCAATAAAGAAAATTTAGAGCTAATCAAGACTAAAATACAAGCCCTAGAAGAAAGATGAACTTTAGAAAAAGCAGACGCAGTCATAGAAGAATTTTTTTGAAAATATAATAGAAAATAAAAACCAAAGTCTAAGGGACTGCTTCTCAGAATTCAACGCATTAAAAAATAAGTGCGATACCTATTTAAAGGAAAGACACTTTCAAGAAAAGATACTAAAGACTTTAGAAGACGAAAACGAACATCTAAGGAAATTACTGAATGACGAGGGTTTAACTGAGGAAATATTAAATAAAACGTTAGAACAGGAATCGGCCCAAAAATCAAGAGAAGACTATGTCTCATTAGAAAGGGGGCACTTAAGAATACAGGAATTAAAAGAGGAAAATAGACGCCTACAACAGGAAATAGAGCTAGCGCACGAACAATCGCTATACCATAAGGAACCCACGCCGGCCATAGTAAGTCCAAAAGAATATAATTCAGTTTCATTCCCTACATTTAAACAATCAGTGGCAGAACAGACTAATATGGGTATAGCAGAAATAGCCAAGATAACAAGCAGTATTGTTCCACTGTTTTCGGGGACGCAGTAACCAGATTTGAGAGGTGAAGTGTATAAGTTTAGACAGGCGTGTGAATTAGCTACAAGTGATGCGACTACAGCTAATAAAGCAATTTACATAGACTGTATAAAGCAAAGATTATATGAAGACGCATATGATCTTGTAGGCACACAACGGTCACCAGCCTAGAAGAATTATACCTAGTGCTAAGAAGAGCCTACTTACCAACGACTTCACTGGACGTAACGTTGACAGACATTCAGAATTTCAGCCAATTACAAAATTAAGACATTCGGCAGTTCGCAACACGTCTAACGGCTGGGTAGCTGGAACGGCTGACCAGCATAGCGACAACAAACATCGCAACGAAAAGATGGGATAGTTGCAACAAGCAAACATATCAATGCAACAACATTCGACAAAAACACGAAACTACCTTCCGAGATCCGACAACAGAAACAGTTGAACATCAAAATTATCAAGTGATACCTCAAAATTATCGAGTACCTTGAGGTCAAGTGGAGACCAAAACCACCGCAATGAGACACGCAACAAAATAGAGACCTAAACCATCTGCAGCAACTAATTACAAACCAGTGGCTGGGCAGCCTAGCAGCTTAACTTCAAGCGAAAGTTACGTCAAGCGTAGGGGACAGCATCACCACGTCGCGGCGATAAAGCAGCTAGTAGACAACTACTAAAACAGTCACAGGTTCGCCAGTTAAATTTACGGTGATACATTCTCCTGTGGCACAAATCCCACTCTAAAGCCTTACCTCAAGCGAAAGCGATTTAAAACGCATCACCACTGTTGACAATAAAAAAAAAAATATTGAAGATGATGTAGCAAGATGTTACCAACGATGATTTTGGCAACATCTCAACCATCAACTACCGTTCTAGCGAAAAACAATTGACGGGACAACGATACTACCGACAACAAACAACTGCATCTGATCATCAAGCATGGCACCTACCACGTCAGCTACCCCGGTGCAACATTCCCACAGCACATCGAGAAAAGACATCGGGACAACGGGGTGTACATCAACATCGAATTCGCCATCAACAGCAACATCAGCAACAAAGTGAAGACCAACATCAACGTCAAGATTGATATCGACGTCAACAACAGTATAGTATTTCAATTATACACTACATATACTATATTATACATTTGTATATACAAGCACCAAACACATATGATTGTCATCACACTCGCATTAGATTAAGTACTATTAAGCAGTATTGACAGAACACTAAAACCATACTAAACATAAGCCCACCCACAATTCAACAAACCATAAGTGTATGGCGTACAAATAAGTTTCCTCGGTTTTTTATATAAAGTTAGGAATTTATTGTGAAGGAACAGTACAGTACGTTTTATTCAAAGTATTTTCCATCATTTGCCACTACTTTTCCCCATCTTTCTGGCAACATTCGGATACCCCGTCGAAAAAACTCTTCATTTTTTGACGCTATCCACAAATCTACCCAATTTTTGGTGTCTTCATATGATGTGAAGCGCTGCTCAGACAGACCATGTGCCATCGACCGGAACAGGTGATAATCAGAAGGGGCTAAGTCTGGTGAATACGGCGGGTGGGGTAAAACTTCCCAGTTGAGTGTTTCCAAGTATGTTTTTACCGGCGCCGCAACATGTGGACGAGCATTATCGTGTAAAAGAATAATTTTGTCGTGTCTGGAGTAGTAATGGGCGCGTTTTTCCTTAAGTGCCCGACTCAATCTCATCAATTGTGTTCGGTAGAGAGCTCCAGTAATGGTTTCGCTTGGTTTGAGCAATTCATAATACACGACACCAAGCTGATCCCACCAAATACACATCATGAGTCTACACGTCAAACTCACCGTTCTTAAACTTTTGAAACCATTCCTGAAAACTTCTCTCACTTAAAGCAGCTTCACCATATGCTTCTAGAAGCAATCGAAGCGCCTCAGCTGCAGATTTTTACAAATTAAAGAAGTAAATCAAAAGTTCCCGCAAATGATGCTTATTCGGCACAAAACTTTTCATTTTTGCAGGAAAAAAATTACGTGATGCTGATACGGAATCACTAGTACTTTAAGGCAATGGTGTTGCCGGATGACGAAACTTGGGATATTACGTTTTACATCTGACAATTTCTCCATAACCTTCTGGTGGGGCCATCTTTTGACAAACCGCGGAAACTTATTTGTACACCTAATACAAGAAAAATTTAATATCGTTTTGTACGATACTAAATTTTTCTTCCCCAAGGGTAGAGGGATGTTGTATGTCACGATTGCAATTTCCCTTTCCGGGAAATAAGAACTTTCAAGGCCAGTATTATTGTTTTTATAATACTACTCCGTGAGTGAGTAAAGGCCAGGTTCACATTAATGCAATCACAGCACTTTACTTGGTAAGCCCGAAGCTTTAGTTTAATTTCGAACACTTCGCATGGAATGGTTTGTGGAAGCTAGCGTTCAATAGCGAGCTTCCAAATCATTAAAACCATAGCGCTTGGCATTAAAATGGATTCTGGAAGCTAGCGTTCTGTAGCAAGCTTCCAAACCATAAAATCGCTTGACTTGAAAACAAACGATCAGAATCCACACGCGGAAGAATTAAATTGAGAACGATATTCTTCCGCGATTGGATGAAAATAATGGAAATTGTGAACCACGACATACTGACCCACTTCAGTACGATCGACGTCTGTGTCAACCGAGCTAACGTGGAAACTAGAAACGATTCCATCGGGAGTCTTGTGTAAATATCGAAACGACAAGGTCGTCTTGTGGAATCGCGTATAAAGTCGCGTATTAGGATGTAAAGATAGTCTTAAAATAGTATTAATAAAAGTAGTAAGCTAAAATAATTTCCAAGATAAAATCAGTGTAAGGTGCAAGGAATTAAATCAAACTAAACAGAAAAATTAATAAAGACTCAACGGAGCTAAACCAAGTGCAGTTTTATTGAAGATAAAAGGAGATATTAGAAGACCACCGCTAAAAAGATACAACAGACGACAGCAACGCCAGAGAGGCACAGAAGAGTTCGCTGAGCTAAGGAAGATCTATACGGTGGCACGAAAAAGTCTCAAAAAAGCTATAAGGAAAAGTAAAAGTCAATCGTTTAAAGAACTTTGCAATGACGCTGATACAAATCCATGGAGCAGTGCATTTAAAATAGTTATGTCCAAAATGAAAAAAGCTTCAATCTCCTACCTGCCATGTACTGCTCGATAAAGTTGTTAAAACCTTACTTCCTAAGCGCGTACTGGACCTGGTTAATTTCCAATTGGTTAATGATGTCGAGGATTTCGAAATTCCTGAACTTACTGCAGATGAAATGTCCTCAGCAATCAGAGCTTTCAAAAACAATAAAGCGCCCGGATTAGACGTTTTCTCAAATGAGATAATTAAGATTTCGTCTGAATGTTTCTTAAGCTATATAAAAGTTGTCTGCGTAAAGGAACATTCCCGAAAATATGGAAAAAGCAGCGACTGGACTTGCTACCCAAGCCGAACAAGCCAGCGGGTGAGCTGAGCTCATATAGGCCTTTGTGCATGATAGACGTCCTTGGAAAGATATTGGAGCGTATAACCAGAGATCGGCTAGAAAGACATTTAGAAGAAGTCCAAAGACTATTTGAAAACCAGTACAGTTTTAGGAAAAAACGCTCTACAATACAGGTGATACAGGAAGTGATCAGCATTGCAAAAAAGGACGCCGATTATGCATGAGTGAAATGCTGCTTGCCAGGAATAAAAAAAAGAGTTTTTTGCATCGTATAGTCACTGGTGACGAAAAATGGATTCACTACGATAATCCAAAGAAGAGAAAGTCTTGAACGCCGATTATGCATGAGTGAAATGCTGCTTGCCAGGAATAAAAAAAAGAGTTTTTTGCATCGTATAGTCACTGGTGACGAAAAATGGATTCACTACGATAATCCAAAGAAGAGAAAGTCATGGGTTAATCCCGGCGAACCATCAACATCGACAGTTAAGCCGAATATTCATGGAAAAAAACTCATGCTGTGTATTTGGTGGGATCAGCTTGGTGTCGTGTATTATGAATTGCTCAAACCAAGCGAAACCATTACTGGAGCTCTCTACCGAATACAATTGATGAGATTGAGTCGGGCACTTAAGGAAAAACGCGCCCATTACTACTCCAGACACGACAAAATTATTCTTTTACACGATAATGCTCGTCCACATGTTGCGGCGCCGGTAAAAACATACTTGGAAACACTCAACTGGGAAGTTTTACCCCACCCGCCGTATTCACCAGACTTAGCCCCTTCTGATTATCACCTGTTCCGGTCGATGGCACATGGTCTGTCTGAGCAGCGCTTCACATCATATGAAGACACCAAAAATTGGGTAGATTTGTGGATAGCGTCAAAAGATGAAGAGTTTTTTAGACGGGGTATCCGAATGTTGCCAGAAAGATGGGGAAAAGTAGTGGCAAATGATGGAAAATACTTTGAATAAAACGTAATGTACTGTTCCTTCACAATAAATTCCTAACTTTTTATAAAAAACCGAGGAAACTTATTTGTACACCTAGCTAATGTTTGATGATGATAAGGTGTTGAAAACATTTGTTTGATATTAAGCAAATCACATATGTTTTTTAATAATTCATTTGTACCGTTGTCTGATTTTAATATTTTGAAATGTACGAATTTTAAAATTAATTGGTATACTACTGTTTACGCCAAACACACCGCTCGTCAGGCTGCCTCTCCTGATCTGCCGAAGCCGTGCTCTCTCACGGCCAGACTTCGGCCACTCAGGAGAGGCAAGCTAAAAGCTTGACTGCGAGCTCCTTGGCTCCAGCCTTGGCGATCGGATGTGTTCGTCTTCACTTGGCTGCCATCAGTGAACCGCGACACAGCAAACGAAGCGAATTCTAACATTAAATTCACATCTACTTGCATACAATCACAAAATCACATTTAACATTTCAAATCGCAAACTTTGTAAAAACACGCACAAACATTACAATAAATTTACGGAGAAACCTGCAACTGCCTTCTTACAACTAAACATTTGGTCCAGTACGAGCCGGATCGAGCTCCAGCGTCAACTCCACGACATCGTCGCCCCTTTTTGAGAGAAAAAAGGTAAGTTGCTTACTTTCGTTTAATTTAACAAAGTTCAAGTTTTAAATATATTTGATTAAATATTGATATTAAGCAAGTATATACCTACATATATACCCCCGTGTACACGCGAAGTTAACGGGAGAATTAATTTCGGTGTAACGGTGCTCCAAAAGTGAGATTAGCTCACTTGTATATAAGTGCCCTTGAACCCGGTTATATACTTCTATTGACCGGCACGTGTTGCAATTGTTTGTTCTTTACTAAATACATAATTGCAACTCGCTCACGCGTTATTTTGCGCTCATCACTTAAAAACCAAAAAACCACCACCTTTTGCTGGCTGGTTTGGTTTTCGTGCTCACCTTTGACACGCTCGCAGCTTACGCTCTTCTGCGCGGTTCACTTAGAAACCAAAAAACCACCACCTTTTGCTGGTTGGTTTGGTTTACGTGCTCTCACATAGACATACTCTCCGGTCGCAACCAAGCATAGAACACGTTCTTTCGGTCTAACATTGATCGCTCTCATCCACGTAAAGTCACACGAAAGTCACGAAAAATATAAAACCATAATAAAAAATTCTTGTTACCTAAAAATATTAAGGTGTTTTATTTCTTTATTAGCCCATCTGTGTAAGCTATTTTAGCCCCGTTATTCTGTTGCACCCCCGAAAATCGATTTCATATCGTTTATTCACTTGCTAAATTACTAGTAACCTTAACGCACATACAATGGGGAGTGTTGACTCTTTTCTCCGTCTCGCGGACGATTTAGTGGAATTCGGCATGCACATTCTGAGCAGTTCAACGGATTCGCAGACGTCGGATACCCTGGAGTTGGACATTACGGAGCTCAACTCGCAGTGGTCCCTAATCAAGTCCACGTATAGCGGCCTTCTCGAACAAATGCTGAAGGATGTGACGATGGCACCACATGTCAAGAGCGTTAAGGAAAAATATTTCAAAGCGTACGACAAATACAAGCGATGCGTTGGACTGATCAAAATTCAAGTCAACTCGATGATAGAGACCACCGCGCCGCGGCGCTCTACGGATACGGCAGAGCTGCCGCCCACTCGGTTCAACATCAGCTTGCCGCCATGCGATACCGACGTTTTCAAAGGCGACTATTTGTCATGGCCCTCCTTTCGCGACATGTTCACCGCCCTGTATATTGAGAATACGCGTATTGCCCCAGTGGAAAAACTTTTCCACTTGAACCAAAAAACCAAAGGAGAAGCCAAGGAAATCGTACAGAAATCTCCTTTGACGAATGAAGGATTCGAGCAAGCGTGGCGAAATTTATCTGAACGCTATGAAAATAAACGCGTTCTCGTTAACACGCTCCTTAAAAATCTCTTTGGTCTCGCGACGATTACGAGGGAAACCGGTCACGAAATCAAAAATCTATAGCGGGAAATCAACAATATTCTCGCCGCGTTGGCTCTCCAAGGCGTCAACACGTCACACTGGGACGCGATTACAGTATTTCTGTGCTCTACTCGTCTTCCGGAAGCCACCCTGGCGCTTTGGGAACAATCCATACCGAATAAACGTGAAATTCCAAAGTGGTCCGATCTCGACGCATTCTTGACACATCGGTTTGAAACGCTGGAATCGGTGCACGATATCAAAGGCGCACCCGCAGGCAAGAATCGCGCGTCACCCGCTCCACACGTGGCCCCTTCGACAAAACGCGTCAACACATTCCAATTGAATGTGGCATCGACCGTATGTCAGTTGTGCTCAGAGCAACACACAATTCGAGTCTGTCCGCAGTTTTTGGAAATGAATTCCGGTAAACGTCTAGAGGTAGTGAAAAAGTGGCGTCTTTGTCTGAATTGTCTCGCGCAAGCGCATCAGATACAACGATGCTCCAGCAAATACAATTGCGCGACATGTCAGGCGCGACACCATACGTTACTGCATCGCGATCAAGCGCAGAACCGACCCTTAACGAATTCAGCGTCGCGTCCGTCCACTAAGGCAAGTAGAAACGCTGCATTGCAACTCAATCAGCCCCGTATCAACCCACTTAACGCGCGAGCACCCCCCTTTACTGGGACCTCCACGTCGGCTAACGCCGCCCAAATCAATCTACAACAAATACAGTCCACTGATCGAAATCAGCCCGTTAACCATCAAGATTGTTTCGCTGCCGCACCGAAGCCAGTTCTGTTAGGAACCGCTACGGTCACCATATTCCACGCCGGTACTTGCTATGCCGCGCGTGCCCTCATCGATCCAGGATCCGAAGTATCCTTCATCTCTGACCACGTTCAGAAGATGCTCAAAATCCCCATGCGGCCAGTGAAAGCAACGGTTTCTGGTCTCAACGAAACCATTTCTGCAAAGGTTTCAAAATCTTGTGAGTTTATGCTCAAGTCGCCACGCGACCCCTCGTTTCAAATCCATGCCACAGCGCTAGTGCTGTCGCAAATCACGGGCAGACTGCCCGCCCACTCGTTCGATAGTGCGTTGCTTCGCAGCCTCCCCAGTAACATCGAGCTCGCAGACGTCAACTTTGTCAAAAGTCAGCAAGTTGACGTTCTCATTGGAGCCGATCTCTTCCCGGCAATCATACTTGATGGTATTCGCCGCAATGTGCTAGGTTCACTGCTAGCACAACAGACCGTGTTCGGCTGGATAATCACCGGACCAGTCCCCCTGCTACAATCAGATAGCCCCAACATAAGGGTGGCCTTCTTCAATGAAGTCACCATCGAACAACAGTTCGAACGTTTTTGGGTGGTGGAGGAACTTCCCAAAACTCGTCACTTATCCCCCTCCGAAAAGTTTTGCGAAGAGAATTTCGTAAAAACAACTTGTAGGAGCCCTGACGGCCGCTACATCGTTACGTTGCCCTTCAAAAGCGAAGCCGTAAACCAACACTCGCTAGGATATTCACGGCACATCGCCCACCAACAATACCTTCGCTCAGAAGCAAGGTTAGTCAAAAACAATGACCTCAAAAGGCAATATGACGATGTAGTTCAAGATTATCTTGATTTAGGTCATATGACGGCCGTAGCGCCCCCACAACCCGATGCTGAGCACTATTATTTGCCACATCACGCGGTTATAAAACCGGACAGCACGTCCACCAAGGTCAGAGTCGTGTTCAACGCATCCTGCCCCACCACAAGTGGGCTCAGTTTGAACGATGTGTTACACGCAGGCCCTGTTCTACAAGCCGACTTAACATTTTTAATGCTAAGATGGCGCTTTTTCCGGTATGTTTTCAGCAGTGACATTCAGAAAATGTACCGCCAGATCCTCGTCGACCCGAAACATACCCCCTACCAACGAATTCTCTTCCGAGATTCGAATAGCTCCCAAGTTAGGGACTATGAGTTACAAACGGTAACATTTGGCGTGAACTGCGCCCCCTTTTTAGCGATACACACTCTTCTCCAGCTAGCGGAAGATACTCAGCAACAGTTTCCGCTTGCGGCCCACATTTTGCGACATTCGATGTACGTTGATGACGTTTTGGCTGCTTCTCACAACCTTGCCATGGCCACTCAAATGCGCGATGAACTGTCAGAGGCGTTGAATACGGCAGGCTTCTCTCTCCGGAAATGGACAGCCAACGACAAACACATTTTGGACGACTTGCCTGGATCCCATTTGCTCAACGCTGAGTTCCTGAAGTTCGAGGAAAACAGCACCGCAAAAGTGCTCGGCATTCGGTGGAATGCCACCAGCGATGACTTCTACTTCGACACACAGGCGATTGACATACAGCCAACGTACACCAAACGAGAAGTGCTGTCTCTCATCGCGAAGCTGTTCGATCCAGCCGGTTGGCTGGCACCTATCATCGTTGCCGCGAAAATGCTGATCCAACAAGTCTGGCTAGACAAAATTGACTGGGATGACCAACTTCCCGCACTGACGCAGCAAACATGGTTGAGTTTCCTCCGAAATTACCATCATATCGCCACGATTCGAATTCCCAGGTGGATTCGGTTCACCCCCAACTGCACAGTGGATCTTCATGCCTTTTCGGACGCTTCCGAGAAAGCTTACGCCGGATTCATCTACGCCCATGTCCAAATCGACGACACCGTTCATGTATCGCTACTGTATGCCAAAACACGAGTAGCGCCCATTAAAACGATATAGCTGCCTAGACTCGAACTCTGCGGAGCTACGCTCGTCGCAGACATGCAGCCTCCTTGCGTCTGGGCTACCTTCGTGGCGAACCGCGTGGCCAAAATCATTGAAAGAGCACCACACACTCAATGGTTTCACGTGGATTCGCACGACAATCCAGCGGACTTAGCTAGCCGCGGTGCCAAGCCTTAAGAATTAGCTGAGAACACCCTTTGGTGGAATGGCCCACCTTGGCTCATCCGCGACAAGAATCGTTGGCCCGAGCTCCGAACAGCTTCGGAGTTTGCTACCGCACTGGAAGAAAAGCCAGTAAAGGCTCTTCACATTTACTTCCGACCAGACGAAGACCCACTTGACAGGTTTTCCTCTCTCCCGAGAGCCCTACGCGTATACTCATATGTACAACGGTTTATAGATAACACACGCTGTAAACGGAACCCTCGATATGCCACTTTGCGACTCTCAGCAACAGAGATTCGAGACACCAAACGCCGTCTCACAATCATCTGTCAAAAGACATATTTTCCCGACGAATATTACGCGCTCGAAAGCAAGCGACCAGTGAGCTCGAAAAGTTGTTTACTCTCACTCAATCCCTTTCTTCATGAAGACAAAACGATGCGCCTTGGCGGGCGGCTGTCTTCATGCCCGAATTTGGCATTTGATGAACGCCACCCAATAATTATGCCGTACGACTGTCAGTTGTCTCGGTTACTTGTTCTTTTTATCCATCAGATCTCACTTCACGGTTGTAACCAGCTGATGCTCCGATTGCTCCGGACCCAACACTGGATTCCTCGGGTAAAAAACCTCATCAAGACAACGATCCACCGCTGTAACCGTGCATCTTGCACCGGAAGCAACAAAGAACACAGATTATGGCGGCATTGCCAGAGGAACGCACGACTTTTTCCCGCCCCTTTGCTAACACCGGTGTCGACTTTGCGGGCCCTTTCGACATAAAGAATTACACCGGCCGGGCGTGCTTAATAACGAAAGGCTACACGTGTATCTTTGTCTGTTCTGCAACCAAAGCAATTCATTTAGAGGCTGTCAGTGATCTGACCACGGCCGCTTTCCTTGCGGCCTTCTCACATTTTGCAGCGCGCCGAGGCTGCCCCGCAAAGGTATATTCCGATAACGGCACAAACTTCGTCGGCGCATCAAAAGAGCTCAAACAAGAATTTAAGCAATTCCTTGTTCGAACCCGCGATCTCATCGAGACCCATCATTCGCACCAGAATGTTGAATGGCACTTCATCCCCCCCGGTGCTCCTCATATGGGAGGACTCTGGGAGGCCGGTGTTAAAAGCCAGAAAACGCACCTGCGCAAAGTCGCCCCAACGTCCAAGTTTACATTCGAAGAGTTCTCAACTCTCTTGAGCAAAATTGAAGCATGCCTCAATTCTCGCCCGCTTCATCCTCAATCTGAGGATCCCAACATAATGGAGGCAATAACTCCTGGCCACTTCCTAGTAGGCGGCCCTCTGCTCGCTCCGGCCGAGCCTGAAACCCTCGACAATCCGCTCTCCATTCTTAACCGATGGAGACGTGTCCAGGCCCTTGCCCAACATTTCTGTCATCGGTGGAAAACGGAATATTTGCACGAGCTTGCGCGTCGCACCAAGTGGAAGACTCCGCAACTCAATCTACAGCCCAACGACCTGGTCGTCGTCCGTGAAGACAACCTTCCTTCCACGTCCTGGCGGCTGGGCCGCATCATCAAGGTGTATAAGGGTCAGGACGCACGAGTCCGCGTGGCCGATGTCCGAACGGCTAACGACCAACTCACGCGTTCAATTTCCAAATTAGTATCCTTATCGTGCATGGCTCGAATGGATATTAATGTCTTTTTTCTCCACAGATCTGAGATGAAACACACCCGCCGCCAAGGCGCCCGTTATCGACAAGGCCGCATGCTGGCTCCGCCAGCCGCCCTACCATCGGCGCCCCCAAATCCGCATCCCGCCACCGAGATTCCGCATTACGAGCAGCAGCCGCACGAGGACGACGTGCTCCATCTGAGTGTCTCTTACACGGCAGAAGAAGACGGCGCTGCTCAACCGAGCTCACCAGAGCCTCGTCCAGAGGAGGCTCCTGGACGATCGTCTCCACCGGCGATCGCCGGCCCAGTTCGGAGTCCACAACCGCGACCTGCAGGGTATTTGAAGGCACGAACGGCGAGCTTTCTCCGAATCGTGGCAGGACGCCGCATAAACTGCCTGGCGTGCTCCCACACCACCCAACGCTGCACCAGCACACGTAGCTGCACCTGTAGCGACGCCCACCACTCGACGCTTCACGGCTAGTCGCCTGATCCACCCCAGGCTGAGGGTCAAATAGCTTTGCAGTCCTGCAAGTCGGGCGGGATGTTTACGCCCAACAACACCGCTCGTCAGGCTGCCTCTCCTGATCTGCCGAAGCCGTTTCTCTCTCACGGCCAGACTTCGGCCACTCAGGATAGGCAAGCTAAAAGCTTGACTGCGAGCTCCTTGGCTCCAGCCTTGGCGATCGGATATGTTCGTCTTCACTTGGCTGCCATCAGTGAACCGCGACACAGCAAACGAAGCGAATTCTAACATTAAATTCACATCTACTTGCATACAATCACAAAATCACATTAACATTTCAAATCGCAAACTTTGTAAAAACACGCACAAACATTACAATAAATTTACGGAGAAACCTGCAACTGCCGTCTTACAACTAAACAACTACTGTTTTGGCTATGGTGAGAGCGTCTTTAGTCTGTATTGGATGTGCTATTATGTATTTTGTTAAATCACATTGCATAGTTAAAATGTATCTATAACTGTTTGATACTCTAAGAGGCGCTACTGTATCTATTGATATTATTTCAAAGCTTGTGCTTGGTGTGTCTGTAATCATCTGTTTTTCTAAAGTATGTTTTTGGGCGGCATAAATTAGTATATTCAATTGGAGAAAATTGTTATTTATCTTTATTATTGGGTATGTCTTTTTAAATTGTTTCTCATACAGCTTGGCTAGACGCAGTATCATTTCATATGGTTTCACTCAGTTCGTAGGAGAGAGATGAGGAAGAAAGGGAAAAGTCTACACTCTGGTATCAAGTGTAGAGAATTTTTGATACCAAAATAGACCCTGCTTCTTTCGGGCATGTGGGTACACTACAAGCGCTAAACAATCGCTTAGAAAAGCACATATATAAATTTAATATAGAATTATTTTGTGAATTTTTTTTTTTAAAAACCACAACTGATGATAAAACGGTTGTAGAAATAAAATCGTTTCAAACCAAAATGAAAATGGTTCAGTTTAAAAATGAAATATTGCCTCTCCCCAAGGAAAAATTTATAAACATCTCAATTCCAAGAGAGAGACAGTGGCTGGGGTCTCTGCAAAATATGCAGAGGTTCGTCCTATCTGCCTCTACTGTTATTCTGAAACAGAAACATGCCTGTATCAATGTTAAAAATAAAGACTTTACTGTTTCAAATGGGCGATAATCGCAGCTCTGAGCCCCACGCAAGATAACACACATCGCGCACAAAATTATAATGTTGCAGGCATAGAAGAGAGCAGCATAAGTCTATCTAAAGGAATTGTTTTATGCAAGGTTGTACGAAGTGACGAATTTTAGTGTTGGCACGATCGGCTACGCACTGATATAATTCACTACGACTTCATACCCATCGTTCCATATAAGGTGCAGAGTGAAGGCAGCCTAAAAGCGTTGGTATTAAGTGCACTAGTAAGTGCACTAACACCTACCCAACCGAACTTTAGACGCATTCTTTTTCTAGCTTTTCTTTTCTGTTTCCTTCTTTCTTCTTTCCGACTTCGGTCACCCTGCTTCGGCTTTCCCGGCACCGACCGAACCAATCACTGGTGGTTGGCTTCCAGAAGTGTAAGTAGGTAAACCCTTAATGGCTGCGCGACTACCGCATACCGAACGCTCGTTACCCGAATCGCAGCTAATTGGTTGCATGCCTGTAAGAAACTAAATCCCTGCCTTCGGTCCTACCAGTGCATGACATTTTATTAGTCAACCGCGAAAAGGAGTAGAACCAGCAAGTCAAGCGCGGTGAATACCACCGTAGCGATACCCTCGACATCGCGTAGGGCGAAGTCGGCTGGAAGCTACGCAGCCGTCGTGAAGGGCATTCTTGTTGCAGTCCTCCCCATGGAATACCCCCGGCAAATGCTAAGCGCGGATAACCTCACCACACTGGAAGAGGTGTTAATCAGCGAAATGACGAAGGGCTGGACGTTTGAACTGGTCTTTGACGGCGTAAGCTTTGAACCGGTGTACCTAAAGGTCCACTGCAGGGACGACCAGAGAGCGTTGTGGCTGCAGAAAAAGGTTCCTTGGTTAGCTGAGTTGAAGGGGGCACAGCATATGACACGACTTGGGGAAGACATAACACAGGTACATAATGTCACCATCTTCCGAGGTGTGCTGGGTAGGAGCAACGCGAAGTCCTTTCACTCATCCAACCACAGAACTCGGATATCAACACCAAGTTGTGCAAAATAATAATCTTCAAAGAAGAGGGCTCAGGAGGGCTCCGACGCGGAGGGAGTTCGGTATTCGCAAGAACTGCTTGAGGGCAGAACTGCTAGTCTTGCGGTGCGAATCCCGGTGACTCTCACCGATGAGGAGGACTGGATGGATGGATGTCAACGCGCCATCCGTAAAGGAGGGGCAGTCGTCAAAACAATGACAACAACAACCAGAGGAGAGTCCGTGCTCAGGTTCGCACAGATGAGATGTCATCGCACAGATGAGATGTCATTGCTATGTCATTACTTAAGCACGGCACTAGTACAGGAACCCTGGGTGTACAGCGGCGTGTTAAGGGGTCTGCAGAACAAGCAAGCAAAGGTAATATGGGATCTGCGACACGAGAAACCTCGTGCCTGTTTTCTCTTAAATAAAGATATTAGTCCTATTTGTCTTTCAGAATTCTTAAATCGGGACTTGGTGGTGGTCGGGCGAAGGTGGACCTCGACGACACTCTCCGGCCCTTAGTCGTGGTCTCCACATACTTCCTTGGGACGTCAAGGATATTCCACCCAGAGAAGCAGTAGAATAGCCGACTTCTGCAGGCGACAGGGTCGACCAGTCCTCATTGGATGACGCACAACAGGGTATGGAAAGTAACTGAGGAGCCCTCTATGCCCGACCACGTGACCATAGAGTTTAGTAAACCCCTTGATAGTAAACCCCTTGTTAGTTCCCCCAGACGTAACTCTAGGAGAACTATATGGGCTGACTATTCCAATGAACTTAGTTCGAATGTAACAGCAATTGAAACCCGAGATCGGCTGAATAGTATCCTCGAGGTCGAGCACACTGTAAATAAACTCAATAGGGCAGTTGTGAATACATACCATTCATCCTACTCTATTGTAACACGCACCCAAAGGAGTCACACACCTTCGTGGAATACCGAGCTAAACAGACTCAGAACTGAGCTGCGTAAGTTGTTCAACTAGGTTAAGCGCACCGGGGACTGGCAGGAATACACCCGAGCGCTAACAAAATGTAAAAAATCTATAAGAAGAGCTAAGAAGAAAGTTTTTAGAAGTTCTGTGAGAAGATCAACTCAGCTCCGGCCGCGGCTAGAGCGGCTAAAAGAGCATTCAAAGTGTAATCATTTACATTTGGTCCTTCGAAGAATCTACGCGATAAAATTACTGGATAAAAATTCCGATCAGCTCAAGTTAGCGACAATTCAAAGCGTTTGAAAAAAATTAAGGATCAGTTTTTAACTAACAACAACAGTTATTGGCAATGGGAATAGATTAGGAACAATACTTCAAGCAAAATTATTTTCAGGCCATTACTGACATAATTGAAGAAGCATTTAGGCTCTTGCATCAAAAGCAAACAGATTAAGAACAGCAAGGAATAAAACATACGCAAATATGTGCAAAATAATTATGAACGAAGATCCTGAGGAATAATATCAGAACATTGCTCGTAAGTATAGGGTTACAGTAAAGCGAGTGATAGTTGCACTAGGAAATATAGAAGCTGAACCAACCATCAATTCAATAAAGCTGGAAGACATAAAAATTCCAGCATTTTTTGGTAACATAGCTGAATGACCATAATTTCACGACTTATTTAAGAATTTAGTGCATAGTCAGCAAAATTTGTCGAATGCAGAAAAACTGTATCGCCTAAAGAATAACATTAGAGGTGGAGCTGGATGGCTCATTCAACATTTAAAGGTTGCTTTAAATTATGAAGCTATGATTGCTATTTACCACATGTAGATAAGATTTTGGATCATCCGCCGGTAATCGGAGCCGGAGTCGGCCTTCAGTGTAAAACAACTATTGGATACAACAAATAACTATGTTCAAGCATTGAAAGGCCTTAATATCAAGATTGATGACACAGAACCGTTTATCGCAAGGATAATCGTCCGAAATCTAGACAGAGATGGGCTGAGTATTTATGAGCAAAGTGTAAAGAAAACTAAAGGGATCCAAACACTTAAAACGTACTTCTTTTCCTGGAGCAGCAATACCAAGCATTAGAAGCATATACATGCAAAAAACAAGGTAACAATTTTAAAACTAACCAGAATCTACCTAGCGCATTCCATTTATCACAAAAGAGTTGTCATTATTGCAAATTAATCGGTCATGAGATGGTAAATTGCAGAAATTTCAATCAACCACAATCATTGAGAGAAAAAATTTTATAAGAAAGAATAAATTATGCTATCGATGCATAAATTTGATATAAAATGTATAAACAGTATGGAGAACTGCAAAAAATGCGGAAAAAAATCATCATACTCTTCTTCATATTGAGGAATTTAAGAAGGAAGAAAAAAATCCGGAAAAAAGAATAAATATGGTAACCGGGCAAGAGAAGGCGTCAACAGTTCTACTAGCAACGGCACAAATAAGAGTAAAAGCAGCAGATGGAAGCTTCATCACACTAAGAGCTCTGATAGATCAAGGTTCGCAGAAGATCACTATTTCTGAAGAAGTAGCCCAGATATTACAACTACCGAGATTAAAAGAGAAGACACAACTACACGGCCTTGGGATACAATCGTTGGTATATCAAAATCAAACCTAAACTTGGAAGTGCGGCCCAGAAATTTAAGCAATGAAAACTGTTGACTGATGCATTAGTCCTTAATAAGCTAGCAGGAGCTATTCCAGATAGATCATTTGAGTACAACAATGACGATTGTACAAAAAAGAAGGAATTCATAAAATTGGTACAATTCTAGGCCAAGCTACAAAACTAGGATGGATAGTGTCAGGGGTATTAAATCATAAAATCATACCCATATAATAACAAATTCATCACAGCTATGACAACAAATCTGGAAAAATTTTGGGAAACAGAGGACATCATTGAAGTGGAAGCTCGAAACGAATCTAATAACTGTATTCAACATTACCATAGGAACACCAAACAAGATAAAGATGGTAAATTGATTGTAAAGCTACCCTTCCAAGAAGAAAATCAGCTAGGGAATTCACGAAAACAAGCATTGGCAAGGTTCCTCCGAGAAGATTATGTAAAATTTTGGAGGAATATATCGAGTTAGGTCATATGAAAGAAAAGGTACCAACAAGAAGGCAAATATTATCTACCACATCAAGCGGTAATTCGAAAAAACCATTGAACAACAAAAGTCAGAGTGGCTTTCGATGGATCAGCAAAAACTACCAATGGACGCAGTTTGAACGATGTGCTCTTAGTTGGCCCCAGACTTCAGAAAGATCTCTTTGAAATTATTCTAAAATGGAGATTGTAGAGGAACGTAGTAATGGGGATATAGAAAAGATGTATAGACAGATTAAGATAGCAGAAGAAGATCAGCAATACCAACGATTCTATGGCGAAAAAGCAGAAGCCACGAACGAAATCATAAAATTAGACTTTTATATGGACGATCTTCTAACGGGCGCAGATACAATCGAAGAATGTAAAAATTACAAACAAGAAGTTACATAAATATGGATTTAATTTGCGGAAATGGCTATCAAATTGTGAAAGTATAATAGATTATGATGGAGCTACACAAAAAAAAAAAAGATCATGCAGCAGGAAGAGGGTGATGCAATAAAAACTCTAGGATTGCACTGGAACCTTTGCAATGACGAATATTTATTCAAAATAAATCAGGAGAAAATAAAGGTAATTACAAAAAGACAAGCCTAATCACAACTGGCAAAAATATTTGACCCAAGGGGATGGTTAGCGCCAATAACCGTAGCTATCAAATTATTTATACAATAATTGTGGCTACTACAGATTGACTGGGATGAAATCTAAGACGAAGAATTATTGTATATGCAAAAAGAGGTTCACATTAGAGAGCTGCACAATATGTCTTGAAACGCACATCAAGACATAACAAAAATTTCAAGCATTGCACTGCATGCTATATGGTATAATCCGAAGAAAAAGGAACGCAGCTAATAATTTATATTTAAATAGCGTAAAAACATGACTCAAACTTAACTTAACGTTTTTGTTAATGCGCATGTTGCCCGATCACGCAAAAGAATGTGTCGTTCATATCATTGCGTATCATTGCCGACATCATAGCAGTATTGTTATTTTCAATGTGTTGTTGCCTTCCTCAAGGCACTATTGCCTTTTCTGCTAGAAAAAAAAAAATAGAATGGAAATTTATTCCACTGGCAACCCCTCACTTTGGAGGAATTTGGGAAGCCGGTGTTAAATCCATGAAACATCACTTAAATATGGTAATTGGCGACGTTAAAATAACATATGGAGAAATGAGTACACTGTTAGTACAAATTAAAGCTGTTCTGAATTCGAGGCCATTATATTCCCTGGGTAACAGTCCGGAAGACGTAACTATCTTAACTCCAGGGCATTTCCTAATTGGGCATATGATAATCGACATCCCCGAGCCAATAGCAGAATCAAAGATATCTTCTTTAGATAAAAGGAAGCTGATCCAAAAAATAAAACAAGACTTTTGAAAAAGATGGAGGGAGGAATACTTGACAATTTTACAACAGCGGTATAAATGCAAATACCCGCAAGAAAAGAATAAGTTAGTGTTGATAAAAAATGAGACAACGCATCCATCGAAATGGCCCTTGGGATGAATATTGGAAGTTCACAAAGGCGAAGATGGTAAAACGCGAGTGGTTACGGTAAAACTCCAGAATGGCACTATCAAACGTCCTATACATAAACTTTGCCCTCCAATGAATTCATATTTTTATAATTCTAAGGAAACAGGGAAAATAAAGGTTAACTTCACAAGGGCTCAAACGGAGAACACGAGTAGTTACTTTGAAACTAAAAATTATACATTGTGCACTCTGGGCGGCACAATGTCGGGGCGGCAGTTGTGGAAATCAAGTAGGGACTTATTGAATTCTAGACATTTTTGGGGCTACAAGTTGATTAACCGTCCCGGGCTCCATGAGACCTGGCTACGCCCTTTTATAAATAGTAGGCGTGGTCATTACCTTTTTCAAAACAAAATAACTAGCTTAGTTGTTTTATAATTGTGTTCATTTAAACTTTATTTCCGTGGTAATAAACTTGTTTTCATACTGCTATACTGTATACGTAGTGTAAAAGTGGGCGGACCGCACCCAGTTTTAATGTAATAATGTTTTATTGTAAAACGAGTTGTTATCTAAAGTTTTATTCAGGAAGTTTATATATTTAACAATATAACCCTCTGTTGCCTGTGTAACCTAAAAGTGGGCGGATCACGCCCATATTTGGCATATTAACGTATAATGCTACTCTATACCCAGGAAGTTATTTTGTTGTAATAACTCAAAAACGAACGCTGATATCACATTTTTAATAAAAAATAGGCGTGGTCGTGCACACCACAAGGAACAATGTTTATGCCTGTGATCGTGATTTCAACAGACATACAGACGAACGGACATGGCTAAATCGACTCAGGAGGTCACGCTGATCAAGAATATATATACTTTTCTATACCTATCGTCTCTATTTCTATGCGTTACACATTTCGTTACAAAGTGAATATACCCTTACCTTAAGGTGTAGGGTATAAAAAATCAATCAAAATCTGTTCATTAGAAGTCACAGAACTAAAGGAAATAAAGGGCGAATCGATTGTCAACCTGACAAGTAGTAAACCGACAAAATCATTAAAAGGAAAATCAAATATACAGAGCTGTTTTCTGATTCTTATTATCCTAAAAGACGCATGTGAAACGATGTCAGCATCAGTTAAACGGCGATATAATATACTCAAGCAAAACAACGATCTTCTCATTAGAAAACCAAGGAGAAAGAGAGCTCTATTTGAATTTATCGGCTCAGTATACCATGTTCTTTTCGGAATGATGGACGCTGATGACGGAGACGAGATGGAGGAAAACATGAGAAATCTTTTGGACAAACAGAAAAATCTCCAGCCTTCAACTGCAAACAACAATCATCGACTCAACAGTCAACATCCTAAAAAAGACTACGGAAGATATAAATAGCAATTATGACAAAATAGAAATCATTTGGGAATATTTTATGAGGAAATTATCAAGATACAAGACGAAGAAAGAAGTGCGTTGATATTCCAGCTACTAATATCTCAAATAAATTTAATATTGGGTGATTGCGATAGCATCCAATCATCAACCATAGGTCTTCTGATTGACATACATCACGGTCATATTAATCCCCATCTACTAAATCCTGGTCAGCTGCAGCATGAAATAAAAGTTATAAAAGGACAGCTACCACCAACCCAGGTGTTACCAGGTGAATTAAAAAAGCTTATAGAAGGTTGACAGCTAAAGGAATTATTTCTGATAAAAATTAATTGTAAAAGCTGAAATACCGTTAATGCCCACTGAACCATCCGAGATATTCAAATTAATTCCAATACTACTATATAGTACTAATATATACTACTAATATATAGTATACATTTTTGGAGCTAATTCGTGTATTCCAATGACATAACCTGAGCTAAATACTCGTGACAAAAACTCGGACAACCGTTACTTTTGTAAGGGTAATAAATCTTGCAGACCCGCAACAGAGAAAACCTGTGAAATTTCATCCACCCCGAGATTGTAAAATCAATGTAAAACTACCGCAGACGATGGTACTAAACAACAGCTTGGATATCAATCATCTAAAGACACATCTTAGCATTCTGAAGAAAGCACACGTGGAATTAAAGAGTCTAAAATTTCACACAATGAGCGGACACACATCCTTGTTACTTATAGTGTTAATATTAGTTATAGCATTGATTATGTATATAAAATCAAAATGTACAGTAATAGTAAAACAATAATTATCGATTTTTCTCCCCCTGCTCTTTCTGTTCCCTGGCAGAATGTTCGGATTTACCGGAAGCAAGGTGGCTGGTCTTATCATCGCACCATGACGACACTATACGAGCAGTCTTATCAAAGCAGAGGGATAACTACAAGAGAGCGTCGTTTCCAAATAGCTGATATGCACCTATGATTAGGATAATTTATGTATTTAGGACTCTTTTATTATTAACGACTAGAAGATAAGAAAAAGGGATCAATTAATGGTTCTAAGATAAATGTAATACATATGTAAATTAAGATAAGGAAAATGTATAAAAGCCAATGAATTTGAGAAATAAAATCAGTACTAAAAGAGTAGAATGTTAATTTCGATACATTGGAAGGTCCTGGCCATTGGGTAGCATATTATAAAAACAAGAAGCAGAAGGAATATTTTGAAAGCTTTGGAAACTTATAACCTCCGCATGAAATCGTCCAATATTTGGGTAATGTAATACATTACAACTACACTCAACATTTACTAGATTATGATTAGTTAACTGTGTTGTATGTCGCGATCGCAATTTCCAGTTCCGGGAGATAAGCACTTTCAAGGCCAGTATTATCGTTTTATAATACTACTCCGTGAGTGAGTCAAGGCCAAGTTCACATTAATGCAACCACAGCACTTTGCTTGGTAAGCCCGAAGCTTTAGTTTACTTTGGTTTAGTCAAGCTTTGGTTTTATTAACGGCTAAAGCCAAGTCAGCAACCGGAGCTTGGCAATTGGAATGGATCGTGGAGGCTAGCATTTAGTAGCGAGCTTCCAAACCCTAAAATCCATAGCGCGTGGCGATTGGAGTGTATTGTGGAAGCTAGCTTTCAATAGCAGGCGTCCAAACTATTGAAACGCTTGGTTTAAAATAACCAACGATCAGAATCCACACGCGGAAGAATTAAATTGAGAACGATTTTCTTCCGCGTATTGATTCTGCGAACATTACAATTTTAATATTGCGAAATAATGGAAATATTGAAACACGGCATACTGACCCACTTTGGTTCGGTCGACGGGTGTGTCAACCGAGCCAAGGCGGAAAAATAGAAAAGATTCCAACGGGAGTCTTGTAGTGAAACCCAAACAAAGAAGTAGTTCTTCAGAATCGCGTATCAAGTCGCGACGAAAGAATAGTGTAAATAATAGTGTAAAAGTAGTGTAAGTCCGGTTAAGAAGAACACTGTCACTAAAGATATAAGAGTAATAAAATTACACAAACGGGCGAAATCATAAATAAGTGTATGAAAAGATCAAAGAGTGTCACTATAATATAATATTAATTAGTCAATAATAAAGTTAAGCACGACCAATCCCATTAAAACGTGTAAAGTGAATTGTAACAAAATTGAAAAGAGGTAGTAAATAAAATTATATAAAACCGGACCACAAGGTGTTTAATTTTAAGAGCAACGATAGGCTAAACAATGTAACGAACTGAAATCTATCGCTGGGATGAAGCTCGTCGGTTTTCCAAGGTTCGTTCAGAAAATTTATTGATTGAGGACCCTTTGTATATTGTTTTTTTTATCTTGTCTTTATTGAATCAGCGTTTATTATGTGTAGTTACAATGTAGTAGTTCTCTGGGGTATTCTTTGATCACGAGATGCGAAACTTGCTGACGAGATTAAATTCGCGATTTACTTTGTCGCGTTTTAGAACTGCCTTGTTTTGGAAATTTTGAATTTCACCGGTCCGAAGATATCGCTAGTTTCCCTGTGTTATGGCGTGATGGTCCGTGTCCTATGTCAACTTAGCGAAGCAGATTTGCCTTACACCAGAGAAGCGAAGCCTTAAAAGTGTTCACCACCGGGAAACTCAGATCTTATCACCGGTGGGTAAACTGATCTTACAAGAGCGGTACCTAAGAGAAGCGTTCACCACCGAGAAAGTTAAACCTTATCATCGGTGGGTGCTGAACTGATGTTGTACAAGCGGCCCCTAAGAGAAGCGTTCACCACCGAGAAAGTTAAACCTTATCATCGGTGGGTGTTGAACAGATGTTGTACAAGCGGCCCCTAAGAGAAGCGTTCACCACCGAGAAAGTTAAACCTTATCATCGGTGGGTGTTGAACAGATGTTGTACAAGCGGCCCCTAAGAGAAGCGTTCACCACCGAGAAAGTTAAACCTTATCATCGGTGGGTGTTGAACAGATGTTGTACAAGCGGCCCCTAAGAGAAACGTTCACCACCGAGAAAGTTAAACCTTATCATCGGTGGGTAAACTGATGTTAAAAGAGCAAACGAAGCTATAAGTTGGTCACTTACCAAACACAAGGAAATTGCTAGCGCTGCTTATCTTCGGCTACTGTGCACTTACACGTTCAATGGTGACTGACTGACTAACTAACTCTCCGATCGTATACGACTGCTCTTTTATAGGCATTGGAGTGACTGGAAGTTCTCGTGTTCCAGTTCATGAGTCTACGTGTGAACTATAGTCATCTCACTCACTCTCATATTACTAGCTATGAGAGTAGCTTTCCAGTGCGATATGTTTGTAAATCTTTCTAGATTATTCTACGCTCTCTCGCTCTTGCTGTGATCAAATAATACCCTTACACTGATAAAATTCTTATGTTTAACTTTACATATCATAAGTGTTCATGTATGTATGTATTTAGTTAATATGATAGAGAAATTCAAAGTTGCAATCATAACTAATCATTAACAATAATAAAGTAGTAAATATGTATATATGTAAGTCTATAAAAAAGTAGTAAATATGTATATAAGTATATAAAAAAGTAGTAAATATGTATATAAGTATATAAGAAAGTAGTAATAATATGAATTACAAAGTTGTATTTATAACTTAAACCTAACAATAATAAAGTAGTAAATAAGTAGTAAGAAAAATGTAGTGAATGTATATGAATTTATAAAGTAGTATAAATATATATAGGTTTGTATACAAGTAATAATAAAAATATGTAGGTCTAATTTGATGATCAAATTTGATCCTCACATTCCCCTCTTACTTCCCGGGGCGATGAGAAACAAATACCTTTCCGCATTTGTTGACATCGATTCTCCACCTGAGCCCTTGGATTACCTGGCAGAACCGCATTCGGGCACCACATCTGCGATCTTGGAGTCGTCGGTCTATTTCGGCTTTTAATTCATTGGGCCAGAACTCTGGTGGAACCAGTTTGCTTTTGGCCTCTGGTACTTCTGTATGTGGATTATGGTACCGGTCACCAACGGTATCCAGGCTGCTTGTTGGTAGTAACGGAAAATCTTCAGTTAGTTTATTCACCACTGCAATGTTGGGTTGTTCTTTATCTTGGACGTCGCAAGTAGGTGGTGAAAGTTGTGGCCAACATTGTTCATCAGTCTCGTCGTTAAAGCATGCCAAGCTGGAAGGCATTAAGACATCATCGTGGAACTGCCGAGAACATCCTCGATTATGTTATTGATGGCATGTGGTACTGCTGGACTGGATGATGTATGGTTCCAAAGATTGTCGTCATCGCTGTACTCATGATAGGTCGTGGGTGTCTCGAAACTACGTGGATCGGTGTTCTGGGGCTGATTATTTGGTTGTTCGGGAACGGCACGAATAAAAGAGGTATGGTTGAAAGTGGTATGGTTTCTTTCTATTGTAGGGGGGTGAAGTGTGGGCAATGTGTGTTCCTTCTCAACACCGACCATGCGTCGAATTAGCTCTGCTACCATCACTCGCTTTCCCTTTGCCTCCGAAGGTTTGAACCATTCTCGTAGGTCGACTCGATAATCTCGTTGTGGCTCGCGTAGGAATTTGTCAGCAAACTGCAACAAGAAAGCTCCACAGTCATCGAAGTTATCCTGCTGCGGTACTTTGACCAACAGAAGCGGCATTGTGGATTCGTCGCATTTTACGTCAGACACTGGATACGTATTGTGGGCTACGATTTGGAGGTATTGTCTCAAGACGGACCCTACTATTGCTCTGGTTTTATCCGTTAGGGAATCAAATAGCAAAATCTCTCCAGCAATGGTTGACTGATCATCATGTTTTCGGCGGATCACGGCTAGGAACCAGTGGTGATTGTCGACGATAGGGACGAATATGTATGTTTTGGCTAACATATTGACGTTTCTGGTCCAACGTAGTATCCGATCGCGATGGTCTTCCAATGCCAGATTTGATCCTTGTCTGGACAGCTGCGAATAGAACTGGGCGCTGAATATGTGCGTGTGGCCCTGGACCTCCTCCGTCTCTTCTCGTATTAGCCAGGACAAAAAGAAGTCTACCAGTTTGTCGTTGAACCATCGTCCGATGGCGAGGCGTGCGTAGTCTTCCGCATATATGGCGACGCCACCTCTGTCCGGCGGATAAACCACGAGTGGGGTGCTGATCGCGTCTTCATCGTCGTCACTGAGCATGATTATGTTTGTACACTCACCCCTTATTTCGTCGTTCATGACTCCGTGTTGTTGTGTTTCCAGAGAAACTTCCTGAATCATCGTTTGGATTCTACGAATTTTGGCTGTCGGGCTACCTTCTCGGTCCTCCGTTGACTTTGGTGTGTTGGTCTCCATGCTGACTAATTTGAGTTTATCTTTTTTTCTAGGAACTGACTTTTTATAAAATTTGCTTGAACAAAAATTTTGAGATGTTCCTTCCTCGACGGTGCGTGTGAGACTGATCTCGTCTTTTTCTGAATGTGCAGGCTTGATTTCGTTGATATGAGCAGTGCGAGTCCGCGTTTCTCCTTCCTTCTGTAGCAACACTATGACTGGTGATTTAAATGAATTAATCCTATATGGTCCATCATATTTGGGAGCCAGCTTAGCGGCAAAATTGTCAACGGCCTTGGACAAGTGGTGTTGCTTCACATAAACCATTTGACCAATTTCCGGGGTCCATCGGCGATGGCGTAGGTTATAGTAGCGGGACTGGTCCTGCGCGGCTCTCTCCAGTTTCCTACGTACTATCTCGAAGATTTCTTTTAATCGGTTTTCGCGATCGTTGGGGTTTTGAGTTTTCTGGCCTGTTCCAAAGGTCTGCTCGTCGTACAAGGTGTTCGGTAGTCGTAATTCTCTTCCTTGTGTGAGGTAGGCGGGACTGTATCCTGTAACGTCGGATGTGGCGGAGTTCATGGCTAATGTTAATTCGGGCAGTAGTTTATCCCAATCTTTCTGGTTTTCTCCTGTAAATTGTGCGATCATTGTCTTCAATGTGCGGTTTTCTCTTTCCGTGGGATTACCCTGCGGACTATATGGAGCCGTAAACTGTTGTTTCGCGCCGATTTCTTGCAGGAAATTTTTGAATTTCTTGCTAGTAAACTGGGAGCCACTGTCGGTGATCACTATTTTGGGAGTACCGAAGCGAGCTAGAATGCGTTCACGGAAGCCCTGAAGTAGCTTTTCACTTGTTGCTGCCCCTAGCGGAATAGCTTCTACCCACTTTGAAAATTTATCTAGGAAAACTAAGATCATCGTATTTCCTTGCTTGGATCGTGGAAGTGGGCCTACGAAATCTGCACTGATAATGGACCATGGCTCGTCTGCGATCTTTGACAACATTTGTCCTGCTGGTGCTTGTTGGCTGGTTTTAAATTGTTGACATGACTCACAACGTTGTACATATTTTCTTGCGTCTCGTAGCATTCCTGGCCAATAGTACTTGCCTGTTATTCTGGCGATGGTTTTCCGTATTCCAAGGTGACCTGCTGTCGGGTTGTCATGGCACTCCTTGAGAACTCTGTTTCGCAGAAATGATGGAACGCAAAGCTTCCATGGCGTACAATCTTCGTCATCCACCTGTGATGGAATGTGCCGGTAGAGCTGATCTTCTTCTTCGACGAAGTCTGGGAATTTTGTCGGGTTTTCTCTTATCTCGGCAGTTTTCTTTTGCCACCAGGGGCACGTATCTGCTGCGGTTTGCACTGAGGCTTTGAATAGGTTCTCCTGTGGTTGTCGAGAGAGAGCATCCGCTACGACATTTAGTTTACCCCGGCGGTACTGTATATCAAATTTGTGTTGCTGGAGCTCGAGTGCCCATCTGGCAATCCGTCCGGATGGGCTCTGAATGGAGTTGAGCCACTTAAGTGCCAGATGATCTGTGATTACTGTGAAATGATAGCCTTCTAAATACGGTCGCATTTTCCGAATACCCCAGATGATTGCGAGGCATTCCTTTTCTGTAGGAGAATAGTTCTTCTCTGCCTGGTTAAGGTGACGACTAGCATATGCAATAACCTTTTCGGCGTCGTTAATCTGCTGTGTTAGAACTGCACCTAAACCATAGTCACTAGCATCCGTCTGCAATACAAATTTTTGTGAGAAATCGGGGCAAGCAAGAACCGGTGCTTGAGTGAGTTTGTTCTTGAGATGGTCGAAGGCTTGCTGCTGTTCGGGAGTCCATTTCCAATGCTTACCCTTTTTCAGTAGGCTTGTTAGTGGGTGAACAATAGAGGAAAATTCTGGTACGAAGCGTCGGTACCAGGAAGCGATTCCCAGATAACGGCGTAGGTCACGTAGATTCGCTGGTGGTTTTAGCGATTTTATGGCAGCGATTTTGTCTGGGTCTGTGTGTATGCCAGCTTCACTAATGACATGACCCAAATACTTTGTCTCCTTTCTAAAAAATTCACATTTCTTCGGGTTGAGTTTTAAGTTGGCTCTTCGAAGTCGATGGAAAACTTCGGATAGGTTACGTAGGTGTTCTTCCTTGGACGCTCCCGTGACAATGATGTCATCAAGATAGGCAAACGCGAATGGCTCTAAGTCCGGGCCAATCACCTGGTCTAATGCACGCTGAAAGGTTGCGGGGGCAGAATGGAGGCCAAAGGGCATAACTTTCCACTGGAACAACCCACGCCCTGGGGCAGTGAACGCCGTGTACTGTTTACTTCCGTCCTCTAAGGGAATTTGCCAATACCCGTTTTTCAAATCTAGGCTGCTGATGAACCTTGCATCTCGTAATCTATCCAATATATATTGGATGCGTGGTAAAGGGTATGCATCTGGAATTGATTTGGCATTTAGTTGCCTGTAATCGACGCAGAGTCTCCAATCGCCAGTTTTCTTTCTAACAAGAACAATTGGGGCACTGTAGGCACTGTGAGATGGTTCGATAAGGCCATTTTGAAGTAATTCGTCGATCTCTTTATTAATTATTTCCTGCATAGCAGGGTTTCTTGGGAAGTACCGTTGTTTAATGGGCCGATCGTCCATCATTACGATTTTGTGCTTTGTTATGTTGGAGGTGCCCGACAAACCTTCGAATTTCCTCAATTCTTCTTTTATAAAGAGTTCGATGTTCTGGTCGCTTACCGTCGGTTCCTTTCCAGTGGTTGTACATGATAACGAACCCATAGAGTTTAGCTTGACCTCGTCTTCTTGAAGTATGATCGTTTGTCCTCCACAGCTGAAAGATGCGCCAGCAGCAAAGAGAAAGTCCATACCGAGTAGTAAGTCCTCGTTAACTTCGGGAAGGATTAGCAAATCAATCCGGCAAGTACGGTCTCCTAGTTTGACCGTTGTAAGCAATGATTCCGTAATTTCCCTTCGTGTATTATCAGCCATTTGTACCGTCGTGCAGATTCGGCGTGTGTTCTCAGGGGTTCTCAGCCGATCAGCCAATGAGGTGCTCAAGAAACTACGAGTTGCTCCGGTATCAATTGTTGCTTCGATGCCTTCTATATCTTCGATATTCACCTTGGCGATAATTCGTGTTTTATCAAAGCGGATTGTATTTATTGAGGGGGCTTGAGTGGGCGTGGTCCCGTCTGCCCTCAATTGTGACGGGCGCCCTCGGCGTTTCCCATAGGTTTCTGTCTGCAGCATTCGATTGTCTTGATGTTACGCCGACCACAGTCCCAACAGAAGAGCACTCTGGGATTTTTACAGCCTCGTTCCTTATGACCCTCTTGGCCACATCGTCGGCACGCTGATCGTGGGTTTACTTCCCCTTCGGGGGGTTGACTAACCGCTCGATGTTGCTCTTCCCGCATGTGTGTTTCACTTGGCTTGCAGTGGTCTTGATCGCTCATTAGGACTTCATAGTCTTCCGCGAGTGTTAGCAATTCGTCAAGGGAGGTAAAATCTTTCCGCTTAATGTAAAGTTGGTATTCTTTTCTACAATTTCGGAAAATTCGCTCCAGCTTTTCGCTATCGGAATATGTTGTATGCCGCATTAAGTCTTGCAAGTCGAGGACAAAATCTCTGAACTTTTCTTTGGTTTGTTGGTGTCGTCCACGTACTTCGTCTTCTAATCTCTCAAAGTAGTGGGCTGGCAAGAAAAACGCAAGGAAAGCCCTCTTGAATTGTTGCCAGCTGTGCCTTCGGTAATCAGTGTTCCGGAGCCAAGTGAGCGCACGTTCCTTCAATAACTCAGGCATTGTCCTTGGAAGGTGGTCTTCATCCAAATCATAGACCATGGCCAGTTCCTCGACTCTCTCGACAAATCCAAGCGGATCTCGCTTACCATCGAACCTTACTGCCCGTTTGCGGACTTTATCGATGACGTTCGCGTGCATAGTGTTACCCATTATCTGGCTACTTACGGCTGAAGATGCCCCTGAATTCATTGACGCCCCTCCTTCGTTCATGCGTGTTGGGCTTGCTTGCGTTTGATTTGTTGGGGTTGGGTTTATCGGCAGTTGGTGACGACCAGCGGTATCACTTGTTAATATTTCTGTTCTGGCGTGTGTGCCTGGGATGGAGAGCTGAGATTGAGTCATGGACGTTTGCTGATCTGGATTTTTCGACAGGTCATGTTTGCCTTCGATCTCTTGTAACCTTTTTTGTAGCTCTGTGTTATCCGTTGCTTGCGTTATAAAAGCTGCTAGGCGCTTGCGTAACCCATCTACCGTTCCCGTGTCCTCCAACCCGAATTCTTGAGCGTATTCGCATAGCTCCTCCTTTCGTAGTGAGTATACCCAAGATGTTTTTACCATGGTTGCTTTTGTTTTACCTTACCGCTTACGAGTGTAACCTTTAAATACTGATACAAAGTGTTTTCCTTTTGCTGAAATATTTCTCAAGTCCCTGCTAGGGCGCCACTGTAACGAACTGAAATCTATCGCTGGGATGAAGCTCGTCGGTTTTCCAAGGTTCGTTCAGAAAATTTATTGATTGAGGACCCTTTGTATATTGTTTTTTTTATCTTGTCTTTATTGAATCAGCGTTTATTATGTGTAGTTACAATGTAGTAGTTCTCTGGGGTATTCTTTGATCACGAGATGCGAAACTTGCTGACGAGATTAAATTCGCGATTTACTTTGTCGCGTTTTAGAACTGCCTTGTTTTGGAAATTTTGAATTTCAACAACGCGTTACGAAGTGCGGTCCGAAGATATCGCTAGTTTCCCTGTGTTATGGCGTGATGGTCCGTGTCCTATGTCAACTTAGCGAAGCAGATTTGCCTTACACCAGAGAAGCGAAGCCTTAAAAGTGTTCACCACCGGGAAAGTCAGACCTTATCACCGGTGGGTAAACTGATCTTACAAGAGCGGTACCTAAGAGAAGCGTTCACCACCGAGAAAGTTAAACCTTATCATCGGTGGGTGCTGAACTGATGTTGTACAAGCGGCCCCTAAGAGAAGCGTTCACCACCGAGAAAGATAAACCTTATCATCGGTGGGTGTTGAACAGATGTTGTACAAGCGGCCCCTAAGAGAAGCGTTCACCACCGAGAAAGTTAAACCTTATCATCGGTGGGTGTTGAACAGATGTTGTACAAGCGGCCCCTAAGAGAAGCGTTCACCACCGAGAAAGTTAAACCTTATCATCGGTGGGTGTTGAACAGATGTTGTACAAGCGGCCCCTAAGAGAAACGTTCACCACCGAGAAAGTTAAACCTTATCATCGGTGGGTAAACTGATGTTGAAAGAGCAAACGAAGCTATAAGTTGGTCACTTACCAAACACAAGGAAATTGCTAGCGCTGCTTATCTTCGGCTACTGTGCACTTACACGTTCAATGGCGACTGACTGACTAACTAACTCTCCGATCGTATACGACTGCTCTTTTATAGGCATTGGAGTGACTGGAAGTTCTCGTGTTCCAGTTCATGAGTCTACGTGTGAACTATAGTCATCTCACTCACTCTCATATTACTAGCTATGAGAGTAGCTTTCCAGTGCGATATGTTTGTAAATCTTTCTAGATTATTATACGCTCTCTCGCTCTTGCTGTGATCAAATAATACCCTTACACTGATAAAATTCTTATGTTTAACTTTACATATCATAAGTGTTCATGTATGTATGTATTTAATTAATATGATAGAGAAATTCAAAGTTGCAATCATAACTAATCATTAACAATAATAAAGTAGTAAATATGTATATATGTAAGTCTATAAAAAAGTAGTAAATATGTATATAAGTATATAAAAAAGTAGTAAATATGTATATAAGTATATAAGAAAGTAGTAATAATATGAATTACAAAGTTGTATTTATAACTTAAACCTAACAATAATAAAGTAGTAAATAAGTAGTAAGAAAAATGTAGTGAATGTATATGAATTTATAAAGTAGTATAAATATATATAGGTTTGTATACAAGTAATAATAAAAATATGTAGGTCTAATTTGATGATCAAATTTGATCCTCACAACAAATAAGAAGACCTCCGTACAGTAACGGACAACAAATTGGCGCAGACGAATTTTCCAGCCGAGGATCGCTCGAAGGGAAAAAGTGAGTAGAGATAAAATACAAAAAGTACAAATAAGAATAGCAGTTTGGAAAATTAAAACAGTAAAATAACAAATTGTAGCAGTTAGCAAGTTATAGATAAAAAGTTAAAGTTAAAAGCAAATCAAGTTCTAAAAGAAAGTTTAGAAAGGAAAACTGATAAAAAGTGAAAGGATAATTTCGTTAATAAATAAAACGCAAAAAGTGAAAAATAATTTGGTGAATTTGACATGAAGTGGACAAACAAAAGAAAAAGTGAAATAAGAAAAAATAAGTAGCTTAGTAAAAAGAAAAATTGAAAAATAAAAAGTGGAAAGGATAGAATTAAGTCTAATTAAAGGATAGGTGTTTAATTCTTTTAATATATTAAAATATATTATATTATTAAATAATATGAACCATAAAATAACTTTCAGCTAAAAATTCATCGGGTTTCATCAAAAGGATGCTAGCGTAAAAGGACGGCAAACTTATCTGTCCAATAGCATTAGCTGGACAAAATCTTTGCTGAGGTCGACCCATTTTCACTCGGGAAGTCATTTTATTTGATAGGGACAAAGTAAAACGTTTTTAGAAAGGAAAACTCACATTTTTCAAAAGAGAAAAAAAAAACAAAAGCGAAAGTTTCAAGGTGTACTTAAAAGTGCGAAATAGGGAATTAGTTCAAAAGACCCTAAAGCAAATTGCATTGAAATATAATGCGAAATTAGACAGGTTAAGAGAAAAAAAAAATTTAATTAAGAAAATTTCGACATTAAATTAAATAAATTAAACGAAGTTTGAAACAAAATACAATTAAATTAAGATTGAAACAATTAAAATATCAAAACTAAAATCGAATTGAATTGATGAAATTGTCAACACAAAAGTTGAATTGAGGAAAAATTTTAATGACTTTTGCGAAAATTTGATCAATGCTGAAATATAGTTGATTACCTCTTACGAGATCCAAGTTTCGAAATCGCTTATCGAAAAATTGTAAAGCGCAAGACGATAACGTCAAATCAGTTATGAGGAATTTGAATTTTTACGAATTTAAAAATTGCAGTGAAATGCACGTTGAAATCAAATTAGAAGAGATCGAAAATAAAAATTAAAGGTTTCACGGGTAATGAATAAAAGTAGTAAATAATTATAATTGCTTACAACAAAAAGGGTTTTAGGAAAAGGAGATGACGAGTTAAATGACGAGTTCATGTAATTTTATAAATTTACATAGTTAAAAACAGGAATCCATTAAAACAAAAACAAAACGCGTAGAGTTAAGTTTCGGTGTATCATTTTTTTCGAGTGTGTCTTAGGCGTTTGAGTTCAAATTACACACGTTAAACAAATTTTAACGGTTAACTTGATTTCGAAGCCGCACATTTTTCGGGTGTGTCTTAGACTTTTGTCCTCAAATTTGTATTTGATTTCAAAGTCGCACAGTTTAATTTGCTTAATCGATAATTAATTTCATCAGTTCGTCGGAAATTTTTGAAAGTTTGATAAATTTTTTTTTTAGGTTACTTTAAAAAACCATTATTGGAAGTTAAACGGTTAAAGAATGCGCTTAGAGACTTCATATTGGTTGGAGAATCAAAGCAAAATTAGATTGGTTGTTTAAATGACAAGCAATTACAATTGCTTGCTGATAAAAACAATCAAAGGTAGCAAGCAATTAACGAAGAAATAACTCAAACGACTTCACTAGGTTAATCGTCCGAATCCGAGATTGCAAACGTTGCAGTTTTGTTGGCCGCTAAGAAATAGAGGCAGAGCGTTCGTTCCTTTCTGTGAGGTCTTAAATTACCTCAGCGAAGTCACAAAAATTTTGACGCCTCGGGTCTGCTTGAAACAAAGCGGAACAGCGAAGTCACGAAAATTTTGACGCTTCGGCTCTGCTAGAAACAAAGCAGCAGCGGACGTCAGCGTACAGACAAATAAACAGATGTACAGCGAATGTTTACTGCACGCTCGGTAAACGAAGCGAGCAAGAATTCTAAGCCGGTTAAGGAAGTTGAATCTTCATAATAAAAATTTTAATTATCTCTCATTCAAAAGTACTATGACTAGTATAAAAAATTAAACGATGGAACGTTAAGTAGCGGCGCTAAGTAGTCGTTTTACAACATTTTTGACCCAACACGTTAAAATAAATTTAACTTCACAACATTAGGGAAAATTTATGTATACTCTTACATAAGTTAATTGTAAACATTCGGAAAAATAAAACCCCATTAAACTATATGTGGTTCGTTTAATTAATGGCCGAGTCGTTGCAGGAGCAAGAGTATATAGAATTAGAGACAACCCATAAGGACCTAAAACGACAGTTGGGGGAGTTTATAGGGGAGTTAGGAGACCTTACAAGCGTAGAAAGAGCAGACGCGATAGTAGAGGAATTGCTTATATTCCTAAACCAGATAATAGATAATAAGACAGAGGATTCAAAAGCATGGGAATCAGAATTTAACGCACTGAAGAATAGGTACGATAATTATTTAGTTGATAAAGTGTTTCAGGAAGATTTACTCAGGAAATTAGAGTGTGAGAACGTAAAACTAAGAGAACTATTAGAGAAGAAGGGACTAACCGAAGAAACGTTGAATAGAACATTAGAACAGGGATTTGCACAGAAATCAAGGGAAGACTGTAGTTCTTTAGAAGACGCAAATAGACGAATACAAGAGCTAAAAGAGCAGAATAGACTTCTAAGTCAGGAAATGTCGCTAGATCACAACCAGTCACTCTTTCATAAGGAACCAAATCCGCCCGCAGTTAGTCCGAAGGACGGCAACGCAAGGTCGCTCCCACAAATTAAGACAACAAAAGATCAAACCAGAATGGGTATTGGAGAGATAGCTAAAAATACAAATAGGCTGGTACCAATCTTTTCTGGAACACATTCGTCAGACTTACGCGGCGAAGTGTATAAATTCATACACGGGTGCGAATTAGCCGCAAGAGAGGTGGGTAAAGACAATATTCAGGACTACATGGACTGCATTAAGCAAAGACTACATGGGGATGCCTATGATTTAGTTAGGTCAAAACGATTCAATACCTTAGAGGAATTCTACCTCACCATAAAAAGGGCATATTTACCAACGGTCTCAGTTTGCAAGACGCCTGAACACCCTACGAACACAGACAGTAGAGATAATTCGAACGAAATATGACGGAAAAGGAGATATGGCAATTTTGAGTATGGTGGAAGGGGCCGTCGAGAAATCCTTTAAATCAGGGCTTAAGAACGCCGCATTGAGGATTTATATGCTCAATGTGACGGAGAAAAACATCGAATAAATGGTAGAGTTAGGCATAGATGCACTCGAAACCGTACAAAGCAGTAGCATCTTCCACGCAGACCCCTTAAACGTAAACATGAATTCATCACTTCTTGCCACCATGCCGATTACGCAACAAGAACAAATTCAACATGGAAGTCAGGGCAGAGCTTCAGGGGGAAAAAACGTCAGGCAACCAAATAGGATACAAAATACTCCACAAGGAGCGGCAGATAGAATAATATGCTCATTTTGTAACAAGCGAGGTCATACCAGGGATGATTGTTTAACTCGCAAGAACTCGTCGTATTGCCAAAAGTGTTTAAAATACGGACACGAGGCAAACTGGAGGTGTGACCAAAAGGGAGGCCAGAAAAATGTGGCAAGGAACACATATCAAGGGCCCAATTATCGAACTCAAGGAGTTCAGCAATTGAATCCACCCCAGCAAAATTGGCAGTCAAACCAAGTCCAACGAAACTGGCAGCAAAACCAATTGCTTTTAAGTTAGAAATTAAAAATAAAAATATAGAAACAGGGGTATCTAACTGCACTCAAACCCAGATAAATGACGTGTTCATCGAATTACCTTGCGAAGAGGCTATAAATGGAAAACTCATTTTACTGGTAGATACAGGAGCAGATACAAGCCTGATAAAGAGGTGTGCGATAAAAGATAGCACAATAATAGACAAGTCGAATAGGAAAGACTTAGGCGGAGCATTTGGAGGTTGTGTGACCACAGAAGGATTGACTACTATATGCCACAAGGAGGTACAGTCCTTACGTTTAACGCTACACGTTGTGTCACTTAAACAAGGAGTAACGGCAGACGGCATATTAGGAAGAGATAATTTGTGGAACAACAACAACAACAAATACAATGGAAAAGAGTTTAACACTCTTCGATAAAAGGAAAGAGGTTATTTTAGAATTACCGATGAAACCGGTCAAGCAGATAGAAGAGGACAATAAACAAAATTATATACCAGTTGATGCTAGAACAATTACGATAGTACCATTAACACTTCGTACGAAATGTAATAATGTTGTAATTCATAAAGAAGAAATAGATCCAGGAATCTATATAGCAGACACATTAGTAAATGAGAAAGATAATACGGTTTATGCTCCCATATTAAATACAACAGAGTACGATTACGAATTAGATAGCGAATTTAAACCAAAATTCACAAACTTCGACGAGTACACAATACAAAGTACTGAGTCAATTAATAGCATAGAGACGAACTCTCGTTTACAAGTGTATTGAAACACGAAATTCCAACAGGCGCAGATCAGCCGCCCATAAATAGAAAACAATACAGATTACCTCAAATACATAGGGAGGAAATAAATAAACAAGTGAACAAACTTTTAGATGATGGCATAATCACACATAGCACATCACCGTGGAACTCACCGTTACTTTTAGTGCCCAAGAAAAGTGGCAAGGACGGCGAGAAAAAATGGAGACTCGTAATAGATTACAGGAAATTAAATGAAGCTACAATCAAAAAAGTTTTTCCAATTCCGCGCATCGACGAAATTTTAGAGCAATTAGGCCATAGCAGATATTTTACAACGCTAGATTTGGCAAGTGGATATCACCAAGTTTTAGTCGATGAAAGGCACAAGGAAAAAACAGCATTTAGTACAGGACTAGAGCATTTCGAATTCAATCGAATGCCATTTGGGCTAACAGGTGCCCCAGCAACATTCCAAAGGATAATGAATCATATCCTAACAGGTCTACAAGGGATAGACTGTTTTGTTTATTTAGATGATATAGTTATATATGGTAGAAATCTAAAACAACACGAGCAAAGGTTATGTTCAGTATTACAGAAATTACGCGAACATAATTTAAAACTTAATACAGGAAAATGCAGATTTCTAAGAAGAGAAATTGTTTATTTAGGACATAAATGCACAGATCAGGGCGCACTCCCTGACCCCAGCAAAGTGGAATGCGTTAAAGGCATTCCGCCGCCTAAAAATAGAAAGGAGGTGCAGGCATATTTAGGACTAGTAAACTATTATAGAAAATTCATTCCGGGTACAGCAAAGATAGCTCTTCCTATTAATAAACTACTAAGGAAAGACGCTAAGTTCAATTGGACGCAAGAATGCCAGACAGCGTTCGAAGCATTAAAGAAGGCAATAATAACACCACTGGTTTTGGCATATCCGGATTTCGAACGAAGCGTTAGGCGCGGTACTTTCTCAGGGTAAAATAGGCGAAGATAGGCCGATAGCCTTTGCGAGCAGAGCATCTGCTGGACGCAGAAAAGCGTTTGCAAACCAGGTTTATCAACAACTGCACGAGCTAGACGTATCGCAACACACCCATTACAATCTGTTGTAGGTCAGAATCATTGCTTTGGTAATAACAACGCTTAACGTTGTTATCACCACATACCTTTCGGCCCAGTAGTTAACAATGCGTAACTTGTTATAGCACATACTTCTAGGCTGCACTTTAATTGTGAAGCTCGAAAGTACAAGTGAATCACACACCACTGTGGCCCAGATAGAAGAACGAACGTGATCGCATTCCAATAAGTGGAACAGCGCGCGAAAAAGTAGAACATCGCGCTCAAATCAGAAGAGCAAAATTCGCACATTGTTGTCAAGTATTATTGCTAAAAATAATTCTTGAGATAATTGCAAAAACGACGCGGAAATGATTCTGGCCAACAACGAATCTCAGAAGAGATATAAACCCAGCTTTCGGATTGAAAGAAGGCAGTTGTTGTGAAGTGACGAATGAAAGTAGCTAATAGCTTACAGACTGAGTGCAGTCAAGTGGTAAAAACTTAATAGTGTAAAGTAGTATTAAGTCGCGATTAAGGACATCGTGTTAGTCTAACCTAGTGTCCCTAGAAATATAACACGAAAGAAATTATAGTTCGAAATAAATATAAGTGCAATTAAATAAACGTAATCGAAAAGAAACATAATAATTACAAAAAGGTGTTAGTAAAAGCAGTGTGAAGCGAAATGTAAAATAATAAAGGAAAGATAGAAAATAAACCTTACAAATAGAAAACAAGTGCAGTTTTAATTGAAGGAAAAGCAAGAGATTAGAAGACACCCCCAAAGGTCTACAACATATTGGCGCAGCCGGATTTTCGAGCCGAGGATCGCTCGAATAAAGGAAAAGGTAAGTAACAATAAAATACGGAAATTAAAAATAAGAATAGCAGCTTAGATTACTTAAAAAAAGGAAGTGAAAAGGAAAAGTTATAAGTTATAAGCTAGTTAAAATTAATAATAAATAACAATGCTTTTAAAAACAGCAACACACACTAACTGGAATGGTAGTAGAAGTACTTTAAGTGTTGGATCTTGTCTAAATAAAAAACTTTCGTTTAATTCATTATAATTGGACTTTAAATTGAAGAGTTCATTGAGAATTCATGTGTAAATAAGGTGATAAAATTTTCAGGCGAGTCAAGAATAAATAGTTAGATACAACATATTCCTTTTTGGCATTTATTATTATTAACATTAACATATTATATTATATTATTTTAACATTAACATTTTGGCATTACATTAGATTGGCAGTACAACCACAGTTACGAGGCAAATTTAAAATTATGATTATAATAGAAATGTTATGTTAAAATAAATGAATTCAAAACGCAAATCCCTTAGTATTTTAATAACACAGTAATTAATAGTAACCAGGCGAACAGCGATAGCTGCAAGTCAATAAACAAAATAGATTCTGCATAATTGCAAGAAATTTATTGTAACAAGAAGTAGGTCACGAACTTGAGCTTGAACTTCAAGCAAGGGCAGAAGCGACAAAATTGCTAGCGAGCGGCAATTGGTAGCAAAAACGCTAACAAAGAAAGAGAAAAAAAAAAAAAAACAAGTAATAAAAACAAAAATTACGTCAGGCACCAGGCGAGCACAATTGAGCCACAAATTCGAATTACACATAAAAAAAAAATATATATATAATAATAATATATGTATACATGTACGAGTATAAGCGTACGAATGTTTACAACGTGTTCAGCCAAAAGGGTGTCAATGAGTCGTATTAAAGCTGAATAAGCAAAAGTTAATTGCTTGAAGAAAAGCAATTAAAATTTTAATTGATTATAAAATATCCAAAATACATACTTAGAACAATAAGTATAGGATAATTAATGGCAGAATCGCTCCAAGAACAAGCATATTTAGCTTTAGAAAAAGAGCATAAGGATTTGAATAGGCAAATAGAAGAATTTTCATCAAGAACTTGGAACAGCCTAAAAAACACCGTTTCCAATAAGGAAAATTTAGAGTTAATAAAGACTAGAATACAAGCCCTAGGAGAAACATCAACTTTGGAAAAAGCAGACGCAGTCATAGAGGAATTGCTAACATTTTTTAAAAATATAATAGAAAGTAAAAACCAAAGCATAAGGTACTATTCGTCAGAATTTAACGCGTTAAAAAGGAAATACGATGCTTATCTAAACGAAAAACAGTTTCAAGAAAAAATAATAAAGACTTTGGAAGACGAGAACGAACACCTAAGAAAATTACTGAATGACGAAGGATTAACAAAAGAAACCTTAAATAAGACGGTAGAACTGGAATCAGCACAAAAGTCAAGAGAAGACTGTGCATCTTTAGAAAAGGCGCATTCCAGAATTCAAGAATTAAAAGAGGAAAACAGACGGCTAAAACAGGAAATAGAGCTAGCACACGACCAATCACTATACCATAAGGAAACCAACCCCCTCCGCACCCAGTCTAAAGGAATTTAATCCAATGTCATTACCTACAAATAAGCAACCAGCGGCAGATCACAGCAAGATGGGTATAGCAGAAATAGCCAAAATAACAAGCAGCATTGTTCCACTGTTTTCAGGAACACAGTCACCAGATTTGAGAGGTGAGGTGTATAAATTTATATAGGCGTGTGAGTTAGCTGCAAGTGAAGCGACTCCAGCTAATAAAACAATTTACATTGATTGTATAAAACAAAGATTATACGGAGACGCTTATAATCTTGTAGGCACACAACGTTTTAACAGCCTGGAAGAATTATACCTGGTGATACGAAGGGCCTACCTACCAACAGTTTCATTAGACGTGACGTTGGCAGAACTTCAGAATTGCAGCCAACTATACAATGAGGATATTCGGCAGTTCGCAAGACGCCTAAATACGAAAAAAGCGCAAGTGTTGCAGGTAATAAAAGATACATACAAAGGAGAAGGTGACAGCGCACTTGTATCTATGGCAGAAACATCAGCAAATATGGCGTTGAAAACAGGGTTAAAGGATGCAACCTTACGAATACACATGCTGAGTGTCACAAGAAAAAGTATCGAGGAAATGGTAGAAATAGCAGTGAACACACTAGTCGAGATACAAAGAAGTAACTCCATACATCAACCAACAATTAATATGAATTCGGTAGAACCCAACATAAGACCTCCTGTACAAAATCGCGTGGAGTATAAAAAAACAGAAGAAAGGCAGAACGTCTCGAGAGCGCCACAGGAGAAAATAATTTGCTCATTCTGCAATAAACGTGGGCAAACTAGAGAAAAGTGTTTGATTGGGGAAAACACGCCGTATTGCCAAAAGTGTCTACAATATGGACACGAGACGAACTGGAGGTGTAGCAAGAAGGAAAGCCAAGGAAGTGGAGCAAATAAGAAATATCAAATGCCCCATACCCAGGATCAAGTACAACAAAACTGGAAAACAAACCGACCACAACAAAACTGGCAACCAAACCAAGTACAACGTAATTGGCAACCCAACCAAGACCAACGGAATTGGCAGAAACAGACGTATGGAAAGCAGAAGCCGAATCCAGCGAACGGAATACAAAAGGCTCAATCTCAATGTGAATGGTGCAGAAAGGTAGGACACAATACACTCGAATGTTATGAAAAGAAGAGTTGGGAGAAGTCCCAAGGCAACAGTCCGGGAAACTGCCAAGGGCCCAGAATAGGCCAATAATCTGGGATCACGAAAGTATTAGTAATTTAAGGCCAAATGAAGGAGTAGCAGTAATTCATACATCCCAACCGATTGTGGATACGTTACCAACTTTAACATATAAAGTGGTAACCGTAAGTCCGACATCAGAAGCGATTGTTGAAACGTTACAAACTTCAAAAGACTTAAAACTTAATATCAAGTTGAAGAAGACCAAGAATAATAAAAGAAACAACGTCACAGAGAAAAATCATACGTTTGGCGAAACAGTTGATTTAGAGATGCCAATTAAATTGAACGAGGAAAAACTAAATTTAAACCAGAGCGTAACTTGCTCAATGAATAAGTTAGAAAATAATAATAGAAATACAGAAACAGGAGTATCCAACTGCAGTCAAACCCAGTTAAATGACGTGTTCATCGAATTACCTTGCGTAGAGGCTATAAATGGAAAACTCATTTTACTGGTAGATACAGGAGCAGATACAAGCCTGATAAAGAAAAGTGCAATAAGAGATAACACGACAATAAAGAAGTCAAATAGGAAAGACTTAAGCGGAGCATTTGGAGGTTGTGTGACCACAGAAGGATCAAATACTATGTGTCATAAGGAGGTACAGTCCTTACGTTTAACGCTACACGTTGTGTCACTTAAACAAGGAGTACCAGCAGACGGCATATTAGGAAGAGATAACTTGTGGAACAACTCCATTATAAACACAATAGAAAAGATGTTAACACTCTTCAATGAAAGAAAAGAGGTTATTTTGGAATTACCGATAAAAACTATCGAGCAGATAGAAGAGGAAAGCAAACAACACTACATACCAGTTGATGCAAGAACAATTACGATAGTACCATTAAAACTTCGTACAAAATTTACGAATGTGGTAATTCATAAAGAAGAAATAGATCCAGGAATCTATATAGCGGACACACTAGTAAAGGTGAAAGATAACACAGTTTATGCTCCAATATTAAATACGACGGAGTATGATTATGAAATAAATAGCGAATTTAAACCAAAATTCACAAATTTTGACGATTACAAAATACAAAGTACTGTAAAGTCAATAAATAGCATAGGCAAAATAAATGCCAGAGGAAGAATAAATAAATTGCTCCATGAAATTGACTAGATAAAGATTTGAATATGGAAGAAAAGAATTCAATAGAAGGAATAGTAAAATCTTTTCATGACATCTTCCTATTAGACGGAGACGAACTCTCGTTTACAAACGTATTGAAACATGAAATTCCAACAGGCGCAGATCAACCGCCAATAAATAGAAAATAATATAGATTACCTCAAATACATAGGGAGGAAATAAATAAACAAGTGAATAAACTCCTAGATGACGGCATAATTACACATAGCACTTCACCATGGAACTCACCGTTACTTTTAGTGCCCAAGAAAAGTGGCAAGGACGGGGAGAAAAAATGGAGACTAGTAATAGATTACAGAAAACTAAATGAAGCCACGATTAAACAAGTTTTTCCCATTCCTCGTATTGACGAAATTTTAGAGCAATTAGGCCATAGCAGATATTTTACAACGCTAGATTTGGCAAGCGGATATCACCAAGTTTTAGTCGATGACAGGGACAAGGAAAAAACAGCATTTAGTACGGGACTAGGGCACTTCGAATTCAATCGAATGCCATTTGGGCTAACAGGTGCCCCAGCAACATTTCAGAAGATAATGAATCATATCCTAACAGGTCTACAAGGAATAGACTGTTTTGCAGGCAGGTGCAGGCATATTTAGGACTAGTAAACTATTACAGAAAATTCATTCCGAGTACAGCAAAGATAGCTCTTCCTATTAATAAACTACTAAGGAAAGACGCTAAGTTCAATTGGACGCAATAATGCCAGACAGCGTTCGAAGCATTGAAGAAGGCAATAATAACACCACTAGTTTTGGCATATCCGGATTTCGAAAAAGAGTTCATACTAACTTCTGATGCCAGTAACGAAGCGGTACTTTCTCAGGGTAAAATAGGCGAAGATAGACCGATAGCCTTTGGGAGCAGAGCCTTGAACGACGCAGAAAAGCGTTACTCAACTATAGAAAAAGAGTTCTTAGCCATTGTGTGGGCAACAAAAAACTTCAGAGCATATCTCTTAGGCAGACATTTTAAAATTTTTACTGACCATCAGCCATTAAAGGGAATAGAAAACTTAAAAGATCAAACTTCAAGACTGGCGAGATTTAGGCATAAATTATCAGAATACGATTTCGAAATCATATATAAGCCAGGAAAGAAAAACTTAAATGCAGACGCGTTAAGCAGAATTCCACAGGAAAAACATAAAACGATAGCAGCCGTACAAACACGGTCAAAAGCAAAAACAGCTAACCAAGATCAAAATCAAGGAACAGCCGTTGAAATTGATAAAGATGATGAGGAACCGGGAAACGGAACAAATAACACAGCAGCATTGCTATCCGACCCGAAACAAATAGAAACAATAATCAAAGACTTTCACAATTCACCACTGGGAGGACATCAGGGTGCAGTGAAAACATATTTGAGAATACGGAAACAATTTAGATGGCCCGGAATGCAAAAGCAAGTAAAGGAATTCATAAAAAACTGTCCGAAATGCCAAGCTAACAAAAGCTCGAAATTAACAAAAATGCCCATGGTGCTAACAGATACACCAATGCGGCCTTTCGACAAAGTTTACATGGATATAGTAGGTATTCTACCAGAAACTGTGTCCGGAAACAAATATATTTTAACGTTTCAAGAAGATTTTTCTAAATTTATGGCATGTACAGCTATCCCAGACGCGAAAGCAAGTACTGTTGCCAGGGCTTTCTACGATGAAGTAATCACGCGTTACGGAATTCCTCGAATTCTAATTACTGATAACGGAACTAATTTCATTTCGAAATTGTTCTCAGACACATGCAAATTATTAGGTATTTAAAAATTACACATAACGCCTTATCATCCATAAGCTAACGGCTCATTAGAAAGAAGCCACAGACCTTTAGCGGAATATTTACGTAGCTTTGCTAAAGAAGACGGGTCGAATTGGGATCAATGGTTAACTGCAGCTATGCATGTTCATAACCACACACCCCACATTACGACGAAGCAAACACCGTTCCGCACTTTATTTGGATTCGATACAGAAATTCCGACTAACTTAAAACGAAAGTGTAGCCGGTATATAATGCCGAAGATCCAAATAAAGTTCTAAAATTCCAAATACAAAGGGCTCACGAAATCGTGAGAAAGAATTAGGAGTTAGCAAAAGAGATAGCTAAAAGGCAGTACGAGAGCAAACTAAATTTAGTAGAGTTTAAAGTAGGAGATAGTGTATTAATTAAGAATCAAACTAGGAAAAATAAGTTTTCTCCCATATGGATAGGGCCATATAAAGTAGTAGGAATTAAAAGTCCAATTACTACAGTTTTAAATATTAAGGGAAGGGAAAAATCATTCCACAATAACTTACTTAAAGTATATAATAGCAAATAAGAAAATAGGTTTAGGAGAACGTTAAATTAAGTTATTTACAATAGTCATAGTATTTACAATAGTTATTAGGAGTAGGACAAAATCAGTTAATATATAATAGGATAGAATAAATAGATATGAATGGGTTATAAACTATAAATAAGATAGAGATACAATATGACATTAACAACAGAATGCAATAAAACTAATAGATAATTCTTCCAAAAATAAGATAAATACAGAGTTTTACTAATCACCTTGCTAATTACACAGTTAGCATGCACTTCGATTATAAAAACAATGTGTCTCAGTTTTCCACGGTACAAAGCAGGGAGCATTAGTCTTGATATAGCAGGATATATTACAGATATAAAAGCACTTGCAAGGAACGTAAAATCACGAGTATTAGCGAAATTTTAAATTTTTATTTAGGACAGGAAATTAAGAAAAATTCAACAAGAAAATAAAAAGAAAATCAGAATAGCGTTTAAATAAGCAACAACTTGTTTATTTAAGCGTAAAAATATAAGAAAAGAAAACTCATGATAAAGTAAACTCGTTGTTAATATTTGAATAATTTTTTTTTTTTAATTGAACTTTTTAGTTTTTATTAATTTTGATTAATAGTAAACGGTTTATGTAAAGTAGCTGTTCCGTTTTAAGAACACAGCCAATTTGCATTTGCAATTATTATATTAATAAATGCACATGTAAACATATGCCTGAAGAAGTAGTTCATGCATATTACATACACACCTACACTATATACATATACGCACCTGTATCGTTAGACAATAAGAGATGTACATAAGATCATGAAATTTAGAGGCAAGATAAGAGACATGCAATAGAAGACATTACACATTACAAAATTAATATAATGGGAAACATAATACATATACTGTAAATAAGTCAATTAAATTAACTAAATGAAAAATAAGCGATCAACGCAAGCACTGCAACAAAGCAGGTGTAGAAGTAGAACAACTGAACGCGAGCACAATGCAGCGTCAGATAAAACAACAAAAAAATAAAATGAATAACAACAAAAATAGTCAGAAAAATAAGTAAAAGAAGTAAGAGAAAAAGAATTGTTTTGTAAATATATACATAAAAACGTGCACATATGAGAATATAAAGAAACTACTTAAAGTACACATAATAATTTTAAAAGTTAATTTAATTGTAATTTAGAAACAAAATATGTGAAACAGAAAATATGTAAAAAATTATGTTAGAAGTTAATTTAATTGTAAGTTTGAAATAAAATAGGTACAGTTAAAACCGAAGTAATAAAACTTGTATGGAATTAAAGAAAATATTAGAAATAGAATGTTATCAAGATAACATATTGCTAATTAATTAATATTTCTAAATGTAAGTTATATACGAATAGGATTTCAATTTTTCTTAATTGGAAACAAATTATAACTAGAATTAAAACATATTGTAAGAGAAAACTAAAATAGATAAAATTGGTAATAACTTAATTTAGATAACAAAGAAGGCAGCACGCAGGGAAGCTGACCTGAGTGCCGATGTACACCCATCACAACAGCAAAAGTGCAACAACACACAGCAGCACTTTGACAACAGGGCGACAATTAGCGCCCAGCCAACTCGATGGGGGAAGGGTAGCTGGAACAGCTGGTCAGTGTAGCGACACCAACCATCACCAAACCAGGATAAAATTGTTGCAACAACCAAACAGATCAGTGCAGCAGAAGTAAAAAGCAACACACGAAGTTACCTTCAAAGAGATCTAAAAGCAGCAACAATCAGAAACTGACGAGATGACTTATAGTCAGCAGCCTTGAAAGTTACGTCACGCGTGTGCGACACCAAAATCACGACGTAATAGCAGCAAGTAGACGAACCACTAATACAGTCATGGGTTCGACAGTTAGATTTACGGCGACATTTAGAACTTACGGGGTAGGCACGCTATACAGCATTACCTCAAGCGGCAGCGGTTCAAAACGCACCACCACAAGTAAAGATGTTGAAGATTGATGATGTTTGTTTAAAACGATGATTCCGGCAAAATCTCAACCATCCGCTACAGTTCGAGCGAACTACAATTGATCCCAATTGTGGGATAACCGACACTATAACCAACGAACAACCGAAGAGTATCAGCAGAACAACGGGAACTAAGGTCGAAAGTTAACAACGGCCGTTCCGAGTATAGTCCCTACAACACGGCAACAACCACGTCAGCTACCCAGCAGCAGCATTCCCACAACAAATCGAGAAAGAAGACTTTAATACAGCGGGGTGTACGTCAACGGCAACATCAACAGTAACGTCAACGGCAACATCAACAGTAACGTCAACGGCAACATCAACAGTAACGTCAACGGCAACATCAACAGTAACGTCAACGGCATCATCAACAGTAACATCAACAGTTACATCAACAGTAACATCAACCGCTATATCAACTTCAAGATCAACACCAACATCAAATCATCATCAGCCTACACACAGACGACGCCGAAGAAGTGCAGCTACCATTTGTATTATTATATTATTATTGTAATTGTTTTTATTGTAATTATTGTTATAAGTAGTTGTATTATAATTATTGTAATTATTACTAATAATTAATCATTATTAACATGTCACATAAGATATTCACAAAAACACAAACATACATAAGTATACACTATGTAAAGCCATAATAAGCATACGCCACCCATAATTCAACAAAATATAAATGTACAAGAAAAATTTAATATCGTTTTAGGATACTAAATTTTTCTTCCCCGAGGGTGGAGGGATGTTGTAGGTCAGAATCATTGCTTTGGTAATAACAACGCTTAACGTTGTTATCACCACATACCTTTCGGCCCAGTAGTTAACAATGCGTAACTTGTGGTAACACATACTTCTAGGCTGCACTTTAATTGTGAAGCTCGAAAGTACAAGTACAAGTACTAGAAGAACGAACGTGACCGCATTCCAATAAGTGGAACAGCGCGCGAATAAGTAGAACATCGCGCTCAAATCAGAAGAGCAAAATTCGCACATTGTTGTCAAGAATTATTGCTAAAAATAATTCTTGAGATAATTGCAAAAACGAAGCGGAAATGATTCTGGCCAACAACGAATCTCAGAAGAGATATAAACCCAGCTTTCGGATTGAAAGAAGGCAGTTGTTGTGAAGTGACGAATGAAAGTAGCTAATAGCTTACAGACTGAGTGCAGTCAAGTGGTAAAAACTTAATAGTGTAAAGTAGTATTAAGTCGCGATTAAGGACATCGTGTTAGTCTAACCTAGTGTCCCTAGAAATATAACACGAAAGAAATTATAGTTCGAAATAAATATAAGTGCAATTAAATAAACGTAATCGAAAAGAAGCATAATAATTACAAAAAGGTGTTAGTAAAAGCAGTGTGAAGCGAAATGTAAAATAATAAAGGAAAGATAGAAAATAAACCTTACAAATAGAAAACAAGTGCAGTTTTAATTGAAGGAAAAGCAAGAGATTAGAAGACACCCCCAAAGGTCTACAACAAAATAATGGAAAAACAGGTGACGGTGATGGAAGCGAGTTACAAAGCACTAGCAAAACCAATAACAGCTGCAGTTGAGAGAATTAACGCACTCCAAGGGGAACTGAACACCACCGTGGAAGAACAGAACAAGGTTAACGACATGGCGAGAAAGGAGCTGGGAAACATTGAGTTGGGACTGAGAATGGTGCAAGTACAGTCAGCGGTAGAAGCGAGCCTCATTGAGATACAGGGGCAACAGCTCATAGAAATGGCAATTATAGACGATCTCTACAGCGGGAAGCTGCATCCAGCTGTAATAAGCGACGAGAAACTGAGAGAGGCAGCAAAAACCTTGGACTTGACGAACAAAGCGGTGTGGATACTAGAAGATAATCTCGACATCCACCAAATAGCGACGGTCAAAGCATTTAGGGGCGCACAAGGCCTCATGGTAGCCGTAAAAATTCCGTTACCCGAAGAGAAGCGATTTAACGTGCTAAAAGCGTACCCGATTCCCATTTTTCTAGATGATAAGTGGGATATAACTACGCAGGTGACTTATGATTACTTAGCGAAGTCAAAGGTGCAGTGGAAATTCATTGGAATGTCGCAGAGTAATCTCAAGGAGTGCCATTCCATACAGAACACTGAAAAGAAAATCGACCAAGAACTAGTGAGAGTATGCAAGACGCAAGGAAAGTCTCTAACAGGGAACAGCGACGTGTGTGAGATAACGCTACTGCATCATAATAATTTGAACAAGGAGGTCTGAAAGCAAGTAGCCATACCAGCGAGTGAAGGGTTCATAGTAAAATTGAACGCCCCAAATGCGTGGCTGTACAGTCTCCAAAGAGAGGAAACTTTCAATGTTAAATGTAAGAACAGCACCACCGCAGTCGCGGTATCAGGTGTTGGTCGTATTGAGATGAAAGAAAAGTGTGAAATCCATGGGATAGGCATAGTTTTAAATTACGAGGACAATGCGAAGTCCACAATAAGCGGGGTGCACAAAACCCAAAACCACACGATACTGATCAACGCGCTCCGGGACAACTGGGCGAACACTATCAAAACAGATCTTTCGGAATACAGACTACACCGTCAAGTTAACAGATAATATAGAGGTAAAAGACATAATATCAGCAGGAGGCAAAATGATGGAAGAGTTGAAGAGGGAAATAACGCAAGAACGCAATATCAATCACTTAAGTAACAAGCAGACCGTAATAGAAACTACGGGTATCATTGGGACGGGGACACTCCTGGCTATAATAAGTATAGCAGTAATACTAATGAGGTATAGGAGCAGGAGGAACCACGGGAAAAACAACTACAGTCCACCCCATCGAAGATTGGCGACTCCAATAACATCAATATCGTTGCCAATGCAACAACTCGTCATACCACCGCCCAGTCCACCAAAACCACCGAACCACCATGCAAATAGCGAAGAACAACGAACAGTGTGGCATTTACGAGCAACCGATCCCAGGCCAAACCTTCAAGGCACACATCTGAAGGCGCTAGACTAATAAAGCTACAAATACTGGTTACAAGAATAATGAAATACAAATCACAACATAAAATCACGGGAGAAGTTAATAAACTAATCAATAAATCAAAAATGAGAGCGGAAATGGTAACGGAGTTTACTAGTCATCTTGCTAATTACAAGTTAGCTTGTACATCGATTAGGAAAACAACGTAATCTCAGTAAGATTAGCAAAGGTTTATAAATTACGAAGCAGGAAGCATTGGTCTTAATATAGCAGGATATATTACAGACATAATAACACTTGCGATGATATAATAACACTTGCAAAACCCATATTAGTGAAATTTAAAAAATTTTTTAGTTTCAGTCTCAATTTAAATTAAAAAATATTGTGATGAAATTATTCTTAAACTAGTACAAAATTAAGTATATTAGAAATAATGTAAAATGAAAAAATAAAAATATATTCCAAATGACATGATTCAAAGTGTAAATTCAGCATCCAATAGACGAATTTGAGAAATTTTTCTTAATAACAGAGACTTTATTAACACAGTAATAGTTAAGTGTAAACAGCAACATTATAGCACATAAATTAAACAAAAGTTTTTTTAAAATATGAGTGTAATAACTGACTTAATTCTAATAAATTATTCTTTATTGTAAACACACAGAAAATTGTTTTGGTAATAGCATAAGAACAGGAACAATGACCCAAAACAAGTAAAGTCATTATTTTTCATCTCATCATCATTCATTCAGGGTCAAGCGGAAAAAAAAGTATATACCAACACAATACGAAGCCGAAAACCAAAAAAAAAACAAAAGAGGGTAATTTTGATATAGAGTATTTTTTTTTGTTTATTTCGTGGAATAGCATACAAAGGAAAATTTTAAATTTATTTTTGAAATTTCATTAATTTTAAACTGCCAATTCCAGAATTGATTGAATTGATTGATCCAGAATCGATACTCATCTACTCCTGCCAGGAGTCCAGCAACTTTCTCAGGCAAGGGTACAAGCCGGGTAGCACCGGCCAGCAACGATGCAGCCAGTCGAGGGCGCCGACCACGAATTGTAAATGCTCCCGGGTGGGGTTGGCGTCGAAGGAAGCCTCCATTTGCTCCAGCAGGGGAATAAGAGGCTCCAAGTCCCAGACGTCCTCTCGGATAACTCTGAATGTCTCCTTGAGGTAATACCCCAGGGGGAAAGAGTACTGCTGGCTAGGATATCGTGACATCTTCTATCTTGAAGACAACTTGAAGGAATTATTAAAACTTGTAAACTTATGAACAGTTAAACTTTACTGAATAAAATTACGATAGGACAGAGCGTATTTATAAGCGCTAGTAGACAAACACGAACCCGGAAAACTCATATGGAAAAAAGAAATTTTTGGCATAACTAACTAAAATTGAAAATAAATTTCAATTTGCAATTATAATATTAATAATTGCACGCGTAATGAAATGCATGGCGATTTAGGTCACGCGTGCGACATATACCCTAAAAGAAATCAGTATACATACTACGGTACTAATTAACAATTTCAAGGATAATATACGGTATATATAAAGTAGCTGTTCCGTTAAATACACAGCCATACCTATTGCATTTGCAATTATTTTAGAAATAAATGCACATGAAATCTATGCATAAAGACTGAGTTTATGCATAACCACAATTTATAAATTATATCTGCACCTAAATGCAGACATAGAAATAAAAGATAAATAAACATAAGACAGAAAATAATTGCCTCAAATCTGGTGATGTATTCTTCTAATCCTAAATATTAATAATGAATAATTTTAATTATAATAATACATAAATAAATTCTTCTTAAAACTATAAAATAAAATTATTACAAAATAGGTAATGTAATGTACGGTCCTATAAAATGTAGTTCCTTAAGATTCCATGTAAAATATTAATGAAATCGCGTTAATAACAAACAAAGCAAAAGCTAAGAATTAATCGACTAACGCAAGCACTGCAAAAAAAAGCAGGTGCAAAAGCAGAGCAACTGAACACGAGCAGAATGCAGTGTCAGTTTAAGCAATTAATGAAAAAAAAGCAAAAACAAAAGTAAATCACTTTTAACAAAAGCCAAAAATAAAACAAAGAAATAATGAAAGCGTTGTTATACACGTACATATATGCAAGATTCTTCATTTCCTTTCAACTTCATTTACAAATAATAATGTACACAATATAAAAATAATTTAAAAATTAATTAAATTGTAATTTAGAATAAAATATGGACATTCAATACGAAATTAAGAAAATTAAAAGGAAATACGAATGAACATATAATTATTAGGAAAAAAAAAAAAGAAATGCACTTTTTACAAACTTTTACAAAATAACATAATTAGACATTGATTGAAAAGAAAAATAAAAGCATACATTAAAATAATATAGAAAGTAAAGAAATATAATAATAAAATTGCACCAAAATAACGTTATCTTATCAGCATTAAAATACATTAATTAAATTTTAATTGAAATTCAATTCATTTTAAATTTGTAATAAACAAATTATATTAAAACGAAATATACATGGTAAAAATAAAAATAAAGAATTAAAATATTTTAATATTTGTAAAATGTGAGGCGTAAGCATCAGTGCCAAATGTAAGATACATAATAAGAACCCATCATACAGAGAACCCAACAGCCATACCGATGTACACCCATCACAACAACAGAAGTGCAACAACACTACACAACAGTTACGAACATTTACAACAGGGCGACGATTAGCACCCAACCAACTCGGAGGGGGAAGGGTAGCTGGAACAGCTGATCAGCGTAGCGACAACAACCATCGCAACCAAAGATGGAATAGTTGCAACAATCAAACGCATCAATGCAACGATGCAACAACATTCGACAAAAGCACGAAACTACCTTCAAAGAGATCCGACAACAGCAACAGTTGAACATCAATATTATCGAGTGATAGTGGTGACAAATACACAGTACCTTGAGGTCACGTGGAGACCGAAATCACCGCAATGAAACACGCAACAAAATAGGGACCTAACCCATCTGCAGCAGCTAATTTCCAGTGTCTGCGCAAAAGCGAAATCCTCATGAATCATGATGGCAGCCTAGCAGCTTAACTTCAAGCGAAAGTTACGTTAAGCGTAAGGGATAGCATCACAACGTCGCGGCGATGGAGAAGCTAGTAGACAAGGACTAATGCGGTCACAATTAAATTTACACCAGTCATTCACAGTTCGCCAGTTAAATTTATGGTACATTACTCCGTGGCACAAATCACACTCGACAACATTACCTCAAGAGATAAAGATTTAAACGCATCACCAACCAACGCATGATATTGGTAACATCTCAACCATCAACTACCGTGAAGCGAAAACCAATTGATCCCAATTGCGGGACAACGATACTACCGGCAACGAACATCTGCATCTGATCATGAAGCCTAGCACCTACCACGTCAGCTACCCCGCAGCAACATTCCCACAACACATCGAGAAGAAGACATCGAGACAACGGGGTGTACATTAACAGCCAAACCATCATCAACAACAACAAGAACATCAACGTCAAGATCAACATCAAAATCATTCTCAACCTACACACAGATGACACCGAAGAATGCAAATATCGATTGTATTATTGAATTATTATTGTAAATTCATAATTCATAATTTTTATTGTCATCATTGATAATTAATTGCATTGTAATTATTGTAATTATTACTCATAATTAATTGTATTATCATGTTAACTAATCTTACCCCAATTACACCAATTGACATAACACATAAGATATTCATAAGAGAGGAAAAAAAAAAACAAACAATGAGCAAAAATTAACATAAACATAAGCCCACCCACGATTCAACAAATGTACAAGAAAAATTTAATATCGTTTTGTATGATACTAAATTTTTCTTCCCCGAGGGTGGAGGGATGTTGTATGTCGCGATCGCAATTTCCAGTTCCGGGAGATAAGAACTTTCAAGGCCAGTATTATCGTTTTATAATACTACTCCGTGAGTGAGTCAAGGCCAAGTTCACATTAATGCAACCACAGCACTTTGCTTGGTAAGCCCGAAGCTTTAGTTTACTTTGGTTTAGTCAAGCTTTGGTTTTATTAACGGCTAAAGCCAAGTCAGCAACCGGAGCTTGGCAATTGGAATGGATCGTGGAGGCTAGCATTTAGTAGCGAGCTTCCAAACCCTAAAATCCATAGCGCGTGGCGATTGGAGTGTATTGTGGAAGCTAGCTTTCAATAGCAGGCGTCCAAACCATTAAAACGCTTGGTTTCAAATAACCAACGATCAGAATCCACACGCGGAAGAATTAAATTGAGAACGATTTTCTTCCGCGTATTGATTCTGCGAACATTACAATTTTAATATTGTGAAATAATGGAAATTGCGAAACACGGCATACTGACCCACTTTGGTTCGGTCGACGGGTGTGTCAACCGAGCCAAGGCGGAAAAATAGAAAAGATTCCAACGGGAGTCTTGTAATGAAACCCAAACAAAGAAGTCGTTCTTCAGAATCGCGTATCAAGTCGCGACGAAAGAATAGTGTAAATAATAGTGTAAAAGTAGTGTAAGTCCGGTTAAGAAGAACACTGTCACTAAAGATATAAGAGTAATAAAATTACACAAACGGGCGAAATCATAAATAAGTGTATGAAAAGACCAAAGAGTGTCACTATAATATAATATAATATTAATTAGTCAATAATAAAGTTAAGCACGACCAATCCCATTAAAACGTGTAAAGTGAATTGTAACAAAATTGAAAAGAGGTAGTAAATAAAATTATATAAAACCGGACCACAAGGTGTTTAATTTTAAGAGGAACGATAGGCTAAACAAATAAGAATACCTCCCTACAATAACGTACAACAACTGCACCATTTATGTCTAAAATTCTTTTATAATTCTAATTTTACGTAGAAATAAGGAATAAAATAAACAGTATATGTATAGTTCATTAAAAATTAAATCAAATTAAGTTTTATTTATATGTTTATTATACAAGGTGTTTCGCATAAGAGGGCTCAAAAGACTAGGGCGTGTAGGATGGGTCGAGACAAGAAAAAAATCGTATGGGAGGTGGGTCAATTTCCCCGTTTAGGCGGGAGGTGCCATTTTATAAAAATCCGACTTAACATCGAAAAATATATAATTAAAAAAAATTGGTTATATCTATAATAGTTAAATTTCGCTTGCTGGTTTTTAAAGCCAAATATCCGCTTCTTAATACCCTGCTTAAATTAGGTTCCTACGTCAAACAGTTTGTGAGAAAATTAATGCCAAAGTTAAAATTTGGAATAAAAATTCCGTAAAAAAATTTTTCATCGAAATTTTTTTTAAAGTACGGTATTAAGTATAAAAATTTTTCCGACCATAAAATTCTCTAATGAATTCTAGAGAGAATGCTTCAAACCGGAGGGATCAATGTTTTGTAGTTTCCGAGAAAAGTGAACATTTTTTTTTTATTATTTTTTATTAATTTCATGTTATTTATTTTGTTTATGATAAAAATATGAATAAAAAATTGTACCTAAATTAAATTTCAATAAATACGATATTATTTCCAATCACTATGCCAGCTGACTGCTTTGTCATAGCAAATGCGATAAAAGGCGGTGTAAAATGCGTGATTAGAAATGCCCATTGGAGTCGATGTAAATGTAGCATTAAGCTCCAAGCATAAAACGATGTTTAGCCAGTTCCTTGTTTTGTGAAGGAGTTTTTTTACAGAACAACATTGTTTAGTGCTAAAATACTTAGTTCTAAAAGCTTAATGTGATATAAGAGGGAAATCCCAAAAGTAAGGTTTCAAAGATACTCAGTCCTCATATGGTAGGCGTTTGTAATGAAATTATTCGATTTATTCACAGTTACTGTGTAAACACAAAGCAACGATGCGACGTCGCAACAATAACGATTTCTCTCTCTCGAAATCTTCGAATGATTGACATCTGTCGTCATAAATTATTTACATTTTGTTTTCTTGTCAAATTTATTTACATTTTTTGGGGAATTTGAGAAATTTCATCAAAAAGTAGGGCATACTGTTTTCCAAAAAGGGCATTTTTCTATAGGATAATGGAATGGAACACGTCGTTGAGCTCTCTCACGTCGTCGTAAAATGTTCTAATTTTCTGACAACTTCTTCCGATTTTCTCATTTTTTGAAAAACAGTCTGCCCTACTTTTCGATGAAATTCTTCAAATTCCCTAAACAATGTAAATAAATTTGACAAATGAATTGTCAAACAAGAAAATTATCCAAATTATTTTTATTCAAAACAAAATATAAAAATTTATCACGACAGATGTCACTCATTCGAAGATTTTGAGAGAGAGAAATCGTTATCGTTTGCGACGTCGCATCATTGCGTTGTGGTTGGACAGTAATTCGGATTTTGAACGCCAAAGGAGTGAAACCTATTGAAAATCGTCGCTAAATGAAGAAGTGTATGGCCACTCTGGTCGAACCGAAATTTATGATGAGGAAAGAAGCGGTAGATCTCCTCAACGACATGGAGGCGAGCTGGTATGTTAAAGCTTTCAAATTATGCAAACATTATTGAAAATATACAATTTTTCGTATTTCTTTTCCCTTACTTTTGGAATTAGTCTCATACTTATGAAAGGAAATAATTTTTATGAAGAATTTTAAAAGATACTCGTATAAGGATTTTTTATACACACCGATAAAGAAAATACTTGGCTTCCACTAACAAACGATGAAAATAAATTATGTTCCAGTGCACCATCTTTATGTGTCTGGGGCAAGTTTTCGCCATCGATATGAACAATTTTATTGACATCAGCATTCTGCTTGCACCCTAAGATTAAATGAATTTGATTTGTATAGTAATGTAATATATTTTATGCAATTTACGCAATTCATTTAACGGATTTTAATCGTAACTCTGTGATTGCTACATATTTGAAGAAAAATTTATTGCAAATATCGTTCGTGAGCTCCAACATTTTAATGTGAACAAAACGTTTTCGCATTGAATCATAAATCGTTTGGATAGCTATTCCAGTCTTCTTCTCTTGTCTTTTTTCTGGGCTAGATCAAGGTATAATAAAATCTGTGCCAATGACCTGCCTGATTAGACCCAGATCTTCAGAACTAGCTCTCTTACGTTCGAATACCCTGCAACCTGTGGTGCCTACTTGGTAGATTAGCTTTGTTCATATACACGGCCAACTGCGTGGTTTGACCAATTTTTTCGATTCTCCATAGAACAATTAATTCAAATTTAATTACAAATACAAAGATCATGTAGACAATGCAGGGAACCAAAAAACTGCACGGACTCTTATACCACACGCAATCCTAAATAATTGGAAATATTGACAAAAATGTAAAATTAATTGAGTCCTTTTATTGAGTCCTATTATTCGTAACAAAGGTATTACGCCAACGTTTAGAAATAAGACCACGGAGGAATAAATAGACTTGACTCTTGCCAATCCGGCATTACTTAAAGTTTACAACTGGAAAGTATGCACCAAATATTATGTGTGGCCTCAGTCTTGGACCACATAAGACCCAGCAGAAACATCTTAAGATAACCCCAAACTCGATTCTCTTGGTTCAGCTAAATACACCAATACCTTGCTTTGTGTCGTTTCTTCTTGCGTTTTTTCGAAGTTGCGTCGATGCTTAATTAGTACTAATTTTCACTGTGCGTCGTTAGGTTTTCGAGGTTGCGTTGTTTTGGGTTCGAGTCTTTAATTTTTTTCTTGTTTTCTAAGATGGCTTCACTTTTGTTTCTAATTGCGCCATGCCATCAAAACTCGGGGATTCCTCTTCTAACTGAAAATCAACGCAACTTTAATACAGTTTTATTTTCACTTTGTTTTGCTAATTTTAGAGTTCAGTTTCAATTTTGTAAAGTATTGTGCTTTTTGTAACGTTTCAATTAGTGTTTGTGCTTTTTAAAAAAGAGAATAATTAATTTCTATAAATTTTTACGAGTTGTTTCTGATTACAAAAAAGGTAAATATTTTTCTAAATTATTTATTGGCAGATATTTTTGTTTTTTTAATGTTTACTTTGTTTAATTTTCTTTTTAAAAATTAGTATTTTCGTAACCCTGGAACCTATATTCGATCTTTACATGGTTTGCTATAGAAATATTAATTCCGTTTGCGTCGTTTCAATGTGCGTCGTGTTTTTTTGGAACGTAACACCTACGCAAAGTGAGGTATTGGTGTACATAGTTTTCTAACTGCGGTGAGCGATTCCACGGAGTTATTGATATCTTCTTTGCTCGCCTTCAATAATGTGAGAATAATCCATATATTAATATACAGGGTGTTTCGCATAAAAAGGGACAAAAGACTAGCGTGTAGGCTGAGACGAAGCAAGGTAAAATCGTATGGGAAATGGGCAAATTTCCCCCGTTTAGGCGGGCAATTTCTCAAAAGCCCGACTTAAAATCGGAAAAAATATTAAAAAATAACGTTTATACCTACTTAGTTTGAATTAGGTTCCTATGTCAAATAATTTTTAAGAAAATGAATTAATTAATAAGGTATTGCCGTTATTTTTTTAATACATATTTTTATTATTAATATATTTTATTTTTTTATTTTTGTTTCCGATTTTATGCCGGGTTTTTAGAAATTGGTCCCTTCCGCCTAAATGGCCTTCCGGAAATTGCCCCCTCCTCCCTCCCCATTGGATTTTTTTCTTGTCTCGACTCAACCTAGAAGGCTTAGTCGTTTGTCCCCTCTTAAATATGGAAACATCCTGTATATGTGGGCATAGTTTTGGACCGTTTTGGAAACCATCTTATGAAAACATCAAAAAGTCTGAAAAAAGGTATGAAAATTTTCTATGCTCGCAAAGCGCCACTGGAAAGACATTTTTATCGTAAAGATTACAACAATTGTTAAGGAAATGCGTTACCACGGATTGTCTTCATAACTCATTGTCTGTCTTTACATGGAAATCTTTTATTTACATATACATATGTACGTAGATATGTATATTCTATATACATATACATACATATATACGCGACACACATTTTTAAAACTGAATGAATCACGACTCATGATCGGCGCGACCTCCTGAGTTGATGTAGGTCTGTCCTTCCCTGTCCGTTGATTCCTATCACGTTCCTTACGTTATCTGTTCTACAAAGAGTTTAAGATGGAACAAGCTCTAATCGGTATGCACCAGAATACCAAAACATAAGATATATACTTCGATTATTAATATTAAGTGCTCTGCCAAGTATGGGAGTGGTGCGCCGACTTTTAGCATTATACAGGGTGTTTCGCATAAGGGTGTTCAAAAGACTAGGGCGTGTAGGATGGGTCGAGACAAGAAAAAAATCGTACGGGAGGGGGGGTCAATTTCCCCACGTTTAGGCGGGAGGGGACATTTTATAAAAATCCGACTTAACACCGAAAAAAATAATATTAAAAAATAATGGTTAGACCTAGATAACTTTTGCTTGCTGATTTTCAAAGCGAAATATCCTTTTTAAATTAGGTTCCTATGTCAAACAGTTTTTGAGAAATTTAATGACAAAATTAAAATTTGGAAAAAAAATTCCGAAAAAAATTTTTGGTCGCAATTTTTTTTAAAAAGCACGGTATTAAGTATAAAAATTTTTCCGACCATAAAATTCTCCAATCAATTCTAGAGAGAATGCTTCAAACCGAAAGGATTTATGACTTGTAGTTTTTGAGAAAATTGAAAATTACGAAGCATTTTCAACCTTTCAAAGACCAATTTTTGGCTACTTGTGTTTTATTACTGGTGCAAAAATATGGAAAAAGGAAGGAGTTTAGTTCGTAATTTCGACTTTTCTCGGAAACCACAAAATATAGATCCTTCCGGTTTGAAGATTTCTCTCTAGAATTGATTGGAGAATTTTATGGTCGGAAAAATTTTTATACTTAATACCGTGATTTTTAAAAAAAATTGCGACCAAAAATTTTTTTTCGGAATTTTTTTCCAAATTTTAACTTTGTCATTAAATTTCTCAAAAACTGTTTGACATAGGAACCTAATTTAAAAAGGATATTTCGCTTTGAAAATCAGCAAGCAAAAGTTATCAGGTCTAACCATTATTTTTTAATATTATTTTTTTCGGTGTTAAGTCGGATTTTTATAAAATGTCCCCTCCCGCCTAAACGGGGGGAAATTGACCCCCCCCCCTCCTATACAATTTTGTTCTTGTCTCGACCCATCCTACACGCCCTAGTCTTTTGAACACCCTTATGCGAAACACCCTGTATACAATATAACAGATATATAGTATTCATTAAACAGATCGGAGTACTTATGGTAAACATTTTATATTAACAATACACATTCAGATTAAAATGGCCGTGATTCTACGACAACTTTTATATAATAAACCGCTCATAAATGAATGCGTGAATAGACTTGCCCTAACAGACAAACTTAATACACCTAATTCTGTCTTTACACGGCCTTTTTTCACGGGTTTGATTTAACACAGTTTGAAAATAAACAAATTTAAAATTTTTTTAACGACTTTATTCCATTTAGCATGATTCAAAATCTTTTGGGCTTCAATTTTTTTTGGTTAAATTTAATTTTTGCGAAATATGTATGTTAATATCATAAATTAGGGGGAATTCCCTTTTTGTGGATACAGGCAAATTTACTGATCAGAGCAATTGTAAATAGCACAAATTTAGGGGAATTCCTTTTTAGTGCATACAATCAAATTTATTTGTGACAGCAACTAGAATATGTTAATATTTTCTGAACTATTTTTTTTCTTTAATAACTATGCTTATGTAAAAACACATTAAATATGTGATTTAATAAAATAAAGCTGAATAGTTGTTCTTAAAAATTCTTGTTTTTCACTAATTTCAATAGGTTTTAGAGATAAGGAACCAATCACCTATTTTGCATACGAACAATGTCTTTTTTTACACGGTTTTTTATACGGATTTTACTGGAACCAATTACCGAGTAAAAACAGAATTAGGTGTATCTTTATATCTGGTATGTAGTACTCACAATATTGTTTACTCGATCAAAAATGGACGTACCGCAGTCTACTATTACATATGCTCCACAGATCATAACGGTGTAAGGAATTTAAACTTTTCTGATTTTAATACTAAATGGAATGATTTAATTCTTCAGTCGTAGATGAACACCGAAATTCGTTTTTGAGCATAAAGCAAATTGAGATGTGCATACTTGGCAGAGTACTTAATTCTGATACTGGATAATATACGTATCTTATAATTCGCCTCAGTGCCACTCTAGAAAACTCGGGATAACGGACTTTTAATCAGGTAATGTCATTGCAAACGCCTATCGCGCAAGCATTTGCAAGAATTTGTTGACGTCATGCCTTTTGTATTTCCATATCCGGTTACACAGTTTTACAATAGGTTTAGTTCTTTTCTAAAAAGTCACGACTTAAATCAGATATCTTACAAAATGGCAAGTGCTGTTACTGTTGTTATTGTTTTTATGGTTTTTACAAACACATTATATTTTGCAAAAAATTAATGAATGGATAAAGTGGTTAAAATTTTTCTACAAAATTTAATGGTTTTCGGTAAGATGTCATTTCACATAAATAAATGACAATTCGATTACCTTTCCAACGATATCAATAACATAGAGATATATCCTTAAGTTTAGGAGATATATAGTAGGTATGCAATTTTTCACTTTTAAAAGGAACTCCGGAACTAAATTGTGGTTGTTTTTGGGGTAAGTGTAAAAAAAGAACAACACTGGCCCTTTTGTACGTTGCCTAATCTTTTGCACAATCACAAATAGTGCTGTCACGTAAATTTCCCTAACGAGATTTTATTTTCTCAGTGTACGATTAAGATTTAAAATTTTGTTGCATACTAGTAAATAGTAATAGTGACCAAAATATCAGTTTCAAAATTATAGTACCAAGTATACATACTTTTTCGACTTGACTTTTCGCTTTCCTTTGGTCGTCTCCGCCGAGTGTGTATAGTATCACGTCTCATAGAATGCGGTCGATTAACTCCATGAAGTTTAAAATATAAACCGCAGGCGTTGCACACCATTTCTCCAAATAAATTTCTTCTCCAAATTGTTGTTGTTATGGTCCCACAATTTGAACATATAACGTCTTTATGATTACCTAAGCTGTTAGCAGTTTTGGAAATCTAATATTGTAAAAATAAAATTAATTAAATAAGAAGAAAAAGTTAACTCTGAACTGATAAGTTATATTTTTCATTGTTACTATGCATATTACTAAGTCCTTGTGTTTATTACCTTATGACTCTTTATATTTATTTTATACTTTTATTATATACATTCATGAATATGAAATATAGAATGTAAGATGAATATGAAGTACAGAGAGTGAAGAAAATATATGAAATATAGTAGAAGAGTATTACGAGGGTTGCTGCTTAAGTTTTGTGATATGGCAACACAAATGTAAATATGTCAAATTTGACAATATCATCATAAAATTTAACATTTTTAATGATGAACTGACTCAGCATGCATTGTCATACGTTGCTATTTGTGTTTACAGATACTTAAAACATTAAAAGAATGAAGTTAAATAGTAAACACATTTATTTATTTTTTATTTATTTATATTACAATACAATTAATGCACACTAAGAATGAAATCGTTTGTAGTGCCTCAGCGTACAAACTTAATGGCAACAAATGATTGTACTTAAACTAACAAACAATAAATAAAAATAATAAATAAACAAACATAACAATAATAAATAATAAATACTCGTAAACTAAGGACATTAAAACCATGACAAATGTGACAAACTTAATAACAATAAAAATTAAAATTAAAATTGAAAACACAAGTAGAAGTAGAAGTAGAAGTAGAAGTATAAGTATAAGCAGAAGTATATGAATATAAGAAATACAGCGGAAATTAGAACATAAGAGAAAGATATAAAAGAGAAAGTAGATTTTTATACTCTGGTTAAGAAGTAGTAAGATAGGCAACAACAGCATGCTTGGAGCGACCTCGTGAAGAAATCATCTTAATATGCGAGGGAAGTGAATTCCAAAGTCTGATGGTGTGAACGAAGAAGAATCTGCTACTGTTGAGGAAAGTGTGTCTAGGGACTATAAGATTCAAACCTCTAGATGATCGAAAAAAAAACAAGTTTTACATATAAATATGGAGGATTGCGGGTATATATTAGCTTATGTAAAACATGATGGTAAGGATGCGAAGGTGTGTACATAAGCCACATCCCAAAACACCTTCACTAAAGAACGAAACATGATCGAAGCGACGAATTGCATATACATACTTAGCACAAGCGTTGAATGCCACAAGAAGCTTATGCTGAGACTGTGAGTCAAGTTGACTATAAACTACAGCAAAATAGTTGATATGTGGCATAATCAGTTGCTTAACAAGGCGGCATCGCGTCACACATGGCGTATAATACACAGAGCTACGCAAGCACCTAAGTATCCCATAAATTATACCTACGGCGCAATTGACATGGTCAACACATGTAAATTGTGAATTAAGTATAATGCCGAAATTCTTAGCCCTGCTGACCAAACTCAATTGCGAAGAACCCATAAACAAAGGCGGAACATCACTAAAGTCGCTATACTTTCTTAGGATAGGCAAAACTTTCGTCTTAGAAGGATTAATGCATAAATTATTGGCAGCTGCCCATCTGTTGATTGAAGATAAGTCACAATTCAGTCTATAGCACAAATCCTCCAAGAGATTTAGAGGCCTCGATAAATAAACTTGAATATCATCGGCATAAGCATGTAGTGATGAATACTCACACACAGAGAACACATCATTAATGAAAATGGAAAACAGTAAAGAACCCAGGACTGACCCCTGAGGGACTCCTCTAGTGACTAGCTGAGGGGAAGACATTTTGTTTCCAATTTTTACACGCTGGATCCTGCCATCAAGATAGCTCACCAATAATCTAACTGCGCTAGTACTAAAGTTTAAAAATTTAGTAAGCTTGGTGCAGAGCAAATTGTGATCCACAGTATCAAACGCCTTCGATAAGTCAATAAAACAGAGTAAAGTTAAGAAATTTTGGTCATAAAAAGCCGTAATGTCATCGGTAATTTTTAATACCGCTGACGTACAGTTAAGCAGTGATTGATAACTTTCAACTTTGCCAATAATTCTTAGCTTCTTAATATTTTTCCATAATTGCTTGGGGATTAAGGTATGGTTAAGCTTAGAGCTGAAGTACCGCTTCTTCGCGTTCCATAATAGTAAAGTAGCTGCATTGCGAGCTCGGCGAAACTCCTCCCACGCCTCAGCCGTTCTACTTTTCTTCCATTTAGAATGCAGTTTCTTCCTTTTCTTTAAAGCGGTCAGAACATGAGAAGTAAACCATGGACAGCCACTGTTTAATGCTCTCACAGAGCGCAATGGAACATGATTATGGAAAGCAGAGATTAATTTAGATAAAAAATCACAGAGCTTATCATCAGCAGATTCAAAGAACCAAATGTCATTCCAAGATAAATAGAAGATTTAGAAATGTCCGATGAAGACGGTAGATCACATCCTTTCCAAGGGATGTTGGCAGTTGGATTAGACAATCAGGAGGAGAGTGATGCTGCAGAACAGTCACTAACTTCACTGCCACATTTTAAAGCGACCGTGAGCGCAATGCAAGAGAGAGTAACTCAAAATGACAACCGCATGAAAAAGTAGTATCAACTTCAGCAGTTGGAAGAAAGATACCAATTAAGAGAAGCCTACTTGCGTGAGAAGTATAAAATACTTAATGAGGAGAAAGAAGATGTCGAAATCGATGCCACTGGACAGGAACAACAAGTCGAAGACACCACAGCAACAGGTTTTTCTCAAGGTAGGTTACTCTTAGGGCAGACACTTTCTCACCAGACTTTTGACAAAAATAGTAACGCGACCGCTAGAACCCAAGGTCGTATTTCTTTTAATGCGCCTGGCCAACAAAGCACTCAGCTACGTGCTACCAATTTAGGTACACTTCGAAGCGACAACCCTATACTGACACAACTCCAACTGTCAGCAAGGCAATCAGTGCCAAAAGACCTGCCACTGTTCAGCGGCGATCCTAAAGAATGGCATGTTTTTCTATGTGCCGTTGAATATAGCACACAAATGGCAGACTACTCAAATTGAAATTATACTCCAAAGGTGTCTACGCGGTAAAACTACGGATATCGTAAGAGATTGCCTTACATTTCCTGATATGGTACCAGATATTATCAATACATTGAAAATGTACTTCAGTCGTCCTGAATATATTCTAAACAATTTAGTGGAGAAAGCGAAAGGATGTCAATTCCCAGAGGTAAACTCGAATCTCTGGTTGACTTTGCATTTGCAGTAAGAAATATATGTGCAACTATTCGTGCCAGCCAGCTAGTAGAACATTTGAATAATCCAATCCTTTTAGAGAAACTGATAAGCAAACTGGGTTCTAATCTGATACTCACTGGGCACTACACACAAAAAATATATCTAATTCAAATTTGCAAGATTTTTCAAAAGGGCTATATAACATTGCCGAGGCAGCAAGCCGCGTAACAATACCTACTTACTCCATGGGTGACTAGAAAAAGACGACAATGGAAGTCCGATTAAATACTCATTCTATAGAAAACGCAGCCGAAAAGAAGGAAAAAATTTTATATGTGTCGTGATACTCACAGAGTTATAGATTGTCAACAATTTAAAAATCTCACCATTTCAGATAGATGGAATCTTGTCAAAGATAAAAGGCTGTGCCGCCAATGCCTAGGTAAACATCAACACCTATGTTGGTACAATACAAAATGTGGAGTAAACGGGTGTCCTATCAAACATCATACACTTCTTCATAATTCCAGCGTAGTGCATGGCATTGCAAATAATCATAGAGTATCATCCGCGAACGAAAATATTTATTTTCGAATTTTGCCCATTACAGGTCATGGTCCAATAAAAATCCGTGTCTACGTATTCATGGACGACGGTTCGATTCTGAAATTAATTGAAGAAGCGTTGGTGAATGTTATAGGAGGAATTGGAGTGCCCAAACTTTGTATCCAATGAACTGGCGACCCTACCAGATATAAAGAATATTCAAAACTTAAAAATATCAGCAGCTTCAGAAGACTACCAGTTTTTGCTATGCAAGCTGTACATACAGTAAAGAATCTCGGCTAAGGGTCCAGTCGTTGGCAGCAGACAAAATAAAACAACAATTTGCTTATCTTCGTGATATACCGCTGCCATGTTATACGAATGCAAACCCACAACTCATTATTGGAGTAAATAATCCAAATCTTCTTGCATCGTCAAAGATTCGCGAGGGTGCTTGGAATGAGCCACAACAAAAACTAGAATAGGCTGGACAATTTTTGGCGGAAACGCAACTACAGCCACCAGTGAAACTCTTAACCTACATACATAGGTGCAACTGTAAGAACGACAAGGCAATGTAGGACATGTTAAAAAATTATCTACTTGATGAATATATGCGTATGTCGGTCCTTGATCTATTCTAACATCGAGATCATCGAGCAAGAGAAATCCTCGACAGCACGTGTGAGTTGTTAGAAAATCGATTCTATATGGGATTACTCAATGTGAAAGAAGATGAGCTATAATTGCCTAAAGGTTCCAACAGCAATTACTCGCTTGCGCTGTCTCAAAAGAAAAATGAGAAAAGACCATCAATTGAACCAGGATTTGAATGATCACATCTATATGCTACTGAATAAAGGTTAACCAACTCAGCTGCCAGATGAATCATTACAACACGATGGTGGAAGAATATGGTACTTGCCGATATTTATTGTACGTAATCCATTGACGCCGGATAAAGTGTGCCTAGTTTGAGACGCTGCTACAAACAGTGAAAAAAATTTTCTAAATGACTTTTTATTGAAAGGAACTAATCTTTTAACTTCCCTTCTTCTTCTCAATTCTTTCAATTTTAGAATGGATGCCGTTTATGCAGATATCGCGGAGATGTTCCATCGAATTCTTCTAAAAGAATCAGACAGAGATGCACATAGATTCCTTTGGTGGAACGCAGATGAAAACAAGATAATAGCATTGAAACTAAATGTATTAAGCTTCAGTGCAGCGTGCTCACCTTGTATCGCTCACTATGTACGTAATAAAAATGCTACACTACACGCAGGGAATGAAACTAGAGCGTTACACGCAAGGCATAAGTGGAGGCATAAGTGTCTCTATCTACCGGCTATATCGAAAGGAGCTGTGCCGCGCTATTACTCAATTTCGTGCTGTTACACACTTTCCTGAACGCAAGCGAAGATGCTTATGCTGTAGTTTCTTACTTTCGTGTTTTGAACAAAGGAAAAATAAGGGTGAATATTGTTGCAGCAAAGTCGAAGGTATTACAAGCAGGAAGGAATTACAAGCAGCTGTATTAGGAGTGCGACTGATGAATTTCGTTAAAAACAATCATGAACTCGTTTGACAAAAGAATTATATGGACGGACTCCAAGACAGTCCTCAGTCCTAGATGCGAGACCCACTACGGTTCCAACAGTTTATAATGTTTCACAATGTTGCTGAGATACAGGCGGGCACTGAGAGAAAGGAGTGTATGTGGGTATCCAGTAAAGTTAATGTCGCTGATATCGCAACTAAAATGAGAAAGAATTCCGGATCCAGAAAAATCGGGTCCATAGAAAACCAGTGGTTCAATGGACCCGATTTCCTCTATAATAGCGAAAACGAAGGGTCGTGCGATACCTGTTGAAGTTCGTAATGCAGGTGATTCCAACCTAAGCCATCTAGATCAACGAGCGCCAATCCAACCCGATTCGGTTTCTGATGTCGTTGCATTTTTACATGTTATTAGTTTTCTTATGTGCGGTATTGCAGTCGCAGCAGAGGGTCAATGCTTGCAGCCGACGCGGAAAAATTGACACCACAAGAATTCGCGACGCAGCGCAAGCAGCGACTGCGAAATAAGCGAAGCGAATGAAAGTGCTGCACATGGGCAAAATGATGACACGTGAAAATGTCGTGTCCAACCACACTCAACCCATTTACCAAAAGGGATCAGAAGTATGCACCTGTGAAATGAGCCTATTCAACAATCAAACTAAGCGGCTTTGCAAATTCGCACGCGCAAGACAAGAAGTATGGATAAAAACGAGATCGAAAAATCAATGGATGTTCGCTCTCAAAGATGATACCCAACTGACCGTCATCTGCGGCGAGGAAGTGTCACAGCAATCACTGAAAGGATCAGGATTACTAACTATCAATCCCGGATGCATTCTCAAAACAGAAGTGTCAATGTTACTCGGAAGCCGATATATTGCCACTAAAACTAGTGGCTCATATACAAGTTTTGGCGCTATAGCAGAAATAGCTAAACCTAGTCAGTCTATTCTCGAAGACAACCATGAGGATCATTATTGGACACAAGTAATCAAGTTAGAGACATTACACGGACTGCTTAACACATCAGAGCTGATTTTACCCAGGCAGTTACAAACCAACAGCGACCACAACCGGTTAATTGGATATCTAGCATTAACGTTAGTCCTTGTCCTCGGTCTTGTTGTTTGCCTAAACCGAAGTGTTGGAACGGTTACTAGTTGGAAGGTAGCTCGATGTCCAAAACCACCTAAAGACCACCAGCCAGTGCCTCACCAACGAAATAATCAGCAGCCAGGAAATGAAGAGACTTTCGTAACCCCCGTCATCTAATTGCCCTACAGTCAATGGAGGGCAGGATGTTCAAGATCGTAATGCCAGTGATCCCAACCTAAGCCATCTAGATCAACGGCCGACAATTCAATGGATTATTATTTCACAATGCCAGTGACCCCAACCTAAGTCATCTAGATCAACGACCGCCAATCCAACTATTCGGGTTCTGATGTCGTTGCATTTTTACATGTTATTAATTTTGTCATGTCATGACTGTGCTGCACATGGGCAAAATGATGACATGTGAAAATGTCGTGTCCAACCACGATCCAAAATATTATAAAAGCTTGAATAATAACTATCAAATAAACACCAGTCTCAATTTTACAATCAATAAACTCTGTGTTTTCTTTGTGATAATATTATTTCTCAAGTTGTAGTTTTAAGTGCTGCATTTTGAGCAACATTTTAATTAGTTAACATTCAATAAACTCAGTGTTTTCTTTGTGATATATTTTTATTTATTTTATTTTATTTATTTACATCTACTGGGTGGCCCTTACAGATTACTTAAGAACTAAATATACAATTAATGTGTATCAAAATATTTTAACAAATCATTCTTAAATTTATATCTTTTTGAACTGAAATCTAAGGCATTAGATACCATGTTGCAAACAGACAAGCATTTTGAGATGGGTTCATATTTCCCAAGATTTGTTCTATGGAATTTAGCAATAAAAGGATCCCTACACCTAAGTGTTCTCATAGGGACATAAAAATCTATATTTTCTAATAGACCTGGAGCATCAATTTTGCTATCAATAATATCTTTAATGAAGAGTACCTCCAGGGTCTTTCTTCTTTGGGCTAAACTATGTAGCCCTAACAAGCGACAACGCTCAACATAACCTGGCATGTTTTCAGGGCCGTAAAATCGTCTCAATGCAAATCTGGTAAAACGCTTCTGTATTTTTTCTAATCTCGCAGTATGGCAATCATAGGAAGGATTCCAAATGATACAACCAAATTCAAGAAGAGATCTTACCAAGCTCACAAAAAGAGTTTTTAATGTAAATATATCCGAAAATTCTGTGGAATTTCTCTTTAGGAAACCAAGAAGTGAGTTGGACTTAGAAATTACGTAATCATAATGCAAAGTAAAAGAAAATCTACAGTCGAATAAAACTCCTAAATCTTTGATCGAGGAAACTTTCTGAAAGAGATTTATTCCATCATAGGAGTAGTCATACCGAATTGCTAATTGCTTACGAGTATAAGTTAGCGTATTGCATTTTGAAATATTCAAACACAATTTGTTTGCGGTGCTCCAAGCAATTAGCGAGTTTATGTCATCCTGAAACAGTGTACAACTACAAAGGTCTTTAACGGTCATGAATAATTTTACGTCATCAGCGTACATCAGGCAATTACAAGTTTTGAAAATCCCAGGTAAGTCATTAATAAATAGTATGAACAAAATAGGTCCTAAATGGCTTCCTTGAGGTACCCCAGATTTTACCTCAATAGGGGAAGAAAAATGCCCATCAGTTCTTACAATTAGTTTTCTTCTTAATAAATAAGACTCTATCCATTTCAGAAATATTGAGTGAAATCCAATTTCATTTAATTTATGCAATAAAATGGAGTGACTAACTCTGTCAAAGGCTTTGGCAAAATCCGTATAAAGTACGTCAACTTGCAAACCATTATCCATTGCATTTATACAAAAATTACTAAAAATAGCTAAGTTTGAGCTAATGGATCTTCCTGCGAAAAAACCATGCTGTTGTTCAGATATATAATGTTTAATTTCAAAAGTTATTGACAATACTATCTAACATTTTTGGTATAATGGACATCTTTACAATTGGTCTATAATTCTGTATAAAATTTATTTTACCAGACTTATGGATAGGTGTTACGTAACAAATTTTCCAAACATCAAGGACAGTGCCAGTAGCCAGAGATTTGTTGTAAATTAACGTAAGCGCAGTACAAAGCGACTGCGCACAATTCTTCAAAAGCACCGGTGGGAGCAAATCGAATCCAGCACCCTTATTAGGGTCTAATTTTGAGAGAGCTTGCATAGTTTCCTCTTCGGATATTACCATAAAACCGATATCTAAATGTTGGACCAGCTGGTCGGAATAATCGAAATTTATGCTGGGATCATCTTCCACGAAAACCGAAGAGAAATACGTTGCAAATAAGGCGCAAATATCTTGAGGATTATCAGCACACAAGTTCTGGTATTCCATTGATTTTGGTAAATTTGAATATTTACGTTTCGAATTATAAAAAGTCCAGAAAGCTCTTGGACTAGTTTTTATATTATTTTCAATTTGTGAGATATATTTTTTATAAAGAAAGTTTGATAGAAAATCAAATTCTTTCCTTCGTTGAATAAATTTCTCTTTATCCGCCTGCAGATTAGATTTTAAGAAAAGTTTGTGAGACTTATTCCTCAGATTCTTATAATGACAAAGTCGCTTGTTGTACCACGGTAAACGAGTCCGCGATCTCGAAACTCGCTTAGGTACGAATAGATCAAAGGCCTCATCCAGGATCGCTTTGAAAGTAAAATACATATTCTGTAGGTCCAATGTTTTCAGAGTTGACACCCAGTTAATACTGTTAAAATATGAATTAAGGAACGCGTAATTTGCCTTACTAAAATTAAAAAGAATCTCCGATGGTTTCTCAGTTGGATATGAAAAATCATAAAAACTGAACTTAAGAATAATAGCCACATGGTGTATAGAATCTTTAGTCAAGGGAATGTAACACCTAGTTAAATAATAATTTAGGTCATTATTAAGGAATATAAGATCCAATATCCTATTTAGGTCATTTACAATATGATTAACTTGAGAGAGATTAAGAGCGTACATTGCATCACAAAAATGCTTCTCAATTGCAAGGTTCAAGTTAAATGGGAGAAGCGTTTTATCATCTGGACAATAGTTCCAAGCAATATTCCCAAGATTAAAGTCTCCCAAAACACAAGGAGTCTGTTTGCAACCTGAATTAGAAATAATGTGATTAATATTAAATATATGATTTTCAAATAAGTATAGTGGACTATTTGGGGGCAAATAGCTTAAAATGAATACAATTTCGTTCTTACAAATTCTTACAAATATAGTTAATTCTCAAGATGTAGTTTCAAGTGCTGCAGTTTGATCAACATATTAACTATTCAACAGACATTGGTGATCAATAAAACAGACAACTAGGCAGACAATTAGACAGACAACAGGAGATGCGATCTTCGCGATAGTAACTAATTACAAGAAGGATTCCATCAGCAGGAAGCAGACTTCGAACTACTATGAAGAACGAATCAATCGACTGAATCAAGCAATAAATCAATTCCAAACGACGAACTCCGACATATGAGGATTACCAGAGCTACCACTTGACCACAGTTATTTTACCCAGGACTATTATGCAGACGTCATGGCTGTGGCAACCACATACAAGAGCGAGTTTGAATCTGCTCTCGTAGCTCTACGACCAAAGATGGCACAGGAGGCAGCAGAGCCCAATCCTACTGGTTCAACAATATTCAGAAAAACTGAAGAAGATGAAAAAGGAGGAAAAGGATTGTCTCTTAATGACATACTACACACCGGCCCTATAATACAAGACGATTTGTTTAGTATATTACTGTGATTCCGACTACAACGATTTGTTTTCACAACGGACATCAAGAAAATGTATCGACAGATTTTCGTCCATCCAGAAGATAGAAGATATCAAATGATCCTCTGTAGAAAGGATCCAAACGAGCCAATTGAATATTATGAACTGAATACTGTGACATGGAATGAGGCCGGCACCATACTTAGCAATCAGATGCCTTCAACAATTAACAAAGGAAAATAATACTCCATACCCCCTTGGGTGTGAAACACTCAGAAATAACTTTTATGCTAATGATGGTCTTGGCGGATCAGACAGCCTGCTGCTATTAGTACTGCTATTGAAACACAACAACTCATACACATCTTAGAATCAGCAGGATTCGCGTTACATAAGTGCAGCGCAAATCAAGCCCAGCTCCTTCAAAACATTCCAGAATCAGCGGCGTAGCTAGGGTGGGTCGGTGGGGCGGTCCGCCCCGGGCGGCACAATTTCTGGGGCGGTATTTTTGGAAATCAAGTACTGACTTATTGAAATCTAGAAATTTTTGGGGCGGCAAGTTGATTAACCGTCCCGGGCATCATGAGTCCTAGCTACGGCACTGTCCAGAATGCAATTTAGAAAAGAATCTTGATCTCTCTGGTGAGAATAAGGATACTATTAACACTCTGGGATTAACATGGTTACCAAAGGAGGACAAAATCTGCATTAACGTCAATCTGTGTTCTCACAAGCGAATAACTAAGCGAAGCGTGAGTTCAGATCTAGCGATATTCTTCGATCCTCTTGGCCTCTTATCACCAATCGTTGTGATCCAAAATATTCATTTAAGAACTTTGGCAGATGAAATTATCATTGGACGAGGCGTTATCCGTCGAGCACCATACGAGGTGGACATCATTCCGCGAGGAGTTGCGTCATATCAGAGACTTTAAATTTTCTCGTCGGAGCGGCAATATACATTCGTTCGATCGGTCCAGATGGCAGAATTATAATAAGACTTTTATGCGCAAAGTCTAGTGTCCCCTCTCAAACATCAGACAATAGCAAGACTAGAACTGTGTAAAACTGTGGAAAATTCTCCCCTAATATACACAATTAACCACAGAAACTCATTTACGACGCTCCAACGGATTATTGGATAAGTAATTCGGTTCGCGAAGCGCCTCAAAGGAACTCATAGGTCAATTCAACTTCAACTCAAACCAAGTGAATTAGACGAGTCCATGATGTTTATAATACGAACAAGACAACGATTGGATTTCTGTAATGAAATACGATCATTAACAAAGGGTGAACAAATCCAAAAATCAAGTTCTATGGTATCTCTGAATCCATTCCTAGACGACAGAGAAATTATTCGAGTAGGCGGGCGCTTAACAGCTTCAACTCTAAGTTACGATGCAAAGCACCCAATGCTGCTGCCATATAACGACCCAATTGTTAAACTCTTAATACACAAGGTCCACGTTGCTCATCTTCATTGCGGACCCCAATTACTGCTTGCACACATCAGGCAAAGGTTTTGGTAAATCAAAGGAAAATTAATGGCTAGGTCAATTGTTCAACACTGCGTAACATGTAGCCGAACTAAGCCTAAGCTGTTCAATCAAATTATGGGAAACTTGCCTCCAGAAAGAACGACTCCAGCGCGACCATTCATCAACAGCGGTGTTGACTACTGCGGTCCCTTTGAAGTGCATTACAAAATTCGTAGAAAGCGGTCTCATAAGGCATACATCGCCATATTTTGTTGTTTCGCCACGAAGGCCGTCCATATGGAAGTAGTATCGGATTTCACCACTGCAGCATTTATTGGAGCTTGGAAGTAGTATCGGATTTCACCACTGCAGCATTTATTGGAGCTTTAAAACGGTTCATCAGAATACGAGGACATTTGTCGATCTATCTATCTATGTGGATCATTCTATCGATCTACAAATTGATGACAATTCAGGCCGCCGTTTCAGAAGTCAGTCGAGTCACTCTTCCACTACGAGGTGCAGAGTATTTCAATCTGTTTCGGTTGATACCAATTCCAACATTTGTCAACAACACTATGATCGCCATAGTCTACACCTATACTGGCAATAAGTCTTCACCGAGATAAATACTTCCCAACAGATGCAGAAATTTTAAATCAATGTCAAGTAGTCGCTGAGCAATCATATTTATGTCCGAACACTCAACCCATTTACCAAAAGGGATCAGAAGTATGCACCTGTGAAATGAGCCTATTCAACAATCAAACTAAGCGGCTTTGCGAATTCGCACGCGCAAGACAAGAAGTATGGATAAAAACGAGATCGAAAAATCAATGGATGTTCGCTCTCAAAGATGATACCCAACTGACCGTCATCTGCGGCGAGGAAGTGTCACAGCAATCACTGAAAGGATCAGGACTACTAACTATCAATCCCGGATGCATTCTCAAAACAGAAGTGTCAATGTTACTCGGAAGCCGATCTATTGCCACTAAAACTAGTGGCTCATATACAAGTTTTGGCGCTATAGCAGAAATAGCTAAACCTAGTCAGTCTATTCTCGAAGACAACCATGAGGATCATTATTGGACACAAGTAATCAAGTTAGAGACATTACACGGACTGCTTAACACATCAGAGCTGATTTTACCCAGGCAGTTACAAACCAACAGCGACCACAACCGGTTAATTGGATATCTAGCATTAACGTTAGTCCTTGTCCTCGGTCTTGTTGTTTGCCTAAACCGAAGTGTTGGAACGGTTACTAGTTGGAAGGTAGCTCGATGTCCAAAACCACCTAAAGACCACCAGCCAGTGCCTCACCAACGAAATAATCAGCAGCCAGGAAATGAAGAGACATTCGTAACCACCGTCATCTAATTGCCCTACAGTCAATGGAGGGCAGGATGTTCAAGATCGTAATGCCAGTGATCCCAACCTAAGCCATCTAGATCAACGGCCGACCATTCAATGGATTCGCACACTAAGACTTAATCTTTTATAGTGCCTCTATGAAATATGACATATGTACATTTATCAATTATATTAAATTAAGTACATTGAATGAAAAGTAAAAGATCGAAGAAATAGTCAAGAAGGAACCAAGAATAAAAGAAGGAGACCAAAAACATATTACAAATAGAAGAGAATAAGAAAAATATGCTAAGAAGAGTATTAAGGTGAGCACTCAATTAAACACCTGAGAAATGTGCAACAGCATGTCTAAAACGGCCACTCCGCACAATCCGTCTCAAGGTCAACAGTAATGAGTTCCAAAGTCTGATGGTGCTAATGAAGAAAAATCGACGGCTGTTGAGGTATTTGTATCTCGGAACAATGAAATTTATAGCTCTTGCAGATCGGAATTCCATAAGTTTATCATACAGGTAACGAGGGTTTTGGGTGTAAATAAGTCTGTGTAGAAACTTAATGTTCAAAATATTTAAGTATTTATATATAGCCAATCCACAACCTAGGATACCTTTACTTACTGCAGAAATAGGGTCTGTACGACTGACTACATAAACATACCTGGCAGCACAGTTAAAGGCCACAATACTTACACCACAAGTTAAAGGCCGCAATTACTTACTTACTCCCACTTACGCTGGGAGTGAGAGTCAAGATGACAATAAACAACACAAAAGAATGTTATGTATGGCATAACCAATTGCACTAGCCTACAAATGAACACTTTTTTTTTGTAACGGGCTGTTTGACAACATATTCTAAAGGATTTTGGTCCGCTGATTCCAAAAATGATAAAATAAAAAAAATGAAACGAGCCGTTTTCGAGATAATCGGTTTTTAAATTTTTGGCCACTTTACGTTAAGGTCCATCCACTTGAAGAGCCACTACAACTGACATATGTAACCGAATCGATTACAATTAAGATTAAATTAAAGAGGAAGGATGCACGCATATTTTTTGCTAACATTGTTTTAAAATCCGAAAGATAGTTTAAAAGCTTTCGCTGAAATCGTAACTTCAAAAGAGGAATTTTTTAAGAAAAAAGGCAAAAAACTGCTATGTATATATCTGTATGTAAAAATATGTTCCCGAAACTTTTTTACCCTTTTTATTTTTTATATCGATAGATTGGAATTTTAAGCCTAATATCAAAAAAATCTGCACAGAAATGGTTTCTTGGTGCGCGTTTAAGTAAATTCAGTGCTTTTCGCAAAACAATACTAAATTTTTAAAAAAAAGATAAATAAATACATTTTAAATTAAAAATGATTTTTATTTGTGCCTCTTCGCTTATATAAGTGGGTTGGTGTTTCCCTAGTCATTTCCTAGAAACCCATTAAAATCGGCTTTACCTGGATCCTATTCCCGATGCATGTGAGTTTGTACTTGAGTACTTGCATTTGTTTATTAACAAAGTTTTTTTTGGACTTTCCGCGATTATCATTTCCTAGAAACCCATTAAAATCGGTTTTACCTGGATCCTATTCCCGATGCATCCTTTTACCGCTATTAGTTCAGATGCAGGTACTTCCACCTTACGTTTTTTTACTTTTTCGCAGTTTTTTCTTTTTTGCATCAGTCGAAGTTTTACTTTGAAGAGTCGTGTTGTGTTTTTCAAACTTATATTTTTTAAGCAAAATGCCGAATTTCTTATGCAATCAAGATCCGAACAAGTTTTGCTAAGTTTGCGGCCTATATAAACCGAAAAATAGGCAAAATAAAATTGCAGATGTTTTAAAATTGGCATATTTATACTATTTTGGATTTCCTGTAAAGAACCAAGATAAAGTTTGGGTGCCTCATGTATTTTGTAGTTCTTGCAAAACAAACCTTCACAATTGGCTTGCTGGAGGCAAAAGACATCTTACATTTGGAAAGCCAATGGTGTGGAGGGAGCCCATAAATCTCGAAACTGATTGCTATATTTGTTTAACTAAATGTAATAGGATTGCTAGGACTAAAAATGTTCGCATAAGCTATGCTGATGTTGCAACAGTAACGAAGCCAATAGCACATTCAGCAAATTTATATTAAAAGGAGATCGAATGTCTTTGAAGATACACTTCTTGAACTCTCATCTAGACTTCTTGCCGGAAAATTTGGGTGCTGTAAGCGACGAGCATGGGGAAAGATTCCACCAGCAAATGATGGCAATTGAAAAGCGCTATGAAGGATCCTGGGGTGCAACTATGATGGCAGACTATTGCTGGAGTTTGACTAGGGAAACACCAACCCACTTATATAAGCGAAGAAGCACAAATAAAAATCATTTTTAATTTAAAATGTATTTATTTATCTTTTTTTTCAAAATTTAGTATTTTTTGCGAAAAGCACTGAATTTACTTAAACGCGCACCAAGAAACCATTTCTGTGCAGATTTTTTTGATATTAGGCTTAAAATTCCAATCTATCGATATAAAAAATAAAAAGGGTAAAAAAGTTTCGGGAACATATTTTTACATACAGATATATAGCAGTTTTTTGCCTTTTTTCTTAAAAAATTCCTCTTTTGAAGTTACGATTTCAGCGAAAGCTTTTAAACTATCTTTCGGATTTTAAAACAATGTTAGCAAAAAATATGCGTGCATCCTTCCTCTTTAATTTAATCTTAATTGTAATCGAATCGGTTACATATGTCATTTGTAGTGGCTCTTCAAGTGGATGGACCTTAACGTAAAGTGGCCAAAAATTTAAAAACCGATTATCTCGAAAACGGCTCGTTTCATTTTTTTTATTTTATCATTTTTGGAATCAGCGGACCAAAATCCTTTAGAATATGCTGTCAAACAGTCCGTTACAAAATGGCTGTCGGCCAGTGTTGTTACACCAGTGTGCGTCTGGTCTCTAGAGGAGTATAGATCGCAGAGGTACGCAGGCACCTCAGTATGCCATAAATTTTACCAACTGAACTATTCACATGGTCAATACAAATTAAATTGGAATTCAGTACAAATCCAAGGTTTTTAACCTTATTTACGAAATTTAGCTTAGTGGATCCAATGAACAAAGGAGGGACTTCATCAAGTTAAGTATTCTTCCTCATAATGGTCAAAATTTTAGTCTTGGAGGGATTGATGCGTAGTAAATTGGCAGAGGCCCAATCACTCAGTGAAGATAAGTCAGAGTTCTGTCTGAAGCACAGGTCTTCAATGAGATTTAAGGGCCTAGACAAGTAGACTTGGATGTGGTCAGCATAAGCATTAGACCGGTCCTTATTTATATGGACAAATTTATTTTCTCGAATATATGTTACGGCAAGCGCTAAAAATATTCGTTTTAGTCCCACAAAGCATAAAAAAAAATTTGACAACGATTGGATAATTTTTAGCCGTGCCCCAAGCACCTTTTTGTTTTTATTATGAGAAATAAGGCAAAAAAAAATATATTTTTTTATTTTATTTGCATTTATTTGAAAAGTAAGAATAAACTGAAATATTTTAATTAATTACATACTCATAGTAACATTAATATTATTTTAATTTAATAGTGAAGTCTTTTTAAAAGTGGGATAATTCATGTTATATTCTTTAACCACTTGAAAAAGGAATTGTTTCTCCTCTTCATTGTGGGTTAATTTATTATTATAATCTGTAATGAATTTGGCGCCTCTTTCAGCTGCATCATTTACTACAGATAAGTTTTTACAAATTTGTGATCCCTGAGCGTAGTCAAATCTTTCATTCCAATCCGACGGATCGACTTGCAAAAATTCTTTTGAAATTTCTAAGCGATCAAAGAACGCGTGTGTATTGGAATTTACAAAATCGCTTAAATCTTTTTGCGCAAATGTGTCGATATTTGTTGGATTGGTTATTATTCGCTTGCATTTTTCTGTATTTGCTTTAACATTAATTGCCTGAACCATTTTTTTTTTAATTGCAACACTTACATTAGGATCGAAGAATGAAAGACCGACTGCTTCTTCCGACAAATACCACAAATGATTGCTTTTTTTTTGTAGCAAAGCAAGAGCTATATCCCTTTCAGGATAAGCTATAATATTTTTAATTAAATTTAGGTCTTGATTTGGTGCTTCAATTGCTTTAGTGCATCCAAACCAGGCTTTTACATAAATACGAACTATAAACAGACAGACACTACGTATACCGTTTAGCTCTTGTTTGGTCATATTGAATTCATTACGAAACAAATACATTTTAAGTGCATAAAATTGATTTTGACATCCATCGAGCATGAGAAGTTGCACCAGGTATACGAAAGGTGTTAAAATTCGGCACCGTACCACCAAGAAAACTGACAACTAATTGTAATAATTCTTTGTAGTCGCGTCTGCTATGAGCTTGTTTTAAGTTATCTAGGCAGTAATTTAAAATTGTTCCATGTTCTTCAGCTGTCAATACTGTAATAATGTGTTCATCTTCTAAACAACTCTTATAATTTAATTTGTCAATATTATTCCAGTATTTGCTAAAGCGATTAAAAATTAGCACTTCTGGACCGGCTGTAGTAGCCACTCTAATTTCAAACACTTTACGGATCAACAACTCGTAAATATGGTGTCTGCAGGGAAAATATAATAAATCGCGACCTAGTTTTCCTTCAAGCAGAGCAGCAGCACCGTTTTGTGCTCCTGTATTATGAGCAGTTGTGTCGAAGCAGATAATTTCAACTCGATCAAGCATTTCATATTCTTTTATTGAATTAAACACGGCATCTGATATTTATTTTCCACTCGAAGATTTTAACTTTGGAATGCCAAGTAGTTTATCGATACCTTGAGATGAGACTATGATTGGCAAGCGATCAACTTTTTCCCTGCCACTAATTTCTGCGGGGGCACGGCTAAAAATTGTCCAATCAAGCTCAAATTTTTTTTGTGTATTTTTAGGATCAAATAAAATGGTTTTAGCGCTTCCCGTCATTCGAATTCGAAAAAAAGAAATAAGGACCGGTCTAATAAGCATGTATGGAGGCATACTCACAGGCTGAGAAGATATCATTAATAAAGATAGAAAACAATAATGGCCCCAAAACTGACCACTGGGGGATTCCCATATTGACCACTTTAAAAGAAGAGCATTTACTTCCGATTTTCACACACTGGATACCAAGTGTGTGTCCCTACCCCCACCCTACCACCAAGATAACTTTCCAGCAGCTTGACTGCACTACTACTAAAATTAAAGTACTTCCTAAGCCTATTAATCAACAGAATGTGATCTACTGTGTCAAATGCTTTAGAGAAGTCAATCAAACAAAGAAGAGTTAGATAATCTTGGTCATACAAAATTCGGATATCATCGGTAATCTTCAATACAGCAGTCGTACAACTATGCCCTGTTCGAAAGCCTGATTGTAGTGGGGATAATAGTTTGTTCTGGTCCAAATAAGAGGATATTTGCAAATACATAACCCTTTCAAGTATCTTACCCATAACCGGCAATATACTTATTGGCCTAAAGTCAGCAGGGGCAGTAGCAGATGAGGATTTAGCAATTGGAATAATTGTAGCTATTTTCCACAAGCTAGGAAAAATCGAGCATGTTAAGCAATGATTAATGATATGCATTAAGGGAGCTACGATATACGGTAATAGAAAACCATAAAAAAATAGAAACCCACATATAGAAACCTAATGCATAAAATTTTCAGAGAAAGAATCATTGGTTAATAAATTAACATTAAATTCACCACAAAAAACAAGAAAATCATACTTAATTAACCCTTCTGTCCATAACTAGGTCTGGCCAGACCTTTTGCATTTTCAAGAAGGTTTTTTTAATATTAATCTCAAAGCACGATTGACGAAACTTTCTGACTTTGTTTCTGTACGTTTTTATTATGATTATGTGCAGAAAAAAAAATTCAGAAAAAAGTTTTTAGCGAGAAAACGCGGTTTTTCTATAGCAACCCCTAGCATCAACGGACTAGGTCTGGCTGGACCTAGCTGGATTTTCCCACATATCATACATGTAAACGTTTTTATAATTCATTGGAAACAATATTTTTTGTAATAATTAGTTCAACTCTATTGCACCATAATAAAAAACGTATTTTTTACGGATTTTCGGCTAAGCAATTGCCCCCTAATTGTTTTATGGTGCTCATTAGAGCATCTTCAAATTTTTTATAAATACGGAATATTTGTGAAACTCTAGGTAGTTAGCTTTTCAGATCAAAAGGCTGTGTAAATGAAGATGAAAAGATCATTATTTTTATTGAGTATTTTCATAAAAGTATTTTGAATGTGTTAGAAGCAATATATAATTACTTGGTTATAATGGCTGAAGATCTTCAAGCATTCAACTGGCGGCGAATGAATGAAGAGGAAAGAGAGGAATATCTTCGAAGACTTGTTGAAGAAGTACCAGAGACTTCTAACTTGGATTTTTAGTGAGGACGACGATTATATTCCTGAAGAAGACATGTCCGATGGCGATCCGGAATTGTTAGTTGGAGGAATCAGCGAAATTGAGGACAGCGATGATGACGATGTTCTGGAAGAACTGCAAGCTGGAAATGATCGAGTTAGTCAAGATATGAATGACGAACTATCAGACGAGTATTATCTGGCTCGTGATGGAACCAAATGGTATAAGCAACCACCAGCAACAGGTCGTCTAAGAGCCCATAACATCATTCGAAGAACCGGCGGAAGCACAAGATGTGGAATCATCTCAGCATCTTCAAAACAATCATTTCTGAAGATATGGTGGATATAATCTTGCGACATACAAATAGAAAGGCGCAGACGGTAACTGCAAAACTCACCGAAAGCAATCCGCATAAGACGAAATCCTGGAAACCTATCACACAAGATGAACTGTATGCCTATTTTGGTCTATAAATCGATTCATAAGGTTTTATGACCAAAGGACACGCGCATCTGATAAAGCATCACCTATTAGGGACTTATGGACCATGCTGAATCATCACCTAGAAACTGCGTATACAACGGATGATATTATAACCGTCGATTCACATGCAGAGTAAAGACAATATTCACACAATATATTCCTTCGAAGCCAGCTAAATATGGTATCAAAGTGTGGTGGGTCGGTGATTCGAAGAACGGATATCCGTGCAAAGGTATTCTGTACCCAGGCAAAGAAGGCCAGCAGCAGAGATTTATTAACCTGGGCGAAGAAGTGCTGCTGGAACTTACTTCGAAGTACAGAGCTAGCGGGAGGACGGTCGAAGCCGACAACTTCTTCACAAGTTTTGATGGCGTGGAGAAACTGCAGGATTCAGGATTGGCTTATGTTGGATACACCGAAGGATAAAATTCAAAGGAAAACCAGATTTTCCTGCAATGCTTGCGGAGATGCTGTTTGCTTACATCATAACATTAAGATATTTAAATATAGTAACTGTTTTAATGAATAATTTCATATATTTATAACAATATTGATGTAAAATAATAAAAAAAGTAAGAAAATAAAGAAAAGACTTGCTAACATTTTTAAAACAATAAAAAAATGTAAATTATTTAGCTCCTTTCCGGTTATTTTCATACAAAACGTATATAGGTACAGCCAGACCTAGTCCGTTGATAGAAAGGTTTTAAAATGGTTATGGACAGAAGGCAGATTAACATCTGCCAGAGAGATCACTAAAGAACTGTTCAGGACTATTACCTCTCCGAGGATTGTAGACAGACGACACTAAAACTTTTGTATTGTTATCACAAATTTCAACATTTAAAAACTCAAAATCGCTCAAAAATAAAAAAAAAATTTATTTATGAGTTTAGAATTAAGAGTAGTACAATAAATAGCAATACCCTTTTGCCGCACCTAGCATTACGATAAAGTCTATACCCTCCAAAATTGTACCACGAACCAGATACTTCGCTCTTAAACCACGACTCCGAGACACATATCATATCAACTGACGAACCCTCGAAAATGTACCTAGCATAGTCAAGTTTTAACGCATTCAGGCTTCGCGCGTTAAAGTGTACAACATTCAACCCACATGACTGCTTACATAAGACACTCACTAAAGCATTGTAACAATGAATAGCACCACCATGTCCATCGCTATTGAGTATCAAAATCAGACGCAGAGCAGTTAGTAACAAACGCTAGCGGGCACATCAAAATCCCAGAGTAGAAGCAGGTGCTCAAACATAAAGAATAAGAGATAGAAAAGAAAGAATATATATACAATAGATAAAATCCATATAGTTTTAGAAAGAAGGGTATATAAGGTAATAAATATGAAATTGATAGTAGAAGGACAGTTAATAGTTTACGCATAAAATATAAAGATAGTTGATGTTTATAGCTTGACATAACACGAGTTCCTCCTAAGTTCCAACCACGCAGTCAACACTGTTCTTGTCACACACCAGTTTTTTTCGCCATAGCATACTGCAATACTTCACGATTTGCCATAGTTAAGCTTTCGTGTATGTAAATTTTTTTGATCACTTTGGATACCAAGGTCGACTAGCATTAACTGACGTTTATTCTCTTTGCGAAATACAGCAATAGCTTTGAAGAGATTATCATCTGCTTTAGACAGCTTAGCTATGATTGTAGAATTCCTATTACTAATCTTAGGTATTATACGAAATATCTTCCGAAGAAAAGTTGATTCCACCTTTACAGCTTTAGTAATTTTACCGAAGACAGCAGACAGATTTTCACCAGCTTCAAATTGTATTCCAGTAATTAAGAGATCAGAAGATACATTTTCGTATTTCTCCGTTTTCGACTTTAAGTCAGTGACCTCCACATTCAGCGCAGGGAGCGCACACTTGAAAAATCCGACTCTGATTTACTCTTGAAGTTATGAAAATGTTGTTTCAATATCTTCATCTCAGCACATGATGCTTCTGCCGCAACTCTCGCAATCACACTCCTAAGCGCAGATTTAATGTTAGTCAGTTCAGCCGATACTTCGCTAATCCTCTGCAGAACTCTCCCCTCAAATGCCGTAAGAGCATTGATCATTTGTTCAATTACACTCTATTTGAGGCAATGGTGATGACTCATCAACACACGAAATTTTCGCACCAAGAGCAGTTGAAGAAGTCGATATTTTTTGCACCGCACTTCTAGTGATTTCTGCTTTAGTACACATCTTGAGTTATTATTAAATATTACAAATTTCAACTCAAATTCTAAAGTTATTCAAACATAAAATCGCAAACTAATAAGAGTGAGCCAAAGCCAGAATTAGATACATAAAACACGAGATTACAAATGTTGCAAAACACTTGCAAATGAGCGCAAAAAACACTCACACTAGCATCAAGAACGAATCTCTGCAAATAATCAATAACCTAGAAGTGTGCAACAGACGCAAGTTCAGACACACATAGGGCTGCAAGGAGGTTCTGTATATAACCCTTTCCACCAGAGATGTACATATCTTGTGAGGTTGTGAACTGGAGTGTGTCCAACCAGAACTCTTATTCACACCACTGCTGGATACGGTTCAGTTCAGTTCAGTAGCTTTCAACTCCACCAATCTTATACTCACAGAAATCTAAAGAGCATAAATTGGGCAAAATTCGTCAAACTTCTTAAGTATAGACGCCCAATTCCTCCAGTAATAGCTATCGCCTCGGCTCAGCTTCTCGATAGTGAAGCCTTGGCATTTGAGGGAATCATGGGTACTGTTTTCACGGATGGTGTCCACTTCGCTATGATAAGAAATCCCTCCCTTCGCGGTGGACCGAAGGTTAAAGGTCCTAAGGAAAACGACCAGAGCACTTTTTAACTTCTGCTACAAGCGGAAGTACAGGAATCCTGGTTTCGTCTTGTTTCTTTTGTCTTTGTTGATGAGTGCGAATAAGAATGCAAATACGTATATTAAATATAAAAGCACAATTCTGTGGATGTGATTTGTACCTGCGTTATTTAGTTCTGGTTGCGTGAGTTTCTATAAAGAAATTTTGTTAAATAAATAATACAAAAATGAGAAAATAACAAAGAAGAGGAAGACAAAAAATATTTTGGTCGATAGCGAGATTTGAACCGGCAATATAAAGTTTCTCGGACTAGGACTGGTTAACTGGTATATTCTGGCTACTATCGCTGCGCAATATTTTCTCCACTCTGCTTTATTGTATACTTACTTATTTCTAAAGACTTACTTATTAGACGAATCGGGGATCAATGCATATGAACGCGAAATTAAACAACAATCGACAAAATGCAATAAAAGTTAGTACACCAACATTTGTTTGCCAGAATTTTTCGGAAAAATCATGCACATCAATCGCAGAAGACGAATGTTTCTCCACCACGCAGGCAGAATAAGGTACCTCATTCAGAATGGAAAAAGTGCTTCAAACATATTTTCAAAGGCAACGCATACAAAACGCATTGATCAAAACAAGGGGAGTATTTTAAAAAAAATAAATTTAGCTAAAAACTTAAGTAGCAACTTAAGTTTAAACTTCGTAAGCATTGTATAAATTCTAATCTTTTAAGCTTTCCAAGCTTCAGGGACAGGATGCATGCTAAATACCTGGACATTATTTTCGATTCGAAACTCACCTGGAAAGAAAATATCGAACTCAGACTAAAGAAAGCAAATATTGCTATTACTATTCCTGATGCAGAACCTTTGGGAAAACATGGAATCTGAAGCCGAAACTTACATTCTGGTTATAAACCGCGGTCATCAGGCCAATTACCTGCCTAGTGGACAGCTACAAGCAAGAAGCTACACTCTACCTTCTTTTTCCAACGGAGGAATTGAAAGCTATTTGCAACATTTTTCTCATTGATCTGTATTTGAGGTAACATCCCCGACTTCTGCCCTGCGTCTAATGGAATCTGGTCATTGTAATCACAGACTTTATGGACATGGGAAAATTCATAACGCGACTCTAAGTTTGCCGGCTAGCTGTAACTACCTTCCGACGTTTATGGATTTTGATAGACGGTTCGAAGTAAATGTTCCCTCGAGATTCGCATAGAAAAGACATGCCGAATTTTTACTTTGGATAGCGACATCATAGTGTACAGTGACGGCTCTAAGATAGACTTTGATGTAGGATCTGGGGTCTACTCGCAGAAACTGCAACTAGAATTTCCCCTAAAGCTTCCAGATTATGCTAGTATATTCCGAGCTGAAGAGATATTATAGAGATATAGCTAGTATATTCCAAGATTACAGACAGCCACGCCGCCATCCTTTCGTTTTTGTCCTACATAATCCACTCGAAAGTAGTGCAGGAATGCTTAACAGCGTCTGGTATGAAGCAAGTGTTAAGCTGCTTTGGGTTATGGGGCACAGAGGCATCCAGGGTAATAAAAGGTGGATCAAAATGAGGTTTCATAGCCTTAATTTTACCTCATACCGAGCTCGCGTGGAGTGCCAGCGAAGGCGTTTAAACTGCGCATTTTCCGAGGTGACGTGTGACAAATTGTGCCCCGATTTGCGCGAAACAAACTTCCAGATTGGCATGCCAGAATTGCGGCACTTACCACCACCCTTGTCAGGTCGAGGTCACTGCGTCCGCGTGGAGCGCTGCGCTCTCTCGGATTGGGCTCGTACAAAGCTGAGAGGTCGCTGCTTTGCACCGGATGTTGCAGTTGTGCGTGCGGGATGGCTCCACGGCTTGCATCCTTCGCAACCACAGTCGGGTAGCTGAGGAAAATTATTCCGAAATGTAAAATAAGGTTCGTAAAATGTAATACCAATATATACATGAGAATTATTGGAAATCTTAAGTTTGGGCTTTGTTCCTGGAAAAGTAGATGGCGAACCTATTGGGTGACCCCCAAAGATTTTTTACGAGGATCACTTTCTCGGAATATATTATAATACTTCGTTCCCTGGACGTTGCAGTTGTGCGTGCGGGATGACTCCACGGCTTGCATCCTTCGCAACCACAGTCGGGTAGCTGAGGAAAATTATTCCGAAATGTAAAATAAGTTCGTAAAATGTAATACCAACATTATACATGAGAATTATTGGAAATCTTAAGTTTGGGCTTTGTTCCTGGAAAAGTAGATGGCGAAGCTATTGGGTGACCCCCAAAGATTTTTTACGAGGATCACTTTCTCGGAATATATTATATTATAATACTTCGCTCCCTGGTTTTCCCTACAGGACCGATAGTAGGAAATAATCTAAGAACGCCGTTTAAAAAGGTGAGAATTACGGGGACGGGAGGCTAGCGTGAAGGCAAAAAATATTTCCCTATTTATGGGAAGTTACTTCTCAGATGTCAATTTCTCAACATTCAAACATGTAGAGGAAAAGCGGAGTTCAGATACGTGATCAGTGATCCAACATTATTAAGAAACCACCGGCAGCTTTTCACTCCTAAGAAAACACCAAAAATTGGGGCGCAGTATAATTAAACACTATTAAATAAAATTTGAGATAAAGTTAACAGTTTCGACCGAGAAAAAACCGTGTTTATTAGCAAAGACTAAGAAGTCGTTGTCTTTCTATGGTCATGGTAGCATACCCCATAGCGTATGCCACCATAGCCAGCTAAGCAGATATTTGCATATGTAATAGCAGATGGCTACTATCAACATTACTCCGACTGTATATCGGTACATGTTTCCGCGAATTGACGAAACGTCGCGGTACCACTTTCTATCGTCGTCGGCAGAAAGTAGGGCAGCGCGAAAAGATACCTCAGCGAACTGCCAGACGCTATGCTTATATTTACACGACTCCGGCAGCGGGTAGCTATTCCGCGTAGTCATCGGAATGCAACGTTAACTCATCAGTGCTGTACTGTTTACAGCACAATTCAATACTACTGCTCTTTTATAGGTTTCTGATTCAGAATTGAAATAAATTTTTGAATTGCTATTTATGTTACAGGATTATGTTATAGGTACTCTTTATTATAATGTATGTGTAGTAAAAAAAAAAAATATATGTTTGTTATGTTATATTGTTATAAATAAATAATATTATTATATTATTATATAATATTATTATATACAATTAACCTATAATTGAGCGAATTTATCATCTTTTAAAAATATATAAAGACGGAAGTCCCACTATCCATTTTTTCTAAGACCAGTCATTTTGACTGGTGTTGGTAAATATAGGTAAGTCAAATTGCCGGTATATCTAGTGTTAATGAAATTAAGCACTTTTTTTTCTCCATTACTCTAGTTATACATTTTTATATTTTAGTTAAAAACCTGTCTATCGATTTCGAGTAGCTGCTTAGCCTAAGTATCGATCGGTCTGTGAAGTACATTGAGAAAGTAAATGCAGCGTCAACTGGAGTGTCACTCAATGTACCTCCTAGTCGGCAATGTGTACATGTTGATAATTGCTTTTGGTAGGTAAACTACAGGAAGTCAAATTTAATATCATTACATCTGGTATCAATACCCATTCAAAGATATTTTATTTCCATATACCATACAACCTATAAGAGTAAAGTATTTCAATTTCGGTCAAAAAGAGCACATTTTGGTTTTAATATAGCCGAAGGTAAAAGGGTTGGAAAAGAACTCAGAAATGTTCGTTTTCACCTGCTTAGTTTACAGTCGTGCAACCAGACAATGGTGCATGTAAATACTCGGTTGTAGAATCTTTACGTAAGTACTCAAATTTTTTTTGATGGCTAATTCTGTGACTGACTCTACTACAGCCACTGATTCACAATCCTTGAGTGGTGTCATTGACTGCGAGCTCCGGCAAGGTCGCTTATATTACGAAGTACACTATACGTTGTACTTGTGAACAATGCCACAATTCAATGCTAAAAATTAAATTGCTGGATCCTAATTATTTTCCATTATTGTTGGAGTTCATGTTTGCCAAGTAATTATTATTTATTGTAAATTTATACCTGCAATGCAAATAAAATAAATAACCAGTAAGAGTGCTATATTCGGCCCGGACGAATCTTAGATACCCTACACCTAAAGGTTTTGAAAAATTATCATATTATTAATTAATAATTAAAATTTATTTATTTAAATTTTCAATTTATTTAGATTTCTCATTGCAGAGCAATAACATTATAGAGTGAAATACAAACTGAAACTAGAGGAAATATGTCGTTATAAAGAAAGCTACCTTATAATCACAGACGGGTATAAATACAGTGGCGTAGCTAGGGCTACGTAGCTTTATTTCCATGGTAATAAACTAGTTTCATGGCATATTAATGGATAATGCTTCACTATACCCAAGAATGAAATTTTGTTGTCGTAACTCAATAAACGAAAGCTGATATCACATTTCTGATAAAAAAATAGGCGTGGTTGTTAACCGATTTTGTCCATATTCAATACCAACCTGCACACCAAGAGAACAATATTATTCCGGAGGTCATGCTGATCAAGAATATATATACTTTTGTATACCTATGTATATTAGACCGGTCCTTATTTATATGGACAAATTTATTTTCTCGAATATATGTTACGGCAAGCGCTAAAAATATTCGTTTTAGTCTCACAAAGCATAAAAAAAAATTTGACAACGATTGGATAATTTTTAGCCGTGCCCCAAGCACCTTTTTGTTTTTATTATGAGAAATAAGGCAAAAAAAAATATATTTTTTTATTTTATTTGCATTTATTTGAAAAGTAAGAATAAACTGAAATATTTTTATTAATTACATACTCATAGTAACATTAATATTATTTTAATTTAATAGTGAAGTCTTTTTAAAAGTGGGATAATTCATGTTATATTCTTTAACCACTTGAAAAAGGATTTGTTTCTCCTCTTCATTGTGGTTTAATTTATTATTATAATCTGTAATGAATTTGGCGCCTCTTTCAGCTGCATCATTTACTACAGATAAGTTTTTACAAATTTGTGATCCCTGAGCGTAGTCAAATCTTTCATTCCAATCCGACGGATCGACTTGCAAAAATTCTTTTGAAATTTCTAAGCGATCAAAGAACGCGTGTGTATTGGAATTTACAAAATCGCTTAAATCTTTTTGCGCAAATGTGTCGATATTTGTTGGATTAGTTATTATTCGCTTGCATTTTTCTGTATTTGCTTTAACATTAATTGCCTGAACCATTTTTTTTTTAATTGCAACACTTACATTAGGATCGAAGAATGAAAGACCGACTGCTTCTTCCGACAAATACCACAAATGATTGCTTATTTTTTGTAGCAAAGCAAGAGCTATATCCCTTTCAGGATAAGCTATAATATTTTTAATTAAATTTAGGTCTTGATTTGGTGCTTCAATTGCTTTAGTGCATCCAAACCAGGCTTTTACATAAATACGAACTATAAACAGACAGACACTACGTATACCGTTTAGCTCTTGTTTGGTCATATTGAATTCATTACGAAACAAATACATTTTAAGTGCATAAATAGATTTTGACATCCATCGAGCATGAGAAGTTGCACCAGGTATACGAAAGGTGTTAAAATTCGGCACCGTACCACCAAGAAAACTGACAACTAATTGTAATAATTCTTTGTAGTCGCGTCTGCTATGAGCTTGTTTTAAGTTATCTAGGCAGTAATTTAAAATTGTTCCATGTTCTTCAGCTGTCAATACTGTAATAATGTGTTCATCTTCTAAACAACTCTTATAATTTAATTTGTCAATATTATTCCAGTATTTGCTAAAGCGATTAAAAATTAGCACTTCTGGACCGGCTGTAGTAGCCACTCTAATTTCAAACACTTTACGGATCAACAACTCGTAAATATGGTGTCTGCAGGGAAAATATAATAAATCGCGACCTAGTTTTCCTTCAAGCAGAGCAGCCGCACCGTTTTGTTTCAACGTCGAGCAGTTGTGTCGAAGCAGATAATTTCAACTCGATCAAGCATTTCATATTCTTTTATTGAATTAAACACGTCATCTGATATTTCTTTTCCACTCGAAGATTTTAACTTTGGAATGCCAAGTAGTTTATCGATACCTTGAGATGAGACTATGATTGGCAAGCGATCAACTTTTTCCCTGCCACTAATTTCTGGTAACATTCTGTAACAATTTCTGTTACCATCCCAATGCAAAACAAAACTACGTGGAATCTGGAAAAAAAAACTCAAGTTTCTTAATTTATACTCAAAACATAAAAAAAGAAGCATAGGGAAAAACACAAACACATTACAGTACTTACATCAAAGTTTGCTGCAATGTTTTGTGCTGTTGTTGCACGATGTTTCTGACGCATTCGACGAATTGATGAACGATTTAGTATAAGATCTTCGATATCATAGCCCAACGCGTCAGCAGTTGCACTTAGGATATGAACTGCAGCACCATCAGTGATTTTCCACTTATCCAAAGTTGAAAGCAGTCTTGGTGTAAACAAATTTGTTTTACCTCTGGATATACCTGATATACCTGGATATGCATTTCCTGCTGATGTTGATGCTACAACTTCAATATCGTTTTCGTCGTCAATGTCAATCATACCTGTTTTACAACAATAATTCTGATTTGCTTAAAAGATATAATTCTTAATTGTATACCTCTTTGAGTATGTTGTTCATATAACTCTTTTCGTTCATCTTCTTTTATTCGACGCTGGTTTTCTTGTTCTTTCTGGACTGCCTTTCGCTTTTCTTTTCGCATGACAATTCTATCCGTTCCTAGCATACAACCTGGTCTTCCTTTTTCTCGTTGCTTTCTTAAGAACTCTTTGTCTTCTTGTATTTTGATTAATTCTATCGCGTTTGCGTGTGCGATATCGAATAAATCATGGAATTTATCTTGAAATTCAGTTTCTTTCCTGTTTTGACATTCTGTTTTTCGACCATGATGCTTTGTAATATCTCTCCACTCGTTGTATAATTTTTCCAGCTTCTCAATGCAGTGTTTTTCATGGTGTGTTGGAATTCGTGCTTTTTGCCAAAACGTACTAACCTCAGCAACAACTAATTTAGAACTTTCTCTTAAATTTAAACCAACTATTCTTAAATTATAAAATAAAACTTGTAGCACTTGTTTTCTTCCTGGTAATTTAGCTCCAGTAATTTGGTGGTCAATTACGCCAATTAACATAATATCATCATCCGATCGAAATCTTTTGGTTGTCATCGCTTTGGATTTTTAATTTTAAAATTTATTTGTTCAATTTTTTAAAGGTAATCTTTTGGACAATATTCTTTTAAATTTTTTTGTTTGAACTTCACGATTTCACTAAATTCGTCGATCTCCACGTGTGAAAGTTGCAATACAAAATGATTTATTTATGCGAATTTTCGTCAGACGTACACAACAACAACACAGTACTGGGCCGCCACAAAAAAAGAGAGAGTGTGTGTCACATTTGCCAAACGCACACACACACATTTCAATAAGTACTTACCAACAGGGCTGCCAGATACATTTCAAGAAAAACCGGGGAAAAACATTTCAATGTTGGCGGGGGCACGGCTAAAAATTGTCCAATCAAGCTGAAATTTTTTTTGTGTATTTTTAGGATCAAATAAAATGGTTTTAGCGCTTGCCGTCATTCGAATTCGAAAAAAAAGAAATAAGGACCGGTCTAATGTATATATACAATACCTTTTGTATACCTTTTTCTCCTAACTTTTATTTGAGAACATTGGTGGCCCGAAGCGAACACACTAACAACATCAAAAACATCAAAAAGGATTCTACTTCTAGCAAACAAAGCAGTGGCGTAGCGTTAATTTCTGCCACACGGGGCCGGTTAGAAATATTCCGCATATACAACTAGCCACTTCGGCCGACACCGATAGCTCTGCCGCCCCTGATAGCTCTGCCGCCCGGGGCATTGGCCCTGCCTGCCCCCCACGCTACGCCACTGAAACAAAGCGCTATCTACTTCACCGAACGTTTGCAAAAATTATTATTAAAAAATTATTATTAAATTTATTATTAAATTATTATTATTAAATTTACGGTATGAGAAATCCCAACAAGATCAGATTCACCATAGGATGGCTCATGATGATTGCATTCATTCATCGCTTCATTAACACAATGCGGTTTAAACATTTATTATTCAGCAACCAAAATACAGTAACCGAGTTACATGAAGCTGTAAGCTGTCTCCATCATCTTAGCAGTTCAACTTAGCAACTTCAAAGAAGATATAGAACAACTCAATCCAAAGAAATCGTTAGCGATTCCAGGCAATTTCACGGATTGTCATCATTTCATGATGATGATGATAGAGGCATGTTAAGTTCTTCAAACCTTCGACTTCGTATGAAGCATCCAATGCTCCTCCCATACAACGATCCAATAGGCAATGAATTATCCATCATATACACGTTTATATTCTGCACTGTGCTCCTCACACATTACTCGCACAAATCAGGCAACGCTTCTGTTCAATAACGGAGAAAATAATGGCCCGAAAGTGTAAATTCGCAACTTGAACCGAATCCACACTTTGTACTGTTTTGAGTGATAGTAACTAGTTTTAATGATTACACTCTGATTCTGTGTTGAATACTAAAAATTCTTTATTGAATAGCTTTTATTTATAGTTAAGAAACACTTAACTTAACCATAAATAACAATAAGAAAATAAAATACGCATGAGAAATATTGCCTAATTGGCAAAAGAATATTGCGAAACAATTATTGAATGAATAAGAAGCCAAATTATTAAAAACGCTACATTATTGCGCATCAGCAAATTCGAAAGGTAAATTAATTGCTTTTGGATTCTGTCATCGACCGCCAGCGTAACATGGCCTGTAACAGTCGATGACCCAATTCAAGGCAGAAAAAAGTTTTTCCGTTAGCAGAGCGAATCGCTAAATACACTTCAAAATAAAAGATAAGAGGTCAACTATGGCGTACAATTCGGGTCTTCTGTTGCTTTGCCAGTAAGACAGTACTTTTAGAACTAGAATGTGCTTTGGAACCCCACGGAATACTTTGTTGGAGTTCTAAATCGTTTCATCTCAAGATGCTATAACGCCACGATTTCCCTGGTGCCAAAAAACCGTTAAAGGGATTTCAATACTTCCTATATGAAGGTGTAGCTCAGAACAATATCATCTGGAAATATCCTGTGATGAGGAATATAATTTCAATTCATATCTCTTAGAATTCCACACTTCGGCGGAAGCCGCAGTAATACCCAAATACTTCTTGACGCATATTGCACAAGTTGTAAATTTGAATACGCCAACACCATTATCAATGGATCTGAATGATTTCACAGCCGTAGTATCCCGGAAACTTTTTCGTTGGTGAACCACTAACAGCACTCTCCAACAATAATGATGGCACAAAAGAGAAATCACTACTCGAGCGAAACCAGAAAAAATATTTCAAGTCTTGTAGATCTGTTAGCCCGTACCTCACAACGTATTTATTTTACACACTATTTGAGAAATTGTTATTAAACATAAGAAGCTAGTAATACTATCTAAATATGGTTGCCATTGCTATTCTTATCAAAGTAAGTTCAAAAATGTACTATACATAATTGAGGAAGGTGTCTCTTAAGCTTATATTCGTATATTTCTTTTGCAATGAAATGAAATTGAGTTTACTATTTCTCAATAATATCCTCAATATCAATTATATTTTCAAACCGATTTATTCCTATTAAGTCTTCGAAAGTCAGTGAGGTTATTTATTTTTGTGCTTTTTATTATTTTCAGAGTTCAAAATGCTGTCTCACAATGGTATGTGGCACCAAACATAGAATATAATATATATATATCTCTTGCTTAATTACCGGATATATCATTTATTTGCCTTCAAAACTCAATGCCAGAACTTCTGGGATGTAATTTTCAATTCAGCAGTTCAATGGATTGTTGTGTTGGTCCACTATATTTTCTGATCTGATTTTACCTGATCCTTCAAAATTCGTAATTTCCGGCCAAAATCAAAACTGTCGATAAAATGCTGAAAGCAATCAAATCAAAAATATGCTTTCCTATTCTTGTAACAGAATATTGAATTCATTTAAAAATTTGGAAATGTCGCAAAGAAAAGCTGAATCTAATAAGAAATCCTTACTTTTTAAGAAAGAAATAAGTATTTTATCACTTCCCGATCGGTCTTGTTCCAAAAATATAAGAATTTCCTTGCGTAATTCTTCAAAGAGCCGCTCTAGACTTCTTCCACGACTATGCCAACGAATTTCTGTAAATAATAACAAGTCTCCATAATCGCTTTTGACTTCCGCAAGGAATTCTTTAAATTTACGATGAGTCAATGGGTTATGACCACCTCTAATTTTATTTTCTAATTTTATTTATAATTTTTATGGACATTTTAGAACTGGATGACAATGCATCCCTAAAACCCATGCATCGCCACTGCCCATTTTAAGTCGAGAAATTTGCCGATTTTGAAATTTGTTTACAAAAATACATATATTTTTTGACAGAAGATTGATTTTCGTTTCAACTCAACGAGTACATATACACTCGTTGCAATTGTCAACTGAACAACGAGTATATATTATAATAAAGGTTTGTGTACAAACTGTCTCATTGACAACAATGTGACAGGGCAACAAAAAAAATATTTTCAAAATATTAAAATAACTGTGAAATCTTGCATATTTCAATCAGTTATAAAATATCTTGCACAGTTTACTAAAAAATAAAAAATAATTATTTAAATAAAAAACATTTTTATAATATATAAAACGTTTTTTAATGAACCAAAAAGTTTAAAATAATTTTTATTAGCACCATACAGATTCGCAACTCCATAAAGATGTCAAGATTTAAAACGAAAAACGTTGGGCGGATTAAAACGTGGGGTCAAGATTTAAAACGAAAAACGTGGGGCGCTTATAGAATTAGTACCTATCATTATAATCCGCCCCGTTTTTCGTTTTAAATCTTGACATCTTTATGGAGTGTCGAGTCTGTATGGTGCTAATAAAAATTATTTTAAACTTTTTGGTTCATTAAAAAACGTTTTATATAAAAATGTTTTTTTATTTAAATAATTATTTGTAAAGTTAAGATGTTTCGCAAATAACGCTTGTTGGTGCATCACACAGTGAAACATCGGTACATTAATATTATTTTTATTCAAAAACCTAAAAAACCTTTATTCTTGCCAGGCATTACTTTGGCACCGTCAGTGCACATGGCACTTAGCTTCGTTTATTTCCGCAAGAAAAGACTTTTGTATCCACGGCTTCCCATAAAGTTTTGACATTTACGTGTGCGTGCATTGAAACCAGACAGAAGAAATCTTCGTGTAATTGAAAATTTTTCTGTATAGTTTTTATATAAATTGCGAGTTGCCTTATACTACTTATGTCGGTGGTTTCGTCCAAGCAAATTGAAAAAAATAAACATTCTTGCAATCTTTTTTGTATACAGGAGTGTATATGCGTACTTATTGTTTCTGCACATCGAGTCAAAGTCTGTTTTGAAAAAGGCATTTTATTCACAATTTCGGCCAATAGCCCTTTTCATTAAAACATTTGAGAGCTTCTACAAACATGTCCCTAAAGCAACTACATACGAAGCCTTTTCCAACTGTTGATTTTCTGAATCTATTCCTAATTCAGATTTTGAAACATCTTTTTTAATAGCAGACTTTGACTTAAATATTAATTGTGCCCTTTCTTCATTAATAACCTTATCATAATCTAAATGACACGAACTATAGTGTCTCTTTACGAAATATTTAGATGCGCGTTCCACCTTTTTATTGCAAATCATGCGTTGCGGTTCGCCTAAAAAATTTTCAAAGAAAAAATAGTGATTCTCCCATTCCTTATTAAACATTTTGCTCAGTGCTGTAACGTGCACAAACGTTACAAATAAAATAAATATAGGGTCCGCCAAATAACTTTTTTTTTTTGAAAATGCTCGAAAACATCGAGTGTAGCTTCGGCTGTGTGGCACGTAGCGCCGTCCTGTTGCGGCATTAATCAACAGAATACATTAAATGATCGCAGGTTCGAACCCCACCAGCGACAAAACACTTTTTCTCTTTTTGTATTATAAAACCTAGCTTAAGAAACCGCATATCGCAGGTTCAAATCCCGCCAGTGATCAAAACATTTTTTTAATCTTCGCATCAATTCTTTTAGTATGTGTTTTTGTACTCTTGTGTACACGCATCAACAGAAAACAGAAGAAACAAAGACAAAACCGGTCTCGTCACACAAGCATCCACACACAATATACAGTGTAAGGATCAACACTTGTTCTTTGCGCTCACAAGTACATATAATTCGCGTGCAGTTTACGGCAGCCAGCTTATAAAAGGCTGCGGTAAAACCATTCAAATTCGAGTTGCGCTGATAAGGTAAGCCTTATACTTAAGATCCTAAACAAATCTTGCGACTTCACTATCGGCTTCGGCCCGCGGTAATATCCCTATATATTACCTATCGACTTCGGTCACCGGTGAATGCCCTATCATTCACCTATCGGCGCAGGCCACCGGCGTGCAACCATATTTGCACGCCACCGGTAGGAAAATCCCTTAAACAGGAGGAGATTAACCTAACCAGCATTTGGTTCAATAAATTAAAGCCATCCGCCGGGAAGCACTTGGGTTTCGTGTGGCGGTTGAATAACTTGGAGGGTTACGAGACCCCTACGAGCGAACCCTGCAAAGACTGAGCTTCATCCATGGCTGAAAAACAAAACTCGCTACAGTGCAATCATAAAATAGTCTGGTGCGATCTTTCTTGCTTGAAGTCTGCACGTCGACTGACTGCACTTGATACGAACGATCGCTAGTGTCGGTGTGAACACCCGACGACTTTTGTCGTGTACATGTGAATAGCCGAGAGAAAATAAATCAATTTACAATTACTCATCTTCCCGAATTTCTTACAATAATTCATTTTTAATATTAATTTGTCAATATACATATATTCAAATATCAGATTGAATATATCTAGAAACTTACTTTCATCAAGTCAATTGGTTGCCGTTTTTGTTTTGACTGCATTACTGTACATGGATCTAAAGGAAACGGAAACGATGGATTTATCATTCGTCGTAGTAAATGCGTAGCCTCATTGCTTTCATTATTGTTTGCTGTAGAAACAGAAATAAAATAACATTACATGAGACAGTTTTACCATAATTACTTTAACTTAATTTGTACTATTTAGTAAAATTGTTCATAATTAGACAGACGTTCATACCTATTATGATACCTACGTTTACAAGCGATTTAGACGTACTTTAAGCTATTATATATAGACGCACTATAAGTATAAATATATTTGCAAAATTATTTCAAATTTTCATTTAAATATTCATTATATTATTTTAAATGTTGCACCTATACGAATCTCATTATATCACTCAAGTCTAAGGATTACTGGTGACGTACCCTAAAATATTAACGACGGCAGAAACACTATCGCAGAAAACCAAGAAAGGATGATGGTTTACGATCGCATTTTCGTTCACGCAGAGTAAATGCAGAGTAACGAATTAACCCCCTTATTCAGAGAGTCACTTTTAGCTGTCGTCGTCGTCTAAAACAGCTGTTTTTCGTCTTTTTGTATTCACAGAGACGACGAGGTGTCTTAGCTAAGCATGATCTCGTGTCTTACGTAGTTTGGAGGTGAGCAAAAACCTATTCACAGAGACGATAACCACAAAATGAAATATTTTGTAGGTTATTACTTTTTAAATTATATTTATCTTTTATAATTTTTTTTTTATTATATTTAAAAATGAAATATTTTGCAAGTTATTGCTTATTTTTTATATTTATCTTTTATGATTTTTTTTATGTTATATTTATATTTTTATTGTATTATAAAATAAATAAATATATATTATAAAATGTTATTTTGAAAAACTGTTTTTTTTTTTGGAGAAAATGGGTATATTTTCGCGAAGAAAAATTTTTCTTTTCTACGTTGTTTCTTTTCGATTTATAGAGATTTGCTAAAAAATCGTTGCTTCCCATTATTTTCTTGTGATCCTTGAAACATCCTTTAACAATACACACAAAATATAGAATTGTGAACATGGATAAATAATAAGGATATAAAAGAAAAGGTAAAACAATAAAGTTTTTAAACAAATAATAAATAATTACAACAATTTTTGTTAAATATTTTATTAATTCTTAAGATATAGAATGGGGATATAGAATGGAATAATTTCAGAATTAGCTAGAGGTGCCCCTGTTTTTAACTCCAACCCAATATAGGGTGAACAGGAATGGGAGCGGCTTGTTAAACTCCAACGGCCCTCCCGTTAGTAGCTTAAATGAATGGATAAGGTAATTAGTATTTTAATTGTCACATGTGCACTTCCTTATATATGTTACAATTATGAAGGATATACATATGTTACATACATATGTTACAATTAATATGAAGAGTATTAATTAATTAATTATTTAAAATCACGCACTTAAATTAAGCTGGGGCAAGTTTATGCGGATAGCGGCTATATATATATATATATGTATATATATAGTCCCAGTAGCACTCCAGAAAATTATCAGATTTGAAAATTATACATTCACTAAAAAACAGGTTAATAAACATACCTCGAAATTTTGCACATTGTAGTTGTTTAGAATTCCCGATTGCTTACAATTCTACAGTGTTGCATATTTCCAACAGAAAAACCAATGTTAATATATTTTGGTGTAACTAAAATGACGAAAATACAATAGAAAAACAAAATAAATATTCCTCTCATTAACTCCTGAGGTTATTCTTTATTTTGACTACATTTATAAATCTAATTTCGCGAAAAAAAATCTATTTTTTAAGAAAATGCTAGCTAGTACAAAAACCAACTGTCATATATGAGCGCAACGTAAATTGAGGTGAGCACGACGTAAGAGCTAGTCACCTTTCAAAAAGTGACTCTGTGAATACGACGTCTTCCACTCAGGTGACTTTTTGACGACGACGTCCGACTCACTCCAAGTGACTCTATGAATAAGGGGGTAAATGTAAAGGACAAACACAATGACGGGGTTATTCTGGAATAACCCACGGAAGGTAAAATGCGCCAGAGGCAAGTATCGCATCGAATAAACCGAAGAGATATAGTGGTATGGTAATCTTATTATCTGATTTCAACAATATAGAAACGCACAATTATAGATCCCGTGTTCGTTTACGACCATTCGGTGTGTGGTAACTAAAGCTGCTAAAGGCTTGTAACGAGTTTTTATTATGAGCTGAGATAACCTAAGCGGTTCCACGGTTCATTTTGGATGGAATCTCGAAACACTCTAATTTTATTAAACGAAAATGACTATTATTATTTTCTACAGCCGAATTTCACTCTATTGACACCTTTGTCAATTAATTTATTGATTAGCTTGTGGTCTGCAACAAGCAAGCTTACAAATTCTTTATTTTCAAATGCCTGGCGGGAGAGGACCGCTTAGAGGTATATTACACGAAGACCGATGAATTCAATGTATTCGAAGTTGGAAACTGGATCAATGAGTTGAAGTATTTCGTTCGTTCGAAATTATTGATATGCTTAGTTTAGGAATAAAAGGTCTAGTTTCTTACACAACGTTAACAGTCAAATTTAAGGACAATTTTGTTCAAATTTGAAGCCAAATTTTCTAAGATCCTGCTAATTATTCACAAAATAAAACTACCCTTATTACTCATAAACACAATACTTTCAGTATTTTCCAAATCAAAATTATTTGCAATTCTTTTGCTATTTATTATAAATTTAGCAACTTTAAAAACGCGCGTCTACTATTGACAGTGTTTCCAATGTTCAAACATGAACAGGCGTCATTGTCTAATAGTGGCGGGGACCCTTTCTATAATATAAATACACACGTCTATGAGATATGAACATAACACTGGCCGACATCCATTTTCTAACGGGCTGTTTGACAGCATATTCTAAAGGATTTTGGTCCGCTGATTCCAAAAATGATAAAATAAAAAAACTGAAACGAGCCGTTTTCGAGATAATCGTTTTTTAAATTTTTGGCGACTTTACGTTAAGGTCCTTCCTCTTGAAGAGCTACTACAGCTGACATATGTAACCGATTCGAATACAACTAAGATTAAATTAAAGAGGAAGGATGCACGCATATTTTTTGCGAACATTACTCGTAACTCGTAAATCGTAACTTCAAAAGATGAATTTTTTAAGAAAAAACACTAAAAACTGCTATATATCTGTATGTAAAAATATGTTCCCGCAACTTTTTTACCCTTTTTATTTTTTGTATCGATAGGTTGGACATATGCTCGAATTTTAAGCCTAATATCAAAACAATCTGCACAGAAATGGTTTCTTGGTGCGCGTTAAAGTGAATTTAGTGCTTTTCACAAATATCTTGGCAATTGATCATTATTCACGAAACAGTGTGAGTTTGTACTTGATACACTGTGAGTTTGTTTGTGAACAATGTTTTTGGACTTTCCGCTATTGTCATTTCCTAGCAACCCATTAAAATCGGCTTTACCTGGATTCTATTCCCGATGTATGTACTTCATCCTTTTACCGCTATTAGTTCAGATGCAGGTACTTCCACCTTACGTTTTTTACTTTTTCGCAGTTTTTTCTTTTTTGCATCAGCCGAAGTTTTACATTGAAGTCGTGTTAAAAAGGGTAAAAAAGTTTCGGGAACATATTTTTACATACAGATATATGTATAGCAGTTTTTTGCCTTTTTTCTTAAAAAATTCGTCTTTTGAAGTTACGATTTCAGCAAAAGGTTTTAAACTTTTTTTCGTATTTCAAAGTAATGTTCGCAAAAAATATGCTTGCATCCTTCCTCTTTAATTTAATCTTAGTTGCAATCGAATCGGTTACATAATTCAGCTGTAGTAGCTCTTCAAGTGGAAGGCCCTTAACGTAAAGTCGCCAAAAATTTTAAAAACGATTATCTCGAAAACGGCATGTTTCATTTTTTTTATTTTATCATTTTTGGAATCAGCGGACCAAAATCCTTTAGAATATGCTGTCAAACAGCCCGTTACAAAATAAACCGTTTGGGTTTTATAAACCCAAACCGCATTAAGTGCGTGAAGTTAAATACGTCGCGAACTTTAACAGAGTTCTGTTCTCTGTTAAGATCGCGACGTCGCGAACTTTAACAGAGCACTGTTAACTTCGTTCTTATTGACTTCCTAGCTGCGAGCGTACCAGATGAGTATGCCGAGATGAGATCTAAGCCGTATGAAAAGCCACAGTCAGAAATATTTATGAATCAAAAATCAAAACAAAACCCAATTACCATTTTTTTAAAAAATAAATTTTGAAATTGACCTTATATGACATATACATTGGACGGTCAAGGAGGTGTATAAAAGACGTCACTACTCGTAAACCACGCTTAGTGCGTTGATGAAACCTACAGTGCCTAAAAGCCAATGAATACAGCCACTATCTGTGAAAAAATGGTTGAGACGGTTATAGCCAAAATTTTGTAAATCGCGTTTGAAGTTGGCCATATTTAACATACACGATGGCTGGTCCAGGAGGTGTATAAAAGACGCCACTGTTCGTAAACCAGGCTTAGTGCGTTGATGAAATCTACAGTGCCTAAAAGCCAATGAATACAGCCACTATCTGTGAAAAAATGGTTGAGACGGTTATAGCCAAAATTTTGTAAATCGCGTTTGAAGTTGGCCATATTTAACATACACGATGGCCATATTTAACATACACGAAAAAAAATACTACCGAGACTTACACAAAAACCAAGGAAACCCTGAATAAAGAAAGAGGAAAAAAAGAAAAAAAATATCGGACGGACTGAGATGGAATGGCTGCCGCGAAGATGACGGAGAGGGTGAAGGGGAAGGAGTGGGTGGTATTTTCATCCCCTTTTCTCTACCCACCCTACCATGCTGGTGTTACGATCTTGGGCACACCAACCCTAAATATTATTGCTTACCTGTAGCGGATTGGAACCGCTTATACCAATTTAACCAACCAAAATCATTTTAATCTGTAAATTTGGGTATAAGACATTTATTAGATTCTATGTTTAAGTACAAAAATAACAAAAGTACTGTACTAGATTATTGGATCAGTACCAATTCACATAAAGAAATTTCATTACATTAACATATTTCATTGAACTTCAATTATTATGAAGAAAACCGAAAACATTTTTTTTTCAAACTACATAAATCAACCAAACCAAATTCACCGGTTTAGAAAATTATTAATGAATGTAGTTGAGAGTAAAATGAAGTCAATTCATTTTCAATTTGTATAAAATAAAGTGTGAATAGTTTAATTAACCCAGCGTTTTTATGCATTATTCACTTCACTAACAATGTTTGTTTATAACTTTCGATATCAGAACAAATGCTTTCAAACTCTGTTGTATTTTGCAATATATTTAGCTCTAACTATTAGGTGTACAAATAAGTTTCCTCGGTTTTTTATAAAAAGTTAAGAATTTATTGTGACGGAACATTACGGAAGTACATTACGTTTTATTCAAAGTATTTTCCATCATTTGCCACTACTTTTACCCATCTTTCTGGCAACATTCGGATACCCAGTCGAAAAAACTCTTCATCTTTTGACGCTATCCACAAAGCTACCCAATTTTTGGTGTCTTCATATGATGTGAAACGCTGCTCAGACAGACCATGTGCCATCGACCGGAACAGGTGATAATCAGAAGGAGCTAAGTCTGGTGAATACGGCGGGTGGGGTAAAACTTCCCAGTTGAGTATTTCCAAGTATGTTTTTACCGGCGCCGCAACATGTGGACGAGCATTATCGTGTAAAAGAATAATTTTGTCGTGTCTGGAGTAGTAATGGGCGCGTTTTTCCTTAAGTGCCCGACTCAATCTCATCAATTGTGTTCGGTAGAGAGCTCCAGTAATGGTTTCGCTTGGTTTCCATGTCTTCGTACACTTTCGGCCTTCCACTGCGTTCTTTGTCCTTCACGTCAAACTCACTGTTCTTAAACTTTTGAAACCATTCCTGACAACTTCTCTCACTTAAAGCAGCTTCACCACATGCTTCTAGAAGCAATCGATGCGCCTCAGCTGCAGATTTTTTCAAATTAAAGAAGTAAATCAAAAGTTCCCGCAAATGATGCTTATTCGGCACAAAACTTGACATTTTCGCAGGAAAAAAATTACGTGATGCTGATACGGAATACCTAGTACTTTAAGGTTATGGTGTTGCCGGATGACGAAACTTGGGATATTACGTTTTACATCAGACAATTTCTCCATAACCTTCTGGTGGGGCCATCTTTTGACAAACCGCGGAAACTTATTTGTACACCTAATACATTCAAGTCAGCAAGTTAAAGCAAGCATTTATAACACAGTAACGCACAAATTTGGATTGCCAGTTTTGAGAAACACACAAAACAATCAAGTCACAGTATTAATTCCATTATGGACACACACAAATTAATGGTCGATTGTACTTGAAACAATTTGTGGACATTCCACTCGATTTTATTCCTGCTTTTTTGGTTTTTTCACACTAGACCATCTATCTCTCAACGCATCTCAAATCACACCAAACCAACCAGCGTAGCTTTTTCTTTTTTTTTCTCTGTCACCGGTCACCAGACCTACTACCGTCTCTCACGTACCTGCGGCTAACTCTCCGTCAAAAGAGACGCAGCAATAAGAGGAACACAAACTTCATATAAAAAAACAATCTAGCGCCTTCGATTACGCGAATTTCCGAATCTCTCCTACCTCCAGCTTCGCCACGGTTGCAGAGATAGACAGCCCTTCGGCAGCAGGTCCGATGACGTGCAACCACCGGGTGATTTCGACTACAAAAAAATTATGCCAGCAATTTCCAATTAGCCGCCCTGACATAGAAAACAGATAATACAGTTAGCACCACGTAAAAAACTAGTTGAGCAGCAAATAGCAATTTGGTAGGAGCTAGAAGCGATCGAGGAAGAAGTAAAAAAGGTTACAACAAGGAAAAAGATTCAGGAATTACAAAAGAATGTAGAGAAGAAATACAAGGTATTTGTAGGAAATGACAAGGCATTATGGAAATTGGGGATATGTGATATTCCTTATTTTAATGAAATGTGGAACAAGCAAGTAAAAAATCTGTATAAAGAGATACAGAATGTATGCAAAGCACCGCAAATTCAAAGCAGATCTGACGAACTCAGAAAAGAAAGCAATCAAGAAATGCGAACACAGGAAGCAGAAAATAAAACGGACCATTCTTCGAATAAAGAAGTTATCGAGAGAACGATGACAATACTAGCAATTTTAAGAGAAGCACTAAAAGAAGCTAACAAAACAAAGAAAGAGAAAGTGGAGTTTCAGAGGAAAAATACAGCGATGGAATAACCGACTTCAAGAACAGCTTCTAAAGCTTTCATTAGCAGATGAAACGAAACTGCAAAAGAAAAATTTCATCAACGAAGTAGAGATCGATGTGCAAGCATGGTTGGAAGGAACTGAAAGTCATTTGGAAACAGGTGAGAGGAAGTTTAACATAGCAGCCAGATATCCACAAGTTGAGTTACACAAATTTGATGGAAAATCGGAAGAATGGGAAATGTTTTCCGAGCTATTTGAAGACATTGTAGACAAAAATGAGGAAATGCCAGTATCCATAAAGCTCAACTACTTGCGGTGTCTATATCACACCTATTACAAGGAGCTTCAGCAAATTACAATGACGCATGGCATACTTTAAAAAGAAGATATGAATATAAGAGAGTAAATTTTTCAACGCAGATGGAGCGAATTTTGAATTTGCCAACAATATACGCAAAATCAGCAATTAGTGTAAAAAATGAATATGACACATCACAGGATAGGATCTATTTAATAAAAATTTAATCTATTTTTCAAAAAAATTAAATGCAGACGAAATATTTGCTTGCTTGATTCTACGCAAACTTGATAACGAAGGATTGCAGTTATATGGACAACATGTGAAGAAACCTAGGGAAATACAGAGTCTTATTGATGTAACAGAATTGGAGCAGTTATATCAGACATTAGAGTCGCAAGGAAAAACAAATTTAAACAACGAGGTTCGAGAAGTGCGAAACTGCGAATTTTGTAATAAAACAAAACTTCGGTTGTACAACTACCAAAAATTTTTAGATGCAACAGTTGGTAATAGAATAGCATATATTCGAAGCAGGAGACTATGTGAAATATTTTTAAATCATAACCAGAATACTGAATGCTGGTGTAAATCAAAGTGTAGAAAATGTAATGGAATGCACAACACACTTCTGCATAACGATGACTATAAACCACGAAAATACAATGAGTAAAAACACATAAAAAAGAAGTTAGAGAACATCAAAAATAATAAAAATAAATCTATTTTTATGACGCAAAAGGAAACAAACAATGAGATGGTATTACTAGCCACTGCACAGATACAGGGATACAGTTCAATGATTTCAGGCGGTGCAAATGCTTTCCTTAGCCAAAACGATGATTAACACGAAATTGACTGGACTATCAGATGCAACCGTAGGAGTTGCCAAAGCCAAAGTATGGTAAGATATTACGCCAAGGTTCTGAAGCAATATCAAAATGAAAGCTCAGTTGCTGGTATTACCTAATTTAATAAAACCAATGCCGGATGATTTGTTCCACTTTAAAATCGACGATTGGAAAACTATAATACATACTAGCAGATCCAAATCTAAATAAAAGAGATCGTATTGACATTATAATTGGTAGTGATCTCTATTCACAAATAATAGAAGAAGGTGTACGAAAGCACAATAACATTGTTGGACAAAAAACTATATTCGGCTGGGTGATATCTGGTTCAATACAGAACGTAACATCAAAAAAGAATTCAACAACAGCAGTAACATCAAGCATAGAAAAATTTTGGGAAACTGAAGAAATACAAGAAGATAACAATGATAGCGTAGAAAGCGACTTATGCATGCAGATGTATATGGACACAACAAAGAGGGATGAAGACGGCAGGTACATTGTAAGTGTTTACGCCAAACACACCGCTCGTCAGGCTGCCTCTCCTGATCTGCCGAAGCCTTGCTCTCTCACGGCCAGACTTCGGCCACTCAGGAGAGGCAAGCTAAAAGCTTGACTGCGAGCTCCTTGGCTCCAGCCTTGGCGATCGGATATGTTCGACTTCACTTGGCTGCCATCAGTGAACATCGCCGGACGCATCACCAAAAACCAAACATTCACATTCACTCAAAACACATTGTACAAATTACATTAAACAGTGAAAACAATATACCATTAACAACACATCCATCAAACCACCTTTTACCTCAACTCTTCAACTAAACATTGGTCCAGTACGAGCCGGATCGAGCTCAACCACGACATCGTCGCCCTTTTGAAAAAGGTAGGTTAAATAATTTCAAATAATTTCATATAAATTAAATCAAATAAAGTGCAAAGTTTTAAATATTTTGAATAAACTGTACCCACATCAAACGGGCGAACAAATATATATATATACGCGGCACGTATATATACACTTATATACTCCCGTGTACACCTTGCAATTAACGGCAGTATTAATTTCGGTGTAACGGTGCTCCAAAATTTAGAATTGGTTCACTTATATATATTACATAAAAGTGCCCTTGAACCCGGTCATATACTTGTATTGACCGGCACGTGTTGCAATTATTTATTCTTCGACGAATACATAACTGCAGCTCGCTCTCGCTTGGGTTTGCGCTCTTTTACTTAGAAACCAAAAAACCACCACCTTTTGCTGGTTAATTTGGTTGACGTGCTCTCACATAGACACGCTCGCAGCTTACGCTCTTCTGCGCGGTTCACTTAGAAACCAAAAAACCACCACCTTTTGCTGGTTTGTTTGGTTTACGTGCTCTCACATAGACACGCTCTCAGCTGGCAGCCAAGCATAAAAAACGTTCTTTCGTTCAACATTGATCGCCCTCTCCGTGTGATACGCTACAAGCGGCGCGTTTGTTGGTTTAACATTCGTACTCGTACTATCGACGTTAACTTCGAAACGCATAATAGTGCACACTGTACCGTGCTTGCAGCAGAACAGGCGACATATTTACTCACCTACTCAGCGAAAAAAGTCGTCAACCGTGCACTCGAAACCTGTTTGCTTGGAATACACTTTGAGCAAACCACCGCTGCGGCTTCGTTTAACGTGACAAAGACGTCGACCGCGCTTGCACCGTGGGCGAAAAATATAATTCCTGGGCATAAAATTATAATAAAAAAAAAAATTCTTGTTTGGGAATAAAAATATTAAGGTGTTTTATTTCTTTAGTAGCCCATCTGTCAAAGCTATTTTAGCCCCTTTAATCTGTTGCACCCCCGAAAAGCGATTTCATATCGGGTATTCCTAAATTTGTAGTAATCCTAACGCACATACAATGGAGCGTCTTGGCTCTTTTCTACGTCTCGCGGACGATTTAGTAGAATTCGGCGCGCACATTCTAAGCAGTTCAACGGAATCGCAAACGGTGTCTACCCTGGAGTTGCACATGACGGAACTCCACAGGAACTCGCAGTGGTCCCTAATCAAGTCTGCGTATAGCGGCCTTGTCGAACAAATGCGACCGGATGAGACGTTGGCACCCCAGATACCAAGCGTTAAGGAAAAGTATTTCAAAGCGTATGACAACTATGTACGATGCGTTGGATTGATCCAGGATCTTGTCAACTCGATGACAAAGCCCTCCGCGCCGCGGCCCTCTATTGACACGGCAGAGCTGCCGCCCACTCAGTTCAACATCAGCTTGCCTCCATGCGATACCGACGTTTTCAAGGGCGACTACCTGTCATGGCCCTCCTTCCGCGACATGTTCGCCGCCCTGTATATTCAGAATACGCGTATTGCCCCCGTGGAAAAACTCTTCCACCTGAACCAAAAGACCCAAGGCGAAGCCAAGGAAATTGTACAAAAGTCTCCTTTGACGAATGAAGGATTCGCGCAAGCATGCAAAAATCTGTCGGATAGATATGAAAATAAACGCGTCCTCGTTAACACGCTGCTTAAAAATCTTTTTGGTCTCGCGACGATTACTCGTGAAACCGGTCACGAAATCAAAAATTTACAGCGGGAATTCAACAATATTCTCGCCGCGTTGGCGCTCCAAGGCGTAAACACGTCACATTGGGACGCTATGATAGTTTTTCTGTGCTCTACGCGGCTTCCGGAAGCCACCCTGGCGTTTTGGGAACAATCAATATCGAATAAATTTGAAATTCCAAAATGGTCCGATCTCGACGCGTTCCTGACACATCGGTTTCAAACGCTGGAAACGGTGCAAGATATAAAAGGCGCGTCCGCAAACAAGAGTCGCACCTCACCCGCTCCACAACAGATGCCCCCTTCGACAAAACGCGTTAACACATTCCAGCTGAATGTGGCATCGACCGTATGTCAGCTGTGCTCAGAGCAACACACAATTCGAGTCTGTCCGCAATTTTTGGAAATGACTTCCGGTAAGCGTCTAGAGGTAGTTAAAAAGTTGCGTCTTTGTCTGAATTGTCTCGCGCAAGCGCATCAGATACAACGATGCCCCAGCAAATACAACTGCGCGACATGTCAGGCGCGACACCATACGTTGTTGCATCGCGATCAAGCGCAGAACCGACCCTTAACGAATTCAGCGTCGCGTCCGTCCACTAAGCCAAGTCGAAACGCTGCATTGCAGCGCAATCAACCCCATAACAACCAACCCAACGCGCGAGCACCCCCCTTTACAGGGCCCTCCACGTCGGCCAACGCCGCCCAAATCAGTCAACATCAAATACAGTCCGCTGATCGAAATCAGGCCGATAACCATCAAGTTTGTTTCGCTGCCGCACCGAAGCCAGTTCTGCTAGGAACCGCGACGGTCACTATATTCCACGACGGTACTTGCTATGCCGCTCGTGCCCTCATCGATCCAGGATCCGAAGTATCCTTCATCTCTGACCACGTTCAGAAGATGCTCAAGATCCCCATGCGGCCAGTGAAAGCAACGGTTTCTGGTCTCAACGAAACCATTTCTGCAAAGGTTTCAAAATCTTGTGAGTTTATGCTCAAGTCGCCACGCGACCCCTCGTTTCAAATCCATGCCACAGCGCTAGTGCTGTCGCAAATCACGGGCAGACTGCCCGCCCACTCGTTCGATAGTGCGCTGCTTCGCAGCCTCCCCAGTAACATCGAGCTCGCAGACGTCAACTTTGTCAAAAGTCAGCAAGTTGACGTTCTCATTGGAGCCGATCTCTTCCCGGCAATCATACTTGATGGTATTCGCCGCAATGTGCTAGGTTCACTGCTAGCACAACAGACCGTGTTCGGCTGGATAATCACCGGACCAGTCCCCCTCCTACAATCAGATAGCCCCAACATAAGGGTGGCCTTCTTCAATGAAGTCACCATCGAACAACAGTTCGAACGTTTTTGGGTGGTGGAGGAACTTCCCAAAACTCGTCACTTATCCCCCTCCGAAAAGTTTTGCGAAGAGAATTTCGTAAAAACAACTTGTAGGAGCCCTGACGGCCGCTACATCGTTACGTTGCCCTTCAAAAGCGAAGCCGTAAACCAACACTCGCTAGGATATTCACGGCACATCGCCCACCAACAATACCTTCGCTCAGAAGCAAGGTTAGTCAAAAACAATGACCTCAAAAGGCAATATGACGATGTAGTTCAAGATTATCTTGATTTAGGTCATATGACGGCCGTAGCGCCCCCACAACCCGATGCTGAGCACTATTATTTGCCACATCACGCGGTTATAAAACCGGACAGCACGTCCACCAAGGTCAGAGTCGTGTTCAACGCATCCTGCCCCACCACAAGTGGGCTCAGTTTGAACGATGTGTTACACGCAGGCCCTGTTCTACAAGCCGACTTAACATTTTTAATGCTAAGATGGCGCTTTTTCCGGTATGTTTTCAGCAGTGACATTCAGAAAATGTACCGCCAGATCCTCGTCGACCCGAAACATACCCCCTACCAACGAATTCTCTTCCGAGATTCGAATAGCTCCCAAGTTAGGGACTATGAGTTACAAACGGTAACATTTGGCGTGAACTGCGCCCCCTTTTTAGCGATACACACTCTTCTCCAGCTAGCGGAAGATACTCAGCAACAGTTTCCGCTTGCGGCCCACATTTTGCGACATTCGATGTACGTTGATGACGTTTTGGCTGCTTCTCACAACCTTGCCATGGCCACTCAAATGCGCGATGAACTATCAGAGGCGTTGAATACGGCAGGCTTCTCGCTGCGGAAATAGACGACAAACACATTTTGGACGACTTGCCGGAACCCCATCTGCTCAACGCTGAGTTCTTAAAGTTCGAGGACAACAGCATCGCAAAGATGCTCGGTATTCGTTGGAATGCCGCCAACGATGACTTTTATTTCGACACACAGGCGATCGACATACAGCCAACGCACACCAAAAGACAAGTGCTGTCTCTCATCGCGAAGTTGTTCGATCCAGCCGGTTGGTTGGCACCCATCATCGTTGCCGCAAAAATGCTGATCCAACAAGTCTGGCTAGACAAGATTGACTGGGATGACCAACTTCCCGCACTGACGCAGCAAACATGGTTGAGTTTCCTTCAGAATTATCACCATATTGCCACGATTCGAATTCCCAGGTGGATTCGGTTCACCCCCGACTGCACAGTGGATCTTCAGGCCTTTTCGGACGCTTCCGAGAAAGCGTACGCCGGAGTCATCTACGCCCGTGTCCAAATCGGCGACACAGTTCATGTATCGCTACTGTACTCCAAAACACGAGTGGCGCCCATTCAAACGATATCGCTGCCTAGACTCGAACTCTGCGGAGCTACACTCGTCGCAGACATGCTCGACGCCCTAGTACCCAATCTGCACTATCGTCCCGCGAATGTCTTCGGTTGGACAGACTCGACGATTGTACTTGCGTGGCTGAAGAAGCCTCCTTGCGTCTGGGCCACTTTCGTGGCGAACCGCGTTGCCAAAATCATTGAAAGAGCACCACACACTCAATGGTTTCACGTGGACTCGCACGACAATCCAGCGGACTTAGCTAGCCGCGGTGCCACGCCCCAAGAATTAGCTGAGAACACTCTTTGGTGGAATGGTCCATCTTGGCTCATCCACGACAAGAATCGGTGGCCCGAGCTCCGAACAGCTTCGGAGTTTGCTACCGCACTTGAAGAAAAGCCTGTAAAGGCTCTTCATATTTACTTCCGACCAGACGAAGACCCACTGGACAGGTTTTCCTCTCTCCCGAGAGCCCTACGCGTTCACTCATATGTACAGCGGTTCCTAGATAACGCGCGACGTAAACGGAACCCTCCAGATGCCACTTTGCGACTCTCAGCGACAGAGATTCGAGACACCAAACGCCGTCTCACAATAATCTGTCAAAAGACACATTTTCCCGACGAATATTACGCGCTCGAAAACAAGCAACCCGTGAGCTCGAAAAGTCGTTTACTCGCACTCAATCCCTTCATCCATGAAGACAAAACGATGCGCCTTGGAGGGCGGCTGTCTTCATGCCCGAATTTGGCATTTGACGAACGCCACCCAATAATTTTGCCGTACGACTGTCAGTTGTCTCGGCTACTTGTTCTTTTTATTCATCAGATCTCGCTTCACGGTGGTAACCAGCTGATGCTCCGATTGCTCCGGACCCAACACTGGATTCCGCGAGTAAAGAACCTCATCAATACGACGATCCACCACTGTAAGCCTTGCATCTTGCACCGGAAACAACAAAGAACACAGATTATGGCGGCATTGCCAGAGGAACGCACGACTTTCTCCCGCCCCTTTGCTAACACCGGTGTCGACTTTGCGGGCCCTTTCGACATAAAGAATTACACCGGCCGGGCTTGCTTAATAACGAAAGGCTACACGTGTATCTTTGTCTGTTTTGCGACCAAAGCAATTCATTTAGAGGCTGTCAGTGATCTGACCACGGCCGCTTTCCTTGCGGCCTTCTCACGTTTTGCAGCGCGCCGAGGCTGCCCCGCAAAGGTATATTCCGATAACGGCACAAACTTCGTCGGCGCATCAAAAGATTTCAAACAAGAATTTAAGCAATTCCTTGTTCGAACCCGCGATCTCATCGAGACCCATCATTCGCACCAGAATGTTGAATGGCACTTCATCCCCCCCGGTGCTCCTCATATGGGAGGACTCTGGGAGGCCGGTGTTAAAAGCCTGAAAACGCACCTGCGCAAAGTCGCCCCAACGTCCAAGTTTACATTCGAAGAGTTCTCAACTCTCTTGAGCAAAATTGAAGCATGCCTCAATTCTCGCCCGCTTCATCCTCAATCTGAGGATCCCAACATAATGGAGGCAATAACTCCTGGCCACTTCCTAGTAGGCGGCCCTCTGCTCGCTCCGGCCGAGCCTGAAACCCTCGACAATCCGCTCTCCATTCTTAACCGATGGAGACGTGTCCAGGCCCTTGCCCAACATTTCTGTCATCGGTGGAAAACGGAATATTTGCACGAGCTTGCGCGTCGCACCAAGTGGAAGACTCCGCAACTCAATCTACAGCCCAACGACCTGGTCGTCGTCCGTGAAGACAACCTTCCTTCCACGTCCTGGCGGCTGGGCCGCATCATCAAGGTGTATAAGGGTCAGGACGCACGAGTCCGCGTGGCCGATGTCCGAACGGCTAACGGCCAACTCACGCGTTCAATTTCCAACTTAGTATCCTTATCGTGCATGGCTCGAGTGGTTATTAATGTCTTTTTTCTCCACAGATCTGAGATGAAACGCACCCGCCGCCAAGGCGCCCGTTATCGACAAGGCGGCATGCTGGCTCCGCCAGCCGCCGTACCATCGGCGCCCCCAAATCCGCATCCCGCCACCGAGATGCCGCATTACGAGCAGCAGCCGCACGAGGACGACGTGCTCCATCTGAGTGTCTCTTACACGGCAGAAGAAGACGGCGCTGCTCAACCGAGCTCACCAGAGCCTCGTTCAGAGGAGGCTCCTGGACGATCGTCTCCACCGGCGATCGCCGGCCCAGTTCGGAGTCCACAACCGCGACCTGCAGGGCATTTGAAGGCACGAACGGCGAGCTTTCCCCGAATTGTGGCAGGACGCCGCATAAACTGCCTGGTGTGCTCCCACACCACCCAACGCTGCACCAGCACACGTAGCTGCACCTGTAGCGACGCCCACCACTCGACGCTTCACGGCTAGTCGCCTGATCCACCCCAGGCTGAGGGTCAGGTAGCTTTGCAGTCCTGCAAGGCGGGCGGGATGTTTACGCCAAACACACCGCTCGTCAGGCTGCCTCTCCTGATCTGCCGAAGCCGTGCTCTCTCACGGCCAGACTTCGGCCACTCAGGAGAGGCAAGCTAAAAGCTTGACTGCGAGCTCCTTGGCTCCAGCCTTGGCGATCGGATATGTTCGACTTCACTTGGCTGCCATCAGTGAACATCGCCGGACGCATCACCAAACACCAAACATTCACATTCACTCAAAACACATTGTACAAATTACATTAAACAGTGAAAACAATATACAATTAACAACACATCCATCAAACCACCTTTTACCTCAACTCTTCAACTGAACAGTAAGGATACCATTTGAAGAAAGTTTTACATTAGGTGAATCAAAGAAACAGGCTATAGCGCGATTCTTAACGATGGAGAGAAAACAGGATGGACATATCAAAATCGAGTACATACAATTTTTAAGGGAATATGAAAAATTAGGACACATGGTCAAAGTACATAGAAGAGAAGAAGGGAAAGGGAAATATTATTTACCTCATCAGGCAGTGGTTCGAACAGAGAGTCTAACAACGAAAGTCAGGGTAGTATTTGATGCGTCTGCAAAAACATCAAATGGATACAGCTTAAACCACATAATGATGATTGGCCCCAGATTACAAAGAAATATTTTTGACATAATTCTCAAGTGGAGATTATGGAAATATGTACTTACAGCAGACGTGGAGAAAATGTATAGACAGATTAAAGTTGCTGAGGAAGACCAAGATTACCAAAGAATAATTTGGAGAGAACGTAACATAAGAACTAACAACAGTAACATATGGAACAGCAGCAGCCACCTTTTTAGCAGTAAAAACACTACATCAAATTGCTAATGAGTGCGAGGATCAACTTATTGGAAATATTATAAGGAACGATTTTTACATAGATGACAGGTGCGAACAATAGAGACGATTGTAGGTTTATCATGGAAAAGATAAGTAACCAATTAGAAGGAGCTGGATTTCAGTTGAGAAAATGGGCATCTAATGATCAGCATCTACTAAGTTTTGTAAAACAGGGCAGCGAGTTACAGTTCTTTAAATCAATGGTGATGACACAACAAACACACTTGGCATGCAGTGGAATCCAGCTGAAGATAATTTTAGGTTTTTAATTAATCTATCTATTATTACCCGTACAATGAAAAGAAACATATTAGCACAGATAGCTAAGCTCTTCGATCCAATCGGCTGGTTAGCAACTATCACGGTAAGAGCTAAAATTTGTATACAGAAGCTTTGGCAAGAAGGTTTAGAGTGGGACGAAGAATTGAATGATCAATTAAAAATAGAATGGCATAAATTTCAAGAAAGCTTCATAAATAATAGCAATTAAAAAGTGGCCTCAACAAAAACCTATGGAAAAGATAACGATAACAATTGCTAGAACAATTGCGATAACAATTGCTAGAACAGAAAATGAAAGAAATCACTTCATTGAAAAGCTGTTGGAAACGGTTTCGGATTTCAAGAAAATTGAAAGAATAGTTGCTTACATCCTCCGGTTTACAGAACAATTGAAAGGTTTAAGGTCAGTTTCTTAGAACTTGACTACCAAAGAACTTTGCGAAGCGAACAAAATTATAGTCAAACAACAGCAAGAACAGCAGTTCAGAGAGGAATTACGAAAACTGTGAAGAAAACAGGAAATCCATTCAAAAAGCAAACTTATACATTTAAAACCATTTATAGACGAAGAAGGAATCCTTAGAGTAGGAGGAAGCCAATAGACCAAAAATACCCAATTATTTTGGATAAATCTAGGTTATCAGAATTAATAATTCAATATGCTCATGCGGCCACACTGCATGGCGGAAACCCAGTAACAGAAGCGGCATAAAGAAAGCCTTAAAAAAGAGTTATCATAACTGTGTAATATGTGTTCGGTACAGCCAAAAAGCAGCAGAGCAATTCATGGGAAATTTACCGAAGTTTAGAACAAATGTTGCATTACCATTCGATCACACTGGTGTAGACTACGCTGGACCAGTTTTAATGCGGTGTTCAAAAGGAAGAGGATAGAAAGCTTTTAAGGGCTACATCGCTGTATTTGTGTGCATGACTACGAAAGCAGTACACCTAGAACCAATTAGTGATTTGACGACGGAAGCGTTTCTTGCAACGCTCAGAAGATTTTTTGCAAGACGAGAGTGGAACACAAGGTTTCGGCACAATTTTTCTGCGCTTTGATTAACGTTGTAGATGCATGTCAAGTCATCCTTACCGAGTAAGGACCGGTACAGAAAGTTTTGCCAAATTGAAAATTCTCACTATATTGTATTCAACAGTTTATTCAAATTTCTGTTTATATCAATACTTAAATACATTAGCTGCGTTCCTTTTTCCTAATCTAATCCTGATTTAAAATGGAACAGCAAGGAAATTCACATGCAGTTGTCCCCACAAAATCACATTGAAAAAAGGTTGTGTAATGAAATATCAACTGTTTGAGTGTTAAGAATTTAATACAATTTTTCATCGAGTAAATGAAATCTTTGAATTCAAAAAGGATAACGACAGCGATGCAATCATGGTATTCACAGGTTTGTCAGAATCTTTTTTATAAGTCCAACCAGATAAACTGGGTAACGCACACCATCAATTAAAAAGCAAAATGTCATCAGCGCCATCTATAGTTCCATACCGAATTAAAGTTTTTACATCAGAGCCATCTACCATCTACATCATTACCATATAACGAGAAGAGCAATTCGATTAGAATTTCTAATCGTAGTCGAGAGTACGATTAGAAAATGTGTATGGAAACTGTTATAATCCGAAGTAAAAGGAACACAGTAATTATTGCAGTACCAATATTAGAAAAAATAGTCATTTTATGAGCCGTTGTATGTATGCTCGATCTTTTCTTATAAGACCCTCTATCAAGGTTTGTACAACCGTTTGATTTACTTTAATATATGCTTTTCACCGCGTGGCTTTCATTTCCGCGACATAATTTGCAGATTTACCAATTTTCTGCAGATTAGCTTTCATTAGCCGCCAAAATCGCTCAATTGGTCGCACTCTGGACATCCGATGGGATCATGTCTTTTGTAACAGAATGAATATTATTGTCACTGAACCACATCTAAGTGACATTAGATGCGAATACTACTTCCCTCAAGGAAATGGAAGATTTGCGCTTTGTATTGGACCGGATAGAGAAACGCGGCCGCAGGAAGGATATAGTTATTTCTGGATTACCGGCTTCCATACCAACAAATGAGCTTCCCGCAATATCTCGAAAAATCGCAGAATTCCTGGGGATGTCCTGCACGGAAATGGACTTAGCTAACTGTACGCGTACGAGAAGTGGAAACACTAATATTATTTCGTATCACACAGCCGCCGTACGAGACGAAATATACAGGGCATACCTCAAGTCCAAATCCCTAACTCTTAAGGATGTGCATCCAACGATCGATATAGCCTCGCGAATTTATTTGAATGATAATATCACGGAACTCACTTACAAAATATTCAGAAAAGCAAAGGAGCTGGCCAGTAATAACGTAATAACTAGGGCGTTCATCAGGCGAGGCAGCGTATTTGTAGTGAAAAAAGATGAAATTAAAAATCTTAAAATCTCATCACTAACCGAAATTTTATCGCTAGCTTAGTTACCAAAATCACACGGATGGACGCAAGCACTGTATTCTATCCCAGTCCATAATACTCCTGATATGTCGAATTCAACATCCTCTACTGATTGCAACGATTTCTAATATGTACAAATGAAATGTGCAGCGAAGTATATTGTAATTTAGTTTATATATTGTATATTAGTTCAACATGCTTTCTTTTTTTATTGTTACTTTAATCTATCCATACATAATTTACTCATTAACTATAATTGTAGTGGCCCGTTGTGCAGAATATACCCACATAGTCCTGTGTTACCCTTCCGTCGCCTTATGATCTTGGTTCGCCGCGCATGCCTGGCCTGCTGGTCTCCGGATGGGCTCTAATATGAATGATGAGGTAGCTAGTGATAATACCTTTCAATGTCCAAAGCCCAAATCCAGGGATGATAAATTTGATGACATCGTTAAGATTTTCGATGGTGAACCACTAAGCGTTGTTGGCGTCTCTGAAACGTGGCTAAAACCGGAGATTGACAGTTCTATGCTGGCTATTCAAGGCTACAGATTAATCAGAAATGATAGATTGGAATCCAGATGAGGCGGTGTGGCCTTTTATATTTCTAAAAAACTCAAGGATCCTAAAATCATCTCGTACTCAGATGATACTACTGAAATTGAATATATTTTTGCTGAAATATTTGCTAACAATACTGCTGTTGCAGTTGGCGTTATTTATCGGCCGCGTGGCAATCTGGACTACATTTCTGATATTCTTTCGGATATAGCTAGGAAGTATGGTAATATTTTCATTATGGGTGATTTCAACCTAAACCTGCAAATAACGCTTGTGAGGGAAAGGGTAACTCACTTTTTCAACGATTTCAATTTGTACACTATTGCAGATGTGCATCAACATACTCATATTGATGTCGCTCATGCTTCCAAATCCCTTCTCGATTTCTTTATAGTGAGCAATCCGGACTTGATTCAATTTACAGGATTATTTTGGGTTCCCTCGGTTTCGATGCATGCTTTTCTTTTTGGGGCGGCATCATTGCCCATAAAAAATGAGACATCCGCGTTTCTATATAGGGATTTCAAAGGTATCTGCTCACGCTCACTATTTCGGGGATGTGCAGAAATAAATATGCTACCGCTCCATCTAAGTCCCGAAGTCGACACAAAGCTAGACTTTCTAAACAGAACAATAACGGCTCTGTTTAACAAATTTATTCCCATTAGGTCCCACAATTCGAAGAAACACTCATGCCCATGGGTGACACCTAAAATGATACAGCTCAAGTCACTCAGGAATCTAGCCTTTAGAGCATACCATGAGCACTCAACGTCAGAAAACTGGAAAACTTATACAAAATATAGAAATAGGGTTACGAATCTGAACAAAAAAACAAAACTCAACTTCGGGACATCCTGTTTCGGTAGAATATCTACCAGTAAAGATTTTTGGAAACAAATACGTAAATTTGGGGTGACTGATACGGCTGGAGAATGTGCCGAGGACCCAGATTCGCTTAATGTTTATTTCGCATCTATAAATGATCTTCCTTTGGTCGTATCCAACTCGCTAGTATATATGTTTGCGGATGATGTTCAACTTTTACTCTCCAGCAAACTATCAGAGACTTCGGAAGGAGTGGAAAGGTGGAATGCAGATCTTAAGGTGGTTTCCGAATGGGCTCGAGCTAACAATCTCATCCTTAACACACAGAAAACTAATGCTATGGCGGTGTACAACCGTGCTTTGCAATCGTTGCCATTAATCTCCCAAGAAGGAGTCTCGATCCCCTGGGTCATGAATGCTAAAAGCATGAATGCTATCAGCCAGGACCTCACATGGGACAAACAAGTTTCTCATATCTGCAAAAGTATTTCCTTGTGCTCAGGAGACACATATCTAATCTAATCAAACATCTTCTGCCAGTCAAGTTGAGATTGTCCCTGGTCAGGGCTCTTATCATTCCACATTTCTCTTATGGGTGTGAAATCTATAGTGGTTGTAGTGCCAACTGCTTAAGTAGACTTAAAGTTTGTCTGCACGCCGCAGTTCGCTTCGTCTATTCTTTAAGACAACGAGATTCGGTTTCTCACCTTGTGCCGTCAATACTAGGAATGGATCTAGACACGTGGCTCAAGCTTCGTGTAGTTACTTTATTATACAAAGTAATTCAAAATCGTTACCCAACGCTTCTTTTCAATAATTTAAACTTCCTTCATTCCACGAGAACTAGAAATTTGCTACTTCCACCCTTTTTAACGCAAATAATGGAAAAATCGTTTTTGATCAGAAGCATAAGGATCTGGAACAATCTACCTCTTAGCACCAGAGCACGTCCATCTGTTCACTCCTTTAGTAGGGAAGCGCGCGGTAGTTTAATGTCATAATAGATATTTGTACCATAGGAATCATATACTAGAGCATTTGTCAATACCTCATTCCATATTATTCCATATTCGTCTGGTTTGTTGACAGGTTTGGTTTTGCTCGGTGAATCGTTGGCGGATGGTGAAGGGTATCGCACAAGGATGAATTACATTTATAAAACACATACTTGAAATTTTAATCTAAGGATAATCAAAATTATTTCTACTGTTTATTTGAATTATACTACCAGTTGCACTAGAATTTATATATTACCTTCGAATTTATTATTATTATTATTATTATTATTATTATTATTATTAACTTTATAAATCACCATACTAGCCATAGTATCTGGTATCTAACTCCTAACATGTTCACTACGTGCAATTAATATAAGGACATATAAGGACCTCATACTTATCAAATAAATAAAAATAAATAAATAAAAGAAAAGGTAAAACAATAAAGTTTTTGAACAAATAATAAACAATTACAACAATTTTTGTTAAATATTTTATTAATTATTAAGATATAGCGTACAATTTACGACATCCCTATAATTTGAAGTTTGAGTGCGGGACATAAAAGAGGTGCCCCTGTTTTTAACTCCAACCCAATATAGGGTGAACAGGAATGGGAGCGGCTTGTTAAACTCCAACGGCCCTCCCGTTAGTACCTTAAATGAATGGATATGGTAATTAGTTTAACAATTTAATTGTCACATGTGCACTTTCTTACATATGTTACAATTATGAAGGATATACATATGTTACATACATATGTTACAATTAATATGAAGAGTATTAATTAATTAATTAATTATTTGAAATCACGCACTTAAATTAAGCTGGGACAAGTTTATGCGGATAGCGGCTATATATATATATATAGTCCCAGTAGCACTCCAGAAAATTATCAGATTTGAAAATTATACATTCACTAAAAAACAGGCAGTTGATAAACAACGTGCGTGAAGTTAAATTCGTAAATCCGACGATAACTTAGCAAAGATCTGAACCCAAAACGCGAATACGAATTCGTATTTTGTACCCATTCCAAAGTAATGGCTTCAATTGTAGCGCTCTTTTGTTCAACGAAATATATATTTTGAGCAGCAATTATACACATTTCAAGGGAATAATATATATACTTCAAAGATTACGCCTACTTATGAAAAAATTTTAAAATTTGTGGAAGTGAGGATCCTCCGAAGGTGAAGCTTCTTCCCCAATATTCAGCGATAAGTTTTGTTCTACGAAAAACATAACTTGGCCAAGTGGAATATAAGGTTCGATAGCCTACTCCAATATCTTTCATAATCAGAAAAAAAGTGCATCACTTTTAGTGCACTCGGAAGGGTTTGGTCACCATGGTCATTTGAAGTTGGCCTTACCCAGTTCAATTTTTCATGATTTTTCAGAGAAAAATTTTCTTCAACGAAAAACATAACTTCGCCAAGTGTAATATAAGGTTCGATAGCCTACTCCAATACCTTTCAGAATTAGTAAAACTTTTAGTGCACTCGGAAGGGTTTGGTCACCATGGTCATTTGAAGTTCGCCTTACGCCGTGCAATTTTTCATGACTTTTCACCGAAAAATTTTCTTCAACGAAAAACATAACTTGGCCAAGTGGAATATAAGGTTCGATAGCCTACTCCAATACCTTTCAGAATTAGCAAAAACTTTTAGTGCACTCGGACGGGTTTGGTCACCATGGTCATTTGAAGTTGGCCTTACCCAGTGCAATTTTTCATGATTTTTCAGCGAAAAATTTTCTTCAACGAAAAACATAACTTGGCCAAGTGGAATATAAGGTTCGATAGCCTACTCCACCTTTCAGAATCAGCAAAAACTTTTAGTGCACTCGGAAGGGTTTGGTCACCATGGTCATTTAAAGTTGGCCTTACCCAGTGCAATTTCATGATTTTTCAGCGAAAAATTTTCTTCAACGAAAAACATAACTTGGCCAAGTGGAATATAAGGTTCGATAGCCTACTCCAATACCTTTCATAATCAGTAAAAACATTTAGTGCACTCGGAAGGGTTTGGTCACCATGGTCATTTGAAGTTGGCCTTACCCAGTGCAATTTTTCATGATTTTTCAGCGAAAAATTTTCTTCAACGAAAAACATAACTTGGCCAAGTGGAATATAAGGTTCGATAGCCGACTCTAGTACCTTTCATAATCAGTAAAAATTTTAGTGCACTCGGATGGGTTTGGTCACCATGGTCATTTGAAGTTGGCCTTACCCAGTGCAATTGTGTTATCTTCATGATTTTTCAGCGAAAAATTTTCTTCAACGAAAAACATCACTTGGCCAAGTGGAATATAACGTTCGATAGCCTACTCTAATACCTTTCATAATCAGTAAAAATTTTAGTGCACTCGGAAGGGTTTGGTCACCATGGTCATTTGAAGTTGGCCTTACCCAGTGCAATTTTTCATGATTTTTCAGCGAAAAATTTTCTTCAACGAAAAACATAACTTGGCCAAGTGGAATATAAGGTTCGATAGCCTATTCCAATACCTTTTAGAATCGACAAAAACTTTTAGTGCACTCGGAAGGGTTTGGTCACCATGGTCATTTGAACTTGGCCTTACACAGTGCAATTGTGTTATCTTCATGATTTTTCAGCGAAAAATTTTCTTCAACGAAAAACATCACTTGGCCAAGTGGAATATAACGTTCGATAGCCTACTCTAATACCTTTCATAATCAGTAAAAATTTTAGTGCACTCGGAAGGGTTTGGTCACCATGGTCATTTGAAGTTGGCCTTTCCCAGTGCAATTTTTCATGATTTTTCAGCGAAAAATTTTCTTCAACGAAAAACATAACTTGGCCAAGTGGAATATAAGGTTCGATAGCCTATTCCAATACCTTTTAGAATCGACAAAAACTTTTAGTGCACTCGGAAGGGTTTGGTCACCATGGTCATTTGAACTTGGCCTTACACAGTGCAATTGTGTTATCTTCATGATTTTTCAGCGAAAAAATTTCTTCAAAGAATAACATAACTTGGCCAAGTGGAATATAAGGTTCGATAGCCTACTCCAATACCTTTCAGAATCAGCAAAAACATTTAGTGCACTCGGAAGGGTTTGGTCACCATCGTCATTTGAAGTTGGATGATTATGAAAGGTATTGGAGTAGGCTATCGAAACTTATATTCCACTTGGCCAAGTTATGTTTTTCGTGGAACAAAACTTATCGCTGAATATTGGGGAAGAAGCTTCACCGTCGGAGACACCTCACTTCCACAAATTTTAAAATTTTTCCAAAAGTAGGCGTAATCTTTGAAGTATATATATTATTCCCTTGAAATATGTATATTTGCTGCTCAAAATATATATTTCGTTGAACAAAAGAGCGCTACAATTGAAGCCATTACTTTGGAATGGGTACAAAATACGAATTCGTATTCGCGTTTTGGGTTCAGATCTTTGCTAAGTTATCGTCGGATTTACGAATTTAACTTCACGCACTTTCTAAAGTGGTCATATATATGGTCATATATGGTCAAAAATTAAGACAAATGTTAAATCCATTATTGGTCTTCCTCTGTGCAGTGGTCCAGGCGTAGTTGAGCAAAAACTTCAATATTTGGAGGATGCTATAGATAGAGCGAATGAGACGGTAACACAGGGTAATTGTGGACGGGCGGTGCAGCATGCACTTACCTTCAATACGAGTGTACTCGGCTTGGAAGATATGAATGTTGGAACTTGAAGATATTTTCTTGGATTTACAATTATTATTTAGCTTTACATATACTAATCTTAATATATGTATATACTATATAATAAATAAATAATGAAGGTGTAGTTACTTTCGGATTAAATGATATATCTTATTATTTGGCTCAAATCTGTAAACTTACAAATTATTTCTTATCGTCAGATAGCCGTTTTTTATTCTGAATAAAATACTTTCTACGTATTCAAAATTTTCTGAAGTGCAAATGGAATTTTCTGAAGTGCAAATGGAATTTTCTGAAGTACAAATTACATTTTCTGAAGTGCAAATGGAATTTTCTGAAGTACAAATTAAATTATCTGAAGTTAAAATGGAATTTTCTGAAGTGCAAATGGAAATTCTGAAGTATAAATGGAATTTTCTGAAGTGCAAATGGAAGTTCTGAAGTATAAATGGAATTTTCTGAACTGCAAATGGAGATTCTGAAGTACAAATGGAATTTTCTGAAGTGCAACTGAAGATTCTGAAGTATAAATGGAATTTTCTGAAGTACATATGAAAAAGGTGTAGTTTCAACTAAATAAATAATTAAATCGACTTGTTGAGGACAGGAAATTAAGTTTTGAAGGGCTCAACTCAAGTGTCAAAAGTGAGAAAAATTTATGATTTCCGATCGTTAAAGATATGCTATACGAATACGAATGGCGGAGAAAGTTTCGGTGTATGGACCGAAAAGTTACATTATTTATTTAAATTTTTTCAGAAAATGTTCACAGTTTAATAACGCAAATGAAGAAATTGTTTGGCTCAAAAGACAATAAATTGATGATTCGCCACAAATTCGAGTGGAATCAAAGTGTAAGTGGAGAATCAAAGAAACAGTACACTACAATGATTGGTATATCGAACTGACTGCAGATTTTATAACTTGAACTGAACTTTAGAGCTCCATACCATTTTAAAAAAGTTTGGCGAAATCATTGGAATTTGGTGGAAATGTTATAGGTTTTCAGCAATCATGATCAGCAATACATAAAGGGGTATGGGAATATTAAACCATGGTTCAAAGGCGACAAGTTTTCGTAATGTTTTCCCAATTTCAGGACCGCATTTTAGCTGTGCGATTCTATATATATTGGGTAAGTTCGATTATATATATTCAGTAATTCTTCCCTCCAGAAAATAAGTTATATCTAGTCGGTAAGCTCTGTTAGTCTGAAGTTCTCTCTAGTCTGTAAGTTGTGTAACCAAGTAAGAAACAGGGAGGACGCGTTTTATTTTTCAGGAAAACATTGTTAAATTATTATTATTATTATATGTCATATTATGTGTCATAACACTTAAAAAATTTGTTTACATAATTACCAGCGTTATGTGCCAAGGCTTGCCAAAGTTGAGTAGTAACTACGTCGGTTGCATGGTCACTTTCGGGTGTTTGCCGATCTTTGCTGATTTCATTATATTTAGAACCTTTAACCTCTTTCTGCGGTGTAATAACCATTTGTAATCGATTGCAATCAGAACTTTTATCACTATATACATCAGAACAATTCTTCTTAGCCTCTATTTGATCTGGTTCATAATGTGTGATATTATCCCAATTTTTTTGCTTAAAACAAGGTTTATATAATAATAAAGGTAGAGAATTTGACTCAATTATCGATGTTTTATGACAAAGTGTCTTTTCATTGTAATAGTTTTTTAACGACAAGTCTATTTCTTCACCATGTTTCATTTTGCAGAATGGTTGATTTGTCTCTATCACAGAATTTGTAATACTGGTATTAATTACTGGGGGGCTTGGGGATTGAGGATTTGAATTAGGTGGTGATATAATTACTTTTTTACTAATATCCATAAGCACAGCTGCAGTTTCAAGTTGCTGTTGTAATTGCTTCAAATTTTCATTTTTAAATGGTTCTACAAGGTTACAGTTTAATATTTTCGAAATATTCTTTTCATTCGAGCAAGAAATAATATTCTCAGGAAAATTACTGGTTGATGCTGAATGGGTTATTGTATCGAATACGTTTTTTTTACTTAGATGTAAAGATTCTGGCTTTTTTAAAGTTTCGGGCATGTTGGCATGTTTAAAGGCTTGGCATGTTGAACCCGCACTATTAGTAGATGTACTGGCTTTATGGATGTTCGTATATTTTTCTGATGATCTTAATATTTCACCTTTGTTAGTGAGTCCAGCAATATTACCTATATCTCTAGATAAAATTCGTTCATTGATTTTTGGTTTTAAACTTATTCTATGCTTTTTAGATCCAGAAGTATTGCTTAGTTCGGTTAAAGCTTTAGCTGCCAATCTTTCACTCGATGATGTAGCAGATAGGTTCGAATTTAGTAGTTCATCTAATTTTAGTGTTGATTTTTTATACGACGCCTGTAAATAATTTAAAATAATCCTTTACTATAGTAAATAAAAGCGTAATTTTACTAAAATAAACTTTAGTAAATGGATATTTTTTTATAATGAAGAAATTCATTATTTTTACCCAATATCCGAAGATTAATTTCTAAATTCAAATACTGAATATGGGCGTATATTTTCACCACTATTTGGATTTGCTCACTGACGAATTCTTAGTAAAGAACAAAAAAATTGTCCGCTACTAGTTAATTGCAAGTGATGAGTAACCAACAATACTCGAGACTCGTAAGAGAAGTACACATTCATTTAAAATAACTTATCTTTAGGTTTTATGAGAAAAACGAAGTTTAAAATTTAATTCTACTGAGTTACATAATATTGCTTATCTACGAATTTTTATCCATCTATGTACTCTAGGGTCATTCGCGGTCGAAATTTCGACCAATTACAATTCCCATTTTTATTTAATTCTTTTTTATTATAAAATGTTTTTAATATAAAATAATATAAAATAATATAAAATTCAAATTGCCTGCTTGTCTGTAATTAGCAACAACTCCTACTCACTCAATCGATCTGCTTCATTCGTTTTTGTATGCACACGATAAGTATATACAATAAAATAGCTTCGACTAGCTGATCGACTTTTTTTGTTATTGTGCACTAAGAATTGAAGTGCTGCTGTTCTATGCGTTCGTATGAATGTGTGTGATCTGTTGTTGGTCAATTCATTTGACAAAATTTACATTTTCCAGTTTTTAGGTATTTTTCACTTCTTGATTTTCTTTGCTTTTTACAAATTTTTTACAAATTTGCTTTTTACAATATAATACAAAGATGTCTCACTCGGTACATTGAAATATATCAAAAAAATTTTGTTCTGATCTAATAGCTTTTGTGCTTTTGAGAAAGAGCTTTCAATTTTCTTGAGATGCGACGCACATTCTCTCTCGCCTTTTGCATGGGTACATAAATATATAATTCGCGCTCAAAACACAGTGAACACAAGCGGTGCGAGAGAAAAGCGAATGTTTGTTTTTGTAAACTAAATTTTTAGAGTTTGTACGAATGTGCAAGAATACCGCTCGCCCGACAACAACAAGTATATGAATGACGACAACAGCGTTCTTTACCGACCCAGAAACGAAATTTTTTGTGTTTTTATTTTTACTGATGTTTTAGCTCCTTTTTGTGACTTGATTGATTTTGACATTGACTACTATATTTTTGATAGTGATTTTGGTTTTTTATTTGGATAATTTGGCAATTTATTTATTATTTATATTATAATCGGTAATTTGTAATTAATAATAATTAATTAATAATATATAATACAACAATGTATTCATTGTACAAACCAAAGTCCAAATGCGCATCGGTTTGAGGAAAATAATGAATGTTTTAGATCGTTTGATAACCATATTACACCGTAAGCATCGTTCTTGGACATATTTTAAAAACAAACAATCAAAAAAATCCAAACTTCAAATACTGAATCATAAATAAATGTCATTTAATATGTAGTTGAAGATTTGATTTTTTATTGTTTGCTTCTACTGATATAGGGCCTCTGAAAGTTTGTTATGCCACACCTCTTTGTTGTTATAATTAAAATAAGATGTTCTACATTCTGATGGCAACTGCATTGATTCTTTACACTGATTTGTAGTAAACGCGCTCTCTTTTGTGCTCACTTTCTTGCATGTTGCAGCTCTTACTCTCACAACTTGATCTCTTACTCTCACAACCTGATCTCTCGCTCTCACAAAATGTTAATTTTACTCTCCCAAAGCTTCAGATGGGATTTTCCGAAAATCCCAACTGAATTTTAGCTGCTCGGTTGTTTTGTATAGGAGTGAGACATCTTTGTATTATATTGTCTTTGATAAGACTTATTCATATAATATATATATATATATATATATATATATACAACAAAGTCCGTGAAGTTAAATTCGTATTTGAGCAAGTTAAATTTGCATTTGAGCTAGTTAAATTCGAATTTAACTTAGCAAAGACTCAAACCCATGACAAATTGAAATATTTGTTTTGTATATTTCACATACTTCACCACTAGATTGGTTAGGAGAAGTGGTCACTGAAAGGGAGGAACTCCGCGTGCGTTCATGAAACACGTGGCCACTGAAAGATACTCCATATAGGAGGAAAATATCAAAAAATTAGGAACTCCCCTGTAGCCGTTTTTTTTTAAATCGAGTCTCAATATGTCAAATTTTTGTATGGCCAGACTGGGTGGATGCAGTGGTCACTGGTCAGGAAGACCTCCGCGTGCGTTCATGAAACACATGGCCACTGAAAGATACTTCATATAGGAGGAAAATATCAAAAAATTAGGAACTTCCCTGTAGCCGTTTTTTTTAAAATCGAGTCTCAATATGTCAAATTTTTGTATGGCCAGACTGGGTGGATGCAGTGGTCACTGGTCAGGAAGACCTCCGCGTGCGTTCATGAAACACATGGCCACTGAAAGATACTTCATATAGGAGGAAAATAACAAAAAATTAGGAACTCCCCTGTAGCCGTTTTTTTGTAAATCGAGTCTGAATATGTCAAATTTTTGTATGGCCAGACTGGGTGGATGCAGTGGTCACTGGTCAGGAAGACCTCCGCGTGCGTTCATGAAACACATGGCCATCGGAAGATACTCCACATAGGAGAAAAATATCAAAAAACTAGGAACTCCCCTGTAGCCGTTTTTTTGTAAATCGAGTCTGAATATGTCAAATTTTTGTATAGACAGACTGGGTGGATACAGTGGTCACTGGTCAGGAAGACCTCCGCGTGCGTTCATGAAACACATGGCCATCGGAAAATACTCCATATAGGAGGAAAATATCAAAAAATTAGGAACTCCCCTGTAGCGGTTTTTTTGTAAATCGAGTCTGAATATGTGTTGTGAGCTTAGGTTAGGGTGGCGGTGGCACGGTGGCATGCGGCTAAGCTCGCCGGCGATATGGGGTGGTTTCTTGCCTCCCTGGCCCACACAGAAAAAGAAAATCGTGCCATTATTGTTATTTAAGAGAAAAGGAAAAAAAACCAGGAGAAATTTTAAGGGACGTTTCACAGGGTCACTTCCTCATACATCACGTAATTCCTAGTGGGTCATTTCACTCACGCCCTTTCACACACCTTGCACCTAACCATCACACTCGCTCCTCCCACTCAACAGGTTCACCAACATTCATCCTTCCCGATTCGCACCTTCATGCTTACTTGACCTCACCGGAATCACCATTCACCCATACACTATGTCCAACCTACGTCACCGTACGTCGTGAGCCGCCCACCCCCTCTGTAACTCAGCCGCGTTACAGCCATGAACCGCGCTGGGCTCTCAGCGTCTTGCGGTTCCCTTTTCTGAAGTCTGTCCAAGTATCCGTTAGTCCGTCCGTCTACTTCATTACGTTCGTTATGTCTGTCCGTCTACCACGCCTACCAGTGCCGGTGCCTCCCTTTAGGCTCACCAGCACACCAGCCTAAATGTTCGGATTTAGCAATCCATTTTTTTTTTTTTTTTTTCGTTGAGACTCAAATAAAAAAAAAAAAGTAGTGCTCAATGCATTTCTTTATTTATTTGTTTTCTTTTTCTGTTTCAATCCCAATTTCAATCTGTATATCCTTATGTCCTATTACAATTTTTTGTACAAATATTAAATATATTATAAATATCTTATCCTGTTTTCACATATGTTTTCAGTATTCTGAGTAATATTTTTCCTTGGGTGTATTTATGGTAAGTATGTATATGTATTTTTCTTTTAATTTCAAAACAATATGGTAAATCGAATTGATTTAAAAGGTAAGTAAGAGTAATAATATAATAATTTTTCTGAATGTATTTATCGTAAGTATGTATTTTTTTCTTTTAATTTCAAACAATATGGTAAGTAGAATTAATGCAAAAATCTAAGTAAGAATATAATGATTTTTCTGAATGTATTTATCGTAAGTATTATTTCTTCTTTTTAATTTCAAACAATATGGTAGTAGAATTAATGCAAAAAAAAAAAAGGTAAGTATTAATATAATAATTTTTCTGAATGTATTTATCGTAAGCATTATTTCTTCATTTTTATTTCAAACAATATGGTAAGTAGAATTAATGCAAAAAGGTAAGTAATAATATAATGATTTTTCTGAATGTATTTATCGTAAGTATGTATTTTTCTTTTAATTTCAAACAATATGGTAAGTAGAATTAATGCAAAAAGGTAAGTAAAAAATGTTAAGTTACCAGTAAGGTCAGAAATCAACCACCCGATTACACATATATATATATATTTTGTTTTTTTTTCTTTTTTCTCAACGGAGACTTACCAGCTTTCAGATCCTCAATGATGGCGCCACCATGAATCCCCTTGCTACCTGTAAGTACACTTATGCACCTGCTTATATACATAGATATATGTGTACCTATGTTTGATTTCCTTAATTCACTCTGCTACTATTATCTGTACCATATTTTTAATATATATATTTACTGAGAATACTTAATTTAATTAATATTTAATTTTCAATTTCTATGTATATTCAGTTTATCTCTCGTGTTTTGTTTTAATATATCTTTCTTGAAACCAACTATATAATAATGAAAAAAGGTAATAGTGTTAATTAAAACAGCTAAATGCCGCAACTCCTGACGACGCCAATCTTCATGCCGGCCCTGTGCACCTTAATTTGTAGTGTCTTTACTGTACACTATATACATAGGTGTACATACAGTATAGTACTCTTTATGTTGTTTTTGTGCTTGTGTTTCTCTCTTCATATGGTTTATGTTCGTATACCAACTTAACTTGGCGGAATTTGCAAAAAATATATGTACAAATGTACTGTTGGAAATTTGTATTTACTTAAAATATGAAACCTATTAGCAATAATTTTGTACTGTTCATTTTAACATTGTTTAGCTTTTCTTTGAAAAATTATTTTTAGGTTTAAATTTTCATTTGTTTTTAACTTTTCAAATCTTTTAGAGTTTCACCAAACCATTTCAGTTTCACTCTTCAGTTTAAACATTTTTATTTGTTTAATGATTATTTTACAAATTTTAACTCGTCTAACTTTCACGCCTTAGTTTTTTTTTTCTTTATAGTTCAATACCAACTTCCTTATTTCTCGACGTTCAATTTTTATTTAGTGACCTTCAATTATTTGCTTATTTCACCGTATTCCGAGTTAATAATATTTGAAGTTTTATTTTTCTCATTAATTCTGATTTAACTTTCGGCACTTTGAAAATCAACCTTCTCTTAACCACCGCCAAACTCAAGTCACCTTTTCTCGATTAACCTTTTCTGTTCCTCCCTTTCAGAATCTCACTCTCCTCCTTTTCTCCTTTCTTCTCCTTTTCTATTTCCACCTTCCCCACTCATTTCCCCACACCATTCGGCTCGTTTACACACAACGTTCTCCTTGGTTCTCTTACATCCACATTCAACCCTAGGAGAACTTGCGTGACAGCTGTGAGGCGGAAACAATTCAACTAAAAAAACTAAGCAGGTAGGTTACATGAATAACTGAAATATACACAATTTCACACAAATAACATATATATACTTATTTTAGGACTAGTACAACATATAACACAGAGGTAAGTCAGGTCTACACTACAACATAAACTAAAATCCGTCTTTTATTTTCAGGTGCTGACCGGGCAGACACTACATATGTCAAATTTTTGTATAGCCAGACTGGGTGGATACAGTGGTCACTGGTCAGGAAGACCTCCGCGTGCGTTCATGAAACACATGGCCATCGGAAGATACTCCATATAGGAGGAAAATATCAAAAAATTAGGAACTCCCCTGTAGCCGTTTTTTTGTAAATCGAGTCTGAATATGTCAAATTTTTGTATGGCCAGACTGGGTAGATGCAGTGGTCACTGGTCAGGAAGACCTCCGCGTGCGTTCATGAAACACATGGCCATCGGAAGATACTCCACATAGGAGGAAAATATCAAAAAATTAGGAACTCCCCTGTAGCCGTTTTTTTGTAAATCGAGTCTCAATATGTCAAATTTTTGTATAGCCAGACTGGGTGGATGCAGTGGTCAGGAAGACCTCCGCGTGCGTTCATGAAACACATGGCCACTGAAAGATACTTCATATAGGAGGAAAATATCAAAAAATTAGGAACTCCCCTGTAGCCGTTTTTTTGTAAATCGAGTCTGAATATGTCAAATTTTTGTATGGCCAGACTGGGTAGATGGACTGGCAGTGGTCACTGGTCAGGAAGACCTCCGCGTGCGTTCATGAAACACATGGCCACTGAAAGATACTTCATATAGGAGGAAAATATCAAAAAATTAGGAACTCCCCTGTAGCCGTTTTTTTGTAAATCGAGTCTCAATATGTCAAATTTTTGTATGGCCAGACTGGGTGGATGCAGTGGTCACTGGTCAGGAAGACCTCCGCGTGCGTTCATGAAACACATGGCCACTGAAAGATACTTCATATAGGAGGAAAATATCAAAAAATTAGGAACGCCCCTGTAGCCGTTTTTTTGTAAATCGAGTCTGAATATGTCAAATTTTTGTATGGCCAGACTGGGTAGATGGACTGGCAGTGGTCACTGGTCAGGAAGACCTCCGCGTGCGTTCATGAAACACATGGCCATCGGAAGATACTCCATATAGGAGGAAAATATCAAAAAATTAGGAACTCCCCTGTAGCCGTTTTTTTGTAAATCGAGTCTGAATATGTCAAATTTTTGTATGGCCAGACTGGGTGGAAAATATCAAAAAATTAGGAACTCCCCTGTAGCCGTTTTTTTGTAAATCGAGTCTCAATATGTCAAATTTTTGTATGGCCAGACTGGGTAGATGGACTGGCAGTGGCAGTTTTTGATATTTTTCTCCTATATGGAGTATCTTTCAGTGGCCATGTGTTTCACGAACGCACGCGGAGGTCTTCCTGACCAGTGACCACTGCATCCACCCAGTCTGGCCATACAAAAATTTGACATATTCAGACTCGATTTACAAAAAAACGGCTACAGGGGAGTTCCTAATTTTTTGATGTTTTCCTCCTATGTGGAGTATCTTCCGATGGCCATGTGTTTCATGAACGCACGCGGAGGTCTTCCTGACCAGTGACCACTGCATCCACCCAGTCTGGCCATACAAAAATTTGACATATTCAGACTCGATTTACAAAAAAACGGCTACAGGGGAGTTCCTAATTTTTTGATATTTTCCTCCTATATGGAGTATCTTCCGATGGCCATGTGTTTCATGAACGCACGCGGAGGTCTTCCTGACCAGTGACCACTGCCAGTCCATCTACCCAGTCTGGCCATACAAAAATTTGACATATTCAGACTCGATTTACAAAAAAACGGCTACAGGGGAGTTCCTAATTTTTTGATATTTTCCTCCTATATGGAGTATCTTTCAGTGGCCATGTGTTTCATGAACGCACGCGGATTTCTTCCTTTTCAGTGACAACTTCTCCTAACCAATCTAGTGGTGAAGTATGTGAAATATACAAAACAAATATTTCAATGTGTCATGGGTTTGAGTCTTTGCTAAGTTAAATTCGAATTTAACTAGCTCAAATGCAAATTTAACTTGCTCAAATACGAATTTAACTTCACGCACTTTATATAACATAACATATAACATATATGATATCCTACATAAAATAAATCTAATCTTAAGTTTACGATGCACACTTGAATAGCCGAAGGAAAATTTTGCAAGTGTGCATTTGAAATGGTGCTGTCGTGTACACGTGAATAGCGTGAAAATTTTGCACACGTTCATATGAAAACGCTGCTCTAAAGCTACAGCTGTACAGTTTATCCAAAAGAATTTTATTATCTACTATATCAACAGTCTTCATTATACAGGGTGTTTCGCATAAGAGGGTGCAAAAGACTAGGTTGGGTCGACCACTTGCCGATGGCACTCCTCGGTTCGGTTATTCCCCTTCGAACGGTTAGGATCGGTCGTAAATTAATGTCGAGGTGGGGTTGGTGTCTGCCTTCAAATTCTCCCAGTCGCCGACCACGTTTACTACCTCGTCCAGGGTGTTAAAATCGCTTCGCTTTACGTAAAATCGTAGCTCAGGATTACTGTTGCGGTAAATGCGCTCGAGACACTCGTTCTCGATCAAGCCTGAGTGGTACATTAAGCTTTGTAATGCCACTACATACTCCCTAAAGGTCTCTTGTGGTACTTGTTGTCGCTGTCGTATCTCGTCGTCCAGTCGCTCGAAGAAGCGCGGCAGCAGGAAAAATTGTAGAAGTCCCGTTTGAATGCGGCCCATGTCGTCCATCTTTTATTATTGTACCGGAACCACTGTCCGGCCTGTAAATCCTCAAATCGCTCCACGAATATCAGTGGGTCTTGAACACCGTCGTAGCTAACACCCCACTTTTTGATTCGGTCGAGCGTGGCCATGTAATTTCCCGTGGAAATGTCTGTCGTTTGCCAGTAAAAATTATCACCGTGTGGTGGGCTAACCTGATGTGACATACTTTGCTGTCCAGCCGATGTCAACTGCTCGGCTGCGATTGACGTCGTTGCTGCATCCTGTGCGGTGGGAGCTTTCCCACTTCTTGGCTGGTGTAATTCCTCCAGCTCACTGAGGTGTGTCTGTATGCTAGGGGTTAACTCTTCTTCCGACGCGAAATCCGCAAAACCGCTTTCGGAGATCCTCTACGGTTCCTTCCCCGACTAAGCCAAATTCCTTTATGTATGTTAACAGTACATCTTTACGTAGCGTGTATATCCATGACAGTCTTACCAACTTGCTTGCTTAGTGTAACTCCAAGTATTTTTAACACGAACGTAGTTGTATTTAGAAAGGTCCCTGTTCGGGCGCCACTGTAACGAAGCTACCCGATTCTCCGGATTTGTACGCGGGTTAGCTCGCCGGCTAGTCCACGGTCCGCCACAGAAATTTATAGATTCTGAGATTTTTCTAACAATAAAACGTTATTTCTTAAATTCAAATACGTTACACTAATTATTATTAATATACTGTGAGATTGCACTGAAGAGTCAGTCTACGCCGGATATCTCCTGGAAACCTCTAGATCCGGTGGGAAAAACGTCCGGAGACGTGCCGTGCTGTTGCCTTGGTGACTGAGTTTGTGCGGTAGTCTCGTCTGTATGAACGTTAGTGTTATCGATGTCGTCCTGCCAAGCTCTACCTCGTCTGTGTATGGTCGAGCGGCCGGGGATATCCACGCGCCGACTACTATCCCTGACATCCGGGGATAACCACGCAATGTCAGTATAGTTGATATGTATTATCCTTGCGCGGCGTTAATGTGCTTGTCACTGATTACCCGATTTCCTGTATTACTATTCGACGTATATACATGTATGGTCGAGCGACCGAGGATAACCACGCGCCGACTACTATACCTGAGAAAAATAACAAAACATTAGTACTCACTAATGTCGAAGTCTTCTTGTTTACACCGATGTTGTTACCTGTGGGGCTCGCACGTCCGATTCATTCTGTAGTCTATCACCAAGTGGTCGTGGCTTCGATTCTGCTTCGGCAGCTAACCTCGCTTCATGCTCACCGTTCCGTTCCTCGTATGCGTCTCTTCGTCGATCACTGTGTTTTACTCCCGTTTGTTCACTCTCATGTGTTTACTCTCGTGCTTTGTTACTCTCACGTGTTTCACTCTCTTTTGTTTACTCTCATGTGTTTCCTGTCGTGCTTGGTCACTCTTATGTTTTTTACTCTAGTTTATTTAACTTCAAGTGCTTTACCTTCGTACTTCTTTACTCTCATGTGTTTTATTCTGGTTTGTTTAATCTCTTGGTATACGTTGCATGCATGTTCATACGTATGGAGGAATTTTTCACAAAATTCCTGGTACCTAATTGATACCAAACATAAAATAAGGAAATGTTCCTACACTTTTATATATAAATACATATGTATGTACTTCAAACATTTTACTTCAATGTATTTCAATAAGAATTATTGAAATCTGAAGGGATTTGTTCTTCGAAAAGAAGGTGGCGAATATATTTTCGTTGCATGGGGACCCTCCAATGATTTTTTGCGTTGCGACCCTCCTATATTAGCGATTTTAGAAAATGATCTACAGAAAGCCGTTAAAAAAGCAGGGGGAAAATAGGGCTAACGCAGAAGCAATAAATATTTCCCTATTAATGGCAAGTGACTTTTTTCCAGACGTCAGTTCCTGAATATCCGTTACTATACCGTTACTAATCTATTCAAATTTCCCTAAAGCTCCTTTTTTGGGATTTTGACCTTGATTTTCGCAAAAGTCTCACGTGTAGGGGTTTAACGAACTTCAGTTTCTTACTCCCATCAATGCTACTGTAGATATTACAATGCAACAAAAATAAAGAAGAGCATCTTCAGTAGTCACTCCCTTACGAAATACCAAGATCTTCAATATAAGCATTTTTTTTTAACTTGGAAAAGATTCAAGGCTACTTTTAGAGTTGTAGACTTCATTGTTGTAAAATTTTACGTTATGTAAATAACAGCCTTATTCCAAGAGTCACGTCTTAAAATCATCTCTCACTCATCTTTTGTATTCCAAGATTCACGGTCGTCTCAAAAATCGTCTCCCAATTGTCAACGACGTAAGCTTTGATTTTCTTAATGTATTCCAAGAGATGATTTAGAGACGAATATCGTCTTAAATAAGACGATAAGTGCTTTCTAGTTGTCATCTCATACAAAATACACATTATTTCAGTGCACAATATAATTCCATACTTCGTACTTGTGCTTTATATCAACTTTTTTAGTTATATGACTTCGAAATCCACGATTTTTGTAATAATTCTAGAAAAATAAAATTCTCCACTTCGTATTTATGCTTAAATTTAACCGTCATACGATCCTCAAAAAAAATCACAAACGTGGGTAAAAAATCTCCCGTATGTATAGTGCCAAAAATTGCGTACACAAGATAACAATTAATGAAATAAGTATAATATTTTTATTATATTTCATATATGTATTGTAATAAATTTACATGTTTCAAAACACAGGTATTACAGAAGAATACAGCACTTTTGTGTTCGCCGCATAAATACTGCTTACAAGAATAATAAGAAGAATACGCTCTTCTAACCTTTTGATATAAATTTGACATCCAGCACCAGGTGTCAACTATCGTTTTTCTGCTTTTGGCACAAATGTAAGACTCAAGGCCATATTATTATTTCAATATTAATACGCAATGAGTGAATCAAGGCTAAGTTCATACCATTAATGCAACCACAGCACTTGCTTGGTAAGCCATAAACTTCAGCCAAGCTCTGCCTAAAGTAAACTCGAAAGCCAAGCTAACAACCATAGCACTTCGCATGGAAATTATTATGGAAGCTAACTTTCAGTACCAAGTTCCCAAACCATAAAAAAGCTTGCCTCGAAAATATAAAAAATTAGAAACCAAACGTAGAAGAATTAAATTGGGAACGATTTAATTCTGCCGATATTATTATAATATTGCTAATATCACAATTTAAATATTGCGAAATAATGGAAATTGCAAAATACAGCATACTGACCCACTTTGGTTAGGTCGACGGGTGTGTCAACCGAGCCAACGTGGAAACAAGAAAAGATTCGATACCAGAGTCGAGTAGAGCGTAGAGCGACGAAGCCGCGTAAAGAAATTTTAAAACGACAAGCCTCTTAATTTTAGGATTATTGTCAAGCTCTGCTGATTAAGTTTAAATTTAAATTTCCTAATTTAATTTCCAACAACATTGTATAAAAAAGGTTCAAAACTTAAAAACTATTATATTATTATTTTTCTTAATACGAAAAGTAAATTAAAAGAATAAAATATACGCTTGCAAAAATACAACTTTCCAATAATTTAGTAGTTAGTGACTCTTTTTCCTTGTTTCGTTACGGAAAGTAGTCCAGACCCAACATTTTTATGTAAACTATTCCAAAGAAACACGAGCAATATGTATAAGCGAAAAGTATCATTTGTGGGAACGCATCCATCGATAAAAAACTTTGATTTTTGTTCTACTACATTAACCTGCAACGAGCAGCCACGTTGAACTTATCTTTGCAAGACCTGGACATTTTACTCCCTTAAAGAAGTATTTTGAAAATACCTCAGCAAAGGGAAGAAGAAACAAAAGCTAAAAGACTTTTATTCCTGCTAACGATCTTCAAATACACATTGGTTCTACGGAACAGCATTGTTGAAGTAAAAGTGAGTAGGTTCCAGTTTTAGTTGAAATTAAAAGTGTGTAAGGAGTACGTACATCGATACAATACAAAATCAAGATCCCAGATTTGCTTTTGTTTTTTTTTCTCGCTGTAAAGTGTTACGGTTCACAAGTAGCAGTATTTGTAGTAGTATTGTAGTATTTATACGCAAACTATAGGCAGATCACCTAAACGAGCTGCACTCTGCAAAAGGTCAGTGCTAGACTGATTGTCGTTTTAAGTTAGTATTGTTACTAAGAAGGATTTGGATGGTTGGGGAGGTTGGTTGACCTCTTCAACGAATCCTGGATGGACCGATCATTATCCCTGGCTGAAAAAAAACAAAAACGGAAAAGTTTGAGTTAGCGGGTTTGTTGTATTTTTTGTTGTTGTTTTTATTGCTATTTTTGAGCGTTATAAAGGAAAAATGGGTCCCCTCTCAGGGAGAAAGGGGCGCCTTTTTGATTTTGGGAGCGTGTGAAGGTTACAGAAGGCATTCGAAGGTCATTGAATAATAATGGCAATAACTTATAAACTAGGTTATTCCCCCTATTAGTAGGGGTAGGTTTCCCCTTATTACGAGAAAGGGGAAAACGCTGCGCAGGCTTTTGAAAAGATTTGTGCTGTCTACAGTGAACGTGCTTTATCAAAATTTGATGCGCGGAAATGGTTCGCTCGCTTTCATTCTGGTAATTTATATGTGAAAGATGGGTCAAGCTCTAGTCGTCTAATCACTGAAAAAGCTGATGAAATTCTTAAAAAAGTGCAGCACGATAAGCATATCAGCAGTGTCGATATTGGTATGAAGCTAGGCATTGAACACAAAACTATTTTAAACCATCTACAAAAGGCTGGCTACCAAAAGAAGCTAGATATATGGGTTTCGCATGAGTTGAGCGAGAGAAACATGATAGACAAAATTAACATGGTCGATGCGCTGCTGAAACGCAATGAAATCGAGCATTTTTTTGAACCGTGTCATAACCGGTGATGAGAAATGGGTCACGTTGATAATCGAAAGCGTCAAGAATGGTGGGCGAGGGATGTAGAGCGCTGAAAAATGTGATGCTGGTATAGTAGGCCTGGACGGGAATCGTCCACCATGAGCTACTTCCAGTTGGTCGAACAATTGATTCTCAACTCTATTGTGAACAACAAGAGAGATTACGTCAGGCAATTAAAAAAAACGGCCGGGATTGAATAATAGGAAAGGTGTTGTCTTCCACCATGCTAACGCTCGACCACACACTTCTTTGATGACCCGTCAAAAAAAAAGAGTTTAATTGGGAACTTTTGATACATCCAACATATAGTCCAGACATAGCACCCTCACTGTGATGCCTGTGAAAAACACTTGATTTAGTTTTTCAGCCAGAAACCACAGAAGTTCTTCACAGATGGCTCATGGCTCTACCCGAAAAATTAATTTTCAGACTATAAGCAAACCAGTTGAATTAGGCTGCTCGCACACTGCATGCGTTTTTCGTTCGTGCGAATTTTGACGAAAACATGCGAGCGATCTCATTGCATGTTATTGATTGTAAATGCGCACATTGAAGCACTGTTCCGTCGTCAGAATTGCTGCGAAAAGTTGCGAATTGCGAACGATCCCATTTGAATGGGATTTTAAAAATGTGATCAAAAGTCTAAGAGATAACCAAACATATTTTACACCGTTGCAAAGGAAAAATTATAGACTTTTAAAAGAATGGTTCCAACTTGTACCATATTACCTTAACCCTTGATATTAACTATTGAAAAAATCAATAAAAAGATGAAGACTTAAAAAATAGATCTTAAAAATAATGATAAAATAACATCTTGCATTCGGTACCCCGCTTAAAGCGGAACACTTAATAGTTTGGAAGATATCGCGCTTCAAAAGTCTGACCTTCAAACACACATAAATCGTAAACCAAGCCCCAAAAAATTGTAACGGGTTTATATTAAGGGAGGAGGGAAGCCAAAGACGGGTTTAGAGGTTTGGCGCTGCCAACACTTTGTGCACTTTTGCAACAAAACTCAACTTTGTAAGGTCACACAACGACACAACCTTCATGAAAACTCAACTCATAGAAAGAGTATTAGCTACACAACAGAAACCCCGCCGTAAATCCGAAACACAACAGACCGAAGACTTGCCACCGGTACAAAAATACCAACAACAATAACATATTCATAGGATATGAATGCGTTTTTCGAGGCAATGGAAGAGTTAACGGATTGTTACCGTATTAATTACGACCACCTACCATTTAACGAAATATTTAAATACGGGCAAGGGATTGGTGGCGAGACAAAGGGAGCTTTCTAAAGCAGGCCATACACGTTACAACCGTTGGTACAACTTGAGTAGGTTGTATACTAGTGTTGGGAATTATAGTTCACTACAGAGAGCGATCTTTCTAGTTCAATCAGCTTTCGTGAACTAGTTCGTTCATATAGTTCACTCGGTCATTTAGTTCAGTAGTTCGTTCGCTCATTTAGTTCAGTACTTTACGCGGTCATTTAGTTCGTTAATTCTTATAAGAGATAACGAGATGAGAAAATCGGTTTGATATTTAATTGGCAATATCTAATACTGAATACGTGATTAAATTATATATTGTTAGATTTTTAGTAACATTTTTTTCCATTATTTATTTTTTTTTATAATAAAATATATAATTAACCTACCTATATACATATTTATCACAATATTAAGAAATTAGCGTGTCTTACCATTATAAGGAGGTGTATTCTATAGTAATCGGAGGAGGAAAATGCATTGTAAAGCTTATACTCACGCTCACCAAATTCTTGTTACATAAATTCTACTACTAATTACGGAAAGCGAAAAATTACGAAAAATTGTTTTGAAAAATTGCGCTTGTTTTATATCAATGAAAGGAAATTCGAGTATCTTTCCAAAACCAATGACATGTAGCTATCTGCTACAGTTCATGAGATATAGGTCTGAAATTCCAAACTTTAAAGACACATAACTCGGAAAAAAGACGACAGCTCCACTAACTGATATTGTTGTTGTGGTTCCAACAATAAACAAACAACAACGACAACAAAAAGAACTAAAAAATAGGAGTTGTGCCTGAATTGTGCCTGAATTGTGCCAAGATTTCAAAAAAATATTTGATTTGGAAACATCCTCTGAAATTGATCTAACGAACTGAAACATACAGAAAAACTAACGAACTGCTGAACTAAAAGAACGAAAGAACTACTGAACTAGAAGACCGACTGAACTAAAAGACCGAGTGAACTAAAAGAGCGACTGAACTAAAAGACCGAGTGAACTAAAAGAGCGACTGAACTGAAAGACCGAGTGAACTAAAAGAGAGACTGAACTAAAAGACCGAGTGAATTAAAAGAGCGACTGAACTAAAAGAACTAAGAACTGTGAAGTAGATCTCATAGTTCACGCAAGTGATTCGTTCAATTGAACTAGTTCGTTCACGAACTACCTAACTCTTGTATACAAGATTGTAACGTTTGTGGGCTTGTTGTATGAAGTTGTGTTTCGGTTGTACGAAAAATCAAGATTTTTTGATTTTTTGGCACGTTGTACAAGTCGGTTGTAACGTTTGTGGGCTGGCCATGCGATTTGGTACTTCATTCTCATTTTGACTTTGCGGGAGAAGCACGTGTGTGGGCAAGATTCGGGAGTTTAATTGCCGAGTAAACAACACAAAGCCACTCCTTGGACCACTTTCTCTTTTATCTAGCCCTTTTTTCACGTTCTTCTTCTTCTTGCTCCAACACTTCGTCGATTATTGCGCACACAATAATATCAGACGTCATCTTTACTCAAAATGAATTGTTTGCAAAATGAAGTTGTACAAAGAGGTTGTATCGTTTGTGGGCAAAACACACAACTTGATTGCTAACCATGTTGTACCAACGGTTGTAACGTGTATGGCTTGCATAAGGCCGTGGCTAGAATTCCGAGCAGCAGCCGAACCATTTTTCTAGCAACCAAGACATTTATATTGGCTTTGAAAGAAATAATTCAAAAACATGGAAACATGAGCATACGCGAAAAGGCCAAAGACCTCATACTAGGTCTTACGTCATTGTTACATCAACATCCCCACATGCAAACATGAAACAAAGCGAACGAAAAATCGATATGAAGGGCTCCGACCAGATTACCGTCTTTACATCAGACGCAACGACTTCGACACATTAATGACATTGACAGAAGAATATGAGCATATTCTGCCATTCCAAAAACTGCGTAACACCCGTCAGCTATACGCGACAAACGCATTATTGGTCGTGCCGACAATCCGGTCACATACGAAGAGAATAGCGAAGGAGCGTTATTCTACTGCTCATACCATGGGGCCTGGGGATACTATCACGTCATTGTCCATGTCACCAAAGCACACACACAATACCACCTGTTCCCGGCCGTTTCTACCTAGAAATCCAATGTAAGCAACAAACCGTCAACGCTCAGGACGCAGGAGCTTCTCAGAGAGTACCGAGGGAGTACACAGAGTACCGTCACCCAATACGTTTCATACCAGGGCTAACTAAAGATCTGATACTACGGATTGAGTTTCTCAGCAAAGCCGGAATCAGTGTTACCATCGGTATTCGTGAATTAACAGCAAGACTCGAGTGTAGTAACATCAACTTATATACAGTCACTTCATAAAATAGTGGGTGATGGACAACAACCGAAATCATACGAAACAGAGGCCATTCAAGAAATAACTTCCATTAGCACCACACTATTGTCACTTCATAAAACAACATTTAACTTACCTGAATAACACAATACTTCTAAGTTTACGAAATAAATAAAAAAAAAATTTTATTTTCAAACTACTTGTAAGTCATAAATGAAATACCTGAACAATAGCTTACAAATTATAATATTAACCTTAAAATTAAGAATACCCGAATAATCTTGAATACCCGAAGTATATTAAGTGCAATAACCTCGTAACGAGTATATCGTTACAATACAAAATCTCAGCCGAGGTAAAAATCTTTTTTATTCCTAACAGATACCAAAAAAAATTACACAAAACATTTTTTAAGCTTTTGTTTTCTCGCTGTAACAAGTGTTACGATTCACAAGTAAATATTTTATTTATTTATTTATATCTATATCTTATTTATATCTGAGTAAAATTATAGATTATTATTAAAAAATGTAATCAACTCAATTTTAAACCTATGCCTATTGGTACAAAATTCTAAAGTGTTAGTTTGCTAGCAATTTCACTCGGGAAGTCATTCTTATGTTTTTATAATTATAGGATACAGTAAATTAGTATAAAATACGATTTTTTTTTTAGATTATCAACAAATAAAAGAATTAGTTACTGTGATTAGCAAATTGTCGAAAATCAGAGTGACTTTATTAACTTAAATAAATTTTATTTAACGTGGTAAAGTTCGGATGATAAAAGCAAATTGTTAAAAACAGTTTTCGTTGTATAATTTTCGGGTATGTGTATTAAACGCTTGTTTTCAAATGACACATGTTAAATAAATTTTAACATTTAAGTAATTTGAACTACGTCAGGAAACAAAAATTAAACTATTGATAAATAAAGAAAGGTCAACACACAAATTTGTTAGTTTTTTCCTCTTTCAATAACAAATTAATTAATAGTAACCAGGCTAGCAGCGATAGCTGCAAGACAATAAATAAAATAAATTATGCTTAGTTGCAAGAAACTCATTGCAAAAAGAAGTAGGTCATAAACTTGGACTTGAACTTCATGCAAGGCCAGAATCGTCAAATTGCAAGCAATTGGTAGCAAAAACGCTAACAAAGCAAGAGAAAAAAAAAAACAAGTAGTAAAAACAAAAATTACGTCAGGCACCAGGCGAGCACAATTGAGCCACAAGCTCGCATTACACAAAAAAAAAAAAAAAAAAAAATATATATATATTATAATAATAATATATGTACGAATATAAGCGTACGAATGTACGAATGTTTACAACGTGTTCAGCCAAAAGGGTGTCAATGATTAAAGCTGAATAAGCAAAAGTTAAATGCTTGAAGAAAAGCAATTAAAATTTTAATTGATTATGAAATATCCAAAATACATACTCAGGACAATAAGTATAGGATAATTAATGGCAGAATCGCTCCAAGAACAAGCATATTTAGCTTTAGAAAAAGAGCATAAGGATTTGAGGAGGCAAATAGAAGAATTTGCATCAAGAACTTGGAACAGCCTGAAAAACACCGTTTCCAATAAGGAAAATTTAGAGTTAATAAAGACTAGAATACAAGCCCTAGGAGAAACATCAACTTTAGAAAAAGCAGACGCAGTCATAGAGGAATTGCTAACATTTTTTAAAAATATAATAGAAAGTAAAAACCAAAGCATAAGGGACTATTCGTCAGAATTTAATGCGTTAAAAAACAAATACGATGCTTATCTAAACGAAAAACAGTTTCAAGAAAAAATAATAAAGACTTTGGAAGACGAGAACGAACACCTAAGAAAATTACTGAATGACGAAGGATTAACAGAAGAAACCTTAAATAAAACGTTAGAACTGGAATCAGCACAAAACTCAAGAGAAGACTGTGCATCTTTAGAAAAGGCGCATTCCAGAATTCAAGAATTAAAAGAGGAAAACAGACGGCTAAAACAGGAAATAGAGCTAGCGCACGACCAATCACTATACCATAAGGAACCAACCCCCTCCGCACGCAGTCTAAAAGAATTTAATCCAGTGTCATTACCTACAAATAGGCAACCAGCGGCAGATCACAGCAAGATGGGTATAGCAGAAATAGCCAAAATAACAAGCAGTATTGTTCCACTGTTTTCAGGAACACAGTCACCAGATTTGAGAGGTGAGGTGTATAAATTTATACAGGCGTGTGAGTTAGCTGCAAGTGAAGCGACTCCAGCTAATAAAACAATTTACATTGATTGTATAAAACAAAGATTATACGGAGACGCTTATGATCTTGTAGGCACACAACGTTTTAACAGCCTGGAAGAATTATATCTGGTGATACGAAGGGCCTACCTACCAACAGTTTCATTAGACGTGACGTTGGCAGAACTTCAGAATTGCAGCCAACTATACAATGAGGATATTCGGCAGTTCGCAAGACGCCTAAATACGAAAAAAGCACAAGTGTTGCAGGTAATAAAAGATACATACAAAGGAGAAGGTGACAGCGTACTTGTATCTATGGCAGAAACATCAGCAAATATGGTGTTTAGAACAGGGTTAAAGGATGCAACCTTACAAATCCACATGCTGAGTGTCACAAGAAAAAGTATCGAGGAAATGGTAGAAATAGCAGTGAACACACTAGTCGAGATACAAAGAAGTAACTCCATACATCAACCAACAATTAATATGAATTCGGTAGAACCCAACATAAGACCTCCTGTACAAAATCGCGTGGAGTATAAAAGAACAGAAGAAAGGCAGAACGTCTCGAGAGCGCCACAGGAGAAAATAATTTGCTCATTCTGCAATAAACGTGGGCACACTAGAGAAAAGTGTTTGATTAGGGAAAACACGCCGTATTGCCAAAAGTGTCTACAATATGGACACGAGACAAACTGGAGGTGTAGCAAACAGGAAAGCCAAGGAAGTGGGGCAAATAAGAAATATCAAATGCCCCATACCCAGGATCAAGCACAACAAAACTGGAAAACAAACCGACCACAACAAAACTGGCAACCAAACCAAGTACAACGTAATTGGCAAACCAACCAAGACCAACGGAATTGGCAGAAACAGACGTATGGAAAGCAGAAGCCTAATCCAGCGAGCGGAATACAAAAAGCTCAATCTCAATGCGAATGGTGCAGAAAGGTAGGACACAATACACTCGAATGTTATGCAAAGAAGAGTTGGGAGAAGTCCCAAGGCAACAGTCCGGGAAACTGCCAAGGGCCCAGAATAGGCCAATAATCTGGGAACCCGAAAATATTAGTAACTTAAGGCCAAATGAAGAAGTAACAGTAATTCATACATCCGAGCCGATTGTGGATACGTTACCAGCTTTAACAAACAAAGTGGTAACCGTAAGTCCGACGTCGGAAGCGATTGTTGAAACGTTACCAACTTCAAGCGACTTAAAAATTAATATCAAGTTAAAAGGGACTGATAATAAAAAGAAACAGAACGTCACAGAGAAAAATCATACGTTTGGAGAAACAGTTGATTTAGAGATGCCAAGCAAATTGAACGAGAAAAAACTAAATTTAAAACAAAACGTAACTAGCTCAATGAAGAAGTTACAAGATATTAGAAGTATAGAAATAGGAGTATCTAACTGCAATCAAACCCAGCTACATGACGTGTTCATCGAATTACCTTGCGCAGAGGCGATAAATGGAAAACTCATTTTACTGGTAGATACAGGAGCAGATACAAGCCTGATAAAGAAATGTGCAATAAAATTTAGCACAGTAATAGACAAGTCGAATAGAAAGGACTTAAGCGGAGCATTTGGAGGTTGTGTGACAACAGAAGGATCAATTACGATGTGTCATAATGAGGTACAGTCCTTACGTTTAACGCTACACGTTGTGTCACTTAAACAAGGAGTACCAGCAGACGGCATACTAGGAAGAGACAACTTGTGGAACAACTCCATTATAAACACAATGGAAAAGATTTTAACACTCTTCAATGAAAGAAAAGAGATTATTTTGGAATTACCGATAAAAACTATCGAGCAGATAGAAGAGGAAAGCAAGCAACATTACATACCAGTTAATGCAAGAACAATTACGATAGTGCCATTGAAACTTCGTACAGAATTTAAGAATGTTGTAATACAGAAAGAAGAAATAGATTCAGGGATCTATATAGCGGACACACTAGTAAAGGTGAAAGATAACACAGTTTATGCTCCAATATTAAATACGACGGAATATGATTACGAGATAAAAGGCGAATTTAAACCAAAATTCACAAATCTAGACGAGTACACAATACAAAGTACTAAGTCAATTAATAGTATAGGCAGAATAGATGCCAAAACGAGAATAAATGAATTGCTCAATGAAATTGAGTTAGATAAAAATTTAAATATAGAAGAAAAGAATTCAATAGAAGAAATAGTAAAATCTTTTCATGACGTCTTCCTGTTAGAAGGAGACGAACTTTCGTTTACAAGCGTATTAAAACACGAAATTCCAACAGGCGCAGATCAGCCGCCAATAAATAGAAAACAGTATAGGTTACCACAGATACATAGGGAAGAAATAAACAAACAAATAAACAAACTTTTAGATGATGGCATAATCGAATATAGCACTTCACCATGGAACTCACCGTTACTTTTAGTGCCCAAGAAAAGTGGCAAGGACGGGGAGGAAAAATGGAGACTAGTGATAGATTACAGAAAACTGAATGAAGCCACAATTAAACAAGTTTTTCCCATTCCTCGTATTGACGAAATTTTAGAGCAATTAGGCCATAGCAGATATTTTACAACGCTAGATTTGGCAAGCGGATATCACCAAGTTTTAGTCGATGACAGGGACAAGGAAAAAACAGCATTCAGCACAGGACTAGGGCACTTCGAGTTCAATCGAATGCCATTTGGGCTAACAGGAGCCCCAGCGACATTTCAGAGGATAATGAATCATATCCTAACAGGTCTACAAGGAATAGACTGTTTTGTTTATTTAGATGACATAGTTATCTACGGTAGGAATTTAAAACAACATGAACAAAGGTTATGTTCAGTATTACAAAAATTACGTGAACATAATCTGAAACTTAATACAGGAAAATGCAGATTTCTAAGAAGAGAAATTGTTTATTTAGGACATAAATGCACAGATCAGGGCGCACTCCCTGACCCCAGCAAAGTGGAATGCGTTAAGAGCATTCCGCCGCCTAAAAATAGAAAGGAGGTGCAGGCATATTTAGGACTAGTAAACTATTATAGAAAATTCATTCCAGGTACAGCAAAGATAGCTCTTCCTATTAATAAACTACTAAGGAAAGACGCTAAGTTCAATTGGACGCAAGAATGCCAGACAGCGTTCGAAGCATTGAAGAAGGCAATAATAACACCACCGGTTTTGGCATATCCGGATTTCGAAAAAGAATTCATACTAACTACTGATGCCAGTAACGAAGCGTTAGGCGCGGTACTTTCTCAGGGTAAAATAGGCGAAGATAGGCCGATAGCCTTTGCGAGCAGGGCCTTGAACGACGCAGAAAAGCGTTACTCAACTATAGAAAAGGAGTTTTTAGCCATTGTGTGGGCAACAAAAAACTTCAGAGCATATCTCTTAGGCAGACATTTTAAAATTTTTACTGACCATCAGCCATTAAAGGGAATAGCAAACTTAAAAGATCAAACTTCAAGACTGGCGAGATTTAGGCATAAATTATCAGAATACGATTTCGAAATCATATATAAGCCAGGCAAGAAAAATTTAAACGCAGACGCATTGAGCAGAATTCCTCAAAATCGGAATACAGTAACAGCGGTCCAGACCCGCTCTAAAACAAAAGAAAGGAAGACCCAAGGGAGTAGTGATAAAACAAGCACAAGCCAGACGCCTGTAGAACCTGACACTCCGGGCATAATACAAAATGAAAACAGAATTCCATTAGAAGACCCAAAACAAATAGAGACAGTTATAAAGGACTTTCACAACACACCATTAGGAGGTCACCAGGGAGCAGTGAAAACATATTTAAGAATTAGGCAACAATATAGATGGCCAGGAATGCAAAAACAAATCAAGGATTATGTAAAAAACTGTCCTAAATGCCAAGCTAACAAAAGCTCAAAATTAACAAAAATGCCCATGGTGCTGACAGATACTCCAATGAGGCCATTTGACAAGGTTTACATGGACATAGTAGGTATTCTACCTGAAACTGTGTCGGGTAACAAATATATTTTAACGTTCCAAGACGATTTCTCGAAATTTATGGCATGTACAGCTATCCCAGACGCGGAAGCAAGTACTGTTGCCAGAGCGTTTTATGACGAAGTAATTACGCGTTACGGAATTCCTCGAATTCTAATTACTGATAACGGAACTAATTTCATTTCGAAATTGTTTTCAGACACATGTAAATTATTAGGTATCAAAAAATTACACATAACACCTTATCATCCACAAGCGAATGGCTCATTAGAAAGAAGCCACAGACCATTAGCGGAATATTTGCGTAGTTTTGCGAAAGAAGACGGGTCGAATTGGGATCAATGGTTAACTGCAGCTATGCATGTGCATAACCACACACCCCACATTACGACGAAGCAAACGCCATTCCGTACTTTATTTGGATTCGATACAGAAATGCCGACTAACTTAAAACGAAAATGTAGTCCGGTATATAATGCCGAAGATCCAAATAAAGTTCTAAAATTCCAAATACAAAGGGCTCACGAAATCGTGAGAAAGAACCAGGATTTAGCAAAAGAGATAGCTAAAAGGCAATACGATAATAAATTAAATTTAGTAGAATTTAAGGTAGGAGATAATGTATTAATTAAGAATCAAAGTAGGAAAAATAAGTTTTCACCAATATGGATAGGACCATATGAGGTAGCAAAGATTAAAACTCCAATTACGACAGTTTTAAAAATTAAGGGAAGGGAAAAACCTTTCCATAATAACTTACTTAAGTTATATAATAGCAATTAAATAGGAATATAGGATTAACTATATAATTATGTATGTAATCATCAGAACACGTAAACCTGGAGAATTTTATGGGAATAATCAGAGAGTTAAATTAAGTCAATCGAATCATAATAGGCACATTATTGGAAGGAAGATACATTAGATTAGCACAGGATAGGGTAATATGAGATTAAAACTTTATCGAGGTAAGAATCAGGGGAAACACTGATTATTATTACTTGCGAGCAAGCACTTTAACGAAAGGTTTTGTTTGGTTGTTATAGAAACATATAAGAGTTACGCAGCGAACATCAGGAGCAAAACACAAAAGATGATAGGAAAATTCATTTTCGTGCTACTGGCGGTTACGCAGGTGGAGGCACGTCTGCCAATAGAAGTGGAAAAATTAAAAGAAACACCAATGGTATTCGAAACAACTAATAAGGCCCTGTTTTTCAAGGATACCTGGACAATATTAACTAAAATAGAACGAAATGACTTCCAGGGGATAATAAACGAATTGGAAGTGTACGTAGACAACATGCACAACATTTGCGAAAATTTAAACAGACAAATAGAAATAAACAATTTCAAGGAAGCCTGCCTAAACCTGAACCAGCCGTTGAAGGCCACCGTTAAGCAGCTAAAGATTAACGAGGACATTATAAATCACCCTAGCAAAACGCAGAAACGGAATAGACGATCCCTAGACTTTGTGGGAGAGGCGCTGAACTGGGCCTTTGGAACAATGAGTCAAAAGGACGACACGGAAATACATAACCATTTGGAAAAAATTAATAACAAACAAGCAGAAACATATAAGATTTTGAAGCAGCAAGTCAGTATAATGAAAACAACATACAACAGAACCACCTCAGCGTTACAGCAATCGGCAGCAGAAATAGACAGACTACAAAGGGATCTAGCTAACACCATAAATAATCAAATAGCAATAAACAATCGAAACGAACATAAAATAGCGCAAGTAGAATACTTATTGCGCACAATGGAAATCCAAGCCACAATACAGGCCACCCTAGTGGAGATACAGGGGAAAACAGGAGTTGGAGATGCAGATATTGGATGATTTGTACAAAGGAACACTACACCCTTCATTATTACGAGAGGTAGACCTGAGGGACCAAATAGAGAAGTTGGATCTTACAAACAAAGCGAAATGGTTACTAAGTGATGCGTTCAGAATACACCAACTAGCAAGGGTAAATACGCTAACAAGTTCGGGGGAAACGTTGATCAAAATAACGATACCACTACCAGGGGAGGACCTTTACACAATATACAAAGTATACCAAGTTGTACTATTTACAAATACCACATACGACCTAACAGTAAAGCCGACCTTCGAGTACATAGCCGAAGCAAAGGAAGAATGGCAATTCGTGGGCATGACAAAACATGATCTAGATACCTGTAGCCTCGTAAACGGTGAAACAAGAGGGAAGACATGGACAACCGAAAATGATATAATAGTATGCAGGAGTAAAGGGAAGAAATTAAGCGGTAGACACCCAACGTGCGAAATAGCATTACAACAACACAATAATGCGAATATAAACAACGTATGCATCGCCACGGCAACCCCAGCGAGTGAAGGAGTATTAGTGAAAATGAACACCCCCAACAAATGGTTATACAATTTCCGACGTACGCACACATTTGAAACAACGTGCGGTGCGGGAGCCAACACAATATCACTGGAGGGATTGGGCGTACTAACAATTACACAAAGGTGCACAATAAAAAATCACGACAGCACCATAGAGTTCGAAGAGCACAGAACAAGTAGTTTAAACCAAATAAACAACAGGATAGATCATTCAGAGCTAATATCGTTCCTAAAAGGCAGCGTAATAAACTCAACAATAGGCACGGGGAGCGGACCGCACCTACTGCCGCTCGTTATAACGGATCACAACAGTCTTACGCAGACATTGGAGGCAGGAGAGAAAGATCTACCCGAGCTACAAGCGGAGATAGAACATGCAGAGTTGACGAATACAATTCAACTAAAACAAAAGATATTCGAGATAGCAGGCGCATCTGTAACATTTTGAACGATGCTTATGATAATACTAGTAGTCCTATACATACGGCATAAGACGAAACGACCAATTAATACATCAGTGCAGCACGTGGTGCAAAGACCAACCATTGAGGTGCTACACGAATCAACACTTAGGGAGGTGCGCAAACAACGGGCGGAACCCGGTACGGTGGTGCGCAAACCACGAGCAGAGACCAGTGCTGGAGTGCACAATCAACTAGCAGAAGCCAGTGCGGAACGTCCTTTCAACTCCAATGCCTAAAACCAGATAGAGGTTGAGAAGCTGAAGAATCCGATTAAGGAACTAGTAACCAGATTACAACCTAAATTGTAACAGAACGAAGATGGTTAATTAAATAAATAAAAGTTTACACCATTCGATTTTATGTAGTTCTTTCCAGTATCCAATTTTCACCGATTTTAATTGACTCCATTAGATAATAGCAAACTAAGAAAATAGATTTAGAAGTGAAGTTATTTACGATAAACACCTGACCAATTAGTAGTTAATACGATAGAATAAGCAGATAGAATATAGGTAATCAGTTAGAGTAGGGGGTAAATAATTATGCAGAGTAATTAGTGGAGGAAAAGGGGCATAACCGAAGTAGTGCTGGGGAGGACGGTGTTGCTAGTAAAGAGATAATAATACCTGTTATTTAGCGAAAGGAATAACAACACCAACCAAGGTTATTCCTTGCCTAAGGGGCAACTCCATTACCAAAAGACAACCACCTAGATTTTGTTTAGACAATTACGACGGATTGAAACCGGCACGAAAGAGAAAAAGAAGAACCAAACAAAATCCAATTCACACGGAAGAAAGGGGGAAGGCAGAAATAAATTTTTTTTTTAAATTTTTATTAATTTTCTTTCTTTTGCTGACAAGCGTTAAAAACAGCGGTTAAAGCAGCTCGGCCAAACATGGATACAACGGGGGCAGCTCCGGCCAGGCTCGGCGTAACGAATCCAGTAGGGCCACGAGGAACAACAACCACTCCTCCGTCGGGTTGACGCCAAGGACTTCGTCCATGTGGAGTAGTACGGGGACGATGGGTTCCAAATCCCACACGTCGGTCCGGATGAAGGTCTCTAACTCACGGACGTCGACTCCGACTGGGAATATGTATGTTGACACCGGGTAACGCAGCATTCTGTAGTAAGGTTTGACTGTGGTTTAAAAATTACTGAATGAAATCACAAGAGTTCCAAGCGCATTTATAAGAACCCAACCCGGAAATCCAGTAAGAAACGCGAATAAAATGGATTACATTGCGTTTGCAATTAATAATGATTAATGATTGCACACGCAAAATTATGCCCGAAGATTTAGTTCGCGCATACCACACAAATACACTACATTAGCATAAACAAAAATACGCACATATGGCAATAGGTCACTAAGCCACAAGAAAGAGAAAAAAAAAAGTAGTAGCATACAAATCGGCTAACAAAAAAAAAAAAAAAAAAAAAAAAAATAAAACATTAACGAATAACGTTAAAAATTGAGCGATTAACGCAAGCGCTGCAACAAAGCAGGTGCAAAAGTAGAACAACCGAACGCGAGCACAATGCAGCGTCAGATAAAACAACAAAAATAGTCAGAACAATAAGTAAAACAAGTAAGAGAAAAAGAATTGTATTGAGAATATAAGGAAACTACTTAAAGTACACATAATAATTTTAAAAGTTAATTGTGAAATAGGTTAAACAGAAAATATGTAAAAAAAAAAAAAACAAAAAAAAAAAAAAAAAAAAAATATGTTAGAAGTTAATTTAATTGTAAGTTGGAAATAAAATATGTATAGTTACAACCGAAGTAATGATAATAAAAATGGGAAAAGAAATAGATATAAAATCGTACATATTAAAGTAAAAGGAAAAATATCTAAATACTTGTACGAACTTTTTAAATACTTTCAAAGTTAACGTTTATAATGAATAACCTATCAAATTATAGTCAACTACAATATAGTCGATATTTATTGTAAGAATTAAAAATTGTATGGAATTAAAGAAAATATTAGAAATAGAATGTTATCAAGATATAATAAAATATTTTTGATCAATTAATATTTCTAAATTAAAGTTATATACGAATAGGATATCAATTTTTCTTAATTGGAAATAGAAATTATAAATTCAATATTGTAATACATTCTAATTATAAATAGAATTAAAACATATTGTAAGAGAAAACTAAAATAGAAAAAAGTGATAATGGAGATAACAAAGAAGACAGCACGCAGAGAAGCTGACCTGAATGCCGATGTACACCCATCACAAAAGCAAAAGTGCAACCAAACACCACAACATGTTGACAACAGGGCGACGAAGAGCGTTGAGCCAACTCGTAGGGGGAAGGGTAGCTGGAACAGCTGATCAGCGCAGCGACACCAACCATCACAAACCAGGATAAAATTGTTGCAACAACCAAACAGATCAATGCAGCAGAAGTAAAAAAGCAAAACACGAAGTTACCTTCAAAGAAATCTAAAAGCAGCAACAGTCAGAAACTGACGAGATGACTGATAGTCAGCAGCCTTGCAAGTTACGTCACGCGTATGCGACACCAAAATCACGACGTAATAGCAGCAAGTAGACGAACCACTAATACAGTCATGGGTTCGATAGTTACACTTACGGCGACATTTAGAACTTACGGGGTAGGCACGCTATACAGCATTACCTCAATTACCTTACATTAGCGGCAGCGATTCAAAATGCACCACCGCAAGAAGAAAAATTTAAGATTGATGATGAAGTTGAAGATTGATGATGTTTGTTTAAAACAACGAACCCGGCGAAATCTCAACCATCCGCTACAGTTCGAGCGAACTTCAATTGATCCCAATTGTGGGACAACCGACACTATTACCAACGAACAACCGAAGAGTATCAGCAGAACAACGGGAACTAAGGTCGGAAGTTAACAGCGGCCGTTCCGAGTATAGTCCCTACAACACGGCAGCAACCACGTCAGCTACCCAGCAGCAGCATCCCCACAACAAATCGAGAAAGAAGACTTTAATACAGCGGGGTGTACGTCAACGGCAACATCAACAGTAAAATCAACAGTAACATCAACAGTAAAATCAACAGTAACATCAACAGTTACATCAACAGCTATACCAACTCCAAGATCAACACCAACATCAAATCATCATCAGCCTACACACAGACGACGCCGAAGAAGTGCAGCTACCATTTGTATTATTATGTTATTATTTTAAATGTTTTATTGTAATTATTGTTATAAGTAGTTGTATTATAATTATTGTAATTATTACTAATAATTAATCATTATTAACATGTCACATAAGATATTCACAAAGAAAGAGAATCACAAACATACATAAGTATACACTATGTAAAGCCATAATAAGCACACGCCCACCCACAATGCAACAAAATATAAATGTACAAGAAAAATTTAATATCGTTTTACGATACTAAATTTTTCTTCCCCGAGGGTGGAGGGATGTTGTAGGTCAGAATCATTGCTTTGGTAATAACAACGCTTAACGTTGTTATCACCACATACCTTTCGGCCCAGTAGTTAACAATGCTTAACTTGTGGTAACACATACTTCTAGGCTGCACTTTAATTGTGAAGCTCGAAAGTACAAGTGAATCACACACCACTGTGGCCCAGATAGAAGAACGAACGTGACCGCATTCCAATAAGTGGAACAGCGCGCGAATAAGTAGAACATCGCGCTCAAATCAGAAGAGCAAAATTCGCACATTGTTGTCAAGAATTATTGCTAAAAATAATTCTTGAGATAGTTGCAAAAACGACGCGGAAATGATTCTGGCCTACAACGAATCTCAGAAGAGATATAAACCCGTCTTTCAGATTGGAAGAGGGCAGTTGTTGTGAAGTCATTGTTAAACGCGCATAAAGCCGCGCAGTAACTATAATTAAGATAAGAGTTAGTGTAATAATATCATAAGTGAAAATAGTGTTAAAAGAAAAGAAAGAATAATATTTAAATAAAAGTTACAACGAGAAGAAACAACGTACAGGACTTTTCCTTTGGACTCCCCCCCCTAGCAGCTCGAAGGTACACCCCCTATAATTTAAAATACAACAGTATGTAGACAGGCATTGAAATTTTATTTTTTATTATCATCATTTATCATTTTAACTAAGATTTATCCTGTGATAACAATGGCCGACAGCCATTCTGTAACGGGCTGTTTGACCACATATTCCAAAGGATTTTGGTCCGCTAATTCCAAAAATGATAAAATAAAAAAAATGAAACCAGCCGTTTTCGAAATAATCATTTTGAAATTTTTGGCAACTTTACGTTAAGGCCCATCCACTTTTAAGGCCCATCAGGCTTTTAAACTATTTTTCTGATTTCAAAGTAATGTTAGCAAAAATATGCGTGCATCCTTCCTCTTTAATTTAATCTTAGTTGTAATCGAATCGGTTACATATGTCAGCTGTAGTAGCTCTTTAAGTGGATGGGCCTTAACGTAAAGTCGCCAAAAATTTCAAAAACGATTATCTCGAAAACGGCTGGTTTCATTTTTTTAATTTTATCATTTTTGGAATCAGCGGACCAAAATCCTTTAGAATATGTGGTCAAACAGCCCGTTACAAAATGGCTGTCGGCCAGTGTTAGTTTTAACAGCTCAGGAGCATCAATTTTATTGTTAATGGTGTCCTTTATGAAAAGAATGTCAAGAAATTTTCTTTTCTTCGCCAAACTGGGCAGACATAATAGCAGACTCCGTTCTTCATACGTAGGCATACCGGCAGTTAAACTGACGTCTTAGCGCAAATCTGCTGAAACGCTTCTGCACTTTATCAATTCTGGATACATGGTACGTATACTGGAAGTCCCAGGTGACACAGGTGACACATATTCATATGCAATGAATATGAATGTTAGAATGGATCTAACTAAGCTTAAATAGATATTAAATAATCAAAACCTTGGAGAACTCAGACGAGTTTCTTTTCAAGAAGCCCATTAGAAAATTGGATTAGGGACTAGACTAGGGACTAGGGATTAGAAAATCCTGATATGCTCCGGTGATGAAGTCAAAGCACCATACACTGCTTCTTTAGGCTAGTTCAGAAACTGAACCACCTTTACGGATACCAGCCAGAAATCATTATATTCAGGCAGTTTCCACATTTCACTTTCAAAAAAAATTTACACGAAATCCATTGCAATTTCACATTTGGTGTTCTACCTTACCTTTTTTACTTTTCAATTTCAACCCGTATTCGAAATAATTTCGAAATAAATGTGAGTGTTCTGGAAATCGAATTCACAAAAAAAAAGTGATTTTATATTCACTCTGTTCTCGTCAAAGTGAAATGGCTTGCAGGTGAAGACGTAGTAAAAATATAAGTAAAACAAATGCTGTTAAACAAAAAAAGATTTAGAAATTATTATTGCATTTAGGGGAACACACAGAAATAAAAATCAGGACGAAATATTAATAAAATTTATGGAGGAAAATGAGGCTTTAGCGAGAGGCTTCATTAAAGGCGAAGTTGAACGAGTCGTGAAATAACCTGGTTTCAGAGCTGAATAGCCACGGCCCACCGCATGTTTCCGGTTGGAAGAAAGTAAGCAAAAATATATGCCGAAGCAATTGTTTTCATTTCGTAATTTTTGTGCGCAGGTTTGAATGGACTTGAAGGCGGCAATCAGGAAGAAGGTGGCAAACAATCGGAGAGAAAACAATGCGACAGGTCTTCAACCAATATATGCTCAATCACACTGAAGATAAAATTGCACAGCTCTGTGGCATTTATACAGTTGTTGAGAGTATTGAATCAACAAATGATTACGCAGTCTCAGTCGAAGAGACTAAACTGCAAGAGGAACACCCTGAAAGGATACAAAACCACAGCGGAGCCTGCTTGAGAACACCACGAACTCGTAGGAACACGAGTAGCCTAAATGATTGCCTGCAGCAAAGCATGCAAAAACAAACAGATTCTATGAAATCAATTGATTCTAAATTAACGGATTTCATAGAAGATTCTAAACAAAATTTGCGAAAAAATAGCGAAGTGTATAACTCACTCAGGAACATTTACGATGAAAGTACAAGGCACCACCTTCGAATGGAAGAACTGAATAAAGAGGAAATATCACTGAAAGGAGAAAAGTTAGAACTAGATGATCAGAAGCTAAAATGTAAACGAAATAAAATATAAAAAACTGATGTATAGAGAGAAAAAGGTTGTTTAATTTCTATTGATTTCATAATAGATTAATGGCAATTTCTTGCCTAATATTTATGTATCGTGATTTGATGTTTCATTTTCCGGAATGCCATAATTTAAAGTCTGTTCCATGCGTATATCACTGACAAAATCTTCTCCTTCTGGTACTCTGTAATGTAGGCAAATATTGTGCAGAGCCCAGCATACATTGATTATTTGCACTACTTTTTTTGGTTGATATTTGAGCGGTCGGGATATCTAAAATGATGTCTTTTTAGTACGCCGTTAGTTCTCTCTATAATATTGAGCGTAGCCGAATGTCTCTGGTTAAATGTGTGCTGCGCTGAACCATACTAGTAGTGGTTATAGGCCGGTTCAAGAACAAAGGAAAAGTGGGAATAAGTAGGAATAAAATTTAGGAGTGTGTCTTTGTTAAAAATTGGGCTGTGTCTTTGCTATAATTTTCTTTGTGCCCTTGCTGAAAGTATAGTTTTAGGGGTTTTTAAAATGATTATTGCATTTTTAACCATTTAGGATTGTGTCTTTGCTAAAAATATGGTTTTAGAGTGTTTTCTCGGGTAATTTTTTGTCTTTTAGCCGATAGGTTTGTAACTATGCTATCGTCCACCAGATGTCCATCGTGAATAAGAGCTTTGGAATGTTCATTTAGGCTTGTGTCTGTGATATAGACTTAGGAATGCCGATCGTTTGCTATACCGAAGTAGATGGCGTTAGTGGGGAGTTTTTAGTTTTTTCCTAATAAGGAGTTTTAGTTTTTCACCTAATATAATATTTTTTTCTTTTGAATTTTTTAATTTTAGACTCTAATATCCACACACACCACACACACACACATGTTATTTATTTTAGGGGATGATTCACTTCGATACTTTGATCGTAGCAACCCAAATCAACCTTTTTTCAGCACTTGCACTATGTAGCGTGATTATGTTGGGATACACAGTAGTAATTTCGGTGCTTTGATCACCTGGTGTGTGATAGTAGGGAAACATGCACGTGTTTGCGTTTGACCTTTTAAGGGATAATCTACAGGCGGTCGGATGAAATAGTCGAAGCTGTTGTTGTAGGAGTTTTCCTTGCTGTGTTGTGATTGTCAATTCATAACAACGTCAATCAGCCTTTTTTTTTGATTTTTAGTATTTTTATATGTTAGGTGTTTGGTATATCGGTAAAGTGCTAAGCTATTGTAGAAGTAAGAAGTTTTTGCTATATGTTTGCTGTTGTTGTTATTTATTTTTCCTGGTTATTTTCTGGTATTTTTCTTTCCAAATTTTATGTATATACGTATATTATTATAATTTAAATTTTTATATTATTTTTTTATTTATATTATTATATTATTATATTATTTAATTTTATTTATATTTATTTATTGATTTTATATATTTATTTATAATTAGAATTACGAGTATAATATATTTTTTCCGGTTGGATTTTTATTTTTCATTTTAGAGCTATTATCCACACATTCATAAACACAGAAGATATCCAGACAGACATACAGATAGTTATACAGACTAACAGACGGACAGACTGACAGAGGTAAAGGACAGACAGACATACACACATATAGACCGAAAGGTTTTCGTTGTTTTCGTTGAAATTTGATCTTGTCGTTTTAGGAGTTTGGCTTATGTTGTTGTGGTATACGATTTACTCTTGCTGTTGCTGTTGTTCTTTTTAGAAATATACATATGTAGTCGCGTGTCGCTGATACTCAATACTTGTATAGCTTCTGTTAGGATAAGATTTGATGTCCGTTCGAATTTTTCAGGAATGGAGTGGCGAGTCGATAGAGTTAATATAACAAATTTAGGGATTTCTTTCTATGCACATGAAGTAATATTTGGGCAAAATGTACAATGTTTATGTTGTCGCGTTGGGAATATGCTTAGCGTATGTTGTACTTGTTGAAATTTAATCTTGAGGACATTGATGGAATATTTTTTATTGCTTTTATCTTATTGCTTTTGTTTTTGTTATTACTAAATGAATTATGAACTTTTCAAGTGAACTTGGTGAGTTGGTAGCCTCATAGGTTATTACTAATATGGGTTATTTAATTTTTTTATGGTTAGATAATCTACCAACACACTTATGGAGTTTTTTGTATGAGTTTTGCTTATGTTGTTCTTGTAATGGACGATTAATTCTTGTGGTGTTGTTGTTTTTTATTTTTAGGAATAGAGAATGCTGTCGATATTGAAGTAGTGTAGTAGACATAGTGTCGATATGTTCTTATAGTATTCTTATTTTATTTCTTCTTTTCTTTGTTGTAGGATAATTATTTGATGACATGATTTTTTTTGCTGTAATTTGTTCTTGTAATATATTTTCGAACTTCAGTATTTTAAATAATATTTCTTTAACGCTAATTATTATTGATTTTAGGTGTAGGAGATTTGTTTGATATGGTTTAGTTAAACAATGAGCAATGAGTTTGTGAATATGTGTTTGAGAAGAGAGATAATGAGAGACGCATGATATTGATATTGAAGTGTAGACTTGCTTCTGATTCTTTTCCTTTTTTCCGCGTGTAGCCAAATCATAAGGTAGTCATATAACGTATAAGCTAATTATCAAAACGTTATTTACGTATTCAACCTAACCGAAAGAGTTAAGCACTCTTCAACTTATCACATCTAACTCTAAATTTGAAAGAAAAGACGGGCAAACAGACGGACAGACTGACAGAGGTAAAGGACAGACGGATAGTGTAGATGTAGCGACAGAGGCGGATTCAGATGGCTGGTAGTATTTCTACACTTTCTACGGCACTTGTCATTGATAGCAAATACTATTATTCACTTATAATGTTTATTGCTTGTCGTAATTTTCAGATCTTTAATACAAGTATAGGTAGAATTTGAACATACAACTAGAATAAGTTAATATACACGTATCATGTTATAGATCATCAAATTTTAAACATGGTTATAGGTCATATAGTTGATCATGGGTTATATGGTGTCATGAATATATTATGATATGGGTTTTTTTCTTTTAATTTTGGTTGTTGTATGTCGCGATCGCAATTTCCAGTTCCGGGAGATAAGAACTTTCAAGGCCAGTATTATCGTTTTATAATACTACTCCGCGAGTGAGTCAAGGCCAAGTTCACGTTATTAATGCAACCACACCACTTTGCTTGGTAAGCCCGAAGCTTTACTTTACTTTGGTTTAGTAAAGCTTTGGTTTTATTAACTGCTAAAGCCAAGTCAGCAACCGGAGCTTGGCAATTGGAATGGATTGTGGAAGCTAGCTTTCAATATCAAGCTTCCAAACCATTAAAACGCTTGGTTTAAAAGAACCAACGATCAGAATCCACACGCGGAAGAATTAAATTGAGAACGATATTCTTCCGCGTATTGATTCTGCGAATTTGACAATTTCAATATTGCGAAATAATGGAAATTGCGACACACGCCAACACCGACCCACTTTGGTTCGGTCGACGGGTGCGTCGACCAAGCCAGAGTGGAAACCAGAAAAAGATTCGAACGGAGTCTTGTAGTTAAATTCAACCGAAGAAGTCGTTCTTCAGAATCGCGCATCAAATCGCGATTTAGCTTGTAAGATAGTAGTACTAAAAAGAGTCTTGTTAAAATCGTGAAACGAAGAAGTCCTATTAATTTAATTAATAGTGTAACTAATCATAAGTGTAAATAACAACAAGTGTAGTTATAACAGTAGTGAAATACTGTGAAAAATAATAATAAATATAAATCAAAAAATAGTAAACCAACGACCAGGAGTTTTACTTGCTGTCCAAAGGACAACAGAGATATCCCAAGAGCACCCGTAAGGTAACGCAACAAATTGGCGCAGCCGGATTTTCGAGCCGAGGATCGCTCGAATAAAGGAAAAAGTAAGTAACAATGAAATACGAAAATTAAAAATAAGAGTTAAATATTAATTAAAAATTAAGTGATATAACAAAGATTAGTAGCTTAGGAAAAAGCAGGAAGTGAAAAGGAAAGTTATAAATTAAAAGTTAATTAAAGTTAAAATTAAGAGCAAAAAAAAAAAAAAAAAAAAAAATTTTTAAAAAGAAAAAGGAAAATTCGTAAGGAAGTGAAACAATAATTTAGAAATAAAGTTACAAGGAAATTTCAAAAATTGAAATAATAATGTTAGGAATAATTTGAAATCGAAAATATGGGAGTGACCAATTAAATTAAAATTCAACTTTAAACTAACTTGAATATGGCTGAGTATTGAACAGAACGAAATTCAATTTAAACTAAAAAATTGAAACACAGATAAAACAAAAATTTAAAGTGAAAAGTGAAATTATTGAAATGACCAAATAAAACTAAAATTAAAAAGTAGGACAAATAAATGTGGAAAAGACAAAATTAATGAATTAAAGGATTAGAATAATCTAAATTATATTATGTTAAAAATATATTCAATAAAATTTTATATATACTATAATAAATTTTCTAATTGTTCTAAAGCCACTGGCAATAATCTGCCGGCGTCATAACTCAAACAAATAAAAGTCTTAGCTGAAGCCGATGGCATACTTTGCCGGCCAAGCCAAAGATTTTATAAACCAACAAAAATAAAACTAATCAAGTTGTTAATTTATTTAACAACATTTGCATTAATTTTCAGCGTTGGCAGTCGGTTCAAGTTCCGAATGCCAACAAATCAGCATACATCCTGGTGAAAGGTACTGGTTCATGTGCTAGTTATCTTTCGTTAATGCCAGTAATCAACAGCAACGACATAACGTCGCCAACATTACCTAATGACGAATTTTTACGATTTTTTTTTTTAAATTTTACGATATTGGTTACTGTGAGTAGCAAATTGGCGAAAATCAGATTAGTTTTACTAACTTAAATAAATTTAAGGATTTATTTAACGTGGTAAAATTCAAATGATAAACGCGAATTGTTAAAAAAAAAAAAAAAAAAAAAAAAACAGGAATCCAATTCAATACAAAAACAAAACACGTAGAGTGTATGTTTTCGTTGTATCGTTTTCAAGTGTGTCTTAGGCGTTTGAGTTCAAATTACACACGTTAAACAAAGTTTTAACGGTTAACTTGATTTCGAAGCCGCACATTTTGCGGGTGTGTCTTAGACTTTTGTCCTCAAATTTGTATTTGATTTCAAAGTCGCACAGTTTAATTTGTTTAATCGGTAATTAATTTCATCAGTTCATCGGAAATTTTTGAAAGTTTGAATTTTTTTTGGGTTATTTTAAAAAAAAACTATTATTAGAAGTTAAACGTTTAAAGTATGCCGCTTAGAGACTTCATATTGGTTGGAGAATCAAAGCAAAGTTAGAGTCGTTGTTTCAAATAACAAGCAATTATAATTGCTTGCTGATGAAAACAAATAAGGATAGCAAGCAATTAACAAAAAATAACTCGAACGAGCTCACTAGGTTAATCGTCCGAATACGAGATTGCAAACGTTGCAGTTTTGCGTACCGCTTAAAAATAGAGGCAGGTCGTTGATTCCTTCCTTGTGAGGTCTTGAATTACTTCAACAACGAAAATTGTGACGCTTCGTCTCTGCTTGAAAGAAAGCAGAACACCGAAGTCACGGAAATTTTGACGCTTCGTCTCTGCTTGAAAGAAAGCAGAACAGCGAAGTCACGGAAATTTTGACGCTTCGTCTCTGCTTGGAACAAAGCAGCAGCGGACGTCGGCGTACAGAAAAATAAACAGATGTACAGCGAATGTTTACTGCACGCTCGGTAAACGAATCGAGCTAGAATTCTAAGCCGTTAAAGAAGTTGAATCTACATAAGAAAAATTTTAATTGTAAACCCAACGCTTGAAAAGAAATTTAACTTCACAACATTAGGGAAAATTGATGTACACTATTACATAGGTTAATTGTAAAAATTCGGAAAAATAAAACCCCATTAAACTATATGTCGTTCGTTTAATTAATGGCCGAGTCGTTGCAGGAGCAAGCGTATATAGAATTAGAGAGAACCCATAAGGATCTAAAACGCCAGTTGGGGGAGTTTATAATTAAATATTGGGCGATTTTAAAAGCTACTGTAAAGAACAAAGAGAACTTAGAATTGATAAAGTCTAGGATAGGACAGTTAGGAGACCTTACGAGTGTAGAAAGAGCAGACGCGATAGTAGAGGAATTGCTCATATACCTAAACCAGATAATAGATAATAAGACAGAGAACTCAAATGCATGGGAATCAGAATTTAATGCACTGAAGAATAGGTACGATAGTTATTTAGTTGATAAAGTGTTTCAGGAAGATATACTCAAGAAACTAGAGTGTGAGAACGAACAGCTAAGGAAATTGTTGAAGAAAAAAGGGATAACCGAGGAAACGTTGAATAGAACCTTAGACCAGGGATTTACACAGAAATCAAGAGAAGACTGTAGCTCTTTAGAGGAAGCAAATAGACGTATACAAGAGTTAAAAGAGCAGAATAGACTTCTAAGACAGGAAATGTCGCTAGATCTCAATCAGTCACTCTTCCATAAGGGACCAGCTCAAGCGGAAGGTAGTCCGATGGACGGCAACTCAAACTCTCTCCAACAAAATACGGCAACAATAGATCAAACCAGGATGGGTATATCAGAAATAGCCAAGATAGTAAGCAGTATCGTTCCACTGTTTTCAGGGACGCAATCACCAGATTTGAGAGGTGAAGTGTATAAGTTTATACAGGCGTGTGAGTTAGCAACAAGTGAAGCAACTATAGCTAACAAATCAATATACGTAGAATGTATAAAACAAAGACTCTACGGAGACGCTTACGACCTAGTAGGCTCAAAACGGTTCAACAATCCGGAAGAATTATACCTGGTGATACGAAGGGCATACTTACCAACCGTTTCATTAGACGTCACGTTAGCAGAACTTCAAAATTGTAGCCAGCTGTACAATGAGGACATTCGATAATTTGCAAGACGACTCAACACGAAAAAGGCACAAGTACTACAAGTGATAAAGGATACATACAGGGGAGAAGGTGACAGTGCACTTATATCCATGGTAACGACGTCGGCAAATAAGGCGTTTAGAACAGGGTTAACAGATGCAACCTTACGAATTCACATGCTAAGTATTACAGGGAAAAGTTTAGAGGAAATGGTGGAGATAGCAGTGAACACGCTCGTGGAAATACAAAAAAGCAATTCCATTCATCAACCAACAATTACACCAATAATTAATATGAATACGGTTGAACCTTATATAAGACCTTCTGTAAATTATCGCGTGGATTACCCAAGACCAGAAGAAAGGCGGAACGTCTCGAGAGCACCACAGGAGAAAATAATTTGTTCATTTTGTAATAAACGCGGGCATACGAGAGAAAAATGTTTAACTAGGGAAAACACACCGTATTGCCAAAAATGTCTAACATATGGTCACGAGACAAACTGGAGGTGTAGCAAAAAGGAAAGTCAAGGAAGTCACCAATGGAACCGACCTCATCAAAATTGGCAACCAAATCAAATACAGCAAACCTGGAACCCAAATCAAGTACAGCCAACCTGGCAACCAAACCAACCCCAGCAGAATTGGCAACAACAGGCACAAAAGAATTGGAATCAAAAGCCAAAGAACCCCGGGAACTCAAAACCAAATCCGTTTAAGGGGGTTCAAGGGACTCAGAGCACTACAAACATGCCTAATGGCAAAAATCCAACAATATGTCATTGGTGCAATAGACCAGGACATATAGTAGCGAAATGTACAGCAAAAAAGAGTTGGGAGACTCTGCAGAATAATCAGCAGGGAAACCGGCAAGGGCCCAGACAAGGCCAATAATCTGGGACCCCAACCATAATAGAAATTTAAGGCCAAAGGAAGTAGTAACCGTACGTCCAACATCGGAAGAGATCGTGGATACGTTACAGACTTCAGATATATTAGGAGCTAATAAAGCTAAAAGTATAGGGTACAATTTTAATAATAAAATAAAAATTATCAAACAGAATGATAAAGTAAATGCTCTAAATGAAGCAGTCAGTAACATAACCAGTAAAGCAAAGAAAATAATAGAAAGGGGAGCAGAATTTTTAATAATCATCTTGCTAATTATACAATTAGCATGTACATCGATTGTAAAAACTATGTTTCTCAATTTTCAACGTTATAAAGCAAGGAGCGATAGTCTTAATATATCAGAATATATTACAGATATAAAGGCACTTGCAAATAAAATAAAACTAAAAGTATTAGCAAAATTTAAAATTTTTATGTCACAATTACAGGACAAGAAAGCAATACGTTCGTGGTTAACGAATAATTTTAATAATAACTATAAAAATACTATAAAGGAAGTATTCAATTGGGATTCAACCACGTTAAGTGATGTGTTCATTGAACTGCCTTGTGTAGAGGCGAGAAATGGAAAACTCATTTTACTGGTGGATACAGGAGCGGATACAAGCCTAGTAAAAGAATGTGCATTAAAAGAAGACGCCTTTATAAATGAAAAGGTTAAAAAAGAATTAAGTGGAGCATTTGGAGGCTGTATAACCACAATAGGGTCCACTATCATATGCCATGATGAGGTACAGCCCTTACGTTTAACGCTACACGTTGTGTCACTTAAACAAGGGGTACCGGCGGACGGCATACTGGGTAGAGACAACATGTGGAACAGATCTATTATAAACACGCTCAGTAAAAATTTAACACTATTTAATGACACAAAAGAATTTATAATTAAGTTGCCATTACTAGGCATCAAAAACATAAAAGATAAAACACCCAAAACAAATATAACAATTGAAGCTAGAACGGTTAGAATAACACCGTTAAAAATTAAAACTAAAGTTATGACTGTGGTAGTTCATAAACAAGAGATTGCACCAGGAGTGTACCTGGGAGAAACACTAGCAAATGTGGAAAATAAAGAGGTCAAGGTACCAATCCTAAACTCGACGGCAAAAGATTTCATTCTTAGTGACAACTTTGTACCGAGATTTAGTGATTTCCACAAATATAAGCTAAGTGAGGTTTCGGACAATCAATGGACTACCATCAATAGTATAAGTAATGCGGACATGGCGCAACGAATGAATGTTTTAATGAAAGATTTAGAATTGGATCCTTCCTTAAACGAAGAGGAAAAGGAATCCATAACCAAGCTATGTGCGAAGTATAATGATATTTTTCTTTTAGAGGGTGACAAATTGACATACACCCCAGTACTAGCACATAAAATTCCAATAAAGGTGGATCAGCCACCAATTAATCAAAAACAATACAGAATTCCTCAGACACATACGGAGGGAAAGGAATAAGCAAATTCACAAATTACTAGAGGAGGATTTAATATCTCCAAGCGTATCTCCATGGAACTCACCACTACTTCTAGTTCCAAAGAAGAGTGGAAAAGATGGAGAAAAGAAATGGCGCTTAGTAATAGATTACAGAAAAGTGAACGAAGCGACAATTAAACAAGTTTTTCCACTGCCCAGGATAGATGAGATTTTGGACCAGTTAGGGAGTAGTAGATATTTCTCGACGTTAGACTTGGCAAGTGGGTACCACCAAGTCCTAATGGATAATGCAGACAAAGAAAAGACCGCATTTAGTTCAGCGTTAGGACATTTTGAGTTCAACCGAATACCTTTCGGTTTAACCGGCGCCCCAGCGACGTTTCAACGTCTTATGAATCATATTCTGACAGGACTTCAGGGTATAGATTGTTTTGTCTATTTAGACGACATAGTTGTATATGCAACAAACCTGGGACAGCATGAAGAAAAGTTAACTAAGGTATTCGAGGTAATTAGAGAAAATAACTTAAAATTAAACATTAGCAAGTGCCAATTCCTACGACGAGAAGTCGTATATTTAGGGCACAAGTGTTCAGAACATGGAGCACTTCCAGACCCTAGCAAGGTGGAGTGCGTTAAAAACATTCCGCCTCCTAAAAATAAAAAGGAAGTACAAGCCTTCCTAGGCCTTGTTAATTATTATAGAAAATTTATACCGGGAACCGCAAAGATATCACTTCCCATTAATAAATTGTTAAGAAAAGACGCGAAGTTCGTCTGGACAGAAAGCTGCCAGAGAGCGTTTGAACAATTAAAAGAATCGGTTATGTCACCACCAGTGTTAGCATATCCGGACTTTTCAAAAGAATTTCTTTTAACTACCGACGCAAGTAATGAAGCGTTAGGCGCAGTCCTTTCTCAAGGAAATGTAGGCGAGGATAGGCCAATAGCTTTCGCTAGCCGAGCGCTAAGCGACACAGAACAAAGATATTCCACAATAGAAAAGGAATTTTTAGCAATAGTCTGGGCTACGAAAAATTTCAGAGCATATCTCTTAGGCAGACATTTTAAAATTTTTACTGATCACCAGCCATTAAAGGGAATAGCCAATTTAAAGGACCAAACTTCAAGACTGGCAAGATTCAGACACAAGTTGTCAGAGTATGATTTCGAAATCATATATAAACCAGGCAAGAAGAATTTAAACGCAGACGAATTGAGCAGAATTCCTCAAAATCGTAATGTAGTAACAACAGTCCAAACCCGTTCTAGAACAAAAGAATTGAAAGCCCAAGGAAATATTGATAAAACAAAAACAAGTTCGACGCCTGTAGAACCTGACACTCCGGGCATAACACAAAACGAAACCACAGCTTTATTAGAAAACCCGAAACAAATAGAAACAGTTATAAAAGATTTCCATAATACCCCATTAGGAGGTCACCAGGGAGCAGTGAAAACTTACCTGCGAATCAGACAACAATATAGGTGGCCAGGGATGCAAAGACAAATAAAAGATTATGTAAAAAACTGTCCTAAATGTCAAGCGAATAAAAGTTCAAGATTAACCAAAATGCCCATGGTGTTGACAGATACACCAGTGAGGCCATTTGATAAGGTCTACATGGACATAGTCGGTATTCTACCAGAAACTGTGTCCGGAAATAAGTACATTCTGACTTTTCAGGATGACTTTTCAAAATTTATGGCATGTACAGCTATTCCAGACGCGGAAGCAAGTACTGTTGCCAGGGCGTTCTACGATGAAATTATAACCCGACACGGAATTCCACGAATTCTTATTACGGATAACGGAACTAATTTCATTTCAAAATTGTTCTCAGATACGTGCAAATTATTAGGTATCAAAAAATCACACATAACGCCTTACCATCCACAGGCTAATGGCTCATTAGAGAGAAGCCACAGACCTTTAGCGGAATATTTGCGTAGTTTTGCTAAAGAGGACGGGTCGAATTGGGATCAATGGTTAACTGCAGCGATGCATGTTCATAACCACACACCCCACATTACGACTAAGCAAACACCTTTCCGCACTTTATTCGGATTCGATACGGAGATTCCGACTAACTTAAAAAGGAAGTGTAGTCCGGTGTATAATGCCGAAGATCCGAATAAAGTTTTGAAATTCCAAGTTCAAAGAGCTCACGAAATAGTGAGGAAAAATCAGGAAATGGCTAAAAGGGTAGCCAAAAATCATTATGATAATAAGTTAAATTTAGTAGAATTTAAAGTAGGAGATAAGGTATTAATTAAGAATCAGACTAGGAAAAATAAATTTTCGCCAATATGGGTAGGACCATATAAGGTAGTAGGGATCAAAAGTCAGATTACTACAGTTTTAAATATTAAGGGAAGGGAAAAACCTTTCCACAATAACTTACTCAAGTTATATAATAGCAATTAAGAGGGAAATAGAATAGAATCACTTAAAATAAGAAAATAGGTTTAGGGGGAAATTAAATTAAGTAGTCATAGAATAAAGTAAAATTAAAGTAATCACAATACGCTTAGGATTAGGATAGAATAAATATATATAAAATAGGATTGATAGAATTTAGTATGGGATAGTAGGAAACTAACATTTTTAATTTTACTACTAATAATTTTAATTTAACTTCAGTCTTAAGGCTGAATAACGAATGAAATATTGAAAAATTCAACAAGAAAGTAAATAGAAGATCAGAATAGCGGTTCAGTAAGCAACAACTTGCTTATTTAAGCGTAAAATATAAGAAAAAGAAAACTTATAGTAAAAGAAATAAAAATATAGTAAAATAAATTCGTAATTAATATCGAAGTCATTTTTTTTGTAAAATTTTGAAATTGAACCCTTGGTATTCATTTTTAATAGATAATATACGGTATATTAAAATTAGCTGTTCCGTTAAATACACAGCCATATCTGTTGCATTTGCAATTATTTTAGAAATAAATGCACATGAAATCTATGCATAAAGACTTAGTTTATGCATAACCACAATTTAAAAATTATATCTGCACCTAAATGCGGACATAGAAATAAAAGATAAATAAATATGAGACAGAAAATAATCGCCTCAAATCTTGCGAATTATTCTTCTAATACCACATATTAATAATGAATAATTATAATTATAATAATAAATAAATAAAATCTTCTTAAACATATAAAACAAACTTATTACAAAATAGGTAATATAATGTACGGTCCTATAAAATGTAGTTCATTAATGTTCCAGGTAAAATATTAACGAATTTGCGCTAACAACAAACAAAACATAAGCAAGAATTAAGCGTTTAACGCAAGCACTGCAACAAAGCAGAGGCAAAAAGAAAAAAGAAAGAACAACTGAACACACGCAGAATGCAGTGTCAGTTAAACAATTAATGGAAAAAAAAAAACAGTAAATCAAAACTTTTACACAAGCCAAATGAGGAAAACAAAAATAAAAACACCAAAGGTGAACAAATTCAAAACAACTAAACTAAAACGGGCGAAACAAAGAAAAAAAAAAAAATATAATAAAAGGAAGACTAATTTTTTTTTAAACGTATGTTACATATACACTATATTTCATTTTTATATATAGAACTAAGGAACCATTAATAGAAACTAATGGTAAAACGCATGAAAAGGAGAATAAGAAAAGAAAAGAAAGAAATTTACTTAAATTGATTAAAAAGGAAAAAGAAAATCTTACAGTAAAATGAAATAGAAAGAATACAATTATAATAACGGTAGAAAGAAAAATAGATATAAAATCATACATATTAAAGTAAAAGGAAATATATCTAAATAATTGTAGGAATTTTTAAACACTTTCGAAGTTAACATTTATAATTAATAACCTAACGAATTGTATCCAAATAGAATAAAATAGATATTTATTGAAAGGATTAATACTTGTTTTGAATTAAATAAAATATTGTTAATTGATTAAACTTAATTTAAAATTTACTGATTAATTAAATTAAACTTAAAGTTACATACGAATAAAATTTCAATTCTTTTAAAAAAATAAAATAAAGTATTGTAAGAGAAAACTGAAATATATAAAATTGATAATAAGTTAAATTAAGTGTGATGACAAAGAAGACAGCATGCCGAGAAGCTGACCTAAGTGCCGATGTACACCCATCACAACAGCAAAAGTGCAACAACACACAGCAGCACTTTGACAACAGGGCGACAATTAGCACCCAACCAACTCGAAGGGGGAAGGGTAGCTGGAACAGCTGATCAGCGCAGCGACAACAACCATAGCAACCAAAGATGGAATTGTTGCAACAATCAATCGCATCAATGCAACAACGTTCGACAAAAACACGAAACTACCTTCAACGAGATTCGACAGCAGCAACAGTTGAGCAACAAGATTATCGAGTGATAGTGGTGACAAATACACAGTACCTTGAGGTCACACGGAGACCAAAGCCACCGCAATGAAACACGCAACAAACTAGGGGCTTAAGCCATCTGCAGCAGCTAATTTCCAGTGTCTGCGCAAAAGCGAAATCATCATGATGGCAGCTTCTTCTTTAACTTCAAGCAAAAGTTACGTTAAGCGTAAAGGGATAGCATCACAACGTCGTGACGATGAAGCAGCTAGTACACAACTCCTAATGCAGTCACAGTTAAAGTTACGCCAGTCATTCACAGTTCACCAGTTAAAGTTATGGTACACTACTCCGTGGCACAAATCACACTTTACAACATTACCTCAAGAGAACGATTTAAAACGCATCACCACTGTCGACAAGAAAAATGTTGAAGATGTTTAGCAAAATGTTACAATTAATGATCTTGGGAACATCTCAACCATCAACTACCGTGAAGCGAAAGACAATTGGTCCCAATTGCGAGACAACGATTCTACCGACACCAAACAACTACATCTGATCATCAAGTATAACACACAACGCGTCAGCTACCCAGCAGCAACATTCCCACTATACATCGAGAAGAAGACATCGAAACAACGGGGTGTACATCAACATCAAAAGCAACATCTATATCAAACCCACCATCAACAACAACAAGAACATCAACAGCAAAACCATCCTAAACCTACACGAAGAATAACACCGAAGAAGGTCACCGGTCATATTATTGTATTATTATCGTAATCAGTTTTATTGCAATTTTTATTAATAATTAATTGTAATTTAGTTGTTGTAATTATTATTAATAACTAATTAATATTGACATCATATTCAGAAAATGAAATACGCTAACATACGTAAGTAGACGATAAGTACAATCAACATAAACATAAGACCACCCACAATTTAACAAACAATAAATGTACAAGAAAAATTTAATATCGTTTCGTACGATACTAAATTTTTTTTCCCCCGAGGGTGGAGGGATGTTGTATGTCGCGATCGCAATTTCCAGTTCCGGGAGATAAGAACTTTCAAGGCCAGTATTATCGTTTTATAATACTACTCCGCGAGTGAGTCAAGGCCAAGTTCACGTTATTAATGCAACCACAGCACTTTGCTTGGTAAGCCCGAAGCTTTACTTTACTTTGGTTTAGTAAAGCTTTGGTTTTATTAACTGCTAAAGCCAAGTCAGCAACCGGAGCTTGGCAATTGGAATGGATTGTGGAAGCTAGCTTTCAATAGCAAGCTTCCAAACCATTAAAACGCTTGGTTTAAAATAACCAACGATTAGAATCCACACGCGGAAGAATTAAATTGAGAACGATATTCTTCCGCGTATTGATTCTGCGAATTTGACAATTTCAATATTGCGAAATAATGGAAATTGCGACACACGCCAACACCGACCCACTTTGGTTCGGTCGACGGGTGCGTCGACCAAGCCAGAGTGGAAACCAGAAAAAGATTCGAACGGAGTCTTGTAGTTAAATTCAACCGAAGAAGTCGTTCTTCAGAATCGCGCATCAAGTCGCGATTTAGCTTGTAAGATAGTAGTACTAAAAAGAGTCTTGTTAAAATCGTGAAACGAAGAAGTCCTATTAATTTAATTAATAGTGTAACTAATCATAACTGTAAATAACAACAAGTGTAGTTATAACAGTAGTGAAATACTGTGAAAAATAATAATAAATATAAATCAAAAAATAGTAAACCAACGACCAGGAGTTTTACTTGCTGTCCAAAGGACAACAGAGATATCCCAAGAGCACCCGTAAGGTAACGCAACATGGTTATATGGTGTCATGAATATATTATGATATGGGTTTTTTTCTTTTAATTTGTTCTTGTAATTTTTTTTTTTTAATTGCAGTGTTTTAAATAATATTCCTTTAGCGCTGATTATTAATGCTTTTAGGAGTAAGAGATTTGTTTGATCCGGTTTAGATAGTTAATGACCGATGGGTTTGTAAATATGTCTTTGAGAAGTTTTAGGAATAAATTTGTAATTAAATTTTGTCTAAATTATTAAATTGTAGGAAACAAAGCCTCTTGAGATTGAAGTACAGACATAAGAGGCTTGAGTGGGTAAAGCTAGGATGCCATTCTTACTCTTATTTTCTTTTTTCTTCTTCTTTTCCTTGTTCTTTTTTATTACTATTATTATTAGTTCTAATTCTTTTCTTTTCTTCTCCGTATAGCCGAACCATCAAAATAGTCATGACAAAATTTAGCTTAAAACATATGTTTCTCTAATACATATCTATATTATGAACAATGATTAGTCTAAATTTTAACTAAAGTCACAGTTAAAGTTACGCCAGTCATTTACAGTTCACCAGTTAAAGTTATGGTACACTACTCCGTGGCACAAATCACACTTTACAACATTACCTCAAGAGAACGATTTAAAACGCATCACCACTGTCGACAAGAAAAATGTTGAAGATGTTTAGCAAAATGTTACAATTAATGATCTTGGGAACATCTCAACCATCAACTACCGTGAAGCGAAAGACAATTGGTCCCAATTGCGAGACAACGATTCTACCGACACCAAACAACTACATCTGATCATCAAGTATAACACACAACGCGTCAGCTACCCAGCAGCAACATTCCCACTATACATCGAGAAGAAGACATCGAAACAACGGGGTGTACATCAACATCAAAAGCAACATCTATATCAAACCCACCATCAACAACAACAAGAACATCAACAGCAAAACCATCCTAAACCTACACGAAGAATAACACCGAAGAAGGTCACCGGTCATATTATTGTATTATTATCGTAATCAGTTTTATTGCAATTTTTATTAATAATTAATTGTAATTTAGTTGTTGTAATTATTATTAATAACTAATTAATATTGACATCATATTCAGAAAATGAAATACGCTAACATACGTAAGTAGACGATAAGTACAATCAACATAAACATAAGACCACCCACAATTTAACAAACAAGAAATGTACAAGAAAAATTTAATATCGTTTCGTACGATACTAAATTTTTTTTCCCCCGAGGGTGGAGGGATGTTGTATGTCGCGATCGCAATTTCCAGTTCCGGGAGATAAGAACTTTCAAGGCCAGTATTATCGTTTTATAATACTACTCCGCGAGTGAGTCAAGGCCAAGTTCACGTTATTAATGCAACCACAGCACTTTGCTTGGTAAGCCCGAAGCTTTACTTTACTTTGGTTTAGTAAAGCTTTGGTTTTATTAACTGCTAAAGCCAAGTCAGCAACCGGAGCTTGGCAATTGGAATGGATTGTGGAAGCTAGCTTTCAATAGCAAGCTTCCAAACCATTAAAACGCTTGGTTTAAAATAACCAACGATCAGAATCCACACGCGGAAGAATTAAATTGAGAACGATATTCTTCCGCGTATTGATTCTGCGAATTTGACAATTTCAATATTGCGAAATAATGGAAATTGCGACACACGCCAACACCGACCCACTTTGGTTCGGTCGACGGGTGCGTCGACCAAGCCAGAGTGGAAACCAGAAAAAGATTCGAACGGAGTCTTGTAGTTAAATTCAACCGAAGAAGTCGTTCTTCAGAATCGCGCATCAAGTCGCGATTTAGCTTGTAAGATAGTAGTACTAAAAAGAGTCTTGTTAAAATCGTGAAACGAAGAAGTCCTATTAATTTAATTAATAGTGTAACTAATCATTAGTGTAAATAACAACAAGTGTAGTTATAACAGTAGTGAAATACTGTGAAAAATAATAATAAATATAAATAAAAAAATAGTAAACCAACGACCAGGAGTTTTACTTGCTGTCCAAAGGACAACAGAGATATCCCAAGAGCACCCGTAAGGTAACGCAACATGGTTATATGGTGTCATGAATATATTATGATATGGGTTTTTTTCTTTTAATTTGTTCTTGTAATTTTTTTTTTTTAATTGCAGTGTTTTAAATAATATTCCTTTAGCGCTGATTATTAATGCTTTTAGGAGTAAGAGATTTGTTTGATCCGGTTTAGATAGTTAATGACCGATGGGTTTGTAAATATGTCTTTGAGAAGTTTTAGGAATAAATTTGTAATTAAATTTTGTCTAAATTATTAAATTGTAGGAAACAAAGCCTCTTGAGATTGAAGTACAGACATAAGAGGCTTGAGTGGGTAAAGCTAGGATGCCATTCTTACTCTTATTTTCTTTTTTCTTCTTCTTTTCCTTGTTCTTTTTTATTACTATTATTATTAGTTCTAATTTTTTTCTTTTCTTCTCCGTATAGCCGAACCATCAAAATAGTCATGACAAAATTTAGCTTAAAACATATGTTTCTCTAATACATATCTATATTATGAACAATGATTAGTCTAAATGGTAACAACTTCTTATTTCAATATTAAATGCTAGGGATTTATTTACCTTAAATAATTTCTCGTGTAAAGAATACTTTTGAACCAACAAAATAGCTGCTTGATTGAAGCTTGACTACAACAAACTTGACTACAAACTTTTTATGTTTTGGAATGGACAATAAGAATTTTCTTTGTACGATAAAATATGGCTGTTAGTTAGGATTATTATATATTATATAGTCTATATTTTTCATACCATACTTTTTAGGACATCAATTTAAAACCATAGGCAATTAACTCAAATCCCAACTGCAAATTAATAAGACGGAGAAGTGAAATAGACATTAACATGGAAATAGGATGCAAATAGATATAAACACTAATTCTTACTAAAATCAATCGCCAGATAAAGGCTCGACAATGATAATAGAAACAATCTTTAGAAACCAATAATAAGGGATTTTGAACGTAAGAAGATCAGACTCTAATCAATTCAAAATAAGAGAACAAAAATGCATAGAAAACACATAGAAACATATACAAACCACTAGCGAGACAATTATATTCGCAAAACTCATCATCACTCAAAATTATACTATAATATATTTCCCAATTTTACCACAAGCGTAAGTATCTTCCACGCGTTTACAACTGTGTTGCCTTTACTTTAAATAAATACCTTTCTGATGATGTCAAACACTAGTTCTTAAATCCAAAATGTACTGGGTTATTGGGGATAAACATTTGGACAGAGTGACGGCCAAAGTATGGAATCATTTGTTCGTTGATTGATAAATTGACAGCAAATACACCTAACTGCTTATACATATGGTATAACTCCTAATAGAGGCAAGAAATATATAGTATCATACTTAAACAATCCACAAATAATGGACCTACAATGCCCACTACAATAACACAAATATTATTTCTAGCATAAAAATCTCCATAATATCCACACACTACATTCACTGCTACATTCATATCCACTTCCTATCACTAAAACAAAGAAAGTTATTACAATAACGCAGCTATAATTAATACTAACTAAAAATGAAATTGAAATACTTACTTTAGCTTCTATAACAAAATATGTAACTGGAATATGAATATGTGTGTGATGCAAACAAATAAATAGGAATATCGGAATAAAACAAACCATTTAAAACAAAATAAAAGCATGGAAGATCAGACTGTAATCAATTCACAAAATAAATATAATATATAAATCTAAATTCAAAAAAAAACAAAAAAAAAATATACTTTAATATATGGATAAATAAATATAATGAATATTTTAATAACCAAAGATCCAATTGATAGTAGTCCAATTATAGAAAGGGATATGATATCTACATACATTCACCTATAATATGAGAAGTGCGTGAAGTTAAATACGTCGCGAACTTTAACAGAGTTCTGTTCTCTGTTAAGATTGCGACGTCGCGAACTTTAACAGAGCACTGTTAACTCCGCTGTTATTGACTTCCTAGCTGTGAGCGTACCAGATGAGTATGCCGAGATGAGATCTAAGCCGTATGAAAAGTCCCAGTCAGAAATATTTATGAATAAAAAATCACAACAAAACCCAATTACCATTTTATGTTAAATAAATTTTGAAATTGACCTTATATTATACGAGTATATACGTATATATGTATATATACATTGGCTGGTCAAGGAGTTGTATAAAAGATACCACTGTTCGTAAGCCATGCTTAGTGCGTTGATGAAACCTACAGTGCCTAAAAGCCAATGAATACAGCCACTAACTGTGAAAAAATGGTTGAGACGGTTATAGCCAAAATTTTGTAAATCGCATTTGAAGTTGGCCATATTTAACATACACGATGGCCAGTCCAGGAGGTGTATAAAAGACGCCACTCTTGCTAAACCAGGCTTAGTGCGTTGATGAAACCTACAGTGCTTAAAACCCAATGAATACAGCCACCAACTGTAAGACAATGGTTGAGACGGTTATAGCCAAAATTTTGTAAATCGCGTTTGAAGTTGGCCATATATCACATACACGATGGCCGGTCCAGGACGTGTATAAAAGACACCACTGTTCGTAAACCAGGATTAGTGCGTTGATGAAACCTACAGTGCCTAAAAGCCAATTAATACAGCCACTAACTGAACAAATGGTTGAGACGGTTATAGCCGAAATATTGTAAATTGCGTTTGAAGTTGGCCATATATCACATACACGATGGCCAGTCCAGGAGGTGTATAAAAGACGCCACTGTTCGTAAACCAGGATTAGTGCGTTGATGAAACCTACAGTGCCTAAAAGCCAATGAATACAGCCACTAACTGTGAAAAAATGGTTGAGACGGTTATAGCCAAAATTATGTAACTCGCGATTGAAGTTGGCCATATATCAAATACACGATGGCCGGTCCAGGAGGTGTATAAAGGACGCCACTGTTCGTAAACCAGGCTTAGTGCGTTGATGAAATCTACAGTGCCTAAAAGCCAATTAATACAGCCACTAACTGAACAAATGGTTGAGACGGTTATAGCCGAAATATTGTAAATTGCGTTTGAAGTTGGCCATATATCACATACACGATGGCCAGTCCAGGAGGTGTATAAAAGACGCCACTGTTCGTAAACCAGGATTAGTGCGTTGATGAAACCTACAGTGCCTAAAAGCCAATGAATACAGCAACTAACTGTGAAAAAATGGTTGAGACGGTTATAGCCAAAATTATATAAATCGCGATTGAAGTTGGCCATATATCACATACACGATGGCCGGTCCAGGAGGTGTATAAAAGACGCCACTGTTCGTAAACCAGGATTAGTGCGTTGATGAAACCTACAGTGCCTAAAAGCCAATGAATACAGCCACTAACTGTGAAAAAATGGTTGAGACGGTTATAGCCAAAATTATGTAACTCGCGATTGAAGTTGGCCATATATCACATACACGATGGCCGGTCCAGGAGGTGTATAAAGGACGCCACTGTTCGTAAACCAGGCTTAGTGCGTTGATGAAATCTACAGTGCCTAAAAGCCAATTAATACAGCCACTAACTGAACAAATGGTTGAGACGGTTATAGCCGAACTTTTGTAAATTGCGTTTGAAGTTGGCCATATATCACATACACGATGGCCAGTCCAGGAGGTGTATAAAAGACGCCACTGTTCGTAAACCAGGATTAGTGCGTTGATGAAACCTACAGTGCCTAAAAGCCAATGAATACAGCCACTAACTGTGAAAAAATGGTTGAGACGGTTATAGCCAAAATTTTGTAAATCGCGTTTGAAGTTGGCCATATATAACATACACGGTGGCCGGTCCAGGAGGTGTATAAAAGACGCCACTGTTCGTAAACCAGGCTTAGTGCGTTGATGAAACCTACAGTGCCTAAAATCCAATTAATACAGCCACTAACTGAACAAATGGTTGAGACGGTTATAGCCGAAATTTTGTAAATTGCGTTTGAAGTTGGCCATATATCACATACAAGATGGCCAGTCCAGGAGGTGTATAAAAGACGCCACTGTTCGTAAACCAGGATTAGTGCGTTGATGAAACCTACAGTGCCTAAAAGCCAATGAATACAGCCACTAACTGTGAAAAAATGTTTGAGACGGTTATAGCCAAAATTTTGTAAATCGCGTTTGAAGTTGGCCATATATCACATACACGATGGCCGGTCCAGGAGGTGTATAAAGGACGCCACTGTTCGTAAACCAGGCTTAGTGCGTTGATGAAATCTACAGTACCTAAAAGCCAATTAATACAGCCACTAACTGAACAAATGGTTGAGACGGTTATAGCCGAACTTTTGTAAATTGCGTTTGAAGTTGGCCATATATCACATAGACGATGGCCGGTCCAGGAGGTGTATAAAAGACGCCACTGTTCGAAAACCAGGCTTAGTGCGTTGATGAAACCTACAGTGCCTAAAAGCAAATGAATACAGTCACTAACTGTGAAAAAATGGTTGAGACGGTTATAGCCAAAATTTTGTAAATCGCGTTTGAAGTTGGCCATATATCACATACACGATGGCCGGTCCAGGAGGTGTATAAAGGACGCCACTGTTCGTAAACCAGGCTTAGTGCGTTGATGAAACCTACAGTGCCTAAAAGCCAATGAATACAGCCACTAACTGTGAAAAAATGGTTGAGACGGTTATAGCCAAAATTATGTAAATCGCGATTGAAGTTGGCCATATATCACATCCACGATGGCCGGTCCAGGACGTGTATAAAAGACACCACTGTTCGTAAACCAGGATTAGTGCGTTGATGAAACCTACAGTGCCTAAAAGCCAATGAATACAGCCACTAACTGTGAAAAAATGGTTGAGACGGTTATAGCCAAAATTTTGTAAATCGCGTTTGAAGTTGGCCATATATCACATACACGATGGCCGGTCCAGGAGGTGTATAAAGGACGCCACTGTTCGTAAACCAGGGTTAGTGCGTTGATGAAATCTACAGTGCCTAAAAGCCAATTAATACAGCCACTAACTGAACAAATGGTTGAGATGGTTATAGCCGAACTTTTGTAAATTGCGTTTGAAGTTGGCCATATATCACATAGACGATGGCCGGTCCAGGAGGTGTATAAAAGACGCCACTGTTCGAAAACCAGGCTTAGTGCGTTGATGAAACCTACAGTGCCTAAAAGCAAATGAATACAGTCACTAACTGTGAAAAAATGGTTGAGACGGTTATAGCCAAAATTTTGTAAATCGCGTTTGAAGTTGGCCATATATCACATACACGATGGCCGGTCCAGGAGGTGTATAAAGGACGCCACTGTTCGTAAACAAGGCTTAGTGCGTTGATGAAACCTACAATGCCTAAAAGCCAATGAATACAGCCACTAACTGTGAAAAAATGGTTGAGACGGTTATAGCCAAAATTATGTAACTCGCGTTTGAAGTTGGCCATATATCACATACACGATGGCCGGTCCAGGTGTATAAAAGACGCCACTGTTCGTAAACCAGGCTTAGTGCGTTGATGAAACCTACAGTGCCTAAAAGCCAATGAATACAGCCACTAACTGAACAAATGGTTGAGACGGTTATAGCCGAAATTTTGTAAATTGCGTTTGAAGTTGGCCATATATCACATACAAGATGGCCAGTCCAGGAGGTGTATAAAAGACGCCACTGTTCGTAAACCAGGATTAGTGCGTTGATGAAACCTACAGTGCCTAAAAGCCAATGAATACAGCCACTAACTGTGAAAAAATGTTTGAGACGGTTATAGCCAAAATTTTGTAAATCGCGTTTGAAGTTGGCCATATATCACATACACGATGGCCGGTCCAGGAGGTGTATAAAGGACGCCACTGTTCGTAAACCAGGCTTAGTGCGTTGATGAAATCTACAGTACCTAAAAGCCAATTAATACAGCCACTAACTGAACAAATGGTTGAGACGGTTATAGCCGAACTTTTGTAAATTGCGTTTGAAGTTGGCCATATATCACATAGACGATGGCCGGTCCAGGAGGTGTATAAAAGACGCCACTGTTCGAAAACCAGGCTTAGTGCGTTGATGAAACCTACAGTGCCTAAAAGCAAATGAATACAGTCACTAACTGTGAAAAAATGGTTGAGACGGTTATAGCCAAAATTTTGTAAATCGCGTTTGAAGTTGGCCATATATCACATACACGATGGCCGGTCCAGGAGGTGTATAAAGGACGCCACTGTTCGTAAACCAGGCTTAGTGCGTTGATGAAACCTACAGTGCCTAAAAGCCAATGAATACAGCCACTAACTGTGAAAAAATGGTTGAGACGGTTATAGCCAAAATTATGTAAATCGCGATTGAAGTTGGCCATATATCACATCCACGATGGCCGGTCCAGGACGTGTATAAAAGACACCACTGTTCGTAAACCAGGATTAGTGCGTTGATGAAACCTACAGTGCCTAAAAGCCAATGAATACAGCCACTAACTGTGAAAAAATGGTTGAGACGGTTATAGCCAAAATTTTGTAAATCGCGTTTGAAGTTGGCCATATATCACATACACGATGGCCGGTCCAGGAGGTGTATAAAGGACGCCACTGTTCGTAAACCAGGGTTAGTGCGTTGATGAAATCTACAGTGCCTAAAAGCCAATTAATACAGCCACTAACTGAACAAATGGTTGAGACGGTTATAGCCGAACTTTTGTAAATTGCGTTTGAAGTTGGCCATATATCACATAGACGATGGCCGGTCCAGGAGGTGTATAAAAGACGCCACTGTTCGAAAACCAGGCTTAGTGCGTTGATGAAACCTACAGTGCCTAAAAGCAAATGAATACAGTCACTAACTGTGAAAAAATGGTTGAGACGGTTATAGCCAAAATTTTGTAAATCGCGTTTGAAGTTGGCCATATATCACATACACGATGGCCGGTCCAGGAGGTGTATAAAGGACGCCACTGTTCGTAAACAAGGCTTAGTGCGTTGATGAAACCTACAATGCCTAAAAGCCAATGAATACAGCCACTAACTGTGAAAAAATGGTTGAGACGGTTATAGCCAAAATTATGTAACTCGCGTTTGAAGTTGGCCATATATCACATACACGATGGCCGGTCCAGGTGTATAAAAGACGCCACTGTTCGTAAACCAGGCTTAGTGCGTTGATGAAACCTACAGTGCCTAAAAGCCAATGAATACAGCCACTAACTGTGAAAAAATGGTTGAGACGGTTATAGCCAAAATTATGTAAATCGCGATTGAAGTTGGCCATATATCACATCCACGATGGCCGGTCCAGGACGTGTATAAAAGACACCACTGTTCGTAAACCAGGATTAGGGCGTTGATGAAACCTACAGTGTCTAAAAGCCAATGAATACAGCCACTAACTGTGAAAAAATGATTGAGACGGTTATAGCCAAAATTATGTAAATCGCGATTGAAGTTGGCCATATATCACATCCACGATGGCCGGTCCAGGACGTGTATAAAAGACGCCACTGTTCGTAAACCAGGATTAGTGCGTTGATGAAACCTACAGTGCCTAAAAGCCAATGAATACAGCCACTAACTGTGAAAAAATGGTTGAGACGGTTATAGCCAAAATTATGTAAATCGCGATTGAAGTTGGCCATATATCCCATCCACGATGGCCGGTCCAGGACGTGTATAAAAGACACCACTGTTCGTAAACCAGGATTAGTGCGTTGATGAAACCTACAGTGCCTAAAAGCCAATGAATACAGCCACTAACTGTGAAAAAATGGTTGAGACGGTTATAGCCAAAATTATGTAAATCGCGATTGAAGTTGGCCATATATCCCATCCACGATGGCCGGTCCAGGACGTGTATAAAAGACACCACTGTTCGTAAACCAGGATTAGTGCGTTGATGAAACCTACAGTGCCTAAAAGCCAATGAATACAGCCACTAACTGTGAAAAAATGGTTGAGACGGTTATAGCCAAAATTTTGTAAATCGCGTTTGAAGTTGGCCATATATCACATACACGATGGCCGGTCCAGGAGGTGTATAAAGGACGCCACTGTTCGTAAACCAGGCTTAGTGCGTTGATGAAATCTACAGTGCCTAAAAGCCAATTAATACAGCCACTAACTAAACAAATGGTTGAGACGGTTATAGCCGAACTTTTGTAAATTGCGTTTGAAGTTGGCCATATATCACATAGACGATGGCCGGTCCAGGAGGTGTATAAAAGACGCCACTGTTCGAAAACCAGGCTTAGTGCGTTGATGAAACCTACAGTGCCTAAAAGCAAATGAATACAGTCACTAACTGTGAAAAAATGGTTGAGACGGTTATAGCCAAAATTTTGTAAATCGCGTTTGAAGTTGGCCATATATCACATACACGATGGCCGGTCCAGGAGGCGTATAAAGGACGCCACTGTTCGTAAACCAGGCTTAGTGCGTTGATGAAACCTACAGTGCCTAAAAGCCAATGAATACAGCCACTAACTGTGAAAAAATGGTTGAGACGGTTATAGCCAAAATTATGTAACTCGCGTTTGAAGTTGGCCATATATCACATACACGATGGCCGGTCCAGGTGTATAAAAGACGCCACTGTTCGTAAACCAGGCTTAGTGCGTTGATGAAACCTACAGTGCCTAAAAGCCAATGAATACAGCCACTAACTATGAAAAAATGGTTGAGACGGTTATAGCCAAAATTATGTAAATCGCGATTGAAGTTGGCCATATATCACATCCACGATGGCCGGTCCAGGACGTGTATAAAAGACACCACTGTTCGTAAACCAGGCTTAGGGCGTTGATGAAACCTACAGTGTCTAAAAGCCAATGAATACAGCCACTAACTGTGAAAAAATGGTTGAGACGGTTATAGCCAAAATTATGTAAATCGCGATTGAAGTTGGCCATATATCACATCCACGATGGCCGGTCCAGGACGTGTATAAAAGACGCCACTGTTCGTAAACCAGGCATAGTGCGTTGATGAAACCTACAGTGCCTAAAAGCCAATGAATACAGCCACTAACTGTGAAAAAATGGTTGAGACGGTTATAGCCAAAATTTTGTAAATCGCGTTTGAAATTGGCCATATATCACATACACGATGACCGGTCCAGGAGGTGTATAAAAGACGCCACTGTTCGTAAACCAGGCTTAGTGCGTTGATGAAACCTACAGTGCCTAAAAGCCAATGAATACATCCACTAACTGTGAAAAAATGGTTAAGACGGTTATAGCCAAAATTATGTAACTCGCTTTTGAAGTTGGCCATATATCACATACACGATGGCCGGTCCAGGTGTATAAAAGACGCCACTGTTCGTAAACCAGGCTTAGTGCGTTGATGAAACCTACAGTGCCTAAAAGCCAATGAATACAGCCACTAACTGTGAAAAAATGGTTGAGACGGTTATAGCCAAAATTATGTAAATCGCGATTGAAGTTGGCCATATATCACATCCACGATGGCCGGTCCAGGACGTGTATAAAAGACACCACTGTTCGTAAACCAGGCTTAGGGCGTTGATGAAACCTACAGTGCCTAAAAGCCAATGAATACAGCCACTAACTGTGAAAAAATGGTTGAGACGGTTATAGCCAAAATTTTGTAAATCGCGTTTGAAGTTGGCCATATATCACATACACGATGGCCGGTCCAGGAGGTGTATAAAGGACGCCACTGTTCGTAAACCAGGTTTAGTGCGTTGATGAAACCTACAGTGCCTAAAAGCAAATGAATACAGCCACTAACTGTGAAAAAATGGTTGAGACGGTTATAGCCAAAATTTTGTAAATCGCGTTTGAAGTTGGTCATATATCACATACACGATGGCCGGTCCAGGAGGTGTATAAAAGACGCCACTGTTCGTAAACCAGGCTTAGTGCGTTGATGAAACCTACAGTGCCTAAAAGCCAATGAATACAGCCACTAACTGTGAAAAAATGGTTGAGACGGTTATAGCCAAAATTATGTAAATCGCGATTGAAGTTGGCCATATATCACATCCACGATGGCCGGTCCAGGACGTGTTAAAACCTACAGTGTCTAAAAGCCAATGAATACAGCCACTAACTGTGAAAAAATGGTTGAGACGGTTATAGCCAAAATTTTGTAAATTGCGATTGAAGATGGCCATATTTAACATACACGATGGCCGGTCCAGGAGGTGTATAAAAGACGCCACTGTTCGAAAACCAGAATCAGTAAAAACTTTTAGTGCACTCGGAAGGGTTTGGTCACCATGGTTATTTGAAGTTGGCCTTACCCAGTGCAATTGTGTTATCTTCATGATTTTTCAGCGAAAAATTTTCTTCAACGAAAAACATAACTAGGCCAAGTGGAATACAACGTTCGATAGCCTACTCCAATACCTTTCAGAATCAGTTAAAACTTTTAGTGCACTCAGAAGGGTTTGGTCACCATGGTCATTTGAAGTTGGCCTTACCCAGTGCAATTTTTCATGATTTTTCAGCGAAAAATTTTCTTCAACGAAAAACATAACTTGGCCAAGTGGAATATAAGGTTCGATAGCCTACTCCAATACCCTTCATAATCAGTAAAAACTTTTAGTGCACTCGGAAGGGTTTGGTCACCATGGTTATTTGAAGTTGGCCTTACCCAGTGCAATTTTTCATGATTTTTCAGCGAAAAATTTTCTTCAACGAAAAACATAACATGGCCAAGTGGAATATAAGGTTCGATAGCCTACTTCAATACCTTTCAGAATCAGTAAAAACTTTTAGTGCACTCGGAAGGGTTTGGTCACCATGGTTATTTGAAGTTGGCCTTACCCAGTGCAATTGTGTTATCTTCATGATTTTTCAGCGAAAAATTTTCTTCAACGAAAAACATAACTTGGCCAAGTGGAATATAACGTTCGATAGCCTACTCTAATACCTTTCATAATCAGTAAAAACTTTTAGTGCACTCGGAAGGGTTTGGTCACCATGGTCATTTGAAGTTGGCCTTACCCAGTGCAATTTTTCATGATTTTTCAGCGAAAAATTTTCTTCAACGAAAAACATAACTTGGCCAAGTGGAATATAACGTTCGATAGCCTACTTCAATACCTTTCAGAATCAGTAAAAACTTTTAGTGCACTCGGAAGGGTTTGGTCACCATGGTTATTTGAAGTTGGCCTTACCCAGTGCAATTGTGTTATCTTCATGATTTTTCAGCGAAAAATTTTCTTCAACGAAAAACATCACTTGGCCAAGTGGAATATAACGTTCGATAGCCTACTCTAATACCTTTCATAATCAGTAAAAACTTTTAGTGCACTCTGAAGGGTTTGGTCACCATGGTCATTTGAAGTTGGCCTTACCCAGTGCAATTTTACATGAGTTTTCAGCGAAAAATTTTCTTCACCGAAAAACATAACTTGGCCAAGTGGAATATAAGGTTCGATAGCCTACTTCAATACCTTTCCGAATCAGTAAAAACTTTTAGTGCTCTCGGAAGGGTTTGGTCACCATGGTCATTTGAAGTTGGCCTTACCCAGTGCAATATTTCATGATTTTTCAGCGAAAAATTTTCTTCAACGGAAAACATAACTTGGCCAAATGGAATATAAGGTTCGATAGCCTACTCCAATACCTTTCATAATCAGTAAAAACATTTAGTGCACTCGGAAGGGTTTGGTCACCATGGTCATTTGAAGTTGGCCTTACCCAGTGCAATTTTTCATGAGTTTTCAGCGAAAAATTTTCTTCAACGAAAAACATAACTTGGCCAAGTGGAATATAAGGTTCGATAGCCTACTTCAATACCTTTCAGAATCAGTAAAAACTTTTAGTGCACTCGGAAGGGTTTGGTCACCATGGTTATTTGAAGTTGGCCTTACCCAGTGCAATTGTGTTATCTTCATGATTTTTCAGCGAAAAATTTTCTTCAACGAAAAACATAACTTGGCCAAGTGGAATATAACGTTCGATAGCCTACTCTAATACCTTTCATAATCAGTAAAAACTTTTAGTGCACTCGGAAGGGTTTGGTCACCATGGTCATTTGAAGTTGGCCTTACACAGTGCAATTTTTCATGAGTTTTCAGCGAAAAATTTTCTTCAACGAAAAACATAACTTGGCCAAGTGGAATATAAGGTTCGATAGCCTACTTCAATACCTTTCAGAATCAGTAAAAACTTTTAGTGCACTTACCCAGTGCAATTTTTCATGATTTTTCAGCGAAAAATTTTCTTCAATGAAAAACATAACTTGGCCAAGTGGCATATAAGGTTCAATAGCCTACTTCAATACCTTTCATAATCAGTAAAAACTTTTAGTGCACTCGGAAGGGTTTGGTCACCATGGTCATTTGAAGTTGGCCTTACCCAGTGCAATTTTTCATGATTTGTCAGCGAAAAATTTCTTCAACGAAAAACATAACTTGGCCAAGTGGAATATAAGGTTCGATAGCCTACTCCAATACCTTTCAGAATCAGTAAAAACTTTTAGTGCACTCGGAACGGTTTGGTCACCATGGTTATTTGAAGTTGTCCTTACCCAATGAAATTTTTCATGATTTTTCAGCGAAAAAATTTCTTCAACGAAAAACATAACTTGGCCAAGTGGAATATAAGGTTCGATAGCCTACTTCAATACCTTTCAGAATCAGTAAAAACTTTTAGTGCACTCGGAAGGGTTTGGTCACCATGGGTATTTGAAGTTGGCCTTACCCAGTGCAATTGTGTTATCTTCATGAGTTTTCAGCGAAAAATTTTCTTCAACGAAAAACATAACTTGGCCAAGTGGCATATAAGGTTCGATAGCCTACTTCAATACCTTTCATAATCAGTAAAAACTTTTAGTGCACTCGGAAGGGTTTGGTCACCATGGTCATTTGAAGTTGGCCTTACCCAGTTCAATTTTTCATGATTTTTCAGCGAAAAATTTTCTTCAACGAAAAACATAACTTGGCCAAGTGGAATATAAGGTTCGATAGCCTACTTCAATACCTTTCATAATCAGTAAAAACTTTTAGTGCACTCGGAAGGGTTTGGTCACCATGGCCATTTGAAGTTGGCCTTACCCAGTGCAATTTTTCATGATTTTTCAGCGAAAAATTTTCTTTAACGAAAAACATAACTTGGCCAAGTGGAATATAAGGTTCGGTAGCCTACTTCAATACCTTTCAGAATCAGCAAAAACTTTTAGTGCACTCGGAAGGGTTTGGTCACCATGGTCATTTGAAGTTGGCCTTACCCAGTGCAATTTTTCATGATTTTTCAGCAAAAAATTTTCTTCAACGAAAAACATAACTTGGTCAATTGGAATATAATGTTCGATAGCCTACTCCAATACCTTTCAGAATCAGCAAAAACTTTTAGTGCACTCGGAAGGGTTTGGTCACCATGGTCATTTGAAGTTGGCCTTACCCAGTGCAATTTTTCATGATTTTTCAGCAAAAAATTTTCTTCAACGAAAAACATAACTTGGCCAAGTGGAATATAATGTTCGATAGCCTACTCCAATACCTTTCAGAATCAGCAAAAACTTTTAGTGCACTCGGAAGGGTTTGGTCACCGTGGTCATTTGAAGTTGGCCTTACGCCGTGCAATTTTTCATGATTCTTCAGCGAAAAAATTTCTTCAACGAAAAACATAACTTGGCCAAGTGGAATATAAGGTTCGATAGCGTACTCCAATACCTTTCAGAATCAGCAAAAACTTTTAGTGCACTCGGAAGGGTTTGGTCACCATGGTTATTTGAAGTTGGCCATGAAGTTGACTCATGAAAAATTGCACTGGGTAAGGCCAACTTCAAATGACCATGGTGACCAAACCCTTCCGAGTGCACTAAAAGTTTTTACTGATTATGAAAGGTATTAGAGTAGGCTATCGAACGTTATATTCCACTTGACCAAGTGATGTTTTTCGCTGAAAAATCATGAAGATAAAACAATTGCACTGGGTAAGGCCAACTTCAAATAACCATGGTGACCAAACCCTTCCGAGTGCACTAAAAGTTGTTACTGATTCTGAAAGGTATTGAAGTAGGCTATCGAACCTTATATTCCACTTGGCCAAGTTATGTTTTTCGGTGAAGAAAATTTTTCGCTGAAAACTCATGAAAAATTGCACTGGGTAAGGCCAACTTCAAATGACCATGGTGACCAAACCTTTCCGAGTGCACTAAAAGTTTTTACTGATTCTGAAAGGTATTGAAGTATGCTATCGAACGTTATATTCCACTTGGCCAAGTTATGTTTATCGTTGAAGAAAATTTTTCGCTGAAAACTCATGAAAAATTGCACTGGGTAAGGCCAACTTCAAATGACCATGGTGACCAAACCCTTCAGAGTGCACTAAAAGTTTTTACTTATTATGAAAGGTATTGGAGTAGGCTATCGAACCTTATATTCCACTTGGCCATGTTATGTTTTTCGTTGAAGAAAATTTTTCGCTGAAAAATCATGAAAAATTGCACTGGGTAAGGCCAACTTCAAATAACCATGGTGACCAAACCCTTCCGAGTGCACTAAAAGTTTTTACTGATTCTGAAAGGTATTGAAGTAGGCTATCGAACCTTATATTCCACTTGGCCAAGTTATGTTTTTCGTTGAAGAAAATTTTTCGCTGAAAAATCATGAAAAATTGCACTGGGTAAGGCCAACTTCAAATGACCATGGTGACCAAACCCTTCCGAGTGCACTAAAAGTTTTTACTGATTATGAAAGGTATTGGAGTAGGCTATCGAACCTTATATTCTACTTGGCCAAGTTATGTTTTTCGTTGAAGAAAATTTTTCGCTGACAAATCATGAAAAATTGCACTGGGTAAGGCCAACTTCAAATGACCATGGTGACCAAACCCTTCCGAGTGCACTAAAAGTTTTAACTGATTCTGAAAGGTATTGGAGTAGGCTATCGAACGTTGTATTCCACTTGGCCTAGTTATGTTTTTCGTTGAAGAAAATTTTTCGCTGAAAAATCATGAAGATAACACAATTGCACTGGGTAAGGCCAACTTCAAATAACCATGGTGACCAAACCCTTCCGAGTGCACTAAGAGTTTTTACTGATTCTGAAAGGTATTGAAGTAGGCTATCGAACCTTATATTCCACTTGGCCAAGTTATGTTTTTCGTTGAAGAAAATTTTTCGCTGAAAAATCATGAAAAATTGCACTGGGTAATGCCAACTTCAAATGACCATGGTGACCAAACCCTTCCGAGTGCTCTAAAAGTTTTTACTGATTCTGAAAGGTATTGAAGTAGGCTATCGAACCTTATATTCCACTTGGCCAAGTTATGTTTTTCGTAGAACAAAACTTATCGCTGAATATTGGGGTAGAAGCTTCACCGTCGGAGACACCTCACTTCCACAAATTTTAAAATTTTTTCAAAAGTAGGCGTAATCTTTGAAGTATATATATTATTCTCTTGAAATATGTAAATTTGTTGCTCAAAATATATATTTCGTTGAACAAAAGAGCGCTACAATTGAAGCCATTACTTTGGAATGGGTACAAAATACGAATTCGTATTCGCGTTTTGGGTTCAGATCTTTGCTAAGTTATCGTCGGATTTACGAATTTAACTTCACGCACTTCACGCATCAAACCGATATCGTTGGAAAGCTCTCGGCGTCCTCTTTTCAACGATGTATAGCATATATTGAAGTTATATTTCAGATTGATCGAAATTTGAATTCAATATTTGCTCTGATGTGAACAACGCATTTGTGAAAAACACGAATTTGAAATTCGTGTTTCTGGTTTGTGTCTTCGCTATTTACGAATTTAACTATCAAAAACGCGAATTTAACTTCACGCACTTCAATAAATCTAGGGCAACTACATTTATTATGAACAAGTAACTACAAGTAAATTGTAGTGAGAGTTGTAGATTGAGATAATTCCAACATATGTATTATTGTAAATTGTATTTGTGTTTTAGAGTATGTAATAATTTATGTAAAACTGTTCCTATATTTAAATTTTTTAAATAAATAAATGATCATAACAATGAAAAAATACCTGGTGTTCTTATTTTAGCAATGTTTACATGCGACTATGTTTCTTTTTCATACTAAAGGCACACAATTTTAAGTATTGTGAAATTTTTTTTGTCGAAATTGAGTATCCAAAACATTTAAATTGTTATACTGAAACAATAAACTTTTAATATTGCTTAATAATACTTAATAATAAAAAAAAACAAATAAGATAAAAAGGTTATTTTTTTGACGCGACTTTGATTGAACGCGACTGACGTGTCGAAATTGTTTAAAAATATAAAAAAAATATCTATATATTTCGTACTTAGATTAGCGTAAAGATACATGTTTATTCTTTCATTTGCAAAAAACCGCATTCATATATCTTAATCTGATCAAAAGTTACAGAATTTTGACCGCGACTAAGTCGAAAACGGCAATTCTAGTCCACTGTGCGGCGGCGAAGAAGTCTGCGGGGCGAGAGGCAGTGAAATCTGAAAAGGCATCTTTCACAGCTTCTTGAGAACTGAAGGATTTTCCTTGTAAGAACTGGTCCAATGTCTGGAATAACTGGTAGTCCCATTTGCAAGACTAAAATCACCAGAACGAAACTTATCAAACCAACGACATAAGGCCCGATGATTAGCTGCACCTTCCGTGATGAAATTCATATTCGAAAATTACCCGCATTTTTGACGCATTTATGAAAGCTACTCTATATCAGAATATTAGAAAAGGAACTACGATTTGCAATATGAGTTTGAAAGAGTTCTGATGCACCTTCATGATAAGAAAAAATATAAAAACTGTTATAGTCAAGTGTCAGAGATATCAACTCTCAAACTCAGCTCTTTCAAGGATCTACAGATAACAGATTTATATATTTATATAAATAAAAGATTTATATTTCCTACTTTCTTTAATTTTCTGTACATAATTCATTCATAGTCGTTGATAATTGTTAAACCAAACAATTGTTAAATCATCTTTAAACCATAAACCATATTAAATAAACCATAAGCCATATTTACATATTCTTTAAATATTCACCTACTTAAATGAAAATAAACGTAAGTTATTCATGTTTTATAACAATTGTTGAATGGTACACTTGTTCATTAGTCTGAATTCCTAATAATTCACTAAGCCTAACAACCTAGTAGATTTTTGTTGCTCGGGTATTGCACTTAATATTAACTGCGAGAAGTAAATTCGTAAATCTGACGCGAATTCAGTAAAGATATAAATCAAAATACGAATTTGAAATCGTGCTTACGTAGCAGTACCAAGGTAAGGTGTCACTTAGTTTTATTTATTCGATTAGTAAAACATATAATCTGAAAAAATTTTCAAAAACATATAATCTGAAAATTTCGGTGAGGAAAAAAGCTCGGCAGAATAGGGAACCGAATCAGCTCTGAAAATGTTGTAATCAGTGACTTCAAATTAGCTGTTCTCACTATAAATTTGGATATTCCACTATGCAATTATACATTTTATTTTATAATTCGAAAAATATATAATAAAATATTAACAATTTACCTCAGATTTATCTGGTAAATTTAAAGCATAATTTAAAAAATTGTTCAATCCGAGATGAGCCTTGCGTGCGTTGATGCGAAATCTCCAAAATAATGACAGCCTGTTTCTGCATTCATTACACACTACCAGTGGTAAACCATCCGTAAGTGATACCTAAAATTATGCCAATATTTAAATGCTTTGACTATAAGAGATAAAAATATTTTTTTAAATAAATATAAAATTTTGTATAAGTTGTACCGAAAATATGTCAAATGTGTAACATATATACATTAGAATGACAAAAGCAGTAATTGTGTCGAAATATTGTGCAATAATATATAAAGTAGCTTCCGAGCTATTTATTTTTTAATTAGTTTGATACAATACAATACACATGTACATATACAGGGTGTTTCGCATAAGGGACAGAAGAATAGGGAGTGTAGGTTGGGTCGAGACAAGAAAAAAATCGTATGGGAGGGGGGTCAATTTTCCACCGTTTAGACGGGAGGGGCTATTTTCTAAAAACCCGATTTAACATCGAAAAAAAAAAATTAAAAAATAATGGTTTGACCTTTGCTTGCTGATTTACAAAGCCAAATATCCGCTTCTTAATATCCTTTTTAAATTAGGTTCCTATGTCAAACAGTTTTTAAGAAAATTAATGTCAAAGTTAAAATTTGGAAAAAAAATTCCGAAAAAAATTTTTGGTCGAAATTATTTTCAAAAAATTACGGTATTAAGTATAAAAATGTTTGCGACCATAAAATTCTGTAACCAATTCTAGAGACAATCCTTCAAACCCGAAGAATCTATGTTTTGTAGTTTCCGAGAAATTAAATATTAAGAAAATATTAAGAAGCGGACATTTGGCTTTGTCAGTCAGCAAGCAAAGGTTATCTAGGTCAAACCATTATTTTTTAATATTTTTTTTTCGATGTTATGTCGGGTTTTTAGAAAATGGCCCCTCCCGTCAAAACGGGGAAAATTGGCCCGCACCCCTCCCAAACGATTTTTTTCTTGTCTCGACCCAACCTACACGCCCTAGTCCTCTGTCCCCTCTTATGCGAAACACCCTTAATACTGATTATTCCATATGCCGTATAGCAGGTGAGGACACACTTTTAGATCTTATCTTATCTAAGATATTTAGATCTAAGTTTAGTTTTGCGAGATACTTTCAAACCCTATATAGAATATTCCATATGCATCCAGTTGGTAAAGCGGATGTATCAATTTTAATATCCGGATTAAACTAACTGGACATTGGACGCCTTAAAACTAACTTTCTGCCTAAAAGGTGGTTTTGTCAAATCACTTTTTTATAAAATCGGATCAAAATATTTCTTAGAAAAGGAAATTTCTTGTAGTGTTTATGGCTAAGATACAGTATCCCCATCAACTGCTGGGAATTTTGAAGTGATAGCTGCTCCACTCTCTGGTCGACCTATCACCCAGAAAATCTATGATATTAGCTAGGATTCAAGAAGATCATCATGTGAACAGTCACGACATCGCGGAGGAACTAAACATCGATCAAAAAACAGTTATAACCATTTGCATAAAGTTGGTTTGACAAAGAAGCCCGAGTTTGGGTGCCTCAAGAACTGAGGGCAAACAATTGAATGGACCGAATTTCGATGTGCGCGATTCGCTATTGAAACGAAATGAAATCGAGTCATTTTTAAAACGTATGGTAACGGGTGGTGAAAAGTGTATCACGTAAAAGAACGTTGTTCGAAAACTTGTCTTGGTTGAAAAAAGAAGCTCCAAGAATAGAAGCAAAGCTAGGATTAACGATAAGGAAAAGAATGCTGTGAGTTTGCTGGGACTACGAGCAATCATCCATTATGAGCTAATACCGCCAGCAACTAATGCCGTTGAAGCAAAAAATTTAAGAAACGAGGACGCAATTAATCAAGAAGAAAGGAGTTGTGTTTCATCAAGACAACGCTGGGCCAAATACAGCTTTGTTGACCCGGCAAAAACTAAGAGACTCTTTTGAAGTTTTGATGCATCCACCGTCTAGTCCTGACCTTGCACCGTCAGATTATCATTTGTTCCGAGCTCTCCAACACTCTTTTGCTGAAAAAAAAATGGTCTCAAAAGAGGACTGCACACTGCAACTGCAAGAGGACTGGACAGTTTTTCTAAAATAAAACCCCAGAATTCTACAATAATGGTTATACCTGAAAAATGGCAGCAGGCAGTTGGGAAGAATGAGCAATATTTGGATTAATAATATGTTTGTTACATAAAAAAAATGTTAGGCTGGCGTCATTGAAGACACAGTTTCCGGTATGGTGACGTTATTGTGGATAATTGCTGAAAGCTTCTTATTACTTTTTCTCACAACTTAAAAAATTTTTCCTTTCTTGATTAATTTGTATAGCTGGTACTTACAGGTGTGTTGATTCTGCTTCTGTTTGACGTACATCGGCATTACTGTTGTCTGGCTGTTGGCTTCTTATACTAATTCTAAATATAATAATGTAGACTTTTTTCTTATCTTGCTTATTAAATAATTTTAACTATATATTATTACTATTTTGTGCATAGAAATTACAACTTGTCTACTTTTAGCGGATTTTAATATAAAATATAATTAAGGGCGTATTACTATGAGTAATTAATATCTAAAGTACTTTTATGTATAATTAGATTCATATATACATACAGCAATATTTTAATACATCGTTTCGCTCTTTTATTTTAATTTATTATTCGCTTATTTAAAAAATTCACTAGGGTCGTGATCGAAAGTTCGACCAATAACAATTCCCATTTTTAATTAATTCTGTTTTTATTATAAAATTAATATATAATATTAATATATAAATCAATACAATATATTTTATATATAATCTATATATATAAAAATCTCGTGTCACGGTGTTTGTGTTCGAACTATTCCCAAACGGCTCAGCGGATTTTTATGAAATTTTCTATATATATTTGGTAGATATGAGAATAGGTCGTAAAGTATATTTCAGCCTCCTACCCCCAACTCCCACTTTTTTAATCCGATTTTAATTTTTTTGTATGAACAATATCCAAATCGTTCGTATTTCAAACAGTGGAAGTGGGAATCCAAAAAGAGCTTCCGAAACCCTCACTCATTGAATCATTCAATTTTGCTTTGTTACGAGCGCAGGAGTATTGAATCTTGAATAAAAGCATGCATACATATACACATCCGCTCAAATCGAGCAATGATCATAGGCTGCCAAATAAACACAAGCAACGACGAAGTTTATATCGGGAGCCAACGAAGCCGTACGAAGTTAGACAAATACGACTGGGGGCCAGCGTTCAGAAAATTGTACGAACCACTTTTTTGTGGATCTATCTGTTATGTGGTTAGTACTTATATATAATTTCAAAGTTATACTCTGAAAATTTGTGCCTGAACCTGTGTTCAAACATGAACAGGCGACATCGTCTAATAGTGGCGGGGACCCTTTCTGTAACATAAACAGGCATCTAATATGACGGCGACCTTTCTCAGATAATAGAATTAGGATAGGATAAATACATATATATTTTAAGCCACAAACAAATGTAAAGATAAGAAAATGTAGATAAGAACTAGCATGTAAGTGTATATAAAGGAAGAAATCTTAAGAATAAAGTTAGTACTGAAAAGTATTCAAAGGTGTTAAGTCATTTAACATTTGGTCCTTTGAGCAATTCTTAGAGTTTTCCCCCACCAGTGGTAAGAGACTCTAGGGAACTTGAACCTAAATTGAAAAGCGTTACCAGAGCTACAATACTGGTAGAGAATAGATCATACAGAGTGAGTGAGCAAAGTGAATTGAAAAGCGTTGCCAGAGCTACAATACTGGTAGAGAATAGATCATACAGAGTACCTAAATAGAGAGTGAGCAAAGTGAATTGAAAAGCGTTACCAGAGCTACAATACTGGTATAGAATAGATCATACAGAGTGAGTGAGCAAAGTGAATTGAAAAGCGTTACCAGAGCTACAATACTGGTAGAAAACAGATAATACAGATTTAAAACAAATAATGAGCAAAATGTCAGCATCACATAAAAAACTAGTTGAGCAGCAAATAGCAATCTGGCAGGAGCTAGAAGCGATCGAGGAAGAAGCAAAAAAGGTTACAACAAGGAAAAAGATTCAGGAATTACAAAAAAATGTAGAGAAGAAATACAAGGTATTTGTAGAAAATGACAAAGCATTATGGAAATTGGGGATATGTGATATTCCCTATTTTAATGAAACATGGAACAAGCAAGTGGAAAAACTGTATAAAGAGATACAGAATGTATGCGAAGCACCGCAAATTCAAAGCAGATCTAACGAACTCAGAAAAGAAAGCAGTCAAGAAATGCAAACACAGGAAGCACAAAATAAAACGGACCAATGTTCGAATAAAGAAGTTATCGAGAGAACGATGACAATACTAGCAAATTTAAGAGAAGCACTTAAAGAAGCTAACAAAACAAAGAAAGAGCATATGGAGCGGTAATATATGTAAAAAGTAGATCAGTAATAAAAATATTAACTGCTAAAACTAAAGTATCACCTATAAAGAATAAGAAAACGTTACCTAAATTGGAATTATGTGGTATGCATTTATTGGCGAAATTAATGGAAGAGGTAAGAGTATATTTTCCTAAGACAGTGGAAGTATTTTGCTGGAGCGATTCTATGATAGCCTTGTGGTGGATCAAGAGTGAGAAAAATAAGGACAAATTTATACGCACTAGAACAACAGAAATAAGAACAAAAATTAAAAATGCCAAATGGTCACATATAAAATCAAATGACAATCCTGCAGATTTAGCTTCACGTGGTGTTTGCCCTTCAGAACTAAAAGATCATGTATTATGGTGGTTTGGCCCAAGCTGGTTAAAGAAGCCTCAGGAGAAATGGCCTCAACAAAAACCTATGGAAGAGATAACGATAACAATTGCTACTAGAACAGAAAATGAAAGAAATCACTTCATTGAAAAGCTGTTGGAAACGGTTTCGGATTTCAAGAAAATTGAAAGGATAGTTGCTTACGTCCTCCGGTTTACACAACAATTGAAAGGTTTACGGTCAGTTTCTAAGAACTTGACTTCCAAAGAACTTTGGGAAGCGAACAAAATTATAGCCAAACAACAGCAAGAACAGCAATTCGGAGAGGAATTACGGAAACTGAGAAGAAAACAAGAAATCCCTTTAAAAAGCAAGCTTATACATTTAAAACCATTTATAGACGAAGAAGGAATCCTTAGAGTAGGTGGAAGATTAAAGTATGCTATGTTGCCAATAGACCAAAAATACCCAATTATTTTGGATAAATGCAGGTTATCAGAATTAATAATTCAACATGCTCATGTGGCTACTCTACATGGTGGAAACACAGTAACAGCAGCGTATATTAAAAGAAGATATTGGATAATAGGCATAAAGAAAGCCTTAAAAAAGTGTTATCATAACTGTGTAGTATGTATTCGGTACAGCCAAAAAGCAGCAGAGCAAGTGATGGGAAATTTACCGAAGTTTAGAACAAATGTTGCATTACCATTCGAGCACACTGGTGTAGATTACGCTGGACCAGTATTAATGCGGTGTTCAAAAGGAAGAGGACAGAAAGCTTTTAAGGGCGATGTAGCTGTATTTGTGTGCATGACTACGAAAGCAGTACACCTAGAAGCAGTTAGTGATTTGACGACGGAAGCGTTTCTTGCAACGCTCAGAAGATTTTTTGCAAGACGAGGTAAGAGTTCACACTTATATTCAGATAATGGCTCCAACTTCATAGGAGCAAAACGGCACCTAGATGAAGAATATCAAAATGCTGTAAGAAATAATACATCAGTCGCACAAAAGTTGGCAACAGAAAAAATTGAGTGGCATTTTTCCCCACCGGCAAGCCCTCATTTCGGAGGAATATGGGAGGCCGCAGTGAAGTCCATGAAAAATCATTTGAGAAAAGTTATAGGGGAAACAAAGCTCACATTTGAAGAGATGACAACATTTCTTTGTCAGGTGGAAGCAGTATTAAACTCACGTCCTTTGGGAACATTGGGATGTGAAATCGACAGTATTGACATATTAACACCTGGCCACTTTTTAATTGGGCGTCCATTACTCGATTGTCCAGAAGATAAAGGATTCCCTGGAAGAATAGGTTCCTTAGACCGTTGGAAATTAATACAGAAACTCAAACGAGACTTGGAAAAGATGGAAAGAAGAATATTTAGTTTCGTTACAGAAACGAGCAAAATGGAAAACAGAAAAAACTAATCTAGAAAAAGGGCAACTTGTTATTGTAAGAGATGAGAACACACCACCATCAAGATGGCCAATGGCGAAAATCGATGAAGTTCATAAAGGATCCGACGGAAAGGTTAGAGTAGTAACTCTAAAGACATCAAAAGGAACAATGAAACGGCCAATTCAAAAGATATGCCCTCTAGAGAATCAGGTAAAAGAACAAGAGGAGCGGAATGAATCAAGCGTAAACCATATCCGATTAGAACATCGTGGCAACCATAGTGGAGGTATTGCTGGTACTACGTGGATGATGATAATAATATTATTAATCTCAATGATTGGAGCAAACAAAACTACAGAGAATTCAGTAGAAGTACCTGAAGTTCATATAAATAAGTTGAAGAACAACGCCGCAATTTATTTAGATCCAATAGGAAAAATGAGTACTACTGCATCAAAATGGAGGTTAGTTGTTTACTATAATTTAGACCCATACATAGAAGAAACAATTGCTATAGAGGTCTACATCATCAAACTAAAAGAACAATGCTCAAAACTAAGTAATTTTGATGAACAATGCCTTTTGATAACAGCAGGCTTACAGCGAAGGTATGAGATGCTTAAAGTAAATAATAGATTATTGATAACAGATAGCAGACAGAAAAGAGCAATATTCAGCAGCATAGGATCACTGTATCATATTCTATTTGGGTTAATGGATGATGATGATCGCGAAAAATTAGAGCAAAATATGCGGAACTTACTGGACAACCAACACGATATAGAGGGGTTAATTAAGAAGCAAACCTCCTTAGTAGACGCTACAGTGAATATCTTAAAGAAAACAACGGCAGAAGTGAATACCGAGTTTGAAAAAATGAATGATCATATAATGGAGATACATAATATGACTGCACAAAACCATAGATCGTATAAGACGGGAATGACATTTAACTTATTGGCCATGCAATTAGAAACGATGTTAAGAGACTGTAAAGAAATACAAATGTCAATAATAAACATGCTAATTGACATTAATCACCAACGTGTTAATCCATTCTTAATAAGTCCATTACAGCTACAGGAAGAAATACAGAAAATTCGAATTAAACTGCCTTCAAAATTAAGGCTTCCAGGCGAGGAATCAGAAAACGAACTGCAAGAAGTACTTCGATGGATGACAGCCAAAGGAATTATAATTGGTAAGCGATTGGTAATAGATATAGAGATTCCATTATTGCAGCCGGAAGTATCAGAAGTTTTCCGAATAATTACCTTACCAATACGAAAGGAGGATACAATTATAATTCCACAAATACAATCTGAAGTGCTAATATTTAATGTCGAAAAAGATCATTATTTTCTCATGAATCAAGTACAGCTAAATGAATGCGTAAAATAGAAACCAAATAATTACTTATGTTATGGTAACTGGCATTGGAAAGCAACAACGGACGGCTCCTGCGAGATCTCACCTTTAAGACCAGCTGAGGTAAACAAATGTATATTCGATCAAGTGAACCAAGAAGATAAGTGGGTAAAATTAGGCGCACCGAATGTATGGCTGTTCAAATTATTCAACGCAACATATATCAGCATAATATGTGGACGATCGCAGGCAAAGTGGGTAGCGGTTCCAGAACAAGGCATTCTGGAGTTGAAGCAGGGATGTAATGCTAGGTATAAAGGAGTATTTTTAGCATCGTCGCAGCAGATCCAGTCAGAGATGCACTACAATCCTGAAAATATTTGGGTTAAGAATATAATTCAAGTGAAGAAAGAAGACATTCGGCTATTTAACTTTACTGCAATCGACAAAAATGATGAGTTAGCTAAGGTACAGAAGAACCTGGATGACTTCAAGCAAAACCACCTTCATCTAAGAGCCTTGGATTTTCATCACCTCAGTGGACATACATCATTAATTTTAGTATGCATAGTAATATTAATATTGTTAGCATATTGCATAAGAGCAGCTATAATTAGGAAAAATATATTAGCACTTTCGCGCGGCCGGCAGAATGTTCAAACATGAACAGGCGACATCGTCTAATAGTGGCGGGGACCCTTTCTGTAACATAAACAGGCAGCTATGAGATAAGAACATAACCGAAGCAACCAGGATAGACGATAAGCAGTTCAAACATAAACAGGCATCTAATATGACGGCGACCTTTCTCAGATAATAGAATTAGGATAGGATAAATACATATATATTTTAAGCCACAAACAAATGTAAAGATAAGAAAATGTAGATTAGAACTAGCATGAAAGTGTATATAAAGGAAGAAATCTTAAGAATAAAGTTAGTACTGAAAAGTATTCAAAGGTGTTAAGTCATTTAACAATCTGTTCTAAAACTAGCTATTCCTTTTAATAGCTGGTGATCTGTAAAAACCTTAAATGGTCTACCTAATAAATAAGTTCTGAAGTTTTTGGTTGCCCAAACTATTGATTTTCTATTGTTGAATACCGTTTTTCTGTGTCGCCTAGTGATCGACTAGCAAAAGCTATTGGCCTAAACTATTCCCTTCTTAAAAATTTGCATTTACCTGTATCTAGTTTTAAATTGTGTTCTCGTACTTTTTGTAATACTGAACATAACCTTTCTTCGTATTGGTTTAGGTTTCTACCATAGATAAGCAAACAAACAGTCTTGTAGACCTGCTGGGATATGATTTATTATTCTCTTGTCCATGTCATGGACTAGTACTTGGTAATATCCACTTGCCAAATCCAGCGTCGTAAAATATCTGCTGCATCCTAATTTCACTAAGATTTCGTCACTACGAGGAAACTGAAAAATTTGTTTAATTGTAGCTTCATCCAATTTTTGGTAGTCTATTACCAGTCTCCACTTTTTCTCACCGTCCTTGCCACTTTTCTTGGGTACTTAAAGCAACGATGGTGATGTACTATGTGTAATAATTCCATCATCTAGCAGTTTGTTTACTTGTGTATTAATTTTCGGATGATCTGCGGCTGTTGGAATTTTTCGTTATAATATACTTGTCTCCTTCTAATAGGAAGACTTCGCGAAATTATCTTACTATTCCTTCTATTGGTTTATTCTTTTCTATATTCAATTCTTTGTCTATCTCTATTTCATCGAACAACTTATTTACTGCATTGTTATTGTATTGTATTTATTGCAAATCAGTTATTTTAATTTGCATATTTCTAAACGCTAAAAAATGTGAATATATTTATTATACTACATGCGTGATGTATTGTATATATGTATATACATACACCACCCATATTTTTTCGGCTCAGCCTTTCATTTGCAACAGGATTTTAACTAGGAACTTGACTGGCAGATCGGATAGCTATTTCGGAACATGCCAACGTTCCTCATCAGCGATCTCTGTCAGTGTCTTTTATGTACAACATTCGAAATATATAAGCTTCGTCGCTTGCAAATAATAACTTAATACGAATTAGAAACTGTTAAAGAAACTTAGAAGCAAATAATTGTACACACCACAAGCTTTTTGTCAAATTTGTTGCGTTTTGTTTTTTACATGCTCTCTCTATGCAGGCCGGTTTCGGAATCAAGCATGAGATAGGAGCATTTTTTGTGTATAAGTGCGTCACGCTCTTTTTGTATATTATTATTGTATTATATTTACTGCAAATCAATTATTTTAATTTGCATATTTCTAAACGCTGAAAAATGTGAATATATTTATTATATTATAATGTATATACATTAGGGCAATGTACATATATACAGGGTGTATCGACCCTTCGAGGGACGGATTTTTTTCTTGTCTTGACAAATCCTACCTATCCTAGCTTTTTGGCGTACCTTATGCGATACACCCTATACATTAGGGTGGACCTCAACTATACTTGGCGAATATTTTGTACAGCATTTTTTTTACGCTGCCCTCTAAAATTGTTCCATTAGATAAAGAAATAATTTCTGTAAAATATGAAGTTGATCTGATAACTTCGAGTTTTTTTATTATTAAATAAGCACTTGATCGAAGATTTAGTTTCACTTTACGCAGATTATAAAATAACACACATGACACTTGCACATACCCGTTTGAAGGCAATTTAGCACCAATTATTTGATTTTCGTTGTGTTCTAGTAAAAATAACTTTTCACTTCCTCTAGTTTCAATTTTGAACTCGGATGTTCACATACATACACTTCCGTTCATTTAAATAGCAACAGTAAAAAAGATAAACATTATTTGGATTTTCAAATGAAACTAGTCAAAATAAAATATTTTTTGGATAATTTATTTTATTCTTTATTATCTGCAAAAAAATTATACAAAAAAATTAACCGTTATTTTTATTTATTTTTTTATCTGAAACACTATCAAAAAACAATAAAAAAAAATAGTTCATTTGAATAACAATAATAGTTCGTTTTTCATATGTTTGTTGTTTGTTTTTCATATGTTTTTCATATCGATTGTGTTGCGTAGAGTGGTAATTCTTGATTAGTTAGTTAAATTTCACCTGACAAAGTAATAATACAAAAATTAATGCATATTTCGAGCAAAAGTTATCGTTCAGAAAAATTGCACAACAAATTGGAAGAAGTCCCCGTGTTGTCTTCAATTACCTAAAAAATAAGGATTCTTAGGCCAAAAACATGAAAGGAAGACCAGAGAGTGTTTTATCGCCAGCAGACAAGTGCGCAATCTTACGAAAAGCCTCAAACTCTAGTGATTCTATACCAAAAATAAAGCCAAAAGTGGGAATATCAGCTATTATATCAACTGTTCGGCGCTTGATTGTTAAAGCTCAGCATATCCAAAGGCGTAAACTAAAAAAAAACCATTACTAAAACCCATTTATAAAAAAAGACGTTTAAATTTTGCTTAAACGCATATGACGTGGAACAGGGAATGGTATACAGTTCTCTCCGACGAAAAGAAGTTCAACTTTCGAATATCGTGATAATAACAGTTATGGCCATCAGGACCATCAAAGTTGAACTTCTTTTCGTCGGAGAAGACGACTGTATGCCATTCCCTGTTCCACGTCATATGCGTTTAAGCAAAATTTAAACGTCTTTCCTTATAAATGTGTTTTAGTAATGGATTTTTTTTAGTTTACGCCTTTGGATATGCTGAGCTTTAACAATCAAGATGCTTCTGAGTATAATAGAATATCCTCATCGGACAAAGGTCTGCGACGTGCCATCTCAAATAAAAATCAAACACTGAACTCTACAACAAAAGGCACATCGCCGCAATAGTTTCCGGATTTGCAATGCTAGCAAGCGGAGACATGTCCGTTTGTTAACAGATAGCAAAAGCATGCAAAAGCATGTTGTTAACAGATAGCATGCTCTGACAACAACGTGCAGTTAGAAAGTACTGAACTGTTTTGCACATATGTACACCTCGAATACGAGGGTATTTTATAAAATAAAATTTGCTTCATATTAACTAATTTCTATCTATTATGATCGTTTCATTAGTATTAGTATACTTCTCATTATAATATATTGTAAGGAGATATTGTAAGATGATTTTGTATTCTATCTTGCTGGAAGTTTATACAATCGCATCTGCTGCGGTTACTACTTCTGTTGGCTCTAAATTAGTAATGTTTTTGCGTTCCCAGATTATTGGCATGTTCTGGGCCCTTGCCAATTTCCCTGGAGATCAACTACCATACCGATTAACTAATTTGACTGTCTGACCCCTGCCTGGTAAACGTCGCACAGTAGTCCAAACATGAAAACCATCGGCCAAAAATCGATAACTTTTAAATGGATTTAAAAAAATTAATGGAATTTTTGAATTCGGTTCTTTACTGCCGACAGAGAAATGTTGGAATATCTCTGGAAATTGACATATATCTTGATAGAAGTGTCAGGGTCAGAGCAGGGGACCTTCAAGTCAATTTTTGTACAAAATTTTTTGAAATTTTCATAAGTAAAAGGTGCTTAAAAGCAAATTGTTTCGAATTTGTTTGCTTATCTAATTATTGAAGATATATGTATTCGTAACGATTGCAGAACTTAAAATTAATCCGTTAGGTTTTTGTTTATTTTTGCGGCCTCTGAATATGAGTATATGTTTGGGTTATTTGGAACCAAATATCTCAGTCATATCTAAAAATTTTGATTGCCGGTTTTTTTTGTGTTTTAAAAATTTATGTTTGTAGAAACAAATTTTGTATAGAAAAACAAAAAAAAATATTTTTTTCTAATAGCCCTTGAGACGACCTTTTTTCCTCCCGGTTTTGTACCTGACAGAGCACGCCCCGAGACGCTAGAAGCCTTTAAATTTTTAAAAGAATGTGCATCCTCTGTATAGCCCTGAATATGAACTTTTACAATTCATACGGCGTAACACCACATGGGCAATAAAACGGCTGAGGCCTCAAAATCCTTCTTAATTGCAATTTTTCTCAAAAAAATATCATTTGCTTGTTTCTATCAAGCACTACAAAGAAACTAGTACTTGGTACTAGTACCTGATACTATTTCCTAGTAAATAAGAAATAATAGTAAATAAGATATTCACTATAGTAAATAAGAGTACCTAGTAAATAAGAATACTGGCCTGGAAAGTTCTCGTCAAACGGAAGTGGAAATTGCGATCGCGACATACAACAGAACTTATAAATACTATACAGTTACTCACAAAATTGAGCGTACACCCTAGTTCAAATAGGAAAAAGGTGAATACTGACCGCATAAGGCAATGGAAAAATTTTTTTAAAATTCATATTAACAGACGAGGGTCCTACTAAATAGTAACCAACATAAATTATTTTTTTTTACAAAGAACACCCCACAACAATTCAAAATGTGGAAACTACCGCTAAATTCAGGTCCCAAAATTGAGCATAAACTTGGAAATCGCGCTAAAAATTTGTACTTCTTTTAATCAATAAGGCGCTAAAAAACATTTTAAAGTTTACACAGCTAATGTATGCACGTTTTATAACTAATTTGGGTAAACTCAGTGTTTTATATTTAGTGTTGTGTTCGTAATGGCGCCTACAAGAAAACAAACAACTCTTGAAATTAGAGAACTAGTAATAAAACTCTGTTGCCAAGGAAAATCGTATCGGCAAATTGGTGAAACCATTGATAGATCTCATAGTACCGTCCAAAAAATCATTAATAAGTATCGGTATGAAGGAACAATACGAAATTCCGCAGGAAGAGGTCGAAAAAAACTGCTAAAAGCAGTTGATGTTCGGCAAAGCAACATTGTTCGGAAACTGCAAATAAATCCCAAGATTAGCGTTAATTCTAACCTCCAACTCCCGCCCAGGAGCAAGACGGTCCTAAAAAGGGAACTAAGAAAAATATGGGAAGAGATATCGCCATCTTTTAATCTAAAGTTGGTTGTTTCCATGCCACGGCGAATACAAGCGGTAATAGACACAGGAGGTGATCCTACGGACTACTAAAATTCGAAAATTTTTAGGATTAGAAAGATTTTTTTTAGTTTACTTTTAGTGTATGCTCAATTTTGTGACCTGAATTTCGGCTTAATTTTCTTATTTATAAATATGTTGTTGTGTTTTCTTTGTAAAAATAAATATTTATAAGAATTAGAATTGTTTAGGCTCGAGGTCAATTTGAAAACATTACGTCTTCTGCATATAAAATATGCATATAAAACAACAAATCTTGTTGTATTTATTTTAAAAAAACAACAACAAATTTATTTGACTCCAACTGGCAGATCGGATAGCTATTTCGAAACTTGCCAAAGTTTCTCATCAGCGATCTTAGTTGATGTGTTTTCTTATATGCAACTGCCGCTATATGAGCCCAACGTTGGACAACATTGTTGTGAATTACAACGTTGTTAAGAAACTCAGAAGCAGACCATTACAAACACAACTCAAGTTTTTGTCAAAATTTGTTGTTTCGTTTTTTGTTGTATATGTTCATTCTGGGTCCGACACGAGTTCGAATCCTGAACCAAGCAGAATAACATGGAGTATGCCCTCTCTCTGTTAATTGTGTAATTTTTAATAATAATTTGACTTATTATTTGTTTAGTCGACCTTTAATTGTATAAGAATTAGAATTGTTTAGGCTCGAGGTCAATTTGAAAACATTACGTCTTCTGCATATAAAATATGCATATAAAACAACAAATCTTGTTGTATTTATTTTAAAAAAAAAACAACAACAAATTTATTTGACTCCAACTGGCAGATCGGATAGCTATTTCGAAACTTGCCAAAGTTTCTCATCAGCGATCTTAGTTGATGTGTTTTCTTATATGCAACTGCCGCTATATGAGCCCAACGTTGGACAACATTGTTGTGAATTACAACGTTGTTAAGAAACTCAGAAGCAGACCATTACAAACACAACTCAAGTTTTTGTCAAAATTTGTTGTTTCGTTTTTTGTTGTATATGTTCATTCTGGGTCCGACACGAGTTCGAATCCTGAACCAAGCAGAATAACATGGAGTATGCCCTCTCTCTGTTAATTGTGTAATTTTTAATAATAATTTGACTTATTATTTGTTTAGTCGACCTTTAATTGTATAAGAATTAGAATTGTTTAGGCTCGAGGTCAATTTGAAAACATTACGTCTTCTGCATATAAAATATGCATATAAAACAACAAATCTTGTTGTATTTATTTTAAAAAAAAAACAACAACAAATTTATTTGACTCCAACTGGCAGATCGGATAGCTATTTCGAAACTTGCCAAAGTTTCTCATCAGCGATCTTAGTTGATGTGTTTTCTTATATGCAACTGCCGCTATATGAGCCCAACGTTGGACAACATTGTTGTGAATTACAACGTTGTTAAGAAACTCAGAAGCAGACCATTACAAACACAACTCAAGTTTTTGTCAAAATTTGTTGTTTCGTTTTTTGTTGTATATGTTCATTCTGGGTCCGACACGAGTTCGAATCCTGAACCAAGCAGAATAACATGGAGTATGCCCTCTCTCTGTTAATTGTGTAATTTTTAATAATAATTTGACTTATTATTTGTTTAGTCGACCTTTAATTGTATAAGAATTAGAATTGTTTAGGCTCGAGGTCAATTTGAAAACATTACGTCTTCTGCATATAAAATATGCATATAAAACAACAAATCTTGTTGTATTTATTTTAAAAAAACAACAACAAATTTATTTGACTCCAACTGGCAGATCGGATAGCTATTTCGAAACTTGCCAAAGTTTCTCATCAGCGATCTTAGTTGATGTGTTTTCTTATATGCAACTGCCGCTATATGAGCCCAACGTTGGACAACATTGTTGTGAATTACAACGTTGTTAAGAAACTCAGAAGCAGACCATTACAAACACAACTCAAGTTTTTGTCAAAATTTGTTGTTTCGTTTTTTGTTGTATATGTTCATTCTGGGTCCGACACGAGTTCGAATCCTGAACCAAGCAGAATAACATGGAGTATGCCCTCTCTCTGTTAATTGTGTAATTTTTAATAATAATTTGACTTATTATTTGTTTAGTCGACCTTTAATTGTATAAGAATTAGAATTGTTTAGGCTCGAGGTCAATTTGAAAACATTACGTCTGCTGCATATAAAATATGCATATAAAACAACAAATCTTGTTGTATTTATTTTAAAAAAACAACAACAAATTTATTTGACTCCAACTGGCAGATCGGATAGCTATTTCGAAACTTGCCAAAGTTTCTCATCAGCGATCTTAGTTGATGTGTTTTCTTATATGCAACTGCCGCTATATGAGCCCAACGTTGGACAACATTGCTGTGAATTACAACGTTGTTAAGAAACTCAGAAGCAGACCATTACAAACACAACTCAAGTTTTTGTCAAAATTTGTTGTTTCGTTTTTTGTTGTATATGTTTATTCTGGGTCCGACACGAGTTCGAATCCTGAACCAAGCAGAATAACATGGAGTATGCCCTCTCTCTGTTAATTGTGTAATTTTTAATAATAATTTGACTTATTATTTGTTTAGTCGACCTTTAATTGTATAAGAATTAGAATTGTTTAGGCTCGAGGTCAATTTGAAAACATTACGTCTTCTGCATATAAAACAAAGACTACAAGACTGGAAACTCCTCTTATTTCGTGAGAGAGCTCAAAAAAATGTCCGTCCGCGTGTTCACATACACTGTATGTGAATTTTATGGTGAAATTACCGACTTGTTACAAGCTAAAACAGGCTATCACAAAGCATGATATCTGAAAAGGTAAACCGTTTTGCTTTGTTACCACACCGCCAGAAAATGATGGGGTGAGTTAGTGGCAGGGATACCAATGACACAGCTTTATTACTAATTATTTTTTTGGTTTTTAAGTAAACATTAATAGAAAAACTACTTTCCATTTATAAGTTCTAGAGGTTTTGACGATTTCTAAGCTGTTTGGAAATATTAAAAAGTAATGTAAACTTATTTATTTTTGTAATTTTTCATTTCTCTTTTATTTAAATTAAAATGTGTTAACACAAATAAATTTACAATTCATTTATTTAAATTAAAATTAATTAAACATAAACACATTCTCAATTCATGCATTTAAAATTAAATTCGTTTAAATTAAAGACCAAAAGAACTAAAGTCACAATTCAGTAAATATTAAACTAAATTAAAGATCAATATTCAACAAAACATGTTGAATACGTTGGCATCTCTTTCGGCTAAAAATACGCGTGGTAGGTTAAAAACAGCTGACTAAATTTGTGAAATGAGTAATTTTTATGAATTTTAACTTCGTTTTACTTGCAAAATATTCAATATTGTGCAATTATTAGACTTAAAAAAGGTTTCATGTACATTTCCAGAAGCGTGCGTTGCTTTTAAAAATGGCTCCTTGGTCTTTTTTACGTATTTGAAAAATCATATTTCTGGCTTATTGTTGTGAAGAAGAACAAGAGTTGCATTCCTCTCTCAAAATATTTTGTAAACAAATTCCCGGACTGTCAAAATTCGTTCCCGAACTGTCAAAATTACATGCGTGTTGTTTTTGTAATCTACAACACCCAAGCCTGATTTCACCAACACATTCAAAGCGAAAAAAGAGTTTCCAGTCTTGTAGTCTTTGATATAAAATATGCATATAAAACAACAAATCTTGTTGTATTTATTTTAAAAAAAACAACAACAAATTTATTTGACTCCAACTGGCAGATCGGATAGCTATTTCGAAACTTGCCAAAGTTTCTCATCAGCGATCTTAGTTGATGTGTTTTCTTATATGCAACTGCCGCTATATGAGCCCAACGTTGGACAACATTGTTGTGTTCTAATTCTTATACAATTAAAGGTCGACTAAACAAATAATAAGTCAAATTATTATTAAAAATTAACTGTTTTGCACATATGTACACCTCGAATACGAGGGTATTTTATAAAATAAAATTTGCTTCATATTAACTAATTTCTATCTATTATGATCGTTTCATTAGTATTAGTATACTTCTCATTATAATATATTGTAAGGAGATATTGTAAGATGATTTTGTATTCTATCTTGCTGGAAGTTTATACAATCGCATCTGCTGCGGTTACTACTTCTGTTGGCTCTAAATTAGTAATGTTTTTGCGTTCCCAGATTATTGGCATGTTCTGGGCCCTTGCCAATTTCCCTGGAGATCAACTACCATACCGATTAACTAATTTGACTGTCTGACCCCTGCCTGGTAAACGTCGCACAGTAGTCCAAACATGAAAACCATCGGCCAAAAATCGATAACTTTTAAATGGATTTAAAAAAATTAATGGAATTTTTGAATTCGGTTCTTTACTGCCGACAGAGAAATGTTGGAATATCTCTGGAAATTGACATATATCTTGATAGAAGTGTCAGGGTCAGAGCAGGGGACCTTCAAGTCAATTTTTATACAAAATTTTTTGAAATTTTCATAAGTAAAAGGTGCTTAAAAGCAAATTGTTTCGAATTTGTTTGCTTATCTAATTATTGAAGATATATGTATTCGTAACGATTGCAGAACTTAAAATTAATCCGTTAGGTTTTTGTTTATTTTTGCGGCCTCTGAATATGAGTATATGTTTGGGTTATTTGGAACCAAATATCTCAGTCATATCTAAAAATTTTGATTGCCGGTTTTTTTTGTGTTTTAAAAATTTATGTTTGTAGAAACAAATTTTGTATAGAAAAACAAAAAAAAATATTTTTTTCTAATAGCCCTTGAGACGACCTTTTTTCCTCCCGGTTTTGTACCTGACAGAGCACGCCCCGAGACGCTAGAAGCCTTTAAATTTTTAAAAGAATGTGCATCCTCTGTATAGCCCTGAATATGAACTTTTACAATTCATACGGCGTAACACCACATGGGCAATAAAACGGCTGAGGCCTCAAAATCCTTCTTAATTGCAATTTTTCTCAAAAAAATATCATTTGCTTGTTTCTATCAAGCACTACAAAGAAACTAGTACTTGGTACTAGTACCTGATACTATTTCCTAGTAAATAAGAAATAATAGTAAATAAGATATTCACTATAGTAAATAAGAGTACCTAGTAAATAAGAATACTGGCCTGGAAAGTTCTCGTCAAACGGAAGTGGAAATTGCGATCGCGACATACAACAGAACTTATAAATACTATACAGTTACTCACAAAATTGAGCGTACACCCTAGTTCAAATAGGAAAAAGGTGAATACTGACCGCATAAGGCAATGGAAAAATTTTTTTAAAATTCATATTAACAGACGAGGGTCCTACTAAATAGTAACCAACATAAATTATTTTTTTTTACAAAGAACACCCCACAACAATTCAAAATGTGGAAACTACCGCTAAATTCAGGTCCCAAAATTGAGCATAAACTTGGAAATCGCGCTAAAAATTTGTACTTCTTTTAATCAATAAGGCGCTAAAAAACATTTTAAAGTTTACACAGCTAATGTATGCACGTTTTATAACTAATTTGGGTAAACTCAGTGTTTTATATTTAGTGTTGTGTTCGTAATGGCGCCTACAAGAAAACAAACAACTCTTGAAATTAGAGAACTAGTAATAAAACTCTGTTGCCAAGGAAAATCGTATCGGCAAATTGGTGAAACCATTGATAGATCTCATAGTACCGTCCAAAAAATCATTAATAAGTATCGGTATGAAGGAACAATACGAAATTCCGCAGGAAGAGGTCGAAAAAAACTGCTAAAAGCAGTTGATGTTCGGCAAAGCAACATTGTTCGGAAACTGCAAATAAATCCCAAGATTAGCGTTAATTCTAACCTCCAACTCCCGCCCAGGAGCAAGACGGTCCTAAAAAGGGAACTAAGAAAAATATGGGAAGAGATATCGCCATCTTTTAATCTAAAGTTGGTTGTTTCCATGCCACGGCGAATACAAGCGGTAATAGACACAGGAGGTGATCCTACGGACTACTAAAATTCGAAAATTTTTAGGATTAGAAAGATTTTTTTTAGTTTACTTTTAGTGTATGCTCAATTTTGTGACCTGAATTTCGGCTTAATTTTCTTATTTATAAATATGTTGTTGTGTTTTCTTTGTAAAAATAAATATTTATAAGAATTAGAATTGTTTAGGCTCGAGGTCAATTTGAAAACATTACGTCTTCTGCATATAAAATATGCATATAAAACAACAAATCTTGTTGTATTTATTTTAAAAAAACAACAACAAATTTATTTGACTCCAACTGGCAGATCGGATAGCTATTTCGAAACTTGCCAAAGTTTCTCATCAGCGATCTTAGTTGATGTGTTTTCTTATATGCAACTGCCGCTATATGAGCCCAACGTTGGACAACATTGTTGTGAATTACAACGTTGTTAAGAAACTCAGAAGCAGACCATTACAAACACAACTCAAGTTTTTGTCAAAATTTGTTGTTTCGTTTTTTGTTGTATATGTTCATTCTGGGTCCGACACGAGTTCGAATCCTGAACCAAGCAGAATAACATGGAGTATGCCCTCTCTCTGTTAATTGTGTAATTTTTAATAATAATTTGACTTATTATTTGTTTAGTCGACCTTTAATTGTATAAGAATTAGAATTGTTTAGGCTCGAGGTCAATTTGAAAACATTACGTCTTCTGCATATAAAATATGCATATAAAACAACAAATCTTGTTGTATTTATTTTAAAAAAAAAACAACAACAAATTTATTTGACTCCAACTGGCAGATCGGATAGCTATTTCGAAACTTGCCAAAGTTTCTCATCAGCGATCTTAGTTGATGTGTTTTCTTATATGCAACTGCCGCTATATGAGCCCAACGTTGGACAACATTGTTGTGAATTACAACGTTGTTAAGAAACTCAGAAGCAGACCATTACAAACACAACTCAAGTTTTTGTCAAAATTTGTTGTTTCGTTTTTTGTTGTATATGTTCATTCTGGGTCCGACACGAGTTCGAATCCTGAACCAAGCAGAATAACATGGAGTATGCCCTCTCTCTGTTAATTGTGTAATTTTTAATAATAATTTGACTTATTATTTGTTTAGTCGACCTTTAATTGTATAAGAATTAGAATTGTTTAGGCTCGAGGTCAATTTGAAAACATTACGTCTTCTGCATATAAAATATGCATATAAAACAACAAATCTTGTTGTATTTATTTTAAAAAAAAAACAACAACAAATTTATTTGACTCCAACTGGCAGATCGGATAGCTATTTCGAAACTTGCCAAAGTTTCTCATCAGCGATCTTAGTTGATGTGTTTTCTTATATGCAACTGCCGCTATATGAGCCCAACGTTGGACAACATTGTTGTGAATTACAACGTTGTTAAGAAACTCAGAAGCAGACCATTACAAACACAACTCAAGTTTTTGTCAAAATTTGTTGTTTCGTTTTTTGTTGTATATGTTCATTCTGGGTCCGACACGAGTTCGAATCCTGAACCAAGCAGAATAACATGGAGTATGCCCTCTCTCTGTTAATTGTGTAATTTTTAATAATAATTTGACTTATTATTTGTTTAGTCGACCTTTAATTGTATAAGAATTAGAATTGTTTAGGCTCGAGGTCAATTTGAAAACATTACGTCTTCTGCATATAAAATATGCATATAAAACAACAAATCTTGTTGTATTTATTTTAAAAAAACAACAACAAATTTATTTGACTCCAACTGGCAGATCGGATAGCTATTTCGAAACTTGCCAAAGTTTCTCATCAGCGATCTTAGTTGATGTGTTTTCTTATATGCAACTGCCGCTATATGAGCCCAACGTTGGACAACATTGTTGTGAATTACAACGTTGTTAAGAAACTCAGAAGCAGACCATTACAAACACAACTCAAGTTTTTGTCAAAATTTGTTGTTTCGTTTTTTGTTGTATATGTTCATTCTGGGTCCGACACGAGTTCGAATCCTGAACCAAGCAGAATAACATGGAGTATGCCCTCTCTCTGTTAATTGTGTAATTTTTAATAATAATTTGACTTATTATTTGTTTAGTCGACCTTTAATTGTATAAGAATTAGAATTGTTTAGGCTCGAGGTCAATTTGAAAACATTACGTCTGCTGCATATAAAATATGCATATAAAACAACAAATCTTGTTGTATTTATTTTAAAAAAACAACAACAAATTTATTTGACTCCAACTGGCAGATCGGATAGCTATTTCGAAACTTGCCAAAGTTTCTCATCAGCGATCTTAGTTGATGTGTTTTCTTATATGCAACTGCCGCTATATGAGCCCAACGTTGGACAACATTGTTGTGAATTACAACGTTGTTAAGAAACTCAGAAGCAGACCATTACAAACACAACTCAAGTTTTTGTCAAAATTTGTTGTTTCGTTTTTTGTTGTATATGTTTATTCTGGGTCCGACACGAGTTCGAATCCTGAACCAAGCAGAATAACATGGAGTATGCCCTCTCTCTGTTAATTGTGTAATTTTTAATAATAATTTGACTTATTATTTGTTTAGTCGACCTTTAATTGTATAAGAATTAGAATTGTTTAGGCTCGAGGTCAATTTGAAAACATTACGTCTTCTGCATATAAAACAAAGACTACAAGACTGGAAACTCCTCTTATTTCGTGAGAGAGCTCAAAAAAATGTCCGTCCGCGTGTTCACATACACTGTATGTGAATTTTATGGTGAAATTACCGACTTGTTACAAGCTAAAACAGGCTATCACAAAGCATGATATCTGAAAAGGTAAACCGTTTTGCTTTGTTACCACACCGCCAGAAAATGATGGGGTGAGTTAGTGGCAGGGATACCAATGACACAGCTTTATTACTAATTATTTTTTTGGTTTTTAAGTAAACATTAATAGAAAAACTACTTTCCATTTATAAGTTCTAGAGGTTTTGACGATTTCTAAGCTGTTTGGAAATATTAAAAAGTAATGTAAACTTATTTATTTTTGTAATTTTTCATTTCTCTGTTATTTAAATTAAAATGTGTTAACACAAATAAATTTACAATTCATTTATTTAAATTAAAATTAATTAAACATAAACACATTCTCAATTCATGCATTTAAAATTAAATTCGTTTAAATTAAAGACCAAAAGAACTAAAGTCACAATTCAGTAAATATTAAACTAAATTAAAGATCAATATTCAACAAAACATGTTGAATACGTTGGCATCTCTTTCGGCTAAAAATACGCGTGGTAGGTTAAAAACAGCTGACTAAATTTGTGAAATGAGTAATTTTTATGAATTTTAACTTCGTTTTACTTGCAAAATATTCAATATTGTGCAATTATTAGACTTAAAAAAGGTTTCATGTACATTTCCAGAAGCGTGCGTTGCTTTTAAAAATGGCTCCTTGGTCTTTTTTACGTATTTGAAAAATCATATTTCTGGCTTATTGTTGTGAAGAAGAACAAGAGTTGCATTCCTCTCTCAAAATATTTTGTAAACAAATTCCCGGACTGTCAAAATTACATGCGTGTTGTTTTTGTAATCTACAACACCCAAGCCTGATTTCACCAACACATTCAAAGCGAAAAAAGAGTTTCCAGTCTTGTAGTCTTTGATATAAAATATGCATATAAAACAACAAATCTTGTTGTATTTATTTTAAAAAAAACAACAACAAATTTATTTGACTCCAACTGGCAGATCGGATAGCTATTTCGAAACTTGCCAAAGTTTCTCATCAGCGATCTTAGTTGATGTGTTTTCTTATATGCAACTGCCGCTATATGAGCCCAACGTTGGACAACATTGTTGTGTTCTAATTCTTATACAATTAAAGGTCGACTAAACAAATAATAAGTCAAATTATTATTAAAAATTACACAAATAAATATTTATGGTGGATACTACCTAGTAGAACCCCGAACTGTTAATATGAATTTTTAAAAAAATTTTCCATTGACTTATGAGGTCAGTATTCACCATTTTGTTATTTGAACTAGGGTGTACGCTCAATTTTGTGAGTAACTGTACATTTTTTGTAAAAATAGATAGTAAATCTTTTTCACTAAAAACTTCTTCACTAATAATTTATAAAAACAATTTTGCTTCTAAACTTATTTCTGCCTTCTTCGTTGCTAATAAAATTCCGTAAAGGTCTTCATTTGTTTTTTCTCTACTACATTTTCTCGTGTTTTGCTCCACGGAAATTTTTAGGATTAGAAAGATTTTTTTTAGTTTACTTTTAGTGTATGCTCAATTTTGTGACCTGAATTTCGCCTTAATTTTCTTATTTATAAATATGTTGTTGTGTTTTCTTTGTAAAAATAAATATTTATGGTGGATACTACCTAGTAGAACCCCGAACTGTTAATATGAATTTTTAAAAAAATTTTCCATTGACTTATGAGGTCAGTATTCACCATTTTGTTATTTGAACTAGGGTGTACGCTCAATTTTGTGAGTAACTGTACATTTTTTGTAAAAATAGATAGTAAATCTTTTTCACTAAAAACTTCTTCACTAATAATTTATAAAAACAATTTTGCTTCTAAACTTATTTCTGCCTTCTTCGTTGCTAATAAAATTCCGTAAAGGTCTTCATTTGTTTTTTCTCTACTATATTTTCTCGTGTTTTGCTCCCTGAAGTACAGATTCTTCGTGTTCTGCTCTCTTGAAGTACAATCTTTATTTCTCTCTTCTTGAGCTATTTCGTCAAGAGTAAAATTCATTATATATTCGTACGGTTTTCATTGCATATTTTTCAAAATTTCCAGCATCGATTTGTAGATTACATGCAATAACTTCGAGAATAATTTAAAATCTATTAATTAAAGTGCAATCTATTCCTGTGATTTCAGCAGTCACTTACTGATCAGAAAAAATCTCCTTTATGTATTCCCATCGTTTGTGTTACCTACACTTTGTGTGGGTTGTTCTATAAAATTTATCCTATTTTTTTAAATTCATTTTCCTCCTTTTTTCGTGTTTCAACTTGTCATTTAGTAAATTTCCTGAAGTTGTAAAGGTGTAAATACCTTTTCCTGATCTTGTGTCGGAATGCTTTTAAGGATTCTCTTCGTCTTTAAAGGGACGAAGTGGCCCACCACGTTCCTCGATGGTGTCTAAATAACTCACGCAGAATTGGCCGTCCAACCAATCCTTTGAACTTTGATACATTTCCGTCTTGCTGAAATGAGAAGATTTGTAGCGTCTAGCCAAATTTTCTACAAACGATTTAATTTGAGCTGATATTTGTTCTTCAACTTTCTGGCTGCATGAATCAATTGGAACTTTAATTTTTATGTAGTCAATAACGTCCTGTATGTTTCGTTTTACTAAATATATAATACATATATCTGATAAGTCTTTATTACAGTCCATGGTTGATTGCATAAACACGACAAATTCTAAATATTGAATATTTATATCCATTCCAGATTAAAAAAGTGCTAAATGATGTTTTTTATAATTATACTCTAAAAATCTTTTTTCCAGGTAGTCATAGACAATCATTAAAACTAAAGGCAAAACTGCATAAATTTACTAGGAAAAATTATCAGGTACCATTACCAAGAACCAGTTTCTTTGTAGTGCCTGGTAGAAATAAACAAAAGATTTTTTTTTTTTGAGAAAAAAATTTGCAATTAAGAACAAATGTGAAGTCCGAGCCGTTTTATTTCCCATGCCTGTGGTGTTAAACCACAATCAATGTGGCTGCATTCATTGGCTTTTAGATACTGTAGATTTCATCAACGCACTAAGCATGGTTTACGAGCAGTGGCGTCTTTTATACAGCTCCTTGACCGGCCGTCGTGTATGTTAAATATGGCCAAATTCAAACGCGATTTACAAAATTTCGGCTATAACCGTCTCAACCATTTTTCTACAGTTAGTGGCTGTATTCATTGGCTTTTAGGGACTGTACGTTTCATCAACGCACTAAGCATGGTTTACGAACAGTGGCGTCTTTTATACACCTCCTGGACCGGCCATCGTGTATGTGATATATGGCCAACTTCAAACGCGATTTACAAAATTTCGGCTATAACCGTCTCAACCATTTTTTCACAGTTAGTGGCTATATTCATTGGCTTTCAGGCACTGTAGGTTTCATCAACGCACTAAGCCTGGTTTACGAACAGTGGCGTCTTTTATACACCTCCTGGACCGGCCATCGTGTATGTGATATATGGCCAACTTCAATCGCGAGTTACATAATTTTGGCTATAACCGTCTCAACCATTTTTTCACAGTTAGTGGCTGTATTCATTGGCTTTTAGGCACTGTAGTTTTCATCAACGCACTGAGCCTGGTTTACGAACAGTGGCGTCTTTTATACACCTCCTGGACTGGCCATCGTGTATGTGATATATGGCCAACTTCAAACGCGAGTTACATAACTTTGGCTATAACCGTCTGACCTTTTTTTCACAGTTAGTGGCTATATTCATTGGCTTTCAGGCACTGTAGGTTTCATCAAAGCATTAAGCATGGTTTACGAACAGTGGCGTCTTTTATACACCTCCAGGACCGGCCATCGTGTATGTGATATATAGCCAACTTCAATCGCGAGTTACATAATTTTGGCTATAACCGTCTCAACCATTTTTTCACAGTTAGTGGCTGTATTCATTGGCTTTCAGGCACTGTAGTTTTCATCAACGCACTAAGCCTGGTTTACGAACAGTGGCGTCTTTTATACACCTCCTGGACCGGCCATCGTGTATGTGATATATGGCCAACTTCAAACGCGAGTTACATAATTTTGGCTATAACCGTCTCAACCATTTTTTCACAGTTAGTGGCTATATTCATTGGCTTTCAGGCACTGTAGGTTTCATCAACGCACTAAGCCTGGTTTACGAACAGTGGCGTCTTTTATACACCTCCTGGACCGGCCATCGTGTATGTGATATATGGCCAACTTCAAACGCGATTTACAAAATTTCGGCTATAACCGTCTCAACCATTTTTTCACAGTTAGTGGCTATATTCATTGGCTTTCAGGCACTGTAGGTTTCATCAAAGCATTAAGCATGGTTTACGAACAGTGGCGTCTTTTATACACCTCCTGGACCGGCCATCGTGTATGTGATATATGGCCAACTTCAAACGCGATTTACAAAATTTCGGCTATAACCGTCTCAACCATTTTTTCACAGTTAGTGGCTATATTCATTGGCTTTCAGGCACTGTAGGTTTCATCAACGCACTAAGCCTGGTTTACGAACAGTGGCGTCTTTTATACACCTCCTGGACCGGCCATCGTGTATGTGATATATGGCCAACTTCAAACGCGAGTTACATAATTTTGGCTATAACCGTCTCAACCATTTTTTCACAGTTTGTGGCTGCATTCATTGGCTTTTAGACACTGTAGATTTCATCAACGCACTAAGACTGGTTTACGAACAGTGGCGTCTCTTATACACCTCCTTGACCGGCCATCGTGTATGTTAAATATGGCCAACTTCAAACGCGTTTTACAAAATTTCGGCTACAACCGTCTCAACCATTTTTCTACAGTTAGTGGCTATATTCATTGGCTTTCAGGCACTGTAGGTTTCATCAACGCACTAAGCCTGCTTTACGAATAGTGGCGTCTTTTATACACCTGGACCGGCCATCGTGTATGTGATATATGGCCAACTTCAAACGCGATTTACAAAATTTCGGCTATAACCGTCTCCACCATTTTTCTACAGTTAGTGGCTATATTCATTGGCTCTCAGGCACTGTAGGTTTCATCAACGCACTAAGCATGGTTTACGAACAGTGGCGTCTTTTATACACCTCCTGGACCGGCCATCGTGTATGTGATATATGGCCAACTTCAAACGCGAGTTACAAAATTTCGGCTACAACCGTCTCAACCATTTTTCTACAGTTAGTGGCTATATTCATTGGCTTTCAGGCACTGTAGGTTTCATCAACGCACTAAGCCTGCTTTACGAATAGTGGCGTCTTTTATACACCTGGACCGGCCATCGTGTATGTGATATATGGCCAACTTCAAACGCGATTTACAAAATTTCGGCTATAACCGTCTCCACCATTTTTCTACAGTTAGTGGCTATATTCATTGGCTCTCAGGCACTGTAGGTTTCATCAACGCACTAAGCATGGTTTACGAACAGTGGCGTCTTTTATACACCTCCTGGACCGGCCATCGTGTATGTGATATATGGCCAACTTCAAACGCGAGTTACAAAATTTCGGCTACAACCGTCTCAACCATTTTTCTACAGTTAGTGGCTATATTCATTGGCTCTCAGGCACTGTAGGTTTCATCAACGCACTAAGCCTGGTTTACGAACAGTGGCGTCTTTTATACACCTCCTGGACCGGCCATCGTGTATGTGATATATGGCCAACTTCAAACGCGAGTTACAAAATTTCGGCTACAACCGTCTCAACCATTTTTCTACAGTTAGTGGCTATATTCATTGGCTCTCAGGCACTGTAGGTTTCATCAACGCACTAAGCATGGTTTACGAGCAGTGGCATCTGTTATACACCTCCTTGACCGTCCAATGTATATGTCATATAAGGTCAATTTCAAAATTTATTTTTTAAAAAAATGGTAATTGGGTTTTGTTTTGATTTTTGATTCATAAATATTTCTGACTGGGACTTTTCATACGGCTTAGATCTCATCTCGGCATACTCATCTGGTACGCTCGCAGCTAGGAAGTCAATAACAGCGGAGTAACAGTGCTCTGTTAAAGTTCGCGACGTCGCGATCTTAACAGAGAACAGAACTCTGTTAAAGTACGCGACGTATTTAACTTCAAGTGCGTGAAGTTAAATTCGCGTTTTTGATAGTTAAATTCGTAAATAGCGAAGACACAAACCACAAACACGAATTTGAAATTCGTGTTTTTCACAAATGCGTTGTTCACATCAGAGCAAATATTGAATGCAAATTTCGATCAATCTGAAATATAACTTCGATATATGCTATACATCGTTGAAAAGAGGACGCCGAGAGCTTTCCAACGATATCGGTTTGATGCGTGCACTCGTAGAAATCTGGCGTCAGAGGTCACCTAAACTTAGCCTAGACGCGATGCATATCAAAGCAAACTTTGAATGCAAATTTCGATCAATCCGAAATATAACTTCGGTATATGCTATACATCGTTGAAAAGAGGACGCCGAGAGCTTTCCAACGATATCAGTTTGATGCGTGCACTCGTAGAAATCTAGCGTCAGAGGTCACCTAAACTTAGCCTAGACGCGATGCATATCAAAGCAAACTTTGAATGCAAATTTCGATCAATCCGAAATATAACTTCGATATATGCTATACATCGTTGAAAAGAGGACGCCGAGAGCTTTCCAACGATATCGGTTTGATGCGTGCACTCGTAGAAATCTGGCGTCAGAGGTCACCTAAACTTAGCCTAGACGCGATGCATATCAAAGCAAACTTTGAATGCAAATTTCGATCAATCCGAAATATAACTTCGATATATGCTATACATCGTTGAAAAGAGGACGCCGAGAGCTTTCCAACGATATCGGTTTGATGCGTGCACTCGTAGAAATCTGGCGTCAGAGGTCACCTAAACTTAGCCTAGACGCGATGCATATCAAAGCAAACTTTGAATGCAAATTTCGATCAATCCGAAATATAACTTCGGTATATGCTATACATCGTTGAAAAGAGGACGCCCAGAGCTTTCCAACGATATCGGTTTGATGCGTGCACTCGTAGAAATCTGGCGTCAGAGGTCACCTAAACTTAGCCTAGACGCGATGCATATCAAAGCAAACTTTGAATGCAAATTTCGATCAATCCGAAATATAACTTCGATATATGCTATACATCGTTGAAAAGAGGACGCCGAGAGCTTTCCAACGATATCGGTTTGATGCGTGCACTCGTAGAAATCTGGCGTCAGAGGTCACCTAAACTTAGCCTAGACGCGATGCATATCAAAGCAAACTTTGAATGCAAATTTCGATCAATCCGAAATATAACTTCGATATATGCTATACATCGTTGAAAAGAGCACGCCGAGAGCTTTCCAACGATATCGGTTTGATGCGTGCACTCGTAGAAATCTGGCGTCAGAGGTCACCTAAACTTAGCCTAGACGCGATGCATATCAAAGCAAACTTTTAATGCAAATTTCGATCAATCCGAAATATAACTTCGATATATGCTATACATCGTTGAAAAGAGGACGCCGAGAGCTTTCCAACGATATCGGTTTGATGCGTGCACTCGTAGAAATCTGGCGTCAGAGGTCACCTAAACTTAGCCTAGACGCGATGCATATCAAAGCAAACTTTGAATGCAAATTTCGATCAATCCGAAATATAACTTCGATATATGCTATACATCGTTGAAAAGAGGACGCCGAGAGCTTTCCAACGATATCGGTTTGATGCGTGCACTCGTAGAAATCTGGCGTCAGAGGTCACCTAAACTTAGCCTAGACGCGATGCATATCAAAGCAAACTTTGAATGCAAATTTCGATCAATCCGAAATATAACTTCGGTATATGCTATACATCGTTGAAAAGAGGACGCCGAGAGCTTTCCAAAGATGAAAGACACCCGAATCACCCAAAACTTAACGAAACTCCTATACCTAAATATCCCGGTCAAATATTACATATAGACATATTTTCATCAGACAAAAAATTAATCCTGACGTCATTAGATAAATATACAAGTGCGTGAAGTTAAATTCGTAAATCTGACGCGAATTTAGCAAAAACACAAACCAAAATACGAATTTAAATTCGTGCATAATGAGCGCTGCCATGGAAAGGTGTCACTCAGATTTACTTATTTGTTAAGTAAAACATATAATCTGAAAACGGTTTGTATATTGTTGGAAAGGTCAATATATAAGATACCTAATCCTGAAAAATTCAGCCGTGCACAGGCAAGGATGTGGCGTCAGTGGCCAATGTTACCCAGTGTACCTCCAGAAGCACTTCTCATACACATTTTGTTCAACAAAAAACATAACTTGGACAAACGTTGTATACAGTTCGAAAGGTCACTATATCAGCTACCTATTCCTGAAAAGTCTAGCCGTGCACAGGCAAGGATGTGGCGTCAGTGGCCAACGTTTGGTTACCCAGTGCACCTTCTCATACACTTCGACAAACACTTTGTTCAACAAAAAACATACTCTGGACAAACGTTGTATACAGTTCGAAAGGTAGTAGTGGTAATAGGCCGGTTCTGGCGCAAGGTAGCGACTGCGCTGCGTGTGGAGCGCGACTGCGCTGCCCGTGAGGTGCTATGGATATGAGAGTGAGCGAGAGGGCGATAGTTTGAAGGAAGGGAGGGAGGGAGGAAGGAAAGGGAGGGAGGGGATGGAGGGAGGAAGAGGAGGGAGGGGAGGGAGGGAGGAAATGTGGGTGTCAAAACTGACAGACAGACGGACAGACCGACATACATAGCTCGGCGTGCTGACTGTTGCGATTGTGGTGTGTTCCTCTGCCTTGATCTCTGCACGCTTGTGTATCGTTTGTGGTACTTGAGATTTTTGTTGTTGTTTTTGTTTGCGTTTTGGGGTGTACTCTTTGTTGTTGGAACTTTTATTTCTTTTTTATTGCTCTGATTTCATTGCTATGTGGTTGTTGTTCTTTTGTTGTTCAGCTGGCAGACGTATTTTTAGAAATTTTTGTTTTTGCACAGATTCATAATGTAAACAAACATCCATGAGCATAAAATTAGCTACATCGAGAATAAAGGGTCAATTGTAAATGTGTCGTTAAAGTCGCAAACACCAAAGTCTCAAAACGCTCTACTACGGAAAAAAGTTGTGAAAAGTGGTGAAATTACACTATTTAAAAAACAGATTAAAATATTAACAAATTTAATAACAATTAAAAACTGAACAATAGTAATTATTTACAATCAAGTGACAGTTCGGAGAAGTAAAAGAGGGAAATAAAAGTTAAATATACTATTTAAAAAGTTAATAAAATATTAACAAATTTAACAACAATTAAAAATTGTACAATATTATTCACAATCAAGTGAAAATTCTAAAGAAAAAAAGCTACATATACTGTTTAAAAAACAAGTGAAATATTTGTAACAAAAATAAAAATGAAGAGCTTCATGTGCAATGTTTGTGGACAGGAGTTCACTGCAATGCGCAGCCTCAAAAGGCATGTGCAAGGACAACATGAAAGTGTGGTATTCCAGTGCGAACATTGTGTTCAAAATTTTGCACGACTGGATGCTATGCGTAGACACATAAAATTGATCCACTCGAAATCATCATCATCAGCAACGCCATCAACATCTGTAGCAGCACCATCATCATCATCATCAGTAGCAAAACCAACTTCATCATCAGCAACGCCATCAACATTTGTAGCAGCACCATCATCATCATCATCAGTAGCAAAACCAACTTCATCATCAGCAACGCCATCATCATCATCATCATCATCAACATCAAGAGCAGTACAATGGCTACCAGTTAAAGCTAAAGAGATCGTTCGTTGTCCAAATTGCAATGAAGATGTTTCTCGAAGAGACTGGAACCATCACATCAAAACATTGAAGCATAAGAGGAATTGTTGGATGACAATTGACGGTGCTCCTAAGACGAAAGGGGGTATTCCCATATGAATACCTCAATTCAATTAGTCGTTTAGGAGAAACCAGTCTTCCCAGCCATGATAAATTTTTTAGTTGTTTAACTAACAAAAATTGTTCGGTTGAAGACTATCAACACGCCTTAAAGGTTTGGAATGTCTTCAACTGCCAAACACTAAAAGATTACATGCTGCTGTATTTGAAGACTGATGTAATGATTTTAGCTGATGTTTTTGAAAACTTTAGAAAGGTTTGCAAAAATATCGATGAGCTAGATCCGTGTCAATATTACACAGCTCCAGGTTTATCGTGGGATGAAATGTTGAAAACAACAAAGATAAACCTGGAACTCTTCACTGATATTGACATGCACCTTTTCGTGCAAAAAAGTATTCGAGGCGGCATTGTCCAATGTAGCACTAGGCATTCCAAGGCAAATAATAAGTATATGACGGGGTACGATAAAAGTAAACCATCAACATATTTAACTTATTTGGATGCCAACAATCTGTATGGATGGGCAATGTCGCAATATTTACCTTATGGGGGATTCGAATGGATGGAAAATATTGACCAATTCAACGTTTTTAAAATTCCATTCGATTCTCCCATCGGATACATACTTGAAGTAGATTTGGATTACCCACAGAATTTACATGATGCGCATAATGATTTACCATTTTGTGCTGAGAATAAAACTGTGGGTAATTCAAAATCTAAAAAGTTGATTACTGACTTAACCAACAAAACTCGCTATGTCATTCATTATAGAAATCTTCAGCAATGTATAGAAAATGGTATGTTGTTGAAGAAAGTATATAAAATATTGAAATTTAAGCAGTCTTGTTGGTTAAGTGAATATATCAATCTAAATACCCATCATCGCAGTTTAGCAAAGAATACTTTTGAAAAAAATTTTTCAAATTGTTAAACAATGCGGTGTATGGAAAAACCATGGAAAATGTTGATAAGCGTAAAGATGTTAAAATAGTAACCGATTGGGAAAGTAGGGGAAGGCGGTTAGGAGCCCGAGCGCTAATTGCCAAATCAAACTTCCACAGCTGTACACAGTTTACAGAAGATATGGTTGCTATACAAATGTCTAGAGCTGTCTAGAGCTGTCTCTGTTTATAACAAACCTATATATTTGGGATTTGTTGTTTTGGAATTGTCGAAATGGAAAATGTACGACTTCCATTATAGTTACATGAAACCTAAATTCGCAACAAATCTCAAATTAAACTATATGGACACTGATTCTTTTATATATTCTGTTCAGTGTGAAGATTTCTATAGGGATATTCGGGATGATATCGATTTAAAGTTTGATACGTCTGAATATCCTGTGGATAATGTGTATGGTTTCCCCCTTAGAAACGCCAAAGTCCTTGGTATGATAAAGGATGAGAATAAGGGGGAAATTATGCAAGAGTTTATTGGGCTTAGATCAAAAATGTATTCAATAAGTGTAGAAAATAACGTAGAGATTAAGAAAGCAAAAGGTGTCAAACAATCAGTAGTAAGTAATTTAAGTTTAAGTGATTATAAAGATTGTTTAGTTCATAAGAAAATTATATATGGAGACATGTATATATTTAGATCTAAGATACATGAAATATATACACAACTAGTACATAAGATAGCTTTAAGCCCTTTAGATGATAAGCGTTTTATTAGAAATGATAGTATAAACACATATGCGTGGGGGCATTATAAAATCGATTTAGAATCAGAGTTAGATATAGATGAAGATATATTTATGGATATAGATATATAGAATATTAATTATAACTATTATAAAAATAAATAAGAAAAAATTTGTAAATAGATTTAAGAAAAACATTTATTTTCAATCAATAAAATTATATATTTGAAATCGTGCGCAAAGTAATTTTGTTGAAATTTCAAATACATATCATAAAGCAGAGCATAACGATCACGGTCAAAATTCAGATTGAGATCATCATAGGGATATGTATCAGAATTTAAGTGTACTTTTACATCGGTTAAATGACAATGTTGAAATTTTTGATCTCGTCGAAAGGCAATAAGTATGAAGCGTGGTCTTTCATTCTGCGGTGATAATTTTACATTCCACAGATGATTGTTTCCTTGAATGAGTACCGGATTAAAATGACAATCCCAACTACGGAATGCTATTAATAAAGGTTTTGCACTTTGAATCGTTTGAAAGAGTTGTAGTTTTGCAAAATCAGCCAACTGTACATGGGGAATTTTCCATGTGATATTAGTTATAGTTAATTTTATATTTTCGGTGGCAACAGTTGAATAAACAGCATTTTCATCGGATTTCGATCTCAGTAGTATAAGTTCATTTTTAGAATTTAAAATAATTTTGTTAAAGTCTTCAGCAAATCCCAATAGCATTTTCAATGGTATACAGAAATTAAAATATCCGTTCTTTATTTCAAGTTCATTCTTTGAAAACCATCCAGCATTTTTGAACATGTTACTTTGAATCGAATTTAATGAGACCTAATTTTTTACTGTTGTAGTTACACCCAAGTGACGGTACGATCGATCTCTAATCCATTAACTTCATAGCGAATTTCATCAAACATGAATGCAACACAATTGTTTTTTAATTTTACATTGGTTGTTGCGCTTCCATTTTCTAGGGTAACTGTACCTTCAATATAAATTAAACTCTCACTGGGTAGAAGGTAAAGATCTTGATTTTGAACGGCTATCCGTATCTCGTCATTGCTGTTATATGATTGTAAATATGGTGAATAGCTATGATATTCCTTTTTAATAATACTGTCATCGTAGAGCGGCGTTTGTAAAACATCAAGTATTTGACTCATTTTAATTTCAGTTTGTCTTTAGTTTTAAGCCCAAAGATTTTAGAAACTCTTTATTTTCAAATGACAGCTTTTTACGTTGTAGAGCGTTTTGATGTGTTTGCGCCTTTGACGACCTTGTCAGTTCAAATGGCAAAGAAGAAGTGAATGTAGTTGCACCTGGGTATGCGCTTTTATTATACACAATCATTGCTCCTGCGGTTTGAGGTGAAGTCTGAGTGTTATGGTTTCTCCACAAAAATTAATTAGATTACCGTTTTGGTCAACGATTTTCACAGTAATTGAACTTATCTGTCTGGTGTTTACTGGCAAATAGATTACATTTTTAGGGATCTCGTCTATTTTATAGCCAGGACTAACATTTAATGCAAACATATGGATTGTATGAGCTGGTATGTTGTTAATGTAGGCGCCGCTAATTATGTCGCACTCAATGTGTATTGCGTTTATTTTCGTTATATATACGGGTAAGTCTGATGTATGCAGTTTTCCTGCTTCCAATACTTTTTTACTGAAACCCAATAGTGACCCAATGGTGCGTTCCTTATTAAAGAAAATGTTATTTTTACTGGATTCTACGACTGCTTGCAGTGTATTGGGGTTGGCGGATATTTCCAGTTTCTCATTTGGATCTATACTAAAATATTTATTTTGAATAAATTCAGCAATGTCGTCAAGTTCGTATGAACCGACAGGAATCTCAATGATACGATCGCCAATGTGAAATAAATTATTTTCGTAATCAACATTTGGTATAGTGTGATAAGTATGAAAGTCTACGAGACCAAACATATTTTCCCTCTTAATCTATGGGTGGAAAATAATTAGCCGATAAAATGGATTTATTTCCACTTAAAGTAAGAGTTATTGACATCTTGAAAGTTGGTTGAGTAATGAAATGAAAAGTCAGATGCAATCTTTTTTATTTAGAATTTTTTTTAATAATAATAATAATGTTATTACTATATGAACAATATACATATTTAAAAAATATATTTATTACAATTTTATAAAATTTCATTTTTATCGATCCAAGAATTGTGATCATTGTTAAATCCTAGTCACTTGACAAAAATTTGCCTGCCTTTAGTTTTAAGAACTTTTTCCACCAGATATATGCTGGAATATTTTGTTTTCAGTAGTTCACTTTCGTAGAATCCTCCTCTAATTGGATTCCCTTGATAGTCTTCAAGAATGTACGTTGTTGGGTTTGTAATTCTTATATTTTTAATTTTGAATATTTCTGTTGTCCAGTTCGGTGTATAGCCTTTCTCAAAAATGTGTTTATATTTACTTATGCGCACATAATCTCCTATCCGAAACTTTGGCTTTCTAAATATTTTCAAGTTGTTGTAGGCAGTATTTAATAATAACTTTTCATTGGCTCGATTCACTTCAGATGGAGCCATATTAATGGTTCGATGCTTTTTATGATTGTATTCGTTGATCAAACTTTGGTACTTGTCAATCCATCGATATGATCCATGATAGCTAAATTCCTTCCACATCATCTGCTTTAACGTTCTATTAAAACGTTCAACAATTGACGCCTTCAAAACACTGTACGAAGAATAATGGTTCATGTTATAGTTTTTCATTAAATTTTGAAATTTTCCATTGAAGAATTCTTTGCCGGCATCGGTTTGTAAATTGCCTGGTTTTCGTTTTAAATCGAGTATGGATCTCATGGCTTTAGTAACATCAATAGCGTTTTTAGATTTTAAGGGTACAATTAAAATAAACAAATTTAAAAAAAAAATATTAAAATATTAACAAATATTAACAAATTTAATAACAATTAAAAACTGAACAATAGTAATTATTTACAATCAAGTGACAGTTCGGAGAAGTAAAAGAGGGAAATAAAAGTTAAATATACTATTTAAAAAGTTAATAAAATATTAACAAATTTAACAACAATTAAAAATTGTACAATATTATTCACAATCAAGTGAAAATTCTAAAGAAAAAAAGCTACATATACTGTTTAAAAAACAAGTGAAATATTTGTAACAAAAATAAAAATGAAGAGCTTCATGTGCAATGTTTGTGGACAGGAGTTCACTGCAATGCGCAGCCTCAAAAGGCATGTGCAAGGACAACATGAAAGTGTGGTATTCCAGTGCGAACATTGTGTTCAAAATTTTGCACGACTGGATGCTATGCGTAGACACATAAAATTGATCCACTCGAAATCATCATCATCAGCAACGCCATCAACATCTGTAGCAGCACCATCATCATCATCATCAGTAGCAAAACCAACTTCATCATCAGCAACGCCATCAACATTTGTAGCAGCACCATCATCATCATCATCAGTAGCAAAACCAACTTCATCATCAGCAACGCCATCATCATCATCATCATCATCAACATCAAGAGCAGTACAATGGCTACCAGTTAAAGCTAAAGAGATCGTTCGTTGTCCAAATTGCAATGAAGATGTTTCTCGAAGAGACTGGAACCATCACATCAAAACATTGAAGCATAAGAGGAATTGTTGGATGACAATTGACGGTGCTCCTAAGACGAAAGGGGGTATTCCCATATGAATACCTCAATTCAATTAGTCGTTTAGGAGAAACCAGTCTTCCCAGCCATGATAAATTTTTTAGTTGTTTAACTAACAAAAATTGTTCGGTTGAAGACTATCAACACGCCTTAAAGGTTTGGAATGTCTTCAACTGCCAAACACTAAAAGATTACATGCTGCTGTATTTGAAGACTGATGTAATGATTTTAGCTGATGTTTTTGAAAACTTTAGAAAGGTTTGCAAAAATATCGATGAGCTAGATCCGTGTCAATATTACACAGCTCCAGGTTTATCGTGGGATGAAATGTTGAAAACAACAAAGATAAACCTGGAACTCTTCACTGATATTGACATGCACCTTTTCGTGCAAAAAAGTATTCGAGGCGGCATTGTCCAATGTAGCACTAGGCATTCCAAGGCAAATAATAAGTATATGACGGGGTACGATAAAAGTAAACCATCAACATATTTAACTTATTTGGATGCCAACAATCTGTATGGATGGGCAATGTCGCAATATTTACCTTATGGGGGATTCGAATGGATGGAAAATATTGACCAATTCAACGTTTTTAAAATTCCATTCGATTCTCCCATCGGATACATACTTGAAGTAGATTTGGATTACCCACAGAATTTACATGATGCGCATAATGATTTACCATTTTGTGCTGAGAATAAAACTGTGGGTAATTCAAAATCTAAAAAGTTGATTACTGACTTAACCAACAAAACTCGCTATGTCATTCATTATAGAAATCTTCAGCAATGTATAGAAAATGGTATGTTGTTGAAGAAAGTATATAAAATATTGAAATTTAAGCAGTCTTGTTGGTTAAGTGAATATATCAATCTAAATACCCATCATCGCAGTTTAGCAAAGAATACTTTTGAAAAAAATTTTTCAAATTGTTAAACAATGCGGTGTATGGAAAAACCATGGAAAATGTTGATAAGCGTAAAGATGTTAAAATAGTAACCGATTGGGAAAGTAGGGGAAGGCGGTTAGGAGCCCGAGCGCTAATTGCCAAATCAAACTTCCACAGCTGTACACAGTTTACAGAAGATATGGTTGCTATACAAATGTCTAGAGCTGTCTAGAGCTGTCTCTGTTTATAACAAACCTATATATTTGGGATTTGTTGTTTTGGAATTGTCGAAATGGAAAATGTACGACTTCCATTATAGTTACATGAAACCTAAATTCGCAACAAATCTCAAATTAAACTATATGGACACTGATTCTTTTATATATTCTGTTCAGTGTGAAGATTTCTATAGGGATATTCGGGATGATATCGATTTAAAGTTTGATACGTCTGAATATCCTGTGGATAATGTGTATGGTTTCCCCCTTAGAAACGCCAAAGTCCTTGGTATGATAAAGGATGAGAATAAGGGGGAAATTATGCAAGAGTTTATTGGGCTTAGATCAAAAATGTATTCAATAAGTGTAGAAAATAACGTAGAGATTAAGAAAGCAAAAGGTGTCAAACAATCAGTAGTAAGTAATTTAAGTTTAAGTGATTATAAAGATTGTTTAGTTCATAAGAAAATTATATATGGAGACATGTATATATTTAGATCTAAGATACATGAAATATATACACAACTAGTACATAAGATAGCTTTAAGCCCTTTAGATGATAAGCGTTTTATTAGAAATGATAGTATAAACACATATGCGTGGGGGCATTATAAAATCGATTTAGAATCAGAGTTAGATATAGATGAAGATATATTTATGGATATAGATATATAGAATATTAATTATAACTATTATAAAAATAAATAAGAAAAAATTTGTAAATAGATTTAAGAAAAACATTTATTTTCAATCAATAAAATTATATATTTGAAATCGTGCGCAAAGTAATTTTGTTGAAATTTCAAATACATATCATAAAGCAGAGCATAACGATCACGGTCAAAATTCAGATTGAGATCATCATAGGGATATGTATCAGAATTTAAGTGTACTTTTACATCGGTTAAATGACAATGTTGAAATTTTTGATCTCGTCGAAAGGCAATAAGTATGAAGCGTGGTCTTTCATTCTGCGGTGATAATTTTACATTCCACAGATGATTGTTTCCTTGAATGAGTACCGGATTAAAATGACAATCCCAACTACGGAATGCTATTAATAAAGGTTTTGCACTTTGAATCGTTTGAAAGAGTTGTAGTTTTGCAAAATCAGCCAACTGTACATGGGGAATTTTCCGTGTGATATTAGTTATAGTTAATTTTATATTTTCGGTGGCAACAGTTGAATAAACAGCATTTTCATCGGATTTCGATCTCAGTAGTATAAGTTCATTTTTAGAATTTAAAATAATTTTGTTAAAGTCTTCAGCAAATCCCAATAGCATTTTCAATGGTATACAGAAATTAAAATATCCGTTCTTTATTTCAAGTTCATTCTTTGAAAACCATCCAGCATTTTTGAACATGTTACTTTGAATCGAATTTAATGAGACCTAATTTTTTACTGTTGTAGTTACACCCAAGTGACGGTACGATCGATCTCTAATCCATTAACTTCATAGCGAATTTCATCAAACATGAATGCAACACAATTGTTTTTTAATTTTACATTGGTTGTTGCGCTTCCATTTTCTAGGGTAACTGTACCTTCAATATAAATTAAACTCTCACTGGGTAGAAGGTAAAGATCTTGATTTTGAACGGCTATCCGTATCTCGTCATTGCTGTTATATGATTGTAAATATGGTGAATAGCTATGATATTCCTTTTTAATAATACTGTCATCGTAGAGCGGCGTTTGTAAAACATCAAGTATTTGACTCATTTTAATTTCAGTTTGTCTTTAGTTTTAAGCCCAAAGATTTTAGAAACTCTTTATTTTCAAATGACAGCTTTTTACGTTGTAGAGCGTTTTGATGTGTTTGCGCCTTTGACGACCTTGTCAGTTCAAATGGCAAAGAAGAAGTGAATGTAGTTGCACCTGGGTATGCGCTTTTATTATACACAATCATTGCTCCTGCGGTTTGAGGTGAAGTCTGAGTGTTATGGTTTCTCCACAAAAATTAATTAGATTACCGTTTTGGTCAACGATTTTCACAGTAATTGAACTTATCTGTCTGGTGTTTACTGGCAAATAGATTACATTTTTAGGGATCTCGTCTATTTTATAGCCAGGACTAACATTTAATGCAAACATATGGATTGTATGAGCTGGTATGTTGTTAATGTAGGCGCCGCTAATTATGTCGCACTCAATGTGTATTGCGTTTATTTTCGTTATATATACGGGTAAGTCTGATGTATGCAGTTTTCCTGCTTCCAATACTTTTTTACTGAAACCCAATAGTGACCCAATGGTGCGTTCCTTATTAAAGAAAATGTTATTTTTACTGGATTCTACGACTGCTTGCAGTGTATTGGGGTTGGCGGATATTTCCAGTTTCTCATTTGGATCTATACTAAAATATTTATTTTGAATAAATTCAGCAATGTCGTCAAGTTCGTATGAACCGACAGGAATCTCAATGATACGATCGCCAATGTGAAATAAATTATTTTCGTAATCAACATTTGGTATAGTGTGATAAGTATGAAAGTCTACGAGACCAAACATATTTTCCCTCTTAATCTATGGGTGGAAAATAATTAGCCGATAAAATGGATTTATTTCCACTTAAAGTAAGAGTTATTGACATCTTGAAAGTTGGTTGAGTAATGAAATGAAAAGTCAGATGCAATCTTTTTTATTTAGAATTTTTTTTAATAATAATAATAATGTTATTACTATATGAACAATATACATATTTAAAAAATATATTTATTACAATTTTATAAAATTTCATTTTTATCGATCCAAGAATTGTGATCATTGTTAAATCCTAGTCACTTGACAAAAATTTGCCTGCCTTTAGTTTTAAGAACTTTTTCCACCAGATATATGCTGGAATATTTTGTTTTCAGTAGTTCACTTTCGTAGAATCCTCCTCTAATTGGATTCCCTTGATAGTCTTCAAGAATGTACGTTGTTGGGTTTGTAATTCTTATATTTTTAATTTTGAATATTTCTGTTGTCCAGTTCGGTGTATAGCCTTTCTCAAAAATGTGTTTATATTTACTTATGCGCACATAATCTCCTATCCGAAACTTTGGCTTTCTAAATATTTTCAAGTTGTTGTAGGCAGTATTTAATAATAACTTTTCATTGGCTCGATTCACTTCAGATGGAGCCATATTAATGGTTCGATGCTTTTTATGATTGTATTCGTTGATCAAACTTTGGTACTTGTCAATCCATCGATATGATCCATGATAGCTAAATTCCTTCCACATCATCTGCTTTAACGTTCTATTAAAACGTTCAACAATTGACGCCTTCAAAACACTGTACGAAGAATAATGGTTCATGTTATAGTTTTTCATTAAATTTTGAAATTTTCCATTGAAGAATTCTTTGCCGGCATCGGTTTGTAAATTGCCTGGTTTTCGTTTTAAATCGAGTATGGATCTCATGGCTTTAGTAACATCAATAGCGTTTTTAGATTTTAAGGGTACAATCCAGCCATATTTCGAGAATGTGTCTATTGCAGTTAGAAGAAAGCGGTATCCATCATTATGTGTAGAATAACTACCCATTTCCACTAAATCTGCTTGCCAGAGGTCATCTATTCCCTTGGTTATTACTCGCCTTCGCTTAAAGTTCCTACGAGCTTGTCTGTGAAGCTCCTCTAATAAAACTTCTCTTCATTTTCTGCTAAATTTAAGATTAAATCGCCAACTTTCTTTTCTATTTCAGCTATTGAAGTTCCTTTATTTAGTTCTTCATTTACGATACTTGTAAACCGCTCAAGCCCTTCGCTTATATCATCTACATAATTCTTGTTATTACTGTCGACGTGTTGGTTCTTGTTTCGGAATTTTACATATATTATAGTAACGACTCTAAGTATTCTATCACTTAGTATATGGATTTCGTTTTTAAAATAATCCCTTATCTGAGTAGTACTATTTTCAACAAGTGACCGAAGATTTTGTATGACTTGCTTAATGTCGTTGTCTATTTTTTCCCTTAGTATATCGTTTTCTTCTTTAAATTCAACCTTTATCTGTTTAATACTATCAGCAACAAGTAATTGATGATTTTTGTTAACTTTTTCAATGTCTTTATTTATTTTTTCCTTTACCAATGAGTTCTCTGCTTGAATTTGCATGTGAGTCTGTTTGATTTCTTTGTAAATATTTTGCTTTAGTAAATTGTTTTCTCTTTGAAATTCCACTGTGATTCGATTTATACTATCTACAACAAATGATTTTGTTACTGCATCATTGTCTTCGACTGGAGCATTAATATTCCTTAAGCGTTTCCAATGGAGATCCAAGTTTTTATCATTGTCCAAATTGAATCCCAAGGCTCTTGTAAAATTTCTTTTTAATTTATTGTTTAATGACTTCTCTATGGAATAATGAGCGAACTTGTCGACGCTCATTTTACAATTATATGTATTTATGGAAATTGTGGTTATTTATATGATAATTATACAATTATATTAGCTTCCCTAAGTTCTTCGAGTATTGAAACTATTTCGTTGTTGTGATTGGTGTGTCCTGCAGATTGTGATGATACTAATATCCTTAACCTATCTACCAACTCATTTGGATCATCCCAATATATATAGTTTGGCTTTTGCTTGTTAACACTCATTAAACCGCTTCCCTTAGTTTGATTTTGTGAGGTAGTCAATGGAGTTGTCTCACTGAATAATGGCTTTATGATGTCGGTGTATTTGAGAGCTCTACTTCCCTTTGCTCGTCCAGTGCTGTTAAAATTAAGTTTGTGAGCACTAGTATTTACTAAAATACTTTTGTAAGCTTGTAGATCTTTATCATCATATTTTGATGGTTCTTTGCTGAATAATAATTGTAGCAATCCGGGTGTAAAGTTCCAACTATTATCGGATATTATTATTTTATCATCGCGTAATGAGAAAGGGCTATTACCAATTCGCCATTTACCATTAGATCCCTTGTATGGTCCATATGTGGTATCCAACCGATTCTGTTTTTCAAAGTCGGAATAGAGAATTGATTCAGTAGATTTTGGATCGTCGAGTTCAGAGAATAATTTTGTTTCGCTTGATTTATTCACTATATCTTCTGCATCTTCTATTTGAGAGAAAAAGTCGTCGTCTTCATTGTCATTACTATTGATAAGAGTTTCGTTTGAGAAATCGACTTTTCGTGCTTTAGCTGGAGTACTTGTTTTTACTTTTAGCGGTACCTTATTGTATTTAATGTTATGCTTGTCCTTATTATAATTTGTATTGGAGTGGTTGACTATTTCTTTTAGAGGTTTTGTGATGTGGCTAAATGTCTTTTCTAATTCATTCTCTAAATCTGCTTTTCCTAATTTTATATTCTTAAATTTCTGTTTTAATATACGTCTAGTTTTGATCAGGTCTTTTAATATTTTGTCATCCATTTTAGCAACAACATACAGTATATCAGATCAGCTTTTGAACAGCTCTGAACACCTTTTGATCAGCTTTTGAACAGCTCTGAACAGCTTTTGAACAGCTCTGAACACCTTTTGAACAGCTCTGAACACCTTTTGAACAGCTCTGAATACCTTTTGAACAGCTCTTGAACAGCTTTGAACACCTTTTTAACAGTTTAGTTATATCAATGTTATCAGTTGAAAGCTAAGTAGCATACTAATATGAATATAATGGTAACCATCCATATTATAGGTGAATGTATGTATCAAATCCCTTTCTGTAACGTCCACCATCAATTGGATCGTCTTTGCTTATTACAAGAAATCCATATTTATCTTTCCAACATTCTCCGCATATATTAATAAATTTTTTATAAGCTATATCTGTTCCGACATGATCATTGTATATGTGCTTCATGTTCATCTCATCTTGCTTAAACATAATAATCATGTTGGCATTATCGCGCACCAAATGCTTGGGAATTCTTGTATATGTTTGGCATAAGTAAAAACAATCAATAGATTTGTGTCTGCCCATACAAAAGTATTCTCGAATGTTGTTTTGCTTCTCACAAGCTACGTCATCGAATATCATTATTGAGTTGGTTTTTGCTTCATTCGGCTTGAGCACTTCTTCGTTCTCGGAAAACGTAAAGAATCCCATATTTTGAATTGGTTTTATTAACCGTTTTAGATATTCATATTTAGGTTGATATAATGATTTTGAGTACAAATATATGTTGGCAAACTTTAGGCCATTTGGACTTTCTATTAAACTCAACATGACATTAGTCTTTCCGCAATTCGAGGGTCCCACAATAAGACATCTAATTGAATTCGGCAGAAGGGAACTGTGTCTGAGTTTCGTTGCATTATTAGTAACAAGATCCATATTTTTCACAGTAATATTTTTGTCTTGCTTGACGAACCGCATTTTAGCTTATGATATAAATACGTAATAATCACACCTTTATATTCATTTATATCGAAACAGTTCAATTGCAGAGTTATATAAAATGGTCATCCATTATAAAAATAATTTCAGTCTTAATCAACCAGTAATTGGAAGAGGTCTTTTAAATAAAGCTATAAATTCTCTACCAGTTGAACTTCATTTACCGGGCTATCAATTTTGTGGTCCAGGAACTAAACTAAAAAAACGCTTAGAAAGAGGTGAGAAAGGAATCAATCCACTGGGCGCTGCATGTAGAGAGCACGACATTGCTTATAGTAATACACAGAACTTGGATGAGCGTCACGAAGCAGATAAGATATTAGCTGAAAAGGCGTTGCAAAGAGCAAAATCAAACGATAGTAAATACAGTGAGCGAATAAACGCATGGTTAGTAGCCAAAACAATGAAAGCTAAAGTCAAATTCGGTATGGGAAACAAGCTAAATAAGAACCTGCAGAAAATAAAGAAAAAGGTGAAAAAATGCTGTGTAAAGAAAATTTTTACAAAAACTGTTAAAAATGCATTGAAAATTATCAAGCAACGAAAACCAGAAGATATCACCAATGCTATTAAAATGGCAGAAGGTGCAATCAAAAAGTCTTTTGGACGTAAAAAATCCCTGATAGATATTCCACGTGTTATACCTATTCCCAAAGTAGGAGGTTTTCTACCACTAGTACCCATTTTAACAGCTCTTGGAGCCGTTGGTGGTTTGGCATCTGGTGGTGCTGCAATCGCGAAAGCAATTAATGAAGCCAACTCTGCAAGAAAACAATTAAAAGAAGCAAATCGACATAATCAAACTATGGAAGCAATTGCTATTGGTAAAGGCTTGTATCTTAAACCCTACAAAAAAGGATTGGGATTATATTATAGCCCTCAACCAAAAAACTTTTGAAGAAGCTACCCAACAGAGCCCTCACAAATATCGACCTAATGAAATATACAACGAATCTACCACACTTTAGAGGTATTTTTATGCGAGATAGCTTACCAAGGCATCCTCATCAAGAAGAATGTGGGATCGTTAATCTTGATAGATCGGAGGGACCTGGTACTCATTGGGTAGCATATTATAAAAACAAGAATCAAAAGGAATATTTTGATAGTTTTGGAAACTTGCAACCACCGTATGAAGTAATCCAATACTTGGGTGATGGAATACGTTACAACTACACTCAGCATCAAGATTATAATTCATTTAACTGCGGTCATTTATGTCTAAAATTTCTTTATAATTTAACTTTTTTTAGGAGAAATAACGAATAAAGTTTATTAAAATGAAATCAAATTGTGTTTTATTTATTATTTTATTTTATTTATATTTTATTTGTATTTATTATAAGGTATATTTGATGATGAAGAGCTATTCCACTCCTTGTTTGATTTAAATGGATTTTTCAACTCTGCATACTGCATCTTCTTTGTCCAAGATTCTTTCATTGTGAAACTCTCTCTCTCTCTCTGTGCTCTCTAAATTCTAACTACAAACTAAACTAAAAATTTAAATATCTTGTCATAAATACTATTTTCTTTGATTGCATATATTCAGTTTTAGTTCATCTTTCGATCGGTGCAGTTAATAGCTCTTCAATTTTATAGTGCTACCTATCAAGAAATTACGAAACAACAAATTTGAAAATGAATCTGAAACGTCAAGGATCATCAACTTTTTCCGTCGCTGCTATGGACGATTTCAATCGAAACAACAGTGTGCAAAAAACCACATTAGCAGTTAAGGATATGGAGCCAAACAAATCGTATTCAATTAAAAATGTTTGGAAAACGAAAACTAAGTATGGAGCCCGAGTTTTGATGGAGTTGGAAGAGAATGTCATTTTTCTACCACAAAGATTTAACAACATCAGCGATGAGACAATAGAAGAATTCTCAAACGAAGCTTACTATTTGTGTAAAGTAATGAAGGAAGATACCGACGACTTTCGCTTGGAGGTTCTGGTTGACTTATTTTAACACAAGCAATGTATTATCAAATGTGAAAACTTTGTATTCTAAAATGTTGGATGAATAAATAAAATAAACACTTAATTTATAATTTAAAAAATAGATTTCTTTTTTATTTTTTCAATTTAGAATATAATAGCATTAATTTATTGATTCGTAAGATTTTATTCACCAACATATAGCACGCACACGTATCTGGTCCATCCAAACATATATCCGAAGACCAACAGCAAGATTTATAGTGTTTTCCATGATTGGTTTCCTTTATTACTTGATGTTTATAGTGGCTTAATTTTGCGTAGCAGTCCAGCATTTCATCCAAATGCTCATCAAGCAAAATTTCTTTATGGGTTCTTAAAAACTCGTCAACACGTTTTAATAATTCCGACACGTTCGTTCTTGTAACGTTCTCCATCCCTATTAATAAACAAGTTCGTTCATGTTTATACATGTTCTAACTGACTAATTGCGTTTGTTTACATTATGGTTCTAATTTAAGTTTTTTTTTTTTTTATTCTGAGAAATATTTGTAACAATAACATAAGCAAAACTCATACAGAAAACTGCTTCAAAAGTGTATCGGTAGATTAGCTAACCATTAAATTACATAACCCATATTAGTAATAACCTATGAGGCTACAAACCAAAGTTCACTTGAAATGTTCATTTAGTACCTATATAACAAGAAATAAAATAAAAACTAGATTAAATAAAAGAAAAACAAGTATAGCATACCCAAGCATATTCCTAACGCAAAAGCATAAACACCTTCGCCAAAATATTACTTCATGTGTATAAAAAGAAATCCATATATTTGATGTATTAACTCTTCTCGCACGGACATCAAATGCTTATTCTAACAGAAGCTATACAATGAAGAAAAAGAATAAGTGGAACATCCTAGGTTTACCTACTCAATCCTCTCGTCTACACTTCAATATCATTAACAAGCGTTTCTATTCCTAAAAATAAAACAAGACAGCAAGAATCAATCGTATACAAAAACAACATAAGCCAAACTCCTACAAGAACAAGAACAAAATTCGTGTAAAAACAAAAATTTCTAAAAATACGTCTGCCAGCTGAACAACAAAAGAACCACATAGCAATGAAATCAGAGCAATAAAAAAGAAATAAAAGTTCCAACAACAAAGAGTACACCCCAAACGCAAACAAAAACAACGATACTCAAGTACCACAAACGATACACAAGCGGGCAGAGATCAAGGCAGAGGAACACATCACAATCGCAACAGTCAGCACGCCGAGCTATATATGTCGGTCTGTCCGTCTGTCTGTCAGTTTTGACACCCACATTTCCTCCCTCCCTCCCCTTCCTACCTCCCTCGCCTTCCTTCCTCCCTCCCTCCCTCCCCTTCCTCCATCCATCACGTCAAAATATCGCCCTCTCGCTCACTCTCACATATCCATAGCACCTCACGGGCAGCGCAGTCGCGCTCCACACGCTCCACACGCAGCGCAGTCGCTACCTTGCGCCAGAACCGGCCTATTACCACTACTAAAGGTCACTATATCAGCTACCTATTCCTGAAAAGTCTAGCCGTGCACATGCAAGGATGTGGCGTCAGTGGCCAACGTTTGGTTACCCAGTGCACCTTCTCATACACTTCGACAAACACTTTGTTCAACAAAAAACATAACTTGGACAAACGTTGTATACAGTTCGAAAGGTCACTATATCAGCTACCTATTCCTGAAAAGTCTAGTCGTGCACAGGCAAGGATGTGGCGTCAGTGGCCAACGTTTGGTTACCCAGTGCACCTTCTCATACACTTCGACAAACACTTTGTTCAACAAAAAACATAACTTGGACAAACGTTGTATACAGTTCGAAAGGTCACTATATCAGCTACCTATTCCTGAAAAGTCTAGCCGTGCACATGCAAGGATGTGGCGTCAGTGGCCAACGTTTGGTTACCCAGTGCACCTTCTCATACACTTCGACAAACACTTTGTTCAACAAAAAACATAACATAGACAAACGTTGTATACAGTTCGAAAGGTCACTATATCAGCTACCTATTCCTGAAAAGTCTAGCCGTGCACAGGCAAGGTTACGGTATACGGTTACGGTATACGGTTACGCGCGTATAGAGTCGCGTGGTTTAGTTTGTAAAATAGTGTTAATTAAAAATAGTGATAATAAGGACAAAAGGTGTCCACAAGAGATATCCCAGAGTAAAATAAGAGTAATTATAAAAGTAGTGAAAAAGGAAATAATAATAAAAGTAGTGAAAAAGGAAATAATAATAAAAGCTAACCGAAATCAATCAACAAGGAGTTTTATTAATTGTCCAGAGGACAATTGAAAGACTAGAAGGAAGACCACACTCGAAAGTTAGTTACAACATATTGGCGCAGCCGGATTTTCGAGCCGAAGATCGCTCGAATAAAGGAAAAAGTAAGTAACAATAAAATACGGAAATTAAAAATAAGAATAGCAGCTTAGATTACTTAAAAGAGAAGTGAAAATACGAAAGTGAAAAAATAAATAAGTGAAATACGAAAATTTAAAACAAGAATAGCAGCATAGAATCGTTAAAAGATAAGTGATATAACAAAGATTAGTAGCTTAGGAAAAAGCAGGAAGTGGAAAGGAAAAGTTATAAGTTATAAGCTAGTTAAAATTAAAAGTTAAGAGCAAGTAATCGTATATGCGAAAAACAAGTTTAAGAGAAAAAAAAAAGGAAAATTGGCAAAAAGTGAAATAATAAGTTCAGGAAAAATTAAAACAGTGAAAGTAAAAAATTGAAAAATAAAAGTAGAATCAAATAATAGGAATAAGTGAAAAGGATAGTAATAGAATTAAAAGAATTTAATTCTATTATTATATCAAATATATTATTTTATATATATTATATAAAACATAAAATAACTTTCAGGTCCCAAAATCATCGGTTACATCAAAAGGATGCTAGCTTAATTGCACGGCAAACTTATCTGTCCAATAGCATTAGCTGGACAAAATCTTTGCTGAGGTCGACCCATTTCACTCGGGAAGTCATTCTTATATTTTTATAATTATAGGATAAAGTATTAGAGAAAATAGGATTTTTTTTTATATATATATTTCGAATATAGTATATATATAATAGTATATATATTTCGAATAAATGTAATAACAATGTTGTACATGAACTAACAATTTAATTGAAATTACAACAAGTGATTTAGCATGTTAGAAAGTCAACAAAAGTCCAATAAGTGAAAAGCAGATGTGCAGGAAACGTATAATATTTAATTCAAGAAGAATGTTTGGAATCCAAATTCAAAAATTACAAATTTACAGACTTAGTTACTGTGATTAACAAATTGGCGAAAATCAGAGTGACTTTATTAACTTAAATAAATTTTATTTAACGTGGTAAAGTTCGGATGATAAAAGCAAATTGTTAAAAACAGTTTTCGTTGTATCATTTTCGGGTATGTGTCTTAGACCTTTGTCTTCAAATTACACTGTTTAACATGTAATTTGATTTCAAAGACGCACATTTTAAGTTGATTAATAAATAATTAATTTTATCAGTTATTCTAGTTCAAGTCACACATTTTTTTTGTAACTAATACGTCATACGTTCGCAAACGTATGAGATTTCAAAAAGAAAAAAAGGGGTAATAATCGGGATTACAATAAATTAAAACATTAAAAAGGAGTTATTTTGGTTATTTTAAAAACCAAAATTAAAAGTTAAACATTTAAAATATTGCGCTTAGAGACTTCATATCGGTTGGAGAATCAAAGCAAAGTTAGATTCGTTGTTTCAAATAAAAAGCAATTATAATTGCTTGCTGATGAAAACAATTAAGGATGCCAAGCAATTAACAAAAAAAAAATAACTCGAACGGGCTCACTAGGTTAATCGTACGAATTCGAAATCGCAAACGTTGCAGTTTTGTTGGCCGCTGAAAAATAGAGACAGGTCGTTCGTTCCATTCTGTGAGGTCTTAAATTACCTTAGCGCAGTCACGAAAATTTTGACGCTTCGTCTCTGCTTGAAAGAAAGCAGAATAGCGCAGTCACGAAAATTTTTACGCTTCGTCTCTGCTTGAAAGAAAGCAGAATAGCGCAGTCACGAAAATTTTGACGCTTTGGCTCTGCTTCAAACAAAGCAGCAGCGGACGTTAACGTACAGACGAATAAACAGATGTACAGCGAATGTTTACTGCACGCTCGGTAAACGAGGCGAACATGAAATCTAAACAGGTTAAGGAAGTTGAAACTTCATACTAAGAATTTTAATGGTTTCTCATTCCAAAGTACTACGAGTAATATTAAGAATTAAACGTTTAATGAAACGATTAAACGATAATTGGTGGCGCTAAGTAATCGCTTTAATAGAAATTTAAGTACGGAAAATTGGGAAAGATTTACAGATACAAGACATATGTACATATTAATAAAATAAAAACCATTAAACTATATGTCGTTCGTTTAATTAATGGCCGAGTCATTACAGGAGCAAGGTTACTTAGAATTAGATAGGACTCATAAAGAACTGAAACGCCAGTTGGGGGAGTTTATATCTAAATATTGGGCAATGTTAAAAGGGACTGTAGGCAACAAAGAGAACTTAGAGTTGATAAAGTCTAGAGTAGGGGAGCTAGGAGACCTTACAAGTGTAGAAAGAGCAGACGCAGTAGTAGAGGAATTGCTTACATTCCTAAACCAGGTAATACAGAATAAGACAGAAGATTCCAAGACATGGGAATCAGAATTTAATGCACTGAAGAATAGGTATGATAATTACTTAGTAGATAAAGTATTTCAGGAGGATATACTAAGGAACGTAGAGGGCGAGAACATAAAACTAAGGGAACTATTAGAGAAAAAGGGAATAACTGAGGAAACGTTGAATAGAACGTTAGAACAGGGATTTTCACAGAAATCTAGAGAAGACTGTAGTTCTTTAGAAGAAGCGCACAAAAGAATACAAGAATTGAAAGAGGAAAACAGACGGCTACAGCAAGAAATAGAATTAGCTAACGATCAGACGCTTTATCATAAGGAAGCTACTCCGTCCGCAGTTATTGCGGAAGATTACAACGGAAGGTCATTTAAACAAATTAGGACGACAGATAACATACATAAAATGGGTATAGGTGAGATAGCCAAGATTACGAATAGGCTGGTACCGCTCTTTTCGGGCACACAGTCACCAGACTTACGCGGCGAAGTCTACAAATTTATACAAGGGTGCGAATTAGCCACAAGGGAAGTAGGTACAAACAATAGTCAGGACTACATAGACTGCATTAAGCAGAGGTTGCATGGGGATGCCTATGACTTGGTGAGGTCAGAACGCTTCAATAGCCTCGAGGAATTCTACCTCACAATAAAAAGGGCGTATTTACCTAAAATCACCTTAGATACAGTCATACAGAGTATCCAAAATTGTAGCCAACTGCTTAATGAAGATATAAGACAGTTTGCAAGACGCCTAAACGCGCTAAGAACACAGGCTATAGAGATAATTCGAACGGATTACAACGGAGATGGAGATAGGGCACTATTAAGTATGCTGGAAGGGGTCGTAGAAAAATCATTTAAAACAGGAATAAGGGACGCCGCATTGAGAATTTATATGCTCAATGTGACGAAGAAAACCAATGAACAAATGGTAGAATTGGCCGTAAAGGCACTCGAAACCATACACAGTAGCTCCCTCCAAACAGACCATTTAAACATTAACATGAATTCACCTTTTCGTGCCTCAATGAACAAACAGCAAGAGCAAACTCAACAGGGAAGACAGGGCAGAGCTACAGGAGAACGAATTGTTCGGCAACCAACCAGGTCACAAAACCCTCCACAAGGAGCGACCGAGAGAATAATATGCTCTTTTTGCAACAAGCGAGGACATACTAGAGATGATTGCTTAACTCGGAAGAACACACCATATTGCCACAAGTGTTCAAAATATGGACACGAGCCAAACTGGAGGTGTGACCAAAAAGGAGGCCAGAATAATGTGGCAAGGAACACATATCAAGGGACTAATTTTCGAAATCAAGGAAGGCAGCAAGGGAATCCAATCCAGCCAAATAGACAATCAAACCAAATACAACAGAACTGGCAACCAAGCCAGGTAAAACAAAACTGGCAGCCAAACCAAACCCAACAAAATTGGAATCAAAACCAATGGTGCCAATTTCAACAGAACGGGAATCAAGGAAGGTCAATAAATAAGTTAGCAAGTAACAATAAAAATAGAAATGTAGAAACAGGGGTATCTAACTGCACACAAACCCAGCTAAATGACGTGTTCATCGAAATACCTTGCGTAGAGGCCATAAATGGAAAACTTATTTTACTGGTGGATACGGGAGCAGATACAAGCCTGATAAAGAAAAGTGCAATAAGGGATAGCATAATAATAAACAAGTCAAATAGGAAAGACTTGAGCGGAGCATTTGGAGGTTGTGTAACCACAGAAGGATCAACTACTATATGTCATAATGAGGTACAGTCCTTACGTTTAACGCTACACGTTGTGTCGCTTAAACAAGGAGTACCGGCAGACGGCATATTAGGAAGAGATAATTTGTGGAACAACTCCATTATAAATGCGATGGAAAAGATTTTAACACTCTTCAATGAGAAGAAAGAGCTTATTTTGGAATTACCAATAAAAACTATCGAACAGATAGTTCGATAGTTAGATAGATAGTTCTTTACAGAAAGTAAAGAATACCACATACCAGTTAACGCAAGAACGATTACGATAGTACCATTAAAACTACGTACAAAATTTAAGAATGTTTTAATTCAGAAAGAAGAAATAGATCCAGGAATCTATATACCAGACACATTAGTAAATGTGAAAAATAATACGGTTTATGCTCCGATATTAAATACAACAGAGTATGACTACGAGATAAACAGCGAATTTAAACCAAAATTCACAAATTCCGACGAGTACACAATACAAGGTACTACGTCAATTAATAGTATAGGCAGAATAGATGCCAACAGAAGAATAAATGAATTGCTCAAGGAAATTGAGCTAGATAAACATTTAAATATAGAGGAAAAGAATTCCATAGAAGAAGTAATAAAGTCATTTCATGATGTCTTCTTATTAGAAGGAGACGAACTTTCTTTTACAAGCGTATTAAAACACGAAATTCCAACAGGCGCAGATCAGCCGCCCATAAACAGAAAACAATACAGATTACCTCAAATACATAGGGAGGAAATTAATAAGCAAGTAAACAAACTTTTAGATGATGGCATAATCACGCATTGCACATCACCATGGAACTCGCCGTTACTTTTAGTGCCCAAGAAGAGTGGCAAGGACGGGGACAAGAAATGGAGACTTGTGATAGATTACAGGAAGCTCAATGAAGCAACGATTAAACAAGTTTTTCCCATTCCGCGGATTGACGAAATCTTAGAGCAATTAGGCCACAGCAGATATTTTACAACGCTAGATTAGGCCAGTGGATATCACCAAGTTTTAATCGATGACAGGGACAAGGAGAAGACAGCATTCAGTACAGGACTAGGACATTTCGAATTCAATCGGATGCCATTTGGGCTAACAGGTGCCCCAGCCACATTCCAAAGGATAATGAATCATATCCTAACAGGTCTACAAGGAATAGACTGTTTTGTTTATTTAGATGACATTGTTATCTATGGTAGGAATCTCGAACAACACGAAGAGAGCTTATGTTCAGTACTACAGAAGTTACGTGAACATAATTTAAAACTAAATACAGAGAAATGCAAATTTTTGAGAAAGGAAATAGTTTATTTAGGACACAAATGCTCGGAAAATGGTGCTTTACCAGACCCCTACAAGGTAGAATGTGTAAAGAACATCGGAGTACCGAGAAACAGAAAAGAAGTACAAGCATTTCTTGGACTAATAAATTATTATAGGAAATTTATTGAAAACACAGCTAAGATAGCGCTACCTATCAACAAATTACTACGGAAGGACGCAAGATTTATCTGGACAGAAAACTGCCAGCAAGCATTCGAACAGCTAAAAAAAGCAGTCATGTCACCACCAGTTTTGGCATATCCAGATTTCACAAAAGAATTTCTTTTAACTACGGACGCAAGTAATGAAGCGTTAGGCGCGGTTCTTTCTCAAGGAGAAGTAGGCGTAGATAGACCAATAGCTTTCGCTAGCCGAACGCTGAGCGACACTGAAAAGAGATATTCAACAATAGAAAAGGAATTCTTAGAGATAGTTTGGGCAATTTTAGGGCATACCTCCTAGGCAGACATTTCAGAATCTTTACTGGGATTTTAATTACAGATAACGGAACTAATTTCATTTCGAAATTGTTCTCAGATACTTGTAAATTGTTAGGAATTAAGAAGTTACATATAACACCATATCATCCGCAAGCTAATGGCTCATTAGAGAGAAGCCACAGACCTTTAGCGGAATATTTGCGTAGTTTTGCTAAAGAAGATGGGTCGAATTGGGATCAATGGTTAACTGCAGCAATGCACGTTCACAACCACACACCCCACATTACGACCAAGCAAACTCCGTTTCGTACCTTATTCGGATTCGACATAGAAATGCCGACTAATTTAAAAAGGAAGTGTAGTCCGGTTTATAATGCGGAAGATCCAAATAAAGTATTAAAGTTTCAAATACAGAGAGCTCACGAAATAGTGAGAAAGAATCAGGATTTAGCGAAACAGGTAGCTAAAAAACAGTACGGTAACAAACTAAATTTAGTAGAATTTAAGGTAGGAGATAGCGTACTAATTAAAAATCAAACTAAGAAAAATAAGTTTTCTCCAATATGGATAGGGCCATATAAAGTAGTAGGAATAAAAAGTTCAATTACGACAGTGTTAAGGGAAAGGAAAAGCCATTCCACAATAACTTACTTAAGTTATATAGTAGCAATTAAATAGGAAAATAATATCAACTAGATAATTACATAGGAATCAGAACAACTTAAACTAAGAACATAGGTTAATAGGTTAGGGAATTAAATTGAGTAGTCATAAAGTAAAATTAAATTAATCATAATAGGCACCTTATTAGGATTAGGAGTAAATTTATTTACAATAGGATAGACTAAATAGGTATGATGGGGATAAACTATGAATAAGATAGAACAAGTAGGACACATTGAATCGTAAACTAATGGATATTTTCCCCCAAAATAGAATAAATACCTCAAAAATTTCGCACAAGGAGCAAACAAAATGAGAGGACTCATGATATTGCTAATCGTGAACTGGGTCACTGCAGCACCAGTAGTCTTTGAGGATATACCTCCAACCCCAATATTCTTCGAATCGCTAGGAGAGGCGTTATTCTACAACAGCGACTGGACACTATTCACACGTTTCGAGCCATTCGACTACGCGTCATTGGTGGACCATTTAGAAGAGCATGCAGCGGAACTCAAAGGAACATGCAATAGAATAAATAAGGACCTATTACTGGCTAACTTCAAAAACATATGCAAAGCCGTAGATGGTACAATGAAAATAGTGCTGACAAGGTTAAAGAAAAACGAGCGAATGATAAACGCCGCGATTTATAGGAAAAGAACCAAACGGGCGCTGAATTTCGTAGGGGAGGCATTAAACTGGGCATTTGGCGTAATGGACCAGAAAGACGCGAACAAGATTTACCAACAATTACAAGAGCTGGACGTAGAGCAACACACCCACTACAATCTAATGGAAAAGCAGGTAACTGTAATGGAAGCGAGCTACAAGTCACTGGCTAAACCGATAACAGCTGCAGTCGAGCGGATAAATGCACTACAGCAAGAACTAAATAGCACCGTGGAACAACAAAATAGGGTTAACGACATGGCACGAAAGGAGCTGGGAAACATCGAGTTAGGATTAAGAATGGTGCAGGTGCAATCAGCGGTAGAGGCGAGCCTCATCGAGATACAGGGGCAACAGCTTATAGAATTGGCAATAATAGACGACCTTTACAGCGGGAAGCTGCATCCAGCTGTTTTAAGCGACGAAAAACTAAAAGAGGCAGCAGCATCACTAGACTTGACGACCAAAGCAGTATGGATACTAGAAAACAATCTGGACATCCACCAACTAGCCACGGTTAAAGCGTTTCGAGGCGCACAGGGCCTCATAGTAGCCGTAAAAATTCCGTTACCCGAAGACGAGCGATTCAACGTACTGAAGGCGTACCCGATTCCCATTTTTCTAAATGACAAATGGGATATAACAACACAGGTGACCTATGATTACTTAGCTGAGTCAAAAACACAGTGGAAATTTATTGGGATATCGGAGAGTAATCTCAAGGAATGCCACTCCATACAGAACACGGAAAAGAAAATAGACCAAGAACTAGTGAGAGTATGCAAGACGCAAGGAAAATCTCTAACAGGGAACAGCGACGTATGTGAGATAACGTTACTACATCATAACAACTTGAACAAGGAGGTCTGCAAGCAACTGGCCATACCAGCGAGTGAAGGATTCATAGCCAAATTAAACGCCCCAAACGCTTGGCTATACAGTCTCCGAAGAAAGCAAACATTCGATATTAAATGTAAAAATAGCACCACCGCGGTCGCGGTATCCGGGTTCGGCCGTATCGAAATAAAGGAAAAGTGTGAAGTCCAGGGGATTGATATAATTTTAAATTACGAGGACAATGCTAAGTCAACGATAGACAGCGTGCACAAAACCCAAAACCACACGATACTGATTAACGCGCTCCGGGCCAACTGGTCGAACACGATTAAAACAGATCTATCGGAATACAAACTACGTCCAATAAGATTAACAGAGAGTATAGAGGTAAAAGACGTAATATCAGCAGGAGGCAAGATGATCGAAGAGCTGAAGAGGGAGATCAAACAAGAGCAGAATATAACCAAATTAAGTAACAAACAAACAGTGTTTGAAACTACGGGTGTCATTGGAACAGGAACATTCCTGACTTTGATAGGGGCGGCGGTAATACTACGTTGGTATAGAAGCAAGAAGAACCACGTAAGAAATAACCGCAGTATACCAGAGCAAAGATTTGCAACGCCAATACAGTCAATATCACTGCCAATACAACAATTAAGCATACCGCCGTTTGATCCCCCAAAACCACCAAAACAAGTAGCTAAACACATAAAGCATGTAAGCATTTATGAGCAACCAATCGAAGCGCATATCTTCCGGGCACACATATGAAGAGCAGAAAACGGACCAGCATCATAAGAAGTTAAAGACCCAACAACCAATGACAAGTATTACAACACAATACGAAAAACAAAAAAAAAAAAAAGGGGGAGGGGGGAGGAATAGAGATCAGTAAAAATTTCTTTGCTTAAATAAATAAATAGCTTGTAGTATGAATTAAAATTTTTTTTTTTTTGGGGAATTTATTGTGGAAGCGTAGGAACATAATGAAGGAAAATTATAATAGGTAAACATTCAAGTCAAGTGAATGAAACATTCAATTCAATACGATTTAAGCATAATACCCTTAAGCATAAAACCCTTAGCATAATACAACAAATTGGGTAATGATGTTGATCATCAACATGTCATCGACAATGATCACAACATTTTGATCATCGCCATCAGCCAATCATCATCTCAAAGTCGAGGTTATGTCAAAATTTTTTGTTTTGATTGATTGCGCGAGTGTTTCGCCGAAAAACTCGCAAATAAAATTTTTCCGTTTTCCGAAGACATCACACCATTTCCAACAACCAATTCCGATATGTAAAAATACACGATAAAAATTTTTGTTTTTGTTTGGTTTATTACTTTTGGATATTCAAAACTCCTTCAAGAAGAATCGAACTAGAATTCGTTACTGACATTTCATGTAGTAATTGCTTAAATGTATTTGGTTCTTATTATTATTATTATTTATTATTTATTATTACTTCAATTTTTACAAATTACAACTTTGCTTACATTATTACTTATTACTTATTATTATTAATTATTATATTATTCCATTTTCATTTCAAAAAATATACAATATTGCAATACCTTTTTACATTAAATTAAGAACTTCATTTTAAAATTACTACAAAACCCACAAAGCTTTCCGAAGAAGCTTGACTGTGGGTAAGATAACATATATAGGTTTCGTGTATCATTTTTCAACATAGTCTTTTTCAATTTGTGGCTTACATCACTTCAGGATTTCGGCTTTCGTGGTGGAAAAGTGGCTTAAATAAAATATAAGAATGTATGCATATACACATACATACATATATGCGTGTTTATTTACGTGTTATAACTTCTGCAGCATGTGATTCTTTAATTGTTTCGAACGATTTGGTTGGATTTTGGTATTTTAAATCTTCCTTCTTCTCGCCTTCTTGTGCCATGTTTATGATCAATGGCGATTCTGAAACTACTCTCGTCGTAAAATTCATTTAACACACCTGTCTCAAATAAGGTTCTGATATTCAAAATATGTAACTCTTTGTTTAGTAGACTATTCTCGCAATTCATATTTCTTTTTTTTGATAATATTTTTAGTATGTAGTATTGGCTTTGTTGTAGGTTTCTGTAACTGTTCGCTGTACCCCATGCAGGTATTCCATGCCGCAAGTATGACTCCGTAAGAGCAAAGTATGCTTTTCGCAGGACTGTGTGGTTTGCACTATAGCCTAGGTGTTTCAGCATGTATGATGTTTTTCGTAGCTTTTTCTGTAATTCATTTATATCTATATTCCATTTAAGGTGGTCATCTACAAAAACTCCCAAGTATTTGTAGCTATCAACTATTTCAATACGCAAGTCGCATGTACAATTTATATTCTCCGTCATTCGGTTTTTGTGTAGGCATTTGTTACTGTGACACTTTAATGCGATTGGCATTCGAGGAATATGTGGCGCTCTTATATGGAGTACTTTTGTTTTTGACGCATTTATTATCAGCCCGTTGTCGTGCGCCCATTTGGTTGCAGTATCTATTTTTCTTTGCATTATTTGTATGGCTGCGCTTAAATTCCTATGTGATACAACAATTGCTGTATCATCAGCATATGCGTACACATCACAGTTTCTTAAGCACTTTAACATGCTATTGGCATATATTATGTATAGTATTGGGCCTAATTTGGATCCTTGTGGCACCCCGTGTGTCTGAGTTGTTTCAACGCTGCTTTTCTTTCCGATTTTTACGTAACATTTCCGCAGTGATAAATAACTTCTAAACCATCCCAAGCATTCTCCGCGTACCCCCATATTTTCCAGCGATTCTAAGAGCTTTTCATGTGATAGAGTGTCAAATGCTTTACTGAAGTCTACAAATAAAGCAAGACAGTGATGGTTTTTACTGAGTTGCTCATTCAAATTGCTTGTGAATCTACCTAGCAATTGATTTATATTCTTTTTTTCTGGAATCCATACTGGTTGTGGTGTATAATGTTAAATTTTTCGATAAATTCTCGTAATCTCTTTTGTTTCTTCTAATAATTTCTCTATTACAGGCAGTATAGCTATGGGACGATAGTTTTTGAAATCTGATTTCTTCCCAGTCTTATAAATCGGGCGTATCACAGATATTTTTAATGTTTCAGGTACTCTTGAATTTCTTATGCTAAGGTTTACAAGTTTAGTTATCACAGGAGTTATCACAGTCGCGTTGTTTTTTAAATCTTTTGGTCTTATTCCATCGGAGCCTGGACCTTTTTTCTCATTTATGTTTTTTATCGCGGAAAGTATTTCATTTTCATCAACTTCTGAAATATATACAGAATTCACAATACTATTTTTCTTTTCGTTGAGAGTGGTGATATCACAGTTGTGTGTTGCTTGGTCTACACCTTGTTTGAAAGAGGTCGCGAATTTATCACAGACGTCGCTAATATCAGAAGTTTCGAAGTTTCTTACAATAATCTCATCTAGGTCTGCTGATTTTTTACCAATTATATCGTTTATAGTTTTCCAGGTTTTTTTTATATCATATTTATAAAGTGCGTGAAGTTAAATACGGCGCGAACTTTAACAGAGTTCTGTTCTCTGTAAAGATCGCGACGTCGCGAACTTTAACAGAGCACTGTTAACTGCGCTGTTATTGACTTCCTAGCTGCGAGCTTACCAGATGAGTATGCCGAGATGAGATCTAAGCCGTATGAAAAGTCACAGTCAGAAATATTTATGAATCAAAAATCAAAAGGAAACCCAATTAACATTTTTTTAAAAATAAATTTTGAAATTGACCTTATATTATATATATATATGTATATATACATTGGCTAGTCAAGGTGGCTGGTCAAACACGCCACTCTTCGTAAACCAGGCTTAGTGCGTTGATGAAACCTACAGTGCCTAAAAGCCAATGAATATAGCCACTAACTGTAGAAAAATGGTTGAGACGGTTATAGCCGAAATTTTGTAAATCGCGTTTGAAGTTGGCCATATTTAACATACATGACGGCCGGTCAAGGAGGTGTATAAAAGACGCCACTGTTCGTAAACCAGGCTTAGTGCGTTGATGAAACCTATAATGCCTAAAAGCCAATGAATATAGCCACTAACTGTAGAAAAATGGTTGAGACGGTTATAGCCGAAATTTTGTAAATCGTGTTTGAAGTTGGCCATATATCACATACACGACGGCCGGTCAAGGAGGTGTATAAAAGACGCCACTGTTCGTAAACCAGGCTTAGTGCGTTGATGAAACCTATAATGCCTAAAAGCCAATGAATATAGCCACTAACTGTAGAAAAATGGTTGAGACGGTTATAGCCGAAATTTTGTAAATCGCGTTTGAAGTTGGCCATATTTAACATACATGACGGCCGGTCAAGGAGGTGTATAAAAGACGCCACTGTTCGTAAACCAGGCTTAGTGCGTTGATGAAACCTACAGTGCCTAAAAGCCAATGACCACAGCCACTATCTGTGAAAAAATGGTTGGGACGGTTATAGCCAAAATTTTGTAAATCGCGTTTGAAGTTGGCCATATTTAACATACACGACGGCCGGTCAAGGAGGTGTATAAAAGACGCCACTGTTCGTAAACCAGGCTTAGTGCGTTGATGAAACCTACAGTGCCTAAAAGCCAATGACTACAGCCACTATCTGTGAAAAAATGGTTGAGACGGTTATAGCCAAAATTTTGTAAATCGCGTTTGAAGTTGGCCATATTTAACATACACGATGGCCGGTCCAGGTGTATAAAAGACGCCACTGTTCGTAAACCAGGCTTAGTGCGTTGATGAAACCTACAGTGCCTAAAAGCCAATGAATACAGCCACTAACTGTAGAAAAATGGTTGAGACGGTTATAGCCAAAATTTTGTAAATCGCGTTTGAAGTTGGCCATATTTAACATACACGATGGCCGGTCCAGGAGGTGTATAAAAGACGCCACTGTTCGTAAACCAGGCTTAGTGCGTTGATGAAACCTATAATGCCTAAAAGCCAAAGTTAGTGGCTATATTCATTGGCTTTCAGGCACTGTAGGTTTCATCAACGCACTAAGCCTGGTTTATGAGCAGTGGCGTCTTTTATACACCTCCTTGACCGGCCGTCGTGTATGTTAAATATGGCCAACTTCAAACGCGATTTACAAAATTTTGGCAATAACCGTCTCAACCATATTTTCACAGATAGTGGCTATATTCATTGGCTTTCAGGCACTGTAGGTTTCATCAACGCTCTAAGCCTGGTTTATGAGCAGTGGCGTCTTTTATACACCTCCTTGACCGGCCGTCATGTATGTTAAATATGGCCAACTTCAAACGCGATTTACAAAATTTCGGCTATAACCGTCTCAACCATTTTTCTACAGTTAGTGGCTATATTCATTGGCTTTCAGGCATTATAGGTTTCATCAACGCACTAAGCCTGGTTTACGAACAGTGGCGTCTTTTATACACCTCCTTGACCGGCCGTCATGTATGTTAAATATGGCCAACTTCAAACGCGATTTACAAAATTTTGGCTATAACCGTCTCAACCATTTTTCTACAGTTAGTGGATATATTCATTGGCTTTCAGGCACTGTAGGTTTCATCAACGCACTAAGCCTGCTTTACGAACAGTGGCGTCTTTTATACACCTCCTTGACCGGCCGTCGTGTATGTTAAATATGGCCAACTTCAAACGCGATTTACAAAATTTCGGCTATAACCGTCTCAACCATTTTTTCACAGATAGTGGCTGTAGTCATTGGCTTTTAGGCACTGTAGGTTTCATCAACGCACTAAGCCTGGTTTATGAGCAGTGGCGTCTTTTATACACCTCCTTGACCGGCCGTCGTGTATGTTAAATATGGCCAACTTCAAACGCGATTTACAAAATTTCGGCTATAACCGTCTCAACCATTTTTTCACAGATAATGGCTGTAGTCATTGGCTTTTAGGCACAGTAGGTTTCATCAACGCACTAAGCCTGGTTTATGAGCAGTGGCGTCTTTTATACACCTCCTTGACCGGCCGTCGTGTATGTTAAATATGGCCAACTTCAAACGCGATTTACAAAATTTCGGCTATAACCGTCTCAACCATTTTTCTACAGTTAGTGGCTATATTCATTGGCTTTTAGGCATTATAGGTTTCATCAACGCACTAAGCCTGGTTTACGAACAGTGGCGTCTTTTATACACCTCCTTGACCGGCCGTCGTGTATGTTAAATATGGCCAACTTCAAACGCGATTTACAAAATTTCGGCTATAACCGTCTCAACCATTTTTTCACAGATAGTGGCTGTAGTCATTGGCTTTTAGGCACTGTAGGTTTCATCAACGCACTAAGCCTGGTTTATGAGCAGTGGCGTCTTTTATACACCTCCTTGACCGGCCGTCGTGTATGTTAAATATGGCCAACTTCAAACGCGATTTACAAAATTTCGGCTATAACCGTCTCAACCATTTTTTCACAGATAGTGGCTGTAGTCATTGGCTTTTAGGCACAGTAGCCAAGAACTAAATAGCACCGTGGAACAACAAAATAGGGTTAACGACATGGCACGAAAGGAGCTGGGAAACATCGAGTTAGGATTAAGAATGGTGCAGGTGCAATCAGCGGTAGAGGCGAGCCTCATCGAGATACAGGGGCAACAGCTTATAGAATTGGCAATAATAGACGACCTTTACAGCGGGAAGCTGCATCCAGCTGTTTTAAGCGACGAAAAACTAAAAGAGGCAGCAGCATCACTAGACTTGACGACCAAAGCAGTATGGATACTAGAAAACAATCTGGACATCCACCAACTAGCCACGGTTAAAGCGTTTCGAGGCGCACAGGGCCTCATAGTAGCCGTAAAAATTCCGTTACCCGAAGACGAGCGATTCAACGTACTGAAGGCGTACCCGATTCCCATTTTTCTAAATGACAAATGGGATATAACAACACAGGTGACCTATGATTACTTAGCTGAGTCAAAAACACAGTGGAAATTTATTGGGATATCGGAGAGTAATCTCAAGGAATGCCACTCCATACAGAACACGGAAAAGAAAATAGACCAAGAACTAGTGAGAGTATGCAAGACGCAAGGAAAATCTCTAACAGGGAACAGCGACGTATGTGAGATAACGTTACTACATCATAACAACTTGAACAAGGAGGTCTGCAAGCAACTGGCCATACCAGCGAGTGAAGGATTCATAGCCAAATTAAACGCCCCAAACGCTTGGCTATACAGTCTCCGAAGAAAGCAAACATTCGATATTAAATGTAAAAATAGCACCACCGCGGTCGCGGTATCCGGGTTCGGCCGTATCGAAATAAAGGAAAAGTGTGAAGTCCAGGGGATTGATATAATTTTAAATTACGAGGACAATGCTAAGTCAACGATAGACAGCGTGCACAAAACCCAAAACCACACGATACTGATTAACGCGCTCCGGGCCAACTGGTCGAACACGATTAAAACAGATCTATCGGAATACAAACTACGTCCAATAAGATTAACAGAGAGTATAGAGGTAAAAGACGTAATATCAGCAGGAGGCAAGATGATCGAAGAGCTGAAGAGGGAGATCAAACAAGAGCAGAATATAACCAAATTAAGTAACAAACAAACAGTGTTTGAAACTACGGGTGTCATTGGAACAGGAACATTCCTGACTTTGATAGGGGCGGCGGTAATACTACGTTGGTATAGAAGCAAGAAGAACCACGTAAGAAATAACCGCAGTATACCAGAGCAAAGATTTGCAACGCCAATACAGTCAATATCACTGCCAATACAACAATTAAGCATACCGCCGTTTGATCCCCCAAAACCACCAAAACAAGTAGCTAAACACATAAAGCATGTAAGCATTTATGAGCAACCAATCGAAGCGCATATCTTCCGGGCACACATATGAAGAGCAGAAAACGGACCAGCATCATAAGAAGTTAAAGACCCAACAACCAATGACAAGTATTACAACACAATACGAAAAACAAAAAAAAAAAAAAGGGGGAGGGGGGAGGAATAGAGATCAGTAAAAATTTCTTTGCTTAAATAAATAAATAGCTTGTAGTATGAATTAAAATTTTTTTTTTTTTGGGGAATTTATTGTGGAAGCGTAGGAACATAATGAAGGAAAATTATAATAGGTAAACATTCAAGTCAAGTGAATGAAACATTCAATTCAATACGATTTAAGCATAATACCCTTAAGCATAAAACCCTTAGCATAATACAACAAATTGGGTAATGATGTTGATCATCAACATGTCATCGACAATGATCACAACATTTTGATCATCGCCATCAGCCAATCATCATCTCAAAGTCGAGGTTATGTCAAAATTTTTTGTTTTGATTGATTGCGCGAGTGTTTCGCCGAAAAACTCGCAAATAAAATTTTTCCGTTTTCCGAAGACATCACACCATTTCCAACAACCAATTCCGATATGTAAAAATACACGATAAAAATTTTTGTTTTTGTTTGGTTTATTACTTTTGGATATTCAAAACTCCTTCAAGAAGAATCGAACTAGAATTCGTTACTGACATTTCATGTAGTAATTGCTTAAATGTATTTGGTTCTTATTATTATTATTATTTATTATTTATTATTACTTCAATTTTTACAAATTACAACTTTGCTTACATTATTACTTATTACTTATTATTATTAATTATTATATTATTCCATTTTCATTTCAAAAAATATACAATATTGCAATACCTTTTTACATTAAATTAAGAACTTCATTTTAAAATTACTACAAAACCCACAAAGCTTTCCGAAGAAGCTTGACTGTGGGTAAGATAACATATATAGGTTTCGTGTATCATTTTTCAACATAGTCTTTTTCAATTTGTGGCTTACATCACTTCAGGATTTCGGCTTTCGTGGTGGAAAAGTGGCTTAAATAAAATATAAGAATGTATGCATATACACATACATACATATATGCGTGTTTATTTACGTGTTATAACTTCTGCAGCATGTGATTCTTTAATTGTTTCGAACGATTTGGTTGGATTTTGGTATTTTAAATCTTCCTTCTTCTCGCCTTCTTGTGCCATGTTTATGATCAATGGCGATTCTGAAACTACTCTCGTCGTAAAATTCATTTAACACACCTGTCTCAAATAAGGTTCTGATATTCAAAATATGTAACTCTTTGTTTAGTAGACTATTCTCGCAATTCATATTTCTTTTTTTTGATAATATTTTTAGTATGTAGTATTGGCTTTGTTGTAGGTTTCTGTAACTGTTCGCTGTACCCCATGCAGGTATTCCATGCCGCAAGTATGACTCCGTAAGAGCAAAGTATGCTTTTCGCAGGACTGTGTGGTTTGCACTATAGCCTAGGTGTTTCAGCATGTATGATGTTTTTCGTAGCTTTTTCTGTAATTCATTTATATCTATATTCCATTTAAGGTGGTCATCTACAAAAACTCCCAAGTATTTGTAGCTATCAACTATTTCAATACGCAAGTCGCATGTACAATTTATATTCTCCGTCATTCGGTTTTTGTGTAGGCATTTGTTACTGTGACACTTTAATGCGATTGGCATTCGAGGAATATGTGGCGCTCTTATATGGAGTACTTTTGTTTTTGACGCATTTATTATCAGCCCGTTGTCGTGCGCCCATTTGGTTGCAGTATCTATTTTTCTTTGCATTATTTGTATGGCTGCGCTTAAATTCCTATGTGATACAACAATTGCTGTATCATCAGCATATGCGTACACATCACAGTTTCTTAAGCACTTTAACATGCTATTGGCATATATTATGTATAGTATTGGGCCTAATTTGGATCCTTGTGGCACCCCGTGTGTCTGAGTTGTTTCAACGCTGCTTTTCTTTCCGATTTTTACGTAACATTTCCGCAGTGATAAATAACTTCTAAACCATCCCAAGCATTCTCCGCGTACCCCCATATTTTCCAGCGATTCTAAGAGCTTTTCATGTGATAGAGTGTCAAATGCTTTACTGAAGTCTACAAATAAAGCAAGACAGTGATGGTTTTTACTGAGTTGCTCATTCAAATTGCTTGTGAATCTACCTAGCAATTGATTTATATTCTTTTTTTCTGGAATCCATACTGGTTGTGGTGTATAATGTTAAATTTTTCGATAAATTCTCGTAATCTCTTTTGTTTCTTCTAATAATTTCTCTATTACAGGCAGTATAGCTATGGGACGATAGTTTTTGAAATCTGATTTCTTCCCAGTCTTATAAATCGGGCGTATCACAGATATTTTTAATGTTTCAGGTACTCTTGAATTTCTTATGCTAAGGTTTACAAGTTTAGTTATCACAGGAGTTATCACAGTCGCGTTGTTTTTTAAATCTTTTGGTCTTATTCCATCGGAGCCTGGACCTTTTTTCTCATTTATGTTTTTTATCGCGGAAAGTATTTCATTTTCATCAACTTCTGAAATATATACAGAATTCACAATACTATTTTTCTTTTCGTTGAGAGTGGTGATATCACAGTTGTGTGTTGCTTGGTCTACACCTTGTTTGAAAGAGGTCGCGAATTTATCACAGACGTCGCTAATATCAGAAGTTTCGAAGTTTCTTACAATAATCTCATCTAGGTCTGCTGATTTTTTACCAATTATATCGTTTATAGTTTTCCAGGTTTTTTTTATATCATATTTATAAAGTGCGTGAAGTTAAATACGGCGCGAACTTTAACAGAGTTCTGTTCTCTGTAAAGATCGCGACGTCGCGAACTTTAACAGAGCACTGTTAACTGCGCTGTTATTGACTTCCTAGCTGCGAGCTTACCAGATGAGTATGCCGAGATGAGATCTAAGCCGTATGAAAAGTCACAGTCAGAAATATTTATGAATCAAAAATCAAAAGGAAACCCAATTAACATTTTTTTAAAAATAAATTTTGAAATTGACCTTATATTATATATATATATGTATATATACATTGGCTAGTCAAGGTGGCTGGTCAAACACGCCACTCTTCGTAAACCAGGCTTAGTGCGTTGATGAAACCTACAGTGCCTAAAAGCCAATGAATATAGCCACTAACTGTAGAAAAATGGTTGAGACGGTTATAGCCGAAATTTTGTAAATCGCGTTTGAAGTTGGCCATATTTAACATACATGACGGCCGGTCAAGGAGGTGTATAAAAGACGCCACTGTTCGTAAACCAGGCTTAGTGCGTTGATGAAACCTATAATGCCTAAAAGCCAATGAATATAGCCACTAACTGTAGAAAAATGGTTGAGACGGTTATAGCCGAAATTTTGTAAATCGTGTTTGAAGTTGGCCATATATCACATACACGACGGCCGGTCAAGGAGGTGTATAAAAGACGCCACTGTTCGTAAACCAGGCTTAGTGCGTTGATGAAACCTATAATGCCTAAAAGCCAATGAATATAGCCACTAACTGTAGAAAAATGGTTGAGACGGTTATAGCCGAAATTTTGTAAATCGCGTTTGAAGTTGGCCATATTTAACATACATGACGGCCGGTCAAGGAGGTGTATAAAAGACGCCACTGTTCGTAAACCAGGCTTAGTGCGTTGATGAAACCTACAGTGCCTAAAAGCCAATGACCACAGCCACTATCTGTGAAAAAATGGTTGGGACGGTTATAGCCAAAATTTTGTAAATCGCGTTTGAAGTTGGCCATATTTAACATACACGACGGCCGGTCAAGGAGGTGTATAAAAGACGCCACTGTTCGTAAACCAGGCTTAGTGCGTTGATGAAACCTACAGTGCCTAAAAGCCAATGACTACAGCCACTATCTGTGAAAAAATGGTTGAGACGGTTATAGCCAAAATTTTGTAAATCGCGTTTGAAGTTGGCCATATTTAACATACACGATGGCCGGTCCAGGTGTATAAAAGACGCCACTGTTCGTAAACCAGGCTTAGTGCGTTGATGAAACCTACAGTGCCTAAAAGCCAATGAATACAGCCACTAACTGTAGAAAAATGGTTGAGACGGTTATAGCCAAAATTTTGTAAATCGCGTTTGAAGTTGGCCATATTTAACATACACGATGGCCGGTCCAGGAGGTGTATAAAAGACGCCACTGTTCGTAAACCAGGCTTAGTGCGTTGATGAAACCTATAATGCCTAAAAGCCAAAGTTAGTGGCTATATTCATTGGCTTTCAGGCACTGTAGGTTTCATCAACGCACTAAGCCTGGTTTATGAGCAGTGGCGTCTTTTATACACCTCCTTGACCGGCCGTCGTGTATGTTAAATATGGCCAACTTCAAACGCGATTTACAAAATTTTGGCAATAACCGTCTCAACCATATTTTCACAGATAGTGGCTATATTCATTGGCTTTCAGGCACTGTAGGTTTCATCAACGCTCTAAGCCTGGTTTATGAGCAGTGGCGTCTTTTATACACCTCCTTGACCGGCCGTCATGTATGTTAAATATGGCCAACTTCAAACGCGATTTACAAAATTTCGGCTATAACCGTCTCAACCATTTTTCTACAGTTAGTGGCTATATTCATTGGCTTTCAGGCATTATAGGTTTCATCAACGCACTAAGCCTGGTTTACGAACAGTGGCGTCTTTTATACACCTCCTTGACCGGCCGTCATGTATGTTAAATATGGCCAACTTCAAACGCGATTTACAAAATTTTGGCTATAACCGTCTCAACCATTTTTCTACAGTTAGTGGATATATTCATTGGCTTTCAGGCACTGTAGGTTTCATCAACGCACTAAGCCTGCTTTACGAACAGTGGCGTCTTTTATACACCTCCTTGACCGGCCGTCGTGTATGTTAAATATGGCCAACTTCAAACGCGATTTACAAAATTTCGGCTATAACCGTCTCAACCATTTTTTCACAGATAGTGGCTGTAGTCATTGGCTTTTAGGCACTGTAGGTTTCATCAACGCACTAAGCCTGGTTTATGAGCAGTGGCGTCTTTTATACACCTCCTTGACCGGCCGTCGTGTATGTTAAATATGGCCAACTTCAAACGCGATTTACAAAATTTCGGCTATAACCGTCTCAACCATTTTTTCACAGATAATGGCTGTAGTCATTGGCTTTTAGGCACAGTAGGTTTCATCAACGCACTAAGCCTGGTTTATGAGCAGTGGCGTCTTTTATACACCTCCTTGACCGGCCGTCGTGTATGTTAAATATGGCCAACTTCAAACGCGATTTACAAAATTTCGGCTATAACCGTCTCAACCATTTTTCTACAGTTAGTGGCTATATTCATTGGCTTTTAGGCATTATAGGTTTCATCAACGCACTAAGCCTGGTTTACGAACAGTGGCGTCTTTTATACACCTCCTTGACCGGCCGTCGTGTATGTTAAATATGGCCAACTTCAAACGCGATTTACAAAATTTCGGCTATAACCGTCTCAACCATTTTTTCACAGATAGTGGCTGTAGTCATTGGCTTTTAGGCACTGTAGGTTTCATCAACGCACTAAGCCTGGTTTATGAGCAGTGGCGTCTTTTATACACCTCCTTGACCGGCCGTCGTGTATGTTAAATATGGCCAACTTCAAACGCGATTTACAAAATTTCGGCTATAACCGTCTCAACCATTTTTTCACAGATAGTGGCTGTAGTCATTGGCTTTTAGGCACAGTAGGTTTCATCAACGCACTAAGCCTGGTTTATGAGCAGTGGCGTCTTTTATACACCTCCTTGACCGGCCGTCGTGTATGTTAAATATGGCCAACTTCAAACGCGATTTACAAAATTTTGGCAATAACCGTCTCAACCATATTTTCACAGATAGTGGCTATATTCATTGGCTTTCAGGCACTGTAGGTTTCATCAACGCTCTAAGCCTGGTTTATGAGCAGTGGCGTCTTTTATACACCTCCTTGACCGGCCGTCATGTATGTTAAATATGGCCAACTTCAAACGCGATTTACAAAATTTCGGCTATAACCGTCTCAACCATTTTTCTACAGTTAGTGGCTATATTCATTGGCTTTCAGGCATTATAGGTTTCATCAACGCACTAAGCCTGGTTTACGAACAGTGGCGTCTTTTATACACCTCCTTGACCGGCCGTCATGTATGTTAAATATGGCCAACTTCAAACGCGATTTACAAAATTTTGGCTATAACCGTCTCAACCATTTTTCTACAGTTAGTGGATATATTCATTGGCTTTCAGGCACTGTAGGTTTCATCAACGCACTAAGCCTGCTTTACGAACAGTGGCGTCTTTTATACACCTCCTTGACCGGCCGTCGCGTATGTTAAATATGGCCAACTTCAAACGCGATTTACAAAATTTCGGCTATAACCGTCTCAACCATTTTTTCACAGATAATGGCTGTAGTCATTGGCTTTTAGGCACAGTAGGTTTCATCAACGCACTAAGCCTGGTTTATGAGCAGTGGCGTCTTTTATACACCTCCTTGACCGGCCGTCGTGTATGTTAAATATGGCCAACTTCAAACGCGATTTACAAAATTTCGGCTATAACCGTCTCAACCATTTTTCTACAGTTAGTGGCTATATTCATTGGCTTTTAGGCATTATAGGTTTCATCAACGCACTAAGCCTGGTTTACGAACAGTGGCGTCTTTTATACACCTCCTTGACCGGCCGTCGTGTATGTTAAATATGGCCAACTTCAAACGCGATTTACAAAATTTCGGCTATAACCGTCTCAACCATTTTTTCACAGATAGTGGCTGTAGTCATTGGCTTTTAGGCACAGTAGGTTTCATCAACGCACTAAGCCTGGTTTACGAACAGTGGCGTCTTTTATACACCTCCTTGACCGGCCGTCGTGTATGTTAAATATGGCCAACTTCAAACGCGATTTACAAAATTTCGGCTATAACCGTCTCAACCATTTTTTCACAGATAGTGGCTGTAGTCATTGGCTTTTAGGCACTGTAGGTTTCATCAACGCACTAAGCCTGGTTTATGAGCAGTGGCGTCTTTTATACACCTCCTTGACCGGCCGTCGTGTATGTTAAATATGGCCAACTTCAAACGCGATTTACAAAATTTCGGCTATAACCGTCTCAATCATTTTTCTACAGTTAGTGGATATATTCATTGGCTTTCAACCACTGTAGGTTTCATCAACGCACTAAGCCTGCTTTACGAACAGTGGCGTCTTTTATACACCTCCTTGACCGGCCGTCGTGTATGTTAAATATGGCCAACTTCAAACGCGATTTACAAAATTTCGGCTATAACCGTCTCAACCATTTTTTCACAGATAGTGGCTGTAGTCATTGGCTTTTAGGCACAGTAGGTTTCATCAACGCACTAAGACTGGTTTACGAACAGTGGCGTCTTTTATACACCTCCTTGACCGGCCGTCGTGTATGTTAAATATGGCCAACTTCAAACGCGATTTACAAAATTTCGGCTATAACCGTCTCAACCATTTTTCTACAGTTAGTGGCTATATTCATTGGCTTTTAGGCATTATAGGTTTCATCAACGCACTAAGCCTGGTTTACGAACAGTGGCGTCTTTTATACACCTCCTTGACCGGCCGTCGTGTATGTTAAATATGGCCAACTTCAAACGCGATTTACAAAATTTCGGCTATAACCGTCTCAACCATTTTTTCACAGATAGTGGCTGTAGTCATTGGCTTTTAGGCACAGTAGGTTTCATCAACGCACTAAGCCTGGTTTACGAGCAGTGGCGTCTTTTATACACCTCCTTGACCGGCCGTCGTGTATGTTAAATATGGCCAACTTCAAACGCGATTTACAAAATTTCGGCTATAACCGTCTCAACCATTTTTTCACAGATAGTGGCTGTAGTCATTGGCTTTTAGGCACTGTAGGTTTCATCAACGCACTAAGCCTGGTTTATGAGCAGTGGCGTCTTTTATACACCTCCTTGACCGGCCGTCGTGTATGTTAAATATGGCCAACTTCAAACGCGATTTACAAAATTTCGGCTATAACCGTCTCAACCATTTTTTCACAGATAGTGGCTGTAGTCATTGGCTTTTAGGCACAGTAGGTTTCATCAACGCACTAAGCCTGGTTTACGAACAGTGGCGTCTTTTATACACCTCCTTGACCGGCCGTCGTGTATGTTAAATATGGCCAACTTCAAACGCGATTTACAAAATTTCGGCTATAACCGTCTCAACCATTTTTCTACAGTTAGTGGCTATATTCATTGGCTTTTAGGCATTATAGGTTTCATCAACGCACTAAGCCTGGTTTACGAACAGTGGCGTCTTTTATACACCTCCTTGACCGGCCGTCGTGTATGTTAAATATGGCCAACTTCAAACGCGATTTACAAAATTTTGGCTATAACCGTCTCAACCATTTTTTCACAGATAGTGGCTGTAGTCATTGGCTTTTAGGCACTGTAGGTTTCATCAACGCACTAAGCCTGGTTTATGAGCAGTGGCGTCTTTTATACACCTCCTTGACCGGCCGTCGTGTATGTTAAATATGGCCAACTTCAAACGCGATTTACAAAATTTCGGCTATAACCGTCTCAACCATTTTTTCACAGATAGTGGCTGTAGTCATTGGCTTTTAGGCACTGTAGGTTTCATCAACGCACTAAGCCTGGTTTATGAGCAGTGGCGTCTTTTATACACCTCCTTGACCGGCCGTCGTGTATGTTAAATATGGCCAACTTCAAACGCGATTTACAAAATTTCGGCTATAACCGTCTCAACCATTTTTTCACAGATAGTGGCTGTAGTCATTGGCTTTTAGGCACAGTAGGTTTCATCAACGCACTAAGCCTGGTTTACGAACAGTGGCGTCTTTTATACACCTCCTTGACCGGCCGTCGTGTATGTTAAATATGGCCAACTTCAAACGCGATTTACAAAATTTTGGCTATAAACGTCTCAACCATTTTTTCACAGATAGTGGCTGTGGTCATTGGCTTTTAGGCACTGTAGGTTTCATCAACGCACTAAGCCTGGTTTACGAACAGTGGCGTCTTTTATACACCTCCTCGACCGGCCGTCGTGTATGTTAAATATGGCCAACTTCAAACGCGATTTACAAAATTTCGGCTATAACCGTCTCAACCATTTTTCTACAGTTAATGGCTATATTCATTGGCTTTTAGGCATTATAGGTTTCATCAACGCACTAAGCCTGGTTTACGAACAGTGGCGTCTTTTATACACCTCCTCGACCGGCCGTCGTGTATGTTAAATATGGCCAACTTCAAACGCGATTTACAAAATTTCGGCTATAACCGTCTCAACCATTTTTCTACAGTTAGTGGCTATATTCATTGGCTTTCAGGCACTGTAGGTTTCATCAACGCACTAAGCCTGGTTTACGAACAGTGGCGTCTTTTATACACCTCCTTGACCGGCCGTCGTGTATGTTAAATATGGCCAACTTCAAACGCGATTTACAAAATTTTGGCTATAAACGTCTCAACCATTTTTTCACAGATAGTGGCTGTGGTCATTGGCTTTTAGGCACTGTAGGTTTCATCAACGCACTAAGCCTGGTTTACGAACAGTGGCGTCTTTTATACACCTGGACCGGCCATCGTGTATGTGATATATGGCCAACTTCAAACGCGATTTACAAAATTTCGGCTATAACCGTCTCAACCATTTTTCTACAGTTAGTGGCTATATTCATTGGCTTTCAGGCACTGTAGGTTTCATCAACGCACTAAGCATGGATTACGAACAGTGGTATCTTTTATACAACTCCTTGACCAGTCAATGTATATATACATATATACATATGTATATACTCGTATAATATAAGGGCAATTTCAAAATTTATTTAACAAAAAATGGTAATTGGGTTTTGTTTTGATTTTTGATTCATAAATATTTCCGACTGCGACTTTTCATACGGCTTAGATCTCATCTCGGCATACTCATCTGGTACGCTCGCAGCTAGGAAGTCAATAACAGCGGAGTTAACAGTGCTCTGTTAAAGTTCGCGACGTCGCGATCTTAACAGAGAACAGAACTCTGTTAAAGTTCGCGACGTATTTAACTTCACGCACTTACCCTAAACAGGTTTTTTAAAACCCCAAAATACCGTTCTATGAGGTTACGAGCACTGCAAAGCTTTCTGTTGAACTCAACCTAATGGCGTTGTTGGGGTTCCCAGTAAGGCGTCATTAAATATGGCAGGAGCTGGTAGCCGAAATCTCCTGAAGTTAAAATTGTATAATGTAATATATAACTTTAAAGTAAATTACTGAAGAATCTTACCCAAGAGTCAAGTGTTACGTTTTCCAGAATTATATTTCCTTCTGAAATATTGCTCCACAGAACTCATCCTCCATACAAACGAGTTATGGTTTGCGCCAGGATATCTTGCGTCGACAAAACGAATCACCATGTCGAAATCACAAATCTGCAATAGAACAAACATGCAAATATAATATATATAATACTTATAATTTTTTAAAATATGCAATATTAATTACCATCATCACATTCGTACTACAAAAACCTTTTCTGTTGTAGTAAAAATGTTTCAGCTCATTTTCTAGTGACATTATGCGGATGTGCGTTCCATCAACACCCAACGACACCAGGAATTCCATATTTCTGGAAAAACTTTTCCTTCATCTCACATTCTTGGTCCGCGGTCATCATAAAGTTTATATATTTTGGGCATAAATACTTTTCGAAAATGTCCAAGAATTCCGCAATGTTCTTGGACACTCGCCCTTGCGACATAGTCGCGAAATGTTCATTCCCTACACCTCTCTGGTAGCTTCCACCTGCCAGAAAACGCAAAAATGAACCTAATTTTAGCATTGGCGTTATCGATGTTGCTTTTTTATCTGGTTTTAGCCGTGGCGCTACTTCATCTAACAGCTTCATGAAGCAGGCCTTATTCATTCTAAAGTTGTTAATGAATCTGAAATATCTTTGGAAAGTGTACATACATACATTACATTTATTTATATTTATTCATAATTATTAACTTACTCTTGCTCCGGCATCTCCAACATATTCGAAGAATTCCTCAAAATTCTGTTATGGGGTCTCAGAGTATGTTTGTCATCTTCCGAGTCACTCTCATCCGCTAACAGAAATGCTACTCCTGAAAACATTTTTTCCCCTATTTTTTTGTTTTGCAAATCTATGCTTTTAATATTTTTTAACTTTATCACTTTATTTCACTAAATAATTAATTATAATTTTTACACTTTTCACTTTACTCAGCTGTCAGAACGAATAATAAAATTGTAAAGCAATAAAGCAATACGAAGAGAAGAGAAATCCTATGATAAAATCATAGTAAAAATGTAAAACGATGCGAAGCAAAGAGAAATCCGAGTAGACCTTAAACGAACAACGTAAATGCCTAAGAGAAGCGACCGAGTCGCATCGTAAGAGTTTAGGAATCGCTGTTTTTCTATCACGGTGATTAGAAGCGACGCGAACAGTGACTATTGAGAATCAGGCTATGAATACGTAACTATCCGATGATAAAAGATTTGATATCAATGAGAGGGTTTTTTATGATCCAGATTTGGTTTTAGATTAACAGCCAAGAGTTACTGTCCAACCACAACGCAACGATGCGACGTCGCAAACGATAACGATTTCTCTCTCTCAAAATCTTCGAATGAGTGACATCTGTCGTGATAAATTATTTATATTTTGTTTTGAATAAAAATAATTTGGATAATTTCCTTGTTTGACAATTCGTTTGTCAAATTTATTTACATTTTTTAGGGAATTTGAAGAATTTCATCGAAAAGTAGGGCACTGTTTTTCAAAAAATGAGAAAATCGGAAGAAGTTGTCAGAAAATTAGAACATTTTACGACGACGTGAGAGAGCTCAACGACGTGTTCCATTCCATTTTTCTATAGGAACATCGCAATCGATTGCGACGTCGTTGCGTTGTGGTTGGACAGTTACGGTGACTAGACGACCGTGACTCTTGGTGAAAGGCTGTAAAAAACTATAAAAATACTCTTACATACCTGATAAATTTTTGTATTTGTTGTAATTATTTTATATCTTGTTTTCAACAGACTTACCTTTATTGAAAGGCAGCTAAATATTTGCTTAGTAATTGTCGATGATGAATCGTCACGATCGTCGTCACCACATAAATTGTGTTCACTGTTATCACAAAATTTAAGCGATTCATCTATTTTCTCGGGCAATTCATCGTAACTTTTCAGCGCTCTGTTCAGGGAAATAGGAATTAAAACATCTTTTCGAGAAGACACGTTTTTTGATGTAGATGCAAATGATTTTGTACAATCTAATTCTTCCTGCTTATATTGAAACATTTTTTCTTTTTCGAAAATAGTGCTATCTCCGTTACTTGTATTGCGATCATTGGTTATATTTTCTGGTATCGTATAACCTGCACTACTTACATCTAAATCATGTTCTGTATGGTTGGTAGGATGGTGTTCTTTTGCATGGTATTGATTTTGAGTATTATTCCTTAAGAATGTAGGGTCTAATATTTGAAGCCGTTTTACATCACAGTCATTAACCAATTTGAGGCAGAGACGACATACTTGATAAAACTTTAGTGGCACATTACACATAATTGCTGAACGTGATGTCAAAGGTCGACTTGCCACGATAATTTGTTGACAATAATTTTACCACTTAATATCCTTTAATTTTAAAACTAACAATAGAAACAAATATTTACAATATCGTAAAAGTTAAACAAAACAGAAATTCGTTGGTAGACAATATCATCAAACCTCAATGCACCATAAACAAGTGGTATTCTAACCACTTAGTTAAATAAATCATGCTTGGTATCACAAGTGGTAGTTATTAAATACAATGCAGTACGAAAAGCAAAGGGACGTCTAGTATCTGAAGATACTTGATTGAACAAATTCGATAATAGTCTTTAAAGATGTTAATTGAACTAATTAACAATAGATATTCACATTTATCGATATAAAACAATTTAGTAAAAGCTGCCTTCGAATGCCAATTGAAAGACGCTATTAAAAAAATACAAAATTTTCGATCACATTTATATTTTGAAGTTTTATAAGTTATGTTCAGTTCCTCATTAAAAAATAATTTAAAAATTATGTTTTTACCACAGGGTGAGACGTAATACTCAACTTATCTTTATATAAATACATTTGTGAAGTATTAACGATAGGCACGGAGCTCCAATTTTATTATTGTTGTGGTTGTAGTTCTCGCTATTCGCACTGACCCCAACAACAACAACAATTGATCCCGGACTCCATTGGGGACCGTGTTATAACACTTTGAAATTTATAATTGAACCGCCGATATCTCTTAAACTATGACGTACACTCGGGTGACGTTAGTACTGTTGCAAAGGTATTGTTTATTTCCAACTTTGCGATGGTCACTGGCACATAATCCAGTGGCGATCAAAGGAAATTTTTCTTGTTATCCAGGCACTTAAACCTTGGATAAGTGAGTGAATTGTCTTGGGATCTGAACCAGGACAATGATGTTTTTCTGTAACGTTATTGCTCAGTCACTTGAACCTAGAGCAGTTGCTTGGAGAATTAAAGAATGACACCTTGGGTTGCTAGTGTTAAAAACTTAATCACCTTTATTAATTATAATGTAGGGTTTATATACGCTAATTAATGCTTACTATACAAAATATACAATTTGAGGTTGCAGCCTCAGTTGGCTTCGTTCTCGGCTTCGCGCAAAATATTGCTGCGTCAACTGGAGGGCATTGCACCTGGGCGTTGAACTCAATGGCGACTGCAACTACCGTGCAATATATCTGGTTACCAGATCAGCGACCGCAAACTATGCAGAATGTCTGCACAGCATTTTTAGAACTTGTCGTGTGTTTGGGCTGGTTCAACGGTCGCTGATTTGTTGATTTGAACAGGTATCTTAATAATAGCCGCATTCAGCGGTTGAGCGCTCAATTGTTTTGATGTCACTGAGCGTACCATTGTTTACATATTCACGGAGCGGTCGCCATTTTTTGTAGCGAAAAGTTTTTACGCTACATTTGCCAGAGTTGCATTACTAACAAGCAAGCAAAAAAAACAAATAAATTCGCTTTTTACAGAGCAAACGTCAAAGTGTTTTTAAAGAATTGGCTTAATAAATCAACGCATTATTAAGTGAAATAAAATTAATTTGAAAGTTATTGAACTCAGAACGACTCAATAAAGGAATTATAATTATAAAAATATAGAATATGTAGTTTGGGATACGATTGAAGTTTTAGGTTTGGGAATTTTCTTTTTGTGGGATACTTGAAATTTGTGTGGAAAAATCAAACGTGGCAACTTTTTTCTGGTCTTGTTTACTATTTTTATCTTTCCGCTCAATGATCAGGTAGCATACCATTCAGGATGCACTTCCACTTCCATTATCACTACACACCATTTTGATTTTTCGGCCTGTCGGCTTCTCTGCGGTCGCAGCAAAACTTTTAAGTGCTTCAAACGCATCCGATTTTTGCTTTAAAAAAGAAACTGTCATAAAACGCGAAAGATCATCTATAAATAAAATAAAATATGATGCTCCACCTTGCGACTTAACGCCCATCAGTGAATACGCACAAGTTTGTGTGTATTAAGTCTAATACGCCCTTTGAAAGAACTTCCGAATAATTTATAAATGGGTTTCTATGTATTTTGCACATTGCGCACGTTAAACACTCAAGTTCTTTAGAACACTTTACATTTAACCCGTTACACATATTTTTATCGCCCAATTTATTTAAATATTAATATTTAGGTGTCCGAACCTTCTGTGCCATTTACGTTTTGCCTCTCGTTACTCAATTCTTCTTGATTGCCTACACGAAGAACGTATGTGACCTCTTTTTCCACACCGATAGCATTTGACGTTGCTGTTTTGGTTCATTGAAGAGTTAGGGTACGCGCACACTACAGACTTTGGCTCGGCGGATAGTTTGATCGGATTGGGCTGTTTGCGCGCACACTATGCGTACTAAACTGTCGGGTTGGTGTTGACTGCGCACACTACCCGATAATAGACTGAATATTTTCGATATGTGTTTTTATATTTTTTGTTTTGAGTTAGTTTGTAGTTGTCAGCACAAGTAAACGGTTGCAAAATGAAACCTTTAATTTATCTTGGCTACCAAGCTGACTCCAACCGGGAACAACTGCTTCACACACTTCAACCCACAATATTTTCTTCAGGTTTACATCAGAATATTCTTTTAAACTTTTCTTGTAAAGCGCTGGTCTCTTCTCAATTTCCTCTATTAACTTTTCTATAGAAGATTCCACAATTAGCGATGTAGTGGGAAAAGACAACTCCATTTCAAATATAATTATTTGGACACTGATCCAAAACACTTCCTAATTACGCGGTTGTGCGCAAATAATGATTGATATTTCTCAAATCTTCGCATAAACTTTTGTTATTTATTAGGAATCCACCAAAAACAACAACCCAAAAAAACACGAAAAATTCTCTACAATTCATAAAAATCCCCGATAGCAAAGAAGAATAAACAAAAACGCGCCACAATTCCGCGTAAGCTCGCTCTCAAAAACAAATCGGCCTCACCAACAATCTGCATGTTTGCGCACTCTCATTGACTGCCATGCACATTAAGCTATCGGCCGATCGTTTGATCGCAGAAAAGTTTGAACGCAAAGCTGATGCACATTCAACTTTTGTGTCTGCTCAAATCGGGTCGGTGTAGAGTGCGCGCTTCCATATGACTCCATGCACATTAAGAATGTAAACAAACTATCGGGCTTTAAAAAGTCTGTAGTGTGCGGGGACCCTTAATGTTTTTGTGATCTTGAAAACGAGTATTTTTCTTGTACGTGTTAAATGTGGAAGGGGGAAAAGAATGTTTGGCCTTTTGTTTCCCATTTAGCGAATTTGCAAAGACATTTTCGCCGTAACTTGCATTTTTGTCGCCTCTACGCTGTTCCTCTTCCAATATTTTGGAAATTCAGTTATCGAATGTTGGAAGAGAATCTCTGCTTTCCGTTGCGACTACAACATTTTCTATTTCGTCGGGCAGACTGCAGAACAACAAAATAGACACTATGTAAATCGTCATTTCAAACCACTGCAATTTCTTTGAATTCAACTATTATTGAACAAAATTCGTTAAATTTTTAAGAAAATTTTTCTGAATTTTTTATTTTAAAACGTATTAATTTTTTTATTAAGTTCACTTTTCTTGATGCGCTATCTGCTTTGTATAGCGAACCCAATGCATCCCATGCCATCTTTGCAGTTTGGCAATTCCTTATATGAAATAATTCACTTGCTTTTACGCATAAAGTAATCGTAGCCAATGCCTTCTGATCACTGCTCACCCACAAAGGTTTTTTCGCATCGTCCTTAGGACACGTTCAACAACGGGATGCCACAAGTCCAGTGGTATGAGCAGACTTTTGACTTAAATGCACCAAGTGGCATACTTCTCGCCGGTTAATTTTTCGACGTTTGCAATCGAATTTGCCATTATTAAATTTTTTTGATTTTACCACCGGACAACCATGAAAACCGAAAACGCGAGTTATATTCCAGGCTCCAAGCTTACTTAGCGCACTAATCCTGGACCCATAACCACTGTTAGCCAAAGAAAGCACAACACGTGTTTTGCAATTTAAGGATTTTTTCCAAGTAAAGAAAATAAGGCAAGTAAGTTATTATACCCTACACCTTAAGGTAAGGGTATATTCACTTTGTAACGAAATGTGTAACGCATAGAAATAGAGACGATAGGTATAGAAAAGTATATATATTCTTGATCAGCGTGACCTACTGAGTCGATTTAGCCATGTCCGTCTGTCTGTCTGTCTGTCTGTCTGTTGAAATCACGATTACAGGAGAACCGGTGAAGAAATAGGCAAAATCGGTCCACGACCACTCCTATTTTTTATTAAAAATGTGATATCAGCGTTCGTTTTTGAGCTATTATAACAAAATTTTATTCCTGGGTATAGAGTAGCATTATCCGTTAATATGCCAAATAAGTAAACTGATTAAATAAGCGTCTAATTAAGCTGAGAAGCAATAGATGGTAAAACTTCTGCAAATGATTCAAAATTATTGCTGCAAGCTTAACTGAAAGCTTATTTGCTTTATATTTAAGGTAGAAGCACGACTTTTGGAGCAAGAAGCGGAGGATATAAGAGTTAGATTTCAGCGTTTGGTTAAAAGAATAGGATTCATGTCTGAATTAACATATTTGTCGCGTATATAGTGGTAACGTATATTCGATATGCTTGTTTCTTTTTTGCACGGTTTGATGTTTTACATGAAATTGTGCACTCTAATTGTCACATAACATTTTCGTTGGCTCAGAAACGTATTCTTCGAATCGCAGTTCTTTAAGACTACGATGAAAAACTACTTCCTTAGCACCTCAGCTTCAATCGTGCTCAAAGCAACTACAGATTGTTTTCTCGATTCATAAGCAATGGGTCCACCCCCCAAAAACACAATATACCCTGTATATGACTTTCGATCGTCTGTATTCCAGCCCCAATCAGCATGTGTGAAACATACCAAAATTTTCATTATTTGAAAAAGTTAATTTACCTACTGATTTTTTTAAAATGAAATGTTCTTCGTGAGGATGTATGTTATATTGCGACAATTTTGACACAATGTGCTTGTGCTTGACATTCTCGACGCGCTTGTTTAGGTCCGTATAGCGCTTTATTTAATTTGCAAACCTTTTTAGTATGTTTTTCTTCAAATAGTGGTGGATGTGATATAAAATACTTCTTTCAAATCACCGTTCAAATACGTAGTTACAATGTCGATATGGTTTACCAAAAGCTTGTGCCTGGCTGATAGAGCCAGCAGCAACCGTATAGTAGAATGACGAACCACAGGAGCGAATGTTTCATAATAATCGACATTGTGCTTTGGGGCAACTAGTCTCGCAACTTGTCGAGGGGCAACTTGCTTTGGGGCAACTAGTCATCCTTGAGCAACTAGTCTCGCTTTCTATTTTTCTATAGACCTATCTGGATTATGTTTTATTGGAAAAACCCACTTGCAGTTAATAATATTTTATACCCTACACACGAAGTGATGAGGGTATATTCACTAATTGCTTCCGTTTATAAAACATTAAAGGAGCGTGACAGGTATAGAAAAGTATATGTATTCCGGATCGGCATCACCTCCTGACTCGATTTAGCCATGTCCGTCCGTTTGTCTGTGGAAATCACGATTACAAGAGAACGAATCTTCCAAAACGAATATAATTACAAATTCATCCGTATTGAAAATGGCAAAATCGGACCATTACCACGCCTACCTTTTATAGTGAATATAAATTCGTTCATGCTTATAACCCAATTTCACAGGTTGTAGAACGAGTTTGCGGTTGAAATTTTCTCCAGAAGTCCACTGTCTCTGACCGACACAGATCACCAAAAATGGGCGTGGTCTGCCCACTAATTAAATAAAACTCGATTACAAGAACACGAATAGAGATATTTTCTTCAAATTTGGCACGAATATTCTCTGTCATCACAGGGTATTTGAGATTGAAAAGGAAAAAATTTAGACCATTGCCGCTCCTAATTTTTAAATGAACGTGTGTAGGGCATATGAACTTCGGCCAGGCCGAAGTTAACACTCTTTCTGGTTATCATTGGGGTTGTCTACCAATATCCACGTATGCCTTTTAATAAGAAAATCGTATTCGCTCCTAATTTTGCCATTGCCCAATTTTACCATTGCCGCTCCTAATTTTTAAGTGAACGTGTGTAGGGCATATGAACTTCGGCCAGGCCGAAGTTAACACTCTTTCTGGTTATCATTGGGGTTGTCTACCAATATCCACGTATGCCTATTAATAAGAAAATCGTATTCGAGCTTCATTGCATCTTTCCAAAATTTAGAATAGCTAGAGTTGAATGCTTCATTTATTGTTTTAAGATTTTCTATTACCGCGTTCAACGTTTCTGGAAGTTTTTCCCAACAAAAATCTCCTCTTGGCCTTCCTCTATTTCCAGTTCCAATCAACTACGGTCTTCCTCTTTTTGTTTTGTCTTGTTCTGTAATTCGCTCTTCACCACTACCTGTATCGGTTCCACATTTATTAGAACTTTTTATCTCTTCCTCATCTTGTTGCTATAGTGTCCCTTGTCCATCTTCAGTTCCCGTTCTCATTTCGTTCTCACTTTTCAGAATCGTTCCACTTTGTTTTTCAATTTCACTTTGTCTTTCCATTTCGCTTTCTATACAAAGAGTATTAATACATAAAGAGATTTCACGTGACCAATGATGCTATCAACATTTAGTTTGAATGAGTCGAGTTAAGCTCAGGTCGAAAAACTGGTCGATATCGCGGTCGACCACTTTGACTGCGAACTGAAGACTCCTGAGCTCGTAGCAAAGCAAAATTGAATGATCTACTAAGGAGTGAGTGGTTTGGAAGATCTTTTTTAATGAGTATGAAGGGATCGGAAGATCGACTTTGCTTCTGTTATTTTGCACAGCGTTTAACAATGCAAGCGAATATGCGTAAGAAGAGTTAATCGATCCAACACTCGTAGGGCAGATAATGTGCGAAAGAAAGAATCGATCAATTTGTGGCGTACAGCGGGCGATGAGGAGAAAATTATGGAAATATTTATATTAAGTCTGTGGTAATAGGAAATATAATTTCAAACAAATCTACTTTAGTCCATTAGCCCCGTTTTCATTATAATACTGCAATAATTATATAATTACTATAATAACTGTAGTAACACAATTGAAACGAACGTAGCAATTGTTTTTTGTTGGCGCTGAATACGCATAACTTTTCTACATTTCTATGGCGAGTGCACTTTTTCCGGGAATTACTTTTGATTCCGGGAAGCGATTCATGTTCTAATATGCCTTTATTGCAATATATTGCACTTTATTCGTGTTTTTTGTCCTATAAAGTTCTTGAAATTTTCAGTTTTGTAATTTTTGTGGACGCTCTTGAAAATTTATTTTCTGTATTGAGATCAAAATTAGGAAATAACACTAACCCTTCTGTACGAGAGGTGCAATATCTCTCTGCGAGAATTCTTTCGATGACACCAACAACACATCGTTATCATATTAAAAACACAAATTGCGATAATGACGCCGATCATGGAATTAGTTAGAATGGAATTTTCAGCTGACGGGCAAATCAAGCAACGAAAGTGAAACATTTAAAGAAGGTTAGATTGGAGAAGAAGTGCCTTGTACGGATTTAAATTCCTTAAATCCTATTGAATGCTCTGCTGGTCGATATTTCGTGGGTTACGGCCTACACGCAAAATTTAGCCAGAAAATTCAATGCCAGACTTGTGAGCAGGAATTGCTCAAGTTGGAAACGTATGCCGTAGATCCTGATACAGAAGTATTTCTATTTGCAAAAAACTACAGTGAAACGCAACTTTATTTGCAAAACCCCTCCGATAAATTTTTTAATATATGCTTACAGCATTTTGCCATTTGTAAAACTCTTTTTGAAAAAAGATGCCATGAGCCTAATTTGAAAGAAAAAATTATGCAAGAATGCCTTAAACAGACAGACATTTCTTTCCCAGGATGGTTTAATCCAAATGAGAATTGTTTTCACCACAGGAAACAAATTTTGGAATATTTAATTTCCATTCTAATTCGAAAAAACTCAAGATGGCTAAAACAGAAATTACTTAGCAAGATGATTTCCAAAAAAATGACAAAAACTGGATCCATGGCAGATGTAAAAATGCGAACAATTTTGGAGAAATGAATAGTTTCATATATATATATGTAGTTTACATAATTTTACTTAATAAGTGTTGTAAAATAAAGTTGTTTAATAAATGTGACACATAATATAAATATTTCCATAATTTTGTCTTACTGGTATAAGGTATTCAATTTGTTGATATGCCGGCTAAATGGCCGACATATTCTTAAATAGCACTCTATGCTCGCAACGTAAATCATGTCAGCGCTTTACAAAGCTTGGGCATCGAAAAAGAAGCAGCACAAAGCTACGAAAATCAAAATTTCTTTCAAAAACCATAAAATGCAAAATTTAAAACGATTCCAGACGGACGGACGGCGGCACATGTTTTGTTAGTGTAAGAGAAGCAAAAGAACACGAATCTCACCGTTCTCCTTATCGCCCGCTGTACTCCACAAATTGATCGATTCTTTCTTTCACACTTTACGTTGCATACGAGTGTTGGATCGATCTCTTCTTACGCATATTCGCTAGCATTGTTAGTGCAAAATAACAGAAGCAAAGTCGATCTTCCGATCCCTTCATACTCATACTCTCTTTATCTATTAATACTCTTTGTTCTATATCACTGCCTTTTCCAGCATCATTTGAATTTTCATTAAAAATATTAATGCCAAATATTTCGTGGTTCTCTGCGATAGATGAAATGCTTTTTCAAAAGATTTTTCAAAGAAAACGACGTCGAGTGCAAGAACCAGCTGTCTCGCTTGCACGTCATATAGCCGATACCCTTTTCTTTGGAATAATCTTTCAACACCTCTGGAGGAGACCTATTTCGAATGTAGACCGATGTCTTCACGGCTTCTCCCAACAAACTTTGGGGTAATTCGGACGCTTCTAGCAAACATCTAGCCCTTTCTACAGGAGTTCGATTTGCTCTCTCTGCCTTTTTGTTGTGGGCTGTAACTCACTGTTGTTTGGCGAATGATCCCATGCTCGTAGAAATAATTTTTAAAGTTGGTATTAATGAATTACCTTCCATTATCACTACACACCATTTTATTTTTCGGCCTGTCGGCTGAAATAATCGTAGAAATAATTTTTAAAGTTGGTATTAATGAATTACCTTCCATTATCACTACACACCATTTTGATTTTTCGGCCTGTCGGCTGTTTTTGAGCTATTATAACATAATTTTATTCCTGGGTATAGAGTGGCATTGTCCGTTAATATGCCAAATATGGGCATGATCCGCCCACTTTTAGGTTACACAGGCCGTTGTTATATGTATAATATACATATGTTATATGTATATTGTTAAATATACATATAAACTTCCTGATTAAAACTTTAGATTCAACTTGTTTTACCAAAAAACATTATTACATCAAAACTGGGTGCGGTATGCCCACTTTTACACTACATATACAGTATAGCAGTATGAAAACAAGTTTATTACCATGGAAGTAAAGTTTAAATGAACACAATTTTAAAACAACTAAGCTAATTATTTTGTTTTGAAAAAGGTAATGACCACGCCTACTATTTATACAGAGGCGTAGCTAGGTCTAATGGACCCCGGGACGGTTAATCAACTTTCAGCCCCAAAAATGCCTAGAATTCAATAAGTCCCTACTTGATTTCCACAACTGCCGGCCCCGACATTGTGCCGCCCAGAGTAGACCGCCACCCCCGTCCCACCCTAGCTTCGGCACTTTTTTCAAAACTTTTAGGTGTAGGGTATCTAAGATTCGGCCAGACCGAATATAGCTTTCTTACTGGTTCGAATAATAAACAGTGCGTTTTAGATTATTCCAAAGCTTTCGACCGCTTTCAAAGAGTGAAAGTTGGCACTGTTTCTGAATTTGAAAGGGTTGGCATTGTAAATGATTACACTTTGAATACTCTTTTAGTACTGATTTTATTTCTAAAATTCCTTGGGTTTTATACATTTTCCTATCAGCTAGTCAGAAACGATGCTCTTTTGTACTTTTCGCTCTGCGTTGATAAAACCGCTCTTATAGTGAAGTCATGGTGCGATGATAAGACCAGCCGCTTGCTTCTTGAGAACAAACTAATGTTCATATTTGAACATTCTGCCGGGAACTAATGAAGAGCAGGGGGAGAACAATCGATACTTATTGTTTTACTATTACTACAGCATTTTGATTTTATATACATAATAAGTATTATAACTAATATTAACACAAGTAACAAGGATGTGTGTCCGCTCATTGTGTGAAATTTTAGACTCTTTAATTCCACGTGTGCTTCCTTCAGAATGCCAAGATGTGTCTTTAAATGATTGATATCCAAGCTGTTGTTCAATACCATTGTCTGCGGTAGTTTTACATTGATTTCGTTGGTGGAACTAAAGTTGCTTATCCATGATAATGCCTTGCTTGCAATGTTGATTCGAGAGGCATATTGCTGGAACGATTTCAAAGTAATACCATCAAGAATAGTTGTACACTCAGGTTTCAACTCTAAAAGTCCTTGTAAAGGAAGATTAATCCAATTTTATTTCTTAACACCACAATCCACATACAGTAAATTGTTATGAAATATTTTGAAGACCCATTAATTATTCGACAGCTCCTTCCAATAGCTCTGTTGGTGAATTTCTTCAAAGATGCAATCTCCACACCGAGATCCTTTCAGGGATGCAATTTCACAGGTTTTCTCTGTTACGGGTCTCCAAGGTTTATTACCCTTACAAAAGTAAAGGTTGTCCGAGGTATTCTCACAAGTATTTAGCTCAGGTTGTGTCATTAGAATATACGAATTAGCTCCAAAATTGTAAACTATATATTCTGCGTCCAAGAGTGCTATTATCGCCTTGTTATTCTTGCTTATTGGTAGAGGAATTAATTTGAATATGTCGAATGGTTCAGTGGACATTTACGGTATTTCAGCTTTTACAATTAATTTTTTATCACAAATAATTCCTATAGCTGTTAACCTTCTATAAACTTCTTTTAATTTACCTGGTAATATCTGGGTTGGTGGAAGCTGTCCTTTTATAACTTCTATTTCATGCTGCAGCTGACTAGGATTTAGTAGATGGGGATTAATATGACCGTGATTGATGTCAAGCAGAAGATTGATTGATGATTGATGATTGAATGATATCGCATTCATCCAATATTAAATCTATTTGAGATGTTAGTAGCTAGAAAATTAACCCACTTCTTTCTTCGTTTTGTATCTTGATAATTTCCTGATAAAATATTCCTAGTTGTCTTCACATTTTGTCGTAATTTCTTTTTATATCCCCCGTCTTTTTTAGGATATTGACTAGTGAGTCGATGATTGTTGTTTGCAGTTGAAGGGAGAGCTGGAGATTTTTCTGGTTGTCCAAAAGATTTCTCATGTTTCGTCTCTGAGAGCTCAAATGGAGCTCTCTTTCTTCTTGGTTTTCTGATGAGTAGATCGTTGTTTTCCTTGAGTATATTATATCGCCGTTTAACTGACGCTGACATCGTATCACATGCGTCTTTATATATACTTGGCTAACCGAAAACATTGCTCGTCGAGTGATTTAATAAACCCTGGGATGATGTCCATTTCTTGAAAGTATGTACTCAAATCAAAATACATATATAAGTAAGTTCCATCGTGACATTTCAATATCCATTTTACCGACGTTATGCAAAAAAATTGTTGTACCATTTTGTAGTGGTGATATTGCAGCACCACTCATAAATGGTGTTGCTCTTAATCCTTTTGCAAGAAGTAGGAAAATAAGAATCAGAAAACAGCTCTGTATATTTGATTTTCCTTTTAATGATTTTATCGGTTTACTACTTGCCAGGTTGACAATTTTCGATTCGCCCTTTGTTTCCCTTAGGTCTGTGACTTCTGATGGACAGATTTTGCTGATTGGTCGCTGATTGTTGTATTTTTTGGTTTCGAAGTAACTATTCGTGTTCTCCCATCACTGTCAGGGTGTATATCAGTTTGAGCCTTTGTGAAGTTAACCTTTACTTTCCCTGTTTCCTTAGATTCATAAAAATCTGAATTCATTAGAGGGCAAAGTTTAGGATGTTTGATAGTGCTATTCTGGAGTTTTAACGTAACTACTCGCGTTTTACCATCTTCGTCTTTGTGGACTTCCAATATTCTTCCGAAGGGCCATTTCGATGGATGTGTTGTCTCATTTTTTATCAATACCAACTGATTATTTTCTAAGTTTTCTTGCGGGTATTTCCATTTATACCGCTGTTGTAAAGTTGTCGAGTATTGCTCCTCCATCTTTTCCAAAAGCCTTGTTTTATTTTTTGGATCAGCTTCCATTTATCTAAAGAAGATATCTTTGATTCTGCTATTGAATCAGGGATGTCGATTATCATATGCCCAATTAGGAAATGCCCTGGAGTTAAGATAGTTACGTCTTCCGGACTGTTACCCAGGGAATATAATGGCCTCGAATTCAGAACAGCTTCAATTTGTACTAACAGTGTACTCATTTCTTCATATGTTATTTTAACGTCGCCAATTACCCTATTTAAGTGATGTTTCATGGATTTAACACCGGCTTCCCAAATTCCTCCAAAGTGAGGGGTTGCCGGCGGAATAAATTTCAATTCTATTTTCTCGGTTGCTAATACTGGTGCTACTGCTGCATTATTACCTTTTTGAAGTGTTGCTAAATTGGGCTGATCGGAATTTTTCTCCGGTAATTTTATCGCGAAGATGTATGAACTCTTCGCCGAGTTCTTTCTGCTTCTCAAGTAGTCGCTCCATTTCCTTCGTCATTATTCACACTGCACTTTCCGATGTTTTAGCCTCGGATACGCTTTTGTTATTGTTTTTTTTGTTTTTTATATATACATATATTCCTGAGCCTCTTACCACTGGTGGGGGAAAGCAACAGAAAATATTTAATTTTTTTATATATAATTTTTCTCGCCCTTTTAGCGATTTTAGAAAAATTATATTTCTTGGTTAGTTCAAATTTCTCAGAGTCTCTTACCACTGGTGGGGGACCAACTCTGAGATTGCTTCGAAGGACCAAATGTAAGTGATTAAACTTTGAATACTCTTATAGTACTGATTTTATTTCTAAAATTCCTTGGGTTTTATACATTTTCCTTATCTTAAATTACATATGTATTACATCTATATTACATTTATCTTAGAACCATTAATTGATCCCTTTTTCTTATCTTCTAGTCGTTAATAATACAAGAGTCCTAAATACATAAATTATCCTAATAATAGTTGCATATCAGATGCTCTCTTGTACTTTTTGCTCTGTGTTGATAAGACCACTCGTATAGTGAAGACATGGTGCGATGATAAGACCATCCGCTTGCTTCTTGAGAACAAACTAAATTTCATATTTGAACAGCATTAGTGTACCACAAGGCTGTGTTCTATGTCCCTTATTATTCTCCCTGTTTGTTAATGATGTTTTTTCTGTTGTTCCCCACGATTGTCTGGAATATTTTGAGTTGTAAGATGAATGATGACTTAAAAATTATCATCGATTAGTCTACGAAGAACTCACTTGAACTCAATGCAGCTAAATCCTTAGTTTTACCTATCTCTAAATACTCCTTTGATCCATTCGTCCTTCCAACTTTTTATTTCGGTTGTGGAGGTAAAGGATCGACATGTGGAGGAAAGGATAATCAAGTAAAAGGGAGTTGACTTTATTTTTAGCGAGTCACGCTGTATTACTTTGGCCACCAGGCCTTGCTTTGTTTGGCTTTAAGCGAGCGGGCTTTATGTTTTTAAGATTTGGCCACAAGGCCGAATTTATTGTTTGGTTTATCAAGCGAACCCCGCTATGTCTTGATATATGGCCACAAGGCCGTACTTACTTTGTACAAGGAAAGTGTGTCTGCTTCTGGTGCTGGATTTACCATAAGTTATTTTATTCTGGCTTTCACCGTCTTTTTATACATTATTTCATACATTCTAAACTATTACAATATTATGTTTACATTGCTTACTCTTACTTAATTTAAACGAAAGTGTAATGCTTTCTTTCTTACGCTAAGTTGCTTTCTTTTCTATTTATTTATTTATTTATTTAACGACAGAACTAAGCACCTAGCCTTATAGTTCATAAACATGTTGATAAACAATAAAAAATTTAAAGTACAATAATTATGGCAAACATAACAAATTTAAGATCTTTCGCTTAACTATACGATCTGAGTCAGAAAAATCAACTACATGGTACACATTGTTGAAATCTGCACAGGCATTCCGAAAAGGTTCGTACTGTAGGTATGAAGATCTGGCCAAACTGAGACGGATAGGTTCGTATTGCCTCAACGAACGGTAAGGAACATTAATATAGACCCTGGATAGCAAGTATGAACTGTCCACCACTCCGCGAAGTATGTTCAAGATGAAAACAGCATTCAACATTGTTCGACGATTCACAAGTGATGGTAGGTTAATTAGTTTTAGCCGGGCTTCGTATGATGGTAGATTTATAGATTCATCCCAACAAAGGTTGCGTAAACAAAACAGTAAAAACTGTTTTTGCATTGATTCGAGTTCGGCAATATAGCAATTGTAATATGGGGTCCACACAGGCGACGCATACTCCAGGATAGGCCTAACGAGTGCAGTATATAATAACCTTGTAATATATGGGTCTTTAAACTCCTTTGACCACCGTTTTATAAACCCCAAAGTACTGCGCGCTTTTCTAGATATACGGCTGATATGGCAGTGAAAGCATAATTTACGATCAAGAGCTACTCCTAGATCATCGACGGTCTCAACTATATCCAGGTTCGATCCGCCGAGCGTATAGTTAACTAAAATAGGACTTTGACATCGTGCAAATGTTATCTGTTTGCACTTCTTTAAATTTAGGTTCATGCAATTGATGCTGCACCAAGAGATCAGTGAATCCAAATCCAACTGCATGAGCCGGGCATCATTAACATTATTATAAGAAAGGAATAGCTTCACGTCGTCGGCAAACATTAGCAAGTTTACATTGTTAATGGCTGTTGGAAGATCGTTGATAAAAACCAAGAAAAGCAAAGGGCCCAGATGACTCCCTTGAGGAACTCCAGATAGAACTGGAATCTCGTTCGATGTTGCATTATTAAACACAACCATTTGGGTCCGATCGCTGAGATAGGATTCAATCCAGTTTAGAAGAAGCGTAGGAAATCCAAACTGTTTTAACTTTAAGCAAAGAAGATTGTGATTCACTACATCGAATGCTTTGCTGAAGCCTGTATATATTACATCCGTTTGTAAGGAGAATTTAAAGTTGTTAATAATTTTTGACACAAATTCGAGTAAATTAGTTGAAGTTGATTTGCCCTTGCAAAAGCCATGTTGCATGGGAGAAATTGAAGCATGTATACTCTGAGTTATCTGATCAACGACTATCTTCTCAAACAGCTTTGGTAGCGCACTGATTTTTACTATGGCTCTATAGTTACTTATATCAGACCTATTACCAGACTTATGCAATGGAATTATAAAAGATAATTTCCATGCATTTGGAAAGTATCCTGATCGGAATGAGAAGTCGAACAGTGCTTTTATGGGCGCCGCTAACTCCTCTGCACAATATTTAAGAACACAAGCTGGTACACCATCCGGTCCAGGTTTATAGTTGCATTTAATAGATTGAAGAGCATGCAAAACATTTTGCACATCCATTGTAGGTAGCGGAACGGATCCTGGAGAAATACTGAACGGGTAGTTTACAGAACTAAAGGTTGCCGATGAATAAGTTGACGCAAAAAATTTTCCAAAAAGATTGCAAATGCTGTGATTATTGTCAGATTCCGCTTGTCCATATCTCATAAACGTTGGATAGATTCTATTTTTCCTTTTCATATTCACGAAATTCCAAAATGTTTTTGGATCAGAATGAATATTAGCTTTTACCTTTTGAAGATAAATCTTATAAGATTCTCTGCACAAACTTTGATATCGGCTTCTCACAGCACGGTAATTGATATAGCTGGCAGTGGTACGCAAACTACATTGTTTGTACTTTTTCGATTTTAAAGTCCGTAATACATGAAGTGACTTATTAAACCATGAAGGGCACGAATTGTGTGAAATCCTTCTTATCGGTACAGATGTTGCGAACAGACCCGTCAAAGTCTCAGTGAAATTACTAAGTGCCAAGTTCATGCATGAGGGCAAAGGAATTTCATGCAATAATAAAATGGAGTTCCAATCAATAGAGCAAATATTATTTCTCAATAAGTCATAATTCGTATTTTTAAAGCTATATTGTCTGATGAAATGAGCTGATTCCATATTCCCGTTATTATAAGTATCATCTGAAACTGTAATGGTTAAAGTAGGATGGTGAATGTCTTCTGGCTGCACATAAGGCAGGCATCGAGATATTTCAAAGATATCCTTGTCATCAACAAAGAAAAGATGTCCATTAGGAAATCATTATCGCTGCATCCAGTTGACGGTAGTAGTACAGCAGGGTCATCAACGCATCTGTCCCAATTTACATAAGGAAAATTAAAGTCACCTAGTACAATTACGCGATCTGACGGCAATAATTTATTCTTAATTAAGTTTATGCAACGGAAATGAGTGCTATAAGTTGATTCATTAGAGTTCGGAGGAATATATGAGCAGGTTATATATATGCAAAAACCTTTAAATTTAACGTAAACGCAGCAAAAGTCAATATCAAGGGCTTCGACCATGATGATTTCATCCGAATAACAAGCCGAGTGAACAGCAACCAAAACACCACCGCCTCTGGTTAAGTTTGTAAGAAGATGATTGCGGTCCTTCCGATATACCACATAATTATGCGAAAATACTTCGGAATTTAGGATCTCCGGCTTAAGCCAGGTTTCTGAAAAAGCGATGATGTTATACTCAACGTCAGTGCTTTTCACAAAAATATCAGCCAGTTTTGTATTAATCCCCCTAACATTTTGATAAAGAATGTTGGAGGGATTGAATCTTAGTTTTTTGATGATGCATCACGACGTACATTTCTGTCATTTTTGGCCCTAAACACAAATTCGTGTATGATGTCATTTTCTGGCCAAAACGTGGGTGCCATCATCCGACTAAATAAATGAGCAGGCAAGTTAATGTTGAATGAAGAATAAGAACGCTGCGCTTTAAAGTTGAATTTGGAAATAGATAGACTGGTATCTTCTATTCCTAGTTGGTTAAATATGTGATTACGGATATCGTCGACAGTAGTATCCGGCGAGAAGCGTGAGACAAAAAGCGTCTTTCTCGGCTGAACCACAGTAAGTTGTTTAACTGAACGTGCATTGGGTGGAACCGCAGCAGACACCTTAGGAATTGCTCCCGTGCTCGAAGAAGGCGCCACAGATAAAAAATTGGTACCACCACTAGGTGTATTAATCATAGCACCTGGCCCAGTAGTATGAGCAACCAGATGATTTGGTGGCACATTAGAGCTGGGAGGTTCAGGAGCAGCTACTGTTAAAGAAAGAACAGAAGAAGTAGAACACTCAGATGGCTGTACTGCAGATTCAGTTCCAGCAGGGCTCAGCAGATTAGCGGAGGCGGATTATTCAAGCAATCATTTAAAGGATTAAAGGAATTTACACGCTGAACGAGACCGCGTTTAGGAGCTTTGCCGCGAGAGTTCACATTAGGTCGCTTATGTTTTGGAGAATCCAATAATTTAAAGTTATTGAAAAAGCTCTCATAATCAGCAAGGTTTTGTTGAATAGCACGCAAGTCTTTCCCCAAGTTCCGAAAGTTTAGGGATACTTGGCGCAATAATTTAGTGATGTCGATATCCTGGGACCGACAATTTACGCAGGACCATCGTAGTCCACCATCAATGCCAATTTTGTCAACAGTTCTGCCCGTTAGACCGACGCATTTAATGTGGTACTCATCATCGCAGATAGAGCAAAATAGCGTCCTCTCCACCTCACTAGTTATCTTGCAGCCTTTCAGATTACAAGTCATAGTACAATAGCAATAGAAATAGTCAAAAAGGGTAAAAATCCCGATCACAATATGTGAGGCGTAAAACACAAATATAAAATTATTTATCAAAAGTTAAAGTTTGTGAATACCCTTGCTTTAAATCAAAAACGTATCAAAAGTTTCAAAAAAGTTTCGCAAGCACTAAAAATCAATAACAAAAGTATTTGCAGTTTGAGATGCACTAACCACTCTCAGAGCGCACTTTTAGCAACAGCTTCGCTACCAAACCGGTTTAGAGAATAATATTTTATGCAAATTATTGTTTTATATGTAATTCGTTATATTATGAAAATAAAGATTTAGTCTTCAGAAAATTAAGGATTGACCGAGAAGAATCACAAAAATTATAGAAAACCAATAGAAACAGTTCTAAAGAAAATTAAACAATAAAATGCACAATAATAGAGAAATTTTTAGGAGCAATATTAAAACACGACCGTTTGTTATGCGTAACACTCAATGTTTTCAATGGCCGATATTCGATTTTAACTGTTGAGTGCAATGAGTGACCTTAGTGCAGTGTCAGCTTGAAGTTCACTCAATTCACTGTACTGTTGGCGAAGTGAACCAGAGGTTGGTTACACCCCTACCGTTAAGAGAAAAATTATATTTTCAATTTCAATTTTTCTAAAGCTAAGTATTTACAATTATTGGTAGTGGTATGATTTATGTTGTTACTGTGTATGGTTTTAAAATATTGTTATGTACTATTTTTCTACTATTATTATATTCAATGGTAGTGTTGACTCCATTTTTGCTTATTATTCTATAATTTGGCTTTGTACGGTGCTTGATTCTTTTTTCTATTCATATTTCTTAATAATACTAAATCTCCTATATCTAATTGTAGTTATTTGAATTTTGTTGTTTATTATTGTTTACTCTTTTCATCTTTGTTGAGTTTAGTAGTTCGTGCGCTTTATCTAGAGCATATCTTAATCTAGTTTGTAGTTCTTTTGCATAACTATCGATGCTATATATTTTTATGTTTGCGTTAGGATCGTCATCTAGTATGGCGTGTACCCTGTGTCAACGTGTGGTGTTGTATTATATGAGAAAGTAAAATATGGAATCCATTCATTCCATTCATAGTCGTTTGCTGTGGTTACGTTCTAGAGAACCTATTATTCGGTGGTGGTATGGTGTCGAGAATGTCTGTCTAATTTTTAAAAGTGTACATATGTTTGTTAATAGTTCGTTTTTGAATTCTGTCCCGCAGTCAGATTTGAGTATTTTGAAGTCCATATTTTAATATCACTTGTTCTACGTGTGTTTTTGCTATGGTCTGTGCATCCTTTGTCGGTATCGGGTGTGCTATTATAAATTTTGTTAGCTCGCACTGCATTGTTAAAATGTAGCGATACCCTTTCGATATTCTTAAAGGTCCGACGGTGTCAATTGAAATTGTCTCGAAGCTGTTCTGTGGAGTGTTAGTTAACGTAAGCGGTTCATTTATATGACGTGTTTGTTTGTTTCTTTTGCTTATGTCACAACAAGATATGAATTTCTTAACCATGTAGTTCATATTCTTCCAGACGTATCGTTGTTTTAATTTAAGGGTTGTCCTTCTGACTCCTAGATGTCCTGAGGTGTGAAATTCGTGTATTAGTTTGTATTTTATTATGTCATCTGTTATTCTTTTTGGTGGGTTGTAAATAAGTATTTTTAATTGAGGACTTCCTTAAACAGTATTATATATTTTATTTATCTTCGCATATGCGTTTTTAAATTCTTCCATTGTAAACATTTTAAATATTATATCAGTACTGGCCAGTGCTAATTCCTTTATTTTCTCCTTGCTTATATTAGATACCAGTTTCCTCAGAATCGAATCTAGATTCCCTGATTCATCGCTGTATCCCATATTTGTATTAAATACGTTAATATTCGAATTTAGTTTCTTCAGTACCGAATCTTGATTCGCTGAATTATCACTAAATTCTACGTGCACTTTATTTTCTTCTATGTATACACTATTTTCTCTAGTATTTTTGGTATTAAATTCCAATTTCTTTATATTTCTTACATCACTTATTGAAGTGCATTCCAATATGTGATTCTGAGATGTGCATTGTTCATTGCTCTTCTGCATATTGTTCTTGCTCATCCCTCTAGTTATAATTAATGCCTTATTTACGTTATTGTCATTTTCTTTAGGTATCATCTGTTTTAATATGTTTGAATCTATTTGTATCCTTGAGATCGCCTCGGCGTTCGTATTTGTTTTGCCTTTTTTGTATATGATTTCGAAATCATAGTCACTTAAATCTAACCTTATTCTTGTCCTCTTTGATGAGGGGTTTTTATGAGAAAATAACGATATCAAAGGTCTATGATCGGTAACAACAATAAACTTGGTACCATATAGGTATGGTTTAAAGTAGTTTATTCCCAAGTGAATTGCTAGTAGTTCTTTTTCTATTACAGGTTTGTTAAGGTCGTGTTTTTCTAATGCTTTGCTTGCATATGATATGGGTAGCTCTTTTCCTATTTCGCCTTGTGAAAGTACTGCTCCGAGGGCATAGTTTAAAGCATCTGTGGTTGGTATAAAAGGTTTACTGAAATCAGGATATTGGAGTAACGGTGGATTAGTTAGTTTTTCCTTTAGTGTATCAAACACTAATTGACATTCTTTTGTCCATTCCAATTTTGCTGTTTTCTTTAGTAGTGCGTTTAGGCTTAGGCTTTAGGTCTGTGAAGTCTGGGATGAATTTCCTATAATAATTGCAAAATGCAACGAATCGTCTTACTTCGTCCGTATTTTTTGGTATCGGGTAATTTCTTACTATCTCGTATTTTGCTGGATCTGTCTTTACTCCGTCACGCGTTATTAGATGGCCTAAATATATTACTTCGGGACGTTAGAAACAACATTTTTGTGGGTTTAGTTTAAGATTATAGCGTTCTATAGCGTTCGTGTGTAATACCTTTATTAGATTTTGGTTGTGGGGGCTGTGAGGCTGCATCCATGAATGATTATATCGTCTACGTAAAGGAATGCTTCAGCCCCTAATCCTGATAGAGCTATTGTAAGCATGCGCTGAAAGCTGTTGGAAGAGATTTTTAGTCCAAACGGTAGTCGTTTGAATTGGTTGTGTCCATTATTGGTCGAAAATGCTGTTAATGGTGACTTTTTGTCGAGTGGTATTTGGTGAAATGAACTTGTCATGTCTAGTGTTGAGAACCATTTTGCCCGTTCTAGCTTGTCCAAAATATCTTCTAAGCGAGTTAGAGGAAATTTGTCACTTGCTATTTTATCATTTAGTTTTCTGAAATCAACGACAAGTCTCCATTTTCTTTTGTCTTCGGTGTTCTTTTTAGGTACCAAAAGAATTGGAGCATTGTATGAGCTGATTGATGATTCTATTATGTCTTCAGTCAACATTTTCTGTACTTGTTCATTCATCACTTGTGTGTGTGTGTGTGTGTGCCAGTCTGTAGTTTTTTATGTAGATAGGGTTGTCATCTATGGTCGAAATTTTAAGTGTATTTTTTGAGGAGTTTTCCTCGGGTTTTTTGCAAGCCTGTTGTTTTTTGGCAGGAGATCATTGTAAAATAAAGTAAGCACGTTTTTTGCAAACGAGAGAGCTGTATTTTCATTAAAATAGAGGAATAAAATTCTTAACGTCAGAGCTGCTTGTTTCATTTAATCAGAAGAATAAAAATTACAACATTTGGCGACCGTGACAGGACATGGAAACGATTAAGAAACAAAGGAAATTGTTAAGAACAGCCGTCACAAAGGCTAATAACAATTTCTTGGCGACAGCAGCGCAAGATGGCGGAAGAAACGAAGCCCTGATATTGTTCCATTTGTTGGAAACCAACATGACAGATCTAGAAACTGTACACGCTGCGTACAACAAATTGTTACTTGAGTCTTCAGAAGACGATGAGAAAATTGCGTCGGAGATTGAGTCTGACGATGCGTACAAGATACAGTTCATCAGCGCGAAGCTGCAAGTTTTGGAGTTGACGTCAGAAGCTGAGAACGGACAACGCCAGTTCCACAGAGCATCCACCTGAGTAACGCCACAAACGCTGAAGCTTCCAAAATTTGAACTACCAAGATTCACTGGCCACATTAAGGAATGGCTACCATTTTGAAGTGTATTCAAGAAAATACATGAAGATGCATTTATACCAGAGGAAGACAAGTTCCAGTATTTAATGCAGTCTATGGTTCCCGGATCCCGGGCCAGTGATTTGGTAACCAGTTTCCCGCCGACGGCGCAGAACTATTTAAAAGCCGTATTCAGTTTAAAGAGCCGTTTTGGAAGTGATGAAATTATCGTTGAGTACTATGTGCGAGATTTACTAAAACTGGTTTTGCAGAACGCCTTAAAAGGCAACAAACGAGCATCAATTGCGACCACGTACGACCAGCTAGAATCGTATATTCGAGCACTAGATACACTGGGTGTTACGACGGATAAATGCGCAGCAATGTTGTATCCGTTGGTGGAGTCTTCACTGCCAGAGGAGATTTTAATTGCTTGGCAAAGATGCGGAAGAAGAGGCGCAAACAGCGAAAACCAGGCAACAGGACAATCTCAAACATCCGACAGATTAAACAGCCTTCTAGAATTTTTACGAGTGGAAGTCGAATATCAGGTACGCGTGGACATGGTTATGGCTAGTTTCGGGCTTTCTAAGGAAAAAGAGACGACAAGCAGTCTGAAGGCCCATAAGGAAAAAACGAAGGAACTGGCGAGTGCAAGTGCATTATTTGTATCCGAGGGAGATAAGAAGGTTGTATGTGTATTTTATAGGTCGGTGGAACATGACTGTAAAGACTGCGTAACTGCGCGTAATTTAAAGTTAGATGAGCGTAAAGATATTTTGAAACGGGAGAATTGTTATTTTAAATGCATGAAACGCAATCACTTCTCTAGTAAATGTAAGGTTAACGTAAAATGCGAATGGTGTGCAAAACGACATTTGTTGTTGGTATGTCCGAGTTTTGGAGTGGCCGAACGAGCCACAGGGGGCAAGGCTCTGGACAGGGATAAACCCGTTGAAAATACATTAACTGCCTTATCGGAATGTCCAGAGGTTTGTTTGCAGACACTTCGGGTCAGGGTATATTCGGACAACCAGGAACAAATCGTAAGAGCTATTATTGACACGGCGTCACAACGGTCGTATATACGTTCGGTTATTGCGCGGCAGTTAAATTACCGAAGAATCGGCGAAATAGAAGTTACGCAGTCTTTGTTCGGTGGCCTAAAGGGCGAATGTAAGATGCACGATATATATAAATTACGTATGAAAAGTTTAGATAATATGTATGCATGCAATTTTTCTGTCTTGAGCCAAGCCACTATTTGCGAAACCATACCTGGTATTAGAAATGATAAGTGGGTTGAGAATTTGCGTCGCAATAATGTAATCCTGTCAGATATCGGTAACACTAGTAAATCCATAGATGTTCTTATTGGATCAGATGTTGCAGGAAAATTATTGACAGGAAAAACGGTAGATTTAAATAACGGATTAATAGCTTTTGAAACTATTTTAGGATGGACAGTCATGGGTAAATTACCGACGTTCAGAGATAAAACCAACACGGCCGTTATGGTAACTACAATGTTGGTGCAAGACGTAAATATTTCAGATTTTTGGAAACTAGAGGTTTTAGGGATTTCAGATCCAATCGAAAAATTGCGCAAAGAGATCAGTGATCAGCGGATACTAGATTTTTTAAAAAAAAACAGCTAGATTTACTATGGAAGGACGTTACGATGTAAGACTACCGTGGAAGGAAAACTTTTCGCCTTTACCAACTAATTATGAAATAGCGTTAAAGAGATTAGACAAGACAGTGGAAAAACTTAAACGACAGAATCTATTTGACGATTATAATGAAGTTTTTAAAGAATAGTTAGCCGAAGGTGTAATTGAGAATGCACCCGCGAATGATAATGGCGAGCAGAATTATCACTATTTGCCAACCGTCCAGTTTTGAAGAAACATGGTACTACACATTATAAGACCCCATTTTGATGCATCTGCTAGAACAAAGGGGTACCCATCGTTAAACCAATGTATTGAAACCGGGCCTAATTTGATCGAACTTTTGCACTCAGCAATAACTAGATTCCGCGCAAGGGAAATTGGTGTCGTTTCGGATATTAAAAAAGCATTTTTGCAAATTAGTGTAAATGAAAGAGAGAGAGATTTTCTACGATTTTTGTGGTTAAAGGACAATAGAGTCATAGAGTACCGTCATTGCCGAGTGGTGTTCGGATTATCGGCGAGTCCGTTCTTATTAGCAGCCATTCTATTACTGCACATGGAGGCAGCTGGAAAGTGGGCTGAGGACAAAGGTTGCAAATGGACGAAATCGACAGTCAACCAATTAAAGACTTCCTTTTATGTAGACAATTGCGTAACAAGTGTTGAATCACCTGAAGAGCTAGAAACTTTATTCATTTCCACAAATTTAATTTCGGATTTTTCAACTCTTTCAAAAGAAGTAAATAGAATTAACGGCTTATTTGCGAAATTTGCAAATAGACTTGATACACATAAATCGTCTCTCGTTGATGTGAGCGATACTGCTGCTGCTTCCAAGTCGAAGAAAGGTTCGAATGTGATGACCCAGTAGGAACTGCTGAATGTATTGATATAATACCTGTTACTGGTTCTCCTGCGGCGTCGGCATCTTCGCATTGTACTGTTGTCGAGATAAGTGATGGAGAAGCTAATTCTGCGGTTCCATTATGCAGTGACTGGATAACAATACGGAAAAAATCTAAAAAATCTAAAAAATCAGCCAAAAAATTTGAAAATCATTCGGATTTAGTGGTTGGCCAAAATGATGCTGTGGACTTGGAAGTTGTGGAAAGAAAAAATGGATACATATTTCCTACTTCAAACCTTCAGTATCAGCTGATGACTTGATCAAATATATTGAGAAGCATGCTAAAATAAACAAAAGTCACATTTCTTGCTTTCAACTTGTGAAGAAGGACGTGAATCTTAATGAGCTGAAGAAGGTTAGTTTTAAAGTTGGAGTTACACCATCACTACTTGATCAGCTTTTGGACCCGTCAGTTTGGCAAGCTGGAGTGCGATTGAAGCCTTTTCGTTTTTTTCGGAGAGAAGTGACCACCCAGCTCACCACTTAACAGATGAGCCTTGCATTGCGTCTAGTACTTCATCTCAGTCTGCTCGAATTTATTTTCATAACGTGGGTGGACTTCGTACGAAGACCTGCCAGTTTTATAAGGCATCCTGTTCGCATGACTATGAGATTGTGGCGCTAGTCGAAACATGGTTGACGTCCCACTTTTCATCCGGTGAACTATTTGACTCACATTAGAAGTTTATCGCAAGGATCGTGTACTGAGCCCTAATATTTCGAGAGGAGGCGGTCTCTTGCTTGCTGTCTCAGCGGAGTTTGTAAGCAGATATGTACAACTTCCTCGATGTGATGACTTTATTGAGCAGATTTGCGTGGCTGTATCTCTTGGAAATAATCCTATACTTAGCAAAAATGAATTAATTACACTAGCCTACAAATTAACACTTTTTTTTTGTAACGGGCTGTTTGACAACATATTCTAAAGGATTTTGATTCCGCTGATTCCAAAAATGATAAACTAAAAAAAATGAAACGAGCCGTTTTCGAGATAATCGGTTTTTAAATTTTGGCCACTTTACGTTAAGGTCCATCCACTTTAAGAGCCACTACAACTGACATATGTAACCGATTCGATTACAATTAAGATTAAATTAAAGAGGAAGGATGCACGCATATTTTTTGCTAACATTGCTTTAAAATCCGAAAGATAGTTGAAAAGCTTTCGCTGAAATCGTAACTTCAAAAGAGGAATTTTTTAAGAAAAAAGGCAAAAAACTGCTATATATCTGTATGTAAAAATATGTTCCCGAAACTTTTTTAGCCTTTTTATTTTTTATATCGATAGATTGGACATTTGCGCGAATTTTAAGCCTAATATCAAAATGGTATTTTTTGCGAAAAGCACTGAATTTTCTTAAACGCGCACCAAGAAACCATTTCTGTGCAGATTTTTTTGATATTAGGCTTAAAATTCGCGCAAATGTCCAATCTATCGATATAAAAAATTAAAAGGGTAAACAAGTTTCGGGAACATATTTTTACATACAGATATATAGCAGTTTTTTGCTTTTTTTCTTAAAAAATTCCTCTTTTGAAGTTACGATTTCAGCGAAAGCTTTTAAACTATCTTTCGGATTTTAAAACAATGTTAGCAAAAAATATGCGTGCATCCTTCCTCTTTAATTTAATCTTAATTGTAATCGAATGGGTTACATATGTATATCAGTTGTAGTGGCTCTTCAAGTGGATGGAATCGGTTAACGTAAAGTGGCCAAAAATTTAAAAACCGATTATCTCGAAAACGGCTCGTTTCATTTTTTTTATTTTATCATTTTTGGAATCAGCGGACCAAAATCCTTTAGAATATGCTGTCAAACAGTCCGTTACAAAATGGCTGTCGGCCAGTGTTATTATTTTAAGTTATATCCCTCCAGCTAGTAGCCTAGATCTATACAATGACCATATTTTTAATATTGGGTCTATTGTCGGGTTATTGAGTAACCATCAAACGCCTATTGTGTTTGGTGACTTCAATCTTGGCTTTGTTAATTGGAATTTCTGTTCAGACGAAAATTCTTTACTGCCATTTAATGTGAAAAGTTACACTAAATCGGTTTTTTGTGACTCGCTTTATTCGTTCAATTTGTTTCAGATCAATAATGTGATGAATGATATATCCAGAATTTTAGACTTAGTTTTCATTAGAAATGAGTGTTTAAATAGCAGCGTTCATTTAGAAACGTTATGCTGACGACGCAACGTCGGTCAACGACCAACGGCATTGACCGGCCTTGTAAAGCCAGCTAAGGTTTCACCAAGCTGCCGAATGCGATGCATTATTTCAAACAACAATGCTTGTGCAGTGCCAATGTCGATGACCGCCGTTTCTGCTCATGCAGACGCAGCAACTAATTTTAAGTTCATTTCTTTTTCTTGTATTTTATATTGATTAAGTTTGTATATTGATTGTATATAAGTTATTATATAAGCAATTAAAGCATTAATAAAAATCTGCACTCGTTCCACAAACCTCATCAAGCAAGGTTTTAGTCAATTCGAAACAGGGTTGGTTCAAGTACCAAACCTGTCAACAATACAAAATCAACAAACTAATAGAGTCGGTCCCAAGTACCGAATCTATAGACAAACACAAGGTAGTTATTGCCACTTAGCCGCAGAGTTGGTTCAAGTACCAAATTTGTGTGCAACCAATAACTAAAAGACAATCAGGACAAACCAGTCCTGAACATTTTGGTGACCCCGACGTGATCTGTGATCACAACAACAAGGAGCAAATACTTGCAGAAGTCGGCTCTTTCCTTGGAAATTTACTTCATCAATACAACAATGGCAGACGTGGAGGATCTATTGAAGAACCAAAACGAGCTTGATGAGCAGATTCAACAGCTAATATCAAACTTTAAGAAGGATCCATCGAATCGGAAGACATCCAAGGGATACTATCAGCAGAGGCTCAGCAGACTACAGGAGCTGTACGAAGCATATGAAGAAAATGATTCAACTCTCAGGACACTCTGTAAGGACCCCCTTGAGCTTGAATATTTTTCAAGTGGTTCGTACGAGCGTGTCTCATAAGCAGCAAATAACTACATCCAGAAGTTCAAGCAGGAGGTTGATTACTGGGCTGTATTAAACGCTCCAGGAACATCGAATCCTAAAGGACCATCAACGATTAAGACACCTGTTCCACCGACACGTAACTCATCCTCTGACCAGATCGTTAACAAACAGCCACAGCCAACAACCGCGGTTGGCACGGCTGACCTAGAAGTCAACAGGCTCATTCGCCGCCAGCAGGCAGTGACAACATCATTGAGGCGGCTACTGGCCAACGGCTCCAATGAAGCCCAACCACGCGAGTACTATGAGGTAAGGCTGAACACTATCAGCCAATTTTGGCGGCAGATCGAAGAGCTACATTTCGCTATTTGGGAATGCTGCAAAGATCCAGCATCAGTAGGCTATGACATCGAAGCATACCTACAACTCGAAGAGGACTTCAGGTGCCAGTTAGTCAAGTTAACCAAGAAGACAAAGGAACCTTCGAACATGACAGGCTCAAAATCTCAGTACAACCTCAGCGACGCCATTCAATTGCCAAGAATCACACTTCAAGCATTTGATGGCAACTATTTAAAATGGCGTCACTTTTTCGAAATGTTCCAAGAATTAATTCACAACAAACCACTGGCAACAATCCAAAAAATGTGGTACCTAAAAACAAATCTAACTGGAGAAGCAGAACGTTTAATTAAACATCTGCCAATCACCGAGAGTAACTACAACACAGCTTGGCAGATGCTTCAAGACTGTTACAACAACAAGCGAATTCTGTCATCAGTTCTAATGCAAAGGCTCTTGGAACAACCCGCCAGTCATAATGGCGAGACCTCAGCAGCATTCATAAAGGGTCTACATGATACGACCACAGAATGCCTAAACGCGCTCAACAATTTGGGAATTGACACGTCATCCTGGGGACCCATCCTTCTACATTCGCTATTCAAAAAACTAGACGATAAAAGTCATCTACTATTCGAGCAGTCACTCCAAAATCCAAAGGAAATACCATCCATCGAGAGCTTCCTCAAATTCCTGGAGTCGCGATTTCAGTACTTGGAGGCCGCGTCCCGCCAAGACAACAAGCACAGGTCAAAAACGATTACGAGTCTGCCAGCTACAATAACGCAACAAACAAAATGCAAGGCATGTGGCGGCGATGTTCATCTTCGCATGCCGACAATTTCTTCAGATGACTCCAAAGAATCGACTGCAGCTAGTGAAAAAACATAATTTATGCATCAACTGTTTGAAGAGCACTCACAAGTCAAGCAATTGCATTTCTCGGTCCTGTCTCAAGTGCAATAAAAAACACAACACATTGCTGCATTTTGAAGAGATTGAGGACGCTCCAGCACCAAAGTCTCCCAAAGGGCTTACCGAATCAGCGGTTTCAAAACAACCAAGCGACCTGCATAATTAGTCCGTGAGCTTATCAGCATCACCATCAAATCTAAAAAGTTACATAATTCTTGCCACTGCCCGAATAAAGGTAGAATCGCCAGAGGGAAAGACAGTTGAGTGCCGGGCAGTATTGGATTCTGGATCTCAGATCAACATATTGTCTGAGCGTTTGGTAAAGAAATTAAGGATGGCCTCCAATTCCACTTCATTACTAATGAAGGGAATCGGATCTGGCAACCTGAAATCACACAAACGAGTCTTCGCAAAAATTGCATCAACAACAAATGAGTTTTCATCATCGCTTGAAGCCTTTGTACTACCAACAATCATCTCTAACCAACCAATGCGAATCTGAAAACTTCCACATGGAATATTCCAAAGAACATAAGGCTGGCGGACCCAGATTTTGCACGGTCCGACAAGATAGATGTCCTGCTGGGTGCTGAATTCTACTTCCCACTACTCTCCGTTGGACAAATCAAACTTGAATCAGAGGGACCAATCCTACAGAACACTCGGCTAGGTTGGGTAATAGCGGGCAAGTTTAACACTGGAGTTAACTCCGTCGCTACGTGTGGAATATGCAGCGACAACGATGCTCATGTAGAAGACATCATTGAAAGGTTTTGGAAGCTAGAGGAAGTCGGTGAATCCGAGGGCAGCAGAACGCAAGCCGAGACACGATGCGAAGCGCAATTTGAACAAACCACAACGCGGCATCAAGACGGGCGCTATGTAGTAAGACTTCCATTTGCTGAAGATACGTCTTTGCTCGGCGACTCAAGGGAATTGGCGCTAAGTAGGTAGTCCTATCATTGGAAAGACGCCTAGCTAAGGATGACACCCTTCGAGGCCAATACGTCAATTTCATGAAGGAGTATGAAACACTCGGCCACATGACCGAAATCAGTCTGGAAGATACGATATCACCAAATTATGTGATTCCGCATCACTGCGTGCTCAAGCCAGACAGTAGTACAACAAGACTGCGGGTTGTGTTTGATGCCTCGGCAAAATCATCATCCGGCGTATCCCTAAATGACATCATGCACAATGGACCCAAAATCCAAGGTGATCTGTTTGCCTTATTATTAAGGTTCAGATTACCTAGATTTGTCTTCACCACCGATATTGAAAAAATGTTTCGACAAATCCTAGTGCATCCTGAAGACAGGCGTTATCAAGTCATAATTTGGAGGAACAATTATCGAGAGACAGTGAGATACTACACACTCAACACAGTAACCTATGGTACAAGCGCCGCTACCTACCTGTCTACGAAATGCCTTCAAGAGCTGTCAAAAACCGGAAGGAAAAAATATCCCCAGGGAAGCAATTTGCTAGCAGAGAACTTCTACGTCGATGATGGACTGGCCGGATCCGACAGCCTAAGCGCGGCCATTGCCATGCAAGAGCAACTCAACAAGCTGCTATTACAGGTGGCTTCAAACTGAGAAAGTTGTGTGCCAATCATCCAAAATTCTTACAAGGCATACCCCCAGGGGACCAGGAAGTCAACCTAAACTTCGACGACGACACATCCACAGCAATAAAAACCTTGGGCTTAACTTGGATTCCAAAGTCAGACGTCTTTTGCATAAAGGCTACTGTAAACCAAGGCACAAGGATCACGAAAAGAATTGTATGCTCTGAATTGGCAAAAATATTTGACCCACTCGGAATCCTGGCACCCGTCACAATCACAGCAAAAATCTTCATTCAAGAATTATGGAGCATGAAGGTGCACTGGGATGAAGCATTGCCGGCGTCCATGCACACAAAATGGACTAACTTCCGCTGCTCACTCGACAGTATCAATGGGATGCAAATCTCCAGACATATGTACAAGGGTTCATGTCCAAAAACATTGCAACTACACGGGTTTGCAGATGCGTCTGAAAAGGCATATGGAGCAGCCATATACATAAGAGCGACTATGCCAGACGGGACTGTACTCGTAAGGCTATTATGTGCAAAATCAAGAGTAGCACCGTTGAAGAAGCAAACAATCCCACGTCTCGAATTATGCGCTGCATTATTGAGTGCGCAGCTAATGGATAAAATCAAGACGATGGTGGGATACGCAGACAAGTCAACTCATCTTTGGACAGACTCACAGATTGTTTTAGCATGGATTTTGACAGGATCTGCGAGCTACCGAACGTTTGTTGCCAACAGAGTTGCACAGACCCTGGCACTGTCATTACCAGAACAGTGGCTTCACGTTGGCACCAAAGACAACCCGGCCGACTTAGTTTCAAGAGGCACATCGCCAAAGCAACTCGCCTCATGCAGCATGTGGTTCCACGGAGCACTGTTTCTACATGGAAGAGAATCAACCTGGCCGGCACCACCACACAAGGAACACTTAATCTTGTCCGGGGAAGAACGAAAGCAAGAGGTCAGCTCATTGACAGCAACAAACTCTAGCATGGAAGATCTGATCTACAAGATTAACAACCGAAACTCCTTTGCCACTCTTCAACGCATCGTCGCATATGTACTTCGCTTTATTCGTCATTTGAAGGATCCCACATCAAGAATGTAAGCCAAAATTCAACTCACGGTAGAAGAATTGGACGAGTCCATGACTGTCATCATAAAAACTGTGCAAAATGCAGATTTTCACACAGATATCAACCAAATCAAAAGGAAAAGGGACTTCGAAAAATCGAGCCCTTGTTTGGGCTGTCACCATTCATTGATGAGGACGGCATTCTTAGAGTTGGCGGCCGACTCACCTCCTCTTCACTACAGTACAACGCCAAGTACCCAATATTGCTACCATACACTGACACCATAACAAAATTAATTGTGGAGATGTATCACAAGGACAACTTCCATTGCGGTCCTCAAGCATTACTGGGGTACACAAGACAACGGTTCTGGCCCCTAAAAGGCAAAACAATCGCACGATCAGTTGTACAGAAGTGCATAAGATGCTCCCGAGTTAAGCCAAAACTCCTCACACAAATAATGGTAAACCTTCCCCCTCATCGCGTGCAGCCTGCACGACCGTTTATAAACAGTGGAGTGGACTTCTGCGGCCCTTGCTACATACATTACAACATTCGTGGAAAGAAACCGACCAAGGCCTACATTGCAATCTTCTGCTGCTTCGCCACAAAGGCAGTACATCTTGAACTGGTTTCCGACTTATCAACTGATGCCTTCCTCTGTGCACTGAAACGATTCATAGCTACACGAGGACATTGCAAGAACATCTACTGTGACAATGCCACTAACTTTGTGGGCGCCAACAACCTATTAAAGGAATTGGAATACAGCATGCATTCTGATGAAGCTCAAGAAGCAATCACCAGCACCTGCATTAAAAAGGGCATCAACTTCAAATTCATACCGCCCAGGGCTCCTCATTTTGGTGGCCTGTGGGAAGCAGCAGTAAAGTCTACGAAAGGATTGCTCGTTAAAGGCGTATCTAAGGCGTCTTTAACCTATGAAGAACTGGAAACCACCATAATCGAAATCGAAGCCGTTCTCAACTCCAGACCACTTGGCAGCATTAACTCCAGGGCATTTCCTCATAGGAGAGCCATTAACATCCCAGGTCGATGCAAGAGCAATTCCCATGAAGGCAAGATTGGGAAAGCGCTGGCAAATCATCACGCAGATAAAAGACGAATTTTGGAACCGCTGGTCGCGAGAATATCTATGTGAGCTTCAACAAAGAACGCGATGGAAAACCCCATGCCCAAACATTGAAATAAACAGACTAGTCGTGATTAAGCAAGACCACACTGCACCGCTAGAATGGCCTTTAGGTAGAATCATTAAAATCTACAAAGGTGATGACAACATGGCGAGAGTTGCAGAAATAAAAACTTCAAGGGGAATATGGAAGCGTCCCATACACAAACTAGCGTTGCTGCCAGTAGATGGTGAAGGAAATGCTGACCCGGAGTATCAAGAAAACGATGAGACAGATGCAACACCAGCAAAATGATCAAGATGGAAACAATCATCAATCACATCCGTCAACTTAACACTCGTAGCTCTCCTACTCTCATGTTAGCTCTCCTACTACCCCTCACATTCGCCTCACCAGTCATACTTTCGGCGTTCCCGGAAAAACCTGGTCTGTATTTCGAAGGGATCGGAAACATCCACCTGATCATGGCTGAGTGGAAGCTAATCATCTACTATGACCTACAACCAATAAGGAGAATTGTAGAAAGGTATCAAAACGGAATTCTGACGCTAGACAGCTTGTGTACAAAAATGCACACTCAAACCAGCTGTAGCATGCTGGTCAAGCAATTCAAGGAAACGCCACTCAGGCACAATTAGACAGCCACTTACCTTTTTCGAAACGACAAAAGAGAGCCGCAATGGACATAGTCGGCAACGTGGCCCACTCTCTATTTGGTTTATTAGACTCCGCATACGCGGACCAAATGTCAACAACGATTCGGCACATCAGTCAGAACGAAGACCAAATTGTGACACTACTCAAAAATCAAACTTCAATTATAAATTCCACGCTCAATATCATCAAGACCGATCAAGTCAACATCGACAAAAAATTCACACAAATCGATGCCGAGTTGGCTAAATTAAGGTCTATAGTTCTCTCAAACAAGGACGAAACGTTACGGACAAGGGTTTCGAAATCTTCACTGTTCTGGCTGTACAACTATCAATGATAAGGGTGGACATGCAACAAATTCAAGCTCTAATCCCGGATGTACTCACAGATGTTCATCATGGGAAAATCAATCCACTAATCCTGACACCCGATCAGCTAGCACAGGAGATGGTGAACATAAAAACCTACGTCAACCCGTCTCTACAATTCCCGGTCCAATCCAAGGATTTGATGAAGTTATACCAGCTGATGAAGGTTACGACGGGAGTCTCAAGGGATCACATCTTATTTCAAGTGCACCTTCCCCTGACTGGCCACGATCCGTTCTCACTATTTAACATTCTACCAATTCCGAGCTTCAAGGCTAACATGATGGTCACCATCACTCAGACAACAAATCTACTAGCCGTAACTCCACATAGAGATCATTACTTTCCGCTAACAGAACCATTGGATACAAATTGTGTCATGATCACGAATGGCGAGTATTTGTGTTCAAATGTAAATATAATATTCACTAAGGAATCAGAGGTGTGCGCATGTGAGATAGAACTGCTCAACAGTAAAAGCAGCGCACCCTGCTCGATAGAATACTCAAACCGCAACGTCGCGCTATACAAGATGGCAACCGCTAACCAATGGATATACTCAAAAAGAAGGCCACTGCAATTAACAGCAGTTTGTAACTCATCAACGCAGCAAGTTACGCTGATAAACTCAGGAATGATGCAGGTAGACCCGGGATGCTTAATGAAGGGTGACTCTGTTACACTTCACACTAAACACATAGTCAACACAAGCTTCCAGGTGTTCTACACCGCCTTTCCTGACCTACCTCAAATGACTTTAAGAAATGAGTCAGTCAGCACCAACACAATCGGTAATCTGAGTCGATACGAACACCACCTACGAGAGCTCACCGCCCTTCAACACCAACTAGCCAACAACGACATCTTAGAACTACCAAATCAGATAATAGCGGATCGTCGGCATCACATGACAATCGGCTATTCCGCATTCTCATTATCCATCGTAGTGCTTGCCGCCATGATCTGGAAGTGGTACAGGCGATGTAAGAAATCCCAACAAACCATGGTCCAACAACCACGCCCAAGACAACTACAATCAACAAGTAGTGTTGAGCCTATTGAATCAAGACTCATCGCGGCGGAGGATGTTTAAACAACAGCGTTCATTTAGAAACGTTATGCTGACGACGCAACGTCGGTCAACAGCTAAGGTTTCACCAAGCTGCCGAATTGCTGACAACGGACTTCACTGACCGTCGCTGCCATATATGCATACGATGCATTATTTCAAACAGCAATGCTTGTGCAGTGCCAATGTCGATGACCGCCGTTTCTGCTCATGCAGACGCAGCAACTAATTTTAAGTTCATTTCTTTTTCTTGTATTTTATATTGATTAAGTTTGTATATTGATTGTATATAAGTTATTATATAAGCAATTAAAGCATTAATGAAAATCGGCACTCGTTCCACAAACCTCATCAAGCAAGGTTTTAGTCAATTCGAAACAGGGTTGGTTCAAGTACCAAACCTGTCAACAATACAAAATCAACAAACTAATAGAGTCGGTCCCAAGTACCGAATCTATAGACAAACACAAGGTAGTTATTGCCACTTAGCCTCAGAGTTGGTTCAAGTACCAAATTTGTGTGCAACCAATAACTACAGGACAATCAGGACAAACCAGTCCTGAACAATGAGTATAAGTACAAATTATCGAGTTGCGATCTGCCATTGGCCAATAATTCTGTTCATCATAAAGCGTTAGTAATTAATTTTGAATTCATCACATTTGCTCATATACGTGAAGATGAAAATTCTTACTACTATGATTTTAAAAATGCAAACTTTGAATCTCTCAATGAATTTTTCTGTTCGATCAATTGGAGGATAGTTCTTCATTCAAAGGATTTGTTCGGCATGTATTCAGCATTTAAGTGCGTGGTAAATGAAGGTATTCATTTATATGTGCCGCTTATTGTCAGAAGACGACGCTACAAACATCCTTGGTATAATCGAAGACTTATTAATTTAAGAAACCTGAGAAATAAAGCTCATCTAATGTTTAAGAAATCCAATACGTCTGTTGCCAAGAACGATTTTTTTTTTTGCGTAGGCGAGAATACAAATTTCTGTCTAACTTTCTTTATAAGAAATATCTTTGCTATATTGAAAGTAGTATTAAATCCAATCCAAGATCTTTCTGAATATTTTTAAATTCTAAAAGAAAATCAGGTGGTTTTCCTAAATCTATGGAAATGCTTGGTAGCTCTGCAGAGAACCCTCAGGATATTTGTAACCTTTTTGCAACCTACTTTGGCTCGGTGTATAATAGGGGAGACAATCTGCGTGAAGAATTCTTGTTCTCACGGTTACCTCAATTTATTGGCATTGGCTCTTTATGCATAACTGACGAGGAAGTACTACAATCGATGAGGGAGCTCGACTGTAAGAAAGGTGCGGGCTTCGATCTGCTACCTCCGATTTTTCTGAAAAATTGTGCTTCCTCACTACACTCTGCTTTATGTACTATATTTAATAAATCCCTTTTTCTGGGTGAGTTTCTCGATGAGTGGAAGTTTGCCTCTATCTCACCAATATTTAAATCGGGGCCAAAACATCTAATTACAAATTATAGGCCTATTGTTAAACTTTCGGTTATACCTAAGTTGTTTGACAAAATTGTCAGTAAGCTACTATTTACATTAACAAAAAATGTTATCTCCAATCAACAGCACGGTTTCATTGCTGGAAGATCTACGTCCACGAATCTTGCTATTTTTTCTAATTTTTGTGTTAATGCTATAGAAAATGGATCACAAGTCGATGTCCTGTACATTGACTTTTCAAAAGCATTTGACAGCATACAGAACAATTTATTAATATGTAAACTTGAGAATATAGGGTTTCACTCCACAATTTTGAAATGGCTTAAATCCTACTTAACCAATAGAATTTTATATGTTAAAATCGGGGGATACTACTCTGAACCTATTGCGGCAAAGTCGGGTGTCCCACAGGGAAGCCACTTGGGTTCCTTGCTTTTTAATCTGTTTATAAATGACTTGCCGAATGCTTTTTCTTTCTGCAGAAGTCTTTTGTATGCAGACGACCTAAAATTTTTTCTGTCAGTTAAGACTATTAAGGATTGCATAGATTTCCAAAAAGACATTAACTCACTTATTAATTGGTGCGAATGTAACAATCTTAATCTAAATTTTTACAAATGCAAAGTCTTAACTTTCTCCCGTGTTGTATGTCGCGATCGCAATTTCCAGTTCCGGGAAATAAAAATTTTCAAGGCCAGTATTATTTTTTGTTTTTGTTTGTATTTATTGTTTTTATAATACTACTCCGCTAGCTTTCAGTAGCAAGCTTCCAAACCATAAAATCGCTTGGTTTGAAAAACCAACGATCAGAACCCACACGCGCAAGAATTAAATTGGAAACGATTTTCTTCCGCATATTGATTCTGCGAATATTACAATTTTTAATATTGCGAAATAATGGAGATTGCGAAACACGACATACCGACCCACTTCAGTTCGGTCGACGTCTGTGTCGACCGAGCTAACGTGGAATCTAGAAAAGATTCCAAAGGGAGTCTTGTAAATATATCCAAACGACGAGGTCGTTAAGCCGCGTATAAAGTCACGCATTAGTTCATAGTAAGAAGTGTATAAAAAGTTGGTAAAGTGCAAAAGTAGTGTTAAGTTACAAGTCAAAGTATTAAATATAAAGCAATAATATAAACTAAAGTAATCTACAATAATTACAAAGTAAAGTAATTATAAATTTACAACAAGGAGTTTTATTAATTGTCCAGAGGACAATTGAAAGACTAGAAGGAAGACCACACTCGAAAGTTAGTTACAACAATTGGCGCAGCCGGATTTTCGAGCCGAGGATCGCTCGAAGAAGGGAAAAGTAAGTAAAAACAAAATACGAAAATAAATAAACAAGCAACGCCATAAAAAACATAACGTCGCCAACATGAATTAATAGCGAATCTTTGGTTTTTTTTATTAAATCTACGATATTCGATACTGCGAGTAACGAATTGGCGAAAATCAGAGTGATTTTACTAAATTAAATAAATTCTATTTAACGTGGTAAAATTCAATGGTAAACGCAAATGGTTAAAACAGGAATCCGATACAAACTATATTAAGACAAAATGCGTATAGTATACGGTTAGTTGTATAATTTCGGGTGTGTCTTAGACCTTTGTCTTCAAATTACACAGGTTAAATAAGTTTTAACAGTTAATGTATTTGATTTCAGGGTCGCACATTGTAATTTGATTAATCGATAATTAATTTTATCAGTTTGGCTGAATTCTAAGTAAAACATTTTGTTTAACCAACACTTCACACGGTCGTAAGGGCATGACATGAGGCATGAGGTTATTTTAAAAACCATTGTTAGAAGTTAAACATTTAAAGTAATGCGCTTAGAGACTTCATATCGGTATCAAAGCAAAGTTAGATTCGTTGTTTTAAATAACAAGCAATTAAAATTGCTTGCTGATGAAAACAATTAACGATAGCAAGCAATTAACAAAAAAATAACTCGAGCGAGCTCACTAGGTTAATCGTCCGAATCCGAGATTGCAAACGTTGCAGTAGCGCTGTCACGAAAATTTTGACGCTTTGGCTCTGCTTGAAACAAAGCAGCAGCGGACGTCAGCATACAGACTAATAAACAGATGTACAGCGAATGTTTACTGCACGCTCGGTAAACGAAGCGAGCAATGTTGTATCTAGTTCCTCCAGTAGGACACCAGAACAAACTTAATGTCGTAGATCCTTCCTTGAAAGGATCACTGACAGTGGTTCTAATAATAGGGGTTGTTGTCGTTGATCCTTCGACGCGAAGGACCACAGACAATTGTGCCACGGGCAAGGATTTGCCGTCTTAGTGGACTTACCGTTGGGATCCGGCAACCTGCCGTAGTGGATCCCTTCGCCTAATTACCACGGGCACCAGGGTGCCGCCTTTGTGGTCCTTTAACCTGTCGGGCAATACTGCCGTCTTTCGACAGGTGCTGAAATAAAGACTTGGATTATGGTTCTTACTTTTATTTATCTCCAGTAATTATCCAGGTACACTCGATGTATTCTTCTGACTGCGATTCACGCTTGCTATACTTCAAAATGTTGTATCTACCACAATGGCTACTATCTGATCTCAACTGCCTTCTTACAATTCGAAAGATGGGTTTATATCTCTTCTGAGATTCGTTGTTGGCCAGAATCATTTCCGCGTCGTTTTCGCAACTATCTCAAGAATTATTTTTAGCAATAATTCTTGACAACAATGTGCGAATTTTGCTCTTCTGATTTGAGCGCGATGTTCTACTTATTCGCGCGCTGTTCCACTTATTGGAATGCGGTCACGTTCGTTCTTCTATCTGGGCCACAGTGGTGTGTGATTCACTTGTACTTTCGAGCTTCACAATTAAAGTGCAGCCTAGAAGTATGTGTTACCACAAGTTAAGCATTGTTAACTACTGGGCCGAAAGGTATGTGGTGATAACAACGTTAAGCGTTGTTATTACCAAAGCAATGATTCTGACCTACAACATCCCTCCACCCTCGGGGAAGAAAAATTTAGTATCGTAAAACGATATTAAATTTTTCTTGTACATTTATATTTTGTTGCATTGTGGGTGGGCGTGTGCTTATTATGGCTTTACATAGTGTATACTTATGTATGTTTGTGATTTTCTTTCTTTGTGAATATCTTATGTGACATGTTAATAATGATTAATTATTAGTAATAATTACAATAATTATAATACAACTACTTATAACAATAATTACAATAAAACAATTAAAATAATAATACAAATGGTAACTGCACTTCTTCGGTGTCGTCTGTGTGTAGGCTGATGCTGATTTGATGTTGGTGTTGATTTTGAAGTTGGTATAGCTGTTGATGTTACTGTTGATGTAACTGTTGATGTTACTATTGATTTTACTGTTGATGTTGACGTACACCCCGCTGTATTAAAGTCTTCCTTCTCGATTTGTTGTGGGGATGCTGCTGCTGGGTAGCTGACGTGCTGTCGTGTTGTAGGGACTATACTCGGAACGGCCGTTGTTAACTTCCGACCTTAGTTCCCGTTGTTCTGCTGATACTCTTCGGTTGTTCGTTGGTTATAGTGTCGGTTGTCCCACAATTGGGATCAATTGTAGTTCGCTCGAACTGTAGCGGATGGTTGAGATTTCGCCGGTTTCATCGTTTTAAACAAACATCATCAATCTTCAACATCTTTTCTTGTGATGGTGCGTTTTGAATCGCTGCCGCTTGAGGTAATGCTGTATAGCGTGCCTACCCCGTAAGTTCTAAATGTCGCCGTAAATCTAACTGTCGAACCCATGACTGTATTAGTGGTTCGTCTACTTGCTGCTATTACGTCGTGATTTTGGTGTCGCACACGCGTGACGTAACTTTCAAGGCTGCTGACTATAAGTCATCTCGTCCGTTTCTGATTGTTGCTGCTTTTAGATCTCTTTGAAGGTAACTTCGTGTTTTGCTTTTTACTTCTGCTGCATTGATCTGTTCGGTTGTTGCAACAATTTTATCCTGGTTTGTGATGGTTGGTGTCGCTGCGCTGATCAGCTGTTCCAGCTATCCTTCCCCCTTCGAGTTGGCTGGGCGCTCTTCGTCGCCCTGTTGTCAACATGTTGTGGTGTTTGGTTGCACTTTTGCTTTTGTGATGGGTGTACATCGGCATTCAGGTCAGCTTCTATGCGTGCTGTCTTCTTTATTATCTCCATTAAGTTATTGTCAATTTTTCCTATTTTAGTTTTCTCTTACAATATGTTTTAATTCTATTTATAATTTGTTTCCAATTAAGAAAAATTGAAATCCTATTCGTATATAACTTTAATTTAGAAAAATATTTTATTATATCTTGATAACATTCTATTTCTAATATTTTCTTTTTAATTCAATACAATTTTTAATTCTTACAATAAATATTGACTTTATTGTAGTTGACTTTAATTCGAAAGGTTATTCATTATAAATGTTAACTTTGAAAGTATGTATTTAAAAAGTTCGTACAAGTATTTAGATATTTTTCCTTTTACTTTAATATGTACGATTTTATATCTATTTCTTTTTCCATTTTTATTATCATTACTTCGGTTTTAACTGTACATATTTTATTCCAAAACTACAATTAAATTAACTTCTAACACATTTTTTAACATATTTTCTGTTTAACATAATTTACAATTAAATTAATTTTTAAAATTATTATGTGTACTTTAAGTAGTTCCTTTATATTATCATATGTGCACGTATTTATGTATATATTTACCATACAATTCTTTTTCTCTTACTTCTTTTACTTATTGTTCTGGCTATTTTTGTTGTTATTCATTATAGTTTTTGTTGTTTTATCTGACGCTGCATTGTGCTCGCGTTCGGTTGTTCTACTTCTACACCTGCTTTGTTGCAGTGATTACGTTAATCACTAATTTTGCATTTAGTTAATTTAAATGACTTATTTACAGTATATGTATTATGTTTCCCATTATATAAATTTTGTAATGTGTAACGTCTTCTATTGCATGTCTCTTATCTTGCCTCTATATTTCATGATCTTATGTACATCTCTTATTGTCTAACGATATAGGTGCGTATATGTATATAGTGTAGGTGTGTATGTAATATGCATGAGCTAATTCTTCAGGCATATGTTTACATGTGCATTTATTAATATAATAATTGCAAATGCAAATTGGCTGTGTTCTTAAAACGGAACAGCTACTTTACATAAACCGTTTAATATTAATCAAAATTAATACAAACTAAAAAGTTCAATTAAAAAAAATTATTCAAATATTAACAACGAGTTTACTTTATCATGAGTTTTCTTTTCTTATATTTTTACGCTTAAATAAACAAGTTGTTGCTTATTGAAACGCTATTCTGATCTTCTTTTTATTTCTTTGTTGAATTTTTCATTATGAAATTTGATGAATTTCATTCGTTATTCAAATGTAAGACGTTAAATTAAAATTATTAGTAATAAACTTGAAAATGTTAATATCATACTATCCTATAATATCTGTATGTTATCAATCCTATTTTATATATATTTATTCTATCTTAATCCGAAGCCTATTGTATCTTAGCTGATTTTGTTCTACTCCTAATAAAGTGCCTATTATGGTTAACTTAATTTTCTCCTAAATCTATTTCCTTATTTTAAGTGATTCTAATGTATTCCTACCTAATTGTCTAGTTAATCCTATTTCATTCTTAATTGCTATTATATAACTTAAGTAAGTTATTGTGAAAAGGTTTTTCCCTTCCCTTAATATTTAAAACTGTAGTAATTGGACTTTTAATTCCTACTACTTTATATGGCCCTATCCATATCGGAGAAAACTTATTTTTCCTAGTTTGGTTCTTAATTAATACACTATCTCCTACTTTAAATTCTACTAAATTTAGTTTGCTATCGTACTGCCTTTTAGCTATCTCTTTTGCTAAATCCTGATTCTTTCTCACGATTTCGTGAGCCCTTTGTATTTGGAATTTTAGAACCTTATTTGGATCTTCGGCATTATATACCGGACTACACTTTCGTTTTAAGTTAGTCGGCATTTCTGTATCGAATCCAAATAAAGTGCGGAACGGTGATTGCTTCGTCGTAATGTGGGGTTTGTGGTTATGAACATGCATAGCTGCAGTTAACCATTGATCCCAATTCGACCCGTCTTCTTTAGCAAAGCTACGTAAATATTCCGCTAAAGGTCTGTGGCTTCTTTCTAATGAGCCATTCGCTTTTGGATGATAAGGCGTTATGTGTAATTTTTTGATACCTAATAATTTACATGTGTCTGAGAACAATTTCGAAATGAAATTAGTTCCGTTATCAGTAATTAGAATTCGAGAAATTCCGTAACGCGTGATTACTTCATCGTAGAAAGCCCTGGCAACCGTACTTGCTTCCGCGTCTGGCATAGCTGTACATGCCATAAATTTAGAAAAATCGTCTTGAAACGTTAAAATATATTTGTTACCGGATACGGTTTCTGGTAGAATACCTACTATATCCATGTATACTTTGTCGAATGGCCGCGTTGGTGTATCTGTTAGCACCATGGGCATTTTCGTCAATTTTGAACTTTTGTTCACTTGACATTGTGGACAGTTTTTGACATAATCTTTTATTTGTCTTTGCATCCCTGGCCACCTATATTGTTGCCTGATTCTTAGGTAAGTTTTCACTGCTCCCTGGTGACCTCCTAATGGTGTGTTGTGAAAGTCCTTTATAGCTGTCTCTATTTGGTTTGGGTTTTCTAATGGAATTGTGTTATTATTTTGTGTTTTGCCAGTAGTGTCAGGTTCTACAGGCGTCTGACTTGTGCTTGTTTTATTACTACTTTCTTTGTTCTTTATTTCCATTTCTTTTGTTCCAGATCGGGTTTGGACTGCTGTTACTACATTCCGATTTTAAGGAATTCTGCTCAACGGATTTCGAAGTCGTATTCTGATAATTTATGCCTGAACCTTGCCAGTCTTGACGTCTGGTCCTTTATGTTTGCTATTCCTTTTAATGGTTGATGGTCTGTCACTATTTTGAATGGTCTTCCTAACAGATACGCTCTAAAATTTTTTGTTGCCCAGACAATGGCTAAGAACTCCTTTTCTATAGTCGAGTACCGTTTTTCGGCGTCATTCAAGGCTCTGCTAGCGAAAGCTATTGGCTTATCTTCGCCTATTTTACCCTGAGAAAGTACTGCGCCTAACGCTTCGTTACTTGCATCAGTCGTTAGTATAAATTCTTTTTCGAAATCCGGATATGCCAAAACCGGTGGTGTTATTATTGCTTTCTTCAATGCTTCGAACGCTGTCTGGCATTCTTGCGTCCAATTGAACTTAGCGTCTTTCCTTAGTATTTTATTAATAGGAAGAGCTATCTTTGCTGTACTCGGAATGAATTTTCTATAATAGTTTACTAGTCCTAAATATGCCTGCACCTCCTTTCTATTTTTAGGCGGCGGAATGCTCTTAACGCATTCCACTTTGCTGGGGTCAGGGAGTGCGCCCTGATCTGTGCATTTATGTCCTAAATAAACAATTTCTCTTCTTAGAAATCTGCATTTTCCTGTATTAAGTTTCAGATTATGTTCACGTAATTTCTGTAATACTGAACATAACCTTTGTTCATGTTGTTTTAAATTCTTACCGTAGATAACTATGTCATCTAAATAAACAAAACAGTCTATTCCCTGTAGACCTGTTAGGATATGATTCATTATCCTCTGAAAAGTTGCTGGGGCACCTGTTAACCCAAATGGCATTCGATTGAATTCGAAATGTCCTAGTCCTGTACTAAATGCTGTTTTTTCCTTGTCCCTTTCATCAACTAAAACTTGGAGATATCCACTTGCCAAATCTAGCGTTGTAAAATATCTGCTATGGCCTAATTGCTCTAAAATTTCGTCAATACGAGGAATGGGAAAAACTTGTTTAATCGTGGCTTCATTCAGTTTTCTGTAATCTATCACTAGTCTCCATTTTTTCCCCCGTCCTTGCCACTTTTCTTGGGCACTAAAAGTAACGGTGAGTTCCATGGTGAAGTGCTATGTGTAATTATGCCGTCATCCAGGAGTTTATTCACTTGTTTATTTATTTCCTCCCTATGTATTTGAGGTAATCTATATTGTTTTCTATTTATTGGCGGCTGATCTGCGCCTGTTGGAATTTCATGTTTCAATACGTTTGTAAACGAGAGTTCGTCTCCGTCTAATAGGAAGATGTCATGAAAAGATTTTACTATTCCTTCTATTGAATTCTTTTCTTCCATATTCAAATCTTTATCTAACTCAATTTCATGGAGCAATTTATTTATTCTTCCTTTGGCATTTATTTTGCCTATGCTATTTATTGACTTTACAGTACTTTGTATTTTGTAATCGTCAAAATTTATGAATTTTGGTTTAAATTCGCTATTTATTTCATAATCATATTCCGTCGTATTTAATATTGGAGCATAAACTGTGTTATCTTTCACCTTTACTAGTGTGTCCGCTATATAGATTCCTGGATCTATTTCTTCTTTATGAATTACCACATTCGTAAATTTTGTACGAAGTTTTAATGGTACTATCGTAATTGTTCTTGCATCAACTGGTATGTAATGTTGCTTGCTTTCCTCTTCTATCTGCTGGATAGTTTTTATCGGTAATTCCAAAATAACCTCTTTTCTTTCATTGAAGAGTGTTGAAATCTTTTCCATTGTGTTTATAATGGAGTTGTTCCACAAGTTATCTCTTCCTAGTATGCCGTCTGCCGGTACTCCTTGTTTAAGTGACACAACGTGTAGCGTTAAACGTAAGGACTGTACCTCATTATGACACATAGTAATTGATCCTTCTGTGGTCACACAACCTCCAAATGCTCCGCTCAATTCTTTCCTATTCGACTTGTCTATTATTGTGCTATCTTTTATTGCACATTTCTTTATCAGGCTTGTATCTGCTCCTGTATCTACCAGTAAAATGAGTTTTCCATTTATCGCCTCTGCGCAAGGTAATTCGATGAACACGTCATGTAACTGGGTTTGATTGCAGTTAGATACTCCTGTTTCTATACTTCTAATATCTTGTAACTTCTTCATTGAGCTAGTTACGTTTTGGTTTAAATTTAGTTTTTTCTCGTTCAATTTACTTGGCATCTCTAAATCAACTGTTTCTCCAAACGTATGATTTTTCTCTGTGACGTTGATTCTGTTTTTCTTATTGCTATCAGTCCCTTTCAACTTGATATTAATGTTTAAGTCGCTTGAAGTTGGTAACGTTTCAACAATCGCTTCCGATGTCGGACCTACGGTTACCACTTTATTTGTTAAAGTTGGTAACGTATCCCCAATCGGTTCGGATGTATGAATTACTGTTACTCCTTCGTTTGGCCTTAAGTTCCTAATATTCTTGGGTTCCCAGATTATTGGCCTGTTCTGGGCCCTTGGTAGTTTCCCGGACTATTATTTTGCAATGATTCCCAATTCCTTTTTGCCTCGCAATTCTTTATCATATGCCCTGGTCTATTACACCAATGACATAACGTTTGGTTTGCCCTGTTTGTCGGATTCCTCTGTAACCCGTTAAGTGTATTTGGGTTGGGGTTTATTGACCCTTTCTGATTCCCGGTCTGCTGGAATTGGTTCTGAGGCCAATTCTGCTGTGGTTGGTTTGGCTGCCAGTTTCGTTGGACTTGGTTTGACTGCCACTTTTGCTGGGGTGGATTCAATTGCTGAACTCCTTGAGTTTGATAATTGGGCCCTTGATATGTGTTTCTTGCCACATTTTTCTGGCCTCCCTTTTGGTCACACCTCCAGTTTGCCTCGTGTCCGTATTTTAAACACTTTTGACAATACGGCGAGTTCTTGCGAGTTAAACAATCATCCCTGGTATGACCTCGCTTGTTACAAAATGAGCATATTATTCTATCTGCCGCTCCTTGTGGAGTATTTTGTTTCCTAATTGGTTGCCTGACGTTATTTCCCCCTGAAGCTCTGCCCTGACTTCTGTGTTGAATTTGTTCTTGTTGCGTAATCGGCATGGTGGCAAGAAGTGATGAATTCATGTTTATGTTTAAGGGGTCTGAGTGGAGTAGGCTACTGTTTTGTATGCTTTCTAGTGCATCGATTGCTAGTTCCACCATTTGTTCCATGCTTTTCTTCGTAATATTGAGCATATAAATTCTCAATGCGGCGTTCTTTAACCCTGTTTTAAAGGATTTTTCTACTGCTCCTTCCACCATACTCAAAAGTGCCATATCTCCGTTTCCGTGATATTTCGTTCGAACTATTTCTATTGCCTGGGTTCGTAGAGTGGTTAGGCGTCTTGCAAACTGTCGTATATCCTCGTTAAGTAGCTGGCTACAACTTTGGATACCTATTATCACTGAGTCTAAGGATACCGTTGGTAAATATGCTCTTTTTATCGTGAGGTAGAAGTCCTCGAGGCTATTGAAGCGTTGTGACCTCACTAAATCATAGGCATCCCCATGTAATCTCTGCTTAATGCAGTCTATGTATTCCTGAATGCTGTCTGTACCCACATCTCTTGCGGCTAATTTGCACCCGTGTATGAATTTATAAACTTCGCCGCGTAAGTCTGGCGAATGTGTTCCAGAAAATAGAGGTACCAGCCTATTTGTAGTTTTTGCTATCTCTCCTATCCCCATTTTGGTTTGTTCTTTTGTTGTTTTAATTTGTTGTAATGACCTTGCGTTGCCGTCCCTCGGACTAACTGCGGACTGAGCTGGTTCCTTATGAAAAAGTGTCTGATTGTGATCTAGCGACATTTCCTGACTTAGAAGTCTATTCTGCTCCTTTAGCTCTTGTATTCGTTTATTTGCCTCTTCTAAAGAACTACAGTCTTCTCTTGATTTCTTCGGTTAGTCCCTTGTTATTCAGTAATTTTCTTAGTTTTTCGTTCTCTCGCTCTATGTTGGTAAGTAAATCTTCCTGAAACTCTTTATCTAGTAAGCATTGATCGTACTTATTCTTCAATGCGTTAAATTCTGATTCCCATTTATTCACGTCTTCCGTCTTATTGTCTATTCCATGTTTTAGGAATTTAAGCAATTCCTCTACTATCGCGTCTGCTGTTTCTACACTTGACAATTTTCTTAGGTCCCCTACTCTAGACTTTATCAATTCTAAGTTTTCCTTGTTGCCTACTGTCTCTTTCAAAGTTGCCCAAGTCCTAGATATAAATTCCCCCAACTGGCGTTCCAGTTCTTTATGTGCTCTATCTAATTCTATGTAAGCTTGTTCCTGCAGCGATTCGGCCATTAATTATCTTATACTCATCGTTCTAAGTACTTATTTAGTATATTTTATAATCAATTAAGATCTTAATTGCTTTTCTTCAAGCAATTAACTTTTGCTTATTCAGCTTTAGTACGACTCATTGACACCCTTTTGGCTGAACAAGTTGTAAACATTCGTACGCTTATACTCGTACATATATTATTATTATATAAATTTTTTTTTGTAATTCGAGCTTGTGGCTCAATTGTGCTCGCCTGGTGCCTGACGTACTTTTTTTTTTTTATTGCTTGTATTTGCGTTTCTGCTCTGTTAGCGCTTTTGCTACCAGCTGCCGCTCGCTAGTAATTTTGTCGCTTCTGGCCTTGCTTGAAGTTCAAGCTCAAGTTCGTGACCTACTTATTGCTTCAATAAATTTCTTGCAATTATGCAGAATCTATTTTATTTATTGGCTTGCAGCTATCGCTGTTAGCCTGGTTGCTATTAATTACTGTGTTATTAAAAATTACTAAGGGATTTGTGTGTTGTATTCATTTATTTGTTCTTTTACAATCCTTATGTATAAACATAATTTCAAATTTGCCTCGTAACTGTGGTTGTATCTAACTATCTCAAATTTATTCTTGACTTGCCCGAAAATTTTATTAAATTTTTCTATTTAACAAAAATTACCTTATTTATACATGAATTGTCAATGAATTTCTAAATTCTTCAATTTAAAGTCCGATTATAATGAATTAAACAAAAGTTTTATTTAGACAAGTTCCAACATTTAAAGTACTACTACTACATTTACCTTTAATTTTATTTGTATAATTTTATAATATTTTAAAATATGTTTATTATTTCACAACCATTCCAGTTAGTGTGTGTTGTTGTTTTTCCTACGTTGTTTCTTGTCGTTGGTTTTGTAAATTTGACGGATCTGACTCAGGAATTCATTCTTTTCCTCTTTGGTTGTGGCTATCGTTGCTAGCCGGTGCAGGTTGGCGACTTCCCTCCGTTGCTTTACTTTTCTTCCACCGCGACTCTTTGTTGGGTGTGGGTTAACCTTTATTTCCTTCTTTGGCTCCTCACGTGTCGACTTCTGCCTCTTCCAATACTCTTCTATTGTTATCGGTCTAGGTCCCGCTTGCTTATCCTTAAGGGCTTCTTCGAGGGGTAATACTGATTTCGATGACATCTATATTGGTTGGTGATTTTTTTGTGTTTATGCTATTTTAAAAAACATTGTTATTTATTTTTAATTTATTTTAAACTTCACTTTAACAATAAAGGAACGATCTTTGGATCGTGAAACCGGCTGCGCCAAAATGTTGTATCTAGTTCCTCCAGTAGGATACCAGAACAAACTTCCTGTCGTAAATCCTTCCTTAGAAGGATCACTGACAGTGCTTCTAATAAAAAGGGGAGGGGGTTTTGTCGTTGATCTGTTGTATTTAGTTCCTCCAATAGGATACCAGAACAAACTTCCTGTCGTAAATCCTTCCTTAGAAGGATCACTGACTGTGCTTCTAATAAAAAGGGGAGGGGGTTTTGTCGTTGATCCTTCGACGCGAAGGACCACGGACGATTGTGCCACGGGCAAGGACCTGCCGTCTTAGTGGACTTACCGTTGGGATCCGGCAACCTGCCGTAGTGGATCCCTTCGCCTAATTACCACGGGCACCAGGGTGCCGCCTTTGTGGTCCTTTAACCTGTCGGGCAATACTGCCGTCTTTCGACAGGTGCTGAAATAAAGACTTGGATTATGGTTCTTACTTTTATTTATCTCCAGTAATTAACCAGGTACACTCGATGTATTCTTCTGACTGCGATTCACGCTTGCTATACTTCAAAATGTTGTATCTACCACTTATGGCTACTATCTGATCTCAACTGCCTTCCTACAATTCGAAAGATGGGTTTATATCTCTTCTGAGATTCGTTGTTGGCCAGAATCATTTCCGCGTCGTTTTCGCAACTATCTCAAGAATTATTTTTAGCAATAATTCTTGACAACAATGTGCGAATTTTGCTCTTCTGATTTGAGCGCGATGTTCTACTTATTCGCGCCCTGTTCCACTTATTGGAATGCGGTCACGTTCGTTCTTCTATCTGGGCCACAGTGGTGTGTGATTCACTTGTACTTTCGAGCTTCACAATTAAAGTGCAGCCTAGAAGTATGTGTTAACACAAGTTAAGCATTGCTAACTACTGGGCCGAAAGGTATGTGGTGATAACAACGTTAAGCGTTGTTATTACCAAAGCAATGATTCTCACCTACAACAGCAAGAAAGCTAAGCCGTTTAAAGAAGTTGAATCTTCATATGAAAATTTTAATTATCTCTCATTCAAAAGTACTACGACTAGTATAAAAAATTAAACGTGTAATAAAACGATGGAACGTTAAGTAGCGGCGCTAAGTAATCGTTTTACAACATTTTTCACCAAACACTTTAAAATAAATTTAAATTGAAAACATTAGGAAAAATTTATGTATACTCTTACATAGGTAAATTGTAAACATTGGGAAAAATAAAACCCCATTAAACTATATGTCGTTCGTTTAATTAATGGCCGAGTCGTTGCAGGAGCAAGCTTACTTAGAATTAGATAGGACTCATAAAGAACTGAAACGCCAGTTGGGGGAGTTTATATCTAAATATTGGGCAATTTTAAAAGGAACTGTAGGCAACAATGAAAACTTAGAATTGATAAAGTCTAGAGTAGGGGAGCTAGGAGACCTTATAAGTGTAGAAAGAGCAGACGCAGTAGTAGAGGAATTGCTTACATTCCTAAACCAGATAATAGAGAATAAGACAGAAGATTCCAAGACATGGGAAGCAGAATTTAACGCACTGAAGAATAGGTACGATAATTACTTAGTAGATAAAGTATTTCAGGAGGATATACTAAGGAACGTAGAGGGCGAGAACATAAAACTAAGAGAATTATTAGAGAAAAAGGGAATAACCGAAGAAACATTAAATAGAACGTTGAAACAGGAATCGGCACAAAAATCAAGAGAAGACTGTGCATCCTTAGAGAAGGCGAATTCAAGAATACAAGAATTGAAAGAGGAAAACAGACGCCTAAAACAGGAGATAGCGCTAGTGAACGACCAAACACTATACCATAAGGAAGCTATCCCAGCCATAGTCAATCCAGAGGAGTATAACTCAATTTCATTTCCTGCATTCAGACCATCAGGAACACATCAAAGCAAAATGGGTATCGCAGAAATAGCAAAAATAACAAGCAGTATTGTCCTACTGTTTTCAGGGACACAGTCACCAGATTTGAGAGGTGAGGTGTATAAGTTCATACAGGCGTGCGAGTTAGCTACACATGAAGCAACTGAAGCAAACAGACCACTTTACATAGAATGCGTCAAACAAAGATTATATGGAGACGCTTATGATCTTGTAGGCACACAAAAAGTCAACACTCTAGAGGAATTATACCTAGCGATACGAAGAGTCTACCTACCAACAGCTGCATTAGACGTAACGTTGTCAGAACTCCAGAATTGCAGCCAATTGCACAATGAGGACGTTCGGCAGTTCGCAAGACGCCTCAACATGAAAAAAACACAGGCATTGCAAATAGTGAAAGACACATATAAGGGAGTAGGTGACAGCGCACTTATATCCATGGTAACGACATCGGCAAATAAGGCGTTTAGAACAGGGTTAACAGATGCAACGTTACGAACGCACATGTTAAATGTGAAAGAGATGAGTATTGAGGAAATGACTGAAATAGCAGTAAACACGCTGGTGGAAATACAAAGAAGTAACTCCATTCATCAACCCAATATTACACCAATATTTAATATGAATTCCATCGAACCCTATACAAGACCTCCTGTAAATAATCGCGTGGGTTACCAGAGACCAGAAGAAAGGCTTAACGTTTCGAGAGCACCACAAGAGAAAATAATTTGTTCATTCTGCAATAAACGTGGGCATACGCGAGAAAAGTGTTTAACTAGGGAAAACACACCGTACTGCCAAAAGTGTTTAAAATATGCAACAACAGGAGCAGTCAGAGCAACGTAAATCAAGGGTCTAATAATCGGAACCAGGGAAATCAACAATGGAACAGACCACAGCAGAATTGGCAATCTAACCATGTCCAACCGAATTGGCAACCAAACCAACCGGAGCAAAATAGGCAACAAAAACAAGTACAATCCAACTGGAAACAACAACAGAAGAATCTCGTGAACCCAAAACCGAATCCATTTAAGGGGGTTCAAGGGAATCAGAATACTGTGAATACGCCGAAGGGCACGAATCAAACAATATGTCATTGGTGTAACAGACCAGGACATATAGTAGCGATCTGTACAGCAAAAAAAGTTGGGAGACTCTGCAGAATAATCAGCAGGGAAACCGGCAAGGGCCCAGACAAGGCCAATAATCTGGGATCCCAACCATAATAGAAATTTAAGGCCAAAGGAAGTAGTAACCGTACGTCCAACATCGGAAGAGATCGTGGATACGTTACAGACTTCAGATATATTAGGAGCTAATAAAGCTAAAAATATGGGGTACAATTTTAATAATAAAATAAAAATTATCAAACAGAATGATAAAGTAAATGCTTTAAATGAAGCAGTTAGTAAAATAACAAATAAAGCAAACAAAATAATAGAAATGGGAGCACAGTTTTTAATAATCACCTTGCTAATTATACAGTTAGCATGTGCCTCGATTGTAAAAACAATGTGTCTCAATTTTCAACGTTATAAAGCAAGGAGCGCTAGTCTTAATATATAGAATATATAGAATATATTACAGATATAAAGGCACTTGCAAATCAAATAAAACTAAAAGTATTAGCAAAATTCAAAATTTGTATGACACAATTACAGGACAAGAAAACACTACGTTCGTGGTTAACGAATAATTTGAATAATAATTATAAAAATACCATAAAGGAAGTATCCAACTGGGATTCAACCACGTTAAGTGATGTGTTCATTGAAATACCTTGTGTAGAGGCGAGAAATGGAAAACTCATTTTACTGGTGGATACAGGAGCGGATACAAGCCTAGTAAAAGAATGCGCACTAAAGGAAGATGCTATCATAAATGAAAAGGTTAAAAAAGAATTAAGTGGAGCATTTGGAGGCTGTATAACCACAATAGGGTCCACTAGCATATGCCATGATGAGGTACAGCCCTTACGTTTAACGCTACACGTTGTGTCACTTAAACAAGGGGTACCGGCGGACGGCATACTGGGTAGAGACAACATGTGGAACAGATCCATTATAAACACGCTCAGTAAAAATTTAACTCTATTTAATGACACAAAAGAATTTATAATTAAGTTGCCATTGCTAGGCATCAAAAACATTGACAATAAAACATCCAAAAATAATATAACAATTGAAGCTAGAACGGTTAGAATAACACCGTTAAAAATTAAAACTAAAGTTATGACTGTGGTAGTGCATAAACAAGAGATTTCACCAGGAGTATACCTGGGAGAAAGACTAGCAAATGTGGAAAACAAAGAGGTCAAGGTACCAATCCTAAATTCAACGGTAAAAGATTTCACTCTTAGTGACAACTTTGTACCGAAATTTAGTGATTTCCACAAATACAAGCTAAGTGATGTTTCATGCAAGCAGTGGACAACCATAAACAGTATAAGAAATGCGGACATTGCGCAACGAATGAATGTTTTAATGAAAGATTTAGAATTGGATCTTTCTTTAAACCAAGAGGAAAGAGAATCCATAACAAAACTATGTGCAAAATACAATGATATTTTCCTTTTAGAGGGTGACCAATTGACGTAAACCCCAGTACTAACGCATAAAATTCCAATAAAAATGGATCAGCCACCAATTAACCAAAAACAGTACCGAATTCCTCAAACACATAGGGAAGAAATGAATAAACAAATTCATAAATTACTAGAAGAGGCGTATGCCCAAGCGTATCTCCATGGAACTCACCACTACTTCTAGTTCCAAAGAAGAATGGAAAAGATGGAGAAAAGAAATGGCGCTTAGTTATAGATTATAGGAAAGTAAATGAGGCCACAATTAAACAAGTTTTCCCGCTGCCTAGAATAGATGAGATATTGGATCAGTTAGGCAGTAGTAGATATTTTTCGACGTTAGACTTGGCAAGTGGGTACCACCAAGTCCTAATGGACAATGCAGACAAAGAAAAGACCGCATTTAGTTCAGCGTTAGGACATTTTGAGTTCAACCGAATGCCTTTCGGGTTAACCAGCGCCCCAGCGACGTTTCAACGACTTATGAATCATATTCTGACAGGACTTCAGGGTATGGATTGTTTTGTTTATTTAGACGACATAGTCGTATATGCAACAAACCTGGGACAGCATGAAGAAAGGTTAACTAAGGTTTTCGAAGTCATTAGGGAAAACAACTTAAAATTAAACATTAGCAAATACCAATTTCTACGACGAGAGGTCGTATATTTAGGGCACAAGTGTTCAGAACATGGAGCACTTCCAGACCCTAGCAAGGTGGAGTGCGTTAAAAACATTCCGCCTCCTAAAAATAAAAAGGAAGTACAAACCTTCCTAGGCCTTGTTAATTATTATAGAAAATTTATACCGGGAACCGCAAAAATAGCACTTCCCATTAACAAATTGTTAAGAAAAGACGCGAAGTTCGTCTGGACGGAAAGCTGCCAGAAAGCGGTTGAACAATTAAAAGAATCGGTTATGTCACCACAAGTGTTAGCATACCCAGATTTTTCAAAAGAATTTCTTTTAACTACCGACGCAAGTAATGAAGCGTTAGGCGCGGTCCTTTCTCAAGGGAACGTAGGCGAGGATAGGCCAATAGCTTTCGCTAGCCGAGCGCTAAGCGACACAGAACAAAGATATTCCACGATAGAAAAGGAATTTTTAGCAATAGTCTGGGCGACAAAAAATTTCAGAGCATATCTCTTAGGCAGACCTTTTAAAATATTTACTGATCACCAACCGTTAAAGGGAATAGCGAATTTAAAGGATCAAACTTCTAGACTGGCAAGATTCAGACACAAGTTGTCAGAGTATGATTTCGAAATCATATATAAGCCAGGCAAGAAAAATTTGAACGCAGACGCGTTGAGTAGAATTCCACAAAATCGTAATGTAGTAACAGCAGTCCAGACACGCTCTAGAACAAAAGAAAAAGAAATAAAAAACCAAGGAGGTAGTGATGAAACGAGTACAAGTCCGACGCCTGTAGAACCAGACACTTCAGGCATACCTCAAAACGGAAACACCATTTTATTAAAAAATCCAAGACAAATAGAGACTGCCATAAAAGATTTTCATAATACACCATTAGGGGGTCACCAGGGAGCAGCGAAAACATACCTGCGAATCAGGCAACAATATTGGTGGCCAGGGATGCAAAAACAAATCAAAGATTATGTCAAAAACTATCCAAAGTGCCAAGCGAACAAAAGTTCGAAGTTAACAAAAATGCCCATGGTGTTAACGGATACACCAATGCGGCCGTTTGACAAAGTTTATATGGATATAGTAGGTATTCTACCAGAAACTGTGTCTGGCAATAAGTACACCTTAACGTTTCAAGATGACTTTTCGAAATTTATGGCATGTACAGCTATCCCAGACGCGGAAGCAAGTACTGTCGCCAGGGCTTTTTATGACGAAGTAATCAAGCGTTACGGAATTCCGAGAATTCTAATTACCGATAACGGAACTAATTTCATTTCGAAATTGTTCTCGGACACATGCAAATTGTTAGGCATTAAAAAATTGCATATAACGCCATACCATCCACAAGCTAATGGCTCACTAGAGAGAAGCCACAGACCTTTAGCGGAATATTTAATGAGTTTTGCTAAAGAAGACGGGTCGAATTGGGATCAATGGTTAACTGCAGCGATGCATGTTCATAACCACACACCCCACATTACGACTAAGCAAACACCTTTCCGCATTTTATTCGGATTCGATACGGAGATGCCGACTAACTTAAAAAGGAAGTGTAGTCCGGTATATAATGCCGAAGATCCGAATAAAGTTTTGAAATTCCAAGTTCAAAGAGCTCACGAAATAGTGAGGAAAAATCAGGAAATGGCTAAAAGGGTAGCCAAAAATCAGTATGACAATAAATTAAATGTAGTAGAATTTACAGTAGGAGTTAGTGTACTAATTAAGAATCAGACTAGGAAAAATAAATTTTCGCCAATATGGGTAGGACCATATAAGGTAGTAGGGATCAAAAGTCGGACTACTACAGTTTTAAATACTAAGGGAAGGGAAAAACCTTTCCACAATAACTTACTCAAGTTATATAGTAGCAATTAAGAAGGAAATAGGATTATTTAGACAATTAAGTAGGAGTATATTAGAATAACTTAGAATAGGGAAATAGAATAGAATAACTTAAAATACTAAAATAGAGTTAGGAGAACATTAAGTTAATCAGAATAGTCACCTTATTAGGAGTAGGATACAAAAAATTAGTATAGAATAGGATTGATAGCATATATTATCGGATAGTATGAAATTAACATTTTTAAGTTTATTACTAATAATTTTAACAATCATCAAATTTTATAATAAAAAATTCAACAAAGAAATAAAAAAGAAATCAGAATAGCGTTTCAATAAGCAAGAACTTGTTGATTTAAGCGTGAAAATATAAGAAAAGAAAACTCAAGAGAATTTAACAATTTTTTTTTATTTTTGGATTGAACTTTTTAGTTTGTATTCATTTCAATTGGAAATATACGGTACATGTAACTAGCTGTTCCGTTAAATACACAGCCATATCTGTTGCATTTGCAATTATTTTAGAAATAAATGCACATGAAATCTATGCATAAAGACTTAGTTTATGAATAAACACATTTTCAAAATTATATCTGCACCAAAATGCAGACATAGGAATAAAAGATAAATAAATATAAGACAGAAAATAATTGCCTCAAATCTTGTGAAGTATTCTACTAATCCTAAATATTAATAATGAATAATTATAATTATAATAATACATAAATCAGTTCTTCTTAAACCTATGAAATAAAATTAGTACAAAATATGTAATGATGTACGGTCCTATAAAACGTAGTTCATGTAGGTTCCATGCAATGCAACAAGCAATGCAACAAAGCAGAGCAACTGAACACGAGCAGAATGCAGTGTCAGTTTTAAAACAGCTAATGGAAAAAACAAAAGGTAGAAAAGAAAAATAAAAACACCAAAGGTGAACAACTTCAAAATAGGCAAAACAAAGAGAAAAAAATATAGATCAAAGAAATAAGAGAAGAAAAAATATTTAAGAAAATTAAATAATAAAAATAAGAAAAAAATATTAAACAACGCATGTTATATCAACACTATATGTCCTTCTTATACATAGAACAAAGAAACTATTAATAAAAACTAATAATAAAACTAACAATGAAAAGAAATAAGGAAATTTAAAATAAAATAAAGAATATCACTATAATAACGTTAGAAATAAAAATAGATATAAAATCGTACACATTAAAGTAAAAGGAAATATATCTAAATACTTGTACGAACTTTTTAAATACATTCGAAGTTAAAATTTATAGTGAATAAACTAACGAATTATATTCAACTAGAATAGAATCGATATTTATTGTAGGGATTAATTTAAAATTAACTAATTAATTAAATAAACTTAAAGTTATATACGAATAAAGTTTTAATTTTTTTTAAATAAGAACAATTGTAGTTAGAAAACAAAAAGAAAATATATTGTAAGGGAAAATTGAAATATATAACATTGATAATAAGCTAAGTTAAGTTAAGGGTGATAACAAAGAAGACAGCATGCAGAGAAGCTGACCTAAAGGCCGATGTACATCCAATAGAGCAGCAGAAGGCGCAAACATAGCTTAACAACACACGACTACAGGGCGACAAATACCGCTCAGCCAACTCGAAGGGAGAAGAGTAGCTGGATCAGCGTAGCGACCACAACCAAAGATGGAATTGTTGCGACAAACAAGCAATTCAATACAGCAATGCAGCAGCATTCGACCACAAAACACGAAGATACTTTCAAATAGGTCTAACAGCAGCAGTTTGAACCTGAAAATTACCGAATGATAATAGCACCAGATACACAGTACCGTAAGGTCACGTTGAGACCAGAAACACCGTAATAAGACACCTAGATGATAGAAAACTATCGGCAGCAGCTAGTTACAGCTCAGGGGGACCGCTCAACAGCGAAATTTAAGTCCTTCGAGGGGATCACATGCTGTCGCGTTACTGCATCATCGAGTAGCGGCGACGGTGATAAACCACCAAGTAGACGAACGTAAGCAGTTACAGCCAGTTCAAACTATTGGGATCTATTCATCTGCCACACAAGTTAAAATATATATATACTTTATACGATATAAGAAATGCGACGCCACCACAAGTGAAGCAGGGACACCAACGCTTGAGTACTTCACAAGCAGAAACTCAGGCGGTAACCGCATATTCAATCATCAACCTATAGGGTTGAACAACAACATGTTATGAACTCCAGTACAAATTGAATAGGGGATCAACAGCGGCCGTTCCGAACACAGCTACCACCACCCTACAATCACAGTTATATACAACAAATCAAGAAGAAGACATTAATACAGCGAGGTGTACATCAACGGCAACATCGAAAGCAACGGCAACGTGTACATCAGCTTCAAGGTGTACATCAACATCGTAATCATCATCAACAACAACATCAGCATCAACGTCAAGACCAATATCAACGTCAAGATCAACATCGACGACAACAACAACGTAATATTTCAGTATACACTACATCTACTATATTGTACTGTTGCATATAAACAAATTTACAAAATTAAATTTACAAATAATCACAAAATTATTGTCATTACACTCGCTCTAGATTAAGTACTACTAAGTAGTATTGAAAGGAAAAAACCATACTACACAGAGGCCCACCCACTATTTCAACAAACAATACATGTACAAGAAAAATTTAATATCGTTTTGTACGATACTAAATTTTTCTTCCCCCAGGGTGGAGGGGAAATTTCCAGTTCCGGGAAATAAGAACTTTCAAGGCCAGTATTATTGTTTTTATCGACGTCTGTGTCGACCGAGCTAACGTGGAATCTAGAAAAGATTCCAAAGGGAGTCTTGTAAATATATCCAAACGACGAGGTCGTTAAGCCGCGTATAAAGTCGCGCATTAGTTCATAGTAAGAAGTGTATAAAAAGTTGGTAAAGTGCAAAAGTAGTGTTAAGTTACAAGTCAAAGTGTTAAATATAAAGCATAAATATAAACTAAAGTAATTTACAATAATTACAAAGTAAAGTAATTATAAATCTACAACAAGGAGTTTTATTATTTGTCCAGAGGACAATTGAAGGACTAGAAGGAAGACCACACTCGAAAGTTAGTTACAACACCCGGCGTAAACACCCGATTAAATTTGACTACACCCACGACTCTAGTCTTTTCAGAGAGTATGCCAATGTAAAGACCTAGGTATATATTTTGATGAGAACTTTTCTTTTAGTACCCATATGGATTATATGATTTCTAAAGCCAACTCACTTTTAGGTTTCGTGAAGCGTAATTCAAGGGATTTCAGGGATCATTTTACGTGTAAAACACTATTTGTCAGTTTAGTGAGATCCATCTTAGAATACGCCAGCGTTATATGAGATCCTTATTACTTGAATTCAATTGCTCGAATCGAGGGCATTCAGAAGCGTTTTTCAAGGTTTGCTCTACGGCATCTCTACGATTGGGTAGAATCCTGGGTAGAATCCTGCTGAATCTTCAGAATCTCTCTATGAGGCGTAAGCTAATCAATATTTTATTTGTCAAAGACATAATCGATTGTAATATTAACTGTTCAGAATTACTGGCTATTATTCCATTCCGTGTTCCATTATTATTCCATACTGAAAGTCATAGAACCAATTATGGGTGCAATGAACCCATTTCCAGGTGTTTAACGCACTGTAATAGCGTTGCTAGCCTTGTTGATTTTGGTACGGTAAGGTATAGATTCAGGTTACAGCTGGAGAGAATTTTATATAGTACCTAAATTCTGTAAGGGCTTGCCCGATAAGTAGTGGTTATAGGCCGGTTCAAGAACAAAGGAACCGTGGGAGCGGCTGGGAGCGCAAACTTTTGATAGTGACTGTACATTTTGTACTGTACATTTAGGCTTGTGTCTTTGCTAAAAGTATAGTTTTAGTTTATAAAAGTATAGCGTTTTAATGTGGTTTTCTCAAACTTTTGATAGTGATTATACATTTTTACTTTACATTTAGGATTGTGTCTTTGCTGAAAGTATAGTTTTAGGGGTTTTGAAAATAATTATTGCATTTTTAGCCATTTAGGATTGTGTCTTTGCTAAAATATGGTTTTAGGGGTGTTTTCTGGGTTAATTTTTCAACTTTTAGCCGATAGGTTTGTAACTATGCTATCGTCCACCAGATGGCCATCGTGAATAAGTGCTTTGGAATGCTCATTTAGGCTTGTGTCTGTGATATAGACTTAGGAATGCCGATCGTTTGCTATACCGAAGTAGATGGCGTTAGTGGGGAGTTTTTAGTGTAGCATACTTTTTTATTCTTTTTTTCTAATTTCTCGGTGTTGGTTATGAAGGTGTGATTTTGTCTTTGGTGTGAATAAATAGGGAAGAGAAAAGCGTAGCATACTTTTTAGTCTTTTTATATGACGTGTGTTTGGTATATCGGTAAAGTCCTAAGCTATTGTAGAAGTCAGATGTTTTGCTATGTGGTTGTTGTTGTTGTTATTTATTTTAGGGGATGATTCACTTCGGCACTTTGATCGCCAGCTGCAACAATCTGGCTCCGAAGTTCTGTGGAATTTCAATTAAACAAAGTCGTAAATTAAGGTTCGGTTGACATTTCAAGGGATAACCTTTTTTTATCAGCACTTGCACTATGAAGCGTGATTGTTTGGGTACACAGTAGTAATTTCGGTGCTTTGATCGCCCGCTGTGGGATAGTAGAAAGATCAAGTGTTATGTATGTAGGTATATTATTATAATTTATTATTATAATTTATAACATATATTTTATATTTGTATTTATTTATTTATTTATTTATTTATATATTTATTTATATTTATATATTTATTTATTTATTTATAATATTTTTTTCTTTTGAATTTTTTAATTTTAGACTCTAATATCCACACACACGCACACATGTTATTTATTTTAGGGGATGATTGACTTCGATACTTTGATCGTAGCAACCCAAATCAACCTTTTTCAGCAATTGCACTATGTAGCGTGATTATGTTGGGATACAAAGTAGTAATTTCGGTGCTTTGATCACCTGGTGTGTGATAGTAGGGAAACATGCACGTGTTTGCGGTTGACCTTTTAAGGGATAATCTACAGGCGGTCGGATGGAATAGTCGAAGCTGTTGTTGTAGGAGTTTTCCTTGCTGTGTTGTGATTATTAATTCATAACAACGTCAATCAGCCTTTTTTTGAATTTTAGTATTTTTATATGTTAGGCTTACTTTTATAAGTAAGAAGTTTTTGCTATATGTTTGCTGTTGTTGTTATTTATTTTTCCGCATATATATGCGCATCAAAACATATGATTTTCCATGAGAATGTTGGAAGGATAAATATGGGAAAAAAGCTGATCAACCTGATAAAAAGCTGTTCGAAAGCTGTTCAAAGCTGATCAACCTGATCAAAAAGCAGTTCAAAGCTGTTTAAAAGCTGATCAACCTCATCAAAAAGCTGTTCAAAAGCTGTTCGACCTCATCAAAAGCTGATCATAAGCTGATCGAAACGTAATCAAGAGCTGATATACCTGATCCGATATATGTTATTACTATCGCTAAAATGGATGGGAAAATCGGATGGAATGGATGAAAAAATTGATCGGTTAATCTGGTTGATCGGTTGATCTGGTTGATCAGGTTGATCAGGTTGATCGGTTGATCGGTTGATCTAGTTGATCAGGTTGATCGGTTGATCGGTTGATCTGGTTGATCGGTTGATCGGTTGATCTGGTTGATCAGGTTGATCGGTTGATCGGTTGATCGGTTGATCTGGTTGATCTGGTTGATCAGGTTGATCAGGTTGATCGGTTGATCGGTTGATCGGTTGATCTAGTTGATCGGTTGATCGGTTGATCTGGTTGATCGGTTGATCAGGTTGATCGGTTGATCTGGTTGATCGGTTGATCAGGTTGATCGGTTGATCTGGTTGATCGGTTGATCGGTTGATCTGGTTGATCAGGTTGATCGGTTGATCTGGTTGATCGGTTGATCAGGTTGATCGGTTGATCTGGTTGATCAGATTCAACCGTGTATGTGTTTATGTGTTAGGTGTGTAGATCTTAGAGTTCGGCTCAAGGAAAATATCCCACATATAACAATCGCAAATATCAAAATGTTATCATATAACCAGCATTTAAGTTTGAAAAATTAATAACATCATTGTGATGACAATAAAGTGAGTTTTATGAGTTAGTCAACGGTAATTTGTTCCTGAATAATGGCTTTATAATATTGTTGTATGTACTTGAAAACCCTTAGGTCCCGTTACATGTTCATTTATCTTAAAATTATGACTGTGAGCACTAGTATTTATGTGAAATAATTTGTAATGTCATCTGCTTTGTTATAATTTGATGCTTCTAACAATAATTGAAGCAATCCACGTGTAAAGTTCAAACTACTTCCAATTCGTATTTGAAACCCAATCCTTTGTATGATCCATATTTGGTATACTCTCATTCTGTTGTTCCAACTCGGAATAGAGCATTGATTCAGAAGATTTCATCTCTTATAGTATAGAGTTCAGAGGATAATTTGTGTGGGTTGATTTGTTTACTAAGTTATCGTCATCGTCATTGCTATTGATAAGAGTTTCGTTTGAAAAATCTACTTTTCTGGCTTTAACTGGGGTATTTGTTTTATACTTTTAGCGATATCTTACTATTTTTAATGTTATGCTTTTCCTTATTATAATTTTTATTAGAGTGTTTGAATAATTCTTTTAGAAGTTTTATGATGGGGCTAAATGTCTTTTCTAATTGATTCTCAAAATCTTCTTTTCCCAATTTTATATATTCTTAATTTCTGTTTTAATTTGTGTCTACTTTTTATTAGATCTTTTAATATTTTCCCATCCATTTTAGCGATAGTAATAACATATATCGGATCAGGTATATCAGCTCTTGATTACGTTTCGATCAGCTTATGATCAGGTTGATCAGTTTTTTGAACTGCTTTTGAACAGCTTTTGATGAGGTCGAACAGCTTTTGGGCAGCTTTTGAACTGTTTTTGATGAGGTCGAACAGCTTTTGAACAGCTTTTTGATGAGGTTGATCAGCTTTTGAACAGCTTTGAACTGCTTTTTGATCAGGTTGATCAGCTTTTGAACTGCTTTTGATCAGCTTTGAACAGCTTTCGAACAGCTTTAGATCAGGTTGATCAGCTTTTGAACTGTTTTTGATGAGGTCGATCAGCTTTTGAACAGCTTTTTGATGAGGTTGATCAGCTTTTAAACAGCTTTGAACTGCTTTTTGATCAGGTTGATCAGCTTTGAAAAGCTTTCGAACAGCTTTTTATCAGGTTGATCAGCTTTTGAACAGCTTTTTGATGAGGTTGATCAGCTTTTGAACAGCTTTGAACTGCTTTTTGATCAGGTTGATCAGCTTTTGAACTGCTTTTGATCAGCTTTGAACAGCTTTCGAACAGCTTTTGATCAGGTTGATCAGCTTTTGAACTGTTTTTGATGAGGTCGAACAGCTTTTGAACAGCTTTTTGATGAGGTTGATCAGCTTTTAAACAGCTTTGAACTGCTTTTTGATCAGGTTGATCAGCTTTGAACAGCTTTCGAACAGCTTTTTATCAGGTTGATCAGCTTTCGAACTGCTTTCCTATCAGTTGATCAGCTTTTGAACTGCTTTCCTATCAGTTGATCAGCTTTTAAACTGCTTTTCTATCAGTTGATCATCTTTGGTTATTACAAGAAATCCCATATTTATCCTTCCAACATTCTCATGGAAAATCATATGTTTTGATGCGCATATATTCACAAAATTTTGCATTAGTCATATCTTTTTCGACATGATCATTGATATGCGCTTCATATTCATCTCATCTTGCTTAAACATAATAATCATGTTTGCATTATCGCACACCACATGCTTGCTTTTATGGTTGGTATGAGTAAAAATAATTAATAGATTTGTGTCGGCCAATAAAAAAGTACTCTCTAATATTGTTTTGCTTTTCACAAGCTACTGCATCGAATATCATTTATTTCGGATTAGTTGGCTTTTCTTTCAAACAACTTCAAAAATTTTTTGCAGAAGCCAATGTTTTTTATCCAATATAATAGCTACTTCAAGTACTCATAATTTTTACTCCATTTTGGACTATCTATACTAAACTCAGTCTTTCCGTTATTAGAAGGTTCAACAATTGAGCTCTCTTATAGAATTCGGTGTCTTATACATGCTATTAGATAATTACTTTCATTATATGTATTTATCCATATAGTATATTTTTTTTTATATTTATTTGAATTTAGATTTATATAGTATTATATTTATTTTGTGAATTGATTACAGTCTGATCTTCCATGCTTTTATTTTGTTTTAAATGGTTTGTTTTAATCCGATATCCCTATTTATTTGTTTGCATCACACACATATTCATATTCCAGTTACATATTTTGTTATTGAAGCTAAAGTAAGTATTTAATTTTTAGTTAGTATTAATTCTAGCTGCGTTATTGTAATAACTTTCTTTGTTTTATTGATAGGAAGTGGATATGAATGTAGCAGTGAATGTATTGTGTGGATATTATGGAGATTTTTATGCTAAAAATAATATTTGTGTTATTGTAGTGGGCATGTAGGTCCATTATATGTGGATTGTTTAAGTATGAATACTATGTATTTCTTGCCTCTATTAGGAGTTAGTATAATTTTGAGTTTTACGAATATAATTGTCTCGCTAATAGTTTGTTGAGTTATGTTGCTAGTGTGTCGATGTTTAAGTGAATTTTGATTTAGGAATTGCAATAAGCTGAATATATTGATATCAACAAGTGGGCTGATAAAATTACTAGCCCGATATTGTAGATGTTTCTATGAGTTTTCTATGTATTTTTGTTCGTTTTATTTTTCGAATTGATTAGAGTCTGAATTCCTTAAGCTCAAAGCCCCTTGTTGTTGGTTTCTAAAGATTGTTTCTATTATCATTTTCGAGCCTTTATCTGGCGACTGATTATAGTAAGAATTAGTGTTTATATCTGTTTGCATTATATTTCCATGTTAATGTCTAGTTCAATTCTCCGTCTTATTAATTTGCATTTGGGATTTGAGACTGCAGATTAATTGCCTATGGTCTTTAATGATTTTAAATTGATGTCCTAAAAAGTATGATATGAAAAATTTTATTGTGGAAATGTTATTCATTGAGATTTAGCCTTGTTCGTCTATCTGTTGGAATCATGATGGCATTATAACTGATTAAGCCATTGGAATGAAATTTAACAGAAATATATGAGTTCACTATTTCTGTGTATGTACAAATCATTATGTTTCCTTTATTTTTCTTAATTATTATAGATTACCCTTAAATTTAGAGTTTAATATGTTGTAACGCTACTTTTAGCATTTTCCATTCAAAGTTATAGTTAGACATCATAAGTTGTAGGGTATTTAAGAGAGTAGGGTATTTAGGGTCGAATATATAAATAGCGTTTTCGGTTATTTATAGACTATATAGTATATAATATTCCTAACTAATAGCCAGATTTTATCGTACAAAGAAAATTCTTATTGTCCATTCCAAAACATAAAAAGTTGTAGTCAAGCTATTTTGTTGGTTCAAAAGTATTCTTTACACGAGAAATTATTTAAGGTACATAAATCCCTAGCATTTAATATTGAAATAAGAAGTTGTTAACATTTAGACTAAACATTGTTCATAATATAGATATGTATTAGACAAACATATGTTTTAAGCTAAATTTTGTTATGACTATTTTGATGGTTCGGCTATACGGAGAAGAAAAGAAAAAAATTAGAACTAATAATAATAGTAATAAAAAAGAACAAGGAAAAAAAGAGGAAAAAGAAAATAAGAGTAAGAATGGCATCCTAGCTTTACCAACTCAAGCCTCTCATGTCTGTACTTCAATCTCAACAGGCTTTGATTCCTAAAATTTAATAATTTAGACAAAATTTAATTACAAATTTATTCCTAAAATTTCTCAAAGACATATTTACAAACCTATCGCTCATTAACTATCTAAACCGGATCAAACAAATCTCTTACTCCTAAAAGCAATAATAATCAGCGCTAAAGGAATATTATTTAAAACACTGCAATTAAAAAAAAAAAAAAAAATAGACGAACAAATTAAAAGAAAAAACCCATGTCATAATATATTCATGACACCATATCACCCATGATTAACTAGACGACCTATAACCATGTTTAAAATTTACTCATAATATTTTCTACATGTCTGTTCTCAGTATAAACAAAATATAAAAACCGATAAAAAAAATCACACGCACATCAAATACTTAACAGAACCTATATAACGAATAAAAAAGAGGAAGAAGAACAGCATCCTAGGTTTGTCTGTTTAAGCCACTCAGATCACTACTTAAATATTAACAGCATGCGTCGCTATTCCTTAAAATAAAAACAGCAAAAATACAGCAAGAGTAAATCGTCTACTACTACAAAAACATAAACCAAACTCCTACAAGAACAACAAAGCAAAACTCCTACAAAGCGCTTCTACTGCTTCATTAGCCTATTGCTAGATTAGCCTTAAAAATGTCAACAATAACATGATACGTGTATATTAACTTATTCTAGTTGTATGTTCAAATTCTACCTATACTTGTATTAAAGATCTGAAAATTACGACAAGCAATAAACATTATAAGTGAATAATAGTATTTGCTATCAATGACAACAAGTGCCGCAGAAAGTGTAGAAATACTACCAGCCATCTGAATCCGCCTCTGTCGCTACATCTACACTACCCGTCTGTCCTTTACCGCTGTCAGTCTGTCCGTCTGTTTGTCCGTCTTTTCTTTCAAATTTAGAGTTAGATGTGATAAGTTGAAGAGTGCTTAACTCTTTCGGTTAGGTTGAATATGTAAATAACGTTTTGATTATTAGCTTATACATTATATGACTACCTTATGATTTGGCTACACGCGGAAAAAAGGAAAAGAATCAGAAGCAAGTCTACACTTCAATATCAATATCATGCGTCTCTCAATATCTCTCTTCTCAAACACATATTCACAAACTCATCGCTCATTGACTAGCTAAACCTTATCAAACAAATCTCCTAAACCTAAAATCAATAATAGTTAGCGTTAAAGAAATATTATTTAAAATACTGAAGTTCGAAAATATATTACAAGAACAAATTACAGCAAAAAAAAATCATGTCATCAAATAATTATCCTACAACAAAGAAATGAAGAAGTAAAATAAGAATACTATAAGAACATATCGACACTATGTCTACTACACTACTTCAATATCGACAGCATTCTCTATTCCTAAAAATAAAAACAACAACACCACAAGAATTAATCGTCTATAACACGAACAACATAAGCAAAACTCATACAGAAAACTGCTCCATAAGTGTGTCGGTAGATTATCTAACCATAAAAAAATGAAATAACCCATATTAGTAATAACCTATGAGGCTACCAACCAAAGTTCACTTGAAAAGTTCATAATTCATTTAGTAATAACAAAAAAAGCAATAAAATATATTCCATCAATGTCCTCAAGATTAAATTTCAACAAGTACAACATACGCTAAGCATATTCCCAACGCGACAACATAAACATTGTACATTTTGCCAAAATATTACTTCATGTGCATAGAAAGAAATCCCTAAATTTGTTATACATATTAACTCTATCGACTCGCCACTCCATTCATGAAAAATTCGAACGGACATCGAATCTTATCCTATAACAAGCTATACAAGTATTGAGTATCAGCGACACGCGATTACATATATTTCTAAAAAGAACAATAACAACATAGCAGGAGTAAATCGTATACAACAACAACATAAGCCAAACTCCTAAAACGACAAGATCAAATTTCAACGAAAACAACGAAAACCTTTCGGTCTATATTTGTGTATGTCTGTCTGTCCTTTACCTCTGTCAGTCTGTTCGTTTGTTAGTCTGTATAACTATCTGTATGTCTGTCTGTATAGCTTCTGTGTTTATGAATGTGTGGATAATAGACTCTAAAATGAAAAAACCAAATCCAACCGAAAAAATATATTATACTCGTAATTCTAATTATAAATAAATAAATAAATATATAAAATAAATAAATAAATATAAATAAAATTAAATAATATAATAATATAAATAAATAAATAATATAAAAATTTAAATATTAATAACATACATACATACATAAAATTTGGAAAGAAAAATACCAGAAAATAACCAGGAAAAATAAATAACAACAACAGCAAACATATAGCAAAAACTTCTTACTTCTACAATAGCCTAACATATAAAAATACTAAAATTCAAAAAAAGGCTGATTGACGTTGTTATGAATTAATAATCACAACACAGCAAGGAAAACTCCTACAACAACAGCTTCGACTATTCCATCCGACCGCCTGTAGATTATCCCTTAAAAGGTCAACCGCAAACACGTGCATGTTTCCCTACTATCACACACCAGGTGATCAAAGCACCGAAATTACTACTTTGTATCCCAACATAATCACGCTACATAGTGCAATTGCTGAAAAAGGTTGATTTGGGTTGCTACGATCAAAGTATCGAAGTCAATCATCCCCTAAAATAAATAACATGTGTGCGTGTGTGTGGATATTAGAGTCTAAAATTAAAAAATTCAAAAGAAAAAAATATTATAAATAAATAAATAAATATATAAATATAAATAAATATATAAATAAATAAATAAATAAATAAATACAAATATAAAATATATGTTATAAATTATAATAATAAATTATAATAATATACCTACATACATAACACTTGATCTTTCTACTATCCCACAGCGGGCGATCAAAGCACCGAAATTACTACTGTGTACCCAAACAATCACGCTTCATAGTGCAAGTGCTGATAAAAAAAGGTTATCCCTTGAAATGTCAACCGAACCTTAATTTACGACTTTGTTTAATTGAAATTCCACAGAACTTCGGAGCCAGATTGTTGCAGCTGGCGATCAAAGTGCCGAAGTGAATCATCCCCTAAAATAAATAACAACCACATAGCAAAACATCTGATTTCTACAATAGCTTAGCACTTTACCGATATACCAAACACACGTCATATAAAAAGACTAAAAAGTATGCTACGCTTTTCTCTTCCCTATTTATTCACACCAAAGACAAAATCACACCTTCATAACCAACACCGAGAAATTAGAAAAAAAGATTAAAAAAGTATGCTACACTAAAAACTCCCCACTAACGCCATCTACTTCGGTATAGCAAACGATCGGCATTCCTAAGTCAATATCACAGACACAAGCCTAAATGAGCATTCCAAAGCACTTATTCACGATGGCCATCTGGTGGACGATAGAATAGTTACAAACCTATCGGCTAAAAGGTGAAAAATTAACCCAGAAAACACCCCTAAAACCATATTTTAGCAAAGACACAATCCTAAATGGCTAAAAATGCAATAATTATTTTCAAAACCCCTAAAACTATACTTTCAGCAAAGACACAATCCTAAATGTAAAGTAAAAATGTATAATCACTATCAAAAGTTTGAGAAAACCACATTAAAACGCCCCTAAAACTATACTTTTAGCAAAGACACAAGCCTAAATGTACAGTACAAAATGTACAGTCACTATCAAAAGTTTGCGCTCCCAGCCGCTCCCACGGTTCCTTTGTTCTTGAACGGGCCTATAACCACTACTCCGATAGATTGGAAATAATAAAATTTGAAAATTTGAAATTTGAATCTTTCATTCGGGGATCTACGGCGGTTATGGCTAGTGGTGGTTTTGAGTTGCGTGGTTTGGAGAAGACGAATGATGACACAGTGATCAAAACTACTATGGTATTGGGCGTTGTATGGGACAAAAGCGACGATTCTATCTCTATTAATCCGGAAATGGTGAATATAGAGATACCCAAGATGGTTACAAAGAGAGACATTTTGTCCTCAATACAAAAAATATTTGATCCTGTTGGTTTCACGTGCCCAGTTTTTTTGCAACCTTAGATATTAATGTCAAAATTGTGGGAGGAAAAATCAGGTTGGGATGACGAGATCTCTAGCCAATTCAGTATGGGGTTTTTGCAGTGGCTAAATGAATTAGGATGTCTCAAAGAAATAAAAATTCCCCGGAAAATTGGCGAGGGTAATTTAGAGTTACATGCTTTTGCCAACGCGAGTGGTTCCGCATATGCGACAATAGTTTTCGCTAGAACTGAGGGTATAGGCAAGGTCAGAGTTACGCTTTTAGGCGCAAAGGAGCGTTTGGCCCAAAAGAAGTCGACAATTCCACGACTCGAGTTGATGGCAGCTACGATCGCCGCAAGATTAGGTACAACTATTTCGAAATTTTTGCAACGACCGGTCGAAAAGATCACTTACTGGACCGATTCTACTACGGTATTAGCTTGGATAAATAGGGACACAGAGTGGAGGGAGTTTTTGTACAGAACAGGATAAAAGAAATTCGTAGTTTGAGTGATGTTAGGGATTGGAGGTATGTACCTGGAGTCCAAAACCCGGCAGATCTTCCATCACGTGGGTGTAGTCCGACACAGCTAGTAGAATCGAAGTGGTGGTCAGGGCCGGAGTGGCTCTATGAGTCGAAGTCGAAAAGGTTAGAAAATAGTGCCATTGGAACAAATTCTAATGAAAAGTTTCCTGATAGACTAAAAAATGATCAAGAGCCTTACCTCACTATGAAGGAAATAAGCGACGCTGAAGTAAGTTTATTAAGACATATCCAGGATATTATGTATGAAGATAATAACAATAAACTATCGCCATTCAAGACATTTTTAGATGGCCGGGGGCTACGAGTTTTAAAAACTAAAATTGCCAATTGAGAAGATAACTTCATGTTTTTATGTCCTATCATATTAGACAATAGCGTGGATAGCGTCAAAATGATCGTTCGAGAATCACATGAAAACTGTGGTCATATGGGGGTTCAAGTGGTAATAAGTAATCTTCGCCAAAAATTTTGGATAGTCTCGCTGCGTAGGCTCGCAAAAGCGGTTATAGCGGAGTGTGTAACTTGTAAGAAACAAAGGGTTAAACATATGGAGTGTAACTCACCTCCTTTACCATTAAATCGTGTGCGGGACGCGGCGGTTTTCGAAATTGTAGGCATAGATTTTGCAGGGCCTATATATATTAAAGAAAGGGGTAAAGGTTGGATTTGTATTTTTACGTGTGCCGTGTACAGAGCTGTTCATCTAGACTCATCTCTAGATGTCAAAGGATTTTTGAATTGCTTACTTAGGTTTATTAAAAGACGAGGTCGTCCAAAAACTATATACAGTGATAACGGGACGAATTTTAAAGGTGCCTACAACATGTTTAGAAAATTTGACTGGGGAAAAATCGTTAAAAGGACGTCGGTGAATGAAATAGAATGGATTTTCAACCCCCCATCAGCGTCATGGTGGGGAGGATGGTGGGAAAGATTGATAGGAACTCTAAAGAATATATTGCGCAAAGTATTGGGACGAGCAAGTCTTGGGTATGAAGATCTAACAACAGCACTTTGCGATGCCGAAGGAATTATAAACTCGCGACCTTTAACGTATGTTTCAGAAGATCAGGACGATTTAAAACCTTTGACGCCGTCCATGTTTCTTCAAGACATAACAGAGTTAGGAACGCCGGAGTGTGACATGATTTTTCACGAAAAACTTAACAAAAGATATAGATATAGGCAGAAGATCTTCAGTGATCTTAGATCCAGATTTCGTACCGAATACTTAGGTTGGCTGGTTTTGAAGAACGGAAAGGCAGAGAATCGCGAGTTGAAAAGCGGTGATGTTATTCTCATTGGAGACGACTCGCAGAAACGTTTGTACTGGCCTATGGGTCGGGTGGTAAACATAATGCCGGGTAATGACGGTGAGGCTAGAGTGGTTTTACTGAAGACGAAGAATGGCATGCTTATACGACCGATACAAAGGTTATATCCATTAGAGATACCTATGGAAGATACCTTTTTCAAAACACCTTTATGTAAAAGAATTGTCAGCTCTGTCCATAGAAGACCTCAGGTTGAACCAACTATTGTGACCACTATAAGTGGAAGAGAAATTAAAAGGCCAAAAAGGCTTGTAGATAATTGATTGTATTGTATTGTTTTGTGTGTAAATTGATGAATTATTAATGTATTATGTATGTATATTAATACTTTTACACACAAAAAAGGGGGAGGATGTTGTGAATCAGACGGTTCACCCTGTTGGACTAAAAGTAGTAGTGTTGTGAATCAGACGGTTCACCCTGTTGGACCAGAAGTAGTAGTTTTTAAGTTTATTTTTTGAGAAGTTTTCCTCGGGTTTTTGCAAGCCTGTTTTTTTTTGGCAGGAGATCATTGTAAAATAAAGTAAACACGTTTTTTGCAAACGAGAGAGCTGTATTTTGCATTAAAATAGAGGAATAAAATTCTTAACGTCAGAGCTGCTTGTTTTATTTAATCAGAAGAATACAAATTACAACAGATGGGGATGAAAGAGAAAAGTCTACGCTCTGGTATCAGTTGTAGAGAATTTGTGATACCAACATAGACCATGCTCAGAGATAATGAGATAGGACACTTCGAATTCGCTGTTGCAACACACATGCATTTTGCTGAAATTTCACTAAACCTATGACAAAAAAACGTGTGCGCTGTCCTCTCATGTGTACTTCGCCACACAAAATCGAGTGCTTTGTCCTCTCATGTGTACTTCGCCGCACGAAGTGTACTTCGCCGCAGTATCGCATGAACGCATTCAATATTGATTTTAATGGGTGTATTGTCGAAACGTCAAAAATATATTTAAAATATTAAACTTTTGTTTATGCTCACATTATATACATGATGTATCTACCAGTTTCTTATAATTATAATAAATCTATACTTTCAGATTTTACATAGTATTTGTTGATTTATTTCACATATTTAATTGGTATAAAGTAGACATTGTGCTAATTTTTGGCTGTCAGTGCATAGTTGTTCGAATTTTTACAAAAAAAATTAAGATTAATAACTCCAGAATGGTCGCATTTATATTTTTACATTTGTTTTCTAATATTTTAGCAAATTAAGTATTGTTATACATCGTTGATGCATTTGGGGGGATCAAACATTTGGGGTTTCAGTTTAGAGGAGAGAGAGATGAGGAAGAAAGATAAAAGTCTACAATCTGTTATGGAGTGTAAAGAATTTATGAAACGAAAATAAACGCTGCTTCTCAGTTTTTTTGCACGCACACAAGTAAGCAGTTGTCAAACGAAAGAAGAGCAACGTAGTTTGCCAAACGCGTGTTCATATTTTCTAACACTCTGGCCAACATTTGGATATTCATTAAATTTCACACACACATTTCCATCAAGTTTTTACGACTTTTACGACTTTTTTTTTTTACAACCAAATGAGAAACCAAAGTGTGTAGCCACCGATGGTATCTAAATACCAGTAGTAAAACCATTTCAAAAGATGCGACGTCTAGCTAAGCTGATTTCATAACTAAATGAATCCGTGGTGAAACATGAAACAGCTGATTTTTTCAACATACTGAAAGACAGAAAATAAGAACAACAATATGGTAGTTCTCACGTATAGTGTACATGAATTCAACAGCTCATAAAAAATAGACGTCAAACCGATTTTTGAAGCGGCGAATTCGAAGTGTCCTATCTCATTATCTCTGCCCTGCTTCTCACGGTATCACTTACACACACAAGTAAGGAATTGTCAATGTGTCGGCCATAATGAATTCGAACGGTTGCAAACGAAGTTGAAAACATTCTCTTTTTTGGAGAAATTTCGTTTAGTTGTCCCATTTGCCTTATTTTAATATTAAGTCACGAATAGTTCAAAAACAATTAAAAAAAAGGGGGAAAAGATTAGGCGCTTCTCTAAGTAACCAATGTTGTTGTTGTGTCTGGCGTACATTGTAATTAGGAAAACATTAATTAATGGAAAAAAAATACTAAAAGCGTAAAATTTTATTTTTCATATAATAGTGGTATCTCGTAAAGTTTAACAGATATAGGCCTGTAATCTAGAAACATTAAAGGGCTATAATTTCGGAACTAGATGAGAGCAATACAAATTATTGTTGTTAGGGTCAGCGGCAGAAACAACAACAATATTGGTTAGGATGAGAAGCGCCTAATTATTATTAATATTTTTAAATACATTAACTATTTTAAAAAAATTTCACAACACAACGATTTCCACTGAACAAGAAAACCAAAGTGAAGCAGGTAATTACCATTGAACTAAAATTTAAATATGGGAATTTGAAAAATCCTATTTTTCCTTTACGCATTAATCATAATATAATAATTGTGGCAACTACGGCCAACATTTTGATATTCAGTAAATTTCACACATGCACTGACATAACATGTTTACGGCTTGTGAAACTAACAGCCTTATAATGTAAAAAGCAAAGACTACAAGACTGGAAACTCTTTTTTCGCTTTGAATGTGTTGGTGAAATGAGGCTTGGGTGTCGTAGATTACAAAAACAAAACGCATGTAATTTTGACAGTTCGGGAACGAATTTTGACAGTCCGGAAATTTGTTTACAAAATATTTTGAGAGAGGAATTTGTTCTTGTTTTTCTTGAATTTTCTCTTGTTCTTCTTCACAGCAATAAGCCAGAAATATGATTTTTCAAATACGTAAAAAAGACCAGTTTTAAAAGCAACGCACGCTTCTAGAAATGTACATGAAATCTTTTTTAAGTCTTATAATTGCACAATATTGAATATTTTGCAAGTAAAACGAAGTTAAAATTCATAAAAATTACTAATTTCACAAATTTAGTCAGCTGTTTTTAACCTACCACGCGTATTTTTAGCCGAAATAGATGCCAACGTATTCAACATGTTTTGTTGAATATTGATCTGTGATTTAGTTTAATATTTACTGAATTGTGATTTTAGTTCTTTTGGTCCTTAATTTAAACGGATTTAATTTTAAATGCATGAATTGAGAATTTGTTTATGTTTAATTAATTTTAATTTAAATATATGAATTGTAAATTAATTTGTGTTAACACATTTTAATTTAAATAAAAGAGAAATGAAAAATTACAAATATAAATAAGTTTACATTACTTTTTAATATTTCCAAACAGCTTAGAAATCGTCAAAACCTCGAGAACTTATAAATGGAAAGTAGTTTTTATATTAATGTTTACTTAAAAACCAAAAAAATAATTAGTAATAAAGTTGTCATTGGTATCCCTGCTACTAACTCACCCCATCATTTTGTGGCGGTGTGGTAACAAAGCAAAACGGTTTACCTTTTCAGATATCATGCTTTGTGATAGCCTGTTTTAGCTTGTAACAAGTCGACAATTTCACCATAAAATTCACATACACTGTATGTGAACACGCGGACGGACATTTTTTTGAGCTCTCTCACGAAATAAGAGGAGTTTCCAGTCTTGTAGTCTTTGGTAAAAAGTTTCAAGACGTAAACGAAAACAAAACATATGTTTTTCATGAGTTTTGTTTTGTGCTTTTCGTCATTTTTCGTTTGTTTGACAATTGAGCATAACAAAACTCCAGTAAAATCCACTAAACGAAAAAAATGCTTTTTGTTGGTATTTTTACATGCTTTGCAGATTTTATCAGCTACGCGAGGTATAATGGATCGGCAGTTTCCAGGAAAAAAGTCGAGAAACCAAGCGAAAGCAAGAAGGCCATCGCCTAGTGTAAAATTGTTTGTGTTTTGCAAGTTGTCGAATTGTACGTATCGAATTTGTATGTGTAAAGTGTTGTGTACAGTGTTGCCGACACGCTTTCGCACTGAATGCTACCCGAAATCTATGCGTTTCTAGAAATTACTTATAAAAATGCTTCAAATATTGTACACATGGCAACATTTTCTCTCTGCAACACAACGAAAGTCTGCAATACGAACGAAAAGCTTCTATTATACTAGTTTGGCTCGTTTCGTTTTCGTTTTCATTTGTGTTTTCGTTTTCAAACTATTTACATTATAAGGCTGTAAATGTGATACCACAGTGTTTAGCCATCGCTGGTATCATCATACCAGTAGTGATACCGTATCAAATGATACTGCTTCTAGCCAAGCTGTATGTTTATAGTTTCAAGTATCTTTTTGAGTCTATTTTTCTCATGTGTTTTGGTTGTATTATAATTTAAAATCTTATAATTTGATAGGTCTGTTTCAAGTTGAATGCCATCTATGGTTATCTCTGCATTTGTTGTGTTAAGTATCCTAATGTGTGTTATCTCGTTATTTGGTGCTATTGAGTTGCTAAGAAAAATTTCTTCTTTCAGTTCTTTGCTAAGAATTACCTTCTCTTCATTGAAGTTTGTTTTTATTGCTTGCACTAGTTGTGTTCTGGGTGGTACTTTGATCTTGAATATTTCATGCGCCTTCGCTTGCATTGAGAGTGTAATTGCTGTTTCGTCTACTAACATTAACCGCATTCAGCGGGTGAGCGCTCCTTAATGCCTTGAACACAATTGGACGAACAAAACACTAAACACAAAATCAACTGTCAAATTTACACAGGCTCTTATGGGATTCAAGAAAAAAATGAGTTATCTACGAACATTTGTGTTTAGATAAAGAAACGCATGTCCGTGAGATAGCTCTATTTCTATTTTGACAGCTTTTGTGCACAAGCTAGAGAAGATAACTTCATGTTTTTATGTCCTATCATATTAGACAATAGCGTGGATAGCGTCAAAATGATCGTTCGAGAATCACATGAAAACTGTGGTCATATGGGGGTTCAAGTGGTAATAAGTAATCTTCGCCAAAAATTTTGGATAGTCTCGCTGCGTAGGCTCGCAAAAGCGGTTATAGCGGAGTGTGTAACTTGTAAGAAACAAAGGGTTAAACATATGGAGTGTAACTCACCTCCTTTACCATTAAATCGTGTGCGGGACGCGGCGGTTTTCGAAATTGTAGGCATAGATTTTGCAGGGCCTATATATATTAAAGAAAGGGGTAAAGGTTGGATTTGTATTTTTACGTGTGCCGTGTACAGAGCTGTTCATCTAGACTCATCTCTAGATGTCAAAGGATTTTTGAATTGCTTACTTAGGTTTATTAAAAGACGAGGTCGTCCAAAAACTATATACAGTGATAACGGGACGAATTTTAAAGGTGCCTACAACATGTTTAGAAAATTTGACTGGGGAAAAATCGTTAAAAGGACGTCGGTGAATGAAATAGAATGGATTTTCAACCCCCCATCAGCGTCATGGTGGGGAGGATGGTGGGAAAGATTGATAGGAACTCTAAAGAATATATTGCGCAAAGTATTGGGACGAGCAAGTCTTGGGTATGAAGATCTAACAACAGCACTTTGCGATGCCGAAGGAATTATAAACTCGCGACCTTTAACGTATGTTTCAGAAGATCAGGACGATTTAAAACCTTTGACGCCGTCCATGTTTCTTCAAGACATAACAGAGTTAGGAACGCCGGAGTGTGACATGATTTTTCACGAAAAACTTAACAAAAGATATAGATATAGGCAGAAGATCTTCAGTGATCTTAGATCCAGATTTCGTACCGAATACTTAGGTTGGCTGGTTTTGAAGAACGGAAAGGCAGAGAATCGCGAGTTGAAAAGCGGTGATGTTATTCTCATTGGAGACGACTCGCAGAAACGTTTGTACTGGCCTATGGGTCGGGTGGTAAACATAATGCCGGGTAATGACGGTGAGGCTAGAGTGGTTTTACTGAAGACGAAGAATGGCATGCTTATACGACCGATACAAAGGTTATATCCATTAGAGATACCTATGGAAGATACCTTTTTCAAAACACCTTTATGTAAAAGAATTGTCAGCTCTGTCCATAGAAGACCTCAGGTTGAACCAACTATTGTGACCACTATAAGTGGAAGAGAAATTAAAAGGCCAAAAAGGCTTGTAGATAATTGATTGTATTGTATTGTTTTGTGTGTAAATTGATGAATTATTAATGTATTATGTATGTATATTAATACTTTTACACACAAAAAAGGGGGAGGATGTTGTGAATCAGACGGTTCACCCTGTTGGACTAAAAGTAGTAGTGTTGTGAATCAGACGGTTCACCCTGTTGGACCAGAAGTAGTAGTTTTTAAGTTTATTTTTTGAGAAGTTTTCCTCGGGTTTTTGCAAGCCTGTTTTTTTTTGGCAGGAGATCATTGTAAAATAAAGTAAACACGTTTTTTGCAAACGAGAGAGCTGTATTTTGCATTAAAATAGAGGAATAAAATTCTTAACGTCAGAGCTGCTTGTTTTATTTAATCAGAAGAATACAAATTACAACAGATGGGGATGAAAGAGAAAAGTCTACGCTCTGGTATCAGTTGTAGAGAATTTGTGATACCAACATAGACCATGCTCAGAGATAATGAGATAGGACACTTCGAATTCGCTGTTGCAACACACATGCATTTTGCTGAAATTTCACTAAACCTATGACAAAAAAACGTGTGCGCTGTCCTCTCATGTGTACTTCGCCACACAAAATCGAGTGCTTTGTCCTCTCATGTGTACTTCGCCGCACGAAGTGTACTTCGCCGCAGTATCGCATGAACGCATTCAATATTGATTTTAATGGGTGTATTGTCGAAACGTCAAAAATATATTTAAAATATTAACCTTTTGTTTATGCTCACATTATATACATGATGTATCTACCAGTTTCTTATAATTATAATAAATCTATACTTTCAGATTTTACATAGTATTTGTTGATTTATTTCACATATTTAATTGGTATAAAGTAGACATTGTGCTAATTTTTGGCTGTCAGTGCATAGTTGTTCGAATTTTTACAAAAAAAATTAAGATTAATAACTCCAGAATGGTCGCATTTATATTTTTACATTTGTTTTCTAATATTTTAGCAAATTAAGTATTGTTATACATCGTTGATGCATTTGGGGGGATCAAACATTTGGGGTTTCAGTTTAGAGGAGAGAGAGATGAGGAAGAAAGATAAAAGTCTACAATCTGTTATGGAGTGTAAAGAATTTATGAAACGAAAATAAACGCTGCTTCTCAGTTTTTTTGCACGCACACAAGTAAGCAGTTGTCAAACGAAAGAAGAGCAACGTAGTTTGCCAAACGCGTGTTCATATTTTCTAACACTCTGGCCAACATTTGGATATTCATTAAATTTCACACACACATTTCCATCAAGTTTTTACGACTTTTACGACTTTTTTTTTTTACAACCAAATGAGAAACCAAAGTGTGTAGCCACCGATGGTATCTAAATACCAGTAGTAAAACCATTTCAAAAGATGCGACGTCTAGCTAAGCTGATTTCATAACTAAATGAATCCGTGGTGAAACATGAAACAGCTGATTTTTTCAACATACTGAAAGACAGAAAATAAGAACAACAATATGGTAGTTCTCACGTATAGTGTACATGAATTCAACAGCTCATAAAAAATAGACGTCAAACCGATTTTTGAAGCGGCGAATTCGAAGTGTCCTATCTCATTATCTCTGCCCTGCTTCTCACGGTATCACTTACACACACAAGTAAGGAATTGTCAATGTGTCGGCCATAATGAATTCGAACGGTTGCAAACGAAGTTGAAAACATTCTCTTTTTTGGAGAAATTTCGTTTAGTTGTCCCATTTGCCTTATTTTAATATTAAGTCACGAATAGTTCAAAAACAATTAAAAAAAAGGGGGAAAAGATTAGGCGCTTCTCTAAGTAACCAATGTTGTTGTTGTGTCTGGCGTACATTGTAATTAGGAAAACATTAATTAATGGAAAAAAAATACTAAAAGCGTAAAATTTTATTTTTCATATAATAGTGGTATCTCGTAAAGTTTAACAGATATAGGCCTGTAATCTAGAAACATTAAAGGGCTATAATTTCGGAACTAGATGAGAGCAATACAAATTATTGTTGTTAGGGTCAGCGGCAGAAACAACAACAATATTGGTTAGGATGAGAAGCGCCTAATTATTATTAATATTTTTAAATACATTAACTATTTTAAAAAAATTTCACAACACAACGATTTCCACTGAACAAGAAAACCAAAGTGAAGCAGGTAATTACCATTGAACTAAAATTTAAATATGGGAATTTGAAAAATCCTATTTTTCCTTTACGCATTAATCATAATATAATAATTGTGGCAACTACGGCCAACATTTTGATATTCAGTAAATTTCACACATGCACTGACATAACATGTTTACGGCTTGTGAAACTAACAGCCTTATAATGTAAAAAGCAAAGACTACAAGACTGGAAACTCTTTTTTCGCTTTGAATGTGTTGGTGAAATGAGGCTTGGGTGTCGTAGATTACAAAAACAAAACGCATGTAATTTTGACAGTTCGGGAACGAATTTTGACAGTCCGGAAATTTGTTTACAAAATATTTTGAGAGAGGAATTTGTTCTTGTTTTTCTTGAATTTTCTCTTGTTCTTCTTCACAGCAATAAGCCAGAAATATGATTTTTCAAATACGTAAAAAAGACCAGTTTTAAAAGCAACGCACGCTTCTAGAAATGTACATGAAATCTTTTTTAAGTCTTATAATTGCACAATATTGAATATTTTGCAAGTAAAACGAAGTTAAAATTCATAAAAATTACTAATTTCACAAATTTAGTCAGCTGTTTTTAACCTACCACGCGTATTTTTAGCCGAAATAGATGCCAACGTATTCAACATGTTTTGTTGAATATTGATCTGTGATTTAGTTTAATATTTACTGAATTGTGATTTTAGTTCTTTTGGTCCTTAATTTAAACGGATTTAATTTTAAATGCATGAATTGAGAATTTGTTTATGTTTAATTAATTTTAATTTAAATATATGAATTGTAAATTAATTTGTGTTAACACATTTTAATTTAAATAAAAGAGAAATGAAAAATTACAAATATAAATAAGTTTACATTACTTTTTAATATTTCCAAACAGCTTAGAAATCGTCAAAACCTCGAGAACTTATAAATGGAAAGTAGTTTTTATATTAATGTTTACTTAAAAACCAAAAAAATAATTAGTAATAAAGTTGTCATTGGTATCCCTGCTACTAACTCACCCCATCATTTTGTGGCGGTGTGGTAACAAAGCAAAACGGTTTACCTTTTCAGATATCATGCTTTGTGATAGCCTGTTTTAGCTTGTAACAAGTCGACAATTTCACCATAAAATTCACATACACTGTATGTGAACACGCGGACGGACATTTTTTTGAGCTCTCTCACGAAATAAGAGGAGTTTCCAGTCTTGTAGTCTTTGGTAAAAAGTTTCAAGACGTAAACGAAAACAAAACATATGTTTTTCATGAGTTTTGTTTTGTGCTTTTCGTCATTTTTCGTTTGTTTGACAATTGAGCATAACAAAACTCCAGTAAAATCCACTAAACGAAAAAAATGCTTTTTGTTGGTATTTTTACATGCTTTGCAGATTTTATCAGCTACGCGAGGTATAATGGATCGGCAGTTTCCAGGAAAAAAGTCGAGAAACCAAGCGAAAGCAAGAAGGCCATCGCCTAGTGTAAAATTGTTTGTGTTTTGCAAGTTGTCGAATTGTACGTATCGAATTTGTATGTGTAAAGTGTTGTGTACAGTGTTGCCGACACGCTTTCGCACTGAATGCTACCCGAAATCTATGCGTTTCTAGAAATTACTTATAAAAATGCTTCAAATATTGTACACATGGCAACATTTTCTCTCTGCAACACAACGAAAGTCTGCAATACGAACGAAAAGCTTCTATTATACTAGTTTGGCTCGTTTCGTTTTCGTTTTCATTTGTGTTTTCGTTTTCAAACTATTTACATTATAAGGCTGTAAATGTGATACCACAGTGTTTAGCCATCGCTGGTATCATCATACCAGTAGTGATACCGTATCAAATGATACTGCTTCTAGCCAAGCTGTATGTTTATAGTTTCAAGTATCTTTTTGAGTCTATTTTTCTCATGTGTTTTGGTTGTATTATAATTTAAAATCTTATAATTTGATAGGTCTGTTTCAAGTTGAATGCCATCTATGGTTATCTCTGCATTTGTTGTGTTAAGTATCCTAATGTGTGTTATCTCGTTATTTGGTGCTATTGAGTTGCTAAGAAAAATTTCTTCTTTCAGTTCTTTGCTAAGAATTACCTTCTCTTCATTGAAGTTTGTTTTTATTGCTTGCACTAGTTGTGTTCTGGGTGGTACTTTGATCTTGAATATTTCATGCGCCTTCGCTTGCATTGAGAGTGTAATTGCTGTTTCGTCTACTAACATTAACCGCATTCAGCGGGTGAGCGCTCCTTAATGCCTTGAACACAATTGGACGAACAAAACACTAAACACAAAATCAACTGTCAAATTTACACAGGCTCTTATGGGATTCAAGAAAAAAATGAGTTATCTACGAACATTTGTGTTTAGATAAAGAAACGCATGTCCGTGAGATAGCTCTATTTCTATTTTGACAGCTTTTGTGCACAAGCTCTTCTTCTGCTTTTGTATATATTCAAATTGTTTGCACAAGAGAATATAGAGAAATGACAGATTTTGTTTCTTGTGCGCGAGGCCCAATTGTGTGCGTGTTCTAAGCAAAAGATACAGTGACAAATGTGTTTAGTGTTTTGTTCGTTCAATTGTGTTCAAGGCATAAGCGCTACCTGATCAGTGATCGCTATGTGTTGCGCACAGAGATAACGAGATTGGAAACTTAGAACAAAACAGCTGTTCAAAAAAACAGCCGCGTGTTGTTTCTATAAATTTTCTATGCAAACTCACCCGCCAAAAGCATAAACAAAGGTTTGTTTATGCTTTTGGCGGGTGAGTTTCGAAGACTCGACTGAAAACGGTGAGTTTCAATACAAATGTTACAAAAACAAATTTAATTGAACGGTTGCATGTCGAAAATGTAAAAATGTGCCATATAGTTGCTAGTAGAAAAGTGGTTATAATCCCCGTTTCCCGCTTTTTAAGCTGTCATTCACAAATATTTATATTAATATTGTTTTAAAACGTCGTATTACAGAACTTATGCCTGCGGATGTAAAGCAATGGACATTTTTATGCTTTTGCATATATAGTAAAATTTGATTTACTATAAGGTTTTTTAATAGAAATATTTTCGAACCTGATTTCAGAAATAAGATTTTGCGCATAACACATAAATAAATAAAAAGAGTTTGTTGTAAATATATTGTGATTTGCTTCCACTTGCGACTTGCATTCTCCCCCCTTTATCTATTTCTATAAAATCATTACCCGGTGGTCTGCATGAAGTAAGGTTTTGCATGTATTACATAACATTTACTTATTTTTTATTTTAGTATTAACTAGTAGTTAATATTATTATATTAATTAGTATTAATAAATTTAGTATGTTTTGTAGTTGTAGTTGCAAGTGCACGGGTGATATAGACCGATAATTTTTTAAATTATTAAATTTTTCATAATAAAATCTGATAAATTAATCAGCACAATCTAGGAAAAAAAATACAAATTTCCTCCCAATCCGATTTTTTGCAAAAAAATGGCGAAGCCGTTTCGATTTTTGAACTTTTTCTCATCAACATTAGATGCCCAGAAACATCTGTGAAAAATTGCAGGTTTCTGAGATGTGGAAGTCCAAAAAAAAGTCCCGGATATATTTTGCTAATAGAAACGCACACGGATTTTATATATATAGATTATAATATTTGAACTAAATTCAAAAATATTTTAATCAAATTTCTACAATCACATAAAAATACCCACAGAAATATATTTATGCCCACATTTTTCCCTTTGTCTACTTATGGTGGCAACCGCTTGCAAAAAATGTTGGTGAATAATATCGTCAAAAGATAAAGCGTCACTTGCTATCTCTTTCTGGCTGCAAAAGAAATGTAGCTAAATTCACCAGATCATAAAAAATCGATCTTTTTTTCATCTTTATCTGAAGATAAAAGAGTTTCCAATCTCATTAATCTCTGGTTGCGCAGTAATCGCTCTGAATGGTATGCTACCTGATCATTGAGCGGAAAGATAAAAATAGTAAACAAGACGACAAAAAAGTTGCCACGTTTGATTTTTCCACACGAATTTCAAGTATCCCACAAAAAGTAAATTCCCAAACCTAAAACTTCAATCGTATCCCAAACTACATATTCTATATTTTTATAATTATAATTCCTTTGTTGAGTCATTCTGAGTTCAATAACTTTCAAATTAATTTTATTTCACTTAATAATGCGTTGATTTATTAAGCCAATTCTTTAAAAACACTTTGACGTTTGCTCTGTAAAAAGCGAATTTATTTGTTTCTTTTGCTTGCTTGTAAGTAATGCAACTCTGGCAAATGTAGCGTAAAAGTAGCGTAAAAACTTTTCGCTACAAAAAATGGCGACCGCTCCGTGAATATGTAAACAATAGGGTACGTTCAGTGACATCAAAACAATTGAGCGCTCAACCGCTGAATGCGGCTATTGTTATCGTAAAGGTCTCATAATCTATTTTGCAAAGGAGTTTCTGTAGGAAATCTCTGCCAATTATCCCGTCTGTTTCTATTGGGAATTTCTCATCTACTAGTTGGAATTCATGTGTAAGGATTTGATCTCCTATTTCTAGATTTAAGTGGATTTCTCCAAGTGAATTTTTTTCGTCGTTAGAGATGCCCTTTAACTTGCACTTATTAGTTGTAGAATAATTTTCGTTCTCTAGTTGAGCACATATTTTACATAAAGAGACATCTGCGCCAGTGTCTATCAAGAATGACATTATTTTATTATTGTGTTTTATTATTATTGAATTTGTTATGTTGTCCGAAATCTTAAATATTTATATTTTTGGCTTTCCGGAATGACTATTCATTCCGGGCCTTGCACGTTTTCCGCATGTGTTATTCTTATTTGTCTGTTGTTTCTGTTGTTGTTGTATTCGTTACGTCTTCCGTTATAATTGTTGTCTTTGTCTTTGGTTATTGTTGTTATTTTCGTATCGGTTTCTACTGTGATTGTTATTGTGTGAATTTCTGTTGTTGTTGTTATAGTGCGGTCGTCGTTGGAGGTTGTTGTTGTTACTTGTTGTCACTGTCCACCTGTACGGTAGTTGTTGTTGCAGCTGTTGTTGTGCTGTGTGTTGTAAGAGTTGTTGAACCGTTGGTTTGGTTGACACATTATCCTATTTAACGTCCGTTGCTGTGACTGTGCGTTGCTGTTATGACAACAAAATTTCATTCTTAAGTATAGAGTAGCATTATCCGTTAATATGCCAAATACGGGCGTGATCCGCCCACTTTTAGGTTACACAGGCAAAAGAGGGTTATATTGGTAAATATATAAACTTCCTGAATAAAACTTTAGATAACAACTTATTTCCCAAAAAAACATTATTACATCAAAACTGGGTGCGGTCCGCCCACTTTTACACTACATATACAGTATAGCAGTATGAAAACAAGTTTATTACCACGGAAATAAAGTTTAAATATACACAATAATAAAACAACTAAGCTAGTTATTTTTTTTTGAAAAAGGTAATGACCACGCCTACTATTTATACAGAAGCGTAGCTAGGACTCATAGAGCCCGGGACGGTTAATCAACTTGCAGCTCCGAAAATTCTTAGAATTCATTAAATCAATACTTGATTTCCACAACTGCCGCCCTCGACATTGTGCCGCCCAGAGTGGATCGCCACACCCTAGCTTCGCCACTTTTTTCAAAATTTTTAGGTGTAGGGTATCTAAGATTCGGCAAGCCGAATATAGCTTTCTTACTGGTTATTTCTTCCGGAGGTTTATAAATCAATATGTCTAGACAATTTTTTTAACTTACTTCTTCTTGCAGCTTATTAAACATGTTTTAAATTCTTCCATGCTAATTCTTTTAAATATTTCATTATTCTCTGCTAGCGCTAGCTTTCTTGTTCCCATCGTCTTTGTATTGAACAATAACGTCTTCAAGACCAATTTTATCTCTAATAATGATTCTTTGTTATATTCTACGATTATATTACTTTTTGCTGCCAATATTTTTATTCCTGGGATCCCTATTTTCTTTTTAAACCTCTCTTTATCATTATTTTCTTTAAATACGACCTTGTTCATATACCTTACATCTGATATTGATGTTGCATTCCAAACATGAAGGTGATCAATCTCCTTATTTGGAATATCACATTCTTCTACTTTGTTGTCTTTTAATCTTTGCGCCATACTTCTTGTCTGTGTTGGAATCATATCTATTAATTTCTTACTAATACTGTCTAATACTGTCTTCTAAAAATAATTTAATCGTGTTGTCCCCCTAGTCGGTATCGTGTCATTATTTATACCGTTTATTTCGTACTTACTGATAATTCTTAAATTATTCGAACTTACTAAACTAATTGGTCGACCATTATACTTTAATTTAATGTAATTAGCAGATGTGGTATTAGGATCTAATCGTTGTTATAACTATTGCGAGGTAAGTTAAAATTTCCTCTACCTCTTTGTGTTTTATTGTAATGTAATATTCTATTTTGGGATGAAGTGTGATCTTGGACTTCCATTTCTGTGGCCAGCTGTGCAAGTGCAGATTTAAGTGGTTCTTTTAAACCATTTTTAAATGCTGTTAGTCCTATCTGATTATTTAGTTTGGTTATAATTTCTCTGTGTTCTGTACCTTGCTCGTTTATCTGCAGTTCATTTAAATCTGCTAAAAAAGACTCTAACCTAGTGGCAAATGATGAAATTGTTTGATTTCCTTGAATGGATCTTGTTATTTCACTATGGAGTCCTGTCGTAGTCTTGTTTGATCTGTATGCCCTTGTTAGAGTGGCTTTCAAATTTTCAAAAGTTGGAGGTTTTTCTTCCACTAGAATTCTATTTTTGACGGTTTTGAACAACTTAGTTGCTAGTATGAATTTAATGCATGTAGCGCTTTGAAGGTTTCATGATAAAATTCTATTAGCCCTAGGAAATTATTAAGTTCCTTTACATTACCCTGAAATTCTGGTATGAGTTTGGACGCTGTTATAAGGTCAAAATTTGCCATTGTTTGATTTTCTATTTTGATTTCTGTATTTTTGTCAATTTCTCTTGTTCCTATATATTCTGAGTTGGTTTTAGAATCAGTTTCAGAATCGGTTTTGGGATCACTTTCCTTAAGTGTTAAATATTCACGAATTTCCTTAGTTATTCGTTCATATTTTGCTTTTAATGACGGCAAGTCTGATATCGATGCCTCCTTACTTATTTCTAACCACGCGTTTTGAATTTGTTTTTCAGCTGTTAATATGTATTTCTCACTATAGTTTCTAGCTGGATTTTTTTTTAAGTTTTTATGTAGTTTTGTGAGAAAATGCATATATGTTTGTATAATGTTAAAATTTTGTATAATAAGTATTAAGTTTACGCATAACCTTCTCTGTCTTAATTAAAATTTCTACATGTGTAGCGCTTATGTGTTGGTAAATTTTTTGGGCTTTTACTTTAGCCTCTTATATGAAACAATACTTGAACATTTTTTTTGTATATGCAGTAAAATCTTTATCTTGCAGAATTTATTTTATTGTTATTTTAAACATTGCTTATGTGCTTTAGTGCTTGTTCTCTTATGTATTTCTTATAATAACTGTTTAACTTAAATAATAATATTAATATCAAACACATGCAATCAAAATATATTATTAATCCTAAGCTATCGATGTCACTGATGTGGCAGTAGCCGCAGCGTTATTATTATTTATTATTTCCTCCTTTGTCGGTGTTGACCCCATCTTTCCAGCCACCTTGTTTTAGTTTTTGGAGTTGCTGTCTTAGGCTTCGCTTTTGTTTTCCTTCGCTTATGTTGATTACCCTTTGAAAGTCTGCACATTCCCTTTGAAATCTTCTTTTTCTGCCTCCCCTTTTTTTTGACTTTGGTTTCTGAGCTATTTTCTCTCTGAAATCTGCTCTATCTTTTTTTATTTTCTCTTGTCTCTTTCTGTAGATATCTAGGCTTATTGGTTTGGGCCCTGCTGATAGTGGTGTTGCTATGTATTTTGGGCTTGTTGCGTCAATTGGTCCCGGCTCGTACTCTTCCGTTTCTAGGTACTGTTGCCATCTCTTGAATATTTCATCAATGTCCTGCTCGGATGGTTCAGCGTCCAGAATATCCTTGGAGTTGGCAGGATCGCCATGTAATGTTGGTTTGTTCTGTTGCGTGGGAATTGTGTTTGAAGAGTTCTACGTGGTTATAATAATTTAGATTTGTCGTCTTTTAAAAAAAAACATAAGTACTTACTGAGCTCTTCAGCCGAATATTTACATGCGCCATCCTTTTGGTCGCACGACTTTTAACTGAGCTCTTGAAGGAGCTGATGAGTTCTAAGCTCTATGTCGGAGCCGAAAGGAAAGAATATCGAGGTGTCTGAGTTTGATTCAGAATTGATATTAATTTTTATTTACAATAATTCGCCTATTTATACATTATCTCTTACAGGCTAACAAACACATTCGCTTACAGTGCTAATTTTCAATCATTGCTTTGTTGACCTAGTCAAAGTGAATATGATCCCTGCAAGTATGTCGAGTCGCTGCTTGCTTGGGTCACAGCACGCGTCGACGTATTGCAACCAGATCGACAACAAAAACACGTGCTCTAAATTTCGCGATTAGTGTAGGTAAGCAAGTTCGCACGGTCAATAATTAATGCTTACCAGGTGTCGCCAACCTTGGCGCACTACACATTAAAATAAATAGCCTATCCATATACATACAGTGGTGGAAAACTAATTAGAAACACTGTAAATAATGAACATATATTTTTTTCACTTGTACCAAACAGACCTTACATACAAGAAAACTGCACCGGTACTTTACCGTTATCTGACAACTGCCTTTGCACTTTTTTTGTATTCTGTATTGATCATTGATCAAAGATCATTTACGAAAACAAACTGGTATCAGTAAGATCTAGAGTAATATTCAGTGGAAAATTAATTAGAAACATTGGGATAATATTGAAACAGTTGTATTATATTACGGTAATTATTTATATTTAGTGTATTTGTTCTGTTGAGTTAGTTTACGTTCATTATTTAGCGAATATAATCGAACATAATGGGCGAAAATAAGAGTTGTACACCAGAATTAAGAAGGCTTCTAATCCAGAAATACTGTCAGGAAAAGGGTTCTATGGATTCTGTCGCTAAAGAGTTGATGTGTTCTAAAAAGATAGTGTACGGTGCAATTAAAGTCTATACGAACACAGGCGGCACGGAGAATCCGAAAAGAATGAAACGTACAAGAAAGACAACAATCTGTCAATCTGTCAGAGAGGACAGATTGATTAGTCGACTACGAAGGCGAATCCTTTTTTCACCAGTAAAGATATTCACTTAGCCACTTCGAGTCAATTGGCTTCTCAAGTTACACCAAGAACCATCAGGAACAGGTTACTAGAAGGTGGTTTGCGGGGGTGCATTACGCGCAAAAAGCCGCACGTTTCGAAAAAAATATAAAACGTCGATTGGAATTCGCAAAGGAGCATTTAAACAAACCCATTTCATTTTGGAAAAAAATACTCTGGAGCGACGAATCCAACTTCATCATGTTCGGATCTGATGGCAAGCGGTACGTAAGGCGACCTGTGAACAAAGAACTCGATCCTAAGTACACCATCAAAACGATAAAACATGGTGGTGGAAATGTTATGGTGTGGGAAGCCTTTTCCTGGTACGGTGTTGGGCCTATTGTGCGCATTAATGGACGAATGGATCAGCATGTGTATAAAAGCATTCTAGTGAACGTCATGGAGCCTTTTGCTTTTAATAGTTTGCCAGTATCGTTCATTTTCCAACAGGACAACGATCCTAAACACACTTCACGGTTAGTGAAAAATTGGTTTTAGGAAGAAAAAGTAATAGTTCTCAGCTGGCCAGCTCAAAGTCCCGACCTCAACCCTATTGAGAACTTGTGGGCTGATGTTGAAAGGAGTTTAAGATCAAAATCCTCCAAAAATTCCGAGGAATTATTTGAGAACATCCAACAAGATTGGAGAAATATTCCAGTGAAACGATGTCAGGACTTGGTAACTAGTTTACCAAAACGCTGCTCAGCTGTTCTTGCTAACAAGGGATTCCCGACAAAGTACTAGTTTGTATTGATTCAATACAATAAAAACTTTCCTTTTTTAGTACTTTATTTTAATTTTTTAAATTGTTTTAATTTGTGTTTCTAATTATATTTCCACTGAAGAATGGACTACACTTCCTCGTTTTTTGTATAACTCTGTTTATGGCATAAAATCTCCTGCTTTTTTTCTGTTTATGTAGTGAATAGGTTTTTTATCGTTGATGTTTGATAAAAAAAGTTTCTGTTTTTTATTTATTTGAAATAAGGTAAGCTACTTTCGCCATAGAAAGATTGTGTTTCTAATTAGTTTTCCACCACTGTATATTAGCTGCTCGTACATTCCACCGAATTCAAATGATGAAATGTACGATACTCACATATAACTCACGATAAGTAAACTTGCTGATAAACTGTTGCCACCAGACCGTCTTATTGTTCTTGGCGATTTTAATCTTCCATATGTAAATTGGGAAAGATGTGTTGACGACCCAGTAGTTCTATTACCATAATCCAAAGGATTTAATAATTTAAATTTTCTAAAGGACTTATTATCACGTGGTCTCTATCAAGTAAATAGTATACCGAATATTAATAACCGCCTCCTTGATCTCATCCTTGTTGACGATAAAGATATTTATGAAATATCCCGATCTTTGCCATTTATATCACCTGAAGATATGCACCATCCTACCTTAAATATTACAATTTCGGATGATAGTTACAAAATTAAACCCGGGAAAATAAATGAATCTAAAAAACACTACTGCTTCAAAAAAACAAATTACGCTGTTTTGATGAACACACTGGGTTCCATTGACTGGAGTTCTACTTTATCATTGAATGTTCATCGTTCCTCTGTATGCCTAGATAAGGCACTGGAGTCCTTTAATAAAACTCTATTAGAGTCATTTATATCTTCCGTACCACTAACTAAGTTTTCACAAAACTCTTGTCCTGCATGGTTTAATAAGGAACTACTTGCTTTACGGAATTTAAAATCTCATAAGTACAAATTATACTGCAAACTACGTACAACTATAAGTTTCATCTCTTACAGAACGGTGAGATGCAGATATCAAAGTTTGTGTAGACAATATTATACGAAGTACTTACAAAAGATGAAGTATAATATTCGCTCTGACCCGAAGTCCTTTTGGAATTTTGTCAACACGAAAAGGAAGAGTGTAATTTATCCTGAGTTTATGAAGCATGATAATACGGAATCCAATAATATCCAAACTATTTGTAGTCTTTTTGGAAACTTTTTTATGTCCACTTATTCAACGTCAACATATGACTCAGCGAGCTACCCATTCAATATATCTTCGACTTCCATTGCACTGCCTAAAATTGATATAAACATAGTTTTACAAGCCCTGAAGGCTATTAAATGTAATTATTATCCTGGACTGGATGGAATACCGTCTAGTATTCTAAAATTTTGTGCAAATGAATTGGCATCGCCTATATTTGCACTCTTTGAACATTCGCTACTTTCGGGCTATTTTCCGAATGCATGGAAGTCTTCCTATATTATTCCATTGCATAAGTCTGGAAATAGATGTAATATAAGTAACTATCGTGATATTGCTAAACTTAGCGCGCTGCCCAAACTATTGAAGAAGATAATCGTTTCCCATATCTCATGGAGTGTTAATTCCTCAATTTCACCGTATCTACATGGTTTCTGTACCGGGAAGTCTACTACTACAAATTTGTTAGAGTTCGTCTCGAAAACTATGAAAAACTTTTCTGTTGCTAAACAAACTGATGTAATATATACCGATTTTAGAAAAGCTTTTAAAACAGTTAATCATAAGCTACTAATTTTGAAGCTAAAATTTTTTGGATTTAACGATAATCTGATAAAATGAATTGCCTCGTATCATACCCACCGTACACAAATGGTGTTGTTTAAAGGTGTGAAATGCAATGGATTTCGGGTTACATCTGGAGTTTCACAAGGTAGCCACTACTGTTTCTAGTATTCATAAATGATTTACCAACAGTGGTAAAATATGGAAATATGCTGATGTTTGCGGACGATGTTAAACTGTTTCTATCTTTTAAAAATGAATCTGAAGCCAAACTTCTTCAAATCGGCCTTGACTCTTTGACAAGATGGTGTGATGTAAATTGCATGAAACTAAATCTAAACAAGTGCAAACAGATGACATTTTCTCGTTCAATCCCAGTTTTATTTAATTATAATATTGCCAATTACAATCTCGATCAATTGGAAACTGTAAATGATCTTGGTGTGGTTCTGGATCAGAAACTCCGTTTTCATACTTATATTAGCCACATAACCAACAGGGCCAGCAGTGTACTAGGCTTCATAAAGCGCTGGGCCAAAGAGTTCAATGATCCCTATATCACAAAAATTTTATATTGGATTTTAATTCGGTTTACCAACTTAACTTAACTTGACCCCGTCTATGTAGCTAAAAAGAAAATCTTAAACTTTCTTTTGAACTGTTAGATTAATTTTGAATTGTTATTAAATTGAATATAATTGAACTCTTATTGTAAACTACTCATGTAATCTTAATTTATCTAATGTAAACTATAAAGCCTCAATGGCTTAGTTTTAAGTTAAAATAAATACATAAATAAATAAATAGAAAAGTGTGTTTTTTAAATTGTCGTTTAGACCGTTCTTAAAAATATTGAGCGCGACTTTTTCGTTCATACTGGTGACTACGTTCTTTTCTGCAGTGCTTGCATTTTGGCCTAGTTCATTGATTTGCAATTTATTTAGGTCATTAATTGTGGTTAATAACCTTTCTTTGAACGATTTTACAGATTGGTTTCTTTGTATGTATGTCGTCAGTTTTGTGTGGATTTGTGGTATCGTCTCGTTCGTTTTATAACGTTCTTTAAGTAAGTTTTTTAGGTTTAAGTTTAATCATAATCGGTTGGTTTTGTGCAACCGCAGAGTGCCGTTTTAACGTTTTCTGATAGTTTTATGTAGTATATCAGCTCTATTAGCTGTTTATTACAGTCTGTGTCTAGATTTCTATATATTATTGCAGTTATTTTTAGAAAACTGTCTATCTCGTACGCTATCGTGAATTGGGGTATGGCCTTCATGGCCGTTTCTATGTAAAAGGTTGCCATTTTTCTTGTTAAGTTTGCGTCTTGGTCTTGTTTAATTGAATTGTCTTCTCTGTCCTTTAATTTTTCCTCTAATATTGTTTTTATCCTTAAGTTTGTGTGTTGAAATTCTGTTTTAATTGGTAGATATTCTACCGAATTGTTGTCTTCGTTTAACAGTTCTTCAAAATTTGACTTTAGTCGCTCTAATGCTTCTAATTTCTGATGGAGTGTACCGACTGTGTACTGTCTATTTAGAGATTTTCTTAAATTCGGTAGTTCTTTCTTCAATTTTTTTTAATTATTTAATTTTCATTTTTACTTATAATAATTTAACTGTAGTTATAATATATTTGTTTTTATTTATATAGTTCTTAAGGTATGTAATTACTGAAAAAATTATTGTTAGAGCTAAATTTTATTAAAATTTTATTCGGGTCTTCGACATTATATTCCGGACTACACTTTCTTTTCAAATTTGTCGGCGGAATGGCGTTTGCTTAGTCGTAATGTGGAGTGTGTGGTTGTGAACGTACATAGCTGCAAATGATCCCATCTTCTTCATTCGACCCGTCTTCTTTGGCAAAACTACGCAAATATTCTGCTAAAGGTGACTTTTCTGTGACTTTTCTCTAAGAAGCCATTAGCTTGTGTGTGGTAAGGCGTTATGTGCAATTTTTTAATACCTAATAATGTATTTGAGAACCACTTCGAAATGAAATTAGTTCCGTTATCTGTAATTAGAATTCGGGGAATTCCGTACCGCGTGATTACTTCATCGTAGAAAGCCCTGGCAACAGTACTTGCGTGCGCGTCGGGGATAGCTGTACTTGCCATAAAAAGTACTTGCTTTAAAAAATCATCTTGGAACGTTAAAATATATTTATTACCGGATACAGTTTCTGGTAGAATACCCACTATGTCCATGTACACTTTATCAAACGCCCGCATTGGTGTATCTGTTAGCACCATGGGCATTTTTGTAAATTTTGAGCTTATGTTAGCTTGGCAAATCGGACAGATTTTGATGAATTCTTTTACTTGTCTTTGAATTCCTGATCATCTAAGTTGTTTTCGGATTCTTAAATATGTTTTCACTGCACCCTGGTGTCCTCTCAGTGGCGAATTTTGAAAGTCGTTAATCACTGTTTCTATTTGTTTCGGGTCGGACAGCAATGTTGCTGTGTTATTTGTTCCGTTTCCCGGTTCCTCATCGTCTTTATCGGTTTCAACGGTTATTCCTTGATGTTGATCTTGGTTAGCTGTTTTAGCTTTTGACCATGCTTGTACGGCTCCTATTGTTTTATGTTTTCCTTGAGGAATTCCACTCAGCGCGTCTGCATTTAAGTTTTTCTTTCCTGGCTTATATAGAATTCTAAGTCGTATTCTGATAATTTATGCGTAAACCTCGGCAGTCCTGAAGTTTGGTCTTTTAAATTGGCTATTCCCTTTAACGACTGGTGGTCAGTAAAAATTTTAAATGTCTGCCTAAGAGATATGCTCTGAAGTTTTTTGTTGCCCAAAGTATCGCTAAGAATTCCTTTTCTATTGTTGAATATCTTTTTTCTGTGTCGCTCAGCGCTCGGCTGGCGAAAGTTATTGGTCTATCTTCGCCTACGTTTCCTTGAGAGAGAACCGCGCCTAAAGCTTCATTCCTTGCGTCGCACAGTGGCCGGTTTTTCAACTTAGCGGTCAAAAATCCATATCTTTTGACTCTCTTGGAATTTTTTATTCCGTTTTTTTTTCGTTGGATTCTTCTAATCTTAAGCTTTAATATGAGACTAAAATCATAAAAATCGATTATTGTAAACCAGAGATATGAGAGTTTCAATCAGGGTACCTATTAAAATTTTCTTAAAAGCCTAAAAAAGAGATTATAAAAATAATACGTTTATTTTTATTTAATGATTAAAGACTTTTTATTATCAATAACGAACATACTAATAAATTAGATTAATAAAAATAAGGTAATAAGTAAGGAACTAATGCAAATTAAATAATTTTTTCAAAACATTCATTGATAGAATTTCGCTCATCTAGTAGTAATTTTGTGCATCACTATCTAACTCGATTGAGCTAGATTTCCATTTTAGGCGGATATTTGAAATATGTATATGGATCCGATGTGCACAGGAAAACTGCAAGCAGATCCTCATTGGTACAATATCTTGAAATTTTCCTTGTGTTGTGTTCACGAAAGAATCTGTAATCCTTGTTTCTTTTTTCTTGTGCTTCTTCAGACAGATCACCAAGTGGAAGTAGACTATTTTTAATAATTTGCTCGCCATGATAAAGAATTTTATGCATTGTTGATGGCATATTCCTCCAGGGATATTTTTCGTTGTAAATTTCTGCGGTTTTCTTTGCATATTCACCAAATTTTTTGGCATCAATCATCCTGCTGCATGCTATAACTTCTATTATAATTTTGAATCGCTTAATTAATTCAACGTCCACTCCTGTAATGAAAGCTGCCGTCTCAGGCTCTGAGAAAAATCTTCTAGCGGTGTTTCCATCATTCGTATTTCCCTCTCCTTGTTTTGGCTGGTCAATTATTAGCCCTATTTCACGATATTGTTCCTGTATTTGGCTTTTTTTCAGCTTCCGTTTCTCCATATTCACTGCATTTTGTCTAACCGTTCCTGTTGCTCCGAATTCTAAATCATAGCCCAATTTGAGTATATGTTCTAGTGTGAAGAAGGCGAATTCTAGTGTGAAGAGGCGACAATCCGAATTCGTATGCCTCCTCAAAATAATTGGCATCTGCTGGTGCTTGGCTTAGTGTACTCGCGGTTTAATGGCATATAATACAGCTAGAGGATGCCTTAGTATCAGTTAAGGTACTTGTTCGACTTTTCCATCAATCATGGTGAGCTGAACTTTGAAATCTATTTGAATAATATGGCCATGATACTCAAATAGCCGCGGCTGAAGTTCATCAATTTGCCTCCTAATTTTATTAACTTCATCGGTTATCACATCTTTTATCACATCACTTACAAAGGCCAAGACTTTTCACATATTTCTCTTCCAATGAAAGCAATAATCTGTTCAAATTTACACTACATATGCAGTAAGAGCTAATTACCTGATAATTAAAAAAAACCTAATTACTGCAAACTATCCCAGTACCTTTCCATACTTTGAAATATATGTACATATAATTTGAAAGAAAAGTATAACACTAACAAAAAAAAAAATAACGGAAAACATGTTAAAAACGTTTGCAGTGTGTGACTTTGACTCATATAATGGGCTCTAGCGCCCGGTGGGGCAAACCGATGCAAAAAAAATTGGTATGGGCTTTTAGAGGAAACTTTCAGCTTTACAATGGTGTAAAATTTGTTTTGGAGCATTTTGGAGCGCAAAAGTCCTGCTCCAAAATACGACGAATTTTAACCAAATTTGGAGCATTTCTGGAATTCGTGTTACGTAATAACTATACCACAGTTTTACTCAATTGTAACAACATTTGACAATGAATATATCCAAGAATTTAATAAAAAAAACCGGAACTTAATATCTGAAATATTGACAGAGATATGGATATCTAAATCTGTGAAAAGTTGAAAAAATGTGTTTATTTTAGTTGAAAATAAAAAGTGCTGTCTTTTATTGCATAGTTACTAATGAAATAATAAAAATAAAGCTGTAATTTTTTGGCTCCCTAGGTTCTCAGGTTTCTACTTTCATATGATCTAACCCATTTTGAAATCGGTGACATTGAAAAAAATGACTTTTGGCCGCTAAGTTGAAAAACCGGCCACTGTGCGTCGGTGGTTAAAAGAAATTGTTTTGAAAAATCTGGTGAAAAATACTGGTGGTGACACGACTGGTTCTTTTAATTATTCAAATGCTTGCTGGCAGTCTTCTGTCCAGATAAATTTAGCGTCTTTATGTAATAATTTGTTAATTGGTAGTAATATCTCAAGGTTAATAGAAGAAGGTTGCGCCACGCGCAGGTCCGTTATTTATTTTCGTTTGACAGGGACGTCAAATAACGTCAATAAGTATTTGTATTGAAATTTTGTTTCGAGGCGCCTGCACACTGGTTATAGCATTAATTTTTAATGTGAATGTTTGAAATGAATGATTGTGTGAATTATTATTCCAATAATGAATAATGAAGTGATGTACCGTATAAAACTACAAACACAAAAAGGCAACAACAAAATCGGAGCGTTCGAGTAACATTTAACCTGTTCTAACTCTTTTTCATGCCACTTTTCAAGTTTGGCATTTGTACCGTGTGTCGTGACACTAGTGATTTCAAAAATACTTATTGACGTAGATGCGCAGAACGAGACCACTTTTCTTTAGCCGCATTCAGCGGGTGAGCGCTCCTTGAGCGCTACCTGATCAGTTATCGCTACGTGTTCCTGAATGGTGTGCTACCTGATCACTGAGCGGAAATATAAAAATAGTAAACAAGACGAGAAAAAAGTTGCCACGTTTGATTTTTATACACGAATTTCAAATATCCCACAAAAAGAAAATTCCCAAACCTAAAATGCCATAGGCATATGGCATAAGCATATGACGTGTCGCAACAATAAAATAATTTACAATAAAGATTTTATTTTCACAGTACGGACATATTTAATTTATTTTAATTTAAAAAAAATGAATAGAAATATAAGGGCAATAGTTGAAGCGATAGATGATAATGTACTCATTAATAGTATAAATGAAGTTACATCACTTTTGCTTGATGTGCACGATTCAAAAGATCAACGGAATAAAAGGATTAGGAATCCCGATTATTACGAAAAAATAATTCCCAGATACACCGATATCCAATTTAAAAATCATTTTAGAATGTCTCGAAGTAGTTTCCAGGTAAAGATTGTAATCTTTATCTGCAATGCATGTCCTTATTTTTGGCCATTTAAGGTTTTGGAAAACACCGTTGGAAACAATCTGCATGAAAATGTTTTTTTTCGATCTATACCACTTCGAAAAAAAATACTGTTTTCATTGTGGATTATAGGAAAGCAAGAGTCGTTTCTCGCCGTGGGAGATCGTTTCGATATTTCACAAAGCTCTGGACATGGCGTTTTCAAACAAATTATCCAAACGTTCGAAAGGTTACTCCCAGTATTTATTAAATGGCCAAGCTCTGATCAGCAAGTGACGTCATCCGAGGTATGTGTTTAAAAAAGTGTTTCAAATGAGTTTTTTAGTTTTACAGATGTCTAACTAAATTTAGTTTTACAGATATTTAAGCAGCGTTCTCGCGGTCTTCTAAATGTAGTTGGTGCGATTGATGGTTGCCACATATCCATTAAGCAGCCTGTCGGTAACCCGTCTGATTTTTACAATAGGAAACAATTTCATTCCATAATACTGCAAGGTATCCCATTAAATGGAGTTTACAAATTATGAATTCAAATTTATTTAATTTCTTGTTTTGCAGGGGTCTGTGATCATTCACTCAAATTTATTGATGTGTTTATCGGAATGCCGGGAAGGATGCATGATGCTCGTGTATTTCGTTGCAGTCCACTGTACGAATGTTTAACCGATGAAGGAATCCATCTGCTTAATCCTGAGCAACATTTGATTGGTGATTGCGCATATCCGCCAATGGTCAACTTAATTACGCCATTTAGGGATAATGGACATCTCTCTACGGCACAGAGAATATATAATACTAAGCTGTGTTCAATCCGCTCTACTATTGAGCGATCTTTTGGAATTTTAAAAGTGAAATTCCGTAGATTAAGATTTCTGGACGTATCAGATGTGGATTTTGGCAAGAAAATTATAGCCGCTGCATGTATGCTGCATAATTTTATTTTAATTAATGACGGTGACGAAGTTGAAGCTGAAATCATCGCTGTTGACTCCAGTGACGATGGCACTTCCCAAATTCAACAACACGAAACGCAAGCTTCTAACGCTGCTGTTCAAAAAAGACTGGACATTGTCCGAAATATTTAAGCCATGGTATATAGTAGATAGATATAACAAGAACAGAAGTAATAAATATGGACATAATTCACTATTATTTATTTTATTTCAAACAATCACAGTTTAAGTTTTTAAAAAACCTCTCCTAAAGTATTCTTTCGTAACAACACTTTTTCACAACCATATGTTTTTTCCAAGAAGTGTAAAATTTAAACTAACTTCTTAGGAATTCAAAACAGTTACTAGTTAACAACCAGTTTAGCAGAATTTTCCCCCTATATTTGTGTTTTCATACATATTAGCCACTGAACACGAAAACCAAAAATTTGTAAGCTTAGTTTTAGTGTTCAGTGGCTCAGTATCTTTGAAAAATAAATGGTGATTAATTTGCAGATATTTTTATAAATGTTGTTAACTACTGATATTACTGATATTAATAAAATCGCTTGCAAAATTAAACTATTGTTTCTCCAAAAGTTTCAATAGAATTTGGTTCCTTTCTCTTTGAATATTATTATGCTCCTCCAATTTTTCAGCAATGGAACGGGCTGCAGCAATTCGTTCTCGTTCGATATTTTCTCTGCTTGAAATTCGGTTTCTACGCCTCTTGCTGATTCTTGGCGTTGACGGAGATCTCAGGATGTTGATCTGATCACAATCGACCTCACCAAGTGGTGGTGAGTTTTCATGTAATGATATTGTTAAGTCATTGGAACATGATAATGTAGATGAAACTGATGCATTACGTAGTGATGATATAATATAACCAGGATTTATAGTAACATCATCGGAAAATATGTCTTCGAAAATATCGAAATATTCCCAAGTGATTCGTCCTCTGCCAGTTGAAGTTTTGCTGTTGTTGTCCTTGATGCTGCGATATGTTTTTTTGAGATTTCGCATCTTCCTATCAAGTGCCTCTTCCGTGACTTCCGTGTAACCTGCATTCATCATGTCGCGACGTATTTCCATCCATAGCACCTTCTTCTTAATTTTTGGGTCACGAAATCTGTCCTTTTTCTCTCTATACAATTCCAACAAATACTTTGTGTTTACAGTAGTCCACTGATGTCCAGTTTCACCTTCAAGAATTTCCATTTTTGAAGAAACCCGCGTTCGTTAGCATATGGAAATTACATATTTTTTGGCGTTTAATTACCTGCTGCATTTGCTCCTGCCTCATCAACACCCACAGCTTCAAACGTTCCCATTTTATCACGCATATATTCTTTGAAAAAATTTCTGTCTAAAAATCATAAATTATTAGTTTAACCGAACAGGCGTACAGCGTATAATGAACTTTGTGTGGAGCACATACCACTTTGCAAACGTCCATGAACTTCAATCGTATCCCAAACTATATATTCTATATTTTTATAATTATAGTTCCTTTCTTGAGCCATTTTGAGTTCAAAATAACTTTTAAATAATAATATGACTTCACTTCAATTTCGTTTGACGTTTGTTCTGTAAAAAGCGAATTAATTTGTTTTTTTGCTTGATTGTCAGTACTGCAACTCTAACAAATGTAGCGTAAAAGTAGCGTAAAATTTTTTCGCTACCTAAAATGGCGACCGCTCCGTGAAAATGTAAACAATAGGGTACGTTCAATGACATCAAAACAATTGAGCGCTCCCTGAGCGCTCAACCGCTGAATGCAGCTTTTGTTTACTGGCGCAACCTTCTATTCTATAAACCTTGGTGATATCTTAGCGGTGTTTTCAATGAATTTTCTATAATAATTTATTAGTCCAAGAAATGCTTGTACTTCCTTTCTGTTTCTCGGTACTCCTATGTTTTTTACACATTCTACATTGTAGGTGTCTGGTAAAGCACCATTTTCCGAGCATTTGTGTCCTAAATAAACTATTTCCTTTCTCAAAAACTTGCACTTCTCTGTATTCAGTTTTAAATTATGTTCACGTAATTTCTGTAGTACTGAATATAATCTTTGTTCGTTTTGTTTCAGATTTCTACCGTAGATAACTATGTCATCTAAATAAACAAAACAGTCTTTGTCTTGTAGACCTGTCTATTATCCTTTGAAATGTTGCTGGGGTACCTGTTAACCCAAATGGTATTCGATTGAATTCGAAGTGCCCTAGTTCTGTACTTATTGCTGTTTTCTCCTTGTCCCTGTCATCGACTAAGAGGTGGTGATATCCACTTGCCAAATCTAGCGTTGTAAAATATCTGTTATGGCCTAGTTGCTCTAAGATTTTGTTAATACGAGGAATGGGAAAAACTTGTTTAATCGTAGCTTAATTTAGTTTCCTGTAATCTATTACCAGTTTCTTGGGTACTAAAAGTAACGGTGAGTTTCATGGTGATGTGCTATGTGTGATTATGCCGTCATCTAAAAGTTTTTTTACTTGTTTATTTATTTCTTCCCTATGTATTTGTGATAATATATACTGTTTCCTATTTATTGGCGGTTGATCTGCACATTTTAGAATTTCATGTTTTAATACCCTTGTAAATGATAGTTCGTCTCCGTCTACTAGGAAGACGTCGTGAAAAGATTTTACTACTTCTTCCATTGAATTCTTTTCTTCCATATCTAAGTCTTTATCTAACTCAATTCCGTTGAGGAATTCATTTATTCTTATTTTGGCGTCTATTTTGCCTATGCTATTAATTGATTCAGTACTTTGTATTGTGTACTCGTCGAAATTTGTTAATTTTGGTTTAAATTCGCTGTTTATGTCGTAATCATACTCTGTTGTATTTAATATCAGAGCATAAACCATATTATCTTTCACATTTAACAATGTATATGCTATATATATTCGTGGATCTATTTCTTCTTTATGAATTACAACATTCTAAAATTTTGTACGTAGTTTTAATGGTACTATCGTAATTGTTCTTGCCTCAACTGGTATGTAATGTTGTTTACTTTCCTCTTCTATCTGCTCGATAGTTTTTATCGGTAATTCTAAACCGATTTTTCTAATGGAAAAAAATGAGTGCCGCAGTTTTTTCTTGAAAACTCTGCTTTATTGCTGTGAAACTTCGCCAAACACTCGATTGAAACTCACGACGCTGTTTTTGTTCCATTGTGAGTAATCGCGGCACCCAATTTTTTCCATGTTTACAAATTCACTAAGAGCGTTTACTATTGATGGCTGCCAAACAAATACTGAACAACGTAGCCTCGTCAAACTTCAAACTTAAGCTTTATAAAGTTGGTACTCTCTACCATAGTCATTCTTTTCAAACAACAACCGCTATCTATACGCCAGGTGGGGTACTTCTGGGTCTACCCTTGTACAATCCATTATGTACCGGAGGTCTTTTGTAGGGCTCTACCGAATTCATATTAATTGTCGTTGTAATTGTTGGTTGATGGAGGGAATTACTTCTTTGTATTTCGATCAGTATGTTCACTGCTATCTCTATCATTTCCTCCATAATTTTCCCTGTAATACTCAGCATGTAAATTCGTAAAGTTGTATCTTTTAACCCTGTTTTAAACGCCTTATAAGTGCGCTGTCGTCTTCTCCCTTATAAACATTTTTTATTATTTGTAATGCCTGTGCTTTTTGGTATTTAGGCATCTTGCGTGTGTTAACGTTGAGTCTAATGAAATCGTCGGTAGGTACCCAGCAAAACCAGACTACCCGAGTCGCACACACAAGCACAATATTTTCCTCTGTCACTAACACGTTCTCATAAGATTTGTAACACGCTCTCATAAGGGCTTCTAAGTGCGAAAGAGATGTCGAGAGTACCTTGTGTATTGTATATTTCCGTCTTGTTTTTCCATCGTGATATTGCAAAAATAAACGTCACAAAACTAAAAAAGCTCGAGATTGGAAGTTGGTGGTTGTCCGAAATTATTATTAAAATTGTTTTTATAATTATTATTATTATTATAAGTTATAGAGGGTTGCACGGGCCTGGCCAGTCGGGTTAACCCCGTCCGAGCTTATCCACGTGGTAACAGCAATCCTCCAACTTTTTAAGTAATGTACAAGAGCTTGGTAACTTTTAGGAAATGAGTAGAGGTTGCACGGGCCTGGCCAGTCGGGTTAAACCGTCCGAGCTTGTCCACGTGGTAACCGCAATCTTTTTACCTTTTAAAGTATGTACAAGAGCTTGGTAACTTCTAGTAAACTTTTATTGATGTTCTCTCTTAGATTTCTAAAAACACAATGGCTGTTATGTTGAAATATATTACAGGGATGATTTTCTTAAACAAAAGGGAAGTGTTCAAAAATGTGAAATAGGGTGTTCCAAACATGTAAGGAATAGTTGTTAAGGAATTATATAATAGGGTGTTCCAAAAATGTAAGGAATAGTTGTTAAGGAATTATATAAAAGAGGCTCGTTACATCGTCCCATCTGGCGCAGAAAAACGTCTCGGTGATGCGACAGAATATTGTGAAGTACTCATTTTTGCGATCTCAACTGTTTTCCCGGTCTGGGGCTTTGATTCTCGTTGACTTGTGGTTGATCTTGTTGTCTTGGTTGGTTTATATCTTTGACATTCAATACACGCTTTAACATGCTTTTCAATTTCTGAGCGCATGCCTTTCCAATAGTAAAGTGACTTAATTCTATTAATCGTGCGCTCGACGCCATAATGACCAGCTGTAGGGTCATTATGAAATTTTTCTAAAATTGTAACCCGCATTGCTTTTGGTACTACCAGTTGACCAGTTTCTGAGTTTTCGTCCGCACAAAAACGATATAAGACTCCATCGTTCAACATAAAACCACGGTTTGTATATGTAAATACGTTCTCATCGTCGGCGTCAAAAGAATCTATAATTTTCTTGATTTCGTTATCTTCTAACTGAGCCTTTCTGAATTCTTCAGCGCCTTTTCTCGGGAAGTCAATTTCAATACTGAAACATTCGCAAACCGGATCTAAGTGATCTTCGAGCGGATACGGCGGCCGCGATAATGCGTCTCCAACGACGTTTTGTTTTCCAGGAATATAGTCAAATTTTATGTTGTACATTTGTAATTCTAGTGACCATCGAGCTAAGCGCCCTGTCGGCGACTTTAAGGCAAACAGCCACTTTAATGGTCTATGATCTGTGAGAATTGTCACTTCGGAGCCCTCGATGTAGCCACGAAATTTTCGGACTGCCCAAACTACCGCAAGCGCTTCTCGTTCTGTAGTTGAATAATTTCTCTCAGCCGGTAATAAAAGACGGCTGGCATACTCAATGGGATGTTCATTATCTTTCTCCCCCTGCAGTAAAACAGCTCCGAGAGCATAGTTGCTGGCATCCGTTTTCAAAAAAAATTGTTCATCTTTTACTTGTTGTAATATTGGTGGGGTGGCTAAACATTCTTTTAACGTGTGAAATGCATTTTGTTGCTCAAGATCCCACTTCCATTTAGCATTTTTCTTTGTTAAACATGACAGCGGTTTTGCTATCTCGGCAAAATTTGGTATAAAACGCCTATACCAAGAACATGTCTGTAAGAAAGATACAACTTGCTTTAAGTTCTTTGGTTTGGTACGATTACGGATTGCTTCAGTTTTTCCACAATCTATCTGTATACCATTCGCCGTGAGAATATGACCTAGGTATTTTACCTTGGGTTGACAAAAGTGGCATTTTTCCCGATTTAAGTAGAAACCAAACTTTTTGAGTCTCTTAAATGTTAATTGCAACTCTTCTAGGTGCCTTTCAAAATCTTTTGAACATACGATTATATCGTCTAAATAGGCCAGAATTAGAATCTGTGGTAAACCAGCTTTAAATTTATCTATTAGTCGCTGAAAGGTGGCCGGCGCGTTCTTTAATCCAAAAGGCATTCTGTTAAATGCAAATATTCCAAACGGTGTAGTAAAAGCAGTTTTATGTTTATCTTTTTCTGCCATTTTTATTTGCCAATAACCGGCTCGTAAATCCAAAGTTGACATAAACGGAGTGGCTTTTGCTGCATGCAACAAATCGTCTATTCGAGGCAGAGGATATGAATCGGTTGTCGTAATTGTATTTAAACGACGATAATCTACGCAGAATCTAATGTTACCGTCTTTTTTGGGTATAAGGACGACTGGAAAAGACCAACGAGATTCTATTTCTTGTATAATATTTCTTTCCAACATATTATCCAACTCTTTCTTCAGTTTCTCTTTCATTGCTGGTGAAATTCTATATGGTTGCGACGAAATCGGAAGGTGTGTACCTGTATTTATAGTATGTTCAAAATTCGGTGTTGATTCCGCAATATCTTTAAAAATGTCTTTTTCTTCCAGAAGAAAATTTTCCAATTGCATTTGTTGCTTATTATTCAGACAAAGTTTTTCTGACTGTGTAAGACTAATTTGTAATGAATTTAGCTCTACGGTAATATTGTCAACTTTTGCTTTTTTTATCGGTGGAAAAAGATCTGTTTCGGTGGTAGTTGGTTGAAAATTGAGTGGAAGAGAGTTTTTAAAAATTGTATTTATATATGTAGGAGAATAACCATTAGAATCCTGTTGTTGGTTGATTCCTTCAACTAGATCTGTAGTTTCTGACTTTGTGTCTTCAAACCAGGATATAAAACTATTAATGTGCGAATGAACTTGTTTTCCCATTTTTAGTTTATTTTCCTGTGGTTGTAGCATTTTAAATTCGAAAATCGTTGTTGGCTCATCTTTAAAGTGCCAAGTTCTTTGGGCTAAATCCATAACCATTCCACATTGCTCCAAAAAATCAATTCCTAAAAGTGTGCGATTATCTTTAGCGTTTGGCAAACATATCAAACGGATACGTTTGAACCTCTTGCCAATTATTATATCTGCGATTGTGGAATATACTATTTCTTTGCGTACACTTCCATCAGCCAGAATTATTTCAGCAGCTACTTTTTGAAATTCTACTTTTCTTTCCTTGAATTTTTGGTATAATCTGTAGCCAGCAACACTAGTTCTTGCTGCTGTATCTAGGTAGGCTTCTCCCTTTAATCCGTTTATATTTATGTTTACGGTCGGAACACATCTACCAACGACCGTTGCCTGGATCGCGTTAAAATCTAGTTTTTCAGGGTTATCGTTCATATTTTCTTTATTACATTGTGGGCAATTTGAGCGGTAATATCCTGCGGCACCACAACCATAGCAATTTACATTCGTTTCTTGGATTTTAGTTCTATCTCTTTTATTTATTTCCATCTTTTTAAAGCATTGTTCTGACGTGTGGTTTTTTTTCCTACAATAAGTACAACGAGCAGTTATTTTCTCGTGAGATTCGGTAGTTTTGTGTACTTCGTTTTGATTCTCACTGTACAGCATTTCTACGTCTCTGGCTTTATTCAAAAGTTCTTGAAATGATCTTATATTCTCTCTATGTACTTTTTCTCGGATTTTTAGTTGTAGTTGGGAAAAAATAATATTTATTTGGGCGTTTTCGGATAGTGGTTCTTTTAACTGCGCAAAAAGTTTGCGTTTTTTTACTATGAATGTGTCCGTCGCTTCAAATGCTTTTTGTTTTTCTTGGCAAACTTCAGCAAAAATTCTCCAGTCCGGTTTAGGGGGCGAAAAAGCCTGCCTTAGGAGATTTACCGCGTCATCGAAAGTCTCTGCTTCTTTTTTAATACCTTGCCACCACGAGGCTGCATAGCCTTCTAGTAGAAGTGGCAGGCTTGTCAAGGCAAGAGCATCGGAAATTCCTTCCGATTCTTGGTACACTAAAACCGCCACTAAACCGCCACCCACCACCATTCCCACCACTAAACCGCGCCGAACACGTGCTGAATGTCGCCAGAGTTCGCTGACTTACATTTAAATTGCCTATCAATTGCATAAACTGTGTTTCCTTCAACGTAACATTGACTGGAGCAATCGTTTGATCCATTTTAATCGCTTGATTGGATCCTCCTGTTGATTGCATAGTATTTTGATTTTTAGGTGATGTTTTGGTGGTTGATTTGTTCTGCGCGTTGCGCGGGCTTCGACGCATGTTCCGCAGTTGTAAAAAACAAAATCATCAAAACTTTTCGTTGGGCGCCAATGTAGAGGGTTGCACGGGCCTGGCCAGTCGGGTTAACCCCGTCCGAGCTTGTCCACGTGGTAACAGCAATCCTCCAACTTTTTAAGTAATGTACAAGAGCTTGGTAACTTTTAGGAAATGAGTAGAGGTTGCACGGGCCTGGCCAGTCGGGTTAAACCGTCCGAGCTTGTCCACGTGGTAACCGCAATCTTTTTACCTTTTAAAGTAATGTACAAGAGCTTGGTAACTTCTAGTAAACTTTTATTGATGTTCTCTCTTAGATTTCTAAAAACACAATGGCTGTTATGTTAAAATATATTACAGGGATGATTTTCTTAAACAAAAGGGAAGTGTTCAAAAATGTGAAATAGGGTGTTCCAAACATGTAAGGAATAGTTGTTAAGGAATTATATAATAGGGTGTTCCAAAAATGGAAGGAATAGTTGTTAAGGAATTATATAAAAGAGGCTCGTTACATCCTCCCCCTCTGGCGCAGAAAAACGTCTCGGTGATGCGACAGAATATTGTGAAGTACTCATTTTTGCGATCTCAACTGTTTTCCCGGTCTGGGGCTTTGATTCTCGTTGACTTGTGGTTGATCTTGTTGTCTTGGTTGGTTTATATCTTTGACATTCAATACATGCTTTAACATGCTTTTCAATTTCTGAGCGCATGCCTTTCCAATAGTAAAGTGACTTAATTCTATTAATCGTGCGCTCGACGCCATAATGACCAGCTGTAGGGTCATTATGAAATTTTTCTAAAATTGTAACCCGCATTGCTTTTGGTACTACCAGTTGACCAGTTTCTGAGTTTTCGTCCGCACAAAAGCGATATAAGACTCCATCGTTCAACATAAAACCACGGTTTGTATATGTAAATACGTTCTCATCGTCGGCGTCAAAAGAATCTATAATTTTCTTGATTTCGTTATCTTCTAACTGAGCCTTTCTGAATTCTTCAGCGCCTTTTCTCGGGAAGTCAATTTCAATACTGAAACATTCGCAAACCGGATCTAAGTGATCTTCGAGCGGATACGGCGGCCGCGATAATGCGTCTGCAACGACGTTTTGTTTTCCAGGAATATAGTCAAATTTTATGTTGTACATTTGTAATTCTAGTGACCATCGAGCTAAGCGCCCTGTCGGCGACTTTAAGGCAAACAGCCACTTTAATGGTCTATGATCTGTGAGAATTGTCACTTCGGAGCCCTCGATGTAGCCACGAAATTTTCGGACTGCCCAAACTACCGCAAGCGCTTCTCGTTCTGTAGTTGAATAATTTCTCTCAGCCGGTAATAAAAGACGGCTGGCATACTCAATGGGATGTTCATTATCTTTCTCCCCCTGCAGTAAAACAGCTCCGAGAGCATAGTTGCTGGCATCCGTTTTCAAAAAAAATTGTTCATCTTTTACTTGTTGTAATATTGGTGGGGTGGCTAAACATTCTTTTAACGTGTGAAATGCATTTTGTTGCTCAAGATCCCACTTCCATTTAGCATTTTTCTTTGTTAAACATGACAGCGGTTTTGCTATCTCGGCAAAATTTGGTATAAAACGCCTATACCAAGAACATGTCTGTAAGAAAGATACAACTTGCTTTAAGTTCTTTGGTTTGGTACGATTACGGATTGCTTCAGTTTTTCCACAATCTATCTGTATACCATTCGCCGTGAGAATATGACCTAGGTATTTTACCTTGGGTTGACAAAAGTGGCATTTTTCCCGATTTAAGTAGAAACCAAACTTTTTGAGTCTCTTAAATGTTAATTGCAACTCTTCTAGGTGCCTTTCAAAATCTTTTGAACATACGATTATATCGTCTAAATAGGCCAGAATTAGAATCTGTGGTAAACCAGCTTTAAATTTATCTATTAGTCGCTGAAAGGTGGCCGGCGCGTTCTTTAATCCAAAAGGCATTCTGTTAAATGCAAATATTCCAAACGGTGTAGTAAAAGCAGTTTTATGTTTATCTTTTTCTGCCATTTTTATTTGCCAATAACCGGCTCGTAAATCCAAAGTTGACATAAACGGAGTGGCTTTTGCTGCATGCAACAAATCGTCTATTCGAGGCAGAGGATATGAATCGGTTGTCGTAATTGTATTTAAACGACGATAATCTACGCAGAATCTAATGTTACCGTCTTTTTTGGGTATAAGGACGACTGGAAAAGACCAACGAGATTCTATTTCTTGTATAATATTTCTTTCCAACATATTATCCAACTCTTTCTTCAGTTTCTCTTTCATTGCTGGTGAAATTCTATATGGTTGCGACGAAATCGGAAGGTGTGTACCTGTATTTATAGTATGTTCAAAATTCGGTGTTGATTCCGCAATATCTTTAAAAATGTCTTTTTCTTCCAGAAGAAAATTTTCCAATTGCATTTGTTGCTTATTATTCAGACAAAGTTTTTCTGACTGTGTAAGACTAATTTGTAATGAATTTAGCTCTACGGTAATATTGTCAACTTTTGCTTTTTTTATCGGTGGAAAAAGATCTGTTTCGGTGGTAGTTGGTTGAAAATTGAGTGGAAGAGAGTTTTTAAAAATTGTATTTATATATGTAGGAGAATAACCATTAGAATCCTGTTGTTGGTTGATTCCTTCAACTAGATCTGTAGTTTCTGACTTTGTGTCTTCAAACCAGGATATAAAACTATTAATGTGCGAATGAACTTGTTTTCCCATTTTTAGTTTATTTTCCTGTGGTTGTAGCATTTTAAATTCGAAAATCGTTGTTGGCTCATCTTTAAAGTGCCAAGTTCTTTGGGCTAAATCCATAACCATTCCACATTGCTCCAAAAAATCAATTCCTAAAAGTGTGCGATTATCTTTAGCGTTTGGCAAACATATCAAACGGATACGTTTGAACCTCTTGCCAATTATTATATCTGCGATTGTGGAATATACTATTTCTTTGCGTACACTTCCATCAGCCAGAATTATTTCAGCAGCTACTTTTTGAAATTCTACTTTTCTTTCCTTGAATTTTTGGTATAATCTGTAGCCAGCAACACTAGTTCTTGCTGCTGTATCTAGGTAGGCTTCTCCCTTTAATCCGTTTATATTTATGTTTACGGTCGGAACACATCTACCAACGACCGTTGCCTGGATCGCGTTAAAATCTAGTTTTTCAGGGTTATCGTTCATATTTTCTTTATTACATTGTGGGCAATTTGAGCGGTAATATCCTGCGGCACCACAACCATAGCAATTTACATTCGTTTCTTGGATTTTAGTTCTATCTCTTTTATTTATTTCCATCTTTTTAAAGCATTGTTCTGACGTGTGGTTTTTTTTCCTACAATAAGTACAACGAGCAGTTATTTTCTCGTGAGATTCGGTAGTTTTGTGTACTTCGTTTTGATTCTCACTGTACAGCATTTCTACGTCTCTGGCTTTATTCAAAAGTTCTTGAAATGATCTTATATTCTCTCTATGTACTTTTTCTCGGATTTTTAGTTGTAGTTGGGAAAAAATAATATTTATTTGGGCGTTTTTGGATAGTGGTTCTTTTAACTGCGCAAAAAGTTTGCGTTTTTTTACTATGAATGTGTCCGTCGCTTCAAATGCTTTTTGTTTTTCTTGGCAAACTTCAGCAAAAATTCTCCAGTCCGGTTTAGGGGGCGAAAAAGCCTGCCTTAGGAGATTTACCGCGTCATCGAAAGTCTCTGCTTCTTTTTTAATACCTTGCCACCACGAGGCTGCATAGCCTTCTAGTAGAAGTGGCAGGCTTGTCAAGGCAAGAGCATCGGAAATTCCTTCCGATTCTTGGTACACTAAAATAGTCGCGATAAAATCTTCGATTCTTGTAGTATTCTTCCCACCACTAAACCGCGCCGAACACGTGCTGAATGTCGCCAGAGTTCGCTGACTTACATTTAAATTGCCTATCAATTGCATAAACTGTGTTTCCGTCAACGTAACATTGACTGGAGCAATCGTTTGATCCATTTTAATCGCTTGATTGGATCCTCCTGTTGATTGCATAGTATTTTGATTTTTAGGTGATGTTTTGGTGGTTGATTTGTTCTGCGCGTTGCGCGGGCTTCGACGCATGTTCCGCAGTTGTAAAAAACAAAATCATCAAAACTTTTCGTTGGGCGCCAATGTAGAGGGTTGCACGGGCCTGGCCAGTCGGGTTAACCCCGTTCGAGCTTGTCCACGTGGTAACAGCAATCCTCCAACTTTTTAAGTAATGTACAAGAGCTTGGTAACTTTTAGGAAATGAGTAGAGGTTGCACGGGCCTGGCCAGTCGGGTTAAACCGTCCGAGCTTGTCCACGTGGTAACCGCAATCTTTTTACCTTTTAAAGTAATGTACAAGAGCTTGGTAACTTCTAGTAAACTTTTATTGATGTTCTCTCTTAGATTTCTAAAAACACAATGGCTGTTATGTTAAAATATATTACAGGGATGATTTTCTTAAACAAAAGGGAAGTGTTCAAAAATGTGAAATAGGGTGTTCCTAAAATGTAAGGAATAGTTGTTAAGGAATTATATAATAGGGTGTTCCAAAAATGTAAGGAATAGTTGTTAAGGAATTATATAAAAGAGGCTCGTTACAAAGTACATCTGCATATTTATTTAAAGTAAATTTAGTTGTTTATTCAAAAATTAAATAAAAATGAAAAGAAAAACATTTCTAAATCATTTATCCTCCGAAAAAAGGAACTTTCAGAGTCCTGTCGTACTTCAACTGGAACGGAGTGTGGGAGAAGCGGGCGCTGAAAAAATGCGGAGTTTTTAATGATATTTTATATGGTAATTATATAATAACTGAGATCTTATCTTTGTTTAACTGTATCACTTCTTTTAACTATAGATGTATTCAGTTCATGTGGCCGAGTTAATTTCGAAAGTGAAATGAAAAAAATCATTGAGAAGGCACACAAGAGACAAAAGCACAAAGTATAAAACAAAACAAAGCTGTGCCTTATTATGTTATTTTAAAACCTTTATTTTGAAACCTTTCAAACCTTGAAGTACAAACTTATTAGTTTAACTATTTTGTATAATTCTAAGGTATAATTGAACTGATTGAAATGTCCTACGCTGTGCCTTATTATGTTATTTTAAAACCTTTATTTTGAAACTGAAGTAAAGAATTATTATAATAGTTTAACTATTTTGTATAAGTGTAAGATATGCTTAGCATAAGTTTTTTCACTTGTGATTCTTAATAAATAATAATATGCTTAAATAATAAAAATATAATAAAATTAATTTTTGGTGGAAATGGTGGTATTAAAATAGTATCACTACCTGGTAATTAACCGGGTAATTCACTGGTAGCGATACCCGAATGATATGGTATAGCTCCCAGGTAATTAATCGGGTAATTCACTGGTAGCGATACCCGAATGATATGGTATAGCTACCAGGTAATTAATCGGGTAATTCACTGGTAGCGATACCCGAATGATATGGTATAGCTACCAGGTAATTAACCGGTTAATTCACTGGTAGTGATACTATTTTAATACCACCATTTCCACCAAAAATTAATTTTATTATATTTTTATTATTTAAGCATATTATTATTTATTAAGAATCACAAGTGAAAAAACTTATGCTAAGCATATCTTACACTTATACAAAATAGTTAAACTATTATAATAAGTCTTTACTTCAGTTTCAAAATAAAGGTTTTAAAATAACATAATAAGGCACAGCTTAGGACATTTCAATCAGTTCAATTATACCTTAGAATTATACAAAATAGTTAAACTAATAAGTTTGTACTTCAAGGTTTGAAAGGTTTCAAAATAAAGGTTTTAAAATAACATAATAAGGCACAGCTTTGTTTTGTTTTATACTTTGTGCTTTTGTCTCTTGTGTGCCTTCTCAATGATTTTTTTCATTTCACTTTCGAAATTAACTCGGCCACATGAACTGAATACATCTATAGTTAAAAGAAGTGATACAGTTAAACAAAGATAAGATCTCAGTTATTATATAATTACCATATAAAATATCATTAAAAACTCCGCATTTTTTCAGCGCCCGCTTCTCCCACACTCCGTTCCAGTTGAAGTACGACAGGACTCTGAAAGTTCCTTTTTTCGGTGGATAAATGATTTAGAAATGTTTTTCTTTTCATTTTTATTTAATTTTTGAATAAACAACTAAATTTACTTTAAATAAATATGCAAATGTACTTATAATAATAATAATAATTATAAAAACAATTTTAATAATAATTTCGGACAACCACCAACTTCCAATCTCGAGCTTTTTTAGTTTTGTAACGTTTATTTTTGCAATATCACGATGGAAAAACAAGACGGAAATATACAATACACAAGGTACTCTCGACATCTCTTTCGCACTTAGAAGCCCTTATGAGAGCGTGTTACAAATCTTATGAGAACGTGTTAGTGACAGAGGAAAATATTGTGCTTGTGTGTGCGACTCGGGTAGTCTGGTTTTGCTGGGTACCTACCGACGATTTCATTAGACTCAACGTTAACACACGCAAGATGCCTAAATACCAAAAAGCACAGGCATTACAAATAATAAAAAATGTTTATAAGGGAGAAGACGACATCGCACTTATAAGGCGTTTAAAACAGGGTTAAAAGATACAACTTTACGAATTTACATGCTGAGTATTACAGGGAAAATTATGGAGGAAATGATAGAGATAGCAGTGAACATACTGATCGAAATACAAAGAAGTAATTCCCTCCATCAACCAACAATTACAACGACAATTAATATGAATTCGGTAGAGCCCTACAAAAGACCTCCGGTACATAATGGATTGTACAAGGGTAGACCCAGAAGTACCCCACCTGACGTATAGATAGCGGTTGTTGTTTGAAAAGAATGACTATGGTAGAGAGTACCAACTTTATAAAGCTTAAGTTTGAAGTTTGACGAGGCTACGTTGTTCAGTATTTGTTTGGCAGCCATCAATAGTAAACGCTCTTAGTGAATTTGTAAACATGGAAAAAATTGGGTGCCGCGATTACTCACAATGGAACAAAAACAGCGTCGTGAGTTTCAATCGAGTGTTTGGCGAAGTTTCACAGCAATAAAGCAGAGTTTTCAAGAAAAAACTGCGGCACTCATTTTTTTCCATTAGAAAAATCGGTTTAGAATTACCGATAAAAACTATCGAGCAGATAGAAGAGGAAAGTAAACAACATTACATACCAGTTGAGGCAAGAACAATTACGATAGTACCATTAAAACTTCGTACAAAATTTTAGAATGTTGTAATTCATAAAGAAGAAATAGATCCACGAATATATATAGCATATACATTGTTAAATGTGAAAGATAATATGGTTTATGCTCTGATATTAAATACAACAGAGTATGATTACGACATAAACAGCGAATTTAAACCAAAATTAACAAATTTCGACGAGTACACAATACAAAGTACTGAATCAATTAATAGCATAGGCAAAATAGACGCCAAAATAAGAATAAATGAATTGCTCAACGGAATTGAGTTAGATAAAGACTTAAATATGGAAGAAAAGAATTCAATGGAAGAAGTAGTAAAATCTTTTCACGACGTCTTCCTAGTAGACGGAGAAGAACTATCATTTACAAGGGTATTAAAACATGAAATTCTAAAATGTGCAGATCAACCGCCAATAAATAGGAAACAGTATATATTATCACAAATACATAGGGAAGAAATAAATAAACAAGTAAAAAAACTTTTAGATGACGGCATAATCACACATAGCACATCACCATGAAACTCACCGTTACTTTTAGTACCCAAGAAACTGGTAATAGATTACAGGAAACTAAATTAAGCTACGATTAAACAAGTTTTTCCCATTCCTCGTATTAACAAAATCTTAGAGCAACTAGGCCATAGCAGATATTTTACAACGCTAGATTTGGCAAGTGGATATCACCACCTCTTAGTCGATGACAGGGACAAGGAGAAAACAGCAATAAGTACAGAACTAGGGCACTTCGAATTCAATCGAATACCATTTGGGTTAACAGGTGCCCCAGCAACATTTCAAAGGATAATAGACAGGTCTACAAGACAAAGACTGTTTTGTTTATTTAGATGACATAGTTATCTACGGTAGAAATCTGAAACAAAACGAACAAAGATTATATTCAGTACTACAGAAATTACGTGAACATAATTTAAAACTGAATACAGAGAAGTGCAAGTTTTTGAGAAAGGAAATAGTTTATTTAGGACACAAATGCTCGGAAAATGGTGCTTTACCAGACACCTACAATGTAGAATGTGTAAAAAACATAGGAGTACCGAGAAACAGAAAGGAAGTACAAGCATTTCTTGGACTAATAAATTATTATAGAAAATTCATTGAAAACACCGCTAAGATATCACCAAGGTTTATAGAATAGAAGGTTGCGCCAGTAAACAAAACCTGCATTCAGAGGTTGAGCGCTCAGGGAGCGCTCAATTGTTTTGATGTCATTGAACGTACTCTATTGTTTACATTTTCACGGAGCGGTCGCCATTTTAGGTAGCGAAAAATTTTTACGCTACTTTTACGCTACATTTGTTAGAGTTGCAGTACTGACAATCAAGCAAAAAAACAAATTAATTCGCTTTTTACAGAACAAACGTCAAACGAAATTGAAGTGAAGTCATATTATTATTTAAAAGTTATTTTGAACTCAGAATGGCTCAAGAAAGGAACTATAATTATAAAAATATAGAATATATAGTTTGGGATACGATTGAAGTTCATGGACGTTTGCAAAGTGGTATGTGCTCCGCACAAAGTTCATTATACGCTGTACGCCTGTTCGGTTAAACTAATAATTTATGATTTTTAGACAGATATTTTTTCAAAGAATATATGCGTGATAAAATGGGAACGTTTGAAGCTGTGGGTGTTGATGAGGCAGGAGCAAATGCAGCAGGTAATTAAACGCCAAAAAATATGTAATTTCCATATGCTAACGAACGCGGGTTTCTTTAAAAATGGAAATTCTTGAAGGTGAAACTGGACATCAGTGGACTACTGTAAACACAAAGTATTTGTTGGAATTGTATAGAGAGAAAAAGGACAGATTTCGTGACCCAAAAATTAAGAAGAAGGTGCTATGGATGGAAATACGTCGCGACATGATGAATGCAGGTTACACGGAAGTCACGGAAGAGGCACTTGATAGGAAGATGCGAAATCTCAAAAAAACATATCGCAGCATCAAGGACAGCAAAACTTTAACTGGCAGAGGACGAATCACTTGGGAATATTTCGATATTTTCGAAGACATATTTTCCGATGATGTTACTATAAATCCTGGTTATATTATATTATCACTACGTAATGCATCAGTTTCATCTACATTATCATGTTCCAATGACTTAACAATATCATTACATGAAAACTCACCACCACTTGGTGAGGTCGATTGTGATCAGATCAACATCCTGAGATCTCCGTCAACGCCAAGAATCAGCAAGAGGCGTAGAAATCGAATTTCAAGCAGAGAAAATATCGAACGAGAACGAATTGCTGCAGCCCGTGCCATTGCTGAAAAATTGGAGGAGCATAATAATATTCAAAGAGAAAGGAACCAAATTCTATTGAAACTTTTGGAGAAACAATAGTTTAATTTTGCAAGCGATTTTATTAATATCAGTAATATCAGTAGTTAACAACATTTATAAAAATATCTGCAAATTAATCACCATTTATTTTTCAAAGATACTGAGCCACTGAACACTAAAACTAAGCTTACAAATTTTTGGTTTTCGTGTTCAGTGGCTAATATGTATGAAAACACAAATATAGGGGGAAAATTCTGCTAAACTGGTTGTTAACTAGTAACTGTTTTGAATTCCTAAGAAGTTAGTTTAATTTTTACACTTCTTGGAAAAAACATATGGTTGTGAAAAAGTGTTGTTACGAAAGAATACTTTAGGAGAGGTTTTTTAAAAACTTAAACTGTGATTGTTTGAAATAAAATAAATAATAGTGAATTATGTCCATATTTATTACTTCTGTTCTTGTTATATCTATCTACTATATACCATGGCTTAAATATTTCGGACAATGTCCAGTCTTTTTTGAACAGCAGCGTTAGAAGCTTGCGTTTCGTGTTGTTGAATTTGGGAAGTGCCATCGTCACTGGAGTCAACAGCGATGATTTCAGCTTCAACTTCGTCACCGTCATTAATTAAAATAAAATTATGCAGCATACATGCAGCGGCTATAATTTTCTTGCCAAAATCCACATCTGATACGTCCAGAAATCTTAATCTACGGAATTTCACTTTTAAAATTCCAAAAGATCGCTCAATAGTAGAGCGGATTGAACACAGCTTAGTATTATATATTCTCTGTGCCGTAGAGAGATGTCCATTATCCCTAAATGGCGTAATTAAGTTGACCATTAGCGGATATGCGCAATCACCAATCAAATGTTGCTCAGGATTAAGCAGATCGATTCCTTCATCGGTTAAACATTCGTACAGTGGACTGCAACGAAATACACGAGCATCATGCATCCTTCCCGGCATTCCGATAAACACATCAATAAATTTGAGTGAATGATCACGGACCCCTGCAAAACAAGAAATTAAATAAATTTGAATTCATAATTTGTAAACTCCATTTAATGGGATACCTTGCTGTTTATGCCAACCGCCTTGTGGGGCTGCGGGTGTGGCCGCCGCTCGGTTGAGCCGTGTGTGGTCGCGCCCATTCGATGGCTTTACATTTGACGTTTGGTTTGCTCTCGGTTTTTTCAATCTTCATTGTTAACCTTTTACATTTGTACTTTTTTAGTTTTCTACTATCGATTGAACGTGGTCTATTATTTTTCTTTGAAAATTAAACATTGATGTATTATAATTAAACGAATAAAGACAATAAACATTTCATCCATCTATCCGCTATCCACATTCTCCACCTTTACATTTGGTCCTACGGAGCCGGATTACCCGGATTATTACGGATTTCTGTAAGTTTCTCAAATACTCAAATACATTTCTCAAAGAATCAGATAGAATATTGTATTGTACTTGATTGTATTACTCAAGTGCGACAGTGAGTAATTGGAGTGCACACAAATTCCTGTGTCTCTCTGACCATTTCGTGTTTTCCTCCGCAACTCAATCGCGGCGCTCCTCGCGCACCTCGTGGTAATTCTCATCGAGAAGCCGGGTGTTTGCAAGGCATCTCGCGCTGTGTTAACAATTTTCTGTTTCTTGCGCACCATTTCGTGTGTTTTCCTCTGCAACGCAATCGAGGCGCTCCGTGCGCACTTCGTGGTAATTCTCAACGAGAATTCAGTGTTGGCAAGGCAGCTCGCGCGCCTACGTTTTCGTTTCTAGCGCAGTATCTCGTGTGGTTTCGGAGTTATAAACTTTTCGGTTTTAACTCTTTCTACTCAATCGAGGTGGTTCGCGCGTCTACGTTTCCATTTCTTGCGCAGTATCTCGTGTGGTTTCGGAGTTATAAACTTTTCGGTTTTAACTCTTTCTACTCAATCGAGGTGTTTCGCGCGCCTACGTTTTCGTTTCTAGCGCAGTATCTCGTGCGGTTTACCAGTTATAAACTTTTCGGGTTTAACTTGTTTTTTCGACTAAATCGAGGTGGTTCGTGCGTTAACTACTCAGTTTCTTGCGCAGTATCTCGTGCGGTTTGCCAGTTATAAACTTTTCGGTTTTAACTTGTTTTTTCGACTAAATCGAGGTGGTTCGTGCGTTAACTACTCAGTTTCTTGCGCAGTATCTCGTGCGGTTTACCAGTTATAAACTTTTCTATTTTAACCTTTTTGCGACTCAATCGAGGTGGTTCGTGCGTGAACGTTTCAGTTTGTTGCACAGTATCTCGCGTGCGTTAAGTGCGTTTTTCTCTGGAAAAATCTGAAGTCTCCATTTGCGTTTCTCGTCACCGTGCAAAGCACACGTTCGTCGGGTTCTCATGCCGAAAAAGTCTCCAACGAAAAAGACGCCACCAAAGAGTCCGTCCGACTGTAATATGACTCAGCTCAACACCTTCATACGCTTGGCCGATGGGTTGACCGAATTCGAGGCGGAGTTCGCTGGCATGCCAAGGAAAGATCACTCGGTTTTCACTCTTGAGGTTCAAGCCGATGAATTGAAGTCCCAGTGGACTCTCATCAAAGGCGCATATGAGTCTCTGCTAGCCAAAGAACAAACTTCTGAAGCTAGTGAGCATCTTGAGGTACTTAAAGCGAAATACCGTCAGTGCTATTCGGTGTTCGTACGATGTGCAGGCGCAATAGGAGAACTGAAATACAATTTGACCCAACCAACAAAAGAATGTGAAACCCAAGTCACTCAGGTGGAGCAGCTGCCCTCCGGGTACAATATAAGCCTTCCGCCGTGCGACACTGAGATCTTTCATGGCGATTATCTGCTTTGGCCATCATTTCGCGACATGTTTACGGCAATCTACATCCATAACTCGCGTATTTCTCCTGTGGAAAAACTTTTCCACTTAAATAAAAAGACCAAGGGCGAAGCAAAAGATATCGTGCAGAAGTCACCGCTCACGAACGAAGGGTTTGCTCAAGCGTGGAAAAATCTCACTGATCGATACGAGAACAAGCGTGTACTCGTCAATTCGCAATTAAAGGCCCTTTTTCATTTACCCAACATTACCAAGGAGTCGGGAAGTGAAATTAAGGAACTCCAACGCGACATTAATAATGCTCTGTCCGCTTTTGAATCCCAGGGGATTGACACATCAAGTTGGGATGCTATCATCGTGTACTTCTGCTCGACAAAGCTTCCAGACGCCACTCTATCTCTGTGGGAGCAGTCCATCAAGGACAAATTCTCGATTTCTTCGTGGAGCGAGCTAGACTCATTCCTCACAAGCCGCTTCCAAACCTTGGAAAGCGTACACGATCTTAAAGGCAGGCCTACGTCTAATCCGACCCAATCAAGTCACTCAAATCAACGCTTGTCCGCTAAACGTGTTAACACGTTTCAACTCAACGTGTCCCATCGAAATTGTGTTGTGTGCCCTCAGCAACAACATGGTTTACGGTCCTGTCCGCGGTTTCTAAAGATGTCAATCCAGCAAAGAATTGACTTGGTACAGAAGAAAGGTATTTGCTACAACTGTTTATCGAGGTCTCATTCGGTAAAGGAGTGTATAAGTAAGTACAACTGTGCCACGTGCCAAAGTCGGCACCACACCCTGTTACACCGCGAGAAGGCGGTTACCTCTCCGAGTTACAACCCCAACCCAAAAGGCTCGCGCCCAAGTCAGACCAAGCCGTCAGATCAGGCACCGTCTACCTCCATACAGTCCACTAGCCCCCCTCAAACAGAAAGGCATCAAGTGTGTTTTGCCACAAGCCCCAAAAAGATGCTATTAGGAACGGCAATGGTAAATATTTGTTTTCACGAGATTAAATATACCGTAAGAGCGTTAATAGATCCAGGTTCAGAAATATCCTTTATTTCTGAGCGGATTCAAACGCGTTTGGGAATACCATTGCAGTTTGTGAATGCACAAGTGTCTGGTCTCAACGAGACAGTCGCCGCAAGGGTGACAAAATCATGCGAGTTCATACTCAGCTCTCCGCATGACCCCAAATTTCGAGTGCATGCTAGCGCATTGGTGCTCTCTCACCTCACGGGTAACCTACCCAATTTTTCACTCGATAAATCCCTCCTCAAGGATTTGCCAAACATCAAACTGGCCGACCGCAATTTCTATAAGAGCGACCAGATCGATATTCTCATCGGCGCTGATCTATACCCATCCATTATACTGGGAAGCGTCCGAAAAAATGTGCTTGGCTCATTAATCGCCCAACAAACAGTATTCGGATGGATACTCACCGGCCCAATTTCTTCGACGACGATTCCGTCGGTGTCAACCAAAAGAGTTGCTTTCTTCAATGAAGTATCGCTCGAACGACAGTTCGAACGTTTTTGGGAGGTGGAGGAACTTCCGAGGAAGCAGTTTGTATCCCCCTCTGAAAAATTCTGTGAAGAAATAGATCCATATTCATAAAGAAGAAATAGATCCACGAATATATATAGCATATACATTGTTAAATGTGAAAGATAATATGGTTTATGCTCTGATATTAAATACAACAGAGTATGATTACGACATAAACAGCGAATTTAAACCAAAATTAACAAATTTCGACGAGTACACAATACAAAGTACTGAATCAATTAATAGCATAGGCAAAATAGACGCCAAAATAAGAATAAATGAATTGCTCAACGGAATTGAGTTAGATAAAGACTTAAATATGGAAGAAAAGAATTCAATGGAAGAAGTAGTAAAATCTTTTCACGACGTCTTCCTAGTAGACGGAGAAGAACTATCATTTACAAGGGTATTAAAACATGAAATTCTAAAATGTGCAGATCAACCGCCAATAAATAGGAAACAGTATATATTATCACAAATACATAGGGAAGAAATAAATAAACAAGTAAAAAAACTTTTAGATGACGGCATAATCACACATAGCACATCACCATGAAACTCACCGTTACTTTTAGTACCCAAGAAACTGGTAATAGATTACAGGAAACTAAATTAAGCTACGATTAAACAAGTTTTTCCCATTCCTCGTATTAACAAAATCTTAGAGCAACTAGGCCATAGCAGATATTTTACAACGCTAGATTTGGCAAGTGGATATCACCACCTCTTAGTCGATGACAGGGACAAGGAGAAAACAGCAATAAGTACAGAACTAGGGCACTTCGAATTCAATCGAATACCATTTGGGTTAACAGGTGCCCCAGCAACATTTCAAAGGATAATAGACAGGTCTACAAGACAAAGACTGTTTTGTTTATTTAGATGACATAGTTATCTACGGTAGAAATCTGAAACAAAACGAACAAAGATTATATTCAGTACTACAGAAATTACGTGAACATAATTTAAAACTGAATACAGAGAAGTGCAAGTTTTTGAGAAAGGAAATAGTTTATTTAGGACACAAATGCTCGGAAAATGGTGCTTTACCAGACACCTACAATGTAGAATGTGTAAAAAACATAGGAGTACCGAGAAACAGAAAGGAAGTACAAGCATTTCTTGGACTAATAAATTATTATAGAAAATTCATTGAAAACACCGCTAAGATATCACCAAGGTTTATAGAATAGAAGGTTGCGCCAGTAAACAAAACCTGCATTCAGAGGTTGAGCGCTCAGGGAGCGCTCAATTGTTTTGATGTCATTGAACGTACTCTATTGTTTACATTTTCACGGAGCGGTCGCCATTTTAGGTAGCGAAAAATTTTTACGCTACTTTTACGCTACATTTGTTAGAGTTGCAGTACTGACAATCAAGCAAAAAAACAAATTAATTCGCTTTTTACAGAACAAACGTCAAACGAAATTGAAGTGAAGTCATATTATTATTTAAAAGTTATTTTGAACTCAGAATGGCTCAAGAAAGGAACTATAATTATAAAAATATAGAATATATAGTTTGGGATACGATTGAAGTTCATGGACGTTTGCAAAGTGGTATGTGCTCCGCACAAAGTTCATTATACGCTGTACGCCTGTTCGGTTAAACTAATAATTTATGATTTTTAGACAGATATTTTTTCAAAGAATATATGCGTGATAAAATGGGAACGTTTGAAGCTGTGGGTGTTGATGAGGCAGGAGCAAATGCAGCAGGTAATTAAACGCCAAAAAATATGTAATTTCCATATGCTAACGAACGCGGGTTTCTTTAAAAATGGAAATTCTTGAAGGTGAAACTGGACATCAGTGGACTACTGTAAACACAAAGTATTTGTTGGAATTGTATAGAGAGAAAAAGGACAGATTTCGTGACCCAAAAATTAAGAAGAAGGTGCTATGGATGGAAATACGTCGCGACATGATGAATGCAGGTTACACGGAAGTCACGGAAGAGGCACTTGATAGGAAGATGCGAAATCTCAAAAAAACATATCGCAGCATCAAGGACAGCAAAACTTTAACTGGCAGAGGACGAATCACTTGGGAATATTTCGATATTTTCGAAGACATATTTTCCGATGATGTTACTATAAATCCTGGTTATATTATATTATCACTACGTAATGCATCAGTTTCATCTACATTATCATGTTCCAATGACTTAACAATATCATTACATGAAAACTCACCACCACTTGGTGAGGTCGATTGTGATCAGATCAACATCCTGAGATCTCCGTCAACGCCAAGAATCAGCAAGAGGCGTAGAAATCGAATTTCAAGCAGAGAAAATATCGAACGAGAACGAATTGCTGCAGCCCGTGCCATTGCTGAAAAATTGGAGGAGCATAATAATATTCAAAGAGAAAGGAACCAAATTCTATTGAAACTTTTGGAGAAACAATAGTTTAATTTTGCAAGCGATTTTATTAATATCAGTAATATCAGTAGTTAACAACATTTATAAAAATATCTGCAAATTAATCACCATTTATTTTTCAAAGATACTGAGCCACTGAACACTAAAACTAAGCTTACAAATTTTTGGTTTTCGTGTTCAGTGGCTAATATGTATGAAAACACAAATATAGGGGGAAAATTCTGCTAAACTGGTTGTTAACTAGTAACTGTTTTGAATTCCTAAGAAGTTAGTTTAATTTTTACACTTCTTGGAAAAAACATATGGTTGTGAAAAAGTGTTGTTACGAAAGAATACTTTAGGAGAGGTTTTTTAAAAACTTAAACTGTGATTGTTTGAAATAAAATAAATAATAGTGAATTATGTCCATATTTATTACTTCTGTTCTTGTTATATCTATCTACTATATACCATGGCTTAAATATTTCGGACAATGTCCAGTCTTTTTTGAACAGCAGCGTTAGAAGCTTGCGTTTCGTGTTGTTGAATTTGGGAAGTGCCATCGTCACTGGAGTCAACAGCGATGATTTCAGCTTCAACTTCGTCACCGTCATTAATTAAAATAAAATTATGCAGCATACATGCAGCGGCTATAATTTTCTTGCCAAAATCCACATCTGATACGTCCAGAAATCTTAATCTACGGAATTTCACTTTTAAAATTCCAAAAGATCGCTCAATAGTAGAGCGGATTGAACACAGCTTAGTATTATATATTCTCTGTGCCGTAGAGAGATGTCCATTATCCCTAAATGGCGTAATTAAGTTGACCATTAGCGGATATGCGCAATCACCAATCAAATGTTGCTCAGGATTAAGCAGATCGATTCCTTCATCGGTTAAACATTCGTACAGTGGACTGCAACGAAATACACGAGCATCATGCATCCTTCCCGGCATTCCGATAAACACATCAATAAATTTGAGTGAATGATCACGGACCCCTGCAAAACAAGAAATTAAATAAATTTGAATTCATAATTTGTAAACTCCATTTAATGGGATACCTTGCTGTTTATGCCAACCGCCTTGTGGGGCTGCGGGTGTGGCCGCCGCTCGGTTGAGCCGTGTGTGGTCGCGCCCATTCGATGGCTTTACATTTGACGTTTGGTTTGCTCTCGGTTTTTTCAATCTTCATTGTTAACCTTTTACATTTGTACTTTTTTAGTTTTCTACTATCGATTGAACGTGGTCTATTATTTTTCTTTGAAAATTAAACATTGATGTATTATAATTAAACGAATAAAGACAATAAACATTTCATCCATCTATCCGCTATCCACATTCTCCACCTTTACATTTGGTCCTACGGAGCCGGATTACCCGGATTATTACGGATTTCTGTAAGTTTCTCAAATACTCAAATACATTTCTCAAAGAATCAGATAGAATATTGTATTGTACTTGATTGTATTACTCAAGTGCGACAGTGAGTAATTGGAGTGCACACAAATTCCTGTGTCTCTCTGACCATTTCGTGTTTTCCTCCGCAACTCAATCGCGGCGCTCCTCGCGCACCTCGTGGTAATTCTCATCGAGAAGCTGGGTGTTTGCAAGGCATCTCGCGCTGTGTTAACAATTTTCTGTTTCTTGCGCACCATTTCGTGTGTTTTCCTCTGCAACGCAATCGAGGCGCTCCGTGCGCACTTCGTGGTAATTCTCAACGAGAATTCAGTGTTGGCAAGGCAGCTCGCGCGCCTACGTTTTCGTTTCTAGCGCAGTATCTCGTGTGGTTTCGGAGTTATAAACTTTTCGGTTTTAACTCTTTCTACTCAATCGAGGTGGTTCGCGCGTCTACGTTTCCATTTCTTGCGCAGTATCTCGTGTGGTTTCGGAGTTATAAACTTTTCGGTTTTAACTCTTTCTACTCAATCGAGGTGTTTCGCGCGCCTACGTTTTCGTTTCTAGCGCAGTATCTCGTGCGGTTTACCAGTTATAAACTTTTCGGGTTTAACTTGTTTTTTCGACTAAATCGAGGTGGTTCGTGCGTTAACTACTCAGTTTCTTGCGCAGTATCTCGTGCGGTTTGCCAGTTATAAACTTTTCGGTTTTAACTTGTTTTTTCGACTAAATCGAGGTGGTTCGTGCGTTAACTACTCAGTTTCTTGCGCAGTATCTCGTGCGGTTTACCAGTTATAAACTTTTCTATTTTAACCTTTTTGCGACTCAATCGAGGTGGTTCGTGCGTGAACGTTTCAGTTTGTTGCACAGTATCTCGCGTGCGTTAAGTGCGTTTTTCTCTGGAAAAATCTGAAGTCTCCATTTGCGTTTCTCGTCACCGTGCAAAGCACACGTTCGTCGGGTTCTCATGCCGAAAAAGTCTCCAACGAAAAAGACGCCACCAAAGAGTCCGTCCGACTGTAATATGACTCAGCTCAACACCTTCATACGCTTGGCCGATGGGTTGACCGAATTCGAGGCGGAGTTCGCTGGCATGCCAAGGAAAGATCACTCGGTTTTCACTCTTGAGGTTCAAGCCGATGAATTGAAGTCCCAGTGGACTCTCATCAAAGGCGCATATGAGTCTCTGCTAGCCAAAGAACAAACTTCTGAAGCTAGTGAGCATCTTGAGGTACTTAAAGCGAAATACCGTCAGTGCTATTCGGTGTTCGTACGATGTGCAGGCGCAATAGGAGAACTGAAATACAATTTGACCCAACCAACAAAAGAATGTGAAACCCAAGTCACTCAGGTGGAGCAGCTGCCCTCCGGGTACAATATAAGCCTTCCGCCGTGCGACACTGAGATCTTTCATGGCGATTATCTGCTTTGGCCATCATTTCGCGACATGTTTACGGCAATCTACATCCATAACTCGCGTATTTCTCCTGTGGAAAAACTTTTCCACTTAAATAAAAAGACCAAGGGCGAAGCAAAAGATATCGTGCAGAAGTCACCGCTCACGAACGAAGGGTTTGCTCAAGCGTGGAAAAATCTCACTGATCGATACGAGAACAAGCGTGTACTCGTCAATTCGCAATTAAAGGCCCTTTTTCATTTACCCAACATTACCAAGGAGTCGGGAAGTGAAATTAAGGAACTCCAACGCGACATTAATAATGCTCTGTCCGCTTTTGAATCCCAGGGGATTGACACATCAAGTTGGGATGCTATCATCGTGTACTTCTGCTCGACAAAGCTTCCAGACGCCACTCTATCTCTGTGGGAGCAGTCCATCAAGGACAAATTCTCGATTTCTTCGTGGAGCGAGCTAGACTCATTCCTCACAAGCCGCTTCCAAACCTTGGAAAGCGTACACGATCTTAAAGGCAGGCCTACGTCTAATCCGACCCAATCAAGTCACTCAAATCAACGCTTGTCCGCTAAACGTGTTAACACGTTTCAACTCAACGTGTCCCATCGAAATTGTGTTGTGTGCCCTCAGCAACAACATGGTTTACGGTCCTGTCCGCGGTTTCTAAAGATGTCAATCCAGCAAAGAATTGACTTGGTACAGAAGAAAGGTATTTGCTACAACTGTTTATCGAGGTCTCATTCGGTAAAGGAGTGTATAAGTAAGTACAACTGTGCCACGTGCCAAAGTCGGCACCACACCCTGTTACACCGCGAGAAGGCGGTTACCTCTCCGAGTTACAACCCCAACCCAAAAGGCTCGCGCCCAAGTCAGACCAAGCCGTCAGATCAGGCACCGTCTACCTCCATACAGTCCACTAGCCCCCCTCAAACAGAAAGGCATCAAGTGTGTTTTGCCACAAGCCCCAAAAAGATGCTATTAGGAACGGCAATGGTAAATATTTGTTTTCACGAGATTAAATATACCGTAAGAGCGTTAATAGATCCAGGTTCAGAAATATCCTTTATTTCTGAGCGGATTCAAACGCGTTTGGGAATACCATTGCAGTTTGTGAATGCACAAGTGTCTGGTCTCAACGAGACAGTCGCCGCAAGGGTGACAAAATCATGCGAGTTCATACTCAGCTCTCCGCATGACCCCAAATTTCGAGTGCATGCTAGCGCATTGGTGCTCTCTCACCTCACGGGTAACCTACCCAATTTTTCACTCGATAAATCCCTCCTCAAGGATTTGCCAAACATCAAACTGGCCGACCGCAATTTCTATAAGAGCGACCAGATCGATATTCTCATCGGCGCTGATCTATACCCATCCATTATACTGGGAAGCGTCCGAAAAAATGTGCTTGGCTCATTAATCGCCCAACAAACAGTATTCGGATGGATACTCACCGGCCCAATTTCTTCGACGACGATTCCGTCGGTGTCAACCAAAAGAGTTGCTTTCTTCAATGAAGTATCGCTCGAACGACAGTTCGAACGTTTTTGGGAGGTGGAGGAACTTCCGAGGAAGCAGTTTGTATCCCCCTCTGAAAAATTCTGTGAGGAAAATTTCGCGAAAACTACCAAAAGAGATACAAGCGGTCGGTACATTGTAAGCCTACCCTTTAAAAGCAGTTTTCCCATTGAGACCCCGTTAGGTTTCTCCCGTCAGATAGCTATGAAGCAATTTCTCAAGTCTGAGGAAAGGCTCAGTAAAACTCCTCAACTCAAACAGCACTATGAGTCCGTCATCAATGAGTACCTCGAGTTAGGCCACATGAAAAGATGCACCCCACCTCCTCAGGGACACCTCCAACACAATTATTATTTACCCCACCATGCGGTGATCAAATTAGCGAGCACCACAACGAAGGTTAGGGTGGTATTCAATGCATCTTGTCCAACCTCAAATGGACTTAGCTTGAATGACGTGCTACATTCGGGCCCTATCCTGCAGAATGACTTAACGTTTTTGATCTTGCGTTGGCGGTTTTTTAAGTATGTGTTCAACGGTGACATCGAGAAGATGTACCGGCAAATACTGGTTAACCCTGACCAGACGAAATACCAGCGGATCCTATTTAGAGATCCCGAGCATAATGAGATTCGCGACTATGAGCTAAAAACAGTCACTTTCGGAGTAAATTGCGCCCCATTTCTCGCTATTCGAACTTTGTTGCGATTAGCCAAAGACGTACAGGCAAGACTTCCTCGAGCATCAGAGATTCTGCAACAATTTATGTATGTTGATGATGTTCTCGCAGGAGCTCATGACATCTCCACAGCTGTCAACGCTCGCGATGAACTCATAACAGCTCTGGAATCTGCAGGTTTTGGGTTGCGCAAGTGGACTGCTAACAGCAAAGCTATTTTGGCCGATGTGCCTAAGCCACATTTGCTGTGTGAGGATTTTCTTGAACTCGATGATCAAAGCACGGCAAAAATGTTGGGGGTTCGCTGGAATGCAAGAGGTGATTATTTTTATTTTCACACTGAGCCCGTTGAACTTAAGACCACCTACTCAAAGCGTGAAATTCTGTCCACAATCGCTAAACTTTTCGATCCAGCAGGCTGGTTATCGCCTGTCGTGGTGTCAGCAAAAATGTTGATGCAAGATATTTGGTTGGAAAAGATCGCTTGGGACGAAGCTGCACCTCTCAGTGTTCTCAATAAATGGTTAAACTTTCTGAGGAATTACAACCACATCGAAAGAATCCGCATTCCCCGCTGGATTCACTTTAACCCTGATTGCAACATTGAATTTCATGCATTCTGCGATGCTTCGCAGAAGGCTTATGCCGGTGTAATTTATGTAAAAGTGGTAATGGAAAAGCAGGTCAACGTGTTTTTAATGTACTCGAAAACTCGAGTTGCTCCCATAAAAACGGTCTCGCTACCCCGGCTTGAGCTCTGTGGAGCTGCGCTATTAGCCGACATGATAGACTCGCTTCTACCCAATCTTCATACTAAAAAACATCAGCTCTTCTGTTGGACGGATTCCACTATCGTGCTGGCCTGGCTGAAAAAAGCGCCTTGTACCTGGACAACGTTTGTCGCCAATCGTGTTGCAAAAATAACCGAGAAGGTAGATCATACTCAATGGTTTCATGTAAACTCGCTTGACAACCCAGCTGACATGGCTAGTCGAGGTGTATCTCCCTGCGACCTTGCTGATAGCTCTTTGTGGTGGACCGGGCCATCGTGGCTACAAATGAGTCGCGATCAGTGGCCCCATTTCCAATCTATCGAAGCTTTGGAGACTACGGTCGAGAAGAAACCGCTCAAAGTGTTTTACACGTACTTCTCCCAGTACGAGGACCCCCTCGAAAGATTCTCATCTTTACCAAGAGCTCTACGAGTTCTTTCTTACGTATTTCGCTTCTTTCACCACACTCACCCCCAGCATAAGCGAACCTTCGTTCAAATGTCTCAGCATATCTCATCTCGCGAGATTGCTGACGTACGAACTCGCTTAGAAATCCTTAGCCAAAAGGTTCATTTTCCGAATGAATATCACGGCCTCAAGATCAAAGAAGTAATTGATATTAAAAGCTCATTACTTCCACTCAACCCTTTCTTGCACTCGGACGGCACGTTGCGCGTTGGCGGGCGGTTGTCATCCTGTCCAGACTTGCCGTTCAACGAAAGGCACCCGATCATCTTACCCTACCATGGTCATTACACTAAACTTCTTGTTAAATTTACTCATGAGATTTCTTTGCATGGAGGTAATCAGCTGGTACTACGCCTGATACGGATTCAATACTGGATCCCGCGAGTGAAGAATCTAATCAAGACTACTCTTCATAGCTGCAAACCCTGTCTCATGGACCGGAAAAAACGGCTAACACAATTGATGGCAGCGCTACCCGCCGCACGAACAACACTTACGCGACCCTTTGCCACGACAGGGGTCGATTTTTGCGGCCCGTTTGACTTAAAAAGTTTCTCAGGTCGAGGTAGCAGAGTTTCCAAAGGGTACGTATGTCTATTTGTCTGCTTTGCGACCAAGGCGATACACTTGGAACCCACCACGGAATTGTCAACGGCAGTATTCGTGGCAGCGTTCTCGCGATTTGTAGCGCGAAGAGGCTGTCCGGCGGACATATACTCAGACAACGGGACAAACTTCGTTGGAGCCTCCAGACAACTCAAGCAAGAGTTTCAAAAGTTTTTAGTATCTTCACGCAACACCATTACTAATAAATTTTCTTACCAAGCAGTCTCGTGGCATTTCATCCCAGCCGGTGCTCCGCACATGGGAGGACTCTGGGAAGCAGGCGTAAAGAGCTTCAAGAATCACCTACGCAAAACAGCCGTCGGCGTCAAATATACGTTTGAAGAGTTCGCGACGCTACTCTGCCGAATTGAATCTTGTCTCAACTCGAGACCCCTGAGCCCCGCATCCGAAAACCCATCGGATTTCCAAGCCCTAACCCCGGGACACTTCCTCATTGGCGCCCCACTCATGGCTCCAGCTGAACCAGAGATCACGGACCACCCGCTATCTGTAATCAATCGATGGTCGCGGGTGAAAGCGTTGCATCAACAGTTCTGTCGACGTTGGAAGACGGAATATCTGAAGGAATTGTATAAGCGCCATAAATGGCAATCAGCACAACCAAATCTCAAGGTTGATGACTTAGTGGTTGTACGCGACGACAATCTGCCGCCCAATACCTGGCGGCTAGGTCGGATTTCCCGTGTATATTTTGGGGACGACAACCGAGTTCGGGTAGCCGACCTTAAAACGGAACGCGGCTACATTACTCGTCCAATCACAAAACTTGTACTTTTGCCCTTATGACTATTCTCTCCTAATCTCCGCTCTCTTATTTCTAGAATGTCATTCGATAGCGACGACTCGGAAGACGAAGAGCTGCAACGCAAGCAGCTCCTTTACAGGACCTACGGCCACGCTCGAGCAGCAACCCAGCGATCCTCGGCGGTGCCAGATTGGACCACGCCCAGACCCGGGCCGCTAGACCACTTGTCTCTGCGCGAGATGTCGTTAGCGATACTGGAGACACATGCCAACCGGTCACCCAGTCGCCACGAACGCATCACCTCGTCCACAGTCCAACGGCCACCCAGTCGCCGTGAGCGCAGTCCACCAACGCCGGTCCAGCCACCCAGTCGCCGTGAGCGCACTCCACCAACGCCGGTCCAGCCACCCAGTCGCCGTGAGCGCACTCCACCGACGCCTGTCCAGCCACCCAGTCGCCGTGAGCGCACTCCACCGACGCCTGTCCAGCCACCCAGTCGCCGTGAGCGCACCCATCCGTCGACTGCCCAGCATCCGGGGCGCCGGGAGCGCCTGACGGGGGACCTCCGGGCCACCCTCAGACGGAATGCGAGCCACGCTGCGACGAGCTCTCGATATCGCGACTGTCCGTGTTGCGGAAGGGACCACGGGCTCCGCAAGTGCTTCCTATTCCGGGACAAGTCGGTGAGTGAGCGGCGTGAGATCGTCCAGCGCAGCCTCTGCTGCTTCAATTGTCTAGCCAGGTCGCACAGAGAGGGCGACCGCGCGTGTCCCGGAGGGTGCCACATCTGCAACGAGCGCCATAATACACTGCTCCACGTTCGAGGCACCACACCGCCACACCATCGGCGAACGACGCAGAGCCGACGCGCAAGGTCTCCGAGGGTCCGAACCACTGTGAGCAGGAGTGCCAGCCGTATTTCGCCGCAGAGGGAGGCTCGTGACGTGCCACAACCCGTCACCTTAGCGCGGCACATTGCCATCCTGCCCACCCTTTGGGGCCGGTTCATGGTGCATGGTCGAATTCGGCACGCACGGGCGCTGGTGAATGCGTGCGTCCCCATGTCAGTAGCATCGCCGGCCCTAGTTGAAAAGTGGGGCCTGGCCGTGACCCACGGTCAGGACATCCGGACGGTGGTGCTCATTCTGCACCAGGAGAGGGGGTCGGAGACAGTCGAATTTCGTGCCAGTGTGGCTGCGGTGGTTTCCGCTGTCACCCCCAGCGAGACGGTCGATGCCAGAGTTCGGGATGTCTTCAGCAACATGCGGCTAGCAGACCCGGAATTTTACATAAGCTCCGCCGTCGACTTAATCATGGGAGCGGACGTCCATGCTCGCCTTATCCGCCCTGGAGTGTTCCCGTCGCTTCCTGGACAGCCGATAGCCGTAAACACGGTGCTGGGCTGGATGGTCTCCGGCAGCTACTCCAAATAGTGGGATTTTATTTTACGTAAGCATTTGCAGTCCTGCAAGGCGGGCGGAATGTTTATGCCAACCGCCTTGTGGGGCTGCGGGTGTGGCCGCCGCTCGGTTGAGCCGTGTGTGGTCGCGCCCATTCGATGGCTTTACATTTGACGTTTGGTTTGCTCTCGGTTTTTTCAATCTTCATTGTTAACCTTTTACATTTGTACTTTTTTAGTTTTCTACTATCGATTGAACGTGGTCTATTATTTTTCTTTGAAAATTAAACATTGATGTATTATAATTAAACGAATAAAGACAATAAACATTTCATCCATCTATCCGCTATCCACATTCTCCACCTTTACACCTTGCAGTATTATGGAATGAAATTGTTTCCTATTGTAAAAATCAGACGGGTTACCGACAGGCTGCTTAATGGGTATGTGGCAACCATCAATCGCACCAACTACATTTAGAAGACCGCGAGAACGCTGCTTAAATATCTGTAAAACTAAATTTAGTTAGACATCTGTAAAACTAAAAAACTCATTTGAAACATTTATCCTCCGAAAAAAGGAACTTTCAGAGTCCTGTCGTACTTCAACTGGAACGGAGTGTGGGAGAAGCGGGCGCTGAAAAAAATGCGGAGTTTTTAATGATATTTTATATGGTAATTATATAATAACTGAGATCTTATCTTTGTTTAACTGTATCACTTCTTTTAACTATAGATGTATTCAGTTCATGTGCCCGAGTTAATTTCGAAACTGAAATGAAAAAAATCATTGAGAAGGCACACAAGAGACAAAAGCACAAAGTATAAAACAAAACAAAGCTGTGCCTTATTATGTTATTTTAAAACCTTTATTTTGAAACCTTTAAAACCTTGAAGTACAAACTTATTAGTTTAACTATTTTGTATAATTCTAAGGTATAATTGAACTGATTGAAATGTCCTAAGCTGTGCCTTATTATGTTATTTTAAAACCTTTATTTTGAAACTGAAGTAAAGACTTATTATAATAGTTTAACTATTTTGTATAAGTCTAAGATATGCTTAGCATAAGTTTTTTCACTTGTGATTCTTAATAAATAATAATATGCTTAAATAATAAAAATATAATAAAATTAATTTTTGGTGGAAATGGTGGTATTAAAATAGTATCACTACCTGGTAATTAACCGGGTAATTCACTGGTAGCGATACCCGAATGATATGGTATAGCTCCCAGGTAATTAATCGGGTAATTCACTGGTAGCGATACCCGAATGATATGGTATAGCTACCAGGTAATTAACCGGTTAATTCACTGTTAGCGATACCAAACAGCTGATAGTGCGAAAGAACGCACTATATATTTACACATATGAGTTCTTGCATGTGAAAGAAAGGAATGCAAGATCACACGTACAGAAAAGTTTCGGGTAAATTTTTCCCGCTGGTCTTAAGAAATTAATAGAAACTTTACCCGAGACGTCGGGTAATGCTACCAGGTAATTAACCGGTTAATTACCCGGTAGCTGTCTTGCAGGGTACGCGAGGTATAATGGATCGGCAGTTTCCAGGAAAAAAGTCGAGAAACCAAGCGAAAGCAAGAAGGCTATCGCCTAGTGTGAAATTGTTTGTGTTTTGCAAGTTGTCGAATTGCATGTGTCGAATTTGTATGTGTATAGTGTTGTTTACAGTGTTGCCGACACGCTTTCGCACTGAATTCTACCCGAAATCTTTGCGTTTCTAGAAATTACTTATAAATGTGCTTCAAATATTGTACACATGGCAACATTTTCTCTCTGCAACACAACGAAAGTCTGCAATACGAACGAAAAGCTTCTATTATACTAGTTTGGCTCGTTTCGTTTTCGTTTTCATTTGTGTTTTCGTTTTCAAACTATTTACATTATAAGGCTGTAAATCGTAATTTGAATTGAATTGGAGTTAAAAAGCCTTGTTAATGGCATTTAAGAATTCATAGGAGTAGTAGGGATACGGCGGTTCTGACCCAACATAGCGAGATTTTCTAGTTCGATAGATCGGGATTTCTTGTTTTTGTTTCTGTACATGAAATAATATTTTAGCGCACAATGTACCATGTTTATGCTTAGCGTATGCTGTTGAATTTGACCTTGTCGTCATTTTTAAGAGTTAATCTACAGACAGACAGTGAACAGAAATGAACATACATGTTACATTGCAATTTTTTGATTGTTGCAAATTGGAATATTTTACTCTCGCAACAATTTTTTATTTGCTGGTATGTTACATTGCAACCAGTTTGCCAGCAATCTGTCAAAAATAGCATTAGTAGTATTTCTATATTGCTATAACTATAGTAGTATTTCATACGGATTTGCGATTTTTGCAGGCATTACAAATATAAAAAGTGATAAACAATGCAAACAATTAAAGCATTAGAGGAAATTCTACTTAAATTATTAACAAACGCTAAACATTTTATTCAAAGCACGAAAAATAATAAGCAATCGCAGCCAACGAAGTAAATTTTTACTTGGATGGAATTGGTTGGAGAAATAAAGAGTTGCTTTGAGCAATTATTTTCACCCAAAATTACTTTTTCTGATAAAAGTGGATCTTTTTTACTCTTTTACTATTTTACTTCTCTTTTACTTTTTTACTAAAATGTGCTTACTTTTTTATTACGCTACACAAGAACACCGTTTTGATTGAAATTTGGAGCCGTCGACGGCAAATTTTTTTATTACGGGTTCCGTAGTTCATCGGCTCTCTTTCTCTCACGGATGAACTGGGCATTGACAGTTTTGTACAGAAAACAAAAACAAAGAACAAATTGAAACAATAAAAAAATTGCAATGTAACATGGCACATATTTATTTTTTGTGGAATGCGTGTCGAAGGAATTAATGTAAACAAATTCGCGATTTCTTGTTTTTTGTTTCTGCGTGCAAATGTACAATGTTTATTCTTCCTTGTTGCGTTTATACATACATATATATAAATATATATACATACATATATATAAATATAAAATAAAAAATATAATATATAAAAAAATATACATCAGTATACATTAGATTGCTGGATAACTTAGATGTTTAGATTGGATGGATAACTTAAATGTATGTTTGATGAGCATTTTAATGAAATTCTGTACTGCTACGCAAAATTAAGCCATTGTGATTATTATTATTTTTATTTATTTATTTTATTTTTATTTATTGTTATTGGACAGGAGTTGCCCTAAGAACTAATTCTTTTATAGCAAAAAATGACACGGATATATATTCCACGGATATTCCATTTGATATATTACACGGATATAACAATATCAAATAATTTAGAAAACTTAAATTAAAATAATATAATATACATATAAATTGATTAATTATTTAATTAAGAGGTATTAGATATGTATAGACGATAGGGGTACAGAAAGGAGAAAAATAGATACTGAATGAAGAAAAATAGGTACAGAAAGGAGAAGGTATGTAAGCTCTTGGTTGCAAAGACGATTGTGAGCATAAATTATTAATTGAATGTATTAATGGACATCATTAAAACAATTACTATTGGTCTTCAGATGCATGTTAGAATGGACCGGATACTTGAGGGTGTTACATGTTAGAATATGAAATTTTAAGAATAAATAAATTAATGTTACTATATTCCAAAATTAATAGAATCTAATAAACCAAAAAAATTATTATGAAATATACAGAATTTATTTAATATTTATATCTTATTTATTTATTTATTTTTAATTCATTCAGTTCACATTTGATAATACATTGGTTCTGTTTGAGGAAAGTCTACCAACACCTCCAAGTGAAAGTCGTCGGTTATCTTCTTTCATAAGTTTCATTACATAGCACTTTCCATTGCAGAATTCTTGTTTTGTATCATCGCTGATGTTATTAAATCTTTCCGGCAGAAATATTATTTAGTATTTCACCGCCATTAAAATACGATCGCGATATATCGTTTTCGTTCTATGGACATGTTTTATAAAATACGACTTATTCGGCATCGATATCTTTAACATGTAATACGGATTGTCCTTGACGTCTTTGATTCATTTTTATTCTTTTAATTATTTGATTTTGTGGAGTAGTAAAACTAACTGAAGAGCTCTTAACTGTACCGATCGAAAAGGGATAAGGAATGTAATAGCACCTCATCTTCAAAATCATACCATCGCCACTAATCAAAGCTATAAATGAGAACGTTCGTTGCACAAATTGCAATGAAGATGTTCCTCGAAGAGAATGGGGCCATCATGTTAGAACCAACAAACATAAAAAGAATTGTTGGAATACAATAGACGGTGGTCTGAAATTTATAAAAACAGCTTTCAATAAGTGAATTCAATTCTGTTATTCCAAAATCAGGAATTAGAGTATTCTCATTCCAGAAAAGTTTTTTGGGAAGGCACAAAATATAGTCGCAAAAGAGCTAGTGGAAATGCTAGAGAAGCATACATCCTATAAATATAACATAGAATTATATGCTGAATATTTCAAGATGATGGATGAAATGGAGGTTGAGGTGAAATATTTCCAAAAACCTAGGTTTGATGCATGTAAATTGTTGTTGTAGATTCATCATAAATCTACTTCGATTTCTAGGGTTATGAGTTATTTTTTGTGTGCAGACAGAAAAAATATTAAGTGTAAATATTAAGTATATTAACAACTCGTCGAAATCGAAGAATGAAAAGCGGAATCAATTGCTCTTATTCAAGAAGAGTGCAGAAAAATGACAACTGCTTTAATTGAATACGTAAACAATAGCAAAAGAGATTAATGATAAATATATTAAAATATATTAAAGTATATTAAAAAATAATACAAAATTTTTTTTCTTCGGACATAATAACAATTCCTTCTTACCAAAATAAGAGCACAGGGCCTGTCTTATTAGCTATGCAGTTTCTACGTTGTTCAACATGTTGGTGGAATGTTGAAGGTATTGTCTGCCATTTTCGACAACACTGTGCTCCTGAAGCCAATCTTTTTCCTCTATAAAAAAATTATGCACAACACAGCAAGCTTTTATTACAGATATTTTATTTTAATCAATGGTCATCCTTAACATATATTGACGATATACATTAAAATTAGCAATGTTATTTAATATTAACGCTTTTTTACTGTCGAGGCTCTGTATATTTGGAACTTTTTCAGGGATTGAAAGATATCTTTTTACGCAAACCAGGATTTTCGAATTTTCTATAAAAGAGAATATCACATACTTAATTAATTTGCTTGTATTGTAAACAATTGGAAGCAATAATTTCACAAATATATGAAACCGTGATGAAACAGCTGATTCTTTCAACATACTGAAAGACAGAAAACAAGAACAACAATATGGTAGCTCTCACGTATAGTGTACATGAAATCAACAGCTCATAAAAAATAGACGTCAACCGATTTTTGAAGCGGCGAATTCGAAGTGCCCTATCTCATTATATCATTATCAGTGTAATCTAAGCTCGTGACAACCATTTGAAGGAAGGAAGCGCGTTACTACCCAACCGTTGCACCCTGAAATTCTTAGGATATGGCAATGAGAAACTCTTCCAATCACATGTCGGATTTTAGAAGTTTTATCGAAGTCATTATTGCAAGTCAATTAAATTTTAAAAAATCTTAAAATATATTTGATGTATATACATATATACAAATTAACAACAATTGGTTTAGGATTCGAACTCGTGTCCACCACAAAATAAACATATGAAACAAAACGAAAACAACAAATTTTGACAAAAACTTGAGTTGTGTTTGCAATGGTCTGCTCTTGAGTTTCCTAACAGCGTTATAATTCACAACAATGTTGTCTAACGTCAAATAAGTCAAATAAATTTGTTGTTGTTTTTCGAAATAAATACAACAATATTTGTTGTTTTATATGCATATTACTACAATTATGATATAATTGTAGTATAAAGTGTAGAAAACGATTTAACGTAAACAATACTAATTCTTAATGCAATCAAAGGTCAAAAAATAATAAATAAAGTTATTATTAAAAATCCACAATTAACAACAATAATTCGTAAAGCTTTGGAAATGAGAACAACACATACATACATATTCCTCCTACAATTTGTGTCAAATTACTCCGTATCGACGACGCTTCGATTCTGTTGTTTTTGAAATTTTTGATGGTTTTTATGCCAACATGTTAGGCGCTTTGAGATTTGGAAATTTCAGATCTATATCTTCTAAAATATACAAGTTATTGGTGTCGGTGGAAGGTATTCGAATTATCTTTAATTTAGTATAATTTACGGAGTTATTTACTTTTTTAAAATTAATATTTCATACAAAAATATTTTCTTTAAAATTACACGCCAACTGGCATAACATATTCCAATCAATGCCTGATAGAGAATATACTGCAATATTTTCTAATAAAATACTGAAGGAATTAACTAAATAATACCATTAAAAATAATAATGGAACATGTCGCGGACGCTGACTCAGCTTCGATTTTTGGTTTCGGAGTTATAGTATCCAAATGATCTCTCATGTAATTTGTAAGATAATATGTTATCGTTACAGTCACTTCCATATGAATGCGTGCTCCAATTTTATTTTTACAGCAACACAATGATTTACATATGTACCACAATTACGAATTAAATTTTCTGGCATTACTGAATTCCAAGAGCTATTTATATTTCGAGTTATGTTGTCGCTTCAATAGTAATGTATGTGGATTATGGCTTTGTTATATTTTAAAAAAAATTGGAAAAAGTGTTCTATTTCTTTAACCTTGGGCTATGGTTTAGTTATTTTAAAAACACATAATGAGTAAGTGTAAATAAAGTCGAATTATACAGATTTTTTGTGTATTAATACGAGGGCATAGCTTAAATCAAGGAATAAATCTATTTTATCCCGTTAGCCTCGAAATTGTTTCTTTGACTGAAATAAAGCGGTTATCAATAGCCAATTTTGTTATTTTTGATGTCGTTGTTTTCGGCGCTGACCTCAGCAATGACAACAATTTTGCCTTAAATAAGTTGCATGTCTACCTAACCAATGTACTTGAATTTGTGATTTAAATCGCCTAATTTTTCATAAAAATTTTAGAACTGTTAGGAATCAGCGACTTGATTAAAACAAAAAGACAACGTGCTGAATTGTGAAATACTTCCTTTCTGGAATCTGAATTTATTCTTAACTTGATGATTTGCTTACACCTAAAGCGTGGTCTTTCTAAAAGTCAGAGATTAATGAGATTGGAAACTCTTTTATCTTCAGATAAAGATGAAAAAAAGATCGATTTTTTATGATCTGGTGAATTTGGCTACATTTCTTTTGCAGCCAGAAAGAGATAGCAAGTGACGCTTTATCTTTTGAGGGTATTATTCACCAACATTTTTTGCAAGCGGTTGCCACCATAAGTAGACAAAGTGAAAAATGTGGGCATAAATATATTTCTGTGGGTATTTTTATGTGATTGTAGAAATTTGATTAAAATATTTTTGAATTTAGTTCAAATATTATAATCTATATATATAAAATCCGTGTGCGTTTCTATTAGCAAAATATATCCGGGACTTTTTTTTGGACTTCCACATCTCAGAAACCTGCAATTTTCACAGATGTTTCTGGGCATCTAATGTTGATGAGAAAAAGTTCAAAAATCGAAACGGCTTCGCCATTTTTTTGCAAAAAATCGGATTGGGAGGAAATTTGTATTTTTTTTTCCTAGATTGTGCTGATTAATTTATCAGATTTTATTATGAAAAATTTAATAATTTAAAAAATTATCGGCCTATATCACCCGTGCACTTGCAACTACAACTACAAAACATACTAAATTTATTAATACTAATTACTATAATAATATTAACTACTAGTTAATACTAAAATAAAAAATAAGTAAATGTTATGTAATACATGCAAAACCTTACTTCATGCAGACCACCGGGTAATGATTTTATAGAAATAGATAAAGGGGGGAGAATGCAAGTCGCAAGTGGAAGCAAATCACAATATATTTACAACAAACTCTTTTTATTTATTTATGTGTTATGCGCAAAATCTTATTTCTGAAATCAGGTTCGAGAATATTTCTATTAAAAAACCTTATATAGTAAATCAAATTTTACTATATATGCAAAAGCATAAAAATGTCCATTGCTTTACATCCGCAGGCATAAGTTCTGTAATACGACGTTTTAAAACAATATTAATATAAATATTTGTGAATGACAGCTTAAAAAGCGGGAAACGGGGATTATAACCACTTTTCTACTAGCAACTATATGGCACATTTTTACATTTTCGACATGCAACCGTTCAATTAAATTTGTTTTTGTAACATTTGTATTGAAACTCACCGTTTTCAGTCGAGTCTTCGAAACTCACCGTTTTCAGTCGAGTCTTCGAAACTCACCCGCCAAAAGCATAAACAAACCTTTGTTTATGCTTTTGGCGGGTGAGTTTGCATAGAAAATTTATGGAAACAACACGCGGCTGTTTTTTTGAACAGCTGTTTTGTTCTAAGTTTCCAATCTCGTTATCTCTGAAAAGTAAAGTGTAACCTTACTAAGATTTTATGTATACTGACATGCATCAAACGTCAAAGAAATCCAGCATTGCCAACCTAGCGAACCTAGCGTGAATATAAATTGTTGACCGGGCTGCCACCTGTGGTAAACTTCTAAACATTCCGGCCACCTCGTCCACTCCTGCGACGAAATGAATTTTGTATGTTTCTAAGATTATACCACCGGCCACCGTAGACACGGTTAGTCTTCGATTGGCAAAACTGCTAGCTTCGACACCGCTCGTTTGATAATAGATGTTTGAGTATGTATCGTGGCAACTCTTACCCGCTCGTCTTCTCCTGGATGAACCTCGATTACTCTGCCTAGGGACCATTGATTGGGCGGAGCACGATTGGGCGGCCACCTCGTCCACTCCTGCGACGAAATGAATTTTGTATATTTCTAAGATTATACCACCGGCCACCGTAGACACGGTTAGTCTTCTATTGGCAAAACTGCTAGCTTCGACACCGCTCGTTTGATAATAGATGTTTGAGTATGTATCGTGGCAACTCTTACCCGCTCGTCTTCTCCTGGATGAAACTCGATTACTCTGCCTAGGGCCCATTGATTGGGCGGAGCACGAGCACAGCGGCCTCGAATTTAACACCGCTTCAACTTGTTTGAGAATCGTGTAAAATTCTTCAAAAGTAAGCTTCGTCTCACCGATGATCCGCTTGAGATGATGTTTCATGCTCTTGATACCTGCCTCCCATATACCTCCGAAATTCGGAGCTCCAGGTGGAATAAAATGTCACGTGACGCCGCGCCAGGCTTCTATCCTTGCTGCCTCATACACATGCTGTCGATAACTCGCGTACTCGTCCTTGAGAATTTTGTTCGCACCTAGGAATGTAGTGGCGTTATCGCTGTAGATATCAGACGAGTACCCTCGCTGAGCAAAGAACCTTCGTAGTGGTGCCAGAAATGCATCGGTGAGGTGAGGTGAACTCGAGGTGAACGGCTCGTGTGCTGAAGCATACAAAAAGTGCGACGTATCCCTTAGATGCATGGTGTCCTCGACCCTTTGCCGTGCGTGTCCAGCAAAGACTACAAGACTGGAAACTCCTCTTATTTCGTGAGAGAGCTCAAAAAAATGTCCGTCCGCGTGTTCACATACAGTGTATGTGAATTTTATGGTGAAATTGCCGACTTGTTACAAGCTAAAACAGGCTATCACAAAGCATGATATCTGAAAAGGTAAACCGTTTTGCTTTGTTACCACACCGCCACAAAATGATGGGGTGAGTTAGGTGCAGGGATACCAATGACACAGCTTTATTACTAATTATTTTTTTGGTTTTTAAGTAAACATTAATAGAAAAACTATTTTCCATTTATAAGTTCTAGAGGTTTTGACGATTTCTAAGCTGTTTGGAAATATTAAAAAGTAATGTAAACTTATTTATTTTTGTAATTTTCATTTCTCTTTTATTTAAATTAAAATGTGTTAACACAAATAAATTTACATTTCATTTATTTAAATTAAAATTAATTAAACATAAACAAATTCTCAATTCATGCATTTAAAATTAAATTCGTTTAAATTAAAGACCAAAAGAACTAAAGTCACAATTCAGTAAATATTAAACTAAATCAAAGATCAATATTCAACAAAACATGTTGAATACGTTGGCATCTCTTTCGGCTAAAAATACGCGTGGTAGGTTAAAAACAGCTGACTAAATTTGTGAAATTAGTAATTTTTATGAATTTTTCGTTTTACTTGCAAAATATTCAATATTGTGCAACTATAAGACTTAAAAAGGTTTCATGTACATTTCTAGAAGCGTGCGTTGCTTTTCAAACTGGCTCCTTGGTCTTTTTTACGTATTTGAGAAATCATATTTCTGGCTTATTGCTGTGAAGAAGAACAAGAGTGGCATTCCTCTCTCAAAATATTTTGTAAACAAATTCCCGGACTGTCAAAATTTGTTCCCGAACTGTCAAAATTACATGCGTTTTGTTTTTGTAATCTACGACACCCAAGCCTGATTTCACCAACACATTCAAAGCGAAAAAAGAGTTTCCAGTTTTGTAGTCTTTGGTGTCCAGTAAGGGGCTCCATAATCCAAGCCACAGTGGGCAAAAGCGCTGGTCGCAGTAACACGGTGAGTTGGTAAATTTCCCATGATTTGCTTTGAACTGCTGCATCTTTGGCGATAACAAATGACACGTCGATTAATGAATTTTCGCACGGTCGACCGCCCATCAATCAACCAGTAGCGTCTACGAATAAAATTAAGCGTTGCTTGTACGCCTCCATGTAGAGTACATTCGTGGGCTTGAGCAATTAACAAACTGCATAACGGGTTGTCCTTTGGTAAGATTATAGGAATAAGCTCAGCAAGTGGCAAAGACGCATTTAATTTGATGACAATGCATACCTGATTTCAGATTGAATATTTTTTCACTAAAACGCAACTCTGTTTTCTGGTGTCCCCAGAAATTTCGTGGGACATTTATTTCCCCAGGGGACACGTTCACTTGCATACAATCCATAGTTCATCTTGCCGTTTGGCTGTGAAAACAAAAACAAATGGTGTCCCCAGGGGACACGTGCCCCACGTGTAAACACGGCATGAGAGATTACGATTAATTACTTTCTACAGAAAACTAACATTTTTACAGTTTTGCCGAACGATGTTCGTAGTGTAATATCCGACCAAGCAAACTTGTGTATATGTATAGGCTTAAGAAGTACATGCTTTATCACTCCTTCAGTATACATACATTTGGTCGTCTTTAACAGAAAATTTAAAGGAACCAATGCAGAATACCTGCGTAGCTCCGATTTTTTTTAGCGTTATTTGGGGCCGATATAACTGCAAGTAGCCATGTTTTTTCGGGGGCAGGTTATGCATCTTGGAGTTATGACCGTTTGAAGGTAAAAAAAGTGGTACTAATAACAGTCACATCTGTGCTAGCTAGGTACTGTTTGAAAGGTATTCTGAATAGCTTTAATTTATGTAATACTTTTTTGTTCATAGCATGGTAATTTCACCTTGAAACAACAATTTTTTTTCTAGGAAACGCACACATCAAGGTATAAAACATGACATTTATGGAAAGTTTGTTTTAGCTTTAAGATGGTGACGTAGCTAGGACTCATGCAGCCCGGAGAGGTTAATCAACTTGCCGCCTCAAAAATTCCTAGAATTCAATAAGTCAAAATAAAAAATTTTCTTAAAGATACCTGATTTCCAAAAATGCGGTCACCTACCTTAGATACGCCACTGATAATATCTAATACTATTGGATCTAATACTTACTAATACGAGCGCGGCAGGCAATATTTTAATTGAAATTTTGAAAATATAACATAAAAGTTAAGCTAAAGTAATGTAATGCAATAGTCAAGGCAATCGGCAATTCCGCCGGAATTTTTTATCAGTCGCAAAGTTTTGTTGTATCTAGATCCTCCAGTAGGATACAAGAACAAACTTAAATGCCGTGGATCCTTCCTCGAGAAGGATCACTGACAGTGAGGATGGGGGATTTTCGTCGTTGATCCTTCGACGCGAAGCCACGGGCAAGGATCTGCCGACTTTGTGGTCTTACCGTTGGGATCCGGCAACCTGCCGTAGTAGGTCCCCTCGCCTAGTTACCACGGGCACCAAGGTGCCGCCTTTGTGGTCCTTTAACCTGTCGGGCAATACTGCCGAATTTAGACAGGTGCTGAAAAATAAAGACTTGGATTATGGTTCTTACTTTTATTTATTTCCAGTTAATATCCAGGGACACTCGATGTACTATTATGACTGCGATTTGGCTTGCTATATTACTTCCACTCTTTTGCTTTCTTGTGTAACTACTACTCCTAGTTAATATCTGATTTCAACTCACTTCTTACAATTCAAAAGATGGGTTTATATCTCTTCTGAAATTCGTTGTTGGCCAGAATCATTTCCGCATCGTTTTGCACTTATCTCAAGCATTATTTTTGACACTCATTGCGAATTTTGGAATGCGATCAAGTTCGCGCGCTGTTCCACTTATTGGAATGCGATCAAGTTCAGCTTTTATCAGCTTATTTATGGGTTTATATCTCTTCTGAGATTCGTTGTTGGCCAGAATCATTTCCGCATCGTTTTGCACTTATCTCAAGCATTATTTTTGACACTCATTGCGAATTTTGGAATGCGATCAAGTTCGCGCGCTGTTCCACTTATTGGAATGCGATCAAGTTCAGCTTTTATCTGGGCCACAGTGGTGTGTGATTCACTTGTACTTTCCAGCTCACAATTAAAGTGCAGCCTAGAAGTATGTGTTACCACATGTTACACATTGTTAACTACTGGGCCGAAAGGTATGTGGTGATAACAACGTTAAGCGTTGTTATTACCAGAGCAATGATTCTGACCTACAACATCCCTCCACCCTCGGGGAAGAAAAATTTAGTATCGTAAAACGATATTAAATTTTTCTTGTATATTTATGTTTTTTTTTGAATTGGCCGACGATGTGGCCAAGAGGGTCATAAGGAACGAGGCTGTAAAAATCCCAGAGTGCTCTTCTGTTGGGACTGTGGTCGGCGTAACATCAAGACAATCGAATGCTGCAGACAGAAACCTATGGGAAACGCCGAGGGCGCCCGTCACAATTGAGGGCAGACGGGACCACGCCCACTCAAGCCCCCTCAATAAATACACTCCGCTTTGATAAAACACGAATTATCGCCAAGGTGAATATCGAAGGTACAGGAGGCATCGAAGCAACAATTGATACCGGAGCAACTCGTAGTTTCTTGAGCACCTCATTGGCTGATCGGCTGAGAACCCCTGAGAACACACGCCGAATCTGCACGACGGTACAAATGGCTGATAATACACGAAGGGAAATTAAGGAATCATTGCTTACAACGGTCAAACTAGGAGACCGTACTTGCCGGATTGATTTGCTAATCCTTCCCGAAGTTAACGAGGACTTACTACTCGGTATGGACTTTCTCTTTGCTGCTGGCGCATCTTTCAGCTGTGAAGGACAAACGATCATACTTCAAGAAGACGAGGTCAAGCTAAACTCTATGGGTTCGTTATCATGTACAACCACTGGAAAGGAACCGACGGTAAGCGACCAGAACATCGAACTCTTTATAAAAGAAGAATTGCGGAAATTCGAAGGTTTGTCGGGCACCTCCAACATAACAAAGCACAAAATCGTAATGATGGACGATCGGCCCATTAAACAACGGTACTTCCCAAGAAACCCTGCTATGCAGGAAATAATTAATAAAGAGATCGACGAATTACTTTAATTATTAAACCTGGCGATTGGAGACTCTGCGTCGATTACGGGCAACTAAATGCCAAATCAATTCCAGATGCATACCCTTTACCACGCATCCAGTATATATTGGATAGATTACGAGATGCAAGGTTCATCAGCAGCCTAGATTTGAAAAACGGGTATTGGCAAATTCCCTTAGAGGACGGAAGTAAACAGTACACGGCGTTCACTGCCCCAGGGCGTGGGTTGTTCCAGTGGAAAGTTATGCCCTTTGGCCTCCATTCTGCCCCCGCAACCTTTCAGCGTGCATTAGACCAGGTGATTGGCCCAGACTTAGAGCCATTCGCGTTTGCCTATCTTGATGACATCATTGTCACGGGAGCGTCCAAGGAAGAACACCTACGTAACCTATCCGAAGTTTTCCATCGACTTCGAAGAGCCAACTTAAAACTCAACCCGAAGAAATGTAAATTTTTTAGGAAGGAGACAAAGTATTTGGGTCATGTCATTAGTGAAGCTGGCATACACACAGACCCAGACAAAATCGCTGCCATAAAATCGTTAAAACCACCAGCGAATCTACGTGATCTACGCCGTTATCTGGGAATCGCTTCCTGGTACCGACGCTTCGTACCAGAATTTTCCTCTATTGTACACCCACTAATAAGCTTACTGAAAAAGGGTAAGCATTGGAAATGGACTCCCGAACAGCAGCAAGCCTTCGACCATCTCAAGAACAAACTCACTCAAGCACCAGTTCTTGCTTGCCCCGATTTCACACAAAAATTTGTATTGCAGACGGATGCTAGTGACTATGGTTTAGGTGCAGTTTTAACACAGCAGATTAGCGGTGCAGAAAAAGTTATTGCATATGCTAGTCGTCACCTTAACCAGGCAGAGAAGAACTATTCTCCTACAGAAAAGGAATGCCTAGCAATCATCTGGGGTATTCGGAAAATGCGACCCTACTTAGAAGGCTATCATTTCACAGTCATCACAGATCATCTGGCCCTTAAGTGGCTCAACTCCATTCAGAGCCCTTCCGGACGGATTGCCAGATGGGCACTCGAGCTCCAGCAACACAAATTTGATATACAGTACCGCCGGGGTAAACTAAATGTCGTAGCGGATGCTCTCTCTCGACAACCACAGGAGAACCTATTCAAAGCCTCAGTGCAAACCGCAGCAGATACGTGCCCCTGGTGGCAAAAGAAAAAAGCCGAAATAATAGAAAACCCGACAAAAACCCGACAAAATTCCCAGACTTCGTCGAAGAAGAAGGTCAGCTCTACTGACACATTCCATCACAGGTGGACGACGAAGATTGTACGCCATGGAAGCTTTGCGTACCATCATTTCTGCGAAATAGAGTTCTCAATGAGTGCCATGACAACCCGACAGCAGGTCACCTTGGAATACGGAAAACCATCGCCAGAATCACAGGCAAGTACTATTGGCCAGGAATGCTACGAGACGCAAGAAAATATGTGCAATGTTGTGAGTCATGTCAACAATTTAAAACCAGCCAACAAGCACCGGCAGGAAAAATATTGTCAAAAATCGCTGACGAGCCATGGTCCATTATCAGTGCAGACTTCGTAGGGCCAATTCCGCGATCCAAGCAGGGAAATACGATGATCTTAGTTTTCTTAGATAAATTTTCAAAGTGGGTAGAAGCCATTCCCCTCCGGGCAGCAACAAGTGAAAAGCTACTTCAGGGCTTCCGTGAACGCATTCTAGCTCGCTTCGGTACTCCCAAAATAGTGATCACCGACAATGGCTCCCAGTTTACTAGCAAGAAATTCAAAAATTTCCTGCAAGAAATCGGCGCGAAACAACAGTTTACGGCTCCATATAGTCCGCAGGGTAATCCCACGGAAAGAGCAAACCGCACATTGAAGACAATGATCGCACAATTTGCAGGAGAAAACCAGAAAGATTGGGATAAACTACTGCCCGAATTAACATTAGCCATGAACTCCGCCACATCCGACGTTACAGGATACAGTCCCGCCTACCTCACACAAGGAAGAGAATTACGACTACCGAACACCTTGTACGACGAGCAGACCTTTGGAACAGGCCAGAAAACTCAAACCCCCAACGATCGCGAAAAACGATTAAAAGAAATCTTCGAGATAGTACGTAGGAAACTGGAGAGAGCCGCGCAGGACCAGTCCCGCTACTATAACCTACGCCATCGCCGATGGACCCCGGAAATTGGTCAAATGGTTTATGTGAAGCAACACCACTTGTCCAAGGCCGTTGACAATTTTGCCGCTAAGCTGGCTCCCAAATATGATGGACCATATAGGATTAATTCATTTAAATCACCAGTCATAGTGTTGCTACAGAAGGAAGGAGAAACGCGGACTCGCACTGCTCATATCAACGAAATCAAGCCTGCACATTCAGAAAAAGACGAGATCAGTCTCACACGCACCGTCGAGCAAGGAACATCTCAAAAATTTTGTTCAAGCAAATTTTATAAAAAGTCAGTTCGTAGAAAAAAAGATAAGCTCAAATTAGTCAGCATGGAGACCAACACACCAAAGTCAACGGAGGACCAAGAAGGTAGCCCGGCAGCCAAAATTCGTAGAATCCAAATGATGATTCAGGAAGTTTCTCTGGAAACACAACAACACGGAGTCATGAACGACGAAATAAGGGGTGAGTGTACAAACATAATCATGCTCAGTGACGACGATGAAGATGTGATCAGCACCCCACTCGTGGTTTATCCGCCGGACAGAGGTGGCGTCGCCATTTATGCGGAAGACTACGCACGCTTCGCCATCGGACGATGGTTCAACGACAAACTGGTAGACTTCTTTTTGTCCTGGCTAATACGACAAGAGACGGAGGAGGTCCAGGGCCACACGCACATATTCAGCGCCCAGTTCTATTCGCAGCTGTCCAGACAAGGATCAAATCTGGCATTGGAAGACCATCGCGATCGGATACTACGTTGGACCAGAAACGTCAATATGTTAGCCAAAACATACATATTCGTCCCTATCGTCGACAATCAGCACTGGTTCCTAGCCGTAGTCCGCCGAAAACATGATGATCAGTCAACCATTGCTGGAGAGATTTTGCTATTTGATTCCCTAACGGATAAAACCAAAGCAATAGTAGGGTCCGTCTTGAGACAATACCTCCAAATCGTAGCCCACAATACGTATCCAGTGTCTGACGTAAAATGCGACGAATCCACAATGCCGCTTCTGTTGGTCAAAGTACCGCAGCAGGATAACTTCGATGACTGTGGAGCTTTCTTGTTGCAGTTTGCTGACAAATTCCTACGCGAGCCACAACGAGATTATCGAGTCGACCTACGAGAATGGTTCAAACCTTCGGAGGCAAAGGGAAAGCGAGTGATGGTAGCAGAGCTAATTCGACGCATGGTCGGTGTTGAGAAGGAACACACATTGCCCACACTTCACCCCCCTACATTAGAAAGAAACCATACCACTTTCAACCATACCTCTTTTATTCGTGCCGTTCCCGAACAACCAAATAATCAGCCCCAGAACACCGATCCACGTAGTTTCGAGACACCCACGACCTATCATGAGTACAGCGATGACGACAATCTTTGGAACCATGCATCATCCAGTCCAGCAGTACCACATGCCATCAATAACATAATCGAGGAGATTATATGTTCTCGGCAGTTCCACGATGATGTCTTAATGCCTTCCAGCTTGGCATGCTTTAACGACGAGACTGATGAACAATGTTGGCCACAACTTTCACCACCTACTTGCGACGTCCAAGATAAAGAACAACCCAACATTGCAGTGGTGAATAAACTAACTGAAGATTTTCCGTTACTACCAACAAGCAGCCTGGATACCGTTGTTGACCGGTACCATAATCCACATACAGAAGTACCAGAGGCCAAAAGCAAACTGGTTCCACCAGAGTTCTGGCCCAATGAATTAAAAGCCGAAATAGACCGACGACTCCAAGATCGCAGATGTGGTGCCCGAATGCGGTTCTGCCAGGTAATCCAAGGGCTCAGGTGGAGAATCGATGTCAACAAATGCGGAAAGGTATTTGTTTCTCATCGCCCCGGGAAGTAAGAGGGGAATGTGAGGATCAAATTTGATCATCAAATTAGACCTACATATTTTTATTATTACTTGTATACAAACCTATATATATTTATACTACTTTATAAATTCATATACATTCACTACATTTTTCTTACTACTTATTTACTACTTTATTATTGTTAGGTTTAAGTTATAAATACAACTTTGTAATTCATATTATTACTACTTTCTTATATACTTATATACATATTTACTACTTTTTTATATACTTATATACATATTTACTACTTTTTTATAGACTTACATATATACATATTTACTACTTTATTATTGTTAATGATTAGTTATGATTGCAACTTTGAATTTCTCTATCATATTAATTAAATACATACATACATGAACACTTATGATATGTAAAGTTAAACATAAGAATTTTATCAGTGTAAGGGTATTATTTGATCACAGCAAGAGCGAGAGAGCGTAGAATAATCTAGAAAGATTTACAAACATATCGCACTGGAAAGCTACTCTCATAGCTAGTAATATGAGAGTGAGTGAGATGACTATAGTTCACACGTAGACTCATGAACTGGAACACGAGAACTTCCAGTCACTCCAATGCCTATAAAAGAGCAGTCGTATACGATCGGAGAGGTAGTTAGTCAGTCAGTCGCCATTGAACGTGTAAGTGCACAGTAGCCGAAGATAAGCAGCGCTAGCAATTTCCTTGTGTTTGGTAAGTGATCAACTTATAGCTTCGTTTGCTCTTTCAACATCAGTTTACCCACCGATGATAAGGTTTAACTTTCTCGGTGGTGAACGTTTCTCTTAGGGGCCGCTTGTACAACATCTGTTTAACACCCACCGATGATAAGGTTTAACTTTCTCGGTGGTGAACGCTTCTCTTAGGTGCCGCTTGTACAACATCAGTTCAGCACCCACCGATGATAAAGTTTAACTTTCTCGGTGGTGAACGTTTCTCTTAGGGGCCGCTTGTACAACATCAGTTCAGCACCCACCGATGAGTCCAGATCTCATCGTTTATTTGTTCAATTTGTTCCCATGCTTGATTGATAGTTTTTATTTTGATGTCGTAGTATAGCTGTGGCTGAGGCTGCCTGTTGCTATTTACGTTTGACAGCAATCGTTCTAGGGCATCGCTTCTTGCGACAAGCTTTCGTACCAAACCACTATGATTTTTGATGCCTGTTTCTGAACCCTTTGACTGACTGGCGACATCTTGTAATTGGTCCTTTGTTGGCGGTACCTTTTTCCTTTCTTCTTCGAAGATTTGGATGTACGTTGCGGTTAACTGCTTCATTTGCTCGAAGAAGTCCGATGTGAAATAGGCATCCTCCTGATCCAAATCTTCGTCCTCTCGAATTATCTTCTCTCGTCACGAAACCGTCCCAGATATCCCTCAGACACTGCAGACGATCGGTGAAATATTTCTCATTTTGCTTGCGTGCAGCCGAATCCTTTCTGTAGTTTCGTATGATAGTCTGGATTTGATTTCCAGCCTCTTGTTGTTCCTTTATCAATTCAGTAAACCCTTCCATGTCGGGGTTATCCTTGTAGACTCTTCTGGTAGACTATGTGCTGACTGATGTGTGTCGTTTATGTGATCCTTTAAAGGATCACGTCGGGGTCACCAATTGTTTTGTTGTTTATTAGGTAATTGAATTTAGAAATTTAACCAATTCCAATACCTTTTATTATTTTATGAGTGCAATTCGGAACTTGAACCGAATCCACACCTTTATTCTTTAAGTGATAGTAATTATGTTAAAAAAAATGATTAACACTCTCTGATTCTGAGTTTAGTACTAACTATTTCTTTATTGCATCGATTTAATTTATACATAAAAACACTTAAGCTAAGCATAAATAACAATATGAAAAATAAAATAAAATAAGAAATATTGACACGCAAATATTGTGCAACAATTTAAGAAAGCCAAATAATTAAAATCGCTACATTAATGCTCGTCAGCAAATTCATAAGGTAAATTAATTGTTTTTAAATTCGGTCAGCGACCGCCAGCGTAATATGAGTGCAGTCAACGACACATGCTCGCAGTCGATGACCCAGTTCAAGGTAGAAAAAATGCTTCCGTTAGCATAGCGAATCGCGACAATAATATTTAATTTTTCTTTTACTTAAATTAAAATGAGTTAACACAAATAAACTTAACATTTAACAAATAAATTCACAATTGATGCATTTAAATTAAAATTCATTTAAATTAAAGACCAAAAGAACTAAAATCACAATTAAGTAACTATTTGATCATCTAACTAAGTCACAGATTAATATTCAACAAGCATGTTGAATACGTTTGGCATCTCTTTCGGATAAAAATATGTCTCGTATGCTGAAAACAGCTGATTATATTTGTGAATCGAGCAATTTTTGTGAAAGTTAACTTCGTTTTAAACTGGATAACTGAATTTGAATATATTTATTATTTAATTTAATATTTGATTTGATTTAATATTTATTTAATATTTGAATACAAATAGAATTTGAATATGATCTAATATGCACGAATCATATTGTTGTTGTTGTTGACATTTTATTTCATTTAAACCTACAGTGCCTAAAAGCGAATTAATATAGCCGCTAACTGTAGGAAAATGGTTGGGACGGTTATAGCCAAAATCTATATATATAAAAATGAAATGGCCATGTATGTCCGTCCCGCCATAACTTGAGAACGGCTGGACCGATTTGACTGATTGTTATTTTGATGTGTTCGTAATTGTCAGGACAATGTTTGTATGAAAGAACATTTTGGGAAACTCGATCGGAAAAGTCGAAAATTTGTATTTTTAATTTGTATGAAACTAATACTTCAGTAAAAAAATATTAGAAAAACAGTTTACATGAGTTGTTTGCATTCACATCAAAGTTTAGAAAAAGAAAAATGAAAATGAAAAAAATATATGAGACTAAACAATGAAAATAAAATATGACAATTTTTGATATGATATACAATAATGATAATAATCTATCTTTCTTGCATATATATTAGTATATTGAAAAAAGTTGATAATAATTTATTATCAGTGATCAATGCGTGATAATTTTGTGTTTTTGTTTACTGTGGTCATATAAGTTCGTGATAATTTAATATTTTGCTTTTTGGTTTGCTGTTTGCGCTTTAAAATGCCACCAGTTACACGCTCGACATACGCGTAACTCAGCTCGAACGAGTAACCATCGTGTGAATGAGAAAGATGAAGAGCGCAGACACCGTTGTGGAAGGAAATCGTGTAAGAATTTCGCAAGGGCGATAGATTATGGCTCCGGAACAACGTATTCAATCAAGTTCGACTCGATCAGTACAAGCTAACGCTCGAAATAATTTTGAACGTCGACAAAAAAGACGGCCAGCCGACACAATCATTAACGAACGTTTGGCGTTCAGGTACGATCCAACAGTCGATTACGCAGCGGATATGGCCAACTTCGGCACAATGTCAATACCTGTTTGTCAATATTGCAATGCTTTGAGATTCCGACAGGAACCACCAGGAATATGTTGTGCGATCGGAAACGTAAAATTGACACCGCCACCAAAGCCATTGGCATCATTGCTTTCTAGCGAAGATACTCGATCGAAGCATTCCTTGGACAACATACAAAAATATAACAGTTTCTTCCAAATGACTTCATTTGGGGTGAATATTATCAAAACACGACGATTTAATCCTACGGTTAAAGTAAATTCTTTTTTGAATGCAAATATTACAGATTTACGAAAGAGCTTCAACGAAGGAAAACATTACACAAAGTCAAGAAATTGTGTTTGATTTTACAGATTCAAGGACAAATTCACCATCGCGCAGGAGCATTGTTACCCGCCGTGAATGCTGATCAAAAATTTCTTCAAATTTATTTCCTTGGAATTCTGATGATGAAATTAATCGGCGTTGTGAGTTAAGATGCATTGTATTTAATTTAATAAAGTCATGATCGTATTAAAATTTTTCAATTCAGATAGTATATTTGGGCGAGACGAAGTTCGTCGGGTCAGCTAGTTTTTTATAAAATTTTTGTTAGGAACCGTTACGGCCACAATATTCTACGACGGTACTTGTTATGCCGCTCGTGCTCTTATCGAACGAGGATTCGAAGTATCACGTTACCACCGGACCAGTCCCCCTGCTACAATCGGGTAGCCCCAACATAAGAGTGGCCTTCTTCAATGAAGTCACCATCGAACAACAGTTCGAAAGTTTTTGGGTATTGGAGGAGCTTCCCAAAACTCGTCACATATCCCCCTCCGAAAGGTTTTGTGAAGAGAATTTCTTGAAAACAACTCGCAGAAGCGCTGACGGCCGTTACATCGTTACATTGCCATTCAAGAGCGAAGTCGTCAACGTGACTTGCTGGGATATTCACGGCACATTGCCCTCCAACAATACCTTCGTTCAGAAGCAAGGTTAGTAAAAAATAATGACCTCAAAAGGCAATATGACTAATGATGCATTAAAGTTCTCCCTCCTTAACCATCACCAATACAATATTTACACTTGAGTATCAAAGACATCAGTTTTTATTTCTCAAATAACAAGAACAACAATACAGCAAGAGTCTACTCCAGCAATCTACTCTTGATGGATGATTGAAAAGTGCCAGAACTTTTCACAACACATGAAAAGTGCCAGAATGACACCCTCGGTAGTCCTAGTGTTAAATATATGTATATGTGTGTATTAATGTTAATAAGTTTGGTTTGTTTCGTCCTTCTTCCTCGGCCATAGATGTCGTAAAATGATTAAAACAAACAATAACACAGGTATTAGCATATCTGTGCTAATATTGTATATACAAGTATCAAAATGGACAATTAATTAGGTACGGTACCCAATTAATATAAATACACATAATTTATGGAAAAGTCCACGAAAATGGAAATACACACTAAAAATGGCCCATCGCCGAAACCAGTTTGTCTATAAACCATATTTGGCTACTCACATTGCTACGGACCTTGCAGTCCGCCTCAACATTCTAAACAATATCATTATTATTCGTATTATTATATTTTAAGTATTAAGAAAAATGGAGAATTATTTTTAGTTTGTGTAAGTAATTAGTATTAAGAAATAAATATTATTATTATGTATTAGTATTAAGAAAAATGGAGAAGCACTTTTACTTTTGTTTAACTATTATTAAGAATAAAATAAATGAAGTAATATTATCTAAGTTTTGGTTACATATAGGATAACACCCTGTACTAGTATTAAAATTTCAAGAACAACTGTAAATATATGTATAAATAATAAATACAAATATGTACAATACAATATATATATATATATATCATAACCTAACTGTAAAATAACCGAAAATGTACGGCTTGGTAACTCTGTTGCAACCACGAGGTTCATACACAACCACGGCTCGAGCCGTGTCACAACCGAAGTTCAAAATGAGAAAGAAGGATGAAGAAGACAAACTGCTATAAAAGCAGGTACACAAATCAAGACCAGTGAGTCTTTGGCAAGCGCTTCATCGAGTCACAAGTCAGCTACGATAAGCAGCAGCAGATATCTCGGTAAGTTGGAAATCAGTAGCTTCCTATCCTACTCGCTCTCTTTCTAGCTTTGCTAAAATTACAGAGAAGTGCTGTCGGTGTGCGGAATGTATCATTCCCATCACCATCATCACTTTAAGTAATTGAACAGCGATTGTTGTTGGAGTATTTGGAGTGTATCACTCCTGCCAACCACACCGCTGGTAGCCAGGGAGACAAATCCTTCCCGTTTATCCCTCCCTATCTGCTGGAATTACAGAGAAGTGCTGTCGGTGTGCGGAATGTATCACTCCTATCACCATCATCACTTTGAGTAATTTAACAGCGATTGTTGTTGGAGTATTTGGAGTGTATCACTCCTGCCAACCACACCGCTGGCAGCCCAAAGAGTAACGGATCCTTCCCGCGTCCAACTCCTGTACTTTCGCTACGAGTCCAACGCTTACAACAAGGTTCGAACAACAGCGGCAACAGGTTCGACAGCACAAGGTTCGAATAGCAGTATCCCGTTCGACAGCAACAAGGTTCGAACAACAGCGGCAACAGGTTCGACAGCACGAGGTTCGAATAGCAGTAGCCCGTTCGACAGCAACAAGGTTCGAACAACAGCGGCAACAGGTTCGACAGCACGAGGTTCGAATAGCAGTAGCCCGTTCGACAGCAACAAGGTTCGAACAACAGCGGCAACAGGTTCAACAGCACAAGGTTCGAATAGCAGTAGCCCGTTCGACAGTAACAAGTTCGAACAACTCACGACCAGCCAAGCGAAACAGAGCGGCCAGTACGCCATATTAGAATTAGGAATTAGTATATACGTATACATAAGGAAAAAAATCGAAGAAATTGAATAAATCATTTATTGTTCCACAAACAAATAAACTTTCTGTGAACTGAATTCTGGTTACTCGCTGAGTTATACCCTGGCCAGAGAAGCAACGTTACAACATAAAGGTTGTAACGAAGTTATTTTGTTCTACAGATTTATACTAGGGTTAGCTTGCCGGCTAGTTCACGGTTCGCCACAGAATTTTATAGATTCTGGGATTTTCTAACAATACAACTTTATTTCTTAAATTCAAATGCGTTACACTTATTATTTTTAATAATAAGTTTCCAAATATCTCTTGGAAACCTCTACATCCGGTTGAAAAACGTCCGGGAACGCGCTATGCTGTTGCCTTGGTGAGTGAGTTCGTGTGGTCGTCTGTATGAGTCCTCGTGTATTCGCTGTCGTCCTGTCAAGCTATATCTCGTATATATATTGTTTACGCCAAACACACCGCTCGTCAGGCTGCCTCTCCTGATCTGCCGAAGCCGTGCTCTCTCACGGCCAGACTTCGGCCACTCAGGAGAGGCAAGCTAAAAGCATGACTGCGAGCTCCTTGGCTCCAGCCTTGGCGATCGGATATGTTCGTCTTCACTTGGCTGCCATCAGTGAACCGCGACACAGCAAACGAAGCGAATTCTAACATTAAATTCACATGTACTTGCATACAATCACAAAATCACATTTAACATTTCAAATCGCAAACTTTCTAAAAACACGCACAAACATTACAATAAATTTACGGAGAAACCTGCAACTGCCGTCTTACAACTAAACATATATGGTCGAGGGGCCGTGGATAACTACGCTCCGACTACTATACCTGACACCCGGGGATAACCACCCAATTTCAGTATAGTCGATGATACATATATATATTACACTTGGGCGGCGCACAGTGGACTATCGCTTCGGAACCGCGGCCAAAAGTCCAAAAAGTCGCTCCGAGTTTTTTGGAAAATTTGATATGCAATTTTGTTTATAATAGTTCAATACCTAATGAGCCAAAATATCTCGGTCGGAAACCTTCGTGAATACTTTTGGTGGGCGATCAAATATGAACCTTTTTTCCATTCTGTAAAAGGTATTATTTCAGTTTTTTGCCAAAATTCAAATGACTATATCTCAAAAAGTAGTCAACATAACTCAATGAATTAAGTAGTTTCTGAAAGGTCATTTAATTATCTATAGGAAAAATATAACAACAACTTTGTGCCTTGAATCTAAGTATTTTTCGGTAATTTTTGAAAAAAACGTTATTTTTTATATATATTTTAACTTTGGGAGATTATAAGTCTCAGCGCTTATAAATGCTTATCCTAGAGTTTATTGTTCTTAAAACTATGAAGTGTTATAAACAAATGCGCCAAACATACATAAACCGCCCGGACCCGCCGGAACCGTTTTTTTTCGTTTGAAAATTTTACCTACCTGTTTTGTGTATATTCCTGAGTACCTGTGATTTTAGGAAGGGGTGTATTTTCGTACCTGTTTGATCGATTTTTTCGCGGAATAGGGTTTCTTTCCTTATCCTAATTATTTAATTTTATTATAGTAAAGTTTCTATACCCCTCACACGAAGTGATGAGGATATATTCAATTCGTTCTTCCGTTTGTAACGCATTAAAGGAGGCGTGACAGGTATAGGAGAACGAATAGAGTTATCTTCATCAAACTTGGCAAAAATAATGTCTATCATTAGAAACTCATTGGTATTGAAAATGGCCAAATCGGACCATTACCACGCCTACTTTTGATAGTGAATATAAATTCATCCATGCTTATAGATAAATTTCTCACATTGTAGAACGAATTTGCGGTTGAAATTTTGTCCAGAAGTTCACTGTCTCTGACCAAAACAGACTACCACAAAAGGGCGTGGTTCACCCCCTAATTAAATAAAACTCGATTACAGGAGAACGAATAGAAATATTTTCAACAAATTGGCGAACGAATATTCTCTGTCATCACACGCTATTTAAGATTGAAAAGGAAAAAAATTAGACCATTGCAACGCCCAATTTTTAATTAAACGTGTGTCGTGTTTATGAATTTCGGCCAGGCCGAAGTTATCACTTTTTTGGTTTATTATTTACCTATTAAATAAATCATCACTTCAAGGAATTCATCATTCAAGTATGAGGACGAATAAAATTCCGGTAGCCTTAATTCTCATCGACTCAAAGTTCTATAAAAGGTATGTTTTCTGTCTGCATGAATCATTGTTGAAAACAATTCCTGATAGAGACGTCATAAGCAAAAAAAAATATGAACATGATATCTGTTATACTCTTTTCTTGCTGATCTCCACTTGACAGTTGTATCCATGGAGAACTATGTCACCGATATTTCATAAGGTTTTAATGCATGGGGAGGACATAATTAACCATCAAATATTACCCATTGGAGATTTATCAGAAGAAGCACAAGAAAAACGAAACAAAGACTATAGATACTATAGAGAGCACAACACACGAAAGTGTTCACGTCAGGGTACCAATGAGGTTTTATTTAGAATGCTCTTCATTTCTTCTGATCCTTACATTTCGTCTTTGAGAAAAAAGTTTATTAAGACAACAATACCTCTAGATAGAGAAGCTGGAGAACTTTTAATGAAACCTACAGACGAATATTTTTTTGAAAATAAATAAGTATGTGTTATTGTAAATTGTATTTGTGTTTTAGAGTATTTAATAATTTATGTAAAAATGTTCCTATATTAAAATTTTTTAAATAAATAAATGATCATAAAAATGAAAAAATACCTGTTCTTATTTTAGCAATGTTTACATGCGACTATGTTTCTTTTTCATACTAAAGGCACACAATTTTAAGTATTGTGACATTTTTTTTGTCGAAATTGAGTATCCCAAACATTTAAATTGTTATACTGAAACAATTAGCTTTTAATATTGCATGAATAATACTTAATAATAAAAAAAAACAAATAAGATAAAAAGGTTATTTTTTTGACGCGACTTTGATTGAACGCGACTGACGTGTCGAAATTGTTTAAAAATATAAAAAAAATATCTAGATATTTCGTACTTAGATTAGCGTAAAGATACATGTTTATTCTTTCATTTGCAAAAAACCGCATTCAAATACCTTAATCTGATCAAAAGTTACAGAATTTTGACCGCCACTAAGTCGAAAACTGCAATTCTAGTCCACTGTGCGGCGTTAATACGCTTTTCACTGATTTCTCGAAAAAATATTTGTACTCATTAATGTCCAGAGTCAATCGAAGTCTTCTGTTTGCTTTCTTGTTTGCACCGCTGTTGTTACCTGTGATAAAAATGTGGGGCTCGCACGTCTGTTCTGTAGCCTACCACCAAGAAGTCGTGGCTTTGATTCTGCCTCAGCTGCTAACCTACCTTCATTCTCATCGTTCTGTTCCTCGCTTGACATGTTTGCGTATGCGTGAGCATATCTTTGTCGATTGGTAGATACTCATTTGTTATACTCTCGTTTGTTTACTTTAATGTGTTTTATTCTCGTTTCTTTACTTTCATGTGTTTCATTCTCGTGCTTGTTTAATCTCATGTGTTTTACTCTCGTGTTTGTTTACTCTTATGTGTTTTTCAGTCTCTTCAGAGTTCATGTAAATTAAAGGAAATTAAAGTACTATAAATATGCATATTATATTGAAATATGTAGACATTGATACACTATGTATGTATGTATGAACAAATGCACAAATTTTCCACACAATTCCCTCGTTACGAGGTTTGCATTTTCTAGGCTTTCAGTAAAACCGATATTTGGGTAATCGGTATGCTTAAATGTAGAATTTCTATATCTTCTAAATTACAAACCAATTTTTCTTCCGAACAAAGTAAAGAAATGAAATTCTTATTATTTAGAGAACAGAAGCATATGAGGAAAGTATGTTTTGAGGCTAGTAAATATGCAGAAATAACCGATAAAAATAATCCCAGGCGAGTTTTGGTGGTTCTAAATCCTGTAGCAAACAGAAGTAATTCTGAAGTTCATGTAAGTAATATAATATTTTGAATTATAATAATATTGTGATGAATGTTAATAATTAGTGGATTATTTTGTGGACAACTGTGGATTATTTCCATTTTACATATGTAAGAAATTTACAGGTTTTATATTAAAAAATTATTAATATCATATTTCTCGCAACCGCGAAAGTTCTAATTTTTGGTTAAACGCAATTAAAAATAAGTGAGCAAATGAACTCAGAAATGGTAATTTCTAATCTAATTAGTAATCCTAATACACGTTAAAATATATCGAATATAATAATATGTCCAGGGTTCGTGCCAAGTTTTGGTTATGTCTTGGAAATTTTCCTGTCGTTTTAGTAAGTCGTGTTTAAAGTGTGTCACCGCCGTTTTAATCGGTGTAGAAACCAGAATAAGAAGATCACAATAGCCGCATTCAGCGGTTGAGCGCTCAATTGTTTTGATATCACTGAACGTACCCTATTGTTTACATATTCACGGAGCGGTCGCCATTTTTTGTAGCGAAAAGTTTTTACGCTACTTTTACGCTACATTTGCCAGAGGTGCATTACTAACAAGCAAGCAAAAAAAACAAATAACTTCGCTTTTTACAGAGCAAACGTCAAAGTGTTTTTAAAGAATTGGCTTAATAAATCAACGCATTATTAAGTGAAATAAAATTAATTTGAAAGTTATTGAACTCAGAATGACTCAACAAAGGAATTATAATTATAAAAATATAGAATATGTAGTTTGGGATACGATTGAAGTTTTAGGTTTGGGAATTTTCTTTTTGTGGGATACTTGAAATTCGTGTGCAAAAATCAAACATGGCAACTTTTTTCTCGTCTTGTTTACTATTTTTATCTTTCCGCTCAATGATCAGGTAGCATATCATTGATGAACACATAGCGATCACTGATCAGGTAGCGCTCAAGGAGCGCTCACCCGCTGAATGCGGCTAATGTCACCATCGGTTTGAACCCATGAGATTAAATCGTTGTTGGGAAATAGAATGATTAGGGTATCAGCACCGGTTCAAGGCCACGATGTGAAGAGATAATAGAGAGACGAAAAGAATTAGGAGAAAGAAGAATTAGGAGAAAGAAGAATTAGGAAACGATTCTGTCCGTGCCTTGTCTTCCGTCGATGGCACTTACCCTTTTCAGGCTTGTTCCCCATTTAGAGGAATATAATTTGTTATACAACATTATTTAAAAATTTCTGTATTTCATACTCCTCAATTTAAATACCCTACACAGAAGTGATAAGGTATATTCACTTTGTGCTTCTGTTTAAAGGAACGCATTAAAGAAAGCGTGACAGATATATAGAAGTACATATATTTATATATTCGGCTAGGCCGAATTTAACCCTCTTTCTGGTTTATATTTCAACGGTGGCTGTGATGGTTTACTGTTGACTGACCTGATTACTATCAATTATAATTTTATTTTGAAGCATTGGCTGCGGTGTGTTCTTAGTGACAAATCAAGTTACTCTTCAATTCACTGACTTGCTACTTCCTTTTATATTGTAAGTAAGAGTGCTATATTCGACCCAGCCGAATCCTAGATACCCTACACCTAAAAGTTTTGAAAAAATTTAATTGAACGAAATAGTTTTATTTATTCAAATAACTTATTTAGATTTTCCATTGTAGAACAATAACATTATAGAGTCAAATGCAAACTGAAACTAGAAGAAATATTAACGGATAATGCCACTCTATAGCTACGAATGAATCCGGTTGTCATAACTCAAAAACGAACGCTGATATCACATTTCAAATAAAAAATAGGCTTGGTCGTTGACTGATTTTTCAATACCAACCTGTACACCTTAACAAAGAATATAAGGACGAAATAGTTTTATTTATTCAAATAACTTATTTAGATTTTCCATTGTAGAACAATAACATTATAGAGTCAAATGCAAACTGAAACTAGAAGAAATATTAACGGATAATGCCACTCTATAGCTACGAATGAATCCGGTTGTCATAACTCAAAAACGAACGCTGATATCACATTTCTAATAAAAAATAGGCTTGGTCGTTGACTGATTTTTCAATACCAACCTGTACACCTTAACAAAGAATATTTCTGCAAAATTTCATCACGATATCTTCACCGGTTCTCCTGTGATCGTGATTTCAGCAGACAGAAAGACGGACGGACATGGCTAAATCGACCCAGGAGGTCACGCTGATCAAAAATATACATATATGCTTTCCTATACCTATCGCCTCTATTTCTATGCGTTACACGACAAAACACCTTTAATACGAGCATACATATACTCGTGAACGCACTCTGCAGCGTAAACCATCACCATAAGTATGTGTTGATAACAACATTAAGCATTGTTAAACACTGGGCCAAAATTACCAGAGCAATCATTTTAACCTACAACATCCCTCCACCCTTAGGGTAAGAAAATTAAAAATTATTGTCTTGAAGTTATAATAGACTAGTTGACCCGACGAACTTCGTCTCGCCCAAATATAATAATATCTGAATTGAAACATTTTAATACGATCATGACTTTATTAAATTAAGTACAATGCATCTTAACTCACAACGCCGAATTTCATCATCAGAGTTTCCAAGAAAAGAAATTTGTGATCAGCATTCACGGTGGGCAACAATGCTCCTGCATGATGATCAAACACAATTTCTTGAGTTTGTGTGATATTTTCCTTCATTTCTCTCTCTTTCGTAAATCTGTAATATTTGCATTAGAAAAAGAATTTACCATAAAAGTAGGGTTAAAGCCTCGTGGTTTGATAATATTCGCCCCAAATGAAGTCATTTGGAAGAAACTGTTATACTTTTGTATGTTGTCCAAGAAATGCTTCGATCGTGTATCTTCGCCAAAAAGCAATGACGCCAATGGCTCTGGTGGCGGTGTCAATTGTGCTAATTTTACCTTTCCGCTCGCACAATATATTCCTGGTGGTTCTTTTCGGAACTTCAAAGCATTGCAATATTGATAAACAGTGCTCATTGTACCGAAGTTGGCCATATCTGCTGCGTAATCGACTGTTGGATCGTACCTGAACGCCAAATATTCGTTAATGATTGTGTCGGTTGGCCGTCTTTTTTGTCGACGTTCAAAATTATTTCGAGAGTTACCTTTTACTGAGCGAGTCGAACTTGGTTTGAATACGTTGTTCCGGAGTCATAACCGATCGCCCTTGCGAAATTCTTACACGATTTTCTTCCAGAGTGTCTGCGTTCTTCACCTTTCTCATTCACACGATGGTTACTTGTTCGAGCTGAGTTACGCGTATGCCGAACGTCTAATTGGTGGCATTTTAAGTCGCAAACCAAAAAACAAAATATTAAATTATCACGAACTTATATGACCAAAGTAAACAAAAACACAAAATTATCACGCACTGATCACTGATAATAATTATTATCAACTTTTCTCAATATACTATGTATGCAAGAAAGATAGATTACTCTCATTATTGTATATCATATCAAAAATTGTCATTTTTTAATCTCATGTATTTTTTTTATTTTCATTTTTATATTTGTAAACTTTGATGTGTCTGTTATTTTCTAATATTTTTTTACTGAAGTTTTAGTTTCATACAAATTAAAAATACAAATTTTCGACTTTTCCAATCGAGTTTCCCAAAATTTTCTTTCATACAAACCTTGTCCTGTCAATTACGAACACAACAAAATAACAATCAGTAAAATCGGTCCAGCCGTTCTCAAGTGATGGCTGGACATACATAGCCATTTCATTTTTATATATATAGATTTTTGTTATTAGAGTTTTCTGTGGGTGGTCGACACTTTCTGTAATATTACAGTTTTTATTATAGATCAACTTGCACGTCGGCGAAGATATTAGAAGATGTTGTTCGCAGTAGTTTTCAGGCCTTCCTCAATGAGACCTTCTACCACAGTGACCAAAAACATTTTGAAGGGTACCTTTTTGCGGTACACTTCATAATGTATTCTCCAGGCATTCACAGCCGACATCATTATCAAACGATAAAAAACATTCTACCACCATTTATCGGTCTTTCGACCAAAATCATATAACTCAGCCATTCGATCTTGCAGATCTACACCACCCATACTTTTACGACCAAATTTCATTTGGTCTGGACATTGAACTTAAACTTTTTTCTCCCGTTTTTAACTTTTTTGTAAGAAGTTCCATTGTAGGACTATTGCAGTAACTTATCACCAAAACTTCTTTTGTACCCTGCCATTTTAAGCACAAAAGTCCTGATGGATGTGCATTTGAATTTAGCATCTCCACGGTTCGTTAGAGATTTGTCGAAGTTAGGTAAGTTGGCTTTCCTTGTCATTATGGTTCCTACGGCTTGACATGGATTTGAGTCTAATATGGGGTGTCACACTAGGCATCTTAACACCAGACTCGCACGTTCTGATTGGTTGATTTCAAAAAGTGGAACAGCTTTCGATTCACGTTCGGCCCCAACATTAGTGCTAAAACTTTGGCTGCCTCACGGCCGTGAAACACTAACACATCTATACAAACTCGAAGCACAGTCTGAAAATTGTTCTTATCTGTTGCATTCTCATATCTGTTTTGTTATGCGTAGCATCCACAGCAAGGGCTTCGCTTAAGAAGACATGCATGCCGGTAGAAATAAAAAATGTATGGAATGGAAAACCCGGTTCGGATGATTTCATATTTATACCCTACACCTTAAGGTAAGGGTATATTCACTTTGTAACGAAATGTGTAACGCATAGAAATAGAGACGATAGGTATAGAAAAGTATATATATTCTTGATCAGCGTGACCTCCTGAGTCGATTTAGCCATGTCCGTCCGTCTGTCTGTCTGTCTGTCTGTTGAAATCACGATCACAGGAGAACCGGTGAAGATATCGTGATGAAAATTTACATAAACATTGTTCCTTGTGGTGGGCAGGTTGGTATTGAAAATGGGCGAAATCGGTCCACGACCACGCCTTTTTTTTATTAAAAATGTGATGTCAGCGTTCGTTTTCCTCAGCATTCCTTAGTATAGAGTACCATTATCCGTTAATATGCCAAATATGGGCGTGATCCGCCCACTTTTAGGTTACATAGGCAAAATATGGTTATATTGTTAAATATATAAACTTCCTGAATAAAACTTTAGATAACATCTTGTTTTACAAAAAAACATTATTACATCAAAACTGGGTGCGGTCCGCCCACTTTTACACTATTTATACGGTATAGCAGTATGAAAACAAATTTATTACCACGTAAATAAAGTTTAAATTTGAACACAATAATAAAACAACTAAGATAGTTATTTTGTTTTGAAAAAGGTAATGACCACGCCTACTATTTATACAGAGGCGTAGCTAGGTCTCATGGAGCTCGGGACGGTTAATCAACTGTAGCCCCAAAAATGCCTAGAATTCAATAAGTCCCTACTTGATTTCCACAACTGCCGCCCCCGACATTGTCCCGCCCAGAGTGGACCGCCACCCCCGCCCCACTCTAGCTTCGGCACTTTTTTCAAAACTTTTAGGTGTAGGGTATCTAAGATTCGGCTAGGCCGAATATAGTTTCTTACTGGTTTTTCTTAATTTACTGTCTTTTTTTTGGATTTTATTGTATTATGTAATTTTTATTATTATTACTAGCTGACCCGACGAACTTCGTCTCGCCCAAATATAATAATATCTGAATTGAAAAATTTTAATACCATCATGACTTTATTAAATTAAATACAATGCACCTTAACTCACAACGCCGATTAATTTCATCATCAGAATTTCAAAGGAAATAAATTTGAATGCTCCTTCACGATGGTGAATTTGTCCTTGAATCTATAACACAAATCAACACAATTTCTTGAGTTTGTGTAATGTTTTCCTTCGTTGAAGCTCTTTCGTAAATCTGTAATATTTGCATTCGCAAAAGAATTTACCTTAAACGTAGGGTTAAAGTCTCGTGTTTTGATAATATTCGCCCCATATGAAGTCATTTGGAAGGAACTGTTATATTTTTGTATGTTGTCCAAGAAATGCTTCGATCGAGTATCTTCGCCAGAAGGCAATGATGCCAATGGCTCTGGTGGCGGTGTGAATTTTACGTTTCCGATCGCACAACATATTCCTGGTGGTTCCTATCGGAACCTCAAAGGATAGGAATATTGACAAACAGTGCTCATTGTACCGAAGTTGGCCATATCCGCTGCGTAATCGACTGTTGGATCGTACCTGAACGCCAAACGTTCGGTAATGATTGTGTCGGTTGGCCGTCTTTTTTGTCGACGCTCAAAATAATTTTGAGCGTCGACAAAAAAGACGGCCAACCGACACAGCTTGTACTGATCGAGTCGAACTTGATTGAATACGTTGTTCCGGAGCCATAATCTATCGCCCTTGCGAAATTCTTACACGATTTCCTTCCAAACGGTGTCTGCGTTCTTCATCTGTCTCATTCACACGATGGTACGAGCTGAGTTACGCGTATGTCGACCGATATTTCGACGTCTAATTGGTGGCATTTTAAACCGCAAACCAAAAAGCAAAATATTAAAATATCACGAACTTATATGAAATTATCACGCACTGATCACTGATAATAATTATTATCAACTTTTTTCAATATACTATTATATGTATGCAAGAAAGATAGATTACTATCATTATTGTATATCATATCAAAAATTGTCATATTTTATTTTCATTTTTTAATATCATATATTTTTTTCATTTTTATTTTTGCAAAGTTTTATGTTACAGCGAACAACTGATGTAAACAGTTTTTTTCTAATATTTTTTACTGAAGTTTTAGTTTCATAACTTTTGTTGTATAAAACCTGTATTCGACCTGTTATCTTGTATGGCTTTCCCATTTTGGAACGCAAGGTCTTACGTCATTGTATTGGAAAGTATTTCCAATCGCCTACAAAACGTTACTCGAATCGTTTCGTTTATTCCGAAGCTAAAGTATGTCCAATTGGCCTTTACGTGTCAGATATTCTACATAGATTTGTCAATAGAATCTTGCCATGATAACGTTTGCATTCTTGATATCTACAATCAACAAAGAGTCTTTAGCTGGTCAAATTTAAGGTATTTATCATCTATTGGCTTTGTTAACGAAGCTCCCGCTAATTTTGATTTAAATGTGTCACTTTGTCACAATTTTTATAAAAATACAGCACCTCATTCTCATAGAGGTTAGCACTCAAATGTGTCTAAAAGGTTTGTTTTCTCTTTTTTGTTTTTGTATTAATTTTTTATTATTGTTTTCTTTATTTTTCTTTACTTAGAGCATTAAGTTAGCATTAAGATCTAATCTAGGTTAAGAGATTTATATATCTCAATCTATGTCAGCTCCGGGAGCAAGAGCGTTTAATATTCATGTTATTGTTTTCTTCAATGTTTTCTTCAATGTTTTCTTCTTATTAATACTATAAGTATGATACTGCTGTACATATATTAGGTGTACAAATAAGTTTCCGCGGTTTGTCAAAAGATGGCCCCACCAGAAGGTTATGGAGAAATTGTCAGATGTAAAATGTAATATCCCAAGTTTCGTCATCCGGCAACACCATAACCTTAAAGTACTAGTGATTCCGTATCAGCATTACGTAATTTTTTTCCTGCAAAAATGTCAAGTTTTGTGCCGAATAAGCATCATTTGCGGGAACTTTTGATTTACTTCTTTAATTTGAAAAAATCTGCAGCTGAGGCGCATCGATTGCTTCTAGAAGCATATGGTGAAGCTGTTTTAAGTGAGAGAAGTTGTCAGGAATGGTTTCAAAAGTTTAAGAACGGTGAGTTTGACGTGAAGGACAAAGAACGCAGTGAAAGGCCGAAAGTGTACGAAGACATGGAATTAGAAGTATTATGGGAGGAAGATTCGTCCCAAACGCAAAAAGAACTTGCACTTACATTACAAGTGACTCAACAAGCAATTTCAAATCGTTTAAAATGGTTGGGAATGATTCAAAAACAAGGAACTTGGGTTCCATATGAACTAATGCCGAGAGACGTTGAACGCCGATTATGCATGAGTACTTGGAAACACTAAACTGGGAAGTTTTACCTCACCCGCCGTATTCACCAGACTTAGCCCCTTTTGATTATCACCTGTTCCGGTCGATGGCACATGGTCTGTCTGATCAGCGCTTCACATCATATGAAGACACCAAAAATTGGGTAGATTTGTGGATAGCGTCAAAAGATGAAGAGTTTTTTCGACGGGGTATCCGAATGTGCCAGAAAGATGGGGAAAAGTAGTGGCAAATGATGGAAAATACTTTGAATAAAACGTAATGTACTGTTCCTTCACAATAAATTCCTAACTTTTTATAAAAAACCGAGGAAACTTATTTGTACACCTATTATGTTTTAAGATATTACATTATAGTCTTTAATTTTTGTCCACAATTGTAATTTGAATTTTGTTTACTTATAATGTTGTTGAAAAAAGGCTCAATAAATTTCAATTTCAATTTTAGTTTCATACAAATTAAAAATACAAATTTTCGATTTTTCCGATCGAGTTTCCCAAAATTTTCTTTCATACAAACCTTGTCCTGACAATTACGAACACAACAGAATAACAATCAGTAAAATCGGTCCAGCCGTTTTCAAGTGATGGCGGTTCATACATGGCCATTTCATTTTTATATATACAGGGCGTAACGCATAAGGTACGCCAAAAAGCTAGGACGAGTAGGTTGGGTCGAGACAAGAAAAAAATCGTTTGGAAGGGGGGTGGGGTGCATTTTCCCCCGTTTAGGCGGTTGGGGCCTTTTTCTAAAAACCCGACTTAACATCGGAAAAAATATTATTAAAAAATAATCGTTAGATCTAGATAACTTTTGCTTGCTGATTTTCAAAGCCAAGTGTCCACTTCTTAATATCCTTTTTAAATTTTTAAATTAGGTTCCTACGTCTAACAGTTTCTGAGAAAATTAATGCGAAAGTTAAAATTTTGAATAAAAATTCCGGAAAACTATTTTTGGTCACAATGTTTTTTTTAAAAGGTACAAATATTTTTCTAACCGTAGAATTCTCTAATTAATTCTAGAGAGAATGCTTCAAACCGGAAGGATCTATGTTTTGTAGTTTCCGAGAAAAGTGAAAATTACGAAGCATACCAAATACCAATTTTTTGGCTACTTGTGTTTTATTACTGGTGCAAAAATATGAAAAATAATGCTCTGGGGAAAGAGTTTAGATCGTAATTTTCAAATTTCTCAGGAACTACGCAAGATGGATCATTCGTGCTAGAAGTATTTTCTTTAGAAATGTTTGGAGAATTTTGTGTTCGGAAAAATATTTATACCGTATTTTAAAAAAAAAATTGCGACTAAAAATCTTTTTTCGGAATTTTTAATTCAAATTTTAAGTTTGGCATTAATTTTCTCAAAAACTGTTCGACGTTGGAACATAATTTAAAAAGGATATTAAGAAGCGGACATTTGGCTTTGAAAATCAGCGAGCAAAAGCTATCTAGATCCAACGATTATTTTTTAATAATATTTTTTCCGATGTTAAGTCGGGTTTTTAGAAAAGGCCCCTCCCGCCTAAACGGGGGAAAATGCACCCCCCTCCCGCCAATACGATTTTTTTCTTGTCTCGACCCAACCTACCCGTCCTAGATTTTTGGCGCACCTTATGCGTTACACCCTGTATAGATTAGCTCTAGCAACTTATTTCTGATATATGAAAATATTCCGCATTCTTATTTAAAATCAATTACTCAAGATATGTATCAATACCCAAAACAATATTCTGGAAAGAAATGATACATTTCTTGAAAGTATAAATAAAAAACAAGATGCACAAAAAGGTTGCAATTCCTCTTGCTCTCTTTCTGTCAACCCTTTCAACATGTTCATTTTTACAACATGGAAATTGCTTTAAAAAAGGAGGTTGGCGAAAATGTAAAAAACAGGTGAAGGTCATTATAAGAAATAATGGAAATACAATTAAAAAATTTCGAATAATGCGAACTCATAAATGCAGGTAGATTCCAATATACAGTAGGTATAGACAGACAGTACGTAAACGACAACATTCCTGGTGCTACTGACAAGTCAAATCGACAGTGCTTTCGTCGACAATGCTTTAGTGCTTTCCTCAAGATGTCTAGTTTGACACCCACCAATAAGTATACAGATGTAAAGAAACTGTTAAAACATAGCGTAACAACATTTGCTTCGATTGAACTGTCTAATTTTTATTCCTCATTTTGTATGTATTGGCATATACTTGTTCAAAGAACTGCGCCCTTTGGACTTTGTCATAGATTCGTCGATGATTTGGTAGGAACTACAGTGGGGCAATAAAGTATTTGTTTCCTTTCATTTTGTTCATACATACGTACGGAAAAAAAATCCAACATTGCATATATGCAAAGTATTAAATATGCTAAATCGACTCAGGAGGTGATGCTGATCAAGAATATATATACTTTTGTATACATGTCACGCCTCCTTTAATGCGTTACAAACGGAAGCACAAAGTGAATATACCCTAATCACTTTGTGTGTAGGGTATAAAAACGACTATTTGTTTTTACAACACAACGACCCAAAGCATACCACCAGTATAGTTAAGGAGTGGTTGCTTTATAAGGTGCCTAAGGTACTGCCACACCCTCCACAAAGTCCAAATTTAAATCTTATAGAAAATCTATGGCATATATTGGATAACAATGGCTTACTAACATAGTATTAAAAAAATACTTAAATAAGGCTAAGATTAAATTTATTTAACTGTACTCGTAAATGAGGTGTTCAAATACTTTATTAGCTTCGAATTTTGTATAAATTGAAATACCGGCTTGTCATTTGAAAATATGATTTGGGCAGAGCCTGAAAATAACTCTTATTCCCATGAAATTCCTCATAAAAGTTAGACTTTTAACTTTTATTTTGAAAATAATTAGCTAATAATTAATAAGTAATATTATGTTTTTAAAATACAGAGCACAATACATTAATTGTTTTGTAATGATACTATAGTATAATAGGTTTTCGGCAAATGTATGTACATATGCATATGTTTATTTCAGAACATATTGTTAGTACTTCTATAATAAAATTTTGCATCAAAGATAATTTGGTGGGCTAATAACTCTAACTGTGTGCCGCTGAGATTTGTTGTTTATTCCTCGATCGCAGTGTGTGTGTGTATCTAGCATTACCGCGACCGTAGCCCCCCTTATCGGCAGCAGGTACAGTACAGCGGCGACAATGATTTGAAACCGCAACAACAACTCATCGATCCGCTTGTGTGTGAATCACTGTGTTGTTATTGTTGATTGTTTTCGTTAAACGGTTATAAAGAATTAAAGCAGAAATGCAGACGCAATTATTTAGATAGAAAATCTATTATTTGTATCAAAGTCGAGTTAGTCGCATGTCAATTAAAAGTTAGTTAACTCTTGGACGGGTGTACCGATTTTGATGCGGTTTTCACCATTCTGCTCGAAATTATGAATTATTCGTATTTGTAAGAAAATATTTAATTTTTTTGTAACTCTAATTTTGCATCTCAAATGGTATGATATTTGTTGGACTTTTGGGCCGCTATTTCGCACAAAGACAAATGAGTCTGCGGTTTCGCCTATGAGTGCATCTATTTATTTATTTATTTATTTATTTATTTAATAACTAAGCTAAGCAAGCTTTATAGCTTGAAATAATTTATTAATAACTAAGCTAAGCTTTATAGCTTGAAATAATAAATTACAAATTATTATTAATAAGAAATTCTAGAATTTTTCCCTTTGTGATAAACATAGAATCCGCTAGATTTACAACGGCCGAGACCGAATTCAGGTCAGCACAAGCCTTGCGGAGTGGTTCATTCAGGAGATAAGTAGTCCTGCAGAATTGAAGATGCAGGAATTCGTGTCCTCTAGAGGACATGCGTGGAATGTTGATGCCTATACTGCTTAGGAGATGAACAGAGTCCGTGACCCCATGGAGAAGGTTTAGGATAAACACTGAATTTAACATTATTCTCCGATGGGAAAGTGATGACAAATTAATCAATTTGAGTCGTGACTTATACGATGGAAGTCTTATTGAAGGATCCCAGTGAAGATTCCGTAAACAAAATAAAAGAAACTGTTTTTGAACCGATTCGATCTTAGAGATGTAGCAACCATAGTTAGGCGACCATACAGGCGAAGCATATTCTAGTATTGGTCGAACTAATGACGTGTAAAGAATTTTGTTGATGTAAGGATCATCAAATTCCTTTGCCCAACGTTTAATAAATCCAAGTAGACTTAGGGATCTGGCGGTTATCCGATCAATATGGGCATGGAAACGCAGTTTACTATCCAACACCACGCCAAGATCCTCAACGCTATTTAAGGTTTCCAATTGATGATCACCAATAGAGTAGGAGTAGTTGAATGAGTTCGATCGCGAAAACGACATTTGTTTGCATTTGCGCAAGTTCAAACTCATGTCGTTTACATCACACCATGTGAGAACATTGTTTAGGTCGGTTTGGAGCAGCAACGCGTCACATCCATTTTTATATGAAAGAAAAATCTTCAAATCATCAGCAAACAATAAAGCGTCGCAATTTTGTAAGATCGAAGGTAAATCGTTAATGAAGATAAGGAATAAAATAGGCCCGAAGTGACTTCCTTGTGGGACACCAGACTTAACTTGGAATGAATCAGATTTCATGTTTTGCAGTAAAACAGATTGCGTACGGTCAGTGAGATACGATTGAATCCATTTTAATAGGCTCAAGGGAAATCCAAAAAGTTTCAATTTCATCATTAGAATGTTGTGATTAACAACATCAAAAGCTTTGGAGAAATCTGTATAAATGACATCTGTTTGCATACCGCGTTTAAAGCCATTTATTGTCTTAGAAACGAATTCCAGAAGATTAGTTGTAGTAGACTTTCCAGGGCGGAATCCATGCTGAATCTCGGAGATGGATGAATACACATCACGGGAAATCTGGGTTATGATAATTTTCTCAAAAAGTTTAGGCAACGTACTTAGCTTTGCAATAGCGCGATAATTAGAAATGTTTGATCTATTCCCAGTTTTGTGTATGGGAATGACATAAGAGGTTTTCCATACTGCTGGAAAGTAGCCAGAATGTAATGAGTAATCAAAAATCAACGTTACTGGGTACGCCAGTTCTTTAGCGCAATAACGCATGATACAAGCTGGAATATTGTCTGGCCCTGGATTGTAATTTAATTTTAGATCCATTAGTTCTTTCAGAACAATATTCTGGTCAATGGTAATAGATTGCATATTAAGACAATTAGATACTGAATACGGATAATTTGTTACGTCATGTCGTACATCACGATACGTTGATTTAAAAAATTTTGCAAACAAATTACATGTGAGCTGAATATCATTAGATTCTTCATCATCCAAATACATTGTAGGTGGAATCATACTACATTTACGTTTAGTATTGACAAAAGTCCAAAAGGACTTTGGATCGGCCTTCAGGTTAGCTTATCTTGAAATATAGATATTATATGAGAATTGAAGACTTCGGCGGTATCTATTTCTCGCAGCAATATATTTTATATAACAATCAGTTGACCCATGTTTGATGAAGCTTTTGTAAAACTTGGTTTTAACATTGCGCAGTACACGAACTTCATTCGTAAACCAAATTGGACCGTAACAAATGCCTGTGCTACGTAGCGGCACTGCAGATTTAATGCACTCACCCAAAACTAGATAAAATGCTGCCACAGCGGCGTCGATATTAGAGGGTGATGAAGAACCTTGTAAGCCTAAAATCAGATCCCAGTCAATATTGCAGATTTGACTTTAAAAATTGTACCATTTATTGGCGTCAGGTAAAGGCATTGCATTCCAAGAGACAAAACTAACGGGATATGCTTTTGGTGCTGATATTTTGTTGCTGCTTTTCACTTTCAAAGTTTGTATTGTAAAAAAAATGCAATTAATGGTGGGAATTTCCATTTGCCGTAACCCTTTAAGCATTAAAAATACAGAGAACGTTGCAGGACAATAAAAAACATTCAGATAAGTCCTGTCCAGTTCCGAGAATCGATTGACTGATGCACTTTTGTGATGTCATTCAAGTTTTATGATGATTTTGAAAACCTTTTGTCGTTTGCCATAATGCATAATTAATTAAACAAAAATAACGGAAAGGAAACACACTACTTCGTCTTAAGAATTAAGTTTTATTAATATTAATTCCTTTAAATGAAGTTCAGTTAATGAAGTCCTTCTGTTGTTTAAAATGATTTTTAAAGCTGAAATCGATCGTTCTACTTACACTTGGGTTGCCGGACCTCCGTGTACTATTTTTGCTATTTCGCCAAGATATGTGTATGCTGTGTTATCACTCCAGATCTCTAAAATGTTCATATCTACATTTGCAGAATGCTTATTGTAATTTTTGGCTTCAGTAAAGCACCGATGAATGTACCCCTCCTCTTCATCACTCTCTTCTGAAGAACGCTCAGTGAAATTCTGCAAGTACTGCTGAAGCTTTGTTTTCGAAGCACTGCTTGATGATTGCACGGGAGTTTGGTTATCGCTGCTGTATTGTGTTGCAGATGAGTCGATTCCACTTTTTCTTACCTAACGATTACATGAAGATTACATGAAAGAAAAGAAGATTAAATGAAAAAGCTAGTAATATAATTACATACAATCCATACCTCATCCAGCTTCATTATTAATAATTTTAAATGTTTCAGCGCAGCTACTTTTACTTCAGCTGAGAGAAGCTTGTTGAACCTTGGGTCAAGGCAGCATTTATTTATTTATTTATTTATTTATTTAAAAATTTTTAAAATTCTTTCTTGAAAAAAATTTAAATTCTTGTTAAATGAATTGAATCAGAGAAGGTGATGTTGCAATTTTCATAGTTGAAGTCAGCACAAGCATTCCTAAGTGGTTCGTGTTGAAGATAGTTTGATCGACAGAAACTCAATTGTAGAAACTGAGGTCTTCTGGCTACACGGCGAGCTACATTAATATTGATGTTAGACAGAAGATAAGGATTGTCAATATGACCATAAAGTAGTTTCAGAACAAAAATTGCATTCAGCATAATTCTCCGATGGGCTAATGACGGAAGATTAATAAGTTCCAATCGGTAATTATAGGATGGTAAGTTCTGCAAATTGTTCCGGTAGATATTGCGTAGGCAAAAGAGTAGAAATTGCTTTTGAACTGACTCGATTTGAGAAATATAACAGTTGTAGTTAGGACACCACACAGGAGAGGCGTACTCCAATATAGGACGAACCAAAGAGGTATATAGAATCTGCGTTACATGTGGCTCCATAAATTCTTTAGCCCACCGTTTAATGAATCCCAAAATGCTATAGGCCTTATTAGTTATACGGTTGATGTGTATATGAAATCTGAGTTTTTGGTCCATAGTAATACCAAGATCCTCCAAATGTTCAAGAGAGTCCAAATAGTGGCCTCCAATAGAATAGTTGACATTAATGTGGGCCGCACGATAGTAGGTCATTTGCTTGCATTTCGAAAGATTCAGCTTCATACAGTTAAAATTACACCACATGGCTAAGTTGTCCAGGTCATTTTGAAGCAATAACGTATCCGTTTTATTTTTGAATGAAAGAAAAATTTTTATATCATCTGCGAACATCAGCGTGTTACTGTTGTGTATAACCGTGGGTAGGTCATCATTGAAAATTTAGAATAATAAAGGTCCTAAGTGGCTACCTTGAGGGACACCGGAGGTAACAGGAATTGCTCTTGATTTTCTATTGTTTAGGAACACCATCTGCGTGCGATCTTGAAGGTAGGAGGCAATCCATTTTAATAATATTTGTGGAAATCCGAACTTTAACATTAGTAGCTTTAACATTAGTAGCTTTAACATTAGTAGCTTATGATTCACAACATCAAACGCCTTAGCAAAATCAGTGTAGATAACATCCGATTGCTTGCCATATTTGAAATTATTAATTGTACTGAAGACGAAGTTCAAAAGATTTGTAGTAGTTGAACAGGAGATAAAGCTGCATTCACTTGACGCGCAATTTGGTGAGTTATTATATTTTCGAATAGTTTGGGCAGAGCACTTAACTTGGCGATACCTCGATAATTGGTTATATTTGATCTATTACCAGATTTATGCAAAGGAATGATGTATGAAGTCTTCCATGCGGCTGGGAAGTAACCGGTGCGTATAGATTGATCAAATATAGCTGTAATTGGAATTACCAATTCGCTCGCACAGTGTTTTAGGATGCAGGAAGGTAGATTATCTGGACCATGGTTATAGGTACTCTTAAGATCCATCAGAAATTCGAGAACGACATTATCCTCAATTATTGGATGATCAATGTTCCCACAACTAATGGAGTATGGATAGAATTCAGAATCGAACTCCATTTGAGAATAAGTTGAGCTAAAGAATTTCGCAAACAATTCGCATATTGAATCTGCATCTCTAGCTTGGTGATCGGCAAATTTCATCACGGATGGGAGTATATCGCTCCTCCGCTTAGAATTTATAAAGCTCCAAAAGTACTTAGGATCAGATTTTAGTTTAAGTTTCATTCTTAATAGATAATTATTGTAAGACTGCTTACAAGCTATCTGATATCTACTTCGTATTGACGCATATTTCACAAAGCTGTCCGTTGTATGAAGATTACAGTGAATTTTATAGAATTTTGTTTTTAGATTCCTCAGGGTGCGAACCTCCTTGGAAAACCATGTTGGATATAAGATAGTAGTTACCTTTCGTTTCGGTACCGATAGTTTGAAACCGTCATGAAGAGTTTGGTTGAACTGCGCTACAGCATAATCCAAACACGATTTAGTAGAAGTCGCGCTAAGTGATGATGTAAAGCTCCAGCTTACACCCCTTAAATAATTTTTCAGGTGTACATAATTAGTCTTTTTGAAATAAAAGACAGTTTGTTGCACCTTCGAGTTTCCAGGAGGTGGTAGATGCTTATTACAGTTTTTAACCCATATATTCAATTCCAATGCTGGATGATGAAAATCTTCAGGTAACAGGAGAGGGGTTACCTGAAACGATCGAACGATGAACTTCAACAATGTCTTTATCGTCAGTAAATATTAAGTCCAGCATACGGTTGTTTGGGTTTCGAATATTATTAACCTGATATAAACCGGCAGAGGATAAATTGTTCAAGAAATCAATATTGGCGAAACCATATGTTGACGGTAATAAGACAGCCGGATCATCAGTACTCTCCCAAGAGACACGAGGTATATTAAAGTCTCCCAACACAAGTACACGATCACCAGGTAACATTCTTTGTATTAATGAAGATATGCAATACGAATGCAAGTTATAAGTTGCTTCATTAGAATTCGGTGGGATATAGGAGCAGGTGATGTAGAAGGATAATAGATCAGATTTAACATACACACAACAGAACTCGATCTCCGAGTCTATATCAAAGTGCACTTCCTCTGAGAAATACGACGAATTAACAGCGATCAAAACACCTCCACCTCTTGACAATTTGGTTGAACAAGAATTTCTGTCCTTCCGGAATACAACAAATTGGCTAGAGAATATTTCCAGGTTTTGTACATCAGCTTTAAGCCATGTTTCAGTAAATGCAATAATTTTATAATCCAGACCAAAACTCATCGTATCTTCTTATCGTCGAATATCTTTTAATTTAGTATTAATGCCACGTACATTTTGATAAAAAATATTCAAATTATCAGTTAGGAACGAGTGGCTTAGTTTTTTGATGAAATGTTTTTTTATAGGTTACCATTTAATCGTGGCAATGGGGTATTTCTTCTAGGTTCGAATAAATGAACAGCATTATCTGGCCAGAAGTTAGATTTAAGTACTTGACTTGTTAAGTGATCAGGTAAGTAAATTCTAAATGAAGATATAGTTCTCGGGTTGTTAAATTTGTATTTAACATATTTTGGGTGTCTCTCGTTATGAGTCGTGGAGTGTAGACGCACTAAAGCTGGTGGTAAAATTCGCGCTTCTTTTTCCTTTACTTAATTTGCTGCTCTAAACGTGTTGTACTTTTATTCAATATTATCTTGGCTGTGAAAATTAATCTCATAACCATATATTTTAAATAGTTGTTAATAATTTGCAAATCGAATTTAACAATGAAAAGCAGTGAGAAATATTCTGGCGCTGAAAACATCAAACAGTTGAGCGGCGCTACAAAGCGCGCAACCCGTAGCAACAACAATATCATCAGCACTAGTATTGCTGGTGCCTGGGCAAGCCCCGCCACCCCCGCAACTGAACGATCTGCTGAAACTCGCTCTGATCACTCGTCGTTTATGGTGACACTCGATCAGAAGTTTGCTGCTCTACGTGAGAGCATCATTGAACAAGTTGTTTCATCTATTGCAAAGGCTGAGGAGCGTATTATGGAGAGATTTGGTGAACTGAATGCTGTTGTTGGTAATCTCAAAATGCAGTTGCATGCTCTCGAATCTCGGGTTGATGCAATTGAGAGTGCTACTACTATGCATCACAACTCTATGGGCATCGATATGGCTGAATTGAGAAAAAGACTAACTCAGCTTGAGGATGAGTCTATATCTGGGGATGTGATTGTGTCTGGTATTCCCTACTCACAAGGTGAGGACATTAAAGCTATATATGCGAAAATATGCAACGTCGTCAGCTGTCAACCTGTTCCTGCTTTGCGTGATGCATTCCGAATTAAAAATAACAATAGTCGCAGTAGTGGGACATTAATTATGAAGTTTCCCTCAAGTCGTGATCGAATCCTGTTCTTACGTGCGATTTCTTCTTTTTGTCGACAAAAACGCCGTGCTTTGACCCTAAGAGAACTTGAGTTTAATGTTGATGGAAGGGTTCATGTTCATGAGAGCATTACGAAGTCGAGGCGTGTAGTTTTAAGGCATGCACTCCAATTAAAACGTGAAAAAAAGTTATTTGCTGCCTACACTGCAGGAGGAAAAGTCTTCGTAAAAAACAACGCTAATGGGGAGCCTATTTTAGTGGAGGACATTGAAAGCATCGACTACGCCACCAACAGCTAATCAAATTCAACGTCTGCTAGTTTAATTTAAATTTTTCTTAGTTTTAATAGTTTTTTGTATTAAATTTGTACTTAGTTTTACTAATTTTTCTTTTTTCCTTCATTTCTCTATTTTCTTTTTACTCGTACTGAGCGCATTCTTCTTCTCTGCTATTTGTCTCACACTTCTCTCACTGTCAGCAATGTATTTATTTTTTATACTTAAAATGCTTCATTTTTACCTTAAACTGTTATGCGTATATTGTACTGATTCTCACTTAACTCGTTGTTACCTTTACTCTCTTCTAATCTCCTCTCTTTCCTCCAACCTGCTCCAATATTTTTTCCTCACCTACTTTTTTCACTCTCTTTTTACAATTACTTTTCTCAGTTACTCTCATTTAGTTACCACTCTTGTTCATTTACATCTATTCTTTTGTTTTGTCTGCACACTTCCTAGCTTCACTGTCGTTGTTAGTAATTCTCTTGTATGCTTAGTAAATTGTGTTTTGTGTTCTCCTGGCTTATTGTCTGACCTCTCTTCCTATATGGTGCTCAGATGATTGTCTCCCCTACGGCTGGTAGTGTTGATTATGATAACAGATTACTGGTCGATATTTTCTGTAAACAAAATAACGCGTTCAATATTGTTAACTTTAATGCTCGTAGCCTAAGCGGCCACAAATTAGATTATGTTAGGAGCCTATTCGAGTGTTCGTCCGTCGATATTATCTGTGTGACTGAAACCTGGTTCCGACCCGAATTAAAAGAATCTGTTCTTAGAATAAACAACTATACACTATTTCGCTGCGACAGACCTGGTCGACGCGGAGGTGGAGTCGCCATCTATGTTAAATCTATTTATCGTTCACAGTTAGAATTCATGTCTGATGAGTCTGATGCCGAGTATTTGTCTATTTCTGTGTCTGATTCAGTCTCAAAAGTACTTGTTTCATGTGTATACAACCCTAACAAACATACTAATTTACATAATTTTTTTGACACTCTAGCTGACTACTCACTAAGAGTTAATCATTTAATAATCTGTGGCGATTTTAATGTCAATCTTTTACAGACTGACTGTTATTCTTCATCCCTTCGGGAATTGTTCTCTACTGCAGGTCTCTCTATCGTGAACGAATCACTTCCTACCCGATTTGGTAATAACGTCCAACCTAGCTTACTTGACTATTTTGCGGTCTCTGATCCCGCTTTAGCTTTACTATGTACCCAGATTTCTTTCATCTCTGACCATGACTTACTTTTCTGCTCTTTTGACATTAGCTTCGGCAATAATTCCCTACCCACTTCGTTTTCTTTCTTTGACTACAAATCTATCAATACTAACGAACTATTTCGCACAAGTGCGCTTATTGACTGGGCACCCCTTTGGGCTGCCCTCCTGGTTAATGATAAGATCAAGTTTTTTGTCAATGTGATTCAATCTCTGTTTGACTCTTTTGTGCCTGTTCGTACAATAAATGTTAGTCCTAATTCATGTCCGTGGTTTTCGTCACAGGTTAAAGCTGCCATTAGTCAAAAAAATTTGCTCCATACAAGATTCAAAAGAAATCCTACACAAGCGAATTGGGACTTGTACAAACGAGCGCGTAACCTTGCCACTCTAGTGGTAAAGAAATCAAAAGAGAGGTACTTTGTATCTAGGTTTAAACCTAATCTGGGCTCTAAACAACTTTGGAGACGATTAAAAAATATTGGACTTGGGCGTCAAAGGTCTACGAATGTTAACCTAAATCCCAACGAATTTAGCGAATTCCTTTCGACCAATTATACTAACGCCCCCCATATAGATGAATTAACTTACAATGATAATGAAGACGAGTTATTTCATTTCTCGAATGTCTCGGAATCTGATGTTATCAAAGAAGTTTTATCTATCAAATCGCCTTCGGTGGGTCTTGATAGAATTTCAATAAAATTTGTCAAGTTAATTCTACCTTACTTAATTTCACCCCTCACAGCCATTATCAACCATATTCTCCTTACTTCCTCTTTTCCTTCCTTGTGGAAATTAGCCACAGTTATCCCTGTACCGAAAAAATCAGCTGCTTCTCTCCTGTCTGATTTTCGACCTATAAGTATCTTGCCTGTTCTCTCCAAAGTCTGTGAATCGTTAATGGTATCCCAAATTAATTGTCACATTTCAAACAAAAACTTACTTAGCCCTCTTCAGTCCGGCTTTCGCTCAAAGCACAGCTGCTCTACAGCTATGCTCAAAATCACCGATGACATAAGAGTAGCACTTGACCAACAGAATGTTACACTTCTCTGTCTGCTTGACTTCTCGAAAGCATTTGATAGTGTTGATCATACGCTCTTATGCCATAAGCTGAGGAAGTATTTTCTATTTTCCTCCAATGCGACTACGCTTATACGCAGTTTCCTATGTGAGCGATACCAAAGGGTTCAAGTTAATTCAGCTTACTCTGACTTTAAGCCAGTCGAGGCAGGGGTTCCCCAGGGTTCTGTGTTGGGACCTCTTTTATTTTCCATGTTCCTAAATGACATTTTTACTACAGTAAATTATGTGACCATGCATGCCTATGCGGATGATGTGCAGCTATACATGTCTAGTAGTGTCGAATCTATTGTCAATCTATGTTCCAAAATTAACAGTGATCTTATGAATATTACCCGTTGGTCTAGTGATAATTGTCTTCAACTCAATGTCTCCAAATCTTTTGTCTTACCTGTTTTTCGTAATGCCTCTAACTTGACTAATATTCCGCCGTTATTTATAGGAAACGAGACTCTCAAATTCGTATCTAAAATTACAAATCTCGGTTTTTGTTTAAACTCAAATTTAACATGTACAGATCATGTCAATGCTGTTGTAAGTAAATCGTACGCTATTTTACGTAATTTCCACTATGCAGCTAGTTATCTTCCTGAAGAAACCAGAAGAAGGATTGTTCAGCAACTCGTTCTGCCCATCATAACATACAGTGAATTAGTGTACTGTAACTTTGATTCTGTTTCGTTGAATAAATTGAGGGTCTTATTCAACAACTTGACCAGGTTTGTTTGTGGTCTAAGACGCTTTGACCGACTCGGTGTTCGGAGACACGCTCTCATAGGTGGTGATCTCTTTGACCTAATTAATTATCGAAACTGTGTCTTTTTGCACAGGCTAATCCATACGAGAACTTCTAATTATTTGTTTGCAAAATTGTCCTTTGGAAGCTCTAACCGACTATCCAATCTAATTGTTCCAAAGTTCAATTACCTAAGCACGGGGAGACTATTTTTCGTCAACACTGTCAAGCTATGGAACAATCTGCCAAATAGGCTAAAGGCTATAGCGGGAGAGAGAGCTTTCAGGCGTCTTGCTAGGGAACACTTTTTGAACACATAAAACAACGACTTTGCAACCAAGAGATTACATACCTTCTCCTTTCTGTACCTATTTTTCTCCATTCTGTATCTAGTTTTCTCCTTTCTGTACCCCTGTCGTCTATACATCTAATATCTAATACCTATTAATTAAATAATTAAACAATTTATATGTATATTATATTATTTTAACTTAAGTTTTCTAAATTATTTGTATTGTTATATATATTCCCTGTGTCAATTTTTGTTTGCTATAAAAGAATTAGTTCTTAGCGCAACTCCTATTCAATAATAATAAATAAATAAATAAACAACAGATATGCTCGTATCATTGAAGCCTATCTTTACATTTACAACATCGTTGTTAAATAGTGTTTTCTCCCTTATTTCTAACAGGCTCTTTGCCTTTGCGGCAATAGCGCCTTCCAGGCTTCCAATTTCCACTTTTGTTTCAAGCCATATCTGAAAAAACCATAAGAATGATGCATATATATATTCGGCTATTATATATGCCTATGTATGTATATAGTATTCTTACCTTGAAAAAGTCTCCAAATGCCATTTGCTCTTTCTGGAATCTAAGTGTTGCATCATATAGTAACTTTGAAGAAGCTTGCAGTTCACTCAACGTCCTCCAGTCATTTTCTGTGATTTCCAAATTTGTTGTATCTGGAATTTCGGTTATATGCGGCTTCAACTCGATGACCCTTCTCAGCATAAGATATGTCGAATTCTACCTAGTAGGCATGTCGAGTTTTGGTACAAGACTACTGAAAGTTTTCAATAGTTGCCTATTCGTTGGTGTGCTCAATGTTTTTGACAAGTTTCGCATCTGGAAAGATCAAAATTGACTAAATTAGCTAGAGTATGTTTATAACTTAAGTTAATTTTGGATTAGCAGTGTCCTCGGATATACACTACATATCATTGTGAAAAGTACCTTTTCAACAATAATTTTTATTTGAGCCTCCTTCAGAAGATCCCATGCAGCCAGCTGCATTGTATGAGCCGCACAGCGTATAGAATGTACACCGTCCCATATGATCGATTCGTTGTGGTCTGAAAAACTTTCTTCACCAGCTTCTTCATCTTCGCCACAATCCTCTATTTGTGAGCGAAGGAAAGCAACTGCTTTTACCATATTCCGCCCATTATCAGTAGTAACTGGAAATTTTTTAAGACATTAAGACCTATTCTTTTCATAAAAGTGCCTAACCTTCTAAGGCACGGATTTCAAAATTAATAAGGTGGTGCGCAATCAAAAATGATATCGTTACAATTTACCTGTATAAATTTGCGAAATGCTTATTTCGTATTCAGCAAGAACATTTTTTATGGTTTCCGCTATATATTCTGCAGTATTTGATCTCCTCAATTCCACCATATCCAATGTTTTAATAACTATTTCGCCGTATTTAACAAATTGCACGTTAATACCCAAAATGCCTCTACCTTCGCAGCTCACAGTATCGATTTTAAGGCTCAGCAAACGTTTTTTCAGAGTTTGAATAATTTTTTTTTTAATTGATGACTGCCTTCCACTCAATATTGTAAAAATGTTATGAGCGTTAATAACGCCCATCCCCAAACCTTTAAACCGGAACGATTTTGAGTCTAATGTGGCAAAAGGTATATTTTCCTTGGCTACCAAGTCAACAATGTTCGTTACAACTTCTTTTTCACTGAATTCAACACTGAATTTAACTTTTTTAATGTCTGGTCCCACATTTTCTTTATGAGCATCTTTTCTTTATTAGCATCTTTTCTTTATTAGTTTTAGTTTTAAATGTCTTTCTAAATTAGTCACATAATTGCCACTTATCACTTGTGAGCATTTTTTACAAATGTTTTTTTCACTTTTTTGAATAAATAACGCGCGAATAAATTCTTTGCACTTTCGACCCATTGCGTTTGAAGGATGAACAAGAATTGAAAAAAGGTTTTCAAAATCATCATAAAACTTGAATGACATCACAAAAGTGCATCAGTCAATCGATTCTCGGAACTGGACAGGACAAATCTGAATGTTTTTTATTGTCCTGCAACGTTATCTGTATTTTTCATGCTTAAAGGGTTACGGCAAAGGAAATTCCCACCATTAATTGCATTTTTTTTACAATACAAACTTTGAAAGTGAAAAGCAGCAACAAAATATCAGCACCAAAAGCATATCCTGTTAATTTTGTCTCTTGGAATGCAATGCCTTTACCTAACGCCAATAAATGGTACAATAGATGCACTCATAGGCGAAACCTCAGACTCATTTGTCTTTGTGCGAAATAGCGGCCCAAAAGTCCAACAAATATCATACCATTTGAGATTCAAAATTAGAGTTACAAAAAAATTAAATATTCTCTTACAAATTCGAATAATTCATAATTTCGAGCAGAATGGTGAAAACCACATCAAAATCGGTACACCCGTCCAAGAGTTAACTAACTTTTAATTGACATCCGACTAACTCGCCTTTATACAAATAATAGATTTTCTATCTGAATTGCCCGATTACTCAGAGATTTATAACTAACCACATAAGCACATAATGAACATGCAACGTACAATACGGTAATTTCCACAGTGTTGCGGGAGTTCGTTTCTTGAATTTGTTTTGTTTTGATTATGAAAGATTTGATTCATATATTGCAATTAGATCATTCGTACACTGCGCAATGTACACAGAAACTGAGTTATGTACCAACTTATAAAATATATGTAAATATATGTACTTATGTTAATGTTCTAATGGTATGTTTTGGAACGAAATCCGGTGTGTTCTAAATAACAATCTCTGGCCTTGTTATGTTGTCAATCTCTGGACTAGTGTCTTGTTAACTGTTATGTTATTAGCAGTGTTGCCATTATCTTATCTCATCCTCACTGCTGCCCTTCGGTTTGTAAAGCAAACATCACTAGATCCTGCTAAAAAATCTCTTTCGGACCTGTATTTTTCTTCCTCTTCCAAAATATTTCGTATTTCCTCTCGCAATAATCCGGGCATATCTATGGAAGGAACAACACCTGAGCTTTTTGAACGCTTCTTTTGCAAACCTAACTGTATAAGCAAAGGACAGTTTGAGATCTGTTGATGCTCTTATGTACCACTTTATATGACGGGTGGTACATATACATATGTGCCAGGCACTAAACGTGCCACTATCACGTAATAAAAACCAAGATATAGGGGCTTATTTAGAGTGTCACTTTTAACTGGCGTGTAGAAGCGGGTGTGTCCGCGTATTTTAGAAAAATGGAAAAAGAGCAATATCGGTCGGTGATTTGAGTCTTATATATTAGTAAATTTCTCTTGCGATCGTGGCGACCATCGGGTGGTGAGGCTAAGTACTTATCGGACTGTCCTCGTATATAATGTTTGTTAGCTAAAGGGGATCTAAATTCGGTACTTGAACCGACTTTAGGCCTTTTTGATATGCTTCGACTCGGTACTTGAACCGATTCGATGAGTTAACTGAAAAGTGAATGAAAATTCGACTCGGTACTTCAACCGATTCGAAAAGTCAATTGCACAGTAACGAAGAACCACTATTTCAATTAAACACTTTGAAGGTTTTGATAGCTCTCATTTTATTGATAAAAATCGCAGTCTTTTATACTGCTTAATTGTCTATGTAAGCAATATGGCCGTTAGCATTGGTTGGCCTTGAATAATAATAAATAATTAGCAAATAATAATAGTAAATAATAATAAATAATAATTAGCAAATATAAACTAAGTTTGGAGTGCAACGAACGATGGTTTTTTGGCATTGAACTGAGTCAATGACTTGGCTCGGGTTGCTTTGGTTGTGAATGGATGGCTTCTAGCGGTGGTGGCACTGAACTGAGTCAATGACTTGACTCGGGTTGCATTGGTTGTGAATGGATGGCTTCTAGCGGTGGTGGCACTGAACTGAGTCAATGGCTCAGGTTGCTTTGGTTGTGAACGGATGGCTTCAAGTGGTGTCAGCAACTTCGTAGCGGAATTGTGAAACGCTACATCCTCCCGCCCGTCGAATGTTATTCGACTTCATATGCGAATCGTGTATGATGATCCGCGAGTTGAACGTGCCGGCTTCGGTGGGCCTTGGGATGAGGTTGATGGATGTTCATCTCGTACTTCCTGGTTTGGTGACGATGAAGCAACCCGTCTTCTGGATATTATGTGCCATATTATCCAGGACCCAGCTAGTAATCCTAGGCATAAGGCGCTGTAGCTAGTGACATGATGATGGATTGAATTCGTCTGAATTGACTCCGGAAATGTTGCGCCCTTCAGACGATTCTTGAAGTCTTTAAATCCTGGTTTTCCGTTGTGATTTTGGTACTGTTGTAGATTCCTGGTGGGCCTAAATTCGATCTATTCGGTACTGTTAAGTTGACTGGGCCAAAACGAGGGTAGGAAATATGCATAGTGGTTGATATTGAAGAATGTCCCTCAAGCGCCATTGCAGCATTTCGAATTGTGCAATTACTGCTGACTTGCATCATTCCTGCGTTCACCAAGCGAATTGAAAATGACTCTTCTCCACACACACCTGTCATTTCCATTTTCTTAAGAGTTGCGAAGATCCATTGATTTATTTTACTTAGGGTGGACCATTCCACTTTGGTTTCTGTGAAGGTAACCTTACATGCCGATGCAATTTTTTGGTCAGCAAGTTGTATTCGCATTTGTGACCTTCTGATTCAGTCCCATAAATTATCGGTTGGTTAGAGCAGATGTATTGATCCATTGAGATCAAGATTCAGGTTTGGATTTCGTTCCAGTTCATGGGTATGTGCCTATCTCGATGAGGGTTAATCGCTAATAACTCTGTATTAGGTGTGATTTTAGCTATTGAGCGATTTATTATTGCTGGGATAGAAATCAAATTGAATAAGTCGTATTCTTCTAATACGAACAACGGTATAGGTATGATGAAAACCATATGATCATCGGTTATGTTAATGTGGCTTTAGTACCCATGATTTTATATAGCTTAAGTAATTCGTCTGAGTTGATGGGTAAGATGGCACCTGGTGGGAGATGCCCTTTGATTTCTTGAATTTGACCCTTCATTTGAGCTGGTGTTACTAGTAGTGGGCTGATTCGACCATGATGTGCGTCAGTAAGTACGTCAAGTATGTCGGCATAAGTTTTCTGGAGCCTAGATGCTAAGATAGTTAACTGCGATGACAGTAGGCTGTACCATTCAAACATTTTGTGATGCTCCTCTTCTTGACGTATTTCCGTCCACTGAGTCTGCATGCGATTGAGATAACTTCTAGTACCCTGTTGGTCTCTCTTGATGATGTTGAGCGTTGAGTCTACTATTGATGTTTGATTCCTTAGTAAGGCGAGTAGAAAATGTTCGTTATACTGAACCTTGTTGATGGTCATGGACATCTCTTCTGCATAATTGCTGTCAAGTACTCCAAATAATGATCGAGCAACATTACCAACAATGTCAAATGCTGATCTTTTCAGACGAGTGCTGGATACGATGTCGTTATCAAATTGCAATTCTGCACTGATGGACGAGAAGAGTGCGACTAGTGCGCGACAGGCACTGTGTAGCGTGATGTTCGCGCAAACTTGTTGTAGAACGGATATGCCATTTTTTAATATCTTTGTTTCATTACGAATTGCCGCTAGGTCAAAATAAGCCACTAATTTCCAATTTGTAGGAGCAAGTCTCGTTGTTCCTATGCCTTCGAAATATATCCCCGGTTTATACTCGAATTCTGTTATGGTTATAGGCTTAGTCAGTGCCATCGGTATTAGAAGCACTGCCAGCAGACAGGTGAGCATCAGAGACGTGTGCGGAATACTCTTTCTTTTCCTTGATGGAGTGTCTGGATGATCAGCTGGAAGTTTGGCCTTCCTAGAGATTGTTCAGTCTGTCGGTAGAGATTGTGACAGGTCAGGATCGTCGTGTAATAGTGGAGCTAACCGGTGTATTGATCTGCGACATATTCCAGTGGCTGTTTTTACATCGACTACACGAACAACTCCGTCGTCGCCCTTAATTAATCGTGTGATTCTTCCGAGATGCCACTGTAACGGAGGTGTGCTGCCGTCCTTGATGATCACGAGCGTTCCTTCTTTTGGGTTCGGTAGCTGTGTCCTCCATTTCTGTTTTTGTTGTAGTGATGTTAATTACTCTACACTCCAACGTTTCCAAAAATCGTGTTTCAGCTGTGACGCGAGATTCCATCTACTTGTCGCAGACCCTTTAAATTGAGCGGTCGCCCGATCAACTTGAGCTGTTAATGGTTCGCCGATGAGGAAGTGACCAAGCGTGAGTGCCGTTAGGTTGTTGGGGTCTGCTGACAAGGGGGTGATCGGCCGTGAGTTGAGAATAGCTTCGATTTCGACGATCACCGTTTGTAAATCTTCATAGGTCACGGAAGCTGTAGATGTGCTCCTAAGTAAGAGGTGTTTGGCTGATTTTACCGCTGCCTCCCATAAGCCTCCGAAATGTGGGGCTCTAGGAGGAATGAATTTGAACTCGATTGCTTTCGTGTTGCATGACGTAATGATGTCTTGTTGTGCGTGTGGCGAAAAAATGGACTCGGTTAAATCACTCAGTAGATTCTTTGCTCTAACGAAATTAGTCGCGTTATCTGAATATATAGTGCGATAACGTCCACGTCGGCTGATGAATCGCTTAAGTGCACCAATAAATGCTTCCGTGGTTAGATCACTCACCAGTTCTAGCTGTTAATGGTTCGCCGATGAGGAAGTGACCAAGCGTGAGTGCCGTTAGGTTGTTGGGGTCTGCTGACAAGGGGGTGATCGGCCGTGAGTTGAGAATAGCTTCGATTTCGACGATCACCGTTTGTAAATCTTCATAGGTCACGGAAGCTGTAGATGTGCTCCTAAGTAAGAGGTGTTTGGCTGATTTTACCGCTGCCTCCCATAAGCCTCCGAAATGTGGGGCTCTAGGAGGAATGAATTTGAACTCGATTGCTTTCGTGTTGCATGACTTAATGATTTCTTGTTGTGCGTGTGGCGAAAAAATGGACTCGGTTAAATCACTCAGTAGATTCTTTGCTCTAAGGAAATTAGTCGCGTTATCTGAATATATAGTGCGATAACGTCCACGTCGGCTGATGAATCGCTTAAGTGCACCAATAAATGCTTCCGTGGTTAGGTCACTCACCAGTTCTAGGTGCACCGCCAGTAGCGAAACAGCAAAAGATGGCCAAGTAAGCCTTGTGTGGTTTCTTACCCCTTACCTTGTAGTGCACCCAGAGGGGGCCACAATAATCCACTCCTGTTACTAAAAATGGTCGTGTTGGCGTAACTCGATCCTCTGGCAATTTACCCATTATTTGGTTATACAGCTGAGGTTTCGCTCGGTTGCATCTTACGCCATTTTGAACAACACTGCGTGCCATAGACTTTCCCTTTATGATCCAAAAGAGTTGTCTGGACGCGGCAAGAATTGCTTGAGGTCCGCAATGTTTATTTTCGTCATGCAAGTCCTTCAACAATAGTTTGACTAGAGGATCGTTATAAGGCATCAAGAAGGGCTGTTTCGTATCATAGGTCAGGCTAGCTGCTGCTAAGCGCCCTCCAACACGAATGAGTTTGTTTTCGTCGAGAAAAGGTGAAAGCCATTTATTGGGTTATTCTTACTTAACGGCCTTTGTTTAGCTAATAAGCTGATTTCGTCGTGGAAGTCTGAACCCTGAATTGTTCGGATAATAATGGTTGAGGCTTGATTCAATTCCTCTATGGAGGATGTAGTGCTGACGATCCGTAGATGTTTTAGTGTTCGACAGTTCTGCGCAAATCGTAGCACATAGGCAATTGTTCTTTGAAGCGTTTTGAACGAGTTTCTGTGATTTATACCGTATATTAATTGCTCGCGATCCCTTCCACTTGTTGAAGTTGCTGTTGCAATTGTTGAGGTAATCCTTTTTTCTAGTGGCGACTCAATGGATAGGTTTTTGTTGAAAGGATTTGGCCATATGGATTCTTGACCATATAGGAAGCGTGGGCCGAAGAACCACATGGTACATGTGGGTAACATGTCAGGCGATACTCCTCTTGACAGGACGTCGGGAGCGTTGTCAATTGACTTCACGTGTCGCCATTGGTCAGCTGTTGTCATCTGTTGAATTTTTGCAACTCTAGTGGCCACAAAGGTATGGCAGTCGGGGAATCGTTTGGGTTTTCATTGGAGCGACTCTTCATTTTGCGCATAAGAGGGTTACCTTCGTTATCTGATGTTGATCGTAGGTAAACTGCAGCCCCGAAAGCCCTTTCAGAAGGGTCTACAAATGTGTGTATCTGTACAGTTGAGGGTGTCTCTGTGGTAAAAACGTGTCGATCAACCTTGATTTTGTGCAAGGCAGTGGATTTGCCTTGAAATGTATGCCATTCATGTTGCAAGGATTCTGGAAGCTTGTCGTCCCAGGATAAGTTCAACTGCCAAAGTCTTTGGATAAAAATCTTTGCTGTTACTACTACAGGAGCAAGGATACCCAATGGATCAAAAATTCGGGCAACTTCTGATGTCACTGACCTTTTTGTCACCGTTGTTGTGACTGGCATCTGTACCCGAATGACAAACTGATCTTTTTGGGTAGCCAGAGCACTCCTAACGTTTTGATGCGAGGTGCGTCTGAATTATTTAAGTATATGTCGACTTCCTGATCTTGCCATGGAATGTCCTGCACCAATATGGGGTGGTTAGTGTTGAAAATGTAATGTATTGTAATCAATTTAATATTTTCAATACTGTTCATTTTCATGTTGTTATAAAAATTTATATTTGAAGAAATATTCTTTTGTCAAAATTTTTGTAACAAATTTTCACTTCAATAAAAAACTTTGTAAAAGTGGGATCGTGTGTCGATATTTTTATTTTCCGAGGCCAATTATTTCCAATAGGTTATGGGCCCAGAGCATCAAACGCTCTAATCAGAACAAGATTTCATCCATCTGTGAATTTTTGCAATAATTATAGCAGAGCGCTCCAGCACCTTCATACGAAGATCAAGATACGTGATTACGTTGCGAGAGAGTCCCTGAGTAGTATCAACGAAAATAAGATATACAAGACAACGTTGCCTGAATTCATCGTTTTTTTTTTTCAACAAACAAGTCTCAAGCAAATTTGACCATAAAGAATACAAGTAAGTGCTATCAATATGAGTTCTTTGTTCCAAATTGAAAAGCTCGACGAAAAGAACTACGATTCCTGGTGTGTCCAAATGAAGAGTATCCTAATACATTCCGAATTTTGGCAAATTGTAAACGGCACAGAGACTGAGGAAGACTGCACTGCGGCAGCCGAGAAAGCAAATTGGCGGAAAAAAGATGAGAAGGCACTGGCATCAATAATTTTATCTGTTAAGCCTACACAAATAAATTATATAAAAAACTGTAAAACGTCTTGTGCAGCGTGGGGTAAGCTTAATATACCAACCGGGCGGACCTGCGCGAAAAGTTACACTTTTTAAGCAACTTTTAAATCTAAATATATCTGATGATTCAAACTTACCACATTATGTTAATACATTCGTCGATATAAGAGAAAAATTGGCAGAGATTGGTGTTTTCATATTAGATGAATTGAAGGTTATAATTTTACTCTCAAGTTTGCCCAAAGCATATGAAAGCTTCGTCGTTGCAATCGAAGCTCGAGATAATTTACCATCATTTAGTATACTCAAGGTAAAAGTATTAGAGGAATACGAGAGAAGAAAAGAACCAGTAAAAAACCTTTGTGGTAATGAGAATCAGCAAGCTTTTTTAGCTAAGTCACGCAAGAATTATAAAGTACCACCCAAAAATAATAATAGTAATAAACTGAATTGTAAATGTTACAATTGCGGATGTAAAGGTCATTATGTATTGAATTGCAGAGAACCGAAAAAGCAGCGAAGTCCAATTTCAAAAAATTTTTCCACTCTGTATGGAATTGATAGCAACTGTCTTAACAAGGATAGTTGGTGTATCGACAGCGGTGCAACGTCACACATGTGCTGCAACCGTAATTTATTTACGGAATTCATCCATTCAGACGTTTGTGGACCGATGAATAAAGCATCATTCGGTGGTTCTAGATACTTTCTAACATTTAGTGATGATATGTCACGAAAAATATTTGTTTATTTTATAAAATCCAAGGATGAAGTTTTTGCTAAATTTAAGATATTTAAAGCTACGGTGGAACGTGAAACAGGCAAACTAATTAAAAATTTAAGAAGCGATAATGGTGGCGAATATATTAGTAACGCATTCAACAATTACTTAACTGAACACGGAATTAAGAGACAACTTACTGCCCCATATACGCCACAACAAAACGGCATAGCTGAGCGAGCAAATCGCACCTTAGTAGAAATGGGAAGAAGCATGTTAATACACGCAAGTTTAGATAAATCATTTTGGGCAGAAGCCATTGTTACAGCAGCATATCTGTGAAATAGATCTTCGACGAGAGCCTTGAAGCCGAAACTCCTCACGAAGTTTGGTTTGGTCGCAAGGCCACAATTCGACATTTTAAAGTTTTTGGTTCACTTGCGATAGCCTTAAATAAAACCCAAAGGCGATTATTCCAACCCAAGGGCAAGGAATATATAATGGTAGTATATTCCGAAACATCAAAAGCGTACGGCATATTTGATCGAATATCACGTCAAGTAATAGAAAGTCGAGACGTAATTTTTATTGAGAGTGTTTTTCCAAATAAGGAAGATAATGTAAATTATGACAACACTAATTCCATTATTTTTAATTTTGGCGAAACAAATTCGCAAAGTGAATATAGTGACAATAATGATGAAGACTCTGAAGCCACTGGCAGTTCACTTGAAGAGGAAGATGAAGTTGAAATGCATGAAGCAGAAAACATCCCAAAAATTGGCCCAGGCAGACCAAAGTTGTTACGAACGGGTAAACCAGGACGGCCAAGGAAGCAATTTAATGTATTAAATGTAATGGATACTGATCCTGTTGAGATTCCACAAACAGCTAAGAAAGCCATCACTGGACCAAATTCAGAAAAATGGAAAGAGGCAATGCAAAAGGAATACGAAGCCCTTATTGATAACGACACGTGGGAATTAGTTGATTTACCAAAAGGAAAGAAAGTAATCGGCTGTAAATGGGTTTTCAGCTTGAAAAAGAATGAACAAGGAATTATAGAAAGGTACAAAGCAAGGTTGGTGGCAAAAGGTTGTAGCGAGCAGTTTGGCATCAATTACAGAGAAACATTTTCACCGGTTGTAAGATACGCAACTATAAGAATGGTTATTGCATTAGCCGCTGAACACGAATTGTATCTCCATCAAATGGATGTGCCCACCGCCTACCTAAATGGAGAACTACACGATGATGTTTACATGAAACAGCCTGAATATTATGTTAATAGCCCGTATTCTCAAGGTGTTTTAAAACTTAAGAAATCTCTATATGGTCTTAAACAATCAGGACGAGAGTGGAATATTAAATTAAACACAGTTTTAAAACGGATCGGATTTTCGCAATGCAAGAGCGAACGATGTGTCTATACAATGCACTCAAAGGACTCGTTTAACATCATAGCAATTTATGTTGACGATATCCTTATAGCAAGTTCAAATAAAGAGGAGCTTATGTCTATAAAAGCTAAAATAAGCAAAGCATTTAAATTGGTCGATAAAGGACAAATAAAATATTTTCTAGGAATGGAAATAGAAAGAGAAGGAGAGACAGGAAAATTCAAAATTTTTTTTGACAGGAAAGTCGGCATAGATGGCTAACTTGGTCAGTAATTGCTGCACCCTTTGCTCCATGTCGACGTACTGCTGATTGCTGTGCCCTATGGCTGCCGGATTCTCGAAGTGCATCCAGATCTCGTCATTTAACGCCTCAATCTGTTGCCATGTCTGGCTGATGTTCAGCATCTTCCACTTGCAGAATTGTCGCGGTTGATCCTCTAGATTTTCAGGAATAGCGCTGTTCAGACGATCTAATGAGGCTGCTCTGATGGCGAACTTTCTTACTGGTATTTGCTGAATGCTGTGCGGTTGACAGATTGCCGTCCTGTTGCCGTCCAGCGCTGTGCTGCTTCGGGATCTCTTGCTGAAATAGCTCGATGTATTCCTCGACCAACGTCATGATTTTGTTATAATAATCCGACGTGAAATAGTTGTCGTTTAATGGAGGATCCTTGATGATCCGTATTTGGTTGTCTGTAGCTTCAAAGCGTTCCCAGACCTCCTGTAGTGCTTGTAGCCGCTCGCTGAAGTATCCAATCCTTTTCTTACGCTCGGCAGGATCCTTTTTAAAGTTTCTAATGATGTGTTAGATCTCTTCTCCATCCTTTGCTTGGTGAACAATGTGTTCTGCGAACATCTCCTTATTGCTTGCTTCGGTCATCAAAAGGTTGCGTCGTGATCGAGCGATCACGTCGGGGTCATCAAAAATGTTAGCTAAAGAGGATCTAAATTCGGTACTTGAACCGACTTTAGGCCTTTTTGATTTGCTTCGACTCGGTACTTGAACCGATTCGATGAGTTAACTGAAAAGTGAATGAAAATTCGACTCGGTACTTGAACTGATTCGAAAAGTCAATTGCACAGTAACGAAGAACCACTATTTCAATTAAACACTTTGAAGGTTCTGATAGCTCTCATTTTATTGATAAAAATCGCAGTCTTTTATACTGCTTAATTGTCTATGTAAGCAATATGGCCGTTAACATTGGTTGGCCTTGAATTAATAGCCTTATCATGTATTTTTAAACGCAAACGCAAACTCAAACGCAGCGCGTTTCAAATGGTATGATGGAACTTTCTCGAGTAGACTGCGTATGAGTTTTGAAGAGAACACAAACTTTACGTAGCCTTGCAGACTTCCCCTGTTTGCAGAGCACAAAGAGTTACCATGTATGAAGCATTTTTACAAGTATTTTTTAGGAATCCCAATGAATTAGTGCTATAACTGATGTATGGCAACAATTTGTACAACAAAAGCAAATCTGATAACGGGCACACAATGTTTACATACTGATATTGTGTTTATTATCGTTTGCTCTTTATGCGAGAGTGAATATAGCAGCAATATTCCTCGTGCGACTACTAGCGCAGCGTCATAGCGTGGAACAAAATACGGGGATACTCAGAAGAGGGACAATTCGGATCCTTTACTTCTCTTTTGGAGAAGCCAGCGCCGTGCATAAAAAAAATTGTATGAGCCACTGTTCAGAATCACACCAAACGCGAGCATTTAGCAATCGTCTGGTTTGAGAGACTTTTCCACGAAATAGCTCATCCATCATGCCAGAAAAACGTAGTGAAGTCTGCAAAGCATGTAAATTACCAACAAAACTGCGTTTGCATTTGGTTTCGCGTTTTGAATGCGTTTCAGAGGTTCACAGATTTTTCTATCTCAATTCTTCCGAAAATACGAAAAGCACAAAACAAAACGCGAAATAAACGCAACGCGAAAAGATACATGATAAGGCTGTAAGTCAACGACATATAGAACAATATAAAACATATAGTCAGCAAATATAAACTAAGTTCGGAGTGCAACGAACGATGGTTTTTTTGGCATTGAACTGAGTAAATGACTTGGCTCGGGTTGCATTGGTTGTGAATGGATGGCTTCTAGCGGTGGTGGCACTGAACTGAGTCAATGACTTGGCTCAGGTTGCTTTGGTTGTGAACGGATGGCTTCAAGTGGAGTCAGCAACTTCGTAGCGGAATTGTGAAGCGCTACAATGTTATTTTGAAAAACTGTTTTTTTTTCTGGAGAAAAATATGTACCCACGGGGAAATGGGTATAATATTTTCGCGAAGAAAAATTTGTCCGTTCTTTCTTGTTTGTTGTGTTTCTTTTTGATTTATACAACTGTGCTATAAAAATCGTTGTTTCCCGTTATTTTCTTGTGTTCTTTGAAAATTAACAATACAGACAAAATATAGAATTGTGCATATGGATAAACAAATGTATACAACAAAGAAAAAGTAAAACAATCAAGTTTTCACAAATAATAAATAATTAAAACAATTTTTTTAAATATTTTATAAATTCTTAAGATATTGCGTACAATTTACGACATCGCGGCAATTTGAAGTTTTGGTGCGGTAGAGGGAATAATTTCAGAACAGGTGAAGAGGAATGGGAGCGACCTGTTAAACTCCAACGGTCCTCCCGTTTGTAGTTTAAATGAATGCCATTAGTAATTACTTTAAAGTTTTAATTGTCAAATGTACACTTACTTACATATGTTACAATTATAGATATGGAGAGGTTTCAAATCACGCACCAAAACGAAGCTGGGACATGTTCATGCGGATATTACGGCTACATGACGTGGCCCCAATAGCACTAAAGAATATAAATTTAAAAATGATAAATACATTTATTCAAAAAAGGCACTTGATAAACACAACCTAAAATTTTGCACTTTGCAATTGTTTAGAAGAACTCCCGATTGTTTACAATTTTTCAGTGTTGCAAATTTCAAACAGAAAAACCAATGTTAATATATTTTGGTGAAGTTTAAATGACGAAAATATAATATAAAAACAAACTAAATATTCCTTTCATAAAATTTTGAGGTTATTCTTTATGTTTCCTATATTTATATCTAATTTCGAAAAAAAAATGTCTTTCATTTGCATCAAACTGCCTGTATGCTTTTGAAGTCAGAGAATATCCAACGAGAATATATTCATTGCCTTTGCCAGAAAACTTTTTGGTTTGCGTTTTATTCAAACCAAAGATCCGAAAATGACTAACATTCGGTTTCTTGCCGGTCCAAATTTCGTACGGCGTTTTATTAGGCAGGGCTTTAGATATAGTTCGGTTCCGTATATAAACCGCTGTGTTTACGGCTTCTGCCGATAGTGACTCATCTGTCTCAGCATGTAACAACATAATCCAAGTCATTTCAACAAAAGTTCTGTTTGCACGCTCTGCTACGCCATTCTGCTGTGGCGTATATGGTACAGATAGCTGGCGTTGTATTCTACACTCTTCCAAAAGAGAAGTGAACTTGCGGTTTAAATACTCAGTGCCATTGTCGCTTCGCAGCGCTTTTATCTTGCTCACGGTTTGGTTTTCCAAAAGTTTCTTGAATACTTTGAATTTTTCTATCACTTCACTTTTTTCTTTAATAAAATATACAAAAATTCTTCTTGACTTGTCATCAATAAAAAGGACAAAATAGCGTGAACCACCGACAGACGATTTGCTCATAGGCCCGCAAACATCCGTACGAAACAAACATCATATCCGAAAACAAACATCATCCGCAAACATCCAGTAAGTCTCTTGACTTACTTGCACTTTCTTTAAAAGGTTGTGAACATATTTTACTCTGCAGACATGTTCTGCAAGATTCATCTCTTGCTACAATTTTCGTTCCAACACCTTCTACTCCATGATTTTTCATCATACTGAGCAGTGTTCTAAAATTGAGATTCCCAAATCTATTGTGCTAAAGTACGGTCTCATCAATTAAAAGACATAGCTTTACAGGTCTCTTTTCTAAAAATATGAACAAATTCAAATTATTTTTGGCAGTCAAAATACATTTACCTAGTTTGAATTGAATTTATCTGTTTTGAATTCAACAGTTAAACCACAATTTCTAGCCTTTGCAAGAGAAATAAAATTTACAGACATTTCAGGAACATAAAGCACATCTTCCAATATTATTTGACCTTCTTGCGCTTCTATTTTGACATCTCCTTTTCCCTTTGCTTCTATATTTTCATCACATGCTAACATTATTTTCTGTCTGCGATTTACAAACGACGTAAACTTTTGACGATCGCAACAAATATGTGAGGTGGCGCCACTGTCAAGGGACCAAGAAATTTTGTTCAACTCGCTACTTTTGTCAGCTCTTAGAAAAGCAAATGAACGATGCGGCTGTTGATCAACTTTGTTGTTCCTAGTGTCGCACTTCTACAGTTTTTGGCATAGTGACCCCGTTTTTCCGCAATTATAACATTTAGGGCCTTATGCTCGATCTGCACAACGGTAGCGGTACCTTCGTTTCCGTTCCTCTTAAAACAACATGTGCTAACTCCTACGATGAGCACCGTTGAGAGAACCGCGCTTTACGTATTTTCCCTACATGTCAACTGGTATGTAAAAGTTGTGTATCTGGTGTACATAAATTTTACAATCAGAAGGCTCTTTCTTTCTTGTGATTATGTGTATTTAATGTGAATATGTTCTTATACCTGTTTTGTTCTCACTTAAGTGTGTATTGGAAATTTTTTACACTTATCACTGAGAAAAATATATGCGCTGAAACACAGAGCATAAATTTTATTCGACTCTTGTGTGTTTGCACGCTATATATTTGGATTATTCCAGCACATTGTGATTGAAGCATATATAAAGTAGATAATGGTATAATATTTTATAATATGAAATAAATTGAATAATTCAATAATATTTTTTAATATAAAGGGAAAATTCACATGAACTTTGTCATAAAGACAAACAATGATAATTTTTTGGGTGTAGCAAAATCAGAGAAGAGCAGCATACAGTCCTATCTCCTCGATGGCTCGGAAGCTACTGAATTTATAGATACCATTAACCTTTTTGTTTACCAAAGTCAGCCGGCAGGCATTGTGTTTATAAGTGCGTGAAGTTAAATTCGTAGAGCCGACGCGAATTTAGCAAAGACACAAACCAAAATACGTATTTAAATTCGTGCATAATGAGCGCTGCCAAGGTAACGTGTCACTCAGATTTACTTATTTGTTTAGTAAAACATATAATCTGAAAACGGTTTGTATATTGTTGGAAAGGTCAATATATAAGCTACCTAATCCTAAAAAATTCAGCCGTGCACAGGCAAGGATGTGGCGTCAGTGGCCAATGTTACCCAGTGTACCTCCAGAAGCACTTCTCATACACATTTTGTTCAACAAAAAACATAACTTGGACAAACGTTGTATACAGTTCGAAAGGTCACTATATCAGCTACCTATTCCTGAAAAGTCTAGCCGTGCACAGGCAAGGATGTGGCGTCAGTGGCCAACGTTTGGTTACCCAGTGCACCTTCTCATACACTTCGACAAACACTTTGTTCAACAAAAAACATAACTTGGACAATCGTTGTATACAGTTCGAAAGGGCACTATATCAGCTACCTATTCCTGAAAAGTCTAGCCGTGCACAGGCAAGGATGTGGCGTCAGTGGCCAACGTTTGGTTACCCAGTGCACCTTCTCATACACTTCGACAAACACTTTGTTCAACAAAAAACATAACTTGGACAAACGTTGTATACAGTTCGAAAGGTCACTATATCAGCTACCTATTCCTGAAAAGTCTAGTCGTGCACAGGCAAGGATGTGGCGTCAGTGGCCAACGTTTGGTTACCCAGTGCACCTTCTCATACACTTCGACAAACACTTTGTTCAACAAAAAACATAACTTGGACAAACGTTGTATACAGTTCGAAAGGTCACTATATCAGCTACCTATTCCTGAAAAGTCTAGTCGTGCACAGGCAAAGATGTGGCGTCAGTGGCCAACGTTTGGTTACCCAGTGCACGTTCTCATACACTTCGACAAACACTTTGTTCAACAAAAAACATAACTTGGACAAACGTTGTATACAGTTCGAAAGGTCACTATATCAGCTACCTATTCCTGAAAAGTCTAGCCGTGCACAGGCAAGGATGTGGCGTCAGTGGCCAACGTTTGGTTACCCAGTGCACCTTCTCATACACTTCGACAAACACTTTGTTCAACAAAAAACATAACTTGAACAAACGTTGTATACAGTTCGAAAGGTCACTATATCAGCTACCTATTCCTGAAAAGTCTAGTCGTGCACAGGCAAGGATGTGGCGTCAGTGGCCAAGGTTTGGTTACCCAGTGCACCTTCTCATACACTTCGACAAACACTTTGTTCAACAAAAAACATAACTTGGACAAACGTTGTATACAGTTCGAAAGGTCACTATATCAGCTACCTATTCCTGAAAAGTCTATTCGTGCACAGGCAAAGATGTGGCGTCAGTGGCCAACGTTTTGTTACCCAGTGCAAGTTCTCATACACTTCGACAAACACTTTGTTCAACAAAAAACATAACTTGGACAAACGTTGTATACAGTTCGAAAGGTCACTATATCAGCTACCTATTCCTGAAAAGTCTATTCGTGCACAGGCAAAGATGTGGCGTCAGTGGCCAACGTTTGGTTACCCAGTGCAAGTTCTCATACACTTCGACAAACACTTTGTTCAACAAAAAACATAACTTGGACAAACGTTGTATACAGATCGAAAGGTCACTATATCAGCTACCTATTCCTGAAAAGTCTAGTCGTGCACAGGCAAAGATGTGGCGTCAGTGGCCAACGTTTTGTTACCCAGTGCACGTTCTCATACACTTCGACAAACACCTTGTTCAACAAAAAACATAACTTGGACAAACGTTGTATACAGATCGAAAGGTCACTATATCAGCTACCTATTCCTGAAAAGTCTAGTCGTGCACAGGCAAGGATGTGGCGTCAGTGGCCAACGTTTGGTTACCCAGTGCACCTTCTCATACACTTCGACAAACACTTTGTTCAACAAAAAACATAACTTGGACAAACGTTGTATACAGTTCGAAAGGTCACTATATCAGCTACCTATTCCTGAAAAGTCTAGCCGTGCACAGGCAAGGATGTGGCGTCAGTGGCCAACGTTTGCTTACCCAGTGCACCTTCTCATACACTTCGACAAACACTTTGTTCAACAAAAAACATAACTTGAACAAACGTTGTATACAGTTCGAAAGGTCACTATATCAGCTACCTATTCCTGAAAAGTCTAGTCGTGCACAGGCAAGGATGTGGCGTCAGTGGCCAAGGTTTGGTTACCCAGTGCACCTTCTCATACACTTCGACAAACACTTTGTTCAACAAAAAACATAACTTGGACAAACGTTGTATACAGTTCGAAAGGTCACTATATCAGCTACCTATTCCTGAAAAGTCTATTCGTGCACAGGCAAAGATGTGGCGTCAGTGGCCAACGTTTGGCTACCCAGTGCAAGTTCTAATACACTTCGACAAACACTTTGTTCAACAAAAAACATAACTTGGACAAACGTTGTATACAGTTCGAAAGGTCACTATATCAGCTACCTATTCCTGAATAGTCTAGCCGTGCACAGGCAAGGATGTGGCGTCAGTGGCCAAGGTTTGGTTACCCAGTGCACCTTCTCATACACTTCGACAAACACTTTGTTCAACAAAAAACATAACTTGGACAAACGTTGTATACAGTTCGAAAGGTCACTATATCAGCTACCTATTCCTGAAAAGTCTAGCCGTGCACAGGCAAGGATGTGGCGTCAGTGGCCAAGGTTTGGTTACCCAGTGCACCTTCTCATACACTTCGACAAACACTTTGTTCAACAAAAAACATAACTTGGACAAACGTTGTATACAGTTCGAAAGGTCACTATATCAGCTACCTATTCCTGAAAAGTCTAGCCGTGCACAGGCAAGGATGTGGCGTCAGTGGCCAAGGTTTGGTTACCCAGTGCACCTTCTCATACACTTCGACAAACACTTTGTTCAACAAAAAACATAACTTGGACAAACGTTGTAGACAGATCGAAAGGTCACTATATCAGCTACCTATTCCTGAAAAGTCTAGTCGTGCACAGGCAAAGATGTGGCGTCAGTGGCCAACGTTTGGTTACCCAGTGCAAGTTCTCATACACTTCGACAAACACTTTGTTCAACAAAAAACATAACTTGGACAAACGTTGTATACAGATCGAAAGGTCACTATATCAGCTACCTATTCCTGAAAAGTCTAGCCGTGCACAGGCAAAGATGTGGCGTCAGTGGCCAACGTTTTGTTACCCAGTGCACGTTCTCATACACTTCGACAAACACCTTGTTCAACAAAAAACATAACTTGGACAAACGTTGTATACAGATCGAAAGGTCACTATATCAGCTACCTATTCCTGAAAAGTCTAGTCGTGCACAGGCAAGGATGTGGCGTCAGTGGCCAACGTTTGGTTACCCAGTGCACCTTCTCATACACTTCGACAAACACTTTGTTCAACAAAAAACATAACTTGGACAAACGTTGTATACAGTTCGAAAGGTCACTATATCAGCTACCTATTCCTGAAAAGTCTAGCCGTGCACAGGCAAGGATGTGGCGTCAGTGGCCAACGTTTGCTTACCCAGTGCACCTTCTCATACACTTCGACAAAAACCTTTGTTCAACAAAAAACATAACTTGGACAGTCGTTGTATACAGTTCGAAAGGTCACTATATCAGCTACCTATTCCTAAAAAGGCTAGCCGTGCACAGGCAAGGATGTGGCGTCAGTGGCCAACGTTTGGTTACCCAGTGCACCTTCTCATACACTTCGACAAACACTTTGTTCAACAAAAAACATAACTTGAATAAACGTTGTATACAGTTCGAAAGGTCAGTTCATATCAGCTACCTATTCCTGAAAAGTCTAGCCGTGCACAGGCAAGGATGTGGCGTCAGTGGCCAACGTTTGCTTACCCAGTACACCTTCTCATACACTTCGACAAACACTTTGTTCAACAAAAAACATAACTTGGACAAACGTTGTATACAGTTCGAAAGGCACTATATCAGCTACCTATTCCTGAAAAGTCTAGTCGTGCACAGGCAAGGATGTGGCGTCAGTGGCCAACGTTTGGTTACCCAGTGCACCTTCTCATACACTTCGACAAACACTTTGTTGAACAAAAAAAAAACTTGGACAAACGTTGTATACAGTTCGAAAGGTCGCTATATCACCTACCTATTCCTGAAAAGTCTAGTCGTGCACAGGCAAATATGTGGCGTCAGTGGCCAACGTTTGGTTACCCAGTGCACCTTCTCATACACTTCGACAAACACTTTGTTCAACAAAAAACATAACTTGGACAAACGTTGTATACAGTTCGAAAGGTCACTATATCAGCTACCTATTCCTGCAAAGTCTATTCGTGCACAGGCAAAGATGTGGCGTCAGTGGCCAACGTTTGGTTACCCAGTGCACGTTCTCATACATTTCGACAAACACTTTGTTCAACAAAAAACATAACTTGGACAAACGTTGTATACAGTTCGAAAGGTCACTATATCAGCTACCTATTCCTGAAAAGTCTAGCCGTGCACAGGCAAGGATGTGCCGTCAGTGGCCAAGGTTTGGTTACCCAGTGCACCTCCTCATACACTTCGACAAACACTTTGTTCAACAAAAAACATAACTTGGACAAACGTTGTATACAGTTCGAAAGGTCACTATATCAGCTACCTATTCCTAAAAAGTCTAGTCGTGCACAGGCAAGGATGTGGCGTTAGTGGCCAACGTTTGGTTACCCATTGCACCTTCTCATACACTTCGACAAACACTTTGTTCAACAAAAAACATAACTTGGACAAACGTTGTATACAGTTCGAAAGGTCACTATATCAGCTACCTATTCCTGAAAAGTCTAGCCGTGCACAGGCAAGGATGTGGCGTCAGTGGCCAACGTTTTGTTACCCAGTGCACCTTCTCATACACTTCGACAAACACTTTGTTCAACAAAAAACATAACTTGGACAAACGTTGTATACAGTTCAAATGTCACTATATCAGCTACCTATTCCTGAAAAGTCTTACCGTTCACAGGCAAGGATGTGGCGTCAGTGGCCAAGGTTTGGTTACCCAGTGCACCTTCTCATACACTTCGACAAACACTTTGTTCAACAAAAAACATAACTTGGAAAAACGTTGTATACAGTTCGAAAGGTCACTATATCAGCTACCTGTTCTTAAAAAGTCTAGCCGTGCACAGGCAAGGATGTGGCGTCAGTGGCCAAGGTTTGGTTACCCAGTGCACCTTCTCATACACTTCGACAAACACTTTGTTCAACAAAAAACATAACTTGGACAATCGTTGTATACAGTTCGAAAGGTCACTATATCAGCTACCTATTCCTGAAAAGTCTAGTCGTGCACAGGCAAGGATGTGGCGTCAGTGGCCAACGTTTGGTTACCCAGTGCACCTTCTCATACACTTCGACAAACACTTTGTTCAACAAAAAACATAACTTGGATAAACGTTGTATACAGTTCGAAAGGTCACTATGTCAGCTACCTATTCCTGAAAAGTCTAGCCGTGCACAGGCAAGGATGTGGCGTCAGTGGCCAACGTTTGGTTACCCATTGCACCTTCTCATACACTTCGACAAACACTTTGTTCAACAAAAAACATACTCTGGACAAACGTTGTATACAGTTCGAAAGGTCACTATATCAGCTACCTATTCCTGAAAAGTCTAGTCGTGCACAGGCAAGGATGTGGCGTTAGTGTCCAACGTTTGGTTACCCAGTGCACCTTCTCATACACTTCGACAAACACTTTGTTCAACAAAAAACATAACTTGGACAAACGTTGTATAGAGTTCGAAAGGTCATAAAATGCAGAGAGACATTTACGCGCTGATTGATTGGTGCAATAGGAATGCACTCAGATTGAATTTCTCAAAATGCAGGCTGCTATCATTTACTCGTAAGCAGCTACCTATTTCATATAACTATGCTTATGACGAATGTAACTCTTTTAATAGAGTTAGCATTACTAAGGACCTTGGTATTTTCTTTGACTCGAAACTACGATTTTATGTTCATAGGGAATATATAATTGCGAAAACTAGCTCTCAGTTTGGTTTTTTTAAGCGTATGTAACGAGGTTTCTCCTCTGTCCTGCCTGGATATACCCGCGGATGCCCAGGGGTCTTCCGCAATAATAACGCAGTTTTGTTTTCGTTTGAATTCTTTATTTATCGATTTTTATTTATTTGATGCTTCAATATTTCGATAACAAATGTTACTTGAATTTGTATTTTATATTTCTAAAAACCTACTTAAGTTACCCTGTAGGAAAAGAAGGTTATATATGTTGGTAGTGTATGTATGGTGGATTCTAGTGTGTAAGTCAAAACGCAGATTAGTGTGTTTGTTCGCTTTATTTCTGAATTTTCTCCGATTGTTAGCGTTGGGTTAGTGTGACATGAAAAATCTATGGCTACTTGGTTTCTTGATTTAGGCAACGATTTATTTTTTTAAGGTTCTGTTTGGTTCGGGACCAGTGAAATCTAGGGGGGGTGTTCGCAGGGGCACGATCGCTTGGAAGTTGAGATTGGCAATCGCTCGGCGAGCTCAATGTCAAGATCAAAACCCAATGATCGAGGATACGAGGCTCTGATATTGACGCCCGCTCGGCAAGCTCAACGTCAAGATCGAGAATCACGGATCAAGGATACACGGTTTCGTTGTCGCTGCGTCGCTAAGCAGCTAAACGTCAAGATTCGGAATCGTGAATGCACGTTTTGGCTATTGACGCCCGCTAGGTAAGCTCAACGTCACGGCCAAAGATCAAAGATACGAGGTTCCGACACTGACGCCCGCTCGGCAAGCTCAACGTCAGAATCAAAATCAAGGATCAAGGATACACGGCTTCGCTATTGGCGCTCGCTAGGTGCGCGCAATGACCAGATCACAGATCAAGAATACAAGGTTCCGATATTGACGCCCGCTCGGTGAGCTCAGCGTCAAGATCAAGAATCAAGGATCAAATTATTTATAATTATAAAGTGTGCTTACCGCTTCGTTTGCTGGCTTCCAGAAAAGTGAATTTGCACTGCTCGGTGATTCCTTTTATATCCCAAGGGTAGCAGTACTTGGCTACCCTTTTGTTGTTTTCAGGGACAGTGCCCCCTTTGCGTGGCCTTGAATTAATCCGCTTGTCTCATTTGTTGTAGCAGCGGTTCCAGTTTTTCCAAGCGTACGTTGTTGTTTTGTTTGTCGAACTTGTGTTTGTTGTTGCTTGTTGTTTGTCGAAGACTTTGATCGCTGATCATCTTGGGGTTCCAGGCTCTCAGTACTTGCCGCTGCACTTTTTTTGTATAATTGTCGTTGCCGAATTTCTATGTACTTTGAATGTTGTTCTACTAATTCCCTTAGTGTATTTGTTGTAAATTTATTCTCGGCTGTGGTGTTGTTGTTGTTCGTATTCTGCTAATCCCCTTAGTGTAGTTGTTGTCAGGATTTCATGCACTTGTTGTTGTTGTTCTAAACGAGTTTATTACTATATATATGGTCAATGTACAACTTGCCTGTGGTGTAATTTTCTATGTGTACTCTATTTTGATGTTCGTCGTTTTCTGTGTTCCCGCTTTCGTGCATAGTTTTATTGTTGAAACAGTGGCTATGTACTTTTGCTCGTGTACTTGGAATTCCGGTTTTTTTTTCGGCTATTGTTATTTTTCTTTGATCTTGCGGCTATGTAATTTTGTTTTTGTTATTGGTTTTGCTTCACTCCCAGTTATTTAAGCGTGATGTTCAAAGTTGCTTCGTTTGTTTGGAGTTCGATCGTTTGTTTGATGTTCGACGTTGGTGGTTCGAGGTTGCTTCGTTTGTTTGATGTTCGACGTTTGTTTTGTTTGTTTTGAAGTTCGCAAATTACTTTGCAGAGCTTGCAAATTGGTTGCAGAATTAATTCTACCTCAAGTTGGGACCGCGCAACTCGAGGTTACTGCGTCCCTTAAAAGCGGTTTTCAAGGGAGCAGCTCAGGTGGGGTGTAGGCCAGGTTCTACACCCGTGGTTGTAATGAAAATTACATTTTCATTACACGTAATTCTGGTGAATTTCGTGATCCCTCACTTTGAGGGCATTATTCACATGTATGGTCAGATCTATATTAGAGTACGCTTGCATCATTTGGATGCCGTCATCAAATAACGACATCTGCCGACTGGAGAGAATCCAGCGGCGATTCACGAAGTATGTGCTCCGTAACCTCTACCACTCTGGCAATATTCCTAATTATAACCTCAGATGCCGTATCTTGAATTTGAGATCACTTGAAATGAGAAGGCATATACATTCGGTACTGTTCGTCAAAGATATTTTGGATTGTCGTGTTGATTCTCCAGATCTTCTTGCGCTTATACCATTGTACGCTCCATCTAGGCCTCTTAGAGAAAAATGTTTATTTTTTACACCTTATCACAGAACCTCTTATGGAAATCAGGAGCCGATCTGTAGATGTGTGTCACTATGTAATGTTTTAGCAAATGAGCTTGATTTTTCTTGTAACAGAGTAATGTTTAAATCACAATTATGTAGCCTTGTGAATTCGTTAGCCAATACTTAATGTAATGTAATGTTTAAGTTTAGTTTAGTTTTAAGTCCTTAGTTTAAGCTGTACAGGCGAAAATTGAAATAAAAAATAAATAAATGAATAGGTAGCTGATATAGTGACCTTTCAAACTGTATACAACGTTTGTCCAAGTTATGTTTTTTGTTGAACAAAGTGTTTGTCGAAGTGTATGAGAAGGTGCACTGGGTAACCAAACCTTGGCCACTGACGCCACATCCTTGCCTGTGAACGGCTAGACTTTTCAGGAATAGGTAGTTGATATAGTGACCTTTCGAACTGTATACAACGTTTGTCCAAGTTATGTTTTTTGTTGAACAAAGTGTTTGTCGAAGTGTATGAGACGGTGCACTGGGTAACCAAACCTTGGCCACTGACGCCACATCCTTGCCTGTGCACGGCTAGACTTTTCAGGAATAGGTAGCTGATATGGTGACCTTTCGAACTGTATACGTTTGTCCAAGTTATGTTTTTTGTTGAACAAAGTGTTTGTCGAAGTGTATGAGAAGGTGCAATGGGTAACCAAACGTTGGCTACTGACGCCACATCCTTGCCTGTGCACGGCTAGACTTTTCAGGAATAGGTAGCTGAAATAGTGACCTTTCGAACTGTATACAACGTTTATCCAAGTTATGTTTTTTGTTGAACAAAGTGTTTGTCGAAGTGTATTAGAAGGTGCACTGGGTAACCAAACGTTGGCCACTGACGCCACATCCTTGCCTGTGCACGACTAGACTTTTCAGGAATAGGTAGCTGATATAGTGACCATTCGAACTGTATACAACGATTGTCCAAGTTATGTTTTTTGTTGAACAAAGTGTTTGTCGAACTGTAGGTCGAGAAGGTGCACTGGGTAACCAAACGTTGGCCACTGACGCCACATCCTTGCCTGTACACGGCTAGACTTTTTAGGAATAGGTAGCTGATATAGTGACCTTTCGAACTGTATACAACGTTTGTCCAAGTTATGTTTTTTGTTGAACAAAGTGTTTGTCGAAGTATATGAGAAGGTGCACTGGGTAACCAAACCTTGGCCACTGACGCCACATCCTTGCCTGTGCACGGCTAGACTTTTCAGGAATAGGTAGCTGATATGGTGACCTTTCGAAATGTATACAACGTTTGTCCAAGTTATGTTTTTTGTTGATCAAAGTGTTTGTCGAATTGTATGAGAAGGTGCACTGGGTAGCCAAAATTTGGCCACTGACGCCACATCCTTGCCTGTGAACGGCTGAATTTTTCAGGATTAGGTAGCTTATATATTGACCTTTCCAACAATATACAAACCGTTTTCAGATTATATGTTTTACTAAACAAATAAGTAAATCTGAGTGACACCTTACCTTGGCAGCGCTAATTATGCACGAATTTAAATTCGTATTTTGGTTTGTGTCTTTGCTAAATTCGCGTCGGATTTACGAATTGTCGCGTCGGAGTTACGCGGAATTACGACGCGTCGGAGTTGCTAAAATGCAACCGCTTCTCAACGGCATACCGCTTCCGCTTCTGTTGGTTGCAAAATATGCTTTTCTACCGTAAATACGTAAGAAGAGCGAGAACTGTTGTTGTAAAGAGGAGCAATTTTTGCGGTACCGCTTCTAACAGAAACCCAAGTTGTGTATATACTAAAAACACATTTTGAACAGCTGTTTAACGAATATAACAAAGAGTAACGCTGAGAAGCGGTACCGTTCGCAGATCGAGCATAAGGCACTTAAACATATTGTTGTTATTTTTATGTTTCGTTTCCACACTGGACCTAGCAACGAATGCTTGTTGAGTTGTTATCGTTTCTCCTTTTTCTTCTAGTTAACTTCGCCGTTCGCTTTCCTCTACTAATTTAACCTTGAGTACATCAATGCTAGGCAAGCAATCCCTAGTTTCCATTGCTACCACAAAATTTTCGAATTCTTTCGGCAGACTGGACAATAAGATTATGACTAGCAACTCATCAGATAATGTTATACCGACTTGGATTAAGTTATCAGCAATCTCAGAAAATGTATTTAAGTATTGTGTCATTGTACTTGTGTTCGACAAACGGAGAGAGGGCGTTTTTTTGTAGAGAATAACTTTTCGAAGCGGCCCACTCGGCTTAAGAACAGTTTCTAGCTTCTTCCACGCATCCACTGCGGTTTCACATGCTTTTACATAATTTAGGTGCGATGGCTTTATACAAAGCAATATTGTCGTTAGTGCTTTTTCATTTAACTTTTCCCACTTTAGAATTTCAGCTTCTTCTGTTGGCTTTAACACTTTTCCCCTTACGACTGGCCAAAGCTCGGAATGGCGCAAAACACATTGCATATGTACACACCAAGTGTCATAGTTATTTTCTGCCAGTTTTTCTATTTGGTAAAGTGAATTCATTTCGATTTTTTTATAAGGGGTTCTCCAATAAGAGGTGAAATTTTGAATAGCCCGCTATTTCGGTAGCTGTAACTTTTAAGCTGTTATTTTTGATATTTGACAAGTAGAAACTACATGAAGACATGTTATTTTTAACAGAAAATGGTTACTTTAAGTACAAGTTGCTATATAAAACAGAAAAGACCCTCTGTTTATTGGACTACATTATTCGCCTTTCATCAAGAATATATGAATTTTTATATCTAAGTTTTTACAGATCAACGTTTCTACACGTTTTTTCTGTTATAACCTTATCAGATTCAATTCATTTAACTAAACAAAAGTATTTCAAACTTATTATAGAATTGACAATTATACTATTTAGTTATTTAGTAAAACTATAAAGTTAAATTTTAAGCTTAATTCTTAAATAAATAAATATATAAATAAACATTGACCACGAAGGTGTGGATAAGGTAGCTTTACTTCGTGTAAAATTTCTTATACAACAAAACCATACTCCTCTTTCCACGACACCTCAAATTATCTAAGTTTTACTACCAGCAACATTCGAAATATTTTTAATACTTATTTTTTTTAATAAATAACAATAAAATTTTTTAATTACCATAAAAATTGAGTGCTTTCCCCACTTCATCCCACGCGACGCGGTCTGCCCTCTACACCGAAGTGGCAGGATGTGCCAGAAGTGGCAGGATGTGGCAGATATGTATATAAAAGTATATATATTCTTGATCAGCTTCACCTTCTGAGTCGATTTACCCCTGTCCGGCCGTCTGTCCGTATGTGGAAATGTCGATTACAGGAGAACGAATAGAGATATCTTCATCAAATTTGGCACGAATATTCTCTATTCTCGAAAATCCATGGGAATTGAAAATGGATCATCGGAGAAATCAACCATTTCAATCATAGAGATTGAAAATGGAAAAAATCGGATCAGCGATATTAATTTAACGGTGGTCCGATATAATCCTGATGATGATGATTAATAAACAGAATTTGAAACTGAATAGGTTAATTATACAAATGTACTTAGTAAAAAATTAATGAATGACAAAAATTATCTTTTATTCTACTTGTTTACGCCAAACACACCGCTCGTCAGGCTGCCTCTCCTGATCTGCCGAAGCCGTGCTCTCTCACGGTGCAGACTTCGGCCACTCAGGAGAGACAAGCTAAGAGCTTGACTGCGAGCTCCTTGGCTCCAGCCTTGGCGATCGGATATGTTCGTTTTCACTTGGCTGCCAATCGTGAACCACGCCGGACGCAACTCACAAGCTACACCACATATTTTCCTGTGAATGTATTAATAAGCTTTAAAATTATCAAGTAATTAAAGCCTAACTTTAAACAAAGTAAAAAGAAATCTAGTGCCTTTGATTCGCCCCAACATTTGGTCCTGAACGAGCCGGATCGAGCTCAACCACGACATCGTCGCCCTTTTGTGAAAGGTAGGTTGCTTAATTTCAAATAATTTGTAAGTTTCATATAAATTAAATCATATAAATTAAAGTTCTAAATATTCGTTATTAAACTGTACATATATACGCAGCAAGTATATATATATATAGGCACATATACTCCCGTCTACACTTGAAATTAGAGGAATTAATTTCGGTGTAACGGTGCTCCAAAATTTAGAATTGGTTCACTTATATATATTACATAAAAGTGCCCTTGAACCCGGTCATATACTTGTATTGACCGGCACGTGTTGCAATTATTTATTCTTCACCGAATACATAATTGCAGCTCGCTCTCGCTTTGTTTTGCGCTCTTCACTTAAAAACCAAAAAACCACCACCTTTTGCTGGCTGGTTTGGTTTTCGTGCTCTCCACAGACACGCTCGCAGCTTACGCTCTTCTGCGCGGTTCACTTAAAAACCAAAAAACCACAAAACCACCACCTTTTGCTGGTTGGTTTGGTTTTCGTGCTCTCCACAGACACGCTCGCAGCTTACGCTCTTCTGCGCGGTTCACTTAGAAACCAAAAAACCACCACCTTTTGCTGGTTTGTTTGGTTTACGTGATCTCACATAGACGCGCTCTCAGCTTGCAACCAAGCATAGAACGTTCTTTCGGTTTAATATTGATCGCTCTCTCCGCGTGACACGCTACAAGCGGCGCTCTTTTCGCATAAAATTCGTACTTGTACCATCGACGTCAACTTTCATTTGTTTAAGAAGCGCACACTGTACCGTGCTGGCAGCAGAACCGGCGACATACTTGCTCACCTACTCATCGCAAAAAGTCGTCAATCGTGCGCTCTAAACCAGTTTGAGTTTAAAGAAGTATACGCAAATTTGTCGGTGTTCGATAAGCGCGCTCGTCAACGCTGAGTTACACAACTACTCACGCTGCAAAAACACTGTTCAGCGCTCCCATCGATATAGCGCCGTCGTTTTTTTTCGTGCCAAGAGAATCAAAAATTCTTGCACCGTGGGCGAAAAATATAAAACCATAATAAAATTTTTGTTAGGAATAAAAATATTTTGGTGTTTTATTTCTGTATTAGCCCATCTAGCGAAGCTACTTTAGCCCCTGTATTCTTTTGCACCGACAAAAATCGATTCCATACCGCGGATTCCCTTGCTAAATTACTAGTAACCTTAACGCACATACAATGGAGAGGGTTGACTCTTTTCTACGTCTCGCGGACGATTTAGTGGAATTCGGCATGCACATTCTGAGCAGTTCAACGGATTCGCAAACGTTGGATACCCTGGAGTTGGACATTACGGAGCTCAATCGCAGTGGTCCCTAATCAAGTCCACGTATAGCGGCCTTCTCGAACAAATGCTGAAGGATGTGACGATGGCACCACATGTAAAAGGCGTTAAGGAAAAGTATTTCAAAGCGTACGACAACTACAAGCGATGCGTTGGACTGATCAAAATTCAAGTCAACTCGATGATAAAGACCACCGCGCCGCGGGGCTCTACGGATACGGCAGAGCTGCCGCCCACTAGGTTCAACATCAGCTTGCCTCCATGCGATACCGTTTTCAAAGGCGACTATTTGTCATGGCCCTCCTTTCGCGACATGTTCACCGCCCTGTATATTCAGAATACGCGTGTTGCCCCAGTGGAAAAACTTTTCCACTTGAACCAAAAAACCAAAGGAGAAGCCAAGGAAATCGTACAGAAATCTCCTTTGACGAATGAAGGATTCGAGCAAGCATGGCAAAATCTATCGGATCGATACGAAAATAAACGCGTCCTCGTTAACACGCTCCTCAAAAATCTCTGGTCTCGCGCCGATTACTAGGGAAACCGGTCACGAGATTAAAAATCTACAGCGCGAAATTAACAATATTCTCGCCGCGTTGGCGCTCCAAGGCGTCAACACTTCACATTGGGACGCGATTACAGTTTTTTTGTGCTCTACTCGTCTTCCGGAAGCCACCCTGGCGCTTTGGGAACAATCCATACCGAATAAACGTGAAATTCCAAAGTGGTCCGAACTCGACGCATTCTTGACACATCGGTTTGAAACGCTGGAATCGGTGCAAGATATAAAAGGCGCGTCCGCAAACAAGAGTCGCGCGTCACCCGCTCCACAACAGGTGGCCCCCTCGACAAAACGCGTCAACACATTCCAGTTGAATGTTGCGTCGACAATATGTCAGCTGTGCTCAGAACACCACGCAATTCGAGTTTGTCCGCAATTTTTGGAAATGACTTCCGGTAAGCGTCTAGAGGTAGTTAAAAAGTTGCGTCTTTGTCTGAATTGTCTCGCGCAAGCGCATCAGATACAACGATGCCCCAGCAAATACAATTGCGCCACATGTCAGGCGCGACACCATACGTTGCTGCATCGCGAGCAAGCGCAAAACCGACCCTTCGCTAACTCAGCGTCGCGTCCGTCCACTAAATATCCAAAGTGTTCGCCCAGTGGCAACGCTGCATTGCAAACCACTCAGCCCCGTAGCAACCCACTTAACGCGCGAGCACCCCCCTTTACAGGGCCCTCCACGTCGGCCAACGCCGCCCAAATCAGTCAACAACAAATACAGTCCACTGATCGAAATCAGCCCGATAACCATCAAGTTTGTTTCGCTGCCGCACCGAAGCCAGTTCTGTTAGGAACCGCTACGGTCACCATATTCCACGCCGGTACTTGCTATGCCGCGCGTGCCCTCATCGATCCAGGATCCGAAGTATCCTTCATCTCTGTCCACGTTCAGAAGATGCTCAAAATCCCCATGCGGCCAGTGAAAGCAACGGTTTCTGGCCTCAACGAAACTATTTCCGCAAAGGTGTCGAAATCTTGTGAGTTTATGCTCAAGTCGCCACGCGACCCCTCGTTTCAGATCCATGCCACAGCGCTAGTGCTGTCGCAAATCACGGGCAGACTTCCTGCCCACTCATTCGATATTGAGCTGCTTCGCAGCCTCCCTCGTAATATCGAGCTCGCAGACGTCAACTTTGTCAAAAGTCAGCAAGTTGACGTTCTCATTGGAGCCGATCTCTTCCCGGCGATCATACTGGATGGTATTCGCCGCAATGTGCTAGGTTCACTTCTAGCACAACAGACTGTGTTCGGCTGGATAATCACCGGACCAGTCCCCCTGCTACAATCAGATAGCCCCAACATAAGGGTGGCCTTCTTCAATGAAGTCACCATCGAACAACAGTTCGAACGTTTTTGGGTGGTGGAGGAACTTCCCAAAACTCGTCACTTATCCCCCTCCGAAAAGTTTAGCGAAGAGAATTTCGTAAAAACAACTCGTAGGAGCCCTGACGGCCGCTACATCGTCACGTTGCCATTCAAAAGCGAAGCCGTAAACCGACACTCACTAGGATATTCACGGCACATCGCCCACCAACAATACCTTCGCTCAGAAGCAAGGTTAGTCAAGAATCATGACCTCAAAAGGCGATGTAGTTCAAGAATATCTTGATTTAGGTCATATGATGGCCGTAGCGCCAGCACAACCCGATGCTGAGCACTATTATTTGCCACATCATGGGGTTATAAAACCGGACAGCACGTCCACCAAGGTTCGAGTCGTGTTCAACGCATCCTGCCCCACCACAAGTGGGCTCAGTTTGAACGATGTGTTACACGCAGACCCTGTTCTACAAGCAGACTTAACATTCTTAATGTTAAGATGGCGCTTTTATCGGTATGTTTTTAGCGGTGACATACAGAAAATGTATCGCCAGATCCTCGTCGACCCGAAACATACCTCCTACCAGCGAATTCTATTCCGAGATTCGAATAGCTCCCAAGTTAGGGACTATGAGTTACAAACGGTAACATTTGGCGTGAATTGCGCCCCCTCCTTAGCGATCCGTACGCTTCTTCAGCTAGCAGACGATACACAACAACAGTTTCCGCTTGCGGCCCACATCCTGCGACATTCGATGTACGTTGATGACGTGTTGGCTGGATCTCACAACCTTGGCATGGCCACTCAAATGCGCGACGAACTGTCAGAGACGTTGAATACGGCAGGCTTCTCGCTTCGGAAATGCACAGCCAACGACAAACACATTTTGGACGACTTGCCTGGATCCCATTTGCTCAACACCGAGTTCTTGAAGTTCGAGGACAACAGCACGGCAAAAATGCTTGGTATTCGTTGGAATGCCACCAGCGATGACTTCTACTTCGACACACAGACGATCGACATACAGCCAACGTACACCAAAAGACAAGTGCTGTCTCTCATCGCGAAGCTGTTCGATCCAGCCGGTTGGCTGGCACCTATCATCATTGCCGCGAAAATGCTGATCCAACAAGTCTGGCTAGACAAGATTGACTGGGATGACCAACTTCCCGCACTGACGCAGCAAACATGGTTGAGTTTCCTTCGAAATTACCACCGATTCACCCCCGACTGCGCAGTGGATCTTCACGCCTTTTCGGACGCTTCCGAGAAAGCTTACGCCGGAGTCATCTACGCCCGTGTCCAAATCGGCGACACAGTTCATGTATCGCTACTGTACTCCAAAACACGAGTGGCGCCCATTAAAACGATATCGCTGCCTAGACTCGAACTCTGCGGAGCTACACTCGTCGCCGACATGCTCGACGCCCTTGTACCTAATATGCACTATCGTCCCGAGAATGTCTTCTGATGGACAGACGCGACGATTGTTCTGGCGTGGCTTAAGAAGCCTCCTTGCGTCTGGGCCACTTTCGTAGCAAACCGCGTTGCCAAAATCATTGAAAGAGCACCACACACTCAATGGTTTCACGTGGACTCGCACGACAATCCAGCGGACTTAGCTAGCCGCGGTGCCACGCCCCAAGAATTAGCTGAGAACACCCTTTGGTGGAATGGTCCACCTTGGCTCATCCACGACAAGAATCGGTGGCCCGAGCTCCGAACAGCTTCGGAGCCTTCTGTAAAGGCTCTTCACATTTACTTCCTACCAGACGAAGACCCACTGGACAGGTTTTCCTCTCTCCCGAGAGCCGAGGCTGCCCCGCAAAGGTGTATTCGGATAACGGCACAAACTTCGTAGGCGCAGCAAAAGAGCTCAAACAAGAATTTAAGCAATTCCTTGTTCGAACCTGCGATCTCATCGAAACGAAATATTCGCACCAGAATGTTGAATGGCACTTCATCCCCCCTGGTGCTCCTCACATGGGAGGGCTCTGGGAGGCCGGTGTTAAAAGCCTGAAAACGCACCTGCGCAAAGTCGCCCCAACGTCCAAGTTTACATTCGAAGAGTTCTCAACTCTCTTGAGCAAAATTGAAGCGTGCCTCAATTCTCGCCCGCTTCATCCTCAATCTGAGGATCCCAACGTTATGGAGGCAATAACTCCTGGCCACTTCCTAGTCGGCGGCTCTCTGCTCGCTCCTGCCGAGCCCGAAACCCTCGAAAATCCGCTCTCCATTCTCAACCGATGGAGACGTGTCCAGGCCCTTGCCCAGCATTTCTGTCACCGGTGGAAAACGGAATATTTGCACGAGCTTGCGCGTCGCACAAAGTGGAAGACTCCGCAATTCAACTACAGCCCAACGACCTGGTCGTCGTCCGTGAAGACAACCTTCCTTTCACGTCCTGGCGGCTGGGCCGCATCATCAAGGTGTATAAGAGCCAGGACGCACGAGTCCGCGTGGCCGATGTCCGAACGGCTAACGGCCAACTCACGCTTTCAATTTCTAAATTAGTATCTTTATCGTGCGTGTCTCGAGTTGTTATTAACGCCTTTTTTCTCCACAGATCTGAGATGAAACGCACCCGCCGCCAAGGCGCCCGTTATCGACAAGGCCGCATGCTGGCTCCGCCACCCGCCGTACCATCGGCGCCCCCAAATCCGCGTCCCGCCAGCGAGATGCCGCATTACGAGCAGCAGCCGCACGAGGACGACGTGCTCCATCTGAGTGCCTCTTACACGGCAGAAGAAGACGGCGCTGCTCAACCGAGCTCACCAGAGCCTCGTCCAGAGGAGGCTCCTGGACGATCGTCTCCACCGGCGATCGCCGGCTCAGTTCGGAGTCCACAACCGCGACCTGCAGGGCATTTGAAGGCACGAACGGCGAGCTTTCCCCGAATCGTGGCAGGACGCCGCATAAACTGCCTGGCGTGCTCCCACACCACCCAACGCTGCACCAGCACACGTAGCTGCACCTGTAGCGACGCCCACCACTCGACGCTTCACGGCTAGTCGCCTGATCCACCCCAGGCTGAGGGTCAGGTAGCTTTGCAGTCCTGCAAGGCGGGCGGGATGTTTACGCCAAACACACCGCTCGTCAGGCTGCCTCTCCTGATCTGCCGAAGCCATTTCTCTCTCACGGCGCAGACTTCGGCCACTCAGGAGAGGCAAGCTAAAAGCTTGACTGCGAGCTCCTTGGCTCCAGCCTTGGCGATCGGATATGTTCGTTTTCACTTGGCTGCCAATCGTGAACCACGCCGGACGCAACTCACAAGCTACACCACATATTTTCCTGTGAATGTATTAATAAGCTTTAAAATTATCAAGTAATTAAAGTCTAACTTTAAACAAAGTAAAAAGAAATCTAGTGCCTTTGATTCGCCCCAACACTACTTGTTATAAAAAATCTTATATTCAATTTTTTTGAAACGTAATAGGTTTTCGATAAAATAATACCTCTCCAATGATATTCATAACATGTAGGTACCTCGTATACAATGCAACTAATTTTGATGTTCCAATTTATGGTCCTTATGACAAGGCTATATCCAGATGTATTAGAGCTTTTCTAACAATTGCTACGAAGAAAATTTCTGACCGAATCTTTATTATTGCATAGAGTTGCGGATGCAATCTATAAACTGCTTTCCACATTAATTGTTGCTTTAAATTCAATTCTAACCAAAGACTTGAAAAGTTTAACCCACCATGAATGTCATTAGAACCTTCATTCGTAACCAATACAATGCGGAAATCCAAGAACTCTACTTCCAGCGGCTAACGGTTGTTTCGTTTCTAAGCAAATATTTTTAAATTAGCCGGATGACATATGCTTGCTTCCGAAGGCTATAAAAGCACGGAGCAACTTGGGTTTAAGAGGTACGACGGAATTTTTTAACTTTTGACTGTTATCTTCGGAAATATCCGCCCCTTTTTTGGGGCATGGCCTTCGCTTAGTATTTATGGTTATATACAGGGTGTCTCGCATAAGAGGGGACAGAAGACTGAGACGTGTAGGTTGGGTCGAGACAAGAAAAAAATCGTATAGGAGGGGCGGGGGTCAATTTCCCCCCGTTTAGATGGGAGGGGCCATTTTATAAAAATTGAACTCAACATCGAAAAAAAAATATTAAAAAATAATGGATTGAGCTAGATAACTTTTGCTTACTGATTTTCAAAGCCAAATATCCGCTTCTTAATATACTTTTTAAATTAGGTTCCTATGTCAAACAGTTTTTGAGAAAATTAATGTCAAAGTTAAAATTTGGAAAAAAAATTCCGAAAAAAATTTTTGGTCGCAATTTTTTTTTATAATTACGGTATTAAGTATTAAAATTTTTGCGATCATAAAATTCTTTAATCAATTCTAGAAAGAATCCTTCAAACCGGAAGGATCTATGTTTTGTAGTTTCCGAGAAAAGTGCAAATTACGAAGCATACTTCGCATACTTCCATAGACATAGGAACCTAATTTAAAAAGGACATTAAGAAGCGGATATTTGGCTTTAAAAATCAGCAACCAAAAGTTATCTAGGTCAAACATTTATTTTTTAATACTTTTTTTTCGATGTTAAGTCGGATTTTTATAAAATAGCCCCTCCCGTTTAAACGGGGGGAAATTGACCCCCCTCCCATGCGATTTTTTTCTTGTCTCAAACCAACCTGCACGCCCTAGTCTTCTGTCCCCTCTTATGCGAAACACCCTGTATATGTAATAATATATGTATATAAAAAATGGACTCAAGTAGGCCTTACGAATGGCTTGCATGCGACACCTGTAACTGTCATACTTTACAAGACACCGCTCCTCCAAACTCTCCATTTTTTTACATTTAAACGTCAACAACTCCTAGGCAAAGCCCACTGTTATATGTTTGTAAACCCCGCAAATTTGTAAACGATAAAAATTGTAAACGAGCCGCAGTTTGCAACTCTGGTCAAACGATTAAAAGTAGAGTAGAGAAAAGTATTTGGAAATTGTGAATCGTGCCGGCCAGTCGTGCAAATTGCGGTAAGCATAAGCAAAAACTTCTTTTTTATTATATGATAATTAAATGTCACAACTACGTTCTTTGAATAGAAATAAACACTCGCCTTAATTTATAAATGAAATTAAGCGTTAAATTTCGAGCACTGGTCAAGGCAATTTCCAACTTCAAGTTTTTTACATCTTTATTTCGCATTTTCGCTGCGATCAGCCATTTTGTGTTCGGGTGAGTCAACGTCGATCTAACCGAATGCAACGAACACCACCGAGAAGGAGCCCACGTTTAACAGGTAACAACGCGACTACGACTATGGAGCAAATAGCTGCTGCCAGGAGTCCAAGCCCACCGACTTCGACACTAGCCGTGGGAGCAGCAGCACCGAGTGACCTCCAGAAGGTCAACTCGGCAGTCGCCACGTCAAACACTGCCTATGCCGCCGCAATGCCGAGCGTTGCCGACGTTTCTGCTGCCGCCATGCCGAACGTCGCCTCCGCCACGACCATGCTAAACGTCAACTCTACTGCCGCCATACCAAACGTCGCTGCCGCTGCAATGTCAAGCGCTGCCGTCGCTTCAGCCGCTGCAAATCAGCTCAACGTTGCTTCAGCCGTATTACTTCACCCGAACGCCGTCAGCGATTATAGAAATCCGGATTTTACAGTTCCTATTGTTTCAGCAAATTCGGTCGCCATTACAGACTCTGCCTCTTCCATTGCAGAAGGTTTACCAAAAGCTAACCTCGCTTCGATAGCCCCTAATGCTGGCCTCGCCACAGCACCGATGCATGCAATCGTCGCATCGACCGGCCAAATCCCACTAGACAGCGACGTCGACAGCATGAAAAGGCAAATTGCCGCCTTGGAGCATCAACTGGCCATACAGAAGGTGAGATTAAAGGAAACTCTATCACAATCTGACACAAATGTAGTATTTACGCCACTAACGTATCAAGTGCCGGGCAGTTATTCAAATCCACCAATAGCATTTTCGCCGCATAATATGCCAACGCTGCCGCAAGGTAATACATATACGTGTGCGAGCCATCGATATAGAGCCACTGCAGGCAGCACGTATAATTACATGCCGATAACGGGAGGTTTGAATAACTGCGCAGGCACTACTATGCCGAGCACTTTAAACAGTACGTATTTAATGGCGCCAAGAAAGCTGCAAGAGTTACCGACCTTTTCGGGCAAGCCAGAAGACTGGCCGATATTTTACACAGCATATCATCAATCAACGGCCACATACCATTATACAAATTTTGAAAATAATCAAAGGCTAATAAAGTGCTTAAGTGGGGAAGCGAGGGAGACAGTAAAATCGCTGTTGATCCACCCCGAGAATGTCGGCGCTGTAATTGACCAACTCTCTTTTAGATTTGGCCGGCCTGATCTGCTCATACGTAGTCAGCTAAAGGCGATTAGAGAAGTGGCGCCGATGGCCGAAAACTCAATAACAGCCTTTATACATTTTGCGACTAAAGCAAAAAATCTGACAGTATTCCTGCAATCGATAGATGGGGCGCAACATTTAAACAATCCTACTTTATTGGAGGAACTAGTTGCCAAATTGCCCATGAGCAAAAAAGTTGAATGGGCTATGAGGGCCGCTCAAATACGACCATACACCACAATTGTACATTTTAGCGATTGGCTGAATGAAATTGCAAACATATTGTGTACGGTACAAGAGACCGTCGATCCCAGAAAACGAACAGTCTTGTACACAAATAACGATAAAGCGACGAAAGTTAGATGCGCCCTTTGCCAAAATCAGCACCTCCCAACGAAATGTAAGCTGTTTTTGGACGCGCCGATATCCGAACGGTGGGAAAAAGTAAAGAAATACAATTTGTGTTTTTCCTGTTTGAAACAAGTGCACTCAATACGCCAGTGTGGCTTTAAGAAAACATGTATACTCAGCGGGTGTCAAAAAAAGCATCATGAATTATTGCATGAGCCACAAGTAGAAAAGACAACAGTACAAATTACGCCAACTAACGAAGAAGCCGTTTTGAGCTGTTCTGCCAGCGTCACCGCCAGTAAAGGCTTGCTATTTCGTGTTGTTCCTGTCAAGCTTTACGGGGCTAATAGAACTATCCAAACCTATGCTCTGCTAGATGAAGGCTCTTCGATAACAATGATCGATGACGAGTTAATACGCGAATTGGGGCTTCAAGGCCAGAAGAGGCGATTAAATATGCAGTGGATCGGAGGTAGGGCAGTTCACGAACCTGCCTTAGTAGTAAGCCTATACATAAGTGCCATCAATGCGAAAAGTAAGCACCTACTGAAAAATGTTTATGGCGTACCTAACCTTAAACTGCCTACCCAAACTTTAAACGAGAGCGACCTCAGATGCCTTCAGGGTAAAGCGTTAATGCAGCCATATACAAATGCAGAGCCTAAGCTGCTAATCGGACTAGATCATTGCCATCTAGGGTTACCGATCAAGTCCGTATTTTCGAATAAATCAGGGCCGTATGCCATAAACACTGAGTTGGGTTGGGTAGTGTTTGGACCAACCGGGAATAATGTGAACACCGAGCCTACTTGTCTATTTGCGAACACAATTAACAACCAAGATTTGCATAACTTAGTGGCAGAATATTTTGAAACTGAGAATTTCGGCATAAAACCATCGCCACCTATTGAAAGTAATGATGATCGACGCGCTAAAGAAATACTAAAGGCCACAACGAGAAAAGTTAATGGCAGATACGAAGCAGGGCTCTTGTGGAGTGTTGAAGATGTAGCGCTGCCAAACAATTACTCAACAGCGTTTAAGCGTTTAGTTGGGATAGAGCGCAAAATGAAGAAGAATAAAGAATTCGCCGTCGCTTATACAAATGTTATTAACTCTTATATAGAAAATAAGTACGCTAGAAAATTGCAACCAGCAGAGGTAGAGACGACAGGACCACGAACGTGGTACCTTTCACATTTTGAAGTTACGAATCCTAATAAGCCAGGAAAATTGAGGTTAGTGTTTGATGCTGCTTCCGAGAGTGAGGGAGTTGCGCTGAACTCAGTTCTACTTAAGGGACCACAGAACTTACAACCATTGCCAGCTGTGCTGTTTCATTTCCGTGAAGGTGCGATTGCCATCTGTGCAGACATCAAAGAGATGTTCCACCAAATATTAATACGCCCAGATGACAGATGCGCACAACGGTTGCTATGGCGAGGCGGCGACGACGAACAGCAGCGAAATGTATTCGAGATGGTGGCTATGACTTTCGGTGCGGCGTGCTCGCCTTGCACAGCCCAGTATGTTAAATACGTAAATGCGTTAGAGCACCAGTCTCATAGCCAGCGAGCTATCGAAGCCATAACAAAGTACCACTATGTGGATGATTTCGTCGACAGCTTTGAAACCGAAGAGGAGGCCGCTAAAATATCATGGGAAGTGTGAGCTATTCATAGTGACGCTGGGTTTAAACTGCGTAATTTTGTTAGTAATTCTAGGAACGTGCTTAAAGCTCTGGGCGGCAATGCGACAGCTGTATCTATAAGCAACAAAAACAACTTATACTCTGAAAAAGTGCTCGGAATGTATTGGCAACCGGAGGCTGATAAATTCGAATTTAATGTCAAATTTAACTATGTTGAGAACAATGTTATTAACGGCACGAGGCATCCCACAAAAAGGGAGCTTCTTAGTATCGTTATGTCAATATATGACCCACTTGGATTTCTTGGTCATTTTTTAATATCAGCAAAATTATTGATGCGCGAAGTCTGGCGGCGTGAAGTGCGTAGGGACGAACCGTTACCAGATGAAATAGTAACTTTATGGGAAAAGTGGCGCCGACGTTTGTCATATATACATGAACTTAATATTTCTCGATTTTATTTTTCAAAAGGGAAACCGATAGATATCCAGCTACACGTGTTTGTGGACGCGAGCGAGGAAGCCTTTGCGGCAGTTGCGTACTGGAGGTATCGAGATGAACGCAATCAAGTAGGCACAGCATTTATATTCTCAAAAACAAGATGCGCGCCTATAAAGCCACTTACTGTTCCACGCCTCGAATTGCAAGCAGCTGTACTGGGTACTCGGCTTGCGAAGACAGTATTGGAAGAACATTCAGTGAACATGAACCGAGTAATCCTGTGGAGTGACTCGAGAACAGTAATAACATGGATCAACAGTGTGCACTGTCGTTACAAACCCTTCGTGGCCGTCAGAATAGCAGAGATCCTATCGTCCACCAAACCCCCAAACTGGTTATGGCTGCCAACAAGTGAAAATACTGCCGACGAAGCAACCCGAGTGAACGAAAATGCGAGCTTCAGCTCGAATTCGCGGTGGTACAAGGGTTTACCGTTTACCGACGAGCTGCATCGAATAGAAGGAAATGAGTCCATTGAAAAAGACAGCGTATTGTATGAGCTCACACCCTACGTTGATAGCCAAGGACTTTTACGCGTTTATGGCCGAATCGATGCAGCATCATGCCTGCCCTATAGTACGAAGCACCCAATTATATTACCTAGCGACCACCAATTTGCGGAATTAGTAGTGGCTCACTACCACGAGCAAATGAAACATCAGAATGCAGAAGCTGCCATTTGTGAAGTACGAAGGAAATATTGGATTCCCCGGTTTCGTCAACTGATGAGGAGAATGATAGCCAACTGCAACACATGCAAATTATTCCGAACGAAACCAGTCAGACCAATCATGGGACCATTGCCCGAAGATCGCCTGACACCTTACGTAAGGCCTTTCACGTTCACAGGCATGGATTATTTTGGCCCACTCACGGTTACAATAGGAAGACGCCACGAGAAAAGATGGGTAGCGTTATTCACCTGCTTAGTCACACGAGCCGTACATTTGGAACTAGCGCACGACTTATCGACGGATGCGTGCATCATAGCAATCCGCAATTTCATTAATCGACGCGGGGTTCCAGAGAATTCGCTCGGATAATGGCACGAATTTTTTAGGAACAAATAATGAGGCAAAACGATTTTCCGAGGTATTCGAGTACGATCGAATACAAAATGAGCTCTCATCAAAGGGTATAGAATGGCTGTTTAGTTCGCCGGCGAATCCTTCTGAAGGTGGCGTATGGGAACGAATGGTTCAGAGTGTCAAAAAGGTGCTATCACACACTCTCAAAGAGATCGCGCCACGGGAATACACCCTAATATGTTTTTTAATAGAAGCTGAAAATGTAGTGAATTCTCGCCCACTTACGCATCTGCCGATTGACGCTGACCAAGAGGAACCGCTCACACCAAATCATTTCCTTCTTGGATCCGCAAACACGGCGCAAACACCAGGGAATTTGGAGATTCTTGAGAAGCCGTGCGCTATAAGGAAGCAATGGCGTATAGCTCGCCAATTAAGGGACACGTTTTGGAAGAGGTGGATCCTAGAGTATCTACCCACTTTAACTCGTCGATCCAAATGGTGTAAACACACGAAACCAATAGCAGAAGATGATCTGGTCTATGTATGTGACACAAATCAACCCAGAAAGCAGTGGTGCAGAGGACGAGTAAAAAAACTTTATCCGGGAGCCGACGGAGTAGTACGAAAGGTAGATGTGCGGACCGCTACAGGATTAATGCGTCGTCCAGTATCCAAGCTGGCTGTTCTAGATGTGAAGTGAGTTGGTGAATCGGACCGATTCACGGGGGTGGGGATGTTATATGTTTGTAAACCCCGCAAATTTGTAAACGATAAAAATTGTAAACGAGCCGCAGTTTGCAACTCTGGTCAAACGATTAAAAGTAGAGTAGAGAAAAGTATTTGGAAATTGTGAATCGTGCCGGCCAGTCGTGCAAACTGCGGCAAGCATAAGCAAAAACTTATTTTTTATTATATTATAATTAAATGTCACAACTACGTTCTTTGAATAGAAATAAACACTCGCCTTAATTTATAAATGAAATTAAGCGTTAAATTTCGAGCACTGGTCAAGGCAATTTCCAACTTCAAGTTTTTTACATCCACGCCCCTCAAATTTTTGACGTTTACATTCAAGAGGATAGGGCTCTGCTAAAAATTTAAACACAATTTATACCAAAACCACTGACACCACTGGATTTGATGTTGTTCGTGAGGATAGTAGTCTTATCTGTCATGAAGTCGTGGAAATGAGAATGCTGATACTGATGCCAAAACATCCTACTTTAAATTCTTCTTTTCTGGACCAAAGTATATCAACAGTTTCATTCATAGTCAATGCTCGCTGTTTATTCTTGAAAAATGTCACACCTAGAGACACCTCCCAGCAACATATCTTACCTTATCTTATCGTGTCTTGTCTTGTCTTATCTTTTCTTACCTTGTCTTGTGTTGTCTTATGTTATCTATTGCTATATCATATTCTATTTTATGGTACTTGATAGCGTACTTGTATCACTGTAATACTGTTATTTACTTCATTAATTTTTAATAAGTCCATTGTTTGGAGAGTACATGATACTTATCGGTGCACTCTAGCATAAATAGTTTGGATAGTCGCCATAAATGAGCCCAATATTATAAGCGATAATTGCTTTCACAATCACATTTGTTTTTAAGTTACACACAAAATTTAACAATTATAAATAATTAAGCGTATGTCAAAGACGCACTCTGAACTCGAGTTTTTGTTGTTTTTGTTTTACGAAGACTCCAACAACATCATCAGTTTTAGACACTCTCGTCTGGTTTCCGAGTGAATATCGGAGGAAAAGTATTATTTTATCGCAAAGCTATTACTCTTCGAGAAAAATTAAAGTTGCGATTTTTAATATACTTTTTCTCATTAATTAATTTTGTACTAAGTAAAATGTATAATAAACCAATTCAGTTTCAAATTCTGTTTATAAATAATAATAAAAAGATATTTTCTTATTTGTTCAAAATCAAATTTGTGTATTTGTTTTACAATAGCCGACAAATTAACATTTTTTTTTGTAACGGGCTGCTTGATAAAATATTAGTTCAGATGCAGGTACTTCCAAGTTACGTTTTTTTACTTTTTCGCAGTTTTTTCTTTTTTGCGTCAGTCGAAGTTTTACTTTGAAGAGTCGTGTTGTGTTTTTCCAAATTATATTTTTTAAACAAAATGCCGAAATTCTTATGCCATCAAGATCACATACATACCTTAATTGTCATACAAGAGGTAGGTTTTACAATGGCACCACCATATTTTGGGATTCGGTTCTTCGGTGAAAAGCGAAGAATAAATAAAAATTAGTCCAAACTTTTTTCTGTAGCTGTTGCAATTTAGTTGCTAATTATTATTACTTACAAAATTCACGCTTGAGTGGCAATAATCTCACCTAGCATAAGCCTATAGCTACGAAAATTTCGAATTGTGCACATATTTCATGTCGCGACTTGAGCGACGAAATTTTCAGCTGAAAAAAAAATTTTAATTTTATTAGAAAGAGGTTGGGTGTTTTTTGTAAGAATTATATACTTTAAATTGTTAATTATATGAATGAATTATATGAATTATATATTTGATATGGCACAATTTGAACAATTTAAAATATATAATTCTTTGGACTTTATACTGTGTATAAGATGGATACTGGTACTGCGAAGGAAGCAGTAGTTTATGTAGTTTTATAGCTCATGTGGAAAATGTATACATTTAATTCATGGTTATGGATTAACGTGCACTTTCCTCTTCGGTTGTAAAAAAGGGTTATGCAGTTATAAATTAATTAAAATTAAATTATGAAATTTAACTTCTATTTAACATATTATTTAATATAAATTTTAATGTATGTAACAGTCATTTACGAACTGTACGAGTAATTAAAATTTAACACTTTATATACAAACACAACTTTATATTTTTCAAATTAATGTAACTGTAATACTTTAATACTTCCTTATAGTTAAACAAATACTGTGAACCAATTCTACACTCTGCAGGCTTCTGTATTGAAACTATGAAAACACTCCATGTGGGTCATGCAAAGACTTATTTTGAAAATACCACAAGCATGCCTGATGCAGTTATTGTTGCAGGAGGTGATGGCACTGCATCTGAAGTTGTTACTGGGATAATGAGGAGTAAGAAAAAACCATGTCCTATAGTGATTTTACCTATGGGTTCTAAAAGCCGTATGTCTTTGGATCACTTAAGTTACATTAAAAGTTTAACAAATTCGATACTACGTATTCTAACTGGAACGCTACAACCAGAAACTGTAATAAAGTATGAATTAATTAAACAAGATAATCAGCACTTCACACAGAGTAAACCTATTTACGGATTAAAATCTTTAACATGGGGTGTACTAAGAGATATTGATGCCATAAAAGAGAAATATTGGTACTTTGGGCATTTAAAATATTACGCAGCAATATTATGTAATGCTTTTTCAGAGGATATGTCATGGATATGTTCTGCTAATCTTATTTATACACCTTCTTGCGGTGGATGTAATAACTGCTCTCAAAATGAAAATCTTCCTCTTCAAAAACTTAAATGGGTTAACGCTTGGTATAATAAAAATGTAAATTTAAGGAATATAGTAAATGAGAACTGTGCACAAATACATCAGTGCTCTGTCCGAACAAGCAATTTATCAATTACATCGCAGTGTAACGAAACTGAAAATTTGTGCGAACTAATTACTAAATCTTACAGAATATTATATCCTGGCTTTGATTTTCTCAACAGTTTTTCGAAATCATATTATGTGAATGAGGAACCAAGTTCACTAATACACAGCCGCACAATAGAAGTTATACCCACCACAATTTGTAATAGTAAGCATTTTTCGATCGACGGTGAGGAATATGAAGTGAATTCAATTAAAGTAACTATTGTTCCAAACGCCATTCATGTATTCAAGTAAATAATAGTATATCCAATAAAAATGATTTCACAGTATTTAAAAAAATGAATTTTTTTAAAAGAACCTCCGCTGTTATGTATAGTTGAAGTTGATGCATCAGTAGTTATGTATGTCTGATATTATGTATGGTTAGCTAAGATTTATTGTGCATCGAAATGGTTAAATGCACCGGTAGGGCCGGAGGTACGACGTTACTTCCTTACTTTATTAATGGAAAAAACATTATCATTAACTGAAATATTTGTTCTTATGATATTATTCTTAATAAAAGATTAACTGTTAATTATGATATAATGTATCGTTATTGAAGATAGTTTTGTTGAAGGTAACTCTCAATAGCTCCTGCTGTATGTCGTGATCGCAATTTCCAGTTCTGGGTCATACTTTCAAGGTTCATACCTTCAAGGCTAGTTTTATTATTATTTTCATAGTAATGCTCCCTGAGTGAGTCATAGCCAAGTTCATATCACTAATGCAACCACAGCACTTTGCGTATTAAGCCAGAAGCTCCAGTCAAGGTTTGGTTAAATTAAACTCGAAAGCCAAGCTAGCAACTATAGACCTTTGCATGGAATTGATTGTGTTAGTTTGTAACGACGATTTTCGAAAGACGAAAATTACTGCACAACAATACTACGCTTCACAAGTTCGTCAAGGAGGCTACCCCGATTGGTGAGAAAACTCACCACGCCACAACCGGCTTACGAACGAAGACCAACATTAATACAGCAACGAAGAACAACGGGAACATGATTACGAGCTGAGAGCAACACAAACAGAACAACGAAGAACATGTTTACGAGCTGAGAGCAACACAAACAGAGCAATGAAGAACAACGGGAACATGTTTACGAGCTGAGAGCAACACAAACAGAGCAACGATGAACAATGGGAACATGTTTACGAGCTAGTCACCATCAAACGAAAAGGGAGCAACCAACAGCAACGGGATTGTGTGGACGAACTAAAGTAATACCCACAAGAACAAACTTTAAAACCAAGAACAAGCAACGCAGAACATGTAAATACACAAACAGCAGTACAGAAGGGATCAGGCAGCGAACAACAAGTACGCCACGCGCGTTCATGGCAAACACGGATCAGTCGATCAGTCAGTGAGCAGCGAGTACGCTACGCGCACTAAGGCGAACACACGGATTAGTGATCAGTTAGTGAATATCGAATACGCGCAGCAGTCAATTTATGATCAGTCAATCAGTCAATGAGAAACGAGTTCGCCACGCGCCTCAAGAAAACACACGGATCAGCCAGCCAGGAGACATAGTGAATCTAAGTAAAAGTGTTCAACTAACTAAGTTCAATGAGTGCAACAACTAACCAAGACGTTAAGTAAAGACACTAATTAAACAACAACAGTGAACAAATTAGTTGTTCTTGCACGGTGTATGCCCACCAGCTAAAGTGTATAAATCATAGAAGTGAACCTCTTGCTGGTCTTGATCGGCTTATGCCCACCAGTAAAGTACGTAATACCAAGGAAATAAACAGTGAACCAATTAGCTGTTCTTGCAGGGGGTATGCCCACCAGCAAAAGTGTATAAATCATACAAGTGAACCTCTTGCTGGTCTTGATCGGCTTATGCCCACCAGTAAAGTACGTAATACCAAGGAAATAAACAGTGAACCAATTAGCTGTTCTTGATCGGCGTATGCCCACCAGTAAAGTACGTAATAACAGGGAAATAACCAATGAGCCAATTAGCTGTTCTTGCCCGGTGTATACTCACCAGCTAAATTTGTACAAACCATACGAATGAACCTCTGGCTGTTCTCGTTCGGTGTATGCCAAGCAGCAGAATTGCCAAGTGGCGGTAGCAGAGCTTAACATCAGATAGGGATCATCTAGCCAAAACTTCGCATTTTGCTGCAACAAAGGAAGTATACCAGTTAATCGTTGTAAACCAAATTGAAATAATAAAGAAAGAAAATAAAATACAACTGTGATGACAATGGGTCCCATTTTGCCCATTTTCAATACCGATGAGTTTCTGATAAACAATATTCGTGACAATTCGATATTTGAGGAAGATATCTCTATTCGTTCTCTTGTAATCGTGATTTCCACAGACAGACAGACGGACGGACATGGCTAAATCGACTCAGGAGGTCACGCTGATCAAGAAGATATATACTTTTATATACCTGTCACGCCTCCTTTAATGTGTTACAAACGGAAGCAGTAAGTGAATATACCCTCATCACTTCGTGTGCAGGGTATAAAAACAAGTATAAGTGCAATATACTTCCATTAGCAAAACGTGTAAAGTGACAAGAAAATCTATATATATAAAATCTCTGTGTCTGTCTGTTAGCAAAATATGTCCAGGGCTTTTTTTTGGACTTCCACATCACTTAGAAAACTGAATTTTTTCACAGATGTTCCTGGGCATTTAATCTGAGAAAAATTTCAAAAATCCAAACGGCTTCGCCATTTTTTTGCAATAAATCCGATTGGGAGGAAATTTATATTATTTTCCTAGATTGTGCTTATTAATTTGTCAGATTTTATTATGAAAAATTTAATAATGTAAAAAATTAATAATTTTTCATAATAGTGCAATTACTTGATAGTTAGGTGAGAAAGTCTAAAATGCTTCGCAATTTTTTTTACAAAAAAAAAGAAAATAATAACTTAATGGCGAAAAAAGGCTTATATACAGTATTAAATAAAATAATACAAACGAACAAAGTGTTTGACTCAATTACGGACGATAGACTCAAAGGAGCACCATCACGAACACCAGAGAACACCACAACATTTTGGCGCAGCCGGATTTCTCAGCCGAGGATCGCTCGAATAAGGAAGAAAAGTAAGTAGAATGAACTAATTAAGGAAATAAGAGTAGTAGCTTCGAAAAAATTAAAAAAGTGAAATAAGGAAGATTAGTAAATAGTTTAGTATAAAGCAAAAGTTAAAAGTGAGATAATAATTTTAGGAATAAATTGAAAAATGAAAATTGAAAAATAAAATTAGAATTAAATAATAGGAAATAAAGATAAAAAGGATAAAATTACAATATATTAAAATATATTATATTATAATAACATTATATATTAACACTTTGCTTACACCTTTGCCCTTACACCCTTCCCATCTTCCCTCTTTTAAATGCTTTAGCATAGGAAATTCCTAAAATACTGCATTGTTTTCTTTACTTTTTTTATGTAAAAAAATTATTGCGCTAAAAAATTACGCTCCCTAGCCCATGTAATTTTAAAATTGTAATTTTTGCCATGCCTTCTTGAACCATTTATGGGAGTAATTTTCCGTACCACAATGCGATTCTACTGCACCTTTGTAGTGCACGACTAATAACCATGCAAAATTTAAATTTCCTACTCCTCATAGCTTCCAAACCTTGCCACGCCCATTTCGGACACTCAGGGGCAGATTTTTCCAAAATCCGTTACTAGTGTACCTCTGCATTATAACGCTAACCTCCGTACCAAATTTCAACTTCCTATTCTTCATAGTTTCCAAAACTATAGCCATTTTAAATCTTGCCACGCCCATTTCGGACACTTAGGGGCAACTTTTTCCAAAATCCGTTCCTAGTGTACCTAAGTTCTATAAGGCACGCGTAACGTCAGCTATCAGCAACATAATTAAATTAATTTTAGTTGAAATACGAATGTTAAACTAAAATCGCGATTAATTAATGGTAGGGTGAGGGTAGGAGGGTAAAATATACTTTACGACCTATTCTCACACCTACCAAACATACACAAAAAATTTCATCAAAATCGGTCGAGGCGTTTAAGAGGAGTTGAAACACAAACACTGTGACACGAGATTTTTATATATATAGATTATAAAACATATAATAATTTTCAGGTTAAATTTCATCGGTTTCATAAAAAGGATGCCAGCGTAAAGCATGGCAACCTTGTCTGTCCAATGGCATTCACGCCGGACAAAATCTTTTCTGAGCTCGATCCATTTCACTGGGGAAGTTATATTTATATAGGGTTGATAGATTTATAGGATCAGAGATTAAGGAAAAAGGAAAAAAAGTGGGAAAAAGGGAGTTATTTAAAACTTGATAGTCTCCTTAAATTAAAATTAAGTGGAATAAAACAAGAGAAAATTTAAGGAAATCAAACTGCATTAAAATTTAATGGATAGTTAGACAATCTTAAAGGTAATCAGTGAACAAGTTGTAATTTAATTTTTAAACAATTCAATTCAAAATTAAGCAGATTTAAACAATTTTAAATTAACTTAAAATTGGCTGGAAATTAAAACAAAATGCAATTCAATTCAAATTAAAAATTGAAACATGTAAAAAAGTATATAAAACAAAAATATAAATCGAAAGTAACTTTAGAATAACGTAAATCGGAACTCGACTTAAATTTAAATCAAATTAAATAAATAAATAAGACAGCATGTTTAGAAAGTGAATAAAAGTTCAATAAGTGAACAGAATAAATGCAGTGAAACGTATAATATTAAAATTGTGGAATCAGTGAAATTAATTAAAGACAAATTTTTGTTTTTTTTTTAATTTACGTTATTGGTTACTGTGAGTAACAAATTGGCAAAGGTCAAGATTACTTTATTAACTTAAATAATTTCTATTTAACGTGGTAAAGTTCGGATGATAAAAGCAAATTGTTAAAAACAGGAATACAATAAAGTCAAAAACAAAACGTATAGAGTGTAAGTTTTCGTTGTATCGTTTTCGGGTGTGTCTTAGACGTTTGACTTCAAATTACACATGTTAAACAGATTTTAACATTTAATTTGATTTCAAGGTCGCACATTTTTTTATCTAATACGTCATACAGTCGTAAATGTATGAAATTTGACAAGAAAATAATAGTCGGAATTTGCAAAAAATTAAAACAATAAACTAAAACATTTCTGTTTGTTAATTCGAAAACCAAAATTAAAAATTTAATATTTTAAGTAAAGCGCTTAGAGACTCCTTATCGTTTGGAGAATCAAAGCGACTTTAATGTCATTTTTTGGGGGTTGCTACTTTCAATTACACACGTATTGTGGAAGAAAATTGAGAAAAAAAGGATAACTTTGAAATTTACGAAAGATGAGAGAACTAAGCAGAAATGCAGACAAACGCCCAAGAGTTAGGGAATAACTATTAATAGCTAAAGAAACCTTTAAATCCTTTAAAACCTTTATATCTGAAATTTGGGCAATTTTAAAAGATAGTTAGGAGAATTTGCAACAAAACTTTGGAACATTTTAAAAAATCCCGTTTCCAATAAAGAATATTTAGAGTTAATAAAAACTAGAATAGGAGCACTAGGAGAAATATCAAATGTAGAAAACACAGACGCATTAGTAGAAGAATTGCAAGTCTTTTAAAAAAAATATAATCTATATATATCAAAATGAAATGCCACATGTATGTAACCCCATCACTTGAGAACGACTGGACCGATTTTACTGTTATTTGTTGTTATTTTGTTCTGTTCGTAATTGTCAGCACAAGGTTTGTATGAAAGAAAAGGTGAGAAAATCGATCAGAAAAGTCGAAAAATTGTATTTTTAATTTGTATGAAACTAAAACTTCAGTAAAAAAAATATTAAAAAAAAAACAGTTTACATCAGTTGTTTGCTGTCACATCAAAGTTTAGAAAAATAAAAATGAAAATATGAGATGTATATATGAGATTAAAAAATGACAATTTTTGATATGATATACAATAATTATAGTAATCTATCTTTCTTGCATACATATCATATGTATGTCATATAAGTTCGTGATAATTTAATATTTTGCTTTTTGGTTTGCGGTTTGCGCTTTAAAATGCCACCCGTTAGACGGTCGCCATATGCCTTAAACACAATCAGAGACGGAAGACGCAGATTCATTTTTTAACTGTCAAAATTACACGGGCTCTTATAGAGATCGAGAAAAAAGTTTGCTTTCCATTTTGCTTCCCCACTTTGCTGCCGATCTTTGCATCCCGCATTCGAGCTAATTCTAATTTTGACGGATGCAAAAGCGTTCTTGTTCTTCTTCGTTGTTTGTGTTTATTTACATTCATTCTTGTTTCTATTTCAGCTGCTGTAAAATTATGTGCGTATTTTTCTGTTGATTTTTTTATTTTTATTCTGTATAATATTCTGTATAATATAGTATTGGTTCTGTTCTGAATGTCAGAGTGAAAGTGTTTTTTGGCGCTCGCGATCTACAGTTGAAGTTTTGTGTTTTGTACCTTTATTCCTGGCTTTGCATACTTTCTTAACTTTGATTCTGGAATTCAAATTGAAATTATCTTCAATATGGCCAGTGCTGGAATGTCAACTAGGAGAACAAAAGTATCGTCTCCTTTGAGTTATCCAACTACAAAGTCTTCGTCGCCATCGAGTTTGGGGTCATCAAACTCTTCTCCGTCAAGTAAAAAAGGCGCGAAAACGTCTTCTGTTTGTGTGTCGTCTAATGTTGCTTCTGTGCTCTCAAGGTCAGAGTTGGGCTCTACGCTTAATTGTTTTAAAGAGAGCATCATAAAACAGGTTTCCGCAAATATAAGTGCTTCAGAAGAGAGAGTCGTGCAGAGAATAAGTGAGTTAGCGGCTGAGCTTGCTAACATGAAGTTTGCGTTGAAAAACTTGTCGGAAAGAGTTGAAATAGTTGAGGCATCGTGTGCAGAGATGAAAACCTTGAAAGTGGCCTTTAATGATCTTAAGAGTTTAGCTGTGCAGAACTCTACTGGTGCAAACTCTTTGGTAACCGAGCTGAATGCTGAGATGAGTGTGTTAAAGCAGAAAATGGAAAAACATGAGAATGATTCTGTTTCTACGGATGTCTTAATTAGTGGCATTCCTTTTGTATCTGGTGAAAATCTTACTGAAGCTTTTGGAAAAATTGTGGCGGCTGTAAAAATGGGCACTGTTGAGCTTCGTAAAGTTTTTAGAGTGAAACCTAAAGATTCTAGTAAGAATTCGACAATAGTTGCTAAGTTGTCGTCACCTGACGAGCGCATTAACTTTCTCAAAGCTGTTGCGTGATTTCGAAAGGAAAAAAAGCGTCAGTTAGTGCTTGGTGATCTTGGCTTTATTGGCGAGCAAAAAGAATTTTCATTCACGAAAGCTTGACGAAGGCGAACCGTGATGTTTTGCAGTATGCCAACTTGAAGAGAAGGGAGCATATGCTATTCTCTGTGTTTTCGTTGCGGGGGCGTGTTTTCGTCCGGTCATCAGCTGATAGTGATGCAAAGCTGGTTTGTGACAGGAGTTCTGTTGATCGCGTCGCTGGAACGTAGAATAAGACATGTTAAGTTTATATTTTTTATATCATTTGTTTAATTGGCTTTCATTTATTACTGACTTTCTATATGTGACTTTGCTTCTACTACTGCTTTATCTTTCCTATATCTTTCTTTTCTCGGTCTCTTTCTCTCTCTTTCCGCCTATCCTTCTGCTCTGGTTAAGAGGCTGTGTCTTTGTCAACCTGTTACTGTTTGAAGTTGCCTTATTTGTGTCGACTTTTGTCACTTGATGGGGTCGGGTCTGATGGTGTTATTAATTGTTATAAGGCCATATTGCGTGTCTTGTGTAGTCAATCTTCTGGCTTGAATGTTGTACATTTTAATGCCAGAAGCCTGAATGGCTTGAAATTGGATCATGCTAGGTACATTTTTGAGGGTTCTCCTGTTGATGTTATATGTGTCTCGGAGACGTGGTTCAAGCCAGGGGTGCCTGATTCGTTGTATTCTTTGGACGGTTATAGGCTTTACAGAAATGACAGATGCGATAAAAAAGGTGGTGGGGTTGCTATCTATTGTAAGAGCTCTCTCAACTCTAGATTAGTAAATAAAGGCAATTTCGCTTGTGAGTTTTTAAACATTACAATATTTGATAACAACACTAAAATTTTGGTTTCGTGTGTATACAATCCCCAACGCAATATTGGTACTGAACCCTTGTTTTGTGATCTTTCTAGTAAACTTGTCGATTTTGATTTTTTTGTTGTATGTGGTGATTTTAATGTTAATTTATTGGCTAATGTGTCTCTTACCACTGATTTCCTGCATTGTGCCTCTATGTGTGGTCTATCTGTTGTTAACTCTGACCTGCCAACTAGATTTGCAACTGCTTGTGAGCCTAGTCTGCTTGATGTTTGTCTTTTGTCTGATCGCGCTCTTCTCCTTCGTTATGATCAAGTGTCGTTTTTGTCTGACCATGACCTCTTATATGTCTGTCTTAACATTAACTTTAATAGAGCCCAGATAGTCGAATTCAGTTATTATGATTTTAATGCAATTAATTTTGATTTGCTGTTTACTGAATTAGCTTCCAAATGTTGGAATGACATTTGGTTCTTTGAATCTGTTGATGATAAGCTCTGTGATTTTTTATCTAAATTAATCTCTGTTTTCCATAATCATGTTCCATTGCGCTCCGTGAGAGCATTAAACAGTGGCTGCCCGTGGTTTACTTCTCATGTTCTGACCGCTTTAAGGAAACGGAATAAACTGCATTCTAAATGGAAGAAAAGTAGAACCGCTGAGGCGTGGGAGGAGTTTCGCCGAGCTCGCAATACAGCTACTTTACTATTAAGAAACGCGAAGAAGCGGTACTTCAGCTCTAAGCTTAACCATACCTTAAGCCCCAAGCAATTATGGAAAAATATTAAGAAGCTCAGAATTATTGGCAAAGTTGAAACTAGTTGTGAGCTGGATCCTGATGTTCTTAATGATTTTTTCTTAAACAGTGGCGGCTGCAATCCTGCTGACTCCTCTACGAGTGATGGCTTACCAACTGTCTCTAATCCTCTACCGTTTACTTCCTTTGCGTTTTCTACTGTTTGTGAGAATGATGTAGTTAACAACGTACTTAAAATTACTTCTAATACGGTAGGTGCTGATGGGTTGTCCATTAGGTTCATTAAGTTAACTTTACCATTCATTATTGCTCCCTTAAGGCATATTATCAATCACTGCTTAACATGCTCGTCTTTTCCCACCTTGTTGTAAGTTGCAACAATTATTCCTCTTGCGAAGACTTCATCTGCAGATAAGCCTACAGACTTTAGACCTATCAGTATTCTGCCTGTGTTAGGTAAAATTCTTGAAAGGATTATGTATTCCCAAATGTCTGCGTATATTGATTTACATCATCTACTATCTCCTCTGCAATCCGGCTTTCGAACAGGACACAGTTGTACGACAGCGGTATTAAAAATTACCGATGACATTAGGGCTTTTTATGACCAAGACTTCTTAACTTTACTCTGTTTTATTGACTTCTCGAAGGCGTTTGATACTGTGGATCACGATTTGCTCTGCACCAAGCTTACTACATTTTTTAACTTTAGTACTAGCGCAGTTAGATTATTGGTGAGCTATCTTGATGGCAGGATCCAGCGTGTAAAAATTGGAAACAAAATGTCTTCCCCTCAGCTAGTCACTAGAGGAGTCCCTCAGGGGTCAGTCCTGGGTCCTTTACTGTTCTCCATTTTCATTAATGATGTGTTCTCTGTGTGTGAGTATTCATCGCTACATGCTTATGCCGATGATATTCAAGTTTATTTATCGAGGCCTCTAAATCTCTTGGAGGATTTGTGCTATAGACTGAATTGTGACCTATCTTCAATCAACAGATGGGCAGCTGCCAATAATTTATGCATTAATCCTTCTAAGACGAAAGTTTTGCCTATCCTAAGAAAGTATAGCAACTTTGGTGATGTTCCGCCTTTGTTTATGGGTTCTTCGCAATTGAGTTTAGTCAGCAGGGCTAAGAATCTGGGCATTATACTTAATTCACAATTTACATGTGTTGACCATGTCAACTGCGTTGTGGGTATAATTTATGGGATACTTAGGTGCTTGCGTAGCTCTGCGTATTATACGCCATGTGAGACGCGATGCCGCCTTGTTAAGCAACTGATTATGCCACATATCAACTATTTTGCTGTAGTTTATAGTCAACTTGACTCACAGTCTCAGCATAAGCTTCTTGTGGCATTCAACGCTTGTGCTAAGTATGTATTTGCAATCCGTCGCTTCGATCATGTTTCGCTCATCAGTGAAGGTGTTTTGGGATGTGGCTTATGTACACACCTTCGCATCCTTAACATCATGTTTTTACATAAGCTTATATATACCCGCAATCCTCCATATTTATATGTAAAACTTGTTTTTTTTCGATCATCTAGAGGTTTGAATCTTATAGTCCCTAGACACACTTTCCTCAACAGTAGCAGATTCTTCTTCGTTCCCACCATCAGACTTTGGAATTCACTTCCCTCGCATATTAAGATAATTTCTTCACGGGGTCGCTTCAAGCACGCTGTCGTTGCCTATCTCACTACTTCTTAACCAGAGTATAAAAATCTACTTTCTCTTTTATATCTTTCTCTTATGTTCTAATTTCCGCTGTATTTCTTATATTCTTATACTTCTGCTTATACCTCTACTTCTACTTGAGTTTTCAATTTTAATTTTCATTGTTATTAAGTTTGTCACATTTGTCGTGGTTTTAATGTCCTTAGTTTATAAGTATTTATTATTATTATTTATTATTGTTATATTTGTATATTTATTATTTTTATTTATTGTTTGTTAGTTTAAGTGTATTCATTTGTTGCCTTGTAATTAAGTTTGTACGCTGAGGCACTAGAAAAGATTTCGATCTTAGTGTGCGTTAAATGTATTGAAATAAATTGAAATTGAAATTTTGTTATGCTCAATTGTCAAACAAACGAAAATGACGAAAAAATTTAAATGTATTTTAAATATAAATATTTTAATACAGATTAAAATAAATAAACTCCGAATAAACTTCGAGAATTTTGGTTAGAATGAATATATTGTTCTCTACTGTAAAATTTTTGACATTTCATACTTATGCTTCTCGAAAATGCTTCTCTGCTATTGGGTTTAAATCCGAGCCATTTCTTGCGCCCGTACCTTGAATCTGCGTTTTGCGTCTCTGATTGTGTTTAAGGCAATACGCGTAACTCAGCTCGAACAAGTAACCATCGTGTGAATGAGAAAGATAAGGAACGCAGACACTGTTTGAAAGAAAATCGTGTAAGAATTTCGCAAGGGCGATCGATTATGACTCCGGAACAACGTATTCAATCAAGTTCGACTTGAGCTAACGCTCAAAATAATTTTGAACGTCGACAAAAAAGACGTCTAAAGGACACAATCATTAACGAACGTTTGGCGTTCTGGTACGATCCAACACTCGGTTATGCAGCGGATATGGCCACTTTCATTGCTTTCTGGCGAAGATACTCGATAGATCGCATTTTTTGGACAAGATACAAAAAAATAACAGTTCCTTCCAAATGACTTCATTTGGGGCGAATATTATATATTATATAATATATTTAACCCTACTTTTAAGGTAAATTCTTTTTCGAATGCAAATATTACAGATTTACGAAAGAGCTTCAAGGAGGGAAAACATCACACAAACTCAAGAAATTGTGTTTGATATTCCTGCATGAACATTTCTGCCCGCCGCGAATGTTGATCACAAATTTCTTCAAATTTATTTCCTTGGAAATTCTGATGATGAAATTAATTGGCGTTGTGAGTTAAGATGCATTGTATTTAATTTAATAAAGTCATAATCGTATTTTCAATTCAGATATTATATTTGGGCGAGACGAAGTTCGTCGGGTCAGCTATTAGAAAATAAAAACAAAAGTTTAAGGGACAGTAAATCAGAATTTAATACATTACAAAATAAGTAAATTTAAAAGAAAAGCAGTTTCCAGAGGATATAATAAAGAGCATAGAGAAATAGAACGAACAACTAAGGAAATTACTGAATAACAAGGGATTAACAGAGGAAACATTAAATAAATCGTTAGAACAGGAATCGGCACAAAAATCAAGAGAAGACTGTGCCTCCTTAGAGAAGGCACATACAAGAAAACAAGAATTAAAAGAGGAAAACAGACGTCTAAAACAGGAAATAGAACTAGCGAACGAACAAACACTATACCATAAGGAAGCCACCCCCGCCATAGTAAGTCCAAAGTAGTTATATTACTTTGGACTTACTATGGCGGGGGTGGCTTCCTTATGGTATAGTGTTTGTTCGTTCGCTAGTTCTATTTCCTGTTTTAGACGTCTGTTTTCCTCTTTTAATTCTTGTTTTCTTGTATGTGCCTTCTCTAAGGAGGCACAGTCTTCTCTTGATTTTTGTGCCGATTCCTGTTCTAACGATTTATTTAATTTGATTTATTAAATGAAATAACTCCATTTCATTTCCTACATTTAAGCAATCCTGGGAAGATCAAAACAAGATGTGTATAGCAGAAATAGCCGTTGTCTTGACGTCGCGGGTAGTCGGTAATTGAAAGCACCGCATAGCGGGTGGATTAGATAATGCGCAATCGGTCACTGAATCTGAGCCGGGCGACTTATATCATTCGGGCGGCGCCATGTTGGTGACCGCTGATTGGTGGGAGGGTCCGCTTTTGTCTGTCCGAGTCGAAAGACTGGCAGTTGGTCTGAGAAATCGGTTAAATCCTCTCTCGGGGGGACTTAGCTCAGCGAGTTGTGTCGTTGTTAATACGACACACTCGAACTGCGCGGACCTGCTTCGGTGGTTATGCCCCCACGCACAGAACGGCCACACCTCGCCACCCAGCTTACCGGCACGCCGAAGTGTGCTTACCGTCTGGAGGATTGGGGGTTGTTGCCCACATGCTCATGTTCTAGTGTCTGCATGGTTCTGAATCCACACGTCGCTCAATGACTTCTCATTGGAGGGCTGCTAGTTTGATATGGGGCCCACTATTGTCTGTTCGGGTCAAAGATTGGGAGTTGATCTGAGCAAGTACCCGGTGCAGACGGTCTATATCCTCTCTCAGGGAATCCAGGAAGTTGGCCTTAGCTCAGCGAGTTGTGTTTCTTTGTTAATACGACACACTCGAACTGCGCGGACCTACTTCTATACGTATGCCCACGCACAGAACGGTTACTCCTCATATACGACTAGCAAAGAACCCCAATGTCCGTCTGCCATTTTGGGTAAGAACGTACCTCCGTGTGGCGTGGACAGGACGACTCGCTTGCAAGCGCCTGAGATATACGGTGCTAGCCCATAGTTATTATGTAAAGTATGTTTGAATATTTCCTAAGTTATTGAAAATATTCAAAATAAGAACGAGAAGTATTAGTATTGTTGTGCAGAAAGTTTTCAACAATTTTAAGGTGGAAACTGAACGCACAACCCTAAGCTAGATCATTGGTTAGGTCTATAACATAAAAAACTAAGTTACATCTAGTCACGTGAAAACATCAGTGAGCCAAGTTATGGGCAGCTGACAAAACTCACGCAAACCTTAGGTATCATAAGAATCACTACGCTTGTTGTATGGTTATCACTATTGTACTGTATACGTATATGAGTGTTCAGAGTTCATTGGACAACTTAATTAAGAAAAACTCCTAATTTAGCATTCGTACTTTATTTTAGTTTAATTTAATTTTTATTTTAGTGTAATTCAATTTTTATTTTATTTTAGTTTAATTTAATTTAACTTAGTTTAATCTAATTTAATTTTGGTTTAATTTATTTGAGTTGATCTGATTTAACTTTTTTAATTTATTTTAATTTAATTTAATATAATTTATTTTATTTTTATTTTATTCTAATTTCATTTAATCTGATTTAATTCAGTCTGGATATGATTTTGATTTGTTCGGTTTATTTTATTTTTGATCTAATTAAATTTAATTTAGATTGGTTTGATTTTAATTTGATTTTAATTAATTTGAATTGAATTGATTTATCATTTTTAATTTTGATCATTCATAATAATTATATCAATAATGAATCATTTAATTAATTTAGTGTGTTCACTACTTTGTTATATTTTATATATTTACGTATTTAAGTAATTAATACTATTTATTCTTATTTATCTGTCATATCATTTATTTATTATATTCTAGCATTGATTCATTAGTATTCATCATTATCTATGTATCATAATTTATTATTACTGTGTGATTTGTCTAATAGGGGTACCGGTTAATTCGTGCGGTTTTTTTTTTCGAAAATTGAAGCTTTATTGTGAAAAAATGGTTGCAAATTTAATATTCAAAGTGTTGTCCATCACTAGCTATAACTTTTTCCCATTTTTCTGGCAATTCACGAATACCCTTTACGCTTCAGCTAAATGACACATACTGATTCTGAAACTATATTACAATAGGTTTCCAACACATATTTGAAAAGGTGAATCATAGGCAAAAAATACCCATGAATACGGGAAAACACGAAAGAAAGAAAAAGCTTCATAGAAACTGCAGATGGAAAACAAGAAACCAACCGGAGAAAATGGAAAACAGGAAAAGAAGCGGAAAAAAGCCGAAAAAGCCACGGAAAAGTAAGCTGCAAAATTCAAAGGCAGATAGAGACACGTACCGAACGTAAGCGACTGAGCAACGAACCGAACGGAGTATTGCATAAACGGTTTTGATATGTCGTCGCTGGGCGGCTTCGCGCACAGGGGGGGCCACCTTCCGCGGGCTGCTGATGGTTTGGGCCGGTAGACGTTGCGGTATTGACTAGGACAAGGTGTTGAGTGGTTGGCTTGTGTAATTGAATGTCATGGTAGTTCTGTGTGATTGGTCGCTGTGTCGCGTTAGTGGTGGTTACCACCCGCGGCAAGGTGGTTTTTCGCTTCGGTCGCTACGTGTCGTTTCTTTCTCTACGTAATGCATGTGCAAATATGGTGTACCGATGTGCGTTGCCTTCGCTGTGTACAGGATGCTTGTGGTGGTTGGTCTGTTGGTCGTGTGTGCCCGCTTGCTGTTGTTCCTTTCTCTCATGTCACTGGCTGTGATTCAGGTCCAGAGTGGGGGCAGGTTTTTCTGTATGATATGATATGATGTGTTTACTCAATGTGTGGTTCACTCGGTGTACAGGCAATCGAACACAGACTTACAAAAAAAACGGACACCACTAACGAACTCAAACTGTAAAAGCCTGCAACTCCCAAAACAGATGCACACCAAATATGACAACAAGATAGAGCAAAAGGATTAAACAAAAGAGGCAGAAAGGAAAGCCAAAATCAAACGGAAAAGAGTTCTAAAAGCTCTGAAAAAAATCGTACTAAAGACACGCGACAAAGCGAGATAGAAACATGAAAAAGCTCTCAATCACGTTGCCTGCAAAACGCCAAAAGTCCGCAAAAAAACGCACTAGCAGCGCTGCCAAAATCAATACGAAGCAAACCGCGCTTACATATGGTAGTCCGAAAAACGCGGATAGAATACATGGGAAGTGCGGGAAATTACGGAAAAGTGAGTAAACTATAGGAAAATTACATGGAAAATGTGGAAAACTATTGAATAAAAGCAAAAAGTGTGTGAAAAAATGTGTAGGAAAAGAAATAAACTCTAAGAAAAAACCAAAAAAACGACCGGAAACACAAGGAAGTTAGTGCGCAAAATAGAAAAAGTGCCAAAAAAACGAGCAGTTACTTACCCTGAAGCGCGAAAAAATAGGAAAAGAGAGGAAATTAAGAAAAATTAGAAATTATTGTATTGAATTCGTTGCAAATCAATTAATTCATTTGCACGTTTCCAAACGCTGTGAAAATGTGAATATATGTTATTACATTATATGCGTGATGTAAATACATACACCACCCATATTTTTCCGGCTTCAGCGTTTCTCACTTGAAATGGTATTTGAACTCGCAACCTGACTGGCAAGATCGTATTGCTATTTCGGAACATGCCAACGTTGCTCATCAGCGATCCTTTTGTCGGTGTTTATTTTTGTACAACATTCGCATTATTATTTACTTTACTCGCATTTATTATTTACATCACGCATATAATGTAATAACATATATTCACATTTTCACAGCGTTTGGAAACGTGCAAATTAATTAATTGATTTGCAACGAATTCAATACAATAACATTTCACAAAAAGAGCGTGGCGCGCTCATACACAAAAAATGCTCCTATCTCATGCTTGATTCCGGAACCGGCCTGCATAGAGAGAGCATGTAAAACACAAAAAAAAAATGCAATGGATTTGACAAAAACAACTTGTGGTGTGTACAATTATTTGCTTCTAAGTCTCTTCTAGTTTGTAATTCGTATTAACTTATTAATTGCAAAACAACGAAGCTTATATAGCGAATGTTGTACAAAAATAAACACCGACAAAAGGATCGCTGATGAGGAACGTTGGCATGTTCCGAAGTAGCTATACGGTCTTGCCAGTCAGGTTGCGAGTTCAAATCCCATTGCAAGTGAGAAACGCTGAAGCCGGAAAAATATGGGTGGTGTATGTATTTACATCACGCATATAATGTAATAACATATGAGCTGTTATTTTTGAAAGTGGAATAAGTCCATTTTGTTGTGTTTTAAATTGTTGGGGGTGTACCTTCGAGCTGCTAGGGGGGGGGAAGTCCAAAGGAAAAGTCCTGTAGGTTGTTTTCTTCTCGTTGTAACTTTTATTTAAATATTATTCTTTCTTTTCTTTTAACACTATTTTCACTTATGATATTATTACACTAACTCCGAGTTTAATTATAGTTACTGCGCGGCTTTATACGCGTTTAACAACGACTTCACAACCACTGCCCTCTTCCAATCTGAAAGACGGGTTTATATCTCTTCTGAGATTCGTTGTAGGCCAGAATCATTTCCGCGTCGTTTTTGCAATTATCTCAAGAATTATTTTTAGCAATAATTCTTGACAACAATGTGCGAATTTGGCTCTTCTGATTTGAGCGCGATGTTCTACTTATTGGAATGCGGTCACGTTCGTTCTTCTATCTGGGCCACAGTGGTGTGTGATTCACTTGTACTTTCGAGCTTCACAATTAAAGTGCAGCCTAGAAGTATGTGTTACCACAAGTTAAGCATTGTTAACTACTTGGCCGAAAGGTATGTGGTGATAACAACGTTAAGCGTTGTTATTACCAAAGCAATGATTCTGACCTACAACATCCCTCCACCCTCGGGGAAGAAAAATTTAGTATCGTAAAACGATATTAAATTTTTCTTGTACATTTATATTTTGTTGCATTGTGGGTGGGCGTGTGCTTATTATGGCTTTACATAGTGTATACTTATGTATGTTTGTGTTTCTGTGAATATCTTAGGTGACATGTTAATAATGATTAATTATTAGTAATAATTACAATAATTATAATACAACTACTTATAACAATAATTACAATAAAACAATTAAAATAATAATACAAATGGTAACTGCACTTCTTCGGTGTCGTCTGTGTGTAGGCTGATGCTGATTTGATGTTGGTGTTGATTTTGAAGTTGGTATAGCTTTTGATGTTACTGTTGATGTAACTGTTGATGTTACTGTTGATTTTACTGTTGATGTTGCCGTTGACGTACACCCCGCTGTATTAAAGTCTTCCTTCTCGATTTGTTGTGGGGATGCTGCTGCTGGGTAGCTGACGTGGTTGCTGTCGTGTTGTAGGGACTATACTCGGAACGGCCGTTGTTAACTTCCGACCTTAGTTCCCGTTGTTCTGCTGATACTCTTGGGTTGTTCGTTGGTTATAGTGTCGGTTGTCCCACAATTGGGATCAATTGTAGTTCGCTCGAACTGTAGCGGATGGTTGAGATTTCGCCGGGTTCATCGTTTTAAACAAACATCATCAATCTTCAACATCTTTTCTTGTGATGGTGCGTTTTGAATCGCTGCCGCTTGAGGTAATGCTGTATAGCGTGCCTACCCCGTAAGTTCTAAATGTCGCCGTAAATCTAACTGTCGAACCCATGACTGTATTAGTGGTTCGTCTACTTGCTGCTATTACGTCGTGATTTTGGTGTCGCACACGCGTGACGTAACTTTCAAGGCTGCTGACTATAAGTCATCTCGTCCGTTTCTGATTGTTGCTGCTTTTAGATCTCTTTGAAGGTAACTTCGTGTTTTGCTTTTTACTTCTGCTGCATTGATCTGTTCGGTTGTTGCAACAATTTTATCCTGGTTTGTGATGGTTGGTGTCGCTGCGCTGATCAGCTGTTCCAGCTACCCTTCCCCCTTCGAGTTGGCTGGGCGCTCTTCGTCGCCCTGTTGTCAACATGTTGTGGTGTTTGGTTGCACTTTTGCTTTTCTGATGGGTGTACATCGGCATTCAGGTCAGCTTCTCTGCGTGCTGTCTTCTTTATTATCTCCATTAAGTTATTGTCAATTTTTCCTATTTTAGTTTTCTCTTACAATATGTTTTAATTCTATTTATAATTTGTTTCCAATTAAGAAAAATTGAAATCCTATTCGTATATAACTTTAATTTAGAAAAATATTTTATTATATCTTGATAACATTCTATTTCTAATATTTTCTTTAATTCAATACAATTTTTAATTCTTACAATAAATATTGACTTTATTGTAGTTGACTTTAATTCGAAAGGTTATTCATTATAAATGTTAACTTTGAAAGTATTTAAAAAGTTCGTACAAGTATTTAGATATTTTTCCTTTTACTTTAATATGTACGATTTTATATCTATTTCTTTTTCCATTTTCATTATCATTACTTCGGTTTTAACTGTACATATTTTATTCCAAACTTACAATTAAATTAACTTCTAACATACTTTTTAACATATTTTCTGTTTAACATATTTTACAATTAAATTAACTTTTAAAATTATTATGTGTACTTTAAGTAGTTCCTTTATATTATCATATGTGCACGTATTTATGTATATATTTACCATACAATTCTTTTTCTCTTCTTTTACTTATTGTTCTGACTATTTTTCTTGTTATTCATTATAGTTTTTGTTGTTTTATCTGACGCTGCATTGTGCTCGCGTTCGGTTGTTCTACTTCTACACCTGCTTTGTTGCAGTGATTGCGTTGCTTGCTTATTATTTTTTTTTTTCTCTTTTTTTTTTGTATATATATATTTCCTTTTTTTTTTTTTTTTGTTGTTTTTAGTTAGCCGATTTGTATGCTACTACTTTTTTTTTTCTTTCTTATGGCTTAGTGACCTATTGCCATATGTGCGTATTTTTGTTTATGGTAATGTAGTGTATTTGTGTGGTATGCGCGAACTAAATCTTCGGGCATAATTTTGCGTGTGCAATCATTAATATTATTAATTGCAAACGCAATGTAATTCATTTTATTCGCGTTTCTTACTGGATTTCCGGGTTGGGTTCTTATAAATGCGCTTGGAACTCTTGTGATTTCATTTAGTAACTTTTAAACCACAGTCAAACCGTACTCCAGAATGCTGCGTTATCCGGTATCAACATACATATTCCCATTCGGACTCTACGTGCGTGAGTTGCAGACCTTCATCCGGACCGACGTGTGGGATTTGGAACCCATTGTCCCCGTACTACTTCAAATGGAGGAGGTCCTTGCCGTCAACCCCACGGAGGAGTGGTTGTTGTTCCTCGTGGCCCTAATGGATTCATTACGCCGAGCCTGGCCGGAGCTGCCCGCGTTATACCCATGTTTGGCCGAGCTGCTCTAAGAAAGAAAATTAAAAAAAACATTTATTTCTGCCTTCCCCCTTTCTTAAGTTTGAATTGGAATTTGTTGGGTTCTTCTTTTTCTCTTTCGTAACTTCCAAGGCTATAGAGTGGCAGAGTGCTGGCTTCAGACACGAAGGGTGCCAGCCTCGAACCTGGGCCAGTACCAGAAAGGTTTCCTTCTTTTTCTCTTTCGTGCCGGTTTCAATCCGTTGTAATTGTTTCTCGGTGGTTGTCTTTTGGTAATGGAGTTGCCCTCTAGGCAAGGAATAACCTTGGTTGGTGTTGTTATTAACATTTTACTTTTTTGATTGTTGTATCTAACTTTCGCTAAATAACAGGTATTATTATCTCTTTGCTAGCAACACCGTCCTCCGTAGCACTACTTCGGTTATGCCCCTTTTCCTCCACTAATTACACTGCATAATTATTTACCCCCGTACTCTAACTTCTTAACTATATTCTATCGTCTTATTCTATCCTATTAACTACTAATTGGTCAGGTGTTTATTGTAAATAACTTCACTTCTAAATCTATTTTCTTAGTTTGCTATTATCTAATGGAATCAATTAAAATTGGTGAAATTAGGATACTGAAAAGAACTACATGAAATGGAATGCTGTAAACTCTTATTTATTTAATCAACCGTCTTCGTTTTGTGACCATTTAGGTTGTAATCGGGTTACTATTTCATTAATCAGTTGCTCCAGATTCTCAACCTATATCTGGTTTTAGGCATTGGAGTTGAAAGGACGCTCCGCATTGGCTTCTGCTAGTTGATTGTGCACTCCAGCACTGGCTTCTGCTCGTGGTTTGCGCCCCACCGTACCGGTTTCCGCCCGTTGTTTGCGCACCTCCCTAAGTGTTGATTCATGTAGCACCTCAATGGTTGGTCTTTGCACCACGTGCTGCACCGATGTATTAATTGGTCGTTTCGTCTTATGCCGTATGTATAGGACTACTAGTATTATCATAAGCATCGTTCCAAATGTTGCAGATGCGCCTGCTATCTCGAATATCTTTTGTTTTAGTTGAATTGTATTCGTCAACTCTGCATGTTCTATCTCCGCTTGTAGCTCGGCTAAATCTTTCTCTCCTGCCTCCAGTGTCTGCGTAAGACTGTTGTGATCCGTTATAACGAGCGGCAGTAGGTGCGGTCCGCTCCCCGTGCCTATTGTTGAGTTTATTACGCTGCCTTTTAGGAACGATATTAACTTTGAGTGATCTATCCTGTTATTTATTGGGTTTAAACTACTTGTTCTGTGTTCTTCGAATTCTATGGTGATGTCGTGATTTTTTATTGTGCACCTTTGTGTAATTGTTAGTACGCCCAATCCCTCCAGTGATATTGTGTTGGCTCCCGCACCGCACGTTGTTTCAAATGTGTGCGTACGTCGGAAATTGTATAACCATTTGTTAGGGGTGTTCATTTTCACTAATACTCCTTCACTCGCTGGGGTTGCCGTGGCGATGCATACGTTGTTTATATTCGCATTATTGTGTTGTTGTAATGCTATTTCGCACGTTGGGTGTCTACCACTTAATTTCTTCCCTTTACTCCTGCATACTATTATATCATTTTCGGTTGTCCATGTCTTCCCGCTTGTTTCACCGTTTACAAGGCTGCAGGTATCTAGATCATGTTTTGTCATGCCCACGAATTGCCATTCTTCCTTTGCTTCGGCTATGTACTCGAAGGTTGGCTTTACTGTTAGGTCGTATGTGGTATTTGTAAATAGTACAACTTGGTATACTTTCTATATTGTGTAAAGGTCCTCCTCTGGTAGTGGTATCGTTATTTTGATCAACGTTTTCCCCGAACTTGTTAGCGTATACGCTGTATATTGCTGTAACGCTGAGGTGGTTCTGTTTTATGTTGTTTTCATTATACTGACTTGCTGCTTCACGATCTTTCTGCTTGTTTGTTATTAATTTTTTCCAAATGGTTATGTATTTCCGTGTCGTCCTTTTGACTCATTGTTCCAAAAGACCAGTTCAGCGCCTCTCCCACAAAGTCTAGGGATCTTCTATTCCGTTTCTGCGTTTTGCTAGGGTGATTTATAATGTCCTCGTTAATCTTTAGGCACTTAACTCTTATATGTTTCTATAACAACCAAACAATACCTTTCGTTAAAGTGCTTGCCCGCAATATAAAATTTCATCAGTGTTTCCCCTGATTCTTACCTCTATAAAGTTTTAATTTCATATTACCCTATCCTGTGCTAATCTAATGTATCTTCCTTCCAATAATGTGCCTATTATGGTTCGATTGACTTAATTTAACTTTCTGATTATTCCTATAAAATTCTCCTGGTTTACGTGTTCTAATGATTACATACATAATTATATAGTTGATCCTATATTCCTATTTAATTGCTATTATATAACTTAAGTAAGTTACTGTGGAATGGCTTTTCCCTTCCCTTAATATTTAAAACTGTAGTAATTGGACTTTTAATTCCTACTACTTTATATGGCCCTATCCATATGGGAGAAAACTAATTTTTCCTACTTTGATTCTTAATTAATACATTATCCTACCTTAAATTCTACTAAATTTAATTTATTATCGTATTGCCTTTTCGCTATCGCTTTTGAATTCCTGATTATTCCTGATTCTTTCTCACGATTTCGTGAGCTCTTTGTATTTGAAATTTCAATACTTTATTTGGATCTTCGGCATTATATACCGGACTACACTTTCGTTTTAAGTTAGTCGGCATTTCTTTATCGAATCCAAATAAAGTACGGAATGGCGTTTGCTTCGTCGTAATGTGGGGTGTGTGGTTATGAACATGCATAGCTGCAGTTAACCATTGATCCCAATTCGACCCGTCTTCTTTAACAAAACTACGTAAATATTCCGCTAATGGTCTGTGGCTTCTCTCTAATGAGCCATTCGCCTGCGGATGGTAAGGCGTTATGTGTAATTTTTTTATGCCTAATAATTTGCATGTATCTGAGAACAATTTCGAAATGAAATTAGTTCCGTTGTCTGTAATTAGAATTCTAGGAATTCCGTAACGCGTAATTACTTCGTCATAAAACGCTCTGGCAACAGTACTTGCTTCCGCGTCTGGGATAGCTGTACATGCCATAAATTTCGAGAAGTCATCTTGAAACGTTAAAATATATTTGTTACCCGACACAGTTTCAGGTAGAATACCTACTATGTCCATGTAAACTTTGTCAAATGGCCTCATTGGTGTATCTGTCAGCACCATGGGCATTTTTGTCAATTTTGAGCTTTTGTTAGCTTGGCACTTAGGACAGTTTTTTACATAATCCTTGATTTGTTTTTGCATTCCTGGCCATCTATATTGTTGCCTAATTCTTAAATAAGTTTTCACTGCCGAACGGTGGCCTTCAACGGCTGGTTCAGGTTTAAGCAGGCTTCCTTGAAATTGTTTATTTCTATTTGTCTGTTTAAATTTTCGCAAATGTTGTGCATGTTGTCTACGTATACTTCCAATTCGTTTATTATCCCCTGGAAGTCATTACGTTCTATTTTAGTTAATATTGTCCAGGTATCCTTGAAAAACAGGGCCTTATTAGTTGTTTCGAATACCATTGGTGTTTCTTTTAATTTTTCCACTTCTATTGGCAGACGTGCCTCCATCTGCGTAACCGCCAGTAGCACGTAAATGAATTTTCGTATCATCTTGTGTGTTTTGCTCCTGATGTTCGTTGCGTAACTCTTATATGTTTCTATAACAACCAAACAAAACCTTTCGTTAAAGTGCTTGCTCGCAATATAAAATTTCATCAGTGTTTCCCCTGATTCTTACCTCTATAAAGTTTTTATTTCATATTACCCTATCCTGTGCTAATCTAATGTATCTTCCTTCCAATAATGTGCCTATTATGGTTCGATTGACTTAATTTAACTTTCTGATTATTCCTATAAAATTCTCCAGGTTTACGTGTTCTGATGATTACATACATAATTATATAGTTAATCCTATATTCCCATTTAATTGCTATTATATAACTTAAGTAAGTTATTATGGAAAGGTTTTTCCCTTCCCTTAATTTTTAAAACTGTCGTAATTGGAGTTTTAATCTTTGCTACCTCATATGGTCCTATCCATATTGGTGAAAACTTATTTTTCCTACTTTGATTCTTAATTAATACATTATCTCCTACCTTAAATTCTACTAAATTTAATTTATTATCGTATTGCCTTTTAGCTATCTCTTTTGCTAAATCCTGGTTCTTTCTCACGATTTCGTGAGCCCTTTGTATTTGGAATTTTAGAACTTTATTTGGATCTTCGGCATTATATACCGGACTACATTTTCGTTTTAAGTTAGTCTGCATTTCTGTATCGAATCCAAATAAAGTACGGAATGGCGTTTGCTTCGTCGTAATGTGGGGTGTGTGGTTATGCACATGCATAGCTGCAGTTAACCATTGATCCCAATTCGACCCGTCTTCTTTCGCAAAACTACGCAAATATTCCGCTAATGGTCTGTGGCTTCTTTCTAATGAGCCATTCGCTTGTGGATGATAAGGTGTTATGTGTAATTTTTTGATACCTAATAATTTACATGTGTCTGAAAACAATTTCGAAATGAAATTAGTTCCGTTATCAGTAATTAGAATTCGAGGAATTCCGTAACGCGTAATTACTTCGTCATAAAACGCTCTGGCAACAGTACTTGCTTCCGCGTCTGGGATAGCTGTACATGCCATAAATTTCGAGAAATCGTCTTGGAACGTTAAAATATATTTGTTACCCGACACAGTTTCAGGTAGAATACCTACTATGTCCATGTAAACCTTGTCAAATGGCCTCATTGGTGTATCTGTCAGCACCATGGGCATTTTTGTTAATTTTGAGCTTTTGTTAGCTTGGCATTTAGGACAGTTTTTTACATAATCCTTGATTTGTTTTTGCATTCCTGGCCATCTATATTGTTGCCTAATTCTTAAATAAGTTTTCACTGCCGAACGGTGGCCTCCTAATGGTGTGTTGTGAAAGTCGTTTATAACTGTCTCTATTTGTTTTGGGTCTTCTAATGGAATTCTGTTTTCATTTTGTGTTATGCCCGGCGTGTCAGGTTCTACAGGCGTCTGACTTCTGCTTGTTTTATCACTACTCCCTTGGGTCTTCCTTTCTTTTGTTTTAGAGCGGGTATGGACCGCTGTTACTGTATTCTGATTTTGAGGAATTCTACTCAATCCGTCTGCGTTTAAATTTTTCTTGCCTGGCTTATATATGATTTCGAAATCGTATTCTGATAATTTATGCCTAAATCTCGCCAGTCTTGAAGTTTGATCTTTTAAGTTTGCTATTCCCTTTAATGGCTGATGGTCAGTAAAAATTTTAAAATGTCTGCCCAAGAGATATGCTCTGAAGTTTTTTGTTGCCCACACAATGGCTAAGAACTCTTTTTCTATAGTTGAGTAACGCTTTTCTCCGTCGTTCAAGGCTCTGCTCGCAAAGGCTATCGGCCTATCTTCGCCTATTTTACCCTGAGAAAGTACCGCGCCTAACGCTTCGTTACTGGCATCAGTAGTTAGTATGAATTCTTTTTCGAAATCCGGATATGCCAAAACCGGAGGTGTTATTATTGCCTTCTTCAATGCTTCGAACGCTGTCTGGCATTCTTGCGTCCAATTGAACTTAGCGTCTTTCCTTAGTAGTTTATTAATAGGGAGAGCTATCTTTGCTGTACCCGGAATGAATTTTCTATAATAGTTTACTAGTCCTAAATATGCCTGCACCTCCTTTCTATTTTTGGGCGGCGGAATGCTCTTAACGCATTCCACTTTGCTGGGGTCAGGGAGTGCGCCCTGATCTGTGCATTTATGACCTAAATAAACAATTTCCCTTTTTAGAAATCTGCATTTTCCTGTATTAAGTTTTAGATTATGTTCACGTCATTTCTGTAATACTGAACATAACCTTTGTTCGTGTTGTTTCAAATTCCTACCGTAGATAACTATGTCATCTAAATAAACAAAACAGTCTATTCCTTGTAGACCTGTTAGGATATGATTCATTATCCTCTGAAATGTTGCTGGGGCACCTGTTAGCCCAAATGGCATTCGATTGAATTCGAAGTGCCCTAGTCCCGTACTAAATGCGGTTTTTTCCTTGTCCCGGTCATCGACTAAAACTTGGTGATATCCGCTTGCCAAATCTAGCGTTGTAAAATATCTGCTATGGCCTAATTGCTCTAAAATTTCGTCAATACGAGGAATGGGAAAAACTTGTTTAATCGTGGCTTCATTGAGTTTTCTGTAATCTATCACTAGTCTCCATTTTTTCTCCGCGTCCTTGCCACTTTTCTTGGGCACTAAAAGTAACGGTGAGTTCCATGGTGAAGTGCTATGTGTAATTATGCCGTCATCTATGAGTTTATTCACTTGTTTATTTATTTCCTTCCTATGTATTTGAGGTAATCTATATTGTTTTCTATTTATTGGCGGTTGATCTGCGCCTGTTGGAATTTCATGTTTCAATACGTTTGTAAACGAGAGTTCGTCTCCGTCTAATAGGAAGATGTCATGAAAAGATTTTACTATTCCTTCTATCGAATTCTTTTCTTCCATATTCAAATCTTTATCTAACTCAATTTCATGGAGCAATTTATTTATTCTTCCTTTGGCATTTATTTTGCCTATGCTATTTATTGACTTTACAGTACTTTGTATTTTGTAATCGTCAAAATTTGTGAATTTTGGTTTAAATTCGCTATTTATTTCATAATCATATTCCGTCGTATTTAATATTGGAGCATAAACTGTGTTATCTTTCACCTTTACTAGTGTGTCCGCTATATAGATTCCTGGATCTATTTCTTCTTTATGAATTACCACATTCGTAAATTTTGTGCGAAGTTTTAATGGTACTATCGTAATTGTTCTTGCATCAACTGGTATGTAATGTTGCTTGCTTTCCTCTTCTATCTGCTCGATAGTTTTTATCGGTAATTCCAAAATAATCTCTTTTCTTTCATTGAAGAGTGTTAAAATCTTTTCCATTGTGTTTATAATGGAGTTGTTCCACAAGTTGTCTCTTCCTAGTATGCCGTCTGCCGGTACTCCTTGTTTAAGTGACACAACGTGTAGCGTTAAACGTAAGGAGTGTACCTCATTATGACACATAGTAATTAATCCTTCTGTTGTCACACAACCTCCAAATGCTCCGCTCAAGTCTTTCCTATTCGACTTGTCTATTATTGTGCTATCTTTTATTGCACATTTCTTTATCAGGCTTGTATCTGCTCCTGTATCTACCAGTAAAATGAGTTTTCCATTTATCGCCTCTGCGCAAGGTAATTCGATGAACACGTCATGTAGCTGGGTTTGATTGCAGTTAGATACTCCTGTTTCTATACTTCTAATATCTTGTAACTTCTTCATTGAGCTAGTTACGTTTTGGTTTAAATTTAGTTTTTTCTCGTTCAATTTACTTGGCATCTCTAAATCAACTGTTTCTCCAAACGTATGATTTTTCTGTGTGACGTTGATTCTGTTTTTCTTATTGGTCTTCTTCAACTTGATATTAAGTTTTAAGTCTTTTGAAGTTTGTAACGTTTCAACAATCGCTTCTGATGTCGGACTTACGGTTACCACTTTATTTGTTAAAGTTGGTAACGTGTCCACAATCGGTTTGGATGTATGAATTACTGCTACTCCTTCATTTGGCCTTAAATTGCTAATACTTTTGGGTTCCCAGATTATTGGCCTATTCTGGGCCCTTGGCAGTTTCCCGGACTGTTGCCTTGGGACTTCTCCCAACTCTTCTTTGCATAACATTCGAGTGTATTGTGTCCTACCTTTCTGCACCATTCACATTGAGATTGAGCCTTTTGTATTCCGTTCGCTGGATTCGGCTTCTGCTTTCCATACGTCTGTTTCTGCCAATTCCGTTGGTCTTGGTTGGGTTGCCAATTACGTTGTACTTGGTTTGGTTGCCAGTTTTGTTGCATTTGGGTATGGGGCATTTGATATTTCTTATTTGCCCCACTTCCTTGGCTTTCCTTTTTGCTACACCTCCAGTTCGTCTCGTGTCCATATTCTAGACACTTTTGGCAATACGGCGTGTTTTCCCTAATCAAACACTTTTCTCTACCCACGTTTATTGCAGAATGAGCAAATTATTTTCTCCTGTGGCGCTCTCGAGACGTTCTGCCTTTCTTCTGGTCTTTTATACTCCACGCGATTTTGTACCGGAGGTCTTATGTTGGGTTCTACCGAATTCATATTAATTGTTGGTTGATGTATGGAGTTACTTCTTTGTATCTCGACTAGCGTGTTCACTGCTATTTCTACCATTTCCTCGATACTTTTTCTTGTGACACTTAGCATGTGGATTCGTAAGGTTGCATCCTTTAACCCTGTTCTAAACGCCATATTTGCTGATGTTTCTGCCATAGATACAAGTGCGCTGTCACCTTCTCCTTTGTATGTATCTTTTATTCCCTGCATCACTTGCGCTTTTTTCGTATTTAGGCGTCTTGCGAACTGCCGAATATCCTCATTGTATAGTTGGCTGCAATTCTGAAGTTCTGCCAACGTCACATCAAATGAAACTGTTGGTAGGTTGGCCCTTCGTATCACCAGGTATAATTCTTCCAGGCTGTTACAACGTTGTGTGCCTACAAGATCATAAGCGTCTCCGTATAATCTTTGTTTTATACAATCAATGTAAATTGTTTTATTAGCTGGAGTCGCTTCACTTGCATCTAACTCACACGCCTGTATAAATTTATACACCTCACCTCTCAAATCTGGTGACTGTGTTCCTGAAAACAGTGGAACAATGCTGCTTGTTATTTTGGCTATTTCTGCTATACCCATCTTGATGTGATCTGCCGCTGGTTGCTTATTTGTAGGTAATGACATTGGATTAAATTCCTTTAGACTGGGTGCGGAGGGGGTTGGTTCCTTATGGTATAGTGATTGGTCGTGTGCTAGCTCTATTTCCTGTTTTAGCCGTCTGTTTTCCTCTTTTAATTCTTGAATTCTGGAATGCGCCTTTTCTAAAGATGCACAGTCTTCTCTTGACTTTTGTGCTGATTCCAGTTCTAACGTTTTATTTAAGGTTTCTTCTGTTAATCCTTCGTCATTCAGTAATTTTCTTAGGTGTTCGTTCTCGTCTTCCAAAGTCTTTATTATTTTTTCTTGAAACTGTTTTTCGTTTAGATAAGCATCGTATTTCTTTTTTAACGCGTGAAATTCTGACGAATAGTCCCTTATGCTTTGGTTTTTACTTTCTATTATATTTTTAAAAAATGTTAGCAATTCCTCTATGACTGCGTCTGCTTTTTCTAAAGTTGATGTTTCTCCTAGGGCTTGTATTCTAGTCTTTATTAACTCTAAATTTTCCTTATTGGAAACGGTGTTTTTCAGGCTGTTCCAAGTTCTTGATGCAAATTCTTCTATTTGCCTCTTCAAATCCTTATGCTCTTTTTCTAAAGCTAAATATGCTTGTTCTTGGAGCGATTCTGCCATTAATTATCCTATACTTATTGTCCTAAGTATGTATTTTGGATATTTCATAATCAATTAAAATTTTAATTGCTTTTTCAGCTTTAATCATTGACACCCTTTTGGCTGAACACGTTGTAAACATTCGTACATTCGTACGCTTATATTCGTACATATATTATAATTATAATATATATATATTTTTTTTTTTTTTGTGTAATGCGAGCTTGTGGCTCAATTGTGCTCGGGTGGTGCCTGACGTAATTTTTGTTTTTATTACTTGTTTTTTTTTTTTTTTTTTTTTTTTCTTGGTTTGTTAGAGTTTTTGCTACCAATTGCTTGCAATTTGACGATTCTGGCCTTGCATGAAGTTCATGTCCAAGTTTATGACCTACTTCTTTTTGCAATGAGTTTCTTGCAACTAAGCATAATTTATTTTATTTATTGTCTTGCAGCTATCGCTGCTAGCCTGGTTACTATTAATTAATTTGTTATTGAAAGAGGAAAAAACTAACAAATTTGTGTGTTGACCTTTCTTTATTTATCAAACTTAAATATAAACATAGTTTAATTTTTGTTTCCTGACGTAGTTCAAATTACTTAAATGTTAAAATTTATTTAACATGTGTCATTTGAAAACAAGCGTTTAATACACATACCCGAAAATTATACAACGAAAACTGTTTTTAACAATTTGCCTTTATCATCCGAACTTTACCACGTTAAATAAAATTTATTTAAGTTAATAAAGTCACTCTGATTTTCGACAATTTGCTAATCACAGTAACTAATTCTTTTATTTGTTGATAATCTTAATTTTCTTTTTTAAAAAAAAAAAAAAAAAAAAATCGTATTTAATACTAATTTACTGTATCCTATAATTATAAAAACATAAGAATGACTTCCCGAGTGAAATGGGTCGACCTCAGCAAAGATTTTGTCCAGCTAATGCTATTGGGCAGATAAGTTTGCTGTGCAATTAAGCTAGCATCCTTTTGATGTAACCGATGATTTTGGGACCTGTAAGGAGCGACAAAGAAAAATTTTCAGCGCTCCTGCTCGCTCAAAAGAGCGTTGGTTTTCGAGAGCGCGAGCGAGCAGGGCCGGCAAAAAAAGGAGCGCTGAAGCTGAGCTGTTTCTGAGCTGATTTTTGCACTGATTTTACGCTGAGGTTTACAGCTTCTGCATAACAAAAAAATCCCTACAGTCATGCAATTTCTACATTTAACGTCTACATGTGTCGCGACTACAGGTTGTGTTCTATAATCACCTTTATTTTAGTTTTATTCTATTCTATATATTCTATTATATCATATCACATACCGGGTGATATGAACGGCCAAGGCCAGTATTATTATTATTTTCGTAATAATACTGCGTGAGTGAGTCAAGGCCAAGTTCATATCATTAATGCAACCACAGCACTTTGCTTGGTAAGCCAGAGTTTTGGTTAAACTAAATTCGAAAGCCAAGCCTGCACAATACCACTTTGCATGGAATGGATTATTGAAGCTAACTTACAGTAGCAAGCTCCCAAACGATAAGAAAGAAAGCTTGCTTTGAAAAAATAAAAAATATAAAACCAAACGCGGAAGAATTAAATTGGGACCGATTTACTTACTCAGAATAGCATTTCAATAAGCAACAACTTGTTTATTTAAGCGTAAAAATATAAGAAAAGAAAACTTATAATAAAGTGAATTTGTAATTAATATTTGAGTCATTTCATTTGTAAATTTTATTTAAGTATTAGTGCTTAAACTAAGCCATATGGCTTTATAGTTCGTGTAACATAAAAATTAATAAATTGTTTTAAAAATTAATAGCATTAATTAGAATAATATAATAATAATTAGAATAGAATAATTAGAACAATATAACAATTAGTTCAAGAAACTGAGGATTTTGTTTTTAGCCACATAAACGGGATCAGTTAAGTGGTCAGTAACTCGGTATACGATGTTGAAATCGGCCAGGCGATTCTAAGTGGTTCATTTTGTAGATATGTTGCTCTACAAAAGCTTATGTGCAGAAAATCGCATCTTCTCGAAGTGCGGCAGGGAATGTTGATGTCAATGTTACCTAGCAAATAAACGGAGTCGATGTCACCATATGAGCTGTTATTTTTGAAGGTGGAATAAGTCCATTTGGAGCTTAAAAAATCCCCTATTTTTTGAAATATTTTCAATAATTATTATTTCATAATAAAATTTAATAGGTGTGTAGTGTTAAAAACATCACTCGGATTGATTAACGGTTGCCAATATTTTGAAATTGATTCAAACGCAAACCCTTAAATATCTCGATACATGAAAAAATGGACTTATTCCACTTTCAAAAATAACAGCTCATATATCAATTTTAAAATAAAGACAGCTTTGCAGACAGATTTGCGAAAAGAAAACAAAAACAAAAAGAAACTTAACACCTCGTTATTTGATGGCAACAGCAATGGCAGTATCTTTATTAATTATAGCTTTACTAAATTCTACCGCGCTTTATTTTTTTAAGCAAGAAAATTCAAAGAAGCAAATCATTATAAGTAACAAAACAAAAATCAAAGTATCTATGGTTCAGAAATTCTAGGATTTTATTGAAAAAAGGGAAAAATGGTGAGGTTGTCGAAATAAGATCATTTGAAGATCTCCGTGCGATTGTTGTATAAAACTTCTCGGTAGTTTAATCTACTATTAATCGTTTTCCAAATAATTCGGATCTTAGTTGCGACAACCCCACCATATCTACCACATTGTTTTGCCTTGATGAGATTTTCCATTCTAATATTTATGATGTAATTTCTTTTCTTATCGTACATCAGAATATTCGTAGCTTGCGGTAAAATTTCGATTTATTAGTCTGTAATCTGGAATCTTTTAAGCATTTACCAGACATTATTTTTGTGTCCGAGATTTGGATACTTTGGAGGTGGATGATTACTATATTCCAGGCTATAACTTTTATGGTGATGCTAATGATTCTTATTGCTTGGGAGGGGTGGGAGTTTTTATCAAATCAATTTATGATTGTAAGGCTAAATAGTTCAACTTTTCTAGTGCGGATGCCATTGAAATTTCATGCTGCTTGCATGATGAGTTATTAAAATTTGTCTGCCTGTATCGTTTGCACTCCCAACCCTGTAATCTGTTTCTGGAAGAATTTGCTGACTTCTTAAGTAGGGAGCGCTCGAAAAATCTTGTTGTTTTAGGAGATTTCAACCTAGATATTTTATCTTCTTCGCCTATATCTGACAAATATTGTTTAATTTTAGCTGAGAATGGCTTATCCTCCTTTATTGGTGCACCGATCAGACCTATATCGAATACCTGTCTTGATCATGTATCTCGGCGGTTTACTAACTTGTCACTTGATCTTTGTTTAGGCGTAAATTTGAATTTGCAAGTCACTGATCATTGTATGGCAGGCCTATTACTAAACAGTCTTGGTAAAACAAATAATGTTCCTTCTGTTTCACTGCCGGTTTTGTGTCTTAAAACTAAAATTAATTTTGAAGTATTGAATAATAGACTGAGGATGGAGTGTTGGGCAGATGTTTATGACAACATGAATGTTTCCTCAGCGTTTAAAATATTTATAGATATTTTGAGGACCACGTTAACTAGTCTTGCATTTCTACTGTCAAAAGTAGATCGGGTACAAAATTGAAACCGTGGATAAATAGTCCATTACTTAAGAAAATTAAATTAAAGCACAAACTACTGAAGAAATGTTATAAACACACACTAAATAATAGATTAAAAACCAAATATGTCAAACTCTGTACGGAAATAAATAGGGAAGTTCGAATTCTTAGGGATAATTACTTCAATAGGCAATTGTTACGTGCACAGGGCAACATTAGGGAAGAATGGAAAGTAGTTAACAACATACTTAATAGAAAGTGAAAAAGTGACGACGGTTCTATCATATTAAAGCAGTCCAACTCAATTATATCTGATACTCTAGAAATTGCTAAAGAGTTTAATGCCTTTTTTTGTTGGTAATGAGTCCTGAGTTAAGATTCAAAGATTCTCCTAGCTAAATCTAAAACTCCCTCTCTAAAATGCTAAAAATAAATTGACCGAAAACTTTTAGCGACGTCGCTAAAATGCGATTCTGAATCTTGCGTATAGTAGCTAAAAATTTTGTTTCTTCTACTCGCCGCCATTGCGCTATTTTAGAGATTTGAAGTGTCAAATTTTTGGGTATAAATTACAAATGAATTTTAAAATTTTTGTTGTTTGAAATTTCCACTTCAATAATGAATTCGCGAACAAGATGCTATTTTTTCAGATATTTATATTAATAATCTGCGAAAAAGAAGAAGACATTTACGGAGTTCCACGGACATATTTGATATGTCGACAGCTTCATCGAAATTTTCAGATTTCCAAAAGATGTTGTAACGAAGTTTTCCCGGTCGTCCGGGTTTATAGCTGGGGTAGCTCGCCAGCTGTCCAAGGTTCGCTTACAGAAAATATTTATTTGTTGGTTTTAGGGCCTTGTCTTTATTGTGCTTATCTAAGTGGTACAATGTTGGTGTTCTTTCACTTATGCTAATTGCTAACCAGCCGGAGAGGTCCTACGGCGCACGGAATCTGGGGTAACGCAAGGTGGACGTTGGCGTCTCGTGGTCACAGTCCTAGTCTTTATACAATTCCGTGGCAAGACTATTCGGAAACACGAAATGCCCGTAAAGCTGTCCGGAGACCCGCAGTGCTGTCACTCAGATGGTAGTTGTCGATTTTGGAGAAAACGATCATGACTGTATGCTTGGCTGATTTGAACAATCGTTTGATTGAGTGGCAAGGCTGTCCGGAGACTCGTAGTGCCAGCAAGGCTGTCCGAAGACACGCAATGCTTTCAACCAATCAATTGGTTATCGCGTTTAGTATCAAGTTCCCGAGACCCGGCGTTGGCTCGAGCAATTGTTTGACTGATTGGCAAGGCTGTCCGAAGACTCGTAATGCCAGCAATGCTGTCCGAAGACACGCAATGCTTTCAACCAACCAATTGGCTATAGCGTTAGGATCAAGTTCCCGAGACCCGACGTTGGCTCGAACAATTGTTTGATTGATTGGCAAGGCTGTCCGAAGACTCGTAATGCCAGCAAGGCTGTCCGTAGACACGCAATGCTTTCAACCAATCAATTGGTTATCGCGTTTAAGATCACGTTCCCGAGAACCGGCGTTGACTCGAACAATTGTTTAACTGATTGGCAAGGCTGTCAAGAGACCCGTAATGCCAGCAAGACTGTCCGTAGACCCGAAATGCTCTTAATTAACGAATTGGTTACCGCGTGTAAACACTTTCCGTTGTGCAGAAATACACTTTGAAATAAACCTCGCGTTGTAAATGTACCACGAACGAAACTCACTTTGTCCTCTGCTGGTTAATGTCGATTGTCAAAAAATTAACTCTGTCTGTTGTCTTTGCGTTACTTACCCATGCTGCGAATTTCTATGACACGTCCGTCGATCTTGATCGTGCTTCAGCAACTGAACTCATCGCCGTCTGCTGAGTTCAGTCATGACTCTGTTCCATCTGTTCGTTCGTTCGTTCACTCGTGGAGTTTCAATTCCCTGCTGTTTCTGCTTGTTTCTCTCTTTGCTTTGGTGTTCGTTCGCTCTCGCTTCTGTTCCGCCGAAGCACAGACAGGGTGATTGCTTAGTTAAACTTAAAACTAAATTAAAACTAATCTTAATTACTGTAAAGGTGGAGAATGTGGATAGCGGATAGATGGATGAAATGTTTATTGTCTTTATTCGTTTAATTATAATACATCAATGTTTAATTTTCAAAGAAAAATAATAGACCACGTTCAATCGATAGTAGAAAACTAAAAGAGTACAAATGTAAAAGGTTAACAATGAAGATTGAAAAAACCGAGAGCAAACCAAACGTCAAATGTAAAGCCATCGAATGGGCGCGACCACACACGCCTCAACCGAGCGGCGGCCACACCCGCAGCCCCACAAGGCGGTTGGCATAAACATCCCGCCCGCCTTGCAGGACTGCAAATGCTTACGTAAAATAAAATCCCACTATTTGGGGTAGCTGCCGGAGACCATCCAGCCCAGCACCGTGTTTACGGCTATCGGCTGTCCAGGAAGCGACGGGAACACTCCAGGGCGGATAAGGCGAGCATGGACGTCCGCTCCCATGATTAAGTCGACGGCGGAGCTTATGTAAAATTCCGGGTCTGCTAGCCGCATGTTGCTGAAGACATCCCGAACTCTGGCATCGACCGTCTCGCTGGGGGTGACAGCGGAAACCACCGCAGCCACACTGGCACGAAATTCGACTGTCTCCGACCCCCTCTCCTGGTGCAGAATGAGCACCACCGTCCGGATGTCCTGACCGTGGGTCACGGCCAGGCCCCACTTTTCAACTAGGGCCGGCGATGCTACTGACATGGGGACGCACGCATTCACCAGCGCCCGTGCGTGCCGAATTCGACCATGCACCATGAACCGGCCCCAAAGGGTGGGCAGGATGGCAATGTGCCGCGCTAAGGTGACGGGTTGTGGCACGTCACGAGCCTCCCTCTGCGGCGAAATACGGCTGGCACTCCTGCTCACAGTGGTTCGGACCCTCGGAGACCTTGCGCGTCGGCTCTGCGTCGTTCGCCGATGGTGTGGCGGTGTGGTGCCTCGAACGTGGAGCAGTGTATTATGGCGCTCGTTGCAGATGTGGCACCCTCCGGGACACGCGCGGTCGCCCTCTCTGTGCGACCTGGCTAGACAATTGAAGCAGCAGAGGCTGCGCTGGACGATCTCACGCCGCTCACTCACCGACTTGTCCCGGAATAGGAAGCACTTGCGGAGCCCGTGGTCCCTTCCGCAACACGGACAGTCGCGATATCGAGAGCTCGTCGCAGCGTGGCTCGCATTCCGTCTGAGGGTGGCCCGGAGGTCCCCCGTCAGGCGCTCCCGGCGCCCCGGATGCTGGGCAGTCGACGGATGGGTGCGCTCACGGCGACTGGGTGGCTGGACAGGCGTCGGTGGAGTGCGCTCACGGCGACTGGGTGGCTGGACAGGCGTCGGTGGAGTGCGCTCACGGCGACTGGGTGGCTGGACCGGCGTTGGTGGAGTGCGCTCACGGCGACTGGGTGGCTGGACCGGCGTTGGTGGACTGCGCTCACGGCGACTGGGTGGCCGTTGGACTGTGGACGAGGTGATGCGTTCGTGGCGACTGGGTGACCGGTTGGCATGTGTCTCCAGTATCGCTAACGACATCTCGCGCAGAGACAAGTGGTCTAGCGGCCCGGGTCTGGGCGTGGTCCAATCTGGCACCGCCGAGGATCGCTGGGTTGCTGCTCGAGCGTGGCCGTAGGTCCTGTAAAGGAGCTGCTTGCGTTGCAGCTCTTCGTCTTCCGAGTCGTCGCTATCGAATGACATTCTAGAAATAAGAGAGCGGAGATTAGGAGAGAATAGTCATAAGGGCAAAAGTACAAGTTTTGTGATTGGACGAGTAATGTAGCCGCGTTCCGTTTTAAGGTCGGCTACCCGAACTCGGTTGTCGTCCCCAAAATATACACGGGAAATCCGACCTAGCCGCCAGGTATTGGGCGGTAGATTGTCGTCGCGTACAACCACTAAGTCATCAACCTTGAGATTTGGTTGTGCTGATTGCCATTTATGGCGCTTATACAATTCCTTCAGATATTCCGTCTTCCAACGTCGACAGAACTGTTGATGCAACGCTTTCACCCGCGACCATCGATTGATTACAGATAGCGGGTAGTCCGTGATCTCTGGTTCAGCTGGAGCCATGAGTGGGGCGCCAATGAGGAAGTGTCCCGGGGTTAGGGCTTGGAAATCCGATGGGTTTTCGGATGCGGGGCTCAGGGGTCTCGAGTTGAGACAAGCTTCAATTCGGCAGAGTAGCGTCGCGAACTCTTCAAACGTATATTTGACGCCGACGGCTGTTTTGCGTAGGTGATTCTTGAAGCTCTTTACGCCTGCTTCCCAGAGTCCTCCCATGTGCGGAGCACCGGCTGGGATGAAATGCCACGAGACTGCTTGGTAAGAAAATTTATTAGTAATGGTGTTGCGTGAAGATACTAAAAACTTTTGAAACTCTTGCTTGAGTTGTCTGGAGGCTCCAACAAAGTTTGTCCCGTTGTCTGAGTATATGTCCGCCGGACAGCCTCTTCGCGCTACAAATCGCGAGAACGCTGCCACGAATACTGCCGTTGACAATTCCGTGGTGGGTTCCAAGTGTATCGCCTTGGTCGCAAAGCAGACAAATAGACATACGTACGCTTTGGAAACTCTGCTACCTCGACCTGAGAAACTTTTTAAGTCAAACGGGCCGCAAAAATCGACCCCTGTCGTGGCAAAGGGTCGCGTAAGTGTTGTTCGTGCGGCGGGTAGCGCTGCCATCAATTGTGTTAGCCGTTTTTTCCTGTCCATGAGACAGGCTTTGCAGCTATGAAGAGTAGTCTTGATTAGATTCTTCACTCGCGGGATCCAGTATTGAATCCGTATCAGGCGCCGTACCAGCTGATTACCTCCATGCAAAGAAATCTCATGAGTAAATTTAACAAGAAGTTTAGTGTAATGACCATGGTAGGGTAAGATGATCGGGTGCCTTTCGTTGAACGGCAAGTCTGGACAGGATGACAACCGCCCGCCAACGCGCAACGTGCCGTCCGAGTGCAAGAAAGGGTTGAGTGGAAGTAATGAGCTTTTAATATCAATTACTTCTTTGATCTTGAGGCCGTGATATTCATTCGGAAAATGAACCTTTTGGCTAAGGATTTCTAAGCGAGTTCGTACGTCAGCAATCTCGCGAGATGAGATATGCTGAGACATTTGAACGAAGGTTCGCTTATGCTGGGGGTGAGTGTGGTGAAAGAAGCGAAATACGTAAGAAAGAACTCGTAGAGCTCTTGGTAAAGATGAGAATCTTTCGAGGGGGTCCTCGTACTGGGAGAAGTACGTGTAAAACACTTTGAGCGGTTTCTTCTCGACCGTAGTCTCCAAAGCTTCGATAGATTGGAAATGGGGCCACTGATCGCGACTCATTTGTAGCCACGATGGCCCGGTCCACCACAAAGAGCTATCAGCAAGGTCGCAGGGAGATACACCTCGACTAGCCATGTCAGCTGGGTTGTCAAGCGAGTTTACATGAAACCATTGAGTATGATCTACCTTCTCGGTTATTTTTGCAACACGATTGGCGACAAACGTTGTCCAGGTACAAGGCGCTTTTTTCAGCCAGGCCAGCACGATAGTGGAATCCGTCCAACAGAAGAGCTGATGTTTTTTAGTATGAAGATTGGGTAGAAGCGAGTCTATCATGTCGGCTAATAGCGCAGCTCCACAGAGCTCAAGCCGGGGTAGCGAGACCGTTTTTATGGGAGCAACTCGAGTTTTCGAGTACATTAAAAACACGTTGACCTGCTTTTCCATTACCACTTTTACATAAATTACACCGGCATAAGCCTTCTGCGAAGCATCGCAGAATGCATGAAATTCAATGTTGCAATCAGGGTTAAAGTGAATCCAGCGGGGAATGCGGATTCTTTCGATGTGGTTGTAATTCCTCAGAAAGTTTAACCATTTATTGAGAACACTGAGAGGTGCAGCTTCGTCCCAAGCGATCTTTTCCAACCAAATATCTTGCATCAACATTTTTGCTGACACCACGACATGCGATAACCAGCCTGCTGGATCGAAAAGTTTAGCGATTGTGGACAGAATTTCACGCTTTGAGTAGGTGGTCTTAAGTTCAACGGGCTCAGTGTGAAAATAAAAATAATCACGTCTTGCATTCCAGCGAACCCCCAACATTTTTGCCGTGCTTTGATCATCGAGTTCAAGAAAATCCTCACACAGCAAATGTGGCTTAGGCACATCGGCCAAAATAGCTTTGCTGTTAGCAGTCCACTTGCGCAACCCAAAACCTGCAGATTCCAGAGCTGTTATGAGTTCATCGCGAGCGTTGACAGCTGTGGAGATGTCATGAGCTCCTGCGAGAACATCATCAACATACATAAATTGTTGCAGAATCTCTGATGCTCGAGGAAGTCTTGCCTGTACGTCTTTGGCTAATCGCAACAAAGTTCGAATAGCGAGAAATGGGGCGCAATTTACTCCGAAAGTGACTGTTTTTAGCTCATAGTCGCGAATCTCATTATGCTCGGGATCTCTAAATAGGATCCGCTGGTATTTCGTCTGGTCAGGGTTAACCAGTATTTGCCGGTACATCTTCTCGATGTCTCCGTTGAACACATACTTAAAAAACCGCCAACGTAAGATCAAAAACGTTAAGTCATTCTGCAGGATAGGGCCCGAATGTAGCACGTCATTCAAGCTAAGTCCATTTGAGGTTGGACAAGATGCATTGAATACCACCCTAACCTTCGTTGTGGTGCTCGCTAATTTGATCACCGCATGGTGGGGTAAATAATAATTGTGTTGGAGGTGTCCCTGAGGAGGTAGGGTGCATCTTTTCATGTGGCCTAACTCGAGGTACTCATTGATGACGGAGTCATAGTGCTGTTTGAGTTGAGGAGTTTTACTGAGCCTTTCCTCAGACTTGAGAAATTGCTTCATAGCTATCTGACGGGAGAAACCTAGCGGGGTCTCAATGGGAAAACTGCTTTTAAAGGGTAGGCTTACAATGTACCGACCGCTTGTATCTCTTTTGGTAGTTTTCGCGAAATTTTCCTCACAGAATTTTTCAGAGGGGGATACAAACTGCTTCCTCGGAAGTTCCTCCACCTCCCAAAAACGTTCGAACTGTCGTTCGAGCGATACTTCATTGAAGAAAGCAACTCTTTTGGTTGACACCGACGGAATCGTCGTCGAAGAAATTGGGCCGGTGAGTATCCATCCGAATACTGTTTGTTGGGCGATTAATGAGCCAAGCACATTTTTTCGGACGCTTCCCAGTATAATGGATGGGTATAGATCAGCGCCGATGAGAATATCGATCTGGTCGCTCTTATAGAAATTGCGGTCGGCCAGTTTGATGTTTGGCAAATCCTTGAGGAGGGATTTATCGAGTGAAAAATTGGGTAGGTTACCCGTGAGGTGAGAGAGCACCAATGCGCTAGCATGCACTCGAAATTTGGGGTCATGCGGAGAGCTGAGTATGAACTCGCATGATTTTGTCACCCTTGCGGCGACTGTCTCGTTGAGACCAGACACTTGTGCATTTACAAACTGCAATGGTATTCCCAAACGCGTTTGAATCCGCTCAGAAATAAAGGATATTTCTGAACCTGGATCTATTAACGCTCTTACGGTATATTTAATCTCGTGAAAACAAATATTTACCATTGCCGTTCCTAATAGCATCTTTTTGGGGCTTGTGGCAAAACACACTTGATGCCTTTCTGTTTGAGGGGGGCTAGTGGACTGTATGGAGGTAGACGGTGCCTGATCTGACGGCTTGGTCTGACTTGGGCGCGAGCCTTTTGGGTTGGGGTTGTAACTCGGAGAGGTAACCGCCTTCTCGCGGTGTAACAGGGTGTGGTGCCGACTTTGGCACGTGGCACAGTTGTACTTACTTATACACTCCTTTACCGAATGAGACCTCGATAAACAGTTGTAGCAAATACCTTTCTTCTGTACCAAGTCAATTCTTTGCTGGATTGACATCTTTAGAAACCGCGGACAGGACCGTAAACCATGTTGTTGCTGAGGGCACACAACACAATTTCGATGGGACACGTTGAGTTGAAACGTGTTAACACGTTTAGCAAGGTTTGGAAGCGGCTTGTGAGGAATGAGTCTAGCTCGCTCCACGAAGAAATCGAGAATTTGTCCTTGATGGACTGCTCCCACAGAGATAGAGTGGCGTCTGGAAGCTTTGTCGAGCACAAGTACACGATGATAGCATCCCAACTTGATGTGTCAATCCCCTGGGATTCAAAAGCGGACAGAGCATTATTAATGTCGCGTTGGAGTTCCTTAATTTCACTTCCCGACTCCTTGGTAATGTTGGGTAAATGATAAAGGGCCTTTAATTGCGAATTGACGAGTACACGCATGATCTCGTATCGATCAGTGAGATTTTTCCACGCTTGAGCAAACCCTTCGTTCGTGAGCGGTGACTTCTGCACGATATCTTTTGCTTCGCCCTTGGTCTTTTTATTTAAGTGGAAAAGTTTTTCCACAGGAGAAATACGCGAGTTATGGATGTAGATTGCCGTAAACATGTCGCGAAATGATGGCCAAAGCAGATAATCGCCATGAAAGATCTCAGTGTCGCACGGCGGAAGGCTTATATTGTACCCGAAGGGCAGCTGCTCCACCTGAGTGACTTGGGTTTCACATTCTTTTGTTGGTTGGGTCAAATTGTATTTCAGTTCTCCTATTGCGCCTGCACATCGTACGAACACCGAATAGCACTGACGGTATTTCGCTTTAAGTACCTCAAGATGCTCACTAGCTTCAGAAGTTTGTTCTTTGGCTAGCAGAGACTCATATGCGCCTTTGATGAGAGTCCACTGGGACTTCAATTCATCGGCTTGAACCTCAAGAGTGAAAACCGAGTGATCTTTCCTTGGCATGCCAGCGAACTCCGCCTCGAATTCGGTCAACCCATCGGCCAAGCGTATGAAGGTGTTGAGCTGAGTCATATTACAGTCGGACGGACTCTTTGGTGGCGTCTTTTTCGTTGGAGACTTTTTCGGCATGAGAACCCGACGAACGTGTGCTTTGCACGGTGACGAGAAACGCAAATGGAGACTTCAGATTTTTCCAGAGAAAAACGCACTTAACGCACGCGAGATACTGTGCAACAAACTGAAACGTTCACGCACGAACCACCTCGATTGAGTCGCAAAAAGGTTAAAATAGAAAAGTTTATAACTGGTAAACCGCACGAGATACTGCGCAAGAAACTGAGTAGTTAACGCACGAACCACCTCGATTTAGTCGAAAAAACAAGTTAAAACCGAAAAGTTTATAACTGGCAAACCGCACGAGATACTGCGCAAGAAACTGAGTAGTTAACGCACGAACCACCTCGATTTAGTCGAAAAAACAAGTTAAACCCGAAAAGTTTATAACTGGTAAACCGCACGAGATACTGCGCTAGAAACGAAAACGTAGGCGCGCGAACCACCTCGATTGAGTAGAAAGAGTTAAAACCGAAAAGTTTATAACTCCGAAACCACACGAGATACTGCGCAAGAAATGGAAACGTAGACGCGCGAACCACCTCGATTGAGTAGAAAGAGTTAAAACCGAAAAGTTTATAACTCCGAAACCACTCGAGAAACTGCGCTAGAAACGAAAACGTAGGCGCGCGAGCTGCCTTGCCAACACTGAATTCTCGTTGAGAATTACCACGAAGTGCGCGCGGAGCGCCTCGATTGCGTTGCAGAGGAAAACACACGAAATGGTGCGCAAGAAACAGAAAATTGTTAACACAGCGCGAGATGCCTTGCAAACACCCGGCTTCTCGATGAGAATTACCACGAGGTGCGCGAGGAGCGCCTCGATTGAGTTGCGGAGGAAAACACGAAATGGTCAGGGAGACACAGGAATTTGTGTGCACTCCAATTACTCACTGTCGCACTTGAGTAATACAATCAAGTACAATACAATATTCTATCTGATTCTTTGAGAAATGTATTTGAGTATTTGAGAAACTTACAGAAATCCGTAATAATCCGGGTAATCCGGCTCCGTAGGACCAAATGTAAAGGTGGAGAATGTGGATAGCGGATAGATGGATGAAATGTTTATTGTCTTTATTCGTTTAATTATAATACATCAATGTTTAATTTTCAAAGAAAAATAATAGACCACGTTCAATCGATAGTAGAAAACTAAAAGAGTACAAATGTAAAAGGTTAACAATGAAGATTGAAAAAACCGAGAGCAAACCAAACGTCAAATGTAAAGCCATCGAATGGGCGCGACCACACACGGCTCAACCGAGCGGCGGCCACACCCGCAGCCCCACAAGGCGGTTGGCATAAACAATTACTAATACAATAATATTATTAAATTACACTTCATATGTAAGTAAAATTAATATTTCATTGTAACTAAAACAAAAATAGAAAAAGTAACATATCATTGTAATATAAACATAAATATAACTAAAATTATTATATAATAAAGATGTGATGTGTCTTCGGTATCGAACATGTGGCGGGCAAAATGGTGGCGCCAATTTGGTTCGTCACAATGTTTGTCTGCAAATGATTGAGGAGGTTACTCCATTAATGGAAATAGGTAAAATTAGCACTAGGCTTCCACCAAAACTTCGATTTTTGGTCGCTTTAAGAATCTTTGCACAAGGTAAGAACTAATTCCTGAAAGTAATAATTAGCTAAATATCTTCAATTCTTCATTAGGCAGTTATCAGCGTTCGATTGGGCATGATTTTCTGCTTAATGTCTCCCAAAGCTGTGTCAGTCGATGCGTTAGGGAAGTCGTAAACATTTTTGATCGGCACTTACTAACCAAATACGTACGATTTCCACTAACCAATCAATAAATTCTTTTTGTTAAAACAGTGTAAGTGAATAGCATAAATGCATTATAAATATATTTATTTAAATGACAATATATTTGCTTTATTTTTTAGATTTTTTAAAAAGTTCGGATTCCCAGGGGTGATAGGGGCGATCGACGGTTCGCATAATACAATCAAATGTCCCTTTCGTGGAATGGAACACATATAAAGGGGGACATTCCACCAATCTGCACATAGTAAGATAAAAAATGTTGCCAATAAAAGTAATTTATGATTCACGTTAGGTGTGCGACAACAAACTGCGAATTTTGGACAGCAACGCGCGTTTTGGTGGGACTGCACATGATGCATCCGTTTGGAGATCGAGCGCTCTAAAGGTGTTATTGGAAAATATGTATTCTAGAATACATATTCTATGAGAAAGGAGCGAAATTTTTGGCTATTAGGTAACAGGAATTTTATATACTCATTTCCTTTATTTAAATGTCAATTTCTTTGTAGGACGCAGTGGATACCCACAAACGCCACGCTTAATGACCCCTATTTTAAGCCAAACAACAGAAGCGGAGGATAATTATAATCGCGCACATAAGAAAGCCAGAAACTGTGTTGAGCGATGTTTTGGTGTTTTAAAATCAAGATTTCGATGTCTCTCAGCGGCAAGGATTTTAATGTACGACCCTATAACTGCAGGCAAAATCATTAATGCATGTGTTATATTGCACAATATATTGATTTTGAACCGAGTGCCATATGATGACCAAATTTTAATATTGAATTCAGATAATCGAGATGAAAGCAACTACAATGATAGTGATGGAAACAATGCCATTCCGCAAGGAATTTTAGCAAGGCGAAAGATTGTAAATGATTATTTTCAATAATTTCCTTCCTAAATGTAGGAAGAACCGCTCCAACTCGGTTAAGTCATTAATTTTGGAATTGATTCCAGTTCTTTCCAAAGCATTTCGGAAGTCCTGCGATTTTTGCTTGGTCTTACTCCTGCTTATGAAGGAAATATGTGATGAAACAATTTTTTTAATTACATATATAAACCATCTCATATTGGTCCAGGCTCGTTTCTAACATTCACCATCTTTCAATGCTCCACCTATTGAATTTAAAGTAACAGCCAGGGAGCTCCATTGTTCGCTAAGGCTTTTTACCCCAGAAGCATTCAAAAATCTGTTGAATAAAAATTCACAAAAATCCAATTCGTATTTTAACTTTCTCATTTCACTATACCTGTAATGGGCAAACTCTCGGTGCTCCTCTAAATATTGGATCAAATAAATTTTCTGCTCCTTAGTTATTCTTTTATTATTTTTGTCCATATTATTAATTTTTTTCTTAAATACAAATAAATCAATAACACATAATTATTATCACTCTTATAATGTTAATAAAATTTTTTTACCGTTTTCTGCAAATTTAGCCAACACAATTTTGTTTGACGCTAAAATTTTTCAAAATGGTCTCCAAAATTAAAGCTTCTTTGAACTCGGAATCGCAATTTCAGCTAAAATATTGGTTTTAGGAGAAAATAACTGTCAAACGATTTTCGTTAAGTTATCGTTCAGTTTTGTACATTTTTAGCCTTAGCGAAGCAAAATTGGAGATTTCAAACATTTAGAATCGCAATTGTAGCTTAATTTCGCTAAAATTTTTTTAGAGTTTTTTAGCGATGAAGATTAAGCATTAGAGAATCTTAGAATCTGGCTGCTGTACTGACAACACTTGTGCTAATTGTCTTAACTGCGCTGATGTTCAGCACCTGGAAGATGTGAGCAATAATCTTTCGCCCAATTTTTTTCTTTCGCCCAATTACTAGTTTTGAACTGTTTAATATTATTGCTTCTTTAAAAAATTCAAACTCCCATGGCATTGATGGTATTTCAAACAACATACTCAAAAGAGTTGCTTTTAACATAGTAGACATATTAGCACACTTGTTTAATACTAGTATTTTCACTGGTACTTTTCCTAGCGTGCTGAAATGCGCCATAGTCATTCCCCTTTTTAAAAAGGGTAACAAAACAGATAAAAACAATTACAGACCTATTTCCTTGTTGATATCTATTTCTAAAGTATTTGAAAAAGCAATTAAGAGTAGAGTTTTGGAATTCCTTCACAACTCAAAATTTTTCAGTAGGATGCAATTTGGATTTCAAGTAGGACTGTCAATTGAAGATGCCCTTCTTAATTTTTGTTCTACCATATACAGTGGTATTGACGCCAATAAGAGTTGTGCCGGTCTTTTTGTAGATATTACCAAAGCATTTGATATGGTCGATCATAGTATCCTCCTTAGCAAATTGCATAAAGCTGGGTTTCGTGGATTTATCCTTGATTGGTTTGAATCTTATTTAAAGAACAGATATCAAAGAGTAAAAGTTAGGAATACTTTAAGTAGCTCACGTACTCTTAATTTATGTGTACTGCGGGCTCTGTTATGGGTCCTATTTTATTTCTAATTAACTTAAATTCTATTTTCGCTCTATCTTATAAGGGGTCACTGACTGTCTTTGCGGACGATTTAGGTATTGCGTATTGTGCGAACAGTCCTTTAAACTTAATTACTGATCTAAATCATGATTTATATCTAATAAGAATTTGGTTTGCGAAGCACAAACTCCTTGTTAGTAGAAAAACCAAATTGATGTTTTTCAGTTTGTGTAAGCATCAGCCCCCTGATATCGACATTATTTTCCATTCGCCAAAATGCGCTAGACACAATCTATTCAGTAGGGCATGTACTGTACATAGCCAATTTTCTTATAACGAAAAATTGTCTTGTGATCCGGCCTGTTTTATAATAGATGTGGATTAATTTAAATATCTTGGTGTAACAATTGATCAAAACTTAGGCTGCTCGCACAGTGCATGCGTTTTTCGTTCGTGCGAATTCTGACGGGAACATGCGAGCGATCTCATTGCATGTTATTGATTGTAAATGCGCACATTGAAGCACTGTTCCGTCGTCAGAATTGTTGCGAAAAGTTGAGAATTGCGAACGATCCCATTTGAATGGTTTGCATTACAAAGGTTTGCAGTCGCTGTACCTAATTTTCGCACTGCAGTTTTTAGAAAATTTTACTCAGTTATGTCCTGTAAGCTATTTAATCAACTTCCTAGAGAAATAAGGGCATTTCGCAATAGAACTTCCTTCTTGAGGAGAATTAAGCTTTGGCTATTTGAACATGACCATAAAGAAATTGAAATCTTGCTGCAATTTGCTTCTTAGAATAATTTTTTTATTTTTAACTAAATCTTTCCTCCAACTTTATTTACTTTTTTCTTTTCGTTGCTTAAATTCCTTTCATCTGCCTTTCTGCTGCTCACTCCGGTGTAGTGTACCACACAGGTCACCATGACTGCTTCCTAAGCGACAGTCAAATCGACCAACGATAGGGTACACGCAGCGCATAAAAACTGCAACGATAGCGTTTCCTGTTGGATCGTTGACCGTGCTAAGTTTTACTGCGTGTGCGTTGACGACTTCTTTTCGCTGCCGACGTCTTCTGTCTAGACTGCGACAGAAATAGTGCAGTCAACAATTATTCACAATAATCTATAAACAATATATTATTGATTGGATCAGCAGAATCTGCTGAGCAATAACGAAGTAATTTTAAGAAATATGTTTATATTAGTTTTAAGTCCGCCCATAAAAATCGGCTATAAAAGGGCAAGAATTTCTAAAATAAAGACAGAATATTATCAGAGCCTAAAACCGGCAGTCTTCTAATTTTCTCAAGCCCTGGCAGATAATCTGCCGGCTTTATCAACTATACAAATAGCATTCTAAGCTGAGGCCCATGGCATACTCTGCCGGCCAAGCCTATGAATCTATATTAAAATAGAATATTATCCCGCATAATTATTGAAGGCAGGACCAGAGGTCCTTAAACATATTACATGGCGATCCTGCATACCACGATCCTGCGAACTTCGATCCTGCATAATAAGACCCTGTGAAACTACGATCCTGCATATTTGATCCTAAAAAAAAAAACCATCAAGAATTCCTGTACTCAGTAATGGAATACGTTCCCGAGGGAGAGAACTTCGAAGCGCCAACCTACACACCGTCGTCACTAAAGCACTGCCAACCGGTGCGTCTAAGTATAGAGGAGTATAGACGACGTCAGCCGACAAAACAATACCTCCCAAGAATCCAGACGGACGAAGAGCGGACAGCAATACCAAAATTAAATTTCATAACAAAGAAGAAACGAGGAGGGAGACTGGTCAAGGACCGAAAACGGAAGGCACAGCTCAAGGAGCTAATCGCTGAACTAGAAGACAAACCACAGACCTGGGAAGTAATGTCAAGACTATATCAGGAGCTGTCGCAGATAGAGACCCGAGAAGCAGAGAGAACAAGGAAGTAGTATACTATGATTCAAACACTTAATGTTAATTGTAAAACAATTTCTTTAAAGATTATGATTTAAAATCAATATGAAATAATTAAAATTAAATAGTACTACCTACAATTAAAATACCCAAAGCAATTAAATTATCGGTATGAATATTGCTTAGCTTTTAAAGCCTCTTACGTTACGTACAAAAAAAAAAAATACAAGCTAAAATATGGGAGTAGTACAAACGAAACCAGTCTACAATGAGCAGACAAATACATATACAATGAATAACATGTATACTCAGGACAGCATTGTAATAATTTTCTTCCTGATAATAGTAATTTTAGCTATAGTAATATTCATAGCATTTAGAATTAATAAACATTATAAAAACTATGTACTTAGACATATAAACAGAAATAATGTTGTATAATTAACCACAATTTTTCGTATTAAAACAAAAGTATAAAACATAAGTCTCAATAAATGGAAGAATTACTCAATGATGCATCAAAATTTCTTACAAATTTAAAAAAGAACCCTAATAGATTAAAGTCGATCGAACACTTTAATACAAAGAAATTAGAATTTGAACAATTAAAAACAAAGTATTATGAAATCTTAGAAACTGAAGAAAATCATGAGAAACTCAAAGAGAGTATAATACAATTTAAAACCATAGTTCAATCAATTCATGATTTTTTGTTAGAAAACAAAGTAAAAATGAGTACTTTTAATATTGATACGGCAATAAAAGCCATTCCAAATTTTACAGGTTCATTTAAAGAACTTGAATCATTTTTAAAAATCACAGAGTTGATTTATAATTCCTTAGAAACAAGTGAAAGACCTAAATTAATAGAATTTGTATATTATGTAAAACTAGCGTCAAATGTACGAACGGCTATATGTGGTGTTACAATACCAACTACTTGCAAAGAACTAGAAACAACACTAAGAACCAGATATAAGAACAATACTACAGTCTCGCAAATACATACCACTCTGAGTGGTATACGACAGAACAATAAAACAGTGCAACAGTACAAAGAGCAGATTTTAACAGTAATTAGCGACCTAAACAGACTTCAAATTACCGACCTAGGAGAAAACGCCAGTAGTGCACAGAAAGAAGTGATCACAAAAATAAATGACACTTATGCGCTCACTGTGTTTAAAAACGGTCTCAATGAAAATTTGAAATCAACAATATTTGCGGCACAAACAAAAACATTTAATGAGGCAATAAACCTCGCTTTAGAAATCGAAATAAACCAAAGCTCAGGTGCCCAAATAACGTACATAAATAAAAATAGAAATTACCACAGACCTAATGGCACACAAAGAAATTCGACCAATTTTTACAACAACAATAACACACGACAAAATTCATTCAATAATTTCAATAATAACAACACAAATTATCGAAACACTTCTTTTAACAACAACAACCGCTCAAATAACTCCAACAACAATCATACACAGAACACAAATACCAGATACAGTAATAACAACAACAACAGAAACAACAACACTAACAGAAACAACAACAACAGAAACAATAATACTACATATCAACAACAGCAATACCGAAATAACACTAACAATAGAGTTTACACATTCAATGCTCAGGAAAACGAGCTAGGCTCGGAGGGCAATTAAATTCCCCCTCCGGAAAGCCAAAAACAATAACAAAATTTTATAATATTTCCAAGAATGCTACAAACTTTGTTGAATTGCATGACAACAATAAAAAACTAACATTTTTGATAGATACTGGATCAGATGTATCTTTAATTAAAACTAATAATGATGTAAAGTATAATACTTATAGAACTTATGATACTTGTAAATTAAAAGGTATAACCAATGAAGTTATAGAACCATTAGGATTATTAAATTTAAATATAAAATTAGACAATGAAAATATTAATCATAAATTCTTAGTAGTAGATGAAAATTTTCCTATATTAACAGATGGAATTATCGGGAGAGATTTATTAAGAAAACATTTTTGTAAAATAGATTACGAAACCTTAACTATTACATTTAGTTTTAATGAAAATGATATAATGTTACCATTACATTTAAACACATCGATAGAAATTGTTTTATCATCAAGATGCGAGCTCATCGTACCAATCAATACAAATTTTAAAGAAGATAGAATAATATGGAATAAAGAAATTCAAAAAGAAATATTCGTAGGAAATTGCATTTGCCCAAAAGGAAGGATAGGTCATATAAAAATGTTAAACACAAATGATACTACTGTTACTATACATAAAATTGAACTAGAGTCCGATCCATTAACAAATTATGATATTCTAACATCAAGAACAGTGAATAACACCGAAAGATTAAATAAGCTATTCGAAACAATGAAAATAAAAACAACTGACCCTGACGCATACAATTCACTAATTGAAATCCTACAAAACTATCAAGACATTTTTCATTTAGACAACGAAGTACTATCAACTAATAACTTTTACACACAAAAAATTAACCTAAACGACAAAAGTCCGACTTACATAAAGAACTATAGACTTCCGCAGACACAAAAAGACGAAATTAAACAACAAGTCAGAATATTATTAAACGAGGACATAATTGAACCATCCACAAGTCCATACAATTCACCACTGTTAGTAGTACCAAAAAAAGGAAACAAGGACAACAAAAAGTGGAGACTAGTAGTAGATTACCGTAAACTCAATGACAAAATAGTAAACGATAAATTCCCTTTAACAAGACTAGAAGACATACTTGACAAATTAGGAAGAGCAAAATACTTTTCGACACTTGACATGACTAGCTCTTTCCACCAAATACCTTTAGACAAAAATTCAAGACCATTAACAGCTTTTTCTACAGAAAATGGACACTACCAATTTAAAAGACTACCATTTGGATTAAAGATATCCACAAACAGCTTTCAAAGAATGTTGACAATAGCACTCAGTGGACTGGACAGTGAAGCATTCCTTTACGTAGACGACATCATTATCTTTGGTTGTAGTTTAAAACACCACAATGAAAATTTAGTGAAAGTTTTTGACCGACTACGAACGTACAACTTAAAATTAAATGCAAATAAATGCAATTTCTTGAAAACAGACGTAACTTTTTTAGGACATTTAATAACAGACAAAGGAATCAAAACAGACCCAGACAAATTTGACACAATAAAAAATTATCCAATTCCGAAAAACGCCGACGAAACCAGACGATTCGTAGCTTTCTGTAATTATTACAGAAGATTCATAAAAAATTTTTCAGAAATTGCTAAATGTTTAAATTCACTATTAAAGAAAAATAACAAATTCACATGAACAGAAGAACACCAGAACGCTTTCGACATCTTAAAAGAAAAATTAATGAACCCACCAATATTGCAATATCCCGATTTTTCAAAACCGTTTATTCTAACAACTGACGCGTCAAACTACGCTCTTGGCGCAGTATTATCGCAAGGTGATATTGGGACTGACTTACCCATATCTTACGCAAGTAAAGCACTGGACAAACATGACTTAAACAAATCGGTTTTAGAGAAAGAATTATTAGCAATTCATTGGGGAATAAATTTTTTTAGGCCATATCTTTATGGTAACAAATTTATTGTAGTAACTGACCATAGACCTTTAGTATCACTATTTACGCATAAGAATCCATCTTCCAAAATGACCAGAATAAGATTAGACCTTTCGGACTATGAATTTGAAATTAAGTATAAACAAGGAAAAATTAATACTAATGCAGATGCACTATCAAGAATTCAAATAAATTCTGAAATGTTAAAAGCAATGATTCCTAAAGAAAATGATAAAAATATAAAAAGAACATTAATCGTCACAAGGGGTATGAAGAATAAGAAAAATGATAAGACTGATGTTATAACAAACCAATTAGAGCCTGATCAACTCTACACATGGGACTGTACATCATTATCAGATATAAAGAACGTAAAAAAGTTAAAATTTATAGTAAATAGGTATGGTGATAATTTGACGAATCCAGATTCGCATTCAGAGAAACCTACCAGTTTGTGCACAAACAGAAAAGAATTATTTACAGAAAACGATATCGTAAATGTACATGTAAACGTAAAGAATAATGATAATCCAACGAAATTCGTTTCGACTCTGGAGAAATTATCTTTATACATGAATAAAATGAATATTAAAGAGCTAGCATTGAGTGAAAAAGATGAAATATTTACAATTGTTAACAAAGAAGAATTTAAGAAGTTATATAATGTGTTGCAACATAAAAATAAAAATCGCGCGTATTTGAAGATTTTAATATATAAACCCCCAGAAAAAATTGATGACGATATAATAAAATACAAATTAATAGATGAATACCATAATTCACCTATAGGATGACACTTAGGAATTAGGAAAACAATAATAAAATTAAAACAAAGGTACATTTGGAAAAATATGAGCAAAATGATTAAACAATTTATATCGAAATGTGAAAAATGTAAAATTAATAAGCAAACCATACATATAAAAGAAAAAATGGTACATACTGATACACCTAATAATAGTTTTGAAATAATATCTATAGACACTGTGGGTCCTCTAAGAATTTCAAATAATTTTAGATATATTTTAACAATTCAATGTGAATTGACAAAATTTGTAGTAGCACATCCAATAGAATCTAAAGACGCAACTACAGTTGCAAAAACATTAGTAGAACAATTCATTCTCAAGTATGGAAATTTTAAAACATTAAAATCAGATAAAGGAACTGAATTTACTAACACACTACTAAAAGAAATATGCGAACTACTAAAAATTCGACAAATTTTTTCTACACCATATCATCATGAGACCTTAGGTTCAATAGAACGAAACCATAGGGTACTGAACGAATACTTACTAGCATTTGCAAAAGACGATGACTGGGACAAATGGGTACCATACTATGTATTTGCGTACAATACCACACCACACGTTCATACAAAGTATTCACCATATGAATTAATTTTTGGAAAATTACCATCAATGCCTGATGATGCAATAAATAATAATACAATTTCTTATAACCTAGATAATTATTCTAACGAATTAAAAGCTAGACGAAGTTTATCCTTAAGAAATGCGAAAGCTAATTTAACAAAATCTAAAGAAATACGTGTAAATAATCAAAACAATTGTAATAATTCTAATTTTAAGATAGGTGATAAAGTACTAGTAAGAAATATAAATAGAAAAAAGCATCAAAAACCATATCACGGCCCTTACACTATAATATGTAAAAATGGCGTAAATTCGACAGTAATGGTTAAAGGTATGAGAAAAGAATTCCACAACAATTTATTGAAAAAATTCTAATAAAAATATATATTTCTTCAAAATATATATTTTTCTTGAAAGGGTGAGGGTGTAGTGTACCACACAAGCCACCATGACTGCTTCCTAAGCGACAGTCAAATCGACCAACGATAGGGTACACGCAGCGCATAAAAACTGCAACGATAGCGTTTCCTGTTGGATCGTTGACCGTGCTAAGTTTTACTGCGTGTGCGTTGACGACTTCTTTTCGCTGCCGACGTCTTCTGTCTAGACTCCGACAGAAATAGTGCAGTCAACAATTATTCACAATAATCTATAAACAATATATTATTGATTGGATCAGCAGAATCTGCTGACCAATAACGAAGTAATTTTAAGAAATATGTTTATATTAGTTTTAAGTCCGCCCATAAAAATCGGCTATAAAAGGGCAAGAATTTCTAAAATAAAGACAGAATATTATCAGAGCCTAAAACCGGCAGTCTTCTAATTTTCTCAAGCCCTGGCAGATAATCTGCCGGCTTTATCAACTATACAAATAGCATTCTAAGCTGAGGCCCATGGCATACTCTGCCGGCCAAGCCTATGAATCTATATTAAAATAGAATATTATCCCGCATAATTATTGAAGGCAGGACCAGAGGTCCTTAAACATATTACACCGGAATTTTTAATCTTATTTTTAAGCTAGATGTGATATTAACACTATACTAGTTATAAGAATGTCACTACTTTATTCTCTATATTATAAGATTTCATGTTATCCTTAGTTTTAGTTTAGCATTTTGTACAAAGGGAATACTGAATAAATGAATGAATGAACCAGTGAGGATAAATTTATCAACCTGAGCCGAGACTCGTATGACGGCAAATGTAGAGATGGATCCCAGCGAAGAGTCCGTAGTAAAAACTGTTTCTGCACTGATTCAATTTTGTCGATATATCAGCTGAAGTGTGGACACCAAACTGGCGCCGCAGTAGTGGTTATATGGCGGTTCAAGAACAAAGGAAAACGTGGGTGCGTGGGTGCGCAAACTTTTGATAGTGCTGTTGTAGGTCAGAATCATTGCTTTGGTAATAACAACGCTTAACGTTGTTATCACCACATACCTTTCGGCCCAGTAGTTAACAATGTTTAACTTGTGGTAACACATACTTCTAGGCTGCACTTTAATTGTGAAGCTCGAAAGTACAAGTGAATCACACACCACTGTGGCCCAGATAAAAGCCGAACTTGATCGCATTCCGATAAGTGGAACAGCGCGCGAACTTGATCGCATTCCAAAATATGCAATGAGCGTCAAATTGCAAAAACGACGCGGAAATGATTCTGGCCAACAACGAATCTCAGAAGAGATATAAACCCATCTTTCGAATTGTAAGAAAGCAGTTGTTATTAAGTTACACAAGAACCAAGAAGAGTAGAAGGAACATAGCAAGCGCAAATCGCAGCGATAATAGTATATTGAGTGTCCCTGGATAATTACTGGAGTTAAATAAAAGTAAGAACCATAATCCAAGTCTTTATTTTCAGCACCTGTCGAAAGACGGCAGTATTGCCCGACAGGTTAAAGGACCACAAAGGCGGCACCTTGGTGCCCGTGGTAGATAGGCGAAAGGATCCATTACGGCAGGTTGCCGGATCCCAACGGTAAGTCCACTAAGACGGCAGGTCCTTGCCCGTGGCACAATTGTCCGTGGTCCTTCGCGTCGAAGGATCAACAACAACAACCCCTAGTATTAGAAACACTGTCAGTGATCCTTTCAAGGAAGGATCTACGACATTAAGTTTGTTCTGGTGTCCTACTGGAGGAACAAGATACAACATTTTGGCGCAGCCGGTTTCACGATCCAAAGATCGTTCCTTTATTGTTAAAGTGAAGTTTAAAATAAATTAAAAATAAATAACAATGTTTTTTAAAATAGCATAAACACAAAAAAATCATCAACCAATATAGATGTCATCGAAATCAGTATTACCCCTCGAAGAAGCCCTTAAGGATAAGCAAGCGGGACCTAGACCGATAACAATAGAAGAGTATTGGAAGAGGCAGAAGTCGACACGTGAGGAGCCAAAGAAGGAAATAAAGGTTAACCCACACCCAACGAAGAGTCGCGGTGGAAGAAAAGTAAAGCAACGGAGGGAAGTCGCCAACCTGCACCGGCTAGCAACGATAGCCACAACCAAAGAGGAAAAGAATGAATTCCTGAGGCAGATCCGCCAAATTTACAAAACCAACGACAAGAAACAACGTGGGAAGAACAGCGACAAACACTAAATAAAATTGTTGTAAAATTATATAAATTAAAATTTAATACATATAAAATAAATTTATAGAAAATTTTTGGTTAAGAATTAGAATTTAAATTGAAAAATTTTGAAAGACTATTGACAACTCATGTCTAAATATTAGATTTGGTTAAGTGAAAACTTTCATAAACTTGTTGGGCAAATCAAGAAGAAATTTGAGCTAGGCACAACCACCTGTAGAAAACACATTTGAAATAAGGTCTATGTTTAAGTTTTGGAAAAGAATAAATAAATGGATACAACAATCAAATTCGTTAGTATTTTTTTTAATAACACAGTAATTAATAACAACCAGGCTAACAGCGATAACTGCAAGCCAATAAATAAAATAGATTCTGCATAATTGCAAGAAATTCATTGCAAAAAGAAGTGGGTCACGAACTTGAGCTTGAACTTCAAGCAAGGTCAGAAGCGACAAAATTGCTATCGAGCGACAGCTGGTAGCAAAAACGCTAACGAAGCAACAAAAACAAAAAGTACGTCGGGCACCGGGCGAGCAGAATTGAACCACGAGCTCGAATTACAAAAAAAAAAAGAGAATATGATAAAAATAATATATACATATATGCATACGAATGTACGAATGTTTACAACGTGTTCAGCCAAGAAGGGTGTCAATGAGCCGTATTAAAGCTGAATAAGCAAAAGTTAATTGCTTGAAGAGAATCAATTAAAGTTTTAATTGATTCCAAAAATATCCAAAATAAATACTTGGAAAAATAAGTATAGGATAATTAATGGCCGAATCTTTTGAAGAACAAGCACATTTAGCATTAGAAAAAGACCATAGGGACTTGAAGAGACAGGTAGGAGAACTAGTGACAAAAGTTTGGAACATTTTAAAAAATACCGTTTCCAATAAAGAATATTTAGAATTGATAAAAACTAAAATAGACGCACTAGGTGAAATATCAACTGTAGAAAAAGCAGACGCACTAATAGAGGAATTGCTAGTGTTTTTAAAAAATATAGTAGAAAACAAAAATAAAAGTTTAAGGGACTGTTTATCAGAATTCAACGCGTTAAAAAATAAGTTCGATACTTATGTAAAGGAAAGACAATTCCAGGAAAACATATTAAAAACCTTAGAAGACGAGAACGAACAACTAAGGAAATTATTAGAGAAGAAGGGTTTAACAGAGGAAACATTAAATAAAACGCTAGAACAGGGATTTGCACAGAAATCAAGAGAAGACTGTAGTTCTTTAGAAGAGGCAAATAAACGAATACCAGAGCTAAAGGAGCTGAATAGACTTCTAAGTCAGGAAATGTCGCTAGATCACAATCAGACACTTTTTCATAAGGAACCAGCTCAGTCCGCAGTTAGTCCGAGGGACGGCAACGCAAGGTCATTACAACAAATTAAAACAACAAAAGAACAAACCAAAATGGGGATAGGAGAGATAGCAAAAATTACAAATAGGCTGGTACCTCTATTTTCTGGAACACATTCGCCAGACTTACGCGGCGAAGTTTATAAATTCATACACGGGTGCGAATTAGCCGCAAGAGATGTGGGTACGGACAACATTCAGGACTACATAGACTGCATTAAGCAGAGGTTACATGGGGATGCCTATGATTTAGTGAGGTCGCAAAACTTCAATACCCTCGAGGAATTCTACCTCACAATAAAAAATGCATATTTACCAACGGTATCCTTAGACTCAGTGATAATAGGTATTCAAAGTTGTAACCAGTTACTTAACGAAGATATACGACAGTTTGCAAGACGCCTAACCACCCTACGAACACAGGCAGTAGAGTTAGTGCGAATGAAATATAAGGGAAACGGTGATATGGCACTTTTGAGTATGGTGGAAGGAGCCGTAGAGAAATCCTTTAAAACAGGATTAAAGAACGCTGCATTGAGAATTTATATGCTCAATGTTACGAAGAAAAACCTCGAACAAATGGTAGAATTAGCCATAGAGGCACTCGAAACCATAGAAAACAGCAGTCTCCTCCACACAGACCCCTTAAACATTAATATGAATGCACCGCGTCCTGCCACCATGCCGTATACACAACAAGAGCAAATTCAACAGGGAAGTCAGGGCATAGCTTCAGGAGGAAAAATTGCCAGGCAACCCACTTCGGTAGAAAATACTACACAAGGAGCGGCGAATAGAGTAATTTGCTCATTTTGTAATAAGCGAGGTCATACCAGAGACGATTGTTTGACTCGCAAGAACACGCCATATTGTCAGAAGTGTTTAAAATATGGACACGAGACAAGTTGGAGATGTGACAATAAGGGCAAAAACAGAAGTGAGTTCAGCAATAAAAATCAGAGGACTAACAACCAAAATCAAGGAAATCAGCAATGGAACCGACCTCAGGAGAATTGGCAATCAAACCAAGCCCAACAAAACTGGCAGACAAACCGACCACAGCAGAATTGGCCTCAAAACCCATTCCAGCAGAACGGGAACCAAAAACGGGCAATGAACCCTAACCGAACTACAGTTAACGGATTGCAGAGGAATCAGCCGAACAGAGCAAACCAAACGTTATGTCATTGGTGTAATAGACCAGGACATATGATAAAAAATTGCGAGGCAAAAAAGAATTGGGAATCGTTACAAAGTAATAGTCCGGGAAACTGCCAAGGGCCCAGAATAGGCCAATAATCTGGGGACCCAAAAATATTAGTAACTTAAGGCCAAATGGAGGAGTAACAGTAATTCATACATCCGAACCGATTGTGGATACGTTACCAACTTTAAGAAATAAAGTGGTAACCGTAAGTCCGACATCGGAAGCGATTGTTGAAACGTTACCACTTTCAAGAGACTTAAAAATTAATATCAAGTTAAAAGGGACTGATAAGAATAAGAAAAATAACGTCACAGAGAAAAATCATACGTTTGGAGAAACAGTTGATTTAGAGATGCCAAGTAAATTGAACGAGAAAAAACTAAATTTAAACCAAAACGTAACTAGCTCAGTGAAGAAGTTACAAGATATTAGTATAGAAACAGGAGTATCTAACTGCAATCAAACCCAGCTACATGACGTGTTCATCGAATTACCTTGCGCAGAGGCGATAAATGGAAAACTCATTTTACTGGTAGATACAGGAGCAGATACAAGCCTGATAAAGAAGTGTGCGATAAAAGATATCACAATAATAGACAAGTCGAATAGGAAAGACTTAAGCGGAGCATTTGGAGGTTGTGTGACTACAGAAGGATCAACAACAATATGTCATAATGAGGTACAGTCCTTAAGTTTAACGCTACACGTTGTGTCACTTAAACAAGGAGTACCAGCAGACGGCATATTAGGAAGAGATAACTTGTGGAACAACTCCATTATAAACACAATGGAAAAGATTTTAACACTCTTCAATGAAAGAAAAGAGATTATTTTGGAATTACCGATAAAAACTATCGAGCAGATAGAAGAGGAAAGCAAACAACACTACATACCAATTGATGCAAGAACAATTACGATAGTACCATTAAAACTTCGTACAAAATTTACGAATGTGGTAATTCATAAGGAAGAAATAGATCCAGGGATCTATATAGCGGACACACTAGTAAAGGTGAAAGATAACACAGTTTATGCTCCAATATTAAATACGACGGAGTATGATTATGAAATAAATAGCGAATTTCAACCAAAATTCACAAATTTTGACGATTACAAAATACAAAGTACTGTAAAGGCAATAAATAGCATAGGAAAAATAAACGCCAAAGGAAGAATAAATAAATTGCTCAATGAAATTGAGTTAGATAAAGATTTGAATATGGAAGAAAAGAATTCAATAGAAGGAATAGTAAAATCTTTTCATGACATCTTCCTATTAGAAGGAGACGAAATTTCATTCACAAACGTATTGAAACACGAAATTCCAACAGGCGCAGATCAACCGCCAATAAATAGAAAACAATATAGATTACCTCAAATACATAGGGAGGAAATAAATAAACAAGTGAATAAACTCCTAGATGACGGCATAATTACACATAGCACTTCACCATGGAACTCACCGTTACTTTTAGTACCCAAGAAAAGTGGCAAGGACGGGGAGAAAAAATGGAGACTAGTGATAGATTACAGAAAACTGAATGAAGCCACGATTAAACAAGTTTTTCCCATTCCTCGTATTGACGAAATTTTAGAGCAATTAGGCCATAGCAGATATTTTACAACGCTAGATTTGGCAAGCGGATATCACCAAGTTTTAGTCGATGACAGGGACAAGGAAAAAACCGCATTTAGTACGGGACTAGGGCACTTCGAATTCAATCGAATGCCATTTGGGCTAACAGGTGCCCCAGCAACATTTCAGAGGATAATGAACCATATCCTAACAGGTCTACAAGGAATAGACTGTTTTGTTTATTTAGATGACATAGTTATCTACGGTAGGAATTTAAAACAACATGAACAAAGGTTATGTTCAGTATTACAAAAATTACGTGAACATAATCTGAAACTTAATACAGGAAAATGCAGATTTCTAAGAAGAGAAATTGTTTATTTAGGACATAAATGCACAGATCAGGGCGCACTCCCTGACCCCAGCAAAGTGGAATGCGTTAAGAGCATTCCGCCGCCTAAAAATAGGAAGGAAGTACAGGCATATTTAGGACTAGTAAACTATTACAGAAAATTCATTCCAGGTACAGCAAAGATAGCTCTTCCTATTAATAAACTACTAAGGAAAGACGCTAGGTTCAATTGGACGCAAGAATGCCAGACAGCGTTCGAAGCATTGAAGAAGGCAATAATAACACCACCTGTTTTGGCATATCCGGATTTCGAAAAAGAATTCATACTAACGACTGATGCAAGTAACGAAGCGTTAGGCGCAGTACTTTCTCAGGGTAAAATAGGCGAAGATAAGCCAATAGCTTTCGCTAGCAGAGCCTTGAATGACGCCGAAAAACGTTACTCAACTATAGAAAAAGAGTTCTTAGCCATTGTGTGGGCAACAAAAAACTTCAGAGCATATCTCTTGGGCAGACATTTTAAAATTTTTACTGACCATCAGCCATTAAAGGGAATAGCAAACTTAAAAGATCAAACTTCAAGACTGGCGAGATTTAGGCATAAATTATCAGAATATGATTTCGAAATCCTATATAAGCCAGGAAAGAAGAACTTAAACGCAGACGCGTTGAGCAGAATTCCTCAAAATCGGAATACAGTAACAGCGGTCCAGACCCGCTCTAAAACAAAAGAAAGGAAGACCCAAGGGAGTAGTGATAAAACAAGCACAAGCCAGACGCCTGTAGAACCTGACACGCCGGGCATAACACAAAATGAAAACACATTTCCATTAGAAGACCCAAAACAAATAGAGACAGTTATAAGGGACTTTCACAATTCACCACTGGGAGGACACCAGGGAGCAGTGAAAACTTATTTAAGAATTAGGCAACAATATAGATGGCCAGGAATGCAAAAACAAATCAAGGATTATGTAAAAAACTGTCCCAAGTGCCAAGCTAACAAAAGCTCAAAATTGACAAAAATGCCCATGGTGCTGACAGATACACCAATGAGGCCATTTGACAAAGTTTACATGGACATAGTAGGTATTCTACCTGAAACTGTGTCGGGTAACAAATATATTTTAACGTTTCAAGATGACTTCTCGAAATTTATGGCATGTACAGCTATCCCAGACGCGGAAGCAAGTACTATTGCCAGAGCGTTTTATGACGAAGTAATTACGCGTTACGGAATTCCTAGAATTCTAATTACAGACAACGGAACTAATTTCATTTCGAAATTGTTCTCAGATACATGCAAATTATTAGGCATAAAAAAATTACACATAACACCATACCATCCGCAAGCTAATGGCTCATTAGAGAGAAGCCACAGGCCATTAGCAGAATATTTACGTAGTTTTGCTAAAGAAGACGGGTCGAATTGGGATCAGTGGTTAACTGCAGCTATGCATGTTCATAACCACACACCCCACATTACGACGAAGCAAACGCCATTCCGTACTTTATTTGGATTCGATACAGAAATGCCGACTAACTTAAAACGAAAGTGTAGTCCGGTATATAATGCCGAAGATCCAAATAAAGTTCTAAAATTCCAAATACAAAGGGCTCACGAAATCGTGAGAAAGAATCAGGATTTAGCAAAAGAGGTAGCTAAAAGGCAGTACGATAGCAAAATGAATTTAGTAGAATTTAAAGTAGGAGATAGTGTATTAATTAAGAATCAAACTAGGAAAAATAAGTTTTCTCCCATATGGATAGGGCCATATAAAGTAGTAGGAATTAAAAGTCCAATTACTACAGTTTTAAATATTAAGGGAAGGGAAAAACCTTTTCACAATAACTTACTTAAGTTATATAATAGCAATTAAGCATGAAATAGGATTAACTAGACAATTAGGTAGGAATACATTAGAATCACTTAAAATAAGGAAATAGATTTAGGAGAAAATTAAGTTAACCATAATAGGCACTTTATTAGGAGTAGAATAAAATCACAAGTAATAGCGAAATTTAAAATTTTTATTTAGGACAGGAAATTAAGAAAAAATCAACAAGAAAATAAAAAGAAAATTAGAATAGCGTTTAAATAAGCAACAACTTGTTTATTTAAGCGTAAAAATATAAGAAAAGAAAACTCATGATAAAGTAAACTCGTTAATATTTGAATAATTTTTTTTAATTGAACTTTTTAGTTTGTATTAATTTTGATTAATAGTAAACGGTTTATGTAAAGTAGCTGTTCCGTTTTAAGAACACAGCCAATTTGCATTTGCAATTATTATATTAATAAATGCACATGTAAACATATGCCTGAAGAAATAGTTCATGCATATTACATACACACCTACACTATATACATATACGCACCTATATCGTTAGACATTAAGAGATGTACATAAGATCATGAAATTTAGAGACAAGATAAGAGACATGCAATAGAAGACATTACACTTATCAAAAGTAATGAAAATTAATATAATAAGAAACAAAATATATATACAGTAAATAAGTAAATTAAATTAACTAAATGCAAAATAAGCGATTAACGCAAGCACTGCAACAAAGCAGGTGTAGAAGTAGAACAACACAACGCGAGCACAATGCAGCGTCAGTTACAACAACAAAAAACAATAAGGAATAACTTCGAAATATTCGAAACAAAAACAAAAATATATTAAAGAAATAAGAGAGGAAAAAAAAATATTTTTTTTTAACACAGGTTACATGTTAAAACACGTGTTACTACACTACATGTCATTCTTATGCATAGAACTAAGAAACTAGTAATAAAAACTAAGAATAAAACTAGTAATGAAAAGAAATAAGAAAATTAAAAGGAAAGAAAGAATATAATTATAATAAAAATAGAAAAAGAAATAGATATAAAAACCTACATATTAAAGTAGAAAGGGAATACACTAAAATACTTGTAAAGAGAAAAAAAAAAAGTTTTTTTTTACTTTTCAAAAATAATAATCATAGTCAATAGCCTAATAAATTACATTCAAATAAAATATCGTCGATATTTGCATTAAGAATTAAAATTTGTATTGAATTGAATATATTAATAGAAATTATGTAATAAAATTTGATAAAAATAAAATATTTCTAATTAAAATTAAAATAATATACGTCTCAAAAAATGATTTAAATCTTACTAATTGTAGACAAATTGTAAATAGCATAAAACTAGATTGGAAAAAGAAATATATGTATATAAAATTAAATAGTTAAACATAATAACGCATATACAAGAAGAACCCAGCATGCAGAGAATCTGTCCGGAGTGCCGATGTACACCCATCACAAAAGCAAAAGTGCAACCAAACACCACAACATGTTAACAACAGGGCGACGAAGAGCGCCCAGCCAACTCGAAGGGGGAAGGGTAGCTGGAACAGCTGGTCAGCGTAGCGACACCAACCATCACAAACCAGGATAAAATTGTTGCAACAACCAAACAGATCAATGCAGCAGAAGTAAGAAAGCAAAACACGAAGTTACCTTCAAAGAAATCTAAAAGCAGCAACAGTCAGAAACTGACGAGATGACTTATAGTCAGCAGCCTTGGAAGTTACGTCACGCGTATGCGACACCAAAATCACGACGTAATAGCAGCAAGTAGACGAACCACTAATACAGTCATGGGTTCGACAGTTAGACTTACGGCGACATTTAGAACTTACGGGGTAGGCACGCTATACAGCATTACCTCAAGCGGCAGCGATTCAAAACGCACCATCACAAGAAAAGATGTTGAAGATTGATGATGTTTGTTTAAAACAACGAACCCGGCGAAATCTCAACCATCCGCTACAGTTCGAGCGAACTTCAATTGATCCCAATTGTGGGACAACCGACACTATAACCAACGAACAACCGAAGAGTATCAGCAGAACAACGGGAACTAAGGTCGGAAGTTAACAGCGGCCGTTCCGAGTATAGTCCCTACAACACGGCAGCAACCACGTCAGCTACCCAGCAGCAGCATCCCCACAACAAATCGAGAAAGAAGACTTTAATACAGCGGGGTGTACGTCAACGGCAACATCAACAGTAAAATCAACAGTTACATCAACAGTAACATCAAGAGCTATACGAACTTCAAAATCAACACCAACATCAAATCAGCATCAGCCTACACACAGACGACACCGAAGAAGTGCAGTTACCATTTGTATTATTATTTTAATTGTTTTATTGTAATTATTGTTATAAGTAGTTGTATTATAATTATTGTAATTATTACTAATAATTAATCATTATTAATATGTCACATAAGATATTCACAAAACCACAAACATACATAAGTATACACTATGTAAAGCCATAATAAGCATACGCCACCCATATAAATGTACAAGAAAAATTTAATATCGTTTTGCGATACTAAATTTTTCTTCCCCGAGGGTGGAGGGATGTTGTAGGTCAGAATCATTGCTTTGGTAATAACAACGCTTAACGTTGTTATCACCACATACCTTTCGGCCCAGTAGTTAACAATGTTTAACTTGTGGTAACACATACTTCTAGGCTGCACTTTAATTGTGAAGCTCGAAAGTACAAGTGAATCACACACCACTGTGGCCCAGATAAAAGCCGAACTTGATCGCATTCCGATAAGTGGAACAGCGCGCGAACTTGATCGCATTCCAAAATATGCAATGAGCGTCAAATTGCAAAAACGACGCGGAAATGATTCTGGCCAACAACGAATCTCAGAAGAGATATAAACCCATCTTTCGAATTGTAAGAAAGCAGTTGTTATTAAGTTACACAAGAACCAAGAAGAGTAGAAGGAACATAGCAAGCGCAAATCGCAGCGATAATAGTATATTGAGTGTCCCTGGATAATTACTGGAGTTAAATAAAAGTAAGAACCATAATCCAAGTCTTTATTTTCAGCACCTGTCGAAAGACGGCAGTATTGCCCGACAGGTTAAAGGACCACAAAGGCGGCACCTTGGTGCCCGTGGTAGTTAGGCGAAAGGATCCATTACGGCAGGTTGCCGGATCCCAACGGTAAGTCCACTAAGACGGCAGGTCCTTGCCCGTGGCACAATTGTCCGTGGTCCTTCGCGTCGAAGGATCAACAACAACAACCCCTAGTATTAGAAACACTGTCAGTGATCCTTTCAAGGAAGGATCTACGACATTAAGTTTGTTCTGGTGTCCTACTGGAGGAACAAGATACAACAGTGCCTGTACATTTTGTACTGTACATTTCGGCTTGTGTCTTTGCTAAAAGTATAGTTTTAGGGGCGTTTTAATGTGGTTTTCTCAAACTTTTGATAATGATTATACATTTTTACTGTACATTTAGGATTGTGTCTTTGCTGAAAGTATAGTTTTAGGGGTTTTTTTTGTTTTCTCAAACTTTTGTGAGTGAGTGCACATTTGCACTACACATTTAGGATTGTGTCTTTGCTAAAAATATGGTTTTAAAGTGTTTTCTCGGGTAATTTTTCACCTTTTAGCCGATAGGTTTGTAACTATGCTATCGTCCACCAGATGGCCATCGTGAATAAGTGCTTTGAAATGCTCATTTAGGCTTGTGTCTGTGATATAGACTTAGGAATGCCGATCGTTTGCTATACCGAAGTAGATGGCGTTAGTGGGGAGTTTTTAGTGTAGCATACTTTTTTAGTCTTTTTTTTGTAATTTCTCGGTGTTGGTTATGAAGGTGTGATTTTGTCTTTGGTGTGAATAAAAAGCGTAGCATACTTTTTCAGTCTTTTTATATGACGTGTATTTGGTATATCGGTAAAGTGCTAAGCTATTGTAGAAGTCAGAAGTTTTGCTATGTGGTTGTTGTTGTTGTTATTTATTTTAGCGTCTGATTCGCTTGCTGTGTGATAGTAGATTTAAAGATCAAGAGTTATGTATGTATATTATTATAATTAATAAATTATTTTATATTTCTATTTTATTTATATATTTATTTATATTTATATATTTATTTATATTTATATATTTATTTATATTTATATATTTATTTATTTATTTATAATTATAATATTTTTTCTTTTGAATTTTTTTAATATTGCTATGTGGTTGTTTTTGTTGTTATTTGTTTTAGGGGATGATTCACTTCGGCACTTTGATCGCCAGCTGCAACAATCTGGCTCCGAAGTTCTGTGGAATTTCAATTAAATAAAGTCGTAAATTACGGATCGGTTGACATTTTAATGGGATAACCTTTTTTTTATCAGCACTTGCACAATGAAGCGTGAGTGTTTGTGTACACAGTAGTAATTTCGGGTCTTTGATCACCTGTTGTGCGATAGTAGGGAAACATGCACGTGTTTGTGGTCGACCTGTTAAGGGATAATCTGCAGGCGGTCGGATGGAATAGTTTTCCTTGCTGTGTGTGTTGTGGTTGTTAATTCATAGACACGTGACAATTTGGGTACGCCGGCCTCCTGCTGTGTGTGTGTGAAAGTGTTTGATTGTTGTATCGCTTCAACAAAGGTGTACTTATCACACTCTTGAGACCCTTTCCCATTCCGTGGGAAAAATATATGCAAAGCGTGCACGTGTTTCTCGTTCACATAGTTGTATATGCATGAAATTTTGAACATGATCGTACATGCATTAATTCTATTCTTCGTAAACTCAATATGGTTTAATTTTCGAGGGAAAGCTGTTAGAAAATACTTTTTATACGCTATAAGAATAAAAATGTTCTATCAATATAGATTGGATTGTTGATGAGTAGACATGAACAAAGTAAATATTTCCATATTTTTGAAGCAAGTTCACGAATTTCTAATCAAACAAAAGGAATCATTGTTGGATGAGCATTATGATGAAATTCTGAAATGCTACATCAAACTAAGCCGTTGCGAGCATGAAATTATAATACAATCAAATCATGGACATCATTATAAATCTTGTTGTTGGGCTTCAAACGAATGTTTCGATGGACCAGACACTTGTGCATGCTACATGGTGGAACGTGTTATTTTAAGAATAAATAAATTAATGTTATTGTATTATAGATTAAATAAAATCTAAATCAAATATAAAATTTTTTGTCCAAATAAAAACAAATTTATTTAAAATTTATGAACTATTTATTTATTATATATATATATATATATTTATTTATACATTTTCTTTTTTTGTTAGATCTTAAAGATACATGTTGGTTTCCGGAAAGTCCACCATCACCTCCAGACGAAAATGATCCTCATTTGTCGTCATTATTTTTGTCAAATAGTAGGATCCGTTAGAAAATTCTCTTATAGTCTCGTCGCTGAGGTTGTTGAATCTTGGCGGCAGAAAAACGATGCTGTCGTCCACTTCCATTAGAATCCGCTCGCCATATTTGGTTTTGGTTTTGCGAACAGTTTTTATGCCGTAGCTTCTATTCGGCTCCATGTTTTTAATACTCAGCACTGTCTTCAATGTATAGTTCCTCTCGTTGAATTCTTCCAAGGCGGTAACGGAATATGATAACTTCTGCATTGCTGACATTCTGTTTTGTTTTATCTACAACGACTAAATTGTTAGAGGCAAGGAACGTATTATTTATACATTTTTTAATTTGAGTAGAAAAACAATGGAAACAGAACTGAAATTGGGTGAGAAACAAACAAAACACACCACCAAAATGTTATGTGTATGGAGAAGCGAGATAAACAGTGAAAAAACAACTCATGTGAGATTGAAAGGAGTGAAACAGCCCTTCGTACAGTATTTAGTTCTCCTGAATTCTACCTCAAAATAAATAAAACTCAATTTGATTTTCTGCTCAAATATAATAAAACAATCTTTATTGAGTATTTTTAGTGATATTATATAGGAATTCTAGACATAAATGACCACAATTATATGTATTGTAATTTTGATGTTGAATATAGTTGTAGCGTATGTTCTCTCCCATATACTTTATAATTTCTTGTGGTGGTTGTAAATTTCCGAAGCTATCAAAATATTCCTTAATTTTTCCGTTCTTATAATACGCTACCCAGTGAGTACCTGGACCGCTCGATGAATCCAGATTGATTAATTCCACATTCTGTCTGACGTACACGTTTCGGTAGACTATCTCTGATGAAAACGCCTCTTAAATGTGGCAATTATTTTGCATGCTCCATCAAGTCGATGTCTATGAGCGGTCTTCTGGGTAGCTTTCTTAAAGGTTTTTTGATTGCGGGCTATAATATAAACCTAATCCCTTCTTGTATGGCTTCAGATATAAACCTTTGCCCACAGTTATTTTCTCCATCACTTTATTATGGCGACTTGCTTCATTCAGTAATTCTCTACCAACTTTTGCAGCATTAATAGCTTTAAAGATCGCAGATCCTCCAGATGCCAAACCTCCAAGAGCTCCAAGTGCAGTCAAGACTGGCACCAGTGGTAGAAACCCTCCTCTTTTCGGTAAGGGTATAATACGAGGTATCTCAATTGATGCTTTCTTTTTTCTGAAGGATTTGTTTACTACTTTTCGTGCAATTTTAATAGCGCTGCGAATATCGTCTGGTTTTTGTTGATTAATAGTCCTCATAGCGTTTTTTATAGCATTAGTGAACAATTTTTTCGTACATTTTCGTTTAATTGTTTTCTTTATTTTCTTAATATTCCTGAGTGTGTTCCCCATACCTAATTTAGTCTTAGCTTTCATAGCACTCGCAACTAACCAGGCGTTTTTTCTCTCTGAAAAACCTTTGTCTTTGGATTTTGCGCTTTTCCAAGCGTTTTCTTCCAATATTTTATAAGCAATGTGAGGATCTCTCTTTTATTGAGATCCTTAGTTTGAGAATAAGCAATATCGTGCTCTCTGCACGCAGCATCTAATGAATTAATTCCTTTATCGCCTCTTGCTAAACGTTTTTCTAACTTAGTTCCGGGGCCGCAGAATTGATAACCAGGTAAATGAAGTTCAATTGGTAGTGCATCTATTAAATTATTTATTAAACCTTTTCCAACTGCAGATGGCTTTCGACTAAAACTCTTTTTATAACATACAACCATTTTATATCTTTTCAATTAAATAGTTGCGATAGAAATGAATATAAAGGGCTGATGCTTCCGCTTATATATCAATTGCTAAAATGCGTTTCGTTAAACAAGACAAGAATATCATTGTTAAAAATTTAGATTTGTCGACTAATAAATCATCACATGTACGACACAGTTCATTGCTGCCGAATTCCATACGAGGGCTACTTGTTGGTCCCTCAAATTGTGGAAAGACCAACGTCATGTTGAGTCTAATAGAGAGTCCGAATGGATTAAAGTTTGCCAATATATATTTGTATTCAAAGTCATTATATCAACCAAAGTATGAATACTTGAAGAAATTATTAGATCCGATAAAAAACATAGGCTTCTATACATTTTCCGAAAATGAAGATGTTTTAGAACCAAATGAAGCTAAAAGCAACTCTATTATGATATTCGATGATGTCGCATGTGAAAAACAAAATAATATTCGAGCATACTTTTGTATGGGTCGACATAAAAATATTGATAGTTTTTACTTATGCCAAACATATACACGAATCCCTAAACATCTAATACGTGATAATGCGAATTTAATAATTATGTTCAAACAAGACGAAATGAATATGAAACATATTTACGGTGATCATGTGGGTACAGATATGTCATTTGAGAAGTTTTCAAATATATGCAGAGAATGTTGGAAAGATAAATATGGATTCGTGGTTATAAGTAAAGACGATCCAATTGATGGCGGGCGTTATAGAAAGGGATTTGATAATTATATTCTACTATAAAGTATAACTATAAAGCCACATGCATCCTTCTATTATCTATTAGTACTTTATATGACTTCAACCTCATCATAAATCCGATCAACCTCATCATAGATCTGATCAACCTCATCAAAAGCAGTTCGACCTCATCAAAAGCTGTTCAAAAGCTGATTAAAAGCTGTTCAAAGCTGTTCAAAAGCAGTTCAAAGCTGTTCAAAGCTGTTCAAAAATAGTTCAAAGCTGTTCAAAAGCTGTTCAAAGCTGTTCAAAAGCTCTTCAAAGCTGTTTAAAAGCAGTTCAAAGCTGTTCAAAAGCAGTTCAAAGCTGTTCAAAGCTGTTCAAAAGCTGTTCAAAGCTGTTCAAAAGCTGTTCAAAAGCTGTTCAAAGCAGTTCAAAGCTGTTCAAAAGCAGTTCGACCTCATCAAAAGCAGTTCAAAAGCTGATCAACCTAATACATTAAGAATCACAGGAGAGCGCAATGGATGAAAAAGTACTTAAGGACATCATAAAGACTAGAAATGTATTAAAGAAAAAATTTAATAGTTTAAAGTTAGATGAAGCTGATATGGAGAAAAGATTAGAAGAAACATTTAGCCCAATCACAAAACCTCTAAAAGAAATAGTTAAACAATCTAAATCAAATGATAAAATCAACAAAAACAATATCTCAATCAATAAGAAAGAACTTTTCCTAAAAACCAGCACACCGTTTAAAGTAAGAAATGAAAATCCATTCAGAGATGAGACTGCAAACACTATTACTGAGAGTAATGATGATGATGATGAAGAAGATCCCTTTTTCTCGCAAATGGATTCAACAGCAGATGCTAGTAAATCGTCTAGTAATATATCACATTTATATGAATTGGAAAAGCAGGATAAGTTAGATACTCTATATGGACCACATAGAGGTTCAGATGGTAAATGGAGAATTGGTAATAAAACTTTTGAAGTAGATGATAACAAAATATCTATTTCTAATCATAATTGGAACTTAACATCAGGTTTGTCTGAACTATTATTCCAAAAGAAACCTAAAAATTATGATAATGCAGATCTACAAATGTACAAACAAATTTTAAATACTACAAATGCTCATAAACGCAATTATAGCTCAACTAAGCAAAACATGGGGACTAGAGCATCCAAATACAAAATAATAAAAAAGTTATTCAATGAGAATAAATCTTCAACATCATCACACAAAGGAAGCGGTTTAATGAGTGTTAATAAGCACAAGCCAAATTATATCTATTGGGATGATCCAAATGAGTTGGTAGATAGGCTAAGATTATTAGTATCATCTGAATCTGCTGGTCACAACAATCATAATAATGAAGTAGTCTCAATAATTGAAGAACTTAGGGAAGCGGGTATAATTGTATAAATGCTATATACAATAACAGAAAATAATATTCGTAAAATGAGCGTTGACAAGTTCGGTCATTATTCTCAGCAAGGTGAAAATCAATTAAAATTAAAAAGAAATATTCTAAACACTTTAGGCCTTAATGTGGACTATGATAGAAATGTAAACTTCCAGAAAAGGCGCTTAAAAAATGTTGGAGAACCTAAAGAGCAATGTGATGCTGTTACAAAAGCATTTGTGGTTGAAAGTCTAAATCAGATTACCTCGAAAATTCAAGAAGAGAACTCATTAATAAACGAAAATATTTACAAGGAATTCAAACAGATCTACACAATAATTCAAAGCATACACGGATTCTTAGACGTTGAGTTCAAAAGAATTGAATCTATTGATATAGATAATACATCTTTAGTATTACCAACTGATGACTAATATTAGCATATGATGCAATACCTACAGAAAAAAAAAACTTACATTTTATAAAATAGTTTTTAAAATAATAATCTTAAAATGAGCGTTGACAAGTTCGGTCATTATTCTCAGCAAGGTGAAAACCAAATAAAATTAAAAAGAAATATTCTAAACACTTTAGGCCTTAATGTGGACTATGATAGAAATGTAAACTTCCAGAAAAGGCGCTTAAAAAATGTTGGAGAACCTAAAGAGGAATGTGATGCTGTTACAAAAGCATTTGTCGCTGAAAGTCTAAATCAGATTACCTCGAAAATTCAAGATGAGAGCACATTGCTAAAGGAGTCCATCCACAGAAATATTGACCAGAATAACATAAGACTACGAGAGGAAAACGCATTGCTAAAAGACAATATTTACAAAGAAATCACAAGTATACGAGAGGAAAACGCATTGCTAAAAGACAATATCTACAAAGAAATCAATCATATACGAGAGGAATACACAGTACTAAAGGAAAATATTTTCAAAGACATTAATCATATCTTCACAATAACTCAAAATACACGCAAATACATAGAGGAATTAAAAAAGAAAGCTAAAATTTAGAAGTGGAAAAAGGAAAAAGAAAGACAGCAAATGTCGATGAAGAGAGGTTTAGTGGAAGAGCTTCACAAGCAAGCTCGTAAGAACTTTAAGCGAAGGCGAGTAATAACCAAAGGAATAGATGATCTCTGGCAGGCAGATTTAGTGGAAATGGGTAATTATTCCACATCTAATGATGGATATCGTTTTCTTCTTACCGTAATCGATACATTTTCAAAATTTGCTTGGGCTATAGCACTAAAAACTAAAAACTCTGCTGATGTTAGTAAAGCTATGGATAAAATATTACAATTTGGACGAATACCAAAAAATCTACAAACCGATGATGGTAAAGAGTTCTTCAACAATCAATTTAAAAATTTGATGACGCAATATCACATCAATCATTACTCAACATATAGCATATTAAAAGCTTCAATCGTTGAACGTTTCAACAGAACCCTTAAAGGTATGATGTGGAAGGAATTCAGCTATCACGGATCATATCGATGGATTGATAATTATAAAAATTTAGTTGACAAATATAATGCTAAAATACATAGAACTATTAAAATGGCTCCTGAGAATGTTAACGCTTCCAATGAAGCCTCTTTATTAAATACTGCATATAATAACTTGAAAATTTTCAATAAACCGAAATTCCGCAAGGGTGACTTTGTGAGAATCAGCAAATATAAGCACATTTTTGAGAAAGGCTATACACCGAACTGGACAACAGAAATTTTCAAAATAAAGACTATACAAATCACGAATCCAACAACATATATTTTGGAAGACTATCAAGGCAATTCCGTTAAAGGCGAATTCTATGAAAGTGAACTGCTGAAGACAAGATACCCCAACACATACCTCGTTGAAAAAATTCTCAAAACCAAAGGAAGCAGATGTCTTGTTAAATGGTTAGGATTTTCGAATGATCATAACTCTTGGATTAACAACAATGCTATACTATAAAAATTCATTGTTTTTTTTATATATGTATTTTGTATTTTAGAATTAAATAAAAATTTTTTAAATAAAACCATATTCTTCATGTTTTTAATTTCATTTCTTTATTAACATTCGAGATGTCTATAACACTTACTCTGAGCGGTAACGAGTCAGTTCTTACGGCCGATTACTTTCCACCAATAGAATTGGACAGAAACTATGTGTGTGGTCTGGTTGATTTCCACAGCTACAATTCTATACCTAACGTTGATGTCGACAACAATTTGTTTCACATAGGTAATCACATCATTGAAAGTCCAGTTGGTTCATATGAGCTCGATGATATTGCTGATTATATTAAAGAGGAATATACTAGATTAGAATCAGCTGAAAGCCTAAAAATATTTGCAAATCGCAATACACTTCAAGCAGTTGTAGAATCCAGCAAAGATATAATTTATTTTAATAAGGGGCGCACAATTGGTTCATTACTGGGCTTCAGTAATATTGAGTTGGAAGCATATATTGGATTGAATATAACGAATATATCTGCGATACACCTTGAGTGCAACATTGTGGTCGGTTCATATATTAACAACGAACCAGCGCATACAATTCATATGTTTGCAGTGATGGTTAGCTCTGGATATAAAATAGACGAAATTCCGAAAAATGTCATCTATTTACCAGTAAACACCAAACAGATAAGTTCGGTTACAGTTAAGGTTGTCGATCAAAGCGGAAAATTAATTAATTTTTGTGGAGAAACAATAACTCTAAGACTTCATTTAAAACCCATCGACTAATATGATTATTTACAATAAAAACACACTCACCCATGAATCTTCAATCATTCCTACATTGACGGTTGAACAATCAAGATTAAAGGGTCCTCAATCAAGAAATAAAGGCAAGACATTAACAACGAACAACAAAAAATTTTTAAAATCGCTGGGACTTGTATTAAAACAGAAATAATGAGTGGTATACTAACTGTTACACAAAAACCGATTTACGATGATAGTATTATTAAAAAAGATTATCACAGCTATTCGCCGTATTTGCAATCATTTAAAAACAACGATGAAATTAGAATTTCAATTCAAAACCAAGATCTCTATGTTTTGCCCAGTGAGAGTTATATTTATATCGAAGGATTTGTCACTTTAGAAAATGGAACACTATCAAAAAATGGTAAACTGAGAAATAATTTCCTTGCATATCTGTTTGATGAGATTCGCTATGAGCTTAATGGTATGGAAATTGATCGCACCCGACATTTGGGTGTAACAACTGCAATGAAGAATTATGTTTCTCTGAACACGAATGAGAGCAACATGTTGAAAAATGCCGGATGGTTTTTTGATGAAGAACTGGAAGTAAAAAGCGGATATTTTAATTTCTGTATGCCGTTAAAAAATCTACTCGGATTTGCTGAAGACTTTAATAAAATTCTGGTAAATTCTAAACATGAGCTAATTTTATCACGCTCCAAGTCAGATGAAAATATAGTATACTCGGTTGTTGCAAATGAAAAATTAAAATTACAACTAACAAACATCACATGGAAAATTCCGCATATAAAATTGGCTGATTATACAAAATTGAAAATTTTCAAAACCATTCAGAGTGCACAACCTTTAACAATATCATTTCGCAATTGGGATTGTCATTTTAATCCTTCTCTTACTCAAGGAACCAATCATTTGTGGAATGTAAAGCTAGCAGCACAAAATGAGAGACCACGCTTTATTCTGATTGCCTTTAGGAGAGATAACAATTTTAAGCATTGTGATTTAACCGATATAAAAGTACATCTTAACTCGGATACGTATCCCTATGATGATCTTAATCTGAAATTCGACAGTGATCGTTATGCTATCCTATATGATATGTATGCTAAATTTCAACAAAGTTATTTTATGCGTGAACCCCAACCTCTGCTCCTACGTGAACAATTTAAAGATGAAGATCCGATAATTGTTTTGGATGTAACACATCAGAACGAAGCAATAAAAACTGGACCTATTGATATTAGGATTGAATTCAAAACATTGAAGAACATTCCGGCTGGAACATCTGCATACTGTGTGCTCATCCATGATAGAATCTTTGAATATACTCCAGTCACCGGCGAAATTAAGAAAATTATCTAAGTTGTTTCAACCTAACATTATATAAACTTTTCCAACTTCTGTACGATGACATGCATTCTCTGAAAATTGTACCTTAAAATGTATTAGTCCTAAGGAATTGCATCCATTTTGAAATAAAAGAAATAATTTAAAATTGAAATATACATGTGTTTTTTTATTTACAAATTTGTTTTATATACAAATTTTTGTTTGAGTTGATGAGGAATTAAATATGTAGTATATACATATATATTTGTTTTTATTTACAAATTTTAGGAATTAAATATGTATATATATTTGTATTTTATTTATACATTTTTTTTTTAGGAATTAAATAAATACATTTGTGTTTATTTATAAATTTTGTTTTGATTTGATGAAGAAATTTTAAAAATCTAAATCCTCAAAAAATTCCTCATCATTGCTTAAATCTAAGTCATTAATTAAACCTATCTTATAATGGCCCCACGCATAAATGTGAACACCATCTACCTTAATATAACGCTTATCATCTATTGCACTTAAAGCTATCTTACGTATATGTTGAGTATATATTTCATGGAGCTTAGATCTAAATATATACATGTCTCCATAAATTATACTCTTATTAACTAAACAATGCTTATAGTCACTAAGACTTAACTTATCTAAAACAGTGGCCTTTACACCTTTGGCCTTCTTAATAGGTCTGCAGTCAAAAACATCGATGGAATACATTTTTGAGCGCAGACCTACAAATTCCTTCATAATTTTTCCTTTATTCTCGTCTTTCATCATACCCAGAACCTTGGCATTTTTCTGCGGTATATGGAAAGAATTGTTGGAGGGATATTCGGAAGTATCGAATTTCGAATCGATATCATCCCGAATATCAACATAAAAATCATCGCAACGAATCGAGTAAATAAAGGAGTCTGTGTCCATATAGTTTAGCTTGAGGTTTGTTGCGAATTTAGGCTTCATGTAATCATAGTGGAAATCATACATTTTCCACTTTGACAACTCTAACACAACAAACCCCAATTAAATTGGTTTATTATAGACTGATCGAGCTCTACTCATTTGAATTGCCACCATATCTTCAGTGAAGTATGATACACTGTGAAAATTGGGCTTAGCAATCAATGCGCGAGCTCCTAAACGTCTTCCTCTACTCTCCCATTCAGTTGCAATTTTTACATCTTTCCTCTTGTCAACATTTTCCATCGTCTTTTCATATACGGCATTATTCAATAATTTGAAGAAATTTTTCTCAAAATTATTCTTAGCCAAGGTTCTATGGTGAGTGTTGAGATCGATATACTGCTTTAACCAACAAGACTGTTTATATTTTAAAACTCTATGAATCTTAGCAAGCTTTAAACCATTCTTAAGACATTGCTGAAGATTCTGATAGTGAATTGTATAAGCAGTCTTGTCGGTTAAATCAGTTATCAGCTTCGCAAATTTACCATTTGGAGATTTTTTATTTTCTGCGCAAAATGGTAAATCATTGTGAGCGTCATGCAACTTAGCTGGATAAATTAAATCCACTTCCAGAATATAGCCGAAAGATGAATTTTCGGGGATTGATTGTACATCAAATTCATCAGCATTTTGAATCCACTCAAAACCACCATAAGGAAGATATTGCGACATTGCCCAGCCATATAAGTTATTGGCATCCAAATACATCAAATATTCTGATGGCTTATTGGAATCATAATCCACCATATATTTGTTATTGGCCTTTGAATGCCTCTTAGAGCACTGGACAATGCCTCCCCTTATGCTTTTCTGTACGAACATATACATGTCTATATCTGTAAACAACTCTAGTTCTATTTGAGTGGTTTTCAGCATGGCATCCCAGGATAATCCTGGGGCAGTGTAATACTGGCATGGATCCAACTCATAAATATTTTTACAGACTTTCCTGAAATTTTCAAAAATGTCTGTTAAAATAAGAACATCCGTTTTCAGATATAAAAGCATGTAGTCTTTAAGAGTTTGACAATTGAATGTTTGCCAAACCTTAACGGCGTGTTCATAGTCGTCAACCGAACATTGCTTGTTTGTTAAGCGACTGAAGAATTCCTCTCGAGAAGGAAGAGAAGTTTCTTCAAGTCGCTCTAATGAATTTAGGTATTCATATGGGAATACACCTTTTCTTTTTAAAAGACTAAATTCATTATTGCTTGGATACATTTGGTGGATTGTGTGGAAGTCTGACGCTGTTAAATTTGATGCCAGGTCATCCAAACTTGCGGCCATAAACCGGAAGGAATCTAAAAATCTTAGCTCAATTGTCTTTTTCTCGCTAACTCTGATATGCTTTGAAAGAGAGACGTATAACTCCTTGTTCATAGGAATCACATTTATATCCCCATCAATTAAATTTAATTCCTTGATGAACAAATGACAGTCATACCCGGAAAAATTATGAAAGAATATGGGGACAAAACTTGCAATTTGGAATTGTAGGTTACAGCTGTTGTGTGCTGGACCCCTATAGTCGCCAGTAAGGTGACAGTGATCCGCCACTCTGTCTGCACCCAATTCTAAATTGCAAATATGGCAGTTTTTGCATTGACTCTGATGCATTGACTGCTGAGGAGTTAAGGAGGCCATCGGTTTTATAACACTCAAATACTTATAATATACATCTAAAATATCCCTAACTAAAAATTCTACGAATTTTGTGGAAGCATCCTCCCCCGAATAAATTACAAATCTACTTAACCTATTATCGTAACTACAATGAATGTTATAGCTAAAGGCCACTGGTATATGCTTACTAACTAAATTATTACTATCTACACTACTTAAAATACATTCGAAGTCTGCATAGACAACGAATGGGACTAAGAGCTTACGCTCATGGTTCTTAAATGCTATGGTCGCCCTATTCTGCTCGGGCATAACTGTGACGACCTTATTACAGTTATGCCTGCCCATAATGCTGCTATCACTGGAGTACTGCAGGCAGCTGTTGCAGAAATGTGCTGCATGCTGATGGTGCGTCTGTTGGGAGCGTGCCAGTCTATTGACATAATGTAAAATAAAAGAGAAAAAAAGATATGTGTATAAGTATAACGCAATATATTCTTATAAACAAATTTTATTGGAAAAAAGAAAGAAATTTAAAAAGAGAAATATTTATAGGATTTTTTATTCTTAACCTACCTGGAAATATTTTTAATCCACACATAGTGGGATCGGTCCATGTCCTGAATAAGAAGCATGTTGACGTGATATTTTTTTTCTGCGTTGGTGCTATAGTATGGGCCGACTATAGCACTAATATCTTCGTCAAACCCGAAAACATTGACGCTTATATCGGCATTAATCTGTTCGAAGCGTGCAATGTCTTTGAGTGCTAGCGGAAATGCTAAACACCCAAAGTTTACAACCATTCCATTAGATAGACTTATCTCGCTATCTTCAATATTCCGAATGTTGTAATTTTGGGGCCTTCGTGGGTTGTGATGGACGGTAGGGCTCAGCGCTGCAATCACTGCCCATTTAAAACAATAAACATCGTTGTTTTGGATGTTGATACAGGCATGCTTCTTATTCAGGACTGCTGGTAGTGGGATATATGAAGAGCCCTTCAATGCCCTATATTGGTTTATGTTCACTTCTAGATGAGATATCCGCGACAGGCTCCAGCCACTGTCTCGCTCTTGAAATTCGCTTATCTTTTTTCCTAAGCTAGCGAACATCTCATCTAGGACTGGCATTATTTGCTCCTCCAGCTGAACTATCGTCATCTTGGTCTGAAATGATTTCAAGTCCACAATCATTTCAGCGTCAGTTGTGATTTTAACAAATTCACAAAACATTTCCAAGTTGAACTTATACGACATGTGCTTCTCAAGGCTAATCTGTAGCTCTCGGCACATGTCGTCTTTTCCGTTCTGGAAAAATGTTTCCGGCACAAGGGTACCTTCATGCTTATTTTCATATATGAAAGATTCTATTCTTTCATTGAAGGTACCCTTTAAATGTTTCAAACTGCTGTTTGTGGATACACAGCAGTTTTTCTTGTGCCTGTTTGTCCTGACGTGATAGGACCAATTCCCACGCTCCCACGTTGCATTGCATTGTCTTTACGCACTTATGTGCTTGCAACATATAATTACGTTTAAACTTTCTGGTGCAATCATTGCATTCTAAGAGTTTTGCCGCATGCATGGTCTTAGCGTGCCTTAAGAGGCTACGCTTGGCGGTAAATGATGCGGAACAATCCTCGCATATAAATTCAATTTTTGTATTTTCCATTTTTGATATATGTATTTGAAAAACGTGTGTGTGTGTGTGTGTGTGTGAATTTCGATTCTAAAAATAAACAAAAAAAAAATAAAAAACTAAGTAAATAAAAATATATAATATAAATGAATATAAATATATTATAAACTATAATAATATACATACACATTATTTGAAAAAGGAAATAATTAAAACAAACAAATTTTAAAAAATATATAAAAAGGGAAAATATAAAAAGTAAAAAATAAAACATAGAAAAAAATTTAAATGCGATATATGAGAAAATAAAAAGGAAAAATAATTAAAACAAACAAATTTTAAACAAATATATAAAAAAGAAAAATATAAAAAAGTAAAAATTAAACATAGAACAAATTTATATGCAATATATGCGAGAAAATAAAAAGAAAAAACAATTAAACAAAAAGATTAAAGCTATAGAAATTATAAAATAGCCAAAAAATTTTTTAAAATGAACTATTTAAAATATTAAATTTAAAGGAAAAATAATTAAAACAAACAAATTTTAAACAAATATATAAAAAAGAAAAAAATATAAAAAAGTAAAAATTAAACATAGAACAAATTTATATGCAATATATGCGAGAAAATAAAAAGAAAAAACAATTAAACAAAAAGATTAAAGCTATAGAAATTATAAAATAGCCAACAAATTTTTTAAAATGAACTATTTAAAATATTAAATTTAAATAAAAAAGAATTAATTAGCATATATGTAAAGATATCGAAACGAAAAATAATTAAAACAAACAAATTTGAAAAACTATTTTATATAAAAAGGAAAAACAAAAAAAAAAAAATATAAAAAGACAGAACAAATTTACAATATTGATTCGAAAATCAAATTGGAAAAAATTAAATTAACTATTAAAAATATGAAATTTGAAATCCAGAAAAATAATTAAAATGTTAAAAAAAGTGAAAATCTAAAAAAGTAGCAAATATAACAGAAAAATTAAAATAATATACTTCTAAAGTTATTAAAAACGAAAAATAATTAAAACAATCAATTTTTTAAAATATATAGCAAGGAAAGTTATAAAAAGTAAAAAAAAAATGAAGCAGAACAAATTTACAATATATATTTGAAACTAAAATGGAAAAATAACTAAATTAATTAAATATAAATATATAATATATAAAAGTTTAAAAGCCAGGAAAAAATGTTGAAAAAATATAAAAAGTAAAATTCTAAAAAAGTAACAAATATAAAAGAAAACATTTAAATAATATACTTCTAAAGATATTAAAACGAAAAATATTTAAAACAAACAAATTTTTAAAAATATATAAAACGGAAAATAATTAAACAAAAATTAAAATTAAACAAAAATTATAAAATAACCAAAAAAAAACTATATGTAAACAAAAAGTCGAAAAAAAAAAGATATGTATGTGCATATATGAAAAATTATAAGAGAAAAAAATTTTATTGAATCCTAAACAAAAAAAATTTTTCCCTATTAATTGTATCGTACCCTGACAGAATCTGATTTTGTCAGGGGCTAGATAACAATACCTTTTTATTATAGTGGCGGTTAGGTTCCACCAATGAGGATGGCGATCAGATGTCAACCAAAGTGTATGGAACGGGCACCTTTCAGTACCCAGTTCCGCGAGAAAACGTTACTCACCAAGTGAATGTCGGATTCTGACTTGCTCCTGAAATGTAGCATCTATTTATACGAAAAAATCGTTCGCTAGATTCGAAAATGGAAATTATTTGTGAACACCTGCACACGTTGAACATTTTTTTCCCACGGAAAGGGTCCTCAGAATGTGATAAGTGCACCTTTGTTGAAATGATACAACAATCACACACTCACACACAGCAGGAGGCCAGCGTACCCAAAACGATCACGCTGCATTGCGCAGCTGGCGATAAAAAAGGTTGATTTGGGTTGCTATGAATTAACAATAAATACCACAAACACACCGAAAGGAAAACTCCTACAACAACAGCTTCGAGTATCCCATCCGCCCGCCTGTAGATTATCCCCTAAAAGGTCAACCGACCCGTAATTTACGACTTTATTTAATTGAAATTCCACAGAACTTCGGGGCCAGAATGTTGCAGCTGGCGATAAAACCCCCCGGAAATGATAATAGTGCATTTTCATGCGTGTACAAACCCGTGCATGTTTCCCTACTATCGCACAACAGGTGATCAAAGACCCGAAATTACTACTGTGTACACAAACACTCACGCTTCATTGTGCAAGTGCTGATAAAAAAAAGGTTATCCCATTAAAATGTCAACCGATCCGTAATTTACGACTTTATTTAATTGAAATTCCACAGAACTTCGGAGCCAGATTGTTGCAGCTGGCGATCAAAGTGCCGAAGTGAATCATCCCCTAAAACAAATAACAACAAAAACAACCACATAGCAATATTAAAAAAATTCAAAAGAAAAAATATTATAATTATAAATAAATAAATAAATATATAAATATAAATAAATATATAAATATAAATAAATATATAAATATAAATAAATATATAAATAAAATAGAAATATAAAATAATTTATTAATTATAATAATATACATACATAACTCTTGATCTTTAAATCTACTATCACACAGCAAGCGAATCAGACGCTAAAATAAATAACAACAACAACAACCACATAGCAAAACTTCTGACTTCTACAATAGCTTAGCACTTTACCGATATACCAAATACACGTCATATAAAAAGACTGAAAAAGTATGCTACGCTTTTTATTCACACCAAAGACAAAATCACACCTTCATAACCAACACCGAGAAATTACAAAAAAAAGACTAAAAAAGTATGCTACACTAAAAACTCCCCACTAACGCCATCTACTTCGGTATAGCAAACGATCGGCATTCCTAAGTCTATATCACAGACACAAGCCTAAATGAGCATTCCAAAGCACTTATTCACGATGGCCATCTGGTGGACGATAGCATAGTTACAAACCTATCGGCTAAAAGGTGAAAAATTACCCGAGAAAACACTCTAAAACCATATTTTTAGCAAAGACACAATCCTAAATGTGTAGTGCAAATGTGCACTCACTCACAAAAGTTTGAGAAAACAAAAAAAACCCCTAAAACTATACTTTCAGCAAAGACACAATCCTAAATGTACAGTAAAAATGTATAATCATTATCAAAAGTTTGAGAAAACCACATTAAAACGCCCCTAAAACTATACTTTTAGCAAAGACACAAGCCGAAATGTACAGTACAAAATGTACAGGCACTATCAAAAGTTTGCGCACCCACGCACCCACGTTTTCCTTTGTTCTTGAACCGCCATATAACCACTACTCGCCGCGTACTCCAATATAGGGCGAACAAGTGCTGTGTATAACAATTTAGTAATATATGGATCGTTGAACTCTTTGGACCAACGCTTAATGAAACACAATACACAGCTGCCTCTATTACTTATATGGTCAAAATGTGTATGAAAACGCAGCTTATGATCGAGCACCACTCCGAGGTCATTTACAGTATCCAAACGATCGGGGATTTGACCGGTAAAAAGTCATTTGTTTGCACTTTTTAAGATTTCATTTCAAACAATTTACGTCGCACCATTTTATCTATGAGTCCAACTCATATTGGAGGAGCGGCATATCGCTATAAGTTTTGATGGATACAAATAGTTTCACGTCATCGGCAAACATCAATACATTTCCATGTTTAGCAACAGTTGGCAAATCATTGATAAATATTAAGAATAAGAGCGGTCCTAAGTGACTGCCTTTGGGAACTCCAGATATTACCGGAAATTCACTAGATTTCGTACCTTAAAATAACACCATCTGTCTGCGGTAAGTTAGATAAGAGGCTATCCAGTTTATTAGATTGTTACAAAATCCGAATAAATTAAGCTTTAGAATGAGTAGCCTATGATTAACAATATCTGAATTTTACAAAAAAAGGCGTTACTAAATCTGTGTATATTACATCAGTTTGTTTAGCAATACTAACGGTTTTAATAGTTTTTGAGGTGAAGTCAAGAAAATTAGTAGTGGTCGATTTTCCAGCACAAAATCCATGTTGACACGGGGAAATGAAAGAATTACCATTGCGTGAGATAATAGACAATTATTTTCTCAAATAATTTGCGCAGCGCTCTAAGTTTGGCAATCCCACGATAATTATTTATATTACATCTATTCCCAGATTTATGGAGTGGAACGATGTAGGAAGACTTCCATGCATCTGAAAAATAACCAGAACATAGTGATTGTTTAAAGAGCGCAGTTTTAGGTGACGCTAATTCTCTCGCACATAATTTTAAAATGCAAGACGGAATTCCATCAGGTCCGGGTTCTAAATTGCTTTTGACAGCCTTCAAGGCATGTAAAACCAAATTATCATCAATATTAGTTAAAGCAATACGAGGTGTGTAAATAAAGTAATGAGACTGATTTTTGTTCAAGTTTTTATTCAAATAGAATAACAATGCAATATTTGCCGCCGAAGCACAGACAGGGTGATTGCTTAGTTAAACTTAAAACTAAATTAAAACTAATCTTAATTACTGTAAAGGTGGAGAATGTGGATAGCGGATAGATGGATGAAATGTTTATTGTCTTTATTCGTTTAATTATAATACATCAATGTTTAATTTTCAAAGAAAAATAATAGACCACGTTCAATCGATAGTAGAAAACTAAAAGAGTACAAATGTAAAAGGTTAACAATGAAGATTGAAAAAACCGAGAGCAAACCAAACGTCAAATGTAAAGCCATCGAATGGGCGCGACCACACACGCCTCAACCGAGCGGCGGCCACACCCGCAGCCCCACAAGGCGGTTGGCATAAACATCCCGCCCGCCTTGCAGGACTGCAAATGCTTACGTAAAATAAAATCCCACTATTTGGGGTAGCTGCCGGAGACCATCCAGCCCAGCACCGTGTTTACGGCTATCGGCTGTCCAGGAAGCGACGGGAACACTCCAGGGCGGATAAGGCGAGCATGGACGTCCGCTCCCATGATTAAGTCGACGGCGGAGCTTATGTAAAATTCCGGGTCTGCTAGCCGCATGTTGCTGAAGACATCCCGAACTCTGGCATCGACCGTTTTGCTGGGGGTGACAGCGGGAACCACCGCAGCCACACTGGCACGAAATTCGACTGTCTCCGACCCCCTCTCCTGGTGCAGAATGAGCACCACCGTCCGGATGTCCTGACCGTGGGTCACGGCCAGGCCCCACTTTTCAACTAGGGCCGGCGATGCTACTGACATGGGGACGCACGCATTCACCAGCGCCCGTGCGTGCCGAATTCGACCATGCACCATGAACCGGCCACAAAGGGTGGGCAGGATGGCAATGTGCCGCGCTAAGGTGACGGGTTGTGGCACGTCACGAGCCTCCCTCTGCGGCGAAATACGGCTGGCACTCCTGCTCACAGTGGTTCGGACCCTCGGAGACCTTGCGCGTCGGCTCTGCGTCGTTCGCCGATGGTGTGGCGGTGTGGTGCCTCGAACGTGGAGCAGTGTATTATGGCGCTCGTTGCAGATGTGGCACCCTCCGGGACACGCGCGGTCGCCCTCTCTGTGCGACCTGGCTAGACAATTGAAGCAGCAGAGGCTGCGCTGGACGATCTCACGCCGCTCACTCACCGACTTGTCCCGGAATAGGAAGCACTTGCGGAGCCCGTGGTCCCTTCCGCAACACGGACAGTCGCGATATCGAGAGCTCGTCGCAGCGTGGCTCGCATTCCGTCTGAGGGTGGCCCGGAGGTCCCCCGTCAGGCGCTCCCGGCGCCCCGGATGCTGGGCAGTCGACGGATGGGTGCGCTCACGGCGATTGGGTGGCTGGACAGGCGTCGGTGGAGTGCGCTCACGGCGACTGGGTGGCTGGACAGGCGTCGGTGGAGTGCGCTCACGGCGACTGGGTGGCTGGACCGGCGTTGGTGGAGTGCGCTCACGGCGACTGGGTGGTTGGACCGGCGTTGGTGGACTGCGCTCACGGCGACTGGGTGGCCGTTGGACTGTGGACGAGGTGATGCGTTCGTGGCGACTGGGTGACCGGTTGGCATGTGTCTCCAGTATCGCTAACGACATCTCGCGCAGAGACAAGTGGTCTAGCGGCCCGGGTCTGGGCGTGGTCCAATCTGGCACCGCCGAGGATCGCTGGGTTGCTGCTCGAGCGTGGCCGTAGGTCCTGTAAAGGAGCTGCTTGCGTTGCAGCTCTTCGTCTTCCGAGTCGTCGCTATCGAATGACATTCTAGAAATAAGAGAGCGGAGATTAGGAGAGAATAGTCATAAGGGCAAAAGTACAAGTTTTGTGATTGGACGAGTAATGTAGCCGCGTTCCGTTTTAAGGTCGGCTACCCGAACTCGGTTGTCGTCCCCAAAATATACACGGGAAATCCGACCTAGCCGCCAGGTATTGGGCGGTAGATTGTCGTCGCGTACAACCACTAAGTCATCAACCTTGAGATTTGGTTGTGCTGATTGCCATTTATGGCGCTTATACAATTCCTTCAGATATTCCGTCTTCCAACGTCGACAGAACTGTTGATGCAACGCTTTCACCCGCGACCATCGATTGATTACAGATAGCGGGTAGTCCGTGATCTCTGGTTCAGCTGGAGCCATGAGTGGGGCGCCAATGAGGAAGTGTCCCGGGGTTAGGGCTTGGAAATCCGATGGGTTTTCGGATGCGGGGCTCAGGGGTCTGGAGTTGAGACAAGCTTCAATTCGGCAGAGTAGCGTCGCGAACTCTTCAAACGTATATTTGACGCCGACGGCTGTTTTGCGTAGGTGATTCTTGAAGCTCTTTACGCCTGCTTCCCAGAGTCCTCCCATGTGCGGAGCACCGGCTGGGATGAAATGCCACGAGACTGCTTGGTAAGAAAATTTATTAGTAATGGTGTTGCGTGAAGATACTAAAAACTTTTGAAACTCTTGCTTGAGTTGTCTGGAGGCTCCAACGAAGTTTGTCCCGTTGTCTGAGTATATGTCCGCCGGACAGCCTCTTCGCGCTACAAATCGCGAGAACGCTGCCCCGAATACTGCCGTTGACAATTCCGTGGTGGGTTCCAAGTGTATCGCCTTGGTCGCAAAGCAGACAAATAGACATACGTACCCTTTGGAAACTCTGCTACCTCGACCTGAGAAACTTTTTAAGTCAAACGGGCCGCAAAAATCGACCCCTGTCGTGGCAAAGGGTCGCGTAAGTGTTGTTCGTGCGGCGGGTAGCGCTGCCATCAATTGTGTTAGCCGTTTTTTCCTGTCCATGAGACAGGCTTTGCAGCTATGAAGAGTAGTCTTGATTAGATTCTTCACTCGCGGGATCCAGTATTGAATCCGTATCAGGCGCAGTACCAGCTGATTACCTCCATGCAAAGAAATCTCATGAGTAAATTTAACAAGAAGTTTAGTGTAATGACCATGGTAGGGTAAGATGATCGGGTGCCTTTCGTTGAACGGCAAGTCTGGACAGGATGACAACCGCCCGCCAACGCGCAACGTGCCGTCCGAGTGCAAGAAAGGGTTGAGTGGAAGTAATGAGCTTTTAATATCAATTACTTCTTTGATCTTGAGGCCGTGATATTCATTCGGAAAATGAACCTTTTGGCTAAGGATTTCTAAGCGAGTTCGTACGTCAGCAATCTCGCGAGATGAGATATGCTGAGACATTTGAACGAAGGTTCGCTTATGCTGGGGGTGAGTGTGGTGAAAGAAGCGAAATACGTAAGAAAGAACTCGTAGAGCTCTTGGTAAAGATGAGAATCTTTCGAGGGGGTCCTCGTACTGGGAGAAGTACGTGTAAAACACTTTGAGCGGTTTCTTCTCGACCGTAGTCTCCAAAGCTTCGATAGATTGGAAATGGGGCCACTGATCGCGACTCATTTGTAGCCACGATGGCCCGGTCCACCACAAAGAGCTATCAGCAAGGTCGCAGGGAGATACACCTCGACTAGCCATGTCAGCTGGGTTGTCAAGCGAGTTTACATGAAACCATTGAGTATGATCTACCTTCTCGGTTATTTTTGCAACACGATTGGCGACAAACGTTGTCCAGGTACAAGGCGCTTTTTTCAGCCAGGCCAGCACGATAGTGGAATCCGTCCAACAGAAGAGCTGATGTTTTTTAGTATGAAGATTGGGTAGAAGCGAGTCTATCATGTCGGCTAATAGCGCAGCTCCACAGAGCTCAAGCCGGGGTAGCGAGACCGTTTTTATGGGAGCAACTCGAGTTTTCGAGTACATTAAAAACACGTTGACCTGCTTTTCCATTACCACTTTTACATAAATTACACCGGCATAAGCCTTCTGCGAAGCATCGCAGAATGCAAGAAATTCAATGTTGCAATCAGGGTTAAAGTGAATCCAGCGGGGAATGCGGATTCTTTCGATGTGGTTGTAATTCCTCAGAAAGTTTAACCATTTATTGAGAACACTGAGAGGTGCAGCTTCGTCCCAAGCGATCTTTTCCAACCAAATATCTTGCATCAACATTTTTGCTGACACCACGACATGCGATAACCAGCCTGCTGGATCGAAAAGTTTAGCGATTGTGGACAGAATTTCACGCTTTGAGTAGGTGGTCTTAAGTTCAACGGGCTCAGTGTGAAAATAAAAATAATCACGTCTTGCATTCCAGCGAACCCCCAACATTTTTGCCGTGCTTTGATCATCGAGTTCAAGAAAATCCTCACACAGCAAATGTGGCTTAGGCACATCGGCCAAAATAGCTTTGCTGTTAGCAGTCCACTTGCGCAACCCAAAACCTGCAGATTCCAGAGCTGTTATGAGTTCATCGCGAGCGTTGACAGCTGTGGAGATGTCATGAGCTCCTGCGAGAACATCATCAACATACATAAATTGTTGCAGAATCTCTGATGCTCGAGGAAGTCTTGCCTGTACGTCTTTGGCTAATCGCAACAAAGTTCGAATAGCGAGAAATGGGGCGCAATTTACTCCGAAAGTGACTGTTTTTAGCTCATAGTCGCGAATCTCATTATGCTCGGGATCTCTAAATAGGATCCGCTGGTATTTCGTCTGGTCAGGGTTAACCAGTATTTGCCGGTACATCTTCTCGATGTCTCCGTTGAACACATACTTAAAAAACCGCCAACGTAAGATCAAAAACGTTAAGTCATTCTGCAGGATAGGGCCCGAATGTAGCACGTCATTCAAGCTAAGTCCATTTGAGGTTGGACAAGATGCATTGAATACCACCCTAACCTTCGTTGTGGTGCTCGCTAATTTGATCACCGCATGGTGGGGTAAATAATAATTGTGTTGGAGGTGTCCCTGAGGAGGTAGGGTGCATCTTTTCATGTGGCCTAACTCGAGGTACTCATTGATGACGGAGTCATAGTGCTGTTTGAGTTGAGGAGTTTTACTGAGCCTTTCCTCAGACTTGAGAAATTGCTTCATAGCTATCTGACGGGAGAAACCTAGCGGGGTCTCAATGGGAAAACTGCTTTTAAAGGGTAGGCTTACAATGTACCGACCGCTTGTATCTCTTTTGGTAGTTTTCGCGAAATTTTCCTCACAGAATTTTTCAGAGGGGGATACAAACTGCTTCCTCGGAAGTTCCTCCACCTCCCAAAAACGTTCGAACTGTCGTTCGAGCGATACTTCATTGAAGAAAGCAACTCTTTTGGTTGACACCGACGGAATCGTCGTCGAAGAAATTGGGCCGGTGAGTATCCATCCGAATACTGTTTGTTGGGCGATTAATGAGCCAAGCACATTTTTTCGGACGCTTCCCAGTATAATGGATGGGTATAGATCAGCGCCGATGAGAATATCGATCTGGTCGCTCTTATAGAAATTGCGGTCGGCCAGTTTGATGTTTGGCAAATCCTTGAGGAGGGATTTATCGAGTGAAAAATTGGGTAGGTTACCCGTGAGGTGAGAGAGCACCAATGCGCTAGCATGCACTCGAAATTTGGGGTCATGCGGAGAGCTGAGTATGAACTCGCATGATTTTGTCACCCTTGCGGCGACTGTCTCGTTGAGACCAGACACTTGTGCATTTACAAACTGCAATGGTATTCCCAAACGCGTTTGAATCCGCTCAGAAATAAAGGATATTTCTGAACCTGGATCTATTAACGCTCTTACGGTATATTTAATCTCGTGAAAACAAATATTTACCATTGCCGTTCCTAATAGCATCTTTTTGGGGCTTGTGGCAAAACACACTTGATGCCTTTCTGTTTGAGGGGGGCTAGTGGACTGTATGGAGGTAGACGGTGCCTGATCTGACGGCTTGGTCTGACTTAGGCGCGAGCCTTTTGGGTTGGGGTTGTAACTCGGAGAGGTAACCGCCTTCTCGCGGTGTAACAGGGTGTGGTGCCGACTTTGGCACGTGGCACAGTTGTACTTACTTATACACTCCTTTACCGAATGAGACCTCGATAAACAGTTGTAGCAAATACCTTTCTTCTGTACCAAGTCAATTCTTTGCTGGATTGACATCTTTAGAAACCGCGGACAGGACCGTAAACCATGTTGTTGCTGAGGGCACACAACACAATTTCGATAGGACACGTTGAGTTGAAACGTGTTAACACGTTTAGCAAGGTTTGGAAGCGGCTTGTGAGGAATGAGTCTAGCTCGCTCCACGAAGAAATCGAGAATTTGTCCTTGATGGACTGCTCCCACAGAGATAGAGTGGCGTCTGGAAGCTTTGTCGAGCACAAGTACACGATGATAGCATCCCAACTTGATGTGTCAATCCCCTGGGATTCAAAAGCGGACAGAGCATTATTAATGTCGCGTTGGAGTTCCTTAATTTCACTTCCCGACTCCTTGGTAATGTTGGGTAAATGATAAAGGGCCTTTAATTGCGAATTGACGAGTACACGCATGATCTCGTATCGATCAGTGAGATTTTTCCACGCTTGAGCAAACCCTTCGTTCGTGAGCGGTGACTTCTGCACGATATCTTTTGCTTCGCCCTTGGTCTTTTTATTTAAGTGGAAAAGTTTTTCCACAGGAGAAATACGCGAGTTATGGATGTAGATTGCCGTAAACATGTCGCGAAATGATGGCCAAAGCAGATAATCGCCATGAAAGATCTCAGTGTCGCACGGCGGAAGGCTTATATTGTACCCGAAGGGCAGCTGCTCCACCTGAGTGACTTGGGTTTCACATTCTTTTGTTGGTTGGGTCAAATTGTATTTCAGTTCTCCTATTGCGATTCAGATTTTTCCAGAGAAAAACGCACTTAACGCACGCGAGATACTGTGCAACAAACTGAAACGTTCACGCACGAACCACCTCGATTGAGTCGCAAAAAGGTTAAAATAGAAAAGTTTATAACTGGTAAACCGCACGAGATACTGCGCAAGAAACTGAGTAGTTAACGCACGAACCACCTCGATTTAGTCGAAAAAACAAGTTAAAACCGAAAAATTTATAACTGGCAAACCGCACGAGATACTGCGCAAGAAACTGAGTAGTTAACGCACGAACCACCTCGATTTAGTCGAAAAAACAAGTTAAACCCGAAAAGTTTATAACTGGTAAACCGCACGAGATACTGCGCTAGAAACGAAAACGTAGGCGCGCGAACCACCTCGATTGAGTAGAAAGAGTTAAAACCGAAAAGTTTATAACTCCGAAACCACACGAGATATTGCGCAAGAAATGGAAACGTAGACGCGCGAACCACCTCGATTGAGTAGAAAGAGTTAAAACCGAAAAGTTTATAACTCCGAAACCACACGAGAAACTGCGCTAGAAACGAAAACGTAGGCGCGCGAGCTGCCTTGCCAACACTAAATTCTCGTTGAGAATTACCACGAAGTGCGCGCGGAGCGCCTCGATTGCGTTGCAGAGGAAAACACACGAAATGGTGCGCAAGAAACAGAAAATTGTTAACACAGCGCGAGATGCCTTGCAAACACCCGGCTTCTCGATGAGAATTACCACGAGGTGCGCGAGGAGCGCCTCGATTGAGTTGCGGAGGAAAACACGAAATGGTCAGGGAGACACAGGAATTTGTGTGCACTCCAATTACTCACTGTCGCACTTGAGTAATACAATCAAGTACAATACAATATTCTATCTGATTCTTTGAGAAATGTATTTGAGTATTTGAGAAACTTACAGAAATCCGTAATAATCCGGGTAATCCGGCTCCGTAGGACCAAATGTAAAGGTGGAGAATGTGGATAGCGGATAGATGGATGAAATGTTTATTGTCTTTATTCGTTTAATTATAATACATCAATGTTTAATTTTCAAAGAAAAATAATAGACCACGTTCAATCGATAGTAGAAAACTAAAAGAGTACAAATGTAAAAGGTTAACAATGAAGATTGGAAAAACCGAGAGCAAACCAAACGTCAAATGTAAAGCCATCGAATGGGCGCGACCACACACGGCTCAACCGAGCGGCGGCCACACCCGCAGCCCCACAAGGCGGTTGGCATAAACAATTACTAATACAATAATATTATTAAATTACACTTCATATGTAAGTAAAATTAATATTTCATTGTAACTAAAACAAAAATAGAAAAAGTAACATATCATTGTAATATAAACATAAATATAACTAAAATTATTATATAATAAAGATGTGATGTGTCTTCGGTATCGAACATGTGGCGGGCAAAATGGTGGTGCCAATTTGGTTCGTCACAATGTTTGTCTGCAAATGATTGAGGAGGTTACTCCATTAATGGAAATAGGTAAAATTAGCACTAGGCTTCCACCAAAACTTCGATTTTTGGTCGCTTTAAGAATCTTTGCACAAGGTAAGAACTAATTCCTGAAAGTAATAATTAGCTAAATATCTTCAATTCTTCATTAGGCAGTTATCAGCGTTCGATTGGGCATGATTTTCTGCTTAATGTCTCCCAAAGCTGTGTCAGTCGATGCGTTAGGGAAGTCGTAAACATTTTTGATCGGCACTTACTAACCAAATACGTACGATTTCCACTAACCAATCAATAAATTCTTTGTGTTAAAACAGTGTAAGTGAATAGCATAAATGCATTATAAATATATTTATTTAAATGACAATATATTTGCTTTATTTTTTAGATTTTTTAAAAAGTTCGGATTCCCAGGGGTGATAGGGGCGATCGACGGTTCGCATAATACAATCAAATGTCCCTTTCGTGGAATGGAACACATATATGTATGTAGAAAAGGGGGACATTCCACCAATCTGCACATAGTAAGATAAAAAATGTTGCCAATAAAAGTAATTTATGATTCACGTTAGGTGTGCGACAACAAACTGCGAATTTTGGACAGCAACGCGCGTTTTGGTGGGACTGCACATGATGCATCCGTTTGGAGATCGAGCGCTCTAAAGGTGTTATTGGAAAATATGTATTCTAGAATACATATTCTATGAGAAAGGGAGCGAAATTTTTGGCTATTAGGTAACAGGAATTTTATATACTCATTTCCTTTATTTAAATGTCAATTTCTTTGTAGGACGCAGTGGATACCCACAAACGCCACGCTTAATGACCCCTATTTTAAGCCAAACAACAGAAGCGGAGGATAATTATAATCGCGCACATAAGAAAGCCAGAAACTGTGTTGAGCGATGTTTTGGTGTTTTAAAATCAAGATTTCGATGTCTCTCAGCGGCAAGGATTTTAATGTACGACCCTATAACTGCAGGCAAAATCATTAATGCATGTGTTATATTGCACAATATATTGATTTTGAACCGAGTGCCATATGATGACCAAATTTTAATATTGAATTCAGATAATCGAGATGAAAGCAACTACAATGATAGTGATGGAAACAATGCCATTCCGCAAGGAATTTTAGCAAGGCGAAAGATTGTAAATGATTATTTTCAATAATTTCCTTCCTAAATGTAGGAAGAACCGCTCCAACTCGGTTAAGTCATTAATTTTGGAATTGATTCCAGTTCTTTCCAAAGCATTTCGGAAGTCCTGCGATTTTTGCTTGGTCTTACTCCTGCTTATGAAGGAAATATGTGATGAAACAATTTTTTTAATTACATATATAAACCATCTCATATTGGTCCAGGCTCGTTTCTAACATTCACCATCTTTCAATGCTCCACCTATTGAATTTAAAGTAACAGCCAGGGAGCTCCATTGTTCGCTAAGGCTTTTTACCCCAGAAGCATTCAAAAATCTGTTGAATAAAAATTCACAAAAATCCAATTCGTATTTTAACTTTCTCATTTCACTATACCTGTAATGGGCAAACTCTCGGTGCTCCTCTAAATATTGGATCAAATAAATTTTCTGCTCCTTAGTTATTCTTTTATTATTTTTGTCCATATTATTAATTTTTTTCTTAAATACAAATAAATCAATAACACATAATTATTATCACTCTTATAATGTTAATAAAATTTTTTTACCGTTTTCTGCAAATTTAGCCAACACAATTTTGTTTGACGCTAAAATTTTTCAAAATGGTCTCCAAAATTAAAGCTTCTTTGAACTCGGAATCGCAATTTCAGCTAAAATATTGGTTTTAGGAGAAAATAACTGTCAAACGATTTTCGTTAAGTTATCGTTCAGTTTTGTATATTTTTAGCCTTAGCGAAGCAAAATTGGAGATTTCAAACATTTAGAATCGCAATTGTAGCTTAATTTCGCTAAAATTTTTTTAGAGTTTTTTAGCGATGAAGATTAAGCATTAGAGAATCTTAGAATCTGGCTGCTGTACTGACAACACTTGTGCTAATTGTCTTAACTGCGCTGATGTTCAGCACCTGGAAGATGTGAGCAATAATCTTTCGCCCAATTTTTTTCTTTCGCCCAATTACTAGTTTTGAACTGTTTAATATTATTGCTTCTTTAAAAAATTCAAACTCCCATGGCATTGATGGTATTTCAAACAACATACTCAAAAGAGTTGCTTTTAACATAGTAGACATATTAGCACACTTGTTTAATACTAGTATTTTCACTGGTACTTTTCCTAGCGTGCTGAAATGCGCCATAGTCATTCCCCTTTTTAAAAAGGGTAACAAAACAGATAAAAACAATTACAGACCTATTTCCTTGTTGACATCTATTTCTAAAGTATTTGAAAAAGCAATTAAGAGTAGAGTTTTGGAATTCCTTCACAACTCAAAATTTTTCAGTAGGATGCAATTTGGATTTCAAGTAGGACTGTCAATTGAAGATGCCCTTCTTAATTTTTGTTCTACCATATACAGTGGTATTGACGCCAATAAGAGTTGTGCCGGTCTTTTTGTAGATATTACCAAAGCATTTGATATGGTCGATCATAGTATCCTCCTTAGCAAATTGCATAAAGCTGGGTTTCGTGGATTTATCCTTGATTGGTTTGAATCTTATTTAAAGAACAGATATCAAAGAGTAAAAGTTAGGAATACTTTAAGTAGCTCACGTACTCTTAATTTATGTGTACTGCGGGCTCTGTTATGGGTCCTATTTTATTTCTAATTAACTTAAATTCTATTTTCGCTCTATCTTATAAGGGGTCACTGACTGTCTTTGCGGACGATTTAGGTATTGCGTATTGTGCGAACAGTCCTTTAAACTTAATTACTGATCTAAATCATGATTTATATCTAATAAGAATTTGGTTTGCGAAGCACAAACTCCTTGTTAGTAGAAAAACCAAATTGATGTTTTTCAGTTTGTGTAAGCATCAGCCCCCTGATATCGACATTATTTTCCATTCGCCAAAATGCGCTAGACACAATCTATTCAGTAGGGCATGTACTGTACATAGCCAATTTTCTTATAACGAAAAATTGTCTTGTGATCCGGCCTGTTTTATAATAGATGTGGATTAATTTAAATATCTTGGTGTAACAATTGATCAAAACTTAGGCTGCTCGCACAGTGCATGCGTTTTTCGTTCGTGCGAATTCTGACGGGAACATGCGAGCGATCTCATTGCATGTTATTGATTGTAAATGCGCACATTGAAGCACTGTTCCGTCGTCAGAATTGCTGCGAAAAGTTGAGAATTGCGAACGATCCCATTTGAATGGTTTGCATTACAAAGGTTTGCAGTCGCTGTACCTAATTTTCGCACTGCAGTTTTTAGAAAATTTTACTCAGTTATGTCCTGTAAGCTATTTAATCAACTTCCTAGAGAAATAAGGGCATTTCGCAATAGAACTTCCTTCTTGAGGAGAATTAAGCTTTGGCTATTTGAACATGACCATAAAGAAATTGAAATCTTGCTGCAATTTGCTTCTTAGAATAATTTTTTTATTTTTAACTAAATCTTTCCTCCAACTTTATTTACTTTTTTGTTTTCGTTGCTTAAATTCCTTTCATCTGCCTTTCTGCTGCTCACTCCGGTGTAGTGTACCACACAAGTCACCATGACTGCTTCCTAAGCGACAGTCAAATCGACCAACGATAGGGTACACGCAGCGCATAAAAACTGCAACGATAGCGTTTCCTGTTGGATCGTTGACCGTGCTAAGTTCTGCTGCGTGTGCGTTGACGACTTCTTTTCGCTGCCGACGTCTTCTGTCTAGACTGCGACAGAAATAGTGCAGTCAACAATTATTCACAATAATCTATAAACAATATATTATTGATTGGATCAGCAGAATCTGCTGACCAATAACGAAGTAATTTTAAGAAATATGTTTATATTAGTTTTAAGTCCGCCCATAAAAATCGGCTATAAAAGGGCAAGAATTTCTAAAATAAAGACAGAATATTATAAGAGCCTAAAACCGGCAGTCTTCTAATTTTCTCAAGCCCTGGCAGATAATCTGCCGGCTTTATCAACTATACAAATAGCATTCTAAGCTGAGGCCCATGGCATACTCTGCCGGCCAAGCCTATGAATCTATATTAAAATAGAATATTATCCCGCATAATTATTGAAGGCAGGACCAGAGGTCCTTAAACATATTACATGGCGATCCTGCATACCACGATCCTGCGAACTTCGATCCTGCATAAATAGACCCTGTGAAACTACGATCCTGCATATTTGATCCTAAAAAAAAAACCATCAAGAATTCCTGTACTCAGTAATGGAATACGTTCCCGAGGGAGAGAACTTCGAAGCGCCAACCTACACACCGTCGTCACTAAAGCACTGCCAACTGGTGCGTCTAAGTATAGAGGAGTATAGACGACGTCAGCCGACAAAACAATACCTCCCAAGAATCCAGACGGACGAAGAGCGGACAGCAATACCAAAATTAAATTTCATAACAAAGAAGAAACGAGGAGGGAGACTGGTCAAGGACCGAAAACGGAAGGCACAGCTCAAGGAGCTAATCGCTGAACTAGAAGACAAACCACAGACCTGGGAAGTAATGTCAAGACTATATCAGGAGCTGTCGCAGATAGAGACCCGAGAAGCAGAGAGAACAAGGAAGTAGTATACTATGATTCAAACACTTAATGTTAATTGTAAAACAATTTCTTTAAAGATTATGATTTAAAATCAATATGAAATAATTAAAATTAAATAGTACTACCTACAATTAAAATACCCAAAGCAATTAAATTATCGGTATGAATATTGCTTAGCTTTTAAAGCCTCTTACGTTACGTACAAAAAAAAAAAAATACAAGCTAAAATATGGGAGTAGTACAAACGAAACCAGTCTACAATGAGCAGACAAATACATATACAATGAATAACATGTATACTCAGGACAGCATTGTAATAATTTTCTTCCTGATAATAGTAATTTTAGCTATAGTAATATTCATAGCATTTAGAATTAATAAACATTATAAAAACTATGTACTTAGACATATAAACAGAAATAATGTTGTATAATTAACCACAATTTTTCGTATTAAAACAAAAGTATAAAACATAAGTCTCAATAAATGGAAGAATTACTCAATGATGCATCAAAATTTCTTACAAATTTAAAAAAGAACCCTAATAGATTAAAGTCGATCGAACACTTTAATACAAAGAAATTAGAATTTGAACAATTAAAAACAAAGTATTATGAAATCTTAGAAACTGAAGAAAATCATGAGAAACTCAAAGAGAGTATAATACAATTTAAAACCATAGTTCAATCAATTCACGATTTTTTGTTAGAAAACAAAGTAAAAATGAGTACTTTTAATATTGATACGGCAATAAAAGCCATTCCAAATTTTACAGGTTCATTTAAAGAACTTGAATCATTTTTAAAAATCACAGAGTTGATTTATAATTCCTTAGAAACAAGTGAAAGACCTAAATTAATAGAATTTGTATATTATGTAAAACTAGCGTCAAATGTACGAACGGCTATATGTGGTGTTACAATACCAACTACTTGCAAAGAACTAGAAACAACACTAAGAACCAGATATAAGAACAATACTACAGTCTCGCAAATACATACCACTCTGAGTGGTATACGACAGAACAATAAAACAGTGCAACAGTACAAAGAGCAGATTTTAACAGTAATTAGCGACCTAAACAGACTTCAAATTACCGACCTAGGAGAAAACGCCAGTAGTGCACAGAAAGAAGTGATCACAAAAATAAATGACACTTATGCGCTCACTGTGTTTAAAAACGGTCTCAATGAAAATTTGAAATCAACAATATTTGCGGCACAAACAAAAACATTTAATGAGGCAATAAACCTCGCTTTAGAAATCGAAATAAACCAAAGCTCAGGTGCCCAAATAACGTACATAAATAAAAATAGAAATTACCACAGACCTAATGGCACACAAAGAAATTCGACCAATTTTTACAACAACAATAACACACGACAAAATTCATTCAATAATTTCAATAATAACAACACAAATTATCGAAACACTTCTTTTAACAACAACAACCGCTCAAATAACTCCAACAACAATCATACACAGAACACAAATACCAGATACAGTAATAACAACAACAACAGAAACAACAACACTAACAGAAACAACAACAACAGAAACAATAATACTACATATCAACAACAGCAATACCGAAATAACACTAACAATAGAGTTTACACATTCAATGCTCAGGAAAACGAGCTAGGCTCGGAGGGCAATTAAATTCCCCCTCCGGAAAGCCAAAAACAATAACAAAATTTTATAATATTTCCAAGAATGCTACAAACTTTGTTGAATTGCATGACAACAATAAAAAACTAACATTTTTGATAGATACTGGATCAGATGTATCTTTAATTAAAACTAATAATGATGTAAAGTATAATACTTATAGAACTTATGATACTTGTAAATTAAAAGGTATAACCAATGAAGTTATAGAACCATTAGGATTATTAAATTTAAATATAAAATTAGACAATGAAAATATTAATCATAAATTCTTAGTAGTAGATGAAAATTTTCCTATATTAACAGATGGAATTATCGGGAGAGATTTATTAAGAAAACATTTTTGTAAACTAGATTACGAAACCTTAACTATTACATTTAGTTTTAATGAAAATGATATAATGTTACCATTACATTTAAACACATCGATAGAAATTGTTTTATCATCAAGATGCGAGCTCATCGTACCAATCAATACAAATTTTAAAGAAGATAGAATAATATGGAATAAAGAAATTCAAAAAGAAATATTCGTAGGAAATTGCATTTGCCCAAAAGGAAGGATAGGTCATATAAAAATGTTAAACACAAATGATACTACTGTTACTATACATAAAATTGAACTAGAGTCCGATCCATTAACAAATTATGATATTCTAACATCAAGAACAGTGAATAACACCGAAAGATTAAATAAGCTATTCGAAACAATGAAAATAAAAACAACTGACCCTGACGCATACAATTCACTAATTGAAATCCTACAAAACTATCAAGACATTTTTCATTTAGACAACGAAGTACTATCAACTAATAACTTTTACACACAAAAAATTAACCTAAACGACAAAAGTCCGACTTACATAAAGAACTGTAGACTTCCGCAGACACAAAAAGACGAAATTAAACAACAAGTCAGAATATTATTAAACGAGGACATAATTGAACCATCCACAAGTCCATACAATTCACCACTGTTAGTAGTACCAAAAAAAGGAAACAAGGACAACAAAAAGTGGAGACTAGTAGTAGATTACCGTAAACTCAATGACAAAATAGTAAACGATAAATTCCCTTTAACAAGACTAGAAGACATACTTGACAAATTAGGAAGAGCAAAATACTTTTCGACACTTGACATGACTAGCTCTTTCCACCAAATACCTTTAGACAAAAATTCAAGACCATTAACAGCTTTTTCTACAGAAAATGGACACTACCAATTTAAAAGACTACCATTTGGATTAAAGATATCCACAAACAGCTTTCAAAGAATGTTGACAATAGCACTCAGTGGACTGGACAGTGAAGCATTCCTTTACGTAGACGACATCATTATCTTTGGTTGTAGTTTAAAACACCACAATGAAAATTTAGTGAAAGTTTTTGACCGACTACGAACGTACAACTTAAAATTAAATGCAAATAAATGCAATTTCTTGAAAACAGACGTAACTTTTTTAGGACATTTAATAACAGACAAAGGAATCAAAACAGACCCAGACAAATTTGACACAATAAAAAATTATCCAATTCCGAAAAACGCCGACGAAACCAGACGATTCGTAGCTTTCTGTAATTATTACAGAAGATTCATAAAAAATTTTTCAGAAATTGCTAAATGTTTAAATTCACTATTAAAGAAAAATAACAAATTCACATGAACAGAAGAACACCAGAACGCTTTCGACATCTTAAAAGAAAAATTAATGAACCCACCAATATTGCAATATCCCGATTTTTCAAAACCGTTTATTCTAACAACTGACGCGTCAAACTACGCTCTTGGCGCAGTATTATCGCAAGGTGATATTGGGACTGACTTACCCATATCTTACGCAAGTAAAGCACTGGACAAACATGACTTAAACAAATCGGTTTTAGAGAAAGAATTATTAGCAATTCATTGGGGAATAAATTTTTTTAGGCCATATCTTTATGGTAACAAATTTATTGTAGTAACTGACCATAGACCTTTAGTATCACTATTTACGCATAAGAATCCATCTTCCAAAATGACCAGAATAAGATTAGACCTTTCGGACTATGAATTTGAAATTAAGTATAAACAAGGAAAAATTAATACTAATGCAGATGCACTATCAAGAATTCAAATAAATTCTGAAATGTTAAAAGCAATGATTCCTAAAGAAAATGATAAAAATATAAAAAGAACATTAATCGTCACAAGGGGTATGAAGAATAAGAAAAATGATAAGACTGATGTTATAACAAACCAATTAGAGCCTGATCAACTCTACACATGGGACTGTACATCATTATCAGATATAAAGAACGTAAAAAAGTTAAAATTTATAGTAAATAGGTATGGTGATAATTTGACGAATCCAGATTCGCATTCAGAGAAACCTACCAGTTTGTGCACAAACAGAAAAGAATTATTTACAGAAAACGATATCGTAAATGTACATGTAAACGTAAAGAATAATGATAATCCAACGAAATTCGTTTCGACTCTGGAGAAATTATCTTTATACATGAATAAAATGAATATTAAAGAGCTAGCATTGAGTGAAAAAGATGAAATATTTACAATTGTTAACAAAGAAGAATTTAAGAAGTTATATAATGTGTTGCAACATAAAAATAAAAATCGCGCGTATTTGAAGATTTTAATATATAAACCCCCAGAAAAAATTGATGACGATATAATAAAATACAAATTAATAGATGAATACCATAATTCACCTATAGGATGACACTTAGGAATTAGGAAAACAATAATAAAATTAAAACAAAGGTACATTTGGAAAAATATGAGCAAAATGATTAAACAATTTATATCGAAATGTGAAAAATGTAAAATTAATAAGCAAACCATACATATAAAAGAAAAAATGGTACATACTGATACACCTAATAATAGTTTTGAAATAATATCTATAGACACTGTGGGTCCTCTAAGAATTTCAAATAATTTTAGATATATTTTAACAATTCAATGTGAATTGACAAAATTTGTAGTAGCACATCCAATAGAATCTAAAGACGCAACTACAGTTGCAAAAACATTAGTAGAACAATTCATTCTCAAGTATGGAAATTTTAAAACATTAAAATCAGATAAAGGAACTGAATTTACTAACACACTACTAAAAGAAATATGCGAACTACTAAAAATTCGACAAATTTTTTCTACACCATATCATCATGAGACCTTAGGTTCAATAGAACGAAACCATAGGGTACTGAACGAATACTTACTAGCATTTGCAAAAGACGATGACTGGGACAAATGGGTACCATACTATGTATTTGCGTACAATACCACACCACACGTTCATACAAAGTATTCACCATATGAATTAATTTTTGGAAAATTACCATCAATGCCTGATGATGCAATAAATAATAATACAATTTCTTATAACCTAGATAATTATTCTAACGAATTAAAAGCTAGACTAAGTTTATCCTTAAGAAATGCGAAAGCTAATTTAACAAAATCTAAAGAAATACGTGTAAATAATCAAAACAATTGTAATAATTCTAATTTTAAGATAGGTGATAAAGTACTAGTAAGAAATATAAATAGAAAAAAGCATCAAAAACCATATCACGGCCCTTACACTATAATATGTAAAAATGGCGTAAATTCGACAGTAATGGTTAACGGTATGAGAAAAGAATTCCACAACAATTTATTGAAAAAATTCTAATAAAAATATATATTTCTTCAAAATATATATTTTTCTTGAAAGGGTGAGGGTGTAGTGTACCACACAAGCCACCATGACTGCTTCCTAAGCGACAGTCAAATCGACCAACGATAGGGTACACGCAGCGCATAAAAACTGCAACGATAGCGTTTCCTGTTGGATCGTTGACCGTGCTAAGTTCTGCTGCGTGTGCGTTGACGACTTCTTTTCGCTGCCGACGTCTTCTGTCTAGACTGCGACAGAAATAGTGCAGTCAACAATTATTCACAATAATCTATAAACAATATATTATTGATTGGATCAGCAGAATCTGCTGACCAATAACGAAGTAATTTTAAGAAATATGTTTATATTAGTTTTAAGTCCGCCCATAAAAATCGGCTATAAAAGGGCAAGAATTTCTAAAATAAAGACAGAATATTATCAGAGCCTAAAACCGGCAGTCTTCTAATTTTCTCAAGCCCTGGCAGATAATCTGCCGGCTTTATCAACTATACAAATAGCATTCTAAGCTGAGGCCCATGGCATACTCTGCCGGCCAAGCCTATGAATCTATATTAAAATAGAATATTATCCCGCATAATTATTGAAGGCAGGACCAGAGGTCCTTAAACATATTACACCGGAATTTTTAATCTTATTTTTAAGCTAGATGTGATATTAACACTATACTAGTTATAAGAATGTCACTACTTTATTCTCTATATTATAAGATTTCATGTTATCCTTAGTTTTAGTTTAGCATTTTGTACAAAGGGAATACTGAATAAATGAATGAATGAACCAGTGAGGATAAATTTATCAACCTGAGCCGAGACTCGTATGACGGCAAATGTAGAGATGGATCCCAGCGAAGAGTCCGTAGTAAAAACTGTTTCTGCACTGATTCAATTTTGTCGATATATCAGCTGAAGTGTGGACACCAAACTGGCGCCGCGTACTCCAATATAGGGCGAACAAGTGCTGTGTATAACAATTTAGTAATATATGGATCGTTGAACTCTTTGGACCAACGCTTAATGAAACACAATACACAGCTGCCTCTATTACTTATATGGTCAAAATGTGTATGAAAACGCAGCTTATGATCGAGCACCACTCCGAGGTCATTTACAGTATCCAAACGATCGAGGATTTGACCGGTAAAAAGTCATTTGTTTGCACTTTTTAAGATTTCATTTCAAACAATTTACGTCGCACCATTTTATCAATGAGTCCAACTCATATTGGAGGATCGGCATATCGCTATAAGTTTTGATGGATACAAATAGTTTCACGTCATCGGCAAACATCAATACATTTCCATGTTTAGCAACAGTTGGCAAATCATTGATAAATATTAAGAATAAGAGCGGTCCTAAGTGACTGCCTTTGGGAACTCCAGATATTACCGGAAATTCACTAGATTTCGTACCTTAAAATAACACCATCTGTCTGCGGTAAGTTAGATAAGAGGCTATCCAGTTTATTAGATTGTTACAAAATCCGAATAAATTAAGCTTTAGAATGAGTAGCCTATGATTAACAATATCTGAATTTTACAAAAAAAGGCGTTACTAAATCTGTGTATATTACATCAGTTTGTTTAGCAATACTAACGGTTTTAATAGTTTTTGAGGTGAAGTCAAGAAAATTAGTAGTGGTCGATTTTCCAGCACAAAATCCATGTTGACACGGGGAAATGAAAGAATTACCATTGCGTGAGATAATAGACAATTATTTTCTCAAATAATTTGCGCAGCGCTCTAAGTTTGGCAATCCCACGATAATTATTTATATTACATCTATTCCCAGATTTATGGAGTGGAACGATGTAGGAAGACTTCCATGCATCTGGAAAATAACCAGAACATAGTGATTGTTTAAAGAGCGCAGTTTTAGGTGACGCTAATTCTCTCGCACATAATTTTAAAATGCAAGACGGAATTCCATCAGGTCCGGGTTCTAAATTGCTTTTGACAGCCTTCAAGGCATGTAAAACCAAATTATCATCAATATTAGTTAAAGCAATACGAGGTGTGTAAATAAAGTAATGAGACTGATTTTTGTTCAAGTTTTTATTCAAATAGAATAACAATGCAATATTGTTTCCTTCAAAATAGGTCCCTTGGGAAGCCACACATCGCTGGAGACGGTCCTTCCAATTATCATAGCATAGCTGGAACTAGGATAGTGGAATAGCCTTCAGCTGGTCGGTTACAGCTGTTTTGTGTGACACCTAAGACTCGTCACCAGTAATGACACTTTCCAGAAAAAGGGGATCATTTTCAATCGATCCCAGAAAGTTAACACTCCTTTCCTTCCTGAGATCCTTTTGGTCTTGGGAAAGGTTTTTCGGAACCATTTTTGCAAAAATTTTTTTTTTTTGCACAAATTTTCTTCATCACCAATTCATTGGTCATAATCTGATGAACGGAGGTTCATGAACGGAGGTGTGATTCAAATTCAACTGTTCCGCGATCATTCTGACTGTAACCTTCGATCTGAACGCACAAGATCCCAGACTCTGTTGACATTTTCATCGGTGTTTGTACATTGTTTGAAGGCCTTCCGCTTCGTGGTTAATCTTCAATCGACACTCCACTGAAAAACCTGGTCTCTTGACAAAACATTTTATCCATAAGCCTGCTGAAGTTTTTCAAATGTTTCTGTTGCATTGTGTCCAAGTTTTAACCAAAACTTGATAACACACCGTTGCTCAAAATTGACGCCACTAATTTTTAGAACGGGCAAGAAAAAACTATTTCACGAAAACTAAACTTCGTACGTCTTAAACGCTGGAAGGATTACACTTTTCCTTTTCTTATTGACAAAGTTCCAAAAAGATTTAGGGTCAGAGCGTATATTTGACTTTGTAGTTTGTAAGTAACCCTTATAAACTTCTTTGCACAAACTTTGATACCTACATCTCAACGATCTGTAATTCATAAAGCTCACATAGTACGTAGTTTACAGTATAATTTGTAATTGTTAGTTTTTAAATTCCTTAGGGCAAGAAGTTCATTGTTAAACCAAGTAGGACTGAGATTTTGCGCAATTTTGGTCATTGGTACAGATGATGTGAAAGATTCCAACACTGTTTGTAAAAGATTCCAATGCCAAATCCAGGCACGAGGAAGTATATCCCGGGACGTGTAGTATATTGGTCGAGTCGAGAATGTCACTGTGAGCAGTTGTGTTTTTGGCGTTCGCTGTTAAACTCTATTTAGTGTTTTGTTTACTCTGCCTCGATTTCTTGTGTTTGAACGCTGCCGCTGTTTTTTGTCGTTTTAAGTGACATTGTTTTTTGTGCATTGTTTTTTCTTGCATTGTTTTTTAATCATCACCGTGTTTAAAATGTCTTGTCCAGCGAAGAATACAAGAAATGTTTCGGCCTCTCGTGGAAATTCTGCATCAACCACTTTTGGCGCCAAAGTGCTGCGCTCCAATGGGATATCCCCTGCTCAAACTGCTTTACTCTCAGCATCTAACCTAAACACTAAGCTGAATAGTCTTGAGGAGACAATTGATGAGAAGTTGACGGCAGCGCTAACGGCATCTGAGGGGCGAGTACTGCAGAGACTCAGTGAGGAGGTGGCGAACATCAAATCTTCAATTAAAAAGATTATTGCGAGAGTCACTGTTGTTGAAGCTGCCTGTGCTGAATTTCATGTTTTGAAAGAGCAGTTCAAAGAGATTAAGAGTTTGGTCGTGCCTGAAAGCGCCGATGGAAGCTCTCTTGCGTCGAAGCTGAATTCTGAGGTTACTGATTTGAAAGCAAAATTGGAAAGTTTGGAGAGTAACTCTGTTTCATCCGATGTTGTAATAAACGGTATTCCGTTTTTACCGAGAGAGAATCTCGCTGATATTTTTGATAAGATCTGCTCTCGTTGAAATTGGGCGCTCCGTGTATTCAAAATATATTTCGTGTGAGACCTACAACGGGAAATAAAAATTCTAGCGGGAAAATTATTGCTAAATTATCTTCAGCAAATGAGCGCAATAACTTGTGCAAAGCTGTTGCTGCTTTTCGCAGAGCGAATAATCGTCGGCTGCAGCTCAGTGATGGTGCCCTTGACGGTGAGCAAGTAATTTTTGTGCATGAAGGTCTTACTAAAGCAAATCGTGAGTTGTTGCATTATGCCAACGGGAAGAGAAGAGAGAAGTTGCTGCACACCGTGTTTTCGCTGCGTGGTAGAGTCAACGTTAAAGCAACAGCGGATGGAGAGGCTAAATTAGTTGTTCACAAGGAGGGCGTTGACGCCGTTGCCGTTTCTTAATATTTATTATTTTTATTGTAATTTTAATCGTAATGTTAGTTTGTTATAACTTAATTTGTTTCTGTATCTTAATATTTATTATATTTATTGTAATTTTAATCTTAATGTTAGTTTGTAATTACTTAAGTTGTTTCTGCCTTGCTCTTTCTTTTCTTTCATTTTTAATCTCTATTCCTTCTTATCTCAGTCTTTTTACTCTTCGTCTATGTCGTTTCGAACACTTAGTAAAATTTTTGTTTGTATTATGTCTGGTATTGCTCGAAGTTGCCCTCTGTTGACTGTCTATTGTCTGGTGTTGACAACAGGTCGAATGGTGCGGTGGGCTGTAATAGAGCACTATTGAATGTTTTTTTCGTGCGATGGGGTGGATTTAATGTAGTACATTTCAATGCTAGGAGTTTGAATGTGATGAAACTAGACTATATTAGATATATTTTTGTAAACTCGGCTGTTGATGTTATTTGTATTATATATCTGAAACTTGGTTCAAGTGTGAGTTTTCTGATTCAATGTACTGTATTGAAGGTTTTAAACTTTTTCGTAATGATAGAATTGGTTTATTGTAAGAGTAGTCTCAACTCTAAAGTTATAAACAAAGGTAACACCTCATGTGAATTTCTTAATGTTGCTCTATATGACAACAGTACCAAAATATTAGTTTCGTGTATTTATAATCCTAGTCGGAGTCATAATCCTGAGCCGTTTTTTGTTGATCTTGTGAATAAACTTACCGACTTTGACTTTCTAATAGTATGTGGTGATTTTAATGGTAATCTGCTTCTAAATGACTCTGTAACTGATAGTTTTCTGTATTTTGTGTCTATGTGTGGTCTGAACCTTACTAATGTTGACACGCCTACTCGGTACGCTCCTTCATGTGACCCAAGTTTACTTGATGTCTGTCTTGTTTCTGAACTTTCGCTACTTTTAAGCGTTGACCATATGACTTTTATTTCTGACCATGATCTAGTTTTTTGTAGTTTTAATTTCAGTCTGTGTAAAAATGAAACTGCTAGCTTTAGTTATCATGATTTCCGTTCAATTGATTATGTTGCGTTTTGTAGTGACTTAGCAGCTGTGTCTTGGAATGATATCTGGTGTTCTGTGTGGGTTGATGATAAACTTCGTGTCCTTATGGCGTACCTTAACGCGTACCTTATTTCTTAAGCATGTCCCGTTGCGTACGGTGAGGTCATTGAAGATAGGTTCTCCATGGATCACTAACCGTGTCTTATCTGCTATGAAGTTGAGAAACATACTCCATTCTACATGGAAAAACTCTCGTTCAACTATTGTCTGGGAGTAGTATAGAATTGCGCGTAATAGAGCCACTATGTTATTAAAAAATTCTAAGAGGCGGTATTTCGTTTCCAAGCTTAATCCTTCTTTAGGGTCTAAGCAGCTGTGGAAGAATTTGAAGAAATTACGTGTTATTGATAAGGTATCTGTTGAATGCCAACTTGATCCGGATGAACTGAATCATACGTTTGTGATTAATGGTCTTTATAGCCCTTCCAGTGACCTGACTGTTGTTGATTTACCATCAATCCCCCCCCTCATCCTCCCCCTCTTACCTCCAGAAAGGTTCTGGAAAGGATCGTGTGTCTGCAAATGTCTACTTATTTGAATTCTCACAATTTATTATCCCCTTTGCAGTCAGGCTTCCGTTGTGGCCACAGTTGTTCGACGGCTCTGCTGAAAGTTACTGATGACATTAGAGTTCATTATGACCATGATTTTCCAACATTTATTTGCCTATTATCAGTTTATAATTAACTCTAAGTTTACTTGTACTGACCATGTTAATTGTACTGTGGGTAAGGTATATGGCCTGCTGAGGTGCTTGCGATCCTCTGCACTATTTACTCCACTTGTGATCAGGCGTCAACTTGTTAAACAGCTGATTATTTGTGCTCTATTGCTATAGTTTTTGGCCGTTTAGACTCTCTTTCTCAACATAAGATTCTTGTTGCTTTCAACAGCGCTGCTAGATATGTGTATGCAGTCTCGCGTTTTGACCATATCTCAACGTTGAGTAAGGGTATTCTAGGCTGTGGTATATTGGAATACGTAAATATTCTAAATATTCTTTTTCTGGATAAGCTGGTTCGTACCAAGACTCCCGTTTACCTTTACGAGAAACTACATCTTACTCATTCGGATAGGTCTTTGGAATTCCTTACCGTTGACCTTAAGACGTCTATCGAGGGGGGCGGCTTCAAAAAAGCAATTTTGCAATACTTTTCTACTACCTAAAGCATAGTTTTCAGTTCTGACTCTTTTCTTCTCCCTATTTCTTCTCTCTTTTCTATTCTCACCTTCTATCCTTACCTAGTTCTTAAGTTGTTATGTTTCAATAATAATTATAAAATTTGTTAATTATCATGCTCTTTGTTCCTGTATGTACTATAAAAGACCCTAGTCTTAGTGTACTTTTGTGTAAAATAAACAAATAAATGAAATGAAATGAAATATTACTCCAGTCAATAGAATGGATTTTGGACATCAAAATCACAGAAGTCCTTTCCTCCAAAAAATTCTCTCCAAAAATTTTAATAATTAATGTAGTATGGTAGTTATCCTCAGACAGAATAAAAGGTAAACAGCGTAATATTTCAAAGTTATCTTTATCATCGACAAAAATAAGATCTAAGAATCGATTACTTGAATTAGATATGGAATTCACTTGGAAAAGTCTTCTTGATGATAGGTCGTTTAGAAAAATAAAATTATTGTGTCCATCCGATGATAGTAAGAGAATTAACGGTCATCAGCATATTTCTCCCAATTGATAAAGGGTAAACTAAAGTCTCCAAGGACAATCATACATCTGATTGCAGCAGCATTATACGTGAAATCTTGTTTATACAATCAACGTGCTTATTGTAATTTCCCAGGTCAGAATTCAGCGGAATTTACGAGCAACAGATATATACATAAATTTGTTAGTTTGACATAAACGCAACAAAAATCAATATCAATTGCCTCATCGAATATTTCCTCATGGGAAGATCTCAAGACACCTCCTCCTCTATATAACACCTCCTCCTGTATATAAATTAGCAAAAATTTCTAAATGTTAGGTTTAAGCCAAGTTTCTGTTAACGACACAACATCGTGTGCAAGACGCACTTATTTAGATACCACAGTTAAGAAGCGGTTGATGCGTTCAAATCACATGTTTTGGAGGTACCTCAATCGAAGGGGAAAAACTGCTCCAAGAATTGGTTAAAACGCAAGCAAATGTGTATTAATTTTCAAGGAGAATATATAAAACAATAAAGCCATTTCCGATTATACATATTTTGTTTTGATTTGTCTATCTAAGAACTTAAATAGCAACCCTCGTATTGTTATTTGTATTGTATTATACGTTTAGCAGAGATAATGAGATAGGAAACTTCTAAAAAGTGCAACTCTGGTTGTCAAATCGCATGTTGGTGGTTGTGTTTTTGTATGGTAGTGTTCGTGAAAACTCGATAATTGATGACGTTTTAGTGTAGAAACTCACCAGACTCAGACCCCATTCTTGGAATTTTTTGAGAAACTCCCCAGACTCGCACCCCGGAATATGAATCAATTTTATTTTATACACCTTTGTCAGAACCCTTTGTTTTGAGATACCAACTTGGTGCAATGAATGAATGTCAATTTTTTACAGATACGCTGTTTAACAACCACTCGAACTTACTAACTGCAATTCCAATTTATGCTACACTTTTTAGTTTTATTTAGATATTTTGTTATCTCAGGAAGACAAACCGTCATATTATCTTAAATGTACATCAACTGTGGACAATTTTTTGGACTTCTGTTTTGACCGGCTATGAAATTACAATGCGTGAAGCAAAATATTTTAAAGAAACGTTTTGATATACTTTGCATTTAATCGAAATTTAAAACGTGCCTTTTATTATTTAACTCTCAAATACAACGAATTAGTTCACAGAGAGAATTTCTTAGGTTCTGGAAAATTAGAAAACTGAAGTAAGTTATAGATATATGCACTTATTGTTGGTAATACACTTTGAAATATATCAACACATTTAAATTTTGTATACACAAGAATTTCGGAATTGCTATTAACATTCCAGTTTTTTTAAAATTTTTTTTTAATTTTAAGACTATTGCTTAATTTTTATAATTTTGACCAATCCTAACTTATTGACCAATTCAGCGAAGATGCAGATTGTTTAAGATGTATTAAAAGATATTTTATTTTTCCGGATTTTTTTCCTTAATATTATATAACAAAGAATTGCATAGCAAATATAAAATAATTTTCTCATATATTTGATATATTCAATCCTATGCCGAACATTCGTTTTACTTAATTTGCACTCTCAATCTCAATAGTTACAAAAAATTGATGAAAAAACCTTTTAAAGAAATATTATCTAATAAACACAATATTAAAAGCAAATAGGTTATTAAATTTATATAAATATATAGGCAAATGAAATGTGGTATTGGCATATCAACATATTTAATTCACCTCATTATTACATTCGGTTTTCCGGTTTGCAAACCTCGCACTTCTATGTTCATTTTAGTACTTAAGTAGTACTACCAGTGCGCTACGATCTAACTTAAGATATGTTTTTTCTGGTTGAAAAAAACACGAGTACACTTACATATGCCTAATTTATTAACCATTATTGTAATTAATATTTTCTTTTCAAGTTATCAACAAATTTTTCATTTTGTTTAAGTACACTTTTTCCTACGTCCCCTTTTACACAATTTCGTACATTTATTTCTTTTGGTAATGTGAGCAGAAACGCTGTTTCGTGACGTCATTAAAATTTTCACCTTAACTATAATAGATTTTTCAATTCAAGCTATATACCAAAGACTACAAGACTGGAAACTCTTTTTTCGCTTTGAATGTGTTGGTGAAATCAGGCTTGGGTGTCGTAGATTACAAAAACAAAACGCATGTAATTTTGACAGTTCGGGAACAAATTTTGACAGTCCGGGAATTTGTTTAAAAAATATTTTGGGAGAGGAATGCCACTCTTGTTCTTCTTCACAGCAATAAGCCAGAAATATGATTTTTCAAATACGTAAAAAAGACCAAGGAGCCAGTTTGAAAAGCAACTCACGCTTCTAGAAATGTACATGAAACCTTTTTAAGTCTTATAGTTGCACAATATTGAATATTTTGCAAGTAAAACGAAGTTAAAATTCATAAAAATTACTCATTTCACAAATTTAGTCAGCTGTTTTTAACCTACCACGCGTATTTTTAGCCGAAAGAGATGCCAACGTATTCATCATGTTTTGTTGAATATTGATCTTTGATTTAGTTTAATATTTACTGAATTGTGACTTAAGTTCTGTTGGTCTTTAATTTAAACGAATTTAATTTTAAATGCATGAATTGAGATTTTGTTTATGTTTAATTAATTTTAATTTAAATAAATGAATTGTAAATTTATTTGTGTTAACCCATTTTAATTTAAATAAAAGAGAAATGAAAAATTACAAAAATAAATAAGTTTACATTACTTTTTAATATTTCCAAACAGCATAGAAATCGTCAAAACCTCTAGAACTTATAAATGGAAAGTAGTTTTTCTATTAATGTTTACTTAAAACCCAAAAAAATAATTAGTAATAAAGCTGTGTCATTGGTATCTCTGCCACTAACTCACCCCACCTCACCTGTTTTAGCTTGTAACAAGTTAGCAATTTCAACATAACATTCACATACACTGTATGTGAACACGCGGACGGACATTTTTTTGAGCTCTCTCACGAAATAAGAGGAGTTTCCAGTCTTGTAGTCTTTGCTATATACTAACATTTCTTTTTTGTTTTGATGTTTTAATCTCTATTTCAGAAAAATATGTTAATGAAGCTCAAAGGATTTAAGTTTGTAGCCATAACTCTGAACTTATTTTATATTACAAAAAAACCACATACAAATATTAAACATACACAACATTCGCCACAATTGCATTTAATTACATTTACTTCTTCCTTTATTTTTTTATGCTTAAGATTAATTGTAATATAATAAATTGTAATTGTAATAAATAAAAGTTAAAAGCGTTTCGAAACTTTTACTGCAGCATTTGTCGTGTTATGGACAGGAACAAATCCTTGACATTGATGTTGTCTTTGGCGGAAGTCAAATACTCAATACAAATTCTCGTCTTTCTCCGCGCAACTTTTGTTTACCACGGTATAATAGAATATAACTTAATAACTGCACGTACATATAAGTTAACTTTTTTACACTAGGAATTCAAACAACTTCTTTCGAGTGTATTTACCAAAGACTACAAGACTGGAAACTCCTCTTATTTCGTGAGAGAGCTCAAAAAAATGTCCGTCCGCGTGTTCACATACAGTGTATGTGAATTTTATGGTGAAATTGTCGACTTGCTACAAGCTAAAACAGGCTATCACAAAGCATGATATCTGAAAAGGTAAACCGTTTTGCTTTGTTACCACACCGCCACAAAATGATGGGGTGAGTTAGTAGCAGGGATACCAATGACAACTTTATTACTAATTATTTTTTTGGTTTTTAAGTAAACATTAATATAAAAACTACTTTCCATTTATAAGTTCTCGAGGTTTTGACGATTTCTAAGCTGTTTGGAAATATTAAAAAGTAATGTAAACTTATTTATTTTTGTAATTTTTCATTTCTCTTTTATTTAAATTAAAATGTGTTAACACAAATAAATTTACAATTCATATATTTAAATTAAAATTAATTAAACATAAACAAATTCTCAATTCATGCATTTAAAATTAAATTCGTTTAAATTAAAGACCAAAAGAACTAAAATCACAATTCAGTAAATATTAAACTAAATCACAGATCAATATTCAACAAAACATTTTGAATACGTTGGCATCTCTTTCGGCTAAAATACGCGTGGTAGGTTAAAAACAGCTGACTAAATTTGTGAAATGAGTAATTTTTATGAATTTTAACTTCGTTTTACTTGCAAAATATTCAATATTGTGCAATTATAAGACTTAAAAAAGGTTTCATGTACATTTCTAGAAGCGTGCGTTGCTTTTAAAACTGGCTCCTTGGTCTTTTTTACGTATTTGAAAAATCATATTTCTGGCTTATTGTTGTGAAGAAGAACAAGAGTTGCATTCCTCTCTCAAAATATTTTGTAAACAAATTCCCGGACTGTCAAAATTACATGCGTTTTGTTTTTGTAATCTACAACACCCAAGCCTGATTTCACCAACACATTCAAAGCGAAAAAAGAGTTTCCAGTCTTGTAGTCTTTGGTATTTACAGACTGCCCTTTATTTTACATTATTGGCCTATTTATACCTTATTTCTACGTGTGATAAGGTTTTTACACAATCTCGGGTGGGAAAGAATATTTTCTTATCGCTAAACATAACACAGATATTCCTTTAAAATCCTACAATAACAAAGCTGCAAATATTCCTAAAATAATATGCTGGGACAATCTTAATGATCCTAAAACAACATTAAGATAACTCGTTCTTAACTCCTCCCTCCTAAAATCGATTGTCCGCAATCGTTTTAGAAAAGGTGTAAATTTTTAAGTTTGGTGATGTAACCTGCGGATTCTGTAGATCTCACTAATTTTGTTGTGCTGTCTCCATCTGATTTAATGTTAGCTGAGTTTTAAGTATGAAAATATTTGTGTCCATGCTCCATAAATGATTTTGTCGCATCTTTTGTTCGGACGTCTGAAAACTTGAACATGTGATGAGATAATTTCTGCATAAGGATTTTCCAAGATTCTATAAAGTTGCTTATGTGTAATCGATTGAAGTTCCATTTAACTAAAAAGCTTGTTGTTTATTTTGAACGATCTATTTAAATTGTTGGGTAAAATTGAATTTCTTCTATCCGTGTTATGTGCTGCCTGTATTCGTATGTTGAGTTCCTCATTGTTCGTCTTAAAATTTTAATTCTACTACTACTATACTATAACTAATATTATTAGTACATTCCTTTTACTTATTCTTAATGAATTAATATTTCATAAATTTTCTGTCTACTGAATATATTTCTTTATTGTATTTCTATATTTAATTTTGTTAACATCTTTTGTTTTCCTACTGATAATAATTTTAAAAGTTACACTTGTATTTTATTAATTATAATAAAATTTTGATTTAATTTTATTTATTATTATTTATAACTCCATTAGTATTTGAGTTTAATCAGTTTAATAATTAATTTAATAATTTTGTCAATTACATCAATTGATCTTTTGTGGCGGTTTTGTTTATTAGATTTAATGGAGTTAGGGATAATAAAGGATTTAGTGATTTCGTATTTTAGGAAATGGGTTGCTTTTCTGTAAAGAAATGTTCGTAAGTTTTAGTGTCGATTAAAATGTCTTAAAGTCTCGGGTTTTTCCGTATGTATTTTCTTTCGTCACTAAATGTGTGGTGTAATGGAGTATTTGCACGTCCGTTTCTGTTGTTGTTATGATGTTAAAAGTACTATAAGAATTTTCTTAATTAGCTTTTAATGTTACTTTTGTGAACAATTTTTCCTGTAGTCGTTAGAACAGTGGTGGTTTTATTCTCTTTGACAATTTCTTTCCTAAACTGAGGTGAAATTTTAGTTCCTAATCTTTTATTCACTTTGACGTATATAATTTCTCCTGTTTTATATTCTCTAATTGGTTTCTTTTTCTTGATTGTGTGTTTTAAATCGGTTGACTGTTTTTCTTTAAGCTTTTCAATATTATCTTGTCTAGCTTTTTCAAATTTTTCTGGGTCTGTAGATACGTTTCTACAAAAGAAGACTTCTATTGTTTTTTTGCCTGTTACTGAATGTATACAATAATTGTATTTATAAATGGATCGGTCTAATAACTCTTGGAATGTTCGGTGCTTATTTTCACTTTTGAGACATCTCATAATTTCTGATAAGGTCGAATGAAATCTCTCAACTTGACCGTTGACTGTACTTTTATACGGTGGGGTTTTAAATATTTCGATACCTAATTGATCTTTCATCATAAAGCTGATACTTGCCGAGTTAAAAGATTTTTCGTTATCTATCACAACAATTTTTGGGACTCCGTAGGAAAAAAGAATTTCGTGAAGAGGTTTTCTGAGGTCTTCGATAGCTTTGGATTTAATGATTTTACCTTGAGCATATTTAGAAAATTTATCTATAGCTGTTAAAACGTATGTTCTTTTAGTAGAGTAAATATCAATATGCACTGTATGTCCTGGATATTGTGGTATAGGGGTTGCTTTGATTTCTGGTTTGTTAGGATGCCTATCGTACTTCTGCTCCTTGCATATGGAACAAGATTTAATTATATTATCTATTTTTGCTTTCATTTTAGGGAAGTAAAATTTCTGTTCTAATTGTAGTTTGTTTTCGAATGCATTTCGATGAGCTCTTCTATGGGTCTTTATGATTTCTTCCTCTTGTATTGTACTATCTGTCAAATTTTCTACCTTTCTTTGGGTAAATCTAGTTTTATAAGTTCTAAAATGATTTGGGTAAATTTCTTGAATCTTTCCCATAATTTGTTCGGATGTGAGAATTCCATTGATGACTGAAGGGTTGAGATATTTTTTTAGTATTGAAATTAGGATGTTATTTGGATATTCCTGTCTGGTGATTATATGTCGGTGATAAGTGGGGAATGGTATTTGGAATTGGTAACTGTCATTTTCTCCTGTTGATATAATGAGTTGATTCTTAAAAACATTAATGAGTGATTCGACGCTAATAATTAGTCCTTGTGGTGAACTATCACTACTGTGTTGAGTTGATCTTATTGAATTAATATGGGTTTCCTGTGGTATTCGGGACACAGCATCTGCTACGACATTTGATTTTCCAGTTTTATAGACTATTTCATGATTGTATTCTTCTAAGAGTGCTTTCCAACGTTTAATTTTTGAGTTTCCATCCCATTTACTTAGTGAATAAGTCAATGGTTGGTGGTCAGTAAATATTTTTACCTTTGCTGCACCGTACAGATAGTTTCTTAGAGATTTTAAGGCCCAAATAATGGCTAACATCTCACGTTCATTGGTTGCGTAATTCTCTTCTGTTTTAGTTAAAGTTCTAGAGAGGAATGTAATAGGTCGTTCGTTCTGGGAAAGGACTGCACCTAAAGCTTGATTGGAAGCGTCTGTAGTTAGTTGAAACTCCTTGCTAAAATCTGGATGGGCTAATATGACTTCATTGGATACTAGGGAATTTTTTAATTTATTGAAGGCTTCTATTGCTTGTTCGTTCAAATGGATTAATTTTTTACTAGCGGCAGATTTTGATATACGTCCGTCAGTTCCTCTTAATAATGCTGTTAGTGGTTTCGCCAATTTAGCGTAATCTTTGATAAACCGTCTGTAATAGCCTGAAAGTCCGAGGAATGATCTCAGGTCTTTTAATGTTTTTGGGATTGGGTAATTTATTATTGCTTCGATCTTTTTTGGATTTGTTTTTATTCTTGCATCTGAAATAATGAAACCTAAGAATTCTACTTCTGTCTTTAAAAATTCACATTTGTCGAGCTGATATTTGATGTTGGCCTTTTCTAGAGTCTGGAAAACTTTTTCGATATTTTTTAAATGTGTTTCTTCGTTTTCTCCAAATATTACTATATCGTCTATATAAATATAACATATTTTTCCTATGTGTTCTCTAAGAATGTCATCTAATGCTCTTTGAAATATGGATGGGGCGTTTTTGAGACCGAATGCCAATCGAGTGAATTCATATTTGCCATTATTGACTGAGAAAGCTGTCTTCTTAATGTCGAATTCTTTTAAAGGAATTTGGTGAAATCCACTTTTCAGATCTAGGACTGAAAAAAATTTGTTATTTCCTAATTGGGCGAGAACTGAATTTATTTCTGGTATTGGATATCTATCTGGTATCGTTACTGTATTTAATTTTCTATAGTCTATGACCATTCTATATTTCGTTTTCCCAGAGGCGTCGGGTTTTTTCGGGACTACCCATATGGGGATTTTATAAGGCGATCGTGAAGGTCGTATAATACCGTCACGTAGAAGCTCTTGAACTTGTGTGTCTCCTTCTTCCTTGAGGGACATTGGATAAGGATAGTATTTAGAATAAATCGGTTCGGCTGTATTAGTGCAAATTTCTGCTTTTACTGTAGTTGCGAAAGTCAATTTTTGATTAGGATTTGCAAATAATTCTCTAGTTTATTAATTAAATTCGTTAGTTTGTTTTCCTGTTCATGAGTTAAATGTTTCGTTCTAAGATTTATTGAGTTTACAGCTTGAGCGATTTTCTGTTTTAATTTTACATTAACTTTGTTTCTAATGGTCATATAGTTGTCTTTAGTATAAATTATTGCTTCTAATTCTTTTAAACTATCATTGCCTATAATGGCATCAAAAGATGTGAGGGTTGGTAAAATGAAAAATTTAATTTGGCAATCGTTAATGTTAAAGAGATTTGCTATTGTGTGGTGGGTAATTTTTATATTTCCACCTATGGAGTTCGCAAAGAAGGTTTGCTCATTTTGTAAAGGTTTGTCAACTAAATTGGCTTGTATGTAATTTCTATTTGATCCAGTATCAATTAAGATTTTCAAAATTTTCCCGCTCTTCATGCTGGTTTCAAAATATGGCAATGAAGAGCTGTTTAGCCTAAAAAATTGATATCTGTATAGTCTGGGACATTGTCATGAGCTGTAGTAGAAAATTTGTCATCTTCGTCTGTAGTCTTTTCGTCGTTTAAGTTTAGAGAGTCTAAGTAGTCGGCTAAAGGTGGCTCATTATCTTCATTGAATTGGTTCTGTTTATACGTGTCTATATGAAAGTTTCTTTGAATTTTATTTGGATGAACGTTTTGAATAGATTGCGGTAAGCCGCGTTTATCTGTGTGATGGAAATATTCATTTGGGCGATTCATATAATTGACTACTTTTGACATCATAGTTTGGTCAATGTCCATTGGTACGGGTAGAGGTTGTGGTCTCGGTGGAGGTACAAATGGTCTTCCTTGTGGGTGTCTAGCATTATATTGGTGATTTTGATTTGGTGGAGGTTGTCCAAACTGTCTATCGGAGTGTTGGTTATGAAATCGTGGTAAGTAGGCTAGCTGAGGATAAAATTGTTGTCTATGATTTATTTGTGGATTTACTCTTTTGTGTGGTAATGGCGGTTTGGGAGATGGATATTGTTGCTGATAAACTGCATGGTTATAAATTCCAGTAGGATTGTGGTTTGCGTTAGCGTGTTTTGTCCTAAATACTTGGTTCTCGAGTTTTTGTCATAAATGTAAAGCCTGAGGCAAGTCGGTAGGCTCTTTCATTGCCAACAATCTTGGTATATCTCCTTTAAGGCCTCTAATAAAAGTATCTAGTGCCTTGTCGCGATATGTTTTCGTTAAAATTTGAAGGGATTCTTGACTTATTTCTATACATGATATTTTATTTAAGTTTAAGGACAGATGGGTGTAAACTAGTTGATAGAATTCTGAGATAGTTTTGTTTCCTTGGATTAAGGATGTTAGTTGATATTCTAAAGTAGTGACATCTCTTTTGTCTGCATAATGAAGAGTGAGGCATTTACAAATTGCTTTCCAATTTAGAGGTGTGTTATAAGACTCGAGAGCTGCATCCGCATTTCCTATAATTTTATTACGGATTACATTTAGAATACCAAAGTATAAGGGAGTTCCTATTTTGCATTCATAGATTTGGAGTACTCTCTCTACACTTTTCTTCCAAGAACTGAATTCTGCTGGATTCCCTGAAAAGTCACGTATGCTTCTAACTATATCAGGAATCTTATATAGTTGGTATAACTCGGAACTATGTTCTGGTTGGATTGTTTGGTCTAATGTATTTTCTAAATTGGGAATTGTTTCTAAAGATTGATTGTGATTTAGGAGAATTTTATGAATTACACTGGAAATTACTTGTTCTAATTCAGAAACTGAAACGTTCGTCGATGTATTTGTCGTGTTAGTGTTTGTGTTTGGTGTTGGAGGATTGGGAACATTTAAGGTTGGTGGACGTATAAAATTATTTGGATTTGCCATTTTGTTCAATATTTAATATTTAAAAAATTTTTGTTTCGTTTAGTATTTAATAACTTTACTGTACTTAGTATCTTTTTAAAAATTTCGTATAATATTTAATATTTTCTAAATTGTTTAGTTTGTGATTTTATAAAACATTGGAGTGGTCCGGCTTTTAGGGCTACGGATTCGCAATGCCTAGTTTTTAATTTATTAATTTTTAGGTCGTTATATACTGGAGGGTCCGGCTTTATGGGCTACGGATTCGCAGTATCTGTGTTTTTATTTAATTATTATGTTTTTTATTTACTTATTTATGTAACAATGAAATCTTAATTCTTAATATGTCTATTTAAAATTAAAATTTAAAGTTTTCACTCTAATAGTTTTGCTTATAAATTACTTATTCTTTAACTTACAGTACTAATAAATTTATGTCGTTGCTGCTTCTTGAGGAGCTGAACGTTTGTGCTGCTTCTTGAGGAGCTGGACTTTGGTGCTGCTTCTTGAGGAGCTGGACGTAGGTAGTGTTTCTTGAAGAGCTGGACTTTTTTGCCACTTTTGATGTTTATAGTATTGCTGCTACTTAAGGAGCTTTAACTATATTATTTAACACCTTAGTGGTCCCTGTTCGGGCGTCAGTTAACTTTTTTACACTAGGAATTCAAACAACTTCTTTGGAGTGTATTTACAGACTGCCCTTCATTTTACATTATTGGCCTATTTATACCTTATTTCTACGTGTGATAAGGTTTTTACACAATCTCGCATGGGAAAGAATATTTTCTTATCGCTAAACATAACACAGATATTCCTTTAAAATCCTACAATAACAAAGCTTCAAATATTCCTAAAATAATATGCTGGGACAATCTTAATGATCCTAAATCAACATTAAGATAACTCGTTCTTAACTTATATTCTGAGTCAGTAGATTGTGGAAACGATTATAATATTGCACCAAGCTAGCTAGAGTAGCAACTGTTAGCGGTAGAAATGAAAGTAGTGCTTCTCGATTCAGTTCCTCCAGTGACTTTAAATTAAATTAATAAATTTTGTGATAAAGTTAGAATTCACCTAAGCTAAAAATAATTACCAAATTGGGAAATAATTTAACAAAACTAGATACATAAATACAAAGTTATATCACAGAATAAATAGTATACAGAAGTTGCATCTCATACAAAGCAAATTTTGTTCTAGGGTTCCAATATTGGCACCCTATTGAACAGAGAGTAATCGTGCAATCGTTTTTCTCTCGGCTATTCACATATACACGACAGCACTCGTCGTTTTTTCACACCGACATTAGCGATCGTTCCTATAAAGAGCAGTCAACATCGTACTTCGCTTTTTTATGAATGCACTGTGAAATATATTTAATAAGGAATGGGAGAATCACTTTTTGTTTTTTGAAAATAATTTAGGCGAAACACAATGTCTGATTTGTTGATCAATATTAACTACAATATCATTCCCATTAATGTTTATGGTTATTTTTCCTTTTTTTTATTGGTGCGCCGCCCGTGTTTCCATCTTCTCAGTGTACCTCAGAAAGAGATTTCTTTCGCAAAACAAGCTCTCTCGAAGCTTCACATGTTGTTTGATCTTCCCCTCAGCTCTTCCGCCGTACCCTAAGTTGGAGTTAATAAAAAAGAAGTGCTTGGGATTTGAACCAGTATGAAAAGAATCATATGATTCTGCTCATGGATGAAATGGCGATTAGAAGGGAATTGCGATACAATTCCAAACTAGATTTAGTGGATGGGTATGAGGAAAATGCGGTTGAAGGCAAACCAATTGGTTGGTTGACAAACCAATTAATGTTGTCCAACTGGACGCTTACATTTAATTATTTTGTTTCCTAAAATGGACTTTCTGCCAATATACTAAAAAAGATCATTTTACGAAATTTAACATTTTTGAACAGTTTTGGCATCATAGTTAAAGTTGTAACTTGTGACCAAATGTCCTCTAACAGGAATCGGGAGATACTTTCGAAATACCCTATTTTTTGTATAATGAAAGTAAAATTTTCTTTCAAAATGAAATACCGCCGCTGTTGATTCAAAGTGCCGGCAATGTTTAATTTTTCTCTAGTAATTTTTTACTAGAGCACTACAATTAACCAGTAACTCCTGTTGATGCTGCACATAGCTATGCAATGTAAAATATGAAACTTTCAAGGGAAGAAAACCAAAATACAGAAATCAAAAGCTTGAAATAAAATTTTGTCAACACCACGTTAATTCACGACGCAGTCTAGCAAAAAGATGTACGCACACATAAACGTTTTTTGCTTGCTCTCTCGTTGCTTCTCTTTGTTCACGTTTGCTCTCTCGTTATTTGATCTCCCCTCAATTGTTCCGACCGCACCGTAAAGCGAAAAAGCATCAAAGGCCGAGATGCGACCTTCTGTATACTATTTATTCTGTGGTTAAATATAAATACAAGGTAATAATATTTCCATTTAAAATATTTTTAAGAAACTCATATACATAAATAAATCATACATATACATAAATATATAAAAAACTCATAGAAGTACAACTAGTAAAAGATTATACTAAATAGAAATGAAATGTTACTATCAATCATCAATTGGCGTCAATATTTTCCCATAATTTGATTGAATAGATCTGGCGTCTACTTGCCACGGACCATGAAGACTTCAGTTACAACCAAATACTCCCTGCAGGCGTTATCAACCAGAGCGTACTGTTCAGAGCGAGAGACTCATAGATTTACTACTAGCAGAATGAAAAGAAAGAAATACATAGTCAAATGAAATCTGATCAAGTTTCACCCCCTTATTCAGAGAGTCACTTTTATCTGTCGTCGTCGTCTAAAACAGCTGTTTGTCGTTTTTTTTCTATTCACAGAGACGACGAGGTGTCTTAGCTAAGCATGGTGTCGTGTGTTACGTAGTTTGGAGGTGAGCAAAAACCTATTCACAGCGACGACAAACACCGACATGAGCTGTCAAATATGACGACAGTCTCTTAGGTGTCGTCTCTTGCTAAAAAAGAAATATTTTGTAGGTTATTGTTACTTTTTAAATTAAATTTATCTTTTATGATTTTTTTTTATTCTATTTAAATATGTAATATTTTGCAGGTTATTGCTTCTTTTTTATATTTGTCTTTTAGGATTTTTTATGTTACATTTATATTTTTATTGTATTATAAAATGCATAAAAATATATTATATAATGTTACTTTGAAAAACTGTTTTTTTCTGGAGAAAATGGGTATATTTTCGCGAAGAAAAGTTTTTCTTTTCTACGTTGTTTCTTTTCGATTTATAGAGCTTTTCTAAAAAATCGTTGCTTCCCGTTGTTTTCTTGTGATCCTTGAAACATTCTTTAACAATACACACAAAGTATAGAATTGTGAATACGGATAAATATTATGGATATAAAAGAAAGAAGAAGAAATTTGTTTGTTTGCAAACAAATAATAAATAATTACAACAATTTTTGTTAAATATTTTATTAATTCTTAAGATATGGCGTACAATTTACGACATCGCTAAAATTTGAAGTTTTGGTGCGAGACATGGAATGGAATAATTTCAGAATTAGCTAGAGGTGCCCCTGTTTTTGGCTCCAACCGAATACAGAGTGAAAGGGAATGGGAGCGGCCTGTTAAACTCCAACGGCCCTCCCGGTAGTTGCTTAAATGAATGGAAAAGGTAATTAGTTTAACATTTGAATTGCCACATGTGCACAATCACATACATATGTTACAATTATAGATATGAAGAGATTTCAAATCACGCACCAAAATGAAGTTGGGACAAGTTCATGCGGATATTGTTGCTATATGAGCTGGCTCCACTAGCACTAAATCCAAAAATAATAGAATACCATAGAATGAAAAAAAGAATAGAATGTATTCTATTAGTTTTGCACAAAATCCAGATTTGAAAATTATGCATTCACTAAAAAACAGGCAGTTGATGAACATAACTCAAAATTTTGCACATTGTAATTGTTTAGAATTCCCGATTGTTTACAATTCTAGTGTTGCATATTTCCAACAGAAAAACCAATGTTAATATATTTCGGTGTAAATTAAATGACGAAAATACAGTAGAAAAACAAAATAAATATTCCTCTCATAAACTCCTGAGGTTATTCTTTGTTTTTACTACATTTATTAATCAATTTCGCGAAAAAAAATTTAATTTTTAAGAACTTTATTATTTCAACATAAACACCATAGTAAAATTTTTGTATTGTAACACTAAAAATGCTAGCTAGTGCACAAACCAACTGTCATATATGAGCACAACGTAAATTGAGGTGAGCACGACGTATGAGCTAGTCACCATTCAAAAAGTGACTCTGTGAATACGACGTCTTCCACTCAGGAGACTTTTTGACGACGTCCGACCCACTTCAAGTGACTCTCTGAATAAGGGGGTCAGACAATTATCCTTTTTTTAGTTGTAGGTGTGGAACTATTATCTTATTCTTTTCCTTACTCCGCATTAGATGAACTCTTCGTTCGACTGTAGCAATTCATCTTGCAATTCCTTCGAGACGTCACGACGTTCTTCCAATACGGCTTTCTCAGGAGTCTCCTGGTATATGCCTTAGACAAGATGCCACAAAAGTTTCCAATCATTGCTAAGTGGATAAGAAACAACTATTATATTAAAAACATTTTAATACTATTGAATTTGCTGCACGTTTAGATTAAAAATATCTATTATAAACAAATAAATTCAACTTACGGTATTTACTTCACACTTGCAGTGATTACACAAATCTGTTGATTTTGTTATACTATTAAGTAAACTCTTGGCACTCGTCATTCTTCATCACAAATGCAACTTTTGCATTTAATTTGGTTCTCCTTGTCATTGTGGTTTTACTTGTTCTTTTTTTTGGCACCGATGATATTTCGCCTACCAAAACTTCACACGGTAGCAATGGATTGTTAGCACTGTCCTGCTTTCACCGATAATTTGTCTTCACTCGAATATGAGCTTGGTTAAGATTATTTTATTTGGTTATCGAGGTTTATCCTCCAATTTTTTCGCCTGTTCAATAGCGATGTCGATAGCTAGTCGATTATAGATATAATGCCTTAGAACTGTTTCCATACCACGCACACACTTTTATATACGATCTATTTTAAAATCTATTAATTTAATATGCTTATTTATTGGATTTATTTCAATAAACAAAAATGATTGCCCGATTCCTTCAAAAACTTTCTGTAAATAAACGAAATGTCATTTAAAATCCCATGACGTCTATGGTGAATAGCACGTATACTAGCGTGTAACAAATTTTCGTTGTATTTTTTCGACATATTTTTTGGCGGGAAAGAGTTTCCCATTTCATTATCTCTGACGTTTAGTTAGTTCATTTATTCTATTTCTAAAATTAACTTTTTTCCGGTGAGTTTACTTCTCATTGTTTACGCCTCTCAGCTGTCACGCATGCTCTCCAAGCTAGTTTTGAATGGTGCGTACGTAGGGTAGCAATTCATATTTTAGCAAAAGAAAAAATGCTTTATTTAAAGTATGCTCCATAGCTAGCTATACATTTTTCAACAGACAGACCTTCAATTTGTAGATGGTCTATTAAAAAATCGTTCACTTTTTGAGGCGAACCCATCATCATACCATTGTTTTACTTATTCGTAATTGTTTAAGTATTCTTACGAAAGTGCGTGGGCCTTCGATGTAAACAGGTGGTAATAGTAAAGCCGTGCTTACGATACCGAGAATACTCGGAAAGTAAGACTTTTTTTTACTTGTTTTGTGTGTAAAGGCCTGATTAGTCGTACTTAGCACTTATAAGTTTCGAGGAACTTAGTTGTCTACGGGTTGCAGAGGGTACCGGCACTTCTAGTGTAGCCACTAGTTGGCCTAGTGTTCGAAATTGGGTATTTTTAGGGTTTTGTGGGATTTTACTAGATTGCAATTGCAACAAATCAGCAGCAAAATTTTAGTATTTATATTCACATTATTTATATTATTATGGTATTTTGTTATAATAGAGATGATTTCGTAAAAATTAATTGTTTACAGAATATTATATTGAAATCCCATTAAACTATAAATTCGGCAAGCAAAGACGACATCTTCGGAAATAGCGTCAAGTTCGATCTGGTCACGCGTTTTGGCTGTCACTTTGAACTTGTAACGAGTTTTGTTCGTCGGCTGGGATAAAACTCATCGGTCCCAGGGTTCACTAAGGGGTCTCGTAAGCCTCAGTTGATTTTACTGCCGAATTACTCACTGCTGACATAGTAGCGTCAGCAATATTTACCAATCACGGAGGATTTGGCTCGGACGGAAAATCGTTTATTTGTTATTTTCTTATCAATACGTTACAATAATTATTCCTACAATACTCGCGCAGCCGCGTCGCTAGTGTACATGTTTTACTAGCGAAGCCGCTGGTGTTACGCTACGGGTTGCGTATTCGGTTCAAGTCGAGTTACGCTACGGTTGGCGTAATCGGTTAAAGGCGCGGTGGTGGAGTTACGTTACGGTTTGCGTATTTGGTTAATGCCGCGGTGCCTGAGTTACGCTACGGTTTGCGTATTCGGTTAACGCCGCGGTGGCTGAGTTACGCTACGGTTTGCGTATTCGGTTAACGCCGCGGTGGCTGAATTATGCTACGGTTCGCATAATGACGTCACAGCGTCTCGGTTGACCAATGACGTAAATTACGCTACGGGTTGCGTATTCGGTTCAAGTCGTGGTTGACTTTCAATGGTATGCACTGGTATGGCCGAAGGCATGGAGTTGGTTGCTTACAAGCATGCGACCAATTCGCTGCGGTTCGGGTACCGAGTGTTCGGTATGCGCGCAGCCACTAAGGTCTTACCTGCTTACAACTTTGCAAGCAAGCCACCAGTGGTTGGTTCGGCCGGTGCCGGGGGAAAGGCCGAAGCCGGGTGACCGTAGTCCGGAAAGCCGAAGCTGGTGACCGTAGTCGGGAAAGCCGAAGCGGGTGACCGTAGTCGGGAAAGCCGAAGCGGGTGACCGTAGTCGGGAAAGCCGAAGCGGGTGACCGTAGTCGGGAAAGCCGAAGCGGGTGACCGTAGTCGGGAAAGCCGAAGCGGGTGACCCTAGTCCGGAAAGCCGAAGCGGGTGACCGTAGTCGGGAGGGGGAATGTAGAAGAAAAGGAAGAAAAGAAAAAGAAGGTAGGAAATGATCGCAACTAGTGCAAAAAGAAGCCAACAAAGTTCGGTTGAGTAGGTGTCCTAACGCACCCACTACTTAGTACCAACGCTTTTTGACTTGCCGTGCTTTGCAATCACCGTCCTTTATATGGACCGGTGATGGCAAAGTGCGCACGAATTATATTCGTGTGTGGCATGATCATGCCAAAGCAAATCGGTCACTCAAAAATTTATCAGGGCTGCCACTATGTGCATTCGGTCGGCCAGGGTTGCTCCCTACCTTAATTTCTTAGAAGCTAAGTATTTTTATTAGGTATAATGCAACCCGCATGCTTAAAATCTAGTTTCTTCGTGATAATAACCCCTGGTGATGAGGTGTTTACTAATACGCATTGACCGAGGGTCGCTTAATGGTACTAATGAGGTTAACATGTAAATAAAGCAATGTGACACAAATTTTGTGTTACAGTTTCATCCCTTCTTTGGGAAACGAGAAAATTTTTTTTTTTTTTTTTTTTGTCGGAGATTAGGGTTTCTGGACATCCAAATCTGAAGATCACTCTCTCGCGCAGGTGTCGGATGACTGCCGCGATGGTAGCTTTCGGTATTGGAATCACTTTTACCCATTTTGTAAATTTGTCGGTAAAGACCAGGAGCGCTGTGTTGCCTTTTCGTGAGCGGGGGAATGGTCCCATAAAATCAGAGCAAACTATTTGCCAGGGTCGGTTCGCAACTAGCGTGTTCATTTTACCGGCCGGGGGTCCGCGTGCTGTTTTGTAATGTGCACATGTTGGGCAGCTGTTGACATATTGCTTTACGCTATGATGCATACCAGGCCAGTAGTAGTGTTCTTGTAGTCGGCGGAGTGTTTTTGCTACTCCCTGATGGCCAGCTGTAACATTATCATGTGTTTCGACTAGTGCTTGCTGTTGTTGTTCGTTGGGTAGCCATAACTTCCATTCGGTGTGTATGGAGTTGCGTTCTGTCTTTGTTTTTGTGTACCAGTCGGTTGCGGTGGAGACACAATAGTTGGTCTCGAGGGAGGGTTGGGTGTCCCGTGATAACGCGTCGGCTACTGCATTCTGAGAGCCTCTTCTGTATTCCACACTAAAATTGTATTGTTGCAATTCTAAGGCCCAGCGAGCTAGACGACCGGACGGATTTTGTAGCGTGTGGAGCCAACGTAATGAATGATGGTCGGTAATGACGGTGAACGTGTACCCTTCTAGGTATGGCCGCATTTTACGGATGCTCCACAGAATTGCCAAACACTCGTTTTCTGTCGCGGAATATTTTTGTTCTAGTTCGGTCAATGTACGGCTGGCGTACGCTATTATCTTTTCGTCTCCTTCGTATTTTTGTGATAATACGGCACCGAGTCCAGTGTCACTGGCATCGGTCTGTAGGGTGTTAGGTAGATCGAAGTTTGGGCAGCACAGTACAGGGGCGGTGGTTAGTGCTATTTTTAAATTTGCGAAAGCCTCTTCTTGTTGTGGGCCCCAAACCCATTGTTGATTTTTCTTTAGGAGCATGTTCATGGCGGCCACAGTGGTGGAGAAAGATTTCACAAATCGACGGTACCATGAGGCGATGCCTAATATCCTTCGTAGCTCTTTGACGTTCTTTGGTGCGGTTAAGTTCAGGATTGCGTTAATCTTTTCGGGGTCGGTTCATATGCCTTCTGGAGTAACGACGTGTCCCAAGTAGACTAATCAGTCTTTGCAGAACTGAGATTTTTCAAAGTTAATTTTCATATTTGCCGCTCGGAGCCTTTGGAATAGGATTTTTAAGTTGGCTATGTGCTCGGGTAGCGTTTTGCCTAGCACAATTATGTCGTCTAAGTACGCAAAAGCGAAAGGCTCTAGTTCTGGTCCGATTATTTGATCTAATATTCGCTGGAAGGTGGCGGGCGCGGAGTGTAGGCCGAAAGGCATGACCTTCCATTGAAATAACCCGCGGGTGGGTACGGTGAAGGCCGTGTAACTTCGTGACCGTTCGTCTAGAGCGACTTGCCAATATCCGTTTTTTAGGTCAATCGTACTAATGAACTTTGCTTCTCTTAGTTTGTCGAGTATGCCTTGAATATGTGGTAGCGGGTATGCATCTCGAACGCTAACTCTGTTCAGCTGGCGGTAATCTACACAGAGTCGCCAGGTACCTTGTTTCTTCTTTACGAGTACGATTGGGGAGCTAAACGGACTTTGCGATTTTTCGATTTTATCTTCGTTTAACAGTTTATCAATTTCTTGATTGATAATCTGCTGCATGGCGGGGTTACGTGGATAATAACGTTGTTTAAATGGAGTATCGGTGGTGAGCGTGATTTTATGGGTTCCCACGTTACACGGAGTTGTTATTTGTTCCATCAGTTTTTCTTCGTTGGCTATGAGCTGCTGTATGTTGGTGACGGTGTATGCCGCGGCGGGTCTTGGTGACTGTTCAGGACCGCTACTGCCTAGTGGTATCTCTTGTCCTCCGACCATCAACTTACATCCTATTTTATTTAGCAAGTCTGTGCCAATGATGAATTGTTCGGTCAGGCCTGGCAAGAAATATACTTGGTGATAGTACACTGTACCTTGTAGGGTGATGCGCACTTGGAACGATTCTTTGAGTCGAAGAGTGCGTCCATTTGCGAGGGTTATTAGTTGTTGCGGTCTGGTGGCGGTTGATTGGCTCAGGTGCCGGCGGATCGTAGGCCCGATGAAAGAGTGTGGCGCCGGTGTCCACTAGTGCCTGTATGGGGAGTTGGTTGCATTGAATTTCTAGATGGTATCGGCCTTCCGTCGGTGGAGCTTCCTCCTGATGACAAGGACAGTTGATTGTGCGGACACCCTTTGCTTGGCAGTAGGAACAGAACAATTGCTTTGGTAGAGTGCAACGGCTTCGAATGTGACCGGCTTGGCCACATGCCCAGCAATGAGTCTTTCGATTGTAAGGCTGGTTGGTGATGCAGTTATTGCTATGGCGGTTGAAACGGCTTTCTTCTGATTTGATAAGTTCATACTCGTCGGTTAGTGCGAGTAGAGTGTCCATATCGGTGAAGTCATTTCATCGAATATAGAGGCGGTACTCTGGCCGCAAACCGTCATAGGCTCGTTCGAGTTGATCTTGTGCCTTCATTCGGGGGTGCTGTCTAACTAGAGTCAATAAGTTCATAAGTTCAGAGTGTCCATATCGGTGAAGTCATTTCATCGAATATAGAGGCGGTACTCTGGCCGCAAACCGTCATAGGCTCGTTCGAGTTGATCTTGTGCCTTCATTCGGGGGTGCTAACTAGAGTCAATAAGTTCATAATGTAATCTTTTGCCTTTTCACGGGGGGTTTGCCGTCGACGGATAATTTCCTCTTCTAGTCGGCTGAGGTGTCGCGGTGGTTGGAAGAAATTCTCGGCGGCAGTACGGAATGCACTCCAAGTCCGGACGTCACTGCGTTTGTATCGCCACCATTCGCGTGCTCGGTCCTTCAGCACTTCGTTTAATGGGAGGAGCAGGTGATCGTATGGGATCTGGTAACAGTCAGCCAGTTCTTCGATGTTCTCGAGGAATTCGTGCAGTGGCCGCGTGCCATTGTAATTAAGGCCCCACTTTCGCACCGTATTCATTACGTCGATGTCATATGGGGGGTTAATTTGTCGCGGCACGGCCCCTCTTTTCGTTGCTATTGCTGCTGCGGTTGCTGCTGACGTGCTAGCTGCATGATGGTCGTTGTCTCGCCGTGGGCTCGGGCTTCGTGTGTTGGTGGTTTTGATTTGTAATGACCCGGCTCCTTTTGCCGTTGTTGTTGCTGCCGTTGCTGTTGGTATGCTGGCTGCAGGCTGGTGATTGTCTTGCCGTGGGCTCGGGCTTCGCGTACTCGTGCTTGTAGGAGGTGCGAGGGTGTTGCCGCACTTGTCGAGCTGCTCGGTTGATCTTCGCGTTCGGGTTGCTTTAATCAAGGCACTCATTCGTTGTCTCAATTCTGCTACAGTTCCTTCTGTTGACAGACCATGCTTTCCGAGTTCGGCCTCTAACTCCTCCTTCTTTAGTGCGTATATCCAGCTAGTATTGTCTGGTAACAGTTCTTCGTTTGTTGTGGTACTCCCATTTTCTGGAGGTCCCTGTTCGGGCGCCATTTGTAACGAGTTTTGTTCGTCGGCTGGGATAAAACTCATCGGTCCCAGGGTTCACTAAGGGGTCTCGTAACCCTCAGTTGATTTTACTGTTGAATTACTCACTGCTTTTGTAGTAGCGTCAGCAAAATTTACCAATCATGGAGGATTTGGCTCGGACGGAAAATCGTTTATTTGTTATTTTCTTATCAATACGTTACAATAATTATTCCTACAATACTCGCGCAGCCGCGTCGCTAGTGTACATATTTTTTTCTAGCGAAGCCGCTGGTGTTACGCTACGGGTTGGGTATTCGGTTCAAGTCGAGTAACGCTACGGTTGGCGTAATCGGTTAAAGGCGCGGTGGTGGAGTTACGTTACGGTTTGCGTATTTGGTTAATGCCGCGGTGGCTGAGTTACGCTACGGTTTGCGTATTCGGTTAACGCCGCGGTGGCTGAGTTACGCTACGGTTTGCGTATTCGGTTAACGCCGCGGTGGCTGAATTATGCTACGGTTCGCGTAATGACGTCACAGCGTCTCGGTTGACCAATGACGTAAATTACGCTACGGGTTGCGTATTCGGTTCAAGTCGTGGTTGACTTGCAATGGTATGCACTGGTATGGCCGAAGGCAGGGAGTTGGTTGCTTACAAGCATGCGACCAATTCGCTGCGGTTCGGGTACCGAGTGTTCGGTATGCGCGCAGCCACTAAGGGCTTACCTGCTTACAACTTTGCAAGCAAGCCACCAGTGGTTGGTTCGGCCGGTGCCGGGGGAAAGGCCGAAGCCGGGTGACCGTAGTCCGGAAAGCCGAAGCTGGTGACCGTAGTCGGGAAAGCCGAAGCGGTTGACCGTAGTCGGGAAAGCCGAAGCTGGTGACCGTAGTCGGGAAAGCCGAAGCGGGTGAAGAGGAGGAAATGATCGAAAGAAGGTAGGAAATGATCGCAACTAGTGCAAAAAGAAGCCAACAAAGTTCGGTTGAGTAGGTGTCCTAACGCACCCACTACTTAGTACCAACGCTTTTTGACTTTCCGTGCTTTGCAATCACCGTCCTTTATATGGACCGGTGATGGCAAAGTGCGCACGAATTATATTCGTGTGTGGCATGATCATGCCAAAGCAAATCGGTCACTCAAAAATTTATCAGGGCTGCCACTATGTGCATTCGGTCGGCCAGGGTTGCTCCCTACCTTAATTTCTTAGAAGCTAAGTATTTTTATTAGGTATAAAAGCCTGTTTCCATTAAATGGATTTCAGTGGATTTGGATTTCGAACATCAATCAGCTGATCAAGTGTTTCCATTCACAAATCTGGATTTCAGTGACAATCGGCCATCAAAACAATTTCCTTTCAAAAAAGTTTAGTTTACATATTGCTATTTAATAAAGAAAAATGCATAAACTAAAATTTATTCATACTTGTGTCCAAATTTATATTTCCTTGCTTGAAAATTGTAAAAATTTTCAAAAATTGGAAAGAGCAAAATCATTTTATATGTGGAACAGCATGTATTTGTATTCATATCGCAAATATTTAACAAAAAATGTTGTTCGCATGTTAGCAATGAGTGAGAGCAGATCTTTTTGGAAATTGGTAACTAATAAGTATTATGTTTGTAATTCCAATATATGTAAAACTTTCCTTAATTAGGATCGCACGAGCCAATTTTGGGAGATTGACTGCCAAGTCAATAGTGAAAATTTCTTCAGAGAAAATTTTAGAATGAGTCGCAGATCATTCACTAAATTGTGCCATCTATTAAAGGACTTGGGAAAAAAGAACTGTAATGCCCGTGAGACAATATCTCTGGAGAAACGAGTGGCAATCGGACTTTATACTCTTGGATCCTCATCAGAATATCGCACTATAGGTCATGTGTTTGGAGTGGCCAAATGCACTGTGTGCAAAATTTTTTTAGAGTTTATCACTGAAGTGTGGAAAGTACTCTTTCCGCTTCATATGAATTATATGCCATTTACAAGCGAAAGGGTGGAAGAATGCCTCAGGGGGTTTACGCAGCTTGGATTCCCGCAATGCATTGGAGCTATTGGTATGCATTTAATAGTAACAATCTTATGTCTTTCAAAAATTAAAATAAATATTCTTTCCAGATGGTTGCCACATTGAAGTCCGTCCTAAGCGAAACGATGCTGTGGATTATTATAACTATAAGGGATGGTATTCCACAGTTCTCCTGGCTCTAGTAGATGCAAAGTATGTATCAAAGTATCATAGCATCGTATGTGTATGATTACGTTACGTAAATTATAATTTTGTATGTAGGTATAGATTTCTTTACATTAACGTTGGCAGTCCAGGAAGGTGCAATGACTCGCAGATTTATGAGAAATCGATACTCAAGCGTGAGCTACAGAATTCAACTGTTCTCAAAGAAAAGGGCCGAATGATAAATGGAGTCAATGTTGGCGTATTTATTATTGCTGATTCTGCCTTTAGGTTTTCGCCAACATTGATGAAACCATTTCCATTCAGCATCGAGAACAGTGAATCACGACGTACCTTCAATTACAATTTATCGAAGGTGCGCAGAGTAATCGAGAATGCGTTTGGCCACATCAAAGCCAGGTAATCACAAATTGCGATACGTGTTGTTGATAATAACAAAAATCTCTTAAACATTTTAGATTTCGTCGAGTTGGCAAAGGCATCGACAATAAAATTGAAAATGCAAATGCGGTCATCAAGGCCTGTTGTATTTTACACAATTTTTTAATAGAAGAAAATGAGCAAGTACCTTCTTCTTGGTTGCAAGAAGAGCAAAGAAGAGAAAGAAGAAATCCACCACAATATCGCACAAATATAGCCAATGAAAGACAAACTGCTGATATGTATAGGGAGGCCTTGTGTTCATATTTTGGTAAAATATTGAATTTCCAACGTTTACATTATTTAACAAAAATTACGTTTTTACATTATTTTTTTACGTACATATTATTTTTTCACTGAGTTTATAACAAAATCTATCATTCTTTCAGAATCTTGACCAATCCTTTCCAGTGTTTCCAATTTTCTTTCTTCTATCTCCAACATTATTTTATTCATTTTCATCATTTCCTCTTGGTTTATTTGCTGATTTTCTAAAGCTTCGCTTAGCGCTTTATCCGCATCATCGCAAAATTTAAAAATGCGTTCCAATTTTTTTCCAGAAGACGTCGGAGATGGAGACGGCGATAGTGCTACCGATGGTAATGGAGACGGCAATGGAGATGGTGCTGCCGATGCCAATGGGGACGACAATGGAGATGGCAACGAAGATGGCGATGGTCTTGTCAACGACAATGGATATGGTCTAGCCGACGGAGAATGAGAAGATGATGGCGATTCAGGAATACTATGATTGGCGCCAACTGAAAATGTATATTATCAACATAGAAAAATATATACAGTGAATATATAAAAAGAATAAAAAAATGTTATATATGTTATATACTCACAAATTTCCTCCACGGACTCCTCTACTATAAGGTTGTGGACCGGAAAACTGCCAATGATTTGGTGCACTCTCCTGAAATGTGACCAACTAGGAGGTGCACCACCCGAGGCGCCCATCAAGTTTTTTGTTTTCCTATGAAAGGAATAAAACTACATGATTACATACAATTTAATGTTGAATTAGATGCAATTAATTACCTATATTTCATTGTCAAATTCTTAATTTTTGTGTTTATTTCATCCGCGGTAAAGCCATACCCATGTCTTTCCATCTCCGCTGCCATCTCCCTGAATATGTGGACATTCTTACGGGCCCCGCGAAGGCCATCTATGTTCTCTGCCCACATATCCAGAAATACATTTTCCGCCTCCTCGGACCAATTCACTCTTGGCTTGCTCATCTGAAATTAAAGTTATTAGTTAAAAAGTTTAAATAATTTGATAAACATAGTATACTTACGTCGTCGAACTAATTTGCAGAAGTAATTATTTGTCACTTTGACAAGATGTTTTATGCACAATACTTAACTCTTTCTATCACATTGTCTGTAGAAAGAGACAAGACTAAGTAACGCATAATTTCGAAATTCAAACCAGAGATGAATACCATGAAATCTAAAGACAGCAATGGATTTCATGAGATTTCACAACAACAATTTCAATGAAGAAAAGATTGGATTACGGGTAGATTTCATTTTGAAATCCGGATCTAACGAAATCCACTAAAATCCATTTAATGGAAACAGGCTTTAATGCAGTTGAGTTAAATGAGTTTCTTGTGTGTTACAAACTTAACAAAATATCAAAAACTGCTAAGTACGACTGATCGGATACACATAAGCGGATGGATACACAGTACGTCAAGTTCTTCGAAGTGCTTATAAGTACGGCTAATCAGGCCTTAAAAGAGAGAATGGTTTTTTTCCGTTCTCAACACCAAGTACGAAAACTCGATATACCCTACACTAAGTAGACCGAGCCCACCGGTGTTGCTTATTCTTAATATTCACCAAAGTAATGAATTTATCAATTATATTCCTCTGATTATCGTTCCAAAACATTACGTATTTTTCTTATGTTTAAAACATTTCATTTAATATAAAAACTTGGTCTTCGATAGCGTCGAAAACAACAGCTCAAAGAATACTTTGAATATTTCTCATTTGTGTAGTTAAATTTGAGTTGCTGTTGAAGGTGGAAAAAATATGTATTTGTGAAAACAGCAATCGTGGGTCGAGCACAAACGTAACCTTATTTTAAGCACGCACTCCGATCACACAACTGAGAGTAAAATGCATACCGAGTATGCTCGGTAGCGTAACCACTGTAAATTATGTGCATATACGAGTATATTACAAGTTTTTTACTTTTTATAAAAAAGGATAAAGAATATTCTGAATGTGCTGGGATGTTCGAAATAAAAACAGTGCGTAAAGATACCAAAGAAGTTAATTACATTGAGGAGGCTTATACCGAAGAAAATTCTCTGATGAGCAAGGATCAATGAAACATTCCATCGACACCTATGGAATATTCATCGTCTACATCAAACGCCTTAGAACTGAGCAGACAAATATGACAAAATTAATTCATAAAGCTTCATCATTTGGTGTACCAAAATGGACAAGGAGAACCAATCGCGAGAGTTCATTTGAATACAAAATCTATCCAAATCTTGAGGGAGTAACCACTGAACAGGAGGATTTGTACAACAGGAGAAAATTTGGTTAGAAATTGTGGTGTGTGAGCTTTGCGGATGGATACCTGTATTCTTCAATACCGTTTGCTAGTGCCTCGTTTAGCGCTATTTCGCATTACGCTCTACTATGATGAACGTATCCCCCGCATTAAGCGGGGTCTTACTGTATAAGAAACCTGGCCTCCTGCGAAACTCCAACAAATTAATGGGTGGCGTCGATCTTCATGAAAATGCGGCGCAGAATTACCGCATAAATGTTAGGACGAAGAGTGGTGCAATTTCTCAATAGTAAGGTGAGAAAGTCCAAAAGGCTTCGCAATTTTTTACAAGAAATAAATAAAAAATAATAACTTCCTGGCGAAGAAAGGCTTGTATACTAGTATCGTATTGAAAAAAAAATCGAGAAATAAAGTCTGATTAAAAAAAGACGATTTTTCATTCATTACAAATATGCCAATAAATATAATAATTCGATAAATCGAACAGCACTTTTTTAAAAAAAAACTATTATAAAATTCAGAAAATTTCAAATTTATGTTTTTCGGCCACGATTTACTATAGAATACTGAATTTCATCAAAAAATATAACAAAAACCAGTCACATGGCTTTCATTTCCGCGACAGAATTTGTAGATTTACCCATTTTCTGCAGATCATATTGTGCTGGAGCCAAATCTGGCCAAAGGTTGGACCATTGTGTTTACGTAAGAAAGGCAGCAGACTTTTCTGCACACTCTTTGACATAAATTTGCGTGTTGATTGTGCCCACAGTAAAGTACGGAGTCGATCTTTTTCCACATTGGCAAATAGTTTACCAAATTAGAGCTTTTTTCCAAACTTTTCCACACGAATGGTTCTCTGTGATCCAGGAATGTCTTCTTCAAGCTGCATTGAGTAAAACTGGTGACCAGGCAAAGTTCTTAAATCCATTTTGACGTATGTTTCGTCGTCCAGAACTACGCAAAAGATTTGGCTTGCCAGTTTCGTTTCGTACAATTTCCATTTTCGCTGCGTTTTGGAACTTTTTCTTTTGTAAGTTTTTATACCATTTCTGTGTTTGATTCGAATGACTTGTACATGTGTAGTCCTTGCTTTTTTAGAAATTTTTTTGTTGACATAGAATGGAAATGGTATCCCCACTATGGATACCATTTTCTTGTATAGATTTGCGTCCGTTAAATCTTTCACGTCCATTTCTGGGCTTATCCTTAACTCAAGGATGGTTATCCTTAACCATTTTAAAACCGCAAAATGGTCCTTCGCGAGGTGGCAAGTTTAAAATTTGCAAAACTTTCTGTACCTTAAATATAAGCATAATATAATATGTACGTCAGCGGTCAAAAAAATAGTAGTAGAGATAAACATTTTAAATCTGTCAAAAAAATATAAAAATTTTATTTGTATGCATTAGTTTAATTTTTATTTTATTAATGTTGACTCTTAATACTTACTAGCAAAAGTTTTAAATTAAATATTTAAAGTTAAAATTAATTTAGATAAAAAAATGGTAAGAAATTCTTCATTCATATAAATGGAGTTATATATTTCCACATCTGAAAAAAATAAAAAACGATTTTATCTATAAAAATTATTGTAATGTTTGAAAACTTACTTCAAATTTATATTTAGTTGCACAAACCTTATAAGGACCAAATTTTGTGCTATCGAAAATTTTATCAACACATCTAACTTTACCTGTTATTAATAATAGTTGATTGTTGTCGTTGTTTTCCAAATGAACTAGCATACTAGTTGTCAAAATGCGCCACTAGTATGCTGATTGTATTCTTGGTGATTACAATAAACGCAAATATTACACGATGACAAATTCACTGCTACTCGCTGGATTTCCTGCTAAACCCTGCTTATATACATACATATGTTTGCTAAACACAAAAAGAATCTAAACGCAAAATTTTGTGGTACACGCCCTTTTTTCTTTTAGTATATTTTGGTCCGACACAGTGGACTCGTGAATAAAATTTCAAATTCGTTCTACAAGCTGAGAAATGGTCCGATTTTCGCCTGATAATATAGAATATTCATGCAAAATTTGATGAAGATATCTCCATTCGTTCTCTTGTTGTCGCGATTTCCACAAACGGACGGACAGAGCTAAATCGACTCAGGAGGTGGAGCTGACCAAGAATATATATACTTTCCACGCCTTCTTTAATGCGTTACAAATGGATGCACAAAGTGAATATACCCTCATCATTTCGTGTGTAGGGTATCAAAACATAATATATGGTTAAATTAATCACATTTTTATAATAAGGACTGCGTTTGAATAAATTGTCACCTACATTTTATCCAATAAATTTTTTTTAATGACTCAATCTGAAATTAATGTCAGAAAAGTGCTGCTATCAAATTTTACAAAAAGATTTTTTTGAAAAATTGTGTTTATGCTTTAGCCTACTTTTCGCAGCTTCCTGGCCAGGAATTTTAAACTGCAGACTCGCGGGGGAATGTGGACGAAAAATTTAAGTAAAAATTTTTTCGTAAGTTCCTGGTTTGGCAAGCAACCTGCAGTTGTGGTGAAAGAAGTATATCGTTTGTATCCACGAGAACAATAAACTCAAACATGTATATTAAGGAATGCTTGGAAAAAAATTTCCTTCCCTAAGACAGCATGAGGTTTACACTTTCTTTTGGCCTGACCTAGCCTCTTGTCAATACAACAAAGTAGCCTTGGAGTGGTATTTAAAGAATGTCTTTTGGTGCCTCGAGAAGCAAATCCGCCAAATTGTCCAGAGCTCAGGCCAATTGAAAGATTTTGACTGGGCTTTGGTCAAAATAGAAATCAAGGCAATAAAGAAAATAGCCAAGGATGCTAAAGATTTTCGGGGAAAGTAGTGTTCAGCAGCTTGAAAGGTATCGGATTATACTATCAAATCCTTGATGAAAGGGGTGCCAGAAAAGATAAAAAGTTTTCTAAAATGAAAATAATAGAAAAAGTGTAAATATATAACAAAATACTTAATAAAAAAACGGTTAAAGAATGGGTTTCGCTTTTAAAATCGGACTACTAGTTCAGGGGATTTTGTGATGGACAATTTTTTCAAACGCAGTCCTTATTACCTATGTATAACGTTTATAATCAGAAACGTTTTTATTTAATCAAGACTAGAATTATAATTTATAACGAAATTGTAATTAAATTTAAAGATCGAGAATTCATTTGAATTTCATAAAAAGATTTTTGAAAATAAACTTTTTTATTAATTGCTAAACACAACCATTTCGGCTGATGTGCTAGTGGGCATAAGGGGAGCTACGGGCGTGACGCAATTGTTAAGCCAACGACATAACGGTGACTTTAGCTGTATTCTGTTTAAGGAAGGCAAAACATTATACCAAGTGCAATTTATGGTTGTAACTGACGATGGGGGTAGGTGGCTCACGGACCCGTCGGACGTCGACGTTGATAATGTAATGTGAATGTATGAATGGATACATAGTGGTTTACAGTATGAATCAGAGTCAGAAAGGCGAATAGAAATGTAGGTGAGGAGTTTGGCGTTTGGTAAAGTAAATGTCGCAATTAAGTATTTGTATATGTGTGAAAGATGATCGGTAGAGCATAAAAACGTGACCTGTGATATTTATACCTCACACTATTCATACCTCCTATTTATACCTCCTTCTACAAACCAAAAAAGCATTTTTTTCTTTTCTGTAGGTGGCCAGTGGGTCAGAATTCTCCAAATTAGTAGCGAGCTAGCCGACTGCCACAGCCACCCTAACCAGCACCTACAACAAACTCCGTGTTATAAATGACTGTACCAAAATAAGGTTCCCCTACTTGAAGAAAAAATTCAAAAATTGATGAAATAAGTACAGAGTAAATATAAAAGTATACCTTACCAAGACACATCTTCGAGTTACAAACACACTGGAAGGAAGTTTCCATTCAGGTGTAGAGTAATAAATCAGAAATGTGCTAATCCAATGAAATCCAGTTAAAATTACTATGCTTAATAGATCATCTATATATCCTTATACATTTTTAGTAAGAAACGGTTTAAAGTTCACAAACAAATAAATACTTATTTAAGGATAATAGTTATAATTAAAATTGTATGTAAGTTCATAAACTTTATTCTGCTCCTATTACTCTCTTCTTATCGAATCCGTCAAAATAAGAATGCTCTAAAATATCTTTAGCTGTTATGCGATGCACTGGATCATAAATCAACATCTTTTGGATAAGATCTACACCGAGATGGTCTAAGTTTTTTAATTGATTGCTTAATTGATTTGTAGACCAACACGGAAATGTATTTTTGTAATCTGGTAAAGCTGTAACTCCGGGCCAAATTTCCTCTGTTGGTGTCTTTAATATTCTAAGAATTAAAAGAAATTGGATTTTATATGTCCGTCTTACACTTCAAAAATATTTCATTATGGTAAGGGTCTAAGAATTGTTCATTGATCTTATATATTGTAAAAACCAGTAAGAGTGCTAGATTCGGTCTGGCCGAATCTTAGATACCCTACACCTAAATATTTCGAAAAAATTTAATTGAACGAAATAGTTTTCATTTTAATTTTATTATTAAATTTTTAATTTATTTAGATTTTTCATTGCTGAACAAGAACATTATAGAGTGAAATACAAACAGAAATGGTGGTGGTGGTGTGGTTATAAGGAAATCCTTATAATCACATTTAATTTCAGACGGGTATAAATACAGAGGCGTAGCTAGGATGGGGCGGGGGTGGCGGTGGCGCTCCGGGTGGCAGTTTTGGAAATTAAGTATTGACGTATTGAATTCTATGAATTTTTGGGGCTGCAAGTTGATTAACCGTACCGGGCTCCATGAGTCCTAGCTACGCCAGTGTTTAAATGGTAGACGTGGTCGTTGCACAATGGGCTGATTTTTGCAGAAGGCGGCCAAAAATCTATAACTTTTGAACGCGTGGGAATATTTCAACGAGGTTTTTTTTGTTGAATAGATTGAACTTTTAGCTTTCAGCTGACACCTTGATGATAAAAATATGCGATAATGCGATAATTATAAGCGATAATAAAAACGAGCGATAATGACAAGAATAAATAAGGTTTGAGCTCGAGTACCTCCAGTTTTTATCGAATTCTTAATCCAACGAAATTTTTGCAAATAAAATAATTTTGGATATATTTGGAATTTTTTAAATGTAATTAACGCTAGGTCTAGTCATTGAACAATTTTAGAGGGAGCGGGTGTAGGTCCCAGGATTCCATCTAACATACTTCTCATTATTCGATGAATATGAGTTGCATCTAGAGGAGTTTTAGATCGTTCGCCAATTCCACTTCTGAGCCTATCTCAGACTCCCCGTCCCCTAGTTAGGTTATTGCAAAAGTATAAAAAACTAATTAACCTAATAATTCTCATATACTAACATTATCTTAGATCATTAAAAATAAATAAATCAAAAGAATTAACCGCAACCACAGGGCTAGAATTTTGATGGCACCGGGATTCTACTCGGACTATAGTCACGATAAGGGGATTGCCGGGTAGATCCAATGGGGCCCCTCTAAGGCTTATTAACCTCGTTATTTTTCAATTTTATTTAATTTTGTTTTTAATTTAAATTCATAATTTGTATTTAAATCTAATTAGTTTTATTTAATCTTAATTTTTAATTTTAATTAAAAAATTTTCCTTTCCCTTCTCCCTTAATTCCTACCCCCCCCCCCCCCCTCCCAACCTTCGCAAATCCCTTCCCTATCCCTAAATTGCTCACTCCCTCCAGCAGACTTGCCATTTATGGGTTAACATCGACCCATCCCATTCGAAAATTGCATCACTCTTGTTATTTGGAGTGTGCAATTGAGGTGAACACATCAGTATATGTTCAACTCTCGTCGCGTGTGGTCGATGTCTTCCTGAGGAATGGTAAGTGTTTTTTGATTTTTTTCCCATACATATTATATTATATTATTATATATTATATTATATTATTATTATCTAACAATTGTTAATTAATTTATTAATGGATAGTTGTTATATAATATATTATTTATTAATGTTTGTCGCCTCTTGAGGCAATTTAAAATAATTAATTCCTTTTTTAGCCATTCGTGGCAAAACTTTTGTGAATATATAGGTGATTACACATATACTGGTTGTGTGTGTAAGCACTTATATATATAAAAAGCCCTCTGATGAGTCCCCTTCAGGCCAGGTACGAAAAACGTTTCTGGGCGTTGCCTGTAAAGTAGTTTTAGGCAAAAAGGCCTACTCATAATTGTTATGGGGGTGTCTTTTGTATTGACACCTCTATAACAATTTTTTCCTTGCTTTTTCGGTTTTTGTTTGTTATTTGTGTTTTTGTGACAATGTTTTTCATTTTTGTGTTGCTTTTTTGTTTTTTATTTTTGTGTTTTGTTAGTGTTTATTTGTCTATTTTATTATTACTTATCTTTATAATAATATAATAAGATTGGATAGGTTAGGCAGGATATTAAGTATACATTTTTTTTCTTTTTCGAACTTAGACAAATGACGTACGAAACAGCCATCTTAGTATAGATTTCTAGATTATGTAGCTTTTATGTAGGGAAAAAAAGTGATGACTGTGGATGAAATAAACCAGGGTTAGGAACCAATGGTTGCTTGGTTCTTCACCTAGGAGTTGCCCCAATCAACACGTGTAGGGTTTAGAACATAAAAACCGGGAGTAAAATTAGATTTTAATTAACATTTATTCATTTTAAAATAAAATTGATTAAAATATTTAATGAGTATTTAGATCTTCGTATTTAAAACTAATTAATAAAAAATTTTAATTCTTCATTCTTAACGGTTAGGTTTAGCTCGGGACAAAAAACCTAATGCTGTGGTCATTACCTTTTTCAAAACAAAATAACTAGCTTAGCTGTTTTATTATTGTGTTCAAATTTAAACTTTTTTTAAGTGGTAATAAATTTGTTTTCATGAGCTATAATGTATAAGTAGTGTAAAAGTTTTACTGTTATAATGTTTTATTGGAAAATAAGTTATGTATAGTTTTATTCAGGAAGTTTGTGTGTTTCGCATAAGAGTCCTCAAAAGACTAGGGCGTGTAGGATAGGTCGACACAAGAAAAAAATCATATAAGAGGGGGGGGTCAATTTCCCCCTGTTTAGGCGGGGGGGGCCATTTTATGGTCAGCACTGACTCTTTGCAGAGTTCAGCTCGGTGGTTTGGTTGTATTGGGTTTTATATTAATATTTACTTAACAATTCTTATAACCTACTATACGTACAAAATGTGGTTTTTGCCTACTCGAATCTAAGGGCAGAGTGCCACGCAGCAGACGGCTGTACAGTTTCCCTAGGTAAAATCACCTAAGCAGGAAATTCTAGACAGCGTGTTTCTCGGCGGAAGTCCTAAAGTAAGGTCTTGGAAGCTTCGGGTGCTTAATTTTATATAAGGGAAAGCGAAAGTGCTTCCCTTCGGAAGGCCAAAAATAAGGTCTTGGAAACCTAAGGGCTTCCCTACGGATGGTCTTAACTTTATAAAGGAAAAGCAGAAGTGCTTCCCTGCGGAAGGCCAAAAGTAAAGTCTTGGAAACCTAAGGGTTTCCCGGCGGAAGGCATTAACTTTATAGACGAAAAGAAGTGCTCCTCTGCAGAAGGCCAAAAAGTAAGGTCTTGAAAATTCAAGTGCTTCCTGGTGGAAGGCCTTAATTTATATCAGGAAAATGCTGGTTAGGTTAATCTCCTGTTTACGGGATTTTCCTAACGGTGGCGCGCAAATATTGTTTCACGCCGATGGCCTGAGCCGATTGGTGAATAATAGGGCATTCACCGCTGACCGAAGTCGATTGGTAATATATAAGAATATTATCGATGGCCGAAGTCGATTAGTGAATGATAGTGCATTCACCGATGACCGAAGTCGATTGGTATTATATAAGAATATTACCGATGGCCGAAACCGATAGTCAAGTCGCAAGATTTGTTTAAGATCTTCGTATAGGGCTTACCTTATACTTAGCGCAACTCCAATTAGAATGGTTTTTGCCGTAGCCTTTTATGAGCTGGTTGCCGTAGACGGCACGCGAATTATATGTACTAGTTTCCTCGTGAGTGCAAACTACAAGCATCGATCATCATATTGTATATTATGTCTGTGTATGTATGTACATTAGGGTGGACCTTATTTTTTCGACCATCTGATTTTTTTTATGCGACCCCCTATATCTGTCCAGATCCAAAAAAATAAGTTTTGCAAAAGAAGAACTCAATTGGACAACAGGAAAGGGTGTCGCAATAGGTTTGAAATTTGAAAATTTCAGTAATTTCCCTTTAATTTTACATGCAACTCAAATTTTATGTTTTAATGATAACCAGTACCCCTTCCAAAAAGCTATCCTTCTATTTCCAGTTTTATACATGCTTCCTAGTCCCTTAGTAAAAGAAACCTCATTTTACGTCGAGAGTTCGAGGTATTCGCGATGCTGTTCGTATTATTATGGCAACAGCAGAGAGCTTAGGTCGCAATACAAATGAATTAATTATTAATCGCACTTCTCTTCGGCGATTTCGCCATAATTTTCGCGCAGATCACGCCAAACATCTGCAGAAAATGTTCGGAGAAACATTGAAAAAAGAATTGAAAGTATTATATATTTTGTATTTTCCTTGTAAAAATGACGAAAACAACAGGCCCGAATATTCAACTTTTTAAAAACTTTCAAAATAGTTGGCCTGAAATTAATAAAAATAATTACATCCCGGGAAAGGACGACGATTACGTTATGAAACATATTAATGATATAAAAAAAAATCGAAATTTTTAAAATTTACACAAAAATGAGTCACCCAAGAGATGACTACAAAGAACTTTTAGAATTAGCATTAATTTTTCTTGGGGGGATTCCTTTGGGTGGCATTTCATTCAAAATGCCTGGCGCATTTCACCATGAGAGGTGGATGGCTAAAATAATATACACTTTAAAAATATTTATTTTTCGAAACGAATTTCCTCTCAACCAGGAAGAGTATAGTAGCATTAGAGATACATGTGTATTTCTCATTAACATTTATATTGAGCCGTGGATTTTGACCCCAATGGCTGCTATGGCGCCACGTGTATATCTAGAATTCAAATAAAATATAATTCATTACAAAAATGTTAACGAAGAAATAAGCGATGTGGCATTAAAAAAATTGTGAACCATTTATGGTACTTGTCTTTGAAGACTCGAGCAAGACGGGCTATACTGTGAGTCTGTCCAAGTCAACGTCCGTCTTTCAAGCGGAAATTCTGGCTATCAACGAGTGTGCTCGGCTCATGACACGCAAACACACAAGAAAGAAAAACATAGTCATCTACACGGATAGCCAGGCTGCACTTAAAGCTCTGGACTCCTATGTGATAACATCAAAGCTAGTGCTAGAAACGGCGAACATCCTTTCCGAACTAGCTAAGAGAAATCGGGTAACCTTACATTGGATACCGGCGCACAGGGGTTTCCATGGAAATGAAGAGGCTGACAGACTGGCCAAGTCTGGTTCGGCCGAGGTCTTTATTGGACCTGAGCCTTCACTAGGAATAAGCAAATCCCAATTCAAACAACTAATGCAAAAATGGGCACTGGTGGAAGCAAACAGATACTGGGCCCAAACCATAGGACAGAGATGCACAAAACTGTTCCTACCACAATACTCTCTACCAAGCTCCAAATCCCTCTTGAATATGGACAAGAAGTGCATAAAGACCTTGGTAGGATTCATCACGGGACACTGCAACTTGAGATATCATCTGAACAAGATGATGTTATCGAGTGAGACTCAGTGCAGATTCTGCATTGAGTCTATTGAGTCGTCTCTGCACTTGGTCTCTGAGTGCCCGGCTTTCCACAGTACTAGAAGGTTGGTCTTCGGGAAGGAGATAGTGGAGCACTCAGAGCTAGCTAAGTTAAGCTATGCAAAACTTATGACATTCATAAGGAAAACTGGGGTGGAACAACCACTCTAACATTAGAGGGATGGTACAATAGGCCAAATGAGCCGCAGTACCAGAGCTGTATAAGCTCACCCATCTTCATATAATAATGGTACTTGTCACCGAAGAATGCGGCGTAATCGTTTTTTGATAAAAAAGTTTCAGTAGAAACAAAAAGATCGATGGTGCAAGCACTACAAAATGTAAACAATAATAATAATTATAAGAGATACATGACAACGACTATAGAAATTAAAAATCTTGCGAATTCGGAAATACAACATTTCGTATCATCTGAATCAAATAATTTTTTTTAAACGGTTCAATATAAATTCGAAGCGATAGGTATTATAACAAAATTAGAAGTTGTGAATGACGTTGCAGAAAGAGCAGTAAAATTAATGAAAGATTATAATTTAACATTATGCAGAAACGAAGAACAAAAACAATTCATATTACAAATTGTAACCGATTATAGGGAAAAATACCCAAAAATTGATAAAACAACATTAAGTACAGATTTTTAAAAATTATTTATACTCTTACTATAATTAGGCCTATAAATAAAATATTTAGTTATAAGTATTTAACTGTCTTTTTCTACTTTTAAAATATATATATTTAAAAAATAAATATTAAAAATTTTGCTTAAACAAATTCATTAAACAATTTAATTTTTGCTTCCATATAATAAGAATATTACATAAAAATAGTGTTTAATGACCAGTGGAATTGAAAAAACGTGTACTTTTTCATTTTTCGCAAAATGAAAATCTTTTGCATAAACAAACTCGTTGCGACACGTCTTCCCTGTGTCCGATCGACTTGAAATTTGGAGGGAATTAGTTTTTTACCGAGTAGAACAGATTGCAAGGGTCGCATCAAATGAATTTTTAAAAAATTTGTATGTACCCTAATGTACATATGTATGGTTTTTGTCTTATGTCTTCTGTTTTCCGTCGATGCATGCACAGAAGAGTGCAAACACACATATTAAATATCAATGAGATAAAAGAAATGTTTTGTCGTTAGTGGGATTTGAGCGATTAATTAATGTATTCTGTCTATTAACGCTGCGACTGCGCTGCGACTGTGTTATGTTGCTGTTCTTTGTTCTGTACATTCTGATATTTCAGTTTTCTTACATTTCTAGCTTATTAATATTTGTAACGTTGTGCACGTTACAACCATCAAAATCAGACTTTTAAAAGTTACTCAATAAAGAAACCAATTCAACAAGATCTTTGTTCAATTCGTCAACAAATCAGCGATCAATGAACCAGCCCCAAACATACGACAATGTCGAAATATGCTGTGCAGACATTCTGCATATTCTGCATATTGGGGTCGCTGATCTTGTAACCCGATATCTCACACGGTAGTTGCAGTCGCCGTTGAGTTCAACGCCCAGGTGCAATGCCCTCCAGTCGACGCGGCAGTATTTGGCGCAAGCAGAGAACGAAGCCAACTGCGACTGCAAACTCAAATTATATCAAAGTGTATAGTAAGCATAAATTGTACATATAAGCGCTAAATTTCAATTAATAAAATCAGAATAAGTTTTGAAGCAAACAACACAGTGTTTTTCATTATATTCTCCAGCAATTGTCTACGGTTCAAGTGCCGAGGCAATATCATCATTTTTCCCTGCAGTTGTCACTGGTTCATGTGCCGTGGCAACTAATTTAATTGGGAAATCTACATAAATTTGGTGACCCCGACGTGATCCTTACAAAGGCACGTGATCCTTTATTCAGCGTAATTAACACATTCCACCATTGCGAACCTGAATGAGCTATTAAGGATCCAGGCTGATTGTGGCGAAAACATTCAACGCTTGATCTCCAACTTCAAGAAGGATTCATTATCACGGAAGACGTCGTACGAATACTTCCAGGAGAGGCTCACGAAGCTAGAAGCACTGTATGACGCATTCGAGAAGGAATATTCAACTCTAAGGACCATCTGTGAGACACCACTTGACGTTGAGTATTTTGCAAGTGGCTCTTACGAAGAAATCTCGGAATTAGCCAAGGCGTACATAACACAGTTTACGAAGGAAGCAGAGTATTGGGACAGTATGGAAGCACCAACGACGTCGCCGATTCAACAACTCTCAACAGTCAGAACTCCTGTCCCACCGTCACGCACTATAGGTGCTGATCAGACCAGCACCAACCAACTGCACCAAGCAGCGGCGAGTAGTGTAGCTGACGTACAAATCAGAAGGTTGATTCGTCGTCAACAGGCAATAATGACATCACTAAAGCGTGTAATGTACGACGAAATTACTGAAGATCCACCACGTGAATACTACGAAGTAAAATTATATAGTATTCGCCAGCTCTGGCGGCAGACCGAGGAATTGCATTTCCTCATTTATGAGTGCAGCATTGATCCGGCAACAGAGGGCTACGATTCTCAAGGATACACGCATCTTGAGAAGGAGCTCAAGCAGCAGATAATTGAGGTAACCAGGAAGGTCAAAGAATTGTCGACTACAGTAAATGCCGTACCTCAGCACCATTTCAACAATGACGTCTAGTTGCCACGAATCACTCTTCAGCCATTTGATGGCAATTATTTAAAATGGCGACAGTTCTTCGAAATGTTTCAAGAATTGATCCACAAGAAACCACTCGCCAAAATCCAGAAAATGTGGTATCTGAAGACTCATGTTACTGGAGAGGCGGAACGATTAATCACGCACTTGCCTATGACCGAGAGCAATTATGACACAGCATGGCAGATGCTTCAAGATCGCTATAATAACAAGAGAATTTTAACATCAGTGCTGCTGCAGAAACTGTTAGACCAACCCCCCAGCCGTAACAGCGAGACGATCACCGCAGCTATAAAACATTTACACGATACGACGACAGAATGCCTAAATTCACTCAACAATTTAGGAATTGAGACGTCGTCCTGGGGACCCATACTTCTGCACTCATTGCTCAAGAAGTTAGACAACCAGAGTCATTTGGTATTCGAGCAATCACTTCAGAATCCCAAGGATATGCCAACCATTAAGACATTTCTCAACTTTTTGGAGTCAAGGTTCCAATATTTAGAAGCTGCTTCCAGCCAGGGAAACAAGCAGCGTTCCAAAACACTCACGAGTCTGCCAGCCACAATTACTCCAACTCACACTACAAAATGCAGGGCATGCAATGGCGAAGGTCATTCTCTCTTCGCATGCAAACGCTTTCTTCAAATGGCCACAAGACAGCGATTGCAGTTAGTTAAAAAACATAACTTTACCATAACATAACCAATTGTGCATCAATTGTCTGAAAGGTAGTCATACATTCAACAATTGCATGTCTCGGTCCTGCCTTAAGTGCAATAAAAAGCACAATACATTATTGCATCTTGATGAAGCAAAAGACATTGCAACATCAAACGAGGTCAACGGACACAGCACATCATCCTCTGGGAGGTCTTCGGCAGCAACTCAGAACTTCCCGATAAAGGGTTTCGAATCATCTGGCACATCTTTAGTATCTACGACATCGCAACCTGCTCGAGGTCTGCAGGACGAATACGTGGTACTCGGCACCGTCAAGCTCAACATATTAGCGTCAGATGGACAATATATCACCTGCAAGGCGATCTTAGATTCAGGCTCCCAAATAAATCTAATCACACAACGATTAGTACAAAGATTACAGCTGCATCCAGAACCTTCCACTCTCACCATCGAGGGTATCGGAAGGGCCAAGGGATGCTCCAGCAGCCATATCAGCACTCGCATAGGATCCTGTATTGGCGGATTTTCAACTGACATTAAAGCATTTGTCATACCAAAAATCGTTTCACCGCAACCAACGAAATATTTACAAGTTGTCGACTGGAAGTTACCAACGTGCCAGTTGGCAGACCCAGATTTCTACAAGCCGAGTCATATCGATCTGCTACTAGGAGCAGAACTATACCATGCGCTACTGCTATCCGGGAAACATAAAATTTCTCCGGACCGCCCATTCCTTCAAAATACAGTATTTGGATGGATGTGCACTGGCAAGATTGAAGGCAACCTCCAGACCTCAGCCACCTGTGGTATTTGTAGCGAAGATGAACTCAACACAATTTTGGAGCGATTCTGGGAAATTGAAGAACCACCAATAGCGGAGCGTCCATTTACTTCAATTGAACGTGCCTGTGAGACGCACTACACCACCAATACAACGCGTAGCGATGATGGTCGTTTCATCGTGCGCCTTCCATTCAAGGAAGATACATCTCACCTTGGAGAATCCGAACGGATAGCCACACACCGTTTCTATGCAACAGAGAGGCGATTGGAAAGAGATAGCAACTTAAAACAAGGCTATGCCGACTTCATGTCCGAGTATGAGGCATTGGGCCACATGACTAAGGTCTCAGCTAGCGAGAAACCCTCTCCATGCTATTTCATTCCTCATCATTGCATCCAGAAGCCTGAAAGCAGCACTACTAAATTGAGAGTGGTGTTTGACGCCTCATCAAAAACATCTACTGGGATCGCGCTCAACGATATTTTACACACAGGACCAACCATACAAAACGAGTTGTTCTCAATTTTACTCCGGTTTCGGCTGCCACGATTTGTGTTCACCGCTGACATTGAGAAGATATATCGCCAGATTCTCATAAATCGAGATGATCGGAAATTCCAAATAATCTTGTGGAGGAAGAACCAGACGGACAAACTAGCATGCTATCAACTTAACACCGTGACATACGGAACCCGACCAGCCCCGTATCTGGCGATTAAATGCCTACAAGAGCTGGGAAGAAATTACAGCACCACCTTGCCATTAGGTGCAAGGGCACTACTCAACGATTTCTATGTCGACGATTGCCTAACAGGTGCTGATAGCTTAACAACTGCGTTAGACATCCAACACAGCGATACTAGAAACCGCAGGCTTTAAGTTGAGGAAATGGTGCACAAACCATCCAAAACTACTTAAAGATATTCCGGCCAGCGATCAAGAAGTCAATTTGAATTTTGACTCACACGATGACGCAACAATTAAAACGCTTGGACTAAGTTGGCTACCTAAACTTGATAAGTTTTGTATAAAGGTCGACGTGTCAGCCACTCAGCACATCACCAAGCGTACGGTCATGTCAGATATCGCTAAAATATTCGATCCACTCGGCATTTTAGCACCCATAGTCGTCAGCGCTAAAATGATCATACAAGAATTATGGCAGGCCAAACTTTCATGGGACGAAGACTTGCCACCACAATGGCATGACAAATGGACAAGATTTCGGGACAGCTTAGCAGATTTAAAAAATACAAAATTCGACAGGCGGGTGCTGCCCCATGGAATAGACAAGTCTGTTCAACTACATGCCTTCTGCGATGCTTCCGAAAAGGCATATGGAGCTGCCATTTACCTACGATCAAGCAAGGATAACAGTACGTATCTCCGATTGATTTGCGCCAAATCTCGAGTGGCACCCACGAAAAAACAAACCTTGCCTCGACTAGAATTATGCGGAGCAGTTACGTGTGTCAGACTTGTCGACAGAGTCAAAAGGGATCTAAACCTAATGAATACACCAACATTCTATTGGACAGATTCAGAGATTGTGCTCGCATGGATAAATGCACAGTCATCATCATTTCATACCTTTGTTGCTAATCGAGTAGCAACAATACACAATTCGTCTACACCTCAGCAGTGGAGGCATGTGGCTTCTAAGGACAACCCTGCGGACTTACTGTCTCGAGGACTATCACCGGCACGTTTTCATGAATGTAGCCTGTGGTTTTATGGTCCGTTCTTCTTGCATGGACGGGAGTCAAGTTGGTTAGCAAACTACCAGGCAAAAGCGGTTAATCCAGATGACAAGGAAGTGAAGAAACGAAATGCCACGGTAATGATCGTATCCAACTCCAGCATGACAGATCTGGTATACAGCATCAATCACCATGAGTCGTTTCAAACGCTAATTCACGTAATCGCATATGTGCATCGCTTCATTGAGCACAGTAGGACCAAAAATCAGAACCGCGAGATGGAGATACCCACCACAGCAGTCGAGCAGAGAAGAGCGCTTACTACCATTTTGCGAGCCATTCAAGCGTTCGATTTCAAAAATGACATCAGCAAACTAACCAAGGGTACAGAATTGAACAAAAAGAGTCCCTTATTGAGTTTGAACCCATACCTCAGTGACGATAAATTACTTCGCCTTGGAGGACGACTAGAAAATGCCACAATTTCATATGATGCTAAGCATCCAGTGATATTGCCGTACAATGATCTCTTAGTTAAGCTGTTACTAAGGTGGTTCCATGAACAACATCATCACTGTGGGCCCCAAACACTATTGGCTCATGTACGTCAGAGATTCTGGCCCATCAAAGGAAAATTGATGGCACGCTCAATCGTGCAACAATGTGTCCGATGCTCAAGGGCAAGACCGAAATTATTCCAACAGATTATGGGAGACTTGCCTGCAGCAAGAATCGTGCCAGTTCGCCCATTTATCAACTACAGGGTGGATTTCTGTGGACCATTCTGGATTCATTTTAAGCATCGGGGGAAGAGACCTCAAAAGGCATACGTTTCAGTGTTCTGCTGTTTTACAACTAAGGCAGTACATCTAGAAATTGTCAGCGATCTGACTAGTGACGCATTCATCGGATGCCTAAAGCGTTTCATCGGTCGACGAGGTCATTGTCAGAATCTGTACTGCGACAATGCAACCAATTTCGTTGGGGCCAAGCATCAGTTGGCGGATTTAATGGACGTTGTCCACTCGGAAAGGTCCAAACAGAGTATCACAAAAATATGCAGTAACAAGGGAATTAATTTCCATTTCATACCGCCAAGAGCTCCTCACTTTGGCGGATTGTGGGAAGCGGCTGTTAAAAGCGCAAAACATCTGTTTGTTAGAAGCACGGCTAATGCGCATCTCACTTATGAAGAATTAGAAACAGTGATGGTGGAAATCGAAGCTATCTTAAATTCACGCCCACTGACGCCTATCTCCAGTGATCCCAATGATTTAAGCATCCTCAGTCCAGGCCATTTCTTAATTGGAGAACCTCTGACCGCACCGGTCGACACGATAGCAGCACCTCTTCGGTCGTCGTTACTCACGAGATGGAAATTGGTTTCTCATCTCAAGCACGAATTCTGGAAACGATGGTCTCAGGAGTATTTAAGCGAATTGCAATACCGAAACAAATGGAAGGATTCAAAAAAGAATATCGAAGCTGGAATGATGGTCATCATGAAAGAAGATCACACTGCTCCACTGCAATGGCCATTAGGGAGAATCCTAAAAACGGATCCAGGCCACGACAATCAAGTAAGAGTGGCAGACGTTCAAACCGCAAAAGGTGTATTAAAAAGGCCAATCCATAAACTGGCACCGCTTCCAGTGGAGACAGATCTACCACCACCAGAGGTGACATCGCCGCGTCCTAGTCAGGTTCGAGTCAACAACGATGAAGCTTCCGGTAATCAAAGCGCTAAAAGACGACGGATAGGGTCAAATCATCTTGGTCTTTTATCAGTATTAATGATATTGCTGATATTACCAGTGGCAATGGGCCAATCTATTACAATCCATAATTTCGACCAAATCACAGGAATTCACTTTGAACAAATGGGAACCAGCTACATCGTGTCAAGCAACTGGAATTTGATTGTCTTTTATAACTTGATTCCAATGCAGCTCGAACTTAAGGCCCTCAACAATGGAACAAGAACTCTCGAACATTTATGTAAATCGTTGCAGCAGCAGCCTCTATGTGAAGATCTCGTTGCACATTTCCAACACATGGAAGGGGAACTGCAATTAAGTGACAACCTGTTGAACCGGCACCGGCAAAAAAGAGGAGCATTGAACGTAGTAGGAAATGTCGCTAACGCTCTCTTTGGCATACTCGATGATGACTATGCCAACCAACTGTCCAAAACCATCATGAACGTGCAAACCAACGAAGAGTATTTGCTACAATGTTTCAAAAATCAGACCTCGATCATCGATTCAACATTAAACATCATGAAAAGGGATCAGGAAGAAGCCGCCAGAACATTTGGGCGATTTGAAACTAAACTTACCACCATCACCAATCGGATACAAAAAATTTAAGCAGAAAGACAGGAAGCAAAAGTCTTCCAGTTGCTAACATCAGTTGGACTAGAATTGTCATTAGCATCTTCAAACATACAACAAATTCAGTCAGCACTAATCAGTGTTCTCACTAATGCTCATCATGGACAAATTAGTCCGTTATTGCTTTCCTCAGCACAATTAGAGACTGAAGTGCGCAGAATACGAGGACATTTGCCACCAAATGCAGAACTAGTAGGAGATCCAAGTGACTTACTATCCATCTACAAATTAATGACAGTTCAGGCCGCCGTCTCAGAAAACAGTGTCATATTTAGAGTCACTCTTCCACTGCGAAGTGCAGAGTATTTCAATCTGTTTCGGTTGATACCAATTCCAACATTTGTCAACAACACGATGATCGCCATCAGGCTGTCGACACCTATACTGGCAATAACTCTTCATCGAGACAAATACTTCCCAACAGATGCAGAAATTTTGAATCAATGTCAAGTAGTCGCTGAGCAATCATATTTATGTCCGAACACTCAACCCATTTACCAAAAGGGTTCAGAAGTATGTGCTTGTGAAATCAGCTTATTCAACAATCAAACCAAGCGGCTTTGCGAATTTACACGTGCAAGACAGGAAGTATGGATAAAAACAAGATCAGAAAATCAATGGATGTTCGCTCTCAAGGATGATACCCAATTGACCGTCATCTGCGGCGAAGAAGTGTTACAGCAATCACTGAAAGGATCAGGACTACTAACTATCAATCCCGGGTGCATTCTCAAAACAGTAGTGTCAATGTTACTCGGAAGCCGATCTATTGCCACCAAAACTAGCGGTTCATATACAAGTTTTGGCACTATATCAGAAATAGCTAAACCTAGACAGTCCATTCTCGAAGACAACCATGAGGATCATTATTGGACACAAGTCAACAAGTTGGAGACCTTACATGAACTACTTAACACCTCAGAGTTGATGACGTTACCCAGGCGGCTTCAAACCAATAGCGACCACAACCGGTTAATCGGATATCTAGCTCTAACGTTAGTCATTGTTCTCGGTCTTATTGTTTGCCTAAATCGATGTGTTAGACGGGTTACCAGTTGGAAGGTAGCTCGATGTCCAAAACCACCTAAAGATCATCAGCCAGTTCCTCACCCACGAAATAATCAGCAGCCAGGAAATGAAGAGACAGTCGTAACCACCGTCATCTAATTGACCTACAGTCAATGGCGGGGAGAATGTTCAATTCGTAAACAAATCAGCGATCAATGAACCAGCCCCAAACATACGACAATGTCGAAATATGCTGTGCAGACATTCTGCATATTGCGGTCGCTGATCTTGTAACCCGATATCTCACACGGTAGTTGCAGTCGCCGTTGAGTTCAACGCCCAGGTGCAATGCCCTCCAGTCGACGCGGCAGTATTTGGCGCAAGCAGAGAACGAAGCCAACTGCGACTGCAAACTCAAATTATATCAAAGTGTATAGTAAGCATAAATTTTACATATAAGCGCTAAATTTCAATTAATAAAATCAGAATAAGTTTTGAAGCAAACAACACAGTGTTTTTCATTATATTCGCCAGCAATTGTCTAAGGTTTAAGTGCCGAGGCAATATCATCATTTTTCCCTGATGTTGTCACTGGTTCATGTGCCGTGGCAACTAATTTAATTGGGAAATCTACAATCTTTATTATTTAATGTTAAAGTACCAAAATTTAATAAAGGCACAATATTATTAAATAAGCAAAAATTCAGGGAGATATTACTTAGATCAAAGCTGGGCTGAAAAAAGTGGAAACCAGATTTACCGTATTTTGAATTGTGTAAGAGATTTTGTCATCCAAAAAAGAGTTGGTACATATCAGTAGAACTCAGTTCCAGAAAATTTATTTCGAAAATTTTTTTCTTCTTTTTGTAATGGAATTGCATAAGAAACCAGAAAGTGTTAACTTCGGCCTGGCCGAAGTTCATATACCCTAAACACGTTTACTTATAAATTAGGCGTGGCTGGTGTAATTTTTTCCTTCAATGGTGTAATTTTTTTCCTTCAATCTCAAATAGCCTGTGATAACAAAGAATATTCGTGCCAAATTGGATGAAAATATCTTTATTCGTTCTCCTGTAATCGAATTTTATTTAAATAGTGGGCGGACCACGCCCATTGTGGTTGGTCTGTTTTGGTCAAAGACAGTTGATTTGTGAATAAAATTTCAACCTCAAATTCATTCTACAAGCTTATAAATTGAGCTAAGCATGGATATTCACTATATGGATATATGGATATATTCACTATAAAAAGTAGGCGTGGTAATGGTACTATTTTTGCCCATTTTCAATACCGATGAGTTTCTAATGATAGACAATATTATTGCCAAGTGTGATGAAGATATCTCTATTCGTTCTCTTGTAATCGTGATTTCCACAGACAGACAGACAGACGCTGATCAAGAATATATATACGTTTCTATACCTGTGACGCCTCCTTTAATGCGATACAAACGGAAGCAGTAAGTGAATATACCCCCATCACTTCGTGTGTAGGGTATAAAAATAATATTTAATTTACTTAAAAAATATCATAAGTTCATAATAAGACATATTGACCATTAAATAACAATGACCTGTGTACTTTTTCAATGAGATCATTGATCGTTCCAACCTCCGCAAGAGAATTTTACAAATTCACAGGTGCACACTAAATACTACTATTTCCATTATAACAGGAAAGCCGTTGACGTTTCTGGAAAACGTAGGATGTGTTCTCAATATGAACTAAGCGTTCATTTAAAAATAGTTTCAGAATCACTAGTAGGAACTTTATGTGAAAAATTAGTTTATCTTCGCGCTTCCTTGACAAATGTGTAGCCATTTTCTCGTGGGCTCTAAAATCGTCGGCTGAGTCCAGAAAGATTATTCTGCGTCTCCAAGTGTAAGAGATGATTCTAAGAGAATCATGAAATGTGGCCAATTCTCGCTCCTGAGTACCTGAGCAGTGTTGTTTTCACTCAGGACAGAGTGACTGACTATAATATAAAGGCCTTCGAAGAAATAGGATTTCAAATATTTTGAACAATCGATTAGTTTAAAAATTCAACTGCTGAAATTTTTTTAATCCCTTAAATATGGTTAGATCAAAGACAATATAATACAAAGATGTCTCACTCAGTACGTTGAAAAATTTCAAAAAAATTTTGTGCTGATCTGATAGCTTTTGTGCTTTTGAGAAAGCTTTCAATTTTGTTGAGATGCGACGCACATTCTCTCTCGCCTTTTGCATGGGTACATAAAAATATAATTCGCGCTCAAAACACAGTGTACACAAACGATGCGAGAGAGAAGCGAATGTTTGTTTTTGTAAAATAAATTTTTAGAGTTTGTACAAATGTGCAAGAATACCGCTCGCTCGACAACAACACGTATATGAATAACGACAACAGCGTTCTTTACCGAACCAGAAACGAGATTTTTTGTGTTTTTATTTTTACTGATGTTTTAGCTGCTTTTTGTGACTTGATTGATTTTGACTTCGGCTACTATTTTAATAGTGATTTTGGTTTTTTATTTGGATAATTTGGCAATTTATTTATTATTTATATTATAATCGGTAATTTGTAATTAATAATAATTAATTAATAATATATTATACAACAATGTATACATTGTACAAAACGAAGTCCAAACGTGCATCGGTTTGAGGAAAATAATGAATGTTATTCTCACAGGTTTAGTGTTTTAGATCGTTTGATAACCATATTACACCGTAAGCATCGTTCTTGGTCATATTTTAAAAACAAACGATCCAAAAAATCCAAACTTCAAATACTGAATCATAAATAAATGGCATTTAATATTTGAAGATTTCATTTTTTATTGTTGTTTCTACTGATATAGGGCCTCTAAAAGTTTGTTATGCCACCACCCTTTGTTGTTATAATTAAAATAAGATGTTCTACATTCTGATGGCAACTGCTTTGATTCTTTACACTTATTTGTAGCAAACGCGCTCTCTTTTGTGCTCACTTTCTTGCAAGTTGCAGCTCTTACTCTCACAACTTGATCTATTACTCTCACAACTTGATCTCTCGCTCTCACAATATGTTCATTTTACTCTCCCAAAGCTTCAGATGGGATTTTCCGAAAATCCCAATTGAATTTTAGCTGCTCGTTTGTTTTGTATGGAGTGAGACATCTTTGTATTATATTGTCTTTGGTTAGATAGCTTTCAATTACATGGGACGGCATTCCATGTACTCCTAACTCTTATAGTTAAGACTGAAACTTATAGTTAAGACTCTTAACTGAATTATTGGCGTGGAACGCTGCTGGACAGACCTAAGATGCCTTAGCAATAAAGATGGAACTCTTAGTCAGAAAGGAGGCTGTGCCGAATGATAGGCAGGAGAAAATAAAGCCGGTTGGTTATTTGGCTGATACTCAAATTCTGAATTTTATTTCGGATCGCTGGGGTTTTTATATCCCAAATGATCCCATTCAATTCTTAAGAGTAAAAATGAACAATATATTTCATTTATACTTATTCTAAACTAAATAGTACAACTTTTCAGTTGTTCACAGTCTTTAATAAATTTGTAGTTGTTTACAAAATTACTGAGTTACTATTGAACCATTGCCCAATTATAAACTCGGATTGGAATTGGGCGGTTCATGAACTGTAAGATGATTCTGTTGCTTCGAAACAAAAAGAGCAATTACAATATCGGTCACTAAGTGCTTCGAGTGCACTGCACTCAAAAATTCTGGCATAACCAAAATTTGTGAAATGTTACTGAATTGTAGTGTTTGAATTAAGAGGAGCGGAGTGCGGGTATATAGGTAGACTACACGATAAAAATTCTATTTACTTAATGATTAAGTTTAGATACCGATTTCAATACATCAACTTGGAGCTTCAGGTTGTAGTAATGACTATAAATTACTTGAAGCATCTTTGTTGAAAAGGAAATTAGAACAAACAATTTTCAAACGAAATGTAAAACAAATAAATGGAGTAAGCGTTTCCGTTGCCTTGATTCCTGATTCAGGATTTCGTTTTGGTTGCTATGTAATGAAATCATATCTGAATCTATAATATAATAAAACTTTCTTGCGTATTACAGAATTTTTTGAACGAAAATAACAGCATTAATGAAAAATGGACGCAACATGGACAGTTCGTAAACACAAACCAGATGGAGCAGCACGGACAACTTTACGGACTGTGAAGTCTGGCCCACTCATTACTTGTTGAACACCACCACGGCAAATTGAGTCTTGGGATCGCGACCGGTGGCACCTCGGTTCGCTGTCTCGGTTTCGGTCGGTTTCTTTTTATACCTTACACCTTAAGGTAAGGGTATATTCACTTTGTAACGAAATGTGTAACGCATAGAAATAGAGACGATAGGTATAGAAAAGTATATATATTCTTGATCAGCGTGACCTCCTGAGTCGATTTAGCCATGTCCGTCCGTCTGTCTGTCTGTCTGTTGAAATCACGATCACAGGAGAACCGGTGAAGAAATTTTGCATAAACATTGTTTCTTGCTGGTGAGCAGGTTGGTATTGAAACTGGGCAAAATCGCTCCACGACCACGCCTATTTTTTATTAAAAATGTGATATCAGCGTTCGTTTGAGCTATTACAACAAAATTTCATTCCTGGGTATAGAGTAGCATTATCCGTGAATGTGCCAAATATTGGCGTGATCCGCCCACTTTTAGATTACACAGGCAAAATATGGTTATATTGTTAAATATATAATCTTCCTGAGTAAAACTTTAGATGACAACTTGTTTTCCAAAAAAACATTTTTACATCAAAATTGGGTGCGGTCCGCCCACTTTTACACTACATATACAGTATAGCAGTATGAAAATAAGTTTATTACCACGAAAATAAAGTTTAAATGAACACAATTATAAAACAACTAAGCTACTTATTTTGTTTTGAAAAAGGTAATGACCACGCCTACTATTTATACAGAGGCGTAGCTAGGTCTCATGGAACCCGGGATGGTTAATCAACTTGTAGCCCCCAAAATGCTAGAATTCAATAAGTCCCTACTTGATTTCCATAACTGCCGCCCCGACATCATGTCGCCCAGATTGGACCGCCACCCCCGCCCCACCCTAGCTTCGGCACTTTTTTCAAAACTTTTACGTGTAGGGTATCTAAGATTCGGCCCGGCCGAATATAGCTTTCTTACTGGTTTTTGTTTCGCTCGGCTGGTCTGGTTTGAGCGATCCAAATATTCTAGAAGCTTTTTTTTATATAGAAAGTTTGGACCAAACCATATGGCGAGGTCCGTTTCTAGTGCCATTCACCATAGAGGAGAGCAGGACAGCGATAGTGACGTGAGAAAAGGAAAATTCGCGAGAGTGCGAAATGAGATACGACGGGGAGAGACAGTTTTGGGTTGTCAAGGGTGTAGGACGTTCGAACAGAGAAAAAATGAGGTGAAAAAGATTTTCTTGATAGATTTTAAAGGCTGCTGATATTTGGAGGATATAAAGTAAAAGTGTTTTGATAAGTTTCTTTGTCCTGTACTGTTCACAAGAGTGGGCGTCGAGAATTATTTCGAATTTGTGGTCTTGCACTAAAGTGTAATCAGAAAAGTAAAACAAAAACTCTAACCTTAAAGAACCCGTTTGGGAAAACTTACACAACTACCCTGACAGAATTGCCTTCAGAAATCTGTCGAGGTGATAATAATTGCAATTTCTTGCGTGAGAAATCATTTACACAGTGATCTTTAATATACTGGATTTTGGTACCGTTTGCGTGATGGCGGCAGTCAAAGTGAGGTTATAAACGAAGCAGATGGACACATTATTAAGATACCCGTCAAAGTTACTTTAAAAAGAAACTCATAGTAAACTACCGAAACTGCAGAATTGTACCTATCGAAAAGGAAGCTTAACAATCCAGCTCCTGAAACCTCATTTAATAATCGGTGCTAAGGTTGTAATAGTATATCGAGTGGAATATTCCATTGAAAGTCTACGAGTTATCTGACGGCGTTTACGATAGTTCTGCCTGACATCGAAACACCATTATTTAAAACGAGGAACCGCCACATAGGGAGGCAAACGTGAAGATGCAACAAAACAACGCGACTCCGTAAAGAAGAACACGCCGGTGATTTACCAGCAGAAGCACCACCTCACGAGAAGCGGACTTAAAAGGGAGAAATCCGAAGAAATTTTTTTTGTATGATAAGATATTTGTATTTGCCATAAAGTCAGTTCCTATTCGGTAACCCCGGTTACGTTATATTATGTATTTGTAAAACATTCACTTTTCTTAAGCTTGTCTTTCGCAGCTCCGGACGTTTGCGTTGGCGCCATCAACAAACGGATGTCGGGAGCCGGTGAGTTTGATGACGAGATGAATATTAAGTGAGTTTTTTTTCCTACCGCTTTACTCTTTTTTGCTTGTGGAAATATTGTATGAACAAAAAAAAAATACTGCTAAATTACCTCAATTGCTTAATTTAAATAGTCGTAATCATAATAGTCTTAATCTAGTAAATACAAATCTGCATCCCGCTGTATTTTGTTGGATATTATGTTATCGACGTAATTGCTATAACGTTACCTTAAGCTAATAACTTTATAATTATATATATTACATATCTATATCAATTTATTTCTATTTACCACTATATAACTTATAGCTCTATATAGCCACTATATAGCTCTTATACGGTATCATCGACTGCCCGTACTTATTGAGCAAGATCCACATTAATATTCCTCGCCTCTTCAGAAGACACTATGATCCCCTTCTCCTGAACTTTTGTAAAACTAATTATTTGCAACACGAACCCCTTCGGAAAGCCTGTTCGGATAACAATGATGTTTATGATGCTATAAACTTATGTGACTCTATATACACGACAAAACGTAAAATCTTAAATCATCTTAAAAATATGTCTTAATATGTTAAAATTTGCATGTTATACAATGCAACAATTTTGTAACTAGTAGCTACTGTTTTATATCAATTCTCATTTTATTTAGTTTTAATTCGTTAATATCAGCTATAAAATCATGTTACAGATTTAGCTGCTCTTTATATAAATAAATAAATAAATAAATAACTACATAAATAATTCCTAAATTTATAATTTAAAGTTGGTACATCACGGTATTTTTGAATTGAATTGCGTCAATATTGAATTAAACTAATTTTTTTTTCGTAATTAATGGTATCAAGGATTCTTTACTGAATATATGTAATTGCTTTTCTTTACTGATTAAAACTTTCGAGAATGAATATAACCTTGTCTAATTATAACCAAAAATGGTATTGAAGTAGAAGGCAAGTAAGCGGTTCCACATCGCCGGGTGGGACCATCATAGGGGTTGGTGCAACCACCATCAACGGCACCAACCATGGTAGGGTGGGTATAGAAGGGGGAGGGAACTACCATCTACTCCTTCCCCCCATCTCCTTCATTCTTACTCGTGGCTGAGGCAAGAGGCGTCTCGATATTTTCGCGAGGGGATTACCGGCATTGGTTTTTTTATAATTTTTGCTCGTCTGTTTTCCGAACGGTGGTTTGACCCCTTTATTCGACTCAACTCTGTCCGATTTTTTTTGTAACGGGTTTCTGGTCTACTGTTGGGGTTAAGATCCCCCCCACTTTCCCTGAACACGGTCGGGTGAGCTGAGCACTCCCCAGCAGTGGACAATGTAGGCGTTAGTGTTTTTTTTTCTGTGTTTAATTGTTTCTTAAATAACCCGAACGTTACAGGACCACGACCCTATGCTAGAAGACATAAGAATTGCAATCGCTACTTATTTTGTACATATATTTAAATTGAAGTGGAAGCGGGCGGAACAACTGAAGGGAAGATCAAGCAACGAGAGAGCAAGCATGATCAGAGAGTAACAACAACAGAGCAGTTACAAACAAAGACGAGCACCGAGAGAGCAAGCATAAAATGTTTATGTGTGTATATTGTTTTGCTATCCTACGTCGTGAATACACGTGGTGTTGACAAAATCTTGTTTCAAGCTTTAGATTTCTGTATTTAGTTTTCTTCTGTTGAAAGATGAGTTTGGTATTCCATGTTGCATACCTATGCGCAGCTCAGAAAGAGTTACTGATTAATTGTAGCGCTCTGGTAATATACTAGAGAGAAAAAACAAATTTGTCCGGAACTTTGGATCGAAAGCGACGGTATTTTATTTTCATAATCAGAATGTTGTTACAGCATAGCCGTAGCCTACACCTTCAAACTCCCGAGAGATATTTGGGTAAAAGTGGTATAGAAATAACTAGTAGAAATAACTAATACGAGCACTTTGCCCTATGTAAACTAAAAGCGCCGGGTAAATCCAATTTGTAATATGTTGTTTGCGAATTTCCAAGACAATTTGTGAAGGGGCAAAGAGATTACCAAAATCTTTAAGAGAATCGAGGGATCTTTTCTCAATATAGCAAAAAAAATGTCACAGTTAATTTTCGGTATCATTTCGTAGACGATATAACCTATAAAGAATCTTAAAGACGCCAAATCGAAAAGTCATCATTCAATGCGAAATCATCAATGATTTCTTTATTACTATCTATTTCAGAGTTTGCATTTGGAATCATTTCTTCATTATTTGTATCAGCTAAGTCCACGTTTCAAATGTGTTATCACTCAGCTCTTCACAATTGCTATGAGAACTCCACTGCACAATATTTGCAGACATTAAGCATGCTAATAAAGTGTTTATATCAGCAACAGAGGGGTTAATATTATTTCCACCTTTTTGTCGTAGAACCGAGAACTTATTTTCGATATCTGGGTTTAATATCACGTTTACACCGACGCTAAATGGCTCATTACGACCAAAACCCAGAAATGAGAAGCCAAATGATCCCATTTCCCATACAAATTACCAAATCACTCATTATCGAAATCATCTCATTTTGGCGAAATGAGACCCAAACGAGTTGTAAAATAATATTTCGAATCAGCCTGTCGTAGGGAAAAATAAAATCCCAAAACAAAACAAGGGAAATGGAAGGGAAATAATGTCAATTAGCTGTCAAAAAACAATTGTAAAAAAAATCAAGCAAACAAAAAACATAAATTTGGTCTGATCAATGTCAAACGAAATGCAAACAAGGCGGTGTAAACACTTTTCAAATGAGTGATTACAAATGCGCATTTGGGGTCGGTGTAAACATAGCATAATGCTCTTGTCATTAAAAAAATATTTGGGACCTTTTTTCAAATAACTCGTCTACTAATTGCAATACAGCGTTTAGGGCAGCGTTCAAGGACGTGTTTTGTTGCTTAATAGGTAATTGAATTTGGAACCAATTCCAATACCTTTTATTATTTTATGAGTGCAATTCGGAACTTGAACCGAATCCACACCTTTATTCTTTGAGTGATAGTAATTATGTTAAAAATTATTAACATTCTCTGATTCTGAGTTTAGTACTAACTATTTCTTTATTGCATCCATTTTATTTATACATAAAAACACTTAAGCTAAGCATAAATAATAATATGAAAAATAAAATAAAATAAGAAATATTGACACGGAAATATTGTGCAACAATTTAAGAAAGCCAAATAATTAAAATTGCTACATTAATGCGCGTCAGCAAATTCATAAGGTAAATTAATTGTTTTTAAATTCGGTCAGCGACCGCCAGCGTAATATGAGTGCAGTCAACGACACTGAGCTATGCTCGCAGTCGATCACCCAGCTCAAGGTAGAAAAAGTGTATCCGTTAGCATAGCGAATCGCGACATCCTCCCGCCCGTTGAATAGTATTCAAGTCTATACGTTGATCGAATATACGGTGCTCGGTCTCAAGCGGGGTGGTTTAGGTGGTCCGGTAGATCGTGGATTTTTATGCCAAATTTTATAGCTGGTGTGAGCCAATAATCAGCACCAATGCAGAGTAGCTGATGATATGATGATGGATTGTACTATTTTCAATAGCTTCTGGAAAGTGTATATTCTTCATGTGCTTGTTGGATTCCAAAACAGCGTCGAGATCTGAGGTGCCCTCGATAATTTTGTTGCTATTGCTGCTGCCGTTTGAAGTTTTGTTGATTATTAGGGATGGTGCTTCAACCCCGGCTTCAAACTGTGTGTAAGACGTGTGCATTACTGTAGCTATTGTGAAATGTCCCTTGAGGCTCAGCATTGCGTTTCGTATTGTGCAATTGCTGTTTAATGTCAACATTCCTGTGTTAACCAACGAGAGCTGCTGTAACTCAGTCCCACATACAGCGGTTAATTCAGTTTTAGTATGAACCGAAAAAATCCATTGATTGCCCTTGCTGGTAGGAAGCCATTCATCGTTGTTAGTGGTGGGAATATAATTGCAATCTGCTGTTGGTTTATTGGTAAAAAGCAGCACTTCGCACCTGTGAGCCAGTGCGTTAACTCCGTAGGTGAGTTTTCTATTTGAGCATATGTACATATCGTCATCCAATCGATTGCAAGCCCTTAATTCCTCCCACGTCATTGGAAAATATTTATCCCGATGAGCATTTTTGGCCATTATCTCCATGCTAGGGTGAATTCTCATGAGTGCTCCATTGCGAACTGCAGGAATGGGCACCAGATTAAAAAGATGATAAAATTCCAGGCCTACTAATGGGATCATTATTTTGAATATGGCATGTTGGTCTGTCAATGTGCCCTTGATGTGCATTGTTTTGTACAATTGTAGAAGGTTGTTATCGCCGTTGGGAAGTAACAGTCCTGGCGATATATGGTTTTTAATTTCCTTTAATTGATCTTGTAGTTGTTTCGGCGTCAGCAGTAGTGGACTGATGCGCTCATGATGTACCGCAGTCATTACATCCAAGATTGCGGTTTGAACTCTTCTTAGATTTACGGCCATTGCTGAGAGTTGTGTGGAAAACGATATATACCATTGGAAGATTTTGTAATGGTCGAATTCATCCATTAGTTCAGCAAGTTGATCATTTATGTGTTTCAGATTAGCTTGTGATTCCAATTCCTTTCCTTTGACAATATTTATTGTTGAATCTATTATGGAGGTTTGGTTTTTCATTAACTCTAAGAGGAATTCTTCATTGTTTCGGACCTTGTTGATGGTGTTGGACATTTCTTTGGCATATTCACTATCTAACACTCCAAATAGGGAACGGGCGACATTTCCAACAATGTCTAATGCTGCTCGTTTTTTGCGAGTACTATGTAGGATATCGCTGTCAACTTGCATTTCGTTCCATAATGTTGTAAAGTGCGCTGTTAAGGCGAGGCAAGGTTTATTATCCTTTAGTTTCCGACATATGTGGTCTAATGCATTTGTGCCGTTCTCAAAGGCCTCTAGTTCGTTTTGAAGTGGTAGCAGATCGTAATATACAATTAACGTCCAGGCTGTAGGAGAAATCTCAGTGAATCCTATTCCATCGAAATATATTCCAAGTCCGTTGCTGAAATTCGTTATATTTATAGAACCAGCGCATATAAGTGGTAGCAAGAAAAGAGCAGCTATGCAGTTGATCACCATTGGAGTGTGAGCTATTCGTTTTCTTTTTGACGGTGTAGAGAATTCTTCGTTGAGCTCCTTCTGAGGCTTCGGTGGGATTTCAGCTCCTTCGTGTGAATGTTTTTGAGCCACTGAACTAGTTGATCCTACATCTGGAGTTGCCGCTGGGATAGAATCTTCCTTCATTAATGGGGCTAAATTATGGATTGGTCGACGAAGCATACCAGACGCGGTTTTTAGATCCACAACTCGTACTGCTCCATCAGGACCGCGGTATATTTTGGTCACTCTTCCCAGAGGCCAGTTGAGTGCTGGCACGTTGTCAGTTTTAATGATTACCAGCGTGTCTTTCTTAATATCAGCGATTTGCTTCGTCCATTTTTGTCTGTGTTGTAATTGATTTAAATACTCCACGTTCCATCTTTTCCAAAATTCATGCTTTAGTTCGGATACTAATTTCCATCTTGTACTAAGAGTTGTCTTCAGTTTAGGTGCACACGCATCCACTTGAGCAGTCAGGGATTCGCCGATTAAAAAATGACCAGGTGTTAATGCTGTGAGGTCATTAGGATCGTTGGACATCGGAGTTAAAGGGCGTGAATTCAAAATTGCTTCGACTTCTACTATGACTGTTTCCATTTCTTCATATGTCAGAGATGCTGTTGATACGCTTCTCAGCAACAGATGCTTTGCAGATTTCACCGCCGATTCCCAAAGGCCTCCGAAATGTGGTGCTCTAGGAGGAATAAATTTGAACTCGATTCCCTTAGCGCCACATGCCCCCTTAATGCTGTTTTGCGCCTTATCCGAAAAAATCGTCTCATTTAACTCCGTCAACATGTTCTTGGCTCCAACGAAATTTGTTGCATTATCAGAGTATAATGTTTGACATCTTCCGCGTCTGCTAATAAATCTTTTTATTGCGCCAATGAATGCTTCAGTAGTTAGATCGCTGACCAATTCCAGGTGGACAGCTTTAGTCGCGAAACAGCAAAAGATTGCAAGATAACTCTTATGTGGTTTGTTACCTCGAATTTTATAGTGTACCCAAAAAGGGCCACAATAATCTACTCCTGATGTAATAAACGGTCGCGCTGGCGATATTCTTTCTGCTGGTAGATTTCCCATTATTTGCTTAAATAGGTGAGGTTTTGCTCGATTACACCGAACACAATTTTGAATAACACCTCTCGTCATATATTTGCCTTTTATGATCCAGAATTGCTGCCTGGATATAGCCAGAAGTGCCTGGGCTCCGCAATGTTTGTTGTCTTCATGCAGACCCCGGAGCAGTAACCTTACCAATGAATCATTATATGGTAAGAGTAGTGGATGTTTTGCATCGTATGATAGATTAGCTGCTTGTAGACGACCTCCCACTCGAAGAAGATTGTGTTCATCCATAAATGGTGATAAACTATTTATTGAATTTGCCTTGTCTAACGCCTTGTGTTGAGTAAGTGCTTTGATTTCTGTTGCGAAGTCTGATTGCTGTATTGTTTGTACTATTAGTTGTAGGCCCTTTTGTAATTCTTGTGGTGATAATTCCTTCTCCTGTAACCGTGGTGCAGTATGTCGTACGTTGCTGATAAACCGCAATACATAGGCAACAATGCGTTGCAGTGTGCGAAAAGAATTCCTGTGATTAATACCATATATAAGTTCTTCTCTTCCCGCCGTGCTTATTAACGAGGTTGCTGCGATTGATTTCCTTTCTAATTCGGGTTCATGGCTTGAGGGTTTTGAAAATGCTGCAGGCCAGTGAGATTCATTGCCGTGCAAGAAGAAGGGACCGTAGAACCACATATCGCAATTTGGTAATTTATCCGCTGTTAGGCCTCTTGATAGGACGTCTGCGGGATTTTCCTTCGCGGGATTTCTTTGCGATCCTAGGGGCCACAAAGGTGTGAAGGGATGACGCTGTTGAGTGTATCCAGTATAGCACCACCTGAGAGTCCGACCATAAGAAGGCCTTGGCGTCTTGCAATCTTAGATCGATTTTTACCCTGGTTGTAAGTTCGGCGCCTAAAACAGCTGCACATAGTTCTAGGCGTGGTATAGTTTGCTTTTTAAGTGGGGCAACTCTAGATCTCGCACACAGCAATCGCAGTATAACCTGTCCGTTTCTGAATATAGATCTTAGATATACCGCTGGCCCGTAAGCCTTTTCTGACGCATCTGCAAATGTGTGGATTTGCACTGAAATTGGTATTTCCCTTTTGAAGACATGTCTATCAATTCTGATTTTATTTAGAGATGCCGACATTTCTTGAAAGCTGCGCCATTCCCTTTGTAGTTGCGCTGGTAAGACGTCATCCCATGCCATCTTTAATTGCCAAAGCTGCTGGATGAATATTTTGGCAATTAACACTACAGGTGCGAGGATTCCCAGAGGATCGAAAATGCGAGCCAAGTCCGACGTAACTGATCGCTTTGTTGAACATTGTGTGGGAGTCATTTTCACCCGAACTGCGAATTGATCATCCCTTGGTAGCCACATTACACCTAGTGTCTTTATGTAAGGAGAATGTGCAGAGTGGAGATCAAGATCAACTTCTTGATCATGAGATGAAATGTTCTCGAGCAATTTTGCATCATTAGCGCACCACTTGCGCAGCTTAAACCCTGCGTTATCTAAGATGTGCCTCAGTTGTGCTTGAATTTCTAATGTTGCGGCAATACTGTTTGCACCGCTCAAGCAATCATCCATATAAAAGTCATCTAGTAGAACTTGAGATCCCATTGGATGATCCAACTTGTTCTGCCTTGATAGCGTTTGAAGGCATTTTGTAGCTAAGTACGGTGCGGCCGACGTCCCATATGTTACTGTTTGTAGACGATAATACCTTAATTCTTGTTTGCTATTGTTTCGCCAAATTATCAGCTGATATCTCTGATCCTCACGATGTATTAAGATTTGCCGATACATTTTTTCGATATCAGCGGAGAATGCATATTTGTGGAGACTAAAGCGAATTAAAATGGAGAAGAGTTCCTCTTGAATCGTTGGTCCGACGTGTAGTATATCATTTAGGGAGAGTCCTGACGACGACTTTGCTGAAGCATCGAAGACGACCCGTAATTTAGTGGTACTACTATCCGGCTTAAGAACGAAATGATGAGGAATGAAGTAGTGTTCCTTTGGTACATCTTTGGGTGCGATCTCTTCCATGTGTCCATGTTGAGAATACTCTTCCATAAAGTTGCAATAGGCTGTGTTCAGAGTTTGATCTTTTTGTAACCGTCTCTCAAGAGCATAAAATCGGTTAAGAGCCATTGAAAATGACTCTCCCAATCCTTCACCCTTTTCTGCTAGTGGTAACCGGACTATGAAACGTCCAGTTGCGGATCTTGATACTGTTTGCGTAAAGCTGCTTTCAACTGCTGCCGTCAACTGTTTTTTCTCATCCTCAGTGTTCTCCAATAACCAAAATCTTTCTATTAACTCGTCTGTGCTTTCGTTGCGGTCAGGAAAGATACCGCACGTAACAGGTTGATGAATTGTTGAGTTGATTTTTCCCGATACTATCCATCCTAATTTTGTATTTTGTAGGATGGGCACTTCTTTGCCAAGTTTTAAGTGTTTGCATTAAATCGTAGAAAAACTCTGCTCCTAAGAGTACATCGATTTTCCCCGGTTTGTCGAAGGTTGGGTCCGCTAATTTCACGTTACTTGGTATGGACCATTTTGAAATGTCCAACGTTTGTGTCGGCTGTGGTGCCACAATTTGCGGTAATACATATGCCTCGAGCCTGGTGTAGAAGGTTCCATCTTGTGATTGAAGTCCTACATTGACCCTGTTGCTAGAGTTGCGAGTCTTGCGTCCGATGCCTTCGATTTGAAGTGATGAAGTTCGGGGCGATAGGGATAGCTTCTTGATGAGCCTCTGAGTTACCAGATTAACTTGCGAACCGGAATCTAAAACTGCCTTAAAGTTGAATGACCTGCCATTGGCTGCAGAAATTGACACTACAGCGGTGGCCAGTATAACATACGCCTGCCTGTTGCCTCGTTGATTGGCTGATGCTACTGTAGTTGGCGCGTTATCTGTCTTAATAGGTGTAGAGTTTCTTGGCCGAGTGCTGTCCTTAACTTGCTGCTTGTTCTGCCCTGTACTGAAGGTTTGAGTATGCTCCAAATGTAATAACGTGTTGTGTTTTTTATTACATCGACTGCAACTTCGCGAAGGACACTGACCAGCCAGATGACCTGCTTTCAAACAGTTCACACAAAGATTTTGCTTGCGCACAAAATTTAATCGGTCTGATGCTTCAAGCTGAAGAAAGTGTGGACACGCAAATAAGGGATGCGTGCCACATTTGCATGATCGACATGTGTTATTGCCCTGAGGGTTCGAGACGAATGTTGCATGGACATGTGCCATTTTCTGAGCTGCTGGAGCCTTATCCCCTTGTCCTATCATTTCCAGTGATAAGAATTGTCCTTCCAAAAAGGTAAGAAAGTCGGGAATTGTTTGCACTTCTCTGGGATTCGAAATTGTTTGCTCATATCGAATCAATGACTGTCTGTCCAGCTTTTTCGTAAGTAAATTTAATAATAAGGGATCCCACTGGGCCGTGGCAATTTCCAAATTGTTTAGGGCCAGCAGACATTCCTGAGTTGTATCGTGTAATCCCTTTAACGCCATTACTGATCCAGATACTGATGGCTGATCGACGATTTTTTGGATTAGAGTTGATACCAATAGCCTTTTATTGTTGTAGCGCTGTCGCAGCATTGTCCAAGCCACATCATAATTTTCCTCAGTGGGTGCTAAGTGACTGACTAATCTTTCGGCTTCTCCAAGAAGGTTCGATTTCAAGTAAAACATTTTTTGAACCTTCGGGATGGGTTGCCGGTCCACCATTTGCGAAAAGAGATCGAAGAACTGACGCCAGTGAAGATAACTTCCATCAAATTTAGGAATTGTTAACTTAGGTAGATGTACGTTGGTTTGCAATGTTGAATTATTTGTAGTTGAAGTTGTTGATGACTCGCTACTTGTTTTCTGTTGTTCTGCAATGACTGCTAAGCTGACTAAAGTCTGCTGCACTTGTTCTTCCATATCGACATATTGCTGTATGTTATAACCGACGGATTCGGAACTTTCAAATTGAGTCCAGATCTCATCGTTTAGCTGAGGCTGCCTGTTGCTATTTACGTTTGACAGCAATCGTTCTAGGGCATCGCTTATTGCGACAAGCTTTCGTACCAATCCACTATGATTTTTTATGCCTGTTTCTGAACCCCTTGACTGACTGGCGACATCTTGTAATTGGTCCTTTGTTGGCGGCACCTTTTTCCTTTCTTCTTCGAAGATTTGGATGTACGTTGCGGTTAACTGCTTCATTTGCTCGAAGAAGTCCGGTGTGAAATAGGCATCCTCCTGGTCCACATCTTCGTTCTCTCGAATTCTCTTGTCTCTCGTCACCAAACCGTCCCAGATATCCCTCAGACACTGCAGACGATCGGTGAAATATTTCTCATTTTGCTTGCGTGCAGCCGAATCCTTTCTGTAGTTTCGCATGATAGTCTGGATTTGATTACCAGCCTCTTGTTGTTCCTTTATCAATTCAGTAAACCCTTCCATGTCGGGGTTATCCTTGTAGACTCTTCTGGTAGACTCTGTGCTGACTGATGTGTGTCGTTTATGTGATCCTTTAATGGATCACGTCGGGGTCACCAAATGTTTTGTTGCTTAATAGGTAATTGAATTTGGAACTTGAACCAATTCCAATACCTTTTATTATTTTATGAGTGCAATTCGGAACTTGAACCGAATCCACACCTTTATTCTTTGAGTGATAGTAATTATTTTAAAAATGATTAACACTCTCTGATTCTGAGTTTAGTACTAACTATTTCTTTATTGCATCCATTTAATTTATACATAAAAACACTTAAGCTAAGCATAAATAACAATATGAAAAATAAAATAAAATAAGAAATATTGACACGGAAATATTGTGCAACAATTTAAGAAAGCCAAATAATTAAAATTGCTACATTAATGCGCGTCAGCAAATTCATAAGATAAATTAATTGTTTTTAAATTCGGTCAGCGACCGCCAGCGTAATATGAGTGCAGTCAACGACACTGAGCCATGCTCGCAGTCGATGACCCAGCTCAAGGTAGAAAAAGTGCTTCCGTTAGCATAGCGTTGTTTGATATGCATATTTTATATGCAGAAAACGTAATGTTTTCAAATTGGACTCGAGCCTAAACAATTCTAATTCTTATACAATTTAAGGTCGACTAAACAAATAATAAGTCAAATTATTATTAAAAACTACACAAGTAACAGGGAGGGGGCATACTCCATGTTCTTCTGCTTGGTTCAGGATTCGAACTCGTGTCTACCACAGAATGAACATATACAACAAAAAACGAAACAACAAATTTTGACAAAAACTTGAGTTGTGTTTGCAATGGTCTGCTTCTGAGTTTCCTAACAACGTTGTAATTCACAACAATGTTGTCCAACGTTGTACTCATATAGCGGCAGTTGCATATAGGAAAACACATCAACTAAGATCGCTGATGAGAAACTTTGGCAAGTTTCGAAATAGCTATCCGATCTGCCAGTTTGAGTCAAATAAATTTGTTGTTGTTTTTTAAAATAAATACAACAAGATTTGTTGTTTTATATGCATATTTTATATGCAGAAAACGTAATGTTTTCAAATTGGCCTCGAGACTAAACAAATAATAAGTCAAATTATTATTAAAAATACACAAATACACAGAAAATTTTACATTCATTATACACAAAATAGGGTTTCTCTTAAGTATTATAACTCCTAATTCCAAGAAACACTTCCTGTTAGAGGACCCTTGGTCATAAATTACAACTTTAACTATGATGTTGTTGCTAAATTCCATAATATTAGGTCATAAAGTATGAAATGTCCGATTTTAAAATGAAAGTGTAGTTTATTTGATCTCCAATAAGAAGCAATATGAATAACCAAAATATGCGCCTAAGCTATCGATGGTGTTTTGAGAACTGAAGGATTTTCCTTGTAACTGGTCCAATACCTGGAATAAGGAAGGAAGGAAGTGGTAGTCCGTTGGTGTAAGGTCTGGTGAATACAGTGGGTGACAGAGAGTGTCCAAGCCTAGCTCATGTAATTTGAGTAGCGTTGTTGGAGCGACATGTGGTAGCGCGTTGTCTTGTAAGAGGATTAGACGGCCTCTTTTGACCAATCTAGGCTTTTTAATGGAAAGCTTTCTCATCATCACGTTCAAATGATTGCAGTAGACATCTGCTGTTATGGATTGACCACGTCTCAAAAGTACAATGCCAAACTGATTTCGAATCCAAACAACATAATCGAAAACAAGAAAAGCAATGCAACACCATGCAAGCTTACGATAGAAGAAGCTATCAATGCATACACATCTGCTTTGCGCACACATAAGCTGCTTTGCTCTCGTAAAAACAAAACCACCGAAAACGTGTTTATCGTGTTTACTTAACTGAACGCACTTAGGAAAATTTGAGTCTACGAACGGCAACCCGAAGTAATTTTCCATCTCAAGAAATGGTATGGGCAGCTGTGACCGCTGATGGACGCTGTCCAATCGTTTTCATCGAGCCTGGTGTAAAAGTCAATGCGACTTATTATCGGGAAAATGTTTTGGAAGCTGCTTTAAAGCCGTGAGCACGCAAACATTTCGATCGTACACCATGGACATTCCAACAAGGCTCGGTTGGAGATGACTTCGGCACCGTCTCATAAAGCTCGTGTGAACAAAGAATGATTAAACCAGTAAAGTGCTATATTCGGCCTGGCCGAATCTTAGATACACCTAAAAGTTTTGAAATAATTTAATTGAACGAAATAGTTTCATTTATTTAAATTTTTAATTTATTTAGATATTTCATTGCAGAAAAATAATATAGAGTGAAATACAAACTGAAACTAGAGGAAATAGTACAGTTTTATTCAGGAAGTTTATATAATTAACAATATAACCATTTAAAACCCTCTTTTGCCTCTGTAACCTAAAAGTGGGTGAATCACGCCCATATTGTGCCATATTGGCACATTGACGCTGCTCTATACCTAGGACTTGTCATAGCTCCAAAACAAACTCTAATATCACGATTCTAATAAAAAATAGGCGTGGTCGTTGACCGGATTCAGAATTTCATTCTGATATCTTCACAAGTTCTCATGATCGTGATCGTGATTTCAACAGACAGACAGACGGACGGATATCGACTCAGAAGGTGATGCTGTCCAAGAATATATATATTATATACTTTTCTATACCTATCTTCTCTATTTCTATGCGTTACACATTTCGTGACAAAGTGAATATACCCTTAAACTTAAGGTGTAGGGTATAAACAGATTGGTTGCTCTTGGAGACATCATTTAGATCCTTGACAACAAAGTGGGAGGAGGAAGATTAAGGTAATGACAGCTTGATCCTATAAGCTCACGCTTTGAATACTAAAATACCACGAGATATTACGGATTAGATTGACCGCTGGATTCGCGACCAATGACAGTGCAATGCGGTCAATATAATATAATACGAAATATGAGTGAAGTCAATGACATTTTTTAATGGCCAAATTTTAAAAATCTATTATAGTTGATTGATATATTTATCAATGCCCATTCACTTCATATTGATTTCAAAATTTCTTGTAAAGGAAAATTTTCTTTTGCTGTCGCATTCCTGTCAATAAGATTGTTGTGCTAAATTTAACAACACTGGTTAGATTATATACACTACTAGCTGACCCGGCAAAAGTTACGCTGCCATATAAATTATTTTTAGTGAATAATTTGGTTATTAAATAAAAAAAATTAAAACTGCAAATATTTTCGAAAAAACCGATTCGAAAAATAAAAAATTTTTGCCGGTTATATTGATGTCTTATAGCTTTCTTATCAGCCCTTGTATGTAGCTGTTCCCTTGGCATCATGTCAAGTAGCCAAACAAATGTCAAGTAGCCAAACACATCTTCATTTTGTTGATAGATTTGTTCGTGTCCTTTCTGCTCTACTATTTAACATATTTGTTGCAATATTCGTTCGACGGCACAAATGGCGCCCTTGCGTCTTACTGGCATTGTTCACTGTAAAACGGAAAAAAATACCAAATTGTTTTATTTACTGATGGTACACCGATAATGTATTTGTTCAACCAACCTTCCACAATCATAAAACACGTAATAGATTTCATATAAATTCAAATAAATCGTACAAAATTTTCACGTCAAAATGACGCAAAGCTTCTAGTAAATGACTTGAAAGTTCTATAAGGCACGCGTAGCGTCAGCTGTCAGCAACATAATTAAATTCGTTTCAGTTGAAATACGAATGTTAAACTAAAATCGCGATTAACTAATGGTAGGGTGAGGGTAAAATATACTTTACGACCTATTGTCACACTTACCAAAGAAACACAAAAAATTTCATCAAAATCAGTCAAAACGTTTCGTAGGAGTTCGAACACAAACACCGTGACACGAGATTTTTATATATACAGATATGTATAGATATAATCTTATCATTTATAATCCGTCTCGAAATTACAAATGTCAGCGCATAATATTAATTCTGCGGCGCTTACTGTTGCGGAACTTGAAGCACATATGGAAAATCATCCCGAAAGCATGCTCAGGAAGCTATTTCAAGAAATAAAATCGGTTATCGACGATAATGTGACCAAATTGGTAGAGAACATTTACAGAGATGTTATCTGTATTTCTGAGACGTGGTTTCACTGTGATTTGAATGATGGCAATATTCAATTGCCTTATTATAAACTTTACCTCAAGGATATGTTACATAAGCGGAGATGTGGTGTGTTGCTATTTATTGTATACATACAACTGGTTTTCTTATAATCTGAAAATTAATTTATTTAAACCAAATATGCTCCATTATTATCTAAAATGTTTCGCAATTTCTCGGGTAGAGCCATGATGCCATCGGTGAAGAAGTGTGCTTTCTGGTTGAAAAACTGAATCAAGTGGATTTCACAGGCGTCTTTTGAAGGCAGCTTAATTCCATTCAGAGAGTTTTGCAGAGATCGGAACAAGTGTTAGTCTGAGGGTGCTATGTCTGGATTATATGGTGAATGCAGCAAAACTTCCTAATTAAACTCGCAAATTACGACGAGTCATCAAAGAAGTGTGTGGTGGAGCGTTCTGAATGTGGAAAACAACACCTACCATTATTAGTCAATGCTGGCCGTTTTCTTTCAATTGCCTGGCGTAATCTCTCTAGTTGTTCACAATAGAGTTGAGAATCGAACCGACCGAACGTCAATCCACGCTTTGCGAACCTTTGTGACCGCTCTCCATCCCTTGCCCAAGATTTTTGACGGTTCCAATTATCATACGTGACTCATTTCTCATCACACGTTTCGAAAAAGGCTCGATTTCATTGCGTTTCAGCAGCGCATTGCAGATGTTAATTCTGTCTATCATGTTTTTCTCGCTCAACTCATGAGTAACCCATATATAGAGCTTCTTTTGGTAGTCAGCCTTGCGTAGACGTTTTTTAGTTTTGTGGTCAATGCCTAGCTCTATATGCTACCCTGATATGATTATCTTGTTGATATGATTATCTTGTTGATATGATTATCTTGTTGATATGCTTATCGTTTTCATGAATTTCATTAGCTTTTCCATTGATTGGACTCATCTTGCACATTAAAATTACCAGAACGAAGCGAACCATTTCCGCGCAGTAGATTGTGATAAAGCACCTTCACCGTAGATAGCACAAATTTTTTCACAAGCGTTCAGTGATATCGATTAATGTTGCTAGAGTTATTTGCAATTGACCCCCACCTATCGTAAAAACACCACGAACATTTCCCCGACCCAATATGATAAATCTACATACACGTCTGAAATTGTTTAGACAATTCTTCTACATGACAATGAAATTGAACGTATTTATCTTAAGATTTCGGATCCCAGAAATAAGGCTCGTGTTGGTTGTGTGTACAGCCCACATAAAACTTGAATCTAGTTCCCTGACTGACTGCAAGTTTGTTGGGATTTCGATGTGAATCTTCTAGTATCGGATTCTACGTCTGATAGATTACATAGAAAACATTCATTGATAGAAATCCGCTCATCTAGTAGTAAATTTTGTGCATCACTATCTAACTCGATTGAGCTAGATTTACATTCTTGGCGGATATTTAAAATATCAGGATCCGATGTGCACAGCAAAACTGCAAGCAGATCCTCATTGGTACAATATCTTGAAATTTTCTTTGTGTTGTGTTCACGAAAGAATCTGTAATCCTTGTTTCTCTTTTCTTGTGCTTCTTTAGAAAGATCACCAAGTGGAAGTAGACTATTTTCAATAATTTGCTCGCCATGACAAAGAATTTTATGAATGGTTGATGGCATATTCCTCCAGGAATGTTTGTCGTTATAAATTTTTTGGCATCAATCATCCTACTGCATGCTAAACCTTTTATTATTTTGAATCGCTTAATTAATCGCAACGTCCACTCCTGTAACGAAAGCTGCCGTCACAGGATCTGATAAAAATCTTCTAGCGGTGTTTCCAACACTCGTATTTCCCTCTCCTTGTTTCGGCTGGTCAATTATTAGCCAACCAATTATTATTTCACGATATTGTTCCTGTATTTGGCTTTTTCAGCTTCCGTTTCCCCTTATTCACTGCATTTTGTTTAACCGTTCCTGTTGCTTCGAATTCTAAATCATAGGCCAATTTGAGTATATGTTCCATGAAACGAATTTTAGTATGCCTTTTCAGAATAATTGGCATTTGCTGGTGCTTGGCTTAGTGTACTCGCGGTTTGATGGCATATAATACAGCTAGATGATGCCTTAGTATCAGTTAAGGCTTGTCCGACTTTTCCATCAATCATGGTGACCAGAAGTTTGAAATCTATTTAAATAAAATGCCATGATACTCAAATAGCCGCGACTGAAGTTCATCAATTTGCCTCCTAATTTTATTAACTTCTTCGTTTATCACATCTTTTATCACATCACTTACAAAGGCCAAGACTTTTCAAATAATTCTATTCCAATGACAGCAATAATCTGTTCACATTTACAGTACATATGCAGTTACCTGATAATTAAAAAAAACCTAATTACTGCAAACTATCCCAGTACCTTTCCATACTTTGAAATATATACAGTGTTCCACTAAAATCTTCGTACAGCACTTGGTCAAAACTTTATTGATAAAAAAAGGTAATGTGTAGCATTAAGAAAAAATAACGGGAAACATGTTAAAAACGTTTGCATCATAATGGGTATAGGCTTTTAGAGAAAACTTTCAGCTTTACAATGGCGTAAAATTCGTTTTGGAGTCTTTTGGAGCAAAAAAGTTCTGCTCCAAAATATCACGAAATTTAATCAAATTTGGAACATTTCTGCAATTCTTGTTAGGTAATAACTATCCAACAGTTTTACTCAATTGTAACAACATTTGACAACGAATATATCCAAGAATTTAATAAAAAAAACCGGAACTTAATATCTGAAATATTGACAGAGAAATTATGTGTTTATTTTGTAACGAAGTGCTTTTCGGCCGAGGTGAAGCTCGCCGGATGTCCACTCTTCTTTCTCCGTCACAAACATTTGTTTGTGTCAGGAGACCGATAAATACAAAAGACGACTTTAGTTTTTGAATAAATACTAGTTTTCTTTATTTTTTACTGAAGGTTGACATTTCTCTCTACTATACAAGCATATGATACTTTGCTCTCCTGATTATACATTTCTTAAAATACGATCTCTTATTAAGGGGAAGGACGCATGGTTTTGCGAGCAGTGCTTGTGGGTGAGGGGGGATTGGTTCTTTGGAACCAGGTGCCGAACGTCAGGGTCCTCCTGGCGAGCCTGAGGTGGGGAGATAGGTATACCCCGCGTTTTGGGTTCTCCCGAAGTCCCACCTGCCCGAGGTACACCCGTGACGATCGCGAGGTTGGTCTCTTCTAGAAGGTTGGTCGGGCGGAGCCGGGGCTTTTCTAGTGCGATGAAGCGGGGAAGTAGGGTTTTGTGTAGAGAGCGGATTTAGTAATGGACGAAAGAAAAACAAGGAGAACAGGAACAACCTAAGCGATGGGCAGAGAGCGGCATGACCATCATCGTCGGAACTAAACCATGATGGTCATCCACCAGTCCATTACGCTCTTGTGTCCAGCTTGAAACTCTCAGTCGGATACATACCGAGAGGCCGAAGAACAAGAGCGTGCGCATGGCATGGACACCACAGTCGGATGCAAACCGAGGCGTCCATCCAGTCTGGACTTCTCTGGGCTGAATCTAGGAATGGATAAACAAAAGAAAACAAGGAGGACAGGAATACCTAAGCTATGGGCAGAGAGCGGCATGACCATCATCGTCGGAACTAAACCATGATGGTCATCCACCAGTCCATTACGCTCTTGTGTCCAGCTTGAAACTCTCAGTCGGATACATACCGAGAGGCCGAAGAACCAGAGCGTGCGCATGGCATGGACACCACAGTCGGATGCAAACCGAGGCGTCCATCCAGTCTGGACTTCTCTGGGCTGAATCTAGGAATGGATAAACAAAAGAAAACAAGGAGGACAGGAATACCTAAGCTATGGGCAGAGAGCGGCATGACCATCATCGTCGGAACTAAACCATGATGGTCATCCACCAGTCCATTACGCTCTTGTGTCCAGCTTGAAACTCTCAGTCGGATACATACCGAGAGGCCGAAGAACAAGAGCGTGCGCATGGCATGGACACCACAATCGGATGCAAACCGAGGCGTCCATCCAGTCTGGACTTCTCTGAAATAAAAGGTTTAAATAAAATTTAATTATTTTTCAAAAGACTTACTCTGGTGGCCGGCTCCCGATGACTGATTAAATTTTTGCTGGCGTTGCGCCTTTTATAATCAGCCGTACCACTCAGACTATGCTTACTCTTCTTATATGTCAGCTGGTCTTAGAGCAGCTGTTTGATCGTATTCAGGTAGGGTGGTTTACATTCAAGTTTTCTTAAGATTATATTTTTCTTTTATAAACATAAAGTGCCTTTTTATTTCAGAGCGGCTTTTGAAAAACATAAAATAAAATATAATAATAGAACATAATTCATTATTTAAGGAAACTAACAATTTGACTTAAAATAATTCGTTACTTTATAAAACCAAAATTTGTGATAAAAAAAATGTGTGGGCATTATTTTAGGAAAATAATGTTCACAATTTTACTTGCAAATAAAAAGTGCTGTCTTTATTGCATAGTTACTAATGAAATAATCAAGATAAAGCTTTTATTTTTTGGCTCCCTAGGTTCTCAGGTTTCTACTTTCATATGACCTAACCCATTTTGAAATCGGTGACATTGAAAAAATTACTTTTAGCCGCTAAGTTGAAAAACCGGCCACTTGTCGGCGTACGAATGTCGTATGACAATAATAACATGACATTATTGTGTCTTCTACACTACTCTGAGGTGTTTGATAGTGTCAACTAGTGTTGGGCATTATAGTTCACTACAGAGAGCGATCTTTCTAGTTCAAGCAGCTGTCGTGAACTAGTTCGTTCATATAGTTCACTCGGTCATTTAGTTCGTTAGTTCTTATCAGAGATAAGGAGATAAGAAAATCGTTTTGATATTTAATTGGCAATGTCTAATACTGAATACATGATGAAATTATATATTGTTAGATTTTTAGTAACATATTTTTCTATTCGTTATTTTTTTATAATAAAATGTATAATTAACCTACCTACATATATATTTATCACAATATTAACCCGGCTACGTTTATTGGGTCAAATGGACCCAAAGCGGACTTTGCGCACTTATAACTTTTGAACGGTAAGACCTACCAGTCTGAAATTTCTCGGCGGTGAATATTAAAATTATAAAAATACTCTTTGAAATAGCTGTAAAAAAAAATTCTCACACATAAGCTTTTTAGGGTCCAAATGTTGGAATGAAATATTTTCAGTAAATTTCGTTTAAAAATTTACAAAAATTATTGAAACTGACTGCTTAATGTACGGAATTCCCAATACTGTATTCCAAGGACGGCACACGTAATAAAATTATATATGCCTTATTACCTCTTTCTCATGATGAAAACTATAAGCGGTAAGATATAATGATTTTATGACTTCTGTTACATATACCTGATCTGATCAATTGGGTTGCATGCTCGCAATACATGGGAATTCTGAGAATGTATTCCGACAATTATAGACACAATAAAATTGTATTTGCTTTATTGTCCCTTCTTTTGTAATTGGGAGACAAGGAGTAGCATGTAATGTTTTATTAGCTCTTCTAATGAATAGATAAAAAACCAATTTGCAGTGCCTTCCGTTTTTTATCAAATTTGGTTTCAAGTGCAGTTTATTGCATTTTCTATTGGTGATTTGCTTTTGCCTTGAATGCAATTATTTTCTGCATTTGGAAATTTTACCATATATATTCGGAGTTGGTAGAATTCTGATATATTACGTTACTTGAAGTGAAAGTGATAAGTGTTTTTTTACAATGGCACGACGGAATTCGAAAGAGGTGAAAATAGAAAGATTCCTACAAGTTCATGATGAAAGTGACTACAACAACCTTCTAATGATGAAGAATTATTTTCTGCTTGTAGCGAAGACGAATACTATCTTGTAAACTATGGTTTCGAAGAATGGTGTCGTGTGGGAAGAAATTCTGCCAAACTCTAAATCTAAATAATGTAGGGTATAAAAAAGGATAGTTAAAAAAAAATTTGAGTTATTGTCAGACGAAACAGACCAACTTAGACCAGGCCTTGTCACGCTATTATTCACTTGCCCACCACGCTATTATTAACTGATGGTGACCAGGCCGAACTTACATTTGGATCTAAGGAAAAAGAGAATTCTTTTCAGCTTTAATCCAAACTTATAATTCATTTATTCTGGCCTTCTATATTATTTTTAAGTGGTAGTTCTTATTCTATAACATATTTATAATAATTCTATAACATTTATAATGCTTATACTTAGCTTAAATCTATAGATAGTGAGCACTTAGCTCATTCTTTCTTTCGTATACTATTACAATTGTTAAAATCGGCAGTTTTATCATCGACCTTTTCCGATTGGTTATGCTAACATAAACATTGATCGGATTGTAAAGTAAGAGTAAGCAATATACATATATATGAAAGGGATTGATTTGCATATTTTCTATTTTCACTACAATTATTTTCCTTATACAGGGTGATTCACAAAAGACTAGGGCGTGTAGGTTTATTCGAGACAAGAAAAAAATCGTATGTAATGGGGTTCTCCCCGTTAAACTATTATATTTGACATAGGAAACTAATTCAAAAAGGAGGTTAGGTGCAAATATTTGGCTTTCAAAGCCAATGACCTACATATGTATGTATCACCGTTTTTTTTTCATATTTTTTACCCGGTTTTAAGTCGCGCTTTTAGAATTAATGAAAATTAAACGAACCCACCTGATTTTTTCTTGTATCAACTCAACCTACACGCCGCACAGTGGACTAGAATTGCCGTTTTCGACTTAGTCGCGGTCAAAATTCTGTAACTTTTGATCAGATTAAGATATTTGAATGCGGTTTCTTGCAAATGAAAGAATAAACATGTATCTTTACGCTAATCTAAGTACGAAATATCTAGATATTTTTTTTATATTTTTAAACAATTTCGACACGTCAGTCGCGTTCAATCAAAGTCGCGTCACAAAAATAACCTTTTTATCTTATTTGTTTTTTTTATTATTAAGTATTATTAAGCAATAATTAAAGTTTATTGTTTCAGTATAACAATTTAAATGTTTGGGATACTCAATTTCGACAAAAAAAAATTTCACAATACTTTGTGTGCCTTTAGTATGAAAAAGAAACATAGTCGCATGTAAACATTGCTAAAATAAGAACACCAGGTATTTTTTCATTGTTATGATCATTTATTTATTTAAAAAATTTAAATATAGGAACAGTTTTACATAAATTATTACATACTCTAAAACACAAATACATTTTACAATAACACATACTTATTTATTTTCAAAAAAATATTCGTCTGTAGGTTTCATTAGAAGTTCTCAAGCTTCTCTATCTAGAGGTATTGTTGTCTTAATAAACTTTTTTCTCAAAGACGAAATGTAAGGATCAGAAGAAATGAAGAGCATTCTAAATAAAACCTCATTGGTACCCTGACGTGAACACTTTCTTGTGTTGTGCTCTCTATAGTATCTATAGTCTTTGTTTCGTTTTTCTTGTGCTTCTTCTGATAAATCTCCAATGGGTAATATCTGATGGTTAATTATGTCCTCCCCATGCATTAAAACCTTATGAAATGTCGGTGACATAGTTCTCCATGGATACAACTGTCAAGTGGAGATCAGCAAGAAAAGAGTATAACAGATATAATGTTCATATTTTTTTTTTTGCTTATGACGTCTCTATCAGGAATTGTTTTCAACAATGATTCATGCAGACAGAAAACATACCTTTTATAGAACTTTGAACCGATAAGATGATATTAAGGCTACCGGAATTTTATTCGTCCTCATACTTGAATGATGAATTCCTTGAAGTGATGATTTATTTAATAAGTAAATAATAAACCAGAAAGAGTGTTAACTTCGGCCTGGCCGAAATTCATAAACACGACAAACGTTTAATTAAAAATTGGCCGTTGCAATGGTCTAATTTTTTTCCTTTTCAATCTTAAATAGCGTGTGAAGACAGAGAATATTCGTACCAATTTGTTGAAAATATCTCTATTCGTTCTCCTGTAATCGAGTTTTATTTAATTAGGGGGCGAACCACGCCGTTTTGTGGTAGTCTGTTATGGTCAGAGACAATGAACTTCTGGACAAAATTTCAACCGCAAATTCGTTCTACAAGCTGAGAAATTTATCTATAAGCATGGATGAATTTATATACACTATAAAAAGTAGGCGTGGTAATGGTCCGATTTTGCCCATTTTCAATACCAATGAGTTTCTAATGATACACAATATTCGTGCCAAGTTTGATGAAGATATCTCTATTCGTTCTCCTATACCTGTCACGCCTCCTTTAATGCGTTACAAACGGAAGCACAAAGTGAATATATCCTCATCACTTCGTGTGTAGGTTATAGAAACTTCACTATAATAAAATTAAATTATTAAGATAAGGAAAGAAAACCTATTCCGCGAAAAAATCGATCAAACAGGTACGAAAATACACCTGTGGCGTGCACGTGTTCGGGTGTGTGTTCGCTGACGAGCGATCATACATACTACACACGTCCGAGCATTAAACTCTAATTAGGTGGAGTCGTTGGATATCGGATCCTTAACGACGCGACACTTTGTAGCACTCCACTTCAAAATAAGTCTGCGCATCTTGGCTGGTCGATCGATCGACGAGCCAAAGCAAACAAACACTCGCTATTGCTGTAAACGATACAGCAATGCTGAGTGTGCACTTTGTCGTCGCCACTGTTTGTGTTCTGCCGGCTAGACGGATTAGCTACCCGCAGCCGGCATCGAATAAACATGCGATTGTCGTGGACGTTCGCCGGTGTCGTGTTCGGCGCTGCTTTTCTTTCTGCCGGCGCTGGCAGAAAGCGGAGTATGTATAAATACGACATCGCGGCCGCGTCTACGACAAAGAACCGGACAATATGTATCGCTACACAATTGTCGTAGTGTTTATCGTAGCCCTCTGCTACGTCGCGATTAAAGCGTTGCTCAAGTGGCTATGGTGGCATACCCTTTGGGATATGCTGCCATGGCCTTAGAAAAATAGAAGTTTCTTGATCGCTCAAGAAGGCAGACGCAGTTACTCCCGCGCCCCAACACCTACTCTTGTTAATCAATCCAACAAATATTGTAAATAAAAGGCTTGCGCGAGCAAGCGCTGAAAAATCCAAACTTGTGTTTAATTCGATTAGGAAAAATATTCCTAAAGTGGTGACCCCGACGGCGCGAACGCCGGAGTGAAAAATAATTTGCGTACAATTGTATAAAAAGAGAAACGGTAAAAGCTCGCGGTGAGCAATAGTAGATGTGCAAAACGTGTGCGAACATCGTGTTGTGCGCGAGTCTAATACTATTGGCCCTCGCGCTCCGGGCAATCCGAGAATTAGCGCGCCAAGCGTATCGTGACGCAGGAAGTGAAATCCGCCCCACAAGTTAAGTAAAACTCAACTCGCAGAAACTACTTACGATGGAGAGCGATTCTCCTCAAAATCCCAAAGCGCCCGCGAGTGAAGACGCCGCGGCCGTGGACGTGAGCCGTGGAGCTATTCCCAAGCGCGCTCCCACCACGTCTGTCAGTGTTCGCGCGCCACGGCTCGAGCCCGAAACCGAGGAAAACACCAGCCCCCAGGTGGACGAACAGTGCGAAATCACGCGTGTAAGTGTTAAAGTGCCCCCATTCTGGTACGCCAATCCAGAGGTGTGGTTCGCGCAGCTTGAGGCGCAGTTCGCGACGGCGCAAGTATACGACGCGGTCACGAGACCGCCCGCCGGGCGTAAATACTCCAATTTAAAGAGCCGCATGCTCGAACAGTTCGGTGCCTCGGAGCAGCAAAAGCTCCGGCAGTTACTCTCGGAGATGGACCTCGGCGATAAGAGGCCATCCCAACTCCTTAACGAGATGCGGCGGCTCGGTGGCCCGAATGTCACCGAGCAATTACTGGAGAGTTTGTGGGCAAACCGGTTGCCAGAGCAAGTGCGGGCAATCTTGCAGGCGTCGCCCGGCGACCTAGCGCAGCGTGCCGCCCTTGCGGACAAGATTGTAGAAGTAACGGGCAACCGCAGCGCGTGTGCGGTAGAGAAGCAGCCAGACGATCCACGTCCGCAACAGGACGACATCCTGCTCCAGCGGCTGCATCGTTTAGAGGATGCACTGTACGAACAGCGCAATCCTCGCCGCGCGCCCGCGCGCTGCCAAGGTCGTCGGTGGTACCAAGCACCGGCAGCGGTACAAGTGTATGAGGACGACGAGCACTTCACCTACGTGGGTGGCAGTGGCCGCGGGCGTTCGGTGTCACCTCGACCGACATGGGTGACACAGCTACCACCACGACAGCAGCAACAGCGGCAGCAGAAGCCAACGCAGGTACCGGTGAATGTACCGCCTCGCCTGCGACAACGACAGCAGCAACCAGCCCGGCCGGAGCCCGATCCAAGCAGCAGAAGGACACTTAAAGCGGATCGTGCAAGAGATGGCTGGTGCTTCTATCACCAATTACACGGCGCCGCTGCTATGAAGTGTGAAGAGCCATGTTCGTGGCCAAAAAACTGAAGCCACGAACCCCAGCAAAACCAGGTAAGGTGTTTCGCTTATTTATGGCAGACACGGCAACGAGCCGTAAATATCTAATCGACACCGGCGCCGACGTCTCGGTTGTCCCGCCGAATTTCGACGAGAAATTCGGTCAACCAGATTCAGTACGACTTTTCGCGGCTAACGGCTCTAATATCACGACTTACGGCCGTAAGCGACTCAAACTTGACCTCGGTCTGAGGCGCGACCTGGCCTGGGAGTTCATTATTGCGAAGGTCAGCAGCCCCATAATAGGCGCTGACTTTCTCAAACACTTCGGCCTCCTCGTTGACATGAAGAACGAGAGGCTCATCGATTCGGCGACCAACCTCCACGCGGAGGGCGCCGCGCGTCCAGCAACGGGTCAGATCTTCACGTACGACAGACGCGACCCATTCGCCAAGCTGCTGGCCGACTTCACGGATTTAACGACGATGAACAGGGCGAAGACCACAACGGCTGCGCCTGTAACACACCACATCATAACGAAGGGTCCACCAGTGCGCGCCCGACCGCGACGACTGGCGCCCGACAAGTTAAAGGCCGCCATGGACGAATTTCGTTTCCTGACCGAGCAGGGAATCTGCGAGCCTTCCGACAGCAGCTGGTCCAGTCCGCTACACAAGAAAGTAAAGAAGTCCGACGGGTCTTGGCGCCCGTGCGGCGACTACCGCGCCCTGAACGCGATTACGGTACCGGATCGTTATCCGATACCGTTCATACAGGACTTCACCCATATACTGCACGGCAAGACCATTTTCTCGACAATCGACTTACAACGAGCAAACCACCAGATACCGATCGAACCGGTAGACATTCCCAAGTCGGCGATCGCCACGCCTTTCGGACTTTTCCAGTTTAAGTTTATGACGTTCGGCTTGCGCAACGCTGCGCAAACGTTCCAACGTCACATAAACTCCATTCTGGTGAACGAAACAGACTACGCGTTCGTCTACATTGACGACATCTGCGTAGCATCAAAAGACGCCAAGGAGCACGAGCGGCATCTGCGCCGAATTTTCCAGCTCCTCAGAGAGCACGGTCTCGCTATCAACACAGCGAAATGCGATCTCGGCAAGCCACAGGTCCGTTTTCTGGGACACACCGTGACGAGCGACGGTATTCAGCCACAGCAGTCCAAGGTGGAAGCGATTCTGAATTTCAAACGTCCAACGGTGGCTCACGAGCTCAAAAGGTTCCTGGGGATGATCAATTTCTACAGGCGATTCATCCCGCACGCAGTCGCCAATCAGATGGCGTTGCAAAACCTAATGTGCGGAAACAAGAAGAAGGACCCAACGCCGCTGAACTGGTCGACGGACGCAGCGACCGCGTTCGAGAAGTGCAAGGCAGATCTGGCTAAAGCAACGCTGCTTTATCACCCGGCTCCAGATGCCGAGCTCGCACTTAACGTCGACGATTCGGACTACGCAGTGGGAGCGGTCCTCCATCAGATAGTCAACGGCGAACCTCAACCATTAGGTTTTTACTCTAAGAAACTGACCGACGCACAAAAAAAGTACAGCACGTACGATCGCGAGCTGGTAGCAATGTACCAGGCGGTCCAATTTTTTAAACATATGGTGGAAGGTCGCGACTTCGCCATTTTTACTGACCATAAGCCACTAACCTTCGCCTTTCAGCAAAACTCAGAACGAGCTTCGCCGCGACAAGCGCGCCACCTCGACTACGTGGGCCAGTTTACCACGGACATACGTCATATCCCGGGTAGATCGAATGAAGTGGCAGACACGCTGTCACGCGTCCAGCGACTGGACACAGCAAACAACGTCATCGACTTCAGCGAGATGGCCGACGAGCAAGCACGAGATCCCGAGATCCAGCAGCTAAGAGGGCAGTCAGCGGACCAGACGGCCTTGATCATCAAGCCACTCGCGCTGGCAGTCAGCAAAAAGACGATCCTGTGCGACACCGCGCACAGCAGGATACGACCACTGGTATCAGCGGCATTGCGAGGGCGTGTTATGGCCAAGCTACATGGCTTAGCGCACGCCGGCGCCAACGCGACGCTCAAGCTGGTACGTGAAAGATTCGTCTGGCCGGTGATGGCCAAAGACGTTAAACAGTTAGTCCGCTCGTGCATCCAGTGCCAACGCAGTAAAGTAGGTCGACACAACCGTGCCGCAATCGAGTTTTACGATAAACCGAGCGAGAGGTTCGAGCACATCAACATCGACCTCATCGGCCCCCTACCCACTTCACGCGACAACAAGTATTGTTTGACCATCATCGATCGATATACGAGATGGCCGGAAGCTTTTCCGCTGCCCAACATGACCGCAGAAACAGTCGCGACGAGTCTAATCTCCGGATGGATGGCGCGTTTCGGGATACCAGTGCGCATCACAACAGATCTCGGTCGGCAGTTCGAATCTGACGTATTCAGGCAACTGAATAAGCTGCTGGGAATCCAGCATTTTCGCACAACGCCTTACCACCCGCAAGCGAACGGAATCATCGAGCGATGGCACCGAACCTTGAAAGCAGCAGTCACCTGCTACGAAGACGACGACTGGTGCGGAGTGCTGCCATTAGTACTCCTCGGCCTGCGGACAACAATAAAAGAGGACATCGACGCCAGCCGAGCAGAAATGGTCTACGGCACGACTCTGAAGCTCCCCGGAGAACTATTGGCACCATCGCCGGTCCAAGCCAATGAGAGCGAGTTCGTCAGAGACTTGCGCCGACTGATGAGCAAGGTATCGCCGACGCAAACCAGCCATCACGACAACACACGTGTGTTCCTGCAGCGCTACCTGGCAACATGCACGCACGTCTTCGTGCGTATCGACAAGGTGCAGCGCCCGCTCCAACCACGCTACGACGGGCCGTACAAGATCCTGCGCAGAACAGAGAAGGTGTACGAGCTTCAAGTGGGCGACAAGACGGCTAAAGTGTCGGTCGACCGCCTCAAGGCAGCCTTCTTGCCAAACGACGACATCCAACCAGCGAGCCGGTTGGAGCGACCACGGAAGCAGCCGCCGAAGTTGACAACTCCAGCACCACAGCCGGCGACCGAACGACGTCCAACGGGCAGACCACGAGGTCTGCCACCCAAGACGACGCCAGCGCCTCAACCAGCGACAACCGTCGCACCAGACGGTGACGAGGAGCGGCAGACGAGTCCGCGTTCCCGTCAGGCTCCGCAGCAGCGCGGACCCCTGATGGTTTTGTATAGAATAACGTATTGTAGAATTTAGTATAACGTATTTCCTTAAGTGTATTATAGACAGTATAGTAAGTAGTTCTAATCAAAAACGACGATATGCATATCCTGACGACTTTATTGTAAGCATGCACTACGACGTGCACTTCCTTGTATGGCGACGCCGTCGCTAGGGGGGGAGTACTGTGGCGTGCACGTGTTCGGGTGTGTGTTCGCTGACGAGCGATCATACATACCACACACGTCCGAGCATTAAACTCTAATTAGGTGGAGTCGTTGGATATCGGATCCTTAACGACGCGACACTTTGTTGCACTCCACTTCAAAATAAGTCTGCGCATCTTGGCTGGTCGATCGATCGACGAGCCAAAGCAAACAAACACTCGCTATTGCTGTAAACGATACAGCAATGCTGAGTGTGCACTTTGTCGTCGCCACTGTTTGTGTTCTGAAGGCTAGACGGATTAGCTACCCGCAGCCGGCATCGAATAAACATGCGATTGTCGTGGACGTTCGCCGGTGTCGTGTTCGGCGCTGCTTTTCTTTCTGCCGGCGCTGGCAGAAAGCGAAGTAAGTATAAATACGACATCGCGGCCGCGTCTACGACAAAGAACCGGACAAAATGTATCGCTACACAATTGTCGTAGTGTTTATCGTAGCCCTCTGCTACGTCGCGATTAAAGCGTTGCTCAAGTGGCTATGGTGGCATACCCTTTGGGATAGCTGCCATGGCCTTAGAAAAATAGAAGTTTCTTGATCGCTCAAGAAGGCAGACGCAGTTACTCCCGCGCCCCAATACCTACTCTTGTTAATCAATCCAACAAATATTGTAAATAAAAGGCTTGCGCGAGCAAGCGCTGAAAAACCCAAACTTGTGTTTAATTCGATTAGGAAAAATATTCCTAAACATCCCTTCCTAAAATCACAGGTACTCAGGAATATACACAAAACAGGTAGGTAAAATTTTCAAACGAAAAAAAATGGTTCCGGCGGGTCCGGGCGGGTTATGTATGTTTAGGGCATTTGTTTATAACACTTCATAGTTTCAAGAACAATAAACTCTAGGATAAGCATTTATAAGCGCTGAGACTTATAACCTCCCAAAGTTAAAATATATATAAAAATTAACGTTTTTTTCAAAAATTACCGAAAAATACTTAGATTCAAGGCACAAAGTTGTTGTTATATTTTTCCTATAGATAATTAAATGACCTTTCAGAAACTACTTAATTCATTGAGTTATGTTGACTACTTTTTTAGATTTTTTTGAATTTTGGCAAAAAACAAAAAAAATACAACTTTTTAGAGAATGAAAAAAAGGTTCACATTTGATCGCCCACCAAAACTATTCACGAAGGTTTCCAACCGAGATATTTTAGGCTCATGAGGTATTGAACTATTATAAACAAAATTGCGTACCAAATTTTTCAAAAACTCGGCGCGACTTTTTGGATTTTTGGCCGCGGTTCCGAAGCGATAGTCCACTGTGCGCCGTAGTCCTTTGTCTCCTCTTATGCGAATCACCCTGTATACGCCTTAAGGAAGAAGGTACTAAATGAAGCATACTTGTATTTACAAAAGGTCGCAGGGATTTTAATTATAATCTTACACTTAAAAACACTTAATTTTTTTTCTGGGAAAATCTAGGAAAATATGAAATAAGAGAATTAGTTTATTAGAACTTGCTCTAATTAATTTCTTTTAGGGTCCTCTGGTATGGATAGCAGAATTCATTAATGTTCAACTGTGTTTGTAAATAAAAAAATACTACTGTAATTTTTGATAAATAATAACTTCTCATTTAGAATATAACTATGTATAATGAGTACTTACCGAAACATTCTAAATAATTGATCGATTTCGGAATCTCCTTGAAATAAAGGCTTACGTGTTGCCATCTCCGCAAATATGCAACCAATTGACCAAATGTCAACTGGACACGAGTAGCGTTGTGACCCCAACAAAACTTCTGGAGCACGATACCACAAAGTAACTATTTCATGAGTATATATCCGAACAGGTATACCAAATGATCTTCCCAAGCCGAAATCAGCCACTTTAATAATGCCCGTTTTATCAATTAACAGATTTTGAGGTTTTAAATCTCTATGAAGTACTCTACGACGGTGGCAATATAATAGAGCGCTTGTTATTTGATATAAGTAACTTCGAACAAGTTCACAGTCTAACAATTTTTCTTGGGGCAGAGAATCCATATACTTCTTCAAATCCATGGAGAGAAATTCAAATATTAGATATAAACGGTTTTCTTCCATTAGTACATCTTCTAAACAAACAATATTGGGATGTTTGAGCTCTTTTAACAAAGAAATTTCCCTAGAATATCAGCGCAATTGATTAAAAGTTGAAAAAATTATGTATTAATAATAAAACTGAGTTTAGGTGGTTGGTAATTCTTAAAATTCAGCAACTACTTTTCTATAGACACACACATATACAATAGGTAAATAAAGTGAAATGACAATGAAAAGAACGCCCGTGGTAGTTAGACTTTCTTAACACTTTATGAACTGTTTCAAACACAATCTTTTCCGTGATGATTCAATATGAGTGACTAACGTTCTTGCAGTAATTCGTGGATTTTGTGTTACCTCTTCTAAACTCTTTCTCTCATCGCGTTTTTTTCACTTTGTTATTTATTATATTGTTTGTACTTATTGTTGTACTTATTTATTATATTCTTTATATAGTGTACTGTTCTGTGAGGTTTTTCATATATGTACATATGCTGCTATTTACCGTAAACTTTTTCCTTGTTTATGCAGAACTAGAATGGTTTATTTTTCATTCCTTAGTTCTTCTTTTTATCGACCAATATTGCAAGACTGTGATTTATATCTTACTGTTGAGTTCTTAGTAACAATGTTTTTTTCTGTTGCTCGCCTATTTTATTTACTAGAAATGAAGTGTCAAAATAATTAATTGACTGCGTATTTAATTATTTATTTTTAATAATTTATCATTTGAAAATTTGAGTTGGATTGTAATATCCCAAGATATGTGTACAGTTTCTTAAATGTTTTACAAGTTAAACTTTCTTTTCATTGTGCATGTAGGTACAAAATGCAAGGTCTTCAAATAATTTATTGATCCACTGTATAACAAATTTAATTTATTTAAATGTATTTATCGTTACTTAAGCCTATGAGATGATTAAGCCTTTCAGGCCAAAAATATACTAGCAAAACTTAAACTAAAAACATGAAGAGATAAAAAGAGGTTTAAGCCATTAACAAAGAATGTTTCTAAAATTATTCCTAGATATAGAAAAATTAAAATCTAATATATAATACATTATTGGAACATAACTTATTCAATTCTAATATAGCTCTGTTAAGGGCTCATGTTGACCATAATTGGTCCATGAAGGCTTCGGATAAAAGATATATTTAAGACGTGATTCACGTGGGGAATGAAAAACATAAGCTTGGTTAGCAAATGGGAGCAATCAATAGAACCGGATGCAATATCGAAAACAAACATCAAGGATAGCAATTTCCTTCTATAGGGTTTTCCAATAAGAGCGGGTCGATGTTGAAATGGAATGAAAGAAGCTGTGTGTGGGGTATTAACGGATTTTTTTTTTTTATTTGAAAGCCCCATTTATGCCATTATGTATGGAATATGATCGTTTAAATGTCCGCCGCGGATTCGTACCGTGGAACGGATTAAATTTTTAATGACTCCCCCGTATATATCCGGCTGAATTTGAGCGATGGCCTGGGCTATGTTGACTTTGAGGGACTCGGTCGATTGCGGCTTATTCGCATAGACCTGCGACTTCAGAAAACCACACAAGAAAAAGTCTAGCGGCGTCAAATCGCATGATCTTGGTGGCCAATTCACGTCACTTCCACGAGAGATAACCATACCCTCAAATCGTTCATGCAGAATGTCCATAGTGGGGTTAGCTGTTTGGCTCGTAGCGTCGTCCTGCTGGAACCACAAGTCGTCCACACCCATATCGTTCAATTCGGGCCAAGAAATTGGTTATAATCGATCTGTAACGCTCGCCGTTGAAGGTGATAGCCTCAACAACGTCGTTTTGGAAAAATTACGGACGAATCACGCCGCCGGCCCAAAATCCGCACCAAACAGTAACTTTTTGTGGATGAATTGCCACCTGGTGAACCTCGTGTGGGTTGGCGTCGTCCCATATACGGACTTTGAAGGGCCACCGCGTCTGCCGTAAAATGGGTGCAACGAGCGCAAAGTTTGCAGTAACGAACACTCATTTTGATAATGAAGTTTTATCATTTGGACGTGCTGTTCAATCGTGTAACTTGCCATGGTGATTTGGCATTACTGACTGAATTACAATAACCAGATTTACCAGACGCCGGCTAAACAACATGACCGCTACAGACTGTCAACATCGACCTGTTCTTATTCGAAAACCCTTTAGTTACAAGCGTTTTTAGGCCAAGAAGTAAACATCGAGAATTATAAGAACGACGAGAGTGGACTTTAGGTAATATATAGGAAAGTTGTTGGATGAATGTGAACTTGCAGTCAAATAAACTCCAAGGTACAAGACTTCAGACACTTTCATTAATGGTATGCTACCTAGGGAGAGTGCAGTTAATATTGGATTCAATGATTTAGATCACTTCGAGATACTAAGAGGCAGATGATTTAAGGCACTCCAGACCTGAACCCTATTTAGATCGGATTGGAGTTTGAAGCTATCAGATGAATTCTTAATTTTCAGAAATATTTTCAAGTCATCTGCATAAGTGAGATGCAAGGAATACATGAAGCAGCTGGATGTGTAATTGATGAATAAAATAAAGGGCAGGGGATGTAAGACACTGCCTTGCGGGACCGCGAAGGATGCATGATAGGGACTGGAATTAAATCCGTTCACAGAAACACAACATTGCCTATTTGTTAAATAGAATTTAATCCAACTTAAGAAGCTCGAATGGAAGCCGATTTTAGAGAGCTTAGCAACAAGGGACCTATGACACACAAAAACTTGAGTTGTGTTTGCAATGGTCTGCTTCTGAGTTTCCTAACAACGTTGTAATTCACAACAATGTTGTCCAACGTTGTACTCATATAGCGGCAGTTGCATATAGGAAAACACATCAACTAAGATCGCTGATGAGAAACATTGGCAAGTTTCGAAATAGCTATTCGATCTGCCAGTTTGAGTCAAATAAATTTGTTGTTGTTTTTTAAAATAAATACAACAAGGTTTGTTGTTTTATATGCATATTTTATATGCATAAAACGTAATGTTTTCAAATTGACCTCGAGCCTAAACAATTCTAATTCTTATACAATTTAAGGTCGACTAAACAAATAATAAGTCAAATTATTATTAAAAAATACACAATTTATAATAAATATGGCAAGTACGGCCAACATTTTGATATTCAGTAAATTTCACACATACATAAATTGACAAAACATGTTTACGGCTTTTGAAACTAAATGCGATACCACAGTGTCTAGCCATCGCTGGTATCATCATACCAGTAGTGATACCGTATCAAATGATACTGCCTCTAGCCAAACTGTTACAAGCTATACAGTTTTCATATTTTTGTTCATAATGGAAATAGATGAAACTGCTTCGAGGTAACTCCCGAACCAGACGAGAGCATACAAAACTATTGTTTTTGTCGGGATTAAGTCCATAAACTACAACAAAAACACTGGCGAACTCGGTAAACACTCAATTGAAACAAAAATTGTTGTTGGTGTCAGCGCCAAAAACAACAACGACAACAACATTGGTTAGGTCGACAAGCGCCCTATCTGTTGACAAAGGACTATAACTCGGGAACTAAATGGATTAAGAATTTTTATTGTTGTTGGAGTCAGCGCCAAAAACAACAACAGCAACAGGTACAACAACATTGGTTAGGTCGACAAGCGCCTGTTGTATGTCGCGATAGCAATTTCCAGTTCCGCGAAATAAGAACTTTCAAGGCCAGTATTATTGTTTTTATAATACTACTCCGCGAGTGAGTCAAGGCCAAGTTCACATTAATGCAACCACAGCACTTTGCTTGGTAAGCCCGAAGCTTTAGTTTCATTTGCTTTAGTCAAGCTTTGGTTTAATGAACTTCGAAAGCTAAGGTAACAACCAGAACACTTCGCATAAAATGGATTGTGGAAGCTAGCTTTCAGTAGCAAGCTTCCAAACCATAAAATCGCTTGGTTTGAAAAACCAACGATCAGAACCCACACGCGCAAGAATTAAATTGGGAACGATTTTCTTCCGCGTGTTGATTCTGCGAATATTACAATTTTAATATTGCGAAATAATGGAAATTGCGAAACACGGCATACCGACCCACGTCAGTTCGGTCGACGTCTGTGTCGACCGAGCTAACGTGAAATCTAGAAAAGATTCCAAAGAGAGTCTTGTAAATATATCCAAACGACGAGGTCGTTGTTAAACGCGTATAAAGTCGCGCAGTAACTAGAATTAAATCGAAGTTAGTGTAATAATATCATAAGTGAAAATAGTGTTAAAAGAAAAGAAAGAATAATATTTAAATAAAAGTTACAACGAGAAGAAAACAACCTACAGGACTTTTCCTTTGGACTTCCCCCTAGCAGCTCGAAGCTACACCCTCAACAATTTAAGACACAACATATTGGCGCAGCCGGAATTTTCGAGCCGAGGATCGCTCGATGAAATAATAATGTTAGGATTAAATTGAAATCGAAAGTATAAGAGTGACCAAATAAAATTAAAATACAACTTTAAATTACCTTGAATGTGTGTGAAAAATTTAAGTGGAAGGTATCTTTAGAATAAAATAAATTAAAACACGACATACCTTTAAATGAAATTTAATAAAGAAGTATTATAGCATTTTAAAAAACAAAAAAAAAGAATAAATTGAAAAGGAAAAGTTATAAGTTATAAGCTAGTTAAAATTAAAAGTTAAGAGCAAGTGATCGTATATGCGAAAAACAAGTTTATGAAAAAAAAAGGAAACTTGGCAAAAAAGTGAGTTCAGGAAAAATTAAAACAGTGAAAGTAAAAAATTGAAAAATAAAAGTAGAATCAAATAATAGGAAAAAGTGAAAAGGATAGTAATAGAATTAAAAAAATTTAATTCTATTATTATATCAAATATATTATTTTATATATATTCTATAAAACATAAAATAACTTTCAGGTCCCAAAATCATCGGTTACATCAAAAGGATGCTAGCTTAATTGCACGGCAAACTTATCTGTCCAATAGCATTAGCTGGACAAAATCTTTGCTGAGGTCGACCCATTTCACTCGGGAAGTCATTCTTATATTTTTATAATTATAGCATAAAGTATTAGAGAAAATAGGATTTTTTAATATATATATTTCGAATATAGTGTATATATAATAGTATATATATTTCGAATAAATGTAATAACAATGTTGTACATGAACTAACAATTTAATTGAAATTAAAACAAGTGATTTAGCATGTTAGAAAGTCAACAAAAGTCCAATAAGTGAAAAGCAGATATGCAGGAAACGTATAATATTTAATTCAAGGAGAATGTTTGGAATCCAAATTCAAAAATTACAAATTTACAGAATTAGTTACTGTGATTAGCAAATTGGCGAAAATCAGAGTGACTTTATTAACTTAAATAAATTTTATTTAACGTGGTAAAGTTCGGATGATAAAAGCAAATTGTTAAAAACAGTTTTCGTTGTATCATTTTGGGGTATGTGTCTTAGACGTTTGACTTCAAATGACACATGTTAAATAAATTTTAATTTGAATTCAAAGTCGCACATGTTAATTCGATTAAGTGACGAATAATTTTATAAATTCATTGGATTGCAAGTCGCACATTTCACTTTATCTCATTTAAAAGTAAAACATTTTAAAAAACAGATTAAAATTTCCTTACTAATAAAAATGGAAATTTTAAAAATTAACAGGAAAGGGAAAATCGCTGAAAAACTTCATCAAACAAATTCCACAAAACGTGACGGAAACTAAAGTACAACCCCCGAAGTACATACCATCGGAGATAAAGAGGCAGGGACCGGCGAGATTGACAATAGAGGAATACCGGAAGCGGCAGCAGATTCGAAAGGAAAAAAACGCTAGCGCAATACCGCAGCCAGAAGAAAGAACAGAGCCAAAGCAGCGGCGCGGTGGCAAATTGGTCAAGGAAAGGAAGCGATTAGCTTATCTGAAGGCACTGTTGACAGATGACGTAAACCCAATCCCGTGGGACAGGACACACCAAGTTTGGGAAGAGGTTGATCAACTGGAGCAAAGTTTGAGAGAACGCAAACGGAAAGGAGCTAGAGACATGAAGACACAACAAATTCCCAAAAATCCTAAGAAAGAAAACCATAATGGTTCTTAAATTATACATATATCTAAAATTAGAGACCTTAAATTTAAAAGAAAAAAAAAACATTTGGAAACAATAATTAAAATTATACAAATAAAACTAATATGTCGGAACACGACCGAATAAAATAATTTTGCTTAAATGGTTACAATGAAAGGCGAAAAATACAATCGAAAATTTTAATGCTATTTTTGGCAAGTCAAAACCAAATTTTGAGCTAGCTTAATGGAAACCACTTTAGGAAACAAAAATTAAACTATGTTTATATTTAAGTTTGATAAATAAAGAAAAGTCAACAAACAAATTCGTTAGTTTTTTTTTTTCTTTCAATAACAAATTAATTAATAGTATCCAGGCTAGCAGCGATAGCTGCAAGACAATAAATAAAATAAATTATGCTTAATTGCAAGAAACTCATTGCAAAAAGAACTAGGTCATAAACTTGAACTTGAACTTCAAGCAAGGCCAGAATTGTCAAACTAAAAGCAGCAGCTGGTAGCAAAAACAATACAAAAACCAAAGACAATAAACACGAAAGTACGTCAGGCAACGGGCGAGCATAATTAAGCAACGAGCTCGGATTACACAAGATATTAATAAAAGAAGCAAAACAACAGGCGTACGAATATATAGCGAATGTTTACAAAGCGATAAGAAAAAAGAGGGGTGTCAATGAGCCGTATTAAAGCTGAGTAAGCAAAAGTTAATTGCTTTTAGAGAATCAATTAAAGACTTATTTGACTCCGAAAATAGCCAAATATATACTTATATTAATAAGTATAGGATAATTAATGGCCGAATCGCTACAAGAACAAGCATATTTAGCCTTAGAAAGGAACCATAAGAATCTAATAAGGCAAATAGAAGACCTTGCATCAAAGCTTTGGAACATCCTGAGAAACACTGTGTCCAACAAGGAAAATTTAGAACTAATCAAGACTAAAATACAAGCCCTAGGAGAAAGATCGACTTTAGAAAAAACAGACGCGGTCATAGATGAATTGCTGTATTTTTTTCAAAATATTATAAGAAATAAAAACCAAGGCCTAAGTGACTGTGTATCAGAATTTAACGCTTTGAAAAAGAATTACGATACTTGTGTAAACGAAAAACATTTTCAGGAAGACTTACTAGCGAACTTAGAAAGCGAGAACGTAAAACTAAGGGAATTATTAGAGAAGAAAGGCTTAACCGAAGAAACATTAAATAAAACGTTAGAACAGGAATCGGCACAAAAATCAAGAGAAGACTGTGCATCCTTAGAGAAGGCGAATTCAAGAATACAAGAATTGAAAGAGGAAAACAGACGCCTAAAACAGGAGATAGCGCTAGTGAACGACCAAACACTATACCATAAGGAAGCTATCCCAGCCATAGTCAATCCAGAGGAGTATAACTCAATTTCATTTCCTGCATTCAGACCATCAGGAACACATCAAAGCAAAATGGGTATCGCAGAAATAGCAAAAACAACAAGCAGTATTTTCCCACTGTTTTCAGGGACACAGTCACCAGATTTGAGAGGTGAGGTGTATAAGTTCATACAGGCGTGCGAGTTGGCTACAAATGAAGCAACTGAAGCAAATACACCACTTTACATAGAATGCATCAAACAGAGATTATATGGAGACGCTTATGATCTTGTAGGCACACAACATGTCAACACTCTAGAGGAATTATACCTAGCGATACGAAGAGTCTACCTACCAACAGCTGCATTAGACGTAACGTTGTCAGAACTCCAGAATTGCAGCCAATTGCACAATGAGGACGTTCGGCAGTTCGCAAGACGCCTCAACATGAAAAAAACACAGGCATTGCAACATCGGCAAATAAGGCGTTTAGAACAGGGTTAACAGATGCAACGTTACGAACGCACATGTTAAATGTGAAAGGGAAAAGTATTGAGGAAATGACTGAAATAGCAGTAAACACGCTGGTGGAAATAAAAAGAAGTAACTCCATTCATCAACCCAATATTACACCAATATATAATATGAATTCGATTGAACCATATATGACACCTGCAGTAAATAATCACGTGAATTACAAAAGACCAGAAATAAGGCAGAACATCTCGAGAGCGCCACAAGATAAAATAATTTTTGCATTTTGTAATAAACGCGGGCATACGAGAGAAAAATGTTTAACTAGAGAAAACACACCGTATTGTCCAAAATGGCTAACATATGGTCACGAGACAAGCTGGAGGTGCAATACCAATGACTACAACAGAAGTGGAGAGAACAACAAAAATCAAGGGCCGAATAATCGGAACCAAAGTCAAGGAAATCAGCAGTGGAACCAACCTCATCAAACTTGGAAATCAAATCAAACACAGAGAACCTGGAACCCAATTCAAGTGCAGCAAACCTGGCAACCCAAACAACCGGATCACAATAGGCAACAAAAACAAGTACAATCAAACTGGAAACAACAACAGAAGAATCTCGTGAACCCAAAACCGAATCCATTTAAGGGGGTTCAAGGGAATCAGAATACTGTGAATACGCCGAAGGGCACGAATCAAACAATATGTCATTGGTGTAACAGACCAGGACATATAGTAGCGAACTGTACAGCTAAAAAAAGTTGGGAAACTCTGCAAAACAATCAGCAGGGAAACCGGCAAGGGCCCAGACAAGGCCAGTAATCTGGGAACCCAACGAGAATAGAAATTTAGGGCCAAAAGAAGTAGTAACCGTACGTCCAACATCGGAACAGATCGTGGATACGTTACAGACTTCAGAAATATTAGAAGCCAATAAAGCTAAAAATAGTGGATACAAATTTACTAGCAGAATAAAAATTATCAAACAGAACGATAAAGTAAATGCTTTAAATGAAACATTCAGTAAAATAATAAATATAGCGAAGAAAATAATAGAAATTGGAGCAGAGTTTTTAATAATCATCTTGCTAATTATACAATTAGCATGTACATCGATTGTAAGAACTATGTTTCTCAGTATGCACCAGTACAAAGCAAGGAGCACTAGTCTTAATATAGTAGAATATATTACAGATATAAAAGCACTTGCAAATAAAATAAAATTAAAAGTACTAGAAAAGTTTAAAATTTGTATGTCACAATTACAGCACAAGAAAACAATACGTTCGTGGTTAACGAATAATTTGAATAATAATTATAAAAATACTATAAAGGAAGTATCCAACTGGGATTCAGCCACGTTAAGTGATGTGTTCATTGAACTGCCTTGTGTAGAGGCGAGAAATGGAAAACTCATTTTACTGGTGGATACAGGAGCGGATACAAGCCTAGTAAAAGAATGTGCATTAAAGGAAGATGCCATTATAAATAGAAAGATTACAAAGGAATTAAGTGGAGCATTTGGAGGCTGTATAACCACAATAGGGTCCACCAGCATATGCCATGATGAGGTACAGCCCTTACGTTTAACGCTACACGTTGTGTCACTTAAACAAGGGGTACCGGCGGACGGCATACTGGGTAGAGACAACATGTGGAACAGATCCATTATGAACACGCTCAGTAAAAACTTAACCTTATTTAATAATAATAAAGAATTTGTAATTAAATTGCCACTACTAGGTATCAAAAATACAGAAGATCAAAGTAACAAAAATAATATAACAATTGAAGCAAGAACGGTTAGAATAACGCCGTTAAGAATTAAAACTAAAGTTATGACTGTGGTAGTTCATAAACAAGAGATTGCACCAGGAGTGTACCTGGGAGAAACACTAGCAAATGTGGAAAATAAAGAGGTCAAGGTACAAATCCTAAATTCAACGGTAAAAGATTTCATTCTTAGTGACAACTTTGTACCGAAATTTAATGATTTCCACAAATACGAGCTAAGTGATGTTTCGTGCAATCAATGGACTACCATCAATAGTATAAGTAATGCGGACATGGCGCAACGAATGAATGTTTTAATGAACGATTTAGAATTGGATCCTTCCTTAAACCAAGAGGAAAAGGAATCCATAACAAAGCTATGTGCGAAGTATAATGATATTTTTCTTTTAGAGGGTGACAAATTGACATACACCCCAGTACTAGCATATAAAATTCCAATAAAGGTGGATCAGCCACCAATTAATCAAAAACAGTACCGTATTCCTCAGACACATAGGGAGGAAATGAATAAGCAAATTCATAAACTACTAGAGGAGGATTTAATATCCCCAAGTGTATCTCCATGGAACTCACCACTACTTCTTGTTCCAAAGAAGAGTGGAAAAGATGGAGAAAAGTAATGGCGCCTAGTGATAAATTATAGGAAAGTAAACGAGGTGACAATTAAACAAGTCTTTCCACTTCCTAGGATAGATGAGATATTGGACCAGTTAGGAAGTAGTAGATATTTCTCAACATTAGACTTGGCAAGTGGGTACCACCAAGTCCTAATGGATAATGCAGACAAAGAAAAGACCGCATTTAGTTCAGCGTTGGGACATTTTGAGTTCAACCGAATGCCTTTCGGGTTAACCGGCGCCCCAGCGACGTTCCAACGTCTTATGAATCATATTCTGACAGGACTTCAGGGTATAGATTGTTTTGTCTATTTAGATGACGTAGTCGTATATGCAACAAACCTGGGACAGCATGAGGAAAGGTTAACTAAAGTTTTTGAGGTCATTAGGGAAAATAACTTAAAGTTAAACATTAGCAAATGCCAATTTCTACGACGAGAAGAATATTTAGGGCACAAGTGTTCAGAACATGGAGCACTTCCAGACCCTAGCAAGGTGGAATGCGTTAAAAACATTCCGCCTCCTAAAAATAGAAAGGAAGTACAAGCCTTCCTAGGCCTTGTTAATTATTATAGAAAATTTATACCGGGAACCGCAAAAATAGCACTTCCCATTAACAAATTGTTCAGAAAAGACGCGAAGTTCGTCTGGACGGAAAGCTGCCAGAAAGCGTTTGAACAATTAAAAGAATCGGTTATGTCACCACCAGTGTTAGCATATCCAGATTTTTCAAAAGAATTTTTTTTAACTACCGACGCAAGTAATGAAGCCTTGGGCGCGGTCCTTTCTCAAGGTAACGTAGGCGAGGATAGGCCAATAGCTTTCGCTAGCCGAGCGCTAAGCGACACAGAGCAAAGATATTCAACGATAGAAAAGGAATTCTTAGCAATAGTATGGGCTACAAAAAATTTCAGAGCATACCTCTTAAGCAGACATTTTAAAATTTTTACTGATCACCGACCATTAAAGGGAATACCCAATTTAAAGGATCAAACTTCTAGACTGGCAAGATTCAGACACAAGTTGTCAGAGTATGATTTCGAAATCATATATAAGCCAGGCAAGAAAAATTTGAACGCAGATGCATTGAGTAGAATTCCTCAAAATCGTAATGTAGTAACAGCAGTCCAGACCCGCTCTAGAACCAAAGAAATAGAAATGAAGAACCAGGGAAATAGCGAAAATTCAAGGACAATTCCGACGCCTGTAGAACCTGACACTCCAGGCATAACACAAAACGAAAACATAATTTTGTTAGAGAACTCGAAACAAATAGAGCCTGTTATCAAAGATTTTCATAATACCCCATTAGGAGGTCACCAGGGAGCAGTAAAAACGTACCTAAGAATCAGGCAACAATATAGGTGGCCAGGGATGCAAAGGCAGATAAAAGATTATGTAAAAAGTTGTGCTAAATGTCAAGCGAACAAAAGTTCGAAATTAACAAAAATGCCCATGGTGCTAACAGATACACCAATGCGGCCATTTGATAAGGTCTACATGGACATAGTAGGTATTCTACCAGAAAGTGTGTCTGGCAATAAGTACATCTTAACGTTTCAAGATGACTTTTCGAAATTTATGGCATGTACAGCTATCCCAGACGCGGAAGCAAGCACTGTCGCCAGAGCCTTTTATGACGAAGTAATTACGCGTTACGGAATTCCGAAGATTCTAATTACCGATAACGGAACTAATTTTATTTCGAAATTGTTCTCGGACACATGCAAGTTGTTAGGCATTAAAAAATTGCATATAACGCCATATCATCCGCAAGCTAATGGCTCACTAGAAAGAAGCCACAGACTATTAGCGGAATATTTACGTAGTTTTGCTAAAGAAGACGGGTCGAATTGGGATCAATGGTTAACTGCAGCGATGCATGTTCATAACAACACACCCCACATTACGACTAAGCAAACTCCGGTCGCTCCTAAGCAGCGACTCCGGTATATAATGCCGAAGATCCGAATAAAGTTTTGAAATTCCAAGTTCAAAGAGCTCACGAAATAGTGAGGAAAAATCAGGAAATGGCTAAAAGGGTAGCCAAAAATCAGTATGACAATAAATTAAATGTAGTAGAATTTACAGTAGGAGATAGTGTACTAATGAAGAATCAGACTAGGAAAAATAAGTTTTCTCCAATATGGATAGGGCCATATGAGGTAGTTTAAAAACGACAGTTTTAAAAATTAAGGGAAAGGAAAAAACTTTCCACAATAACTTACTTAAGTTATATAATAGCAACTAAATAGGAAAATAGGACTAACTAGATAAATACATAGGAACCCACCAAAATAACTGAAACTAATAAAATAGAGTTAGGAGAACATTAAGTTAATCAGAATGGTCACCTTATTAGGAGTAGGATACAGTAAATTAGTATAGAATAGGATTGATAGCATATATTATAGGATAGTATGAAACTAATGTTTTTAAGTTTATTACTAATAATTTTAATTTAACGTCTTACGTTTGAATAACGAATGAAAGTCATCAAATTTCATAATGAAAAATTCAACAAAGAAATAAAAAGGAAATCAGAATAGCGTTTAAATAAGCAACAACTTGTTTACTTACGCGTGAAACTATAAGGAAAGAAAACTCATGATAAAGTTCGTTGTTAATATTTGAATAATTTTTTTTTAATTGAACTTTTTAGTTTGTATTAATTTTGAATGATAATATACGGTATATGAAAAGTAGCTGTGCCGTTTTAAATACACAGCCAATATAACTTTGCATTTGCAATTATGTTAATAAATGCACATGTAAGAATATGCCTGAAGAGTTAGTTCAGGCATATGACATTTACACATACTATACATATGTAAACACTCGCACCAAATGCTATATATCATAAGAAGAAAAGAATTCAGAGAAAAAAAAAGAAAAATGAAAATTTGTTCTATTTTTTAAATAATGAAGTGTAGTAGTAAAACTTAGCACATGAATATGCAATGTAAAACATTAACGAATAACGTTAATAACAAGCAAGACAAAGGCTAAGAATTGAGCGATTAACGCAAGCGCTGCAACAAAGCAGGTGCAAAAGTAGAGCAACTGAACACGAGCAGAATGCAGTGTCAGTAAAACAATTAATGAAAAAACCAACAACTAAAACAGCAAACCAAAATTTTAACACAAGCCAAATGAAGAAAACAAAAACACCAAAGGTGAACAACTTCAAAATAGGCGGAAAAATTAAAAAACTAATAATAAAAATAATAGTAAAACAAAGACATAATGTAACCGTTGTTATACACATAAATATATAGACAATAGTTAAAGTACATTTACAAATGTACACATATAAAAATAATTTAAAACTTAACTTACTTGTAATTCAGAATAAGATATGAAATTAAGAACATTAAAAGAAATAGGGAAGAATATATAATTATTAAGGAAAAGGAAAAAGAATTGCACTTAACTTTTACAAAATAACATAATAAGGTATTGATTAAAAAGAAGAATAAAATCGTACATTAAAATAAGAAAGAAATTACATAAATATTGTAATTGCGTAAAAAAATAACGTTATTGAAATACATTAATAAAATTTTAATTGAAAGTCAACACATTCTAAATTTATAAGAAACATATTATATTCAACGAAATATAAATAAATATATTGTAAAAACAGAAATAAACATCAACAATATGTAGAAATTGAATGTAATGTACAATATACAAGAAGAATCCAGCATGCAGGGAAGCTGACCAGAGTGCTGATGTACACCCATCACAACAGCAAAAGTGCAACAACACACAGCAGCACTTTGACAACAGGGCGACAATTAGCGCCCAACCAACTCGAAGGGGGAAGGGTAGCTGGATCAGCGTAGCGACCACAACCAAAGATGGAATTGTTGCGACAAACACGCAATTCAATCCACAATTCAACCACAAAACACGAAGATACTTTCAAATAGGTCTAACAGCAGCAGTTTGAACCTGAAAATTACCGAATGATAATGGCACCAGATACACAGTACCTTAAGGTCACGTTGGGGTCAGAAACACCGTAATAAGACACCTAGATGATAGAAAACTATCGGCAGCAGCTAGTTACAGCTCAGGGGGCCGCTCAACAGCGAAATTTAAGTCCTTCGAGGGGATCACATGCTGTCGCGTTACTGCATCATCGAGTAGCGGCGACGGTGATAAACCACCAAGTAGACGAACGTAAGCAGTTACAGCCAGTTCAAACTATTGGGGCTCATTCATCTGCCACACAAGTTAAAATATATATATATACTTTATACGATATAAGAAATGCGACGCCACCACAAGTGAAGCAGGGATACCAACGCTTGAGTACTTCACAAGCAGAAACTCAGGTGGTAACCGCATATTCAATCAATAACCTATAGGGTTGAACAACAACATGTGATGAACTCCAGTACAAATTGAATATGGGATCAACAGCGGCCGTTCCGAACACAGCTACCACCACCCTACAATCACAGTTATATACAACAAATCAAGAAGAAGACATTAATACAGCGAGGTGTACATCAACGGCAACATCGAAAGCAACAGCAACGTGTACTTCAGCTTCAAGGTGTACATCAACATCGTAATCATCATCAACAACAACATCAGCATCAACGTCAAGACCAATATCAACGTCAAGATCGACATCGACGACAACAACAACGTAATATTTCAGTATACACTACATCCACTATATTGTACTGTTGCATATAAAAAAACACCCAACACAAATTATTGTCATTACACTCGCACTAGATTAAGTACTACTAAGTAGTATTGAAAGGAAAAAACCATACTACACAGAAGCCCACCCACTATTTCAACGAACAATACATGTACAAGAAAAATTTAATATCGTTTTGTACGATACTAACAGCCTTATAATGTAAATAGTTTGAAAACGAAAACGAAAACACAAACAAAAACGAAAACGAAATGAAGCCAGACGACCTATAAACTAAGCTTTTCGGCTGGTTATTTTCGTTTTCGTCCACCATTACGCAAATTTACAGACTTTCGTTGTTTGCAGACAGAAAATGTTGCCATGTGTACAGTATTTCAAGCATTTTTCTAAGTAATTTTTAGAAACACAAAGATTTCGGGAAAAATTCAGTGCAAATGCGCATAGGCAACACTATACCTAAAACAAATTAGACAAAGGCACTTGATAATAGCGTTTTCGAGTGTTGTGAAATTTATGCGAAAATATTTATGTATTTCACACAATATTCACACGCAATTTCACAAAAAAACACATGCAGCCATGTTTTTACTTCAGTTTTTACACAACAAAATAACTATTCACTTTTTAACATATAAATCACTTTAATATGAAATGATACCGATTTATTTGATATATATTTACTTTCTCATTTTAATTGTTTCCAGAACAACTCACAAATTACCGAAATTATAAAACAAATGTATAAAAATTCGACACAACTTGCAAATGCACAAACTATTTTTTACACCAGACGATAGCCTCTTTGCTTTCGCCTCTATTATCAACTTTTTTCTTGGAAGTTGAGCATCCATTATGCCTCGTGTCTACAAACTCATGTGAAAATACAAACAACAAACGTTAAATTCGCGTGGTGTATTTCATTTGTCAGCTGTTATATTCCTTCTGTCAAAAAAACGAAAAATGACGAAAAGCACAAAACAAAACTCATGAAAAACATATGTTTCGTTTTCGTTTTCGGCTTGAAACTTTTTACATTATAAGGCTGTAAATTTTTCTTCCCCCAGGGTGGAGGGATGTTGTATGTCGCGATCGCAATTTCCAGTTCCGGGAAATAAGAACTTTCAAGGCCAGTATTATTGTTTTTATAATACTACTCCGCGATTGAGTCAAGGCCAAGTTCACATTAATGCAACCAAAGCACTTTGCTTGGTAAGCCCGAAGCTTTAGTTTCATTTGTTTTAGTCAAGCTTTGGTTTAATGAACTTCGAAAGCTAAGGTAACAACCAGAACACTTCGCATAAAATGGATTGTGGAAGCTAGCTTTCAGTAGCAAGCTTCCAAACCATAAAATCGCTTGGTTTGAAAAACCAACGATCAGAACCCACACGCGCAAGAATTAAATTGGGAACGATTTTCTTCCGCGTGTTGATTCTGCGAATATTACAATTTTAATATTGCGAAATAATGGAAATTGCGAAACACGGCATACCGACCCACGTCAGTTCGGTCGACGTCTGTGTCGACCGAGCTAACGTGAAATCTAGAAAAGATTCCAAAGAGAGTCTTGTAAATATATCCAAACGACGAGGTCGTTGTTAAACGCGTATAAAGTCGCGCAGTAACTAGAATTAAATCGAAGTTAGTGTAATAATATCATAAGTGAAAATAGTGTTAAAAGAAAAGAAAGAATAATATTTAAATAAAAGTTACAACGAGAAGAAAACAACCTACAGGACTTTTCCTTTGGACTTCCCCCTAGCAGCTCGAAGGTACACCCCCAACAATTTAAGACACAACACGCCTAATCTATTCGAAAAATTGTATGCAAAATCGCGCGGAAACTATAAGGTTTTTAGTTAGCCGTCTATTAGATAAATGAAAGATATGGGCAATATGTGTATAATGGTGGCCACACCAACCGGATATGATCTTTAGCTCTTAGATCTTAAAGCTCAGACATTTTCAAATTTAGATGGTTATAACTAGGGCGCTTGTCGACCTGGCCAATATTATTGTTTTTTGGCGCTGACCACAACAACAACAATTTTTAATGCAACATCTACATTATTGGTATTGTTGGAAAGGTAATCGAATTATCTTTCATTTATGTAAATTATATTTTGTCGAAAACCATTCAGTTTTGGAGAAAAATGTATTTTAGATTTTTAGTAGTATTAGCAGACACTTATGGTGAGGCCTGTATTAGTGGAAGAACGTGTCGTGAATGGTTTCAGCGCTTCAAAAGTGGTAATCCATGGCTCGAAACTCATGTTGTGTATTTGGTCATGTTGTGTATTTGAGCTATTGCGACCAGGTGATACCATCACAGGATCTCTTTACCGAACAAAAATTATGCGTTTGAGTAGAGCATTGAAGGAAAAACTACCGCAATTTGTTGAGAGACACGACAAAGTGATTTTACAAATTGACAATGCCAGGCCTCATGTTGCACAACCAGTTAAAACATACTAGGAAACGCAGAAATGGGAAATCCTACCTCACCCGCCGTATTCTCCAGATATTGCTCCATCGGATTACCACTTATTCCGATCGATAACGCATGGCTTGGCTGAGCAGCACTTCCGTTCTTACGAAGAGGCTAAAAATTGGGTAGATTTGTGGATCGCCTCAATAGACGAACTGTATGCTGTCAGAAAGGTGGGAAAAAGTTGTAGTTAACGATGGACAGTTCCTTCAAGAATACGCCTATAGTCATATTTCCGTAATAAACTCAGAGATTTTGAAAAAAACGGCGATTTTCCATTTGTAGTCCCAATACCTTTTAATAGAGGTATATAGTTGCCAAAAATAAATGGAAACTTTGATTTGTTAATAGTGCACACTTCTGCTGAACATTACTTCTTTTACTTGGCTTAATCGAATCAATCATTAGAAGTAGATGCCAATTCTGACACAGCACACTCCGAGGAATAGATTGTGGCTGAAATTTTTCAGGAATTTTATTTGCAAATTTGTTCTTTGCTTTTTGTGAAAGCCTAACCTCAAATTTTCTGAAATGGCGGATTAAAAAGCGGACTACTTGCGGTGCTGCAGAAAATTTGGGTGAACACGTTATTCATTGCGATTCCTACCTAAAGTGGTACCAACTCCAGTGCGCCAGGATTAGCACTTTAACTCTTACACCGCTTGGCGACCCATCTGCATGGTTTTTCCCAGGATGTATGGCTGATAGTAACGAATCCAAGACGTCGTTGGTTCGAGAAATGCCTTATTCCAGTTTTCTCATCCATTGCCGCGGCAGTTGATAAATATCTTTGGAACTCACTGTTACGTCTTCTAAAATCTGGCTCTCCATCGCATGTATTTAAATTTTTCGGGCGGTTGATACGAGCTTTGTTATTGACTATTATATTGTTTGTACTTCCGGATTATATAGTGTACTGTTCTCTGAGGTTTTTTATATATGCTGCTAGAACTATAAAGATTTATTTTTTATCACTAAGTTCTTTTGTTTATCGAACCATATTGCGTATTATGCACGACTGTGATTTATATCTTACTGATAAGTTCTTATCGTAGAAGGAAACTGTTATCCACTTTTCGAATTTCATTGTTTTAATGTTTTTTTCTGTTGCTCGCCTATTTTGTTCATTAGAGATGATGTGTCCAAATAATTTATTTTTAACATATGAGGGTTTCCAATAAATTTTGAGAAGTAGAGCACAGTTAATTCCTTACGTGAAAAGATTTATGGAGCGTATCTTAACCCTTATACGTTCCTCAATATATGTTACAGTAGAGTCCCTCGGGTGAAAAATTACCCATGTGTAATATTTACTGATTTTGTAATCAAAATATTTGTTTTTTTTTCATTTAATTAAACTTCTTTTTATTTACATATGTTTTTAATTTTGAGTCTTCAATAAAATAATAAATTAAAGAATAAAAACAACTTAAATCATTCATTAAATTCAACCGGATGTTAATATCACAAACAAAAATTTAGCTTCATATAGTAAAAATAAAAAATAACTACAAAAATAAAAATAACTAACTAATTTTTCTCGTTGCAATTGCTGCATACAAAATATGCAATTTTGTGTTGCCCGCAAATAAATTTTTGGCAGGTTGCACATGACGAATTAGCCTTCCTATCATTTTTCGGGCAAATCTCACATCGGGAACCCGAACTCAGTTTTCTTCTTTCCCATTTCACGAAGTAGAAGGCTCATCGCTGGTTTGACGTATGATGTTCACCAACGTAATTGCAGAATCTGACCTTGGTAAATGAGGACGCCGCTGAATTTCCGCTTTGACTAATTCCATTCCCAGTTCATGAAGAAACAACCCTCTTTTGTGTAGTTTTCATTTATTCCAATCGTTCTTCATGTCTTGCCACAAAACGTACGCATTTACTGCTGATATGTCAATCATATTGCAAAACAATACTTGGGGCCATCGATTAGTTTTTCTTTTCACCGTATAAGTACCCACCAGCTGATCTAAGGTGTCTACCCCGGCTTTACTTTTATTATAAAATGATATAATCTCGGGCAACTTATTTCCTTCATTCAATACAGATTTGTCATGATGAAGAACTAAGGGCGTTGACAATTTTGTACTTTTTGGAACGTATTGCACCAGTGATCTAATTTAATCATCGTACATCTAATTCTTCTTCATCGCTTTCATCACTAGAAGAATGTGGAATTTCTTCAATAAACTCAACGGGAATATCTTCTTCGGAATCTGAAACAGAGCCCTCTCCTCCGTCACGTTCTTCTCAACTTTCCATTATCTGTTCAATTTCGTCATCAAACAAACGCTAAGAAATTCATCATTTTTTAGTTTTTCAGTAACAATTTTATTCCTCAATAATATTTTTATTTACCTTCCTATTTATGGACATTTTCGGTATTTTCTTACAAAACGCAGAAAGTATAGTTTTTAAAAAATTAAATTTCCACAACCTGAACTTGTTTTCAAATTAATTTTTTAAAACGGGGAAAAACATAGCTTTACATTAGGAAAATATGTGGTTGGACTGTGCTACCAGAAATAATTAATTTCTGTCATAAAGGCTACCATTATAAAATAATTATTACACAATTTTCTTAATGGGAATTCTAAATTTCACCCGAGAGACTTTAACGTCATTTTTCAAATACTTTCGAAATTATTTATTATGTATATAAAATTTTTCGTTTTTTAATGCAAAATACTAATTTAGAAAATTAGAAAAAGTTTCATTTGTATTAAGTAAAATTTGTAAAAGATATATAGCTTTAAAATTGAAAATGGGTGAAATTTCACCCGAAGACCGTATGAGGGTTGAGACCAATTCTTTAACACTCAAGGATGTTTATCCATCAATTAATATATCTTAGCGAATTTAGCTAAACGATAACATCATGGATTTACCGCGATTGCCTTGTCTAGCATTCTCCGGAAGTCTTCCAATATGAATAATGGAGTAGCTAGTGACAATACGCTACTTTTGGAATACTTACATGATAGGAAGGAATCTCTAGTTTGTGGCCATTTAACGCTCAAAGTCTATTTACTCAGTCTAGGGCAGACAAATTTAATGATATCGTCAAAATTCTTGACGGTGGCCTGCTAAGCGTTGTTGGCGTCTCTGAAACGTGGCTAAAACCAGAGAGCTCTGACTATACAGGACTACAGACTAATAAGAAATGATACATTAGTTTCCAGAAGAGGCGGTATGTCCGTTTAGATTTTCACAAGACTCAAGGAAACTAAAATCATGTCATATTCAGATAATACAACTGAAATTGAGTACCATTTTATTGAAATGAATGTTAATATTATCATTACAGTTGGTGTTATTTACCGACCGCGAGGCAATCTGGACTCTATTTCTGACATTCTAACGGATGTAGCCAGGAAATATGATAATGTCTTCATAATGGGAGATTTTAATCTTAATTTGTAGATACCACATGTAAAAGAAATTGTAATTCACTATTTCAATGACTTTCATTTTAATACTGTTGCAGACATGGATCAGCATATTGATCGCACATTCTTCCAAATCGCTTCTCGATTTCTTTTTAGTAAGAAAGAATTTACAATTTTATTTTAGTTTCCCTCAGACATCCTCTTTCTCATATAAAGACCCAATTAGGGACGATATGGGAATAAATTAATATTATATTCTTATTATACATTATTTTCATTTCGGTGTGGAAAAATCATTACAAATGTTACATTCTTCTCTGCCTCAAGGAACTGACAATATATTAATTGATATTGTCATTGATGGGCTCCTATTGGTTAAGGGCCAGTTTTTCAGTGCTCGGTTACCGTCGTTTCTCCGCTTAAACCATACATTGTGTTTTTTAGATCAAGTTTAAACGGCGTTTAACCCTCCAAAATTGATGAGTTAAACTCCGTTTAATTTATCTTTTTAATAGATAAAGAAACAGCTGTTTCGTTGGAGTACAGACATTTACCTTTGTTCAAAAATATGCTAATAATTTTGTTTATTTGCACCAGAACAGCTGTTCTCTTTGTAAAAATGAAAATATTGACAGGTGCTGCCAAAACAGGTTGAAACATCAACTTATAGTAACGAGTATACGCTAAATACTCGTTGCATTTAGACAACTTCTCTATGAAATATAGATAACTTACGTTATAAACCATATAAAATCAGAGCCTGAAAATAACTCTTATTCCCATGAAATTCCTCATAAAAGTTAGACTTTTAACTTTTATTTTGAAAATAAAAGTTAAAAGTTTTTCTCATAACTTTTATTTTGAAAATAAAAGATAAAAGTTTTTCTCATAACTTTTATTTTGAAAATAAAAGTTAAAAGTTTTTCTCATAACTTTTATTTTGAAAATAAAAGTTAAAAGTTTATTATTTAAAAGTAATAAACTCTTATTTTAAAAGTCACCGATAAAAGTTTTTCTGGTGACTTTTTTGAAATAAGAGTTATTTTGAAGAAGTGTGGAGAAGCATGAATCTGTGCATAGGATTGGAATAAGCTACTAGTACTTGAGAGTGAAAATAGTTAGTTTTAGATTAGCTAATAATTAATAAGTATTATTATGTTTTTAAAATACAGAGCACAATACATTAATTGTTTTGTAATGATACTATAGTATAATAGGTTTTCGGCAAATGTATGTACATATGCATATGTTTATTTCAGAACATATTGTTAGTACTTATATAATAAAATTTTGCATCAAAGATAATTTGGTGGGCTAATATTTATATACTCTAACTGTGTGCCGCTGAGATTTGTTGTCTATTCCTCGATCGCAGTGTGTGTGTGTATCTAGCATTACCGCGACCGTAGCCCTTATCGGCAGCAGGTACAGTACAGCGGCGACAATGATTTGAAACAGCAACAACAACTCATCGATCCGCTTGTGTGTGAATCACTGTGTTGTTATTGTTGATTGTTTTCGTTAAACGGTTATAAAGAATTAAAGCAGAAATGCAGACGCAATTATTTAGATAGAAAATCTATTATTTGTATCAAAGTCGAGTTAGTCGCATGTCAATTAAAAGTTAGTTAACTCTTGGACGGGTGTACCGATTTTGATGCGGTTTTCACCATTCTGCTCGAAATTATGAATTATTCGTATTTGTAAGAAAATATTAAATTTTTTTGTAACTCTAATTTTGCATATCAAATGGTATGATATTTGTTGGACTTTTGGGCCGCTATTTCGCACAAAGACAAATGAGTCTGAGGTTTCGCCTATGAGTACCATTGTACCATTTATTGGCGTCAGGTAAAGGCATTGCATTCAAAGAGACAAAACTAACGGGATATGCTTTTGGTGCTGATATTTTGTTGCTGCTTTTCACTTTCAAAGTTTGTATAGTAAAAAAAATGCAATTAATGGTGGGAATTTCCATTTGCCGTAACCCTTTAAGCATTAAAAACACAGAGAACGTTGCAGGACAATAAAAAACATTCAGATTTGTCCTGTCCAGTTCCGAGAATCGATTGACTGATGCACTTTTGTGATGTCATTCAAGTTTTATGATGATTTTGAAAACCTTTTTTCAATTCTTGTTCATCCTTCAAACGCAATGGGTATTATTCAAACGCGTATTATTTTTCGTGCTTTGAACAAAATGTTTAGCGTTTGTTAATAATTTAAGTAGAATTTCCTCTAATTCTTTAATTGTGTGCATTGTTTATCACTTTTGATATTTGTAATGCCTGCGAAAATCGCAAATCGATATGAAATACTACGCATAGTTCTGATACTATTTTTGACAGATTGCTGGCAAACTGATTGCAATGTAACATACCAGCAAATAAAAAATTGTTGAGAGAGTAAAATATTCCAATTTGCAGCAATCAAAAAATTGCAATGTAACATGGCACTAGGACACCACGGTAATTTAATGATCTTTCCAGATGGAAAGGAGTAGTTTTATTTAAAGATGTTTTAGGTGAAGCTCTGTATTACAACTATTTACTGCTTCATTCAATGTACCGGCTTTTTTCCAGTCCGAAAAGTTGACAAAAAAATTATCTTGCGCTCAAAAAATAGCTGCCTTTTTTGTAATAGAATTTAGAAATAACTACGGAGAGAGTAAAATCTCTTAAAATGTACTATTTGGCTACACTTGATTGGTTATACAATACATACAATAAGAGTTGTACGCCAGAATTAAGAAGGCTTATAATCCAGAAATACTTTGCATTGCGCGCAAAAAGCCGCACGTTTCGAAAAAAATATAAAACGTCGATTAGAATCCCCAAAATGAGAATTTACAGGGCTATTCTCGTTGTCATATTTTAGTTGACAACGCTGTTTTTTGACAAGTTGTCAATATTGCTATTCGTGCTGTCAAATAAAAGCACACAAAAAGCGACATAAAGTTACTTCGCTATTGTAGCGATCCGTTTACTTTAAATGAATCCGAGTTTCTAAAAAATTTCAGGCTCAATAAATACGTATGTAAAACTTTGATCGAAGAGTTGGAGACTTGCCACTCACAAAACATCTATTCCATTCACGTTGGATCCTATCCTATCAAATAATTTGATAGCGCCAATGAGCCAATCATCCGTATCGCGCTGCATCAAGGAGATATCGCAGCTAATAGTGGAACGGAAAGGTTTTGAAGTTAGCTTTCCACAAAGTAATGATTAAATAACAGCAGTAAAAACTGGGTAATATTTCTGAATTGTTTTTGAACCATATTCTATTTTTTATTCTTGCCAGATTGTACAGGCAATTTGAAATAAAGGCCACACTCGGGGCGATCGATTGTACCCACGTAGCAATTGTATCGCCTCCTGCAAACAACAGGGACCGACCTCTCAGTTTGTATATGAACCGCAAAGGGTGCTACAGCATTTACAGCAAAAGCTTTAATAGTTGTTTTTATTCATAGGTTTGCGATAACCGATTAATATTTACGTCAGTAAATGCGAAATTCCGGGGTTTTGCCACGATTCCGGTATATCGTGCACATCGCCAGTCAGAGCGCACTTAAGGCTGGCTGCAAATGCATCTGATGAATCTTGGCTCATTGGAACAAGGCTATCCGCTGGAGCCTTGGATCCTTACGCCATTCGCCGAGCCTATTGGAGGACAACAGATGAAATATAATCGAATTCATGCCAAGGCTCGGAATGTCATAGAGAAAGCCTTCGGAGTTTTGAAGTCGCGTTTCAGATGTTTGTCAAGACAGATGTTTGTATACTTTATTATAGCCATGAAAGAGCAGCCAATATAATTTATGCATGCATTATTCTACATAATATAAGAAAGTGCTGTCCATCTGAAGATATTGAAGTCACAGAAATGGAGCAAGAAGTAGAACCACTTCCTTTAAATTACGATTGTACCTTCCACAGAGAGGGCGAACGTGTGCGCAATCGATACGTCTTATCTTTGTAGCTTAATTATTAAAACAAACAACAACAATTATTTATAAAACAAACAGCAAAGGTTTGCTTTTTTATTTTAACTCTTTTTCGGATATGGCTTTAGCCATTTCGGATACAGCCTTCGCTAAGTCTTGAATCCCTTTTGCTAGCTGCTCTTCCCTCTCCTTTCCATCGAGCTGAACATAATTTCTAATAAATCGGCCTTGCTGCGACGATTTACTTGTGGAGTGCTCGCTCGATGATGTGCTCGCTGTTGGCGACGGCATGTCAAATGTTGGTGACGGCGTGTCCATTGTTGGTGACGGCGTGTTTAACGTTGCAGAGGGCGTGCCCATGGTTGGAGAGGACTGTGCGCTATTGTTATCCAATATAACAATTGGCTGGTTTGCAAAATAATTACATTAATTAAAAATTTTTAAAATTTTGATCTGTAAAATTTACCCTGAAGCCAATAGTTGGCACTGCTTCCTATCCAGTGACTGCAGCTCCTGCAGACTCTCGAAAGAGGAAATGCCGCCACTGTACGGTCCGCCACCTGTGACCATCTGGTCAGCCTTGCGCTTCCGTGCGCGGCACCGCAGTTGGCTTCGCCAAACACCAAGTGTCTGCAAATAATATTATAAAGAAACACATCAACGTAACCAATGAAACTACAATGTTTAATAATGTAGCTGCCGAGCTGAATCCACAAGTCCTGTAAATTAATTGTCGTCGGGTTCGTCAAAAAAATTGGACGAAATGGGATATTTGCTCCGCAGTAGTGCGCTCGTATTTACTATTAAAAAGTAATAACAATAATTAAACAAAATAATAATTTGCTAAATATTAAATATCGAAATTACTTACTAGCTTGGCTGATCCCTTTTCACTTATTATTGTTGTTAAATATTTGAAGTACTGTCAAAAATTACATTTTCGTTACTGTAACACTCAGCTTTTAAGCATGTTAACTTTGCAAAGCTTTCACAGTGTCAATTGAAAACCAGAATACCAATTTGAAAAGCATTGACAAGAACTGTGACAATTTGTCTTGACAATTTCATGTCAAGCTGACAACGAGAATAGCCCTGTTAAACAAACCCGTTTTCATTTTGGAAAAAATACTCTGATGGCAAGCGGTACGTGAGGCGACGTGTGAACAAAGAACTCGATCCTAAGTACCCCATCAAAACGATAAAACATGGTGGTGGAAATGTAATGGTGTGGGCAGCCTTTTCCCGGTACGGTGTTGGGCCTATTGTGCGCATTAATGGACGAATGGATCAGCATGTGTACAAAAGCATTCTAGTAAACGTTATGGAGCCTTTTGCTTTTGAGAATTTGTCAGTATCGTTCATTTTCCAACAGGACAACGACCCTGGATCAACTTCACGGTTAGTGAAAAATGGGTTTCAGTAAGAAAAAGTAATGGTTCTCAGCTGGCCAGCTCAAAGTCCCGACCTCAACCCCATTGAGAACATGTGGGATGATGTTCAGAGGAGTTTAGGATCAAAATCCTCCAAAAATTCCGAGGAATTATTTGAGAACATCCAACAAGCTTGGAGAAGTATTCCAGTAAAACGATGTCAGGACTTGGTAGCTAGTTTGTCGAAACGCTGCCCAGCTGTTATTTCTAACTAGGGGTTCCAGACAAAGAACTAGTTTGTATTAATTCAATAAATGGTTTGAGTATAAAAATTTCCTTTTTACTACTTTATTTTAATTTTTTAAATTGTTTTAATTTGTGCTTCTAATTATATTTCCAGTGAAGAATGGACTACACTTCCTTGTTTTTTGTATAACTCTGTTTATGGCATAAAATATCATTTTTCGTCATTAAAAGAACTACTGTAAATTGCTTAGATTCTTTTCGAACCATGAATTGTTTTTATACCCTACACACGAAGTGATAGGTTCACTTACTGCTTCCGTTTGTAACGCATTAAAGGAGGCGTGACAGGTGATGATGAACAAAATATTCTTTTGCGTGTCGATTATATGGACTGTATTTGAATTTCTTAAGTTTACATAGTTATGACGGAAATGCAGTAAATAATATTGGTTTTAAGTTAAAATTGAGTACATGTTTCATTTCTTTGTAAAGTAGAAATGACTTTCAATGACTTTTAAAAATAAAAGTCTTCAATAAGAGTTATGGATATGACTTTTATATTTAAAAGTCATCGATAAGAGTTATGGGTATGACTTTTATATTTAAAAGTCATCGATAAGAGTTATCCACATGACTTTTTCGATAAAACTCATAAAAGTTTCAAGGTCAAACCATTTGTAGATGAAATAGAAATTTTACATAATGAGGGCTTAATAATAAATGAACGTAAAATTAAAATAATTGTGTTTATCTGTGACGCTCCAGGTAAAGCGGGGACTCTGGTCACACAAGCAGTTCAGGTTGTTTTAAGTGTACTCAAAAGGCACAAGTAAAAAATAGAAGAGTGACCTACATTATTTCCATACCTGCTGTTAGATTAGATGAAGACTTTAAAGAAAAAAAGGATACTAGCCATCTACAACATGATTTTTGGAAAATAGAAATATATTGGAAGAAATCGATATACGCATTGTCCAACAATTTCCCCCAGATGTAATGCACCTTATCGATTTAGGAATTGTAAAAAAAAATGGTATACTCTTACCAGTATACGGAAAAAATCACCATTTGAAGGATAAACTAACGAATATAATAGGGGTACCGGTTAATTCGTGCGGTTTTCTAACAGATTTTTATTCCAGTGATTCACCTTTCCAAATATGTGCTGGAAAGCTACTGTCATATAGTTTCAGAATCAGTATGTGTCATTTAGCTGTAAACAACAATAATTTTTTTACTCTGAAAATGTCGAATTTCGTGCCGAATAAAGTGTTTTTGCGTGGAGTACTTCTTCATTACATCAATATGAAGAAAAAGGCTACCGAAAGTCATCGTATTTTGGTGGAAGTGTATGGTGTGCATGCTTTAGTTGAGCGTACGTGCCAGAAGTTGTATGCACGGTTTAAAAATGGCAATTTTGACTTGGAGGACGATGAACGGCCCGGACAGCTAAAAAAATTTGAAGATCACGAATTGGAGACATTGCTCGACCAAGATCCATAACGCAAGAAGAACTTGCAAAATCACTTGGCGTCGCTCAACAAACCATTTGCGATCGTCTAAAAGCAATGGGAATGATCCGGAAGGTAGGCCATTGGGTGCCGTATGAATTGAAGCCAAGAGACGTCGAACGCCGATTTTTCAAGTGTGAACAACTGCGTCAACGGCACAAAAGAAAAAGTTTTTTGTATCGAATTGTCACTGGCGATGAAAAGTGGGTCTATTACGATAATCCAAAACGTCGAGCAACGTATGAATACCCCGGCCATGCATCATCATCGACGGCCATCATCATCAGAATATTCATGGCCTGTAGGTTATGTTGTGTATTTGGTGGGACCAGCTGGGTGTGATCTATTATGAGGTGTTGCAACCGAATGAAACGATCACAGGGGAAGTCTACCGACGACAATTGATGCGTTTGAGCCGAGCACTGCGCGAAAAACGGCCGGAATATGAACAAAGGCACGGCAAGGTAATTTTGCAACATGACAATGCTCGGCCACATGTTGCACGGGTCGTCAAAACCTACCTTGAAGAGCTCAAATGGGATGTGCTACCTCACCCGCCGTATAGTCCAGACTTTGCGCCATCCGAGTACTATCTCTTCCGATCAATGCAACATGGCTTGGCTGACCAGCACTTCTCCAATTATGAAGAAGTCAAAAATTGTATCGATTCGTGGATAGCGGAGAAGCCGGCCGAATTTTTCAGAAAGGGTATTCGTGAATTGCCAGGAAAAAGTTATAGTTAGCGATGGACAATACTTTGAATATTAAATTTGTAACCAGTTTTTACAATAAAGCATCAATTTTCGAAAGAAAATCGCACGAATTAACCGGTACCCCTATTACAAAAACAGACTTTAAATGTTACACTCCTTTCTCTTCGAATCCATATTCCTAAGGAATTTTGTAGGTGCCATGTTACATTGCAATTTTTTTATTGTTTCAGTTTGTTCTTTGTTTTTGTTTTCTGTACAAAACTGTCAACGCCAAATTCATCCGTGAGAGAAAGAGAGCCGATGAACTACGGAACCCGCAATCAAAAAATTTGCCGTCGACGGCTCCAAATTTCAATCAAAACGGTGTTCTTGTGTGGCGTAATAAAAAAGTAAGCACATTTTGGAGTAAAAAAGATAAACTTTTACCAGAAAAAGTAATTTTAGGTGAAAATAATTGCGCAAAACAACTCTTTATTTCTGCAACCAATTCCATCCAAGTAAAAATTTACCTCGTTGGCTGCGATTGCGTATTATTTTTCGTGCTTTGAACAAAATGTTTAGCGTTTGTTAATAATTTAAGTAGAATTTCCTCTAATTCTTTAATTGTGTGCATTGTTTATCACTTTTGATATTTGTAATGCCTGCGAAAATCGCAAATCGATATGAAATACTACGCATAGTTCTGATACTATTTTTGACAGATTGCTGGCAAACTGATTGCAATGTAACATACCAGCAAATAAAAAATTGTTGAGAGAGTAAAATATTCCAATTTGCAGCAATCAAAAAATTGCAATGTAACATGGCACTAGGACACCACGGTAATTTAATGATCTTTCCAGATGGAAAGGAGTAGTTTTATTTAAAGATGTTTTAGGTGAAGCTCTGTATTACAACTATTTACTGCTTCATTCAATGTACCGGCTTTTTTCCAGTCCGAAAAGTTGACAAAAAAATTATCTTGCGCTCAAAAAATAGCTGCCTTTTTTGTAATAGAATTTAGAAATAACTACGGAGAGAGTAAAATCTCTTAAAATGTACTATTTGGCTAAACTTGATTGGTTGTGTAGAGAAATATGAAGCTCTAGACAATTTCTGTGCATACCGATTTCGAGTGTAGAGAATTTCTGAAACGAAAATAGGCCCTGCTTCTCAGTTTCTTTTCACGCATACAAGTAAGCAGTTTGCGAGCGAAAGAAGTGCGACGTAGTTTGCCGAACGCGTGTTCATATTTTCTCTATCTCTGGCCAACATTTGGATATTCAGTAAATATGACACACACATTGGCATCACATGTTTACGGCTTTTGAAACTAAACGAGAAACCACAGTGTCTAGCCACCGCTGGTGACGACATACCAGTAGTGAAACCAAAAGATACTGCGTATAGCCAAGCGCATGAACATAATTTTTTAAAAAAATGGCTATACAAATTTTTTTTTTCAAATTTGAAGTTTGGAATTAATTTTCTCAAAAAGTGTTTGACATACAGTAGTGGAAAACTAATTATGGGGATATTACACTACGACCATTGTCCGACATAACTGTACAATTGTTATTGCTTTCTATACAAAGTTGTCAACCTTACGCTCTCAGGTTTCAGAGTTGAGTTCATCCAGAGAGAATGAACTTCTGCGAAGCAAAACAAAATGATTGTGGCTGACCAGAACAAACTTCGATTAAAACGGTGTTCCCATGTGGTGAAACAAAATAGTACTCGCGATTAGGATTGAAATAACTGCACTTTTATTGTTAAAAGGTACTTCATGTAAGAAATAAATTCACAAAGCAACTCCGTAACTTTGCTTTGTATTTGTAAATATTGCTATTTGTTTGCTCTATGTGTAATCACAATCTGAACAAAATTTTGAGGAGCAGGAATGGTTCATCGACGACAAACAATATTCGTAGTGTAATATCCGCATTAGAAACACTATAAATAATTAACAGATATTTTTTTCACATGTACCAAACAAACCTTATATGCAAGAAAACTGCATCGGTACTTTACCGTTACCTGACAACTTTTAGAACTTTTTTTTATTCTGTATTGATCATTGAAATGTGTCCACCAGAGATCATTTACCAAAACAAACTGGTATCAGTAAGATCTAGGGTAATATTCAGTGGAAAATTAATTAGAAACATTGGAATAATATTGAAACAATTATATTACGGTAATTCTTTAGATTTAGTGTATTTGTTCTGTTGAGTTAGTTTACGTTCATTATTTAGCAAATATCATTGAACATAATGGGCAGAAATAAGAGTTGTACGCCAGAATTAAGAAGGCTTATAATCCAGAAATACTTTGCATTGCGCGCAAAAAGCCGCACGTTTCGAAAAAAATATAAAACGTCGATTAGAATCCCCAAAATGAGAATTTACAGGGCTATTCTCGTTGTCATATTTTAGTTGACAACGCTGTTTTTTGACAAGTTGTCAATATTGCTATTCGTGCTGTCAAATAAAAGCACACAAAAAGCGACATAAAGTTACTTCGCTATTGTAGCGATCCGTTTACTTTAAATGAATCCGAGTTTCTAAAAAATTTCAGGCTCAATAAATACGTATGTAAAACTTTGATCGAAGAGTTGGAGACTTGCCACTCACAAAACATCTATTCCATTCACGTTGGATCCTATCCTATCAAATAATTTGATAGCGCCAATGAGCCAATCATCCGTATCGCGCTGCATCAAGGAGATATCGCAGCTAATAGTGGAACGGAAAGGTTTTGAAGTTAGCTTTCCACAAAGTAATGATTAAATAACAGCAGTAAAATCTGTGTAATATTTCTGAATTGTTTTTGAACCATATTCTATTTTTTATTCTTGCCAGATTGTACAGGCAATTTGAAATAAAGGCCACACTCGGGGCGATCGATTGTACCCACGTAGCAATTGTATCGCCTCCTGCAAACAACAGGGACCGACCTCTCAGTTTGTATATGAACCGCAAAGGGTGCTACAGCATTTACAGCAAAAGCTTTAATAGTTGTTTTTATTCATAGGTTTGCGATAACCGATTAATATTTACGTCAGTAAATGCGAAATTCCGGGGTTTTGCCACGATTCTGGTATATCGTGCACATCGCCAGTCAGAGCGCACTTAAGGCTGGCTGCAAATGCATCTGATGAATCTTGGCTCATTGGAACAAGGCTATCCGCTGGAGCCTTGGATCCTTACGCCATTCGCCGAGCCTATTGGAGGACAACAGATGAAATATAATCGAATTCATGCCAAGGCTCGGAATGTCATAGAGAGAGCCTTCGGAGTTTTGAAGTCGCGTTTCAGATGTTTGTCAAGACAGATGTTTGTATACTTTATTATAGCCATGAAAGAGCAGCCAATATAATTTATGCATGCATTATTCTACATAATATAAGAAAGTGCTGTCCATCTGAAGATATTGAAGTCACAGAAATGGAGCAAGAAGTAGAACCACTTCATTTAAATTACGATTGTACCTTCCACAGAGAGGGCGAACGTGTGCGCAATCGATACGTCTTATCTTTGTAGCTTAATTATTAAAACAAACAACAACAATTATTTATAAAACAAACAGCAAAGGTTTGCTTTTTTATTTTAACTCTTTTTCGGATATGGCTTTAGCCATTTCGGATACAGCCTTCGCTAAGTCTTGAATCCCTTTTGCTAGCTGCTCTTCCCTCTCCTTTCCATCGAGCTGAACATAATTTCTAATAAATCGGCCTTGCTGCGACGATTTACTTGTGGAGTGCTCGCTCGATGATGTGCTCGCTGTTGGCGACGGCATGTCAAATGTTGGTGACGGCGTGTCCATTGTTGGTGACGGCGTGTTTAACGTTGCAGAGGGCGTGCCCATGGTTGGAGAGGACTGTGCGCTATTGTTATCCAATATAACAATTGGCTGGTTTGCAAAATAATTACATTAATTAAAAATTTTTAAAATTTTGATCTGTAAAATTTACCCTGAAGCCAATAGTTGGCACTGCTTCCTATCCAGTGACTGCAGCTCCTGCAGACTCTCGAAAGAGGAAATGCCGCCACTGTACGGTCCGCCACCTGTGACCATCTGGTCAGCCTTGCGCTTCCGTGCGCGGCACCGCAGTTGGCTTCGCCAAACACCAAGTGTCTGCAAATAATATTATAAAGAAACACATCAACGTAACCAATGAAACTACAATGTTTAATAATGTAGCTGCCGAGCTGAATCCACAAGTCCTGTAAATTAATTGTCGTCGGGTTCGTCAAAAAAATTGGACGAAATGGGATATTTGCTCCGCAGTAGTGCGCTCGTATTTACTATTAAAAAGTAATAACAATAATTAAACAAAATAATAATTTGCTAAATATTAAATATCGAAATTACTTACTAGCTTGGCTGATCCCTTTTCACTTATTATTGTTGTTAAATATTTGAAGTACTGTCAAAAATTACATTTTCGTTACTGTAACACTCAGCTTTTAAGCATGTTAACTTTGCAAAGCTTTCACAGTGTCAATTGAAAACCAGAATACCAATTTGAAAAGCATTGACAAGAACTGTGACAATTTGTCTTGACAATTTCATGTCAAGCTGACAACGAGAATAGCCCTGTTAAACAAACCCGTTTTCATTTTGGAAAAAATACTCTGATGGCAAGCGGTACGTGAGGCGACGTGTGAACAAAGAACTCGATCCTAAGTACCCCATCAAAACGATAAAACATGGTGGTGGAAATGTAATGGTGTGGGCAGCCTTTTCCCGGTACGGTGTTGGGCCTATTGTGCGCATTAATGGACGAATGGATCAGCATGTGTACAAAAGCATTCTAGTAAACGTTATGGAGCCTTTTGCTTTTGAGAATTTGTCAGTATCGTTCATTTTCCAACAGGACAACGACCCTGGATCAACTTCACGGTTAGTGAAAAATGGGTTTCAGTAAGAAAAAGTAATGGTTCTCAGCTGGCCAGCTCAAAGTCCCGACCTCAACCCCATTGAGAACATGTGGGATGATGTTCAGAGGAGTTTAGGATCAAAATCCTCCAAAAATTCCGAGGAATTATTTGAGAACATCCAACAAGCTTGGAGAAGTATTCCAGTAAAACGATGTCAGGACTTGGTAGCTAGTTTGTCGAAACGCTGCCCAGCTGTTATTTCTAACTAGGGGTTCCAGACAAAGAACTAGTTTGTATTAATTCAATAAATGGTTTGAGTATAAAAATTTCCTTTTTACTACTTTATTTTAATTTTTTAAATTGTTTTAATTTGTGCTTCTAATTATATTTCCAGTGAAGAATGGACTACACTTCCTTGTTTTTTGTATAACTCTGTTTATGGCATAAAATATCATTTTTCGTCATTAAAAGAACTACTGTAAATTGCTTAGATTCTTTTCGAACCATGAATTGTTTTTATACCCTACACACGAAGTGATAGGTTCACTTACTGCTTCCGTTTGTAACGCATTAAAGGAGGCGTGACAGGTGATGATGAACAAAATATTCTTTTGCGTGTCGATTATATGGACTGTATTTGAATTTCTTAAGTTTACATAGTTATGACGGAAATGCAGTAAATAATATTGGTTTTAAGTTAAAATTGAGTACATGTTTCATTTCTTTGTAAAGTAGAAATGACTTTCAATGACTTTTAAAAATAAAAGTCTTCAATAAGAGTTATGGATATGACTTTTATATTTAAAAGTCATCGATAAGAGTTATGGGTATGACTTTTATATTTAAAAGTCATCGATAAGAGTTATCCACATGACTTTTTCGATAAAACTCATAAAAGTTTCAAGGTCAAACCATTTGTAGATGAAATAGAAATTTTACATAATGAGGGCTTAATAATAAATGAACGTAAAATTAAAATAATTGTGTTTATCTGTGACGCTCCAGGTAAAGCGGGGACTCTGGTCACACAAGCAGTTCAGGTTGTTTTAAGTGTACTCAAAAGGCACAAGTAAAAAATAGAAGAGTGACCTACATTATTTCCATACCTGCTGTTAGATTAGATGAAGACTTTAAAGAAAAAAAGGATACTAGCCATCTACAACATGATTTTTGGAAAATAGAAATATATTGGAAGAAATCGATATACGCATTGTCCAACAATTTCCCCCAGATGTAATGCACCTTATCGATTTAGGAATTGTAAAAAAAAATGGTATACTCTTACCAGTATACGGAAAAAATCACCATTTGAAGGATAAACTAACGAATATAATAGGGGTACCGGTTAATTCGTGCGGTTTTCTAACAGATTTTTATTCCAGTGATTCACCTTTCCAAATATGTGCTGGAAAGCTACTGTCATATAGTTTCAGAATCAGTATGTGTCATTTAGCTGTAAACAACAATAATTTTTTTACTCTGAAAATGTCGAATTTCGTGCCGAATAAAGTGTTTTTGCGTGGAGTACTTCTTCATTACATCAATATGAAGAAAAAGGCTACCGAAAGTCATCGTATTTTGGTGGAAGTGTATGGTGTGCATGCTTTAGTTGAGCGTACGTGCCAGAAGTTGTATGCACGGTTTAAAAATGGCAATTTTGACTTGGAGGACGATGAACGGCCCGGACAGCTAAAAAAATTTGAAGATCACGAATTGGAGACATTGCTCGACCAAGATCCATAACGCAAGAAGAACTTGCAAAATCACTTGGCGTCGCTCAACAAACCATTTGCGATCGTCTAAAAGCAATGGGAATGATCCGGAAGGTAGGCCATTGGGTGCCGTATGAATTGAAGCCAAGAGACGTCGAACGCCGATTTTTCAAGTGTGAACAACTGCGTCAACGGCACAAAAGAAAAAGTTTTTTGTATCGAATTGTCACTGGCGATGAAAAGTGGGTCTATTACGATAATCCAAAACGTCGAGCAACGTATGAATACCCCGGCCATGCATCATCATCGACGGCCATCATCATCAGAATATTCATGGCCTGTAGGTTATGTTGTGTATTTGGTGGGACCAGCTGGGTGTGATCTATTATGAGGTGTTGCAACCGAATGAAACGATCACAGGGGAAGTCTACCGACGACAATTGATGCGTTTGAGCCGAGCACTGCGCGAAAAACGGCCGGAATATGAACAAAGGCACGGCAAGGTAATTTTGCAACATGACAATGCTCGGCCACATGTTGCACGGGTCGTCAAAACCTACCTTGAAGAGCTCAAATGGGATGTGCTACCTCACCCGCCGTATAGTCCAGACTTTGCGCCATCCGAGTACTATCTCTTCCGATCAATGCAACATGGCTTGGCTGACCAGCACTTCTCCAATTATGAAGAAGTCAAAAATTGTATCGATTCGTGGATAGCGGAGAAGCCGGCCGAATTTTTCAGAAAGGGTATTCGTGAATTGCCAGGAAAAAGTTATAGTTAGCGATGGACAATACTTTGAATATTAAATTTGTAACCAGTTTTTACAATAAAGCATCAATTTTCGAAAGAAAATCGCACGAATTAACCGGTACCCCTATTACAAAAACAGACTTTAAATGTTACACTCCTTTCTCTTCGAATCCATATTCCTAAGGAATTTTGTAGGTGCCATGTTACATTGCAATTTTTTTATTGTTTCAGTTTGTTCTTTGTTTTTGTTTTCTGTACAAAACTGTCAACGCCAAATTCATCCGTGAGAGAAAGAGAGCCGATGAACTACGGAACCCGCAATCAAAAAATTTGCCGTCGACGGCTCCAAATTTCAATCAAAACGGTGTTCTTGTGTGGCGTAATAAAAAAGTAAGCACATTTTGGAGTAAAAAAGATAAACTTTTACCAGAAAAAGTAATTTTAGGTGAAAATAATTGCGCAAAACAACTCTTTATTTCTGCAACCAATTCCATCCAAGTAAAAATTTACCTCGTTGGCTGCGATTGCGTATTATTTTTCGTGCTTTGAACAAAATGTTTAGCGTTTGTTAATAATTTAAGTAGAATTTCCTCTAATTCTTTAATTGTGTGCATTGTTTATCACTTTTGATATTTGTAATGCCTGCGAAAATCGCAAATCGATATGAAATACTACGCATAGTTCTGATACTATTTTTGACAGATTGCTGGCAAACTGATTGCAATGTAACATACCAGCAAATAAAAAATTGTTGAGAGAGTAAAATATTCCAATTTGCAGCAATCAAAAAATTGCAATGTAACATGGCACTAGGACACCACGGTAATTTAATGATCTTTCCAGATGGAAAGGAGTAGTTTTATTTAAAGATGTTTTAGGTGAAGCTCTGTATTACAACTATTTACTGCTTCATTCAATGTACCGGCTTTTTTCCAGTCCGAAAAGTTGACAAAAAAATTATCTTGCGCTCAAAAAATAGCTGCCTTTTTTGTAATAGAATTTAGAAATAACTACGGAGAGAGTAAAATCTCTTAAAATGTACTATTTGGCTAAACTTGATTGGTTGTGTAGAGAAATATGAAGCTCTAGACAATTTCTGTGCATACCGATTTCGAGTGTAGAGAATTTCTGAAACGAAAATAGGCCCTGCTTCTCAGTTTCTTTTCACGCATACAAGTAAGCAGTTTGCGAGCGAAAGAAGTGCGACGTAGTTTGCCGAACGCGTGTTCATATTTTCTCTATCTCTGGCCAACATTTGGATATTCAGTAAATATGACACACACATTGGCATCACATGTTTACGGCTTTTGAAACTAAACGAGAAACCACAGTGTCTAGCCACCGCTGGTGACGACATACCAGTAGTGAAACCAAAAGATACTGCGTATAGCCAAGCGCATGAACATAATTTTTTAAAAAAATGGCTATACAAATTTTTTTTTTCAAATTTGAAGTTTGGAATTAATTTTCTCAAAAAGTGTTTGACATACAGTAGTGGAAAACTAATTATGGGGATATTACACTACGACCATTGTCCGACATAACTGTACAATTGTTATTGCTTTCTATACAAAGTTGTCAACCTTACGCTCTCAGGTTTCAGAGTTGAGTTCATCCAGAGAGAATGAACTTCTGCGAAGCAAAACAAAATGATTGTGGCTGACCAGAACAAACTTCGATTAAAACGGTGTTCCCATGTGGTGAAACAAAATAGTACTCGCGATTAGGATTGAAATAACTGCACTTTTATTGTTAAAAGGTACTTCATGTAAGAAATAAATTCACAAAGCAACTCCGTAACTTTGCTTTGTATTTGTAAATATTGCTATTTGTTTGCTCTATGTGTAATCACAATCTGAACAAAATTTTGAGGAGCAGGAATGGTTCATCGACGACAAACAATATTCGTAGTGTAATATCCGCATTAGAAACACTATAAATAATTAACAGATATTTTTTTCACATGTACCAAACAAACCTTATATGCAAGAAAACTGCATCGGTACTTTACCGTTACCTGACAACTTTTAGAACTTTTTTTTATTCTGTATTGATCATTGAAATGTGTCCACCAGAGATCATTTACCAAAACAAACTGGTATCAGTAAGATCTAGGGTAATATTCAGTGGAAAATTAATTAGAAACATTGGAATAATATTGAAACAATTATATTACGGTAATTCTTTAGATTTAGTGTATTTGTTCTGTTGAGTTAGTTTACGTTCATTATTTAGCAAATATCATTGAACATAATGGGCAGAAATAAGAGTTGTACGCCAGAATTAAGAAGGCTTATAATCCAGAAATACTTTGCATTGCGCGCAAAAAGCCGCACGTTTCGAAAAAAATATAAAACGTCGATTAGAATCCCCAAAATGAGAATTTACAGGGCTATTCTCGTTGTCATATTTTAGTTGACAACGCTGTTTTTTGACAAGTTGTCAATATTGCTATTCGTGCTGTCAAATAAAAGCACACAAAAAGCGACATAAAGTTACTTCGCTATTGTAGCGATCCGTTTACTTTAAATGAATCCGAGTTTCTAAAAAATTTCAGGCTCAATAAATACGTATGTAAAACTTTGATCGAAGAGTTGGAGACTTGCCACTCACAAAACATCTATTCCATTCACGTTGGATCCTATCCTATCAAATAATTTGATAGCGCCAATGAGCCAATCATCCGTATCGCGCTGCATCAAGGAGATATCGCAGCTAATAGTGGAACGGAAAGGTTTTGAAGTTAGCTTTCCACAAAGTAATGATTAAATAACAGCAGTAAAATCTGTGTAATATTTCTGAATTGTTTTTGAACCATATTCTATTTTTTATTCTTGCCAGATTGTACAGGCAATTTGAAATAAAGGCCACACTCGGGGCGATCGATTGTACCCACGTAGCAATTGTATCGCCTCCTGCAAACAACAGGGACCGACCTCTCAGTTTGTATATGAACCGCAAAGGGTGCTACAGCATTTACAGCAAAAGCTTTAATAGTTGTTTTTATTCATAGGTTTGCGATAACCGATTAATATTTACGTCAGTAAATGCGAAATTCCGGGGTTTTGCCACGATTCTGGTATATCGTGCACATCGCCAGTCAGAGCGCACTTAAGGCTGGCTGCAAATGCATCTGATGAATCTTGGCTCATTGGAACAAGGCTATCCGCTGGAGCCTTGGATCCTTACGCCATTCGCCGAGCCTATTGGAGGACAACAGATGAAATATAATCGAATTCATGCCAAGGCTCGGAATGTCATAGAGAGAGCCTTCGGAGTTTTGAAGTCGCGTTTCAGATGTTTGTCAAGACAGATGTTTGTATACTTTATTATAGCCATGAAAGAGCAGCCAATATAATTTATGCATGCATTATTCTACATAATATAAGAAAGTGCTGTCCATCTGAAGATATTGAAGTCACAGAAATGGAGCAAGAAGTAGAACCACTTCATTTAAATTACGATTGTACCTTCCACAGAGAGGGCGAACGTGTGCGCAATCGATACGTCTTATCTTTGTAGCTTAATTATTAAAACAAACAACAACAATTATTTATAAAACAAACAGCAAAGGTTTGCTTTTTTATTTTAACTCTTTTTCGGATATGGCTTTAGCCATTTCGGATACAGCCTTCGCTAAGTCTTGAATCCCTTTTGCTAGCTGCTCTTCCCTCTCCTTTCCATCGAGCTGAACATAATTTCTAATAAATCGGCCTTGCTGCGACGATTTACTTGTGGAGTGCTCGCTCGATGATGTGCTCGCTGTTGGCGACGGCATGTCAAATGTTGGTGACGGCGTGTCCATTGTTGGTGACGGCGTGTTTAACGTTGCAGAGGGCGTGCCCATGGTTGGAGAGGACTGTGCGCTATTGTTATCCAATATAACAATTGGCTGGTTTGCAAAATAATTACATTAATTAAAAATTTTTAAAATTTTGATCTGTAAAATTTACCCTGAAGCCAATAGTTGGCACTGCTTCCTATCCAGTGACTGCAGCTCCTGCAGACTCTCGAAAGAGGAAATGCCGCCACTGTACGGTCCGCCACCTGTGACCATCTGGTCAGCCTTGCGCTTCCGTGCGCGGCACCGCAGTTGGCTTCGCCAAACACCAAGTGTCTGCAAATAATATTATAAAGAAACACATCAACGTAACCAATGAAACTACAATGTTTAATAATGTAGCTGCCGAGCTGAATCCACAAGTCCTGTAAATTAATTGTCGTCGGGTTCGTCAAAAAAATTGGACGAAATGGGATATTTGCTCCGCAGTAGTGCGCTCGTATTTACTATTAAAAAGTAATAACAATAATTAAACAAAATAATAATTTGCTAAATATTAAATATCGAAATTACTTACTAGCTTGGCTGATCCCTTTTCACTTATTATTGTTGTTAAATATTTGAAGTACTGTCAAAAATTACATTTTCGTTACTGTAACACTCAGCTTTTAAGCATGTTAACTTTGCAAAGCTTTCACAGTGTCAATTGAAAACCAGAATACCAATTTGAAAAGCATTGACAAGAACTGTGACAATTTGTCTTGACAATTTCATGTCAAGCTGACAACGAGAATAGCCCTGTTAAACAAACCCGTTTTCATTTTGGAAAAAATACTCTGATGGCAAGCGGTACGTGAGGCGACGTGTGAACAAAGAACTCGATCCTAAGTACCCCATCAAAACGATAAAACATGGTGGTGGAAATGTAATGGTGTGGGCAGCCTTTTCCCGGTACGGTGTTGGTCCTATTGTGCGCATTAATGGACGAATGGATCAGCATGTGTACAAAAGCATTCTAGTAAACGTTATGGAGCCTTTTGCTTTTGAGAATTTGTCAGTATCGTTCATTTTCCAACAGGACAACGACCCTGGATCAACTTCACGGTTAGTGAGAAATGGGTTTCAGTAAGAAAAAGTAATGGTTCTCAGCTGGCCAGCTCAAAGTCCCGACCTCAACCCCATTGAGAACATGTGGGATGATGTTCAGAGGAGTTTAGGATCAAAATCCTCCAAAAATTCCGAGGAATTATTTGAGAACATCCAACAAGCTTGGAGAAATATTCCAGTAAAACGATGTCAGGACTTGGTAGCTAGTTTGTCGAAACGCTGCCCAGCTGTTATTTCTAACTAGGGGTTCCAGACAAAGAACTAGTTTGTATTAATTCAATAAATGGTTTGAGTATAAAAATTTCCTTTTTACTACTTTATTTTAATTTTTTAAATTGTTTTAATTTGTGCTTCTAATTATATTTCCAGTGAAGAATGGACTACACTTCCTTGTTTTTTGTATAACTCTGTTTATGGCATAAAATATCATTTTTCGTCATTAAAAGAACTACTGTAAATTGCTTAGATTCTTTTCGAACCATGAATTGTTTTTATACCCTACACACGAAGTGATAGGTTCACTTACTGCTTCCGTTTGTAACGCATTAAAGGAGGCGTGACAGGTGATGATGAACAAAATATTCTTTTGCGTGTCGATTATATGGACTGTATTTGAATTTCTTAAGTTTACATAGTTATGACGGAAATGCAGTAAATAATATTGGTTTTAAGTTAAAATTGAGTACATGTTTCATTTCTTTGTAAAGTAGGAAAAACTGCTTACAAAATTACCACGCGGTTTTCAACGTCAGGTTAGCAACAACCAACTCCAACGAACAAAGTACGGATGACACATAACTCTGGTTTGACAGCACAGAATTACGCATGAGGTGACCAGGCGTTCATGATCAACAGGTATAGAAAAGTATATATATTCTTGATCAGCGTGACCTCCTGAGTAGATTTAACCATGTCCGTCCGTCTGTTTGTCAGCCTGTCCGTCTGTGGAAATCACGATTACAAGAGAACGAATAGAGATATCTTAATTAAATTTGGTTGTCTATCATCAGAAATTTATTCGTATTAAAAATTGGCAAAATCGGACCATTTCTACCACGCCTACTTTTTAGAGAAAATATAAATTAATCCATGAAATTGAAATTGAAATTTATTGAGCCTTTTTTCAGCAACATTATAAGTTTACAAAATTTAAATTACAATTGTGGACAAAAATTAAAGACTATAATGTATTATCTTAAAAACATATATGTACAGCAGTATCATACTTATAGTATTAATAAGAGAATATTGAAGAAAACAATAACATGAATGCTCCGGGAGTTGACATAAATTAATCCATGCTTATAGCTCAATTTATCAGCTTGTAGAATGAATTTGAGGTTGAAATTTTATTCACAAATCAACTGTCTTTGACCAAAACAGACTACCAAAAATGGGCGTGGTCCGCCCACTATTTAAGTAAAACTCGATTAAAGGAGAACGAATAGAGATATTTTCATAAAATTTGGCACGAATATCCTCTGTCATAACAGGATTTTTGAGATTGAAAAGGAAAAAAATTAGACCATTGCCACGCCTAATTTTTAAGTAAATGTGTGTAGGGTATATGAACTTCGGCCAGGCCGAATGTAACATTCTTTCTGGTTCAACTTTCAGCTTAAAATAAATGAAAGCTATTGATTGGGCATCCTTTAATAGAGGTGGTGATTTTCGCTATTGAAGAAAAGCTTTATTAAAAAAAAAAAGCTTTTTTGGTGGATACCTGGCCAAATTTAAATTCAAAAGACACTCTTTTTCGAAGTGGATATTTTATCCGAATGTTTTAAAAATGGTGGCAGATTATATAATCCGTGGTACAAAATTCGGTAGATTCGGATTAGAGAGCTGCACAAGATGTCTTGAATTGCTAAAAGCAACATGCCACAGTATTGTCTTGCAGTGCACTATCGTGCACAAATGAACGATTTGACACGAACACTTCAAGCCAACTACCCGAACAAGCCGTGACTGCCTTGCCGTCTACCTGCTTCGAACAAAACATTGCATTGCTTTGCTTTTCTGTGAAGACTTTTCTGAATATAGCTTGAAATGTAAGCAGAAAAGGCAATAGTGGCTTGAGGAAGGCAACAAGACATTGAAAATAGCAATACTACTATGATCTCGGCAACGATGCGCAATGATATGAACCTATCTCATTCTTTTGCATGAGTCTTCGTTTGAGTTTAGCGTGATTCGTTGCCCTACATTGCCATGCGTTATCTATTGTCATAGCAATTGTCATGCATTGCCTTGCTTTGCCTTTTCGTTCAAAAATGCAACGAATGGCAATGAATACTATTGCCTTATTGTGTTTTGTTATCAGCACGCTTTCGGAAGGCAATGTCTTGATTCGAAAGCAAAATAAGCAAGCAGTGCAAGGCTTGAAATTTTTGTTGTGGCTTGATGTGCGTTTCAAGACATCTTGTGCAGCTCTCTAATTCGGATACCTCCGACAAGGATATCCTTTAAATGGAAGGCGAAAAATTTGCCCTTTTCAGGGCAACCGAAAAAATAAAAAAAAAGTGAAAGTATTTTACAATAAGTCCTTTAAAATCACCATTCCTTTTTGAAGTTGTTGTTGTCAGCACCAACAACAACATCAAGAACAACAATAACAACAGCAAGCACAACAATAACAACAGCAAGCACAACAATAACAACAGCAAGAACAACAACAAGATTGAGCATTATGTACGGCGCCCCATTTATGCCAAAAATAGTACTAAACTTATAAAATTTGATCTTTCTCCACAAATGAACGGCTTTCGGTAAAAAATATGGCTTAAATAAGGCGCTGTTGTTGATGTGCTAGTAGTTGTTGTGTTTTCCGTGCTGACCCCAACAACTACAACAATTTTTATTGCTCTAATCTAGTTCCGGAGTTATAGCCCTTATCTCCTAAACTTTAAAAAATTCCTATATGTTATTGATATTTTTGGAATGGAAATCGAATTATCTATAATTTATATAAAATAATATTTTCGCAAAATTTTGGAGAAAAATGAAATTTAGATTTTTAGTACTTTTTCTTTCCATTCATTAATGTTTTTCTAAGTATAATGTATAATTAACTCACATAATAATAAGAAAGTAGAGGCTCTTAGCTTTCGATGCATTTTCATTTCATCGGTATCTGTCCAGAATCTTAGGAGAAAACGTATTTTTAAAATCACAAAAAAATTAATGGATGGAAAAATATATTACTAAAAACCTAAAATTTCATTTTTCTCCAAAACTCAACGGTTTTCGACAAAATATTGTTTTATATAAATGAGAGATAATTGGATTACATTTCCAACACTAATAACATATAGGAATCTTGTAAAGTTTAGGAGATACAGGCATGAACTCTTCAAACTTCAAAGGGCTATAACTCCGGAACTAGATGAGAGCAATAAAAATTGTTGTTAGGGTCAGCACCAAAAAGAACAACACTAACAACAACAATGATTACATAGACAAGTGCCTTATCTGTTCCAAAAATATTATTCAACATAAATGAAAGATATAAGGTTAGAAGATATAAGCGTTATCGCGATAAATAGCGCAATTTTTCATTTTCTCAGTGAAGCGCAGGATAATTTATAGAGTTGGTACACCAGCACAACTGAAGTGTAATATATCAGAGAAGAAAGTAAAATAGTACGTGAATTGAATTCTTTGTAAAATTTAAACTGCGATTCGTCCTAAAATACTACACCGATTTCGATAAGAAAAATAGGTATAGAAAGCTAATAAAATCCAGTTTTTTTTAGGTGAGTTACTAGATTGTCTATAAGTTACCTAGATTATCTATAAGGTTATTACATACATACCTAATAGCCGTCGATGGAATTCCCTCATCATCCGATTCTAAGCGAATTTTTTTCATTGCAACTACCTGCCCAGTGATTCTATTACGACCCTTATATACAACTCCATAAGTACCTTCCCCAATTTTTTCTATCTTTTGAAAATCTTCCATACTTTATAAAATTTGGACAAGCAGGAAATCTATTTAAAATTACAACGGAACAACTCAATTATCAATATTGTATTAAATAAAACTTGTACAAATGGCCGATGTCAGACTAGGACTCTTGAGTCCAGAGTCGATCGCGCTGATTGGTTGATTCCAAAAAGTGAAACAACATTGGTGGACGTCACACTAGGCATCTATGCGTCAGACTCACACGCTCTGATTGGTTGATAGCGAAAAGTGGAACAGCTTTCGATCAACGTTCGCTTCAATGTTAGCGCTAAAATTTTGGCTGCCTCAATCCGTGGTTATGCTATCGAGCAAAACTCGGTGGGACATTTCTTTAATTTTTGTGACCGGAGTCCGTGCAAAAAGAGTGGTTACGCTTGTGCTTGGCCCACGTTTGCTTCTTCAAATATGTATATTTTTTCTCACCTTCAACAGCAACCCGTCTACTACACAAATGAGAAAACGTATTATTTTAGATGTTGTTTTCGACGCGATAGAAGACCAAATGTTTATATTAAGGTACGGTCAAACAGAACGCGTAAATAATCGCCGCCACGCGTAGATTATACGCGGAGGCAGTCAAACATAACGCGGCACTACTTTCATTTACACAAATCAGCTGTTCGTGTCTGTGAATAGTAGAATGCCATATTGATAGTAATTGAATTTATTGCATGGGATTTGTCACTTTCTCTGGGGAATTTGGTTGTGTGATATGAAAAATTTCTCAGGGAAACAGTATTTCATATTTGCACGGCCATATGTTGTGAGACACAAATATTTCATCGAAACATTAGTGTGTTGCAAAAATTTTCGTCTTTATATTAAAAATAAATTGAAGTGTACCTTCAAAGAAGTGTGTCAAATATGTCTTTCGATGAAGAACTACTGTTGCTGCTAATTGCGAAGAGAAGAGTTAAGCGAAGGCGTCCCTGGGTAAGCCAAATAAATGAAGCGCGGGAGCAGTTCGGCGAGTTCCACCATCTATACAGAGATTTAGAAAATAATGATGAAAAATTTTGGACATATTTCCGAATGACGCGATGCAAGTTTGAAGAGCTTCATGAGCTGGTGAAGCCACAAATTGAGAGTCCGGATCTATTGTATTATATATGCATGGATTTTTTCTAACCAATTCAATTAGCATGTCTAGCATTTTTAAAGAAATGAAGAAATAACAAAACCACGAAAAACAGAAAATTTAACAGCACCACGAAAAAAATAGATCTGAATAACACAGCAGATGGCAACGCAGTGAATTGCAGTTCTAACCATTTTTCTACTCACACTCCTAAAATACACACATACTTATACAAGATTTTGCAAAATTTTCTAACGCGCTACTCCGATCTTTTTTGCCGCTCTACTACGCGTCAGTTTTTACGCCGAGTAGCGCGTTTCTGTTTGACTACCTCCATAAGAACCTGTGTAATGCAACTGCCTTCGCGGCAATCGCCGCGGGGCGGCGATTATTTACGCGTTCTGTTTGACCGTACCTTTAATTAAAATGTGTTTAACATATATAAAGGCGTAATATTTTGGAACGATAATCACAGGAATATAATTGATAGATTTATCAGTTAATTCCATTTTTTCACTCCATTCCACTTTTCTTTGTGAATATTGAGACTAAGCAACACCAGTTTGCTTGGTGTCCTCGGTGTACGCTAGACCGAGTTTTCGTGCTCGGTGTGAGAGAGTGATGTTGAGAACAGAAAAATATCCCATTCTCTCTTTTACACACAAAACAACAAAAAAAAAGTGCTACTTGCCAAGCAAAACTCTATAGCATAACCACGGCCTCACAGCTGTCAACCACTAACACATGTATACAACCTCGAAACACGGTCTGAAAATTTTTCTTATCTGTTGTCTTCTCATTTCTGTTTTGTTATGCGTAGCATCGACAGCACGGGCTTCGCTTAATAAAACATGCATGCCGGTAGAAATAAATAATGTATGGAATGGAAAAGCTGATTTCATGTTTTTTCTTACTTTACTGTTTTTTTTTTAGAATTTTATTGTATTATGTAATTATTATTATTATTATTATTAGCTCTAGCAACTTATTTATTAAATATGAAAATATTCCGCATTCTTATTTAAAAAAAATTACTCAAAATATTGATCAATTGACACAAAAGAATATTCTGGAAAGAATGGATACAATTCTTAGAATTATAAATAAAAAACAAGAAGTATAAAAAGGTTGCAATTTCTCTTGCTCTTTCTGTCAACCTTTACGACATGTTTATTTTTACAACATCGAAATTCCTCTAAGAAAGGAGGCTGGCGTTCACGTAAAAAATAGTTGAAGGTCATCACAACATTGCATTACATTACATCATATCACAGAATAAATAGTATACAGAAGTTGCACCTCGTACAAAGCAAATTTTGTTCTAGGGTTCCAATATTGGCACCCTATCAATCGTTTTTCTCTCGGCTATTCACATATACACGACAACACTCGTCGTTTTTTCACACCGACATTAGCGATCGTTCCTATAAAGAGCATTCAGTCGACGTCAGAGATAATGAGATAGGACACTTCGAATTCGCTGTTTCAACACACATGCATTTTGCTGAAATTTCACTAAACCTATGATAAAAAAACGTGTGCGCTGTCCTCTCATGTGTACTTCGCCACACAAAATCGTGTGCTTTGTCCTCTCATGTGTACTTCGCCGCATGAAGTGTACTTCGCCGCAGTATCGCATGCACGCATGTAATATTGATTTTAATGGGTCTTTTTTCGAAACGTCAAAAATATATTTAAGAAATTAAACTTTTGTTTATGCTCACATTATATACATGATATATCTACCAGTTCCTTATAATTATAATAAATCTATACTTTCAGATTTTACATAGTAGGCGTTGTGCTAATTTTTGGCTGTCAATGCATAGTTGTTCGAATTTTCACAAAAAAAATTAAGATTAATAACTCCAGAATGGTCACATTTATATTTTTTCATTTGTTTTCTAATATTTGTGCAAATTAAGTATTGTTATACATCGTTAGATGCACTTGGGGGGTCAAATATCCGTTGGCACCTACCATTTTAGGTTTGGGAAACTTCACCACCTTTGTTTATATATGGTGAAATTTATATTTTAAAAACCAATGGCCTTGTCTATACGCAGTATCTTTTGAAACGGTTTCACTCAGTTCGTGTGAGAGAGATGAGGAAGAAAGAGAAAAGTCTACACTCTGGTATCGAGTGTAAAGAATTTTTGAAACGAAAATAGACCCTGGTTCTCATTTTCTTTGCACGCACAGCAGTTGTCAAACGAAAGAAGAGCAACGTAGTTTGCCGAAAGCGTGTTCATATTTTCTCTCACTCTGGCCAACATTTGGATATTCAGTAAATTTCACAAACACTTTGGCATCACATATTTACGACTCTTGAAACCAAATGAGAAACCAGTGTGTGTAGCCACCGATGGTATCGTTATAACATTAGTGAAACCGTTTCAAAAGATACTGCGTCTAGCCAAGCTGATTTCATAACTAATGAGTCCGTGGTGAAACATGAAACAGCTGATTTTTTCAACATACTGAAAGACAGAAAACAAGAACAACAACATGGTAGCGCTCACGTATAGTGTACATGAATTCAACAGCTCATAAAAAATAGACGTCAAACCGATTTTTTAAGCGGCGAATTCGAAGTGTCCTATCTCATTATCTCTGGTCGACGTGCAGACATCAAGCAAGCAAGTACGTACCACGCTGTTTTATAAATGCACTGTGAAAAATATTTAATAAGAAATGGGAGAATCACTTTTTGTTTTTTGAAAATAATTTAGGCGAAACACAATGTCTGATTTGTTGATCAATATTGACTACAATATCATTCCTATTAATGTTTATGGTATTTTTCCTTTTTTTAATTAGTGCGCCGCCTGTGCTTCCATTTTTTCAGTGTACCTCAGAAAGAGATTTCTTTCGCAAATGAACTTCCAAAAATGGACTTTCTGCCAATATACTAAAAAAGATAATTTTACGAAATTGAACATTTTTGAACAGTTTTGGCATCATAGCTAAAGTTGTAACTTGTGACCATGGGTTCTCTAACAGGAATTGGGAGAAACATACTTTCGAAATACCCTATTTTATTTATAATGACAGTAAAATTTTCTTTCAAAATGAAATACCGCCGCATTTGATCCAAAGTGCCGGCAATATTTAATTTTTCTCTATAGTATAATAATTTTTTATTAGAGCACTACAATTAACCACTAACTCTTGTTGATGCTGCACATAGCTATGCAATGTAAAATATGAAACTTTCAAAGGAAGAAAACTAAAATACAGAAATCTAAAGCTTGTAAGGACCAAATTTATTTCCATATCTATATTACTAAATTTGACCAACACAAATATATATTCTTATTTTTATACTGTATTATATCGAATTGAAATTATCTTTTGTTTAACATATTATTAAGTATTCACATTATATTATTACATTGAACTGAATTATGTATATAAATTTAATTTCGTTACTTTTAAAAATTACCCACAGCGAGCATGAGGTGGCCACAACGTACCGACAGGTCAACACTACGCCAGTATCTACGAACGAAACGCCCGGGTACGTTGGGAACCAAAACTCCAGCATTGATAAAAACGGCACGGATCATACTGTTGACCACGCGAACGTCATCGATAAGGTCCGCAAATGGTCCGTCAAATTTGGCAACGGATGTGACCCCTTGGGTTTCATCGAACGTATCGAAGAGCTCACGACAGTATATGGACTCAACTTAAATTCTCTACCACGAAGAATGCCCGAGCTGCTGAAAGATCGCGCACTATTATGGCTAAGAAACCACGACTCCCATTGGCAAACTTGGACAGACTTTAAGAAAGACTTCTTAACGTTTTTCCTACACTCTCGCTATTTTGAAAGATTGGAAGACGAGATTCGTGCGCGTCATCAACATCCTCAGGAAAAGTTCAAGGACTATGTTCTCGACATCCAGATCATGATGCGGCACGCAAATTTTACACAAGAGCAAAAGCTGGAGAGAATTTTTAACAACTGCAGAAATGAATACAAAATGTATATTAAACGGCGAGACTTTGTATATCTCAACGAATTGATATCCTTAGCCGAGGACTACGAGAGCCTTCTTCGCAGCACAGAACAACAAACACCAAGGATAAAATAGCACACGCACCAAGAAACAAACCACATCCCATACCAAGGAACACTATGGAACATCATCGTCAAGTCACACAGCCGGAAGAAACAAGGATAAACCCAAAGACTGCATGCCGGAGATGTGGTCAGAATGGTCATATGCGTCAAGGTTGCAGAAATCCAAGCCAGTTATTTTGCTGGACATGCGGACGACGCAATGTAAGGACGATTGATTGTTGCAAAAGTCAACCTTCGGGAAACGACAAGGCGCTGCATCAATTAGGGGGTACGACGCAGTCGCAGACACTAGAACGTCCACAATTAATTCGCTGGACTATGATCGGAGTAGAGTTACCGCAAAAATAGTAATAAATGGAGAGCAGGTTGTAGCCATCATCGACACGGGAGCCACTCGCAGTTTCATCAACACGGCTTTGGCCACAAAGTTCCGAAAGTCCAATAACACGCAACCCGTAAATAGAAACGTTCAGATGGCAGATGGTTCGCGGACGCAGGTATCGGAGATTCTAAATCTGGACGTGGAATTTGGAGCCGATAAGCATAAAATCGACTTTATGATCCTTCCACAAGTAGCGGATGAAGTACTCTTGGGAATAGATTTCTTGGCAGCCGCAGGTACGACAATCAATTACATTGTGGCACAAGTGAAATTCGTATACCTCAGAGGAACCAGGCCGACAGTGTTGAACTCCCAATGTACACCATTAAGTCAGGAATACCAGAGGACAGAAAGGAAGTGGAAACATTCCTGCAACATGAATTATAGAAATTCGAAGAGATCAAGGGTGTGTCAAACGTAGCCGAACATAAGATTATACTCACCGATAGTCGCCCAATGAAACAGAGGTACTTCTCTAGGAATCCGGCTATGCAAGAGATAATCAACAAAGAAGTTGACGAACTACTCTCCAAGGATCTCATTGAACCTTCTCATAGTGCCCACTGTGCACCCATTGTTCTAGCCAAGAAGAAGTCCGGGGGCTGGAGGCTCTGTGTGGATTACAGACAGTTGAATTCAAGATCAATTCCAGACGCATATCCTTTGCCACGTATCCACCATATCCTGGATCGACTGTGCGAGGCCAAATACGTAGCCTCGACCTGAAAAATGGGTACTGGCAAATACCAATGGAGAAGGAAAGCCGAGAGTACACTGCATTTACCGTGCCCGGACGGGGGTTGTATCACTAGAAAGTCATGCCTTTTGGTCTCCACTCAGCCCCAGCAACGTTCCAGAGAGCCCTCGATAAAGTGATCGGCCTGGACTTGCGCATTTGCATACCTTGACGACATCATCGTCACAGGGCGTACCAAAGAAGAACACCTAGCCAATCTCAGCAAAGTTCTCGAGAAACTTCGCAGGGCAAATCTGAAATTAAATCTGGAAAAATGTGAATTCTTCAAGGAAGAGGTGAAGTATTTGGGTCATGTCGTGAGTGGACAAGGAATCCACACCGACCCAGATAAGATTGCGGCCATTAAAGGATTGAAACCTCCTAACAACGTCAAGGAATTACGCCGATGTCTAGGTATCGCCTCTTGGTATCGAAGATTTGTGCCGGAGTTTGCAACAATAGTAAATCCGCTAACCAATCTATTAAAGAAAAGGAAGCATTGGAAATGGGCTGAGGCGCAGCAGGAAGCATTCGACGCTCTAAAAAGGAAACTGAACGAAGCACCCGTGCTCGCTTGTCCAGACTTCTCTAGGAAGTTTACACTGCAAACGGACGCCAGCGACCTTGGACTTGGGGCCATTCTAACATAGGAATACGACGGTCAGGAGCGGGTTATAGCATATGTCAGTCGTCATCTAAATGGAGCCGAGAAAAATTACACAGCAACAGAAAAAGAATGCTTAGCTATCGTATGGGGAATTCGTAAAATGCGTCATTACCTAGAAGGATACGAATTCACCGTCATAACAGACCATCTCGCTCTTAAGTGTTTAACAACATTGAAAATCCAACGGGAAGGATCGCTAGGTGGGCGTTGGAACTACAGCAGTATCGATTCGACATTCAATATCGCCGAGGAAAGTTCAACGTAGTCGCCGATGCTCTTTCACGCCAACCACTCGAAACCTTGGCAGGAGCCAATGTTGCACACCCCGATGAACAAACTTGCAGTTGGTTGGACGGTAAAAGAATGCAACTACGTAATAAACCGCAAGAACTACCAGACTATATAGAGGAAAATGGGCAGATATACAGACACATTCCAGCACACACAGATGACGAGGAGTATCCGTGGAAGCTGTATGTACCAACCCCACTTCGACGAAGAGTGATCAATGAGTGTCATGACCTTTCTACTGCAGGCCATCTTGGAATACGCAAAACAATTGCTAGAGCTGCAAGTCGCTACTATTGGCCTGGTATGACACGAGATATCCGTAAGTACGTGAGACAATGTGACCTATGTCAAAAATACAATGTTTCCCAGCAAGCACCAGCGGGCATGATGTTGACACAGATCGCCGACGAACCGTGGTCCATCGTTTGCGCCGATTTCATGGGCCCCTTACCACCAACAAAGCATGGAAATCGTTTCATCCTCGTAATTTTCGACAAATTTTCGAAATGGATAGAAGTAATCCCGCTCCGCAAAGCTAGCAGCAAAGAATTACAAAAGGCAGTCCGTGAGAGACTTATTGCGCATTTTGGAGTACCCAAGATCTTCCTGTCCGATAATGAAACACAATTCTCGAGCCGAATGTTCACGACATTTCTAAAGGAAGCTGGCATTAAGCAGCAGTTCACAGCACCATATTTTGTATGTACCTATATTTAAGTGAAATTCAAGTGTAAGGGACACACTGGTGTATCCACTCACACACGGCATGCCAAAGGGGAAAGACAGAGACAGCAAAGAGAAACGAAAAGACGCGAACAAAGTAGAATATTCCAGAAGACGACAAGGCGAGAGAATTGAAGCATATAAAAGTAGCCTTCGAGTGTTAACAGAGAGTCAGTAGAGATCCAACGTTCGAAGCGTGCGGACGCATAGCAGGTATAGTTAGTGGTTGTTAGAGTCTCGTTGTTTAGAAAACCTTTCCTAGTATACATATTGCTAATGGTAAGTTGCTTCCGAGGCAATATCTAGTTTTCCGCTCCTAGGGTCGCGATCAAATATCGGTGGTCAAGTGATGCTTCCCCGATATTTCGATCAATTAGTTTCTTCTGTCGTGACACTTGGACAAGCACAGGTAGAATAGACAGACTACCAAGTACGTACAAACTGACCCACACGCTGAACATTCCCCGCACGCCACATCAAAAGCGAATGTGTGAGTGGATCTAGTGATCCCCAAACTACTGTCGTTAGTTTAAGTAAATATTTCTATACGCGAAGCAATAATAAAATAGTTGATTCAAACAAGAAACTAGAGGGTTTTATTTTAGAAATTTTCTGCAACGAATCCTGGATTGACTGAGAGTATCCCAGCCTGTTAGAGAACAAGAGAAAGTTCTTTACAAGCTTGAAACAAAATTTTGTCAACACCACGTGAATTCACGACGCAGTCTAACAAAACAGATCTACGCACACATAAACGTTTTATGCTTGCTCTCTCGTTGCTTCTCTTTGTTCGTGATTGCTTCTCTACGTTCACATTTGCTCTCTCGTTGTTTGATCTCCCCTCAGTTGTTCCGACCACACCATAAAGTGAAAAGGTATCGCAGGCCGAGATGCAACTTCTGTATACTATTTATTCTGTGGTTAGACAGAAGGTACGTGAAGTACAACATATCTGATGCTACTGACACGTCAAATCATTCACTGCGCACAGCGCTTTCGTTGAAATGAAAGCGCCACGTACACGAGTTTGACGACGCGCACAGCTTTTTCTGAGGCGGCCTCAAGATGTCAAGTGTGATACCCACCATTCGATGCAATTGGCATAAACGTTGACACAAAAATTTTGGCTGCTTCACGAGCATCAAATACTAACACATGCGTGCAGAATTCAGAACCACAGTCTAAACATTTTTCTTATCTATCTTATCTAAAACCTGCTTATTGTCACATGTGCACTTACTTATATATATTACAATTATAGATATGGAGAGACTTTAAATCACGCACCAAAGCGAAGCTGGAACAAGTGCATGCGGATATTGCACCTACCCCCAGTAGCACTAAAGAATCCAGATTTAAAAATTATAAATTCAATAAAAAAAGCCACTGGATAAACACAACTTAAAATTTTGAAATTTGCAATTGTTTACAACAAAGACTACAAGACTGGAAACTCTTTTTTTGGTTTGAATGTGTTGGTGAAATCAGGCGTCGGTGTAGTAGATTCCAAAAACAAAACGCATGCAATTTTGACAACTCGGGAGTTCGTTTACAAAAGTCAAAAAAATACTTTGAGAGAGCAACTCTTGTTCTTATTCATAGCACTAAGCCAGAAATATGCTTTTTTAAATACGTAAAAAAAGACCAAGGAGCCCGTTTTAAACCCAACGCATGCTTCTAGAAATGTACATGAAACCTTTTTTAAGTTTTAGTTTACAATTTAGTTGCACAATATGGAATATTTTGCAAGTAAAACGAAGTTAAATTTCATAAAAATTGCCCATTTCACAAATATAGTCATCTGTTTCTAACACACGTATTTTTAGCCGAAAGAGATGCCAATGCATTCAACCTGTTTTGTTGAATATTAATCTGTGATTAAGTTTTATATTTACTTAATTCTAATTTTAGTTCTTTTGGTCTTTAATTTAAATGAATTTTAATTTAAATGCATGAATTGTGAATTTACTTGTGTTTATCTAATTTTAATTTAAATAAATTAATTATGAATTTGTTTGTGATAACTCATTTTAATTTAAATAAAAGAGAAATAAAAAAACCAGTAGGTTTCCATTACTTTTTTATATTTTCAAACAGCTAAGTCGTCGAAACCGCGATAACTCGTAAATGCAAAGCAATTTTTCTATTAATGCTTAGTTAAAATTCAAACAAATAATAAATAGTAAAGTTGTGTGGTTGGTATCCCTGTTACGAACTCACCCCCCTCATTTTGTTACGGTGGGGTGACCATTGCACCGGTTTACCATTGCAGTTATCTTGCTTTCTAATAGCCGGGGTTTGCTTGTAACAAGGAAACAATTTCACCATAAAATTCACATACACTGTACGTGAACATGCGGGAGCACATTTTTTTGAGCTCGTTCACTAAATCAGAGGAGTTTCCAGTCTTGTAGTCTTTGGTTTACAATTCGCGATTGTTTACAATATTACAGTATTGCAAATTTTCAACAGAAAATATTTTGGTACAAATTAAATGACGAAAATACAATAGAAAAACAAAGTAAATATTCCTCTTATAAACTCCTGAGGTTATTCTTTATTTTTACTACATTTATAAATCTAAATTCGCGAAAAAAAATCTATTTTTTAAGAAGTTTATTATTACAACATAAACACCATAGTAAAATTTTTGTGTTGTAACACTAAAAAAGCTAGCTGTCATATATGAGCGCAACGTAAATTGAGGTGAGCACGACGTAAGAGCTAGTCACCTTTCAAAAAATGACTGTGAATACGACGTCTTCCACTCAGGTGACTTTTCGACGCTGCAGTCTAACTAATTCTAATTTTCTCTGGTGTCGGAGGTATTCTTCTTCTTCTTTTATGTTTGTTTACGTTTTTTGACAGTCATCACATATCAACAGACTGCGTTTTGACATTTGCCGCTGGCTTCTCGCGGCTATAACCAACGAGCATAGATTTGTAAAGAGATTACATGAAACATTTGTTACCGGCAACATTTGTGATTTCATGCGTGAAGATTAAGGCAGCTGTTGATTAGCAGGACTTAGCGCTGTAATCAAGCACCAGCTCTGTAAAGCAGAAAACCGAAGATAAAACCGAAGTTCGTTACAGAGTACAAAACTTTTGTATTCTGCGTTGGTAGCAAAGCGAAATTGCATGATCTACTAATGAGTGAGTGGTTCGGAAGATATTTTTTAATGAGTGTGAAGGGATCGGAAGATCGATTTTGCTTCTGTTGTTTTGCACTAACAATGCTAGCGAACATGCGTAAGAAGAAATCGATCCAACAACACTCGTATACCAGATAAAGTGTGAAAGAAAGAATCGATCAATTCGTGTAGTACAGCGGGCGATGAGAAGAGCGGTGCGATTCATCTTCTTTTGCTTCTCTTACAATAACAAACCATGTGCCGCCGTCCGTCCGTCTGGAATCGTTTTAAATTTTGCATTTTATGGTTTTTGGAAGAATTTTTGCTTTTCGTAACTTTGTTCTGCTTCTTTTTCGATGCCCAAGCTTTGAAAAGCGCTGGCACGATCTACGTTGCGAGCATAGCGTGCTGTTTAAGAATTTGCATGTGTAAAAGATGATATGCAGTCGGCATATCAATTCACTATACACGTTATACGACTAAGACTGAAAGGTTAATAGAAGACAAATTATAGAAATATTTATATTATATGTCTGTGGTAATACAAAGTATGATTTTAAAGAAATCTACTTTAGCCCCGATGTCATTAGTAACACTTATTAAACTTATTTATGTTCTTCATCCATCCCACTACAGTGGGTGGTACACCAAAGTTAGAGAGAGCGGTGCTTATGGATTCAAAGGACGTGTTATTGAAGGCCCCTTCAATATCTAAGAAAGCAATCACACAGACTTCCTTGGAGGATATTGCCCCTTCAATTTTCGTCATTACTTCATTCAGCGCCGTCTCTGTAGATTTCCTTTTGGAATAAGCCTGTTGCTCATTGGATAGGGACTTAAATCGTAGTATATCAGTTCTGATAAACTTGTCAATTAATTTTTCTAGTCCTTATAAGACAAAGGTCATTAGGCTTATGGGGCGGAAGGACTTGGGGTTGTGCCCATGACTCCTGCCTGGTTTAGGTAAGTACTTAACTAATACTATTTTCCAAGCTGATGGGATGTGGCCATAAGCAAGACTAAAGCTGTATAGTTTAGCTGTATAGTAGCAGTTCTGGGAACTGCCCTCTTCCCCAGGCAATTTGAACGGTTTGAACGAGGAAATGGCCCACCTGACTGCATGTCTGCTACAAATAGGTTTCCCTACTCTCCAATCCTCCCTAGAGGGTTTATCTATCCTCCGTCTAGGAGAGTAATTGGGCTGATTCAGAATAACTGAATTCGGGAAGTGTGTGCTGAGCAGAGTTTCTAGGCTTTCTTTCTTGTCGAGAGTGAAACCGCCACCGTTTTTGGACAGCCTGCCAATCGGTGGCTTTATCATTGGCCAGAATCTTTATCAGGCGACATCCAGACTGAACATCTGAGATCTTGTCACAGTACCGCTTGAAAGATTCCTTCTTGGCTTTCCTAATTGCCTTATTGTATTCAGTTAGGGCTGCCGAGTAAGTAGGCCAATTGTTGTTCCGTTTGGCCCTGTAAACAGCTTCCTAACTTTTTCCCTAAGGTTTGTAACGAGTTTTGCTTTTTAACCATGGATGAAGCTCAGTCTGTACAGGGTTCGCTCGAAGGGGTCTCGTACCTCTCGAAGTTATTCAACCGCCACACGAATTTCGAACGACTGTTCTCGCAGTCTAGCACTGACTCTTTGCAGAGTTCAGCTCGGTGGATTGGCTGTGTTGGTTTTATCCTTATATCTACTTAACAATTTTTATAACTTATTATACGCACAAAGGTGGTTTTGTTTTCCTACTCCAATCTAAGGGCAGAGTGCCACGCAGCAGACGGCTGTACAATTTCCCTACGCAAAATCACCTAAGCAGGAGTTTTTAACCAGCGTGTTTCTCTACGGAAGGCCTAAAGTAAGGACTTCGAAGCTCAAGTGCTTTCCGGCGGAAGGCCTTAATTTATATAAGGGGAACCGAAAGTGCTTCCCTTCGGAAGGCCTAAAGTAAGGGCTTGGAAGCTCAAGTGCTTCCCGGCGGAAGGCCTTAACTTATATAAGGGAAAGCGAAAGTGCTTCCCTGCGGAAGGTCTAAGTAAGGTCTTAGAAGCAGAAGTGCTTCCTGGCGGAAGGTGTTGACTTTATGTGGGAAAAGCAGAAGTGCTTCCCTGCGGAAGGCCAAAAGTAAGGTCTTGGAAGCTCATGTGCTTCCCGGCGGAAGGCCTTAATTTATCGAACCAAAATGCTGATTAGGTTAATCTCATGTTTAAGGGACTTTCCTACCGGTGGCGTGCAAATATGGTTGCACGCCGGTGGTGAATGATAGGGCATTCACCGGTGACCGAAGTCGATTGGCAATATATAGCGATATTGCCGAAGCCGATTGGTGAATGATAGGGCATTCACCGATGACCGAAGTCGATTGGTAATATATAGGGATATTACCGATTGCCGAAGCCGATTGGTGAATGATAGGGCATTCACCGGTGACCGAAGTCGATTGACAATATATAGGGATATTGCCGATGGCCGAAGCCGATTGTGAAGTCGCAAGATTTCTTTAAAATCTTAAGTATAAGGCTTACCTTATACTCAGCGCAACTCGAATTTGAATCCTTTTGCCGTAGCCTTTTATGAGCTGGTTGCCGTAAACGGCACGTGAATTATATGCACGCAGTGAGCGCAAACTACCAGTATCGATAATTTTATTGTATATCATGTATGTGTATGTATGGCAGAATCGGTTTCGTGTTGTTTTCGTCGATACGTGCACGCAAGAGAGAAAACATACATTTTGAATATCAATAAAATTAAAGAAATGTTTTGCCGCTGATGGGATTTGAACCTGCGATCATTTAGTGTATTCTGTCCATTAATGCTGCGACTGCGACTGCGCTGCGACTGTGTTACGCTGCTTTTCTTTGTTTTGTTTTACTTATTTCGATATTTTGATATTTCAGTTTTCTTATATCTCTAGTATATTAATGTTATTTGTAATAATCTTATATTTATCTTATTTGAAACGTTGTGCACGTTACAGTCTATGCCCACAAAGGTGCACAAAGGTGGAAAACGACTTATGCACTTTTTGCTATTGCAAAAATTTTTACTGGCCACGAGTGGCTCAGCTCGGCTTTCTTAAAAAGGGGTTTTATTTTTTAAACTTAAACAAAAATATATTTAAAATATTTTTAATTTAATTTCTTTTTAAATTCAGTTCGACCATCTATCTTCCTGGCTTTCGGATGTGCCTCCAGGGGTGGCTCAAATGGTGTAATGGGCTGGACCCAATTTTTGATGGGTATGCTAGGACGTTGTGGCTGCGTTCTCTTTCGGATGACGTTCATCTTAAAAATAAAAGAAGTCGTGAGTGAGCGAGAGATGTTACCGGTTGGGTGATCTAAGAGTGACTGGTAGGAGACGGGAATGGTTTCAAGTCTTGTACATGAACACGTATCTGTGTGTTGGGTGAGGTGGTGTCAACTACGATTGCTATATTTCGTGAGTCGAAGCTAGTGACTTTGCAGGGGCCAGTATATTTTGGAGCTAGCTTTTCGGTAAATTGTTTAGCGGTGGACGATAGGACATGGTTTTTACGTAGGACTGGTGATCCAATAGCTAGTTTCCAAGCGCGGCGCGTAGGTTGTAAAAGTGACGTTGTTGCTGGGTGGCTTTCTGGTTCCTTTTTATGGCACGGGCATATAGTTCTGTAAAGTCGGTGTTGTTGTATTCATATGACATAGGAGGGTTGTTGGCGATTATTTTGGGGGCCCGGGGGTTGCAGCCGAAGTTCAGTTCTGCTGGTGATAGTGACGTTGCTTCGTGTGTCGTTATGGTTTCTTGTGTACATTGCCATCATGGTTTTAATGCTACGATTGGATCGTTCGGTCGGATTTTCGTGTGGTGCTTATGCTGCTGTAAACACGTGTCGGATGCCGTATGTTTCGGTGAGATCTTTGATTAGTTTGCTGGTGTATTGTGTCCCATTGTCCGTAATGAGAGTCTCGGGGCATCCAAAGCGGAATATGACGCGTTCTCTCAAGTGCTGTACTAGCATACTTGCGGTGGCTGCTCTCACGGGTATGAGTTCTACCCACTTGGTGAACTTATCGGTGAACACTAGTAGTGAGGGGTGTCCTTTGCGGGATCGTGGGCTCCATAAAGTCGGACGTGATTTTTTGCCATGGTCGTTGTGCTGGCCTAGTGGTCATTAGGCCAGCCGGGAGGCCGGTTCTCGCTTTGCACTGGCTCGTTGTTGATTTCTGGTAATGCGCTATGGGATAGTGCATCAGCACCGGTGTTGAGGGCGCCTTTTCGGTATTCGATTGTAAAATCGAATTGCTACAGCTCTAGTGCCCATCGGGCCAGTCTTCCTGAGGAGTTTTGTAAGGAGCCAACGAAGGAGTTGGCTACAGCCGACGAAGTGAGTCTGTGATTACCGTGAATTTGTAACCCTCTAAATATGGTCTCAACTTACGAATGCTCCATAAGATGGCCAAGCATTCCTTTTCGGTGGTGGAATACTTTCGCTCTAGTTCGTTTAATGTGCGGCTGGCGTAGGCGATGACTCTTTCCCCCGTCCCGGTTTTCCGAGTGAGTACGGCTCCGATTCCGGTGTCACTGGCGTCGGTTTGTGGGCTGAATGGTAATGAGTACTCGGGGCAGAATAGTAGTGGTGCTGTAGTGAGAGCTCTTTTTAGAGCTTGAAAGGCTTGCTCTTGTTCTGGTCCCCATTCCCATCGCGTGTTTTTCTTTAGTAGGGCGTGCATTGGTGCGACTGTAGTTGAAAATGATTTTACGAAGCGTCGGTACCATGATGCAATCCCTAATACTCGACGCAGCTCCTTGACGTTATTGGGTGGTGACATTTGTGTGATGGCGACGATTTTATCAGGGTCGGTGTGTATGCCTTTTGGTGTGACGGTATGCCCTAAGTATTTTAGGCGGTTTTTACAAAAGTGGGATTTGTCGAAGTTTACTCTGAGATTGGCTGCCTCTAGTCCTTGGAAAACGATGGTGAGATTTTGTAAGTGTTCCTGCCATGTTTTCCCGAATACCACGAGATCATCTAGATACGCGAACGCATATGGTTCTAGTTTAGGTCCGATGACTTGATCGAGTATTCGTTGAAAGGCCGCCGGTGCGGAGAGAAGTCCGAATGGTAGCACTTTCCATTGGTATAATCCACGCCCGGGTACGGTGAAGGCTGTGAATTTTCGGGAGTCTAGTTTTATTTGCCAGTAGTAATTTTTTAAATCGACGGTACTGATGTAATTGGCTTCTCTTAATTTGTCGAGTATGGATTGTATTTGCGGCAGGGGGTATGCATCTGGTGTAGAGATTTTATTTAGTTGTCGGTAGTCGATGCATGCCAGGTGCCTGTTTTCTTTTTTACTAAAATGACTGGTGAACTGTAGGGGCTTTTTGATACTTCTATTTTATCCTCTTGTAATAGCTGGTCGATTTCTTTGTTGATTATCTGTTGCATGGCTGGATTGCGAGGGTAGTACCTTTGTTTAAAAGGTATGTCATCATTTACACGTATGATATGTTGGGCGACGTTGCATGGAGTGTTGATTTTTTCCAATCGTGTTTTTACGTCATTAATGATTTGTTGTAACTGGGCGTGTTCCGGTGTTTGGTTCATTGTGTGTAAACTATGGCGGTGGATGGTGACACTGGGCACTATTTCCTGCCTGCCAATGGTGAGGTGGATGACTATCTTGTTTAAGAAATCCATTCCTAGAATTAATTCTTGGGTAATTGCTGGTGTTGTATGTCGCGATCGCAATTTCCACTTCCGTTTGATGAGAACTTTCAAGGCCAGTATTATTGTTTTATAATACTACTCCGCGAGTGAGTCAAGGCCAAGTTCACATTTTTGCAACCACAGCACTTTGCTTGGTCAGCCAAAGCTTTAGTTTAATTTGGTTTAGTCAAGCTTTGGTTTAATTTACTTCCAAAGCTAAGGTAGCAACCAGAAAACTTCGCATGGAATGGATTATGGAAGCTGGCATTTAGTAGCGAGCTTCCAAACCCTAAAATCCATAGCGCGTGGCGACTGGAGTGGATTGTGGAAGCTAGCTTTCATTAGCAAGCTTCCAAACCATTAAATCGTTTGGTTTGAAATAACCAACGATCAGAATCCACACGCGGAAGAATTAAATTGAGAACGATTTTCTTCCGCGTATTGATTCTGCGAATATTACAATTTTAATATTGCGAAATAATGGAAATTGCGAAACACGGCATACTGACCCACTTCAGTTCGGTCGACGTCTGTGTCGACCGAGCTAACGTGGAATCTAGAAAAGATTCCAACCAGAGTCTTGAAAATATATCCAAACGACGAGGTCGTTGTTAAACGCGTATAAAGTCGCAAGTTAGTTTAATAAATTATAATAATAAGTGTTAAAAATAATAAGTGTTAAGGTTAATTAATAATAATAAGTATCAGTGTAGATACCAAAATTAGTGTTTAGTGTCAATAAAAATCAATAACTTAACCAGGGCGTTTTTTATTCGTTGCACAAAGGACAACGAAAAGGAAGAAGACCAAGACCACACTCGAAAGTTAGATACAACATATTGGCGCAGCCGGATTTTCGAGCCGAGGATCGCTCGAATAAAGGAAAAAGTAAGTAACAATAAAATACGGAAATTAAAAATAAGAATAGCAGCTTAGATTAGTTAAAAGATAAGTGATATATATATATATATATATATAACAAGGATTAGTAGCTTAGGAAAAAGCAGGAAGTGAAAAGGAAAAGTTGTAAGTTATAAGCTAGTTAAAATTAAAAGTTAAGAGCAAGTGATCGTATATGCGAAAAAAAAGTTTAAGAGGAAAAAAAAAGGAAAATTGGCAAAAAAGTGAAATAATAAGTTCAGGAAAAATTAAAACAGTGAAAGCAAAAAATTGGAAAATAAAAGTAGAATCAAATAATAAGGAAAAGTGAAAAGGATAGTAATAGAATTGAAAGAATTTAATTCTATTATTATATCAAATATATTATTTTATATATTATATAAAACATAAAATAACTTTCAGGTCCCAAATTCATCGGTTACATCAAAAGGATGCTAGCTTAATTGCACGGCAAACTTATCTGTCCAATAGCATTAGCTGGACAAAATCTTTGCTGAGGTCGACCCATTTCACTCGGGAAGTCATTCTTATATTTTTATAATTATAGGATAAAGTATTAGAGAAAACAGGAAGTTTTTTTTTGTTTGTTTTAAAGGAAAATTAAGATTATCAAGAAATAAAAGTGATAGTGTTTTTTGTTTCAGTCTGAACTTAAAATTGTGAAATAGCGAACTATATAAAAAAAAAATCCCTAAGGCAAATTGAATTGGAATCTAATGTGGTAATCAGAAAATTTTAGATTTAATAAGGAAACAAGTTTTAATTTAATTTTAAAACAAACAAATGCAAATTAAGAAATAGAGAATTTGTAATTTTTCGACCTTAAAACAAAAAAAAAATTGGAAGAAAAAACCAATAGGTGAACAAAACGCAAGGAAACGTTAGTACAGAAACTGTCGAAGTAGTGAAGAGTAAAGTACGTTCGCTAATAAAAATAACTACAGATTTAAAATAATCAAATTATACATTTATTTAACCGCATTTTAATTTTCAGCGTTGGCAGTCGGTTCAAGTTCCGAATGCCAACAAATCAGCAGATATCCTGGTGAAAGATACTGGTTTATGTGCTAGTTATCTTCCGTTAATGCCAGTAGTCAACAGTAACGACTTAAACGTCGCCAACATTAACAAATACAAATTTTTGCGATTTTTTTTTATTTAACGATATTGGTCATTGTGAGACAGATTGGCGAAAATCATAATAATTTTGCTAACTTAAATAGATTCTATTTAAAGTGGAAAAGTTCAAATGATAAATTTTCCCAAATTGTTAAAACAGGAAACCAATCCAATACTAAAACAAACGCGTAAAGTATACGGTTAAGTTGTATAGTTTCGGGTGTGTCTTAGACATTTGTCTTCAAATTACACAGGTTAAATAAGTTTTAACAGTTAATGTATTTGATTTCAAAGTCGCACATTGTAATTTGATTAATCGATAATTAATCAGTTTGTCTGAATTCTAAGTAAAACATTTTTTCTAAACAATACGTCACACGGTCGTAAGGGCATGACATGAGGCATGAGGTTATTTTAAAAACCATTGCTAAAAGTTAACATTTAAAGTAATGCGCTTAGAGACTTCATATCGGTTGGAGAATCAAAGCAAAGTTAGATTTGTTGTTTCAAATAACAAGCAATTATAATTGCTTGCTGATGAAAACAATTAAGGATAGCAAGCAATTAACAAAAAATAATTCGAGCTCACTCACTAGGTTAATCGTCCGAATTCGAAATTGCAAACGTGGCAGTTTCGTTGGCCGCTGAAAAATAGAGACAGGTTGTTTGTCCCATTCTGTGAGGTCTTAAATTACCTTAGCGCAGTCACGAAAATTTTGACGCTTCGTCTCTGCTTGAAAGAGAGCAGAATAGCGCAGTCACGAAAATTTTGACGCTTCGTCTCTGCTTGAAAGAAAGCAGAATAGCGCACTCACGAAAATTTTGACGCTTTGGCTCTGCTTGAAACAAAGCAGCAGCGGACGTCAGCGTACAGACGAATAAACAGATGTACAGCGAATGTTTACTGCACGCTCGGTAAACGAAGCGAACATGAAATCTAAACAGGTTAAGGAAGTTGAAACTTCTAATTAAGAATTTTAATGGTTTCTCATTCCAAAGTACTACGAGTAGTATTAAGAATTAAACGTTTAATGAAACGATTAAACGATAATTGGTGGCGCTAAGTAATCGCTTTAATAAAAATTTAAGTACGGAAAATTGGGAAAAATTTACAGATACAAAACATATGTACATATTAATAAGATAAAAACCATTAAACTATATGTCGTTCGTTTAATTAATGGCCGAGTCATTACAGGAACAAGATTACTTAGAATTAGATAGGACTCATAAAGAACTGAAACGCCAGTTGGGGGAGTTTATATCTAAATATTGGGCAATTTTAAAAGGGACTGTAGGCAACAAAGAGAACTTAGAGTTGATAAAGTCTAGAGTAGGGGAGCTAGGAGACCTTACAAGTGTAGAAAGAGCAGACGCAGTAGTAGAGGAATTGCTTACATTCCTAAACCAGATAATACAGAATAAGACAGAAGATTCCAAGACATGGGAATCAGAATTTAATGCACTGAAGAATAGTTATGACAATTACTTAGTAGATAAAGTATTTCAGGAGGATATACTAAGGAACGTAGAGGGCGAGAACATAAAACTAAGGGAACTATTAGAGAAAAAGGGAATAACTGAGGAAACGTTGAATAGAATGTTAGAACAGGGATTTTCACAGAAATCTAGAGAAGACTGTAGTTCTTTAGAAGAAGCGCACAAAAGAATCCAAGAATTGAAAGAGGAAAACAGACGGCTACAACAAGAAATAGAATTAGCTAACGATCAGACGCTTTATCATAAGGAAGCTACTCCGTCCGCAGTTATTGCGGAAGATTACAACGGAAGGTCATTTAAACAAATTAAGACGACAGATAACATACATAAAATGGGTATAGGTGAGATAGCCAAGATTACGAATAGGCTGGTACCGCTCTTTTCGGGCACACAGTCACCAGACTTACGCGGCGATGTCTACAAATTTATACAAGGGTGCGAATTAGCAACAAGGGAAGTAGGTACAAACAATAGTCAGGACTACATAGACTGCATTAAGCAGAGGTTGCATGGGGATGCCTATGACTTGGTGAGGTCAGAACGCTTCAATAGCCTCGAGGAATTCTACCTCACAATAAAAAGGGCGTATTTACCTAAAATCACCTTAGATACAGTCATACAGAGTATCCAAAATTGTAGCCAACTGCTTAATGAAGATATAAGACAGTTTGCAAGACGCCTAAACGCGCTAAGAACATAGGCTATAGAGATAATTCGAACGGATTACAACGGAGATGGAGATAGGGCACTATTAAATATGCTGGAAGGGGTCGTAGAAAAATCATTTAAAACAGGATTAAAGGACGCAGCATTGAGAATTTATATGCTCAATGTGACGAAGAAAACCATTGAACAAATGGTAGAATTGGCCGTAGAGGCAATCGGCACCATACACAGTAGCTCCCTCCAAGCAGACCCCTTGAACATTAATATGAATTCGCAGTTCCGCGCCACCATGCATAACCAGCAAGAGCAGATTCAAAAGGGAAGCCAGGGCAGAGCTACAGGAGATAGAATGGTTCGGCAACCAACTAGGACACAAAATCCTCCACAAGGAGCTACAGAGAGAATAATCTGCTCATTTTGCAATAAGCGAGGGCATACCAGAGAGGATTGTTTAACGCGCAAAAACACGCCATATTGCCAGAAGTGTTCAAAATATGGACACGAGGCAAACTGGAGGTGCGACCAAAAAAGAAGCCAGAAGAATGTGTCAAGGAACACATATCAAGGGCCCAATTATCAAACTCAAGGAAGCCAGCAATGGAATCCACCACAGCAAAATTGGCTTCCGAATTAATCACAACCAAACTGGCAACCTAAACAACCCCAACAAAATGGGAATCAAAACCAATTTCAACAGAACGGGAACCAAAGAAGGGCAATAAACATTAATCCGAGTACAGTCAACGGTTTGCAAAGGAATCAGACTCCTATGAACCCGCCAAACAGAGTGAGCCAAACGATATGTCATTGGTGCAATAGACCAGGTCATATGATAAAAAATTGCGAGGCAAAAAGAAATTGGGAAACGTTGCAAAGTAATCGTCCGGGAAACTATCAAGGGCCCAGAACAGGCCAATAATCTGGGAACCCAAAAATATTAGTAACTTAAGGCCAAATGAAGGAGTAGCAGTAATTCATACATCCGAACCGGTTGTGGATACGTTACCAACTTTTAAAAATAAAGTGGTAACCGTAAGTCCGACATCGGAAGTGATAGTTGAAACGTTACCAAATTCAAAAGAATTAAAAATTAATATCAAGTTGAAGAAGACTGATAATAATAAAAGCAATGTCACAGAGAGAAATCATTTAAATCCAAATCCAAATAATTTAATTTAAATCCATTTAGAAATTTAAATCCAAAAATACCTTGCTCAATGAATAAGTTAGCAAGTAACAATAAAAATAGAAATGTAGAAACAGGGGTATCTAACTGCACACAAACCCAGCTAAATGACGTGTTCATCGAATTACCTTGCAAAGAGGCTATAAATGGAAAACTTATCTTACTGGTAGATACAGGAGCAGTTACAAGCCTGATAAAGAAAAGTGCAATAAAGGATAGCACAATAATAAACAAGTCAAATAGGAAAGACTTGAGCGGAGCATTTGGAGGTTGTGTGAAGGATCAACTACTATATGTCATAAGGAGGTACAGTCCTTACGTTTAACGCTACACGTAGTGTCACTTAAACAAGGAGTACCGGCAGACGGCATACTAGGAAGGGATAATTTGTGGAACAAATCCAATATAAATACAATGGAGAAGATTTTAACACTCTTCAATGAAAGGAAAGGGGTTATTCTAGAATTACCGATAAGAGCTATCGAGCAGATTGAAGAGAAAAGTAAACAATACTACATACCAGTTAACGCAAGAACGTTTACGATAGTACCATTAAAACTACGTACAAAATTTAAGAATGTTTTAATTCAGAAAGAAGAAACGGAACAAATAACACAGCGACATTGCTATCCGACCCGAAACAAATAGAAACAGTAATCAAATACTTTCACAATTCACCACTGGGAGGACATCAGGGTGAAGTGAAAACATATTTGAGAATACGGAAACAATTTAGATGGCCCGGAATGCAAAAGCAAGTAAAGGAATTCATAAAAAACTGTCCGAAATGCCAAGCTAACAAAAGCTCGAAATTAACAAAAATACCCATGCTGCTAACAGATACACCAACGCGGCCTTTCGACAAAGTTTACATGGACATAGTCGGTATTCTACCAGAAACTGTGTCTGGCAATAAGTACATCTTAACGTTTCAAGATGACGTTTCGAAATTTATGGCATGTACAGCTATCCCAGACGCGGAAACAAGTACTGTCGCCAGGGCTTTTTATGACGAAGTAATCACGCGTTACGGAATTCCGCGGATGTTAATTACAGATAACGGAACTAATTTCATTTCGAAATTGTTCTCAGATACTTGTAAATTGTTAGGAATTAAGAAATTACATATAACACCATATCATCCGCAAGCTAATGGCTCATTAGAGAGAAGCCACAGACCTCTAGCGGAATATTTGCGTAGTTTTGCTAAAGAAGATGGGTCGAATTGGGATCAATGGTTAACTGCAGCAATGCACGTTCAGAACCACACACCCCACATTACGACCAAGCAAACGCCTTTCCGCACTTTATTCGGATTCGATACAGATATGCCGACTAACTTAACAAGAAAGTGTAGTCCGGTCTATAAGCCGAAGACCCGAATAAAGTATTAAAATTTCAAATACAGAGAGCTCACGAAATAGTGAGAAAGAATCAGGATTTAGCGAAACAGGTAGCTAAAAAACAATACGATAACAAACTAAATTTAGTAGAATTTAAGGTAGGAGATAGCGTACTAATTAAAAATCAAACTAGGAAAAATAAGTTTTCTCCAATATGGATAGGGCCTTATAAAGTAGTAGGAATAAAAAGTTCAATTACGACAATGTTAAATATTAAGGAAAAGGAAAAGCCATTCCACAATAATTTACTTAAGTTATATAATAGCGATTAAGTAGAAATTAGGGTTAACTAGACAATAACGTAGGAATCCATTAGAATCACGTAAAATAAGGAAAATAGGTTGGGGAGGAAATTAAGTCAATTTAAAACATAATAAGCACATTATTAGGGGAAGTATACAATAAATATATACATAATAGAGTTGACGGAACTTATTATAGGTAGTAGGAAACTAACATTTTTTTTAAAATTCAATTTCGTTAAATTTATAGACGAGATATAAATAAAATAAAACCCATTGCATAACAGCTAATAGATCCCTTTCTAAATAGGACAAATTGCTAGGAAAATCGTCAATCGAGAGAAGAAGAAAAAGAAATGAAGGGACTGCTGATATTACTGATCGTGAGCTGGGTCACCGCGGCACCGGTAGTCTTTGAGGATATACCCCCAACCCCAATATTCTTCGAATCGCTAGGAGAGGCGTTATTCTATAACAGCGACTGGACACTATTCACACGTTTCGAACCATTTGACTACGCGTCATTGGTGAACCATTTAGAAGAGCATGCAGCGGAACTCAAAGGAACATGCAATAGAATAAATAAGGACCTTTTACTGGTTAACTTCAAAAACATATGCGAAGCCGTAGATGGTACAATGAAAATAGTGCTGACAAGGTTGAAGAAAAACGAGCGCATGATAAACGCCGCGATTTATAGGAAAAGAACCAAACGGGCGCTGAATTTCGTAGGGGAGGCATTAAACTGGGCATTTGGCGTAATGGACCAGAAAGACGCGAACAAGATTTATCAACAATTACAAGAGCTGGACGTAGAGCAACATACCCACTACAATCTAATGGAAAAGCAGGTAACTGTAATGGAAGCGAGCTACAAGTCACTGGCTAAACCGATAACAGCTGCAGTTGAGCGGATAAATGCACTACAACAAGAACTAAATAACACCGTGGAACAACAAAATAGGGTTAACGACATGGCACGAAAGGAGCTGGGAAGCATCGAGTTAGGATTAAGAATGGTGCAGGTGCAATCAGCGGTAGAGGCGAGCCTCATCGAGATACAGGGGCAACAGCTTATAGAATTGGCAATAATAGACGACCTCTACAGCGGGAAGCTGCATCCAGCTCTTTTAAGCGACGAAAAAAAGAGGCAGCAGCATCTCTAGACTTGACGACCAAAGCAGTATGGATACTAGAAGACAATCTCGACATCCACCAACTAGCCACGGTTAAAGCGATTCGAGGAGCACAGGGCCTCATAGTAGCCGTAAAAATTCCGTTACCCGAAGACGAGCGATTCAACGTACTGAAGGCGTACCCGATTCCCATTTTTCTAAATGACAAATGGGATATAACAACACAGGTGACCTATGATTACTTAGCTGAGTCAAAAACACAGTGGAAATTTATTGGAATATCGGAGAGTAATCCCAAGGAATGCCACTCCATACAGAACACGGAAAAGAAAATCGACCAAGAACTAGTGAGAGTATGCAAGACGCAAGGAAAATCTCTAACAGGGAACAGCGACGTATGTGAGATAACGTTACTACATCATAACAACTTGAACAAGGAGGTCTGCAAGCAACTGGCCATACCAGCGAGTGAAGGATTCATAGCCAAATTAAAATATAGCCCCAAACGCTTGGCTATACAGTCTCCGAAGAAAGCAAACATTCGATATTAAATGTAAAAATAGCACCACCGCGGTCGCGGTATCCGGGTTCGGCCGTATCGAAATAAAGGAAAAGTGTGAAGTCCAGGGGATTGATATAATTTTAAATTACGAGGACAATGCCAAGTCAACGATAGACAGCGTGCACAAAACCCAAAACCACACGATACTGATTAACGCGCTCCGGGCCAACTGGTCGAACACGATCAAAACAGATCTATCGGAATACAAACTACGTCCAATAAGATTAACAGAGAATATAGAGGTAAAAGACGTAATATCAGCAGGAGGCAAGATGATCGAAGAGCTGAAGAGGGAGATCAAACAAGAGCAGAATATAACCAAATTAAGTAACAAACAAACAGTGTTTGAAACTACGGGTGCCATTGGAACAGGAACACTCCTAACTTTGATAGGGGCGGCGGTAATACTACATTGGTATAGAAGCAGGAAGAATCACGTAAGAAATAACCGCAGTATACCAGAGCAAAGATTTACAACGCCAATACAGTCAATATCACTGCCAATACAACAAGTAAGCATACCGCCGTTTGATCCCCCAAAACCACCAAAACAAGTAGCTAAAGACATAAAGATGTAAGCATTTATGAGCAACCAATCGAAGCGCATATCTTCGGGGCACACATATGAAGAGCAGAAAACCGACCAGCATCATAAGAAGTTAAAGACCGAACAACCATTGACAAGCATTTCAACACAATACGAAAAAAAAAAAAAAAAAAAGGGGGGGGGGGGGGAGGAATAAAGATCAGTAAAAATTTCTTTGCTTAAATAAATAAATAGCTTATAGTATGAATTAATATTTTTTTTTTGGGGAATTTATTGTGGAAGCGTAGGAACATAATGAAGGAAAATTATAATAGGTAAACATTCAAGTCAAGTGAATAAAACATTCAATTCAATACGATTTAAGCATAATACCCTTAAGCATAAAACCCTTAGCATAATACAACAAATTGTGTAATGATCGACATGTCATCGACAATGATCACAACATTTTGATCATCGCCATCAGCCCATCATCATCTCAAAGTCGAGGTTATGTCAAAAGTTTTTGTTTTGATTGATTGCGCGAGTGTTTCGCCGAAAAACTCACAAATAAAATTTTTCCCTGTTTTCCGAAGACATCACACCATTTCCAACAACCAACTCCGATATGTAAAAATACACGATAAAAATTTTTGTTTTTGTTTGGTTTATTACTTTTGGATATTCAAAACTCCTTGAAAAAGAATCGAACTAGAATTCGTTACTGACATTTCAAATAATTAATTGCAAATAACTCTAAAACCCAGCTATAGTAAATCCTTCAAACACGGGTACAAGGCGGACAGTTCCGGCCAAGATCGATGAAGCGATTCGAGGGTGCCAACCACGAATAGGAGATGCTCTCGAGTCGGATTGGCCCCGAAAGAATCCTCCAGCAATTCCAGAAGTGGAATGAGTGGTTCCAAGTCCCATGCATCAGCCCGGATGACAGCGAACAAGTCCTGTAGGTATAGGCCCAAGGGGAACACGTAGTGACGGCTAGGATAAGGTTGGTAGCGTGACATCGTAGGTTACACATTGTTTCGAAAATGATAAACTGCGTGGAAGCGAAACTTTGAACTGTTACTGATTAAACTTACAATAACCGAGGGTATTTATAAGCGGGAGTAAACAGAACAAGAACCCGGAAATTTCAGTAGAATCAAAAATCAGCATATCTTGCAATAAAAAGGAAAAATAAATTATGCTACGATTGTGATTACAAAATTAATAATTGCAAGCTTAGTGATATTAATGAAGAATTAGTTCACGCGTGGGGCATACACCCTACGTATACAAACATACGCACCCTAATTGTAAGGAATTATGACATATTATCTAAAATGATAAAATACAAGAGAGAGTTTTTATAAGACAATGGAATGTTGAAGCGAAACATTCCTGGGAAATTGCATAACAATGTGGGATAACATACGGTAGATGAAAGTAGCTGTTTCCGTTTATATAAAAAGTTGATTAAAAATTACAATTGCAATTATTACAGTAATGAATGCACTTGTAAAAGTATGCGTGAAGAGTTAGTTCATGCATACAACATACACACACTATATATAAAAAAAAAAAAGAGGAAAAATTTCGCGCCAATCCTATATGTCATAAAAGGACAAGAATTGGGAAATACGGAAAATCCATATAGTAGTATTAGGATAAATACTAAAGGAAAAAAAATTTTTTTTTTCTTTTTTTTTTAAATTTTTTCTATTCTCATAATAATGAGGTGTAGTGAAATGTAGTACACAAATATTCAATGTAAAACAATAACGAGTAGCGTGAATAACAAACAAAGCAAAAGCTGAAAATTGATCGGTTAACGCAAGCACTGCAAAGAAGCAAGTGTAGAAGTAGAGCAACTGAACACAAACAGAATGCAGTGTCAGTTAAACAATTAATGAGAAAGAAAAAAAAAAATAAAAACAGTAAATCAAAATTGTAACACAAGTCAAATGAGGAAAGCAAAAATAAAAAGACCAAAGGTGAACAACTTAAAATAATCAAAACAATAAGAAAATAAATAAAAGAAACATTGTTATATACATACCAATGCATACAGAAGGGAAAAATACAGAAATATAACCCATTTAAAGTGCAACTAATAATATTTTAAAGATATTTTAAAATACGTACATTCAAACCAGAAATAATAAAAATAATAAAGTATACATATACATATATAAAAATAATTTAAAACTTAACTAAATTGTAATTTAGAATAAAATATGTACCTTCAATAGCAAAAAAAAAAAAAACAACATTAACTAATTAAAAGAAAACAAAAATTTTAAATAAAATTTTTATAAAAATAGAATAAGAAATGTACATAAAATATCACATAAAACGTTACATATTACAATACTTGTAGGAATTTTGAAGTCAAACTTGGTCTTTGACTTTATATGTAATAGCATAAGAAATAATATTCATCTCGAATATTCGAAAGAAATACTATATGAATTACAATTATTCAACTGATTGCATAAATATTAGGAATTATGTAACGAAATTTTATATCGAATTAGGATAGAGATGAAATTTTTAAAATTTAATTCAAATAAACGCAATGGAAACTACAATTGTATAGAATAACTACACAATAATAATGTCAATTCCTAATCAAAAACCAAATTATACATACCATAAAAATATTGTAAGAACAAAAAATATAAAAATTCATAGTAATAACGTATATTAAAGAAGAATCCAGCATGCAGAGAAGCGGAACTGAATGCTGATGTACACCCACGAGAGCAGCAGAAGACACTCATATCCTAACAACACATGACAACAGGGCCACAAATAGCGCCCAACCAACTCGAAGGGGAAGGGTAGCTGGAACAGCTGATCAGCGTAGCGACAACAACCATCGCAACCAAAGATGGAACAGTCAACAAGACAACAACATTCGACAAAAACACGAAACTACCTTCAAAGAGATCCGACAACAACAACAGTTGAACATCAATGCGATCGAGGCGGTGACAAATACACAGTACCTTGAGGTCACGTGGAGACCAAAATAAACAAAATAGAGACCTAATCCATCTGCAGCAGCTAATTTCCAGTGTCTGCGCAAATGCGAAATCCTCATGAATCATAATGGCAGCCTAGCGGCTTAACTTCCAACGAAAGTTACGTTAAGCTAAGGGATAGCATCACGACGGCGATGAAACAGCTAGCAGACAACTACTAATGCGGTCATTCACAGTTCGCCATATAAATTTATGGTACATCATCCCGTGACACAAATCACACTCTACAACAGTACCTCAAGAGATAACAATTTAAAACACATCATCACTGTCGACAAGGAAAATGTTGAAGATGTTTATCAAGATGTTACACATGATGATCTTGGTAACATCTCAACCATCAACTACCGTGAAGCGAAAGACAATTGGTCCCAATTGCGGGACAACGATACTACCGACACCAAACAACTACATCTGATCATCAAGCATAACACACAACACGTCAGCTACCCAGCAGCAACATTCCCACAATACATCGAGAAGAAGACATCGAGACAACGGGGTGTACATCAACATCAAAAGCAACATCTACATCAAACCCATCATCAACAACAACAGGTACATCAACTTCAAGATCAATATCCACACCAAATCATCATCCACCTACACACAGATGACGCCGAAGAAAGGCAGCTACCGGTCATATTATTGTAGTATTATTGTAATCAGTTTTTATTACAATTTTGTTAATAATTAAGTGTATTGAAGTTGTTATAATTATAACTAATAACTAATGAATATTGACGTAGCACATAAGATCTTCATGAAATGAAATACACTAACATACATAAGTAGACAATAAGCAAAATCAACCTAAACACACGACCACCCCCAATTCAACAAACAATAGATGTACAAGAAAAATTTAATATCGTTTTGCACGATACTAAATTTTTCTTCCCCCAGGGTGGAGGGATGTTGTATGTCGCGATCGCAATTTCCACTTCCGTTTCACGTGAACTTTCAAGGCCAGTATTATTGTTTTATAATACTACTCCGCGAGTGAGTTAAGGCCAAGTTCACATTTTTGCAACCACAGCACTTTGCATGGTCAGCCAAAGCTTTAATTTAATTTGGTTTAGTCAAGCTTTGGTTTAATTAACTTCCAAAGCTAAGGTAGCAACCAGAAAACTTCGCATGGAATGGATTGTGGAAACTGGCATTTAGTAGCGAACTTCCAAACCCTAAAATCCATAGCGCGTGGCGACTGGAGTGGATTGTGGAAGATAGCTTTCATTAGCAAGCTTTCAAACCATTAAATCGCTTGGTTTGAAATAACCAACGATCAGAATCCACACGCGGAAGAATTAAATTGAGAACGATTTTCTTCCGCGTATTGATTCTGCGAATATTACAATTTTAATATTGCGAAATAATGAAAAGTGCGAAACACGGCATACTGACTCACTTCAGTTCGGTCGACGTCTGTGTCGACCGAGCTAACGTGGAATCTAGAAAAGATTCCAACCAGAGTCTTGAAAATATATCCAAACGACGAGGTCGTTGTTAAACGCGTATAAAGTCGCAAGTTAGTTTAATAAATAATAATAAGTGTTAATAATAATAAGTGTTAAGGTTAATTAATAATAATAAGTATCAGTGTAGATACCAAAATTAGTGTTTAGTGTCAATAAAAATCAATAACTTAACCAGGGCGTTTTTTATTCGTTGCACAAAGGACAACGAAAAGGAAGAAGACCAAGACCACACTCGAAAGTTAGATACAACACTGGCATGTAGTATATTTAGTGTTCATATTGGTTCATGCCTATTTTGATGGTCACCTCTCCGTGGTTTTGGTCCGAGATTATTTTCCCATTCGCTAGTGTAACTGGAATATTTTGATGTGCGCCTGGTTGACGTCTGATTTTCCTTTTCAGGTCAGTGCCCATAAATGTGAGCGAAGCTCCAGTGTCAATGAGTGCGTTGACGGTGTGGTTATTGCATTTGACTATCAGGTAGAAGCGGCCGGTGACTGGTGGTACTTCGTTTGTGTTTTGATGGCAGGGGCAGTCATGGGATAGTCTTCCTGTGGTTCCGCAATACGAACAAAAGAGTAAGTCGTCGTCCTCGGCAGTTGCTTCTGGTATGTGCCGGTTGCCTGCAAGACCAACAATGCGTCTCTCGTGCATAGGGTGTAGAAGTTATGCAGTTGTTGCAGTGGCGGTTGCTTCTAGTTTCTTCACCCACAATGTGTTCATATTCTTCTGCCAACGTCATGAGATCGTCAATGCTATGAAAGTCATCGCGTTTTATATACAGTGACATGAGACTCATTATAAAGTCTTTGGCTCTTTCGCGGATGCTTTGTCTCCTGCGCATTATTTCTTCTTCAAGCCGGTGTATGTGTCGTGGCGGTTGGAAGAATTTTTCAGCGGCTGTTCGGAATTCCCGACATGTTTGTATTTCACTCCTTTTATAACGCCACCATTCTCGTGCTCTGTCTTTTAGTATTTCGTTGAGTGGTAAGAGCAGATGGTCGTAATTGATTCTATAGCAATCGGCTAATTCTTCTATGGTTTTCAGAAATTCGTTGAGTGGGCGGCTCCCATTGAACGTGAGACCCCATTTTCTAACCGTGTTCATGATGTCTACATTGTTGTTATTCAGGTTGCCTTGGACTTGTGTCTTCACCAGTGGCGTAGTTGCCAGCGTGTGTTGTGTCAACCGAGGGCATAGCGCCGTGGTGGCTCCTCTCTCGTTGCGTTGCGTTTTGAAAAAGTCGCTCAGTCGCTGTCTAAGTTCTTTTACCGTTCCCTCTGCCGGTAATCCTGACTCTCTAAGACGTTCTTCTAACTCCTCCTTTTTGAGAGAGTAAATCCCGCTTAGGTTGAATGTTATGGCATACGCAAAATCACCTAAGCAGGAGTTTTTAACCAGCGTGTTTCTCTACGGAAGGCCTAAAGTAAGGACTTCGAAGCTCAAGTGCTTCCCGGCGGAAGGCCTTAATTTATATAAGGGGAACCGAAAGTGCTTCCCTGCGGAAGGCCTAATGTAAGGGCTTGGAAGCTCAAGTGCTTTCCGGCGGAAGGCCTTAACTTATATAAGGAAAAGCGAAAGTGCTTCCCTGTGGAAGGTCTAAAGTAAGGTCTTAGAAGCAGAAGTGCTTCCTGGCGGAAGGCCTTGACTTTATGTGGGAAAAGCAGAAGTGCTTCTCTGCGGAAGGCCAAAAGTAAGGTCTTGGAAGCTCATGTGCTTCCCGGCGGAAGGCCTTAATTTATCGAACCAAAATGCTGATTAGGTTAATCTCCTGTTTAAGGGACTTTCACCCGATTGGTGAATGATAGGGCATTCACCGATGACCGAAGTCGATTGGTAATATATAGGGATATTACCGATGGCCGAAGCCGATTGGTGAATGATAGGGCATTCACCGGTGACCGAAGTCGATTGGCAATATAGGGATATTGCTGAAGCCGATTGGTGAATGTTAGGGCATTCACCGATGACCGAAGTCGATTGGTAATATATAGGGATATTGCCGATGGCCGAAGCCGATTGTGAAGTCGCAAGATTTCTTTAAGATCTTATATATAAGGCTTACCTTATGCTCAGCGCAACTCGAATTTGAATCTTTTTGCCGTAGCCTTTTATGAGCTGGTTGCCGTAAACGGCACGTGAATTATATGCACGCAGTGAGCGCAAACTACCAGTATCGATAATTTTATTGTATATCATGTATATGTATGTATGGTGGAACCGTTTTCGTGTTGTTTTCGTCGATGCGTGCACGCAAGAGAGAAAACATACATTTTGAATAGCAATAAAATAAAAGAAATGTTTTGTCGCTGGTGGCATTTGAACCTGCGATCAATTAGTGTATTCTGTCCATTAATGCTGCGACTGCGACTGCGCTGCGACTGTGTTACGCTGCTTTTTATTGTTTTGTTTTACTTATTTCTATATTTTGATATTTCAGTTTTCTTATATCTCTAGTATATTATTGTTATTTGTAATAATCTTATATTTATCTTATTTGAAACGTTGTGCACGTTACAGGTTAGCTAGATGCCCATTCCACCATGGTGTTCTCCCGTTAACACTCTTGGACTTGAGTGGGCAGTTGTCCTCAAAGGCCGAGATAATGGAGCGACCAACGAACTCGGTTGCAAGCTCCAATTTCTTTATAGTGTCGACTCTTGAGGGTATTTTATCGACGATTAAGTTACTTAATTGTTCGCTATATGCCTCCCAGTTCGTATGCTTTTTCTGTCGATATGGGGTTACTTTTTCTCTTCTTTCGTACCCCCGATCAAACTGAATTTGTCTGTGATCAGACATAGACGGCTCATCTGACACCAGCCAGTTGTTTATGAGATTCGAGTAATTGTCAGATGTAAGTGTCAAGTCGAGCACTTCTCTCCTATTTATTGTTATAAAGGTTGGTGTGTTTCCTATATTACAAATACTTAAACTATATCAGTTTATAAATTCTATGACTCACCTCTATTGTTTGTATCGGTGCTGCCCCAAATGGTGTGGTGGGCGTTGGCATCGTAGCCAAGAACGACATCCGTCTTGGTTTTTCTGCCGTATTCCACGAGCTTCACCACTTCGTCAGGGGGGCAATCAGGACTATCACCAGAGAAGTACGCTGATGCCACGATTACCTCCTTGGATCCACTTCTCACCCTTGCTGCAGTCAGGTCCATCGTTAGGAACTCTATCAAGTTCATATTATTGTTGAAAATAATGCAGGTTCTTGGTCTGCTAGTCGCCGCATGCAAGCACTTACCTGTGGGCAGCGAGAGTCCGGGAATTTTCCCTTTCTTGCAGGTCCACGGCTCCTGTACAACTGCCACATCCAGCTGGCTGCTGGACATGTTATGTGCCAAGACAGCGGTTGCTGCCTTGAAGGTTGATTTGTACAATCTTCATCGTGGCGGTTTATTGGTGGCATGTAGCCCCCTCTTTCCCCCCACCCTGTTCTGCGCTCGGAGCGTCTCTGGGTTGAGAGGTTCAGAGGCAGATCACGAGTTGGGGGCTTCTTTGGGACACTAGGCCAACCCTTCCAGGACAACTTTTGGGGCTGTTTACTCAGTCCTGTTCTGGAGGGTGGGGCACCACCGATTCTGAAAGAGGCGGACGTACCTGCCCTTTCATCATCTACTGGTCTTATCAGTATTGGCCGATTTGTCGCCGTGAGCCCCTGGTGTGAAGAGGGATTGTCATTCTTTACTTCCCTGCCCTTTTCGGCTCCGGCGATCCCCAGGGAGGGATTTGAGGAAGGGATAACCTTCCTCACTTCCCCCCCTTTCCCGGCTTCAGCTGTCCCCGAGGATCTCTTCTCGAAATTGAACGTCACCCTCCCCAGATTGAAGTAGGGGAGGCAGTCCAAATCCCGAACAGCTTTAGTTGAAGTCTCATCGATAGAAATGGTGAGAGTTATGCCGCCCTCGCTTGCTGCCGTACGGAGTACTTTCCACTCCTTTGTCGGCAGCACCCGGTTTTGTACATTGAGGACTCTTATGATCTCTTCCACATTGGTTTTCTTGCCAGGAAAGTGCGCCGTGGCCACGTGTGGTTTTGGGAGGTCATCCCCCTCCATCACTCGTAGCTTGGCACCAGCCCATGGTTCGATAGCCAACGCGGTCCCGACCAGCCAGTCCCTAGTGGTAGTGTCAGCGCATCTCACAAGCAACCATCCTGGTTTGAAAGAGCTCCCATCAGGGAGCCTTGTGTAGCTCTCCAATGATGGCTTCCTCCACAGATTTCTGCTGCTCGCCAGTTAGATGGCTGGCCGGAAAGACCACCGGCACTATACCTACTGACAGAGCACCAGCAACCTCCGCATAGGAGGGAACGTTTGGTTGGTTCTTTTTGCTGGGCTCTGTCGGGCTGTCACCGTCGGAGCGTTTCCTTTTGGATACGATGGGCCCGATGGTTTCAGTATTATTGGGAGGTCCTTCAAGGACTCTCTCCAGCGCGTCTTTATATGGCGTGCCATTCGCCATAAGAGCACAGAGCTTCGTCCGTTGAGCCGTTCTCAAACGTTTCCGTTTAATACTTAGCTTGCCGACATCCAACTCCTTAACGATTTCTTCATTAGAGGCAGTCATTGCAAAGTGTACATTCATGTACACTCAATTCTGTTTTTACACGGAAATTGGTTCCAGGAAAACCCGTGTAAAAAAGACATTGTTCGTATGCAAAATAGGTGATTGATTCCTTATCTCTAAAACCTATTGAAATTAGTGAAAAATAAGGATTTTTTAAGAACAACTTTTCAGGTTTATTTTATTAAATCACATATACTCGTATAATGTGTTTTTACACAAGCATAGTTATTAAAGAAAAAAAATAGTTCAGAAAATATTAACACATTTTAGTTGCTGTCACAAATAAATTTGATTGTATGCACTAAAAGGGAATTTCCTTAAATTTGTGCTATTTACAATTGCTCTGACCAGTAAATTTCCTTGTGTTGTAGTTACTTCTAGGGTGGTGTCGTATAGTTGTGTTGTGTTGTCCTCCAGACAACAAATGCAAACTCCTTGCGTTTGGACTTTGGTATTATTTTTATTTCACACTTTATTCTTAATGTAAACTTCGCTAGAGTTATAATATTTATATATACATTTTATGGACACTTTTCTATTTACTCGACTTAACACTACTTATTATTTACTCTTCTTATCGTGGAAGCTTCCACTCTTCATATTAAAAACTAACGCGCGACTTTACCACGACCTCGTCGTTCTGATATATTTACAAGACTCCCGTTGGGATCGTTTCTTGTTTCCACGTTGGCTCCATCATTTCCATCAGTTCGCAATTTAGGATTTCGCAATATCAATATCGGCAGAATTAAGTTGTTCCCAATTTAATTCTTCTAGGTCCTTTTTTATTTTCTCAAGCCAAGTGTTTTATGGTTTGGAAGCTTGCTACTGAACGCTAGCTTCCACGATCCATTCCAATGCAAAGCGCTCTGGTTGCTGACTTGGCTTCCTAAAGCTTGACTAGAGCTTCTGGCTACCAAGCAAAATGCTGTGGTTGCATTAATAATATTAACTTGGCCTTGACTCACTCTCGGAGTAGTATTATGAGAACAATAATAATACTGGCCTTGAAAGTTCATATCATCCGGAACTAGAAATTGCGATCGCGACATACAACATCCCTTCACCCTCGGGGAAGAAAAATTTAGTATCGTACAAACGATATTAAATTTTTCTTGTACAGTTATATATTGGTCTTGGTGGCTTATAAGCCATATATCGTATGGCTTTTGTGTTCTTAATTTACTGCAAGTGTGATAATAATAATAAATGGTTGGGGTTTTGTGTGTCCTAGTGTATAAATATACATATATGTATATATAGTGTATAATAAAAATAATATTTTTGTCGTTGACGTCGATGTCGATCTTGACGTTGCTATTGATGAACATGTTGACGCTGGTGTCGACCTTGCTGCGAATGTACATGTTGACGATGGTGTCGGCGTTGACGTCGATGTCGAGCTTGACGTTGCTGTTTATGAGCATGTTGACGATGGTGTCGACGTTGACGTTGCTGTGGATGTACACCAGTAGTAGGTATAGGCGGGTTCTGGCACAAAGGAAAAGTGGGAGCTACTGGGAGCTGTATTTAAGAGTGTGTCTTTGCTAAAAATTTGGTTGTGTCTTTGCTATAATTTCCTTTGTGCCCTTGCTGAAAGTATAGTTTTAGGGGTTCTCTAAATGATTATTGCATTTTTAGCCATTTAAGATTGTGTCTTTGCTAAAAATATGGTTTTAGGGTGTTTTCTCGGGTAATTTTTTACCTTTTAGCCTATAGGTTTGTAACTATGCTATCGTCCACCATCGTGAATAAGTGCTTTGGAATGATCATTTAGGCTTATGTCTGTGATATAGACTTAAGTTTTTTGTCTTTTAGCCGATAGGTTTGTAACTATGCTATCGTCCACCAGATGGCCATCGTGGATAAGCGCTTTGGAATGTTCATTTAGGCTTGTGTCTGTGATATAGACTTAGCAATGCCGATCGTTTACTATACTGAAGTAGATGGCATCAGTGGGAAGTTTTTAGTATAGCATACTTTTTTAGTCTTTTTCTTTGCTAGGAATTCCTCAGTACTTTGGTGGGAATAAATAGGGAAAAAAGCGTGTACTTTTTAGACTTTTTTATATGACGTGTGTTTGGTATATGGGTAAAGTTATTATATGGTTTGCCTACTCGAATCTAAGGGCAGAGTGCCACGCAGCAGTTGGCTGTACAGTTTTCCTATGTAAAATCACCTAAGCAGCAGTTTTTAGCCAGCGTGTTTCTCGGCGGAAGGCCTAAAGTAAGGGCTTGGAAGCTGCGGGTGCTTCCCAACGGAAGGCCTTAATTATATGAGGGAAAGCGAATATGCTTCCCTTCGGAAGGCCAAAAGTAAGGGTTTGGAAGCGTAAGTGCTTGCCGGCGGAAGTCCTTAAAAAGAATGCTGGTTAGGTTAATCTCCTGTTTACGGGATTTTCCTACTGGTGGCGCGCAAATATTGTTGCACGCCGATGGCCTGAGCCGATTAGTAAATGATAGGGCATTTACCGATGACCGAAGTGGATTAGTAATATATAAGAATATTACCAATACTCAGCGCAACTCGAATTTGAATATTTTTGCCGTAGCCTTTTATGAGCTGGTTGCCGTAAACGGTACGCGAATTATATGCACGTAGTGAGCGCAAACTACTAGTATCGATCATTTTATTGTATATCATGTATGTGTATGTATGGCAGAACCGGTTTCGTGTTGTTTTCGTTGATGCGTGCACATAAGTGAGAAAACATACATTTTGAATATCAATAAAACAAAAGAAATGTTTTGTCGCTGTTGGAATTTGAACCTGCGATTAATTAATGTATTCTGTTCATTTTACGCTGCTGTTCTTTGTTCTGTTTTACTTATTTCTATATTTTGATAATAATTCAGGTTTCTTATATTTCTAGCTTATTAATATTTGTAACGTTGTGCACGTTACAGTCTATGCTTACAAAGGTATATAAAAAAAAAGAAAGAGAAGAAAAAAAAGATTTTTTTTTAGGGTGGAAACAAAATAATTTCAAATTCATATTTTCTTAATCTTGACTTTTGCTAATATATTTTAATTTTGCTTATAATACTTTCTTCATTTTTCATTTTAACTCCTACAATTCCTTTTATTTTGTTTGTGTCTAAAATGGTCTGGGGGTGGTGTGAATCTTGCTGGTGGTCATCACCTTCCCTTCGGCGGTGTGTGTTAATTTGGCCCATCCGCCTTGTACTGTGACGGTGACTACTCCTTGAGCGACGCTGCATGGTGTGTTAATTCTCTCCACTCGAGTTTTTACGTCATGAATGATTTGTTGTAACTGGGCATGATCTGGTGTTTGGTTTATTGTATGCAAACTGTGGTGGTGGTTGGTGACACTGGGTACTTCTTCCTGGTTGCCAATGGTGAGGTGGATGCCTGCTTTGTTCAAGAAATCCATTCCTAGAATTAATTCTTCGGTAATTCCTGGCATGAAATATATTTGGTGTTGGTATTGGTTCGTGCCTATTTTGATGGTCACCTCTCCGTGGTTTGGGTCGAGATTATTTTTCCATTTCCTAGTGTAACTGGAATCGCTTGCTGTTGTGCGCGTGGTTGACGTTTGATCTTCTTTTTCAAGTCCGTGCCCATAAACGTTAGGGAAGCTCCGGTGTCGATGAGTGCTCTGACGGCGTGGTCATTACATTTGACTGTCAGGTAGAAGCGGCCGGTGACTGGTTTGCGTTCGTTTGCGTTATGATGGCAGGGGCAGTCACTGTGGTTCCGCACCTGTGGTTCCGCAATACGAACAAAAGAGTAGTCTTCGTCCTTGGCAGTTGCTTCTAGTGTGTGCTGGTTGCCTGCAAGATTAGCAATGCGTCTCTCGTGCATAGGGTGTAGAAGTTATGCTGTTGTTGGAGTGGCGGTTGCCTCTAGTTTCCTCTCCTCGGATGTGTTCATACTCTTCTGCCATTGTCATGAGATCATCAATATTATCGACTTCATTGCGTTTTATATATAGCCGAAATTCAGGGCGGAGCCCTTCATATGCTTGTTCTACTTGCTGTTCCATTCGCATGTGAGGGTGTACACGTATCAGTGACATGAGACTCATTATAAAGTCTTTGGCTCGTTCGCGGATGTTTTGTCTCCTGCGCATTATTTCCTCTTCAAGCCGGTGTAAGTGTCGCGGTGGTTGGAAGAATTTTTTAGCGGCGGTTCGGAATTCCCGCCATGTTTGTATTTCGTTTCTTTTATAACGCCACCATTCTCGCGCTCTGTCTTTAAGCATTTCGTTCAGCGGTAAGAGCAGATGGTTGTACTCGATTCTGTAGCAATCGGCTAACTCCTCTATGGATTCCAGAAATTCGTTGAGGGGGCGGTTTCCATTGAAAGCGAGACCCTATTTTCTTACTGTGTTCATTATGTCCACGGTGTTGTGATTTGGGTTGGCTTCGGGGTGTGTTTTTATCAGTGGTGTAGTTGCCAGCGTTGGTTGTGTCAACCGGGGGCTCAACGTCGTTGTGGCTCCTCTCTCGATGCGCTGTGTTTTGAAAAAGTCGCTCAGTCGTTGTCCGAGTTCTTTTACCGTTCCCTCTGCCGGCAATCCTGACTCTCTAAGACGTTCTTCTAACTCCTCCTTTTTGAGAGAGTAAATCCCGCTTACGTTGGATGTTGTGGTATCTGTGTTGATACTTAGTGTTTGTGATGTTAGTGCACTTTCTAACGTAAGTGTTTTACTCTCTGTTGAAGAGAGTCCCTGCTCGGGCGCCATTTGTAGCGAGTTTTGTTTTTCAGCCATGGATGAAGCTCAGTCTGTCCAGGGTTCGCTCGAAGGGGTCTCCGAATGGACTTGTACCACATTCAAAAATAATCAATTGAATATATATGATTATAAATATAATATATGATTATAAATATGGATAGAATGTGTCTATATCTTACCAAAATTACCCTTAACTCATTTTTTTAAAAAAATGGACTTATTCCACTTTCAAAAATAACAGCTCATATATAAGAGAATATTACCGATGGCCAAAGCCAATTAGTGAATGATAGGGCATTTACCCATGACCGAAGTCGGTTAGTAATATATAAGAATATTACCGATGGCCAAAGACGATTAGTGAATGATAGTGCATTCACTAAAGTTGGGTAGTTCATGAACGAACTAGTTCAATTGAACTATTCACTTCTGTGAACTATACGAACTAGTTCACAATTCGTAGTTCTTTTAGTTCACTCGTCGTTCTTGCATACATTTGTAAAAATACAGTTAAAATTAGTTCATAATTGGAACTTCTAGCCTGGTTCAAATGTGAAACCTGTTTTGTTTATACTGTATTGTATGCTTCAGGTTTTTCTTATCTCGTTATCACTGATATGAAGTAACGAACTAAGAGACCGTACTGAACTAAAAGACCGAACGAACTACTGAACTAAACGAACGAACGAACTACTGAACTAAGCGAACGAACGAACTACTGAACTAAGCGAACGCACGAACTACTGAACTAAGCGAACGAACGAACTACTGAACTAACCAAACGAGTGAAATACATATTGAACGAGCTAATTGAACTAACAGTATTAGTATTTCTCAAAACAGAAACTTATTTTGATTTTTTAACTTATATACTTTACTTTATAATTTGTTATTTATAAAGCTAACATATGTACATATACAAGCGATTGAAAATTAAAAAATATTCAACAATATTTATGAAATGTTTTTTATGAATTAATAATATTAATATAAAACATATAACAGTAATATAATAAAAATATTGTTTCAATAAAGTTGGTTGTGTTTTATAAGAAATCTCGAAAAATATAAAATTCAATTTTTCTTGAAAGGCATACGGTTTCCGGTAAAATATGATTTAACATTAATGAAAGATACTTTTCGTACCTTTCCAATTAATACCGAGGATATATCCACCACTCATACAGTTTGGCAGCTATAGGCATAAATGTTTAAAATATTTCGGCTTGTTATATATTTCTGCTTTTACTTGTTTGGCACAAGCTGCACTTCGTTTGACCTGTGTTGGTTTAACTATTAACCGTACGCGAATTACTGAACTAAGTGAACTAAGCGAACTAATTGAACGAACTAGTTCACAACGACAAAATGAACTAGATTGACCACTCACTCAAGTGAACTATAATGCCCAACTCTAGCATTCACTGGTGACCGAAGTCGATGGGTAGTATGTATGAATATTACCGATAGCCAAAGCTGATAGTGAATGACAGTACATTCACCGATGACCGAAGTCGATTAGCAAGGTTAGCGGTAGCCAAAACTGGTAGTGAAGTTGCAAGATTGTATAGATCTTCGTATAAAGCTTACCTTATACTCAGCGCAACTCGAATTTGAATATTTTTGCCGTAGCCTTTTATGAGCTGGTTGCCGTAAACGGTAAGCGAATTATATGCACGTAGTGAGCGCAAACTACTAGTATCGATCATTTTATTGTATATCATGTATGTGTATGTATGGCAGAACCGGTTTCGTGTTGTTTTCGTTGATGCGTGCACATAAGAGAGAAAACATACATTTTGAATATCAATAAAACAAAAGAAATGTTTTGTCGCTGGTGGGATTTGAACCTACGATATGTGGTTGCTTAAGCTAGGTTTTGTTTCTAAACAAGAGAAAAAAATGTTTTTGTCGCTGGTGGGATTTGAACCTGCGATTAATTAATGTATTCTGTCCATTTTACGCTGCTGTTCTTTGTTCTGTTTTACTTATTTCTATATTTTGATAATTCAGGTTTCTTATATTTCTAGCTTATTAATATTTGTAACGTTGTGCACGTTACAAACTTATATTTTATATTTTATATTTATATATTTATTTATATTTATTTATTTATTATTATAATATTTTTTTTCTTTTGAATTTTTTAATTTTGCTATGTTGTTGTTGTTGTTGTTGTTGTTATTTATTTTAGGGGATGATTCACTTCGGCACTTTGATCGCCAGCTGCAACAATGGCTGCAACCTGGCTACGAAGTGCCGTGGAATTTCAATTAAATAAAGTCGTAAATTAAGGTTCGGTTGACATTTTAAGGGACAACCTTTTGTTATCAGCACTTGCACTATGAAGCGTGAGTTTTTAGGTACACAGTAGTAATTTCGGGGTCTTTGATCACCTGTTGTGTGATAGTAGAAAGATCAAGTGTTATGTATGTAGGTATATTATTATAATTTATAACTTATATTTTATATTTATATTTATTTATTTATTTACTAGTATATAAGCCTTTCTTCGCCAGAAAGTTATTATTATACCCTACACCTTAAGGTAAGGGTATATTCAGTTTGTATCGAAATGTGTAACGCATAGAAATAGAGACGATAGGTATAGAAAAGTTTATATATTTTTGATCAGCGTGACCTCCTGAGTCGATTTAGCCATGTCCGTCCGTCTGCCTGTCTGTGTGTCTGTTGAAATCACGATCACAGGAGAACCGGTGAAGATATCGTGATGAAATTGTACATAAACATTGTTTCTTGTGGTGTGCAGGTTGGTATTGAAAATGGGCAAAATCGGTCCACGACCACGCCTATTTTTTATTAAAAATGTCCTTCCTGAATAAAACTTAAGATAAAAACTTGTTTTACAAAAAAACATTATTACATCAAAACTGGGTGTGGTCCGCCCACTTTTACACTACATATACAGTATAGCAGTATGAAAACAAGTTTATTACCACGGAAATAATGTTTAAATGAACACAATAATAAAACAACTAAGCTACTTATTTTGTTTTGAAAAAGGTATTGAGCACGCCTACTATTTATACAGCGGCGTAGCTAGGAGTCAAGGAGCCCGGGACGGTTAATCAACTTGCAGCCCCAAAAATTCCTAGAATTCAATAAGTTACTACTTGATTTCCACAACTGCCGCCCCCGACATTACTTACACTTTTATGAAAAATTATTAATTTTTTAAATTATTAAATTTTTCATAATAAAATCTGACAAATTAATCAGCACACAGGAAAAAAAAATATAATTTTCCTCCCAATCGGATTTATTGAAAAAAATGGCGAAGCCGTTTGGATTTTTGAAATTTTTCTCATCAACATTAGATGCCCAGGAACATCTGTGCAAATTCAGGTTTCTAAGTGATGTGGAAGTCCAAAAAAAAGTCCCGGACATATTTTGCTAACAGAAACGCACAGGGATTTTATACATTTATTTATTTATATATAATTATATTTTTTATATTATATATTATTTATTTATTTATAATTATAATATTTTTTTGTTTTGAATTTTTTAATTTTGCTATGTGGTTGTTGTTGTTGTTATTTATTTTAGGGGATGATTCACTTCGACACTTTGATCGCCAGCTGCAACAATGGCTGCAACCTGGCTCCGAAGTTCTGTGGAATTTCAATTAAATAAAGTCGTAAATTAAGGTTCGGTTGACATTTTAAGGGACAACCTTTTGTTATCAGCACTTGCACTATGAAGCGTGAGTGTTTGGGTACACAGTAGTAATTTCGGTGCCTTGCTCGCCCGCTGTGTGATAGTAGAAAGATCAAGTGTTATGTATGTAGGTATATTATTATAATTTATAACTTATATTTTATATTTGTATTTATTTATTTATTTATTTATTTATATATTTATATATTTATTTATTTATTTATATTATAATATTTTTTTCTTATGAATTTTTTAATTTTATAGTCTAATATGCACACACACCACGCATACACATGTTATTTATTTTAGGGGATGATTCACTTCGATACTTTATTCGTAGCAACCCAAATCAACCTTTTTTCAGCACTTGCACTATGTAGCGTGATTATGTTGGGTACACAGTAGTAATTTCGGTGCTTTGATCACCTGGTTGACCTTTTAAGGGATAATCTACAGGGTCGGATGGAATAGTCGAAGCTGTTGTTGTAGGAGTTTTCCTTGATGTGTTGTGGTTGTTAATTCAAATTTTTTTTGATTTTTAGTATTTTTATATGGTAGGTGTTTGGTATATCGTTAAAGTGCTATGCTATTGTAGAAGTAAGAAGTTTTGCTATGTGTTTGTTGTTGTTGTTATTTATTTTCCTGGTTATTTTTTGGTATTTTTCTTTCCAAACTTTATGTATGTATGTATATTATTATAATTTCAATTTTATATTTATATTTATTTATTTATTTTATATATTTATTTATTTATTTATAATTAGAATTATAATATATTTTTTCGGTTTGGTTTTTATAATTTTCGAGTCTATTATCCACACATTCATAAACACAGAAGATATACAGACAGACATACAGATAGTTATACAGACTAACAGGCGGACAGACTGACAGAGGTAAAGGTCAGACAGACAGACATACACACATATAGACCAAAAGAAGAATAGATTTTGTTGAAATTTGATGTTATCGTTTTAGGAGTTTGGCTTATGTTGTTGTGGTATACGATTTACTCTTGCTATGTTGTTGTTGTTCCTTTTAGAAATATATGTAGTCGCGTGTCTCTAACACTCAATACTTGTATAGGTTCTGTTAGGATAAGATTTGATGTTCGTGCGAATTTTTCAAGAATGGAGTCGATAGAGTTAATATAACAAATTTAGGGATTTCTTTTTATACACATGAAATAATATTTTGGCGAAGATGTACAAAGTTTATGTTTTCGCGTTGGGAATATGCTTAGCGTATGCTGTACTTGTTGAAATTTAATCTTGAGGACATTGATGGAATATTTTTTATTGCTTTTATTTTATTCCTTTTTATTGTTATTACTACATGAATTATGAACTTTTCAAGTTAACTTTGGTTGGTAGCCTCATAGGTTATTACTAATATGGGTTACATATTTAATTTTTTTATGGTTAGCTAATCTACCGACACACTTATGGAGCAGTTTTCTGTATGAGTTTTGCTTATGTTGTTCTTGTAATAGACGATTAATTCTTGTGGTGTTGTTGTTTTTTATTTTTAGGAATAGAGAATGCTGTCGATATTGAAGTAGTGTAGTAGACATACTGTCGATATGTTCTTATAGTATTCTTATTTTACGTCTTTTTTTCTTTGTTGTAGGATAATTATTTGATGACATGATTTTTTTTGCTGTAATTTGTTCTTGTAATATATTTTCGAACTTCAGTGTTTTAAATATAATAATATTTCATTAACCCTAATTATTATTGATTTTAGGTGTAGGAGATTTGTTTGATATGGTTTAGTTAGTCAATGAGCGATGATTTTGTGAATATGTGTTTGAGAAGAGAGATATTGAGAGAAGTATGTTATTTATATTGAGGTGTAGACGTGAGAAGCTTGAGAAGGTAAACCTTGCTCCTGATTCTTTTTCTTTTTTCCGCGTGTAACCAAATCATAAGGTAGTCATATAGTGTATAAGCAAATAATCAAAAGGATATTTATATATTTAACCTAACCGAAACAGTTAAGCACTCTTCCACTTATCACATCTAACTCTAAATTTGAAAGCAAAGACGGACAAGCAGACGGACAGACTGACAGAGGTAAAGGACGGGTATTGTAGATGTAGCGACAGAGGCGGATTCAGATGGCTGGTAGTATTTCTGGTAAGACTATGCTTAGCGTGCGTATGCGGCACTTGTTGACATCGATAGAAATACTATTATTCACTTATAATGTTTATTGCTTGTCGTAATTTTCAGATCTTTAATACAAGTATAGGTAGAATTTGAACATACAACTAGAATAAGTTAATATACACGTATCATGTTGTTGTTGACATTTTAAAGGCTAATCTACATAGCAATAGACTGATGAAGCAGTAGAAGCGGTCTGTAGGAGTTTTGCTTTGTTGTTCTTGTAGGAGTTTGGTTTATGTTGTTGTAGTAGTGGACGATTTACTCTTGCTGTATTTTTGTTGTTTTTTATTTTTAGGAATGGCGTTGCTGTTGATATTTAAGTGGTGACATGCGTGGCTTAAACAGGCAAACCTAGGATGCTGTTTTTTTTCTTCTTTTTTTATTCGTTTTATAGGTTCTGTTAAGCATTTGATGTGCATGTGATTTTTTTATCGGCTTTTGTTTTTTGTTTATACTGAGAACGGACATATAGAAAATATTATGAGTAGATTTTGAATATGGTTATAGGTCATCTAGTTGATCATGGATGATATGGTTTCATGAATATATTATGACATGGTTTTTTCTTTAATTTGTCCTTGTAATATTTTTTTTTTAATTTCATTGTTTTAAATACTACTCCTTTAGCGCTGATTATTACTGCCTTTAGGAGTAAGAGATTTGTTTAATCCGGTTTAGATAGTTAATGATCGATGGGTTTGTAAATATGTCTTTGAGAATAGAGATATTGTTGTTGTTTGATATTTTAGGAATAAATTTGTAATAAAATTTTTGTCTAAATTATTAAATTTTAAGAACAAAGCCTGTTCACATTGAAGTACAGACATGAGTTGGTAAAGCTAGGATGCCATTCTTACTCTTATTTTCTTTTTCTTCTTCTTTTCCTTGTTATTTTTGATTCCTATTATTATTAGTTCTAATTTTTTTCTTTTCTTCTCCGTATAGCCGAACCATCAAATTAGTCATAACAAAATTTAGCTTAAAACATATGTTTGTCTAAGAAAACCTTATATCTATACTATGAACAATGTTTAGTCTAAATGGTAACAACTTCTTATTTCAATATTAAATGCTAGGGATTTGTGTACCTTAAATAATTTCTCTTGTAAAGAATGCTATTCAACTAACAAAATAGCCACTTGATTGAAGCTTGACTACAACTTTTTATGTTTTGGAAAGGACAATAAGAATTTTCTTTGTGCGATAAAATCTGGCTATTAGTTAGGAATATTATTATTATATAGTCTACAAATAATCGAAAACGGTATTTATATATTCGACCCTAAATACCCTACACCCTTAAGCACCCTACATCTTATGATCTCGAACTATAACTTTGAATGGAAAATGCTAAAGTACCGTTCCAAATATTAAACTATAAATTTAAGGGAAACCTATAATTATTAAGAAACAATAAAAGAAACATATTGATTTGTACATACACAGAAATAGTGAACTCCTACATTTCTATTAAATTTCATTCCAATACCTTAATCAGTTCTCCTGAGATCATGATTCCAACAGACATACAAACAAGGCAAAATCTCAATGAATATCATTTGCACAATACAATTTTCATATCATACTTTTTAGGACATCAATTTAAAATTATTAAACACAATAGACAATTAACTAAAAACCCAACTACAAATTAATAAGACAGAGACATTAACGTGGAAATATGATGCAAATAGATATAAACACTAATTCTTACTATAATCAATCGCACATATAAAGGTTCGACTATGATAATAGAAACAATCTTTAGAAACCAATAACAAGGGATTTTGAACGTAAGAAGATCAGACTCTAATCAATTCAAAATAAAAGAACAAAAATGCATAGAAAACTCATAGAAACATCTACAATATCGGGCTAGTCATTTTATCAGCCCACTTGGTGATATCAATATATTCAGCTAATTGCAATTCCTAAATCAAAATTAACTTAAACATCGACACACTAGCAATATAACTCAACAAACTATTAGCGAGACAATTATATTCGCAAAACTCATCATCACTCAAAATTATACTAATTCCTAATAAAGGCAAAGAAATACATAGTATTCATACTTCAACAATCCACAAATTTTGTTTCTTAAGAAAGCACATACGAAATAATGGACATTCATGCCCACTACAATAACACAAATATTATTTTTAGCATCAGAATCTCCATAATATCCACACAATACATTCGCTGCTACATTCATACCCACATCCTATTAATAAAACAAAGAAAGTTATTACAATAACGCAGCTAGAATTAATACTAACTAAAAATTAAATTGAAATACTTACTTTAGCTTCAATAACAAAATAAATATGTAACTGGAATTCAGATCGGTTGATCTGGTTGGTCTGGTTGATCGGTTGGTCTGGTTGATCTGGTTTATGACACACGTCATAAAAAAGACTAAAAGGTATGCTACGCTATTTTCTTCCCTATTTATTTCCACCAAAGCACTGAGGAATTCCTAGCAAAGAAAAAGACTAAAAAAATTATGCTACACTAAAAATATAGAAACAACTGAGGAAGCTTAATTAGATTTTATTAAATTAAAACTAAAGCTGTCATTCTCGAAACTGGCTGTCTTCCGTACAGGGTTGCCACAGTAGTCCCCCCGGAGTGACTTGGATTTTACTCAGGAGTCACGGATTCGTTGCGTTGTTTACCGACGTAAGTACGCGGTTTTGCAGGCCACCTGTAACTGCTGGATGCTGAGGATTCTTCACTGCGGTCTGTTAGTGAGCTTTCCTGCTCCGTGGATATGAATGACGTATTTAGTTCGACAAAGGCGGGCTTAAGTCGCTCGGTAGAGATGGTTGTAGGGTGGCCATCCACGTTTATTTTGAAAACGAAATCGTTAAACCGTTCCATTACTTCAAATGGTCCACGATATGGTTGTTCGAGAGGCTTCTTCACTTCATCTACACGAATGAATGAGTACATGAGTACACATGAGTACAATACATGAGTACAGGTATGTAGTGTTTTATGTGTAAAGGTACGGGCTTTATTGTGATGGGCGGACGGGGCTGACCGTACCTCTCGCATGATTTCACGAAACTTTTCGATGAATTTCTGTGGCTCGGGTCCTATATCTTCATCAATGAAATATTCTCCTGGCAGTCGAAGCGTTGTCCCGTATAGCATTTCAGCTACACTAGCCTTAATTGATCCAATGGGTTGAAGAATGGCACATAATTGATGATTTTAGCGATCTATGCCATCGCTCGATCATGCCATTTGATGCTGGATGATAAGCAGTTGTTCGGGTGCGATTACTGCCGATTAGTTTTGTAAATGCATCAAAAAATTTTGATTCGAATTGCGAGCCTCTGTCACTCGTGATTGTTAGTGGTGATCCGAATCGGCTGACCCATCTATTGAAGAATGCACTTACAACTGTTTCAGCGTAGATATCTTTCAGAGGAATTGCCTCAGGCCAAAGGGTGAAGCGGTCTATGATTGTTAGGCAAAATCGGTAGCCATCACACTGCGGCATAACAACGATATCAATGTGTACATGTTTGAATCGTTCGCATGGTATTTCGATGTGTTGCGGAATATTCTTAGCATGTCGGTGAATTTTACTTCGTTGACAGGATAAACACGCCCATCTAACTGTATCACGATTCATGTGTGGCCAAACGTAACATTTGTTGATAAGTTTCTGAGTGGCCCGACCGTTGGGATGAGACATGCCATGAGTGCTGTCGAAAATTTTGCGTCGTAGCGTTTTTGGAATGTATGCCCTTAACGAGCCCGTTGACACGTCACAATAAACTTCTTTGTTCTGGGTGTCTATTCTGATTTTTTTTAATTGTAATGACGTTGAATTTGAACGCAACAGATGTTTCAACTCCTCATCTTCGCTTTGCTCCTCAATCTCCTGTGTTGAAAGACAGGCAGGTAGGTCGACGCAACTCCACTACTGTTTGTGGCTTCGTGTATTGCAGGATGGCCTGAATGCGTTCTGTGGTAGGTTTTATGCCTTTACTGTTGACTGTGTGTTCCAGATACGTGACTTCTCGTTGTGCGAAAACGCATTTGTCTATCTTGATGGAAAGGCCGTTTGCTTTCAGACACTCTAATACTTTTCGCAGGTGTTTCGTATGCTCCTCCGGCGACAGTGAGGCAACGAGAATATCATCGATGTACACATGACAAAAATCCAGGCCGCGGAAAATTGAATCCATGAACCTTTGGAAAGTTTGCGCGGCGTTACATAATCCAAAGTTCATGACCTTGAACTCGAAAAGTCCGAATGGCGTTATTACGGCGGTTTTTGGGTGGTCCTCCGCAGATACTGGAATTTTGTAATACGCTCTAGTAAGGTCCAATGTAGTAAATATCTGGGAGCCGTGAAGTTGGGAAGTGAAATCACGTATGTGTGGTATCGGGTACCTGTCTGGCACTGTTATCTTATTTAGCCGACGATAATCGCCACAAGCACGCTATGTGCCATCTTTCTTTTTAACTAAATGTAAAGGACTTGCCCACTCGTTAGATGGTACACAAATACCCTGCTGCAGCATGCTGTCGAATTCCTTTTTTGCTGCAGCTAACTTTTCGCCAGCGAGTCGTCGAGCCTTCTCTGCAACTGGTGTTCCGCGCGTCGTTATATGATGGCGTATCGTATGCTTCGGTGCTGTGAGATGCGAAGGTTTAGTAATTGTTCGAAATTGCTTTATCACTTGTTCCAACTGCTCGTCAGTAGAAATCAGTGCTACCGATGTGGTTTGAGCTGTTGTTGTAACCGACTGTCGATTTTCCGTTGCCAAATATTGTTCGAGAGCGGGTGTTGCGTTGATTGTTTGAGGGTCAAGTAATCGTTGATTGCGGAGATCCACTAGCAAGCTGTACTGCTGAATAAAATCGGCACCAAGTATTGGGTGCGCTACATCGGCCACTGTGAATTTCCATTCGAAGGTTCGACCGAGTCCGATATCGATTGTAATCGTTGTGGTGCCGTAAGTCTGAATCGCAGAACCATTTGCTGCAAAAAGGAAATGTTACTTCTTTTGTATTAACTGTTTTTAATTGTTTAATAACTCCCCTGGGTAACACCGAGATATCTGCGCCAGTGTCGACGAGGAATTTGATTTGATTTCTGGAGTCTTGAATTTGTAGGCGAGACGTGAATGAGCCTCCAGTGGTGCCTACTAAAATTACTGAAGGTCTTTCTAGTTTAAACAATTGGTGAAACTACAGGGTTGGCGACATTTTCGTGCCCGATTCCCGAACCTTGCGTGATAGTAGCACAATTTACTCTCGGCGTTGGTTACCTTGTCCCGTTTGAATGTGTCTTTAAGGTCGTCTACATTTTTCGACATAGCGGCAATTTCTGTTTTTAACTCCTCGATGTTGGATGTCGGTTTTACTATTGTTGGCAAGTTGCTAGGAATGTCACCTGCTAATATTGCCGAGCGTTTTTCTAGTGCCATTACATTATGTTGGACGTCAAAGATCCTGTCTGCTTGCAGATCTAGATTGTCTAGATCACTTGCGTCGCTTATGGCCAATATGCAGCGCACATTTTCGGGCAGCTGTTCAAGGAAAATTGCGCGTATAATTTCATCGGCCAGCTTGCCAGCAGATAAGCTCCGGAGTCAGTACAAAAAATTTGACGGCTTTTCGCCAGTATAATTGACACCACGAAGTAAGCGCCGCAACTTAACGTCCTCCGCTTCGTCGAAGACGTTGATGATTCGTCTAACTGCATTAGGACTGTTGTACTGAGTTGCATCTGTACGGATTTGTGCTATGTCAAAAACGGCTTGAACCTGTGTGAACCATAGCAAACAGTTGTCCTTCCAAAAAGGGGGTAATTTTACTGCGCGTGTGTTCGCCATATCAGCTTGCGAGTGCGGTGTCGCTTGCAGTCTGTTGAGCTCGGCTTGCAAAGTCTGCATTTTGTTTTCCAAATCCTTAACTGCCTCCGTCGCCATTTCAGTGTTACAGAAACTGCTTTCAATCTCGCTATCTGAAGAACTCAGCTCTTTATAGTTTGTTCGGCGATTTGCTCGTAATTCGTATGTTGTATCAGTCATACGAAAAATGATCACGTCGGGGTCACCAATTTATAGAAACAACTGAGGAAGCTTAATTAGATTTTATTAAATTAAAACTAATAAAATAAAAAGATTCGTAAAGCACGTGTGTCGATGTCAGGCTTCTATAATTAATTGCTCGTTGTTGTCAAAGCTGTCATTCTCGAAACTGGCTGTCTTCCGTACAGGGATGCCACAAAAACTTCCCACTGACGCCATCTACTTCGGTATAGCAAACGATCGGCATTCCTAAGTCCATATCACAGACACAAGCCTAAATGAACATTCCAGCGCACTTATCCACGATGGCCATCTGGTGGACGATAGCATAGTTACAAACCTATCGGCTAAAAGACAAAATACTTAAGACTATATCACAGACACAAGCCTAAATGATCATTCCAAAGCACTTATTCACGATGCCCATCTGGTGGACGATATCAAAAAAGTAAAAAAGCAAGAAAAAAAAAAGATAGCAAAAAGTTACCCGAGAAAACACCCTAAAACCATATTTTTAGCAAAGACACAATCCTAAATGGCTAAAAATGCAATAATCATTTAAAACCCCTAAAACTATACTTTCAGCAAGGCAACAAAGCAAATTATAGCAAAGACAAAACCCAATTTTTAGCAAAGATACACTCCTAAATACAGCTCCCACTTTTCCTTTGTGCCAGAACCCGCCTATACCTACTACTTACACCCCGTTGTAACAATATCTTCTCCTCGAGTGTTGTGTAGGAATGCTGTTGCTGGGTAGCTGACTTGATTGTAGTCGTGTTGTATTTGAAACGTGTGGCGGCCGAACCGCCAGCTGGTTTTTTTCTATTTCGGTTGGTATTGATGATCATCACTTGTTGGTTTTCATAGTATAGGGTTGATGGTTGAAGGTACGACCCTCGCCAGAATTCTCATTTGTAAAGTAATGTAAGCGTTGGTTTTTTTGGCTTCACCTGTAGTTGCGTCGCATTTTTCTGTCGCCGCTATTTCAGGTATTTCAACCGATGTTATGTTTATGTGTGTATTTACTGTAAACTTCTCCTTGGCCGTAATTTCGTCTTGGCCAATGATGATGTTACAACTCAAATTCGCAACGCGGCAGCATATAATCCCCTCGCAGGACTTAAAACTCTCATGGGTGGATATGCTGCTAGGCTGCCATCATGATTCTCGATTTCGCTGGTGAGCGGCAACTGCGTTGTAACCACTGATGATTGGCTACCTTTCTTCTTGAGCCTACTTTTCTGGGTATATTATTATAATGGTTGTGGTCGTAAGGTACTGTGCATCTGCCATCAACTATCATGTAGTAATTAGTAGTTTAGGTTCAAACTGTTGCTGCTGTTCTACCTCTTTGAAGGTTTCAAATCGATTTTTGTTTTTGATGGTTGCCATTTTTACTAATTAATGGTTGCTATCGCTAAGAAGATCAGCCGCTTCAGCTAATGTGTGTAATGTGCTGTTCCAGGTACCCTTCCCCCTTCGAGTTGGCTGGGCGCTATTTGCGATTTTATTTTTATTGTGTAGTTGTACTATGTATATTATAACGTATATTGTAACGTATTTTAATTCAATTAGAAATATTTTATCTTTACCTTAATTTGATATAAAATTCCATTACATAATTCCTAATATTTATGTAATTAGTTGAATAATTTGAATTCATACAATAGTTCTCTAGATTTTTCTAGCTATTAATTATAAATATTATCTTCGAAAGTATTTAAATGAAAATTGATACAAGTATTTTAATATGTTACTTTTTCCCTTTATATGTAATATTTTATATATGTATATATATTTTTTTCTCTAATATAAAGTAAAAAATTATATGGTTTTTCTATTTAAGTTTTCTATTAAAAGTTTCTTTTATTTTGATTAATTTGGGGTTAAATGTACATATTCTATTCTAAATTACAATTTAATTACTTTTAAATTACTTTTATATATGTATGTATATGTGTACTTTATTATTTGTCAATGTACTTTAAATATTATATATATATGTATGTATACACAACGATTTTTCCCTTATTTCTTTATTGTAGTTTTTTTATTCATGTTATTCACCGTTGGTGTTTTATATTGTGTTTTTCCTTGTTGTTAGTTGTTTTAAACCTGACACTGCATTCTGCTCGTGTTGGGTTGTTCAACTTTGTTCCTGCAGTATTGCAGTGCTTTCGTTCATCGCTTAATTTCGTTGATTATAAGTACATATTTGGAAATATGTTTGTCTACGCGCTATATTTAATACTAACATACCTATTTAGTAATAGGACAGAAAGTATTAATATTGAAAATAAATTATTTTTTATTTGTTTTTTCTCTATTTTTTAAATTAGTATTTATACATTACTAATTTATGTCTGTTTAAACAACAGCGTTCATTTAGAAACGTTATGCTGACGACGCAACGTCGGTCAACGACCAACGGCATTGACCGCCCTTGTAAAGCCAGATAAGGTTTCACCAAGCTGCCGAATTGCTGACAACGGACTTCACTGACCGTCGCTGCCATATATGCATACGATGCATTATTTCAAACAGCAATGCTTGTGCAGTGCCAATGTCGATGACCGCCGTTTCTGCTCATGCAGACGCAGCTAATTTTAAGTTCATTTCTTTTTCTTGTATTTTATATTGATTAAGTTTGTATATTGATTGTATATAAGTTATTATATAAGCAATTAAAGCATTAATAAAAATCGGCACTCGTTCCACAAACCTCATCAAGCAAGGTTTTAGTCAATTCGAAACGGGATTGGTTCAAGTACCAAACCTGTCAACAATACAAAATCAACAAACTAATAGAGTCGGTCCCAAGTACCGAATCTATAGACAAACACAAGGTAGTTATTGCCACTTAGCCGCAGAGTTGGTTCAAGTACCAAATTTGTGTGCAACCAATAACTACAGGACAATCAGGACAAACCAGTCCTGAACATTTTGGTGACCCCGACGTGATCTGTGATCACAACAACAAGGAGCAAATACTTGCAGAAGTCGGCTCCTTCCTTGGAAATTTACTTCATCAATACAACAATGGCAGACGTGGAGGATCTATTGAAGAACTAAAACGAGCTTGATGAGCAGATTCAACAGCTAATATCAAACTTTAAAAAGGATCCATCGAATCGGAAGACATCCAAGGGATACTATCAGCAGAGGCTCAGCAGATTACAGGAGCTGTACGAAGCATATGAAGAAAATGATTCAACTCTCAGGACACTCTGTAAGGACCCCTTGAGCTTGAATATTTTTAAAGTGGTTCGTACGAGCGTGTCTCAGAAGCAGCAAATAACTACATCCAGAAGTTCAAGCAGGAGGTTGATTACTGGGCTGTATTAGACGCTCCAGGAACATCGAGTCCTAAAGGACCATCAACGATTAAGACACCTGTTCCACCGACACGTAACTCATCCTCTGACCAGATCGTTAACAAACAGCCACAGCCAACAACCGCGGTTGGCACGGCTGACCTAGAAGTCAACAGGCTCATTCGCCGTCAGCAGGCAGTGACAACATCATTGAGGCGGCTACTGGCCAACGGCTCCAATGAAGCCCAACCACGCGAGTACTATGAGGTAAGGCTGAACACTATCAGCCAATTTTGGCGGCAGATCGAAGAGCTACATTTCGCTATTTGGGAATGCTGCAAAGATCCAGCATCAGTAGGCTATGACATCGAAGCATACCTACAACTCGAAGAGGACTTCAGGTGCCAGTTAGTCGAGTTAACCAAGAAGACAAAGGAACCTTCGAACATGACAGGCTCAAAATCTCAGTACAACCTCAGCGACGCCATTCAATTGCCAAGAATCACACTTCAAGCATTTGATGGCAACTATTTAAAATGGCGTCATTTTTTCGAAATGTTCCAAGAATTAATTTACAACAAACCACTGGCAACAATCCAAAAAATGTGGTACCTTAAAACAAATCTAACTGGAGAAGCAGAACGTTTAATCAAGCATCTGCCAATCAACGAGAGTAACTACAACACAGCTTGGCAGATGCTTCAAGACCGTTACAACAACAAGCGAATTCTGTCATCAGTTCTGCTGCAAAGGCTCTTGGAACAACCCGCCAGTCATAATGGCGAGACCTCAGCAGCATTCATAAAGGGTCTACATGATACGACCACAGAATGCCTAAACGCGCTCAACAATTTGGGAATTGACACGTCATCCTGGGGACCCATCCTTCTACATTCGCTATTCAAAAAACTAGACGATAAAAGTCATCTACTATTCGAGCAGTCACTCCAAAATCCAAAGGAAATACCATCCATCGAGAGCTTCCTCAAATTCCTGGAGTCGCGATTTCAGTACTTGGAGGCCGCGTCCCGCCAAGACAACAAGCACAGGTCAAAAACGATTACGAGTCTGCCAGCTACAACAACGCAACAAACAAAATGCAAGGCATGTGGCGGCGATGTTCATCCTCTCTTCGCATGCCGACAATTTCTTCAGATGACTCCAAAGAATCGACTACAGCTACTGAAAAAACATAATTTATGCATCAACTGTTTGAAGAGCACTCACAAGTCAAGCAATTGCATTTCTCGGTCCTGTCTCAAGTGCAATAAAAAACACAACACATTGCTGCATTTTGAAGAGATTAAGGACGCTCCAGCACCAAAGTCTCCCAAAGGGCTTACCGAATCAGCGGTTTCAAAACAACCAAGCGACCTGCATAATCAGTCCGTGAGCTTATCAGCATCACCATCAAATCTAAAAAGTTACATAATTCCTGCCACTGCCCGAATAAAGGTAGAATCGCCAGAGGGAAAGACGGTCCGACAAGATAGATGTCCTGCTGGGTGCTGAATTCTACTTCCCACTACTCTCCGTTAGACAAATCAAACTTGAACCAGAGGGACCAATCCTACAGAACACTCGGCTAGGTTGGGTAATAGCGGGCAAGGTTAACACTGGAGTTAACTCCGTCGCTAGGTGTGGAATATGCAGCGAGAACGATGCTCATGTAGAAGACATCATTGAAAGGTTTTGGAAGCTAGAGGAAGTCGGTGAATCCGAGGGCAGCAGAACGCAAGCTGAGACACGATGCGAAGCGCAATTTGCACAAACCACAACGCGGCATCAAGACGGGCGCTATGTAGTAAGACTTCCATTTGCTGAAGATACGTCTTTGCTCGGCGACTCAAAGGAATTGGCGCTAAGTAGGTTCCTATCAATGGAAAGACGCCTAGCTAAGGATGACACCCTTCGAGGCCAATACGTCAATTTCATGAAGGTGTATGAAACCCTCGGCCACATGACCGAAATCAGTCTGCAAGATACGTTATCACCAAATTATGTGATTCCGCATCACTGCGTGCTCAAGCCAGACAGTAGTACAACAAAACTGCGGGTTGTGTTTGATGCCTCGGCAAAATCATCATCCGGCGTATCCCTAAATGACATCATGCACAATGGACTCAAAATCCAAGGTGATCTGTGATAGTGAGATACTACACACTCAACACAGTAACCTATGGTACACCCGCCGCTACCTATCTGTCTACGAAATGCCTTCAAGAGCTGTCAAAAACCGGAAGGAAAAAATATCCCTTGGGAAGCAATTTGCTAGCAGAGAACTTCTACGTCGATGATGGACTGGCCGGATCCGACAGCCTAAGCGAGGCCATTGCCATGCAAGAGCAACTCAACAAGCTGCTATTATCAGGTGGCTTCAAACTGAGAAAGTGGTGTGCCAATCATCCAAAATTGTTACAAGACATACCCCCAGGGGACCAGGAAGTCAACCTAAACTTCGACGACGACACATCCACAGCAATAAAAACCTTGGGCTTAACTTGGATTGCAAAGTCAGACGTCTTTTGCATAAAGGCTACTGTAAACCAAGGCACAAGGATCACGAAAAGAATTGTATGCTCTGAATTGGCAAAAATATTTGACCCACTCGGAATCCGTCACAATCACAGCAAAAATCTTATTCAAGAATTATGGAGCATGACGGTGCAGTGGGATGAAGCATTGCCGGCGTCCATGCACACAAAATGGACTAACTTCCGCTGCTCACTCGACAGTATCAATGGGATGCAAATCTCCAGATATGTACAAGGGTTCATGTCCAAAAACATTGCAACTACACGGGTTTGCAGATGCGTCTGAAAAGGCATATGGAGCAGCCATATACATAAGAGCGACTATGCCAGACGGGACTGTACTCGTAAGGCTATTATGTGCAAAATCAAGAGTAGCACCGTTGAAGAAGCAAACAATCCCACGTCTCGAATTATGCGCTGCATTATTGTGTGCGCAGCTAATGGATAAAATCAAGACGATGGTGGGATACGCAGACAAGTCAACCCATCTTTGGACAGACTCACAGATTGTTTTAGCATGGATTTTGACAGGACCTGCGAGCTACCGAACGTTTGTTGCCAACAGAGTTGCACAGACCCTGGCACTATCATTACCAGAACAGTGGCGTCACGTTGGCACCAAAGACAACCCGGCCGACTTAGTTTCAAGAGGCACATCGCCAAAGCAACTCGCCTCCTGCAGCATGTGGTTCTACGGACCACTCTTTCTACATGGAAGAGAATCAACCTGGCCGGCACCACCACACAAGGAACACTTAATCTTGTCCGGGGAAGAACGAAAGCAAGAGGTCAGCTCATTGACAGCAACAAACTCTAGCATGGAAGATCTGATCTACAAGATTAACAACCGAAACTCCTTTGCCACTCTTCAACGCATCGTCGCATATGTACTTTGCTTTATTCGTCATTTGAAAGATCCCACATCAAGAATGCAAGCCAAAATTCAACTCACAGTAGAAGAATTGGACGAGTCCATGACTGTCATCATAAAAACTGTGCAAAATGCAGATTTTCACACAGATATCAACCAACTCAAAAGGAAAAGGGACCTCGAAAAATCGAGCCCCTTGTTGGGGCTGTCACCATTCATTGATGAGGACGGCATTCCTAGAGTTGGCGGCCGACTCAACTCCTCTTCACTACAGTACAACGCCAAGTACCCAATATTGCTACCATACACTGACACCATAACAAAATTAATTGTGGAGATGTATCATAAGGACAACTTCCATTGCGGTCCTCAAGCATTACTGGGGTACACAAGATAACGGTGCTGGCCACTAAAGGGCAAAACAATTGCACGATCTGTTTGTACAGAAGTGCATAAGATGCTCCCGAGTTAAGCCAAAACTCCTCACACAAATAATGGGAAACCTTCCAACTCATCGCGTGCAGCCTGCACGACCGTTTATAAACAGTGGAGTGGACTTCTGCGGCCCTTGCTACATACATTACAACATTCGTGGAAAGAAACCGACCAAGGCCTATATTGCAATCTTCTGCTGCTTCGCCACAAAGGCAGTACATCTTGAACTGGTTTCCGACTTATCAACTGATGCCTTCCTCTGTGCACTGAATCGATTCATAGCTAGACGAGGATATTGCAAGAACATCTACTGTGACAATGCCACTAACTTTGTGGGCGCCAACAACCTATTAAAGGAATTGGAATACAGCATGCATTCTGATGAAGCTCAAGAAGCAATCACCAGCATCTGCATTAAAAAGGGCATCAACTTCAAATTCATACCGCCCAGGGCTCCTCATTTTGGTGGCCTGTGGGAAGCAGCAGTAAAGTCTACGAAAGGATTGCTCGTTAAAGGCGTATCTAAGGCGTCTTTAACCTATGAAGAACTGGAGACCACCATAATCGAAATCTAAGCCGTTCTCAACTCCAGACCACTAACAGAGATGTCATCAGACCCAAACGACTTGGCAGCATTAACTCCAGGGCATTTCCTCATAGGAGAGCCATTAACATCCCAGGTCGATGCAAGAGCAATTCCCATGAAGGCAAGATTGGGAAAGCGCTGGCAAATCATCACGCAGATAAAAGACGAATTTTGGAACCGCTGGTCGCGAGAATATCATATGTGAGCTTCAACAAAGAACGCGATGGAAAACCCCATGCCAAAACATTGAAATAAACAGACTAGTCGTGATTAAGGAAGACCACACTGCACCGCTAGAATGGCCTTTAGGCAGAATCATTAAAATCTACAAAGGTGATGACAACATGGCCAGAGTTGCAGAAATAAAAACTTCAAGGGGAATATGGAAGCGTCCCATACACAAACTAGCGTTGCTGCCAGTAGATGGTGAAGGAAATGCTGACCCGGAGTATCAAGAAAACGATGAGACAGATGCAACACCAGCAAAACGATCAAGATGGAAACAATCATCAATCACATCCGTCAACTTAACACTCGTAACACTCATGTTAGCTCTCCTACTACCCCTCACATTCGCCTCTCCAGTCATACTTTCGGCGCTCCCGGAAAAACCTGGTCTGTATTTCGAAGGGATCGGAAACATCCACCTGATCATGGCTGAGTGGAAGCTAATCATCTACTATGACCTACAACCAATAAGGAGAAATGTAGAAAGGTATCAAAACGGAATTCTGACGCTAGACAGCTTTTGTACAAAAATGCACACTCAAACCAGCTGTAAAATGCTGGTCAAGCAATTCAAGGAAACGCGCACTCAGGCACAATTAGACAGCCACTTACCTTTTTCGAAACGACAAAAGAGAGCCGCAATGGACATAGTCGGCAACGTGGCCCACTCTCTATTTGGTTTATTAGATTCCGAATACGCGGACCAAATGTCAACAACGATTCGGCACATCAGTCAGAACGAAGACCACATTGTGACACTACTCAAAAATCAAACTTCAATTATAAATTCCACGCTCAATATCATCAAGACCGATCAAGTCAACATCGACAAAAAATTCACACAAATCGATGCCGAGTTGGCTAAATTAAGGTCTATAGTTCTCTCAAACAAGGACGAAACGTTACGGACAAGGGAAATCTTCACTGTTCTGGCTGTACAACTATCAATGATAAGGGTGGACATGCAACAAATTCAAGCTCTAATCCTGGACGTACTCACAGATGTTCATCATGGGAAAATCAATCCACTAATCCTGACACCCGATCAGCTAGCACAGGAGATGGTGAACATAAAAACCTACGTCAACCCGTCTCTACAATTCCCGGTCCAATCCAAGGATTTGATGAAGTTATACCAGCTGATGAAGGTTACGACGGGAGTCTCAAGGGATCACATCTTATTTCAAGTGCACCTTCCCCTGACTGGCCACGATCCGTTCTCACTATTTAACATTCTACCAATTCCGAGCTTCAAGGCTAACATGATGGTCACCATCACTCAGACAACAAATCTACTAGCCGTAACTCCACATAGAGATCATTACTTTCCGCTAACAGAACCATTGGATACAAATTGTATCATGATCACGAATGACGAGTATTTGTGTTCAAATGTAAATATAATATTCACTAAGGAATCAGAGGTGTGCGCATGTGAGATAGAACTGCTCAACAATAAAAGCAGCGCACACTGCTCGATAGAATACTCAAACCGCAGCATCGCGCTATACAAGATGGCAACCGCTAACCAATGGATATACTCAACAAGAAGGCCACTGCAATTAACAGCAGTTTGTAACTCATCAACGCAACAAGTTACGCTGATAAACTCAGGAATGATGCAGGTAGACCCGGGATGCTTAATGAAGGGTGACTCTGTCACACTTCACACTAAACACATCGTCAACACAAGCTTCCAGGTGTTCTACACCGCCTTTCCTGACCTACCTCAAATGACTTTAAGAAATGAGTCAGTCAGCACCAACACAATCGGTAATCTGAGTCGATACGAACACCACCTACGAACACCACCTACGAGAGCTCACCGCCCTTCAACACCAACTAGCCAACAGCAACATCTTAGAACTACCAAATCAGATAATCGGTTCGTCGGCATCACATGACAATCGGCTATTCCGCATTCTCATTATCCATCGTAGTACTTGCCGCCATGATCTGGAAGTGGTACAGGCGATGAAAGAAATCCCAACAAACCATGGCCCCACAACCACGCCCAAGACAACTACAATCAACAAGTAGTGTTGAGCCTATTGAAGCAAGGCTCAACGCGGCGGAGGATGTTTAAACAAAAGCGTTCATTTAGAAACGTTATGCTGACGACGCAACGTCGGTCAATGACCAACGGCATTGACCGCCCTTGTAAAGCCAGCTAAGGTTTCACCAAGCTGCCGAATTCCTGACAACGGACTTCACTGACCGTCGCTGCCATATATGCATACGGTGCATTATTTCAAACAGCAATGCATGTGCAGTGCCAATGTCGATGACCGCCGTTTTTGCTCATGCACACGCAGCAACTAATTTTCAGCATCGAACTAATTTTAAGTTCATTTCTTTTTCTTGTATTTTATATTGATTAAGTTTGTATATTGATTGAATATAAGTTATTATATAAGCAATTAAAGCATTAATAAAAATCGGCACTCGTTCCACAAACCTCATCAAGCAAGGTTTTAGTCAATTCGAAACAGGATTGGTTCAAGTACCAAACCTGTCAGCAATACAAAATCAACAAACTAATAGAGTCGGTCCCAAGTACCGAATCGATAGACAAACACAAGGTAGTTATTGCCACTTAGCCGCAGAGTTGGTTCAAGTACCAAATTTGTGTGCAACCAATAACTACAGGACAAACCAGTCCTGAACAATGTCTTTATCTTATTTCCTACATCTTGTCTTTTTATGACATATAGGCATGGGTGCGAATTTGTATGTATATAGTGTGAGTGTTTGTTATATGCATGAACTAAGTCTTCAGGCATATCTTTTACATGTGCGTTCATTATTTTACTGATTGCAAATGTAATAGTAATAAACTGTCTTTATAAACGTAACAGTTATTTAACAAGTACACCTATACCTCACTTTGCGTCGGGGTTACGTTCCAAAAAAAACACGACACAAATTGAAACGACGCAAAGTGTATTAAGATTTTCTATAGCAAACCATGTAAAGATCGAAGATAGGTTCCAGGGTTACGAAAATACTACTTTTAAAAAAGAGAAATGAACAAAGTAAACATTAAAAAAACAAAAATAATATAACTCTGGCAATAAATAAATTGGAAAAATATTTACCTGTTTTGTAATCAGAAACAACCCGTAAAAATGTATAGAAATTAATTATTCTCTTTTTTAAAAACCACAAACACTAATTGAAATGTTACGAAAAGCACAATACATACACTACATAATTGAAACTGAACTCTAAAATTAGCAAAACAAAGTGAAAATAAAACTGTATTAAAATTGCTTTGATTTTCTGTTAGAAGAGGAATCCCCGAGTTTTGATGGCATGACGCAATTAGGAACAAAAGTGGAGCCATCTGGTAGAAAACAAGAAAAAAATGAAAGACTCGAACCCAAAACAACGCAACCTCGAAAACCTAACGACGCACATCGTGACGAATCGTGTGATTCTGGGTTTTGTGCACCCCACCTATTGTGGACTTGCCGTTGTCCTCGTAATTTAAAATTATGTCAATCCCATGGACTTCGCACTTTTCTTTGATTTCGATGCAACCAAAACCTAATACCGTGACTGCGTTGGAGCTATTCGTACACTTAATATCAAACTTTTGCTCTCTCCATATGATGCAATAGCGTAATCTCACATACTTCGCTGTTCCCTGTTAGAGACTTCCATTGCGTTTTGCATACCCTGATTAGTTCTTGGTTAATTTTTCTTTCAGTGGTTGGTATTGAATGGCATTCCTTTAGATTACTCTGCGACATTCCGATAAATTTCCACTGCATCTTTGATTCCGCTAAGTAGTCATACGTCAACTGTGTCGTTATATCCGACTTATCATTTAGGAATATGGGAATGGGGTACGCTTTTAGTACGTTAAAACGTTCATCTTCTGGTAACGGAATTCTTACGGCTACTATGAGACCTTGTGCTCATCGAAATGCTTTGACCGTGGCCATTTTATGGATGTCGAGATTGTCTTCTAGAATCCACACTGCTTTGTTCGTCAAGTCTAAAGTTTTAGCTGCCTCTTTCAGTTTTTCGTCGCTTATCACAGCTGGATGCAGTTTCCCGCTATATAGGTCGTCCATGATTGCCATTTCTATAAGTTGTATAAGTTGTTGCATGTATTTCGATGAGGGTCGCCTCTACTGCTGACTGCACCTGCACCATTCATAGTCCTAGCTCGATATTTCCCAGCTCCTTTCTCGCCATGTCGTTAACCTTATTCTGTTCTTCCATGGTGGTGTTTAGTTCCCCTTGTAGTGCGTTAATTCTTTCGACTGCAGCCGTTATTGGTTTCACTAGTGCTTTGTAACTCGCTTCCTTCACCGTCACCTGTTTTTCCATTAGATTATAATGGGTGTGTTGCGATACGTCCAGCTCTTGGAATTGTTGATAAACCCGATTTGCATCTTTCTGATCCATTACGCCAAACGCCCAGTTTAGTGCTTCCCCTACGAAATTCAGCGCCCGTTTTGTTCTCTTCCTAGAAATTGTGGCGTTTATCATTTGCTCGTTTTCCCTCAGTCTTGTCAGCACTATTTTCATGGTACCATCTACTGCTCCGCATATGTTCTTGAAGTTGGCCAGTAATAAGTTTATATTATTCCATGTACTCTTCAGCTCCGCTGTATACCCTTCCAACTTGTCTACCAATGACGCGTAATCAAACGGTTCGAAACGTGTGAATAGTGTCCAGTCGCTGTTATAGAATAGCGCCTCTCCTATCGATTCGAAGAAGATGGGGGTTGGAGTTATATCCTCAAAGACTACCGGTGCTGCGGTGACCCAGTTCACGACCAGTAATATCAGTAGTCCTTCCATTTTTCCATTCATTCCTTCGGCGAAATGTGCGAGGTATTTACTATATTTTTGGGAAAATTATCTATTAGTTTTATAGTATTTTGTTGTTACCGCATATTTTATCCCTATCTTATTTATAGTGTATTATTCGTATCTATTTATTCTATCCTATAATATATTACTTTATTTTGTCCTACTCCTAATAACGTGACTATTGTAAATAACTTAATTTAATTTTCTCCTAAACCTACTTTCTTATTTTAAGTGATTCTGATGGATACCTATGTAATTATCTAGTTAGTCCTATTTTCCTATTTAGTTACTATTATATAACTTAAGTAAGTTATTGTGGAAGGATTTTTCCCTTCCCTTAATATTTAAAACTGTAGTACCTGTACTTTTAATCCCTACTACCTTATATGGCCCTATCCATATTGGAGAAAACTTATTTTTCCTAGTTTGATTCTTAATTAGTACACTATCTCCTACTTTAAATTCTAATAAATTTAATTTGTTGTCATACTGATTTTAGGCTACTTTATTAGCCATTTCCTGATTTTTCCTCGCTATTTCGTGAGCTGTCTATATCTGGAATTTCAAAACTTTATTCGGGTCTTCGGCGTTATAGACCGGACTACACTTCCTTTTTAAGTTAGTCGGCGTTTCCGTATCGAATCCGAATAAAGTGCGAAAAAGGTGTTTGCTTAGTGGTAATGTGGGGTGTGTGTTTATGAACATGCATCGCTGCAGTTAACCATTGATCCCAATTCGACCCGTCTTCTTTAGCAAAACTACGTAAATATTCCGCTAATGGTCTGTGGCTTCTTTCTAGTGAGCCATTAGCTTGCGGATGATATGGCGTTATATGCAATTTTTTAATGCCTAACAACTTGCATGTGTCCGAGAACAATTTCGAAATGAAATTAGTTCCGTTATCAGTAGTTAGAATCCTCGGAATTCCGTAACGCGTAATTACTTCGTCATAAAAGGCTCTGGCGACAGTACTTGCTTCCGCGTCTGGGATAGCTGTACATGCCATAAAATTCGAAAAGTCATCTTGAAACGTTAAGATGTACTTATTGCCAAACACAGTTTCTGGTAGAATACCTATTATGTCCATGTAAACTTTGTCAAATGGCCGCATTGGTGTATCCGTTAACACCATGGGCATTTTTGTTAACTTCGAACTTTTGTTCGCTTGGCACTTTGGACAGTGTTTGACATAATCTTTGATTTGTCTTTGCATCCCTGGCCACCTATATTGTTGTCTGATTCTTAGGTAAGTCTTTACTGCTCCCTGGTGCCCTCCTAATGGGGTGTTGTGGAAATCTTTTATAACGGTCTCCATTTCTTTCGGGTCGGATAGCAATGTTGCTGAGTTATTTATTCCGCTTCCCGATTCCGTATCATCTTTATCGAATTCAACTGTTGTTCCTTGATTTTGATCTTGGTTAGCTGTTTTTGCTTTTGACCGTGTTTGTACGGCTGCTATTGTTTTATGCTTTTCCTGTGGGATTCTACTTAGCGCATCTGCATTTAAGTTTTTCTTTCCTGGCTTATATAGAATTTCGAAGTCGTATTCTGATAATTTATGCCTGAACCCTGGCAGTCATGAAGTCTGGTCTTTTATGTTAGCTATTCCTCTTAAAGGTTGATGGTCTCTCACTATCTTGAATGGTCTTCCTAACAGATAAGCTCTGAAATTTTTTGTTGCCCACACTATGGCTAAGAACTTCTTTTCTATAGTTGAGTACCGCTTTTCGGCGTTATTCAAGGCTCCTCTAGCGAAGGCTATCGGCCTATCTTCGCCTATTTTACCCTGAGAAAGTATTGCGCCTAACGCTTCGTTACTTGCATCAGTGGTTAGTATGAATTCTTTTTCAAAATCCGGATATGCCAAAACCGGTGGTGTAATTATTGCCTTTTTCAATGATTCGAACTCTTTCTGGCATTCTTGTGTCCAATTGAACTTCGCGTCTTTACGTAGTAATTTGTTAATAGGAAGAGCTATCTTTGCTGCGCCAGGTATGAATTTTCTATAATAATTCACTAGTCCAAAGTATGCTTGCACCTCCTTTTTATTCTTAGGCGGTGGAATGCTCTTAACGTATTCCAATTTGCTGGGGTCAGGGAGTGCGCCCTGATCTGTACATTTGTGTCCTAAATAAATAATCTCTCTTCTTAGGAATCTGCACTTCCCTGTATTAAATTTTAATTTATGTTCACTTAATTTCTGTACATTGGTACTGAACATAAGTACTGAACATAACCTTTCTTCGTGTTGTTTGAGATTTCTACCGTAGATAACAAGGGTCGCATCAAATGAATTTTTACAAAATTTTTTCACAAGAGCAACTACTGTACATTCTATAAATTTCGAATAGTCATCTTGAAACGTTAAGATGTACTTATTACCAGACACAGTTTCTGGTAGAAATCCTATACCTACTATGTCCATGTAAACTTTGTCAAATGGCCGCATTGGTTTATCTGTTAGCAGCATGGGCATTTTTGTCAATTTTGAACTTTTGTTCGCTTGGCACTTTGGAGTTTTTAACGAATTCTTTTACTTGTCTTTGCATTCCATGCCATCTAAATTGTTTCCGTTTTCTTAAATATGTTTTCACTGCACCCTGGTCCTCCCAGTTGTGAATTATGAAAGTCTTTAATCACTGTTTCTATTTGTTTCGGGTTGGATAGCAATGTTGCTGTGTTATTTGTTCCATTTCTCGGTCCCTCATCATCTTTATCGATTTCGACGGTTGTTCCTTGTTGTTGATCTTGCTGAGCTGCTTTTGCTTTCGACCCTGTTTGTACGCCTGCTATTGTTTTGTGTGTCTGAAAAATTCTACTTAGCGCGTCTGTATTTAAGTTTCTCTTTCCTGGCTTATATAAGATTTTAAAATCGTATTCTGACAACTTGTGTCTAAACCTTGCCAGTCTTGAAGTCTGGTCCTTTATGTTTGCTATTCCTTTTAAAGGTTCATGGTCTGTCACTATCTTGAATGGTCTTCCTAACAGATAAGCTATAAAATGGCTAAGAACTCGTTTTCTATAGTTGAGTAACGCTTTTCTGCGTCATTCAGGGCTCTGCCAGCAAAGGCTATCGGCCTATCTTCGCCTATTTTATCCTGAGAAAGTACTGCGCCTAACGCTTCTTTACTTACATCAGTAGTTAATATGAATTCAGTAATAAGTTTATATTATTCCATGTACTCTTCAGCTCCGCTGTATACCCTTCCAACTTGTCTACCAATGACGCGTAATCAAACGGTTCGAAACCTGTGAATAGTGTCCAGTCGCTGTTATAGAATAGCGCCTCTCCTATCGATTCGAAGAAGATGGGGGTTGGAGTTATATCCTCAAAGACTACCGGTGCTGCGGTGACCCAGTTCACGACCAGTAATATCAGTAGTCCTTCCATTTTTCCATTCATTCCTTCGGCGAAATGTGCGAGGTATTTACTATATTTTTGGGAAAATTATCTATTAGTTTTATAGTATTTTGTTGTTACCGCATATTTTATGCCTATCTTATTTATAGTGTATTATTCGTATCTATTTATTCTATCCTAAAATATATTACTTTATTTTGTCCTACTCCTAATAACGTGACTATTGTAAATAACTTAATTTAATTTTCTCCTAAACCTACTTTCTTATTTTAAGTGATTCTGATGGATACCTATGTAATTATCTAGTTAGTCCTATTTTCCTATTTAGTTACTATTATATAACTTAAGTAAGTTATTGTGGAAGGATTTTTCCCTTCCCTTAATATTTAAAACTGTAGTACCTGTACTTTTAATCCCTACTACCTTATATGGCCCTATCCATATTGGAGAAAACTTATTTTTCCTAGTTTGATTCTTAATTAGTACACTATCTCCTACTTTAAATTCTACTAAATTTAATTTGTTGTCATACTGATTTTAGGCTACTTTATTAGCCATTTCCTGATTTTTCCTCGCTATTTCGTGAGCTGTCTATATCTGGAATTTCAAAACTTTATTCGGGTCTTCGGCGTTATAGACCGGACTACACTTCCTTTTTAAGTTAGTCGGCATTTCCGTATCGAATCCGAATAAAGTGCGAAAAAGGTGTTTGCTTAGTGGTAATGTGGGGTGTGTGGTTATGAACATGCATCGCTGCAGTTAACCATTGATCCCAATTCGACCCGTCTTCTTTAGCAAAACTACGTAAATATTCCGCTAATGGTCTGTGGCTTTGGATCCATTCCATGCCATCTAAATTGTTTCCGTTTTCTTAAATATGTTTTCACTGCACCCTGGTCCTCCCAGTTGTGAATTATGAAAGTCTTTAATCACTGTTTCTATTTGTTTCGGGTTGGATAGCAATGTTGCTGTGTTATTTGTTCCATTTCTCGGTCCCTCATCATCTTTATCGATTTCGACGGTTGTTCCTTGTTGTTGATCTTGCTGAGCTGCTTTTGCTTTCGACCCTGTTTGTACGCCTGCTATTGTTTTGTGTGTCTGAAAAATTCTACTTAGCGCGTCTGTATTTAAGTTTCTCTTTCCTGGCTTATATAAGATTTTAAAATCGTATTCTGACAACTTGTGTCTAAACCTTGCCAGTCTTGAAGTCTGGTCCTTTATGTTTGCTATTCCTTTTAAAGGTTCATGGTCTGTCACTATCTTGAATGGTCTTCCTAACAGATAAGCTATAAAATGGCTAAGAACTCGTTTTCTATAGTTGAGTAACGCTTTTCTGCGTCATTCAGGGCTCTGCTAGCAAAGGCTATCGGCCTATCTTCGCCTATTTTATCCTGAGAAAGTACTGCGCCTAACGCTTCTTTACTTACATCAGTAGTTAATATGAATTCTTTTTCAAAATCCGGATATGCTAAAACCGGTGGTGTTATTATTGCCCTTTTCAATGATTTGGACGCTTTCTGGCATTCTTGTGTCCAAATAACTTAGCGTCTTTACGTAGTAGTTTGTTAACTGCCAGAGCTATCACTGTTGTGCCCGGTATGAATTTTCTATAATAGTTTACTAGTCCTAAATATGCTTCCACCTCCTTTTTATTTTTCGGCGGCGGAATGCTTTTAACGCATTCCACTTTGTTGGGGTCAGGGAGTTCGCCTGATCTCTACATTTGTGTCTTAAACAGACATCTCTCTTCTTAGGAATCTGCACTTCCCTGTATAAAGTTTTAAATTATGTTCACGTAATTTCTGTAGTACTGAACATAGCCTTTCTTCGTGTTGTTTGAGATTTCTACCGTAGATAAGAATGTCATCTAAATATACAAAACAGTCTATCCCTTGTAGACCTGTTAGGATATGATTCATTATCCTTTGAAATGTGGCTGGGGCACCTGTTAGCCCAAATGGCATTCGATTGAATTCGAAATGCTCTAGTCCTGTACTGAATGCTGTTTTCTTCTTGTCCCTGTCATCGACTAAAACTTGGTGATATCCACTTGCCAAATCTAGCGTTGTAAAATATTTGCTGTGGCCTAATTGCTCTAAGATTTCGTCAATACGAGGAATGGGAAAACTTGTTTAATTGTAGCTTCCTGTAATCTATTACGAGTCTCCATTTTTTCTCCCCGTCTTTGCAATTTTTCTTGGGCACTAAAAGTAACGGCGAGATTATGCCATCATCTAAAAGTTTGTTCACATGTTTATTTATTTCCTCCCTATGCATTTGGGGTAATCTGTATTGTTTTCTGTTTATTGGCGGTTGATCTGCGCCTGTTGGAATTTCGTGTTTTAATACGCTTGTAAATGAAAGTTTGTCTCCATCTAATAGGAAGATGTCATGAAAGGATTTTACTTCTTCTTGTATGGAATTCTTTTCCTCCATATTTAAATTTTTAGCTAACTCAATTTCATTGAGCAATTCACTTATTCTTCTTTTGGCTTCTATTCTGCCTATACTATTAATTCACTCAGTACTTTATATTGTGTAATCGTCGAAATTTATGAATTTTGGTGTAAATTCACTGTTTATCTCGTAATCATACTCTGTTGTATTTAATATCGGAGCATAAACCGTATTACGTTTCATATTTACTAATGTGTATGCTATATAGATTCCTGGATATATTTCTCCTTATGAATGACAACGTTCTTAAATTTTGTACGAAGTTTTAAGGGTACTATCGTAATTGTTTTTGCATCAACTGGTATATAATGTTGCTCACTTTATAATATAAATATGCCCTCGCTTATTGCAAAATGAGCAAATTATCCTATCTGCCGCTCCTTGTGGAGGATTCTGTATCCTGATTGGTAGTCTAACAAATTTTTCTCCTGCAGCTCTGCCCTGTCTTCCCTGTTGAGTTTGCTCTTGCTAGTTATACGCTAAATACGGCAAGAAACGGTAAATTCATGTTAATTTTTAAGGGGTCTATGTGGAGGGAGCTACTGCTTTGTATGGTTTCTAGTGCATCTACGGCTAATTCTACCATTTGTTCCATGTTTTTTTCGTCACGTTGAGCATATGGCGTCTTTTAATCCTGTTTTAAATGATTTCTCTACGGCCCTTCCACCATACTCAACAGTGCCCTATTTCCGTCTCCGTTGTAGTCCTTTCGAATTATCTCTATTGCCTGTATTCGTAGGGCGTTTAGGCGTCTTGTAAACTGTCGTATATCCTCATTAAGTAGTTGGCTACAACTTTGGATACTTATTATCACTGAATCTAAGGTGATTGTAGGTAAATACGCCCTTTTTCTTGTGAGGTAGAATTCCTCGAGGCTATTGAAGCGTCGTGACCTCACCAAATCATAGGCATCCCCATGCAATCTCTGCTTAATGCAGTCTATGTAGTCTTGACTGTTGTCTGTACCTCATCTCTTGTGGCTAATTCGCACCCGTGTATGAAATTATATACATCGCCGCGTAAGTCTGGCGACTGCGTTCCCGAAAAGAGCGGTACCAGCCTATTCGTAATCTTAGCTATCTCTCCTATACCCATTTTGGTTTGATCTGCCCCTGGTTGCTTAAATGTATGGAATGAAATAGAGTTATACCCCTTCGGACTGACTATAGCAGGGGTAGCTTCCTTATGGTATAGCGTCTGATCGTTAGCTAATTCTATTTCTTGTTTTTGGCCGTCTGTTTTTCCCTTTTAATACTTGGATCCTTCTGTTCGCTTCTTCTAAAGAACTACAGTGTTCTGTTGATTTCTGTGAAAATCCCTGTTTTAATGTTCTATTCAACGTTTCCTCGGTTATTCCCTTTTTCTCTAATAATTTCCTTAGTTTTAGGTTCTCGCCCTCTACGTTCTTTAGTATATCCTCCTGAAATACTTTATCTACTAAGTAATTATCGTACCTATTCTTCAGTGCGTTAAATTCTGATTCCCATGTCTTTGAATCTTCTGTCTTATTCTCTATTATCTGGTTTAGGAATGTAAGCAATTCCTCTACTATTGCGTCTGCTCTTTCTAAACTTGTAAGGTCTCCTAGCTCCCCTACTCCAGACTTTATCAATTCTAAGTTCTCTTTGTTGCCTACAGTCCCTTTTAAAATTGCCCAATATTTAGATATAAACTCCCCCAACTGGCGTTTCAGTTCTATATGGGTTCTATCTAATTCTATGTAAGCTTGTTCCTTCAACGACTCGGCCATTAATTAAAGAACGACATATAATGTAGTGGTTTTTACTCTTTTAATATGTATGTCTTGTATGTATACATTTTTTCCAATTTTTTGTACTTAAAATTTTGTTAAAGCGATTACTAAGCGGCACCAATTATCGTTTCATCGTTTCATTAAACGTTTAATTTTTTATACTACTCGAGTACTTTAAAACGCGAAACAATTAACGAAACAATTAAATTTTAACAATTGCGACGATAACCTTGACTGTTAAACCAAGTGAATTGGTTCACATCAAGAATTGCAAAACAAAAAATTGGAAAATGGCTGTGTGATTTATATCAAGCAAATACGGCATGCAGAAAAGTTAACCTTTTCGAGGATTTCATTTCTGTTCTATAATTATGTACTCTACCGGAAGAAATGGAGAGCTTTGATGTAACAGTGGAGAGTCGAGATGACTTGCCGAGATTTGAACAGCTGATCTCGAAAGTTCTGGAAGAAGAACGTCGCCAAGGCGGAAAAAACTACACAAGTGGTGAACAAGTACTAGCAGTGTATGCGAAAAATAAGAAGGCTACAAGGTATACAAACAAAAGACAAAATAATAAAACGAGTAGGTTTGAGCAAGGCAAAAATATTAAATGTTATAAGTGCGGCCATAAAGGTCACATTCGCTTTCAGTGTAGAGCAAGTGGTGGTGAGTCAATTGCAGCAGCATTATGTATTGTAGACAACAAGATAGACTGAGACGGCTGGATCTTGGACAGCGGAGCATCGTGTCATATGTGCAAGTCTAAAGAAATGTTTACATATATAAAAAGTCAAAGACAGACAATTTTTTTAGCTTCTGGAGAAAGTTTATATGCAAAAGGGAAAGGGACTGTGAAGCTAAAATCAGAATTTATGAACATAACCGTCTTAAATGTTCTTTTTGTACCCAATTTACATACTGTTTTATTTTCCAATACCAGTGCAGACATAAGAAACAAATGTAAACAAATATTGTTCACAGCGAACAAAGAAAATGGTATTTTTTGAGCAAGTGTTAAAGCTTAATATGATTTCGCAAATGGTGTTACAGATAATGATAACTTTGGAAAATGGCATTTGCGCTACGGTCATTTTGAATATAAAGGACCTATATAAACTGTCAAGTAAAAATAAGGTCAGAGATTTAAGTGTTAATGTTCCAAAAACTTTTACGTGCGAAACATGCTCGATTAGTAAAATATGCTCAAAGCCATATGATAGTTATTGAGAAATTAATACAAGTGAAATTATTCAGTTAGTACATACTGATTTATGGGGTCAGCGGTTTAAGTGTTAATGTTCCAAAAACTTTTACGCACGAAACATGCTCAATTAGTAAAATATGCGCAAAGCTATATGATAGTTATTCAGAAATTAATACAAGTGAAATACTTCAGTTAGTACATACTGATTTATGTGGTTTTCAAATAAAATCATTGGGCGGTGCATATTATTTTATGACATTTACTGACGACCATTCTCGCTACATAACAACGTACATTTTAAGGAAACAATCCGAAGCATTTTAAGTCTTCAGAAATTTTGCTGTGATGATGGAGAAGCAAACAGGCCATTCAATTAAAAGCCTCAGGAGTGACAACGGTAAGGAGTTTGTGAATTCTAAATTCAATGATTATTTACAAGGTAAGGGTATACTACATAAAACAACTGTTAGCTATACGCCTCAGCAAAACGGAATTGCTGAACGAGTGAATAGAACTCTTGCGAGGTGCATGCTTCATGAGTAGTGGTTATAGGCGGATTCTGGCACAAGGTAGCGACTGCGCTGCCTGGTGCCCTGCCCGCAGCCTGGTGCGGAGGGAGGAAAGTGGGCGTGTCCAAAGTGGGTGTGGCAAAATGTGGGCGTGGAAATACGGACATACAGACGGACGGACAAATATACAGACAGACGGACATACAGACACACATACATACATAGAGACTGACATACACACATACATACATATAAACTGACAGACTGAGAGACATAGCGACAGTGAACATGTACGAATTAAAATTCTTTTGTTTATTTTGGTCTTGTTCTTGCAGGAGTTTGGCTTATGGTGTTTTTGTATACGATTTATTCTTGCTGTGTTGTTTTATTTTTAGGAATAGAGATGCTTGTTAATGATATTGAAGTGTAGACGAGAGGATTGAGTACATCCTACCTAGGATGTAGCACTTATTTCTTTTTCTTCATTGTATAGCTTCTGTTAGAATAAGCATTTGATGTCCGTGCGAGAACAGTTAATACAACAAATTTTAGGGAATGTCTATGCTTTCGCGTTAGGAATATGCTTGGGTATGCTTGTTTTTATTTAATCTTGTTTTATTTTATTACTTTTCGGGTGGAGATTTTCTTTTTTTGTTATTGTACAAAGTACAAAAGTACAAAACACGTTCCGTGACGTCACGACTACACACAATTGGTCGCTCTCTCAGCGCAAGTGAATCTTCCCCTCTCAACCCCGATCACACTCCACCATGGCATAGTGCGAAAAAGAACAACGAGAAACCAAAACATCAGAGTTGTTTTCCGTGGCCCAATTTACGCGTGCGACAAAATAAAACTTTAAACTTCATTACCAGAACAATTTCTAACGGAGGAAAATAAAATATTTGGCAATTTTTTTAGTTTTCTACCGCGTGAATCCTCCTCTGGTGTATTCAATCAACAAGAATCTCGGTTTTTAGTCAACATAATTCTCCCGGTATACTTTCAATTGCAAATTAAGATCCTTTTTCCCAAATTTAATTTAATTCGACTGAATTCCCACTCGTGAGTTTTAACTCGATTACTCGTTTCGACACCGTACTAACATGGACCCCCTCACTAAATTCATAAGTGTTTCCGACACTTTGGAAGAACTCGAAGACGAGTATAACCGTATTCCGGAACGCGAACACTCGGGTTTCTCGCTGGCCACTCATCAGGAGGAACTCAAAGCGGTCTGGTCAGACTTCAAGATAGCATATGCTTCATGCGTGGAATACCTCATCTCCACGGCTGATGAAGAAACAGATGCACAAAGCGCCGATCTAACCATAGTTAAGACCAAATACAGGCAGTGCTGCCAGGTTTACGTGCGTTCCTCCGCGAAAATAAGCGAACAGCAGTATCTCGTTGCCCCCAGTTCCTCACCGTCGTCGAAGTTGGAATCTTTCCCCATGATTCAGACTAATCTTGCGGGTCATAACATCACCTTGCCACCGTGCGACACTGATGTATTCGAGGGTGACTACGAATCATGGCCGAAATTTCGCGATATGTTTTTCGCGCTTTATATCCGAAACAATCGACTGTCTCCTGTCGAAAAGTTGTTTCACCTAAACCAGAAGACCCGAGGTGAAGCAAAGGAAATAGTGCAGAAGTCCCCCCTTATCGACAGCGGATTCGAACAGGCATGGAGGAATCTTACCGATCGGTTCGACAACAAGCGTATCCTCGTGAACGTTCAGCTCCGAATGTTATTTTCTCTCTCACCAATCCACAAGGAATCTGAAGTTGAAATCAAACGCCTTCAACGTGAGATACACAACTGCCTCTCAGCTCTCACGTTGTTCGATGTCGACGTGGGCAGCTGGGACCCAATTGTTGTGCACCTCTGCTCAACTCGCCTCCCCGAAACCACTCTCTCTCTATGGGAACAATCCCTTACCAATAAACGCGAAATCCCAAGATGGTGTGAAATGGACGCGTTCCAAACGTCACATTTCCAAACGCTGGAAACCGTGGACGCTATTCGGAAGTCGGTTCAACCTCCTCAGAAAGGGTCGAATTCCCCCACGCGCCAGTCCTCAGTTCCGAAACCTGTGAATACGTTCCAGATTACTATGGTTCCGACCACCTGCAAAGTATGCACTGATCGGCGACACCCGCTTCCCCGATGCCCGCAATTTCTGGCTATGAATGAAGACACACGTTGGGTGACAGTTCTACGGATCCAATTCTGTACGAACTGTTTGGCACATTCACATCAAGTGAAAAATTGTAAAAGTATGTTCACATGCAGGTCGTGCAATCAACGACATCATACACTATTACATCGCGAGTTAGCTTCGGCCCCCCAATCGAACTCTCGTTCGAACTCTACCCATACAACCTCGCGCCCCAACTCCCCATCTCATTACGGCCTAAGTGCTGATCAGCAAAGTTCGCCGTCGAACTCCCCACTCTCGAGCGACCAAAACTACCCCTACTATACAGTCCACTGAAGCCCCCTCAACTTCAAATGTGCTTACTTGCTTCACCTCCCGAAGCAAGCAAGTGCTTCTCGCTACCGCGATGGTTCACATCTGTCATCGTAACGAATCCTACCTCGCTCGTGCTCTCATCGACCCTGGCTCCGAAGCCACCTTTCTGTCAGAGCGCGTACAACAACGCTTGCGACTTCCGACGATTACGGTTCAAGCTCAAGTCGCCAACGTTAATGAAACCGTTACAGCCGTGGTGAACAAACTTTGTAAAGTTAGCATCGGCTCCCCCCGATCGGCCGGACTGTGCATTGAAGCCACGGCTCTTGTGCTTCAAAAACTATCCGGCAACCTACCGGTCTGCTCCCTTGACCGGACACTGTTCGATCCTCTTCCGAACCTACCACTAGCTGATGATCGCTTCTACCAAAGCGATCAGATAGATGTCTTGATTGGAGCGGACATCTACCCCCATATCTTGCTGGACGGTATCCGACGGAATATCGTGGGCTCTCTCATCGCCCAGGAGACCGTATTCGGATGGATCATCACCGGCCCACTTTCTCAGGCCCCCCCGGCTCCAAACACTACCACCCAATTGTCGTTTTTCAATGAGGTTTCTCCTGATCATCAGCCTGCACGTCCCTGGGACTTGAAAGAAGTTCCCAACCAACGTCTTGGCACTCCAGCCATGAACCTCCATCAAGAGGACGCTCGGCTGGATGCGATCCCATCCACCAGCCAGAATCCTCCACGACGTATTTCCCCAAATCGAGGCACCAGGCCGTGTGCCACCCGCGTGGAAATCTTTCCCTGCGGCGGAATGCGTCCCCTCTTACCAACGCCCCACCACGAACACCATTGGAAAGCAGCGAGCCACACGACAGATCCATCGCGGAGAAGTCTCTCCGATCGTTACAACGCCGGTGGATGCAAAGACGTGCCACTACTGCTCCGGCCGCCACCCCCTACGCCGCTGCGCAACCTTCTTGGAGCAATCTCCCCCCTCACGCCGTGCGACCGTGCTCCGGTTGCAATTCTGCACCAACTGTCTGGCATTTTCGCACCGCACGGAGCAATGCACCAGCTTGATGCGATGCCAAAAGTGTCAGAAGCACCATCACACCTTGCTGCACCTCACTGAGCAGCAACCCCACCAAGGCCCACATTGAACTCCTGATACGGTCACGGCTGGCACCAACCCGATTCCGATGCACCCTATCGCTGCTCGCATAACCACTCCTGTCACATTCCATCGACGCGCGGATCCAGAACTTGTACCAAAATTACAAGCTCACAGACCCCGGATTTTACACCCGCCACACCGTTCGCCGCCGTTTGGGATGTGATATTCTCGCGCGGTTTTTCCAGCCTGGCTCGTTGCCATATAACTACGGGCAACCCTTCGCCCAGAACACCATTTTTGGATGGTTGCTGTCGGGCAACATCAGCGTCTAGGTGGGCGCGCTCTCCCGCAGCCCCTACCTAGTCGCCCTCACTCTCCTTGCTTTCTAGTCTCTCCACCCCCCTGTGGAGCCTTAAGAACTCTCGCCGTTTAACCCCAACCCCACCGTAGTGATTTCGAGTGACGAACCCCCTCGTCACCCCGCTCTCCTTTGAGTAAAGTTGCAGTACTGCAAGGCGGGCGGTATGTTTACGCCAAACGCTCCCTGCGTAATCCATAGGTGCCCCCTAGCGCTACTCTAACCCCCACCTTAGATCAGCGTCATCTACTTCTGAGTAGAATGCGGTTGCACCCCTGCAACCACGCTTGCCAACCACATAGCCAACCTCCTTGGCCACGACCGCTGCTGTCATCCCTGTCAGCAGCAACAAAAAAACCACTCTACTTTTACCTTCTTCCTGTGACTGTCGTCGACTGCGAACGTGAGTGTAAAAAATTCCAAAAAACCTTCTGCACCATCCGCATCGAAGTGAGCGCATCGTCATTCGCAACCAGAATTGGAGCATCATCATCACCAACAACTACCGAAGACCTACACCCACAACAAAAGAATCAACAGCCAATAAAAACCTAAACAACGGTGAGTGTGTTTTTTCATCCGTCGCTTTAAAAACCATTTAATCCCTAAAATATACGTCTTATAAGGTGTTTACATAAAATGGTTTTTCCAGGTTTTTGGAATAAACTGTTTTAAGTCCCAAAACCACTCGTAAACTGTTTTAACTCCCGTGAAAATGTTGTTGCTATTCCAGCTCTAAACCAAAATGCGTTTGGTTTTTAGCCTCAGTTTTTACTTTGCAAGTCTGTTTTGAAGTTCGGAATTGCAGACACACTATCTTTCTCCTTTTCTAGTGCCAATAAGTTAGAAAGAGATAAAGAGAAAGTGCCACCAAACGATTCTGCCCAATGTCAAAACAAATTTAAGCGTTTCATGTCGTAAGTAATATGTTTATTTAAATAAGTATAATATGTAATAAATGACAAAAAATTAACTATTTCAGATGCAGAAATCAACAAAGAGAACTTTGTGGTCGATGGGGGCGGAATTAATGCTACTGGACCTGTGGCAAGATCACACACACACAGATCGCACAATCTTTGAAAAGATCCTCTGCTCATGCGGAAATTTTCCTTAAAGAAATCATCACTATTTCTCTGGCAGTCCACTTCCCAAAATGTACTACTGCGGGGCTATAATTAGGAATCTTAAGCTTGACCACAATAAATTAATACTCTTGAATATTTACCACAATCCACAAGGTCCTATTTATAGACATCAGCGCTATTCGCAGAGCCTTCAACATGGCATACTTCTTATGTAAATGAAAATAAGTCTGATTTACGATGTACGACTTTTCACTTTCCAAATTCTGTAAACTTGCGAATTTCGTCACCATAGCAAAATACATTTCAACAATTTTGAATATTATTGTTATTTTATTCATTGTATTGTAAATTAAAGCGAGGCAAAATTTTAAAAATAGTTGCGTAAATAAACAAACACAAAACAACAGCTGTTTATTTCTTCTTTTCGGTTTGACAGCCCGGACCGGATTATGTATGTAAACACTAGATCAGCTGATCGATTTTCGAACACCTTAACCGGATTAAATATTTTTATGTAAACAGGCTATTAGTGCCGTGCAAACTCATTTGCACACACCCCCCACATAAACAGTTATATAGATACTAATAAACATTTCAAGTGAACTTGGGTTTGTAGCCTCATAGGTTCTTACTAATATGAGTTCTTTTTATTTTATGGTTAGCTAATCTACCGACACACTTATGAGTCATTTTTCTGTATGAGTTTGCTTATGTTGTTGTTGTAGGAGTTTGATTTATGTTGTTGTAGTAGACGATTTATTCTTGCGATATTGTTGTTTTTTTATTTTTAGGAATATAAAAATATTATAGACACATGCTGTCGATATTGAACTACTAAAATGCGTGGCTTAAGCATTTAAATCTAGAATATATTCTTATAGTATTCTTATTTTAATTCTTCTTTTCTTTGTTGTGGGATAAGCATTTGATATTTAATTGATAGTTAATTTTTGTGTCGGAGAAAGACACACATATTTTAAACGCATATTTTTTTTTCTTTTTGTTTTATACTGAGACATTTAGAAAATGCTATGATTAGATTTTGAATACGGTTGTAGATCATCAATTTCGATATGACTATATGGATTAATGAAAATGGTGAATGGTAATGGTGACATTATTTTTGCTATAATTTGGTTTGCAATATGTTTTTGAATTTCAGTGTTTTTAAATAATATTTCTTTAACGTTAATTATTATAGTTTTTAGGTGTTAGACATTTGTTTGATACGGTTTTGTTAGGTAATGAGCGAGGGGTTTGAGAATAACTGATTGAGAAAACAGATATTGAGAGACGCATGTTATTGATATTGAAGTGTAGACGAGAGGATTGAGTAGGTAAACCTAGGATGCAGCTCTTATTATTTTGCTTCATTGTATAGCTTCTTTTACAATAAGCATTTGATGTTCGTGCGAGAAGAGTTAATACAACAATTTGAGGGTTTTCTTTTTATACACATAAAGTAATATTTCAGCGAAGATATACAATGTTTATGCATTCGCGTTTGGAATATGCTTGTGATGGAATCGAACGTAGTTCGCACCATGTGCATATCTTATCAGCTAAGAAAACGAACGCAGTTCCAACCATGTGCATGTTTGCAAGTTCGAGCCAATGCCAATGTGCATTCTTGAGGTAGTTTCCGTGGTAGCTACCTAAACATGGAAAGAACGCAGTACACCTGCTGAAAATGCAGTATAAATTCTCGTGGTTCCCTTGCTCATTAATTAGTCGACTTAAAGTTGTAACGAACAGGTGAATAAGGAGTCGATACTGCTGGGGTTGCTCGGTCCGGCTGTGCTCAGGGAAATTGGGGGGGGCGGGGTTCATAAACCCAAACCGCATCTTGGACACCCTGTTACAAAAAAAATAAATATTACCGAGACTTACAAGATCCACGGAAACTCTGGATAAAGAGAGAGAAAAAAAAATATAAATATCGGACGGACTGGGATGGAATGGCGGCCGCGATGAAGACGGGGTAGGTGAAGGGGGGAGGAGTGGGTGTTATTTTCCTCCCTTTTTCTCTACCCATCCTACCATGCTGGTGTTACGATCTAGGGCATACCAGCCCTATACTGTATTGCTTACCTGTAGCGGATTGGAACCGCTTGTACCAATCTAACCAACCAAAATCATGTTAATCTGTAAATTTAGGTATAAGACATTTATTAAATTCCATGTTTAAGTACAAAAAAAACAACCAAAGTGCAGTACTAGATTTTTGGACAAGTACCAATTCACATAAAAAACTTCATTACATTAACTTATTACATAGCAATTCAATTATTATGAAGAAAACCGAAAACAATTTTTTTTCTTTTTCCAAACTACATAAATCAAAACAAACTTACCAGATCCCGCATACCTGATGATGGCGCCACCTCAAGAAGGGAATCTGTGAATGAAAGGTAGCCAAAAGGAATGCGAAAACTAATACTAGAAACTAATTCTAGTATACTTATTCACAAGATTATATCCGTGATATAAATCAATGTAAGAAAGAAAAAAAAAACCCGGCATTGATTAAGTCGTAAATTGGATTAACTATCTATCGTTGTTTTGTTAGTACAAATTTTAAATAATCCTGAATTGAACACTTAATTTTTAAAAAACCACTTAATGATCCTGGTTTAGAAAATTATCAATGAACTTGGTGCAGTAGACAATCTTTAATTCATTCTTAATTTGTATAAAATATAGTTAATTGGTAAACAAAACTTTTGTGTGGCTTTATTTAAAATTAAAGTTATTTTTTTTTTTTTTTTGTTATAGGAAATCAAAAAAAAAGTACAAGAAATCTACCGAGAAATTTACTGGCCTACGCACATATTTGCACTCAAGTAATGCAGTTACATTCAGATCAACATTTATATCATTAATCCTCGTTTAAAAGTGTATTGTGAATTTACGTTTTCAAGTTAAGAATAAAAGATACTGTAAGACAACATAGATTAGGCATAATAGCATGTAGTTGAGAATAAACATCAGGTTTTTTTTTGAAGACGGCTTGTGTGCAGTTCCTGTATAATAATGGATGCTGTTCTGTGGTAGAAACACTGGAGACTTGAAGGACTGGCAGCTTGAAGTGCAATCATTAGAAATGATTATTTCGAAGTATTTGTGCCGTGACGATTTTGGACAGCTTTAGGTAGTTGGTAGTGCTCAGTTAAGTACGAATTTCAACAAATTGTAGAAGATAACACCACGCTTGCTTGTACATTAGTTGTTGAATTTTTAATTAATTTTTAAAAACAACCACTTAATGATCCTGGTTTAGAAAATTATCAATGAACTTGGTGCAGTAGACAATCTTTAATTCAATCTTAATTTGTATAAAATATAGTTAATTGGTAAACAAAACTTTTGTGTGGCTTTAACTAAAATTGAAGTTATTTTATATCTTACTGTTGTTGTTGTGAGGGGCTCCGTATTAGGCAAGAGTAGGCCGCAGTAGATTGAACTGGCGAACCGTTGATTGCTTCTCGTTTGTTTACTTGGTGGTTTATCACAGTCGCCGCTTCTTGATGATGCAATAACTTACGTCGTCCTAGGCGAAACTTTCCCCGAACGTAGAGTCGTAATCGCGGCATGCAATCCATTTGCAGGACTTATAACTGTCATGGCTTATATGCTGCTAGGCTGCCATCATGATTCTCGATTTCGCTGGTGAGCGGCAACTAAGCTGTAACCGCTGATGATTGGCTACCTTTCTTCATGAGCCTACTTTTCTGGGTATCTTATTGTAGTGGTTGTGGTCTCAATGTAGTTGATAGTACTGTGCCATCAACTATCAAGTAGTAGTTTGCAGTTCAGTTTCAAACTGTTGCTGCTGTTCTACCTTTTTGAAGGTTTCAAATATATTTTTGTTTTTGATGGTTTCCATATTTACTAATTAATGGTTGCTATTGCTAAGAATATCAGCTGTTTCAGCTAATGTGTGAATGTGTTGTTCCAGGTACCCTTCCCTCTTCGAGTTGGTTGGGCGCTATTTCGTGGCCCTGTTGTGGCGTGTCGTTAAGCTATGGACGTTTACTCTGTGTTGCTGTGATGGGTGTACATCAGGATGGCTGTCAAGTTCTCTGTATGCTCTCTTCTTCTGCTCGATGCGTTTATATTCAACTTACAATTTTTTACAATTGTTGTTCTTACAATAATTTTTATGCTATTTATTATTTGTATCCAATTGATAATTTACATTATTGTGTAACGAATATTGTATTTATTTTAGTTAAATTTGTAATATTTTCTCTTTAGCCTAGTTTAATATAAAATTCTCTTACATAATTCCTAATATTTATGTAATTATTGGACTAATTTTTATTCGTACAATAATTCTCTAGCTTGTTTTAGCTATTATAGTTATTACCTTTGGAAGTATTTAAAGGAGGATTCCTACAAGTATTTTAATGTATTACTTTATACTTTTATAGTAATATGTTTTATATATTTCTTTTCCTATTTTCCTTAGGGCCAGTTTTTCATTATTACTTTAGCCAGTTTTTCATTATTAGTTATTAGTTTTACTATTAGTTTTTATAAATAGTTTATTAGTTCTATATATAATAGTGTAGGTGTATCATGTGTTTTAACACAAATTTTTGTTTTTTCATATTTCTTTAATAAGCGATTTTTTTTTCTTTTTGTTTTGCTTATTTGAAGTAATCACCTTTGGTATTTTTATTTTTGTTTTTCACATTTGGCTTATGTTAAAACTTATTGCCTGACTCTGCATTCTGCTCTGTTCAGTTGCTCTGCTTTGTTGCAGTGCTTGCGTTAGTCGATCAATTCTTAGCTCTTGCTTTGTTTGTTATTAACGCGGTGTCGTTAATATTTTACATTGCATATTTATGTACTACATTTTACTACTACACCTCATTAGTATGAGAATAGAAAAGTCTTTTTATAAAAAAAAATGTTTTTTTTCTTTTTTTCTCTTCTTTAGTATTTATATTAATACTTCTGTTTGAATTCTTCTTATATACTAATTTTTGTCTTCTTATGACATATAGCATTTGGTGCGAATTTTTATTTATATAGTGTTTGTGTAAGTTCTATGCCTGAAATAACTCTTCAAGCATATTTTTTACATTTGCATTCATTATTTTAATAATTGCAAATGCAAAGTTATATTTGCTGTGTATTTAAAACGGCACAGCTGCTCTTCATATACCGTATATTATCAATAAATATGAATACCAAGGGTTCAATTTCAAAATTTTACAAAAGAAATGACTTCGATATTAATTACGAATTTATTTTACTATATTTTTATTTCTTTTACTATAAGTTTTCTTTTTCTTATACTTTTACGCTTAAATAAACAAGTTGTTGCTTACTGAAACGCTATTCTGATCTTCTATTTACTTTCTTGTTGAATTTTTCAATATTTTATTCGTTATTCAACCTTAAGACTGAAGTTAAATTAAAATTATTAGTAGTGAAATTAAAATTAAAAAATGTTAGTTTCCTTCTATCCTGTACTAAATTCTATCAATCCTATTTTATATATACAGGGTCCGCCAAATAACTTGTTTTTTTTTTTTGAAAATGCTATAAAAAAAACTCTGAATATTTTCTCAAATTTCTTTTTTTATTTGAAAGTACAATCCTTCTGGTTAATAATGGAAAATAATTTCATTCAAATGGCTGCCTCGGCTGGCCATGCAGTAGCCTACACGATCGGTCCAATTTTTTAGCACATTATCGATTGTGTGCAGCTGTATTTCACCAATGACTTCACGAATATTGTCCTTTAAAGCGTCAATTGTCTCTGGCTTTTCGGCGTAACACTTATCTTTGACGGCACCCCACAAATAATAGTCCAATGGTGTCAAATCGCAGCTCCGAGGTGGCCAAACGACATCAGCTGTGCGGCTGATAATGCGATCTTTAAAAACAGGACGCACAACATCGAGTGTAGCTTCGGCTGTGTGGTACGTCGTCCTGTTGAAACCAAATGTTGCCAATATCCTCCTCTTCAATTTTTGTGAACAAAAATTCGTTCAACATGGCCCGATAACGATCGCCATTGACTGTAACGGCCACTCCTTGTTCATTTTCGAAGAAAAATGGCCCAATTATGCCTCTGGACCAAAATCCGCACCAAACAGTGACTCGTTTTGGGTGCACCGGCTTTTCTATGTATGCGTGCGGGTTTTCTGTGCCCCAAATGCGACAATTTTGCTTGTTTACATACCCGCCAAGATCAAAATGAGCTTCATCTGAAAAGATGATTTTTTTGGCAAAATCGGCATCTTCTGTAAGTCGATCGCAGGCCCACTTAGCGAAGCGAAAACGCATTGGATGGTCAGTTGGCTTCAACTCCTGAACCAATTGGACTTTGTATGGCGTCATACCAAGGTCTTTATGCAAAATTCGTCTCAATGATGTCTCCGAAATGTTCAATTGTTGAGAACGACGGTGAATTGGTGTTGATGGCGCTTCACGCACACTTTCTGTCGCAGCAGCAATATTCTCGGGTGTACGCACTGTTTTTGGCTTTTCATGCTTTGGTTTATCGATGAGGATGCCAGTTTCTTTCACTTTTTTCACAAGATAACGAACATACGGAGCTGACGGTGCTTCTCTTCTTCCAAAATCCGTACGCAATTTTCGCACACATTCTGCAACATTACCATGATTTTCAAAGTAATGTCGCAATATTTCCCAGCGTTGTTCAAGCGTATACACAACCATATTCGTTCAGCGGAAAAATAAAGCTAATTATTTGTCAAATCAGACATGAGTGTTACCATTCACGAAATAAGCACTAGTTGAAAAAAAAACGTTAGATGGCGGACCCTTTATTTATTCTATCCTAATCCTAAGCCTATTGTGATTAGTTTAAGTGATTCTGATTCCTATGTAATTATCTAGTTAATCCTATTTTCCTATTTAATTGCTGCTATATAACTTAAGTAAGTTATTGTGGAATGGCTTTTCCTTTCCCTTAATATTTAGCACTGTCGTAATTGGACTTTAAATTCCTACTACTTTGTATGGCCCTATCCATATTGGAGAAAACTTATTTTTCCTAGTTTGATTCTTAATTAGTACACTATCTCCTACTTTGAATTCTACTAAATTTAATTTATTGTCATACTGATTTTTGGCTACTTTTTTAGCCATTTCCTGATTTTTTCTCACTATTTCGTGAGCTCTCTGTATCTGGAATTTCAAATCTTTTTTCGGGTCTTCAGCATTATAGACCGGACTACACTTTCTTTTTCAGTTAGTCGGCATCTCTATATCAAATCCGAATAAAGTGCGGAAAGGTGTTTGCTTAGTCGTAATGTGGGGTGTGTGGTTATGAACATGCATCGCTGCAGTTAACCATTGATCCCAATTCGACCCGTCTTCTTTAGCAAAACTACGTAAATATTCCGCTAATGGTCTGTGGCTTCTTTCTAGTGAGCCATTAGCTTGCGGATGATATGGCGTTATATGCAATTTTTTAATGCCTAACAACTTGCATGTGTCCGAGAACAATTTCGAAATGAAATTAGTTCCGATATCAATAGTTAGAATCCTCGGAATTCCGTAACGCGTAATTACTTCGTCATAAAAGGCTCTGGCGACAGTACTTGCTTCCGCGTCTGAGATAGCTGTACATGCCATAAAATTCGAAAAGTCATCTTGAAACGTTAAGATGTACTTATTGCCAAACACAGTTTCTGGTAGAATACCTATTATGTCCATGTAAACTTTGTCAAATGGCCGCATTGGTGTATCCGTTAACACCATGGGCATTTTTGTTAACTTCGAACTTTTGTTCGCTTGGCACTTTGGACAGTGTTTGACATAATCTTTGATTTGTCTTTGCATCCCTGGCCACCTATATTGTTGTCTGATTCTTAGGTAAGTCTTTACTGTTCCATGGTGCCCTCCTAATGGGGTGTTGTGGAAATCTTTTATAACGGTCTCCATTTCTTTCGGGTCGGATAGCAATGTTGCTGAGTTATTTATTCCGCTTCCCGATTCCGTATCATCATTATCGAATTCAACTGTTGTTCCTTGATTTTGATCTTGGTTAGCTGTTTTTGCTTTTGACCGTGTTTGTACGGCTGCTATTGTTTTATGCTTTTCCTGTGGGATTCTACTTAGCGCATCTGCATTTAAGTTTTTCTTTCCTGGCTTATATAGAATTTCGAAGTCGTATTCTGATAATTTATGCCTGAACCCTGGCAGTCATGAAGTCTGGTCTTTTATGTTAGCTATTCCTCTTAAAGGTTGATGGTCTCTCACTATCTTGAATGGTCTTCCTAACAGATAAGCTCTGAAATTTTTTGTTGCCCACACTATGGCTAAGAACGCCTTTTCTATAGTTGAGTACCGCTTTTCGGCGTCATTCAAGGCTCCTCTAGCGAAGGCTATCGGCCTATCTTCGCCTATTTTACCCTGAGAAAGTATTGCGCCTAACGCTTCGTTACTTGCATCAGTGGTTAGTATGAATTCTTTTTCAAAATCCGGATATGCCAAAACCGGTGGTGTAATTATTGCCTTTTTCAATGATTCGAACGCTTTCTGGCATTCTTGTGTCCAATTGAACTTCGCGTCTTTACGTAGTAATTTGTTAATAGGAAGAGCTATCTTTGCTGCGCCAGGTATGAATTTTCTATAATAATTCACTAGTCCAAAGTATGCTTGCACCTCCTTTTTATTCTTAGGCGGTGGAATGCTCTTAACGCATTCCAATTTGCTGGGGTCAGGGAGTGCGCCCTGATCTGTACATTTGTGTCCTAAATAAATAATCTCTCTTCTTAGGAATCTGCACTTCCCTGTATTAAATTTTAATTTATGTTCACGTAATTTCTGTACATTGGTACTGAACATAAGTACTGAACATAACCTTTCTTCGTGTTGTTTGAGATTTCTACCGTAGATAACAAGGGTCGCATCAAATGAATTTTTACAAAATTTTATGTTTGCTATTCCTTTTAAAGGTTGATGGTCTCTCACTATCTTGAATGGTCTTCCTAACAGATAAGCTCTGAAATTTTTTGTTGCCCACACTATGGCTAAGAACTCCTTTTCTATAGTTGAGTAACGCTTTTCTGCGTAATTCAGGGCTCTGCTAGCAAAGGCTATCGGCCTATCTTCGCCTATTTTATCCTGAGAACGTACTGCGCCTAACGCTTCTTTACTTACATCAGTAGTTAATATGAATTCTTTTTCAAAATCCGGATATGCTAAAACCGGTGGTGTTATTATTGCCCTTTTCAATGATTCGGACGCTTTCTGGCATTCTTGTGTCCAAAAAACTTAGCGTCTTTATGTAGTAGTTTGTTAACTGCCAGAGTTGTCTGCATCTTTGTTGTGCCCGGTATGAATTTTCTATAATAGTTTACTAGTCCTAAATATGCTTCCTTTCCTTTTTATTTTTCGGCGGCGGAATGCTTTTAATGCATTCCACTTTGTTGGGGTCAGGGAGTTCGCCTGATCTCTACATTTGTGTCTTAAATAAACAATCTCTCTTCTTAGGAATCTGCACTTCCCTGTATAAAGTTTTAAATTATGTTCACGTAATTTCTTTAGTACTGAACATAACCTTTCTTCGTGTTGTTTGAGATTTCTACCGTAGATAAGAATGTCATCTAAATATACAAAACAGTCTATCCCTTGTAGATCTGTTAGGATATGATTCATTATCCTTTGAAATGTGGCTGGGGCACCTGTTAGCCCAAATGGCATTCGATTGAATTCGAAATGCTCTAGTCCTGTACTGAATGCTGTTTTCTTCTTGTCCCTGTCATCGACTAAAACTTGGTGATATCCACTTGCCAAATCTAGCGTTGTAAAATATTTGCTGTGGCCTAATTGCTCTAAGATTTCGTCAATACGAGGAATGGGAAAACTTGTTTAATTGTAGCTTCCTGTAATCTATTACGAGTCTCCATTTTTTCTCCCCGTCTTTGCAATTTTTCTTGGGCACTAAAAGTAACGGCGAGATTATGCCATCATCTAAAAGTTTGTTCACATGTTTATTTATTTCCTCCCTATGCATTTGGGGTAATCTGTATTGTTTTCTGTTTATTGGCGGTTGATCTGCGCCTGTTGGAATTTCGTGTTTTAATACGCTTGTAAATGAAAGTTTGTCTCCATCTAATAGGAAGATGTCATGAAAGGATTTTACTACTTCTTGTATGGAATTCTTTTCCTCCATATTTAAATTTTTAGCTAACTCAATTTCATTGAGCAATTCACTTATTCTTCTTTTGGCTTCTATTCTGCCTATACTATTAATTGACTCAGTACTTTATATTGTGTAATCGTCGAAATTTGTGAATTTTGGTGTAAATTCACTGTTTATCTCGTAATCATACTCTGTTGTATTTAATATCGGAGCATAAACCGTATTACCTTTCATATTTACTAATGTGTATGCTATATAGATTCCTGGATATATTTCTCCTTATGAATGACAACGTTCTTAAATTTTGTACGAAGTTTTAAGGGTACTATCGTAATTGTTCTTGCATCAACTGGTATATAATGTTGCTCACTTTATAATATAAATATGCCCTCGCTTATTGCAAAATGAGCAAATTATCCTATCTGCCGCTCCTTGTGGAGGATTCTGTATCCTGATTGGTAGTCTAACAAATTTTTCTCCTGCAGCTCTGCCCTGTCTTCCCTGTTGAATTTGCTCTATAGCCCTATATCCTTTCGAATTATCTCTATTGCCTGTATTCGTAGGGCGTTTAGGCGTCTTGTATACTGTCGTATACAACTTTGGATACTTATTATCACTGAATCTAAGGTGATTGTAGGTAAAAACGCCCTTTTTCTTGTGAGGTAGAATTCCTCGAGGCTATTGAAGCGTCGTGACCTCACCAAATCATAGGCATCCCCATGCAATCTCTGCTTAATGCAGTCTATGTAGTCTTGACTGTTGTCTGTACCTCATCTCTTGTGGCTAATTCGCACCCGTGTATGAAATTATATACTTCGCCGCGTAAGTCTGACGACTGCGTTCCCGAAAAGAGCGGTACCAGCCTATGCGTAATCTTAGCTATTTCTCCTATACCAATTTTGGTTTGATCTGCCCCTGGTTGCTTAAATGTATGGAATGAAATAGAGTTATACCCCTTCGGACTGACTATAGCAGGGAAAGCTTCCTTATGGTATAGCGTCTGATCGTTAGCTAATTCTATTTCTTGTTTTAGCGATTAATAAGCGGCACCAATTATCGTTTCATCGTTTCATTAAACGTTTAATTTTTTATACTACTCGAGTACTTTAAAACGCGAAACAATTAACGAAACAATTAAATTTTAACAATTGCGACGATAACCTTGACTGTTAAACCAAGTGAATTGGTTCACATCAAGAATTGCAAAACAAAAAATTGGAAAATGGCTGTGTGATTTATATCAAGCAAATACGGCATGCAGAAAAGTTCTCTCGGTATACTTTCAATTGCGAATTAAGATCCTTTTTCCCAAATTTAATTTAATTCGACTGAATTCCCACTCGTGAATTTTAACTCGATTACTCGTTTCGACACCGTACTAACATGGACCCCCTCACTAAATTCATAAGTGTTTCCGACACTTTGGAAGAATTCGAAGACTAGTATAACCGTATTCCGGAACGCGAACACTCGGGTTTCTCGCTGGCCACTCATCAGGAGGCGGTCTGGTCAGACTTCAAGATAGCATATGCTTCATGCGTGGAATACCTCATCTCCACGGCTGATGAAGAAGCAGATGCACGAAGCGCCGATCTAACCATAGTTAAGACCAAATACAGGCAGTGCTACCAGGTTTACGTGCGTTCCTCCGCGAAAATAAGCGAACAGCAGTATCTCGTTGCCCCCAGTTCCTCACCGTCGTCGAAGTTGGAATCTTTCCCCATGATTCAGACTAATCTTGCGGGTCATAACATCACCTTGCCACCGTGCGACACTGATGTATTCGAGGGTGACTACGAATCATGGCCGACATTTCGCGATATGTTTTTCGCGCTTTATATCCGAAACAATCGACTGTCTCCTGTCGAAAAGTTGTTTCACCTCAACCAGAAGACCCGAGGTGAAGCGAAGGAAATAGTGCAGAGGTCCCCCCTCATCGATAGCGGATTCGAACAGGCATGGAGGAATCTTACCGATCGGTTCGACAACAAGCGTATCCTCGTGAACGTTCAGCTCCGAACGTTATTTTCTCTCTCACCAATCCACAAGGAATCTGGAGTTGAAATCAAACGCCTTCAACGTGAGATAAACAACTGCCTCTCAGCTCTCACGTTGTTCGATGTCGACGTGGGCAGCTGGGACCCAATTGTTGTGCACCTCTGCTCAACTCGCCTCCCCGAAATCACTCTCTCTCTATGGGAACAATCCATTACCAATAAACGCGAAATCCCAAGATGGTGTGAAATGGACGCGTTCCTAACGTCACATTTCCAAACGCTGGAAACCGTGGACGCTATTCCGAAGTCGGTTCAACCTCCTCAGAAAGGGTCGAATTCCCCACGCGCCAGTCCTCAGTTCCGAAACCTGTGAATACGTTCCAGATTGCTATGGTTCCGACCACCTGCAAAGTATGCACTGATCGGCGACACCCGCTTCCCCGATGCCCGCAATTTCTGGCTATGAATGAAGACACACGTTGGGTGACAGTTCTACGGATCCAATTCTGTACGAACTGTTTGGCACATTCACATCAAGTGAAAAATTGTAAAAGTATGTTCACATGCAGGTCGTGCAATCAACGACATCATACACTATTACATCGCGAGTTAGCTTCGGCCCCCCAATCGAACTCTCGTTCGAACTCTACCCATACAACCTCGCGCCCCAACTCCCCATCTCATTACGGCCTAAGTGCTGATCAGCAAAGTTCGCCGTCGAACCCCCCTTCCCACTCTCGAGCGACCAAAACTACCCCTACTATACAGTCCACTGAAGCCCCCTCAACTTCAAATGTGCTTACTTGCTTCACCTCCCGAAGCAAGCAAGTGCTTCTCGCTACCGCGATGGTTCACATCTGTCATCGTAACGAATCCTACCTAGCTCGTGCTCTCATCGACCCTGGCTCCGAAGCCACCTTTCTGTCAGAGCGCGTACAACAACGCTTGCGACTTCCGACGATTACGGTTCAAGCTCAAGTCGCCAACGTTAATGAAACCGTTACAGCCGTGGTGAACAAACTTTGTAAAGTTAGCATCGGCTCCCGCCAATCGGCCGGACTGTGCATTGAAGCCACGGCTCTTGTGCTTCAAAAACTATCCGGCAACTTACCGGTCTGCTCCCTTGACCGGACACTGTTCGATCCTCTTCCGAACCTACCACTAGCTGATGATCGCTTCTACCAAAGCGATCAGATAGATGTCTTGATTGGAGCGGACATTTACCCCCATATCTTGCTGGACGGTATCCGACGGAATATCGTGGGCTCTCATCACCCAGGAAACCGTATTCGGATGGATCATCACCGGCCCACTTTCTCAGGCCCCCCGGCTCCAAACCACCCAATTGTCGTTTTTCAATGAGGTTTCTCCTGATCATCAGCCTGCACGTCTCTGGGACTTGAAAGAAGTTCCCAACCAACGTCTTGGCACTCCAGCCATGAAGCTCCATCAAGAGGACGCTCGGCTGGATGCGATCCCATCCACCAGCCAGAATCCTCCACGACGTATTTCCCCAAGGCGTCAAATCGAGGCACCAGGCGGTGTGCCACCCGCGTGGAAATCTTTCCCTGCGGCGGAATGCGTGCCCTCTTACCAACGCCTCACCAAGAACACCATTGGAAAGCAGCGAGCCACACGACAGATCCGTCGTGGAGAATTCTCTCCGATCGTTACAACGCCGGTGGATGCAAAGACGTGCCACTACTGCGCCGGCCGCCACCCCTACGCCGCTGCGCAACCTTCTTGGAGCAATCTCCCCCCTCACGCCGTGCGACCGTGCTCCGGTTGCAATTCTGCACCAACTGTCTGGCATTTTCGCACCGCACGGAGCAATGCACCAGCTTGATGCGATGCCAAAAGTGTCAGAAGCACCATCACACCTTGCTGCACCTCACTGAGCAGCAAACCCCACCAAGGCCCACATTGATCTCCTGATACGGTCACGGCTGGCACCAACCCGATTCCGATGCACCCTATCGCTGCTCGCATAACCACTCCTGTCACATTCCATCGACGCGCGGATCCAGAACTTGTACCAAAATTACAAGCTCGCAGACCCCGGATTTTACACCCGCCACACCGTTCGCCGCCGTTTGGGATGTGATATTCTCGCGCGGTTTTTCCAGCCTGGCTCGTTGCCATATAACTACGGGCAACCCTTCGCCCAGAACACCATTTTTGGATGGTTGCTGTCGGGCAACATCAGCGTCTAGGTGGGCGCGCTCTCCCGCAGCCCCTACCTAGTCGCCCTCACTCTCCTCGCTTTCTAGTCTCTCCACCCCCCTGTGGAGCCTTAAGAACTCTCGCCGTTTAACCCCAACCCCACCGTAGTGATTTCGAGTGACGAACCCCCTCGTCACCCCGCTCTCCTTTGAGTAAAGTTGCATTACTGCAAGGCGGGCGGTATGTTTACGCCAAACGCTCCCTGCGTAATCCATAGGTGCCCCCTAGCGCTACTCTAACCCCCACCTTAGATCAGCGTCATCTACTTCTGAGTAGAATGCGGTTGCACCCCTGCAACCACGCTTGCCAACCACATAGCCAACCTCCTTGGCCACGACCGCTGCTGTCATCCCTGTCAGCAGCAACAAAAAAACCACTCTACTTTTACCTTCTTCCTGTGACTGTCGTCGACTGCGAACGTGAGTGTAAAAAATTCCAAAAAACCTTCTGCACCATCCGCATCGAAGTGAGCGCATCGTCATTCGCAACCAGAATTGGAGCATCATCATCACCAACAACTACCGAAGACCTACACCCACAACAAAAGAATCAACAGCCAATAAAAACCTAAACAACGGTGAGTGTGTTTTTTCATCCGTCGCTTTAAAAACCATTTAATCCCTAAAATATACGTCTTATAAGGTGTTTACATAAAATGGTTTTTCCAGGTTTTTGGAATAAACTGTTTTAAGTCCCAAAACCACTCGTAAACTGTTTTAACTCCCGTGAAAATGTTGTTGCTATTCCAGCTCTAAACCAAAATGCGTTTGGTTTTTAGCCTCAGTTTTTACTTTGCAAGTCTGTTTTGAAGTTCGGAATTGCAGACACACTATCTTTCTCCTTTTCTAGTGCCAATAAGTTAGAAAGAGATAAAGAGAAAGTGCCACCAAACGATTCTGCCAAATGTCAAAACAAATTTAAGCGTTTCATGTCGTAAGTAATATGTTTATTTAAATAAGTATAATATGTAATAAATGACAAAAAATTAACTATTTCAGATGCAGAAATCAACAAAGAGAACTTTGTGGTCGATGGGGGCGGAATTAATGCTACTGGACCTGTGGCAAGATCACACACACACAGATCGCACAATCTTTGAAAAGATCCTCGGCTCATGCGGAAATTTTCCTTAAAGAAATCATCACTATTTCTCTGGCAGTCCACTTCCCAAAATGTACTACTGCGGGGCTATAATTAGGAATCTTAAGCTTGACCACAATAAATTAATACTCCTGAATATTTACCACAATCCACAAGGTCCTATTTATAGACATCAGCGCTATTCGCAGAGCCTTCAACATGGCATACTTCTTATGTAAATGAAAATAAGTCTGATTTACGATGTACGACTTTTCATTTTCCAAATTCTGTAAACTTGCGAATTTCGTCATCATAGCAAAATACATTTCAACAATTTTGAATATTATTGTTATTTTATTCATTGTATTGTAAATTAAAGCGAGGCAAAATTTTAAAAATAGTTGCGTAAATAAACAAACACAAAACAACAGCTGTTTATTTCTTCTTTTCGGTTTGACAGCCCGGACCGGATTATGTATGTAAACACTAGATCAGCTGATCGATTTTCGAACACCTTAACCGGATTAAATATTTTTATGCAAACAGGCTATTAGTGCCGTGCAAACTCATTTGCACACACCCCCCACATAAACAGTTATATAGATACTAATAAACATTTCAAGTGAACTTGGGTTTGTAGCCTCATAGGTCTTACTAATATGAGTTCTTTTTATTTTATGGTTAGCTAATCTACCGACACACTTATGAGTCATTTTTCTGTATGAGTTTGCTTATGTTGTTGTTGTAGGAGTTTGATTTATGTTGTTGTAGTATACGATTTATTCTTGCGATATTGTTGTTTTTATATTTTTATTTTTTTATTTTTAGGAATATAGACACATGCTGTCGATATTGAACTACTAAAACGCGTGGCTTAAGCATTTAAATCTAGAATATATTCTTATAGTATTCTTATTTTAATTCTTCTTTTCTTTGATGTGGGATAAGCATTTGATATTTAATTGATAGTTAATTTTTGTGTCGGAGAAAGACACACATATTTTAATTGCATATTTTTTTTTCTTATTATTTTATTATTATAGTTTTTAGGTGTAAGACATTTGTTTGATACGGTTTAGTTAGGTAATGAGTGATGGGTTTGAGAATAAGTGATTGAGAAAACCGATATTGAGAGACACATGTTATTGATATTGAAGTGTACACGAGAGGATTGAGTAGGTAAACCTAGGATGCAGCACCAATGCCAATGTGCATTCTTGAGGTAGTTTCCGTGGTAGCTACCTAAACATGGAAAGAACGCAGTACACCTGCTGAAAATGCAGTATAAATTCTCGTGGTTCCCTTGCTCATTAATTAGTCGACTTAAAGTTGTAACGAACAGGTGAATAAGGAGTCGATACTGCTGGGGTTGCTCGGTCCGGCTGTGCTCAGGGAAATGTGGGGGGGGGGGGGGGTTCATAAACCCAAACCGCATCTTGGACACCCTGTTACAAAAAAAATAAATATTACCGAGACTTACAAGATCCACGGAAACTCTGGATAAAGAGAGAGAAAAAAAAAATATAAATTCGGACGGACTGGGATGGAATGGCGGCCGCGATGAAGACGGGGTAGGTGAAGGGGGGAGGAGTGGGTGTTATTTTCCTCCCTTTTCCTCTACCCACCCTACCATGCTGGTGTTACGATCTAGGGCACACCAGCCCTATACTGTATTGCTTACCTGTAGCGGATTGGAACCGCTTGTACCAATCTAACCAACAAAAATCATGTTAATCTGTAAATTTAGGTATAAGACATTTATTAAATTCCATGTTTAAGTACAAAAAAAACAACCAAAGTGCAGTACTAGATTTTTGGACAAGTACCAATTCACATAAAAAAACTTCATTACATTAACTTATTACATAGCAATTCAATTATTATGAAGAAAACCGAAAACAATTTTTTTTCTTTTTCTAAACTACATAAATCAAAACAAACTTACCAGATCCCGCATACCTGATGATGGCGCCACCTCAAGAAGGGAATCTGTGAATGAAAGGTAGCCAAAAGGAATGCGAAAACTAATACTAGAAACTAATTCTAGTATACTTATTTACAAGATTATATCCGTGATATAAATCAATGTAAGAAAGAAAAAAAAACCCGGCATTGATTAAGTCGTAAATTGGATTAACTATCTATCGTTTTGTTAGTACAAATTTTAAATAAGCCTGAATTGAACACTTAATTTTTAAAAAACCACTTAATGATCCTGGTTTAGAAAATTATCAATGAACTTGGTGCAGTAGACAATCTTTAATTCATTCTTAATTTGTATAAAATATAGTTAATTGGTAAACAAAACTTTTGTGTGGCTTTAACTAAAATTGAAGTTATTTTTTTTTTTTTTTTTGTTATAGGAAATCAAAAAAAAAAGTACAAGAAATCTACCGAGAAATTTACTGGCCTACGCACATATTTGCACTCAAGTAATGCAGTTTCATTCAGATCAACATTTATATCATTAATCCTCGTTTAAAAGTGTATTGTGAATTTACGTTTTCAAGTTAAGAATAAAAGATACTGTAAGACAACATAGATTAGGCATAATAGCATAGTTTAAAATATGTAGTTGAGAATAAACATCAGGTTTTTTTTTAAGACGGCTTGTGTGCAGTTCCTGTATAATAATGGATGCTGTTCTGTGGTAGAAACACTGGAGACTTGAAGGACTGGCAGCTTGAAGTGCAATCATTAGAAATGATTATTTCGAAGTATTTGTGCCGTGACGATTTTGGACAGCTTTAGGTAGTTGGTAGTGCTCAGTTAAGTACGAATTTCAACAAATTGTAGAAGATAACACCACGCTTGCTTGTACATTAGTTGTTGAATTTTTAATTAATTTTTAAACAAAACCACTTAATGATCCTGGTTTAGAAAATTATCAATGAACTTGGTGCAGTAGACAATCTTTAATTTATTCTTAATTTGTATAAAATATAGTTAATTGGTAAACAAAACTTTTGTGAAGCTTTAACTAAAATTGAAGTTATTTTTTTTTTTTTTTGTTATAGGAAATCAAAAAAAAAAGTACAAAAAATCTACCGAGAAATTTACTTGCCTACGCACATATTTGCACTCAAGTAATGCAGTTTCATTCAGATCAACATTTATATCATTAATCCTCGTTTAAAAGTGTATTGTGAATTTACGTTTTCAAGTTAAGAATAAAAGATACTGTAAGACAACATAGATTAGGCATAATAGTATAGTTTAAAATATGTAGTTGAGAATAAACATCAGGTTTTTTTTTGAAGACGGCTTGTGTGCAGTTCCTGTATAATAATGGATGCTGTTCTGTGGTAGAAACACTGGAGACTTGAAGGACTGGCAGCTTGAAGTGCAATCATTAGAAATGATTATTTCGAAGTATTTGTGCCGTGACGATTTTGGACAGCTTTAGGTAGTTGGTAGTGCTCAGTTAAGTACGAATTTCAACAAATTGTAGAAGATAACACCACGCTTGCTTGTACATTAGTTGTTGAAAATTTTTGGCGTGTTTTTTTTTATTTCTCATAAAAGATTTTGTTTATAGCTCTTCGTTTCGCACCGTCATACGTGGTCGTTGGAATGGCCTGTCATGCAATACATTTTTTTTTTTTTATAACCTCACTTATTTTCACAGAGTTTTAATATTATGATTATGATTTCTAATGTTTTTCGGAAAGTTGTTAAGCTTTACGAGCTGTTTTAAAGTATTTGCCTATCGTTTGTATTTTACGTTTTACCGGCACAGTTTATTGTATAAATTCTTGATATAAGGTTGGTTCATAAATTCCTATTGTTTTTGGTGATGGTTTAATTTTAAGATGAAGTAGTGTGATTTCAAAACGGAGATTAAAATGTCTTTGGTGTTTCTGTTATCTTAAGTTGAGGCTTATAACTTTTTGATTGTTTTAGCTCAACTTTTTTACACAATTTCAGTCGGATATTCATTTTTATGTTTTCTGTCCACCATCTATTTCACCACCATCTATTTCCTGGATAAACTGAAGCTAATGCTTTAGGGTGGTCTTGTCTCGTTTCAATTGTCCTCGGGACAATTAATAAAACTCCTTGTTAGTTTTTATTTAATCTTCCTTTAATATTTCTTTAGGGTTTCTTTTATTTTAACACGGCAGGACACTAGTTATATTCTTAACACTACTTTTTATCGACACAATTTATTAATTAACTTAACTCAATCGCGACTTTATACGTGACGTACTTTTATTTACAAGGCTACTCTACGACCACGTCGCTTGGATATAATTTTCAGACTCTCGTTGAAATCTTTTTCTTGTTTCCACTTTGGCTTGGTCGACGCACCCGTTGCGATTTTAGTATTTCGCAATTTTTTATATTTCGCAACATCAATATCGGTAGAATTGAATTGTTCCCAATTTAATTCTTCCGCGTTTGCTTTTGGTTCTTTTATTTCCAAGCCAAGCGTTTTAGGGTTTGGAAGCTTGCTACCGAACGCTAGCTTCCACAATCCATTCCAATGCAAAACGCTCTGGTTGCTGACTTGACTTGCCAAAGCTTGACTAAAGCTTCTGGCTACCAAGCAAAGTGCGGTGGTTGCTGGTTTGGCTTTCGAATTTATAAAATAGAAAGCTTGACTGAAAATTGCGATCGCGACATACAACATCCCTCCACCCTAGGGGAAGAAAAATTTAGTACCGTATGAAACGATATTAAATTTTTCTTGTACATTTATGTTTTTGTATTGGTGGTTTATTTGTCTTATCTTTATTTGATCTTTTATTCTCAAGTTATTGTTAACAGCAATTTATCTTTTTATCCTTAGGGAGATAATGTTTTGTTACATGTATTTCACACAAAACGTTATAGTTTTTAATTTTATTTACAATTTGTTACTTGAATTAGTAATAGTATAACGTTATACAAAAATAGGCTCAATAAAACTTCAAACTTGTCTTATGGCAGCTGTGTTCTTAATTTAATACAAGTGTGAAAATAATAATAATTGTTTTGGGTTTTGGGTGTCCTAGTGTATAAATATATATATATATTTCATATATATATATATATATTTCATATATATATATATATATTTCATATATATATATATTTCATATATATATATATTAATATGGTGTATAATAAAAATATTTTTGTCGTTGACGTCGCTGCCGTTCTTGACGTTGCTGTGAATGTACGTTTGGGTTGGGTTCGAAGTTCGAATGGGTTCGAAGTTGACGTCGATCTTGACGTTGCTGTTGACGAACATGTTGACGATGGTTTCGACGTTGACGTCGATTTCGAGCTTGACGCTGCTGTTGCTGAGTTGTTGACTATGGTGTCGACGTTGACGTCGATCTCGACGTTGCTGCTACTGTTGATGTACACCCCGTTGTATCAATATCTTTTTCTCGAGTGTCATGTAGGAATGCTGTTGCTGGGTAGCTGACCTAGTTGTAGTTGTTGTAGTAATGTTGTTGGTAGGATCGGCTGTCCCCCAATTGGGATCAATTGTTGTTCGCTTGAGCTGTTGATGGTTGAGATTTTCCAAAATCAGCATTTGTACATAAGCTGACTGCTGATGCTCTCGATTTGCTTGTACTTGTGTTGCATTTCTTACATCAACAGCACTTTATGTATTTTTTGACTGTTGTTGTTGTGAGGGGCTCCGTATTAGGCAAGCAGTAGGCCGCAGTAGATTGAACTGGCGAACCGTTGATTGCTTCTCGTTTGTTTACTTGGTGGTTTATCACAGTCGCCGCTTCTTGATGATGCAATAACTTACGTCGTCCTAGGCGAAACTTTGCCCGAACGTAGAGTCGTAATCGCGGCATGCAATCCATTTGCAGGACTTATAACTGTCATGGGTTATATGCTGCTAGGCTGCCATCATGATTCTCGATTTCGCTGGTGAGCGGCAACTAAGCTGTAACCGCTGATGATTGGCTACCTTTCTTCATGAGCCTACTTTTCTGGGTATCTTATTGTAGTGGTTGTGGTCTCAAGGTAGTTGATAGTACTGTGCCATAAACTATCAAGTAGTAGTTTGTAGTTCAGTTTCAAACTGTTGCTGCTGTTCTACCTTTTTGAAGGTTTCAAATATATTTTTGTTTTTGATGGTTTCCATATTTACTAATTAATGTTGTTCCAGGTACCCTTCCCTCTTCGAGTTGGTTGGGCGCTATTTCGTGGCCCTGTTGTGGCGTGTCGTTAAGCTATGGACGTTTACTCTGTGTTGCTGTGATGGGTGTACATCAGGATGGCTGTCAAGTTCTCTGTATGCTCTCTTCTTCTGCTCGATGCGTTTATATTCAACTTACAATTTTTTACAATTGTTGTTCTTACAATAATTTTTATGCTATTTATTATTTGTATCCAATTGATAATTTACATTATTGTGTAACGAATATTGTATTTATTTTAGTTAAATTTGTAATATTTTCTCTTTAGCCTAGTTTAATATAAAATTCTCTTACATAATTCATTCTCTTACATGTAATTATTGGACTAATTTTTATTCGTACAATAATTCTCTAGCTTGTTCTAGCTTTTATAGTTATTACCTTTGGAAGTATTTAAAGGAGGATTCCTACAAGTATTTTAATGTGTTACTTTATACTTTTATAGTAATAAGTTTTATATATTTCTTTTCCTATTTTCCTTAGGGCCAGTTTTTCATTATTACTTTAGCCAGTTTTTCATTATTAGTTATTAGTTTTACTATTAGTTTTTATAAATAGTTTATTAGTTCTATATACAATAGTGTAGGTGTATCATGTGTTTTAACACAAATTTTTGTTTTTTCATATTTCTTTAATAAGCGATTTTTTTTTCTTTTTGTTTTGCTTATTTGAAGTAATCACCTTTGGTATTTTTATTTTTGTTTTTCACATTTGGCTTATGTTAAAACTTATTGCCTGACACTGCATTCTGCTCGTGTTCAGTTGCTCTGCTTTGTTGCAGTGCTTGCGTTAATCGATCAATTCTTAGCTCTTGCTTTGTTTGTTATTAACGCGGTGTCGTTAATATTTTACATTGGATATTTATGTACTACATTTTACTACTACACCTCATTATTATGAGAATAGAAAAAAAAGTCTTTTTATAAAAAAAAATGTTTTTTTTCTTTTTTTCTCTTTTCCTCTTCTTTAGTATTTATATTAATACTCCTGTTTGAATTCTTCTTATATACTAATTTTTGTCTTCTTATGACATATAGCATTTGGTGCGAATTTTTATTTATATAGTGTTTGTGTAAGTTCTTGCCTGAAATAACTCTTCAAGCATATTTTTTACATTTGCATTCATTATTTTAATAATTGCAAATGCAAAGTTATATTTGCTGTGTATTTAAAACGGCACAGCTGCTCTTCATATACCGTATATTATCAATAAATATGAATACCAAGGGTTCAATTTCAAAATTTTACAAAAGAAATGACTTCGATATTAATTACGAATTTATTTTACTATATTTTTATTTCTTTTACTATAAGGTTTCTTTTTCTTATATTTTTACGCTTAATTAAACAAGTTGTTGCTTACTAAAACTCTACTCTGATCTTCTATTTACTTTCTTGTTGAATTTTTCAATATTTCATTCGTTATTCAGCCTTAAGACTGAAGGTAAATTAAAATTATTAGTAGTAAAATTAAAATTAAAAAATGTTAGTTTCCTACTATCCTGTACTAAATTCTATCAATCCTATTTTATATATACAGGGTCCGCCAAATAACTTGTTTTTTTTTTTTGAAAATGCTATAAAAAAACTCTGAATATTTTCTCAAATTTCTTTTTTTATTTGAAAGTACAATCCTTCCGGTTAATAATGGAAAATAATTTCATTCAAATGGCTGCCTCGGCTGGCCATGCAGTAGCCTACACGATCGGTCCAATTTTTTAGCACATTATCGATTGTGTGCAGCTGTATTTCACCAATGGCTTCACGAATATTGTCCTTTAAAGCGTCAATTGTCTCTGGCTTGTCGGCGTAACACTTATCTTTGACGGCACCCCACAAATAATAGTCCAACGGTGTCAAATCGCAGCTCCGAGGTGGCCAAACGACATCAGCTGTGCGGCTGATAATGCGATCTTTAAAAACAGGACGCACAACATCGAGTGTAGCTTCGGCTGTGTGGTACGTCGGCCTGTTGAAACCAAATGTTGCCAATATCCTCCTCTTCAATTTTTGTGAACAAAAATTCGTTCAACATGGCCCGATAACGATCGCCATTGACTGTAACGGCCACTCCTTGTTCATTTTCGAAGAAAAATGGCCCAATTATGCCTCTGGACCAAAATCCGCACCAAACAGTGACTCGTTTTGGGTGCACCGGCTTTTCTATGTATGCGTGCGGGTTTTCTGTGCCCCAAATGCGACAATTTTGCTTGTTTACATACCCGCCAAGATCAAAATGAGCTTCATCTGAAAAGATGATTTTTTTGGCAAAATCGGCATCTTCTGTAAGTCGATCGCAGGCCCACTTAGCGAAGCGAAAACGCATTGGATGGTCAGTTGGCTTCAACTCCTGAACCAATTGGACTTTGTATGGCGTCATACCAAGGTCTTTATGCAAAATTCGTCTCAATGATGTCTCCGAAATGTTCAATTGTTGAGAACGACGGTGAATTGGTGTTGATGGCGCTTCACGCACACTTTCTGTCGCAGCAGCAATATTCTCGGGTGTACGCACTGTTTTTGGCTTTTCATGCTTTGGTTTATCGATGAGGATGCCAGTTTCTTTCACTTTTTTCACAAGATAACGAACATACGGAGCTGACGGTGCTTCTCTTCTTCCAAAATCCGTACGCAATTTTCGCACACATTCTGCAACATTACCATGATTTTCAAAGTAATGTCGCAATATTTCCCAGCGTTGTTCAAGCGTATACACAACCATATTCGTTCAGCGGAAGGATAAAACTAATTATCTGTCAAATCAGACATGAGTGTTACCATTCACGAAATAAGCACTAGTTGAAAAAAAAACGTTAGATGGCGGACCCTTTATTTATTCTATCCTAATCCTATGCCTATTGTGATTAGTTGATTTTGATTCCTATGTAATTATCTAGTTAATCCTATTTTCCTATTTAATTGCTGCTATATAACTTAAGTAAGTTATTGTGGAATGGCTTTTCCTTTCCCTTAATATTTAGCACTGTCGTAATTGGACTTTAAATTCCTACTACTTTGTATGGCCCTATCCATTTTGGAGAAAACTTATTTTTCCTAGCTTGATTCTTAATTAGTACACTATCTCCTACTTTGAATTCTACTAAATTTAATTTATTGTCATACTGATTTTTGGCTACTTTTTTAGCCATTTCCTGATTTTTTCTCACTATTTCGTGAGCTCTCTGTATCTGGAATTTCAAATCTTTTTTCGGGTCTTCAGCATTATAGACCGGACTACACTTTCTTTTTAAGTTAGTCGGCATCTCTATATCAAATCCGAATAAAGTGCGGAAAGGTGTTTGCTTAGTCGTAATGTGGGGTGTGTGGTTGTGAACGTACATAGCTACAGTTAACCATTGATCCCAATTCGACCCGTCTTCTTTAGCAAAACTCCTCAAATATTCCGCTAAAGGTCTGTGGCTTCTCTCTAACGAGCCATTAGCTTGCGGATGGTATTTTTAGGGTGCCCTCATTATTTTTAAGTCCTTTGAAGTTGGTAACGTTTCAACAATCGTTTTTGACGTCGGACTTTCGGTTATAACTTTATTTGTTAAAGTTGGTAATGTATCCACAATCGGTTTGGATGTATGAGTTACTGTTATCCCTTCATTTGGCCTTAAGTTACTAATATTTTTGGGTTCCCAGATTATTGGCCTGTTTTGGGCCCTTGATAGTTTCCCGGACTATTACTTTGCAATACTTCCCAATTCCTTTTTGCCTCGCAATTCTTTATCATATGTCCCGGTCTATTACACCAATGACATAACGTTTGGTTTGCTCTGTTCGGCTGATTCCTCTGTAATCCGTTAAGTGTAGTAGGATTAGTGTTTATTGCCCTTCTTTGATTTCCATTCCAATTTTGCTGGGGTTGTTTAGGTTGCCAGTTTTGTTGGGATTGATTTGGTGGCCAATTTTGCTGGGGTGGATTCCATTGCTGGTTTCCTTGAGTTTGATAATTGGGCCCTTGATATGTGTTCTTTGCCACGTTTTGCTGGCCTCCCTTTTGGTCACATCTCCAGTTTGTCTCGTGTCCGTATTTTGAACACTTCTGGCAATATGGCGTATTTTTGCGAGTTAAACAATCATCACTAGTATGACCTCGCTTGTTGCCGAACAATTCTTTCTCCTGTAGCTCTGCCCTGGCTTCCCTGTTGAATTTGCTCTTGCTCGTTATGCGGCATGGTGGCAAGAAATGGTGCATTCATGTTGATGTTTAAGTGGTCTGTGTGGAGGGAGCTACTGTGTATGGTTTCGAGTGCCGCTACGGCCAATTCTGGTAGAATTGTTCAATGTTTTCCCTCGTCACATTGAGCACATAAATTCTCAATGCGGCGTCCTTTAATCCTGTTTTGAATGCTTTCCCTACGACCACTTCCAGCATACTTAATAGTGCCCTATCTCCATCTCCATTGTAATCCGTTCTAATTATATCTATTGCCTGTGTTCGAAGGGCGTTTAGGCGTCTCGCAAACTGTCGCATATCTTCTTTAAGTAACTGGCTACAATTTTGGATACCTATTATCACTGAGTCTAAGGTTACCTTACGCAAATATGACCTTTTTATTGTGAGGGAGAATTCCTCCAGACTAGTGAATCGTTGTGACCTCACCAAATCATACGCATCCCCATGCAATCGCTGCTTAATGCAGTCTATGTAGTCCTGACTGTTGTCTGCACCTACATCCCTTGCGGCTAATTCGCACCCTTGTATGAATTTATACACTTCGCCGCGTAAGTCTGGCGACTGTGTTCCCTAAAAGAGCGGTACCAGCCTATTCGTAATCTTGGCTATCTCACCTATACCCATTTTATGTATGTTATCTGTCGTCTTAATTTGTTTAAATGACCTTCCGTTGTAATCTTTCGGACTAACTGCGGACGGAGTAGCTTCCTTATGATAAAGCGTCCGATCGTGGTCTAGCAATACCTCCTGACTTAAAAGTCTATTCTGTTCTTTTAACTCTTGTATGCGTCTATTTACTTCCTCTAAAGAGCTCTTGACTTCTGTATAAATCCCTGGTCTAAGGTTCTATTCAACGTTTCCTCGGTTATCCCCTTTTTCTTTAATAATTCCCTTAGTTTTTCGTTCGCTCGCTCTATGTTGGTAAGTAGATCTTCCTGAAACACTTTATCTAGTATCTCTAGTATCTAGTATCTCTAGTATATCTTCTTTAAGTAACTGGCTACAATTTTGGATACCTATTATCACTGAGTCTAAGGTTACCTTACGCAAATATGACCTTTTTATTGTGAGGGAGAATTCCTCCAGACTAGTGAATCGTTGTGACCTCACCAAATCATACGCATCCCCATGCAATCGCTGCTTAATGCAGTCTATGTAGTCCTGACTGTTGTCTGCACCTACATCCCTTGCGGCTAATTCGCACCCTTGTATGAATTTATACACTTCGCCGCGTAAGTCTGGCGACTGTGTTCCCTAAAAGAGCGGTACCAGCCTATTCGTAATCTTGGCTATCTCACCTATACCCATTTTATGTATGTTATCTGTCGTCTTAATTTGTTTAAATGACCTTCCGTTGTAATCTTTCGGACTAACTGCGGACGGAGTAGCTTCCTTATGATAAAGCGTCCGATCGTGGTCTAGCAATACCTCCTGACTTAAAAGTCTATTCTGTTCTTTTAACTCTTGTATGCGTCTATTTACTTCCTCTAAAGAGCTCTTGACTTCTGTATAAATCCCTGGTCTAAGGTTCTATTCAACGTTTCCTCGGTTATCCCCTTTTTCTTTAATAATTCCCTTAGTTTTTCGTTCGCTCGCTCTATGTTGGTAAGTAGATCTTCCTGAAACACTTTATCTAGTAAGCAATGATCGTACCTATTCCGTACCTATTCGTCCCCTACTCTAGACTTTATCAATTCTACGTTTTCCTTATTGCCTACTGTCTCTTTCAAATTTGCCCAAGTCCTAGATATAAATTCCCCCAACTGGCGTTTCAGTTCTTTATGAGTCCTATCTAATTCTAAGTAAGCTTGCTACTTTAACGACTCGGCCATTAATTAAACGAACGACATATAGTTTAATGGGGTTTTATTTTCCCCAATGTTTACAATTAACCTATGTAAGAGTATACATAAATTTTTCCTAATGTTGTGAAGTTAAATTTATTTTAAAGTGTTGGGTTAAAAATGTTGTAAAACGACTACTTAGCGCCGTTACTTAACGGACCATCGTTTTATTAAACGTTTAATTTTTTATACTAGTCGTAGTAGTGTACGCTGACGTCCGCTGCTGCTTTGTTTCAAGCAGAGCCAAAGAGTCAAAATTTTCGTTGCCTTCGCTGAGGTAATTTAAGACCTCACAAAAAGGAACGAACGACCTGCCTCTATTTTTCAGCGGCCAACAAAACTGCAACGTTTTCAATCTCGGATTCGGGCGATTAACCTAGTGAGCTCGTTTGAGTTCTTTCTCTGTTAAGTGCTTGATATCTTTGATTGTTTTTATCAGCAAGCAATTTTAATTGCTTGTTAGTGAAACAATGATTCTAATTTTTCTTTGATTCTTCAACCAATATGAAGTCTCTAATCGCATTACCTTAAATGTTTAACTTTTCATTTTGGTTTTTGTTTTAAAAATAACCAAATAAAACTTCTATTTAATGTTTTAATTTATTGTAATTCCAATTATTACCCTTTTTTTTGAAATTAAATTAGTTAAAAAAAATGTGCGACTTGAACTCGAATAAAATGATAAAATTAATTATCATTAATCAACTTAAAATGTGCGACTTTGAAATCAAATTACATGTTAAACAGTGTAATTTGAAGACAAAAGTCTAACCCCCTTATTCAGAGAGTCACTTTTAGCTGTCGTCGTCGTCTAATACAGCTGTTTGTCGGCTTTTTCTATTCACAAAGACGACGAGGTGTCTTAGCTAAGCATGGTGTCGTGTGTTACGTATACGTAGTTTGCAGGTGAGCAGAAACCTATTCACAGAGACGACAAACACCGACATGAGCTGTCAAATATGACGACCGCCTCTTAGCTGTGGTCTCTTGCTAAAAATGAAATATTTTGCAGGTTATTGCTTACTTTTTAAATTATATTTATCTTTTATGATTTTTTTATTATATTTAAAATTGAAATATTTTGCAGGTTATTGCTTATTTTTTATATTTATCTTTTAGGATTTTTTATGTTACATTTATATTTTTATTGTATTATAAAATGCATATAAATATATTATATAATGTTATTTTGAAAAACTGTTTTTTTCTGGAGAAAATGGGTATATTTTCGCGAAGAAAAATTTTTCTTTTCTACGTTGTTTCTTTTCGATTTATAGAGCTTTACTAAAAAATCGTTGCTTCTCATTATTTTCTTATGATCCTTGAAACATCCTTTAACAATACTCACAAAGTATAGAATTGTGAATATGGATAAATAATATGGATATAAAAGAAAGAAGAAGAAATTTGTTTGTTTTCAAACAAATAATAAATAATTACAACAATTTTTGTTAAATATTTTATTAATTCTTAAGATATAGCGCACAATTTACGACATCGCTATAATTTGAAGTTTTGGTGCGGGACATAGAATGGAATAATTTCAGAATTAGCTAGAGGTGCCCCTGTTTTTAACTCCAACCCAATATAGAGTGAACAGGAATGGGAGCGGCTTGTTAAACTCCAACGGCCCTCCCGTTAGTTGCATAAATGAGTGGATTAGGTAATTAGTTTAACATTTGAATTGTCACATGTGCACTTCCTTACATATGTTACAATTATAGATATGAAGAGATTTCATATCACGCACCAAAATGAAGCTGGGACAAGTTCATGCGGATATTGCGGCTATATGAGCTGGCACCACTAGCACTAAATCCAAAAATAATAGAATACAATAGAATGAAAAAAGAATAGAATGTATTCTATTAGTTTTGCACAAAATGCAGATTTGAAAATTATGCATTCACTAAAAAACAGGCACTTGATAAACATAACTCAAAATTTTGCACATTGTAATCGTTTAGAATTCCCGATTGTTTACAATTCTACAGTGTTGCATATTTCCAATAGAAAAACCAATGTTAATATATTTCGGTGTAAATTAAATGACGAAAATACAATAGAAAAACAAAATAAATATTCCACTCATAAACTCCTAAGGTTATTCTTTATTTTTACTACATTTATAAATCTAATTTCGCGAAAAAAAATTTAATTTTTAAGAATTTTATTATTTCAACATAAACACCATAGTAAAATTTTTGTATTGTAACACTAAAAATGCTAGCTAGTGCACAAACCAACTGTCATATATGAGCACAACGTAAATTGAGGTGAGTCACCTTTCAAAAAGTGACGCTGTGAATACGATGTCTTCCACTCAGGTGACTTTTTGACGACGACGTCCGACTCACTTCATGTGACTCTCTGAATAAGGGGGTAAGACACACCCGAAACTATACAACTAAACCGTTACTGTACGCGTTTCATTTTAGTCTGGATTGGTTTCCTGTTTTAACAATTGCGTTTATCATTTGAATTTTACCACGTTAAATAGAATCAATTTAAGTTAGTAAAATTATTCTGAATTTCGCCAATTTGTTACTCACAGTAACCAATATCGTAAAATTTTAAAAAAATCGCAAAAATTTGTCATTAGTTAATGTTGCCGACGTTTACGTCGTTGCTGTTATTAATTAAATGTTATTAAATAAATTAACAACTTAATTAGTTTAAATCAATTATTATTTGTATCAATTATGAAGTATTAACATACTTCAATCTATTTTAATTTAAATTATTCTAATTTTACTCATGTTTTTTCACTTTGATATATCCTACTATTTTACTTTAGTTTTATTTGTCACTGACTTCACAGTTTCCGTACTACACGTTTCCTTGTGTTTTGTTCACATATTTTTTTTTCCTTCACTTTCTTAAAATCCTATAAGCCATAATAGCCAAAATGTTATAAAAATGTTATATCTAATTTATTTATTTAATTTCATTTAAAGATATGTCGTGTTCTAATTTATTTCATTGTCAAGTTACTTTCCACTTAAATTTTTTGTGTTATATATGTTTCAATTATTTAGTTTAAATTGAATATCGTTCTATTCACTATTCAGCCATATTCAAGTTAATTTAAAGTGAAATTTTAATTTTCTTTGGTCACTCCCATACTTTTGATTTGAAATTGTACCTAACATTATTATTTCATTTTTTAAAATATCCTCGCAACTTCATATCTACTTATTGTTTTACTTTCTTACAAAGTGACTGTTTTTCACTGTTACCTATAACTTCCTAACTGCTTCAATTCCTTAATATATATCCAAAATGTTGTATTTTATTTTTACTTACTTTTTACTTCCTCCTTCGAGCGATCCTCGGCTCGAAAAACTGGCTGCGCCAAAAACTTATATCTAAGTTTAGGGTGGTCTTCTCTCGTTTCAATTGTCCTCGGGACAATTAATAAAACTCCTTGTTGGTTTTTATTTAATCTTCCTTTAATTTTTCCTTAGGGTTTCTTTTATTTTAACACGGCAGGACACTAGTTATATTCTTAACACTAGTTTTTATCGACACAATTCATTAATTAACTTAACTCAATCGCGACTTTATACGCGACGTACTTTTATGTACAAGGTTACTCTACGACCACGTCGCTTGGATATAATTTTCAGACTCTCGTTGAAATCTTTTTCTTGTTTCCACTTTGGCTTGGTCGACGCACCCGTCGACCGAACCAAAGTGGGTCGCTGTTGGCGCGTGTCGCAAGTTCCCTTATTTCGCGATTTTAGTATTTCGCAATTTTTTATATTTCGCAACATCACTATCGGCAGAATTAAATTGTTCCCAGTTTAAATCTTCCGCGTTTGCTTTTGGTTCTTTTATTTCCAAGCCAAGCGTTTTAGGGTTTGGAAGCTTGCTACCGAACGCTAGCTTCCACAATCCATACCAATGCAAAGAGCTACGATTTTTATGGTTTGGAAGCTTGCTACTAAACGCTAGCTTCCACGATCCTATAAGCCATAATAGCCAAAATGTTATAAAAATGTTATATCTAATTTATTTATTTAATTTCATTTAAAGATATGTCGTGTTCTAATTTATTTCATTGTCAAGTTACTTTCCACTTAAATTTTTTGTGTTATATATGTTTCAATTATTTAGTTTAAATTGAATATCGTTCTATTCACTATTCAGCCATATTCAAGTTAATTTAAAGTGAAATTTTAATTTTCTTTGGTCACTCCCATACTTTTGATTTGAAATTGTACCTGACATTATTATTTCATTTTTTAAAATATCCTCGCAACTTCATATCTACTTATTGTTTTACTTTCTTACAAAGTGACTGTTTTTCACTGTTACCTATAACTTCCTAACTGCTTCAATTCCTTAATATATATCCAAAATGTTGTATTTTATTTTTACTTACTTTTTACTTCCTCCTTCGAGCGATCCTCGGCTCGAAAAACTGGCTGCGCCAAAAACTTATATCTAAGTTTAGGGTGGTCTTCTCTCGTTTCAATTGTCCTCGGGACAATTAATAAAACTCCTTGTTGGTTTTTATTTAATCTTCCTTTAATTTTTCCTTAGGGTTTCTTTTATTTTAACACGGCAGGACACTAGTTATATTCTTAACACTAGTTTTTATCGACACAATTCATTAATTAACTTAACTCAATCGCGACTTTATACGCGACGTACTTTTATGTACAAGGTTACTCTACGACCACGTCGCTTGGATATAATTTTCAGACTCTCGTTGAAATCTTTTTCTTGTTTCCACTTTGGCTTGGTCGACGCACCCGTCGACCGAACCAAAGTGGGTCGCTGTTGGCGCGTGTCGCAAGTTCCCTTATTTCGCGATTTTAGTATTTCGCAATTTTTTATATTTCGCAACATCACTATCGGCAGAATTAAATTGTTCCCAGTTTAAATCTTCCGCGTTTGCTTTTGGTTCTTTTATTTCCAAGCCAAGCGTTTTAGGGTTTGGAAGCTTGCTACCGAACGCTAGCTTCCACAATCCATACCAATGCAAAGAGCTACGATTTTTATGGTTTGGAAGCTTGCTACTAAACGCTAGCTTCCACGATCCATTCCAATGCAAAACACTTTGGTTGCTGACTTGACTTGCCAAAGCTTGACTAAAGCTTCTGGCTACCAAGCAAAGTGCTGTGGTTGCTGGTTTGGCTTTCGAATTTATAAAATAGAAAGCTTGACTGAAAATTGCGATCGCGACATACAACAAGGTTTTTCGCGCTCTCCGTCGAGCCAATCCGGGGTTTCGGCCTTTACCTCCTTGTCTGGAGAGGCTGTGAGCGTCACCGTTTATATAATTCTCTCTTCGTTTATATAATTATATTAAATATTTATATTGTAGAAAAAAAAAAATAATATTTTAGAAAGAAAAATTGATAATAAAAGAATTTTAACTAATTTATTTTGGTTCTTTTACCAGCTTTTGTTTTGTGTGTATACTGAGAACGGACATATAGAAAATATTATGAGTAGATTTTGACATGGTTATAGATAATCTAGTTGATCATGGATGATATGGTTTCATGAACATATTATGACATGATTATCCTTCCATTTGTTCTTGTAATATATTTTTAATTTCAGTGTTTTAAATAATATTCCTTTAGGGCTGATTATTATTGCTTTTAGAAGTAAGAGTATTAATTTGATAATTGTATTTGTTTGATCCGGTTTAGACAGTTAATGAGCGAGCGATGGGTTAGTAAATATGTTTTTGAGAAAAAAAATATATTGTTGTTGTTTGAAATTTTAGGAATTTGTAATTAAATTTTGTCTAAATTATTAAGTTTTAGGAAACAAAGCCTGTTATCATTAAAGTACAATCATGAGAGGCTTGAGTTGGTAAAGCTAGGATTGGAAGCTGCCATTGTTACTATTATATTATTTTCGTTTTCTTGTTCTTTTTTTCGACTTTTTCTTATTCTTTTTTATTACTAAGTTTATTAGTTCTAATTCTTTTCTTTTTCCTCTCCGCCGAACCATCAACATATTCATAACAAAATTTAGCTTAAAACATATGCTTGTCTAAGAAAGCTTTATACTATGAACAATGTTTAGTCTAAATGGTAACAACTTCTTATTTCAACATTAAATGCTAGGGATTAAATGCTTAAATGCATTAAATGCTTGATTGAAGCTTGACTACAAGTTTTTATGTTTTGGAATGGACAATAAGAATTTTCCTCTGAGATAAAATCTGGCTATTAGTTAGGAATATTAAATAGTCTATAAATAACCGAAAACGAAATTTATATATTCGACCCTAAATACCCTACACCCTTAAATACCCAACAACTTATGATGTCTAACCTATAATTATTAAGAAACAATAAAAGAAATATATTCATTTATACATACACAGAAATAGTGAACTCCTTCATTTCTGTTTGCTCGGATTTGCTCGACGGAGAGCGCGAAAAACCTCTAGTATTAGCTTCAATTTATCCAGGGTAGGGCGGTCGTCGAAGTCGGCTTGCATGCAGCATATCCAAATCCCATCTAGTTGCAGCTACTTTCTCCAAAATGGCGAAGATATATACGCCCAGCGGGAATTTGTAATGTTCAATGGCGTAGATCGGTATTCTGTTAATTGTATCTGTTGTTAAACTTGTTAATTTTAATAATTGGTAATTTTGACCAGTTTTTGACTGAACACTTTACGTCGACTAATTAATGAGCAAGGGAACCACGAGAATTTATTCTGCATTTTCAGCAGGTGTACTGCGTTCTTTCCATGTTTAGGTAGCTACCACGGAAACTACCTCAAGAATGCACATTGGCATTGGTGCTGCATCCTAGGTTTACCTACTAAATCCTCTCGTGTACTCTTCAATATCAATAACATGTGTCTCTCAATATCGGTTTTCTCAATCACTTATTCTCAAACCCATCACTCATTACCTAACTAAACCGTATCAAACAAATGTCTTACACCTTAAAACTATAATAATTAACGTTAAAGAAATATTATTTAAAAACACTGAAATTCAAAAACATATTGCAAACCAAATTATAGCAAAAATAATGTCACCAAATTTTCATTAATCCATATAGTCATATTGAAATTGATGATCTATAACCGTATTCAAAATCTAATCATAGCCTTTTCTAAATGTCTAAGTAAAAAACAAAAAGAAAAAAAAAATATGCGATGTGTTTCTTTCTCCGACACAAAAATTAACTATCAATTAAATATCAAATGCTTATCCCACAACAAAGAAAAGAAGAATTAAAATAAGAATACTATAAGAATATATTCTAGATTTAAATGCTTAAGCCACGCATTTTAGTAGTTCAGTATCGACAGCATGTGTCTCTATTCCCAAAAATAAAAAAAATAAAAATTAAAAAAAACAACAACATCACAAGAATAAATCGTCTACTACAACAACATAAATCAAACTCCTACAACAATAACATAAGCAAACTCATACAGAAAAAATACTCATAAGTGTGTCGGTAGATTAGCTAACCATAAAATAAAAATAACTCATATTAGTAAGAACCTATGAGGCTACAAACCCAAGTTCACTTGAAATGTTCATTAGTATCTATATAACAAAAAAAGAAAATCTCCACCCGAAAAGTAATAAAAAAAAAAAGATTAAATAAAAACAAACCAGGCAGCGCAGTCGCACCTTGTGCCAGAACCCGCCTTTTACCACCACTTTCATGAATCGGGTCTTCCTCAAAACTAATGGGCTGAGGCTATAAATACTGCAACATATATTCGCAATAGATGTCCTACAAAACTTCTAGGTGATATTACTTCTTATGAAAGATGGTGTAAAAAGAAGCCATCGGTATCTCATTTCCGCCCATTTGGATGTGATGCAATAGCGTTAAACAAAAATCAAAATAAGGGAAAATTCCAACCAAAGGGAATAAAATTGAAGCTAGTTGGATATGAAAATTTAATTAAGGGTTATAGGTATAATATAAAAAATCGTACAATTGTAAAAGCCACAGATGTTATACTTTTCGAAGATTCATTTCAGAAAGCTGTCAATCCTGAAAAGAATAAAAAGGAAGCCTTTTGCATAAATCTTTTCGATATCGTGCCCAAGATGGAGAAGGAAAATAAAATGACATCTAATTCCGGAGAAATTGTGAATGCTGAAGATTCATATGAAACCCCGAGTAGTGCAAGTAGTGAAATTTCAGATGCTAAAGAAGAAAATGAAGAACTTGAAGTTAATGACGATGTAAATTTGAGAACTAACGATGAATGAAAAGTCCAAAAAAGAGGAAAAGGGAGGTCGAAAATTATAAAAACTGGGAAGAAAGGCCAACCGAGAAAACTGTATACTAATGCACCGGAAATGTTAAACTTAATAATTGAAAACCCACAAACCATTAATGAAGCCTTAAATTCAGATAAAGCCCTACAGTGGAAGAATGCAATGGACGCAGAATACAATTCGCTGGTAAAAAGCAAAACCTGGATTTTGGTAGATAAGCCGATTAATAAAAATATAATTGGATCAAAATGGGTGTTTGCTGTTAAAAGAAAACCAGACGGATCTATAGATAAATATAAAACTAGGTTGGTGGCGCAGTGCTGTTCCCAAAAATATAATTTAGACTACAAAGAAACATTCGCACCAGTAGTGCGTTATTCAACAATTCGCATATTGTTGGCATTAGCAGTTAAGCATCAGCTGTTAGTTAATCACATTGATATAGTTGCGGCTCCTTATTTAAACGGAGTTTTAAACGACGACGTATATATGCGGCAACCGTCCATGTTTGAAAATACAAAGAATCCCAATAAGTATACAAGCTAACAAAGGCTTCATATGGCTTGGAATAAAAGGATCACGGCGATTACTGGAAATGGGTTTCTAAAGATGTGTTGTATGTCACGATCGCAATTTCAAGTTCCGGGAAATAAGAACTTTCAAGGCCAGTATTATTGTTTTCATAATACTACTCCGCGAGTGAGTCAAGGCCAAGTTCACATTAATGCAACCAAAGCACCTTGCTTGGTAAGCCCGAAGCTTTAGTTTCATTTGTTTTAGTCAAGCTTTGTTTTAATTAACTTCCAAAGCTAAGGTGGACCAGAACACTTCGCATGGAATGGATTGTGGAAGCTGGCATTTAGTAGCGAGCTTTCAAACCCTAAAATCCATAGCGCGTGGCGACTGAAGTGGATTGTGGAAGCTAGCTTTCATTAGCAAGCTTCCAAACCATTGAATCGCTTGGTTTGAAATAACCAACGATCAGAATCCACACGCGGAAGAATTAAATTGAGAACGATTTTCTTCCGCGTATTGATTCTGCGAATATTACAATTTTAATATTGCGAAATAATGGAAATTGCGAAACACGGCATACTGACCCACTTCAGTTCGGTCGACGTCTGTGTCGACCGAGCTAACGTGGAATCTAGAAAAGATTCCAACCAGAGTCTTGTGTAAATATCGAACGACGAGGTCGTTAAGCCGCGTATAAAGTCGCGTGTGAGTTTATTATATTAAGAAGTGTAAATAAACGTAGTGTTAAGTGTAATAAGGAACATTGCCAAATATAAAGCAAACTAAAATAAAGTAATATAAAAATCAGTCGTTAATAAATAAAGTATTAAAGAAACACAACACCAAGGAGTTTAACTAGTCGTCAAAAGGACAACTAAATTATCGGAAGACCACCCTTAGGAAAGGTACAACAATTGGCGCAGCCGGAATTTTCGAGCCGAGGATCGCTCGATAAGGAAAAAAGTAAGTAGAATGAGATATTTAAATAATCAATATCTGAATAGTTTAGGGAAGACTGGAAGTGAAACAATAATTTAGAAATAAAGTTGCCAGGAAATTTCAAAAGTGAAATAATAATGTTAGGATTAAATTGAAATCGAAAATATAAGAGTGACCAAATAAAATTAAAATACAACTTCAAATTACCTTAAATGTGTGTGAAATATTTAAGTTGAAAGTATCTTTAGAATAAAATAAATTAGAACACGACATACCTTTAAATGAAATTTCATAAAGAAGTATTATAGCATTTTAAAAAACAAAAAAAAAAAAAAAGAATAAATTGAAAAGGAAAAGTTATAAGTTATAAGCTATATAATAATAATAATAATAATAAGTTCAGGAAAAATTAAAACAGTGAAAGTAAAAAATTGGAAAATAAAATTGGGAAATAAATAAATCAAATAATAAGGAAAAGTGAAAAAGGATAGTAATAGAATTGAAAGAATTTAATTCTATTATTATATCAAATATATTATTTTATATATATTATATATAACATAAAATAACTTTCAGGTCCCGAAATCATCGGTTACATCAAAAGGATGCTAGCTTAATTGCACAGCAAACTTATCTGTCCAATAGCATTAGCTGGACAAAATCTTTGCTGAGGTCGACCCATTTCACTCGGGAAGTCATTCTTATTTTTTATAATTATAGGATAAAGTATTAGAGAAAATAGGATTTTTTTTTTTAAAAAAAAAAAAAAAAAAAAGGGAAATTAAGACTATCAAGAAGTAAAAGAATTAGTTACTGTGATTAGCAAATTGACGAAAATCAGAGTGACTTAACGTGGTAAAGTTCGGATGATAAAAGCAAATTTTGATGATAAACAAAAAAAAAACAGTTTTCGTTGTATCATTTTCGGGTATGTGTCTTAGACGTTTGACTTCAAATGCCACATGTTAAATAAATTTTAACATTTAAGTAATTTGAATTCAAAGTCGCACATGTTAATTCGATTAAGTGACAAATAATTTTATAAATTCATTGGATTGCAAGTCGCACATTTCACTTTATCTCATTTAAAAGTAAAACATTTTAGAAAACAGATTAAAATTTCCTTACTAATAAAAATGGAAATTTTAAAAATTAACAGGAAAGGGAAAATCGCTGAAAAACTTCATCAAACAAATGGAGTACATTCCACAAAACGTGACGGAAACTAAAGTACAACCCCCGAAGTACATACTATCGGAGATAAAGAGGCAGGGACCGGCGAGATTGACAATAGAGGAATACCGGAAGCGGCAGCAGATTCGAAAGGAAAAAAACGCTAGCGCAATACCGCAGCCAGAAGAAAGAACAGAGCCAAAGCAGCGGCGCGGTGGCAAATTGGTCAAGGAAAGGAAGCGATTAGCTTATCTGAAGGCACTGTTGACAGATGACGTAAACCCAATCCCGTGGGACAGGACACACCAAGTTTGGGAAGAGGTTGATCAACTGGAGCAAAGTTTGAGAGAACGCAAACGGAAAGGAGCTAGAGACATGAAGACACAACAAATTCCCAAAAATCCTAAGAAAGAAAACCATAATGGTTCTTAAATTATACATATATCTAAAATTAGAGACCTTAAATTTAAAAGAAAAAAAAAAAATTTGGAAACAATAATTAAAATTATACAAATAAAACTAATATGTCAGAACACGACCGAATAAAATAATTTTGCTTAAATGGTTACAATGAAAGGCGAAAAATACAATCGAAAATTTTAATGCTATTTTTGGCAAGTCAAAACCAAATTTTGAGCTAGCTTAATGGAAACCACTTTAGGAAACAAAAATTAAATTATGTTTATATTTAAGTTTGATAAATAAAGAAAAGTCAACAAACAAATTCGTTAGTTTTTTTTTTGCTTTCAATAACAAATTAATTAATAGTATCCAGGCTAGCAGCGATAGCTGCAAGACAATAAATAAAATAAATTATGCTTAATTGCAAGAAACTCATTGCAAAAAGAAGTAGGTCATAAACTTGAACTTGAACTTCAAGCAAGGCCAGAATTGTCAAACTAAAAGCAGCAGCTGTTAGCAAAAACAATACAAAAACCAAAGACAATAAACACAAAAGTACGTCAGGCAACGGGCGAGCATAATTAAGCAACGAGCTCGGATTACACAAGAAATTAATAAAAGAAGCAAAACAACAGGCGTACGAATGTATAGCGAATGTTTACAAAGCGATAAGAAAAAAGAGGGGTGTCAATGAGCCGTATTAAAGCTGAGTAAGCAAAAGTTAATTGCTTTTAGAGAATCAATTAAAGCTTTAATTGACTCCGAAAATATCCAAATATATACTTATAATAATAAGTATAGGATAATTAATGGCCGAATCGCTACAAGAACAAGCATATTTAGCCTTAGAAAGGAACCATAAGAATCTAATAAGGCAAATAGAAGACCTTGCATCAAAGCTTTGGAACATCCTGAGAAACACTGTGTCCAACAAGGAAAATTTAGAACTAATCAAGACTAAAATACAAGCCCTAGGAGAAAGATCGACTTTAGAAAAAACAGACGCGGTCATAGATGAATTGCTGTATTTTTTTCAAAATATTATAAGAAATAAAAACCAAGGCCTAAGTGACTGTGTATCAGAATTTAACGCTTTGAAAAAGAATTACGATACTTGTGTAAACGAAAAACATTTTCAGGAAGACTTACTAGCGAACTTAGAAAGCGAGAACGTAAAACTAAGGGAATTATTAGAGAAGAAAGGCTTAACCGAAGAAACATTAAATAAAACGTTAGAACAGGAATCGGCACAAAAATCAAGAGAAGACTGTGCATCCTTAGAGAAGGCGAATTCAAGACTACAAGAATTGAAAGAGGAAAACAGACGCCTAAAACAGGAGATAGCGCTAGTGAACGACCAAACACTATACCATAAGGAAGCTATCCCAGCCATAGTCAATCCAGAGGAGTATAACTCAATTTCATTTCCTGCATTCAGACCATCAGGAACACATCAAAGCAAAATGGGTATCGCAGAAATAGCAAAAATAACAAGCAGTATTGTCCTACTGTTTTCAGGGACACAGTCACCAGATTTGAGAGGTGAGGTGTATAAGTTCATACAGGCGTGCGAGTTAGCTACACATGAAGCAACTGAAGCAAACAGACCACTTTACATAGAATGCGTCAAACAAAGATTATATGGAGACGCTTATGATCTTGTAGGCACACAAAAAGTCAACACTCTAGAGGAATTATACCTAGCGATACGAAGAGTCTACCTACCAACAGCTGCATTAAACGTAACGTTGTCAGAACTCCAGAATTGCAGCCAATTGCACAATGAGGACGTTCGGCAGTTCGCAAGACGCCTCAACATGAAAAAAACACAGGCATTGCAAATAGTGAAAGACACATATGAGGGAGTAGGGGACAGCGCACTTGTATCCATGGTAACGACATCGGCAAATAAGGCGTTTAGAACAGGGTTAACAGATGCACATGTTAAATGTGAAAGGGAAAAGTATTGAGGAAATGACTGAAATAGCAGTAAACACGCTGGTGGAAATACAAAGAAGTAACTCCATTCATCAACCCAATATCACACCAATATTCAATATGAATTCGATTGAATCATATATAACACCTCCTGTAAATAATCGCGTGGGTTACCAGAGACCAGAAGAAAGGCTTAACGTTTCGAGAGCACCACAAGAGAAAATAATTTGTTCATTCTGCAATAAACGTGGGCATACGCGAGAAAAGTGTTTAACTAGGGAAAACACACCGTACTGCCAAAAGTGTTTAAAATATGGACACGAGACGAACTGGAGGTGCAACAACAGAAGCGGTCAGAGCAACGTAAATCAAGGGTCTAATAATCGGAACCAGGGAAATCAACAATGGAACAGACCACAGCAGAATTGGCAATTTAACCATGTCCAACCGAATTGGCAACCAAACCAACCGGAGCAAAATAGGCAACAAAAACAAGTACAATCAAACTGGAAACAACAACAGAAGAATCTCGTGAACCCAAAACCGAATCCATTTAAGGGGGTTCAAGGGAATCAGAATACTGTGAATACGCCGAAGGGCACGAATCAAACAATATGTCATTGCTGTAACAGACCAGGACATATAGTAGCGATCTGTACAGCAGAAAAAAGTTGGGAGACTCTGCAGAATAATCAGCAGGGAAACCGGCAAGGGCCCAGACAAGGCCAATAATCTGGGATCCCAACCATAATAGAAATTTAAGGCCAAAGGAAGTAGTAACCGTACGTCCAACATCGGAAGAGATCGTGGATACGTTCCAGACTTCAGATATATTAGGAGCTAATAAAGCTAAAAATATGGGGTACAATTTTAATAATAAAATAAAAATTATCAAACAGAATGATAAAGTAAATGCTTTAAATGAAGCAGTTAGTAAAATAACGAATAAAGCAAACAAAATAATAGAAATGGGAGCACAGTTTTTAATAATCACCTTGCTAATTATACAGTTAGCATGTGCCTCGATTGTAAAAACAATGTGTCTCAATTTTCAACGTTATAAAGGAAGGAGCGCTAGTCTTAATATATCAGAATATATTACAGATATAAAGGCACTTGCAAATAAAATAAAACTAAAAGTATTAGCAAAATTCAAAATTTTTATGACACAATTACAGGACAAGAAAACACTACGTTCGTGGTTAACGGGTAATTTGAATAATAATTATAAAAATACCATAAAGGAAGTATCCAACTGGGATTCAACCACGTTAAGTGATGTGTTCATTGAAATACCTTGTGTAGAGGCTAGAAATGGAAAACTCATTTTACTGGTGGATACAGGAGCGGATACAAGCCTAGTAAAAGAATGCGCACTAAAGGAAGATGCTATCGTAAATGAAAAGGTTAAAAAAGAATTAAGTGGAGCATTTGGAGGCTGTATAACCACAATAGGGTCCACTAGCATATGCCATGATGAGGTACAGCCCTTACGCTTAACGCTACACGTTGTGTCACTTAAACAAGGGGTACCGGCGGACGGCATACTGGGTAGAGACAACATGTGGAACAGATCCATTATAAACACGCTCAGTAAAAATTTAACTCTATTTAATGACACAAAAGAATTTATAATTAAGTTGCCATTGCTAGGCATCAAAAACATAGACAATAACACATCCAAAAATAATATAACAATTGAAGCTAGAACGGTTAGAATAACACCGTTAAAAATTAAAACTAAAGTTATGACTGTGGTAGTGCATAAACAAGAGATTTCACCGGGAGAAATCTCTCATACCTGGGAGAAACACTAGCAAATGTGTAAAACAAAGAGGTCAAGGTACCAATCCTAAATTCAACGGTAAAAGATTTCATTCTTAGTGACAACTTTGTACCGAGAGTTAGTGATTTCCACAAATATAAGCTAAGTGAGGTTTCGGACAATCAATGGACTACCATCAATAGTATAAGTAATGCAGACATGGCGCAACGGATGAATGTTTTAATGAACGATTTAGAATTGGATCCTTCCTTAAACCAAGAGGAAAGAGAATCCATAACAAAATTATGTGCGAAATATAATGATATTTTTCTATTAGAGGGTGACCAATTGACGTACACCCCAGTAATAACACATAAGATTCCAATAAAGGTGAATCAGCCACCAATTAACCAAAAACAATACAGAATTCCTCAGACACAAGAGATGAATAGACAAATTCACAAATTACTAGAGGAGAATTTAATATCTCCAAGCGTATCTCCATGGAACTCCCCACTACTTCTAGTTCCAAAGAAGAGTGGAAAAGATGGAGAAAAGAAATGGCGCTTAATTATAGATTATAGGAAGGTAAATGAGGCCACAGTTAAACAAGTTTTTCCACTGCCTAGAATAGATGAGATATTGGATCAGTTAGGCAGTAGTAGATATTTCTCGACGTTAGACTTGGCAAGTGGGTACCACCAAGTCCTAATGGATAATGCAGACAAAGAAAAGACCGCATTTAGTTCAGAGTTAGGACATTTTGAGTTCAACCGAATGCCTTTCGGGTTAACCGGCGCCCCAGCGACGTTTCAACGTCTTATGAATCATATTCTGACAGGACTCCAGGGTATGGATTGTTTTGTTTATTTAGACGACATAGTCGTATATGCAACAAACCTGGGACAGCATGAAGAAAGGTTAACTAAGGTTTTCGAAGTCATTAGGGAAAACAACTTAAAATTAAACATTAGCAAATGCTAATTTCTACGACGAGAAGTCGTATATTTAGGGCACAAGTGTTCAGAACATGGAGCACTTCCAGACCCTAGCAAGGTGGAGTGCGTTAAAAACATTCCGCCTCCTAAAAATAAAAAGGGAGTACAAGCTAGGCCTTGTTAATTATTATAGAAAATTTATACCGGGAACCGCAAAAATAGCACTTCCCATTAACAAATTGTTAAGAAAAGACGCGAAGTTCGGACGGAAAGCTGCCAGAAAGCGTTTGAACAATTAAAAGAATCGGTTATGTCACCACAAGTGTTAGCATACCCAGATTTTTCAAAAGAATTTCTTTTAACTACCGACGCGAGTAATGAAGCGTTAGGCGCGGTCCTTTCTCAAGGTAACGTAGGCGAGGATAGGCCAATAGCTTTTGCTAGCCGAGCGCTAAGCGACACAGAACAAAGATATTCCACGATAGAAAAGGAATTTTTAGCAATAGTCTGGGCGACAAAAATTTTCAGAGCATATCTCTTAGGCAGACCTTTTAAAATATTTACTGATAACCAACTGATAACCAACTCTAGACTGGCAAGATTCAGACACAAGTTGTCAGAGTATGATTTCGAAATCATATATAAGCCAGGCAAGAAAAATTTGAACGTAGACGCGTTGAGTAGAATTCCACAAAATCGTAATGTAGTAACAGCAGTCCAGACACGCTCTAGGACAAAAGAAATAGAAATAAAAAACCACGGAGGTAGTGATGAAACGAGTACAAGTCCGACGCCTGTAGAACCAGACCAGAACCAGATTTTCATAATACACCATTAGGGGGTCACCAGGGAGCAGTGAAAACTTACCTGCGAATCAGGCAACAATATAGGTGGCCAGGGATGCAAAGACAAATCAAAGATTATGTCAAAAATTGTCCAAAGTGCCAAGCGAACAAAAGTTCGAAGTTAACAAAAATGCCCATGGTGTTAACGGATACACCAATGCGGCCATTTGACAAAGTTTACATGGACATAATAGGTATTCTACCAGAAACTGTGTTTGGCAATAAGTACATCTTAACGTTTCAAGATGACTTTTCAAAATTTATGGCATGTACAGCTATCCCAGACGCGGAAGCAAGTACTGTCGCCAGAGCTTTTTATGACGAAGTAATTACGCGTTACGGAATTCCGAAGATTCTAATTACCGATAACGGAACTAATTTTATTTCGAAATTGTTCTCGGACACATGCAAGTTGTTAGGCATTAAAAAATTGCATATAACACCATATCATCCGCAAGCTAATGGCTCACTAGAAAGAAGCCACAGACCTTTAGCGAAATATTTAAGGAGTTTTGCTAAAGAAGACGGGTCGAATTGGGATCAATGGTTAACTGCAGCGATGCTTGTTCATAACCACACACCCCACATTACGACTAAGCACACACCTTTCCGCACTTTATTCGGATTCGATACGGAGATGCCGACTAACTTAAAAAGGAAGTGTAGTCCGGTATATAATGCCGAAGACCCGAAGAAAATTTTGAAATTCCAAGTTCAAAGAGCTCACGAAATAGTGAGGAAAAATCAGGAAATGGCTAAAATGGTAGCCAAAAATCAGTACGACAATAAATTAAATGTAGTAGAATTTACAGTAGGAGATAGTGTACTAATTAAGAATCAGACTAGGAAAAATAAATTTTCGCCAATATGGGAAGGACCATATAAGGTAGTAAGGATTAAGAGTACAATTACGACAGTTCTCAATATTAAGGGAAGAGAAAAATCTTTCCACAATAATTTACTTAAGTTATATAATAGCAACTAAATAGGAAAATAGGACTAACTAGATAAATACATAGGAACCCATCAGAATAACTTAAAATACTAAAATAGAGTTAGGAGAACATTAAGCTAATCAGAATAGTCACCTTATTAGGAGTAGGATACAAAAAATTAGTGTAGAATAGGATTGATGGCATATATTATAGGATAGTATGAAATTAACATTTTTAAGTTTATTACTAATAATTTTAACAATCATCAAATTTCATAATGAAAAATTCAACAAAGAAATAAAAAAACAATCAGAATAGCGTTTCAATAAGCAACAACTTGTTTATTTAAGCGTGAAAATATAAGAAAAGAAAACTCATAAGAAAATTTGAGTAATTTTTTTTAATTTTGGGTTGAACTTTTTAGTTTGTATTCATTTTAATTGATAATATACGGTATATGTAAACAAGCTGTTCCGTTAAATGACAGCCATAACTTTGCATTTGCAATTATGTTAATAAATGCACCTGTAAGAATATGCCTGAAGAGTTAGTTCAGGCATATGACATTTACACATACTATACATATGTAAACACTCGCACCAAATGCTATATATCATAAGAAGAAAAGAATTCAGAGAAAGAAAAATGAAAATTTTTTCTATTTTTTAAATAATGAAGTGTAGTAGTAAAAGTTAGCACATGAATATGCAATGTAAAACATTAACGAATAACGTTAATAACAAGCAAGACAAAGGCTAAGAATTGAGCGATTAACGCAAGCGCTGCAACAAAGCAGGTGCAAAAGTAGAGCAAATGAACACGAGCAGAATGCAGTGTCAGTAAAACAATTAATGAAAAAACCAACAACTAAAACAGTAAACCAAAATTTTAACAAATTAACTTCAAAATAGGCGGAAAAATTAAGAAACTAATAATAAAAATAATAGTAAAACAAAGACATAATGTAACCGTTGTTATACACATAAATATAGAGACAATACTTAAAGTACATTTACAAATGTACACATATACACATATGAAAATAATTTAAAACTTAACTTACTTGTAATTCAGAATAAGATATGAAATTAAGAACATTAAAAGAAATAGGAAAGAATATATAATTATTAAGGAAAAGGAAAAAGAATTGCACTTAACTTTTGCAAAATAACATAATAAGGTATTGATTAAAAAGAAGAATAAAATCGTACATTAAAATAAGATAGAAATTACATAAATATTGTAATTGCGTAAAAAAATAACGTTATTAAAATACATTCATAAAATTTTAATTGAAAGTCAACACATTATAAATTTATAAGAAACACATTATATTCAACGAAATATAAATAAATATATTGTAAAAACAGAAATAAACATCAACAATATGTAGAAATTGAATGTAATGTACAATATACAAGAATAATCCAGCATGCAGGGAAGCTGACCTCAGTGCCGATGTACACCCATCACAACAGCAAAAGTGCAACAACACACAGCAGCACTTTGACAACAGGGCGACAATTAGCGCCCAGCCAACTCGAAGGGGGAAGGGTAGCTGGATCAGCGTAGCGACCACAACCAAAGATGGAATTGTTGCGACAAACACGCAATTCAATCCACAATTCAACCACAAAACAATTCAACCACAAAACACGAAGATACTTTCAAATAGGTCTAACAGCAGCAGTTTGAACCTGAAAATTACCGAATGATAATGGCACCAGATACACAGTACCTTAAGGTCACGTTGAGATCAGAAACACCGTAATAAGACACCTAGATGATAGAAAACTATCGGCAGCAGCTAGTTACAGCTCAGGGGGCCGCTCAACAGCGAAATTTAAGTCCTTCGAGGGGATCATATGCTGTCGCGTTACTGCTTCATCGAGTAGCAGCGACGGTGATAAACCATCAAGTAGACGAACGCAAGCAGTTACAGCCAGTTCAAACTATTGGGGCCCATTCATCTGCCACACAAGTTAAAATATATATATACTTTATACGATATAAGAAATGCGACGCCACCACAAGTGAAGCAGGGATACCAACGCTTGAGTACTTCACAAGCAGAAACTCTGGCGGTAACCGCATATTCAATCATCAACCTATAGGGTTGAACAACAACATGTGATGAACTCCAGTACAAATTGAATAGGGGATCAACAGCGGCCGTTCCGAACACAGCTACCACCACCCTACAATCACAGTTATATACAACAAATCAAGAAGAAGACATTAATACAGCGAGGTGTACATCAACGGCAACATCAACGTCAAGACCAATATCAACGTCAAGATCGACATCGACGACAACAACAACGTAATATTTCAGTATACACTACATCTACTATATTGTACTGTTGCATATAAAAAAACACCCAACACAAATTATTGTCATTACACTCGCACTAGATTAGGTACTACTAAGTAGTATTGAAAGGAAAAAACCACACTACACAGAAGCCCACCCACCAATTCAACAAACAATAAATATACAAGAAAAATTTAATATCGTTTTGCTACGATACTAAATTTTTCTTCCCCAAGGGTGGAGGGATGTTGTATGTCGCGATCGCAATTTCCAGTTCCGGGAAATAAGAACTTTCAAGGCTAGTATTATTGTTTTTATAATACTACTCCGCGAGTGAGTCAAGGCCAAGTTCACATTAATGCAACCACAGCACCTTGCTTGGAAAGCCCGAAGCTTTAGTTTCATTTGTTTTAGTCAAGCTTTGGTTTAATTAACTTCCAAAGCTAAGGTAGCAACCAGAATACTTCGCATGGAATGGATTGTGGAAGCTGGCATTTAGTAGCGAGCTTCCAAACCCTAAAATCCATAGCGCGTGGCGACTGGAGTGGATTGTGGAAGCTAGCTTTTATTAGCAAGCTTCCAAACCATTGAATCGCTTGGTTTGAAATAACCAACGATCAGAATCCACACGCGGAAGAATTAAATTGAGAACGATTTTCTTCCGCGTATTGATTCTGCGAATATTACAATTTTAATATTGCGAAATAATGGAAATTGCGAAACACGGCATACTGACCCACTTCAGTTCGGTCGACCGAGCTAACGTGGAATCTAGAAAAGATTCCAACCAGAGTCTTGTGTAAATATCGAAACGACGAGGTCGTTAAGCCGCGTATAAAGTCGCGTGTGAGTTTATTATATTAAGAAGTGTAAATAAACGTAGTGTTAAGTGTAATAAGGAATATTGCTAAATATAAAGCAAACTAAAATAAAGTAATATAAAAATCAGTCGTTAATAAATAAAGTATTAAAGAAACACAACACCAAGGAGTTTAACTAGTCGTCAAAAGGACAACTAAATTATCGGAAAACCACCCTTAGGAAAGGTACAACAGATGCAAAGCAGGCTCTTGTGTTTATATTAAACGTGTAAGAGACCACATAAGTTTTTTGGCCTTGTACGTTGATGACATGCTCATTGCTTCCTCAACGAAACACGAGATGGATAAAATTATTGCTGGTCTGAACGAACAAGTGGAACTGGAGAACCGAGGTCCTATATCATTCTACTTAGGGATGGAAATAGAAAGAGATGGATCCCGAGGTGCCATACGTATTCATCAAACAAAATATACTGAAGATCTACTATGCGTTGGAATATGGACAAGTGTAAACCAGCGTCGACGCCATGGGCAAATGGAACAGTTCTTCAGAGCTGTACAAAGAGTTGCTGTGAACTGGATGTCAAAGAATATCAGAGTTTAATAGGCAGCCTCATGTATCTAGCTGTGATATCGCGCCTTGACATCGCACACGTAGTGTCAAAGTTGTGACAGTTCAACACTCATCCACATCGGGAACAGGCGGCCAAGCATTTATTAAGATATTCACGAGAAAACCCAATAGGTATGATTACTTATTCTAATAATCAGGAAGATTTTGTATGTTTTACAGATGCAGATTGGGGGTCTGACTCTCAAGACCGTAAATCATATACTGGTTACGTTATGTTTATGGTTGGTAGGGTGATAGCATGGGAGTCTAAAAATCAATCTGTTGTGGCCCTCAGTACGATGGAGGCCGAGTACGTAGCATTTTGTCAAGGAACAAGTCCCAGTCGAGTTAGTGATGAGAGAGTAACCAGACGTGTTTTCTTGGTCTCCGCCGTGGCTTGCGTTTTTCATACGATTAATCGGTCATTTGATCGCGTTCTTGTGCATAATAATTTCAACCACAACTTGGAAGTTGGCATACAATTGAATTAGTGTGTTTTATAACATATGTATATCAAAGTATTTAAATAAAAGAATAAACATTTTTCCTGGTGCCAAATTTATTGGAGTTAATATACATACATACATACTCGAACAATACACCTATTTCTGTGGAACATGAGTAACGGTTCTTCCTCTCACGAAGTTGTCAACACACGTTCTAAGAAAGCTCAGTCTGCAGTACTTGGCGCTGTGACGTCGGCTCACTCCACCAAAAATACGGTAAAGGTGAGCGAAGCACATAACATGTCGCTCACAGCACGTGAACTTGAAGAGCATCTACATAAGCAAGCCGACCTTCTGCTGAGTCGCTTCTCAGTAGAATTGACCTGTCATCGGAAAGAGCTCTCTGATCAAGTGAAACAGATTGAGAAGAACATTACTCAGAGATTGAACGCTTTTGACGAATCTTTGAAAGATCTACAGCAGCGCGTGGTATGTGTGGAGGAGCAAAGAGGTGATTGTGAGCAATTAAAAGCAGATTTTGTCACAGTCAAAGAATCGTTAGCTAAACTGGAATTGAGGTGTGACGCAGCTGAGAGACGCGAAATTGCGTGCGATGCAATACTTGCAGGCGTTCCCAAACTTGATGATGAGGACTTAAACAAAATTTTTAATACGTTGTGCTGTGCTGTGCTGTGGGATACACTATGCTTGCTGCTGTCTCAATTTTTCGTCCACCACAGCAAAACCGTGATCTAGATCCACCCATTATCATCAAATTTAATTCGTTGTCCGAGAAGAACGCAGTTTTTAAAGCTGCTGCTAATTTTCGAAAACGAGAGGCTCGTCAGCTCCGGCTTTCAGACGTCGGTATGGAATCTACTAAAAGCATATTCCTGAATGAGAGCTTGACGCGGCCAAATCGCTTGATACTCCAACTTGCTGTCAAGTTAAAACGTAACAACCTGATTTATGCAGTTTCCACGAGGCGTGGTGTTGTTACCGTGAAATCAAGGAATAACAGCAACTGGACAACCATTACACATGCTGGAACATTGCAGGCTATGGTGGATAGCGGCCATGTCGACGATAACCACCAATGAAAGCCTCACATAGATATTATCACTTGCAGTTGTTATTAAGTATCTTATTACTTTGTAGCAAAAATTTGCCTATAATTTTCACATTTATTTTCTTGCTATGTACTTCTGTCTTACTTATTCTATCTTATCATTTTTATTCTTGCACTACTTCTCACCACTATGGAACTCCTGCGACCGACAACCTGTATACATGTATTCCAATCCTAAGTGGGTACTATATCAAAACAAGCCGAATGTACTGGTGGTTGTTCTCCTCGTCCAATGTCTGTCATGAATACAGATATCACTAATAATGGAATTTCCAGTGCCTGCGTGCATAACATGGTGCGTGTGTTTTGTAGACAAAGTGATGGTCTCAAGATCTGCCATATTAATGCACAGAGTCTAATTAAGAAAATTGACGAATTTAGATATATCTTTGAGAGGTCTGATATAGATGCTGTATGCATCTCTGAAACATGGTTTAACTCTACACTGCATGATGGACTGTTTTCAATTCATGGTTATCGATTACTTCGGAATGACCGACTGTCGCACGCAGGGGGCGTTGCAATCTATATCAGAAACAATATCTGCTGTAAAGTGAAACTCAAATCACCGCCAAACTCAACTATTGAATACATATTTGTTGAAATTCATTCCGAAGTTGACAAGTTGCTGTTGGGTTCCGTCTATAGACCAAATTGCCAGGTAAACATGGATGAGTTTTTTGACACCATTCAAAACTTAATGCCCTGTTATCTGAACATTATTATCGTCGGGGATCTAAATGGTAACTTACTTGTTGACAATGTCTTAACCGACCGCATGTGTAGTCTCGCTCTATACCCGGTAAATGTCGACGTACCTACACACTACACATGTACTAATGAGACCCTTATTGATGTCATCTTTGTGTCCGATAGAAATAAAATTCGATTCTACGACCAATTATCTGCACCCCAATTTTCGCGGCATGATTTACTGTTTCTCGTGTACGATTTTAGACTTAATTACCTTTCTGGCTCATTTACCTTTCGAGGCTTTAGAGATATCAACATTCCTGGCCTACGCTCAGATATTGCACTTGTTAACTGGAACGCTATTCACGCAATGTTATCAGTCAATGATCAAATAAATTTTATTAATCAGGAAATCACGAAAGCTTTTGATAAGTTTGTTCCTCTAAAAAGAAAGGTTGCAAAATGCCCTGATAAGCCCTGGTTTTCTAATACAATTAAGGAATTAATCTCACAGCGAGATTTAGCGTTCAAGCGTTGGAAGCGATTTAGACTAGCGGCTCTGTATCTGAAGTTTACTCAAGCTAAAAGATTAGTAACCAAAGCCGTCAAAAAGGCCAAGCGTGCATACTTCAGTACCAAATTTTCGTCTGCCGTTAGTTCCAAGCAAACTTGGAACCGAATTCGTGATGCTGGTTTTATAAAAGATTCTAGATCGTCGTATCAAGTTGACGTAAACTGTGATGCACTTAACAACAAATTTCTTAATATTAATGTACCACAAGTTAGTGTTAACCATTATATGACCAGCAGCTTCCGTTCGCTTGGACCCTCCAATCCAGTAGTTGATTTTTGCTTCAGATGCGTGAATGGAAAAGAAGTTCTAGCGAGTCTAACAAGTCTTAAATCCAATTCCGTTGGACTTGATGGCATCTATCCCTCCTTCATCAGATTGATAGCTGCTGAATTACTACCCGTCATAACGTACACTCTTAATAGGATCTTTACGGCCTCAACATTTCCGGATGCCTGGAAAGTCGCTAAGGTTATTCCAATCCCGAAATCCGATAACGATTTTCGTCCAATATCGATCCTCCCTTTTTTATCCAAAGTGTTTGAAAAAATAGCATTTAACCAAATATCTGAAATGTGTGCAGAATATACTCTAATCTCTGAAATGCAGTCGGGCTTCAGAAGTGGACGTAGCTGCATCACTGCTTTAATTGATGTTTTTGAGGATGTGCGTTTGAACATTGAGAATGATAAAGTCACCTTTCTTATACTACTGGATCACTCCAAAGCATTCGACTCAGTTGACCACAATATCTTACTTACAAAGCTTTCACGCATGTTTGGATTCTCGTCATCAGCAGTGAATTTAATTAAGTCTTATCTTGCTAACAGAACACAGGTAGTATGTCATAATGGATATGTCTCCCAGCCCCTTTACATAAAGCGGGGTGTACCCCAAGGCTCCATACTGGGTCCCTTATTGTTTTCCCTGTACATTAATGACTTACCTGGTGTTCTAGTTCACAGCAAAATCCATATGTATGCTGACGACGTGCAGGTCTATTCTACTTGCAAGTACAATGACCTTGCCTTATGCGTTAACGACCTAAATAACGACCTTGAAAGAATTAATCAGTGGGCACTTAGAAATGGGCTCTGTCTTAACCCATTAAAGTCAAAATGCTTAGTTATTAGCAGAAAGAAAATATGTAACACTAGCCTGCCCAAACTAAACTTGAATGCGAACACAATTGAATATGTAGGCAAAGCGAAAAATCTTGGAGTCGTCATAAGTAGTTCCTTATCGTGGAATGATCACATCAACCATGTGGTAGGGATTACTTATGCAAAACTTCGAGCTCTCTGGTGTACTAAATCTTTTACTCCATTTAAAATCAGACTCTTGCTAGCAAAGACGTATCTCATCCCAAGTCTTTTATATGGTAGCGAGTTGTATTGCAACTGTGATGTCGAAAGTAAGGGTAAATTAAGTTCCGCATATAATAATATTGTAAGATATATTTGGGGCTTAAAACGATTCGATCACGTATCGATACATCGTGATTTGGTGTATGGCATGTCCTTCGACTCCTTACTCTTTATCTCTCTCTCTATATCCTGTCTTTCTAACCACCTTCTGAACTGTACATCAACATCTTTGATTTTCTGACCTTTCTGGGTCTGCTCATTTACGATAATTATGTTACATTAAAATCGTTTTGTTGTTACATTATTATATTTACTATTTTTTATTACTAAATTTTCTAACTATATATCATTATTATTAGTATAACTACACATTTATATGCCTTGTACAACGAATTATACAACTTATAAGACCTTCTAGTCTTAATGTATAATTAATAGAATGAATAAATAAATACAAATATAAATACAAATACAAGAGAAGTGATTTTCGTACGAAATTTACTTCAAGAAATGTGCTTCACTGATCATCTGACGAATCCAACAGTCATAAAGAGTGACAATCAATCTACACATTTTATGGTTAAAAACGCTGCAGTACAGAAGAGGAGCAAACATACCAAACATAGAACCATTATATCAGAGAAAAATACAATGATGGTTCTATCGCAGTAGAATATGTACCCACTGAGGAAAACGCAGCAGATATACTAACTAAAGCATTATGTAAACAAAAGCATAGTAGATTATGTAATTTATTAAGAATGATTTTGAAAGATGATGAAAGATGATTTTTGATGATGAAATTTTTGGATCCTATTCCCGATGTAGGTACTTCATCCTTTTACCTCTATTAGTTCACATGCAGGTACTTCCACCTGTAAGTGGATGGGCCTTAACGTAAAGTCGCCAAAAATTTCAAAAACGATTATCTCGAAAAAGCATTAGAATTGATTAAGCTATTGGAATGAAATTTAACAGAAATGAAGGAGTTCACTATTTCTGTGTATGTGATTTTCGTACGAAATTTACTTCAAGAAATGTGCTTCACTGATCATCTGACGAATCCAACAGTCATAAAGAGTGACAATCAATCTACACGTTTTATGGTTAAAAACGCTGCAGTACAGAAGAGGAGCAAACATATAGAACCATTATATCAGAGAAAAATACAATGATGGTTCTATCGCAGTAGAATATGTACCCACAGAGGAAAACGCAGCAGATATACTAACTAAAGCATTATGTAAACAAAAGCATAGTAGATTATGTAATTTATTAAGAATGATTTTGAAAGATGATGAAAGATGATGAAAGATGATTTTTGATGATGAAATTTTTGGATCCTATTCCCGATGTATGTACTTCATCCTTTTACCTCTATTAGTTCACATGCAGGTACTTCCACCTGTAAGTGGATGGGCCTTAACGTAAAGTCGCCAAAAATTTCAAAAACGACTATCTCGAAAAAGCATTAGAATTGATTAATTAATGAATTGGAATGAAATTTAACAGAAATGAAGGAGTTCACTATTTCTGTGTATGTATAAATGAATATATTTCTTTTATTGTTTCTTAATAATTATAGGTTAGACATCATAAGTTGTTGGGTATTTAAGGGTGTAGGGTATTTAGGGTCGAATATATAAATTTCGTTTTCGGTTATTTATAGACTATTTAATATTCCTAACTAATAGCCAGATTTTATCTTAAAGGAAAATTCTTATTGTCCATTCCAAAACATAAAAACTTGTAGTCAAGCTTCAATCAAGCATTTAATGCATTTAAGCATTTAATCCCTAGCATTTAATGTTGAAATAAGAAGTTCTTACCATTTAGACTAAACATTGTTCATAGTATAAGTCTTTCTTAGACAAGCATATGTTTTAAGCTAAATTTTGTTATGAATATTTTGATGGTTCGGCGGAGAGGAAAAAAAAAGAATTAGAACTAATAAACTTAGTAATAAAAAAGAATAAGAAAAAGACGAAAAAAAGAACAAGAAAAAGAAAATAAGAGTAACAATGGCAGCTTCCAATCCTAGGTTTACCAACTCAAGCCTCTCAGGATTGTACTTCAATGATAACACGCTTTGTTTCCTAAAACTTAATAATTTAGACAAAATTTAATTACAAATTTATTCCTAAAATTTCAAACAACAATATTTTTTTTTCTCAAACACATATTTACAAACCCATCGCTCGCTCATTAACTGTCTAAACCGGATCAAACAAATCTCTTACTCCTAAAAGCAATAATAATGAGCCCTAAAGGAATATTATTAGAAACACTGAAATTAAAAATATATTACAAGAACAAATGAAAGGAAAATCATGTCATAATATGTTCATGAAACCCTATCATCCATGATCAACTAGATGATCTATAACCATTTTCAAAATCTACTCATAATATTTTCTATATGTCCGTTCTCAGTATAAACACAAAATAAAAGCTGGTAAAAGAACCAAAATAAATTAGGTAAAATTCTTTTATTATCAATTTTTATTTCTAAAATATCATTTTTTTTTCTACAATATAAATATTTAATATAATTATATAAACAAAGAGAGAATTAATAAAATGGTGACGCTCACAGCCTCTCCAGACAAGGAGGTAAAGGCCGAAACTCCGGATTTGCTCGACGGAGAGCGCGAAAAACCCCTAGTATTAGCTTCAATTTATCCAGGGTAGGGCGGTCGTCGAAGTCGGCTTGCATGCAGCATATCCAAATCCCATCTAGTTGCAGCTACTTTCTCCAAAATGGCGAAGATATATACGCCCAGCGGGAATTTGTAATGTTCATTGGCGTAGATCGGCATTCTGTTAATTGTATCTGTTGTTAAACTTGTTAGTTTTAATAATTGGTAATTTTGAACAGTTTTTGACTGAACACTTTAAGTCGACTAATTAATGAGCAAGGGAACCACGAGAATTTATACTGCATTTTCAGCAGGTGTACTGCGTTCTTTCCATGTTTAGGTAGCTACCACGGAAACTACCTCAAGAATGCACATTGGCATTGGTGCTGCATCCTAGGTTTACCTACTCAATCCTCTCGTGTACACTTCAATATCAATAACATGTGTCTCTCAATAACGGTTTTCTCAATCACTTATTCTCAAACCCATCACTCATTACCTAACTAAACCGTATCAAACAAATGTCTTACACCTAAAAACTATAATAATTAACGTTAAAGAAATATTATTTAAAAACACTGAAATTCAAAAACATATTGCAAACCAAATTATAGCAAAAATAATGTCACCAAATTTTCATTAATCCATATAGTCATATTGAAATTGATGATCTATAACCGTATTCAAAATCTAATCATAGCATTTTCTAAATGTCTAAGTAAAAAACAAAAAGAAAAAAAAAATATGCGATGTGTTTCTTTCTCCGACACAAAAATTAACTATCAATTAAATATCAAATGCTTATCCCACAACAAAGAAAAGAAGAATTAAAATAAGAATACTATAAGAATATATTCTAGATTTAAATGCTTAAGCCACGCATTTTAGTAGTTCAGTATCGACAGCATGTGTCTCTATTCCTAAAAATAAAAAAAAAAAATAAAAAAAACAACAACATCACAAGAATAAATCGTCTACTACAACAACATAAATCAAACTCCTACAACAACAACATAAGCAAACTCATACAGAAAAAATACTCATAAGTGTGTCGGTAGATTAGCTAACCATAAAATAAAAATAACTCATATTAGTAAGAACCTATGAGGCTACAAACCCAAGTTCACTTGAAATATTCATTAGTATCTATATAACAAAAAAAGAAAATCTCCAACCGAAAAGTAATAAAAAAAAATAAAATAAAGTAAAGATTAAATAAAAACAAACCAGGCAGCGCAGTCGCTACCTTGTGCCAGAACCCGCCTTTTACCACCACTTTCATGAATCGGGTCTTCCTCAAAACTAATTGGCTGACGCTATAAATACTGCAACATATATTTGCAATAGATGTCCTACAAAACTTCTAGGTGATATTACATCTTATGAAAGATGGTGTAAAAAGAAGCCATCGGTATCTCATTTCCTCCCATTTGGATGTGGGAAATTCCAACCAAAGGGAATAAAATTGAAGCTAGTTGGATATGAAAATTTAATTAAGGGTTATAGGTATAATATAAAAAATCGTACAATTGTAAAAGCCACAGATGTTATACTTTTCGAAGATTCATTTCAGAAAGCTGTCAATCCTGAAAAGAATAAAAAGGAAGCCTTTTGCATAAATCTTTTCGATATCGTGCCCAAGATGGAGAAGGAAAATAAAATGATATCTAATTCCGGAGAAATTGTGAATGCTGAAGATTCATATGAAACCCCGAGTAGTGCAAGTAGTGAAATTTCAGATGCTGAGGAAGAAAATGAAGAACTTGAAGTTAATGACGATGTAAATTTGAGAACTAACGATGAATGAAAAGTCCAAAAAAGAGGAAAAGGGAGGTCGAAAATTATAAAAACTGGGAAGAAAGGTCGACCGAGAAAACTGTATACTAATGCACCGGAAATGTTAAACTTAATAATTGAAAACCCACAAACCATTAATGAAGCCTTAAATTCAGATAAAGCCCTACAATGGAAAAATGCAATGGACGCAGAATACAATTCGCTGGTAAAAAGCAAAACCTGGATTTTGGTAGATAAGCCGATTAATAAAAATATAATTGGATCAAAATGGGTGTTTGCTGTTAAAAGAAAACCAGACGGATCTATAGATAAATATAAAACTAGGTTGGTGGCGCAGTGCTGTTCCCAAAAATATAATTTAGACTACAAAGAAACATTCGCACTAGTAGTGCGTTATTCAACAATTCGCATATTGTTGGCATTAGCAGTTAAGCATCAGCTGTTAGTTAATCACATTGATATAGTTGCGGCTCCTTATTTAAACGGAGTTTTAAACGACGACGTATATATGCGGCAACCGTCCATGTTTGAAAATACAAAGAATCCCAATAAGTATACAAGCTAACGAAGGCTTTATATGGCTTGAAACAAGCCGGTTATGAGTGGAATAAAAGGATCACGGCGATTTTACTGGAAATGGGTTTCTAAAGATGCAAAGCAGGCTCTTGTGTTTATATTAAACGTGTAAGAGACCACGTAAGTTTTTTGGCCTTGTACGTTGATGACATGCTCATTGCTTCCTCAACGAAACACGAGATGGATAAAATTATTGCTGGTCTGAAGGAACAAGTGGAACTGGAGAACCGAGGTCCAATATCATTCTACTTAGGGGTGGAAATAGAAAGAGATGGATCCCGAGGTGCCATACGTATTCATCAAACAAAATATACTGAAGATCTACTATGCGTTGGAATATGGACAAGAGTAAACCAGCGTCGACGCCATGGGCAAATGGAACAGTTCTTCAGAGCTGTACAAAGAGTTGCTGTGAACTGGATGTCAAAGAATATCAGAGTTTAATAGGCAGCCTTATGTATCTAGCTGTGATATCGCGCCCTGACATCGCACACGTAGTGTCAAAGTTGTGACAGTTCAATCATATCAATCAAATACTGGTCATATACTGGTTACGTTATGTTTATGGTTGGTAGGGTGATAGCATGGGAGTCTAAAAATCAATCTGTTGTGGCCCTCAGTACGATCGAGGCCGAGTACGTAGCATTTTGTCAAGGAACAAGAGAAGTGATTTTCGTACGAAATTTACTTCAAGAAATGTGCTTCACTGATCATCTGACGAATCCAACAGTCATAAAGAGTGACAATCAATCTACACGTTTTATGGTTAAAAACGCTGCAGTACAGAAGAGGAGCAAACATATAGAACCATTATATCAGAGAAAAATACAATGATGGTTCTATCGCAGTAGAATATGTACCCACAGAGGAAAACGCAGCAGATATACTAACTAAAGCATTATGTAAACAAAAGCATAGTAGATTATGTAATTTATTAAGAATGATTTTGAAAGCAATGTAAAACGCATTTGGGTTGAGCGGGGATATGTTGGCAACTCTGCAACCCAACTGCAACTCAACTTAAACCTTATTTCTCAGCATTACCAACTTAACCTTAAATTTGTATGTATAATATTAAAGTTACTCTCACTTGAATAAATGAAGTCAAACAGATCGGTCGTCGTCTTATTTTGTCGTGTTTGCATAAGCAATAATTCTAACAAAATCAAATCAATTAAATGTTAAAATTTATTTAACATGTGTAATTTGAAGTCAAACGTCTAAGACACACCCGAAAACTATACAACTAAACCGTATACTGTACACGTTTTGTTTTAGTCTGGATTGGATTCCTGTTTTTAACAATTTTCATTTATCATTTGAATTTTAGCACGTTAAATAGAATTTATTTAAGTTAGTAAAATCACTCTGATTTTCGCCAATTTGTTAATCACAGTAACCAATATTGTAAATTTAAAAAAACACAATACGTCGTTGCCGTTGATTACTGGCATTAACGAAAGATAACTAGAACATGAACCAGTACCTTTCACCAGGATATATGCTGATTTGTTGGCATTCGGAACTTGAACCGACTGCCAACGCTGAAAATTAATGTAAATGTTGTCAAATAAATTTACAATTCAATTATTTTAAATCAATAGTTATTTTAAGGCACTTGACACTTAATAATTTTACAACGTACTTTACTTTTTATTAATTCCACAGTTTTAAGTACTAAAACTCACAGTTTTAAGTACTAAAACTATGGAATTAATAAAAAGTAAAGTATACGTTTCATTGTGTTTTGTTCACCTATTGGTTTTTTTTTCACTTTCTTAAAAAGTTGAATTTTAATTAAAAAAAAATGTTGCAATTTTAATTTTATTTGGTCACTCCCATAATTTCTATTTCAATTTATTTCTAAAATTATTATTTCACTTTTTCAAATTTCATGGCAACTTCATTTCTAAATTATTGTTTCACTTTTCACTTTCTTCTTTTTCCTAAGCTACTAAGTTATTAATTATTTAAGTATCTCATACTACTTACTTTTCTCCTTATCGAGCGATCCTTGGCTCGAAAAATCCGGCTGCTCCAAAATGTTGTAGTTACTTCTAGGGTGGTGTCTTATAGTTGTGTTGTGTTGTCCTCCAGACAACAAATGAAAACTCCTTGCGTTTGGACTTTGGTATTATTTTTATTTCGCACTTTATTCTTAATGTAGACTTCGCTAGAGTTATAATAATAGGAATTGTGAAAAATTGATTACAAATTTAATATTCAAAGTATTGTCCATCGCTAGCTATAACTTTTTCCCATTTTTCTGAAAAATTCGGCCGGCTACCCCGCTATCCACGAATCGATCCAATTTTTGACTTCTTCATAATTGGAGAAGTGCTAGTGCTAGTCAGCCAGGCCATGTTGCATTGATCGGAAGAGATAGTAATCGGATGGCGCAAGATCTGGACTATACGGCGGGTGGGGTAGGACATCCCATTTGAGCGTTTCAAGGTAGGTTTTGACGACCTGTGCAACATGTGGCCGAGCATTGTCATGTTGCAAAATTACTTTGCCGGCAATTCGCGATCTTCAAACTTTTTTGGCTGTCCGGGCCGTTCATCGTCCTCCAAGTCAAAATTGCCACTTTTAAACCATGCACCATAAACTTCTGGCACGTAAGCTCAGTTAGAGCATGCACACCATACACTTCCACCAAAATACGATGACTTTCGGCAGCCTTTTTCTTCATATTGAAGTAATGAAGAAGTACTCCCCGCAAAAACACTTTATTCTGCACGAAATACGACATTTTCAGAGTAAAAAAAAAGATTGTTGTTTACGCTTCAGCTAAATGACAAATACTGATTCTGAAACTATATGACAGTAGCTTTCCAACACATATTTGGAAAGGTGAATCACTGGAATAAAAGTTAAGTTACGCCATCTGTTAGAAAACCGCACGAATTAACCGGTACCCCTATTATATATATATAAATTTTATGGACACTTTTCTATTTACTCGACTTAACTCTACTTATTATTTACTCTTCTTATTAAAAACTAACGCGCGACTTTATACGCGACTTCACCACGACCTCGTCGTTCTTGTCGTATTTACAAGACTCCCGTTGGGATCTTTTCTTGTTTCCACGTTGGCTCGGTTGACGCACCCGTCGACCGAACCAAAGTGTGTCCCAATTTCCATCATTTCGCAATTTTAGCTTCCACGATCCATTAGAATGCAAAGCGCTCTGGTTGCTGACTTGGCTTCCCGAAGCTTGACTAAAGCTTCTGGCTACCAAGCAAAGTGCTGTGGTTGCATTAATAATATGAACTTGGCCTTGACTCACTCTCAGAGTAGTATTATGCAAACAATAATAATACTGGCCTTGAAAGTTAATATCATCCGGAACTAGAAATTGCGATCGCGACATACAACACTTGTATCCACAAAAAGGGAATTCCCCCTAATTTGTGATATGAACATATTTCGCAAAAATGTAATTTAACCAAAAAAAATTTAAGCCCAAAAGATTTTGAATCGTGCTAAATGGAATAAAATCGTGTAAAAAACTTTAAAATTTGTTTATTTTCAAACCGTGTTAAATCAAAGCCGTGTAAAAAATCGACCGTGTAAAAACAGATTTCAGTGTACTTACATATAGTCCAGTAGCGCGTTTCTGTAACTCAATCGAAAGTTTTCTATTTTGAACACTACACTTCGATTCGATTAGTTTTTTCGATTGTGAGAAGTTAATTTTTTCTCTAACATGAAATCGGAAAGTGTCTGTTATCAAAAACATATATAGATACAATATATAGAAGGCGTATCTCATATGAATTTTTGAACGGCAACATGTGTTCCGTGGACGCACCAGCAAAGATAAAGAGATTTTACGAGACGAATGATGCTATCAACATTTAGTTTGAATAAGAGTTAAGTTCAGGTCGAAAAACTAGTCGATATCGCCGTCGACTACTTTGGCTGCGAACTCAAGACTCCTGCGCTCGTAGCAAAGCAAAATTGAATGATCTATTAATGAGTGAGGGGTTCGGAAGATCTTTTTAATGAGTACGAAGGGATTGGATTGATATGCCTGACACTTGACTATATCGGCTTTTATGTTTTTTCTTATCATGAAGGTGCATCATTACTCTTTTAAACTCATGGTTCAAATCGTAATTCCTTTGTGATTCTTCTGATATATAGAATAAAAATCGGGGTAATTTGAGAATATGACTTTCGTCGCGGATCCAATGCATCGAAGGCACCTCGAAACATCAATGAAGTGTTTGGGAAAGGTGCAGCTAAGCATTGGTCCTTACGTCGTTGGTTTGATAAGTTTCGTTCTGGTGATTTTCGCCTTGCAAATGACCCACGTGGAAGAGGGGCTAGTAAGTTGGATAATGATAACCTGAAAGATGCAGTGGAAGCAGAAACGTCTCCATTACGCGTCAACTAGCAGCAGGGCTTACCGTTCCTATTCCAACAATTTTGGATCACTTAAAACAAATTGGTAAGGTAAAAAAGCTGGATCGATGGGTCCCGTATGAGTTGAACGAGCGTCAAAAAAGAAATCGTTTCGAAGCTTGCCTTTACTGTTACAGAATAAAAGCGAACCTTTTCCACACCGCATTGTAACGGTTGATGAAAAATGGATCTTATTCGACAATCGAAAACGTTCGGGTCTATGGTTGAATGAAAAAGAGAGCAGAGCCCAAAACCAAACAATTATCAGAAAAAACTTATGGTGTCTGTTTAGTGGTCCACCGCTGGAATTATCCATTACAGCTTTATGGGACCTGGTCAATCCATAACAGCAGATGTCTATTGCAAACAGTTGGACATGATGATGAGAGAGCTTTCCATTAAACAGCCTAGATTGGTCAATAGAGACAGTCCAATCCTCTTACAAGACAACGCCCGACCACATGTCTCTCGAACAATTCTACTGAAATTACAGGAGCTAGGCTTGGAAAATCTCCGTCACCCACAGTATTCACCAGACCTTACACCAACGGACTACCACTTATTCCAGGCATTGGACCAGTTCTTACAAGGAAAATCCTTCAGTTGTCAAGAAGCTGTGAAGGATGCCTTTTCGGATTTCATTGCCTCTAGCCCCGCAGACTTCACCGCTGCAATAAAACGTTAACGTTAAAATGGCCAAACACTATCGATAGCTTAGGGTCATATTTTGATTTATCATATTGTTTTTTCTTGGAGATCGTTTCAAAATCGGGCATTTCATACTTAATATACATATAATAGAATATTATCTATATACGAATATATAAAATCCCTGTGTCGTGTCTGTTAGTAATATATGCCCGGGATTTTTTTTACTTCCACATCATTTATCCTTATTCAGAGAGTCACCTGGAGTGAGTCTGACGTCGTCGTCGAAAAGTCACCTAAGTGGAAGACGTCGTATTCACAGAGTCACTTTTTGAAAGGTGACTAGCTCTTACGTCGCGCTCATATATGACAGCTGGTTTGTGTACTAGCCAGCATTTTTAGTGTTACAACACAAAAATTTTACTATGGTGTTTATGTTGAAATAATAAAATTCTACAAAAATGGATTTTTTTTTGCGAATTTAGATTTATAAATGAAGTAAAAATAAAGAATAACCTCAGGAGTTTACGAGAGGAATATTGTACCAAAATATATTAACATTGGTTTTTCTGTTGAAAATTTGCAACACTGTAAAATTGTAAACAATCGGGAATTCTAAACAATTGCGAAGTGCAAAATTTTAAGTTGTGTTTATCTAGTGCCCTTTTTAGTGATTTATATTTTTATACCTTACACACGAAGTGATGAGGGTATATTCACTTACTGCTTCCGTTTGTAACGCATTAAAGGAGGCGTGACAGGTATAGAAAAGTATATATATTCTTGATCAGCGTGACCTCCTGAGTCGATTTTGCCATGTCCGTCCATCTGTTTGTCTGTCTGTCTGTCTGTGGAAATCACGATTACAAGAAAGGAATAGAGATATCTTCATCAAACTTGGCACGAATATTGTCTATCATTAGAAACTCATAGGTATTGAAAATGGGCAAAGTCGGACCATTGCCACGCCTACTTTTTATAGTAAATATAAATTAATCCATGCTTATAGCTCAATTTCTCAGCTTGTAGAACGAATTTGCGGTTGAAATTTTGTCCACAAGTGCACTGTCTCTGACCAAAACAGACTACCAAAAGTGGGCGTGGTCCGCCCACTAATTACATAAAACTCGATTACAGGAGAACGAATTGAGAGATTTTCATCAAATTTGGCAGGAATATTCTCTGCCATCACAGGATATTTGAGATTGAAAAGAAAAAAAAATTAGACCATTGCCGCGCCTAATTGTTAAGTAAACGTGTGTAGGGTATATGAACTTCGGCCAGGCCGAAGTTAACACTCTTTCTGTTTTAAATATGGATCCTTTACTAGAATTTTGGAAAACGAGTTGAAACAATTTTAGTACCGTTTTGTCCCAATCCAAAATCGTTTTCCTCCCAAAGTAATGCTTTGTCTTCAAACTTTTATTTCACATAAATATAAGGTATTTCAAATTTCTTTATAACGCCATCCAACCTATACAGGTGTCTGTAGTAATTTCAAAGATATAGCGGTACAATTTTGAATTTTCGCCAGGCTGTAATTCGAAAACTACATGATACCAAAAGAAGTTGTTGTTATTGTTGTTGTAACCAGCATTAAGAACAACAACAACAAAATTGAAGCATGGTGCGAGGAAAGGCCGATATAGCGTTACCTGTGGCCTCCACGGGAATCGTAGCCAACCTTTTAAAAGCAGGTCGCACATACCATTCCCAATTCAAACTGTCATTACCGCTGGTGGACCCGTTGACATCATCGAACATAAGGATGACCTCATCCGATCCAGTCCAGCTAAGGAAATTAAACTCATAAAGTGGGATGAGTCCACTATGGCTCCAAGTTATACACTTAATGCTGTCGATAGACTCTTGAAGAACATTATGCAAAACAATCATCCGTTTGGCGGTAAAGCCATTCTTCTTGGAGGAGATTTCCGACAATGTCTACCTGTGGTACCACATGCTCATAGAGCTGCCATAGTACAAACAAGCATAAAATATAGTAGACACTGGCAAGAATTCAAAACCTTGAAGTTGCATATCAGATCAGTAGATATTCAATATAGTGATTGGCTTTTAAAACTAGGGGACGAAAAGCTCAGTCATAATTTATTGGACGACATAATTGAGCTCCCAGCTAATCTCATCACTGATGATTCAATTGTGACTACTACATTTGGAACTAGACTGATTGCCAGCGATATTTTAAACTACTCGACTACAGTCATCCTTTGCCTCCATAACGAAGATACTACCAGAATCAATGAAGAAAATCTTAATCTCTTGGTTGCGGAGGCCACAACCTATGTCAGCATCGATTCTGTCGATTCTGATGACATGTATCCTATCGAATTTTTAAATAGTTTAACTCCCTCTGGAATGCCAGCCCACAAACTAAACTTGAAAACAGGGACAATAATTATACTACTTAGGGATTTAAACACGAAGAAAGGCCCTTGTAGTACCTGGTAGTCACGAGATTGTCAAAAAATTTAGTCATTTGCAATATTCTGACAGGATCTTTTCATGTATAGACAATTTTGTCGAAGACAATTTCTTGACAATTTTCTAAAACTTGCCTTTTCAATAACTATCAAGAAATCGCAAGGACAAACGATGGATAAAGTTGGTGTGTACTTGCTCAAGCCAGTATTTAGTCATGGACAACTTTATGTTGCTTTTTCAAGGGTTCGTTGTTCATCAGGTATAAAGGTGAAGGTGAACACTGATGCTCTGCAATGCCGGCTATTAAAAAAATAAAAGCATGTTTTCACAAAAAATGTTGTTTTTAAAGAAATATTCTCAAACAATATTTTAATCAAATACAAACAATCGACATTATTTGCGATTAGTTTTTACTTTCGATGCTCAAAGTAAATAAACCAAAAAAGTGTAAAGTGAGAAAGTCCAAAAGGCTTCGCAATTTTTTTTACGAAACAAATAAAAGCTAATAACTTCCTGATGAATACAGGCTTATATACTAGTTCGTATATAAACCACTTATTTTGTTTGATTGCTAATAACCAAGCTGTTTTCTTTTAATTTCAAGTTTATTTTTAACAATATCGGTTTCAATTATTGCATTGTAAAACACCCGATTGTTATACCCTACACCTTAAGGTTAAGGGTATACACCTAATTCTTTTTTTACACGGTAATTGGTTCCAGGAAAACCCGTATAAAAAAAGACATTGTTCGTATGCAAAATAGGTGATTCGTTCCTTATCTCTAAAACCTATTGAAATTAGTGAAAAACAAGGATTTTTTAAGAACAACTATTCAGGTTTATTTTATTAAATCACATATATAATGTGTTTTTACACAAGCATAGTTATTAAAGAAAAAAAATAGTTCAGAAAATATTAACACATTCTAGTTGCTGTCACATATAAATTTGATTGTATGCACTGTAACGAACAGGGTATCTACAAAAAAAAATTCAAAAGCTCCGCTGCTGGGGGCAGCTCAGCTCCTCAGGCCATGCTCAGGGAAAGTGGTGGGAGGGGGTGGGTTCTTGAACCCCAACAGCGGAAGGGAACCCTTGTTACAAACGAAGCGGAATACGAGAGCTAAGACTTACTGGGGCTAAACAGCCATTCAAACAGGCGAGCAAAAATCAAAACATCACCCAGCGGACGGACCAGGATGACTAGGGCGGCGGTCGCGAGGGTCCTGACGGAGAGAGGACGGAGGAGGAGTTGAGGATTAGATGGTATGTTCCATCCCCCTTCGATACCCACCCAACCTGGCCGTTACCAATGTCGTGGTGTACCGTCCCCAAAATCTATGTGTCGCCTGTTGGTTAGTGGAGGTCGCTAATTTGGACGGTGTTTATAGGTCCATTATATCCATTATTATTATATTAAATGGAATATTGTTAGTTATAATGTTAATAAATGGTAAGAATAGAAAAAAACCCAGGAGTTGCAACATTAAGTGAAATTTTATTAATTAGAATAATCTTAATCGGAATAACAAACGAAACGTAAGTTGTATGGATGTTCGAGCTAGATAGACTTATGGCAAATGATTGTAGAGGAGTTACAAACCCCATATATCGAAATATACGGACACACCATGTATCTGATATAGATATACATATACATATGTTTATGAGATACCTGTTGGTTTGGTTTACAAACATTTTTAGCATTACAATATTTGTAAAGAATTAATATAATTAATTTAAGTTTCTTATATATTTAGTTATTTACCATTAAGTATCTGTCATCTTCCGTCTAGCTAATGTCTATTAAATACGTTCATCTTTGAATACAGAGTGTATTTTCACTTAGCATTTTGTGTACCTGATTTTTAAACTTATTTCGTAGCAGTAGTCAAGAAGCTTGACCAAACGAGAAAGAAATTATTAATTATTTAATCGATAACATCTAATCGATGCCATTTAATCGATACCAATCGATCATCTTACATTTAAATGATCTATTTAAATGATAATCTTACATTTATCGTTAGCACATTAATAATTACAAATTACATTTAAACTAACAGGGCAATTCTCGTTGTGAGCTTGAAATCAAATTGTCAAGACAAGTTGTCACAGTGCTTGTCAATGCTTTTCAAATTGGTATTCTGGTTGTCAATTGACACAGTGAAAGCTCTAATGCAGTAACATGCTGAAAAGCTTAGTGTTACAGAAACTAAAATGTAATTTTTTACACATAGAACATAAAATGTCAAAAGAAAATACGAACGGACTACGGCAGAGCAGCTGGCGCACTATGTGCAGTTCATGTCCACCATGTGTGGAATGTGCTGAATATCAAAGAATATACAATGTATATTATTATTATGAGTTGAACGAGCGTCAAAAAAGAAATCGTTTCGAAGCTTGCCTTTACTGTTACAGAATAAAAGCGAACCTTTTCCACACCGCATTGTAACGGTTGATGAAAAATGGATCTTATTCGACAATCGAAAACGTTCGGGTCTATGGTTGAATGAAAAAGAGAGCAGAGCCCAAAACCAAACAATTATCAGAAAAAACTTATGGTGTCTGTTTAGTGGTCCACCGCTGGAATTATCCATTACAGCTTTATGGGACCTGGTCAATCCATAACAGCAGATGTCTATTGCAAACAGTTGGACATGATGATGAGAGAGCTTTCCATTAAACAGCCTAGATTGGTCAATAGAGACAGTCCAATCCTCTTACAAGACAACGCCCGACCACATGTCTCTCGAACAATTCTACTGAAATTACAGGAGCTAGGCTTGGAAAATCTCCGTCACCCACAGTATTCACCAGACCTTACACCAACGGACTACCACTTATTCCAGGCATTGGACCAGTTCTTACAAGGAAAATCCTTCAGTTGTCAAGAAGCTGTGAAGGATGCCTTTTCGGATTTCATTGCCTCTAGCCCCGCAGACTTCACCGCTGCAATAAAACGTTAACGTTAAAATGGCCAAACACTATCGATAGCTTAGGGTCATATTTTGATTTATCATATTGTTTTTTCTTGGAGATCGTTTCAAAATCGGGCATTTCATACTTAATATACATATAATAGAATATTATCTATATACGAATATATAAAATCCCTGTGTCGTGTCTGTTAGTAATATATGCCCGGGATTTTTTTTACTTCCACATCATTTATCCTTATTCAGAGAGTCACCTGGAGTGAGTCTGACGTCGTCGTCGAAAAGTCACCTAAGTGGAAGACGTCGTATTCACAGAGTCACTTTTTGAAAGGTGACTAGCTCTTACGTCGCGCTCATATATGACAGCTGGTTTGTGTACTAGCCAGCATTTTTAGTGTTACAACACAAAAATTTTACTATGGTGTTTATGTTGAAATAATAAAATTCTACAAAAATGGATTTTTTTTTGCGAATTTAGATTTATAAATGAAGTAAAAATAAAGAATAACCTCAGGAGTTTACGAGAGGAATATTGTACCAAAATATATTAACATTGGTTTTTCTGTTGAAAATTTGCAACACTGTAAAATTGTAAACAATCGGGAATTCTAAACAATTGCGAAGTGCAAAATTTTAAGTTGTGTTTATCTAGTGCCCTTTTTAGTGATTTATATTTTTATACCTTACACACGAAGTGATGAGGGTATATTCACTTACTGCTTCCGTTTGTAACGCATTAAAGGAGGCGTGACAGGTATAGAAAAGTATATATATTCTTGATCAGCGTGACCTCCTGAGTCGATTTTGCCATGTCCGTCCATCTGTTTGTCTGTCTGTCTGTCTGTCTGTGGAAATCACGATTACAAGAAAGGAATAGAGATATCTTCATCAAATTTGGCACGAATATTGTCTATCATTAGAAACTCATAGGTATTGAAAATGGGCAAAGTCGGACCATTGCCACGCCTACTTTTTATAGTAAATATAAATTAATCCATGCTTATAGCTCAATTTCTCAGCTTGTAGAACGAATTTGCGGTTGAAATTTTGTCCACAAGTGCACTGTCTCTGACCAAAACAGACTACCAAAAGTGGGCGTGGTCCGCCCACTAATTACATAAAACTCGATTACAGGAGAACGAATTGAGAGATTTTCATCAAATTTGGCAGGAATATTCTCTGCCATCACAGGATATTTGAGATTGAAAAGAAAAAAAAATTAGACCATTGCCGCGCCTAATTTTTAAGTAAACGTGTGTAGGGTATATGAACTTCGGCCAGGCCGAAGTTAACACTCTTTCTGTTTTAAATATGGATCCTTTACTAGAATTTTGGAAAACGAGTTGAAACAATTTTAGTACCGTTTTGTCCCAATCCAAAATCGTTTTCCTCCCAAAGTAATGCTTTGTCTTCAAACTTTTATTTCACATAAATATAAGGTATTTCAAATTTCTTTATAACGCCATCCAACCTATACAGGTGTCTGTAGTAATTTCAAAGATATAGCGGTACAATTTTGAATTTTCGCCAGGCTGTAATTCGAAAACTACATGATACCAAAAGAAGTTGTTGTTATTGTTGTTGTAACCAGCATTAAGAACAACAACAACAAAATTGAAGCATGGTGCGAGGAAAGGCCGATATAGCGTTACCTGTGGCCTCCACGGGAATCGTAGCCAACCTTTTAAAAGCAGGTCGCACATACCATTCCCAATTCAAACTGTCATTACCGCTGGTGGACCCGTTGACATCATCGAACATAAGGATGACCTCATCCGATCCAGTCCAGCTAAGGAAATTAAACTCATAAAGTGGGATGAGTCCACTATGGCTCCAAGTTATACACTTAATGCTGTCGATAGACTCTTGAAGAACATTATGCAAAACAATCATCCGTTTGGCGGTAAAGCCATTCTTCTTGGAGGAGATTTCCGACAATGTCTACCTGTGGTACCACATGCTCATAGAGCTGCCATAGTACAAACAAGCATAAAATATAGTAGACACTGGCAAGAATTCAAAACCTTGAAGTTGCATATCAGATCAGTAGATATTCAATATAGTGATTGGCTTTTAAAACTAGGGGACGAAAAGCTCAGTCATAATTTATTGGACGACATAATTGAGCTCCCAGCTAATCTCATCACTGATGATTCAATTGTGACTACTACATTTGGAACTAGACTGATTGCCAGCGATATTTTAAACTACTCGACTACAGTCATCCTTTGCCTCCATAACGAAGATACTACCAGAATCAATGAAGAAAATCTTAATCTCTTGGTTGCGGAGGCCACAACCTATGTCAGCATCGATTCTGTCGATTCTGATGACATGTATCCTATCGAATTTTTAAATAGTTTAACTCCCTCTGGAATGCCAGCCCACAAACTAAACTTGAAAACAGGGACAATAATTATACTACTTAGGGATTTAAACACGAAGAAAGGCCCTTGTAGTACCTGGTAGTCACGAGATTGTCAAAAAATTTAGTCATTTGCAATATTCTGACAGGATCTTTTCATGTATAGACAATTTTGTCGAAGACAATTTCTTGACAATTTTCTAAAACTTGCCTTTTCAATAACTATCAAGAAATCGCAAGGACAAACGATGGATAAAGTTGGTGTGTACTTGCTCAAGCCAGTATTTAGTCATGGACAACTTTATGTTGCTTTTTCAAGGGTTCGTTGTTCATCAGGTATAAAGGTGAAGGTGAACACTGATGCTCTGCAATGCCGGCTATTAAAAAAATAAAAGCATGTTTTCACAAAAAATGTTGTTTTTAAAGAAATATTCTCAAACAATATTTTAATCAAATACAAACAATCGACATTATTTGCGATTAGTTTTTACTTTCGATGCTCAAAGTAAATAAACCAAAAAAGTGTAAAGTGAGAAAGTCCAAAAGGCTTCGCAATTTTTTTTACGAAACAAATAAAAGCTAATAACTTCCTGATGAATACAGGCTTATATACTAGTTCGTATATAAACCACTTATTTTGTTTGATTGCTAATAACCAAGCTGTTTTCTTTTAATTTCAAGTTTATTTTTAACAATATCGGTTTCAATTATTGCATTGTAAAACACCCGATTGTTATACCCTACACCTTAAGGTTAAGGGTATACACCTAATTCTTTTTTTACACGGTAATTGGTTCCAGGAAAACCCGTATAAAAAAAGACATTGTTCGTATGCAAAATAGGTGATTCGTTCCTTATCTCTAAAACCTATTGAAATTAGTGAAAAACAAGGATTTTTTAAGAACAACTATTCAGGTTTATTTTATTAAATCACATATATAATGTGTTTTTACACAAGCATAGTTATTAAAGAAAAAAAATAGTTCAGAAAATATTAACACATTCTAGTTGCTGTCACATATAAATTTGATTGTATGCACTGTAACGAACAGGGTATCTACAAAAAAAAATTCAAAAGCTCCGCTGCTGGGGGCAGCTCAGCTCCTCAGGCCATGCTCAGGGAAAGTGGTGGGAGGGGGTGGGTTCTTGAACCCCAACAGCGGAAGGGAACCCTTGTTACAAACGAAGCGGAATACGAGAGCTAAGACTTACTGGGGCTAAACAGCCATTCAAACAGGCGAGCAAAAATCAAAACATCACCCAGCGGACGGACCAGGATGACTAGGGCGGCGGTCGCGAGGGTCCTGACGGAGAGAGGACGGAGGAGGAGTTGAGGATTAGATGGTATGTTCCATCCCCCTTCGATACCCACCCAACCTGGCCGTTACCAATGTCGTGGTGTACCGTCCCCAAAATCTATGTGTCGCCTGTTGGTTAGTGGAGGTCGCTAATTTGGACGGTGTTTATAGGTCCATTATATCCATTATTATTATATTAAATGGAATATTGTTAGTTATAATGTTAATAAATGGTAAGAATAGAAAAAAACCCAGGAGTTGCAACATTAAGTGAAATTTTATTAATTAGAATAATCTTAATCGGAATAACAAACGAAACGTAAGTTGTATGGATGTTCGAGCTAGATAGACTTATGGCAAATGATTGTAGAGGAGTTACAAACCCCATATATCGAAATATACGGACACACCATGTATCTGATATAGATATACATATACATATGTTTATGAGATACCTGTTGGTTTGGTTTACAAACATTTTTAGCATTACAATATTTGTAAAGAATTAATATAATTAATTTAAGTTTCTTATATATTTAGTTATTTACCATTAAGTATCTGTCATCTTCCGTCTAGCTAATGTCTATTAAATACGTTCATCTTTGAATACAGAGTGTATTTTCACTTAGCATTTTGTGTACCTGATTTTTAAACTTATTTCGTAGCAGTAGTCAAGAAGCTTGACCAAACGAGAAAGAAATTATTAATTATTTAATCGATAACATCTAATCGATGCCATTTAATCGATACCAATCGATCATCTTACATTTAAATGATCTATTTAAATGATAATCTTACATTTATCGTTAGCACATTAATAATTACAAATTACATTTAAACTAACAGGGCAATTCTCGTTGTGAGCTTGAAATCAAATTGTCAAGACAAGTTGTCACAGTGCTTGTCAATGCTTTTCAAATTGGTATTCTGGTTGTCAATTGACACAGTGAAAGCTCTAATGCAGTAACATGCTGAAAAGCTTAGTGTTACAGAAACTAAAATGTAATTTTTTACACATAGAACATAAAATGTCAAAAGAAAATACGAACGGACTACGGCAGAGCAGCTGGCGCACTATGTGCAGTTCATGTCCACCATGTGTGGAATGTGCTGAATATCAAAGAATATACAATGTATATTATTATTTATTTCAATTTTATTATTTAAATTGTTTATTTATTTATTTAAATTGTTATTTAATTTATATATTATTTGCTTAAAACCAGATCCTGAAACATCTTTCAATGTAAGTAGCACCAAAGAATATGTAATAATATATTTATATTACATATTTATATTATAAAATATTTTCATTGAAAGTTTTTCAGGAGAGTATTTTAAACAAATAATATATAAATTAAATAACAATAAATAAATTAAAAATAACAAATAAATTTGCTGTTTCTCTTCTGCTCATTTGCTGTTTCTCTTCTGCTCATTTGCTGTTTTGTTCTGAAAATGTAGCTGTCAGCATCTATTTGGCTCTTGACAAAATTGTAAAGAAAAGAGCTTTTAGGTGCCAGCCAGAATACGAATATTGACAATTTGCTAAAAATCTGCGCTGTCAACTAAAAGTTGACAACGAGAATTGCCCTGTAAGTGTGACCATACTAATTGTAGTATCATTAATTATAATAACAATAATAGCAATCCATTCGAGATAAGTTTCAAATTTAGTTCACGTAACGTAACTTTACATGGGTTACAAATGGTGAATAATCATACAGGCTTACATCCAATTAACAGGCATACCATATATTTTTTTAGTTATAGTTTGGGAGATATGTGCTTGGTTTATTTCCTATTATTTCCAATTCTAGATATTTTCTAGATTTAGTTGGTGAGATATTGGCTTATTTTTATTTCCCAGTATTTCCGCATCATAATATGGATATTTTCTAGATTTTAGTTGGTGAGTTATAGGCTCGTTTATTATGTTTTGCTTATTGTATATTATTTATATTATATTTGTCTATACTGTGTTTAATGGGCGTTATTGTGTTTATTTAGTTAGCATTACCACTTATCTCCTTTCTGGTTTGTTTAGTTTATTGTTATTATAAGGTATTTATATTATCTCATTTTATATGATTTTTAATTCGGTTTCATTTTATTTGTTTAGTTATCTATACTACTTCTTTCTTTTCTCATTTGTTTTCTCTTTAATTTTCTATTTCTTAATTAGTTTCTTTGTTAATGCTTTTTGATTTCACGATAGATTACATTTTAGTTTTTTTTTCTCACTTCTTTTATAGTTCCATACTTTGTCTAGAAATTTACTTGGTGTATTGATGATGAGTTAAATGATGATGAGTTGAAGGCTGTAGATTTGATTTGTGGTTGTTGGTTGACGTTGGTGATCTTGTTGTTGTTGACGGTGTGCCTATTTTCCTGACGACAATTTGATGGAAAAGTAGTGGATGGAATGGTTGTTGGTTGGCTCCATTTGTTTGTTTTCTTTCCAGTGTCTTTTATAAGTGTTTTAAATTAAGTTTGTACTATTAATTTCAGTTTAGTTTAGTTTAACAATGGAGCACTCGGTGAATAGTTTAATTCGATTGTTAGTTTCTTTTCCTCATCATATATATTTACCACAATACATAGGTGTAATCCAGTTTCTTTTTTTTCTTAGTTTCAAGCAAACTTTCAAACCGAAAAATCCATTAACTTCCGAGGTTTTCGCGCAACCGATTAGTCAACTGTACCTGTTTCTTACAAAAAAAAATACTCATGATAAATTCAACACGGCCAACTTGTACGACTTATCCACACCAACTCTAATCAACCACTGTCCTTTCTGTCTCGTTTGCCATGTCCACCGACCGCACTGCAGATCCCGCCATCTCGCTACCTCCCACCATGGTCGGCACTTTGAGCAAGTGCCGTAGCATTGCGTGATGTAGGTAGGTAGGTAGGCAAGAAGGGCTTGTACTTCCCCGTGGGGGGGATTACTGACACCTAGGCCCATTTGGCCCATTGTGATTGCCCATATAAAAAGAAATTTTAGGTGGGAACTCCTTGTTCGCGCGCCGAATCACCAGCCCCCGCAGCCAGAGCCACCCTGTTAAGGTCAGGTAGAGGCCGCGAGAAAGCCATAGCGGCGCTCCAAATAAATCCCAGAAGGCTAGAAACTGGTCGCTCTGCCAGCTCCGCCAGATTATCCAGGAAGCCAACCCCCATCATCCGGAGGCGGCTTCGTGATAGGGCGGGGCACTGGCAGAGCAGGTGGGTTATAGTTTCCTCCTCGTCTAAGTCATTACAGCACCTGCAGTGATCAACTGTAACCCCAGGCCTCCATCTGTAGACCATTTGGCCTATTGGGCAATGCCCCGTGATCACTCCAACTGCGACTCTCAGCTGCTCCCTCGGTAAGGATAGGAGTGTCCTCGAGTTCCTCAGGCTAATTTTTGGCCATAGAGACCTGGTCGTAGTGCAATCACTCCTGCTAATCCAGGCAAGATTGGCTGCGTTCGTTGCCAGGACTTCAATTTCTTTAGCCTGGGACGAAATTGGTATACCAACGGAGGTATCAGCTACTGTGGAACTGGTTGAGGAACCCACCCTTGCCAGACGATCCGCCTGTTCATTGCCCTCAATGTTAGAGTGACCTGGAACCCAGCAGAGTCTGACATTGTGAGTCGCCTTGAGCTCCCTGAGCTTTCCTCTGCATTTCGATACAACCCTTGATTTTACCACAACGGAGTCCAGCGCAAGCAGGGCGGCCTGACTGTCCACGGAGAAGTGTATATCGGCGTTCGATATCCGTTCCTCCAGGACGAACTCAGCGGCCCGCTCGATCGCAAACACCTCCGCTTGGAACACGCTGCAGTAGTCAGGCAGCCTGTAGTGGCGCTCAACCTGCAGCGCGCTGGAGTAAAAACCAGATCCCGTACCTTCCTCGGTCTTTGATCCATCCGTGAAGATAGCGATGCCTCCTTGGGGGATTAAATCCCCTGTCAACCAGTCCTCCCTGCTAGGCAGGAACACCGAGGGTCTGCCATCAAACTCAAGTCTCGGAAGAATGTACTCCGTTGGAGCCGACAGGTTCACCCCGTGACCAGAGTCTAAGCTTGTGAAGCACACTGCCATGTCCGAGATGGGCCTCGTTACCGAGGTTGAGCTCTCTGAGCCTGAGCAGGGTTTTGCCTGCAGTGCTCAGCATGAACAGGTCTAGAGGCAGGAGATGCAGTAGAGTGTCCAGTCCAGCCTGCGGTGTGCTTATTACCGCTCCCGTAATCGCCATGGCAGCACATCTTTGTACTCCTGTTAGAGTTTTAAGATTGCTGTTGCGCTGCAGCGCCTCCCACCACACTAGGCCCCCGTAGGAGAGAATCGGGCGTACAATTGCTGTGTACATCCAATGAACAATGTACGGTGATAGGCCTTTCTCCCTCCGATGGCCTTTTTGCAGGCGTAGAAGGCATTTAGTCCTTTTTTCGCTCTCTCGGACAAGTTGAGCTTCCAGGATAGTTTGCTATCCAAGATTATGCCGTGATACTTCACATGTCCGGACAGAGGTAGGCATTGGCCGTTCAGGCGGGGCCTCCTAAAGTCCGGGATCTTGTATTTCCTAGTGAAGAGGACAAGTTCGGTCTTTGCTGCGTTCGTGCCGAGACCATTCCTGTCCGCCCATCTCGAAGTAGTCTTCAAAGCGTGAGACATAACCTCGCTGATTGTGGGTAGGAATTTACCCGATATCAGGCTATTTCATTTAGCTATATCATCAGCGTACACAGTCGCCCTAACCCCAGAACCCTGGAACTCTCTGAGAATTCCGTCCACCACCAAGAGCCAAAGGAGGGGGGAGAGAACCCCTCCCTGGTGTGTCCCGCGCGTGACGTTCTTGCACAGCTTGATCGTCCCCAAGGATGGATTTATGATCCTGCCTTTCAGCATCTCATCAATCCAACCTCTAATGGCCTCAGGAATGTCAAAGTGCGTCAGAGCTTCGTTAATACCCTCCGGTTTGACATTAGTAAATTCCCCTTCGATGTCCAGAAATGCACCCAGGGTGTATTCTCTGTTTCCAAAAGATTTCTCTATCGTGGACACCACCCGATGAAGTGCGCTCTCAACCGATCTGCCTTTCATGTAGGCGTGTTGGGACTGGCACAACCTGTGGGTGATCCTGCTCCTGATGTACAGATCCACGAGCCTCTCAAGCGTCTTCAACAGGAATGACGAAAGAGAGATGGGTCTGTAGTCCTTAGCGGAGAAGTGGGATGGCCTGCCTGCTTTCGGTATGAAAACGACCCTTACTTCCCTCCATTCCTCAGGGACATACTTATTCCTGAGACACCCTATAAAGATTTCGACGAGCAGCGCAACGAGCAGTGCAACCCGGAAAGTGCTTGTTACAAAGCACTTCCAGAGTCTCCCGGCTCGTTTGCGTCCACGATCCATCAGACCTTAGGATAAAGCCCGGTGTCGTCTTTTCCCGGGCAAGTATCCTGCGTAGTCTTGCTGCCTCGTTTACCTCGCAAACTGCGCCACAAAATTCCCTCCACGAGTCCCTCTTTACTGTTCTTATTCTACTCTTATAAAGCCTGAGCCCCGTCCTGTACAGAACCCAGTCTATATCGTTGCCGGAGCTTTTGGCCCTGTTGAAGAGTGTTCGGGTAGCTCTCCTCAGTGCCGCCAGCTCCGAGGTCCACCATCCTGGCTTGCTGCACTCGCGTGGACGGCTTATTGGACAGGAGCTGGTGAAGGCACTGCGGAGTGCCCCAGACAGGAAACGAACCTGGCATTCGGTGTTCTTCCCCCTAAGCCTCGCCTCGTAACCAGACAGTTTGGCCGCGGCTAGTTGAGAGAACCTCTCCCAGTCCGTTTTCTTGGGGTTTCTGAATGGTGCTATCGGTTGTAGTGAGACACTAATAATGAAGAGAATCCTGGAGTGATCCGAAAAGGAATACTCAACGAACACTCTCCAATCTACAATTTCTATGTCCCTAGCACTACTAAGGGTCAGGTCTATAACTTCTGATCTAGTTTTATTGCTAAACGTGGGAGTGTTTCCCCTATTGCAAATGACTAGGTCGTAATCAAGAATAAAATCAAAAATCGACTCACCCCTCTTGTTGATGTCGCTGCTTCCCCACTGCGGGTGATGTCCGTTGGCATCGCATCCCATCACTAGCCTTGATTTGCTACGTTTGGCAAATCCTGCTAGCTCGCGGACCTGATGCGACGGTGGGTCCTCTGCATCGTACGGGAAGTAAGCGGACGAGAGTAGGAGTGAACGTTCCTGACTCGGCTCACACACGATGGTGGTCAGATCAGGGGTGCTGTAGGAAGGAAGAAGAAAAGCGTTAATGTTGTTCTTCACCAATATACAGGTCCTTACCTTTGATGTTGCCGCAGGTTCGAAGGTTCTGTATTGACGCGATTTAAGCCCTGCGACCCTCTCTCCACTCCACCAGGGTTCTTGGACCAAAGCCACGTCGATGTCATCCTTCGTCAGGGTGAGGAGGAGGTCGACCGAGGCCGCCTTACAATGGTGTAGGTTTACCTGCACCACCTTCATTAGGCTGTGGTCCTCCGCCGTCTCCATCGTTCGGCACGCGGACCTTTATAGATCCGAAGCCGAACCGGATGGATCCTTTCTGCATCCTAATGGCCTCCAGGGATTGTTGGTTTACCGCAAACCAGTAATTCCTTCCACCATTCTTAGGGACATTGGACGAGAGAATCTCCCAATCCTGCGCCCCTAAGGACGGGTTCTGCTTCTCTATCAAACCCAGCACAGTCGCTCACGACTCCGGGACTGGAGGCGGGATCCACACCACAACCGCTGGCCTTAAGGGAAGGGAGAAGCGAGGCAGGATCTCGAGCTTGGCCTTCGGCCAGATTTCGCCACGGTTTGATATCGCTGACGATAAGAAGTACAGAGCCTTCTTATTACCGCAACTGATGACCTTGACTCCTCTTTGCCATCCAGCCCCTGGCAGGGAGAGTTGGATTCGGTCCGGTTTTGGGAGCCGCGGCTATTTTCCTGACCTGGTCCTGGCGAGTCACCTGTGACCCACGGGAGGTCGATGGCTTCTCGTCCAGGGCACTCTTCGCGCCCAGAATTGGCTTAGAGGCCGCCTGCGGGGAGGGCTTGGAAAGTACTTTCCCCCCTCCTCCTTTGCGGTTGAGGCGGCAGTAGTTCTTTCGAACTTTGTCACCTTCTTCTCGCTGCCTTTCTTCATGTGGCGCTGCCTCTCGGTCAACGTGGAGGGGTCCTTTCCGGCCAGCTTACGAAGAAAACTCTTCGCACGCTTGTAGGACCTTCGGGCTTTCTCCTCCTTGGTCCGAACTCCAGTCTGTTGGGTGCTGCTTAGGGGGGCATTCTCCAACAGAGCAGCCTCGGCTTCCAGATCAATCATCATGACCTTGGCTGACCTGTGAAAGAGTCAATGACTCATTCTCGTCCGCCTCGCTCAGGACTAGATCCACAAGCCGAGTGCTGCAATCATCGGATAATTCCATTGCAGCGGGGGGAGCTCAATGCTTGTCAGCAAAAGTGACGCCATCTCGCTCGCGACGGTCGGTTTGGGTTGTGTCGGTAGAGCCGTCACCGTCCGTCCCATCACACCTTCATCGTTTTTGTTTTTGTTGTTTAAGTTGGAGGGTCTGCCTGCACAGAGGTCCGCGTGCACAGGTGAGGCTAGATAGTATCGAAGGGCGCCAGGTATTCGATACCCTCCGTTTGCGACTGAGCTATTTTTAAGCCTGGGTCCTCAGCCTAGTAGATCGTTGACACGGGTCGCGTGACACCTTGATCCAACCCAGAAAGTAGATAGGAGAAAATAGAAAGTAAGCAGAGAAAAAGCTGAAAGTAGTAGAGTTGGAGACGAAAGGTTAGGGAAATATACCGCTCCCTAGTCGGTCGCCAGAGCCTCGTCAGTAGGAAATAGGGGAAACCACGGGAAGGTGAGAATGACGCTTGCGAGGGGAGATACTGTGTTATCGCTTCCCCTTACCTTAACCCCCCCTTAATTGCGTGATGTAAAGTTCATGCAAAAAAAAATCGTTTTGGTATTTAAGATCACGTCATGCTATGGGACCCGCTCTCTCCGACACAAGGTGGGGAGAGCAAGACACCGACATCTGCAATGCGGCAAGGCAAAACGGCCGAAATTGAACCTCCACAGGGTGAACCAACAGGCTAACCTCACAGCACTCAAAGGGAATTTCCTTAAATTTGTGCTATTTACAATTGCTCTGACCAGTAAATTTGCTTGTATCCACAAAAAGGGAATTCCCCATAATTTGTGATATTTCGCAAAAATTAAATTTAACCAAAAAAAATTTAAGCACAAAAGATTTTGAATCGTGCTAAATGGAATAAAATCGTGTAAAAAAATTTAAAATTTCTTTATTTTCAAACCGTGTTAAATCAAAACCGTGTAAAAACAGAATCAGGTGTATTTTCTTTGTCACGAAATGTATAACGCATAGGCACAGGCAAAAGATGGTCTTAAATACTTATATTGTTAAATATATAAACTTCCTGAATAAAATTGTACATAACAACTTATTTTCCAAAACAAGATTATTACAGCAAAACTCGGTGCGGTCCGTCCACTTCTATACTACTTATTACAGCAAAACTGGGTGCGGTCCGTCCACGTCTATACTACTTATAGCTCATGAAAACAAATTCATTACCATGCAAATAAGGTTTAAATTTTAACACAATAATAAAACTACTAAGCTAGTTATTTGGTTTTGAAAACAGGTAACAATCACGCCTACTATTTATACAGTGGAGTAGCTAGGACTCGTGGAGCCCGGGACGGTTAATCGATTTGCAGCCCCAAAAATTCCTAAATTGTGCCGCTCGGGGCTGTCCGCCACCCTACCCTAGATACGCCTCTGTATTTATACCCGAATGTGATTAAATATGAATATAAGGTAGCTTTCCTTATAACCACATATTTCCTCTAGTTTCAGTTAGAACAGTGCTAGCCAAAACTTATACAATCATATTTTGTGCATGTGTGAAGCATTGAGAGAGGTTGTTTTGCGGTTGTCTCTGCGCGGTACACTAAGAAGATTGTTGTTTGGGGGTTGTTAAACTTTGAATCATGCAAATGATTTTGCAATGAAATTGAGTTTACTATTTCTCAATAATATCCTCAATATCAATAATACTTTCATACCGATTTATTTAATTTTCAAAGAAAAAATATTGATTCTCCCATTCCTTATTAAACATTTTGCTCAGTGCAATCATAAAATAGTCTGGCGCGACCCTGCTTGCTTGAAGTCTGCACGTCGACTGACTCATTTGATACGAACGATCGCTAGTGTCGGTGTGAAAACCCGAAGACTTTTGTCGTGTACATGTGAATAGCCGTGACAGAAAATTAGCACGTGTGCCTATGGCGTGGCCAACAGTAATCTAAAAATTAGCAAAAATTAAACATACATTAACTTGTGTTTATATACTCATCTTACTACCTTTCGGTCATACAAAATGTCAACATATGGCCTGATTAGTCGTACTTAGCACTTATAAGTTTCGAAGAACTTGGGTGTTTACGGGTTGCAGGGGGTACCGGCACTTCTAGTGTAGCCACTAGTTGACCTAATATTCGAAATTTGGTATTTTTATGGTTTTGTGTGATTTTACTAGATTGCAATTGCTTTCGATTTGCAATCAGCAGCAAAATTTGAATATTTATATTTACATAATTTATATTATTATGGTATTTTGTCGTATAATGTCGTATGTCGTATAAATTAATTGTTTAAAGAATATTATATTGAAATCCCATTAAACTATAAATTCGGCAAGCAAAGATCAAGTTCGATCTGGTCACGCGTTTTGGCTGTCAAAATCGATTTGATATTCCCCTTGTAAATAAGTACGACTGATCGGATACACATGTTTCCATAAGCTAGAAATGGATTTTGAGAGCACGTCAAGTTCTTCGAAGTGCTTATAAGTACGACTAATCAGGCCTATACACTTCACGATTTTTACAATCGATAACTTTGTAGAAGGAAATCGAATATATATCTAATGTGGGGTGTCACGCTAGGCATCTTAATGTCAAACTCACACGGTCGGATTGGTTGATTGAGGAGAACATGGATCAATCATCCAATCAGAGCGTGTGTCTGGCGATAAGATGCCTAGTGTGACACCCCACATTAAATGTATTTGTTTTCTACAAAAGTACGTAAATGGCTATAACTGCAAAACTTTATCATTGACATTTTCCTAAAAATTAATTATTTCCATGGTTTTTTAATAATAATTTTATTATTTTTTAATTCGACCTTAATGGCAGGCTTCCTTTGTTCCACCTTGTAACGTTGGCAGGAGCTTTTTATGCATCGCCTCAGGTCGGGTCGCGTCGTTATCAGGTTTTCCATTAAGGACGTGCTTGTGTCAGATTCCAGACTGCGTAGTTTCCGTAGGTGGCCTCTGAGTTCATTGTGTCCTGACTTGATGCCTATAATTGTTCTTATTTTACCTTTACTTCTGGATAGAAGTTTCCTAGTTTGGGCCGCGTTAGGATTTCCTCATAGTATTTTAGTGATCCTGGAGCACCCTACGTGGTCCAAGCCCAGATGCAGATTTTCTGCGCAGCCCGTTTTATCATTTTTAGGGCTTGAGAAGGTCTTATAGCCGCTAGAGTTACCTCGTCCAACATGATGCCCTTTCGCGCCAGCTTATCAGCCATTTTGTTGCCCTCAATATTCCGATGTCCAGGTACCCATATCAGGTGTATCAACTACATCTGCGCCAAAAGTGTTATAGCTGCTTTGCAGCTGCGCACCACTTTTGGTGTCACATGGTCATTCGATATTGCCATGATAGCCGCTTGGCTGTCTGAAAAGGTTTCCCAAGACATTGAAGAAACCTGAAGACATTGTTAGAGTTATGTAGTCCGATGCTTGCTCCATGTTTTCTATTCATACAGTAGAAACCGGCTCCAGTTCGCCCTTCCATTTTCGATTCGTTGGTGTATAGGTGAATGTTTGGCTCATCTCACCTATCAATGCAGTATTCCAGTAGCACCTTTTCAGTATGATGGATCCACTGGCGTTCTGGACTGGACCTCCGGAATACGGTCGCAATCCCATTCGCCGGGCTCTACTTTCATGTCGTCGAGTATGGTCTGATGTCCTGTAATATGGGTCTTGCCATACCATGAGCCCAGTACTTTCTGTCTTGTTGCTGTTACAGCTGCTTCATACTTCACCTGGACGTCTATTGAGCGTCTGGAGTGGCGACCTCCATCGCCTTTTTTGAGGTAGTGTTTAACGCTCCGAAGATCCCAAGGCAGTATTATAGTTGCACCTTTTCCAGCAGCTTTACGTTACACTTGGTATTTAGAGCGCACTACCAGACTACTGAAGCGTAAGTTCAGCACACCACGTGAAGGCCTTCCTCCGTTAGCGCTCTCAAGAGACTGTTGACTACAATGACCCACAGCAGTGGTGACAAGATGCATCCTTGCGGGGTTCCCTTTAGTACCTTCCCTTCAACCGTATTGCCACATTATTCACACCTTATGTACCTATAGCTCAGCAAGTGCTTTATCGATCTCAGAATATATGTCGTCGCAAATGCGTGGCATGGTCTTGAGCAGAAACGATGTCAGACTTATGCCTTGAACACAAAGAAAATTGCACGACGAATTTTACGGTGCGAACCGTCAGAAATCTTCTGCCGCAGCTTGTCAAAGTCAATGTATATACACAAAAATTAGAAGAACAAGAGCGAGGACTGTAAATAAATCGCATCCACATCGATCGCAGATGCGATTTATTCGCAGTCGCAAGATGAGGCAGCCATGTAATTTTATTTTTTTCTCGTTTCCCATAAGAGGCCGTGTAATTTTGAAAGTTCGCACCGTAAAATTCGTCGTGCGATTTTCTATGTGTTCAATTCATTATTGGTCTGTATGCCCTTGGAGAGGTGTAATCCTCTTTCCCTGGTCTGAGGATAAAGACCACCTTTGCCTGTTTCCATGCTTTCTGCATGTAACCCAATTGCATGCATGCCGTAAAAAGCATGTCTGTGTTGCAGTGCATCCTAACAGCATTGAATCATTGATCAAGATGAAGATGAAGTCCGCCCCTGCTGTCTCGGACGGTTTAAAGCCATTTATTGCTTTCCTTACCATGTGATGCGTTATCGTCACTCCATCCCTATGATCGTGCATTCCTTTCTTGTTGGGTTGCTTATATGCATATTTATATCGTTCGTTATTATCTTTATCGAACCTCCCTAGATGGGACTCTTTCTTTCCCTGTCATTAGTGCAGGTTGCGAGTGAGTTTTCGATAATAGTTTCTTGATTTTAGCCGCCTCGTTTACTGATTCAACCTGTTCGCAGAATAACCGCCAAGAGCTTCGCTTGGCCTCTTCTTTAGTTTATTCTTATATTTCCTTAGCACTTCATGGTAATCATCCCAAAGCGTGCTTGTACCTAAACTTTTCGCTCGGTTAAAAAGCCTCCAACAGAGTTTCCGTAGGTCTCGCAGCTCGGGTGTGAACCAAGCTTTGCCCCCTTAGACAAGTTGCCTCGACGGCCCTTACTACTCCTTTCGTAATGATGTAGGTTTCTCTTTCGATTCCTTTACAGGTTAGCAGTGAATTTCTATTATTACGCCTTAGCTAGTTTGTGGCCTTCTTGTTCCTATATAGGAGAGAACTAATGTAGACCTAATCCCAAAAGGAATGGTCCAAGGTATTAGAGCAACGTTCCACTTACCTGCCATCATCCTTTTGAGCAACGTCTGCGGAAAGGCTTTTCCCCATCTTTATGGTAACGGTGGTTGACAGCAAGAACGCCCGTCCTCTTATTGTGCTCAGGGTCTTCAGGAAGTCCTGGTCGATTCCAACTATGAGGAGATTGCCTTCCGACAATTCCTCCCGGCGGAATACTTCCCAGTTCTCTACCTTCAGGCCTGAGTTCTGCCCTGGCCTGATCGGGCATCGTTCCCGATGGCAGCTTTGTGAAAATGGTGCATTTCTTCAGCTGCGGGATCCTTCCTTGCGACTAATGGGAATTGAGCTCCACCCCAAAGCTCCGGAAGATTGCTCACCATCCTGCGCAGTCCGTCGATGCAGCCCTGGCGTTTTGTTGTGTTTGACAGGTGATTGAATTTGGAAAATGAACCAATTCCAATCCCTTTTATTTATTTATAAGTGTAAATTCGGAACTTGAACCGAATCCACACTTTGTATTATTTGAGTTATAGTTGGGTTGGGTTCATCGATGTTATTAGTGAGAATATAACTGCAATCTGCTGTTGGTTTATTGGTTAAAAGCAGCATTTCGCAACTGTGAGCCAGTGAGTTGATTCCGTAGGTGAGTTATGTTGAGCATATGTACATATCGTCATCCAATCGATTGCAAGCCCTTAATTCCGCCCACGACGGAACTGCGGGGATGGTGCCCATCATTAATATTAAATAGATTAAATAGGTTATAAGACTCCAGGCCAGGGATCATTATTTTGAATATGGCATGTTGGTCTGTCAATGTGCCCTTGATGTCCATTGTTTTGTACAATTGTAGAAGGTTCTTATCGCCGTTGGGGAGGAACAGTCCTGGTGATATATGGTTAATTTCCTTTAATTGATCTTGTAGTTGTTTTGGCGTCAGTAGTAGTGGAATGACGAGCTCATGATGTACAGCAGTCATTCTATCCAAGATCGCGGTTTGAACTCTTCTTAGATTTACGGCCATCGCTGAGAGTTGTGTGGAAAGCGATATATTCCATTGGACGATTTTGTAATGGTCGATTTCATTCATTAGTTCTGCAAGTTGACCATTAATGTGTTTACAGATTAGCTTGTAATTCCAATTCCTTTCTCTTGACAATATTTATGGTTGAATCTATTATGGAGGTTTGGTTTTTCATTAACTCCAAGAGAAATTCTTCATTTTTTCGGACTTTGTTGATAGTGGTGAACATTTCTTTAGCATATTTACTGTCTAACACTCCAAATAGGGAACGGGCGACATTTCCAACATTGTCTAATGCTGCTCGTTTTTTGAGAGTACTATGTAGGATGTCGCTGCCAACTTGCATTTCGTTACTTAATGCTCTAAAGTGCGCTGTTAAGGCGAGGCAAGGCAAACTATTATCCTTTAGTTTCCGACATATGTGGTCTAATGCATTTTTCCATTTCTCAAAGGCCTTTAGTTCGTTTTGAAGTGGTAGAAGGTCGTAATATACAATTAACGTCCAGGCTGTAGGAGAAATCTCAGTGAATCCTATTTCATCGAAATATATTCCAAGTTCGTTGTTGAAATTCGTTATATTGATAGAACCAGCGCATATAAGTGGCAGTAAGAAAAGAGCAGCTATACAGTTTCTATCGTTTCCAAAATTCGCTCTTAAGTTCAGAAACTAATATCCATCTTGTACTAAGAGTTGTATTTAGTTTAGGTGCACATACATCTACTTGAGCAGTTAGGGGTTCGCCGATTAAAAAATGACCAAGTGTTAATGCTGTGAGGTCATTAGGATCATTTGACATAAGGGTTAAAAGGCGTGAATTCAAAATTGCTTCGACTTCTTTGCATATTTCACCGCCACTTCCCAAAGGCCTCCGAAATGTTGTGCCCTAGGAGGAACTCGATTCCCTTGGCGCCACATGGCCCCTTAATGCTTTTTTGCGCCTTATCCGAAAAACTCGTCCCACTTAACTCGGTCAACATGTTCCAACGAAATTTGTTGCATTATCAGAATATAATGTTTGACATCGTCCCCGTCTGCTAATAACTCTTTTTATTGCGCCAATAAATGCTTCAGTGGTTAGATCGCTGACCAATTCCAGGTGGACAACTTTCGTCGAGAAGCAGCAAAAGATTGCGAGATAAATCTTATGTGGTTTTTTACCTCGAATTTTATAATTACATTGATTACATCGAACACAATTTTGAATAACACCTCTCGTCATATATTTCCCTTTTATGATCCAGAATTGCTGTCTGCTTATAGCCAGAAGTGCCTGGGCCCCGCAATGTTTGTTGTCTTCATGCAGACCCTGGAGCAGTAACTTTACCAATGAATCATTATATGGTCGGAGAAGTGGATGTTTTGCATCGCATGATAAATTAGCCGCTTGTAGACGCGTCCCACCCGAAGAAGATTGTGTTCATCCATAAATGGCGATAAACTATTTATCGAATTTGCCTTGTCTAATGCCTTGTGTTGAGTAAGTGTTTTGATTTGTGTTGCGAAGTTTGATTGCTGTATTGTTTGTACTATTAGTTATAGGCCCTTTAGTAAATCGTGTGGTGATAATTCCCTTTTCTGTAATCGTGGTACGGTATGTCGTACATTGCTGATGAACCGCAACACATAGGCGACAATGCGTTGCAGTGTGCTAAAAGAATTCCTGTGATTAATACCATATATAAGTTCTTCTCTTCCCGTCGTGCTTATTAATGAGGTTGCTGTGATTTTCTTTCTAATTCGGATTAATGGCTTGAGGGTTTTGAGAATGATGCAGGCCAGTGAGATTCATTGCCGTGCAAGAAGAAGCGACCGTAAAACCATATATCGCAATTTGGTAATTTATCCGCCGTTAGGCCTCTTGATAGGACGTCTGCAGAATTTTTCTTCGTATTGACATACCGTCACTGCGTAGGTGGTGTTCTTTGTTGAATTTTTGCGATCCTAGTGGCCACAAAGCTGTGAAAGGATGACGCTGTTGAATGTATCCAGCATAGTACCACTTGAGAGTCCGATCATAAGAAGGCCTTGGCGTCTTGCAATCGTAGATCAATTCTTACCCTGGTTGTAAGTTCGGCGCCTAAAACAGCTGCACATAGTTCTAGTTGTGGTATAGTTTGCTTTTTAGGTGGAGCAACTCTAGATCTTGCACACAGCAATCGCAGTATAACCTGTCCGTTTCTGAATGTAGATCTTAGATATACCGCTGCCCCGTAAGCCTTTTCTGAGGCGTCTGCAAATGTGTGGATTTGCACTAAGATTGGTATTTCCTTTTTGAAGACGTGTATATCAATTCTAATTTTATTTGGAGCCGACATTTCTTGAAAGCTCTTGTATTCCTTTTGTAGTTGCTCTGGTAAACCGTCATCTCATGACAGCTTTAATTGCCAAAGCTGCTGGATGAATATTTTGGCAATTACCACTACAGGTGCGAGGATTTCCAGAGGATTGAAAATGCGAGCCAGGTCTGAAGTAACTGATCGCTTTGTTGAACATTGTGTGGAAGTCATTTTCACCCGAACTGAGAATTGATCATCTCTTGGTAGCCACATTACACCTAGTGTCTTTATGTAAGGAGAATGTGCAGGGTGGAGATCAAGATCAACTTCTTTATCATGAGACGAAATGTTCTCGTGCAATTTTGCATCATTAGCGCACCACTTGCGCAACTTAAACCCTGCGTTGTCTAAGATGTGCCTCAGTTGCGCCTGAATTTCTAATGTTGCGGCGATACTGTTTGCACCGCTCAAGCAATCATCCATATAAAAGTCATCTAGTAGCACTTGAGATTCCGTTGGATGATCCAACTTGCTCTGCCTTTGCTAGCGTTTGAAGGCATTTTGTAGCTAAGTACGGTGCGGCCGAGGGCCATATGTTACCGTTTGTAGACGATAATACCTTAGTTCTTGTTTTCTATCGTTTCGCCAAATTATCAACTGATATTTTTGATCCTCACGATGTATCAAGATTTGCTGATACATTTTTTCGATATCAGCGGAGAATGCATATTTGTACAGACGAAAGCGAATTAAAATGGAGAAGAGTTCCTCTTGAATCGTTGGTCCGACGTGTAGTATATCATTTAGGGAGAGTCCTGATGAAGACTTTGCTGAAGCATCGAAGACGACCCGTAATTTAGTGGTACTACTATCCGGCTTAGGAATCCAATGATAAGGAATGAAATAGTGTTCCTTTGTGAATGGATTGTGGTACAGCTTTGGGTGCGATCTCTTCCATGTGTCCAAATTGAGAATACTCTTCCATTAAGTTGCAATAGGCTGTGTTCAGAGTTTGACCCTTTTGTAATCGTCTCTCAAGAGCATAAAATCGGCTAAGAGCCATTGAGAATGACTCTCCCAATGCTTCACCCTTTTCTGCTAATAGTAACCGGACTATGAAACGTCCAGTCGCGGATCTCGATACTGTTTGCGTAAAGCTGCTTTCACATAACTCTTCTGCCACCGTCAATTGTTTTTTTTTCGTCTTCAGTGTTCTCTAATAACTAAAATCTTTCGATTAACTTGCCTGTGGTCCCGTTGCTGTCAGGAAAGATTCCGCACGTAACAGGTTGATGAATTGTTGAGTTAATTTTTCCCGATATTATACATCCTAATTTTGTATTTTGTAGGATAGGCATACCTTTGCCGAGTGGTAACTGTTCGATTTGCATCAGATCATAGAAAAACTCTGTTTGTCGAAAGTTGGATCCGGTAATTTAACGTTACTGGGTATGGACCATTTTGAAATATCTAGAGTTTGTGTCGGCTGTGGTGCCGCAATTTGCGGTAATACATAAGCTTCGAGCATGGTGTAGAAGGTTCCATCTTGTGATTGAAGTCCTACATTGACCCTGTTGGTAGAATTGCGAGTCTTACGATTGCGATTCGAAGTGATGAAGTTCGGGGCGATAGGGATAGCTTCTTGATGAGCCTCTGAGTTACCAGATTAACTTGCGAACCGGAATCTAAAACTGCCTTAAAGTTGAATGACTTGCCATTGGCTGCAGAAATTGAAACTACAGCGGTGGCTAATATAACCTGGCATGCCTGTTGCCTTGTTGATTGGCTGATGCTGATGATGAGTTTGTTGGCCGAGTGCTGTCCTTAAATTGTTGATTGTTCTGACCTGTACTGAGGTTTTGAGTGTGCTCCAAATGCAATAACGTGTTGTTTTTTATTACATCGACTGCAACTTCGCGAAGGACACTGACCAGTCAGATGACGTGCCTTCAAACAATTCACACAAAGATTTTGCTTGCGCACAAAACTTAGTCGGTCTGATGCTCCAAGCTGAAGAAAGTGTGGACATGCCAATAAGGGATGCGTGCATGGGGTTTTGAGACGAACGTTGCATGGACATGTACAGTTTTCTGAGCTGCTCGAACCTTATCCCTTTGTCCTATCATTTCCAGCGATAAGAATTGTCCTTCCGAAATGGTAAGAAAGTCGGGAATCGTTTGCACTTCTGCAAAGTGCACAATGACTGTCTGTCCAGCTTTTTTTTAAGTAAATTTAATAATAAGGGATCCCACTGTACTGTGGCAATTTACAAATTGTTTAGGGCCAGAAGACATTCCTGAGTTGTATAGTGTAATCCCTTTAACGCCATTACCGATCCAGATACTGATGGCTGATCGACGATTTTTTGGATTAGAGTTGATACCAATACCCTTTTATTGTTGGGGCGCTGTCGCAGCATTGTCCAAGCAACATCATAATTTTCCTCCGTGGGTGCTAAGTGACTGACTAATCTTTCCGTTTCTCCGAGAAGGTTCGATTTCAAGTAAAACATTTTTTGATCCTTTTTGATGGGTTGCTGGTCCACCATTTGCGAAAAGAGATCGAAGAACTGACGCCAATGAAGATAACTTCCATCAAATTTAGGAATTGTTAGCTTAGGTAGATGTACTTTGGTTTGGTTTACTAATGTTGCATTATTTGTAGTTGAAGTTGTTGATGAATCGCTACTTATTCTCTGTTGTTCTGCAATGACTGCTAAGTTAACTAATGTCTGCTGCACTTGTTCTTCCATATCGTCATATGGCTGTATTTTATAACCGACGGATTCGGAACTTTCAAATTGAGTCCAGATCTCATGGTTTATTTGTTCAATTTGTTCCCATGCTTGTTTGATGGTTTTTATTTTGATGTCGTAGTATAGCTGTGGCTGAGGCTGCCTGTTGCTATTTACGTTTGACAACAATCATGCTAGTGCGTTGCTTCTTGCGACAAGCTTTCGTACCAATCCACTATGGTTTTTGATGTCTGCTTCTGAAGCCTTTGACTGACTGGCGACATCTTGTAATTGGTCCTTTGTTGGCGGCACCAGTTTCTTTTCTTCCTCGAAGATTTGGATTCTCTTGTCCCAGATGTCCCTTAGACACTGCAGACGATCGGTGAAATATTTTTCATTTTTTTGCGTGAAGCCGAATCCTTCTTGTAATTTCGTATAATAGTCTGGATTTGACTTCCAGCCTCCTGTTGATACTTTATCAATTTAGTAAACCCTTCCATGTCGGGGTTATCCTTGTAGACTCTTCTTGTAGCCTCTTCTTGTAGCTCTGTGCTGCAGTGTGTGTCGTTTATGTGATCCTTTAAAGGATTACGTCGGGGTCACCAAATGTTTTGTTGTGTTTGACAGGTGATTGAATTTGAACTTGAACCAATTCCAATCTCTTTTATTTATTTATAAGTGTAAATTCCGAACTTGAACCGAACCGAACCACACTTTGTATTATTTGAGTTATAGTAGTTGGGTTGAATAAGTACACATTGATTCTGTGTTGAATACTAAAATTTCTTTATTGAATCGATTTAATTTATAGATAAAAACACTTAAGCTAAGCATAAATAACAATAAGAAAATAAAATAAAATAAGAAATATTTCCTAATTGACAAAGAAATATTGTGAAACAATTTAAATTAAAAAGAAAGCCAAATTATTAAAAAACGCTACATTAGTGCGCATCAGCAAATTCGCAAGGTAGATTAATTGCTTTTGAATTCGGTCATCGACCGCCAGCGTAATATGAGTGCAGTCAACGACAATGAGCCATGCTCGCTGTCGATGACCCAGTTAAAGGTAGAAAAAGTGCTTCCGTTAGCAAAGCGAATCGCGACACCTGGGTAGCCACCTGTACCAGGAATATTCCCCTAGCAAACCGGTAGTGATCGATTTGGAATATCGGCATGCCATCATCGGAGGCAAGAATGAGGTCCATAAGAGCATCATTCCTGGCCTTCTCAAGTTTGTCCTGCTTGCTTTTGTCAATGACGGCAAAGCATAGCTTTCGTTCAATTCCTTAGCGGCTTCTGCGTACGAGGTTCCGGCCCTAAGCACTAAGTGCCATCCAAGCTATCCATTTAGTCACCACGCCTCCCTCCTTAGGTAGCTTACGCTGACCGATTTGTGAGTTCTTAGAGGTGGTTGGTTGCTCTTTCTGACATAGCACTTCTCCGGTCCCTTGGGTGCCGCTCGCTTCAGCCGACAGAATCTTGTTAAACCTGAGGTCCATGTATATTGCTGCATTAACCACGTCGTTATCAAACAAGATCTTCTTCCTTTTTTCTAATTTGTGTTTGCAGCAATATCGCCTTCTAAGCTACCAATTTCTATTTTAGTTTCAAGCCATATCACAAAAAATCGTATAATTTTGCATTATAGGTTACTGTCACACCAAAATGAGGAATTGATTCTTTTCAACATAAGGTATGTTAAAATCCACCTTGTTGGCTATCCCACTTTCTTAAACAAAGGAACAGCCTTTGCCTTTTTGACGCCGATTCCCCATAAGCAGTCCACTGTTGGCTGCATTTTTAATTCGGGAGTGTAACGGTGTCAGTTTGATCAACAGTAATTAGCCGGCTTTCTCGTGCCTAAATCTTCATTCAATATGTGACAAACACGTTCTTTGGATATATTTATGGCCTCTTCTATCTCTCTAGCTTTAATTCGACGGTTGTCTAGCACCATTTTGTGAATTTGAGCAATGTTATCGTCAGTGGTTGCAGTTTTTGTGTGCCCCGAATGTTCATCGTCACACAGGCGGTGCGGCCATGCTTAAATTCAACTGCCCAAAAGTTCGCCGTGGTAAATGATGATGCAGAGTTCCCGTATCACCAGCATTCCCGTTACAGCACCCACTCTTAACTCTTCTGTGATTTGTGTAGGCGTATTGCCTTTCAAAAATAAATATTTAATCACAGCTCGATACTCGCGTTTTTGCATTTTCGCAAAAACACAGGAACTTACTCAAACGACTGTTAAACAATAATTCACCGTCCGAAATTGCAAAAATTTAGATGAGTATCTGCACGCATATTTTTTTGTAACATTATTTTGAAATTTAAAACCTTTTGCTGAAATCGTAACTTCAAAAGAGGAATTTTTTAAGGAAAAAGACAAAAAACTACTATATATTTAATTATCTCATTTTTAAAACATCTTCTTCCTTCTTAATAATCATAATTATTCGGTGTATTCTCAGGTAACCTGAGAGCTATCAGAACACACTTAATTCATTGTATCCATAATTTTTAGATAAGAACATATTTAAGATTTATAATATGTAACAATGCTTACAGAGCGTTTTAACGTATATATATTATATATAGGTGTGGCATCTGACATCCTGAGTCGCTCTGTTGAAAACTGGCGTGGTCTGCACTTTTTTTACCCTACACCTCTTCCGATACGTTTTACTGGGCATACACTGCAGGGAGGTCCATAGCCTCGACTTCACCTTGAGGCTAGGATAATGGTGGCAAACATACGGCACGTGTTTCGGAGATGGCACGCACGAACATTTTACTGGCACTATTTATTATTAAATTGGGTTTAGTATAAATTTATTCTAAAATGAAAGCATGTTTTGAATGAAGTTGCGTGTGCTTTCCTAAAATTTTTGCTTTTGTTTTTCTGTTTTTTCTTTAAATGAAGGAGCATCATTTCTCTTTCAAACTTATGGTTCAAATCGTAGTTCCTTTTTAAATCTCTGATAAAGAGTAACTTTCATAGCGTCGCGGAACTAATGCATCGCAGGCAGCTCGAAACATCAATGAAGTGTTTGGGGAAGGTGCAGCTAATCACTTAAAACAAATTGGCAAGGTCAAAAATTGGATTGATGGGTTCTGTATGACTTAAACGAGCATCAAAAAAGAAACCGTTTCGAAGATTGTCTTTCCTTACTGTCACAGCATAAAATCGAACCTTTTCTATACCGCATTGTAACGGTTGATGAAAAATGGATCTTATTCGACAATCGAAAACGTTCGGGTCTATGGTTGGATAAAAAGGAGGTTCCGAAACAAAGTCCTAAACACAACATTCATCAGAAAAAGCTTATGGTGTCTGTTTAGTGGTCCAGCGCTGGAATTATCCATTGCAGCTTTATGAGACCTGGTCAATCCATAACAGCAGATGTCTAGTGCAATCAGTTGGACGTGTTGATGAGAGAGCCATTAAACAGCCTAGATTGGTCAATAGAGACCGTCCAATCCTCTTACAAGACAACGCGCGACCACATGTCGCTGGAACAACGCTACTCAAATTACAGTAGCTAGGCTTGGAAACTCTCTGTCACCCACCGTATTCACCAGACCTTGCACCAAAGGACTACCACTTATTCCATGCATTGGACCAGTTCTTACTATGAATTCTTCAGTTCTTAAGAACCTGTCAAAGATGCCTTTTCGGATTTCACTGACCCTCTCGCCCCGCAGACTTCTTAGCTACAGGCATAAAAAATTTACCGTTAAAATGGCAAACACCATCGATAGTTTAGGCGCATGTTTTTTATTTATCATATTGTTTCGTATTGCAGATCAAATTACCTAAACTTTCGTTTCAAAATCGAACATTTCATACTTGATGATCTAATATACTAATTTTGAAAACTTCAAGGGATTCCGAGTACCAGCTTCTATCATACCTAGTGACTCTATACAGACAATCACAAAATCTGGTTGAAAAATCATTTAACAAGTTAACAACTAATTAAAGGCCTTATCATGTATTTTTAAACGCAAACTCAAACTCAATGCGTTCCAAATGGTATGATCTACCTTCGAGTAGACTGCGTTTGAGTTTTGAGGAGAAACACAAAGATAAACAAACTTTACGTAGTCTTGCAGACTTCCCCTGTTTGAAGAGTACAAAGAGTTACCATGTATGAAGCATTTATAGAAGTATTTTTTAGGAATCCCAATGAATTAGTGCTATAATTAATGCATTGCATTCTAGTGCTATAATTAATGTATGGCAACAATTTGTACAACAAAAGCAAATCTGATAATTCGCACACAATGTTTACATACTGATATTGTGTTTATTATCGTTTGCTCTTTATGTGAGAGTGAATATAGCAGCAATATTCCTCCTGCGACTACTAGCGCAGCGTCATAGCCTGGAACAAAATACGGGGATACTCAGAAGAGGGACAATTCGGATCTTTTACTTATCTTTTGAGAAAGTGGCGCCGTGAATAAAAAAAATTGTATGAGCCACTGTTCAGAATTACACCAAACGCGAGCATTTAGCAATCGTCTGGTTTGAGAGACTTTTTCCAGGAAATAGCTCATCCATCATGCCAGAAAAACGTAGTGAAGTCTGCAAAGCATGTAAATTACCAACAAAACTGCGTTTGCATTTGGTTTCGCGTTTTGATTGCGTTTCAGAGGTTTACAGATGTTCCTATCTCAATTCTTCCAAAAATACGAAAAGCACAAAACAAAACGCGAAATAAACGCAACGCGAAAAGATACATGATAAGGCTGTTAATTGATTATGTAAACTAAGTTAACCCGTTCGCTGCCAAGCCAATATTGTATGAAGCTATTCACATGTCCATTTATATTTTGATGCCACTCAATGTTGTTTCTTGGTAAAAGCACATTATCATACATAATCATTTGCATGCATAAAATGAAAGACCGCGTTGGCAATGGAAAGGCAACACGACTCGACATCTTTTTTGGTATTTGAGTACATACGTTTAAGAACAAATCGGAAATCTTGCAGATGGATGAAAAAATTAAACATAAATTATTACTTAAATTACTTGAAGTTAAAAGTCAGATTTTCACGGTTGCCGATAACGGAATAATATATAGGTTTCTCCAATAAGAGGTGTAATTTTGAATAGCCCGCTATTTCGGTAGCTGTCACTTTTGAAGCTATTATTTTTGACATTTGACAAGTAGAAACTACGCCATTACTAATGCCAACTACTAAATGAAACGATACACGCTGCAACAACGCATTGAAATTTCAACAAGACGGCGCTACGTGCCACACAAGCAACGAAACCATTGATCTTTTACGGGAATAGTTTGGTGGCCATTTGGCTGATGTTGTTTTTCATTATTAACGGCATACCTTCCTTTTTGTTACGAAATAAACATGCGATAATTTATCTCAAAAAATGGCATTTTTCTTTGAATATCAAAATTACACCTCTTATTGGAAAACCCTATTTATTATCTTAATTTTATTGTTGCCTCTATGAAGCAGCATACTACGTAGCACATGGTGGAATGGGCAGCACATGTGTGTAGTGCATTCCACGTATGTGTTATATATGTTGAAATTTCAATGCGTTGTTGCAGCGTGTATCGTTCCATTTTTAGTAATGGCGTAGTTTCTACTTGTCAAATGTCAAAAATAATACCTTCAAAAGTGACGGCTACCGAAATAGCGGGCTATTCAAAATTACACCTCTTATTGGAAAACCCTATAGTTGAACGCAGTACGATTTCAAAACGTCGAGCTAAGTTTTAATGTATAATTTGATAATTGGTCTATAATTTTTGTAATAAATTTTGTTTGTAGTATTTTTTCAAGTTTTTTACATTTGCATATTTGTGTTTGTGGGAGCAAAAAAACGGCTTATTCAAAAACCTGTGCGTTATAACATATTGAAAGTAGGACGAGTATACTCATCTTGGCAACGCATAACACCCTGCCAAAGACGAGTATACCATCCTTGGCAGCGAATGGGATAAGTTCAGTTCTCAGGTTAGGTTAATTAACTTAAATTCAGTTAATTCAATCAAGTTAAAATCACCCCAAAATCTAAAAGCGAGTAAGCTGATGGCAAGCGAGGATGTTCCGATGTAAGCAGCTCAAGCAGATCCGCTTTTGCAACTCTTTCCAACAAATTGGTTTGTAGCCGGAACTTCGTCGCATACTCCTCTTCCTCGGGCTTACGTGATTTTCGTAACGTTGAGACCGGTATAAGCAAGGCAGCCAGAAGTAAGGACACCAGAGGTGAGGCCGCCTGATGTAAGGCGAGAGAGATCAGGCCGACAGTGGTGATGGCGGTAAAGCGACGCTAGCAGAGGTAGTGGCTAAAGGAAAAAAGGTGAACAAATATTAATTTACATTATTAATAGATAAATATTACTTACCTTCTTCATCGCTGAGATCGTCATATTACAAGAATTACACACACGGTCAGAGATGGCAACAGGAACTCAGGTATTTGGATGCAACAAACAAACGAGAATGAGAAGCTCGTGATGGCTTTCTAGACTTTCAAACCTTTCAATAAAGTTTCACCTTCCTTCACTCCGGGGTACTTCTGATGGGTGGACCTTCGAAATTCAATTTCTTTCGCATAGCCTCACTTTTGTTTGCTACAACCAAATACCGGAGCGTCTGTTACCACCTCTGGACATTTGCGTTACTCCTGTATCAGCAAGACAAACTGATTACAGGTGAGCGATTCCGTGATTTTTTCCAGACCAGCTCCGACCTGTGACTGTACAGGTATAAGAACCAGTGACTCGTGACAAGGTATTCGCTATAAAACGAGTACGCAAAAAAGTGCTACCTGTATTCAAAATAACGGCATTATTTCAGATCTGCTTTGGTTTCGTTCGCTTTTGCAATAGGAACGAAGTGAATATCGCAAAATATCGAGTAAAACAGGTAATCCCACAAAATCCAGACAGGAAATCCCTGATTGCGACAAATTGCACAAAAACGGAATCACTGCTTCTAGTTGGGACAATAACTTGTTGCAACAATAACGAAACGCTAGAGCAGCAAACTGTGACTCGTGATTTCATTTGAACGAATTCGCAAGCCGTGAAATATCTGTGACGGTCTGTCACAGGTTCGGAGCTTTTCAATACCAACTATGACTCGTGCTTGCATTTCAATGAAATCACAGTCGTTAAATATCGTTCCGCTGTACCTGTGACACGCTGTCGTCAATCGTTTTCAATTGCAACTGTGACTCGTGATTTTGTGTACCTGTGACAAATTAACAGGTCGTGAAATATCGCTCAGCTCTAAAACTGATTACTTATAAAGGTTATTTATAAAGGTATAGTTTATATTATTACATTGTATACAGATATAAGAGAAATAACAAAACTAAATACAAAAATTGAATTACATTTTCAAAATGAAATGCATTTTACAAAATGTTTTGTATCTTCCAACATATTTTTTACCGAAAGCAAATGCAACCGAAAATTCCATCAATTTTTGCAGTTGCCATTCACTCAAATACTTACCTTTTCATTTTCATGCAAATCAATATAATATAAATTATAAAATAACAATAATTAATAATTTTTTTCTTCAATTATTTCTGCTTTACTAGAATAGAAAAATTTTCACCAACTTTTTGTTCTAGACGACGGTTTTCTTCGCCTCGATTTGCCACATGATTCCCACGAAGATGACCAGCATAATTCAAATACGTAACAAACAAGGTTAGGAGGGCGTCTGGCGGCAAAGCGGCCACTTCCACCTAGGCCTTAGGTGGCAAACAAAAATCGTTTCGTTTTTGCTTTCTCTTGTGCACTGTCGTTGGAAGTGAAACAGCAAAATGTCAATTGACGAAAAAAATAAGAAAAGCACAAAACAGAATCAACATTAAAAACAATCAATCAATCTGAAAGTGGTTCGTGTGACTATTCATGATAAGGCCCTAAATAAATATTTTAGTACAATTTGGGCTTTTCGTACAATTTAGTATTTATTACATTTGTTAAAAAAATAAACAATTTTTAATTGTGAGTGGTATATGCCACAATTTTAAGAACCGCAAGATAAACATGCATCCCTATTTTCCAAAGAGCATACCATTTCGGCCATTCTACTCTCACGATCAAATTTCGTACCTTTTTCCATTTTATAATCAGATGTATCATTCAGAGAACTTTCTACATTTCTACCCATTGTATTTGTACGACTTTTATCAACAGTAAATTGTATAGCATTTGCAGCAGGTTTGGTACGCAAGTAATACATTCCAGTTTTCAAACCTGCTTTCCATGCGTAAAAATGTATTGAGGTAAGTTTACCATAATTTGGCTCTGCTACATGAACGTTGAACGACTGGCTCTGATCAATAAATGCACCTCGTTCAGCTGCCATTTTAATAGTTGATTTTACCGATATCTCCCAAACTGTTTTATATAAATCTCGTATTGACCTTGGTATTTTTTCTATAGCCTGAATTGATCCCCTGTTTGAAATTATTTGATTTTTCATATCATCATCCCATAAACCTTGATCTGTGAGGTCTTTTAACAAATGATGGTTTACTACTTGAAATTCACCAGACAAAACTCGTCGTGTATATATATTAGAGGTATATGGCTCAAAGGACTCGTTATTACCTAATATTTGAGCAGTTGACGCTGTTGGCATTGGAGCAATAAGTAATGAATTACGTAATCCATGTTTATTAATTTTGTATTTTAGATCATTCCAGTTCCATAAATCTGATGGCGTCTTCCCCCACATATCGTACTGAAGTATACCTTTGCTTACTGGACTTCCGTTATACGTATCATATGTTCCAAATTCTTTTGCTAATTCACAACTGGCTTCCAATGCACCATAATATATTGTTTCAAAGATTTGCCTATTTAACAGAAAAGCATCATCACTTTCATAAGGAAATCGCATAAGAATTAGTGCATCAGCAAAGCCTTGAACACCTATACCTATGGGTCTATGCCGCAAATTTGACTTTTTAGCTTCGGGTAATGGGTAAAAATTAATGTCAATTATTTTGTTTAAATTTTTAGTCACTAATTTTGCTACATCTTTGAGTTTCTTAAAATCAAAGACTTTATCTTGTGTAACAAACATATTTAGTGCAATCGAAGCTAGATTACACACTGCAATTTCATCTGCTGCTGAATATTCTATAATTTCTGTACATAAATTGCTACACTGAATCGTTCCAACATTCTGCTGATTACTTTTTCTATTGCAAGAGTCTTTGTATAGCATGTAAGGAGTACCAGTTTCTACTTGAGACTCGATTATAGCAAACCAAAGTGTTTGAGCTTTAACTTGCCTATTCGCTCGTCCCTCAGTTTCGTATTTAACATACAATTCCTCAAATTTTTCACCCCAAACTTCGTGCAGTCCGGGACATTTATGTGGACACATAAGTGACCAATTTTCATTTGCTTCTACTCTTTTCATAAATAGGTCCGGAATCCACAGGCCATAGAATAAATCCCTTGCACGGTGTTCTTCTTTTCCAGTATTTCTTTTTAGATCCAAAAATTCAAATATATCCGAATGCCATGGCTCCAAATAAATGGCAAATGCACCTGGCCGTTTTCCTCCACCTTGATCCACATATCTTGCAACATTATTGAAAACTCGCAACATTGGCACTAACCCATTAGAAGTACCATTTGTGCCAGAAATAGCAGTTCCTTTTGCACGAATACAATGTACATTAATACCAATTCCACCAGCAGACTTTGATATCTTTGCACATTGTTCGACTGATTTAAAGATTCCTTCAATTGAATCGGAAACTATTGTCAAAAGAAAACATGAAGATAACTGAGGATAATTTGTGGCGGCTGCGAAAAGTGTTGGAGATGCATGAATGAAATATTTTTCCGAAAGCAAATTATATGTTTCAATAGCAGAATCAATATTTTTTCCGTGAATTCCAATAGAAACTCTCATTAACATATGTTGAGGTCTTTCAACTATTTTGCCATTAATTTTGAGAAGATATGAACGTTCTAGTGTTTTAAAACCGAAGTAATTGAAACCAAAATCTCGGTCATATATTATTGCTGAATTAAGCCGTTCCGCGTTGTCCATAATAATTTTATAACATACATGGGATATAAGAGGTGAAGGACTTCCTGTTTCCCTACTAATTGCCATATATAAATCGTTGATTACATCTAGAAGGAAAGAAATAAGAAAAATATGAATATGAACAATATACGTACAATATATATGTACGTAGGTTGCTATTTAAGTATAAGGAACTGGGAACACAGATATTGTAGATATCAACTAATATATCAATCTGAAAGTACGTTGGTCACATTGACTTCAAAATTTAATCTCAGTACAAACATAGATCGTAAAAAATTCTCATGCGATGATTTACAAAAACTTTCGACATGGACTATTTCAATAGTGTATCGCTCACGCACTTCGACTTTTGTCGATGGTGTATCATCTAAAACTACACTCAAGTGAATTCAATGGTGAATTCAATGTGGCCGTTGTTTGCTCACGAACGAATTTAAGGAAGATGTACTACGGATGTACTTTAGTGAATTCAATGGTGGCCGTTGTTTGCTCACGAACGAATTTAAGGAAGATGTACTACGGATCGTCTTGTCACATACCGCGAGATTGAGTCATCTATGGGCATAAGTATGACAAGCATATTGCATAAAGATTTACTCGTGAAAAAGCTTTGTTCGCGTATATCTCACAATATGACTCGTGGTGTGTGAAAAGCCGTCTGTAATGGGGTATTCATTTAAACAGCTAAGGCTAAACTATACTATAAAGTCGTAAATACAGGATGTTACATTGAGGTTTGAGTGTACCTTAGAAATATTTTTCCTTTGCCTACATAACGGAGTCAATCCAAAAAAACTATTGCACAAAATTATATTTTGTAATAATAAAATGCGAAAGGTGTCTGTTTACGCCAAACGCCGCTCGCCTCGAGTCGCCTCTTCTGACTGCGCTTGTCAGCTGACTCTCATTCTGCTGACGGCTTAGAAGAGGCGGCTTAGAAGAGGCGACCCGAAAGCTCGACTGCGAGCTTCTCACCACGGAGTCGTGAGTGGACGAACGAACGGCCGACGCTCAGCAGCGACGTCCTTCGCTTGTCACTTTTGCTGCGATCATAAGACAAGGAAGACGTGCACAGAGAACACCAAACTTCACATTCACATTAAATAAAAATACATTGTACAAATAACCTTAAACAGTGAAAACAATAAACAATATACAATTAACAACACTCATCACATCAACCTTTCAACTCATCTATTCACAAATAAACATTGGTCCTAAGCGAGCCGGATCGCGCTCCAGTCATCAAAAGAAAGTAAAGGTATTGATTTGAGTTTTTACTATATTTGAATATATAAAAAAGTGAATATTTTCCGTATATTCATATATACGTATATATAATATATACGTCACATATACGCAGGACTGTACACCCGAATTTCGAAAACTCGGTGTAACGGTACCCTCAAGCAGAAAATCCATCGTGGATTACCATATTTGTGGCTCATACACAAATCATTAGTACGCTCTAAACCGGTTTGTGTAGCCGCACTCTCCGAAAATATTCAAACGTAGGTTTGTGTTTTTCTTCGCTGTCGACGCTGCGCTCTCTCCGCGGTACGATATAAAAACTCTGCTTGCGTGCTCCAATTCCGTTGCGCAGCCACGCTCTAAGCAAACAAACGTAGGTTTGTGTTTTTCTTCGCTGTCGACGCCGCGCTCTTTCTACGGTACGATTTAAAAACTCTGCTTGCGTGCTCCATTTCCTTTGCGTAGCCACGCTCTCAGCACAGAAACGTCGGTTTGTGTTTTGATTTCGCGCTCTTTCGATAGACAGAAAAAACTGCGCTTGTGTGCTCAATCACTTGCGCAGCCACGCATAAACTCGGCTGGAAAAAACGTCGGTTTTGCGTGTTTCTTTTTTCGTGCTCTTTCGTTGAAGAAACAGAACCAGGCCTTGCTTGAGTGCTCAAAATCATTTAAACAAACGCACTAAGTATAAGCCTACGAGCTGCAACACTCTGCTGATCAACAAATCTTTGGTGTATTTCTTTTTGTTCTGCGACAAAATCATATTCTCGCACGCTTCTCGTGTAGCCGTAGTTTGCCCCACTGTTAAAACAAACACAGTAGTTGGTGCTCGCCAACGAAAGCAGAGACGCTACATACACTTATCCTTGGAACGTTGGTGTATCAGGCTTACGCTCATCTAGTGAGCACTCTCTTTGAAGGCGTGTCTAAATTGCGACATACAGAGGAAACTCAAGGTCGCAAATCTCATCAGCGAAGTAATTGCGATTTGGTGAGAATTTCTACACTCAACTGTGCACTCTATCATCTCTAGTGCTAATTAGCAACGAGCATCGTCAGCAGCGTGGTATACAGTGGGCGACCGCTGAATTTCGTTGGTAAAAAATATTAGTCACAATCCATGCTAAATAATAAAAAATAAACTAGACACTAAAGAGTTTGTTCTTATTTTCTCATTTTTCAAAAGAGGTTTAGCTCCTGGATTTTATTTTTTTTCCACCTTGTTCCGGTTTCATTAGTAACATTTTTCAACAATGGTTGCCCTCGACACCTTTATTCGCCTCGCCGACGCTCTCGTCGAGTTCGAAGTCGATTTTCAGGCAACGCCTTCTCGGGAACACACTATTCGTACGCTCGACCTCCAAAGAGACGAACTCAAGTCTCAATGGATGCTGATCAAATGCACGTTTGACAACATCCTGTCCAAGATGGAGTCAACGAGCGAGGAGGCAAGCACTTTAGAAACCCTGAAGGAGAAGCGTCGCCGTTGTTACGCCGTCTACCTACGATGCACCGACACCATCATAGAAATGATAGAGAATCTAGCAACTCCATCCGCTTCAGCGGACGCCTCATTCGTCGAAAGTCCTCCGTCAGGTTACAACATTAGCTTGCCCCCCTGTGACACCGAAGTGTTTCGCGGCGATTACCTCTCGTGGCCCTCTTTCCGTGACATGTTCACGGCCTTGTATATCCAAAACACAAGGATAGCGCCGGTGGAAAAACTATTCCACCTCAACAAGAAGACTACCGGTGAAGCCAAAGAGATCGTCCAAAAATCTCCGTTAACCAATGCTGGTTTCAGTCAGGCCTGGAAAAATCTGTCCGATCGGTATGAGAACAAACGCGTTCTAGTCAACACGCACCTGAAGAAACTTTTCGGTCTCAGCCCGATTACTAACGAGAATGGCCGCGAAATAAAAGACTTGCAGCGAGAAGTTAACAACATTCTCGCAGCCTTAACGCTTCAAGGGATTGACACCTCCAACTGGGACGCCATAATCGTCTTCCTGTGCTCCAGTCGCTTGCCAGATGCTACCCTTGCGCTATGGGAACAGTCCATCCAGGACAAAGCTGAAATTCCCCAATGGACTGATTTCGACGCCTTTTTGACGCACCGTTTTCAAACGCTCGAGACTATGCAGGATATAAAGAGCGCTTCCAGCACGAGAGGTAAACAAGCAAGCCAACCTGCACCAGCAGCAAAACGCGTCAATACATTTCAGCTAAACGTCGCAATAGACAGTTGCCCTCTGTGTCGCAACCAACACAGTGTGCGGGTGTGCTCTCAGTTCTTGAGCCTGGACATTCACCAACGGCTGAATGTCGTCCGGAAACACCGCTTGTGCAACAACTGTCTGTCCAGTTCACATTCTGTGAAAAAATGTCCGAGTCGTTATAATTGCGCTAGATGTAACGAAAGGCATCACACACTTTTGCACCGTGAACCAACTTCAGCCCCCTCGATCCTTGTACCATGTTCGACTCAAAGAACCTATCAAGAGCGGAGGCACGATAAACGATCTGGTGCACCATCAGCAACTGTCGTGAAGCCGGCGCCCGGTTCAAACCGGCCCGCCTTCAACACCGATCGATCTCAACCCCATCGCGTCGCGACCGTCGATCGACCACACTGCGCAGCGAGACCCGCAACAGTTGATGCCTCCCCGAGGCCTTCAACTTCGGCTCAAGCCGCCCAGAACAACCAACCGATGAACATACAGTCCACTACTCAAACTCAACGGAGTCCTCAAGCTCAACAGGATTCCCACCAAGTATGCTTCGCAGCCTCACCAAAACAGGTGTTGTTAGGGACTGCAATGGTTTCAATATACCATAATGACATCTGCTACATCGCTCGAGCTCTGATCGATCCCGGATCAGAGATATCGTTCATATCAGAACGAATCCAAAAAATGTTGAAACTTCCAATGCAGCCCGTAAACGCAATGGTCTCCGGCCTTAACGAAACCGTTTCGGCAAAAGTTTCAAGGTCCTGCGATTTCATACTCAAATCGCCTCAGGACCCACTCTTTCAAATCCACGTCACCGCTTTAGTGCTGTCCCAAATCACGGGAAAACTCCCGTCGCATTCTTTAGACAGCGCGATGCTCCGTAGTCTCCCTCGAGACTTCGAGTTAGCAGATGCAAACTTCGTCACAAGCCAGCAGATAGATGTCCTCATAGGAGCCGACCTCTATCCTGCGATATTGCTTGACGGCATCCGCCGTGGCGTGTTAGGCTCCCTGATAGCCCAACAAACGGTGTTTGGGTGGATCATAACCGGACCAGTTCCCGGTCTCCAATCCGATAGCCCGAACATCAAAGTGGCCTTCTTCAATGAAGTCACAATCGAACAACAGTTCGAACGTTTTTGGGAGGTGGAGGAAATTCCCAAAACTCAAAATCTATCTCCCTCAGAAAAGTTTTGCGAAGAAAATTTCGTAAAAACGACACGGAGACACGATGACGGCCGTTACATAGTCGCTTTGCCGTTCAAAAGCGACTTTCCAAATGGACTCCGCCTAGGTGCCTCTCGACAAACGGCACTCATGCAGTATTCGCGTTCAGAGGCAAGGCTACTTAAGACTCCAGACTTTAAACGGCAATACGATGAGGTAGTGACAGAGTATCTCGACCTGGGACACATGGTCGCCGTTTTACCTCCGCAGATACAACAGCAGCCTAATCACTACTATTTGCCTCACCACGCCGTCATCAAACCAGAAAGCACGTCGACAAAGGTAAGAGTCGTGTTCAACGCATCATGCCCGACAACGAGCGGGCTCAGTCTGAATGATGTCTTGCATGCTGGCCCAGTCTTACAAACCGACTTAACCTTCTTGATGTTAAGATGGCGCTTCTGCAGGTATGTTTTCAGTAGCGACATTCAAAAAATGTATCGCCAAATTCTGGTCGACCAAAAACATACCCCCTTTCAAAGAATTCTCTTTCGCGATCCAATTAATCTCGAAGTTAGGGACTACGAGTTGCAGACAGTAACCTTCGGCGTCAACTGCGCACCATTTTTAGCGATCCGCACTCTTCTCCAACTTGCAGAGGACATACAACACGAATTTCCGCTTGCGGCTCAGATCTTGCGGCATTGTATGTACGTTGACGACGTACTAGCAGGCTCTCATGATCTCGCAACTGCCAACGAGATGCGGAACCAACTAATCGAAGCTTTGCGCACGGCAGGCTTCTCACTTCGGAAATGGAGCGCCAACCACATCGACATGCTACAAGACCTGCCTGAGGCTCATCTACTCAGCACGGAATTTTTGAAGTTCGAAGACAGAAGTACCACGAAGATGCTGGGAATTCGTTGGAACGCCTCAAACGACGACTTTTACTTCAAGACACAAGCGATCGAAATCATGTCAAGCTACACCAAACGCGAGGTACTGTCGCTAATCGCGAAATTGTTTGACCCAGCCGGCTGGCTAGCCCCCATTATCGTCGCCGCAAAAATGATTATCCAGCAAGTGTGGTTGGATAAAATTGAGTGGGATGAGCACTTGCCCCCTATCTCACAGCAAACATGGCTTAACTTTCTGCATAATTATCACCATATTGCTGCGATACGAATACCGCGGTGGATTGGGTTCACCCCGGACTGCGAGGTGGACTTTCACGCCTTTTGTGACGCATCTCAGAAGGCATACGCTGGTGTTATATACGCCCGCGTGAAAATTGCGCAGGGTGTTCACGTTTCACTATTGTACGCTAAAACAAGAGTAGCTCCCATCAAAACGCTATCTCTGCCTCGCTTAGAGCTCTGCGGAGCCACTCTTCTAGCCGACATGATGGACGCCTTAGTACCACACATGCACGTACGACCAGGTAATGTTTTCTGCTGGACAGACTCGACAATTGTTCTTGCGTGGCTTCGAAAGCCTCCTTGTGTCTGGGCCACCTTCGTGGCAAACCGCGTGTCTAGGATCATTGAGAGAGTACCACACACTCAGTGGTTTCATGTTGAATCGCAAGACAATCCTGCCGATTTAGCTAGCCGCGGTTCAACTCCACAAGACTTAGCTCTGAGCTCGCTTTGGTGGAATGGTCCGCCATGGCTCCTCCACGACAGAGATCGTTGGCCGGAACTGCGAACTGCCTCCGAGTTCGCTACCGCGCTGGAAGAAAAGCCGGTGAAAGCGCTTCATATATCCCTCAATAGTGACGAAGATCCACTCGAAAGGTTTTCCTCGCTAGACAGAGCCTTGCGCGTGTATTCATATGTGCATCGTTTCATTCATAACGCTCGTCATCGTGATGACTCGTTGCATGCCACTTTGCGTCTCTCTACGACAGAGATACAAGACACAAAAACGCGTCTCACAATTCTCTGTCAAAAGACCTATTTTGGTGATGAATACCACGCACTTGAAGCCAAACGACAATTTAGTTCAAAAAGTAGTCTGATTTCGCTCAACCCGTTCATCCATGACGACCAGACATTGCGTCTTGGCGGGCGGTTGTCGTCGTGTCCTAACTTGTCATTTGACGAACGACACCCGATCCTCTTGCCTTACAACTGTAATCTGTCGAGATTACTAGTGCTCTTTATCCATCAGATATCACTGCACGGTGGTCATCAACTGATGCTCCGGTTAATCCGGACCCAATACTGGATTCCACGAGTCAAGAATCTTATTAAAACAACTATTCACCGTTGTAAGCCGTGCATCATACACCAAAAGAAGCAGAGAACGCAACTCATGGCTGCACTGCCAGAAGAACGTACCACGTTTTCCCGTCCCTTCACCAACACTGGTGTTGACTTCGCGGGCCCCTTCGACATTAAAAATTACACTGGCCGCGCCTGTTTAATTACCAAGGGCTATGTTTGCGTTTTCGTTTGTTTCGCGACAAAGGACATACATCTCGAGGCAAGCAGTGACCTTTCGACGGCAGCGTTTTTGGCAGCGTTTTCCCGCTTCGTCGCCCGACGAGGTTGTCCAACTAAGGTCTACTCGGATAACGGCACGAACTTCGTTGGCGCCGCGAAAGAGCTTAAAAAGGAATTCCAAGAATTCCTGCGACGCACACGCGACTTGATCGAGGTCAAATATTCGCACCAGAATGTGTCCTGGCACTTCATCCCTCCTGGAGCTCCTCACATGGGAGGACTCTGGGAGGCCGGAGTTAAGAGTCTAAAGACCCACCTTCGAAAGGTGGCTCCAGCTGTGAAGTTCACTTTCGAAGAGTTCTCGACTCTTCTCAGTAAGGTAGAAGCGTGTCTTAACTCGCGCCCTCTTCATGCGCTCTCAGAGAATCCCACCGTCATGGAAGCGATCACTCCAGGTCACTTTCTTGTGGGTGGCCCTCTTCTGGCTCCAGCTGAACCTGAGAGTCTTGCCAACCCTCTTTCGGTGCTCAACCGCTGGCGACGAGTTCAAGCCCTAGCGCAACATCTTTGCCAAAGGTGGAAATCTGAGTATCTGCGAGAACTCCAACGTCGCACAAAGTGGCAAACTCCTCAACCCGATCTCCGAATCCACGACTTGGTAGTCATCCGAGATGAAAATCTACCCTCCACTGCTTGGCGGTTAGGCCGCATCAACAGGGTCTACCAAGGCAAGGACCAGAGAGTCCGGGTGGCCGATGTGCGCACCGAAAAGGGTCAGGTCACCCGACCAATCACCAAATTAGTGTCCCTCCCAGCTTTAAGACGAATTTCTACTAAGGTTTCTTCTCTCCACAGATTGCCAATGAAGCTTATCCGGCGCGAGTACTCCCGCTTCCGGGCTGGCCGTATGTTGGCGCCCCCAGCCGCCGTACCGTCAGCTGCGCCCCCTCGCCACGAAGATCCCGTGCTCCCAGCCATCCTGGAGAACCCTCCAGACGAAGACTGGTTAGAGATGGACGCCTCCTCGCACACAACCTCTAAGCCAACCGATGAGCAGCCGCGAGAAGCAGTTTGCCCTATGAGCCCCCGAGACCGCATCCTCAACGAGATGCGGCAGGCCTATGCCGTCCGCGGCATAGAGATCGAGGTGCCCCAATCGGCAGTCGTACCGCTAGCTCCAGCGCGTCCGATGAGCCCCCGCGAACCGACGTTCGACCAGGTTCGGCAGGCTTACGTCGCCCGCTGGCTGACGACCGAAGTGCACCACTCTGCGGGCGAGCCGCTCGACCGGCCTGAATCGCCACAACCTCAACGATTGCTGGGGTCGCCGATATCTTCCGACGACGACGAGGATGACGAGGACCAACTTCCGGCCCTGCTCCGGTACTTCAGTGAAGTATCCCCGACTCCACGACCAGCAATATCGCCAACGCATCCAAGCCGCGGCGCGATCCCGAAGAGGGCTCCGCCCCAACCACGGCCATCAATGTCGCCGAGCCGTGATTCGGCTACAAAGGTGGTTCCCTCCGCCCAACAACTATCGCTTCCACAGACGCTACCGAGCCGCGACGCCGACCTACAGCGCTCTCCCACGCCAGTCTACGATGTCCGGCTCATAGACTTGGAAGCGGCCCCTCGCCCACCGCCTCCACCACGCTGGCGAGACGTGCGTGCCATCCGACCGGCCAGACGAGAGAGAACGTCACCCATGAGTCGCCGACTGGGTGATGAGTACACACGGTGTCTCCACCTGGACCCAGGCCTGAGCTTTGCAGAGGTACGGACCACATGTTGCCCGTGTTGTCGAGGACATCACGCCCTGCGGTTCTGCGAGGACTTCCGCAGACTGCCCGTGGACGAGCGGCGGGATGTCGTGGAGCGGCAGCGCGTTTGCCGTAATTGTTTGGCGCAGTCACATCGAAGGGACCGGTGCCGCAGCGTCCACCGATGTTTATGGTGTAGACAGGCTCACCATACGCTACTCCATCGTCACTAGACGCCACCCGGCGTGGACACGTCGTGCCGCCTTCGCTCGTTCCGGCTCCGGGCTCCGTGGGGGACGTGTTGCAGTCCTGCAAGGCGGGCGGAATGTTTACGCCAAACGCCGCTCGCCTCGAGTCGCCTCTTCTGACTGCGCTTGTCAGCTGACTCTCATTCTGCTGACATGTCGCGGCTTAGAAGAGGCGACCCGAAAGCTCGACTGCGAGCTTCTCACCACGGAGTCGTGAGTGGACGAACGAACGGCCGACGCTCAGCAGCGACGTCCTTCGCTTGTCACTTTTGCTGCGATCATAAGACAAGGAAGACGTGCACAGAGAACACCAAACTTCACATTCACATTAAATAAAAATACATTGTACAAATAACCTTAAACAGTGAAAACAATAAACAATATACAATTAACAACACTCATCACATCAACCTTTCAACTCATCTATTCACAAATAAACAGTGTCAATTACGTAAAATTTTAAAAACCTAAAACATGATTAATTTAATGTCTAACCCTCTTGTTCAGGGAGCTGCTTTATTGGGCTAAATCAGCACTTGACCAATTGACCAACAATGTCTGTTTGAATGTTAAGTTGCTATTTGAACTGCAGCACTTAAACTACGGTTTGTGTTTCACGTTGTTCAAACTGCAGCACTTGGAACTATAGCTTAATATTGTTATTTTCTTCAAACTGCAGCACTTGTAACTACAGCTTGAGATTGTTATGTTGTTCGAACTACTGCTTGAGTTGCTACTGAAAATCAATAATTAAAACACTGCGCAGAAACACTGAAGATTACTGACTGACGATCGTTTATTGGTTTTAATATACAGGGTGTTTCGCATAAGAGGGGACAGAAGATCAGGGCGTGTAGGTTGGGTCGAGACAAGAAAAAAATCGTATGGGAGGGGGTGTCATTTCCCCCCTCCACCCCCCCGTTTAGACGGGAGGGGCCATTTTATAAAAATCCGACTTAACTTCGGAAAAAAATATTAAAAAATAATGGTTAGATCCAGATAACTATTGCTTGCTGATTTTCAAAGCCAAATATCCGCTTCTTAATATCCTTTTTATATTAGGTTCCTATGTCAAACAGTTTTTGAGAAAATAAGTGTCAAAGTTATTAGGTGTACAAATAAGTTTCCGCGGTTTGTCAAAAGATGGCCCCACCAGAAGGTTATGGAGAAATTGTCAGATGTAAAACGTAATATCCCAAGATTCGTCATCCGGCAACACCCTAACTTTAAAGTACTAGTGATTCCGTATCAGCATCACGTAATTTTTTTTCTGCAAAAATGTCAAGTTTTGTGACGAATAAGCATCATTTGCGGGAACTTTTGATTTACTTCTTTAATTTGAAAAAATCTGCAGCTGAGGCGCATTGATTGCTTCTAGAAGCATATGGTGAAGCTGCTTTAAGTGAGAGAAGTTGTCAGAAATGGTTTCAAAAGTTTAAGAACGGTGAGTTTGACGTGAAGGACAAAGAACGCAGTGGAAGGCCGAAAGTGTACGAAGACATGGAATTAAAGCCGAGAGACGTTGAGCGCCGATTATGCATGAGTGAAATGCTGCTTGCCAGGAATAAAAAAAGAGTTTTTTGCATCGTATAGTCACTGGTGACGAAAAATGGATTCACTACGATAATCCAAAGAATAGAAAGTCATGGGTTAAGCCCGGCGAACCATCAACATCGACAGTTAAGCCGAATATTCATGGAAAAAAACTCATGCTGTGTATTTGGTGGGATCAGCTTGGTGTCGTGTATTATGAATTGCTCAAACCAAGCGAAACCATTACTGGAGCTCTCTACCGAACACAATTGATGAGATTGAGTCGGGCACTTAAGGAAAAACGCCCCCATTACTACTCCAGACACGACAAAATTATTCTTTTACACGATAATGCTCGTCCACATGTTGCGGCGCCGGTAAAAACATACTTGGAAACATTCAACTGGGAAGTTTTACCCCACCCGCCGTATTCCCCAGACTTAGCCCCTTCTGATTATCACCTGTTCCGGTCGATGGCACATGGTCTGTCTGAGCAGCGCTTCACATCATATGAAGACACCAAAAATTGGGTAGATTTGTGGATAGCGTCAAAAGATGAAGAGTTTTTCGACGGGGTATCCGAATGTTGCCAGACAGATGGGGAAAATTAGTGGCAAATGATGGAAAATACTTTGAATAAAACGTAATATACTGTTCCTTCACAATACATCCTAACTTTTTATAAAAAACCGAGGAAACTTATTTGTACACCTAATATAATAAGGAATTGTAGCAGTTAATTGAAATGCAGCAGTTATATGTGACAGTGAAAAATAGTCACTTTGGAAGAAAGTGAAAAAAGTAAGTTAGTAAGGAAGTTGGCAGAGAAATTTTTGAAAAGTGAAATAATGTTAAGAATAAATTGAAAAGTGAAATTGTGGCAGTGAAAAATAAAATTAAAATAAAATAGTATATTGCTGATATTGCTGATATTGTATAACAGTGGAAGAACATGAATAAAATTAGAACAATTGAAATTAAAATAGATTAAAGTATATCAAATTAATACTTGAAAATTGCTATAAATAATGTAAAATAACTGTTGATTTAAACTAATTAAGTTGTTAATTTATTTAACAACACTTACATTAATTTTCAGCGTTGGCAGTCGGTTCAAGTTCCGAATGCCAACAAATCAGCATATATCCTCGTGAAAGGTACTGGTTCATCTTCCAGTTATCTTTCGCAAATGGCAGTAATCAACAGCAACGACATAACGTCGCCAACATTAATTAATTACGAATTTTTCTTCCATTATTCCATTTCTTTCCATAATTCTTCTAACAGAACCAGGGTTTGGAAAATCCCTCACTGAAGATAAGAATATTTCCAACCTCATTGATAAATATATTTTTTCATCTAAGTTTAAAAAAAAAATATATCACGTTCAAAATACTTTCGATCTTCCAATAAAACTATCAATTGTGATGAAAAAATTCTTATCTTCAAATATTTCGATTGGTCAAGTTGAAAAAACTGCGTTTGTTGACGAATAGCGATCACACAATATGAGAAAACTCCGGCCGTGATAAAAAAAGGCTGTAGAAGTAAATACGCCATAAATATAGTAATTTTTGTATAACGGCCTTGAAAATAATTACTTTTGGAATGAAAAAGTATTGATTATTGGAGGGCCAAACGGTAACGGTGTGTGAATTCATGTTTCAAATGTCCGTCGGATAATAAAATTGACAAATGTAACGCGGCACAATCTGTGTTTTCAATCGGAAAGCAAATACTCTCAGTTAATATTTTTCTAATACACTACTCAATACACACATAAATCATAATAAGAATTTTGAATAGAAATTGTATAAAATATATTTGATCTAGCTGGTTACCCGCGACTTCATGCGCGTGTTAGAGTAGTGGGCGATGGTATAATGTGAATATATGTATCTAATTTTTCAATGTATGTATGTATTTATGTCGAGCCGTAGTCTATTAATATGCATTTATTAAAAAGAAAACAATTACCCTTTTTTATTTATTGCATGATCTTAACTTAATACAGGTTTATAAACAATGTTTTGGGTCTTCCCATCTTTTGCGAAGACATAAACAGGTTGAGGATTGGACACACGGGAGCACGCTACGGAGAGTTACCCATGTGAAAAGCACGGCTTTTCTAAATGTACTCCTACTACTTTAAGTTTTTGCCCTTGACATTTATTGAATTCCAATATCCCTAGCTTGGTGTCGTGTATTATGAATTGCTCAAACCAAGCGAAACCATTACTGGAGCTCTCTACCGAACACAATTGATGAGATTGAGTCGTGCACTTAAGTAAAAACGCGCCCATTACTACTCCAGACACGACAAAATTATTCTTTTACACGATAATGCTCGTCCACATGTTGCGGCGCCGGTAAAAACATACTTGGAAACACTCAACTGGGAAGTTTTACCCCACCCGCCGTATTCACCAGACTTAGCCCCTTCTGATTATCACCTGTTCCGGTCGATGGCACATGGTCTGTCTGAGCAGCGCTTCACATGATATGAAGACACCGAAAATTGGGTAGATTTGTGGATAGCGTCAAAAGGTGAAGAGTTTTTTCGACGGGGTATCCGAATGTTGCCAGAAAGATGGGGAAAAGTAGTGGCAAATGATGGAAAATACTTTGAATAAAACGTAATGTACTGTTCCTTCACAATACATCCTAACTTTTTATAAAAAACCGAGGAAACTTATTTGTACACCTAATATAATAAGGAATTGTAGCAGTTAATTGAAATGCAGCAGTTATATGTGACAGTGAAAAATAGTCACTTTGTAAGAAAGTGAAAAAAGTAAGTTAGTAAGGAAGTTGGCAGAGAAATTTTTGAAAAGTGAAATAATGTTAAGAATAAATTGAAAAGTGAAATTGTGGCAGTGAAAAATAAAATTAAAATAAAATAGTATATTGCTGATATTGCTGATATTGTATAACAGTGGAAGAACATGAATAAAATTAGAACAATTGAAATTAAAATAGGTTAAAGTATATCAAATTAATACTTGAAAATTGCTATAAATAATGTAAAATAACTGTTGATTTAAACTAATTAAGTTGTTAATTTATTTAACAACACTTACATTAATTTTCAGCGTTGGCAGTCGGTTCAAGTTCCGAATGCCAACAAATCAGCATATATCCTCGTGAAAGGTACTGGTTCATCTTCCAGTTATATTTCGCAAATGCCAGTAATCAACAGCAACGACATAACGTCGCCAACATTAATTAATTACGAATTTTTGTGTTTGTCACAATATTGGTTACTGTAATTAACAAATTGTGCGAAAATCAGAGTGATTTTACTAACTTAAATAAATTCTATTTAACGTGGTAAAATTCAATTGATAAACGCAAGTTGGTAAAAACAGAAATCCAATACGGACTAAAATAAAACGCGTACAGTATACGGTTTAGTTGTATAGTTTTCGGGTGTATCTTAGACGTTTGTCTTCAAATTATACAGGTTAAATAAGTCTTAATGTATTTGATTCCAAAGTCGCACATTTTAATTTGATTAATCGATAATTAATTTTATCATTTTGTCTGAATTCAAAGTAAACCATTTTTTCTAAATAAAACGTCACACGGTCGTACGTGTATGACATTTCACACGAAAAAATAGACGAAAAAAAAAAAAATTAAAACAAAAAATTTTTTCTTGGTTATTTTAAAAACTAATGTTAGAAGTTAAACATGTAAAGTAAAGCGCTTAGAGACTTGTTTCAATAACAAGCAATTACAATTGCTTGCTGATAAAAACAAGCAACGATAGCAAGCAATTAACAAAGAAATAAACCGAACGAGCTCATTAGGTTAATGGTTCGAATTCGACATTGCAAACGTTGCAGTTTTGTTGGCCGCTAAAAAATAGAGGCAGGTCGTTCGTTCCTTTTTGTGAGGTCTTAAATTACGTCAGCGAAGGCAACGAAAATTTTGACGCTTCGTCTCTGCTTGAAACAAAGCAGCAGCGAGCTCAAGCCGCAAACGAAAAAAAAGAGGGTAAACAAGCGTACAGACTAATGAACAGATGTACAGCGAATGTTTACAGCATGCTAGGCAAACGAAGCGACGACGAAATCTAAGCCGGTTAAGGTTGAAACTTAATAAGCAAAAGTTAATTGTTTCGTTAATTGTTTCGCCTTTTAAGTACTACGAGTAGTATAAAGAATTAAACGTTTAATGGAACGATTAAACGATAATTGGTGGCGCTAAGTAATCGCTTTAATAAAATTTTAAGTACGGAAAATTGGGAAAAATTTACAGATACAAGACATATGTACATATTAATAGAGTAAAAACCACTAAATTATATGTCGTTCGTTTAATTAATGGCCGAGTCGTTGCAGGAACAATCTTACATAGAATTAGATAGAGCCTATAAAGAACTGAAACGATAGTTAGGATTTGGACAACTTTGAAAGAGACAGTAGGCAACAAAGAAAACTTAGAATTGATAAAGTCTAGAGTAGGGGACCTAAGAGAATTTTCAAGTGTAGAAAAAGCAGACACGATAGTAGAGGAATTGCGTGAATTCCTAAACAAGATAATAGAGAATAAGACGGAAGATTTAAAGACATGGGAATCAGAATTTAACGCATTGAAGAATAGGTACGATCATTGCTACTAGATACAGTGTTTCAGGAAGATTTACTTACCAACATAGAGCGAGAACGAAAAACTAAGGGAATTATTAAAGAAAAAGGGGATAACCAAGGAAGCGTTGAATAGAACCTTAGACCAGGGATTTACACAGAAATCAAGAGAAGACTGTAGCTCTTTAGAAGAAGCAAATAGACGCATACAAGAGTTAAAAGAGCAGAATAGACTTTTAAGTCAGGAGATATCGCTAGACCACAATTGGACGCTATATCACAAGGAAGCTACCCCTGTTAAAGTCATTCCGAAGGAATATAATCCAATTTCATTCCCTACATATAAAGAACCAGTGGCAGATCAAAGCAAGATGGATATAGCAGAAATTGCGAAGATAACAAGCAGTCTTGTTTCACTGTTTTCAGGAACACAATCACCAGACTTAAGAGGTGAAGTATATAAGTTCATACAGGCGTGTGAGTTGGCTACAAGTGAACCAACTACAGGAAATATACAACAGTATAAAGACTGTATCAAATAAAGATTATATGGACACGCTTATGATCTAGTAGGATCACAACAGTTCAGCAGCCTAGAAGAATTATACCTAATGATAAGAAGAGCCTATCTACCAACGATTTCATTAGACTCAACTTTAACAGAATTACAGAATTGCAGACAATTGCACAATAATGACATTCGGCAGTACGCAAGACGCCTAAATACCAAAAAAGCACAGGTATTACAAGTAATAAAAGACAACTATAAGGGGGTAGGCGATAGCGCACTAGTATCTATGGCAGAGACATCAGCAAATAAGGCGTTTAGAACAGGGTTAAAAGATGCAACGTTACGAATTCACATGCTAAGTGTCACAGGGAAAAATGATAGAGTTGATGGAGAAAATGATAGAAATAGCAGTGAACACGCTAATAGAAATACAAAGAAGTAATTCCCTCCATCAACTAACAATGACACCGACAATTAATATGAATTCGGTAGAGCCCTACACAAGGCCGCCTGTACATAATCTCATGGAATATAGAAGACCAGAAGAAAGGCTAAACGTTTCGAGAGCACCACAGGAGAAAATAATTTGCTCATTCTGCAATAAACGTGGGCATACGAGAGAAAAGTGTTTAATAAGGGAGAACACACCGTATTGCCAAAAATGTTTAAAATATGGACACGAGACAAGCTGGAGGTGCAACAACAAGGACAATAACAGGAGCGGTCAGAGCAATAAAAATCAAGGGCCTAATAATCGGAACCAGGGAAATCAACAATGGAACCGGCCGAAATCAACCGACCTCAGCAGAATTGGCAATCTAACCAGGTGCAACAGAATTGGCAACCAACTCAAATCCAGCAAAATTGGCAGCAAAAACAAGAACAAACGAACTGGAAACACCAACAAAAGAACCCAGGGAACCCAAATTCGACTACATTCAAGGGAGTGCAGATGAATCAGAGTCCTATGAACACACCAAACGGCACGAAACAAACGCTATGTCATTGGTGTAATAGACCAGGACACATAGTACCAAACTGTGGAGATAAGATAAAAGAAGCTGGGAAAATCTCCAGAATAATCAGTAGGGAAACCAGCAAGGGCCCAGACAAGGCCCATAATCTGGGAACCCAACAAGAAAAGGAATTTAAGGCCAAAGGAAGTAGTAACCGTACGTCCAACAGCGGAAGAGATCGTGGATACGTTACCGTCTTCAGATATATTAGAAGCTAACAAAGCTAAAAATATCGGGTACAAATTTAATAATAAAATAAAAATTATAAACCAGAATGATAAGGTAATTGCTTTAAATGAAACAGTCAGTAAATTAACAAATAAAGCAAAGAAAATAATAGAAATGGGAGCAGAGTTTTCAATAATCATCTTGCTAATTATACAATTAGCATGTACATCGATTGTAAAAACTATGTTTCTCAATTTTCACCAATACAAAGCAAGGAGCATTAGTCTTAATATAGCAAATAAAATAAAATAAAAGTATGTATTAGCAAAATTAAAATTTTTTATTTCACAACTACAGGACAAGAAAACAACACGTTCGTGGTTAACGAATAATTTGAATAATAATTATAAAAATACTATAAAGGAAGTATCCAACTGGGATTCAGCCACGTTAAGTGATGTGTTCATTGAACTGCCTTGTGTAGAGGCGAGAAATGGAAAACTCATTTTACTGATGGATACAGGAGCGGATACAAGCCTAGTAAAAGAATGTGCATTCAAGGAAGATGTCATTATAAATAAAAAGGTTAAAAAGGAATTACGTGGAGCATTTGGAGGCTGTATAACCACAATAGGGTCCACCAGCATACGCCATGATGAGGTACAGCCCTTACGTTTAACGCTACACGTGGTGTCACGTAAACAAGGGGTACCGGCGGAAGGCATACTGGGTAGAGACAACATGTGGAACAGATCCATTATAAACACGCTCAATAAAAATTTAACACTATTTAATAACAATAAAGAGTTTATAATTAAATTGCCACTGCAAGGCATCCAAAGTACAGAAGATCAAAGAAACAAAAATAATATAACAATCGAAGCAAGAGCGGTAGAATAACGCCGTTAAAGATTAAAACTAAAGTTATGACTGTGGTAGTTCATAAACAAGAGATTTCACCAGGAGTATACCTGGGGGAAGCACTAGCAAATGTGGAAAACAAAGAGGTCAAGGTACCAATCCTAAATTCGACGGCAAAAGATTTTATTCTTAGTGACAACTTTGTACCGAGATTTAGTGATTTCCACAAATACAAGCTAAGTGATGTTTCATACGATCAATGGACTACCATCAACAGTATAAGTAATGCGGACATAGCGCAACGAATGAATGTTTTAATGAAAGATTTAGATTTGGATCCCTCCTTAAACGGAGGAAATAGAATCCACAACAAAACTATGTGCGAAATACAATGATATTTTTCTTTGGAGGGTGACCAATTGACGTACACCCCAGTACTAACACATAAAATTCCAATAAAGGTGAACCAGCCACCAATTAACCAAAAACAATACAGAATTCCTCAGACACATAGAGAAGAAATGAATAGGCAAATTCATAAATTACTAGACGAGGATTTAATATCCCCAAGTGTATCTCCATGGAACTCCCCACTACTTCTGGTTCCAAAGAAGAGTGGAAAAGATTGAGAAAAGAAATGGCGTTTAGTAATAGATTATAGAAAAGTAAATGAGGCTACAATCAAACAAGTTTTTCCACTGCCTAGGATAGATGAGATATTGGATCAGTTAGGCAGTAGTAGATATTTCTCGACGTTAGACTTGGCAAGTGGGTACCACCAAGTCATAATGGATAATGCAGACAAGGAAAAAACCGCATTTAGTTCAGCGTTAGGAAATTTTGAGTTCAACCGAATGCCTTTCGGTTTGACCGGCGCCCCAGCGACGTTTCAACGTCTTATGAATCATATTCTGACAGGGCTTCAGGGTATGGATTGTTTTGTTTATTTAGACGACATAGTCGTATATGAAACAAACCTGGGACAGCATGAAGAAAGGTTAACTAAGGTTTTCGAGGTCATTAGGGAAAATAACTTAAAATTAAACATTAGCAAATGCCAATTTCTACGACGAGAAGTCGTATATTTAGGGCACAAGTGTTCAGAACATGGAGCACTTCCAGACCCTAGCAAGGTGGAGTGCGTCAAAAACATTCCACCTCCTAAAAATAAAAAAGAAGTACAAGCCTTTTTAGGCCTTGTGAATTATTACAGGAAATTTATACCGGGAACGGCAAAAATAGCACTTCCCACTAACAAACTGTTTAGAAAAGATTCTAAGTTCGTCTGGACAGAAGACTGCCAGAGAGCATTTGAGCAGTTAAAAGAATCAGTCATGTCACCACCAGTGTTGGCATATCCAGATTTTTCAAAAGAGTTTCTTTTAACTACCGACGCAAGCAATGAAGCTTTAGGCGCGGTTCTTTCTCAAGGTAACGTAGGCGAGGATAGGCCAATAGCTTTCGCTATCCGAGCGCTAAGCGACACAGAGCAAAGATATTCAACAATAGAAAAGGAATTCTTAGCAATAGTATGGGCTACAAAAAATTTCAGAGCATATCTCTTAGGCAGACATTTTAAAATTTTTACTGATCACCAGCTATTAAAGGGAATAGCCAGCCATTTAAGGCGAGGAACATTTATATAAACGTTAGCTAATAAGTATGTAGAGTCCGCGATGCCAAACAGCAGATTCCGGATAAACATAGCGTTGAGCATAATTCTGCGATTTTCGAGAGATGGTAGATTTATTAACTTAAGTCGAGAAGAATACGGTGGTAATCTTAATGCGGGATCCCAACGTAGATTCCGTAGACAGAAGAGTAGGAATTGTTTTTGTACGGATTCAATTTCCGTAATATGGCATCTGAAGTTTGGATTCCAGACCGGAGAGGCATATTCCAATAGAGGCCGAACTAACGAGGTAAATAATACCTTGGAGATATATGGATCATCAAATTCTTTAGACCAACGTTTAATAAAACCTAATACACTGGCGGCTCTGCAAGATATACGGTTAATGTGAATATGAAAGCGAAGTTTACGATCCAGGACTACACCAAGGTCCTCAGCAACATTCAAATAATCAAGCTTATAGTCGCCAATACTACAATTAACTATTAATGGGTTAGAGCGAGCAAATGTCATTTGTTTGCACTTATTTAAATTCAGCTTCATACAGTTTACGTTACACCATGCAAGCAATGAGATAAGATCATCTTGCAGGAGCGTAGCATCATGTTCATTTTTATACGATAAAAATAGCTTCACGTCATCCGCAAACAACAGTATGTTGGAATTATTAATTACTGTCGGTAGATCGTTTATATAAATTAAGAATAACAAGGGACCTAAATGGCTACCTTGTGGGACTCCAGATGTAACCATGAATTCCTCTGAATTGGAGTTCTTATATAGTACCATTTGTGTGCGATGAGTAAGGTAGGATTCAATCCAGTTTACCAATATCTCCGAAAAACCAAATAATTTAAGTTTTATAATGAGTAGATTATGGTTCACTATATCAAAAGCTTTACTGAAGTCAGTATAAACAACATCAGTTTGTTTAGCCATTTTAAAATTATTAATAATTATCGATGTGAATTCTAGCAAATTTGTAGTTGTAGATTTTCCACTCCTTGAAATATGATGGGTAATAATTTTCTCGAGTAGTTTTGGAAGCGCACTAAGTTTGGCAATACCACGATAGTCTTTTATATCAGATCTATTGCCAGATTTATGCAGTGGGGTAATAATTGATGATTTCCATGCCAAAGGGAAATAGCCAGAGCGCAACGAAAAGTCAAATAGTTTAGTTATAGGTGACACTAATGTGTGAGCACATTGTTTTAGAATGCAAGATGGAATTCCATCTGGGCCCGGATTATAAGAGGATTTAATGTTCTTTAATTCGTATAGGACTATCAATTCATCTATAATTGGATGCGCGATGGAACCAGATATTTAACACCCAGTGTATTTAACACTCGAGTATGTTGTTTTAAAATAGTCAGCAAATAAGTTACAGATCGTATTAATATTATCCGATTCAATTTCATTAAATTTCATACAAGGTGGAAATATTACAGTCTTGCGTTTAATATTTATAAAATTCCAAAAAGATTTTGGGTCCAAGCGTAAGTTCGATTTAACTTTTTCTATATAATTGCTATAGGACTGCTTGCATAGACGCCGGTATTTACGTCTTGTAGACAAATAATTGCATAGATTTACAGAAGTAAGTGTTCTACAATATAATCTATAAAGTTTAGATTTTACCCTCCTTAACGCATGTAGATCTTTAGTAAACCATGTAGGACCAGAACAGTAGGTCTGTGATCGCAACGGTACGGATGAATTAAAAGAGTTCGTTAAGGTGGTGTTAAATGAAGTTACAGCGAAATCCAGGGATGGTGTAGATTCATCCAGATGTAGGATTGAACTCCAATCTAGGGAGCTGATAGCATCATTCAAAAGGTCATAATTTGTGTGTTTGAAGTTAAATTTCATATTCTTACGAATTCCACTGTCGCGTGAGGAAATTTTGAGCGGTTGGTTAATTATATTGATTTTTAGACTAGGATGGTGTTTATCCTCAGGTAATACAAGAGGCGCACAGCGAGATACATCGAGTAAGTCCATATCATCAACGAAGATCAGATCTAAAGTGCGATTGTTGAAGTTACTAATATAGTTAATTTGAGAGAGGCCACAGGAGGACACCTCATTTAGGAAGCATGAGTCGGTTTGAGCTTCAGATAATGGAAGTAGAGCTGAAGTGTATTCGCATTTCTCCCAAACCACTCGAGGTAAATTAAAATCGCCCAGAACAATTAGTCTATCACTGGGATTCATAATTTCAGCAACTGCAGCAATACATTTAGCATGGGCTGAGTAAATATCTTCGCTTGAATTAGGAGGAATATAAGAGCAGGTTACATACAAAGTTAACGCAGCAATTTTTGCGTGGACGCAACAGAACTCAATATCTGCAACATTTATCGACGTAACTTCTGTAGAAAAACACGAAGATTTAACAGCAATAAGTACACCGCCTCAACGCGTTGAATTTGTTGAAGTGGTATTTCTATCTCTTCTGTATATATTGTAATTATCAGAAAAAATTTCCAAGTTATGAACGTCAGCCCTAAGCCATGTTTCTGTGAAAACTACAATATGATAATCCAAGTCATAGCTAAGCGTAAATAGATCACGCAACTTTGTGTTGATTCCCCGAACATTTTGGTAAATACCATATACAGTTTTTATCGAATTTAACGCTGCATTATTAAAATCACTTGATTCAGTTAATGCAGATCTCCTGATTCTCCGGGTTTTTGAAAAAAACGGAAGGGACGTAACTTAATATTAGCTTGCCACAAAGATGGGTTATTGAAAACCTTATAAAAAGCTTCGTCAACTCCAAGTTTGAAGCTAATCTTTTTTAACTCGGAGAGCTCGGAATCCTTCTTTACCAGTTTGTAACACACCATGTGAATTTTATCAATTTTAAAGGTATCATGAACATAGTCAATGATATTATCTACAGTAACGGTGGGTTTAAAGTAAGCCAAGTGAAACCATTTTTTTTTTGGTCTTGATTTTTCACTATTTCCTTGTTTCTTGTTTTCTATTCTATTCTTTCTATTTCTTTTGTTCTAGAGCGCGTCTGGACTGCTGTTACTACATTACGATTTTGAGAAATTCTACTCATCGCGTCTGCGTTTAAATTTTTCTTGCCTGGCTTATATATGATTTTTGATGTAAGAGAAATTTTCACTAAAACATTGCCGAAAAGAAGATTTCAAGACTTACGTCTAAAATTAAATATTATCAAAAATGTTTTGTATTAACTTTATTGATTTTATTTTTAAAATTTGAATTGTATAATACAATATTTTCTTTAATTTACAACAAAACGGCAGAGAAATGAGAAATTATTTAAATTATTGTTGTAATGTAATATGTATACATATACAGGGTATTTCGCATAAGATCTTTTTATTTATTTTCTCAAGCCAAGCGTTTTATGGTTTGGAAGCTTGCTACTAACGCTAACTTCCACAATCCATTCCTCTGCAAAGAGCTATGGTTTTTATGGTTTGGAAACTTGCTACTGAACGCTAGCTTCCACGATCCATACCAATGCAAAAGCGCTATGCTCGTTGGCTTGGCTTTCCAAAGCTTGGCTAAAGCTACTGGCTACAAAGCAAAGTGCGGTGGTTGCTGGTTTGGCATTTACTTTATAGAAAGCTTGACTGGGAATTGCGATCACGACATACAACATCCCTCCACCCTAGGGGAAGAAAAATTTAGTATCGTATAAAGCGATATTAAATTTTTCTTGTACATTTATGTTTTTGTGTTGATGGTTTATTTGTCTTATCTTTATTTGATTTTTTATTCTCAAATTATTGTTAACAGCAATTTATCTTTTTATCCATAAGTGAGATACTGTTTTGTTATATGTTTTCCAGGCAATACGTTATATTCTTTAATTTTATTTACAATTTGTTACTTGAATTAATAATATTATAACGTTATACAAAAATAGGCTTAATAAAACTTCAAACTTGTCTTATGGCTGCAGTGTTCTTCATTTAATACAAGTGTGATAATAATAATAATTGTTTTGGGTTTTGTGTGTCGTAGTGTATAAATATATATATATATATATATATGGTGTATAATAAAAATATTTTTGTCGTTGACGTCGCTGTCGGTCTTGACGTTGCTGTGAATGTACGGTTTGACGATGGTGTCGAAGTTGACGTCGATCTTGACGTTGCTGTTGACGAACATGTTGACGATGGTGTCGACGTTGACGTCGATCTCGACGTTGCTGTGAATGTTCATGTTGAAGTCGGCGTTGCTGCTACTGTTGATGTACACCCCTTTGTATCAATATCTTCTTCTCGAGTGTTATGTAGGAATGCTGTTGCTGGGTAGCTGACTTAGTTGTAGTTGTTGTAGTATGTTTGTTGGTAGAATCTGCTGTCCCACAATTGGGATCAATTGTTGTTCGCTTGAACTCTTGATGGTTGAGATTTTTCAAAATCATCATTTGTACATAAGCTGACTGCTGATGTTCTCGATTTGCTTGTACCTGTGTTGGATTTCTTACATCGCCAGCACTTTATATATTATGTGACTGTTGTTGTTGCGAGGGGTTCTATATTAGGCAAGAGTAGGCCGCAGTAGATTGAACTGGCGAACCGTTGACTGGTTCTCGTTTGTTTACTTTGTGGTTTATCACCGTCGCCGACACTTGATGATGCAATAACTTACGTCGTCCTAGGCGAAACTTTGCCTGAACGTAGAGTCGTAATCGCGGCAGCATGCAATCCATTCGCAGGACTTATAGTAGAGCTGTCCTGGGTGGATATGCTGCTAGTCCGCCATTATGTTCACGATGATTTTGCTGTTGAGTGACAACTGAGTCGTATCGGCTGATGAACTTTCTTTTCGAGATTACCATCTGGTTATGTTGTTGTTGATGTTTCCAAAATATTGTAGTTGTTTGAATTCTGCTCTTTCAAATATCAGGTTGCTGCTGGTTATCATTGTTAACCTGATCAGCTGTTTGGTACAGCTACCCCTTCCTCTTCGAGTTGGTTGGTCGCTATTTCGTCGCCCTGTTGTGGTGTGTCGTTGGACTATGAGTGCGTGGTTTGTGCTGCTGTAATGGGAGTATGTTTGGATTGCTGTCCGGTTCTCTGCATGCTGGATTCTTCTTTTATATACATTATTACATATGATTTTTCATTTCTATTCTTCTATTGTTCTTACAGTATATTTTTAAGCTATTTATACTTTCTTTACAATTAAGAATGATTTAAATTGTTATTATGTAGTTGTGCCATGTAAATTATACGTGAATTGTATTTATTTTATTTCAATTGGAAACATTTCATCTTTCTCTTACTCAATATAAATGTTTATGTTATTCTAGTTGAATAGAAACTGGTAGGCTATTTACTATCAATTTTATACTTCAGCCCTTTTGCATAAAAATTCGTACAACTATTTTAATTATCTTATCTTTTACTTTTATATGTAAGAGTTTATATATATATTTTTTCCTCTCTTTATTTTTATTATAATTATATGGTTTTTCCATTTAGTTTTCTTATTGCCCCTTTTTTTCTTTTATGCCTTTATTTTCACCAATTTTTGATTGAATGTACATATTTTATTCTGAATTACAATTTCATTAACTTTTAAATTAATTTTATATATACAGGGTGTTTCGCATACGGATGTTCAAAAGACTAGGGCGTGTAGGATGGGTCGAGACAAGAAAAAAATCGTATGGGACGGGGGTCAATTTCCCCCCGTTTGGGCGAAAGGAGACATTTTATAAAAATCCGACTTAACACCGAAAAAAATAATATTAAAAAATAATGGTTAGACCTAGATAACTTTTGCTTGGTGATTTTTAAATTTTCACTTTTCTCGGAAACTACAAAACACAGATCCTTCCGGTTTGAAGCATTATCTCTAGAATTGATTAGAGAATTTTATGGTCGGAAAAAAATTTATACTTAATACCGTAATTTTAAAAAAAAATTGCGACCAAAAAATTTTTTTCGGAATTTTTTTTCCAAATTTTAACTTTGACATTTATTTTCACAAAAACTGTTTGACACAGGAATCTAATTTAGAAAGGATATTAAGGACCGGATATTTGGCTTTGAAAATCAGCAAGCAAAAGTTATCTAGGTTTAACCATTTTTTTTAATATTATTTTTTCCGACGTTAAGTCGGATTTTTATAAAATGGCCCCTCCCGTCTAAACGGGGGGAAATTGACACCCCCACCCATACGATTTTTTTCTTGTCTCGACCCAACCTACACGCCATGATCTTCTGTCATGGATCACTTAAACTAATAAAATAGAGTTAGGAGAACATTCAGTTAATCAGAATAGTCACCTTATTAGGAGTAGGATACAATAAATTAATATAGAATAGGATTGATAGCATATATTATAGGATAGTATGAAATTAACATTTTTAAGTTTATTACTATTATACATACAAAAGTAAAAATAAAATACACAAATAATAAAAACATTGTTATACACATGTATATATACAATATTTCAGTACATTTACAAATAATAATGTTCACCTATATATACAGGGTGTTCCGCATAAGGGTGTTCAAAAGACTAGGGCGTGTAGGATGGGTCGAGAGAAGAAAAAAATCGTATGGGAGGGGGGTCAATTTCCCACCGTTTAGGCGGGAAACTACAAAACATAGATCCTTCCGGTTTGAAGCATTCTCTCTAGAATTGATTGGAGAATTTTATGGTCGGAAAAATTTTTATACTTAATACCGTGATTTTTAAAAAAAATTGCGACCAAAAATTTTTTTTCGGAATTTTTTTCCCAAATTTTAACTTTCTCATTAAATTTCTCAAAAACTGTTTGGCATAGGAACCTAATTTAAAAAGGATATTAAGAAGCGGATATTTCGTTTTGAAAATCAGCAAGCAAAAGTTATCTAGGTTTAACCATTATTTTTTAATATTATTTCTTTCGGTGTTAAGTCGGATTTTTATAAAATGTCCCCTCCAAACAGCTGATCAGGTTAACAATGATAACCAGCAGCAACCTGATATTTGAAGGAGCAGAATTCAAACAACTACAATATTTTGGAAACAACAACAACAACATAACCAGATGATAATCTCGAAAAGAAAGTTCATCAGCCGATACGACTCAGTTGTCACTCAACAGCAAAATCATCGTGAACATAATGGCGGACTAGCAGCATATCCACCCAGTACAGCTCTACTATAAGTCTCTAGTCTATACAGCTCTACTACGTTCAGGCAAAGTTTCGCCTAGGACGACGTAAGTTATTGCATCATCAAGTGTCGGCGACGGTGATAAACCACAAGGTAAACAAACGAGAAGCAGTCAACGGTTCGCCAGTTCAATCTACTGCGGCCTACTCTTGCCTAATACAGAACCCCTCGCAACAACAACAGTCACATAATACATAAAGTGCTGGCGATGTAAGAAATCCAACACAAGTACAAGCAAATCGAGAACATCAGCAGTCAGCTTATGTACAAATGATGATTTTGAAAAATCTCAACCATCAAGAGTTCAAGCGAACAACAATTGATCCCAATTGTGGGACAGCAGATTCTACCAACAAACATACTACAACAACTACAACTAAGTCAGCTACCCAGCAACAGCATTCCTACATAACACTCGAGAAGAAGATATTGATACAAAGGGGTGTACATCAACAGTAGCAGCAACGCCGACTTCAACATGAACATTCACAGCAACGTCGAGATCGACGTCAACGTCGACACCATCGTCAACATGTTCGTCAACAGCAACGTCAAGATCGACGTCAACTTCGACACCATCGTCAAACCGTACATTCACAGCAACGTCAAGACCGACAGCGACGTCAACGACAAAAATATTTTTATTATACACCATATATATATATATATATATATTTATACACTACGACACACAAAACCCAAAACAATTATTATTATTATCACACTTGTATTAAATGAAGAACACTGCAGCCATAAGACAAGTTTGAAGTTTTATTGAGCCTATTTTTGTATAACGTTATAATATTATTAATTCAAGTAACAAATTGTAAATAAAATTAAAGAATATAACGTATTGCCTGGAAAACATATAACAAAACAGTATCTCACTTATGGATAAAAAGATAAATTGCTGTTAACAATAATTTGAGAATAAAAAATCAAATAAAGATAAGACAAATAAACCATCAACACAAAAACATAAATGTACAAGAAAAATTTAATATCGCTTTATACGATACTAAATTTTTCTTCCCCTAGGGTGGAGGGATGTTGTATGTCGTGATCGCAATTCCCAGTCAAGCTTTCTGTAAAGTAAATTCCAAAGCCAAACCAGCAACCACCGCACTTTGCTTTGTAGCCAGTAGCTTTAGCCAAGCTTTGGAAAGCCAAGCCAACGAGCATAGCGCTTTTGCATTGGTATGGATCGTGGAAGCTAGCGTTCAGTAGCAAGTTTCCAAACCATAAAAACCATAGCTCTTTGCAGAGGAATGGATTGTGGAAGTTAGCGTTAGTAGCAAGCTTCCAAACCATAAAACGCTTGGCTTGAGAAAATAAATAAAAAGATCTTATGCGAAATACCCTGTATATGTATACATATTACATTACAACAATAATTTAAATAATTTCTCATTTCTCTGCCGTTTTGTTGTAAATTAAAGAAAATATTGTATTATACAATTCAAATTTTAAAAATAAAATCAATAAAGTTAATACAAAACATTTTTGATAATATTTAATTTTAGACGTAAGTCTTGAAATCTTCTTTTCGGCAATGTTTTAGTGAAAATTTCTCTTACATCAAAAATGTTGTCTTCATATTTTTCACGAACAAAATGGTATCTGACTTCTATATGTTTGGTTCTTTTATATAGCACTGGGTTTTTGATTAGTTTGATGTTGGTTCACGAATATTGTTACTTATAAAGGATGACCATTCGCATATGAGATTTGTCTATTTTCTTAAAGCTAAACCTGATGTGGCAACAAAAATCATCTCATTCGTGGAACTGATCAAAAGTCAGTCGAAGGATAAGGTAAGAGCATTTCGTTCAGATAACGGTACGGAGTTTGTAAATCCAGAGCTACGAGTTTATTTTGAAAATAAAAGAAATTAAGCATGAGCTTACAGTTGCTTATTCACCTGAGCAAAATGGTTCTGTTGAACGAGAAAACAAAACTGTAATGGAAGCAACGCGTACTACGCTACATGAAAGTTATTTGAATTTTAAGTTATGGGCTGAAAGAGATAACACAAGTGTGTGTTTCAAATTGTACGGGTATGATAAGCAATTAACATTTAATTATTTCAAAGTTTTTGGTACAGTAGCTTATGTGCATATACCGGAAGAAAAGAGACAAAAACTTGATAAAAATGCTGAGAAATGTTTGTTTGTGGGATATAGTGAAAACGCGAAAGTATAGAGTGTGCAATTTACATAACAAAAAACCAGTACTGTTCGTGATTTGACCTTCGTCAAAATCGGTTTGCATGCAATAGAAATCGAAGAACAAACTGTTAATGCAAGCAAACAAATGCAAAGTGAATCTAAAGAAGAAGCAATTGTGCGTTTATATTTTGAAACAGAGCACAACAGAAATACACAATCAAAAATGAGCAGCAATGAACAAGAAATAACGGATAACGACAGTGAACATTTCTCCACGTCGTTTGACATGTTAGAAAGCAATGAAAGTAATAAGGATTCGTTAGACAACGTCATCGTCGATAAATCTCACCAAGTTAAACAAACTCGAAATTTTTGTGATTTAACCTCGTCAAATATTTTGGAGGATTATTTATGCTCGAAATCTTGTTCAAGTGCAATTATTGTGGGCATTTGTGCATTTCTGGCCTGTAGCTTTGAACAGGCAATTCAGTCTAAGGAGAGCGAAAAATGGCTAAAAGCGATGCAGGAGGAGTATAATTTTCTAATTAAAAACGGCACGTGGATTTTGGTGTACCCACCGAAAGGTCAAAAGATCATCGATAATCGGTCTGGTGTCGAAGAAGTTGTTAAGCCAGATTTTGAGGTCTTCGTCGTTGTCGAATATAACGCCCCTCAGTTGGTTAGACAGGGACCGGATTTTACATCAAGACCATCGTGACCATTTGCAACGCAAAAATTCCGCTTATTGGTTATTAGAACATCTTTCAATCTATGCATTGTTTTCAGGAAACATCATATTCAGCGATGAAGCCTTCTTCACATTGCATAGATTGTCGTCCAAAATTGCTATGACACCGCTACGTCTCAAACTAGAGTACACTAAAGTCCCTACAGTCTGGTGCGCCTTTTTAAATTCTGTTGTAAAGGTTCTTAGTTACAGTTAGTTTGGTTAGTTTGGTAGTCCATCAAAAGTCAAAGAGAGTGTGACTCATCTTCGGCTAGTGAATATAGCACTCTTTCTGGCTTTAATATTTATTTTAAAGTTTCTGAATAATAATTTTTTTTATATTCTAAATATGTATTATAAAAAATATACATCAATAGTTCTGAAGAAAATATTACCTGAGAAAACTTTCTTGGTTTCTTTGTGTAAATTTGATACCGCTATCCGCGCCGCTAGTATTGCATAGTCCGCGTGATTAGTAGTTAAACTTGCAGCAGTCTCGGCTGCCAAATTGTCTAACTCTTGTGTTGTAACTCCTGTATATAAACCATTTATTACTTTAAGGGTAATTGTTACCTAGCAAAAATTTGTCTATTTTAGTTATTAGATTCAATAAATAAGATTGCAAAATAAGTATTCTTTTTATACCAGGTCTACCGGTTAATAACTCTTAAATTCTTCGCTGTATGGAAATGGTGACGATAATCTAACGCAAGACACATTGGTTCAATCGTTGGGTCCTGAGTTGACTCACGAAAAATATCAGAATCGAGTTCACGATACTATGCATTTGGTGGTTGTCGTGTATGGCATGAACATTTTAAATCAGAAGAAACGGTTAAACGGTGCACTTGGCTGGAAACTCTTGCCCCACCCGCCGTATTCAACAGAATTGGCCGATTTCGATTACCAATTCCGATACTTCCGATTACCACCTGTTTCCATCGATGGCCTACTCACTTTCCCAGGAATACTTTAAGAATTACGAAGAAATAAATAAATGGCACGATGATTGGTTCGCCTCAAAATGTTAACAATTTTTTAGAAGACGATCCCAAATTGAAGTGCAGAAGGGAAAAAGGTACAGTTAGCGATGGTGCATACTTTAAATAAAGTATTTCTATCTTTTACCAAATTTCTTTCTTTAAAAAAACACTAAGAATTATTAACCGGTAGACCTAAGTAAATTAAAGTTTTTTTTAATTTGAAGTTCTACCATTAAATAATTTGCCTCAACAAATATACAACTGATGTTACATGAACAACAACGACGTTGTATATCAATATATATCAATATATTATATATCAATATATCCTACATGTATACATATACTCGCCGGTCTTCCACGTGGTGCAAGAATAAAATCACCAGAACAAAACTTATCAAACCAACGACGCACAGTGGCCGGTTTTTCAACTTAGCGGTTAAAAATCCATATCTTTTGACTCTCTTAGAATTTTTTATTCCGTTTTTTTTCGTTGGATTCTTGTAAACCAGAGATATGAGAGTTTCAATCAGGGTAGCTATTAAAATTTTCTTAAAAGCCTAAAAAAGAGATTATAAAAATAATACGTTTATTTTTATTTAATGATTAAAGACTTTTTATTATCAATAACGAACATACTAATAAATTAGATTAATAAAAATAAGGTAATAAGTAAGGAACTAATGCAAATTAAATAATTTTTTCAAAACATTCATTAATAGAATTTCGCTCATCTAGTAGTAAATTTTGTGCATCACTATCTAACTCCATTGAGCTAGATTTCCATTTTAGGCGGATATTTGAAATATGTATATGGATCCGATGTGCACAGCAAAACTGCAAGCAGATTCTCATTGGTACAATATCTTGAAATTTTCCTTGTGTTGTGTTCACGAAAGAATCTGTAATCCTTGTTTCTTTTTTCTTGTGCTTCTTCAGAAGTTTCACCAAGTGGAAGTAGACTATTTTCAATAATTTGCTCGCCATAAAGAATTTTATGAATGGTTGATGGCATATTCCTCCAGGGATATTTTTCGTTGTAAATTTCGGCGGTTTTCTTTGCATATTCACCAAATTTTTTGGCATCAATCATTCTGCTGCATGCTATAACTTCTATTCTAATTTTGAATCGCTTAATCGCCACTCCTGTAATGAAAGCTGCCGTCTCAGGATCTGAGAAAAATCTTCTAGCGGTGTTTCCATCATTCGTATTTCCCTCTCCTTGTTTTGGCTGGTCAATTATTAGCCCTATTTCACGATATTGTTCCTGTATTTGGCTTTTTTTCAGCTTCCGTTTCTCCATATTCACTGCATTTTGTCTAACCGTTCCTGTTGCTCCGAATTCTAAATCATAGCCCAATTTGAGTATATGTTCTAGTGTGAAGAAGGCGAATTCTAGTGTGAAGAGGCGACAATCCGAATTCGTATGCCTCCTCAAAATAATTGGCATCTGCTGGTGCTTGGCTTAGTGTACTCGCGGTTTAATGGCATATAATACAGCTAGAGGATGCCTTAGTATCAGTTAAGGTACTTGTTCGACTTTTCCATCAATCATGGTGAGCTGAACTTTGAAATCTATTTGAATAATATGGCCATGATACTCAAATAGCCGCGGCTGAAGTTCATCAATTTGCCTCCTAATTTTATTAACTTCATCGGTTATCACATCTTTTATCACATCACTTACAAAGGCCAAGACTTTTCACATATTTCTCTTCCAATGAAAGCAATAATCTGTTCAAATTTACACTACATATGCAGTAAGAGCTAATTACCTGATAATTAAAAAAAACCTAATTACTGCAAACTATCCCAGTACCTTTCCATACTTTGAAATATATGTACATATAATTTGAAAGAAAAGTATAACACTAACGAAAAAAAAAAATAACGGAAAACATGTTAAAAACGTTTGCAGTGTGTGACTTTGACTCATATAATGGGCTCTAGCGCCCGGTGGGGCAAACCGATGCAAAAAAAATTGGTATGGGCTTTTAGAGGAAACTTTCAGCTTTACAATGGTGTAAAATTTGTTTTGGAGCATTTTGGAGCGCAAAAGTCCTGCTCCAAAATACGACGAAATTTAACCAAATTTGGAGCATTTCTGGAATTCGTGTTACGTAATAACTATAGCACAGTTTTACTCAATTGTAACAACATTTGACAATGAATATATCCAAGAATTTAATAAAAAAAACCGGAACTTAATATCTGAAATATTGACAGAGATATGGATATCTAAATCTGTGAAAAGTTGAAAAAATGTGTTTATTTTAGTTGAAAATAAAAAGTGCTGTCTTTTATTGCATAGTTACTAATGAAATAATAAAAATAAAGCTGTAATTTTTTGGCTCCCTAGGTTCTCAGGTTTCTACTTTCATATGATCTAACCCATTTTGAAATCGGTGACATTGAAAAAAATGACTTTTGGCCGCTAAGTTGAAAAACCGGCCACTGTGCGACGATCGACTTACTCAAGGTGACTCTCTGAATGCACAAACTAACTTCTTGTATAGGCGACTGGATCTTACGTTGCACTCGCTTCAATTTGTAAGTGTCAAGACTTTCATTACAAGCTTTGTGTGCAGAAAAAGTTTTTCAGTGCTAGTATACAAAATTTTACTGTTTGAGTTATGTTAAAATAATAAAAATGTTGTAACAATTTCACGACTTACATATGAAATTGGTTTTTTTCCTGAAAACAAGTTTATAAATGTAGAAAGAATAAACTCAAGATATTTTATAAAGAATAATTGTTTTGTTTTCTTATTATATTTGTTGGCTTATATTGTAGCAAAAAATGTGTGAACATTCAGCTTTATCGTGAATGATATTTTACATACAATTTTCCACAATTGTTCAACTTCTTTATCACGAATAGAAATTTGTGTGAAAAATTTCACATGCTCGAAAAACTCCTTCCATCGGGAATAATTTTTTCGCGTTAATCTTTTCGCCATTTTGACAGAGAGAATTTACTTGAAAAAAATGTAATATTTCAATATTTATATGTACGTATAGCTATTTAATATAGTTATGAATGACTAACATTCTAAATTTTTACGAGCAATAGTCTTAATAAAATTCAGGGAGATATACTCCTTAGAAAAATGTAAGAAAACCCTGGAATTGCAAAGTGTTTGATAAAGATACACTAAAACCACAATGTGGCTAGGTTGTTTTGGATGGATATACAGCAGGAGTTCAATATGAATAAATAATTTATCGTACAATAATTATCTAACAGTTTTAGTTTTTTCATACTTCATTGCCTGGTGAATAGAGAAACATTTTAGTTGCAAAAAAAATGTAAGCTTTCAATGTTTATATGTTATATCTTTAATATACTATAAGTTTTATGAATTAAGTAAGTATGAATGACTAATATTCTACATTCTAGCATTAGTCTTAGTCTTAGCGATCTCTTAGTTCCCTATAAAGAATTCGCAATATTGTTTTTGATTTGCTGTGCTTCGGTAAAGTATCTGCTAGGGTCTATAGATGAACCCTCAAGTTCCAATATGGTGTCATCTCCTATTGCATTTATTGCTGGTTCTTCTATTGGCGGTGGCATCTCCATCTTATAATGACTGCACTTATTATGTAATTCTGCAGAAACATTACAATTTTCGACGCTTTGTGTAGCGGGCGTGTAGTGCAGCTACAGAACCACTAATTCCATAACATAGAAACCGTTGAAACTCCGTTCTTTCTGGTCCGTAAATCTTTCTGTAGCCTGGCTCTCACTAAATTTTTTTCTCTCATTTTCTCTTTACACGAGCAATACATAATTCAATATTTCATATTCAATATTCATACGAGCAATTACATAATTCATATATCTTAAAAAAATTTTGAATTTTCGAATTCAATAAATTTTTCTTCGCTAAAATACCATAATATTCCATAATAGAATTTAAAAATTAATAAAACTGCATTTTTTATTAATATTATAAATACATAAAAAAATAAACATAAAATATATATTATATATTTTTTGTTATATAAATATAATGCGAATCTGTCTAAGCTCTTTGTATAGGTATCTCGAGTTTCTTTTAGTCCAAAATGCCTCTTCTGTACACCTCACGTAGTGTTTCCAGGATGTCCAATTTAAAAGAGATGAGTCAGGCTAATGTGTCTGAAGTTCGGTGATTTTCCCGCTTGGAGAACGAAAATTACTAATGCAGACTTTGAAGATGGCATATCTCCGAAACCGGTTTGTTTACAAACCAAATTTGACGAGAGATGACGGGAACTCTTACCTAAAAACACCCACTCCTTGCAGATATCTGATGTCCAAATATCTGATTAGATTAAAATTTATAACGCTTTATAACGTATTCAGAACGCCATGGAACGGTATTTTGCAATGTTTGTATAATAATCCCTCCTTTTTGATAACACACTGGACATTCGCAACCTTCCAGAAAAATGGATAATATCCTGAATAATATGATAAATTATAAATATTGTTAAACGTAAACATTGAACATATAGAGAAAACATTACCGGTAGGTAATATCTAGGAATATGTATATCCAGTAGACCTTAGAGACTCAGTTGTCAGTTCTTATTAATATGGAAGAGTTCGATGGATAAACAAAAAATCGTTAATAAATGGCCTGCCAAACACATTGGGGTTAAAGGAGGGAGCATTGAGTAGTTCCTCAACTGATTCTTCGCTTTGAGTTTGTTGTTTTATAATCTAGTTTTGATTGATATTAGGTCATTAAGTATGAAATGTCCGATTTTCATAAGAGGTGAGTTTGAGAGTTGGTATCTCTGACATTGGATTGTAACGGTTTTTATGTTTTTTCTTATCATGAAGGTGCATCATTACTCTTTCAAACTCATATTGCAAATCGTAGTTCCTTTTTGAATCTTCTGACATAAAGTAGTTTCATAAGGCAATGGAAAGGTAAAAAATGCAAGTAATTTGAATATGAGTTTCGTCGCGGAACCAATGCATTGCAGGCAGCTCGAAACATTAATGATGCGTTTGGCAAAGTTGCAGCTCATCATCGGACCTTACGTCGCACAGTGGCCGGTTTTTCAACTTAGCGGCCAAAAGTCATTTTTTTCAATGTCACCGATTTCAAAATGGGTTAGATCATATGAAAGTAGAAACCTGAGAACCTAGGGAGCCAAAAAATTACAGCTTTATTTTTATTATTTCATTAGTAACTATGCAATAAAAGACAGCACTTTTTATTTTCAACTAAAATAAACACATTTTTTCAACTTTTCACAGATTTAGATATCCATATCTCTGTCAATATTTCAGATATTAAGTTCCGGTTTTTTTTATTAAATTCTTGGATATATTCATTGTCAAATGTTGTTACAATTGAGTAAAACTGTGCTATAGTTATTACGTAACACGAATTCCAGAAATGCTCCAAATTTGGTTAAATTTCGTCGTATTTTGGAGCAGGACTTTTGCGCTCCAAAATGCTCCAAAACAAATTTTACACCATTGTAAAGCTGAAAGTTTCCTCTAAAAGCCCATACCAATTTTTTTTGCATCGGTTTGCCCCACCGGGCGCTAGAGCCCATTATATGAGTCAAAGTCACACACTGCAAACGTTTTTAACATGTTTTCCGTTATTTTTTTTTTTCGTTAGTGTTATACTTTTCTTTCAAATTATATGTACATATATTTCAAAGTATGGAAAGGTACTGGGATAGTTTGCAGTAATTAGGTTTTTTTTAATTATCAGGTAATTAGCTCTTACTGCATATGTAGTGTAAATTTGAACAGATTATTGCTTTCATTGGAAGAGAAATATGTGAAAAGTCTTGGCCTTTGTAAGTGATGTGATAAAAGATGTGATAACCGATGAAGTTAATAAAATTAGGAGGCAAATTGATGAACTTCAGCCGCGGCTATTTGAGTATCATGGCCATATTATTCAAATAGATTTCAAAGTTCAGCTCACCATGATTGATGGAAAAGTCGAACAAGTACCTTAACTGATACTAAGGCATCCTCTAGCTGTATTATATGCCATTAAACCGCGAGTACACTAAGCCAAGCACCAGCAGATGCCAATTATTTTGAGGAGGCATACGAATTCGGATTGTCGCCTCTTCACACTAGAATTCGCCTTCTTCACACTAGAACATATACTCAAATTGGGCTATGATTTAGAATTCGGAGCAACAGGAACGGTTAGACAAAATGCAGTGAATATGGAGAAACGGAAGCTGAAAAAAAGCCAAATACAGGAACAATATCGTGAAATAGGGCTAATAATTGACCAGCCAAAACAAGGAGAGGGAAATACGAATGATGGAAACACCGCTAGAAGATTTTTCTCAGATCCTGAGACGGCAGCTTTCATTACAGGAGTGGCGATTAAGCGATTCAAAATTAGAATAGAAGTTATAGCATGCAGCAGAATGATTGATGCCAAAAAATTTGGTGAATATGCAAAGAAAACCGCCGAAATTTACAACGAAAAATATCCCTGGAGGAATATGCCATCAACCATTCATAAAATTCTTTATGGCGAGCAAATTATTGAAAATAGTCTACTTCCACTTGGTGAAACTTCTGAAGAAGCACAAGAAAAAAGAAACAAGGATTACAGATTCTTTCGTGAACACAACACAAGGAAAATTTCAAGATATTGTACCAATGAGGATCTGCTTGCAGTTTTGCTGTGCACATCGGATCCATATACATATTTCAAATATCCGCCTAAAATGGAAATCTAGCTCAATGGAGTTAGATAGTGATGCACAAAATTTACTACTAGATGAGCGAAATTCTATCAATGAATGTTTTGAAAAAATTATTTAATTTGCATTAGTTCCTTACTTATTACCTTATTTTTATTAATCTAATTTATTAGTATGTTCGTTATTGATAATAAAAAGTCTTTAATCATTAAATAAAAATAAACGTATTATTTTTATAATCTCTTTTTTAGGCTTTTAAGAAAATTTTAATAGCTACCCTGATTGAAACTCTCATATCTCTGGTTTACAATAATCGATTTTTATGATTTTAGTCTCATATTAAAGCTTAAGATTAGAAGAATCCAACGAAAAAAAACGGAATAAAAAATTCCAAGAGAGTCAAAAGATATGGATTTTTGACCGCTAAGTTGAAAAACCGGCGTCGCTGAAAAGTAACCAGCGTGGAATACGTCGTATTCACAGAGTACTTTTTTAGTGGTACCAGTCAAAAATCTTACTATAGTGGTTTTTTGAAATAATAATATCCTTACAAAATTGTTTTTTTCGCGAAATGAGATTTTTAAATGTAGAAAAAATAATAAATTACTAATAATTATTTATACTAATAGCTATTTATTATTAACTCCCATTAATAAAATAAATAACAAAATTTGTTGTAATTATATATTATTTCTTTGCAGACTATTATTATTTTACCTTTTCTTTGTTGTGTCCACTTGTTTATTACCTCTTATTTATTACCCTCTTTTTATTTAAAGGCAACACTTATTTTTGTGTTCAGTAATGGCAACACTTTTTTCTATTTGACTTTTTTCCAATATACTTTTTTCATCTGGCTACCTTTGGCCTTATATTATTTCTTCTGAAATAAACTCTATAACTGAACCGATCACATTTTATTGAAGCAATCCATCAAGTTATGAGCCCAGGGCTATTGTAAGCATAAATATATAAAGTTTCTGTGTGTCGTGTGCACTAAATTATTGAAAAGGAATGAGTGTGGGTGCATAATTTTTCAACATTGACAAATTGGACGAATTTAATTATGATTCGTGGAGGATGCAAATAAAAAGCATTCTGGTTCATCTAGAACTGTGGAAGATGGTGGCAGGCGACATAGCCAAGCCCAAAACTAATTCAGAAGACTGTGGCAAAAGATGAGCGGGCTATGGCAACACTCATATTAAGTTTAAAGCCAACAGAGTTGGGCAATATAAAAATATGCAGTACGTCTGCAGAAGCATGGATGGCGTTAGAGGCGCTCCATAGACCACGAGGACCCGTGAGAAAGGTCACGCTTTTTAAGCAGTTGCTAGGCTTGAGAATGGCGGAAGAAGACAACTTGCAACAGCATATTAGTGCCTTCTCATGTATTAAGGAAAAGTTGGCTGAGATCGGTATAACAACGCAGGAGGAGCTTTTTGTAATTATACTGCTAGCAAGCTTACCGTAGCCCTTCGAGAATTTTGTGGTTGCGTTAGAAACGCACGACACGCTGCCAACGCTGAATACTCTAAAAGTGAACCTAGCTGAAGAAAGTGAAAGACGTAAAACGTATGCTGGAAGCGTGCAGGCATATCTTGCTCAGTCAGATAATCGCAATTCCAACATGTCTAATAGCTCTTTATCCAAACAGATAAATGACGAACATTATGCAAAAAACTGCATTGCCAATTAGCAATCGTGACAACCCAAATGGTAAGCTAAAATCATTCAAGTGTTTTAATTGTGGCAGAAAGGGGCATTGCGCTGCTCAATGCAAGAATGCGAAAATAGAAAGATGTGAAGTGCAAAGGAAACCTGATGCGGCTTTTTCTGCACGAACCCCCAGAAACTAATTTTCGACCAATAAGAACGTTTGGTGTGTGGTGTTACGGCTCATATGTGTCGCGATCGAAATATGTTCCACAAATTTTAGAAGCACAGTGAACTCATCAAGTTGGCTGGAGGTAACTTTATCACTGCTATTGGAAAAGGAGACGTTCGGTTCGCGCCGAAGACGACCTGCATTACTTTATGTGATGTATTATATATACCGGTACTCCAATATAATTTTATTTGTCAAGCAAGCAGTAAATCAAAATTTAGTAGTCCTCTTTAAGAGATCATGCGCAATAGTTGAAACGGTTGAAGGCGAAACAATATTGGTCGTCGTCGAAACTGATTCAATGAAATGGCACATAAGGTATGGTCATTTGAATTTCGCTAGCCTTAAGCTATTAGTAGATAAGCGATTAGTATAAATGGTATAAAAATTATTAATATAACTCAAAATGATATGTCTCGATATGTGCATGTATAATTTTATGAAAACAAAAGATGAAGGTTTTGAACATTTCAAGACGTTTAAAAATATGGTCGAACGACAAACAGGAAAATGATTAAGATACTAGGCACGGACAATGGGACAGAGTACGTAAACAAACATTTTAATGATTTGTTAAGGAAACTGGTATCAAAAGAGAGCTCACTGTACCACACACACCCCAGCAAATCGGGGTAGCAGAACGTTTTAATAAAACGTTAACCGATATAGCCAGAAACATGTTAGTTTACGCAAATGTCGACGAATCACTTTGGGCGGAAGCAATAAATACAGCCGCTTTTTTTCGAAACCGATCCCCAACCAAGGCGCTTTTAAACGCTACACCATATCCACCATACCGGCGAAAGCCGGTAATAGTTTGGCTCTGTTGCCATAGCTTTAGATGAAACTCACCACAGTAAGTTCAGGTCGAAAGGGAAAGAATATCTAATGATTGGTTATACAGACAACTCGAATCATATAGATTATACGAGCCGTTAACAAGAAAGGTAATAATAAGCCGCCATGTTTATTATTATGTATTTATTGAACCACGAGAAAACAATGAAACGCTACCAATAAACATAGGAATAGGTAGCTTAAGCAATACAGAGCATAATGAAGACGATTCTTTATAGGACGAAAACGACGAGGTGGCGAGCGATTACAAGACGGCCGACGATGATTCGAATGTCGAAGGCAGAGCGAGAAATACGAAAATGAAAAACTTGTTTGCCTGGCAGACCCACACAGCAGTACAATGTGTTAAACTTGGTCAATGCTGAAAATGTCATAGTGCTGCAAACAGTTTACGAGGCACTAAGTGGTAAACGAAGATCGACTCAATTTTATGCGACATTGGTTTTGCAGCATCGGAAAGCGAACCATGTCTCTACACGCGATATAACAAATCTAATAGCACTTTATGTTGATGATTTAATCATTGCAAGTTCAAACTTAAATGAGTTGAAATTAATCAAGAATTAAATTTCAGATAGGATCAAGATTGTGGACAAGGGTACAATAAGTGAATTCTTAGGGATGAGCATTACAAGAGATGGTACAACTGGACCAATTGCAATTAATCAATCACGGTTTATTAAGCAGATTCTTAAACAGAACAGTATGTGTGATGTTCGCCCAATTGGCACACCATTAGATCCGGTACTCCAGATAAACTGCACTAAAGATGACTGCAAATGGGTTAATATCAAGGAATATCAATCACTCATTGGATCGCTATTGTATATAGCCATATTAACAAGTCCCGATATACTACACTCTGTATGATGCAAGTTGTCGCAGCGTAACAGCGACCCACATACCGAGCACCTGGCGGGGTGCCAAGCATATTCTTAGTTACCTGAGTGCAACGATTGACCTTGCATTACACTACCATAAAACTGCAGAACCAATTAGAGGCTACGCTGATGCTGATTGGGGTTCGACACAATGGATAGGAAATCTTTTACAGGGTATGTTTTTTTTTGGCAGGATGCGTGATTTCATGGGAATCGCGTAAGCAAGACACGGTGGCACTGAGCAGTACAGAGGCTGAGTACATGGCTCTATCATCGGCCTCGAAAGAAGCAGTGTATCTCAAGAAATTGTGTAAGGAAATACACATAAATGACGGTATGGATCCCATAACACCTAATGGCGATAACGCTAGTGCGCTCAATCTAGTAAAAAATCCAGTATACCACGCCAGGAACAAGCACATGGACATAAAGGTTCACCACATCAGGAACGTATACAAAGACAATCAAATTGATTTAAAATACTGTGCTAGTAAAAACATTATAGCAGATGTTCTTACAAAGATCTTGTGTAAATTGAATCATTGTAAGTTAATGTCAATGTTAGGATTAAAAATGAAAGGTTCAGAAGATTGTATATCAATTAATAATCAAAATATTGTAAAGTGACAAATCAAAATCTTAATACATACATATGTTGAATGCACAAAAATTTCAGTTCTAAATAAATAAAGAAATACGCAATAACACTTTTAAAGAAATGCGCTATTACACATTCTTATGAAATTCTGTGACATAAAGCAAAAATACGTTGATCGAAAATATGATATTCCGTTAGGTCAAAGTAAACATACTTTCATTGTTTTTCTAAGAAGATAACAGGCGACGAGTGGTCGCATGTTATCTATGTGCGTTTTTAAAAGGATATAGTTGTTTACTTTAAAGAAGCGAAGAGTTTTTTTATTCATTCGTTCGTGATCTCTAATAGTGACAAGATCGTATAATTAAAGTTATTTAAAATATAAAGACTTAAACATTCGTAATTAAAATTGGACTTGTGTTTTATTTCTACATCTAAAAGGTTATGGGCCCAGACCCGGTCCATTGATTGGTAATATAAAAAAAATATTAAACTTTTCGTGAACTATAAAATATAAAAAAAACTTCAACTATTAAGATATAAGAATAAAAATCAAAATATTAAAAAAATGGAAAAAGTGAAAAGAAACATGAAGCCTTTTGGTGGTGAAAAATATTCAATTTGGAAGTTTAGAGTAAGAGCTGAGATATTAAAAAATTTAAATTTTTGCTGAGATCGATGTTCTAAAAGTTGTTGATAGTGAAGTTCCGGAACAAATTACTGAAGATTGGAACAAAAGTGAAAGAAATGCAAAAAAATAAAAACAAATTAAAATCTTTTAAATATTTGGTAGGTATGAGAATATGTCGTAAAGTATATTTCAGCCTCCTACCCACACCTCCCACTTTTTTAATCCCGATTTTAATATTTTTGTATGAACAGTATACAAATCGTTCGTATTTCAAACAGTGCAAGTGGGCATGGGAGGAAGTGGCAGAATTAGGTGTGACATATGTGGGCGTTGTAAAACGGAGAGACAACCACACATACATAGCTCGGCGTGCTGACTGTTGTGAGTGTGGTGAGCAAGTCTGTGAGTAAGGTGGTGCGTGCTTTCGTTGTTCATAGCACCAATCAGAAATAATTTATATGGCAAAACATCATTTGCCGGGTCAGCTAGTATAGTATATATAAATATATAGTAAATATTAATTCAGTTTTTCAAAGTACAAAGAAATCTTGCAGAACAATATGGAATTTTTGGAATTTCAATTATCTTATTTTATTAAAAAATACCGAGTTTATTTGCTTAGTTAGCCTTAGTTACATATGATACAATTGAAACTTTGATTCCAATTTCTTTTTTTTTTCACTTTCCAATTTCACTTGTTTATCGTTTGAAGGTTTACCGCAGATGGCTGCTGTAGTTTTAAAATGATACAGAATCAAATCACAAAACGCTTAGCATTTACAAAATAATATCGCAAACAATTTATGCACTTTATTAACTTGGGTATATTTAAACTACATTACACACTTGTGGTTACTAGAAATTTTTTTAATAAATTGCAAATAACTCTAAAGTTGACCAACCTTATTGAAATTTTTGCATTCACAAAACTAACCGCATGTCAGTCACAAAAGAACCGTTATGTTCGTTGTAGACTTCTTTTGGTGAATAGAAATAGTAAAAAATAGATGTGTGAGACTAAGCCAATCAAAAATTTTAGCAATGTTTCATTTAATCATCTGTTGTAAAGCTCTGAAAACTAATGTATTTTGTATACTACACTGGACATTAAAGGGTTAAACTTTTAAATAATGTGCAGCCTAATAATGAACGCATTAAAGGTGTGACAGGTATAAAAAAGTATATGTATTCTTGATCAGTGTCGATTTACCTCCTGAGTCGATTTAGCCATGTCTGTCCGTCCGTCTGTCTGTTGAAATCACGATCACAGGAGAACCGGTGAAGATATCGTGATGAAATTTCGCATAAACATTGTTTCTTGTGGTGTGCAGGTTGGTATTGAATTCGTTCTCGTTCTCTATTCTTGTAATCATCATCAAACTTGGCACGAATATTGTTTATCATTAGAAACTCATCGGTATTGAAAATGGGCACCACCCAAATCGGACCATTACCACGCCTACTTTTTATAATGAATATAAATTCATCCATGCTTATAGCTCGACTTCTCAGCTTGTAGAACGAATTTGCGTTTGAAATTTTGTCTAAAAGTCCACTGTGTCTCTGACCCAAAAAGACTACCAGAAATGGGCGTGGTCCGATAATTCGGCCAGGTCTAAGTTAACACTCGTTTTGGTTAAAAGTAAAGGTTACAAATAACTTTTAACTTTTATTGTTAGAAATAAGGTTTAAATACTGACCTTCACTTCTAAAATATAATTTAAAAGGCAACTTGAACTTATAAAGTAGTGGGTTATTTACAAGCTCGGCTTAAATAGATTTTCATCTAGCTACACTACAATAAAATAACTGATTAGAGATTATGCCAAAACTCATTTACTGAATCAACACTGAATATGTTTGAATCTGACTGTACGCTAAAACACCTAAGATCAACAAATTTAATCCAAATATTCATACTTCAACGATAATCCAATAATTTTATTAAAGCTGTATGACATACACCTCATGAATATCATCAACATCGACAATCTTCCGTATGCAAAGGAATATATGCCAAATAAGTGGACATTTATGCAGAATAAGCAAAAACCAGTATAAGAGAAGAGTTAAGTTAAACATAAAATTAATGTTATGGAGTGGCCACTAGTATTCGAATGTAACTCCCATCGACTACCAGTCGATTGTTCTCAAAGTGTGTTTGGAGAACATATATAAACATATAAAGGTTTGGCCTAAAAGGCAAACATCCAGAACCTCTATACACATAGACGTCTGTGCCAAATACATTGGTTCTGCAGATGTCAAACAGAAATCAAAAGTAATAACGGTTCTATTAATATAATACTAAATTAGTAACCTTTTTGGCGAAGGCAACAAATTAGTTGACTTCGGTAGATTAGACAAGATCCTAAATAAGTCTCATTCCAATCCATCTTTCCTTAAACGTTCTGATGGATCGTGGACGAACTCTGTCAAAAGCTCTTTGGAAAATCTCGCAGAAGTTGACTTCCCTGGATACAACGAACTCGGAGGTGGTGTTGGTGCATTCATAATGCAGATTGTGTTCCCAGCAACGAGCTAATCAACTCCCTGATAACAAGGAAAATCAGGTGGCAACGAGGATAAAAAAATACAATAAACATGAGTAACACAAGTGAAGTACTAGAGAAGTTTTTGCTTGAACAACAAGCATTTACCCAAAATTTGCTCCAGCAGCAAAAGAAATGCATGGAATCCATGTTTACAGCACAAGCTGGGGTGCAAGTTGTGACAGCAACCACGATATAGCGCCATAATTCCACAGCTTTTCTAGGGAACAGCAAACTTGAGAACTGTACATAGAATAGCTACAACACTTCAGTGCTTACGGTATTGTTTCGGCAGAGAAACAGAAATCATTTTTCCTTGCCTGGATAGGAACTGTTGACGAATTTGTATGGAAATGCTCAACTGCACCAGCAAACATTCAGTCAGTTAACGGGTAAATTAACTGAGCATTTCCAGTCAAAACGCCACGTTGTCGCAGCGCAATGCGCGTTTTTTAAACGCAAAATGCAATCTTGTCAAACTTATAGGGAATATCCGTAGCCATTCTTCGCGTTCTGGCAAGGGACTGCAGGTTCGAGTGCTCCGCAGTAGGCTGACAATATAATTTCGTGGATGAAATGATTCGGGACCAAATTGTGACACATACGCCGCATGATACCGCACGATCGGTATCACTACAAACATTTCAGCCGTCCTCGTCGATGTCATGCTCATTGCCGAGTCATTCGAACCAACTACAAAGTAAGTTTCAGCAATTAAACGCAGTGCAGGAGAAGTACACAGAACTTCTAAAACGATAAGAATTCGTCGAAATCGAATATGGAAATCGTGTTCCGGGTGTGGTATTGCACACGAGCGACAAAACTGCCAATTTGGAAACGCAATTTCTAATAAGTGTGGTAAGCACGGCCATATCGCACATGTGGGTGGGTCAAAAGAGATGAGGATATTGCAAAACTAGCCGATAATTGCGATGTATGCAAAGTTGTAAATGCTGCACCAATCAGACACTTTGAAGGCTGAGCCATTTATGTGGCCATGTGGCTCATCATGTGTAGATGCCTTTTCTCAGTTACCTTTTGTAGCACAAATGTCGACAACAACTAGTGCTGATACAATTTCTGCATTGTCATCTATCTTCGCTGTGGAAGGTTTGCCTAACAATATTGTAAGCGGCAATGGCCAGCAACTTATATCAGAGGAATTCAAAAATGTCTGCTTCTAACTGGGGATTACACACATTACTAGTGCTCCGTTCCACTCTGCGTCAAACGGCCACGCCGAGGAGTCGTCAGAACATTTAAGGCAGTAGTTAAGAAGAACATTGACGATGGCTTACGTTCGAATGCAGCTGTAATTAACAGCCATATAATGTTAATAGTTCGAAAACGTAAATGAAAACACAAATGAAAACGAAACGAGCCAAACTAGTATAAAAGAAGCTTTTCGTTCGTATTGCAGACTTTCGTTGTATTGCAGAGAGAAAATGTTGCCATGTGTACAAGATTTGAAGCATTTTTATAAATAATTTGGACGCAGATTTCGGGTAGAATTCAGTGCAAATGCGTGTCGGCAACACTAAACACAACACTATACACATACAAATTCGACATACAAATACAAAACACAAACAATTTTACACTAGACGATAGCCTTCTTGCTATGAAGCTCAAAAGGTAACTTCTTGGGACGCATTCTTCCAATGGGTAAATTCCAAAATCAGATTATGAAAATAATGGTCAATCTGGATGAGAACTTGCAGCTGCCTGACGATGATGAACTAGGACGAATAGCTAAAGTGATGGGACGATCAACAAACACGTCTCATTTTTAACATAAAAATACCATTGATTCAACGAGAGATGTTTAATTCGTGCAGTCCACCCGTACCCGACTCTACATGATGGCCTCTTGATCAGCGTACAACCATCTTTCCAGTACTTACTTACTTTACCTTAATAAATTACCTCAAAATATATACTACGGAATAACCGAAAGTAATCTGTTCCAGTGCAAGCAGATGGAAAAATTGATGTTGTGTTCTCCAACTCATCTAATTTACAATGTTCATAATGCCGAAAAGTGCGAGATTCAGATCTTCGTAAAAAGGAAAACGCTACCTAAGAGCGGTATGGTAAACATGAAGCCACATGATAACTGGACACCATGATACAGCTGCACACCGCCGATTCGTGGATTTTCTCCAGCAACCAGGAATTAAATCTCGGTCTCCTGCAAAGAAAATCTGAAGACACTTCGAAACCAAGGAATGGTGCAACTAAGCTCAGGATGCAGTGCCAGGACAGGTAAAAATAATGGAAGCAAAAATAATAGTGTAAGATCGTGCCAGCGCTTTACAAAGCTTAGGTCAAAAGCTTGTTGTCAAACAAACGAAAGATTATGAAAAGCACAAAACGAAACTCGTGAAAAACGTAAATTTGGTTTTCGTTTACGTTTTCACACGATTTACATTGTAAAACTGTAAATTCCTGTCAACTTACCGCTTCATGCCAAATTCGAACGGTAAATCGTATTCCAAACTTCTCCACGGCAGATCGGGTCACACTTTATTAAGCCAATTTCTCGAGCATCAGAAAGGGAAGTCAAAGGTTTCGACTCAATCAAAGTTCTCGCTTAAAACAACCTGTTTTCGCTCGAAATTATGGTAGAGGAAAAGTGGATAAAAGCCATTGTACGAAAATTGGGAAAAATGGTTTATGTCGACTTTACGCCCTGCGGTTATATAAAGTGACATGTGAACCAATTGAAAACCAGAAAGAGTGTTAACTTCGGCCTGGCTGAAGTTCATATACCCTACACACGCTTACTTAAAAATTAGACGTAGCAATGGTCTAACTTTTTTTCCTTTTCAATCTCAAATAGCCTGTGATGCCAGAGAATATTCGTGCCAAATTTGATGAAAATATCTCTATTCGTTCTCCTGTAATCGAGTTTTATTTAATTAGTGGGCGGACCACGCCCATTTGTGGTAGTCTGTTTTGGTAAGAGACAGTGGACTTCTGGACAAAATTTCAACCGCAAATTCGTTATACAAGCTGAAAAATTGAGCTACAAGCATGGATGAATTTATATTCACTATAGAAAGTAGTAGAAAGTGGTAGTACTTTCAATACCAATGAGTTTCTAATGTTAAACAATATTCGTGCCAAATTTGATTAAGACATCTCTATTCGTGCTCCTGTAATCGTGATTTCTACAGACAGACAGACGGACGGACAGTGCTAAATCGACTCAGGAGGTGATATTATTCAAAAATAAATGTATGTATATACTAGTGTCGGGAATTATAGTTCACTACAGAGAGCGATCTTTCTAGTTCAATCAGCTGTCGTGAACTAGTTCGTTCATATAGTTCACTCGGTCATTTAGTTCAGTACTTTACGCGGTCATTTAGCTCGTTAGTTCTTATAAGAGATAACGAGATGAGAAAATCGGTTTGATATTTAATTGGCAATATCTAATACTGAATACATGATTAAATTATATATTGTTAGATTTTTAGTAACATTTTTTGCCATTCTTAATTTTTTTTTATAATAAAATATATAATTAACCTACCTATATACATATTTATCACAATATTAAGAAAGTATAGTGTCTTACCATTATAAGGAGGTGTATTCTATCGTAATCGGCGGAGGAAAATGCATTGTAAAGCTTACACTCACGTAAGTACCAAACGCTTGTTACATAAATTCTGCTACTCATTACGGAAAATGAGAAATTCCGAAAAATTGTTTTGAAAAATTGCACTTGTTTTATATAAATGCAAGAAAATTCGAGTACCTTTCCAAAACCAATGACATGTAGCTATCTGCTACAGTTCATGAGATATAGGTCTGAAATTCCAAGCTTTAAAGACACATAACTCGGAAAAAATGAGAGCTCCACTAACTGATATTGTTGTTGTGGTCCTAACAATAAACAAACAACAACGACAACAAAAAGAACTAAAAAATCGGAGTTATCATCGGAGGCACAGTGACAGCCTGAATTGTGCCAACATTTCAAATAAATATTTCGTTTGGAAACATCCTCTGAAATTGATCTAACGAACTGAAACATACAGAAAAAGTAACGAGCAGCTGAACTGAAACGAACTAACGACCTACTGAACTAGAAGACCGACTGAACTAAAAGACCGAGTGAACTAAAAGAGCGACTGAACTAAAAGACCGAGTGAACTAAAAGAGCGATTGAACTAAAAGAACTAAGAACTGTGAACTAGATCTCATAGTTCACGCAAGTGATTCGTTCAATTGAACTAGTTCGTTCACGAACTACCCAACTCTAGTATATACTTTTGTATACCTGTCAAGCCTCCTTTAATGCGTTACAAACGGAAGCACAAAGTGAATATACCCTCAACACTTCGTGCATAGGGTATAACAAGACAAAGTACGGATTTAAATACAACGCAGACATAACCAGATGTAGCGACGTGGATTCCGGTATCTCAGGGAATGCCATCATCAGCAACTGAACAACCATTACAATCACCTAGAGAAGATAGCGTTACATCACGATCAGCAACATCCTCCTTACAATTGAGGGTATCAGCTGATCGCATTATGCCTTTGGGATGGACACCAATTCGCCAAAGCTCTCGTATTCGAAACGAAGTCAATCGCTACACAGCTCCGGATTTCCGGAAATAACATCCTAATTTCATTTTAACTTTCAATATACACTCAATTCTGATTGTATACGGTCGTGTTTTACACGGTTTTGATTTAACACGGTTTGAAAATAAATTAAATTTATTAAATTTCTTTGCTTAAATTTAATTCTTGCGAAATATGTTTAGCGAAATTGTAAATATCACAAATTTAGGGGAATTCCCTGTTAGTGCATACAATCAACTTTATTTGTGACAGCAACTAGAATGTGTTAATATTTTCTGAACTATTTTTTTTCTTTAATAAGTATGCTTGTGTAAAAACACATTATATATGTGATTTAATAAAATAAACCTGAATAAACCTTGTTCTTAAAAAGTCCTTGTTTTTCACTAATTTCAATAGGTTTTAGAGATAAGGAAGCAATCACATATTTTGCATACGAACAATGTCTTTTTTTACACGGGTTTTCCTGGAACCAATTTCCGTGTAAAAACAGAATTGAGTGTATAATCATTTCTTATAGTACATTCTTGTTCTCTACACATTCTATTTGCGTTCATTTTGTACTCTTGAAGTTAAGTAAGAGCTACTACTATTCTTACAACTATGCGTAGTACTGTTCTGTTCTGGCAACTCTAAATAATTTAACTCTTGATAAATACTCGATACAACAAAACGCCAGTTGGCAATTACCCAGCACTCGTGTCGGTCTCGTTAATTCAATTATTATATTATAAATAATAACAATATAATAATAATAATAAAAGGACTGACCCCCTTAATTAAACAATTATACCGAAAATCAACATCTCGAGAGGAGTCAGTCAGATTATCAGCATTATGAACACATCAGTACTACCGATTGCTGTGGCGGAAATATCAGACCTACAAAATAACCAAACCATAATTAACTGCGGTGCTTTTACTGTAGTCAGGATATGTGGCAAAAAACTTACACCCATAACCAGCGAAAGGCAACAAAAACCTCTTTGCAATGTACATAGTACTGCAAAGAATACAAAGCAAGACTAATGATCTACGAAGCTCGATTGAGAGAATCAAGGCATTCTTGGCAGGAAACCGTTCTAGGAGACTGCAAAATAGAATTAAGGCAATATGTTCAATACATCGTAACCACTCTAGGTACGAATCCAATAATAATAGTGCAATCCTTGTATTGACCACGCGAACTAAAAATTGTCGATTCAGATCTCAATTCAAGAAATCCTTAAACAGGCATGAAAATAACAAAGCCTCCAACACCAAAGAAAAGGTATTCTACAGAAGTCTAAGAACCGTAGCTCCACGAACAACAATGAGGTCCCTGATATTAGAGATGTCGAAAGCTTCTGAGGAAATATCTGGTGGACCACAAAACTACATAACTCAAACACTATATGGATCAAAGAAGAGAAACTGATATTCCTTAGAACACCAGATATGACAAGTAACACCATTTCAATGAACATCTTTAAGGAAATTCTTGCAAGAGCTCATAACTGGAAAGACCCAGGACCAAACAAATTAAAAACTTTCTGGTAGAAACGTTTTGACTTCGCCAGACTTTCTAATGATGGGAACTACCTACCTTCTGCCAAAGGGTAACGGCTTCAACAGCGACCCTGCAAATGGGAAACCCATCATCTGTCCTCCAACCCTGTATAAAATAATGACGGCATGTGTGAATGATCTACGAACATCTAAGTACCCACAAAGTACTATGCGAAGAACAGAAAGGATGCATCAAAGGAGCTCGAGGATGCAAAGAACAACTTACGGTAGATCAGGTTATTATCGAACAAGCCACAAAAAAACAAAGCAACCTACATGCCAGCTACATCGACTACAAAAAATCTTTGGATAGTGTGTCGCATACCAAGCTCAAAGGGCGGTACTTCGAATATATTGCATTCATCCAAGGATTGTTTCGTTTCTTATGCATATCATGGGCAAATGGAAAACATGCATTGAGATATTTAACAACGGCACATCATTAAGAACCAAACACATTCCCATTAGATCAGGCCTATTCCAGGGAGACTGTCTCAGTGCCTTATATACCCGATCAGCAACATACTAAACACGCAAAAAATCTAATCAAGGCAATCAACATCTACATGCCATACCTGTGCTGACCTATAGTTTGGTATTATCAAATGGTCCACAACAGATTTCGAAGATCTATAAAGGAAAGTCTGTACCATCTTGACACAATAGAACCTCCACCACCCAAGATCATGCGTGTAAAGGATGACGCTGGCCAGGCGTGAGGGAGGGAGAGGACTCATAGATCTACTTAACATGCATGCCAAGCAAATAATATCACTTAGGCAGTATTTTGCTGAGAAAAGCTTTATCTACAATCTGGCAAAAGCAATCATGGAAGCTGATAACTCCAAACGTCAAACTTTCAGTGTTCGCTCCAGTCAGGAGAGTTGTTTTCTGAAACTACATGGGGTTTATAATGAGAGACAATACAGTTAAAGATATCTGCCGAAGATGCTGGAAATCTAATGAGACACTAGATCATCATATATGGATGCACAAATCTGGTACTAACCGATTATCTCAGAAGACATAACAACGTCGCCAAACTTTTCCATCAAAGCTTGTGTTTTACAAATTTTGGCCTCATAAAGGAGTCAACCTTACTACCGGTATGAACTAAAAGCCGTTTTGGAAAACTATACGGTCAACCGCAGGCTCCGCACTGCGTTCCTAATAACCATAACATCAAAAAGGCTTACAATGAAAAAAGGAAATACGAGGACTTAGCGATGGATATTAAAAATCAAAGGAACTTACGGACGGTTAGGACAATACCATTAGTCATCAATGAAACAGGACTTGTAGAAAAAAATCTCAAAAAACACCTACAAGATTTCAAAATACACCCATGGCCAAAAAATGCCAATATTTTTCACTTTGCAGGTAAAAAATGTTAGGAAAGGGTTTCGACTGATTGTAAATTTTCTTTTTACATGTTTCTACATATATTTTCTGCATAAACAGACACATTCTGTCAAAAGTTGTCCATTAACATTTGAGAAATCAGAGAACGTGCATCCGAAGTAGTTTTTTAGAAGTTTTAAATATGGTATTAAACCAAGAACAAAAAGGCCGTATTAAGCACTGAGTGGAGAAAACTATTCGAATAGAACAATTTCTCAAATAATTGGGTGCAACGAAAGCACAGTGCGCCTTTTTACAAAAAAAATTCAATTAAGTATACAGAGGAAAACCGGAAGTGGGAGACCAAAAATCACTACACGGGAAGATTGATCGTTGGGACGAATGTGGCTTCGAAATAGGTTCCAGACTGCTAGGGAACTAAGAAGAGACCTTCAGGGAAAGCTGGGAATGCAAATCAGCAGAAGTCTTCCAGCTCGCTGACCAGCCAAAAAACCGGTTTTAACAGCGGCTATGAAGAAAAAACGGTTAGAATGGGGCAGGGAGCATGGAAAATGGATAGCTTCCGATTGGAGAAATGTCATATTTTTTGATGAGTCGAAGTTCAATTTGATTGGGCCCGATGGAAAAGCCACAGTTCGAAGGAGATCGAAGGAACGATATTCCGATGAGTGCATTCTTCGAACAGTCAAGCATTCACCTTATGTTTTGGTATGGGGATGCATAACATGTTATGGAGTTGGACAAATTGTATTGCTGAAGGTTCCGTGAATGCAGAAAAGTATAAAAATGTTATCAAAAAAGGTGTGGTTCAACAATCGAGAAGTTGTTGAAAACACATTTTTTCAAGACGCTAGTGCACCTTGCCACCGAGCTCGCCCTGTAAGTAAACCTTTAGGTTTTACCTAAAAATGCATTCTAACGGTCATTGTGTATTCATAGGTAACACAATTAAGAGAAAATCTAGGGATATTATCGGTGTCCTGGACAGGAAATAACCCAGACCTTAATATCATTGAAAATTTTTTGGGTAATTATGCAGCGAAAATCCAAGAAATGTCTCCGAAATCTATCGAGGAGTTAAAAATTATTATAAATGAAGTGTGGTACGATGAAGAAATCAAGAACCACATCCAAAATCTCTATGATTCAATGCCCAGAAAAGTGGAAACAGTTTTGAAGGCCAAAGGAGGATCAACGAAATACTGAAAAAAAATTTAAAGAAAAGAAGAGTATACAGAAAATGTTTGAATTCTAAGAATATTTGAACATAATAATGGTAATAGAAATCAAAAAAAAACTAAATAAACTAAACTTTTTTTAACAGAGGTAAAAACACAATAAGGAACTTGGGTTTTTCCACCTTTTTAGCGGAAATCGAGCTGCCCTTTTCTTTTTTCTTAAATATTTTTTTTTTGGTAGAGGCTATAGGGATCAAATAATATAAAAAAAGTAAAATCTTGCAGGTAGCTTCCCTTTTTTTATTAAATTTTGCATGAGTAATGAAATTCTACTACTATCGCTTTTTTTTTGGTCATGGGTGTAAATGAAAGATTTATAGCAAAAGCTCTAAATCAATAATATTAGACATATGTATGTTATGTCATTATATTTTATGTTAGACTTAGGTGTCTTGAGAATGTAATGTAAATATCCGTAAAACCGAGAAATAAATAAAAGTAATAATAATAATATAATAATTATTTAGTTATTATTATTATTTACTAGTATATAAGGCTTTCTTCGCCAGAAAGTTATTATTTTTTAATTATTTCGTAAAAAAATTGCGAAGCCTTTTGGACTTTCTCACCTTACTATTGTTGCATGTCGCGAACGCAATTTCCAGTTCCGAGCGATAAGAACTTTCAAGGCTAGTATTAATTTTATAATACTACTCCGCGAGTGAGTCAAGGCCAAGTTCAAATTAATGCAACCACATCACTTTGGTTGGTAGCCCGAAGCTTTAGTTTAATTTGGTTTAGTCAAGCTTTGGTTTAGCTAAGCCAGCAACCGGATCTTGGCAATTGGAATGGATCGTGGAAGCTAGCATTTAGTAGCGAGCTTCCAAACCATGAAAACCATAGAGCTTTGCAATTGGAGTGGATTGTGGAAGTTAGCTTTCAATAGCAAGCTCGCAAACCATTAAAACGCTTGGCTTAAATTAACCAACGATCAGAATCCACACGCGGAAGAATTAAATTGAGAACGATTTTCTTCCGCGTATGGATTATGCGAATATTACAATTTTAATATTGCGAAATAATGCAAATTGCGAAACACGGCATACTGACCCACTTCAGTCCGGTCGACGTCTGTGTCGACCGAGCTAACGTGGAAAATAGAAAAGATTCCAACGGGAGTCTTGTAAATATATCCAAACGACGAGGTCGTTAAGCCGCGTATAAAGTCGCGTGGTAGTAATCTATATTAATAAGTGTAAATAAAACTTAGTGTAACTCAACCCTAGTGAAAAAGGACAAAAGGTGTTAATTTAATATATATATATACAAAGGTGTTAAAATAAAAATTGAAAACCAAACACCAGGAGTTTTACTAGTTGTCAAAAGGACAACTAAACTATAAGAAGACCACCCGAAAGTAAATACAACAATTGGCGCAGCCGAAATTTTCGAGCCGAGGATCGCTCGATAAGGAGAAAAGTAAGTAGAATGAGATACTAAATAGTTTAGGAAAGATAGGAAGTGAAACAATACTTTAGTAATGAATTTGGCAGAGAAATTTTTGAAAAGTGAAATAATAATTTTAGGAATAAATTAAAAAGTGAAATTGTAGCAGTGACAAATAAATTAAAAATAAAAGTAGTAGCTTGACATAAATTACAGAAGTGAAATAAGGAAAGTAGCTTAAAAAAAGAAGGAAAAGGTGAAAAGGATATTAAGTATATATATAAGGATATATATATATAGTAAGGATATATAAAATTACAATGATTTAAATTACAATATATTTAAAATATATTAAACTAAGATTTTTATGCACTATTATAAATTTACTAATCGTTCTTAAGCCAATGGCAATAATCTGCCGGCGTTATAACTCTATAAAATAAAAGTCTTAGCTGAGGCCGATGGCATACTCTGCCGGCCAAGCCAAAGATTTTATAAATCAAGAGTGAATAAATAAACTAATTAAGTTGTTCATTTATTTAACAACCTTTACATTAATTTTCAGCGTTAGCAGTCGGTTCAAGTTCAGAATGCCAACAAATCAGCATACATCCTGGTGAAAGGTACTGGTTCATGTGCTAGTTATCTTTCGTTAATGCCAGTAATCAACAGCAACGACATAACGTCGCCAACATTAACTAATGACGAATTTTTGCGTTTTTTTTTTTTAATTTACGATATTGGGTACTGTAATTAACAAATTGTGCGAAAATCAGAGTGATTTTACTAACTTAAATAAATTCTATTTAACGTGGTAAAATTCAAATGAGGAACACAAATTGTTAAAAGCAGGAAACCAATCCAGACTAAAATACAACGCGTACGGGTTAGTTTTAAGTTTCGTTGTATCGTTTACGGGTGTGTCTTAGACGTTTGACTTCAAATACACTGTTGAATAAATTTTAACATTCAATGTAGTTGATTTCAAAGTCGCACATTTTAAGTTGATTAATTGATAATTAATTTTATCATTTTATTCGAGTTCAAGTCGCGCAATTTTTTTTTAATAATACGTCATACATTCGCAAATGGATGAAACTTCAAAAAGGGTAATAATCGGAATTACCATAAATTAAAACATTAAAAAGGAGTTATTTTGGTTATTTTAAAAACCAAAATTAAAAGTTAAACATTTAAAGTAAGCAGAATAGCGCAGTCACGAAAATTTTGACGCTTTGGCTCTGCTTGAAACAAAGCAGCAGCGGACGTCAGCGTACAGACTAATAAACAGATGTACAGCGAATGTTTATTGCACGCTCGGTAGACGAAGCGAGCAAGAAAGCTAAGCCCTTTAAAGAAATTAAATCTTCATATGAAAATTTTAATTATCTCTCATTAAAAAGTACTACGACTTGTATAAAAAATTAAACGTGTAATAAAACGATGGAACGTTAAGTAGCGGCGCTAAGTAATCGTTTTACAACATTTTTCACCAAACATTTTAAAATAAATTTAAATTTAAATCATTAGGAAAAATGTATGTATACTCTTACATATGTAAATTGTAAACATTGGAAAAAATAAAACCCCATTAAACTATATGTCGTTCGTTTAATTAATGGCCGAGTCATTACAGGAACAAACTTACATAGAATTAGATAGAACCCATAAAGAACTGAAACGCCAGTGTGGGGAGTTTATATCTAAATATTGGGCAATTTTAAAAAGGAATGTAGGCAACAAAGAGAACTTAGAATTGATAAAGTCTAGAGTAGGGGAGCTAGGAGACCTTACAAGTGTAGAAAGAGCAGACGCAGTAGTAGAGGAATTGCTTACATTCCTAAACCAGATAATAGAGAATAAGACAGAAGATTCCAAGACATGGGAATCAGAATTTAACGCACTGAAGAATAGGTACGATAATTACTTAGTAGATAAACTATTTCAGGAGGATATACTAAGGAACGTAGAGGGCGAGAACATAAAACTAAGGGAACTATTAGAGAAAAAGGGAATAACCGAGGAAACGTTGAATAGAACACTAGAACAGGGATTTTCACAGAAATCAAGAGAAGACTGTAGTTCTTTAGAAGAAGCGCACAAAAGAATCCAAGAATTAAAAGAGGAAAACAGACGGCTAAAACAGGAAATAGAATTAGCTAACGATCAGACGCTATACCATAAGGAAAACAACCCCCGCCGCACCCAGTCCAAAGGAGTATAATTCAATTTCATTCCCTACATATAAGCAACCAGCGGCAGATCACAGCAAGATGGGTATAGCGGAAATAGCCAAAATAACAAGCAGTATTGTTCCACTGTTTGCAGGAACGCAGTCACCAGATTTGAGAGGTGAAGTGTATAAGTTCATACAGGCGTGCGAGTTGGCTACAAATGAAGCAACTGAAGCAAATAAACCACTTTACATAGAATGCATCAAACAAAAATTATATGGAGACGCTTATGATCTTGTAGGCACACATGTCAACACTCTAGAGGAATTATACCTAGTAGAGGTGAGCGATTCCGTGATTTTTCCGGAGCAGCTCCGACCTGTGACTGTGACAGTACTGTCACAGGTACAAAAACCCGTGACTCGTGACAAGGCATTCGCTATAAAACGAGTGCGCAAAAACTTGCTAGATTTCTACCTACAGTATGCAACAGAGGAAACAGGAAACAAGAAACGAACGATTACGGAAATGACAGTTACAAATTGAAAATAACAACTAATGAAGAGAAATATATATTCGGGAAATCAAAAATACAGAAATATTTATTTCATTTATAATGAAACATTAATTTAATAATTATTTAATATTAATACCATTAATTAATAACATGAATTAACATTAATTAAAGTATTTATAATTAGTATTTAAAAATACTAACATATGCAATTTGTTGTCGCTCAGACTGCTTCGACGATCTGTCAGTATTTGCCCAGCTCTGGAGAATATAGAATATAGCTATAGCTTTTGCTATAGGAACGAAGTGAAGCTATGAACATTCGTTAATTTTAAAAGCATTCATATTTTACTGAAGTCATACTTCATGAATACAAAAACCAATTTTAAGTAGTTGAAACTACTGATATATACATGTTTTATATGTATAAAAAACATTCTTGTATTAATATTTTATTACCAAATTCATATTTGTATTTTTTCAGAATAATGAGGGCAAAATCGTATTGAAAGTGTAACATGTTATTAAGTTCATTCCGTATTTTACAATACGCATTTTTAAAATTTGTATTTGATCTGCATGATCAACGGCTACATAGATATTTACACATAGAAACTTTCCTTAATGTCTTCAGTAGTATCCAAAATATCGTACAAATATCGCAACATATCTAGTAAAACAGGTAATCCCACAAAATCCAGACAGGAAATCCCTGATTGCGACAAATTGCACAAAAAAGGGCATCACTGCTTCTAGTTGGAACAATAACTCGTTGTAACAATAACGAAACGGCAAATAACCAGCAAACTGTGACTCGTGATTTCATTTCAACGAATTCGCAGGCTGTAAAATACGCTCCGAACCTGTGACAGGCCGTCACAGGTTCGGAGCGTTTCAATACCAACTGTGACTCGTGGTTGCATTTCAATGAAATCACAGTTCGTTAAGTATCGTTCCGCTGTACCTGTGACAGCGAGTCACAGGTTCGGAGCGTTTTGAATCGCAACTGTGACTCGTGATTTTGTGTACCTGTGACAAAATCACAGGTCGTGAAATATCGCTCAGCTCTAATACCTAGCGATACGAAGAGTCTACCTACCAACAGCTGCATTAGACGTAACGTTGTCAGAACATGAAAAAAACACAGGCATTGCAAATAGTAAAAGACACATATAAGGGAGTAGGTGACAGCGCACTTGTATCCATGGTAACGACATCGGCAAATAAGGCGTTTAGAACAGGGTTAACAGATGCAACGTTACGAACGCACATAAAGTATTGAGGAAATGACTGAAATAGCAGTAAACTCGCTGGTGGAAATACAAAGAAGTAACTCCATTCATCAACCCAATATTACACCCATAATTAATATGAATTCGATTGAACCATATATAACACCTGCAGTAAATAATCACGTGAATTACAAAAGACCAGAAATAAGGCAGAACATCTCGAGAGCTCCACAAGATAAAATAATTTGTTCATTTTGTAATAAACGCGGGCATACCAGAGAAAAATGCTTAACTAGAGAACACACACCGTATTGTCCAAAATGTCTAACATATGGTCATGGAGACAAACAGGAGGTGCAACACCAATGACTACAAAAGAAAAAGTGCGTGAAGTTAAATTCGTAAATCCGACGCGAATTTAGCAAAGACACAAACCAAAATACGAATTTAAATTCGTGCATAATGAGCGCTGCCAAGGTAAGGTGTCACTCAGATTTACTTATTTGTTTAGTAAAACATATAATCTGAAAACGGTTTGTATATTGTTTGAAAGGTCAATATATAAGCTACCTAATCCTGAAAAATTCAGCCGTGCACAGGCAAGGATGTGGCGTCAGTGGCCAATGTTACCCAGTGTACCTCCAGAAGCACTTCTCATACACATTTTGTTCAACCAAAAACATTACTTGGACAAACGTTGTATACAGTTCGAAAGGTCACTATATCAGCTACCTATTCCTGAAAAGTCTAGTCGTGCACAAGCAAGGATTCGGCGTCAGTTGCCAACGTTTGGTTACCCAGTGCACCTTCTCATACACTTCGACAAACACTTTGTTCAACAAAAAACATAACTTGGACAAACGTTGTATACAGTTCGAAAGGTTACTATATCAGCTACTTATTCCTGAAAAGTCTAGCCGTGCACAGGCAAGGATGTGGCGTCAGTGGCCAACGTTTGGTTACCCACTGCCCCTTCTCATACACTTCGACAAACACTTTGTTTAACAAAAAACATAACTTGGACAAACGTTGTATACAGTTCGAAAGGTCACTATATCAGCTACCTATTCCTGAAAAGTCTAGCCGTGCACAGGCAAGGATGTGGCGTCAGTGGCCAACGTTTGGTTACCCAGTGCACCTTCTCATACACTTCGACAAACACTTTGTTCAACAAAAAACATAACTTGGACAAACGTTGTATACAGTTCGAAAGGTCACTATATCAGCTACCTATTCCTGAAAAGTCTAGCCGTGCACAGGCAAGGATGTGGCGTCAGTGGCCAACGTTTGGTTACCCAGTGCACCTTCTCATACACTTCGACAAACACTTTGTTCAACAAAAAACATAACTTGGACAAACGTTGTATACAGTTCGAAAGGTCATTATATCAGCTACTTATTCCTGAAAAGTCTAGCCGTGCACAGGCAAGGATGTGGCGTCAGTGGCCAACGTTTGGTTACCCATTGCACCTTCTCATACACTTCGACAAACACTTTGTTCAACAAAAAACATAACTTGGACAAACGTTGTATACAGTTCGAAAGGTCACTATATCAGCTACTTATTCCTGAAAAGTCTAGCCGTGCACAGGCAAGGATGTGGCGTCAGTGGCCAACGTTTGGTTACCCAGTGCACCTTCTCATACACTTCGACAAACACTTTGTTCAACAAAAAACATAACTTGGACAAACGTTGTATACAGTTCGAAAGGTCACTATATCAGCTACTTATTCCTGAAAAGTATAGCCGTGCACAGCAAGGATGTGGCGTCAGTGGCCAACGTTTGGTTACCCAGTGCACCTTCTCATACACTTCGACAAACACTTTGTTCAACAAAAAACATAACTTGGACAAACGTTGTATACAGTTCGAAAGGTCACTATATCAGCTACTTATTCCTGAAAAGTCTAGCCGTGCACAGGCAAGGATGTGGCGTCAGTGGCCAACGTTTGGTTACCCAGTGCACCTTCTCATACACTTCGACAAACACTTTGTTCAACAAAAAACATAACTTCGACAAACGTTGTATACAGTTCGAAAGGTCTCTATATCAGCTACCTATTCCTGAAATGTCTAGCCGTGCACAGGCAAGGATGTGGCGTCAGTGGCCAACGTTTGGTTACCCATTGCACCTTTTCATACACTTCGACAAACACTTTGTTCAACAAAAAACATAACTTGGACAAACGTTGTATACAGTTCGAAAGGTCACTATATCAGCTACCTATTCCTGAAAAGTCTACCCGTGCACAGACAAGGATGTGGCGTCAGTGGCCAACGTTTGGTTACCCAGTGCACCTTCTCATACACTTCGACAAACACTTTGTTCAACAAAAAACATAACTTGGACAAACGTTGTATACAGTTCGAAAGGTCACTATATCAGCTACCTATTCCTGAAAAGTCTAGCCGTGCACAGGCAAGGATGTGGCGTCAGTGGCCAACGTTTGGTCACCCAGTGCACCTTCTCATACACTTCGACAAACACTTTGTTCAACAAAAAACATAACTTGGACAAACGTTGTATACAGTTCGAAAGGTCACTATATCAGCTACCTATTCCTGAAAAGTCTAGCCGTGCACAGGCAAGGATGTGGCGTCAGTGGCCAACGTTTGGTTACCCAGTGCACCTTCTCATACACTTCGACAAACACTTTGTTCAACAAAAAACATAACTTGGACAAACGTTGTATACAGTTCGAAAGGTCACTATATCAGCTACTTATTCCTGAAAAATATAGCCGTGCACAGACAAGGATGTGGCGTCAGTGGCCTACGTTTGGTTACCCACTGCCCCTTCTCATACACTTCGACAAACACTTTGTTCAACAAAAAACATAACTTGGACAAACGTTGTATACAGTTCGAAAGGTCACTATATCAGCTACCTATTCCTGAAAAGTCTAGCCGTGCACAGGCAAGGATGTGGCGTCAGTGGCCAACGTTTGGTTACCCAGTGCACCTTCTCATACACTTCGACAAACACTTTGTTCAACAAAAAACATAACTTGGACAAACGTTGTATACAGTTCGAAAGGTCACTATATCAGCTACTTATTCCTGAAAAATATAGCCGTGCACAGACAAGGATGTGGCGTCAGTGGCCTACGTTTGGTTACCCACTGCCCCTTCTCATACACTTCGACAAACACTTTGTTCAACAAAAAACATAACTTGGACAAACGTTGTATACAGTTCGAAAGGTCACTATATCAGCTACTTATTCCTGAAAAGTCTAGCCGTGCACAGGCAAGGATGTGGCGTCAGTGGCCAACGTTTGGTTACCCATTGCACCTTCTCATACACTTCGACAAACACTTTGTTCAACAAAAAACATAACTTGGACAAACGTTGTATACAGTTCGAAAGGTCACTATATCAGCTACTTATTCCTGAAAAGTCTAGCCGTGCACAGGCAAGGATGTGGCGTCAGTGGCCAACGTTTGGTTACCCAGTGCACCTTCTCATACACTTCGACAAACACTTTGTTCAACAAAAAACATAACTTGGACAAACGTTGTATACAGTTCGAAAGGTCACTATATCAGCTACCTATTCCTGAAAAGTCTAGCCGTGCACAGGCAAGGATGTGGCGTCAGTGGCCAACGTTTGGTCACCCAGTGCACCTTCTCATACACTTCGACAAACACTTTGTTCAACAAAAAACATAACTTGGACAAACGTTGTATACAGTTCGAAAGGTCACTATATCAGCTACCTATTCCTGAAAAGTCTAGCCGTGCACAGGCAAGGATGTGGCGTCAGTGGCCAACGTTTGGTTACCCAGTGCACCTTCTCATACACTTCGACAAACACTTTGTTCAACAAAAAACATAACTTGGACAAACGTTGTATACAGTTCGAAAGGTCACTATATCAGCTACTTATTCCTGAAAAATATAGCCGTGCACAGACAAGGATGTGGCGTCAGTGGCCTACGTTTGGTTACCCACTGCCCCTTCTCATACACTTCGACAAACACTTTGTTCAACAAAAAACATAACTTGGACAAACGTTGTATACAGTTCGAAAGGTCACTATATCAGCTACCTATTCCTGAAAAGTCTAGCCGTGCACAGGCAAGGATGTGGCGTCAGTGGCCAACGTTTGGTTACCCAGTGCACCTTCTCATACACTTCGACAAACACTTTGTTCAACAAAAAACATAACTTGGACAAACGTTGTATACAGTTCGAAAGGTCACTATATCAGCTACTTATTCCTGAAAAATATAGCCGTGCACAGACAAGGATGTGGCGTCAGTGGCCTACGTTTGGTTACCCACTGCCCCTTCTCATACACTTCGACAAACACTTTGTTCAACAAAAAACATAACTTGGACAAACGTTGTATACAGTTCGAAAGGTCACTATATCAGCTACTTATTCCTGAAAAGTCTAGCCGTGCACAGGCAAGGATGTGGCGTCAGTGGCCAACGTTTGGTTACCCATTGCACCTTCTCATACACTTCGACAAACACTTTGTTCAACAAAAAACATAACTTGGACAAACGTTGTATACAGTTCGAAAGGTCACTATATCAGCTACTTATTCCTGAAAAGTCTAGCCGTGCACAGGCAAGGATGTGGCGTCAGTGGCCAACGTTTGGTTACCCAGTGCACCTTCTCATACACTTCGACAAACACTTTGTTCAACAAAAAACATAACTTGGACAAACGTTGTATACAGTTCGAAAGGTCATTATATCAGCTACTTACTTATTCCTGAAAAATTCAGCCGTGCACCAATTTTTACTCACCCGGTAAATACATTATATTTAATACATATGTTCGAGAATAAAATGCATTTTTACTCACACAATTTATTGCTTATTATTATAATTATTTACATGATATTTATTTATTTATACATATACTAAATGTTGTTTAATACTGGCATAGAATACATATAAATTCTTCTCCAGAATTTTGTTTTTCGTTATTAAATTTATAATTTTTCTCTACACAATAATTGTCAACCATTCTTGAGCAAAGTTTACATTGTTTGTATTCGTATAATGATCAATGTACGTGAATGTTTTGTTATTGATATCAATATATACTAAAGTGAAGTGGCTCCGGTTTAAAATTCGCTAGGAGAGACGGAAATGAAAACAAATAGTATGTTCCAAATATTTTTAAACTTTTTACCAAAATTAAATATATACGCAATAAACTGGAAAATCAAAAAGTTAGCCCATGACTTTCAGGTAGACTCATATAACTGTGGAGTGCATGTCTGCCAATTCATTGAGGCTATATTGAAGGAAGAAGCCTTGACCAATTTAGAGAAGCCTTCTACATATAGACATAAAATGAAACAAACCCTAATAGAAAATTTCAAAAAAGAAAATAATGCATGCTTTCATTGCGGAAAAACCCAATTATACGAATACAAACAATGTAAACTTTGCTCAAGAATGGTTGACAATTATTGTGTAGAGAAAAATTATAAATTTAATAACGAAAAACAAAATTCTGGAGAAGAATTTATATGTATTCTAAGCCAGTATTAAACAACATTTAGTATATGTATAAATAAATAAATATCATGTAAATAATTATAATAATAAGCAATAAATTGTGTGAGTAAAAATGCATTTTATTCTCGAACATATGTATTAAATATAATGTATTTACCGGGTGAGTAAAAATTGGTGCACGGCTGAATTTTTCAGGAATAAGTAAGTAGCTGATATAATGACCTTTCGAACTGTATACAACGTTTGTCCAAGTTATGTTTTTTGTTGAACAAAGTGTTTGTCGAAGTGTATGAGAAGGTGCACTGGGTAACCAAACGTTGGCCACTGACGCCACATCCTTGCCTGTGCACGGCTAGACTTTTCAGGAATAAGTAGCTGATATAGTGACCTTTCGAACTGTATACAACGTTTGTCCAAGTTATGTTTTTTGTTGAACAAAGTGTTTGTCGAAGTGTATGAGAAGGTGCAATGGGTAACCAAACGTTGGCCACTGACGCCACATCCTTGCCTGTGCACGGCTAGACTTTTCAGGAATAAGTAGCTGATATAGTGACCTTTCGAACTGTATACAACGTTTGTCCAAGTTATGTTTTTTGTTGAACAAAGTGTTTGTCGAAGTGTATGAGAAGGTGCACTGGGTAACCAAACGTTGGCCACTGACGCCACATCCTTGCCTGTGCACGGCTAGACTTTTCAGGAATAGGTAGCTGATATAGTGACCTTTCGAACTGTATACAACGTTTGTCCAAGTTATGTTTTTTGTTGAACAAAGTGTTTGTCGAAGTGTATGAGAAGGGGCAGTGGGTAACCAAACGTAGGCCACTGACGCCACATCCTTGTCTGTGCACGGCTATATTTTTCAGGAATAAGTAGCTGATATAGTGACCTTTCGAACTGTATACAACGTTTGTCCAAGTTATGTTTTTTGTTGAACAAAGTGTTTGTCGAAGTGTATGAGAAGGTGCACTGGGTAACCAAACGTTGGCCACTGACGCCACATCCTTGCCTGTGCACGGCTAGACTTTTCAGGAATAGGTAGCTGATATAGTGACCTTTCGAACTGTATACAACGTTTGTCCAAGTTATGTTTTTTGTTGAACAAAGTGTTTGTCGAAGTGTATGAGAAGGTGCACTGTGTAACCAAACGTTGGCCACTGACGCCACATCCTTGCCTGTGCACGGCTAGACTTTTCAGGAATAGGTAGCTGATATAGTGACCTTTCGAACTGTATACAACGTTTGTCCAAGTTATGTTTTTTGTTGAACAAAGTGTTTGTCGAAGTGTATGAGAAGGTGCAATGGGTAACCAAACGTTGGCCACTGACGCCACATCCTTGCCTGTGCACGGCTAGACTTTTCAGGAATAGGTAGCTGATATAGTGACCTTTCGAACTGTATACAACGTTTGTCCAAGTTATGTTTTTTGTTGAACAAAGTGTTTGTCGAAGTGTATGAGAAGGTGCACTGGGTAACCAAACGTTGGCCACTGACGCCACATCCTTGTCTGTGCACGGCTAGACTTTTCAGGAATAGGTAGCTGATATAGTGACCTTTCGAACTGTATACAACGTTTGTCCAAGTTATGTTTTTTGTTGAACAAAGTGTTTGTCGAAGTGTATGAAAAGGTGCAATGGGTAACCAAACGTTGGCCACTGACGCCACATCCTTGCCTGTGCACGGCTAGACATTTCAGGAATAGGTAGCTGATATAGAGACCTTTCGAACTGTATACAACGTTTGTCGAAGTTATGTTTTTTGTTGAACAAAGTGTTTATCGAAGTGTATGAGAAGGTGCACTGGGTAACCAAACGTTGGCCACTGACGCCACATCCTTGCCTGTGCACGGCTAGACTTGTCAGGAATAAGTAGCTGATATAGTGACCTTTCGAACTGTATACAACGTTTGTCCAAGTTATGTTTTTTGTTGAACAAAGTGTTTGTCGAAGTGTATGAGAAGGTGCACTGGGTAACCAAACGTTGGCCACTGACGCCACATCCTTGCCTGTGCACGACTAGACTTTTCAGGAATAGGTAGCTGATATAGTGACCTTTCGAACTGTATACAACGTTTGTCCAAGTTATGTTTTTTGTTGAACAAAGTGTTTGTCGAAGTGTATGAGAAGGTGCACTGGGTAACCAAACGTTGGCCACTGACGCCACATCCTTGCCTGTGCACGGCTAGACTTTTCAGGAATAGGTAGCTGATATAGTGACCTTTCGAACTGTATACAACGTTTGTCCAAGTTATGTTTTTTGTTGAACAAAGTGTTTGTCGAAGTGTATGAGAAGGGGCAGTGGGTAACCAAACGTTGACCACTGACGCCACATGCTTGCTGTGCACGGCTAGACTTTTCAGGAATAAGTAGCTGATATAGTGACCTTTCGAACTGTATACAACGTTTGTCCAAGTTATGTTTTTTGTTGAACAAAGTGTTTGTCGAAGTGTATGAGAAGGTGCACTGGATAACCAAACGTTGGCCACTGACGCCACATCCTTGCCTGTGCACGGCTAGACTTGTCAGGAATAAGTAGCTGATATAGTGACCTTTCGAACTGTATACAACGTTTGTCCAAGTTATGTTTTTTGTTGAACAAAGTGTATGAGAAGGTGCACTGGGTAACCAAACGTTGGCCACTGACGCCACATCCTTGCCTGTGCACGACTAGACTTTTCAGGAATAGGTAGCTGATATAGTGACCTTTCGAACTGTATACAACGTTTGTCCAAGTTATGTTTTTTGTTGAACAAAGTGTTTGTCGAAGTGTAAGAGAAGGTGCACTGGGTAACCAAACGTTGGCCACTGACGCCACATCCTTGCCTGTGCACGGCTAGACTTTTCAGGAATAGGTAGCTGATATAGTGACCTTTCGAACTGTATACAACGTTTGTCCAAGTTATGTTTTTTGTTGAACAAAGTGTTTGTCGAAGTGTATGAGAAGGGGCAGTGGGTAACCAAACGTTGACCACTGACGCCACATCCTTGCTGTGCACGGCTAGACTTTTCAGGAATAAGTAGCTGATATAGTGACTTTTCGAACTGTATACAACGTTTGTCCAAGTTATGTTTTTTGTTGAACAAAGTGTTTGTCGAAATGTATGAGAAGGTGCACTGGGTAACCAAACGTTGGCCACTGACGCCACATCCTTGCCTGTGCACGGCTGGACTTGTCAGGAATAAGTAGCTGATATAGTGACCTTTCGAACTGTATACAACGTTTGTCCAAGTTATGTTTTTTGTTGAACAAAGTGTTTGTCGAAGTGTATGGGAAGGTGCACTGGGTAACCAAACGTTGGCCACTGACGCCACATCCTTGCCTGTGCACGAATAGACTTTTCAGGAATAAGTAGCTGATATAGTGACCTTTCGAATTGTATACAACGTTTGTCCAAGTTATGTTTTTTGTTGAACAAAGTGTTTGTCGAAGTGTATGAGAAGGTGCACTGGGTAACCAAACGTTGGCCACTGACGCCACATCCTTGCCTGTGCACGGCTAGACTTGTCAGGAATAAGTAGCTGATATAGTGACCTTTCGAACTGTATACAACGTTTGTCCAAGTTATGTTTTTTGTTGAACAAAGTGTTTGTCGAAGTGTATGAGAAGGTGCACTGTGTAACCAAACGTTGGCCACTGACGCCACATCCTTGCCTGTGCACGACTAGACCTTTCAGGAATAGGTAGCTGATATAGTGACCTTTCGAACTGTATACAACGTTTGTCCAAGTTATGTTTTTTGTTGAACAAAGTGTTTGTCGAAGTGTATGAGAAGGTGCACTGGGTAACCAAACGTTGGCCACTGACGCCACATCCTTGCCTGTGCACGACTAGACTTTTCAGGAATAGGTAGCTGATATAGTGACCTTTCGAACTGTATACAACGTTTGTCCAAGTTATGTTTTTTGTTGAACAAAGTGTTTGTCGAAGTGTATGAGAAGGTGCACTGTGTAACCAAACGTTGGCCACTGACGCCACATCCTTGCCTGTGCACGACTAGACTTTTCAGGAATAGGTAGCTGATATAGTGACCTTTCGAACTGTATACAACGTTTGTCCAAGTTATGTTTTTTGTTGAACAAAGTGTTTGTCGAAGTGTATGAGAAGGTGCACTGGGTAACCAAACGTTGGCCACTGACGCCACATCCTTGCCTGTGCACGAATAGACTTTTCAGGAATAAGTAGCTGATATAGTGACCTTTCGAATTGTATACAACGTTTGTCCAAGTTATGTTTTTTGTTGAACAAAGTGTTTGTCGAAGTGTATGAGAAGGTGCACTGGGTAACCAAACGTTGGCCACTGACGCCACATCCTTGCCTGTGCACGGCTAGACTTGTCAGGAATAAGTAGCTGATATAGTGACCTTTCGAACTGTATACAACGTTTGTCCAAGTTATGTTTTTTGTTGAACAAAGTGTTTGTCGAAGTGTATGAGAAGGGGCAGTGGGTAACCAAACGTTGACCACTGACGCCACATGCTTGCTGTGCACGGCTAGACTTTTCAGGAATAAGTAGCTGATATAGTGACCTTTCGAACTGTATACAACGTTTGTCCAAGTTATGTTTTTTGTTGAACAAAGTGTTTGTCGAAGTGTATGAGAAGGTGCACTGGATAACCAAACGTTGGCCACTGACGCCACATCCTTGCCTGTGCACGGCTAGACTTGTCAGGAATAAGTAGCTGATATAGTGACCTTTCGAACTGTATACAACGTTTGTCCAAGTTATGTTTTTTGTTGAACAAAGTGTATGAGAAGGTGCACTGGGTAACCAAACGTTGGCCACTGACGCCACATCCTTGCCTGTGCACGACTAGACTTTTCAGGAATAGGTAGCTGATATAGTGACCTTTCGAACTGTATACAACGTTTGTCCAAGTTATGTTTTTTGTTGAACAAAGTGTTTGTCGAAGTGTATGAGAAGGTGCACTGGGTAACCAAACGTTGGCCACTGACGCCACATCCTTGCCTGTGCACGGCTAGACTTTTCAGGAATAGGTAGCTGATATAGTGACCTTTCGAACTGTATACAACGTTTGTCCAAGTTATGTTTTTTGTTGAACAAAGTGTTTGTCGAAGTGTATGAGAAGGGGCAGTGGGTAACCAAACGTTGACCACTGACGCCACATCCTTGCTGTGCACGGCTAGACTTTTCAGGAATAAGTAGCTGATATAGTGACTTTTCGAACTGTATACAACGTTTGTCCAAGTTATGTTTTTTGTTGAACAAAGTGTTTGTCGAAGTGTATGAGAAGGTGCACTGGGTAACCAAACGTTGGCCACTGACGCCACATCCTTGCCTGTGCACGACTAGACTTTTCAGGAATAGGTAGCTGATATAGTGACCTTTCGAACTGTATACAACGTTTGTCCAAGTTATGTTTTTTGTTGAACAAAGTGTTTGTCGAAGTGTATGAGAAGGTGCACTGTGTAACCAAACGTTGGCCACTGACGCCACATCCTTGCCTGTGCACGACTAGACTTTTCAGGAATAGGTAGCTGATATAGTGACCTTTCGAACTGTATACAACGTTTGTCCAAGTTATGTTTTTTGTTGAACAAAGTGTTTGTCGAAGTGTATGAGAAGGTGCACTGGGTAACCAAACGTTGGCCACTGACGCCACATCCTTGCCTGTGCACGAATAGACTTTTCAGGAATAAGTAGCTGATATAGTGACCTTTCGAATTGTATACAACGTTTGTCCAAGTTATGTTTTTTGTTGAACAAAGTGTTTGTCGAAGTGTATGAGAAGGTGCACTGGGTAACCAAACGTTGGCCACTGACGCCACATCCTTGCCTGTGCACGGCTAGACTTGTCAGGAATAAGTAGCTGATATAGTGACCTTTCGAACTGTATACAACGTTTGTCCAAGTTATGTTTTTTGTTGAACAAAGTGTTTGTCGAAGTGTATGAGAAGGGGCAGTGGGTAACCAAACGTTGACCACTGACGCCACATGCTTGCTGTGCACGGCTAGACTTTTCAGGAATAAGTAGCTGATATAGTGACCTTTCGAACTGTATACAACGTTTGTCCAAGTTATGTTTTTTGTTGAACAAAGTGTTTGTCGAAGTGTATGAGAAGGTGCACTGGATAACCAAACGTTGGCCACTGACGCCACATCCTTGCCTGTGCACGGCTAGACTTGTCAGGAATAAGTAGCTGATATAGTGACCTTTCGAACTGTATACAACGTTTGTCCAAGTTATGTTTTTTGTTGAACAAAGTGTATGAGAAGGTGCACTGGGTAACCAAACGTTGGCCACTGACGCCACATCCTTGCCTGTGCACGACTAGACTTTTCAGGAATAGGTAGCTGATATAGTGACCTTTCGAACTGTATACAACGTTTGTCCAAGTTATGTTTTTTGTTGAACAAAGTGTTTGTCGAAGTGTATGAGAAGGTGCACTGGGTAACCAAACGTTGGCCACTGACGCCACATCCTTGCCTGTGCACGGCTAGACTTTTCAGGAATAGGTAGCTGATATAGTGACCTTTCGAACTGTATACAACGTTTGTCCAAGTTATGTTTTTTGTTGAACAAAGTGTTTGTCGAAGTGTATGAGAAGGGGCAGTGGGTAACCAAACGTTGACCACTGACGCCACATCCTTGCTGTGCACGGCTAGACTTTTCAGGAATAAGTAGCTGATATAGTGACTTTTCGAACTGTATACAACGTTTGTCCAAGTTATGTTTTTTGTTGAACAAAGTGTTTGTCGAAATGTATGAGAAGGTGCACTGGGTAACCAAACGTTGGCCACTGACGCCACATCCTTGCCTGTGCACGGCTGGACTTGTCAGGAATAAGTAGCTGATATAGTGACCTTTCGAACTGTATACAACGTTTGTCCAAGTTATGTTTTTTGTTGAACAAAGTGTTTGTCGAAGTGTATGAGAAGGTGCACTGGGTAACCAAACGTTGGCCACTGACGCCACATCCTTGCCTGTGCACGAATAGACTTTTCAGGAATAAGTAGCTGATATAGTGACCTTTCGAATTGTATACAACGTTTGTCCAAGTTATGTTTTTTGTTGAACAAAGTGTTTGTCGAAGTGTATGAGAAGGTGCACTGGGTAACCAAACGTTGGCCACTGACGCCACATCCTTGCCTGTGCACGGCTAGACTTGTCAGGAATAAGTAGCTGATATAGTGACCTTTCGAACTGTATACAACGTTTGTCCAAGTTATGTTTTTTGTTGAACAAAGTGTTTGTCGAAGTGTATGAGAAGGTGCACTGTGTAACCAAACGTTGGCCACTGACGCCACATCCTTGCCTGTGCACGACTAGACTTTTCAGGAATAGGTAGCTGATATAGTGACCTTTCGAACTGTATACAACGTTTGTCCAAGTTATGTTTTTTGTTGAACAAAGTGTTTGTCCAAGTGTATGAGAAGGTGCACTGGGTAACCAAACGTTGGCCACTGACGCCACATCCTTGCCTGTGCACGGCTAGACTTTTCAGGAATAGGTAGCTGATATAGTGACCTTTCGAACTGTATACAACGTTTGTCCAAGTTATGTTTTTTTTTGAACAAAGTGTTTGTCGAAGTGTATGAGAAGGGGCAGTGGGTAACCAAACGTTGGCCACTGACGCCACATCCTTGCCTGTGCACGGCTAGACTTTTCAGGAATAAGTAGCTGATATAGTGACCTTTCGAACTGTATACAACGTTTGTCCAAGTTATGTTTTTTGTTGTATGAGAAGGTGCACTGGGTAACCAAACGTTGGCCACTGACGCCACATCCTTGTCTGTGCACGGCTAGACTTTTCAGGAATAGGTAGCTGATATAGTGACCTTTCGAACTGTATACAACGTTTGTCCAAGTTATGTTTTTTGTTGAACAAAGTGTTTGTCGAAGTGTATGAGAACGTGCACTGGGTAACCAAACGTTGGCCACTGACGCCACATCCTTGCCTGTGCACGGCTAGACTTTTCAGGAATAAGTAGCTGATATAGTGACCTTTCGAACTGTATACAACGTTTGTCCAAGTTATGTTTTTTGTTGAACAAAGTGTTTGTCGAAGTGTATGAAAAGGTGCACTGGGTAACCAAACGTTGGCCACTGACGCCACATCCTTGCCTGCGCACGGCTAGACTTTTCAGGAATAGGTAGCTGATATAGTGACCTTTCGAACTGTATACAACATTTGTCCAAGTTATGTTTTTTGTTGAACAAAGTGTTTGTCGAAGTGTATGAGAAGGTGCAATGGGTAACCAAACGTTGGCCACTGACGCCACATCCTTGCCTGAGCACGGCTAGACTTTTCAGGAATAAGTAGCTGATATAGTGACCTTTCGAACTGTATACAACGTTTGTCCAAGTTATGTTTTTTGTTGAACAAAGTGTTTGTCGAAGTGTATGAGAAGGTGCACTGGGTAACCAAACGTTGGCCACTGACGCCACATCCTTGCCTGTGCACGGCTAGACTTTTCAGGAATAGGTAGCTGATATAGTGACCTTTCGAACTGTATACAACGTTTGTCCAAGTTATGTTTTTTGTTGAACAAAGTGTTTGTCGAAGTGTATGAGAACGTGCACTGGGTAACCAAACGTTGGCCACTGACGCCACATCCTTGCCTGTGCACGGCTAGACTTTTCAGGAATAGGTAGCTGATATAGTGACCTTTCGAACTGTATACAACGTTTGTCCAAGTTATGTTTTTTGTTGAACAAAGTGTTTGTCGAAATGTATGAGAAGGGGCAGTGGGTAACCAAACGTTGGCCACTGACGCCACATCCTTGCCTGTGCACGGCTAGACTTTTCAGGAATAAGTAGCTGATATAGTAACCTTTCGAACTGTATACAACGTTTGTCCAAGTTATGTTTTTTGTTGAACAAAGTGTTTGTCGAAGTGTATGAGAACGTGCACTGGGTAACCAAACGTTGGCCACTGACGCCGAATCCTTGCCTGTGCACGACTAGACTTTTCAGGAATAGGTAGCTGATATAGTGACCTTTCGAACTGTATACAACGTTTGTCCAAGTTATGTTTTTTGTTTAACAAAATGTGTATGAGAAGTGCTTCTGGAGGTACACTGGGTAACATTGGCCACTGACGCCACATCCTTGCCTGTGCACGGCTGAATTTTTCAGGATTAGGTAGCTTATATATTGACCTTTCCAACAATATACAAACCGTTTTCAGATTATATGTTTTACTAAACAAATAAGTAAATCTGAGTGACACCTTACCTTGGCAGCGCTCATTATGCACGAATTTAAATTCGTATTTTGGTTTGTGTCTTTGCTAAATTCGCGTCGGATTTACGAATTTAACTTCACGCACTTCAAAAGAAATGGAGCGAACAACAATAATCGAGGGCCGAATAATCGGAACCAAAGTCAAGGAAATCAGCAATGGAACCAACCTCATCAAACTTGACAATCGAATCAAGTACAGAGAACCTGGAACCCAATTCAAGTGCAGCAAACCTGGCAACCCAAACAACCGGATCAAAATAGGCAACAAAAACAAGCTCAAACGCAATGGAACCAAACACAAAAGAACCTCGTGAACCCAAAACCGAATCCATTTAAGGGGGTTCAAGGGAATAAGAAGACTATGAACACACCGAATAGCGCGAATCAAACAATATGTCATTAGTGTAACAGACCAGGACATATAGTAGCAAACTGTGCAGCTAAAAGGAGTTGGGAAACTCTGCAAAACAATCAGCAGGGAAACCGGCAAGGGCCCAGACAAGGCCAGTAATCTGGGAACCCAACAAAAATAGAAATTTAAGGCCAAATGAAGTAGTAACAGTACGTCCAACATCGGAACAGATCGTGGATACGTTACCGACTTCCGAAATATTAGAAGCTAATAAAGCTAAAAATATAGGGTACAAATTTAACAGCAGAATAAAAATTATCAAACAGAATGATAAAGTAAATGCTTTAAATGAAACATTCAGCAAAATAATAAATAAAGCGAAGAAAATAATAGAAAGGGGAGCAGAGTTTTTAATAATCATCTTGCTAATTATACAATTAGCATGTACATCGATTGTAAAAACTATGTTTCTCAATTTTCACCAATACAAAGCAAGGAGCACTAGTCTTAATATAGTAGAATATATTACCGATATAAAAGCACTTGCAAATAAAATAAAATTAAAAGTACTAGAAAAATTTAACATTTTTTTGTCACAATTACAGGACAAGAAAACAATACGTTCGTGGTTAACGAATAATTTGAATAATAATTATAAAAATACTATAAAGGAAGTATCCAACTGGGATTCAGCTACGTTAAGTGATGTGTTCATTGAACTGCCTTGTGTAGAGGCGAGAAACTCACTTTACTGGTGGATACAGGAGCGGATACAAGCCTAGTAAAAGAATGTGCATTAAAGGAAGATGCCATTATAAATAAAAAGGTTAAAAAATAAAAGGAGGGCCGAATAATCGGAACCAAAGTCAAGGAAATCAGCAATGGAACCAACCTCATCAAACTTGACAATCGAATCAAGTACAGAGAACCTGGAACCCAATTCAAGTGCAGCAAAGCTGGCAACCCAAACAACCGGATCAAAATAGGCAACAAAAACAAGCTCAAACGCAATGGAACCAAACACAAAAGAACCTCGTGAACCCAAAACCGAATCCATTTAAGGGGGTTCAAGGGAATAAGAAGACTATGAACACACCGAATAGCGCGAATCAAACAATATGTCATTAGTGTAACAGACCAGGACATATAGTAGCAAACTGTGCAGCTAAAAGGAGTTGGGAAACTCTGCAAAACAATCAGCAGGGAAACCGGCAAGGGCCCAGACAAGGCCAGTAATCTGGGAACCCAACAAAAATAGAAATTTAAGGCCAAATGAAGTAGTAACAGTACGTCCAACATCGGAACAGATCGTGGATACGTTACCGACTTCCGAAATATTAGAAGCTAATAAAGCTAAAAATATAGGGTACAAATTTAACAGCAGAATAAAAATTATCAAACAGAATGATAAAGTAAATGCTTTAAATGAAACATTCAGCAAAATAATAAATAAAGCGAAGAAAATAATAGAAAGGGGAGCAGAGTTTTTAATAATCATCTTGCTAATTATACAATTAGCATGTACATCGATTGTAAAAACTATGTTTCTCAATTTTCACCAATACAAAGCAAGGAGCACTAGTCTTAATATAGTAGAATATATTACAGATATAAAAGCACTTGCAAATAAAATAAAATTAAAAATACTAGAAAAATTTAACATTTTTTTGTCACAATTACAGGACAAGAAAACAATACGTTCGTGGTTAACGAATAATTTGAATAATAATTATAAAAATACTATAAAGGAAGTATCCAACTGGGATTCAGCTACGTTAAGTGATGTGTTCATTGAACTGCCTTGTGTAGAGGCGAGAAACTCACTTTACTGGTGGATACAGGAGCGGATACAAGCCTAGTAAAAGAATGTGCATTAAAGGAAGATGCCATTATAAATAAAAAGGTTAAAAAAGATTTAAGTGGAGCATTTGGAGGCTGTATAACCACAATAGGGTCCACCAGCATATGCCATGATGAGGTACAGCCCTTACGTTTAACGCTACACGTTGTGTCTCTTAAACAAGAGGTACCGGCGGACGGCATACTGGGTAGAGACAACATGTGGAACATATCCATTATAAAAACGCTCAGTAAAAACTTAACCTTATTTAATAAAAATAAAGAATTTGTAATTAAATTGCCACTACTAGGCATCAAAAATACAGAAGATCAAAGTAACAAAAATAATATAACAATTGAAGCAAGAACGGTTAGAATAACACCGTTAAGAATTAAAACTAAAGTTATGACTGTGGTAGTTCATAAACAAGAGATTGCACCAAGAGTATACCTGGGAGAAACACTAGCAAATGTGGAAAACAAAGAGGTCAAGGTACCAATCCTAAATTCGACGGCAAAAGATTTCATTCTTAGTGAAAACTTTGTACCGAGATTTAGTGATTTCCACAAATACAAGCTAAGTGATGTTTCGGACAATCAATGGACTACCATCAACAGTATAAGTGATGCGAACATAACGCAACGCCTGAACACTTTAATGAAAGATTTGGATTTGGATCCTTCCTTAAACCAAGAGGAAAAGGAATCCATAACAAAGCTATGTGCGAAGTATAATGATATTTTTCTTTTAGAGGGTGACAAATTGACATACACTCTAGTACTAGCACATAAAATTCCAATAAAGGTGGATCAGCTACCAATTAATCAAAAACAGTACCGTATTCCTCAGACACATAGGGAGGAAATGAATAAGCAAATTCATAAACTACTAGAGGAGGATTTAATATACCCAAGTGTATCTCCATGGAACTCACCACTACTTCTAGTTCCAAAGAAGAGTGGAAAAGATGGAGAAAGGAAATGGCGCTTAGTAATAGATTATAGGAAAGTAAATGAGGCCACAATTAAACAAGTTTTTCCACTGCCTAGGATAGATGAGATACTGGATCAGTTAGGCAGTAGTAGATATTTTTCGACCTTAGACTTGGCAAGTGGACACCAAGTGCTAATGGACAAAGCGGACAAAGAAAAGACCGCATTTAGTTCAGCGTTAGGACATTTTGAGTTCAATCGGATGCCTTTCGGCTTAACCGGCGCCCCAGCGACGTTCCAACGTCTTATGAATCATATTCTGACAGGACTTCAGGGTATAGATTGTTATGTCTATTTAGACGACGTAGTCGTATATGCAACAAACCTGGGACAGCATGAAGAAAGGGAAAGGTAACTAAGGTTTTCGAGGTCATTAGGGAAAATAACTTAAAGTTAAACATTAGCAAGTGCCAATTTCTACGACGAGAAGTCGTATATTTAGGGCACAAGTGTTCAGAACATGGAGCACTTCCAGACCCTAGCAAGGAGGAGTGCGTCAAAAACATTCCACCTCCCAAAAATAAAAAAGAAGTACAAGCCTTTTTAGGCCTTGTGAATTATTACAGGAAATTTATACCGGGAACGGCAAAACTAGCACTTCCAATTAACAAATTGTTAAGAAAAGATGCTAAGTTCGTCTGGACAGGAGACTGCCAGAGAGCATTTGAGCTGTTAAAAGAATCAGTCATGTCACCCCCAGTGTTGGCATATCCAGATTTTTCAAAGGAATTTCTCTTAACTACCGACGCAAGAAATGAGGCTTTGGGCGCAGTCCTTTCTCAAGGTAACGTAGGCGAGGATAGGCCAATAGGTTTCGCTAGCCGAGCGCTAAGCGACACAGAGCAAAGATATTCAACGATAGAAAAGGAATTCTTAACAATAGTATGGGCTACAAAAAATTTCATAGCATACCTCTTAGGCAGACATTTTAAAATCTTTACTGATCACCAGCCATTAAAGGGAATAGCCAATTTAAAGGATCAAACTTCTAGATTGGCAAGATTCAGACACAAGTTGTCAGAGTATGATTTCGAAATCATATATAAGCCAGGCAAGAAAAATTTGAACGCAGATGCTTTGAGGAGAATTCCTCAAAATCGTAATGTAGTAACAGCAGTCCAGACCCGCTCTAGAACCAAAGAAATAGAAATGAAGAACCAAGGCAATAGCGAAAATTCAAGGACAATTCCGACGCCTGTAGAACCTGACACTCCAGGCACAACACAAAACGAAACACACAATTTTGTTAGAGAACTCAAAACACATTGAGACTGTTATCAAAGATTTTCATAATACCCCATTAGGAGGTCACCAGGGAGCAGTGAAAACGTACCTAAGAATCAGGCAACAATATAGGTGGCCAAGGATGCAAAGGCAAATAAAAGATTATGTAAAAAATTGTCCTAATTGTCAAGCGAACAAAAGTTCGAGATTAACAAAAATGCCCATGGTGCTAACAGATACACCAATGCGGCCGTTTGACAAAGTTTATATGGACATAGTAGGTATTCTACCAGAAACTGTGTCTGGCAATAAGTACATCTTAACGTTTCAAGATGACTTTTCGAAATTTATGGCATGTACAGCTATCCCAGACGCGGAAGCAAGTACTGTCGCCAGAGCCTTTTATGACGAAGTAATTACGCGTTACGGAATTCCGAAGATTCTAATTACCGATAACGGAACTAATTTTATTTCGAAATTGTTCTCGGACACATGCAAGTTGTTAGGCATTAAAAAATTGCATATAACACCATATCATCCGCAAGCTAATGGCTCACTAGAAAGAAGCCACAGACCATTAGCGGAATATTTACGTAGTTTTGCTAAAGAAGATGGGTCAAATTGGGACCAATGGTTAACTGCAGCAATGCACGTTCACAACCACACACCCCACATTACGACAAAGCAAACACCGTTTCGCATTTTATTCGGGTTCGACATAGAAATGCCGACCAATTTAAAAAGAAAGTGTAGTCCGGTATATAATGCCGAAGACCCAAATAAGGTTCTAAGATTCCAAATTCAGAGAGCTCACGAAATAGTGAGGAAAAATCAGGAAATGGCTAAACAAGTAGCCAAAAATCAATATGATAAGTTAAATTCAGTAGAATTTAAAGTAGGAGATAGTGTACTAATTAAGAATCAAACTAGGAAAAATAAGTTTTCACCAATATGGATAGGACCATATAAGGTAGTAAGGATTAAGAGTACAATTACGACAGTTCTAAATATTAAGGGAAGAGAAAAATCTTTCCACAATAATTTACTTAAGTTATATAATACCAATTAAGAAAGAAATAGGATTAACTAGACAATTAGGTAAAAATAAATTAGAATCACTTAAAATAAGGAAGGAAGCAGGGGAAATACTGCATACAAACTAAATTCAGAGAGTACAAAGTAGAAAATTTTTAGTCTAATCTAAAACTCTTTTACACGCGTAACATAAAAGTTACGCAAACAGCGGCACAAAGCAAAACAAACAGAATGATAGGAAAAATTATATGGGTACTACTGGCGGTAACACAGACGGAGGCACGTCTACCCATAGAAGTGGAAAAACTGAAAGAAACACCAATGGTGTTCGAAAGAACCAGCAGGCATTGTTCTACAAGGATACGTGGACAATAGTAACAAGAATACAACGCAACGACTTTCGAGAGATAATTAATGAACGGGAGAGATATATAGATAACATGCACCATATATGTGACAACTTGAATAGACAAATAGAAATAGAAAACTTCAAGGAAGCTTGTCTAAATTTGAATCGGCCGTTAAAAGCCATCGTTAAGCAGTTGAAAAATAACGAAGATATTGTAAATCACCAAGGTATAGCTCAAAAACGGAATAAGAGATCCCTAGAGTTTGTAGGAGAGGCGTTGAACTGGGCTTTTGGAACTATGAGTAAGAAGGACGCAACAGAGATCCACAACCACTTGGAAAACATCTATAACCGACAGGCAGAAACATACAAGATAATGGAGCAACAAGTCACGATAATGCAGACTACATATAACAAGACAGCGTCAGCGCTAAAACAATCAACAAACGAAATAGAGAAACTACAAGGGGATCTAGCCAACACCATAAATAACCAAATAGCAATAAACAACCGCAATGAATACAAAATAGCGCAAGTAGACTACCTACTGCGCACGATAGAAATTCAAGCCGCAATACAAGCCAGCCTAATAGATATACAGGGAAAACAGGAGTTGGAACTCCAGATTCTGGATGACTTGTACAAAGGAACACTGCACCCTTCCATACTACAAGCGAGTGATCTGAAGGAGCAGATAGGAAACTTGGACCTAACGAACAAAGCCAAATGGTTAGTAAGTGATGTGTTCAGATTTCATCAACTAGCTAAAGTAGACACTCTAATTACTGAAGGGGGTACATTGATATAAGTAACAATACCATTACCGGAGGAAGAACTCTATACGATATACAAAATATACCAGATGGTGATCTTTACTAATACGACATACGACTTAACGGTTAAACCAACAATTGAGTACATGGCGGAATCGAAAGAAGAGTGGCAGTTCATGGCCTTGTCTAAAAATGATATAGACAGTTGCAACCGCATAATAGATACAATAGGGAAGTTGGCAATTACCACCCAGGACACACTGATATGTAGAAGTCGGGGGAAAAAACTAAGCGGGAGGCATCCAACATGGGAAATAGCATGGCCACAGCAACCCCAGCAAGCGAGGGAATAATAGTAAAAATGGAAACACCAAACACATGGCTATACAACTTCAGACGAAACAATATATTTGAGACAACGTGCAATACGCGATCAAACACAATATCATTGAAGGGAGTGGGTATATTAACTATAACAGAGAATTGCAAGATACATAACCACAACAGTATAATAGAGTTCGAAGAAAACCAAACACATGACATAAAAAGGATACATGACAAGATAGACCATTCCGAGTTAATACGGTTCCTAAGGGACAAGTGACACGCAACACTGAGCACAAAACACAAAACGCAACACTGAGCACAGAAATCGAAGCCAACCTACGACCAATAATAATAACAGATCACACCAAGCTGAAGCAAGCATTGGAGTCTGGAGAGAAGGATTTAGCAGAGTTGAACGCAGAAATCAAACAGGCAGAAATGACGCAGACAATTCAACTCAAACAGAAGGTTTTCGGGATAGCGGGCCCATCCGCAACACTGGGGACAATACTTCTGATAATAATAGTTTTCGTATACATACGGCACAAGATGCAACGACCGATTAATACATCAGTGCAACACGTGGTTCGAAGACCAACCATTGAGGTGATGCACGAGTCAACACTCAGGGATGTACGCAAGCACCGAGCAGAAACCAGTGCTGAAGCACGCAAACACCGAGTAGTAGCCATAGCTGAGGTCCACAACGAAGAAGCCAATGCTGAGCGTCAATTTAACGCAAATGTCTGAAACCGGAACCAAGATGAGCGGCTGACATATCACATAAATGAGTTTTAGAATTGTTCTGTAACTTATCCAATAAATATTAGCCTTATAATTTTTATTGTGTTTCCCTGTAGTACTAGTATATATAATGAAAATAAGCACGGCTCAACACAAAAACCATCGACCACCGCAAGCAAAAGTAAAATTTATGTCTAAGTTTAAGGGTTTACAAAAATACTGCACGCTGAAGAAGTCCTTGTAGGAGACTTGGTATAAAAATATATTTGAAGAGGATATCACAACCATTTTGACAATATTACTACAAGAAATGAAAGAAACGGACTACGTAGAATTTTTATAATTTTTATTTATTATAATGGTTAGTAATTTCAATGTTTTTAATGTTTAGACATGGTTATTAATGCAAAATGGAGTACTACAAAAGTTCCCTCAGGCAGGGGTATAGAGCTGGTAGCTCCGGCCACAATTGTTGAATAGTCCCAAGGACGCTGCACACACATAGTATCCACTCCCTAGTCAGATCAGCCCCAGAAAGGTCCTCCAGGACCATCAGCAGGGGAATAAGGGGATCCAGATCCCACGCATCCTCCCGGATGAATGTTGTCACTTCCCGCAAGTAGAGACCCAGGGGGAAAGCGTACTGCTGGCTCGGATAACGCTGGTGTCCCGACATCATGGTTGAAATTATATTAGAACCTGTAAGCGAATTGTAACCGGTAAAAATAGAACTGATACAAATTACGATATCACAGAGGGTTTTTATAGGCGCGAGTACAACAGAACACGAACCCGGAAATTTCGTACGTAAAACAAAAAAAAAAAAAATCAGCGTAGCTTGCTATAAAATTAAATTTTACTAAGTTTGCAATTACAAAATGCATGAATATTTAGGTCACGCGTGTGTCATATACCCTAAACGAAATAAGTAAGCACACAATGGTACTAGATAACAAATTGGGAATAATATGCGGTACATGTAAACTAGCTGTTCCGTTAAATAGACAGCCATTGCATTTGCAATTATTTTAGAAATAAATGCACATGAAATCTATGCATAAAGACGTAGTTTATGCATAACAGAAATTTAAACATCATATCTGCACCTCGATGCAGACATAGAAGGAAAAGTTATATAAACCTAAGACCAAAAAATTATTGCCTTAATTCTTATAAAATATTCTTCTAATTATAAATATTCTTCTTAATTATACAAAATAAAATTTTTAAAAAAATATAAAATGTACATATACGGTCGTACAAAATGTAGTTAATTAAGATTCCATGTAATTGAGCGATTAACGCAAGCACTGCAACAAAGCAGGTTCAAAAGTAGAGCACCCGAACACGAGCAGAACGCAGTGTCAGTTAAAACATTAAAACATAATAAAAAAAAAAACAACAAGCACAGTAAAAGAAAAATTTTAACACAAGCCAAAAGAGAAAGAAAAAGAATAAAACACCAAAGGTGATTAACTTTAAAATAACCAAAATAAAAGGAAAAATAAAAGACACAAATAATAAAACATTGTTATAAACATATACAATATTTACACATATATAAAAGTCATTTAAAAGGTAATTAAATTGTAATTTAAAACAAAATATTTACCAAATTACCAAAATAAGAAACTTGAAGAAAAAAAAATTTTCTTTTTAAATAAAATTTTTATAAAAATAGAAAAAGAAATGTACATAAAATCTCACATAAAACGTTACATATTACAATACTTGTAGGAATTTTGACTTTGGAAGTCAAACTTGGTCTTGGACTTTATATGTAATAGCATAAGAAATAATATTCAGCTCGAATATTCGAAAGAAATATTATATGAATTACAATTATTCAACTGATTACATATGTAAATATTAGGAATTGTGTAATGAAATTTTATATGGAATTAGGATAGAGATGAAATGTTTAAAATTGAATTCAAATAAACGCAATGGAAACTACAATTGCATAGAATAGCTACACAATAATAATGTCAATTCCTAATCAAAAACCAAATTATACATACCATAAAAATATTGTAAGAACAAAAAATATAGTAAATTCATAGTAATAACGTATATTAAAGAAAAATCCAGCATGCAGAGAAGCAAAACTGAATGCTGATGTACACCCACGAGAAGACACTCATATCCTAACAACACATGACAACAGGGCCACAAATAGCGCCCAACCAACTCGAAGGGGGAAGGGTAGCTGGAACAGCTGATCAGCGTAGCGACAACAACCATCGCAACCAAAGATGGAATAGTCGCAACAATCAAACGCATCAACGCAACAACATTCGACAAAACCGCGAAACTACCTTCAAAGAGATCCGACAACAACAGTGTAACATCAATGCCATCGAGGCGGTGACAAATACACAGTACCTTGAGGTCACGTGGAGACCAAAATCAAGAAAATAGAGACCTAATCCATCTGCAGCAGCTAACTACAAACCAGTGGCTGCGCAAATCCTAGCAGCTTAACTTCAAGCGAAAGTTATGTTAAGCGTAAGGGATAGCATCACAACGTCGCGGCGATGAAGCAGCTAGTAGACAACTACTAATGCGGTCATCCACAGTTCGCCAGTTAAATTTATGGTACATTATCCCGTGGCACAAATCACACTCCACAACATTACCTCAAGAGATGACGATTTAAAACGTATCACCAATATCGACAAGAAAAATTTTGAAGATGTTTAGCAAGATGTTACAAATGATGATCTTGGTAACATCTCAACCATCGACTACCGTGAAGCGGAAAACAATTGATCCCAATTGCGGGATAACGATACTACCGACAACGAACAACTACATCTGGTCATCAAGCATAGCACCCCACGCGTCAGCTACCCAGCAGCAACATTCCCACAACACATCAATATCAACGTGTACACCAGCATCAAGGTGTACATCAACAACAAAACCATCATCAACAACAAAAAGAAGATCAACTTCAAGATCAACATCAAAATCATCCACCTACACACAGATGACACCGAAGGAATGAAGTTGTATTATTGAATTATTATTGTAAGAAGTTTTATTGTAACTATTGACAAATAATTGCCTTGTAATTATTGTATTGTAATTATTACTAATAATTAATTGTATTATTATGTTAATTAATCTTACTTCAATTACATTATTCATAAAAGAAAAAAAAACACAAACATACAAAAGTAGACGCTAAGTACAACCATAATAAACACATGACCACCCACAATTCAACAAACAATAAATGTAAAAGAAAAATTTAATATCGTTTCGTACGATACTAAATTTTTCTTCCCCGAGGGTGGAGGGATGTTGTATGTCGCGAACGCAATTTCCAGTTCCGGGCGATAAGAACTTTCAAGGCCAGTATCAACTTTATAATACTGCTCCGCGAGTGAGTCAAGGCCAAGTTCAAATTAATGCAACCACATAACTTTGCTTGGTAGCCCGAAGCTTTAGTTTAATTTGGTTTAGTCAAGCTTTGGTTTAGCTAAGCCAGCAACCGGAGCTTGGCAATTGGAATGGATCGTGGAAGCTAGCATTTAGTAGCGAGCTTCCAAACCATAAAAACCATAGAGCTTTACAATTGGAGTGGATTGTGGAAGTTAGCTTTCAATAGCAAGCTCGCAAACCATTAAAACGCTTGGTTTAAATTAGTCAACGATCAGAATCCACACACGGAAGAATTAAATTGAGAACGATTTTCTTCCGCGTATGGATTATGCGAATATTACAATTATAATATTGCGAAATAATGGAAATTGCAAAACACGGCATACTGACCCACTTAAGTCCGGTCGACGTCTGTGTCGACCGAGCTAACGTGGAAAATAGAAATGATTCCAACGGGAGAGAGTCTTGTAAATATATCCAAACGACGAGGTCGTTAAGCCGCGTGGTAGTAATCTATATTAATAAGTGTAAATAAAACTTAGTGTAACTCAACCCTAGTGAATAAGGACAAAAGGTGTTAATTTAATATATATATATACAAAGGTGTTAAAATAAAAATTGAAAACCAAACACCAGGAGTTTTACTAGTTGTCAAAAGGACAACTAAACTATAAGACCATCCGAAAGTAAATACAACACTAATGAGAAATTACACTATTATGAAAAATTATTAATTTTTTAAATTATTAAATTTTTCATAGTAAAATCTGACAAATTAATCAGCACAATCTAAGAAAAAAAATACAAATTTCCTCCCAATCCGATTTTTTGCAAAAAAATGGCGAAGCCGTTTGGATTTTTGAAATTTTTCTCATCAACATTAGATGCCCAGAAACATCTGTGAAATTTCAGGTTTCTAAGAGATATGGAAGTCCAAAAAAAAGTCCCGGACATATTTTGCTAACAGACACGCACAGGGATTTTATATATTTTCAAGTTTATATTAAAAATATGGCCTATTTTTAACCTAATATATAAAATAATTTATATAAATACTAGCTGACCCGGCAAAAGTTACGGTGCCATATAAATAATTTTTAGTGAATATTTTGGTTGTTAAATAAAACCAGTAAGAAAGCTATATTCGGCCTGGCCGAATCTTAGATACCCTACCTAAAACTTTTAAAAAAAGTGCCGAAGCTAGGATGGGGCGGGGATGGCGGTCCACTCTGGGCGGCACAATGTCGGGGGCGGCAGTTGTGGAAATCAAGTATTGACTTATTGCATTCTAGGCATTTTTGGGGCTACAAGTTGATTAACCGTCCCGGAGTCCATGAGACCTAGCTACGCCTCTGTATAAATAGTAGGCGTGGTCATTACCTTTTTCAAAACAAAATAACTAGCTTAGTTGTTTTATAATTGTGTTCATTTAAACTTTATTTCCGTGGTAATAAACTTTTTTTCATACTGCTATACTGTATATGTAGTGTAAAAGTGGGCGGACCGCACCCAGTTTTGATGTAATAATGTTTTTTTGTAAAACAAGTTGTTATCTAAAGTTTTATTCAGGAAGTTTATATATTTAACAATATAACCCTCTTTTGCCTGTGTAACCTAAAAGTGGGCGGATCACGCCCATATTTGGCATATTCACGGATAATGCTACTCTATACCCAGGAATGAAATTTTGTTGTAATAGCTCAAAAACGAACGCTGATATCACATTTTTAATAAAAAATAGGCGTGGCCGTGGACCGATTTTGCCCATTTTCAATACCAACCTGCCCACCACATAAAACAATATATCTGCAAAGTTTCATCACGATATCTTCATTGGTTCTCCTGTGATCGTGATTTCAACAGACAGACAGACAGACAGACGGACGGACATGGCTAAATCGACTCAGGAGGTCACGCTGATTAAGAATATATATACTTTTCTATACCTATCGTCTCTAGTTCTATGCGTTACACATTTCGTTACAAAGTGAATATACCCTTACCTTAAGGTGTAGGGTATAAAAATTAAAACATCAAATATTTTCGATATTATTGCCTCTTGTGATTGAGATGCACGCAATCGCTTTATGCTTTCACGCACATCTTCATTATCTTGATAGATTTGTTCGTCTGTCCTTTCTGCTCTACTGTTTACTATATTTGTTGCATTATTAGTTCGACGGCAAAAATGGCCCCCCTTTGGTCTTACGGGCATTGTTCACTGTAACACGGACAAATATACCAAATTGTTTTATTTACTGATGGTACACCAATAATGTATTTGTTCAACCAACCTTCCATGATCATAAAACACGTAATAGATTTCATATAAATTCAAATAAATCGTACAAAACTATTCACGTCAAAATGACGCAAAGCTTCTCGTAAATGATTTGAAAGTTCTATAAGGCACGCGTAGCGTCAGCTGTCAGCAACATAATTAAATTCGTTTTAGTTAAAATACGAATGTTATACTAAAATCGCGATTAACTAATGGTACGGTGAGTATAGGAGGGTAAAATATACTTTACGACCTATTCTCATACCTACCAAACAAACACAAAAAATTTCATCAAAATCGGTCAAGACGTTTCGGAGGATTGCGAGCACACACACCGTGAGCTCGAGATTTTTATATACATTCGAGTCTAGCATTTCTCACCCTATCTATCTATTTTTATCTATTTCACTATACGTGTACTTGTCCCACTCAACTAATTCTAGAATTTTATGTAATTGTCAGTACATATATAGTATGTATGCTTGCTTAGGCTACTATTATTTTATAAGATTTGAAATCTTAGAGCGGATTATGTATAAATGTATAAAATAAATATCACTGGGAAAGAAAAAATTATTTTCTTTATACTTTTTAGAAGTGCGTGAAGTTAAAGTCGTAGCGTATTTAGCACGGACACAAACCACAAAAATGCACCACACCATTTTTTCAAATGCTACGTAGCGAACTGTTTCCTTTATTAAAATGTCTGCAATAATCACTGAAAATATATTTTTATTAAACTATTATTCACGGAAATAGTAATTAAAAATATTTTTAATGAACTCTGATTATTTTTTTTGAGTTTTTGAAAATTCACTATTTTAGTAGTGAGTAAGTGGTCAGAATGAAGTGGCTAGTGGCTACCTTGGAGGAGGTGTGCATCGATCGGACCTGAACTATTGGATAGGAAATGGAATCAGGTTTTAAGGAATGTAACTGCCATGATCGTGTGGATTCTGCGAGTATTTTTCCTGATTTTTTGAAAACTCACTATTTCAGAGGTGAGTAAGTGGACAGGATGAAGTGGCTAGTGGCTACCTTGGAGGTGTGCATCGATTGGACCTAAACTATTGGATAGGAAATGGAAGAATACTGCATCATTATTTTTTTTTTAAATGTGTTTGTGCTCGTCGGTAGGAGAAATTTCTAAAAAAGGCAGTATGCAATTATTTTGAATTTATAGTCATATTCCGTACTCTCATACCTAACGAAATCAATATGTTCTGTGCCTTTCGCAGATTACATTAAAAAACAGTCATTACAAAATATCATTGGCGACGAAGAACAACGAAAAATACAAAACCGAATCAGCGATTAAAGTTTCGTGAGTGTACGGTATTTACTTAATTTAATTTTTATATATATAAACACAATATATAAAAATATTGTGTATTAAAAACAAATTTATAATATAGTAAGTCATTAAGTATGAAGTGTACGATTTTCATAAGAACTGAATTTGAGAGTTCATATCTCTGACAATTGACTATAACGGTTTTTATGTTTTTTCTTATCATGAAGGTGCATCATTACTCCTTCCAACTCATAGTGTAAATCGTAGTTAGTTTTCGAATCTTCTGATATAGTGCACCTTTCATAAGGCAATGGAAAGGGAAAAAATGCGGGTAATTTTAGAATATAAGTTTCGTCGGGATCCAATCAGCTCGAAGGCATGCAGCTCGAAACATGAATGATGTGTTTAAGGAAGGTGCAGCTAATCATCGGACCTTACGTCCTTGGTTTGATAAGTTGCGCTCTGGTGATTTTAGTCTTGCAAATGAACCACGTGGAAGACCGACAAGTAAGTTGCATGATAACCTAAAAGCTGTAATGGAATACGTCTTAACCCTATTCCTGCCAAGGTCTTCCACTGATGTAAACTACCAAGGTGTGACTTATAGTCACGTACAAATATTAAAATCACATCTCTTCATTTGGTATGTTATATGTATTTCTATTCTTTCTTATCATTATTCAAAACATTTTATTGAATATTAATCATATAATGTAAAAATATTTCTATTTATAGAAATACTACAGGGTCCGCCAAATAACTTTTTTTTTTTTGATAAATGCTGATAATGCGATCTTCAAAAACGGGGCGCAAAACATCGAGTGTAGCTTCGGCTGTGTGGCACGTAGCGCCATCCTGTTGAAACCAAATGTTGCCAATATCCTCCTCTTCAATTTTTGTGAACAAAAATTCGTTCAATATGGCCCGATAACGATCCCCATTGACTGTAACGGCCACTCCTTGCTCATTTTCGAAGAAAAATGGCCCAATTATGCCTCTGGACCAAAATCCGCACCAAACAGTGACTCGTTTTGGGTGCACCGGCTTTTCAATGTATGCGTGCGGGTTTTCTGTGCCCCAAATGCGACAATTTTGCTTTTTTACATACCCGCCAAGATCAAAATGAGCATGATGATGAACATTACCATGATTTTCAAAGTAATGTCGCAATATTTCCCAGCGTTGTTCAAGCGTATACACAACCATATTCGTTCAGCGGAAGGATAAAACTAATTATCTGTCAAATCAGACATGAGCTAAATGTTACCATTCACGAAATAAGCATTAGTTGAAAAAAAAACGTTAGATGGCGGACCCTTTATTTACACTTTTTAAATTTGCCTGATCGCAAGCGGAGCAAATAATTGTTTTCCTAGAATGCTCTTGGCAGACATTTCGTCCGCATGTATTACAGGATTGTTTCGAAGCATGTCCTTTTCGAGATGGGCAATGGATGCATCGTCGACGAACATGAGGTGGCGTCGGAGGTACTGCAATTGGGCTACCACACTTATTGATGCAATTTGCAAGGCGTCTTTTATAGCGGAGGTGTTTGTTTTCTTCAGACCCCTTAGGCTTACTCGCTTTATATTCAGCATGACTTATTCCAACGTCAAATTAATCGCAGCCATTCCACTTGCTTCAATCAATCTATAGAAGTGCGCAACTGGCCACCTTCGAGTTTTTCGTTTTACGGCGTGACACATTTGATCGAATATATATTCGATCCCCCCTCTTGTTGAGTTATAATAATTATAATATTATTTATTTATTGTCGTTATTTTTATCAATGTCAAACTCACAATGCATTGTGAAAAGCAACACCACGGCCTTATTTCTGTGTGGTACACAACTCACTAACGTCATGGTCTTTCGAAAACCGAACAGATTACTGTTGACTTCTCGACATGGAAATTTGTAGATCTGTTACGAACCTCCTTTCCTAAGTATAGAATTCCATGCAGTGGGTAACTGGTTAGACTGTCGAAAATGCACCATTTTTTCATACCATACTTATCAGGTTTTGATGGTATGTATTACCGGAAGGAAACTCTGCCCCTAAATGCCACTAATTGTTCGTCGATTGTTAGGTTTTCCCAGGCATGTAGTACTTCTTAAAATTTTTTTTACCATATTCCACAAATCCAGAAATGGTGCAAATTAGTCTTCGGATCTCCGAAAGCATCTTGTTGATTTGTCATCAAATCGCAAATATCGCGATAAAGCAACAAATTGGTTTTTCGACATACAAGCACGAAAGAGTAACTCAACCAAATATTGGATCCCAAAATTCTTCGTAATCGCTTAGGCCTCGTTTTTGCCTTACTGCTTTTAACAATAAGCCAATAGAAGAACAAGTTTCCATAGCATCTGTTGGCTTCCAGGACTGACCTGCATGCTCAATTGCATACACGTTAGTATGTTTGACTATCAAATTTATAGCATCTTCATTGAAAAATAAAGCAAATGCAAATGTTTTTACATGCAAAGCTTTACTCTTAAGACCTTATAAAAAATAGCTATATATAAAACTATATGTACATTTATGCGTCACATAAAAAGTTTATACATTTTTATATGGTGTGACTGGAAGTCACATCTCGGCAGTTTACGCAATATTATGTATTATTTAATAAGAGAATTTAACTAATAAAATATCAAAAGAATTTTTATGATTTTTTAATCAAAATAATACAGATAAAAAAATACATTGCGCCCTTCAAGTCAAAAAAGGTGGAATTTGGAAATTAGAGCAATTTCAGCATAAAGTGTGATCCAAAGTCACAGCATGACAGGAATAGGGTTAAACTACGCCTGAACAGCAGTATTTATTATTTATATTTCAACAATTTTGGATCACTTAAAACAAATGGGTAAGGTAAAAAAGCTGTGTCGATGGGTTTCGTATGAGTTAAACGAGCATCAAAAAAGAAATCGTTTCGAAGCTTGTCTTTCTTTACTGTCACGGTATAAAAACTATTCTTTTCTATACCGCATTGTAACGGTTGATGAAAAATGGATCTTATTCGACAATCGAAATCGTTCGGGTCAATGGTTGGATAAAGAGGTTCCGAAACAAAGCCCTAAACAAAACATTCATTAGAAATAGCTTATGGTGTCTGTTTGGTGGTCCAGCGCTGGAATTATTCATTACAGCTTTATGAGATCTGGTCAATCCATAACAGCAGATGTCTAGTGCAATCAGTTGTACGTGATGATGAGAGAGCTTTCCATTAAACATCGTAGATTAGTCAATAGAGACCGTCCAATCCTCTTACAACCTTGCACCAACGGACTACCACTTATTCCAGGCATTGGACCAGTTCTTACTATGAAGTCTTCAGTTCTCAAGAACCTGTGAAAGATGCCTTTTCGGATTTCATTTCCTCTCGCTTCGCAGACTTCTTCGCTTCAGGCATAAAAAAGTTACTGGTAAAATGGCAAAACACAATCGATATCTTAGGCGCATATTTTGATTAACCATATTGTTTCTTATTGGAGATCAATTAAACTGAACTTTCGTTTTAAAATCAGACATTTCATACTTACAGCCTTATCATGAATCTTTTCGCGTTGCGTTTATTTCGCGTTTTGTTTTGTGCCTTTCGTATTTTTGGAAGAATTGAGATAGGAAGATCTGTTAACCTCTGAAACGCAATCAAAACGCGAAACCAAATGCAAGCGCAGTTTTGTTGGTAATTTACATGCTTTGCAGACCTCACTACGTTTTTCTGGCATGATGGATGAGCTATTTCGTGGAAAAAGTCTCTCAAACCAGACGATTGCAAAACGCTTGCGTTTGGTGTGATTCTGAACAGTGGCTCATACAATTTTTTTTATTCACGGCGCCACCTTCTCAAAAGATAAGTAAAAGATCCTAATTGTCCCTCTTCGGAGTATCCCCGTAATTTTGTTCCTCGCTATGACGCTGCGCCAGTGGTCGCACGAGGAATATTGATGCTATATTCACTCTCGCCTTAAGAGCAAACGATTATAAACACAATATCAGTATGTAAACTTTGTGTGCGCGTTATCAGATTTGCTTTTGTTGTACAAATTGTTGCCATACATCAATTATAGCACTAATTCATTGGGATTCCTAAAAAATACTTGTAAAAATGCTAAAAATGCTTCATACATGGTAACTCTTTGTGCTCTGCAAGCAGAAGTCTGCAAGGCTACGTATAGTTTGTGTTCTCCTCAAAACTCATACGCAGTCTACTCGTAAAAGTTCCATCATGCCATTTGAAACGCATTGCGTTTGAGTCGCGTTTGAGGTTGCGTTTGCGTTTAAAAATACATGATAAGGCTGTTAATGACCTAATACAGTGGTCGGCAAACTTATAAGCCAAAGATCCAAAAATAAACATTACAACAATTTTTTTAAAATGGGAGCCAAATCTGCTTGTTTGGTAAATTTGTATTACACTAATTAAGTAGTACACTAAAGAAAACCAAACTTCATACTTAATAAATATTTATTAATGCGAACAATGTGCTTGCATCTTCTTGAAAAGAGCCGCACTTAAAGAGTCAAAGAGCCACAGGCGGCTCTGGAGCCGCACTTTGCCGATCACTGACCTAATATATAAGTATATTATTAAATTGGACATAAATCTACTTTAGCCCACTCGCCCCGAATTTCCAGAGATATAGGTATCAAAAGTGTACTATTAGTGAATATCTTTTGAAAATTATCATCTTGAAGTTAGGAACGTGGCTTCAATGTACATTTGTGTTTAAATTGTGCATATCTCCGAAAGTAAAGGGTTATCGACAAATTATTATTTACATGAATGAAAGATATTATTAATACCTTTGAAACGGTACTAACATCATCTGGATGTCTGCTATAGCTTAAGAGATACAGACTTAAATTTTATATTGTAAACTATACAATTGCCTACACCTCCAGTCTCAATAGAGTCCGGGATCAATTGTTCTTGGTGTCAGCGCCAAAAACTGCATCAACAACCACAACAAGACAAAATTGGATTTCACATATAATTCGATTACCTTTCCAACAATACCAAAACCATACGAGTATCTCGCAAAGTTCAGGAGATATAGGCCTTTCAAATATTAAAGGGGCTTATATCTAGATGAGCGGGAAAAATTGTTATGTTCAGCGCCAACAAAAACGTTGGACAACTCGATAAGCGCCTTATCTGTTCCATAGATTCAAACATCATATCACACACCCCCTTCAAAAGTGACAAAACTAAAAATCTCTTTTCACAAAAAGCAATTTTGTGATTGCAGTCTGGTGTACCTTCATAGGATGAAACCAAACTAACACCAGTTTTGGCATCAGTTAAGGAGAAAATAAATTGAGCTTTTCGGATAAATTGTACTTTCGAGCCGGAAGGCCAATTTTGTTGTTGGTGTTATTGTTATTGCTGTTTCCACGAAACTCCAACAACAACATCGGTGCCTCTCGTTCTCGTCTGATTGCGGAGTTATAGATCTTTGAAATTTTTGAAGCTATAGCTCCTTAACTATAGCAGCTATTCGGTTGGTGTCAGCATCATTATACAGATCATTTGCATAGAGGGCTTAAATAGGAATCCGTCCGGTAACGTCAAGCGTTTTCATATTTTTGCGTTTTTGTTGCATATACCAAAAATGCATATCTTTGTATGCATATATGATTACATATCGATTTTAATATTTTTAGTGCTCTTTCCGCCCCATTAACAAAGTAAAACATATAATTAACCCACATAATTTTGTAGAAAATAACAAACTAGAGGTCATTAGCTTTCAACAGCTATATTTTTCGCCATATCATTTGAAAAACAATTCATGCAAAGTGGAGTAGTAAATACTAAAAAACCATTAACTACTAACGTTTCAAAAAGCGTTTTTTTACTCCTCAACTATGTTATGGACAAAAATGGGAAAAGATAAAGTTTTAGTGGGTACCTACAACAACAACAACAACAAAAAACAATCACACCGGACCAGGGTAGATCTTATACAAATTGGCCTTCTGATCCGAAACTAGATTCTAGCCGAGCTTTCTGTTGTTGGTAGATATGTATATTCATTGCTAAGAGTTTTAATACAAACTCGAAAAATTTTAAGCTGTCTTTTGAATAAGGTGTGCAATATATACCCAATTGTTGGAAGTCGTGAAATCCAGGTTGAACTATATATTACCATATATATATTCCATTATACACATTATATTATAGTGAGCTTACGGGATCAACGAAATCCATATTAAGTCCATAACATAGCTTTTGAATTCTTGATGTGATTTTATCAAGATGTATTTCTTCCTTCCGTCCATCTTTTAAAAAAAGTCATGTAATTTACGAACATAAATTAAACAATTAAACGTTACCTCTCTTAACTACATGCATTTTCGTACGAGTGTAGAATATTTGTATAGCTCTAGTTAACCTCCTAGAATATACGTCAGTGATATAAACTCAAGGTTTATAAAATAGACCTTTTTATTAACCTTGATATAAACTAGCATGCTTTGAAAAAAAATGTACCGAAGAGATAAAGCGCTTGTCGACCCCACCGACGTTGTTGTTGTTTTTGGTGCTGACCCCAACAACAGCAACAACTTTTGTTAATCTCTTGCCGTTCCAGAGTTATAGCCCTTTAAAGTTCAAAAAGTTCAGCCTGTATCTCCTAAACCTTATAAGATACCTATATGTTGATATTGCTAGAAAGGTAATTGAATTATCTGTCATTTATGCAAAATAATTTGGAGAAAAATGAAATTTAAATTTTTTGTACTATTTTTTCTATTCATTCTTTTTTTTCTAAGTATAATGTATAATCTAATCTAATCTAATCTAATCTAATCTAAGTATAATGAACGGTTTTCGACAAAATATTATTTTACATGACAGATAATTCAATTACCTTTCCAGCAATATCAATAACATACAGGTATCTTGTAAGGGTTAGGAGATACAGGCCTGAACTTTTTCAACTTTAAAGGGCTATAACTATGGAACGACAAGAGATCAACAAAAGTTGTTGTTGTTGTTGGGGTCAGCACGAAAAACAACAACAGCAGCAACAACAACAACAACATTGGTGGGGTCGACAGGCGCTTTATTTAAGCCAAAATTGTTAATAGAAATATGTATAAAATATATTACAATAGAATATTTTATTATATTCCAATATTTGTTTTAGCTATTTACTTACGTATCTACAGCTTTCCCTCACACTCCACACCATGCAAAATTAATTTCAATTCATCGTATACCAAATCCAACAAAAACATATTCATGCGGAACAAATGCAGAACAGCTGCCAAGCTCAGATTTTTTTTCCCTTTTTTTTACTGTTATTTGAGACCGTTATAAACGGAAGTGGCCATGTTTTTTCGGGGGCTGGTCAGCCATTTGGATTTATAACCGTTTGAAGGTCAAATAAATGGTACTAATAAAAGGCACTTATCTCATAAACTAAGTAAGCTAACGGAACAAACGAAGTACTGTTGGAAAGGTATTTTTAATACCTTTCATTTATGTAATACACATTTTTATCCATAACATGGCTGTGAAGGAGTTATATTGATTTTTAGAAAAATGTGACAAGTTGACCTTGAAACAATAATTTTTTTCTGCCAAACGGACACATTAAGGTATAAAACAAATTACCGTTATGGAAAGCCTGTTGTTTTACCTTTAAAATGGTATATAACATGTTATACTTACTATTGTATTTCATTACTTTAGCTTTACTTTTCAAAATTTCAATAACAATTTTGCCTGCGCCGCTCTAGTGAAAAACATTTTAAATTAAAAAATTTTTATGAAAAATCGCGCGATTATATATTATGGCAGTTTTAAGTTATTAGTCATAATAAAATTCATAATCTAATGAATCAGAGTCACTATCTTTTTTGTCCTTAGGACAAAGGGGATTATGTATCCTTCCTGCCATTCTCAGGAACTCTGCTAGACCATCTGCGTTTTCAAATTAAAATTTTCTAAGCAGCATGAATTTTGCCAGATATCCGTGAAAATGCGCCTTTTTCTTATGATACTGTGGCATCGAATGTTTTACGTGTCTCCAGAGACCTTCCTGTGTATTTGTATGCGCATTTGTCTCGGGATATTTAAAGCTCACACTGTGGTTTACTTTCAAATGCGTGAAACCCTCGTCCTCCAGGCAATCGTATGCCTAGAAATATAGGTTTGATTTTTTAAAACTTTTTACTATAAAATAAAATTATAAACTATTAAAATGTTCCTTTGAAACTCTTACCTTCCAGAAATCCGAAATTATTGTAGATCCGGGCAATATCCATTAAGGAGTTATATTGATTTTTAGAAAAATGTTTAGAAAAAACCCCAATCAACACGTGTAGGGTTTAGAACATAAAAAACGCGAGTAAAATTAAATTTAATTAATTATTCAAAACTAATGAATAAAAAACTTTAATTTTTCAATTTTAACGGTTAGGTTTAGCCAGAAAATAATCCTAATGTTGTGTTATTAGAGCGCCGCAGGCAAAAAAATTTTTTAATTTAAAATGGTTTTCACTAGAGCGGCGAAGGCAAAATTGTTATTGAAATTTTGAAAAGTAAAGCTAAGGTAATGAAATACAATAGTAAGTATAACATGTTATATACCATTTTAAAGGTAAAACAACAGGCTTTCCATAACGGTAATATGTTTTATACCTTAATGTGTCCGTTTGGCAGAAAAAAATTATTGTTTCAAGGTCAACTTGTCACATTTTTCTAAAAATCAATATAACTCCTTAACCGCCATGTTATGGACAAACATGTATATTATATAAATTAAAGGTATTCAAAATACATTTCCAACAGTGCTTTGTTTGTTCCGCTAGCTCACTTAGTTTACGAGATAAGTGCCTTTTATTAGTACATTTATTTGACCTTCAAACGGTCATAAATCCAAGATGGCTGGCCAGCCCCTGATAAAAACCATACAGTTCCGTTCCTGATGGTCCCAACTAACGGTAAAAAAAAGGGAAAAAAATCTGAGCTTGGCAGCTATTCTGCATTTATGCCCTATTCAACTCTGCTCCGCTGCTTTTTTCGATCCTGCGTCGAAATTATTTTCATCTTCAAAGTTCGATTCTTTGCCTGCGCAGCCTTTTTTTCATCACCGAAGATCGTTATGGTGCGAAAGCCGAAGTGTTCTCATCTTCTGTGATCGCTATTCGTCAACAAACGAAATGTTTGCAACTTGAGGGATCGAAATATTTGAAGATAAGAATTTTTTTCATCCCAAGTGATAGTTTTGTTGGAAGATCGAAATTATTTTGAACGTAAGCGATATGTATTTTTTTGAACGAAGATGAAAAAATAAAAATCACTGATGAGTCAAAACAGATTTTCATCTTTTGAGATCGTTTTTTTGTGAGGGATATAAGAAAAGATGTTCGTTTGAGGGATATATTCCGAACCCTGGTGGCAAATCGGTAAAATTTAATATTTAGGGACATATTGATCGCAACCGAATGAAATTTGATGGGTGAGTTCGTAGGGCCATTGTCGACAATCCTACCAAATGGGCGTGGCTGCCCTCCCCCTTCAAGAGTTACCTATAATTCGAGAACTACTAAAGATACAGTAACGAAATTTGGTATAATTATACAGGGTACAATAAACAACTCTTATGCAAAAAATTTATTGCTATCTATAGCCCGTTAAGAAGAATACGATAATGCAGCTTCTCACTTCACTTTCACATGCGAGCCGACCAAATATAAATACACATACTTCCTTCCACTAAAATGCACCGGCATACTTACTCTCACTCTCTGTACGTTTAACATCCACACACCTTTCTGTAGAGAGAGAGTTAGAAAGAGAGATAAAGGAATGTCTGAATGATGGAGAGTGGAGAGTTCAGCTCCAAGCTGAACTGTACCGTGTAGAGTGGAATTTGTGTAAGCTGAGCTATGCTATGAGCTAAGAAATTTTGGATTGTGAGTTGTGATGTCATTGTGAGTAGACGTGTTTTCTGGCGGTCGCGATCTCAGCTCCATTTAGTTGCTTTTGTCTGATTTTATCTTTGAGAATTTTTGCGCCTTGTGACCTGTTGCTGATTGGTCCTGACGTTGGACTTGTAAACCTACTCTATTCTATTCACGATGTCTAAACCGGTTAGGAATACCAGAAGGGTAACTAGCTTGCGGCATATTTCTACTCCCTCTTCACCTCTTGGCGCCAATGCCCTGTGTGTTGATGTGCCATCTTCTGCTGCTGCATCTGTACTCTCTAGTCCTATGCTTAACTCTAAGCTGAATTCTTTCAAGGAGAGTATAATTGATCACCTGACTGCTGCGCTAACTGCATCTGAGGAGAGAGTGCTGCAGCGAATTGGTGAGGTATCGGCTGAGCTGACGAACATCAAGTCATCTTTAAGAAACGTGATGGAGAGAATTTCTGTGGTTGAAGCCGCTTGTGCTGATATGCGTGCTTTTAAAGAGTAATTCACTGGTGGAGACTCTCATGCTATGAAGCTTAATGCTGAGATTGTCGAGTTGAGATCAACTTTGGAGAGGTATGAGAACAGTTGTGTGTCTGCTGATGTTGTACGCACTGGTATTCCATTTGCCTCTGGTGAGAATTTTCCTGTTATTTTTGAGAAAATCTGCACATCAGTAAAATTAAACTCTCTCGATCTTCGAAATATATTTCGTGTAAGAGCCAAAACGAACAACAGAAATTCTGCTATCATAGCTAAACTGTCTTTGGCGAGTGAGCGTAACGAACTCTTCAAAGCCATTGCTGCATTTCGTGGAGTGAATAAACGTCAATTGCAGCTCACTGACATTGGCATGAGCGGTGAGCAGAAAATTTACTTACACGAAGGCCTTACAAAACAGAACCGTGAATTACTTCAGTATGCAAATTTGAAGAAAAGAGAGAAGTTGCTTTTCACTGCTTTTTCGTTTCGTGGGAAAGTTTTTGTCAAAGCATCAGCTGGCGGGGAGGCGAAACTGGTGATAGACAAGGAGAGCGTCGACTGCGCCGCTGGAACTTAGCATTGGTTATTTTAATGTTAACCTCCAAATATTTTTCTACCTATATTTTTCTAACTATTTTCTATAACTTTCTTTATCTCCTGTTAATGATTATTTTAATGTTAACCTGCAAATATTTTTCTACTTATATTTCTCTTACTATTTTCTATAACTTTCTTTATCTCCTGCTAACTCTATCTCTTCTATTTTGTGTTGAATACTAGTTAATATGTTTACATGAAATGTGCTCTGGAATGCTTGGGGCTGGCTCTGGTGTTGTGGTTTTTGTCTTGGTATGATAATAACTCTAATGGTGCTATCGGTTGTTATAAGGCCCTAATACATACTTTTTGTTCTAAATCGGATGGTCTGAACGTTGTTCACTTCAATGCTAGGAGTCTAAATGGTTTAAAACTTGATTATGTTAGATATATTTTTGGGAATTCTGCTGTTGACGTTATCTGCATCTCGGAGACCTGGTTTAAAAATGAAATTTCGGACTCTTTGTATAATATTGAAGGTTACAAACTCTATCGTAATGATAGATGTGGAAGAAGGGGCGGGGGTGTTGCTGTGTATTGTAAGTGTACTCTTAAGTCTAGGTTCGTGAGTAAAGGTGATATATCCTGTGAGTTCTTGAATATAGCAATAATTGACGTCGGTACTAAAATACTAATTTCTTGTGTGCATAATCCTCGACGTAGCCTTAATCTTGGTCCATTCTTTGGTGACCTTTCTGACAAACTTATTGCTTCCGATTTTCTAGTCGTATGTGGTGATTTTAACGTGAATCTGTTGTCCTGTGATTCTGTTACTGAGAGTTTTCTGTACTATGTGTTAATGTGTGGTTTGTGTCTTACTAATACTGACATGCCTACTCGGTACGCTCCTGCTTGTGAACCCAGTCTACTTGATGTCTGTCCCTTCTCTGATCTATCTCTCTTATTAACTCTTGACCACATGACCTTTATTTCTGACCATGATCTTATTTTTTGTTGCTTTGATATTTATCTGTGTAAGAGTGAGGTAGTTAGTTTTACTTATTATGATTTTAATACAATAGATTATGACGCTTTGTTTAGAGAATTATCTATGGTGTGCTGGAATGACGTTTGGTTTGACGCTAACTCAGTCGATGAAAAACTTAGAGTTTTACTGACTTTTTTAAATACTGCTTTCATTAATCATGTACCTTTGCGCTCTGTAAGGGCTCTGAGCAGTAGTTGTCCCTGGTTTACCCTGAATGTCTTACTTGCTGTCAAAAACAGAAATAGACTTCATGCTAAATGGAAAAGAAGTAAAACCGCTGGGGCTTGGGAGGAGTACAGGAGGGCGCGTAATGAAGCAACGCTTTCACTGAGAAGGGAAAAGCAGAGGTACTATGGCTCTAAACTAGATCCTAACTTGGGTGCTAAGCAGTTGTGGCAAAACTTAAAGAAGCTGCGAGTTATTGATAGGGTCTCAGTTGAATGTAGGTTGGATCCAGATGAACTTAATGATAAATTCTTGGCTAATGGTAATTATGATCGTACTAGTATGCCTTCTCGCACGACATTACCAGTATAGACATATTTGTCTTCTTTCCCTCCTTTTGAATTTACTGCTGTAAGTGAAGTTGAGATTGAGTACAGCGTATCTAAGCTAACCTCCAATGCGGTAGGAGCTGATGGTGTCTCTATTACCTGGTGCACAGGTTTTAGGGCTGGCCACAGCTGTTCAACTGCATTATTGAAAATTTCTGATGACATCAGAATATTTTATGACCAAAATCTCTTAACATTTCTGTGCCTTATCGACTTTGCAAAAGCCTTTGACTCTGTGGATCACACTTTACTCTGTGATAAGCTTAGAACTAATTTTAATTTTAGTGGTTCGTCTACTATCAAGTTACCTTGAGGGTAGGATGCAATGTGTTAGAGTTGGCAGTAGATTCTCCTCAATGAAAATGGTCACCACAGGAGTTCCGCAGGGGTCAATTTTGGGTCCCGTGTTGTTCTCTATATTTATAAATGATATTTTCTTGGTTTGTAAGCATGCCTCAATACATGCTTATGCTGATGACATTCAAATTTATTTGTCTAGACCTCTAAATCTTATTGAGGATCTGAGTAATAAACTTAATCTGGATCTCGCCGCACTTAACAATTGGGCTGCTTCTAATTTGCTGCGCATAAATCCTTCTAAATCTAAGGTTCCCTCCAATTATGAGGAAGGTGAGTGGGTTTGATAATTTTCCCCCTTGTTTGTTGGCTCCACTCAGTTGGAGTTTGTAAGCAGGATAAAAAACCTTGGTTTCACACTAAATTCTAAGCTTACATGTACTGACCATATTAATGGCTCTGTCGGAAAGATCTATGGAAATTTAAGGTGCTTGCGTTCTTCTGCGATTTACACTCCTCTGGAAACTAGACTGAGGCTTGTTAAGCAATTGATTGTACCCCACTTTATGTTTTCTGGCACTGTTTTTAATCGTCTTGATTCTCAGTCGCAGCACAAGATCCTGGTGGCATTTAACAATGCTGCAAGGTATGCTTATGCTGTCCGGCGCTTTGATCACATCTCGTTGATAAGTAAGGGTATACTTGGGTGTGGTTTGATTGAGTATTTAAAAGTTCAGAATATTATGTTTTTGTATAAGCTTGTGCATACTAAAAGCCCTCGATACCTTTATGAGAAACTCCAGCACTTTCATTCAACCAGGTCCCTTAATTTTATTGTTCCCAGGTGCACTTTTCTCGACAGCAGCAGATTCTCTTTCGTTAGCACCATTACACTTTGGAATTCTCTGCCGCTACAGTTAAGACAGATGCCGTTGGGGGCCGATTCAAGCAAGCTATAGTGCAGTATTTTTCTACGTCCTAATTGCATGGTTTTCAAACATTCTTTTCTTTTATCCTTCACTGTCTTTCGTTGCTCTCTATTTACTTTCTTATTAACTCTTGTTCCTAATTGCTGTTTTAAGTTAAGTTAAATTATAGTTATAATTGTATAATTTTAAGTTATATTTAAGTTTGCATAGGGTATTGTGTTTTCTTCTCACGTGTTTTCTATGTTGCTAGTACTAAAAAAGAAGTTGGTCTTAGCGTACATTAAATATTGTTAATAAATAATAATAATAATTTTCGACCGTTATTGCATTTAAATTCGATTTAATTAATTCTTTGCAAACGGTTTTTTTAATTCATCAGCAAAAAGTGATTTCAAAGAGGTGAGTTCAATCTTATGAAGTGCACATGGTGAAAGGTTATTACATTTGTGATCGTGCGCGCATCGATAATTGATTCATTGTGTCATTTTGAATTGTGTGATAAATTTTTCAGTGTTTAGTGTTATTTACAATGCCGTGACCCAGAAGATCTAAAATTTCATCACAAAGCCGTAATGCAATTAGACTTCGGAATATTGCGAATCAACCCACAGCAGATGAACCAGAAATCGCACGAGAAGAGCGCCGCGTTAGTATGGCCCGACTTCGTGCTTCTCAAACAAAAGAACAAAGAGAGGCAGTATGTCAAACTGCTCGGTTGGCAATGAGTGCACGGTTTAAAAGTGGCAATTTTGACTTGGAGGACGATGAACGGCCCGGACAGCCAAAAAACTTTGAAGATCACGAATTGGAGACATTGCTCGACCAAGATCCATCCCAAACGCAAGAAGAACTGTCAAAATCACTTGGCCGTATGAATTGAAGAAGTAAAAAATTGGATCGATTTGTGGATAGCGGAGAAGCCGGCCGAATTTTTCCGAAAGGGTATTCGTGAACTGCCAAGAAAATGGGAAAAAGTTATAACTAGCGATGGACAGTACCTTGAATATTAAATTTGTAACCATTTTTTCACAATAAAGCTTCAATTTTGGAAAAAAAACCGCACGAATTAAACGGTACCCCTATTAGTATATTGAAAAAAGTTGATAATAATTATTATCAGTAAACAGTGAGTGATAATTTTGTGTTTTTGTTTACTGTGGTCATAAAAGTTCGTGATAATTGAATATTTTGGTTTGCGGTTTAAAATGCCAATATCGGTCGACATACGCGTAACCCAGCTCGAACAAGTAACCATCGTGTGAATGAGACAGATTAAGAACGCAGACACCGTTTGGAAGAAAATTGTGTACGAATTATGACTCCGAAACAACGTATTCAATCAAGTTCGACTCGCTCAGTACAAGCTAACGTTCGAAATAATTTTTAACGTCGACAAAACAGACGGCCAACCGACACAATCATTATCGAACGTTTGGCGTTCAGGTACGATCCAACAGTCGATTACGGATATGGCCAACTTCAGTATAATGAGCACTGTTTGTCACCAGGAATATGTTGTGCGAGCGGAAAGGTATAATTACCACATTTCAAAGAGCCATTGGCATCATTGCTTTCTGGCGAAGATACTCGATCCAAGCATTTCTTAAACAACATAAAAAAGTATAACAGTTCCTACCAAATGACTTAATTTGGGGCGAATATTATAAAAACACGAGGACTACTTTTAAGGTAAATTCTTTTTCTTTTAAGGACAAATTCACAATCGTGCAAGAGTATTGTTGCCCACCGTGAATGGGCACAAATTTCTTCTAATTTATTTCCTTTGAAATTCTGATGATGAAATTAATTGGCGTTGTGCCATCAATGCTGCGGTAAAGCGTGAGGTTATTGCGAAGCTCTTACACGAACATAAAACATTGTTTATTATCAAGCGTTGCGATGAACACATTTAAAAAAAATTTGTGAGTTAAGATGCATTGTATTTAATTTATATAAAGTCCTGATCGTATTAAAAATTTTTAATTCAGATATTATTATATTTGGGCGCGACGAAGTTCGTCGGGTCAGCTAGTTAATTATAAAATGGAGGAAACCGCCATTATTCTCCTATATGATTTGCGTAAAAAAATTCAATTTTTATATTTGAAGCTGATTTTTCTTTAATATTTTCAAGTATTATATATGCCGGATGCTATACGTAGAATCACGATGCACGCATATTAGGGTTCTTAAGGTACTAACTGCCACAGGACAAAAAATTATGCTCGACTCAAATTCATATACTTGGCTTTACCTGAAACGTGGTATGGTAGACAATAACAGCCTTATTCCAAACCAACGCAACGCAACGCAACGATATTTCCGTTATGCTTTGTTATATTAGCTTAACAGCTGTTCCAAATGCCCAGCACAGCGCAGATTCCGTGGTGCTTCCACTCAGTAGCGTAAATGGCGCTGCATATCAATTTACAACAATAGTTTCCACACTCCTTACGTATTTTCGGCAAAAATGTGTATTCGAAAGCTTAAAACCAACGCAAATACGTACGGTTGAAATGTCAAATCCAGCGGTACCTAAAAACTTATGTGATAACTTGGGATAATAAAATAATATGTGATAATAAATGAAATAATATAATAATAAATTAAAAAAATTTATAAAAAGAATTAAAATGGATGCCAGCAAGAAAAGGTATGTACAGTTTTTTTCGTATATCTATAATTTTTGAACACGTATATATTGTGTATTTTATTTTCTAGAATTACAACAAACCAGCAGTTTTACGCATTACTGCAATAAATGCGGTTGAAACCATGTTTGGCGAGAGGCGCTCCCATTTTTGGATCGAACCGCAGCACAAACGATACAGAATGGGAGCGAATTTGTGCAGCGTTGAATGCACTCGGCCCTCCTACTAGGTCAACCCAGCAATGGAAAAAGGTAAATTTACTTCGAAATATAAGTATGTATATATATTTGTTCTTATTAATATTATTTATAATTATTAGGTTTGGTCAGACATGAAGGTGAGGGCCAAAAAAAATTGGCTGAAAGAGCGGCGGAACGGAGGAAAACTGGGGGAGGACCGTTCACAGAGATAAACCTCACCGCTTTTGAAAAGGAAAAGGTGGAAATAATAGGATACACGACGGCTGCTATGCCAGACGGCCTTGATTTCGGATTCGCAACAAAACCACCCGCAGAACCATTGAGTAACCCCCCATGTAAGTATTTTTATACATGTAAATATTCTAAAATTTTTAATATTTTGTTGGAAATTTTAGCCGTTACTCTTCTATCTGTGGTTGAAGCTGACTACATTGCACTTGTTGTGCAGCCTCTAGAAAATGAGGAACTCCAATTGGTTATGGAAAACGATGCAGCGCATACACCGGTAGCCAGCATTCAGCCAACTGCCGAAGCAGTTTCCGCTCTGGTATCGTCCCACACTGCAGCGCCAACTACATGCTTTTCAAAGCAGAAAAGATCCAGGAAGTGTCGGGACGATTATATGTCCATGCTCCGCGAGCAAAATGCGACCCAGCTCCAAACTGTCGCGGCGTTGCAAGAGCGAAACCAGATTTTGGAGACACCGTTGGAGAAGCAAAGCAACGCATTGCACGAGCAGAGTAACGCTGTTAAGGCCAATACCATGGCGCTGCAGCAAATCTCTGCTGCAATATTGGAGCACTTAAACGCAAAGAGCCAGCGGAGGGATTGCTTAATTTATAATTGAAGTTTGAACTTTTTAAGTTTGTTAAATTTGAATGTTAACGTTGGAGGAAACCGCCATTATTCTCCTATATGATTTGCGTAAAAAAATTCAATTTTTATATTTGAAGCTGATTTTTCTTTAATATTTTCAAGTATTATATATGCCGGATGCTATACGTAGAATCACGATGCACGCATATTAGGGTTCTTAAGGTACTAACTGCCACAGGACAAAAAATTATGCTCGACTCAAATTCATATACTTGGCTTTACCTGAAACGTGGTATGGTAGACAATAACAGCCTTATTCCAAACCAACGCAACGCAACGCAACGATATTTCCGTTATGCTTTGTTATATTAGCTTAACAGCTGTTCCAAATGCCCAGCACAGCGCAGATTCCGTGGTGCTTCCACTCAGTAGCGTAAATGGCGCTGCATATCAATTTACAACAATAGTTTCCACACTCCTTACGTATTTTCGGCAAAAATGTGTATTCGAAAGCTTAAAACCAACGCAAATACGTACGGTTGAAATGTCAAATCCAGCGGTACCTAAAAACTTATGTGATAACTTGGGATAATAAAATAATATGTGATAATAAATGAAATAATATAATAATAAATTAAAAAAATTTATAAAAAGAATTAAAATGGATGCCAGCAAGAAAAGGTATGTACAGTTTTTTTCGTATATCTATAATTTTTGAACACGTATATATTGTGTATTTTATTTTCTAGAATTACAACAAACCAGCAGTTTTACGCATTACTGCAATAAATGCGGTTGAAACCATGTTTGGCGAGAGGCGCTCCCATTTTTGGATCGAACCGCAGCACAAACGATACAGAATGGGAGCGAATTTGTGCAGCGTTGAATGCACTCGGCCCTCCTACTAGGTCAACCCAGCAATGGAAAAAGGTAAATTTACTTCGAAATATAAGTATGTATATATATTTGTTCTTATTAATATTATTTATAATTATTAGGTTTGGTCAGACATGAAGGTGAGGGCCAAAAAAAATTGGCTGAAAGAGCGGCGGAACGGAGGAAAACTGGGGGAGGACCGTTCACAGAGATAAACCTCACCGCTTTTGAAAAGGAAAAGGTGGAAATAATAGGATACACGACGGCTGCTATGCCAGACGGCCTTGATTTCGGATTCGCAACAAAACCACCCGCAGAACCATTGAGTAACCCCCCATGTAAGTATTTTTATACATGTAAATATTCTAAAATTTTTAATATTTTGTTGGAAATTTTAGCCGTTACTCTTCTATCTGTGGTTGAAGCTGACTACATTGCACTTGTTGTGCAGCCTCTAGAAAATGAGGAACTCCAATTGGTTATGGAAAACGATGCAGCGCATACACCGGTAGCCAGCATTCAGCCAACTGCCGAAGCAGTTTCCGCTCTGGTATCGTCCCACACTGCAGCGCCAACTACATGCTTTTCAAAGCAGAAAAGATCCAGGAAGTGTCGGGACGATTATATGTCCATGCTCCGCGAGCAAAATGCGACCCAGCTCCAAACTGTCGCGGCGTTGCAAGAGCGAAACCAGATTTTGGAGACACCGTTGGAGAAGCAAAGCAACGCATTGCACGAGCAGAGTAACGCTGTTAAGGCCAATACCATGGCGCTGCAGCAAATCTCTGCTGCAATATTGGAGCACTTAAACGCAAAGAGCCAGCGGAGGGATTGCTTAATTTATAATTGAAGTTTGAACTTTTTAAGTTTGTTAAATTTGAATGTTAACGTTTTTATTTCATTTTGATCTCAATATCCTTAGTTTTTAATTTCACTATTTTTACTTTTTTGTTAGTATATATACTTTTTTGCCCAGTTCATTTAATATTAATGAAATATATGTTTTTTCTTAAGACAACTGCATAATTAACCTATATAGTTTTCTAAATTTCAGGAAAGTGTAGACCAATACCTAAAATTTAGAAAATTATATATGTTCATTCTCGTTGTCTTGAGAAAAAACATATTATTGATTAACATTAAATCAACTAGGGAAAAAAGTACTAAAATTATATTGTAAAAAATCGTTTTCCTCTAAAATTAATGTCCTTTCGAAAAAATTTTACTTAATATAAATAAAAGCTATGTAAAATTCCTTTATAACGTCATTTATTCTATCTAGATATCTTTAACAGATTAGGAGATGTATGGTAAGAATTTTAATTTGTGACGGGCTGTAGCTCGACAACTGTACGAGAGAGAACTGTACGTGCTACTTCTGTAGCCAATTGATCGTGCACTGCGGCACCTGCTCTCGTTGGAGTTTCTTCTGCAACGTTGTAGTTGTCGGCCTCCTCGTTGCCCGTATCTTCCATTTCACACTCATTCTTGTAGTAAATGCAAATGTTGTGCAAAGCGCAACATGCATTTATAATCTTCGTTGCTGTCTGTGGTGCTTTACAGTGCTTTGTATTGAATTCGACTTCATATCTTTGCAGAGGTTCTCGGTAAGGGGTCATCAAGTAGGACAACAACTACTAACCGGCATCCCCTTAAATAACATCGTATTAATTATTGACTTCAATGCCAAATTTCAAAAATTCTTACCCAATAGCCAAGTGTTCCGTTTTCCGGCGTTGTATTCCGACCCCAAATGTCCTTCGGCCGCACTCACCCTCCAAACGAAGGCATAATGAGTTGCACCGGGATGTCGTGCATCGACATACTTTTCGATTGAAATATAACTGCCTTCTTCCTGAACCTGGAGATTTTATCTTTTTACGCATCTACGCAGCCGATAACACCAGTTATCCCATATTTGTTGAAAAATTGTTCTTTTGTATGAAACTCTTCCTCCGCCGTCGCACAATGGACTAGAATTGCAGTTTTCGACTTAGTGGCGGTCAAAATTCTGTAACTTTTGATCAGATTAAGGTATTTTAATACGGTTTTTTGCAAATGAAAGAAAAAACATATATCTTTACGCTAATCTAAGTACGAAGTATCTAGGTATTTTTTTTATATTTTTAAAAAATTTCGACACTTCAATCGCGTTCAATCACAGTTGCGTCAAAAAAATAACTATATTATCTTATTTGTTTTTTTATTATTAAGTATTATTCATGAAATACTCAAAACTTATTGTTTCAGTATAACAATTTAAAGGTTTGGGGTACTCAATTTTGACGTTTGTGCCTTTAGTATGAAAAAGAAACATAGTCGTATATAAACATTCCTAAAATAAGAACACCAGGTATTTTTTAATTTTTATGATCATTTATTTATTGAAAAAATTTAAATATAGGAACATTTTTAGATAAATTATTAAATACTTTAAAATACAAATACAATTTACAATAATACATACTTATTTATTTTCAAAAAAATATTCGTCTGTAGGTGTCATTAGAAGTTCTTCAGTTTCTCTATTGTTGTATCTAGTTCCTCCAGTAGGATACTAGAACAAACTTAATGTCGTAGATCCTTCCTTGAGAAGGATCACTGACAGTGCTGTTAACTGATGGAGGTTTCGTCGTTGATCCTTCGACGCGAAGGACCACGGACGATTGTGCCACGGGCAAGGACCTGCCGTCTTGGTGGACTTAATGTTGGGATCCGGCAACTTGCCGTAGTGGATCCCCTTGCCTAGTTACCACCTAGTTACCGCCTAGTTACGCCTTTGTGGTCCTTTAACCTGTCGGGCAATACTGCCGAATTTAGACAGGTGCTGAAAAATAAAGACTTGTATTATGGTTCTTACTTTTATTTATTTCCAGTAATTATCGTTGGGTAGCTGGATTAGTGATTTCCGTGTTATAGTTGCTGCGGTTGAAACAGTCGCTGTTAATTTCTCGTGTCAATTGTTCATCACGTGTTGTAGTTCGTAGCAGGGGGTTGAAGGTGCGAGTCTCGCCCGAATTTTTGCTTGCAGAGTACGCAAGCGCTGGTATTCCTGCTTCACTTGTGGTTGCGTCGCATTGCTTACATCGCTGCTAATTTATGTACTTCCCACTTCATACTTCTGTGGCTGCTGCTTTTGTAAGATGAATGGGCCGTAGTAGATTGGGCTGGTAGACCTGTGACTGCTTTACGTTCGTCACCGTCGCCGCCACTCTATGATGCATCAACCGATGTCGTCTTAAATTGTTGGCTTCAAGCAATCATGATTGACTATGATTTCACTGCTGAGCGACAACTGCGTTGTATCCATCGATGAATTGCTAACTTTCTTCGCGGTACTTTGTATGTACCACCTACTATCATGCAGTAGTTTTCCGTTTCAACTATTGATGCTGTTAGCCCCTTTGATGCTTTCCATCCTATTTTTGTTTGTGATGGTTGCCATTTTGGTTGCTATTGCTAAGATGATCAGCTGTTGCAGCTAATATATATAATGTGCTGCTACCCTTCCCCCTTCGAGTTGGCTGCGTGCTATTCGACGCCCTGGTGTCAAGTGTTGTGTTGTTGCACTTTTGCTGTCGTGATGGGTGTCGGCACTCAGGTCAGCTTCTCTGCGTGCCGTCTTCTTTGTTATCTCAATTAAGTTATTATCAATTTTATCTATTTTAGTTTTCTCTTGCAATATGTTTTAATTCTTTTTTCCCATTTGTTTCCCATTAAGAAAAATGGAAATCCTATCGGTATATAACTTTAATTCATAAATATTAATTAATTAGCAATATTTTATCTTGATAACATTCTATTTCTAAAATTTCATTTAATTCAATACAAGTTTTAATTCTTACAATAAATATCGACTTTATTGTAGTTGACTATAATTCGTTAGGTTATTCATTATAAATGTTAACTTTGAAAGTATTTAAAAAGTATTTAGATATTTTTCCTTTTACTTTAATATGTACGATTTTATATCTATTTTTATACCCTACACCTTAAGGTAAGGGTATATTCACTTTGTAACGAAATGTGTAACGCATAGAACTAGAGACGATAGGTATAGAAAAGTATATATATTCTTGATCAGCGTGACCTCCTGAGTCGATTTAGCCATGTCCGTCCGTCTGTCTGTCTGTCTGTCTGTCTGTTAAAATCACGATCACAGGAGAACCGGTGAAGATATCGTGATGAAACTTTGCAGATATATTGTTTTATGTGGTGGGCAGGTTGGTATTGAAAATGGGCAAAATCGGTCCTCGGCCACGCCTATTTTTTATTAAAAATGTGATATCAGCGTTCCTTGAGCTATTACAACAAAATTTCATTCCTGGGTATAGAGTAGCATTATCCGTGAATGTGCCAAATATGGGCGTGATCCGCCCACTTTTAGGTTACACAGGGAAAAGAGGGTTATATTGTTAAATATATAAACTTCCTGAATAAAACTTTAGATAACAACTTGTTTTACAAAAAAACATTATTACATCAAAACTGGATGCGGTCCGCCCACTTTTACACTACTACTGCAGTATGAAAAAAAGTTTATTACCACGGAAATAAAGTTTAAATGAACACAATTATAAAACAACTAAGCTAGTTATTTTGTTTTGAAAAAGGTAATGACCACGCCTACTATTTATACAGAGGCGTAGCTAGGTCTCATGGACCCCGGGACGGTTAATCAACTTGTAGCCCCAAAAATGCCTAGAATGCAATAAGTCAATACTTGATTTCCACAACTGCCGCCCCCGACATTGTGCCGCCCAGAGTGGACCGCCACCCCCGCCCCATCCTAGCTTCGGCACTTTTTTTAAAACTTTTAGGTGTAAGATTCGGCCTGGCCGAATATAGCTTTCTTACTGGTTATTATTATCCGTCTTTCTTAACTTGATATTAATTTTTAAGTCTCTTGAAGTTGGTAACGTTTCAACAATCGCTTCCGATGTCGGACTTACGGTTACCACTTTGTTTGTTAAAGGTGGTAACGTATCCACAATCGGCTCGGATGTATGAATTACTGTTATTCCTTCATTTGGCCTTAAGTTACTAATATTTTTGGGTCCCCAGATTATTGGCCTATTCTGGGCCCTTGCCAGTTTCCCGGACTATTACTTTGCAATGCTTCCCAATTCCTTTTTGCCTCGCATTTCTTTATCATATGCCCTGGTCTATTACACCAATGACATAACGTTTGGTTTGCCCTGTTCTGCTGATTCCTCTGCAATCCGTTGGGTGTAGTTGGCTTGGGGTTTATCGCCCGTTTTTGGTTCCCGTTCTGCTGGAATTGGTTTTGACACCAATTCTGCTGGACTTGGTTAGATTGCCAACTCTGTTGGGGTCGGTTCCATTACTGATTTCCTATACTTTGGTTGGTAGGCCTTTGATTTTTGTTGTTCGACCCAAATCTGTTGTTGTCCTTGTTGTCACACCTCCAGTTTGTCTCGTGTCCATATTTTGAACACTTCTGACAATATGGCGTGTTCTTACGAGTCAAACAATCGTCTCTGGTATGACCTCGCTTGTTACAAAATGAGAAAATTATTCTATTCGCCGCTCCTTGTGTAGTGTTCTGTATCGAAGTTGGTTGCCTGGCAATTTTTCCTCCTGAAGCTCTGCCCTGACTTTCATGTTGAATTTGTTCTTGTTGGGTATACTGCATGGTGGCGAGGCGTGGTGAATTCATATTAATGTTTAAGGGGTCTGAGTGGAGGACGCTACTGTTTTGTATGCTTTCGAGTGCATCGATTGCTAGTTCTACCATTTGTTCTATGCTTTTCTTCGTAACATTGAGCATATAAATTCTCAATGCGGCGTTCTTTAACCCTGTTTTAAAGGATTTCTCTACGGCTCCTTCCACCATACTCAAAAGTGCCATATCTTCGTTTCCGTTATATTTCGTTCGCACTATTTCTATTGCCTGTGTTCGTAGAGTGGTTAGGCGTCTTGCAAACTGTCGTATATCTTCGTTAAGTAACTGGCTACAACTTTGGATACCTATTATCACTGAGTCTAAGGATACCGTTGGTAAATATGCCCTTTTTATTGTGAGGTAGAATTCCTCGAGGATATTGAAGCGTTGTGACCTCACATCCATAGGCATCCCCATGTAATCTCTGCTTAATGCAGTCTATGTAGTCCTGAATGTTGTCTGTACACACATCTCTTGCGGCTAATTCGCAACCGTGTATGAATTTATACACTTCGCCGCGTAAGTCTGGCGAATGTGTTCCAGAAAATAGAGGTACCAGCCTATTTGTAATTTTTGCTATCTCTCCTATCCCCATTTTGGTTTGTTCTTTTGTTGTTTTAATTTGTTGTAATGACCTTGCGTTGCCGTCCCTCGGACTAACTGCGGACTGAGCTGGTTCCTTATGGAAAAGTGTCTGATTGTGATCTAGCGACATTTCCTGACTTAGAAGTCTATTCTGCTCCTTTAGCTCTTGTATTCGTTTATTTGCCTCTTCTAAGGAACTACAGTCTTCCCTTGATTTCAGTGCAAATCCCTTTTCTAATGTTCTGTTTAATGTTTCTTCGGTTTGTCCCTTGTTATTCAGTAATTTTTTTAGTTTTTCGTTCTCTCGCTCTATGTTGGTAAGTAAATCTTCCTGAAACACTTTATCTAGTAAGCATTGATCGTACTTATTCTTCAATGCGTTAAATTCTGATTCCCATTTATTCACGTCTTCCGTCTTATTCTCTATTCTCTGTTTTAGGAATTTAAGCAATTCCTCTACTATCGCGCCTGCTTTTTCTACACTTGACAATTTTCTTAGGTCCCCTACTCTAGACTTTATCAATTCTAAGTTTTCCTTGTTGCCTACTGTCTCTTTCAAAGTTGCCCAAGTCCTAGATATAAATTCCCCCAACTGGCGTTCCAGTTCTTTATGTGCTCTATCTAATTCTATGTAAGCTTGTTCCTGCAGCGATTCGGCCATTAATTATCTTATACTCATCGTTCTAAGTATTTATTTAGTATATTTTATAATCAATTAAAATCTTAATTGCTTTTCTTCAAGCAATTAACTTTTGCTTATTCAGCTTTAATACGACTCATTGACACCCTTTTGGCTGAACACGTTGTAAACATTCGTACGCTTATACTCGTACATATGTATATACATATATTATTATTATATATTATATATATTTTTTTTTTTTGTAATTCGAGCTTGTGGCTCAATTGTGCTCAATTTAAGCAGAGTCTACTTTATTTATTGTCTTGCAGCTATCGCTGGTAGCCTGGTTGCTATTAATTAATTTGTTATTAAAAAATACTAACGGATTTGTTTGTTGTCTCCATTTATCTGCCTCTTCCAATACTCTTCTATTGTTATCGGTCTAGGTCCCGCTTGCTTATCCTTAAGGGCTTCTTCGAGGGGTAATACTGATTTCGATGACATCTGTATTGGTTGGTGATTTTTTGTGTTTTATTCATTGTTATTTATTTTTATTTTATTTTAAACTTCACTTCAAAATAAAGAAAAAAGCGATCCTTGGATCGTAAAATCGGCTGCACCAAAATGTTGTATCTAGTTCCTCCAGTAGGATACTAGAACAAACTTAATGTCGTAGATCCTTCCACTGACAGTGCTGTTAACTGATGGGGGTTTCGTCGTTGATCCTTCGACGCGAAGGACCACGGACGATTGTGCCACGGGCAAGGACCTGCCGTCTTGGTGGACTTAATGTTGGGATCCGGCAACCTGCCGTAGTGGATCCCCTTGCCTAGTTACCACGGGCACCAAGGTGCCGCCTTTGTGGTCCTTTAACCTGTCGGGCAATACTGCCGAATTTAGACAGGTGCTGAAAAATAAAGACTTGGATTATGGTTCTTACTTTTATTTATTTCCAGTAATATTCCAGGGACACTCGATGTACTATTATGACTGCGATTCACGCTTGCTATACTACTTCCACTCTTTTTCAATTCTTGTGTAACTACCACTCGTAGTTAATATCTGATTTCAACTCCCTGCTTACAATTCAAAAGATGGGTTTATATCTCTTATGACATTCGTTGTTGGGCAGAATCATTTCCGCATCGTTTTGCAATTATCTCAAGAATTATGTTTGACACTCATTGCGAATTTTGGAATGCGATCAAGTTCGCGCGCTGTTGCACTTATTGGAATGCGATCAAGTTCAGCTTTTATCTGGGCCACAGTGGTGTGTGATTCACTTGTACTTTCGAGCTTCACAATTAAAGTGCAGCCTAGAAGTATGTGTTACCACAAGTTAAGCATTGTTAATTACTGGGCCGGAAGGTATGTGGTGATAACAACGTTAAGCGTTGTTATTACCAAAGCAATGATGACCTACAGCACTATCTAGAGGTATTGTTGTCTTAATAAATTTTTTTCTCAAAGACGAAATGTAAGGATCAGAAGAAATGAAGAGCATTCTAAATAAATCCTCATTGGTACCCTGACGTGAACACTTCCTTGTGTTGTGCTCTCTATAGAATCTATAGTCTTTGTTCCGTTTTTCTTTGTTTTTCTTGTGCTTCTTGCGATAAATCTACAATGGGTAATATACGATGGTTAATTATGTCCTCCCCATGCATTTAAACCTTTTGAACTGTCGGTGACATAGTTCTCCATGGATACAACTGTCAAGTGGAGATCAGCAAGAAAAGAGTAGAACAGATATAATGTTCATATTTTTTTGCTTATGACGTCTCTATCAGAAATTGTTTTCAACAATGATTCATGCAGACAGAAAACATACCTTTTATAGAACATTGAGTCGATGAGATGATATTAAGGCTACCGGAATTTTATTCGTCCTCATACTTGAATGATGAATTCCTTGAAGTGATGATTTATTTAATAGGTAAATAATAAACCAGAAAGTGTGTTAACTTCGGCCCGGTCGAAGTTCATATACCCGACACACGTTTACTTCAAATTAGGCGTGGCAATAGTCTAATTTTTATACCCTACACCTTAAGGTAAGGGTATATTCACTTTGTAACGAAATGTGTAACGCATAGAAATATAGACGATAGGTATAGAAAAGTATATATATTCTTAATCAGCGTGACCTCCTGAGTCGATTTAGCCATGTCCGTCCGTCTGTCTGTCTGTCTGTCTGTCTGTCTGTTGAAATCACGATCACAGGAGAACCAATGAAGATATCGTGATGAAACTTTGGAGATATATTTTTTTTTGTCGTGGGCAGGTTGGTATTGAAAATGGGCAAAATCGGTCCACGGCCACGCCTATTTTTTATTAAAAATGTGATATCAGCGTTCGTTTTTGAGCTATTACAACAAAATTCCTGGGTATAGAGTAGCATTATCCGTGAATGTGCCAAATATGGCCGTGATCCGCCCACTTTTAGGTTACACAGGCAAAAGAGGTTTATATTGTTAAATATATAAACTTCCTGAATAAAACTTTAGATAACAACTTGTTTTACAAATGTAACATTACATTATTACATCAAAACTGGGTGCGGTCCGCCCACTTTTACACTACTACTGCAGTATGAAAAAAAGTTTATTACCACGGAAATAAAGTTTAAATGAACACAATTATAAAACAACTAAGCTAGTTATTTTGTTTTGAAAAAGGTAATGACCACGCCTACTATTTATACAGAGGCGTAGCTAGGTCTCATGGACCCCGGGACGGTTAATCAACTTGTAGCCCCAAAAATGCCTAGAATGCAATAAGTCAATACTTGATTTCCACAACTGCCGCCCCCGACATTGTGCCGCCCAGAGTGGACCGCCACCCCCGCCCCATCCTAGCTTCGGCACTTTTTTTAAAACTTTTAGGTGTAAGATTCGGCCAGGCCGAATATAGCTTTCTTACTGGTTATTATTATCCGTCTTTCTTAACTTGATATTAATTTTTAAGTCTCTTGAAGTTGGTAACGTTTCAACAATCGCTTCCGATGTCGGACTTACGGTTACCACTTTGTTTGTTAAAGGTGGTAACGTATCCACAATCGGCTCGGATGTATGAATTACTGTTATTCCTTCATTTGGCCTTAAGTTACTAATATTTTTGGGTCCCCAGATTATTGGCCTATTCTGGGCCCTTGCCAGTTTCCCGGACTATTAGTTTGCAATGCTTCCCAATTCCTTTTTGCCTCGCATTTCTTTATCATATGCCCTGGTCTATTACACCAATGACATAACGTTTGGTTTGCCCTGTTCTGCTGATTCCTCTGCAATCCGTTGGGTGTAGTTGGCTTGGGGTTTATCGCCCGTTTTTGGTTCCCGTTCTGCTGGAATTGGTTTTGACACCAATTCTGCTGGACTTGGTTAGATTGCCAACTCTGTTGGGGTCGGTTCAATTACTGATTTCCTATACTTTGGTTGGTAGGCCTTTGATTTTTGTTGTTCGACCCAAATCTGTTGTTGTCCTTGTTGTCACACCTCCAGTTTGTCTCGTGTCCATATTTTGAACACTTCTGACAATATGGCGTGTTCTTACGAGTCAAACAATCGTCTCTGGTATGACCTCGCTTGTTACAAAATGAGAAAATTATTCTATTCGCCGCTCCTTGTGTAGTGTTCTGTATCGAAGTTGGTTGCCTGGCAATTTTTTCTTCTGAAGCTCTGCCCTGACTTTCATGTTGAATTTGTTCTTGTTGGGTATACTGCATGGTGGCGAGGCGTGGTGAATTCATATTAATGTTTAAGGGGTCTGAGTGGAGGACGCTACTGTTTTGTATGCTTTCGAGTGCATCGATTGCTAGTTCTACCATTTGTTCTATGCTTTTCTTCGTAACATTGAGCATATAAATTCTCAATGCGGCGTTCTTTAACCCTGTTTTAAAGGATTTCTCCACGGCTCCTTCCACCATACTCAGAAGTGCCATATCTCCGTTTCCATTATATTTCGTTCGAACTATTTCTTGTGCCTGTGTTCGTAGGGTGTTTAGGCGTCTTGCAAACTGTCGTATATCTTCGTTAAGTAACTGGCTACAACTTTGGATACCTATTATCACTGAGTCTAAGGATACCGTTGGTAAATATGCCCTTTTTTTGTGAGGTAGAATTCCTCGAGGATATTGAAGCGTTGTGACCTCACATCCATAGGCATCCCCATGTAATCTCTGCTTAATGCAGTCTATGTAGTCCTGAATGTTGTCTGTACACACATCTCTTGCGGCTAATTCGCAACCGTGTATGAATTTATACACTTCGCCGCGTAAGTCTGGCGAATGTGTTCCAGAAAATAGAGGTACCAGCCTATTTGTAATTTTTGCTATCTCTCCTATCCCCATTTTGGTTTGTTCTTTTGTTGTTTTAATTTGTTGTAATGATCTTGCGTTGCCGTCCCTCGGACTAACTGCGGACTGAGCTGGTTCCTTATGGAAAAGTGTCTGATTGTGATCTAGCGACATTTCCTGACTTAGAAGTCTATTCTGCTCCTTTAGCTCTTGTATTCGTTTATTTGCCTCTTCTAAGGAATTACAGTCTTCCCTTGATTTCAGTGCAAATCCCTTTTCTAATGTTCTGTTTAATGTTTCTTCGGTTTGTCCCTTGTTATTCAGTAATTTTTTTAGTTTTTCGTTCTCTCGCTCTATGTTGGTAAGTAAATCTTCCTGAAACACTTTATCTAGTAAGCATTGATCGTACTTATTCTTCAATGCGTTAAATTCTGATTCCCATTTATTCACGTCTTCCGTCTTATTCTCTATTCTCTGTTTTAGGAATTTAAGCAATTCCTCTACTATCGCGTCTGCTTTTTCTACACTTGACAATTTTCTTAGGTCCCCTACTCTAGACTTTATCAATTCTAAGTTTTCCTTGTTGCCTACTGTCTCTTTCAAAGTTGCCCAAGTCCTAGATATAAATTCCCCCAACTGGCGTTCCAGTTCTCTATCTAATTCTATGTAAGCTTGTTCCTGCAGCGATTCGGCCATTAATTATCTTATACTCATCGTTCTAAGTATTTATTTAGTATATTTTATAATCAATTAAAATCTTAATTGCTTTTCTTCAAGCAATTAACTTTTGCTTATTCAGCTTTAATACGACTCATTGACACCCTTTTGGCTGAACACGTTGTAAACATTCGTACGCTTATACTCGTACATATGTATATACATATATTATTATTATATATTATATATATTTTTTTTTTTTGTAATTCGAGCTTGTGGCTCAATTGTGCTCAATTTAAGCAGAATCTACTTTATTTATTGTCTTGCAGCTATCGCTGGTAGCCTGGTTGCTATTAATTAATTTGTTATTAAAAAATACTAACGGATTTGTTTGTTGTCTCCATTTATCTGCCTCTTCCAATACTCTTCTATTGTTATCGGTCTAGGTCCCGCTTGCTTATCCTTAAGGGCTTCTTCGAGGGGTAATACTGATTTCGATGACATCTGTATTGGTTGGTGATTTTTTGTGTTTTATTCATTGTTATTTATTTTTATTTTATTTTAAACTTCACTTCAAAATAAAGAAAAAAGCGATCCTTGGATCGTAAAACCGGCTGCACCAAAATGTTGTATCTAGTTCCTCCAGTAGGATACTAGAACAAACTTAATGTCGTAGATCCTTCCACTGACAGTGCTGTTAACTGATGGGGGTTTCGTCGTTGATCCTTCGACGCGAAGGACCACGGACGATTGTGCCACGGGCAAGGACCTGCCGTCTTGGTGGACTTAATGTTGGGATCCGGCAACCTGCCGTAGTGGATCCCCTTGCCTAGTTACCACGGGCACCAAGGTGCCGCCTTTGTGGTCCTTTAACCTGTCGGGCAATACTGCCGAATTTAGAGAGGTGCTGAAAAATAAAGACTTGGATTATGGTTCTTACTTTTATTTATTTCCAGTAATTATCCAGGGACACTCGATGTACTATTATGACTGCGATTCACGCTTGCTATACTACTTCCACTCTTTTTCAATTCTTGTGTAACTACCACTCGTAGTTAATATCTGATTTCAACTCCCTGCTTACAATTCAAAAGATGGGTTTATATCTCTTATGACATTCGTTGTTGGCCAGAATCATTTCCGCATCGTTTTGCAATTATCTCAAGAATTATTTTTGACACTCATTGCGAATTTTGGAATGCGATCAAGTTCGCGCGCTGTTGCACTTATTGGAATGCGATCAAGTTCAGCTTTTATCTGGGCCACAGTGGTGTGTGATTCACTTGTACTTTCGAGCTTCACAATTAAAGTGCAGCCTAGAAGTATGTGTTACCACAAGTTAAGCATTGTTAATTACTGGGCCGGAAGGTATGTGGTGATAACAACGTTAAGCGTTGTTATTACCAAAGCAATGATGACCTACAGCACTATCTAGAGGTATTGTTGTCTTAATAAATTTTTTTCTCAAAGACGAAATGTAAGGATCAGAAGAAATGAAGAGCATTCTAAATAAATCCTCATTGGTACCCTGACGTGAACACTTCCTTGTGTTGTGCTCTCTATAGAATCTATAGTCTTTGTTCCGTTTTTCTTTGTTTTTCTTGTGCTTCTTGCGATAAATCTACAATGAGTAATATACGATGGTTAATTATGTCCTCCCCATGCATTTAAACCTTTTGAACTGTCGGTGACATAGTTCTCCATGGATACAACTGTCAAGTGGAGATCAGCAAGAAAAGAGTAGAACAGATATAATGTTCATATTTTTTTTTGCTTATGACGTCTCTATCAGAAATTGTTTTCAACAATGATTCATGCAGACAGAAAACATACCTTTTATAGAACATTGAGTCGATGAGATGATATTAAGGCTACCGGAATTTTATTCGTCCTTATACTTGAATGATGAATTCCTTGAAGTGATGATTTATTTAATAGGTAAATAATAAACCAGAAAGTGTGTTAACTTCGGCCTGGTCGAAGTTCATATACCCGACACATGTTTACTTAAAAATTAGGCGTGGCAATAGTCTAATTTTTATACCCTACACCTTAAGGTAAGGGTATATTCACTTTGTAACGAAATGTGTAACGCATAGAAATAGAGACGATAGGTATAGAAAAGTATATATATTCTTAATCAGCGTGACCTCCTGAGTCGATTTAGCCATGTCCGTCCGTCTGTCTGTCTGTCTGTTGAAATCACGATCACAGGAGAACCAATGAAGATATCGTGATGAAACTTTGGAGATATATTTTTTTTTGTGGTGGGCAGGTTGGTATTGAAAATGGGCAAAATCGGTCCACGGCCACGCCTATTTTTTATTAAAAATGTGATATCAGCGTTCCTTGAGCTATTACAACAAAATTCCTGGGTATAGAGTAGCATTATCCGTTAATATGCCAAATTTGGGCGTGATGCGCCCTAAAAGAGGGTCTTAAATGGCTATATTGTTTAATATGTAATCTTCCTAAATCAAACTTTACATAACAATTTCTTTTCTAATAAAACATTATTACAGCAAAAATGGGCGCGGCCCCCCCACATTTACACTGCTTATACCTACATAAATCCTTATATAAGACTGTAATTTTATGAGATGTTATCAATTCATATGAAATTTTGTAGAAATATTCTTTGTTCGGAATTGTAAACGAGTAAACGAATTGTAAAGAAGCAATTTATAAAAAATGCATTGGTATAAAACATTAATTCCTAAAATTGCAATTTTACAACATGTTATCTACATATAATTAAAAGAAACTGATTTTTATGGTTTTCTCAGAAACAATCATATTGCTTTGTTTTTTATGTTTGTATTTCACTCTATAAATAAAATCTAAAAAATAAAATCTAAATAAATTAAATATCAAATAAATTTTTTCGTTCCATTAAATTATTTTAAAACTTTTAGGTGTAGGGTATCTAAGATTCGGCCAGGCCGAATATAGCTTTCTTACTGGTTTTCCTTTTCAATGTTAAATAGCCTGTGATGACAGAGAATATTCGTGCCAAATTTGTTGAAAATATATCTATTCGTTCTCCTGTAATCAAGTTTTATTTAATTAGTGTGCGGACCACGCCCATTTGTGATAGTCTGTTTTGGTCAGAGATAGTGGACTTCTGGACAAAATTTCAACCGAAAATTCGTTCTACAAGTTGAGAACTTGTGCTATAAGCATGGATGAATTTATACCTACTATAAAAAGTAGGCGTGACAATGGTCCGATTTTACTCATTTTCAATACTAATGAGTTTCAAATTATTTAGACATTATATTTGCCAAGTTTGATGAAGATATCTCTATTCGTTCTCCTATACCTATCACGCCTCCTTTAATGCGTTACAAACGGAAGCACTAAGTGAATATACCCTCATCACTTCGTGTGTAGGGTATAGAAACTTCACTATAATAAAATTAACTAATTAAATTCACCCTATTCCGTGAAAAAATCGATCAAATAGGTACGAAAATACACCCCTTCCTAAAATCATAGGTACTCAGGAATATACACAAAACAGGTAGGTAAAATTTTCAAACGAAAAAAAAACGGTTCTGGCGGATGTATTATATGTTTCAAGTATGTTTGGGGTATTTGTTCATAACACTTCATAGTTCCAAAAACAAGAAACTCCAGGATAAGCATTTATAAGCGCTGAGACTTATAATCTCCCAAAGTTAAAATATATATAAAATATAACCTTTTTTTCAAAAATTACAGAAAAATACTTAGATTCAAGGTTCAACAAAGTTGTTGTTATATTTTTCCTATAGACAATTAAATGACCTTTCAGAAACTATTTAATTCATTTGGTTATGTTGACTAATTTTTTAGATATAGTCATTTGAATTTTGGCAAAAAACAGAAATAATACAACTTTTTAGAGAATGAAAAAAAGGTTCACATTTGATCGCCAACCAAAAGCATTCACGAAGGTTTCCGACCGAGATATTTTGGTTCATTAGCTATTGAACTATTATAAACAAAATTGCATACCCAATTTTTCAAAAACTCGGCGCAACTTTTTGGACTTTTGGCCGCGGTTTCGAAACGATAGTCCACTGTGCGTCGTTGCAAATCGGATCCATTTTGGGCACAAATGTTGTTTGAAAATCTTTAGGCACTCCAAAATCGTATTCGAAGCATTACTTTGTGACATAGATGCTGCATTTTCATTGCCCACACCGTTCTGGTAGCAACCAGATGCCAGAAATCGCAAAAATGTAGCTAATTTAAAGATCGGAGAAATGACTGCGGTAGTCTTCGATGTTGCAAATTTAGGACATAATTCATTCAAAAGTTGCATGAAACATTCTTTGTTCATGCGAAAATTGGTGCGAAACTGAAAAAATTATAAAAAAGATAAAAATTTTCGGAATCAAAAAGTTTTTGTAGATAACACCCAAATGTGAATTACTTGCTCCTTATCCGGCATCTCCAAAATGTTTGCATTATGCCTTAATGCATTGTTCCGAACCTTCGCTGGAAAAATAGTCGATTCTTCTTCATCGTCCGAGGTATTCAAAATTAACTCCGCGGAAAACATTTTTAAATATTATTATTATATACTTTTAAAAATAATTAAAAATCAATTTACTTTACAAACTTTTCAAAACAGCAACGCTGGTATGCATATCAAAGTTAGAAACAAAACATAAATCACAACAATATCTTGAAAGCCATAAAATCATAAGAGGAAAAGAGAAATCCGAGTGTACTCTGTGTATAGCAAAGAAAACCAGTTTTGACAAACCAGCGCAAACACGTAAAGCTCAGTTCTCTGAACGCAAATCATCGTAAGAGTTTTCGAATGCAAATTTATGAAGCGCGATGGTTAGAAGCGTAACGGAAATGGCGTTCCGTTGCTTTGGTTTGGAATAAGGCTGTAAGACTATAAGAAATCCATTTGAATTTTACTAAAAAAACCCCAACTTCGTTAAATTTGAAGTTGTTTTTAAATAAAATCATGAAGACTATCTCAATCAAAATATTGTCCATAGCTAGCTACTAATTTTAATTTAATCCAGTCATTGACATATTTTTTGGTACCGTCAAAAGAAAAAAATCGTTGATCATCCAGGTAGCGTGTGATCGATCAGAAGAAGTGTTGATCCGAAGGAGCAACGTCCTATGAATATGGTGGGTAGGGTAGAATTTTTACTACCTTTGCAATATGGGATCCAGCATTGTCATGCTGCAAAATAACTTTGTCGAAGTAATGTTAGAAATATTTTCTTCTTTTAAACGTTTTGATATTATTTACTGTTTATTTATAAGATTTTTATACACGATCTCCCGGAAGTAGTGAAAAGAAGCAACATACTTATTTATGCAGATGATGTGAAGCTCTTCCTCTCATTTAAGAATGAATCGGATTCACTTTTTCTTCAACAAGATCCAAATATGATAAATCAGTGGTGTGGTGTAAATTGTATCAAACTCAATCTTAGGAAATGCATGCAAATGACTTTTTCGCGCTCGAAACCGATAATTGTCAAATACACCATTGGCTCCCAAGGTTTATAGAATAAAAGGTTGCGCCAGTAAACAAAGAAAAGTGTCCTCGTTCTGCGCATCTATGTCAATAAGTATTTCTGAAATCACTAGGGTCACGACACACGGTACAAATGCCAAACTTGAAAAGTGGCATGAAGAAGAGTTAGAACAGGTTAAATGTTACTCGAACGCTCCGATTATGTTGTTGTTTTTTTGTTGTTGTAGTTTTAGACGGTACTTCACTTCATTATTCATTATTGGAATAATAATTCACACAATAATTTACTTTAAACATTCACATTAAAAATTATTGCTATAACCAGTGTGCAGGCGCCTTGAAATAAAATTTCAATACAAATACTTATTGACGTCATTTGACGTCCCTGTCAAACGAAAAAAAATAGCGGACCTGCGCGTGGCGCAATCTTCTTTCTATAAACCTTGATTGGTTCCTATTATCTGGAAGCTGTGAATCTGGTCGATAACCCTGGATGGAAGATTATGCTTTACTGATCATATGGACCGTATAAGGTCAAAAGCATACTCAACCTTAGGCTTCATCAAACGATGGTCAAAGGAATTTAATGACCCATATATTACGAAACTGCTTTTTATCTCTTTAGGAGCTCTAGTTATTTTTGTTACAATGCTGATATTGAGTCGGTGCAAAAGCAATTTCTTCTTTGTTGCCTACGAAGTTTCCAATGGGAGTCTCAAAATATGCCATCTTATAGATTGCGAATTAAATTGATAGACCTTTCTTCGTTAGAGGATCGGTGGAAAATGTTAGAGGAAATAAATCTATTTTTATTTTGAAGCTCTTATTTATATATTTATTGATTTAGCTCTTATTTTTATTTTTCAGCTCATTGATTCCCCGTATTTATTGAGCAAGATCAACATTATCCCTCGCCTGCCTAAAAAAAAGGAAAATTTTTAATTATCTTAAAAATATATAATCCAATGCAATAATTTGTAATTAGTAGCTAATTCCTGCTTTCAGTCAATTTTTATGTTACCTAGCTTTAATCTTTATAATCAAATCAGCTATAAAATCGTGTTTAGATTTAGCTGCCTTTAAATAAATAAATAAATAATAAAACTCCTAATGATTCTACAAGTTTTTCTTCTGTCTGGGCATTGAGCAATGTTTCCGATTCTTAAGCGTTAAACACAATCGGAGCAACAGGATACAAGATACATTTTTAGCTGTCAAATTTACATGGGCTCTTATGGAGATCGAGAAAAAAGTTTGTTTTCCAGTTTGTTTCATTTTGTATCTTGTCTCCGGGCTCATTCTAATTTTGACAGCAAAAAAATTATTCTGGTTCTTCTTCGGTGTGTTTGTTTACATTCTATCATGTAAAATTTGACAATTTGCATTAAGATTGCACAATTTGCACAGATTACATTCTGTTTCATCTGTTTGTTTCTACCTGTGATCTACAATACAATACAATAAAATTCATAATGAATATTGAAGGCCATTATAAATGCTGTTAAACAGCATCCTTGTTTGTACGACCTGGCGTCGCCGAGTTATAAAAACATTGTAGAAAAGAATGCTTTGTGGGACAACATCGGGAGGCAGGTTAATTTAGACGGTAAGTATTTGCTTCAAAAGTGTTTGGTTTCACAATTATCTCTTTAGGAGATACTTTCCAAACGGCGTGCCAAACGGTCAAATATTTTGTCCTCGAGCAGCGCAGCACCGTATCGCAGGAAAAAACAATGGCACCAGTTGTCAAAACAGTTGTCAAAACAAAAATATGAGAAACTCATAGCGAAATTACAAGGAAGCCAATTTCAGTATTCGTGGAATTGCCGTCGGCTTCTTAACGCTTTTCATCTTGGGCGCTACTTCATCCAGCGCCCAATCTCCGTACAAAACACCAACAACATTGGGCTTCTGTGTCTTAACTACATTTAATCCTATATAAAATACATATATTTATATAATTATTGACTTACTCCTGTTCTGGCGTAAACATTAGAAGAATTCCTCAATTCTCTATTTCGACCCCTGAGGGAATCCACCTCATCTCCCGAAACGCTCACAAACAACTCCATTGCAAATTCGACACCCGTTAACATTTTTTTAAAATTTTGTGAATTTTTATCCCAAAAATCAATTTCAAGTTTTTCACATATTATTTTTGCGGCGCAATTTTATTCCCTTCAAAACACTTTCTTCACTTGTCAAAACAAATATGTATATGAGAAAATTATACAGCAATGGGAAGAAAAGAGAAAATCATAGCACAAACTGATAGCAAATATGCAAAGCAATGAAACAATGTGAAGAAAAGAGAAATCCGAGTGTACCATAAAGAAAATAAACAGCGAATCTAAAATGCAAAGAAGAAGAGAACGAGAAACGACGTAAGAGTTTAGAAATCGGATTTTTTGATCACGGTGATGAGTAACGAGCTCGCTTCTCAATCACGGTGGCCAGGAACGAGTTCTCGTTTCTCAATCACGGTGATCATTGAAAATCTGGCCCTTAGACTTTTAATTCTATATGAAATGTTTGACTTTATTCTTCAACAGCTTACAATGGAGTGACAGTATGTATATCAATATTGTGTAGACTAAGATTAAGAGTAGAAACTATGTATGTAGATAATAAATATATGCGTTGTACTGAGAAGAGAGTATGTATCCTACAACAAACCCCTTCAACGTAAATATTTGTAAAAAAAAAAAAAATACAATGTTATCTTCATTTTAGATTCATCAAATTCAAAAATTTCAAATGTTTGACTTTAGGAAGATTCTTAGTAATAATGTCAGCAATCATATCTTCCGTCGGGCAATAGTTGAGCTTGATTTCTTTGTTTATGATTACTTCTCTAATATGATGAAACTTTATGTCTATATGTTTCGTTCGATTGTGGTAAACAGGATTCATTGCTCCAGGGAATTTTTGAGCTCCCTGATTGTCGACATTTAATACGATTGGTGCTTCTTCGGAATATTCTAACTCGCTTAGCAATCTTCTAAGATACACTGCTTCTTTAGAGGCTGTGGATACAGACATATATTCGGCCTCTGTGCTGCTTAGTGCCACTGTGGGTTGTTTTTTTGATTCCCACGATACCAAGCATTTTCCAAAGAAAAACATGAAACCGGTATAAGATCTTCTATCGTATGAGTTACCTCCCCAATCAGCATCTGCGTAGCCATGCACACATTCATCACCTGCGCGATAAGAAAGTTTAAAATTAATTGTACCTGCTAAGTATCGTAAAATGTGTTTCGCTGCAGTCATATGTTCGATATGGGGTTCCTTATTCTTTTGCGACAGCTTAGACACTGAGTTCATAATATCCGGCCTAGTCGATACCGCCAGATACATCAAGCTTCCGATGATCGATTGGTACTCTGTAGGATCAAACCTTTTGCAATCTTCATTGCACACTACTTGATAACCAGGATCCAAAGGAACTGGATCAGGTTTGCAGTTTTCCATTCCGTATTGCTTCAGCATATCTTTTATGTACTGTTCATTACTAATTTCAATAGATCCTGTCTCAACATCCCGTGTTATATTTATACCGAGAAAATATTGCAAATCACCTTTATCCTTCAGGTCGAATTCCATACCAATAAGTGATTTCGTCTTTAACAGGATTGTCTTATTTTTACATCCGACAATTATATCGTCGACATATGAGCCGTTTATTTTTAAAGTGGCATAAGTCACTTTTTAAAAAAAATCGAGTTAATGGCAACACGAAATACAATTGAACGGTATCTTTTCATATTTAAAAAATTTGGTAAAAAAAAGTTGAGAACTATTGAGATTTCTTAAAGAGAAGGTTTGGTAATTAACGATATAACAAACATGTTTATTTTGAAAGTGGCGTAAGTCTCTGTACTCAGGAAATTAATTAGGGGGCTTAGTGCGAAAGAAATAGAAACATGTGATAAGTGTGTGTGAAGTATTGTTTTGAATTATTTTCAGTATTTTTAAAAATGTTGTGAACATTGGGCTTATTTTTATAAGTGCGAAAGAATAGTGCAGTTTTTAAATTATATTATAGTGACATCTAATATAGTACACATAATTAGCATTATTATGTCACAAATAGAGGTGGATCCGTTATACGCTGGATATCGTCCTGTTTCTTCAGCAAAATACAAAGACATGATGGGCTTGCTTAATTATATACCCCCAATATACCAGAGTTATTTTAAAAATTTGAAAGAAAACACGATTTCCGAGGACTTAATCACTTCTATTATTGATGCAAATTAAATTGAACTGATGTATTTTCATATAAATTACTTAAACTTACATACGTTTCAAAATGAACTAATTATTTTTGTATTTTATGAATATTAAAATAAAACATACTTATTTTAAATATATTGATGGAATGAATTATTATTATTTCTATATATTTAATTTATTCAACATTTTAGTAAATCACTTCCCTTTCAAAACATCACTTCAGTAAAATACGTCGGACAAAAATAATATAAGTCAGTCATTTTCCAAAGTTTTTATTTTGAAAGTGGCTTAAGTCACTTTACCGTAATGAAAAGTGGTGATTTTTTAATGTTTATACGAAATTATTTATACTGAGTAAAATACCGGTATTATGAGATAACAAATACAACAAATAAAAGAAAATCTTCTCAAAAGTTAGCATCCATATTTTTAAACGTGTTAAAACGCAAACCTTTATATATCTCGACTTGAAAACAAAGCTACTTATGCCACTTTAAAAATAAACGGCTCATATATCGCCGCTAATACTGCGTAGTTATCTGTAGTCATCTTGTATAAACAAGGTTCATTTTTACATGCTTTGAACCCGATCTTACGTAAAACAGCGTCAAGTTTACAGTTCCACTCTCTGCCTGATTGCTTAAGCCCATACATAGCTTTTTTCAATCGGAGCACCTTTCGGTTTTTCTCCTTATTATAAAATCCTTCAGGCAATTGCCAATATATTTCATCTTTAAGGTCGCTATTCAAATAAGCCGTGCTCACGTCCAATTGGTGAATATGCATTTTGTTCTTAACTGCCAATGCAAGTAAGATTCTTATGGATTCGTAGCGTACAACTGGGGAGAAAGTTTCAATGTAATCTATTCCAAATCACTGACTACACCCCTTTGCAACTAGCCTTGCCTTATAACGCTCTATATTTCCATCTTTGTCTCTTTTTATAATGAAAACACCCACTTGGTTCCTATTGGTTTGTACCCAGTAGGTAATTCACATAAAATCCATATGTTAAATTTTTCGAGTGCTAAAAACTATGCTTGCATTGCATTTCTGCACTCAACGGCTTGCTTACTTTGCAACGCTTGCTCTACATTTTGTGGTATATTATCGTCAACAAATTTATTCAAAATATTATACACTTTCTTAGGTCGACCGACTTTGCCGCTTCGAATTATGCGCGGTCTACCACGGCCTCTAGCCCCTGGCTTATATTTTCGTCGGTATTGTCCTCCTCCGACTCCCTTTCATTAGATATAGATGGTACATCATCTTCAGCACTGCTTATATAATCAGAATTAGTTTGAAATATTGCAGCTTCATCCACATTTTGAAAGTCTGTTATTTCAGATTCTTCATTGCAATTTTGAACACCGCTTGATACTGGATTTTCTTTTGTTTCAATTAGTTCTTTATCTTTCGCTATATTATTTTGATCAGAACTTGTAATAATAAAATTATCGGAAATATCTTGATTGTTTAAACATTTGTTATTTAAAATATCTTCATCAAAGAGTACATCCCGTCTCTCGATTACTTTGTTCTTATTTGTAATATATAATCGGTACGCTTTTGCGACATTTGAATACCCTACCATTATTAATTTCTCTCCTTTGGGCTGAAACTTGGTTTTGTAGCCTTTATTCAAGGCTATAGCACATGATCCAAATATTTTAAGATGATTAACAGCTGGTTTTCTCCCACACCAGACTTCATGTGGAGTTTTATTGGCTACTGCTTTCATTCGAGATCTATTTTTGGGATAAGCAGCTGTTGCCACTGCTTCCGCCCATAGGTTTTGACTTAAATCAGCTTGTAGTAACAAGCATCGTGCCATTTCAACTAAAGTACGGTTGGCACGCTCAGCTACTCTATTCTGCTGTGGAGTATGAGGAACCGTCAATTCCGCTCTATAACATTTTCTACAAGAAAAGAATCAAAATCATTATTTATATATTCTCTTCCGTTGTCACTACGAAGTATTTTAATTTTTTTACCTGTTTGACGTTCAACAAGAGATTTAAACATTTTAAATTTTGAGAAAACCTCATTTTTAGCTTTTAAAAAATATACGAAGATTTTTCGTGATTTGTCGTCGATGAATGTTAAAAAGTATTGCGAACCTCACACCGATATGACATTAATCGGACCACAAACGTCAGAGTGGATTAGTTCAAGTAGCTCACTTGGAAAAGGAGCAACATGAATTTTTCCCGTCATGCATATTTGACACATTTTTTGTTCGTTGCTTTTATTTAAGCACATTCCATTTACTAAACTTTTATCAAACAATTCGTGCAAGTTTTTATAATTAAAATGACCATACCTACTATGCCATAGGAATTCATTATCTCCAGCTGAAAACAATTTGTTGTTATATTTATTCTTAATCACAAACAAATTATTTTATTTACAGCTTTTAAAATTACAGTGTGATTATTAGTTTCTATCACTGCATTTCTTTTATTAAATTTTGCTCTCAAACCCCCCGTTGCTGCTCTGCCAATGGATATAAAATTAGCTTGCAAATCTGGGGCAAATAAAACATTCTGTATTCTTATTTTACCTTCTTCACCATAGATTATAACGTTACCTTCGCCTATTGCATTAATAAATTTATCTCCGGCTAAAGAAATTTTTACATTACACTCTTCGTAGTTTTCAAATAATTTTTTATTATTACACATGTGTGCCGTGGCACCACTGTCTAGGTACCATGATGTAATTATTAAATCTTCACAATCAGCAGTTGCCAGCATTGGAAATGCACGCTGCTGCTCTGTCTGCTTTCGCTGTTGCATTGTACATTTGTTTGCGTAGTGGCGCTTCTTCTCACATACAAAACACTTACCGTTGAATTTTTTGTTGGTGTACTTATTCTTAAGACCGGTTTTTGTTCTCTGATTTGATCGTGCACTAAATGCCTGTTGACTAACTGTTGCTGCCTCATCGTTTCGAAAAACTATTTGCTGATTTCTTCTTTCCCCTTCTTCCAGAAGCTTTAATTTTAAGATGCTATATGTCGGCAACTGATCTCTGGTTTCCATCGCTATAACAAAATTGTCAAATTCCGCTGGTACACTCGATAACAAAATTATTGTCAGAAGATTAATTTCTATATCAGCGTCCGCTAATTTTTGTGCAATGTCTTGAAAACAATTTAAATAATGCGACATATCACCATTTTCTGGCATCCCTCAATTCAACAGTCGTTTATATAATGTCACTTTTTGCACAGGTCCGTTTGGCTTATAAACATCACACAGCTTTTTCCAAGCTTCTGCGGAAGTCTGGCAATTTTTAATATAGTCTAATTGGGTCGATTTTACACTCAGCATTATCGTAGCTAGAGCCTTTTCGTCCATTACCTTCCATGTGTCCAACGCTGTCGAAGTCAGACCATCACTTTTTAGTTTCCCGTTCACAAATTTCCATAAACTACAGTGCACCAGTACACTTTTGATGTGAACACACCAGGAGTCGTAAGTCCTGTCATCCCGTTTGTCGATTTGATACAATTGTGAACTCATTTTATTACACAAAAAAAATTCAAAGATTATTAAAATTCTAGAGCCAAATCTGGGCCCTAACCTATTGAAACGTAGACTTTTAATTCTATATGAAATGTTTGACTTTATTCTTCAACAGCTTACAATGTAGTGACAGTATGTATATCAAGAATTGTGTAGACTAAGATTAAGTGTAGGCAAAGAAAAATAACTGTACAGCAAAAACAAGAGTGTTAATAACTATGTAAGTAGATAATAAATATATGCGTTGTACTGAGAAGAGAGTATGTATTCTACAACAGTATTAAAATTGTTTACATTCTGTTTCATCTGTTTGTTTCTACCTGTGAGTGATCTACAATACAATTCATAATGAATATTGAAGAGGCCATTATAAATGCTGTTAAACAGCATCCTTGTTTGTACAACCTGGCGTCGCCGAGTTATAAAAACATTGTAGAAAATAATGCTCTGTGGGACAACATCGGGAGGCAGGTTAATTTAGACGGTAAGTATTTGCTTCAAAAGTGTTTGGTTTCACAATTATCTCTTTAGGAGATACTTGCCGGAAGAAGTATTGCTTTTCAATGGAAACGCGTTGTCAGCGACAAAGTAATACGGAAATGTTTCCGAGTCACCTGGCAGTGGACGATCCGGTGGTACTGGCAGCGTGGCTTTTAAAATTTGCCTCAAAAAAGTATTACGTAGAAAAACGCCACCATCGCTTTGGCTCCCTAAAGCTCCGACGTCAACAAAAGTGAAACAGTAGTTTGCATCACAGGCTGCCATCAGGACTACGCTGAAGTGGCGCTTATAGTTAAAGTAAAGCGATGCGCTTTTTTTGGGCCTTATAATGTTTATGTTCTTCCCGTCGATGGCCCCTAAGCAGTTGGGCATCCCACTTGCGCTATGCGCTTTTTTTGGGCCTTATAATGTTTATGTGCTTCCCGTCGATGGCCCCTAAGCAGTTGGTCATTCCCACTCTTTACGAAAAAGTCTTCAGATATTTTCTCCCAATCTGTAAAACTTGGAGGCGCTACATTCACTCCATATACTCACTCCACATCGCATCACAGGTTTAATAAATAATTTTGCGGACCGTTGAGAAGCCCAGTTTGTGTGTCAATGCAAGGACTTGCACATTGCAACCTTGCGCCAGATATATGTAAGACTGAATAGGTTAATAATTTCCTTTAACGTTGTTGACTACAATACTTACAGAAGTTTTATCGACAACCTGACATCTGGTGCAATTGCTTTGTGTTGGGTGTTCTTCATCAACTTTTCTCGAAGAAGAACGAGCAAGCACTGAAAATATGCAGAATCCATCCTGGTTGCAACAAAAAAAAGTTCTCCGTCCTTCAATATTCGGTTCTTCGTGCCAGTTTCGAAGAATCCTACGGCATCTCTATTCAGAATAAGTGAGCGAATCCACCACCTCCGTCGCGTTTTTTCTATTGCTTGTAAAATCGCTTTGTACGCCATGGCAAGCAACCCCGACAATTCCAGACGTGCTTGGATAGCATCCGTTTTGAATTTATTATTATATTATTGTACTATAAACTTTACAAAGCAATTTTATAAGTGCTTTGACTTTTCATAAGGTAAAATTTGACAATTGCATTATGTTTAGTTGAAGAGATGAGGTAAAAGGTGGTTTGATGGATGTGTTGTTAATTGTATATTGTTTTCACTGTTTAATGTAATTTGTACAATGTGTTTTGAGTGAATGTGAATATGAAGGTTTGGTTTTTTGGTGATGCGTCCGGCGATGTTCACTGATGGCAGCCAAGTGAAGTCGAACATATCCGATCGCCAAGGCTGGAGCCAAGGAGCTCGCAGTCAAGCTTTTAGCTTGCCTCTCCTGAGTGGCCGAAGTCTGGCCGTGAGAGAGCACGGCTTCGGCAGATCAGGAGAGGCAGCCTGACGAGCGGTGTGTTTGGCGTAAACATCCCGCCCGCCTTGCAGGACTGCAAAGCTACCTGACCCTCAGCCTGGGGTGGATCAGGCGACTAGCCGTGAAGCGTCGAGTGGTGGGCGTCGCTACAGGTGCAGCTACGTGTGCTGGTGCAGCGTTGGGTGGTGTGGGAGCACGCCAGGCAGTTTATGCGGCGTCCTGCCACAATTCGGGGAAATCTCGCCGTTCGTGCCTTAAAATGCCCTGCAGGTCGCGGTTGTGGACTCAGAACTGGGCCGGCGATCGCCGGTGGAGACGATCGTCCAGGACCCTCCTCTGGTCGAGGCTCTGGTGAGCTCGGTTGAGCAGCGCCGTCTTCTTCTGCCGTGTAAGAGACACTCAGACGGAGCCCGTCGTCCTCGTGCGGCTGCTGCTCGGCATCTCGGTGGCGGGATGCGGATTTGGGGGCGCCGATGGTACGGCGGCTGGCGGAGCCAGCATGCGGCCTTGTCGATAACGGGCGCCTTGGCGGCGGGTGCGTTTCATCTCAGATCTGTGGAGAAAAAAGACATTAATAACCACTCGAGCCATGCACGATAAGAATAATAATTTGGAAATTGAACGCGTGAGTTGGCCGTTAGCCGTTCGGACATCGGCCAAGCGGACTCGGGCGTCCTGACCCTTATACACCTTGATGATGCGGCCCAGCCGCCAGGACGTGGAAGGAAGGTTGTCTTCACGGACGACGACCAGGTCGTTGGGCTGTAGATTGAGTTGCGGAGTCTTCCACTTGGTGCGACGCGCAAGCTCGTGCAAATATTCCGTTTTCCACCGATGACAGAAATGTTGGGCAAGGGCCTGGACACGTCTCCATCGGTTAAGAATGGAGAGCGGATTGTCGAGGGTTTCAGGATCGGCCGGAGCGAGCAGAGGGCCGCCTACTAGGAAGTGGCCAGGAGTTATTGCCTCCATTATGTTGGGATCCTCAGATTGAGGATGAAGCGGGCGAGAATTGAGGCACGCTTCGATTCGGCTCAGGAGAGTCGAAAACTCTTCAAATGTAAATTTGGACATTGGGGCGACTTTGCGCAGATGCGTTTTCAGGCTTTTAACACCGGCCTCCCAGAGTCCTCCCATATGAGGAGCCCCAGGGGGGATGAAGTGCCATTCAACGTTTTGGTGCAAATGTTGGGTCTCGATGATATCACGAGTTCGAACAAGGAATTGCTTAAACTCTTTTTTGAGCTCTTTTGAGGCGCCGAAGAAGTTTGTGCCGTTATCGGAATATACCTTTGCGGGGCAGCCTCGGCGCGCTACAAAACGTGAGAAGGCCGCAAGGAAGGCGGCCGTGGTCAGATCACTGACAGCCTCTAAATGAATTGCTTTGGTCGCAAAACAGACAAAGATACACGTGTAGCCTTTCTTGATTAAGCAAGCCCGGCCGGTGTAATTCTTTATGTCGAAAGGGCCCGCAAAGTCGACACCGGTGTTAGCAAAGGGGCGGGAGAAAGTTGTTCGTTCCTCTGGCAGTGCCGCCATAATCTGCGTTCTTTGTTGCTTCCGATGCACGATGCACGGCTTACAGCGGTGGATCGTGGTTTTGATGAGGTTTTTTACTCGCGAAATCCAGTGTTGGGTCCGGAGCAATCGGAGCATCAGCTGGTTACCACCGTGAAGCGAGATCTGATGGATAAAGAGAACAAGTAACCGAGACAACTGACAGTCGTACGGCATGATTATTGGGTGGCGTTCGTCAAATGCCAAATTCGGGCATGAAGACAGCCGCCCGCCAAGGCGCATCGTTTTGTCTTCATGAAGAAAGGGATTGAGTGAGAGTAAACAACTTTTCGAGCTCACTGGTCGCTTGCTTTCGAGCGCGTAATATTCGTCGGGAAAATGTGTCTTTTGACAGATGATTGTGAGACAACATTTGGTGTCTCGAATCTCTGTCGCTGAGAGGCGCAAAGTAGCATATGGCGGGTTCCGTTTACGTCGCGCGTTATCTAGGAACCGCTGTACATATGAGTATACGCGTAGGGCTCTCGGGAGAGAGGAAAACCTGTCAAGTGGCTCTTCGTCTGGTCGGAAGTAAGTGTGAAGAGCCTTTACAGGCTTTTCTTCAAGTGCGGTAGCAAACTCCGCAGCTGTTCGTAGTTCGGGCCAACGATCCTTGTCGTGGAGGAGCCAAGGTGGACCATTCCACCAAAGGGTGTTCTCAGCTAATTCTTGGGGCGTGGCACCGCGGCTAGCTAAATCTGCTGGATTGTCGTACGAGTCCACGTGAAACCATTGAGTGTGTGGTGCTCTTTCAATGATTTTGGCAACGCGGTTCGCCACGAAAGTGGCCCAGACGCAAGGAGGCTTCTTAAGCCACGCAAGTACAATCGTGGAGTCTGTCCAACAGAAGACGTTCTCGGGACGATAGTGCAGATTGGGTACGAGAGCGTCGAGCATGTCTGCGACGAGTGTAGCTCCGCAGAGTTCGAGTCTAGGCAGCGATATCGTTTTAATGGGCGCCACTCGTGTTTTGGAGTACAGTAGCGGTACATGAACTGTGTCGCCGATTTGAACACGGGCGTAGATGACTCCGGCGTACGCTTTTTCGGAAGCGTCCGAAAAGGCGTGAAGATCCACTGTGCAATCGGGGGTGAACCGAATCCACCTGGGAATTCGAATCGTGGCGATCTGGTGGTAATTTCGAAGGAAACTCAACCATGTTTGCTGCGTCAGTGCGGGAAGTTGGTCATCCCATTCAATCTTGTCTAGCCAGACTTGTTGGATCAGCATTTTTGCGGCAACGATGATAGGTGCCAGCCAACCGGCTGGATCGAACAGCTTCGCGATGAGCGACAGCACTTGTCTTTTGGTGTACGTTGGCTGTATGTCGATCGTCTGTGTGTCGAAATAGAAGTCATCGCTGGTGGCGTTCCACCGAATACCGAGCATCTTTGCGGTGCTGTTGTCCTCGAACTTTAAGAACTCAGCGTTGAGCAGATGGGGTTCCGGCAAGTCGTCCAAAATGTGTTTGTCGTTGGCTGTCCATTTCCGGAGAGAGAAGCCTGCCGTGTTCAACGCCTCTGACAGTTCATCGCGCATTTGAGTGGCCATGGCAAGGTTGTGAGAACCAGCCAACACGTCATCAACGTACATCGAATGTCGCAGGATGTGGGCCGCAAGCGGAAACTGTTGTTGTGTATCGTCTGCTAGCTGAAGAAGCGTACGGATCGCTAAGAAGGGGGCGCAATTCACGCCAAATGTTACCGTTTGTAACTCATAGTCCCTAACTTGGGAGCTATTCGAATCTCGGAATAGAATTCGTTGGTAGGGGGTATGTTTCGGGTCGACGAGGATCTGGCGGTACATTTTCTGTGTGTCACCGCTAAAAACATACCGATGAAAGCGCCATCTTAACATTAGGAATGTTAAGTCTGCTTGTAGAACCGGGCCTGCGTGTAACACATCGTTCAAACTGAGCCCACTTGTGGTGGGGCAGGATGCGTTGAACACGACTCTGACCTTGGTGGACGTGCTGTCCGGTTTTATAACCGCATGATGTGGCAAATAGTAGTGCTCAGCATCGGGTTGTGGGGGCGCTACGGCCGTCATATGACCTAAATCAAGATATTCTTGAACTACATCGTCATATTGCCTTTTGAGGTCATGATTCTTGACTAACCTTGCCTCTGAGCGAAGGTGTTGCTGGTGGGCGATGTGCCGTGAATATCCTAATGAGTTTTGGCTTACGGCTTCGCTTTTGAATGGCAATGTAACGATGTAGCGGTCGTCAGGGCTCCTACGAGTTGTTTTTACGAAATTCTCTTCGCAAAACTTTTCGGAGGGGGATAAGTGACGAGTTTTGGGAAGTTCCTCCACCACCCAAAATCGTTCGAACTGTTGTTCGATGGTGACTTCATTGAAGAAGGCCACCCTTATGTTGGGGCTATCTGATTGTAGCAGGGGGACTGGTCCGGTGATTATCCAGCCGAACACAGTCTGTTGTGCTAGCAGTGAACCTAGCACATTGCGGCGAATACCGTCCAGTATGATCGCCGGGAAGAGATCGGCTCCAATGAGAACGTCAACTTGCTGACTTTTGACAAAGTTGACGTCTGCGAGCTCGATGTTACTGGGGAGGCTGCGAAGCATCGCACTATCGAACGAGTGGGCAGGCAGTCTGCCCGTGATTTGCGACAGCACTAGCGCTGTGGCATGGATTTGAAACGAGGGGACGCGTGGCGACTTTAGCATAAACTCACAAGATTTCGAAACCTTTGCGGAAATAGTTTCGTTGAGGCCAGAAACCGTTGCTTTCACTGGCCGCATGGGGATTTTGAGCATCTTCTGAACGTGGTCAGAGATGAAGGATACTTCGGATCCTGGATCGATGAGGGCACGAGCGGCATAGCAAGTACCGTCGTGGAATATAGTGACCGTCGCGGTTCCTAGCAGAACTGGCTTCGGTGCGGCAGCGAAACAAACTTGATGGTTATCGGGCTGATTTCGATCAGTGGACTGTATTTGTTGTTGACTGATTTGGGCGGCGTTAGCCGACGTGGAGGGCCCTACAAAGGAGGTTGCTCGCGCGTTGAGTGGGTTGTTACGGGGCTGATTGGGTTGCAATGCAGCGTTTCTACTTGGCTTAGTGGACGGACGCGACGCTGAATTCGTTAAGGGTCGGTTCTGCGCTTGATCGCGATGCAACAACGTATGGTGTCGCGCCTGACATGTCGCGCAGTTGTATTTGCTGGGGCATCGTTGTATCTGATGCGCTTGCGCGAGACAATTCAGACAAAGACGCAACTTTTCTTCCACCTGCTGTGGAGCGGGTGACGCGCGATTCTTGCCTGCGGGTGCGCCTTTGAGATCGTGCACCGATTCCAGCGTTTCAAACCGATGGGTCAAGAACGCGTCGAGATCGGACCACTTTGGAATTTCACGTTTATTCGGTATGGATTGTTCCCAAAGCGCCAGGGTGGCTTCCGGAAGACGAGTAGAGCACAGAAAAACTGTAATCGCGTCCCAATGTGAGGTGGTGACGCCTTGGAGCGCCAACGCGGCGAGAATATTGTTAATTTCACGCTGTAAATTTTTAACTTCATGACCGGTTTCCCTAGTAATCGGCGCGAGACCAAAGAGATTTTTGAGGAGCGTGTTAACGAGGACGCGTTTATTTTCGTATCGATCCGATAGATTTTGCCACGCTTGCTCGAATCCTTCATTCGTCAAAGGAGATTTTTGTACGATTTCCTTGGCTTCTCCTTAGGTTTTTTGGTTCAGGTGGAACAGTTTTTCCACTGGGGCAATACGCGTATTCTCAATATACAGGGCGGTGAACATGTCGCGAAAGGAGGGCCATGACAAATAGTCGCCTTTGAAAACGTCGGTATCGCATGGCGGCAAGCTGATGTTGAACCGAGTGGGCGGCAGCTCTGCCGTATCCGTAGAGCGTCGCGGCGCGGTGGTCTTTATCATCGAGTTGACTTGAATTTTGATCAGTCCAACGCATCGCTTGTAGTTGTCGTACGCTTTGAAATATTTTTCCTTAACGCTTTTGACCTGTGGTGCCATCGTCACATCCTTCAGCATTTGTTCGAGAAGGCCGCTATACGTGGACTTGATTAGGGACCACTGCGAGTTGAGCTCCGTAATGTCCAACTCCAGGGTATCCGACGTCTGCGAGTCCGTTGAACTGCTCAGAATGTGCATGCCGAATTCCACTAAATCGTCCGCGAGACGGAGAAAAGAGTCAACACTCTCCATTGTATGTGCGTTAAGGTTACTAGTAATTTAGCAAGTGAATAAACGATATGAAATCGATTTTCGGGGGTGCAACAGAATAACGGGGCTAATATAGCTTAGACAGATGGGCTAATAAGGAAATAAAACACCTTAATTTTTTTAAGTAACAAGAATTTTTTATTATGGTTTTATATTTTTCGCCCACTGTGCAAGAATTGTTGATTCTCTTAGCACGTTAAACGACGGCGCTATATCGATGCGAGTGCTGAACAGTGTTTTTGCAGCGTGAGTAGTTGTGTAACTCAGCGTTGACGAGCGCGCTTATCGAACACCGACAATTTTGCGTATACTTCTTTAAACTTAAACTGGTTTAGAGCGCACGATTGACGACTTTTTGCGATGAGTAGGTGAGCAAGTATGTCGCCGGTTCTGCTGCCAGCACGGTACAGTGTGCGCTTCTTAAACAAATGAACGTTGACGTCGATAGTACGAGTACGAATGTTAAAACAAAAAACGCGCCGCTTGTAGCGTATCACGCGGAGAGGGCGATCAATGTTGAACGAAAGAGCGTGTTTTATGCTTGGCTGCAAGCTGAGAGCGTGTCTATGTGAGAGCACGTAAACCAAACAAACCAGCAAAAGGTGGTGGTTTTTTGGTTTCTAAGTGAACCGCGCAGAAGAGCGTAAGCTGCGAGCGTGTCTATGTGAGAGCACGTCAACCAAATTAACCAGCAAAAGGTGGTGGTTTTTTGGTTTCTAAGTAAAAGAGCGCAAACCCAAGCGAGAGCGAGCTGCAGTTATGTATTCGTCGAAGAATAAATAATTGCAACACGTGCCGGTCAATACAAGTATATGACCGGGTTCAAGGGCACTTTTATGTAATATATATAAGTGAACCAATTCTAAATTTTGGAGCACCGTTACACCGAAATTAATACTGCCGTTAATTGCAAGGTGTACACGGGAGTATATAAGTGTATATATACGTGCCGCGTATATATATATATTCGTTCGCCCGTTTGATGTGGGTACAGTTTATTCAAAATATTTAAAACTTTGCACTTTATTTGATTTAATTTATATGAAATTATTTGAAATTATTTAACCTACCTTTTTCAAAAGGGCGACGATGTCGTGGTTGAGCTCGATCCGGCTCGTACTGGACCAAATGTTTAGTTGAAGAGATGAGGTAAAAGGTGGTTTGATGGATGTGTTGTTAATTGTATATTGTTTTCACTGTTTAATGTAATTTGTACAATGTGTTTTGAGTGAATGTGAATATGAAGGTTTGGTTTTTTGGTGATGCGTCCGGCGATGTTCACTGATGGCAGCCAAGTGAAGTCGAACATATCCGATCGCCAAGGCTGGTGCCAAGGAGCTCACAGTCAAGCTTTTAGCTTGCCTCTCCTGAGTGGCCGAAGTCTGGCCGTGAGAGAGCACGGCTTCGGCAGATCAGGAGAGGCAGCCTGACGAGCGGTGTGTTTGGCGTAAACACATTAAAAATTTGACATATGAAGTTTTTGTTGCTGAGCAACAGTTGCCTAGCCATTATAATTAACGCCATGGAATTTCTTGTTGCCGTAAAATGTTGCTGTATCCTGTTGCTCCGATTGTGTTTAACGCTTTAGTCATCGAATTTTTTCGGAACGGTCTTTATCTTTGAGGTCAAAATCTTTTTCTTTAAAACTTCGAAACCAATCTCTGCAAGTTGTTTCTGATAGAGCATGCTTTCCGTAAGTATCCACAAGCATTTTATTTGCTTCAGCTGCAGATTTTTTTTGGATATAATAATGCAATTAAATTCCTCGCAAAAACATTTTTGGTGGTACGAAATTCGACGATGTAAAAAGCTTTTGCACTTTCTGACAGTCCAACAATTGCTTTCTTTCGCAGGTGCTTTGGAATACTTTGCTACATCGATTAACTCTTCTTACTGTGGTACCTAAATAAGTGCGTCGCGCGTTGCGTTTCTGTTAAAATGAAATTGGAACACACAGTCTTATGGAAGTGGCTGAAATAAGAAACGCACTGACGGAGACAACTTCGAATTTCCAATTTTGGCATGCGCTACGAAGTGAAGTTAGCGGCAGATGTAAAAAAATGTTCATGTTCGTGTGAATGTTTAGAAACTTTTTATTAGAATTATTTACTTGTACTTGACAATGTTTTCACTCGTTCAACTCGTTGCGCAACTAATGTATAGTTACTTCTCGTAATTGGTATCTGACTTTGACTGCCTTCTTACAATCCAAAAAATGAGTTTATATCTCTTCTGAGATTCGTTGTTGGACAGAATCATTTCCGCATCGTTTTGCAATTATCTCAAGAAGTATTTTTGACACTCATTGCAGATTTTGGAATGCGATCAAGTTCGCGCGCTGTTCCACTTATTGGAATGCGTTCAAGTTCGGCTTTTATCTGAGCCACAGTGACTCATTTGTACTTTCGAGCTTCACAATTAAAGTGCAGCCTAGAAGTATGTATTACCACACGTTACGCATTGTTAACTATTGGGCCGGAAGGTATGTGGTGATAAGAACGTTAAGCGTTGTTATTACCAGAGCAATGATTCTGACCTACAACACATCCAAGGCTTGTTTGCCAAGAGGAGAAGAGAAAACATTTGCACAGTTAATATTAGGGGTAGAAACTCTAGCAACAGCCGATCTGGTATCTAAGACTCCCAGGACTCCCTGGCAAAGAAAAGCGAAGAACTATTTATTTAATGAAATGCTGAAGAGGCGATAGCGATAGACGCTAGGTGACAAGCGAAGCTAAGCTCCTGAAGGACTCCTCCTTGAATCTGGAAAGCCCCGTATTTCCGTTTAATCCATTTGGCAGCCCGTTCCACAGCCTAATAGCCCTCACCATGAAGGATCTTTCCATTATCAGGGAGGAGAACCGTGAAATGATGACATTCGATACGCGCTCCGAGTGTCCAAATTCGAGCGTGCTATATAAGTAAGCGGGTTCCCGAAGTCTCATCAATTTATACATCATCGGCAAAATCCTGTGTATATATAGCGTTGCTAGATCTGTACTAATCACCTTCCTAACAAGGCGCGATACGCTATACATTCTTTTGAGGGAATAGACGGCGGCCCGGAGGCAAACATTTAACCGGTGCATTCAAGCCGCGCTGCAACCGCTGAAGACCTCGCAGCAATAAAACAGATGAGGCAGCACCAAGGCTTTAACCAAACGCAGCCTTACTACTGCAGGTAAGTAATGCTTTACCAAGTGGAGCCTCCTAAGACAAAGGAATACACGGCTGCATACCTGCGCAACATACCTGTCCCACGACAATGTGTCACTAATTATCACTCCTAAGTTCTTCACTTTATCGACAAAAGGCACTACTATGCCGTTGTTATAAATCGGCCGAAGTGCATACCCTGAGGAACCACTAAGTAATACCATTGCTTGTGTTTTGCCCGCGTTTGCACCACTTCCCACGTCCTCAGGCTTACAGGAGTGTAAGAGCTGAACATCGTCCACAACGATGTGGACTAAAGAGTGCATGATAACATCCGGTAAATCGTCCACGAACAGTACAAATACGATTGGGCACAAAATGGACCCCTGAGGGACACCACAGTTAATGTCGAGCATTTCGGAAAGGGACCCAGATGCACAGACTCTCTGAGCACGTTCGGCGATATAGGAGAAAATAAGGTTGCACGCCGAACGAATTTAGTTTACGACACCAGATCCTGCCATCCACCCTGTTGAAAGCTTTACTGAAGTCTAATAGAAGCAGGTGGGATACGAGCTTCCTATTCAGGTTTTGCCTAATTGTGTCGGTAATATCAACAAGAGCCGTTGCAGTACTGTGATTCGATCTGAACCCTGATTGTCGCACAAATATGCTAATCCTGTTCTCTCAACGTTTCGGAAGAAAAATGCTTCAGGATTTTCGGGAAGGTTGATGTCCGTGCGACCAACAGTGGTATCCGTTTGGTGTAACAACGCGAAGTAGCTATTCAGGTCATTTGCATTTAGTAAAACTGGGCACTTCTTACTAGGGGTAACCCCTAGTTTCCTAACACGTTTCCAAAAAACATATTTCTGGCTTATTGCTATGAAGAAGAACAAGAGTTGCATTGCATGGTAATATCAACAAGAGCCGTTGCAGTACTGTGATTCGATCTGAACCCTGATTGTCGCACAAATATGCTAATCCTGTTCTCTCAACGTTTCGGAAGAAAAATGCTTCAGGATTTTCGGGAAGGTTGATGTCCGTGCGACCAACAGTGGTATCCGTTTGGTGTAACAACGCGAAGTAGCTATTCAGGTCATTTGCATTTAGTAAAACTGGGCACTTCTTACTAGGGGTAACCCCTAGTTTCCTAACACGTTTCCAAAAAACATATTTCTGGCTTATTGCTATGAAGAAGAACAAGAGTTGCATTCAACATATTTTTCTGAATTTTGTAAACAAACTCCCGAGTTGGTAAAATTGCAGACGTTGTGTTTTAGAAATCTATTACACCCAAGACCAAACACATTCAAAGCGAAAAGAGTTTCCAGTCTTGTAGTCTTTGCTTTTCACGCACACAAGTAACCAGTTATCAAACGAAGGATGTGCGACGTAGTTTACCGAACGCGTGTTAATATATTCTCTCAGTCTTCCCAACATTCGAACATCCAGAATATTTCACACAACCATTTAGGCATCACATGTTTATGATTTCTGATACCAAACGAAAAACAATGTATAGCCACCATGGTTTCACGAGACGAGTAGAGAAACGGTTTCAGAAGGAACCGGGTCTAGCCACGCGCCAAGAGTTCGTATAAAAAACTAACGCAAAACATAAGCGAAGTGTGATCAAATCAGCAACGCTTAAAATAACCCTTTTTTTTACCATCTCATTGTGGGGTAGCACACGCTCTGATTGGTTGATTGCAAAAATTGGAACAGCTTTCGATCCATGTTCGCCTCAATTTTAGCGCTAAAATTTTGGTTGCCTTACAGCCGTCAAACACTAACATGTATACAAACTCGAAGCGCGGTCTGAACATTTTTCTTATCTGTTGCCGTCTCATTTCTGTTTTGTTATGCGTAGCAGCCATTTCTTACTGTTTTTATACCCTACACCTTAAGGTAAGGGTATATTCACTTTGTCACGAAATGTGTAACGCATAGAAATAGAGACAATAGGTATAGAAAAGTATATATATATTCTTGATCAGCGTGACCTCCTCAGTCGATTTAGCCATGTCCGTCCGTCTGTCTGTCTGTTGAAATCACGATCACAGGAGAACCAATGAAGATATCGTGATGAAACTTTGCAGATATATTGTTTCTTGTGGTGTGCAGGTTGGTATTGAAAAAGGGCAAAATCGATCCACGACCACGCCTATTTTCTATTAGAAATGTGATATCAGCGTTCGTTCTTGAGTTATGACAACAAAATTTTATCCTTTAATATGCCAAATGAGGGCGTGATCCGTCTACCTTTAGGTTACACAAGCAAAAGGGGGTTATATTGTTAAATATACAAACTTCCTGAATAAAACTTTAGATAACAACTTGTTTTCCAAAAAACATTATTACATCAGAACTGGGTGCGGTCCGCCCACTTTTACACTACATATACAGTATGTATAGCAGTATGAAAACAAGAGTATTATTACGGAAATAATGTTTAAATGAACACAATAATAAAACAACAAAGCTAGTTGTTTGGTTTTGAAAAAGGTAATGACCACGCCTACTATTTATACAGAAGCGAAGCTAGGACTCATGGAGCCCGGGACGGTTAATCAACTTGCAGCCCCAAAAATTCCTAGAATTCAATAAGTTACTACTTGATTTCCCCAACTGCCGCCGCCGACATTGTGCCGCCCAGAGTGGACCGCCACACCCGAGCTTCACCACTTTTTCCAAAACTTTTAGGTGTAGGGTATCTAATAATCGGCCAGGCCAAATATAGCATTCTTACAGGTTTTTTTAGAATTTCATTGTATTATGTAATTTTTATTATTATTATACCCTACACACGAAGTGATGAGGGTATATTCACATACTGCTTCCGTTTGTAACGCATTAAAGGAGGCGTGACAAGTATAGAAAAGTATATATATTCTTGATCAGCGTGACCTCCTGAGTCGATTGAGCCATGTCCGTTCGTCTGTCGGTTTGTCTGTCTGTCTGTCTGTGGAAATCACGATTACAAGAGAACAAATAAAGATATCTTCATCAAACTTGGCACGAATATTGTCTATCATTAGAAACTCATCGGTATTGAAAATGGGCAAAATCGGACCATTACCACGCCTACTTTTTATAGTGAATATAAATGAATCCGTGCTTATAGCTCAATTTCTCAGCTTGTAGAACGAATTTGGGGTTGAAATTTTGTCCAGAAGTCCACTGTCTCTGACCAAAAAAAGAGTACCACATATGGGTGTGGTCCGCCCACTCATTAAATAAAATTCGATTACAGGAGAACGAATAGAGATATTTTCATAAAATTTGGCACGAATATTCTCTGTCATCAAAAGCTATTTGAGATTGAAAAGGAAGAATATTAGACCATTGCCACGCCTAATTTTTAAGTAAACGTGTGTAGTGTATATGATTTCGGCCAGGCCGAAGTTAACACTTTTTCTGGTTATTATTATTAGCTCTTGCAACTTATTTCTTAAATATGTAAATATTCCGCATTCTTATTTAAAAAAAATTACTCAAAATATTTATCAATACCCAAAAGAATATTCTGGAGAGAACGGATACATTTCTTAGAATTACAAATAAAAAACAAGATTTGTAAGGGTTGACAGAAAGAGAGCAAACAAAATCGTCTTGCTCTCTTTCTGTCAATCCTCACCACATGGAAATTTCTGTAAGGTCATTACAAGAAATAATGGAAAATACGATTTAAAAATTTCGAATAATGTGAACTCATAAATGCAGGTAGCTTCCAATATACGGTAGATATAACATACGGTACGTAAACGACAACGTTGTTGCTGCTACTGACACGTCAAATCAATTACTCCGCACCAAAGACTACAAGACTGGAAACTCTTTTTTCGCTTTGAATGTGTTGGTGAAATCAGGCTTGGGTGTCGTAGATTACAAAAACAAAACGTATGTAATTTTGACAGTTCGGGAACAAATTTTGACAGTCCGGGAATTTGTTTACAAAATATTTTGAGAGAGGAATGCCACTCTTGTTCTTCTTCACAGCAATAAGCCAGAAATATGATTTTTCTAATACGTAAAAAAGACCAAGGAGCCAGTTTGAAAAGCAACGCACGCTTCTAGAAATGTACATGAAACCTTTTTAAGTCTTATAGTTGCACAATATTGAATATTTTGCAAGTAAAACGAAGTTAAAATTCATAAAAATTACTCATTTCACAAATTTAGTCAGCTGTTTTTAACCTACCACGCGTATTTTTCGCCGAAAGAGATGCCAACGTATTCAACATGTTTTGTTGAATATTGATCTTTGATTTAGTTTAATATTTACTGAATTGTGACTTTAGTTCTTTTGGTCTTTAATTTAAACGAATTTAATTTTAAATGCATGAATTGAAAATTTGTTTATGTTTAATTAATTTTAATTTAAATAAATGAATTGTAAATTTATTTGTGTTAACACATTTTAATTTAAATAAAAGAGAAATGAAAAATTACAAAAATAAATAAGTTTACATTACTTTTTAATATTTCCAAACAGCTTAGAAATCGTCAAAACCTCTAGAACTTATAAATGGAAAGTAGTTTTTCTATTAATGTTTACTTAAAACCCAAAAAAATAATTAGTAATAAAGCTGTGTCATTGGTATCCCTGCCACTAACTCACCCCATCATTTTGTGGCGGTGTGGTAACAAAGCAAAACGATTTACCTTTTCAGATATCATGCTTTGTGATAGCCTGTTTTAGCTTGTAACAAGTCGGCAATTTCACCATAAAATTCACATACACTGTATGTGAACACGCGGACGGACATTTTTTTGAGCTCTCTCACGAAATAAGAGGAGTTTCCAGTCTTGTAGTCTTTGCTCCGCACAGTGCTTTCATTGAAAGGAAAGCGCTTACAAACACATCTCAACCGCTTACACGTACACTAGTTTGAGCACGCGCACAATTTTTTGTAGTGTGACAGGGTGCAACGTAAACAGCTTTTTCTGAGGCGGCATCAAGATGTCAAGTGTGACACCCACCATTCATCTCACAAAATTGCTCTTGCATTCGTGACCTTATAAATAGTTAATTTGCCTCAAGAGTAAATTGATTTTAATTCCCTTCGTTTGGACTGTGAAACCATGATTTTAATTACGTTTTAAATATATTCGAAAAACAATGTGTGCTTTAGGAAATGAATGGTAAGATAGAATCAGTGTCAATATGTTTTACATTAAAGAAAATGATCTTAAATTTATCAGTTTTGTGAGAATAAAACATTAAAGCAACGCCCGACGACTTAAATTAGATACACCACAGTAAGCACGTATGCTAGCCAAAAAACGCCCACAAGAACCAATTTTGTAAATTCAGAATTATTTACAGAAGTTAATATACATTTAGCGTCGAAAGAAAGGGCATAGGTTGAGGATGCTGGCGCAGCTCCGATTTTGTTGTTGTTGTTTTCCACGGAGACTCCAACAACAACATCATTTTGCCCGCCCTCGCCTGGTTTCGGAGTTATAGACCTTTGAAGTTGGAAAATTTCGGACCTATATCTCCGAAACTATAAGAGATACCTACATATTGTGGGCATGGTGTAAAAGGTATTCAAATTATCTTTCAGTTATGTGAGGTAATATGTTATCGAAAAACTGTTATTTTCCAGCAAATTGAAATTTTAGATTTTTTTTATACTTTGTTTTCAGTTATTAATTTTTTACTAAATAAAATGTGTTATTAAACTATATACTTATCTGAATATTAAAAGAGTAGAGTCTCTTACCTTTCGTTAGACATATTTATCATGAGAATCGATGCAGGATTTTAGGAGAAAATGCATTTTAAATCTGAAAAAATTAAATATCTTTTTTTATTAATTTATTTTTTATAAAGTTTATGAAAAATCGCGCGATTTTTCATAAAAATTTTTCGCCTGCAGCGCTATTTCATTCAACACTTTCAACTTGTTTCCTAACGCACTGATGCACTGCACTATGATGCTATGCACTGATGAGAAAACACGTTGCACTCAACTCAACAATAATTTCAATAGAAAAACATATACAACAACAACATTGTATTAACGGTATTATTCAAATTCTGAGCAGTTAATAGTGTTGTGTACTTACGTGTTTGTGAGTTCTAAAATTAAGTTTCTCCTAAAATCCCGCACCGATCCTGATGATAAATATATCTAACGAAAGGTAAAAGACTCTACTCTTTTAATATTGAGATAAGTATGTAGGTTAATAACAAATTTTATTTAGTAACAAATTAATAAATGAAAACAAAGTATAAAAAAATCTAAAATTTAAATTTTCTGGAAAATAACAGTTTTTCGATAACATATTACCTTACATAACTGAAAGATAATTTGAATACCTTTTCAACCATGCCCATAATATGTAGGTATCTCCTTTAGTTTCGGAGATATAGGTCCGAAATTTTCAATTTTCATTGTCTATAACTCCGAAACCAGGCGAGGGCGGGCAAAATGATGTTGTTGTTGGAGTCTCCGTGGAAAACAACAACAACAGAAAAAACAACAACAAAATCGGAGCTGCGCCAGCATCCTCAACCTGCTCCAAAGAAAGTATACAATCACAGAATAAATAGTATACAGAATTCGCATCTCGGCCTTTGATGCTTTTTCGCTTTTGGTGCGGTCGGAACAATTGAGGGGAGATCAAATAACGAGAGAGCAAACGTGAACAAAGAGAAGCAACAAGAGAGCAAGCATAAAACGTTTATGTTTGCGTACATCTGTTTTGCTAGACTGCGTCGTGAATTAACGTGGTGTTGACAAAATTTTGTTTCAAGCTTTTGATTTCTGTATTTTGGTTTTCTTCCCTTAAAAGTTTTATATTTTACATTGCATAGCTATGTGCAGTATTAACAGGAGTTACTGGTTAATTGTAGTGCTCTAGTAAAAAATTACTAGAGAAAAATTAAATATTGCCGGCACTTTGAATCATCAGCGGCGGTATTTCATTTTGAAAGAAAATTTTAATGTCATTATACACAAAATAGGGTATTTCGAAAGTATCTCCCAATTCCTGTTAGAGGACATTTGGTTACAAGTTACAACTTTAACTATGATGCCAAAACTGTTCAAAAATGTTAAATTTTGTAAAATGATCTTTTTTAGTATATTGGCAGAAAGTCCCTTTTTGGAAACAAAATAATTAAATGTAAGCGCCCAGTTGGAAAACATTGATTGGTTTGTCCCTTCAACCGCATTTTTCTCAAACCCATCCACTAAATCTAGTTTGGAATTGCATCGCAATTCCCTTCTAATCGCCATTTCATCCATGAGCAGAATCATATGATTCTTTTCGTACTGGTTCAAATCCCAAGCACTTCTTTTTTATTAACTCCAACTTAGGGTACGGGCGGAAGAGCTGAGGGGAAGATCAAAAAACATGTGAAGCTTCGAGAGAGCTTGTTTTGCGAAAGAAACCTCTTTCTGAGGTACACTGAGAAGATGGAAGCACGGGCGGCGCACCAATAAAAAAAAGGAAAAATAACCATAAACATTAATGGGAATGATATTGTAGTTAATATTGATCAACAAATCAGACATTGTGTTTCGCCTAAATTATTTTCAAAAAACAAACAGTGATTCTCCCATTCCTTATTAAATATTTTTCACAGTGCATTCATAAAAAAGCGAAGCACGATGTTAATTGCTTGAAGTTTGTACGTCGACTGACTGCTCTTTATAGGAACGATCGCTAATGTCGGTGTGAAAAAACGACGAGTGCTGTCGTGTATATGTGAATAGCCGAGAGAAAAACGATTGCACGATTACTCTCTGTTCAATAGGGTGCCAATATTGGAACCCTAGAACAAAATTTGCTTTGTATGAGATGCAACTTCTGTATACTATTTATTCTGTGATACAATTCATAATGAAAATATCTAACAGGCTTATAATGTAAATAGTTTGAAAATGAAAACGAAAACACAAACAAAAACGAAATGAAGCCAAACGACATATAAACTAAGGTTTTCGGTTGGTTATTTTCGTTTTCGTCCACCATTACACAAATTTACAGACTTTCGTTGTTTGCAGACAGAAAATGTTGCCATCTGTACAGTATTTCAAGCATTTTTCTAAGTAATTATTAGAAACACAAAGATTTCGGGCAAAATTCAGTGCAAATGCGTGTAGGCAACACTATACAAAAAACAAATTAGACAAAGGCACTTGATAATAGCGTTTTCGAGTGTTGTGAAATTTATTTGTGAATTTGTGAATATTTGAAGATTTTCATTGTGGTTTTGAAATGGCAACCTCTTCCTTGCTCCCTGAGCCCTTGGATGACTCCAGGACGTGCCACATTTGTTGACAAAGAAAGAATATCGTCCACTTCTTGTTCTGTTTCGGTGAGAAAACTTAAACAGCTGCGCCCACCCCCGGTCTTTTTAATTTCGGCAGCGTTCTCCGCGAGTTTTCTTTTCGTGCGGGTTTTTAAATCCGCCCACACCTGAAATTATTGATATTGAGGTACTTTGTATGTAAGGTAAAACAAATATAAAAAAATCATACCTTTTTCCACTCGGCCGTTGTCCTAGTGGGAGGACCTTGGCAGTTCAGCTTTCCACGAATCGCTTCCCATTCCTTGTCCCACTGCTGCCTATTTTGTCCGAAAGTGGGAATATTTTTGGCCATCTGTGGCCTTTTTCGCGGTTGTGCATTTTGAGCTGGAAGGATGTTTTATATTTATTATAAAGTATTATACATATATTTATGCGAATATATTTATGTATTTCACACAATATTCACACGCAATTTCACAAAAAAACACATGCAGCCATGTTTTTACTTCAGTTTTTACACAACAAAATAACTATTCACTTTTTAACATATAAATCACTTTAATGTGAAATGATACCGATTTATTTGATATATATTTACTTTCTCATTTTAATTGTTTCCAGAACAACTCACAAATTACCGAAATTATAAAACAAATGTATAAAAATTCGACACAACTTGCATATGCACAAACTATTTTTTACACTAGACGATAGCCTCTTTGCTTTCGCCTCGATTATTAACTTTTTTCTTGGAAATTGAACATCCATTATGCCTCGTGTCTGCAAACTCATGTGAAAATACAAACAACAAACGTTAAATGCGCGTGGTGTATTTCATTTGTCAGCTGTTTGTCCTTCTGTCAAAAAAACGAAAAATGACGAAAAGCACAAAACAAAACTCATGAAAAACATATTTTTCGTTTACGGCTTGAAACTTTTTACATTATTAGGCTGTAAATCTCCAATTGTTTGAGACCAATATTGCATAAATAGGGATCCGCCCGGTATCGCCAAACCTTCATATTTTTGCTGCTGTAGCTTGTGGGCAGACCTAAACATCAACAACAACATTTTACCCCGGCGCCGCTTGGTTCCTGAGTTATAGCTCTTTGAAATTTGAATTTATTTTCTCGATATCTCTTTAACCGTAGAAGATATCTGTTTAGCATATCCATCGTTTGAGTGGTAAACAAAATACAGTCGGGCCTCGATTATCCATGATGGTCGGGACCAGTAACATTACGGATAATCGATTTTCACGGTTAATCGAATAACAATTTTTATTATACAGTTTTTTTAATATTTTCATTAGTTAACAAGTGAACATTGGTGTACATACATATTCTCGTTAATTATTTTAACTTTATCTTCAATATTTTAAACGTTTCTTTGTCTTTTTACCACTGCTAACGATGCCATACTAAATATATTTAGATCTAACCATCCGCACTTCTCAAATTTCAAAATTAAACTAATCACTTGTAAATGCTTCTGGCTCATCATATGCAAACAAGGGAATTCCCCGTTTTCATTATATTGTTTGTTTTATTATATTGTATGTATGTATGAATTTGAAGTTTATAAAAAAAATCTGCCATCAAGGATAATAGAGGTAATCACGGTTAAGCGAAGCAAACAATTTGAAAACATTGCAAACAAAAGACTGATCTTTGGCCATCACGGTTAATCGGAGTTACCGTTTAACCGGATTACGGATAATCGAGGCCTGTATCTTAACTGTTCTTAACTGTTAAGTAAACAGTTAAGGCCTGTATCTTAACTGTTTTAAGTAAAATGTTGCTTAAATAGACGCTTGTCCACCTAACCATGTTTGTGTAGTTATTGTTTTACGTGCCGGCCAGTTCTCGTCCAGTTCCCGAGTTATAGCACTTTGAAGTTTGAAAGCTTCAGGCCTGTCTAAAGTTTTCAGTCTCCTAAACTTTACAAGATTCCTGTATGTTATTGATATTGTGGGAATGGTAATCGAACTATCTGTCATTTATGTAAAACAATATTTGGAACAGATAAGCCCTTGTCGACCCCACCGTTGTTTTTGGTTTTGGTGCTGACCCTAACAACAACTTTTGTTGCTCTCTTGTCGTTCCAGAGTTATAGCCCTTTAAACTTGGCAAAGTTCAGGCCTGTACCTCCTAATCCTTACAAGATACCTATATGTTAATGATATTGCTGGAAAGGTAATTGAATTATCCGTCATTTATGTGTAATAATATATTGTTGAAAACCCACCAGTTGTGGAAAAAAATAGAATTTTTAGATTTTTTGTACTATTTTTTTCTATTCATTAATTTTTTAATAAGTATAATGTATAATTATGGTCCGCCCGTGGTTTGTTGCTGGGTCGCTGGCTGTGATGTTGGCGTCGTTGCCTTCGGTGGCCGACCCCGTGGTCTGCCCGTTGTATCCCTCCGAGTCGCTGGTTGGATGTCGTCGCTGGGCAAGAAGGCTGCTTTGACCGACACTTTAACCGTCTTGTCGCCCACTTGAAGCTCCTTCTCTGTTCGCCGCAGGACCTTGAAAGGCCCGTCGTAGCGTGGTTGCAGTGGGCGTGAGAGCCGACTCGCTCTCATGGGTTTGGACCGGCGATGGTGCCAATAATTTTTCGGGGAGCTTCAGGGTTGTGCCGTACACCATTTCATCTGGGCTGGCAGCGATGTCGTGGTCTCTGCGTTTATGTTGGGCAGCGGAACGGAATCTGGCCATTTCGTGTATCGATCGATGATGGTCAAGCAGTACTTGTTGACGCGTGATGTGGGCAGGGGGCCGATGAGGTCGATGTTGATGTGCTCAAATCTCTGTGCTCAAAATCCCTTCAGCTTCTGGATCTCTGGGTCACGTGCTTGCTCTTCAGCCATCTCGTTCTTCATGTCGACGAGGAGGCCGTAGTGATCCAAGACGTCAGCACCGATTACGGGGCTGCTGACTTTGGCAATGATAAACCCCCAAGCCAGGTCGCGCCTTAGGGCGAGGTCCAGCTTAATTCGCTTAAGACCGTACGTCCAGCTTAATTCGCTTAAGACCGTACGTCGTCGTGCTAGAACCAAACAACGTGACGCTCAAACAACGCTCACGAGAATATGGCTCGCACTTGCTCTGACAACTGATTTGCCCACAAATCTTCCAACAGTTGCTCGGTGACATTCGCGCCACCGAGGCTACGCATTTCGTTCAACAACTGAGATGGCCTCTTGTCGCCGAGGTCAATCTCTGAGAGACAGCTGTCGGAGTTTCTGCTGCTTCGTCGCGCCAAACTGCTCGCGCATCCGCCTTTTTAAGTTTGTATACATACTTTGCTTCCGCGGTCTCGTGACCTTGTCGTACACTTGTTCGAGCACTTTTGATTCGATGGCACCGACCACCGTATTGAACCGCGCACTCTCGGACACAATGCGCTCTGAGGCGAAGCTGCGCTTCCAATTGCGCGAACCACATTTCTGGATTCGCGTAACAGAACGGGGCACTTTGACGCTCATCCATGTGAGCTCTGGCTTGTTGCCGATTGTGGAAGGTCACTCAAGTTGACTGCGGCCTCGTGTCCGGGCGTGTTGTCCCTATCGTTTGCGACGCGGCTAGGAATGGTTCCTCGGCTGACATCCGCACTTGCTTTTTTTTGCGCCCCGGCGGCTGCCTTGTCATTCTGTGGGGAGTCGCTCTCCATCTTAAGTATAATTTTTTAAAAAATTATTCTTCGTCTCGTGCCGCGCTGCGAACGATTTTCCGAACTGCCGAAAGTGCAAGAGCTAACGCTACTAATTCCGCGCACAACAATAGGCTTTCGCCAGTTTCGCAAATAAACTGAACTCGTGAGTTTTTTTTAAAAAGTAACGGTACTCCGGCCTTTAGATTTCTGTCTTAAGTACTTAAAGTTAACTTTGTTCATGCATCTGATTTTGGCACAAGAAAAAAATTAAATTGCATAAGGCTTTGAAATACCTTTTATCAATTCATAACTTCATCACCAAATGGAAATTCATCATCAAATGGAACCAGACCGGCTTAAATCTACTTTAGATCCGATCCTGCTGAAATAAATTTCCTAAGAAAGCTAAGGGTCACTGCTTTCTTTGTATTGACATAATTATATATATGTACATATTAATTATGCATTTTTATTAGAAAAAATTAATGAATTGGAAAGAAAGTAATAAAAATCTCAATTCTCGTTTTTCTCGAAAACTATATAAGGTTTTCGATAAAATATTATATTATATAAATGAAAGATATTTTAAATACCTGTGTAATGATGCCCACACCAACCAGTCTGATATAGTTTAGGAGATATAGCTCCGAACTTTTCAAATTCCAAAGGGCTGTAACTCCGAAATTAGATGAGAGCAGAAAAACGACCGATGTTGTTGGAGTCTCCGCGCTAAATATGAACAACAACATTGGGCACTGTGCCTAAAATAGATTTTATCCGGCAAGTTAGAATGAGGTAGAAAATTCCATTTTCAAGACGAAGTAAATTGAAGCGTAAATTTATTAAGTATATGTAGTATTTCTAATTAAGATTAATTTTTTCAGCTTCGAAGTGGAATCATGTTTCACTAATTTCTATTGTGGAAATAAAGTCGTTTGGGCTGTCGATGGTCAGCACTTATATTGCCAAAAATATAATGTAATTGATATTGTAGCAGTGGCCACTGGCAGAAAAGTTGGATGTGTTAGTTTGAATGTTGGTAGTACAAACGAGATCGACAACCTCCTTACCTTTGACGTATCTAAAGAAGACGTACTTATCACAGCACACACAAGTGGATTACTTAGACTATGGAATTTGGGAAATTTTCTGCAAATAAAGAATTGGAAATCTCACCATTTGGGTCATATTTTGACTTTAAGATTTAGTCCTTGCGGGAACATTCTTGTCTCAGTTGGAGCAGATTTTAAAGTACGAGTTTGGGACTTAAAAAATTGTTGTTGTATATGTAATATTAGAGAACAAGGAATCATTTCAACTATTAATTTTTATCCAGATATTTTAACCTCAAATCTTTTTGTTGCTGGATATGACAATGTAATTCGTTGCTGGAATTTTTACTCTAAAAAGCATTTAAACTCATTCAAAGGACATATATCACACATCACTGCAATATCATTTGATGAGCGGATGTTAATGGCATCAGTAAGTGTTGATAAAGTTCTAATTGTATGGAATATTATCGAAAGTATTCAGTTAAAAGTAATACCATTATATGAGTCATTACACGGTGTTTTGTTTGTTACGAATAACCAAATCCGTATTCCAGGTAATAGATTCAATAATGATGAACAAACTTTTGTAATTGCCACTGGTATTTCTGGAAGTATTTATGTTATAAATTGTTCTGATTATAATGTAATATATACTCAGCATAATACATATGTGGACACAAAGAAGCCATTACCTTGTATAGTAACGCATTTACTGCAATGCAAGAAAATCGAGCAGTTTGCTACAGTAACGTCAAATCACAGTATATCATTCTATGATGTGTCTTCATTTAAATGTTTAAAGCAACTAAATGGTTTTAATGGCGATATCTTAGATATGTGTTTCCTTGGAGATAATAGTGAATATCTGGCTGTCGCTACCAACAATACTACTATTAATATATACGAATTATCGACTATGAACTGCGTCATAGCTTCAGCACATATGGATAGAGTACTGACGATAACATCGTTTAAAAATTATTTATTGTCTGCGGGTAGGGATATGATAATTTTAATTTGGAAGTTAGATCCTGACTCATTTTCCATAAGATGCATCGGAAAATGTATGGGACATACATCTGCTATTGGATCAATATGCTCTTCAAATTATTACTTACCCACGTTTGCTTCAGTAAGTGAAGATGGTATCTTAAAGCTTTGGATTGCTTCTAAATTAAGTGTTGCTAAGTCAGAAACAATATATGAATTTAGTTTAAAAAATTCTACTAAAGCTCACGATAAAGAAGTCAATTGCGTGGCATTTTCACCGAATAATGTTTTCATTGCTACAGCTTCTCAAGATAAAACTATAAAACTTTGGAAAAGTCAAGACCTCCGCGTGATGGCTACTTTGCGTGGTCATCGGCGAGGAGTATGGAGAGTGCGTTTTTCTCCAATTAACCAGATTCTGATCTCCTCTTCAAATGATTGCAGCATTCGCATTTGGTCTTTATCTACAATGGAATGTCTATCAAAAATCGAGGAAAAATGCTCAGTTTTGCGTTTGGAATTTTTAGCTCAAGGAAATTTATTTATTACTGCGGACACAGCTGGAGTAATTAAAATTTGGAATTTGAAGTCAACGAAGTCATTATTAACATTAGAGGAACATAAGAATCAGGTGTGGGCAATAGCGGTAGCTGAAGACGGGTCAGGTTTTTATAGTGGAGGATCTGATTCTAATTTAATTTTTTGGAAAAATGTAACAAAAAAAAATATAAAAAAACATATTGATCAAAACGTGATAATAAACAGACAATATGAAATGTTCAATGACCTTAGTAAAGATGAACAGATTGAAGAAGTTTTTCGCTTAGGTTTAATGCTAAAAAAACCTCGTGCTTCATTGAAGATAATTAGAAATGTTATAAAAAAGAAATCTTCATTCTGCCTGAACTCAAGTTGTCTTTCATGGGAAGAAATAAATAATTTACAAACACATGTAAGAATCTGGAATACAAATGCTAGATTCTGTAAAGTTTCCCAATTTGTTCTAGCCACAGTAATTGATGAAGTAGTTATAGGACGTACACGAATTTGTAGTCATAACATACTAGTGAAATATATAAATCCGTACACAGAACGCCATTATAAAAGAATTTGTTTTTATGTCAAGCAATTAAGCTTTCTCGACTTTGTTGTAAATTGTATGTAATATTGTAAAAATAATTAACATGTAATACCTAAATATTTCATGTACTTCAGAAAACATACATATTTTCTTCCGGAAAGTAAATTGTATACACTTGTTTTATTCTTGGCTTTGGTATTCTTAGTAAAGTAGATTCTTAGCATTACACAAATTATAGTTGTGTGTATTTTCTCTTCATTTGCTTGCGGTTGTTTTTTCCCTCCTCAAAAAGAGTTCGCGGCTTTAAAGGTGTTGTCTAATTGGAATAACATTCACTTCTCTGTGAAAGTGGTGCCTAGGCAAGCTCTGCACTTCCGTAGCTATACGGTCTGCTGAAAGGAACACTGTGGGAACCAGGGTTCGGAACAGAGATCTGCAATGACTACAGAAAAGCGAAGTGTCGATTCAATCGCTAATGCAGATAAGCAAAACCCAGCATGAAAATTACATTACTCTATATAGAATTGTACTGCGAAAAGTGATGTCGCGTGAGTTTTTGATGCAGCTAAACTGCACATTTAAGTGACTGCATTGTGCGCAGATAAAATTAACTCACACTGAGTGAACGTGTATGATTTTTAATACTTATGGTACTTTTGGGGTTTGAATGTAATATTAGAAAGAACAGTGTTAAACGAGTTTGTAACATAAAAAAAAATCGTCAAAGAAAAATAAACATAATTTTAACTTCTAAACCGATGATAGAATATGCTTTTAATTTTTTTTATCTTTATTTGTTGTATAGCTTGATTATTAACAAACGCCATGCTAAAAGCCACCCTCGAGCAAAGACTACAAGACTGGAAACTCTTTTCTCGCTTTTAATGTGTTGGTGAAATCAGGCTTCGGTGTAGTAGATTACAAAAACAAAACGCTTGTAATTTTGACAGCTCGGGATTGAATTGACAATACGGGAGTTTGTTTACAAAATTCATAAAAATATTTTGAGAAAGGAACGCAACTCTTGTTTTTTATGCTTTTAAAAAATATGCTTTTTTAAGAAATATGCTTTTTTAAAACAATACCAAGGAGCCGGTTTTAAAACCAACGCATGCTTCTAGAAATGTACATGAAACCTTTTTTAAGTTATTTAGTTGCGCAATTTTGAATATTTTGCAAGTAAAACGAAGTTAAATTTCATAAAATTTGCTCATTTTACAAATTTAGTCAGCTGTTTTTAACCTACCACACGTACTTTTAGCCGAAAGGGAGGCCAACGTATTGAACATGTTTTGTTGAATATTATGGGGTGATTCTGTATCTTTCAACGGAAACGTTTACACCCGTTTTGCTGATCGAAATGCTGCTCAACGTATGCCGACGGTTCTTATTTATTTTGAAGCGGCAATCGCCGTTCCTTCCAATTTACAACAACACTTTCCCGCTGTTTGTGTGTTTGACCTGGAAAAGGGAATTCAGTATCTTTTAAGAATGGAAAGGCCGCCGTGTTTCTTTGTCAAATCGAACGTACAGAAAAAAGCAAACGTTTGCCTGCGATTAGAGCAAAAGGTGTGTTGTTTTTTGTTTTATTTGTTGATGCGGCATATCCAGTACACTGCCATTGCTCCTAATTTCCCTGTTGTTCCCGAGTGTTCGGATTTGAATCCTCCTCTTCCGAGCTACTCGACGACGAAAATTCTTCAAAGTTCATTATGCCTTTATCAATTTTTATTATCAATTTTTTATTATTTATTTTCAATTATTATCAATTTATTTTCAATACATCACTATTTATAACTATTTAAGCATATTATAATTTATAACATTCACGATGCTTGTAATGACGCGAGAAAAAGATCACAAAACAAAATTATTGAACGCATACAATTACTTATAAGGCGAAAAGAGAAAACTGTCTGTATAACATAAACGAGTGTAGAATATGTATGCACAGCCAACCGTTCGGTCGTTGAAGTAGCCTGGAAAGTTGAACGAAACCGAGTTCGCTCAACGAAATCCATTGGAAAAGCTAGTGAATAGAAACTTAAGAACACGGCGTTCGGCTGGGAACGCTCACTGACGTATCCGTTGAAAGATACAGAATGACCCCATTAATCTGTGGATTTAGTTTAATATTTACTTAATTGTGATTTTATTTTTTTTGGTTTTAATTTAATTGAATTTTAATTTAAATGCATGAATTGTGAATTTATTTATGTTTATCTAATTTTAATTTAAATAAGTGCATTGTTAATTTATTTTTGTTAACTCATTTTAACCCTTAAACGGGCAACATCTCCGATTTCAATAAAAAAATTAATGTGGGTTATTTAGTCACTTCTGAGAACAGTAGCATACTTAGTTTTTCTTAATTTTTTTATTTTATTGCTAAATTTTTAAAAAAACTAGTTGATTCAAATATGCATCCCTGCCCGCCAGTGCATAAAAACCTGTTTGTACATGAAAAATATTTTTGTGTGTGTTTAATTTCTTTATTAATTTTAATTTGTTTATTAATTACTTACATCTTTAATTTTATAAGTAATGTAATATTATTTAAATAAATAAATATTAAATTTGGTTATTTTTATATAGAATGAATCTGTAAAAAGCAGTTTCTATCTATATTTATACATAAAGCTGTATTACATTTTGTACTTTTTATAAACAGTCTGTTCTAAACAGTTTGCATCGTGGCCGATTGCTTATCACTTCTGGAAAGTGGGATGTACCATCGTGACGTACGTCAATAGGCGGAATAGGTTGAGTTGTAATCGACTTTTTCCTTTTTGCGTCACGTTGGCTTGCAACCGATGGTTAAGAACGATTTGGTTTTCTGCCACGCTTGCCAGCAAAATCAATTCGACACAAAATTTGTGGTAAATCGAATCTAAAATCCGCCTGATTGTTTGGAATAACACCCTTTAATTGACATGCCTTTTAATATGGAAGCCAGGTGTTGATACATGTCATATCCAAAAGGTGATGAAATATTCGTATGTACCATTTCCTCGATTTGATGGTGATCCTATAACTTCCAATGAAACTGTCCATCAGGTCTTTTGGGTCAGTGGGTTTTTTTCAGTTAGTATCAAATTTTTTCTTTTCCACAAGAGCCTTTCCAATTGACTTTTTGAGGGTACCCGAAATGTTTCAGTTGATGTGGGTGGTGAAGAGGGCTCGGCAGCAATGTCGTCAGTCTTATGATCATGAAGAAATAATCATTCGTAAAATAAATCATCGAATAAAATAAATTTTCTAAAAAATTCTGACGAAAACTCATTACCTAAAGCCCTTTACCTTGATTTCAATTTATAACCACTATAATGAGTGTATTGGCACCCATAAATATATCATACCCTTCATAATCTAAATGCGGTCGACAAAGGCACACTGAAGAAAAGTATGACGCTATGCGCACTGATGCATATATGAATCGTCTTCATTTATTACCGCTGATACTAAAGTATAATATTTTTATTAAAATTTTAAATGCAATTCGCTAAAACACACATCAATCTTGCAAATTTATAATTTTATTGTAAAATTTTTGTGATTTGGTTCAAATAATTTTGGTTCAAACATTGCCAAAAATGATAAATTCGCAAAAAAATATTTTTTCAGTTTACCCGTGTTTTATATTTATTTATAATTTAACAGTAAACCAAAGAACGTATTATAAGTTTTAATTGATTAATTTTAAGAGATTATGTCCAGTTAATAATTAATTTTGCATCAACCTAGTGATTTTAGAGAGCATTTTTAAAACGATTCGTATATACATCAATTCCCGTTTAAGAGTTAATTTAAATGAAAGAAAATGAAAAAACCAGTAAGTTTCTGTTGAAAATAAAGCAGAGCCACATCCTTCTTATATGAAGATTTTTATTAGACTAAGACAATATGCATAACAAGTAGATAAAGAAAAAGACATGAAGTAAGAATATGAGAAACATGTACGTTGCTAGGGTTGCCAACCTCTCTCAACACTCCTCAACGCAAATGTTTCTTTTAAAAATAAAATTTATAATATTTCAAAATTAATTTCATGTCCTTGACTCTCGACAGATTTTTGGTGAAGACATCGGCTATCATCTGATCAGTCGGAAAGTAATTTAACTTTATTTCACCGCTCTTAACAGCTTCCCGTATGTGATGGTAACGGACGTCAATGTGTTTAGTGTGGTCGATACACCGGATTAGTTGCCAACTTCTGTGCTCCTTGGTTATCAACTTTGAGAACAATTGGATCGTTTCCCCAAAACCCAATTTCTTGCAGTAAACGCCGCAGATGGAGCACCAAGTGCTTCCTTGGCCGCATTCGAAGCTGCCATATATTCGGCCTCTGTACTGCTTAACGACGTAGTGGCCTGTTTTTTTGATTCCCAAGAGAAAGCGCATTTACCATAGAAAAGTACAAAACCGGTATATGACTTTCGGTCATGAGCATCGTTACCCCAGTCGGCATCAACATAACCATTTACCTCCTTAGTACCTGAACGATTAACAAGTTTTAGATTTATACTACCTGCTAGGTACCGTAAAATATGTTTCGCAGCTCAATATGTGGATCTTGGCTCCTCTGAGCTAGTTTAGAAACTGAGTGTATTATATCCGGTTTTATCGTTATGCCAAGATGCATAAGTGCTCCAATTATTGACTGATACTCCGTAGCATCCACTTTACGACATTGACCATTGCATGCAACCTGATAACCGGGCTCCAAGGGAGTTGATGCGATTTTGCAACTGACCATGTCATAATGATTAAGCATGTCTTTTATATATTGCGCCTGGCTTAAAGTAACTGCGCCAATTTCATCTTCACGCTCGATTTCGATCCCAAGAAAGTGTTGTATTTAACCTTTATCACTCGACTCGCCTGCTTCTCTTAGGCATTTACGTTGTTCGTTTAAGGTCTACTCGGATTTCTCTTTTCTTCGCATCGTTTTACATTTTTACGATGATTTTATCATAGAATTTCTCTTTTCTTCGTATTGCTTTATTGCTTTACAATTTTATTACTCGTTTTGACAGTTGAGTGAAGTGAAAAGTGTAAAAATTATAGTTAATTATTTAGTGAAATAAAGTGATAAAGTTCAAAAATATTATTAAAAGAATAGATTTGCAAAACAAAAAATAGGGAAAAAACATGTTCTCGGGAGTAGCATTTCTGTTAGCGGATGAGAGTGACTCGGAAGATGACCAAAATACTCTGAGACACCATAACAGAATTTTGAGGAATACTTCGAATATGTTGGAGATGCCGGAGCAAGAGTAAGTTAATAATTATGAATAAGTATAAATAAATGAATATGTATGTATGTACACTTTCCAAAAACATTTTAGATTCATTAACAACTTTAGAATGAATAAGGCCTGTTTCATGAAGCTGTTAGATGAAGTAGTGCCACGGCTAAAACCAAATAAAAAAGCAACATCGATAACGCCAATGCTAAAATTAGGTTCATTTTTGCGTTTTCTGGCAGGCGGAAGCTACCAGAGAGGTGTAGGAAATGAACATTTCGCGACTATGTCGCAAGGGCGAGTGTCCAAGAACATTGCTGAATTCTTGGACATTTTCGAAAAGTATTTATGCCCAAAATATATAAACTTTTTGATGACCGCGGACCAAGGATGTGAGCTGAAGGAAAAGTTTTTCCAGAAATATGGAATTCCTGGTGTCGTTGGGTGTGTTGATGGAACGCATATCCGCATAATGTCACCAGGAAATGAGCTGAAACATTTGTACTACAACAGAAAAGGTTTTTATAGTACGAATGTGATGATGGTAATTAATATTGTATATTTTAAACAATTATAAGTATTATATATATATTATATTATATTTGCATGTTTGTTCCATTGCAGATTTGTGATTTCGACATGGTGATTCGTTTTGTCGACGCAAGATATCCTGGCGCAAACCATGACTCGTTTGTATGGAGAATGAGTTCTGTTGAGGAATATTTCAGAAGCAAATATAATTCTGGAAAACGTAACACTTGGCTCTTGGGTAAGATTCTTCAGTAATTTACCTTAAAGTTATATGTTACATTATACAACTCTAACTTTAATAGATTCCGGCTACCAGCTCCTGCCGTATTTAATGACGCCTTACCGTGAACCTCAACACCGCCATGAGGTTGAGTTCAACAGAAAGCTCTGCAGTGCTCGTAATCTAATAGAACGGTGTTTTGGGGTTTTAAAAAACCGGTTTAGGGTTATTATAGGCGAAATAGGTCTCCACTACTCAGCTGAAATAGCAACAAAAATAATAAATGCATGCTGTGCTGCCCATAACCTCTGCATTTATTATAAATGTCCATGGAATTTTGTTGAGGAAAATGTTGACGAAGGATTGCCGGAGGCTTTGGAAGAAGACGCGCCAGCAAGTTCGGCCGTTAATATTAGAGAAGAGTTGGCGCTAAATATATTATAATTATTTATTTATATTAAATTATAATATATATAATTATATAAATATTATATATATATTTAAATATAATATATTATAATTTAATTTCTTTTGTAAATAATATTAAACATAAAATTCTATTTCCAAATTTTCCAAAGTAAATAATAAAAGTTAAAATAATAAAAGTCCAAAGTTTATTCCAATTTACTATTACTAATCTTAAATTAACATTCAAAAAATTAAAAAAATGTTCAGTCTCATGAGGTACATGAATTTAGTTGCTTTGTATATAACATGCACTTAAATTACTAAAAAAAAATTAATTAGAAATTATGCAAAAAAGAAAAAAAAGTCTCGTGCATTAAAAATAAATTAAAATTAAATTAGAGCGTCTGCCGCATCCTTCCGTTTCTGCTGTTTTACCAATTCCTCCAGCGATATAGATATTCGCGCCAACAGTCCATTGTGCTCCCTTATTCCATCCTCAACAACCTTTTTCCACGCAACTGTTGACCTCACTAGAGGACCATTCGCATTGAGAATTCCGCGAATCCTATCCCACTCATCCGTGGATACTCGGTTTGATCCAAACACCGGAACACCTCTCGCCATATTGGGGTTCTTTTCCATTTCCCGCAGGAGCAGGCTAAACTGGTTGCTGGTGGTAATTCTTAAAAAAGTAAAAATTAACTAATTTCACAAAATAAAATTTATTTTGATTACCTTCTCTTATTGGAATTCTTATATATTTTTTTCTTAATATTTTTATAATAATTTGTAATAATTTTCACTTCAAAAAATGGAGTAACGACAGCTTTTGAGCAGTCGTTCCATATGAAAGTTGAAATCGTTACTTCTTGATGAAATAACGATTGAGAATACCACTAACGAACGATAATTCGTAAAAAGTATTGAAAGTGTTGTGATTTTACGAACGAACGACATAGCGAAAAACACAAAACAGAATGGAAGAGAATCACGTCGTTCGTTGATTGAGAATCAGGCAGTAAGTTTTTCTGGCATGATGGATGAACTATTTCGAGGAAAAAGTCTCTCAAACCAGACGATTGCAAAATGCACGCGTTTGGTGTGATTCTGAACAGTGGCTCATACAATTTTTTTTATTCACAGCGCCACCTTCCCAAAAGATAAGTAAAAGATCCGAATTGTCCCTCTTCTAAGTATCCCCGTATTTTGTTCCACGCTATGACGCTGCGCCAGTGGTCGCACGAGGAATATTGATGCTATATTCACTCTCGCCTTAAGAGCAAACGATTATAAACACAATATCAGTATGTAAACTTTGTGTGCGCGTTATCAGATTGGCTTTTGTTGTACAAATTGTTGCCATACATCAGTTATAGCACTAATTCATTGGGATTCCTAAAAAATACTTGTAAAAATGCTAAAAATGCTTCATACATGGTAACTCTTTTTGCTCTGCAAACAGGGGAAGTTTGCGTTTAAAAATACATGATAAGGCTGTTATCCTTGCACGCGATGATGATCATCTACGTATACCGCCAAGAGGACCAATTTTTAATCTGTATTCATTTTGTAGAAACATGGCTCATTTTTGCATACTATAAATCCAATTTGCTGCAACACTTCGTTAAGTTTAAAATTCCATTGTCTGCCGGAATGTTTTAAGCCGTAAATTGCTTTCTGTAACTTTAACACTTTTTGTGGCTGTTTCTCGTCGATAAAAACTTTTGTTTGCTGCATTTATATATCGTCTACCAAGTCGCTGTTTAAATATGCAGTACTAACGTCCATTTGGTGTAAATGCATATTCTCCTCAACAGCTATGGCTATTAGCATTCTTATTGTCGCATAACGTACGACTGGAGAATAAGTTTCAATATAGTCAATACCAAAACGCTGTTCACATCCTTTAGCTACCAGTCGAGCCTTAAAGCGCTCTATCTTGCCATGTTTGTTTCGTTTTAAAGTTAAGACCCATTTGCTTTTGATTGCCGACTGGTAAGTCGACTAATGGCCGACTGGTAAGTCGATATTAAGTAATGGTAATGGTAAGTCGACTAATATCCACGTTTTGTTTTGCTTAAGTGCTGCAAACTCGACATCCATTGCATGTTTCCATTGATTACACATTTTGCTTGAAAGTGCCTCATCGACATCCACAGGTACTGCGGATTTTTTTTTTGCCATGCATTTGCCGCTGTTTTACAGCATTTGATATAACTTAGTTGCGTTGGTTCGACACTGAGTACAATGGATACTAAAGCCTTTTCGTCGATCGACTCCCAAGCCGTAACTTCTTCCGGCTTTTCTGGCTTCTTTTGAACCACTACTCTCCACAAACCACCGTGTATTAAAACACTGCGCATCTGTATGGCCCACGTTTCGTAATTCGATTCATCGAGCTTATCAATCGCGTAAACCGATGACATATTTATTCACACTTATTAGAATAAAATATATTTTTCGACTCACAAACCAATAATCCAGTAATACACAAACTTTATATATTTTTTATGTCTGGGCCCATAACCTGTTGAGAATAAAGCCGAGCCACATCCTTCTTATATGAAGATTTTAATTAGACTAAGACAATATGTATAACAATTAGATAAAAAAAAAGACATGAAGTAAGAATATGAGAAACATGTACGTTGCAAGGGTTGCCAACCTCTCTCAACAGTTTCCATTACTTTTTAATATTTCCAAACCGCTAAGTCATCAAAACCGCGATAACTCTGAAATGCAAAGTAATTTTCCTGTTAATGTTTAGTTAAAAGCCAAACAAATAATAAATATTAAAGTGGTGTGGTTGGTATCCCTGCTACTAACTCGCCCCATCATTTTGTGACGGTGTAGTAACAAACCAAAACGGTTTACCTTTTCAGTTATCTTGCTTTATAATAGCCGATTTTAGCTTATAACAAGGAAACAATTTCAGCATAAAAATCACATACACTCTAGGTGAGCATGCGGACGGACATTTTTTGAGCTCGCTCACGAAATTAGAGGAGTTTCTTGTAGTCTCTGCCCTCGAGTTCTATTAGCCACAGCCGCTGCCGCCGTCACCATCGGCTAGATTATGTTAATATTAGCTGCGTTCAGGGAAGGAGCGCTCAGTGATCAATGATCAGCGTTACGTGTTTCTGAACGGTATGCTACCTGATCGCTGAGCGAAAAGATAAAAATACTAAACAAGACGCCAGATAAGTTGCCACGTTTGATTTATCCACATAAATTTTAATTATTCCACAAAAAGAAAATTCACAAATTTAAAATGTTATTCACACTATATTTTTATAACTGTAAGGGCCAGTTTTTCAGTGCTCGGTTATCGTCGTTTCTCAGTTAAACTGCGTTTAAACGACACATTGTGTTTTTCAGTGCTCGTTTAAACGGAGGTTAACTGGCCAATATTGGTGAGTTAAACTACGGTTAATTTATCTTTTTAATAGATAAAAAACAGCTGTTTCTTCGAGTACAGACATTTAACTTTGTTCAAAACTATGCTAATAATTTTGTTTATTTGCACCAGAACAGCTGTTCTCTTTGTAAAAATGAAAATATTGACAAGTGCTGCCAAAATAGGTTTAGGTATACGCTAAATATTCCTTGCATTAAGATAAATTCTCTATGAAATATAAAGGGTTTTCCAATAAGAGGTGTAAATTAAAATTCACTACAAAAATGGGGAATATATTGCAGTCACAGTTCGCAAAACTAAAGCATTTTTGGGTCGTCGTGAAGCACCTTGTCGGACCGCAATACAGAAATTGGTGGAAAAATGCAAGCTGTGCACGTCGCTCAAGAACAACTGAGAATATTGCTGCTGTAGCCCAAAGTGTTGAGGATAACCCAGGTTTGTCCATTCCTCGTCGTTCTTTGGAATCGATAGATGATTAATGATTTTTTATGGCCGGAGTTAGATGGTATTGATCTGGACAATGTTTACTTTCAACAAGACGGCGCTACGTGCCACACAAGCAACGAAACCATTGATCTTTTACGGGAAAAGTTTCCTGACCGTGTTATCTCTCGAAGAGGTGATCACAATTGGCCACCGAGATCTTGTGATTTAACACCTTGCGACTTCTTCCTTTGGGGCCACGTGAAAGATAAGTTCTACGCCAACAGCCCAGCGTCGATTCAAGACCTCAAAGATGGAATTCGTGAGGCTATCGAGGACATAGAGCAGCCACTTTGCGATTTGGTTATGGAAAATTTCCTGAAAAGGATATAGGCCTGTAAGCGTGGTCGTGGTGCCCATTTGGCTGATGTTGTTTTTCATTATTAACGGCATACCTTCCTCTTTATTACGAAATAAACATGCGATAATTTATCTGAAAAAATGGCATTTGCTTTGAATATCAAAATTACACCTCTTATTGGAAAACCCTTTAGATAAGATACGTTTAACATAGATAAGTTAAACTCGCACTGTAAAACCCAAATCTCAGTTAACTTTTGTTTGACGTTTAACTAAACGTCGTTTAAACGCCGTTTAAACGAGCAGTGAAAAACTGGCCCTAATTCGTTTGTTGTATAATTCTGATCTTGATAATAATTTCAACTTCTGCTTTGGTTCGGTAAACTTCAGTTTCTGCTTTGGTTTATCAAGTCAATTTCTCAAACACTTTGACGTTGCGCAAAAATTTAGCGCAAAAGTAGCGTAAAAATTGTTAGAACAAATGCAGTATAAAATATTATATATCGTTTTAAAGGTATAAGAACTATTTATTCTAAGAATTTGTTTTATACCATAATGCAGGGGTGTCAAACTCATTTAGGTCATGGGGCATTTCTCATGACTGATAAGATGCAGGCGGGCCAAGTACAACCAAAAAATAATAGCTTATGCAAGATAAGCTTTAAATTAAATTTTAATTATTTACCGATGCTATTTCGACGACTTTAATGGTCTCTGATTTAAAGTAATAATATATAATTGCTATGTTATTGTTCATATTTAAGCATTTATTTAATTCGAAATATTTACAGAATTCTAATTAGTCTTTTTTACCGGACGCTTGAGAGCGCTTTTTTTCTACTAGTTTTTCAATATCTGGATTCAAAGACTGGGAACAAACAATCTTTGTTATGGCAGATAAATGTTTATCAGTTAGCCTTGTTCTATGAATGGTCTTATTTATTTTCATGCATGAAAATAATTGTTCGCACAAGTAGGTGCTTCCAAAGTAAGATAAAATTTCTGCAGCAAACTTTTTTATTTCTGGATATCTATCGCCTAAATAGGAATATATTTTGGAAATTCCTACTTCGCGATATTTATCTTTTAAAATCGAGTCATTCTGGAAATCAATTAATTCTAGTTGTATCGAAATGGGAGCTTTTTCAACTTCAAAGGAAAAAGGTGCAATAAAAAGAGAAAAAATTTGTTCTAAATCTTTAAAATCATTAAAACGTTTATCGAACTCTTTTTTAATTTCGTCAATTTTATTGCAAAATTGTGAAAATGAGCAATTTTGATTTTGCATTTTTAATTGTTCACACGTAGGAAAATGCGTTAAAACGTTTTTTTGTAAATGACTTTTAAACAAAGTTAGTTTTTTTACAAAACTCGTTATTGCATCGTACATATTCGTTATTAATTGATCTTTGCCTTGCAACATAATATTAAGATTATTTAGGTGGCATGTAATATCTGTCAAAAATGCCAGGTCTTTTACCCACAAAGGGTCTTTTATAACTGATATATGTTTGTTCTCTTCATCTTTCATTTCAAGAAATACAATTATTTCCTCCAAAAGCAGATAGAAGCTCTTCAAAACTTTGTGACAGGACAACCAACGAACTTCTGTGTAATAAGGAAGATCTTCGAATTCGGATTCGAAATCTCGAAGGAACGAAATAAATTCGCGATGGTTAAGTGCTCTTGATCGAATAAAGTTCACTATCTTTGTTACTGTTTTAAGTACTTCGTCCATTTTTAATATTTTTGAACAGAGAACTTGTTGGTGAATAAGGCAATGGAAAGTCCTGATTTTTGGTTTATCTGGATATTCGCCTTGTAATTTTTTTGAGAGCCTTGACACAAATCCTTTAGTTTCACCCGTCATTGATTTAGCGCCGTCAGTTGTTACAGAAACAAGTTTGTCAAGAGAGATTTTAAAATTTTCTAAAATCCTCCATACGGCATCAATAATATCTTCACCAGTTGTAGTTCCATGAAGAGGGATAATTTCCAGCAATTCTTCGATGATCCTCATGTTATTATCGCAACCACGAAAAAAAACAGCAACTTGTGCAACATCTCTTACATCCGTGCTTTCATCAATCGCAATTGAAAAAAACTTGACATTGGTAGATATTTCCTGAAGCTGTGAACTGACGTTATCTGCTATTTCAGTAATTCTTTCTGCTACTGTATTTCTTGATAATGATATATTCCGAAATAAGTGTACCTTTTCTGGACAAACCAATTCCGCAGCTTTTATCATACATTGCTTGATCAAAGAACCATCAGTAAATGCTTTTGAATGTTTTGCTAATAAATAGCTTATTTCGTAACTGGCTCTTGTCGCTGATTCATTACTTTTCACAAATTTTGTAAGCGCTCGCTGCTGGCTAATGAGTGAATTTTTCATTGTTTTCAATTTTTCTTTTCTTATTTTCCCTTGGAAGCACGAAAATTGCTCTTCGTGATAAGTGCTATAATGTCGCTTTATATTGTATTCTTTAACAACACTTATTGATTCTTTACAAATCAAGCACGTGATTTTATTATTCACTTCCACGAAAAAAAAGTTTAGCTCCCACCTCTCTTGAAATTTTCTTCCCTCGGCATCAATCTTTCGTTTTTTATTTAGCGTTGCAAGTGACATTTTCTGTATAAAAATTGAGATTTAATTTAAATGTAAAAAATTAACACAAACACCACTTACTTACTTTGTTTAATAAGTTATAATAAAACACAACCCACAAATTCGTAAAACACAGATCAGGACAAAAAACTAGCGCAAATTCCTTCCTATTGGCCTATTTACTTTATGAACATCGACTGTTTTCATCAGGCCTTATCGAACGACTGTGACGCGAAATGCTTCGAAACCAAGCATTAACAAAACTAACGAACAAGAATATTACCGTTAGCCAGCGTAAAAAAATGCATTCGTAATGAAGTAAAACAAAGGAAAGGATTGTGGCACCAAGTGCTTGACCGTCACTGTTATAAGAGTTGTAAAAACAAAGAAATGAAGCATGAAAAGAACATGAAGAAAACACAAAGAAAGAAAAAAGCTGAGAACACCGAAATAAAAAAAGAGAAAGAAAACGAAGAGCAAAAAGTGCTGCTCTCAAGCAGACTAGATTTTTATGCTGTCAAAAAACCCACAAAATTTATATAATGAGAATAATATGCGCTGCTGAGTAGGTGGTAGCTATGAGAAGTCTTTTTTTGCAAGCATGTTTTTGCAATAATATCCCGATTATTATAGTTAGTTCCTTTGTAGCATATTGTTTTGGTTTTTATTTCATTTAAAGCATTGCGGGCCACAAAAAACATATCGCGGGCCGCATGCGGCCCGGGGGCCGCCAGTTTGACACCCCTGCCATAATGTATCCGCTTGGCAGAAAAAAATTGTTGTTTCAAGGTCAAAATGTCATATTTTTCCAAAAAGTCATATAACCCCTAAACCACCATGTTATGGACATAAATGTACATATATTACATTGGTTTTCTTATTCGCATAACAAACCGGTCGTGTTTTTAATTTTGCTCCAGAGAAATTTCTTTATTATTGTGTAAAGTTATTGTTTAATTCTATTTTTTCTATTGGTTTGCCTTTTTATTTCTTTTCGGTCATTTAATTTACAGGCGCCTGTCCGCCTGTAATTGGGAATCACTAAGTTGACAGCTGGCTGACATTAAAATTTTTTAATAAAATATATATAAGTTGCAGTTAGATAAATGTGAGTATAGTTATGGAGCCCAAACTTTTTTTAATGCACTTGAAAGGGTATAAATTTATCGCTGTAATTATAAAACCACTGAGAAAGAAAAAATTATTTATGCTTTTTAGTGCCTTTTATTTATTGAAGTTATTTATTTTAAAAGTTTTTTAAATATAGTTTATTTAAAAAATATATTTTCGGAAATTCAAAGCGCAGTTCATGACTGGTCTTCATCCACAAATATTTCCATTTAAACTACAAGAACCTTATCTGTAGGCACCTTAAAGAAGTTGTCATTATTTTCCTGGCGTGACTTCATTACCAAACGAAAAAGGATAACGGTCCCTTTTTGGGTGAAGTGCTTACTAAGAGCGCATTCGAAAATGCGCCAAAACAAAACAAATTCTATCACAGGTTAAGTGAAAATAAACTTGAGTGCACAAAATAAAAAGGCATAATTTCGATAGGTAAGTTTTATTATCTCAGAAACGTCAATCAGCACGGAGAAATGTAAAATTCGATTTTCTTCAAAGAATGACACCTCAAACACATTACAGATTTAGCAACGAAAGTGAACTCAAGTAAACTCTTGAACAAAGAAAAGGCTTGCGGCGGCATCGAAATAGACTTTCGCATGGCTTCAAAAATTTCTCCTGAAAAGTGTTGTCTACGTTTTATAATAACATAAAAATATGCTTCCTTCCAAAAGTTCCAACGATTTCCAAAGAAAACCATATGATTGAGCAAATAAACTCAAACATTTGTATTATATACATATATGTATATATAAGCTTTGAATAAAAATTAATAGCAGAAAATCGTGGACATAATTTATATTTATCTGTGCATAAAACTTCTAAGTTCTTATTTTTTGCAAACGTAAACAAACGATAACATCTGTTGATGCCTGAAGCTTTGCATTTTGCTCTGTTCTTAAAAAAGCCTTCCAAAAAGCTGAAGTTGCATTATATTTGAGGCCTGTTTATTGTATACAAAAGCCAACTAGTTGTATCAGGTTAATACAATTAATTAATACAATGTTAATACAATTCCCCACTGGTAGTTTTGAGGCTAAATCGTACATACCAAATAATGTTGTGTGTACTACAGTGTTTATATGCAGTACAAACTAGCAGCATAAATGCAGAATAGCTGCTAAGCTCAGATTTTGTTAATTTTTTATTAGCGTTAGTTGGAACCATCAGGAACGGAAGCTGTTTGTTTTTAGGGCTGGTCAGTCATCTTGGAGTCATCTATGACCGTTTGAAGATCGAATAAATGGCATAATAAGAGTGGTGGAAAGAGATTGTTGTTTCAAGGTGAAACAGTTGACTAAAGACAATATAATACAAAGATGTCTCACTCCTATACAAAATAATGGAGCAGCTAAAATTCAATTGGGATTTTCGGAAAATCCCATCTGAAGCTTTGGTAGAGTAAAATTAATATTTTGTGAGAGCGAGAGATCAGGTTGTGAGAGTAAGAGCTGCAACATGCAAGAAAGTGAGCACAAAAGAGAGCGCGTTTGCTACAAATGAATGTAAAGAATCAATGCAGTTGCCATCAGAATGTAGAACATTTTATTTTAATTATAACAACAAAGGGCGGTGGCATAAAAAAATCAAAACTTCAAATATTAAATGACATTTATTTATGATTCAGTATTTGAAGGTTTTATTTTTTTGAATGTTTGTTCTTAAAATTCGACCAAGAACAAATTACTTATGGAGTAATATCAAACGATCTAAATCAAACGATCTAAAACACTAAGTCTGTGAGAATAACACAGATGCCAAATCAATGGGAATTTGGACTTTGGTTTGTACAATGATTACATTATTGTATTATATATTACTAATTTATTATTATTAATTACAAATTACCGATTATAATATAAATAATAAATAAATTGCCAAATTATCCAAATAAAAAACCGTATCAAAAATAGTAGCCAAAGTCAAAATCAATCAAATCACAAAAAGCGGAATAAAAATATCAATAATTATTAGAAAACTGAGCTCATGAACAGCTAATATATCAGTAAAAATAAAAACAAAAAATCTGTTTCTGGTTCGGTAAAGAACGCTGTTGTCGTCATTCATATACTTGTTGTCGGGCGAACGGTATTCTTGCACATTCGTACAAACTCTAAAAATTTATTTTACAAAAACAAACATTCGCTTCTCTCTCGCACCGCTTGTGTTCACTGTGTTTTGAGCGCGAATTATATATTTATGTACCCATGCAAAAGGCGAGAGAGAATGTGCGTCGCATTTCAATAAAATTGAAAGCTCTTTCTCAAAAGCACTCAAGCTATCAGATCAGAACAAAATTTTTTTGATATTTTTAAACGTACCGAGTGAGACATCTTTGTCATTATATTGTCTTTGGTCTTTGACCTTGATACACCAGATGCCAGTTTGACCATCGTGTAATTTTCATTAGTAAATTTTGCGTTTAGTAAATCATTCGAAAACTAATCCTTTGCGCATGCAATAAATTTCTTGTTGTTGTGCTTAACTGACATTTTCTCTTGGTCACTCTGTTTCAATGCATTTTAAACTCTAAGTCTCTTCTAGAGTTTGTAATTCGTATTAAGTTATTATTTGCAAACGAAGAAGCTTGTATAGGGAATGTTGTACAAGAATAGACACAAACAAAGATCGCTGATGAGGAACGTTGGCATGTTCCGAAATAGCTATACGATCCTGCCAGTCAAGTTGATAGTTCAAATCCCATTGCAAACGAAACGCTTAAGCCGGAAAAATATGGGTGCAGTATGTATTTACATACATCACGTGTAACATATAATAAATACATAATTTTAAACTATTAAATTCTTTAAAGTTCTGCGGAATTAAAGAAATTGAAAAAAGGGTGTTCCGCAAGGGTGTTCCTGTTAAGTTTTTAAAAACTTTTGTTTCGTAACAACAAATATATAATAGCGTGTAACATGAAAGGCTGCAAAATACAGGCTGATTCCGAACCCTTCGTGCTCTGTTGGATGTGTGACGTGAAGCTTCACGTCAAGTGTGCGGGGTTGACGGGCGAAATAGCTAATATGATTGGCGTTGACGGTGATCTTGTCGGCAGTACCGATCAATTGAAGTTGAAATTTTTTACAGATCGGTAAAGACTTCTCCGCAATTCGGTCTAAAATCGAATTGCGTACGAATACTTCTTTAAAAATTTTAAATTAATTGACGATGCTTCGCCCAAACGGAAGCGTACTTGCTCGCTTATGGCCAAAGCCGATGGTGAATGATAGTGCATCACTGATGACCGAATGCTAGTGCATTCACTGATGACCGAAGTCGATAGTAATATAAAGGAATATTACCGATAGCCAAAGCTGATAGGGGAGTCGCAAGATTGTTAAGATTTTATTAATATACAGGAATATTACTGATGTCCAAAGCCGATAGTGAATGATAGTGCATTCACTGGTGACCGAAGTCGATAGTAATATAAACGAATATTACCGATAGCCAACTCTGATAATGAATGATAGTGCATTCACTGATGACCGAACTCAATAGTAATATATAAAAATATTACCGATAGCCAAAGCTGATAGGGGAGTCGCAAGATTGTTAAGATATTCGTATAAAGCTTACCTTATACTCAACGCAACTCAAACTCGAATGGTTTTGCGGCAGTCTTTTATGAGCAGCTTGCCGTAAACGGCACGCGAATTATATGTACTAGTTTCCTTGTAAGTGCAAACTACAAGCATCGATTATCAAATTGTATATTATGTATGTGTATGTATGTATGACGAAACCGGCTTCGTGTTGTTTCGTCTGTTTCGTCGATGCGTGCACACAAGAGTGCAAACACACATATTATATATCAATAAGACAATTGATAAGAAGATAAAAGATGTGTTTCGTCGCTGGTGGGATTTGAACCTGTGATATGCGGTTTCTTAGGCTAGGTTTTTATACCCTACACCTTAAGGTAAGGGTATATTCACTTTGTAACGAAATGTGTAACGCATAGAAATAGAGACGATAGGTATAGAAAAGTATATATATTCTTGATCAGCGTGACCTCCTGAGTCGATTTAGCCATGTCCGTCCGTCTGTCTGTCTGTTGAAATCACGATCACAGGAGAACCGGTGAAGATATCGTGATGAAATTTTGCATAAACATTGTTCCTTGTGGTGGGCAGGTTGGTATTGAAAATCGGTCCACGAGCACGCCTATTTTTTATTAAAAATGTGATATCAGCGTTCGTTTTTGAGCTATTACAACAAAATTCCTGAGTATAGAGTAGCATTATCCGTTAATATGCCAAATATGGGCGTGATCCGCCCACTTTTAGGTTACACAGGCAAAAGAGGGTTATATTGTTAAATATATAAACTTCCTGAATAAAACTTTAGATAACATCTTGTTTTACAAAAAACATTATTACATCAAAACTGGGTGCGGTCCGCCCACTTTTACACTATTTATACGGTTTTTTAATGCACTTGAAAGGGTATAAATTTATCGCTGTAATTATAAAACCACTGAGAAAGAAAAAATTATTTATGCTTTTTAGTGCCTTTTATTTATTGAAGTTATTTATTTTAAAAGTTTTTTAAATATAGTTTATTTAAAAAATATATTTTCGGAAATTCAAAGCGCAGTTCATGACTGGTCTTCATCCACAAATATTTCCATTTAAACTACAAGAACCTTATCTGTAGGCACCTTAAAGAAGTTGTCATTATTTTCCTGGCGTGACTTCATTACCAAACGAAAAAGGATAACGGTCCCTTTTTGGGTGAAGTGCTTACTAAGAGCGCATTCGAAAATGCGCCAAAACAAAACAAATTCTATCACAGGTTAAGTGAAAATAAACTTGAGTGCACAAAATAAAAAGGCATAATTTCGATAGGTAAGTTTTATTATCTCAGAAACGTCAATCAGCACGGAGAAATGTAAAATTCGATTTTCTTCAAAGAATGACACCTCAAACACATTACAGATTTAGCAACGAAAGTGAACTCAAGTAAACTCTTGAACAAAGAAAAGGCTTGCGGCGGCATCGAAATAGACTTTCGCATGGCTTCAAAAATTTCTCCTGAAAAGTGTTGTCTACGTTTTATAATAACATAAAAATATGCTTCCTTCCAAAAGTTCCAACGATTTCCAAAGAAAACCATATGATTGAGCAAATAAACTCAAACATTTGTATTATATACATATATGTATATATAAGCTTTGAATAAAAATTAATAGCAGAAAATCGTGGACATAATTTATATTTATCTGTGCATAAAACTTCTAAGTTCTTATTTTTTGCAAACGTAAACAAACGATAACATCTGTTGATGCCTGAAGCTTTGCATTTTGCTCTGTTCTTAAAAAAGCCTTCCAAAAAGCTGAAGTTGCATTATATTTGAGGCCTGTTTATTGTATACAAAAGCCAACTAGTTGTATCAGGTTAATACAATTAATTAATACAATGTTAATACAATTCCCCACTGGTAGTTTTGAGGCTAAATCGTACATACCAAATAATGTTGTGTGTACTACAGTGTTTATATGCAGTACAAACTAGCAGCATAAATGCAGAATAGCTGCTAAGCTCAGATTTTGTTAATTTTTTATTAGCGTTAGTTGGAACCATCAGGAACGGAAGCTGTTTGTTTTTAGGGCTGGTCAGTCATCTTGGAGTCATCTATGACCGTTTGAAGATCGAATAAATGGCATAATAAGAGTGGTGGAAAGAGATTGTTGTTTCAAGGTGAAACAGTTGACTAAAGACAATATAATACAAAGATGTCTCACTCCTATACAAAACAATGGAGCAGCTAAAATTCAATTGGGATTTTCGGAAAATCCCATCTGAAGCTTTGGTAGAGTAAAATTAATATTTTGTGAGAGCGAGAGATCAGGTTGTGAGAGTAAGAGCTGCAACATGCAAGAAAGTGAGCACAAAAGAGAGCGCGTTTGCTACAAATGAATGTAAAGAATCAATGCAGTTGCCATCAGAATGTAGAACATTTTATTTTAATTATAACAACAAAGGGCGGTGGCATAAAAAAATCAAAACTTCAAATATTAAATGACATTTATTTATGATTCAGTATTTGAAGGTTTTATTTTTTTGAATGTTTGTTCTTAAAATTCGACCAAGAACAAATTACTTATGGAGTAATATCAAACGATCTAAATCAAACGATCTAAAACACTAAGTCTGTGAGAATAACACAGATGCCAAATCAATGGGAATTTGGACTTTGGTTTGTACAATGATTACATTATTGTATTATATATTACTAATTTATTATTATTAATTACAAATTACCGATTATAATATAAATAATAAATAAATTGCCAAATTATCCAAATAAAAAACCGTATCAAAAATAGTAGCCAAAGTCAAAATCAATCAAATCACAAAAAGCGGAATAAAAATATCAATAATTATTAGAAAACTGAGCTCATGAACAGCTAATATATCAGTAAAAATAAAAACAAAAAATCTGTTTCTGGTTCGGTAAAGAACGCTGTTGTCGTCATTCATATACTTGTTGTCGGGCGAACGGTATTCTTGCACATTCGTACAAACTCTAAAAATTTATTTTACAAAAACAAACATTCGCTTCTCTCTCGCACCGCTTGTGTTCACTGTGTTTTGAGCGCGAATTATATATTTATGTACCCATGCAAAAGGCGAGAGAGAATGTGCGTCGCATTTCAATAAAATTGAAAGCTCTTTCTCAAAAGCACTCAAGCTATCAGATCAGAACAAAATTTTTTTGATATTTTTAAACGTACCGAGTGAGACATCTTTGTCATTATATTGTCTTTGGTCTTTGACCTTGATACACCAGATGCCAGTTTGACCATCGTGTAATTTTCATTAGTAAATTTTGCGTTTAGTAAATCATTCGAAAACTAATCCTTTGCGCATGCAATAAATTTCTTGTTGTTGTGCTTAACTGACATTTTCTCTTGGTCACTCTGTTTCAATGCATTTTAAACTCTAAGTCTCTTCTAGAGTTTGTAATTCGTATTAAGTTATTATTTGCAAACGAAGAAGCTTGTATAGGGAATGTTGTACAAGAATAGACACAAACAAAGATCGCTGATGAGGAACGTTGGCATGTTCCGAAATAGCTATACGATCCTGCCAGTCAAGTTGATAGTTCAAATCCCATTGCAAACGAAACGCTTAAGCCGGAAAAATATGGGTGCAGTATGTATTTACATACATCACGTGTAACATATAATAAATACATAATTTTAAACTATTAAATTCTTTAAAGTTCTGCGGAATTAAAGAAATTGAAAAAAGGGTGTTCCGCAAGGGTGTTCCTGTTAAGTTTTTAAAAACTTTTGTTTCGTAACAACAAATATATAATAGCGTGTAACATGAAAGGCTGCAAAATACAGGCTGATTCCGAACCCTTCGTGCTCTGTTGGATGTGTGACGTGAAGCTTCACGTCAAGTGTGCGGGGTTGACGGGCGAAATAGCTAATATGATTGGCGTTGACGGTGATCTTGTCGGCAGTACCGATCAATTGAAGTTGAAATTTTTTACAGATCGGTAAAGACTTCTCCGCAATTCGGTCTAAAATCGAATTGCGTACGAATACTTCTTTAAAAATTTTAAATTAATTGACGATGCTTCGCCCAAACGGAAGCGTACTTGCTCGCTTATGGCCAAAGCCGATGGTGAATGATAGTGCATCACTGATGACCGAATGCTAGTGCATTCACTGATGACCGAAGTCGATAGTAATATAAAGGAATATTACCGATAGCCAAAGCTGATAGGGGAGTCGCAAGATTGTTAAGATTTTATTAATATACAGGAATATTACTGATGTCCAAAGCCGATAGTGAATGATAGTGCATTCACTGGTGACCGAAGTCGATAGTAATATAAACGAATATTACCGATAGCCAACTCTGATAATGAATGATAGTGCATTCACTGATGACCGAACTCAATAGTAATATATAAAAATATTACCGATAGCCAAAGCTGATAGGGGAGTCGCAAGATTGTTAAGATATTCGTATAAAGCTTACCTTATACTCAACGCAACTCAAACTCGAATGGTTTTGCGGCAGTCTTTTATGAGCAGCTTGCCGTAAACGGCACGCGAATTATATGTACTAGTTTCCTTGTAAGTGCAAACTACAAGCATCGATTATCAAATTGTATATTATGTATGTGTATGTATGTATGACGAAACCGGTTTCGTGTTGTTTCGTCTGTTTCGTCGATGCGTGCACACAAGAGTGCAAACACACATATTATATATCAATAAGACAATTGATAAGAAGATAAAAGATGTGTTTCGTCGCTGGTGGGATTTGAACCTGTGATATGCGGTTTCTTAGGCTAGGTTTTTATACCCTACACCTTAAGGTAAGGGTATATTCACTTTGTAACGAAATGTGTAACGCATAGAAATAGAGACGATAGGTATAGAAAAGTATATATATTCTTGATCAGCGTGACCTCCTGAGTCGATTTAGCCATGTCCGTCCGTCTGTCTGTCTGTTGAAATCACGATCACAGGAGAACCGGTGAAGATATCGTGATGAAATTTTGCATAAACATTGTTCCTTGTGGTGGGCAGGTTGGTATTGAAAATCGGTCCACGAGCACGCCTATTTTTTATTAAAAATGTGATATCAGCGTTCGTTTTTGAGCTATTACAACAAAATTCCTGAGTATAGAGTAGCATTATCCGTTAATATGCCAAATATGGGCGTGATCCGCCCACTTTTAGGTTACACAGGCAAAAGAGGGTTATATTGTTAAATATATAAACTTCCTGAATAAAACTTTAGATAACATCTTGTTTTACAAAAAACATTATTACATCAAAACTGGGTGCGGTCCGCCCACTTTTACACTATTTATACGGTATAGCAGTATTGAACACAATAATAAAACAACTAAGCTAGTCTTTTGTTTTGAAAAAGGTAATGACCACGTCTACTATTTATACAGAGGCGTAGCTAGGTCTCATGGAGCCCGGGACGTTTAATCAACTTGCAGCCCCAAAAATTCCTAGAATTCAATAATTACTACTAGATTTCCACAACTGCCGCCCCCGACATTGTGCCGCCCAGAGTGGACCGCCACCCCCGCCCCACTCTAGCTTCGGCACTTTTTTCAAAACTTTTAGGTGTAGGGTATCTACGATTCGGCCGAATATAGCTTTCTTACTGGTTTTTTTTTAAAAGGAGAAAAAATAATATTTTTGTCGCTAGTGGGATTTGAACCTAAGATTAATTAATGTATTCAGTCTATTAATGCTGCAACTGCGCTGCGTCTGTGTTACGCTGCTTTTAATTTGTTCTGTTTTACTTATTTCTATATTTTGATAATTCAGGTTTCTTATATTTCTAGCTTATTAATATTTGCAACGTTGTGCACTTTACAACAGCTACAGGGTATCGGGATATTGCATCGGTAGAAATCGAGGAAGTCAATAAACTAAGAGGGAGTATATCACTAGGTAAGGCATGGCTCAGTAAGTTGATCATCTGAGTAGGTTGACTTAAGTATATTGGAGGCGACGGCTTAGACATAGCTGGTGGAAGTGGCAAAGGATTATTATCCGCGCACGCACGAGAATTGCATACACAGACGCAGCGCAGTTGCAGCATTAATAGACTGAATACATTAATCGCAGGTTCAAATCCTACCAGCGACGAAACACATATTTTATCTTCTTATCAATTGTCTTATTGATATATAATATGTGTGTTTGCACTCTTGTGTGCACGCATCGACGAAACAACACGAAACCGGTTTCGTCATACATAACTACACATACATAATATACAATTTGATAATCGATGCTTGTAGTTTGCACTTAAAAGGAAACTAGTACATATAACAGCAAACTTACCTGGAAGGAGCATGTGTTGGAGAGGATTAGGAAAGCAAAGGCGGTGCTCTTTCAGTGCAGAAGAGTGTGTAGCCTTCGATGGGGTATATCCCCAAACAGGGCACACTGGATCTACACTGCTATGGTTAGACCCTGCTTGACTTATGGCTCAGTTATCTGGTGGCATAAAGCACATCAGATAACGATGAAGGTCGAACTGGACAGGGTCCAACGTCTGGCATGCATAGTCATCAGTGGTGACATGCGCACCACTCCGACCTTCGCTCTTTTTATTATTAAGAGGACGGCGGCGTTGACGGCAATGCGCATGCAGAGGAACGCTGTATGGCGTGGTGCTGATTTAGCAGCGGCAGGACATGGTCGCATTATCGACATTGTCCGTGCAAAGGTCAGCGATGTTGGCATGTCTATGGATGGTATGTGCAGGGTGCGAATCATCGATAGGTGGCACGACACTCTAATCGCAGACGGCCGACTGCACGATGTGTGCAGCAAGCATGACCTAAACATCTTCACGGATGGGTCATTGATGGATGGAAGGGCAGGTGCAGGAGTTTTCTCTTCGGAGTTGAACCTTGGCTGTAAGCTCCATTTAGGGAAATACGTGTCCGTATATCAGGCCGAACTTCTGGCCCTGATACATGCTCTGGACCACCTAATTGGCGATCAGGTGCAGAATAGCAGAATCCTGTTAGCTCTGGATAACCAGGCGGTGATTAAGAGCATGGCGCGGACGAACGTTAGCTCCAGACTGGTGCTGGAGGCTGTCCAGAAGCTCAATGAGTGTGCCCAGCACAACAAGGTAACACTCTGTTGGGTCAAAGGGCACATAGGCACAGAACAAAATGAGAAAGCGGACTCTCTTGCTAAGGAGGGATCTGCTGACTATTTTTGCGGGCCGGACCCGAGAGTCGCTCTTAGCGATGGGAAGGTCAGGGCCACAATGGACGAGTGGTTGTACTCTGAACATGAACGAAGGTGGAGGGAGCTCTCCACATGTCGTCAGGCGAAGTTGGTTATCAGTAAGTCGCTTCGCAGAGAGGCCAGACGACTACTCGAATACAGAAGAGACAGTCTTAGCTGGCTTATCTCTTTGGTCACTGGACACGGCAATTTCAGATATCATCTCCATAAGATGGGTCTTGCGGAGGATGGTGTCTGCAGGCTGTGCCTAGAGGATGAAGAGTCGGCGGATCACATTGTAAAACATTGTCCGGCGCTGGCAGCCAGAAGGCTGAGCGTGAACGGTCATAACGACGAAGTTCGACGCTGGGATTCTTGGTTTAAGAACGCACTTGCGTTGACAAGGGACCTGGTCATGAAGCGGGAGGTCGACTCGTTCGGCCGCCCGCACTGACTAAGGGACGTGGTGGCGAAAAAGAACCTACTCGTTCTGGTCTGCTTCGACTATTCCCCCAAAGGAAAGAGGACGGTTTTAGTGGGTAGTCCGCAAGCGAGGGAGTCCCACACTATCGGCGGACCTGGTTTGAGCAGGGACACTGATGTGCGTAAAAGCATTTCCTACCTCATATAAAAAAAAAAAAATAAAAAAAAAGTACATATAATTCGCGTGCCGTTTACGGCAATCCGCTTATAAAAGGCTGCGGCAAAACTATTCGAGTTTGAGTTGCGTTGAGTATAACGTAAGCTTTATACGAAGATCTTAACAATCTTGCGACTCCCCTATCAGCTTTGGCTATCGGTAATATTTTTATATATTACTATCGACTTCGGTCATCAGTGAATGCACTATCATTCACTATCAGCTTTGGCCATCGGTAATATTCCTGTATATTACTATCGACTTCGGTCATCAGTGATTGCACTATCTTTCACTATCAGCTTTGGCTATCGTTAATATTCCTTTATATTACTATCGACTTCGGTCATCAGTGAATGCATTATCATTCACTATCGGCTTTGGCCATCAGTAATATTCCTGTATATTAATAAGATCTTAACAATCTTGCGACTCCTCCATCAGCTTTGGCTATCGGTAATATTTTTATATATTACTATCGACTTCGGTCATCAGTGAATGCACTAGCAATCACTTTCGGCTTTGGCCATCAGTGAATGCACTATCATTCACTATCAGCTTTGGCTATCGTTAATATTCCTTTATATTACTATCGACTTCGGTCATCAGTGAATGCACTATCATTCACTAGCCATCAGTAATATTCCTGTATATTAATAAGATCTTAACAATCTTGCGACTCCTCCATCAGCTTTGGCTATCGGTAATATTTTTATATATTACTATCGACTTCGGTCATCAGTGAATGCACTAGCATTCACTATTGGCTTTGGCCATCAGTGAATGCACTATCATTCACTATCAGCTTTGGCCATCGGTAATATTCCTGTATATTACTATCGACTTCGGTCATCAGTGATTGCACTATCTTTCACTATCAGCTTTGGCTATCGGTAATATTCCTTTATATTACTATCGGCTTCGGCATTCAGTGAATGCACTATCATTTACCGTCGGCTTTGGCCATAAGTAATATTCCTATATATTACTATCGACCTTGGTTATCAGTGAATGCACTATCATTCACTATCGGCTCAGGCCATCAGCGATTTGCACACTATTTGCACGCCATCGGTAGGAAAATTCCGTAAATAGGAGATTAACCTAACCAGCATTTTCCTGATATAAATTAAGGCCTTCTGCCGGGAAGCACTTGGGCTACAAAACCTTACTTTTGGTCTTCCGCAGGGAAGAACTTCTGCTTTTCTTATATAAAGGGAAGGCCTTCCGCCGAGAAACACTTAGGTTTCCAAGACCTTGCTTTTGTCCTTCCACAGGGAAGCACTTCTGCTTTTCCTATATAAAGTTAAGGCCTTCAGTCGGGAACACTTAGGTTTCCAAGACCTTACTTTTGGCCTTCGGAAGGGAAGCACTTCTGCTTTTCCCATATAAAATTAAAGCCTTCCGCTGGGAAGCACTCGAAGCTTCCAAGGCCTTACTTTAGGTCTTAAGCCGAGCTGGCTAGAATCTCCTGCTTAGCTGATTTTACGAAGCGAAACTGTACAGCCGTCTGCTGCGTGGCGCTCTGCCCTTAGATTTGAGTAGGCAAAACCACATTTTGTACGTATAGTAAGTTATAAGAATCATTAAGTAAATATTAGGATAAAAAGCAATACATCAAAGCCACTGAGCTGAACTCTGTCAGTGCTAGACTGTGAAAACAGTCGTTCGAAATTCGTGTGGCGGTTGAGTATCACTTGGAGGGTTACGAGGCCCCTTCGAGAGAACCCTGGACATACTGAACTTCATCCATGGCTGAAAAGCAAAACTCGTTGCAAATGGCGCCCGAGCAGGGACGCTCTTCAACAGAGAGTCCAGCACTTACGTTAGAAAGGCCCCGGTTGAATCACCACACACTGGCAACTACGCCACTGATAAAGACACAACCCGAAGGCAACCCAAATAACAACAACATAGACATAATGAACAGTGTGAAAATGGGGTCTCACTTTCAATGGGAACTGCCTCCTCAATGAACTTCTCGAAACCATAGAAGAATTAGCCGATTGCTACAGAATCGAGTTCGATCAATTGCTCTTACCGCTAAATGAAAACCTGAAAGACAGCGCGAGAGTGGTGGCGCTATAAAAGGAGCGAAATACATACCTGGCGGGAATTTCGAACAGCCGCCGAAAAATTCTTCCAACCGCCAAGGCATCTATACAGCCTAGAAGAAGAAATAATGCGCAGGAGACAAAACACCCACGAAAGAGCAAAAGACTTTATAATGAGTCTCATGTCGCTAATACGGCAAAACCCTCACATGCGAACGGAACAGCAAGTAGAGCGAGCATATGAAGGACTCCGCCCAGAATATCGGTTATACATAAAATGCAATGACTACGATAACATTGACGATATCATGACAATGGCAGAAGAGTATGAACACATCAGAGGAGAGGAAACCAGAGGCAACCGCCACTATAATAACTGCGTAATGGCTACACCCTATGCACGAGAGACGCATTGTTGGTCGTGTAGACAACCAGCGCATACCAGAAATAACTGCCGAGGAAAAAAGCTACTCTTTTGTTCATATTGCGGAACCGTAGGGAAACTGTTCGTCACTGTGCATGCCACCAAGTCGTCAACGAGGTACCACCAATCACCGGCCGCTTCTACCTACCAGTTCAATGCAATAACCACACCGTCAACGCACTCATCGACACCGGAGACTCACTTAAATTCATAGGTACTAACTTAAAAAAGAAAATCAAACGTCAACCACGCACACAACAAAAACATATCCCCCTTTTACTGGCAAACGGAACGATAATCTTGGCGCAGGATTATGGAGAGGCTACTATTAAAATAGGCGTGAGAGAGTACCGACACCAAATATTCTTCATGCCAGGGCTCACTGAAGAACTAATTTTAGGAATGGACTTTTTAAATAAAGCAGGAATCCATCTCACGATTAGCAACCATGAAGTGACACCCAGTGTCACAAACAATAACCGTAGCATACATACAATAAGCCAGAGGCGTGACCACGACTGGTTTACAAAGAAAAACTCAAAAACAACAAAACCAGCAAAAAAAAAAAACAACTAGCAACAAAAACCAACAGAAGAAAAATCAACCACAACGCCCTGAGTTACCTATCAAAAACTGGGTACAGCCGGTAACATCGTTTAAGCCGCCCCTGGAAGCACACCCCGTTGCAAAGAAGGTGGTGCACACTGCCCAGGCTGCGATCAGAACAACCAAATCGAAAACAAGCCTGACCAAAATACGGGAACAAAAGATTCGGAACAGCCCAACACTATGTACCCGCCCCTGAAAACCACTAACAAACACACCGAAATCTGCAAACACACGAAAAAAAAACCAAAAACAGGAACTACACCGAACAGCGCCAACTCCACAAAAACCAAACGACAAACAAAATCATCACAACACCAGATCACCATCCGACCGCGATGACCACCGACTAGCGTACATTCCAGATACAACAACCAGGAGGAGTAGTCACCGCCACAGTACAAGCCGGATGAGCCAAATTAACTCACACCGCCGAATGGAGTGTGATGACCACCAACAAGACTCACTCTTAAGTAAAATTAAAATAGGAGAAATTAAGATTAAGAAAATGTGAATTTGAATTTAATTTGAAATTATTTTGTTTCCACCCTAAAAACAAACCCTTTTTTTTCTTCTCTTTCTTTTTTTTATATACCTTTGTAAGGATAGACTGTAATGTGCACAACGTTACAAATATTAATAAGCTAGAAATATAAGAAACCTGAATTATCAAAATATAGAAATAAGTAAAACAGAACAAAGAAAAAGCAACGTAACACAGACGCAGCGCAGTTGCAGCATTAATAGACTGAATATATTAATTAATCGCAGGTTCAAATCCCACCAGCGACAAAAATATTATTTTTTCTCTTTTTTAAAAACAAAACCTAGCCTAAGAAACCGCATATCACAGGTTCAAATCCCACCAGTGACGAAACACATCTTTTATCTTATCAATTGTCTTATTGATATATAATATGTGTGTTTGCACTCTTGTGTGCACGCATCGACGAAACAGACGAAACAACACGAAACCGGTTTCGTCATACATACATACACATACATAATATACAATTTGATAATCGATGCTTGTAGTTTTCATTTACAAGGAAACTAGCACATATAATTCGCGTGCCGTTTACGGCAAGCTGCTCTTAAAAGACTGTGGCAAAACCATTCGAGTTTCAGTTGCGTTGAGTATAAGGTAAACTTTATACGAATATCTTAACGATCTTGCGACTCCCCTATCAGCTTTGGCTATCGGTAATATTTTTATATATGACTATTGAATTCGGTCATCAGTGAATGCACTATCATTCATTATCAGATTTGGCCATCAGTAATATTCCTGTATATTAATAAGATCTTAACAATCTTGAGACTCCCCTATCAGCTTTGGCTATCGGTAATATGTTTGTATATTACTATCGACTTCGGTCATCAGTGAATACACTATCATTCACTATCAGCTTTGGCTATCGGTAATATTCCTTTATATTACTATCGACTTCGGTCATCAGTGAATGCACTAGCATTCACTATCGGCTTTGGCCATCAGTAATATTCCTTTATATTACTATCGACTTCGGTCATCAGTGATGCACTATCATTCACCATCGGCTTTGGCCATAAGCGAGCAAGTACGCTTCCGTTTGGGCGAAGCATCGTCAATTAATTTAAAATTTTTAAAGAAGTATTCGTACGCAATTCGATTTTAGACCGAATTGCGGAGAAGTCTTTACCGATCTGTAAAAAATTTCAACTTCAATTGATCGGTACTGCCGACAAGATCACCGTCAACGCCAATCATATTAGCTATTTCGCCCGTCAACCCCGCACACTTGACGTGAAGCTTCACGTCACACATCCAACAGAGCACGAAGGGTTCGGAATCAGCCTGTATTTTGCAGCCTTTCATGTTACACGCTATTATATATTTGTTGTTACGAAACAAAAGTTTTTAAAAACTTAGCAGGAATCTTGCGGAACACCCTTTTTTCAATTTCTTTAATTCCGCAGAACTTTAAAGAATTTATTAGTTTAAAACTATGTATTTATTATACGTTACACGTGATGTAAATACATACTGCACCCATATTTTTCCGGCTTAAGCGTTTCGTTTGCAATGGGATTTGAACTATCAACTTGACTGGCAGGATCGTATAGCTATTTCGGAACATGCCAACGTTCCTCATCAGCGATCTTTGTGGGTGTCTATTCTTGTACAACATTCCCTATACAAGCTTCTTCGTTTGCAAATAATAACTTAATACGAATTACAAACTCTAGAAGAGACTTAGAGTTTAAAATGCATTGAAACAGAGTGACCAAGAGAAAATGTCAGTTAAGCACAACAACAAGAAATTTATTGCATGCGCAAAGGATTAGTTTTCGAATGATTTACTAAACGCAAATTTACTAATGAAAATTACACGATGGTCAAACTGGCATCTGTTGTATCAAGGTCAAAGACCAAAGACAATATAATGACAAAGATGTCTCACTCGGTACGTTTAAAAATATCAAAAAAATTTTGTTCTGATCTGATAGCTTTTGTGCTTTTGAGAAAGAGCTTTCAATTTTATTGAAATGCGACGCACATTCTCTCTCGCCTTTTGCATGGGTACATAAATATATAATTCGCGCTCAAAACACAGTGAACACAAGCGGTGCGAGAGAGAAGCGAATGTTTGTTTTTGTAAAATAAATTTTTAGAGTTTGTACGAATGTGCAAGAATACCGTTCGCCCGACAACAAGTATATGAATGACGACAACAGCGTTCTTTACCGAACCAGAAACAGATTTTTTGTTTTTATTTTTACTGATATATTAGCTGTTCATGAGCTCAGTTTTCTAATAATTATTGATATTTTTATTCCGCTTTTTGTGATTTGATTGATTTTGACTTTGGCTACTATTTTTGATACGGTTTTTTATTTGGATAATTTGGCAATTTATTTATTATTTATATTATAATCGGTAATTTGTAATTAATAATAATAAATTAGTAATATATAATACAATAATGTAATCATTGTACAAACCAAAGTCCAAATTCCCATTGATTTGGCATCTGTGTTATTCTCACAGACTTAGTGTTTTAGATCATTTGATAACCATATTACTCCATAAGCATTGTTCTTGGTTTAAGAACAAACAATCAAAAAAATAAAACCTTCAAATACTGAATCATAAATAAATGTCATTTAATATTTGAAGTTTTGATTTTTTTATTGTTTGTTTCTGATATAGGGTCTCTAAAAGTTTGTTATGCCACCACTCTCTGTTGTTATAATTAAAATAAAATGTTCTACATTCTGATGGCAACTGCATTGATTCTTTAAACTCATTTGTAGCAAACGCGCTCTTTTGTGCTCACTTCCTTGCAAGTTGCAGCTCTTACTCTCACAACCTGATCTATCGCTCTCACAATATGTTAATTTTACTCTCCCAAAGCTTCAGATGGGATTTTCCGAAAATCCCCATTGAATTTTAGCTGCTCGATTGTTTTGTATAGGAGTGAGACATCTTTGTATTATATTGTCTTTGATCGAAGTGAATCATCCCCTAAAATAAATAACATGTGTGTGTGTGGATATTAGACTCTAAAATTAAAAAATTCAGAAGAAAAAATATAAATAAATAAATAAATATAAATAAATATATAAATAAATAAATAAATAAATATAAATATAAAATATGAGTTATAAATTATAATAATATACCTACACACATAACACTTGACCTTTCTACTATCACACAACAGGTGATCAAAGCCCCGAAATTACTACTGTGTACACAAACACTCACGCTTGATAGTGCAAGTGCTGATAAAAAAAGGTTGTCCCATTAAAATGTCAACCGAACCTTAATTTACGACTTTATTTAATTGAAATTCCAAAGTGCCGAAGTGAATCATTCCCTAAAATAAATAACAACAACAACAACTTCTGCCTTCTACAATAGCTTAGCACTTTGCCGATATATGTACGAAACACACGTCACATAAAAAGACTAAAAAGTATGCTACGCTTTTCTCTTCCCTATTTATTCACACCAAAGACAAAATCAAACCTTCATTCCCAACACCGAGAAATTAGAAAAAAAGACTAAAAAAGTATGCTACACTAAAAACTCCCCACTAATCTACTACGCCATCTACTTCGGTATAGCAAACGATCGGCATTCCTAAGTCTATATCACAGACACAAGCCTAAATGAACATTCCAAAGCACTTATTCACGATGGCCATCTGGTGGACGATAGCATAGTTACAAACCTATCGGCTAAAAGGTGAAAAATTACTCGAGAAAACACCCCTAAAACCAGATTTTTAGCAAAGACACACTCCTAAATTTAGTCCCACTTATTCCCACTTTTCCTTTGTCCCAGAACACCAATATAACCGCTACTTATATAATAATATCTATTATTTTACATATAACAAGACATTCTACAAACATGAAATAATGTATTAATATTAATAGATAATTTTAATATAATTATAACATACTTACACAATACGTTCAATTCCAACTATGAACTTTTGGCTTGTCAAAGTCGATGTAAACACACAAAAATAAGAAGAACAAGAACGACGACTGCGAATAAATCGCATTCAGATGCGACTCCCCTATTAGGTTTGGCTATCGGTAACATTTCTGTATATTATTATATCGACTTTGGTCATCAGTGAATGCACTATCATTCACTATGGGTTCAGGCACTCAGCGTGCAACACTATTTGCACGCTACCGGTAGGAAAAAAATCCCGTAAACAGGAGATTAACCTAACCAGCATTTTCCTGATATAAATTAAGGCCTTCCGCCGGGAAGCACTTGGGCTTCCAAAACCTTTTTTTTGTCCTTCCCCAGGAAAGCACTTCTGCTTTTCCCATATAAAGTTAAGGCCTTCCGCCGGGAAACACTTAGGTTTCCAAGAACTTACTTTTGGCCTTCCACAGGGAGGCACTTCTGCTTTTCCCATATAAAGTTAAGGCCTTAGGTTTCCAAGACCTTACTTTTGGCCTTCGGAAGGGAAGCACTTTCGCTTTCCATAACATAAAATTAAGGCCTTCCGCTGGGAAGCATCGAAGCTTCCAAGACCTTACTTTAGGCCTTCCGCCGAGAAACACGCTGGCTAGAATCTCCTGCTTAGGTGATTTTACGTAGGGAATCTATACAGCCGTCTGCTGCGTGGCGCTCTGCCCTTAGACTTGAGTAGGCAAAACCACATTTTGTACTTATAGTAAGTTATAAGAATTGTTAACTTAATATTAAGATAAAAAGCAATACAGCCAAGCCACCGAGCTGAACTCTGCAGAGAGTCAGTGCTATACTGTGAAAACAGTCGTTCGAAATTCGTGTGGCGGTTGAGTATCACTTGGAGGGTTACGAGACCTCTTCGATCGAACCCTGGACAGACTGACCTTCATCCATGGCTGAAAAGGAAAACTCGTTACACTGTGCATGACCCAGCTGATAGTTCGTTAGTTTCCAGGACAATAAACACGGAAGTTCTAGTCAATACTGTAGCTGGATCCCTTAGTTCTGCATCGGCCCCGATATATACTGGTCTAATAAACTTGCAGGCTAGGACCTCTACTCAGGTTATTGAGCCAGTTAAGTATTCAGTTAAAAGTAATACCATTATATGAGTCATTACACGGTGTGTTGTTTGTTGCGAATAATCAAGTCCGTATTCCAGGTAATAGATTCAATAATGATGAACAAACTTTTATAATTGCCACTGGTATTTCTGGAAGTATTTATGTTATAAATTGTTCTGATTATAATGTAATATATAATATACTCAGCATAATACATATGTGGACACAAAGAAGCTATTACCTTGTATAGTAACGCATTTACTGCAATGCAAGAAAATTGACCAGTTTGCTACAGTAACGTCAAATAACAGTATATCATTCTATGATGTGTCTTCATTTAAATGTTTAAAGCAACTAAATGGTTTTAATGGCGATATCTTAGATATGTGTTTCCTAGGAGATAAAAGTGAATATCTGGCTGTCGCTACGAACAATACTACTATTAATATATACGAATTATCGACTATTAACTGCGTCATAGCTTCAGCACATATGGACAGAGAGACAATATATGAATTTACTATAAAAAATTCTGCTAAAGCTCACGATAAAGAAGTGTATTGTGTGGCATTTTCACCGAATAATGTTTTCATTGCTACAGCTTCTCAAGATATATCTATAAAACTATAAAACTTTGTTTTATAGTCAAGACCTCCGCGTGATGGCTACTTTGCGTGGTCATCGGCGAGGAGTATGGAGAGTGCGTTTTTCTCCAGTTAACCAGATTCTGATCTCCTCTTCAAATGATTGCAGTATTCGCATTTGGTCATTACCTACAATGGAATGTCTATCAAAAATCGAGGTAAAATGCACAGTTTTGCGTTTGGAATTCTTAGCTCAAGGAAATTTATTTATTACTGCGGACACAGTTGGCGTAATTCAAATTTGGTGTGGGCGGTAGCTGAAGACGGGTCAAGTTTTAAAGTTAGGGATATGATTCTAATTTAATTTTTTGGAAAATTGTAACAAAAGCCAGAAAGAGTGTTAACTTTGGCCTGGTCGAAGTTCATATACCCTACACACGTTTGCTTAAAAATTAGGCGTTGCAATGGTCTAATTTTAATTTTAATCCTTTTCAATCCCAAATACCCTATGATAAAAGAGAATATTCGAGCCAAATTTGATAAAAATATTCGTTCTCCTGTAATCAAGCTTTATTTAATTAGTGGGCGGCCCACTCCCATTTGTGCTAGTCTGTTTTGGTCAGAGACCGTGGACTTGTGGACAAAATTTCAACCGCAAATTGGTTCTACAAGCTGAGAAATTGAGCTATAAGCATGGATGAAATTATATTCACTATAAAAAGTAGGCGTGGTACTGGACTTTGCGTATACCAATGAGTTTTTAATGATAGACAATATTCGTGCCAAGTTTGATGAAGATATCTCCATTCGTTCTCTTTTAATCGTGATTTCAACAGACAGACAGACGGACGGACAGGGCTAAATCGACTCAGGAGGTGATGCTGATCAAGAATATATATACCTGTCACGCCCCCTTTAATGCGTTACAAACGGAAGCACAAAGTGAATATTCCATCATCACTTCGTGTGTAGGGTATAAAAAATATAAAAGAACATATTGATCAAAACGTGATAATAAACAGACTATATGAAATTTTCAATGACCTTAATAAAGATGAACAGATTGAAGAAGTTTTTCGCTTAGGTTTAATGCTAAAAATACCTCGTTCTTCATTGAAGATAATTAGAAATGTTATAAAAAAGAAATGTTCATTCTGCCTGAACTCAAGTTGTCTTCAGGGAAAGTAATAAATAATTTACAAACACATGTAAGAACCTTGAATACAAATGCTAGATTCTGTGAAGTTTACCAATTTATTATAGCCACAGTAATTGATGAAATAGTTAAAGGACGTACACGAATTTGTAGTCATAACTAACGACTTTGTAGTCATACTAGTGAAATATTTTATGTACTTCAGAAAACATACATATTTTCTTCCGGAAAATTCTAGAGCCATTCCATTGGTATCCTTTTTCGTTAAACGACGTTTAGTTAAATGTCAAACAAAAGTTAACAGATTAAGACGAGCACGGGTTTTACAGTGCGAGTTTAACTTATCTATGCTAAACGTATCTTATCTATATTTCATAGAGAATTTATCTAAATGCAACGAGTATTTAGCATATACTCGTTACTATAAGTTCATGTTTCAACCTATTTTGGCAGCACCTGTCAATATTTTCATTTTTACAAGGAGAACAGCTGTTCTGGTGCAAATAAACAAAATTATTAGCATGGTTTTAAGCAACGGTAAATGTCTGTACTCGAAGAAACAGCTCTTTCTTTATCTTTTAAAATAGATAAATTTACCGAAGTTTAACTCACCAATTTTGGCCGTTTAAACTTGTTCTGAAAAACACAATGTGTGGTTTAAACGGAGTTTAACCGAGAAACGACGGTAACCGAGCACTGAAAAACTGGGCCTTAGTAAAGTAGATTCTTATCATTACACACGTAATGTAACTCTACGTTGTTCAGTATTTGTTTGGCAGCCATCAATAGTGAACGCTCTCAGTGAATTTGTAAACATGGAAAAAATTGGGTGCCGCGAGCTTTCAATCGAGCTTGGCGAGTTTGGCGAAGTTTCACAGCAATAAAGCAAGTTTTCAAGAAAAAACCATTCCATTCACTGAGAGCGTTCAATATTGATGGCTGCCAAACAAATACTGAAGAACGTAGCATCGTCAAACTTCAAACTTAAGCTTTATAAAGTTGGTACTCTCTACCATAGTCATTCTTTTCAAACAACAACCGCCATCTATACGTCATGTCGGGTACTTCTGGGACTACCCTCGTGTTGTAAGGCTGTTAATCTTTATTTGTTGTATATCTTTATTATTAACAAAACAAAACCACATTGAGGTTCGTAAAAATCATAACAACGAAGCAGACTAACCATACGGCAGAGATAATGAGATGGGAAACTCTTGCCGCCAAAAAAATGTGTCAAAATAAAACCTAAATTTATTACAGGTATACTTTACGTATTATTCTCCAGAAGACGTCATGGTTTTATGACATTTTAGTGACGTTTCGCTTATTTACAGAAAGTTTATAAACGAATGCGACTATCATGTTTGTTTATTGAATTAAATGCAATTAATAAGCTGATTAGATTAATCGAGATTAAAATAAATCATATATAAAAGTGTGTGCTTGCTATGTAAGCACTTCTATCTACAATCGACTAGCTCCGACGTCGCTATTGAAAAGATGAAAGTACTGGAGGAGAATCCCCGATTGTGTCCTGGTCTGTGTAAAATACTCTTGACCAAGTTGATATTCGGGTGAAGACAAATTATCGGTGAAAGCAGGCCAGTGCAAAAAATTCATTGCTACCGTGTGAAGTTACTGAAAGTTTTTGTAGGAGAAGTAAATTAAATATTCCTGCATATCTAAAGAAGATGGACGAGTGCCAAGATAACCAAGATTATCATTGCATAATAAAATCAACAAATCAGTGTAAACAATCACTGCAAATGTGAAATGTTATTTTCCTTAAAATTCGGTCAATTGAAATTCTGTATATAATGACTAGTAATGGAAACGAAGCAAATTCAATAGTATTAAAATATTTTTAATTACACAAACAGAATCAAAAAAATCGACGTCTCGCAAGAATTGCAAGATGGACTGCTACAGTTCCGAACGAGGAGTTCATTTAATATGGAGTTGGAGGTTTTACTAAATGAAAATAACAAGATAATAGCTTCACATGCACAACTAAAAAATTAGGTAATTGTCTAAAATTTTATCAGATTTCATTTAACTACGTATGTCTTTTCCTTCTGCTAACTCTCTGAGTCTCTCTTTCGCTCCGATCAGTACGTTCTGATGGACAATGCCTGCGGGGAGTATTTGTTTGTTTGTAATTTGAATTCTTCATGGTCCGTGGCAAGTAGACGCAAGATTTATTCAATCAAATTATGGGAAAAACATTGACGCTAATGATAGTAAGATTTCAATTATATTTAGTATAACCTTTTACTAGTTATACTTATAAGTTTTTTATATAATATATATGTATGAGTTATTTATGAGTTTTTTTAAAAATATTTTAAAAATGGAATTATTATTATTTATTATACTTTGTATTTATGTATACACGTTGTATTTATGTATCTAGTTTTGTTACATTATTCCCAATTTGGTAATTATATAATATTTATCTTAGGTGAATTCTAAGTTTATCGCGAAATTTATTAATTTAATTTAAAGATTATGTCAGCTTTTCATCCAACTGGAAAAAGTCACTGGAGGAACTGAATCGAGAAGCACTACCAGAGATTAAAAGATTGGACACTCACAAATTTTGTGCACAACACTTGCTTGAATTTCACTAACACTATGAAAGAAAAGTTCAACTTGTGGCCTCGCCGTAAAAATCTTGTGGCCTCGTTGAGGTGAAAAATTTGTTTTTCGGGGATGCATTTTAGAAACGTCAAAACAAATAATTAAAAATATTATGTTTTTATATGTGCAAAATATATATAAAACATAATTACCAGTTCTATATAACGATAATAAATTCATACTTCCACATTTCACACAGTATTTGTTGTTTATTTTTCATATTTAATTAGGTGTAAAGTAGTCGCTGTGCTAATTTTTTGTTGCAAATGCATAGTTATTGACCTATTGACAATTGACTATTGACAAAAAAAATTTCTATTAATAACTCCAAAATTGTCGCATTTATATTTTTTCATTTGTTCTTTAATATTTTTACAAATTAAGTATTGTTAAACATCGTTGATGTACTTGGAGGTCAAACTTCCGCGTACATTTACCATTTTACCCTCAGTAAATTCACCATCTTTGTTTATTAATGGTAAAAATATCAAACAAATAAGAATTTGAACCGTTTGGGCGCCAGAGTATAATACGAAAGATCTGCTGATAGTTGGACAGAAATCAAAGTTGCAGTGAGAATGAGTGATTTAATGCATGAATTACGTTTGAAAACTTTTCCTAAAAGAATCTCGAATAATCCAAACTAAAGCCAATTTTGACTCTTACTTTATATATCAATAAACTTGGCGCATACAAATGGTCTTCATCATTTCACTATAGAACATTTTTCTACCCTACACCTTAAGGTTAAGGGTATATTCACTTTGTCACGAAATGTGTAACGCATAGAAATAGAGACGATAGGTATAGAAAAGTATATATGTATATATATTGTTGATCAGCGTGACCTCCTGAGTCGATTTAGCCATGTCTGTCTGTCTGTTGAAATCAGGATCACAGGAGAACCGGTCAAGATATGGTGATTTTGAAAATGGGCAAAATCGGTCCACGACCACCCCTTTTTTTTATTAGAAATGTGGTATCAGCGTTCGTTTTTTCGTTCATTCCTGGGTATAGAGTAGAATTATCCGTTAATATGCCAAATATGGGCGTGATCCGCCCACTTTTAAGTTACACAGGCAAAAAAGGGTCTTAAATGGTTATATTGTTTAATATATAAACTTCCTGAATAAAACTTTATATATCAACTTATTTTCCAATAAAATATTATAACACCAAAATTGGGCACGGTCCGCCCACTTTTACACTACTTATACAGTATAGCTCATGGAAACAAGTTTATTACGACGTAAATAAAGTTTAAATTTGTACACAATAATAAAACTACTAACGTTATAGTTATTTTGTTTTGAAAACAGGTAACGACCACGCCTACTATTTACACAGTGGCGTAGCTAGGACTCATGAAACCCGGGACGGTCAATCAACTTGCAGCCCCAAAAGTTCCTAGAATTTAATAAGTCAACCTGAAGCAATTGGAAACAATAATTTCAATAATAAAAGAAACCGTGGTGAAACATGAAACAGCTGATTTTGTCAACATACTGTATGACAGAAAACAAGAACAACAATATGGTTGCTCTCACGTATAGTGTACATGAATTCACCAGTTCATAAAAAATGGACGTCAAACCGATTCTTGAATCGGGGAATTCGAAGTGTCCTATCTCATTATCTCTGGTTGACGTACAGACTTCAAGCAGTGTGTCGTACTACGCTGTTTTATGAATGCACTGTGAAAAATGTTTAATATGGAATGGAGGAATCACTTTTTGTTTTTTAAAAATGATTTAGGAAAACCACCATGTCTTATTTGTTGATCAATATTGACTACAATATCACTTCCATTAATGTTTATGGTTCTTTTTCCTTTGTTTTCATTGGTACGCAGCCCGTGTTTCCATCTTTTCAGTGTAAGAAAGATTTCTTTCGCAAAACAAGTTCTCTCGAAGCTTCACACGTTGTTTGGTCTTCCCCTCAGTTGACGTTAATAAAGTTGACGTTAATAAAAAGGAAGTGCTTGGATTTGAACTAATACGAAATGAATAATATGATTCTGCTCATGGATAAAATGGCGATTCGAAGGGATATGCAATACAACTACAAAATAGATTTAGTGAATGGGTTTGAAAGGAAAAACCATATTGGTAAACAATTATGTGTTTTTATAATTAAATCAATGTTTACCAATTGGGCGCTTACATTTAATTATTTTGTTTCCAAAAAAGGGCTTTCTGCCAATATATTAGAAAAGATCATTTTACGAAATTTAACATTTTTGAACAGTTTTGGCATTATAGTTAAAGTTGTAACTTGTGACCAAGGGTCCTCAAACAGGAATTTGGAGATACTTTCGAAATACCATGTTTTGTGTATAATGACAGTAAAATTTTTCTCTCAAAATGAAATACCGTCGCTGTGGATCCGGCAATATTTAATTTTTCTCTCTAGTAATTTTTTACTAGAGCACTACAATTAACCAGTAACTTCTGTTGATGCTGCGCATAGCTATGCGATGTATAATGTGAAACTTTCAAGGGAAGAAAACCGAAATACAGAAATCTAAAGGTTGAAACAAAATTTTGTCAACACAACGTCAATTCACGACGCAGTCTAGCAAAATAGATGTACGCACCCATAAACGTTTTATGCTTGTTCTCTCGTTGCTTCTCTTTGTTCGCAATTGCTTCTCTCTGTTCACGTTTGCTCTCTCGTTTTTTGATCTTCCCCTCATTTATTTCGACCGCACCATAAAGCGAAAAGGTATCGCAGGCCGAGATGCAGGCCTCTGTATACTATTTATTCTGTGGTTATATTCTATTATATCGGTACAAATAGAAGAAGTAAATGTTGAAATTGAAATGCAATTGTGGCGAATGTCGTGTGCGTTTACTCGAGATTAAAGGCTAAAACAAAGGGTTACAGAAACTAAAGCAATAAATAAATAAAAAACACACATGTGCATGGAAGAAAAATAACTCCACAAGACGAGTTGTTCATGTATGTGGTTTCTTTTCTAATATAAAATAAGTTTAGAGCTATGGCTACAAACTTCAATCCTTTGAGCTTCATTCAGGAACATATTTGTCTGAAATAGAGATTAAAACATCAAAACAAAAAATGTTGCTATATAGCAGGAATTAAAAAATTCAGTTGAGGTGAAAATTTTAATGACGTTACGAAACAGCGTTTCTGTTTACTTTACCAAAGGAAATTGTAAATGTACGAAATTGTGTAAAAGGGGAAGTAGGAATGTACTTAAATAAAATGAAAAGTTTGTTCAGAAGATGAAAAGGAAAGCTTAATTACAATAATCGTTAATAAATTAGGCATATATCAGCGTACTAGTTTATCTTTCAACTAAAAAAAAAACAACTTCTTGGTTAAATCGTAGCACACTGGCAGCAGTACTTAAGTACCAAAGTGAACCAAAAAGTATGGAGTTTGCAAACCAGAAAACCGAATGTAATAATGAGGTGAATTAAATATGATCACCCACCTCGATAGCGGCTATAAACCTTTACATTGCCTGTCCTTCGAAACCTAAAATATGAATATAATGAAATATTCACAAGAAGGAAAGTCAAAACCAGGTTTCAATAGTAAAAAATTGGTTATTTAAACGTAGAAATATAAGATAATTTTACGTGAAATTAATAGTACACGGTATATGTAAAGTTCCGTTAAATTGTAATTTAATAATTTGTAATAAATGTAATTTGCAATTATTATAATATTAAATGCACATGGAGCACATGGATATGTCTTGAAGACATATCTAAGAAAATAAGATCACTATAATAAAAGATCTTAATAAATCGCTTCTATAATATAATTAAATGAAAGTCATTCAAATTCAATGAAACAGATAACTACGAGGTCTGCTCAAAACGTATCGCGAATTTTGAATTTCAATTGCGCGGCTGCAACGGTTCGAGCAAATCTTTTTGTTTTTAGGTTGGCAGCACTGTCATTCATACCTGTGTAGAATTTCACGCCATTACGTATTTTCTTTGCATAGTTTCGTTGTGTTTTCTCAGCAACTAAAAGTGAATTTTTCGATTTTTATAATATGTGAATTTATTGAACAAAGAAGTTGCATTCAATTTTGGTTGCAGAAGGCCTTCGGCGATCACGACCACTACGAATTATTGTTCGGCAATAAAAAATCTAAATAAATGAAAATTAAAATATATTTCGAATTAAAACTATTTCCGTCATGTTTTAAAACTTTAAACTTTTTAAATGTTTTAAAACTTTTAGGTGTAGGGTATCTCAGACTCGGCCAGGCCGAATAAAGCACTCTTACTCGTTCTTATTATATCTTATTATTATCATTATTCAATGAACACGTCATTTAGCTGGGTTTGATTGCACTTAGATACTCCCGTTTCATTATTGCTATAGTTATTCGATAACTTATACATTGACCAACTTTTGGGTTTAAATTTTCATTTTTGAATCCACTGTTTCTCCAAACGTATGATTTTTCTTTGTTATTAGATGTACAAATAAGTTTCCGCGGTTTTTTATAAAAAGTTAGGAATTTATTGTGAAGGAACAGTACATTACGTTTTATTCAAAGTATTTGCCGTCATTTGCCACTACTTTTCCCCATTTTTCTGGCAACATTCGGATACCCCGTCGAAAAAACTCTTCATCTTTTGACGCTATCCACAAATCTACCCAATTTTTGGTATGGTACCCAATTTTCATATGATGTGAAGCGCTCCGCAGACAGACCATGTGCTATCGACCGGAACAGGTGATAATCAGAAGGGGCTAAGTCTGGTGAATACGGCGGGTGGGGTAAAACTTCCCAGTTGAGTGTTTCCAAGTATGTTTTTACCGGCGCCGCAACATGTGGACGAGCATTATCGTGTAAAAGAATAATTTTGTCGTGTCTGGAGTAGTAATGGGCGCGTTTTTCCTTAAGTGCCCGACTCAATCTCATCAATTGTGTTCGGTAGAGAGCTCCAGTAATGGTTTCGCTTGGTTTCCATGTCTTCGTACACTTTCGGCCTTCCACTGCGTTCTTTGTCCTTCACGTCAAACTCACCGTTCTTAAACTTTTGAAACCATTCCTGACAACTTCTCTCACTTAAAGCAGCTTCACCATATGCTTCTAGAAGCAATCGATGCGCCTCAGCTGCAGATTTTTTCAAATTAAAGAAGTAAATCAAAAGTTCCCGCAAATGATGCTTATTCGGCACAAAACTTGACATTTTCGCAGGAAAAAAATTACGTGATGCTGATACGGAATACCTAGTACTTTAAGGTTATGGTGTTGCCGGATGACGAAACTTGGGATATTACGTTTTACATCTGACAATTTCTCCATAACCTTCTGGTGGGGCCATCTTTTGATAAACCGCGGAAACTTATTTGTACACCTAATACGTTGTACGTTATTTTCATTATTATCAGAATTCTTTAATTTGATATTAATCCCTTATTAGTTTCTTGAAGTAGTAACGTGTCAACAATCTCTTCCGATGTCGGACTAATGGTTTCCACTCCATTTGTTAAAGTTAGTAACGTATCCACAATCGGTTTGGATATTTGAATTGCGGTTACTCCTTCATTTGGCCTGAAGTTACTAATATTTTTGGATTCCCAGATTATTGACCTGTTTTGGTCCCTTAACAGTTTCCCTGACGATTACTTTGCAACGTTTTCCAATTTTTCTTTGTCTCGCAATTTTTTACCATATGTCCTGGTCTTTTACACCAGTGACAATCCATTTGGTTTCTTTCCGGCCTATCCATTTTCGGTTGTTCGTACTTGTTTTTGCCGGGTGGTCGGGCGGCTAGTTCCGTTGGGGTTGTTGGTTCCCCTGCTGTGTTTTAGGCGTATTTGTCCCCTGACCTCCATAATTGTAATCTGAATTCCTCTTGGTTTGTTTATCCACCGGTCCTGTTTCTGCGGGTTGCCGCACTTTCAATTAGACTCGTGTCCATACTTTAAACACTTTTGGCAATATGGTGTTTCCCTAATTAAACACTTTCATATGCCCACGTTTATTGCAGAATGAACAAACTATTTTCTCCTGTGGTGCTCTTGAAACGTTCTGCCTTTCTTCTTGTCTTTTATAATGTGCAGGAGGCATTGTGTAGGATTCTAATGAATTCATATTGATTGTTGATAGGGCTGTTTGTTGGAGTAAATTGCTCCTTTGTACTGTATTAAATGTATCTACTGCCATTTCCAACATTTACTCCAGGGTTTTTCCCATAACACTTAACATATAAACTCGTAAAGTGGCGTCTCTCAATCCTGTTTCAAAGGAACTTGTAGCTGTTCACTCTATCATGTTTGAGACTGCACTATCACCGACACCTTTATAAAATTCATTGTTATTTCCCCGGCCTGAATTCTCTGTCGGGGTATTCTTAGAGTATTTAACCGCCTTCCGAACTATCTAACATCGTCATTAGGTAATTTGATACTATTTTCTAGTCCTGTTATCATAGAATCTAGGAAAAACGAAGGGTGGTAGGCTCTTTTTACCGCTAAATATAATTCGTCTAGACTCTGGAAACGTTGTGATATGACCACATCATAGTCTTTCCATGTAACCTCTGTTTGATACAATCCATGTAATTCTGCAGGTTTCCTGTATTTGCTTCTCTTGCAACTAACTCACATCCTTGTATCAATTATTGTGTATTGTATTATTGTGTATTGTGTAATAGGTGAGGAAATACAAATAATAAACTCTCTGTAAACTATATATAAGGCCTAAAGGACAATGCAGCTTAAGACTCAGCTTTTTGGGAGGCTTTTTTGAAGTCGGAATAAAATACAAAATTTCAGGCACAACTGTTATAGTTTGTTTACGTTTACAAAAAAGAAGTTAGAAGTTTCATGCATAGATAGAATCTTTTACAAACACATTTTTATAATCTTTGTTACTTGTTACTTAATCTTTGTTATTCATGTCCACGAATTTCTATTACTAATTTTTCTTTAAAGCTCATTATTTTCCCAATGCCAGAAGTTGCTGAAATATAAACAAAATATTTGCTGTCAAACTCGTGTTGAAACGTAGACAACACATTTCAGGAGAAAATTTTGAAGCCATGCGAAAGTCTATTGCGACCAGAGATAATGAGAGAGGAAGCTACTAAAAAATGCAACTCTGGTTGTCAAATCGTGTGTTCGTGGTTGTGAAATTGTATTGTAGTATTTGTGAAAACTCGATAATTGATGAGATTTGAGCTCAGAAACTCACCCCTTTGATGAGTTTTTTTCCTTACAGATCCAAACAAAGTGTTTAGTTTATTAATTTATACATCACGTTTGACATTTGTCAGAAGCTTTGGTTTTGAGATACCAATATGCTTATATTATCAAATCAATGAATGAGCTTATGAAAGTCAGATATTTACAAATAATATCTAATAATAATTACAATAGAGTAATAACTTCAATTTGCAATTTGGAATGTAGAATGGTGAAGGGTATATGTAAAAGCCGTCAAGTTTCAATTTTCTCAAATATTTTGTTCAACTTTTAATGAAACGTTTAAATATACTTTACTTTTAATCGAAAATTAAAACATGACTTTTATTATTTAACTCTCAGGTACAACAAATTAGTTTTGATAACAGAGAAAGGAATTTTCTTAAGTTCTGGAATATTAGAAAATTGGAATAAGTTATACACATATTGTATATTGTTTTGTTTTACTCATTTGTAAACATAATTATTTTAAAATGATAGTGATGAAAAACTAAATGATAAAATAGCAAGTGACAAATTTTTTTTAACTCGATTAGAAGATATTTTGGACAAGCTAGGACGAGCAAAATGGTTCTCAACACTAGACATGACAAGTTCATTTCACCAAATACCACTCGACAAAAAGTCACGACCATTAACAGCATTTTCGACCAATAATGGACACTACCAATTCAAACGACTACCGTTTGGACTAAAAATCTCTTCCAACAGCTTTCAGCGCATGCTTACAATAGCTCTATCAGGATTAGAGGCTGAAGCATTCCTTTACGTAGACGACATAATCATTCATGGATGCAGCCTCAGCCACCACAACCAAAATCTAATAAAGGTAATAGACAGGCTAGAATGCTATAATCTGAAACTAAACCCACAAAAATGTTGTTTCCTGCGTCCCGAAGTAATATATTTAGGCCATATAATAACGCGGGACGGAGTAAAGACAGATCCAGCAAAATATGAAACCGTAAGAAACTACCCCACACCAAAAAATTCGGACGAAGTAAGACGATTCGTTGCATTTAGCAATTATTATAGGAAATTCATCCCAGACTTCGCAGACATTGCTAAAAGCCTAAACACACTACTAAAGAAAACAGCAGAATTTGAATGGACAAAAGAATGTCAATCAGCATTTGATACACTAAAAGAAAAACTAACTAACCCACCGTTACTCCAATATCCTGATTTCAGCACACCTTTCATACTAACCACAGATGCTTCAAACTATGCCCTCGGAGCAGTACTTTCACAAGGCGAAGTAGGAAAAGATCTACCCATGTCTTATGCAAGCAAAGCATTACAAAAACACGACCTTAACAAACCTGTAATAGAAAAAGAACTACTAGCAATTCACTGGGGAATAAACTACTTTAAACCATACCTATATGGTACCAAGTTTATTGTTGTTACCGACCATAGACCTTTGATATCGTTATTTTCTCATAAAAACCCCTCATAAAAGATGACAATAAGGTTAGATTTAAGTGACTATGATTTCGAAATCATATACAAAAAGGGCAAAATAAATACGAACGCCGACGCGCTCCCAAGGATACAAATAGATTCAAACATATTAAAACAGATGATACCGAAAGAAAATGACAATAAAGTAATTAAGGCATTAATTATAACTAGAGGCATTAGCAAAAACAATATGCAGAAGAGCAATGAAGAATTAAGCAATAAACAATGCACATCTCAGAAGCCTTATCAACTTCACATATGGGAATGCACTTCAATAAGCGATGTCAGAAATATAAAGAAATTGGAATTTAATACCAAAAATACTAGAGAAAATAATGTATACATAGAAGAAAATAAAGTGCACGTAGAATTTAGTGATAATTCAGCGAATCAAGATTCGGTACTGAAGAAACCAAATTCGAATATTAACGTATTTAATACAAATATGGGATACAACGATGAATCAGGGAATCTAGATTCGATTCTGAGGAAACTGGTATCTAAAATGAGCAAGGAGAAAATAAAAGAATTAGCACTGGCCAGTAATGATATAATATTTAAAATGTATACAATTGAAGAATTTAAAAACGCATATGCGAAGATAAATAAAATATATAATACTGCTCAAAGAAGTCCTCAATTAAAAATACTTATTTACAACCCACCAAAAAGAATAACAGATGACATAATAAAATACAAACTAATACACGAATTTCACACCTCAGGACATCTAGGAGTCAGAAGGACAACCCTTATTTAAAACAACGATACGTCTGGAAGAATATGAACACATGGTTAAGAAATTCATATCTTCTTGTGACATATGCAAAAGAAACAAACAAACACGTCATATAAATGAACCGCTTACGGTAACTAACACTCCACAGAACAGCTTCGAGACAATTTCAATTGACACCGTCGGATCTTTAAGAATATCGAAAGGGTATCGCTACATTTTAACAATGCAGTGCGAGCTAACAAAATTTGTAATAACACACCCGATACCGACAAAGGACGCACAGACCATAGCAAAAGCACTTGTAGAACAAGTTATACTAAAGTATGGACACTTCAAAATACTCAAATCTGACTGCGGGACAGAATTCAAAAACAAACTATTAACAAACATATGTACACTTTTAAAAATTAGACAGACATTCTCGACACCATACCACCACCAAACAATAGGTTCTCTCGAACGTAACCATAGGGTACTTAACGAATTCATCCTAACCACAGCAAACGACTATGAATGGAATGAATGGATTCCATATTTTACTTTCGCATATAATACAACACCACACGTTGACACAGGGTACACGCCATTCGAACTAATTTATGGTAAACTACCTCGTTCACTAGATGACGATCCTAACGCAAACATAAAAATATATAGCATCGATAGCTATGCAAAAGAACTACAAACTAGATTAAGATATGCTTTAGATAAAGCGCACGAACTATTAAACTCAACTAAGATGAAAAGAGTAAACAATAATAAACAACGCAATTCAAATAAGCTACAATTAGAATTAGGAGATTTAGTATTGTTAAGAAATATAGGAAAAAGAATCAAACACCGTACAAAGGTCCTTATAGGATAATAAGCAAAAATGGAGTCAACACCAAAATAATAGAAAAATAGTACATAACAATATGTTAAAACCATACACAGTAACAACATAAATCATACCACTACCAATAATTGTAAACACTTAGCTTTAAAAAAATTGCTCAATTTCATCTCGAATTTTTCTCCTAACGGTAGGGGTGTAGTGTAACCAACCTCTGGTTCACTTCGCCAACAATAGAGTGCATTGAGTGAACTTGAAGCTGACACTGCACTAAAGCATAGAGAAAGAATAACAAGAAGCCGAATCAGCCAAATGTACTCATCGGCTACATGGAAGCGGTCGGTCCGCAAGGGAAACGAAGAACCGCAATGAGTGCGAAATGAATTAACAAGCAGAGAGCACGCAATTTCAGTTTCTCAATTTTTGCTTTGTGTCTTTCTCTCATTATTCGGATCTCCATATGTATGATGACTTTGTGAGTCAGTGTGTAATTTTTTTCTCGGAGCGGAAGATCGCCTTTGCTTCTGTTATTTTGCACTAACAATGTAAGCGAACATGCGTAAGAAGAGATCGATCCAACACTCGTATGCCAAGTAAAGTGTGAAAGAAAGAATCGGTCAATTTGTGGAGTACAGCGGGTGATAAGAAGAACGGTGCGATTCGTTTTCTTTTGCTTCTCTTACAATAACAAAACATGTGCAGCCGTCCGTCCGTCTGGAATCGTTTAAATTTAGCATTTTATGGTTTTTGAAAGAAATTTTGCTTTCGTAGCTTTGTTCTGCTTCTTGTTCGATGTCAAAGCTGTGTAAAGCACTGGCACCATCTTTGTTCCGAGCATAACGTACTCTTGAAGAATTCGTATAGGCAGAAAATTTCTTTGTCGGCATATCAACAAATTTAATACCTTATACGAGTAAAAATAAAAAGTTAATGGAAGCAAAAATAAAAAAATGGAAATATTTCAGAGAAAATATTTATATTATGTAGCTATTCGATTTTTTATGAGAATGAAGGAATCGGAAGATCGACATTGTGATTGTTATTTTGTACTAACAACTGAAGTGCTTCTGTCTGATCGTCTATGTATTTTCCTTGTTATTGTAGTGTCCAAAACCATTATTAAAATTAAATTAAAGACTACAATTTTTAATATTTATGATTTTAGTTGCAAGGAAGCATTGCCTATGGGCTATCAACAAAACGAAATATTGGTACAACAATTATATTATAATTTTAAACATATAAAATAACAATTAACAATAACCTAATTTAATTATACACCTAATTTAAAATACTAAACATTTTATTATGCCGGCGAAATGTTACAAAAAAACAAAATTCCTTTAATAAACGAAAAGCTTGATAGACCGATAGACGTAAGCACTTGTTTTTTTATTGCAAAGGAACCAAAAAGAAGACAAATTCCCTTGTTCCCTCAACGCCTGCTTTCGCCAAGAAATCGATCAACTGATTCATTCTCACCTCCTTTGACATACAAGATTCCATCGCTCAACTCTTCTTACGAACGAACGAATTCTGAGAGCATCAGTGCAAACGCACCAACGAAGGCCAACAAAGGCAAGAGAGCGAAGCATTGAGTAATGTATCAACGATTCAGTAGTGGATAGGAAACAAGTGATCAGAGCAGCAATGGAAACACATTAGCATTGGCAATAGCAAAAGAGAAGAGTGCGAAACACTCAGCAATGAGTAAAAACTTGATCCAGTACTGTATCGACCATGGAAAATATTTTTGTTCAAGATTCGCCCTCTTGTTATTCTTTCTCTATAAAGTCACTCATTGCACTCAACAGTTAAAATTGAATATCGGCCAATGAAAAGAAAGCATGACACTTTCGTTTAAATTAAGTAAGAGTAAGCAATGTAAACATAATATTGTAATAGTTTAGAACGTAAGAAATAATGTATAAAAACACGGCGAAAGCCAGAATAAAATAACTTATTGTAAATCCAGCACCAGAAGCAGACACAGTTTTCTTCTACAAAGTAAGTACGGCCTTGTGGCCATATATCATTATATAGCGGGGTTCGCTTGATAAACCAAACAATAAATTCGGCCTTGTGGCCAAATCTTAAAAACATAGCGTGGCTCGCTTAAAGCCAAACAAAGCAAGGCCTGGTGGCCAAACTAATACAGCGTGACTCGCTAAAAATAAAGTCAACTCCCTTTTAATTGATTATCCTTTACCTCCACATGGCGATTCTGTACCTCCACAACTTACTTTGCACTTTCAATCTCAATAGTTACCAAAAATTCTTGTCAAAAAAATTTAGAAATATGTATATAACCTAAAAAATACAATATTAAAAGCAAATAGATTGTTAAATTTATGTAAATATATAGGCAAATGAAAGTTGGTGTTGGCATATCTACATTTAATTCACCTCATTATTACATTCGGTTTTCTGGTTTGCAAACTTCAAACTTTTTTGCTCACTTTGGTACTTAAGTACTGCTGCTAGTGTGCTACGATTTAACCAAAAAGGTTTTTTTTTAGTTGAAAGATGCACTAGTACGCTCATATATGCGTAATTTATTAACCATTATTGTAGTTAAGCTTCCCTTTTCATGTTATTAACAAATTTTTCATTTTATTTAAGTACACTTTTTCCTACTTCCACTTTAACACAACTTGGCACTTTTATAGTTTCTTTTGGTAATATGAACAGAAACGCTGTTTCGTGACGTCATTAAATTTTTCACCTCAACTGAATTTTTCAATTCAAGCGGGATACAATTTTACAAAATTTTCTTATAAATAATAATTCTGACTTCTTTTTTCGTAGATTTTTAAAGACTTATACTTTACAATACCGGCATGGAGATTTTGCAGATTTTTTAAAATTTCCGAATGCAAACACCCAGACTGTAAAATCCATAGAAAAGAAGTCAAACACACACTTTTTTATTTTTAAAAATTCTTTGATTTGTATAATTTCAATAATTTTTTATTTTGCATCTTTATTTCTTATTTGTATAATTACATGAATGTCTTATTTTATCTTTATTTGTATATGGGTGGCATAGGCCTACTGGAGAACCGGATACCCCAAAAAAATCGGTAACGCACCATAGTGCATACCTCTATGGTGGTGTGGAAATGCACAGGCAGCTTCCAGAATTGTTATTTATTTTCTTTAATAGTTCCTTAGTTAGTTTCTTTAATAGAATTTAACGTAATAACTGCCCTTGTATTTTTTAATTTCTACCTTAACTACATATTTATATGAAAAGCTGGAGATCAAAGCTTGACTGCGAGGCTCTTGCTTACATAGCTAATCAAACTATGAACCCACCAAAATGAAGAGCCAGTATTTCGTCGACATACTCTGCACTTTGCGCATTTAGCTGCTCACGGCTCAATGCTCGGCCTCCTTAGAGTTTTCGCGCGAATAATCCATAAGAACACCCAAAACCAAGTCTTTTGCATGTCGACGTGTAATCTAGAAGCAAAATAAGGAGACGATGAATAACTCGTATTTCGAAACGAAAACTGGAATCTAGAAATATCTTGACTTACATATCCACAAACGCTTGTGGCACATAAGTTGTTATCGGAATATCAGTTTAATGTACAGAAACATTGCTCAATACCATCCTGAATGCGCATCTCAAGAGTTTTCTAAAGAGCAAAAAATTCAAAATTTAATTTACTAAAATAAAGGAAAGAACATCATTAGCAGTTCTAGTTAAAATAACAAATCTATAAAATTTAAACCAGATGTTGCGTCAATGTTTTTACCATATTGATTGAATAGATCTTGCAGCTTCGTACCACGGACCATGAAGAATTTAGTCAGAAATAAATACTCCCTGCAAGCATTGTCCATCGTACTGCTCAGAGCGAAAGAGAGCCTCTTAGGTTACTACTAGCAGAAGGAAACAACATACATAGTTAAATGAAATTTGATAAAATTTCAGACAATTACCCATTTTTTAGTTATGCATTTGGAACTATTATGTTATTATTCTTCTTCTTCTTTCGGAACCGTAGCAGTCCATCTTGCAATTCTTGCGAGACTTCGAGACGTTCTTCCAATACTGTTTTCTCATGAGTCTCTTGGTATCTGCCTGCGACAGAATGCTCGTCGTATGGTGAATAACACGTACAGTATGAGCAAAGACAATATAATACAAAGATGTCTCACTCCTATACAAAACAACCGAGCAGCTAAAATTCAATTCGGATTTTCGGAAAATCCCATATGAGGCTTTGGGAGAGTAAAATTAACATATTGTGAGAGCTGCAACTTGCAAGAAAGTGAGTACAAAAGAGAGCGCGTTTGCTACAGATGAGTGTAAAGAATCAATGCAGTTGCCATCAGAATGTAGAACATCTCATTTTAATTATAACAACAACGGGTGGTGGCATAACAAACTTTTATAGGCCCTATATCAGAAACAAACAATAAAAAAATCAAATCTTCAAATAATAAATGACATTTATTCATGTTTCAGTATTTGAACTTAAAATTTTTTTGATTGTTTCTTTTTAAAATTCGACCAAGAACAATTTTACGGAGTAATATGGTTATCAAACGGAGTAATATGGTTATCTAAAATACTGTCTGTGAGAATAAATTCATTATTTTCCTCAAACCAATGCGCATTTGGACTTTGGTTTGTACAATGAATACATTTTTGTATTATATATTATTAATTAATTATTATTAATTACAAATTACCGATTTTAATATAAATAATAAATAAATTGCCAAATTATCCAAATAAAAAACCAAAATCACTATCAAAAATAGTAGCCAAAGTCAAAATCAATCAAGTCACAAAAAGAAGCTAAAACATCAGTAAAAATAAAAACACAAAAAATCTCGTTTCTGGTTCGGTAAGGCCGTGGTTATGCTATCGAGTTTTGCTTGGCAAGTAGGACTTTTTTTTTGTTGTTTTGTGTGTAAACAATTCTCTCTTAATTCTCGTAAAAACACAAAACAACAAAAAAAAGTCCTACTTGCCAAGCAAAACTCGATAGCATAACCACGTCCTAAAGAACGCTGTTGTCGGCATTCATATACTTGTTGTTGTCGGGCGAACGGTATTCTTGCACATTCGTACAAACTCTAAAAATTTATTTTACAAAAACAAACATTCGCTTCTCTCTTGCACCGCTTGTGTCACTGTCAGAGATAACGAGATTGGAAACTTAGAACAAAACAGCTGTTCAAAAAAACAGCCGCGTGTTGTTTCTATAAATTTTCTATGCAAACTCACCCGCCAAAAGCATAAACAATCCTTTGTTTATGCTTTTGGCGGGTGAGTTTCGAAGACTCGCTTGGCACACGTCGATCTTCTTTAGAAATGCAACCTTTGCATTCAATTTACTTCTCCTTGTCATTGTGGCTTTAGTTGTTATCTTTTTTTGGCACCGTTGTGAGGAACATTATTTTCCTAAAATAATGCCCACACATTTTTTTTTATCACAAATTTTGGTTTTATAAAGTAACGAATTATTTTAAGTCAAATTGTTAGTTTCCTTAAATAATGAATTATGTTCTATTATTATATTTTATTTTATGTTTTTCAAAAGCCGCTCTGAAATAAAAAGGCACTTTATGTTTATAAAAGAAAAATATAATCTTAAGAAAACTTGAATGTAAACCACCCTACCTGAATACGATCAAACAGCTGCTCTAAGACCAGCTGACATATAAGAAGAGTAAGCATAGTCTGAGTGGTACGGCTGATTATAAAAGGCGCAACGCCAGCAAAAATTTAATCAGTCATCGGGAGCCGGCCACCAGAGTAAGTCTCTTGAAAAATAATTAAATTTTATTTAAACCTTTTATTTCAGAGAAGTCCAGACTGGATGGACGCCTCGGTTTGCATCCGACTGTGGTGTCCATGCCATGCGCACGCTCTTGTTCTTCGGCCTCTCGGTATGTATCCGACTGAGAGTTTCAAGCTGGACACAAGAGCGTAATGGACTGGTGGATGACCATCATGGTTTAGTTCCGACGATGATGGTCATGCCGCTCTCTGCCCATAGCTTAGGTATTCCTGTCCTCCTTGTTTTCTTTTGTTTATCCATTCCTAGATTCAGCCCAGAGAAGTCCAGACTGGATGGACGCCTCGGTTTGCATCCGACTGTGGTGTCCATGCCATGCGCACGCTCTTGTTCTTCGGCCTCTCGGTATGTATCCGACTGAGAGTTTCAAGCTGGACACAAGAGCGTAATGGACTGGTGGATGACCATCATGGTTTAGTTCCGACGATGATGGTCATGCCACTCTCTGCCCATAGCTTAGGTATTCCTGTCCTCCTTGTTTTCTTTTGTTTATCCATTCCTAGATTCAGCCCAGAGAAGTCCAGACTGGATGGACGCCTCGGTTTGCATCCGACTGTGGTGTCCATGCCATGCGCACGCTCTTGTTCTTCGGCCTCTCGGTATGTATCCGACTGAGAGTTTCAAGCTGGACACAAGAGCGTAATGGACTGGTGGATGACCATCATGGTTTAGTTCCGAGGATGATGGTCATGCCACTCTCTGCCCATAGCTTAGGTATTCCTGTCCTCCTTGTTTTCTTTTGTTTATCCATTCCTAGATTCAGCCCAGAGAAGTCCAGACTGGATGGACGCCTCGGTTTGCATCCGACTGTGGTGTCCATGCTATGCGCACGCTCTTGTTCTTCGGCCTCTCGGTATGTATCCGACTGAGAGTTTCAAGCTGGACACAAGAGCGTAATGGACTGGTGGATGACCATCATGGTTTAGTTCCGACGATGATGGTCATGCCGCTCTCTGCCCATCGCTTAGGTTGATTCCTGTTCTCCTTGTTTTTCTTTCGTCCATTACTAAATCCGCTCTCTACACAAAACCCTACTTCCCCGCTTCATCGCACTAGAAAAGCCCCGGCTCCGCCCGACCAACCTTCTAGAAGAGACCAACCTCGCGATCGTCACGGGTGTACCTCGGGCAGGTGGGACTTCGGGAGAACCCAAAACGCGGGGTATACCTATCTCCCCACCTCAGGCTCGCCAGGAGGACCCTGACGTTCGGCACCTGGTTCCAAAGAACCAATCCCCCCTCACCCACAAGCACTGCTCGCAAAACCATGCGTCCTTCCCCTTAATAAGAGATCGTATTTTAAGAAATGTATAATCAGGAGAGCAAAGTATCATATGCTTGGATAGTATAAAGAAATGTCAAACTTCAGTGATAAATAAAGAATCTTTTCAAAAACTTAGTCAAAAATTAAAACTCGTCTTTTGCACTTTATCGGTCTCCTGACACAAACAAATGTTTGTGACGGAGAAAGAACCGTGGACATCCGGCGAGTTTCACCTCGGCCGAAAAGCACTTCGTTACAATGGCGCCCGAGCAGGGACCGATAAGTTCACGAAAGACCTGTTAGCATTTTTTTCCCCTTCTCTCATTTCTATCACCCTATCTCTTTCCATCCAAGGGAAGAAACTATCTCTATACAAGATCCTATCCTTAGTCATGCAAGAACAAGGAATTCCTGTTTTCTTTCTCCACCCTCTTAAAGTAAAATTTTTTTTCTCCCTCTCTTTCTCAACTCAAGAAGGACAGAAGAAAAAAAAAATCACGGAAATTTTTCGTTCAAACCGAAGCCGGTTCCCGAAGTGACAAAGTGTAAAGCACGTGAGAGTGAACCTTTTTTTTGTTCATTTATATTTTACATAGAAAACATACGAATTAAAAATTTCTACTCCATTTCTTTTTTTAAAAAAAAAAAAAAAAAAAAAAAAAAAATAATAATATATAGGAAAAAAAAATATATAGAAAGGAAAGAGTATAAAATACTTCGCATCAGAGCAGGAGGAGTCCAATCTCCAGCCACCGATCGACGAAGCAACATCATAGCCGAGCCATAGTCGAGCAAAGCATCGAAACCAGTGACGAAGCCGGGAAAAAGAAATAAAATACATAGCAGAAAAGAGTATAAAACACTTCTCACTAAGGCAGGGAGAGACCAGTCTTCAACCACCGATCGACGAAGCAACATCATAGCCACAGTCCAGCCAAGCACCGAAACCAGTGACGAAGCCAAAAAAAAAAAAGATGTTGACTACCTCTTGGATCTATTATTTGAAAAAAGAGGACTTGATAAAATACGCAGAAGAATTTGAACTCAGTACGGACGGAACAGTCGAAGAACTGAGAAAACAACTAACCAGATTCATCATAAACAAGGAATACACGAAGGAACAAACCATAAGACTCACCGAACTGGAAACTACTCATCGAAGAGCTCTCTCGCCAACAGGAACTAGACAGCAGCCACTAGACTCCGATACGACGATAAAAATTCCAGTGATGGACATTCCAAACGCCCAAGGAGCCATAAAGAAAACGCCGACAGGTATGGATGAAGCCCAAGAAAGCCACACAGCAATAGGACGAGCTCCTCATACTACAGTGATGGAAATAGTACGAAAATGGGGCATAAAATACAAGGGAGACAAAGACGCACTATCCTTTATCGAACGAGTCACCGAGTTGGCAGAAGCCTATAACATCGACAAAAATCTACTCCACTACACAATGCCTGAACTGCTGCAAGAAAACGCTTTGGTCTGGTACCGAAATAACAACAAACATTGGCAGACGTGGGATTCCTTCAAGAAGGACTTCCTCAACTTCTTCCTTCCCTCTCGATACTGGAAGAATCTGGATGATGAAATACGTAACAGACAACAACAAACTCAGGAACCCTTCAAAATATACGTACTGGCGCTCCAAAATCTCATGAGGCACACCGACTACACCACACAACAAAAGTTGGAAAGAATCTTCACAAACGCAGGCACCGAGTACCAACTCCACATTCGACGAAAAGATTTTTCCACCTTAGAAGAACTAATCGAATTGGCCGACGACTTCGAAACAATTAAAACTAGGACAACAGTCACCAATCAAAAACAAAACCCAAGGAGAGAGCAGAATTATATGATCGAAAGCAATATTCACGCGTCACCACCAGCAAAGGCCAACAACACTCGCTTCATAAAACAACACGAAGCCTGTCGTAGATGTGGTGAGCAAGGACACTACGCCGCATCATGCAACAAACCTCAGAAACTATTCTGCTGGGAATGCGGCCGTCTCAATATTCGCACCATTCACTGCTGCAGACAGAAAGCGGGAAACGACGAAGGAAGTCGGCTAAAATGAGGATAAACGATTTCCCGAAAACCCAATCCTCACCAAATAACAACGAGAAACCCACTCGTTGCTTAACGACTAACATCACCATAGCAGGAATGAATAAAATAGCAGTTATCGACACCGGGGCCTCCGCCAGTTTCGTCAATGGTCAAATTGCCGAAACATTAAAAAACAACCAACAGCCATTGATACCTCCAGTAAAAGTGACTCTCGCCAACGGTTCTACCATTTCCTTACATAACGCGATCAACACCGACGTACAAATGGGAAATTTCCAGACACAACACCAATTTTTAGTACTGGAAACGACACCCGACGAAGTAATCCTCGGTCTCGACTTCCTAGATCAGGCCAACTTCTTCCTTAAATGTGGGGGTATTCCCATTAAAATAAGTAAGTACAAGTCAATTAATAATAATCAACACTACAAAACAATAACACCATACCATAGCCCAGAAGAATTTTCGATCAATAATTTCTTAAATAATGAACTCCAACAATTTAGTGAACAAGTAGGTACAACAAACTTAACCGAGCATAAAATAGTCATGACCGATGAACGTCTCATCAAACAACGGTATATACCACGGAACCCCGTCATGCAGGCCGTTATTAATGAGGAAGTAAACAAATTACTCGAAAAGGGCTACATCGAACCCTCACACAGTCCGTACAGCGCGCCCATCGTATTAGTTAAAAAAAAGATCGGAACCTGGCGACTGTGTATTGACTATAGGCAACTGAATAAAAATTCTATACCCGACGCATACCCTTTACCACGAATAACTCATATTCTTGATAGATTACGTGACGCAAAATACATAAGTAGCATTGACTTAAAGGATGGCTACTGGCAAATCCCTATGGCTACCGACAGCAAGAAATATACAGCCTTTACCGTACCAGGAAAAGGATTGTTTCAATGGCGAGTGATGCCCTTTGGCTTACACTCCGCCCCAGCCACCTTCCAGCGCGCCCTAGACCAAGTCATTGATCCTACACTCGAGCCCTTCGCTTTTGCCTATTTAGATGACATCATAGTAACCGGCACCTCTCTAGAAAACCACATGCAGAATCTCCGCGAAGTTTTTCAACGACTGAGATCAGCGAAGTTAAAAATCAATCCCGACAAATGTTCCTTCTTCCAGACAAAGGTAAAATATCTCGGACATGTAGTCAGTGAAAGAGGTATACATACCGACCCAGACAAAGTAGCCGCGATCCAACAATTAAAACCCCCAACAACAGTACGTGAAGTACGTCGCTTCCTAGGGATCGCCTCATGGTACCGAAGATTTGTAGCCGATTTTGCCACCATTTCCCAGCCACTAACTTCCCTCCTGAAAAAAGGCAAACATTTTAAATGGACTGATGCACAACAAGAAGCATTCAATAAACTCAAGACAAAACTAACAGAAGCACCGGTCTTAACATGCCCTGACTTCGGGAAAACATTTACACTACAAACAGACGCTAGCGATTATGGATTGGGAGCGGTACTCACCCAGGACATCGACGGTACCGAACGAGTAATAGCCTATGCAAGTCGACATCTGAACGGAGCAGAAAAGAATTACTCTCCAACAGAAAAAGAGTGTCTTGCCATCATTTGGGGTGTAAGGAAAATGAGACCATACCTGGAAGGATACAAATTCACCATTATCACAGATCATCTCTCCCTAAAATGGCTCAACTCCATCGAAAGCCCGACTGGACGAATAGCGAGATGGGCCCTGGAACTACAGCAATACCAGTTTACAATACAATATCGAAAAGGGAAGCAGAACATAGTAGCAGACGCTTTGTCCAGACAACCGATGGAAACTCTGAACCGCTTGGAAATCAGGGAAAATCCAGAGTGCAAATGGCTAGACCAGAAAAAAAAGGGAAGTACAATTAAATCCAGCAAAATTTTCCGATTACGTTTTTGTCGAGAATCAACTGTATCGGCATATCCCTCAAAACCAACACGATGAAGAAACAACGCCCTGGAAATTGTGCGTAGGTACACCACTAAGAAAACAAGTTCTCCAAGAAAATCACGACACTCCTACAGCGGGACATTTGGGCATAAGAAAAACCATTCAACGAATTATTGCACGCTACTACTGGCCAGGAATGTTTCGCGATATAGCTCAGTACGTACGCACCTGCGACTCCTGTCAACGGTATAAGGTAAGTCAACAACAACCAGCGGGCGAAATGCTAACTAAGATCCCTGAAGAACCATGGGCCACGTTATGCGCAGACTTCGTGGGACCGCTACCGCGATCCAAACACGGTAATAATATGCTCCTGGTATTCTTTGACCGATTTTCCAAGTGGACCGAGCTCGTTCCACTACGCAGGGCAACCACGCAGACAGCCATAAAGGCCTTTCGAGAACGAATACTAGCCAGATATGGTGTACCAAAGGTTTTGTTAACAGACAATGGCACTCAGTTCACAAGCAGGACTTTCCAGAAATATCTACAAGAGGCCGGGATCAAACAACAATTCACAGCACCCTACACACCGCAGGAAAATCCAACAGAGCGAGCAAACCGAACTATCAAAACTATAGTGTCCCAAATAGCTCGAAACGACCAGAAGGTATGGGATGAACGACTACCAGAAATAATGCTCGCCATCAATACCAGCATATCAGCCACTACAGGATACAGTGCAGCATTTCTTACCCAAGGAAGACAACCGCGCCTACCCCAGACACTCTATGATGAAGTAACGATGGGCACAGGAAATATTACGCAGAACCCAGACGAGTGGCAGGAAACCCTCAAGAGCACGTTCGAGATTGTTAAAAACAACCTAGCCCGAGCAGCAAAAGACCAAGCACGGTACTATAACTTGCGACGACGACCATGGAGCCCACAGGTGGGTCAGGAAGTACTCATCAGAAATCACCAGCTGTCCAAAGCCATCGACAATTTTAACGCCAAGCTGGCTCCAAAATATATTGGTCCATTCATAGTCACAAATTACGTATCACCTGTCATCGCGGTCCTCAAAGAACCTGGCGAATCACGCACACGCAAGGTCCACTTAAGTGATATGAAACCGTATCTTCACCATAATGTGCCCACATAACCCTAACTAAACAAACATTTTCCAATCTAGCACTAATCATTTCTATATCCAATAAATAACCAGTTTCTCTTCTACTCCTCAGCAAAAATGGACAAATTTACGATTTCCGTGAACAATTTCTGCAAAAACACCGCTGATCTCGAGGGTGCAATGCACAAACTGCAACGCTTGCCCTGCAACTACCGAGAAGTCCCATGTGGGAAGAACCGGCTGAAGGTCATCCCGAAGTGTAGCCCAGGGCACCCCCGACCACACCCATGCAATGATGAAAATGCATTGCCAAAACCAGCACCCGCAGGCACCAGGAAACGAAAATCCTTGCCCAAAAACCAAATCCCGACAACAGCAGCAATCGCACCAGCCCCCTTGGCTCCATCACAGAAGGGAAATCAGCGACCTCCGTCCTATCGAAGCAGCAACAGCCCAACTCCGTCTGTCCCAGTTCCGTCCCCGAAGGGAAATCAGCGACCTCCATCCCACCGAAGCAGCAGTGCTAGCAGCAGCACCAGCAATAGCTCTAGCAACAGCTCCAATAGCAGCTCGGATAGTAGCACTAGTTCAAACAGTGACTCCAGCAACAGCTCTAGCGCTAGCTCCAATAACAGCTCTGACAAGAGTACTAGTTCGAGCAGTGACCCCAGCAACCATAGCACAACTACAGACGACGGACCTCCCTCTCGAAAAAATCCGAGACTCACTACGGAATCACCAATCCCAAAGATCCCAGAAGGTATCGTCCTTGAAACGAAGCCGCTCACCACGGAGATCGTCACGTTCCTCAAAAAAGAAATTGATAGCCCGTCCCCCAATGCAGTAAGGCGATTTATTCGAAGCTGGGGGGACCGAACATTTCAATTTCGACTGCGCAGATCCGGAACGGGGAAAATTGTTGAGATTCCCGAAAGAAGGAGGGAGATGTGAGGAACATTATTTTCCTAAAATAATGCCCACACATTTTTTTTTATCACAAATTTTGGTTTTATAAAGTAACGAATTATTTTAAGTCAAATTGTTAGTTTCCTTAAATAATGAATTATGTTCTATTATTATATTTTATTTTATGTTTTTCAAAAGCCGCTCTGAAATAAAAAGGCACTTTATGTTTATAAAAGAAAAATATAATCTTAAGAAAACTTGAATGTAAACCACCCTACCTGAATACGATCAAACAGCTGCTCTAAGACCAGCTGACATATAAGAAGAGTAAGCATAGTCTGAGTGGTACGGCTGATTATAAAAGGCGCAACGCCAGCAAAAATTTAATCAGTCATCGGGAGCCGGCCACCAGAGTAAGTCTCTTGAAAAATAATTAAATTTTATTTAAACCTTTTATTTCAGAGAAGTCCAGACTGGATGGACGCCTCGGTTTGCATCCGACTGTGGTGTCCATGCCATGCGCACGCTCTTGTTCTTCGGCCTCTCGGTATGTATCCGACTGAGAGTTTCAAGCTGGACACAAGAGCGTAATGGACTGGTGGATGACCATCATGGTTTAGTTCCGACGATGATGGTCATGCCGCTCTCTGCCCATAGCTTAGGTATTCCTGTCCTCCTTGTTTTCTTTTGTTTATCCATTCCTAGATTCAGCCCAGAGAAGTCCAGACTGGATGGACGCCTCGGTTTGCATCCGACTGTGGTGTCCATGCCATGCGCACGCTCTTGTTCTTCGGCCTCTCGGTATGTATCCGACTGAGAGTTTCAAGCTGGACACAAGAGCGTAATGGACTGGTGGATGACCATCATGGTTTAGTTCCGACGATGATGGTCATGCCACTCTCTGCCCATAGCTTAGGTATTCCTGTCCTCCTTGTTTTCTTTTGTTTATCCATTCCTAGATTCAGCCCAGAGAAGTCCAGACTGGATGGACGCCTCGGTTTGCATCCGACTGTGGTGTCCATGCCATGCGCACGCTCTTGTTCTTCGGCCTCTCGGTATGTATCCGACTGAGAGTTTCAAGCTGGACACAAGAGCGTAATGGACTGGTGGATGACCATCATGGTTTAGTTCCGACGAAGATGGTCATGCCGCTCTCTGCCCATCGCTTAGGTTGATTCCTGTTCTCCTTGTTTTTCTTTCGTCCATTACTAAATCCGCTCTCTACACAAAACCCTACTTCCCCGCTTCATCGCACTAGAAAAGCCCCGGCTCCGCCCGACCAACCTTCTAGAAGAGACCAACCTCGCGATCGTCACGGGTGTACCTCGGGCAGGTGGGACTTCGGGAGAACCCAAAACGCGGGGTATACCTATCTCCCCACCTCAGGATCGCCAGGAGGACCCTGACGTTCGGCACCTGGTTCCAAAGAACCAATCCCCCCTCACCCACAAGCACTGCTCGCAAAACCATGCGTCCTTCCCCTTAATAAGAGATCGTATTTTAAGAAATGTATAATCAGGAGAGCAAAGTATCATATGCTTGGATAGTATAAAGAAATGTCAAACTTCAGTGATAAATAAAGAATCTTTTCAAAAACTTACTCAAAAATTAAAACTCGTCTTTTGCACTTTATCGGTCTCCTGACACAAACAAATGTTTGTGACGGAGAAAGAACCGTGGACATCCGGCGAGTTTCACCTCGGCCGAAAAGCACTTCGTTACACCGTTGAGGTTTCGGCTACTAAAACTTTCAGCAACTTCACACGGTACCAATGGATTGTTGCACTTGCCTGCTGTCACCGATAATTTGTCTTCATCAGCTTGGTCAATAGTATTTTATCCGCACACCATCGCGGATTCTCGTCTAGTACTTTCCTCTTTTCAATAGGGACGTTGCTATTCGATTGTAGATATGCTGCCTTAGATCTGTTTCCATACCACGCACACACCTTTTATATACGATTTATTTTAATATCTATTAATTTAATGCGCTTATTAATTGAATTTAATTCAATAAACAAAAATGATTGCCCGATTCCTTCAAAAACTTTATGTAAATAAACGAAACGTCACTTAAAATGTCATAAAACCATGACGTCGTATGGTGAATAACACGTACAGTATGAGCAAAGACAATATAATACAAAGATGTCTCACTCCTATACAAAACAACCGAGCAGCTAAAATTCAATTCGGATTTTCGGAAAATCCCATATGAGGCTTTGGGAGAGTAAAATTAACATATTGTGAGAGCTGCAACTTGCAAGAAAGTGAGTACAAAAGAGAGCGCGTTTGCTACAGATGAGTGTAAAGAATCAATGCAGTTGCCATCAGAATGTAGAACATCTCATTTTAATTATAACAACAACGGGTGGTGGCATAACAAACTTTTATAGGCCCTATATCAGAAACAAACAATAAAAAAATCAAATCTTCAAATAGTAAATGACATTTATTCATGTTTCAGTATTTGAACTTAAAATTTTTTTGATTGTTTCTTTTTAAAATTCGACCAAGAACAATTTTACGGAGTAATATGGTTATCTAAAATACTGTCTGTGAGAATAAATTCATTATTTTCCTCAAACCAATGCGCATTTGGACTTTGGTTTGTACAATGAATACAATTTTGTATTATATATTATTAATTAATTATTATTAATTACAAATTACCGATTTTAATATAAATAATAAATAAATTGCCAAATTATCCAAATAAAAAACCAAAATCACTATCAAAAATAGTAGCCAAAGTCAAAATCAATCAAGTCACAAAAAGAAGCTAAAACATCAGTAAAAATAAAAACACAAAAAATCTCGTTTCTGGTTCGGTAAGGCCGTGGTTATGCTATCGAGTTTTGCTTGGCAAGTAGGACTTTTTTTTTGTTGTTTTGTGTGTAAACAATTCTCTCTTAATTCTCGTAAACACACAAAACAACAAAAAAAAGTCCTACTTGCCAAGCAAAACTCGATAGCATAACCACGTCCTAAAGAACGCTGTTGTCGGCATTCATATACTTGTTGTTGTCGGGCGAACGGTATTCTTGCAGTCGTACAAACTCTAAAAATTTATTTTACAAAAACAAACATTCGCTTCTCTCTTGCACCGCTTGTGTCACTGTCAGAGATAACGAGATTGGAAACTTAGAACAAAACAGCTGTTCAAAAAAACAGCCGCGTGTTGTTTCTATAAATTTTCTATGCAAACTCACCCGCCAAAAGCATAAACAATCCTTTGTTAGTATTAATAATATATAAATAATATAATATAATTTAGTATTAATTAGTATTAATAAATTTAGTGTGTTTTGTAGTTTTAGTTGCATGTGCACGGGTGATATAGGCCTACTGAGGAACCGAACACCCTAAAAAATCGATAACTCTCCTTGACTCTTATCTCAATGGTGTTGTGGAAACAGCATGATCTCTATAACTTTCAGAATTCTCATCTAATAAAGAAGTAAAAAAATTTCCTTTATATCTTTTTTTCATTATAAATTTTACAAATATAGAAAACTATATAAATAATATAATATTTGAACTAAATTAAATAATGTTTTAATCAAATTTCAATAATCACATAAAAATACCCACAGAAATAAATTCATGCCCACATTTTTCACTTTGTCTACTTATGGTGGCAACCGCTTGCAAAAAATGTTGGTGAATAAAACCGTCAAAAGATAACGCGTCACTTGCTATCTCTTTCTGGCTGCAAAAGATATGTAGCCAAATTCACCAGGTCATAAAAAATCGATCTTTTTTTCATCTTTATCTGAAGATAAAAGAGTTTCCAATCTCATTAATCTCTGGTCACTGTGTTTTGAGCGCGAATTATATATTTATGTACTCATGCAAACGGCGAGATAGAATGTGCGTCGCATCTCAACACAATTGAAAGCTCTTTCTCAAAAGCACAAAAGCTATCAGATTAGAATAAAATTTTTTTGATATTTTTCAACGTTCCGAGTGAGACATCTTTGTACAATTATATTGTCTTTGGTATGAGTGTAATAAATTTTCGTTTTATTTTGCACGTTCGTTTCGTTTTATTTTATTTTGCTGTTGAAGCTGAAGCTGCATTGTGCTTTGTTTATAATTCTTACAAAATAAAATTTAAGTCAATCTTATCCACTCCTATTTATGTATTTTACGCTATAATAATTTAAAATAAGCTTTTGATGGATTTGCTGAAACCATGAATAGTTTTGCAATAGTTGGTGTTAATGTTGTATTTCATGTCAATTTAGCACAAAAAAATAAAAGTTGCTGAAAAGCTCAAATTTAATTGTTGGTTTTGTTGTTGTTTATTATACTAACTCGAGCAACAGCAATTTTTGTTGCTCTCGTATGGTTTCCGAGTTATGCCATCTTGAAGTTCAAAGATTTATGCGGTATATCTCCTAAACTATACGAGATACATATATGATATTCTTGTCATCAGAAAGCTAATTCAATTGTCTTTGATTCATGTAAAACAACATTTTGTTTAAAATCGCTCAAGAGATTTAGGACTTATATCTTTGAAATTCGAGGTGTTATAGGTCGGAAACCAGACGAGAGCGCCAAAAATGTTGTTTTTTGCATTTTTAAAAACATTTAACAAAACAACGAAAAAAACAGAAAATTTAACAGCACCACGAAAAAACTACATCTGAATAACACAGTAGATGGCAACGCAATGAATTGCAGTTCTAAACATTTTTCTACTCACACTCTTAAAATACACACATAGTTATACAAGATTTGGCAAAATTTTGCAACGCTCTACTCGGATCTTTTTTGACGCTCTACTCCGCGTCAATTTTTACGCCGAGTAATGCCTTAAACACAATCAAAGACGCAAGATTCAAGGCAGCGAAGAAAGAAATGACTCGGATTTAAACCAAATCATTTTCGGGAAGCAGAAGTATGAAATGTCAAACGTCAAAATTAGAATTAGCTCGAATGCGAGATGCGTAATTTCGCAGCTAAGCAGGGAAGCAAAATGGAAAGCAAACTTTCAAAGACGCAAGCCGCAAGATTCATTTTTAACTGTCAAAATTACACGGGCTCTTATGGAGATCGAGAAAAAAGTTTGCTTTCCATTTTGCTTCCCTGCTTAGCTGCGAAATTACGCATCTCGCATTCGAGCTAATTCTAATTTTGATGGATGCAAAAGCGTTCTTGTTCTTCTCATTTGTTTGTGTTTGTTTACATTTCATTGTTTTTTCTATTTCAGTTGCTGTAAAATTATCTGAGTGTTTTTCTGTTGCTTTTTTTATTATTATTCTGTATAATATATTATTTCAATGTATTTTAAATATATTCGAATATACATAAAAATAAAAAAACTTCGAATAAACTTCGAGAATTTTGGTTAGAATGAATCTATTGTTCTCTACAGTCAAATATTTGACATTTCATACTTCTGCTTCCCGAAAATGATTTGGTTTAAATCCGAGCCATTTCTTGCTTCGCTGCCTTGAATCATGCGTCTTGCGTCTTTGATTGTGTTTAAGGCATAAGGCGTTTCTGTTTGACTGCCTCCATAAGAACCTGTGTAATGCAACTGCCTTCGCGATAATCTACGCAGGGCGGCGATTATTTACGTGTTCTGGTTGACCATACCTTAATGCGCAACTCTGTTTTCTAGTGTCCCCAGAAAAATCGTGCGACACTCGTTTCCCCAAAACACACGTTCATTTGCATACAAGCCATAGTTCATCTTGCCGTTTGGCTGTGAAAACAAAAACAAATGGTGTCCCCAGTGGACACGTGTCCCACGTGTAAACACTGCATAAAAGGTTAGAATAATTAAGCATCACGTATATATGATATAAGCATTAATATATTTCAATTAAAGTAAGGGCTATGCAATTACGAATTATAATCTTTAATGTTTTGGGCTTTATCACAAACTAAGCATAACTAATTGTTGTGTTTACCTTATGAATTCCAGGTCTACTACAAATATCCAGGACAATACAAAATATGAATATTAGTGCTAGGAACAATTATGGCATATGTTGGGATCCGAGCGGAAACGCCAATCAAGTTGTTGTTGTTGTTGTAGAATGTGGAGCAGGCCCCAACAACAACAATTTTATCTCGAGCTGCCCCCTGGTTTCGGAGTTATAGAGTTTTGAAATTTAAATTTATTTGCCTAATATCTCCTTAACTATAAAAGATATCCGGTATAGATATATATCGTTAAAAAGGTAACTTAAATACCTTCCATTTATGTAAAGTAAGATATTGCCGAAAAACGCATATTTTTGGAGAAAACGCGATTTTAATATTTTTATTACTCTTTTTCCCCCATTAATTAAGTAAAATATGTAAATTAGGAAAAATCGCAGTTTAAAGTTTACAAAGAACTCCACTTCACGTACTATTTTACTTGATTTTTTGGCTACACTGAGAAAATGAAAAATTTTTATGAAAAATCTCTCGATTTTTTATTTTTAATATTTTTATTACTCTTTTTCCCCCATTAATTAAGTAAAATATGTAAATTAGGAGAAATCGCAGTTTAAAGTTTACAAAGAACCCCACTTCACGTACTATTTTACTTGATTTTTTGGCTACACTGAGAAAATGAAAAATTTTTATGAAAAATCGCGCGATTTTGCAAAAATCTGGTGCACTGAAAAGTCTTTGTTTACAGTGAGGAGACTCCGCCGCCTCCGTCTAGCAGGGCTCCTTCTTCAAGCGATTACATAAACTTCCAGAACGGTAGCAAACAGTATTACCTAACGATGGAAATTATATTTGTATACTAATATGATATGTACACTAAGTTCCAGATTAATACTCTGGATTAACTCTCCCCAGTATGCAGGTTCTAATCTTGCTATAGATCAGCGGAAAGAACAGCTTAGTTCATTAGAAATTCATGTTTTGTATTACGTTTTCGCTCTGACGAACGGTGTCATTCCTGTCGCCTTATATGTCTGATATAGATAAATTCCCTGTAGTTCTTGTCTCCAAGACATCCTCGATGAATCGTGCACGACAAAGGCCCGTCGTTGCACGACAACTCTATGGCGATCATCGACGACATTTTCATACAAATGTCGTTGTTGTCTTCGACGACAACACACGCCAATGTCGTCTATGTTGCCTTCGACGACAACACACGACAATGTTGTCTATGTTGTCTTCGACGACAACACACGACAATGTCGTCTATGTTGTCTTCGACGTCAACACACGACAATGTCGTCTATGTTGTCTTCGACGACAACACACGACAATGTCGTCTATGTTGTCTTCGACGACAACACACGACAATGTCGTCTATGTTGTCTTCGACGACAATACACGACAATGTCATCTATGTTGTCTTCGATTACATTTATTTAGTTTAATATTTCTGATTCGATAATATTATAAGAATGAATTAAAAACACATGTACACACACACATGTATCATCAATTTTCAAAACTTTTATTTTCTTTTTCTCTATTTCTTTGTTTGTTGCATCTATTTTTTATTTTTTTAAGTATAAGACGCAACTCTGTAACAAAATTTTCGTAACTCTTCCCTTCGGCTTTCGTTGCTATATACAATGCATTTAAAAAGTTTCCATACTGCTTCAAAGATACTTTATCCTTCGACCCATCGTAATTGTGGGACATTATTATTTCGATGGACAGAATTCTCTCAACCCCCGCTAGGCTTCCCGACAGAATGCGTTTTATCACACCAGTCTGAAAAAGATTAAAAGTGAATATTAAAATTTTAATTTTTATGTATAAGTATACATATAGTTATAAATTGTTAGAAACATTTTCATTAGGTGAAAACTACCTAGATATTTTTATGGCTTTCTTTTGAAAAATTCCGACTGCGTCAGCTCATTTGACATTTGAATAAAATCAGTTGATGTCAATGAATTAGAATATTGATTTAGCGGAAAAAAGTTGTTCTTCTCTATAAAGACATTCGGATTCAAAATTTCAAAAGGAAGATGGCATGTCTACGAAAGCTTCAAAGAAAAATTTCAAAGAAAAAAGCAGATTATTTGCAAAGATTGCATGATAGTCGCATTAATGGTACAATTTCAAGTTCAACTATCGCTGATATTCACTTTACGAGTGTACCGTTTGTTAATCAATTAGCGGATGATGACGGCCATTCGAATAGTGCCATTACACTTGCCGAAAAATTAAAAAAAATATTTGTAAAGCATAATGTAACCAGGAAATTGAGTGACGAACTCCTCCAGGCCTTGAAAGAAGAAGGTATTGAAGTACCAAGTACAAGCAAGAAAATGTTCAGTGAAAGACTTTCTACAATTAAACTACGCAGTGTGTGCCCCGGGACATATTTTCATTTCGGAATTACAAAACAATTGCTGAAACTTGATGCGAAACTGTTGAGCATCGACAAAATAGAGCTCGATGTAGGTATTGACGGATTGCCACTATTTAAAAGCAGTGCAACGGGACTGTGGCCAATTTTGGGGGGAACAGTCAACATTGCAGTGGATTGCTTATTTATTATTGGTGTATACTGTGGGTTAAAAAAGCCAACTTGTGTAAATTCCTTTCTACAGACCTTATTTCGGAGTTAAAAGGCTTAAAACAAGATAGTCTATGTTTTAATGAAACTAAAATTCCTGTAGTGATCCGTGCTTTTATTTGCGATGCGCCTGCTCGAGCTTTTGTATCAGGTAGCGTAAGTCACAATTCCTTCCATGGATGCAGTAAATGTCTTCAAGTAGGCAGAAGAGTTGAAGGCGTTACTGTGTTCGAGAGCGAAGTACGGGAGTTAAGAACCAATGAAAGTTTTAGAAGAAGATTGGATCAAAATCATCATTCGAAAAGATTTCAGCAGCATATTTTGGATTTGGAAACTATAGATTTTGATATGATTTCACAATTTCCTTTAGATCCAATGCATTTAGTGGATCTCGGTGTAACCAGAAAAATGTTAAAATTTATTGTAAGCAGATTAAAGCAAAATGAAAAAACTGTAATATCTGACAGGCTTTTTGTACTGAGAAGGCATATTTCCAAAGAATTCGGAAGGAATCCAAGGCCTTTGGAAGAGCAAAGTAAATGGAAAGCTATTGAATATCGCCAGTTTCTGCTTTATACGGGTGTAGTAGTCCTTAAGGATTTAGTGAATAAAGATATGTATGTACTATCATTTCCTTCTATTGCATAGCGCTTATCGACTTTTAAATACACCTTGCAATTACATTAACATTTTAACTACTATAGAAAATATGTTGAAAGATTTTGTGAAATTTTTCCCCAATATATATGGCGAAAAGTCGCTGACATACAATGTGCATAGTCTCCTTCATTTGAGCGATTGTGCTCGCAATTTTGGATATCTTTCTCAGTTCTCCGCATATCCATTTGAAACCTAATAAAATTCTGTAACAAATTAGATGTAATAAAAGACATGGAATACTGTTCGATTTAAATGGTGCGGATTGCTATGTAAGTTCGAAGTCTCCGAATAATTATTGTTTATTAAGAAGTGGAATTGTTAAAATAACTCGATCACGAAATGGCTATTTAAATGGGAAGAAAGTTATAAAAACCTCAAATTTTTTTGAAATACCCGTTCCTTCAAGAGACGTAGGAATCTACAGGGTGTTTCGCATAAGGGTGTTCAAAAGACTAGGGCGTGTAGGATGGGTCGAAACAAGAAAAAAATCGTATGGGAGGGGGGGGTCAATTTCCCCCCGTTTAGGCGGGAGGGGACTTTTTGTAAAAATCCGACTTAACACCGAAAAAAATAATATTAAAAAATAATGGTTAGACCTAGATAACTTTTGCTTGCTGATTTTCAAAGCGAAATATCCGCTTCTTAATATCCTTTTTAAATTAGGTTCCTATGTCAAACAGTTTTTGAGAAATTTAATGACAAAGTTAAAATTTGGAAAAAAAATTCCGAAAAAAAATTTTTGGTCGCCATTTTTTTTTTTAAATTACGGTATTAAGTATTCAAATTTTCCGACAAGGCTATTTCATGTTATACATTATTTTCAGTCCTAAGTTCTTTTTTTTATTATATGAAAATGACGACGACAACACACGACAATGTCATCTATGTTGTCTTCGACGACAACACACGACAATGTCATCTATGTTGTCTTGTTTATTATATTGTATACGAATTCGTACGAACTTATTAATGTTCATTCGGGTAGAATTCGGGTCATAATCGTATGCAAGACAACCTGCAAGACATTGTCTTGTATCTGTCTTCATACGGACAGCTTGCAAGACATTGCTTGACGACAATGTCATCGACGATGTTTTAGACTACATGGTTGTTAAATCCGTAAAAGTTTAGAATAATTAAGCATCACGTATGCATACATATATTATATAAGCATTAATATATTTGAATTAAGATACGGGCTATAATCCAATTACGAATTATAATCTTTAATCTTTGGGCTTCATCACTAAACTAAGCTAACTAATTGTTATTTACCTTATGAATTCTAGGTCTACTACAAATGTCCAGGACAATACAAAATTTGAGTATTAGTGCTAGGAACAATTATAAATACGGAATAAAATAAATACAATATTTATCACATTAATTATAAAGGTACCTACATATGTTAAATTAGTTTTTCAATACAAGTAATTTATGATGATACAAATAAAATAACTTTCGTTCTACTGCACAGTGATTTGATGATATTTCTAAATCTGAATACAAAAAATGACGACAAATTGTAATATTAATAACAACAGACTTTAATAAATTTTAATATCATTTAATAGGGCGATGATTAAACGTATTTGATTGGTGCACGAGCCGTTACAATCACATTGTTTGATATTGAGGGAAAATTATCGCCAATTGGACAAGGAAGTACTGGAATGTGTACAGGTAGTATTTGTAGTTATACTGAGAGTTAAGAATATTTTTATGAACTTTAGATAAATATTTGTTTTTAATGTAATGAACGCATTCCTTATCTTCAAACGACTCTGGTGTATTAAAATGACAATTGTTTTTGTACCTGCATACGAGAATCTTAAGATTGACATTTTGCTAGGTATCTAAAAGGTGTATATTTGTATATATATATATTTTCATATTTTTCAATAGAATCAAAAACAAGCAGTAACAATTTTGATTAAAACTTTACTCAAACAATTTAAATAGTGTGCTTTTTAGAGATTTGCTTTGCATCACATCAAAAGGCTAAGTTTTTCGTCAAAAATCTCTGTTCGGGTGCCACACAAATTGAGCGGGAAAAATTTTATTGTTGGGATTTCCATAGGTTCTTCAAATATTTTCGACCGCTTGATGACTGGGAACGAAAACGGGATAGTTTACAAAAGCCTGGAAGCGCTGAAAATTCTTTTTACAGTGAGGAGACTCCGCCGTCTACGTCTCCGTCTAGCAGGGATCCTTCTCCAAGGGATTACATAAATTTCCAGAACGGTAGCAAACAGAATCATCAGCCCACCATCTAACGAGTTTTATAACAAAATTATATTTTGCTTTAAATTGTAAGTAATAAGTTAAAAAAAAAATTGTTTTGTAATACTCAAAGAACGACAAAGCCTTCCACCCAATAATGTTAATCATCATTTTGTATTAATATGATCTGTATACTAAGTTCCAGATTAGTACAATACATGGGCACATAGTATCGATTTAATACCAAGTTTCTACATTATGCAGGTTCAGATCCTTCTAGCGACTAGTAGAAAGAACCGGATAGTGTGGAAAAGAGTCCATTAGTTCATTAGAAAGTAATTTTTTGTTTTACGTTTACGTTTTCGCCCTGACGAACGTGGAGTTCAAAAAATCCTGGAAAAATTAACAATAATTGGAGGAGGTGCGGAATTTAATTTCACAGTACCGCAAGTTTGAGGTTTTTTGGAATTACAAAAGTGAGTTCTACAAAAGAATAGATTTTAAACAAAACGTATATAACTCGGTCTTTTTGGAAGATGATGCATTCCCACAATTACAGGCTTCCCCTTCAAAAATTCCAGCTACCTTGGAACACACAAAGAAGCAGACGAAATCTGAAATTTCGAAAATAAAAAGGCGTATTCATATCAGCTCCTTTTAATGGTTCATTTAGTGGTATGTTCAATCTACCAGAGGCATTGGTGAAAACTGGAATTTTTAATCACAATAAGATTTGACGCCGTTTCATTTGCCCCAACATCCATGTAAATAAATCTATGTGCGTCGAAAATAGCACGCAGAACTATATTAAAGAAACCTTTATAATTGTATAAATCAGAACCTGAATGGGTTTTTATATGCGTGGTATGCGGGAAGTCCCATATAAAATCAAAATTCTTTTATATTTCGCACCACTCATGGAGTGTTTCGGGCATCTAAGAAAAAATTGGTTTTAAGCAACCAATTAAAATTTACATTAGAGTATAACTACCTTATATAGTGGTGTTCCAAAACATGAAAAATATAACAAAATAATGACAAATTATGATTAATTTTTTAACAGAACTAATCTTTTTTTTGTTTAGAAATTTATGCAGCACGAGTCATTATCCATCATTATATCGTATCCTTGTTTGATATTGAAGGACGCAATGGAATTATATCACAGATATATTTTTTAATGTAATGAAAACCTTCCATTATGTTTAAACGACAGCTGTTTATTAAAATATGAAATATGGCTGGCTTCCTTCAAGTTTAATCATAAAGATAACACTGGCCGACAGCCATTTTGTAACGGGATGTTTGACAACATATTCTAAAGGATTTTGGTCCACTGATTCCAAAAATGTTAAAATAAAAAAAATGAAACCAGCCGTCTTCGAGATAATCGTTTTTGAAATTTTTGGCCACTTTACGTTAAGGTCCATCCACTTGAAGAGCTACTACAGCTGACATATGTAACCGATTTGATTACAACTAAGATTAAAGAGCAAGGATGCACGCAAATTTTTTGCTAACATTACTTTGAAATCCGAGAAATAGTTTAAAACCTTTTGCTGAAATCGTAACTTCAAAAGAGGAATTTTTTAAGAAAAAAGATAAAAAACTGCTACACATATGTTTATCTGTACGTAAAAATACGTTCCCGAAAGTTTTTTAAACTTTTAATTTTTCTTATCGATAGGTTGGACATTTGCTCGAATTTTAAGCCTAATCAAAAAAATCTGCACAGAAATGGTTTCTTGCTGGGCGTTAAAGTAAATTTAGTGCATTTCAAATAGCCCGTTATAAAACCAGAAAGCCGTTTACTTAAAAATTAGGCGTGGCAATGGTTTAATTTTTTTCCTATTAAATCTCAAATCCTGTGATGACCGAGAGTATTCGTGCCAAATTTGTTTAAAATATCTCTATTCGTTCTCCTGTAATCGAATTTTATTTAATTAGTGGGCGGACCACGCCCATTTTTGGTGAACTGTTTTGGCCAGAGACATTTAACTTCTGGAAAAAATTTCAACCCCAAATCGTTCTACAAGCTGATAAATTGAGATATAAGCATGGATTAATTTATATTCAGTATAAAAAGTGGGCGTGGCAGTGGTCCGATTTTGCCCATTTTCAATACCGATGAGTTTCTAATTATAGACAATATTCGTGCCAAGTTTGATGAAGATCCATTCGTTCTCTTTCTTTCTCTAATCTTGATTTCCACAGACAGACAGACAGACGGACGGACATGGCTAAATCGACTTAGGAGGTCACGCTGATCAAGAATATATATACTTTTCTATACCTGTCACGCCTCCTTTAATGCGTTACAAACGGAAGCAGTAAGTGAATATACCCTCTCACTTCGCGTGTGTGGGGTATAAAAAAATTTTTAACTTGTAGGCTAGTGTAATTGGTTGGACAACGCATACAATAATCTTGACACTGACATTTAATTACATTTTTAAGAGATCTGTATATTTTTCATTAGAAAATTTTCATTCGTGCTCTCTACGAATGTCTTGTGAAGAATGTCTTGTGAAGAGTAAACATGTTGCCGGAAAATTTACGTTTGTTACTCGCCGCAAAAACAAAATTAGCTCAACTTGCATTGGTGCCTGGACAAGTCCCTCAACTCTCTCACCCGTGGACGAAAATCATTGCATTTGGACGCTAATGGGTGGTAAGTTTGCTTAATTGAGGGAGAGCATTGTCTCAAAGTCCATTTCTAAGGCTGAGGATCGTACAAGCAGCTTTAAAACTCAGTTGCTATCACTCACGTCTCAGCTCGTGAGAAAAGCCAATTCTTTTATAACTGCAGTGACTGATAACAACGAAAGATTGCTAGGCTAGAAGATAGTTCTGTCTCACAGATAGACCTATAATTACTCAGATTTTCCGAGAACTCAAAACCAAACCTATACTAAAATAACATACTGATGTAAACACAGAATTGAAATTCTAAACCATTACTACTATTAACACTATTAAATACAAATATAATCGAAAAGGTAAGGGTACAATGCAAATTTGTGTCGTCAAAAACTACATCGAGGTTCGGCCATAAACGGCCATCCATAAAATGCATCATATAGTACATGCGCAACAACTGGAGAAAATATAAGCCATAACACAGATTATTCCATTTCCAAGCCATTCGCTGCCTTGAATCATGCGTCTTGCGTCTTTGATTGTGTTTAAGGCATAAGGCGTTTCTGTTTGACTGCCTCCATAAGAACCTGTGTAATGCAACTGCCTTCGCGATAATCTACGCAGGGCGGCGATTATTTACGTGTTCTGGTTGACCATACCTTAATGCGCAACTCTGTTTTCTAGTGTCCCCAGAAAAATCGTGCGACACTCGTTTCCCCAAAACACACGTTCATTTGCATACAAGCCATAGTTCATCTTGCCGTTTGGCTGTGAAAACAAAAACAAATGGTGTCCCCAGTGGACACGTGTCCCACGTGTAAACACTGCATAAAAGGTTAGAATAATTAAGCATCACGTATATATGATATAAGCATTAATATATTTCAATTAAAGTAAGGGCTATGCAATTACGAATTATAATCTTTAATGTTTTGGGCTTTATCACAAACTAAGCATAACTAATTGTTGTGTTTACCTTATGAATTCCAGGTCTACTACAAATATCCAGGACAATACAAAATATGAATATTAGTGCTAGGAACAATTATGGCATATGTTGGGATCCGAGCGGAAACGCCAATCAAGTTGTTGTTGTTGTTGTAGAATGTGGAGCAGGCCCCAACAACAACAATTTTATCTCGAGCTGCCCCCTGGTTTCGGAGTTATAGAGTTTTGAAATTTAAATTTATTTGCCTAATATCTCCTTAAAAAATAAAAAAAAAAAAAAAAAAGAAAAATCGCGCGATTTTGCAAAAATCTGGTGCACTGAAAAGTCTTTGTTTACAGTGAGGAGACTCCGCCGCCTCCGTCTAGCAGGGCTCCTTCTTCAAGCGATTACATAAACTTCCAGAACGGTAGCAAACAGTATTACCTAACGATGGAAATTATATTTGTATACTAATATGATATGTACACTAAGTTCCAGATTAATACATGAGAACAAAGTATCGCTTCGATCTCAACTCTCCCCAGTATGCAGGTTCTAATCTTGCTATAGATCAGCGGAAAGAACAGCTTAGTTCATTAGAAATTCATGTTTTGTATTACGTTTTCGCTCTGACGAACGGTGTCATTCCTGTCGCCTTATATGTCTGATATAGATAAATTCCCTGTAGTTCTTGTCTCCAAGACATCCTCGATGAATCGTGCACGACAAAGGCCCGTCGTTGCACGACAACTCTATGGCGATCATCTACGACATTTTCATACAAATGTCGTTGTTGTCTTCGACGACAACACACGCCAATGTCGTCTATGTTGCCTTCGACGACAACACACGACAATGTTGTCTATGTTGTCTTCGACGACAACACACGACAATGTCGTCTATGTTGTCTTCGACGTCAACACACGACAATGTCGTCTATGTTGTCTTCGACGACAACACACGACAATGTCGTCTATGTTGTCTTCGACGACAACACACGACAATGTCGTCTATGTTGTCTTCGACGACAATACACGACAATGTCATCTATGTTGTCTTCGATTACATTTATTTAGTTTAATATTTCTGATTCGATAATATTATAAGAATGAATTAAAAACACATGTACACACACACATGTATCATAAATTTTCAAAACTTTTATTTTCTTTTTCTCTATTTCTTTGTTTGTTGCATCTATTTTTTATTTTTTTAAGTATAAGACGCAACTCTGTAACAAAATTTTCGTAACTCTTCCCTTCGGCTTTCGTTGCTATATACAATGCATTTAAAAAGTTTCCATACTGCTTCAAAGATACTTTATCCTTCGACCCATCGTAATTGTGGGACATTATTATTTCGATGGACAGAATTCTCTCAACCCCCGCTAGGCTTCCCGACAGAATGCGTTTTATCACACCAGTCTGAAAAAGATTAAAAGTGAATATTAAAATTTTAATTTTTATGTATAAGTATACATATAGTTATAAATTGTTAGAAACATTTTCATTAGGTGAAAACTACCTAGATATTTTTATGGCTTTCTTTTGAAAAATTCCGACTGCGTCAGCTCATTTGACATTTGAATAAAATCAGTTGATGTCAATGAATTAGAATATTGATTTAGCGGAAAAAAGTTGTTCTTCTCTATAAAGACATTCGGATTCAAAATTTCAAAAGGAAGATGGCATGTCTACGAAAGCTTCAAAGAAAAATTTCAAAGAAAAAAGCAGATTATTTGCAAAGATTGCATGATAGTCGCATTAATGGTACAATTTCAAGTTCAACTATCGCTGATATTCACTTTACGAGTGTACCGTTTGTTAATCAATTAGCGGATGATGACGGCCATTCGAATAGTGCCATTACACTTGCCGAAAAATTAAAAAAAATATTTGTAAAGCATAATGTAACCAGGAAATTGAGTGACGAACTCCTCCAGGCCTTGAAAGAAGAAGGTATTGAAGTACCAAGTACAAGCAAGAAAATGTTCAGTGAAAGACTTTCTACAATTAAACTACGCAGTGTGTGCCCCGGGACATATTTTCATTTCGGAATTACAAAACAATTGCTGAAACTTGATGCGAAACTGTTGAGCATCGACAAAATAGAGCTCGATGTAGGTATTGACGGATTGCCACTATTTAAAAGCAGTGCAACGGGACTGTGGCCAATTTTGGGGGGAACAGTCAACATTGCAGTGGATTGCTTATTTATTATTGGTGTATACTGTGGGTTAAAAAAGCCAACTTGTGTAAATTCCTTTCTACAGACCTTATTTCGGAGTTAAAAGGCTTAAAACAAGATAGTCTATGTTTTAATGAAACTAAAATTCCTGTAGTGATCCGTGCTTTTATTTGCGATGCGCCTGCTCGAGCTTTTGTATCAGGTAGCGTAAGTCACAATTCCTTCCATGGATGCAGTAAATGTCTTCAAGTAGGCAGAAGAGTTGAAGGCGTTACTGTGTTCGAGAGCGAAGTACGGGAGTTAAGAACCAATGAAAGTTTTAGAAGAAGATTGGATCAAAATCATCATTCGAAAAGATTTCAGCAGCATATTTTGGATTTGGAAACTATAGATTTTGATATGATTTCACAATTTCCTTTAGATCCAATGCATTTAGTGGATCTCGGTGTAACCAGAAAAATGTTAAAATTTATTGTAAGCAGATTAAAGCAAAATGAAAAAACTGTAATATCTGACAGGCTTTTTGTACTGAGAAGGCATATTTCCAAAGAATTCGGAAGGAATCCAAGGCCTTTGGAAGAGCAAAGTAAATGGAAAGCTATTGAATATCGCCAGTTTCTGCTTTATACGGGTGTAGTAGTCCTTAAGGATTTAGTGAATAAAGATATGTATGTACTATCATTTCCTTCTATTGCATAGCGCTTATCGACTTTTAAATACACCTTGCAATTACATTAACATTTTAACTACTATAGAAAATATGTTGAAAGATTTTGTGAAATTTTTCCCCAATATATATGGCGAAAAGTCGCTGACATACAATGTGCATAGTCTCCTTCATTTGAGCGATTGTGCTCGCAATTTTGGATATCTTTCTCAGTTCTCCGCATATCCATTTGAAACCTAATAAAATTCTGTAACAAATTAGATGTAATAAAAGACATGGAATACTGTTCGATTTAAATGGTGCGGATTGCTATGTAAGTTCGAAGTCTCCGAATAATTATTGTTTATTAAGAAGTGGAATTGTTAAAATAACTCGATCACGAAATGGCTATTTAAATGGGAAGAAAGTTATAAAAACCTCAAATTTTTTTGAAATACCCGTTCCTTCAAGAGACGTAGGAATCTACAGGGTGTTTCGCATAAGGGTGTTCAAAAGACTAGGGCGTGTAGGATGGGTCGAAACAAGAAAAAAATCGTATGGGAGGGGGGGGTCAATTTCCCCCCGTTTAGGCGGGAGGGGACTTTTTGTAAAAATCCGACTTAACACCGAAAAAAATAATATTAAAAAATAATGGTTAGACCTAGATAACTTTTGCTTGCTGATTTTCAAAGCGAAATATCCGCTTCTTAATATCCTTTTTAAATTAGGTTCCTATGTCAAACAGTTTTTGAGAAATTTAATGACAAAGTTAAAATTTGGAAAAAAAATTCCGAAAAAAAATTTTTGGTCGCCATTTTTTTTTTTAAATTACGGTATTAAGTATTCAAATTTTCCGACAAGGCTATTTCATGTTATACATTATTTTCAGTCCTAAGTTCTTTTTTTTATTATATGAAAATGACGACGACAACACACGACAATGTCATCTATGTTGTCTTCGACGACAACACACGACAATGTCATCTATGTTGTCTTGTTTATTATATTGTATACGAATTCGTACGAACTTATTAATGTTCATTCGGGTAGAATTCGGGTCATAATCGTATGCAAGACAACCTGCAAGACATTGTCTTGTATCTGTCTTCATACGGACAGCTTGCAAGACATTGCTTGACGACAATGTCATCGACGATGTTTTAGACTACATGGTTGTTAAATCCGTAAAAGTTTAGAATAATTAAGCATCACGTATGCATACATATATTATATAAGCATTAATATATTTGAATTAAGATACGGGCTATAATCCAATTACGAATTATAATCTTTAATCTTTGGGCTTCATCACTAAACTAAGCTAACTAATTGTTATTTACCTTATGAATTCTAGGTCTACTACAAATGTCCAGGACAATACAAAATTTGAGTATTAGTGCTAGGAACAATTATAAATACGGAATAAAATAAATACAATATTTATCACATTAATTATAAAGGTACCTACATATGTTAAATTAGTTTTTCAATACAAGTAATTTATGATGATACAAATAAAATAACTTTCGTTCTACTGCACAGTGATTTGATGATATTTCTAAATCTGAATACAAAAAATGACGACAAATTGTAATATTAATAACAACAGACTTTAATAAATTTTAATATCATTTAATAGGGCGATGATTAAACGTATTTGATTGGTGCACGAGCCGTTACAATCACATTGTTTGATATTGAGGGAAAATTATCGCCAATTGGACAAGGAAGTACTGGAATGTGTACAGGTAGTATTTGTAGTTATACTGAGAGTTAAGAATATTTTTATGAACTTTAGATAAATATTTGTTTTTAATGTAATGAACGCATTCCTTATCTTCAAACGACTCTGGTGTATTAAAATGACAATTGTTTTTGTACCTGCATACGAGAATCTTAAGATTGACATTTTGCTAGGTATCTAAAAGGTGTATATTTGTATATATATATATTTTCATATTTTTCAATAGAATCAAAAACAAGCAGTAACAATTTTGATTAAAACTTTACTCAAACAATTTAAATAGTGTGCTTTTTAGAGATTTGCTTTGCATCACATCAAAAGGCTAAGTTTTTCGTCAAAAATCTCTGTTCGGGTGCCACACAAATTGAGCGGGAAAAATTTTATTGTTGGGATTTCCATAGGTTCTTCAAATATTTTCGACCGCTTGATGACTGGGAACGAAAACGGGATAGTTTACAAAAGCCTGGAAGCGCTGAAAATTCTTTTTACAGTGAGGAGACTCCGCCGTCTACGTCTCCGTCTAGCAGGGATCCTTCTCCAAGGGATTACATAAATTTCCAGAACGGTAGCAAACAGAATCATCAGCCCACCATCTAACGAGTTTTATAACAAAATTATATTTTGCTTTAAATTGTAAGTAATAAGTTAAAAAAAAAATTGTTTTGTAATACTCAAAGAACGACAAAGCCTTCCACCCAATAATGTTAATCATCATTTTGTATTAATATGATCTGTATACTAAGTTCCAGATTAGTACAATACATGGGCACATAGTATCGATTTAATACCAAGTTTCTACATTATGCAGGTTCAGATCCTACTAGCGACTAGTAGAAAGAACCGGATAGTGTGGAAAAGAGTCCATTAGTTCATTAGAAAGTAATTTTTTGTTTTACGATTACGTTTTCGCCCTGACGAACGTGGAGTTCAAAAAATCCTGGAAAAATTAACAATAATTGGACAATGGTGGAGGTGCGGAATTTAATTTCACAGTACCGCAAGTTTGAGGTTTTTTGGAATTACAAAAGTGAGTTCTACAAAAGAATAGATTTTAAACAAAACGTATATAACTCGGTCTTTTTGGAAGATGATGCATTCCCACAATTACAGGCTTCCCCTTCAAAAATTCCAGCTACCTTGGAACACACAAAGAAGCAGACGAAATCTGAAATTTCGAAAATAAAAAGGCGTATTCATATCAGCTCCTTTTAATGGTTCATTTAGTGGTATGTTCAATCTACCAGAGGCATTGGTGAAAACTGGAATTTTTAATCACAATAAGATTTGACGCCGTTTCATTTGCCCCAACATCCATGTAAATAAATCTATGTGCGTCGAAAATAGCACGCAGAACTATATTAAAGAAACCTTTATAATTGTATAAATCAGAACCTGAATGGGTTTTTATATGCGTGGTATGCGGGAAGTCCCATATAAAATCAAAATTCTTTTATATTTCGCACCACTCATGGAGTGTTTCGGGCATCTAAGAAAAAATTGGTTTTAAGCAACCAATTAAAATTTACATTAGAGTATAACTACCTTATATAGTGGTGTAACAAAACATGAAAAATATAACAAAATAATGACAAATTATGATTAATTTTTTAACAGAACTAATCTTTTTTTTGTTTAGAAATTTATGCAGCACGAGTCATTATCCATCATTATATCGTATCCTTGTTTGATATTGAAGGACGCAATGGAATTATATCACAGATATATTTTTTAATGTAATGAAAACCTTCCATTATGTTTAAACGACAGCTGTTTATTAAAATATGAAATATGGCTGGCTTCCTTCAAGTTTAATCATAAAGATAACACTGGCCGACAGCCATTTTGTAACGGGATGTTTGACAACATATTCTAAAGGATTTTGGTCCACTGATTCCAAAAATGTTAAAATAAAAAAAATGAAACCAGCCGTCTTCGAGATAATCGTTTTTGAAATTTTTGGCCACTTTACGTTAAGGTCCATCCACTTGAAGAGCTACTACAGCTGACATATGTAACCGATTTGATTACAACTAAGATTAAAGAGCAAGGATGCACGCAAATTTTTTGCTAACATTACTTTGAAATCCGAGAAATAGTTTAAAACCTTTTGCTGAAATCGTAACTTCAAAAGAGGAATTTTTTAAGAAAAAAGATAAAAAACTGCTACACATATGTTTATCTGTACGTAAAAATACGTTCCCGAAAGTTTTTTAACCTTTTTATTTTTCTTATCGATAGGTTGGACATTTGCTCGAATTTTAAGCCTAATCAAAAAAATCTGCACAGAAATGGTTTCTTGCTGGGCGTTAAAGTAAATTTAGTGCATTTCAAATAGCCCGTTATAAAACCAGAAAGCCGTTTACTTAAAAATTAGGCGTGGCAATGGTTTAATTTTTTTCCTATTAAATCTCAAATCCTGTGATGACCGAGAGTATTCGTGCCAAATTTGTTTAAAATATCTCTATTCGTTCTCCTGTAATCGAATTTTATTTAATTAGTGGGCGGACCACGCCCATTTTTGGTGAACTGTTTTGGCCAGAGACATTTAACTTCTGGAAAAAATTTCAACCCCAAATCGTTCTACAAGCTGATAAATTGAGATATAAGCATGGATTAATTTATATTCAGTATAAAAAGTGGGCGTGGCAGTGGTCCGATTTTGCCCATTTTCAATACCGATGAGTTTCTAATTATAGACAATATTCGTGCCAAGTTTGATGAAGATCCATTCGTTCTCTTTCTTTCTCTAATCTTGATTTCCACAGACAGACAGACAGACGGGCGGACATGGCTAAATCGACTTAGGAGGTCACGCTGATCAAGAATATATATACTTTTCTATACCTGTCACGCCTCCTTTAATGCGTTACAAACGGAAGCAGTAAGTGAATATACCCTCTCACTTCGCGTGTGTGGGGTATAAAAAAATTTTTAATTTGTAGGCTAGTGTAATTGGTTGGACAACGCATACAATAATCTTGAAACTGACATTTAATTACATTTTTAAGAGATCTGTATATTTTTCATTAGAAAATTTTCATTCGTGCTCTCTACGAATGTCTTGTGAAGAATGTCTTGTGAAGAGTAAACATGTTGCCGGAAAATTTACGTTTGTTACTCGCCGCAAAAACAAAATTAGCTCAACTTGCATTGGTGCCTGGACAAGTCCCTCAACTCTCTCACCCGTGGACGAAAATCATTGCATTTGGACGCTAATGGGTGGTAAGTTTGCTTAATTGAGGGAGAGCATTGTCTCAAAGTCCATTTCTAAGGCTGAGGATCGTACAAGCAGCTTTAAAACTCAGTTGCTATCACTCACGTCTCAGCTCGTGAGAAAAGCCAATTCTTTTATAACTGCAGTGACTGATAACAGCGAAAGATTGCTAGGCTAGAAGATAATTCTGTCTCACAGATAGACCTATAATTACTCAGATTTTCCGAGAACTCAAAACCAAACCTATACTAAAATAACATACTGATGTAAACACAGAATTGAAATTCTAAACCATTACTACTATTAACACTATTAAATACAAATATAATCGAAAAGGTAAGGGTACAATGCATATTTGTGTCGTCAAAAACTACATCGAGGTTCGGCCATAAACGGCCATCCATAAATTGCATCATATAGTACATGCGCAACAACTGGAGAAAATATAAGCCATAACGCAGATTTACTTGTACGCTGCAGAAGAAGATGACTTCTCCAACTCCAATAACTCTAGATGACTACCTGAAGAATACCCTTACAGCCAATTGATTTGATAGTGAGTGGGATGTAGCATACATACGGTAGCGGACATAGAAATCCGGTAATTGGGATGCATTCAAAGGGTTGTACTGCCCCCAGGTCCAAGGGTCTGTAGTTAGGGCAATTATTTTGTATAATAAAGTTCTATTCAGCCCCTCACACTGTGTGGACCTGTTTTTGTTACACTCCTCGTAATGTGTGATTTGTGTGCTAATTGTAATTCCGAAATTAAAGGAAATTCAGACAACAATGTTGTTTGCTGCTGTATTTGTGGTCTTACATTTCATATTAAATGCGTTCATTGACAGTCAAATATTGTGAAATTAACCCATTAAATCCCAAGCAGTCCAATTTTGCGAATTCTGCAGTGATATTCAAAACTCTGTCCTTAAATGCAACTGAAATCAAAAGTCTTGGAGCAAAAAAAAAATATTTTCATTCCGAAGTTGGTTTTTAAAGCTGTCCTATAAATAAGTCGATGGGGGTACGAGGTAATAAAGTAAGACGACATATTTTTTACTGTATACATTTTATTTCAGAATAAATATTGGAATTACATTTCGAATGCGTATATGCAATGCCTACTTCGTGTGATAAGGTACAAAACAATCAGTGCACAATGTTTTGTCACATTTGGCACATAAAGTAATGGGTTTCTTTTTGGCAGTTTTCTCCCTGACACCGCCTTTGCTTCTGTCTTTTCAACATATAATGACTCTTATTGTCATACCTTGTAGGATTTAAAAGATTTGCAGAGGTTCCCGAAGATGGTTTGGATATGCGGATGATATGAGGAGAAAATTAATATTCCAATGAATGCTTTTAGCTCACTTGCATTTAAATCAAAAGTTGAATCATTTCTTGAATTTGTTGCGTAATTTAACGTCTCCTTCATGATGAACTCCAATCAATGAAGATCAATGCAGACATCATTGAACCCATTTGCCGCCTAATTGGTTTACCATTCCCTCCAAATTATGTTTATAGGAATTGGATTCATTTATGCATTCGGAATATATAGGGTGACACTTACACCAATGAAAACTTCTTTGCGGACGCGATTCCACTCCAGGCGATTAATTTTCATTGTTTTGTAGGCTATTTACTGTAGCAGAAAATTCAACCTGACCAGCTACATCTGTTATTGGTACAATATCCACTTTGTCATGGTTTCCTTCGTCTATATCGGTGACTTCATCGATAAGACCTGGAGGTAATACAGCTATTTCAACATTGTCCAAGTCCTCATCGCTTGAGTCATCATCCTCTATTTCCTGCAGATATTCTGCTATTTCTGAGGTCGTCAAAGCCTTTTTATATTTAATTTTTACAGGTTACATAATCTACAGAGTACAAAAATCTTCAGCTTCGCGACAAATTACATAAGTTTAAACATTATTGATTTTGAGCTTACCTTCGAAATAATTTGCTACAATTACAATTTAAATAAACGTTTTCAAATTAGGTAACACTATATACTGCAAGTGTTGCTGTTGAAAAGATTTTGTATTATTTATTACACGCGATCGCTCAAACACGACTATTCAAATCAAAGTACCAGATACATATATATGAAATGTTTTTCTGATCTAATCCAATTCTTTATGCTGTACTGTGTTATCATAGTCCCAAGAATTTGATTCTCTTAGTTGATTCTCGTAGCAGACTTGAACAATCATGCATTATTAGATATGCACCAATATCGCCACCAGAACTATCTCATCTTCCCATTGTCATATTTATAGTACAGCACTTTTTAAAAGCACGTACAATCCATTCAAACTTTCAGATTATTAGGAAATAATAGTTTTTCATTACTTTATAATATTTTATACCTCTTGTAAACAAAATTTGTAAAATTTGATATTAATTATAGTAAAATATATACAAGACCACAAGACAATAAAATTTCATAGCAAACATAACCTTTTTAAGAGATTTATTAAATAATACCTATTGATAAAAAAAATTTTTTTAAAATTCTATACGCAAGAGAATTGATGTAAAATAATATGTAATATATAAAATAGTATTATATTTAAGTTATATAACAAGAAAAAATTAACCAAATATGGTGTCATATATATAGGACGATGGTAAGTAATGGGTTAATAAAAACTAATATCAACTTAATGTGGCGTTGCAGTTTTTGCGCGAATAGTTGTTTTAATCTTTGCAAAAAAGTCAACTCTCTTTCGCATAAAATCAATGTTCTCCGAAGTGAAATTTCCAATTTTGAACGGGTGCTCGCAGTAAGGAAAAAACCTAACGGAACAGCGGCGACATCTAATTCTCCTCTTCAAATTGTCGATTCGGCAGTTCAGCACTGCAACACATCTGACGACGTCATTGATCTCTCATCGACTTCGTCCCACGCTTCGCCGCAGGTGGACGTGTTTGCACCTGATCCCTTTTTTTTAAATGAGTCGAAGACAAGAAAAGTTGATAATTTTGTGACGATTCGTAAGAAAAGAACACAAAGTGCTCGTCTCTCTTCGCAAATTCGTCACATTTCGCAAGCGGGAGGTTTTTAAAGGTGCTGAACATGCTGCTATAACTTCATCGACGGAGCATATTTCAGCTGCTCATCTGGATTTTCTGACCCCACGTCTCGTACAGCCGGGGGCTTAGTAAGTTCCTCGAAGCACAATTTTACATGTTATTTTCATAATGTCGGAGGGTTACGTACGAAGACGAACCAACTATATTCTGCGGTTGCCTCTAATAATTACGATGTCATTGCAATTATTGAAACATGGCTCACGTCTAACTTTCTTTCGTCTGAACTTTTTGACGTTCGTTATGTTGTCGACCGGCGCACAGTGAGCTGATTATTTAAGAAGGCGGCCAAAAATCATTTTTTTACCATCACTGATTTTAAGATTGATTATTTCTTATGAAAGTAGGTAATTGAGAACCTAGTGGGGCAAAAAATTTTGTTTCTATTTTAATGTTTTCTTTAAAAACAGAGTAGTGTCAAAATCGCTTTTCCGTCGTTTGTTAAAATTTGCTGATTTCATTGCACATTTTCAAACTTTAGGTATTCATATCTCGATAATTTTTAATGATGTTATGTTCTGGTTGTTTTTACATAAAACCCTGCTATATTATTAGGTGTACAAATAAGTTTCCTCGGTTTTTTATAAAAAGTTAGGAATTTATTGTGAAGGAACAGTACATTACGTTTTATTCAAAGTATTTTCCATCATTTGCTACTACTTTCCCCCATCTTTCTGGCAACATTCGGATACCCCGTCGAAAAAACTCTTCATCTTTTGACGCTATCCACAATTCTACCCAATTTTTGGTGTCTTCATATGATGTGAAGCGCTGCTCAGACAGACCATGCGCCATCGACCGGAACAGGTGATAATCAGAAGGGGCTAAGTCTGGTGAATACGGCGGGTGGGGTAAAACTTCCCAGTTGAGTGTTTCCAAGTATGTTTTTACCGGCGCCGCAACATGTGAACGAGCATTATCGTGTAAAAGAATAATTTTGTCGTGTCTGGAGTAGTAATGGGTGCGTTTTTCCTTAAGTGCCCGACTCAATCTCATCAATTGTGTTCGGTAGAGAGCTCCAGTAATGGTTTCGCTTGGTTTGAGCAATTCATAATACACGACACCAAGCTGATCCCACCAAATACACAGCATGAGTTTTTTTCCATGAATATTCTGCTTAACTGTCGATGTTGATGGTTCGCCGGGCCTAACCCATGACTTTCTCTTCTTTGGATTATCGTAGTGAATCCATTTTTCGTCACCAGTGACTATACGATGCAAAAACTCTTCTTTTTATTCCTGGCAGCATTTCATATGGAACCCAAGTTCCTTGTTTTTTAATCATTCCCAACCATTTTAAACGATGTGAAATTGCTTGTTGAGTCACTTGTAATGTAAGTGCAAGTTCTTTGTGCGTTTGGGACGAATCTTCCTCCCATAATACTTCTAATTCCATGTCTTCGTACACTTTCGGCCTTCCACTGCGTTCTTTGTCCTTCACGTCAAACTCACCGTTCTTAAACTTTTGAAACCATTCCTGACAACTTCTCTCACTTAAAGCAGCTTCACCATATGCTTCTAGAAGCAATCGATGCGCCTCAGCTGCAGATTTTTTCAAATTAAAGAAGTAAATCAAAAGTTCCCGCAAATGATGCTTATTCGGCACAAAACTTGACATTTTTGCAGGAAAAAAATTACGTGATGCTGATACGGAATCACTAGTACTTTAAGGTTATAGTGTTGCCGGATGACGAAACTTGGGATATTACGTTTTACATCTGACAATTTCTCCATAACCTTCTGGTGGGGCCATCTTTTGACAAACCGCGGAAACTTATTTGTACACCTAATAAGTAAAATTAAATATAGATTCTTTTCTTCAAAAGGATTTGTTTTGAGGTAAATATTAGCAGCCTTATTTATTCGATTTCGTTAAACAGTCGTTAAACAATTGTTTAATTACACAGTGCGTAAGGAATTACACAACGTTGCTTAAGTTTTTATTTATAATTAAATTTTATGTGTGTGTCAAATAAACAAGGTTTGTGGATAAAAAGGTTCAGAAACCCATTAAAACTATTACAAAAAAACGTTCTCTATTACTTTTTTGATATGTAAATAAAAAATTTGACGTTTTTGAATTTCATTTGAAAAGATATAACGCGATTTGAAGTTTTTTTTTTGAAAATTTTTATTTGAACACAAAAATTATTTGAAATTTGATATGCCACTTTACGCAGGCTTTAAACGCAAATTTTTGTGTTTAAATTACATAGCCTTTAAACAACGTTGCGTAAAATAAAAATTTGTTTATAAATAACGTTTTCTTGTTTAAGAGGTGTTTAGGTTACGCAGCCTTTAAAATACGTTTATAAATAAGGCTGTATGTGTTTATTTATTGATTATAAATGATGTTTGGTTTAAATTTATTATAATTTTTATGTCAATTGTAAATATGTGTTTGTGTGTTGGATTGTGTGGCCGTCCTTCGCTGCTGGTGGTGTCGGTAAGAGACCGAAAGTAGTGTCGGTGTTTCGTTTTTGGGAGGGGGAGGAACATATCAACAATGTTTTGCTCAAAAGGATGATTGTTTGTGTTGTTATTTTAATTTACTATAAATTGTGTATTGTGAAATGTATGTTAGCTGCTTCGGCTGGCACGTCCTTCTCGTTCGGTGGTTGCTGTCGTCAGAGACCGAAAGAAGTGTCAGTGGTTCGCTGGTTCAGCAACGTGATATGCCATGGCGCGTTGCATTCACGCCAAGAAGATTGGATGGTTTGACCATCCAGGTCAGGTGTCGTAAATTATATTTATCTTTTATGATTTTCTTTTTATATTTAAATATGAAATATTTTGCAGGTTATTGCTTATTTTTTATATTTATCTTTTAGGATTTTTTATGTTACATTTATATTTTTATTGTATTATAAAATGCATAAAAATATATTATATAATGTTATTTTGAAAAACTGTTTTTTTCTGGAGAAGTTGGGTATATTTTCGCGAAGAAAAATTTTTCTTTTCTACTTTGTTTCTTTTCGATTTATAGAGCTTTGCTAAAAAATCGTTGCTTCCCATTATTTTCTTGTGTTTAAATGTAAACCGAGTGGTACTCCCTATTGTACCACATAATGTAACATCACTATCATTATTGCACGACATTGCAATGTTGCATGGGTGCCAACACTTGCATGTGTGCCAACTGGAGAAAGCTGGAGAGGAGAAGATGGAGGTAAACGCAAGTTCCGGTGAACTCGACCTCTTAAGTTTTTGACATCGCAGCAAACCGGCCGTAGTCGTTCTTCAGAGAAATCAAGCATTTAAATAAAGAAAAGCAAATTTGTTAATCTGTTTTTTACTTAATAGTTTCAACACATCCGCAACGTAACCGGCTACCACTTAAACATCAGAATTTGGTCCATTCGAACCGGGATACGAGAAGATCATTGCAAAACTTTGGAATTTTAAGAATTTTCCCGAATTTAGTTAAAGGTGCGTATTGTAATTTTGGCTGAGCTTTGTGTTCATATATCCTAAAAATAACAAAAGGGATCAATTCATAAACAAAAATATTTCCGCGTGAAAAAATAATTAAAACATATAATACATACATATGTACACATATTCTACAAACCTACAAAAATATTTACGCGTGACAAATAATTAAAACATATAATACATATGTACACATATTCTACAAACTTACAAAAATATTTACACGTGACAAATAATTAAAACATATAATACATATGTAGGTACACATATTCTACAAACCTACACAAAATATTTCTGCACAATAGAACCAGCAGAGAAGAAAAAACCTGTTTTCGCTCAACTATATATACATACATATCGCACTTCGCTCTCATGCATAGTTGTTAGTTAGTTTCGGTCTCAGTACTCTCAAGTGTATATAAGGTAACCTTGAACTTGACTTGAAGTTATCAAGTAAATAACAAGTTCATTATTTTTGTGGATTTTCGTCAGCTGTTCGATTACAGTGGAACAGAACCGAATAACACATTGGTTAATTCATTAAGAATCTCTTGGTCTGTGTCGCTTATTTTCAACTATTGAGATAAAATGGAAGAGTTAGATCAATTTAGACGATTCTCGGATCAAATTATAGCATTTGAGGCAGATTTCAACCAAATTGCGTTACAAGACCACACTCCGTTTTCATTGGAAATTAGGCAGGAAGAATTAAAATCAAATTGGGATAAGCGAGTCAACCCTTAAACAATTACAGAGGGGAGTTAACAATTGTTTATCGGCACTTCAATTGTACGATATTTCAGTTTTTGGTTGGGACCCGATTTTGATTTTCCTATGCTCCCAAAGATTGCCTGCAGCTACGCTCGCATTCTGGGAACAAAGCTTAGAGAATAAAAATGGATTACCTACATGCGCGCTGTTAGACAGGTTCTTATCTCAACGATGCAAAACTTTGGAGTCCATTGGTGACTTTAAGGGAAGCCAATCACCGATTAGTGTACCAAAGAAACAACCAGCAAGCAATATTGCCTCGCACAAGAAATTAAATTCGTATCACTCTAAGCTTTCAGCCAACGTTCATTGTATTCTGTGTCCAAACGAGCAACATATTTTAACGAAATGTCAAAAATTGTTTGACTTGTCCGTGATCGATCGGTTTTCTGCAGTCAAAAGATTTAACTGTTGTATCAACTGCTTGAGCAAAACTCATTCTTCAAGAGAATGCATTAGTCAATTTCGTTGTTCAACATGTAAATCCAAACATCATTCCTTGTTACACAGAGATGATTCCGCATTAGCAACTCCTTTGGGATCCACTGCTAATCGCACTATGCCTCCGGCATCTATGAATATATCCTCGCTACCAACTTCTAGTTTGAGACCTACGGCTTTAAACTCAATGTCTCCGACATTCAACCCCTCACTTCCAGTGTCCAATACAAAGCCCTCGGCTTTCTACCCTCCGCCTTCAACGGGGTCTTCGCAAGCCTATCATACAAAACTACAGTCCACTACGTCGTTAGATTCAACTACCCATAAACCATGTGTCGCTTCAGAAAAGAAAAATATTCTGCTAGGCACTGCCAATGTTAACATACACCATTTAGGGGCGATTTATGCTGCACGTGCCCTTATTGACTCAGCTTCCGAGGCGTCATTTATTTCTGATCGCCTTCGGAAACTTATTAAGTTACCTGTGAGCTACGCTCATGCCAAGATCTCCGGTCTAAATCAAGAGGTTTCTATTAATTCTTCTATAGATCCAGTTTATTCTGGATTCTCCTATTGACCCTGATATTCGAATCGAGGCAACAGCATTCGTGCTTCCTCAAATTACTGGAAATTTGCCATCATTTTCAATGCATGCATATGCTACAATTCAGCCTCTTAACATTCCATTATCTGATGTTAACTTCTTGAAAAGCGCGCCAAATTGATCTATTGATAGGTTGTGATATTTATCCATTAGATATGCTCGATGGAGTAAAGCACAATGTAACGGGATCGCTCTTAGCGCAAAACACCATCTTTGGCTGGATGTTAACCGGAGCTGTATCAAATCCGGATACTCTATGCCTCACGATGCAAGTGTCGCTTAGCGACAACTCTTCCTTAGATAAGCAAATTCAACGGTTCTGGGAAATCGAAGAGCTTCCAAAAAGGCGAATTCTATCACATACCGATAAGTTATGCGAAGAGCTCTTCTCTAATACAACGTATCGAGATAGTTCTGGGAGATATGTAGTCTCGTTACCCTTTAAAGATAGCTTCCCATCTAAAGTGCAGGTTGGCGCTTGACGCCATCTCGCTTCTAAGCAATTTTTGCGAAATGAATCATCCCTATTTAAGAATCCTTCACTAAAAGTCACCTACGATAACGTTATAAAGGAGTACCTTGTGCTTGACCACATGGAAAGGGTTTCCACTCCAACGCGATTCGACTCCTGCCCATCGCATTGCTATCTTCCTCATCGCCCTGTTATCAAACCGGACAGTAAAACTACTAAAGTTCGCGTTGTTTTCAAGGCCTCTAATCCTACCGCTAACGGAATCTGCCTTAATGATATTTTACACGTTTGCCCCGCACTTCAAATTGATTTAATCGCCATAATCTTACGCTGGAGACTTTATAAGTTCGTTTTCAACAGCGATATTCAGAAGATGTATCGACAAATCATGGTACAACCTTCACATCGTCCGTTCCAAAGAATTCTTTTTCGAGAGTGTATCGAAGACGAGCTCACCGATTATCAGCTGAAAACCGTAACATTTGGCGTGAATTGTGCACCCTATTTAGCTATACGGACACTATTACAACTCGCCGCTGATGTACGACATTCCCACCCTCTAGCTTGTGAAATCCTTCGAAATTCAATGTACGTTGACGACGTACTCGCTGGATTCCACGACCTTGAGACTGCTTTAAAATCTCGAGATGAGCTAATTGAAGCACTTGGTTCCGCTGGCTTCTTATTACGTAAATGGTGTGCTAATGAAAGGCGACTTCTAGAGGATCTACCGGGTGATCATTTATTGGACAAAGAGTTCCAGCATTTTGAAGACTCAAGCAAAGCGAAGGCACTTGGAATTCACTGGAATGCTTGCCAGTTTTATCAATTACCGCAAAATTGTTTGATCCTGCAGGTTGGTTAGCACCCATTTTAGTCGTTTCAAAAATCATCATGCAACAGATATGGTTAGACAAAACTGGATGGGACGAACCACTTTCAGCGCTGACCCTTTCAAAATGGATAACCTTTCTTACGAACTATCCTTATATAAATAAGATTACTATTCCCCGATGGATAAAATTTTCTGCTCAGGGGACCGTACAAATTCACGGTTTCTCTGACGCCTCCGAGAAAGCTTATGCGGGTGTAGTGTACATTCGAGTTGAAACTGCCTTAACAGTCCATTCGTCTTTGATCTTGGCTAAAACCAAGATTGCCCCCGTTAAGACAATCTCGCTACCAAGGCTCGAATTGTGCGGAGCACTTCTTTTAGCTGATATGCTTGAGTTCATTTTGAGGGAATTGAAATTGAAGATCGATTCAGTATTTTGTTGGACTGACTCAACAATCGTTCTCTCCTGGCTAGCAAAAGCACCTAATACCTGGACAACATTTGTGGCTAACAGAGTTTCTAAAATTCAAGACAAGGTCGGAAACGCACTTTGGCGTCATGTTGATACCAATAACAACCCTGCGGATATTGGCACTCGCGGTGCAAGTCCACAAAAATTGTGTCAGAACCAATTATGGTGGCATGGACCGAAGTGGCTCGAATATGGTGAGCAACACTGGCCTAATTCTAGCATGCATGATCTCAGCATCGTCAATTGTGAATTTCGGGAGCACAAGTGGCATGCCTCTACGATTCAAAGCCCAGATGATCTTCTGGATAGGTTTTCTTCACTCTCTCGTGCATTACGAGTGTTATCATACGTATTTCGTTTTATTAACGCAGCTCATAATAAAGAACGCTGCAATTCCTTAGAAATGTCCAGCAGTAAAATCACATCGGTTCGACTTCGACTTATCAGATTAACCCAAGAAAGATATTTTCCTGATGATTATTAGAAATTAACTGCCAAGAAGCCTCTTCGGTCAAAAAGTAAAATTCTAACATTTAATCCTTATGTGGATTCTCAGGGCCTTATTAGAGTTAATGGGAGGTTAGCTAACTCAGCTGAGTTGTCTTTCAATGAGAAGTATCCATTGCTCTTACCATATGAGAGCCGTTTTTCTAAACTACTCGTTCATTTCATTCATATCGTTTCATTACATGGTGGCAATCAGCTTGTCCTACGTTTAATTCGTCAGCAATACTGGATTCCAAAAGCAAAACCTCTTGTCAAATCTATAATTCGTACTTGCAAACCATGCATTCTTTTTAAAAAGCACCAACATACCCAAATAATGGCAGCTCTTCCGGTCGAGCGTTCCACCTTTTCTAGACCCTTCGAAAATACTGGAATTGATTTTGCTGGCCCCTTTGATCTAAAAAATTATACTGGTAGAGCATGCCTTATTACTAAAGGTTATGTTTGCGTCTTTGTTTGCTTCTCAACGAAATCAATCCATCTAGAAGCCACCAGCGACTTGTCGTCCATCACCTTTCTGGCAGCTTTTAGCAGATTCATTTCCTGAAGGGGATACGCACGACAAATCTTTTCAGATAATGGCACCAACTTCGTAGGTGCTCCGAAACAGCTGAAGACCGATCTTGAAAATGTGTTGAAGTCGTCACGAAAAAAAATTTGTTCCAACTACAATCATCAAAACATCCATTGGAATTTTATCCCTGCCGCTCCGCATATGGGAGGTTTATGGGAGGCAGGCGTCAAAACCTTCAAGGCGCACTTTCGAAAAACAGTCCAGGTAAAACTTACTTTCGAAGAATTATCGACACTGCTCTGCCGCATCGAAGCTTGTTTAAATTCGCGACCAATTAGTCCTCTATCTAATGACATTAATGATTGTGCAACTCTTACTCCAGGTCATTTTCTGATAGGTGCTCCTCTTCTCGCTCCTGCAGAGCCAAGTATTACATCCAATCTAATTTCGTTAAAAAATTGTTGGCAAAAGGTTAAGGCCTTGAGTCAACATTTGTGTTTTCGATGGAAAGAAGAGTACTTGAAGGAACTTCATAAACGCTACAAATGGCAATTCCCAGAAAGGAATCTGAGTGTCAACGATTTCGTCGTCGTGAAACAGGAGAATTTACCTCCAACTGAATGGCGCCTGGGGCGAGTGGTGCGTGTGTACCAAGGAAGTGACAGCCGCGTTCGAGTCGCTGATATTCGCACTCAGAAGGGAATCATTACGCGACCTCTAGTGTAACTTATTATACTTCCAAACTAACTTTTATTCCAATTGATGGGCACGCTTATTGTTGTTCTGTTTCTTTTAGCATCTAATTACGGATAAGTCTGCGTCATCATCAAATCAAAGGCGGTCACCGTTTATGTGACCGTTTATGTGCAGAGTTTGTGATAGGAATCATCCGTTAAGATTTTGTATATACACCTTCATAGATATTGTTCAAGATGTCTCGCACATTCGCACACCTCCAGTAATTGTCCGAGTAATCGAAATTGTGCCTATTGTCGACGCGATCATAACAGCTTACTTCACGCTAATCGTCGATCGTCCGATCCTGCAAACACGGGGTGTTCCATCAATGAAGCAACCACATTATTGCCAACTTGTCTAGTACATATCAGATTGAGGAATCATTACTATCCGGTGCGCGTGCTATTGGACCCATGCTCTGACATGAGTAAAATATCAAAATCTTTCGTCAACCATGTACAACTGCCATCGTCATCAATAAAGGGATCGCGATTTTTTGAGATAATCATTAGCTCCATACATGATCACGCCATACGTCTGTTCGTCAAGCCTAGAATGGTGCCCGATTTTGACCTCAAAACTCCTACACGACATGTAAATGCAACCGTTGTCACAAGATTCAATAACTACAAACTAGGTGACCCAAAATGTTATATCTCTGCCGCAATAGCAATGGTCCTCGGTGCAGATGTCTATTCAAAGGTACTGCGACCTGAGCTGCTTGTTTGTCCAGGACTCCCTATGGCGCAAGATGTTGGAGAATTCGCAACAGAAAATATAGAGCAATAGACGAACACCTTACTTTTCACTTCAAAGCTTTATTACGAACTAGTAAAACTAGAGATGATATCTTATTAACTAGAGATGGTATTTTGTTAGCTGACATTATTCAAAGTATATAAGGGTTGCTTCGTAACACATTTTCAACACACCCCCTCAACTCTTATATACTCTTTACAATATTTTCATACAGAGGGAGGCCATAATTTTGTTGTTTCCCATATCAAAATTAAATCAATCAATATTTAATCCTAATAATTCAGTGAATTCAGAATGTTTTGTTTTTTGCAAGTTTTTGGTAAGCACATCTGCCACCATACAATTTGTTGGACAATATTACAATTCAATCTCATTTTTGTTATACACCTCTCTGATAAAATGAAACTTAATTGCGATATGTTTGCTTCTATCATGCTAAACAGGATTCTTAACTAAATTAATAGCACTCATGTTATCCCCGTTTATAATAATAGGAGCAATTTTTACATACATATTCATTTCGGACCATATTTTTCTAAGATAAATAGCTTCTTTAGCCGCCGCCGACAATGCCATATATTCGGCCTCCATACTGCTGAGTGCAATGGTTGGTTGCTTTCTACATTCCCAGCTGAATGCGCTGCCACCAAGGAAAAATACATATCCTGTATAGGATCTACGATCCGACTTATCACCACCCCAGTCAGCATCAGAATAGCCATACATCCATTTCCCAGTCTTTCGGTAATGTAATCCTAAATCAATAGTTTTACTTAGGTATCGGAGAATATGCTTCGCCGCTGCTAAGTGCTCCGAATGAGGTTCAGCATTGCGTTGAGCCAGCTTGCAAACCGAATGTAGAATGTCTGGGCGCGTGTTTACTGCGATGTACATTAATGAACCAATGAGCGATTGATATTCTGTCTTATCGACTTTTCGACATTCATCACTGCTGCATGCAACCTGATAATTTGGTTCCAAAGGGGTCGATACTGTACGACATGAAATTATGTCGTGTCTTTGCAGTAGTTGCAATACTTGTTGCCTTTGTATAATTTTAATTTCGCCAGTTGGAGTATTTCTTTCAATTTTCATCCCCAAAAATTTAAGGATTTCTCCCTTGTCGACTATCTGAAATATTTTCGAAAGTTGAGTTTTCGTCTCATTTAACTCACCTAGGTCAGAGCATGCTATCATCAGATCATCGACGTAGACAGCAATCATATTAAGTCTGCCTCCATTATTCTTCGTATACAAACATGGCTCGCTTGGGCAAGGAGTATAACCAAGCTGCTTAAGTGTTTCATTTAACTTTGTGTTCCAAACACGTCCCGACTGTTGAAGTCCGTATAGGGATTTTTTCAGCTTAAGTACTTTGTCTCCACGTTGCTCGAACATTTTCGGGAATGTCATGTATACTTCCTCTTCTAGTACGCCGTTTAAATATGCAGTTGAAACATCGAGCTGATGCACGTGCAATTCATATTCAGCTGCTAATGCCAAAATCATGCGTATGGTAGCATATCGTGTGACCAGTGAAAAGATTTCGCTATAATTTACGCCTTCTACCTGGCTGCAGCCCTTCGCTACCAGTCTGGCCTTATATCTCTCGATTTCACCATTTGTGTCTCTTTTAATAGCAAAAACCCATTTGCATCCTATTGTGTTTTGGTTTTTTGGCAATCTGACTGCTTCCCAGGTGTCATTTTGTATCAACGCTTTATATTCATCCTGCATAGCTCTTCGCCAATGTTCGGCTTAATCACTTTTCAGAGCTGCTTCAACAGTTTCTGGAACTTCGATTCTTTGATGATTTGCCAAGTTCACCATATTGTGTTGTTTTTTCGGCCGTCCTACATTACCCGTTCTGATAATTCTCGGTCTTCCTGGTCCGATGTGCTGCCCACCTTCACCGATTTCTTGCTCCACGTTGTCTGAAGATAGACTTTCTTCTGCGTCTTCGTAATCGGATGATATTTCTGCATGGTTTATTTCATGTTCTTACGAGGTCTGCTGTTTTTCATTTATATCAATCGTAAAATGGGCTAGTTGTAATGGAGAAGACCCATTTTCGTTAATGTTACCCATCATCATGTCTTCATCAAACCTTTGACCTTTTGGATCATACAGCCGATATGCTTTTGACTCGTTGTCATATCCAACCATAACATATTCTTTTCCCTTTGGCTGAAGTTTATTCTTTTGCGTTTTTTCCAAAGCAACAGCTAAACATCCGAATACTTTTAAATGCTTAACCATTGGCTTTCTGCCATACCACGCCTCGAAAGGAGTAATTTCTTTGTTAAGCGCTTTTGTCGGTGACCGATTTCGAAGATATGCCGCGCAATTGATGGCTTCTGCCCAGTAACTCTCCGATAGCTTAGCGTATGCCAACATGCACCGTGCCATCTCCACAAGAGTTCTATTGACTCTCTCTGCCACGCCATTTTGTTGCGGTGTATATGGTACCGTGAGTTGAAGCTTAATACCGCAGTTTCGTAAATATTTGGAAAAGTCATTGTTCACGAATTCACCGCCGTTGTCAGTACGCAAGCATTTAATTTTTCGCCCCGATTTATTTTTCGGTGTTCGTCTTCTTCAATTAATTTGCCTTTGATTGTATTCAGCTTTGGGAGTTCGTCTCTGGTTTCCATCGCAACTACGAAGTTCTCGAATGTTCTGGGTAGACTCGCTAGAAGCATTATAACGAGTAGCTCTTCTTGCATTGCTATGCCGATTTCCACAAGTTCGTCAGCGGTTTTGCAATAACTGTGAATATGTTCTTGTATATTTTCTTCTTCACTCATTTGCATGTTGAGTAATTTCTTGAATAGCGTTACTTTTTTAACGGGACCAGTAAGGCGGTGCAAATCTTTCAATACATCCCATACTGATTTGGCAAATTTTTGATATCATTTAGGCATTTTCTTTGATACTCAGGAATATTGTCGCGATAGCTTTCGCATTCTTGGAAGATCACTCTTCCGCGTTTTCTTGTGTCTTTTTATATTCACCGTTTGTGACTTTCCACAAATCGGAGTGCACAAGAACACTTTTCATTAACAGACACCACGTGTCGTAATTATTTTCATCAAGTTTTTCGATGCTTAAATTCATACTGTTTTCTTTCTTTTCACAATCACGACGCTCACCGTGAAAAAAGAACCCTTTTATCTGGGCCCATAACCTTTGTTGGAGAATTCGCAACAGAAAATATAGAGCAATAGACGAACACCTTACTTTTCACTTCAAAGCTTTATTACGAACTAGTAAAACTAGAGATGATATCTTATTAACTAGAGATGGTATTTTGTTAGCTGACATTATTCAAAGTATATAAGGGTTGCTTCGTAACACATTTTCAACACAAGATACCATTTTTGGATGGGTCCTTTCAGGCCCGTGTGTCCTTTAAGACACATGCAAATGAAAACAAAAACAACAACACTGAAGCTCAGACATACTTATTAATGCTTGCTCCCACACGCATCTATTTCTTTATCCTTTATATCTATATGTATATACCCAACTGAAATATTTTTGAATTATTGAATTACATTGTACTTATAAGAATTAAGATTAAGCGCTGTCTAATTGTAATGTACACATCGCAAGGTGGGCGGCAATGTTTAAATGTAAACCGAGTGGTACTCCCTATTGTACCACATAATGTAACATCACTATCATTATTGCACGACATTGCAATGTTGCATGGGTGCCAACACTTGCACTTGCATATGTGTCAACTGCGGAAAGCTGGAGAGGAGAAGATGGAGGTAAACGCAAGTTCCGGTGAACTCGACCTCTTAAGTTTTTGACATCGCAGCAAACCGGCCGTAGTCGTTCTTCAGAGAAATCAAGCATTTAAATAAAGAAAAGCAAATTTGTTAATCCGTTTTTTACTTAATAGTTTCAACACATCCGCAACCTAACCGGCTACCTTTTAAACACTTGTGATCCTTGAAATATCCTTTAACAATACACACAAAATATAGAATTGTGAATATGGATAAATACTATGGATATAAAAGAAAGAAGAAGAAATTTGTTTGTTTTCAAACAAATAATAAATAATTACAACAATTTTTGTTAAATATTTTATTAATTCTTAAGATATAGCGTACAATTTAGGACATCGCTACAATTTGAAGTTTTGGTGCGGGACATGGAATGAAATAATTTCAGAATTAGCTAGAGGTGCCCTTGTTTTTGGCTCCAACCGAATACAGAGTGAAAAGGAATGGGAGCGGCCTGTGAAACTCCCAAGGCCCTTCCGTTAATTGCTTAAATGAATGGATAAGGTAATTAGTTTAACATTTGAAATGTCGCATGTGCACTTCCTTACATACGTTACAATTATAGATATGAAGAGATTTCAAATAACGCACCAAAATGAAGCTGGGACAAGTTCAGCGGATATTGCGGCTATATGAACTGGCTCCACTAGCACTAAATCCAAAAATAATAAAGAATAGAATGTATTCTATTATTTTTGCACTAAATCCAGATTTGAAAATTATGCATTCACTAAAAAACAGGCACTTCATAAACATAACTCAAATTTTGCACATTGTAATTGTTTAGAATTGGCGATTGTTTACAATTCTACAGTGTTGCATATTTCCAACAGAAAAACCAATGTAAATTGGTTTCCAATTGGAAACCAATATTTCGATGTAATTTAAATGACGAAAATACAGTAGAAAAACCAAATAAATATTCTTCTCATAAACTCCTGAGGTTATTCTTTATTTTTACTACATTTATAAATCTAATTTCGCGAAAAAAAATGTAATTTTTAAGAATTTTATTATTTCAACATAAACACCATAGTAAAATTTTTGTATTGTAACACTAAAAATGCTAGCTAGTGCACAAACCAACTGACATATATGATCGCAACGTAAATTGAGGTGAGCACGACGTAAGAGCTAGTCACTTTTCAAAAAGTGACGCTGTAAATACGACGTCTTCCACTCAGGTGACTTTTTGACGACGACGTCCGACTCACTCCAAGTGACTCTCTGAATAAGGGGGTTAGTCTAGCTTTTAATTCGTTAGCATAATTATCTAGGTTATAAGAAATTGTATTATTATTTAATATATCATAGGCATTGATGGTAATTTTCCAAATATTAATTTATATGGTGAATAATTTGTATGAACGTGTGGTGTGTTATTGTACGCAAATACATCGTATGGTACCCATTTGTCCCAGTCACTTTTGCAAACGCTAGTAAGTATTCGTTCAGTACCCTATGGTTTCGTTCTATTGAACCTAAGGTCTCGTGATGATATGGTGTAGAAAAAATTTGTCGAATCTTTAGTAGTTCACATATTTCTTTTAGTAGTGTGTTAGTAAGTTCAGTTCCTTTATCTGATTTTAATGTTTTAAAATTTCCATACTTGAGAATGAATTGTTTTATTAATTTCTTTGCAACTGTAGTTGCGTCTTTAGATTCTATTGAATGTGCTACTACAAATTTTGTCAATTCACATTGAATTGTTAAAATATATCTAAAATTATTTGAAATTCTTAGAGGTGTCTATAAATATTATTTCAAACCTATTACAGTCGAACTTCCCTATACTGAATCTCCACGGGGACAGACAATTATTTCACTATATAGAAACTTCATTATACAGAAATATTTTTTTTTTGTTTTTTATTTATTATTTATTTAAAATAATCAGGTATTTTTGTTTGAACTACATTTTTCCATTTTTCTTTATCAATAAAAGCTTCAATTACATTAAGACATTTAAATACATTTGTCGGAACGTTGCTCGCCATCTCCAAAAAAGTTCGTAGTACATCAAGTTAAGAGGAAACGTGTTCTAATGTAGGTGACGTTTTATCAATATTTGCCATTACTTCACCGCCCAGTTCCTCTTCATCGTCATCTGATATAATCTGCTGTAATCCACGACTTTCTAAAACACTGCTTAGAATATCTTCATCGGACTCGGTCAACTGATGTTAAAAGTCAAATCATTAACTTTTTTGTTTTCATTTTCATATTTTGGGAATATTACCCAATATCCCAATATCACCTTGCGATAATACTGCGCCAAGAGCGTAGTTTGACGCGTCAGTTGTCAGAATAAACGGTTTTGAAAAATCGGGATATTGTAATATCGGTGGGTTCATTAATTTTTCTTTTAAGTTGTCGAAAGCGTTCTGGTGTTCTTCTGTCCATGTGAATTTGTTATTTTTCTTTAATAGTGAATTTAAGCATTTAGCAATTTCTGAAAATTTTTTATAAATCGCCTGTAATAATTACAAGAAGCTACGAATCGTCTGGTTTCGTCGGCGTTTTTCGGAATTGGATAATTTTTTATTGTGTCAAATTTGTCTGGGTCTGTTTTGATTCCTTTGTCTGTTATTAAGTGTCCTTAAGTTGTACGTTCGTAGTCGGTCAAAAACTTTCACTAAATTTTCATTGTGGTGTTTTAAACTACAACCAAAAATAATGATGTCGTCTACATAAAGGAATGCTTCACTGTACAGTCCACTGAGTGCTATTGTCAACATTCTTTGAAAGCTGTTTGTAGATATCTTTAATCCAAATGGTAGTCTCTTAAATTGATAGTGTCCATTTTCTGTAGAAAAAGCTGTTAATGGTCTTGAATTTCTGTCTAAAGGTATTTGGTGGAAAGAGCTAGTCATGTCAAGTGTCGCAAAGTATTTTGCTCTTCCTAATTTGTCAAGTATATCTTCTAGTCTTGTTAAAGGAAATTTGTCGTTTACTAAATATTTTGTCATTGAGTTTACGGTAATCTACTACTAGTCTATAAAAATAATTTTTTATTGTCCTTTTTCCTTTTTTTGGTACTACTAACAATGGCGAGTTGTATGGACTTGTGGATGGTTGGATTATTTCCTCATTTAATAATTTTCTGACTTGTTGTTTAATTTCGTCTTTTTGTGTCTGCGGAAGTCTATAGTTTTTTATGTAAGTCGGACTTTTGTCATTTAGGTTACTTTTTTGTGTGTAAAAGTTATTAGTTGACAGTACTTCGTTGTCTAAATGAAAAATGTCTTGATAGTTCTGTAGGATTTCAGTTAGTGAATTGTATGCGTCAGGGTCAGTTGTTTTTATTTTCATCGTTTCTAATAGCTTATTTAATCTTTCGGTGTTATTCACTGTTCTTGATGTTAGAATATCATAATTTGTCAATGGGTCGGACTCTAGTTCAATTTTATGTATAGTAACAGTATATCATTTATGTTTAATATTTTTATGTGACCTATCTTTCCTTTCGGGCAAATGCAATTTCCAACGAATATTCCTTTTTGAATTTCTTTATTCCATATTATTCTATCTTCTTTAAAATTTGTGTTGATTGGTACAATGAGCCCGCATCTTGATGGTAACACAATTTCTATCGATGTGTTTAAATGTAATGGTACAATTATATCATTTTCATTAAAACTAAATGTAATTGTTAAGGTTTCGTAATCTATTTTACAAAAATGGATTCTTAATAAATCTCTCCCGATAATTCCATCTGTTAATATAGGACAATTTTCATCTACTACTAAGAATTTATGATTAATATTTTCATTATCTGATTTTATATTTAAATTTATTAATCCTAATGGTTCTATAACTTCATTAGTTATTATATACCTCTTAATTTACAAGTATCGTAAGTTCTATAAGTATTATACTTTACATCATTATTAGTTTTAATTAAAGATACATCTGATCCAGTATCTATCAAAAATGTAAGTTTTTTATTGTTGTCCTGCAATTCAACAAAGTTTATAGCATTCTTGGAAATATTATAAAATTTTGTTATGATTTTTGGCTTTCCGGAGGGGGAATTTAATTGCCCTCCGGGCCTAGCTCGTTTTCCTGAGCATTCAATGCATAAACAATAGTGTTAGTGTTATTTCTGTATTGCTGTTGTTGATATGTAGCATTATTGTTTCTGTTATTGTTATTGTTTTTATTGTTGTTGTTTCTGTTGTTGTTGTAGTTGTTATTACTATCTGGTATTATTGATATCTGGTATTTTTGTTCTGTGTATAATTGTTGTTGGAGTTATTTGAGCGGTTGTTGTTGTTAAAAGAAGTGTTTCAATAATTTGTGTTGTTATTATTAAAATTATTGAATGAATTTTGCCGTGTGTTATTGTTGTTGTAGAAATTGGTCGAATTTCTCTGTGTGCCATTAAGTCTGTAGTGAATTCTATTTTTGTTTATGTACGTTATTTGGGCACTTGAGATTTGGTTTATTTCGATTTCTAAAGCGAGGTTTATTGCCTCATTAACTGTTTTTGTTTGTGCCGCAAATATTGTTGATTTCAAATTTTCATTGAGACCGTTTTTAAAAACAGTGATCGCATAAGTGTCATTTATTTTTGTGATTACTTCTTTCTGTGCACTACTGGCGTTTTCTCCTAGATCGGTAATTTGAAGTCTGTTTAGGTGGCTAATTACTGTTAAAATCTGCTCTTTGTACTGTTTTATTGTTCTGTCGTATACCACTCAGAGTGGTATGTATTTGCGAGACTGTAGTATTGTTCTTATATCTGGTAGTTAGTGTTGTTTCTAGTTCTTTGTAAGTGGTTGGTATTGTAATACCACATATAGCCGTTCGTACATTGGACGCCATTTTTACATAAATAATAGGCAAATTCTATTTAAATAGGCAAATTCTATATAAATCAACTCTGTGATTTTTAAAAATGGTTCAAGTTCTTTAAATGAACCTGTAAAATTTGGAATGACTTTTATTGCCGTGTCAATATTGAAAGTACTCATTTTTACTTTGTTTTCTAACGAAAAATCGTGAATTGATTGAACTATGGTTTTAAATTGTATTATACTCTCTTTGAGTTTCTCATGATCTTCTTCAGTTTTTAAGATTTCGTAATATTTTTTCTTTAATTCTTCAAATTCTAATTTAGTTGTATTAAAATGTTCGCTCGACTTTAATATATTGGTGTTCTTTTTTAAATTTGTGAGAAATTTGGATGCATTATTGAGTAATTCTTCCATTTATTGAGACCTATGTTTTATTCTTTTGTTTTAATAAGAAAAATTGTGGTTAATTATACAACATTATTTCTGTTTGTATGTCTAAGTACATAGTTTTTATAATGTTTATTAATTCTAAATGCTACGAATATTACCTTAGCTAAAATTATTATTATCAGGCAGAAAATTATTATAATGCTGTCCTGTGTATACATGTTATTCATTGTATATGTATTTGTCTGCTCATTATAGACTGGTTTCGTTTGTACTACTCCTATCTTTTAGCTTGTTTTTTAAATTAACGTACAGTAAGGGGCTTTAGAAGTTAAACTATATTCATACCGAATTTTTTTAGTGCTTTGTGTATTTTAATTTTAGGTAGTACTATTTAATTTACTTCGTATTAATTTGAAATCATAATCTTCCTTGTTCTCTCTGCTTCTCGGGTCTGTATCTGCGACAGCTCCTGATATAGCCTTGACATTACTTCCCAGGACGGTGGTTTGTCTTGCAGTCTTGCGATTAGCTCCTTGAGCTCTGCTTTTCGTTTTCGGTCCATGACCAGTCTTCCTCCTCGTTTCTTCTTTGTTACCAGATTTAATTTTGGTATTGTTGTCCGCTCTTCGTCCGTCTGGATTCTTGGAAAGTATTGTTTCGTCGGCTGACGTCGTCTATACTCCTCTATACTTAGACGCACCGGTTGGCAGTGCTTTAGTGACGACGGTGTGTAGGTTGGTGCTTCGAAGTTCTCTCCCTCGGGAACGTATTCCATTACTGAGTACAGGAATTCTTGATGGTTTTCTCTGTTTGAATCGCAGGGTCAAATCTGCAGGATCGTAGTTTGCAGGATCGTGGTATGCAGGATCAAAGTTCGCAGGATCCTGGTATGCAGGATCGCCATGAAATAAGCTAAAAGGACCTCTGGTCCTGTCTTCAAAACAATGCTGGATAATATTTTATCTCATAGATTCATTGGCTTGGCCGGCAGAGTATGCCATGGGCCTCAGCTTAGAGGTCCTGGTTTTATGCCAGGGATTGAGAAATTAGAAGACTGCCGGTTTTAGGATCTGATAACATTCTGAATTTATTTTGGAAATTCTTGCTCTTTTATAGCCGATTTTTTTGTCAGCAGATTCTGCTGATCCAATCAATAATACATTGTATATAAATTATTGTGAATAATTGTTGACTGCACTATTTCTGTCGCAGTCTCGACAGAAGACGTCGGCAGCGAAAAGAAGTCGTCAACGCACACGCAGCCGAACTTAGCGCGGTCATCGATCCAACAGGAAACGCTAGCGTTGCAGTTTTTATGCGCTGCGTGTACCCTATCGTTGGTCGATTTGACTGTCGCTTATGAAGCTGTTATGGTGACTTGTGTGGTACACTACACTATTAAGCTGGAACCGTCGTGGTATAGACGGTAATGCTTCATATGATGTTAGGTGCCTGGACGCGTTGACTTTCGGACGCTTAACTTCTTGGAGTTCCTGTAGGATTAGTTGTGGCGCTGCACCCTGAGAAGGTGAGTTCATTCGGATGACGGCTGGCGGTGCCAGCATCTGACCCAGCCGAAAACATGCGTACTCTGGAAGAGTGAACCTCATAACTGTTCTGTGGAGAAGGAAAATATTAGCTAGGGCTCTACGCAACCTCATTAAGGATACTAGTTTGGTGATAGGGCGTGTAATACGACTTTTTTCTGTTCGAAGGTTAGCGACTCCGATACGGCAAAACCGCCAAGAAATGTATGGAATGTTTTCTTCTCTAATGACTACCAGATGGTTGAGTTGGAGATCAGGTTGTGACAGTTTCCACTTGGCGCGACGAGCTCAAAAATGATTAGATTTCCACAGAATGGAAAATGTTGGGCTAGGGCTTGGACTCGTCTCCATCGATTGAATAAACAGAGCGGCTTGTTAAAGTTCTCGGGCTCAGCTGGGGCATCATACGGCAAACGGCGGCATGAGGACATCCGCCCGCCAACACGCAGCGTCTTGTCCTCATCGATAAATTGGTTGTGCGGATGTAAACGACTTTTCAAACGTAATTTTCGGCTAGTTTCTAGCGGCGCATATTCAGGGGAATATGGCTTCTGACAGATAAGCTTAAGACGACATTTGGTTTCTTTAGTCTCTGTAGTTGAGAAAGGCAGCGTGGTATGTAGCGAGTTTCATAGATGACAAGTGTTTTGAGGAAAACGGCACACATACGAGTTTCCGCGTATGGCTCTCGGTAGGGGTGGTCGACTGGAAGAGGTGTAGAGCACTTGAACTTTCTATTAATGTTGAGCACTTTCTATTAATTCTTCTATAGATCCAGTTTATTCTGGATTCTCCTATTGACCTTGATATTCGAATCGAGGCAACAGCATTCGTGCTTCCTCAAATTACTGGAAATTTGCCATCATTTTCAATGCATGCATATGCTACAATTCAGCCTCTTAACATTCCATTATCTGATGTTAACTTCTTGAAAAGCGCGCCAAATTGATCTATTGATAGGTTGTGATATTTATCCATTAGATATGCTCGATGGAGTAAAGCACAATGTAACGGGATCGCTCTTAGCGCAAAACACCATCTTTGGCTGGATGTTAACCGGAGCTGTATCAAATCCGGATACTCTATGCCTCACGATGCAAGTGTCGCTTAGCGACAACTCTTCCTTAGATAAGCAAATTCAACGGTTCTGGGAAATCGAAGAGCTTCCAAAAAGGCGAATTCTATCACATACCGATAAGTTATGCGAAGAGCTCTTCTCTAATACAACGTATCGAGATAGTTCTGGGAGATATGTAGTCTCGTTACCCTTTAAAGATAGCTTCCCATCTAAAGTGCAGGTTGGCGCTTGACGCCATCTCGCTTCTAAGCAATTTTTGCGAAATGAATCATCCCTATTTAAGAATCCTTCACTAAAAGTCACCTACGATAACGTTATAAAGGAGTACCTTGTGCTTGACCACATGGAAAGGGTTTCCACTCCAACGCGATTCGACTCCTGCCCATCGCATTGCTATCTTCCTCATCGCCCTGTTATCAAACCGGACAGTAAAACTACTAAAGTTCGCGTTGTTTTCAAGGCCTCTAATCCTACCGCTAACGGAATCTGCCTTAATGATATTTTACACGTTTGCCCCGCACTTCAAATTGATTTAATCGCCATAATCTTACGCTGGAGACTTTATAAGTTCGTTTTCAACAGCGATATTCAGAAGATGTATCGACAAATCATGGTACAACCTTCACATCGTCCGTTCCAAAGAATTCTTTTTCGAGAGTGTATCGAAGACGAGCTCACCGATTATCAGCTGAAAACCGTAACATTTGGCGTGAATTGTGCACCCTATTTAGCTATACGGACACTATTACAACTCGCCGCTGATGTACGACATTCCCACCCTCTAGCTTGTGAAATCCTTCGAAATTCAATGTACGTTGACGACGTACTCGCTGGATTCCACGACCTTGAGACTGCTTTAAAATCTCGAGATGAGCTAATTGAAGCACTTGGTTCCGCTGGCTTCTTATTACGTAAATGGTGTGCTAATGAAAGGCGACTTCTAGAGGATCTACCGGGTGATCATTTATTGGACAAAGAGTTCCAGCATTTTGAAGACTCAAGCAAAGCGAAGGCACTTGGAATTCACTGAAATGCTTGCCAGTTTTATCAATTACCGCAAAATTGTTTGATCCTGCAGGTTGGTTAGCACCCATTTTAGTCGTTTCAAAAATCATCATGCAACAGATATGGTTAGACAAAACTGGATGGGACGAACCACTTTCAGCGCTGACCCTTTCAAAATGGATAACCTTTCTTACGAACTATCCTTATATAAATAAGATTACTATTCCCCGATGGATAAAATTTTCTGCTCAGGGGACCGTACAAATTCACGGTTTCTCTGACGCCTCCGAGAAAGCTTATGCGGGTGTAGTGTACATTCGAGTTGAAACTGCCTTAACAGTCCATTCGTCTTTGATCTTGGCTAAAACCAAGATTGCCCCCGTTAAGACAATCTCGCTACCAAGGCTCGAATTGTGCGGAGCACTTCTTTTAGCTGATATGCTTGAGTTCATTTTGAGGGAATTGAAATTGAAGATCGATTCAGTATTTTGTTGGACTGACTCAACAATCGTTCTCTCCTGGCTAGCAAAAGCACCTAATACCTGGACAACATTTGTGGCTAACAGAGTTTCTAAAATTCAAGACAAGGTCGGAAACGCACTTTGGCGTCATGTTGATACCAATAACAACCCTGCGGATATTGGCACTCGCGGTGCAAGTCCACAAAAATTGTGTCAGAACCAATTATGGTGGCATGGACCGAAGTGGCTCGAATATGGTGAGCAACACTGGCCTAATTCTAGCATGCATGATCTCAGCATCGTCAATTGTGAATTTCGGGAGCACAAGTGGCATGCCTCTACGATTCAAAGCCCAGATGATCTTCTGGATAGGTTTTCTTCACTCTCTCGTGCATTACGAGTGTTATCATACGTATTTCGTTTTATTAACGCAGCTCATAATAAAGAACGCTGCAATTCCTTAGAAATGTCCAGCAGTAAAATCACATCGGTTCGACTTCGACTTATCAGATTAACCCAAGAAAGATATTTTCCTGATGATTATTAGAAATTAACTGCCAAGAAGCCTCTTCGGTCAAAAAGTAAAATTCTAACATTTAATCCTTATGTGGATTCTCAGGGCCTTATTAGAGTTAATGGGAGGTTAGCTAACTCAGCTGAGTTGTCTTTCAATGAGAAGTATCCATTGCTCTTACCATATGAGAGCCGTTTTTCTAAACTACTCGTTCATTTCATTCATATCGTTTCATTACATGGTGGCAATCAGCTTGTCCTACGTTTAATTCGTCAGCAATACTGGATTCCAAAAGCAAAACCTCTTGTCAAATCTATAATTCGTACTTGCAAACCATGCATTCTTTTTAAAAAGCACCAACATACCCAAATAATGGCAGCTCTTCCGGTCGAGCGTTCCACCTTTTCTAGACCCTTCGAAAATACTGGAATTGATTTTGCTGGCCCCTTTGATCTAAAAAATTATACTGGTAGAGCATGCCTTATTACTAAAGGTTATGTTTGCGTCTTTGTTTGCTTCTCAACGAAATCAATCCATCTAGAAGCCACCAGCGACTTGTCGTCCATCACCTTTCTGGCAGCTTTTAGCAGATTCATTTCCTGAAGGGGATACGCACGACAAATCTTTTCAGATAATGGCACCAACTTCGTAGGTGCTCCGAAACAGCTGAAGACCGATCTTGAAAATGTGTTGAAGTCGTCACGAAAAAAAATTTGTTCCAACTACAATCATCAAAACATCCATTGGAATTTTATCCCTGCCGCTCCGCATATGGGAGGTTTATGGGAGGCAGGCGTCAAAACCTTCAAGGCGCACTTTCGAAAAACAGTCCAGGTAAAACTTACTTTCGAAGAATTATCGACACTGCTCTGCCGCATCGAAGCTTGTTTAAATTCGCGACCAATTAGTCCTCTATCTAATGACATTAATGATTGTGCAACTCTTACTCCAGGTCATTTTCTGATAGGTGCTCCTCTTCTCGCTCCTGCAGAGCCAAGTATTACATCCAATCTAATTTCGTTAAAAAATTGTTGGCAAAAGGTTAAGGCCTTGAGTCAACATTTGTGTTTTCGATGGAAAGAAGAGTACTTGAAGGAACTTCATAAACGCTACAAATGGCAATTCCCAGAAAGGAATCTGAGTGTCAACGATTTCGTCGTCGTGAAACAGGAGAATTTACCTCCAACTGAATGGCGCCTGGGGCGAGTGGTGCGTGTGTACCAAGGAAGTGACAGCCGCGTTCGAGTCGCTGATATTCGCACTCAGAAGGGAATCATTACGCGACCTCTAGTGTAACTTATTATACTTCCAAACTAACTTTTATTCCAATTGATGGGCACGCTTATTGTTGTTCTGTTTCTTTTAGCATCTAATTACGGATAAGTCTGCGTCATCATCAAATCAAAGGCGGTCACCGTTTATGTGCAGAGTTTGTGATAGGAATCATCCGTTAAGATTTTGTATATACACCTTCATAGATATTGTTCAAGATGTCTCGCACATTCGCACACCTCCAGTAATTGTCCGAGTAATCGAAATTGTGCCTATTGTCGACGCGATCATAACAGCTTACTTCACGCTAATCGTCGATCGTCCGATCCTGCAAACACGGGGTGTTCCATCAATGAAGCAACCACATTATTGCCAACTTGTCTAGTAGATATCAGATTGAGGAATCATTACTATCCGGTGCGCGTGCTATTGGACCCATGCTCTGACATGAGTAAAATATCAAAATCTTTCGTCAACCATGTACAACTGCCATCGTCATCAATAAAGGGATAGCGATTTTTTGAGATAATCATTAGCTCCATACATGATCACGCCATACGTCTGTTCGTCAAGCCTAGAATGGTGCCCGATTTTGACCTCAAAACTCCTACACGACATGTAAATGCAACCGTTGTCCCAAGATTCAATAACTACAAACTAGGTGACCCAAAATGTTATATCTCTGCCGCAATAGCAATGGTCCTCGGTGCAGATGTCTATTCAAAGGTACTGCGACCTGAGCTGCTTGTTTGTCCAGGACTCCCTATGGCGCAAGATGTTGGAGAATTCGCAACAGAAAATATAGAGCAATAGACGAACACCTTACTTTTCACTTCAAAGCTTTATTACGAACTAGTAAAACTAGAGATGATATCTTATTAACTAGAGATGGTATTTTGTTAGCTGACATTATTCAAAGTATATAAGGGTTGCTTCGTAACACATTTTCAACACACCCCCTCAACTCTTATATACTCTTTACAATATTTTCATACAGAGGGAGGCCATAATTTTGTTGTTTCCCATATCAAAATTAAATCAATCAATATTTAATCCTAATAATTCAGTGAATTCAGAATGTTTTGTTTTTTGCAAGTTTTTGGTAAGCACATCTGCCACCATACAATTTGTTGGACAATATTACAATTCAATCTCATTTTTGTTATACACCTCTCTGATAAAATGAAACTTAATTGCGATATGTTTGCTTCTATCATGCTAAACAGGATTCTTAACTAAATTAATAGCACTCATGTTGTCCCCGTTTATAATAATAGGAGCAATTTTTACATACATATTCATTTCGGACCATATTTTTCTAAGATAAATAGCTTCTTTAGCCGCCGCCGACAATGCCATATATTCGGCCTCCATACTGCTGAGTGCAATGGTTGGTTGCTTTCTACATTCCCAGCTGAATGCGCTGCCACCAAGGAAAAATACATATCCTGTATAGGATCTACGATCCGACTTATCACCACCCCAGTCAGCATCAGAATAGCCATACATCCATTTCCCAGTCTTTCGGTAATGTAATCCTAAATCAATAGTTTTACTTAGGTATCGGAGAATATGCTTCGCCGCTGCTAAGTGCTCCGAATGAGGTTCAACATTGCGTTGAGCCAGCTTGCAAACCGAATGTAGAATGTCTGGGCGCGTGTTTACTGCGATGTACATTAATGAACCAATGAGCGATTGATATTCTGTCTTATCGACTTTTCGACATTCATCACTGCTGCATGCAACCTGATAATTTGGTTCCAAAGGGGTCGATACTGTACGACATGAAATTATGTCGTGTCTTTGCAGTAGTTGCAATACTTGTTGCCTTTGTATAATTTTAATTTCGCCAGTTGGAGTATTTCTTTCAATTTTCATCCCCAAAAATTTAAGGATTTCTCCCTTGTCGACTATCTGAAATATTTTCGAAAGTTGAGTTTTCGTCTCATTTAACTCACCTAGGTCAGAGCATGCTATCATCAGATCATCGACGTAGACAGCAATCATATTAAGTCTGCCTCCATTATTCTTCGTATACAAACATGGCTCGCTTGGGCAAGGAGTATAACCAAGCTGCTTAAGTGTTTCATTTAACTTTGTGTTCCAAACACGTCCCGACTGTTTAAGTCCGTATAGGGATTTTTTCAGCTTAAGTACTTTGTCTCCACGTTGCTCGAACATTTTCGGGAATGTCATGTATACTTCCTCTTCTAGTACGCCGTTTAAATATGCAGTTGAAACATCGAGCTGATGCACGTGCAATTCATATTCAGCTGCTAATGCCAAAATCATGCGTATGGTAGCATATCGTGTGACCAGTGAAAAGATTTCGCTATAATTTACGCCTTCTACCTGGCTGCAGCCCTTCGCTACCAGTCTGGCCTTATATCTCTCGATTTCACCATTTGTGTCTCTTTTAATAGGAAAAACCCATTTGCATCCTATTGTGTTTTGGTTTTTTGGCAATCTGACTGCTTCCCAGGTGTCATTTTGTATCAACGCTTTATATTCATCCTGCATAGCTCTTCGCCAATGTTCGGCTTGATCACTTTTCAGAGCTGCTTCAACAGTTTCTGGAACTTCGATTCTTTGATGATTTGCCAAGTTCACCATATTGTGTTGTTTTTTCGGCCGTCCTACATTACCCGTTCTGATAATTCTCGGTCTTCCTGGTCCGATGTGCTGCCCACCTTCACCGATTTCTTGCTCCACGTTGTCTGAAGATAGACTTTCTTCTGCGTCTTCGTAATCGGATGATATTTCTGCATGGTTTATTTCATGTTCTTACGAGGTCTGCTGTTTTTCATTTATATCAATCGTAAAATGGGCTAGTTGTAATGGAGAAGACCCATTTTCGTTAATGTTACCCATCATCATGTCTTCATCAAACCTTTGACCTTTTGGATCATACAGCCGATATGCTTTTGACTCGTTGTCATATCCAACCATAACATATTCTTTTCCCTTTGGCTGAAGTTTATTCTTTTGCGTTTTTTCCAAAGCAACAGCTAAACATCCGAATACTTTTAAATGCTTAACCATTGGCTTTCTGCCATACCACGCCTCGAAAGGAGTAATTTCTTTGTTAAGCGCTTTTGTCGGTGACCGATTTCGAAGATATGCCGCGCAATTGATGGCTTCTGCTCAGTAACTCTCCGATAGCTTAGCGTATGCCAACATGCACCGTGCCATCTCCACAAGAGTTCTATTGACTCTCTCTGCCACGCCATTTTGTTGCGGTGTATATGGTACCGTGAGTTGACGCTTAATACCGCAGTTTCGTAAATATTTGGAAAAGTCATTGTTCACGAATTCACCGCCGTTGTCAGTACGCAAGCATTTAATTTTTCGCCCCGATTTATTTTTCGGCGTTCGTCTTCTTCAATTAATTTGCCTTTGATTGTATTCAGCTTTGGGAGTTCGTCTCTGGTTTCCATCGCAACTACGAAGTTCTCGAATGTTCTGGGTAGACTCGCTAGAAGCATTATAACGAGTAGCTCTTCTTGCATTGCTATGCCGATTTCCACAAGTTCGTCAGCGGTTTTGCAATAACTGTGAATATATTCTTGTATATTTTCTTCTTCACTCATTTGCATGTTGAGTAATTTCTTGAATAGCGTTACTTTTTTAACGGGACCAGTAAGGCGGTGCAAATCTTTCAATACATCCCATACTGATTTGGCAAATTTTTGATATCATTTAGGCATTTTCTTTGATACTCAGGAATATTGTCGCGATAGCTTTCGCATTCTTGGAAGATCACTCTTCCGCGTTTTCTTGTGTCTTTTTATATTCACCGTTTGTGACTTTCCACAAATCGGAGTGCACAAGAACACTTTTCATTAACAGACACCACGTGTCGTAATTATTTTCATCAAGTTTTTCGATGCTTAAATTCATACTGTTTTCTTTCTTTTCACAATCACGACGCTCACCGTGAAAAAAGAACCCTTTTATCTGGGCCCATAACCTTTGTTGGAGAATTCGCAACAGAAAATATAGAGCAATAGACGAACACCTTACTTTTCACTTCAAAGCTTTATTACGAACTAGTAAAACTAGAGATGATATCTTATTAACTAGAGATGGTATTTTGTTAGCTGACATTATTCAAAGTATGTAAGGGTTGCTTCGTAACACATTTTCAACACAAGATACCATTTTTGGATGGGTCCTTTCAGGCCCGTGTGTCCTTTAAGACACATGCAAATGAAAACAAAAACAACAACACTGAAGCTCAGACATACTTATTAATGCTTGCTCCCACACGCATCTATTTCTTTATCCTTTATATCTATATGTATATACCCAACTGAAATATTTTTGAATTATTGAATTACATTGTACTTATAAGAATTAAGATTAAGCGCTGTCTAATTGTAATGTACACATCGCAAGGTGGGCGGCAATGTTTAAATGTAAACCGAGTGGTACTCCCTATTGTACCACATAATGTAACATCACTATCATTATTGCACGACATTGCAATGTTGCATGGGTGCCAACACTTGCACTTGCATATGTGTCAACTGCGGAAAGCTGGAGAGGAGAAGATGGAGGTAAACGCAAGTTCCGGTGAACTCGACCTCTTAAGTTTTTGACATCGCAGCAAACCGGCCGTAGTCGTTCTTCAGAGAAATCAAGCATTTAAATAAAGAAAAGCAAATTTGTTAATCCGTTTTTTACTTAATAGTTTCAACACATCCGCAACCTAACCGGCTACCTTTTAAACACTTGTGATCCTTGAAATATCCTTTAACAATACACACAAAATATAGAATTGTGAATATGGATAAATACTATGGATATAAAAGAAAGAAGAAGAAATTTGTTTGTTTTCAAACAAATAATAAATAATTACAACAATTTTTGTTAAATATTTTATTAATTCTTAAGATATAGCGTACAATTTAGGACATCGCTACAATTTGAAGTTTTGGTGCGGGACATGGAATGAAATAATTTCAGAATTAGCTAGAGGTGCCCTTGTTTTTGGCTCCAACCGAATACAGAGTGAAAAGGAATGGGAGCGGCCTGTGAAACTCCCAAGGCCCTTCCGTTAATTGCTTAAATGAATGGATAAGGTAATTAGTTTAACATTTGAAATGTCGCATGTGCACTTCCTTACATACGTTACAATTATAGATATGAAGAGATTTCAAATAACGCACCAAAATGAAGCTGGGACAAGTTCAGCGGATATTGCGGCTATATGAACTGGCTCCACTAGCACTAAATCCAAAAATAATAAAGAATAGAATGTATTCTATTATTTTTGCACTAAATCCAGATTTGAAAATTATGCATTCACTAAAAAACAGGCACTTCATAAACATAACTCAAATTTTGCACATTGTAATTGTTTAGAATTGGCGATTGTTTACAATTCTACAGTGTTGCATATTTCCAACAGAAAAACCAATGTAAATTGGTTTCCAATTGGAAACCAATATTTCGATGTAATTTAAATGACGAAAATACAGTAGAAAAACCAAATAAATATTCTTCTCATAAACTCCTGAGGTTATTCTTTATTTTTACTACATTTATAAATCTAATTTCGCGAAAAAAAATGTAATTTTTAAGAATTTTATTATTTCAACATAAACACCATAGTAAAATTTTTGTATTGTAACACTAAAAATGCTAGCTAGTGCACAAACCAACTGACATATATGATCGCAACGTAAATTGAGGTGAGCACGACGTAAGAGCTAGTCACTTTTCAAAAAGTGACGCTGTAAATACGACGTCTTCCACTCAGGTGACTTTTTGACGACGACGTCCGACTCACTCCAAGTGACTCTCTGAATAAGGGGGTTAGTCTAGCTTTTAATTCGTTAGCATAATTATCTAGGTTATAAGAAATTGTATTATTATTTAATATATCATAGGCATTGATGGTAATTTTCCAAATATTAATTTATATGGTGAATAATTTGTATGAACGTGTGGTGTGTTATTGTACGCAAATACATCGTATGGTACCCATTTGTCCCAGTCACTTTTGCAAACGCTAGTAAGTATTCGTTCAGTACCCTATGGTTTCGTTCTATTGAACCTAAGGTCTCGTGATGATATGGTGTAGAAAAAATTTGTCGAATCTTTAGTAGTTCACATATTTCTTTTAGTAGTGTGTTAGTAAGTTCAGTTCCTTTATCTGATTTTAATGTTTTAAAATTTCCATACTTGAGAATGAATTGTTTTATTAATTTCTTTGCAACTGTAGTTGCGTCTTTAGATTCTATTGAATGTGCTACTACAAATTTTGTCAATTCACATTGAATTGTTAAAATATATCTAAAATTATTTGAAATTCTTAGAGGTGTCTATAAATATTATTTCAAACCTATTACAGTCGAACTTCCCTATACTGAATCTCCACGGGGACAGACAATTATTTCACTATATAGAAACTTCATTATACAGAAATATTTTTTTTTTGTTTTTTATTTATTATTTATTTAAAATAATCAGGTATTTTTGTTTGAACTACATTTTTCCATTTTTCTTTATCAATAAAAGCTTCAATTACATTAAGACATTTAAATACATTTGTCGGAACGTTGCTCGCCATCTCCAAAAAAGTTCGTAGTACATCAAGTTAAGAGGAAACGTGTTCTAATGTAGGTGACGTTTTATCAATATTTGCCATTACTTCACCGCCCAGTTCCTCTTCATCGTCATCTGATATAATCTGCTGTAATCCACGACTTTCTAAAACACTGCTTAGAATATCTTCATCGGACTCGGTCAACTGATGTTAAAAGTCAAATCATTAACTTTTTTGTTTTCATTTTCATATTTTGGGAATATTACCCAATATCCCAATATCACCTTGCGATAATACTGCGCCAAGAGCGTAGTTTGACGCGTCAGTTGTCAGAATAAACGGTTTTGAAAAATCGGGATATTGTAATATCGGTGGGTTCATTAATTTTTCTTTTAAGTTGTCGAAAGCGTTCTGGTGTTCTTCTGTCCATGTGAATTTGTTATTTTTCTTTAATAGTGAATTTAAGCATTTAGCAATTTCTGAAAATTTTTTATAAATCGCCTGTAATAATTACAAGAAGCTACGAATCGTCTGGTTTCGTCGGCGTTTTTCGGAATTGGATAATTTTTTATTGTGTCAAATTTGTCTGGGTCTGTTTTGATTCCTTTGTCTGTTATTAAGTGTCCTTAAGTTGTACGTTCGTAGTCGGTCAAAAACTTTCACTAAATTTTCATTGTGGTGTTTTAAACTACAACCAAAAATAATGATGTCGTCTACATAAAGGAATGCTTCACTGTACAGTCCACTGAGTGCTATTGTCAACATTCTTTGAAAGCTGTTTGTAGATATCTTTAATCCAAATGGTAGTCTCTTAAATTGATAGTGTCCATTTTCTGTAGAAAAAGCTGTTAATGGTCTTGAATTTCTGTCTAAAGGTATTTGGTGGAAAGAGCTAGTCATGTCAAGTGTCGCAAAGTATTTTGCTCTTCCTAATTTGTCAAGTATATCTTCTAGTCTTGTTAAAGGAAATTTGTCGTTTACTAAATATTTTGTCATTGAGTTTACGGTAATCTACTACTAGTCTATAAAAATAATTTTTTATTGTCCTTTTTCCTTTTTTTGGTACTACTAACAATGGCGAGTTGTATGGACTTGTGGATGGTTGGATTATTTCCTCATTTAATAATTTTCTGACTTGTTGTTTAATTTCGTCTTTTTGTGTCTGCGGAAGTCTATAGTTTTTTATGTAAGTCGGACTTTTGTCATTTAGGTTACTTTTTTGTGTGTAAAAGTTATTAGTTGACAGTACTTCGTTGTCTAAATGAAAAATGTCTTGATAGTTCTGTAGGATTTCAGTTAGTGAATTGTATGCGTCAGGGTCAGTTGTTTTTATTTTCATCGTTTCTAATAGCTTATTTAATCTTTCGGTGTTATTCACTGTTCTTGATGTTAGAATATCATAATTTGTCAATGGGTCGGACTCTAGTTCAATTTTATGTATAGTAACAGTATATCATTTATGTTTAATATTTTTATGTGACCTATCTTTCCTTTCGGGCAAATGCAATTTCCAACGAATATTCCTTTTTGAATTTCTTTATTCCATATTATTCTATCTTCTTTAAAATTTGTGTTGATTGGTACAATGAGCCCGCATCTTGATGGTAACACAATTTCTATCGATGTGTTTAAATGTAATGGTACAATTATATCATTTTCATTAAAACTAAATGTAATTGTTAAGGTTTCGTAATCTATTTTACAAAAATGGATTCTTAATAAATCTCTCCCGATAATTCCATCTGTTAATATAGGACAATTTTCATCTACTACTAAGAATTTATGATTAATATTTTCATTATCTGATTTTATATTTAAATTTATTAATCCTAATGGTTCTATAACTTCATTAGTTATTATATACCTCTTAATTTACAAGTATCGTAAGTTCTATAAGTATTATACTTTACATCATTATTAGTTTTAATTAAAGATACATCTGATCCAGTATCTATCAAAAATGTAAGTTTTTTATTATTGTCCTGCAATTCAACAAAGTTTATAGCATTCTTGGAAATATTATAAAATTTTGTTATGATTTTTGGCTTTCCGGAGGGGGAATTTAATTGCCCTCCGGGCCTAGCTCGTTTTCCTGAGCATTCAATGCATAAACAATAGTGTTAGTGTTATTTCTGTATTGCTGTTGTTGATATGTAGCATTATTGTTTCTGTTATTGTTATTGTTTTTATTGTTGTTGTTTCTGTTGTTGTTGTAGTTGTTATTACTATCTGGTATTATTGATATAGTATCTGGTATTTTTGTTCTGTGTATAATTGTTGTTGGAGTTATTTGAGCGGTTGTTGTTGTTAAAAGAAGTGTTTCAATAATTTGTGTTGTTATTATTAAAATTATTGAATGAATTTTGCCGTGTGTTATTGTTGTTGTAGAAATTGGTCGAATTTCTCTGTGTGCCATTAAGTCTGTAGTGAATTCTATTTTTGTTTATGTACGTTATTTGGGCACTTGAGATTTGGTTTATTTCGATTTCTAAAGCGAGGTTTATTGCCTCATTAAATGTTTTTGTTTGTGCCGCAAATATTGTTGATTTCAAATTTTCATTGAGACCGTTTTTAAAAACAGTGATCGCATAAGTGTCGTTTATTTTTGTGATTACTTCTTTCTGTGCACTACTGGCGTTTTCTCCTAGATCGGTAATTTGAAGTCTGTTTAGGTGGCTAATTACTGTTAAAATCTGCTCTTTGTACTGTTTTATTGTTCTGTCGTATACCACTCAGAGTGGTATGTATTTGCGAGACTGTAGTATTGTTCTTATATCTGGTAGTTAGTGTTGTTTCTAGTTCTTTGTAAGTAGTTGGTATTGTAATGCCACATATAGCCGTTCGTACATTGGACGCCATTTTTACATAAATAATAGGCAAATTCTATTTAAATAGGCAAATTCTATATAAATCAACTCTGTGATTTTTAAAAATGGTTCAAGTTCTTTAAATGAACCTGTAAAATTTGGAATGACTTTTATTGCCGTGTCAATATTGAAAGTACTCATTTTTACTTTGTTTTCTAACGAAAAATCGTGAATTGATTGAACTATGGTTTTAAATTGTATTATACTCTCTTTGAGTTTCTCATGATCTTCTTCAGTTTTTAAGATTTCGTAATATTTTTTCTTTAATTCTTCAAATTCTAATTTAGTTGTATTAAAATGTTCGCTCGACTTTAATATATTGGTGTTCTTTTTTAAATTTGTGAGAAATTTGGATGCATTATTGAGTAATTCTTCCATTTATTGAGACCTATGTTTTATTCTTTTGTTTTAATAAGAAAAATTGTGGTTAATTATACAACATTATTTCTGTTTGTATGTCTAAGTACATAGTTTTTATAATGTTTATTAATTCTAAATGCTACGAATATTACCTTAGCTAAAATTATTATTATCAGGCAGAAAATTATTATAATGCTGTCCTGTGTATACATGTTATTCATTGTATATGTATTTGTCTGCTCATTATAGACTGGTTTCGTTTGTACTACTCCTATCTTTTAGCTTGTTTTTTAAATTAACGTACAGTAAGGGGCTTTAGAAGTTAAACTATATTCATACCGAATTTTTTTAGTGCTTTGTGTATTTTAATTTTAGGTAGTACTATTTAATTTACTTCGTATTAATTTGAAATCATAATCTTCCTTGTTCTCTCTGCTTCTCGGGTCTGTATCTGCGACAGCTCCTGATATAGCCTTGACATTACTTCCCAGGACGGTGGTTTGTCTTGCAGTCTTGCGATTAGCTCCTTGAGCTCTGCTTTTCGTTTTCGGTCCATGACCAGTCTTCCTCCTCGTTTCTTCTTTGTTACCAGATTTAATTTTGGTATTGTTGTCCGCTCTTCGTCCGTCTGGATTCTTGGAAAGTATTGTTTCGTCGGCTGACGTCGTCTATACTCCTCTATACTTAGACGCACCGGTTGGCAGTGCTTTAGTGACGACGGTGTGTAGGTTGGTGCTTCGAAGTTCTCTCCCTCGGGAACGTATTCCATTACTGAGTACAGGAATTCTTGATGGTTTTCTCTGTTTGAATCGCAGGGTCAAATCTGCAGGATCGTAGTTTGCAGGATCGTGGTATGCAGGATCAAAGTTCGCAGGATCCTGGTATGCAGGATCGCCATGAAATAAGCTAAAAGGACCTCTGGTCCTGTCTTCAAAACAATGCTGGATAATATTTTATCTCATAGATTCATTGGCTTGGCCGGCAGAGTATGCCATGGGCCTCAGCTTAGAGGTCCTGGTTTTATACCAGGGATTGAGAAATTAGAAGACTGCCGGTTTTAGGATCTGATAACATTCTGAATTTATTTTGGAAATTCTTGCTCTTTTATAGCCGATTTTTTTGTCAGCAGATTCTGCTGATCCAATCAATAATACATTGTATATAAATTATTGTGAATAATTGTTGACTGCACTATTTCTGTCGCAGTCTCGACAGAAGACGTCGGCAGCGAAAAGAAGTCGTCAACGCACACGCAGCCGAACTTAGCGCGGTCATCGATCCAACAGGAAACGCTAGCGTTGCAGTTTTTATGCGCTGCGTGTACCCTATCGTTGGTCGATTTGACTGTCGCTTATGAAGCTGTTATGGTGACTTGTGTGGTACACTACACTATTAAGCTGGAACCGTCGTGGTATAGACGGTAATGCTTCATCTGATGTTAGGTGCCTGGACGCGTTGACTTTCGGACGCTTAACTTCTTGGAGTTCCTGTAGGATTAGTTGTGGCGCTGCACCCTGAGAAGGTGAGTTCATTCGGATGACGGCTGGCGGTGCCAGCATCTGACCCAGCCGAAAACATGCGTACTCTGGAAGAGTGAACCTCATAACTGTTCTGTGGAGAAGGAAAATATTAGCTAGGGCTCTACGCAACCTCATTAAGGATACTAGTTTGGTGATAGGGCGTGTAATACGACTTTTTTCTGTTCGAAGGTTAGCGACTCCGATACGGCAAAACCGCCAAGAAATGTATGGAATGTTTTCTTCTCTAATGACTACCAGATGGTTGAGTTGGAGATCAGGTTGTGACAGTTTCCACTTGGCGCGACGAGCTCAAAAATGATTAGATTTCCACAGAATGGAAAATGTTGGGCTAGGGCTTGGACTCGTCTCCATCGATTGAATAAACAGAGCGGCTTGTTAAAGTTCTCGGGCTCAGCTGGGGCATCATACGGCAAACGGCGGCATGAGGACATCCGCCCGCCAACACGCAGCGTCTTGTCCTCATCGATAAATTGGTTGTGCGGATGTAAACGACTTTTCAAACGTAATTTTCGGCTAGTTTCTAGCGGCGCATATTCAGGGGAATATGGCTTCTGACAGATAAGCTTAAGACGACATTTGCTTTCTTTAGTCTCTGTAGTTGAGAAAGGCAGCGTGGTATGTAGCGAGTTTCATAGATGACAAGTGTTTTGAGAAAAACGGCACACATACGAGTTTCCGCGTATGGCTCTCGGTAGGGGTGGTCGACTGGAAGAGGTGTAGAGCACTTGAACTATCCTTTCATATAGCGTAGTTCTAAATTCCATAATCGTGGTGAGTTCGGGCCATGGTTCGATTGTCGGAGGCCATACGGCTTTCACGTGGCATTGGTAGAGATCATGTTGTACTACATAATCATATTGCTTTTTGAAGTCTTTATTGTCGTTTAATAGTGCTTCTGGTTGCAGATATTGTTTGAGCGCCTGGTTCCACGGACGATATGCGTTGGAAAATTCACATTTGAATGGGAATGTGACTTTGTAGCGGCCGTCAGTGTCTCTGTGTGTAATTTTTACGCAAAACTTTCCGTAAAATTTACCGGGATGGGAGGGAGGAAGGGGAGGGATGGAGGAAATGGACGTGTCAAAACTGACAGAAAGACGGACATACATAGCTCGGCGTGCTGACTATTGCGAGTGTGGTGTTTCAGTGTTTCATTCACACAATTATTTCAATCTCGGAATTGGAGTTGACAATTTCGGTACTTTCCGTTTACAAATATTTCTCAGAATAAAAAGTCGTAAATTAGAATCATGTAAACAAATGCAATTGGTCATGCAGAAATGTATAAACATGAACGAACTTGTTTATTAATAAGGATGGAGAACGTTACTATGACGAGTTTTTAAGAACCCAAAAAGAAATTTTGTTTGATTAGCATTTGGATGAAATGCTGGACTGCTACGCAAAATTAAACCATTATAAGCACCAAGTAATAATAGAATCTATTCATGGAAATCAGTTGGATAATTAAAATTTTACGATTTTTGTTTTGCCCGCGCTTAATAATTTGCTGATCTAAGCTTTCGTTTTGCCGGGTCTAGTATAAATACGCTCCTCGTGGTCAGAATTTCATTCAGTCAAATTTTGCATCTACAAGAGATTAAAATGTCGAGATACACAATCAAGGATCATATTTTTCCCGTGAATTCAAATGTTGGTGAAGTGTTGGCCGAGATCCAGGCCAACGCTTGGGATTTGGAGCCACTGGCTCCCATGCTGGTGGAGATGCAGAAAATATTTGAGGTCAACCCCACGTTAAAGTGGCTACGGCTAATTGTGGGCATGCTAAAGACTATCCAAAATCTCCGGCCTGGGTTCCAGCGGTTTACCCATGTCTTTTCCACTTTTACTTTTTTCAGAATTTTCACTCCTCAACCAAATGTTTTTTCTCTCTTCAACCAAATTTTATTCTAAAATAAAAAATAAAAAAGGATCTATTTTTTAAATTATAAATGAAGTTTTTATTTTATTTATTCATCCAACATTTTAGAATACAAAGTTCTCACATTTGATAATACATTGCTTGTGTTAAAGGAAAGTCAACCAGAACCTCCAAGCGAAAGTCGTCGGATTTTCTTTCATTACTTTACACAAATAGTAAGCTCCGTTTGAGAATTCTTCTATTGTCTCATCGCTGATGTTGTTAAATTTTTGTGGTACAAAAATGACATTCTCTTCCAACTCCATCAAAACTCGGGCTCCATACTTTGTTTTCGTTTTCCGTACATTTTTAATTGAATACGATTTTTTGGACACTGTTGTTTCGATTGAAATCGTCCATAGCAGCGACGGAAAAGTTGATGATCCTTGAAGTTGTTTTGTATTCATTTTCGAATTTGTTGTTTCTTAATTTCTTGATAGGTAGCAATATAAATCTAATTGAAGAGCTATTAACTGCACCGATCGAAAGATGAACTAAAACTGAATATATGCAACCAAAGAAAATAGTATTTATGACAAGATATTTAAATTTTTAGTTTAGTTTATCTCTCTGCGTGTAGTTGTAACGTATTCCATCACCCAAGTATTGGATTACTTGATGCGGTGGTTGCAAGTTTCCAAAACTAACAAAATATTCCTTTTGATTCTTGTTTTTATAATATGCTACCGAATGAGTACCAAGTCCCTTCGATCTATCAAGATTAACAATCCCACTTTCTTGTTGATGAGGATGCCTTGGTAAGGTATCTAACATAAAAATACCTCTAAAGTGTGGTAGATTCGTTGTATATTTCATCAGGTCGATATTTGTGAGGGCTCTGTTGGGTAGCTTCTTCAGAAGTTTTTGGTTGAGGGCTACAATATAATCCCAATCCTTTTTTGTAGGGTTTAAGATACAAGCCTTTACCAAGAGCAATTGCTTCCATAGTTTGATTATGTCGATTTGCTTCTTTCAATTGTTTTCTTGCAGAGTTGGCTTCATTAATTGCTTTCGCGATTGCAGCACCACCAGATGCTAAACCACCAACGGCTCCAAGGGCTGTTAAAATTGGTACTAGTGGTAGAAAACCTCCTACTTTGGGAATAGGTATAACATTGGAATATCTATCAGGGATGTTTTACGTCCAAAAGACTTTTTGATTACATCTTGTGCCATTTTAATAGCATTGACGATATCTTCTGGTTTTCGTTGCTTGATAATTTTTAATGCATTTTTAACAGTTTTTTTAAAAATTTTCTTTACACAGCATCTTTTCACCTTTTTCTTTAGTTTCTTAAGGTTCTTATTTAGCTTGTTTCCACATACCGAATTTGAGTTTCATTGTTCTGGCTACTAACCATGTGTTTATACGCTCACTATATTTACTATCGGTTGATTTTGCTCTTTGCAACGCCTTTTCAACTAATATTTTATCTGCTTTGTGACGCTCATCCAAGTTCTGTGTATTACTATAAGCAATGTCGTGCTCTCTACATGCAGCGTCCAGTGGATTGATTCCTTTATCACCTCTTTCTTCTACTTAGCTTTCAACTGATAACATTGATATAACTAAACTGTTCAAAGCTGTTCAAATGGTGTTCAAAAGGTGTTCAAAGCTGTTCAAAAGGTGTTCAGAGCTGTTCAAAAGGTGTTCAGAGCTGTTCAAAAGGTGTTCAAAAGCCGATCTGATATATTGCATGTTGTTGCTAAAATGGATGACAAAATAATAAAATACCTGATCAAAACTAGACGCATATTAAAACAGAAATTTAAGAATATAAAATTAGGAAAAGCAGATTTAGAGAATGAATTAGAAAAGCCACGTCACAAAACCTCTAAAAGAAATAGTCAAGCACTCCAATACAAATTCTAATAAGGATAAGCATAACATTAAAAGCAATAAGGTACCACTAAAAGTAAAAACAAGTACTTCAGCTAAAGCAGGAAATGTCGATTTTTCAAACGAAACTCTTATCAATATGTAGTAATGACGATGAAGACGACGAATTTTTCTCTCAAATAGAAGATGCAGAAGATATAGTGAATAAATCAAGCGAAACAAAATTATTCTCTGAACTCGATACTACAAGATTTCATTTCGAAATCCGATGAAAATGCTGTTTATTCATCTGTTGCCAACGAAAATATAAAATTATTTATAATTAATTATTTATTTATATCACATGGAAAATTCCCCATGTACAGTTGGCTGATTTTGCAAAACTACAACTCTTTCAAACGATCCAAAGTGGAAAACCTTTATTAATAGCATTCCGTAGTTGGGATTGTCATTTTAATCCAGTACTCACTCAAGGAAACAATCATCTGTGGAATGTAAAATTATCACCGCAGAATGACAGACCACGCTTCATACTTATTGCCTTTAGAAAAGATCAAAAATTTCAACATCGCCATTTAACCGATGTAAAGTACACTTAAATTCTGATACATATCCCTATGATAATCTCAATCTGAATTTTGACCGTGATCGTTATACTCTGCTTTATGATATGTATTTGAAATTTTAACAAAATTACTTTGCGCGCGATTCCCAACCTCTGTTGCTGCCTGAAGACTTTAAAGATACAGCTCCGATAATAGTGGTGGTTGTAACTCATCAAACGGAAGCGATAAAAACTGGACCAATTGATATTCGAATTGAACTTAAAACATCAAAGAATATTCCAGCCAATACATGAGCTTATTGTATACTTATATACGATAAGTTGATTGAATATACTCCAGTGACTGGCGAAATTAAAAAAGTTGTCTAAGTGAAATGGAGCAACAAAATTTGTAACCTTGGATGTGCAAGGCTTCAAAGGAAATTTGAATGAGTTTATAGTTAAAGAGTTGGCAGTAACCTTCAGCTTTAGTGAATATCAAAACTTTATCATCAAACCACCATTTGAGTTTGGAGACTTATCTTTAAAATATAAAAAGCAGGCGAACTGGCTGTATCACAATCATCATGGATTTCGTTGGAACGATGGATCTATCTCTTTTCATAGCGTTGAGAATTTCTTGAAATTAAATATTACACATAAACTTGTATATGTGAAAGGAGTTGAAAAATCGAAATGGATTGAAGGAATATTGGGGAAACCTGTATTGAATGTAGAAGAATTTGGCTGCGGGAATCTCGAAACTCTTACAGATACATACTTACTACAAGGAATAAGTCATTCCCATAATGGACACTGCGCGCTGGAAAATGCAATCCTACTCCGAAATTTCATTGATAATAAATAAAAGATTATAATAATTTTTCAAATGTTAATATACAATTTTATTAATTGAAAATAAATCTTTTTCTTAAATCTATTTACAAAAATTTTTTTCTTATTTATTTTTATAATAGTTATAATTAATATTCTATATTTAACTCCTGCTATAAATCTATTTTATAATGCCCCCACGCATATGTGTTTATACCATCTTTCTTAATTTTACGCTTATCATCTAAAGGACTTAAAGCTATCTTATGAACTAGTTGAGTATATACTTCATGTATCTTGGATCTAAATATATACATGTCTCCATATATAATTTTCTTATGAACTAAACAATCTTTATAATCACTTAAACTTAAATTACTTACTACTGATTGTTTGACACCTTTTGCTTTCTTAATCTCTATGTTATTTTCTATACTTATTGAATACATTTTTGATCGAAGACCAATAAACTCTTGCATAATTTCCCCCTTATTTTCATCCTTCATCACCCAGGACTTTGGAGTTTCTAAGGGGGAAACCATACACATTATCCACGGGATACTCTGATGTATCGAACTTTGAATCGATATCATCCTGAATATCAGCATAAAAATTTTCACACCGAATGGAATAAATAAAAGAATCAGTATCCATATAATTTTATGTGAGATTTGTTGCGAATTTAGGTTTCATGTAGTTGTAATGGAAGTCGTACATTTTCCATTTCGACAATTCCAAAACAACAAATCCTAAATATATAGGTTTGTTATAAACAGAGCCAGCTCTAGACATTTGTATAGCAACCATATCTTCTGTGAACTGTCCTAACCGCCTTCCCCTACTTTCCCAATCGGGTACTATTTTCACATCTTTACGCTTATCAACATTTTCAATGGTTTTTCCATACACCGCGTTGTTTAGCAGTTTGAAAAAATTCTTTTCAAAAGTATTTATTGCTAAACTGCGATGATGGATATATTTAGATTGATACATTGTTGGTTAACTCAGTAATCAACTTTTTAGATTTTTAATTACCCACAGAGTTATTCTCAGCACAAAATGGTAAATCATTATGCGCATTATGTAAATTCTGTGGGTAATCCAAATCTACTTCAAGTATGTATCCGATGGGAGAATCGGATGGAATATTAAGAACATCAAATTGTTCGATATTTTCCATCCATTCGAATCCCCCATAAGGTAAATATTGCGACATTGCCCATCCATACAGATTTTTGGCTTCCAAATAAGTTAAATATGTTGATGGTTTACTTTTATCGTACCCAGCCATATACTTATTATTTGCCTTGGAATGCCTAGTGCTACATTGGACAATGCCGCCTCGAATACTTTTTTGCACGAAAAGGTGCATGTCAGTATCAGTGAAGAGTTCCAGGTTTATCTTTGTTGTTTTTAACATTGCCTCCCACGATAAACCTGGAGCTGTGTAATATTGACACGGATCAACACATCAGTCTTTAAATATAACAGCATGTAATCTTTTAGTGTTTGGCAGTTGAAGACATTCCAAACAATTTTTGTTAGTTAAACAACTAAAAAATTTATCATGACTGGGAAGACTGGTTTCTCCTAAACGAGTAATTGAATTGAGGTATTCAATGCATCCAAACTCGATGCCATGAAATGAAAAGAATTCAAGAATCTGATTTCGGTTGTTTTCTTTTCTTCCACTTTGATACGTTTTGAGAGTGATACGTATAACTCTTTATTTAAGGGGATAACATTAATATCACCCCCAAATAAATTCAATTCTTTAATGAAGAGGTGGTAGTCATAACCAGAAAAATTATGGAAAAATACAGGCACAAACTTTGCAATTTGACAATATGACAAGAATTGGAGTCTTTTTGGAGTTTTACCTCTTCATTAGACAAAAAGTTTATTGGCCTAACTACACTTAAATAACAACACAATGATTTGATTTCAAACACCATTTCATCATGCTCCACCACTTTGAAATATTCAGCATACAATTCCATGTTGAACTTATATGATGCATGCTTTTCTAACGTTTTTACTAGCTCTTTCGATATTACGTTTTGAGCGTTCTCGAAAAACTTTTCCGGAATGACAAGACCCTCATCCTCATTTGCGAATATCAGGGTTTGAATTCTATTCCGGAAAGATGATCTTATGCATTTCAAGCACCGTCTATTGTCATCCAACAATTCCTTTTATGTTTGATGGTTTTAACATGGTGATTCCAGTGTATTCCAGAAACATCTTCATTGCAATTGGTGCAACGAACGTTCCCATTAGTAGCTTCGGCTAGTGATGATTGTTCTGGTACTATAGCTGCCCTTGATGATGATGGTGTTGCTGTTGATGATGATGATGGCGTTGCTGTTGATGATGCTGCGGCTAGTGATTATGATGATGGCGTTGCTGATGATAATGATGAAGTTGGTTTTGCTACTGATGATGATGATGATGACGGTGCTGCTACAGATGTTGATGATGATGATTTCCTAAGCGCGTACTGGACCTGGTTAATTTCCAATCGCTAAATGTTGTCGAGGAGTTCGAAATTCCTGAACTTACCGCAGATGAAATGTCCTCAGCAATCAGAGCTTTCAAAAACAATAAAGCGCCCGGATTAGACGGTTTCTCAAATGAGATAATTAAGATGGCGTCTGAAGAAAATCCAGAAATGTTTCTTAAGCTGTATAGAAAGGATAAAACGCTCTACAATACAGGCGATACAGGAAGTGATCAGCCTTGCAAAAAAGGCAATCGAAGGTACTCGCTGGCGATATGGTACAAAAGAGTATTGTCTGGTTGTAACCCTTGACATCCAAAATGCTTTTAATACGGCAAGCTGGAAGGCGATCATAGAAAAACTAATACAGCTGCGAACGCCAGAGTATCTCACAAGGATTATCAGGAGCTACCTCTCGGACAGAGAACTGCTGTACGACACCGACGTTGGGATTCGAAAATATGAGATAACAGCTGGAGTGCCTCAGGGATCAGTTCGTGGACCATTGCTCTGGAATATAATGTATGATGGTCTTCTTAGGTTACCAGTGCCAAATGGGGTACGAATTGTGGGATATGCAGACGACGTTGCGGTTACCATTGTGGCGAAAGAATTGTCCCAAATCCAGGAAACTACCTGCAGCGTGGTTGAAAGCATTAAAGATTGGCTAATGACGCATAAACTAATGTTGGCGGGTCACAAGACAGAAGCTGTGCTGATAACGAGTAGAAAGAAACGAGTAGAACGAGAAACGAGAAACGAGTAGAATATTGATAGTCACGTTATAGAGACGAAACCGGTGATACAATATTTGGGTGTAATAATTGATGCCATACTAAAATTCCTAAATCACGTGGAAAAGATCAGCAAGAAGGCCATGGGTGTATCTGCTGCACTCTCTCGAATGATGGGTAACGTTGGTGGACCGCGACAAAAGAAAAGACTCTTACTGTCCAAGGTAGTACAGTCGATTGCGATGTATGCGGTCCCAGTCTGGGCAGATGCGTTAAAGTTGAAAACGAATGCCAGGATATTCAATCAGCTCTTCCGCTTGAGTGCATTAAGGGTCTGCAGTGGTTTCCGGACAATATCCTGTGAAGCTGCATTTGTGATAGCCGGAATTCCACCTCCAGAATTACTCGCCTTAGAAATGCAAAAACTGTATCAGATGCGTATAGAAATAAATACAGTACTCACAGAATTTGAGAAGGACGAAATTAAAGACAATACATATAAACTATGGCAGCAAAAATGGGATACTTCAAATAAAGGCAGATGGACCTATCGGCTCATTCCGAACATAAAAATGTGGGTAGAGAGAAAACCCATGTTTTGAACGTAGATTTTTATATGACACAGCTATTAAGTGGCCACGGGTGTTTTAGAAGCTATCTATATAAATACGGTTCTGACGATATCTGCACACGATGTTTCAACGAAAAAGAAGATGCTCGTCATACGTTTTTTGAATGTCTTGGTTTAACGGAACGTGAAAAAGTCGAGCAGATAGTTCATCAACCGGTTACGCCGGACAATTTAGTTCAATGTATGCTGGATAATCAAGATGCATGGGATGCAGTGAAGGGCATGTGCGCTGTTGTAATGCAAAACCAGAGAAGACTGGAAAGATTGCGCTCGAAGGACACCCAAAAGATGGAAGTCGAAGGGAACGAACATACGTAAATACTGACGACAATACTGACGCTTGAGCAAAAATGCTCCTACGGCCTCCCGACGTAATACTTAACGGTAGTTCCGGGAGGAACATCCGTACAGACGAGAGGAGATGTTTAGCGGGTTAAAGTCCCGCACTGACTATATGGCTGTTGATGCTTTTACTCCTCGTTAAAAAAAAAAAAAAAAAAAAAAACCCACACTCGCAACAGTCAACACGCCGAGCTATGTATGTTCGTCTGTATGTATGTCCGTCTGTCTGTCAGTTTTGACATGTCCATTTGCTACCTCCCTCCCCTTCCCTTCAAACTATCACCCTCTCGCTCACTCTCACATATCCATACCACCTCATGGGCAGCGCAGTCGCACCACACGCAGCGCAGTCGCTACCTTGCGCCAGAACATACATATAACCACTACTGGCTGGAAATCGTTGCACTTACAGCCTGCATCGGTAGTTTTAACACATTTTGAATGCGTTTAGAGATGAACGAGACCTCTGATCCTGGATCCTAGAAAGTATCGTCGTGACATATCGTGATCATTTTTTACGGAGGCAAGTGAACCCTTTGTGCAAAGAAGATAATAAAGAGCAAGAAAAAGTACGCGAACATTTGGTGTAACGAGTTTTCTTTCTCAGCCATGTGATACTCAAATTCCACACGAAGTTCTAACGATTGCTCTCACAATCTACCACTGACTCTCTCCAGAGCTCAGCTCAGTATTTTATTACTTATACGTACATGAAATGCGTTTGGCGTACTCAAATCTAAGGACAGAGTGTCACGCAACGGACGGCTGTACAATTTCCCTACGCAAAACCACTTACGCAGGAGATCCCAGTCGGCGTGTTTATCGGCGGAAGGTATAATGTAAGGTTTTGAAAGCTTCAGGTGCCTCCCGACGGGAGGCCTTAATTATATAAGGGAAAAGCAGAATGCTTCCCTGCGGAAGGCCTTAGTTATATGCGGGAAAAGCAGAAGTGCTTCCATGTGGAAGGCCTAAAGTAAGGTCTTGGAAACACAATGCTTCCCGGCGAAAGGCCTTAATTTATATAAGGAAAACGCTGGTTAGGTCAATCTCCTGTTTAGGGGACTTTCCTACTGGTGGTGTGCAAATATACTGATATCACTGTTGATCGAAGTCGGTAGTAATATATAAGGATATTAATGGTAGCAGAGCCAAAAGTGAATGGATAGTATGCACATTCACTGATGACCGAAGTCGATAGTAATATATAACAATATTACGGGTGGCAGAGCCGATAGTGAGCTGATGACCGAAGTCGGTAGTAGAAGTCGCAAGATTTTTAAAATCTCCGTATAAGTCTTATGCTTTGTTTACACCGACCCCAAATGCGCATTTGTAATCACTCATTTGAAAAGTGTTTACACCGCCTTGCATTTCGTTTGACATTGATCAGACCAAATTTATGTTTTTTGTTTGCTTGATTTTTTTTACAATTGTTTTTTGATAGCTAATTGACATTATTTCCCTTCCATTTCCCTTGTTTTGTTTTGGGATTTATTTTTCCCTACGACAGGCTGATTCGAAATATTATTTTACAACTCGTTTGGATCTCATTTCGCCAAAATGAGATGATTTCGATAATGAGTGATTTGGCAATTTGTATGAGAAATGGGATCATTTGGCTTCTCATTTGTGGCTTTTGGGCGTAATGAGCCATTTAGCGTCGGTGTAAACGTGGTATTAGCTTATACTCAGCGCAACTCAACCTTGGATGGTTTTGCCGCAGCCTTTTATAAGCAGCTTGCCGTGGACAGCACGTAAATGATAAGCAATCTACAAGCATCAATCATTACATTCTATATCTATGCACGACAGCAAACTGGTTGCGTGGGCTTTTGGAAAAAAATTGTGTTAAATAACTAATAAAAAAATGAGAAGGTAAAAAAGAAGAGGAAGACAAAAAAAGTGTTTTGTCGCCGGCGGGATTTGAACCTGCGATTGAGGTTTCTCGGACTAGGTTTTTAAGAGTTAAGTTAAATTAAACTTCGCTTTATTTATTCTTTTTATTATTTCTACACTTTATTAATTCGGTATTACTTATATTTTATCTATTAATAAGTATACTTTGAACATTGTGCACGTTACAGTCTATTCTTATGCTATGTTTACACCGACCCCAAATGCGCATTTGTAATCACTCATTTAAAAAGTGTTTACACCGCCTTGTTTGCATTTCGTTTGACATTGATCAGACCAAATTTATGTTTTTTGTTTGCTTGATTTTTTTTACAATTGTTTTTTGACAGCTAATTGACATTATTTCCCTTCCATTTCCCTTGTTTTGTTTTGGGATTTTATTTTTCCCTGCGACAGGCTGATTCGAAATATTATTTTACAACTCGTTTGGATCTCATTTCGGCAAAATGAGATGATTTCGATAATGAGTGATTTGCCAATTTGTATGGGAAATGGGATCATTTGTCTTCTCATTTCTGGCTTTTGGGCGTAATGAGCCATTTAGCGTCGGTGTAAACGTGGTATTACAAAGAAGTATAAAAAAAAATAAAGAAGAAAAAAGAAGAAAAAATTTCGTTTTTAGGGTGGAAAGCGATATCTGCACTTTTTGCTATCGTAAAAATTTTTACTGGGCAGAAGTGGCTCAGCTTAGCTTTCTTTGTGTTGTTGTTTTTTCTTTTTTTTGTAACTTAAAATATTCTTCCGACTCATTTTCAATATTTAACTTAATTTTATACTACAAAACAATTCCAAATTAAATTCAAATTCATATTTTCTAAATCTGAATTTTTTCCTTATTTTAATTTTACTTATATTTTCTTTATTTTTAATTTTAACTTCTACTACTCCTTTTCATTGTATGTGTCTAAAATGGTCTGTGTGCGTTATGAGCCTTGTTTTTCATCATCACCCTCCATTCGGCGGTGTGGGTTAATTTGGCATCCGCCTTGTTCTGGTCGCTGCAGCTGGAATTGTTGTAGGTCAGAATCATTGCTCTGGTAATAACAACGCTTAACGTTGTCATCACCACATACCTTTCGGCCCAGTAGTTAGCAATGCGTAACATGTGGTAACACATACTTCTAGGCTGCACTTTAATTGTGAAGCTCGAAAGTACAAGTGAATCACACACCATTGTGGCCCAGATAAAAAGCTGAACTTGATCGCATTCCAATAAGTGGAACAGCGCGCGAACTTAATCGCATTTCAAAATTCGCAATGAGTGTCAAAAATAATTCTTGAGATAATTGCAAAACGATGCGGAAATGATTCTGGCCAACAACGAATCTCAGAAGAGATATAAACCCATCTTCTGAATTGTAAGAAGTTAATTGAAATCAGATATTAACTACAAGTGGTAGTTACACAAGAATTGAAAAGAGTGGAAGTAATATAGCAAGCGTGAATCGCAGTCATAATAGTACATCGAGTGTCCCTGGATAATTACTGGAAATAAATAAAAGTAAGAACCATAATCCAAGTCTTTATTTTCAGCACCTGTCTAAATTCGGCAGTATTGCCAGACAGGTTAGGCGAAGGTTAGGCACAGGGTTCGGAAAACGTTTCTTTTTTATATCGCTCAATTTATATCCCTCACTGAATATAACAATATTTCCATCCTCACTAATAAATATCTTTTTTCATCTTTGTTCAAAAAAATACATATCGCTCACGTTCAAAATAATTTCGATCTTCCAACAAAACTATCACTTGGGATGAAAAAAATTCTTATCTTCAAGTATTTCGATCCCTCAAGTTCAAAACATTTCGTTTGTTGACGAATAGCGATCGCAGAAGATGAGAAAACTTCGGCTTTCGCACAATAACGATCTTCGGTGATGAAAAAAAGGCTGCGCAGGCAAAGAATCGATCTTTGAAGATGAAAATAAAACCAAACGATTTCATTGGTGTAATTGACCAGGACATATGATAAAAAACTGCGAGGCAAAAAGGAATTGGGAATCGTTACAAAGTAATAGTCCGGGAAAATGTCAAGGGCCCAGAACAAGCCAATAATCTGGGAACCTAAAAATATTAGTAACTTAAGGCCAAATGAAGGAGTAGCAGTAATTCATACATACGAACCGATTGTGGATACGTTACCAACTTTAAAAAATAAAGTGGTAACCGTAAGTCCGACATCGGAAGTGATTGTTGAAACGTTACCAAATTCAAGAGACTTAAAAATTAATATTAAGTTAGAGAAGATGGAGAATAGCAAAAACAACGTAACGGAGAGAAATCATACGTTTGGAACAATGGATTCAAAGATCCCAATAGAAATGAAAGAGGAAAAACAGATCTCAAACCCAAAAGTACCTTGCTTAATGAATAAGATAACAAATAAAAGAAATACAGAAACAGGGAACTCTAGCTACAATCAAACCCAGCTAAATGATGTGTTTATCGAATTACCTTGTGAAGAGGCTATAAATGGAAAACTCATTTTACTGGTAGATACAGGTGCAGATACGAGCCTGATAAAGAAATGTGCGATAAAAGATAGGACAAGACTATACAAGTCAAATAGGAAAGACTTAAGCGGAGCATTTGGAGGTTGTGTGACCACAGAAGGATCAACTACTATATGCCATAATGAGGTACAGTCCTTACGTTTAACGCTACCCGTTGTGTCACTTAAACAAGGAGTACCAGCAGACGGCATATTAGGAAGAGATAATTTGTGGAACACCTCCATCATAACACTCTTCAATGAAAAGAAAGAAAAAAAAAAGAAGTTATTTTGGAATTACCAATAAAAATCATTGATCAGATAGAAGAGGAAAATAATCAACACTATATACCAGTTGATGCTAGAACAATTACGATAGTACCATTAAAACTTCGTACAAAATTCAATAATGTTGTAATTCATAAAGAAGAAATAGATCCAGGAAACTATATAGGAGACGCATTAGTAAATGTGAAAGATAGCAGTTTATGCTCCAATATTAAATACGACGGAGTATGATTATGAAATAAATAGCGTATTTGAACCAAAATTCACAAATTTTGACGAGTACACTATACAAAGATACCAAAAGAAGAATAAATGAATTGCTCAATGAAATTGAGTTAGATAAAGATTTGAATATGGAAGAAAAGAATTCAATAGAAGGAATAGTAAAATCTATCTATCTTTAATTCATTTACAAGGGTATTAAAATATGAAATTCCAAAAAGTGCAGATCAACCGCCAATAAATAGGAAACAGCATATATTATCACAAATACATAGGGAAGAAATAAATAAACAAGTAAAAAAACCTTCAGATAACGGCATAATTACACATAGCACATCACCATGGAACTCACCGTTACTTTTAGTGCCCAAGAAGAGTGGCAAGGACGGGTAGAAAAAATGGAGACTAGTAATAGATTATAGGAAACTAAATGAGGCTACGATCAAGCAAGTTTTTCCCATTCCTCGTATTGACGAAATTTTAGAGCAATTAGGCCATAGCAGATATTTTACAACGCTAGATTTGGCAAGTGGATATCATCAAGTTTTAGTCGATGACAGGTACAAGGAAAAAACAGCAATTAGTACAGGACTAGGGCACTTCGAGTGCAATCGAATGCCATTTGGGCTAACAGTAGCCCCAGCAACGTTTCAAAGAATAATGAATCATATCCTAACAGGTCTACAAGGAATATACTGTTTTGTTTATTTAGATGACATAGTTATCTACGGTAGGAATTTGAAACAAAACGAACAAAGGTTATGTTCAGTATTACAGAAATTACGTGAACATAATCTAAAACTTAATACAGGAAAATGCAGATTTCTAAGAAGAGAAATCGTTTATTTAGGACATAAATGCCCAGATCAGGGCGCACTCCCTGACCCCAGCAAAGTGGAATGCGTTAAAAGCATTCCGCCACCTAAAAAGAGAAAGGAGGTGCAGGCATATTTAGGACTACTATTATACTAATAGTAGTAGTAGTAGTAGGAAACTATTATAGAAAATTCATTCCGGGCACAGCAAAGATAGCACACCTATTAATAAACTATTAAGGAAAGACGCTAAGTTCAATTGGACGCAAGAATGCCAGACAGCGTTCGAAGCATTGAAGAGGGCAATAATAACATCACCGGTTTTGGCATATCCGGATTTGGAAAAAGAATTCATACTAACTACTGATGCAAGTAACGAAGCGTTAGGCGCAGTACTTTCTCAGGGTAAAATAGGCGAAGATAGGCCGATAGCCTTTGCGAGCAGAGCCTTGAACGACGCAGAAAAGCGTTACTCAACTATAGAAAAAGAGTTCTTAGCCATTGTTTGGGCAACAAAAAACTTCAGAGCATATCTCCTAGGCAGACATTTTAAAATTTTTACTGACCATCAGCCATTAAAGGGAATAGCAAATTTAAAAGATCAAACTTCAAGACCTGCAAGATTCAGGCACAAGTTGTCAGAGTATGACTTTGAAATCATATATAAGCCAGGCAAGAAAAATTTAAACTCAGACGCATTGAGTAGAATTCCTCAAAATCGGAATACAGTAACAGCGGTCCAGACCGCTCTAAAACAAAAGAAAGGAAGACCCAAGGGAGTAGTTATAAAACAAGCACAAGTCAGACGCCTGTAGAACCTGACACTCCGGGAATAACACAAAATGATAACACAATTCCATTAGAAGACCCAAAACAAGTAGAGACAGTTATAAAGGACTTCCACAACACAACATTAGGAGGTCACCAGGAAGCAGTGAAAACTTACCTTAAGAATCAGACAACAATATAGGTGGCCAGGGATGCAAGGACAAATCAAAGATTATGTTAAAAACTGTTCAAAATGTCAAGCGAACAAAAGTTCGAGATTAACGAAAATGCCCATGGTGCTAACAGATACACCAATGCGGCCATTTGACAAAGTTTTCATGGACATAGTAGGTATTCTACCAGAAACGTTGTCCGGAAACAAATATATTTTAACGTTCCAAGACGATTTTTCAAAATTTATGGCATGTACAGCTATCCCAGACGCGGAAGCAAGTACTGTTGCCAGGGCTTTCTACGATGAAGTAATCACGCGTTACGGAATTCCCAGAATTCTAATTACAGATAACGGAACAAATTTCATTTCGAAGTTGTAACGGCTCATTAGAGAGAAGCCACCTTTAGCGGAATATTTACGTAGTTTTGCTAAAGAAGACGGGTCGAATTGGGATCAATGATTAACTGCAGCTATGCATGTTCATAACCACACACCCCACATTACGACAAAGCAAACGCCATTCCGTACTTTGTTTGGATTCGATACAGAAATGCCGACTAACTTAAAAAGAAAGTGTAGTCCGGTATATAATGCCGAAGATCCAAATAAAGTTCTAAAATTCCAAATACAAAGGGCTCAAGAAATCGTGAGAAAGTTTCAGGATTTAGCAAAACAGGTAGCTAAAAGGAAGTACGAAAGGCAGTAGGCAAACTAAATTTAGTAGAATTTAAGGTAGGAGATAGTGCATTAATTAAGAACCAAACGAGGAAAAATAAGGCCATATAAAATAGTAGCAATTAAAAGTCCAATTACGACAGTGTTAAATATTAAGGGAAAGGAAAAGCCATTCCACAATAACTTTCTTAAGTTATATAGTTATATAGTTATATATAGTCATTGGTAGACAAGTTGGAAGCATACACAGCGGAGCTCAAGGGTACAAGCAATAATATAAATAAGGATTTATTACTGGCCAGCTTCAAAAACATATGCGGAGCCATAGATGGTACGATGAAAATAGTGCTGACAAGACTAAGGGAAAACGAGCGAATAATAAACGCTGCAATTATTAGGAAAAAAACCAAACGGGCACTGAATTTCGTGGGGGAAGCGCTAAACTGGGCGTTCGGCGTAATGGACCAGAAAGATGCAAATCAGGTCTATCAACAACTGCAAGAACTGGACGTATCGCAACATGCCCACTATAATCAAATGGAAAAACAGGTGACGGTGATGGAAGCAAGTTACAAGGCACTAGCGAAACCAATAACGGCGGCAGTCGAAAGAATAAACGCACTACAACGGGAACTAAACACCACCGTAGAGGAGCAGAATAAAGTAAACGACATGGCAAGAAAGGAGCTGGGAAATATAGTGTTAGGACTAAGGATGGTGCAGGTGCAGTCCGCGGTAGAGGCAAGCCTCATCGAAATACAGGGGCAGCAGCTGATAGAGATGGCAATAATAGATGACCTATATAGCGAGAAGCTGCATCCAGCTGTGATAAGCGACGAAAAACTGAAAGAGGCAGCAAAAACTCTAGACCTGACGAACAAAGCAGTGTGGATACTGGAAGATAATCTCGACATCCATCAACTGGCCACGGTCAAAGCATTTCGAGGCGCAAGAGGTCTCATAGTAGCAGTAAGGATTCCGTTACCCGAAGATGAACGATTCAATGTGCTAAAAGCGTACCCCATTCCCATTTTTCTAAATGAGAAGTGGGATATAACGACACAGGTAACTTATGATTACTTAGCGGAATCGAAAATGCAGTGGAAGTTTATCCGAATATCACAGGGTAATCTAAATGAAAGCCATTCAGTACAGAGCGCTGAAGGAAAAATCGATCAAGAGTTAATAAGAGTATGCAAAACACAAGGAAAGTCTCTAACAGGGAACAGCGATGTATGTGAGATAACGCTACTGCATCATAACAACTTGAACAAAAAGGTCTGCAAGCAAGTAGCCATACCAGCCAGGCTAATAGTAAAATTGAACGCTCCAAACGCATGGCTGTACAGTCTCCGGAGAGAGAAAAACTTTGATATTAAATGTAAAAATGGCACCACCGCAGTAACGGTCTCAAGGTTTGGTCGCATTGAAATAAAAGAAAATTGCGAAGTCCATGGGATGGACATAGTTCTAAATTACGAAGACAACGAGAAATCTACAATAGGCGGGGTGCACAAGACCGAGAACCACACAATACTGATCAACGTTCTCCGGGGCAACTGGTCGGAAACCATTAAAACGGACATCTCAGAATACAGGCTCAAACGTGTCAGTCTAACGGAGACCATGGAAGTAAAAGCGACAATAACAGCGGGAGGAAAAATGATCGAAATTAAAAAAGGAAATTAAGCAGGAACAAAGTATCATCCAATTGAGCAGCAAACAGACAGTGTTAGAAACCACAGGTGTCATTGGGACAGGAACACTCTTATTATTATTAGGAATACTACTAACGATTTATAGAAGCAGGAGAAATAACGCAAGGAGCGACTACAGTACACATCGAAGATTGGCACCGCCAAAACCATCAATATCGCTGCCAATTTCATCAATATCACTGCCAATGCAGCAACTAAGCATACCACCGTTTGACCCTCCAAAACCACCAAAACAAATAGCACAAGACAGACAACATTTGAGCATTTACGAACAACCGATCGAAGACCATACCTTCAGAGCACACATATGAAAAATGAATGTTAGAATGTTAAAATTCTTTTGTAACATAGACAATAAATAAATAAGTAGATAATTTTAAGCATCAAACACAAAGTCGACTTGTTGATTTATTTTAAGTAGAAAGAGCTCAGTCGCGGTAGTGAATAATTTCGTAAATTTATACAACATACACTGAACATGCAATAAAATAAAACATATCACTTCATTAATTTGTTAAAAATACCAAGCACAGTACAAGTTTACGATAACCTGTAGGCGGAAAAACGAACAAACACGTCAGAAGGACCCAATTAAGAATGCAGTTGAAAATTATAAATGTTGGAGAGACTTTCATTTTATTATTTAATTAAATATAATATTTATTTTCTTCAAAGTAAATATGGAAGGAAATGATATAAGTGCAATAGAAAAAACAATCGCTGTCAACTATTAGAGAAAAAAAAAATTAAAATAAAAGAGTAAAAAAAAATAAATCCAAAGAAAATTATAGTTGAATATAATATTTATTTTTATTTTTATTATACCGCATTAATTAACATTAAGTCAAAAATGAAGAGTGCAGCAGCTCTCTTAAGGTGGGATATAGAGTGCGCAGCTCTGGCCAAAGGCGGTGAAGAACTCCCAGCGCGCTAACAACGAAAGATAGCAAGTCCAACGATGAGTCGGTCCATAATGAACGGCGAAGCTCCTCTAAGATGGGAGCCAGGGGCTCGAGGTCCCAATTGTCGGCCTGGATGGCGGCCACAACGTCGTCGATGTACAAGCCGACGACAAAAACGTATTGATGCGTTGGGTAGCGTGGCATGGTAGCAAACGATTTTATTTTTGACACTTGGCGATTTGAAGTTGAACACTAAAACTTTACTGAATACAATTATGATAGCGCCGAGCGTATTTATAAGCGAGGGTAAACAAACACGAACCCGGAAAATGCAAATGGAAAAGAAAAATCAGCATTAAAATCAAAAATAAAACTATGTCACGGGTGCAATCAACATATTGATAACTACACAAATTTAGTCCACGCACATGGTGAGCACCCTACATGAAATACGTACACACTCATATGCATTCCATAAGTCTATAATAATAAATCACAAGAAATACAGTTTGATAATTAATACGGATTTTAAGGTAAAGCAATCTTGGCAGATTAGAAAATAATTCGTGAATAATATACGGTATATGAAGAGTAACTGTGCCGTTTTAAATACACACCCAATATAACTTTGCATTTGCAATTATATTAATAAATGCACATGTAAAAATATGCCTAAAGAGTTAGTTCGGGCATATAACATACACACACACTATATATATATACAATCGCACCAAATGCTATGTATCATAAGAAGACAAGAATTAGAAAATGATAAGAATCCAAACAGTAGTATTAATATAAATACTTTTTCTATTTTCATAATAATGAGGTGTAGTACTAAAATGTAGTACATAAATATGCAATGTAAAATATTAACGAATAACGGTAATAACAAGCAAAACAAAAGCTAACAATTGAGCAATTAACGCAAGCACTGCAACAAAGCAGGTGCAAAAGTAGAGCAACTGAACACGAGCAGAATGCAGTGTCAGTCAAAAAATTAATAAAAAAAAAAAAAACAACAAAAACAGTAAATCAACGGGGTGTACATGAACAGTAAAATCAGCAGAAACATTAACAGTAATATCAACGTCAAGATCATCGTCAACAGCACATCAAGAAGCGCAGCTACCGCAGTCATTATATTTGTCTTATAATCACTATTGTATTATTATTATTGACTATTGTTACAATTGCTATTATCACTAAAATTATATTTACAAAATTCATGTGATATGCGCAAAAGAAGAGAAAAAAACAAAAGGAAGAGAATAAGCAAATCCATAGTACACATAAGCCACCCCCAATTCAACAAAACATAAATGTACAAGAAAAATTTAATATCGTTTTAGGATACTAAATGTTCACGATACTAAATGTAACAACGCTTAACGTTGTTATCACCACATACTTCGGCCCAGTAGTTAACAATGCGTAACATGTGGTAACACATACTTCTAGGCTGCACTTTAATTATGAAGCTCGAAAGTACAAGTGAATCACACACCACTGTGGGCCAAATAAAAAGCTGAACTTGATCGCATTCCTATAAGTGGAACAGCGCGCGAACTTGATCGCATTTCAAAATTCGCAATGAGTGTCAAAAATAATTCTTGAGATAATTGCAAAACGATGCGGAAATGATTCTGGCCAACAACGAATCTCAGAAGAGATATAAACCCATCTTCTGAATTGTAAGAAGTTAGTTGAAATAAGATATTAACTACAAGTGGTAGTTACACAAGAATTGAAAAGAGTGGAAGTAATATAGCAAGCGTGAATCGCAGTCATAAGAGTACATCGAGTGTCCCTGGATAATTACTGGAAATAAATAAAAGTAAGAACCATAATCCAAGTCTTTATTTTCAGCACCTGTCTAAATTCGGCAGTATTGCCAGACAGGTTAAAGGACCACAAAGTCGGTACCTTGGTGCCCGTGGTAACTAGGCGAGGGGATCCACTACGGCAGGTTGCCGGATCCCAATGGTAAGACCACAAAGTCGGCAGATCCTTGCCCGTGGCACAAGCGTCCGTGATCCTTCACGTCGAAGGATCAACAACGAAAACCCCCATCCTCACTGTCAGTGATCCTTCTCGAGGAAGGATCCACGGCATTTAAGTTTGTTCTGGTATCCTACTGGAGGAACCAGATACAACAGAATGAACGACGGTCAGATAGTAATCTGGTGTAGCCATTCTTTTCCCTTTGACGTTTTTTTGGTTGTTGTATGTCGTGATCGCAATTTCCAGTTCCGAGTGATATGAACCTTCAAGCCCAGTATTATTATTGTTTTCATAATACTACTCCGTGAGTGAGACAAGGCCAAGTTCATATCATTAATGCAACCACAGCACTAAGGCAGAAGTTCCAGTCAAATTTTGGTTAAAGTAAACTCGAAAGCTAAGCCAGCAACTATAGCACTTTGCATGGAATGGAGTGTGGAAGACAACTTTAAGTAGCAAGCTCCCAAAACATAAAAAGGCTTGGAAAAATAAAAGATCAGAAGTCCACCGGAGCCGGAGCCGGATTTTTCGAGACGAGGATCGCTCGATTAAGGAGAAAAGTAAGTAGAATAAAGTATTTAAATAAATAATAAGGAAGATTAGCAGTTAGTAACATGCAAAAGTTAAAAAAGTGAAATAATAATTGTAGGTATAAATTTAGTAGTGAAATTACAGAAGTAAAAAATAAAATTCATAAGTAAATTGTTCAAGAGATGAAAGTGAAAAAGATTACTAGAATTAGAATAATTTAAATTAAAATATATTATATTAATACTTTATATTCACTATTTTCAGGTTAAATTTCATCGGTATCATCAAAAGGATGCCAGCGTTAAGCATGGCAACCTTGTTTGTCCAATGGCGTTCACGCCGGATAAATTCTTTGCTGAGGTCGACCCATTTCCCTCACGAAGCTATTCTCATATAGGTTTAATAGATTTATAGGATTAGTGGATGAGGTTAATTATTTTAGTGAACTTAAAAGTAGGTAAAAGGGAATTAGTTAAAACTTGAAACCAAACTGAATTAAAAATTTAATGGAAAGTTAGACAATTTTAAATTTTATAAGGTAACAAGTTTTACTTTAATTTTGAAAGAAATCAATTCAAATTTGTAGCAAAATTAAACAATTTTAAATTAACTCAAAATTGGCTTGAAATTAAAACGAAATGCAATTCAATTTAAATTAAAAAATTGTAACATATCAAAAATTATATATGTAAAACAAAATTTGAACTAACGTAAATCGAAACTCGACTTAAATTTAAATAAAATTAAATAAGTAAATCAGATAGTGGTTTAAGAAAATGAATAAAAGGTCAATAATGCGGATATTACACTACGAACATTGTTCGAAATAACTGTAAAATTGTTTTTGCTTTCTGTACAAAGCTGTCATCCTTACGCTCTCAGGTTTCAGAGTTGAGTTCATCCAGAGAGGATGAACTTTTGCGAAGCAAAACAAAATGTTTTTGGTCGACGACAACAAAATTCGATTAAAACGGTGTTCTAGTGTGTTGAAACAAAATAGTACTCGCGTTTAGGATTGAAATAACTGCACTTTTATTGATAAAAGGTAATAAAACCTTTCGCCTTTTGCATGGGTACATAAATATATAATTCTCGCTCAAAACACAGTGAACACAAGCGGTGCGAGAGAGTAGCGAATATTTGTTTTTGTAAAATAAATTTTTAGAGTTTGTACGAATGTGCAAGAATACCGCTCGCCCGACAACAACAAGTATATGAATGACGCCAACAGCGTTCTTTACCGAACGAGAAACGAGATTTTTTATTTTTACTGATGTTTGATGAGCTCAGTGAGTTTTCTTTGTGATTATTGATATTTTTATTCCGCTTTTTGTGACTTGATTGATTTTGACATATGATTGTGACATATTAAAACAGAAATTTAAGAATATAAAATTAGGAAAAGCAGATTTAGAGAATGAATTAGAAAAGCCACGTCACAAAACCTCTAAAAGAAATAGTCAAGCACTCCAATACAAATTCTAATAAGGATAAGCATAACATTAAAAGCAATAAGGTACCACTAAAAGTAAAAACAAGTACTTCAGCTAAAGCAGGAAATGTCGATTTTTCAAACGAAACTCTTATCAATATGTAGTAATGACGATGAAGACGACGAATTTTTCTCTCAAATAGAAGATGCAGAAGATATAGTGAATAAATCAAGCGAAACAAAATTATTCTCTGAACTCGATACTACAAGATTTCATTTCGAAATCCGATGAAAATGCTGTTTATTCATCTGTTGCCAACGAAAATATAAAATTATTTATAATTAATTATTTATTTATATCACATGGAAAATTCCCCATGTACAGTTGGCTGATTTTGCAAAACTACAACTCTTTCAAACGATCCAAAGTGGAAAACCTTTATTAATAGCATTCCGTAGTTGGGATTGTCATTTTAATCCAGTACTCACTCAAGGAAACAATCATCTGTGGAATGTAAAATTATCACCGCAGAATGACAGACCACGCTTCATACTTATTGCCTTTAGAAAAGATCAAAAATTTCAACATCGCCATTTAACCGATGTAAAGTACACTTAAATTCTGATACATATCCCTATGATAATCTCAATCTGAATTTTGACCGTGATCGTTATACTCTGCTTTATGATATGTATTTGAAATTTTAACAAAATTACTTTGCGCGCGATTCCCAACCTCTGTTGCTGCCTGAAGACTTTAAAGATACAGCTCCGATAATAGTGGTGGTTGTAACTCATCAAACGGAAGCGATAAAAACTGGACCAATTGATATTCGAATTGAACTTAAAACATCAAAGAATATTCCAGCCAATACATGAGCTTATTGTATACTTATATACGATAAGTTGATTGAATATACTCCAGTGACTGGCGAAATTAAAAAAGTTGTCTAAGTGAAATGGAGCAACAAAATTTGTAACCTTGGATGTGCAAGGCTTCAAAGGAAATTTGAATGAGTTTATAGTTAAAGAGTTGGCAGTAACCTTCAGCTTTAGTGAATATCAAAACTTTATCATCAAACCACCATTTGAGTTTGGAGACTTATCTTTAAAATATAAAAAGCAGGCGAACTGGCTGTATCACAATCATCATGGATTTCGTTGGAACGATGGATCTATCTCTTTTCATAGCGTTGAGAATTTCTTGAAATTAAATATTACACATAAACTTGTATATGTGAAAGGAGTTGAAAAATCGAAATGGATTGAAGGAATATTGGGGAAACCTGTATTGAATGTAGAAGAATTTGGCTGCGGGAATCTCGAAACTCTTACAGATACATACTTACTACAAGGAATAAGTCATTCCCATAATGGACACTGCGCGCTGGAAAATGCAATCCTACTCCGAAATTTCATTGATAATAAATAAAAGATTATAATAATTTTTCAAATGTTAATATACAATTTTATTAATTGAAAATAAATCTTTTTCTTAAATCTATTTACAAAAATTTTTTTCTTATTTATTTTTATAATAGTTATAATTAATATTCTATATTTAACTCCTGCTATAAATCTATTTTATAATGCCCCCACGCATATGTGTTTATACCATCTTTCTTAATTTTACGCTTATCATCTAAAGGACTTAAAGCTATCTTATGAACTAGTTGAGTATATACTTCATGTATCTTGGATCTAAATATATACATGTCTCCATATATAATTTTCTTATGAACTAAACAATCTTTATAATCACTTAAACTTAAATTACTTACTACTGATTGTTTGACACCTTTTGCTTTCTTAATCTCTATGTTATTTTCTATACTTATTGAATACATTTTTGATCGAAGACCAATAAACTCTTGCATAATTTCCCCCTTATTTTCATCCTTCATCACCCAGGACTTTGGAGTTTCTAAGGGGGAAACCATACACATTATCCACGGGATACTCTGATGTATCGAACTTTGAATCGATATCATCCTGAATATCAGCATAAAAATTTTCACACCGAATGGAATAAATAAAAGAATCAGTATCCATATAATTTTATGTGAGATTTGTTGCGAATTTAGGTTTCATGTAGTTGTAATGGAAGTCGTACATTTTCCATTTCGACAATTCCAAAACAACAAATCCTAAATATATAGGTTTGTTATAAACAGAGCCAGCTCTAGACATTTGTATAGCAACCATATCTTCTGTGAACTGTCCTAACCGCCTTCCCCTACTTTCCCAATCGGGTACTATTTTCACATCTTTACGCTTATCAACATTTTCAATGGTTTTTCCATACACCGCGTTGTTTAGCAGTTTGAAAAAATTCTTTTCAAAAGTATTTATTGCTAAACTGCGATGATGGATATATTTAGATTGATACATTGTTGGTTAACTCAGTAATCAACTTTTTAGATTTTTAATTACCCACAGAGTTATTCTCAGCACAAAATGGTAAATCATTATGCGCATTATGTAAATTCTGTGGGTAATCCAAATCTACTTCAAGTATGTATCCGATGGGAGAATCGGATGGAATATTAAGAACATCAAATTGTTCGATATTTTCCATCCATTCGAATCCCCCATAAGGTAAATATTGCGACATTGCCCATCCATACAGATTTTTGGCTTCCAAATAAGTTAAATATGTTGATGGTTTACTTTTATCGTACCCAGCCATATACTTATTATTTGCCTTGGAATGCCTAGTGCTACATTGGACAATGCCGCCTCGAATACTTTTTTGCACGAAAAGGTGCATGTCAGTATCAGTGAAGAGTTCCAGGTTTATCTTTGTTGTTTTTAACATTGCCTCCCACGATAAACCTGGAGCTGTGTAATATTGACACGGATCAACACATCAGTCTTTAAATATAACAGCATGTAATCTTTTAGTGTTTGGCAGTTGAAGACATTCCAAACAATTTTTGTTAGTTAAACAACTTAAAAATTTATCATGACTGGGAAGACTGGTTTCTCCTAAACGAGTAATTGAATTGAGGTATTCAATGCATCCAAACTCGATGCCATGAAATGAAAAGAATTCAAGAATCTGATTTCGGTTGTTTTCTTTTCTTCCACTTTGATACGTTTTGAGAGTGATACGTATAACTCTTTATTTAAGGGGATAACATTAATATCACCCCCAAATAAATTCAATTCTTTAATGAAGAGGTGGTAGTCATAACCAGAAAAATTATGGAAAAATACAGGCACAAACTTTGCAATTTGACAATATGACAAGAATTGGAGTCTTTTTGGAGTTTTACCTCTTCATTAGACAAAAAGTTTATTGGCCTAACTACACTTAAATAACAACACAATGATTTGATTTCAAACACCATTTCATCATGCTCCACCACTTTGAAATATTCAGCATACAATTCCATGTTGAACTTATATGATGCATGCTTTTCTAACGTTTTTACTAGCTCTTTCGATATTACGTTTTGAGCGTTCTCGAAAAACTTTTCCGGAATGACAAGACCCTCATCCTCATTTGCGAATATCAGGGTTTGAATTCTATTCCGGAAAGATGATCTTATGCATTTCAAGCACCGTCTATTGTCATCCAACAATTCCTTTTATGTTTGATGGTTTTAACATGGTGATTCCAGTGTATTCCAGAAACATCTTCATTGCAATTGGTGCAACGAACGTTCCCATTAGTAGCTTCGGCTAGTGATGATTGTTCTGGTACTATAGCTGCCCTTGATGATGATGGTGTTGCTGTTGATGATGATGATGGCGTTGCTGTTGATGATGCTGCGGCTAGTGATTATGATGATGGCGTTGCTGATGATAATGATGAAGTTGGTTTTGCTACTGATGATGATGATGATGACGGTGCTGCTACAGATGTTGATGATGATGATTTCCTAAGCGCGTACTGGACCTGGTTAATTTCCAATCGCTAAATGTTGTCGAGGAGTTCGAAATTCCTGAACTTACCGCAGATGAAATGTCCTCAGCAATCAGAGCTTTCAAAAACAATAAAGCGCCCGGATTAGACGGTTTCTCAAATGAGATAATTAAGATGGCGTCTGAAGAAAATCCAGAAATGTTTCTTAAGCTGTATAGAAAGGATAAAACGCTCTACAATACAGGCGATACAGGAAGTGATCAGCCTTGCAAAAAAGGCAATCGAAGGTACTCGCTGGCGATATGGTACAAAAGAGTATTGTCTGGTTGTAACCCTTGACATCCAAAATGCTTTTAATACGGCAAGCTGGAAGGCGATCATAGAAAAACTAATACAGCTGCGAACGCCAGAGTATCTCACAAGGATTATCAGGAGCTACCTCTCGGACAGAGAACTGCTGTACGACACCGACGTTGGGATTCGAAAATATGAGATAACAGCTGGAGTGCCTCAGGGATCAGTTCGTGGACCATTGCTCTGGAATATAATGTATGATGGTCTTCTTAGGTTACCAGTGCCAAATGGGGTACGAATTGTGGGATATGCAGACGACGTTGCGGTTACCATTGTGGCGAAAGAATTGTCCCAAATCCAGGAAACTACCTGCAGCGTGGTTGAAAGCATTAAAGATTGGCTAATGACGCATAAACTAATGTTGGCGGGTCACAAGACAGAAGCTGTGCTGATAACGAGTAGAAAGAAACGAGTAGAACGAGAAACGAGAAACGAGTAGAATATTGATAGTCACGTTATAGAGACGAAACCGGTGATACAATATTTGGGTGTAATAATTGATGCCATACTAAAATTCCTAAATCACGTGGAAAAGATCAGCAAGAAGGCCATGGGTGTATCTGCTGCACTCTCTCGAATGATGGGTAACGTTGGTGGACCGCGACAAAAGAAAAGACTCTTACTGTCCAAGGTAGTACAGTCGATTGCGATGTATGCGGTCCCAGTCTGGGCAGATGCGTTAAAGTTGAAAACGAATGCCAGGATATTCAATCAGCTCTTCCGCTTGAGTGCATTAAGGGTCTGCAGTGGTTTCCGGACAATATCCTGTGAAGCTGCATTTGTGATAGCCGGAATTCCACCTCCAGAATTACTCGCCTTAGAAATGCAAAAACTGTATCAGATGCGTATAGAAATAAATACAGTACTCACAGAATTTGAGAAGGACGAAATTAAAGACAATACATATAAACTATGGCAGCAAAAATGGGATACTTCAAATAAAGGCAGATGGACCTATCGGCTCATTCCGAACATAAAAATGTGGGTAGAGAGAAAACCCATGTTTTGAACGTAGATTTTTATATGACACAGCTATTAAGTGGCCACGGGTGTTTTAGAAGCTATCTATATAAATACGGTTCTGACGATATCTGCACACGATGTTTCAACGAAAAAGAAGATGCTCGTCATACGTTTTTTGAATGTCTTGGTTTAACGGAACGTGAAAAAGTCGAGCAGATAGTTCATCAACCGGTTACGCCGGACAATTTAGTTCAATGTATGCTGGATAAGCAAGATGCATGGGATGCAGTGAAGGGCATGTGCGCTGTTGTAATGCAAAACCAGAGAAGACTGGAAAGATTGCGCTCGAAGGACACCCAAAAGATGGAAGTCGAAGGGAACGAACATACGTAAATACTGACGACAATACTGACGCTTGAGCAAAAATGCTCCTACGGCCTCCCGACGTAATACTTAACGGTAGTTCCGGGAGGAACATCCGTACAGACGAGAGGAGATGTTTAGCGGGTTAAAGTCCCGCACTGACTATATGGCTGTTGATGCTTTTACTCCTCGTTAAAAAAAAAAAAAAAAAAAAAAACCCACACTCGCAACAGTCAACACGCCGAGCTATGTATGTTCGTCTGTATGTATGTCCGTCTGTCTGTCAGTTTTGACATGTCCATTTGCTACCTCCCTCCCCTTCCCTTCAAACTATCACCCTCTCGCTCACTCTCACATATCCATACCACCTCATGGGCAGCGCAGTCGCACCACACGCAGCGCAGTCGCTACCTTGCGCCAGAACATACATATAACCACTACTGGCTGGAAATCGTTGCACTTACAGCCTGCATCGGTAGTTTTAACACATTTTGAATGCGTTTAGAGATGAACGAGACCTCTGATCCTGGATCCTAGAAAGTATCGTCGTGATATATCGTGATCATTTTTTACGGAGGCAAGTGAACCCTTTGTGCAAAGAAGATAATAAAGAGCAAGAAAAAGTACGCGAACATTTGGTGTAACGAGTTTTCTTTCTCAGCCATGTGATACTCAAATTCCACACGAAGTTCTAACGATTGCTCTCACAATCTACCACTGACTCTCTCCAGAGCTCAGCTCAGTATTTTATTACTTATACGTACATGAAATGCGTTTGGCGTACTCAAATCTAAGGACAGAGTGTCACGCAACGGACGGCTGTACAATTTCCCTACGCAAAACCACTTACGCAGGAGATCCCAGTCGGCGTGTTTATCGGCGGAAGGTATAATGTAAGGTTTTGAAAGCTTCAGGTGCCTCCCGACGGGAGGCCTTAATTATATAAGGGAAAAGCAGAATGCTTCCCTGCGGAAGGCCTTAGTTATATGCGGGAAAAGCAGAAGTGCTTCCATGTGGAAGGCCTAAAGTAAGGTCTTGGAAACACAATGCTTCCCGGCGAAAGGCCTTAATTTATATAAGGAAAACGCTGGTTAGGTCAATCTCCTGTTTAGGGGACTTTCCTACTGGTGGTGTGCAAATATACTGATATCACTGTTGATCGAAGTCGGTAGTAATATATAAGGATATTAATGGTAGCAGAGCCAAAAGTGAATGGATAGTATGCACATTCACTGATGACCGAAGTCGATAGTAATATATAACAATATTACGGGTGGCAGAGCCGATAGTGAGCTGATGACCGAAGTCGGTAGTAGAAGTCGCAAGATTTTTAAAATCTCCGTATAAGTCTTATGCTTTGTTTACACCGACCCCAAATGCGCATTTGTAATCACTCATTTGAAAAGTGTTTACACCGCCTTGCATTTCGTTTGACATTGATCAGACCAAATTTATGTTTTTTGTTTGCTTGATTTTTTTTACAATTGTTTTTTGATAGCTAATTGACATTATTTCCCTTCCATTTCCCTTGTTTTGTTTTGGGATTTATTTTTCCCTACGACAGGCTGATTCGAAATATTATTTTACAACTCGTTTGGATCTCATTTCGCCAAAATGAGATGATTTCGATAATGAGTGATTTGGCAATTTGTATGAGAAATGGGATCATTTGGCTTCTCATTTGTGGCTTTTGGGCGTAATGAGCCATTTAGCGTCGGTGTAAACGTGGTATTAGCTTATACTCAGCGCAACTCAACCTTGGATGGTTTTGCCGCAGCCTTTTATAAGCAGCTTGCCGTGGACAGCACGTAAATGATAAGCAATCTACAAGCATCAATCATTACATTCTATATCTATGCACGACAGCAAACTGGTTGCGTGGGCTTTTGGAAAAAAATTGTGTTAAATAACTAATAAAAAAATGAGAAGGTAAAAAAGAAGAGGAAGACAAAAAAAGTGGTTTGTCGCCGGCGGGATTTGAACCTGCGATTGAGGTTTCTCGGACTAGGTTTTTAAGAGTTAAGTTAAATTAAACTTCGCTTTATTTATTCTTTTTATTATTTCTACACTTTATTAATTCGGTATTACTTATATTTTATCTATTAATAAGTATACTTTGAACATTGTGCACGTTACAGTCTATTCTTATGCTATGTTTACACCGACCCCAAATGCGCATTTGTAATCACTCATTTAAAAAGTGTTTACACCGCCTTGTTTGCATTTCGTTTGACATTGATCAGACCAAATTTATGTTTTTTGTTTGCTTGATTTTTTTTACAATTGTTTTTTGACAGCTAATTGACATTATTTCCCTTCCATTTCCCTTGTTTTGTTTTGGGATTTTATTTTTCCCTGCGACAGGCTGATTCGAAATATTATTTTACAACTCGTTTGGATCTCATTTCGGCAAAATGAGATGATTTCGATAATGAGTGATTTGCCAATTTGTATGGGAAATGGGATCATTTGGCTTCTCATTTCTGGCTTTTGGGCGTAATGAGCCATTTAGCGTCGGTGTAAACGTGGTATTACAAAGAAGTATAAAAAAAAATAAAGAAGAAAAAAGAAGAAAAAATTTCGTTTTTAGGGTGGAAAGCGATATCTGCACTTTTTGCTATCGTAAAAATTTTTACTGGGCAGAAGTGGCTCAGCTTAGCTTTCTTTGTGTTGTTGTTTTTTCTTTTTTTTGTAACTTAAAATATTCTTCCGACTCATTTTCAATATTTAACTTAATTTTATACTACAAAACAATTCCAAATTAAATTCAAATTCATATTTTCTAAATCTGAATTTTTTCCTTATTTTAATTTTACTTATATTTTCTTTATTTTTAATTTTAACTTCTACTACTCCTTTTCATTGTATGTGTCTAAAATGGTCTGTGTGCGTTATGAGCCTTGTTTTTCATCATCACCCTCCATTCGGCGGTGTGGGTTAATTTGGCATCCGCCTTGTTCTGGTCGCTGCAGCTGGAATTGTTGTAGGTCAGAATCATTGCTCTGGTAATAACAACGCTTAACGTTGTCATCACCACATACCTTTCGGCCCAGTAGTTAGCAATGCGTAACATGTGGTAACACATACTTCTAGGCTGCACTTTAATTGTGAAGCTCGAAAGTACAAGTGAATCACACACCATTGTGGCCCAGATAAAAAGCTGAACTTGATCGCATTCCAATAAGTGGAACAGCGCGCGAACTTAATCGCATTTCAAAATTCGCAATGAGTGTCAAAAATAATTCTTGAGATAATTGCAAAACGATGCGGAAATGATTCTGGCCAACAACGAATCTCAGAAGAGATATAAACCCATCTTCTGAATTGTAAGAAGTTAATTGAAATCAGATATTAACTACAAGTGGTAGTTACACAAGAATTGAAAAGAGTGGAAGTAATATAGCAAGCGTGAATCGCAGTCATAATAGTACATCGAGTGTCCCTGGATAATTACTGGAAATAAATAAAAGTAAGAACCATAATCCAAGTCTTTATTTTCAGCACCTGTCTAAATTCGGCAGTATTGCCAGACAGGTTAGGCGAAGGTTAGGCACAGGGTTCGGAAAACGTTTCTTTTTTATATCGCTCAATTTATATCCCTCACTGAATATAACAATATTTCCATCCTCACTAATAAATATCTTTTTTCATCTTTGTTCAAAAAAATACATATCGCTCACGTTCAAAATAATTTCGATCTTCCAACAAAACTATCACTTGGGATGAAAAAAATTCTTATCTTCAAGTATTTCGATCCCTCAAGTTCAAAACATTTCGTTTGTTGACGAATAGCGATCGCAGAAGATGAGAAAACTTCGGCTTTCGCACAATAACGATCTTCGGTGATGAAAAAAAGGCTGCGCAGGCAAAGAATCGATCTTTGAAGATGAAAATAAAACCAAACGATTTCATTGGTGTAATTGACCAGGACATATGATAAAAAACTGCGAGGCAAAAAGGAATTGGGAATCGTTACAAAGTAATAGTCCGGGAAAATGTCAAGGGCCCAGAACAAGCCAATAATCTGGGAACCTAAAAATATTAGTAACTTAAGGCCAAATGAAGGAGTAGCAGTAATTCATACATACGAACCGATTGTGGATACGTTACCAACTTTAAAAAATAAAGTGGTAACCGTAAGTCCGACATCGGAAGTGATTGTTGAAACGTTACCAAATTCAAGAGACTTAAACATTAATATTAAGTTAGAGAAGATGGAGAATAGCAAAAACAACGTAACGGAGAGAAATCATACGTTTGGAACAATGGATTCAAAGATCCCAATAGAAATGAAAGAGGAAAAACAGATCTCAAACCCAAAAGTACCTTGCTTAATGAATAAGATAACAAATAAAAGAAATACAGAAACAGGGAACTCTAGCTACAATCAAACCCAGCTAAATGATGTGTTTATCGAATTACCTTGTGAAGAGGCTATAAATGGAAAACTCATTTTACTGGTAGATACAGGTGCAGATACGAGCCTGATAAAGAAATGTGCGATAAAAGATAGGACAAGACTATACAAGTCAAATAGGAAAGACTTAAGCGGAGCATTTGGAGGTTGTGTGACCACAGAAGGATCAACTACTATATGCCATAATGAGGTACAGTCCTTACGTTTAACGCTACCCGTTGTGTCACTTAAACAAGGAGTACCAGCAGACGGCATATTAGGAAGAGATAATTTGTGGAACACCTCCATCATAACACTCTTCAATGAAAAGAAAGAAAAAAAAAAGAAGTTATTTTGGAATTACCAATAAAAATCATTGATCAGATAGAAGAGGAAAATAATCAACACTATATACCAGTTGATGCTAGAACAATTACGATAGTACCATTAAAACTTCGTACAAAATTCAATAATGTTGTAATTCATAAAGAAGAAATAGATCCAGGAAACTATATAGGAGACGCATTAGTAAATGTGAAAGATAGCAGTTTATGCTCCAATATTAAATACGACGGAGTATGATTATGAAATAAATAGCGTATTTGAACCAAAATTCACAAATTTTGACGAGTACACTATACAAAGATACCAAAAGAAGAATAAATGAATTGCTCAATGAAATTGAGTTAGATAAAGATTTGAATATGGAAGAAAAGAATTCAATAGAAGGAATAGTAAAATCTATCTATCTTTAATTCATTTACAAGGGTATTAAAATATGAAATTCCAAAAAGTGCAGATCAACCGCCAATAAATAGGAAACAGCATATATTATCACAAATACATAGGGAAGAAATAAATAAACAAGTAAAAAAACCTTCAGATAACGGCATAATTACACATAGCACATCACCATGGAACTCACCGTTACTTTTAGTGCCCAAGAAGAGTGGCAAGGACGGGTAGAAAAAATGGAGACTAGTAATAGATTATAGGAAACTAAATGAGGCTACGATCAAGCAAGTTTTTCCCATTCCTCGTATTGACGAAATTTTAGAGCAATTAGGCCATAGCAGATATTTTACAACGCTAGATTTGGCAAGTGGATATCATCAAGTTTTAGTCGATGACAGGTACAAGGAAAAAACAGCAATTAGTACAGGACTAGGGCACTTCGAGTGCAATCGAATGCCATTTGGGCTAACAGTAGCCCCAGCAACGTTTCAAAGAATAATGAATCATATCCTAACAGGTCTACAAGGAATATACTGTTTTGTTTATTTAGATGACATAGTTATCTACGGTAGGAATTTGAAACAAAACGAACAAAGGTTATGTTCAGTATTACAGAAATTACGTGAACATAATCTAAAACTTAATACAGGAAAATGCAGATTTCTAAGAAGAGAAATCGTTTATTTAGGACATAAATGCCCAGATCAGGGCGCACTCCCTGACCCCAGCAAAGTGGAATGCGTTAAAAGCATTCCGCCACCTAAAAAGAGAAAGGAGGTGCAGGCATATTTAGGACTACTATTATACTAATAGTAGTAGTAGTAGTAGGAAACTATTATAGAAAATTCATTCCGGGCACAGCAAAGATAGCACACCTATTAATAAACTATTAAGGAAAGACGCTAAGTTCAATTGGACGCAAGAATGCCAGACAGCGTTCGAAGCATTGAAGAGGGCAATAATAACATCACCGGTTTTGGCATATCCGGATTTGGAAAAAGAATTCATACTAACTACTGATGCAAGTAACGAAGCGTTAGGCGCAGTACTTTCTCAGGGTAAAATAGGCGAAGATAGGCCGATAGCCTTTGCGAGCAGAGCCTTGAACGACGCAGAAAAGCGTTACTCAACTATAGAAAAAGAGTTCTTAGCCATTGTTTGGGCAACAAAAAACTTCAGAGCATATCTCCTAGGCAGACATTTTAAAATTTTTACTGACCATCAGCCATTAAAGGGAATAGCAAATTTAAAAGATCAAACTTCAAGACCTGCAAGATTCAGGCACAAGTTGTCAGAGTATGACTTTGAAATCATATATAAGCCAGGCAAGAAAAATTTAAACTCAGACGCATTGAGTAGAATTCCTCAAAATCGGAATACAGTAACAGCGGTCCAGACCGCTCTAAAACAAAAGAAAGGAAGACCCAAGGGAGTAGTTATAAAACAAGCACAAGTCAGACGCCTGTAGAACCTGACACTCCGGGAATAACACAAAATGATAACACAATTCCATTAGAAGACCCAAAACAAGTAGAGACAGTTATAAAGGACTTCCACAACACAACATTAGGAGGTCACCAGGAAGCAGTGAAAACTTACCTTAAGAATCAGACAACAATATAGGTGGCCAGGGATGCAAGGACAAATCAAAGATTATGTTAAAAACTGTTCAAAATGTCAAGCGAACAAAAGTTCGAGATTAACGAAAATGCCCATGGTGCTAACAGATACACCAATGCGGCCATTTGACAAAGTTTTCATGGACATAGTAGGTATTCTACCAGAAACGTTGTCCGGAAACAAATATATTTTAACGTTCCAAGACGATTTTTCAAAATTTATGGCATGTACAGCTATCCCAGACGCGGAAGCAAGTACTGTTGCCAGGGCTTTCTACGATGAAGTAATCACGCGTTACGGAATTCCCAGAATTCTAATTACAGATAACGGAACAAATTTCATTTCGAAGTTGTAACGGCTCATTAGAGAGAAGCCACCTTTAGCGGAATATTTACGTAGTTTTGCTAAAGAAGACGGGTCGAATTGGGATCAATGATTAACTGCAGCTATGCATGTTCATAACCACACACCCCACATTACGACAAAGCAAACGCCATTCCGTACTTTGTTTGGATTCGATACAGAAATGCCGACTAACTTAAAAAGAAAGTGTAGTCCGGTATATAATGCCGAAGATCCAAATAAAGTTCTAAAATTCCAAATACAAAGGGCTCAAGAAATCGTGAGAAAGTTTCAGGATTTAGCAAAACAGGTAGCTAAAAGGAAGTACGAAAGGCAGTAGGCAAACTAAATTTAGTAGAATTTAAGGTAGGAGATAGTGCATTAATTAAGAACCAAACGAGGAAAAATAAGGCCATATAAAATAGTAGCAATTAAAAGTCCAATTACGACAGTGTTAAATATTAAGGGAAAGGAAAAGCCATTCCACAATAACTTTCTTAAGTTATATAGTTATATAGTTATATATAGTCATTGGTAGACAAGTTGGAAGCATACACAGCGGAGCTCAAGGGTACAAGCAATAATATAAATAAGGATTTATTACTGGCCAGCTTCAAAAACATATGCGGAGCCATAGATGGTACGATGAAAATAGTGCTGACAAGACTAAGGGAAAACGAGCGAATAATAAACGCTGCAATTATTAGGAAAAAAACCAAACGGGCACTGAATTTCGTGGGGGAAGCGCTAAACTGGGCGTTCGGCGTAATGGACCAGAAAGATGCAAATCAGGTCTATCAACAACTGCAAGAACTGGACGTATCGCAACATGCCCACTATAATCAAATGGAAAAACAGGTGACGGTGATGGAAGCAAGTTACAAGGCACTAGCGAAACCAATAACGGCGGCAGTCGAAAGAATAAACGCACTACAACGGGAACTAAACACCACCGTAGAGGAGCAGAATAAAGTAAACGACATGGCAAGAAAGGAGCTGGGAAATATAGTGTTAGGACTAAGGATGGTGCAGGTGCAGTCCGCGGTAGAGGCAAGCCTCATCGAAATACAGGGGCAGCAGCTGATAGAGATGGCAATAATAGATGACCTATATAGCGAGAAGCTGCATCCAGCTGTGATAAGCGACGAAAAACTGAAAGAGGCAGCAAAAACTCTAGACCTGACGAACAAAGCAGTGTGGATACTGGAAGATAATCTCGACATCCATCAACTGGCCACGGTCAAAGCATTTCGAGGCGCAAGAGGTCTCATAGTAGCAGTAAGGATTCCGTTACCCGAAGATGAACGATTCAATGTGCTAAAAGCGTACCCCATTCCCATTTTTCTAAATGAGAAGTGGGATATAACGACACAGGTAACTTATGATTACTTAGCGGAATCGAAAATGCAGTGGAAGTTTATCCGAATATCACAGGGTAATCTAAATGAAAGCCATTCAGTACAGAGCGCTGAAGGAAAAATCGATCAAGAGTTAATAAGAGTATGCAAAACACAAGGAAAGTCTCTAACAGGGAACAGCGATGTATGTGAGATAACGCTACTGCATCATAACAACTTGAACAAAAAGGTCTGCAAGCAAGTAGCCATACCAGCCAGGCTAATAGTAAAATTGAACGCTCCAAACGCATGGCTGTACAGTCTCCGGAGAGAGAAAAACTTTGATATTAAATGTAAAAATGGCACCACCGCAGTAACGGTCTCAAGGTTTGGTCGCATTGAAATAAAAGAAAATTGCGAAGTCCATGGGATGGACATAGTTCTAAATTACGAAGACAACGAGAAATCTACAATAGGCGGGGTGCACAAGACCGAGAACCACACAATACTGATCAACGTTCTCCGGGGCAACTGGTCGGAAACCATTAAAACGGACATCTCAGAATACAGGCTCAAACGTGTCAGTCTAACGGAGACCATGGAAGTAAAAGCGACAATAACAGCGGGAGGAAAAATGATCGAAATTAAAAAAGGAAATTAAGCAGGAACAAAGTATCATCCAATTGAGCAGCAAACAGACAGTGTTAGAAACCACAGGTGTCATTGGGACAGGAACACTCTTATTATTATTAGGAATACTACTAACGATTTATAGAAGCAGGAGAAATAACGCAAGGAGCGACTACAGTACACATCGAAGATTGGCACCGCCAAAACCATCAATATCGCTGCCAATTTCATCAATATCACTGCCAATGCAGCAACTAAGCATACCACCGTTTGACCCTCCAAAACCACCAAAACAAATAGCACAAGACAGACAACATTTGAGCATTTACGAACAACCGATCGAAGACCATACCTTCAGAGCACACATATGAAAAATGAATGTTAGAATGTTAAAATTCTTTTGTAACATAGACAATAAATAAATAAGTAGATAATTTTAAGCATCAAACACAAAGTCGACTTGTTGATTTATTTTAAGTAGAAAGAGCTCAGTCGCGGTAGTGAATAATTTCGTAAATTTATACAACATACACTGAACATGCAATAAAATAAAACATATCACTTCATTAATTTGTTAAAAATACCAAGCACAGTACAAGTTTACGATAACCTGTAGGCGGAAAAACGAACAAACACGTCAGAAGGACCCAATTAAGAATGCAGTTGAAAATTATAAATGTTGGAGAGACTTTCATTTTATTATTTAATTAAATATAATATTTATTTTCTTCAAAGTAAATATGGAAGGAAATGATATAAGTGCAATAGAAAAAACAATCGCTGTCAACTATTAGAGAAAAAAAAAATTAAAATAAAAGAGTAAAAAAAAATAAATCCAAAGAAAATTATAGTTGAATATAATATTTATTTTTATTTTTATTATACCGCATTAATTAACATTAAGTCAAAAATGAAGAGTGCAGCAGCTCTCTTAAGGTGGGATATAGAGTGCGCAGCTCTGGCCAAAGGCGGTGAAGAACTCCCAGCGCGCTAACAACGAAAGATAGCAAGTCCAACGATGAGTCGGTCCATAATGAACGGCGAAGCTCCTCTAAGATGGGAGCCAGGGGCTCGAGGTCCCAATTGTCGGCCTGGATGGCGGCCACAACGTCGTCGATGTACAAGCCGACGACAAAAACGTATTGATGCGTTGGGTAGCGTGGCATGGTAGCAAACGATTTTATTTTTGACACTTGGCGATTTGAAGTTGAACAATAAAACTTTACTGAATACAATTATGATAGCGCCGAGCGTATTTATAAGCGAGGGTAAACAAACACGAACCCGGAAAATGCAAATGGAAAAGAAAAATCAGCATTAAAATCAAAAATAAAACTATGTCACGGGTGCAATCAACATATTGATAACTACACAAATTTAGTCCACGCACATGGTGAGCACCCTACATGAAATACGTACACACTCATATGCATTCCATAAGTCTATAATAATAAATCACAAGAAATACAGTTTGATAATTAATACGGATTTTAAGGTAAAGCAATCTTGGCAGATTAGAAAATAATTCGTGAATAATATACGGTATATGAAGAGTAACTGTGCCGTTTTAAATACACACCCAATATAACTTTGCATTTGCAATTATATTAATAAATGCACATGTAAAAATATGCCTAAAGAGTTAGTTCGGGCATATAACATACACACACACTATATATATATACAATCGCACCAAATGCTATGTATCATAAGAAGACAAGAATTAGAAAATGATAAGAATCCAAACAGTAGTATTAATATAAATACTTTTTCTATTTTCATAATAATGAGGTGTAGTACTAAAATGTAGTACATAAATATGCAATGTAAAATATTAACGAATAACGGTAATAACAAGCAAAACAAAAGCTAACAATTGAGCAATTAACGCAAGCACTGCAACAAAGCAGGTGCAAAAGTAGAGCAACTGAACACGAGCAGAATGCAGTGTCAGTCAAAAAATTAATAAAAAAAAAAAAAACAACAAAAACAGTAAATCAACGGGGTGTACATGAACAGTAAAATCAGCAGAAACATTAACAGTAATATCAACGTCAAGATCATCGTCAACAGCACATCAAGAAGCGCAGCTACCGCAGTCATTATATTTGTCTTATAATCACTATTGTATTATTATTATTGACTATTGTTACAATTGCTATTATCACTAAAATTATATTTACAAAATTCATGTGATATGCGCAAAAGAAGAGAAAAAAACAAAAGGAAGAGAATAAGCAAATCCATAGTACACATAAGCCACCCCCAATTCAACAAAACATAAATGTACAAGAAAAATTTAATATCGTTTTAGGATACTAAATGTTCACGATACTAAATGTAACAACGCTTAACGTTGTTATCACCACATACTTCGGCCCAGTAGTTAACAATGCGTAACATGTGGTAACACATACTTCTAGGCTGCACTTTAATTATGAAGCTCGAAAGTACAAGTGAATCACACACCACTGTGGGCCAAATAAAAAGCTGAACTTGATCGCATTCCTATAAGTGGAACAGCGCGCGAACTTGATCGCATTTCAAAATTCGCAATGAGTGTCAAAAATAATTCTTGAGATAATTGCAAAACGATGCGGAAATGATTCTGGCCAACAACGAATCTCAGAAGAGATATAAACCCATCTTCTGAATTGTAAGAAGTTAGTTGAAATAAGATATTAACTACAAGTGGTAGTTACACAAGAATTGAAAAGAGTGGAAGTAATATAGCAAGCGTGAATCGCAGTCATAAGAGTACATCGAGTGTCCCTGGATAATTACTGGAAATAAATAAAAGTAAGAACCATAATCCAAGTCTTTATTTTCAGCACCTGTCTAAATTCGGCAGTATTGCCAGACAGGTTAAAGGACCACAAAGTCGGTACCTTGGTGCCCGTGGTAACTAGGCGAGGGGATCCACTACGGCAGGTTGCCGGATCCCAATGGTAAGACCACAAAGTCGGCAGATCCTTGCCCGTGGCACAAGCGTCCGTGATCCTTCACGTCGAAGGATCAACAACGAAAACCCCCATCCTCACTGTCAGTGATCCTTCTCGAGGAAGGATCCACGGCATTTAAGTTTGTTCTGGTATCCTACTGGAGGAACCAGATACAACAGAATGAACGACGGTCAGATAGTAATCTGGTGTAGCCATTCTTTTCCCTTTGACGTTTTTTTGGTTGTTGTATGTCGTGATCGCAATTTCCAGTTCCGAGTGATATGAACCTTCAAGCCCAGTATTATTATTGTTTTCATAATACTACTCCGTGAGTGAGACAAGGCCAAGTTCATATCATTAATGCAACCACAGCACTAAGGCAGAAGTTCCAGTCAAATTTTGGTTAAAGTAAACTCGAAAGCTAAGCCAGCAACTATAGCACTTTGCATGGAATGGAGTGTGGAAGACAACTTTAAGTAGCAAGCTCCCAAAACATAAAAAGGCTTGGAAAAATAAAAGATCAGAAGTCCACCGGAGCCGGAGCCGGATTTTTCGAGACGAGGATCGCTCGATTAAGGAGAAAAGTAAGTAGAATAAAGTATTTAAATAAATAATAAGGAAGATTAGCAGTTAGTAACATGCAAAAGTTAAAAAAGTGAAATAATAATTGTAGGTATAAATTTAGTAGTGAAATTACAGAAGTAAAAAATAAAATTCATAAGTAAATTGTTCAAGAGATGAAAGTGAAAAAGATATTACTAGAATTAGAATAATTTAAATTAAAATATATTATATTAATACTTTATATTCACTATTTTCAGGTTAAATTTCATCGGTATCATCAAAAGGATGCCAGCGTTAAGCATGGCAACCTTGTTTGTCCAATGGCGTTCACGCCGGATAAATTCTTTGCTGAGGTCGACCCATTTCCCTCACGAAGCTATTCTCATATAGGTTTAATAGATTTATAGGATTAGTGGATGAGGTTAATTATTTTAGTGAACTTAAAAGTAGGTAAAAGGGAATTAGTTAAAACTTGAAACCAAACTGAATTAAAAATTTAATGGAAAGTTAGACAATTTTAAATTTTATAAGGTAACAAGTTTTACTTTAATTTTGAAAGAAATCAATTCAAATTTGTAGCAAAATTAAACAATTTTAAATTAACTCAAAATTGGCTTGAAATTAAAACGAAATGCAATTCAATTTAAATTAAAAAATTGTAACATATCAAAAATTATATATGTAAAACAAAATTTGAACTAACGTAAATCGAAACTCGACTTAAATTTAAATAAAATTAAATAAGTAAATCAGATAGTGGTTTAAGAAAATGAATAAAAGGTCAATAATGCGGATATTACACTACGAACATTGTTCGAAATAACTGTAAAATTGTTTTTGCTTTCTGTACAAAGCTGTCATCCTTACGCTCTCAGGTTTCAGAGTTGAGTTCATCCAGAGAGGATGAACTTTTGCGAAGCAAAACAAAATGTTTTTGGTCGACGACAACAAAATTCGATTAAAACGGTGTTCTAGTGTGTTGAAACAAAATAGTACTCGCGTTTAGGATTGAAATAACTGCACTTTTATTGATAAAAGGTAATAAAACCTTTCGCCTTTTGCATGGGTACATAAATATATAATTCTCGCTCAAAACACAGTGAACACAAGCGGTGCGAGAGAGTAGCGAATATTTGTTTTTGTAAAATAAATTTTTAGAGTTTGTACGAATGTGCAAGAATACCGCTCGCCCGACAACAACAAGTATATGAATGACGCCAACAGCGTTCTTTACCGAACGAGAAACGAGATTTTTTATTTTTACTGATGTTTGATGAGCTCAGTGAGTTTTCTTTGTGATTATTGATATTTTTATTCCGCTTTTTGTGACTTGATTGATTTTGACTTTGGCTACTATTTTTATACCCTACACCTTAAGGTAAGGGTATATTCACTTTGTAACGAAATGTGTAACGCATAGAACTAGAGACGATAGGTATAGAAAAGTATATACAGTCGAATTCGTTTATAACGACTCCGTTTAATACAACCAACTGCTTTAAACGACGTAAACTCAACCTCAAGTTTGGTTTGCATAAACATTACTATGAAAGTACATCTGCTTAGAACGACTCCGTCTATAGCAACCAACCGTTTTTTGCGACGTTATTTTTTAACAATTTTGTCCGAATTGTCCGTTTATAACGACGCAAATGCGAAACACCCGTGAAGCCTGCGACAAGCTTTCCGTGTTCGTGCGCTGTACAAATCTTGACATGCACCAATATAGAAGAACAGCAACGGGACCTCGCAAGCGACTGCAGCAGCAGCATAACGGTGAACATCTTCAATACATGTTTATTTGAATGAAATGACATTCTTTACCTCACTCTTAGTGTTTTAGTCATATTTGAGTGATCAATTCGCGTGCATTGCAATGAGTTCTTTTAAAAGAAAATCTTTTTCTATCGAAGAAAAGAGTGCTATTATACAACGATTGGAGGCTGGTGAAACGAATGTAACTCTTGCGAAAGAGTTTGGTGTTTCTCATTCAACAATATCCACTATTAAGAAAAATAAACATAAGATAGAACCCTTGTTTAATTCTAATGTTCTGAAACCTAAACGAGTTAGGGCCTCAACTCATGAACAACTCGATGAAGTATTATTAAAGTGGTTCAAGCTGCAGCGTAATCGAGGATTGCCTGTAAGTGGGCCTATGCTTCAAGAAAAAGCTAATTTTTTCGCAAGCCAATTAAACATGGCTGAATTTCACTGCTCGGCAAGCTGGATTACCAGATTCAAGGTAAGACACAATATGATCAGCGGTAAGATTGCGGGGGAGTCTCTATCAGTCCAACAATGTGATGTGAGCGAGTGGCTAACAAAAGTGTGGCCTATTTTGTGTGCGAATTTTAATGATGAAGACATTTTTAATGCTGACGAGTCAGGGTTATTCTATAAACTGACACCAGACAAAACATTAAAGTTTAAAGGCGAAAAATGCACAGGGGGAAAATTATCTAAAGAGAGGATAACCGTAATGGTGGCAGCTAATATGAGTGGCACAATTAAAAAGAAACTTTTGATAATTGGGAAATCCCGACGCCCAAGGTGTTTTAAAAATGTACGTTTCTTGCCAGTGGACTATGAAAGCAATCGCAAAGCTTGGATGACATCTGAAATTTTCACAAAATGGGTACGCGCTTGGGATCTTGAACTATTGAAAAAGAAAAAAAAAATCCTGCTATTAGTTGACAACTGTCCAGCGCATCCTAAAATAAGTGACTTAAAAAGTATACGTCTGATGTTTCTGCCACCCAATACCACTTCAGTATTGCAACCAATGGATCAAGGAATAATTCGAACTCTAAAATCCCATTTTCGCAAGAATCTTGTTTTAAAATTTATTGATTATTTTGATGAAAATAAAGAGCTCAACGTCAGTGTCAAGTACCCGCAGATTACAATGCTAGATGCAACCCTCATGATTTACGATGCTTGGATCGCAACTACTCAAAGAACAATTTTCAACTGCTTTAAACATGCTGGATTTGTTCGAAGCAGAGAAACTATAATGTCAGCAGATTCCGACGAGGAAGATGATGTGCCGCTGTCCATTTGGTCTAGAGAATTAAGAAATCAGCAACATATCACAAATGAAATGATTGAGCAGTATGCTCTCATTGATGAAGATATTGGAATATGCGAAGAGCCGTCTGATGAAAATATTATTGAAAATATTTTGAACAAAGAACACGATAGCGACGACGATGACGATTCGGGGGAAGATAATTCAACTCCTAGCGCGTCCGATGCCCTGAAAGCGGAAGTGCTCAACTTGTTTGTGCATGCTAATTACGACAACGACAATGTTAAAATTGATATTTCACGTATTTACAGTTCTATACGTAGTTTTTATTATCAAACAAAGGTTAAAAAACAAACGAAAATAACGGATTTTTTAGGCTAGAAGCCATAAATTTTGTATGTATGTTATGAAAACATGAGAACAATAAATAAGGATAATAAAAACAGTTTTCTGAATATACCTATAGGATATGAAGTTTGTTTTAATTATTATAACATAATTTAATTTAATTTAAGTAATAAAAAATTGTATGTATTTAAATAACTTAACTTCAAAACTTATCGTTTCGGTTTTAGCGTCGTCCGCTTAGTACGACGCAGTTATGCCGGTCCCTTCACCGTCGTTATAAGCGAACTCCACTGTATATTCTTGATCAGCGTGACCTCCTGAGTCGATTTAGCCATGTCCGTCCGTCTGTCTGTCTGTCTGTTGAAATCACGATCACAGGAGAACCAATGAAGATATCGTGATGAAACTTTGCAGATATATTGTTTTATGTGGTGGGCAGGTTGGTATTGAAAATGGGCAATCATTCCTGGGTATAGAGTAGCATTATCCGTGAATGTGCCAAATATGGGCGTGATCCGCCCACTTTTAGGTTACACAGGCAAAAGAGAGTTATATTGTTAAATATATAAACTTCCTGAATAAAACTTTAGATAACAACTTGTTTTACAAAAAAACATTATTACATCAAAACTGGGTGCGGTCCGCCCACTTTTACACTACATATACAGTATAGCAGTATGAAAAAAAGTTTATTACCACGGAAATAAAGTTTAAATGAACACAATTATAAAACAACTAAGCTAGTTATTTTGTTTTGAAAAAGGTAATGACCACGCCTACTATTTATACAGAGGCGTAGCTAGGTCTCATGGACTCCGGGACGGTTAATCAACTTGTAGCCCCAAAAATGCCTAGAATGCAATAAGTCAATACTTGATTTCCACAACTGCCGCCCCCGACATTGTGCCGCCCAGAGTGGACCGCCACCCCCGCCCCATCCTAGCTTCGGCACTTTTTTTAAAAGTTTTAGGTGTAGGGTATCTAAGATTCGGCCAGGCCGAATATAGCTTTCTTACTGGTTGATACTGATTTTGGGTTTTTATTTGGATAATTTGACAATTTATTATTTATATTATAATCGGTATTTGTAATTAATAATAATTAATTAATAATATATAATACAACAATATGTATATTCATTGTACAAACCAAAGTCTAAATGCGCATCGGTTTGAGGAAAATAATGAATGTTATTCTCACAGATTTAGTGTTTAAGATCGTTTGATAATCATATTACACCGTAAGCAGCGTTCTTGGTCATATTTTAAAAACAAACAATCAAAAAAATCCAAACTTCAAATACTGAATCATAAATAAATGTCATTTAATATGTGAAGATTTGATTTTTTATTCTTTGTTTCTACTGATATAGGGCCTCTGAAAGTTTGTTATGTCACCACTCTTTGTTGTTATAATTAAAATAAGATGTTCTACATTCTGATGGCAACTGCATTGATTCTTTACACTTATTTGTAGCAATTCGCTCTTTTTTGTGCTCACTTTCTTGCAAGTTGCAGCTCTTACTCTCACAACCTGATCTCTCGCTCTCACAAAATGTTAATTTTACTCTCCCTAAGCTTCAGATGGGATTTTCCGAAAATCCCAATTGAATTTTAGCTGCTCGGTTGTTTTGTATAGGAGTGAGACATCTTTGTATTATATTGTCTTTTATCTGACGCTTCGTAGCGAAGCGAAGTGAAGTAGCGAACTCAAGTTGCAAACGGGAAAAAATAAAAGTAAAACAAGCGCACGTACTGGTAAACAGATGTACAGCGAATGTTTACAATATGCTCGATAAACCAAGCCTGCAGTGAATCTGTGCCGTATTAGGTAATTAATGCTTGATAAGTAAACTTTAACAGCCTTATAGTATTTTAAAGGCTGCGTAACCTTAAACACCTCTTAAACAAGAAAACGTTATTTATAAACAAATTTTTATTTTACGCTACGTTGTTGTAATTTAAAAAGGGCATATCAAAATTCAAAAAATTTTTGTGTTCAAATAACAATTTTCAAAAAAAAAAAAATTCAAATCGCGTTATATCTTTTCAAATGAAATTCAAAAACATCAAATTTTTTATTTACATATAAAAAAAGTAATAGAGAACGTCTTTTTGTAATAGTTTTAGTGGATTTCTGAACCTTTTTATCCACAAACCTTGTTTATTTGACACACACATAAAATTTAATTATAAATAAAAACTTAAGCAATGTTGTGTAATTCCTTACACAGTGTGTAATTAAACAATTGTTTAACGACTGTTTAACGAAATCTAATAAAAAATAAGGCTGATATTGTTTTGTTAATTAAATTGTTTTTAACTTAATTGTTTCTCGTTTTAAGGTACTACGAGTAGTATAAAAAATTAAACGTTTAATAATATGATGGAACTATAATTTGGAAGCTCTAAGTAGTCGTTTTCCAACATTTTGAATACAACACTTTAAAATACATTTAACTTTACAGCATTAAGAAAAATTGAATTATACATACATATATTAGCCGCATTCAGCGGGTGAGCGCTCAATAGATGCTACCTGTTCAGTGATCGCTATGTGTTCCTGAATGGTATGCTACCTGATCATTGAGCGGAAAGATAAAAATAGTAAACAAGACGAGAAAAAAGTTGCTTCGTTTGATTTTTCACACGAATTTCAAGTATCCCACAAAAAGAAAATTCCCAAACCTAAAAGTTCAATCGTATCCCAATCTACATATTCTATATTTTTATAATTATAATTCCTTTGTTGAGTCATTCTGAGTTCAATAACTTTCAAATCAATTTTATTTCACTTAATAATGCGTTGATTTATTAAGCCAATTCTTTAAAAACACTTTGACGTTTGCTCTGTAAAAAGCGAATTTATTTGTTTTTTTTTGCTTGCTTGTTAGTAATGCAACTCTGGCAAATGTAGCGTAAAACTAGCGTAAAAACTTTTCGCTACAAAAAATGGCGACCGCTCCGTGAATATGTAAACAATAGGGTCGTGAATATGTAACAATAGGTAGCGCTCCCTGAGCGCTCAACCGCTGAATGCGGCTATTAATTGAACACATTAAAGAAAATAAAAAGCACAAAATTGTTGTTCTTTTAATTAATGGCCGAGTCGTTGCAAGAGCAATTTTACATAGAATTAGAGAGAACCCATAAAGAACTGAAACGTCAGTTGCGGGAATTTGTAACAAAAATTTGGAGCATTTTAAAGAGTACCGTATCTAATAAAGAATACTTAGAATTGATAAAGTAGTAGGGGTCTAGAGTAGGGGTCCTAGGAGAAAACTCAAGTGTAGAAAAAACAGACGCATTAGTAGAAGAATTGCTAGTGTTTTTAAATCACATAATAGAAAATAAAAACAAAAGATTAAAGGACTGTAAATCGGAATAGGTAGTAGGGGTATAGAGTAGGTAGGGGTCTAGAGTAGGGGTCCTAGGAGAAAACTCAAGTGTAGAAAAAACAGACGCATTAGTAGAAGAATTGCTAGTGTTTTTAAATCACATAGTGGAAAATAAAAACAAAAGATTAAAGGACTGTAAATCGGAATTTTCAGCGCTGAAAAGCAAGTACGATAGGTATTTAATAGAAAAACAGTTTCAAGAAGAATTGATAATGAACTTAGGAGAAAAAAACGACAGATTGAGAGGGTTGTTAAATAAAGAGGGATTAACCGAAGAACAACTAAACAAAACAAAAATAAGACAAGAGAGGATTGTGTATCCTTATGGAGGGCACATACAAGAATCCAAGAATTAAAAGAGGAAAACAGACGGCTAAAACAAGAAATAGAATTAGCTAACGATCAGACACTATATCATAAGGAAGCTACCCCAGCCATAGTCAGTCCGAAGGGGTATAACTCAATTTCATTTCCAAAATTTAAACAATCAGGGGCAGATCAAACTAAAATGAATATAGCAGAAATAGCTAAGATTACAAACAGTATTTCCACTGTTTTTGGGAACACAGTAGTGTTGGGAATTATAGTTCACTACAGAGAGCGATCTTTCTAGTTCAATCAGCTGTCGTGAACTAGTTCGTTCATATAGTTCACTCGGTCATTTAGTTCAGTAGTTCGTTCGCTCATTTAGTTCAGTAGTTCGTTCGCTCATTTAGTTCAGTACTTTACGCGGTCATTTAGTTCGTTAGTTCTTATAAGAGATTATCGAGATGAGAAAATCGGATTGATATTTAATTGGCAATATCTAATACTGAATACATGATTAAATTATATATTGTTAGATTTTTAGTAACATTTTTTTCCATTCTTAATTTTTTTTATAATAAAATATATAATTAACCTATCTATATACATATTTATCACAATATTAAGAAAGTAGAGTGTCTTACCATTATAAGGAGGTTTCTATCGTATTCGGCAGAGGAAAATGCATTGTAAAGCTTACACTCACGTAAGTACCAAACGCTTGTTACATAAATTCTACTACTCATTACGGAAAACGAGAAATTCCGAAAAATTGTTTTGAAAAATTGCGCTTGTTTTATATAAATGAAAGAAAATTCGAGTACCTTTCCAAAACCAATGACATGTAGCTATCTGCTACAGTTCATGAGATATAGGTCTGAAATTCCAAGCTTTAAAGATACATAACACGGAAAAAAGACGAGAGCTCCACTAACTGATATTGGTCCCAACAATAAACAAACAACAACGACAACAAAAAGAACTAAAAAATCAGAGTTATGTCATTGTGCCTGAATTGTGCCAAGATTTCAAATAAATATTTGATTTGGAAACATCCTCTGAAATTGATCTAACGAACTGGAACATACAGAAAAAGTAACGAGCAGCTGAACTGAAACGAACTAACGAACTGCTGAACTAAAAGAACGAAAGACCTACTGAACTAGAAGACCGTCTGAACTAAAAGAGCGACTGAACTAAAAGACCGAGTGAAGTAAAAGAGCGATTGAACTAAAAGACCGAGTGAACTAAAAGAGCGATTGAACTAAAAGAACTAAGAACTGTGAACTAGATCTCATAGTTCACGCAAGTGATTCGTTCAATTGAACTAGTTCGTTCACGAACTACCCAACTGTAGAACACAGTCACCAGACTTAAGAGGTGAGGTATATAAATTTATACAGGCATGTGAGTCTGCTGCAAGAGAAACTACTACAGGAAAACTTCAAGAGTACATAGAGTGTATTAAGTTGAGATTACATGGACACGCTTTCGATTTGGTAGACTCACAACATTTTAGTAGTATAAAAGAATTATACCTATTAATAAAAAGAGCCTACCTACGCTTTCATTAAATTCAACGATTACAGGCTTAAGGAATTGCAGGCAATTGCACAATAAGGATATTCGCCGGTACCCAAGACGCCTAAATACCAAAACAACACAGGTGTTACAAATAATAAAAAATGTACGTATGTATAGCTATGGTAGAGACAACGGTGAAAAAGGCGTTTAAAACAGGGTTAAAAGATGCAACTTTACGAATTCACATGCTGAGTATGACAGGGAAAAGTATGGAGGAAATGATAGAAATAGCAGTGGACACACTCATCGAAATACAAAGAAGTAATTCCCTCCATCAACCAACAAATACACCGACAATTAATATGAATTCGGTAGAGCACTACACAAGACCTCCTGTACATAATCGGGTGGATTATAAAAGACCAGAGGAAAGGCAGAACGTTTCGAGAGCACCACAGGAGAAAATAATTTGTTCATTTTTCAATGAACGTGGGCATACGAGAGAAAAGTGTTTAATTAGGGAAAACACACCATATTGCCAATAGTGTTTAAAATATGGACACGAGACAAACTGGAGGTGTGACAACAAGAAAAGCAACAGAAGTGGGGCGAGAATAAACGAAATCAAGAAATTCAGCAATTGAATCCGTCCCAGCAAAATTGGCATCAAAAACAAGTACAACAGAACAGGAAACGAAAGCAAAAGAAGCAAGTAAACTCAAAATCGGGTACGTTTAACAGGTTGCCGAGGAATCAGAGTCCTATAAACCCACCTAACTGAGCAACTCATACGCTATATCATTGGTTCATTGTCATGTATTCAATATTTGCTTTGAATGTGTTAGTGAAATCAGGCTTGGGTGTTGTAGATTACGAAAACAAAACGCATGCATTTTGACAACTCTGCAATGAATTTTGATAGTTTAGAATTTTGACAAACTTCAGAAGTATATTTTGAGAGAGGAATGCAACTCTTATTCTTCTTCATAGAAATAAGCTAGAAATATGATTTTTAAAATACGTAAAAAAGACCAAGGAAATGTATATGAAATGTTTTTATTCTAGAAATGTATATGAAACCTTTTTTAAGTCATGTAGTTGCACAATACTGAGTATTTTGCAAGTAAAACGAAGTTAAAATTCATAAAAATTGCTCATTTCACAACTTTAGTCAGCTGTTTTTAACCTACCACGCGTATTTTTAGCCGAAAGAGATGCCAACGTATTCAACATGTTTTGTTGAATATTAATGTGTGATTTAGTTTAATATTTAGTTAATTAAGATTTTAGTTCTTTTGGTCTTTAATTTAAACGAATTTAATTTTAAATGCATTATTGAGAATTTGTTTATGTTTAACTAATTTTAATTTAAATAAATGAATTGTAAATTTATTTGTGTTAACACATTTTAATTTAAATAAAAGAGAAATGAAAAATTACAAAACAAATAAGTTTACATTACTTTTTAATATTTCTAAACAGCTAAAACCTAAAATCGTCAAAACCCCGAGAACTCATAAATTCAAAGTAGTTTTTACTTAAATGTAATGTTGTACTAATGTTTATTTAAAAACCAACAAAAATAATTAGTAATAAAGTTGTGTCATTGGTATCCCTGGCACTAACTCACCCCATCATATTGTGGCGGTGTGGTAACAAAGCAAAACGGTTTACCTTTTCAGATATCATGCTTTGTGATAGTCTGTTTTAGCTTGTAACAAGTCGGCAATTTCACCATAAAATTCACATACACTGTATGTGAACACGCGGACGGGCATTTTTTTGAGCTCTCTCACGAAATAAAAGGAGTTTTCAGTCTTGTAGTCTTTGGCCACTATCCGCTTCCACTTCCTGACCACTTTTTTTTCCTGACCACTAGCAAAATAGTGAATTTTCAAAAAATCTGGAGAATCCACACGATTATGGCAGTTATATTCTTTAAAACCTGATCCCATTTCATTTCCAATAGTTCAGGTCCGATCGATGCATACCTCCTCCAAGGTAACCACTACTAAAATAGTGAATTTTCAAAAAAAAAATATTCAGAGTTCATTAAAAATATTATTAATTATTATTTCCGTGGATAATAAATTAATAAAAATATATTTTCAGTGAAAATTGCAGACATTTTAAGGAAATAAAAAGTTCGCTAAGTAGCGAACGGTGGTCGATTTGAAAAAATGGTATGGTGAGTTTTGTGGTTCATGTCCGCGCTAAGTTCGCTACGAATTTAACTTCACGCAGTTATTTGTGGAGTAAGTGAACTCATGCAGTTATCTGGTGTACACTCTCCTATGATTAATCCGCGTATACACCAGAGATAATGAGATAGGAAACTTCTAAAAAATGCAACTCTGGTTGTCAAATCGTGTGTTCGTGGTTGTAAAATTGTATTGTAGTATTTGTGAAAACTCGATAATTAATGACATTTTAGCTCAGAAACTCACCCCTTTAAGACCCAAACAATTGAATTTTTTTCCTTACAGACCCAAACAAACTGTTCAGTTTATTAATTTATACACCACGTTTGACATTTGTCAGAACCTTTTGTTTTGAGATGCCAATATGCTTATATTATCAAATCAATGAATGAGCTTATGAAAGTCAGATATTTGCGAATAATATCTAATAATAATTACAATCGAGTAATAACTTCAATTTGCAATTTGGAATGTAGAATGGTGAAGTTATATGTATATTGAATGTACTATAGGATATGTATATTTTCATATAAATATTGTGTTTAGTTTCATTTAAATATTTTGTGCGAAATTAAGTGCGAAAAGGCAAATATTTTGTTCAACTTTTAATCAAACTTTTTAATAAACATTACTTTTAATCGAAATTTAAAATATGTCTTTTATTATTTAACTCAAGTACAACAAATTAGGTTTGATTACTGAGAAAATAATTTTCTTAAGTTCTGGAATATTATTATAGAAAATTGAAATAAGTTATACACATATTGTATATTGTTTTGTTTTACAAATTTGTAAACATAATTGTTTTACTTAATTTGCACTTTCAATCTCAATAGTTACCAAAAATGCTTGTTAAAAAAATTTATAAATATATAACCTACAAAACACAATATTAAAAGCAAATAGATTGTTAAATTTGTGCAAATATATAGGCAAATGAAAGTAGGTGTTGGCATATCTACATATTTAATTCACCTCATTATTAAATTCGGTTTTCTGGTTTGCAAACTTTAAACTTTTTTGCTCACTTTGGTACTTAAGTACTGCTGCTAGTGTACTACGATTTAACCAAAAAGTTGTTTTTTTAGTTGAAAGATACACTAGTACGTTCATATATGCATAATTTATTAACCATTATTGTAATTAAGCTTTCCTTTTCATGTTATTAACAAATTTTTCATTTTATTTAAGTACACTTTTTCCTACTTCTCCTTTTACACAACTTCGTACATTTATAATTGCTTTTGGTAATATGAACAGAAACGCTGTTTCGTGACGTCATTAAAAATTCTCACCTCAACTGAATTTTTCAATTCAAGCGGGATACAATTTTACAATATTTTCCTATAAATAATAATTCTGACTTCTTTTTTCGCAGATTTTTGAAGACTTCTACTTTACAATGTCGGCAAGGAGATTTTGCAGCAAAGAAGGATGTTCCGGCGATTCCAGGCTATATAAATTCCCGAATGCAGACACCCAGGCTGAACGGTAAGTGTTGTTTTAGTAAAATTTGCATGTAAAATTCATAGAAAAGAAGTCAGACACACACTGAAGATTTTTATATACAAATTTATATAAAATTTATTTAGAAGAAGTTATTGTTATTATGAAATATGGTATTATATATGTATTTTAGTTAATTTTTATTAGAAAAATATCTCGATATACGAATATGTATGTGTTCACAAGCAATAACAGCCTACTTGTATGTACTATATGTACGATGTATCTATTATAAAAGGTATATAAATTTGTTTGTATTGTATGTATTTTAAATATGTATTTACTTCGATAACCATACGATACATCATAAACATTATTATTTATTATTTTAGCTAATATAAATTAATGAATATTTCTTTCAGTCTTTTCAAACTCCTCACCTTTCTCTAGCATTTGGAGCTGGTGTTGGTGTTTGTGCTAACATTATGTTTGCATCGAGACTTTGCGATTTGCGATGGTGAATTGCAGAGCTGTTGTTGATGGTACATGGTGCTATTTGCTGCTGTTGTTGTTGTGCTTGTTGTGAACATTTTGTGCTGTTATTGTTGTTGTAGTTCTTGAACTGCGCCATTATTAAACACTCCACGAATCGCTACGTCTGCAGTAGGTCGACCACTATAAATTTAGATTTAGTTTAGCTTAATTTAGTTAATTTAAATTTAATTATTTATTGAAGTATTTATATTAATAAACTGTAAAATACTTCGTTAATATCTGTGAACGCTCCTTGCATCCTGTAATACGTTGAGCCACCGCTCCATGTATCTTGAGGTGGAATTTGTTGTGTACCATGTTGCTTTTGTGATTGAGAAGAGGCTTCATTATTTGTTGATGATGAATGCAAATTAACGGGCAAACTTTGTAGCAATTGACTGGGACAACAGCCAGATCTATGAAAGTCCAGAAGTTTACAAAAATATTTTGTAATTGCAATTATTATTGTAAGATTAAAGTAAGTTTCACTTTTTCTACTCCTCAAATCTTAACTCACATGTACCGAATGATTACTAACAGAAGGAAAAGACATACGTAGTTAAATGAAATCTGATAAAATTCAGACAATTACCTATTTTTTAATTATGCATGTGGAACTATTATATTGTTATTTTCCTTTAGTAAAAACTCTAACTCCATATTAAATGAACTCTTCTTTCGGAACCGTAGCAGTACATCTTGCAGTGGACCTTTGCATTGAATTTACTTCTGCTTGTCATTGTGGCTTTAGTTGTCCTACCAAAACTTCCAGCAACTTTACACGGTACCAATGGATTGTTTGTACTGGCCTGATGTCACTGATAATTGGACTTCACTCATTTGTGAAGAGTATTTTGCACAGTCCCGGACACACGCGGATTCTCCTCCAGTACTTTTCAATAGCGATGTTGATAGCTATTCGATTGCAGATACGCTGCCGTAGATCTGCTTCCATACCACGCACACACATTTATATACGATTTATTTTAATATCTATTTATTTAATACGCTTATTAATTGAATTTAATTCAAGAAACAAAAATTATTGCCCGATTCCTCTAAAAACTTTCTGTAAATAAACGAAACGTCATTTAAAATGTCATAAAACCATGACGTCGTATGGTGAATAACACGTACACTATACGTGTATGCAAATATTCATTTTATTTTGACACATTTTTTGGCGGGAAAAGAGTTTCCCATCTCATTATCTCTGCTTAATACTCTCAGACCAGAGATTAATGAGATTGGAAACTCTTTTATCTTCAGATAAAGATGAAAAAAAGATCGATTTTTTATGATCTGGTGAATTTGGCTACATTTCTTTTGCAGCCAGAAAGAGATACCAAGTGACGCTTTATCTTTTGACGATATTATTCACCAACATTTTTTGCAAGCGGTTGCCACCATAAGTAGACAAAGTGAAAAATGTGGGCATAAATATATTTCTGTGGGTATTTTTATGTGATTGTAGAAATTTGATTAAAATATTTTTGAATTTAGTTCAAATATTATAATCTATATATATAAAATCCGTGTGCGTTTCTATTAGCAAAATATATCCGGGACTTTTTTTTGGACTTCCACATCTCAGAAACCTGCAATTTTTCACAGATGTTTCTGGGCATCTAATGTTGATGAGAAAAAGTTCAAAAATCGAAACAGCTTCGCCATTTTTTTGCAAAAAATCGGATTGGGAGGAAATTTGTATTTTTTTTCCTAGATTGTGCTGATTAATTTATCAGATTTTATTATGAAAAATTGAAAGCAAAAAATTGAAAGTGGAAGCAAATCACAATATATTTACAACAAACTCTTTTTATTTATTTATGTGTTATGCGCAAAATCTTATTTCTGAAATCAGGTTCGAAAATATTTCTATTAAAAAACCTTATAGTAAATCAAATTTTACTATATATGCAAAAGCATTAAAATGTCCATTGCTTTACATCCGCAGGCATAAGTTCTGTAATACGACGTTTTAAAACAATATTAATATAAATATTTGTGAATGACAGCTTAAAAAGCGGGAAACGGGGATTATAACCACTTTTCTACTAGCAACTATATGGCACATTTTTACATTTTCGACATGCAACCGTTCAATTAAATTTGTTTTTGTAACATTTGTATTGAAACTCACCGTTTTCAGTCGAGTCTTCGAAACTCACCCGCCAAAAGCATAAACAAACCTTTGTTTATGCTTTTGGCGGGTGAGTTTGCATAGAAAATTTATAGAAACAACACGCGGCTGTTTTTTTGAACAGCTGTTTAGTTCTAAGTTTCCAATCTCGTTATCTCTGATGGCAGACGACTAAGCTTGCAATGATTAAAAAAGACATAGATAGTAATTTAAACTTATTTTTTATTTTATTTAGGTTTTATTACAGCAACAAGTTTTTTAACAACAAAAGAATTTATTGTCCTCTACCTAGAAAGGAAGTTAAGAATGTAAGACTTATGTTTTAGAAGTATAGGATAGATTAGGCAGCCACTTGAGTTAACGACTTGATTTTAGTGTCTAATGCTTAGTTTACACCGACCCCAAATGCGCATTTGTAATCACGCATTTGAAAAGTGTTTACACCGCTTGTTTGCATTTGGTTTGGCAGCCCATCAGACCAAATTTATGTTTTTTGTTTGCCTGATTTTTTTTACAATTGTGTTTTGACAGCTGATTGACATTATTTCCCTTCCATTTGCACTGTTTTGTTTTGGGACAATATTTTATCCCTACGACAGACTGATTTAAAAAATTATTTTGCTTCGCATTTCTTTCAAATCGTCAAATCGTAAGAAAATTTTTAAAATTTCGCTTCGCATTTGGGAAATAGAGCTCAAATGCGCATTTGGGGTCGGTGTAAACATAGCATAAGATATAGAAAATAAAATGTGAAGTATATTTACATATATAATATATTATTTTTATTGTTTATTTAACACTAGACGGGAGCTTAGTATATACCTATATTGCCTGAAAGCAGTCAAAATGACGGCATTGTGAAAAAATAACTAATGCGCAAAGAAATTTGTTTAGCAGTCATTTTTAATATATTTTATATCACTTATAGTTATATAACAAGTTATTAATAAGTATTAATAAAAAAATGTATTTCAGTTCGAAAAAAAATAATTTATACATTATCTGGACATTTTAAGCAAATGAAAGTGCAAATCTTTTTGGATGGACATCTTCCGCAAACCTACTTTTTACATTTTTGACAAATATTATTTGTTTTGTTATTGTGGCAGTCGTTTTTGATAAATTTTTCGTTTGGTAGAATCTGTTGTATTTGAAGATGTTGCAGTTGATATTGTGGGTCTTTCTATTGTAATGAATGTTTCTCTCTTTCAGTTGTGTAATCGGAGGAAAGCTGTTCTGCTAATTGAAACAGGAACTGTTTTCGTTCTTTTTGTATTCCGGTCACTTTATAAAGGATATAAGCATTTATTGCAGACAAATCTAAAATGTTAAAAAATATTTGGAGGGGCCATCTTCTTCTGTGCACTTTTTTATATGTTTGATAATATAATCATTTATTATCAATGAGAATGCACTGACAAGATTATTTGCCATGTTTCTTCTTGCGTAGCCTGTTGACCCTGTCACACCCTTGAAAATACACGTAGATGGTAGCTTTCCGGGAATACCGTCTTCGTCAAATTTCGACCACACAGTACCATCTGCAGCTGTTTCGGTCCCCTGAGAGGTATTTTCAGTTTCTTCATCTGAACTAATTGGCACCCTACGCCTTTTCCTGGGCACATTGATGACATCTTCATTTTCATCGTTGGTGATCGCCTCTTCAGCATCAGATGTCTCACTTTGAATATCCGATTCATCTTCAGATGATAGTTCCCACGTCGTTGCATTTGATTCTATATCGGAACACTCTTCACCTATCTCTCTTAGCTTTTCTAATAGTTCTCTTCTCTTGGACATTTCTTTTATGAATTTAGGGCGCGAAAGAAATCAACTGAACAACGTGTTAGAACGACTGACAGTGCGTAAAGCAGGCCTGGCCAAAGTCGACACGTGCGCACCCGTATCGATTACAGTATGAGATCATACACTCAGTGATCCTCCTTCCCATCTGAATTACGTTACAGCGCGTTCAAAGGGAACAAAGCGTGTGGCCAGGCCTGGCATAAAGATTCGAATAACAAGTAAGAATAACAATAACTTTAGATATTGAACAACTGCAACTGAAGTATATGTCGAAATTGACAATTTATCATGAACTTGTATGTTATCATGTTATTCCAATCCAGAGCCGAACTGGTTTTTTCCAAGCAGTCAAAATGACTGCTTTTCGGCAATATAGGTATAACACATATATATATACCGGAAGTGAAGGAGGGGGGGAGCAACAACAATGATTAATTAACCCATTTATATGTTGTAGAAAAAATCACAAAATTATAAGAAGCTGAAATTATTTAAATAATTATTTTTTTAATTGAAATTCAAAAGCAGTCAAAATGACTTGCTTAGGCAATCTAGTGTTAAGGAAAGAAAAAGGAAATATTTACAAGACAACAATATTTTTTTTATTAATATATTTTTATACAAAATTGTATATAATATAACTTAAATTATTTTTCTAATAATCTTAATTGTTTCATGGTAAAAAAAACGAAAAAAATTACAAAATGGAAAAATATAAACAATAATAAAATAACTGTAAAAAGATGTGGCAACTTTACTGGCGTCGGAGCTAATAACTGACAAATGATTACAACCCATATTATGAAATTCGATAAGATATGAAGACAAGACATCAAGCTACACATCTTCCTAGAGTCAAATACACCTAATAAATTACAAGTTAAGTAAAAAATAATGTACATTATTATAGAGGGCAATAAAAGATCATCCTTTATAAAAAGGGGAATCATGCTGCAAGTTGTCAATTGCAAAAACCAAGTAATAAGAAAAGGATGCTCGTAATACAATGCCGTCGCTGGCAATGCAACCAAAAGAATTGATTTCTCGTGTACCTTAAAAACATATGGAAAGTTAAATATAGAATGATCTATGGAGGCATCGATTTAAATTGGGTTTAATGACTTTATTTTTTATTTAATAAATACTAAAAAAACCAGTAAGAGTGCTATATTCGGCCTGGCCGAATCTTACATACCCTACACCTAAAAGTTTTTAAAACATTTAAGTGAACGAAATAGTTTAATTATTTATAGTTTAATAATATTATTAAAATAATAATTAATATAGTTTAATTTTTTCACGTTCTTCTTCTTCTTGCTCCAACACTTCGTCGATTATTGCGCACACAATAACATCAGATGTCATCTTTACTCAAAATGAATTGTTTGCAAAATGATATTGTACAAAGAGATTGTATCGTTTGTGTGCAAAACACATAACTTGATTGCTAACCATGTTGTACCAACGGTTGTAACGTGTATGGCTTAATTACAGACGGGTATAAATACAGAGGCATATCTAGGATAGAGAGGGGGTTGGCGGTCCGTCACGGCGGCAGTTTTGGAAATCAAGTATTGATTTATTTAATTCTAGGAATTTTTGGGGCTGCAAGTTGATCAATCGTCCCAGGCTCCATGAGTCCTAACTACGCCACTGTATAAATAGTAGGCGTGGTCGTTACCTTTTTTTAAAATAAAATAACTAGCTTAATCGTGATTTCAACAGACAGACGGATGGACGGACATGGCTAAATCGACTCAGGGGGTGACGCTGACCAAGAATATATATACTTTTCTATACCTATCGTCTCTATTTCTATGCGTTACATATTTTGTGAAAAAGAGAATATACCCTTAACCTTAAGGTGTAGGGTATAAAAATTATTTCATAGCCGTTAAGTAAATTTTCAAATTTTCAAACTATACCTGGAAGGAAAACAAATAGAAACCCAAAGCACAGTTAAAAAGCGAATACACAAAGTTCCACTTTGTAGCTTTCTGATACAGATTTGTGGCAGTCGGAGTAACGGATAGAAATGTACTAAAAGCGCAAATTTTTGCCAATTGCTGATTTGAGATAAGTCTGAAATTAAAGAATGCATATTATTTTTATGTATTTATTACAAAAATTAGATTTTTTAAATGTCCGCTCATAGTAATATTTATATATTAATGCTGATTAAACACTACATTCAACATATTCACCCTTGTTCTGTATTCCGAACGGAATTAAATTTGTGAAGAAAACTATTTTGTTAAGATTTCAAAATAATTTGCAAAAAAGTTAAACAAATTCAAAGTTTATATTTCATTATTAATGACTAATGGGTCTCTCTCTTTCGCGATGAATAAGTTCTTGAAAAATGACAACCGAATCAATTGTTCTGCGCGTGGTTTACTTGGCGGGCACAAATTTCTATATTTTTGCCAATTGAACAAATTACTAAGGGAATTAGTAAGACGAAATTGAGTGGAACCATTAACGGAGAGCGGGTCAACTGTGGATGAATGTAAGGAGCATTGCCCTCTGCTCCATATTCTTGTATTTTCCCTAAAACCAAGCGTATGTTGGTAGGTGTTGTTCACAAACCACCACGTCTCGATTATTTTAACCACGGGTTTTCCAAATATGAATTATTCTAATAAGAACTCAAAAATACTCAATAACTGTTGACTCAATATTATGCTGTAACCAAAATAAATACGGGATTATTTTTCAATTAAATAATCAATGGTCATTTATTATTCTTTACGTTTTTTCATGAGCATTAATTTAAAAAAAGTTACATGCTGACATGAACCACAAAAATTCACCACACCATTTTTTCAAATCCTCCACAGTTCGTTACGTAGCGAATCGAAAAGTCTGTAATAATCACTGAAAAAAGATTTTTATTAAAAATTAACTTAACCTTAACTGTTGGAAAGGGGATGGAATCAAGTTTAAAGGAATGTAACCGTCATCGTCGTGTGGATTCCCTGAATATTTGCCAGATTTTTTGAAAATTCGCTATTTTAGTAGTGAGTATGTGGTCAGAATTAAGTGGCTAGTGGTTCCGGAGGAGATGTGCATCGATCGGACCTCATGTATTGGAAAGGAGATAGAATCAAATTTTAAGGAATGTAACTTTTACGCTCATGAGGATTCTCCGAGGAGGTACCTTGGAAAAGGTGTACATCGATCGGAGCCATCGGATCGGATCGATCTGACCACTTACTACTAAAATAGGAAATTTTCGAGAAATCTGCAATAATCCACTCGAGCATGAAACTTATAATCCTTAAAACTTGATTTCATCTCCTTTCTAACAGTTGTGGTCAGATCGATGTACACCTCCTCCGAAGGAAGTGCACACTTACTCACTACTAAAATAGTGAATTTTCAAAAATTCAAAAACAAAATATTCAGAGTTTATTAGAAATTTATTTAATTATTATTTCCGAGAATAATTTAATAAAAATAAATTTTCAGTGAATATTGCGATGGGATAACAGAGCAGAGCTTTGCAGCTAGAAATTCGTTAGTATAGAAAATTGCAATGGTATAGATTTACAGCCTTATTTATAAACGTATTTTAAAGACTGCGTAACCTTAAACAAGAAAACGTTATTTATAAACAAATTTTTATTTTACGCAACGTTGTTTAAAGGCTGTGTAATTCAAACACAAAAATTTGCGTTTAAAGCCTGCGTAAAGTGGCATATCAAAATTCAAATAATTTTTGTGTTCAAATAAAATCTTTCAAAAAAAAACTTCAAATCGCGTTATATCTTTTCAAATGAAATTCAAAAACGTCAAATTTTTTACTTACATATCAAAAAAAGTAATAGAGAACGCCTTTTTGTAATAGTTTTAGTGGATTTCTGAACCTTTTTATCCACAAACCTTGTTTATTTGACACACACATAAAATTCAATTATAAATAAAAACTTAAGCAACGTTGTGTAATTCCTTACGCAGTGTGTAATATACAATTGTTTAAAGACTGTTTAACGAAATCTAATAAATAAGGCGAAAATATATAAAACGAAATAATAAAATGTTAATTTACAGGTTTCAATTACAATAAGCTTTTGAAAGTTTAACTACTACAAAGTTTGTTAAAAATCGTAGCCTGTGGAACAGAATACGATACGAATACCAGTCTGTAATTTAACAAAACCTATATAAAGTATTATAAATCTGAGCTATAAAATCCTAGAAAAATGTATGTTAAGTCGTGAGCGAGAGCAATCCGAACTTTGAATAACTGTATTTAATCAGGGTGCATTAAACTATAGAATTCATTTTAATCACATACAATTCTTGAATCCAATTGAACCAGACGCAAGCAATTAAGGCATGAATGCAGAATAACTGCCAGACTCAGACTTTGTTCATCTTTTTTTTACCGTTAGTTGGGACCATCAATAACGGAAGTGGCCATGCTTTCCTTCGTTTGTTCCTCTAACTCAGGAAGTTTATGAGATAAGTGCTTTTTATTAGTACCATTTATTTGACCTTCAAACGGTCATAAATCCAAGATGGCTGACCAGCCCCCAAAAAAACATGACCAATTCCGGGTATAACGGTCTCAAATACCGGTTAAAAAAAGAAAAAAATCTGAGCTTGGCAGCTGTTCTGCATTTGTTCCGAATTAATACCACACAAACCAAATACATATGTTCTTACTTTAATTTTACAACAATATTAACAGCGCACCAAAAATTAGCGACCTTATCTTCATAAACGCCACGAGCTAAGGGAAATATTCTGCTTGCAACTTCCTTAAAACTGTTTAAAGTAAGTATCCAAGGAAACCACAAAATTATACATGTCATCATAACAGTAATTGCATTTAGCACCAAATGCGAGAAAAATCTAAAATTGAAATATATTACAATTAATAAGCCGCACATATTCTGGCAAATTACCTTTTCTTGCTCACACACAATCCAAGAATATACATAAAGAAGGGGATAGAATGGTAGAGTTCCATTTGCTTATAATTTATCGCCAATGTAAATAGAAGTGAGGAAAAAAAGTGCCATTCTCTACAAATACAAACTACTGCCAAAGTTGTTAAACCAAGTGATATATTATTGTATTGAAAATGACCATTGTCAACAAGAATCTGTCCAGGATATATTAAGATTATTACCAACGCTGGCAATGTATATTGCTGGTCAAATATTTTTCCCACAGACACAGCAAACAACATAGCTGAAGGAATATATAAAATTACATCTGCCGCAAGTACAGTAAGTCTCATAAAAGTCTTGTGACTCGCGGTCTCAATACCATGTGACTTTTTTAACACGACATACGAGGAGTTTAGAGTATATGCAAGTTTTCCCATAAAATAGCTATGATAAGCTGTCAAAGGGGGGTAATCCAAACCCCAATATTGAAGATTGTTATTGCTTGAATTCTTGTACCATTCAATTACTGGAATATTTACAGTTAATTCTTGCCAATGCCTTTGCGCCTCATAATCGCCATACATTGGGGGAGTTCCTGATCCAGAATAAGAATGAAGAGAAACAATTGCACGTAAAGCTATTCCAGCACATGCTACTGCGAAAAAATTGGCTCGCAAATCCTCCACAGTTAATGAATCAGATGTAGCTGCAAGCATAATAACGTCTGCAAAAAGAAAATTTATTTGTTTTCCGGTTAAAAAACAAAAGAATCGGTTGAATGAAGTTAAATTAGAGGATGTTTACACCAAAGACTACAAGACTGGAAACTCCTCTTATTTCGTGAGAGAGCTCAAAAAAATGTCCGTCCGCGTGTTCACATACAGTGTATGTGAATTTTATGGTGAAATTGCCGACTTGTTACAAGCTAAAACAGGCTATCACAAAGCATGATATCTGAAAAGGCAAACCGTTTTGCTTTGTTACCACACCACCACAAAATGATGGGGTGAGTTAGTGGCAGGGATACCAATGACACAGCTTTATTACTAATTATTTTTTTGGTTTTTAAGTAAACATTAATAGAAAAACTACTTTCCATTTATAAGTTCTAGAGGTTTTGACGATTTCTAAGCTGTTTGGAAATATTAAAAAGTAATGTAAACTTATTTATTTTTGTAATTTTTCATTTCTCTTTTATTTAAATTAAAATGTGTTAACACAAATAAATTTACAATTCATTTATTTAAATTAAAATTAATTAAACATAAACACATTCTCAATTCATGCATTTAAAATTAAATTCGTTTAAATTAAAGACCAAAAGACCTAAAGTCACAATTCAGTAAATATTAAACTAAATCAAAGATCAATATTCAACAAAACATGTTGAATACGTTGGCATCTCTTTCGGCTAAAAATACGCGTGGTAGGTTAAAAACAGCTGACTAAATTTGTGAAATGAGTAAATTTTATGAATTTTAACTTCGTTTTACTTGCAAAATATTCAATATTGTGCAACTATAAGACTTAGAAAGGTTTCATGTACATTTCTAGAAGCGTGCGTTGCTTTTCAAACTGGCTCCTTGGTCTTTTTTAGGTATTTGAAAAATCATATTTCTGGCTTATTGCTGTGAAGAAGAACAAGAGTGGCATTCCTCTCTCAAAATATTTTGTAAACAAATTCCCGGACTGTCAAAATTTGTTCCCGAACTGTCAAAATTACATGCGTTTTGTTTTTGTAATCTACGACACCCAAGCCTGATTTCACCAACACATTCAAAGCGAAAAAAGAGTTTCCAGTCTTGTAGTCTTTGGTTTACACTGAGGAGTCGTGGTAGCCATCGCCGGAATAATTGAAAACAAGTCGTAGCCTCCTATAATTTATCGGCTTAAACGGCTATAATTAAACCGCCGACAATATTGGTTACGAACTTAATACTAATTTTATCGGAACAGATGACCGACTTCCCGGTCACCTTTTCAATTTCACCACCATCCAGTTTTTGAAATCATCTAATGCCGACTTTATCTCACTAACATGTTTTTTTCCTTTCTTCCTACCAGGCTCGCACACGGACTCGATGGAAGACTCGTACACTAACGGCGACGACGAGCAAATTGGCGTGCTCGACAGCGGCAGCGACGAACTCGTCGAGGAATGAAGTGGCGATAAGGAGCACGACTCTGGGTGTAAGCAGCCTTTAATAAAAAAACAAAATAAAACAAAAAATCAAACATTTTGCATTTTGAATTTATAATATTTACTAACTTTCTTCGACCATCGTTGCAAAGTTCACTACTCTTGAACTCCCTATGATATCATTCACTCTTTCGAAGTACCTCCACTCGGAGGGCGATGCACCGATGCCCATTTTGTCCTTTTCGTCGCTAAAAAAATCAAAATTAATTTTTGGTTAGTAATTTATTAATACAACTAATAAAAAGTTTCTACTCACCGATACTTATTTTTCCAGTTGTGAATCTTGATATGGATTTCGTTTGTCTTGAAGAGATGTCCGGAGCTCGCCAAAGCTGCTGACATCTCCGCATAAATGTGGGAATTTTTGCGGCACCCTTTTACCTCCACTGCTTTTTCTTCCCATAGGGAGAATAACATTGCTTCGGCCAGCAGAGTCCAGGCTTTCCTCTTTTTTCTGGCCTCTTTTGTTGTTTCCATATGGCTATTGAAAGTAAATTAAAGAGAATTAATAAAAATTAAAATTAATAAAGATACTGTCCAACCACAACGCAACGATGCGACGTCGCAAACGATAACAATTTCTCTCTCTCAAAATCTTCGAATGAGTGACATCTGTCGTGATAAATTATTTATATTTTGTTTTGAATAAAAATAATTTGGATAATTTCCTTGTTTGACAATTCGTTTGTCATATTTATTTACATTTTTTAGGGAATTTGAAGAATTTCATCCAAAAGTAGGGCAGACTGTTTTTCAAAAAATGAGAAAATCGGAAGAAGTCAGAAAATTAGAACATTTTACGACGACGTTTTACGAGCGGAAGATCGACTTTGCTTCTATTATTATGCACTAACAATGCAAGCAAATATGCATAAGAAGGGATTGATCCAGCACTCGTACGCCAAGTAAAGTGTGAAAGAAAGAAACTATCAAATTGTGGAGTACAGCGGGCGATGAGAAGAACGGTGCGATTCGTCTGGATTTGTTTTAAATTTTGCATTTTAAGGTTTTTGGAAGAAATTTGGCTTTTCGTAGCTTTGTTCTGCTTCTTGTTCGATGTCCAAGCTTTGTAAAGCGCTGGCATGATCTACGTTGCGAGCATAGCGTGCTGTTGAAGACTTTGTATAGGCAGAAGATTTAAGAAGTCGGCATATCAACACATTGAACACGTTATGCCAGTAACACTAAAAACTTAATGGAAGCAAAAATAAAAAATGAAAGAATGGAAATATTTCATAGAAAATATTTATATTATGTATAATAGCAATTATGTAGGTGATGCTGATCAAGAATATATATACTTTTGTATACCTGTCACGCGTCCTTTAATGCGTTACAAACGGAAGCACAAAGTGAATATACCAACATCACTTGTGTGTAGGGTATAAAAATCGCCTTAAGGTAAATTTTGCATTGCAAGAGCATGGAAATGAAACAGAGCATGGTTTCATTAACGATTTGATAATCGAGCGATGTGAATGTTAAGATGAAATTAAGTGCTGGATCCAAATGCATTGTTTGCAAAAAATCAAAGCGGCAGGATGACAATTTCAAAATTTTTAAATTCCCATCTGCCGATTCCACTATGGGGCAAATTTGGCGGGAGAAATGTGGGGTTACTAAAGACAAATTTAATGATAAATTATTTATTTGCCATTATCATTTCCATGAAAGTGATATTGGCAAAAAGTATTTTAAAGAGAGGAGCAATTCCAATTAATTTTGTTAATAAATCCTTCAGTGATGAGATTGATACACTAGAAAATACCATTGAGGAAAGACCATCCGATGATTTTTTCGAAGTATCCTGTTATAATTGCGAAAAATATGCAAAATTAGTTGAAGTTTACAGAAAAAAATATAATCGTATTTTAGATAAGTACCAGCGTTTGCGACGTAGCGTTTATGCTAAAAAGATGCAATTTAAAAAGAATAAGAATTCTATTAACGTAGCTATAGAGTCTCAAAGCGGGATATCTAAAGAATCGAAAACATTTTGTAAGCTTTTGCTATGTTCTCGTCCAAAGGAATATTCTGAAGAAGTAAAAACTTAGGCTCAGAATATTTTTTATGTTTCTAGAACCAGTTACTTCTTTTTCAGAAATAGATTAAATTTAAATTTACCACATATTTCAACAATAAATCGTTGGGCGCCAATAAAATTTCTGCTGCCAGGCTTTGAAAATTTGGCTTCAGAGTTAATTAAAAAGAAACTCATGAGCTTAAAAGAGTCAGAGAGACAGAATTTGGTAATGGTTATGGAAGAAATGTCAATAAGACATGAACTAAGGTATAATCAAAGTTTAGATCTTATTGACGGCTTTAAGGACAGTGGATTCTTTAGATTCCCAAATATAGCAAAACAGGTCTGTGTTTTTATGATCAAAGGCTTGTTTTCTAATTGGGCTCTAATTTATAATTATTTTTTGTACGGAAATGGTCTTTCTGCTGAATGCTTAGCTAATATTATAACTGAAAATTTAAATAATTTGAATAGGATGGGAGTTAAAGTAAAAGTTATTACTTGCGACCAAGGTCCTTCAAATAGGAAATGCTTTTCTTTGCTTGGAGTATCTGTAGAAAGATTATTTTTCGAGTTCGAAAATGCAAATATATACTGCATGTAGGATTTTCCACACTTAATTAAGTCCATGAGGAATGGATTGTTAAAATGTTGTTGATTGTTAAAACACTAAACTATGTCCAAAACTCACTAGACAACACATTTATCCGAATTCATTTGAGAAAATGAGGGTTAAATTTGCAACTCAGTTGTTTAGCAGAACTGTCGAAGCTGAAATTAGGGCCGTCCATGAAAGTTCTGGATTTAAAAGATGTAGTGGAGATGTGGCCATATCAACCGCCACTTTTATTGGAAAAGTTGACAAAGTGTTTGATTGCTTAAATAGCGGTTCCTTATACTCCAAGAACTGTTATAAATCCACAATTCAACACAGTAATGAGGTTTATCAGTTCATAACATTTTTTAACAATTATATAAGCCAGGTGTCATTTGTAGATGAAAAGAAACGAGTTTTTTTTCTAAAAGGTATACAACTGACACTGAATGCTTTACTTCGTTTAGTTGACGATGTTCTGAAAACGAATTCAGAATTTTTTTTTAAGAACCAAGGTTTTAAACCAAGATCGTTTGGAAAACACATTCGCGATTCTTCGTCAGAAAGGTGGAAATAATACAAATCCTAGCGTTGCAGAACTTAATAACATTTTGGGAAAAATTATGAGTTTCAAAATGATTCAGTTAAGTTCAGCAAGTAATTGCCAAAACGAAGATGACACTGAATCTTTAGAACAGGCTATGTATGAATCTTCAATAACGCTTGGAAATGAAGAAACCTCTTCAGAAACGGAGGAGAATCCGTCTTCACCATTAGAAGATGTCACAAGAGATTTTGAAGAAATTCTGTTAAATGATACTTTTGAAAATCGTTGCAATATACATAGGTGCAAACATATTGTCATTGAAGTATTTTGTTAGTTATGTCGCCTTCAAAATTTTTCAAAAGTTGGATTGCACGGATTGTAGAGCAACTATAAGAAAGGAAGATGAAGTACTTACGGCTCCCAGCGAATTGTTCATTTACCACAAAAATTTTAGTTCGTTGTCTAATTTTGGTGGTTTATTTGCGGTTTCGGAACAATTTTTTGACGTTTGCCAAATACATGTCAAGGTGTTCGAAAAGTTGTTCACTGCAGAGCCAGAAACGCTGGGAATAATGCACCTAATAATAGAAAATTGTAAGAAAAATACACCACATTGGTTTGTTGGCCCATGTGTTGAACATAGATTAAAGTTTTTAAAATTTATGATTTTAGTTCTATTAAGAAAGCATTGCCTATGGGCTGTTAATAAAACGAAATCAACCCTGCATTGAGCTCAGTGTATCGATATAAGTTATTGGCAATAACTCATATTAGTACAACAATTATGTTATGATTTTATACATATAAAATAACAATTAACAATAACCTAATTTAAAAATAAACCTAATTTACAATACTAAACTATTATGCTAGCAAAACATTACAATAAACAAAATTTCTTTAATAACCGAAAAATAATAAAGCGAAAAGAAATCCAAGCTTAATCGACCGACAGACTTATGCGAACCTGATTTTTTATTGTAAATGAACCAAAAAGAAGTCAAATTCCCTTGTCCCCTCAACCACTGCTTTTATCTACAACTCCATCGTTTCATTCTCACCTCCTTTGACATACAAGATTCCATCGCTCAACTCTTCTTACGCATAATCATTTATGAAGGAATACAAGGGAACCCGATTTGTATTTATACAAAAACAAAGCAATGGCAATGAGAAGCAAATACCACGAAATTGCGCGAAGTTATCAAACAATGAGAAGAGAATAGAGAGAATTCGTAGCAACACAAAAAACTACTCAATGTTGCGCAACATGGACGTACGGCTAGGTCCACGGAGCAAATTTTGAGGTTTAAAAATTCGTATGAGATGCGCCTTCTATATATTGTATATTCTTTGGTAACACATTAACCCACATAATTGTGCGGAAAATAACTAACTAGAGGTCATTAGGTTTCCACAGCTATTTTTCCGCCGTAATCAATGCAAGAGTTTAGAATAAAATACTCTTTCGCGCGATTTTTCATAACAATTTTTCATTTTCTTAGTTTTCTCCTAAAATGCTGCACCGATTACGACGAAGCAAATAGCTGTGGAGAGCTAATGACCTCTACTTTGTATTTCCATAAATTTAATGGGTAAGTTATATGCTTTACTTTATTAATGGGGCGGAAAGAGTACTAAAAATATTAAAATTACGTTTACGTTTATGTCTCCAAAAATATGCATTTTTCGGTAAAATCTTACTTTTCATAAATGAAAGGTATTTAACTTACGTTTCTAAAGGTATATATATGTATCTGATATTAATTTCAAATTTCAAAGGGCTATAACTTTGAAAGTAGGAGAGAGCGATAGATGTTTTTGTTATTTTAATGTCTCCATTACAAGCAAAAACAACAATACGATTGGCCTTACCGGGAAGTCGTTCATTTAAGTCTTGCAAGTCTAATGACTAGGCTAATAGTATTGCTAGCGTTGGCGTCTTCATTTGGGGCACTATGATCAACTGTGGTGAGGGAAAGTAAGTGCTCATTTATATCCGCAAATAAGCATTATATTCATTAAAGAATCGAAGGAGTTCATTCTGGGAGTCCGATTGCCAAGTCAACGATGACGACTTCTTCAAAAGCAATTTCCGTATGAGCCGCTGCAATTTTACGTATTTGTGTGAAATGCCTCGAAATCTGGAGAAGCAGGATACAAAATTTCGGAAATGTATTCCGCTGGAGAAACGGGTCACTCTTACATTACATATATGCATTAGGTTTCTCTTCAGAGAATCGCACTATCGGAAAACCTTTCGGAGTAGGAAAATCTACAGTGTGCGAAATTGTCATGGACTTTTGCAAAGAAGTTTGGTCCTCATTGAGGCACCAATATTTCCAATCACTCCCGCTAGCTGCTGAAAAACTACATGAAAACGTTTATGGTTTCCAGTCCTTGGGGTTGCCACAATGTCTTGGAGCTCTTGGTAATGTATAAATATAATATTAATGTAGTTATTCTTTGCAAATTTAATAACGTATATCTTCCACCAGATGGGTGTCACATTGAAGTGCACCTCGAGCTCGAGATGCTGTTGATTTCTACAACTATAAAACGTGGTATTTCACTATTCTTTTGGCTTTGGTTGACTATGGGCATGTTTTCTTTGTTATGAATGTATACATATCCTTTAATAGGAGGAATACTAGGTATCGTTTCATGTACATCAATGTTGGAAAGTAGTTGGTATAGTCCGGTTCTGGCACAACTGAAATTTGGGTTCTATGCTTTGCGTGTGTTAGAGTGAGATGGCGCTATATGGATATGTAAGAGTGAGCGGGAGGGCGATAGCTTCTGCCTGTAGACTGAAGCTCTGCTTTGAGCGGGCCATGACACACTTGTAATCACGATGCCTGCATCACTCTCGTTGATTGGTTAATTCATGGGGACATGTGTGATATGGATCATTGTGACAAAAGTGGGCGTAGAAAAAGGGGCGTAGTAGTAAGTAGGCGTGACAGATTGGGGCGTGGCAAAACGGGCAGACATACATATTATACATACATATAGACCTACAGACAGACATGTACATAGCTCGGCGTGCTGACTGTTGCGAGTGTAGTGTGCCCCTCTGCTTTGATCTCTGCCCGCCCGTGTATCGTTTGTGGTACTTGAGGTTGTCGTTGTTGTTGCTGTTCTAAATATGCGTACCGTTGTTGTTGGGGAAATATGTTTTATGTTTATGTTCTCATTTAATTGCTTTTCATCATTTTGCTATGTGGTTGTTGTTGTTCTTTTTCTTCATCTCAACGGACTTTTTCGAAATTTTTGTTTTCGCACAGAATCATAATGTAAACAAACACAATTGGTTATTTAGAACATGTACGAATTTGTTTGTATATTGAACTTTGAAAGGATGCGAATGACTGGGTAGTAGTTTTGCTATGTAGTTGTTGTTGTTCTTTTTCTTCTTCTTTTTGTATTTTTTTTTTTTTGTAAAGAATCATAATATAATAGCTCCAGCGAGTATAAAGAGTCTATTGTAAAAGTGTCGCCAAAGCGTAAAGACCGAATTTTTAATAAAATAAAAGTGTTCTAAAAGTTGCAGTTGTAAAAAGTTGCAAAACAAAAGAAAAGTTGCTAATTTTTCTGAAAAAAAGTAAAAGTGAAGAACTTAAATATAGTATTTGAAATCCGTACTTACAGAAAAACAAGCAGAAACAAGTCCAAGAAGAACAAAAAGAAAAGACAGTCGTGTTGTGTAAAAAGTAAAAAAATTTGTGTGTGTAACTTAAATATACTACTGAATTCCTGGAATTTTTAAAATTGCTTCAGTTGTCGATTATATTTAGAAAAAAAAACAATAAACATGCAATTCATCTGCGAAAAATATGGTACTTGTTTCACAGCAAAACTTTTGCATACTTTTGCAATTTCTGCCTGCAGTACTCTCATAATGAGAGTACACTACAATAACATAAGGAGGTGTGCAAATAAAGTTGTCACGGAGATGCCACCGCTCGAAAAAGCCGTAATTAATTTTAAAAATTTTGATGTGCCATTTGTAGTATACGCAGACTTTGAATGCGTATTAATTAGATTAGATGACTCCATTAGTAATAAGTTAGTTAATAAACACATGCCGGCAGCTTTTAGTTATAATATACATTGTACTTTTAAACATAGCCTTAGTAAATTTGCGGTATATTCAGGGGAGGATGCTGCCACAAAATTCATAGAATATTTAGTTAGGGATATTGTAGATATTTATAATAACTATTTAAGTACAACGACACCTATGCCCTTTTTAAATCCTCAGCAGCTAAAGGACCAATTCCAAAGCAAAAACTGTCATATTTGCAATAAAGAATTGGGCGCTGATAGAGTGGCAGACCATTGCCACCTTATTGGCGAATATAAAAGTCCGGCACGTAATGACTGTAATTTAAAATTTAAAATTGCAAAGTTTGTGCCGGTGTTCTTTCATAATTTTTCCGGCTATGACTGCCATCTCTTTGTTAAAGAATTGAATGCTTTCGAGGGTGATATTAAAGTTATACCCTTAAATAAGGAATTGTATGTATCCCTTCCCAAACGTATACAAGTAAGTGAAAAGAAAAGCATTGAAATAAGGTTCTTGGATTCCTTCCGATTTATGTCCGCTAGCTTGATTTAAACTACTAACAAGAAAAGGTGTATTCCCATACGGATACATCAGCTCGTTCGATCGTCTGAAGGAAACCTCTCTTCCTACTCAGGATGAATTTTTCAGTCATTTGACAAATAAGACTTGTTCTACTGAGGATTATGAACACGCGGTTAAAGTATAGCAACAGTTTAAATGTCAAACACTTGAAGAATACATGCTCCTAGATCTGAAAACAGATGTTTTAATCTTGACTGACATTTTCGAAAATTTTAGAAAAGTGTGTCAAAAAATTTATAAACTTGATCCTTGCCAATATTACACTGCCCCAGGCTTATCTTGGGATGCGATGCTTAAAACTACACAAATTGAACTTGAACTGTTTACAGATATAGACATGTACCTGTTCATCCAGAAGAGTATTAGGGGAGGCATTGTCCAATGCTCAAAAAGACATTCTAAAGCCAATAATAAATATATGGACGATTATAATTGTAATGAACCATCCGAATATTTAATGTATTTGGATGCCAACAATTTATATGGCTGGGCAATGTCACAATGTCTTTCTTATGGGGGTTTCGAGTGGCTATCAGATTCTGATAATTTTGATGTAGAGTCAATTTCAATCAATTCTCCTGTCGGATACATACTCGAAGTAGATTTGGATTGCCCACAGGGTCTACATAATGCGCATAATGGTTTACCATTTTGCGCGGAAAATAAAAATCTCCAAATTCTAAATCTATTAAACTAATCACTGATCTAACCAATAAGACTCGCTATGTCATTCATTATATAAATCTTCAACAATGTATCCAACAGGGTATGTTGCTAAAGAAAATATATAGAGTGTTAAAATTTAAGCATTCTTGTTGGTTAAAACAGTATATTGATTTGAATACTCATCATAGAACTTTAGCAAAGAATACTTTTGAAAAAAACTTTTTTAAATTGCTTAACAATGCAGTATATGGGAAAACCATGGAAAGTGTAGATAAGCGTAAAGATGTTAAAATAGTAACCGATTGGGAAAGTAGGGGAATACGGTTATTAGCCCGAGCACTTATTGCCAAACCAAACTTCCACAGCTGTACACAGTTTACAGAAGATATGGTTGCTATACAAATGTACCCAATTATATAAACCCATATATTTGGGATTTGTTGATGTGGAATTGTCGTAATGGAAAATGTACGACTTCCATTATAGTTATATGAAACCCAAATTCGCAACAAATCTCACATTAAATTATAATATATGGATACGGATTCCTATATATATTCTATTCGGTGTGAGGATTTTTATGATGATATTCGTGACGATATTGATTCCAAGTTCGATACATCAGAGTATTCACCTACCAATCTCTTCAATATACTGCTTAAAAATGGTAAAGTTCTTGGTATGATGAAAGATGAGAACAAAGGTAAAATTATGGAAGAATTTATAGGTTTGCGCTCTAAAATGTATACAATTAAAGTTGTTGGCTACGGAGAAAATAAAAAGGCCAAAGTTGTCAAGGCCACAGTTTTAGATACATTAAGTTTAAGTGATTATAAAGATTGTTTAGTTCATAAGAAAATTATATATGGAGACATGTACAATTTTAGATCTAAGGTCCATCAAATATATACAGAGCATGTACGTAAAGTAGCTTTAAGTCCATTAGATGATAAGCGTAAAATTAAGAAAGATGGTGTACACACATATGAGTGGGAACATTATCGTATAGATTTAGAGCAGGAGTTAAGTCAAGATAAATAAGAAAGAAATTTGTAAATAGATTTAAGAAAAACATTTATTTTCAATCAATAAAATTGTATATTTACATTTGAAAAATTATTATAATGTTTTATTTATTATCGATAAAATTTCGGAGTAGGATTGCATTTTCCAGCGCGCAGTCCATTGTGGGAACGGCATATTCTTTGTAGTAAGTATGTATCTCTAAGAGTTTCCAGATTCTCGCAGTCAAATTCTTCTACATTCAATACAGGTTTCCCCAAGATTCCTTCAATCCATTTCGATTTTCAACTCCTTTTACATATACAAGTTTATGTGTAATATTTAATTTCAAGAAATTCTCAACGCTATGAAAAGAGATAGATCCATCGTTCAAACGAAATCCATGATGATTGTTATACAGCCAATTCGCCTGCTTTTTATATTTTAAAGATAAGTCTCTAAACTCAAATGGTGGTTTGATGATAAAGTTTTGATATTCACTAAACCTGAAGGTTACTGCCAACTCTTTAACTATAAACTCATTCAAATTTCCTTTGAAGCCTTGCACATCCTAGGTTACAAATTTTTGTTGCTCCATTGCACTTAGACAACTTTTTTAATTTCGCCAGTCACTGGAGTATATTCAATCAACTTATCGTATATAAGTATACAATAAGCTCATGTATTGGCTGGAATATTCTTTGATGTTTTAAATTCAATTCGAATATCAATTGGTCCAGTTTTTATCGCTTCGTTTTGATGAGTTACAACCACCACTATTATCGGGGCTGTATCTTTAAAGTCTTCAAACAGAGGTTGGGAATCGCGCGCAAAGTAATTTTGTTAAAATTTCAAATACATATCATAAAGCAGAGCATAACGATCACGGTCAAAATTCAGATTGAGATTATCATAGGGATATGTATCAGAATTTAAGTGTACTTTACATCGGTTAAATGGCAATGTTGAAATTTTTGATCTTTTCTAAAGGCAATAAGTATGATGATATAAGGCAGATGATTGTTTCCTTGAGTGAGTACTGGATTAAAATGACAATCCCAACTACGGATTGCTATTAATAAAGGTTTTCCACTTTGGATCGTTTGAAAGAGTTGTAGTTTTGCAAAATCAGCCAACTGTACATGGGGAATTTTCCATGTGATATAAATAAATAATTAATTATAAATAATTTTATATTTTCGGTGGCAACAGTTGAATAAACAGCATTTTCATCGGATTTCGATCTCAGTAGTGTAAGTTCATGTTTAGAATTTAAAATAATTTTGTTAAAGTCTTCAGCAAATCCCAATAGCATTTTAAATGGTATACAGAAATTAAAATATCCGTTCTTTATTTCAAGTTCATTCTTTGAAAACCATCCAGCATTTTTGAGCATGTTATTTTGAATCGAATTTAATGAGACATAATTTTTTACTGTTGTAGTTACACCCAAGTGAGGCGTACGATCGATCTCTAATCCATTCTTAACTAAACTTCATAGCGAATTTCATCAAACATGAATGCAACACAATTGTTTTTTTAATTTTACGTTGGCTATTGCGCTTCCATTTTCTAAGGTAACTGTACCTTCAATGTAACTTAAACTCTCACTGGGTAGAAGGTTAAGATCTTGATTTTGAACGGCTATCCGTATCTCGTCATTGCTGTTATATGATTGTAAATATGGTGAATAGCTATGGTATACCTTTTTAATAATACTGTCATCGTAGAGCGGAGTTTGTAGAACATCAAGTATTTGACTCATTTTAATTTTAGTTTGTCTTTAGTTTTAAGCCCAAAGATTTTAGAAACTCTTTATTTTCAAATGATAGCTTTTTACGTTGTAGAGCGTTTTGATTTGTTTGCGGCTTTGACGACCTTGTCAGTTCAAATGGTAAAGAAGAAGTGAATGTAGATGCACCTGGGTATGCGCTTTTATTATACACAATCATTGCTCCTGCGGTTTTAGGTGAAGTCTGAGTGTTATGGTTTCTCCACAAAAATTAATTAGATTACCGTTTTGGTCAACGATTTTCACAGTAATTGAACTTATCTGTCTGCTGTTTACTGGCAAATAGATTACATTTTTAGGGATCTCGTCTATTTTATAGCCAGGACTAACATTTAATGCAAACATATGGATTGTATGAGCTGGTATGTTGTTAATGTAGGCGCCGCTAATTAGGTCGCACTCAATTGCGTTTATTTTCGTTATATACACGGTAAGTCTGATGTATGCAGTTTTCCTGCTTCCAATACTTTTTTACTGAAACCCAATAGTGAACCAATGGTGCGTTCCTTATTAAAGAAAATGTTATTTTTACTGGATACTACGACTGCTTGCAGTGTATTGGGGTTGGCGGATATTTCCAGTTTCTCATGTGGATGTGTACTAACATATGTATTTATTTTTAATAAATTCGGCAATGTCGTCAAGTTCGTATGAACCGACAGGAATCTCAATGCTACGATCGCCAATGTGAAATAAATTATTTTCGTAATCAACATTCGGTATAGTGTGATAACTATAGTCTACGAGACCACACACATACTTTCCCTCTAAATCTATGGGTGGAAAATAATTAGCCGATAAAATGGTTAAAATGGTTTATTTCCACTTAAAGTAAGAGTTATTGACATCTTGAAAGTTGGTTGAGTAATGAAATGAAAAGTCAGTTGCAATCTTTTTTTATTTACAATTTTTAGTAATAATGTTATTATTATATCAACAATATATATATTGAAAAAATATATTTATTACAATTTTATATTATTTCATTTTTATCGATCCAAGAATTATGATCATTGCTAAATTCTAGCCACTTGACAAAAATTTGCCTGCCTTTAGTTTTAAGAACTTTTTCCACCAGATATATGCTGGGATATTTTGTTTTCAGTAGTTCACTTTCGTAGAATCCTCCTCTAATTGGATTCCCCTGATAGTCTTCAAGAATATACGTTGTTGGGTTTGTAATTCTTATATTTTTAATTTTGAATATTTCTGTTGTCCAGTTCGGTGTATATTCTTTCTCAAAAATGTGTTTATATTTACTTATACGCACATAATCTCCTATCCGAAACTTTGGCTTTCTAAATATTTTCAAGTTGTTGTAGACAGTATTTAATAATAACTTTTCACTGGCTCGATTCACTTCAGTTGGAGCCATATTAATGGTTTTATGCTTTTTATGATCGTTGATCAAACTTTTGTAATTGTCAATCCATCGATATGATCCATGAAAGCTAAATTCCTTCAACATCATCTGCTTTAACGTTCTATTAAAACGTTCAACAATTGTCGCCTTCAAAACACTGTACGAAGAATAATGGTTGATGCTATATTTTTTCATTAAATTTTGAAATTTTTCGTTGAAGAATTCTTTGCCGTCATCGGTTTGTAAATTGCTTGGTTTTCGTCTTAAAGCGAGTATGGATTTCATGGCTTTAGTAAAATCAATAGCGTTTTTAAATTTTAAGGGTACAATCCTGTCATATTTCGAGAATGTGTCTACTACAGTTAGAAGAAAGCGGTATCCATCATTATATGTAGAATAACTACCCATTTTCACTAAATCTGCTTTAGTGATATAATAGAGATCATCTATTCCCTTGGTTATTACTCGCCTTCCCTTAAAATTCTTACGAGCTTGCTTGTGAAGCTCCTCTACTAAACCTCTCTTCATAGACATGTTAGAGTTTTTATTCATTTTTATATTTCCTGAAGCATTTTATCTTCTAATCCATCTTCGGATTTTAAGATCAAATCGACAACTTTCATTTCTATTTCAGCTATTGAATTTCCTTTATTTAGTTCTTCATTTACGAAACTTGTAAACCGCTCAAGCCCTTCGCTTATATCATCTTATATCATAATTCTTGTTATTACTGTCGACGTGTTGTTTCATGTTTCGGAACTTTACATATATTATTTCAACGACTTTCTTTCTTTCTTTATTCTTTCACCTAGTATATCGATTTCGTTTTTAAAATAATCCCTTATCTGAGTAGTACTATTTTCAACAAGTGACCGAAGATTTTGTATGACTTGCTTAATGTCGTTGTCTATTTTTTCCCTTAGTATATCGTTTTCTTCTTTAAATTCAACCTTTGTCTGTTAAATACTATCTGCAACAAGTAATTGATGATTTTTGTCAACTTTTTCAATGTCTTTATCTATTTTTTCCTTTACCAATGAGTTCTCTGCTTGAATTTTCATGTGAGTCTGTTTGATTTCTTTGTAAATATTTTGCTTTAGTAAATTGTTTTCTCTTTGAAATTCCACTTTGATTCGATTCATACTATCTTCAACAAACGATTTTGTTACTGCATCATTGTCTTCGACAGGAGCATTAATATTCCTTAAGCGTTTCCAATGGTGATACAGGTTTTTATCTTTGTCCAAATTGAATCCCAAGGCTCTTGTAAAATTTCTTTTTAATTTATTGTTTAATGACTTCTCTATGGAATAATGACCGAACTTGTCGACGCTCATTTTACAATTATATGTATTTATGAAAATTGCTGTTATTTATATGCTAATTATGCAATTATATTAGCTTCCCTAAGTTCTTCGAGTATTGAAACTCTTTCGTTGTTGTGATTGGTGTATCCTGCAGATTGTGATTATACTAATAGCCTTAACCTATCTACCAACTCAATTGGATCATCCCAATATATATAGTTTGGCTTTTGCTTGTTAACACTCATTAAACCGCTTCCCTTAGTTTGATTTTGTGAGGTAGTCAATGAAGTTATCTCACTGAATGATACCACTGTATATGGTATCCAACTGATTGTGTTGTTCTAAGTCGGAATAAAGAATTGATTCAGTAGATTTTGGATCGTCGCTTATAGTATCGTGTTCAGAGAATAAGGTAAGAAGAGGTTTTGTGATGTGGCTAAATGTCTTTTCTAATTCATTTTCTAATGGGGTCATTCTGTATCTTTCAACGGAAACGTCAGTGAACGTTCCCAAACGAACGCCGTGTTCTTAAATTTCTATTCACTAGCTTTTCCAATGGATTTCGTTGAGCGAACTCGATTTCGTTCAACTTTCCAGGCAACTTCAACCACCAAACGCATACATATTCTACACTTGTTTATGTTATACAGACAGTTTGCTCTTTTCAGTTGCTTTGTGATCTCTTTTTCTCGCGTCATTATACAAGTGAATGTTATAAATTATAGTGTTCTTAAATATTTATAAATAGTGATCTAGTGAAAATTAAAATAAATAAATTCCACTTACCTTTTTTTCATAGGTTCCATAATAATTAAACAAAAAACAAATGTAACAAAAAACACACACCTTATGCTCAGATCGTAGGCAAACGTTTGCTTTTTTCTGTACGTTTGATTTGACAAAGAAACACGGGTGCGTTTCCATTCTTAAAAAGTACTGAATTCCGTTTTCCAGGGCAAACACACAAACAGCGTGGAAAGTATTGTTGTAAATTGGAAGGAACGGCGATTGCCGCTTCAAAATAAATAAGAACCGTCGGCGTACGTTGAGCAGCATTTCTTCCTTCTTCTTCTTTCCTAATTTTATATTCTTAAATTTCTGTTTTAATACGGGTCTAGTTTTTATCAGGTCTTTTAATATTTTGTCATTCATTTTAGCAATATCATACAATATACACCTTTTGAACAGCTTTGAACAGTTTAGTTATATTAATGTTATCAGTTGAAAGCAAAGTAGCATACTAATATGAATATAATGGTAACCAACCATATTATAGGTGAATGTATGTATCAAATCCCTTTCTATAACGTCCACCATCAATTGGATCGTTTTTGCTTATTACAAGAAATTCATATTTATCTTTCCAACTTCGCATATATTAATAAAGTTTTTATAAGCCATATCTGTTCCGACATGATCATTGTATATGTCATCCATGTTCATGTCATCCTGCTTTTTTTTTTTTTTTTTTTAATGAGGTAGGAAATGCTTTTACGCACATCAGTGTCCCTTCTCGAACCAGGTCCGCCGATAGTGTGGGACTCCCTCACTTGCGGACTACCCACTAAAACCGTTCTCTATCTTGGGGCATGTGGAGAGCTCCCTCCACCTTCGTTCATGTTCAGAGTACAACAGTAGTAGGGATATGTATGTTCTGGGCCAACGTAGCGACTGCGCTGCCCGTGCGGTGCGCTGCGTGCGGTGCTATGGTAGCGACTGCGCTGCTCGTGCGGTGCTATGGTAGCGACTGCGCCGCCCGTTCGGTGCTATGGATATCTGAGAGTGAGCGAGAGGGTGATAGTTTGAAGGGATGGGGAGGGAGGGAGTGTGGAGGGGGGGAGGAAGGGGAGGGAGGTAGGCTGGACGGATACATGTAGACCGTCTATACATGTAGACGGACAGACATACAAAAATATGGACGGACAGACTGACAGACAGACGGACATACATACATATATACCGACAGACAGACATACATAGCTCGGCGTGCAGACTGTTGCGAGTGTGATGTTGTCCTCTGCCCGCCTCTGCATCGTTTGTGGTACTTGATATTGTTGTTGTTGTTGTTGTTCTGAATATGCGTAGCGTTGTTGTTGGAAAATATTTTTTATTGCTTTAATTTAATTGCTTTTTGTCAATTTGCTATGTGGTAGTTGTAGATTAAGTAAATGAGTTATGGGCATTTCAAGTGTTCGATTGCCCCGCGACCACACTTATTGTATGTACATATATATTAATACAATTATTTCAATCTCGGAATTGGAGTTGACAATTTCAGTACTTCTGTTTACAAATATTTCTCATGGTCTGATAGACAGACGGACATACATATAGACGGACAGACGAACGGTCGAATAGACAGATGGACAGTGAACATACACAAATTGAATTGTTCATAAATCCAGTGTCATAGTTAGCTAGGAGATCAGCTTGAAGGCAAAAGTGGTTGGTGGGAAGAGGGAATGGGAAAGTGTAGGGTGGGAAGACGAACAGACATAGACACATACACACATATAGACGGACATACAAACATACATACATATAGACGGACATACAAACATACGGACATATAGACGGACAGACTGACAGAGACAGTGAACAAGCACGAATTAAAATTCTTTCGTTTATTTTATTCATGTTCTTGTATGTTTTTTTTTTTTGTATATGATATATTCTTGCTGTCTTGTTTTATTTTTAGGAATAGAGACGCTTGTTAATGATATTGAAGTGTAGAGGAGAGGATTGAGTAGGTAAACCTAGGATGCTCCACTTATTCTTTTTCTTCATTGTATAGCTTCTGTTAGAATAAGCATTTGATGCTCCTGCGAGAAGAGTTAATACAACAAATGTAGGGATTTCTTTTTATACACATGAAGTAATATTTTGGCGAAGATGTAGAATGTTTATGCTTTCGCTTTAGGAATATGCTTGGGTATGCTATACTTGTTTTTCTTTTATTTAATCTAGTTTTTATTTTATTTCTTTTCGGGTGTAGATTTTTTTTTTCTTGTTATATAGACACTAAATGAACATTTCAAGTGAACTTTGGTTTGTAGCCTCATAGGTTATTACTAATATAGGTTATTTAATTTAATGGTTAGCTAATGTTGTTGTTGTAGGAGTTTGATTTATGTTGTTGTTGTTGTAGTAGTAGACGATTTATTCTTGCGGTGTTGTTGTTTTTTTATTTTTAGGAATACAGACGCATGCTGTCGATATTGAACTAGTAAAATGCAGGGCTTAAGCAGTTAAATCTAGAATATGTTCTTATAGTATTCTTATTTTAATTCTTATTTTCTTTGGTGTAGGATAACAATTTAATTAATTGATAGTTAATTTTAGTGTAGGAGAAAGGCTCACATAATTTTAATCGCTTATTATTTTTTATCTTTTTGTTTTCATACTGAGACATTTAGAAAATGCTATGATTATATTTTGAATATGGTTGTATATAGTTCATAAATTTCAATATGAGTATATGGATTAATGAAAATTTGATGACATGACTTTTGCTGTAATTTGTTTGTAATATATTTGTAATTTCAGTGTTTTAAATAATATTTCTTTAACGCTAATTATTATTGCTTTTAGGTGTAAGAGATTTGTTTGATAGCGTTTAGTTAGTTAATGAGCGATGCGTTTGAGAAAAGAGTTATTGAGAGACGCATGTTATTTATATTGAAGTGTAGAGGCTTGAGTTGGTAAAGCTAGGTTGCCATTCTTACTTCTATTTTATTTTTCTTCTTCTTTTTTCTTGTTCTTTTTTCATTACTATTATTATTGCTTCTAATTCTTTTTCTTCTTTTTCCGCGTGTAGCCAAATGATAAGGTAGTCATATTATCTATAAGCAAATAGTCAAAACGTTATTTATATATTCGTCCTCAACGAAACAGTTAAGCACTCTTCAACGTATCACATCTAACTCTAAATTTGAAAGAAAATACGGACAGCCTAACAGAGGTAAAGGACAGGCGGATAGTCTAGATGTAGCGACAGAGACGGATTCAGATGATTGGTAGGATTTTGGGTGGGACTATGCTTAGCGTATTCAATATTATTATTATTCATTTATATTGTTTATTGTTTGTCGTAATTTTCGGATGTTTAATACATATAAGTAGAATTTGAACATATAAGTAGAATAAGTTAATATAGTAGATGTAGTAGATGTAGATATATAGTAAAAATATAATATATATATATATATATATATAGTAAATGTATAATGTTGTTGTTGTTGTTGAAATTTTTAAGGCTAATCTAGCAATAGACTGATGAAGCAGTAGAACCGGTTTTGTAGGAATTTTGCTTGTGTTATTGTTGTAGGAGTTTGGTTTTATATTGTTGCAGTAGTAGACGATTTACTCTTGCTGTATTGTTGTTTTTTTTTTTTTTTGTTTTTTAATTTTAGTAATAGAGATGCATGCTGATGATATTTAAATGGTGACATGCGTGGCTTAAACAGGCAAACCTAGGATGCCATTTTCTTCTTCTTCTTTTGAAATTTTTAAGGCTAATCTAGCAATAGACTGATGAAGCAGTAGAACCGGGTTTGTAGGAATTTTGCTTGTGTTATTGTTGTAGGAGTTTGGTTTATATTGTTGCAGTAGTAGACGATTTACTCTTGCTGTATTGTTGTTTTTTTTTTTTTTTGTTTTTTAATTTTAGTAATAGAGATGCATGCTGATGATATTTAAATGGTGACATGCGTGGCTTAAACAGGCAAACCTAGGATGCCATTTTCTTCTTCTTCTTTTTATTCGTTGTATAGATTCTGTTAGGATAAGCATTTGATGTGCGTGTGAATTTTTATGTCGATGAAAGACACACATATTTTATTCGCTTATTATTTTTTTTTCTTTTTTCTTTTATACTGACACATATAGAAAATGTTGAGTAGATTTTCAACATGGTTATTGTTCATCAATTTGAATATTACTATACTATAATACTAGTACTACTACTAATGGTTTCATGAGCATATGATGACATGATTTTCTTTTCATTTCTTCTTGTAATATATTTTTTTAATTTCAGTGCTTTAAATAATATTTCTTTAGAGCTGATTATTATTGCTTCTAGGAGTAAGAGATTTGTTTGATAGGGTTTAGTTAGTTAATGAGCAGTGGGTTAGTAAACATATCTTTAAGAAAAGAGATATTGTTGTTGTTTAAAATTTTAGGAATAAATTTGTGATTAAATGTTGTCTAAATTATTAAATTTTAGGAAACAAAAGCCTCTTAACATTGAAGTAAAGACATGAGAGGCTTGAGTTGGTAAAGCTAGGATGTCATTCTTACTCCTATTTTATTTTTCTTCTTCTTTTTTCTTTTTCTTGTTCTTTTTTTTATTTTATTACTATTATTATTAGTTCTAATTCTTTTTCTTTTCTTCTGCGTATAGCCGAACCATCAAAATAGTCATAAATGGTAACAACTTCTTATTTCAATATTAAATGTTAGGGATTTATGTAGCTTAAATTATTTCTCTTGTAAAGAATTCTATTGAACCAACAAAATAGTTGGTTGATTGAAGCTTGACTACAACCTTTTATACTTTGGAATGGACAATAAGAATTTTCTTTAAGCGATAAAAATACTGGATTTTAGTTAGGGATCATTATATAGTCTATAAATAACTGAAAACGATATCTATATATTCGACCACAGCGAAACACTTAAATACCATACAACTTATGATGTCTAACTATAAATTTGAATGGAAAATTCTAAGGTAGCGTTTCAACATATTAAACTCTAACTTTAAGGGAAACCTATAATTATTAAGAAACAATAAAAGAAACATATTGATTTGTACATACACAGAAATAGCGAACTCCTACATTTCTGTTATATTTCATTCCAATAGCTTAATGATTTCTAATGCGATCATGATTCCATCAGAGAGACGAACAAGGTTTAATCTCAATGAATCTCATTTGCACCATAAAATTTTTCATATCATTCTTTTTAGGACATAAATTTAAAATCATTAAAGACCATAGGCATTTAACTCAAAACCCAATTCCAAATTAATAAGACGGAGAATTGAAATAAACATTAACATGGAAATATAATGCAAATAGTTATAAACACTACTTCTTATTATAATGAGTCACCAGATAAAGGTTCGACAATGATAATAGAAACAATCTTTAGAAACCAACAACAAGGGACTTTGAGCGGAAAAATGGATAGAAAACTCATAGAAACATCTACACTATCGTTCTAGTAATTTTATGAGCCCAGTTGTGTATATCAGTATGATAACATAATTGCAACTCATAAACCAAAATTCACTTAAACATCGACACACTAGCAATATAACTTATCAAACTATTAGCGAGACAATCAATTAAAATTATATTAACTCCTAATAGAGACAAGAAATACATAGTATTCATACTTAAACAATCCACAAATTTAGTTTCTTAAGAAAGCACATACGAAATAATAGACCTACATGCCCACTACAGTAACACAAATATTATTTTAGCATCAGAATCTCCACACAACACATTCAGTGCTACATTTATATCCACTTCCTATCAATAAAACAAAGGAAATTATTACAATAACACAACTAGAATTAATAGAATTAATAAATGAAATTAAAATACTTACTTTAGCTTTAATAACAAAATATACAACTGGAAATATAAATATGTCTATGCCTCAAACAAATAAATGGAGATAGCGGAATAAAACAAACCATTTGAAACAAAATAAAAACATAAGACTCTAATCACGTTACAAAAATAAATATAAATATAATATATTTATAAATCTGAAATCAAATAAATATAAATAATAATATAAATAATAAAAAATAAATCTGAAATCTGAAAGCAAATAAATATAAAAATAGGTAAAAATAAATACTATATGGATAAATAAATATAACGAAATTAATTAAATAAAGCATGTATAAGACACAATTCACTACCACCGAATTCTATAAGAGAGCTCATTTTTTGGCCCTTCTAATCGCGAAGAGACTGAATTTAATATAGACAGTCCGAACGGACTAAATTTTATTAACATATACTCGTATCTGTAAATTATATAAATGACAGTATGAGTACTTGAAGTAGCTATTATTTTTAGATAAATACATTGGGTTCTGCACACATTTTGAGACTGTTTTAAGACAAAAACCAACCCAATAATTATATTCGATGACATAGCTTGAGGGAAGTAAAACAACATTCGAGAGTACTTTTGTATGGGCAGACACAAATCTATTGATTGCTTTTTACTCATACCAAACATACTCTCATTTATACAAACATATACAAGAATTCCCAACATGCGCGCATTTGATAAGCGACAATGCTAACATGACTATTAGGTTTAAGTAGGATGAAATGAATATGAAGCACATATACAATGATCATGTCGCAACAGATATGGCTTATAAAAATTGATTAATGTTTGCGGAGAATGTTGGAAAGATAAATATGGATTTCTTGTAACAAAGACAATCCAAGTAATAGTGAACGATATAAAATGGGGCGATATAAAATGGGATTTGATATATACATACATTCACTAATTCGCTGGTTACCACTATATTAATATTAGTATGATAACATTCAACTGAATACATTTCATATACCCGTTAAAAAATTAGTCAAAAAAAAAAAATGTTAAAAGATCTTCAAAAGCTGTAACAAAGCTGAACATAAGCTGTAACAAAGTTGTTCAAAGCTGATCATAAGCTGTTCAAAGCTGTTACAAAGCTGTTCGAAAGATGTTCTAAGATGTTCAAAAGTTGTTCAAAAAATGTTAAAAGATCTTCAAAAGCTGTAACAAAGCTGATCATTATCTGTTCAAAGCTGTTACAAAGCGTTTCAAAAGATGTTCTAAGATGTTCAAAAGTTGTTCAAAAGGTGTTCAGAGCTGTTCAAAAGGTGTTCAGAGCTGTTTAAAAGGTGTTCGAAAGGTGTTGAGAGCTGTTCAAAAGGTGTTCAGAGCTGTTCAAAAGGTGTTGAGAGCTGTTCAAAAGGTGTTCAGAGCTGTTTAAAGATGTTCGAAGCTGTTCAAGAGTTGATCATAAGCTGATTGAAAAGTAATCAAGAGCTGATTAAAAAGCTCATATACCTGATCTGATATTACTATCACTAAAATGGATAAGAAAATATTAAAAGATCTAATAAAAGAAAAACTAGACACAAATTGAAATACAAAAAATAAGCATATAAAATTAGGAAAAGCAGATTTAGAGAATTAACTAGAAAGACATTTAGCCCCATCACAAAACTTCTAAAAACAAATAATAATCAAACACTCCAATACAAATTATATAGCTAAGGCCAGAAATTCGATTTTTCAAACGAAACTCTTTTCATTAGTTATAAAGATGACGATAACTTTTTTCACCCAAATGGAAGATGCAGAAGTGAACACATCAACCCATACAAAATAATAATTAATAATAATATTAATTTTCTGAACTCGATACTGCAAGAGATGTTCAGAAATCTACTGAATCAATGCTCTATTCCGAATTGGAATAGCAGAATGTGTTGGATACCACATATGAACCATACAAAGGATTGGATTTTAAAGGCAAATCGGAAATAGCGCTGGCACAGTACATAATAAAATAATAATAATATCCGATAATAGTTGGTAACTTACACTTAGATTGCTTCAATTATTATTAGAAGCATCAAATTATAACAAAGCAGACCATATTTCAAAACTATTTTACATAACTACTAGTACTAACAAATATCATTTTAATAGAAATGAACAAGTAACGGGAATTAAGGGCTTTTCAAACTCAATTGTTGGTTTGATGACAACATTTTTAAATTTGAGATTGTTATAGCTGGGCATTTTCTTTGAGCCATACTCTAAAATCTACACACGTAAAACATAATCACATACACGGCTGAATCTGAACTGTAATCGATCAACCGATCAAACAGATCAACCAAATCAACCAGATCAACCAGATCAACCGATCAACCCGATCAACCAGATCAACCGATCAACCAGATCAACCGATCAACCTGATCCACCACATCCACCTCATCAACCGATAAACCTGATCCACATCATCAACCGATCAATCGTACATCTAATCAATCGATTTATCGATTGACCTGATGAACGGTTGACTAATTGGTTGATTAGGATGATCGGTTGATCTGGTTGATCGGTTGATCTGGTTGATCTGGTTGATCGGTTGATCTGGTTGATCTGGTTGATTTGGTTGATCTGTTTGATCGGTTGATCGATTACAGTTCAGATTCAGCCGTGTATGTGATTATGTTTTACGTGTGTAGATTTTAGAGTATGGCTCAAAGAAAATGCCCAGCTATAACAATCTCAAATTTAAAAATGTTGTCATCAAACCAACAATTGAGTTTGAAAAGCCCTTAATTCCCGTTACTTGTTCATTTCTATTAAAATGATATTTGTTAGTACTAGTAGTTATGTAAAATAGTTTTGAAATATGGTCTGCTTTGTTATAATTTGATGCTTCTAATAATAATTGAAGCAATCTAAGTGTAAGTTACCAACTATTATCGGATATTATTATTATTTTATTATGTACTGTGCCAGCGCTATTTCCGATTTGCCTTTAAAATCCAATCCTTTGTATGGTTCATATGTGGTATCCAACACATTCTGCTATTCCAATTCGGAATAGAGCATTGATTCAGTAGATTTCTGAACATCTCTTGCAGTATCGAGTTCAGAAAATTAATATTATTATTAATTATTATTTTGTATGGGTTGATGTGTTCACTTCTGCATCTTCCATTTGGGTGAAAAAAGTTATCGTCATCTTTATAACTAATGAAAAGAGTTTCGTTTGAAAAATCGAATTTCTGGCCTTAGCTATATAATTTGTATTGGAGTGTTTGATTATTATTTGTTTTTAGAAGTTTTGTGATGGGGCTAAATGTCTTTCTAGTTAATTCTCTAAATCTGCTTTTCCTAATTTTATATGCTTAATTTTTGTATTTCAATTTGTGTCTAGTTTTTCTTTTATTAGATCTTTTAATATTTTCTTATCCATTTTAGTGATAGTAATATCAGATCAGGTATATGAGCTTTTTAATCAGCTCTTGATTACTTTTCAATCAGCTTATGATCAACTCTTGAACAGCTTCGAACATCTTTAAACAGCTCTGAACACCTTTTGAACAGCTCTCAACACCTTTTGAACAGCTCTGAACACCTTTTGAACAGCTCTCAACACCTTTCGAACACCTTTTAAACAGCTCTGAACAACTTTTGAACAGCTCTGAACACCTTTTGAACAACTTTTGAACATCTTAGAACATCTTTTGAACAGCTTTGTAACAGCTTTGAACAGATAATGATCAGCTTTGTTACAGCTTTTGAAGATCTTTTAACATTTTTTGAACAACTTTTGAACATCTTAGAACATCTTTCGAACAGCTTTGTAACAGCTTTGAACAGCTTATGATCAGCTTTGAACAACTTTGTTACAGCTTATGTTCAGCTTTGTTACAGCTTTTGAAGATCTTTTAACATTTTTTTTTTTTTGACTAATTTTTTAACGGGTATATGAAATGTATTCAGTTGAATGTTATCATACTAATATTAATATAGTGGTAACCAGCGAATTAGTGAATGTATGTATATATCAAATCCCATTTTATATCGCCCCATTTTATATCGTTCACTATTACTTGGATTGTCTTTGTTACAAGAAATCCATATTTATCTTTCCAACATTCTCCGCAAACATTAATCAATTTTTATAAGCCATATCTGTGCGACATGATCATTGTATATGTGCTTCATATTCATTTCATCCTACTTAAACCTAATAGTCATGTTAGCATTGTCGCTTATCAAATGCGCGCATGTTGGGAATTCTTGTATATGTTTGTATAAATGAGAGTATGTTTGGTATGAGTAAAAAGCAATCAATAGATTTGTGTCTGCCCATACAAAAGTACTCTCGAATGTTGTTTTACTTCCCTCAAGCTATGTCATCGAATATAATTATTGGGTTGGTTTTTGTCTTAAAACAGTCTCAAAATGTGTGCAGAACCCAATGTATTTATCTAAAAATAATAGCTACTTCAAGTACTCATACTGTCATTTATATAATTTACAGATACGAGTATATGTTAATAAAATTTAGTCCGTTCGGACTGTCTATATTAAATTCAGTCTTTTCGCGATTAGAAGGGCCAAAAAATGAGCTCTCTTATAGAATTCGGTGGTAGTGAATTGTGTCTTATACATGCTTTATTTAATTAATTTCGTTATATTTATTTATCCATATAGTATTTATTTTTACCTATTTTTATATTTATTTGCTTTCAGATTTCAGATTTATTTTTTATTATTTATATTATTATTTATATTTATTTGATTTCAGATTTATAAATATATTATATTTATATTTATTTTTGTAACGTGATTAGAGTCTTATGTTTTTATTTTGTTTCAAATGGTTTGTTTTATTCCGCTATCTCCATTTATTTGTTTGAGGCATAGACATATTTATATTTCCAGTTGTATATTTTGTTATTAAAGCTAAAGTAAGTATTTTAATTTCATTTATTAATTCTATTAATTCTAGTTGTGTTATTGTAATAATTTCCTTTGTTTTATTGATAGGATATAAATGTAGCACTGAATGTGTTGTGTGGAGATTCTGATGCTAAAATAATATTTGTGTTACTGTAGTGGGCATGTAGGTCTATTATTTCGTATGTGCTTTCTTAAGAAACTAAATTTGTGGATTGTTTAAGTATGAATACTATGTATTTCTTGTCTCTATTAGGAGTTAATATAATTTTAATTGATTGTCTCGCTAATAGTTTGATAAGTTATATTGCTAGTGTGTCGATGTTTAAGTGAATTTTGGTTTATGAGTTGCAATTATGTTATCATACTGATATACACAACTGGGCTCATAAAATTACTAGAACGATAGTGTAGATGTTTCTATGAGTTTTCTATCCATTTTTCCGCTCAAAGTCCCTTGTTGTTGGTTTCTAAAGATTGTTTCTATTATCATTGTCGAACCTTTATCTGGTGACTCATTATAATAAGAAGTAGTGTTTATAACTATTTGCATTATATTTCCATGTTAATGTTTATTTCAATTCTCCGTCTTATTAATTTGGAATTGGGTTTTGAGTTAAATGCCTATGGTCTTTAATGATTTTAAATTTATGTCATAAAAAGAATGATATGAAAAATTTTATGGTGCAAATGAGATTCATTGAGATTAAGCCTTGTTCGTCTCTCTGATGGAATCATGATCGCATTAGAAATCATTAAGCTATTGGAATGAAATATAACAGAAATGTAGGAGTTCGCTATTTCTGTGTATGTACAAATCAATATGTTTCTTTTATTGTTTCTTAATAATTATAGGTTTCCCTTAAAGTTAGAGTTTAATATGTTGAAACGCTACCTTAGAATTTTCCATTCAAATTTATAGTTAGACATCATAAGTTGTATGGTATTTAAGTGTTTCGCTGTGGTCGAATATATAGATATCGTTTTCAGTTATTTATAGACTATATAATGATCCCTAACTAAAATCCAGTATTTTTATCGCTTAAAGAAAATTCTTATTGTCCATTCCAAAGTATAAAAGGTTGTAGTCAAGCTTCAATCAACCAACTATTTTGTTGGTTCAATAGAATTCTTTACAAGAGAAATAATTTAAGCTACATAAATCCCTAACATTTAATATTGAAATAAGAAGTTGTTACCATTTATGACTATTTTGATGGTTCGGCTATACGCAGAAGAAAAGAAAAAGAATTAGAACTAATAATAATAGTAATAAAATAAAAAAAAGAACAAGAAAAAGAAAAAAGAAGAAGAAAAATAAAATAGGAGTAAGAATGACATCCTAGCTTTACCAACTCAAGCCTCTCATGTCTTTACTTCAATGTTAAGAGGCTTTTGTTTCCTAAAATTTAATAATTTAGACAACATTTAATCACAAATTTATTCCTAAAATTTTAAACAACAACAATATCTCTTTTCTTAAAGATATGTTTACTAACACATTTCTCATTAACTAACTAAACCCTATCAAACAAATCTCTTACTCCTAGAAGCAATAATAATCAGCTCTAAAGAAATATTATTTAAAGCACTGAAATTAAAAAAATATATTACAAGAAGAAATGAAAAGAAAATCATGTCATCATATGCTCATGAAACCATTAGTAGTAGTACTAGTATTATAGTATAGTAATATTCAAATTGATGAACAATAACCATGTTGAAAATCTACTCAACATTTTCTATATGTGTCAGTATAAAAGAAAAAAGAAAAAAAAATAATAAGCGAATAAAATATGTGTGTCTTTCATCGACATAAAAATTCACACGCACATCAAATGCTTATCCTAACAGAATCTATACTACGAATAAAAAGAAGAAGAAGAAAATGGCATCCTAGGTTTGCCTGTTTAAGCCACGCATGTCACCATTTAAATATCATCAGCATGCATCTCTATTACTAAAATTAAAAAACAAAAAAAAAAAAAAACAACAATACAGCAAGAGTAAATCGTCTACTACTGCAACAATATAAACCAAACTCCTACAACAATAACACAAGCAAAATTCCTACAAACCCGGTTCTACTGCTTCATCAGTCTATTGCTAGATTAGCCTTAAAAATTTCAAAAGAAGAAGAAGAAAATGGCATCCTAGGTTTGCCTGTTTAAGCCACGCATGTCACCATTTAAATATCATCAGCATGCATCTCTATTACTAAAATTAAAAAACAAAAAAAAAAAAAAACAACAATACAGCAAGAGTAAATCGTCTACTACTGCAACAATATAAACCAAACTCCTACAACAATAACACAAGCAAAATTCCTACAAACCCGGTTCTACTGCTTCATCAGTCTATTGCTAGATTAGCCTTAAAAATTTCAACAACAACAACAACATTATACAACAACAACAACAACAACAACATATATTATATTTTTACTATATATTTACATCTACTACATCTACTATATTAACTTATTCTACTTATATGTTCAAATTCTACTTATATGTATTAAACATCCGAAAATTACGACAAACAATAAACAATATAAATGAATAATAATAATATTGAATACGCTAAGCATAGTCCCACCCAAAATCCTACCAATCATCTGAATCCGTCTCTGTCGCTACATCTAGACTATCCGCCTGTCCTTTACCTCTGTTAGGCTGTCCGTATTTTCTTTCAAATTTAGAGTTAGATGTGATACGTTGAAGAGTGCGTAACTGTTTCGTTGAGGACGAATATATAAATAACGTTTTGACTATTTGCTTATAGATTATATGACTACCTTATCATTTGGCTACACGCGGAAAAAGAAGAAAAAGAATAAGAAGCAATAATAATAGTAATGAAAAAAGAACAAGAAAAAAGAAGAAGAAAAATAAAATAGAAGTAAGAATGGCAACCTAGCTTTACCAACTCAAGCCTCTACACTTCAATATAAATAACATGCGTCTCTCAATAACTCTTTTCTCAAACGCATCGCTCATTAACTAACTAAACGCTATCAAACAAATCTCTTACACCTAAAAGCAATAATAATTAGCGTTAAAGAAATATTATTTAAAACACTGAAATTAAAAATATATTACAAACAAATTACAGCAAAAGTCATGTCATCAAATTTTCATTAATCCATATACTCATATTGAAATTTATGAACTATATACAACCATATTCAAAATATAATCATAGCATTTTCTAAATGTCTCAGTATGAAAACAAAAAGACAAAAAATAATAAGCGATTAAAATTATGTGAGTCTTTCTCCTACACTAAAATTAACTATCAATTAATTAAATTGTTATCCTACAGCAAAGAAAATAAGAATTAAAATAAGAATACTATAAGAACATATTTAACTGCTTAAGCCCTGCATTTTACTAGTTCAATATCGACAGCATGCGTCTCTATTCCTAAAAATAAAAAAACAACAACACCGCAAGAATAAATCGTCTACTACTACAACAACAACAACATAAATCAAACTCCTACAACAACAACATTAGCTAACCATTAAATTAAATAACCTATATTAGTAATAACCTATGAGGCTACAAACCAAAGCTCACTTGAAATGTTCATTTAGTGTCTATATAACCAGAAAAAAAAAAATCTACACCCGAAAAGAAATAAAATAAAAACTAGATTAAATAAAAGAAAAACAAGTATAGCATACCCAAGCATATTCCTAAAGCGAAAGCATAAACATTCTACATCTTCGCCAAAATATTACTTCATGTGTATAAAAAGAAATCCCTACATTTGTTGTATTAACTCTTCTCGCAAGAGCATCAAATGCTTATTCTAACAGAAGCTATACAATGAAGAAAAAGAATAAGTGGAGCATCCTAGGTTTACCTACTCAATCCTCTCCTCTACACTTCAATATCATTAACAAGCGTCTCTATTCCTAAAAATAAAACAAGACAGCAAGAATATATCATATACAAAAAAAAAAAACATACAAGAACATGAATAAAATAAACGAAAGAATTTTAATTCGTGCATGTTCACTGTCTCTGTCAGTCTGTCCGTCTATATGTCCGTATGTTTGTATGTCCGTCTATATGTATGTATGTTTGTATGTCCGTCTATATGTGTGTATGTGTCTATGTCTGTTCGTCTTCCCACCCTACACTTTCCCATTCCCTCTTCCCACCAACCACTTTTGCCTTCAAGCTGATCTCCTAGCTAACTATGACACTGGATTTATGAACAATTCAATTTGTGTATGTTTACTGTCCATCTGTCTATTCGACCGTTCGTCTGTCCGTCTATATGTATGTCCGTCTGTCTATCAGACCATGAGAAATATTTGTAAACAGAAGTACTGAAATTGTCAACTCCAATTCCGAGATTGAAATAATTGTATTAATATATATGTACATACAATAAGTGTGGTCGCGGGGCAATCGAACACTTGAAATGCCTATAACTCATTTACTAAATCTACAACAACCACATAGCAAATTGACAAAAAGCAATTAAATTAAAGCAATAAAAAATATTTTCCAACAACAACGCTACGCATATTCAGAACAACAACAACAACAACAATATCAAGTACCACAAACGATGCAGAGGCGGGCAGAGGACAACATCACACTCGCAACAGTCTGCACGCCGAGCTATGCGTCTGTCGGTATGTCTGTCTGTCGGTATATATGTATGTATGTCCGTCTGTCTGTCAGTCTGTCCGTCCATATTTTTGTATGTCTGTCCGTCTACATGTATGTATGGCTGTCTGTCTATCAGTGTGTCCGTCCGTCTGTCTGTCAGTTTTGTCACGTCCATTTCCTACCTCCCTCCCCTTCCTCCCCCCTCCACACTCCCTCCCTCCCCCTCCCTTCAAACTATCACCCTCTCGCTCACTCTCAGATATCCATAGCACCGCACGGGCGGCGCAGTCGCTACCATAGCACCGCACGAGCAGCGCAGTCGCTACCATAGCACCGCACGCAGCGCACCGCATGCACCGCACGGGCAGCGCAGTCGCTACGTTGGCGCAGAACATACATATCCCTACTACTTACAACCACTCGTCCATTAAGGCCCTGACCTTCCCATCGCTAAAAGCGACTCTCGGCTCAGGCCCGCAAAAATAGTCAGTAGCTCCCTCCTTAGCAAGAGAGTCCGCTTTCTCATTTTGTTTTGTGCCTATGTGCCCTTTGACCCAACAGAGTGTTACCTTGTTGTACCTGGCACACTCATTGAGCTTCTGGACAGCCTCCAGCACCAGTCTGGAACTAACGTTCGTCCGCGCCCTGCTCTTATTCACCACCTGGTTATCCAGTGCTAACAGGATTCTGCTATTAGATGGTCCAGAGCCTGATACATGGACACGTATTTCCCTAAATGGAAAATATTTAGGGAAATATGGCATGGCACCACTGATGGCTATGTATGCCAGACATTGGACGCTGTCCAGTTCGACCTTCATCGTTATCTAATCTGCTTTATGCCACCAGATAACTGAGCCATAAGTCAAACAGGGTCTAACCATAGCACTGTAGATCCAGTGTGCCATGTTTGGGGATATACCACATCGAAGGCTACACACTCTTCTGCACTGAAAGAGTACCGCCTTTGCCTTCCTAATCCTCTCCAACACATGTTCCTTCCAGGTAAGTTTGCTATCTAGGATTACTCCTAGGTACTTAACCCTTCGGTGTTGATTACCTGCTTAAATCATCTGCTTGATCATCCTGCTTAAACATAATAATCATTTTGTTCTATTAAACTCAACATGAGATTAGTCTTTCCGCAAAACGAGGGTCCCACAATAAGACATCTAATTGAATTCGGCAGAAGGGAACTGTGTCTGAGTTTCGTCGCATTATTAGTAACAAAGATCCATATTTTTCACAGTAATATTTTTGTCTTGCTTGACGAACCGCATTTTAACTTATGATGTAAATACGTAATAATCACACCTTTATATTCATTTATATCGAAAAAGTTCGATTGGAAATATGTAAAAATGACCATCGTTTACCAAAATAAGTTCAGTCTTGATCAACCAGTAATTGGAAGAGGTCTTCTAAATAAAACTATAACTTGAACTTTATTTACCGGGCTATCAATTTTGTGGCCCAGGAACTAAACTAAAAAACGTTCTCAAACGTTTCCGTTTGATGCTAAGCCTGCCGACATCCAACTCCTTAACGGTTTCTTCATCAGAGGCTATAACACTTCTGGCGATATCGTCCGTTAGGGTGGCATTGGCAGAAGTGACGGATGAATCGTCACTGCATAGTTCTGCAGAACGTGTTTGCGTTCTCACCAGGGAACTAGTCAGTCCCGTGTGTCTTTGATCCTACTTAAGCCCTCCCACCACGACAAGGTAAACAACAGAGGGAAGGAAACAGTTCAATTGGAAACTTTATAAAAATAATTTCATTCTATATCAACCAGTAATTGGAAGAGGTCTTTTAAATAAAGCTATAAATTCTCTACCAGTTGAACTTCATTTATCAATTTTCCAGGAACTAAACTAATAGAACGCTTAGAAAGAGGTGATAAAGGAATCAATCCAATGGACGCTGCATGTAGAGAGCACGACATTGCTTATAGTAATACACAGAACTTGGATGAGCGTCACGAAGCAGAAGAGCAAAATCAAACGATAGTAAATACAGTGAGCGAATAAACGCATGGTTAGTAACCAAAACAATGAAAGTCAAATTCGGCATGGGAAACAAGCTAACTAAGAACCTTAAGAAAATAAAGAAAAAGGTGAAAAGATGCTGTGTAAAGAAAATTTTTACAAAAACTGTTAAAAATGCATTGAAAATTATCAAGCAACGAAAACAAGACGATATCGCCAATGCTATTAAAATGGCACAAGGTGTAAACAAAAAGTCTTTTGGACGAAAAAAATCCATGATAGATATTCCACGTGTTATACCTATTCCGAAAGTAGGAGGTTCTCTACCACTAGTACCCATTTTAACAGCTCTTGGAGCCGTTGGTGGTGTTGTATCTAGTTCCTCCAGTAGGATACTAGAACAAACTTAATGTCGTAGATCCTTCCTCGAGAAGGATCACTGACAGTGCTTCTAATAATAAGGGTTGTTGTCGTATATCCTTCGACGCGAAGGATCACGGACGCTTGTGCCACGGGCAAGGATCTGCCGACTTTGTGGTCTTACCATTGGGATCCGGCAACCTGCCGTAGTGGATCCCCTCGCCTATTTACCACGGGCAACAAGGTGCCGCCTTTGTGGTCCTTTAACCTGTCGGGCAATACTGCCGTCTTTCGACAGGTGCTGAAATAAAAAGGTCCTGCGTTAATTTTTCTTACGTTTATTATTTTCTTGAGTCCTTCTTTTATCTCCGCTTCTTATTGTAATGCGATTAATCTTCCTGCGACTTAATCTGTTTAACACTGTTTAGTTTTTACCACTTGACTGCACTCAGTCTGTAAGCTATTAGCTACTTTCATTCGTCACTTCACAACAACTGCCTTCTTTCAATCCGAAAGCTGGGTTTATATCTCTTCTGAGATTCGTTGTTGGCCAGAATCATTTCCGCGTCGCTTTTGCAATTATCTCAAGAATTATTTTTGACGCTCATTGCATATTTTGGAATGCGATCAAGTTCGCGCGCTGTTCCACTTATCGGAATGCGATCAAGTTCGGCTTTTATCTGGGCCACAGTGGTGTGTGATTCACACTTGTACATTCGAGCTTCACAATTAAAGTGCAGCCTAGAAGTATGTGTTACCACAAGTTAAACATTGTTAACTACTGGGCCGAAAGGTATGTGGTGATAACAACGTTAAGCGTTGTTATTACCAAAGCAATGATTCTGACCTACAACATCCCTCCACCCTCGGGGAAGAAAAATTTAGTATCGTAAAACGATATTAAATTTTTCTTGTACATTTATATTTTGTTGAATTGTGGGTGGGCGTGTGCTTATTATGGCTTTACATAGTGTATACTTATGTATGTTTGTGTTTTTCTTTCTTTGTGAATATCTTATGTGACATGTCAATAATGATTAATTATTAGTAATAATTACAATAATTATAATACAACTACTTATAACAATAATTACAATAAAAACAATTACAATAATAATATAATAAGACAAATGGTAGCTGCACTTCTTCGGCGTCGTCTGTGTGTAGGCTGATGATGATTTGATGTTGGTGTTGATCTTGAAGTTGATATAGCGGTCGATGTTACTGTTGATGTTACTGTTGATTTTACTCTTGATGTTGCCGTTGACGTTACTGTTGATGTTGCCGTTGACGTTACTGTTGATATTGCCGTTGACGTACACCCCGCTGTATTAAAGTCTTCTTTCTCGATTTGTTGTGGGAATGCTGCTGCTTGGTAGCTGGCTTAGTGATTTCCGTGTTATAGTTGCTGCGGTTGAAACAGTCGCTGTTAGTTTCTTGTGTCAACTGTTCATCGCATGTTGTTGTTCGTAGCATGGGGTTGAAGGTGCGATTCTCGCTCGAATTTTTGCTTGCAGAGTACGCAAGCGCTGGTATTCCTGCTTCACTTGTAGATGCGTCGCATTTCTTACATCGCTGCTAATTTATGTATTTCCCACTTCATACTTCTGTGGCTGCTGCTTTTGTAAGATGAATGGGCCGTAGTAGATTGGGCTGGTAGACCTGTGACTGCTTTACGTTCGTCACCGTCGCCGCCACTCTACGATGCATCCACTGATGTCGTCTTAAATTGTTGGCTTCAAGCAATCATGATTGACTATGATTTCACTGCTGAGCGACAACTGAGTTGTATTCATCGATGAATTGCTAACTTTCTTCGCGGTACTTTATATGTACCACCTACTATCATGCAGTAGTTTTCCGTTTCAACTATTGATGCTGTTAGCCCCCTTTGATGCTTTCCATCCTATTTTTGTTTGTGATGGTTGCCGTTTTGGTTGCTATCGCTAAGATGATCAGCTGTTGCAGCTAATATATATAATGTGCTGCTACCCTTCCCCCTTCGAGTTGGCTGGGTGCTATTCGTCGCCCTGGTGTCAAGTGTTGTGTTGTTGTACTTTTGCTGTCGTGATGGGTGTACATTGGCACTCCGGACAGATTCTCTGCATGCTGGATTCTTCTTGTATATACGTTATTATGTTTAACTATTTAATTTTATATACATATATTTCTTTTTCCAATCTAGTTTTATGCTATTTACAATTTGTCTACAATTAGTAAGATTTAAATCATTTTTTGAGACGTATATTATTTTAATTTTAATTAGAAATATTTTATCTTTATCAAATTTTATTACATAACTAGTATATAAGCCTTTCTTCGCCAGAAAGTTATTATTTTCTATTTATTTCGTAAAAAAAATTGCGAAGCTTTTTGGACTTTCTCAGCTTACTATTGAGAAATTACACTATTATGAAAAATTATTAATTTTTTAAATTATTAAATTTTTCATAATAAAATCTGACAAATTAATCAGCACAATCTAGGAAAAAAAAAATACAAATTTCCCCCCAATCCGATTTTTTGCAAAAAAATGGCAAAGCCGTTTGGATTTTTTAAATTTGCGATTTTTCTCATCAACATTCGATGCCCAGAAACATCTGTGAAAATTTTCAGGTTTCTAAGAGATGTGGAAGTCCAAAAAAAAGTCCAGGACATATTTTGCTAACAGAAACGCACAGGGATTTTATATATATAGATGTCTAGTAATATATTCAATTCAATACAAATTTTAATTCTTACTGCAAATATCGACGTTATTTTAGTTGGCTATAATTCCTTAGGTTATTCATTATAAATGTTAAGTTTGAAATTATTTAAAATGTTCGTACAAGTATTTAGATATTTTTCCTTTTACTTTACTATGTACGATCTTATATCTATTTTTTTTTTCCTAACTTTATTATAATTATATTCTTTCTTTCCTATTAATTTTCTTATTTCGTTTCATTACTAGTTTTATTCTTAGTTTTTATTACTAGTTTCTTAGTTCTATGCATAAGAATGACATGTAGTGTAGTAACACGTGTTTTAACATGTAACCTGTATTTAAAAAAAAATATTTTTTTCCCTCTCTTATTTCTTTAATATATTTTTGTTTTTGTTTCGGATATTTCGAAGTTATTCCTTATTGTTTTTTGTTGTTGTAACTGACGCTGCATTGTGCTCGCGTTGTGTTGTTCTACTTCTACACCAGCTTTGTTGTATTGCTTACGTTAATCACTCATTTTGCATTTAGTTAATTTAATTGACTTATTTACAGTATATATATTTTGTTTCCCATTATATTATCTTTCCTTACTTTTGATAAGTGTAATATCTTCTATTGCATGTCCCTTATCTTGTCTCTAAATTTCATGATCTTATGTAAATCTCTTAATGTCTAACGACATACATGTATGTGCGTATATGTATATAGTGTGGGTGTGTATGTAATATGCATGAACTAACTCTTCAGGCATATGTTTACATGTGCATTTATTAATATAATAATTGCAAATGCAAAGTTATATTGGCTGTGTTTTTAAAACGACACCGCTACTTTTTATATACCGTATATTACCAATTAAAATTAATACAACGTAAACATTTCACTTCAAAAATTAAAAAAAAATGACTCAAATATTAACTATGAATTTACTTTATTATGATTTTTCTTTTCTTATATTTCTTATATCTTATATTCAAGTTTTTGCTTATTGAAACGCTATTCTGATCTTCTTTTTATTTCTTTGTTGAATTTTTCAGTATGAAATTTGATGAATTTCATTCGTTATTCAAACGTAAGACGTTAAATTTAACGTCTTTAAAATTTAAAATTCTTAGTAATAAACTTAAAAATATTAATTTCATACTATCCTATAATATATGCTATCAACCCTATTCTATATTAATTTATTATATCCTAATCCTAATAAGGTGACTATTCTGATTAACTTAATGTTCTCCTAACCCTATTTCCTTAGTTAAGTGATTCTGACGGATTCCTATGTAATTGTCTAGTTAATCCTATTTTCCTGTTAATTGCTATTATATAACTTGAGTAAGTTACTGTGGAATGGCTTTTCCCTTCCCTTAATATTTAAAACTGTAGTAATTGGACTTTTAATTCCTACTACTTTACATGGCCCTATCCATATGGGAGAAAACTTATTTTTCCTAGTTTGATTCTTAATTAATACACTACCTCCTACCTTAAATTCTACTAAATTTAATTTGTTATCGTACTGCCACTTAGCTACTTCTTTTGCTAAATCCTGATTCTTTCTCACGATTTTGTGAGCCCTTTGTATTTGGAATTTTAGAACTTTATTTGGATCTTCGGCATTATATACCGGACTACACTTTCGTTTTAAGTTAGTCGGCATTTCTGTATCGAATCCAAATAAAGTACGGAATGGCGTTTGCTTCGTCGTAATGTGGGGTGTGTGGTTATGAACATGCATAGCTGGAGTTAACCACTGATCCCAATTCGACCCGTCTTCTTTAGCAAAACTACGCCAATATTCCGCTAAAGTTCTGTGGCTTCTTTCTAATGAGCCATTCGCTTGTGGATGATAAGGCGTTATGTGTAATTTTTTGATACCTAATAATTTACATGTGTCTGAGAACAATTTCGAAATGAAATTAGTTCCGTTATCAGTAATTAGAATTCGAGGAATCCATGTAAACTTTGTCGAATGGCCGCATTGGTGTATCTGCTAGCACCATGGGCATTTTCGTCAATTTTGAACTTTTGTTCGCTTGACATTGTGGACAGTTTTTGACATAATCTTTTATTTGTCTTTGCATCCCTGGCCACCTATATTGTTGCCTGATTCTTAGGTAAGTTTTCACTGCTCCCTGGTGACCTCCTAATGGTGTGTTGTGAAAGTCCTTTATAACTGTCTCTATTTGGTTTGGGTTTTCTAATGGAATTGTGTTATCATTTTGTATTTTGCCAGTAGTGTCAGGTTCTACAGGCGTCTGACTTGTGCTTGGTTTATTACTACTTTCTTTGTTCTTTATTTCCATTTCTTTTTGTTCCAGATCGGGTTTGGACTGCTGTTACTACATTCCGATTTTGAGAAATTCTGCTCAACGCGTCTGCGTTTAAGTTCTTCTTTCCTGGCTTATATAGGATTTCGAAGTCGTATTCTGATAATTTATGCCTGAACCTTGCCAGTCTTGACGTCTGGTCCTTTATGTTTGCTATTCCTTTTAACGGTTGATGGTCTGTCACTATTTTGAATGGTCTTCCTAACAGATACGCTCTAAATTGTTGCCCAGACAATGGGTAAGAACTCCTTTTCTATAGTCGAGTACCGCTTTTCGGCGTCATTCAAGGCTCTGCTAGCGAAAGCTATTGGCCTATCTTCGTCTATTTTACCCTGAGAAATTACTGCGCCTAACGCTTCGTTACTTGCATCAGTCGTTAGTATAAATTCTTTTTCGAAATCAGGATATGCCAAAACCGGTGGTGTTATTATTGCCTTCTTCAATGCTTCGAACGCTGTCTGGCATTCTTGCGTCCAATTGAACTTAGCGTCGTTCCTTAGTAGTTTATTAATAGGAAGAGCTATCTTTGCTGTACTCGGAATGAATTTTCTATAATAGTTTACTAGTCCTAAATATGCCTGCACCTCCTTTCTATTTTTAGGCGGCGGAATGCTCTGAACGCATTCCACTTTGCTGGGGTCAGGGAGTGCACCCTGATCTGTGCATTTATGTCCTAAATAAACAATTTCTCTTCTTAGAAATCTGCATTTTCCTGTATTAAGTTTTAGATTATGTTCACGTAATTTCTGTAATACTGAACATAACCTTTGTTCGTGTTGTTTCAAATTCCTACCGTAGATAACTATGTCATCTAAAACAACAAAACAGTGTATTCCTTGTAGACCTGTTAGGATATGATTCATTATCCTCTGAAATGTTGCTGGGGCACCTGTTAGCCCAAATGGCATTCGATTGAATTCGAAGTGCCCTAGTCCGTACTAAATGCTGCTTTTTCCTTGTCCCTGTCATCGACTAAAACTTGGTGATATCCGCTTGCCAAATCTAGCGTTGTAAAATATCTGCTATGGCCTAATTGCTCTAAAATTGCGTCAATACGAGGAATGCGAAAAACTTGTTTAATCGTGGCTTCATTCAGTTTTCTGTAATCTATCACTAGTCTCCATTTTTTCTCCCCGTCCTTGCCACTTTTCTTGGGCACTAAAAGTAACGGTGAGTTCCATGGTGAAGTGCTATGTGTAATTATGCCGTCATCTAGGAGTTTATTTTTATTATTTTTATTTATTTCCTCCCTATGTATTTGTGGTAATCTATATTGTTTTCTATTTATTGGCGGTTGATCTGCGCCTGTTGGAATTTCGTGTTTTAATACGTTTGTAAATGAAAGTTCGTCTCCTTCTAATAGGAAGATGTCATGAAAAGATTTTACTATTCCTTCTGGAATTCTTTTCTTCCATATTCAAATCTTTATCTAACTCAATTTCATTGAGCAATTTATTTATTCTTCCTTTGGCATCTATTTTGCCTATGCTATTTATCGACTTTACAGTACTTTGTATTTCGTACTCGTCAAAATTTGTGAATTTTGGTTTGAATTCGCTATTTATCTCGTAGTCATACTCTGTTGTATTTAATATCGGAGCATAAACCGTATTATTTTTCACATTTACTAATGTGTCCGCTCTATAGATTCCTGGATCTATTTCTTCTTTATGAATTACCACATTCTTAAATTTTGTACGAAGTTTTAATGGTACTATCGTAATTGTTCTTGCATCAACTGGTATGTAGTGTTGTTTGCTTTCCTCTTCTATCTGCTGGATAGTTTTTATCGGTAATTCCAAAATAACCTCTTTTCTTTCATTGAAGAGTGTTAAAATCTTTTCTATTGTGTTTATAATGGAGTTGTTCCACAAGTTATCTCTTCCTAATATGCCGTCTGCTGGTACTCCTTGTTTAAGTGACACAACGTGTAGCGTTAAACGTAAGGACTGTACCTCCTTATGACATATAGTAGTTGATCCTTCTGTTGTCACACAACCTCCAAATGCTCCGCTTAAGTCTTTCCTATTCGACTTGTCTATTATTGTGCTATCTTTTATCGCACTATTCTTTATCAGGCTTGTATCTGCTCCTGTATCTACCAGTAAAATGAGTTTTCCATTATTAGCCTCTGCGCAAGGTAATTCGATGAACACGTCATTTAGCTGGGTTTGATTGCCGTTAGATGCTCCTGTTTCTGTATTTCTATTGTTATTTGCTAACTTATTCATTGAGCACGGTATTTTTAAATTTTGGTTTTTCTCTAATTTAATTGGGATCTCTGAATCAACTGTTTCTCCCAGCGTATGATTTCTCGTGGTTACGTTGTTTTTATTACTATCCGTCTTTCTTAACTTGATATTAATTTTTAAGTCTCTTGAAGTTGGTAACATTTCAACAATCGCTTCCAATGTAGGACTTACGGTTACCACTTTGTTTGTTAAAGCTGGTAACGTATCCACAATCGGCTCGGATGTATGAATTACTGTTATTCCTTCATTTGGCCTTAAGTTACTAATATTTTCGGGTCCCCAGATTATTGGCCTATTCTGGGCCCTTGCCAGTTTCCCGGACGATTACTTTGTAACGTTTCCCAATTTCTTTTTGCCTCGCAATTCTTTATCATATGCCCTGGTCTATTACACCAATGACATAACGTTTGGTTTGCCCTGTTCTGCTGATTCCTCTGTAATCCGTTGGGTGTAGTTGGGTTGGGGTTTATCGCCCGTTTTTGGTTCCCGTTCTGCTGGAATTGGTTTTGGGACCAATTCTGCTGGATTTGGTTAGATTGCCAGCTCTGTTGGGGTCGGTTCCATTGCTGATTTCCTATACTTTGGTTGGTAGGCCTTTGATTTTTGTTGTTCGACCCAACTCTGTTGTTGTCCTTGTTGTCACACCTCCAGTTGGTCTCGTGCCCATATTTTAAACACTTCTGACAATATGGCGTATTCTTGCGAGTCAAACAATCGTCTCTGGTATGACCTCGCTTGTTACAAAATGAGCAAATTATTCTATTCGCCGCTCCTTGTGTAGTGTTCTGTATCGAAGTTGGTTGCCTGGCAATTTTTCCTCCTGAAGCTCTGCCCTGACTTTCATGTTGAATTTGTTCTTGTTGGGTATACTGCATGGTGGCGAGGCGTGGTGAATTCATATTAATGTTTAAGGGGTCTGAGTGGAGGACGCTACTGTTTTGTATGCTTTCGAGTGCATCGATTGCTAGTTCTATTTGTTTGTTCTATTAGTTCCATTTGTTCTATGCTTTTCTTCGTAACATTGAGCATATAAATTCTCAATGTGGCGTTCTTTAACCCTGTTTTAAAGGATTTCTCTACGGCTCCTTCCACCATACTCAAAAGTGCCATATCTCCGTTTCCATTATATTTCGTTCGAACTATCTCTTGTGCCTGTGTTCGTAGAGTGGTTAGGCGTCTTGCAAACTGTCGTATATCCTCGTTAAGTAGCTGGCTACAACTTTGGATACCTATTATCACTGAGTCTAAGGATACCGTTGGTAAATATGCTCTTTTTATCGTGAGGTAGAATTCCTCGAGGCTATTGAAGCGTTGTGACCTCACTAAATCATATGCATCCCCATGTAATCTCTGCTTAATGCAGTCTATGTAGTCCTGGATGTTGTCTTTACCTACATCTCTTGCGGCTAATTCGCACCCGTGTATGAATTTATAAACTTCGCCGCGTAAGTCTGGCGAATGTGTTCCAGAAAATAGAGGTACCAGCCTATTTGTAATTTTTGCTATCTCTCCTATCCCCATTTTGGTTTGTTCTTTTGTTGTTTTAATTTGTTGTAATGGCCTTGCGTTGCCGTCCCTCGGACTAACTGCGGACTGAGCTGGTTCCTTATGGAAAAGTGACTGATTGTGATCTAGCGACATTTCTTGACTTAGAAGTCTATTCTGCTCCTTTAACTCTTGTATTCGTCTATTTGCCTCTTCTAAAGAACTACAGTCTTCCCTTGATTTCTGTGCCAATCCCTTTTCTAATGTTCCCTTGTCCCTTGTTATTCAGTAATTTTCTTAGTTGTTCGTTTTCGTCTTCTAAGGTCTGTAGTATGTTTTCTTGAAAATGTTTTTCCTCTAAATACGTATCGTACTTGTTTTTTAGCGCGTTGAATTCTGATAAGCAGTCCCTTAGACTTTGGTTCTTATTTTCTATTATATTTTTAAAAAAAACAACAATTCTTCTATGAATGCGTCTGCTTTTTTTAAACTTGATATTTCTCCTAGGGCTTGTATTTTAGTCTGGATTAGCGCCAAATTTTCTTTATTGGAAACTGTGTTTTTCGGAATGGTCCAAAGTTTTGATGCAAATTCTTCTATTTGCCTTTTCAAATCCTTGTGGGTCTTTTCTAAGGCTAAATATGCTTGTTCCTGTAGCGATTCGGCCATTAATTATCTTATACTCATCGTTCTAATTATTTATTTAGTATATTTTATAATCAATTAAAACCTTAATTGCTTTTCTTCAAGCAATTAACTCTTGGTTATTCAGTTTTAATACGGCTCATTGACACCCTTTTGGCTGAACACGTTGTAAACATTCGTACATTCGTAAGCTTATACTCGTACATATATACATATATTATTATTAGATATATATATATTTTTTTTGTAATTCGAGCTTGTGGCTCAATTGTGCTCGCCTGGTGCCTGACGTAATTTTTTTTTTTATTACTTGTTTTTTTTTTCTCTTGCTTTGTTAGCGTTTTTGCTACCAGTTGCCGCTCGCTAGCAATTTTGTCGCTTCTGCCCTTGCTTGAAGTTCAAGCTAAAGTTCGTGACCTACTTCTTGTTACAATAAATTTCTTGCAATTATGCAGAATCTATTTTATTTATTGACTTGCAGCTATCGCTGTTAGCCTGGTTACTATTAATTACTGTGTTATTAAAAAATACTAAGGGATTTGTGTTTTGTATTCATTTATTTGTTCTTTTACAATCCTTATGTATAAACATAATTTCAAATTTGCCTCGTAACTGTGGTTGTATCTAACTATCTCAAACTTATTCTTGACTTGCCCGAAAATTTTATTAAATTTTTCTATTTAACAAAAATCACCTTATTTATACAAGAATTGTCAATGAATTTCTAAATTCTTCAATTTAAAGTCCGATTATAATGAAGTAAGCAAAAGTTTTCTATTTAGACAAGTGTAGTGTACCACACAAGTCACCATGACTGCTTCCTAAGCGACAGTCAAATCGACCAACGATAGGGTACACGCAGCGCATAAAAACTGCAACGATAGCGTTTCCTGTTGGATCGTTGACCGTGCTAAGTTCTGCTGCGTGTGCGTTGACGACTTCTTTTCGCTGCCGACGTCTTCTGTCTAGACTGCGACAGAAATAGTGCAGTCAACAATTATTCACAATAATTTATAAACAATATATTATTGATTGGATCAGCAGAATCTGCTGACCAATAACGAAGTAATTTTAAGAAATATGTTTATATTAGTTTTAAGTCCGCCCATCAAAATCGGCTATAAAAGGGCAAGAATTTCTAAAATAAAGACAGAATATAATCAGAGCCTAAAACCGGCAGTCTTCTAATTTTCTCAAGCCCTGGCAAATAATCTGCCGGCTTTATCAACTATACAAATAGCATTCTAAGCTGAGGCCCATGGCATACTCTGCCGGCCAAGCCTATGAATCTATATTAAAATAGAATATTATCCAGCATAATTATTGAAGGCAGGACCAGAGGTCCTTAAACATATTACATGGCGATCCTGCGAACTTCGATCCTGCATAATAAGACCCTGTGAAACTACGATCCTGTATACCACGATGCTGCGTACTTCGGTCCCGCTACCAAAATCTGGAACACTTGTCTTCGCCAACTGGGGTATTCCAATTGCTGCTCTCATGGACATAAAAAAGCATCCCAAGTTTATTAGTGGAAGAATGAAGTTAGCACTCACGCTTTACTCGATTGTCTTCATGCGTTTCGCTTGGAAAGTAACACCACGCAAAATGCTGCTACTTGCCTGCCAAATGACGAACTCCACAACGCAGTCCAAGGAATTCGATTTATTAACTACATTTATTTTTCACCGTCGGAAAATAAGAATAACGAAACACTTCTTTTAACAGCAATACCGAAATAACACTAACAATAGAGTTTACACAGTCAATGCTCAGGAAAACGAGCTAGGCTCGGAGGGCAATTAAATTCCCCCTCCGGAAAGCCAAAAACAATAACAAAATTTTATAATATTTCCAAGAATGCTACAAACTTTGTTGAATTGCATGACAACAATAAAAAACTAACATTTTTGATAGCTACTGGATCAGATGTATCTTTAATTAAAACAAATAATGATGTAAAGTATAATACTTATAGAACTTATGATACTTGTAAATTAAAAGGTATAACCAATGAAGTTATAGAACCATTAGGATTATTAAATTTAAATATAAAATTAGACAATGAAAATATTAATCATAAATTCTTAGTAGTAGATGAAAATTTTCCTATATTAACAGATGGAATTATCGGGAGAGATTTATTAAGAAAACATTTTTGTAAAATAGATTACGAAACCTTAACTATTACATTTAGTTTTAATGAAAATGATATAATTTTACCATTACATTTAAACACATCGATAGAAATTGTTTTACCATCAAGATGCGAGCTCATCGTACCAATCAATACAAATTTTAAAGAAGATAGAATAATATGGAATAAAGAAATTCAAAAAGGAATATTCGTAGGAAATTGCATTTGCCCAAGAGGAAGGATAGGTCATATAAAAATGTTAAACACAAATGATACTACTGTTACTATACATAAAATTGAACTAGAGTCCGATCCATTAACAAATTATGATATTCTAACATCAAGAACAGTGAATAACACCGAAAGATTAAATAAGCTATTCGAAACAATGAAAATAAAAACAACTGACCCTGACGCATACAATTCACTAATTGAAATCCTACAAAACTATCAAGACATTTTTCATTTAGACAACGAAGTACTATCAACTAATAACTTTTACATACAAAAAATTAACCTAAACGACAAAAGTCCGACTTACATAAAGAACTATAGACTTCCGCAGACACAAAAAGACGAAATTAAACAACAAGTCAGAAAATTATTAAACGAGGACATAATTGAACCATCCACAAGTCCATACAATTCACCACTGTTAGTAGTACCAAAAAAAGGAAACAAGGACAAAAAAAGTGGAGACTAGTAGTAGATTACCGTAAACTCAATGACAAAATAGTAAACGATAAATTCCCTTTAACAAGACTAGAAGACATACTTGACAAATTAGGAAGAGCAAAATACTTTTCGACACTTGACATGACTAGCTCTTTCCACCAAATACCTTTAGACAAAAATTCAAGGCCATTAACAGCTTTTTCTACAGAAAATGGACACTACCAATTTAAAAGACTACCATTTGGATTAAAGATATCCACAAACAGCTTTCAAAGAATGTTGACAATAGCACTCAGTGGACTGGACAGTGAAGCATTCCTTTACGTAGACGACATCATTATCTTTGGTTGTAGTTTAAAACACCACAATGAAAAAACAAATCAGAAATTGCTAAATGTTTAAATTCACTATTAAAGAAAAATAACAAATTCACATGGACAGAAGAACACCAGAACGCTTTCGAAATCTTAAAAGAAAAATTATTGAACCCACCAATATTGCAATATCCCGATTTTTCAAAACCGTTTATTCTAACAACTGACGCGTCAAACTACGCTCTTGGCGCAGTATTATCGCAAGGTGATATTGGGACTGACTTACCCATATCTTACGCAAGTAAAGCACTGGACAAACATGACTTAAACAAATCGGTTTTGGAGAAAGAATTATTAGCAATTCATTGGGGAAATTGTAAAAATCAGCAGAATCTGCTGACCAATAACGAAGTAATTTTAAGAAATATGTTTATATTAGTTTTAAGTCCGCCCATCAAAATCGGCTATAAAAGGGCAAGAATTTCTAAAATAAAGACAGAATATTATCAGAGCCTAAAACCGGCAGTTTTCTAATTTTCTCAAGCCCTGGCAAATAATCTGCCGGCTTTATCAACTATACAAATAGCATTCTAAGCTGAGGCCCATGGCATACTCTGCCGGCCAAGCCTATGAATCTATATTAAAATAGAATATTATCCAGCATAATTATTGAAGGCAGGACCAGAAACATAAACATATTACACAAGTTCCAACATTTAAAGTACTATTACTATTATACATTTACCTTTAATTTTATTTGTATAATTTTATAATATTTTAAAATATGTTTATTACTTCACAACCATTCCAGTTAGTGTGTTTCTGTTTTAAAAAACATTGTTATTTATTTTTAATTTATTTTAAACTTCACTTCAAAATAAAGGAACGATCTTTGGATCGTGAAACCGGCTGCGCCAAAATGTTGTATCTAGTTCCTTCAGTAGGATACTAGAACAAACTTAATGTCGTAGATCCTTACTCGAGAGGGTCCCTGACAGTGCTTCTAATAATAAGGGTTGTTGTCGTATATCCTTCGACGCGAAGGATCACGGACGCTTGTGCCACGGGCAAGGATCTGCCGACTTTGTGGTCTTACCATTGGGATCCGGCAACCTGCCGTAGTGGATCCCCTCGCCTATTTACCACGGGCACCAAGGTGCCGCCTTTGTGGTCCTTTAACCTGTCGGGCAATACTGCCGTCTTTCGACAGGTGCTGAAATAAAAAGGTCCTGCGTTAATTTTTCTTACGTTTATTATTTTCTTGAGTCCTTCTTTTATCTCCGCTTCTTATTGTAATGCGATTAATCTTCCTGCGACTTAATCTGTTTAACACTGTTTAGTTTTTACCACTTGACTGCACTCAGTCTGTAAGCTATTAGCTACTTTCATTCGTCACTTCACAACAACTGCCTTCTTTCAATCCGTAAGCTGGGTTTATATCTCTTCTGAGATTCGTTGTTGGCCACAATCATTTCCGCGTCGTTTTTGCTATTATCTCAAGAATTATTTTTGACGCTCATTGCATATTTTGGAATGCGATCAAGTTCGCGCGCTGTTCCACTTATCGGAATGCGATCAAGTTCGGCTTTTATCTGGGCCAGAGTGGTGTGTGATTCACTTGTACTTTCGAGCTTCACAATTAAAGTGCAGCCTAGAAGTATGTGTTACCACAAGTTAAACATTGTTAACTACTGGGCCGAAAGGTATGTGGTGATAACAACGTTAAGCGTTGTTATTACCGAAGCAATGATTCTGACCTACAACAGTGGTTTAGCTACAATCGCGAAAGCAATTAATTAAGCCAACTCTGCAAGAAAACAATTGAAAGAAGCAATTCGACATAATCAAACTCTGGAAGCAATTGCTATTGGTAAAGGCTTGTATCTTAAACCCTACAAAAAAGGATTGGGATTATATTGTAGCCCTCAAGCAAAAACTTTTGAAGAAGCTACCCAACAGAGCCCTCACAAATATCGACCTGATGAATAATACAACGAATCTACCACACTTTAGAGGTATGTTTATGTTTGATACCTTACCAAGGCATACTCATCAACAAGAATGTGGAATCGTTAATATTGATAGATCGGAGGGACCTGGTACTCATTGGGTAGCATATTATAAAAACAAGAATCAAAAGGAATATTTTGATAGTTTTGGAAACTTGCAACCACCACATCAAGTAATCCAATACTTGGGTAATGGAATACTTTACAACTACACTCAGCATCAAGATTATAATTCATTTAACTGCGGTCATTTATGTCTACAATTTCTTTATAATTTCATTTTTTAGGACAAATAACGAATAAAGTTTATTAAAATGAAATCAAATTGTGTTTTATTTGTGTTTAGTATATAATACATATTATTATAAATTTTACTTGTATTTAGTATAAGGTATATTTGATTTTGATGACGATGATGATGACGGTGATGATGATGATGAAGAGCTATTCCACTCCTTGTCTGATTTAAATGGATTTTTCACCACTGCATACTGCATCTTCTTTGTCCTAGATTCTTTCATTGTAATATCTTTCTTCTTATCCATTTTGTTGTGCTTGGAATTCTCTCTCTCTCTCTGTGTTCTCTAAGGTTCTCTCTCTGTTCTCTGTTCTAGGTATAAACTAAACTAAAAATTTAAATATCTTTTCATAAATACTATTTTCTTCGGTTGCATATATTCAGTGTTAGTTCATCTTTCGATCGGTGCAGTTAAGAGCTCTTCAGTTAGTTTTACTACCTATCAAGAAAATTGAGAAACAACAAATTCGGAAATGAATCTAAAACAACTTCAAGGATCATCAACTTTTTCCGTTGCTGCTATGGACGACTTCAATCAGAACAACAGTGTCCAAAAAACCATATTAGCAGTTAAAGATATGGATCCGAATATATCATATTCAATTAAAAATGTACGGAAAACGAAAACAAAGTATGGAGCCCGAGTTTTAATGGAGTTGGAAGAGAATATAATTTGTCTATCGCAAAGATTTAGCAACATCAGCGATGAAACAATAGAAGAATTCTCAAACGGAGCTTACTATTTGTGCAAAGTAATGAAAGAAGATACCGACGCACAGTGGCCGGTTTTTCAACTTAGCGGTCAAAAATCCATATCTTTTGACTCTCTTGGAATTTTTTATTCCGGTTTTTTTTGTTGGATTCTTCTTAATCTTTCTTAATCTTTAATGTGAGACTAAAATCATAAAAATCGATTGTTGAAAACCAGAGATATGAGAGTTTCAATCAGGGTACCTATTAAAATTTTCTTAAAAGCCTAAAAAAGAGATTATAAAAATAATATGGTTATTTTTATTTAATGATTAAAGACTTTTTATTATCAATAACGAACATACTAATAAAATAGATTAATAAAAATAAGGTAATAAGTAAGGAACTAATGCAAATTAAACAATTTTTTCAAAACATTCATTGATAGAATTCCGCTCATCTAGTAGTAAATTTTGTGTATCACTATATAACTCGATTGAGCTAGATTTCCATTTTTGGCGGATATTTGAAATATATGGATCCGATGTGCACAGCAAAACTGCAAACAGATCCTCATTGGTACAATATCTTGAAATTTTCCTTGTGTTGTGTTCACGAAAGAATCTGTAATCCTTGTTTCTTTTTTCTTGTGCTTCTTCAGACAGATCACCAAGTGGAAGTAGACTATTTTCAATAATTTGCTCGCCATGATAAAGAATTTTATGAATTGTTGATGGCATATTCCTCCAGGGATATTTTTCGTTGTAAATTTCTGCGGTTTTCTTTGCATATTCACCAAATTTTTTGGCATCAATCATCCTGCTGCATGCTATAACTTCTATTATAATTTTGAATCGCTTAATTAATTCAACGTCCACTCCTGTAATGAAAGCTGCCGTCTCAGGATCTGAGAAAAATCTTCTAGCGGTGTTTCCATCATTCGTATTTCCCTCTCCTTGTTTTGGCTGGTCAATTATTAGCCCTATTTCACGATATTGTTCCTGTATTTGGCTTTTTTTCAGCTTCCGTTTCTGCATATTCACTGCATTTTGTCTAACCGTTCCTGTTGCTCCGAATTCTAAATCATAGCCCAATTTGAGTATATGTTCCATGAAACGAATTCTAGTGTGAAGAGGCGACAATCCGAATTCGTATGCCTCTTCAGAATAATTGGCATCTGCTGGTGCTTGACTTAGTGTACTCGCGGTTTGATGGCATATAATACAGCTAGAAGATGCCTTAGTATCAGTTAAGGCTTGTCCGACTTTTCCATCAATCATGGTCAGCAGAAGTTTGAAATCTATTTCAATAAAATGGCCATGATACTCAAATAGCAGCGGCTGAAGTTCATCAATTTGCCTCCTAATTTTATTAACTTCTTCGGTTATCACATCTTTAGTCTCCTTTTTGAATGCAAATTTAATTGGTCTACAATATTTTGTCGATGAAGGTGTCCCATTCTTCCATATATCAATCGGTACATATTTTTCGATTGACGGTTCAGCCTCAGTGCTATTCCTCCTTAATCGCAAAGGAACGAATGATATCATGAACAAATTGGTGTCTGCTGAATTATCTGCATTAAATTGTTTATACTGCTTCTGGCCAGATGATCCGTCACATCCCCACTTACAAAGGAGGGTAAGGTTGCAATCACCAAGACTTTTCACATAAGTCTCTTCCAATGAAAGCAATAATCTGTTCGCGGTGTGTTCTAGAAGATCTTGTAATTTCACCTCTGCTGAACTTGCAGTAATTTCAATTGCTTTTTTTGAGGGTAGACACTCCGTTTTAATTGAAATTATCTCGTCATAACTTGGAAACACGTTGCATTTCTTTGCATTAGTTCGTTTGCGTAATTCTTTGTATTGGTTTTTTGTTAATTTCAAATCCAAAAATAGTGCAAATGCTTCCTAAGGAGTAAACTTCTTTTCATCAGTCGGAGTTGGAACACTGCTCAGTACCCTTTTGACGCGTCTGGGGCTCGCTTTCATCATTTTCTCAATTACTTCTATCTTGTCCTTTTTATTTCTTGATGGACCTACTTGATGAAGGAATGCATTTTGTATATTCTCATGAGATATTTCGTCATTGATGTCGCCAAGTTTACGCCTTCTAGATCGTTCACTGCATTCGTCCATCGATTTCCTTGGTCGACCCTTTCCTTCGCTGCCATTATCAGTCATGGTTTCTTTTTCAAAAACGAGCTCAGTTTTCATCCATTCTGTGTTGCGTTGGTACAGTTTTTCCTTATTTCGATTCACATCTGTGTAACGTTTTTTTAAATGCGATAAAAAGTTAGATATTTTCTTTTTATATGTCTCTTCTTGATCGCATGAGTCAAAAAAAGGATCACTTAGAACATGCGAAGTAACATCTTTGTCGACTTTTCGTAAGAAGTAAATATCTGCCAAATTTTTATATGTGAACTGTAAGAGCTAATTACCTGATAATTAGAAAAACCTAATTAGTGCAAATATACATATAATTTGAAAGAAAAGTATAACACTACCAAAAAAAAAATAACGGAAAACATGTTAAAAACGTTTGCAGTGTGACTTTGACTCATATAATGGGCTCTAGCTCCCGGTGGGGCAAACCGATGCAAAAAAAATTGGTATGGGCTTTTAGAGGAAACTTTCAGCTTTACAATGGTGTAAAATTTGTTTTGGAGCACTTTGGAGCGCAAAAGTCCTGCTCCAAAATACGACGAAATTTAACCAAAATTGGAGCATTTCTGGAATTCTTGTTACGTAATAACTATACCACAGTTTTACTCAATTGTAACAACATTTGACAATGAATATATCCAAGAATTTAATAAAAAAAACCGGAACTTAATATCTGAAATATTGACAGAGATATGGATATCTAAATCTGTGAAAAGTTGAAAAAATGTATTTATTTTAGTTGAAAATAAAAAGTGCTGTTTTTTATTGCATAGTTACTAATGAAATAATCAAGATAAAGCTGTAATTTTTTGGCTCCCTAGGTTCTCAGGTTTCTACTTTCATATGACCTAACCCATTTTGAAATCGGTGACATTGAAAAAAGTGACTTTTGGCCGCTAAGTTGAAAAACCGGCCACTGTGCGACGACTTTCGCTTGGAGGTTCTGGTTGACTTCTCTTTAACACAAGCAATGTATTACCAAATGTGAAAAACTTTGTATTATAAAATGTTATAAAAATAAGATATAATTTATGACTTCCAAAATAGATTCCTTTTTATTTTTCAATTTAGAATAAAATAGCATTAATTTATTGATTCGTAAGATTTTATTCTCCAACATATAGCACGTACACGTATCTGGTCTATCCAAACATGTATCCGAAGACCAACAGCAAGATTTATAGTGATTTCCATGAACAGATTCAATTAGTACTTGATGTTGATAGCGGCTTAATTTTGCGTAGCAGTTCAGCATTTCATCCAAATGCTCATCAAGCAAAATTTCTATTTGGGTTCTTAAAAACTCGTCAACACGTTTTAAAAATTCCGACATGTTCGTTCTCGTAATGTTCTCCATCCTTATTAATAATAGTCTATTACCGGTTGAATTAAGTTTAGTCGTGAACCAGTTGCGTTTGTTTACATTAAGATGCTAATTTACGACTTTTTATTCCCAGAAATATTTGTAAACGGAAAGTACCAAAATCTTCAACTCCAATTCTGAGATTGAAATAATTGTATATGCAATATGTGTGGTCGCGAGGTAATCGAACACTTGAATTGCCCACAACTCATTTACTAAATCTACAACAACCACATACCAAAATGACGAAAAGCAATTAAATGAGAGCAACAACGCTCCGCATATGCAGACAACAAAAATCTCAAGTACCGCAAACGACACACAGGCGGGCAGAGTATAAGGCAGAGGGGCACACCACACTCGCAACAGTCAGCACGACGAGCTATGTATGTCTGTCTGTCCTGCCTTTATGTATGTTTTTTTTTTTTTTTTTGTCGGGTGGAAACCCTTCATGGGTTCTGCTGCTAGGTCCTCTGAGCAGTCAGGTATGTGAGACTCTTATACCAGTCAAGTATGTGAGTCCCGCCCCACGGGACTGCCGTTAAGTGTTACATCGTGTGTGGCGCTGGCTTTATCTAGCCATCTCCTCTTTTCTTCTCTCTCTTTCAAGTCTCCTTTGCTCAGTCATAACAAGCGCCGCCATTCGGCTCACAGCGTTCCAATACGCTGGGTTCGCTTCCATTATGCTCACTATGGTTGCTGGTGTGACATCAGTACCGATCTGTCTTTGCAAGTCGCTTCTTAGATCTTCGTACCGCTGGCACTTGAAGAACACGTGTTCATCATCTTCGACTGTCAGTGGCTCACAGTGGCTCACAGTGTTGGCAGAATGGATTCTGTATGTATGTACAGTGGTGGAAAACTAATTAGAAACACTGTAAATAATGAACATATATTTTTTCACTTGTACCAAACAGACCTTACATACAAGAAAACTGCACCGGTACTTTACCGTTATCTGACAACTGCCTTTGCACTTTTTTTGTATTCTGTATTGATCATTGAAATGTATCCACCAAAGATCATTTACGAAAACTTTTACTCGGCTTTTATCTGGGCCAGAGTGGTGTGTGATTCACTTGTACTTTCGAGCTTCACAATTAAAGTGCAGCCTAGAAGTATGTGTTACCACAAGTTAAACATTGTTAACTACTGGGCCGAAAGGTATGTGGTGATAACAACGTTAAGCGTTGTTATTACCGAAGCAATGATTCTGACCTACAACAGTGGTTTAGCTACAATCGCGAAAGCAATTAATTAAGCCAACTCTGCAAGAAAACAATTGAAAGAAGCAATTCGACATAATCAAACTCTGGAAGCAATTGCTATTGGTAAAGGCTTGTATCTTAAACCCTACAAAAAAGGATTGGGATTATATTGTAGCCCTCAACCAAAAACTTTTGAAGAAGCTACCCAACAGAGCCCTCACAAATATCGACCTGATGAAATATACAACGAATCTACCACACTTTAGAGGTATGTTTATGTTTGATACCTTACCAAGGCATACTCATCAACAAGAATGTGGAATCGTTAATATTGATAGATCGGAGGGACCTGGTACTCATTGGGTAGCATATTATAAAAACAAGAATCAAAAGGAATATTTTGATAGTTTTGGAAACTTGCAACCACCACATCAAGTAATCCAATACTTGGGTAATGGAATACTTTACAACTACACTCAGCATCAAGATTATAATTCATTTAACTGCGGTCATTTATGTCTACAATTTCTTTATAATTTCATTTTTTAGGACAAATAACGAATAAAGTTTATTAAAATGAAATCAAATTGTGTTTTATTTGTGTTTAGTATATAATACATATTATTATAAATTTTACTTGTATTTAGTATAAGGTATATTTGATTTTGATGACGATGATGATGACGGTGATGATGATGATGAAGAGCTATTCCACTCCTTGTCTGATTTAAATGGATTTTTCACCACTGCATACTGCATCTTCTTTGTCCTAGATTCTTTCATTGTAATATCTTTCTTCTTATCCATTTTGTTGTGCTTGGAATTCTCTCTCTCTCTCTGTGTTCTCTAAGGTTCTCTCTCTGTTCTCTGTTCTAGGTATAAACTAAACTAAAAATTTAAATATCTTGTCATAAATACTATTTTCTTCGGTTGCATATATTCAGTGTTAGTTCATCTTTCGATCGGTGCAGTTAAGAGCTCTTCAGTTAGTTTTACTACCTATCAAGAAAATTGAGAAACAACAAATTCGGAAATGAATCTAAAACAACTTCAAGGATCATCAACTTTTTCCGTTGCTGCTATGGACGACTTCAATCAGAACAACAGTGTCCAAAAAACCATATTAGCAGTTAAAGATATGGATCCGAATATATCATATTCAATTAAAAATGTACGGAAAACGAAAACAAAGTATGGAGCCCGAGTTTTAATGGAGTTGGAAGAGAATATAATTTGTCTATCGCAAAGATTTAGCAACATCAGCGATGAAACAATAGAAGAATTCTCAAACGGAGCTTACTATTTGTGCAAAGTAATGAAAGAAGATACCGACGCACAGTGGCCGGTTTTTCAACTTAGCGGTCAAAAATCCATATCTTTTGACTCTCTTGGAATTTTTTATTCCGGTTTTTTTTGTTGGATTCTTCTTAATCTTTCTTAATCTTTAATGTGAGACTAAAATCATAAAAATCGATTGTTGAAAACCAGAGATATGAGAGTTTCAATCAGGGTACCTATTAAAATTTTCTTAAAAGCCTAAAAAAGAGATTATAAAAATAATATGGTTATTTTTATTTAATGATTAAAGACTTTTTATTATCAATAACGAACATACTAATAAAATAGATTAATAAAAATAAGGTAATAAGTAAGGAACTAATGCAAATTAAACAATTTTTTCAAAACATTCATTGATAGAATTCCGCTCATCTAGTAGTAAATTTTGTGTATCACTATATAACTCGATTGAGCTAGATTTCCATTTTTGGCGGATATTTGAAATATATGGATCCGATGTGCACAGCAAAACTGCAAACAGATCCTCATTGGTACAATATCTTGAAATTTTCCTTGTGTTGTGTTCACGAAAGAATCTGTAATCCTTGTTTCTTTTTTCTTGTGCTTCTTCAGACAGATCACCAAGTGGAAGTAGACTATTTTCAATAATTTGCTCGCCATGATAAAGAATTTTATGAATTGTTGATGGCATATTCCTCCAGGGATATTTTTCGTTGTAAATTTCTGCGGTTTTCTTTGCATATTCACCAAATTTTTTGGCATCAATCATCCTGCTGCATGCTATAACTTCTATTATAATTTTGAATCGCTTAATTAATTCAACGTCCACTCCTGTAATGAAAGCTGCCGTCTCAGGATCTGAGAAAAATCTTCTAGCGGTGTTTCCATCATTCGTATTTCCCTCTCCTTGTTTTGGCTGGTCAATTATTAGCCCTATTTCACGATATTGTTCCTGTATTTGGCTTTTTTTCAGCTTCCGTTTCTGCATATTCACTGCATTTTGTCTAACCGTTCCTGTTGCTCCGAATTCTAAATCATAGCCCAATTTGAGTATATGTTCCATGAAACGAATTCTAGTGTGAAGAGGCGACAATCCGAATTCGTATGCCTCTTCAGAATAATTGGCATCTGCTGGTGCTTGACTTAGTGTACTCGCGGTTTGATGGCATATAATACAGCTAGAAGATGCCTTAGTATCAGTTAAGGCTTGTCCGACTTTTCCATCAATCATGGTCAGCAGAAGTTTGAAATCTATTTCAATAAAATGGCCATGATACTCAAATAGCAGCGGCTGAAGTTCATCAATTTGCCTCCTAATTTTATTAACTTCTTCGGTTATCACATCTTTAGTCTCCTTTTTGAATGCAAATTTAATTGGTCTACAATATTTTGTCGATGAAGGTGTCCCATTCTTCCATATATCAATCGGTACATATTTTTCGATTGACGGTTCAGCCTCAGTGCTATTCCTCCTTAATCGCAAAGGAACGAATGATATCATGAACAAATTGGTGTCTGCTGAATTATCTGCATTAAATTGTTTATACTGCTTCTGGCCAGATGATCCGTCACATCCCCACTTACAAAGGAGGGTAAGGTTGCAATCACCAAGACTTTTCACATAAGTCTCTTCCAATGAAAGCAATAATCTGTTCGCGGTGTGTTCTAGAAGATCTTGTAATTTCACCTCTGCTGAACTTGCAGTAATTTCAATTGCTTTTTTTGAGGGTAGACACTCCGTTTTAATTGAAATTATCTCGTCATAACTTGGAAACACGTTGCATTTCTTTGCATTAGTTCGTTTGCGTAATTCTTTGTATTGGTTTTTTGTTAATTTCAAATCCAAAAATAGTGCAAATGCTTCCTAAGGAGTAAACTTCTTTTCATCAGTCGGAGTTGGAACACTGCTCAGTACCCTTTTGACGCGTCTGGGGCTCGCTTTCATCATTTTCTCAATTACTTCTATCTTGTCCTTTTTATTTCTTGATGGACCTACTTGATGAAGGAATGCATTTTGTATATTCTCATGAGATATTTCGTCATTGATGTCGCCAAGTTTACGCCTTCTAGATCGTTCACTGCATTCGTCCATCGATTTCCTTGGTCGACCCTTTCCTTCGCTGCCATTATCAGTCATGGTTTCTTTTTCAAAAACGAGCTCAGTTTTCATCCATTCTGTGTTGCGTTGGTACAGTTTTTCCTTATTTCGATTCACATCTGTGTAACGTTTTTTTAAATGCGATAAAAAGTTAGATATTTTCTTTTTATATGTCTCTTCTTGATCGCATGAGTCAAAAAAAGGATCACTTAGAATATGCGAAGTAACATCTTTGTCGACTTTTCGTAAGAAGTAAATATCTGCCAAATTTTTATATGTGAACTGTAAGAGCTAATTACCTGATAATTAGAAAAACCTAATTAGTGCAAATATACATATAATTTGAAAGAAAAGTATAACACTACCAAAAAAAAAATAACGGAAAACATGTTAAAAACGTTTGCAGTGTGACTTTGACTCATATAATGGGCTCTAGCTCCCGGTGGGGCAAACCGATGCAAAAAAAATTGGTATGGGCTTTTAGAGGAAACTTTCAGCTTTACAATGGTGTAAAATTTGTTTTGGAGCACTTTGGAGCGCAAAAGTCCTGCTCCAAAATACGACGAAATTTAACCAAAATTGGAGCATTTCTGGAATTCTTGTTACGTAATAACTATACCACAGTTTTACTCAATTGTAACAACATTTGACAATGAATATATCCAAGAATTTAATAAAAAAAACCGGAACTTAATATCTGAAATATTGACAGAGATATGGATATCTAAATCTGTGAAAAGTTGAAAAAATGTATTTATTTTAGTTGAAAATAAAAAGTGCTGTTTTTTATTGCATAGTTACTAATGAAATAATCAAGATAAAGCTGTAATTTTTTGGCTCCCTAGGTTCTCAGGTTTCTACTTTCATATGACCTAACCCATTTTGAAATCGGTGACATTGAAAAAAGTGACTTTTGGCCGCTAAGTTGAAAAACCGGCCACTGTGCGACGACTTTCGCTTGGAGGTTCTGGTTGACTTCTCTTTAACACAAGCAATGTATTACCAAATGTGAAAAACTTTGTATTATAAAATGTTATAAAAATAAGATATAATTTATGACTTCCAAAATAGATTCCTTTTTATTTTTCAATTTAGAATAAAATAGCATTAATTTATTGATTCGTAAGATTTTATTCTCCAACATATAGCACGTACACGTATCTGGTCTATCCAAACATGTATCCGAAGACCAACAGCAAGATTTATAGTGATTTCCATGAACAGATTCAATTAGTACTTGATGTTGATAGCGGCTTAATTTTGCGTAGCAGTTCAGCATTTCATCCAAATGCTCATCAAGCAAAATTTCTATTTGGGTTCTTAAAAACTCGTCAACACGTTTTAAAAATTCCGACATGTTCGTTCTCGTAATGTTCTCCATCCTTATTAATAATAGTCTATTACCGGTTGAATTAAGTTTAGTCGTGAACCAGTTGCGTTTGTTTACATTAAGATGCTAATTTACGACTTTTTATTCCCAGAAATATTTGTAAACGGAAAGTACCAAAATCTTCAACTCCAATTCTGAGATTGAAATAATTGTATATGCAATATGTGTGGTCGCGAGGTAATCGAACACTTGAATTGCCCACAACTCATTTACTAAATCTACAACAACCACATACCAAAATGACGAAAAGCAATTAAATGAGAGCAACAACGCTCCGCATATGCAGACAACAAAAATCTCAAGTACCGCAAACGACACACAGGCGGGCAGAGTATAAGGCAGAGGGGCACACCACACTCGCAACAGTCAGCACGACGAGCTATGTATGTCTGTCTGTCCTGCCTTTATGTATGTTTTTTTTTTTTTTTTTGTCGGGTGGAAACCCTTCATGGGTTCTGCTGCTAGGTCCTCTGAGCAGTCAGGTATGTGAGACTCTTATACCAGTCAAGTATGTGAGTCCCGCCCCACGGGACTGCCGTTAAGTGTTACATCGTGTGTGGCGCTGGCTTTATCTAGCCATCTCCTCTTTTCTTCTCTCTCTTTCAAGTCTCCTTTGCTCAGTCATAACAAGCGCCGCCATTCGGCTCACAGCGTTCCAATACGCTGGGTTCGCTTCCATTATGCTCACTATGGTTGCTGGTGTGACATCAGTACCGATCTGTCTTTGCAAGTCGCTTCTTAGATCTTCGTACCGCTGGCACTTGAAGAACACGTGTTCATCATCTTCGACTGTCAGTGGCTCACAGTGGCTCACAGTGTTGGCAGAATGGATTCTGTATGTATGTACAGTGGTGGAAAACTAATTAGAAACACTGTAAATAATGAACATATATTTTTTCACTTGTACCAAACAGACCTTACATACAAGAAAACTGCACCGGTACTTTACCGTTATCTGACAACTGCCTTTGCACTTTTTTTGTATTCTGTATTGATCATTGAAATGTATCCACCAAAGATCATTTACGAAAACAAACTGGTATCAGTAAGATCTAGAGTAATATTCAGTGGAAAATTAATTAGAAACATTGGGATAATATTGAAACAGTTTATCCCAATTTAGATTTAGTGTATTTGTTCTGTTGAGTTAGTTTACGTTCAATATTTAGCAAATATAATCGAACATAATAGGCAAAAATAAGAGTTGTACAACAGAATTAAGAAGGTTTATAATCCAGAAATACTATCAGGAAAAGGCTTCTATGGATTCTGTCGCTAAAGAGTTGATGTGTTCTAAAAAGATGCTGTATGGTGCAATTAAAGTCTATACGAACACAGGCGGCACGGAGAATCCGAAAAGAATGAAACGTACAAGAAAGACAACTGTCAGAGAGGACAGATGGATTTGTCGACTACGAAGGCGAATCCTTTTTTCACCAGTAAAGATATTCACTTTGCCATTTCGAGTCAATTGGCTTTTCAAGTTACACCAAGAACCATCAGGAACAGGTTACTAGAAGGTGGTTTGCAGTGGTGCATTACGCGCAAAAAGCCGCACGTTTCGAAAAAAATATAAAACGTCGATTGAAATTCGCAAAGGAGCATTTAAACAAACCCATTTCATTTTGGAAAAAAATACTCTGGAGCGACGAATCCAAGTTCAACATGTTCGGATCTGATGGCAAGCGGTACGTAAGGCGACCTGTGAACACAGAACTCGATCCTAAGTACACCATCAAAACGATAAAACATGGTGGTGGAAATGTTATGGTGTGGGAAGCCTTTTCCTGGTACGGTGTTGGGCCTATTGTGCGCATTAATGGACGAATGGATCAGCATGTGTATAAAAGCATTCTAGTGAACGTCATGGAGCCTTTTGCTTTTGATAGTTTGCCAGTATCGTTCATTTTCCAACAGGACATCGATCCTAAAAACACTTCACGGTTAGTGAAAAATTGGTTTCAGGAAGTAAAAGTAATGGTTCTCAGCTGGCCAGCTCAAAGTCCCGACCTCAACCCTATTGAGAACTTGTGGGCTGATGTTGAAAGGAGTTTAAGATCAAAATCCTCCAAAAATTCCGAGGAATTATTTGAGAAAATCCAACAAGCTTGGAGAAATATTCCAGTGAAACTTGTCAGGACTTGGTAACTACTTAACCAAAACGCTGCTCAGCTGTTCTTGCTAACAAGGGGTTCCCGACAAAGTACTAGTTTGTATTGATTCAATACAATAAAAACTTTCCATTTTTACTATTAGGTGTACAAATAAGTTTCCTCGGTTTTTTATAAAAAGTTAGGAATTTATTGTGAAGGAACAGTACATTACGTTTTATTCAAAGTATTTTTCATCATTTGCCACTACTTTTCCCCATCTTTCTGGCAACATTCGGATACCCCGTCGAAAAAACTCTTCATCTTTTGACGCTATCCACAAATCTACCCAATTTTTGGTGTCTTCATATGATGTGAAGCGCTGCTCAGACAGACCATGTGCCATCGACCGGAACAGGTGCTAATCAGAAGTGCTAAGTCTGGTGAATACGGCGGGTGGGGTAAAACTTCCCAGTTGAGTGTTTCCAAGTATGTTTTTAGCGGCGCCGCAACATGTGGACGAGCATTATCGTGTAAAAGAATAATTTTGTCGTGTCTGGTGTAGTAATGGGCGCGTTTTTCCTTAAGTGCCCGACTCAATCTCATCAATTGTGTTTGGTAGAGAGCTCCAGTAATGGTTTCGCTTGGTTTCCATGTCTTCGTACACTTTCGGCCTTCCACTGCGTTCTTTGTCCTTCACGTCAAACTCACCGTTCTTAAACATTTCAAACCATTCCTGACAACTTCTCTCACTTAAAGCAGCTTCACCATATACTTCTAGAACCAATCGATGCGCCTCAGCTGCAGATTTTTTCAAATTAAAGTAAATCAAAAGTTCCCGCAAATGATGCTTATTCGTCACAAAACTTGACATTTTTGCAGGAAAAAAATTACGTGATGCTGATACGGAATCACTAGTACTTTAAGGTTATGGTGTTGCCGGATGACGAAACTTGGGATATTACGTTTTACATCTGACAATTTCTCCATAACCTTCTGGTGGGGCCATCTTTTGACGAACCGCGGAAACTTATTTGTACACCTAATATTTTATTTTAATTTTATAAATTGTTTTAATTTGTGTTTCTAATTATATTTCCACTGAAGAATGGACTACACTTCCACGTTTTTTGTATAACTCTGTTTTTGGCATAAAATTTTCTGCTTTTTTCTGTTTATGTAGTGAATAGGTTTTTTATCGTTGATGTTTGATAAAAAAAGTTTCTGTTTTTTATTTATTTGAAATAAGGTAAGCTACTTTCGCCGTAGAAGGATTGTGTTTCTAATTAGTTTTCCACCACTGTAGGTATGTCCGTCTATATGTCCGTCTGTCTGTATGTATGTCCGTCTGTCTGTCCGTTTTGCCACGCCCTAATCGGTCACGCCTACTTACTACCACGCCCCTTTTTCTACGCTTACTTTTGTCACAATGATCCATATCACACATGCCCCTGAATTAACTAATCAATGAGAGTGATGCAGGCATCATGATTACAATTGTGTCATGGCCCGCTCAAAGCAGCGTTTCAGTCTACAGGCAGAAGCTATCACCCTATCGCTCACTCTTACATATCCATATAGCCCCATCTCACTCTAACACACGCAAAACAAAGCACCCAAATTTCAGTTGTGCCAGAACCGGCCTATACCAAGTACTTTGGAAGATATATCAATCTTCCTCATTAAAGCAATATCTGGATGAGTGTCAGTTGCTGGAGCAGCATGCCAAAAATATAGCAGATATTCAAGTCCCTGTGTACATCATCGGGGACTCTGCGTTCAGATTTTCTCGACAAATAATTAAGCCCTACCCGTATTCACCTGAGCAACCAGAGGATCAGAAGCAGATCAACTATGTGCTCTTCAAAAGCAGAAGAGTGGTGGAGAATGTCTTTGGTCATCTGAAAGCTCGGTTCCGCCGAATGGGAAAAGGCATTAATAACAATATTATTAACGCCTCAAGTATTATCAAAGTCTGTTGTTTGCTACACAGTTTCTTAAATGAACAGAATGACTTTCTTCTAACCTGAAATGGATTGCAGCTCAGCAGAGCACTGATGAGAGTCGTCATAATCTAGAAGAAGCAACGATGATTGGGGACAACGATTTGCAAGCACAACAAATAAGAAGAGCTATCACTTCATTTTTGGGTAATTCATTACTTTTATTTGTTTTCTTTGTTTAAAAACTTCAAAATTGCTTCGTTTATTTCATTGCTATAGTTAACGTTTTTTTTTAGTAATTCTTTCTGTTTCTAATACCACGTTTACACCGACGCTAAATGGCTCATTACGCCCAAAAGCCAGAAATGAGAAGCCAAATGATCCCATTTCCCATACAAATTGCCAAATCAATCATTATCGAAATCATCTCATTTTGGCGAAATGAGATCCAAACGAATTGTAAAATAATATTTCGAATCAGCCTGTCGTAGGGAAAAATAAAATCCCAAAACAAAACAAGGGAAATGGAAGGGAAGTAATGTCAATTAGCTGTCAAAAAACAATTGTAAAAAAAATCAAGCAAACAAAAAACATAAATTTGGTCTGATCAATGTCAAACGAAATGCAAACAAGGCGGCGTAAACACTTTTCAAATGAGTGATTACAAAGGCGCAGTTGGGGTCGGTGTAAACATAGTATTAATCATAAATTTTTTTCAAATAACTTTATCTCCTCTTCGTCTTTCTTTACGTCTGTCCAAATTTTTGTAATGGCTTTGCTGCATTTATCAAATTATTTTATAATCTCGTATTGAATGTTCTTTCTTTTAGCTTTGCATGCTGACGTTGATGCTGTCGAATCTGATGGTAACTGAAAGGGCGATGATGTTGGCACACCAACCACAGTTGGTTCCGATAATGATAATGATGATGATGGAGGTGCTGGCTGCGTCAGTGATGTTGTTGATGGTGTTACGAGTAGCGGCATTGGTGTGGGTAATGGCGGCAACGACGGCGTAATTATAATTTCTATATACAAACAGGGGAATATATGTAATTATCATTTTCTATAAATATAAGTTTTGTGTACAGACCATCAAGGCTACTTTCTACACAAAAGTTGCTAATAGTGTGCCCTCCAATAATTTTATGGATTTTGTGGCACAGCTCCCAGTGCAAGGCGAACCACCAAAATGCCCAACAGATGCTTTTTCTTTCCTGGAAAGAGTACTAAGATAAGTTATATGATTCTATTATAATATATTTAAACATATGTATAAAACTTTACTTTGCCGCCACGTTTTGCATTTTGTTTTTAACTTCCTCACCACTGACACTTATTCCTTTCCACTTCACGAGGTGCTGTTTTGCGATTCTCTTTTAGACTGTGTAAGCAATCGTTCTTTGTGTATAGTCGATAAGTAAGTTTGACAGTTCCAGTACCATTTTTCGTCGTTCCAACGATCCTAGTTTCCTAGGTTGGTTCTAGGTTCCTAGTTTCATTTGGTTGTCAAAATGTAAAGTTTTATAAACAATCTTCAAAAAACTTCACAAATATATACGAAAATTGTCCACCAAATAATAATAATCTTCACACAGCTTACTAAGATGTCCACGACAGTAACAATTTGGTTGAACTATTTAAACAATCGACGACGTGTACAAAGGTAAATAATACAACTATTTTGTTATATGCATGATGCATAAGTATTATTTTTTTATTGTTTACAGCGTTCATTTGAGAGTGCTTATGCGGCGTCTTCGCGATATGCAGAACCCATTTGAAATGATTAGTGACCAACAATTTGTGAATTTATATAGGCTACGTAAGGCTTTAAGCTTGGAGCTGATTGCTGAGTTAAGACCACATATGCAACAGTCACAAAAAAGACGTCGTTAAGGTTTTGTGCGCACTACGCTTCTTTGCGACGGGCAGTTTCCAACGTTGTGTGGGACAGGATAGTTTATCGAATTTATCTCGGACTTCAGTAAGTCGCGTAGTTCAAGAAGTCGCCATTGCGTTAAACCAAATAGCGCATAAATATGTAAAATTTCCATAGCGTGAAGGTTAGGTTAGGTTGAAAGGGCGTGTGGCCGCAAAGCGGCCACTTCCACCGAGGCCTTAAGGCCCATTGTGAGTGCCCTCGTTTTGGTTCTGTGGGAACCTCCCTGTGGGAGCCCCTTCGAGTGGGTGGGGCATTGGCCGGGTGTAGGCCGATCTGGTACTCTTGAATAGCTTTATGAGACTAGTCACCGGCCGCTCTGCCAACTCTGTCAGCCTCTCGAGGTACTCCGCCCCCACACTGTAGAGGCGGCTGTATGCAAGGGCTGGGCATTGGCAGAGCAGGTGGTGAATAGTCTCCTCCTCATCCGCGTCGTAACAACATCTACAGTGATCCACTCTGGTGCCTGGTTTCCAACTGGTCACCATGGCCCCTATGGGGCAATGCCCTGTGATCACTCCTGCTATTACTCTAAGTTGGTCTCTGGGCATTGAGAGTATCGTCTTAGAGTTCTTTCGGTTGAGCTCTGGCCATAGTGAACGGCTGATAACACAGTCTGACCTGGACTTCCAGGTGTTGTTGGTTATGTTTGTCACTATGGTGTCAATTGAATTCATCTGGTTGGAGATAGGTGTCTTGACAGAGGAGTCCGCCTCCTCGGCCCCTAGTGAGGAACCCGTTCTAGCCAGGAGATCTGCTTGCTCATTGCCTTCGATATCCGAATGGCCTGGGACCCAGCAGGTCCTGACGATGTGGGTTCTCATTAGGTCCCGCAGTTTGCCTCTGCATTTCAAGACAATCTCTGACTTAACCTGCGTCGAGCCTAATGCTTTTATGGCAGCCTGGCTGTCTATGAAGAAATTTATATCTGTTTCAGATACCCTTTCTTCCAGGACATAGTTTGCTGCTCGCTCGATCGCGAAAATCTCTGCCTGGAACACGCTGCACTCATCTGGCAGTCTGTATGATCGCTGTGCTTGCAGCGTGTCGGAGTAGAAGCCGGCTCCTGTCCCTTCACTGGTCTTTGAGCCGTCCGTGTAAATTGAAATACCCTTGAGCTGAACCTGGTCTGCAGACGACCACTCCTCCCTGCTGGGGAGGAGGATCTTAGGTATTCCGTCAAAGTCAGTCCTCGGAAGAATATAGTCCGTTTCCGCGGTCAGCTTCGTCCGAGTATTTAAGTTTCGTTGTTGAAGCGTGCGTAGCACATTGGCATGTCCAAAATGAGCTTCCTTGCAGAGATTGAGACCTCGTATTCTGAGGAAGCTTTTCCCTGCTGAGCTCATAATGAAGAGGTCCAAGGGAAGGAGATGCATCATCATCTCCAGCCCCGCCTGCGGTGTGCTACTTGCAGCTCCGGTGATGCTCATGGTGGCGCATCTTTGTACTTTGTTCAAAGGTTCAAGATTGCTTTTACGTTGGATTGCCGTCCACCACACCAGGCACCCGTAGGTTAAGATTGGGCGGACCACCGCCGTGTACAGCCAGTGGGCAATGTACGGTGGCAGGCCCCAGCCCCCTCCGATGGCCTTCTTGCACGTGTATAGGGCGTTCAAACCTTTCTTCCTTCTTTCGGCTATGTTCTTCTTCCAGGAGAGTTTACTGTCCAGAACTATGCCTAGGTATTTCACATCGCCAGACAGAGGAAGAGTTTGGCTGTTCAGGCTTGGTCTTCTGAAGTCTGGTATTTTATACTTCCTGGTGAAAAGCACAAGTTCGGTCTTTGAAGCATTGATGCTGAGTCCGTTCTTGTCCGCCCACTTTGAAGTTTTTCCAAGTGAATGCGACATTAGCTCACTAATTGTGCCGAGGAATTTCCCCGGTATCAGTATGGCTACATCGTCGGCATATGCTGTTGCCCTGACCCCCGTCCCTTGAAATTCTCTTAGCAATTCGTCTACCACTATGAGCCACAAGAGAGGGGACAGAACTCCCCCCTGAGGGGTCCCGCGTGTGACGTTTTTGCGGCATTTGCTTGCACCCATGGCTGCATTGATAATTCTGCTGTCTAACATGTTACCAATCCAGTCGCTAATGATGCGGGGCACTTCAAAGTACTTCAGGGCGTCACTAATCGCAGTCGGGTTGACATTGTTGATAGCGTGAAGAGTTTCCGGAAAATTAAATTCAAGCACCAGTTTCCGGGCATTATCGGTCTAATTGACAGGCATATTTTAAAATATCGGCACCAAGAAAAGAAGTAGAACATGTATACTATTGCTGGAAGGATGGTCATTAAAAAAATCCTTAGCTCAAGCGCGCGGTTCGGAGGTACAGCCCACGATTCCTATGTATGGCGTGTTATGGCGTCAATCTGTTGATTGTTCAAATCTAGAAGATTTATACAATGCTGGCGAGCGAGAATTCTGGCTATTAGGCGATAGTGGATATCCATTGCAGCCTTGGCTAATGACTCCATTCGGCACAACGTCAACTGTGTCCGAAGAGCGTTACAATATAGCCCACAAATCTACCCGCACTGTTGTGAAGAGATGCATTGGAGTATTAAAAAGCAGATTCCGTTGTCTTTCGAGGGAAAGAGTTCTGTTTTACAGCCCACCAAAGGCCGCAATCATCATTAACGCATGCATGGTTTTGCATAATTATGTAATCCGAGCTAGAGTTCCATTCGAGGAGATTAAGATGACTCCTGAGCATCACGATGACATTTAGAGATTGTCTTTCTAATATATATATATATAATTATTAAATTAGTTAAATTAATTAAATTAAATAATTATCTAAAAAAAATATTATGTATTAAATTAATTATTCATAAAATGTGGTGATTTTCGATAAACAAAAAATTTTAGATTCATTACTGTTGATGGCGTTAAACATAAAAAGGCACAATGGAAGGCATTTGCAGAAGAGCTGAATGTTCTGGGTGGAGCCCATAAAGATGGATCAAATGGAGAAAGTGTTAGACAGATTTGAGGTATTTTATTGTATTGCAGAGGAGCTCAATGTACTGGGTGCAACACAGCAGGATGGTATCAAGCAAGAAGTCTAATTACTTCCTTTAGAGCCTCCGCCTGACTTTCGATAGCGAGCGTCTGTTTTTCTATGGCAACATTTTGTTTTTCAAGGAGCTCTATTTTTTTCCTTTTGAGCTCAAGTACCTGTGCCATGAAATCAGGTTCGATGCTTTTGGCTTCTCGTCGCCTTTTCATTTTGGCCCTTAAGGAAGTCCCTGGAGTTATGCTACTTGCTTGTTGCTTGTTTAGGAGCTGAGCCTCATCCTCGGTGAAAAGCGACCTATCTGTTCTCATTTTGGTATCAGTAGCCAGTGTATCCTGTGTATCCGGTATCAGTGTATCCTGTAATAAGTCAAAAGAAATAATCTGATACTAAATTACATCAGTTATAATAATACATACATACATGAAATCCAATTTCTGAAATCACGTCGCTCTCCACCGCCTCTGTTGTTGTTATTTTTAAAATGCTTTCTTCTAACGGCGTTAATTCTTTACACCGCTGTAAACCATTAACGCCGCTTCTGGCTGCCTGGCGCTTCACTTCGCAATATTTGAAACGTGTGTTTAATCTAAGAAAAAAATGAAAGCAATAAGTGATTTAAGTAATAATGAATTACACAATAAAATACCTCAAATCTGTCCAACACTTTCTTCACTTTGATCCATCTTTATGGGCACCAACAAGAGCATTCCTCTCCAAGTGCCTTCCATTGGGCCTCTTTGCGTTTAGCCCCATCAACAGTAATGAATCTGAAATTATTTAATGTTAAACGGAAATCACCACATTTAATGAATAATTAATTTTTAAAAAAAAAAATAGTCCTTAAGTGTCGTTTGCTACGTTGGGATGAAGCTCCAAAAAATTTAAGTACTTTAAGTACTTTAAGTACTTTAAATTAAGTTTAATTAAGTACTCTTTCTGTGTTTCGCTTCACTAAGTGAAAAGAATTTTATAATATTATAATTTTTTGACAGTTTGTATAATTTTTTCAGTCAACACGAATCAGAAACACAGTGATAACGTGACAGAACTTTTCATTTCACCGTATCACAGAACCAGAATTGACCCCCTGGTCAATTTTGTCTGACCAGTTTTCTATGAGCAACTCGACAGCTATTTCACAACACAAATTTCGCTTTTTATAACTTCTTTTCATTTTTCGATACGTTCTTCAATGCCACAATTGTACTTGTCAAATGTACTGTGCTGCCAGTTCAATACCAATTTATAACACATTCTATTACAAAATCAGGGTTGTTTTTTATTTTCTAGTTAATTTCGCTTCAATTTCGTTAAAATTGAGATTAATTTATTCACCACCTCAATTTCGTTTGACGTCCTTTTGTATGGTGAAATTATGGACTGTATTCTCAATTTCAGCCGAAATTGTGGTAAGGAGCGAAATTGCCTAATTTTGATCTAGTGCGAACATAATATAAATTGTTTTTTAAGTATTCTAAAGTTACAAATAAACTATTATTCTAAACAAAAGGTTAATGAGTTCCATGTGTTCACATTATTATAATAATTTCAAATAATAAGATTGACGTCATTCTAGTTGGACAAATAGTTGCCATCTGTATGCTTACATATGGAGCATACTTATTTATTCTTATCACAATACTTCTGACTGCTGACATATGGAGCTTACTTATTTATTTGGTAAGTACAGTTTGGTATATCTTATCTTCTAAAATAGAGATGCGCCTGGTAAAGCCAAGTGTGTTATTGTTTTGGTTGTTGTTGCTTGTGATGCAGACCCTAAAAACAACAAAATCATTTGTTATCAGGATCTGTGCAGGATTATAGGAAAAAACGCGCTCTGAAACGTAGAAAAAACGATTTTATGAAAAATCATACAAATTTTTCATTTTTAGGAAAATACGTCAACTATTAAGTTTCACGTAGCGTTTTCTCCTAAAATCATGCACTGATCCTAATAAAAAAAAATACGCTTAGAAAGTTAATGGTCTATACTTTCTTAAAATTTAGAAAATTATATAGGCTAATTCATGACGGAAGAAAGTACTAAAATTAAAAAAGTCGTTTTTCTCCAAAAGTAATGCCTTTTCAATCAAATTTCATTTAATATAAATACAAGGTGTTTCAAATTCCTTTCTAACGGTACCGATCTTATACTGATTATATATAATTGTTTAGGAGATATTATGATAAGAAATTCATTTTACACTATAAGTAATTGAATCCTCTTCGAGGACCGCAACATTTGATCCCTCTCTGAGGCCTTCAACATCTGCTCAACAAAATCAAACGATAAATATACAGACCACTCAGCTAAATCGGTCGGAAACTCATCAGGTATGCTTCGCTACCGCGCGAAAATAGGAATACTATGGTCACCATATTACGCGACGGTACTTTCTATGCTGCTTGTGCACTGATAAACCCCAGATCAGAGGTCTCATTCATCTCTGAACGCATTCAACAGGTGTTAAAACTACCAATGCCTGTAAGCGCAATGATTTCCGGCCTCAACGCAACGCCCTCCTCGAAAGTCATACGACTTTTTTCTTAAATCGCCTCGCGATCCATACTTCCAAATTTAGGTAACAGCTCTACTGCTGTCTCAAATAACGGGAAAGTGCTCATTCATTAGATAGGGCAATGCTCCGCAGTCTCCCTAGAAACATCGAGATCGCAGACGTGAATATCGCCAAAAGTCAGGAAATTGATGTCCCCATTAGAGTCCCCCCTCTATTCCGTAATCTGGGCTCGCTAATAGCCCAACAAACTGTGGGTGGAACATCAGCGGACCAGTTCCAATGCTAACTTCCGATAGCCCCTATCAAAAAGTAGCTAGTAGTAGTAGTAAGAGTTCTTTAACACAGTCACGTTTTTGGAAGGGGGAGGAACTTCTCAAAACTTGCTTGCCTCAGGGGGGGGGGAAAAAGGGGGATACCTCAGGAAAGTTTTGCGTAAAAATGATACACAGAGACACTGACGGCGCTACAAAGTCACATTACCATTCAAATGTGGATTTTTTAACGCATATCGTCCGCGGAACCTGGCCCTCAAACAATATCTGCAATAAGAAGCACTATTAAACGACAATAAAGACTTCAAACAGCAATATGATGATGTAGTACAACATGATCTCTACAAATGCCACGTGAAAGCCGTATGGCCGCCGACGATCGAACCTTGGCCCGCACTCACCACGATTACGGTATTTAGAACTACACTATATGAAAAGATAGTTCAAGTACTCTGCACCTCTTCCAGTCGACCACCCCTACCGAGAGCCATACGCGGAAACTCGTATGTGTGCCGTTTTTCTCAAAACACTTGTCATCTATGAAACTCGCTACATACCACGCTGCCTTTCTCAACTACAGAGACTAAAGAAAGCAAATGTCGTCTGAAGCTTATCTGTCAGAAGCCATATTCCCCTGAATATGCGCCGCTAGAAACTAGCCGAAAATTACGTTTGAAAAGTCGTTTACATCCGCACAACCAATTTATCGATGAGGACAAGACGTTGCGTCTTGGCGGGCAGATGTCCTCATGCCCTAGTTTGCCGTATGATGCCCCAGCTGAGCCCGAGAACTTTGACAAGCCGCTCTATTTATTCAATCAATGGAAACCAGTCCAAGCCCTAACCCAGCATTTTCCATTCTGTGGAAATCTAAGCATTTTTGAGCTCATCGCGCCAAGTGGAAACTGTCACAACCTCATCTCCAACTCAACCATCTGGTAGTCATTAGAGAAGAAAACATTCCATACAATTCTTGGCGGTTTTGCCGCATCGGAGTCGCCAAGCTTCGAACAGAAAAAAGTCGTATTACACGTCCTGTCACCAAACTAGCATCCTTAATGAGGTTGTGTAGAACCATAGCTAATATTTTCCTTCTCCACAGAACAGTTAGGAGGTTCACTCTTCCAGAGTGCGCATGTTTTCGGCTGGGTCAGATGCTGGCACCGCCAGCCGTCATCCTCAGGGTGCAGCGCCACAACAACCTCTAAGCCTACAGGAGCTCCAAGAAGTTAAGCGTCGGAAAGTCAACGCGTCCAGGGACCTAACGTCAGATGAAGCATTACCGCTTATGCCATGATGCTTCCGGCTTAATAGTATCAAATTGCGATCATCGCTAATATTCGTCACGCCTATGTGTCATGCTGGCCAGGCCCGACTTTGCCCCATTGGTGCTAAAAGCCATCCCAAGTTGAACTACTATTCCTGCCGCTCACTATGGCTGATGCTACGCGACTTCGACATCACACAGCTCCAGGCTGCAGCTTCTCAACGAGAAGCCTTTTCAATAAGGGCTTCCACGACGCTTGATCATCAGCGTCAACGATCATCGCCGACGTGGACCGAGCTCGGGGCTCGCTTGCCGCCACCAGCTGCGCTTCCATGTAGAAACGATACAACGAAGCCTATGCAGCGCGATATCACGATATATATCGATATTAGGTTTTGGTGACGAAACTACGACTTCCAGTTCTGGTACAGTCGTCAAACGGCTGCAGGTCTTCCTCGAGAAACCCCAGCTCGACTCGACGCTTTCCGTCGCCCACAGCAGCTCAAAGTCGCTGGCCCAAACAAGCATCAAGCGACGGTTTTCCACACACCACCACGGCAATCACCTAGGTAGGCGATCTGCTGCAATTGTTTGGCACGGTGTGATGGCTGTCACAGCACTCACCGCTGTGTCTGGTTTAGACCATTCTCCACCGCCACTAGACTACCACGTTTCGTGCCATGTCCAGACGTCCTCGTTCGCTCCGCTGTCGGGTCTCGTGGATTAAGTTTTGATGACACCTACACTTCTTGCGACCTCTTACAACAGCAACCAGCAACTAAGAAGGAGAATGAAGTTGTGGTGACGATGTTGGTTGCTGTAATGATGGTTGTGTCGGCGACGGTGTTGGTCGTGTGTGATGTTTGATGAGGATGATGGTGAAGATGATGATTTTGGTTTGTTGATGATTGTGTTTGGTGGTTGATCGTGTTTGGTGGTTGTGGATAAAACGCGTTTTCGCTCGAGTCACTGATGTTAATCGGTTAAGTCGCAAAACGGAAGTGTCTGAGCTTTCTCTCAACTGTCAGAGTGTTGTATTTATTTTATGGGTGGTCCTTATGGTAGTGGTGTCTTCTTGATTCCAATTAAAAACTCCTCGCTTCAGGTTGTTTTATATTTTTATTTGACACCTTTTGTTTTTAGACTTATTATATTATTTTATATCTATATAATAATATATTATTTTATTTCCGCGTAACTATATTATCACTGTAACTATTTCAAAGGACACTTTTCTTTGAGTCCACTTAACCAACTTTACACCCTTTGCTTATCACTGTTGTACGCGTTTCTAAAGAGACGAGACCGTCGGTTGGATCTAATTTTCAAACTCCCGTTGGAATCTTTTCTAATTTCCACGTTAGCTCGGTCACAGCCGTCGACCGAACTGAAGTGGGCCAGTATGTCGTGGTTCACAATTTCAGGTGGATGATTTTGATGTTGATCTTGAAGTCGATGTTCTTGTTGTTGTTGATTATAGTTATGTTGTTGATGTACACTTTGATGCTGATGTATTGTGGGAATGTTGTTGCTGGGTAGCTGACGAGTGGGGTGCTATGCTTGATGACCAGATGTAGTTGTTCGTTGTCAGTAGTATCGTTGTCCCGCAATTGAGATCAATTGCTTTTCGCTTCACGGTAGTTGATGGTTGAGATGTTACCAAGATCATCATTTGTAACATCTTGCTAAACATCTTCAACATTTTTCTTGTCGATAGTGGTGATGCGTTTTAAATCGTCATCTCTTGAGGTAATGTTGTAGAGTGTGATTTGTGCCACGGCATAATGTACCATAAATTTAACTGGCGAACTGTGGATGACCGCATTAGTAGTTGTCTACTAGCTGCTTCATCGCCGCGACGTTGTGATGCTATCCCTTACGCTTAACATAACTTTCGCTTGAAGTTAAGCTGCTAGGCTGCCATCATGCTTCCTGAGGATTTCGCATTTGTGCAGCCACTGGTTTGTAGTTAGCTGTTGCAGATGGGTTAGGTCTCAATTTGGTTGATTTTGGTCTCCACGTGACCTCAAGGTACTGTGTATTTGTCACCGCCTCGATCGCATTGATGTTCAACTGTTGTTGTTGTCGGATCTCTTTGAAGGTAGTTTTGTGATTTTGTCGAATGTTGTTGCATCGTTGCGTTGATGCGTTTGATTGTTGCGACTATTCCATCTTTGGTTGCGACGGTTGTTGTCGCTACGCTGATCAGTTGTTCCAGCTACCCTTCCCCCTTCGAGTTGGTTGGGCGCTATTTGTGGCCCTGTTGTCATGTGTTGCTAGGATATGAGTGTCTTCTGCTGCTATCGTGGGTGTACATCAGCATTCAGTTCCGCTTCTCTGCATGCTGGATTCTTCTTTAATATACGTTATTACTATGAATTTTTATAAAAAAAAATTTTTTGTTTTCTCTTAAGCCTTTATTTCATTATTAACTTCATATTATTATTAGTTTTATTTTACTTCATTTTTGATTATATGGAAATATTCTATTTTTAATTTCAATTTAATTAAATTAATTTTATATATGTATATGTGTACATTAGTATTTGTCAATGTGCTTTAAAATTTTGTATATATGTATTTATATTTATAACAATGTTTTTATTGTTTGTGTATTGTATTTTTCCTTTTCTCTTGGTTATTTTAAAGTTATTCACCTTTGGTGTTTTATTCTTCTCTTTCTCTTTTTTTTCATTAGCTGTTTTAAAACTGACACTGCATTCTGCTCGTGTTCAGTTGTTCAACTTGTTTCTGCATTTTTTTGCAGTGCTTGAATTAATCGCTACATTTTGTTATTACTCTTATTTTGACATATGTTTGTCAATGCCCTACATTTAGCATTAAGATACTTATTTAGTAATCGAACAAAATTTATCAATAATGGAAACAAAATATTTTTATTTTTATATTTTTCTCTATTTTAAATTAGTATTTATACTTATTCTAATTTATGTCTTTATCTCAATTTCTACATGTTGTTCTCTATGACATATAGACATATGTGCGAATTTGTATGTAATATGCATGAACGTACTCTTCAGGCATATTTTACATGTGCAATTATTCCTATAATAATTGCAAATGTAAGGTTATATTGGCTGTGTATTTAACGGAACAGCTACTTTTCATATACCGTATATTATCAATTAAAATTAATACAAACTAAAAAGTTCAATCCAAAAATAAAAAAAAATTGTTAAATATTTGTGGAAATCACTAAATTTCGGTACAAAGTTGTCACTAAGAATGAAATCTTTTACCTTTGAATTTAGGATTGGTACCTTGACCTCTTTGTTTTCCACATTTGCTAGTGTTTCCACTCAGGTACACTCCTGGTGCAATCTCTTGTTTATGAACTACCACAGTCATAACTTTAGTTTTAATTTTTAACGGAGTTAATCTAACCGTTCTTGCTTCTATTGTTATATTATTTTATTATTACTAGGCTTGTATCCGCTCCTGTATCCACCAGTAAAATGAGTTTTCCAATTCTCGCCTCTACACAAGGCAGATCAATGAACACATCACTTAACGTGGCTGAATTCCCGTTAGATACTTCCTTTATAGTATTTTTATAATTATTATTCAAATTTTTCGTTAACCACGAACGTATTGTTTTCTTGTCCTGTAATTGTGATATAAAAATTTTAAATTTTTCTAGTACTTTTAATTTTATATTATTTGCAAGTGCTTTTATATCTGTAATATATTCTACTATAATAAGACTAGTGCTCCTTGCTTTGTATTGGTGAAAATTGAGAAACATAGTTTTTACAATCGATGTACATGCTAATTGTATAATTAGCAAGATGGTTAAAAACTCTGCTCCCATTTCTATTATTTTCTTCGCTTTATTTATTATTTTACTAAATGTTTCATTTAAAGCATTTACTTTATCATTCTGTTCGATAATTTTTATTCTGCTAGTAAATTTGTACCCTATATTTTTAGCTTTATTAGCTTCTAATATTTCGGAAGTCGGTAACGTATCCACGATCTGTTCCGATGTTGGACGTACTACTTCATTTGGCCTTAAATTTCTATTTTTGTTGGTTTACTGGCCTTGTCTGGGCCCTTGCCGGTTTCCCTGCTGATTGTTTTGCAGAGTTTCCCAACTCCTTTTAGCTGCACAGTTTGCTACTATATGTCCTGGTCTGTTACACCAATGACATATTGTTTGATTCGCGCTATTCGGTGTGTTCATAGTCTTCTTATTCCCTTGAACCTCCTTAAATGGATTCGGATTTGGGTTCACGAGGTTCTTTTGTGTTTGGTTCCATTGCGTTTGAGCTTGTTTTTGTTGCCTATTTTGATCCGGTTGTTTGGGTTGCCAGGTTTGCTGCACTTGAATTGGGTTCCAGGTTCTCTGTACTTGATTCGATTGCCAAGTTTGATGAGGTTGGTTCCATTGCTGATTTCCTTGACTTTGGTTCCGGTTATTCGGCCCTTGATTTTTGTTGTTCGCTCCACTTCTGTTGTAGTCATTGGTGTTGCACCTCCAGTTTGTCTCGTGATCATATGTTAGACATTTTGGACAATACGGTGTGTTTTCTCTAGTTAAACATTTTTCTCTCGTATGCCCGCGTTTATTACAAAATGAACAAATTATTTTATCTTGTGGCGCTCTCGAGATGTTCTGCCTTATTTCTGGTCTTTTGTAATTCACGTGATTATTTACTGCAAGTGTTATATATGGTTCAATCGAATTCATATTAAATATGGGTGTAATATTGGGTTGATGAATGGAGTTACTTCTTTGTATTTCCACCAGCGTGTTTACTGCTATTTCAGTCATTTCCTCAATACTTTTCCCTGTCATATTCAACATGTGCGTTCGTAACGTTGCATCTGTTAACCCTGTTCTAAACGCCTTATTTGCCGATGTCGTTACCATGGATACAAGTGCGCTGTCACCTACTCCCTTATATGTGTCTTTTACTATTTGCAATGCCTGTGTTTTTTTCATGTTGAGGCATCTTGCGAACTGCCGGACGTCCTCATTGTGCAATTGGCTGCAATTCTGGAGTTCTGACAACGTTACGTCTAATGCAGCTGTTGGTAGGTAGACTCTTCGTATCGCTAGGTATAATTCCTCTAGAGTGTTGACATGTTGTGCGCCTACAAGATCATAAGCGTCTCCATATAATCTTTGTTTGATGCATTCTATGTAAAGTGGTTTATTTGCTTCAGTTGCTTCATTTGTAGCTAACTCGCATGCCTGTATGAACTTATACACTTCACCTCTCAAATCTGGTGACTGCGTGCCTGCAAACAGTGGAACAATACTGCTTGTTATTTTGGCTATTTTCGCTATACCCATCTTGCTGTGATCTGCCGCTGGTTGCTTATATGTAGGGAATGAAATTGGATTATATTCCTTTGGACTGGGTGCGGCGGGGGTTGGTTCCTTATGGTATAGTGATTGGTCGTACGCTAGCTCTATTGCCTGTTTTAGCCGTCTGTTTTCCTCTTTTAATTCTTGGATTCTGGAATGCGGCTTTTCTAAAGATGCACAGTCTTTTCTTGACTTTTGACCTGATTCCAGTTCTAACGTTTTATTTAAGGTTTCTTCTGTTAATCCTTCGTCATTCAGTAATTTTCTTAGGTGTTCGTTCTCGTCTTCCAAAGTCTTTATTATCTTTTCTTGAAAATGTTTTTTCTTAGATAAGCATCGTATTTCTTTTTTAACGCGTTAAATTCTGACGAATAGTCCCTTATGCTTTGGTTTTTACTTTCTATTATATTTTTAAAAAATGTTAGCAATTCCTCTATGACTGCGTCTGCTTTTTCTAAAGTTGATGTTTCTCCTAGGGCTTGTATTCTAGTCTTTATTAATTCTAAATTTTCCTTATTGGAAACAGTGCTTTTCAGGATGCTCCAAAGTTTTGATGCAAAGTCTTCTATTTGCCTTTTCAAATCCTTATGGTTCTTTTCTAAGGCTAAATATGTTTGTTCTTGTAGCGATTCGGCCATTAATTATCCTATACTTATTGTTCTAAGTATGTATTTTGGATATTTTGGATATTAAAACTTTAATTGATTCTCTAGAAGCAATTAACTTTTGCTTACTCAGCTTTAATACGGCTCATTGACACCCTTGTTTTCAATCGCGTTGTCAACATTCGCTATACATTCGTACGCTTGTAGTTTTATTTCTCTTATTAAGAATATTTTTTTTTTTTTTTTGTGTAATCCGAGCTCGTGTTTATTGTTGCTATCAGCTGCTGCTTGTAGTTTGACAATTCTGGCCTTGCTTGAAGTTCAAGTTCAAGCTTATGACCTACTTCTTTTTGCAACTACAGCAGAATCGATTTCGTTTAATTCCTGCAGCTATTGCTGTTAGCCTGGTCGCTATGCATTAATAAAACTAACGAATATGTTTTGTGAATTCTTTTTATTTCCAAAACTTAATATAACATAGTTTAATTATCTGTTTTCTAAACTTGTCTGTGTTAGTATAACTCCAAATTTATTTTTTTTCCCCATCATATTAAATTTGTTTCAAAGTAATACTTCTAAATTTATTTATATAATTCTAATTATTGTTTCCGAAATTTATGGTCTGTAATTTTAGATATATATATAATTTAAGAACAATTATGGTCTTCTTTCTTAGGGTTTTTCGGAAATTTGTTGTATTTTCTGGGTTTAGCTCCTTTCAGTTTGCGTTCCCTGAAACTTTGCTTTAGTTTATTTATTTCCTCCCAAACTTGGTGTGTCCTGTTCCACGGAATTGGGTGTACTTCGTCTGTTACAAGTGCCTTCAAATAAGCTAGTCGTCTCTTATCCTTTACCAGTTTACCTCCTCGCCGCTGTTTCGGTTCCGTTCTTCCCTCTGGCTGCGATATTACTGTAGCGTCGTTTTCATTTCGAATTTGCTGCCGCTTTCGGTATTCCTCGATTGTTAGTCTGGCTGGTCCCTGCCTCTTTATCTCCGATGGGACGTACTTCGGAGGTTGCACTTCAGTGTCCGTCACGCTTTGTGGAATGTACTCCATTTCTTTGATGAATTTTCCCAGATATTTTCCTTTCCCTGTTAATTTTTGAAATTTCCATTTTTATTAGTAATGAAATTTTAATCTGTTTTTTAAAATGTTCTACTTTTGAATGAGATAATTGAAATGTGCGACTTTGAAATCAAATTACTTAAATGTTAAAATTTATTTAACATGTGTCATTTGAAGTCAAACGTCTAAGACACATTCGAAAACGATACAACGAAAACTTGAACTCTACGCGATTTGTTTTTGTTTTAATGGATTCCTGCTTTCAACTAATTACGTGTATCGAGTATTCTTTATCACGTTAAATAGAATTTATTTAAGTTAATAAAGTACTCTTGATTTTCGCTAATTTGCTACTCACAGTGACTAACAACGTCTGTGGCTTCTTTCTAAGGAGCCATTTGCTTGCGGATGGTAAGGCGTTATATGCAATTTTTTGATTCCTAACAATTTGCATGTGTCCGAGAACAATTTCGAAATGAAATTAGTTCCGTTATCAGTAACTAGAATTCTCGGAATTCCGTAACGGGTGATTATTTCATCATAGAAAGCCCTGGCCACAGTACTTGCTTCCGCGTCTGGGATAGCTGTACATGCAATGAATTTTGAAAAATCGTCTTGGAACGTTAAAATATATTTGTTTCCGGACACAGTTTCTGGTAGAATACCTACTATGTCCATGAAAACTTTGTCAAATGCCCGCATTGGCGTATCTGTTAGCACCATGGGCATTTTTGTTAATATCGAAGTTTTGTTCGCTTGACATTTTAAACAGTTTTTAACATAATCTTTGATTTGTCTTTGCATCCCTGGCCACCTATATTGTTGCCTGATTCTTAGGTAAGTTTTCACTGCTCCCTGGTGACCTCCTAATGGTGTATTATGGAAATCTTTTATAACAGTCTCTATTTGTTTTGGATTTTCTAATAAAATGGTGTTGTCGTTTTGAATTATGCCTGGAGTGTCAGGTTCTACAGGCGTCGGAATTGTTCTTGATTTTTCACTACTTTCTTTGTTCTTCATTTCCCTTGTTCTAGAGTGGGTCTGGACTGCTGTTACTACATTACGATTTTGAGGAATTCTACTCAATGCATCTGCGTTCAAATTTTTATTGCCTGGCTTTTATATGCTTTCGAAATCATACTCTGACAACTTGTGCCTGAATCTTGCCCGTCTAGAAGTTTGATCCTTTAAATTAGCTATTCCCTTCAATGGCTGGTGATCAGTAAAAATTTTAAAAGGTCTGCCTAAGAGATATGCTCTGAAATTTTTTGTAGCCCACACTATTGCTAAGAATTCCTTTTCTATCGTTGAATATCTTTGTTCTGTATAGCTTAGCGCTCGGCTAGCGAAAGCTATTGGCCTATCTTCGCCTACTTCTTCTTGAGAAAGAACCGCGCCTAACGCTTCATTACTTGCGTCGGTAGTTAAAAGAAATTCTTTTGAAAAATCCGGATATGCCAACACTGGTGGTGACATGACTGATTCCTTTAACTGTTCAAACGCTCTCTGCCAGCCTTCTGTCATTAGGAAGTGCTATTTTTACGGTTCCCGGTATAAATTTTCTATAATAATTAACAAGGCCTAGGAAAGCTTGTACTTCCTTTTTATTTTTAGGGGGCGGAATGTTTTTGACGCACTCCACTTTGTGGGGTCTGGAAGTGCTCCATGTTCTGAACACTTGTGCCCTAAATATACGACTTCTCGTCGTAGAAATTGGCACTTACTAATGTTTAATCTTAAGTTATTTTCCCTAATTACCTCGAAAACCTTAGTTAACCTTTCTTCATGCTGTCCCAGGTTTGTTGCATATCCGTCTATGTCGTCTAAATAAACGAAACAATCCATACCATGAAGTCCTGTCAGAATAGGGTTCATTAGACGTTGAAACGTCGCTGGGGCACCTGTCAAACCGAAGGGCATTCGGTTGAACTCAAAATGCCCTAGGGCTGAACTAAATGCGGTCTTTTCCTTGTCCGCCTTGTCCATTAGGACTTGGTGGTACACACTAGCCAAGTCTAACGTCGAAAAATATCTACTACTGCCTAATTGGTCCAATATCTCATCTATCCTAGGCAGTGGAAAGACTTGTTTGATTGTGGCCTCATTTACCTTTTTATAGTCTATTACTAAACGCCATTTCTTTTCTCCATCCTTTAAACTCTTCTTTGGAACCAGAAGTAGTAGAGAGTTCCATGGAGATACACTTGGGGAAATTATATCCTCCTCTAGCAATTTATGAATTTGCCTATTCATCTCTTCCCTATGTGTCTGAGGAATACGGTACTGTTGTTAATTAATTGGTGGGTGATCCACCTTTATTGGAATTTTATGTTTAGAACTGGGGTGTACGTCAAGTTGTCACCCTCTAAAAGAAAAATATCATTATATTTCGCACATAGCTTTGTTATGGATTCCTTTTCCTCTTAGTTTAAGGAAGGATCCAAATCTAAATCTTTCATTAAAACATTCATTCGTTGCGCTATGTCCGCATTACTTATACTGTTGATGGTAGCCCATTGATTCTCCGAAATATCACATAGCCTGTATTTGTGGGAATCACTAAATTTCGGTACAAAGTTGTCACTAAGAATGAAATCTTTTGCCGTTGAATTTAGGATTGGTACTTTGACCTCTTTGTTTTCCACATTTGCTAGTCTTTCCACCCAGGTACACTCCTGGTGCAATCTCTTGTTTATGAACTACCACAGTCATAACTTTAGATTTAATTTTTAACGGTACTATTCTAACCGTTTTAGCTTCAATTGTTATATTATTTTTGTTACTTTGATCTTCTGTATTTTTGATGCCTAGTAGTGGCAATTTAATTACAAATTCTTTATTTTTATTAAATAAGGTTAAGTTTTTACTGAGCGTGTTTATAATGGATCTGTTTCACATGTTGTCTCTACCCAGTATGCCGTCCGCCGGTACCCCTTTGTTGTATCTAGTTCCTCCAGTAGGATACCAGAACAAACTTCCTGTCGTAAATCCTTCCTTAGAAGGATCACTGACAGTGCTTCTAATAAAAAGGGGAGGGGGTTTTGTCGTTGATCCTTCGACGCGAAGGACCACGGACGATTGTGCCACGGGCAAGGACCTGCCGTCTTAGTGGACTTACCGTTGGGATCCGGCAACCTGCCGTAGTGGATCCTTTCGCCTAACTACCACGGGCACCAAGGTGCCGCCTTTGTGGTCCTTTAATCTGTCGGGCAATACTGCCGTCTTTCGACAGGTGCTGCAATAAAAAGATCCTGGGTTAATTTCTCTTACGTTTATTATTCACGGGGGTGTCCTCCTCTTTTGCTTTACAATCTTTCCTTTAAAAGTTTTGTCAGTTCACAACAACTGCTTAATTTTTACTCCACTCAATCTGTATGTTATTAGCTGCTTTGATTCGTCACTTCACAACAACTGCCTTCTTACAATTCGAAAGATGGGTTTATATCTCTTCTGAGATTCGTTGTTGGCCAGAATCATTTCCGCGTCGTTTTTGCAATTTGACGCTCATTGCATATTTTGGAATGCGATCAAGTTCGCGCGCTGTTCCACTTATCGGAATGCGATCAAGTTCGGCTTTTATCTGGGCCACAGTGGTGTGTGATTCACTTGTACTTTCGAGCTTCACAATTAAAGTGCAGCCTAGAAGTATGTGTTACCACAAGTTAAACATTGTTAACTACTGGGCCGAAAGGTATGTAACCTACAACATCCCTCAATGCAATGATTCTGACCTACAACATCCCTCCACCCTCGGGGAAGAAAAATTTAGTATCGCAAAACGATATTAAATTTTTCTTGTACATTTATATGGGTGGCGTATGCTTATTATGGCTTTAAATAGTGTATACTTATGTATGTTTGTGGTTTTGTGAATATCTTATGTGACATATTAATAATGATTAATTATTAGTAATAATTACAATAATTATAATACAACTACTTATAACAATAATTACAATAAAAACAATTACAATAATAACATAATAATACAACTGGTAGCTGCACTTCTTCGGCGTCGTCTGTGTGTAGGCTGATGATGATTTGATGTTGGTGTTGATCTTGGAGTTGGTATAGCTGTTGAGGTAACTGTTGATGTTACTGTTGATTTTACTGTTGATGTTACTGTTGATTTTACTGTTGATGTTGCCGTTGACGTACACCCCGCTGTATTAAAGTCTTCTTTCTCGATTTGTTGTGGGGATGCTGCTGCTGGGTAGCTGACGTGGTTGCTGCCGTGTTGTAGGGACTATACTCGGAACGGCCGCTGTTAACTTCCGACCTTAGTTCCCGTTGTTCTGCTGATACTCTTCGGTTGTTCGTTGGTAATAGTGTCGGTTGTCCCACAATTGGGATCAATTGAAGTTCGCTCGAACTGTAGCGGATGGTTGAGATTTCGCCGGGTTCGTTGTTTTAAACAAACATCATCAATCTTCAACTTCATCATCAATCTTAAATTTTTCTTCTTGCGGTGGTGCGTTTTGAATCGCTGCCGCTAATGTAAGGTAATTGAGGTAATGCTGTATAGCGTGCCTACCCCGTAAGTTCTAAATGTCGCCGTAAGTCTAACTGTCGAACCCATGACTGTATTAGTGGTTCGTCTACTTGCTGCTATTACGTCGTGATTTTGGTGTCGCATACGCGTGACGTAACTTCCAAGGCTGCTGACTATAAGTCCTCTCGTCAGTTTCTGACTGTTGCTGCTTTTAGATTTCTTTGAAGGTAACTTCGTGTTTTGCTTTTTACTTCTACTGCATTGATCTGTTTGGTTGTTGCAACAATTTTATCCTGGTTTTTGATGGTTGGTGTCGCTACGCTGACCAGCTGTTCCAGCTACCCTTCCCCCTTCGAGTTGGCTAGGCGCTCTTCGTCGCCCTGTTGTTAACATGTTGTGGTGTTTGGTTGCACTTTTGCTTTTGTGATGGGTGTACATCGGCATTCAGGTCAGCTTCTCTGCGTGCTGTCTTCTTTGTTATCTTAATTAAGTTATTATCAATTTTTCCTATTTTAGTTTTCTCTTACAATATGTTTACTTCTATTTATAATTTATTTCCAATTACAAAAAAAATTGAAATCCTATTCGTATAACTTTAATTTAGAAATATTAATTAATTAGAAATATTTTATTATATCTTGATAACATTTTATTTCTAATGTTTTCTTTAATTCAATACAAGTTTTAATTCTTACTGCAAATATCGACGTTATTTTAGTTGGCTATAATTCGTTAGGTTATTCATTATAAATGTTAAGTTTGAAATTATTTAAAATGTTCGTACAAGTATTTAGATATTTTTCCTTTTACTTTACTATGTACGATCTTATATCTATTTTTTTTTTCCTAACTTTATTATAATTATATTCTTTCTTTCCTTTTAATTTTCTTATTTCGTTTCATTACTAGTTTTATTCTTAGTTTTTATTACTAGTTTCTTAGTTCTATGCATAAGAATGACATGTAGTGTAGTAACACGTGTTTTAACATGTAACCTGTGTTTAAAAAAAAATATTTTTTTCCCTCTCTTATTTCTTTAATATATTTTTGTTTTTGTTTCGGATATTTCGAAGTTATTCCTTATTGTTTTTTGTTGTTGTAACTGACGCTGCATTGTGCTCGCGTTGTGTTGTTCTACTTCTACACCTGCTTTGTTGCATTGCTTACGTTAATCACTCATTTTGCATTTAGTTAATTTAATTGACTTATTTACAGTATATATATTATGTTTCCCATTATATTAATTTTGTAATGTGTAATGTCTTCTATTGCATGTCTCTTATCTTGTCTCTAAATTTCATCATCTTATGTACATCTCTTAATGTCTAACGATATAGGTGCGTATATGTATATAGTGTAGGTGTGTATGTAATATGCATGAACTACTTCTTCAGGCATATGTTTACATGTGCATTTATTAATATAATAATTGCAAATGCAAAATTATATTGGCTGTGTTTTTAAAACGACACAGCTACTTTACATAAACCGTTTACTATTAATCAAAATTAATACAAACTAAAAAGTTCAATTAAAAAAAAAAATTATTCAAATATTAACAACGAGTTTACTTTATCATGAGTTTTCTTTTCTTATATTTTTACGCTTAAATAAACAAGTTGTTGCTTATTGAAACGCTATTCTGATTTTCTTTTTATTTCTTGTTGAATTTTTCTTAATTTCCTGTCCTAAATAAAAATTTTAAATTTCGCTAATACTTGTGATTTTACGTTCCTTGCAAGTGCTTTTATATCTGTAATATATCCTGCTATATCAAGACTAATGCTCCCTGCTTTGTACCGTGGAAAATTGAGACACATTGTTTTTATAATCGAAGTGCATGCTAACTGTGTAATTAGCAAGGTGATTAGTAAAACTCTGTATTTATCTTATTTTTGGAAGACTTATCTGTTAGTTTTATTGCATTCTGTTGTTAATGTCATATTGTATCTCTATCTTATTTATAGTTTATAACCCATTCATATCTATTTATTCTATCCTATTATATATTAACTGATTTTGTCCTACTCCTAATAACGTGACTATTGTAAATAACTTAATTTAACGTTCTCCTAAACCTATTTTGTTATTTGCTATTATAAACTTTAAGTAAGTTATTGTGGAATGGCTTTTCCCTTCCCTTAATATTTAAAACTGTAGTAATTGGACTTTTAATTCCTACTATTTTATATGGCCCTATCCATATGGGAGAAAACTTATTTTTCCTAGTTTGATTCTTAATTAATACACTATCTCCTACCTTAAATTCTACTAAATTTAGTTTGTTATCGTACTGCCTTTTAGCTACTTCTTTTGCCAAATCCTGATTCTTTCTCACGATTTCGTGAGCCCTCTGTATTTGGAACTTCAAAACTTTATTCGGATCTTCGGCATTATATACCGGACTACACTTTCTCTTTAAGTTAGTCGGCATCTCTGTATCAAATCCAAATAGAGTGCGGAACGGTGTTTGCCTCGTCGTAATGTGGGGTGTGTGGTTATGCACATGCATAGCTGCAGTTAACCATTGATCCCAATTCGACCCGTCTTCTTTAGCAAAACTACGCAAATATTCCGCTAAAGGTCTGTGGGTTCTTTCTAATGAGCCATTCGCTTGTGGATGATAAGACGTTATGTGTAATTTTTTGATACCTAAGAATTTACATGTGTCTGAGAACAATTTCGAAATGAAATTAGTTCCGTTATCAGTAATTAGAATTCGAGGAATTCCGTAACGCGTGATTACTTCATCGTAGAAAGCCCTGGCAATAGTACTTGCTTCCGCGTCTGGGATAGCTGTACATGCCATAAATTTAGAAAAATCGTCTTGAAACGTTAAAATATATTTGTTTCCGGACACAATTTCTGGTAGAATACCTACTATATCCATGTAAACTTTGTCGAAAGGCCGCGTTGGTGTATCTGTTAGCACCATGGGCATTTTTGTTAATTTCGAGCTTTTGTTAGCTTGGCATTTCGGACAGTTTTTTATGAATTCCTTTACTTGCATTCCGGGCCATCTAAATTATTTCCGTATTCTCAAATATGTTTTCACTGCACCCTGATGTCCTCCCAGTGGTGAATTGTGAAAGTCTTTGAGTACTGTTTCTATTTGTTTCGGGTCGGATAGCAATGCTGCTGTGTTATTTGTTCCGTTTCCCGGTTCCTCATCATCTTTATCGATTTCAACGGCTGTTCCTTGATTTTGATCTTGGTTAGCTGTTTTTGCTTTTGACCGTGTTTGTACGGCTGCTATCGTTTTGTGTTTTTCCTGTGGAATTCTGCTTAACGCGCATTTTAGTTTAACTCTGCATTTAAGTTTTTCTTTTCTGGCTTATATAAGATTTCGAAATCGTATTCTGACAACTTGTGTCTAAACCTTACCAGTCTTGACGTCTGGTCCTTTATGTTTGCTATTCTTTTTAACGGTTGATGGTCTGTCACTATTTTGAATGGTCTTCCTAACAGATACGCTCTAAAATTTTTTGTTGCCCAGACAATGGCTAAGAACTCCTTTTCTATAGTCGAGTACCGTTTTTCGGCGTCATTCAAGGCTCTGCTAGCGAAAGCTATTGGCTTATCTTCGCCTATTTTACCCTGAGAAAGTACTGCGCCTAACGCTTCGTTACTTGCATCAGTCGTTAGTATAAATTCTTTTTCGAAATCCGGATATGCCAAAACCGGTGGTGTTGTTATTGCTTTCTTCAATGCTTCGAACGCTGTCTGGCATTCTTGCGTCCAATTGAACTTAGCGTCTTTCCTTAGTAGTTTATTAATAGGAAGAGCTATCTTTGCTGTACCCGGAATGAATTTTCTATAATAGTTTACTAGTCCTAAATATGCCTGCACCTCCTTTCTATTTTTAGGCGGCGGAATGCTCTTAACGCATTCCACTTTGCTGGGGTCAGGGAGTGCGCCCTGATCTGTGCATTTATGTCCTAAATAAACAATTTCTCTTCTTAGAAATCTGCATTTTCCTGTATTAAGTTTTAGATTATGTTCACGCAATTTCTGTAATACTGAACATAACCTTTGTTCGTGTTGTTTCAAATTCCTACCGTAGATAACTATGTCATCTAAATAAACAAAACAGTCTATTCCTTGTAGACCTGTTAGGATATGATTCATTATCCTCTGAAATGTTGCTGGGGCACCTGTTAACCCAAATGGCATTCGATTGAATTCGAAGTGCCCTAGTCCCGTACTAAATGCTGTTTTTTCCTTGTCCCTGTCATCGACTAAAACTTGGTGATATCCGCTTGCCAAATCTAGCGTTGTAAAATATCTGCTATGTCCTAATTGCTCTAAAATTTCGTCAATACGAGGAATGGGAAAAACTTGTTTAATTGTGGCTTCATTTAGTTTTCTGTAATCTATCACTAGTCTCCATTTTTTTCCCCCGTCCTTGCCACTTTTCTTGGGCACTAAAAGTAACGGTGAGTTCCATGGTGAAGTGCTATGTGTAATTATGCCGTCATCTAGGAGTTTATTCACTTGTTTATTTATTTCCTCCCTATGTATTTGAGGTAATCTATATTGTTTTCTATTTATTGGCGGTTGATCTGCGCCTGTTGGAATTTCATGTTTCAATACGTTTGTAAACGAGAGTTCGTCTCCGTCTAATAGGAAGATGTCATGAAAAGATTTTACTATTCCTTCTATTGAATTCTTTTCTTCCATATTCAAATCTTTATCTAACTCAATTTCATGGAGCAATTAATTTATTCTTCCTTTGGCATTTATTTTGCCTATGCTATTTATTGACTTTACAGTACTTTGTATTTTGTAATCGTCAAAATTTGTGAATTTTGGTTTAAATTCGCTATTTATTTCATAATCATATTCCGTCGTATTTAATATTGGAGCATAAACTGTGTTATCTTTCACCTTTACTAGTGTGTCCGCTATATAGATTCCTGGATCTATTTCTTCTTTATGAATTAACACATTCGTAAATTTTGTACGAAGTTTTAATGGTACTATCGTAATTGTTCTTGCATCAACTGGTATGTAGTGTTGTTTGCCTTCCTCTTCTATCTGCTGGATAGTTTTTATCGGTAATTCCAAAATAACCTCTTTTCTTTCATTGAAGAGTGTTAAAATCTTTTCTATTGTATTTATAATGGAGTTGTTCCAAAAATTATCTCTTCCTAATATGCCGTCTGCTGGTACTCCTTGCTTAAGTGACACAACGTGTAGCGTTAAACGTAAGGACTGTACCTCATTATGACATATAGTAGTTGATCCATCTGTAGTCACACAACCTCCAAATGCTCCGCTTAAGTCTTTCCTATTCGACTTGTCTATTATCGTGCTATCTTTTATTGCACACTTCTTTATCAGGCTTGTATCTGCTCCTGTATCTACCAGTAAAATGAGTTTTCCATTTATAGCCTCTTCGCAAGGTAATTCCATGAACACGTCATTTAGCTGGGTTTGAGTGCAGTTAGATACTCCTGTTTCTACATTTATATTTTTATTTGCTAACTTCTTCATTGAGCACGGTATCTTCTGATTTAAATCCTGGGTTTTCACTTTCAACATAAATGGCATCTCTAAATCAACAGTTTCTCCAAACGTATGATTCCTCTCTGTTACGTTGTTTTTCTTATTCTTATCAGTCCCTTTCAACTTGATATTAATGTTTAAGTCGCTTGAAGTTGGTAACGTTTCAACAATCGCTTCCGATGTCGGACTTACGGTTACCACTTTATTTGTTAAAGTTGGTAACGTATCCACAATCGGTTCGGATATATGAATTACTGTTACTCCTTCGTTTGGCCTTAAGTTCCTAATATTCTTGGGTTCCCAGATTATTGGCCTATTCTGGGCCCTTGCTAGTTTCCCGGACTATTATTTTGCAATGATTCCCAATTCCTTTTTGCTTCGCAATTCTTTATCATATGCCCTGGTCTATTACACCAATGACATAACGTTTGGTTTGCCCTGTTTGTCGGATTCCTCTGTAACCCGTTAAGTGTATTTGGGTTGGGGTTTATTGACCCTTTCTGATTCCCGGTCTGCTGGAATTGGTTCTGAGGCCAATTCTGCTGTGGTTGGTTTGGCTGCCAGTTTCGTTGGACTTGGTTTGACTGCCACTTTTGCTGGGGTGGATTCAATTGCTGAACTCCTTGAGTTTGATAATTGGGCCCTTGATATGTGTTTCTTGCCACATTTTTCTGGCCTCCCTTTTGGTCACACCTCCAGTTTGCCTCGTGTCCGTATTTTAAACACTTTTGACAATACGGCGAGTTCTTGCGAGTTAAACAATCATCCCTGGTATGACCTCGCTTGTTACAAAATGAGCATATTATTCTATCTGCCGCTCCTTGTGGAGTATTTTGTTTCCTATTTGGTTGCCTGACGTTATTTCCCCCTGAAGCTCTGCCCTGACTTCCGTGTTGAATTTGTTCTTGTTGCGTAATCGGCATGGTGGCAAGAAGTGATGAATTCATGTTTATGTTTAAGGGGTCTGAGTGGAGGAGGCTACTGTTTTGTATGCTTTCTAGTGCATCGATTGCTAGTTCCACCATTTGTTCCATGATTTTCTTCGTAACATTGAGCATATAGATTCTTAATGCGGCGTTCTTTAACCCTGTTTTAAAGGATTTTTCTACGGCTCCTTCTACCATACTCAAAAGTGCCATATCTCCGTTTCCGTGATATTTCGTACGAACTATTTCTATTGCCTGGGTTCGTAGAGTGGTTAGGCGTCTTGCAAACTGTCGTATATCCTCGTTAAGTAGCTGGCTACAGCTTTGTATACCTATTATCACTGAGTCTAAGGATACCGTTGGTAAATATGCTCTTTTTATCGTGAGGTAGAATTCCTCGAGGCTATTGAAGCGTTGTGACCTCACTAAATCATAGGCATCCCCTTGCGGCTAATTCGCACCCGTGTATGAATTTATAAACTTCGCCGCGTAAGTCTGGCGAATGTGTTCCAGAAAATAGAGGTACCAGCCTATTTGTAATTTTTGCTATCTCTCCTATCCCCATTTTGGTTTGTTCTTTTGTTGTTTTAATTTGTTGTAATGACCTTGCGTTGCCGTCCCTCGGACTAACTGCGGACTGAGCTGGTTCCTTATGAAAAAGTGTCTGATTGTGATCTAGCGACATTTCCTGACTTAGAAGTCTATTCTGCTCCTTTAGCTCTTGTATTCGTTTATTTGCCTCTTCTAAAGAACTACAGTCTTCTCTTGATTTCTGTGCAAATCCCTTTTCTAATGTTCTGTTTAACGTTTCTTCGGTTAGTCCCTTGTTATTCAGTAATTTTCTTAGTTTTTCGTTCTCTCGCTCTATGTTGGTAAGTAAATCTTCCTGAAACTCTTTATCTAGTAAGCATTGATCGTACTTATTCTTCAATGCGTTAAATTCTGATTCCCATTTATTCACGTCTTCCGTCTTATTGTCTATTCTCTGTTTTAGGAATTTAAGCAATTGCTCTACTATCGCGTCTGCTGTTTCTACACTTGACAATTTTCTTAGGTCCCCTACTCTAGACTTTATCAATTCTAAGTTTTCCTTGTTGCCTACTGTCTCTTTCAAAGTTGCCCAAGTCCTAGATATAAATTCCCCCAACTGGCGTTCCAGTTCTTTATGTGCTCTATCTAATTCTATGTAAGCTTGTTCCTGCAACGATTCGGCCATTAATTATCTTATACTCATCGTTCTAAGTATTTATTTAGTATATTTTATAATCAATTAAGATCTTAATTGCTTTTCTTCAAGCAATTAACTTTTGATTATTCAGCTTTAGTACGACTCATTGACACTCTTTTGGCTGAACAAGTTGTAAACATTGGTACGCTTATACTCGTACATATATTATTATCATATATATTTTTTTTTTTTTTTGTAATCCGAGCTTGTGGCTCAATTGTGCTCGCCTGGTGCCTGACGTACTTTTTGTTTTTATCGCTTGTATTTGCGTTTCTGCTCTGTTAGCGTTTTTGCTACCAGCTGCCGCTCGCTAGTAATTTTGTCGCTTCTGGCCTTGCTTGAAGTTCAAGCTCAAGTTCGTGACCCACTTCTTGTTCCAATGAATTTCTTCCAATTATGCAGAATCTATTTTATTTATTGGCTTGCAGTTATCGCTGTTAGCCTGGTTGTTATTAATTACTGTGTTAAAAAAAATACTAAGGGATTTGTGTGTTGTATTCATTTATTTGTTCTTTTCCAAAACTTAAACATAGACCTTATTTCAAATGTGTTGTGTACAGGTGGTTGTGCCTCACAAGCTCAAATTTCTTCTTGATTTGCCCATCAAGTTTATTAAATTTTTTTTTTTCTCTTTAACAAAAATTACCTTATTTATACATGAATTGCCAATGAATTCTTCAATTTAAAGTCCAATTATAATAAATTAAACAAAAGTATTCTATTTAGACAAGTTCCAACATTTAAAGTACTACCTTTAATTTTATTTGTATAATTTTATAATATTTTAAAATATGTTTATTATTTCACAACCATTCCAGTTAGTGTGTGTTGTTGTTTTTCCTACGTTGTTTCTTGTCGTTGGTTTTGTAAATTTGGCGGATCTGCCTCAGGAATTCATTCTTTTCCTCTTTGGTTGTGGCTATCGTTGCTAGCCGGTGCAGGTTGGCGACTTCCCTCCGTTGCTTTACTTTTCTTCCACCGCGACTCTTTGTTGGGTGTGGGTTAACCTTTATTTCCTTCTTTGGCTCCTCACGTGTCGACTTCTGCCTCTTCCAATACTCTTCTATTGTTATCGGTCTAGGTCCCGCTTGCTTATCCTTAAGGGCTTCTTCGAGGGGTAATACTGATTTCGATAACATCTATATTGGTTGGTGATTTTTTTGTGTTTATTCTATTTTAAAAAACATTGTTATTTATTTTTAATTTATTTTAAACTTCACTTTAACAATAAAGGAACGATCTTTGGATCGTGAAACCGGCTGCGCCAAAAATGTTATATCTAGTTCCTCCAGTAGGATACCAGAACAAACTTCCTGTCGTAAATCCTTCCTTAGAAGGATCACTGACAGTGCTTCTAATAAAAAGGGGAGGGGGTTTTGTCGTTGATCCTTCGACGCGAAGGACCACGGACGATTGTGCCACGGGCAAGGACCTGCCGTCTTAGTGGACTTACCGTTGGGATCCGGCAACCTGCCGTAGTGGATCCTTTCGCCTAACTACCACGGGCACCAAGGTGCCGCCTTTGTGGTCCTTTAATTTGTTGGGCAATACTGCCGTCTTTCGACAGGTGCTGCAATAAAAAGATCCTGGGTTAATTTCTCTTACGTTTATTATTCACGGGGGTGTCCTCCTCTTTTGCTTTACAATCTTTCCTTTAAAAGTTTTGTCAGTTCACAACAACTGCTTAATTTTTACTCCACTCAATCTGTATGTTATTAGCTGCTTTGATTCGTCACTTCACAACAACTGCCTTCTTACAATTCGAAAGATGGGTTTTTATCTCTTCTGAGATTCGTTGTTGGCCAGAATCATTTCCGCGTCGTTTTTGCAATTTGACGCTCATTGCATATTTTGGAATGCGATCAAGTTCGCGCGCTGTTCCACTTATCGGAATGCGATCAAGTTCGGCTTTTATCTGGGCCACAGTGGTGTGGGATTCACTTGTACTTTCGAGCTTCACAATTAAAGTGCAGCCTAGAAGTATGTGTTACCACAAGTTAAACATTGTTAACTACTGGGCCGAAAGGTATGTGGTGATAACAACGTTAAGCGTTGTTATTACCAAAGCAATGATTCTGACCTACAACACCTTGTTTAAGTGACACAACGTGTAGCGTTAAACGTAAGGGCTGTACCTCATCATGGCATATGCTGGTGGACCCTATTGTGGTTACACAGCCTCCAAATGCTCCACTTAATTCCTTTTTAACCTTTTTATTTATAATGGCATCTTCCTTTAATGCACATTCTTTTACTAGGCTTGTATCTGCTCCTGTATCCACCAGTAAAATGAGTTTTCCATTTCTCGCCTCTACACAAGGCAGTTCAATGAACACATCACTTAACGTGGCTGAATTCTAGTTAGATACTTCCTTTATAGAAGTTTTATAATTATAATTTAAATTATACGTTAACCACGAACGTATTGTTTTCTTGTCCTGTAATTGTGACATAAAAATTTTAAATTTTTCTAGTACTTTTAATTTTATATTATTTGCAAGTGCTTTTATATCTGTAATATATTCTACTATAATAAGACTAGTGCTCCTTGCTTTGTATTGGTGAAAATTGAGAAACATAGTTTTTACAATCGATGTACATGCTAATTGTATAATTAGCAAGATGGTTAAAAACTCTGCTCCCATTTCTATTATTTTCTTCGCTTTATTTATTATTTTACTAAATGTTTCATTTAAAGCATTTACTTTATCATTCTGTTCGATAATTTTTATTCTGCTAGTAAATTTGTACCCTATATTTTTAGCTTTATTAGCTTCTAATATTTCGGAAGTCGGTAACGTATCCACGATCTGTTCCGATGTTGGACGTACTACTTCATTTGGCCTTAAATTTCTATTTTTGTTGGTTTACTGGCCTTGTCTGGGCCCTTGCCGGTTTCCCTGCTGATTGTTTTGCAGAGTTTCCCAACTCCTTTTAGCTGCACAGTTTGCTACTATATGTCCTGGTCTGTTACACCAATGACATATTGTTTGATTCGCGCTATTCGGTGTGTTCATAGTATTCTTATTCCCTTGAACCTCCTTAAATGGATTCGGATTTGGGTTCACGAGGTTCTTTTGTGTTTGGTTCCATTGCGTTTGAGCTTGTTTTTGTTGCCTATTTTGATCCGGTTGTTTGGGTTGCCAGGTTTGCTGCACTTGAATTGGGTTCCAGGTTCTGTGTACTTGATTCGATTGCCAAGTTTGATGAGGTTGGTTCCATTGCTGATTTCCTTGACTTTGGTTCCGGTTATTCGGCCCTTGATTTTTGTTGTTCGCTCCACTTCTGTTGTAGTCATTGGTGTTGCACCTCCAGTTTGTCTCGTGATCATATGTTAGACATTTTGGACAATACGGTGTGTTTTCTCTAGTTAAACATTTTTCTCTCGTATGCCCGCGTTTATTACAAAATGAACAAATTATTTTATCTTGTGGCGCTCTCGAGATGTTCTGCCTTATTTCTGGTCTTTTGTAATTCACGTGATTATTTACTGCAAGTGTTATATATGGTTCAATCGAATTCATATTAAATATGGGTGTAATATTGGGTTGATGAATGGAGTTACTTCTTTGTATTTCCACCAGCGTGTTTACTGCTATTTCAGTCATTTCCTCAATACTTTTCCCTGTCATATTCAACATGTGCGTTCGTAACGTTGCATCTGTTAACCCTGTTCTAAACGCCTTATTTGCCGATGTCGTTACCATGGATACAAGTGCGCTGTCACCTACTCCCTTATATGTGTCTTTTACTATTTGCAATGCCTGTGTTTTTTTCGTGTTGAGGCATCTTGCGAACTGCCGGACGTCCTCATTGTGCAATTGGCTGCAATTCTGGAGTTCTGACAACGTTACGTCTAATGCAGCTGTTGGTAGGTAGACTCTTCGTATCGCTAGGTATAATTCCTCTAGAGTGTTGACATGTTGTGCGCCTACAAGATCATAAGCGTCTCCATATAATCTTTGTTTGATGCATTCTATGTAAAGTGGTTTATTTGCTTCAGTTGCTTCATTTGTAGCTAACTCGCATGCCTGTATGAACTTATACACTTCACCTCTCAAATCTGGTGACTGCGTGCCTGCAAACAGTGGAACAATACTGCTTGTTATTTTGGCTATTTTCGCTATACCCATCTTGCTGTGATCTGCCGCTGGTTGCTTATATGTAGGGAATGAAATTGGATTATATTCCTTTGGACTGGGTGCGGCGGGGGTTGGTTCCTTATGGTATAGTGATTGGTCGTACGCTAGCTCTATTGCCTGTTTTAGCCGTCTGTTTTCCTCTTTTAATTCTTGGATTCTGGAATGCGGCTTTTCTAAAGATGCACAGTCTTTTCTTGACTTTTGACCTGATTCCAGTTCTAACGTTTTATTTAAGGTTTCTTCTGTTAATCCTTCGTCATTCAGTAATTTTCTTAGGTGTTCGTTCTCGTCTTCCAAAGTCTTTATTATCTTTTCTTGAAAATGTTTTTTCTTAGATAAGCATCGTATTTCTTTTTTAACGCGTTAAATTCTGACGAATAGTCCCTTATGCTTTGGTTTTTACTTTCTATTATATTTTTAAAAAATGTTAGCAATTCCTCTATGACTGCGTCTGCTTTTTCTAAAGTTGATGTTTCTCCTAGGGCTTGTATTCTAGTCTTTATTAATTCTAAATTTTCCTTATTGGAAACAGTGCTTTTCAGGATGCTCCAAAGTTTTGATGCAAAGTCTTCTATTTGCCTTTTCAAATCCTTATGGTTCTTTTCTAAGGCTAAATATGTTTGTTCTTGTAGCGATTCGGCCATTAATTATCCTATACTTATTGTTCTAAGTATGTATTTTGGATATTTTGGATATTAACACTTTAATTGATTCTCTAGAAGCAATTAACTTTTGCTTACTCAGCTTTAATACGGCTCATTGACACCCTTGTTTTCAATCGCGTTGTCAACATTCGCTATACATTCGTACGCTTGTAGTTTTATTTCTCTTATTAAGAATATTTTTTTTTTTTTTTGTGTAATCCGAGCTCGTGTTTATTGTTGCTATCAGCTGCTGCTTGTAGTTTGACAATTCTGGCCTTGCTTGAAGTTCAAGTTCAAGCTTATGACCTACTTCTTTTTGCAACTACAGCAGAATCGATTTCGTTTAATTCCTGCAGCTATTGCTGTTAGCCTGGTCGCTATGAATTAATAAAACTAACGAATATGTTTTGTGAATTCTTTTTATTTCCAAAACTTAATATAACATAGTTTAATTATCTGTTTTCTAAACTTGTTTGTGTTAGTATAACTCCAAATTTATTTTTTTTCCCCATCATATTAAATTTGTTTCAAAGTAATACTTCTAAATTTATTTATATAATTCTAATTATTGTTTCCGAAATTTATGGTCTGTAATTTTAGATATATATATAATTTAAGAACAATTATGGTCTTCTTTCTTAGGGTTTTTCGGTAATTTGTTGTATTTTCTGGGTTTAGCTCCTTTCAGTTTGCGTTCCCTGAAACTTTGCTTTAGTTTATTTATTTCCTCCCAAACTTGGTGTGTCCTGTTCCACGGAATTGGGTGTACTTCGTCTGTTACAAGTGCCTTCAAATAAGCTAGTCGTCTCTTATCCTTTACCAGTTTACCTCCTCGCCGCTGTTTCGGTTCCGTTCTTCCCTCTGGCTGCGATAATATTACTGTAGCGTCGTTTTCATTTCGAATTTGCTGCCGCTTTCGGTATTCCTCGATTGTTAGTCTGGCTGGTCCCTGCCTCTTTATCTCCGATGGGACGTACTTCGGAGGTTGCACTTCAGTGTCCGTCACGCTTTGTGGAATGTACTCCATTTCTTTGATGAATTTTCCCAGATATTTTCCTTTCCCTGTTAATTTTTGAAATTTCCATTTTTATTAGTAATGAAATTTTAATCTGTTTTTTAAAATGTTCTACTTTTGAATGAGATAATTGAAATGTGCGACTTTGAAATCAAATTACTTAAATGTCAAAATTTATTTAACATGTGTCATTTGAAGTCAAACGTCTAAGACACATTCAAAAACGATACAACGAAAACTTAAACTCTACGCGTTTTGTTTTTGTTTTAATGGATTCCTGCTTTCAACTAATTGCGTTTATCGAGTATTCTTTATCACGTTAAATAGAATTTATTGAAGTTAATAAAGTACTCCTGATTTTCGCTAATTTGCTACTCACAGTGACCAACAACGTAAATTTGAAATGTTTGGATAATTGTTTTCATTATATTTAAGACATGTGTCCTCTTAACTCTACTAAATAAATTTTAAACCTATGAAATAGCTTCCCGAGTGAAAAGGGTCGACCTCAGTTTGTCAAGTTTTGGTCCAGCTAATGCTATTGGACAGATAAGTTTGCCGTGCTTTTACGCTAGCATCCTTTTGATGAAACCGATGATTTTTTGGACCTGAAAGTTATTTTATAGTTCATAGCATATAATAATATAATATATTTTAATATATTTAAAAGAATTAAACTATTTTAATTCTATTAGTATCCTTTTTACTTTTCAACTTTTGCTTTTTACTAAGCTACTAATTTTTCTTATTTCACTTTTTCTTTTATTTTACAACTTCATGCCAAAATCACCACCAAATTATTTTTCACTTTTGCGTATTATTTATTAACGAAATTATCGTTTCACTTTTTACCAGTTTTGCTTTTTTTAAAATTTCTTTTAAAACTTGATTTTACTTATTTATATCTTGCTAACTGCTGCATTTCAATTACTGCTACAAAATTTTAATTTCACTGCTTTTTTTTAAAAAAATTTTCTGTCAAATTCTTAGCTAACTTATTCTTTCACTTTTCAATTTATTCTTTTTTTTTCTTGATGAGAAAAGAAATTTAATTTGTTTTGTTAAGTTAAATTATTCTAATGCTATTAATAGAATCCTTTTCATTTGTATCTCCTATTATTTAATTCTTATTTTTCATTTCTTTGTTCACTTTTACTATTTCACCTTTAAATATTTCCTAAGGTACTATTCTACGTTATTTCACTTCTTTTTTATTATTTTAGGTTAATTTTATTTTTCACTTCTTTGCTAGTTTTCCTTTTTCTTGTAAAAACTTGTTACTTGCTTTTAGCTTTTTCTAAACTACTAATCTTAATAATAATTTTCGTATTTTGTTTTTATTTACTTTTTCCCTTCTTCGAGCGATCCTCGGCTCGAAAATCTGGCTGCGCCAATTGTTGTATTTATTTTATGGGTGGTCTCCTTATGGTAGTGGTGTCTTCTTGATTCCAATTAAAAACTCCTCGCGTCAGGTTGTTTTATATTTTTATTTGACACCTTTTGTTTTTAGACTTATTATATTATTTTATATCTATATAATAATATATTATTTTATTTCCGCGTAACTATATTATCACTGTAACTATTTCTAAGGACACTTTTATTTGAGTACACTTAACCAACTTTACACCCTTTGCTTATCACTATTGTACGCGTTTCCAAAGAGACGTGACGACGACCTCGTCGGTTGGATCTAATTTTCAGACTCCCGTTGGAATCTTTTCTATTTTCCACGTTAGCTCGGTCGACACAGCCGTCGACCGAACTGAAGTGGGCCAGTATGTCGCGGTTCACAATTTCCATTATTTCGCAATTTCAAATTTGTAATATCCGCAGAATCAATACGCGGAAGAAAATCGTTCTCAATTTAATTCTTCCGCGTCTGGATTCTGATCGTTGGTTAATTTAAACCAAGCTATTGAAAGCTAAATTCCACAATCCACTCCAATTGCAATGCTCTATGGTTTTCATAGTTTGGAAGCTCACTACTAAATGCTAGCTTCCACGATCCATTCCAATTGCCAAGCTCCGGTTGCTGACTTGGCTAAACCAAAGCTTGACTAAACCAATTTAAACTAAAGTTTCGGGCTACCAAACAAAATAATGTGGTTGCATTAATTTGAACTTGGCCTTGACTCACTCGCGAAGTAGTATTATAAAATTAATACTGGCCTTGAAAGTTCTTATCGCCCGGAACTGGAAATTGCGTTCGCGACATACAACAAGAGAATGACAGAATGTCCTCATGGCGGTCGCGGCCAGGGTGGTTGGCTACAGTGGCTTCGAATGTGGTTGCAGAGGTGCAATTTCGTTCTACTATGAACTAGATGGCGCTAATCTCTCGGGGGCGACAGATTAGCGCTTGGGGACACATTCGAGCCGTGAAAGGGGGCGTTTGGGGTAAACATACTGCCCGCCTAGCAGTACTGCAACTTTGTTAAGGGCGGAGGGGGCGACGAGGGGGTCCGTCGCTCGGGGGGTTGGGGTTAAACAGTGGGACTTCCTGGGGCTCCACAGGCGGGGAGCGACGAGGAAGGTGGGAGTGGGTGGTGGGCTAAGGGGGCTGGGGGTGAGCACGCTTACCAAGACGCTGATGTTGTCCGAGAGCACCCATCCAAAGATGGTGTTTTGGCATAGGCCTGTCCGTTGTGGCTGGTGTAGAACTCTGGGTCAGCGAGTTTGTAGTTCGGGATCAAATTCCGGATACACGTGTCGATGGAATGGCGGGGGGTGACAATCTCCAAGTCAGTGACGATGGTGTGATGCTCTACCGTCTGCGCATACTCTTCACGAATGCGGAAAGTTAGGAGCACCGCTTGGTCCGAGCAGAATGGGATCGGCGTGAGATCCAGATCTAGACGCCGCGAAATCTCCGACGCCGCGCAACCCGAGTCGAGCAGGGTCCGTTCATGCACGAACCCGTCATGGTTCCGGAGCCGCACCAGGGTATGCAAGGTGTGATGGTGCTGTTGGTATTTTTTGCATTGAATCGGGCTGGTGCATGGCTCCGTGCGATGTGAAAACGCCAAGCAGTTAATGTAAAATTTCAATCGGAGCACGATCGCGCGGCGTGAGTGGTGCGATTGCTCCAGGAATTTCACGCAACCGCGTAGAGGGTGGCGGCCTGCGCAGAAACGGCACGTCCTTGCATCGGCCTTGGAGTGATCGGAGAGGCTTCTTCACGACGGACCTGTCGTGTGGTTCGCTACTTTCCACTGAAGTGCATGGTGTGGCGTTGGTATGAGGGGACGCATTCCGCCGCAGGGAAAGATTCCCACGCGGGTGGCACACGTCCTGATGCCTCGATTTGACGTCATAGGGAAATGCGGCGTGGAGGATTCCGGCTGGTGGATGGGATCGCATCTAGCCGAGCGTCTTCCATCTCCACGTCATGGACGGAGAGGCGGGAGATCGGCCGGTCCTCTAGTGGCGCAACTGACGTGCAACCGATCAATAGCACCGGGCTAAGTTACCGTTCCTCGGGGGCAGCGACCATAGGGAGGTCCTGCGTTGCTGATATCGGCTTTACGTCCGCGGACACCTGGGTAGCCTTAGACGACTCGAGATCCTTGGTGGATGACGTAAGATCAAAGTCGGAGTCGCTAAACTCCCAATCAAGCCCGGCTCGGCACGACCGTAGGAAGAAGCTGCGGTATTCTTCCGCGGGGCCTCAAAGGGTGGGGGGGGGTGACTCCAGTGTAGGCGGAGGCTTCTTCTTCTTGATGGTTCATGACTGGAATGAAATAAGGTAATGACATTAGCGGGGAGGGTTCGCCGGGGTGCGAGAAGATCCTTAAGATGCAATACTAAGAGGGGAGTACAGTTAATTTACTGAGGTGACGAGTAATGGTTCCTTTCTCGGTGCGGATGTCGACGAGGATAAAGGTGCCGACTAGAGAACACGCAGAGAGTTGAGACAGGCCTCAATCTTGGAGAGAATGGTAGCAAACTCTTCAAAGGTGAAATGCATATTTCCGACAAACTTTCTGAAGCTCTTAAACTGGATTTTGAAGCTCTTAAAGTCAGCTTCCCAGAGACCACCAATGTGAGGCGCTGCACCGGTTCTTCAACGATCTTCCAATCCTTTCGGAGTGTTTTGGATGCTCCCAGGAACTTCTTTCTATTGTCCGAATATACGTCCTTGGGGTATCCTCGACGGGCGCTGAAGCAGTTGAAGGCAGCAAGAAATGTCGGAGTTGATAGATCACTAACAGCTTCGAAATGTATGGGCTTCGTTGCGAAGCAGACGAAGACACAGTCATAGCCTTTGGTGATAAGGCATGCCCTGCCAGAGAAGTTTTTTATATCGAATGGTCCAGCGAAATCTAGACCGGTGGCAGCAAATGGGTGAGAGAGAGTGGTCCGCTCAGGACGTAGAGCGGCCATAAGTTGCGTGCGCACTTTCCTCTGAAAGACACAAGGTTTGCATGTGTGAATCGTGGCCTTGATGAGGTTCTTGGCCTTGGGTATCCAATGTTGCGTACGTATTAATCGCAACATCAGTTGGTTCCCGCCATGCAGACTGATGTCATGGATAAACCGAACCAACAGTCTGGTGAACATGCAGCTGTAAGGAAGGAGAATGGGATGGCGTTCGTCATAGGAGAGTATACGAGGATAGACGGCCACCTACGCGTACCAATCCATCTTGGGATAAGAATGGGTTGAGCGATAGAATGGCACTCTTGGGGTGTAAATTGTGTTTCACATGGGTATGATGTAGAAATTTAAACACGTAAGACAACACGCGAAGAGCTCGTGGTAAAGAAGAAAATCTTTCCAACAAGTCTTCAAAATGGGGGAAGTAAGCAAAATTTGATTTAACTGGTTTTGCGTCGGCGATCTCCACGATCTTGGCTACGCGGTTAGCGACGAAAGTGGTCCACGTGCATGGTGCTCGGTTCAGCCACGCGCGGTGGAGTCAGTCCAACAATACAGGTCGTATTGTGGGAAGCCGAGTTGAGGTAGAACCGCGTTCAGCATGTCGGATAAAAGGGTCGGATAAAGGCGCCGCACAGTTCGAACCGAGGTATGGAGATCGTTTTGATGGGGGCTACTTTGGTTTTGGCAAAAAGTAACGAAACACGGACTTTGTGTGCATTACGGACACGCGCGTACACCGCGCCCGCACACGCTTTCTCGGAAGCATCGCAGAATGCGTGGATCTCGACCACACTATTTAGGGTAAACTGAATCCAGCGGGAGATTCGTATGAGATTAATTTGGGGGTAGCACTGGACGAATTTTTGACAGCGCTGGAAAGTTTGGGGGGGTCAAGGGGTCGTCCCAACTGATGCCGTCAAGCCACACTTGCTGCATGAGCGTTTTGGCAATTATAACGACTGGGGCCAGCCAACCTGCCGGATCAAATAGTTTGGCTATGAGCGATAACATTTATCGTTTAGTCCAAGAGGGGAAAATATCGCACGGCTGCGCTTCGATATTGAAATAATCGCTTTTCGTTCCATCGGATACCGAGAGTCTTGGCGGTACTGGCGTCTTGCAATTCGAAAAAGTCTTCCGTTTGGAGCTCAAAGCCTTGGAGTTCCTGTTCCGGTGAGTTCCGGAAGAGGAGTCGCTGATAGCGCGAATGCTTGAGATCGACCAGAATTTGGCGATACATCTTCTCAATATCTCCATTAAAGACATATTTGTAGGGACGCCATTTGAGAAGCAAGAGTGTTAAATCCGACTGCAATGCTGGGCAGGGGTAGAGGACATCGTTAAGGCTGAAGTCATTGGAGGTCGGACAGGAGGCATTGCAAACCACACGCACTTTGGTGGAGCTGCTCTCGGGTTTGAGAACCGCGTGATGTGGTAGATAGTACGGGGGTGAGTCTAACTGGAGTTCACATGCGTGAAGTAACCTCATATGATTTAAGTGTAAGTATTCACGGATCACCGAGTCGTAGATAACTTTGAACGTGGAGGTTTTAAGAAGTTTAGTTTCGTTTCGGAGAAACTGCTTACGAGCTATTTCAAGCGATTGACCGATCCTCAACTGCGATGGGAATCCCTTCTTAAAGGGTATCGAAACGATATAACGTGCATCTTTCCGCCTTTGGGTGGAGTTCGCGTATAGATTTTCACAGAATGTCTTCGCTGGGGTGCAAAGACGTTGCTTGGGAACTTCTTCCAACTCCCTGAACCGTGCAAGCTGTCTATTTCAATTGTGTTTATGTCTATCACATGTTGTTCGTAGTATGGGGTTGATGGTTCAAGGTGCGATTTTTGCATCAGAATTTTCGCTTGTAGAGTGCGCAAGCGCTGGTACATCTCCTTCGCTCGTAGTTGCGTCGCATTTCTTACATACCTGCCAATTTATGTATATCGCAATTTTTACTTCTGTGGCTGCTGCTGCTGTAAAATGAATTGGCCGCGGTAGATTGGACTGGCGAACCTGTGACTACTTACGTTCGACTACTTGGTGGTTTATCACCGTCGCCGTCGCTCGATGATGCAATAATTGATGTTGTCTTAAATTGTTGGCTTAAAGCGATCATGATTGACTATGATTTCGCTGAGCGGCAACTGAGTTGTATCCCCCGATGAATTGCTAACTTTTTCCGCGGGGTTACCATCTAGTTATCTTATCGTGTGTGTTGTGTTCTCAAAGTTGTTGACGGTATTGTGTATTTGCCCCTACTATCATGCAGTAATTTTCAGTTTCAACTATTAATACTGTTAGCCCCCTTTGATGCTTTCCTTCTTATTTTTGTTTGTGATAGTTGTCATTTTGGATACTATCACTAAGATGATCAGCCGTTGCAGCTAATGTGTATAATGTGCTGTTCCAGCTACCAGCTACCTTTCCCGCTTCGAGTTGGATGGGCACTATTCATCGCCCTGTTGTCAAAATGATGTGGTGTGTTGTTACACTTTAGCTGTTGTGATGGGTGTACATCGGTACTCAGATCAGCTTCTCTGCATTCTGGATTCTTCTCCTATATACGTTATTATATTTAACTATCTAATTCTATATATTTTTCTTTTTCCAATATAGTTTTATGCTATTTACAATTTGTGTACAATTAAGAAGATTTAAATCCTTTTTGTGACGAAAAATTTCCAATAAAACTTCATACACAGAGAAAAAAGATTCTATAATATCATAGAAAGTCATCATTGTTTTCTACTAATTAATTCTATGATTCTCAGTCATACATAGCAATTCTATAATAATACGAATTCGAAATCTATGATTTGTAAAATGGTCAGTCATAGTTTACACAAATCCTTTCCTTATTTTATAAAATACAAGTCGACAAATGAAGAACAGTTTTTAATGAATAATGAAATCTAAGTGAGAATGTGAAAGAATGTGTTGTATGTTCTCAAAATTCAAAATTGTAAAAAACCATGAAACAATTCAATAATTAAACACCGAAAAGTTGTAGAAATCATTGAATTCAATTTACAAATTAAAGACGTTAATTATATGAAATACAATACTGAAATTGCATTATCAAAGAATCACGCTCTTTGTTATTATTAACACAATTACGAAATTCATTGAAATAAATCTGTTTAACCGTCCGTCATGCACATGTATCTGGCCAGATATTTTACGAATTTACCTGTGATTTAAATATATTTCTAATTTAGCTAGGGGTTTGAGTCTCCAGGTACCCTCTACAAATATTGTTAGGTATCGTTTTATGAAAAAACACATTAAAAAAAAAACAACAAACAAAATTTATGTGGATTTTTTCATGTATACATCGTATACGTAGCGCATGTACCGAAGTTTTGTTCGCTTGACATTTTGAACAGTTTTTAACATCATCTTTGATTTGTCTTTGTATCCCTGGCCACCTATATTGTTGCTAGATTACTAGTATTTTTCTACGAAAATTTGGTATCAATTTGCAGCTACGTGCCAAAAAAAAATAAATGTGTGAACCTACTTTCGACCGTTCATTATACGAAACATTGTGAAGGCTAAGCAATAAAACCCGAAGCAATTTTGTTTTACAATGAAAATAAAGCTGGCGATGGACTTTTGCCTTTTTCTGCAACATGTTGGACACCATGGCACTGGCTGCATTTTGTATTTGCAAAGAAGTTCATGGTCTCAATAAAAATAGTGCTAGAAATTTTTTCACTACGTTAGCTGATACATTGGTTCTTCCAAATATTGAAAACCGAATGAACAACATTCACATCATCAAACAGTTCAACACTCGTTTGGCGATGGAATCGTATTTTGGAAGACTACTAAATGTAAGTTTGATTGATATAACATTTGTCCTTCATTACATCTCATTTTCCTCGTTTTTCTTTTTTATTTCAGGTTCCAGTAGTAGTTCCTAGCTCAAGTGGTCCTGATACTCTACAAAAGAGAAAAAGTTGTCAGCTTTGTACATTGGAAGATGAAAAAATTCCCTTCCAAAATTCCCTTTCACTACCCATATTGGTGAAAACTTATTTTTCCTAGTTTGATTCTTAATTAGTACACTATCTCCTACTTTAAATTCTACTAAATTGAACTTATTATCATATTGATTTTTGGCTACTTGTTTAGCCATTTCCTGATTTTTCCTCACTATATCGTGAGCTCTGTGAATTTGGAATCTTAGAACCTTATTTGGGTCTTCGGCATTGTATACCGGACTACATTTTCTTTTTAAATTGGTCGGCATTTCTATGTCGAATCCGAATAAGGTACGAAACGGAGTTTGCTTGGTCGTAATGTGGGGTGTGTGGTTGTGAACGTGCATTGCTGCAGTTAACCATTGATCCCAATTCGACCCATGTTCTTTAGCAAAACTACGCAAATATTCTGCTAACGGTCTGTGGCTTCTTTCTAAGGAGCCATTTGTTTGCCGATGGTAAGGCGTTATATGCAATTTTTTGATTCCTAACAATTTTCATGTGTCCGAGAACAATTTCGAAATGAAATTAGTTCCGTTATCAGTAACTAAAATTCTCGGAATTCCGTAACTGGTGATTATTTCATCATAGAAAGCCCTGGCCACAGTACTTGCTTCCGCGTCTGGTATAGCTGTACATGCAATGAATTTTGAAAAATCGTCTTGGAACGTTAAAATATATTTGTTTCCGGACACAGTTTCTGGTAGAATACCTACTATGTCCATGAAAACTTTGTCAAATGCCCGCATTGGTGTATCTGTTAGCACCATGGGCATTTTTGTTAATATCGAAGTTTTGTTCGCTTGACATTTTGAACAGTTTTTAACATCATCTTTGATTTGTCTTTGCATCCCTGGCCACCTATATTGTTGCTTGATTCTTAGGTAAGTTTTCACTGCTCCCTGGTGACCTCCTAATGGTGTATTATGGAAATCTTTTATAACAGTCTCTATTTGTTTTGGATTTTCTAATAAAATGGTGTTGTCGTTTTGAATTATGCCTGGAGTGTCAGGTTCTACAGGCGTCGGAATTGTTCTTGATTTTTCGCTACTTTCTTGGTTCTTCATTTCCCTTGTTCTAGAGCGGGTCTGGACTGCTGTTACTACATTACGATTACGGAATTCTACTCAATGCATCTGCGTTCAAATTTTTCTTGTCTGGCTTATATATGATTTCGAAATCATACTCTGACAACTTGTGCCTGAATCTTGCCCGTCTAGAAGTTTGATCCTTTAAATTAGCTATTCCCTTCAATGGCTGGTGATCAGTAAAAATTTTAAAAGGTCTGCCTAAGAGATATGCTGTGAAATTTTTTGTAGGTAACGAAAGCTATTGGCCTATCTTCTCCTTGAGAAAGAACTGCGCCTAACGCTTCATTACTTGCGTCGGTAGTTAAAAGAAATTCTTTTGAAAAATCCGGATATGCCAACACTGGTGGTGACATGACTGACTCCTTTAACTGTTCAAACGCTCTCTGCCAGCCTTCTGTCATTTGGAAGTGCTATTTTTGCGGTTCCCGGTATAAATTTTCTATAATAATTAACAAGGCCTAGGAAAGCTTGTACTTCCTTTTTATTTTTAGGGGGCGGAATGTTTTTGACGCACTCCACTTTGTGGGGTCTGGAAGTGCTCCATCTTCTGAACACTTGTTCCCTAAATAAACGACCTCTCGTCGTAGAAATTGGCACTTACTAATGTTTAATCTTAAGTTATTTTCCCTAATTACCTCGAAAACCTTAGTTAACCTTTCTTCATGCTGTCCAAGGTTTGTTGCATATTCGACTATGTCGTCTAAATAAACGAAACAATCCATACCATGAAGTCCTGTCAGAATAGGGTTCATTAGACGTTGAAACGTCGCTGGGGCACCTGTCAAACCGAAGGGCATTCGGTTGAACTCAAAATGTCCTAGGGCTGAAATAAATGCGGTCTTTTCCTTGTCCGCCTTGTCCATTAGGTATTGGTGGTACCCACTAGCCAAGTCTATCGTCGAAAAATATCTACTACTGCCTAATTGGTCCAATATCTCATCTATCCTAGGCAGTGGAAAGACTTGTTTGATTGTGGCCTCACTTACCTTTCTATAGTCTATTACTAAACGCCATTTCTTTTCTCCATCCTCTAAACTCTTCTTTGGAACCAGAAATAGTAGAGAGTTCCATGGAGATACACTTGGGGAAATTAAATTCTCCTTTAGCAATTTATGAATTTGCCTATTCATCTCTTCCCTATGTGTCTGAGGAATACGCTACTGTTTTTAATTAATTGGTGGGTGATCCACCTTTATTGGAATTTTATGTTTAGAACTGGGGTGTACGTCAATTTGTCACCCTCTAAAAGAAAAATATCATTATATTTCGCACATAGCTTTGTTATGGATTCCTTTTCCTCTTGGTTTAAGGAAGGATCCAAATCTAAATCTTTCATTAAAACATTCATTCGTTGCGCTATGTCCGCATTACTTATACTGTTGATGGTAGCCCATTGATTCTCCGAAACATCACTTAGCCTGTATTTGTGGAAATCACTAAATTTCGGTACAAAGTTGTCACTAAGAATGAAATCTTTTGCCGTTGAATTTAGGATTGGTACCTTGACCTCTTTGTTTTCCACATTTGGTAGTGTTTCCACCCAGGTACACTCCTGGTGCAATCTCTTGTTTATGAACTACCACAGTCATAACTTTAGTTTTAATTTTTAACGGAGTTAATCTAACCGTTCTTGCTTCTATTGTTATATTATTTTATTATTACTAGGCTTGTATCCGCTCCTGTATCCACCAGTAAAATGAGTTTTCCAATTCTCGTCTCTACACAAGGCAGTTCAATGAACACATCACTTAACGTGGCTGTATCCCAGTTAGATACTTCCTTTATAGTATTTTTATAATTATTATTCAAATTTTTCGTTAACCACGAACGTATTGTTTTCTTGTCCTGTAATTGTGACATAAAAATTTTAAATTTGTCTAGTACTTTTAATTTTATTTTATTTGCAAGTGCTTTGATATCTGTAATATATTCTACTATATTAAGACTAGTGCTCCTTGCTTTGTATTGGTGAAAATTGAGAAACATTGTTTTTACAATCGATGTACATGCTAATTGTATAATTAGCAAGATGATTATTAAAAACTCTGCTCCCATTTCCATTATTTTCTTTGCTTTATTTGTTATTTTATTTAATGTTTCATTTAAAGCATTTACTTTATCATACTGTTTGATAATTTTTATTTTGCTAGTAAATTTGTACCTAATATTTTTAGCTTTATTGTCTTCTAATATTTCTGAAGTCGGTAACGTATCCACGATCTCTTCCGATGTTGGACGTACTACTTCTTTTGGCCCTGAATTTCTATTCTTGTTGGGTTCCCAGATTATTGGGGAAGGGGCCCTTGTCTGGGCCCTTGCCGGTTTCCCTGCTGATTATTCTGTAGAGTTTCCCAACTTCTTTTGGCTCCGCAGTTCGCTACTATATGTCCTGGTCTGTTACACCAATGACATATTGTTTGATTCGCGCTATTCGGTGTGTTCATAGTATTCTTATTCCCTTGAACCCCCTTAAATGGATTCGGTTTTGGGTTCACGAGGTTCTTCTGTGTTTGGTTCCATTGCGTTTGAGCTTGTTTTTGTTGCCTATTTTGATCCGGTTGTTTGGGTTGCCAGGTTTGCTGCACTTGAATTGGGTTCCAGGTTCTCTGTACTTGATTCGATTGCCAAGTTTGATGAGGTTGGTTCCATTGCTGATTTCCTGACTTTGGTTGTTAGGACCTTGATTTTTATTGTTCGCTCCTCCTTTGTTGTAGTTCTTGTTGACACACCTCCAGTTTGTCTCGTGTCCATATTTTAAACATTTTTGGCAATATGGTGTGTTTTCCCTAGTTAAACATTTTTCTCTCGTATGTCCACGTTTATTGGAGAATGAACAAATTATTTTCTCTTGTGGTGCTCTCGAAACGTTTAGCCTTTCTTCTGATCTTTGGTAATCCACGCGATGATTTACAGGAGGTCTTGTATAGGGTTCAATCGAATTCATATTAATTATGGGTGTAATTGTTGATTGATGTATGGAATTACTTCTTTGTATTTCGATCAGCATGTTTACTGCTATTTCAGTAATTTCCTCTATACTTTTCCCTTTAGCATTTAGCATGTGGGTTTGTAACGTTGCATCTTTTAACCCTGTTCTAAACGCTTTGTTTGCCGATGTCGTTACCATAGATATTAGTGCTTTTTTCTCCTAGGGCTTGTATTTTAGTCTTGAATAGCTCTAAATTTTCTTTATTAGAAACGGTGTTTTTCAGGATGTTCCAAAGTTTTGATGCAAATTCCTCTATTTGTCTTTTCAAATCCTTATGTTTCTTTTCTAAGGCTAAATATGCTTGTTCTTGTAGCGACTCGGCCATTAATTATCCTATACTTATTGTTCTAAGTATGTATTTCGGATATTTTTGAAATCAATTAAAACTTAATTGGTTCTCTAAAAGCAATTAATTTTTGCTTACTCAGCTTTAATAATTATAATTATTAGACCTCATTGACACCCTTTTTTGCCCGATCGCGTTGTGGACATTCGCTGTACATTCGTACGCTTGTTGTTTTTCTTTCGTAATCTGAGCTTTTTGCTTAATTGTGCTCGCCTGGTACCTGACGTACTTTTGTGTTTATTATGTTTTTTATACTTTCATTATTTTTGCTACCAGCTGCTTGCAATTTGACGATTCTGGCCTTGCATGAAGTTCAAGTTCAAGTTTATGACCTACTTCTTTTTGCAAATACAGTAGAATCGATTCCGCTTAGTTCCTGCAGCTATTGCTGCTAGTCTGGTCGCTATGAATTAATAAAAACTAACGACTATGTTTGGTGAATTCTTTTATTTACAAAACTTAAATATGAACATAGTTTAATTTTTGTTTCCTAAAGTTGCTTCTGTTAAGCTAACTCGAAATTTATTTTCGACTTGCCAAGAATCGTATTAAAATGCTCGATTGTATGTTTAACTTCGGCCTGTAACTGAGACAATTTTAAGAAAATTATTTTATTCAGTCGTGTTCCAACATATTAGTTTCATTTGTATAATTTTAATTATTTTTTCTAAAATTTATAATTAAAGGTCTCTAATTTTGAATATATATTTTATTTTAACAATTATGATGTTCTTCTTTCTTATTTTGTTGGCCAGTTTGTTGTATTTTCATGATTCTAGCTCCTTTCCGTTTGCGTTCCCCCAAACTTTGCTCTAGTTGATCTATTTCCTCCCAACTTGAAGTGTCCTGTCCCACGGGATTGGGTTTACGTCATTCGTTACTAGTGCCTTTAAATATCCTAGTCGCTTCTTGTCTTTACTAGTTTGCCTCCGCGCCGCTGTTTCGGTTCCGTTCTTTCTTCGGGCTGCGGTATTGCTGTAGCCTCCTTGTCCTTTCGAATTTATTGCCGCTTTCGGTATTCCTCGATTGTTAATCTGGCTGGTCCCTGCCTCTTTATCTCCGATGGGATATACTTCGGAGGTTGCACTTTAGTGTCCGTCACGTTTTGTGGAATGTACTCCATTTGTTTGATGAATTTTCTCGTAGATTTTTTTTCCCTATTAAGCTTTAAAATTTCCATTTTTATTAATAAGAGAATTTTAAGTGTTTTCATAAATTATGCTCTAGTAGTTATTAGTTAGTTTTATTAATAGAGTATTTTTCCTTCCCTATTTCTTTTTCCTTTTCTTGCAGCTTGAGCTCGATAATTCTTAATTCAAGCGGAGGCGAAGCGTCAAAATTGTTTTACGACTTTGCTGAGGTAATTTTAAACCTAAAATAACAACTGCAACGTTTGCAATCTCGAATTCGAAAAATCTACAATAATGTGGCTTTGATTCTCCAACGATAAGAAGTCTCTAAGCTCTTTACTTTGAAATATTAAACCTTTAGTTTTGGTTTCCTAATTAACCAATGACTTTAAGATTATTGGTTTAATTTTGTGTAATAATTGTAATAGTACATTCCGACTATTATCTGGTTGTGAATTTTCATACATTTTATTCTGTAGGAATTATTATAAAATTGTGCGACTTTGAAATCAAATTAAATGTTAAAATTTATTTAACGTGTGTAATTTGAAATCAAACTCTAAGACACACCCGAAACTTATACTCTTTGTCATATGCGTTTTTGTTTTTTAACATTTTGCTTTTATCATCCGAACTTTATCACGTTAAATATAATGTATTTAAGTTAATAAAGTGCTCTAATTTTAGCCAATTTGTTACCACAGTAACCAATAACGTATATCAACAAAACAAAAATTCGTCGTTAATTAATTTCACTAAATCCCCAATTTTAGTTTCATACGTTTCCCCGCATTTATTGTGTTCACTTATTGAATTTTTATTCAACTTCTAAACATGCCAAATCACTATCTGATTTATTTATTAAATTGAATTGCATTTTGTTTTAAATTCCAGCAAATTACAAATTCTTTATTTGCTTAAATTTGACTTTGTTTGTATTAAAATCAAATTAAAACTTGTTATCTTAGTAAATCTAAAATTGTCTAACTTTTCCTCAACTTTTAATTCAGTTTCTTAATTTTTTCTTGTTACATTCCACTTAATTTTAATTTTAGGTGAATTTCAAATTAATTTAAAATTTTCCTTATATTTGGACAATTAATCCTCTTATTTACTAAATGAATGTTAAACTTATAAAATCGACCTCAGTAAAATTTTTTGTCCAGCTAATGCCTAGGACAAAGGAACAAGTTTGCCGTGCTTTACGCTGGCATCATTTTGATGAAACCGATGATTTTTGCACCTGAAAGTTATTTTACGATTTATATAGAATTATAATATAACGTATTCTAATATATGTAATTTATTAGTTTTATAAATTCTTTCTCTCGCTGTATATATTAAAGAAGTTAAAAATAAGGATAATTCAACCCTTCGAGACGAGAATTAAAAGAATTTTAATTCTATTACTATCCTTTTCGCTTTTTCCTATTTTTTAATTTAAATATTATTTTTCACTGTTCCATTTTTTTTTTCTATTATTGAATTTTAATTTTATTTTTACTTTTTTGCACGTTCGCCTTTTTTTTTCTTTTAAACTTGTTACTTGCTTTTAACTTCCAACTTTAACTAACTTTTAACTTATAACTTGCTAAATTAACTGTTACAAAGTTATTATTTCACTGTTTGAATTAATTACTAGAATTATTATTTCATCTTTTTACAAATTTTCCCTTTTTTACTAATACTAATTGTTTCATATTTATTTTAGTATTTGATTGTTACTTACTTTTTCCTCAATCGAGCGATCTTCGGCTCGAAAATTCGGCTGCGCCAATTGTTGTAATTAACTTTAGTGTGTGGTCTTCCTTCCTGGTCGATTTCCTCAAGGCAACGAATGAAACTTATTGTTGTTGAGCTTCTTATTGCTTTCTTTGATTTTTATTTAAAGTTCTTTCTGTTAACACTAAAAACACTGATTACATTATTACACTAACTTAGACTAAATTCTATTCACTACGCGACTTTATACGCGGTTAAACGACTTCTTCGTTTAAATATTTACACAAGACTCCCGTTGGAATCTTTTCTATTTTCCACGTTATCTCGGTCGACACAGACGTGTTTCACAATTTCCATTGATTCGCAATTTCAAATTTGTGAGATTCGCAAAATCCAATCGCGGAAGAATATCGTACTCAATTTAATTCTTCCGCGAGTGGATTCTGAACGTTTGTCTTTCAAGACGAGCGATTTTATGGTTTGGAAGCTTGCTACAGAAAGCTAGCTTCCACAATCCACTCCAATTGTAAAGTGCTATGGATTTTAGGGTTTAGAAGCTCGCTACTAAATGCCAGCTTCCACAATCTATTCCAATTGGGAAGCTCTATGGTTTTCATGGTTTGGAAGCTCGCTACTAAATGCTAGCTTCCACGATCCATTCCAATTGCCAAGCTCCGGTTGCTGACTTGGCTAAACCAAATTAAACTAAAACTTCGGGCTACCAAGCAAAGTGCTGTGGTTGCATTAACAATATGAACTTGGCCTTGACTCACTCGCGGAGTATTATTATGAAATAATAATAATACTGGCCTTGAAAGTCATATCGCCCGGAACTGGAAATTGCGTTCGCGACATACAACAATACCAAGTTATCTGTACTCTAAATTAGAATTTGGTACTTCGACTCGAACACGAAATCTTATAATTCCTCCGTTTTCATTTCTTTACACTAGGAGGCTGTTTTCCATCAGCACTGTCAGGCTATGGAACAGTTTGCCAAGCAGGCTGAACACCACGGCAGTTGAGACAGCATTCAGGCATCTGGTAAGGGGACATTTCCTTGATTCGAATACATGAGCTAGGTGTTATACTGCTCTAGTTCTTATTTCTCTCCGATTAAATTACTCTATTAAAATACTAATATATATTATTTATTATAATTATTTACTTACTACATGCTCATTTGTATTGTTTCAATCTGATTGCTATTAAAGACTTTGTCTTAATAAAATTAAAAATAATATAAATAAATATAAATATTAAATAAATATAAAATGGTCATGAAGATAATCCAAAATGTATATGTGTTAGAAGCCTAGTATTTTACTTTTAAAACGGTATATGTTATAATTTCTTTTTGTATTAAAAATGTAAATGATGTGAAGTCAAAATTGTTACCTTCATTTTTCGCTTAAATTTTAGTTACACTAGAAATACTTTATGTAGGAGTATGTATGTCTAACGCCGGCTACGCAATAGGATAGTATTTTTAGGCTAATTTTTCATTGCGCAGACTACGGCCGCACTTTTTGATTATAGCCCTTAGTATGACTACGCAGTATTTTTAGACCAATTTTTTGGTTCGTATGTTATGAAATTAAGACTAATTTTCAATAAATGTGGTCAAAACTATAAGAGATAACCCAACATATTATATATCGTTGGAAAAGAAAAATTGTAGGCTTTAAAATCACAGGTTCCAACTAGTAGCTTAATTGTCATATAAGGGACAACAAAAAAATGCAACCTCCACCATTTTTTTAAGTGAAAATCAAAAAATGCATAGGGCCAGTTTTCCAGTGCTCGGTTATCGTCGTTTCTCCGTTAAACTTCGTTTAAACGACACATTGTGTTTTTCAGTACAAGTTTAAACGCAGTTTAACCGGCCAATATTGTTGAGTTAAACTCCGGTAAATTTATCTTTTTAATAGATAAAGAAGCAGCTGTTTCTTCGAGTACAGACATTTACCTTTGTTCAAAACTATGCTAATAATTATATTTATTTGCACCAGAAGAGCTGTTCCCTTTGTAAAAATGAAAATATTGACATTTGCTGTCAAAATAGGTTGAAACATCAACTTATAGTAACGAGTATACGCTAAATACTCGTTGCATTTAGATAAATCCGCTATGAAATATAGATAAAATACTTTTAACATAGATAAGTTAAACTCGCACTGTAAAACCCAAATCTCAGTTAACTTTTATTTGATCTTTAACTAAACGTCGTTTAAACGCCGTTTAAGCGAGCACTGAAAAACTGGCCCATAGTATAGTAATTTATTTTTAGGCTAATTTTTTGGTGCGTATGCGGTCTCCGGCCTCGCATTTTGATTATAACCCTTAGTGTTGTGAAATCACCGGTTCACCCTGTGCGGTGAATCAGATGGTTCACCCTGTTTGCCCAAAATTAGTAGTTTTAAGTGTATTTTTTGAGGAGCTTTTTCCTCCATATTTTTGCGACTCTGAATTTCGTTGTATGTGAAGCAAGCACGTTTTTTGAGAAGAGCTGTTCCGCGCATTAAGTAAAATAAATAAATTTCCTTGTTAAAATGTTTGTTTTATTGAAATAGGATCGATTCCGAAGAATAAAATTCATAACATTTGGCGACCGTGACAGGACATGGAAACGATTAAGAAACAGAGGAAATTGTTAAGAACAGCCGTCACAAAGGTTAATAACAATTTCTTGGCGATAGCAGCTCAAGATGGCGGAAGAAACGTAGCCCTGATATTGTTCCATTTGTTGGAAACGAAGATGGCGGATTTAGAAATCGTACACGCTGTGTACAACAAATTGTTACTTGAGTCTTCAGAAGACGATGAGAAAATTGCGTCGGAGAGTGAGTCTGACGATGTGTACAAGATACAGTTCATCAGCGAAAGATGAAAATTGTGGAGTTGACGTCAGAAGCTGAGAACGGACAACGCCAGTTCCACTAAGCATCCACCTCAGTAACGCCACAAACGCTGAAGCTTCCAAAATTCGAGCTTCCAAGATTCACTGGCCACATTAAGGAATGGCTACCATTCAGAACTATTTGAAAGCCGTATTCAGTTTAAAAAGCCGTTTTGGAAGTGATGAAATCATCGTTGGGTATTATGTGCCAGAGTTACTCAAACTGGTGTTACAGAACGCCTTAAAAGGAACGTTAAGACTAGGAAAAGTTACGATGTAAGACTGCAGTGGAAGGAAAACTTTTCGCCTTTACCAACTAATTATAAAATAGCGTTAAAAAGATTAGATAAGACAGTGGAAAAACTTAAACGACAGAATCTATTTGACGATTATGATGACGTTTTTAAAGAATGGTTAGCCGAAGGTATAATTGAGAATGCACCTGCGAATGATAATGGCGAACAGAATTATCACTATTTGCCACACCGCCCAGTCTTGAAGAAACATGGTACTACACGTATAAGACCCGTTTTCAATGCATCTGCTAGAACAAAGGGGTACCCACGTTAAACCAATGTATTGAAACTGGGCCTAATTTGATCAAAAATTTGCACTCGGCAATAACTAGATTCCGCGAAGGGGAAAATATTGTCGTTTCAGATATTAAAAAAGCATTTTTACAAATTCGTGTAAATAAACGAGATAGAGATTTTCTACGATTTTTATGGTTAAAGGACAATAGAGTCATAGAGTACAGTCATTGCCGAGTGGTGTTCGGATTATCTGCGAGTCCTTTCTTATTAGCAGCCATTTTATTACTGCGCATTGAGGCAGCTGGAAAGTGGGCTGAGGACAAATGTTGCAAATGGACGAAATCGACAGTTAACCAATTAAAGACCTCCTTTTATGTAGACAATTGCGTTACTAGTGTTGAATCGCCTAAGGAGCTAGAAACTTTCATTCGGGAATCTACGGCGGTTATAGCTAGTGGTGGTTTTGAGTTGCGTGGTTGGGAGAAGACGAATGATGACACAGTTATCAAAACTACTATGGTATTGGGCGTTGTATGTGACAAAAGCGATGATTCTATCTCTATTTATCCGGAAATGGTAAATATAGAGATACCCAAGATGGTCTCAAAGAGGGACATTTTGTCCTCAATACAAAAAAATATTTGATCCTGTTGGTTTCACTTGCCCAGTTTTTTTGCAAACTAAGATATTAATGTCGAAATTGTGTGTGTCAATTCAGTATGGGATTTTTGCAGTGGCTAAATAAATTAAGATGTCTTAAAAATTTCTCGGAAAATTGGTAAAGGTAATGTAGAGTTAAATGTCTTTGCCGACGCGAGTGGTTCTGCATATGCGGCAATACTTTTTGCTAGAACTGAGTGTAAAGACGAAGTCAGAGTTACGCTTTTAGGCGCAAAGTCGCGTTTGGGCCCAAAGAAGTCGACAATGGCTTTCTTCAGGGCATCCATACTAGCATAGTTTATAGTCCTCCCCTTGCTCTCTAAAATAGCCCAGATGGAATAGTCCATCGGATTTGCATCTGGTGAATTCGAAAGCCATTGTTTGGACGAAATGAAGTGTGGACCGTGTTTTTGTAACCATTCTTGGTTCACATGAGCTTTATGAGACGGTGCCGAGTCTTGTTGGAATGTCCATCTGCCATTCACAGAGCTCACAACTGCCCATACCATTACTCGAGATAAAAAATTACTTCGGGTTGCCGTTCGTAGGCTCAAATTTTCGTAAGTACGTTCAGTTAAATAAACACGATCAATTTGAGAGTTTACGAACTGCTGAATTTTTCTTAGAACACACAATGTTTGGAAATTCCCCAAGTTTCTGCAACCGTAACAACTCCTTTGCTCTTTCGAGTCTGAGTGTTATTTGCTTTGGTGTAAGATCATGTGCCTTTTGGAACTTGTAACGCTTGGAATATACGTTGGATGCTGCGCTGGGATATTTTCAGTTCTTTGGCCATTTGATTACCACTATGGCTTGGGTTTCATTCAAGTGATGCTATTTTTTTCGTCCACCACCATTGCGTTTGGCAATGCTGCCGGTATCATTATAACGATTTATGGTGTGATACACAAACATTTTATTCACTTTGAGATGCCTGAGCTAACGAACAATAGCTGGTTGTGATTTTGCACTCAAATATAACGCAATCACACTATTATGTTTGAATTTCACTTCAAATAACTTTTGTTCTACAAAACTTAGTCGCAAATCCTTGTGGTTCAGCGTTCAGCAAGCGTTCTGAAAGCGTGGTGGAAACCGTGGGGTTTTGGTATATGTATTTTCCTTATCATTACACGCTCTCCAGTTAATTTAGCATTATGGCCGCCTCCATACTACAGTTCTAGTATTACCTCGTTTTTTCGTGTTACAGAAAACTCTTGCACACTTTTACACAAGTTGTCTGGCATTTTAAAAAAAGAAAACGTTATGTTAAAAGGAAATCGATGGTTTTTGTTGCATTTTCTCTAGCTTTTGCATTGGCTTTGGTTTTTATTTTATTCGACATGGATAAACATGTTATCTACCGTACGCCAGGGAATTTTACTCAACAATTTTTAAATAATAATTTTACATATTGTATACAATATTGTGCATACAATATATACCTACTTAACTATACGAATTTTTTTAATACTTCACAATGGCTTGTGGACTGCAGATTCAGTTTTCAAATAGTTATTATATACTTTTAATAAAACTAAAAACTCTTATTTTTCTTTTCAGCAACCTGGTTTGATGAAGTCTGAAAAATGGTGTCTATATATGGTGTCTATGTATACGTACTTACGATTTCCCTCAATCCAAAAATCAAATGACTTTTTCATTATTATAATCAAATTATTTTTTATATATTTCAATTAGCCAATATTATTTGAAAATTTTATAATTACTTTGCAATTTAAAATGCTCTTTTATTTTAATATATCTTTGGAATGAAAGCGAGGATATTCCTTAAGAACTTCGTTCCATTCTTTGTTACCTTCCGATAAACTTTTAATAACATTTGCGACTTCATCAATCTAAAATAAAATTAATTTCCTTAAAAAATAATTGAAAAGTATGAACATTATTATTTGATAATACCGAAATTCTCACTTGAACCATCGAATCACGTTCACGCAATGTAACAGAATGTGGCTTTTTCAGTGTGTTAAAGTCAATGGTTATTCCGTATGGTATAGCGACTTCATCAGTGCGTGCGTAACGGCGACCTTATTAAAAATGTGAGTTTATTATTTAAAATGGAAAAAACAATATAATAAAAAAAAAAAATCAAATGCAATTACGTTGAATATTCGTCCGGTGAATTACGGCATAAGACAGATGAAGGTGCCTTGCATTTCGCAGGCACATTTTTAAAGAAGGATCTCCGTCGCCTATTAATTGTTGAAGAATAAATAAGAAGCCGGTTCATATCGCCGATGAATAAACCAATTCATGCCGATCCCAAAAGTTTACATTCTTAAAGTCCTATTCAATACTCTGTAACGAAGCTTCCCGTTCGTCCGGGTTTAAAAGCTCGTCGGATGTCCACGGTTCGTCACAGAAAATTTATAATTCACTGGGACTTCTGCTCAAATACTATCTTTATTCGTTGCTTGGTTTACAATTGGTTTACACTTAGGTTCACAATCGTAAAATAAATCCTAAATCTATATCCTGGCGAGCTGATGATGAGCGAGAGGAGGCAAGTGGCGGTCGTCTAGGCAGTCCCTTGGTCACGAAGCTTTGACGCGCTACCAAATATGTTGCCGAGCAGCCGAGTCGTAAGATCCGCACTGACTACTATATCTGGCACCCGAGCCGGAGCGTCGTAATGCCAGTACAGTCGACCACAGATATGGGTAACCTGGTGCAAACTTTACTTTCTGCCGAATAAACTAACGCGTCTCTCGTATATGTTGCCGAGCAGCCGAGTCGTAAGATTCGCACTGACTACTATATCTGGCACCCGAGCCGGAGCGTCGTAATGCCAGTACAGTCGACAACAGATAAGGGGAACTTCTTAATCAATTAGATTTACTGTTTTCCTAACAACGAGTTCTCCATAAGTCACTACTCCTGTTTCTCTCCGGTTAACCTCTGTTATTGTTCCTGCCTTTTCGGTTACCAAACGATTCTAAGTCTCTTCCTTGGAGTTCTAAATTTGCACGTCCGTTCGATCCAGCAGCCGATGCTCAAGTGATGTGTAGTTGCTTCTCAGTTTGCAGCTAACCTCTGCTTGTCTTCTGTTTTTGTGATGCTGCTTTCGTATGTGTCTGTGTGTTTGCTTCTGTTTCACTGTGTATTGTTCCCGCTGATCGGTTGGTGCTGTGTATACATGCAGTGTTCTCTCGTTCGCTCTCATTCGCTTTGTTCGCTCGTTCTGTCGCTCTTTGTATTTGCTCAATTTCATTGCATCTCGCTTCTTGCTCTTTGGTTTGGCGCTGTTTGATGAATGATGTTCTTTTCCGATCGCTCTCTCGCTCCTTACTTCCTTAACGCTAGGCCTTATACTTATAAATCTTCTCTTATACTAATGTCTTATATTATTGACAGTACAGGGATGTCGTTAGTTATCTTAGTATAATAACTTAATCTACTGTATGTATTCAATCTTAAGCTATCAATAACAATTCAATAATACAGGTAAATAAAATGTACATGTTCTTTATTCCATTTTAAAAGAAAAAATAATAATTCAAGTTTATATTATTTGAACTAATTCAAATCAATATGAAAACTAAAATATAGAAAGTAAAAGAAATACATATGTAACTGGTTTTGTGTGGCGGAATTCGCCTGAGAGATTCCGTCGTCACACTTTCCCCCTACTTCGGATCGGGAATGACACGCCAGGAAATCACCCAGGCTCTGGGCACCTGGATGCGGTATAACTTACCGCCTATGGTACGTCGAGTCTTGATCTGGCGTCCTGTCTTCCAGCGGCCCAAAACTTTAGCGGCTTCCTGCTCGAGACTTCTTACAACTTCAGCATCATCGGGTGGTAAGCCATTGGAGACTGCTGCTCCTCCCTCAGCACCCAGGCACCTGTCGTCGGGTCTTAGCAGAACGGCATTGGTGACTGCAGATTCTCTCCACAGTTCAACGAATCGGTACCTGTCATCGGGTGGTAGTGACGCAATGCCTGCGATGCCAGCGATGGCTGCAACGTCAGCGATGGTCGCGTTGTCAGCGATGTCGGCTGCATCAGCGATATCAGCTTCATCCCATAGCTCAGCATTCAGGTAGATTGCGTCGTCCAGGAAGTTCTCTAGAATTATCCAGATGTCCTCGTCAGGGCCTTGTGTACCCGTGCTCCTTTCTTCCGAAAGCTTCGCTTCTCATGGGGGGTAAGGTCAGGGTATGCGGAACCAATAGCCTCTCCCTGGCAACTGCCATCCTCGCCTTCTCGTGGCGCCACCTGTTTTCACCAAAGAGGCTCTGGCGACCGAGGGAGGGCGGTATAACCCAACATCCTTCACACTCTTTCTACCCTTTCCACTATCTTCTACTTCCGCTATACCCTACCACTGCTACTCTATCTCTACTCTATTCTATCGTCTTTCTGGGTTGGATCAAGGTGTCATGCGACCCGTGCCGACGATCGACCAGGCTGAGGACCCAGACTTTAAAAATAGCTCAGTCGCTAACGGAGCGTACCGAATACCAGGCGACCTTCGGTACTAACCAGCCTTACCCGCACACAAGGACCTCTGTGGGGGCGGACCTTTCCTTGTCCTACACTCGTGGGAACAAGATTGACACTAAAACCAAAAACAAAAACAACGACGACAACGGGGAGAGACGGACAGTGACCGTCGGTGATGACCATCTCATCACCCACATCACCAACCGGAGGGAGTTAGATGACGTCACTAACAGTGACAATCATCGAACTCCCCCAGCTGCACCAGGAGTCTCTGATGAAGACGACTGCAGCACCCGGCTAGTAGATCTAGTCATCGACGAGGCGGATGAGAGCGAGTCAGTGACTCTCTCTCAATCCAGCCAACTCACGATGATCGATTTGGAAGCTGAGGCTGCACTGTTGGAGGAGGCTCCTCTTAGCAGCACAACTAAGCAGGCGGCCAAGGTCCGGTCAAGGGAAGAGAAAGCCAAAAGGGCATACAAGCGCGCGAAGCAATCCCTTCGCAAGCTGTCCAAGGTAGACTCGTCCACCTTGACCGACCGCCAGCGGCACCTGCTGAGAGCCAACGAAAAGAAGGTGGCCAGGTTCGAAAGAGCCAACGCCACCTCAAGAGGGGGCGGAGAAGAAAGCAATTTCCATTCCCACCCCCCCGACGCGGAAACTGCCATGCTTAGACGAGCAGCCATCGACTTCAAAGAAGTCACAGGCGGCTAGTCAAGGCATGGCATCCAAAAAGGCAGATCGCTCCAAGGTCAAACCACACCCGCTACTCGCTGTAAGCAAAGCGTCCAAGCGGAATAGGTCCACCGAGGAGGGCTCAAACGAACCCAAGAAGGTCAGACGGTCAGCAAACTTCAAGGCCGAGGAGAAGCTGCAGGTGGCCATCGTCGACAGGTCAAACCCAGACGGTAAGATCCAACCGGCGAACTGGCTACTTGTGGAGGCGAAGCTGCTGGCCGAGATGATGAAGGGGGACAGGAGCGACGAGGAAGTGGAATTTGAGGGGGCGGGTTGGCAGAGGGGGTTGAAGGTCGTCAGCTGCGGCAACAAGAGGTCCCTGGACTTCTTGACCGCCGCAATTGCAGGCCTGGGCGAAGTCTGGCCAAAAGCCAAACTGGAAACCATGCCACGCTCTGCCCTACCACTGCGACCAGTATTGGTCGTGTGGATCCCCCCTCCAGTTCCGGAATCGGGGGCGGCTATGCTAGGCCTCATCAGTAGGCAGAACCGTTCTCTAGGGGCACAGGACTGGGAGATAGTCTCGTCCAACGTCCCTAAGAACGGTGGTAGAAATTTCTGGCTAGCCGTCAGCCGAGAGTCCTTGGAGACGCTGAGGAAGCAGGGAGGCTCCATCAGATTCGGCTTCGGATCGTTGAAAGTCCGGGAGTCGACTGATGGAGGGGAGGGGGAGGTAGACCAAAGCCAAATGAAGGTGGTGCAAATTAATTTGCATCACTGCAAGGCGGCATCGGCCGACCTCCTCCTAGTCATGGAGAAGGAGGGTATCGACGTTGCACTAGTACAAGAACCCTGGGTGAGGGGTAACAGGGTTGCAGGACTTGGGTCAAGCCACCAAGCTTACAGCTCACCTGATCTCACGACGATAGTATGCGAGACCAAGCAAGATGGTTCATTCCTGCTCTCGTCCGCATACTTTCCATACGAGGAGCCGGAGCCCCCATCGCATCAAGTCCGAGAGCTGACAAAACTTGCCAACAAAAGCAAGTTGAAGTTGGTAATACGATGCGATGCGAACGGTCATCACACTCAGTGGGGAAGCCAAGGTATCAACAAAAGGGGTGAGTCAATCTTTGAGTTTATATTAAACTATGACCTTGTCATATGCAATAGGGGGCTACACCCACATTTCGCAACAAGGACAGATCAGAGGTGTTAGACATAACCCTGAAGAACGATAGGGACATCACCATTGAGGGTTGGAGAGTATCCACTGAATGCATATTCTCTGATCATTCTAGGATACTCTTCAAAATCAAGACTACGAAACCACCAAAAGAACCCCCATTTCGAAACCCCAAGAAAACTGACTGGACAAAGTTCGCAAGTCTTATCCCTGGGTCACTGTCCAAGGTCAACCCAGGCGAAGAAAACAAGAACACTGATTCCTTAGTCAGACTTCTCTCGGAAGGACTCCGCAGCGCCTTTAATGCCTCATGTCCAATCAGCCGACCACGCAAAAAAGATAAACCGGCCTGGTGGACCTCAGAGCTATCGGCACTGCGGAAAACATCGAGATTGCTCTTCAACAGAGCAACCATAAGCGGCAAGGACTCAGACTGGGCTTTATACAAAGCCGGTCTCAGAGCCTATAAAAGCAGAACCAGAGCGATCAAGAGGGATTCCTGGAGGGCATACTGCGAGTCAATATGCGCAGTCAACGAGGCCGCAAGACTCCGCAAAGTGCTTTCTCGAGAAAGACCAGTACCGAGCAGCATACAGCGGTCGAACGGCTCGTGGACTCAACCCAGCCTCGAAACTCTGGAACTCCTGTGCATCACGCACTTTCCAGGTTGTACCGACAGAGCTACGGACGTGCCTTCAGCTATCCGGACGGCGGTCGACAACAACACTGACAACGAGTCACGAGGAGTAGTAAACGACATAGTAAACGCGGAAAGGATCTCTTGGGCGGTTGAATCCTTCCAGCCCTATAAAGCTGCGGGCCCAGATGGAATCACTCCGGCCATGCTTCAGAGATCCATATCCGCTATTTTACCAATGCTCGCTGATATATTTAAAGAATGCCTCACAAGGAGGTACATCCCAAAGGAGTGGAGGGAAGTAAGGGTTCTATTCCTACCTAAGGCAGGCAGACCCTCCCACAGCTCCGCTAAGGACTTCAGACCCATCTCCCTCTCGTCATTCCTTCTAAAGACTTTGGAGAGGCTGGTGGACCTGTTTATCAGAAACAAGATCACACACCGGCTGTGCCGGTCTCAACACGCCTATCTTAAGGGCAGGTCGGTTGAGAGCGCACTGCACTGTGTGGTCGGCACAATTGAGAGGTCCCTCAAGGTAAAAGAGTTTACCCTAGGGGCATTCCTTGACATAGAGGGGGCATTCAACAATGTCAGCCCGAGAGCGATCAGTGAAGCCCTGGAGTACTTTGAAGTACCCTGTACCATTAGTGACTGGATTGGTAACATGCTGGAAAGCAGAATTATCAATGCAGCCATGGGTGCAAGCAACTGCCGCAAAAACGTCACACGAGGAACACCTCAGGGGGGAGTTCTCTCTCCTCTGTTGTGGCTCATAGTGGTAGACGAATTGCTAAGAGAATTTCAAGGTACGGGGGTCAGGGCCCGTACTCAGTACCATTAGCGAGCTAATGTCACAGGCACTTGGAAAAACTTCAAGGTGGGCAGACAAGAATGGCCTTAGCATCAATGCCTCAAAGACCGAGCTTGTCCTTTTCACTAGGAAGTATAAAATACCAGACTTTAGAAGACCAAGCCTGAATGGCCATGTTCTTCCTCTGTCTGATGACGCGAGATATCTCGGCATAGTTCTAGACAACAAACTCTCCTGGAAGAAGAACATAGCCGAAAGGAGGAAAAAAGGACTGAACGCCCTATACACGTGCAAGAAGGCCATTGGTAGGACCTGGGGCCTGCCACCGTACATTGCCCATTGGCTGTACACGGCGGTGGTCCGTCCAATCCTAACCTATGATTGCCTGGTGTGGTGGACGGCAATCCAGCGGAAAACCAACCTCGAGCCTCTCTGTAATGTACAAAGATGTGCAACCATGAGTATCACCGGAGCGGCAAGAAGCACACCGCAGGCAGGGCAGGAAATGATGTTGCATCTCCTTCCCTTAGACCTCTCCATTTTGAGCTCAGCAGGGAAAAGCTTCCTCAGGTTACGAGGTCTCAATCTCTACAAGGAGACTCATTTTGGACACGCTACCGTACTTCACGCGCTAGAACAACGAAGCCCCAACTCTCGGATAACCCTGTCCGCTGAAACGGATTACATTCTTCCGAGAATTGACTTTGAGGGAATACCCAGAATCCTCTTCCCGAGCAGGGAGGAGTGGTCGTCCGATGGACAAATACAACTCAAAGGTATTTCGATATACACGGACGGCTCAAAGACCTGCGAAGGAACAGGAGCCGGTTTCTACTCAAACACGCTGCAAGCACAGCGATCATACAGATTGCCAGACGAGTGCAGCGTGTTCCAGGCGGAGATCTTCGCGATCGAGCGGGCGGTTAACTATGTCTTAGAGGAAAGGGTATCTGGAACAGATATAAATTTCTTTGTAGACAGTCAAGCTGCCATAAAAGCCCTAGGCTCGACGGAGATAAAATCAGAGATTGTCTTGAAATGCAGAAGGAATCTGAGAGACCTAATGAGGACCCACATCGTCAGGACCTGCTGGGTCCCAGGCCACTCGAACATCGAAGGCAATGAGCGAGCAGACCTCCTGGCTAGAACGGGCTCCTCACTAGGGGCCGAAGAAGCAGACTTCTCTGTTAAGACACCTATCTCTAACCAGAAGAATTCAATAGACACCATAGTGGCAAATATAACCAACCACACCTGGAAAACCAGGCAGGACTGTGTTATCACTCGCTCACTATGGCCAGAGCTCAATCGGAGAAACTCTAAGACGATACTCTCAATGCCCAGAGAACAACTTAGGGTGATAGTAGGAGTGATCACAGGGCACTGCCCCATAGGGGCCATGGTGACTAGGTGGAAGCCTGGCACCAGAGTGGATCACTGCAGATGCTGCGACGACGTGGATGAGGAGGAGACTATCCACCACCTGCTCTGCCAATGCCCAGCCCTTGCATACCGTCGCCTCCGCAGTGCGGGGGCGAAGTACATCGAGAGGCTGACAGAGTTGGCAGGGCGTCCGGTGACTAGTCTCATAAAGCTGATTAAAAGCACCAGTCAAGCTTACACTCGACCATTACCCCACCCTCTCGGTGAGGCCAGGTCTGAGTAACAGACCGGAACAGCGAGGTTCCCACGGAACCACTGGAGGGCACTCACAATGGGCCGAAAGGCCTAGGTGGAAGTGGCCGCTTCGCGGCCACACGCCCTGTTAACCTAACCTAACGTAACCTTCGCTTCTCATGGGGGTACATCAAGGATGTCCACCCGACTCCGGTTGTCCTGGGGTATGAACGGCTTCGAAACGCCAACCAATGCGGAAAGCTGAGCTACGTGAGTTTCTTGGGCAGGGAGCCGGGTTAGTGGTCGGGGTACTTCTTTCGGCCAGGTGCCCCCATCCAGGGCCTCGTCTGTCCAGATTTCCGGGTTCAACACCGTTTTAATAATTTTCAGGGTCGTAATTTGCTGAGTGTACCCTGGTCCGATGACAAGTTCTTGGTCGGTCGTAGTGGTGCAAAATACCCTTTGTCGATCGTCGTTGTCGCTTGCCGAGCCATCATCCTCACTTACCACGCCGTTGTCTTCGCTTGCCAGGTCACCGCGGGCGACATCGTTCATGCTCTGGAGTTCTTCCTGGGCTTCAGGATCGTAGTCCCAATTGATGCCTGTGGGGGGTGGGGGTGGTACTTCACGACTCCATCCAGACTCAACCTCGAGGTCGTCTTGGGGTTCACCATGGGATGCGCTACTTTCGGAGCCAAAGTGTTGGCCTTTGGTCTGACCATCGCTATGGGTCTTGCCCCGTTCCGCCTGCTCGTCGGGCCAATCTATCCAAACGATATCGTCGTCGCTGGAGTCTCCTCGTCCGAACTCATCCGGTGCCTCGTGATCTTGATCCACCACCACTCGTCGCAGCCGGATGCGTGGCCATCGGTCTCCGGGATGGTCGACTACCTTTGACTATCACCGGGGAAACGAATCCTAACACCTCGTATGGTCCGTCAAAGCGTGGAGCCAATTTCGCAGCAAATTTTGCTGTTTCAGCAAGACCTGTTGGCCGATCTTCGGCCTCCACTTCCGCCGTCGCAAATTGTAGTATTTTGCTTGGCTCTGTGCCGCTTGTCGCATGTTTTCTCTTGTGATTGTGAAGGCCTATCGAATGCGTTCCGCGTGTTCGGTAGGGGTACTTGAACCATGCCCTGTGCCTGTAACTTCTCGGTCGAAGAGGGCGTTTGGTAGGCGTGGTTCCGTGCCCTGAACCAAAAAGGCGGGGCTATACCCAGTCGTCTCTGATTGGCTGGAATCAAAGGCGAGGCTTAACTCTGGGAGTAGGTCATCCCACTTTGTCTTTTTGATCCAGTGTACTGTGCCAGCATAGTCTTAATTGTGCGATTGGTCCGTTCCGTCGGATTCTCCTGAGGAGTATATGGGGATGTGTAGCGGTGGTGTATGCCAAGTTCTTGTACAAAGCGCTGGAACATTCTGCTAGTAAATTGAACGCCATTGTCCGATATGAATATTTTTGGTACTCCAAACCGCGCCAAATTACGGTCTCTGAATGCTCTTACCAACACTTCCTGCGTCGCCTTTCTGCACGGAATTAACTCCACCCACTTGGAGAACTTGTCCGTGAAGACCAATAGAGCCGTGTTTCCATGGGTGGACCTCGGTAGAGGGCCAATAAAGTCCGCGGTTACTGTTGTCCAAGGTTCTTCTGCAAGGTGCGTCAGCATTTCTCCTGCCTGTTTTTGTTGTAACACTTTATAACACTGGCAGCTTTTGCACCTTCGCACATACTGACTGACCTGATGATGCATCCCCGGCCAGTAGTATTTCTGGGCCACTCTAGTATTCTGGGCCATTGTTTTCCTTATTCCTAGATGCCCAGCCGTCGGCGCGTCATGATTCTCACGTATTACCTCCGCACGCAGGTGCTTGGGTACGCACAATTGCCATTGCCACTGATAATCATCGTCGATTGCTGGTGGGTGTCGGTATATTTTCTCGTTTTCGATGCAGTAGTCGGGATACCCTCCGGGATTCTTCTGTACGTCCTTGTACTTACTCTCATACCAAGAGCTTTAAGGCTTCACTCTTGTTCTAGCGCAAACCTCCTGCGTGGGCTGCCGGGAAAGTGCGTCGGCCACCACGTTCTGCTTGCCCCTTCGGTATTGTACCTCGTACGTATGCTGCTGCAGTTCTAGGGCCCATCGAGCGATCCGGCCTGACGGACTTTCTATTGAGTTGAGCCTTTTTAAGGAGAGGTGGTCGGTGATGATGGTGAAGGCATGGCCTTCTAGGTATGGCCGCATCTTGCGCACCGCCCAAACCACCGCTAGTCACTCTTTCTCTGTCGTTGAGTAGTTTTTCTCTGCGCCGTTTAGGTGGCGGCTATCACTCGTGCCTGGCCGTCTAACATCTGGGTCAATACGGCGTCGGTTTGTAAGAGAAATCACTGTTCGAAGTCGGGGCAGGCAAGCACTGGTGCTTCTGTGAGACGACATTTTAGGTCCTCGAATGCGCATTGTTGTTCCTGATTCCACCGGTAGTGTTTCTCCTTTTTCAAGACGGAGGTAAGCGGGTGACTCACTTTAGCGAACTCCGAGACAAATCGCCGATACCACGAGGCTACTCCGAAGAACCTTCGAAGTTCCCGGACATTCTGCGGTGGTTGCAACTCCTTGATGGCGGTAAACTTGTCCGGATCAGTGTGTATGCCTTGTTCACTGATTACGTGTCCTAGATATTTGATTTTGTTTTTGAAGAACTCACACTTTTCTATATTTATACGCAGCTTGGCGTCTTTTAGTCGACCGAAAACTTCTTTTACATTGTTCATGTGTGATTCTAGCGTATCTCCTGTCACGATAATGTCGTCCAGATACGCAAACGCTACTGGCTCCATATCTGGCCCAATGACGGTGTCAAGAGCTCGCTGAAACGTGGCGGGCGCCGAGTGGAGGCCAAATGGCATCACCTTCCACTGGTACAGACCTAACCTTGGTACCGTGAAGGCGGTGTAAACCTTGCTCGACTACTCCATAGGGATTTGCCAGTACCCGTTGCGAAGATCCAGACTGCTTATGTACTTGGCATCCCTGAGCCTGTCCAGTATATGATGAATCCGTGGCAGTGGGTAGGCATCGGGTATGGAGCGAGCATTCAGTTGGCGGTAGTCCACACACAGCCGCCACTTCCCCATCTTCTTTTTCACCAGCACTAATGGTGCGCTATGTGGGCTCCGAGATGGTTCGATGCAACCCTGTTTCAGGAGTTCGTCGTTCTCTCCGTCGATGATCTTTTGCATAGCGGGATTCCTGGGGAAGTAACGTTGCTTTATTGGTCGTTCATCGCGCATGGTTATGCAATGACTGGCTATATTCGAGATTCCTTGAATCTTCTCGAATCCTTTCAGTTCTTGTATTAGGAATGTGTCGATCTTTTCTTGCTCGGAGAGCTCCTCTCGCACGCAAGTGCATCTCCATTGGTGATCCTCTGATCTCAGTGGAGTAGTCGCCACATCTGATGGTCGTTCCCATGTGGGCCAGGAAATCGAAACCCAGAATGAGATCGTCCACCACTTCCGGTAGGATAAGGAGCGTGACTGTGCAGCTAGTGGTCCTCAAGAAAACTTGCGTTGTGAGAGCCTCCTTAACTACTTGTGCCTCACCATTCGCCAGACAGATCCGAGTCTCTATTTTCGTTCGTTTGCCCGACACATGCAACCTTTGAGCCGTCTGTACACTCATGAAACTCCTCGTGGCTCCTGTGTCCAGAGTAGCATTCACCGTTTCACCCGCAATTGTCACCGTAGCCACGGCGCGTTGTCCATCAGTCCTAAACACCCAGCCATTTAAACACCCCCCCGATTCGGGTGTTGGCCCTGCTCGTTTCCCGGCCGCCTCCGACAGCACTCTTTCGTTCTAATGCCTATGCGGCCGCACTCCCAAAAGAACAAAACTGGCTCGGTTCGGCAGTCACGGGCGAAGTGTCCCTCTTGTCCGCATCTCCTGCACGCGACGTGTGGGTTTTTGACGTGGGTGTTTCTCTCATCCACGACTTGACGATGACAATCGTTGGCTCGTAAATGTCCTGTGGGTCGGTTAGATACTACCACTCTTTGCGGCTTTTGTGTAGATGGCACTTGTGCGTCTGCCTTCAAGTTTTCCCAGTCACCTGCCAGATTTACCAGTTCATTCCAATTCCAATTCACTTCCCTTCACATAAAATCTCAGCTCATGATGACTATTCCGATAAATTCGCTCGAGGCGCTCGCTTTCTGTTAGACCTGCGTGTCGCATTAAACTTTGCAATGTTACCACATAGTCTTTGAAACACTTGTGGCCCTTGTTATCGCTGCCGGATGTCGTCGTCCAATCTTTCAAAGAAACGGGACGGCAAGAAAAATTGGAGGAAGTCGCGTTTAAATGCGACCCACGTATCCCATAGTTTGTTATTACACCGGAACCACTGTACCGCTCGCTGATGTAACAGTTCGTGCATTGCCTTAGGAAGAAAATTTACATCTACGTTGTACACATCTGCCAGGTCCTCTACTCTTTCCACAAATATTAGTGGATCTTGGTCTCCATCGTAGCTGACTCTCCACTTCTTTATACGATCGAGCATGGCCATATAACTTCCCGTGGAATTCAGGGGGGTACCAACTGTTGGGTTCCAGTAAAAGTAGCCTTCTGGCGGGTCCAGTTTGCTGTGTCTTGCTTTGTTGTTCTTTCATTGACGCCCTCTGTGCAGCCGAGGTGGACGCCGCTGGTATTGGTAATGTGGTAGATGTTTTTGAAATCCCAGCCGATGGTGATGTGCCTTGTCGGTAGTCTTCTTCTAGTTTTCCGAGGCGAGCCTGTACTTCAGGGGATAGTCCTGGTCCTGTCGCTTCCTAAGATCTTCTACTGTGCCTTCGGTCTCTAACCCGAATTCCTTCGCGCATTCTGTCAATGCATCTTTACGTAATAAATAAATCCAAGAGACTCCCATTTTACTCTGGTTGCACGATTCTTGTACGATCAACTTCTCCCGCACTTGCGTAGTTTGCTATTGTTACTTCTAACACTCACGGTTTGCACACTTGTTGTATTTGGCAGGGTCCCTGTTCGGGCGCCACTGTAACGAAGCTTCCCGTTCGTCCGGGTTTAAAAGCACGGGTACGCTCGTCGGATGTGCACGGTTCGTCACAGAAAATTTATAATTCACTGGGACTTCTGCTCAAATACTATCTTTATTCGTTGCTTGGTTTACAATTGGTTTACACTTAGGTTCACAATCGTAAAATAAATCCTAAATCTATATCCTGGCGAGCTGATGATGAGCGAGAGGAGGCAAGTGGCGGTCGTCTAGGCAGTCCCTTGGTCACGAAGCTTTGACGCGCTACCAAATATGTTGCCGAGCAGCCGAGTCGTAAGATTCACGCTGACTACTATATCTGGCACCCGAGGCGGAGCGTCGTAATGCCAGTACAGTCGACCACAGATATGGGTAACCTGGTGCAAACTTTACTTTCTGCCGAATAAACTAACGCGTCTCTCGTATATGTTGCCGAGCAGCCGAGTCGTAAGATTCGCACTGACTACTATATCTGGCACCCGAGCCGGAGCGTCGTAATGCCAGTACAGTCGACAACAGATATGGGGAACTTCTTAATCAATTAGATTTACTGTTTTCCTAACAACGAGTTCTCCATAAGTCACTACTCCTGTTTCTCTCCGGTTAACCTCTGTTATTGTTCCTGCCTTTTCGGTTACCAAACGATTCTAAGTCTCTTCCTTGGAGTTCTAAATTTGCACGTCCGTTCGATCCAGCAGCCGATGCTCAAGTGATGTGTAGTTGCCTCTGAGTTTGCAGCTAACCTCTGCTTGTCTTCTGTTTTTGTGATGCTGCTTTCGTATGTGTCTGTGTGTTTGCTTCTGTTTCACTGTGTATTGTTCCCGCTGATCGGTTGGTGCTGTGTATACATGCAGTGTTCTCTCGTTCGCTCTCATTCGCTTTGTTCGCTCGTTCTGTCGCTCTTTGTATTTGCTCAATTTCATTGCATCTCGCTTCTTGCTCTGTGGTTTGGCGCTGTTTGATGAATGATGTTCTTTTCCGATCGCTCTCTCGCTCTTTACTTCCTTAACGCTAGGCCTTATACTTATAAATCTTCTCTTATACTAATGTCTTATATTATTGACAGTACAGGGATGTCGTTAGTTCTCTTATTATAATAACTTAATCTACTGTATGTATTCAATCTTAAGCTATCAATAACAATTCAATAATACACGTAAATAAAATGTACATGTTCTTTATTCCATTTTAAAAGAAAAAGTAATAATTCAAGTTTATATAATATTATTTAAATTAATTCAATTCAATATGAAAACTAAAATATAGAAAGTAAAAGAAATACATATGTAACTGGTTTTCTGTGGGGGATTTCGCCTGAGATTCCGTCGTCACAACTCTCACTGAATTAAGTACTATATTGTCAATATTTTCACAATTTTAAATTTGTATATATGAAGCTCTTTCCTTGACAATTTTGTGGCTCTCAAAAAATCTCTTGACAGCTAAAAAAGCAGTAGTTATATTATGTTAAATTAAATTTAAATATTAAATTTCTTCAAAACATAAACATTAAAAAAATAAATCTGTTAGAAATATTTTTATTATCAGCATTATAATGGCGCGCTTTGTTTTGTGCCTTTCGTATTTTATTGGCATTTTGTTTGTTTGTAACATCAAATATTTAAAAACTACAAAAAGCGCAAAAGAAGACCAGTGAAAAACGAAAATTGTGTTTATCCATTATAAGGCTGTATATTTTATTGCAAGGACTTAGTGTAACGGCTTCGAATTATCTCGCCATCTCTGAAATATTGATATCGTAATAACCGACGCTTTTCCAAAAGCTTCTTTCTTCTATTAATAATAATCTAATTTCTCTTATATATACAATATAATCTCTAATATTCTAATAAATTAATCTCATACTAAAATGACAGCATCTTCTTCCATTTCAAAAAATATTGTAAATAATTTTTTAGACAAATAAAATTTTACGTAAAATTTACAATTGATAACACTAGTTAATAACCATTGTGTTACAGAATAGACACTACATTTTATACCCTGCACACGAAGTGATAAGGTTATATTCACTTTGTGCTTCCGTCTATCTATCCGTGTGTGGAAATCACGATTGCAAAAGAACAAATAGAACAAAATCTTTATCAAATTTGGCACGAATATTCTCTATCATCAGAAACTCATTGGTATTGGGTATAAAAATGGCTAAAAGGTGACGATTGCCACGCCTACTTTTTATAGTAAATATAAAATCATCCATGCATATATTTCATCATCCATGCATGCATACAATTAAATAAGCAACGTCGAAAAGTCTGTGCGTCTCAAAAAAAAACATACGTCCATGGCAATCGAATTTTTCAAAAAAATTTTTTTTAATTTTTTAGCACGCTGTTTTGCCTTCGTGTTGTACACAGCATTTGTTGTCAGACCAGGCTCCTTATGGCTTTGCGAACAAGAAACTCGGAACACTCCATCTTCTGCGCTTATTGTCTGCCCGAAATGTTGGGGTTCTTCTGCAAACCATTTTTCTGCATGACCATTTTTCTGCCGGAACTTGATTTCCGAGTGAAATTTTTTCAATAGTCTCGACATAATTTTCTGGCATACTTTTAGTTTCCTAGCAATTTTTTTTTATGTTCAGTGAGGGGGGTTTGAAAACTTTTCACGAAAAACTATTTCGTAGTTCCAATTCCCTTGCCATTTTTAAATGAATAAGTGACTAGCGAAAAAGTTTAAAGGCAGCACTTTTCTTTAAAGCCTACTAGCATTTTAAAGCCTACTACAAACAATTTTCCAGATTGAGTCATTTGAGAAAAATTTATTGGGAAAAAATTGGATAGGTGACAACATTTTCAAACGCAGTCCTTACTATAGAATTCTATCGCGATATACTCAAAGAAGACGATATACGTATAAAATTGTACTCAAATACAAAATACTGGGAAAGGCGTTAACAAAATTAGGTCCGGTTATACAAAGTACATTTTTAGCACTGAAAATGGAATTGTAATGTGGTACAAGGAAAACAACAGAGGAGATACAGAACAAGTTAACCAGCCTAAAATAAGGATACGGACCAACAAGAAAACAACAACAAAAAATGAATGAGGGAAGGGAACCTTCCGAATGGAAATCCGACTTTTTGAAGGACAACCAATAAGCCAACAAGAACCCTAGTTAATCTAACAAAGCACAATATTTGTAGTAGATACAGGAGCTTCCATATGTCTACTTAGAGTTGAGGCAAATGATATCCACAGTCTGATTGATAATGCGAACAGTACGTTAAATATAGTATAAAGCAAAGAAGCACAAATAAAAATGACTTTAAGTGCCTGACTCAGTGCCTGACAAAAGAAGGTTGTTTATAAATTTAGACTATTTTTAACTTATATCTAAATGGTATACCAAGTCTGAGAAGGAGCGAGGCAGGTTAAAAAGAAATGAAAATAGAGAGGGGCCCAAAGAGTCAACAGCGTTGATCGCAAAAAAAATTAAATAGACCTCGGCTCCAAGAGTCAGCACAGTTCATCGTAGCTAGAATGTATAAAGGTCTACCAGCAAGCAAAAATGAACCTAAACAATATTTTCGTTAATACAATATACATATGCGTCAAGTGTCTCAACTTCGTCTTTATGTCGCTCTTTGCTTATGAACTGTGCTGGAATTATACTGTTTCGTGACGTGCAAGTCGGAAACCTACATGTCTACATGTATTTTCCTACATGACTTTATGTATAATTTTTGTTGGTGGCTTAGTTTTTATACCCTACACACGAAGTGAATAGGATATATTCACTTACTGCTTCCGTTTGTAACGCATTAAAGGAGGCATGACAGGTATAGAAAAGTATATATATTCTGGATCAGCGTGACCTCCTGAGTCGATTTAGCCATGTCCGTCCGTCTGTCTGTACGTCTGTCTGTCAGTCTGTCTGTCTGTGGAAATCACGATTACAAGAGAACGAATAGAGATATCTTCATCAAACTTGGTACGAATATTGCCTATCATTAGAAACTCATCGGTATTGAAAATGGGCAAAATCGGACCATTGCCACGCCTACTTTTTATAGTAAATATAAATTCATCCATGCTTATAGCTCAATTTCTCAGCTTGTAGAACGAATTTGGGGTTGAAATTTTGTCCAGAAGTCCACTGCCTCTGACCAAAACAGACTACCAAAAGGCGTGGTCTGCCCACTAATTAAATAAAACTCGATTACAGGAGAACGAATATAGATATTTTCATCAAATTTATCACGAATGTTGTCTATCATCAGAAACTTATTGGTATTGAAAATGGGCAAAATCGGACCATTGCCACGCCTACTTTTTATAGTAAATATAAATTCATCCATGCTTATAGCTCAATTTCTCAGCTTGTAGAACGAATCTGGGGTTGAAATTTTGTCCAGAAGTCCACTGCCTCTGACCAAAACAGACTACCAAAAAATGGGCGTGGTCCGCCCACTAATTAAATAAAATTCGATTACAGGAGAACGAATAGAAATATTTTCATCAAATTTGGCACGAATGTTGTTGAAGTCCGGTATACCAAACTAAAGGTAAAAAAACGGCCCTTTTAAATTTATGGAAATTATTATATATTATTCACGTATTTTTTTAAGAAAACGACGTTTTTTTGTGATTATATTAACTTCTTTTTATATAATCTGCATTAGTTACTTACAGGGACTAATTATTAAAATATTTATTTACAGTTTATAAGCAAATTAAATTACCTTTCTTTTGATACCCATAACGCTGGGGTACACGTAGTAGTTTTGTATATATACGTATTACGATTTTAGATTTCAACGCGCCCTCATGCCCACATTAATTGCGACCAGAGTTGTTTTTTTTCACCATTCGATTTTCCTCGGAATTCCCGATTCTTGGAAAAAAAGGAAAAAATCGGGGATAATGGGCTAAAGTAGATTTGTTCTTTCTTTCTTTCTTTATTATTATTATTATTATTTCAATATTTCAATACAATCAATCAGGTATCCTGCGAAGTCCTGTGGACTTGTCTGCAGGAATAAAAATTCTTACGATATTCGGTACAAATTAATTTGGTTGTGCAATTTTACTTATACACTATTGTTGTTTCATAAATTGTTACTTTAATCTGTCTTTATAATCCAAAAAAACTATACTTCAAAATTTAACAAAAACCAGTAAGAAAGCTATATTCGGCCTGGCCGAATCGATAATTCCCAAATTTGTGGTTGTAGTGCCTGTACAGGACTGGTTTGTCCTGATTGTTGCACACAAATTTAGTACTTGAACCAACTCTGCGGCTAAGTGGCAATAACTACCTTGTGTTTGTCTATAGATTCGGTACTTGGGACCGACTCTATTAGTTTGTTGATTTTGTATTGTTGACAGGTTTGGTACTTGAACCAACCCTGTTTCGAATTGACTAAAACCTTGCTTGATGAGGTTTGTGGAACGAGTGCCGATTTTTATTAATGCTTTAATTGCTTATATAATAACTTATATACAATCAATATACAAACTTACAAGAAAAAGAAATTAACTTAAAATTAGTTGCTGTGTCTGCATGAGCAGAAACGGCGGTCATCGACATTGGCACTGCACAAGCATTGCTGTTTGAAATAATGCATCGTATGCATATATGGCAGCGACGGTCAGTGAAGTCCGTTGTCAGCAATTCGGCAGCTTGGTGAAACCTTAGCTGGCTTTACAAGGCCGGTCAATGGCGTTGGTCGTTGACCGACGTTGCGTCGTCAGCATAACGTTTCTAAATGAACGCTGTTGTTTAAACATCCTCCGCCGCGTTGAGCCTTGCTTCGATAGGCTCAACACTAGTTGTTGATTGTGGTTGTCTTGGGCGTGGTTGTGGGGCCATGGTTTGTTGGGATTTCATGCATCGCCTGTACCACTTCCAGATCATGGCGGCAAGCACTACGATGGATAATGAGAATGCGGAATAGCCGATTGTCATGTGGTGCCGACGATCCGCTATTATATGATTTGGCAGTTCCAAGATGTTGTTGTTGGCTAATTGGTGTTGAAGGGTGGTGAGCTCTCGTAGGTGATGTTCTTATCGACTCAGATTACCGATTGTGTTGGTGCTGACTGGTTCATTTCTTAAAGTCATTTGAAGTAGGTCAGGAAAGGCGGTGTAGAACACCTGGAAGCTTGTGTTGACGATGTGTTTAGTGTGAAGTGTGACAGAGTCACCCTTCATTAAGCATCCCGGGTCTACCTGCATCATTCCTGAGTTTATCAGCGTAACTTGTTGCGTTGATGAGTTACAAACTGCTGTTAATTGCAGTGGCCTTCTTGTTGAGTATATCCATTGGTTAGCGGTTGCCATCTTGTATAGTGCGACGCTGCGGTTTGAGTATTCTATCGAGCAGTGTGCGCTGCTTTTATTGTTGAGCAGTTCTATCTCACATGCGCACACCTCTGATTCCTTAGTTAATATTATATTTACATTTGAACACAAATACTCGTCATTCGTGATCATGACACAATTTGTATCCAATGATTCTGTTAGCAGAAAGTAATGACCTCTATGTGGAGTGACGGCTAGTAGATTTGTTGTCTGAGTGATGGTGACCATCATGTTAGCCTTGAAGCTCGGAATTGGTAGAATGTTAAATAGTGAGAACGGATCGTGGCCATTCAGGGGAAGGTGCACTTGAAATAAGATGTGATCCCTTGAGACTCCCGTCGTAACCTTCATCAGCTGGTATAACTTCATCAAATCCTTGGATTGCACCGGGAATTGTAGAGAAGGGTTGACGTAGGTTTTTAATATCACCATCTCCTGTGCTAGCTGATCGGGTGTCAGGATTAGTGGATTGATTTTCCCATGATGAACATTTGTGAGTACATCCAGGATTAGAGCTTGAATTTGTTGCATGTCCACCCTTATCATTGATAGTTGTACAGCCAAAACAGTGAAGATTTCGAAAACCCTTGTCCGTAACGTTTCGTCCTTGTTTGAGAGAACTATAGACCTTAATTTAGCCAACTCGGCATCGATTTGTGTAAATTTTTTGTGGATGTTGACTTGATCGGTCTTGATGATATTGAGCGTGGAATTTATAATTGAAGTTTGATTTTTGAGTAGTGTCACAATGTGGTATTCGTTCTGACTGATGTGCCGAATCGTTGTTGACATTTGGTCCGCGTATTCGGAATCTAATAAACTAAATAGAGAGTGGGCCACGTTGCCAACTATGTCCATTGGGGCTCTCTTTTGTCGTTTCGAAAAAGATAAGTGGCTGTCTAATTGTGCCTGAGTGCGTTTCCTTGAATTGCTTGACCAGCATGCTACAGCTGGTTTGAGTGTGCAATTTTGTACACAAGCTGTCTAGCGTCAGAATTCCGTTTTGATACCTTTCTATATTTCTCCTTATTGGTTGTAGGTCATAGTAGATGATTAGCTTCCACTCAGCCATGATCAGGTGGATGTTTCCGATCCCTTCGAAATACAGACCAGGTTTTTCCGGGAGCGCCGAAAGTACGACTGGTGAGGCGAATGTGAGGGGTAGTAGGAGAGCTAACATGCGTGTTACGAGTGTTAAGTTGACGGATGTGATTGATGAGTGTTTCCATCTTGATCGTTTTGCTGGTGTTGCATCTGTCTCATCCTTTTCTTGATACTCCGGGTCAGCATTTCCTTCACCATCTACTGGCAGCAACGCTAGTTTGTGTATGGGACGCTTCCATATTCCCCTTGAAGTTTTTATTTCTGCAACTCTGGCCATGTTGTCATCACCTTTGTAGATTTTAATGATTCTGCCTAAAGGCCATTCTAGCTGTGCAGTGTGGTCTTCCTTAATCACGACTAGTCTGTTTATTTCAATGTTTGGGCATGGGGTTTTCCATCGCGTTCTTTGTTGAAGCTCACATAGATATTCTCGCGACCAGCGGTTCCAAAATTCGTCTTTTATCTGCGTGATGATTTGCCAGCGCTTTCCCAATCTTGCCTTCAATGGAATTGCTCTTGCATCGACTTGGGATGCCCTGGAGTTAATGCTGCCAAGTCGTTTGGGTCTGATGACATCTCTGTTAGTGGTCTGGAGTTGAGAACGGCTTCGATTTCGATTATGGTGGTTTCTAGTTCTTCATAGCTTAAAGACGCCTTAGATACGCCTTTAACGAGCAATCCTTTCGTAGACTCCTGCTGCTTCCCACAGGCCACGAAAATGAGCAGCCCTGGGCGGTATGAATTTGAAGTTGATGCCCTTTTTAATGCAGGTGCTGGTGATTGCTTCTTGAGCTTCATCAGAATGCATGCTGATGTTCTTGCAATGTCCTCGTATAGCTATGAATCGTTTCAGTGCACAGAGGAAAGCATCAGTTGATAAGTCGGAAACCAGTTCAAGATGTACTGCCTTTGTGGCGAAGCAGCAGAAGATTGCAATGTAGGCCTTGGTCGGTTTCTTTCCACGAATGTTGTAATGTATGTAGCAAGGGCCGCAGAAGTCCACTCCACTGTTTATAAACGGTCGTGCAGGCTGCACGCGATGAGTGGGAAGGTTTCCCATTATTTGTGTGAGGAGTTTTGGCTTATCTCAGGAACATCTTATGCACTTCTGTACAACTGATCGTGCGATTGTTTTGCCCTTTAGGGGCCAGAACCGTTGTCTTGTGTACCTCAGTAATGCTTGAGGATCGCAATGGAAGTTGTCCTTAAGATACATCTCCACAATTAATTTTGTTATGGTATCATTGTAAGGTAGCAATATTGGGTACTTGGCGTTGTACTGTAGTGAAGAGGAGGTGAGTCGGCCCCCAACTCTAAGAATGACGTCCTCATCAATGAATGGTGACAGCCCCAACAAGGGGCTCGATTTTTCGAGGAGGAGGAAGGAAATCCCTTTTCCTTTTGAGTTGGTTGATATCTGTGTGAAAATCTGCATTTTGCACAGTTTTTATGATGACAGTCATGGACTCGTCCAATTCCTCTACTGTGAGTTGAATTTTGGCTTGCATTCTTGATGTGGGATCTTTCAAATGACGAATAAAGCGAAGTACATATGCGACGATGCGTTGAAGAGTGGCAAAGGAGTTTCGGTTGTTAATCTTGTAGATCAGATCTTCCATGCTAGAGTTTGTTCGTCAATGAGCTGACCTCTTGCTTCCGTTCTTCCCCGGACAAGATTAAGTGTTCCTTGTGTGGTGGTGCCGCCCAGGATGATTCTCTTCCATGTAAAAACAGTGGTCCGTAGAACCACATGCTGCAGGAGGCGAGATGCTTTGGTGATGAAACTAAGTCGGTAGGGTTGTCTTTGGTGCCAACGTGACGCCACTGTTCTGGTAATGACAGTGCCAGGGTCTGTGCAACTCTGTTGGCAACAAACGTTCGGTAGCTCGCAGGTCCTGTCAAAATCCAAACAATCTGTGAGTCTGTCCAAAGATGGGGTGACTTGTCTGCGTATCCCACCATCGTCTTGATTTTATCCATTAGCTGCGCACACAATAATGCAGCGCATAACTCGAGACGTGGGATTGTTTGCTTCTTTAATGGTGCTACTCTTGATTTTGCACATAATAGCCTTACGAGTACAGTCCCGTCTGGCATAGTCGCTCTTATGTATATGGCTGCTCCATATGCCTTTTCAGACGCATCTGCAAACCCGTGTAGTTGCAATGTTTTTGGACATGAACCCTTGTACATATGTCTGGAGATTTGCATCCCATTGATACTGTCGAGTGAGCAGCGGAAGTTAGTCCATTTTTGTGCATGGACGCCGGCAATGCTTCATCCCAGTGCACCTTCATGCTCCATAATTCTTGAATGAAGATTTTTGCTGTGATTGTGACGGGTGCCAGGATTCCGAGTGGGTCAAATATTTTTGCCAATTCAGAGCATACAATTCTTTTCGTGATCCTTGTGCCTTGGTTTACAGTAGCCTTTATGCAAAAGACGTCTGACTTTGGAATCCAAGTTAAGCCCAAGGTTTTTATTGCTGTGGATGTGTCGTCGTCGAAGTTTAGGTTGACTTCCTGGTCCCTTGGGGGTATGCCTTGTAACAATTTTGGATGATTGGCACACCACTTTCTCAGTTTGAAGCCACCTGATAATAGCAGCTTGTTGAGTTGCTCTTGCATGACAATGGCCTCGCTTAGGCTGTCGGATCCGGCCAGTCCATCATCGACGTAGAAGTTCTCTGCTAGCAAATTGCTTCCCAAGGGATATTTTTTCTTTCCATTTTTTGACAGTTCTTGAAGACATTTCGTAGACAGGTAAGTAGCGGCGCGTGTGTCATAGGTTACTGTGTTGAGTGTGTAGTATCTCACTGTCTCTCGATAGTTGTTCCTCCAAATTATGACTTGATAACGCCTTTCTTCAGGATGCACCAGGATTTGTCGAAACATTTTTTCAATGTCGGTGGTGAAGATAAATCTAGGTAATCTGAACCTTAACAATAAGGCAAACAAATCACCTTGGATTTTGGGTCCATTGTGCATGATGTCATTTAGGGATACGCCGGATGATGATTTTGCCGAGGCATCAAACACAACCCGCAGTTTTGTTGTACTACTGTCTGGCTTGAGCACGCAATGATGCGGAATCACATAATTTGGTGATAACGTATCTTCCAGACTGATTTCGGTCATGTGGCCGAGGGTTTCATATTCCTTCATGAAATTGACGTATTGGCCTCGAAGGGTGTCATCCTTAGCTAGGCGTCTTTCCAATGATAGGAACCTACTTAGCGCTAATTCCTTTGAGTCGCCGAGCAAAGACGTATCTTCAGCAAATAGAAGTCTTACTCTTTAGCGCCCGTCTTGATGCCGCGTTGTGGTTTGTGCGAATTGCGCTTCGCATCGTGTCTCGGCTTGTGTTCTGCTGCCCTCGGATTCACCGACTTCCTCTAGTTTCCAAAACCTTTCAATGATGTCTTCTACATGAGCATCGTTGTCGCTGCATATTCCACACGTAGCAACGGAGTTGACTCCAGTGTTAATCTTGCCCGCTATTACCCAACCTAGCCGAGTGATCTGTAGGATTGGTCCCTCTGGTTCAAGTTTGATTTGTCCAACGGAGAGTAGTGGGAAGTAGAATTCAGCACCCAGCAGGACATCTATCTTGTCGGACCGTGCAAAATCTGGGTCCGCCAGCCTTATGTTCTTTGGAATATTCCATGTGGAAGTTTTCAGATTCTGCATTGGTTGGTTAGAGATGATTGTTGGTAGTACAAAGGCTTCAAGCGATGATGAAAACTCATTTGTTGTTGATGCAATTGACGCGTTTTTCGCGATGCGAAGACGCGTTTGTGTGATTTCAGGTTGCCAGATCCGATTCCCTTAATTAGTAATGAAGTGGAACTGGAGGCCATCCTTAATTTCTTTACCAAACGCTCAGACAATATGTTGATCTGAGATCCAGAATCCAATACTGCCCGGCACTCAACTGTCTTTCCCTCTGGCGATTCTACCTTTATTCGGGCAGTGGCAAGAATTATGTAATTTTTTAGATTTGATGCTGATGCTGATAAGCTCACGGACTGATTATGCAGGGCGCTTGGTTGTTTTGAAACCGCTGATTCGGTGAGCCCTTTGGGAGACTTTGGTGCTGGAGCGTCCTTAATCTCTTCAAAATGCAGCAATGTGTTGTGTTTTTTATTGCACTTGAGACAGGACCGAGAAATGCAATTGCTTGACTTGTGAGTGCTCTTCACACAGTTGATGCATAAATTATGTTTTTTCACTAACTAGTAGTTACTCTCGGTGATTGGCAGATGTTTAATTAAACGTTCTGCCTCTCCAGTTAGATTTGTTTTTAGGTACCACATTTTTTGGATTGTTGCCAGTGGTTTGTTGTGAATTAACTCTTGGAACATTTCGAAAAAGTGACGCCATTTGAAATAGTTGCCATCAAATGCTTGAAGTGTGATTCTTGGCAACTGAATGGCGTTGCTAAGGTTGTACTGAGATTTTGAGCCTGTCATGTTCGAAGGTTCCTTTGTCTTCTTGGTTAACTCGACTAACTGGCACCTGAAGTCCTCTTCGAATTGTAGGTATGCTTCGATGTCATAGCCTACTGATGCTGGATCTTTGCAGCATTCCCAAATAGCGAAATGTAGCTCTTCGATCTGCCGCCAAAACTGGCTGATAGTGTTCAGCCTTACCTCATAGTACTCGCGTGGTTGGGCTTCATTGGAGCCGTTGGCCAGTAGCCGCCTCAATGATGTTGTCACTGCCTGCTGGCGGCGAATGAGCCTGTTGACTTCTAGGTCAGCCGTGCCAACCGCGGTTGTTGGCTGTGGCTGTTTGTTAACGATCTGGTCAGAGAATGAGTTACTTGTCGGTGGAACAGGTGTCTTAATCGTTAATGGTCCTTTAGGATTCGATGTTCCTGGAGCGTCTAATGCAGCCCAGTAATCAACCTCCTGCTTGAACTTCTGGATGTAGTTATTTGCTGCTTCTGAGACACGCTCGTAGAAACCACTTAAAAAGTATTCAAGCTCAAGGGGTTCCTTACAGAGTGTCCTGAGAGTCGAATCATTTTCTTCATATGCTTCATACAGCTCTTGTAATCTGCTAAGCCTCTACTGATAGTATGCCTTCGATGTCTTCCGATTCGATGGATCCTTCGAAGTTTGATATTAGCTGTTGAATCTGCTCATCAAGCTCGTTTTGGTTCTTCAATAGATCCTCCACGTCTGCCATTGTTGTATTGATGAAGTAAATTTCCAAGGAAAAAACCGACTTTTGATGAGTATTTGCTCCTTGTAGTTGTGATCACAGATCACGTCGGGGTCACCAAAATGTTCAGGACTGGTTTGTCCTGATTGTCCTGTAGTTATTGGTTGCACACAAATTTGGTACTTGAACCAACTCTGCGGCTAAGTGGCAATAACTACCTTGTGTTTGTCTATAGATTCGGTACTTGGGACCGACTCTATTAGTTTGTTGATTTTGTATTGTTGACAGGTTTGGTACTTGAACCAACCCTGTTTCGAATTGACTAAAACCTTGTTTGATGAGGTTTGTGGAACGAGTGCCGATTTTTATTAATGCTTTAATTGCTTATATAATAACTTATATACAATCAATATACAAACTTAATCAATATAAAATACAAAAAAAAGAAATGAACTTAAAATTAGTTGCTGCATGAGCAGAAACGGCGGTCATTGACATTGGCACTGTACAAGCATTGCTGTTTGAAATAGTGCATCGTATGCATATATGGCAGCGACGGTCAGTGAAGTCCGTTGTCAGCAATTCGGCAGCTTGGTGAAACCTTAGCTGGCTTTACAAGGGCGGTTAATGGCGTTGGTCGTTGACCGACGTTGCGTCGTCAGCATAACGTTTCTAAATGAACGCTGTTGTTTAAACAGTGCCCAATATTGTGTTCATGAACAGCAAAAAAAAGTGAAATAAGTGGCAAAAGTTTTTTTAAGTGCCATAACTCTTAAGGGTTAAAGCAGTTAACCGATCAAAACCTCTTGCTCCAGAAACCCCAAGAACCGCAGACTCGATGAAAGAAAAAAGGGAATGAAAAGAATATATTCTTGAGTATACAAAGAGTATAATTTATCATACGTATCAAAGTCTTTCACGACAATGTGCATGGCACATTCAGCGGGTAAAAAATACCACGCTGAGAATACCTGCAATCTGCCCTCGCATTTCGTAAAACTAAATCTTTTACACAAATATGGATTGACACATAACATAACGTGCAAATATGGCCAAAAGCTTTTCAATTAAATTTTTATTTTCCACTTACCAATTGATCCACTTGAATCATCAATTTTGTATGCAATCTCAGCTTTCGTCAATGCAAATGCTAAAAATAAAAAATAATAATATCTGAATTGAAAATCTCGAATTTATTTACTAAAATCTGTATTACTGCTTTTGTTAACTGTTAAGGCAGTTTTATACTATGTAAACGCACTATATAAACGGTCGGTGGTGTGTTGACGCACAGTAGAAAACTCTTAACTTATTGCATAAAATACCTGATCGATACTATGACATGCTTTGGAAAAAACTAAAAGGCAAAGAAGAACAATTTTCGCTTAAACAAATGCTATTCTAATATCATCTAGAATCTTCGCCGCAGAGCAACTCTGCTCAGCTCGCCAACTTGATTGAAGACGGCAAGTTATTGTTACGAATATGACTTGCATATTTGCGAAGCTATATGAGCTTCTATCAGATTCGATCAGTAAGATCCAGGGAAGAGGACTTCCTGTTTATAGGTAGAACGTTGTTTAATTTCGATTAGGATGAAAAACCTGAAGTGGATACAACATGATCAATAACTTCAAGAAGAGATTAAATTATTAGGGGAAGAATAAATTTAATTAGAATTCTGTCAAACCCACCAGAAGAGGATTTGACTGCCACAAATTTCTTAGCAACATCCCACTCGGAGACTGCATGGAAATAAAATAAGTCGTTCATATTCGGTTCACACATGAGTTCTTCAATAGAGGTGACATCCAATGTATTTGCTATCGTGGACGTTATCCGTGATTATTATTATTATTTATTTATTCAAAACGTCATCTACCGGTTTGAAACTCTGAGTGTACAAAAAATAATTTGTCTAAAAATAGAAATAATACAATATTATGAGACTTAAATATAACTTAAATCTATAATATAATAACATATATAGATTATAACATATATAAACATATATAACATAATAATGTAACATCCTTGTACACTGCAAAAAAGTCAGCAAACAATTTACTAACATCTGAAGGATTATGAGCAATTCGATTTTGGAGCACCATGCTTTTAGAAAAACCAAATTCTTTTCTCTTCTAATTAAAAAATTGATAGAATCCCTTTGGACTCGATTTTATACCTGATTCAATGGATTATGTATACCTATTATAAAAAAATTAGACAACATTTCGAATTCACACCTGCGCATTGTTAAAAGTAGTTTTATCACTGCTTTGAACAGACTTTGTACCCGGTAAGCTTTATTTTGCAGATTCTTTTGGTTAAGCAATCCGCGGTTAGGTATCTGTTGCGCCATTCCCTAAACCCAATTTGTATCACCGCCCTACCCCCTATCAAAAACTTTTTGGGGCGTGGGTTTTGGTAGGAGTTGTGGGCGTTTATATGTCGAAAATTTCAGATTTTAGAGGAGTGATTTCTCCTGAAGTATGAAATATACATGTATCGCATTTTTACTGTTTGAAAGGTTTGTTTTGGATTTATCTTTTATGTAATATGTCTTTCTTTGATTTTTCATATAATTATGGAGCCCAAAGCACCTAAAATTGAGCTTAAAGTACTATTCTAATGCGTAACCGTTGAATATTCAAAAATATACCCATTGACAAAGGCAAATATAATTACAGTTTTGACATTTATTAGTTATTAAATTAGGTTATAATCAAAACGCGCGACCGGAGGCCGCATACGCACCAAAAAATAGCACCAATGGCCTAAAAATACTATTCTACTGCGTAGCCGGTGTTAGACATCCATACATACATACATAGAGTATTTCTAGTGTACCTAAAATTTAAACGAATGAAGGTAACGATTTCGACTTCGCATCCCTTTACATTATTAATACAAAAAGTAAGTATAACATTTTATATACCGTTTCAAACAGACTCATAAGAATCGGCAAATCGCATTTGCTTAATTTAAATTTTAAATCATTTCTTATGAAGATTAGATCTAAAATCCTATTAATATCATTTAATAAATTGTTTACTTGAAATGTTGAATTGAAATTGTTAAAGAGGTTTGGGGAATGCATTGAATCACACACTAAGAATTCTATAGCAGTTTTAACATTGTAAAGGAAGCAAAGTTTTTACTGCGGGGCAGAAACTCCATTCCACATCACCAATGTTAATGTTTATGTTAAAAATATGGTCGTTATATAAACTCAAAGCACTAGCAGGTATGTATATAGCTTAAACTTAAAATTACTTCGTTAATCTCATTATTATTAATACTGTCAGCAATATTGGTAAGAGAAACTGCCATATAAATTTGTTCAACGTTATTGGTGTTGCGCGATAGTTGAATTTCTCTACTGATAACATCCGATGACGTCGCAATCAGCACACCGCCTCCTCTTGATGCACCACTTTGAAGTTCTATATCTTTACGATATACCATACCCTGGAGTCAAATAATTCACTCGACAGAAAGTGGGACTATGTCTCGACCAGAGATGTTATATTTTTTTTTTTTTTGAAAATGCTATAAAAAAAACTACTGAGCTTCGGCTGTGTGGCACGTAGCGCCGTCCTGTTGAAACCAAATGTTGCCAATATCCTCCTCTTCAATTTTTGTGAGCAAAAATTCGTTCAACATGGCCCGATAACGATCGCCATTGACTGTAATGGCCACTTGCTCATTTTCGAAGAAAAATGGCCCAATTATACCTCTGGACCAAAATCCGCACCAAACAGTGACTCGTTTTGGGTGCACCGGCTTTTCAAGGTATGCGTGAGGGTTTTCTGTGCCCCAAATGCGACAATTTTGCTTGTTTACATACCCGCCAAGATCAAAATGAGCTTCATCTGAAAAGATGATTTTTTTGGCAAAATCGGCATCTTCTGTGAGTCGATCGCAGGCAATATTTCCCAGCGTTGTTCAAGCGTATACACAACCATATTCGTTCAGCGGAAGGATAAAACTAATTATCTGTCAAATCAGACATGAGCTAAGTGTTACCATTCACGAAATAAGCACTAGTTGAAAAAAAAAACGTTAGATGGCTAACCGTTTATTATAATCATGCGATGTATAAATTTAAGCCAAAAAATAAAAAATTTATAAGCCAAATAAAATGGGTTGCTTTTGGATCGAAGACCACTAGCATTATTATAATAAAGAAAATAATTGTGTTCAGGCTTTACGATACCATCCTTAAAAGGAGTTAAATTATCTCCACTGTCTCTGTAAGTACCTGAAAATTTCCAGGTATGGGCGAAGTCTGAAGTTCACTAATCGAAGCGTAGTAACGTCTGAATCCCTTTTGACTAAATTAGCGCAAGTGATCAACTGAGGATTTACATTCAATTTATTAACAATATAGCTTTTAACTGCATCTGGATTAGTATTCACATTAAACTTTGACAGGTAATTAAACTTGCTGTTAGGAAAAACTTGAAAATCATCTCACGATGGTGCAGTGCCTACTGATGATTTTTGATTTTTATTTTTGTGTGCCTTATTTTCCTTCACCCGCACATTCTTCGCAGTTTTCTTCTTTCTCACCATGACCCATGGCCGCGCTTAGCATTAAAGACACCTGAATTTGTTCGTGTAGTAATAATTTCTCCCCTAACATTTTCGAGTGCCTACTGATGATTTTTGATTTTTATTTTTGTGTGCCTTATTTTCCTTCACCCGCACATTCTTCGCAGTTTTCTTCTTTCTCACCATGACCCAGCCGCGCTTAGCATTAAAGACACCTGAATTTGTTCGTGTAGTAATAATTTCTCCGCTAACATTTTCGATAACGGTTTGATTTTTTTATATGTCGACTAAGAGGTTCGACCACATTATAGGCACAGCGTATAAAATCCAATGTTTTGGATTTACCAGTTAAATTCTTGGCATTTATATAAATTTTGCCCTTACCACAGTTTAATGACATCTCGAATAATTTCAAAAAAGCGTCATCACTCAGAGAGGCACAAAGACTGACTGTGAAACTTTTCACGGAATTCCTCGTAATATAATAGATCAGCCTGAGCAACACCCAGCTTAAGTCGAGGTTCAACAAGCCGATAAAATCGACCTAAAGTATTTTCTGGTTATTTAACTCTTTGAATTGACTCCATGAGTGTCATTGGAGTTGGCGAACGCAAATGTTAATTCTGTCTATCATGTTTTTCCCGATTAACTCCTTTGGAACCCATATATCAAGCTTCTTTTGGTAGCCTTGTGTAGATGCTTTAAATGCTTAGCTCCATACCAATATCGAGACTGCTGAGAGAGTACTTATCTTGTTGGACTTTTTCAAGAATTTCATCAGCTTTTTCAGTGATTGGACGACCAGAGCGTGACTCATTCTTTAATTTAAGAATTACTAAAACCAGTAAGAGTGCTATATTCGGCCTGGCCGAATCTTAGTTACCCTACACCTAAAAGGTTTGAAAAATTATACTATCATTAATTATAATAATTAATTATTAAAATTTATTTATTTAAATTTTTAATTTATTTAGATTTTTAATTACAGAACAGTAGCATTATAGAGTGAAATACAAGCTGAAACTAGACGGCTATAAATACAGTGGCATAGTTAGGGGGATGGGCGTGGCAGTCCGCCCGGGGCGGCAGTTTCGGAAATCAAGTATTGACTAATTGAATTCTCGGAATTTTTGGGGCTGCAAGTTGATTAACCGTCCCGGGCTTAATGAGTCCTAGCTACGCCTGTCTATAAATAGTAGGCATGGTCGTTACCTGTTTTCAAAGCAAAATAACTAGCTTAGTTGTTTTATTATTGTGTTCAAATTTAACCTTTATTTAGGGGTAATAAATTTGTTTTCATGAGCTATACTGTTTAAGTAGTGTAAAAGTAAGTGGACTGCGCCCAGTTTTGCTGTTTTATTGCAAAATAAGTTGTTATGTAAAGTTTTATTCAGGAAGTTTATATAGTTAACAATATAACCAGTTAAGACCCTCTTGCCTGTGTGTGGGCGGATCACGCCCATATTTGGCATATTAACAGATAATGCTACTCTATACCCAGGAATTTTGTTGTCGTAACTTAAAAACGAACGCTGATATCACATTTCTAAAAACCAAAAAAATAGGCGTGGTCGTGGACCGATTTTGCCCATTTGCAATACCACAACCTGCACACCACAAGATATATATAACAATATTTCTGCAAAATTTCATCACGATATCTTCACCGTTGCAACTGTGATCGTGATTTCAACAGACAGACAGACGGACGGACATGGCTAAATTGACTTAGGAGGTCACGGTGATCAAGAATGTATATACTTTTCTATACCTATAGAAATACAGTATAGTATTTTCTATACCTTTTCTATACCTATACCTACATATATATATTTCTATGCGTTACACATTTCGTGACAAAGTGAATTACCTTATTCTTAAGGTGTAGGGTATAATGAAAGCGAGTGAACCATTTCCGAGAAGCAAATTCTGATAAAGCACCTTCACCATAGACAGCATAAAATTTTTCACAAGCCTGCGCAACGTCTTTCCCTTTGTCGTAATAATACTGCATAATAAAGCGCAATTTTTCATTATTTTAGTCCATTTTCAAACTTTCCACCACTGCACCAGTTTCGTTGTTTCACACTGATAGTTAAGGTCGAAGTGTCACCTTTCCAATATGCGTCAGCGGTATCGCTGCGAGCAGTGTTGCCAGAGTTATTTGTTTTTTCGCAGACCGCATATAATCAACTCTTATTATCAATATACATTTCCTCCCACTTACTTTGTCCTCTTATGTTTTATTTTTCGTTTCTCTCTACTCTCTTCATCTATAATATTAATTCTACTCTATATGAATTTATCTTTCTTCATGTATAAAAGTTTCTCTAAGGGCTGACTATATGTGTATATGCGTCTTGATTATATTTTGCGACTTAATGATTATTGTAAATTGCTGCTTTAAACACGGCAACTAATTTCCGATCGGTACCTATAAAGTTGGTGCCATTACGGGAGTATATATGCCAACTTTTACCTCTTCTGGCAAAAAATCTTTTTAATGCTGCTAGAAATGCCTCCGTCGTCAATTCGCTTACGACTTCCAAATGAATTTTATTCATTTATGACTTCTGGACTCTGCCTTTCGAACATCTTACCAGAATGGGCCCAGTATAACCAACATCTGTGTTCGTGAATGTATGCGGAGATGTTACACGTACCTTAGGAAGATTTCCCATTAGATTTCCCATTAGTTTTGTGGAAGTAACGTGATGATATCGAGTATATTTCGGTTATGACATATCTCTTCATCTCTTTTTAGTCCTAGTACCCAGAATATACGCTTAAACGCGATATACGCAACTATTCATTCGGAGAGGCTGGAATATTTATTGACTAACTCGTCGAGAAAGTTAGATTTTGCGAATATTAAAGCTGATAGTGAGATCTTACAGCAGAGGTTTTCGGCCACTGATATTTAGATTTTATTTCGATTTATAATTTCTTTCCATTACAATTGGAACTCTTTTAATTGCCCAGCTTAAATTCCTTTGGACGCTATATCTAATGCATTTTGCTTAGTTGCCACGTGGTTTCAATTACCTGCAGGAACGACTTCTTTGATTTGAGTTACTCGGTCTTTTACAAATCTATCCTTGCTCTTTTTGTTGCTCAGCCAATCTAGTACAACTTTCGTTTCATGCGTACATATTTAAGTCGTTTTTTATTATTTCTTTTGTTCTTTTTAATAATCTTGCTAACAAAAATAGCACAAAGTTTTAGCTTCGGGAGAGTTTTCTTGTTTTTAATTGGATTTACCTTACTTTTGCCAGTGACGGGCAGTTGTGTTCACTGCTGCATAAATAACTGTAGCACATGCTTTCCCTGACGCATCCGCAAATCCATGCAAGTCTATGAATACCTTTAGATGTATTTATCCATCTATATTAGACCGGTCCTTATTTCTTTTTTTTCGAATTCGTATGACGGCAAGAGCTAAAACCATTTTATTTGATCCTAAAAATACACAAAAAAAATTTGAGCTTGATTGGACAATTTTTAGCCGTGCCCCCGCCAACATTGAAATGTTTTTCCCCGGTTTTTCTTGAAATGTATCTGGCAGCCCTGTTGGTAAGTACTTATTGAAATATCAGAAATATATATATATATATATATATAATGTACTTGAGAAATATCAGATGCCGTGTTTAATTCAATAAAAGAATATGAAATGCTTGATCGAGTTGAAATTATCTGCTTCGACACAACTGCTCATAATACAGGAGCACAAAACGGTGCTGCTGCTCTGCTTGAAGGAAAACTAGGTCGCGATTTATTATATTTTCCCTGCAGACACCATATTTACGAGTTGTTGATCCGTAAAGTGTTTGAAATTAGAGTGGCTACTACAGCCGGTCCAGAAGTGCTAATTTTTAATCGCTTTAGCAAATACTGGAATAATATTGACAAATTAAATTATAAGAGTTGTTTAGAAGATGAACACATTATTACAGTATTGACAGCTGAAGAACGTGGAACAATTTTAAAATACTGCCTAGATAACTTAAAACAAGCTCATAGCAGACGCGACTACAAAGAATTATTACAATTAGTTGTCAGTTTTCTTGGTGGTACGGTGCCGAATTTTAACACCTTTCGTATACCTGGTGCAACTTCTCATGCTCGATGGATGTCAAAATCTATTTATGCACTTAAAATGTATTTGTTTCGTAATGAATTCAATATGACCAAACAAGAGCTAAACGGTATACGTAGTGTCTGTCTGTTTATAGTTCGTATTTATGTAAAAGCCTGGTTTGGATGCACTAAAGCAATTGAAGCACCAAATCAAGACCTAAATTTAATTAAAAATATTATAGCTTATCCTGAAAGGGATATAGCTCTTGCTTTGCTACAAAAAATAAGCAATCATTTGTGGTATTTGTCGGAAGAAGCAGTCGGTCTTTCATTCTTCGATCCTAATGTAAGTGTTGCAATTAAAAAAAAAATGGTTCAGGCAATTAATGTTAAAGCAAATACAGAAAAATGCAAGCGAATAATAACTAATCCAACAAATATCGACACATTTGCGCAAAAAGATTTAAGCGATTTTGTAAATTCCAATACACACGCGTTCTTTGATCGCTTAGAAATTTCAAAAGAATTTTTGCAAGTCGATCCGTCGGATTGGAATGAAAGATTTGACTACGCTCAGGGATCACAAATTTGTAAAAACTTATCTGTAGTAAATGATGCAGCTGAAAGAGGCGCCAAATTCATTACAGATTATAATAATAAATTAACCCACAATGAAGAGGAGAAACAAGTGGTTAGTCCACTTCCTTTTCAAGTCCTTTTTCAAGTGGTTAAAGAATATAACATGAATTATCCCACTTTTAAAAAGACTTCACTATTAAATTAAAATAATATTAATGTTACTATGAGTATGTAATTAATAAAAATATTTCAGTTTATTCTTACTTTTCAAATAAATGCAAATAAAATAAAAAAATATATTTTTTTTTGCCTTATTTCTCATAGTAAAAACAAAAAGGTGCTTGGGGCACGGCTAAAAATTATCCAATCGTTGTCAAATTTTTTTTTATGCTTTGTGAGACTAAAACGAATATTTTTAGCGCTTGCCGTAACATATATTCGAGAAAATAAATTTGTCCATATAAATAAGGACCGGTCTAATCTATATATGTGTGTTTTGTAGTTCTTCAACATTTTTCATGAACTCATCCCACTCTTTTCTAAAATTGAACCGCATCCTAATCCATCTTTAGTATCCATAACTTCTGGATAAACAAATTCGCTACAACTGTTACTGGCGATAGACAGGGTCAAATATACGAGCTAAATATGATAACGCTTGTCTTTTTGTTATGTAACTATCTCTTTTCAAGTTAAGGTTGAATTTATATAAGTCGTTGCCAGATGTTCCCATTGAAGCCCTAAAGTTTTTATTGCTTCATCGCCTTCTATTTGAATTACCTGATTCTCATAAGCCATATTAAGGGCTTATCCTGTAAAGGGACTAGCCTCTTTTTGCCGCTAGGTGAGATCAGGAAGAGGACCTGCGTATTGGTGAGACGAGGTGTCCAAGCGATGCTCGTGACCTATCTATGTTCTGAGGACCTAACAGTCGTGTGGATTGGAAGCGGGAATGGCTCTTTTCTGATCGCATCTGCCTACCTACCAAATGACTCAACAGAGACCTCTGGCGGTAGAGAGGCTGATAAGATACGGTCTGGGAAGAGAGGTGAATGTGATTATAGGTTGCAATGCTAATGCTCACAGTACAGTGTGGTATAGCTCCGACGATAATCGCAGGGGTGAGAATATTCTCGAATTTGTGAGTAAATTTAGCCGTAAACAGGGGGTCTGAACCTAATTTTGTAAACGCAATCAGAAGTGAAGTTATTGAGCTAACCCTCGTAAGTTACAGGTTAGGCTAACCATGTCTGATCACAGGGCCATTCGGTCGATATCGCGTATGGACTGAGATAGCGACGAGGCAACAGGTTAATAAGGATCCCAAGGAACATGGATGGTAATTTGTACCAGGAAGTTCTGAAGCGATCTCTGCCGACAGGGTTAAACACCATACCTAGTGTTGTAGGTCAGAATCATTGCTTTGGTAATAACAACGCTTAACGTTGTTATCACCACATACCTTTCGGCCCAGTAGTTAACAATGCTTAACTTGCGGTAACACATACTTCTAGGCTGCACTTTAATTGTGAAGCTCGAAAGTACAAGTGAATCACACACCACTGTGGCACAGATAGAAGAACGAACTTGATCGCATTTCAATAAGTGGAACAGCGCGCGAATAAGTAGAACATCGCGCTCAAATCAGAAGAGCAAAATTCGCACATTGTTGTCAAGAATTATTGCTAAAAATAATTCTTGAGATAGTTGCAAAACCGACGCGGAAATGATTCTGGCCAACAACGAATCTCAGAAGAGATATACCCATCTTTCGAATTGTAAGAAGGCAGTTGAGATCAGATAGTAGCTAATAACTTACAGAGTGAGTGGAGTAAAAATTAAGCAGTTATTGTGAACTGACGAAACTTTCAAAGGAAAGATTGTAAAGCAAAAGAGGAGGACACCCCCGTGAATAATAAACGTAAGAGAAATTAACCCAGGATCTTTTTATTTCAGCACCTGTCGAAAGACGGCAGTATTGCCCGACAGGTTTAAGGACCACAAAGGCGGCACCTTGGTGCCCGTGGTAGTTAGGCGAAAGGATCCACTACGGCAGGTTGCCGGATCCCAACGGTAAGTCCACTAAGACGGCAGGTCCTTGCCCGTGGCACAATCGTCCGTGGTCCTTCGCGTCGAAGGATCAACGACAACAACCCCTATTATTAGAAACACTGTCAGTGATCCTTTCAAGGAAGGATCTACGACATTAAGTTTGTTCTGGTGTCCTACTGGAGGAACCAGATACAACATTTTGGCGCAGCCGGTTTCACGATCCAAAGATCGTTCCTTTATTGTTAAAGTGAAGTTTAAAATAAATTAAAAATAAATAACAATGTTTTTTAAAATAGCATAAACACAAAAAAATCACCAACCAATATAGATGTCATCGAAATCAGTATTACCCCTCGAAGAAGCCCTTAAGGATAAGCAAGCGGGACCTAGACCGATAACAATAGAAGAGTATTGGAAGAGGCAGAAGTCAACACGTGAGGAGCCAAAGAAAGAAATGACTGTTAACCCACACCCACCAAAGAGTCGCGGCGGAAGAAAAGTAAAGCAACGGAGGGAAGTCGCCAACCTGCACCTACTAGCAACAATAGCCACAACTAAAGAGGAAAAGAATGAATTCCTGAGGCAGATCCGCCAAATTTATAAAACCAACGACAAGAAACAACGTGGGAAGAACAGCGACAAACACTAAATAAAATTGTTGTAAAATTATATAAATTAAAATTTAATACATATAAAATAAATTTATAGAGAATTTTTGGTTAAGAATTAGTATTTAAATTGAAAAATTTTGAAAGACTGTTGACAACTCATGTCTAAATATTAGTTTTGGTTAAGTGAAAACTTTCATAAACTTGTTGGGCAAATCAAGAAGAAATTTGAGCTAGGCACAACCACCTGGAGAAAACACATTTGAAATAAGGTCTATGTTTAAGTTTTGGAAAAGAATAAATAAATAGATACAACATTTTGGAAAAGAATAAATAAATGGATACAACAAACAAATCCGTTAGTATTTTTTTTTAATAACACAGTAATTAATAACAACCAGGCTAACAGCGATAACTGCAAGCCAATAAATAAAATAGATTCTGCATAATTGCAAGAAATTCATTGCAACAAAAAGTGGGTCACGAACTTGAGCTTGAACTTCAAGCAAGGCCAGAAGCGACAAAATTACTAGCGAGCGGCAGCTGGTAGCAAAAACGCTAACAGAGCAGAAACGCAAATACAAGCAATAAAAACAAAAAGTACGTCAGGCACCAGGCGAGCCACAAGCTCGAATTACAAAAAAAAAAAAATATATATAATAATAATATATGTACGAGTATAAGCGTACGAATGTTTACAACTTGTTCAGCCAAAAGGGTGTCAATGAGTCGTACTAAAGCTGAATAAGCAAAAGTTAATTGCTTGAAGAAAAGCAATTAACATCTTAATTGATTATTAAATATACTAAATAAATACTTAGAACGATGAGTATAAGATAATTAATGGCCGAATCGCTGCAGGAACAAGCTTACATAGAATTAGAGAGAGCACATAAAGAACTGGAACGCCAGTTGGGGGAATTTATATCTAAGACTTGGGTAACTTTGAAAGAGACAGTAGGCAACAAGGAAAACTTAGAATTGATAAAGTCTAGAGTAGGGGACCTAAGAAAATTGTCAAGTGTAGAAACAGCAGACGCGATAGTAGAGGAATTGTTTTATTGGAACTATTGTTTTATTGTTTAATTGGAACTATTTTAGTTTTCTCTTACAATATGTTTTAATTCTATTTATAATTTGTTTCCAATTAAGAAAAATTGAAATCCTATTCGTATATAACTTTAATTTAGAAATATTAATTAATTAGAAATATTTTATTATATCTTGATGACATTCTATTTCTAATATTTTCTTTAATTCAATACAAGTTTTAATTTTTTCAATAAATATCGATTTTATTGTAGTTGACTATTATTCGATAGGTTATTCATTATAAATGTTAACTTTGAAAGTATTTAAAAAGTGCGTACAAGTATTTAGATATTTTTTCTTTTACTTTAATATGTACGATTTTATATCTATTTCTTTTTCCATTTTTATTATCATTACTTCGGTTTTAACTGTCCATATTTAATTCCAAACTTACATTTAATTTAACTTCTAACATATTTTTTAACATATTTTCTGTTTAACATATTTTACAATTAAATTAACTTTTAAAATTATTATGTGTACTTTAAGTAGTTCCTTTATATTATCATATGTGCACGTATTTATGTATATATTTACCATACAATTCTTTTTCTCTTACTTCTTTTACTTATTTTTCTGACTATTTTTGTTGTTATTCATTTTATTTTTTTGTTGTTTTATCTGACGCTGCATTGTGCTCGCGTTCAGTTGTTCTACTTCTACACCTGCTTTGTTGCATTGCTTACGTTAATCACTAATTTTGCATTTAGTTAATTTAATTGACTTATTTACAGTATATGTATTATGTTTCCCATTATATTAATTTTGTAATGTGTAATGTCTTCTATGGCATGTCTCTTATCTTGCCTGTAAATTTCATGATCTTATGTACCTCTCTTATTGTCTAACGATATAGGTGCGTATATGTATATAGTGTAGGTGTGTATGTAATATGCATGAACTATTTCTTCAGGCATATGTTTACATGTGCATTTATTAATATAATAATTGCAAATGCAAATTGGCTGTGTTCTTAAAACGGAACAGCTACTTTACATAAACCGTTTACTATTAATCAAAATTAATACAAACTAAAAAGTTCAATTAAAAAAAATTATTCAAATATTAACGAGTTTACCTTATCATGAGTTTTCTTTTCTTATATTTTTACGCTTAAATAAACAAGTTGTTGCTTATTTAAACGCTATTCTAATTTTCTTTTTATTTTCTTGTTGAATTTTTCTTAATTTCCTGTCCTAAATAAAAATTTTAAATTTCGCTAATACTTGTGATTTTATTCTACTCCTAATAAAGTGCCTATTATGGTTAACTTAATTTTCTCCTAAATCTATTTCCTTATTTTAAGTGATTCTAATGTATTCCTACCTAATTGTCTAGTTAATCCTATTTCATGCTTAATTGCTATTATATAACTTAAGTAAGTTATTGTGAAAAGGTTTTTCCCTTCCCTTAATATTTAAAACTGTAGTAATTGGACTTTTAATTCCTACTACTTTATATGGCCCTATCCATATGGGAGAAAACTTATTTTTCCTAGTTTGATTCTTAATTAATACACTATCTCCTACTTTAAATTCTACTAAATTTATTTTGCTATCGTACTGCCTTTTAGCTATCTCTTTTGCTAAATCCTGATTCTTTCTCACGATTTCGTGAGCTCTTTGTATTTGAAATTTCAATACTTTATTTGGATCTTCGGCATTATATACCGGACTACACCTTCGTTTTAAGTTAGTCGGCATTTCTGTATCGAATCCAAATAAAGTACGGAATGGCGTTTGCTTCGTCGTAATGTGGGGTGTGTGGTTATGAACATGCATAGCTGCAGTTAACCACTAATCCCAATTCGACCCGTCTTCTTTAGTAAAACTACGTAAATATTCCGCTAATGGTCTGTGGCTTCTCTCTAATGAGCCATTAGCTTGCGGATGGTATGGTGTTATGTGTAATTTTTTTATGCCTAATAATTTGCATGTATCTGAGAACAATTTCGAAATGAAATTAGTTCCGTTGTCTGTAATTAGAATTCTAGGAATTCCGTAACGCGTAATTACTTCGTCATAAAACGCTCTGGCAACAGTACTTGCTTCCGCGTCTGGGATAGCTGTACATGCCATAAATTTCGAGAAGTCATCTTGAAACGTTAAAATATATTTGTTACCCGACACAGTTTCAGGTAGAATACCTACTATGTCCATGTAAACTTTGTCAAATGGCCTCATTGGTGTATCTGTTAGCACCATGAGCATTTTTGTCAATTTTGAGCTTTTGTTAGCTTGGCACTTAGGACAGTTTTTTACATAATCCTTGATTTGTTTTTGCATTCCTGGCCATCTATATTGTTGCCTAATTCTTAAATAAGTTTTCACTGCACCCTGGTGTCCTCCCAGTGGTGAATTGTGAAAGTCCCTTATAACTGTCTCTATTTGTTTTGGGTCTTCTAATGGAATTGTGTTTTCATTTTGTGTTATGCCCGGCGTGTCAGGTTCTACAGGCGTCTGGCTTGTGCTTGTTTTATCACTACTCCCTTGGGTCTTCCTTTCTTTTGTTTTAGAGCGGGTCTGGACCGCTGTTACTGTATTCCGATTTTGAGGAATTCTGCTCAACGCGTCTGCGTTTAAGTTCTTCTTTCCTGGCTTATATAGGATTTCGAAGTCGTATTCTGATAATTTATGCCTGAACCTTGCCAGTCTTGACGTCTGGTCCTTTATGTTTGCTATTCCTTTTAATGGTTGATGGTCTGTCACTATTTTGAATGGTCTTCCTAACAGATACGCTCTAAAATTTTTTGTTGCCCAGACAATGGCTAAGAACTCCTTTTCTATAGTCGAGTACCACTTTTCGGCGTCATTCAAGGCTCTGCTAGCGAAAGCTATTGGCTTATCTTCGCCTATTTTACCCTGAGAAAGTACTGCGCCTAACGCTTCGTTACTTGCATCAGTCGTTAGTATGAATTCTTTTTCGAAATCCGGATATGCCAAAACAGGTGGTGTTATTATTGCCTTCTTCAATGCTTCGAACGCTGTCTGGCATTCTTGCGTCCAATTGAACCTAGCGTCTTTCCTTAGTAGTTTATTAATAGGAAGAGCTATCTTTGCTGTACCTGGAATGAATTTTCTGTAATAGTTTACTAGTCCTAAATATGCCTGTACTTCCTTCCTATTTTTAGGCGGCGGAATGCTCTTAACGCATTCCACTTTGCTGGGGTCAGGGAGTGCGCCCTGATCTGTGCATTTATGTCCTAAATAAACAATTTCTCTTCTTAGAAATCTGCATTTTCCTGTATTAAGTTTTAGATTATGTTCACGTAATTTCTGTAATACTGAACATAACCTTTGTTCGTGTTGTTTCAAATTCCTACCGTAGATAACTATGTCATCTAAATAAACAAAACAGTCTATTCCTTGTAGACCTGTTAGGATATGATTCATTATCCTCTGAAATGTTGCTGGGGTTCCTGTTAGCCCAAATGGCATTCGATTGAATTCGAAGTGCCCTAGTCCCGTACTAAATGCTGTTTTTTCCTTGTCCCTGTCATCGACTAAAACTTGGTGATATCCGCTTGCCAAATCTAGCGTTGTAAAATATCTGCTATGGCCTAATTGCTCTAAAATTTCGTCAATACGAGGAATGGGAAAAACTTGTTTAATCGTGGCTTCATTTAGTTTTCTGTAATCTATCACTAGTCTCCATTTTTTCTCCCCGTCCTTGCCACTCTTCTTGGGCACTAGAAGTAACGGTGAGTTCCACGGTGATGTGCTATGTTCGATTATGCCATCATCTAAAAGTTTGTTTATTTGTTTGTCTATTTCTTCCCTATGTATCTGTGGTAACCTATACTGTTTTCTATTTATTGGCGGCTGATCTGCGCCTGTTGGAATTTCGTGTTTTAATACTCTTGTAAACGAAAGTTCGTCTCCTTCTAACAGGAAGACGTCATGAAAAGATTTTACTATTTCTTCTATTGAATTCTTTTCTTCTATATTTAAATTTTTATCTAACTCAATTTCATTGAGCAATTCATTTATTCTCGTTTTGGCATCTATTCTGCCTATACTATTAATTGACTTAGTACTTTGTATTGTGTACTCGTCTAGATTTGTGAATTTTGGTTTAAATTCGCTATTTATTTCGTAATCATATTCTGTCGTATTTAATATGGGAGCATAAACTGTGTTATCTTTTACATTTACTAGTGTGTCTCCTATGTAGATTCCTGGATCTATTTCTTCCTTATGAATTACAACATTCTTAAATTTTGTACGAAGGTTCAATGGTACTATCGTAATCGTTCTTGCATCAACTGGTATGTAATGTTGCTCGCTTTCCTCTTCTATCTGCTGGATAGTTTTTATCGGTAATTCTAAAATAACCTCTTTTCTTTCATTGAAGAGTGTTAAAATCTTTTCTATTGTATTTATAATGGAGTTGTTCCACAAATTATCTCTTCCTAATATGCCGTCTGCTGGTACTCCTTGCTTAAGTGACACAACGTGTAGCGTTAAACGTAAGGACTGTACCTCATTATGACATATAGTAGTTGATCCATCTGTAGTCACACAACCTCCAAATGCTCCGCTTAAGTCTTTCCTATTCGACTTGTCTATTATTGTGCTATCTTTTATCGCACACTTCTTTATCAGGCTTGTATCTGCTCCTGTATCTACCAGTAAAATGAGTTTTCCATTTATCGCCTCTGCGCAAGGTAATTCGATGAACACGTCATGTAGCTAGGTTTGATTGCAGTTAGATACTCCTGTTTCTATACTTCTAATATCTTGTAACTTCTTTATTGAGCTAGTAACGTTTTGGTTTAAATTTAGTTTTTTCTCGTTCAATTTACTTAGCATCTCTAAATCAACTGTTTCTCCAAACGTATGATTTTTCTCTGTGACGTTGATTCTGTTTTTCTTATTGCTATCAGTCCCTTTCAACTTGATATTAATGTTTAAATCGCTTGAAGTTGGTAACGTTTCAACAATCGCTTCCGATGTCGGACTTACGGTTACCACTTTATTTGTTAAAGTTGGTAACGTATCCACAATCGGTTTGGATGTATGAATTACTGTTACTCCTTCGTTTGGCCTTAAGTTCCTAATATTCTTGGGTTCCCAGATTATTGGCCTGTTCTGGGCCCTTGGTAGTTTCCCGGACTATTATTTTGCAATGATTCCCAATTCCTTTTTGCCTCGCAATTCTTTATCATATGCCCTGGTCTATTACACCAATGACGTAACGTTTGGTTTGCCCTGTTTGTCGGATTCCTCTGTAACCCGTTAAGTGTATTTGGGTTGGGGTTTATTGACCCTTTCTGATTCCCGGTCTGCTGGAATTGGTTCTGAGGCCAATTCTGCTGTGGTTGGTTTGGCTGCCAGTTTCGTTGGACTTGGTTTGACTGCCACTTTTGCTGGGGTGGATTCAATTGCTGAACTCCTTGAGTTTGATAATTGGGCCCTTGATATGTGTTTCTTGCCACATTTTTCTGGCCTCCCTTTTGGTCACACCTCCAGTTTGCCTCGTGTCCGTATTTTAAACACTTTTGACAATACGGCGAGTTCTTGCGAGTTAAACAATCATCCCTGGTATGACCTCGCTTGTTACAAAATGAGCATATTATTCTATCTGCCGCTTCTTGTGGAGTATTTTGTTTCCTATTTGGTTGCCTGACGTTATTTCCCCCTGAAGCTCTGCCCTGACTTCCGTGTTGAATTTGTTCTTGTTGCTTAATCGGCATGGTGGCAAGAAGTGATGAATTCATGTTTATGTTTAAGGGGTCTGAGTGGAGGAGGCTACTGTTTTGTATGCTTTCTAGTGCATCGATTGCTAGTTCCACCATTTGTTCCATGCTTTTCTTCGTAACATTGAGCATATAAATTCTCAATGCGGCGTTCTTTAACCCTGTTTTAAATGATTTCTCTACTGCTCCTTCTACCATACTCAAAAGTGCCATATCTCCGTTTCCGTGATATTTCGTTCGAACTATTTCTATTGCCTGGGTTCGTAGAGTGGTTAGGCGTCTTGCAAACTGTCGTATATCCTCGTTAAGTAGCTGGCTACAACTTTGGATACCTATTATCACTGAGTCTAAGGATACCGTTGGTAAATATGCTCTTTTTATCGTGAGGTAGAAGTCCTCGAGGCCATTGAAGCGTTGTGACCTCACTAAATCATAGGCATCCCCATGTAATCTCTGCTTAATGCAATCTATGTAGTCCTGAATGCTGTCTGTACCCACATCTCTTGCGGCTAATTCGCACCAGTGTATGAATTTATAAACTTCGCCGCGTAAGTCTGGCGAATGTGTTCCAGAAAATAGAGGTACCAGCCTATTTGTAATTTTTGCTATCTCTCCTATCCCCATTTTGGTTTGTTCTTTTGTTGTTTTAATTTGTTGTAATGACCTTGCGTTGCCGTCCCTCGGACTAACTGCGGACTGAGCTGGTTCCTTATGAAAAAGTGTCTGATTGTGATCTAGCGACATTTCCTGACTTAGAAGTCTATTCTGCTCCTTTAGCTCTTGTATTCGTTTATTTGCCTCTTCTAAAGAACTACAGTCTTCTCTTGATTTCTGTGCAAATCCCTTTTCTAATGTTCTGTTGAACGTTTCTTCGGTTAGTCCCTTGTTATTCAGTAATTTTCTTAGTTTTTCGTTCTCTCGCTCTATGTTGGTAAGTAAATCTTCCTGAAACTCTTTATCTAGTAAGCATTGATCGTACTTATTCTTCAATGCGTTAAATTCTGATTCCCATTTATTCACGTCTTCCGTCTTATTGTCTATTCTCTGTTTTAGGAATTTAAGCAATTCCTCTACTATCGCGTCTGCTGTTTCTACACTTGACAATTTTCTTAGGTCCCCTACTCTAGACTTTATCAATTCTAAGTTTTCCTTGTTGCCTACTGTCTCTTTCAAAGTTGCCCAAGTCCTAGATATAAATTCCCCCAACTGGCGTTCCAGTTCTTTATGTGCTCTCTCTAATTCTATGTAAGCTTGTTCCTGCAGCGATTCGGCCATTAATTATCTTATACTCATCGTTCTAAGTATTTATTTAGTATATTTTATAATCAATTAAGATGTTAATTGCTTGAAGAAAAGCAATAAAGTCTAGAGTAGGGGACCTAAGAAAATTGTCAAGTGTAGAAACAGCAGACGCGATAGTAGAGGAATTGCTTAAATTCCTAAAACAGAGAATAGACAATAAGACGGAAGACGTGAATAAATGGGAATCAGAATTTAACGCATTGAAGAATAAGTACGATCAATGCTTACTAGATAAAGAGTTTCAGGAAGATTTACTTACCAACATAGAGCGAGAGAACGAAAAACTAAGAAAATTACTGAATAACAAGGGACTAACCGAAGAAACGTTCAACAGAACATTAGAAAAGGGATTTGCACAGAAATCAAGAGAAGACTGTAGTTCTTTAGAAGAGGCAAATAAACGAATACAAGAGCTAAAGGAGCAGAATAGACTTCTAAGTCAGGAAATGTCGCTAGATCACAATCAGACACTTTTTCATAAGGAACCAGCTCAGTCCGCAGTTAGTCCGAGGGACGGCAACGCAAGGTCATTACAACAAATTAAAACAACAAAAGAACAAACCAAAATGGGGATAGGAGAGATAGCAAAAATTACAAATAGGCTGGTACCTCTATTTTCTGGAACACATTCGCCAGACTTACGCGGCGAAGTTTATAAATTCATACACTGGTGCGAATTAGCCGCAAGAGATGTGGGTACAGACAGCATTCAGGACTACATAGATTGCATTAAGCAGAGATTACATGGGGATGCCTATGATTTAGTGAGGTCACAACGCTTCAATGGCCTCGAGGACTTCTACCTCACGATAAAAAGAGCATATTTACCAACGGTATCCTTAGACTCAGTGATAATAGGTATCCAAAGTTGTAGCCAGCTACTTAACGAGGATATACGACAGTTTGCAAGACGCCTAACCACTCTACGAACCCAGGCAATAGAAATAGTTCGAACGAAATATCACGGAAACGGAGATATGGCACTTTTGAGTATGGTAGAAGGAGCAGTAGAGAAATCATTTAAAACAGGGTTAAAGAACGCCGCATTGAGAATTTATATGCTCAATGTTACGAAGAAAAGCATGGAACAAATGGTGGAACTAGCAATCGATGCACTAGAAAGCATACAAAACAGTAGCCTCCTCCACTCAGACCCCTTAAACATAAACATGAATTCATCACTTCTTGCCACCATGCCGATTACGCAACAAGAACAAATTCAACACGGAAGTCAGGGCAGAGCTTCAGGGGGAAATAACGTCAGGCAACCAAATAGGAAACAAAATACTCCACAAGGAGCGGCAGATAGAATAATATGCTCATTTTGTAACAAGCGAGGTCATACCAGGGATGATTGTTTAACTCGCAAGAACTCGCCGTATTGTCAAAAGTGTTTAAAATACGGACACGAGGCAAACTGGAGGTGTGACCAAAAGGGAGGCCAGAAAAATGTGGCAAGAAACACATATCAAGGGCCCAATTATCAAACTCAAGGAGTTCAGCAATTGAATCCACCCCAGCAAAAGTGGCAGTCAAACCAAGTCCAACGAAACTGGCAGCCAAACCAACCACAGCAGAATTGGCCTCAGAACCAATTCCAGCAGACCGGGAATCAGAAAGGGTCAATAAACCCCAACCCAAATACACTTAACGGGTTACAGAGGAATCCGACAAACAGGGCAAACCAAACGTTACGTCATTGGTGTAATAGACCAGGGCATATGATAAAGAATTGCGAGGCAAAAAGGAATTGGGAATCATTGCAAAATAATAGTCCGGGAAACTACCAAGGGCCCAGAACAGGCCAATAATCTGGGAACCCAAGAATATTAGGAACTTAAGGCCAAACGAAGGAGTAACAGTAATTCATACATCCAAACCGATTGTGGATACGTTACCAACTTTAACAAATAAAGTGGTAACCGTAAGTCCGACATCGGAAGCGATTGTTGAAACGTTACCAACTTCAAGCGACTTAAACATTAATATCAAGTTGAAAGGGACTGATAGCAATAAGAAAAACAGAATCAACGTCACAGAGAAAAATCATACGTTTGGAGAAACAGTTGATTTAGAGATGCTAAGTAAATTGAACGAGAAAAAACTAAATTTAAACCAAAACGTTACTAGCTCAATAAAGAAGTTACAAGATATTAGAAGTATAGAAACAGGAGTATCTAACTGCAATCAAACCTAGCTACATGACGTGTTCATCGAATTACCTTGCGCAGAGGCGATAAATGGAAAACTCATTTTACTGGTAGATACAGGAGCAGATACAAGCCTGATAAAGAAGTGTGCGATAAAAGATAGCACAATAATAGACAAGTCGAATAGGAAAGACTTAAGCGGAGCATTTGGAGGTTGTGTGACTACAGATGGATCAACTACTATATGTCATAATGAGGTACAGTCCTTACGTTTAACGCTACACGTTGTGTCACTTAAGCAAGGAGTACCAGCAGACGGCATATTAGGAAGAGATAATTTGTGGAACAACTCCATTATAAATACAATAGAAAAGATTTTAACACTCTTCAATGAAAGAAAAGAGGTTATTTTAGAATTACCGATAAAAACTATCCAGCAGATAGAAGAGGAAAGCGAGCAACATTACATACCAGTTGATGCAAGAACGATTACGATAGTACCATTGAACCTTCGTACAAAATTTAAGAATGTTGTAATTCATAAGGAAGAAATAGATCCAGGAATCTACATAGGAGACACACTAGTAAATGTAAAAGATAACACAGTTTATGCTCCCATATTAAATACGACAGAATATGATTACGAAATAAATAGCGAATTTAAACCAAAATTCACAAATCTAGACGAGTACACAATACAAAGTACTAAGTCAATTAATAGTATAGGCAGAATAGATGCCAAAACGAGAATAAATGAATTGCTCAATGAAATTGAGTTAGATAAAAATTTAAATATAGAAGAAAAGAATTCAATAGAAGAAATAGTAAAATCTTTTCATGACGTCTTCCTGTTAGAAGGAGACGAACTTTCGTTTACAAGCGTATTAAAACACGAAATTCCAACAGGCGCAGATCAGCCGCCAATAAATAGAAAACAGTATAGGTTACCACAGATACATAGGGAAGAAATAGACAAACAAATAAACAAACTTTTAGATGATGGCATAATCGAACATAGCACATCACCGTGGAACTCACCGTTACTTCTAGTGCCCAAGAAGAGTGGCAAGGACGGGGAGAAAAAATGGAGACTAGTGATAGATTACAGAAAACTAAATGAAGCCACGATTAAACAAGTTTTTCCCATTCCTCGTATTGACGAAATTTTAGAGCAATTAGGCCATAGCAGATATTTTACAACGCTAGATTTGGCAAGCGGATATCACCAAGTTTTAGTCGATGACAGGGACAAGGAAAAAACAGCATTTAGTACGGGACTAGGGCACTTCGAATTCAATCGAATGCCATTTGGGCTAACAGGAACCCCAGCAACATTTCAGAGGATAATGAATCATATCCTAACAGGTCTACAAGGAATAGACTGTTTTGTTTATTTAGATGACATAGTTATCTACGGTAGGAATTTGAAACAACACGAACAAAGGTTATGTTCAGTATTACAGAAATTACGTGAACATAATCTAAAACTTAATACAGGAAAATGCAGATTTCTAAGAAGAGAAATTGTTTATTTAGGACATAAATGCACAGATCAGGGCGCACTCCCTGACCCCAGCAAAGTGGAATGCGTTAAGAGCATTCCGCCGCCTAAAAATAGGAAGGAAGTACAGGCATATTTAGGACTAGTAAACTATTACAGAAAATTCATTCCAGGTACAGCAAAGATAGCTCTTCCTATTAATAAACTACTAAGGAAAGACGCTAGGTTCAATTGGACGCAAGAATGCCAGACAGCGTTCGAAGCATTGAAGAAGGCAATAATAACACCACCTGTTTTGGCATATCCGGATTTCGAAAAAGAATTCATACTAACGACTGATGCAAGTAACGAAGCGTTAGGCGCAGTACTTTCTCAGGGTAAAATAGGCGAAGATAAGCCAATAGCTTTCGCTAGCAGAGCCTTGAATGACGCCGAAAAGTGGTACTCGACTATAGAAAAGGAGTTCTTAGCCATTGTCTGGGCAACAAAAAATTTTAGAGCGTATCTGTTAGGAAGACCATTCAAAATAGTGACAGACCATCAACCATTAAAAGGAATAGCAAACATAAAGGACCAGACGTCAAGACTGGCAAGGTTCAGGCATAAATTATCAGAATACGACTTCGAAATCCTATATAAGCCAGGAAAGAAGAACTTAAACGCAGACGCGTTGAGCAGAATTCCTCAAAATCGGAATACAGTAACAGCGGTCCAGACCCGCTCTAAAACAAAAGAAAGGAAGACCCAAGGGAGTAGTGATAAAACAAGCACAAGCCAGACGCCTGTAGAACCTGACACGCCGGGCATAACACAAAATGAAAACACAATTCCATTAGAAGACCCAAAACAAATAGAGACAGTTATAAGGGACTTTCACAATTCACCACTGGGAGGACACCAGGGTGCAGTGAAAACTTATTTAAGAATTAGGCAACAATATAGATGGCCAGGAATGCAAAAACAAATCAAGGATTATGTAAAAAACTGTCCTAAGTGCCAAGCTAACAAAAGCTCAAAATTGACAAAAATGCTCATGGTGCTAACAGATACACCAATGAGGCCATTTGACAAAGTTTACATGGACATAGTAGGTATTCTACCTGAAACTGTGTCGGGTAACAAATATATTTTAACGTTTCAAGATGACTTCTCGAAATTTATGGCATGTACAGCTATCCCAGACGCGGAAGCAAGTACTGTTGCCAGAGCGTTTTATGACGAAGTAATTACGCGTTACGGAATTCCTAGAATTCTAATTACAGACAACGGAACTAATTTCATTTCGAAATTGTTCTCAGATACATGCAAATTATTAGGCATAAAAAAATTACACATAACACCATACCATCCGCAAGCTAATGGCTCATTAGAGAGAAGCCACAGACCATTAGCGGAATATTTACGTAGTTTTACTAAAGAAGACGGGTCGAATTGGGATTAGTGGTTAACTGCAGCTATGCATGTTCATAACCACACACCCCACATTACGACGAAGCAAACGCCATTCCGTACTTTATTTGGATTCGATACAGAAATGCCGACTAACTTAAAACGAAGGTGTAGTCCGGTATATAATGCCGAAGATCCAAATAAAGTATTGAAATTTCAAATACAAAGAGCTCACGAAATCGTGAGAAAGAATCAGGATTTAGCAAAAGAGATAGCTAAAAGGCAGTACGATAGCAAAATAAATTTAGTAGAATTTAAAGTAGGAGATAGTGTATTAATTAAGAATCAAACTAGGAAAAATAAGTTTTCTCCCATATGGATAGGGCCATATAAAGTAGTAGGAATTAAAAGTCCAATTACTACAGTTTTAAATATTAAGGGAAGGGAAAAACCTTTTCACAATAACTTACTTAAGTTATATAATAGCAATTAAGCATGAAATAGGATTAACTAGACAATTAGGTAGGAATACATTAGAATCACTTAAAATAAGGAAATAGATTTAGGAGAAAATTAAGTTAACCATAATAGGCACTTTATTAGGAGTAGAATAAAATCACAAGTATTAGCGAAATTTAAAATTTTTATTTAGGACAGGAAATTAAGAAAAATTCAACAAGAAAATAAAAAGAAAATTAGAATAGCGTTTAAATAAGCAACAACTTGTTTATTTAAGCGTAAAAATATAAGGAAAGAAAACTCATGATAAGGTAAACTCGTTAATATTTGAATAATTTTTTTTAATTGAACTTTTTAGTTTGTATTAATTTTGATTAATAGTAAACGGTTTATGTAAAGTAGCTGTTCCGTTTTAAGAACACAGCCAATTTGCATTTGCAATTATTATATTAATAAATGCACATGTAAACATATGCCTGAAGAAATAGTTCATGCATATTACATACACACCTACACTATATACATATACGCACCTATATCGTTAGACAATAAGAGAGGTACATAAGATCATGAAATTTAGAGGCAAGATAAGAGACATGCCATAGAAGACATTACACATTACAAAATTAATATAATGGGAAACATAATACATATACTGTAAATAAGTCAATTAAATTAACTAAATGCAAAATTAGTGATTAACGTAAGCAATGCAACAAAGCAGGTGTAGAAGTAGAACAACTGAACGCGAGCACAATGCAGCGTCAGATAAAACAACAAAAAAATAAAATGAATAACAACAAAAATAGTCAGAAAAATAAGTAAAAGAAGTAAGAGAAAAAGAATTGTATGGTAAATATATACATAAATACGTGCACATATGATAATATAAAGGAACTACTTAAAGTACACATAATAATTTTAAAAGTTAATTTAATTGTAAAATATGTTAAACAGAAAATATGTTAAAAAATATGTTAGAAGTTAAATTAAATGTAAGTTTGGAATAAAATATGGACAGTTAAAACCGAAGTAATGATAATAAAAATGGAAAAAGAAATAGATATAAAATCGTACATATTAAAGTAAAAGAAAAAATATCTAAATACTTGTACGCACTTTTTAAATACTTTCAAAGTTAACATTTATAATGAATAACCTATCGAATAATAGTCAACTACAATAAAATCGATATTTATTGAAAAAATTAAAACTTGTATTGAATTAAAGAAAATATTAGAAATAGAATGTCATCAAGATATAATAAAATATTTCTAATTAATTAATATTTCTAAATTAAAGTTATATACGAATAGGATTTCAATTTTTCTTAATTGGAAACAAATTATAAATAGAATTAAAACATATTGTAAGAGAAAACTAAAATAGTTCCAATTAAACAATAAAACAATAGTTCCAATAAAACAATTCCTCTACTATCGCGTCTGCTGTTTCTACACTTGACAATTTTCTTAGGTCCCCTACTCTAGACTTTATCAATTCTAAGTTTTCCTTGTTGCCTACTGTCTCTTTCAAAGTTGCCCAAGTCCTAGATATAAATTCCCCCAACTGGCGTTCCAGTTCTTTATGTGCTCTCTCTAATTCTATGTAAGCTTGTTCCTGCAGCGATTCGGCCATTAATTATCTTATACTCATCGTTCTAAGTATTTATTTAGTATATTTTATAATCAATTAAGATGTTAATTGCTTGAAGAAAAGCAATAAAGTCTAGAGTAGGGGACCTAAGAAAATTGTCAAGTGTAGAAACAGCAGACGCGATAGTAGAGGAATTGCTTAAATTCCTAAAACAGAGAATAGACAATAAGACGGAAGACGTGAATAAATGGGAATCAGAATTTAACGCATTGAAGAATAAGTACGATCAATGCTTACTAGATAAAGAGTTTCAGGAAGATTTACTTACCAACATAGAGCGAGAGAACGAAAAACTAAGAAAATTACTGAATAACAAGGGACTAACCGAAGAAACGTTCAACAGAACATTAGAAAAGGGATTTGCACAGAAATCAAGAGAAGACTGTAGTTCTTTAGAAGAGGCAAATAAACGAATACAAGAGCTAAAGGAGCAGAATAGACTTCTAAGTCAGGAAATGTCGCTAGATCACAATCAGACACTTTTTCATAAGGAACCAGCTCAGTCCGCAGTTAGTCCGAGGGACGGCAATGCAAGGTCATTACAACAAATTAAAACAACAAAAGAACAAACCAAAATGGGGATAGGAGAGATAGCAAAAATTACAAATAGGCTGGTACCTCTATTTTCTGGAACACATTCGCCAGACTTACGCGGCGAAGTTTATAAATTCATACACGGGTGCGAATTAGCCGCAAGAGATGTGGGTACAGACAGCATTCAGGACTACATAGATTGCATTAAGCAGAGATTACATGGGGATGCCTATGATTTAGTGAGGTCACAACGCTTCAATGGCCTCGAGGACTTCTACCTCACGATAAAAAGAGCATATTTACCAACGGTATCCTTAGACTCAGTGATAATAGGTATCCAAAGTTGTAGCCAGCTACTTAACGAGGATATACGACAGTTTGCAAGACGCCTAACCACTCTACGAACCCAGGCAATAGAAATAGTTCGAACGAAATATCACGGAAACGGAGATATGGCACTTTTGAGTATGGTAGAAGGAGCAGTAGAGAAATCATTTAAAACAGGGTTAAAGAACGCCGCATTGAGAATTTATATGCTCAATGTTACGAAGAAAAGCATGGAACAAATGGTGGAACTAGCAATCGATGCACTAGAAAGCATACAAAACAGTAGCCTCCTCCACTCAGACCCCTTAAACATAAACATGAATTCATCACTTCTTGCCACCATGCCGATTACGCAACAAGAACAAATTCAACACGGAAGTCAGGGCAGAGCTTCAGGGGGAAATAACGTCAGGCAACCAAATAGGAAACAAAATACTCCACAAGGAGCGGCAGATAGAATAATATGCTCATTTTGTAACAAGCGAGGTCATACCAGGGATGATTGTTTAACTCGCAAGAACTCGCCGTATTGTCAAAAGTGTTTAAAATACGGACACGAGGCAAACTGGAGGTGTGACCAAAAGGGAGGCCAGAAAAATGTGGCGAGAAACACATATCAAGGGCCCAATTATCAAACTCAAGGAGTTCAGCAATTGAATCCACCCCAGCAAAAGTGGCAGTCAAACCAAGTCCAACGAAACTGGCAGCCAAACCAACCACAGCAGAATTGGCCTCAGAACCAATTCCAGCAGACCGGGAATCAGAAAGGGTCAATAAACCCCAACCCAAATACACTTAACGGGTTACAGAGGAATCCGACAAACAGGGCAAACCAAACGTTATGTCATTGGTGTAATAGACCAGGGCATATGATCAAGAATTGCGAGGCAAAAAGGAATTGGGAATCATTGCAAAATAATAGTCCGGGAAACTACCAAGGGCCCAGAACAGGCCAATAATCTGGGAACCCAAGAATATTAGGAACTTAAGGCCAAACGAAGGAGTAACAGTAATTCATACATCCAAACCGATTGTGGATACGTTACCAACTTTAACAAATAAAGTGGTAACCGTAAGTCCGACATCGGAAGCGATTGTTGAAACGTTACCAACTTCAAGCGACTTAAACATTAATATCAAGTTGAAAGGGATAAGAAAAACAGAATCAACGTCACAGAGAAAAATCATACGTTTGGAGAAACAGTTGATTTAGAGATGCTAAGTAAATTGAATTGAGGTACAGTCCTTACGTTTAACGCTACACGTTGTGTCACTTAAGCAAGGAGTACCAGCAGACGGCATATTAGGAAGAGATAATTTGTGGAACAACTCCATTATAAATACAATAGAAAAGATTTTAACACTCTTCAATGAAAGAAAAGAGGTTATTTTAGAATTACTGATATAAACTATCCAGCAGATAGAAGAGGAAAGCGAGCAACATTACATACCAGTTGATGCAAGAACGATTACGATAGTACCATTGAACCTTCGTACAAAATTTAAGAATGTTGTAATTCATAAGGAAGAAATTGATCCAGGAATCTACATAGGAGACACACTAGTAAATGTAAAAGATAACACAGTTTATGCTCCCATATTAAATACGACAGAATATGATTACGAAATAAATAGCGAATTTAAACCAAAATTCACAAATCTAGACGAGTACACAATACAAAGTACTAAGTCAATTAATAGTATAGGCAGAATAGATGCCAAAACGAGAATAAATGAATTGCTCAATGAAATTGAGTTAGATAAAAATTTAAATATAGAAGAAAAGAATTCAATAGAAGAAATAGTAAAATCTTTTCATGACGTCTTCCTGTTAGAAGGAGACGAACTTTCGTTTACAAGCGTATTAAAACACGAAATTCCAACAGGCGCAGATCAGCCGCCAATAAATAGAAAACAGTATAGGTTACCACAGATACATAGGGAAGAAATAGACAAACAAATAAACAAACTTTTAGATGATGGCATAATCGAACATAGCACATCACCGTGGAACTCACCGTTACTTCTAGTGCCCAAGAAGAGTGGCAAGGACGGGGAGAAAAAATGGAGACTAGTGATAGATTACAGAAAACTAAATGAAGCCACGATTAAACAAGTTTTTCCCATTCCTCGTATTGACGAAATTTTAGAGCAATTAGGCCATAGCAGATATTTTACAACGCTAGATTTGGCAAGCGGATATCACCAAGTTTTAGTCGATGACAGGGACAAGGAAAAAACAGCATTTAGTACGGGACTAGGGCACTTCGAATTCAATCGAATGCCATTTGGGCTAACAGGAACCCCAGCAACATTTCAGAGGATAATGAATCATATCCTAACAGGTCTACAAGGAATAGACTGTTTTGTTTATTTAGATGACATAGTTATCTACGGTAGGAATTTGAAACAACACGAACAAAGGTTATGTTCAGTATTACAGAAATTACGTGAACATAATCTAAAACTTAATACAGGAAAATGCAGATTTCTAAGAAGAGAAATTGTTTATTTAGGACATAAATGCACAGATCAGGGCGCACTCCTTGACCCCAGCAAAGTGGAATGCGTTAAGAGCATTCCGCCGCCTAAAAATAGGAAGGAAGTACAGGCATATTTAGGACTAGTAAACTATTACAGAAAATTCATTCCAGGTACAGCAAAGATAGCTCTTCCTATTAATAAACTACTAAGGAAAGACGCTAGGTTCAATTGGACGCAAGAATGCCAGACAGCGTTCGAAGCATTGAAGAAGGCAATATAACACCACCTGTTTTGGCATATCCGGATTTCGAAAAAGAATTCATACTAACGACTGATGCAAGTAACGAAGCGTTAGGCGCAGTACTTTCTCAGGGTAAAATAGGCGAAGATAAGCCAATAGCTTTCGCTAGCAGAGCCTTGAATGACGCCGAAAAGTGGTACTCGACTATAGAAAAGGAGTTCTTAGCCATTGTCTGGGCAACAAAAAATTTTAGAGCGTATCTGTTAGGAAGACCATTCAAAATAGTGACAGACCATCAACCATTAAAAGGAATAGCAAACATAAAGGACCAGACGTCAAGACTGGCAAGGTTCAGGCATAAATTATCAGAATACGACTTCGAAATCCTATATAAGCCAGGAAAGAAGAACTTAAACGCAGACGCGTTGAGCAGAATTCCTCAAAATCGGAATACAGTAACAGCGGTCCAGACCCGCTCTAAAACAAAAGAAAGGAAGACCCAAGGGAGTAGTGATAAAACAAGCACAAGCCAGACGCCTGTAGAACCTGACACGCCGGGCATAACACAAAATGAAAACACAATTCCATTAGAAGACCCAAAACAAATAGAGACAGTTATAAGGGACTTTCACAATTCACCACTGGGAGGACACCAGGGTGCAGTGAAAACTTATTTAAGAATTAGGCAACAATATAGATGGCCAGGAATGCAAAAACAAATCAAGGATTATGTAAAAAACTGTCCTAAGTGCCAAGCTAACAAAAGCTCAAAATTGACAAAAATGCTCATGGTGCTAACAGATACACCAATGAGGCCATTTGACAAAGTTTACATGGACATAGTAGGTATTCTACCTGAAACTGTGTCGGGTAACAAATATATTTTAACGTTTCAAGATGACTTCTCGAAATTTATGGCATGTACAGCTATCCCAGACGCGGAAGCAAGTACTGTTGCCAGAGCGTTTTATGACGAAGTAATTACGCGTTACGGAATTCCTAGAATTCTAATTACAGACAACGGAACTAATTTCATTTCGAAATAGTTCTCAGATACATGCAAATTATTAGGCATAAAAAAATTACACATAACACCATACCATCCGCAAGCTAATGGCTCATTAGAGAGAAGCCACAGACCATTAGCGGAATATTTACGTAGTTTTACTAAAGAAGACGGGTCGAATTGGGATTAGTGGTTAAATGCAGCTATGCATGTTCATAACCACACACCCCACATTACGACGAAGCAAACGCCATTCCGTACTTTATTTGGATTCGATACAGAAATGCCGACTAACTTAAAACGAAGGTGTAGTCCGGTATATAATGCCGAAGATCCAAATAAAGTATTGAAATTTCAAATACAAAGAGCTCACGAAATCGTGAGAAAGAATCAGGATTTAGCAAAAGAGATAGCTAAAAGGCAGTACGATAGCAAAATAAATTTAGTAGAATTTAAAGTAGGAGATAGTGTATTAATTAAGAATCAAACTAGGAAAAATAAGTTTTCTCCCATATGGATAGGGCCATATAAAGTAGTAGGAATTAAAAGTCCAATTACTACAGTTTTAAATATTAAGGGAAGGGAAAAACCTTTTCACAATAACTTACTTAAGTTATATAATAGCAATTAAGCATGAAATAGGATTAACTAGACAATTAGGTAGGAATACATTAGAATCACTTAAAATAAGGAAATAGATTTAGGAGAAAATTAAGTTAACCATAATAGGCACTTTATTAGGAGTAGAATAAAATCACAAGTATTAGCGAAATTTAAAATTTTTATTTAGGACAGGAAATTAAGAAAAATTCAACAAGAAAATAAAAAGAAAATTAGAATAGCGTTTAAATAAGCAACAACTTGTTTATTTAAGCGTAAAAATATAAGGAAAGAAAACTCATGATAAGGTAAACTCGTTAATATTTGAATAATTTTTTTTAATTGAACTTTTTAGTTTGTATTAATTTTGATTAATAGTAAACGGTTTATGTAAAGTAGCTGTTCCGTTTTAAGAACACAGCCAATTTGCATTTGCAATTATTATATTAATAAATGCACATGTAAACATATGCCTGAAGAAATAGTTCATGCATATTACATACACACCTACACTATATACATATACGCACCTATATCGTTAGACAATAAGAGAGGTACATAAGATCATGAAATTTAGAGGCAAGATAAGAGACATGCCATAGAAGACATTACACATTACAAAATTAATATAATGGGAAACATAATACATATACTGTAAATAAGTCAATTAAATTAACTAAATGCAAAATTAGTGATTAACGTAAGCAATGCAACAAAGCAGGTGTAGAAGTAGAACAACTGAACGCGAGCACAATGCAGCGTCAGATAAAACAACAAAAAAATAAAATGAATAACAACAAAAATAGTCAGAAAAATAAGTAAAAGAAGTAAGAGAAAAAGAATTGTATGGTAAATATATACATAAATACGTGCACATATGATAATATAAAGGAACTACTTAAAGTACACATAATAATTTTAAAAGTTAATTTAATTGTAAAATATGTTAAACAGAAAATATGTTAAAAAATATGTTAGAAGTTAAATTAAATGTAAGTTTGGAATAAAATATGGACAGTTAAAACCGAAGTAATGATAATAAAAATGGAAAAAGAAATAGATATAAAATCGTACATATTAAAGTAAAAGAAAAAATATCTAAATACTTGTACGCACTTTTTAAATACTTTCAAAGTTAACATTTATAATGAATAACCTATCGAATAATAGTCAACTACAATAAAATCGATATTTATTGAAAAAATTAAAACTTGTATTGAATTAAAGAAAATATTAGAAATAGAATGTCATCAAGATATAATAAAATATTTCTAATTAATTAATATTTCTAAATTAAAGTTATATACGAATAGGATTTCAATTTTTCTTAATTGGAAACAAATTATAAATAGAATTAAAACATATTGTAAGAGAAAACTAAAATAGGAAAAATTGACAATAACTTAATGGAGATAATAAAGAAGACAGCACGCAGAGAAGCTGACCTGAATGCCGATGTACACCCATCACAAAAGCAAAAGTGCAACCAAACACCACAACATGTTAACAACAGGGCGACGAAGAGCGCCCAGCCAACTCGAAGGGGGAAGGGTAGCTGGAACAGCTGGTCAGCGTAGCGACACCAACCATCACAAACCAGGATAAAATTGTTGCAACAACCAAACAGATCAATGCAGCAGAAGTAAGAAAGCAAAACACGAAGTTACCTTCAAAGAAATCTAAAAGCAGCAACAGTCAGAAACTGACGAGATGACTTATAGTCAGCAGCCTTGGAAGTTACGTCACGCGTATGCGACACCAAAATCACGACGTAATAGCAGCAAGTAGACGAACCACTAATACAGTCATGGGTTCGACAGTTACACTTACGGCGACATTTAGAACTTACGGGGTAGGCACGCTATACAGCATTACCTCAAGCGGCAGCGATTCAAAACGCACCATCCTAAGAAAAGATGTTGAAGATTGATGATGTTTGTTTAAAACAACGAACCCGGCGAAATCTCAACCATCCGCTACAGTTCGAGCGAACTTCAATTGATCCCAATTGTGGGACAACCGACACTATAACCAACGAACAACCGAAGAGTATCAGCAGAACAACGGGAAGGTCGGAAGTTAACAGCGGCCGTTCCGAGTATAGTCCCTACAACACGGCAGCAACCACGTCAGCTACCCAGCAGCAGCATCCCCACAACAAATCGAGAAAGAAGACTTTAATACAGCGGGGTGTACGTCAACGGCAACATCAACAGTAAAATCAACAGTAACATCAACAGTAAAATCAACAGTTACATCAACAGTAACATCAACAGCTATACCAACTTCAAAATCAACACCAACATCAAATCAGCATCAGCCTACACACAGACGACACTGAAGAAGTGCAGTTAACATTTGTATTATTATTTTAATTGTTTTATTGTAATTATTGTTATAAGTAGTTGTATTATAATTATTGTAATTATTACTAATAATTAATCATTATTAACATGTCACATAAGATATTCACAGAAACAAAAACATACATAAGTATACACTAAGTAAAGCCATAATAAGCACACGCCCACCCACAATTGAACAAAATATAAAGGTACAAGAAAAATTTAATATCGTTTTACGATACTAAATTTTTCTTCCCCGAGGGTGGAGGGATGTTGTAGGTCAGAATCATTGCTTTGGTAATAACAACGCTTAACGTTGTTATCACCACATACCTTTCGGCCCAGTAGTTAACAATGCTTAACTTGTGGTAACACATACTTCTAGGCTGCACTTTAATTGTGAAGCTGGAAAGTACAAGTGAATCACACACCACTGTGGCACAGATAGAAGAACGAACTTGATCGCATTCCAATAAGTGGAACAGCGCGCGAATAAGTAGAACATCGCGCTCAAATCAGAAGAGCAAAATTCGCACATTGTTGTCAAGAATTATTGCTAAAAATAATTGTTGAGATAGTAGCAAAAACGACGCGGAAATGATTCTGGCCAACAACGAATCTCAGAAGAGATATAAACCCATCTTTCGAATTGTAAGAAGGCAGTTGAGATCAGATAGTAGCTAATAACTTACAGAGTGAGTGGAGTAAAAATTAAGCAGTTATTGTGAACTGACGAAACTTTCAAAGGAAAGATTGTAAAGCAAAAGAGGAGGACACCCCCGTGAATAATAAACGTAAGAGAAATTAACCCAGGATCTTTTTATTTCAGCACCTGTCGAAAGACGGCAGTATTGCCCGACAGGTTAAAGGACCACAAAGGCGGCACCTTGGTGCCCGTGGTAGTTAGGCGAAAGGATCCACTACGGCAGGTTGCCGGATCTCAACGGTAAGTCCACTAAGACGGCAGGTCTTTGCCCGTGGCACAATCGTCCGTGGTCCTTCGCGTCGAAGGATCAACGACAACAACCCCTATTATTAGAAACACTGTCAGTGATCCTTTCAAGGAAGGATCTACGACATTAAGTTTGTTCTGGTGTCCTACTGGAGGAACCAGATACAACACTAGAAACACAGCAGAAGTAGAGATCGAGGTGAGGAGGTTAAAGTCTGCCATGAAAGAGCATGCCCTCGGACTACAGTGGACGAACAGAACTCATTTCCCTGGTATATTAGGCACAAAGACGCAGTGGTGTGGGCTGATTATAAGGAAAAGAAGAAACGATTGAAGAAGTCCCATCGCAAGAGCAAGAGGCAGACGTGGAGGGACTTCTGTACCAACACGAAGGATATCTCTGATGTATGTAAACTGCAGAAGCTGATATCAAAGGATCCCGTGTCCAAGATTGTCCAAGTGTCCAAGATGACTCATACGTAACAAAGACACTGGAAGAGTCAGAAGATGGTAGACAGACACTTTCCTGACAGCTGGGGCCTGGCCACCATTGCGTAGATGGTTTCACAGGTCGGCGAGGACCTAGGCGTAAGAGACAGTGACGAGGAACGGGGTAAGAAGTGTGTTGATGACGTTCTCTCCGTTCAAGACTCCGAGACCAGACGGGATATTCCCCGTGTTAGTCCAGTGGGGCCAGGAGCAGCTGCTTGAGGAGTGTTTGTGGCATGTCTGGTAACGGTATTTGTGCCTGGTATTTGGAGAGAGGGAAGAGTGGTATTTCCACCAAAACCAGGTAAGAAGGTCTACACGGAGACAAATTCCTTTAGAGCGGCCTGCCTTACCTCATTTGTATTTTTACAAATGCCTTTTGCCTTTTGTATTTGTACCTCTATTTGTGGAACGTCCTTTAAGTAGATTTCAGCACGCATATAGAGCGGGGAGATGTATGGAGACCGCCCTCCACGACTTGGTCGGGGTGGCGGAAAGGGAACTGAACCATGGAGGCATCGCTATGACCACTTTTATGGACTGTTGTATGTCGCGATCGCCATTTCCAGTTCCGGGAGATAAGAACTTTCAAGGCCAGTATTATTGTTTTTATAATACTACTCCGCGAGTGAGTCAAGGCCAAGTTCACATTAATGCAACCACAGCACTTTGCTTGGTAAGCCCGAAGCTTTAGTTTAATTTGGTTTAGTCAAGTTTTGGTTTAATTAACTTGCAAAGCCAAGTCAGCAACCGGAGCTTGGCAATTGGAATGGATTGTGGAAGCTAGCAAACCATTAAAACGCTTGGCTTAAAGAATTAAATTGAGAACGAAATTCTTCCGCGTATTGATTCTGCGAATATTACAATTTTAATATTGCGAAATAATGGAAATTGCGAAACACGGCATACTGATCCACTTCAGTACGGTCGACGTCTGTGTCGACCGAGCTAACGTAGAATCTAGAAGAGATTCCAACGAGTCTTGTGAAAAATCCCAAACGAAGAGGTCGATGATAATCGCGTATAAAGTCGCGTGTTAGATAATAAGAACGAGTTTTAGGTAAAGTATTAAGGTTAAGGAACTTGTGTTAGTTAAAAATTGTTTCTCTAAAGTAGTGAAAGGACGTCATAGTGTCCCTAGAAATATAATACGCAATATAAGTGTAATTAATAACAAGTGCAGTTTTAAAAAGAAGTTAATAAAAATAACAATAAATAAAGATAATAAAAGAGTAACACTTAAACAAGGAGTTTTACTAGTTGTCAAGGGACAACTAACCATACCCAAGGACCACCCTATAATAGTAATACAACAATTGGCGCAGCCGGATTTTTCGAGCCGAGGATCGCTCGAATAAGGAGAAAAGTAAGTAGAATTAAATACTTAAATAATTAATAAATTAGTAGATTAATAAAAAGAGAAAGTTGAAAAGTGAACAAAGAAATAAAAAATAAAATACAATAACATATAATAAGGAAATGAAGCAGTTAGAAAGTTATATATGACAGAGAATACCAGTCAGTTTGTAAGAAAATGAAACAATAAGTAGAAATGAAGTTGCGAGGATATTTTGAAAAGTGAAATAATAATTTTAGAAATAAATTAAATGAAAAAAATTAAACTAGTGAAATTGTAGCAGTGACAAATAAAAACTAAAGTAAAATAGTAGGATATAAATGCAAATTAAAATAATAAAATAAAGTAGTAAAGTTTACTAAAGTTTAAAGTTAAAGATAACGTTAAAAAGTTAAAAGATAACGTTAAAGGCCGAACTGGACAGGGTCCAACTGGCATGCATAGCCATCAGTGGTGCCATGCGCACCACCCTGACTTTCGCTCTGGAGGCAATACTTGGGCTGCTGCCGTTAGACTTATTTATTAAGAGGACGGCAGCGCTGGTGTTAATGCGGATGCATTGGAACGCTGTTTGAAAACTGGAAAGGCTTTCAATTTGTTTTTGTCGTGTTATCAATATTTATATGATTGTCTATATGTTCGCCTGCGTAGAATGATTATTTTTATAGCTTAGCATCTATTAATTGTTCTATGAGATAATTTTTAATTGTGTTGTTGGTTTTGTTTATTGCTTCGATTGCAGTACGGTAACTGCATTTATTTATTGTTTTGCATTTAAGAATTGAAAGTCGTATTCTGGTATGTTGGTAATTTTATTTAATATTTACGTAATTTTGGTATGTTGGACATTCCTTATTGTTCGAACGGTGTTGTTGTTTACAGTTAATGCACTCAACTTTTGTGCAGGGAATCGGATCATGCTCACCAGATGAGCATACAAAGCATTTTTTTCGTTTCTGCAGTGTTTTTTTGTATGCCCAATTTGAAAACAATTTTTACATTGCATAGGTGTTCTTATGTATGGTTCAACTTTGACTTTGACTCCGATAAATTTTGTAATTTTCATACATTCAACAACATGTTGTGAGTGTAAACCTTCTACGATCTCACTTTCCGAAAGATGTAAGACATTGAGAGTAAACTACACCCTTGCAGATATTAAGAGTTGGATGTAGAGAAACTGTGATGTTGCAGAGATTTGACAATTGTTTTGCTCTGAGACCGGTTTGTTTGTTGTTCATTCTTTGTTAGAATAAGTAGGTGGCCTACTATTTTTATATTTTTATTTTTAACGACCTCGTCGTTGAATGATTTTAACAAGACTCCCGTTGGAATCTTTTCTTGTTTCCACGTTGGCTAGGTCGACACAACCGTCGATCGAACCAAAGTGGGTCAGTATGCCGTGTTTCACAATTGCAAATTTGTGGGATTCGCAAAATCAATACGCGGAAGAAAATCGTTCTGATTTTAATTCTTCCGCGTGTGGATTCTGATCGTTCGTTTTTTTTTAAGCCAAGCGTAATGGTTTGGAAGCTTGCTATTGAAAGCTAGCTTCCACAATCCATTCTATTGCAAAGCGCTATGGACTTTATGGTTTGGAAGCTCGCTAATGAACGCTACCTTCCACAATCCATTCCATGCGAAGTGCTCTGGTTGCTGATTTGGCTTTGGAAGTGAATTAGAACGAAGCTTGACTAAAGCTTCTGGCTTACCAAGCAAAGTGCTGTGGTTGCATTAAGAATATGAACTTGGCCTTGACTCACTCGCGGAGTAGTATTATGAAAACAATAATAATACTGGCCTTGAAAGTCCAAATCACCCGGAACGGAAATTGTGATCGCGACATACAACATGCTTCTCCAACAAAGCGTTGGAGACATTAAAAATATTTAATGTTATAATAGGTTTTTCTTCAATTATATTTTTAATTATAATACATTTTGGACATGTGTTTTTGTTATTATTTTTTTAACTTTGGCAGTAACTGGAAAATCGTTGGTGTTGTCTAAGTTATATTTTCGTTTTTTTGCATCGCTGAGATTAGCGAAATAGTTTTGATCACTTTCACCAGGATCTGGTGCCATGCTCACCGATGTATAACACGAAAACGAAAAAAATAAAGAAGATTTAGCAAGAAAGAAAAATTATCAACGTAATCAAAGTAAAGAAATGCGCAGCGAAAAATAAAGGCCACCGAACTATGAGAGAGGTGATTGGTAACTAAGATGTTCTTATTATTTGATAGCCATTTGCGAAAGTTAAATCCATACTTCCCTGTATTTGTTCCCGTTTTTTATTTATGTATTTGTTTTATTTCCCCTGCATGTGAATCCACCCTTCTACTGTGTCAGCTCCAGTTATTAAATTATTCATGTAGAAATCTTACTTGATAATATTCGAAATATTAATATCACCAGTGTAAAGGTCAACTATTACCGTGACCGGTTTTAATTTGTATTCTCTTATCGGTATTTTTTTATCTTCTCTTCTTAATATATGCTGACAGGCCTGATCTTCTTCAGTTATTTATATCTGCCGACGCATTTGTTTGTATAACAGCTGATATAACGTTTTGCCAGAATCGGGACTTGAGGATGATATCAAATATTGGATGTGGGAATATGGTTCATGTGATTTGATATCGAACTGGACATTCGTAGGACCACATTACTTGATACAACAAAGTCCGGTAATCCATCCTGGACAATATTATTGCGCCCATATAGACTTCAAAGTTGTAGAAAAAACCAGAGATCATGTCCAATTTGTGGAGGTTCGGGGAGATGTATTGACGGATTGGATTCTTCTTTATTTGTGTAGCTTTAGTTATACTTTACTTTATTTTTAACTTTATTTTAAAACTATACTTTTGTCAACATAAAGCTTCTTCTAATGAAGTGAGGACGCTGAGGGTTTTCCAACAATATCGGTTTGATGCGTGCACTCGTACAACTTTGGCGACAAAGGTCACCTAAACTTAGCCTGCAAGCGGTGCACATCAGAGCAAGCTTTGAATGCAAATTTCGATCAATCGTAAATATAACTTCGATATATGATACATATCAATGAAGTGAGGACTACGAGAGCTTTCCAATAATATCGGTTTGATATGTGCACTCGTACAACTTTGGCGTCAAAGATTACCTAAACTTAGCCTGCACGCAGTGTATATCAAAGCAATTTTTAAATTAGTTATTAATAAAATGTTAGATTAATTAGATGTTAGATTAATTAAGAATATGTTTGACAATAATTAAGCTCGTTACACTCTTAGGTAAGGGATATTGTATAAATAATGGCTTTAAATAAAAATAATAAATAAGAGACTTACAAAGTTCCTTTAAAAATGGAAGAAAATCTAAATTATTGCTCAATGGCAAAATGGAACATTTCAACGGAGCAATAACAGCGGGTAATGAAAAATAGCAACGTTGCTCATCACCTTCTCGACATTTGAAATTTTGTTCCAATAAAGCATACATTATGCGTCCTATTCCTATAAATGAAAGATATTAATAAAAGATAGTGGTTATATAGGGTGGACCATCGGGTGGTTTATTTTTAAAATTGATTTTCATTAAAAAAATGAAGATTACAAAAATTTATAATTACATTTAAAACAAATTATAAAAAGAAACCAGCCAAAGTTCCACCCTATATATAAAAAAAGTATTTAAACATACCAAATGACGGTTCTACAACACTTGGTGTAATTTCTTCAACATATACCGTCTTAGAAATTTCTTTCACAGAAATAACTTCGTTCGTTAATTTATACGTACAGGTATTCAAACTCAAATTGTACTCTCTAAAAAAAAATTAAAAAGACAAATTAATTGATGTCACAATGTTAACCAGTTCAAAATTATTAATAACAACTGCTTTTCGAAGTATGGTACCGGCACAAGCCGGTTATTATGTACTTTCAGTTCAAAGTTACTTATATTATGACCTTTAATGAAATTAATGCGTATGCTTTTAAAATGGATGAAAAAGCAGTTGGTAGCTTTTGAGGACATTGCAGGATGGTGTAGATAAGTTCAAATAACGACTTGAAATTCTCTAAATATCAAACACATTGTATTATTTGTTATATTTATCTCTTTTTTTATTATTTTTTTTTATTTTTTATTTTTCAACTAACTGGTGTTTATACCAAAGGCGGATAATGCTCACATGATACAGCCAAGTATTAGGTCATTAAGTATGTGAAATGTCTACTATTAGGTCATTAAGTTAAGTTAAATGCTAAGTTATCGATAGTGTTCTGCTATTTTAACGGTAACTTTTTTATGCCTGCAGCGAAGAAGTCTGCGAGGCAAGAGGCAGTGAGATCCGAAAAGGCATCTTTCACAGCTTCTCAAGAACTCAAGGATTTTCCTTGTAAGAACTGGTCGAATGCCTGGAATAAGTTTTAGTCCGTTAGTACAAGGTCTGGTGAATATGGTAGGTGACAGAGTTTTCAAGTCTCCTGTAATTTTCAGTAACTCCTGTAATTTGAGAAGCGTTGTTCGAGCGACATGTGGTCGCGCGTTGTCTTGTGAGAGGATTGGACTGTCTCTATTGACCAATCTAGGCTGTTTAATGGAAAGCTCTCTCATCATCATGTCCAACTGTTTGCAGTAGACATCTGCTGTTATGGATTGATTAGGTTTCATAAAGCTGTAATGGATAATTCTGGCGCTGAATCACCAAACCGACACCATAAGCTTTTTCTGATGAATGTTAGATTTAGGGCTCTGTTTCGGAACCTCTTCTTTATCCAAACATTGCGCCGAACGTTTTCGAGTGTCGAATAAGATCTATTTTCCATCAACCGTTACAATGTAGTGTAGAAACGGTTCAATTTTATACCGTGACAGGAAAGAAAGGCAAGTTTCAAAACGATTTATTTTTTAACGCTCGTTTAACTCATACGGAACCCATTGATTCAGCTTTTTGACCTTACTAATTTGTTTTAAGAGATCCATAAGTGTGGTTTGAGACGTATCTGCTTCCACTATAGCTTTCAGGTTATCATTAACCAACTAACTCGCCGGTCTTCCACGTGGTTCATTTGCAAGGCTAAAATCACCAAAACGAAATATATCAAACCAACGACGTAAGGTCCGATGGTTAGCTGCACCTTCCACAAACACTTTGATCATGAACGCCTGGTCACCTCATGCGTAATTATGTGCTGTCAAACCAGAGTTATGTGTCATCCGTACTTTTTCGTTGGACTTGGTTGTTGCTAAACTGACGTTGAAAACCGCGTGGTAATTTTATAAGCAGTTTTTTCCTACTTTACAAAGAAATGAAACATGTACTCAATTTTAACTTAAAACCAATATTATTTACTGCATTTCCGTCATAACTATGTAAAATTAAGAAATTCAAATACAGTCCATATAATCGACACGCAAAAGAATGTTTTGTTCATCATCATAAAAGTTTGTCCTAATCGAGCCAGATCTGGTGGAATTAATCAGCAATGGAAACAACTTACGCAGATTAGAGGTAGGTTAAAAACGTCAATTACGAAAGCTTATACCTTCGCACAGCAGTCAGTTGAGAGCGTTAGCTTTGAGCAAGTAGTCACGCAGTTGGAACGGATGGAGCAGGATTTTGAAGCATTCACGCAAAATACAGACAGCATTCTGCCTCTCCCAGATGCAACGGCTTATACAGATCCGAATGTGGATTTCTATGAGTATGAAGAGAAGTACTTGTCAGCTCGGGCTTTGTTGCTATCGTTGGAGACTAGGTTACGTCCGCAAGTGGAATCTACAAATCGATCATCAAGCATAGCTCTGTTGGCAGAGCAGCAAGCTTGGTTTTTGCAGCAGGTTTCTAGTGCTAGCGCACCCAGCGCAGTTAATGAATTACCCAAAATCAATATTCCGAAGTTCTCTGGAGATTATAGTGAATGGCCGTCATTTAGTGACATTTTCTCGAGTAGTGTCGAGAAACAAGATCAAGAGTTTCCAACACCCAAAAATTATATTATACTATTTAAACAGTGTGTTACAGGACGACGCTGCCGAGTTAATTTGACATATAGCGGTAACTGAATCCGCATTCGAGACAGCTTGGGCGCGCCTCAAAGAGCGATATGATCGACCGCGGCAAATAATCAACTCCTTTATCGATCGGTTTGTGTCACTGCCGACTACATCTCATGAGGAAGCTCCCATGTTACGTCAGATTTCAGGCGGAGCAAACGCGGTGTTGAGAGTTTTGACCTCATATGAGGACCGCGACTACTGGTTGATTTTCATTTTATTGAAGAAGCTTAACTCGAACACTGCTCGAAAGTGGATACACGAAAGCAGAAGTATGGTTCGTCCAACGATTCACAGTTTTCTTGAGTTTCTCGATGTGAGGAGCTGCAAAGGTCATTTGTTACCGGCCAACAGAAGCTAAGCTCGTTTCTAAAGCTAAGTGTTAAAGATCGGCGTCGACAAGTAAGAGACAGGGCTCTTTGCTTCAATTGTCTTCAACATGGACACTCGGTGGCTTAGTGCCGTTCCAAATTCAACTGCAGAGTATGCCATCAACGTCACCACACTCTCGTGCACGACCCAGCAGAGCGGTCGGCAGCCACGACTTCAGCGTCGGCGTTGGCATCGGCAGTTTCAGCAAGCACTGATGAAGGGTCAGTGTCAGCAGTGAAACACGCGGCGACAGCGGTCAGCGCCTTGGCGCCAGTTGGGGTTTCACTTACATCGTTTGCAGCCAGAACGAAGAAATTAACTCCAATTTTACCTACTGCATTGGTCAATATCGTAGATGTAATTTAATGCAAATTGAATTGAATTGAATTAACTTGAATTTAATGCAAATTAATTACTTAATTTGCACGATTCTAAACGCTGTGAAATGTGAATATATTTATTACATTATATGCATGATGTAAATACATACACCACCAACAAGCCAGCACCCGTCTGTAACCAGTGGGCGAGCATCGAGTCTCTCCGAGCTCTCCGAGTTGGTCATGGAATGGATGCTAGAAGGTAAGGAGGTTCCCTCTTTTGACTCCAACAAAACCATACGGAGCTACAGGGTGATAGAATGTGAGAACGGGTTCACTAAAGATCTCCTCGGAAAGGTGGTTGCTGAGGTCAGCGGCCATTGGGAGGGCTTGAAGCTCAAGCTCATCCCAGCCAGGGAGATCCCAAGAAGACCCCGTGCTCGCATCTGGTTGCCAGTGATGAAGCTAGACGCTCAGAGGCTTCTGAAGTGCCTGGCCATCCAAAACCCCACCATTCCAACTGACGACTGGGCTGTTATTAAGGTGGAGGAGCCACATAAGAACAGCCAGTCACTTCTCCTCCTGATTACGGAGGAAAGCATACCTCCCCTTGAGCAAGCTGGCTTAAGGATGAAGTTTGGCATCCGGTACGCCAAAGTCAAAATCTTTCGCGCCACTGATCCCGAAGGCGATCTGGCTGAGCCAGAAGAAGTCGGCAAGCAGCTGGAGGAGCTGCGGATCGTGGACGCCCCTTCCTCGAGATGCTAAGTGTCGTGCAGATTAACCTGCAGCACTCGAGATGTGCTACAGATAACCTGCTAGTTCTCCTGAGGGAGGAGAACATCGACGTAGGCATCATACAAGACCCATGGGTGAGAGGATCCGAGGTAGTTGGACTTCGGCACAAGGATTTCGCCCTGTTCTACCACAAACTTCCAGGTAAGCCCCGAGCATGCATTCTGCTTAGGAATAGCATAAAAGCATATCTGTGCCCTGAACTTTGTTCCAATGACCTGACTGTTGTCGCTCTTGAGAACAACACTAATCATTCACTTATTATCTCCTCAGCTTACATGGCGCACGACCTCAGCGCCCCACCGACTGAGGTGTCAAACCTATTCTCTACAGCTACAAGGCGCGGTTGGAAAGTACTGCTGGGCTCCGACGCAAATGCCAGGCACCACATCTGGGGGAGCAATACAACAAATGAGAGAGGTGAGTCACTTTTTGATTTTATTATGTATAACAACCTCGAGTTACATAACAGAGGCAATAGACCGACCTTCATCTTTCCAAGTTCCAAGTTCCCACTTTTCCGGGGTGGGAAGAGGTTATTGATGTAACTTTATCTATCAGGAACTATTCCTGTGAGGTCACGAACTCGAGGGTATCCAGTAAAATATCAGCTGAGCTTCTGAACAAACTCGCCTCGGAGTTCGAAGGTGCCATGGATACAGCGTTACACTGTTCGTGTCCTCTAAGCCACGGCAAGAAATCCTTCCCTCCCTGGTGGACCGAAGAGCTAAAGGTCTTGAGGAAAATGACCAGAGCTCTCTTCAACATCTGCTACAAACACAATTACTGGAACCCCTACCAGGATTGTCGGAGAATGTACAAAAAAGCCTAATCGACAAGCAAAAGAATGCTTTGTTCATCATCACACTTCATTGATGTTTCGAGCTGCCTGCGATGCATTGGTTCCGCTACGAAACTCATATTCGAAAATTACCCGGATTTTTTACGTTTCCCTTGTCTTATTAAAGCTACTCTATATCAAAAGATTCAAAAAGGAACTACGATTTGCACTATGAGTTTGAAAGAGTAATGATGCACCTTCATGATAAGAAAAAACATAAAAACAGTTATAGTCAAGTGTCAGAGATATCAACTCTCAAAATCAGCTCTTATCAAAATCGGACATTTCATACTTAATGACCTAATATCTATATACGACCTATCACTTTGTCATCCATTCTACTGAAAATATTGGAAAGTATTATTGAACGGCATATAAGAGAACACCTTGTGAAAATATCCTCTGCTCAGCATGAATATCGACAAGGGATATCCGTAGAACCCACGCTTCTGTCCTTAGAAAAGTATACTATAGAGAAATCATTAACCAAGAGAAATTATTAACCAAGAGGGAATTCTACCGTATGGCCTTTATAGGTATAGAAGAGGCCTTCAATAACGTGGCATCTATTGCGATCTTAAGTGCTCTGAGATCTCTACAAGTCGAAGAACGTCTTTCATTAGTCAAATGCTTAAAGGCATGACATCGGGGCACAGCTAGGAAACATTTGAGTTCGAAGAATGGTATAGAGGAGAACTTCTAAGGATTGTGTTGTCTCCGTGTGTTCAGAGATCAGAAAGCGGAGATTGTCCTTTTTACAAGGAATCATAGAATTCCCTAAATAGAACCACCGAGAATGGTAATCAATAATATAGGCTAAATTTTCAACAGAAGGTAAAATTTCTTGGCCTAATTCTGGATAAAAAACATACTTGGAAATTAAATATTTTGGAAATGGTAAGAAAAGCCATGGTGTGTCTCTATTCCTGCCGATTCTTAGAAAAGGTAGAAAATTGCAAGCTATTGGGAAAAGTCCAAAGGACTGCTTTTGCATTGGGGAGCTTTAAGATCTACACCGACCACACCAGGGATACTAATGTACCTTCTTCCAATAGATATAATAAGAACGCTAATCGCGAAAGGTGTGAGGCTCAACGCCGTAAATAAGTAGACCAAATGGAAAATTCGCCACCAGAAAATAATGGTTTGTCATTCTCTTTTGAAAATCTTCATTACACCACTCCGCCTATACTCCCGGTTTGCAAATTTTATACACATATGCCAGACAGAACGGACTAGGAGAACGAGTTGTAACTGCGTACTGCCCATCAATCGGTTTTTGCAGAAACCGTGGGGCAGAAGACGAGGAGACTCTCCAAAACTTGCATTGTAGTTGCCAGCTCAAGAACAGAGAAAATGCACTCATTTGGAAGTTTGATTCTGTGATGACCTCTGTGAGCACCTCTTAAACCAGAGCGTCTTAGTCACGAGATACGTAGCTCTTTGTGGTTTAATCAATATATGTACTATGATGGGTTTTTAGATATATATGGTATCACGATTGACACAAAAGCGATCTACGTATGCTTTTTTAATCCTGGGATTTTCAGTATTGAAAATTAGAATCCCGGGATTTCAGAATTTTTCGGGATTTTAATATAGAAAATACAAGCTTTAACATTTTTTATCAATCATAGTATTGTAATTGCATGAATAAGTACAAATCTCATAAATGTGTTAAAAACACAAACTTTTGCTTCGTAAGTAATAATTTGTTATTACGAGGGTAGTCCCAGAAGTACCCGACCTGACTTATAAATGGGGTTGTTGTTTGAAAAGAATGACTATGGTAGAGAGTACCAACCTTGTAAAGCTTAAGTTTGAAATTTGACGACGCTACGTTGTTCAGTATTTATTTGGCAGCCATCAATAGTGAACGGTCTCAGTGAATTTGTAAACATGGAAAAAATTGGGTGCCGCCGTTTTCATTTGAAAACTCTGCTTTATTGCTGTGAAACTTCGCCAAACACTCGATTGAAACATCCTCACGACGCTGTTTTTGTTCCATTGTGAGTAATCGCGGCACACAATTTTTTCTATGTTTACAAATTCACTGAGAGCGTTCACTATTAATGGCTGCCAAACAAATACTGAACAACGTAGCGTCGTCGAACTTCAAACTTAAGCTTTATAAAGTTTGACTCTCTACCATAGTCATTCTTTTCAAACAACAACCGCCATCTATACGTCAGGTCGGGTACTTCTGGGACTACCCTCGTAATTCAATCAATTCTATCAATCTACTTCAGTTAAATCTTATTTTGCACATATGATATTTGATAACTGTTGGGTCAGTGTAAACGGAAAAAACCAGAAAGAAGTTGAAAGGGGGCGTGGTAATGTCTTAAATGTCCATAGAAGGTTCAAGAAGGCATGACAAACATTACAATTTTAAAGGTACATGGACTAGGGAGTGTAATTTGTTAGGGTAATAATTTTATTACATAAAAAAAAGTAAAGAAAATAATGCAGTATTAGGAATTTTCTATGCTGAAGCATTTAAAAGAGGGAAGATGGGAAGAGTGTAAGGAAACACGGTAAACAGAAGGCGGCCCAGCAAAGTCGGGCAAGCTAGTTATTTATAAAAACAAGATCTAAGATTCTAAGTAGATAATTTTTTAACGAATTAATTTGTAAAAGATTGAGGGCATATATTGATTCGCACATCAAGTGCTCTATATCTTTCTTTATATTAAATGGGTATAAGAGATTATCCTTTTTACAGATTTTCCACTCAGTATTTCCCAAATTGAAGTCGCCAAGCACACAGACAGATTGATGTGAATTTAAAGAAGAAATAATATTATTGTATCGATATTAATAACATGGTTGTTATAAATTTCAAAATTACTATTCGGAGGAATACAACTACCAATAATAAATATTTCCTTAGTTAGTTGTTCTGATTGATTGCCAAATGAAATAGCGATACAAATTTGCTCTAGATAGACTCGAAATGAATCAATATCAGAATATAATCTAGGATGCGGAGTTTGTCTGCTAAGAAACTTAGTCAAAACGGCGGTCATAACACCACGTCCTCGGGATAAAATCCTCGCAATTCGAATCTACCTTTGCGGTAGATCGCATAACGACGGTCTAAATATTATGCGTATAGAAAGCACGGCGTCAACCATGTTTCCACTAGAGCGATAGCATTGTACTCCTGAGAAGCTGCAGCAGAATAAAGTTCCTTATAGTACTATTATTTATTATTTATTTATTTATTTATTGAGAGAAGAAGTTAGAGAGTAGAGAAATGAGAAATAACAGTTCTTCTGAAGATCTCCCGGCTAGTCACATTTTGAATGTGACATTGTTGCAGAGAATTCCATAATCTAACAGCATTGACAAAAAAAAGATGTGATGCATGTAATGAGCCAGATCGAGGTACAATTAACATTCGACTACGTTGCGATTATGCGAATTGTAATTTCGTAAATAGATACCGAGGAGGTTAGTCAGGATTAACTTATGAAGGAAAATGCAGTTCCGACCATTAGATAATTAATAAGATCACAACCTAACAGAGACCTCCTAAAACTAGATATATGGTCAAATTTACATATCGAGTAGCATAGTTAAAACTAGTAGTAGTTTTAATTGGGAAGAAGAGCCCCGTCTACTGTACACCACATCCGCATATGTTATTATGGGGAATACAAGCTGCAAAACCAACATGCGTCTCACACTGAATGGTATGAAATAAGCCGATACTCTAAGGTTGCGTAAAATGTAACAAATTTTCTATTGAAAATCTATTGAAAAATCACGACACGAAATAATCTCTCCATCAGCTGTCCTTCAGAGCTATTTATATTTATGGAACAGAGAATTAAATCATGGTCAGATATAAAATCTTTTTGATCAAATAAAGATATCAGAGTAAAATCAGACACAATGAAATAATCCAACATACTAGTGCAATGGCCCAGAGAAAAACGAGTAGGGTTGGTTTTATTAACAGATAGGCCTAATGTTGCATGGTTGTCGTACAGGTTTTGCTTATAACTGTCATTTGATTAACATTGAAATCGCCAAAAAGTTGATAAAATAGACATTAATGGACTAATTGAAATCGTTTTGTCAGGATTATAAACACAACATAAGAGTACTTTATTCTTATAGCTCACACACAAATTTAAAAACTGCACAGACATTCCAGAAGATTTAAACAATATATTCATATGCATATGTTTCTTACAGTATATTGCGACTCCGCCCCCTCTTCTCTAATATCTGTCATTTCCAAAAATAGTATAATTGAACGGGAAGAAATAAAAGTATACTAAACCTAATCTTTAAAATATACATACATACGTTACATATCAATTCATTTCAGGCTCAAAAAACAAAAATAAAAAACTGCTGCATCGAAGTCTCATCAAATAGTTAAAGATCTTGAAAATTTTTAACAGCGATATTAGCTTCACCATCCTGCTTTTTGACATAAACACAATCTCGACTGGAAAATGAAGAACCGATCATCTTCTTAATAATGTGACCGCAACTCGAAGAAGAACTCTTGTTTTCCTTGTAAGGCTTTCATTAACATAACAGCTGCCATCGCCCTCCACACCAATGTCATTAAGTTTAATTTCACATTGCTTCTTTCTCCGATAAATAGCTGCAGCTATTAAAATAGAATTTCTATCTTGTCGGCAACCGATTTTCATTATTATAGGTACAGAATCAGACTTATTACCTGCTGCCGCGATATTAGGATGAAAAATATTTTTAATTACAGGAGGCTTATCTCCAATTGTAAAACATAATTGGTTAAAAATATTGGAGAGATTTTCACAATCTCGCCTAGGAACACGTCGTAAAACTGCATCAGAACAAATTTCGCCATTTTCAAGAGTAGACAATCTAGTTTCCATCTCTTCCAGGTATTCAGAATTGAGAGAAAGAGTATTAGTCCTATTATTAACAGCATTATTTTTTAAAGAAACACACTGCTTTTTCAGTTCCTTGTGCTCGCATTCCATTAAATCCAATCTTGATTTACACTTGGCGGTTTCTTTCTCCACTGAGCGGTAGTTCTCAATTGTATTTAGGAGCATACTACTGAAGTTATCCAGTTTTTCTCTCCAATCTTAAGTAACGGTTTCCATTTGTGTTTGTAATTCACCTCTGAGAGCTGACAATTCACTCTTACATTCACTTATGTTGTCCATTAAAAGAGAGCATCGTGAAACGTTCTTCAATACCTTGAACAGAAAGAATGCTCTGGCCACAACCGTTATACGAAACTGACTGCTTTGGCGTAGTGAGTCCAGCTTTAACATCAGATTTCGAGCGTGTGTTTTTATTCATTTTTAAAAAACAGAAAAATATCTCTAGTGGTTGTATTATGTAAGTATACTGTATGTATATGTGTATGTACATTAGTATATTCCCTGCAAACATTTGGACGATTGTTGGACGAGCGCGATGAATGCGCGAGTCTTCCGCGACTCTTCCAGAAGATGTTTAGAAGAGCGATCGCCTTTACGATTATTACGCGACTCTTCCAGAAGATGTTTAGAAGAGCGATCGCCTTTACGATTATTGCGCGACTCTTCCGCGACTCTTCTAGAAGATGCTTATAAAAATAATCGTACATATGATAAAAACTCTTCCGAATGTTTTTTGAATCATTCATTTTCCTGTCTAAAAAACGTCAAATATTTTTAATTCAGTTTTCAACGAAGGCAAAAAAAATTGAAAATTTCAATTATCAAAAAAATATTAATCTTAATCGTTATTAAAAATATTGAAAATATTAAAGTATATATATAAAATAGTTATATATAGTGAATTTCAAAAGATATTGGGAGCTATACTTTTGCATAGGTAAGTCGTGATTTCCAAGTTGTTTTTCCCTATAAATCTTTTTTTTTTGGAGCAGTCCTCCACCATCTCGTTCCGTGATAGTCAAAGTGAAATCGTCCTCAACGGAAAAAAAAGTGAATTCACAAATTGAATTATTTTTGTAGGCTCTTGCGAGTTTTGTTCAGGTTGTTTATGTGCTAAACAAAAGCTCTTGCAATTTTTTTTAACACTATTAAGATTAAGATTAATAGTATATAGAACTATTAAGATTTGTTCAAGAGAAGTGTTGGTGATTAACGGCATAACAAACATGTTTATTTTGAAAGTGGCGTAAGTCGCTGTACTGAGGAAATTAATTACGGGGCTTAGTGTGAAAGAAATAGAAACATGTGATAAGTGTGTGTAATGTATTGTTTTGAATTATTTGCAGTATTTTTAAAAAAGTTGTGATCATTGGACTTATTTTTATAAGTGCGAAAGAATAGTGCAGTTTTGTAAATTATATTATAGTGACATCTAATATAGTACACATAATTAGCATTATTATGTCACAAATAGAGATGGATCCATTATATGCTGGATCTCGTTTCTTCAGCAAAATACAAAGGCATGATGGACTTGCTTAATTATATACCCAAATATACCACAGTTATTTTAAAAATTTGAAACAAAACATGATTTCCGAGGGCTTAATCACTTCTATTATTGATGAAAATTAAATTGAACTGATGTATTTTCATATAAACTACTTATACTTACATACATATGTTTCAAAATGAACTAATTATTTTTGTATTTTATGAATATTAAAATAAAAAATACTTAAATCCAACCTTTATATTAAATATGTTGAGGGTATGAATTATTACACTAGCCGACAGCCATTTTGTAACGGACTGTTATTCTGTTATGACAGCATATTCTAAAGGATTTTGGTCCGCTGATTCCAAAAATGATAAAATAAAAAAATAGGATCCAGGTAAATATATTAATATTTATACTGAGTAAAATACCAGTATCATGAGATAACAAATACAAGAAAATCTTCTCAAAAGTAAGCATCCATATTTTTAAACGTGTTAAAACGCAAACCCTTAAATATCTCGACTTAAAAACAAAGTGACTTATGCCACTTTCAAAATAAACGGCTCATATGTCAGTGAAATCAGGAGAACGAATAGAGATATCTTTTACAGGAGAAGGAATAGAGATATCTTCATGAAATTTGGGACGAATATTCTCTATAATGAAAAACCCACTACTATTGGAAATGCGAAAAATTGTACCATTGCCGTCCCTACTTTTTATAGTGAATATAATTTCATCCATGCTTATAGCTCAGTTTCTCAGCTTGTAGAGCGAATTTGAAGTCGAAATTTTATTCACGAGTCCAGTGTCGCGGACCAAAAAATACTTACTACAAATAATGAGCGTTATCCGCCCACTGAAGAAATATATCACGATTACAGGAGAACGAATCTTCATCAAATTTGCACTAATATTCTCTATCATCAGGAAACTCATTCGTATTCGAAATTGCAACGCCTACTTTTAATAGTGAATATAAATTCATTCATGCTTAAAGATCAATTGCTTAGCACGTAGAGCGAATTTTGAGTTGCTATTTTATTCACGAGTCCACCTTCTCGGACCAAAATACACTCAGAAACTGTGCGTGGTCTGCCACTAATGAAATAAAACTAGATTAGAGGAGAACGAATAGATTCTGTATTCTGTCGTCATAGGCTATTTGGATTGAAAATGGAACCAACGATAACGATTTAACGGATAAAGTTGGTCCATTAAATTATTAGAAGTCAACTATAAATTTATCCTAGGGTGTAGGGTATATGAACTTTGTATTAAAGAACTTCCTGTAATGTACTTGTACAACACTTCACATTATTATTATAAAATTCAATCACATTGCTTTGTTGTTTTCAGTCAAACTTATTTCAACGTATTATTATGTTTTTCTACTTATTTTCGTATGGATACAGTTTGTATACAGTATTCCACTAAAGTCTTCGTACAGCACTCGGTCAAAACTTTATTACTAAAAAAAGGTAATGTGTAATAAGAATTAAAAAAAAAAAAATTTAATACAGCTTTGTTTATTAAGTCCTTTCTTTCAATTTAACAAAAAATAAACCAATTCGATCAATTAATCCAAAAGTTATTAACAAACAACATTCACAAACAAAGTAACTAAAAATCCTTAAAAACTGTGAATATGTTTTTTAATATTTTGTGGTGTAGCCTTTATTTTTAATAACGACTTTAGACGGTCTGGCATCGATTGCACAAGTTTCGGTGCATAGCGTGGTTCGATTTTCACCCATTCCTCCTGAAGAACAACTTTTAGTCGGGACTTTGAGCTAATATGATGCGTCCTGATCCTTTTCTCAAGCATATTCCACATATGCGCAATAGGGTTGAGATCAGGACTCTGTGGTGGTGTTTTGAGCATATGTGGAACATTGTACGCCAAGTACATCATTGTGCTGTGAACCATGTTTTTGGGATCATTATCTTGCTGAAAATAATATCCCTGAGATACGCCAATTTTTCAGCACTTGGCTTCAGATTTCTCTTCAATATATCGATGTATGCACGATGGTCCATAACTTCCTCAATTATCTCCAATTTACCAGTCACTACCAGCCATACACCCCCAAACCAGTACTTCGTCTCATTTATTGGTGATTCCAGTAATCTTTTAATGATATAAAGTACAATAAAAAGGAAATCTGGAGTTTGTAATTCTTTTATTTAAGCAATGTTTGGAGTATCAATATCTAGATTAACAATTAATCAAAGAAGAGAACATTTAACGAACGAATAAATTGGATAGAATAAAAATAAACGAATTCAAGTAGAACCTACAATATAGGTTCACTACAACAGAGCGGTGTTGGAGAAAGATTCAAACGCACAGTGGTTGAAAAAATACGTACTATAAGGTTTAGAACAATGGAAACCTGCTGAAAAATGTACTCCAATGTACTCCTGCTAACCAGAACTCTAAAAAATTATACAAAATTGGAAACTTTGTTCAGGATAGCCCCCAATAGATATATTCAGATACATATGAACTGAAACATGAATCCGAAAAAAAATATTGAAGAAGCGGCCATAACTAAAAATACTGATTACACAAGCCTACAAATTTACATTTTTTTTTGTAACGGGCTGTCGTTTTTCTTGAAAACTCTGCTTTATTTATAAAACAGCGTCGTGAGGATGTTTCAATCGAGTGTTTGGCGAAGTTTCACAGCAATAAAGCAGAGTTTTCAAGAAAAAACGGCGGCACCCAATTTTTTCCATGTTTACAAATTTCCTGAGAGCGTTCACTATTGATGGTGATTTCTACATACGTATGTATGTAGAAATATAATATGTTCCCGAGACTTTTTTTACCCTTTATATTTTTTATAGCGATAGGTTAGACATTTGTGCGAATTTTAAGCCTAAGATCAAAAAAATCTACACAGAAATGGTTTCTTGGTGCGCGTTAAAGTAAATTTAGTGCTTTTCGCAAAAATTTATAAATATTGTGGCAATTGATCGTCACTCACCAAAAAATACTAGATTTTGAAAATGAAGATAGATAAATACTTCGGCATATCAATTCACTATACACGTTATACGACTAAGACTGAAAGGTTAATGGAAGACAAATTATGGAAATATTTATATTATATGTCTGTGGTAATACAAAGTATGATTTTAAAGAAATCTACTTTAGCCGATTATCACCGATTTCATTAGTAACACTTATTAAACAACATTATTTTACAATACTTATTAAGTAATATTATATTATATAAACTACATATATATGAAGCTAGGTATTTTCCGAAAGTCTCCTTGTGGATTTCAGCTCGTCGTCTTACTGAACTTATAAAATTTTTGCGAATGCGCAAAAATTTCTAACAAACACCCTGTAACGAGGAATGGCCTTAAAACCGAAAAAATAATAAACTTCATATCATTTTTGGATACATTGAAACTTCCTTTGAAGAAGCAAAATCATTGCATTGAAGGTCTGAAGTTCAGTTTGCAATCCATGCTTTGTTTAATTAATGATCTTTTTACGGACCCAAAACATTCATTTATTATGCTTGGAAGATTAAATCAAGAAATTATAAATTTAAGTTAAAGTAAATTTAAATTGAAATAAAATGTAAATATAATTTATTTTTAATTATTAGTTATTATTAGGTAACATGTAAATTAAATATTATGTACTGTATATGTTGTATAATATAATTCTTATTAAAAATTGAAACTAAAGCTCAATTTAAACTTTAATAAATAAGTTTAATAAGTGTTACTAATGACATCGGGGCTAAAGTAGAGTTGTTTAAAATCATACTTTGTATTACCACAGACATACAGTGACACATATTCTTATAAACGCACTCTTCATTTTCATTTTGCTTCATTCTCTCTCTTTTATCAATGTATTACTCAAAACAAATTCCAACTCATATTTTTTACTAAACTAATAGAAATTGGTATTGAGTGCAAAAAACTATTTTCGTTGTTGTTGTTATATATAAATCATTGAAGTTTAAATATTTTACTAAAAAGAAGTACATATTCGTTTAAAAGCATCAACTTAATTTTAAATAGGAACATATTTATTTAACATTCAATAATTAATTGGTCCACCATTTTTATTTATGGCTTCAAATATACGATTTGGCATCGACTTCACTAAATTTTGGAGCAACTGACGGTCCAAATCTTCCCAAGCTTCCTTAACGGCCAACTTGAGCTCTAGCAGAGTTTTGTACAGGTGTCCTTGGGCTTTTTGTCCATCGATTTTTCGTAACCTGTACCCCGAAAGGTTCTCCACCGGATTCAAATCGGGACTGCATCCAGACCATTTCATAAGTGGGATGTTGTGCTCTTCAAACCATTTCAATGACTCTTGAGAAACGTGAATGGCGTTATCCTGTTGAAAAATGCTGTCTTCATCCTTTTTATCATCCATAAATGAAATGAGAGCATCATCCAACAATTCCGTGTATATTTTTCAACTCATTTTGGGCGGCACAAAGCAAATATTTGCTTTACCTCTCGAAAAAATGCGGCCCACACCATAACACTGCCACCACCAAAGTTTGCTTTTGACTTACATACCTTTTTGTTACGCAAATCATGCCAATAACAACTGTAAGAGTCTGGCCCATCTAAGTTTAATTTCTTTTCGTCGGAAAACACAACATTGCCCCACTCAGTTGACCACTGCATGTGTTTTTGGGCGAAGTCTAGGCGCGCTTTTTTGTGATGCAGCTTCAACACAGGCTTGCTCTCCGATTTTTTCCATTTAACATTATCTGAGTTACGTAAAATGTGTGCAATGTGCCTCGTTGTCACTGGAAGATCTAATTTCTCTTTTATTTGAGTTGAGTTCAAAAAATTTGTGTTGGCTTCCTTTCTAATCTGATTTATTTGGCGAATACTCAGTTTTCGATTGCCTTTCGTGGGTTTTTTTACATCATAATTTTCATCGTTTTTTAAAAAAGAGCGCACAACTGCTTCTGATCTTCCAATTCTTCGCCCAATTTCCCGATTTGAATAACCCTCTTTATGGTACAGGTTGATTTGGACTTTTTCTGTGTCATTGAGGTATTTTCCCTTTGGCATTTTGATAAAATCTTAAAAACATATCGTTAAAAAAATAATTTTACATTTAAATTAAAGAAAACTTACCAATTGTCAATTAAATGCAAGCAAATACTTATTTCTTTAAACCACTAATTTGTTTTCGACCTCCTTGTTCAGGTGCGTTTAAACGCATATGTACTTGTTTTTAGTAAAATATTTAAACTTCAATGATTTATATATAACAACAACAACGAAAATAGTTTTTTGCACTCATTACCAATTTCTATTAGTTTAGTAAACAATATGAGTTAGAATTTGTTTTGAGTAATGCATTGATAAAAGAGAGAGAATGAGGCAAAGTGAAAATTAAGAGTGCGTTTATACGAATATGTGTCACTGTATAATATTATAATATTACCACAGACAATATTTCCATAATTTTTCTTCTATTAACCTTTCAGTCTTAGTCGTATAACGTGTATAGTGAATTGATATGCCGACTGCATATCATCTTTTGCACATACAAATTCTTAAACAGCACGCTATGCTCGCAACGTAGATCGTGCCGGCGCTTTACAGAGCTTGGGCATCGAAAAAGAAGCAGAACAAAGTTACGAAAAGCAAAAATTCTTCCAAAATCCATAAAATGCAAAATTTAAAACGATTCCAGACGGACGGACGGCGGCACATGGTTTGTTAGTGTAAGAGAAGCAAAAGAAGATGAATCGCACCTCTCTTCTCATCGCCCGCTGCACTCCACGAATTGATCGATTCTTTCTTTCACACTTTATCATATTCGCTTGCATTGTTAGTGCAAAATAACAGAAGCAAAGTCGATCTTATTTTTTCTTATTATATTTTTATTTTTTCATCTTCGTTCAAAAAAATACATATCGCTCACGTTCAAAATAATTTCGATCTTCCAACAAAACTATCACTGGGGAAATTTCCCTCATACTCCACACCATGTAAAATTAATTTTAATTCATCGTATACCAAATCCAACAAAAACATATTCATACGAAACACAAACAAAACTTCATTTTCAAGCAATTGTCTCTGCCGCGAAGCGAACCATCCAAACACCAACAAAACCCATGATGTTCAACTCTGCTCCGCTGCTTTTTTTCGATCCTGCGTCGAAATTATTTTCATCTTCAAAGATCGATTCTTTGCCTGCGCAGCCTTTTTTTCATCACCGAAGATCGTTATAGTGCGAAAGCCGAAGTTTTCTCATCTTCTGTGATCGCTATTCGTCAACAAACGAAATGTTTTCAACTTGAGGGATCGAAATATTTGAAGATAAGAATTTTTTTCATCCCAAGTGATAGTTTTGTTGGAAGATCGAAATTATTTTGAACGTGAGCGATATGTATTTTTTTGAACGAAGATGAAAAAAGATATTTATCAGTGAGGATGGAAATATTGTTATCTTCAATGAGGGATATATATTGAGCGATATAAAAAAGAAACGTTTTCCGAACCCTGCCGGCAACAAATGTTTCATGCAATATCTTTACAAATATATGCTCGTTGTTTGTATCTTTCGTTTCGGTGATTTCCTAGGAAGCCATTAACAACGTCTTTAAATGCCTGGCATGCTGCATTTTCGTCTGGTGTTTGGTGTGATATAAATACTATATCAGCGAACAACTTGCGTATCTGCGGGCCGACGAAAATGCCTTCTTTTATTTTGGCATCCGACAATCGAGGAAATTTGGTCTGCATGTACTTCAATGCTTTACTGCTTTCATCCAAAGTCTTTACAAAGTTTTTCATTAATCCGAGCTTAATATGAAGAGCCGGCAGAATAACGTTTTCCTGTCTTACTAATGGTGCAAACTTGATGTTATTGCGACCTATGTTTCTACGGACCTATCCTACGATATGGTTCTTTACAGGAAATCCAAAATAGTATAAATATGCCATTTTTAAAGCATCTGTCATTTTATTTTGCTTATTATCCGGTTTATATAGGCCGCAAACATAGCAAAACTTGTTTGGATCTTGGTTGCATTCGGCATTTTGCTTAAAAAATATAATTTTTGAAAAAACACAATACGACTCCAAAACTTCGATCTTCAAAGTAAAACTTCGACTGATGCAAAAAAGAAAAAACTGCGAAAAAGTAAAAAAAACGAAGGTGGAAGTACCTGAATCTGAACTAATAGCGGTAAAAGGATGAAGTACATGCATCGGGAATAGGATCCAGGTAAAGCCGATTTTAATTGGTTTCTAGGAAATGATAATCGCGGAAAGTCCAAAAACATTGCTCACAAATAAACGCACACTGTATCAAATACAAATTCACACTGTTTCGTGAATAACGATCAATTGCCAAGATATTTGTGAAAAGCACTAAATTTACTTTAACGCGCACCAAGAAACCATTTCTGTGCAGATTTTTTTGATCTTAGACTTAAAGTTCGCGCAAATGTCTAACCTATCGATATAAAAAATCAAAAGGATAAAAAAGTTTCGGGAACATATTTCTAGATACAGATATATAGCAGTTTTTTGTCTTTTTTCTTAAGCAATTCCTCTTTTGAAGTTACGATTTCAGCAAAAGGTTTTAAACTATTTTTTGGATTTCAAAGTAATGTAAAAATATGCGTGCATCCTTTCTCTTTAATTAAATCTTAGTTGTAATGCCCCTTAATGTAAAGTCGCCAAAAATTTTAAAAACGATTATCTCGAAAACGGCTCGTTTAATTTTTTTATTTTATCATTTTTGGAATCAGCGGACCAAAATCCTTTAGAATATGCTGTCAAACAGCCCGTTACGAAATGGCTGTAGGCCAGTGTTATAGAGACTTCATGTCCTTTAGACAAAAGCACAATTACGGGGGTTTTAGGGTACCATGTTACTATACACAATCGTCAGAACACTTTTCAATTTTGTGAAATATTTTAGAGTTCTGGCCCCCAAATAGTTCTACCCCCAAATAGTTCAATATTCGTTCTTTGTGCTTAATTCGCCAGAACCATTTCCAAAACTGGTAGAGAACACCAGATGCACCCAGAACTAAAAAACAACGACCATAACATATTTACATAAATTATCATTTTACATGAGGATCATGTAGCAGCTGGAAAAATCAAACTTGTTCCATTCTGTTCAATTATATTAACTAGTATTTTGTAAATAAAAATAAAAAAATTAATATATCAGCGAATTTCTCATCCCTGAAAGATATCTTATATGTAAAAGGTTTCAAATAGGTTTATGTAATGAAAATATAAGCAAAAATATCAGTGCTGGATGTAGAAAGTAAATTTGTAGTAGATTTACGTTTTAAAAATCTTTGATGCAAAACCCAGAAAAAGGGTTAGCTTCGGCCTGGCCGAAGGTCATATACCCTACACACGTTAGGTGTGGCACTTTTATAATTTTTTTCATTTTGAATCCCAAATAGCCTGTGATGACAGATAATATTCGTGCCGAAATTAATGACCATTCCTCTATTTGTTCTACTGTAATCGGGTTTGATTAAATTAATAGGCGGACCACGCGTATTTTTGGTAGTATGTTTTGGTTTAAGGCAGTGGACTCCTGAAATAAATCCATGCTAAAAGCATTATTGAATTTATATATACTTGGGCCCAAAAAATTGGGCATTGGTCCGATTTTGCCCATAGAGAACTTTCATGCCAAATTTGATGAAAATATCTCTATTCGTTCTCCTCTAATCGTGATTTCCAGACGGACAGACAAATAGCCAGACGGACGGACAGGGATAAATCGACTCAGGAAGTGAAGCTGATCAAGAATATATGTAGGTATATACTTTTATATACCTGCCACGCCTGTTTTAATGCATTACAAACAGAAGCACAAAGGCAATATACCTTCATCACTTCATGTGTAGGGTATAATAAAAGAAAAATCAGGGTTCGGAATATATCCCTCAAACGAACAACTTTTTTTATATCTTTTTTTTTTATTTATATTTTTTATATAAAGAAACGATCTCAAAAGATGAAAATCTGTTTTGACTCATGAGCGATTTTTATTTTTTCATCTTTGTTCAAAAAAATACATATCGATCACGTTCAAAATAATTTCGATCTTCCAACAAAACTATCACTTGGGATGAGAAAAATTCTTATCTTCAAATATTTCGATCCCTCAAGTTCAAAACATTTCGTTTGTTGACGAATAGCGATCGCAGAAGATGAGAAAACTTCGGCTTTCGTGCCATAACGATCTTCGGTGATGAAAAAAAGGCTGCGCAGGTAAAGAATCGATCTTTGAAGATGAAAATAATTTCGACGCAGGATCCAAAAAAGCATCGCAGCAGAGTTGAACAGCACGGGTTTTGTTGGTGTTTGGATGGTTCGCTTCGCGGCAGAGACAATTGCTTGAAAATGAAGGTTTGTTTGTGTTTCGTATGAATATGTTTCTGTTGGATTTCCTATACGATGAATTAAAATAAATTTTGCATGGTGTGAAGTGTGAGGGAAAGTTGTAGAAGTAAATACGTAAAATGTTAAAATATTAATAAGTAAATTGTTTTCTACCATAAGTACATTATTCTAATATGTTTTATACATATTTTTATTATAAATGTTTATTATGAATTATGTATTTGCTCTCCGATTAAAAGCACTGATTGTGCCGTGTTACATTCGTCAATTTTATTATCCGACGGGCATTTGAAAACATGAATTTAAACACTTCTTCCTTTGTAAAATTTGTTACCTGTTGGCCCTCTAATAATCAATCCTTTTTCATTCCAAAAGTAATTATTTTCAAGGCCGATATACAAATTTGCCTTCCATTCATACATGTACATATGTATTCAAATGCCTACCTGCAAAATTTATTGCATATATTCGTAACGAGCTCGCAGAAAGGGTTGAGGAGTAAATTTTTGCAATTGCTTTACGTTTTTTATGCAGGACATGGTCCAATAAAATGTAAAGATATTCATATGTATATTGGGATGGATTGAGAGAAAGCCAAGATTCTTTGAGAAAATTTCTTTAGTCAGCAGTTGCAAAAAAAAAATGTCCTGTGTTTCAATATCAGTGAATAATAAAAAGGGAAAATATAATGGGAAGATATAAGAAATATATATATGTATATATAATGAATATGTATAAAACATATTAGAATAATGTACTTATGGTAGAAAACAATTTACTTATTAATATTTTTACATATTAACATTTTACGTATTTACTTCTACAACTTTCCCTCACACATTACTTTTTTTATGTAATAAAATTATTGCCCTTAAAAATTCGCTCCCTAGCCCATGTAGTTTTAAAATTATAATTTTTGCCATGCCTTGTTGAACCATTTATGGGAGTAATTTTCCGATCCACAATGCGATTCTAGTGCACCTTTGCAGTGCACGACTAATAACCATGTAAAATTTCAATTTCCTACTCCTCATAGCTTCCAAATCTTGCCACGCCTATTTCGGACACTCAGGGGATTTTCCAAAATCCGTTACTAGTGTACCTCTGCATTATAACGCTAACCTTCCTACCAAATTTCAACTTCCTATTCTTCATAGTTTCCAAAACTATGGCCATTTTAAATGTTGCCACGCCCATTACGGACACTTAGGGGCATTTTTTTCCAAAATCCGTTCCTAGCGTACCTCAGCATTATAACGCTAACCTTCCTGTCAAATTTCAACTTCCTATTCCTCATAGCTTCGAAACTATGGCCATTTTAAGTCTTCCCACGCTCATTTCGGAGACTTGGGGACAGATTTTTCCAAAATCCTTTCCTAGTGTACCTAAGTTCTATAAGGCACGTGTAACGTCAGCTGTCAGCAACATACTTAAATTCGATTTAGTTGAAATACGTATGTTAAACTAAAATCGCGATTAACTAACGGTAGGGTGAGGGTAAAATATACTTTACGACCTATTCTCACAACTACCAAACATACACAAAATTTCAGCAAAATCGGTCAAGGCGTTTAAGAGGAGTTGAAACACAAACACCGTGACACGAGATTTTTATATATATAGATTACTTTATAATAAAAAATAATTAATTAAAAATGGTTATTTACACTTTTCTCGAAAACTATTATACAAAACATAGATCCTTCAGGGTTTCAAGCATTCTCTCTAAAATTCATTAGAGAATTTTATGGTCGTAAAAAAATTTATACTTAATACCGTTATTTAAAAATAAAATTACAACCAAACATTTTTTTCAGAATTCTTATTCCAAATTTTAACTTTGGCATTAATTTTCTCAAAACCTGTTTGACGTAGGAACCTAATTTAAAAAGGATATAAAGAAAGGGATATTAACTAACTTAACTTTAACTTTGGCATTAATTTTCTCAAAACCTGTTTGACGTAGGAACCTAATTTAAAAAGGATATAAAGAAAGGGATATTTGGCTTTGAAAATCAGTTAGCAAAAGTTATGTAGATCTAACCGTTATTTTTTAATATTTATTTTTCCGATGTTAAGTCGGGTTTTTAGAATATGGTCCCTCCCGCCTAAACGGGGGAAAATGCACCCTCCCTCCCATACAATTTTTTTCTTGTCTCGACCCAACCTACCCGTCCTAGCTTTTTGGTGTACCTTATGAGTTACACCCTGTATAATGTGTTAACTGCATAAAATCACAATTTATTCCAGCGTGAGACGAATGAGATTTCTTGGTACTACCCATGGTAGTATTATATGATAAAACCTGTATTTGATTATCGATAAAATCAGTTGTTCAGTAAAGAACTCTATTTGATTATCTACAGAAGGCATATCTGTAAATAATTTCCCAGTTTACTTTTAATAAGTCACGCTCTAAAGAGGTGAAATTAATATTTTTAAGTCCTCGATATTTGATTATTTTATTGTGTGGACAGCTGCCGAAATTATAATTGAATAAGAGATCATGTCTGGAAAATCCTTGGACGGGTAGTATCATAATGTTTGGAATCTTTGGGTTGCTTGCAAATATCTGATCAATTTGAAGTGTCACTTTCGAATCACTTAAGTTGAGCAGAGTGCAATTGAAATTACCAAGGACTAAAATGTCCGGGGTGCTGAATGAATATTTTTAAGTGGAACAATTAAAGGAGTTGATTGATTTATGAGGTCTATATAATGAGAGCAAAACACTCCGTTCGAGATTTCAGCACATATAAACTCAAGGGGACAATTAGTTTCTGATTTGCAAATTTGTTTGGTCTTATAACTGTCACTATACATACTTCTAATATCAGGACAATACACTGTGTAGTTATGAAAGTGTTCCGCCCACTTTCGGAAGGAGTAAGCCTTAATGACAAAATGTCAATGTCATCCACCCTACGTCTCAATGGATGGGCGAGGTAAGACCACTTTTTTACAAATTTTTCCTGTTTTTTTTTACTTCATCAGGGTACAATGCTTGATACTTACTTAAATTCTTTAAGCTTATCACTAACGTCTGTAATATCTGCCTGGGAAAATTCTTGTAAAGCACATATTATAAGTTTTGAAACATTTTGGAAGGTTTTCCCTAGTTTGGGCTTGTTAATAACTATTTCTAATTTTGTTTCAGATTTTGGTTCCTGTAAGCGTTTTTCAGCAACAAGCTTTATTCCTGTGGCAGCCATATGTTGACTCAAATCATAACCAGAGCGATCAGCACATCCTACACATTCTATCCATCCCTATAAATAATTTTATTTAATTGAATAATAGTAAATGCTTCACATTATATGGCACTTACGTAACTGGTTAAACACTCTGCATCCCAACAGTCGCAAGCATAGTGAGCCATTTCATTTTTCATGTGTTGGCGAAAACGCAGACACTCAGTCTTTATACCAATTTTCATTAAAAATGTATGTATTCGAGCCATGTAGTAGCCAAGTGTTTCGTTGGCAACTAATCCCTGAAATTTCGGTGAAAAAATTTGTAAATATGAACTCTGAAAATATCTGTGCAAATTCTCGTTAAAAAATAGATTAATTTATTTAAAATCTATAATAGGCGTTTTCATTTAATATTCTGGCGATTAGGAAGTGCATAGTTTTTCAATTGTTCAAAAGTACAGGGATTAATACAATTTTTGGACAAAAGTACCATTTTTTAGAAATTCTTTGACTATAAGACGAAAGTCAATCTGCACAAAGACGAAATCTTTTTAATCTGGAGGTGGAAAGCCAGCCACGACCGTAGTGGTGAACCATTCAATATCGGTTGTAGTTCAGATGCCGCAATCAATAAAAAATATTACTCAACATACAAAAGTCAAATTGGGTTGTGGTTCAAGGCAGCAACCGTCTATCTAACAATAAATTTAAAGGAGACTGATGGAACATATTTAAATGATAATCTAATCTAACAGAAATCTAATAACAGAAATTTATTAGTTTCTGGGAGCATGCAAGAGGAAAATAAAAAGCGGATGTTTTATTTGTGAATTCACTGTTAATTTTATTGTCTTTAGCATTTATATCACTTAATCACTAATTTCACAATTCACATTTTAATGTTTTCGTAATCCATTCATTTGTTCATCTTAGCTATTGTGGGAAATGTGTTGAGAATTAAAATATTCGCTTGTATTTTTCTAACACCTCGTAGTGACCTTTATTTTTATTAGGCTTCTTTTACTTCTTCTCAATATGACTTAGTAGATCTAGGTACATCTGTCGACTGCCCTCTTAGAGAGTTTTCTTATTGCTACTTTGGCTTGATTGACGTGTCGTATTTACCAATTTCACTTACATATATCCAACAATTTGATTTCGGTAACTGATACATAGATCAGATTGACAGCATAGATTGTATAGCCGAACCTATGATTTCATTAATAGATCGTCTAATCGGAAATTCATCACCGTTGCCGTCACTTGATTATGCTGTTAATGCTGATAATGCTGTGTCTTACACGATAACCTGTGGCGAAGCTTCGCTTGAATGTAGATTAGTAATAACGGCAGCAGGCAATCCACTCGCAGGACTTAAAGCAGACTGGCCGTGGTCTGACTAACTAATTAACTAAAATTTTCTGTTGTTGCTGCTGATAAGTAGCTGTTGGTAGTTCTTCGCGAGACTACTTTATGGGTATGTTGTTGTGGCGGTTGTGGTCTCAAAGCTGCTGACGGTAATGGGTAGGTCAGTCTGCCATCAACGATCCTACAGTGACACATATTCGTATAAACGCACTCTTAATTTTCACTTTGCTACCTTCTCTCTTTTTTATCAATGCATAACTTAAAACAAATTCCAACTCATATTATTTACTAAACTAATAGAAATAGGTATTGAGTGCAAAAACCTGTTTTCGTTGTTGTTGTTATATATAAATCATTGCAGTTTAAATATTTTACTAAAAACACGTGCATATTCGTTTAAACGCACCTGAACAAGGAGATGGAAAAAATATTAGTGAGTAAAAAAAATAAGTATTTGGTTGCATTTAATTGACAATTGGTAAGTTTTGTTTAATTTAAATGTAAAATTATTTTTTTAACGATATGTTTTTAAGATTTTATCAAAATGCCAAAGGGAAAATACCTCAGTGACACAGAAAAAGTACAAATCAACCTGTACCATAAAGAGGGTTATTCAAATCGGGAAATTGGGCGGAGAATTGGAAGATCAGAAGCAGTTGTGCGCTCTTTTTTAAAAAACGATGAAAATTATGGAGTAAAAAAACCCACAAAAGGCAATCGAAAACTGAGTATTCGCCAAATAAATCAGATTAGAAAGGAAGCCACCACAAATTTTTTGAACTCAACTCAAATAAAAGAAAAATTAGATCTTCCAGTGACAACGAAGCACATTGCACACATTTTACGTAACTCAGATAATGTTAAATGGAAAAAACCGGTGAGCAAGCCTGTGTTGAAGCCGCATCACAAAAAAGCGCGCTTAGACTTCGCCCAAAAACACATGCAGTGGTCAACTGAGTGGGACAATGTTGTGTTTTCCGACGAAAAAAAATTCAACTTAGATGGCCCAGACTCTTACAGTTGTTATTGGCATGATTTGCGGAACAAAGACGTACGTATGTCAAAAAGAAACTATGGTGGTGGCAGCGTTATGGTGTGGGCGGCATTTTCATCGAGAGGTAAAGCAAATATTTGCTTTGTGCCGCCCAAAATGAATTCAAAAATATACACGGAATTGTTGGATGATGCTCTCATTTCATTTTTGGATGATAAAATGGATGAAGACAGCATTTTTCAACAGGATAACGCGGCCATTCACGTTTCTAAAGAGTCTTTGAAATGGTTTGAAGAGCACAACATCCCACTTATGAAATGGCCTGCATGCAGTCCCGATTTGAATCCGGTGGAGAAACTTTGGGGGTGCATGTCACGCCAAATCTATGGACAAAAAGCCCAAGGACACCTTTACAAAACTGTGCTAGATCTGAAGTTGGCCATTAAGGAAGCTTGGGAAGATTTGGATCGTCAGTTGCAGCAAAATTTAGTTAAGTCGATGCCAAATCGTATATTTAAAGTCATAAACAAAAATGGTGGACCAATTAATTATTGAAAATCAATCAAACATATTCCTATGGAAAATTAAGTTGATGCGTTTAAACGAATATGCACGTGTTTTTAGTAAAATATTTAAAGTGCAATGATTTATATATAACAACAACAACGAAAACAGTTTTTTGCACTCAATACCAATTTCTATTAGTTTAGTAAACAATATGAGTTGGAATTTGTTTTAAGTTATGCATTGATAAAAAAGGGAGAAGGTAGCAAAGTGAAAATTAAGAGTGCGTTTATACGAATATGTGTCACTGTATAGTAATTTTCAGGTTTAGGCTGTTGCTTCTGTTGAACCTCTTTAAATTTTGCTGATGCACCTTGTCGGCAACTCAATTCTATTGTTGTTTTGGGCTGGTTGCTATAGGTAAGCTGACTAGCTGTTAGAGCTATCCTTCCCTCTTCGAGATGGTTGGCCGCAGTTTTGACGACCTATTATGGTGTGTTGTTGCCCTATGATGGCGTGGCTGGTGCTGCTCTTGTGGGTGTACATCGGGATTTTTTCCTGCCTGCATGCTGGCCTCGATGTAGACATATTGTACTAATCCTAATTATACTAAATTGTAGTTATTTAAATTGGAATGTTTTAGTTTTTTGAAGATTACTTGATCACTTTGATTTTTTTTTAACTTGCTTAGTACATACTTATTTTTATATTTGTACTTTTTTCACATCTAAAAACTATAATTTCTTTATTTGCCTTATTTTTTAAATTATTTAAATCATACTTCTTGAAATTATTTAAATCCTATTAAGATATTTTACTTAAATTTTTTTAATAATATATTACAGCCCATAATAAGACTAGAAAGTGTAAATAATGGCTGCTTAATATTAGTTACATACAAGATTAACAGCCTTATCATGTATTTTTAAACGCAAACGCAAACTCAAATGCGACTAAAACGCAATGCATTCCAAATGGTATGGCCAAACTTTTTCGAGTAGAGTGCGTTTGAGTTTTGAGGAGAAATACAAAGGTAAACAAACTTTACGTAGTATTGCAGACTTCCCCTGTTCGCAGAGCACAAAGAGTTAACATGTATGAAGCATTTTTACAAGTATTTTTTAGGAATCCCAATGAATTAGTGCTATAATTGATGTATGGCAACAATTTGTACAACAAAAGCAAATCTGATAATTCACACATATGTTTACATACTGATATTGTGTTTATTGTCGTGTGCTCTTTATGTGCGAGTGAATATAGCAGCAATATTTTTCGTGCGACTACTAGCGCAGCGTCAACGCGAGGAACAAAATACGGGAATACTCAGAAGGGGGACAATTCGGATCTTTTACTTATGCCGGAGCTTCAATAACACTAATATTATTTGTTATTTATGTATGTGCATTAGCTAGTTTGCACATATAGAGTTTTTCTGGATCTTTTGGAGAAGGTAGCGCCGTGCATAAAAAAAATTGTATGAGCCACTGTTCAGAATCACACCAAACACGTGCTTTCGTTTTTTCACGAAATAGTTAATCCATCATGCCACAAATACGTAGTAAAGTCTGCAAAGCATGTAAATTACCAACAAAACTGCGTTTGCGTTTGGTTTCGCGTTTCGATTGCGTTTGCGTTTGAGAGGTTTACAGATTTTCCTCTCTCAATTCTTTGAAAAATACGAAAAGCACAAAACTAAACGCAACGCGAAAAGATACATGATAAAGCTGTAAGATTTTAGTTTCTTATGCTAATTTAAAATAATTTGTTTGCTTCTCTTAATTTAATTATTATATAATTCTTAATATTTATTATTGCTAGGTAGTTAATTCTTTTATTCTTACTATCTATTTTCATTATGTCGTATCTAGAGTTGATTAAGTTAATTATTTATCATTTATAATACAAAAAAGTGCGTATAAATTTTAGTTATTTTGTACTAATTTTGTATTTGGTATGTAAGCATTTTTATCTTAGTTCTATCAATTATTTCAAATTTCTATATATGTATATGTTGTTACACAAATGTGCATTAGTTTAACTTTTTTTTTTCGTATTTTCACTTGGCAAACCCCTTAGATTGATTCGAAATTAGAAAAAAATTATATATACAAAATTTTAGATCGTTTGCATAATTATTGGGCGTGCCTTGAGCTCCCAATTTTGCTAAAAATGCTATTTTTCTCACTATGGCTCGCTTTAATTGTTCATAACTTCAGTAATATTTATTTTAGAGAAAAACTTTATTCACAAATATTCTAGGGCTATATCTGATGAACAATGTTTCTCTATATTAGTTGTCTTTAACATTAATATTTAATCCAGAAAAAACCAAATTAAAAAGTAACAGCAAAATTTTTACATATCTTCGCATTCTTTGCATACGAACATATTTTCTTAGTATTTATTGCTTTTGTTCATCTGCGTTATGTTTGTTATTTCTCAATCATCATTATTAAAAAACGTCAAAAACAAAATAGAATAATAATTATGAGTAACAATTAACAAAACAACCTTCATTCGCCGGCTTGTTAATTCGAGTAAATACTCAAATTGTTGTGGATTTCTTGCAAATTATTTGCAACAGTTTACCGTTAGTTCTTACTGAGTAGCAGAGCAGAATATTATTTCTGTTGTTACTTAACGACATCTGTATTTCATTTATTGTCATTTATTATTATTGATAGTAATTAGACATGTCATCAAGAATTTTGCGTGAAAAAATTTATTTGCTAGGCTATTTTTCTGCTTCCTGAAGTGGGTGTAAACTACCTTCTAACAAAGAAGTTATGAAGGTATTATTTTATAATTTACGAGCAGTAAAACTAAATTTACGTGAGAGTGCTAAAATAGTGATCGAAGAAGTGAATATTTTTTGGGATAAAGCTCGAATCCCCACTAGAACCAAGCAGCACTGCATAACAATGCTTGAAGATTTATATAATGCATGGAGAAAAGTGAATAAAAATTCTAAAATTAAATCGGAAACACAAAAAGAAAGAGAAGAGGGGTGGACGTGGAAGTTAGATGACCTATTTAATATAGCAAGTGCAAATGCACTGGACCTTATTAAAAATTCAGAGGACAAATTATTTTTGGAGAATCAAAGAAAGAAAGGTAGACCTGGGTTCATATATGTCATCGATTACATAACAGCAGTATGTGAAGAAAGAATTTTAGAACGTCAACACTTATGGTACTTGAGACCTGAATGTGTGGCTTTAGCATTTTTTGATAACAGTGTTTCTGTTGAGTCAAAAAACGAGATGGTGAAGGCATTGAGTCGTGAGACTTTAGATGAAGACGTAAAAGGCGACTCAATTCAAAATTTAAATGTTATGCATTTTATCGAAGTCGGAATGGATCAGTTCATTTCTTCTGAGACAAACAATTTTTTTCTTCGTTTTAAAATCAATACAGCATTTTTGAAAAATGATCCAAGTTTATGGCCTGCGGATAATAATTTTAAAACTGCTCTTCAAATGATATATTCGAAGTGAGTAATAAAAGAAAATTTCTCATCAAAAAATACACCTAAATCCTTGATCAAAGAGTAATTATGATGAATTGGTAAACGTTTACGCGTAAAGGTTAAAATATTGCATTTGGAGATGTTCAAGTTCATGCCATTCAAGCTGCACCATTTCATCAACGAATATATGTCTTCTTGAAACAGATAGCAGTCAGAAAGGTCATTTATAGTCATAAATAATTTTACATTGTCCGCATACATAAGGCACTTGCATGACTTACAAAAACTAGGCAGGAAATTAATAAAAAGAAGGAATAAAAGAGGGCCTAAGTGACTTCCCTGTGGAACACCAGACCTGACTTCGATAGGCTTAGAAAAATGTCCGTCGACTTTAACAATTAATAAGCGCTTAGAAAGGTATGATTTAATCCAAACCAATAAGGAATGTACCCCTATCCTACTTCATTTTAGCAACAATACAGAGTGACTAACTGTATCGAAAGCTTTTGCAAAGTCAGTATACAATACGTCGACTTGCGCGCCGATGTCTATTCCGTTTATGCAGTAGTTACTAAAAATAGCTAAATTTGAACAAATTGACCTTCCAGCGAAAAATCCGTGCTGATGTTCAGTTATATAGTTTTTCACCACATATGACAAACGATTATTTACGATTTTATATAAAAGTTTAGGTATGATGGAAAGCTTTACAATTGGTCTATAGTTTTGCACTAAATTTATTTTACCTGTCTTAAAGATAGGACTTATAAAAGCTGTTTTCCAGTCGTCAAGGAAATTGCCACTAGAGAGGGATTTGTTAAAGATAATAGTAAGTGCAGGACAAAGTGACTGAGCACAATTCCTTAAAAGTACTGGCGGAAGCAAGTCAAACCCCGCATCTTTATTAATGTCCAAACTTAAAATCGATTGCATAGTTTCCTCCTCAGAGAGTACAATAGAACCCATATTTAAAAATTGATAATTTTGACGGAAGTTGTCAGCATTGACATTGCAGTCGCAATCGTTAAAGACCGAAGCAAATAGATTTGCAAACAAAGTGCATATATTATGTATTAGGATTATCAGCACACAAGTCTTGATACATCATTGATTTCGGTAATCCGGAATGTTTACGCTTAGAATTAAGGTGTACCCAGAATGCTTTGGGATTCGATTTTATGTTACTCTCAGTTAAAGTAATGTATCGCTTGTAAAGGAAGTTAGCTAGGAAATCAAATTCTCGCCTTCGCTGAATAAACTTTACCCTATCAGCCGGTAAATTAGACCTCAAGAAACGTTTATGAGCCTTATTTCTTAGATTTTTGTTGTGCCATGGCAAACGTTTTCGCGAAGTTAAAATTTTTCTTGGCACAAACAGGTCAAAGGCCCCCTCCAGAACAGATTTAAAAGCTAAGTACATGTCATTTAAATTCAATTAATACATAGATTCCCAGTTAGTAGAGAAAAGGTAGGAGTTTAAAGACAAATAATTCGCCTTTAGGAAGTTATAAAGTAACTCAGGTGTTTTAATGGAAAGCGAAGAAAATTCATAGAAACTGAACTTAATAATAATAACAATATGATGAATTGATTCTTTGGTTAATGGAATAAAGCATCTGGTTAAATAGAAATTTATGTCATTATTCAGAAAAATCAGGTCCAAAATCCTGTTCCATTCATTTCTAAGATAATTAACTTGAGAAAGGTTGAGCGCATACATTGAATCACAAAAAGTTTTTTCAATATTAGATTTCACATTTGATGGGAAAGCAATTTCTCATCTGAGCAGCGCTTCCAAACAATATTCCCTAAATTGCAATCGCCTAAGATACACGGTGTCTGCTTGTAACTTAGATTAGAAATAATATGATTTATATTAAATAAGTGTTATTCGAATAAATGAAGTTCACTATTTGGAGGCACGTAATGCTACGTTTACACCGACCCCAAATGCGCATTTGAGCTCTATTTCCCAAATGCGAAGCGAAATTTTTAAAATTTTCATACGATTTGACAAATCAAATTTAATAAATTTGATCGCATTTGAAAAAAATGCGAATGAAATGCGAAGCAAAATAATATTTTGAATCACTCTGTGGTAGGGAAAAAATAAATTCCCAAAACAAAGCAGTGGAAATGGAAGGGAAATAATGTCAATCACAATCAATGTCAAAACACAATTATAAAAAAAATCGGATCGGATCGGAAACACAAAATAGGGATCGGAATTTCTTTACTGATGTATTTGGTAGAAACTGCGACTAGTAGTCCTCCGCCTCTGGTTAGTCCAGTGCTTAAATCCCGATCACGACGGTAGACAACGTAATGAGCGTCAAAAAATTCAGAGGAAAGAAAGTTGGACGTGAGTCATGTTTCAATAATTGCAATGACATCGTAATTATTAGAGGCAACCGCAGAATATAGTTGGTTCGTCTTCGTACGTAACCCTCCGACATTATGAAAATAACATGTAAAATTGTACTTCGAGGTCAGAAAATCTTGATGAGCAGCAGAAATATGCTCCGGCGATGAAGTTATAGCAGCATGTTCAGAACCTTTAGAAACCCGTTTATTTATAAATGGAATCACCTTGACGAATAGCAGCCAGAAAGCATTGTTGAAAACTTTTTTGAATAGAAGTGCTGGAAATCCAAGTTTGAAATTAATAAATTTGTATTTTGTTAAATCAGCATCTTTTTTTATTAATTTGTTGCAGGAGATTACTTCAAGTTGAACTTTGAGTTGTTCTGCGACAAATTTGCGTATAGACTCTGAATCGGTGTTGACATTAAATTTAGATACATGCAAAAACTTCCTGTCATGTACTATTTGTAGTTCATTACTAACAGATGATTGACCAATAACCTGTTTTTTCCTTGCACCAACTCTGCGTGCTTTTTTATGCCGAACAGTCACAAAATCATCACCACTTGACGTTTTCGCCTCATTTTCAATATTGGGTACCTTGTCTTCCGCATGCGAAATGTGACGGATTTGCGAAGAGAGACGAGCACTTTGTGTTCCTTTTCTACGAATCGTCACAAAATCATCAACTCTTCTTGTCTTTGACTCATTTAAAACAACGGGATCAGGTGCAAACACGTCCACCTGCGGCGAAACGTGAGACGGAGTCGATGAGAGAGCAATGACATCGTCAGATGTGTTGCAGTGCTATACTGCTGAATCGACAATTTGAAGAGGAGAATTAGATGCCGCCGCTGTTCCGTTAGGTTTTTTCCTTATTGCGAGCACCCGTTCAAAATTGGAAATTTCACTTCGGAGAACATTGATTTTATGCGAAAGAGAGTTGACTTTTTTGCAAAGATTAAAACAACTATTCGCGCAAAAACTGCAACGCCACATTAAGTTCATATTAGTTTTAATCAATTTCACAATATTTGACTGTAAATGAACGCATTTAATATGAAAGGTTAGACCAGCAAACAAGATTGTCGTCTGAATTTCCTTTAATTTCGAAATTACAATTAGCACACAAATCACACATTATGAGGAGTGTAACAAACAGGTCCCACCGGGTGAGAGCCTGAATAGAACTAATTGTCAAAGGCCCACTTAATATTAGGGAGATTAAAATCACCCAGGATAACAACATACTGATTGTCCCTAAGCCCATTGATAATCTCAATACAATTAGCCACGTCGATTTTATATAATTCAAGAGGTGATAGATAACTAAGTATTACAAATAATTCTTGCATTGAATGTGAACAAATTTTTACAATTAATTGATTAATATCAAAACGATCATTTTCTGATGGTTGTTGCTTTGAATTGATTTTATCCTTCTGGCTGAATATTTCGAATGGATGGCTAACAGCACCCCACCTCCTCTATTCAAGCCAGAACTAACTGGACAGCGATCTTTCCTAAACACATCATATTGTTGCAGATCAAAAAATTCACCAGAGTTATATTCAGACGAGAGCCATGTTTCACTAATCGCTTTGACATCGTATAACATATCTGGTTGCCTTAGTGCGCATCCCAACACAGTTATGATAGCAAATGACAAAATCTTGATGACAAGGATTCACAAAACTAATGTCTATCGGTCCCTCCGTTTCTATGGTCGGCGGTACAACAATTATTCCTTTTTTTGGACGTCGAATAAACGGCTTCAATTGCACATTGCACGGCCAAATTGTAGGTTCCATTACAGTTTTAGAGATTTCCATTGGGAAGCCAAATTTAAAGTTTAAATGCTTGACAGATGCTAAATCAGCATCCTTTTTAATCAATTTAAAGCATTTTAATTGACCATCAGGAATTTTAGTTCTTCCAGAAACATGCTTAATAATGCTCAGGGCTAGTATCAGTAGTGAATTTAGACCATTGAATCCACTTGTTGGTATAACCTTAATTTCTGACGAATTATCAGTTCCATAAATCTTTTTCTTCCCTTTCGCTTATTAATATTTCTGTTTCCATTATTTCTCTTTCCCCTTCTTTCCAGAAGCTTAAATCCATAATCAACGCATGAATTATTTTCGCTGTCAGCAACCTCAACTGGCTCTGATGGAGTGTGATGATCCACTGAGGAAAGAGGAATATCAACAACAACAGCTTGAGCTGAAAGAGTTCGTGTGCCTCTTGCATCAACGGGACTAAATACCGGTTTTGACTTCTGTTTCTTTTTTGCTTTCGTTAACGCCGATGGCTAGCAATATCGCTGCTTTTCGTATGATTAGAGCATAACTCAGAGAGCTTATTGCTTAGCTCTCGAATATCCACCGCCATTGCAGAAACAATTGCAAGCAAATTACATTTGCTCTTGAGACAATCAAAACAAGAATAAGAGAGATTTTCAAATTTTAATACACTTCGATATGCTACTTCATCAAATTCAATGCACTGTTTATAAAAAAAATTATTGCAAATAATGCATGACAGTTTAGAAGTAGATTCTCCAGCTTTATTGCACCTTGAACAAGGCACAGAATTAGACAACATATTACCAAAATCTTGATTGATTGCACATAAGTTGAGTTTCAGTTTACACTGAGTATAAGTAGTACACTAGTATAGAGTAGTAGAGATGAATTTCATAAGAAGTTTGGTGTATGCCGGTGGTGTTCAATTGGTAATGTTAGTAAGAATGATTTCAGTATTGCATCTTACTGAAATCATCCTTACCAACATTAACAATTGAATACCACCGGCATACAGCAAACTTCTTATGAATTATCCATATCAAATTCCAAACATAATTGCTTTAGTATTGCAAACAAACATTGGTGGTTTCGCAATGACAGTGCAAGCAAGCATAGGGACTGTTTTTATGTTGTGGTCAGACATGTATTATTTACGAGGTAATTTTAAGATTAATTTACATACTCGAATTTTTATTCCTAGCAAAAGTAATAAAAGTTTTATTCCTAGTAAAACTAATTTGTATATTCCACTTCTCTAAATATTTCCTTCCCTTTATTTATTTGGAAATATGTGGATGAGGGTGAAGTACAATACTGGAGGATGGTAGTTAAAATTGCCAATAATACCAATTACGAGGGCGGATTGATATTGAAGCTACCTAGCGCTACATGGTAGCACAAACACAAAAACTTTGTCAAACGTCAGCTGTTAAAATTGTTAACAAATTCATCGATTAGTTTATTTGTTGTGGTCGTTTGAAGTAAGCAACTTTTGAGTTTCTTGAAAAATGGAAAAAAGTGAATTTCGTGCAGTGATTAAACACTATTATTTGAAAGGAAAACGGCGAAAGAGACAAAAGAAAAGCTAGATAAACATTACGGTGAGTCTGCTCCGTTAGATTACATGGTAAAATATTGGATTGCTGAATTTAAACCCGGCCGAACAAGCACTGCAACAATAGGAAGGCCAAAAGAGGTGGTTACTAAAGAAAATATCAAGAAAATCCTCGATATCGTTATGAATGATCGCCGAGTCAAGTTACGTGAGATTGTTGAAATGGTAAACATATCATATGAACGTGTGTTCAACATTTTGCATGAACATTTGCATATGAAAAAGCTATCGGCAAGATGGGTGCCGCGTTTGCTCAGTGTCGAACAAAAACGAGTTCGACAGACCACTTCACAGCGCTGTTTGGACATGATAAAGCGTAATCCTGTTGATTTTTGGCGTCGATTAATAACTGTTGATGAAACGTGGGTTCACCACTACACACCTGAAACAAAAAATCAATCAAAATAATGGGTGAAAGCTGGTGGAAGTGCTCTGAAGAAGGAGAAGACAGTCAAATCGGCTGGCAAGGTTATGGCCACTGTATTTTGGGATGCACACGGAATATTACTCATCGATTATCTTGAAAAAGGATCCACAATCACTGAAAAGTATTATCGTGCATTATTGGATCAATTGATTGATGCAATTAAGAAAAAACGATCACATTTAAAGAAGAAAAAAGTGCTCCTTCTTCACGACAACGCACCGGTTCACACACCATTAGATTCGATGCTAAAATTGCGTGAAATACGCTTCGAATTGGTTGATCATCCACCTTATTGTCCAGATTTAGCTCCTAGTGACTTTTTCCTGTTTCCAAACTTGAAAAAATGGCTCGCAGGAAAAAGATTCATCTCAAACGAAGAAGTGATTACCGAAACTAACGCGTATTTTGAGGGGTTCCCAAAATCGTATTATTCAGATGGTATAAAAAAGTTGGAATATCGTCTTACTAAGTGTATTGAGCTAAAAGGAGACTATGTTGAGAAATAAATTGTTTTTGAAAAAAAAATGATTTTTTTCCTACTTAGGTACCTTCAATATCAATCCGCCCTCGTATTTAATATCCAAACTTTTTGTATTATTTTCATTTCTCTTACTATTAATTAAACAGAAGCATGTACTATCTAATTTAATTTCACTCTTAACCTAGATTAACCTGTGGAAGATTTTATGCATTGTTAGTGCTATTTAATCAGGAAAATAAGGTTTACTTTATTCTTTTATTTTTTTATTTCTCCTGAAACTTAATGTTCAATCTTTGAGTTAGTAGAGTAAGTGTATGTATTGTATGACAATATCTGTCATCCGCGTGGTAGCTCAACTTAACAGTCAGGGATCAAGGATACTACTGTTTGAAAGTGATGTCCGCGTGGTAGCTCAACTTAAAAGTCAGGGATCAAGGATACTACGGTTTGAAAGTGATGTCCGCGTAGGAGCTCAACGTCAAAATGAAGGATCAAGGATACTATGGTTTGACAATGACGTCCGCGTAGGAGCTCCACGTCAAAGTCAAGGATACTACGGTTTTAGTGACGTTCGCGTAGTAGCTCAACGTCAAAATGAAGGATCAAGAATAATAAGGTTTGAAAATGACGTCTGCGTGGTAGCTCCACGTCAATGTCTAGGATCAAGGATACTACGGTTTGAAGTGCCGTCCGCGTGGTAGCTCAACGTCAAAATAAAGGATCAAGGATACTACGGTTTGAAAGTGGCGCCCGCGTGGTAGCACAACGTCAAAGTCAATGATACTACGGTTTGAAAGCGTAGGTAGTCTAAAGTCGCAATCAATGATCAAGCATTAAATATCTAAAAAGTTCACCATCTGTTTGCTGGCTTCCAAGTGACCGAGCACCGATCTGTGCTTGCTTTTATATGCTGTTTGTAGCGGAACTTGTGTATTTTTTGTGTACATACTCCTTCTGTTTTTTCGCTTGTGGTTATTATTGGCTGCTCTTTACATGTTGATGACCTCTTTACATGAAAATTTTGTGTTATCAAACATTAATCTTTTGAGCCTTCGATCGTCGTACTAGTGTAGATTTGACGTTCGATGTAAGTTCTCTTTGTATCGTGTTTGCAACTTGCTTGCCGATTTAAATCCACCTCACGTTGGGACCGCACAACTGGTGGTTGCTGCATTTCCTGAAACGATTTTCGCGGGATTATCTGAGGTGGAGTGTAGTCCAGGTTCTACACTCGTGGTTATGGAGAATATGCAATTTTCCTTAGAAACATAAAACCAATCCCTATGCTGGCTTGCACTCTTATTGCGAAACCACCAATGTTTGTTTGCAATACTAAAATAATTATCTTTGGAATTTGATATAAATGATTTTCATCTTACTGAAATCATCTTTACCAACATCAACAATTGAACACCAACGGCATACACCAAACTTCTTATGAAATTCATCTCTACTACTTATACTACTAAATACTAAAATATAACAGCACAACATTCAAAACTATGACTACATATTTTATTAGATTCTCCTTACTCCAACATCATCGTCTTATGTTTCTAAACCTTAAGAAAACACACAACATTATAAGGTTTAAAAAATTTCTCCAGTCCTTAACGGACTTTATCGGACGTGCCGAACATGACTTCTTCGCTGCGGCGCAGGTGATATCCTGGAAATTTGCTAGTCTGCGCGTCGGCGCTTAGAACGGAACAGAATTTATCGGACGTGCCGAACATGACTCCTTCGCTGCGGCGCAGGTGATATCGTGGATTTAGAGCGGAAATTTGCTAGACCTGCTGTCAGCAAATAGCCAAGTTCGGTATAATTTATCTGAGTTAACTCCTCCCTGCTAAATTTCGAACGTCCTCGGTCGAATAGTAATTTTTTTAGAATAGAGGAATATCCTTTAGCCTTGCAATTTGTTCTTGTGTATGAATTTGGGGTTGATTTCTGGTCGTCGTAGGTTCCAGGACTGCTTTGGATTGCTTTCTATATTGGCTGTGATGTCTATAGATTTCCTTTGTAGAATTCTAGCCGCAGCGTAGCCAAAAAGTACAATTAATATTACCGATGAAAACCCAAATGTTGCAATTTGATTAATGTGGCTTTTGGTGTTTAGCAAGTTGATGTTCTCGATGTTTTCCAATTGGAGTTCAATCACTCATTCATATTTCGAGAGAGTGTTTCTTCGAAATTCGTCCTTGAAGATCTGGGTTGTACTATTGCTGGCAAAGGTTTTGCGTGGGATACTTGCCTAGAAATATAACTTTTACCGTTAATGTTGATTGTAGCATTGTTATATTTTATAACAAATGTGCCAGTTAAATTAATTTCTCTGTTTTCATCTATTCCAATTAGACCACTAAATTGGTTGAGAAGCAGAATTCCTGGCAAGATTTCTTCGACGGAGATTACATGCTGATTGTTGATAACTGTGCAGTTTGATGGTCGGCTTCGAAGTAGGCTTGCAATGCATGACATGTTGCTTAGTTCCAGTATATTCTTATTATTACAAATAGATAAATTATTATATTATACGTTTTACATGAAGTTTTTATTCCGAATATTTTATTATTACATTTCAGAATATTTTCGAATTCAATTTTATTGATAACATTTTTATTCTTAATAGCTCTTAGCATTATTTTTTGACGAAATTCTTTAGTTGTCATAGGTAAACGTACAACATATATGATAGTAGAATCATTTGAAGCTATTCTAACATTTCCAAATTCTAAAGCTTTGATTATGTTTATATAGGGCATTTCTTCTTCGTCAAGTAATTTTGTTGTCATATTAAACTCGCTAATTGCATTTTCAATATTAATTAATTCTTCCTTAATTATCTGAATTCTATTTTCAAGATACATACGTTATTAACTCTAATCTTGAAGGATTTCTTCCCTTAAACATATTTATTATATGGTTAGTTATATTGGTTACTTTATTAATTCTCTCTATGGAATCTCTATTAATTATAAGTTGTTTATTATTATTTTTTAGGATATTATTTATTTTGTCTTCAATTATTTGGAAGTCTTGGTGATCCGGTGTGCCGGCTATCCACTTCCAAGCACTACCAATAAAGTCAAGGGATATTTTGATTTCATGGTATGCTTTAAGTCGGGAAATTAAGTTTCTTAATTGCGTCATTTCGTGGGATAGGGAAGGATAGGAAGAGTGTTTTTTATTTAGTTCATGTTCTATTTTTTGTTGTAGCTCGTAAATAATTCTTTCGTACGGTTTCAATTCGATAACGTGAATCAGTTTAAACTGTCCAGTTTGAATTTTGGCTGTTACTAAGTCGAGGGATATGAGCTGTGCGTTCGAGTAGTCAAATAATTGTGCATCTGCTTTGCATGATGTAACAGTGGTAACCTGTAGAGTGGAAAAAGCGTTAGGTTTTTATATTGGAATTTATTTAGCCGATTTAGTTGTGATGGTTCTAGAATAGTTTTGTTCTACTATTTCCTTCCTGTATCGGGGTGTTAATTTTGAACCTAGTCGTTTATTAATTTTAACGTAAATTACGTCGCCGTAGAATATGTTTTAGTAGGCTGTCTTTTTTTTGTAGTGGTTTTTTATATTTATCTGTCTGTTATGTTCTTCTTCAATATTGTTAAGGGTTCTTCCTAGGAAAAGTTCGAGTGGCTTTTTATTTGTTACTGTATGGATTGAGGTATTATAGTTGTTATGTAGTTAGGAGTTCGATAAAAAATTCGTATGAGGCTTCACTCTTCAAGCATCTCATAATTTCTGAAAGTGCATTTTCTTGGTTATTAGGGTGTCTGTCGTATTTATGTTTTTTGCAGAGGTCGCATTGTTTTACTATCCTGATAATCTTGTTTGTCATCTGTGGGAAATATACTCTTTCTAATAATTGTTCTTTATTCTCCTTACCTCATCTATGTGCTCTTTTATAATTTTGTTGTTTTGTTCTATATCGTTAGTTATAAGTTACAAGTTGGGAAAGAACTTCTTCAATTTGTGGGATCGGGTAACGGTCTGCTTTTGGTTCCGTATTGTCATGTAACTGTCCTGTGTGTGGATTATGGCATTCAGTTTTTTTAGAGTGTCATTATAATTCCATGAAGTGAGTTTAGGTTTGGTAGATGGACAAATTTTAGCTTGTCTGGTTGACTGAAAACATTTATTAACCCTCCATTTGGCACATGAGTCCGGCCAGACCTTTTTTGCTTTCAATTGAAGGTATAATATTTCTAATTAACCCAGCGACTTGAAATTTCGTGTACCTTCTTAAAATTTATTAGCTATTCGATCTATATAGAATGAGGACGAAAAGGCCTATAAAAAACCAAATGAAAAGGAATTTGTATTGTACTCCTCGCATTCGTGCCTCTTGAGTCTGCCCGGACTCATTTACATTTTATGTACATACATATAACGTACTAAAATTGTTCGCCTTTCTTACTTTTCGTTACATTGTCCGTATATTGAGGTCTTCAAAAATTGTTCACTCCAAACATTGTACTTGTCATCATCACTGAGACCAACCGTTATGGAAAGGATTCAATTCGAAAGTGGAATATGGCTAATATTGCAATTCTTTTGGCAGCTGGTGTTTCACATAGTAACATGCAAAAGTCGGCTGTTTGGTGGCGTAAGGATGGCCTGCCCATATTTTGAGCAGCTATGTCTCATAAACGATTCATTGCACTGACACAATATATTCGATTTGTTGATGGGCGAACACGTCCATATCGTTTGCAAACTGACAAAGCCGCCCAATTCGTGACATATGGAATTATATAAATCAAAACCTCAGCCAAAACTATTGCCCACATGCAAATATTACAATTGACGAACAGCTATTCGAATTTCTATATCGTGGAAAAACTGAATTCACGCAATATATACCATCGAAACCAGCGAAATATGGTATAAAAATTTGGTGGGCTTACGATTCGAAAACGAAGTATCCATTACAAGGAAAATTGTACACCGGTCGAGAAGTAGGCGCTGAACGTGAAGTGAATCAGGGGGAAAATGTTATGTTACAACTCGCAAAACCGTACGCTAACAGCGGTCGTACAATTGTCGCGGACAATTTTTTTACGACATTGGACTTCAGAGACTTCATAATAAAACATAATGCGATTATATAACAAAAATTTAACGTTTTTTTCACCTCCAAGGATTTTTCGCAATATTTTTTCCCAGCGTAGGTAGTTCAACACGTGCGAGAATACTGAAAACACAAAAAATAGAAAATGTGTACAGCATACTCATACGCAGCATAGTAATGTATACAGCAAAATATATACAGAATTTCAATTAATCACCAAAAGCTCAATATTTACATATAATAAATGTATGTGGGGTCTCATGGGTTATGAATGTGCCAAACCACAGATGTGCCAAACGGACGGTTAAGATGTGGTGTGTTATTTTAATATCTCCGGCTATAGATTTAGCTAAGAAGATTTCTTCATTTTTTATGGGATTCTTAATTAATCGATTTTGGATATAATTGTTGCTAGAACCTGTGTCTATTAAAAAGGTGAATATTTCACCGTTACGTTGTGGCTTTGCTGCGAATGGCCGTGATGGAATATGCTGTAGCCATTGATAATTTTTTGGGTGGAAGTGGATGTGCTGGGACTATTTAATAGAGGAGGTCGGAGTAAATTATCGGGGTTAGACATGTTGTAAAAATGTTTCTTTCTGCGTCGATTAATGCTGCTTCTCTGCTGCGGACAATCTGCTGCGTCGGCGTTTTGCAGGGAACGGAATTTATCGGACATGACTCCTTCGCTGCGGCGCAGGTGATATCGTGGATTTAGAGCGGTAATTTGCTAGACCTGCTGTCAGCAAATAGCTAAGTTCGGTATAATTTCTCTGGTGTTAACTTATAAATACAACAACAACAACATACAATTGGTCTGATAATCTTTCAGCGATTAGAAGATCCAACAAATTAGCTCTCTTATAGAATTCGGTAATAGTAAACTGCGTCTTATACATGATATTACTTTATTAATTCCATTTTATTTAATTCTAACTATATTTATTTCATTTTAAATTTATATATTATATTGATAGCAGAATAGACAAGTATCACGTTGATCGTCTATGGAAAATCTGGCCCTTAATCAAGAGACGATCGATACCTAATCCCTAACATTTCAGTCATTCTATTTAATTTGGGTAAGGCTAACTATTTCACAACCCTCGACCTGAAGTCCTTTAATGAACGCAAACCTTTAATGAACGCAAAAGAAAAAAATTGATTTCTGGACAGGAAATGGAAAGTACGAATTCTGTAGGCTACCATTTGGCTTAAAAAAAGCAAAAAGCATTTTCAAAGAGCTATAGATGATGTGCTACGTTTACGTAGATGATGTATTAATTTTTTCCGAGACTGAGGAACATCAAGTGAAGCATATAGAATGGGTTTTGGAAGAGCTTTATCAAACAAATATGAGAGTCGCGTGTGAGAAGCCAAATTTTTTTAACAAAAACGTAGAATACTTGGGCTTTGTTATAGCGGCATTCAAACAAGTCCCAGCAAAATAGAAGCTGGCGTAGAATAGGCCGTTGACTAATATCTTAAAGGCAATAATGGTAAAATTAGTGCAAATCAGTCAAGAAAAGTAACGGTTGAGTTTGATGAGGACCAGATTTGAGCTTCTAAAATACTCAAAGAGGTACTTGCAACGGAAGAAGTTACGCTGTTCTATCCCGACTTCAGGAAAGCATTTGTTTTAACAACGGATGCTTCGGCATCGGGGTTTAGAGGGGTTCTTTCCCAGAACGGAAGACCAATCACAATGATTTGCAGAACGCTCAGGGATAATGAATGAATAATAATGAGTCTCGCTTCCAACGAACGCGAACTATTGGGAATTGTTCGGGCACGAAAACGTTCTTTATGGTGTTAAAGATCTAAACATTTTCACAGATCACCAAGCTCTTACATTTGCTGTTTCAGAATGCTAAACTCCGACGTTGAAAAGCATTCGTGGATGACCACAATTCTAAAACTTTTTATAAATCCGGCAGGGAAAACTACGTGGCTGATGCATTATCAAGTCAGTCATTTAGAACAAGAAACTCATTCAGATCTGTAGGTGGCGATTCGCCCGGAGCCGCACAATGTCGGGTCGGCAGTTTTGGAAATCAAGTATTGAATTCTAGGAATTTTTGGGGCTGCAAGCTGATTAACCGTCCCGGGCTTCATGGGTCCTAGCTACGCCACTGTATAAATAGTGGGCGTGGTCGTTACCTGCTTTCAAAACAAAATAACTTGTTTATTATTGTGTGTAGTTGAAGTTTATTTACGTGGTAATAAAATTGTTTTCTTGAGCTATACTGTATAACTGGTATAAAAGTGGGCGAACCGCGCCCAGTTTTGCGGTTATAATGTTTTCTTGAAAAATAAGTTGATATGTAAAGTTTTATTCAGGAAGTTTATATATTTAACAATATAATCATTTAAGACCCTATTCTGATAATACTGTATACCCAGGAATGAATTTTGTTGTCATAACTAATAAAAAATAGGCGTGGTCGTTGACCGATTTTGCCCATTTCAATACCAACCTTTACATCATAAGAATCAATATTTCATTATGCAAAATTTCATTATGATATAATATCTTCACCGGTTCTCCTGTGATCGTGATTTTAACAGACAGACAGACGGCCGGACATAGCTAAATCGAATCAGGAGGTGATGCTGATCAAGAATATGTCTATCAATATTATAAATTTAAATACAACAAAGGAACTCACAAATCACTTTCCCTTATCCCATATTATAAATCTTCTGAACTCTGACGTAAATCATGTTATCACCCCATTTTTCGACTTCGGATCCGACTTGATAATTTTAAAAAGTTGAACTTCAGGCAACAAGAGCTTAAAAAAAGAGCTCTGAAAATAGACAGGTAACAATAAACTCGAAAACACAGGAACAAATTAATAAACTAATACCATTATAAAAAATTTATAATTGATATGACTTATAGCACTAACCACATAATATATAGACCGCTAAAAGTCCATTTTTTCTGGTCCGCAAATATTTCTATAGCCTGGGTCCCACAAAATTTCATACTCTCGTATTCTCTTTTCAAGAGCAATTGTTTTTGTTTTACAACGGTTATGAACGTTAGGTTTTCTCTTTCTTTCACATATTTAAAATGTGTTCCTACTCAGTTCCACAGATCGTGCTCGTTATTGCTTTTGTCATTGCATATTTGTATTCTGTGTATGTGTAGCTTATTTTGCTAGGTTGTGTATGTGATCTTTTCGTATTTCGAAATTTCGTGGGACCCAGACTATAGAAGCATTTGTGGAAATGAATAGGAACACATTTTAAACACGTGGAAGAACGAGAAAGCCTAACGTTCATAACCGTTGTAAAACAAAAACAATTGCTCTTGAAAAGAGAATACGAGAGTAAGAAATTTTGTGGGACCCAGGCTATAGAAATATTTGCGGACCAGAAAAAATGGACTTTTAGCGGTCTATATATTATGTGGTTAGTGCTTATAGTATGTCTCCACCGCATACTTCTCTCTATTTGATTACGTATAATCAAGTCAGCAAATCAACACATCTCCACCAAACGACAGAAGCGAGCTGTCAGTCGTTTGTTTATATTTGTATACACTTTGAAAGATGAAGCTGTCATTCGTTTGTTGACAACGTTTCATTTCTACATGTTCTTCCAAATCCTCAGAGTTGCATTCGAAATATACTTGATTATAGGGTCGTTTATTTTGTAATCAATTCATTATTAGGTTTATTATAAGTATATATAATCACGTAAATTTGGTTGATTACTGGCATAAACCCGATAATGGCTATAATCAAGTAGTTAATCTGCGGTGGAGACATAGCATTACTGTTGGCTAGAAATAGAATAATGATTTCAGAACTTGAGAATTTGATGTTGGCCCCACAATATTTAATTCTGAAGACGTTAATAATGCAAGACATGCGCCCTGCAAATAGTATAACCGAATGGAAATATCTTTTGTTAAAGTAAAGTTAGATAATAAGTTTTTAATTTTCTTATTAAATATCCGAAACCTAAATTAACATGTGACTTTGTCCAGAGTCCAAAAAATGGATAGGTCTTGCATGTCGCTGGGGACAACAATATTGTTGAAACTGCTCCGCAACACTAACAACAATATTTTGCAAATAATTGCCTCATCCCACATGCGCACAGCAACTTCATTCAGGTAATATTGCCAGTTGCAGAACTAGACCAAGCCACATTGAGCCTCTAGTAGTTGTTGAAGATGGCATCATCATAATCAATGACGACACCACCGTAATAGCCTTGCACAACACTACCGAGAAGAGAGTCATGGGAACCTTTCTCTTTTCCTTCAATGAAGAAATAAGTATCAATGGGTCTAAGTGCTGGAACCGGAGCCAGTTACTAAAGAGGTCCCTAGAAAATGGACAAAGTTATAAAATTGTCATGCGTAACGTGTGTAGGGCATATGCAATTCGGCCAGGCAGAAGGTAACACTTTTTCTGGTTGTAGTTTCTATTGTTTCGTTGTGACTGGTTACATTCAGTAGAGCAGTAGCAGCTGACCCTGGGGACCTCTTTAGTAACTGGTTCCGGTTCCAGAACTGTTTTGAGCGTATGTTGGGGGGCGGTGGCATGCGGCTAAGCTCGGTAATATGGGGTGGTTTCTTGCCACCCTGGCCCACACAGAAAAACAAAATCGTGCTATTATTAAATTTAATTATAAAGAAAGAAAAAGAAAAAAAGAATACGAGAAATGTGAAGCGACGTTTACACAGGGTCACTTCACTCATGTTCACTGTTCACTCATGCCCTTCCACACACAGTTGCACCTAACCACAATAATCGGTCTTCCCACTCGCCAAACTCACCCACATTCATCCTTCCCGATTCACACCTTCATGCTTACTTGACCTCACCGGAATCATCATTCACCCATACACTATATCCAACCTACGTCACCGTACGTCGTGAGCCGCCCACCCCCTCTGTAACTCAGCCGCGTTACAGCCATGAACCGCGCTTGGCTCTCAGCGTCGTGCGGTTCCCTTTTCTGATGTCCGTCCAAGTCTCCGTTAGTCCGTCCGGCTACTTCATTACGTCCGTTATGTCTGTCCGTCTGCCACGCCTACCAGTGCCGGTGCCTCCCCTTAGGCTCACTAGCACACCAGCCTAAATGTTCAGTTTTAGCAATCCATTTTTTTCGTTAAGACCCAAGTGAACGAAATTTAGTGTCCAATGCATTGCTTTATTTTCTTAACCTCAATTTCAATTTTCGTATCCTTATAGCTAATTACAATCTTCTATATAATTGTTAAATATATTATAAATATATTATCCTCTATTCACATATGGTTTTCACTACACTGAGTAATAACTGTCTTTGACTGTATTTATCGTAAGTATGTATATCAATTTCATGTATATTATTTTTTATTTTCATTAATTTCAAGACAATATGGTAAGTAGAATTAATATAAAAGGTAAGTGAAGTAAAGGTAAGTAATAATATAAAAAGATAAGTTAACAATAAGGTAAGAAATCAGACACTAGAATCTATATTTTTTTTTTCTGTTATTATTATATTTTTTTTTGAATATATTTATTATATTATATGCGTGATGTAAATACATACACCACCCATATTTTTCCGGCTTCAGCGTTTCACTTGCAACAGGATTTGAACTAGCAACTTGACTGGCAAGATCGGATAGCTATTTCGGAACATGCCAACGTTCCTCATCAGCGATCTTTGTCGGTGTTTTTATTCTTGTACAACATTCGTTATATAAGCTTCGTCGTTTGAAACGGAACAATTTAATGCGAATTACAAACTCTAGAAGAGACTTAGAAGCAAATAATTGTACACACCACAAGTTGTTGTTGTCAAATCTGTTGCATTTTTTGTGTTTTACATGCTCTCTCTATGCAGGCCGGTTTCGGAATCAAGCATGTGATAGGTGCATTTTTTTTTTTTGTGTATGAGCGCGCCACGCTCTTTTTTGTGCATTGTTTATTGTATTGAATTTAATGCAAATTTTTTTTTCTTTTCTCAACGGTGACTTACCAGTACCAAGATCATCGATGATGGCGCCACCATGAATCCCTTTTTACCTGTAAGTAAAATAAATACTTCTTTTTGTTTTTGTTTATATAAATCGCCTATCTTTTGTGTCGAATATAGATTTCTTGTAGTTTTTTTTTCTATACCTCTTTAGTTTTATAATTATTTACCTTTAAAATCAAATCATAATTTTTTTTCCTATTCTATTTCTATATTTCCTTTTTTTTTCTTATTTGCTTTCTTTTATTCTATAATTGTATTCAATTTCTTTAATTTTACTATAATTTACTTAATTTTTTTTTGTTTTACTACGTATTTTTAATCTAATATTGTTACCACTCCACTTTTTCTTTTAAATTCAAATTCAATTTCTTAATTAAATTCTTTTCTCTAACTAAATTCTTTTTTTTTTGTTTATCAATATAGTTCTTTATAATTATATAATTATCAAATACTTAATTAATATCATAACTTAAGTGCAGCAACTCCTGATCTGCTAATTCGTACACCGCCCCTGTGCTTCGAGTATCGTTTGCTCTTAACTGCTAAAATGTACATACCTACAAATGTATGTATGATCTATTCCTTGTGTTTTCAGTTTTTTTTTCTGCTTTCGTTTCACCTTTACATGTTTTCTCTGTATAGTACTTTAGAAAGATTTTTTTTTTCACTTGGCGGGAATTGTTAATATATAACCCTCATATATGTACTTTTAGAAACAGTTTTCACTAGGCGGGAATAGTTATTAAATACTTTTAGAAATCTTATATAGTTTTACTTAGTTTTTTTCATTAGCTTTTTTCCCCTTTTTTCAACACTATTACACTTTTTGTACTTTTAGAAACATTGTATATTTTTACTGAGTTTTTTTTATTAAAGCTAAAACAATTGTAGATCTGTTTGTTCAAAATTTTTTTTATGTTCCTTTTCTTTTGATTTTTTTACAATCAAGAAATCTTTAAAGTTTCCACCAAATATTTTTAAGCATTCTGAAAAAAGCATTCTGCTCTTCTAATGTTTCATTTTTCACAAACTATTTTTTTTATACTGTCTATTACTGTCTATCTACTTTTTTTTGGTATTAACTTTCCGCGCTTGCAACTTCTGACCTTTTAATCTTTTCACCTTGACGGCCAAAACTCTAATCTCCTCTACTCGGTCAACCTTTTCTAATCCTACCTTTCAGGATCTCACTCGTCTCTTTTTCTCCTTTCTTCTCCTTTTCTATTTCCACCTTCCCCACTCATTCACCATACACCATTTACACACAAGTTTACACACAAGTTTCTCTTACATCAACATTCAACCCTAAGAGAACTTGCGTGACAGCTGTGAGGTGAAAACCATGCAACTTAAAAATACGTAGGTAAAAATGAATAACTTAATTATACACAACTTCACACAAATAACATATATAGGGTTCTCCAATAAGAGGTGTAATTTTGAATAGCCCGCTATTTCGGTAGCTGTCACTTTTGAAGCTGTTATTTTTAACATTTGACAAGTAGAAACTTCGCCATTACTAATGCCAACTACTAAATGGAACGATACACACTGCAACAACGCATTGAAATTTCAACAAGACGGCGCTACGTGCCACACAAGCAACGAAACCATTGATCTTTTACAAGAAACGTTTGGTGGCCATTTAGCTGATGTTGTTTTTCATTATTAACGGCATACCTTCCTCTTTATTACGAAATAAACATGCGATAATTTATCTAAAAAAATTGCATTTTTCTTTGAATATCAAAATTACACCTCTTATTGGAAAACCCTATTTATTATCTTAATTTTATTGTTGCCTCTATGAGGCAGCATACTACGTAGCACAAATGGTGGAATGGGCAGCACATGTGTGTAGTGCATTCCACGTATGTGTTATATATGTTGAAATTTCAATGCGTTGTTGCAGCGTGTATCGTTCCATTTTTAGTAATGGCGTAGTTTCTACTTGTCAAACGTCAAGTACAGTCAGTATGATGTCAATAACAGCTTCAAAATTGACAGCTACCGAAATAGCGGGCTATTCAAAATTACACCTCTTATTGGAAAACCCTATATATGTATATTTATTTTAGAACTAGTACGACATATAACACTGAGGTAAGTCAGGTCTACATTACAACATAAACTACAATCCGTCTTTTATTTTCAGGTGCTGACCGGGCAGACACTACAGAACTTGGACCCATTGATACTTATTTTGTGTGAGCCATATCTCGTTCGTATAAGTATTCATAATAAGGCCCTTAATGCGTTTCACACAGAAGAACAAAGAGAATATACCATTGTTGTATGTCGCGATCGCAATTTCCAGTTCAAGGAGATAAGAACTTTCAAGGCCAGTATTATCGTTTTATAATACTACTCCGCGAGTGAGTCAAGGCCAAGTTCACGTTATTAATGCAACCACAGCACTTTGCGTGGTAAGCCAAAAGCTTTAGTCAAGCTTCGTTTAAAGTAAATTCAAAAGCCAAGGTAGCAACCAGAACACGTCGTATTTAAATGGATTGTGGAAGCTAGCTTTCAGTAGCAAGCTTCCAAACCATAAAAACGCTTGGCTTGAAAGACCAAACGATCAGAATCCACACGCGGAAGAATTAAATTGAGAACGATTTTCTTCCGCGTATTGATTCTGCGAATTTTACAATTTTAATATTGCGAAATAATGGAAATTGCGAAACACGGCAAACTGACCCACTTTGGTTCGGTCGACGGGTGTGTCAACCGAGCCAAGGTGGAAAATAGATAAGATTCCATCGGGAGTCTTGTAGTAAAATCCAAACGAAGAGGTCGTTGTTAATCGCGTATCAAGTCGCGTAGTGCTAGTTTTATTCATAAGTGTAAATAGTAATAAGTGTAACTAATTATTAACCCCAAGTAGTGTTAATCAATAAAAAGAAAAGTGTTAATAAAGAAATCAACATAAGCATAACACCAGGCGTTTTATTCGTTGTACGGAGGACAACGAAAGGAAGAAGACCACCCCGAAATAAAATACAACAAATTGACGCAGCCGGATTTTCGAGCCGAGGATCGCTCGAAGGGAAAAAGTGAGTAGAAATAAAATACGAAAAGTACAAATAAGAATAGCAGTTTGGAAAATTAAAACAGTAAAATAACAAATTTGTAGCAGTTAGCAAGTTATAGATAAAAAGGAAAGTTATAAATTAAAAGTTAATTAAAGTTAAAGTTAAAAGCAAATCAAGTTTTAAAAGAAAGTTTAGAAAGGAAAACTGATAAAAAGTGAAACGATAATTTCGTTAATAAATAAAACGCAAAAAGTGAAAAATAATTTGGTGAATTTGGCATGAAGTGGCCAAACAAAAGAAAAAGTGAAATAAGAAAAAATAAGTAGCTTAGTAAAAAGAAAAATTGAAAAAGAAAAAGTGGAAAGGATAGAATTAATTCTAGTTAAAGGATAAGAGTTTAATTCTTTTAATATATTAAAATATATTATATTATTAAATAATATGAACCATAAAATAACTTTCAGCTAAAAATTCATCGGGTTTCATCAAAAGGATGCCAGCGTAAAAGCACGGCAAACTTATCTGTCCAATAGCATTAGCTGGACAAAATCTTTGCTGAGGTAGACCCTTTTTCACTCGGGAAGCTATTTCATAGTTTTTGTGTTTTTTTTATATATTTTCACAATATTGGGTGCTGTAATTACCAAAAGGTGCGAAAATCAGAGTGATTTTACTGACTTAAATAAATTTAACGTGGTAAAATTCAAATGATAAACGCAAATTGGTAAAAACAGGACTCCGATAAGGACTAAAATAAAACGCGTAAAGTATACGGTAAAGTTGTATAGTTTCGAGTGTGTCTTAGGCGTTTGAGTTCAAATTACACACGTTAAACAAATTTTAACGATTAACTTGATTTCAGAGTCGCACATTTTTCGGGTGTGTCTTAGACTTCTGTCCTCAAATTTGTATTTGATTTCAAAGTCGCACAGTTTAATTTGCTTAATCGATAATTAATTGCATCAGTTCGTCGGAAATTTTTGAAAGTTTGAAAAAATTTTTTTTTTGGGTTACTTTAAAAAACCATTATTAGAAGTTAAACGTTTAAAGTAATGCACTTAGAGACTTCATATTGGTTGGAGAATCAAAGCAAAATTAGATTGGTTGTTTAAATGACAAGCAATTACAATTGCTTGCTGATAAAAACAATCAAAGGTAGCAAGCATTTAACGAAGAAATAACTCAATCGAGTTCACTAGGTTAATCGTCCGAATTCGAGATTGCAAACATTGCAGTTTTGTTGGCCGCTAAGAAATAGAGGCAGAGCGTTCGTTCCTTTCTGTGAGGTCTTAAATTACCTCAGCGAAGTCACAAAAAATTTTGACGCTTCGTTTCTGCTTGAAACAAAGTAGAACCGCGCAGTCACGAAAATTTTGACGCTTCATTTCTGCTTGAAACAAAGCAGCAGCGGACGTTAGCGTACAGACAAATAAACAGATGTACAGCGAATGTTTACTGCACGCTCGGTAAACGAAGCGAGCAAGAATTCTAAGCCGGTTAAGGAAGTTGAATCTTCATAATAAAAATTTTAATTATCTCTCATTCAAAAGTACTATGATTAGTATAAAAAATTAAACGATGAAACGTTAAGTAGCGGCGCTAAGTAGTCGTTTTACAACATTTTTAACCCAACACTTTAAAATAAATTTAACGTCATATAAAACCCTATTAAACTATATGTCGTTCGTTTAATTAATGGCCGAGTCGTTGCAGGAGCAAGCGTATATAGAATTAGAGAGAACCCATAAGGATCTAAAACGCCAGTTGGGGGAGTTTATAGGTAAATATTGGGCAATTTTAAAAGGGACGGTAGGCAACAAAGAAAACTTAGAATTGATATAGTCTAGAGTAGGGGAGTTAGGAGACCTTACAAGTGTAGAAAGAGCAGACGCGATAGTAGAGGAGTTGCTTATATTCCTAAACCAGATAATAGATAATAAGACAGAAGATTCAAAAGCTTGGGAATCAGAATTTAACGCACTAAAGAATAAGTACGATAATTATTTAGTTGATAAAGTGTTTCGGGAAGATTTACTCAGGAAATTAGAGTGTGAGAACGTAAAACTAAGAGAATTATTAGAGAGGAAGGGACTAACCGAAGAAACGTTGAATAGAACATTAGAACAGGGATTTGCACAGAAATCAAGGGAAGACTGTAGTTCTTTAGAAGAGGCAAATAGACGAATACAAGAGCTAAAAGAGCAGAATAGACTTCTAAGTCAGGAAATGTCGCTAGATCACAACCAGTCACTCTTTCATAAGGAACTAAATCCGCCCGCAGTTAGTCCGAAGGACGGCAACGCAAGGTCTCTCCCACAAATTAAGACAGCAAGAGATCAAACCAGAATGGGTATTGGAGAGATAGCTAAAAATACAAATAGGCTGGTACCACTCTTTTCTGGAACACATTCGCCAGACTTACGCGGCGAAGTGTATAAATTCATACACGGGTGCGAATTAGCCGCAAGAGAGGTGGGTAAAGACAATATTCAGGACTACATAGACTGCATTAAGCAAAGACTACATGGGGATGCATATGATTTAGTTAGGTCACAACGATTCAATACCCTCGAGGAATTCTACCTCACAATAAAAAGAGCATATTTACCAACGGTTTCCTTAGACTCATTGTTAACAGCGATCCAAAGTTGTAATCAGTTACTTAACGAGGATATACGACAGTTTGCAAGACGCCTGAACACCCTACGAACACAGGCAGTAGAGTTAATTCGAACGAAGTATGACGGAAAAGGAGATATGGCAATTTTGAGTATGGTGGAAGGGGCCGTCGAGAAATCCTTTAAATCAAGGCTAAGGAACGCCGCATTGAGAATTTTTATGCTCAACGTGATGAAGAAAAACATCGTGTAAATGGTAGAATTAGCCATAGATGCACTCCAAACCATACAAAGCAGTAGCCTCCTCGACACAAACCCCTTAAACATTAACATGAATTCATCACTTCTTGCCGCATACACAGCAAAAACAAATTCAACATGGAAGTCAGGGCAGAGCTTCAGGAGAAAAAAACGTCAGGCAACCAAATAGGATACAAAATACTCCACAAGGAGCGGCAGATAGAATAATATGCTCATTTTGTAACAAGCGGGGTCATACCAGGGATGATTGTTTAACTCGCCGTATTGCCAAAAGTGTTTAAAATACGGACACGAGGCAAACTGGAGGTGTGACCAAAAGGGAGGCCAGAAAAATGTGGCAAGGAACACATATCAAGGGCCCAATTATCGAACTCAAGGAGTTCAGCAATGGAATCCACCCCAGCAGAATTGTCAGTCAAACCAAGTCCAACAAAACTGGCAGACAAACCGACCCAGCAGAATTGGCCTCAGAACCAATTCCAGCAGACGGGGAATCAGGAAGCCTCAATAAACCCTAACCCAAAGACACGTAACGGGTTACAGAGGAATCAGCCGAACAGAGCAAACCAAACGCTATGTCATTGGTGTAATAGACCAGGACACATGATAAAAAATTGCGATGCAAAAAGAAATTGGGAATCGTTACAAAGTAATCGTCCGGGAAACTATCAAGGGCCCAGAACAGGCCAATAATCTGGGAACCCAAGAATATTAGGAACTTAAGGCCAAATGAAGGAGTAACAGTAATTCATACATCCAAACCGATTGTGGATACGTTACCAACTTTAAGAAATAAAGTGGTAACCGTAAGTCCGACATCGGAAGCGATTGTTGAAACATTACCACTTTCAAGAGACTTAAAAATTAATATCGAGTTAAAAGGGACTGATAATAATAAGAAAAACAACGGCACAGAGAGAAATCATACGTTTGGAGAAACAGTTGATTTCGAGATGCCATTTAAGTTGAAAGATAGAAACCAAAGTTTAAATACACAGATACCGTGCTCAATGAATAAGTTAGCAATTAAAAATAAAAATGTAGAAACAGGGGTATCTAACTGCACTCAAACCAAGCTAAATGAGGTGTTCATCGAATTACCTTGCGAAGAGGCTATAAATGGAAAACTCATTTTACTGGTAGATACAGGAGCAGATACAAGCCTGATAAAGAGATGTGCGATAAAAGATAGCACAATAATAAACAAGGCAAATAGGAAAGATTTAAGCGGAGCATTTGGAGGTTGTGTGACCACAGAAGGATCAAGTACTATATGTCATAATGAGGTACAGTCCTTACGTTTAACGCTACACGTGGTGTCACTAAAACAAGGAGTACCGGCGGACGGCATAATAGGAAGAGATAATTTGTGGAACAACTCCATTATAAATACAATGGAAAAGAGTTTAACACTCTGCGATAAAAGGAAAGAGGTTATTTTAGAATTACCGATAAGAGCTATCGAGCAGATTGAAGAGAAAAGTAAACAATACTACATACCAGTTAACGCAAGAACGATTACGATAGTACCATTAAAACTACGTACAAAATTTAAGAATGTTTTAATTCAGAAAGAAGAAATAGATCCAGGAATCTATATAGCAGACACATTACTTAATGTGAAAGATAATAGAATTTATGCTCCAATATTAAATACAACAGAGTATGATTACGAAATAGATAGCGAATTTAAACCAAAATTCACAAACTTCGACGAGTACACAATACAAAGTACTGAGTTAGTTAATAGCATAGTCAAAATAGATGCCAAAAGAAGAATAAATAAATTGCTCAATGAAATGGAGTTAGATGTAAATTTAAATATGGAAGAAAAGAATTCAATAGAGGAAATAGTAAAATCTTTTCATGACGTCTTCCTATTAGACGGAGACGAACTCTCCTTTACAAGTGTATTGAAACACGAAATTCCAACAGGCGCAGATCAGCCGCCCATAAATAGAAAACAATACAGATTACCTCAAATACATAGGGAGGAAATAAATAAAGAAGTGAACAAACTTTTAGATGATGGCATAATCACGCATAGCACATCACCGTGGAACTCACCGTTACTTTTAGTGCCCAAGAAAAGTGGCAAGGACGGCGAGAAAAAATGGAGACTCGTAATACATAGATTACAGGAAATTAAATGAAGCTACAATCAAACAAGTTTTTCCAATTCCGCGCATCGACGAAATTTTAGAGCAATTAGGCCATAGCAGATATGTTACAACGCTAGATTTGGCAAGTGGATATCACCAAGTTTTAGTCGATGAAAGGGACAAGGAAAAAACAGCATTTAGTACAGGACTAGGGCATTTCGAATTCAATCGAATGCCATTTGGGCTAACAGGTGCCCCAGCAACATTCCAAAGGATAATGAATCATATCCTAACAGGTCTACAAGGGATAGACTGTTTTGTTTATTTAGATGACAGAGTTATATATGGTAGAAATCTAAAACAACACGAGCAAAGGTTATGTTCAGTATTACAGAAATTACGCGAACATAATTTAAAACTGAATACAGAGAAATGCAAATTTCTGAGAAAGGAAATAGTTTATTTAGGGCACAAATGCTCGGAAAATGGTGCTTTACCAGACCCCTACAAGGTAGAATGTGTAAAGGACATAGGAGTACCGAGAAACAAAAAGAGGTACAAGCATTTCTTGGACTAATAAATTACTACAGAAAATTTATTGAAAACACAGATAAGATAGCGCTACCAATTAACAAATTACTACGGAAGGACGCAAAATTTATCTGGACAGAAGGCTGTCAGCAAGCATTTGAGCGGTTAAAAGAAGCAGTCGTGTCACCGCCAGTGTTGGCATATCCAGATTTCTCAAAAGAGTTTCTGTTAACTACCGACGCAAGTAACGAAGCGTTGGGCGCAGTACTTTCGCAAGGAGAAGTAGGTGAAGATAGACCAATAGCGTTTGCTAGCCGAGCGCTTAGCGACACAGAAAAGAGATATTCAACAATAGAGAAGGAATTCTTGGCGATAGTTTGGGCAACAAAAAACTTCAGAGCATATCTCTTAGGGAGACATTTCAAAATTTTTACTGTCCATCAACCACTAAAGGCAATAGCCAATTTAAAGGACCAAACCTCAAGACTGGCAAGGTTTAGACACAAATTGTCAGAATACGATTTTGAAATTTTATATAAGCCAGGCAAGAAAAACTTGAACGCAGATGCACTGAGTAGAATTCCTCAGGTAAACCGCAAAACAATAGGGGCCGTACAAACACGGTCGAAAACAGCAAACCAGGGCAAGGAACAACAACAAGGAACAACTATTGAAGTCGACAAGGATGATGAGGAACCGGGAAACGGAACAAGTAACACAGCAACATTGCTGTCCGACCCGAAACAAATAGAAACAGTGATTAAAGACTTTCACAATTCACCACTGGGAGGACATCAGGGTGCGGTGAAAACGTATTTAAGAATACGGAAACAATTTAAATGGCCCGGAATGCAAAAGCAAGTAAAGGAATTCATAAAAAACTGTCCGAAATGCCAAGTGTTAACAGATACACCAACGCGGCCTTTTTAGTTCGTTGTTAGTATTTGAATAATTTTTTTTTTAATTGAACTTTTTAGTTTGTATTAATTTTGAATGATAATATACGGTACATGTAAACTAGTTGTTCCGTTAAATAGAGAGCCATATCTATTGCATTTGCAATTATTTTAGAAATAAATGCACATGAAATCTATGCATAAAGACGATGTTTATGCATAACCACAATTTAAAAATTATATCTGCACCTAAATGCGGACATAGAAATAAAAGATAAATAAATATAACACAGAAAATAATCGCCTCAAATCTTGCGAAGTATTCTTCTAATCCCAAATATTAATAATGAATAATTATAATTATAATAATAAATAAATAAAATCTTCTTAAACATATAAAATAAAATTATTACAAAATATGTAATGTAATGTACGGTCCTATAAAATGTAGTTCATTAATGTTCCATGTAAAATAGTAATGACACCGCGTTAGTAACAAACAAAGCAAAAGCGAATAATTGAGCGATTACCGCAAGCACTGCAACAAAGCAGAGCAACTGAACACGAGCAGAATGCAATGTCAGTTTTAAAACAGCTAAGAAAAAAAAAAAAAAAAAAAGAGAAGGGTAGAAAAGAAAAATAAAAACACCAAAGGTGAACAACTTCAAAATAGGCAAACAAAGAGAAAAAATATATATATATATATATCTCAAAAAAGTAAGAGAGGGAAAAATATTTTTTTAAAAAAAAACGCATGTTACATCAACACTATATGTCCTTCTTATACATAGAACAAAGAAACTATTAATAAGAACTAATAATAAAACTAACAATGAAAATAAATAGGGAAATTAAAATGAAAGAAAGAATATCACTATAATAACGTTAGAAATAAAAATAGATATAAAATCGTACACATTAAAGTAAAAGGAAATATATCTAAATACTTGTACAAACTTTTTAAATACTTTCGAAGTTAAACCTTATAGTGAATAAACTAACGACTTATATTCAACTAGAATAAAGTCGATATTTATTGTATTATAATAATTAAGACTTGTTTTGAAGTAAATAAAATATTTTTAATTAATTATAATAATATTTCTAACTTAACGTTATATACGAATATGAATTCAATTCTTTTTAACTAAAAACAATTAAAGTTAGAAAAAAAAATATATTTGAAGAGAAAATTGAAATATATAACATTGATAACAAGTTACGTTAAGGGTGATATCAAAGAAGACAGCATGCAGAGAAGCGGAACTAAAGGCCGATGTACACCCAATAGAGCAACAGAAGACGCAATCATATCATAACAACACATGACAACAGGGGGACAAGAAGCGGCCAGCCAACTCGAAGGGGGGAAGGGTAGCTGGAACAGCTGATTAGCGCAGCGACAACAACCATAGCAACCAAAGATGGAATAGTTGCAACAATCAATCGCATCAATGCAACGATGCAACAACGTTCGACAAAAACACGAAACTACCTTCAAAGAGATCCGACAGCAGCAACAGTTGAGCAACAAGATTATCGACTGATAATGGTGACAAATACACAGTACCTTGGGGTCACGCGGAGACCAAAGCCGCCGCAATGAAACACGCAACATACTAGGGACTTAACCCATCTGCAGCAGCTAATTTCCAGTGTCTGCGCAAAAGCGAAATCCTCATGATGGCAGCCTAGCAGCTTAACTTCAAGCGAAAGTTACGTTAAGCGTAAGGGATAGCATCACAACGTCGCGGCAATGAAACAGCTAGTAGACAACGACTAATGCAGCCACAGTTAAATTTACGCCAGTCATTCACAGTTCGCCAGTTAAAGTTATGGTACATTACTCCGTGGCACAAATCACACTCTACTTCCAGAGAACTATTTAAAACGCATCACCACTATCGACAAGAAAAATGCTGAAGACGTTAGCAAGATGTTACAAATTATGATCTTGGTAACATCTCAACCATTAACTACCATGAAGCGAAAGACAATTGGTCCCAATTGCGAGACAACGTTTGTTTACGCCAAACACACCGCTCGTCAGGCTGCCTCTCCTGATCTGCCGAAGCCGTGCTCTCTCACGGCCAGACTTCGGCCACTCAGGAGAGGCAAGCTAAAAGCTTGACTGCGAGCTCCTTGGCTCCAGCCTTGGCGATCGGATATGTTCGACTTCACTTGGCTGCCATCAGTGAACATCGCCGGACGCATCACCAAAAAACCAAACCTTCATATTCACATTCACTCAAAACACATTGTACAAATTACATTAAACAGTGAAAACAATATACAATTAACAACACATCCATCAAACCACATTTTACCTCATCTCTTCAACTAAACATTTGGTCCAGTACGAGCCGGATCGAGCTCAACCACGACATCGTCGCCCTTTTGAAAAAGGTAGGTTAAATAATTTCATATAAATTAAATCAAATAAAGTGCAAAGTTTTAAATATTTTGAATAAACTGTACCCACATCAAACGGGCGAACAAATATATATATATACGCGGCACGTATATATACACTTATATACTCCCGTGTACACCTTGCAATTAACGGCAGTATTAATTTCGGTGTAACGGTGCTCCAAAATTTAGAATTGGTTCACTTATATATATTACATAAAAGTGCCCTTGAACCCGGTCATATACTTGTATTGACCGGCACGTGTTGCAATTATTTATTCTTCGACGAATACATAACTGCAGCTCGCTCTCGCTTGGGTTTGCGCTCTTTTACTTAGAAACCAAAAAACCACCACCTTTTGCTGGTTAATTTGGTTGACGTGCTCTCACATAGACACGCTCGCAGCTTACGCTCTTCTGCGCGGTTCACTTAGAAACCAAAAAACCACCACCTTTTGCTGGTTTGTTTGGTTTACGTGCTCTCACATAGACACGCTCTCAGCTTGCAGCCAAGCATAAAACACGTTCTTTCGTTCAACATTGATCGCCCTCTCCGCGTGATACGCTACAAGCGGCGCGTTTTTTGTTATAACATTTGTACTCGTACTATCGACGTTAACTTCGAAACGCATAATAGTGCACACTGTACCGTGCTTGCAGCAGAACAGGCGACATATTTACTCACCTACTCAGCGAAAAAAGTCGTCAACCGTGCAATCGAAACCTGTTTGCTTAGAATACACTTTGAGCAAACCACCGCTGCGGCTTCGTTTAACGTGACAAAGACGTCGACCGCGCATGCACCGTGGGCGAAAAATATAATTCCTTGGCATAAAATTATAATAAAAAATTCTTGTTTGGAATAAAAATATTAAGGTGTTTCATTTCCTTGTTAGCCCATCTGTCTAAGCTATTTTAGCCCCGTTATTCTGTTGCACCCCCGAAAAGCGATTTCATATCGTTTATTCACTTGCTAAATTAGTAGTAACCTTAACGCACATACAATGGAGAGTGTTGTCTCTTTTCTACGTCTCGCGGACGATTTAGTGGAATTCGGCATGCACATTCTGAGCAGTTCAACGGATTCGCAAACGTTGGATACCCTGGAGTTGGACATTTCGGAGCTCAACTCGCAGTGGTCCCTAATCAAGTCCGCGTATAGCGGCCTTCTCGAACAAATGCTGAAGGATGTGACGATGGCAACACATATAAAAAGCGTTAAGGAAAAATATTTCAAAGCGTACGACAACTACAAGCGATGCGTTGGACTGATCAAAATTCAAGTCAACTCGATGATAAAGACCACCGCGCCGCGGCGCTCTACGGATACGGCAGAGCTGCCGCCCACTCGGTTCAACATCAGCTTGCCGCCATGCGATACCGACGTTTTCAAAGGCGACTATTTGTCATGGCCCTCCTTTCGCGACATGTTCACCGCCCTGTATATTGAGAATACGCGTATTGCCCCAGTGGAAAAACTTTTCCACTTGAACCAAAAAACCAAAGGAGAAGCCAAAGAAATCGTACAGAAATCTCCTTTGACGAATGAAGGATTCGAGCAAGCGTGGCGAAATTTATCTGAACGCTATGAAAATAAACGCGTTCTCGTTAACACGCTCCTTAAAAATCTCTTTGGTCTCGCGACGATTACGAGGGAAACCGGTCACGAAATCAAAAATCTACAGCGGGAAATCAACAATATTCTCGCCGCGTTGGCTCTCCAAGGCGTCGACACGTCACACTGGGACGCGATTACAGTATTTCTGTGCTCTACTCGTCTTCCGGAAGCCACCCTGGCGCTTTGGGAACAATCCATACCGAATAAACGTGAAATTCCAAAGTGGTCCGATCTCGACGCATTTTTGACACATCGGTTTGAAACGCTGGAATCGGTGCACGATCTCAAAGGCGCACCCGCAGGCAAGAATCGCGCGTCACCCGCTCCACAGCAGGTGGCCCCCTCGACAAAACGCGTTAACACATTCCAGCTGAATGTGTCATCGACCGTATGTCAGCTGTGCTCAGAGCAACACACAATTCGAGTCTGTCCGCAATTTTTGGAAATGACTTCCGGTAAACGTCTAGAGGTGGTGAAAAAGTTGCGTCTTTGCTTGAATTGTCTCGCGCAAGCGCATCAAATACAGAGATGCCCCAGTCAATACAACTGCGCGACATGTCAGGCGCGACACCATACGTTGCTGCATCGCGATCAAGCGCAGAACCGACCCTTGACGAATTCAGCGTCGCGTCCGTCCACTAAGCCAAGTAGAAACGCTGCATTGCAACCCAATCAGCCCCGTATCAACCCACTTAACGCGCGAGCACCCCCCTTTACTGGGCCCTCCAAGTCGGCTAACGCCGCCCAATTCAGTCAACATCAAACACAGTCCACTGATCGAAATCAGCCCGATAACCATCAAGTTTGTTTCGCTGCCGCACCGAAGCCAGTTCTGGTAGGAACCGCGACGGTCACTATATTCCACGACGGTACTTGCTATGCCGCTCGTGCCCTCATCGATCCAGGATACGAAGTATCCTTCATCTCTGACCACGTTCAGAAGATGCTCAAAATCCCCATGCGGCCAGTGAAAGCAACGGTTTCTGGCCTCAACGAAACTATTTCCGCAAAGGTTTCGAAATCTTGTGAGTTTATGCTCAAGTCGCCACGCGACCCCTCGTTTCAAATCCATGCCACAGCGCTAGTGCTGTCGCAAATCACGGGCAGACTGCCCGCCCACTCGTTCGATAGCGCGCTGCTTCGCAGCCTCCCTCGTAACATCGAGCTCGCAGACGTCAACTTTGTCAAAAGTCAGCAAGTTGACGTTCTCATTGGAGCCGATCTCTTCCCGGCGATCATACTGGACGGTATTCGCCGCAATGTGCTAGGTTCACTGCTAGCACAACAGACTGTGTTCGGCTGGATAATCACCGGACCAGTCCCCCTGCTACAATCAGATAGCCCCAACATAAGGGTGGCCTTCTTCAATGAAGTCACCATCGAACAACAGTTCGAACGATTTTGGGTGGTGGAGGAACTTCCCAAAACTCGTCACTTATCCCCCTCCGAAAAGTTTTGCGAAGAGAATTTCGTAAAAACAACTCGTAGGAGCCCTGACGGCCGCTACATCGTTACGTTGCCATTCAAAAGCGATGCCGTAAGCCAAAACTCGTTAGGATATTCACGGCACATCGCCCACCAGCAATACCTTCGCTCAGAAGCAAGGTTAGTCAAAAACAATGACCTCAATAGGCAATATGACGATGTAGTTCAAGAATATCTTGATTTAGGTCATATGACGGCCGTAGCGCCCCCACAACCCGATGCTGAGCACTACTATTTGCCACATCATGCGGTTATAAAACCGGACAGCACGTCCACCAAGGTCAGAGTCGTGTTCAACGCATCCTGCCCCACCACAAGTGGGCTCAGTTTGAACGATGTGTTACACGCAGGCCCGGTTCTACAAGCAGACTTAACATTCCTAATGTTAAGATGGCGCTTTTATCGGTATGTTTTTAGCGGTGACATACAGAAAATGTACCGCCAGATCCTCGTCGACCCGAAACATACCCCCTACCAACGAATTCTATTCCGAGATTCGAATAGCTCCCAAGTTAGGGACTATGAGTTACAAACGGTAACATTTGGCGTGAATTGCGCCCCCTTCTTAGCGATCCGTACGCTTCTTCAGCTAGCAGACGATACACAACAACAGTTTCCGCTTGCGGCCCACATCCTGCGACATACGATGTACGTTGATGACGTGTTGGCTGGTTCTCACAACCTTGCCATGGCCACTCAAATGCGCGATGAACTGTCAGAGGCGTTGAACACGGCAGGCTTCTCTCTCCGGAAATGGACAGCCAACGACAAACACATTTTGGACGACTTGCCGGAACCCCATCTGCTCAACGCTGAGTTCTTAAAGTTCGAGGACAACAGCACCGCAAAGATGCTCGGTATTCGGTGGAACGCCACCAGCGATGACTTCTACTTCGACACACAGACGATCGACATACAGCCAACGTACACCAAAAGACAAGTGCTGTCTCTCATCGCGAAGTTGTTCGATCCAGCCGGTTGGTTGGCACCCATCATCGTTGCCGCGAAAATGCTGAACCAACAAGTCTGGCTAGACAAGATTGAATGGGATGACCAACTTCCCGCACTGACGCAGCAAACATGGTTGAGTTTCCTTCGAAATTACCACCAGATCGCCACGATTCGAATTCCCAGGTGGATTCGGTTTACCCCCGACTGCACAGTGGATCTTCACGCCTTTTCGGACGCTTCCGAAAAAGCGTACGCCGGAGTCATCTACGCCCGTGTTCAAATCGGCGACACAGTTCATGTATCGCTACTGTACTCCAAAACACGAGTGGCGCCCATTAAAACGATATCGCTGCCTAGACTCGAACTCTGCGGAGCTACACTCGTCGCAGACATGCTCAACGTCCCGAGAACGTCTTCTGTTGGACAGACGCCACGATTGTACTTGCGTTGCTTAAGAAGCCTCCTTGCGTCTGGGCCACTTTCGTGGCGAACCGCGTTGCCAAAATCATTGAAAGAGCACCACACACTCAATGGTTTCACGTGGACTCGCACGACAATCCAGCAGATTTAGCTAGCCGCGGTGCCACGCCCCAAGAATTAGCTGAGAACACCTTTTGGTGGAATGGTCCACCTTGGCTCCTCCACGACAAGGATCGTTGGCCCGAACTACGAACAGCTGCGGAGTTTGCTACCGCAATGGAAGAAAAGCCAGTAAAGGCTCTTCACATTTACTTCCGACCAGACGAAGACCCACTTGACAGGTTTTCCTCTCTCCCGAGAGCCCTACGCGTATACTCATACGTACAACGGTTTATAGATAACACACGCTGTAAACGGAACCCTCGATATGCCACTTTGCGACTCTCAGCAACAGAGATTCGAGACACCAAACGCCGTCTCACAATCATCTGTCAAAAGACATATTTTCCCGACGAATATTACGCGCTCGAAAGCAAGCAACCAGTGAGTTCGAAAAGTCGTTTACTCTCACTCAATCCCTTTATCCACGAAGACAAAACAATGCGCCTTGGCGGGCGGCTGTCTTCATACCCGAATTTGGCATTTGATGAACGCCACCCAATAATTATGCCGTACGACTGTCAGTTGTCTCGGTTACTTGTTCTTTTTATCCATCAGATCTTGCTTCACGGTGGTAACCAGCTGATGCTCCGATTGCTCCGGACCCAACACTGGATTCCTCGGGTAAAAAACCTCATCAAGACAACGATCCACCGCTGTAAGCCGTGCATCTTGCATCGGAAGCAACAAAGAACGCAGATTATGGCGGCACTGCCAAAGGAACGAACAACTTTCTCCCGCCCCTTTGCTAACACCGGTGTCGACTTTGCGGGCCCTTTCGACATAAAGAATTACACCGGCCGTGCGTGTTTAATAACGAAAGGCTACACGTGTATCTTTGTTTGTTTTGAGACCAAAGCAATCCATTTAGAGGCTGTCAGTGATCTGACCACGGCCGCTTTCCTTGCGGCCTTCTCACGCTTTGCAGCGCGCCGAGGCTGTCCCGCAAAGATGTATTCCGATAACGGCACAAACTTCGTCGGCGCATCAAAAGAGCTCAAACAAGAATTTAAGCAATTCCTTGTTCGAACCCGCGATCTCATCGAGACCCATCATTCGCACCAGAATGTTGAATGGCACTTCATCCCCCCCGGTGCTCCTCATATGGGAGGACTCTGGGAGGCCAGTGTTAAAAGCCTGAAAACGCACCTGCGCAAAGTCGCCCCAACGTCCAAGTTTACATTCGAAGAGTTCTCAACTCTCTTGAGCAAAATTGAAGCATGCCTCAATTCTCGCCCGCTTCATCCTCAATCTGAGGATCCCAACATAATGGAGGCAATAACTCCTGGCCACTTCCTAGTAGGCGGCCCTTTGCCCGCCTTGGCCGAGCCTGAAACCCTCGACAATCCGCTCTCCATTCTTAACCGATGGAGACGTGTCCAGGCCCTTGCCCAACATTTCTGTCATCGGTGGAAAACGGAATATTTGCACGAGCTTGCGCGTCGCACCAAGTGGAAGACTCCGCAACTCAATCTACAGCCCAACGACCTGGTCGTCGTCCGTGAAGACAACCTTCCTTCCACGTCCTGGCGGCTGGGCCGCATCATCAAGGTGTATAAGGGTCAGGACGCACGAGTCCGCGTGGCCGATGTCCGAACGGCTAACGGCCAACTCACGCGTTCAATTTCCAAATTAGTATCCTTATCGTGCATGGCTCGAGTAGTTATTAATGTCTTTTTTCTCCACAGATCTGAGATGAAACGCACCCGCCGCCAAGGCGCCCGTTATCGACAAGACCGCATGGTGGCTCCGCCAGCCGCCGTACCATCGGCGCCCCCAAATCCGCATCCCGCCACCGAGATGCCGCATTACGAGCAGCAGCCGCACGAGGACGACGTGCTCCATCTGAGTGTCTCTTACACGGCAGAAGAAGGCGGCGCTGCTCAACCGAGCTCACCAGAGCCTCGTCCAGAGGAGGCTCCTGGACGATCGTCTCCACCGGCGATCGCCGGCCCAGTTCGGAGTCCACAACCGCGACCTGCAGGGCATTTTAAGGCACGAACGGCGAGCTTTCCCCGAATTGTGGCAGGACGCCGCATAAACTGCCTGGCGTGCTCCCACACCACCCAACGCTGCACCAGCACACGTAGCTGCACCTGTAGCGACGCCCACCACTCGACGCTTCACGGCTAGTCGCCTGATCCACCCCAGGCTGAGGGTCAGGTAGCTTTGCAGTCCTGCAAGGCGGGCGGGATGTTTACGCCAAACACACCGCTCGTCAGGCTGCCTCTCCTGATCTGCCGAAGCCGTGCTCTCTCACGGCCAGACTTCGGCCACTCAGGAGAGGCAAGCTAAAAGCTTGACTGCGAGCTCCTTGGCTCCAGCCTTGGCGATCGGATATGTTCGACTTCACTTGGCTGCCATCAGTGAACATCGCCGGACGCATCACCAAAAAACCAAACCTTCATATCCACATTCACTCAAAACACATTGTACAAATTACATTAAACAGTGAAAACAATATACAATTAACAACACATCCATCAAACCACCTTTTACCTCATCTCTTCAACTAAACAACGTTACTACCGACACCAAACAACTACATCTGATCATCAAGTATAACACACAACGCGTCAGCTACCCCGCAGCAACATTCCCACAACACATCGAGAAGACATCGAGACAACGGGGTGTACATTAACAGCCAAACCATCATCAACAACAACAAGAACATCAACGTCAAGATCAAGATCAAAATCATTCTCAAACTACACACAGATGACTCCGAAGAATTGCAGTTATCGATTGTATTATTGAATTATTATTGTAAATTCATAATTCATAATTTTTATTGTCATCATCGATAATTAATTGCATTGTAATTATTGTAATTATGACTCATAATTAATTGTATTATCATGCTAACTAATCTTACCCCAATTACACCAATTGACATAACACATAAGATATTCATAAGAGAGGAAAAAAAAAAACAAACAATAAGCAAAAATTAACATAAACATAAGCCCACCCACGATTCAACAAATGTACAAGAAAAATTTAATATCGTTTTGTACGATACTAAATTTACCTTCCCCGAGGATGGAGGGATGTTGTATGTCGCGATCGCAATTTCTAGTTCCGGGAGATAAGAACTTTCAAGGCCAGTATTATCGTTTTATAATACTACTCCGCGAGTGAGTCAAGGCCAAGTTCACGTTATTAATGCAACCACAGCACTTTGCGTGGTAAGCCAAAAGCTTTAGTCAAGCTTCGTTTAAAGTAAATTCAAAAGCCAAGGTAGCAACCAGAACACGTCGTATTTAAATGGATTGTGGAAGCTAGCTTTCAGTAGCAAGCTTCCAAACCATAAAAACGCTTGGCTTGAAAGACCAAACGATCAGAATCCACACGCGGAAGAATTAAATTGAGAACGATTTTCTTCCGCGTATTGATTCTGCGAATTTTACAATTTTAATATTGCGAAATAATGGAAATTGCGAAACACGGCAAACTGACCCACTTTGGTTCGGTCGACAGGTGTGTCAACCGAGCCAAGGTGGAAAATAGATAAGATTCCATCGGGAGTCTTGTAGTAAAATCCAAACGAAGAGGTCGTTGTTAATCGCGTATCAAGTCGCGTAGTGCTAGTTTTATTCATAAGTGTAAATAGTAATAAGTGTAACTAATTATTAACCCCAAGTAGTGTTAATTAATAAAAAGAAAAGTGTTAATAAAGAAATCAACAGGAAGCATAACACCAGGCGTTTTATTCGTTGTACGGAGGACAACGAAAGGAAGAAGACCACCCCGAAATAAAATACAACACCATTATCCCTTGGGATGAATGATGCGTAGTATACTAATTATGAAGATGCATAACAGCTGGTGTAAAATGATTACATTTGATTTTGTTGCGAAATTTAGTAATTGGACATTGCGTACACTTTTAACTGCATCCCCAATTGTAAGAAGTTCTGCGATTCTTCCGTCAATTTGATTACAGGCAGAATACAAAGTCAATTCAGTATTTTCAACATATTTAAACTTAGGATGATTTTTATTAGCAGGATCACAGAAATGTTCAATTTCAGCCATTGTAAACTCTCGTAGGCGAAGCAGACCGGAACGCGGAGATATTTCGTTACGGAATGAGTTACCTGTAATAATGCAAAAGAATCATTAAACACAACTGAAAATAATTTTTATAATTCATATTAACTGAATTATAGTTAGATTTACTTAAATTCAGAATTTAGGATAAAATGGTACTTTAACTCTACATGTAGAGTATATTCATCATGACGAAACGCCAAATTTGCATATTGTCGAGTATTCTCATTACAAAGGAAAATCTTATCACTAATCAAAGAATCAATTTTGTAATTTTTGTTCCTTAAGAAGGGCCACACCTACTAATAGAAATAACACTGGCCGACAGACATTTTGTAACGGGCTGTTTGTCAGCATATTCTAAAGGATTTTGGTCCGCTGATTCCAAAAATGATAAAATAAAAAAAATGAAATGAGCCATTTTCGAGATAATCGTTTTTGAAATTGTTGGCGACTTTACGTTAAGGTCCATCCACTTGAAGAGCTACCACAGCTGACATATGCTGACCGATTCGATCACAACTGAGATTAAATTAAAGAGGAAGGATGTACGCATATTTTTTGCTAGCATTACTTTGAAATCCGAAAAATAGTTTAAAACCTTTTGCTGAAATCGTAACTTTAAAAGAGAAATTTTTTAAGAAAAAAGACAAAAAACTGCTATAAATCTGTATGTAAAAATATGTTTCCGAAACTTTTTTACTCTTTTTATTTTTTATATCGATAGGTTGGACATTTTCGCGAATTTTAAGCCTAATTTTGGCAATTGATCGTTATTCACGAAACAGTGTAAGTTTGTACTGGATAGAGTGTGCCTTTGTTTGTGAACAATGTTTTTGGACTTTCCGCAATCATCATTTCCTAGAAACCCATTAAAATCGGCTTTACCTGGATCCTATTCCCGATACATGTACTTCATCCTTTTACCGCTATTAGTTCAGATGCAGGTACTTCCACCGTACGTTTTTTTACTTTTTCGCAGTTTTTTCTTTTTTGCATCAGCCGAAGTTTTATATTGAAGTCGTGTTGTGTTTATGGAATCAGCGGACCAAAATCCTTTAGAATATGTTGTCAAACAGCCTGTTACACAAAAAAAATGTTAATTTGTAGGCTAGTGTAATTAGTACCCCTACTTAAAGTAACAAATATTAAGTTATGTAAAACATTTAGCGTAAAGTTTCGAATCCACCACGTTCTTAGCCTTTCGAATTGATACTTATTTACATGTTTCTAAATCTAAATCAGCGGACCAAAATCCTTTAGAATATGTTGTCAAACAGCCTGTTACACAAAAAAAATGTTAATTTGTAGGCTAGTGTAATTAGTACCCCTACTTAAAGTAACAAATATTAAGTTATGTAAAACATTTAGCGTAAAGTTTCGAATCCACCACGTTCTTAGCCTTTCGAATTGATACTTATTTACATGTTTCTAAATATAATCTAAGTACTCGCGGGCGTTTTTCCTATTGAACAATTAAAACTCGAGCCTTTTTGCGAGTGTTTTGTTGATTCAAACTCTTCGTGGCGATTATTTTAGTTATTCGGTTTAGAACGATTGCGAATCAGGTTCAGTGTATGAATATGAATATATAATTTGTGCAGGTAGGAAGGATTGTATTCGTTGCAGTACTATTGTGGATGTAACTAAAAGTGGCCAGACAAGGGCAAAGGGTGATTATTCTAACAGCGAGATTCGAAAAATCAAACCATCTATGTATGTTAATTAATAGACGAGGAATATATATTTTTCTTGAAATAAATAAAAAATAGTATATTTTACTTCTAATTTAAAGAAATATTATAATAAAAACTAAAAACTATTTTATGTTTTGTTATTTGGTAATGAAATGCATAATATCGAACGATAAATAACTAGGCCGGAAGTAGGGTATTCGGAGTGCCACAAAAATACATATAATAATTTATGGCTTTTTCGTAATTTAGAGGTAAATCATGCGTAAATTATTTAATTGAGCCATACATACAATAATTGTTAAAATAAATCAGGTACACATTCTGTGTACGTAATTTGTTATGTCGCAGCGTATTATTCAGAACTATTGATAAAAATCATTCTTGAGATAGTGCAAAATTCGACGCGGAAATGATTCTGGCCAACAACGAATTCAAAAGATATATAAACCCACCTTTTGGTGGCTTATAATAGTTAGTTATAAAAAGTCATTAATGCGTAATCGAGACGGCCAAGAGTAGTCTGGATACCAAAATAAACGTGAGAATAATAACAAAATCTTTTTATTTTAGCTCCCTGTCATAATTCGGCACTCCTGCCTGACATGGGAAAAGTCCAGAAATTCTGCACTTTAGTGCCTGTGGCAATTTAGGTAAAAGGGATCTAACTTCGTCACACCTGCCGGATCCCTGTGGGGGAAAAAGGATCGCCATGCGGAGGAAAAGGATAATCAATTAAAACGGAGTTAACTTTTATTTTAGCGAGTCACGCTGTATTAGTTTGGCCACCAGGCCTTGCTTTGTTTGGCTTTAAGCGAGCCACGCTATGTTTTTAAGATTTGGCCACAAGGCCGAATTTATTATTTGGTTTATCAAGCGAACCCCGCTATATCATGATATATGGCCACAAGGCCGTACTTACTTTAAGCAAGAAAAGAGTGTCTGCTTCTGGTGCTGGATTTACAATTAATTCTTTTATTCTGGCTTTCGCCGTCTTTTTATACATTATTTCTTACATTCTAAACTATTACATTATGTTTATATTGCTTACTCATACTTAATTTAAACGAAAGTGTCATGCTTTCTTTCTTACGCTAAGTTGCTTTGTTTTCATTGGCCGATATTCGATTTTAAGTGTTGAGTGCAATGAGTGACTTTAGTCATAGAGAAAGAATAACAAGAGGGCGAATCTTGAACAAAAATATTTTCCATGGTCGATCCAGTACTGGATCGAGTTTTTACTCATTGCTGAGTGTTTCGCGCTCTTCTCTTTTGCTATTGTCAATGCTACTGTGTTTCCATTGCTGCTCTGAGCATTTGTTTCCTATCCACTACTGAATCGTTGATACATTACTCAATGCTTCGCTCTCTTGCCTTTGTTTACCTTCGTTTGTGTGTTTGCACTGATGCTCTCAGAATTCGTTCGTTCGTAAGAAGAGTTGAGCGATGGAATCTTGTATGTCAAAGGAGGTGAGTATGAATCCGTTGATCAATTTCTTGATAAAACCAGTGGTTGAGGGAACAAGGGAATTTGACTTCTTTACGTCTGTCGGTCTATTACGCATGGATTTTTTTCGCCCTATTATCCTTCGCTTATTAAAGGAATTTTGTTTTTTTATAACATTTTGCTGGCTTAATCAACTGTTTGGTATTTTAAATTAGGTCTGTTATTAAATTAGATTATTGTTAATTGTTATTTTGTATATTTAAGATTATAATATAATTGTTGCACCAATATTTCGTTTTATTGATAGCCCATAGGCAATGCTTCCTTAATAGAACTAAAATCATAAATATTAAAAATTTTAGTGTTTAATAATTTTAATAATGGTTTTGGACACTACAATAACAAGGTAAATTCATACACGATACAGAAGCACTTCAGTTGTTAGTACAAAATAACAAACACAAAGTCGATCTTCCGATTCCTTCGTATAACGTGTTCAATATGTTGATATGCCGACTAAAGTATTCTTCTTCTTAAATCTTCTGCCTATACGAATTCACAACAGCACGCTATGCTCGGAACGTAGATCATGCCAGCGCGTTACAAAGCTTGGGCATCGAACAAGAAGCAGAACAAAGCTTCGAAAAGCAAAATTTCTTTCAAAAACCATAAATTGCAAATTTTAAAACGATTTCAGGCGGACGGACGGCTGCACATGGTTTGTTATTGTAAGAGAAGCAAAAGAAGATGAATCGCACCGTTCTTCTTATCACCCGCTGTACTCCGCAAATTGATCGGTTCTTTCTTTCACACTTTACTTGGCATACGAGTGTTGGATCGATATCTTCTTACGCATGTTCGCTTGCATTGTTAGTGCAAAATAACAGAAGCAAAGTCGATCTCACAAAGTCATGCATAGTAGATCCGAATAATGAGAGAAAGACACAAAGCAAAAATAGAGAAACTGAAATTGCGTGCTCTCTGCTTGTTGATTCATTTCGCACTCATTGCGCTTCTTCGTTTCCCTTGCGGACCGACCGCTTTCATGTCGCCGATGAGTACATTTGGCTGATTCGGCCTCTTTTTATTCTTTCTCTATGCTTTAGTGCAGTGTCAGCTTCAAGTTCACTCAATGCACTCTACTGTTGGCGAAGTGAACTAGTTGTTGGTTACACTACACCCCTACCGTTAAGAGAAAAATTCGGTATGAAATTGAGCAATTTTTCTAAAGCTAAGTGTTTACAATTATTGGTAGTGGTATGATTTATGTTGTTACTGTGTATGGTTTTAGCATATTGTTATGTACTATTTTTCTACTATTATTATATTCAATTGTCGTGTTGACTCCATTTTTGCTTATTATCATATAAGGACCTTTGTACGGTGCTTGATTCTTTTTCCTATTCATATTTCTTAACAATACTAAATCTCCTATATCTAATTCTAGTTTATTTGAATTGTGTTGTTTATTATTGTTTACTCTTTTCATCTTTGAGGAATTTAATAGTTCGTGCGCTTTATCTAGAGCATAAATTAATCTAGTTTGTAGTTCTTTTCCATAGCTATCGATGCTGTATATTTTTATGTGTGCGTTAGGATCGTCATCTAGTAAACGAGGAAGTTTACCATAAATTAGTTCGAATGGCGTGTACCCTGTGTCAACGTGTGGTGTTGTATTATATGCGAAAGTAAAATATGGAATCCATTCATTCCATTCATAGTCGTTTGCTGTGGTTAGAATGAATTCGTTAAGTACCCTATGGTTACGTTCTAAAGAACCTATTGTTTTGTGGTGGTATGGTGTCGAGAATGTCTGTCTAATTTTTAATAGTGTACATATGTTTGTTAATAATTCGATTAATAAATTTTTGAATTCTGTCCCGCAGTCAGATTTGAGTACTTTGAAGTGTCCATACTTTAGTATCACTTGTTCTACAAGTGTTTTTGCTATGGTCTGTGCGTCCTTTGTCGGTATCGGGTGTGCTATTACAAATTTTGTTAGCTCGCACTGCATTGTTAAAATGTAGCGGTACCCGTTCGATATTCTTAAAGGTCCGACGGTGTCAATTGAAATTGTCTCGAAGCTGTTCTGTGGAGTGTTAGTTAACATAAGCGGTTCATTTGTATGACGTGTTTGTTTGTTTCTTTTGCATATGTCACAACAAGATATGAATTTCTTAACCATGTGGTTCATATTCTTCCAGACGTATCGTTGTTTTAATTTAAGGGTTGTCCTTCTGACTCCTAGATGTCCTGAGGTGTGAAATTCGTGTATTAGTTTGTATTTTATTATGTCATCTGTTATTCTTTTTGGTGGGTTGTAAATAAGTATTTTTAATTGAGGACTTCCTTGAGCAGTATTATATATATTATTTATCTTCGCATAAGCATATTTAAACTCTTCCATTGTATATATTTTAAATATTATGTCAGTACTGGCCAGTGCTAATTCTTCTATTTTCTCCTTGCTCATTTTAGATACCAGTTTCCTCAGAGTCGAATCTAGATTCGCTGATTTATTGCTGTATCCCGTATTTGTATTAAATGCGTTAATGTTGGAATTTAGTTTCCTCAGTACCGAATCTTGATTCGCTGAATTATCACTAAATTCCACGTGCACTTTATTTTCTTCTATGTATACATTAATTTCTCTAGTATCTTTGGTATTAAATTCCAATTTCTTTATCTTTCTTACATCGCTTATTGAAGTGCATTCCCATATGTGAAGTTCATCAGGCTTCTGAGATTTGCATTGTTCATTGCTTAATTCTTCATTGCTCTTTTGCATATTGTTCTTGCTCATGCCTCTACTTATAATTAATGCCTTGTTTACGTTATTGTCATTTTCTTTCGGTATCATCTGTTTTAATATGTTTGAATCTATTTGTATCCTTGAGAGCGCGCTGGCGTTCGTATTTATTTTGCCTTTTTATATATGATTTCGAAATCTTAGTCACTTAAATCTAACCTTATTCTTGTCATCTTTGATGAGGGGTTTTTATGAGAAAATAACGATATCAAAGGTCTATGGTCGGTAACAACAATAAACTTGGTACCATATAGGTATGGTTTAAAGTAGTTTATTCCCCAGTGAATTGCTAGTAGTTCTTTTTCTATTACAGGTTTGTTAAGGTCGTGTTTTTGTAATGCTTTGCTTGCATAAGATATGGGTAGATCTTTTCCTATTTCGCCTTGTGAAAGTACTGCTCCGAGGGCATAGTTTGAAGCATCTGTGGTTAGTATGAAAGGTTTACTGAAGTCAGGATATTGGAGTAACGGTGGATTAGTTAGTTTTTCCTTTAGTGTATCAAACGCTAATAGACATTCTTTTGTCCATTCAAATTTTGCTGTTTTCTTTAGTAGTGCGTTTAGGCTTTTAGCAATGTCAGCGAAGTCAGGGATGAATTTCCTATAATAATTGCAAAATGCAACGAATCGTCTTACTTCGTCCGTATTTTTTGGTATCGGGTAATTTCTTACTATTTCATATTTTGCTGGATCTGTCTTTACTCCATCACGCGTTATTAGATGGCCTAAATATATTACTTCGGGACGTAGGAAACAACATTTTTGTGGGTTTAGTTTAAGATTATAGCGTTCTAGTCTGTCTAATACCTTTATTAGATTTTGGTTATGGTGGCTGAGGCTGCATCCATGAATGATTATGTCGTCTACGTAAAGGAATGCTTCAGCCTCTAATCCTGATAGAGCTATTGTAAGCATGCGCTGAAAGCTGTTGGAAGAGATTTTTAGTCCAAACGGTAGTCGTTTGAATTGGTAGTGTCCATTATTGGTCGAAATGTTAATGGTCGTGACTTTTTGTCGAGTGGTATTTGGTGAAATGAACTTGTCATGTCTAGTGTTGAGAACCATTTTGCTCGTCCTAGCTTGTCCAAAATATCTTCTAAGCGAGTGAGAGGAAATTTGTCACTTGCTTTTTTATCATTTAGTTTTCTGAAATCAACGACAAGTCTCCATTTTCTTTTGTGTTCGGTGTTCTTTTTAGGTACCAAAAGAATTGGAGCATTGTATGGCTGATTGATGATTCTATTATGTCTTCAGTCAACATTTTCTGTACTTGTTCATTCATCATTTGTGTGTGTGTGTGTGTGTGGCAGTCTGTAGTTTTTTATGTAGACAGGGTTGTCATCTACGGTCGAAATTTTTTGTGTATAGAAATTATTTGTTGTTAGAATTTCGTTTTCGAGGTGAAAGACGTTCTGATATCTTTAAAAGATGTTTACTAATTCTTGTTTCGAGTTGTTGTCTACGTAGCTTATGTTTATAGTTTCAAGTATCTTTCTGAGTCTATTTTTATCATATGTTTTGGTTGTATTATAATTTAAAATTTCATAATTTGATAGGGAGTCTGTTTCAAGTTGAATGCCATCTATGGTTATCTCTGCGTTTGTTGTGTTAAGTATCCTAATGTGTGTTACCCCGTTCTTTGGTGCTACTGAGTTGCTAAGAAAAATTCCTTCTTTCAGTTCTTTGCTAAGAATTACCTTTTCTTCATTGAAGTTTGTTTTTATTGCTTGCACTAGTTGTGTTCTGGGTGGTACTTTGCTCTTTAATATTTCATGCGCCTTCGCTTACTAACATCGTTATCGTAAAGGTCTCATAATCTATTTTGCAAAGAAATTTCTGTAGGAAGTCTCTGCCAATTATCCCGTCTGTTTCTATTGGGAATTTCTCATCTACTAGTTGGAATTCATGTTTAAGGATTTGATCTCCTATTTCTAGATTTAAGTGGATTTCGCCAAGTGAATGGATTTCGTCGTTAGAGATGCCCGTTAACTTGCATTTATTAGTTGTAGAATAATTTTCGTTCTCTAGTTGAGCACATATTTTACATAAAGTGTTACATATTGTGTTTTATTATTATTGAATTTGTTATGTTGTCCGAAATCTTAACTATTTTTATTTTTGGCTTTCCGGAATGACTTGCATTCCGGGCCTTGCACGTTTTCCGCATGTGTTATTCTTATTTGTCTGTTGTTTCTGTTGTTGTTGTATTCGTTACGTTTCCCGTTATAACTGTTCGTGTTAAAACGTCGTTGGTTATTGTTGTTATTTTCGTGATTGTTATTGTGTGAATTTCTGTTGTTATTGTTATAGTGCGGTCGTCGTTGGTTATTGTTGTTGTTACTTGTTGTCACTGTCCAGCTGTTATTACGGTAGTTGTTGTAGCCGTTGTTGTGGTGTGTGTTGTAAGAGTTGTTGAACCGTTGGTTTGGTTGACACATTACCCTATTTATCGTCGGTTGCTGTGACTGTGCACTTTCGATTTCTTGCGCAAGGTTAATTGCTTCCGTAAGCGTTTTCGGCTGCGCCGCGAAAAGTGTGTTTTTTAAATTGTCGTTTAGACCGTTCTTAAAAATGTTGAGTGCGTATTTTTCGTTCATACTGGTGATTACGTTCTTTTCTGCAGTGCTTGCATTTTGAACTAGTTCATTGATTTGCAATTTATTTAGGTCATTAATTGTGTTTAATAACCTTTCTTTGAACGAGTTTACGGATTGGTTTCTTTGTATGTATGTCGTCAGTTTTGTGTGGATTTGTGGTATCGTCTCGTTTGTTTTATAACGTTCTTTAAGTAAGTTTTTTAGGGAATCATAATCGGTTGGTTCTGTGCAACCGCAGAGTGCCGTTTTAACGTTTTCTGATAGTTTTATGTAGTATATCAGCTCTATTAGCTGTTTCTTACCGTCTGTGTCTAGATTTCTATATATTATTTCAATTATTTTTAGAAAACTCTCTATCTCTTTGTATGCTCCCGTGAATTGGGGTATGGCCTTCATGGCCGTTTCTATGTTAAAGGTTGCCATTTTTTTTGTTAAGTTTGAGTCTTGGTCTTGTTTAATTGAACTGTCTTCTCTGTCTTTTAATTTTTCCTCTAATATTGTTTTTACCTTTAAGTATATCTTTTGGAATTCTGTTTTAATTGGGAGATATTCTACCTTATTGTTGTCTTCGTTTAACAGTTCTTCAAAATTTGACTTTAATCGCTCTAATGCTTCTAATTTCTGTTGCAGTGTACCGACTGTGTACTGCCTATTTGGAGATTTTCTTAAATTCGCTAGTTCTTTCTCAAGTTCTGACAGTAACTCATTCATTAGAGAAATGTTTTTTGTTCCAACTTTGTCTTAAAATTTTATTTGCTTAAAATCTTAAATTTTAAATTTAGATTTTCGATCTTAACTTTTACATGGAATCAAATTTTATTGTGTTTTGATTTTCGTTAAATCATTTAATTTTCATTTTTACTTATAATAGTTTAAACTGTACTTATAATGTGTTTATTTTTGTTTATATAATTCTTAAGGTAAGTAATTACTGAAAAAATTATTGTTAGAGCTATGGAGATTATAATTGTTGTTGTTATATATTCCGGGACTGCCTGTAGGTGTAGTTGATGGATCGTGGCGGTCACCTGGTTGACCCTGCTTTCTACGTTTCCCATCGTTGCCTCTTTTGAATTTTATCGCTTGCCGCCTTTATTTTTATTATTTTAATCCGGTTTAGGAATAGCACTTTTTGTTCCTTTGATGTGCAGAGGTCGGCTTGTCTGTGTAGTTCAGCTATTTCTCTGCGTTCTCGGACGCATCTACCAGCTCTGCTTTTCCTCTTTGGAGGTGGTGTGTCTGGGGTGGTAAATGCTCTGTGTCGCTGCCGTTTCCTGTACTCTTCAATTGTTATTGGCTTTGGTCCAGTTCCTTTTACTTCTGGTGTGTATTTCGGTGTTGCCTCCGTTGTTTTGTTGGTGCTTTCTGGCACATATTCTTCGTCAATGATTAGGACGTCGGTGGACTTCTGGTTTTCCCATCCAGCGAAGATTTCATCTATGGATTGCTGAGTCATCTATCAGTGTCGAAATTGTCAGAATATTACAGGTGTCGAAAATAGCAGAAGATTGCAGGTGTCGAAATTGACAGGATCGCCATGTGGGGGAAAAAGGATCGCCATGCGGAGGAAAAGGATAATCAATTAAAACGGAGTTGACTTTTATTTTAGCGAGTCACGCTGTATTAGTTTGGCCACCAGGCCTTGCTTTGTTTGGCTTTAAGCGAGCCACGCTATGTTTTTAAGATTTGGCCACAAGGCCGAATTTATTATTTGGTTTATCAAGCGAACCCCGCTATATCATGATATATGGCCACAAGGCCGTACTTACTTTAAGCAAGAAAAGAGTGTCTGCTTCTGGTGCTGGATTTACAATTAATTCTTTTATTCTGGCTTTCGCCGTCTTTTTATACATTATTTCTTACATTCTAAACTATTACAATATTATGTTTATATTGCTTACTCATACTTAATTTAAACGAAAGTGTCATGCTTTCTTTCTTACGCTAAGTTGCTTTGTTTTCATTGGCCGATATTCGATTTTAAGTGTTGAGTGCAATGAGTGACTTTAGTGCAGTGTCAGCTTCAAGTTCACTCAATGCACTCTACTGTTGGCGAAATGAACCAGTGGTTGGTTACACTACATCCCTATAGAAGTCCACAATTTCGGCACCTCCTTGCCTGTGGCACCATTGTCCGTGCTCCTTCACGTCGAAGGATCAACTACAGAAACCCCACTCTTCAACCATTGTCCCTGATCCTCCTTATAGGAGGAGTTATGTTCAATATAAGCAAATAAAACGCAAAGAAAAATCTTATTTCGAATGTAAACAAGGTGTAAAAATTAGGTCAGTAAAACTTGTGCGATGATAATTTGGAGGGTATAAGTAGTAAACCGTTTTGTATGTACAGTTATTCACAAAATTGAGCGTTCACCCTAGTTCAAATAGGAAAAAGGTGAATACTGACCGCATAAGGCAATGGAAAGATTTTTTAAAAATTCATATTAACAGATAGAGGGTCCTACTAAATAGTAACCAACATAAATTATTTTTTTTTTTTTACAAAGAACACCCCACAACAATTCAAAATGTGGAAACTACCGCTAAATTCGGGTCACAAAATTGAGCATACACTTGGAAATTGCGCTAACAATTTTTACTTCTTTTAATCAATAAGGCGCTAAAAAACATTTTAAAGTTTACACAGCTAATGCATGCACTTTTTATAACTAATTTGGGTGAATTCAGTGTTTTATATTTTGTGTTGTGTTCGTCATGGCGCTTACAAGAAAACAAACAACTCTTGAAATTAGAGAACTAGTAATAAAACTCTGTTGCCAAGGAAAATCGTATCGGCAAATTGGTGAAACAATTTATAGATCTTATAGTACTGTCCAAAAAATCATTAATAAGTATCGGTATGAAGGAATAATACGAAATTCCGGAGGAAGAGGTCGAAAAAAACTGCTAAAAGCTGTTGATGAGCGCAATATTGTTCGGAAGCTGCAAATAAATCCCAAGATTAGCGTTCCAAAATTAACATTAGAAGTATCCAAAACCATGAATATGTCTGTATCCACTGAAACAGTTCATCATTTGCTTCGAAAAAACAATTTCAATGGACGTATCGCAAGCAAGAAGCCATTCATATCTCCTGCAAACAAAAAGAAACGATTGGAGTTTGCTAGAGCTCATGTTAACAAGCCTCTAAGCTTTTAGGAGAACGTAATGTTCATAGATGAGACTAAAATAAACATCTGGGTCTCATATGGAAAGCAAATTGTTTGGGGAAAAGCGAATTCTCAGCTCCAAAACAAGAATTTATTGGCCACTGTGAAACATGGCTGAGCTCAGTAATGTTATGGGGTTCTATGGCAGCTAGCGGAGCCAGTACGATGGAGTTCATCGACACAATCATGACCAAAGAAAGTTATTTGGACATTTTACGGCGTAATTTACGTCAAAGCGCCGAAAAACTCCACCTCCCGCCTGTGTATTGGTTCCAACAAGACAACGATCCCAAACACACGGCGCATATAGTACGAGAATGGCTGCTAAATAATGCACCAAAGCAAATCAAAACGCCACCAAAGTCTCCGGACACGAACCCTAGAGAGCATCTATGGTGTTGTATGTTGCAATCGCAATTTCTATTCCGAATGATATGAACTTTCAAGGCCAGTATTATTGTTTTGATAATACTACTCCGTGAGTGAGTCAAGGCCAAGTTCATATTATTAATGCAACCACAGCACTTTGCTTAGTAGCCAGAAGCTTTAGGCAAGCTTTCGTTAAAGTAAACTTGAAAGCCAAGCCTACAACCATAGCGTCTTATTTGGTAGCCAGAAGCTTTAGTCAAGTTTTGGAAAGCCAAGCCAGCAACCATAGCGTTTAGCATTGGTATGGATCGTGGAAGCTAGTGCTCAGTATCGAGCTTCCAAACCATAGAAATCATAGCTCTTTGTAGTGACCATAAAACGCTTGGTTGGAAGAAATAAAAAAAAATACAAAACCAAACGCGGAAGAATTAAATTGAGAACGATTTAATTCTGCCGATATTGATATTTCGCAATACAAAAATTGCGAAATAATGGAAATTGCGACACGCGCCAACACCGACCCACTTTGGTTCGGTCGACGGGTGCGTCAACCAAACCAAAGTGGAAACCAGAAAAAGATTCCAACGAGAGTCTTAAAATTATATCAGAACGCGTGTAAAGTCGCGGTCAAGAACTCACACTTAAAATTGTGAAGTAAACTATAAGTATCAATCAAAAGTAGTGTTAGTTTAAAATAACTCAGTGTCTTGTAACTGAAGAAGATTACAAGACACCCCTCGGACACTACAACAAACGCTACTCAAATTACAGGAGCTAGGCTTGGAAACCCTCTGCCACCAACTGTATTAACGAGACCTTGCACCAACGGACTACCACTTATTCCAGGCATTGGACCAGTTCTTACAAGGAAAATCGTTCAGTTTTCCAGAAGCTGTGAAAGATGCCTTTTCGGATTTCACTGCCTCTCCCCTGCAGGCATAAAAAAGTTACCGTTAAAATGGCAAAACCCCATCGATAGCTTAGGCGCATATTTTGAATAATCATATTGTTTCTTATTGGAGATCAAATAAACTGAACTTTCGTTTCAAAATCGGACATTTTATACTTATTGACCTAATAGGTCAGCATCATTGCTCGGGTGATAACAGCCCTTAACGTTTTTATCACCACATATTTATGGCCATATACTTGACGCCCAAAGTCGGTAACACGGTTTTCGACTGCTGAAATACCTTTAGGCTGCACTATAATCGTAAAGCAGCAAAGCGAAATTACACGTGTGACCACATCCGGTGGCCTAGATTAAACCACCAGTGAAGCGTCGGGTAATGCGAACCCGATGAAGTAACGCTCTAAATTTAAAATAGCAATAATTCGCAGTTTGTTATTTCGCAAACGTATTATTTAGACTTATTAATAAAAAGAATTCCCGAGATAGTTGCAAAAATAGATGCGCAAATAATTCTGCCGCACAACGAATCCAAAGGTATATAAACCCATCCTTTGGATTCAGAGTTATCAAAACGTATTGGAACAATCAATAAAAAGACGAAAGTTCGGCCAAGAAGATTATAGAATACCCCGCAATAAAAGTAAGAAACCTAATCAATATCTTTTATTTCAGCCACCTATCTAATTCAGCACTCCTGCCTGAAAAAATCCAAAGACGAATTCCCGGCTAATCGGTGAGCAGAACAGATAACTGGAAGCACATGATTAAGAGATCGCTTCGTCTAACTTGCCGAAGAATGAAGGCGGCGAGTAGTGGCTTGCCGTTAGCCATCCCTGGAGAGGCTGAAAAAACTGAAGGGCTAAATCAGATTGAGTTTGAGATCACTAAAGGTATGTCTATTGGTCGAAGAAGTAAGAGAGGGGGTGGTGTGATGAAGCCAAATGAGAACTTACATCACTATAAGGGTGCATCAGACGATCTCGTGCGCATCATGACGAGGAAAGATATCGACGTGACTCTAGTCGAAAACCCTTTTTTATGGGGAATGGCAGGAATGCGGGACTAGTGTGAAGTCTGTACCGACACTTCGAAGGTAACAACCTGTATATTGGTTAAAAAAAGTATTAATTATTATATTTTCTTTCAATATAGTCAGAAATTGCACCTCATCCGCGCGTTGACAAATCCTGCCATTACAAGCAAGTTGAGGTTTGCAATGTGAATGGACATTATAACGAATGGGGTAGATATGACATTAACGCAGTGCGTAAAGCCTATCCTATAGTGATAGACTGAACTCTTGGGAGGCCTAGAGACACTTAGATTGACAACTGAAGAGTATCCACAGAATGCTCCTTTAGGGATGATTTTAGGGTACTCTTTACCATTAACGCTGACAAAACCCAGAATAGGGCAGTTCCGAAACCCAAAGAAATTGGACCTCTTAACATATTGGAAAGATATTGATACGAAATTGGCTTCTAAAAAATATTTGAAGTAAAACTTTCTAAGGACATTACAACGACTTTGTTGGGAACACCAAAGAAATTTGTAGCTTTCTCTCGGTGGACTCCGCAAAGCATTTGACAGCTTTTGTCCGATTGACTAATCGGAACCCGCGCAAGAAACTCAATCCGGCTTGGTGGGCCGCGGAGATGCTGGCGTTAAGGAAATATACGAATATATTAAAAAATCAAAATTGACAGGTAGCTAAGTAGACTGGAGCCAATACAAGGCCAATCTTAGAATCCATAAGACCAGAATAATGGTTCATGGAGGACTTGTTATGAAATGAACGAGGCGGTCAGACTATATACAACACTGTATAGGAAAAGGGGCGTTCCCTGGTTGCATACAACGGTAACAGTCCACGAGCCGTGTAAGCCTGGAACTTCTGTTTGAGACACACCTCTCGGAATGTACCGGCTACTAAGCTGAGGCGCCCCCAGTAACTACGCTTGTAACCCAACACATTCCACACGCAGCCCTGCGCGATGCCATGTATCAGAACAAGATATCATGGCTAATTAGCTCCTTCATCATCCTGGCCTTGTTACAAACTCCCTTAATACATCACTACCATTGCTCATTGAGATCTTCAGAGAGGGCCTTCTTAAAAACTACATTCCCAGAGTGGAGAAACGTCAGCGTCATATTTACTCCGAAAGCAAGTAGACCAAGAAAAATCTTTAGAGAACCCCACACATAGAAGCGGCGTATAGGGCATTCAATAATTTAAAAGCAAAATCATCCAATCAACAATGGGTGTCTGAATTTTCCGAAAGACTGGCAGAAAAGGGACAAGGGTTCTCTCACCCAGCTCTGGAAAACAGTAGTGTTTACCATCCACTGAGGGAGTTTCGGGGTAAAACTTGGTGAGAATGGTCTAAGTATGAACTCATCTAAGACTGAACTAGTCCTCTTCAACAATAAGTATGAGATACCGGACCTAGGAAGACCCTGCCTGAAAGGTCAAAGACTCCCTCTGCCCGATCAGGTGAAATACCTTGACCATTCTACCCCTAGACCTGTTCATCCTGAGTTCCGCAGGGAAAGGCTTCCTCAGAGGGCTAAATCTCTCCAGAGGAACTCAATGTGGACATGACAATGTGCTGCATACGTTGAAATAGATGAACCTGCACCCTCGAACTTATCAGTATCAACGGAATACATCCTTCTGTGGTATGATATTTAGGGATTACCCAGGTTTTATTTCCCAATGATAGGAATGACTGGTTCGTAGGCAGCGCACCTTTTGGCGATATTTCTATTTTTATGGATGGCTTGAAAATCCAGGACGGAACTGGAATTTCTACTCGAACTCACTCGATCTTGTAGATTACTCTACGAATACTCGAAGCAGAAGTCTTCGCAATAGCGTGCGCAGCATACTATGTATTGACGGAAAGGAGTTGAAATCATTGGCGGTCCTGAAATGTATGGACACGCTAAGGGATACATCGTACAAACAAGACTCGTACAAGAGGCCACTCGAATATTGAGGACAACGAACGTGCCTCATGGCGAGGTCAGATTCAAACCCTGATCTCGTAGAAGCCGACAGTTCATTCCGCACTCCGATTTCTAATTTGAAGAAATCTATTGATACCTTAGTGACGGACTTAACCAATCACATCTGGAGAAACAGATCAGAGTGTATAACTACACGCTCACTTTGTCGGGAGCTGTACTGGAACTGGAAGTTTTCCTTATCGAGACTGCGGTTTAGAGTTAATGTAAAGCTGATCACAGGAGTCTGCACCAGAGTGTGTTGCTAAGCGCTTTAATTTCAACGAAAGCACTGTATGGAGTGATTGATTTGACGTGTCAGTAAAAACAGCAATGTTGTCGTTTACGTACCGTCTGTCTATACCTACCGTATATTGGAATCTACCTGCATTTATGAGTTCGCATTGTTCGCAATTTTTTTACTTTTTTACTTTTTTAATACTTTTTTTATTCCTACCTGCATGCATGTCCGCTTCTCCGAAGATCTTGCTGCGGCTGTTGTGCATAGTAAAACAGAAATGAAAGCACAAGAGATAAGAAAAATTTTCAGACCGTGCTTCGAGTTCTGTATGCATGTGTTTGTTTGATGATCGTGAAACAGCAAAAATTTTTGCATTAAAGGTTATGATGTTTTGGATCGTAAGTTGTTCCACTTTTTGAAATCAACCAATCATCGTGACTTATGCGCTCATACTGATGCTACGTGTATCAGGGCCCACAGTCACCAACTGGCCATTCTCGTTTCGGAAGATGTACGGCCCAATGACGCCGTCTGACTAAAATCCACTCCAAACCGTAAGTTTCTCCGAATGCAATGAAGACTCTTGATACTGCTGTGGATTGCTCTCACCCCAAATGCGGCAATTTTGCTTTTTCAGGAAGCCGTTCAACCAAAAATGTGCTTCATCAATAAAGGTGACTTTTTCGTCAAAATTTGGATCGGTTTGCAATTTTTGTAGAGCCCAATCAGTGAACGTACGACGAGCTTGGTGGTCTTGGGGCTCCAGTTCTTGTGTCCATTGGATCTTATACGGATGCATACACAAGTCTTTTTGTAAAATTCTCCAAGTTGAGGTTGCAAAAAGGCCAACTGCTTGTGCACGACGAGGAATCGAGAGGTTTGGGTCTTTAGACACACTTTCAGCATTAGCAACAATGTTTTCCTTCGTTCGTGCGTTTCTGCGTCGTAAAGGGACTGCTCGATCAGCAACCGAACCGCTTCGCTTGAATTTCGCGATAATTCGTTGAATTGATCGCTCGGTTGGTCTATAATTTCGTCCGAAAATATTTTGTCACTCGCGAAAAATTTAATTTCGCGAAACAATTTCGACGCGTTGTTGAATGGTGTAGCGCTCCATGGTAAAATTGTAACTATGACAGAACACAAGCGTCGAAGAAATATACCTTAAAAGACTAGATTTCGCTGAACTACAAAATATTAATGCTTCGACACAAGAATGAGAATGAGAATGCGAATTGTCAAAAACGATATTAAGAACCATTTATTTCATACCCTTTTCTGATAGAAATAAATTTTGATAAAATATCATCACATATTATTTCTCTATACGGACCAACACTTTAGAGATGTTCTTTGAGTTCACTGTATACTTTTAGAACCCATACTAATATTTTTATTAGTATCACCACCATTATAATCATGGCAAGAATTTGCTTGATGATGTACAAACAGCCTGGCCATTATCATTCTCAAGCATACATTTAGTTTGGTACACTTACATAATGCCCAAGCCTAGTGTTATTGAAAATATAATATTTATCTTATACATACCAATTTGAGATACAGCAAATGGCAATCTCCCCTGATTAAATTCTAATAAACGCTTAAAGTTTACGAAAATTCCTTGAGCAGTTTCTGGTCGAAGAAATCTATTAATAATAGTAATTATTATATGAAAATGTTAATACAAAATGAGAATAAAGTTTATAACATTTATCACTTACGCTTTGATGAGACCGGTAGGACCAATTTGAGTCGAAAACATAAGATTAAATTCAATTGGATCAGTCAAGTTATTATTGGTAATAGGAGATTTTATATCATATGTCCTTAGTATTTCTTTCATTTCCTCCTTTGATAATCCATCAAGCTATAATATATATAGAAATACTAATAAATAAAACAAAAAAATAAACTAATAAATATATATGATTTTATAAGGGAAACCGGATGCGCGAGAGTTTTCCGATAAACAAGGCTTGCTTTTGATAGCTTCGGAAGAGCGTAAATAAATGTTTTAATAAATAAATGAATAATAAATGTTTTAAAAAAACTTTTTTAAATGACTTCCTAAAATAAAAATTTCTAATAACTTAATAATAGTATCTAATTAATAAACGTACCACTTCGGATAGCTTTTAAAGACGAGGACCGCACATTTCCTAAAATACACTGAATTCAGGGATCGTATATTAACTAATAGAATAACGTATGCACATGATAAGTGCATAAGATTCGAATTTCTGCTCAATTAGGATCAAATACATTCGGCCCATCTATAAATTCCTTTAAATAAAGGATTTTGTAATTTTTAACTTTTAATAAATAAAAGTTTACATTTTCATTTATTCAGTTATAAGCACCGCGCACTTTAGTAATTTGTACCCTAAAGCTGTTTCGGAGTGGAAATACAATAATGTGGCGCACATATGTATATGTATATATTGTATTTGGCGAAAATATAATACAATATACCGTCCGACCTCGGTAAAGGCAACCCTCGATGAACGCACATCCTCGATTATCGCAACACTTTACTTATTTACATTGTTGACACACTAACCGCAACTTTAAAAAAACAAAAAACGAAAACTACATAGTTATTGCAACTTTTTACTTCTCTCTTACTTGATTGCAAATAATAGTTCAAATATTGAACAGAAAATTAGTTTGTCTTTTATTTTTAGGCATGGGATGAATTACAGCCTCACGCTATAAAGAAGTATTGGAATGTGTTAATGTAACCAATTCTATTAAATAAAATCACTGATCAGTTTACTAATAAAGATAAAGATTTACCACTGAGCTTAAGAAGAGCTGTACTCGTTAATGCACATTAATTGATTACATCAGTTTATGATTATATTCACAAAATTACTGCCATTGCCTAAGAGTTAGATTCAATTGATGAAATCAATAGCTGGATAGTTGAAAACGTAGGTGAGAAAAAACATCAAACGGAAGAAATGGAAAATGCAAACGAAAGTTTTGTTTATACTGGTCCGGAACCGCCAAAAATGAAGACATAAACCGCAATACAGCACTTTACATAAGCATCCAAGAAGCAGAAGAAAACGGCAATGTTTTCAAAAATGTTTTGGTACTTCAGAGGCACCGCAAATGTTAAAATGTGATAAAACTAAGTACAGACTTTATATTAATCTCAAAATATCTGCGGATTCTCCGAGTATTTTTCCTGATTTTTTGAAAATTCACTATTTTATAATACATAGTATTGGGTAAGTGGTCAGGATGAAGTCGTTAGTGGCTATCTTGGAGGAGGTGAGCAATCATATTTTAAGGAATGTAATGAAGAGTTTGGAGAAATATTGATGCGATTGCAGTTTGAACCAGTTGTATAGGAGCAAACACATTACGAGTAAATGTGTGTTATCCGTTACTAGTCGATGTGTGTCTTATTTTATTATGTATTATGCTCTTATAATCTTTATTAAAATATTTAGTTTTCTAAGACATTTTTTATGGATTCATCTATTTTTGCACTATTTAACAGTGCATTCCACATCTCGATACTATTTTCTACTACACTCAGGCTTATGTTGTCTGGAGCTCTGAATGTCGTGTCGTCGCTGATAATTTCCAGTAATATCGAGTCGAATGCTGGCGTAAACAAAAAAAACATAGTTAATATTTTTGATGCCATGTACTCAGGTTTTAATATAGCTTGCTTTATTGCAAGAACCCTGTCAGACGAGAAAATTGATTTAGGTAGATACACCTATGAAAATACGGATGTGGACTTAGTGTGTGTGTTACGGAAACATTGCTTCATTCAGACTTTGAGGACGCTTGTTTTAACCAGACCTTGAAACTTTTATGACTTTTATCGAAAAAGTCATGTGGATAACTCTTATCGATGACTTTTAAATATAAAAGTCATACCCATAACTCTTATCGATGACTTTTAAATATAAAAGTCATATCCATAACTCTTATTGAAGACTTTTATTTTTAAAAGTCATTGAAAAAACTTTTTCGATGACTTTTACTTTTAAAAGTCTGCAATAAGAGTTATGGGTATGACTTTTATTTTAAAAGTTATCGATAAAAGTTTTTCTGGTGACTTTTTCTGCTGACTTTTTTGAAATAAGAGTTATTTTAAGAGTTATTTTGAAGAAGTGTGGAGAAGCATGAATCTGTGCATAGGATTGGAATAAGCTACTAGTACTTGAGAGTGAAAATAGTTAGTTTTAGATTAGCTAATAATTAATAAGTATTATTATGTTTTTAAAATATAGAGCACAATACATTAATTGTTTTGTAATGATACTATAGTATAATAGGTTTTCGGCAAATGTATGTACATATGCATATGTTTATTTCAGAACATATTGTTAGTACTTACTCAGAACATATTGTTAGTACTTATATAATAAAATTTTGCATCAAAGATAATTTGGTGGGCTAATATTTATATACTCTAACTGTGTGCCGCTGAGATTTGTTGTTTATTCCTCGATCGCAGTGTGTTTGTGTATCTAGCATTACCGCGACCGTAGCCTTTATCGGCAGCAGGTACAGTACAGCGGCGACAATGATTTGAAACAGCAACAACAACTCATCGATCCGCTTGTGTGTGAATCACTGTGTTGTTATTGTTGATTGTTTTCGTTAAACGGTTATAAAGAATTAAAGCAGAAATGCAGACGCAATTATTTAGATAGAAAATCTATTATTTGTATCAAAGTCGAGTTAATCGCATGTCAATTAAAAGTTAGTTAACTCTTGGACGGATGTACCGATTTTGATGCGGTTTTCACCATTCTGCTCGAAATTATGAATTATTCGTATTTGTAAGAAAATATTTAATTTTTTTGTAACTCTAATTTTGCATCTCAAATGGTATGATATTTGTTGGACTTTTGGGCCGCTATTTCGCACAAAGACAAATGAGTCTGAGGTTTCGCCTATGATTGCATCTATTGTACCATTTATTGGCGTCAGGTAAAGGCATTGCATTCCAAGAGACAAAACTAAGGGGATATGCTTTTGGTGCTGATATTTTGTTGCTGCTTTTCACTTTCAAAGTTTGTATTGTAAAAAAAATGCAATTAATGGTGGGAATTTCCATTTGCCGTAACCCTTTAAGCATTAAAAACACAGAGAACGTTGCAGGACAGTAAAAAACATTCAGATTTGTCCTGTCCAGTTCCGAGAATCGATTGACTGATGCACTTTTGTGATGTCATTCAAGTTTTATGATGATTTTGACAAAAAGATTGACAAAGCATATGTTTGTGTGTTCATATGTTTCACAACCAAAGCAGTACATTTGGAAGTGGTTTCAGATTTAAGCTCAGCGGCATTTATTGGTGCTCTGAAATGATTTGTAGCACGTCGCAGTTGTCCATCAAATATTTATTCCTATAACGGAACCAATTTCGTAGGAGCTGCAAATAGCTTAAAAGAAATTTTCGAACTATTTAGAAATGAAGATCACAATACAGCATTGTCGCTTTTTTGTGCAAATCACGAAATTGAGTGGATATTTATACCAGCAAGATCTCCCCATGTAGGAGGGTTATGGGAAGCAGCAGTTAAAGCTGTGAAAAAACATTTCTTCACATGGGGTGGTAGATGGGGTTATGACATTTGAAGAAATGTGCACATTAATGTCACAAATTGAAGCCGTTTTAAATTCACGGCCACTCATCCCCCTTTCTGATGATCCCAATGATTTTCAAGTATTAACGCCTGGCCATTTTTTGTCTGGAGAAGTTCTGTCAACTATTGTTGACCGTAGTGATAATAAATGTTATCACGGGCTGCGGGATCACTGGAAAGCAGTGGAGAGAAATTCCAAGGAATTTTGGAAAAGGTGGTCATCTGAATACTTGACAGAGCTTCAGAAAAGATTTAAGTGGAAATATCCGTCCGATAATGTTAAACCTGGTGAGTTGGTCCTTCTGAAAGAAGACAATGTTCATCCAATGAATTGGAGAAGGGGGAGGGTAATGAAAACTATTCTCGGAAAAGACGGGAAGTGTAGAATGGTAGACGTAAGGACCAGCACTGGTGAGACGAAACGGTCGATCCAAAATGTTTGTCCTTTTCCTACCACGGATACAAATGATAATAAGAAAGAAATACGAAGGTCAAAAAGAGTAAAAAATAAAAATTGTATATTAACTATATTGTCATTATTACTAATACTGCCTATTAATAGTACCAATTCTGTAAATATCAAAGTGAAAACAGAAAGTTTAAGAAATAAGGCAGGAATATTTTTCGAGAGTCAGGGTAGTGTTGGCTTGACCAGAACATCGTGGAACATCATACTACATGCTGATCTTCAGGAGTATTTAAGTTATCTTCACAAAGTGGGCGAGGCATTCACTAATCTACAGCAGATGAATATGACGCTTTCCGGAAACAGTTTCCTGAGTTCAGCGGTAGAACAACTTGGTATCAAATATAATCGGATAATTAGCAACAACGAGGTTATATTCTACAAAAGACACAACAGGGATCAACGAGTTCAGAGATCCCTTTTACCATTTCTTGGGTCCTTATATCATTCACTATTTGGACTTATGGACGAAGAGCATGCTGAAAACCTGCAACAAAAAATTCGAAAATCTCAGGAAAATGAAAGGTTTCTGCTGGATATGTTTAAAAATCAATCGTCTATTCAAGAAATCACCGAAAATGTGATTAAAAAGCAAAACGAGGTAATGAGGGTAATGAAGGTAACGAGGTAATGAAGACATGCTACAAAATACTAGAAACAGCTATATGGTAGCACTAGAGTCATTTGAGTTGATGCAGCGTGATGTTATTGAGTTATTATGGAATGGCAAGGGAAATTTTATAGAAAGGCTTCTTCCACTGGAGAAATTTCAAGGTCAAATTCGAAGCATCGTCCTGAATTTAGGCGAGAATCTCCAGCTTCCTGATATTGATCAGTGTGCCGTTAGATCCCTTAAAGGCACACTCACGAGCGGACGTCAATTAAAGGATGGACAATATGGATGCTCACAATATTTTTTAGAGTACGCGTTCTCGGCTAGATTTTAATGAAAAATTGTGGTTTAGAAAAATAAGTGAATGCATAATTCAAAACGAAAGGTTGAACCGTAACACAAAAATATATTAGTGTTCCAATCAATATATGTACATATGTAACAATATAATAAAAGCATGCGTACGTTTGTTTAAAATGAAACGCAGGACCGATTTTAATGCAATTTCAACATCATTTTGTAGACTTTAATCGCAAATAACATAGGCTATATGACCTGAATGGCCTTCAAAATTTGGGTTTGTAGAATGCATTTTAGTGTTTGCACCAGTGTTTAGACGCTTGGTCTGACCCTACCTTCAGACCCTAACTTCTATGGAATGTCAGACAAATCTGAAATATTCTTTTTAATTGTGGTTTGACAATAAAACGATGATACATACTTTCTAATTTTGCAAACAATGTTTTACGATTAAGAAACGATCATATGGAAATTAATGAACAACGAAAACTTGAAATTAAACACGTTCGCTCACTCTAATAAATAAAAGCAATGAATGAACAGAATGCGCACCTAATACAAATAAAATTTTGTTCCGTGGTCGCAATATTACGACCACTGCTAACTTAACATTACGTCCGCTGTTAATAATATTACGAACAGCATTTAACAGCTTTTGTTTCTGTAATGTTCAATTCTCAGCAAGCCTTCGAAGCGTGTTGTCGGAACTACTCTGCGCTAAGTGCTCAAATAATTTTTCTAAGTCTATTGCTGTCTAATTACACAACGTTGCTTAAGTTTTTATTTATAATTAAATTTTATGTGTGTGTCAAATAAACAAGGTTTGTGGATAAAAAGGTTCAGAAATCCACTAAAACTATTACAAAAAGACGTTCTCTATTACTTTTTTGATATGTAAATAAAAAATTTGACGTTTTTATACCCTACACACGAAGTGATGAGGGTATATTCACTTACTGCTTCCGTTTGTAACGCATTAAAGGAGGCGTGACAGGTATAGAAAAGTATATATATGCTTGATCAGCGTGACCTCCTGAGTCGATTTAGCCATGTCCGTCCGTCTGTCTGTTTGTCTGTCTGTGGAAATCACGATTACAAGAGAACGAATAGAGATATCTTCATCAAACTTGGCACGAATATTGTCTATCATCAGAAACTCATCGGTATTGAAATGGGCAAAATCGGACCATTGCCACGCCTACCTTTTATAGTAATTGACTTCTTAGCTTTATATCGGGATATCGCTGAACAACCATTAGATGAATGCATGCTACTAAATTCTGTAAAGTAAATTTTCATTCTTCGCGTATTTTTAATCTCTTTGACTGGAATGTTCCCCTAAAGACTTCTAAACGTATAAATCATCATGTCCTTGGTTCAATCTTAACCCTTTAATGTCCGCATTATGTTTCCGTGACCACAAAAATTTTTTTCATGAAAGTCTTAGTAAACGTGATATAAATATATCAAATTAGAAGAAAAATTTGAAAAAAGACGAAAGGATAACATTTGGTGGAGTGTCATTTCTATACTACAGCAGACAGAAATGGTATACATACATAATATATAGGGTGTTTCGCATAAGAGGGCTCAAAAGACTAGGGCGTATAGGAAGAGTCGAGACAAGAAAAAAATCGTATGGGAGGGGGTCAATTTCCCCCCGTTTAGGCGGGAGGGGCCATTTTATAAAAATCCGACTTAACATAAAAAAAAATAATATTTTAAAAAAATGGTTAAACCTAGATAACTTTTGCTTGCTGATTTTCAAAGCCAAATATCCGCTTCTTAATACCCTTTTTAAATTAGGTTTCTATGTCAAACAGTTTTTGAGAAAATGAATGCTAAAGTTAAAATTTGGAATAAAAATTCCGAAAAAAAATTTTTGATCGCAATTTTTTTTAAAATTACGGTATTAAGTATAAATTTTTTCCGACCATAAAATTCTCTAATCAATTCTAGAGAGAATGCTTCAAATCGGAAGGATCTGTCTTTTGTAGTTTCCGAGAAAAATGAAAATTGCAATCTGAACTCCTTCCCCAGAGCAGTCTTCTTCCATATTTTTGCACCAGTAATAAAAGACCAATAGCCAAAAAATTGGTATTTTAAAGGAAAGTATGCTTCGTAATTTTAATTTTGACTTTACCATTGAAAATTTGCACTTGTTTATCGTTTAAAGGCTTTCCGCAGATGGCTGCTGTAGTTTTAAAATGACACAGAATCAAATCACAAAATGGTTAGCATTTACAAAACAATATCGCAAACACTTTGTGCACTTTATTAACTTGGGTATATTTAAACTGAATTACACAATTTTGATCACTACAAATTTTTTTAATAAATTGCAAATAACTCTAAAGTTGACCAACCTTATTGAAATTTTTGCATTCACAAAACTAACCACATGTTCAGTCACAAAAGAACCGTTATGTTCGTTGTAGACAACCTTTGGTGAAAAGAAATAGTAAAAAATAGATGTGTATAGCTCTGAAACTAATGTATTTTGTATACTACACTGGCCATTAAAGGGTTAATACTCTTGACGCTATTAAAACAAAGAACAAATTGCATAATAAGTGAAGTTTAAATTGAGAGATCTTCCGGTCTGCTAGAAACAAAGCGCTTCGTGTATGTAGGTGCGCAGTAAGTGTAGTTCTGAATGCCAAAATGATCCTAATACATTAAATAATTTTATTTTCTGATGCTACGCTGCGTGCTCCCGACTATTCCTTCCAACGTTCTATGCGTGTTGAGCACACTTTAAGTTCACTTAGAGGAGTCAAAGCTCTTGTCTCCACTTCAATCTGGCTTTCGTGTTGGGCACAATTGTTGCACTGGTACTAGTAAAGTGCTAGATGATATAGCCTTCATTCAATGTTGGTTCACTTACGTTACTTTGTTTGTTAGATTTTACCAAAGCCTTCGACAGAGCTATCCATAGTTGGTTATGCTACAAACTTAAGTATTATTTTGGTTTTCATCATGGTGCGGTGGATGTAATGTGTAGCTCTCTGACAGGCAGGTCTTAAAGAGTAAAAGTACGTAATATATTATCAGAATAAAAAACTGATCAAGCGCAAAAGGATCCCGAAAAAGTCCTTGTAAAAAAAAGTAACCTTGTATCGAGTTAAAAAATTTATAACAGAAGAGGGTATAATTATGTCTAACACTAAGAGCCCTTCTGAAGTAGCGCCGCCATGGTGTCTCAGTTCTTCCAGCATTAGCTTGGATCTGCACAAACACCTGAAAAATTTCACGAACCCAGTTTTGTTAGCAGTTAAGCTTGCCAGATGCAGTAAAACTAAACATATCATATTCACAGATCCCTTATCCACAATCAAAGCTGTTGTAAAGATTAACAATAATTCAGATACGATATGCGAAATACGTGACAACTTAATAAAATACCCAAATATTAAACTTCTTTGGATACCCGGACATGTCAAAATTATAGGAAACTCTGTTGCAGATGCTGCTACAAAACTCGCCACAAAATCTCCACTTATCACTGCTGCTGCAAACCCAACATGCGACATTCATGGTGTCGTAAATAAGAAAATCTTTATAAATAAAGCATTACGGTGGTCAGACTATTCGCACTTTTATAAAGACATAAATCCCAATCAAGAACCTTTTTTTCTTCCCGCGTTAAATATATGCCGTAAAAAAATTATCGCATATACTCGCTTCTGTCTAGGACACACAAGATTCACAAATGAGCACTATTTCGGAAACGATCCTACTTGTCAACTCTGCCATACTCAATTTCAGTGCAGCATCTTGTTTTCAACTGTCCAAAAATAGAACAGCTTCAAGATGTATATAACACTCCTCCGCTGGTCCAACTTTTAACAACCACATTAATTTTTTAATCTTTACTGTAAAATGGACATATTTAATTAATTATTAATTTCAACTTTTTTTTTTTAATTAATACCTTATATACACAAATGTTCATGCCGAAGGCCTTAGTTGCTTGTTGCTGTATATTTAATTTTGTAATTGTATTACTTTCTTGAATACTAATAAAAAAACTTGGACCACTTGGACCACTTCTATTCACTATATACTTAAGCGACATTTTTGGAGTTTGTAGTTACTCTAGCATGCATGCATACGCAGATGCCATTCAAATTGATATATCTGGTAAACTAAATGTTCTACGGGAACTGCATGCTAAAATAGATGCTAATTGTATGGTATATACCAGTGGGTTTCCAGAAATGGGCTTCAAAATCAATGTGTCTAAATCCCATTCACTGCCTATATATATTGGGTCGTTAAGTATGAAATGTTCGGTTTTGAAAAAAAAGTTTAGTTTATTTGATCTTCAATAAGAAACTACATGATTAATCAAAATATGCGCATAAGCTATTGATTGTGTTTTGCCATTTTAACGGTAACTTTTTTATGCCTGCAGCGAAGAAGTCTGCGGGGCAAGAGGCAGTGAAATTCGAAAAGGCATCTTTCACAGCTTCTTGAGAATTCAAGGGTTTTCCTTGGAAGAACTGGTCCAATGCCTGGAATAAATGGTAGTCCGTGCAAGCCTAGCTCTTGTAATTTGAGTAGCGTTGTTTGAGCGACATGTGGTCGCGCGTTGTCTTGTAAGAGAATTGGACGGTCTTTATTGACCAACCTAAGCTGTTTAATGGAAAGCTCTCTCGTCATCAAGTCCAACTAATTGCAGTAGACATCTGATATTATGGATTTTCATAAAGCTGTAATGGATAATTCCGCCCCTGGATTACCAAACAGACACCATAAGCTTTTTCTGATAAATGTTTGGTTTGGCGCTGTTTCGGAACCTCTTTTTGTTCAACCATTGTGCCGAACGTTTTCGATTGTCGAATAAGATCCATTTTTCATCAATCGTTATAATGCGGTATAGAAAAGGTGCGATTTTATATTGTGACAGTAAAAAAAGGCAAGCTTTGAAACGATTTCTTTTTTTTACGCTCGTTTAACACTAGAACGGCCAAAGCCGTCAAGGTGAAGTAAAATGTTAATATTTTCCTTCATATTAATGTTATGAAATTTTTCTTCTGCTACTTTTCCTAACTTTTAGTAATCCACCTATTTCATTAAAATGATTGTTTTTCTTCTTTCCCGGCCCAAGATATTTTACGTTATACCGTAAACAGCCTTAGCCGTCGATTTGACGAACGTGATTTGCTTTTTCGAACGTCTTTGGCATTGCTTTGCCGACGTTTTAAAAAATATCAGAAAATGAAAATAGAAAATAACGGAATATTTTTCAAGTTTTTAAGCCTGAGCATTTTTTGTTGATAGGTTTAGCGAGTGTAAATCTCTGATATGAGTTGTCGAAAAAGTTAACCGCTTTGGAAATAGCTGAAGAATTAGCTGCAATTTGCGATTTATCTGAACAGTTATCGAGTGAAGAAAGCGATGATGATATTGGAGAATCTGACAGCCTTAGTGATGATCCAAAGTTCATGACAGGGGAAAATTTCACTTCGTCTTCGGATGAAGATGAATTGGATGAAGTACCAACCACGTAGACTTCAAGACAAACAAACACAGGTCTTCAATTTATTTAGATTTGCTGTGGTCGAAAGTTTGGGGAGCAAATGTATTCAAAGAAACAATGAATAGAAGTAGATTCAAGGAAATGAAAAGATTTATTCGGTTTGATTTGAGATCGTTAAGATCTGCACGACTGCATACAGATAAAATTGCTATAACAATTTGACTGGTGATGAGCAGATATGAGTTATATCCTACCAAAGTTCGCTGCCCATTTCTTCAATACATTGCCAATAAGCCAGATAAGTTTGGTATAAAATTCTGGCTGCTGGTAGATGTCGACACGAAATATCTATGCTCTGGTTTCCCTTACTTGGGAAAAGACGGTCACCGAAAAACGGAGTCGTTACCAGAATTTGTTATAATGGGACTTTTGAAACATTACCTGAATAAAGGATGGAATATAACAACCGATAGTTTTTTCACGTCATTGAAATTGGCGAATAAATTAAAAGCTGCAGGTACTGCTATTGTTGGAACAATTCGAAAAGCTCGACGAGAAATACCAGCCCTTTGTAAAGACATTAAATTACCGAGATATGATTCCTTTGTTCTGAAAGACAATGATGATACCACACTAACATTCTACCAAGGAAAACCAACCAAAAGTGTAATCATACTAAGCACTATGCATTCTAATGTGGATATTGGCAACGGCAATAAAAAGATTCCGGAACAATAAGATTTTATAATGATACGAAATTTGGGGTAGATGTCGTGGATCAAATGGCTTGCAAGTATACAGTAAGAGCAAGTACCAGACGATGGCCTATGCACGTTTTTTATAATATTTTGGATTTGGCTGCTATAAATTCGTGTTTAGTTTATCGTAAGGTCACCACAAAAGACATTTCACGGCATAGTTCAAAGTATGTTGAGGGTAAGCCAGGATCGAGTAATATGAAGGGTGTGCAAGATCTTGTTAATAGTGAAGTGTGAGAGAGACTTTAAGCAGAAAAAGGAGACAATGTCAAGTAAAACGCAAATGCAATAAGAATCGTACTTTTGAAATCTGTTTCAAATGTGGAAGAGCTGTTTGCGGCAAATGTACTAAAGTAATATATAAAAAGTATATTTGTATAAATTGCGTACATAATTAAAAATTAACTTTTCTATTATTTTGTTAGATAAAGTATACTTTTTGAGTCAGTTTTGGTTCTCTGCTTCAATATATTTCAAAAGTTGCTAGTAGCTAAATTTGCCGTCAAATTGACGGCATCGGCCGTTGAAGGAATGTCAGAATGCTGGCCGTTCTAGTGTTAACTCATACGGAACCAATCGATCCAGATTTGGATCAAGTGTCAAAGATATCAACTCTCAAACTCAGCTCTTATGAAAATCGGACATTTCCTACTTAATGACCTAACAAAAAGAAAGCCTTGCCAACTCTCCCAATAATTTCTCTTGGAGCTGTTGCCTTAAACGTGGTACCGAAAGAGGTAAATCTGGGGATCTGTAATTAATTAATCAAAACTTATTAATTAATTTTACCTTGTCTTGTGTTGATTATATAAATAATGTCACAAAAAGAATCTAGCACTTGCTGCGCAACCTGAAAATATCAGCACACTCTACTCCCATTGAAGTTCGTCGTTTGTTAGCATTACAAATTTTTATACCTATAATCACGTAGTCTGATACTATCTATGCTTCATTGGACTCCTCATAACAGTTAAGGTTAAGTATTGTCTTTAATCACATCACGAAATATGTATTTGGTACGCAAATAAGTATCGCAAAGCGAATGTTTGATCATCTGTCATCTTATCGCGTTGCTCTTTTCGGATGACACAATTGAATGGAAGGCCGGCGAGGGTGCGTATTCCAAGGAATTAAACCAGAGCTGCAAGCTTCACCTGGGAAGATACGTGTCCGTGTATCAGGCTGAGTTGCTGGCTCTGATCCAAGTTCTGGACCACCTAATCGGATATCAGGTGCATTATACAAAAATCCTGGCTTGACTACTAAACTAGTGAATTTTAAAATAATCAGGAAAAATACTCGGAGAATCCGCACGATCATGGAAGTTACATTTCTTAAAACCTGATTCCATTTCCTATCCAATAGCTCAGGTCCGATGGATGCACACCTCCTCCAAGGGAGCCACTAGCCACTTCATCCTGGCCACTTACTCACCTCTGAAATAGTAAATGTTCAAAAAATCAGGAAAAATACTCGGAGAATCCACACGATCATGACAGTTACATTCCTTAAGACATGATTCCATTTCCTATCCAATAGTTCAGGTTCGACCGATGCACAACTCCTCCAAGGTAGCCACTACCCACTTCATTTTGACCGCTACTTACTCACTACTAAAATAGTGAATATTCAAAAAATCAAAAAAATATTCAGAGTTCATTAAAAATATTTTTACTTATTATTTCCGTGAATAATAATATAATAAAAATATATTTTCAGTGATTATTGCAGACAATTTTTTTTTTATTTTTTTTTTTTAATAAATAAAAAGTTCTGTTGTATCCGGTATCCTCCAGTAGGATACCAGAACAAACTTAATGTCGTAGATCCTTCCTCGAGAGGGATCACTGACAGTGCTTCTAGACGATTGGGAGTTTTCGTCGTTGATCCTTTGACGTGTAGGACCAAAAAGGACGGTTATGCCACGGGCAAAGATCTGCCGACTTTGTGGACTTACTGCTAGGATCCGGCAGGGGTGCCAGAGGTGAATCCCCTGGACGACGGTGCCACGGGCATTGATGTGGATCCCTTTCGCCTAGTTACCACGGGCACCAAGATGCCGCCTGTGTGGTCCTTTTACCTGTAGGGCAGTGATGCCGACTTTAGACAGGTGCTGAAATAAAAACTTGGGGGGGATTATGGTTCTTACTTTTATTTTATTCCGTGCGTCTTCCCTCGGTTTAGTTTTTACTTGACAATGGTTACAATTGATCAAACTCGTTGCACAATTAATGTATAGTTACTTCTCGTAATTAATATCTGACGTAATATCTGATCCAAAGGACGGGTTTATATCTCTTCTGAGATTCGTTGGTGGCCAGAATCATTTCGGCATCGTTTTTGCAATTATCTCAAGAATTATTTTCGACACTAAATTGCGAATTTTGTTCTTCTGAATTGAGCGCGCTGTTCCACTTATTGGAATGCGATCAAGTTCGGTTTTATCTAGGCCACAGTGGTGTGTGATTCACTTGTACTTTCGAGCTTCACAATTAAAGTGCAGCCTAGAAGTATGTGTTACCACACCTTAAGCATTGTTAACTACTGGGCCGCAAGGTATGTGGTGTATAACAACGTTAAGCGTTGGTGTTATCAGAGCAATGATTATTACCTACAACATCCCTCCACCCTAGGGGAAGAAAAATTTAGTATCGTACAACGATATTAAATTTTTCTTGTGCATTTATGTTTTGTTGACTTTTGGGTGGCGTATGTGTATTATGGATTTGCTTATTGAATACTTATGTGTTTTTTTTCTTCTTTTGTGTATATCATATGTATTTTGTAAATAAATTTATGTGATAATAGCAATTGTAATAATAGTAAGTAATAATAATAAAATAGTGATTATAAGACAAAGATCATAACTGCGGTAGCTGCGTTTCATCGATGTGTGTACGTTGATGTTGCTGATGATGTCCCCGTTGTATTAATGTCTTTTTCTTGATTTGTTGTGGGAATGATGTTGATGATTAATGTCTTCTTCTCGATTTGTTGTGGGAATAATGCTGTTGTTGGGTAGCTGACTTAGTTGTAGCTATGTTGAAGGTGCTGTTTTCCGAACGGCCGCTGCTAAAATTTGATCTTGACACCCATTGTATTGATGCTCACATGCGGTTGTTGTTCGTCGTATCGGTTGTGATTTCGCCAGGATCATCGCTTGTGGAGTACGTATTGCCCAATTTTTACTTTTGTGGATGCTGCTGTTGTAAGATGAATGGGCCGCAGTAGATTCGACTGGCGAACCTGTGACTGTTTACATTTGTCTACTTGGTGGTTTATCACCGTCGCCGCCACTCTATGATGAAACAATTGATTGTTGGCTTAAAGCGATCATGATTGACTATGATTTCGCTGTTGAGCGGCAACTGAGTTATATCCGCCGATGAATTGCTAACTTCTTTCGCGGGATTACTATCTAGTTATCTTTTCGTGGGTGTTGTGTTGAATGTACTGTGTATTTGCCACCAACTATCATGCAGTGATTTTCAGCTTCAACTTTTGATGCTTGTTGGGGTGGGGGGTGTGTGCAAATAAATCTGCGAACAACACCGATAGATATTTCAGGGGTTTTATGGGGATTATAAAAGAGGGGGTGGAAAAAATGGACTCACCGTAGCTGTTTGAATGTTGTGATGTGGTTTGTTGACTTGGTCTGGTGTTGATGATGTGTACGGGGATGATGAGGATGTGGTTTATGATGTCCAATGCACTTCTCAACGTTGAATGTTCCAAATTAGATGAAAACTGATGGTTTTTGGTTGCTTGTGTTATGCACACACGTTGATCATTACACACGATAATCAAGGAAGAAAGTTAACAACGTTGCGGCTGTCAGGGGTGACAGCAGCAGATGCGGCCAGGGAGGTTGGCAACTTGGTTTGCAAGCGTGGTTGCAGGGGTGCAACCACAGTCTACTCAATAGTAGAGAACGCTACTCTAAAGTGAGGGTTAGAGTAGCACTAGAGGGCACACATAGTTCACGCAGGGAGCGTTTGACGTGAACATACCGCCCGCCTTGCAGTACTGCAACTTTACTCAACGGAGAGCGGTGTGACGAGGGGGTTCGTCACTCAAATCATCACGGTGGTGTTGGGGTTAAAATGGCATGGCTTCGTGGGGCTCCACAGAGGGGTGGAGAGACCAGAGCGAGGGGAGGATGAGGGCTACTAGGTAGGGGCTGCGGGGGAGCGCGTCTACCTAGACGCTGATGTTGCCTGAAAGCAACCACCCAAAGATGGTGTTCTGGGCGAAGGGTTGCCCGTAATTATATGGCAGCGAACCAGGCTGGAAGAACCGCGCGAGGATATCACATCCCAAACGGAGGCGAACGGTGTGGCGAGTGTAAAATCCGGGATCGGCGAGCTTGTAGTTTTGATATAAATTCTGGATCCCCGCGTCGATGGATTGTCGGGGGGTGACTATCTCCCAGTCACTCACGAGGGCGTGATGCTCAATTGTTTCCGCGTACTCACCGCGGGTGCGGAACGTCAAGAGCACGGCTTGGCCCGAGCCGAAGGGGATCGGCGTAAGACCAAGAGTGCGCACCAGATGCCTAGAGATTTCTGACGTTTCACAGCCCGAATCGAATAACGCTCGTTCGTGCACGAATCCATCATGATTCCTGAGTCGCACCAGGGCTGTGGGTAGGAGCACGGTAGATCGCTGCAAGGTGGGCAGTGGATTGGCCATGGTCGCCTGCCGGGGGGGGACCGGAGTAGTGATGCACGCAACGGTCGTGCGCGCTGGAACCGGGTTGGAGACCGCCGTGACCGAATCACGAGATTGATGTGGGCCTTGGTCGGGTTGCGGATCAATAGGATGCAGCAAGGTGTGATGGCGCTTCTGACACCTTTGGCATCGCATCATGCTGGTGCATTGCTCCGTTCGGTGTGAAAATGCCAGACAGTTGATGCAGAAGTGCAATCGGAGCACGGTCGCACGGCGTGAGGGGGGAGATTGCTCCAAGAAGGTGGCGCAGCGGCGCAGGGGGTGGCGGCCGGCACAGCAGCGGCACGTCTTTGCATCCATCGGCGTTGGAGCGATAGGAGATGCTTCTCTGCGACGGATCTGTCGTGTAGCTCGCTGCCTTCCAATGGTGTTCGTGGCCAGGCGCGGATAAGAGGGGACGCATTCTTTTGCAGGGAACGATTCCCATGCGGGGGGTATACGTCCTGGTGCATCGGGTTGACGCCATGGGGAGATGCCTCGTGGAGGATTCCGATTGGTGGATGGAATCGCATCCAGTCGAGCTTCCTCCATTTCCACGTCGTGAACGGAGCGGCGCGAGATCGACGGTGCTTCGGGCGATGCACTGGACGCACAGCTGATTGATAGCACTGGGCTGGGTTGGCGTGCAACGGGGGCAGTGACCATGGGGAGGTCCGATGTTGGGACTATTGGCTTGGCATCTGCAATCACCTGGGTTGCTTTCGGCGATTCAGGATTCTGGTCGGATGACGAGCGGTCGAAGTCCGAGTCGCTGAACTCCCAGTCGAGCCCAGCTCGGTGTGCCCGTAAAAAGAAGCTCCGGTACGACTCCGATGGGCCCCGTGGGGAGATGCGGCCAGTGGGGGCGGAGGGTTCATCATCTCTTTGGCGATTCATGACGCTGGACTGAAATAATGTAATAACGTTAGCGGGGGGGGGGAATTTGCCGGGGTGCTAGTAGATCCTTCTTTATGATTAAGTTATGATACTAAGCGGGGAGAACAGTTAATTTACTGATAGGACGAGTAATGGTCCCTTTCTCGGTTCGGATGTCGACGACGCGTATTTTCTTGTCGGCACCATGATACAGGTGAGTCACGCGGCCGAGTCTCCATTGCGTTGGAGGGAGGTTGTCATCGCGTAAGACAACAAGATCCCCAACTTTAAGGTCAGGTTGGGGTACCTTCCATTTGGTGCGTTTGTGGAGCTCTGTGAGATACTCATGCTTCCACCGAATACAAAATTGCTGATAGATGGCTTTCACTTTTAACCATCTATTAACAATCGTAAGGGGGGAGTTCAGTAGCGCTGGTTCCGCGGGAGCCAGAAGAGGGCCACCGACAAGGAAATGTCCGGGCGTGAGAGGCTGCAAATCCGATGGATCGTTGGACATACTGCTGAGCGGTCTCGAATTGAGGCAAGCTTCAATCCTCGAGAGGATGGTAGCAAACTCCTCAAAGGTGAAGTGCATATTGCCGACAAACTTTCGGAAGTGGAGTTTGAAGCTTTTAACGCCTGCTTCCCATAGACCGCCCACATGAGGCGCGGCGGCGGGTATGAAATGCCATTTGAGTTGCTGATAGGCACACTGGGAGGTGACTGCTTCTTGTGATCGTTGGAGGAAGCGCTTCCAATCGTTTCGGAGTGTTTTTGATGCTCCCACGAAGTTCTTTCCATTGTCCGAGTATACGTCTCTGGGGCATCCGCGCCGGGCACTGAAGCGGTTAAAAGCAGCAAGGAATGTCGGAGTTGACAGATCACTGACAGCTTCCAGATGTATAGCCTTCGTTGCGAAGCAGACGAAGACGCAGACGTAGCCTTTGGTGATAAGGCACGCTCTGCCAGTGTAGTTTTTAATATCGAACGGTCCAGCGAAATCTAGACCGGTGGCACTGAAAGGGCGGGAGAGAGTGGTCCGCTCAGGAGGTAGAGCGGCCATGAGTTGTGTGCGCACTTGTTTCCTCTGAAGAATACAAGATTTGCACGTGTGAATCGTGGCCTTGACGAGGTTCTTGGCCTTGGGGATCCAGTGTTGCGTGCGTAACAAACGCAACATTAGTTGGTTTCCACCATGCAGACTGATGTCATGGATGAAGCGAACCAATAACCGGGTGAACACACAGCTGTAGGGAAGGAGTATGGGATGTCGTTCGTCATACGAGAGTGACGGGCACGAGGATAGCCGTCCACCCACGCGCATCAAGCCGTCTTGGGATAAGAATGGATTGAGCGACAGAATGGAACTCTTGGGGGGGAGATTGTGTTTCATATCGAGAGCCCGATACTCACTGGCAAAATGTACCTTTTGTGCGAGAATCACTAGTCTCGTCTTGACATGTTGGATTTCAACGGAGTCAATAATGGTATCATGTCGACGAGAGGACGACCGATACTTGGGGTGTGTATGTTGTAGAAATCTAAACACGTACGAGAGCACACGAAGAGCTCGTGGCAAAGAAGAGAATCTTTCCAACAAGTCCTCAAAATGGGGAAAGTAAGCGAAGTTAGCTTTAACTGGTTTCTTTTCCAATTCGGTATCGAGAGTATCGGGAATGTTGGGGTGAGGCCAGTGTTTCTTTTCGTGCCGCAGCCAATCAGGTCCGAACCACCATAAGGAAGAGTTGATCAGTTCAGACGGATACATGCCACGACTGGCTAAATCTGCTGGGTTGCATTGAGAATCAACATGAGACCAGTGGGTAGCGTCGGCGATCTCCACGATCTTGGCTATGCGGTTAGCGACGAACGTGGTCCAAGTGCATGGTGGTCGTTTCAACCACGCGAGCACAATGGTAGAGTCAGTCCAACAATATAGGTCATGTTGTGGGAAGCTAAGTTGAGGTAGCACTGCGTTCAGCATGTCGGATAGAAGGGCCGCGCCGCACAGTTCGAGCCGGGGTATGGAGATTGTTTTGATTGGGGCTACTCTGGTTTTGGCAAAGAGCAACGAGACACGAACCTCGTGTGCGTTACGGACACGAGCATACACCGCGCCCGCATAGGCCTTCTCCGAAGCATCGCAGAATGCGTGGATCTCGACTACACTATTCGGGGTGAAATGAATCCAACGGGAGATTCGTATGAGTTTAATTCCAGGGTAACAATGGGCGAATTTGTGCCAGAGCTGTGAAGTTTGGGGTGTTAAGAGGTCGTCCCAACCTATGCCATCAAGCCACACCTGTTGCATGAGTGTTTTGGCGATTATAACGACTGGGGCCAGCCAACCTGCCGGATCGAATAACTTTGCTATGAGTGATAACATCTCTCGTTTAGTGCAAGATGGGGAAATATCGTATGGCTTCGCATCGACGTTGAAATAATCGCTTTTCGCGTTCCATCGGATGGCGAGGGTCTTAGCGGTGCTAGCGTCTTCCAATTCGAGAAAATCTTTGTTAAGCAGATCTTCAGTAGGGATTCCGTTTAGGAGTTTCGGATGGTTAGCTGTCCACTTTCTCAGCGTGAAGCCGGCGGAGCGAAGCGCCACTGTCAATTCAGATCGAGTTTGAAGCGCGGTTTCAATGTCATGAGCACCGCACAGCGCGTCATCCACGTACATGTCTTGCTGGAGAACACGGGCGGCGAGTGGGAACTGTGAATGAATATCCTTCGCCAACTGATGGAGGGTTCGGATGGCGAGATAGGGAGCACAATTCACCCCAAACGTCACCGTCTGGAGCTCAAAATCTTGGAGGTCTTTGTCCGGTGAGGTCCGGAAGAGGAGTCGTTGGTAGCGTGAATGCTTGGGATCGACCAGAATTTGGCGATACATTTTCTCGATATCTCCATTGAAGACATATCTGTAAAGTCGCCATTTTAGGAGGAGGAGTGTCAGATCCGACTGTAGTGCAGGGCCGGGGTATAGGACGTCGTTGAGGCTGATTCCGTTGGAAGTCGGACAGGAGGCGTTGAAAACCACACGCACTTTGGTAGTGTTGCTTTCGGGTTTGAGCACCGCGTGATGGGGTAGGTAATATGGGGGAGATTCGGATTGGATTTCCCATGAGTGAAGTAACCTCATATGATTTAAGTGTGCGTATTCACCGATCACTGAGTCATAGGTATCTTTGAACGTGGGTGTTTTAAGAAGTTAAGTAACACCACGGTGTTAGATTCATTGCGAAGAAACTGTTTACGAGCTATTTCGCGCGATTGACCGATCCTCAATTGCGATGGGAATCCCTCTTTAAAGGGTAACGAAACGATATAACGGCCATCTACCCGCCTTTTCGTGGTGTTTACGTACAGATTTTCACAGAACGTCTCCGCTGGGGTGCGCAGACGTGGTTTGGGGACTTCTTCCAACTCCCAGAATCGTGTCAGCTGATGGTCCAGGGAGACCTCATTGTAAAATGAGACTCGGGTGATATTGGTTGGAGCTGGTGGCGCTTGAGGCAGCGGACCAGTGAGGATCCACCCGAAAACGGTCTCCTGGGCGACGAGCGAGCCCATAATGTTTCGTTGAATACCGTCAAGCAATATGAGTGGGTAGATGTCTGCTCCAATCAATACATCTATCTGATCGCTTTGATAGAATCGATCGTCAGCTAGTGGAAGGTCTGGGAGGGTATCGAACAGGGTCCGGTCAAGGGAGCAGACTGGAAGGTTGCCGGTTAGTTTTTGAAGCACTAACGCCGTGGTTTCAATGCACAGTCCGGCTGAACGGGGTGAGCCAATGGCAAACTTACAAAGTTTGTTCACCACGGCTGTGACCGTTTCGTTAACACTGGCGACTTGAGCTTGAATCGTAGTCGTCGGAAGTCGCAAGCGTTTCTGTACACGTTCGGACAGAAAGGTGGCTTCGGAGCCCGGGTCGATGAGAGCACGAGCGAGGTAAGATTCGCTACGATAACCGATGTGCACCATGGCGGTAGCAAGTAGCACTTGCTTGCTTCTGGAAGTGAAGCAAGTAAGCACTTTAGAGGTTGAGGGGGCTTCAGTGGACTGTATATTAGGTGTCGTGTGGGTTGGTCGAGAGTGTGAAGGGGGGTTTGACTGCAACCGCTGTTGATCAGCACTTACTCCGTGAGGAGATGAGGTATTGGGGCGCGAGGTCGTTGGGGTTGAGTTCGAACGAGAGTTCGATTGGGGGGCCGAAGCCACCTCGCGATGTAACAGTGTATGATGTCGTTGATGGCACGACATGCATGTGAACACACTCTTACAATTGTTCATTTGATGTGAATGCGCCAAGCAGTTCGTACAGAATTGGATTCTTTGAACTGTAGCCCAACGTTTATCTATACTCATGGCTAGAAAGCGTGGGCACTGGCGAAGCGGGTGCTGCTGATCAATGCATAGTTTGCAGCTGGTCGGAACCATGTTGGCCTGGAACGTATTCACAGGTTTCGTAGTGGAAGAACGGCGCGCTGGGGGACTAGACACTTTCTTAGGGGGCTGGACTGACTTCCGAATATCGTCTACAGTTTCCAACGTTTGGAAACGAGAAGTGAGGAACGCGTCCATTTCACACCATTTGGGAATTTCGCGTTTGTGGGTGAGGGATTGTTCCCACAGAGAGAGGGTAGTCTCGGGGAGGCGAGTAGAGCACAGATGTACAACAACTGCGTCCCAGCTGCTCACGTCGACTTCGTACAATGTGAGAGCTGCAAGGCAGTTGTTTATCTCACGTTGGAGGCGTTTGATTGCAACTCCAGATTCATTGTGGATTGGTGCGAGAGAAAATAACGCTCGGAGTTGAACGTTCACGAGGATACGCTTGTTTTCGAATCGATCGGTCAGATTCCTCCATGCCTGTTCGAATCCGCTGTCGATGAGGGGCGACTTCTGCACTATTTCCTTCGCTTCACCTCGGGTCTTTTGGTTGAGGTGAAACAACTTTTCGACCGGAGAAAGTCGATTGTTTCGGATATAAAGCGCAGAAAACATATCGCGAAAGGTCGGCCATGATTCGTAGTCGCCCTTAAATATATCAGTGTCGCACGGCGGCAAACTGATGTTATGACCCGAAAGATTAGTCTGAATCATAGGGAGAGATTCCACTTTCGACGACAGTGAGGAACTGGGGGCAACAAGAAACTGCTGTTCGCGTATTTTTGCGGAGAAACGCACGTACATCTGGTAGCATTGCCTGTACTTGGTCTTAAGGGTGGTCAGGTCGGAGCTTCGTGCATCTGCCTCCTCATCAGCCGTGGAGATGAGATACTCCAAACATGAAGCATACGCGGTTTTGAGGTCCGACCAGACCGCTTTAAGTTCCTCCTGATGAGTGTCCAGCGAGAAACCTGAATGTTCGCGCTCCGGAATATTGTTAAATTCATTTTCGAATTCCTCCAGCGTTTCAGAAACGCTTATAAATTTAGATAGGGGGTCCATTGGAGAAATTTACCGAAACGAGAAATATGGAAATTGAGTGTACTGAGTTCAACACGAGTAGGGGGTGATCCAACGCAAAACGATTAATTTACTTCGACTCGCGGTCAAACTATGACGCAACAATTAATTTAATTCGAATTCAATTAAATAAACCAGCGGAGGATTCGCGCGTCGAAATACTCAAAATAATTTTAAATGTTTTACTTGCCTTAGCTGTAAATTGTTCCAGAAATAAAGTTTAAAAGTTTATTTTGTCGCACGCGTAAATTGGGCCGCGGAAAACAACTCTGATGTTTTATTTTTTCGTTGTTATTTTTCGGCACTACGCGTTGGCGGAATATGATCGGGGTCGAGAGGGGAACGTTTGTGTGTGTGTGTGTGACGTCACAAACGTTTTGCACTTTCGCGCGAAGAAAACACTTGAGAGAGAGAGGGGGGGGGGTTTAATTTGGAAGCTCACGTGTTGCTTCCAAATTAGCAGCGAAATAGTGATGGAGGCCTGAAATATATATCTTTGGGGCTAGAGGTAATCGAGTGGTCGGAGTACAATCCGGCTCGATTGGACCAAATGTTGGGGTGGGGGGTGTGTGCAAATAAATCTGCGAACAACACCGATAGATATTTCAGGGGTTTTATGGGGATTATAAAAGAGGGGGTGGAAAAAATGGACTCACCGTAGCTGTTTGAATGTTGTGATGTGGTTTGTTGACTTGGTCTGGTGTTGATGATGTGTACGGGGATGATGAGGATGTGGTTTATGATGTCCAATGCACTTCTCAACGTTGAATGTTCCAAATTAGATGAAAACTGATGGTTTTTGGTTGCTTGTGTTATGCACACACGTTGATCATTACACACGATAATCAAGGAAGAAAGTTAACAACGTTGCGGCTGTCAGGGGTGACAGCAGCAGATGCGGCCAGGGAGGTTGGCAACTTGGTTTGCAAGCGTGGTTGCAGGGGTGCAACCACAGTCTACTCAATAGTAGAGAACGCTACTCTAAAGTGAGGGTTAGAGTAGCACTAGAGGGCACACATAGTTCACGCAGGGAGCGTTTGACGTGAACAATGCTGTTAGACCTCTTTGACGCTTTCAATCCTATTTTTGTTTGTGCTGGTTGCCATTTTGGTTGCTTTCGCTAAAATGATCAGCTGTTGCAGCTAATGTGTATAATGTGCTGTTCCAGCTACCTTTCCCCCTTCGAGTTGGATGGGCGCTATTCGTCGTCCTGTTGTGTGTTGTTGCACTTTTGCTGTTGTGATGGGTGTACATCGGCATTCAGGTCAGCTTCTCTGCATGCTGGATTCTTCTTGTAATACTCTAATTATTAATTTCTAATACTCATTTAATTCAGTACAAGTTTTAATTCTTACAATAAATATCGACGTCATTCTAGTGGAATATAATTTGTAGGCTACTAACTATAGATATTATCTTCGAAAGTACAAGTATTTTAATATGTTCCTTTTTTCTTTAATATTAAGGTTTTATATATATTTCTCTTTCTAATTTTATTATAATTATATTCTTTTTCCCTTTTAATTTTCTTATTGTTTTTTTTTTCTTATGCCTTTTTTATTTTCATTAATTTCGGTTTGAATGTTTAAGTTATCTTTTAAATATTATTAGTTTTACTTAAGTAGTTTCTATTTCTTTTTTCCTATGTATGCATATGTATAACAACGTTTGTCTTATTTCTTTTCTTATTGTTTTGATTATTTTGGAATTATTCATTATTGTATTTTGCTTTTTCTTTGTTGTTTTAAACTGACACTGCATTCTGCTCGTGTTCAGTTGCTCTACTTCTACACCTGCTTTTGTTGCAGTACTTGCGCTAAACGCTTAATTTACATTTAGTTGACTGACTTGTATGCTATATAATTATATTTGTTCTTTTTTTTCATTATTGTTTAGTTTACATATCTTATGGGTTAGTGACCTATTGGCATATGTGCGTATGTTTGTATGTACTAATGTAGTGTATTCATATGGTATGCATAAACTAAATCTTCAGGAATAATTTTGCGTGTGCAATTATTAATATTTGTAATTGCAAACGCAATGTAATTCTTTTCATTCGCGTTTCGTATAGGATTTCCGGGTTTGGTTTTTGTTTTCACCCGCGCTTAAATATACACTCGGTGCTATCGTAATTTTATTAAGTAAAGTTCAACCGTTTAAGATAAAGTTTAACCGTAGTTTGTAAAAATGCCACGATACCATGCAGAGCAGTACGCCTTCCCCATCTGCCTGTATATTCAGGACGTGTTGGCCGTCATCCGGGCCGATTTTTGGGATTTGGAGACCCTGGCTCCCTTGCTTGATGAACTCCAAGGATCTATTCCGGGATAACCTCTCGTTGGACATGCTCAGACTCGTCGTTGGATTTTTGAGGATGTTCTCCCTAGTCGGGCCCAATCTTTTGTCTCTTTTCGGTTTTAGCATTTTTCACATGTTCGTAAATGCCAAAATGTTGTATGTTTTCTGCTCTTTGGTTTGGTGGTTTTGGAAGATTAAACGGCGGTATGCTCAGTTGTTGCTTTTACTTCCATGCTCTCCGTTAATCTGACCGGTTTGAGCCTGTATTCCGAAATATCTGTTTTAATGGTTTCTGACCAGTTGACCTGAAGTGCGTTGATCAGTCTTGTGCACCCGCCTATTGTAAACTTGGCGTTGTCCTCGTAATTTAGAATTATGTCCATCCAATGGACTTCGCACTTTTCTTTGATTTCAATGCGACCAAAACCTGATACCTTGACTGCGGTGGTACTATTCTTACACTTAATATCAAAATTTTGCTCTCTTCGGAGACTGTACAGCCATGCATTTGGGGCGTTCAATTTTACTATTAAACCTTCACTCGCTGGTATGGCTACTTGCTTGCAGACCTCTTTGTTTAAGTTATTATGATGCAATAGCGTAATCTCACTTACTTCGCTGTTTCCTGTTAGAGACCTTCCTTGCGTTTTGCATACCCTGGTTAGTTCTTGGGTGATTTTTCTTTCAGTGTTCGGTATTGAATGGCATTCCTTGAGATTACTCTGCGACATTCCGATAAATTTCCACTGCATTTTTGATTCCGCTAAGTAGTCATAAGTCACCTGTGTCGTTATACCCCACTTATAATTTAGGAATATGGGAATGGGATACGCTTTTAGTACGTTAAACCGCTCATCTTCAGGTAAGGGAATTCTTACGGCTACTATGAGACCTTGTGCGCCTCGAAATGCTTTGACCGTGGCCATTTTATGGCCATAATATTATATACGATAATGTCGATATTATCTTCTAGTATCCACACTGCTTTGTTCGTGAAGTCTAAGGTTTTAGCTGCTATATAGGTCGTCTATTATTGCCATCTGAAGAGTTGTTGCCCCAGTATTTCGATGAGGCTCGCCTCTACCGCTGAGTGCACCTGCACCATTCTTAGGCCTAACTCGATATTTCCCAGCTCCTTTCTTGCCATGTCGTTAACCTTATTCTGTTCTTCTACGGTGCTGTTTAGTTCACCTTGTTGTGCGTTAATCCGTTCGACAGCAGTTGTTATTGGTTTAGCTAGTGATTTGTTACTTCCATCACAGTCACCTGTTGTTCCATTAGGGTATAATGGTTTAGTTGCGCTACGGCCAGCTCTTACCATTGTTGATAAATTTGGTTCGCGTCTTTCTGGTCAATTACGCCAAACACTCAGTTTAGTGCCTCCCATATGAAATTCAAGGCCCATTCCGTTCTCTTTCTGGAAATTTCGGCGTTTATCATTCGGTCGTTTTCCTTCAGTCTTGTCAGCACTATTTTGATGCTACCATCTACGGCTCCGCATATGTTCTTGAAATTGGCCAGTAAGTCCTTTTTTATGTTATTGCATGTTCCTTTGAGCTCCGCTGTGTACGCTTCCAACTTGTCTACCAATGACGCGAAATCAAATGGTTCGAAACGTGTGAATAGTTTCCAGTCGCTATTATAGAACAGCGCCTCTCCTAGCGATTCGAAGAATATGGGGGTTGGAGGTATGTCCTCAAAGACTACGGGTGCTGCGGTGACCCAGTTCACGATACTAAAATTTTTTTAAAAGCCACGAAAAAGATATTATAAAAATAATATGTTTCCTTTTATTTACTGATTAAAGACTTTTTATTATCAATAACGAACATATTAATAAAATACATTAATAAAAATAAGGTAATTTATTACCTGGCGCAAAGCTGCCAGGCTGAAGAAGTTGACGGCAAAAGGGGAGGCAGAAACTCCTAAGCCCTCCGGCGAAAGGACCGTGGTGGGGGCCCCGTTAGCGGACTCCGCAAAAAGGCTCCATTCCCCGGAAGAGGCACATACGGTACAGGACGCGAAAAGACAGCGACAGACAATAAGCGGCACACAAGGGACCGGAGTAGAGCTTCGTCAGAAGGAGCAACCAACCACCTCTAAGGCCTCTCGAATCGGGCAGCGTAAGCTACCTAAGGAGGGAGGCGTGGTGGCTAAACGGGCTCGCTCAGATGGCAGAGCAACTACGGCCGGCACCTCGTACGCAGAGGCCGCTAAGGAAGCGGACGACAAGCTATGCTTTGCCGTCATTGATAAAAGCAAGCCGGGAGGTAAAATTGGTGACGAAAACCAAGGTAAACTGGAGGAAGCCTGGAATGATGCCCTTTTGGACATTATCCTTGCATCCGATGATGGCGTGCCGGTCCATCTATCCTTGCATCCGATGATGGCGTGCCGGACCATCTTCCTGCGTGGCCATGTCACAAAGCTTCCATCGGGTACGATCCTGAAACTGCTAGGAAAGCAAAACTCGGGCCTGGATGTGAAGAAATGGGAAGTATTCCGCTGGGAGGAATTGTCGGAAGGCAATCTCCGCATAGTTGGAATCGACCAGGACTCCCTGAAGATACTGAGCACAACGAGAGGGCGGGTGTTCCTGCTGTCAACCACCGTCACCATAAAGGTGGGCAATAAGCTTCCCAGAGAGGCTGCTGTCTCAGCGGCCCCTGGGGGTGCTGGTGGACCGCAAGTGGACAGTGGGCCAACAGCAGGGACTAAGGCAGGAAACCAGGACCGACCAAACATACACCGGATAGATGATGGTAAAGCACTAGAGGAAGGGTCGGACCTTGACGAAGAGGTCACCTCCTCACAAGAAGATGACCTGCTGTTGTCTCCGGTATGCTGATCACGTAGATCAACTTACACCGGAGTCGAGTAGCCACGCAAGCGCTGATCAAAAGGATGATGGCAGGTAAGTGTGACGTTGCTCTAATACAGGAACCTTGGACCGTTGAAAACAAAGTTTCTGGATGGGGCAGCACAACGTTCCAAATTTTTTACAATGCAGGTTCAGGCAGACCCAGGACCTGCATAATATGTAAGAAAAACAAAAACTTTATCTCTTCCGCAGGTCCCTCATCAGTCGACGTGGTGGAGGAGGTGGGATCTTCCCTACTGCTAGTCTCACACTACCTGCCATGCGATGCACCAGGACCACCGCCATCACATGAGCTGGAGGTGCTGAAAACCTACGCAGAAAGAACAGGTAAACGTTTATAAATAGGATGTGATGCCAACGCTCACCATACGTCTTGGGGCAGTACAGACTGCAATGGTAGAGGGACAGCATTGTTTCTTAACGCCAATGACCTGACGGTCCTAAATGAAGGGTGCGCCGCGACCTTTATAAACAGGAACAGACGGGAAGTATTGGACTTAACTTTCTGTGATAAAGATACTGTAGCGCCAGTCAGCGATTGGCATGTGTCCAAGGTACATTCATTCTCGGATCACGTTTACATCAGCCTTAAGCTCGTTAATGTAGAGGGAACTCCCCTCCTATACAGGAACAAGAGGGCCACAAACTGGCCTAAATTCAAAAAGCTAGCGGAGGACTGGCTAAGATGTAATGATAGGAATTCACTGGAAACCTGTAAAGGGATCGAAAGGGAAACCTACATCCTTACGAAAGGACTTGTAAGAGCCTTTGAGGAAGCATGTCCTTTGAAGAAGACAGGCCTTCCCGGGAACAAAGCTTACCTCACACCTGAGCTGCGAGAGACACTGTCGTAGACTTTTTAACCGGGCGAAGCGGTTAGGTACAAACACTCCTTGGGATGACTACCATGGAGTCCTAAGACAATATAAGAATAAACTCAGAGAGGCTAAGCGTAACTCTTGGAGGATATTCTGCGAGCAAGTTGACTCAGTAAACGAGGCGGCTAAAATCAAGAAAATTTTATCGAAAACTCACTCGCAACCTGGACTAGTGAGAGGGAAGGACGGGGTTCCAGCAAGGGACGCGGAGAGTTCGATAAAAATACTAATGAACGAGCACTTCCCCAACTGTCTGAAGGCATATACGCAACAGAACAGGAAAGGAAGGTACAGACATGGGGATGGTGTGAAGATAACCCTTCACATGATAAGGAAAGCCATAAATGGCTTTAAACCGTTCAAGGCACCAGGGGCGGACAGCATCTTCCCGGCAATGATTCAATGCTGTGAAGATGCCCTGCAGCACAGACTAGCCTCACTATTTACGGCATGTATCCAATTGGGTTACACGCCGAAGGCTTGGAGACAGGCGAAGGTGATCTTCATACCCAAACCAGGGAAAGAGGACTATACCTCACCTAGGGTATACAGACCAATAAATCTGACATCCTACATGCTCAAGACCATGGAGCGCATTTGCGATGGCATGATCAACATGCTTACGTCAAAGGCAAATCAGTAGAAACTGCACTACAGGAGGTAGTGTACAGTATCGAAAAGTCCTTGGACTTTAAAGAATACGCTCTCGGCGCTTTTGTGGACATCGAGGTGCATTCAACAATGTATCCACTGAAACCCTTATAGGATCCTTAAGCTAATTTAATGTGGACCGGTACATCTTGAGATGGATAAACCACTTACTGAGCTATAGGTACATAAGATGTGAACAATGCCTAAAGGTGAAGGAGAAAGTATTACAGGGAACACCGCAACGGGGCATTTTGTCACCACTGCTATGGGTCACTGTAGTTAACAGCCTCTTGAAAACGCTAACGGAGGAAGGCCTTAAAGTGGTGTGCTCTGCCGACGACATAGTAATCAAAGCCACAGTTAGGTTCCCACAGTATTTGTCAAGGAGAATTCAGGTGGCACTGGGCAAAGTTGTCGAGTGGACTAGGCCCAGAGGCCTAAATATAAACCCTGAAAATCTATCTATGGATCTATGCTTATTCACCAGGAAAAGGAAGATACCTAACTTTGATCTTCCTGTTCTGGAAGGCACAGAGTTGAAGCTTAAGGATAAGGACAAATATCTCGGAGTAATCCTGAATAGGAAACTTAACTGGAAAGAGCACATTGAAAGCAGAGTCAACAAGGCCTATAGAGCGTGGGCCACCTGCAGAAGATGTATTTTTCAAAAGCATTTGACAAAGTGGACCATGAGATTCTTTGTTTGAAATTAAAACAGGTATTCGGTTTTTGTGATAGTGCTGTTAATCTACTGTGTAGTTATCTTTCAAATAGATCGCAGAGGGTCAAAGTTAATAATAAGTTCTCCTGCTATAAAATTCTGAGATATGGGGTTCCTCAGAATCTATTCTTGGTCCCCTATTATTTTCTATTTACGTTAATGATATATTTATTACATGCAAACATGTGTCTCTGCATGCCTATGCTGATGATATTCAGCTCTATATCTCGAAGCCAAAAGATAAGATAACAGATCTTGTCTACTTGATGAATGATGATCTAAATAATATTATGCAATGGTCGGTTGATAATAAGCTACAGTTAAATGCTGAGAAATCGTATATTCTTCCTATTTTCAAAGGTAAAACAGTTCTTCCCGATCTACCGGACATTTGTTTAGGAGGCAGCAAATTGAAAGTTGTTAATAAGGTAACCAATCTTGGCTTTATCATCAACTCCTCTCTTTCTTGTTGCGATCATGTAAACCACATTGTCAGAAGGATTTTTGTAATTTTACGTAATCTCAGCTTATCCAAAACTGTCACTCCTCCGAGTATAAGAAAGATGCTGGTCATTCAGCTTATCGTACCTGTGATTACATACTGTGATATAGTTTATAGCAAACTTGACTCATCCTCTATGTTAAAGTTACAGATTGCCTTTAATTTTGCTACGCGATATGTTCATGGACTGCGTAAGTATGACCATATATCAAATTTATATATATAAATATATCACACAGGGAAGGACGGGGTTCCAGCAAGGGACGCGGAGAGTTCGATAAAAATACTAATGAACGAGCACTTCCCCAACTGTCTGAAGGCATATACGCAACAGAACAGGAAAGGAAGGTACGAACATGGGGATGGTGTGAAGTAGAGCTGAGCGATATTTCACGACCTGTGATTTTGTCACAGGTACACAAAATCACGAGTCACAGTTGCGATTGAAAATGCTCCGAACCTGTGACTCGCTGTCACAGGTACAGTTGAACGGTATTTAACGAATTGTGATTTCATTGAAATGCACCCACGAGTCACAGTTGGTTTTGAAACGCTCCGAACCTGTGACTCGCTCTCACAGGTACAGCGGAACGATATTTAAGGAACTGTGATTTCATTTAAATGAAATCACGAGTCACAGTTTGCTGCTCTAGCGTTTCGTTATTGTTACAACGAGTTATTGTCCCAACTAGAGGCAGTGATGCCCTTTTTTGTGCAATTTGTCACAATCAGGGATTTCCTGTCTCGATTTTGTGGCATTACCTGTTTTACTCGATATTTTGCGATATTTGTACGATATTTTGGATACTGCTGAAGACATAAACGAAAGTTGCTATGTATAAATATCTAGGTAGGACTTGTTTTTTTCAACCGTAGACTATGATCATGCAGCTCAAATACAAATTTTACAAATGCGTATTGAAAAAAACTTAATAACATAAATAATACTTAATAACTTAATAATAACTTAACACTTTCAATACGATTTTGCCTTCATTATTTTGAAAAAATACAAATAAGATTTTGGTAATAAAATATTAATACAAGATTGTTTTTTGCATATAAAATATGTATATGTCAGTAGTTTTAATTACTTAAAATTGGTGTCTGTATTAATTCATACTTCTGTAAAATATGAATGCTTTTAAAGTTAACGAATAGCTTCACTCCGTTCCTATAGCAATAGCGAACGAAACCAAAGCAGATCTGAAATAATACCGTTATTTTGAATGCATGTAGCACGTTTTTGTGCACTCGTTTTATAGCGACTGCCTTGTCACGAGTCACGTGTTTTTATACCTGTGACAGTACTGTCACAGTCACAGGTCGGAGCTGCTCCGGAAAAATCACGGAATCGCTCACCTTTAGTGTGAAGATAACCCTTCACATGATAAGGAAAGCCATAAATGGCTTTAAACCGTTCAAGGCACCAGGGGCGGACAGCATCTTCCCGGCAATGATTCAATGCTGTGAAGATGCCCTGCAGCACAGACTAGCCTCACTATTTACGGCATGTATCCAATTGGGTTACACGCCGAAGGCTTGGAGACAGGCGAAGGTGATCTTCATACCCAAACCAGGGAAAGAGGACTATACCTCACCTAGGGTATACAGACCAATAAATCTGACATCCTACATGCTCAAGACCATGGAGCGCATTTGCGATGGCATGATCAACATGCTTACGTCAAAGGCAAATCAGTAGAAACTGCACTACAGGAGGTAGTGTACAGTATCGAAAAGTCCTTGGACTTTAAAGAATACGCTCTCGGCGCTTTTGTGGACATCGAGGTGCATTCAACAATGTATCCACTGAAACCCTTATAGGATCCTTAAGGTAATTTAATGTGGACCGGTACATCTTGAGATGGATAAAACACTTACTGAGCTATAGGTACATAAGATGTGAACAATGCCTAAAGGTGAAGGAGAAAGTATTACAGGGAACACCACAACGGGGCATTTTGTCACCACTGCTATGGGTCACTGTAGTTAACAGCCTCTTGAAGACGCTAACGGAGGAAGGCCTTCAAGTGGTGTGCTCTGCCGACGACATAGTAATCAAAGCCACAGGTAGGTTCCCTCAGTATTTGTCAAGGAGAATTCAGGTGGCACTGGGCAAAGTTGTCGAGTGGACTAGGCCCAGAGGCCTAAATATAAACCCTGAAAATCTATCTATGGATCTATGCTTATTCACCAGGAAAAGGAAGATACCTAACTTTGATCTTCCTGTTCTGGAAGGCACAGAGTTGAAGCTTAAGGATAAGGACAAATATCTCGGAGTAATCCTGAATAGGAAACTTAACTGGAAAGAGCACATTGAAAGCAGAGTCAACAAGGCCTATAGAGCGTGGGCCACCTGCAGAAGATGTATTTTTCAAAAGCATTTGACAAAGTGGACCATGAGATTCTTTGTTTGAAATTAAAACAGGTATTCGGTTTTTGTGATAGTGCTGTTAATCTACTGTGTAGTTATCTTTCAAATAGATCGCAGAGGGTCAAAGTTAATAATAAGTTCTCCTGCTATAAAATTCTGAGATATGGGGTTCCTCAGAATCTATTCTTGGTCCCCTATTATTTTCTATTTACGTTAATGATATATTTATTACATGCAAACATGTTTCTCTGCATGCCTATGCTGATGATATTCAGCTCTATATCTCGAAGCCAAAAGATAAGATAACAGATCTTGTCTACTTGATGAATGATGATCTAAATAATATTATGCAATGGTCGGTTGATAATAAGCTACAGTTAAATGCTGAGAAATCGTATATTCTTCCTATTTTCAAAGGTAAAACAGTTCTTCCCGATCTGCCGGACATTTGTTTAGGAGGCAGCAAATTGAAAGTTGTTAATAAGGTAACCAATCTTGGCTTTATCATCAACTCCTCTCTTTCTTGTTGCGATCATGTAAACCACAGAAGGATTTTTGTAATCTTACGTAATCTCAGCTTATCCAAAACTGTCACTCCTCCGAGTATAAGAAAGATGCTGGTCATTCAGCTTATCGTACCTGTGATTACATACTGTGATATAGTTTATAGCAAACTTGACTCATCCTCTATGTTAAAGTTACAGATTGCCTTTAATTTTGCTACGCGATATGTTCATGGACTGCGTAAGTATGACCATATATCAAATTTTAAAAAATCCATACTCGGTTGTGATATTGGATGCTACCTAAAGGCAAGAAATTGCATCTTTTTGCACAAACTAATACGGACTAAAACACCGCTTTATCTTTATGAAAAGTTGCGATTTGCTATGTCCGAACGCAGCAGTCTTGTGCTGATTGTTCCCAGGTGTTATTCATTCAACATGTCAAACCTATTTTTCATCAATGCCATAAAAGTGTGGAATGAGCTGCCTAGATCTTTAAGAGCTATAAAAGGGAGTAATAACTTTAGACTATCGATTCTCTCATACTTTTCCAATCTCTAACTTGCTTCTTTTTACTTTGTTCTATTCCCTGCTGTCTTGTCTGTCCTATTTCTCATAAATTTTCCTCGTCTCGAATATACGAGTACTACCTTCTCATATACATATATTATTATTGTGAAAACATGTTAGTCTAAATTTAGTTTAATGTATACCAACATGTAACCTACTTATCTTTGTACTGTAAAAGAATTTTTGTATTCTTATTGTACTATATGAATGAAATATACGAAATTGAAATTGAATGTATAGGACCCAGATGGGGACTAAAACCACATATAGTCAACTGGCTATATCTAAGCGTGATCCGCCCTATACTAACTTATGCCTCAGTAGTCTGGTGGTGCGCGCTAAAAACTAAGTGTAACGTAAAGCCGCTGGAAAGGGTGCAACGATCATGCTGTATCGGGATCTGCGGAGCGTTAGGCACTACGTCAACAAAGGCGTTGGAGGTCATCCTCTCCATACGCCCAATAGATATACAAGTCAAGTATGAAGCAGCTGTAACTGCAGCTAGACTGAGAGTCCTGGGCTCCTGGTATGACAGGAACCACATAACAGGACATCAGACCATACTTGACCATATGAATGTAAGGCCCGGCGAATGGGATTGCGACCGTATTCCGGAAATCCAGTTCAGAACGCCAGTGGAATCCATAATACCAAAGAGGTGCGATTGGAACACTGCATGGATATGCGAAATGAGCCATAGCATTCACCTATACACGGACGGATCGAAAATGGACGGGCGCACGGGCTTTTACTGCATAAACAGTAAGTATGGAGTAAGCATTAGATTACATGTCACCAACACAGACTTTCAGGCTGAAATTTAGCTAAATCGCTAATCAACAACACCATCCCTGGTGGGAGTTGTAAAATCTTTTCAGACAGCCAAGCGGCTATCATGGCAATATCAAATGACCAGGTGACATTAGAGGTGGTACGTAGCTGCAAAGAAGCTATAACACTTCTGGCGCAGAGGTACTTAATACAACTGGTATGGGTGCCTGGACATCGAAATATTGAAGGCAATGAAAGGGCTGATGAGCTAGCACGAAAGGGCACCTTGTTGGATGAGATTACCCTAGCGGCCAAAAAGCCTTTTCAAGCCCTAAAAAACCAGATAGCGGACTGCGCAGACAATCTGCATTATAGGGACTGGACCGCGTCGGATGGCACCAGGATCAATAAAAAACTATGCGGTAATCCTGACGCTGCACAAACTAGGAAACTTCTGTCAAAAAGTAAGGGAAAACTACGAACAATTATAGGTATTCTGACAGGTCACAATGAACTCAGAGGCCACCTACGCAAGTTACGTAGCATGGAATCTGACTTGTGCAGGTCCTGTCTGGAATACCCAGAAACACTGAAGCACTATCTCTAGACTCTAGGGAGTCACTCTAGTCTAACCTAACCTAACCTACAAAGACCAAGACTTTTCACATAACTCTCTTCCAATGAAAGCAATAATCTGTTCACATTTACAGTACATATGCAGTAAGAGCTAATTACCTGATAATTAAAAAATACCTAATTACTGCAAACTATCCCAGTACCTTTATATACTTTGAAATAGATATTTAATTTGAAAGAAAAGTATAACACTAACAAAGAAAAAATAACGGAAAACATGTTAAAAACGTTTGCAGTGTGTGACTTTAACTCATATAATAGGCTCTAGCGCCCGGTGGGGCAAAGCTATGCAATCATTATGGATATAGGCTTTTAGAGAAAACTTCCAGCTTTACAATGGTGTAAAAAAATTCGTTTTGGAATACACTGTGCGGTATATTATGGAAATCTTTTATAATTGTCTCCATTTGTTTTGGGTTTTCTATTAAAATTGTGTTTTTGTTTTGTGTTATACCCGGAATGTCAGGGTGTACAGGACTTGTACTTGTTTTCTCACTATTTCCTTGGTTCTTCATTTCTATTTCCTTTGTTCTAGAGCGGGTCTGGACTGCTGTTACTATATTACGATTTTGAGGAATTCTACTCAACGCGTCTGCGTTTAAATTTTTCTTGCCTATATATTGCTTATATATGATTTCCAAGTCATACTCTGACAACTTGTGTCTGAATCTTGCCAGTCTTGAAGTTTGGTCCTTTAAATTGGCTATTCCTTTTAATGGCTGGTGGTCAGTAAAAATTTGAAATGTCTGCCTAAGAGATATGGTCTGAAGTTTTATCTTGTCCAAACAATGGCTAAAAACTCCTTTCCTATAGTTGAGTAACGATTTTCTTATTTTACCCTAAGAAAGTACTGCACCTAACGCTTCGTTACTTGCATCAGTAGTTAGTATGTATTCTTTCTCAAAATCTGGATATGCCAAAACCTGGTGGTGTTATTATTGCCTTTTCCAATGCTTCGAACGCTGTCTGGCATTCTTGCGCCCAACTGAACTTAGCGTCTTTGCGTAGTAGTTTATTAATAGGAAGAGCTATCTTTGCTGTGCCCGGTATGAATTTTCTATAATAATTTACTAGTCCTAAATATGCTTGCACCTCATTTCTATTTTTAGGCGGCGGAATGCTGTTAACGCATTCCACGTTCCTAGGGTCAGGGAGCGCGCCCTGATCTGTACATTTATGTCCTAAATAAATAATCTCTCTTCTTAGAAATCTGCATTTTCCTGTATTAAGTTTTAAATTATAATTATTAAGTTTATTATTCACGTTATTTCTGTAATACTGAACATAACCTATGTTCGTGTCGTTTCAGATTTCTACCGTAGATAACTATGTCATCCAAATAAACAAAACCGTCTATGCCTTGTAGACCTGTTAGGATATGATTCACTATCCTCTGAAGTGTTGCTGGGGCGCCTGTTAACCAAATGGCATTCGATTGAATTCGAAGTGCCCTAGTCCCGTACGTAATGCTGTTTTCTCCTTGTCCCTGTCATCGACTAAGAGGTGGTGATATCCACTTGCCAAATCTAGCGTTGTAAAAGATCTGTTATGGCCTAGTTGCTCTAAGATTTCGTCAATAAGAGGAATGGGAAAAACTTGTTTAATCGTAGCCTCATTTAGTTTCCTGTAATCTATCACCAGTTTCCATTTTTTCTCCCCGTCCTTGCCACTTTTCTTGGGCACTAAAAGTAACGGCGAGTTCCACGGTGATATGATATGTGTGTTTATGCCATCATCTAAAAGTTTGTTCACTTGTTTATTTCCTCCCTATGTATATATTTGGGGTAATCTGTATTGTTTTCTGTTTATGGGTGGCTGATCTGCGCCTGTTGGAATTTCGTGTTTTAATACGCTTGTAAACGAAAGTTCGTCTCCTTCTAATAGGAAGACGTCATGAAAACATTTTACTATTTCTTCTATTGAATTCTTTTCTTCCATATTTAAATTTTCATCTAACTCAATGTCATTGAGCAATTCATTTATTCTTATTTTGGTATCTATTTTGCCTATGCTACGAGCATAAATCGTATTATCTTTCACATTTACTAATTTGTCTGCTATATAGATTCCTGGATCTATTTCTTCTTTATAAGTGACAACATTTTTAAATTTTGTACGAAGTTTTAATGGTACAGCTTTAATAACACGTTGTTTTCGCTGTACATTCGTACGCTTGTTGTTTTGTTTATCTTTTTTTTTTGTAATCTGAGCGCGTGGCTCAATTGTGCTCGCCTGGTGCCTGACGTATTTTTCTGTTTTTATTGCTTGCTTTTGTTTTTCTTGCTCTGTTAGCGTTTTTGCTACTGCTGGCCTTCGCGTTTTTGTCGCTTCTGGCCTTGCTTGAAGTTCAAGCTCAAGTTTGTGACCTACTTCTTGTTGCAATGAGTTTCTTGCAATTAAGAAGAATCGATTTTGTGCCGCTATTTCTGTTAGCCTGGTTGCTATGAATTAATTTGTTATTAAAAAATAACTAACGGATTTGTTTATTGTATTCATTTATTTGTTCTTTTACAATACTTAATTATAAACATAATTTCAAATTTGTTTCGTAAAGGTGGATGTGTCTAACTATCTCAAATTTATTTTAACTTGCTCAAAAATATTATTAAATTATTATATTATTATTATTATTAATAAATTTTTCAATTAAACAAAAATGTCTTATTTAGACATGAATTGCCAATAATTTTTGAAATTTTTCAATTTAAATTCTAATTGTAATAAATTAAACAAAAATATTCTATTTAGACACGTTCCAACATTTAAAGTACTACCTTTAATTTTATTTGTATAATTTTATATGTATTAAATTTTAAAATATGTATATAATTTCACAACAATTCCAGTTAGAGTTGGTTGCTGTTCTTCCTATTTTTCTTCTTGTCCTTGGTGTTGTAAATCTGGCGGATCTGTCTCAGGAACTCCTTCTTTTCCTCCTTGGTTGTTGCTTTACTCCCTCCGTTGCTTTACTTTTCTCCCGCCGCGTCTCTTTGGTGGATGTGGGTTACTATTTAATTCTTTCCTTGGTTCCTCACGCGTCGACCTCTGCCTCTTCCAATACTCTTTTATCGTTATCGGTTTCGCTTGCTTGTCCAAGTTTCGATGACATCGATATTGGTTGGTGATTTTTTTTTGTTTATGCTATTTTTAAAAAGAATTTTTATTTATTTTTCATTTTATTGCATACTTCACTTCCATTAAAGGAGCGATCCTTGGATCGTAAAAGCGGCTGCGCCAAAATGTTGTATCAGGAATACAGTTGGATAACAGAACAAACTTAATGTCGTAGATCCTTCCATGAGAGTGATCACTGACAGTGCTTCTAGACGATGGGGGTTTTCGTCATTGATCCTTCGACGTGAAGGGCCACGGACGGTTGTGCCACGGGCAAGGATCTGCCGACTTTGTGGTCTTACTGTTGGGATCCGGCAGGGGTGCCACAGGTAACAACGTTAAGCGTTGATGTTACCAGATTAATGATTCTGATCTGCAACATTTCGCTACGTAGCGAACTGTGGTGGATTTGTAAAAATGGTGTGGTGCATTTGTTGTGGTTAAGTGCTAAGTTCGCTACGAATTTTACTTGGCTCAGTTTACTTTACTTGGTATTATTATTTGCTTACACTTGCTGTTCCACGACGTTGGCGCTAACGTTGTCAAACCTTATTTGTTTGAAGATTTTCGATGCTAATTTGTTCCTTTTTTTCTTATTTTTTTTTCTTCTGTTGTTTACAAATCACTTAATCTATGTATAAACTGACGAATTAATATTTTTCTTTTCTAATTTTTTTGTTCTTTTATAGAATGAAGAAAAACCTATCTGTAGAAGTGTTTCGATATACAGTGCACTCGCGGTAACGTGAACTAATTAAAACCAAGAGAGTTCACGTTAGCGAAAATGTTCACGTTAGCGAACGTTGAATTTCAGAACAAAAAATAGCCATATTCAGGAGTTTTACAGGTTCTAGCGTGATAGTATTTTATTTTTGTTATTAGTAATATTAAAAACTTAAATTATGAATTTAAGTTCATGAAAAAATTAAAAAAAAAGAGATCGCAAAACTATCAGTGGGTATGGAATTACATATAAAGCAATTTAAATTAATAATTAAAATTCACGAAAAAAGCAAAACGAGATCACAAAAAAATCCATAGGTGTGAAATTAAAAAGCAAACATACATACTAATTACAAATCAAATTTATCCATTAAAGAAGTCCGTAATCTTTTTCTGTTGCTTTTTCTTCTCTAGTAGCTGGAATACTGCTTTCTCCCTTAAGCGTCTGAGTGTATTCATGTCACTTTGGTCCACCATTGCCTCTCCTGCCCATTGCAAAGCCTTGTCAAATATTTCAATTGCCTCACTTTCTGTAATTTTCTTAACAGGATTATCGGCAATGCAATCATCGTCATCACTTTCTTCGTTTTGATCAATTTCAATGATTTGGCTGGAGTTATCTTCACAATGATCGTTATTCCACTCTTGAACAATTGGCAATGTAAACTCAACCTAGAAAAGAGTTAGAAAAACAATTTGAATTATGATTTTACAGTGTGTCCTAAAACTCCTACCTGAGGACTCAAATCCTGAAGGAGATCCATTGAAATTCTCATTAAAGAGTCTATTTCTCCATCCCATTTCTCTCTCAGGGCACTTAAGGGAATGTTCCATTCAGGGTCCTCCTGAATATCCGTTAAACTTAAAACATTATTCCAGCAATTGGCAAGAGTTGTTGTGCTGACCCGATCCCATGAGACAGATAAAAGGGTTACAGCATCTTTCAATGTTACATTTCGCATTGATTCTAACAAATCAGAATTTGTTGCCGATATTGAAGCCAATAAACTGTTTCTGTAATATAATTTTGTTATTTTAATGGCATTTTGGTCCATCGGTTGAATGAGAGGAGTGACATTCGGTGGCATAAACATGGCAATTATATTTCCATCATCTGTTTTTAACTCTGTTTCGCTTGGATGAGAGGGAGCGTTGTCAAGAAGAAGTAATGCCTTCATTGGCAAGTTTTTCTTCTTTAGAAACAATTTTACCTGTTTAAAGTTAGAATGTTTTTTTAAATCAAAGAAAACATTGTGTACCTGTTGCACAAATGAATGATGAAACCAATGCTTAAAAATTGCAGACGTCATCCAGGCTGATTTGGAGTTCTGATAATCCGCAGGACAATTGAAGTTTTTAAAACTGCGTGGATTTTTTGCCTTACCGATTACCAAAAGTTTTAGTTTATGCTCTCCAGATGCATTTGCACAACACAGGAACGTTATACGCTGTTTCTCTGTCTTTGCACCAGGAGCTGTTTTCTCCTGCGATGACACGTACGTCCTACCTGGCAAAAGCTTCCAAAATAACCCTGATTCATCGGCATTATATATTTGATCCTTGCATAAGTCCATTTCCTTAATTTTTTCTTTTAGTTTTTGCTTAAATGGATCTACTAATTGAGGCTGTGACGACAGTTTTTCTCCAGTTATTTTCAGCAAGCGAACTCCGTATCTTTTCTTAAATCGCTGGAGCCAACCGTCACTAGCATTAAACCTGGCTTCGCTTTCTTTTAGTTGGGAATGTAATTCCTTTGCCTTTTCTTTGAGCATTAATCCACTTACAGGCCAATTCCTATTACGCATACGGATGAACCAATGATATAGACTTTTTTCCATAGCAGAAAATTCTGACGACTTCAGAGTTCGTCTCTTCCCCGGTCCTTGGTATGTGTTATTTACACATGTCAAAATCGATTCTTTTTTCTTTTTGATACTGCATATTGTTGACTTAGCGACATTGTATTTTTTTGCTAAGCTAGTAACACTTGTTCCTTTTTTTAAACTGTCTAAAATGTCTGCTTTGTCTTTTAACTGCAAACAAATTGGTTTTTTAACACTCATGGCGATAAAAGCACCACACCGCGCAAGAAGAGAACGTTAAATGAACTAAGTCGAAGTCATACGTTAAGAATATGTATGTAGATCATAGACACACATATTTCAATGTACGGGGACTCCCCGAATTTTTAACGTCAAATTTCATGTATTTCAGGGTTGCCTAACATTTCATGACAACAAATGCAGTGAAAAAAATTTGTTCATGTTATAGAGCTTTCAAGTTTGTTCACGTTACGGAGTAGTTAGTGTAAGAAAAAGCGTGTTCACGTTAGGCGGTGTTTACGTTACCGCGAGTGCACTGTATGTATGTATAAGTTTATGCAATTCAATCAAAGACTACAAGACTGGAAACTCTTTTTTCGCTTTGAATGTGTTGGTGAAATCAGTCTTGGGTGTTGTAGATTGCAAAAACAACACGCATGTAATTTTGACAGTTCGGAAACGAATTTTGACAGTCCGGGAATTTGTTTACAAAATATTTTGAGAGAGGAATGCAACTCTTGTTCTTCTTCACAACAATAAGCCAGAAATATGATTTTTCAAATACGTAAAAAAGACCAAGGAGCCAGTTTTAAAAGCAACGCACGCTTCTAGAAATGTACATGAAACCTTTTTTAAGTCTAATAATTGCACAATATTGAATATTTTGCAAGTAAAACGAAGTTAAAATTCATAAAAATTACTCATTTCACAAATTTAGTCAGCTGTTTTTAACCTACCACGCGTATTTTTAGCCGAAAGAGATGCCAACGTATTCAACATGTTTTGTTGAATATTGATCTGTGATTTAGTTTAATATTTACTGAATTGTGATTTTAGTTCTTTTGGTCTTTAATTTAAACGAATTTAATTTTAAATGCATGAATTGAGAATTTGTTTATGTTTAATTAATTTTAATTTAAATATATGAATTGTAAATTTATTTGTGTTAACACATTTTAATATAAATAAAAGAGAAATGAAAAATTACAAAAATAAATAAGTTTACATTACTTTTTAATATTTCCAAACAGCTTAGAAATCGTCAAAACCTCGAGAACTTATAAATGGAAAGTAGTTTTTCTATTAATGTTTACTTAAAAACCAAAAAAATAATTAGTAATAAAGTTGTCATTGGTATCCCTGCCACTAACTCACCCCATCATTTTGTGGTGGTGTGGTAACAAAGCAAAACGGTTTACCTTTTCAGATATCATGCTTTGTGATAGCCTGTTTTAGCTTGTAACAAGTCGACAATTTCACCATGAAATTCACATACACTGTATGTGAACACGCGGACGGACATTTTTTTGAGCTCTCTCACGAAATAAGAGGAGTTTCCAGTCTTGTAGTCTTTGAATTCAATAACCCCCTTATTCAGAGAGTCACTTTTAGCTGTCGTTGTCGTCTAAAACAGCTGTTTGTCGTCTTTTTCTATTCACAGAGACGACGAGGTGTCTTAGCTAAGCATGGTGTCGTGTCTTACGTAGTTTGGAAGTGAGCAAAAACCTATTCACAGAGACGACAAACACGGACATGAGCTGTCAAATATGACGACAGCCTCTTAGGTGTCGTCTAGGTGTCGTCTCTTGCTAAACATGAAATATTTTGTAGGTTATTGCTTACTTTTTAAATTATATTTATCTTTTATGATTTTTTTTTATTATATTTAAATATGAAATATTTTGCAGGTTATTGCTTATTTCTTATATTTATCTTTTAGGATTTTTTTTATGTTATATTTATATTTTTATTGTATTATAAAATAAATAAATATCTATTATATGTTATTTTGAAAAACTGTTTTTGTCTGGAGAAGATGGGTATATTTTCGCGAAGAAAAATTTTTCTTTTCTACGTTGTTTCTTTTCGATTTATAGAGCTTTGCTAAAAAATCGTTGCTTCCCATTATTTTCTTGTGATCCTTGAAACATCCTTTAACAATACACACAAACTAAAGAATTGTGAATATGGATATAAAAGAAAGAAGAAGAAATTTGTTTGTTTTCAAACAAGTAATAAATAATTACAACAATTTTTGTTAAATATTTTATTAATTCTTACACAATATACGACATCGCTACAATTTGAATCGCTCCAAATGAATACAGAGTGAAAAGGAATGGGAGGAGCGGCCTGTTAAACTCCAACGGCCCTCCCGTTAGTTGCTTAAATGAATGGATAAGGTAATTAGTTTAACATTTGAATTGTCACATGTGCACTTCCTTACATACGTTACAATTATAGATATGAAGAGATTTCAAATAACGCACCAAAATGAAGCTGGGACAAGTTCATGCGGATATTGAGGCTATATGAGCTGACTCCACTAGCACTAAATCCAAAAATAATAGAATACAATAGAATGAAAAGAAGAATAGAATGTATTCTATTATTTTTGCACTAAGTCCAGATATGAAAATTATACCTTCACTAAAAAACAGGCACTTGATAAACATAACTCCAAATTTTTCACATTGTAATTGTTTAGAATTCCCGATTGTTTACAATTCTACAGTGTTGCATATTTCCAACAGAAAAACCAATGTTAATATATTTCGGTGTAAATTAAATGACGAAAATACAGTAGAAAAACAAAATAAATACTCCTCTCATAAACTCCTGAGGTTATCCTTTGTTTTTACTACATTTATAAATCTAATTTCGCTAAAAAAAATTTAATTTTTAAGAATTTTATTATTTCAACATAAACACCATAGTAAAATTTTTGTATTGTAACACTAAAAATGTTAGCTAGTGCACAAACCAACTGTCATATATGAGCACAACGTAAATTGAGGTGAGCAGGTAAGAGCTAGTTACCTTTCAAAAAGTGACTCTGTGAATACGACGTCTTCCACTCAGGTGACTTTTTGACGACGACGGCCGACTTCAAGTGACTCTCTGAATAAGGGGTAAATCTAATCTGCGTTCCGATTTGTCTATCGTATCCTTTTACGTTAACTTGTTCCCGCTACGGGTCCATTCGACGACAATAGCGGTGGAGATTCGATTTTCAATATGGGAAAAAATTGTGCTTACTCCCAGAGCACAATTGAGTCCACCAAAGTTCTTCAAGACACCAAACCCCGTTAAAATTGTTATCAGAATAGGGAATTAGTGGTTCAATTTTAATTTACAATCAATTTTATAATTTAAGTTTATGACTTTTGATCTTTAACTTTTTGGTTGATCGCCATAACCATGGTGGTTTGGTACAAGACCCAAGCACTCGGCTGCATGCTCTTGCTCGGTCTCAAAATTAAAAGAAAGTTAGAAAACGAAAGTTCCAACATATCCCCTTTTTTTCCTTCGATCAAGCTGAAGTCAGTTGTAATTGACCTCCTTATGTTTTTCCTTTTTCCACCCTTTAATTATATTTTCGCGGAAGCGTTTAGAAAGAAGGTGCTCAACCACACCAGAGCGATCACCCAATATCAAATAACTGAAAACAATGTTCTTCACTTCTTCTTTTCAAAATTCAAAGATTCTTTTTCAAAAATCCAATTAACAATTCAAACATTAGACTTTACAATAGTTGAAAAAGGGATGCAAATCCATGATGAGAATGAAAAAAATTGTGATTAACTGGTTGCTGCACACGTGATTTATGATGATTTATCACTTGACGTTTTCTCGCGGCCAGAATAAAAACAGAATCTTGAAAAAAATTAATCACTCTGACATAAAAAACAATATTGCAAAACTGGCCAAACGGAAATTTGTACGATCAAAATGCAGCACTTGACTCACTGTACACTCGATAAGTAAGAGAAATTAACTAAATACATGCTGTAAAGGATACAGTAGCCGAGGTCCGCCTACTTTTGCAGTATTTAGACAGTCAGTACAAACAAATTTATTAGCAAAAGAATAAATGTTTTTGCATAACTTAATATGTCTTACTTCAATGACGGGTAGTAATTATGTATTATTATTATTATATTTTATTTATTGCAAATAAATTACATATTTTATTTGCATATTTCTAAATGCTGAAATGTGAATACAGTAGACGCTCACAAATTAGAGCCTTCAGTAATTCGAACTTCCAGAAATTAGAATCAGTGTTTGCAATACATTAAACGCTCTGAAATTCGAATTTCAAATTCTAATTTCTGAGCATGTTTTTTTATATTCATATTTTTAATTTAAAAAAAATACATTTAATATATTGGACTGAATTGTTACGTTGTTTTGTTTTCTTGTTTTTATCAAATAAAATTTAAATTAAATAAATTTACTCAATTTTTTATTTTTTATATGAAAAAAAAGTCCAGAAATTAGAATTGCCTCAAAAACAAAGCGGTTCTAATTTGCGAGCGTCTACTGTATATGTATTATATTAAATACACCACCCATATTTTTCGGCTCACTGTTTCATTTGCTACAGAATTTGAACCAACTTGAGTGGCAGATCGTATAGCTATCTCAGAACATGCCAACGTTATTCATCAGCGATCTCTGTCGGTGTCGTTTTATGTACAACATTCTCTATATAAGCTCGTCGTGTGAAAATAACTTAATACGAATTACGAACTGTTGAAGAGACTTAGAAGCAAATAATTGTAAGCACATCACAAGATTTTGTCAAATTTGTTGCTTTTGTCTTTTACATGGTCTCTTGTACCACTCATACGCCTGTGCTTTTGATAATCCTAATTCACCATAAATCTTTAGTAACAGTTTGAGTGCGTCATTGCGCGAAATTTGATTTAAGTACAAGTGCTAAAGAAAATTCGGTGTAAAAAAATGTATAACCAACCTTTATAATAATATCCTCATAAATGGCCTTGGCTTGAGTTGATGATGTCTCCTCGGTTGCTAATTTCTCCATGTGATTTTTAATGAGATGATCAAGTCTGAAACATTCACCATTCTTAACATCCTTAACCATAAGATCAACAAATCGATCCACATGTCCTGAAGCTCTATAAATTTATAATTGATATGAATAATAATATGAAAGGAAATACAAATAAATAGGAAAATAAATAACTATTACTTCATATTAATTCTCTTTCAAGAATTTTAAAATTCAGGTTACACGTAAATATTATTAAATTCCATTTCAAATTATTTTTAAATCAAGTTGTAAAAATTTAATTTATATTATGTCGAGTTTAAGCAGTATTTTTAAAAATTTCCTCTCCCACCGAAACAAGGGAGGAGGATTCACCCCCCTAACATTTTTTTCTTGTCTCGTCTTAAACCAAACGTCCTGGCTTTACGGCAAATATCGAGAGATGTCCCCTCTGTGTGAGAACTGATTCAAGCAGACCGACATGTGACACATGCGGAGAAGTGACATGTGTGATGTGACATATTGATAAAAGTCAGATACAAACTATTTAACATGAGCATTGAGCCGTCGTTGTATCCCATACAATTTAACTAAATCTAAAAAAATGGCTGATATGGTTTAGTGCAATAGCATGCAGTGGTGGTATCGTAACAGGTTTCATTCAAAACAGTAACAAAACAATAATAGACAAACTGAATCAAAATCACTTCGTTGTTCGTTTGTTCGCGAAGCGCTTCTACGAAAAGTATTGCGTTTTTCTTCCGTAAAAGTGGGACTGTTGCTACAATTTCTCTATATACAATTTGCTAGCTAAAATCAGAAAACCCAACAAAAATCGGCGCATCATCCTGCATAACGACAAAGCCACTCTCAAACAGCATTTCAAACAATAATAATAATAATAAATAAATAATAATAGTCCGTATCGCCTGACTTATCACCGCTTGACTTCTTCCTCATCCCTTTTGTTAAAAATAAAATGAGTGGTAAGAAAACGTTTAAAAGGCCTGTTTCTAAGATGCCCACCTCAGATTGTAAAGGCTTCCACAATTGGATCACTTTTGTTTTTTTGCAAATATGTAAATAAAATTTAAATACTTAAATATGTAATAAGGTGTATATATCTGGGAAAAAGTTCAAGGCGTTTTTTTAGTATAATTCAACTGGTTTTTTAGTCTGAATATTAATTTATTTAAATCAAATCTGCTCCATTATTATCTACAATGTTTCGCCAATTTTCAGGTAGAGCCACGATGCTATCGGTGAAGAACTTCTGTCGGTTTTGGTTGAAAAACTGAATCAAGTGCTTTTGACAGGCTTCTTTTCAAAGCAGGTGAATTCCATTGAGGGAGTTCTGCAGAGATCGGAACAAGTGGTAGTCTGAGGATGCTATGTCTGGACTATATGGTGGATGCATTAAAACTTCCCACTTAAACTCTTAAAATTTTTGACGGGTCAGATAACACCTACTGGTCAATTGCGGCCGCTTTCTTTCAATTGCTTGACGTAATCTCTCTAATTATTCACAATAGAGTTGAGAATCAATTGGTGGACAATTCCCTTCCAATCCCACCATATATATACATAGCATCACCTTTCTCAGAGTCAATCCTGGTTTGCGAACCCCTCTCATCGCTTGCCCACGATTTTTGACGTTTTCGATTATCATACGTGACCCATTTCTCATCACCGGTTATAACACCTTTCAAAAAAGGTTCGATTTCATTGCGTTTCAGCAGCGCATCGCAGATGTTAATTCTGTCTATCATGTTTTTCTCGCTCAACTCATGAGAAACTCATATATCGAGCTTCTTTTGGTTGCCAGCCTTGTTTAGATGGTTTAAAACTGTTTTGTGGCCAATGTCTAGCTCCGTAACAATATCGACATTGCTGATAGCTTATCTTGCTGGATTTTTTCAAGAATTTCATAAACTTTTTCAGTGATTGGACGACCAGAGCGTGGCTCATCTTTTACATTAAAATTACCAAAACGAAAGTGAGCGAACCATTTCAGATTTTGTATTTTGTATATTCTCTATCCGTTTTAGGCAGTTGCCTCGGAGGCAATAGTGATTTTATGCAGAGATTTTAAAAGAGTTTTATGTGACAAGGTTTACACCTGCTTTATTTCATTGAGTTCGCTTGTGAAGTTTCCGAGTAACTGGTTTCTATTTTTTCCTTTCCGAAAACCATATTAATTTTGATCAATAATTTTTTATTTTTCATTAAAATTATTTATCCTTTGAACAATAATTTCTTCTGTGTCTATTGCAGGTAAGGTTGCTATCGGTCTATAAATTGCAATTTCAAATTTTATACCATTTTTGTATATGGCCTGATAATAGATATCTTTTAGGATTTCGGAACAACACATCATGACATCATGCTCCGGACCTTTTAAGTTTAAGTGATTTAAAATATTAAAAATTTCAATTTCTGTGTCACTCTCCAAACATAGTATTTGTTTTTAGATAGTACCTCTCGGTATTTTGTAAAGTTACCAGATTGCATTCATGTTTTTCGTATATTTTCCTTAAAACGTATGGCGAATTTATTTGTTAGCGTCGATAAGTCTACATCTTTAAAGTTTTTAAGTAATGAAAAGTCTAAATTTTCCTTTCTTTTACCTCTTATTTCACGCACAATTCTCCAGGTGTTTTTAATATCATTCCTCTTTTCATAAAACGTATTTTTATAATATGTATTTTTTGCATCTTTGAGTTTCTATTTACTTCATTTCTATATGTTTAATATCCCTTTATCCCTTGGCTTTAATACACATTTTTTATAAAGTTTATCCGTATTGTCACAACATTTAATAAGATATTTGTTCATCCAAAGATTTGTTTGTTTTTCTTTTTAATAACTTTAACTACTTTAGTCGAGTAAATCTTGTCATAAACGTCTTCTATGCTTACTGATTAGAAAACTTTATTCTAATCAGTATTCCGTATAAGAGCATTCACCTTATTATGACATATACACTGCCGTCCATAAGTTTCCGGACAAGCCATTTTTCCACAACAACAGATGAAAATCTCCACTTCCTTTCATTTTAGAAATTAAAATAGTATTTATTTCGTTTTGGTAACAATATATTTACTTAAATACTTTATCATAATAACTTAACTTAACAATATAATTTAAAAAGTAATACATTTCTTGTCAAATATGTGTTTCGTCAAAAAATGCACCTTTCATTTTACTACTTTTGACGATATTTTTGGCATCTTGTCGATTAGTTTCTGTATTGTTTGAAGTGGTATGGATCTCCAGGCTTCTTGCAGAATATTCCAAAGATTTTCTTTTGATGTGGGACATGTTTTTCGGACCTCCCTGTCCAGGTGATCATTATCTTGCATCAAGATGACTCCAGGTCTAATTAACCGAAAACCTGATGGGATGGTCTGCTCTTCTAAAATTTATTTGTAGGTCTCCTTATTTATGGTTCCATCAATACAGATGAGGTCTCCAACTCCGGCGGAGCAGAAACATCCCCAGACCATTATAGAACCACCGCCATGCTTCACTGTTGGAACCCCACAGCTAGGATTCATCTTTTCTGCAGCTGACCGTCGAACGAAGATTCTCCTCTTTTGTCCAAACATTTCAAATTTGGATTCATCCGTCCATAAGACTTTCGACCACTGCTTTTTTGTGCATTCTTGGTGCTCCTGTCCCCAATCTAGCCGTTTGATTTTATTTTGTGGTCGTAGCAACGGTTTTCGCACCGCTATTCTATCGTGAATGCCTGGGGCAGGTAGTCGTCTTTTCGTCGTTGTAACCGATATCTTGTTTGAATACGACCTGTTGAACTCTGCCCAAATTTCTGAAACTGTAAACCGTCGATCCCTTTTACTTAGCATTTTGATTGTATGATCCACCTGTATTGAAGTTAATTTGGGCCTCCCGCTTCTTGACCGGGTGGTAACACTGGAGCACTCTCTGAAGCGTAGACTTCAGTATTTTCATCTTGTCTGCAATGCCACGCCCTGTATCTACTTCCTTATATAAAATTATCAAAGCAAAGCGTTCCTGTCCAAAGTTTTCTTTATTTCTAACCATTTCAACAATTTTTTTATTCTTTTTCTGTATAACTTCACAAGTATTGAAATTGAGAACAATTGACTCAAAAGCCGCATACCAATTGCTTTCATAGTGCGAATTTTTATAAAAAAGGGATGGATTATACCTCACTAATTGTTTAACAACAAGTTGCTAACATTTTCCTCAAAAAAATGGAAATGTTATACTTTTTTAATGAGTTTTATTATGAGTTAAGCAAATTAAAGATTTCCTGTTATTACTACCTGTACCGGTAAACCGGTAAATTTCGGTCTTTTACCTAGAATCCTGTTACCTGTGTTGTGTTAAAAGAAGGGGTAATATTTTACTAATATATTTTAAAAGGATTATGTCCATCCGAGTCCTCTACAGGCAGAAAATTGAATAAAATGGAATAAAATGGCTTGTCCGGAAACTTATATAAAATTATCAAAGCAAAGCGTTCCTGTCCAAAGTTTTCTTTATTTCTAACCATTTCAACAATTTTTTTATTCTTTTTCTGTATAACTTCACAAGTATTGACATTGAGAACAATTGACTCAAAAGCCGCATACCAATTGCTTTCATAGTGCGAATTTTTAGCATACGGGCAAGCGACAAAACGGCAATCAAGTGTGGAACGCTAAGGAGCGAGTAGACGAGAGCGTCATTTGGGAAAACTAGACAATTGGTTTAGAAAAAGAATAAAAGGGAAGAAAAGGGATTTTGGCAATGTCAAATATGCTAAAATTAACCGCGTTAAAAGTGGCGGAGTTAAATCGACTGTTGATGAGTCAAAACTTGTCAGTTTCTGGAAACAAAGCTCACAAAATAGCTAAGCTGATCGAAAGTTATGGATCAGATGAAATCGATGCAGACGAACTGATTGTTGATGACGGAACATCAACATTCCAACGACAGATGGACGAGCTGCGCGATGTGGTCTTAAATTTGGCCAAAACTGTAGGTGCAATGGCAGTAAACTCACAACAAAGCGATGCTGTAACTACTGTGCCACGAGGAGGTGCAATTAACGACGGGAATCGCAACGAGCATGATGCAGCAACGGTGCACACGACAAATGTACAACATCTGCTAGCGGACAGCGGGGAAATCCGTGACGAGCAAGAGGAAGCTTCAAGGAATTCGTCACTAACGATAGGAGAAGATGTTTTGCCAAGGCAAACAATATTACAACCATGCAATGACGAGGTAGCTAGCAATTCATCTGCAAGACAAGTGGGCTGTGTGCGAGATTTGATTGGGGTCCTTCCAGACTTTGATCCACTAAAAGGATGATAACCTCGAAACAGTTTGTAGATAAGGTTGAGCAAATGCGACAGGTATATGCATGGACGGAAGAAGCAGCGTTGTTTGCGGTACAGCACAAGCTTCGAGGAGTAGCCAAGGACTGGGCTGATGTTCAACCGGTTTTCAAAACATGGACACAATTTGTAAATGCATTAATTACAGACTTTCCGAGCTTTGTTAATTTGGCTGATGTGCATGGTGAGATGGTAAAACGTAAACGCAAGGTAAATGAGTCTCTGCAGGAGTATTATTATGCTCAATATTGGTCGATGAGGTGACTTGGATGAACTTTCAATTAGTTCATATATTATTCGTGGCATTAACGATATTAATCTTACTCGAACACTTTTGGCAATGAACATACGTACTTGTAACGTCTTGCTACGATCATTGGAGAATTTAACAGCCTTACCACAAAGTGCACCTGAGGCAAGATCAATGTCAGACGATCAACAACGAGTGAGCGGCGCTGAACGGAGGGGAGTTAAATGCTTCAATTGTAGCGAGTTTGGTCACGTGGCAGTAAAATGTCCCAAGCCCCAACGCAAACCATGTTGTGCTAAATGTTCGAAGATAGGCCATGAAGCGAAAAATTGCCAGACGCTTGCTAGGTCTAATGTAACCAAGATTGAACAAGGGCCTTCATCTGAGGTGCTGACGCCGCCAGTAACGAAATTAATAAAATTAGAGCACCAGTTGTTGTCTGCGTTTGCAGATACTGGCAGTGATCTCTCCCTTATTCAAGATTCTGCAGTACCTGAGTTGGAACGTCACGCAACATCGAAGCGTTTGATTGGGTTTGGAGGAGGCGAACTGGAGGCAATAGAGAGAATTCAAGCAACCATCGAAATGGACGGACATACTATCGATGCAACGCTATATGTAGTGCCTGATGGCACACTTTCGCACCAAATTCTTCTTGGTCGAGATGTATTTTGCAGGAGCGAGTTTCGAATGGTAGTGGAGTCAGGGGTGCTACAGTTGCATTCAATAAATGACAAAGGTTTTAACGTGGGTGATGAAATCTCTAGAAATCTCAACAACAAGGGGTACAGCATATCAAAACGGCAGTTCGAGGCCCGAGGGCTAATGGTCAGGCAGAACGTATAACCAAGACGATAGTCGGATCTCTCAGGTGTACAGTGTAACAAAAAATTTGTGTCACAGTGCTTTATTCACATATTAACCTCATTATTACCATTAAGCGACCCTCGGTCAATTCGTATTAGTAAACATCTCATCACCAGGGGTCATTACCACAAAGAAACTATAGATTTTAAGCAGGCGGGTTGCATTATCCCTAATAAAAATACTTACCTGACCCACCGAATACTCATAGTGGCAGCCCTGATTCATTTTTGAGTGACCAATTTGCTTTGGCATGATCATGCCACACACGAATATAATTCGTGCGGACTTTGCAATTACCGGTCCATATAAGGGACGGTGATTGCAAAGCACGGCAAGTCAAAAAGCGTTGATACTAAGTAGTGGATGCGTAAGACACCTACTCAACCGAACATTGTTGGCTTCTTTTTGCACTAGTTGCGATCGTTTCCTACCTTCTTTTCTTCCTTTTCTTTTCTGTCTACACTCTCCCTCCCGACTACGGTCACCCGCTTCGGCCTTCCCGACTACGGTCACCCGCTTCGGCTTTCCCGACTACGGTCACCCGCTTCGGCTTTTCCGACTACGGTCACCAGCTTCGGCTTTCCCGACTAAGGTCACCAGCTTCGGCTTTCCCGACTACGGTCACCCGGCTTCGGCCTTTCCCCCGGCACCGGCCGAACCAACCACTGGTGGCTTGCTTGCAGAATTGTAAACAGGTAAGCCCTTAGTGGCTGCGCGCATACCGAACACTTGGTACCCGAACCGCAGCGAATTGGTCGCATGCTTGTAAGCAACCAACTCCCTGCCTTCGGCCATACCAGTGCATACCATTGCAAGTCAACCACGACTTGACCCGAATACGCAAACCGTAGCGTAATTTACGTCATTGGTCAACCGAGCCGCTGTGACGTCGTTACGCGAACCGTAGCATAATTCAGCCACCGCGGCGTTAACCGAATACTCAAACCCTAGCGTAACTCAGCCACCGCGGCATTAACCGAATACGCAAACCGTAGCGTAACTCAACTTGAACCGAATACGCAACCCGTAGCGTAACACCAGCAGCTTCGCTAGTACAACGTGTACACTAGCGACGCGGCTGCGCGAGTATTGTAAGAATAATTCTTGTAACGTATCTATAAGTAAATAAATAATAAACGATTTTCCGTCCGAGCCAAATCCTCCGTGATTGGTGAATTTTGCTGACGCTACGTCAGCAGTGAGTAATTCGGCAGTAAAATCAACTGAGGGTTACGAGACCCCTTAGTGAACCCTGGGACCGATGAGTTTTATCCCAGCCGACAAACAAAACTCGTTACAACAGTTAGTAACGAAAAGGAATGGAACGTAGCCCTTCCAACTCTAACGTGGAGTATAAATTCACAAATTAATGCAACGACGAAATCCAGCCCAAGTCAGCTGATTTCTAATTACAACCCACGAGACGTCTCATCAAACAGAATTATACAAGCAATACAAGATGATACAGATGAATTTATCAACACTGAATACCGGAAACAGGCAGTGTACGAGAATATGAAGAATGAGAAGCACAAATGGAAGCAGAGGTTTGATGCAAAACACCAAAGACCGCAACAATATGCTGAAGGCGATTTAATTGTTGTTGACTATGTGCCAACTGCAACCGGAACTTCGCATAAGTTGGATCCCCACTACAAAGGTCCTTTTGTGGCGACCAAGGTTCTTAGCAACGACAGGTATGTTGTAGAGGATTCACCGGACGTTCCACGAACACGGAAGCGTTACGTAGGAGTTATGTCATCTGATCACGCGAAGTCATGGTGTACCTTAGGTCCAGAGCAAATCGATGTCAGTGACGACGAATCGTCTCAGAGTGACGATGGGTCAGGATAGGCAGAGTTGTCAGGAACATAACTGCCCGATATTCGAACGGCAGTAGCTTGAATTGAGAGGTCAGTTTTTGTTTGGCAGTGACAATAAGTGGAAATAAGCTTTGAATAAATTGTTTTTTTGATTTTTGATCTTTTAATAAATTATTAAATTATTTTAAACATTTTACAATATGTATCTCTATTAGTTCTCCTGTAATCGAGTTTTATTTAATTAGTGGGCGGACCACGCCCATTTTTTGTGATCTGTTTTGGCCAGAGACATTTGACTTCTGGACAAAATTTCAACCCCAAATTCGTTCTACAGGCTGAGAAATTGAGCTATAAGCATGGATTCATTTATATTCAGTATAAAAAGCAGGCGTGGTTCCGATGCCCAGTGGTCCGATTTTGCCCATTTTCAATACCGATGAGTTTCTAATGATAGTCAATATTCGTGCCAAGTTTGATAAAGATGTCTCTATTCGTTCTCTTGTAATCGTGATTTCCACAGACAGACGGACGGACATGGCTAAATCGACTCAGGAGGTCACGCTGATCAAGCATATATATACTTTTCTATACCTGTCACGCCTCCTTTAATGCGTGACAAACGGAAGCAGTAAGTGAATATACCCTCTCACTTAGTGTGTAGGGTATACAAATGGCTCGTGTTATTTGTGCAAAACCATGCTTAAAAAATACAGTGGTGGTGCTTTCACTAACGAACACGGTATAGTAATATGAGCCGAAAGTTGGATATATTCATACGAACCAGAAACAAAACAACAATCGGCTCTTTGGATATTTCAAAGTGAACCAAAGCCAACAAAATTATAGGTTTTTTTAAAATGCTATAAAAACTAAATTACTAAATCATCTATTTCTTTGGAAATATACTTTAGCAAACTAAATATCAAAGTTTAAGAAAATAACTAAAAGATTCTAGATCTAGTGTCTGGGATAAATTATTTTTGTATATGAATAAAATTAATATAAATCAGCTAGTATGAATGAAAATGTGATATATTTAAAATTGTTAACAAAGACTTTTTAAGAAATTATGAGTTGCAACATAAAGAGAACCAGAAAGAGTGTTAACTTCGGCCTGGCCGAAGTTCATATACCCTACACACGTTTACTTAAAAATTAGGCGTGGCAATGGTTTAATTTTTTTCTTTTCAGTCTCAAATAGCCTGTGATGACAAAGAATATTCGTGCCAAATTTAATAAAACCTTCCACACGATTTTTTTATTGTCTCGACCCATCCTACACGCCCTAGTCTTTTGAGCCCTCTTATGCGAAACACCCTGTATAGTGACGAAACAAAAGCGAATTTCTTTATGTTGTTCTGTGATTGAATTTATTGAAGAACAACAATAGCTTGATGTTATATTACATTTTACAAAAAGGCAAAAACTTAAGTAAAGCAAAGAGGAAAAGCCAGAAGAAAGAAAAACAAGTGTTTGTAAGAACATGTCAGCGTTGCCAGATTGAAAAGTTATGTAATGACCATGCCGGTATTGCCATATCCTCAACAACAAAACAACTATCATGTTTTGAGTTGATAAGTGCTCTAATGCGAATAGCCGCTTCTCGTACAAAGTGATATTTGATACTTATATATTTAGTGAAAAACAAGATCTGATGCCAAATATTGAGCTCCTATGTTGGCAATAAAAATTGTTATGTTAGCCAAATCCTGCAAGCTTAGCTCATGAAAAAGATTTCGTAGGTATACTGCTTCTTTTGCAGCCTGCGCTAAGCTAACGTACTCCGCTTCTGTAGAAGATAGTGCCACTGTTTTCTGTTTCTGCGACTTCCACGATATTGCCGCGCCGCTGAATATCAATGCATAACCGGTGTAAGAACGTCGATCCAAAGCGCAGCTTTCCCAGTCAGCATCTATATAACCCATTAATGATCGATTAGTTTTCATGAATCGCAGTCCCATATCAGAATTCCCAGCAAGATACCGATGAACCCTTTTTGCTGCAAGCCAATGTCATTTATGTGGCTTGTTCACAAACTGTGCTAACTTTGAAACAATGTTAGAAATATCCGGCATATTGGCCACCGACAAGTACATTAAGGCTCCAATCACTGATCTATATGGAAAATCTTTCTCAAATCTCAAAACATCGTCTGTCTCATTATCGAATTGTATATTAACTTCTGCAGGAGTCGCAATTAGATTGCACCGATTAATGCCACATTGTTTAAATAAAACATTTATTTAACTCGTCTGCTTTAATTCTATATCGCCATCACTCTGATTTATTTCCAACCCAAACAAAAATTTGCTGGCCCAAGTTCCTTTAATTCGAACTCTTCTAATAAACTATAATTAATCCAGTCAACGTTTTGCTTTTCACGGACCGCAATCAATAAATCATCGATGTAAAGTAACACGAGCACGAAGTCGCCATTCGTATGAAAGTAAAACAAGCAAGACACTTGAGGCACTCATCACTAAATTCAAAATTGCTCCGAAACTGAATTATATATTCGTTGCATCTAGAAACGGTACTTTCTGTAACAGACTAATAACGGTTTTCATAAATTTGTAAAGCAGTATGACGTTTCGATGTGTCAAGCAGTCAGTGCAAAAATTCTTCTTTCGTTATTAAAGATTTGTCGGTTAGAGGGTTAAATACCATTGACGACCTGCTTGCCGTAAACCATACAACGCTTTTTTTCATCGGCAAACATTGTCACCAGTTTTCAGTTCCTTTAGCATTTTACGCGCCTTATTACCAATGACTGATTTATTATGATTCTTAGATATAATAGGTTGTAACATTTCTGGTAAAAGCTGTGGCACCTGCATGATTACATGCCGTTACGATATCAAATTGCCAAGTTTTTAAATCAAAATGCAGACAATGCTAAAAGTAACCTTACTGTTTCTAGTCTCGCTACTAGCGCAAAGGTTTGATGATAGTCTACTTTGTACTTCTGTGAGTACCCTTTTGCAACTAAGCGCGCTTTACGCCGTTCAACATTTCCGTGTAAATCATATTTATTTGACAGTATTAAGCGACAACCAATTATAAGTATAAGCGATAACTAATTATCCTTTCCATTATGGTTTAAAATTGCCCACGTTTCATTTGTTATTTAACTAATTACCTCGGACTCTCTCTCTCTGCCTCTCTAAGGCATCATGAAGGTTAACCTTGCTGGTGCCAGCGAACAAGGCTTCGAGATTATCGCGATCACTGTCACTTGTTATCTTATCTTATCTTCTTATCTTCTGGTATAGTATCAAGAACTTGTGCTTTGTACACCTTGTAAGAGAAGAGAAGCAAAAAAAAACAGCAACATCTCCTGAAATGGTACCACGCCGTAGTGGTAATTAAATGGCCAAAGAACTGAAAATACTAGCGAAGCATCCGGCGCATATTCCAAAATGAGTTCAAAGTAAAGCCTTACAAGTTCCAAAAGACATATGATCTTGCACCAAAGCAAAAAAAAAGTTAGACTCGAAAGAGCAAAGGAGTTGTTACGCTTGCACGAACGTGGCGAGTTTCCAACCATTGTGTTCTCTGATGAGAAAAATTTCCCTATTGAGTTTACTAGTGTTCTAATTTCTAGAGTGTACTAATTTCCCTAGTAACTAATTTCTCTTAACTGAAAACACATATGAAAATTGGAGCCTACGAACGGCAACCCGAAGTAGTTTTCCATCTGAAGTAATGGTATGGGCACCTGTGACCGACGATGGACGCTATACAATCGTTTTCATCGAGCCTGATGTCAAAGTCAATGCGACTTATTATCGGGAAAATGTTTTGGAATTCGCCAGATGCAAATCCGATGGACTATTCCATATGGGTGCAGATGAGGTGAGGATTAAAAACTATGCCAGTATGGATGCGCTGAAGAAAGCCATTGTAGGGGAATGGCTAAAATATCGCAAGATCATATTCGTGTAACATGCAACTAATTTTTTAACAGTTTGAAGGCTATAGTCAAAGCAAAAGGTGGCCACATCGAGCTAAAGTGAATGGATTCTAAAATTATTATTCTTCCCACACATTTTTGTAATTTGAATCAATAAAAATAATTTCAAAAAAATATGGTCGTTTAATAGGTAACAGTTCAATCGTCTAACTCTGTAACTCACGATACTCTTTAAGTTGTTTGACCGCACGAGGTCATTTATGTTTACGAGGAACGTTGACGCTGATATAAGTATTGAGTCAAATTGTTAAAATAGTTCACCTGAGAATTTACATAGGCAGTTGCATAAATTGCCGTCCAGTCAAGAGCACTCAGCAAGTAGAGATTGAAGGTCGGTTTCAGAAATAGCTGGGACTAGACGGTAACATGGCTCTGCCGAACAAAAAGAATCCAGATCACAAGAGAAACAGACTACATCATGATGTGAGATCAAGGAGGCGGTTACTTGATCATGGTGTAGACTCTGTAGGACTCTGTTTGGGGCAGAAAAGGGAAATAAGTCTAGTAAGCTGGGTGTACAATTGGGTTTAAAATGCGTTGGAACCTGTTGGTTAACAACTTTAAGCTTAAACCGTTCGATCATTTTCACGAAATTTTTATTTCTATTGTCAAATAAATTTATGTTAAAATCACCACAGATTAAGATTATTTCATATTGAGATGCCAGTACTTCAAAGATATCTCTTGTGTACTGTTGATAACTGTTATGTGCCATATTAGCAACATTTGGTTCCATATAATCACGTCCGACCAGCAGCTTACACGATTCATGATTCAGCAGTACAATAAAAATGTATTCAATCGGTTCAACTTCCACAGACTTTCTAACAATGTGAAAATTGAATTTGATTTTCAGATAGATAAATACTGTTGATACGTATCTTTGTTCAAGGCTGTTACATCGATGTTTTACGCTCGCAAGCTGTTCTAGCAGAGTCGAATTCTTCGCGACATTCTTTTGACTGAAATGAAGCTGACACCACTAAGTATTGAAAAATTACGGAGACGACAAAACACCTCTAGTCGCTTGCAATGTAGATGACTTATAATGATTTTACGAAGGAATTTTTCTTAACAACAGATGCAAGTAGTGAAGCACTAGGGGCTGTCCTATCGTAGAGAATAGGACAGGATATACCAATAGCTTTTGCCTTTAATGACACAGAAAAGCGTTACTCCACAGTAGAAAGGGAATTTTTAGCAATTGTTTGAGCAACAAAGAATTTTAGAGCTTACTTATTAGGAAGACCGTTCAACTAGTAACAGATCATTACTACGAGTAGTAGCAAACTTAAAAGACCAAACATGCAAATTAGCGAGGTTGAGACATAAACTCTGCGAGTACCAATTTAAGATTGAGAAAAACCAGGAATGAAAAATTTTTATTTGTCAAACGAATTAAGCAGAATACCACAAGATGGAACCGTTGTAACCATATCCAAAACGAAGAAAATAGAACAACAGACACAACAAAACCTGCCATCTATATCACAGGTAATTGAGAACACAGTCAGAACCTAAAACACCTAAAACAAAAACAACTAAAACACCTATCTACCTCATACGACCTCGGATAATAAGTACATTCTTACAGTCCAGGATGACTTTTCGAAAGGCCTGCGAATGAGCTGCATAGCCATACCAGATGCAGAGGCGATCACAGTAGCCAGAGCATTTTCCGACGAAATTCTTACCCATAACAGTATTCCAAATGTGTTGCTTGCTGAAAATGGCACAAATTTTATTTGTAAGGTATTCGCCGATATTTTTAATTTATCTTTGGAACGTAGGCATAGATCGCTAGCTGAATAATTGCGCAGCTTCGCCAAGGAGGATGGGTCAAACTGGAACAAATGGCTCACCCCAGGCTTGCAAGTAAATAAGCTCTGTTTACCGGCACAGCATTTTAAAATCATAAAAATTTAGTAGCAATCGTTAGGCAACACAAAATAAATAAAATACTAAGGGCCAGTTTTACAGTGCTCGTTTAAACGGCGTTTAACGTCAAATAAAAGTTAACTGAGATTTGAGTTTTACAGTGCGAGTTTAACTTATCTATGTTAAACGTATCTATATTTCATAGCGAATTTATCTAAATGCAACGAGTATTTAGCGTATACTCGTTACTATAAGTTGATGTTTCAACCTATTTCAGCACCTGTCAATATTTTTATTTTTACAAAGGGAACAGCTGTTCTGGTGCAAATAAACAAAATTATTAGCATAGTTTTAAACAAGGGTAAATGTCTCGAAGAAACAGCTGTTTCTTTATCTATTAAAAAGATAAATTAACCGGAGTTTAGCTCACCAATATTGCCAGTTATACGCCATTTAAACTTGTACTGAAAAACACAATGTGTCGTTTAAAGGCACTGAAAAACTGGCCCTAAGGGAATTAGATTCAATAATTTGATGTCTTCGAGGTTTGTTGGAGCCCAAGCAGGTTAAGGGTTAAGTGAGTCTCTCACTACACCCACGACACTACTCTCTTTTGTTTTCTTTTATGAATTTTTCACTTTGTTCACGATTCTTATAATTGTGTATTCTTCTAACTCTTGTAATTTGATTGTACATGCACAACTGGTAGCATAATGAAATAATAAAAACAGTATTGATTCGAAGGTGAACTTGGAAGGTGACAAAAACTAAAACAATTTTGTAAATTAGGCAAAGAATAGAAAAACGCTTCTGTTCCTACATTTTATGGCGCCCGAACAGGGACATGATTGTTCCGAAATTTCAACAGTAATTAAAAAATAGCAATAATTTGTTTAAAGAGTGTGTTTAAAAAATCTTGTGTATTGAAAATTTCTTCACCTTGCCAAGGTCATCGCAATTCAAATTCATCGCCTTGCTTAAGGTCATCGCAAATCAAACTCATAACCTTGCCGAAGGTCATCGAGTCACATCCACAACCTTGCTCAAGGTCATCGTTTCATCATCGTTCATTCTCATTTGACATTTCGTCGTTCTTTTTCACAAAAATTGAACATTCAACCGGTCTTTCAAAGATCATTACTGACCTTCATTCGACCTTTCGATTGGAATTTGCTCGTCATAGTTTGGTGACATTTCCGTTTTTCGCAATACGTTTGTTATATTTGATTTTCGCTGCATTGCCTAACAAATTACCATGGCAGATCAACTAAAACAACAACGTGCAAACACCAAAAAGAGTATTAAAAACATTGTCGAAGCAAATGGAAAAGGGGAAGGAAAGGCCTTGACTCCAATTGAGTTGAAGTGCCGCTTAGGTATCTTAGAGTCATATTTCCACCAAATCAGCAGTTATCAGACACAAATAGAAAAAGTGGACCACAACGACAATGGCCGTGCTGAAATCGAGGATTTGTATATCAGCGTAAAAAGCGCCATACACGAGCAGCTAGGGGAAGATCTGCATAACTCAACAATGAGGGAAAATATTCTTGTCGGACACGGACCAAGTTCACGGCTACCACCGCTGAAGTTGCCAACATTTGACGAGAAGTATTCTGAATTTAAAAATTTCATAACATCATTTAAACAAATTATCGATAGAGAAATTTGTGTGACGAACATAGAAAAGTTTAACCACCTGTTGAGCTGCTTGCAGGGCCAGGCACTGGAAACAGTTAAAGCATTTCAAGTAACTAATGAAAATTACCCGAAGGCACTTGAGCGATTAAAGTTGCGCTACGCCAACAGCACGTTGATTTTCTTAGAAGATATTGCATCTCTGTTTGAACTTCCGGCCACCAAGCAAAATTCAACCCAAATTCGACGGCTTGTTGATAATGTAGCGGCCATTTATAGTTCATTGCAATCACTTGGTTCAGACAAAGATATTTCAAACGCAATGCTTATTCACATAGTCATGCAGAAAGTTGATGAAACTACACAGAGAAAGTGGAAGGAGTCTCTCGACTTCACAAGGTTGCCAACATGGGAAGAATGCTCCAAGGTGCTGGATCGTCATTGCCAATTCCTCACATCAATAGAATCCTCACATTCTGTTCATGACAACGCTCATTGTGGTGACAATAAGTCTTCTCGGAAGTCTGAGAAACATCAACCACAACAAAAAAATTTCTCGTTTGCTTGCACCAAACGCATGTACACCATTTGTGCTCAGCCCGATCATGCCATCAACAATTGTCAGCAATTCGCTAACATGACCGTGGCTACTCGGTTCGAAAAGGCAAAAAATCTAGGGCTCTGCATAAACTGCCTTTCCAAAAACCACAAAGTTACGCAGTGTACTTCTGCATTTAAATGCAAGGTATGCGCTCGTTCTCATCACACACTTTTACATCGCAATCAAAACACTACCGCTACACTACCGTCAATGCCATCTAAGCCATTGCATACATCGTCACCACGAGAACAACCAGTTTCTCCAGGAACATCAGCCTCTACGCACACGCACCTCCAAGGCAGTGCTTCAAAGGACGCAGTTATTCTTGCGACAGCTATTGTTCTAGTCAAAGATTCATCGGGATGTTATCAACTTGGCCGAGCTTTGCTTGACTCTTGTTCACAGGTAAACTTTATTACAGAAGACTTCTTGCAAAGATTGCGATTATCACGTGAACGACACAATATGCAAATCCTAAGTATCGGAGAATCAGCTTCAAAAATTAAGCATAAGTCATCAACAAGTATCAAATCACGATTTAATGATTTTGAACTTGCACTCAGCTTTTGTGTTACTACAAATATCTCGTATCAGCCTGAAGCAGAAATTGACATTTCATCATGGCGGTTACCAGCAAACATATTGCTTGCAGATGAGCATTTTTTCATATCTAAGCGTATCGATTTGTTGCTCGGTACCGAAAGCTTCTTTGATATTTTATCAGTGGGGCAAATCAAGCTTGGAACCAATTTGCCTACACTTCAGAAAACCTTGCTTGGTTGGGTAGTCTCAGGAAAATATAAGTCGAGCTATACATTGCCACAGCAGTCGAAAACCTTCTTCCTGTCTAACGAAGAGTCAATCAATTTCAATCTTGAACAATTATGGAATTTAGATGAGATATCCTCAAAAACAACGCTATCCGAAGAGCAATCCGATTGCGAAGCATTGTTCAGAAAATCTGTTTCGCGCAGTCATGATGGCAGAATCATTGTTCGCTTACCTTTTAAGGAGCCTGCAACCTCACTTGAACTTTCTCACGACACAGCGTTGCGAAGATTTGCTTCTCAAGAAAGGCGCCTAGCACGTGATCCAGAATTAAGAGCTCAATATAGTTCTTTCATGCAGGAATACGAGGATTTGGGTCACATGACCCTCGCAAAAGTTCCAATTCATGACACACCGCACTACTACATTCCCCATCATTTCGTGCACGTTTTTCAGCCAAAAAGCACGTCAAGAAAACTAAGAGTTGTCTTCGAGGCTTCATGCCGGACGTCGACGCAGAAATCGCTGAATGATTTACTAATGGTTGGCGCAACAATCCAAGACAACCTACTCACGTTGCTCCTGCGCTTTCGCCTGCATCGCTATGTCATCACTGCCGATATTGTTAAAATGTATCGGCAAGTGCTCATCGACTTACGTGACCGCTGCTTTCACATCGTGTGGCGGAACGCTAACAACAAGCAAATTCAAACATACCAACTTAACACTGTCACTCACGGCACAGCTGCTGCGCCTTTTCTCGCAGTGAGAAGTTTACATTACCTGGCTGACCAGTAAACTTCTGAATTTGCTTTGGGTTCCGAGTTATCGCAAATAAAACATGAAGTCTCATCAATTTTGAAAAAAGGCTGTTTTGAATTAGCAAAATGGCATTCCAACGTAAATTCACTAATCGATAACAGTTCTTTAAAAGAGATCAATCTCAGCGAGTCGTCGATCTCAAGCGCGATTTTATCGATAGCATCTTCATTATTTGATCCACTTGGGCTACTTGCACCATTGCTTGTTACCGCAAAAATAATTTTGCAAGAACTTTGGCTGCTGAAGCTAGACTGGGATGAGTCGGTGCCTCAAGGCGTACACTCCACTTGGGAGAGCATGATGAAAGAGCTCCAGTCTCTAGACTCAATCAGAATTCCTCGCTACTGTTTGCAAGCTAACGCGAAAGGTATACAATTACATGGATTTTGCGACGCCTCTATACGTGCATATGGTTGTTGTATTTACTATCGGGTGGAAAATGCAGCCGGTGATGTTACAGTACATTTATTCACTGCCAAGTCACGGGTTCCACCCACAAAAAAGAAATCATTGCCTAAGCTCGAGCTGTGCGCTGCACAGTTACTCGCTAAGCTCATCGCTAAAACTAAAGAGATTATTAATTGTTTTGAATCTGATATATATCTTTGGAGTGATTCACAGATTGTCCTGCACTGGTTGAGAATGCACTCTTCAACATTATCCACCTTCGTCGGAAACAGAGTATCAGAAATACAAGAGCTCACCAATGGAGGCTGCCAATGGAGATTTGTCCCTACTCAGGAGAATCCAGCTGACATTGTCTCTCGAGGATGCAACGTCCAACATCTCATGGAGTCTATATGGTTGATAGGCTCATTATACCTACGATACCCTGAAAGTCAATGGCCTGAAAATTGTCACCCCACTTTGAATTGGGATGAAATCAATAAAGAAAGGTGCAAATCAGCATTTCTCGCCACACGAAGTACCAATTACCTCATAGAACGTCTGGAGAAATTCAGTTCTCATCTCACTGCAGTCAGAATCGTAGCATGGATGCTTCGATTTTATCAAAAACTGAGATCTCCGAATTCTCGGCAGGAGTCAACTCAGATAACACCTTAGAATCTGGAAACTGCCCTTTGGTGCATCGTATGGAATCTCCAGCAGCAACACTTTAGGGAGGATATAGGTCGTGCCAAGAAAGGAGCACCAGCGCAAGATGCGTTAAAATATCTTAATCCATTTTTAGATGAAGTCTGCAACTTCAAACTGCAAAAGCATCCAGTACTGTTACCAAGCAAGTGCCGTTTTGTTCACAGTTTAATTCGCCATCTGCACCTCAGCAATTATCATGCAGGACCGAAAGCTCTCGTTGCTCTCATTAGGTTAAGATTTTGGATAATTAATGCCAGAGATATTGCCCGTCGTACTGTCCGTTCATACATTCACTGCGTGCGCTACAAGCCAAAGCTTTTGCAACAAGTGATGGGCAACTTGCCTGTCGAGCGCCTTACACCTTGCAGACCATTCTCTCGCTGTGCTGTGGACTTCTGTGGCCCAGTAAGCACTTACGTGCGTATTCGCGGCAAAAGGCCGTACAAAACTTATATCGCCATCTTCGTATGTTTGTGGTCCAAGGCAGTTCACATTGAGGCGGTATCAGATCTGTCAACTGACGCATTCATAGCCGCCCTCAAACGATTAATTGGTAGAAGAGGACTACCAACAGACATATTTTGCGATAATGCCACAAATTTCGTCGGCGCTAGTCGCAAGTTGGCTGAACTCAAAGAATTTTTGTTCAGTCACAAAAATCAAAATATCATCACAAATTTTTGCACTAATGAATTTGTAAATTTTACTTTTATACCTCCTAGGGCATCCCACTTCGGCGGCCTGTGGGAAGCAGCGATTAAGGCTGCAAAGGGTCACCTCAACCGTACGCTCGATAACACACGCCTTACCTTTGAAGAGTTAGCAACAGCCCTTGTTGAAATTGAAGCCATTTTGAATTCGCGGACGTTGTCACCACTTTCATCTGACCCAAGCGACTACGAAACACTCACACCAGCACACTTCATAATAGGCTGCTCACTGAAAGCACTGCCAGAACGCACGGTCTCGGAGCCAAGGGATATCAGCCACTTCGAGTGTTGGGCACGTATCAGTGCCGTCAAACAAATATTTTGGCAGCATTGGTATCGCGAGTATGTGAGTGAACTCCAGTTCCGTACCAAATGGCAGAATGCTCAACCGAATGTTTACATTGATTGCTTGGTACTCATCCACGAAGACCATACGCCGCCTCAGCGATGGGTCTGCGGCAGAGTTGTAGCAGTCATTCCAGGGAAGGACAACAAAGTTAGAGTCGTTGACGTGAAGACAACTAAAGGAATTCTCCGTTGCCCCATTCACAAGCTGGCACTACTACCTGTTGAAAGGTGTTTCAACGGGGCCGGGATGTTGGAGCCCAAGCAGGTTAAGGGTTAAGTGAGTCTCTCACTACACCCACGACACTACTCTCTTTTGTTTTCTTTTATGAAATTTTCACTTTGTTCACGATTCTTATAATTGTGTATTCTTCTAACTCTTGTAATTTGATTGTACATGCACAACTGGTAGCATAATGAAATAATAAAAACAGTATTGATTCGAAGGTGAACTTGGAAGGTGACAAAAACTAAAACAATTTTGTAAATTAGGCAAAGAATAGAAAAACGCTTCTGTTCCTACAAGGTTTCAACTTTAACATTTCTTCCGAATTATTGTTTAAGAGCACAGTCCTTTACATTCTCGAATCAAAGTCCAAATAGTTAAAGTAAATAAAGAGTTTTCTTTTTAAGTGAAGAACAAAGTAAGGTCAGTCGAAATCGAAGTCGAGTTGAAGTTAGTTGAAGTCAAATCTTGTAAAGTGTTCAAGTCTCAGTTCAATTAGCAAGTAAGACTAAACTAAACAGACTAAACAATCAAACCGGAAGGATCTCAGTTTTGTAGTTTCTGAGAAAAGTGAAAATCAGCGCATAAGGTGTAAAAGGATAACCTTAAAACTTTAGCGGAAGTAGATACGTCTTAAACTACGCGTGAGCTAGCACAAGGGTTTAAAGTTTCTATTCTAAATAACCACTTGAAATAAATTTGCAAGATCAAAAAGATGCATCGATTGGTTCCGCATGCGTCAAAAAATAAATTTTTTCGAAGGTTGCCTTTCTTTGCTGTCACGGTATAAAAGCGAACGGTTTTTACAACGCATGTTAGGTGTGATGAAAAATGGTTTCTAGCCGACAATCCAAAATAATTGGATAAAACAGAAGTTCTGAAACACAGTCTCAAGTCAAACAAAAAAGCTTATGGGGTGTTGTATGTCGCAAACGCAATTTCCAATTCCGGGAGATAAGAACTTTCAAGGCCAGTATTATTGTTTTTATAATACTACTCCGCAAGTGAGTCAAGGCCAAGTTCAAACTAATGCAACCACAGCACTGGCTTGGTAGCCCGAAGCTTTAGTTTAATTAACTTCCCAAGCCAAGTCAGCAACCGGAGCTTGGCAATTTGAATGGATCGTGGAAGCTAGCTTTTAGTAGCGAGCTTCCAAACCATGAAAACCATAGCACTTTGCAATTGTAGTGGATTGTGGAAGCTGGCATTTAGTAGCGAGCTTCCAAACCCTAAAATCCATAGCACTTTGCAATTGGAGTGGATTGTGGAAGCTAGCTTTGAATAGCAGGCTTCCAAGCCATAAAATCGCTAGTTTTGAAAGACAAACCATCAGAATCCACACGCGGAAAAATTAAATTGAGAACGATATTCTTCCGCGATTGGATTTTGCGAATCTCACAAATTTGAAATTGTGAAATAATGGAAATTGTGAACCACGATATACAGACTCACTTCAGTTCGGTCGACGTCTGTGTCGACCGAGCTAACGTGGAAAATAGAAAAGATTCCAACGGGAGTCTTGTGTAAATATCAGAGTAAAGAAGTCGTCTCGAAGTGTTAAGAAATAGTGTAAAGTTTTGTAGGATCAAGTCCAAGAAAAGGTGTCGCTAAAGGACATATATTTATAATTGTAATAAATAGTGAAAAGACCGAATAGTGTCACGTCAAAAATATATAATATTAATTATATAAAACCAAGTATAAGTGCGATTAAGGAATGAATAAAACCTGTAAAGTGACAAGGAGATATTAAAGAAAATACTAAAACCGAACCTCCAAGTGTTTAATTATTACAAGCAAGGTAGGTTCAAAGGAGTACCATCCCGAACAGAGAACACTACAACAGGGGACTGTTCGGTGGTCCCGCGCCAGAATTATCCATTACACCTTTATGAGACCTGGTCAATCCATAGCAACAGATGTCTACTGCAACCATGTCTTACAAGACATCGTGTGACCACATGTACCTCGAACAACGCTAATAAAATTACAGGAGCTAAACTTACAAACACTCTGTCACTCACCGTATTCACCAGACCTTGCAGCGATGGACTACCACTTATTCCAGGCATTGAACCTGTAACGAGTTTTTTGTTTCCAGCCTGGATGAGGCTCAGTCTGTCCAGGGTTCTCTCAAAGGGGTCTCGTAACCCTCCAAGTTATTCAACCGCCACACGAATTTCGAACGACTGTTCTCACAGTCTAGTACTGACTCTCTGCAGAGTTCAGCTCGGTGGATTGGTTGTATTGGTTTTATCCTTATATCTACTTAACAATTTCTATAACTTATAATACGTACAATGTGTATGGTTGTGTCTACTCCAAACTAAGGGCAGAGTGCCACGCAGCAGACGGCTGTACAGTTTCCCTATGTAAGTCGCTTAAGCAGGAGTTTTTAACCAGCGTGTTTCTCTACGGAAGGCCCAAAGTAAGGGCTTGGAAGCTCAAGAGCTTCCCGGCGGAAGGCCTTAATTTATATGAGGGAAAGCGAAAGTGCTTCCCTGCGGAAGGTCTCAGGTAAGGGCTTGGGAGCTCAAGTGCTTCCCGGCGGAAGGCCTTAATTTATATAAGGGAAAGCGAAAGTGCTTCCCTGCGGAAGGTCTCAGGTAAGGGCTTGGAAGCTCAAGTGCTTCCCGGCGGAAGGCCTTAAATTATCGAACCAAAATGCTGGTTAGGTTAATCTCCTGTTTAAGGGACTTTCCTACCGGTGGCGTGCAAATATTGTTGCACGCCGGTGGCCTGCGCCGATTGGTGAATGATAAGGCATTCACCGATGACCGAAGTCGATTGGTAATATATAAGAATATTACCGATGGCCGAAGCCGATTAGCGAATGATAGTGCATTCACCGATGACCGAAGTCGATTAGTAATATATAAAAATATTACTGCTGGCCGAAGCCGATTGTGAAGTCGGAGCAAGATCGTTTTAAAATCTCGAGTACAAGGCTTACCTTTATACTCAGCGCAACTCGAATTTGAATGTTTTTGCCGAGCCTTTTATGAGCCGGCTGCCATAAACGGTATGTGAATTATATTAACGCAGTGAGCGCAAATTACCAGTGTCGATCTTTTTATTGTATATCATGTATGTGTATGTATGGCGAAACCGGTTTTGTGTTGTTTCTTCTGCACAAGAATACAAACACACATACTACAAGAATTGATGCGGAGATAAAATATTTTGATCGCTGGTGGGATTTGAACTTGCGATATGCGGTTTCCTAAGCTCGGTTTCTTAAAAAGAGAAAAAAAATATTTTGATCGCTGGTGGGATTTGAACCTGCGATCTGTTGGTGCATTCTGCTGATTAATGCCGCGACTGCGCTGCGACTGTGTTTATGTTATTTTCTTTGTTTTGATTTTACTAACTTATATATTAGTGATCTTAATTCTAATAATCTTAATTGTAACGTTGTGCACGTTACAGTCTATCCTTACGATGGTATATAAAAAAAAGAAAGAGAAGAAAAAAAAAAAGATTTTGTTTTTATGGTGGAAAGCGACTTATGCACGTTTTGCTAATGCAAAACATTTTACTGGCCACGAGGGCTTAGCTCAGCTTTCAAAAAATGTTTTTTTTTTTTTTTTTTTTTTTAAATTCAATTCCATTGTTTTATTATATGCTAATTTACTCCATTTTAATTTTAGTTTACAAATTATTTAGGTCTACAGGTTTTATGAATTATTACTTAGTTATGTATTAATATATATTTGTTTTCTCTTCTTTTCATTTTAACTCCTACTCTTCCTTTTCTAACGTTTGAATGTAACATGTTCGGTGTGCGGTGTGACTCTAGTTGTGGGTCATCACACTCCATTCGGCGGTGTGGGTTAATTTCGCTCATCCGCCTTGTACTGTGGCGGTGACTACTCCTTCTGGTCGCTGCATCTGAAATGTACGGCGATCGGTGGTCAGCTGCGATCGAGTGGTAGTCTGGTGTAGCCATCCTTTTCCCTCCCTGATGTTTTTTTGGTGTAGTGGTCATGTTTGTCATTTGGTTTTTTGTTGAGTTGACGGTTTTCGGTTTGGTTCCTTTCGGTGGTTTTCGTGCGTTTGTTGATTTCGGTGTGTATCTCGGTGTGTTTGTTGATTTCGGTGTATCACTCGGTGTGTTTGTTGATTTCGGTATTCGGAGGCGGGTACATAGTGCTGGGCCGATCCGAATCAGGTGTTCCCGTATTTTGGTCTGGCTTGTTTTCGGTTTGGTTTTGTTGTCGTTGGGTTTTGTTTTTGCTGGTTTTTGTTGCTGGTTTTTGTTGTTTGCTGGATTTTCCTTTGTACCCCAGTCGTGGTCACGCCTCTGATTTATTGTATGTAAACTAGGGTGGTGGTTGGTGACACTGGGTATTATTTCCTGGTTGCCAATGGTGAGGTGGATGCCTATTTTATTTAAGAAATCCATTCCTAGAATTAGTTCTTGAGTAATTCCTGGCATGAAGTATATCTGGTGTTGGTATTGGTTCGTCCCTATTTTAATGGTCACCTCTCCGTGGTTTTGGGTCGAGATTATTTTCCCATTCGCTAGCGTAACTGGAATATTTGGATGTGTGCCTGGATGACGTCTGATCTTCCTTTTCAGGTCCATGCCCATAAATGTGAGTGAAGCTCCGGTGTCAATGAGTGCGTTGATGGTATGGCCATTGCATTGGACTTTCAGGTAGAAGCGGTCGGCAATTGGTGGTTCCTCGTTTGCATTTTGATGGCAGGTGCAGTCACGGGATAGTCTTCCTGTAGTCCCGCAATATGAACAAAAGAGTAGTCTTCGTCCTCGGCAGTTGCTTCTCGTGTGTGAAGGTTGTTTGCAAGACCAACAATGCGTTTCTCGTGCGTAGGGTGTAGACGTGATGCAGTTATTGGAGTGGCGGTTGCTTCTAGTTTCTTCGCCCCGAATATGTTCATATTCTTCTGCCTGTGTCATGAGATCGTCAATGCTATGGAAGTCATTGCGTTTTATATAGAGGCGATATTCTGGGCGGAGTCCTTCGTATGCTCGCTCTACTTGTTGTTCCATTCGCATGTGAGGGTGTTGCCGTATCAGTGACATGAGACTCATTATAAAGTCTTTGGCTCTCTCGCGGATGTTTTGTTTCCTACGCATTATTTCTTCTTCAAGCCGGTGTAAGTGTCGCGGTGGTTGGAAGAATTTTTCAGCGGCTGTTCGGAATTCTCGCCATGTTTGTACTTCATTTCTTTTGTAACGCCACCATTCTCGTGCTCTGTCCTTCAGGATTTCATTCAGCGGTAAGAGTAGGCGGTTATACTCGATTCTGTAGCAATCGGCCAACTCCTCTATCGTTTCTAGAAATTCGTTGAGGGGGCGGTTCCCATTGAAAGCGAGACCCCATTTTCTAACCGTGTTCATTATGTCCACGGTGTTCTTATTGTGTGGGTTGCCTTCGGGTTGTGTCTTCACCAGTGGCGTAGTTGCCAGTGTGTATTGTGTCAACCGGGGACTCAGCGCCGTGGTCATTCCTCTCTCGACGCGTTGCGTTTTAAAAAAGTCGCTGTCTAAGTTCTTTTACCGTTCCCTCTGCTGGTAATCCTGACTCTCTAAGACGTTCTTCTAACTCCTCCTTTTTGAGAGAGTAAATCCCGCTTAGGTTGGATGTTGTGGCATCCGTGTTGATACTTAGTGTTGGTTGCGTTTGTGCACTTTCTAACGTTAGTGCCTGACTCTCTGTTGAAGAGAGTCCCTGTTCGGGCGCCATTTGTAACGAGTTTTTTGTTTCCAGCCTGGATGAGGCTCAGTCTGTCCAGGGTTCTCTCAAAGGGGTCTCGTAACCCTCCAAGTTATTCAACCGCCACACGAATTTCGAACGACTGTTCTCAAAGTCTAGTACTGACTCTCTGCAGAGTTCAGCTCGGTGGATTGGTTGTATTGGTTTTATCCTTATATCTACTTAACAATTTCTATAACTTATAATACGTACAATGTGTATGGTTGTGTCTACTCCAAACTAAGGGCAGAGTGCCACGCAGCAGACGGCTGTACAGTTTCCCTATGTAAGTCGCTTAAGCAGGAGTTTTTACCCAGCGTGTTTCTAGGCGTTAATTTATATGAGGGAAAGCGAAAGTGCTTCCCTGCGGAAGGTCTCAGGTAAGGGCTTGGGAACTCAAGTGCTTCCCGGCGGAAGGCCTTAATTTATATAAGGGAAAGCGAAAGTGCTTCCCTGCGGAAGGTCTCAGGTAAGGGCTTGGAAGCTCAAGTGCTTCCCGGCGGAAGGCCTTAAATTATCGAACCAAAATGCTGGTTAGGTTAATCTCCTGTTTAAGGGACTTTCCTACCGGTGGCGTGCAAATATTGTTGCACGCCGGTGGCCTGCGCCGATCGGTGAATGATAAGGCATTCACCAATGACCGAAGTCGATTGGTAATATATAAGAATATTACCGATGGCCGAAGCCGATTAGCGAATGATAGTCCATTCACCGGTTTTGTGTTGTTTCTTCTGCACAAGAATACAAACACACATACTACAAGAATTGATGCGGAGATAAAATATTTTGATCGCTGGTGGGATTTGAACTTGCGATATGCGGTTTCCTAAGCTCGGTTTCTTAAAAAGAGAAAAAAAATATTTTTATCGCTGGTGGGATTTGAACCTGCGATCTGTTGGTGCATTCTGCTGATTAATGCCGCGACTGCGCTGCGACTGTGTTTATGTTATTTTCTTTGTTTTGATTTTACTAACTTATATATTAGTGATCTTAATTGTAATAATCTTAATTGTAATAATCTTAATTGTAACGTTGTGCACGTTACAAACCAGTTCTTACAAGGAAAATCCTTTAATTCCCAAGAAGCCTCTCGCCTTCAGGCTTCTTCGGTACAGGCATAAAAACGTTTGATGATGCTTATAAATTAGAATTTTGCTGTGTTTATGTCAAACTAGCGAACTTAGGCTGTTACATCATCTGTTCTTACATTCCACCGAATTCCGGTGATAACATTTCAAACAATCGCTAGCTGTATAAGCCAAGTATCTCATAAAATGTTGCAAACGGATCGATTAAATTAATTGTCACCCATCGTATTCACCAAACCTTTCACCAACGGACTACCATTTATTCCAAGCATTGGACCAGTTCTTACAAAGAAAATCCTTGAGTTCTCAAGAAGCTGTGAAAGATTCCTTTTCGGGATTTCACTGCCTCTCGCCCCGCACACTTCTTCGCTTCAGGCATAAAAAAGTTACCGTTAAAATGACGAAACACCATCGATAGCTTAGGCGCATATTTTGATTAATTATATTGTTTCTTATTAGAGATCAAATAAACTAAACTTTGGTTTAAAAATCGGACATTTCATACTTAATGATCTAATAAATACAATATATATCGATATTAATAATGTGTCTTAAGTACAGACAGACAAGCAAAGAAAATCAACCTGCTTTAATTTTTCAGAACCTAAAGAAATCAGCTGGAGGCATTCCTAGCTATATATGTATGTATTCATGTTCCTCCACAGGTCGTGACTGTGCATTTCTTCTTTAAAAGACTTATTTCAAAAAAGTCAGGAAAAAGTCATCACAAAACTTTTTCCCATGACCTTCAAAAATTAAAGTCAAATTATAACACTTACTTTTAGGCGATTAAATTGCAAACGACTAGAAACCCGGAACTAGAATTGAGCGGGCATGTTCTTGTTGGAATCACCGTTAAAACTGCAATAAAATTGTATCAACCGTCCCCCTATTTGTTCCAAAAAAACAAAATCAGAACATTGCAGATACGGTAAACTGATGATTATTTATCCAAGGGAGCAAGCGGAACAAACAAAGTACTGTTTCAAAGATATTTTGAATACCTTTATACTTTTTTGTCAATAACATGGCAGATAAGGAAAATATGACCTTAACATAACAACTTTTTTCTGCCAAACGGACACATTAAGGTATATAAAAAATTATAAGTCTCAGCGCTTATAAAGGCTTATCTTGGGATTTATTGTTTTTGAAACTATGAAGTGTTATAAACAAATACCCCAAACATACTTGACCCGCCCGTTACCCGCCGTAATCGTTTTTTTTTTCGTTTGAATAATTTACCTACCTGTTTTTGCATATTCCTGAGTACCTGTGATTTTAGGAAGGCATGTATTTTCTTACCTGCTTTCTTATGCCCTACTTTTCGATGAAATTCTTCGAATTCCCCGAAAAATGTAAATAAATTTGACAAACGAATTGTCAAACAAGGAAATTATTCAAATTATTTTTATTTAAAACAAAATGTAAATAATTTATGACGACAGATGTCACTCATTCGAAGATTTCGAGGGAGAGAAATCGTTATCGTTTGCGACGTCGCATCGTTGCGTTGTGGTTGGACAGTACATCTGTTACTTACTTTTTCTTGCTGATCTCCACTTGACAAAAAAATTAAACGTAGACGACATAATTGGAGAAATAACTAGAGACAAAATTTTAAGTAGGAACACTATGAAGAAATTGAGAAATAGAATACAGACAATTGTAAAGAACCTGAAAGGTTATTATAAAAATTGCACCTACTCCAGAAGTAAAATAAGTAATAAATACCAGGAGTGGTTAAACAAGCACTTCGAAATAGATTTGGAAGACTGTTCCGATCGGACGAAAAGAGGGAAAATAAAGGAAATAAGCACAACTTTTGGAGCGGACACGGTATCAAGAGCATATATTCAGCAGAGGAGAAAAGAAATATGTATGTGAAAGTTTCCATAGTCAAAAGATCTTCACATACTAGTCCAAATCGACTGAGGAGGGTTCTCAATTCCTTCCTAACTCCTAACCAAGTGCAAGATGATAACAAAGAAGCTAATCGATTCTCCCCAGATTCAGCGTTGGCTATTTATATTGACGCAAAAATGACAAAACACCAATATAAATTAATAAGGACCAGTGCTATGAAAATTGGAGTGAAATGCTATCCAGCTTACAAACATATTCTTACTTCGAAGGAGCGATTGTATACCACATGCAGCATATGAAGGCAGCATAACAACAATATCAGCAGAAGTCAAATTACAAGCATTGTTGGATCACACTTCAGTGCGTATTTTGGAGACCCTTTCAGAAGATTTTGTTAAGCACAGCAGCGGAAAACTAGTGATGCTGTTTAAATGGGGTTGTGATGGGGGCATCTGGACAAAGTGAATACAAGCAAGGCATTGATGAAGGTATTACTGACGCTGATATGCTTATGGTCTCTCTTCTACCTTTGCGATTATACAATATTTCTCATGGAATGGTCGACAAGCCATCCCAAACTGCAGCAAATGTGTTACAACTATCGGAGAATTTGTGGAAAAACCCATCGCCATCGACGACTAAATATTGCCGTCCCATAAAATTCATATATAAAAAGGAATGCATCCAGCTAATTCAACAGGAAGTGTCATCAGTAAATGCGCAAATAGACAATTTAGAAGACTCTGCTTTTGTATACAACGGAAAAGAAATCACAGTCCAGCACAGGCTATTTCTTATAATGGTTAACGTGAAATCTGTTCAAGCAATGATGGGCACAAAATCTTCTTCATCATCGTGCACTATTTGTGAAGCAACTCGAAAAGCTTTAAGTGAATCTAGAGTAAATTTTGACAAGACAGCTGGTTATGCGTTTGGATTATCACCACTCCATACCATTCGTTTCATGGAACATATTTTAAAAATATCATCAAATTTGGACTACGGAGAAAGCGGTACGGTGAGAAATGACAATAACAAAATACTCACACAGGAAAAGAAAATCAAAGTTCAAGCTGAGTTCCGAAAAGAGGGCCTCATCATCAATATTCGGAAGGCTGGTAGCTCAAATGATGGCAATACAGCTAGAAGATTTTTTGCAGACCCGAAATCCACTTCCTAAATTACTAATCTAAATTTAATAATTAACTTGAAAACAATGTTACAAGTGATAAGCAGTAATCGAGAAATAAATGCTTTGACGTTTAGGATATACACAAAACCAGTAAGAAAGCTATATTCGGCCTGGCCGAATGTTAGATACCCTACATCTAAAAGTTTTGAAAAAAGTGGCGAAGCTAGGGTGTGGCAGTCCACTCTGGGCGGCACAATGTCGGCGACGGCAGTTGTGGAAATCAAGTAGTAACTTATTGAATTCTAGGAATTTTTGGGGCTACAAGTTGATTAAACGTCCCGGGCTCCGTGAGCCCTAGCTACGCCTCTGTATAAATAGTAGGCGTGGTCATTACCATCTTTAAAACAAAATAACTAGCTTAGTTGTTTTATTATTGTGTTCATTTAAACATTATTTCGGTGGTAATAAACTTGTTTTCATACTTCTATACTGTATATGTAGTGTAAAAGTGGGCGGACCGCACCCAATTTTGATGTAATAATGTTTTTTTGGAAAACAAGTTGTTATCTAAAGTTTTATTCAGGAAGTTTATATATTTAACAATATAACCCTCTTTTTGCCTGTGTAACCTAAAAGTAGGCGGATCACGCCCATATTTGGCATATTAACGGATAATGCCAAATTCCTCTATACCGAGGAATAAAATTTTGTTGTCATAACTCAAAAAAGAACGCTGATATCACATTTTTAATAAAAAATAGACGTGGTCGTGGACCGATTTTGCCCATTTTCAATACCAACCTGCACACCACTATTGCAAGAAGCAATATATCTGCAAAGTTTCAGCACGATATTTTCATTGGTTCTCCTGTGATCGTGATTTCAACAGACAGACATGGCTAAATCGACTCAGGAGGTCACGCTGATCAAGAATATATATACTTTTCTATACCTATCGTCTCTATTTCTATGCGTTACACATTTCGTGACAAAGTGAATATACCCTTACCTTAAGGTGTAGGGTATACAAACTGCGGATTTGTATCCATGGAGAACTATGTCACCGACAGTTCATAAGGTTTTAATGCATGGGGAGGACATAATTAAACATCATATATTACCCATTAGAGATTTATCGGAAGAAGCACAAGAAAAATGGAACAAAGACTATAGATACTATAGAGAGCACAACACAAGAAAGTGTCCATGTCAGGGTACCAATTAGGATTTATTTAGAATGCTCTTCATTCCTTCTGATCCTCACATTTCGTCTTTGAGAAAAAAATTTATTAGAACGATACCTCTAGATAGAGAAACTGAAGAACTTCTAATGAAACCTACAGACGAATATTTTTTTGAAAATAAGTATGCATTATTGTAAATTGTATTTGTGTTTTAAAGTATGTAATAATTTATTTAAAAATTTTTCTATCATTAAATTTTTTAAATAAATAAATGAACATAAAAATGAAACACTAAAAAATAAAAAATAATTATTTAAATATATTTATTATATTATATGCGTGATGTAAATACATAAATAATTTTTTAAATAAATAAATGAACATAAAAATGAAACACTAAAAAATAAAAAATAATTATTTAAATATATTTATTATATTATATGCGTGATGTAAATACATACACCACCCATATTTTTCCGGCTTCAGCGTTTCACTTGCAACAGGATTTGAACTAGCAACTTGACTGGCAAGATCGGATAGCTATTTCGGAACATGCCAACGTTCCTCATCAGCGATCTTTGCCGGTGTTTCATTCTTGTACAACATTTGCTATATAAGCTTCGTCGTTTGCAACGAAACAATTTAATGCGAATTACAAACTCTAGAAGAGGCTTACCCCCTTATTCAGAGAGTCACTTGAAGTGAGTCGGACGTCGTCGTCAAAAAGTCACCTGAGTGGAAGACGTCGTATTCACAGAGTCACTTTTTGAAAGGTGACTAGCTCTTACGTCGTGCTCACCTCAATTTACGTTGTGCTCATATATGACAGTTGGTTTGTGTACTAGCTAGCATTTTTGGTGTTACAATACAAAAATTACTATGGTGTTTATGTTGAAATAATAAAATTCTTAAAAATTAAATTTTTTTTCGCGAAATTAGATTTATAAATGTAGTAAAAATAAAGAATAACCTTAGGAGTTTATGAGAGGAATATTTATTTTGTTTTTCTATTGTACTTTCGTCATTTAATTTACACCGAAATATATTAACATTGGTTTTTCTGCTGGAAATATGCAACACTGTAGAATTGTAAACAATCGGGAGTTCTAAACAATTACAATGTGCAAAATTTTGAGTTATGTTTATCAAGTGCCTGTTTTTTAGTGAATGCATAATTTTCAAATCTGGATTTAGTGCAAAAATAATAGAATACATTCTATTATTTTTTTCATTCTATTGTATATTATTTTTTGATTTAGTGCTAGTGGAGCCAGCTCATTTAGCCGCAATATCCGCATGAAGCTTCATGAAGCTTCCGCATGAATATCCCAGCTTCATTTTGGTGCGTTATTTGAAATCTCTTCATATCTATAATTGTAACGTATGTAAGGAAGTGCACATGTGACAATTCAAATGTTAAACTAATTACCTTATCCATTCATTTAAGCAACTAACGGGAGGGCCGTTGGAGTTTAACAGGCCGCTCCCATTCCTTTTCACTCTGTATTCGGTTGGAGCCAAAAACAGAAGCACCTCTAGCTAATTCTGAAATTATTCCATTCCATGTCCCGCACCAAAACTTCAAATTGTAGCGATGTCGTAAATTGTACGCCATATCTTAAGAATTAATAAAATATTTAACAAAAATTGTTGTAATTATTTATTATTTGTTTGAAAACAAACAAATTTCTTCTTTTTTCTTTTATATCCATATTATTTATCCACATTCACAATTCTATACTTTGTGTGTATTGTTAAAGGATGTTTCAAGGATCACAAGAAAATAATGGGAAGCAACAATCTTTTAGCAAAGCTCTATAAATCGAAAAGAAACAAAGTAGAAAAGAAAAATTTTTCTTCACGAAAATATACCCATTTTCTCCAGAAAAAAACAGTTTTTCAAAATAACATTATATAATATATATTTATTTATTTTATAATACAAAAAAATATAAATATAACATAAAAAAATCATAAAAGATAAATATAAAAAATAAGCAATAACTTGCAAAATATTTCATTTTTAAATATAATAAAAATAAATCATAAAAGATAAATATAATTTAAAAAGTAACAATAACCTACAAAATATTTCATTTTTAGCAAGAGACGACACCTAAGTCGTCATATTTGACAGCTCATGTCGGTGTTTGTCGTCTCTGTGAATAGGTTTTTGCTCACCTCCAAACTACGTAACACACGACACCATGCTTAGTTAAGACACCTCGTCGTCTCTGTGAATAGAAAAAGACGACAAACAGCTGTTTTAGACGACGACGACAGCTAAAAGTGACTCTCTGAATAAGGGGGTTAATTAATTTGCATTAAAATTCAATACAATAAACAATACACAAAAAGAGCGTGGTGCGCTCACACAAAAAAAAAATGCTCCTATCTCATGCTTGATTTCGAAACCGGCCTGCATAGCGAGAGCATGTAAAACACAAAAATGCAACAGATTTAACAACAACAACTTGTGGTGTGTACAATTATTTGCTTCTAAGGCTCTTCTAGAGTTTGTAATTCGCATTAAATTGTTCCGTTGCAAACGACGAAGCTTATATAGCGAATGTTGTACAAGAATGAAACACCGACAAAGATCGCTGATGAGGAACGTTGGCAATATCTGAAATAGCTATCCGATCTTGCCAGTCAAGTTGCTAGTTCAAATCCTGTTGCAAGTGAAATGCTGAAGCCGGAAAAATATGGGTGTGTATGTATTTACATCACGGATATAATATAATAAATATATTCACATTTCTCAGCGTTTGGAAACGTGCAAATTAATTAATTGCAATAAAGAATAAATAATTATTTAAATAAAAAAACATTTTTATATAAAACGTTTTTTAATGAACCAAAAAGTTTAAAATAATTTTTCTAGCACCATACAGATTCGAAACTCCATAAAGATGTTAAGATTTACAGCCTTATCATGTATCTTTTCGCGTTGCGTTTATTTCGCGTTTTGTTTTGTGCTTTTCGTATTTTTGGAAGAATTGAGATAGGAAAATCTGTAAACCTCTCAAACGCAATCAAAACGCGAAATCAAACGCAAACGCAGTTTTGTTGATAATTTATATGCTTTGCAGACTTCACTACGTTTTTCTGGCATGATGGATGAGCTATTTCGTGGAAAAAGTCTCTCAAACCAGACGATTGCAAAATGCTCGCGTTTGGTGTGATTCTGAACAGTGGCTCATACAATTTTTTTGTTCACGGCGCCACCTTCTCAAAAGATAAGTAAAAGATCCGAATTGTCCCTCTTCTGAGTATCCCCGTATGTTGTTCCTCGCTATGACCCTGCGCTAGTAGTCGCACGAGGAATATTGCTGCTATATTCACTCTCGCATAAAGAGCAAACGATAATAAACACAATATCAGTATGTAAACACTAGTATATAAGCCCTTCTTCGCCAGGAAGTTATTATTTTCTATTTATTTCGTAAAAAAAATTGCGAAGCTTTTTGGACTTTCTCAGCTTACTATTGAGAAATTACACTATTATGAAAAATTATTAATTTTTTAAATTATTAAATTTTTCATAATAATATCTGACAAATTAATCAGCACAATCTAGGAAAAAAAATACAAATTTCCTCCCAATCCGATTTTTTGCAAAAAAATGGCAAAGCCGTTTGGATTTTTTAAATTTGCGATTTTTCTCATCAACATTAGATGCCCAGAAACATCTGTGAAAATTTTCATATATAGATTGTGTGCGCGTTATCACATTTGCTTTTGTTGTACAAATTGTTGCCATACATCAGTTATAGCACTAATTCTTTGGGATTCCTAAAAAATACTTGTAAAAATGCTTCATACATGGTAACATTTTGTGCTCTGCAAACAGGGGAAGTCTGCAAGGCTACGTAAAGTTTGTGTTCTCCTCAAAACTCATACGCAGTCTACTCGAAAAAGTTCTATCATACCATTTGAAACGCATTGCGTTTGAGTTTGCGTTTAAAAATACATGATAAAGCTGTTAAAACGAAAAACGTGGGGCGCTTATAGAATTAGTACCTATCCTTATAATCCACCCCACGTTTTTCGTGTTAAATCTTAACATCTTTATGGAGTTGCGAATCTGTATGGTGCTAGAAATGAAAATATTTGAAAATATTTTTAAGTCCAAATTAATTCAATATTTTGAAGTCAAAATTATTTCAATAGTTTAAAGTCAAAACAATTTCATTCATGGAAAATTTATCTTCCTTAAAAAAATATACATATGTATTTTTGTAGACAAATTTCAAAAACCGTAAATTTCCTGCCTTAAAATGAGCGATGGCGGGTAAATATGTTTTAGGGATGCATTGTCATCCAGTTCTGAACTATTGTCAAATTTACAAAAGCCTAGATCATCGGGAAATGGGTGAAATGGCTTTTAAAATTTGCTAATTCAGAAAGCAAACTAATAAAAATGGTTTAAAAATACCTGGTGATCTTATTTTAGCAATGATTACATACGACTATGTTTCTTTTTCACACTAAATGCACACAATTTTAAGTATTGTGATATTCTTTTCGTAGAAATTGAGTATACCAAACTTTTAAATTGTTATACTGAAACAATAAGCGTTTAACATTGCATGAATAATACTTAATAATAAAAACACAAATAAGATAAAAAGGTTATTTTATGACGCGATTTTGATTGAACGCGATTGAAGTATGGAAATTTTTTAAAAATGTAAAAAAAATTATTTGAACTTCAAACGGTCATAACTCCTACATGGCTAACCAGCCCCAAAAAAAAAAAACCAGCCACTTCAGTTCCTGATCCAACTAACGGTAAAAAATAGAACAGATAGGGCGCTTGTCGACCCCACCGATGTTGTTGTTGTTTTTGGTGCTGACCCCAACAGCAACTTTTTCTGCTCTCTTGTCGTTTCAGAGTTATAGCCCTTTAAAGTATGAAAAGTTCGGGCCTGTATTTTGTCGAAAACCGTTGTTTTGGAGAAAAATGAAATTTCTATACTTAAGTAAGAAGGTTTACTTATTTCATTTTTCTCCAAAACAATGGTTTTCGACAAAAAATAAATTTTCGGCAAATAAATATTTCGACAAAATACAGGCCCGAAATTTTCAAACTTTAAAGGGCTATAACTAAATTTTCAAATTTAGATTTTTTGAACTATTTTTTTCCATTCATTAATTTGTTTCTAGGTACAATTTATAATTAACCTACATAATTGGTATCTAGAGATAGGTAGCTTCAATATCAATCTGCCCTCGTAATTACAATTACCTTGCCAGCAATATCAATAACATATACATATGTATCTTGTTAGGTTTGACAGATACAGGCCTGAAATTCTCGATTTTAAAGGGTTATAACTCTGGAACGACAAGAGAGCAGAAAAAGTTGTTGTTGGGGTCAGCATCAAAAACAACAACATCGGTGGGGTCGACAAGCGCCCAATTTAAGCAAAAAATATTAACAAAATCTGAGCTTGGCAGCTATTCTGCACTTATGCCAAAAAAAGAAAATAATCTGAACTATGCAGCTATTCTGCATTTATACAAATTTGGTTGCAATTTTATAGTTTCAAAACTTAAAGAAACCCTATGTTAAATTGAATTTCTCCAAAACTTGCACCAGTGGGAAACTGGAGGTCCCATTATATACGCAAATATAACAAAATATGGTCAACCCTTTTATTTATAAAATTTATACCTTAAAACTTGTTCCGGAGTTAGAATAGAGCAATCAACTTCTAACATTTGTTCTTCCAGTCTAAAGTACTGTCTCCATAAAGTAAGAATGTTGGATTTTAATGCACATCCCATTGGGCCAAAATCGTATTGACCTATTCAATTAATATTAACAATTAATTTAAAACTTAAACTGATGTAATCACTCAAGTACCAGTCATTCCTCCATATATTGCAAAACTTTGATCATAGAAAAAACGTCGTTTTAAGACGTCTTCCATTTTGTTACGATCAAACTTTGATATTTTTGCCATTATTTCAATTTCTGCTTGTTCCAGTCTTTTTTTCCGAATCTTTAATTCAGCTACAGCTCTTGCAATGTCTAATTCCAGCCCACCACTTCCTTTCAGAAATCGAACAACATTACCCTGTTCAAATACTTCCTGTCGTAACAAATCCAAATTCTCAGGAGTAGACATTTTATTATTTAAAATATCCAAATCCCTTTTTCTATTAAATATCTTCGAACCCCAAATAAAGGATGACAAGCGTGGATTTTGCTTTGTAAAGGAGACAGTTGGAAGTAAAGAATAACCAAACGATATCACTTTAATTCTTAACACAAATAAACACGGTAGCAGCCACATGTAACTCTGAGAATCATAGTACACGTTGCACAGGGGAAAAAATTAAATAATGCAAAACAAATCTTTATTCTGTTAAAGCATTCGTAGTTAATAGGAGCTGGTTACAATAGCGACAATTCCTCAAGGGACAATATGTATCAGTTTTTGTAAAGAGATTGCATGAAACATTTATTGTCCGCAACAATCGTGATTTCATGTGCAAAAATCGGCGTGCAACACTATTTGCACACCACCGGTATGAAAATACAGTAAACGGGAGATTGGCCTAACCAGCGTTTTCGTGATATAAATTAAGGCCTTCCGACGGGAAACACTTGGGTTTCCAAAGACCTTACTTTTGGCCTTACGCAGGGAAGCACTTTGGTTTCCAAGGTCTTACTTTTGGCCTTCCGAAGGGAAGCACTTTCGCTTTCCCTTATATAATTATGGCCTTCCGCTGGAAAACACCCGAAGCTTCCAAAACCTTACTTTAGGCCTTCCGCCAGGAAACTCGCTGGATGCTTAGGTGATTATATGTATAAATCCTACTTAGGTGATTGCACGTAGGGAAACTGTACATCCATCACTGAACTTTGTGTGGCGGTTTATCACTTGGAGGATTACGAGACCCCTTCGAGCGGATCTTGGATAGACTGAGCTACATCCATGGCTGAGAAGCAAAACTCGTTACAATCTTCGGCTTTCTGCTTTACAGAGCAGATGTTCGTTTACGGCGTTACGGCCTCTAATTAGCAGCTACCCTAATTTTCGCACATGAAATCATGAGGTTGCCGGCAACAAATGCTTCATGCAATCTCTTTACGAATATATGCTCGTTGCTTTGGACTTTCTTGGGGACAATCGCTATGCCGTCCATTGAAGCAAACGTATTTAATAACAGCTGGTTACAATAGTGACAATTGTTCCTCAAAGGACAATATTTGTCAGTATTTGTATAGACTTTCTTGGGGACAATAGCTATACCATCCCTTGTTCCCCAGGGCGGCAAAACTGCTGTAATATACTCCTTTATCAGATTTACTTCAGAAATCTTTGTATTTTACCCTTGTTCTGCTTTCTAATAGGAATTGAATTTCGACTCATATTTGTAGTGCTGTATTCTGCAATTCGATCAAATTTCACATGTTTGAAAGGCATACAAATCCGATTCAAACTTGTATTCTAATTCAGGAGTTTTCTTTAATTTCAGGTGTCTCCTTCGTCGGAGACTTTTTACAAGACTCCCGTTGGAACCATTTCTTGTTTCCACGTTGGCTCGGTTGACGCAGCCGTCGATCAAGCAACTCGAACGTGAATTGAAACATAGGTTCTTCGAAGCTAAACTCATAGTTTTCACCCAACAGTGGTAAGAGACTCTTCGAATCTGCTTAGCTTATGTTAGGTTGAATCGGCCACTTCTACCGAGGCTTTATAGGCCCATTCTGAGCGCTCTCATTGTGCTCGGTGGGAAACTCGCTGTTCCGGGCAGCTACTCAGACCGAGCGCCATCGAGTAGATGGGGTAATGGTCGTGTGTAAACCGATCTGGTGTTCTTGATTAGCTTTATGAGACCATTCAACAGACGCTCTGCCAACTCCATCAGCCTCTCGAGAAACTCCGCCCCCACGCTGTAGAGAAGACGGTATGCAAGGGCTGGGCATTGGTAGAGCAGGTGGTGAATAGTCTGATCCACGTCGTCGCAGCATCTATAGCGATCCACTTTGGCACCCGACTTCCACCTGGTCACCATGGCGCCTATCGGGTGGTGCCCTGTAAACACTCCCACTATCACTCTAAGGTGGTCTCTGGGCATTGAGAGTATCGTCTTGGAGTTCCTTCGGTTGAGCTCTGGCTATAATGAACGAATTATAACGCAATCTGGTTTGGTCTTCCAAATGTGGTTGGTTATGTTTGTCACTATTGTATCTATTGCATTCTTCTGGTTAGAGATAGGTGTCTTGACAGAGGAATCCGCCTCCTTAGCCCCCAGTCAGGAACCCGTTCTAACCAGGAGGTCTGCTCGCTCATTGGATTCGATATTCGAGTGGCCCGGAATCCAGCAGGTCCTGACGATGTGGGTCCTCATTAGTTCCAGCAGTTTGCCTCTGCATTTCAGGACAATCACTGATTTTCCCTACGTCGAGCCCAATATCTTTATGGCAGCTTGGCTGTCTACGAAGAAATTAATATCTGTTTCAGATAATCTTTCTTCTAAGACGTAGTTTGCTGCTCGATTGCGAAGATCTCTGCCTGGAACACACTGCACTGATCTGGCAATCTGTACGATCGCTGTTCTTGCAGCGTGTTGGAGTGGAATCCTGCTCCTTTTCCTTCGCAGGTCTTTGAACCGTCTGTGTAAATTGAAATACCTTTGAGTTGTATTTGCTCAACAGACGACCAATCCGCCCTGCTGGGAAGCAAATTCCGAGGTATTCCCTCAAAGTCAGTTCTCGGAAGAATGTAATTCGTTTCAACGGTCAGGTTCAGCCGAGCGTGTGGGTTTCGTTGTTCTAGCGCAAGTACTACATTGGCGTGTCCAAAATGAGTTTCCTTGCAGATATTGAGCCCTCGTAGCCTGAGGAAGCTTTTCCCTGCTGAGGTCATAATGAAGAGATCCAAAAGAAGGAGATGCAGAATCATTTCCAGTCCTGCCTGCGGTGTGCTTCTTGCCGCTCCGGTGATACTCATGGTTGCGCATCTTTGTACCTTGCATAGAGGTTCGAGGTTGCTTTTCCGCTGGATTGCCGTCCACCACACCAGCCATCAGTAGGTTAGGATTGGGCGGACCATCGCCGTGTACAGCCAATGTGCAATGTACGGTGGCAGGCCCCAGCTCCCTCCGATGGCCTTCTTGCACGTGTATAGGGCGTTCAGTCCTTTTTTCCTCCTTTCGGCTATGATCTAGGAGACAGAGGAAGAATATGGCCGTTCAGGCTTGGTCTTCTGAAGTCTGGTATTTTGTACTTCCTGGTGAAAAGGGCAAGCTCGGTCTTTGAGGCATTGATACTAAGGCCATTCTTGTCTGCCCACCTTAAAGTTTTTCCCAGTGCTTGCGACATTAGCTAATGGTGCCGAGGTTATCAGTAAGGCTAAATCGTCGGCATATGCTGTTGCCCTGACCCCCGTACCTTCAAATTCTCTTAGCAATTCGACTTAACAGAGGCCATAACAGAGGGGAGAGAACTCCCCCCAGGGGTGTCCCGCGTGTGACATTTTTGCGGCAGTTGCTTGCACCAGCATGTTACCAATCCAGTCGCTAATGGTGCGGGGCACTTCAAGTACTTCAGGGCTTCACTAATCGCTCTCGGGTTGACATTATTGAATGCCCCCTCTATGTCTAACACGTGGTTACATGATAACATAATTTTGACTCTCTTTTCTCAACCTTCAGGGAAGGGTCTAAATTTAACTCTCCCATTAAAATCCTCTCTCCTCAATCCTTTCGTTGTTTCTGAACTAATTGTTAAGCGAAGTTCTTCCATTAACTTATAATTGTTGAAATCAACAAATTTCGGTACAATGTTGTCACTGAGAATGAAATTTTCTTCCGTTACATTGAATATCGTTTCTCCCAGGTATACTCCTAGTGAAATCTGAGTTTCGAGTTTCTATCATTACTTGAAGTTTTGTTTTTAATTTCATCATTATGTCGACATGTGGCTTTTTATCACAGACTTTTATGAATGGTAACTTCATTACCTATTTCTCTTCTGTACTGAATATCATTATTTGATTTTTTTATTGAATCTATCTATCTATCTTTTGTTGTAAATATTGTAATAGATCTGCAATTTACGTCAGCTGTAATGCGTTTGACAAACAGACAAATGTCATTCAACGTTCCCAAAAAAGAAGCTCTTTCTCAACTTTGTTCTTGAAGCAGCCTTTTGTCTTTGTGTGATATTTTTTTAACCGCTGACAACATCTTTCATTGAATCAATGCCAAGTACTTCATCGCCTTGCAAACCCTGTTCAAGTTACAAACTATAACGTTAAGTCAAGCCTTGGCCAATTGCTATGGGTAACATTAACAGTTACTACTACCCTTTGTAGTAGTACAACCCCCGAAAGATCCTTTTTTTGTTCAACAGCTTTGGAGCTTTAATTTGACTCGAAGATGTGTTAACTGTCCATTTGGACTTCATTAATCTTACCAACTCTGTTTGGTCTAATGTTGGTCTTTGCTTTGGGCTCTCCGGTTACTTGCTTTGCCTGGACCCTCGGTGGTTTTCCTGAAACGACTCCCAATCATACCATTTCCTGGTCTATTACATCATACACACCATAGAATTATCTCTCACTTCGTTTCCTGTATTAAGTCTGTCTGTTGCATTATATTAAATTTATTTTGGCTTAACTTCATCTCCCGCAGAAAGCTGAAGTTTCCCCTAGTCAGGCACTCTTCTCTACTGTGCCCCTTCACAAAAATTGCAAAAATTTCAGACTATATTAAAGGCTCCTTGATTATAAATACTTCATGTAGCTTTCTCAGATTGGCCTCCATTCTCTGCAGAATTTTTTCGTTGTCAGTTCTGTTCGTTTGGTAATATTTGGTTGGTCGCTGTAATTGCGACGAAAAGGTTCTTTATACCGATTCCGCACGATGGCGGAATTTTCAACCACTCCAACAAGTTGACTGTGTTGCTTAATTTATTTATTTAATCGATTTATCATTATAAGATTAAAAATCTTATAAAAAATAATGGTAGCCTGCAATTTTTTTCAGTAACATTAAAAGATTACATATATATTAAATTAAATTAAATTTGAAACTAACTAGAAAGAGGAGAATTAAAAGTGAAGTTGAGTAAAAATTAGAGAACATTAGGGAAAATAGTATAGGAGGAAAAAAGAAAGGGAAGGGAAGTCAATATTTATGCAGTGTTAAGATAATGACAGACATGTATCTTCAAAATGACTTCTGTTACTAACCCTTCATATAATTGGTGGAAGGGAGTTCCATAGTCTGGCAGCGCTCACAAAAAACTGTCTTTTACATATTAATGTTGAAAATCTAGGGAGTACCAACGTAATGTATCTTTAAGAGCTAGAATTCCCCAAATACGTACTTTCGTTGACAAAAAAAATGCTGAGTGTTTCTGAGACTAGCGTAAACTTTGCTAATATTAGCATTAACATGTGTGAACCATGTTTTATTAAAAATGATTCCAAGGTGTTACGTGAAAGCTACATATTGAATTACGTCATCTCCAATATATATATTTTTGTAGTGCACCAAAGCTTGGCGACACCTGGTAAGCATGAATGAGTTGTTGAACATGTGAAGTCGATCACTGACTGCAATTGAAAAGACAAGGTCACTTGTTGTTGTTATTTTAAAATATAATAATAATTAATTTTACAATAATATATAATGAAACAATTTTTTTGTAGTGTTGGGCATTATAGTTCACTACAGAGAGCGATCTTCCTAGTTCAATCAGATGTCGTGAACTAGTTCGTTCATATAGTGCACTCGGTCATTTAGTTCAGTAGTTCGTTCGCTCATTTAGTTCAGTACTTGGCAAAATTATATTTAATTTTGATTGTAGTGTACCACACAAGTAACCATGACTGCTTCCTAAGCGACAGTCAAATCGACCAACGATAGGGTACACGCAGCGCATAAAAACTGCAACGATAGCGTTTCCTGTTGGATCGTTGACCGTGCTAAGTTCTGCTGCGTGTGCGTTGACGACTTCTTTTCGCTGCCGACGTCTTCTGTCTAGACTGCGACAGAAGTAGTGCAGTCAACAATTATTCACAATAATCTATAAACAATATATTATTGATTGGATCAGCAGAATCTGCTGACCAATAACGAAGTAATTTTAAGAAATATGTTTATATTAGTTTTAAGTCCGCCCATAAAAATCGGCTATAAAAGGGCAAGAATTTCTAAAATAAAGACAGAATATTATCAGAGCCTAAAACCGGCAGTCTTCTAATTTTCTCAAGCCCTGGCAAATAATCTGCCGGCTTTATCAACTATACAAATAGCATTCTAAGCTGAGGCCCATGGCATACTCTGCCGGCCAAGCCTATGAATCTATATTAAAATAGAATATTATCCAGCATAATTTTTGAAGGCAGGAACAGAGGTCCTTCAACATATTACATGGCGATCCTGCATACCACGATCCTGCGAACTTCGATCCTACATAACACAATCTTGCATACTTGATCGTGCATACCACGATGCTGCGTACTTCGGTCCCGCACATTTGATCCTGCGATCCAAAAAAAAAAATGTGTTGTAGGTCAGAATCATTGCTTTGGTAATAACAACGCTTAACGTTGTTATCACCACATACCTTTCGGCCCAGTAGTTAACAATGTTTAACTTGTGGTAACACATACTTCTAGGCTGCACTTTAAGCTCGAAAGTACAAGTGAATCACACACCACTGTGGCCCAGATAAAAGCCGAACTTGATCGCATTCCGATAAGTGGAACAGCGCGCGAACTTGATCGCATTCCAAAATATGCAATGAGCGTCAAATTGCAAAAACGACGCGGAAATGATTCTGGCCAACAACGAATCTCAGAAGAGATATAAACCCATCTTTCGAATTGTAAGGAGGCAGTTGTTATTAAGTTACACAAGAACCAAGAAGAGTGGAAGGAACATAGCAAGCGCAAATCGCAGCGATAATAGTATATTGAGTGTCCCTGGATAATTACTGGAGATAAATAAAAGTAAGAACCATAATCCAAGTCTTTATTTTCAGCACCTGTCGAAAGACGGCAGTATTGCCCGACAGGTTAAAGGACCACAAAGGCGGCACCTTGGTGCCCGTGGTAACTAGGCGAGGGGATCCACTACGGCAGGTTGCCGGATCCCAATGGTAAGACCACAAAGTCGGCAGATCCTTGCCCGTGGCACAAACGTCCGTGATCCTTCGCGTCGAAGGATATACGACAACAACCCTTAGTATTAGAAGAACTGTCAGTGATCCTTCTCGAGGAAGGATCTACGACATTTAAGTTTGTTCTGGTATCCTATTGGAGGATACTAGATACAACGTTTTGGCGCAGCCGGTTTCACGATCCAAAGATCGTTCCTTTATTGTTAAAGTGAAGTTTAAAATAAATTAAAAATAAATAACAATGTTTTTTAAATAAAACATAAACACAAAAAAATCACCAACCAATATAGATGTCATCGAAATCAGTATTACCCCTCGAAGAAGCCCTTAAGGATAAGCAAGCGGGACCTAGACCGATAACAATGGAAGAGTATTGGAAGAGGCAGAAGTCGACACGTGAGGAGCCAAAGAAGGAAATAAAGGTTAACCCACACCCAACAAAGAGTCGCGGTGGAAGAAAAGTAAAGCAACGGAGGGAAGTCGCCAACCTGCACCGGCTAGCAACAATAGCCACAACTAAAGAGGAAAAGAATGAATTCCTGAGGCAGATCCGCCAAATTTATAAAACCAACGACAAGAAACAACGTGGGAAGAACAGCGACAAACACTAAATAAAATTGTTGTAAAATTATATAAATTAAAATTTAATACATATAAAATAAATTTATAGAGAATTTTTGGTTAAGAATTAGAATTTAAATTGAAAAATTTTGAAAGACTGTTGGCAATTCATGTATAAATAAGGTAATTTTTGTTAAAGAGAAAAAATTTTATAAACTTGATGGGCAAGAAGAAATTTGAGCTTGTTAGGCACAACCGCCTGTAGAAAACACATAAGGTCTATGTTTAAGTTTTGGAAAAGAATAAATAAATGGATACAACAAACAAATCCGTTAGTATTTTTTAATAACAAATTAATTAATAGCAACCAGGCTACCAGCGATAGCTGCAAGACAATAAATAAAGTACATTCTGCTTAAATTGCAAGAAACTCATTGCAACAAGAAGTAGGTCAAAAACTTGAACTTGAACTTCAAGCAAGGCCAGAAGCGACAAAATTACTACCGAGCGGCAGCTGGTAGCAAAAGCGCTAACAGAGCAGAAACGCAAATACAAGCAATAAAAACAAAAAGTACGTCAGGCAACAGGCGAGCACAATTGAGCCACAAGCTCGAATTACAAAAAAAAAAAAAAAATATATATAATAATAATATATGTACGAGTATAAGCGTACGAATGTTTACAACTTGTTCAGCCAAAAGGGAGTCAATGAGTCGTACTAAAGCTGAATAAGCAAAAGTTAATTGCTTGAAGAAAAGCAATTAAGATCTTAATTGATTATAAAATATACTAAATAAATACTTAGAACGATGAGTATAAGATAATTAATGGCCGAATCGCTGCAGGAACAAACTTACATAGAATTAGATAGAGCACATAAAGAACTGGAACGCCAGTTGGGGGAATTTATATCTAGGACTTGGGCAACTTTGAAAGAGACAGTAGGCAACAAGGAAAACTTAGAATTGATAAAGTCTAGAGTAGGGGACCTGTTGTATGTCGCGATCGCAATTTCCAGTTCCGGGAAATAAGAACTTTCAAGGCCAGTATTATTGTTTTTATAATAATACTCCGCGAGTGAGTCAAGGCCACATTAATGCAACCACAGCACTTTGCTTGGTAAGCCCGAAGCTTTAGTTTCATTTGTTTTAGTCAAGCTTTGGTTTAATGAACTTCGAAAGCTAAGGTAGCAACCAGAACACTTCGCATGGAATGGATTGTGGAAGCTGGCATTTAGTAGCGAGATTCCAAACCCTAGAATCCATAGCGCATGGTGATTGTAGTGGATTGTAGAAGCTAGCTTTCATTAGCAAGCTTCCAAACCATTAAATCGCTTGGTTTGAAATAACCAACGATCAGAATCCACACGCGGAAGAATTAAATTGAGAACGATTTTCTTCCGCGTATTGATTCTGCGAATATTACAATTTTTATATTGCGAAATAATGGAAATTGCGACACGCGCCAACAGCGACCCACTTTGGTTCGGTCGACGGGTACGTCGACCAAGCCAAAGTGGAAACAAGAAACATATTCCAACGAGAGTCTAAAAATATTATCAGAACGACGCGGTCGTCTATTCTTAAAATCGCGTATCAAGTCGCGATTAAGCCTGTAAATAAAAGTTAAGTTAGTTTAAAATAAGTGTTAAAATTAAAGTTAGCGTTAGCACGGAAAGTGAGTGGAAAATAATAAAAGAAGATATAGTAAAAATCCTAACGCAAGGAGTTTTTATTTCAACTGAACCAGAAAGAAGACCACCCAAGAACGAAATACAACAGACCTAAGAAAATTGTCAAGTGTAGAAACAGCAGACGAGATAGTAGAGGAATTCCTTAAATTCCTAAAACAGAGAATAGACAATAAGACGGAAGACGTGAATAAATGGGAATCAGAATTTAACGCATTGAAGAATAACTACGATCAATGCTTACTAGATAAAGAGTTTCAGGAAGATTTACTTAACAACATAGAGCGAGAGAACGAAAAACTAAGAAAATTACTGAATAGCAAGGTACTAACCGAAGAAACGTTAAACAGAACATTAGAAAAGGGATTTGCACAGAAATCAAGAGAAGACTGTAGTTCTTTAGAAGAGGCAAATAAACGAATACAAGAGCTAAAGGAGCAGAATAGACTTCTAAGTCAGGAAATGTCGCTAGATCACAATCAGACACTTTTTTATAAGGAACCAGCTCAGTCCGCAGTTAGTCCGAGGGACGGCAACGCAAGGTCATTACAACAAATTAAAACAACAAAAGAACAAACCAAAATGGGGATAGGAGAGATAGCAAAAATTACAAATAGGCTCTATTTTCTGGAACACATTCGCAGACTTACGCGGCGAAGTTTATAAATTCATACACGGGTGCGAATTAGCCGCAAGAGATGTGGGTACAGACAGCATTCAGGACTACATAGACTGCATTAAGCAGAGATTACATGGGGATGCCTATGATTTAGTGAGGTCACAACGCTTCAATAGCCTCGAGGACTTCTACCTCACGATAAAAAGAGCATATTTACCAACGGTATCCTTAGACTCAGTGATAATAGGTATCCAAAGTTGTAGCCAGCTACTTAACGAGGATATACGACAGTTTGCAAGACGCCTAACCACTCTACGAACCCAGGCAATAGAAATAGTTCGAACGAAATATCACGGAAACGGAGATATGGCACTTTTGAGTATGGTAGAAGGAGCCGTAGAAAAATCCTTTAAAACAGGGTTAAAGAACGCCGCATTAAGAATCTATATGCTCAATGTTACGAAGAAAATCATGGAACAAATGGTGGAACTAGCAATCGATGCACTAGAAAGCATACAAAACAGTAGCCTCCTCCACTCAGACCCCTTAAACATAAACATGAATTCATCACTTCTTGCCACCATGCCGATTACGCAACAAGAACAAATTCAACACGGAAGTCAGGGCAGAGCTTCAGGGGGAAATAACGTCAGGCAACCAAATAGGAAACAAAATACTCCACAAGGAGCGGCAGATAGAATAATATGCTCATTTTGTAACAAGCGAGGTCATACCAGGGATGATTGTTTAACTCGCAAGAACTCGCCGTATTGTCAAAAGTGTTTAAAATACGGACACGAGGCAAACTGGAGGTGTGACCAAAAGGGAGGCCAGAAAAATGTGGCAAGAAACACATATCAAGGGCCAATTATCAAACTCAAGGAGTTCAGCAATTGAATCCACCCCAGCAAAAGTGGCAGTCAAACCAAGTCCAACGAAACTGGCAGCCAAACCAACCACAGCAGAATTGGCCTCAGAACCAATTCCAGCAGACCGGGAATCAGAAAGGGTCAATAAACCCCAACCCAAATACACTTAACGGGTTACAGAGGAATCCGACAAACAGGGCAAACCAAAAGTTATGTCATTGGTGTAATAGACCAGGGCATATGATAAAGAATTGCGAGGCAAAAAGGAATTGGGAATCATTGCAAAATAATAGTCCGGGAAACTACCAAGGGCCCAGAACAGGCCAATAATCTGGGAACCCAAGAATATTAGGAACTTAAGGCCAAACGAAGGAGTAACAGTAATTCATACATCCGAACCGATTGTGGATACGTTACCAACTTTAACAAATAAAGTGGTAACCGTAAGTCCGACATCGGAAGCGATTGTTGAAACGTTACCAACTTCAAGCGACTTAAACATTAATATCAAGTTGAAAGGGACTGATAAGAATAAGAAAAACAACGTAACAGAGAGGAATCATACGTTTGGAGAAACTGTTGATTTAGAGATGCCATTTATGTTGAAAGTGAAAACCCAGGATTTAAATCAGAAGATACAGTGCTCAATGAAGAAATTAGCAAATAAAAATATAAATGTAGAAACAGGAGTATCTAACTGCACTCAAGCCCAGCTAAATGACGTGTTCATCGAATTACCTTGCGAAGAGGCTATAAATGGAAAACTCATGGTAGATACAGGAGCAGATACAAGCCTGATAAAGGAATGTGCAATAAAAGATAGCACGATAATAGATAAGTCGAATAGGAAAGACTTAAGCGGAGCATTTGGAGGTTGTGTGACTACAGATGGATCAACTACTATATGTCATAATGAGGTACAGTCCTTACGTTTAACGCTACACGTTGTGTCACTTAAGCAAGGAGTACCAGCAGACGGCATACTAGGAAGAGATAACTTGTGGAACAACTCCATTATAAACACAATGGAAAAGATTTTAACACTCTTCAATGAAAGAAAAGAGGTTATTTTGGAATTACCGATAAAAACTATCCAGCAGATAGAAGAGGAAAGCAAGCAACATTACATACCAGTTGATGCAAGAACAATTACGATAGTACCATTAAAACTTCGTACAAAATTTACGAATGTGGTAATTCATAAAGAAGAAATAGATCCAGGAATCTATATAGCGGACACACTAGTAAAGGTGAAAGATAACACAGTTTATGCTCCAATATTAAATACGACGGAATATGATTATGAAATAAATAGCGAATTTAAACCAAAATTCACAAATTTTGACGATTACAAAATACAAAGTACTGTAAAGTCAATAAATAGCATAGGCAAAATAAATGCCAAAGGAAGAATAAATAAATTGCTCCATGAAATTGAGTTAGATAAAGATTTGAATAGGGAAGAAAAGAATTCAATAGAAGGAATAGTAAAATCTTTTCATGACATCTTCCTATTAGACGGAGACGAACTCTCGTTTACAAACGTATTGAAACATGAAATTCCAACAGGCGCAGATCAACCGCCAATAAATAGAAAACAATATAGATTACCTCAAATACATAGGGAGGAAATAAATAAACAAGTGAATAAACTCCTAGATGACGGCATAATTACACATAGCACTTCACCATGGAACTCACCGTTACTTTTAGTGCCCAAGAAAAGTGGCAAGGACGGGGGGAAAAAATGGAGACTAGTGATAGATTACAGAAAACTAAATGAAGCCACGATTAAACAAGTTTTTCCCATTCCTCGTATTGACGAAATTTTAGAGCAATTAGGCCATAGCAGATATTTTACAACGCTAGATTTGGCAAGCGGATATCACCAAGTTTTAGTCGATGACAGGGACAAGGAAAAAGCAGCATTTAGTACGGGACTAGGGCACTTCGAATTCAATCGAATGCCATTTGGGCTAACAGGTGCCCCAGCAACATTTCAGAGGATAATGAATCATATCCTAACAGGTCTACAAGGAATAGACTGTTTTGTTTATTTAGATGACATAGTTATCTACGGTAGGAATTTAAAACAACATGAACAAAGGTTATGTTCAGTATTACAAAAATTACGTGAACACAATCTGAAACTTAATACAGGAAAATGCAGATTTCTAAGAAGAGAAATTGTTTATTTAGGACATAAATGCACAGATCAGGGCGCACTCCCTGACCCCAGCAAAGTGGAATGCGTTAAGAGCATTCCGCCGCCTAAAAATAGAAAGGAGGTGCAGGAATATTTAGGACTAGTAAACTATTATAGAAAATTCATTCCGAGTACAGCAAAGATAGCTCTTCCTATTAATAAACTACTAAGGAAAGACGCTAAGTTCAATTGGACGCAAGAATGCCAGACAGCGTTCGAAGCATTGAAGAAGGCAATAATAACACCACCGGTTTTGGCATATCCGGATTTCGAAAAAGAATTCATACTAACTACTGATGCCAGTAACGAAGCTTTAGGCGCGGTGCTTTCTCAGGGTAAAATAGGCGAAGATAGGCCGATAGCCTTTGCGAACAGAGCCTTGAACGACGCAGAAAAGCGTTACTCAACTATAGAAAAAGAGTTCTTAGCCATTGTGTGGGCAACAAAAAACTTCAGAGCATATCTCTTGGACAGACATATTAAAATTTTTACTGACCATCAGCCATTAAAGGGAATAGCAAACTTAAAAGATCAAACTTCAAGACTGGCGAGATTCAGGCATAAATTATCAGAATACGACTTCGAAATCCTATATAAGCCAGGAAAGAAGAACTTAAACGCAAACGCGTTGAGCAGAATTCCTCAAAATCGGAATGTAGTAACAGCAGTCCAAACCCGATCTGGAACAAAAGAAATGGAAATAAAAAACAAAGAAAGTAATAATAAAACAAGCACAAGTCAGACGCCTGTAGAACCTGACACTACTGGCAAAACACAAAATGATAACACAATTCCATTAGAAAACCCAAACCAAATAGAGACAGTTATAAAGGACTTTCACAACACACCATTAGGAGGTCACCAGGGAGCAGTGAAAACTTACCTAAGAATCAGGCAACAATATAGGTGGCCAGGGATGCAAAGACAAATAAAAGATTATGTCAAAAACTGTCCACAATGTCAAACTAACAAAAGCTCAAAATTGACAAAAATGCCCATGGTGCTAACAGATACACTAATGCGGCCATTCGACAAAGTATACATGGATATAGTAGGTATTCTACCAGAAACCGTATCCGGTAACAAATATATTTTAACGTTTCAAGACGATTTTTCTAAATTTATGGCATGTACAGCTATCCCAGACGCGGAAGCAAGTACTGTTGCCAGGGCTTTCTACGATGAAGTAATCACGCGTTACGGAATTCCTCGAATTCTAATTACTGATAACGGAACTAATTTCATTTCGAAATTGTTCTCAGACACATGTAAATTATTAGGTATCAAAAAATTACAAATAACGCCTTATCATCCACAAGCGAATGGCTCATTAGAAAGAAGCCACAGACCTTTAGCGGAATATTTACGTAGCTTTGCTAAAAAAGACGGGTCGAATTGGGATCAATGGTTAACTGCAGCTATGCATGTTCATAACCACACACCCCACATTACAACGAAGCAAACGCCATTCCGTACTTTATTTGGATTCGATACAGAAATGCCGACTAACTTAAAACGAAAGTGTAGTCCGGTATATAATGCCGAAGATCCAAATAAGGTTCTAAAATTCCAAATACAAAGGGCTCACGAAATCGTGAGAAAGAATCAGGAGTTAGCAAAAGAGATAGCTAAAAGGCAGTACGACAGCAAACTAAATTTAGTAGAATTTAAAGTAGGAGATAGTGTATTAATTAAGAATCAAACTAGGAAAAATAAGTTGTCTCCCATATGGATAGGGCCATATAAAGTAGTAGGAATTAAAAGTCCAATTACTACAGTTTTAAATATTAAGGGAAGAGAAAAATCATTCCACAGTAATCGAATAATAAAAAATAATAAATTAATAATAAAATAACTTACTACAAATAAGAAAATAGGTTTAGGAGAACGTTAAATTAAGTTATTTACTATAGTCACGTTATTAGGAGTAGGACAAAATCAGTTAATATATAATAGGATAGAATAAATAGATATGAATGGGTTATAAACTATAAATAAGATAGAGATACAATATGACATTAACAACAGAATGCAATAAAACTAACAAATAAGTCTTCCAAAAATAAGATAAATACAGAGTTTTACTAATCACCTTGCTAATTACACAGTTAGCATGCACTTCGATTATAAAAACAATGTGTCTCAATTTTCCACGGTACAAAGCAGGGAGCATTAGTCTTGATATAGCAGGATATATTACAGATATAAAAGCACTTGCAAGGAACGTAAAATCACAAGTATTAGCGAAATTTAAAATTTTTATTTAGGACAGGAAATTAAGAAAAATTCAACAAGAAAATAAAAAGAAAATCAGAATAGTGTTTAAATAAGCAACAACTTGTTTATTTAAGCGTAAAAATATAAGAAAAGAAAACTCATGATAAAGTAAACTCGTTGTTAATATTTGAATAATTTTTTTTTTAATTGAAATGTTTACGTTGTATTAATTTTAATTGGTAATATACGGTATATAAAAAGTAGCTGTGTCGTTTTAAAAACACAGCCAATATAATTTTGCATTTGCAATTATTATATTAATAAATGCACATGTAAACATATGCCTGAAGAAGTAGTTCATGCATATTACATACACACCTACACTATATACATATACGCACCTATATCGTTAGACATTAAGAAATGTACATAAGATCATGAAATTTAGAGACAAGATAAGAGGCATGCAATAGAAGACATTACACATTACAAAATTAATATAATGGGAAACATAATATATATACTGTAAATAAGTCAATTAAATTAACTAAATGCAAAATGAGTGATTAACGTAAGCAATGCAACAAAGCAGGTGTAGAAGTAGAACAACACAACGCGAGCACAATGCAGCGTCAGTTACAACAACAAAAAACAATAAGGAATAACTTCGAAATATCCGAAACAAAAACAAAAATATATTAAAGAAATAAGAGAGGGAAAAAAATATTTTTTTTTAAACACAGGTTACATGTTAAAACACGTGTTACTACACTACATGTCATTCTTATGCATAGAACTAAGAAACTAGTAATAAAAACTAAGAATAAAACTAGTAATGAAACGAAATAAGAAAATTAAAAGGAAAGAAAGAATATAATTATAATAAAGTTAGGAAAAAAAAATAGATATAAGATCGTACATAGTAAAGTAAAAGGAAAAATATCTAAATACTTGTACGAACATTTTAAATAATTTCAAACTTAACATTTATAATGAATAACCTAACGAATTATAGCCAACTAAAATAACGTCGATATTTGCAGTAAGAATTAAAACTTGTATTGAATTAAAGAAAACATTAGAAATAAAATGTTATCAAGATATAATAAAATATTTCTAATTAATTAATATTTCTAAATTAAAGTTATACGAATAGGATTTCAATTTTTTTTGTAATTGGAAATAAATTATAAATAGAAGTAAACATATTGTAAGAGAAAACTAAAATAGGAAAAATTGATAATAACTTAATTAAGATAACAAAGAAGACAGCACGCAGAGAAGCTGACCTGAATGCCGATGTACACCCATCACAAAAGCAAAAGTGCAACCAAACACCACAACATGTTAACAACAGGGCGACGAAGAGCGCCTAGCCAACTCGAAGGGGGAAGGGTAGCTGGAACAGCTGGTCAGCGTAGCGACACCAACCATCAAAAACCAGGATAAAATTGTTGCAACAACCAAACAGATCAATGCAGTAGAAGTAAAAAGCAAAACACGAAGTTACCTTCAAAGAAATCTAAAAGCAGCAACAGTCAGAAACTGACGAGAGGACTTATAGTCAGCAGCCTTGGAAGTTACGTCACGCGTATGCGACACCAAAATCACGACGTAATAGCAGCAAGTAGACGAACCACTAATACAGTCATGGGTTCGACAGTTAGACTTACGGCGACATTTAGAACTTACGGGGTAGGCACGCTATACAGCATTACCTCAATTACCTTACATTAGCGGCAGCGATTCAAAACGCACCACCGCAAGAAGAAAAATTTAAGATTGATGATGAAGTTGAAGATTGATGATGTTTGTTTAAAACAACAAACCCGGCGAAATCTCAACCATCCGCTACAGTTCGAGCGAACTTCAATTGATCCCAATTGTGGGACAACCGAGACTATAACCAACGAACAACCGAAGAGTATCAGCAGAACAACGGGAACTAAGGTCGGAAGTGAACAGCGGCCGTTCCGAGTATAGTCCCTACAACACGGCAGCAACCACGTCAGCTACCCAGCAGCAGCATCCCCACAACAAATCGAGAAAGAAGACTTTAATACAGCGGGGTGTACGTCAACGGCAACATCAACAGTAAAATCAACAGTAACATCAACAGTAAAACCAACAGTAACATCAACAGTTACATCAACAGCTATACCAACTCCAAGATCAACACCAACATCAAATCATCATCAGCCTACACACAGACGACGCCGAAGAAGTGCAGCTACCAGTTGTATTATTATGTTATTATTGTAATTGTTTTTATTGTAATTATTGTTATAAGTAGTTGTATTATAATTATTGTAATTATTACTAATAATTAATCATTATTAATATGTCACATAAGATATTCACAAAACCACAAACATACATAAGTATACACTATGTAAAGCCATAATAAGCATACGCCACCCATATAAATGTACAAGAAAAATTTAATATCGTTTTGCGATACTAAGATTTTCTTCCCCGAGGGTGGAGGGATGTTGTAGGTCAGAATCATTGCTTTGGTAATAACAACGCTTAACGTTGTTATCACCACATACCTTTCGGCCCAGTAGTTAACAATGTTTAACTTGTGGTAACACATACTTCTAGGCTGCACTTTAATTGTGAAGCTCGAAAGTACAAGTGAATCACACACCACTGTGGCCCAGATAAAAGCCGAACTTGATCGCATTCCGATAAGTGGAACAGCGCGCGAACTTGATCGCATACCAAAATATGCAATGAGCGTCAAATTGCAAAAACGACGCGGAAATGATTCTGGCCAACAACGAATCTCAGAAGAGATATAAACCCATCTTTCGAATTGTAAGGAGGCAGTTGTTATTAAGTTACACAAGAACCAAGAAGAGTGGTAGGAACATAGCAAGCGCAAATCGCAGCGATAATAGTATATTGAGTGTCCCTGGATAATTACTGGAGATAAATAAAAGTAAGAACCATAATCCAAGTCTTTATTTTCAGCACCTGTCGAAAGACGGCAGTATTGCCCGACAGGTTAAAGGACCACAAAGGCGGCACCTTGGTGCCCGTGGTAACTAGGCGAGGGGATCCACTACGGCAGGTTGCCGGATCCCAATGGTAAGACCACAAAGTCGGCAGATCCTTGCCCGTGGCACAAACGTCCGTGATCCTTCGCGTCGAAGGATATACGACAACATCCCTTAGTATTAGAAGAACTGTCAGTGATCCTTTTCGAGGAAGGATCTACGACATTTAAGTTTGTTCTGGTATCCTATTGGAGGATACTAGATACAACAAATGCAAGTCCCGGTCAAAGCAGTCAACATGTCGCAGCTACCAAAATTTGGAACACTTGTCATCGCCAACTGGGGTATTCCAATTGCTGCTCTCATGGACATAAGAAAGCATCCCAAGTTTATTAGTGGAAGAATGAAGTTAGCACTCACGCTTTACTCGATTGTCTTCATGCGTTTCGCTTGGAAAGTAACACCACGCAAAATGCTGCTACTTGACTGCCAAATGACGAACTCCACAACGCAGTCCAAGGAATTCGATTTATTAACTACATTTATTTTTCACCGTCGGAAAATAAGAATAACGAAACACTTCTTTTAACAGCAATACCGAAATAACACTAACAATAGAGTTTACACAGTCAATGCTCAGGAAAACGAGCTAGGCTCGGAGGGCAATTAAATTCCCCCTCCGGAAAACCAAAAACAATAACAAAATTTTATAATATTTCCAAGAATGCTACAAAGTTTGTTGAATGGCATGACAACAATAAAAAACTTACATTTTTGATAGATACTGTATCAGATGTATCTTTAATTAAAACTAATAACGATGTAAAGTATAATACTTATAGAACTTATGTTACTTGTAAATTAAAAGGTATAACCAATGAAGTTATAGAACCATTAGGATTATTAAATTTAAATATAAAATTAGATAATGAAAATATTAATCATAAATTCTTAGTAGTAGATAAAAATTTTCCTATATTAACAGATGGAATTATCGGGAGAGATTTATTAAGAAAACATTTTTGTAAAATAGATTACGAAACCTTAACTATTACATTTAGTTTTAATGAAAATGATATAATTTTACCATTACATTTAAACACATCGATAGAAATTGTTTTACCATCAAGATGCGAGCTCATCGTACCAATCAATACAAATTTTAAAGAAGATAGAATAATATGGAATAAAGAAATTCAAAAAGGAATATTCGTAGGAAATTGCATTTGCCCAAAAGGAAAGATAGGTCATATAAAAATGTTAAACACAAATGATACTACTGTTACTATACATAAAATTGAACTAGAGTCCGATCCATTAACAAATTATGATATTCTAACATCAAGAACAGTGAATAACACCGAAAGATTAAATAAGCTATTCGAAACAATGAAAATAAAAACAACTGACCCTGACGCATACAATTCACTAATTGAAATCCTACAAAACTATCAAGACATTTTTCATTTAGACAACGAAGTACTATCAACTAATAACTTTTACACACAAAAAATTAACCTAAACGACAAAAGTCCGACTTACATAAAGAACTATAGACTTCCGCAGACACAAAAAGACGAAATTAAACAACAAGTCAGAAAATTATTAAACGAGGACATAATTGAACCATCCACAAGTCCATACAATTCACCACTGTTAGTAGTACCAAAAAAAGGAAACAAGGACAACAAAAAATGGAGACTAGTAGTAGATTACCGTAAACTCAATGACAAAATAGTAAACGATAAATTCCCTTTAACAAGACTAGAAGACATACTTGACAAATTAGGAAGAGCAAAATACTTTTCGACACTCGACATGACTAGCTCTTTCCACCAAATACCTTTAGACAAAAATTCAAGACCATTAACAGCTTTTTCTACAGAAAATGGACACTACCAATTTAAAAGACTACCATTTGGATTAAAGATATCCACAAACAGCTTTCAAAGAATGTTGACAATAGCACTCAGTGGACTGGACAGTGAAGCATTCCTTTACGTAGACGACATCATTATCTTTGGTTGTAGTTTAAAACACCACAATGAAAATTTAGTGAAAGTTTTTGACCGACTACGAACGTACAACTTAAAATTAAATGCAAATAAATGTAATTTCTTGAAAACAGACGTAACTTTTTTAGGACATTTAATAACAGACAAAGGAATCAAAACAGACCCAGACAAATTTGACACAATAAAAAATTATCCAATTCCGAAAAACGCCGACGAAACCAGATGATTCGTAGCTTTCTGTAATTATTACAGAAGATTCATAAAAAATTTTTCAGAAATTGCTAAATGTTTAAATTCACTATGGAAAAATAACAAATTCACATGGACAGAAGAACACCAGAACGCTTTCGACATCTTAAAAGAAAAATTAATGAACCCACCAATATTGCAATATCCCGATTTTTCAAAACCGTTTATTCTAACAACTGACGCGTCAAACTACGCTCTTGGCGCAGTATTATCGCAAGGTGATATTGGGACTGACTTACCCATATCTTACGCAAGTAAAGCACTGGACAAACATGACTTAAACAAATCGGTTTTGGAGAAAGAATTATTAGCAATTCATTGGGGAATAAATTTTTTTAGGCCATATCTTTATGGTAACAAATTTATACTAGTAACTGACCATAGACCTTTAGTATCACTATTTACGCATAAGAACCCATCTTCCAAAATGACCAGAATAAGATTAGACCTTTCCGACTATGAATTTGAAATTAAGTATAAACAAGGAAAAATTAATACTAATGCAGATGCACTATCAAGAATTCAAATAAATTCTGAAATGTTAAAAGCAATGATTCCTAAAGAATATGATAAAAATATAAAAAGAACATTAATCGTCACAAGGGGTATGAAGAATAAGAAAAATGATAAGACTGATGTTATAACAAACCAATTAGAGCCTGATCAACTCTACACATGGGACTGTACATCATTATCAGATATAAAGAACGTAAAAAAGTTAAAATTTATAGTAAATAGGTATGGTGATAATTTGACGAATCCAGATTCGCATTCATAGAAACCTACCAGTTTGTGCACAAACAGAAAAGAATTATTTACAGAAAACGATATCGTAAATGTACATGTAAACGTAAAGAATAATGATAATCCAACGAAATTCGTTTCGACTATGGAGAAGTTATCTTTATACATGAATAAAATGAATATTAAAGAGCTAGCATTGAGTGAAAAAGATGAAATATTTACAATTGTTAACAAAGAAGAATTTAAGAAGTTATATAATGTGTTGCAACATAAAAATAAAAATCGCGCGTATTTGAAGATTTTAATATATAAACCCCCAGAAAAAATTTATGACGATATAATAAAATACAAATTAATAGATGAATACCATAATTCACCTATAGGAGGACACTTAGGAATTAGGAAAACAATAATAAAATTAAAACAAAGGTACATTTGGAAAAATATGAGCAAAATGATTAAACAATTTATATCGAAATGTGAAAAATGTAAAATTAATAAGCAAACCATACATATAAAAGAAAAAATGGTACATACTGATACACCTAATAATAGTTTTGAAATAATATCTATATACACTGTGGGTCCTCTAAGAATTTCAAATATTTTTAGATATATTTTAACAATTCAATGTGAATTGACAAAATTTGTAGTAGCACATCCAATAGAATCTAAAGACGCAACTACAGTTGCAAAAACATTAGTAGAACAATTCATTCTCAAGTATGGAAATTTTAAAACATTAAAATCAGATAAAGGAACTGAATTTACTAACACTAAAGACACTACTAAAAGAAATATGCGAACTACTAAAAATTCGACAAATTTTTTCTACACCATATCATCATGAGACCTTAGGTTCAATAGAACGAAACCATAGGGTACTGAACGAATACTTACTAGCATTTGCAAAAGACGATGACTGGGACAAATGGGTACCATACTATGTATTTGCGTGCAATACCACACCACACGTTCATACAAAGTATTCACCATATGAATTACTTTTTGGAAAATTACCATCAATGCCTGATGATGCAATAAATAATAATACAATTTCTTATAACCTAGCTATGCTAACGAATTAAAAGCTAGACTAAGTTTATCCTTAAGAAATGCGAAAGCTAATTTAACAAAATCTAAAGAAATACGTGTAAATAATCAAAACAATTGTAATAATTCTAATTTTAAGATAGGTGATAAAGTACTAGTAAGAAATATAAATAGAAAAAAGCATCAAAAACCATATCACGGCCCTTACACTATAATATGTAAAAATGGCGTAAATTCAACAGTAATGGTTAACGGTATGAGAAAAGAATTCCACAACAATTTATTGAAAAAATTCTAATAAAAATATATATTTCTTCAAAATATATATTTTTCTTGAAAGGGTGAGGGTGTAGTGTACCACACAAGTCACCATGACTGCTTCCTAAGCGACATTCAAATCGACCAACGATAGGGTACACGCAGCGCATAAAAACTGCAACGATAGCGTTTCCTGTTGGATCGTTGACCGTGCTAAGTTCTGCTGCGTGTGCGTTGACGACTTCTTTTCGCTGCAGACGTCTTCTGTCTAGACTGCGACAGAAGTAGTGCAGTCAACAATTATTCACAATAATCTATAAACAATATATTATTGCCCTTATATATATACAAGCCCTGGCAAATAATCTGCCGGCTTTATCAACTATACAAATAGCATTCTAAGCTGAGGCCCATGGCATACTCTGCCGGCCAAGCCTATGAATCTATATTAAAATAGAATATTATCCAGCATAATTTTTGAAGGCAGGACCAGAGGTCCTTCAACATATTACATGATATTAATGTCTAATACTGAATACATGATCAAATTATATATTGCTAGAGTTTTAGTAACATTTTTTTCCATTCATTAATTTTTTTTTAAAGGGACATAACTCGAAAATAAGACGAGTGCTCCACTAACTCATATTGTTGTTGTGGATCCAACAATAAACAAACAACAGCAAAAATAACTACAAAATCGGAGTTACGTCATTGTGCCTGAATTGTGCCAAGATTTCGATTAAAAATTTCGTACGGAAACATCCTTTGAAATTGATCTAACCAACTGAAACATACAGAAAAACTAACGAGCAGCTGAACTGAAACGAACTAACGAACTGCTGAACTAAAAGAACGAGTGAACTAGAAGACCGAGTGAACTAGACGACCGACTGAAGTAAAAGACCGAGTGAACTAAAAGAGCGACTGAACTTAAAGACCGAGTGAACTAAAAGAGCGACTGAACTAAAAGACCGAGTGAACTAAAAGAACTAAGAACTGTAAACTAGATCTCATATTCCCGCAAGTGATTCGTTCAATGGAACTAGTTCATTCATGAACTACCCAACTCTACTTTGTTGGCTCCGCACAGAGCTTAGATTCAATCCGGTTCTCGAAACAAATCTACTTTCGCCCATTAGCCCCGATTTTTTTTTCTTTCTTTCCAGGAATTGGGATTTCCGGGAAAATCGGAATGGTGAAAAAATAACAACTCTGCTCGCGATTAACCCATTAGCGCCCAAATTATGTTCCCGCTGGTATTTTTGAAAGATATATTTATCTGATACCTCATTTGGCTTAATTAAGAGGATTATAAACTCTTAATTAAGAAAATATGTTTTTGTTAAGTATTTTAGATTTTAGGAGCCGATCTCGTTTGAGATCACTGGGACTTAACGTAGGCATAGTAGCATACAAGAGAATTATGGCTATTTCGAAGTACAAACCTTTTTGTGTATGTGTATTTAACTTTAACTAACATAAGTTTTTAATATTTTCTATAAAAATGAGCAAGATGAAGACAAGCAACTCAATTTATTTTTTGTCGTGGAAACATGGAATACACAAAGTAACAACACATTTAATGCAAAATGTTTTTGGCCGACCTCCGCAACCATCCAGTTGACAACTGTGTTGATTACTTCTTTTGTTTAAAATGTGGTTTCTCCCATCGTATCTAACTGTAGGTACCACTTTAGAATGTGATGAACTTAGTGTTGTTGGGCGCCCGTTATTTTTACCTATATTCAAATAAGTTTGTGCTATTTCTCGGCGAACATCTTTCAAACATATTTTCCTCGATTTATTTACGATCTTATAGAGGATATAGGAGTTTACCACAGCCATATTTATCATTCTAGTAAATAGACACCAGTACCACTTTTTTCCCCGTATAGTAATTCCATGTTTTTCTAAAAGCCAATCATGGTGATCTACTCCTCCCATATACTTATTACATGTAGCTATAAGTTTATACTCAAAAACCATTTTCAATAATTATTTCTGATTATTACATATAAATTAACATAAATTTATTATAATTACCCCGTCAAAGCACACAGATCAGCCCAGTGGCATCAAACGAGATCACTAACGTTTGCGTAGTGATTGCAAATTTTTTGGCTACTGAAGTTATAAATATTAATAATAGTCTTTTTTTATAAACAATTTTCTTCAATAATATGTATTCACTTTAACTTTAATACTTTTTATTTTAATTTTTGGCGAATTTTTTGGTTTTCAACTTTCTTTACTTCAAAATCGACTAAAATAAGAAGTCCTCGCAAACGAACTGCATGCTCAATAAGCAAACAAACAAAATTTACAAGTGCCGTTATTCGTGGAAGAGCAATACCTCTTCCACGAATAACGGCAACATCTGCATTTGTTTAAATTCAATCGAGTAGTCTTTTAGTAACGTATTAGTAAAGCGATCTCGAACGAGATCGCTGGGCGCTAATGGGTTAATGTGGGCGTGAGGGTGTGTTGAAATCTAAAATCTGGATAGGTGTATATAGAAAACTACTGCGTATACCCTAGCGCTTTTAAACTGTATACAAATATTTTCCTATAATATATATTTGGTATATTGGTCCTATAATAATTGGTTCAAACTGTATAAAATTGATGGTGTATATAGAAGTGCCGTATACGAAATTAAAAGTAATGAAACGGCCCTTTTAAATTAATGGAAATTCTTATATATTATCCACGTATTTTTTTAAGAAAACAACGTTTTTTGTGATTATTTTTGAACTTTTTTTACATAATTTGCATTAGTTACTTATAAGAACCAATTACAGTCGTTCGATAGCCTACTCCAATACCTTTCATAATCAGTAAAAACTTTTAGTGCACTCGGAAGGGTTTGGTCACCATGGACATTTCAACAATGGCCTTACCCAATGCAATTGTACTATTTTCATTATTTTTCAGCGAACAATTTTGTTCAACGAAAAACATAACTTGGCGAAGTGGAATATAAGGTTCGATAACCTACTCCAATACCTTTCATAATCAGTAAAAACTTTTAGTGCATTTAGAAGGGTTTGGTATCCATGGTTATTTGAAGTTGGCCTTACCCAGTGCAATTTTTCATCATTTTCCAACGAAGAATTTTGTTCAACGAACAAAATTTGTTTTTTCGTAGAATGCGCAGCAAAAAAAGTGACCGACCGAACTCTGAGAGAGATGCACTAGATGTCTTTTGTCACTAGACGCTGTTGCGGGTGATGATTTCGAAGAAATAAAAACATGACAGCGTCATGAAAACGTCATATGAAAACGTCAACCAGAGTGTAGATATGAGAAAAAGACAATGACAGTATAGGACTCGAACAGAACATTGTGTCGGCAAAGCAGTGCATTAAGATCAGGTTACAAATGGTGATGGAGACTGTTCGGAGTACCATCTCTGAAACCAAAATTAGTTAAAATAATAGAAGGAGCTTGATAATATAACGGTAACCAAAGCTGTGTCTGCAATTCAGAAACTTCGAACAAGTCAAAGCTCGAGTGCACGGTCTGTTCGATTGCTGAAGCCAAGGAGTGCGCGTGATCCGCGGATTAAGTCTGAAAAGGAAAACATTTAAAATTTGGGAGACATAATATGGTGAATTAAATAAAGTAAAACCACCAGTTAATACTAAAAAGTCACTAAATATATAGAAATAAAGGCATAAAAAGGTTTGTTGAGCAATTTAAAATAACGGGGACGGTAAAACTAATCACGATTGTTCAGATTAAGGCTGATAACGTGGAAGACGACACACCGAAATTCGGGGGAAAACGTCCCACAATAGAGTTTCGCCTAGTATTCAGGGAAAGTTCATCCCGGCAGCACTAGTCTCAGCATCGCAAACTAAAGGCATAGTTTGTACGTGCCCAAATACTTACCACGGCGTGGGGATAAGATCGTCAAACGGCGAAGAAAATTGAGTCGAGCACTGCCAAACAGCTAAGTGAAAGTATTAGTACAAATGGTTTGAGTCTGCGGACACGCGCAAAAGAAAACTAAATCAAATAAAAGAAAATTAATGTTGCCAAAAGGTGGCGCTAAAGAAAATTAAGCAAATCAAATAATTGAATGAGCAGAATTTGTTTTTAAGTCTCTGCCGATACAAAATTTTTAACCTCTGTATAGATGCTAATGTAACAGAAAACAATCGAATATGTTTTAGGTTTATTGTAGATATGTGTATAAGTTTAGTGATCCTTTTCATAATTTGTAAGACTTTAGCCGGTATCTCGAGTAGCGACGACCTGCGTTCGTCTTTGTCCTAGTTGGGGAAGACAACTCTAGAGAGCTCTCTCGATTGACACCTTAAACTGGTCCATCTTTTTTGTTTGCATCCAAGTTGGAGAAATAGTTATATATAGGCTAGAGTCAGTAAACGTTCTAAAGTAGTGTACAAATTTAAAGTAGTATGGAATTTGAAAATCAGAAATTAATGTTAATAAAATCTGTTGAAAAAAAGATGATGTTCTAAAACAAATAAACATGGTGGATCGGGATCGGAACGTTCTGAGGGGGAAAAGGAAATTATAAAGGGGGAATTAAGAAGGGAAGGTAAATGTAAGGATTTTATAATATAAGTTATTGTGGCATCCTGGGTACAGCATGGCGGGTCAGATCCGCGCCCGAAAAGGAGATAAAAAGGGTCCCAACTGAACTACCGGGTCGAATACAGCCATGCTGGACGTTTACAGGGGGATGCACAACAATATGGCGCCCAAGCAAAAGCCTTACTTTGCGGTTTCTTTACAGCAGTGCTTCTCAAGCATGACGGCTTGAACTGGCAAGGTATAAGCCAAGTCCAATTGCGCATGTGAGAGGGGCGCTGCTGACAAGCAACCGCAGATCGAAGCGAGAAATAGAGTAAAAGTTAGTGTCGTGAGTCCGAACGGCGCCACAACAATATGGTGCCCAATGGAAATGCACGGCTAAACGGTTTGTCCTCGGCAGGGCCTCCAAACCGTGACGGCTTGGGCTGGCAATGCAGCCAAGCTCAATATGGCGCCCAAGCTCAATATGGCGCCCAATAGAAAGGATAGACATGGTTGGCGGTTTCGTCTCCGCAGGGTTTCCCGAGCAGGCTGACTTAGGCTGGCAAAGAGCCAAGACTAACTGCGCCGGTGAAGGAAACACTGCGGATGAGCAGCCGCAGGTCAAAAGCAAAAGTTTTAGTGTGTCGGTGTTAAAATGATGCTTGGTTAAAATTAAAGTTTCTCCGATGCGTTTCCCACGGCAGGGTGACTCAGACTGGTGAAGTAGAACCAAGTCTGATTGCACCGGCGAGGGAGACGCAGCGGACAAGCGACCGCCAGTCTGAAACAAAAGGGGGTTCGCGATTTTCCTCGGAGGTGTGCCTCTGGCTCGGTGGCTTGCAAGGGATGCAAAGCAGACCCATTCAAATGCATTGAGCGGGGACGACTGTCCGATGGAAATCGCGGATAATAGGAAAATTAGTCAGTGTATACAAATGCTAGAATAATATAGTTAGGTAATGTACTCCTTCTTTCGAGTATAGTGGTCCTTCCCTCAGTATATGATTCCGTGGCGATCCACCAAACACTTATATACATAGGTCCAAAAGAATATTGAATTTCGTTCTGAAAAGAAAAAAGAAAAAAATTTATTCAAATACTTATCTTAAGAAAAATAAAAACAAAAGGGAAAGATTTTGTATCATTTTGATCGATTTATCGGGTAATGTCTACGGCCCGGCAGTCACTAGGTAATAGAGCTAAACGAAGACATAGTGGCCACAGATTAAGTGGAATAAATATAGCACACCACTTAAACATTTAAACATGCCACAAACACAGCAATCGGGAGCTGAAGCACGACCAACAGATAGCTCAATGCACGATTTGTCGGAGACAATTATAGTCACTAGAGCGCAAGCTAATCCGACCACCACGCGACCAACTTCACAATTTGCAATGGCGGCATTGAACCCCCAAAGTACAGGTGCTTATCCGAAGCGTCCGTCAGAGCAAAGTAAGTCGTGTCCTTATCCAATGCTACATGATGTACGTGAAATAGTAGCTACACTCAACACTGCAGCGCAGGTACCGCCACGCGAAAGCGAAACTTTGGTGACCGACATGGTAACAAACGCATGTAGGGAACTGAAGGCCACGCTCAGTGAGGCGTTCCGTAGACAGATTAGAGAAGATATTCAGACAGGGTTAGGCGAAGTGTTTGAGTGGTTTGAAAATTCGCTTCGCATAACGCCAGGCAGGGACAGTCGCAACTCTAAGAGAACAAATCAAAGAGCAAATATGCAACTTCCAAAGCAAAACCAGTATGACCCAGTCCGATTCGCGAAAAGTAATGAGACAAATCGTCGCGTATCCAATCCAGGAATAGTTCCACAAAGCACAGTTCCGTCGGTGCGAACAGTGAGTTTTGTCGAACAACAGGCAGACAACTACGAAAAAGATCTAGAATACATGAATTCATTTAATAATAATATGGCTATACCAACGCAAAGGCAAGGGGAGGCTCGAAGCTCCAGTGAGCAAGTACAAAGTGAGATTCCTCCAAACGCAGATGTAGGTCCGAGTATGTCCCCACGAGATTTCAGTTCGTCCACCAGTAGGCAGAGTTTGAATGATAGATGCTATCCACAACCACCGGCAAGAATAGAGAAATGGAGTTTAAGTTTTGATGGGAATACGAGTCAAGTAGCAGTAGAAGAGTTCATATTCAGAGTAGAACATCTCCAAAGACATTACGGCTGTGAATGGGAGGTGATCCTGAGAGATTTCCATCTGTTTCTGACAGGAGAAGCTAGGGAATGGTATTGGCTTCATGTGAGAATGAATGTAGTGTCAGACTGGCTATCGCTAAAACAGGCATTGTTAAGCCGCTTTAGGAACTTTAGATCCGATTTCGAAACAATGCGCGATTTAGTAGAAAGAAAACAGCATCCAAGTGAATCAGTAGACTCCTTTTTCCATGCATTGTGGAAAATTCGATCCGCACTAACATATCAGCTTTCAGAATTTGAACTCGTTAAAATCGCTGTTTTTCTTGAAGAGATGAGGTAAAAGGTTGTTTTATGATGGATGTGTTGTTAATTGTATATTGTTTATTGTTTTCACTGTTTAATTTAATTTGTACAATGTGTTTTGAGTGAATGTGAATATGAAGGTTTGGTGTTGTCTGTGGACGTCTTTCTTGTTTTACGATCGCAGCTAGAGTGCCACACGAAGGACGTGGCTCCTGAGCGTCGGCCGTTTGATCGTCCACTCACGACTCCGTGGTGAGAAGCTCGCAGTCGAGCTTTCGGGTCGCCTCTTCTAAGCCGTGTTGTACCTCTCCTAAGGGTGGTCTTCCGATAATTTAGTTGTCCTTTTGACGACTAGTTAAACTCCTTGGTGTTGTGTTTCTTTAATACTTTATTTATTAACGACTGATTTTTATATTACTTTATTTTAGTTTGCTTTATATTTAGCAATGTTCCTTATTACACTTAACACTACATTTATTTACACTTCTTAATATAATAAGCTCACACGCGACTTTATACGTGGCTTAACGACCTCGTCGTTTCGATCTTTACACAAGACTCCAGTTGGAATCTTTTCTAGATTCCACGTTAGCTCGGTCGACACAGACGTCGACCGAACTGAAGTGGGTCAGTATGCCGTGTTTCGCAATTTCCATTATTTCGCAATATTAAAATTGTAATATTCGCAGAATTAAATCGTTCCCAATTTAATTCTTCCGCGTTTGGTTTTGGATTATTTTTATTGTTTCTTTAAACCAAGCGTTTTATGGTCACAGCAAAGAGCTATGATTTTTATGGTTTGGAAACTCGCTACCAAGCGCTAGCTTCCACGATCCATACCAATGCAAACGCTCTGGTTGCTGACTCGACTCGCCAAAGCTTGACTAAAGCTTTTGGCTACCAAGCAAAGTGCGGTGGTTGCTGGTTTGGCTTTCAAAAATATAAAATAGAAAGCTTGACTGGAAATTGCGATCGTGACATACAACATCCCTCCACCCTAGGGGAAGAAAAATTTAGTATCGTATAAAGCGATATTAAATTTTTCTTGTACATTTATGATTGTTTGGGTGGCTTATGGGTGGTGGGTTTATTGTTCTTTCTGAATTATGAAATCGTACTTATTGTAATGCATGTATGTACTAATATGTGTTTGGTGTTTATGCAGATTTATAATGTATTATATAAATGTATAATAAGATGTAAATGTATAAAATAAAATAAAATAATAAGATGAAATAACATTTTGTTGTTGACGTCGATGTTCATCTTGCCGTTGCTGTGTTGACCATATCGACGCTGGTGTCGGCGTTGACGTTGCTGTGGATGTACACCCCGTTTTAACAATACCTTCTTCTCTAGTGTTTGTAGGAATGCTGCTGCTGGGTAACTGACTTAGTTGTAGTTGTTGTAGTAGTGTTGTTGGTAGAATCGATGTCCTTGTTGATGGTTTTTGATGTTGGTAGAATCGGCTGATCCCAATTGTGGATCAATGTTGTTTGCTTGAGCTTTTGATGGTTCAGATTTTGCAAAATCAGCATTTGTACATAAGCTGACTGCTTATGCTCTCGTTCTGACTATTTTGGTTGTTTTTATTTTATTTTTACTTCTGTTGTAAGGGGCTCTGTATTAGGTAAGGGTAGGCCGCAGTAGGTGGAACTGGCGAACCCTTTGCTGCTTCTCGTTTGTTTACTTCGTGGTTTATCACCGTCGCCGCCAATCGATGATGCGATAACTTAAGTTGTCTTAGGCGAAACTTTGCCTGACCGTAGATTCTCCTTCGACGTGGCAGCACGCGATTCACTCGCAGGACTCAAAGTAGAGCTGTCATGGGTGGATATGCAGCTAGGCTGCTATCATGAGTTCATCATTCACGATGATTTCGCTATTCAGCGACAAGTGATTTGTATCTGCTGATGAACTTTCTTCTCGAGACTACTATCTAGTTATCTTATCGTGGTTGCTGCTGTAGGACCTCTTTGAAGGTAACTTCGTGTTCTGTTGTTGAATGCTGTTGCAACGATTTGCTTGTTTGTTGCAACAATTCTATCTTTGTTCGCGATGGTTGTCGCTACGCTGATCAGCTGTTTGTTACAGCTACCCTTCCCCCTTCGAGTTGGCTTGGCTCTATTCGTCGGCCTGTTGTAAGTGTTCATTACTGTTGTGGTGTGTTGTTGCACTTCTGCTTTTGTGATGGGTGTACATTATGATTCCGGTCTGTCTTCTTTGTTCTATGCTTTTGTATTTAACTAACAATTTTATAACTAACAATAGTAATTTTGCTATTTATATTTTCATGCCATGATTTTTGTGACGTGGATTATTTTAAGTTTAATTCGGAATATTTTATCTTTATTCTACTGCAATATAAATGTTTATGTTATTCTAGTTGAATAGAGTTTGTTACGTTTTTTTCTATAAATATTATATTCGATTTTATCTCAATAAAAATGTGTACCAGTATTTTACTGAAGATATTATATATATATATTTTGATATTGTGCTTATTATTACGTATTTTCCTCTTTTAAAGTATATAAAAAAAAAATTCCATTCCATTTTTTTTTTTTTTTTTTTTGTTTGTCTTAAGCCTTTATTTCATTATTAATATTAGTTTTATTTTGCTCCATTTTTGATTATATGGAAATATTCTATTTTAAATTACAATTTAATTAAATTAAATTTACATATGTATATGTGTACATTAGTTTTCAATGTGCTTTAAAATTTTGTATACATGTATGTATATTTATAACAATGTTTTTATTGTTTGTGTATTTTATTTTTCCTTTTCTCTTGGTTATTTTAAAGTTATTCACCTTTGGTGTTTTATTCTTTTTCTGACTCTCCTTTTTTTTTTTTCATTAGCCGTTTTAAAACAGACACTGCATTTTGCTCGTGTTCAGTTTTTCAACTTTTTTTTTCCCTCTGCAATATTGCATTGCTTGCGTTAATTAATATTCTTATTTTGACATATGTTTGTCTATGCCCTACATTTAGTATGTATAATAAAAATGAAATAACTTTGATTATTATTAGCATTCATAGTACTAAATTATTTTATGCCTACATATAGTCATGGGTGCGAATTTGAATATATATTGTATGTGCGTGTATGTTCCATGCGTGAGCTAAATCTTCAGGCATAGTGTTTACATGTGCATTCATGTTAATGACTGCAAATGTAATTGTAATAAACTGTCTTTTAAGCGTAACAGTTAAATAACAAGGACCGTGTATCGATTTAAGACGGAATGATTTAATGAGAATTCTAAATATAATCTATAGAATGATTTAAAATAGTCCTAACGACCTTACCGCGTATGTGCGTATACTTATTTAATGTAGGGTATATTTCGCTAATATCCGCTGTTTCGTGTTGCAGTTCCTGCGGATGTTTTGGCGAATATTGGGTTTTTTTTTTTGTGTTTTTTTTTTTATTAGTAAGAATGTTGTATAAATTCGTAAAGTTCTCTTTCACTCTAATTATTCATTCAATGTCCGTGCAACGTTCCGCGAGTTCTGTTTATTTTACTTTAATCAATTCGTTCTTTAAAGACGTCGAAATGTATCCTATCTGTCACTACAAATTTTCCTTGGGATTCTACATTACTGCCTGGCTCGAGGACGTTGCTGCCAGGCGTTGGGACTTGGAGCTTCTGGTCGGATATGTGGTCAAACTACAACAAGAATTTGAGGAGCACCCTACCCGTAGGGGGTTGCAGTTGCTGATTGACATCTTTCGTGCTCTGCGTAGGGCTGACCCCGAGATCCCGGCTTTGTTGCCGTGTCTCCATAAGCTGTTTTAGGAGGATGGTGGGCGTTCTTGTTGTTAATAAAAAATTTTTTGTGTTTATTGTAAAGAAAAAAAAATTAATTTGATTAATAAAAGAAAATTGTCCCGCAACAAGTGTTTATTTATTGGTTGTTGGTTTGGATGAAACAATGCTGGGCGATCGGCCGTTGACTTCTATGTGAAATGTACTTATGTTTACTTAAAGGAACCGGAAGTAGGCCCTACTTGGAGATGGTACAGTAGTTGAAACGTTCGTTCTTTTGTTTGTATTTATGTTATGGTTTTATCAATATTGTTTTCCTTTTTTTTTTTTCTTCTTCGTCTGTTGTATTTGTTGGTATCCGGCTGTGAAAAAAAACATCGTTATCATTGTATTTGTGTATGCTACTTTATTTGACACAGGGCAGTGGTTTTCTTCCTGGTTTCGAATTACAACCTTGAATGTTTGACCTGAATGACTTGACTTGAATGTTTATTACTTGAATTTAACCTATTATAATTTTTCTTCATTATGTTCCTACGTTTCCACAATAAATTCACCAAAAAAGAAAAAAAATTTTTAATTCATACTACAAGCTATTTATTTATTTAAGCAAAGAAATTTTTACTGATCTTTATTCCTCCCCCCTCCCCCCTTTTTTTTGTTTTTCGTATTGTGTTGTAATACTTGTCATTGGTTGTTGGGTCTTTAACTTCTTATGATGCTGGTCCGTTTTCTGCTCTTCATATGTGTGCCCCGAAGATATGCGCTTCGATTGGTTGCTCATAAATGCTTACATGCTTTATGTCTTTAGCTACTTGTTTTGGTGGTTTTGGGGGATCAAACGGCGGTATGCTTAATTGTTGTATTGGCAGTGATATTGACTGTATTGGCGTTGCAAATCTTTGCTCTGGTATACTGCGGTTATTTCTTACGTGGTTCTTCTTGCTTCTATACCAACGTAGTATTACCGCCGCCCCTATCAAAGTCAGGAATGTTCCTGTTCCAATGACAACCGTAGTTTCAAACACTGTTTGTTTGTTACTTAATTTGGTTATATTCTGCTCTTGTTTGATCTCCCTCTTCAGCTCTTCGATCATCTTGCCTCCTGCTGATATTACGTCTTTTACCTCTATACTCTCTGTTAATCTTATTGGACGTAGTTTGTATTCCGATAGATCTGTTTTAATCGTGTTCGACCAGTTGGCCCGGAGCGCGTTAATCAGTATCGTGTGGTTTTGGGTTTTGTGCACGCTGTCTATCGTTGACTTAGCATTGTCCTCGTAATTTAAAATTTTATCAATCCCCTGGACTTCACACTTTTCCTTTATTTCGATACGGCCGAACCCGGATACCGCGACCGTGGTGGTGCTATTTTTACATTTAATATCGAATGTTTGCTTTCTTCGGAGACTGTATAGCCAAGCGTTTGGGGCGTTTAATTTGGCTATGAATCCTTCACTCGCTGGTATGGCCAGTTGCTTGCAGACCTCCTTGTTCAAGTTGTTATGATGTAGTAACGTTATCTCACATACGTCGCTGTTCCCTGTTAGAGATTTTCCTTGCGTCTTGCATACTCTCACTAGTTCTTGGTCTATTTTCTTTTCCGTGTTCTGTATGGAGTGGCATTCCTTGAGATTACTCTCCGATATCCCAATAAATTTCCACTGTGTTTTCGACTCAGCTAAGTAATCATAGGTCACCTGTGTTGTTATATCGCATTTGTCATTTAAAAAATGGGAATCGGGTACGCCTTCAGTACGTTGAATCGCTCGTCTTCGGGTAACGGAATTTTTACGGCTACTATGAGGCCCTGTGCGCCTCGAAACGCTTTAACCGTGGCTAGTTGGTGGATGTCGAGATTGTATTCTAGTATCCATACTGCTTTGGTCGTCAAGTCTAGGGATGCTGCTGCCTCTTTTAGTTTTTCGTCGCTCAAAACAGCTGGATGCAGCTTCCCGCTGTAGAGGTCGTCTATTATTGCCAATTCTATAAGCTGTTGCCCCTGTATCTCGATGAGGCTCGCCTCTACCGCTGATTGCACCTGCACCATTCTTAATCCTAACTCGATGTTTCCCAGCTCCTTTCGTGCCATGTCGTTAACCCTATTTTGTTCTTCCACGGTGCTATTTAGTTCTTGCTGTAGTGCATTTATCCGCTCGACTGCAGCTGTTATCGGTTTAGCCAGTGACTTGTAGCTCGCTTCCATTACAGTTACCTGCTTTTCCATTAGATTGTAGTGGGTGTGTTGCTCTACGTCCAGCTCTTGTAATTGTTGGTAAATCTTGTTCGCGTCTTTCTGGTCCATTATCATTCGCTCGTTTTTCTTCAACCTTGTCAGCACTATTTTCATTGTACCATCTACGGCTTCGCATATGTTTTTGAAGTTAGCCAGTAATAGGTCCTTATTTATTCTATTGCATGTTCCTTTGAGTTCCGCTGCATGCTATTCTAAATGGTCCACCAATGACGCGTAGTCGAATGGCTCGAAACGTGTGAATACTGTCCAGTCGCTGTTATAGAATAACGCCTCTCCTAGCGATTCGAAGAATATTGGGGTTGGAGGTATATCCTCAAAGACTACTGGTGCTGCAGTGACCCAGTTCACGATTAGCAATATCATGAGTCCTCTCATTTTTGTTTGCTCCTTGTGCGAAATTTTTGAGGTATTTATTCTATTTTGGGGGAAAATATATCCATTAGTTTACGATTCAATGTGTCCTACTTGTTCTATCTTATTCATAGTTTATCCCCATCATATCTATTTAGTCTATCCTATTGTAAATAAATTTACTCCTAATCCTAATAAGGTGCCTATTGTGATTAATTTAATTTTAATTTATGACTACTCAATTTAATTCCCTAACCTATTAACCTATGTTCTTAGTTTAAGTTGTTCTGATTCCTATGTAATTATCTAGTTGATAATATTTTCCTATTTAATTGCTACTATATAACTTAAGTAAGTTATTGTGGAATGGCTTTTCCTTTCCCTTAACATTTAACACTGTCGTAATTGAAGTTTTTATTCCTACTACTTTATAAGGCCCTATCCATATTGGAGAAAACATATTTTTCCTAGTTTGATTTTTAATTAGTACGCTATCTCCTACCTTAAATTCTACTAAATTTAGTTATCGTACTGTTTTTTAGCTACCTGTTTCGCTAAATCCTGATTCTTTCTCACTATTTCGTGAGCTCTCTGTATTTGAAACATTAATACTTTATTTGGATCTTCCGCATTATAAACCGGACTACACTTTCTTGTTAAGTTAGTCGGCATATCTGTATCGAATCCGAATAAGGTACGAAACGGAGTTTGCTTGGTCGTAATGTGGGGTGTGTGGTTGTGAACGTGCATAGCTGCAGTTAACCACTGATCCCAATTCGACCCGTCTTCTTTAGCAAAACTACGTAAATATTCCGCTAAAGGTCTGTGGCTTCTCTCTAATGAGCCATTAGCTTGCGGATGATATGGTGTTATATGTAACTTCTTAATTCCTAACAATTTAAAAGTATCTGAGAACAATTTCGAAATGAAATTAGTTCCGTTATCTGTAATTAAAATCCGCGGAATTCCGTAACGCGTGATTACTTCGTCATAAAAAGCCCTGGCGACAGTACTTGCTTCCGCATCTGGGATCGCCGTACATGCCATAAATTTCGAGAAATCATCCTGAAACGTTAAAATGTACTTATTACCAGACACAGTTTCTGGTAGAATACCTACTATGTCCATATAAACTTTGTCGAAAGGCCACGTTGGTGTATCTGTTAGCACCATGGGCATTTTCGTTAATTTCGAGCTTTTGTTAGCTTGGCATTTCAGACAGTTTTTTATGAATTCCTTCACTTGCTTTTGCATTCCTGGCCATCTAAATTGTTTCCGTATTCTTAAATATGTTTTCACTGCACCCTGATTTCCTCCCAGTGGTGAATTGTGAAAGTCTTTGATTACTGTTTCTATTTGTTTCGGGTCGGATAGCAATGCTGCTGTGTTATTTGTTCCGTTTCCCGGTTCCTCCTCATCTTTATCGATTTCAACGGCTGTTCCTTCATTTTGATCTTGGTTAGCTATTTTTGCTTTTGACCGTGTTTGTACGGCTGCTATCGTTTTGTGTTTTTCCTGTGGAATTCTACTTAGTGCGTCTGCATTTAAGTTTTTCTTTCCTGGCTTATATAGAATTGCGAAGTCGTATTCCGATAATTTATGCCGAAATCTTGCCAGTCTTGAAGTCTGGTCCTTTAAATTGGCTATTCCCTTTAGTGGCTGGTGGTCAGTAAAGATTCTGAAATGTCTGCCTAGGAGATATGCCCTAAAATTCTTTGTTGCCCAAACTATCGCTAAGAATTCCTTTTCTATTGTTGAATATCTCTTTTCTGTGTCGCTTAGCGCTCGGCTAGCGAAAGCTATTGGTCTATCTTCGCCTACTTGTCCTTGAGAAAGAACCGCGCCTAACGCTTCATTACTTGCGTCCGTAGTTAAAAGAAATTCTTTTGTGAAATTTGGATATGCCAAAACTGGTGGTGACATGACTGCTTATTTTAGCTGTTCGAATGCTTGCTGGCAGTTTTCTGTCCAGATAAATCTTGCGTCCTTACGTAATAATTTGTTAATCGGTAGCGCTATCTTAGCTGTGTTTTCAATAAATTTCCTATAATAATTTATTAGTCCAAGAAATGCTTGTACTTCTTTTCTGTTTCTCGGTACTCCGATGTTCTTTACACATTTTACCTTGTAGGGGTCTGGTAAAGCACCATTTTCCGAGCATTTGTGTCCTAAATAAACTATTTCCTTTCTCAAAAATTTGCATTTCTCTGTATTTAGTTTTAAATTATGTTCACGTAACTTCTGTAGTACTGAACATAACCTCTCTTCGTGTTGTTCGAGATTCCTACCATAGATAACAATGTCATCTAAATAAACAAAACAGTCTATTCCCTGTAGACCTGTTAGGATATGATTCATTATCCTCTGAAATGTTGCTGGGGCACCTGTTAGCCCAAATGGCATTCGATTGAATTCGAAGTGTCCTAGTCCTGTACTGAATGCTGTCTTCTCCTTGTCCCTGTCCTCGATTAACACTTGGTGATATCCACTTGCCAAATCTAGCGTTTTAAAATATCTGCTATGGCCTAATTGCTCTAAAATTTCGTCAATACGAGGAATAGGAAAAACTTGTTTAATCGTGGTTCAATCGCGCTTCATTCAGTTTTCTGTAATCTATCACTAGTCTCCATTTTTTCCCCCCGTCCTTGCCACTCTTCTTGGGCACTAAAAGTAACGGCGAGTTCCATGGTGATGTGCTATGCGTGATTATGCCATCATCTAGAAGTTTGTTTACTTGCTTATTAATTTCCTCCCTATGTATTTGAGGTAATCTGTATTGTTTTCTGTTTATGGGCGGCTGATCTGCGCCTGTTGGAATTTCGTGTTTTAATACGCTTGTAAAAGAAAGTTCGTCTCCTTCTAACAGGAAGACGTCATGAAAAGATTTTACTATTTCTTCTATTGAATTCTTTTCTTCTATATTTAAATTTTTATCTAACTCAATTTCATTGAGCAATTCATTTATTCTCGTTTTGGCATCTATTCTGCCTATACTATTAATTGACTTAGTACTTTGTATTGTGTACTCGTCTAGATTTGTGAATTTTGGTTTAAATTCGCTATTTATTTCGTAATCATATTCTGTCGTATTTAATATGGGAGCATAAACTGTGTTATCTTTTACATTTACTAGTGTGTCTCCTATGTAGATTCCTGGATCTATTTCTTCTTTCTGAATTAAAACATTCTTAAATTTTGTACGTAGTTTTAATGGTACTATCGTAATCGTTCTTGCGTTAACTGGTATGTAGTATTCTTTACTTTCCTTTCCTATCTGTTCGATAGTTTTTATTGGTAATTCCAAAATAAGCTCTTTCTTCTCATTGAAGAGTGTTAAAATCTTTTCCATCGCATTTATAATGGAGTTGTTCCACAAATTATCTCTTCCTAATATGCCGTCTGCCGGTACTCCTTGTTTAAGTGACACAACGTGTAGCGTTAAACGTAAGAACTGTACCTCATTATGACATATAGTCGTTGATCCTTCTGTGGTTACACAACCTCCAAATGCTCCGCTCAAGTCTTTCCTATTTGACTTGTTTATTATTATGCTATCCCTTATTGCACTTTTCTTTATCAGGCTTATCTGCTCCTGTATCTACCAGTAAAATAAGTTTTCCATTTATGGCCTCTACGCAAGGTATTTCGATGAACACGTCATTTAGCTGGGTTTGTGTGCAGTTAGATACCCCTGTTTCTACATTTCTATTTTTATTGTTACTTGCTAACTTATTCATTGAGCAAGGTATTTTTGGATTTAAATTTTCATTTTTCTCTCCAACTTTGAGTGGCATGTCCGAATCAACTGTTTCTACAATTGTATGATTTCTCTCTGTGACATTGCTTTTATTATTATCAGTCTTCTTCAACTTGATATTAATTTTTAAGTCTTTTGAAGTTGGTAACGTTTCAACTATCAATTCCGATGTCGGACTTACGGTTACCACTTTATTTTTTAAAGTTGGTAACGTATCCACAACCGGTTCGGAGGTATGAATTACTGCTACTCCTTCATTTGGCCTTAAGTTACTAATATTTTTGGGTTCCCAGATTATTGGCCTGTTCTGGGCCCTTGATAGTTTCCCGGACGATTACTTTGCAACGTTTCCCAATTTCTTTTTGCCTCGCAATTTTTTATCATATGACCTGGTCTATTGCACCAATGACATATCGTTTGGCTCGCTCTGTTCGGCGGGTTTATAGCAGTCTGATTCCTTTGCAAGCCGTTAAGTGTATTAGGATTGGGGTTTATTGACCTTCCTTGATTCCCGTTCTGTTGAAATTGGCACCATTGGTTTTGATTCCAATTTTGTTGGGTTTGGTTTGGCTGCCAGTTTTGTTTTACCTGGCTTGCCAGTTCTCTTGTATTTGGTTTGATTGTCTATTTGGCTGGATTGGATTCCCTTGCTGCCTTCCTTGATTTCGAAAATTAGTCCCTTGATATGTGTTCCTTGCCACATTATTCTGGCCTCTTTTTTGGTCACACCTCCAGTTTGGCTCGTGTCCATATTTTGAACACTTGTGGCAATATGGTGTGTTCTTCCGAGTTAAGCAATCATCTGTAGTATGTCCTCGCTTGTTGCAAAAAGAGCATATTATTCTCTCGGTCGCTCCTTGTGGAGGGTTTTGTGTCCTGGGTGGTTGCTGAACAATTCGTTCTCCTGTAGCTCTGCCCTGGCTTCCCTGTTGAGTTTGCTCTTGCTGGTTGTTCATTGAGGCACGAAAAGGTGAATTCATGTTAATATTTAAATGGTCTGTTTGGAGGGAGCTACTGTGTATGGTTTCAAGTGCCTTTACGGCCAATTCTACCATTTGTTCAATGGTTTTCTTCGTCACATTGAGCATATAAATTCTCAATGCGGCGTCCCTTATTCCTGTTTTAAATGATTTTTTACGACCCCTTCCAGCATACTTAATAGTGCCCTATCTCCATCTCCGTTGTAATCCGTTCGAATTATCTCTATAGCCTGTGTTCTTAGCGCGTTTAGGCGTCTTGCAAACTGTCTTATATCTTCATTAAGCAGTTGGCTACAATTTTGGATAATCTGTATGACTGTATCTATGGTGATTTTAGGTAAATACGCCCTTTTTTTTGTGAGGTAGAATTCCTCGAGGTTATTGAAGCGTTCTGACCTCACCAAGTCATAGGCATCCCCATGCAACCTCTGCTTAATGCAGTCTATGTAGTCCTGACTATTGTTTGTACCTACTTCCCTTGTGGCTAATTCGCACCCTTGTATAAATTTGTAGACTTCGCCGCGTAAGTCTGGTGACTGTGTGCCCGAAAAGAGCGGTACCAGCCTATTTGTAATCTTGGCTATCTCACCTATACCCATTTTATGTATGTTATCTGTCGTCCTAATTTGTTTAAATGACCTTCCGTTGTAATCTTCCGCAATAACTGCGGACGGAGTAGCTTCCTTATGATAAAGCGTCTGATCGTTAGCTAATTCTATTTCTTGCTGTAGCCGTCTGTTTTCCTCTTTCAATTCTTGGATTCCTTTGTGCGCTTCTTCTAAAGAACTACAGTCTTCTCTAGATTTCTGTGAAAATCCCTGTTCTAACGTTCTATTCAACGTTTCCTCAGTTATTCCCTTTTTCTCTAATAGTTCCCTTAGTTTTTTGTTCTCGCCCTCTACGTTCCTTAGTATATCCTCCTGAAATACTTTATCTACTAAGTAATTATCATACCTATTCTTCAGTGCATTAAATTCTGATTCCCATGTCTTGGAATCTTCTGTCTTATTCTGTATTATCTGGTTTAGGAATGTAAGCAATTCCTCTACTACTGCGTCTGCTCTTTCTACACTTGTAAGGTCTCCTAGCTCCCCTACTCTAGACTTTATCAACTCTAAGTTCTCTTTGTTGCCTACAGTCCCTTTTAAAATTGCCCAATATTTAGATATAAACTCCCCCAACTGGCGTTTCAGTTCTTTATGAGTCCTATCTAATTCTAAGTAACCTTGCTCCTGTAATGACTCGGCCATTAATTAAACGAACGACATATAGTTTAATGGTTTTTATTTTATTAATATGTACATATCTCTTGTATCTGTAAATCTTTCCCAATTTTCCGTACTTAAATTTCTATTAAAGCGATTACTTAGCGCCACCAATTATAGTTTAATCGTTTCATTAAACGTTTAATTCTTAATACTACTCGTAGTACTTTGGAATGAGAAACCATTAAAATTCTTAATATGAAGTTTCAACTTCCTTAACCTGTTTAGATTTCATGTTCGCTTCGTTTACCGAGCGTGCAGTAAACATTCGCTGTACATCTGTTTATTCGTCTGTACGCTAACGTCCGCTGCTGCTTTGTTTGAAGCAGAGCCAAAGCGTCAAAATTTTCGTGAGTGCGCTATTCTGCTTTCTTTTAAGCAGAGACGAAGCGTCAAAATTTTCGTGACTGCGCTATTCTGCTTTCTCTCAAGCAGAGCCAAAGCGTCAAAATTTTCGTGACTGCGCTATTCTGCTTTCTCTCAAGCAGAGACGAAGCGTCAAAATTTTCGTGACTGCGCTAAGGTAATTTAAGACCTCACAGAATGGGACGAACGACCTGCCTCTATTCTTCAGCGGCCAACGAAACTGCCTCGTTTGCAATTTCGAATTCGGACGATTAACCTAGTGAGCTCGTTTGAGTTCTTTCTCAGTTAAGTGCTTTCTATCTTTGATTGTTTTTATCAGCAAGCAATTTTAATTGCTTGTTAGTGAAACAATGATTCTAATTTTTCTTTGATTCTTCAACCAATATGAAGTCTCCAAGTGCATTAACTTAAATGTTAACTTCTAATTTTGGTTTTTGTTTTAAAAATAACCAAAAAAAAAATAATTCTATTTAATGTTTTAAATTGTTGTAATCCTGATTATTACCCCTTTTTTTTTGAAATCTCATACGTTTGCGAACGTATGACGTATTAGTTACAAAAAAAATGTGTGACTTGAACTCGAATAAACTGATAAAATTAATTATTTATTAATCAACTTAAAATGTGCGACTTTGAAATCAAATTACATGTTAAACAGTGTAATTTGAAGACAAAGGTCTAAGACACACCCGAAACTATACAACGTAACCGTATACTTTACGCGTTTTGTTTTAGTATTGGATTGGTTTCCTGTTTTAACAATTCTGGGAAATTTATCATTTGAAATTTTCCACTTTAAATATAATCTATTTAAGTTAGCAAGATTATTATGATTTTCGCCAATTTGTTTCACAGTGATTGTGACAGTTAATTAAAAAAAATTGCAAAAATTTGTATTTTTTAATGTTGGCGACGTTTAAGTCGTTGCTGTTGACTACTGGCATTAACGAAAGATAACTAGCACATAAACCAGTATCTTTCACCAGGATATCTGCTGATTTGTTGGCATTCGGAACTTGAACCGACTGTCAACGCTGAAAATTAAACTGCTGTTAAATAAATGCATAATTTGATTATTTTAAATCTAGTTATTTTTATTAGTGAACGTACTGTACTTCTCACTAATTCCACAGTTTCCGTACTAACGTTCACCTATTGGTTTTTTCTTTTTGTATACTTTATACTTTATCCTATAATTATAAAAACATAAGAATAACTTCCCGAGTGAAATGGGTCGACCTCAGCAAAGATTTTGTCCAGCTAATGCTATTCGACAGATAAGTTTGCCGTGCAATTAAGCTAGCATCCTTTTGATGCAACCGATGATTTTGGGACCTGAAAGTTATTTTATGTTTTATATAATATATATAAAATAATATATTTGATATAATAATAGAATTAAATTCTTTCAATTCTATTACTATCCTTTTCACTTTTCCTTATTATTTGATTGTACTTTTATTTTCCAATTTTTTTACTTTCCCTGTTTTAATTTGTCCTGAACTTATTATTTCACTTTTTTGTCAATTTTCCTTTTTTTTCTCTTAAACTTGTTTTTCGCATATACGATCACTTGCTCCTAACTTTTAATTTTAACTAGCTTATAAATTATAACTTTTCATTTTCAATTTATTCTTTTTTTTGTTTTTTTTTTAAAATGCTATAATACTTCTTTATGAAATTTCATTTAAAGGTATGTCGTGTTCTAATTTATTTTATTCTAAAGATACTTTCCACTTAAATTTTTCACACACATTTAAGGTAATTTGAAGTTGTATTTTAATTTTATTTGGTCACTCTTATACTTTCGATTTCAATTCAATCCTAACATTATTATTTCACTTTTGAAATTTCCTGGCAACTTTATTTCTAAATTATTGTTTCACTTCCTGTCTTCCCTAAACTATTCAGATATTGATTATTTAAATATCTCATTCTACTTACTTTTTTCCTTATCGAGCGATCCTCGGCTCGAAAATTCCGGCTGCGCCAATTGTTGTACCTCTCCTAAGGGTGGTCTTCCGATAATTTAGTTGTCCTTTTGACGACTAGTTAAACTCCTTGGTGTTGTGTTTCTTTAATACTTTATTTATTAACGACTGATTTTTATATTACTTTATTTTAGTTTGCTTTATATTTAGCAATGTTCCTTATTACACATAACACTACATTTATTTACACTTCTTAATATAATAAGCTCACACGCGACTTTATACGCGGCTTAACGACCTCGTCGTTTCGATCTTTACACAAGACTCCAGTTGGAATCTTTTCTAGATTCCACGTTAGCTCGGTCGACACAGACGTCGACCGAACTGAAGTGGGTCAGTATGCCGTGTTTCGCTATTTCCATTATTTCGCAATATTAAAATTGTAATATTCGCAGAATTAAATCGTTCCCAATTTAATTCTTCCGCGTTTGGTTTTGGATTATTTTTATTGTTTCTTTAAACCAAGCGTTTTATGGTCACAGCAAAGAGCTATGATTTTTATGGTTTGGAAACTCGCTACCGAGCGCTAGCTTCCACGATCCATACCAATGCAAACGCTCTGGTTGCTGACTTGACTCGCCAAAGCTTGACTAAAGCTTTTGGCTACCAAGCAAAGTGCGGTGGTTGCTGGTTTGGCTTTCAAAAATATAAAATAGAAAGCTTGACTGGAAATTGCGATCGTGACATACAACAGCCGCGACATGTCAGCAGGATGAGAGTCCGCTGACAAGCGCAGTCAGAGGAGGCGACTCGAGGCGAGCGGCGTTTGGCGTAAACATTCCGCCCGCCTTGCAGGACTGCAACACGTCCCCCACGGAGCCCCGAGGCGGAGCGAGAGATGGCGGCACGACGTGTCCACGCTGGGGGGCATCTAGTGGCGATGGAGCAGCGTATGGTGACCCTGTCTACACCATAAACATCGGTGGACGCTGCGGCACCGGTCCCTTCGATGTGACTGCACCAAACAATTACGGCAAACGCGCTGCCGCTCCACGACATCCCGCCGCTCGTCCTCGGGCAGTCTGCGGAAGTCCTCGCAGGACCGCAGGGCGTGATGTCCTCGACAACACGGGCAACATGTTGTCACCTCTGCATAGCTCAGGCCTGGGTCCAGGTGGAGATACCGTATGTACACATCACCCAGTTGGCGACTCATGGGTGACGTTCTTTCTCGTCTAGCCGGTCGGATGGCACGCACGTCTTGCCAGCGAGGTGGTGGCGGTGGGTGAGGGGCCGCTTCCAAGTCTATGAGCCGGACATCGTAGACTGGCGAGGGAGAGCGATGTAGGTTGGCGTCGCGGCTCGGTAGCGTCTGTGGAAGCGATAGTTGTTGGGCGGTGGGAGCCACCTTTGTAGCCGAGTCACGGCTCGGCGACATTGATGGCCGTGGTTGGGACGGAGCCATCTTCGGGATTGCACTGTGGCTTGGATGCGTTGGCGACATTGCTGGTCGTGGGGGATACTTCACTGAAGTAGCGGAGCAGGGCCGGAAGTTGGTCCTCGTCATTCTCGTCGTCGTCGGAAAATATCGGCGACCCCGGCAATCGTTGATGTTGTGGCGATTCAGGCCGGTCGAGCGGCTCGCCCGCAGAGTGGGGCACTTCGCTCGTCAGCCAGTGGGCGACGTAAGCCTGCCGAACCTGGTCGAACGTCGGTTCGCGGGGGCTCATCGGCCGCGCAGGAGCTGGCGGTACGACCGCCGATTGGGGCACCTCGATCTCTAGGCCGCGACGGCATAGGCCTGCCGCATCTCGTTAAGGATGAGGTCTCGGGGGCTCATAAGGCACACTGCTTCTCGCTGCTGCTCCTCGGTCGGCTCCGAGGTTGTGTGCGAGGAGGCGTCCATCTCTAACCAGTCCTCGTCTGGAGGGTTCTCCAGGATGGCTGGGATCACGGGAGCCTCGTGGCGAGGGGGCGCAGCTGACGGTACGGTGGCTGTGGGCGCCAACACACGGCCAGCCCGGAAGTGGTGGTACTCGCGCCGGATAAGCTTCATTGGCAATCTGTGGAGAGAAGAAACATTAGTAGAAATTCGTCTTAAAGCTGGAAGGGACACTAATTTGGCGATTGGTCGGGTGACCTGACCCTTTTCGGTGCGCACATTGCAACCCGGACTCTCTGGTCCTTGCCTTGATAGAACCTGTTGATGCGGCCTAACCGCCAAGCAGTGGAGGGTAGATTTTCATCTCGGATGACTACCAAGTCGTGGATTCGAAGATCGGGTTGAGGAGTTTGCCACTTGGTGCGACGCTGCAGCTCTCGTAGGTACTCAGACTTCCACCGTTGGCAGAGATGTTGCGCTAGGGCTTGAACTCGTCGCCAGCGGTTGAGCACCGAAAGGGGGTTGTGAAGATTCTCCGGTTCAGCTGGGGCAAGAAGAGGGCCACCCACAAGAAAGTGACCTGGAGTTATCGCTTCCATGACGGTGGGATTCTCTGAGAGCGCATGAAGGCGGCGTGAGTTAAGACACGCTTCTACTTTACTAAGAAGAGTCGAGAACTCTTCGAAAGTGAATTTCATAGCTGGACCCACTTTTCGAAGGTGGGTTTTTAGGCTTTTAACACCGGCCTCCCAGAGTCCTCCCATGTGAGGAGCTCCAGGAGGGATGAAGTGCCAGGAGACATTTTGGTGCGAATAGTTGACCTCGATTAAGTCACGTGTGCGTCTCAGAAATTCTTGGAATTCACTTTTCAGCTCTTTCGCGGCGCCAACGAAGTTGGTGCCCTTGTCCGAGTAGACCTTAGTTGGACAACCTCGTCGGGCGACGAACCGGGAAAACGCTGCTAAAAACGCTGCCGTCGAAAGGTCACTACTTGCCTCGAGATGAATGGCCTTCGTCGCGAAACAAACGAACACGCAAACATAGCTCTTTGTAAATAAACAGGCGCGACCCTTGTAATTTTTAATGTCGAAGGGGACCGCAAAGTCAACATCCGTGTTGGTGAAGGGTCGGGAAAACGTGGTACGTTCTTCCGGCAGTGCAGCCATGAGTTGCGTTCTCTGCTTCTTTTGGTGTAAGATGCACGGCTTACAACGGTGAATAGTCGTTTTAATAAGATTCTTGACTCGTGGAATCCAGTATTGAGTCCGGATTAACCGGAGCATCAGTTGATGACCCCCGTGCAGTGATATCTGATGGATGAAGAGCACTAATAATCTCGACAGATTACAGTTGTAAGGCAAGAGGATCGGGTGTCGTTCGTTAAATGACAAGTTAGGGCACGACGACAACCGCCCGCCAAGACGCAGTGTCTTATCCTCATGGATGAACGGATTGAGCGAAAGCAGACTACTTTTTGAAGTCAACTGTCGTTTGGTTTCGAGTGCGCTATACTCATCACCGAAATAGGTCTTTTGACAGAGAATTGTGAGACGAGTTTTTGTGTCTTGAATCTCTTTCGTTGAGAGACGCAAAGTGGCATGCACCCAACCAGCTGGGTCAAACAGTTTTGCGATCACCGACAGTACCTCGCGTTTGGTGTACCTTGACATGATTTCCATCGCTTGTGTCTTGAAGTAGAAGTCGTCGTTTGAGGCGTTCCAACGAATTCCGAGCATCTTTGTTGTACTTCTGTCTTCGAACTTCAAGAATTCCGTGCTGAGTAGATGAGATTCTGGCAAGTCGCGTAGAATGTCTATGTGGTTGGCGCTCCATTTCCGAAGCGAGAAACCTGCCGTCCGCAGCGCTTCTATTAGTTGGTTCCGCATCTCGTTGGCAGTTGCGAGATCATGAGAGCCTGCTAGTACATCGTCAACGTACATACAATGCCGCAAGATCTGGGCCGCAAGCGGAAATTCGTGTTGTATGTCCTCTGCCAGTTGAAGAAGAGTGCGGATCGCTAAAAATGGAGCGCAGTTGACGCCGAAGGTTACTGTCTGCAGTTCGTAGTCCCTAACTTCGAAATTAGTTGGGTCTCGAAAGAGAATTCGTTGAAAGGGGGTATGGTTTGGGTCGACCAGAATTTGGCGATACATTTTTTGTATATCGCTGCTGAAAACATACCTGCAGAAGCGCCATCTTAACATCAAAAAGGTTAAGTCGGTTTGTAAGACTGGGCCAGCATGCAAGACATCATTCAGACTGAGCCCGCTCGTTGTCGGGCATGATGCGTTGAACACGACTCTTACCTTTGTCGACGTACTTTCTGGTTTGATGACGGCGTGGTGAGGCAAATAGTAGTGATTAGGGTGTGGTCGTATCTGCGGAGATAACACGGCGATCATGTGTCCCAGAGCGAGATACTCTGTCACTACCTCATCGTATTGACGTTTTAAGTCTGGAGTCTTAAGTAGCCTTGCCTCTGATCGCGAATACTGCATGAGTGCCGTTTGTCGAGAGGCACCAAGGCGGAGTCCATTTGGAAAGTCGCTTTTGAACGGCAAAGCGACAATATCTGATCCGGGATCGATCAGAGCTCGAGCGATGTAGCACATGTCATTATGGTATATTGTGACCATTGCAGTCCCTAACAACACCTGTTTTGGTGAGGCTGCGAAGCATACCTGGTGGGAATCCTGCTGAGCTTGAGGATTCCGTTGAGTCTGAGGAGTGGACTGTATGTTGATCGGTTGGTTTGTCTGGGCGGCTTGAGCCGAAGTTGAAGGCCTCGGAGAGGCATCAACTGTTGCCGGTCTCGCTGAGGAGTGTGATCGATCGACGTTCGCGGCGCGATGGGGTTGGGATCGATCGGTGTTGAAGGCGGGCCGGGTCGAACCGTGCGCTGGCTTTGCGACAGTTGCCGTCTGTGTCCCAAATCTTTTAACGTGCCTCCGCTCTTGATAGGTTTTTTGAGTCGAACCTGGTACAAGGGTCGAAGGGGCTGAAGTTGGTTCACGGTGCAAAAGGGTGTGATGCCTGTCGTTACATTTAGCATAATTATAACGACTTGGACTATTTTTCACAGAATGTGAATTGGACAGACAGTTGTTGCACAAGCGGTGTTTCCGGACGACATTCCATTTCCGGCTGCTGGTGAATGTCCAGGCTCAAGAACTGAGAGCACACCCGCACACTGTGTGGGTTGTGATACAGAGGGCAACTGTCGAAAGCTACGTTTAGCTGAAATGTGTTGACGCGCTTCGCTGCTGGTGCAGATTGGCTTGCCTGCTTACCTCTCGCGCTGGTAGCGCTCTTTATATCCTGCATAGTCTCGAGCGGTTGAAAACGGTGCGTCAAAAAGGCGTCGAAATCAGTCCATTGGGGAATTTCAGCTTTGTCCTGGATGGACTGTTCCCATAGCGCAAGGGTAGCATCTGGCAAGCGACTGGAGCACAGAAAGACGATTATGGCGTCCCAATTGGAGGTGTCAATCCCTTGAAGCGTTAAGGCTGCGAGAATGTTGTTAACTTCGCGCTGCAAGTTTTTTATTTCGCTGCCATTCTCTTTGGTAACCGGTGCTAAACCAAAAAGTTTCTTCAGGTGCGTGTTGACGAGAACGCGTTTGTTCTCATACCGATCGGAAAGATTTTTCCAGGCCTGATTGGTTAACGGAAATTTCTGGACGATCTCTTTGGCCTCACCTGCAGTCTTCTTGTTCAGGTGGAATAGTTTTCCACCGGCGGTATCCTTGTGTTTGGGATATACAGGGCCGTGAGCATGTCACGGAAAGAGGGTCACGAGAGGTAATTGCCGCGAAACACTTCGGTGTCAACGGGGCGCAACCTGACGGAGAACTTTCGACGAATGAGGCTTCCGCTGAAGCGGATGGAGTTGCCAGATTCTCTATCATTTCGATGATGGTGTCGGTACATCTTAGGTAGACGGCGTAACAATGGCGACGTTTCTCCTTCAGCGTTTCTAAAGTGCTTGCCTCCTCGCTCGTTGATTCCATCTCGGACAGGATGGTGACAATGTGCATTTGATGAACATCCATTGAGACTTGAGTTCGTCTCTTTGGAGGTCGAGCGTACGAATTGTGTGTTCCCGAGAAGGCGTTGCCTCAAAATCGACTTCGAACTCGACGAGAGTGTCGGCGAGACGAATAAAGGTATCGAGGGCAACCATTGTTGAAAAATGTTACTAATGAAAACGCAAAAAGGTTGTAAAAAAATAAGAGCTAAACCTCTGTTGAAAAATGAGAAAATAAGAACAAACTCTTTAGTGTCTAGTTTATTTTTTATTATTTAGCATGGATTGTAACTATTATTTTTTACCAACGAAATTCAGCGGTCGCCCACTGTATGGCACGGTATACCGATGCTCGTTGCTAATAGCACCAGAGATGATAGAGCGCACAGTTGAGCATAGAAATTCTCACCAAAATGCAACTACTTCCCTGATGAGATTTGCGACCTTGAATTTCCTATGTGTGTCGCACAGACACGCCTTCGAAGAGAGCGCTCACGAGATGAGCGTAAGCCTGATATACCAACGTTCCAAGGATGAGTGTATGTAACTTCTCTGCTTTCGTTAGCGAGCACCAAATGACTGTATTTGTTTTAACAGAAAGAGAAGCGTGCGAGAATCTTTTTTTGTCGCAGAACAAAAAGGAAATACACCTAAGATTTGTTGATCAGCAGAGTGTTGCAGATCGTAGGCTTATACTTACTCGTAGTGCGATTGTTTAAATTATTTTGAGCACTCAAGCAAAGCCTCTTTTTGTTCTGCAATAACGAAAGAGCTCGAAAAAAAGAAACACGCAAAACCGACGTTTTTTCGCTGCGAGTTTATGCGTGGCTGCGCAAAGTAATCGAAACACACAAGCACAGTTTTTTCTGTCTATCGAAAGAGCGCGACACCGAGTGCGAAAAAAAACACAACCGACGTTTGCTGGCTTCGAGCGTGGCTGCGCAACGGAGTTGGAGCACGCAAGCAGAGTTTCTTAAATCACACTGTTTAAAGAGCGCGGGGTCGAGAATGAAGAAAACCCAAACCTACGTTTGTTTGCTTAGAGTGGCTGCTCAAGTTAGTTGGCGCACACAAGTAAGCCTTTGGTTTTTCACACTAACGAAAGAGCACGAAAAAACACAAAACCGACGTCTATGTGCTAAGATCGTGGCTGCGCAAAGTAATTGCAACACAAGCACAGTTTTTTCGGTCTATCGAATGAGAGCGACACCGAGTGCGAGAAAAACACAAACCGACGTTTGCTTGCTTAGAGTGTGGCTGCGCAACGGAATTGGAGCACGCAAGCAGAGTTTTTATATCACACCGTAAAAAGAGCGCGGCACCGAGAGCGAAGAAAAACACAAACCTACGTTTGTTTGCTTAGAGCGTGGCTGCACAACGGAGTTGGAGCCCCCAAGCAAAGTTTTTAAACACACCGTATAAAGAGCGCGGCGCCGAGAGCGAAGAAAAACACAAGCCAAAGTTCGAATATTTTTTGAGAGTGCTGCTGCACAAACCGGTTTGGAACGCACTAATGATTTGTGTATGAGCCACAAATATGGTAATCCACGTGATGGATTTTCCGATTAGGGTACCGTTACACCGAAATTTCGAATTTCAGGTATATATATATGTTGTATATAATATACAATTGGGTCACACGGAAAATCTTCACTTTGTTAGACGTATACACAATATCAAATATAATTGAATCCCAAATCAATACCTTTACTTTGATGAGTAGGCTGGAGCGCGATCCGGCTCGCTTAGGTCCAATGTTTTGTTTGTAAAAAGGTGTCAAATGATTTAAAGGTTTGTTGTTGGTTGTTTTATATTCAAATTCTGTATTTAATATTACTTATGTATTATATGTAGATAACGATGTTGAACTATATGGTGAGTGTATTGCAAACGTCCTGAACGGACGAACAGAGAGTAAGATAGCGAAGGACGTCGCTCCTGAGCGCCGTTCGTTCGTCCACTCACGACTCCGTGGTGAGAAGCTCGCAGTCGAGCTTTCGGGTCGCCTCTTCTAAGCCGCGGCATGTCAGCAGGGTGAGAGGCCGCTGACAAGCGCAGTCAGAAGAGACGACCCGAGGCGAGCGGCGTTTGGCGTAAACAATAATATTTGTTATAAGATTGGCTCTGTTTGACGAAAGGTTGATTAGAGAATTTTGCCTGAGCTTGTTGTCCATCGGCTGCACTGGGTCCGGGTTTTGCGGAATTCTAACCCCATAATTTAATTGTGTCGTAAAATACGGATTTTTTCTTTGTTGTAAGTTGCTTGCTTGGTACTCGCAGTGAGTCTTTCTTTATTTTCTTGCTTCTGTTCACCATGCTGTGATTTATCCTCCTGGCTTCTCGCATAGTTACTTGTGAACATATACCTCTCAGGATTTGACTTTACTTTTTGGGCTAATGCTGTAGGCAAGTCAGCTGGTCGTGCCGGAAAATGTACATCACTCAATGACTTCCTAGCTCCTGAAATAAACACTCTAAGCGCGTCCATTTGGTACTTCTTGTTTATAGATAAGGCAATATGCTTATCGTATGTAATAATCATTTTGTTGGTAAGCAGTGTCAGCTTACGTTCGACCTCGACATAATACTGCAAAAGAGTCATATTACCCTGGCGAAGGGTTGACGATTCCTGCTCTATCAAGTAAATTGGTCGTTTGTCTGCATACCTAAAATCAAGGCAATTTATTATTCCCTAAAAGTGTAGAGCGGTATTGAACGATGCTAAAACCATATCGGTAGGGCCCTTAATTTTGCTTCTAATAATTGCTACTGCCTGATAATGTCTTGAGCTACCGTTGAATTTCTCAAAAGTGTATATGCTTTTTGTGCCGCCTGTCTCCACGACAAATAAGTTTCCTATTTGCCTTCGAACTCAGGCAATGACTTCATTATATCTAATGATTTGTCGCATTGTTTCCCCGGTATAAATTCTACATCCCTATGAGTTTCTAAAATATGCTTTTCCTAACTAGTTTTCTCCAACCGATCATTTATGTCACTCAAGGCTTCCTAGAAAGGTCCCCTATCTCTGCTAGAGCGCTGTTGATCCGCCCTTTACTGCTTTGAACTGTTTCGGGTCAATAATTCTTTTGTCTTCATTGTTCTGTTTTCTTCTTCTAAAAACTCCTCTAGACCCATGTAATACGTATTGTGTAATGAAAAAATAGCGTACACAATTTTGGCTGCCTTTTCAGTTGCGTAGTGCAACACCCTATGTCGAGATAAGCATCGAAATCGGCTCCTTATTATGCCAAATACTCTTTCAATGGAGTTTCTTGCTGTTAGGAAGCGGGAATTATACACCCACTGTGGTGTTCCACGGACGGGATTACTTATTGGCGTAAGAAACCACGGTTCCAAAGGAAACCCAGAGTCTCCTAGAAAGAGTGACGAATAGTAAAGGCCCAACCATGCAATGCATATGCATGCTGTGCTTGAAAAGAGAGAAACTACGAATACACTGAATTCCATTTGCGCACCCATGCACATGCATGATATGCACATGCATAGTTTCGTCAAGTTCGTTCTCTCTCTTCTTGCATAGCGTGAATAAGAATATGCGGTCTGGATCGTACTTTTCGTAACAAGCAACGGAAAAAGAGTTACCACTCCATTCGAATTTGCAACTTAAATTTTTGCAACCTAAAATTTTATTATTTTATTTAGTATTTTCATATTGAAAAGTCCCAGAAAAGTACTAAAAGTTATAAAAATAATACTACATGACTCTCTTTAAACTTTTTAATTAATTTTATGCAACATTAAATAATTTCTTCAGTTTTGAGGATGCGTACTACGCGATTCTCAACTTTTCTTGTGAGGCTAGGCAACTCTTAAAAGCAGAAGAAAACATATGTGATGTTTTTCTGGACTATGAAACAGCTGTTTTAATTGCTTTCAATATCATGCAATGCTTGGTCGTTCTACTGATGCATGGAATGAATAGCTTGCTTTTCGTTGACTTCTCTCACAAAACTTAACATGCATATGCATTGCATGGTTGGGCCTTAAAGCATAAATTTCGAAAAATGCATTATTACCAATTATATGCGTGTGTTGGTTTTCCACAGTTGTGAATTGACTTTGTAGTACTCGTTTAACGGGCGAAGTCAACCACACAGCAGAGTCGTGAACTGAGCCAGGAAAACGAGCATCGACATAAATAATTTGCAGGTTTGCATCAGCTATTACCAACACGTTCAGGCTGTGGTAACCTTTTCGGTTAATATACAAGCGTCCTGGTGACTCGGCGCTCATTGCGGGTGGAGCAACAATTGGTATGTGCGTACCATCAATAACTCCAACTATTTCAGGCAGGTTATACGCCGTATAAAAACCAGGGTTCGGAAATGCTCGCTATGGCTCGCTCGTACTCGCAAGTAGGAGCGACAAAAAAAATTTTCAGCGCTCCTGCTCGCTCCAAAGAGCATTTGTTTTCAGGAGCGCGAGCGAGCAGGAGCGGCAAAAAAAATTTTTCAGGGCTCCTGCTCGCTCCAAAGAGCATTTTTTTTCAGGAGCGCGAGCGAGCGAGCAGGAGCTGCAAAAAAAGGAGCGCTGAAGCTGAGCTGTTTCTGAGCTGGTGGTAGGTAGCAAGTAAATAATTTCTTCAATATTTATAATTAAAACAAGTCAAAGACAATAAAAAAAACTTTGTGAAATATGTATTTCTTATTTTTTAACACTGAACATTTTTTTATAAACTCTGGTGAAGAATTAGGTCCAAATTGCCAAATTTCAAACAATCGCTAAAAAGAGGTAATGGTTTTATTGCTTTTTATTGTCTTCGTTTTTCATATGGATGTAGCAAAATCAAAATCAAAAATTATTTTGATCACACTATAAAAATATATTCTAATGTTTTACATATAACAATTACCTTGACTTTTTCGAAGCTGTTTCTAAAACACTACGTGGAAATTTTATTGCTTCGGGTACTAAGTGTAAGTTTAGTAAATTGGTAACAAGTTCAATCGCCCTCGAAGTGCTTGGTTGTGATAACCCAAAAATGCTGTTGCTCCCAACTGAAGTTTGGTAGGAACCGTAGAAGTATTTAAAGCTTCTGAATAAAAAGAGTAAAATGTTTCGGGAACATATTTTTACATACAGATATCTCGCAGTTTTTTTGACTTTTTTCTTAAAAAATCCCTCTTTTGAAGTTACGATTTCAGCAAAAGCTTTTAAACTATTTTTCGGACTTCAAAGTAATGTTAGCAAAAAATATGCGTGCATCCTTCCTCTTTAATTTAATCTTAGTTGTAATCGAATTGGTTACATATGTCAGCTGTGGTAGCTCTTCAAGTGGATGGGTAGCTGTAGTAGCTCTTTAACGTAAAGTCGCCAAAAATTTCAGAAACGATTATCTCGAAAACGGCTCGTTTCATTTTTTATTTTATCATTTTTTGGAATCAGCGGACCAGAATTCTTTAGAATATGTGGTCAAACAGCCCGCTACAAAATGGCTGTCGGCCAGTGTTATTGAAAACCAGAGATATGAGAGTTTCAATCAGGGTACCTACTAAAATTTTCTTAAAAGCCTCAAAAAAGAGATTATAAAAATAATATGTTTCTATGTATTTAATGATTAAGGACTTTTTATTATCAATAACGAACATATTCATAAAATACATTAATAAAAATAAGGAACACGTGCCGCTGAAGACTATTAGAATTAAAAATGTATCCTGTCCATGGTTTGACGATGAGGTACGGAATGCCATAAGAAACAGAAATCGCCTCTATAAAAAGTGGAGAAGGTTTCCTTCTACAAGAAACTGGGAATGCTTTAGATCTGCTACAAATAGAGCAGTCCTTGTGACAAGGTCATCGAAATTGCGTTATTTCTCCTCTAAACTTAATGCTTCTCTCTCAACGAAAACCATTTGGAACAACATCAAACAACTCGGGGTGAGCAATAAAACTGACTTTGGTTGTCATGTTTATCCAAATATATTGAACGACTTCTTTGTACATGCTTCTGCTGCTATACCATGTAGTCCTGATTGTTCTGTATCCCGCTGCAATCAGTCTTTCTGCTTTTATCCTGTGACTGAACTTGATGTCGGTATGAGTTTTCAGGATATAAAGTCTAATGCGGTGGGAGTGAGAGGAAGCGTCCAATTCGAGCCATTCCTCCTCTGGAGTGCTTTCCAGGATGGCCGGGAGCACGTGAGCCTCGTGGCGAGGGGTGGCAGCTGACGGTACGGCGGCTGGGGGCGCCAGCATACGGCCGGCCCGGAAGCGGGCATACTCACGCCGGATCAACTTCATTGGCAACCTGTAGAGAGAAGAAAGATTAGCACAGATTCGCCTTAAAGCTGGGAGGGACACTAATTTGGTAATTGGTCGGGTAATCGGCATCCCGGACTCTCTGGTCCTTGCCTGGGTAGACCCTGTTTATGCGGCCTAACCGCCAAGCAGTGTAGGATAGATTTTCATCTCTGATGACTACCAAGTCGTGGATTCGTATATCGGGCTGAGGAGTTTGCCACTTGGTGCGACGCTGGAGTTCCCGTAGGTACTCCGATTTCCACCTTTTGCAAAGATGTTGCGATAGGGCTTGAACTCCTTGCTTGATAGGGCTTGCGGTTGAGCACTGAAAGAGGGTTGTCAAAATTCTCCGGTTCAACTGGAGCCAGGAGGGGGCCACCCACAAGAAATTGACCTGGAGTTATCGCTTCCATGACGGTGGGATTCTCTGAGAGCGCATGAAGCGGGCGTGAGTTAAGACACGCTTCTACTTTACTGAGAAGAGTCGAGAACTCTTCGAACATCGTCGCGCGACGAACCGGGAAAAAGCTGCTAAAAACGCTGCCGTCGAAAGGTCACTGCTTGCCTCGAGATGAATGGCCTTTGTCGCGAAACAAACGAAAACGCAAACATAGCCCTTGGTAATTAAACAGGCGCGGACAGTGTAATTTTTAATGTCGAAGGGGCCCGCAAAGTCCACACCAGTGTTGGTGAAGGGGCGGGAGAACGTGGTACGTTCTTCTGGCAGCGCAGCCATGAGTTGCGTTCTCTGCTTCTTTTGTTGTAAGATACACGGCTTACAACGTTGAATAACCGTTTTAATGAGATTCTTCAGTTTGGAATCCAGTATTGTGTCCGGATTAACCGGAGCATCAGTTGATGACCGCAGTGTAGTGATATCTGATGGATGAAGAGTACTAGTAATCTCGACAGATTACAGTTGTAAGGCAAGAGGATCGGGTGTCGTTCGTCAAATGACAAGTTAGGGCACGACGACAACCGCCCGCCAAGACGCAGTGTCTTATCCTCATGGATGAACGGATTGAGCGAAAGCAGGCTACTTTTTGAACTCAACTGTCGTTTGGTTTCGAGTGCGCTGTATTCATCACCGAAATAGGTTTTTTGACAGAGAATTGTGAGACGAGTTTTTGTGTCTTGAATCTCTGTCGTTGAGAGGCGCAAAGTGGCATGCAACGAGTTATCACGATAACGAGCGTTATGAATGAAACGGTACACATATGAATAGACGCGCAAGGCTCTGGCTAGCGAGGAAAACCTTTCGAGTGGATCTTCGTCGCTATTGAGGGAGATATGAAGCGCTTTCACCGGTTTTTCTTCAAGCGCGGTAGCAAACTCGGAGGCAGTTCGCAGTTCGGGCCAACGATCTTTCTCGTGGATTAGCCATGGTAGACCATTCCACCAAAGGGAGCTCAGAGCTAAGTCTTGTGGAGGGGCACCGCGGTTAGCTAAATCGGCAGGATTGTCTTGCGATTCAACATGAAACCACTGAGTGTGTGGTACTCTCTCAATGATTCTAGACACGCGATTTGCCACGAAGGTGGCCCAGACACAAGGAGGTTTTCGAAGCCAAGCAAGAACAATTGTCGAGTCTGTCCAGCAGAAAACGTTACCTGGTCGCACGTGCATGTGTGGTGCTAAGGCGTCCATTATGTCGGCTAGAAGAGTGGCTCCGCAGAGCTCTAAGCGAGGCAGAGATAGCGTTTTGATGGGAGCTACTCTTGTTTTAGCATACAATAGTGAAACGTGAACATCCTACGCTATTTTCACGCGGGCGTAAATAACGCCAGCGTATGCCTTCTAAAATGCGTCACAAAAGGCGTGAAAGTCCACCTCGCAATCCGGGGTGAACCCAATCCACCGCGGTATTCGTATCGCAGCAATATGGTGATAATTATGCAGGAAGTTAAGCCATGTCTGCTGTGAGATTGGTGGCAAATGTTCATCCCACTCAATTTTATACAACAACACTGGATGATCATTTTTGCGGCGACGATAATGGGGGCTAGCCAGCCGGCTGGGTCAAACAGTTTCGCGATCAGCGACAGTACCTCTCGTTTGGTGTAGCTTGACATGATTTTTATCGCTTGTGTCTTGAACTAGAAGTCGTCGTTTGAGGCGTTCCAACGAATTCCCAGCATCTTTGCTGTACTTCTGTCTTCGAACTTCAAGAATTCCGTGCTGAGTAGATGAGACTAAGGCAGGTCTTGAAGCATGTCGATGTGGTTGGCGCTCCATTTCCGAAGTGAGAAGTGCGCAGAGCTTTTATTAGTTGGTTCCGCATCTCGTTGGCAGTCGCGAGATCATGAGAGCCTGCTAGTACATCGTCAACGTACATAGAGTGTCGCAAGATCTGGGCCGCAAGCAGAAATTCGTGTTGTATGTCCTCTGCCATTTGAAGAAGAGTGCGGATCGCTAAAAATGGTGCGCAGTTGACGCCGAAGGTTACTGTCTGCAGTTCGTAGTCCCTAACTTCAAAATTAGTTGGGTCTCGAAAGAGAATTCGTTGAAAGGGGTTATGTTTTGGGTCGACCAGAATTTGGCGATACATTTTTTGTATATCGCTGCTGAAAACATACCTGCAGAAGCGCCATCTTAACATCAAAAAGGTTAAGTCGGTTTGTAAGACTGGGCTAGCATGCAAGACATCATTCAGACTGAGCCCGCTCGTTGTCGGGCATGATGCGTTGAACACGACTCTTACATTTGTCGACGTGCTTTCTGGTTTGATGACGGCGTGGTGAGGCAGATAGTAGTGATTAGGCTGCGGTCCTATCTGCGGAGGTAACACGGCGATCATGTGTCCCAGATCGAGATACTCTGTCACTACCTCATCGTATTGCCGTTTAAAGTCTGGAGTCTTAAGTAGCCTTGCCTCTGATCGCGAATACTGCATGAGTGCCGTTTGTCGAGAGGCACCTAGGCGGAGTCCATTTGGAAAGTCGCTTTTGAACGGCAAAGCGACTATGTAACGGCCGTCATCGTGTCTCCGTGTCGTTCTTACGAAATTTTCTTCGCAAAACTTTTCTGAGGGAGATAGAATGTGAGTTTTTGGAAGTTCCTCCACCTTCCAAAAACGTTCGAACTGTTGTTCGATTGTGACTTCGTTGAAGAAGGCCACCTTGATGTTCGGGATATCGGATTGGAGACCGGGAACTGGTCCGGTTATGATCCACCCAAACACCGTTTGTTGGGCTATCAGGGAGCCTAACACGCCACGGCGGATGCCGTCAAGCAATATCGCAGGATAGAGGTCGGCTCCTATGAGGACATCTATCTGCTGGCTTGTGACGAAGTTTGCATCTGCTAGCTCGAAGTCTCGAGGGAGACTACGGAGCATCGCGCTGTCTAAAGAGTGCGACGGGAGTTTTCCCGTGATTTGGGACAGCACTAAAGCGGTGACGTGGATTTGAAAGAGTGGGTCCTAAGGCGATTTGAGTATGAAATCGCAGGACCTTGTAAGGAAAATACAATTTTCCTTACAACGGGTGTAGAACCAGGCCTACACCCCACCTGAGCTGCTCCCATGAAAACCGCTTTCAAGGGGATGCAGTAACCTCGAGTTGCGCGGTCCCAACTTGAGGTGGAATAAATTCTGCAAAGCAATTTGCAAACGCAGCAAAGCAATTTGCAAACGCAGCAAAGCAATTTGCAAACGCAGCAAAACAATTGCAAAACCATCAAATTTTAAAAACAAACGAAACGACATCGAACCGCAAAACAATTGCAAACCATCAAACTTTAAAACGAGCGAAACAACGTCGAGCCGCAAGCAAACAAAACGACGTCGAACCGAAAACAAACGGCAGAGCATCAAACCTGGAAACAACATCGAACCGCACGCAACGAATCAACGTCGAACATCGAACATCAAACAACATCGAACGCAAACAAATCAAGCAACGTCGAACACCACGCTTAAATAGCTGGGAGTTAAGCAAAGCGAATAACAAGAACTAAAATACATAGCCGCAAGATCAACAACAAAAACAATAGCCGAATATCAAAACCGGAATTCCAAGAAAAAAAAACACAAACATAAGTACATAGCCACTGTTTTAACAACAAAAAAAAAAAAAGAAAACATGCACGAAAGCGGGAAGACAGAAAACGACACACATCATAGAAAATTACACCAACTACCACAGGCAAGTTTACATTGAACAAATATATATTAATAAACTCGTTTTAGAGAAAAAAAAACAACAAGTGCATAGAACCCTGACAACAAATACACTAAGGGGATTAGCAGAATATTAGTGCAATAAGACAACAACAACAACAACACAGCAGAGAAGAAATTCACAACAAATACACAAAGGACCAGGAGAACACCATTCAAAGCACATAGAAATGCAGCAACGACATTTATACATAAACAGTGCAGCGACGAATACTGCGAGCCGGGAACCAAAAGGTGATCAGCGATCAAAATGTTCGCCAAACAACAACAAACATAAGTTTGGCAAACCAAACAACAACGTACACGCCAAAAAGAAACGACAGCCGCTACTACAACAAAGACACCGACAAGCAGAGTAAGTCAAGGCCACGCAAGGCCAAGGTCAAAAGAGCACTGACCCCAGAACAACAAAAGGGTAGCCAAGTACCGCTATCCTTGGCATATAAAAGGAGCCACCGACCAGAGCAAAGTCACTTTCTTGGAGAACAGCGAACAGAGCGGTAAGTGAACTTTAAGCATTCAATCCCACCTAATCCTTGGCGTTAAACTTCCACGTGAACGTCCATATCCTCCTTAGAATCCTTGGCGCTAAACTTCCACGTGAGCGCCAAAATCAAACATAGAATCCTTGATCCTGACGTTAAACTCCCACGTGAACGTCAGTATCAAACGTAGAAATCCTTGTTTCCGACGTTAAGCTACCACGCATACGTCACACTTGATCGGTGATTTGCATCACACACAAAGACACGAATACACTACCACACATAATATAATACCAAAACATTGAATTTAATTACATTTATTTATTCACGCTAAGCCAATAACCGCGATAGTTAATCAAATTGAATGACCTAATAAAATAATTTAAAACACCACTAATCGCAAGATAACGTTTTTTCCACAGAGTAGCTTAAGTAGATTTTCACATGTAAAATAGGATAAGAAATACTCGGTGTAAAAACATAAAGAAATAAATAAACAAACCCTTAAACGAAAATATACCGAATTATTATTTTCGGAGAACCCCTGGACATCCGCGGGTATATCCAGGCTAGAGAGGGGAAAACCTCGTTACAAAAATGGCGCCCGAACAGGGACTCTAGAAAAGCGATAGTAGAAAAAAAAAAGAAACGAAAATTTGCAGGTACATCCAAAAACCGAAAAAAAAAACACATCGAAGAAAAGCGAATAAGCGATAACAACGAAACAGTGAACCTAGATAAAACAAACAGTGAAAACTAAGAATAAATATACAGGGACATTCGATAACCACGATTGAAATTTCGAATGTAACCAAGTACAAAACAAAAAAAAAAAAAAAAAGTGCGGGGAAAAACAAAAAAAAAAAAAAAGCCAATATACAGGGGCATTCGATAATAAATATCCGAAATTTCGAACGTAACATAGTAACAAAAAAAAAAAAAAAAACGTGAGTGAAACGAACAGCGGAAAAGTGAAGACGGAAAAAATTTATAACGAAACGGTGCGGAAAAAGAAAAAAAAGATCCAACGGTGAACTGGACATTACGAAGTAACATCGGAAAAAAAAAAATCGAATATACCCTTCGAAACCGCGAATATAAAGTTAGAGAAACGGCGGAGAAAAAAAAAAGAATCGAAACAGTGAAAACAAAATAAATCCAGTGTACCCAAAAAAAAAAAAAAAAAAAAACACAAAAAAAAAAAGGTAGAAAGACAGGAAAAGAACACTACGTCAAAATGGGTAAAAGTTGGATCTATAATGTGCCGAAAGAAAGCCTACAGGAAATTTTGCGGGAGTTCGGAATCGAACCTAACGGTACGGTGGATGATCTTCGCAAGCTACTCGGCGGGTTAACCACGTCGTTAGAATCAACGGACGAAATGATAGAGCGGTTAGACGAGTTAGAGGAGAAGTGGAGCCGGAGTGTGTCACCTGGATTGAGGCCGCCTCCAACCGGGTTGCAAGGAGCGGTGCCAAAATCAAACAAAGAAAGTGAGACAGAAACTCGCGACGGGAAAAACGCAAACGTAAGACTCGCGCGCGATTACGCGGGCGCGAGTGGTAGTCGAGTAACGACACGGGTACAGGACCACAGTAGCCGCAGTACGATGAGGTATCCCGATGTAATGGACGCCGTACGAAAGTGGTCGTGTAGATACGATGGAGGCAAGGACCCCATTAACTTCATCGAAAGGGTAGAAGAGCTCACCGAGGCATACGAGCTCCCGAAGGATTTGTTGCCACGAACTATGCCGGAGCTACTAAAAGAAAAGGCTCTGTGTTGGTTTAGGAACAACAACAAAGGTTGGATCAACTGGGAGTCTTTCAAGGGAGACTTCCTAAAATTCTTTCTGCCAACGAGGTACTTTGAAGAGCTGGAAGACAATATTAGAAAGCGGATTCAAGGTTCACGAGAGAAATTCAAGGACTACGTGCTGGCAATGCAGACGTTGATGCGACACGCGAACTACACAGAGGAACAGAGGCTGCAAAGGATCTATAGGAATTGCCAACGGGAGTACCTACTCTACATAAAAAGGACAGACTTTTCGACGTTGGAAGACCTAGTGTCGATGGCAGAAGACTTCGAGGGTATTCGCCAAGAACACGAACCCGCACGGACACCCCGAGAACCATGGAGGCAGAAGCCAGAACCACAAAGAATGATGTCGACTGTACAACCCGGAGTACCAAGGGACCCACGAACGGCTTGCAGGAGATGTGGCGAAAACGGCCATTTCCAACGAGATTGCCGCAAACCAAGGAAGCTGTTCTGTTGGGAATGTGGCAAAGAAGGTGTCCGAACCATCGAATGCTGCAAGAAATCACCGGGAAACGCACAGGGTGTCCAGCAGAGACGAGGACCGCTGGCACCGGAGAACCCAAATGCTCCTCGTATCCCACAAAATGCCTAGAGTCCAACAAAGAAAGAATCTCCGCCAAAGTAGTGCTGGGTAGAGAGCTCGTCACAGCTACCCTTGATACAGGAGCCTCCAGGAGTTTTGTCAGCGAGCTGGTCGCTAGAGAAATTACGGCAGAGGGCAAACGGTTGGAAGTTGATGTCAGCGTCAAAATGGCGGATGGCACAGTACGCGCAATCAAAGAAGCCGTTGAAGTGAGTATCCGGTTAGGAACAGCGGAATGCAGGATACCACTCCTGATACTCAGAGATGTCACCGACCATGTGATTCTGGGCTTGGATTTCCTGACAAACATTGGAGCCTCGATGAGCTGTGGAGGCGAAACAATAACGCTCGGTATGGAGGAGCCACCAAAGGAAGAACAAGCAACATGTTCCACCCTCCGAACAACCAACAACACTAACCCAGAACTGGCAGCGGAAGAAAATACTATGGAGACGAGCAGAGAAACAGCAGAAAGCACACCAGAAAGGAAGATTGCCGAGCAAAACCCTGAACAGGATATAGAAAAGTTCTTACAAGAAGAACTGGGGAAATTCGAGTCATTGGAAGGACCCTCAAGAATCGCAACACACAAAATCGTGATGAAGGACGACCGACCAATAAAACAGAGGTATTACCCCAAAAATCCCGCAATGCAAGCGGTAATCAACGCCGAAATAAATGAACTATTGGAAAGGGGTTGCATAGAACCCTCACATAGTCCCTACAGCGCCCCAATCGTCCTGGTCCGAAAGAAGAATGGTAAATGGCGGCTGTGCATCGACTATCGGCAGCTCAACGCGCGATCAATTCAAGACGCTTATCCACTCCCGAGAATACAACACATTTTAGATCGACTACGCGACGCGCAGTACATCAGCAGTCTGGATCTAAAGAATGGATACTGGCAGATTTCTATGAGTCCAGAAAGCAAACAATACACGGCTTTTACAGTCCCGGGAAGGGGGCTCTTCCAGTGGAAAGTCATGCCGTTTGGGTTACATTCGGCACCAGCAACTTTCCAAAGGGCACTCGACCAAGTCATCGGGCCAGAGATGGAACCACACGCGTTTGCGCATCTGGACGATATAATCGTGATTGGAAAAACACTGGAAGAACACATGGAAAATCTACGGGAGGTGTTTCGGCGCCTACGGGCGGCAAACCTGAAGATCAACAAGGAAAAATGCGAGTTTTTCAAAGAGGATCTGAAGTATCTAGGTCACGTGGTGAGTCGCCAAGGGATCCACACCGACCCCGACAAAGTGGCGGCCATTAAGGAGATGTCACCACCCACAAATGTAAAAGGAATTCGAAGATTTCTTGGAGTTGCATCGTGGTACCGACGGTTCTTACCGGACTTCGCCGATTTGGTAGTCCCACTCACCAGCCTCCTGAAAAAGGGTAAACGCTGGAATTGGACCGAAGAGCAACAACGAGCGTTCGAAGTGATGAAGCAGAAACTGACCGAGGCACCAGTACTGGCGTGTCCCGACTTTTCCAGAAGCTTCACACTACAAACGGACGCAAGCAACTATGGATTAGGTGCAGTACTCACGCAAGAAGGTGACAGCGGGGAAAGAGTCATTGCCTACGCAAGCCGACACTTGAACAAAGCCGAGCAGAATTACTCGGCAACCGAGAAAGAGTGTCTCGCCATCGTATGGGGCATCAGGAAAATGCGGCCGTACCTGGAGGGCTACAGATTCTGCGTCATCACTGATCATCTCTCGCTGAAGTGGTTAAATTCGTTAGAAAATCCTTCAGGCCGAATAGCACGATGGGCGCTCGAATTACAACAATACACTTTCGACGTAAAGTACCGGAAAGGTAAGTGGAACGTGGTCGCAGATACACTCTCGAGGCAACCCATAGAAAAACTCAACAAGGTGGCGACAAACGAGGAAAAATGCAACTGGACCGAAACGAAGATAGAGGAGATCAAGCAAAATCCGGAGAAATTCGCAGACTACACCATCGAGAATGGACAGTTGTACCGGCATATCCCAGGGCAATCGAACGACGAGGATTGTGCCGCATGGAAACTCTGCGTACCAAAATACCTGCGAACTCGAGTACTCAAGGAGAATCACGACGAGCCGAGCGCCGGTCATCCAGGGATCAGGAAAACGGTGGCCAGGGTAAGCAACAAGTACTACTGGCCCGGCATGTTTCGGGACATCAGGAAACACGTGCGCTGTTGTGAATCGTGTCAAAAGTATAAGCCAGTGCAAGACAAAATCGCGGGGAAGATGCTTACGCAGTTGCCCGACGAGCCCTGGACTATGGTCTGCGCGGACTTCATTGGACCTCTGCCCCGATCGAAACACGGAAACACGATGATCCTGGTATTCTTCGACAAGTTCTCAAAATGGACGGAGATAGTGCCATTACGACAAGCCACGACAGATAGCCTCAAGAAAGCGTTCCGAGAGAGAATCCTAGCGAGATACGGAGTTCCCAAGGTTCTCATCACGGACAACGGCGTCCAGTTCAATAGCAGGCAATTCCAACGATTCTGTTGTAGGTCAGAATCATTGCTTTGGTAATAACAACGCTTAACGTTGTTATCACCACATACCTTTCGGCCCAGTAGTTAACAATGCTTAACTTGTGGTAACACATACTTCTAGGCTGCACTTTAATTGTGAAGCTCGAAAGTACAAGTGAATCACACACCACTGTGGCCCAGATAGAAGAACGAACGTGTCCGCATTCCAATAAGTGGAACAGCGCGCGAATAAGTAGAACATCGCGCTCAAATCAGAAGAGCAAAATTCGCACATTGTTGTCAAGAATTATTGCTAAAAATAATTCTTGAGATAGTTGCAAAAACGACGCGGAAATGATTCTGGCCAACAACGAATCTCAGAAGAGATATAAACCCATCTTTCGGATTGAAAGAGGGAAGTTGTAATTAAGCCGTTAAAAAGAACAGATCAAGTGGCAGTAATTGTGAGCAGTTAAACAAATACAACCAGAACTCGAGGAAGGACATCCCCCAAATAACAAATAAATAAACGTAAGGAAAATTAACCCAAGTCTTGATTTTCAGCACCTGTCGAAAGACGGCAGTATTGCCCGACAGGTTAAAGGACCACAAAGGCGGCACCTTGGTGCCCGTGGTAACTAGGCGAGGGGATCCACTACGGCAGGTTGCCGGATCCCAATGGTAAGACCACAAAGTCGGCAGATCCTTGCCCGTGGCACAAGCGTCCGTGGTCCTTCGCATCGAAGGACTAACGACAACAACCCCTATCATTGTCAGTGATCCTTCTCGAGGGAGGATCTACGACATTACGTTTGTTCTGGTATCCTACTGGAGGATACTAGATACAACATTTTGGCGCAGCCGGTTTTACGATCTGAGGATCGCTCCTTTAAACCAAGTGAAGTAAAATGAATAATAGTATTTTTAAACAATAAAGAAAAGTATAGAACAACATACAACGTTTTTTCGGTTTTACGATCCAAGGATCGCTTTTGAAGTGAAGTATAAAATAAATTCAAAATGAATAAAAATTCTTTTTTAAAAAATAGAATAAACGAGTAAAATATCAAGAATCAATATCGATGTCATCGGAACGTGTATTATCCCTCGAGGAAGCACTTAAGGACAAACAAGCGGGGCCGAGACCAATAAGTATAGAAGAATACTGGAAGAGGCAGAAGTCAACACGTGAGGAGGCAAAGAAAGAAACGACTGTTAACCCACACCCACCAAAGAGTCGCGGCGGAAGAAAAGTAAAACAACGGAGAGAAGTCGCCAACCTGCACCGGCTAGCAACAATAGCCACAACCAAAGAGGAAAAAAATGAATTCCTGAGGCAGATACGCCAAATTTACAAAACAAACGACAAGAAACAACGTGGGAAAAACAGCAAACAACACTAACTGAAATTCTTTTGATATAATATACATATTTTAAAATATTATAAAATAATACAAATACAATTAAAGGTAGTAATTTAAATGTTGGAACTTGTCTAAATAGAATACTTTTGTTTAATTGATTACAATTAGAATTTAAATTGAAGAATTTTAAAAATTTATTGGCAATTCAAGTATGAATAAGTTATTGTTGTTAAACAAAAAAAAAAAATTTTTCGGGCAAGTCAAGTAAATTTGACACAACATTTACTAAACAAATTCGGAATTATGTTTAGACTTAAGTATTGTAAAAGAAGAAATAAATGAATACAACAAACAAATACGTTAGTATTTTTTAATAACACATTAATAAATAATTACCAGGCGGGCAGCAATAACTGCAAAACAATAAATAAAATAAATTATGCTTAATTGCAAGAAACTCATTGCAACAAGAAGTAGGTCGCAAACTTGAGCTTGAACTTCAAGCAAGGTCAGAAGCGACAAAATTGCTATCGAGCGACAGCTGGTAGCAAAAACGCTAACGAAGCAACAAAAACAAAAAGTACGTCGGGCACCGGGCGAGCAGAATTGAACCACGAGCTCGAATTACAAAAAAAAAAAAAAAAAAAAAAAAGAGAATATGATAAAAATAATATATACATATATGCATACGAATGTACGAATGTTTACAACGTGTTCAGCCAAGAAGGGTGTCAATGAGCCGTATTAAAGCTGAATAAGCAAAAGTTAATTGCTTGAAGAGAATCAATTAAAGTTTTAATTGATTCCAAAAATATCCAAAATAAATACTTGGAAAAATAAGTATAGGATAATTAATGGCCGAATCTTTTGAAGAACAAGCACATTTAGCGTTAGAAAAAGACCATAGGGACTTGAAGAGACAGGTAGGAGAACTAGTGACAAAAGTTTGGAACATTTTAAAAAATACCGTTTCCAATAAAGAATATTTAGAATTGATAAAAACTAAAATAGACGCACTAGGTGAAATATCAACTGTAGAAAAAGCAGACGCACTAATAGAGGAATTGCTAGTGTTTTTAAAAAATATAGTAGAAAACAAAAATAAAAGTTTAAGGGACTGTTTATCAGAATTCAACGCGTTAAAAAATAAGTTCGATACTTATGTAAAGGAAAGACAATTCCAGGAAAACATATTAAAAACCTTAGAAGACGAGAACGAACAACTAAGGAAATTATTAGAGAAGAAGGGTTTAACAGAGGAAACATTAAATAAAACGCTAGAACAGGGATTTGCACAGAAATCAAGAGAAGACTGTAGTTCTTTAGAAGAGGCAAATAAACGAATACAAGAGCTAAAGGAGCAGAATAGACTTCTAAGTCAGGAAATGTCGCTAGATCACAATCAGACACTTTTTCATAAGGAACCAGCTCAGTCCGCAGTTAGTCCGAGGGACGGCAACGCAAGGTCATTACAACAAATTAAAACAACAAAAGAACAAACCAAAATGGGGATAGGAGAGATAGCAAAAATTACAAATAGGCTGGTACCTCTATTTTCTGGAACACATTCGCCAGACTTACGCGGCGAAGTTTATAAATTCATACAAGGGTGCGAATTAGCCGCGAGAGATGTGGGTACAGACAGCATTCAGGACTACATAGACTGCATTAAGCAGAGGTTACATGGGGATGCCTATGATTTAGTGAGGTCGCAACGCTTCAATACCCTCGAGGAATTCTACCTCACAATAAAAAATGCATATTTACCAACGGTATCCTTAGACTCAGTGATAATAGGTATTCAAAGTTGTAACCAGTTACTTAACGAAGATATACGACAGTTTGCAAGACGCCTAACCACCCTACGAACACAGGCAGTAGAGTTAGTGCGAATGAAATATAAGGGAAACGGTGATATGGCACTTTTGAGTATGGTGGAAGGAGCCGTAGAGAAATCCTTTAAAACAGGATTAAAGAACGCTGCATTGAGAATTTATATGCTCAATGTTACGAAGAAAAACCTCGAACAAATGGTAGAATTAGCCATAGAGGCACTCGAAACCATAGAAAACAGTAGTCTCCTCCACACAGACCCCTTAAACATTAATATGAATGCACCGCGTCCTGCCACCATGCCGTATAAACAACAAGAGCAAATTCAACAGGGAAGTCAGGGCATAGCTTCAGGAGGAAAAATTGCCAGGCAACCCACTTCGGTACAAAATACTACACAAGGAGCGGCGAATAGAGTAATTTGCTCATTTTGTAATAAGCGAGGTCATACCAGAGACGATTGTTTGACTCGCAAGAACACGCCATATTGTCAGAAGTGTTTAAAATATGGACACGAGACACGTTGGAGATGTGACAAGAAGGGCAACAACAGAAGTGAGTTCAGCAATAAAAATCAGAGGACTAACAACCAAAATCAAGGAAATCAGCAATGGAACCGACCTCAGGAGAATTGGCAATCAAACCAAGCCCAACAAAACTGGCAGACAAACCGACCACAGCAGAATTGGCCTCAAAACCCATTCCAGCAGAACGGGAACCAAAAACGGGCAATGAACCCTAACCGAACTACAGTTAACGGATTGCAGAGGAATCAGCCGAACAGAGCAAACCAAACGTTATGTCATTGGTGTAATAGACCAGGACATATGATAAAAAATTGCGAGGCAAAAAAGAATTGGGAATCGTTACAAAGTAATAGTCCGGGAAACTGCCAAGGGCCCAGAATAGGCCAATAATCTGGGGACCCAAAAATATTAGTAACTTAAGGCCAAATGGAGGAGTAACAGTAATTCATACATCCGAACCGATTGTGGATACGTTACCAACTTTAAGAAATAAAGTGGTAACCGTAAGTCCGACATCGGAAGCGATTGTTGAAACGTTACCACTTTCAAGAGACTTAAAAATTAATATCAAGTTAAAAGGGACTGATAAGAATAAGAAAAATAACGTCACAGAGAAAAATCATACGTTTGGAGAAACAGTTGATTTAGAGATGCCAAGTAAATTGAACGAGAAAAAACTAAATTTAAACCAAAACGTAACTAGCTCAGTGAAGAAGTTACAAGATATTAGAAGTATAGAAACAGGAGTATCTAATTGCAATCAAACCCAGCTACATGACGTGTTCATCGAATTACCTTGCGCAGAGGCGATAAATGGAAAACTCATTTTACTGGTAGATACAGGAGCAGATACAAGCCTGATAAAGAAATGTGCAATAAAAGATAGCACAGTAATAGACAAGTCGAATAGAAAAGACTTAAGCGGAGCATTTGGAGGTTGTGTGACAACAGAAGGATCAATTACTATGTGTCATAATGAGGTACAGTCCTTACGTTTAACGCTACACGTTGTGTCACTTAAACAAGGAGTACCAGCAGACGGCATACTAGGAAGAGATAATTTGTGGAACAACTCCATTATAAATACAATAGAAAAGATTTTAACACTCTTCAATGAAAGAAAAGAGGTTATTTTGGAATTACCGATAAAAACTATCGAGCAGATAGAAGAGGAAAGCAAGCAACATTACATACCAGTTAATGCAAGAACAATTACGATAGTGCCATTGAAACTTCGTACAGAATTTAGGAATGTTGTAATACAGAAAGAAGAAATAGATCCAGGGATCTATATAGCGGACACACTAGTAAAGGTGAAAGATAACACAGTTTATGCTCCAATATTAAATACGACGGAATATGATTACGAGATAAATAGCGAATTTAAACCAAAATTCACAAATCTAGACGAGTACACAATACAAAGTACTAAGTCAATTAATAGTATAGGCAGAATAGATGCCAAAACGAGAATAAATGAATTGCTCAATGAAATTGAGTTAGATAAAAATTTAAATATAGAAGAAAAGAATTCAATAGAAGAAATAGTAAAATCTTTTCATGACGTCTTCCTGTTGGAAGGAGACGAACTTTCGTTTACAAGCGTATTAAAACACGAAATTCCAACAGGCGCAGATCAGCCGCCAATAAATAGAAAACAGTATAGGTTACCTCAAATACATAGGGAGGAAATAAATAAACAAGTGAATAAACTCCTAGATGACGGCATAATTACACATAGCACTTCACCATGGAACTCACCGTTACTTTTAGTACCCAAGAAAAGTGGCAAGGACGGGGAGAAAAAATGGAGACTAGTGATAGATTACAGAAAACTGAATGAAGCCACGATTAAACAAGTTTTTCCCATTCCTCGTATTGATGAAATTTTAGAGCAATTAGGCCATAGCAGATATTTTACAACGCTAGATTTGGCAAGCGGATATCACCAAGTTTTAGTCGATGACAGGGACAAGGAAAAAACCGCATTTAGTACGGGATTAGGGCACTTCGAATTCAATCGAATGCCATTTGGGCTAACAGGTGCCCCAGCAACATTTCAGAGGATAATGAATCATATCCTAACAGGTCTACAAGGAATAGACTGTTTTGTTTATTTAGATGACATAGTTATCTACGGTAGGAATTTAAAACAACATGAACAAAGGTTATGTTCAGTATTACAAAAATTACGTGAACATAATCTGAAACTTAATACAGGAAAATGCAGATTTCTAAGAAGAGAAATTGTTTATTTAGGACATAAATGCACAGATCAGGGCGCACTCCCTGACCCCAGCAAAGTGGAATGCGTTAAGAGCATTCCGCCGCCTAAAAATAGGAAGGAAGTACAGGCATATTTAGGACTAGTAAACTATTACAGAAAATTCATTCCAGGTACAGCAAAGATAGCTCTTCCTATTAATAAACTACTAAGGAAAGACGCTAAGTTCAATTGGACGCAAGAATGCCAGACAGCGTTCGAAGCATTGAAGAAGGCAATAATAACACCACCGGTTTTGGCATATCCGGATTTCGAAAAAGAATTTATACTAACGACTGATGCAAGTAACGAAGCGTTAGGCGCAGTACTTTCACAGGGTAAAATAGGCGAAGACAAGCCAATAGCTTTCGCTAGCAGAGCCTTGAATGACGCCGAAAAGCGGTACTCGACTATAGAAAAGGAGTTCTTAGCCATTGTCTGGGCAACAAAAAATTTTAGAGCGTATCTGTTAGGCAGACCATTCAAAATAGTGACAGACCATCAACCATTAAAAGGAATAGCAAACATAAAGGACCAGACGTCAAGACTGGCAAGGTTCAGGCATAAATTATCAGAATACGACTTCGAAATCCTATATAAGCCAGGAAAGAAGAACTTAAACGCAGACGCGTTGAGCAGAATTCCTCAAAATCGGAATACAGTAACAGCGGTCCAGACCCGCTCTAAAACAAAAGAAAGGAAGACCCAAGGGAGTAGTGATAAAACAAGCACAAGTCAGACGCCTGTAGAACCTGACACGCCGGGCATAACACAAAATGAAAACACAATTCCATTAGAAGACCCAAAACAAATAGAGACAGTTATAAGGGACTTTCACAATTCCCCACTGGGAGGACACCAGGGTGCAGTGAAAACTTATTTAAGAATTAGGCAACAATATAGATGGCCAGGAATGCAAAAACAAATCAAGGATTATGTAAAAAACTGTCCTAAGTGCCAAGCTAACAAAAGCTCAAAATTGACAAAAATGCCCATGGTGCTGACAGATACACCAATGAGGCCATTTGACAAAGTTTACATGGACATAGTAGGTATTCTACCTGAAACTGTGTCGGGTAACAAATATATTTTAACGTTTCAAGATGACTTCTCGAAATTTATGGCATGTACAGCTATCCCAGACGCGGAAGCAAGTACTGTTGCCAGAGCGTTTTATGACGAAATAATTACGCGTTACGGAATTCCTAGAATTCTAATTACAGACAACGGAACTAATTTCATTTCGAAATTGTTCTCAGATACATGCAAATTATTAGGCATAAAAAAAATTACACATAACACCATACCATCCGCAAGCTAATGGCTCATTAGAGAGAAGCCACAGACCATTAGCGGAATATTTACGTAGTTTTGCTAAAGAAGACGGGTCGAATTGGGATCAGTGGTTAACTGCAGCTATGCATGTTCATAACCACACACCCTACATTACGACGAAGCAAACGCCATTCCGTACTTTATTTGGATTCGATACAGAAATGCCGACTAACTTAAAACGAAAGTGTAGTCCGGTATATAATGCCGAAGATCCAAATAAAGTATTGAAATTTCAAATACAAAGAGCTCACGAAATCGTGAGAAAGAATCAGGATTTAGCAAAAGCGATAGCGAAAAGGCAATACGATAATAAATTAAATTTAGTAGAATTTAAGGTAGGAGATAATGTATTAATTAAGAATCAAACTAGGAAAAATAAGTTTTCTCCCATATGGATAGGGCCATATAAAGTAGTAGGAATTAAAAGTCCAATTACTACAGTTTTAAATATTAAGGGAAGGGAAAAACCTTTTCACAATAACTTACTTAAGTTATATAATAGCAATTAAGCATGAAATAGGATTAACTAGACAATTAGGTAGGAATACATTAGAATCACTTAAAATAAGGAAATAGATTTAGGAGAAAATTAAGTTAACCATAATAGGCACTTTATTAGGAGTAGAATAAAATCACAAGTATTAGCGAAATTTAAAATTTTTATTTAGGACAGGAAATTAAGAAAAAATCAACAAGAAAATAAAAAGAAAATTAGAATAGCGTTTAAATAAGCAACAACTTGTTTATTTAAGCGTAAAAATATAAGAAAAGAAAACTCATGATAAAGTAAACTCGTTAATATTTGAATAATTTTTTTTAATTGAACTTTTTAGTTTGTATTAATTTTGATTAATAGTAAACGGTTTATGTAAAGTAGCTGTTCCGTTTTAAGAACACAGCCAATTTGCATTTGCAATTATTATATTAATAAATGCACATGTAAACATATGCCTGAAGAAATAGTTCATGCATATTACATACACACCTACACTATATACGCACCTATATCGTTAGACATTAAGAGATGTACATAAGATCATGAAATTTAGAGACAAGATAAGAGACATGCAAGACATTACACTTATCAAAAGTAATGAAAATTAATATAATAAGAAACAAAATATATATACAGTAAATAAGTAAATTAAATTAACTAAATGCAAAATAAGCGATTAACGCAAGCACTGCAACAAAGCAGGTGTAGAAGTAGAACAACACAACGCGAGCACAATGCAGCGTCAGTTACAACAACAAAAAACAATAAGGAATAACTTCGAAATATTCGAAACAAAAACAAAAATATATTAAAGAAATAAGAGAGGAAAAAAAAATATTTTTTTTTAACACAGGTTACATGTTAAAACACGTGTTACTACACTACATGTCATTCTTATGCATAGAACTAAGATAGAACTAGTAATAAAAACTAAGAATAAAACTAGTAATGAAAAGAAATAAGAAAATTAAAAGGAAAGAAAGAATATAATTATAATAAAAATAGAAAAAGAAATAGATATAAAAACCTACATATTAAAGTAGAAAGGGAATACACTAAAATACTTGTAAAGAGAAAAAAAAAGTTTTTTTTTACTTTTCAAAAATAATAATCATAGTCAATAGCCTAATAAATTACATTCAAATAAAATATCGTCGATATTTGCATTAAGAATTAAAATTTGTATTGAATTGAATATATTAATAGAAATATGTTGTAGGTCAGAATCATTGCTTTGGTAATAACAACGCTTAACGTCGTTATCACCACATACCTTTCGGCCCAGTAGTTAACAATGTTTAACTTGTGTGGTAACACATACTTCTAGGCTGCACTTTAATTGTGAAGCTCGAAAGTACAAGTGAATCACACACCACTGTGGCCCAGATAAAAGCCGAACTTGATCGCATTCCAATAAGTGGAACAGCGCGCGAATAAGTAGAACATCGCGCTCAAATCAGAAGAGCAAAATTCGCACATTGTTGTCAAGAATTATTGCTAAAAATAATTCTTGAGATAGTTGCAAAAACGACGCGGAAATGATTCTGGCCAACAACGAATCTCAGAAGAGATATAAACCCATCTTTCGAATTGAAAGACGGCAGTTGAGATCAGATAGTAGCTAATAGCTTACAGACTGAGTACAGTCAAGTGGTAAAAACTAAACAGTGTTAAACAGATTAAGTCACAGGAAGATTAATCGCATTACATTAAGAAGCGGAGATAAAAGAAGGACTCAAGAAAATAATAAACGTAAGAGAAATTAACCAAGGATCTTTTTATTTCAGCACCTGTCGAAAGACGGCAGTATTGCCCGACAGGTTAAAGGACCACAAAGGCGGCACCTTGGTGCCGGTGGTAACTAGGCGAGGGGATCCACTACGGCAGGTTGCCGGATCCCAATGGTAAGACCACAAAGTCGGCAGATCCTTGCCCGTGGCACAAGCGCCCGTGGTCCTTCACATCGAAGGACTAACGACAACAACCCCTAGTATTAGAAACACTGTCAGTGATCCTTTCAAGGAAGGATCTACGACATTAAGGTTGTTCTGGTATCCTACTGGAGGATACTAGATACAACATTTTGGCGCAGCCGGTAGGATATGATTTATTTTGGGAACATCTGGTACATGGGGAACGTTTTAGTTATAGTGAAATTTAATTGAATGAAGTGAAATTAAAGCGATGGCGATCACATAATCTTGAAGCCCTTTCCTGAGGATTTCCATGAGTTGTGCTGGTTGTTTGGTCGCACGTTGTTGACCTTGAACTGTTTCGATGTCTTGCCATAGGGACTGTGCGGGTTGACCTGGAGCATGAAGTCGCCTTCCAGGTTAAAATCCGTGTCGATGCCCATGTAGGCGCGTTTGCTGTTGCCGGAGCGGTTTTTATAGTCGGTCATGGAAATGGCGTCATCGGCGGGGAAGTTACGCTCCTTGCCGGGGACAACTGACTCGGCGTAATAGCGGGTGGCCTTCATGGTGGCCTCTATGATATTGTCGGATCCGGGCACAGCCACAGAGGGTCCGTTGGGGTAGAAGTCGACATCTCCAACTCGAGCTGGGCTACCCAAACCGTAGGTGGATGTGTGGATGGCATCGACAAAGTCGGCATCCCCGCGCGACAAAGCAGTCAAAGTGTTTGGGTTCTCGACGAATATTTTGGAAGGGTCCAGGGCAGTAATGCGGCGCAACTTGTGGCCCGTGAGCCGAGTGAACTGGCGACCAGCAACACCGGCCACATGAGCTGCAATACCCTGGGCGACAATGTGAATCATCTCTTGCGGCACATCAGCTTCCTTGCTTAGTTGAGCGATCACCTTGCCGACCATGCTGCCAGTATTGTCCACATCGAGCATGAACATGCGCTCGAAGTTTTTCAGGGCGGCTCCCAAATCGATGACCACTAGATCTCCTCTCTTGTTAGTGGATTCTAACTCCTTGGATTCTTTCCTACGTCCAGACTTGTCATCTTCGTTGCTTTCTTCACTCGAAGAGCTGCTTCCAGAGCTTTTACTTTGTTGACTCTCCTCGCTGCTCTCGTCATTCCATTTGCCGTTGTAGCGTTTATGGTAGGCACGCACCAGCTTATCGGTGGTCTTCGTGATTGTTCGGCACTTGGGCGGCATGCCAGTGATGAAAATGGTTACCTCTTCGTCACCAAAGTCTGGCTCGTTCTTGGCAGCCTCAACTAACTTGTCCAGAGTAGTGGACATGTTGTGGCCATTGGGTTTCATGATGTAGACTGGTACATCAGTGGCACTCGGTTTGTATTCGGGCTTCATTTCGTTGTTAATGCGGGAAAGATGATATAATTTGTTAATCAGAGTAGCGCCTTCAAAGCTGGACATGTTTTCCAGTTCCTTCAGGGAGATCTGATCCACGCTGGGAATAGATTCCAGCTCAGAGGTTGAGAGCCATTCGGTGGGCTTCAAGGAATCGCTCAACGAGTTGCTGTGGTGGCTTGATTGCCTTTGATGTGGCACGAAGGCGCAAACGCCGGCCAAGAGACATGCCACAAAGCAGAAAGTTTTCATCGGATTCATTGCGTTTATAATTTACACAACTGAACTCAACAATTCACAATATCAAACTGTTCTGAATACTGTGTACAACGTTTTTTCGAGTAAACTGATAACGGAACTAATTTCATTTCGAAATTGTTCTCAGACACATGTAAATTCTTAGGTATCAAAAAATTACACATAACGCCTTATCATCCACAAGCGAATGGCTCATTAGAAAGAAGCCACAGACCTTTAGCGGAATATTTGCGGAGTTTTGCTAAAGAAGACGGGTCGAATTGGGATCAATGGTTAACTGCAGCTATGCATGTGCATAACCACACACCCCACATTACGACGAAGCAAACACCGTTCCGCACTCTATTTGGATTTGATACAGAGATGCCGACTAACTTAAAGAGAAAGTGTAGTCCGGTATATAATGCCGAAGATCCGAATAAAGTTTTGAAGTTCCAAATACAGAGGGCTCACGAAATCGTGAGAAAGAATCAGGATTTAGCAAAAGAGATAGCTAAAAGGCAGTAAGATAGCAAACTAAATTTAGTAGAATTTAAAGTAGGAGATAGTGTATTAATTAAGAACCAAACTAGGAAAAATAAGTTTTCTCCCATATGGATAGGGCCATATAAAGTAGTAGGAATTAAAAGTCCAATTACTACAGTTTTAAATATTAAGGGAAGGGAAAAACCTTTTCACAATAACTTACTTAAGTTATATAATAGCAATTAAGAATGAAATAGGATTAACTAGACAATTAGGTAGGAATACAGTAGAATCACTTAAAATAAGGAAATAGATTTAGGAGAAAATTAAGTTAACCATAATAGGCACCTTATCAGGAGTAGAACAAAATCAGTTAATATATAATAGGATAGAATAAATAGATATGAATGGGTTATAAACTATAAATAAGATAGAGACACAATATGACATTAACAACAGAATGCAATAAAACTAATAGATAATTCTTCCAAAAATAAGATAAATACAGAGTTTTACTAATCACCTTGCTAATTACACAGTTAGCATGCACTTCGATTATAAAAACAATGTGTCTCAATTTTCCACGGTACAAAGCAGGGAGCATTAGTCTTGATATAGCAGGATATATTACAGATATAAAAGCACTTGCAAGGAACGTAAAATCACGAGTATTAGCGAAATTTAAAATTTTTATTTAGGACAGGAAATTAAGAAAAATTCAACAAGAAAAGAAAATCAGAATAGCGTTTAAATAAGCAACAACTTGTTTATTTAAGCGTAAAAATATAAGAAAAGAAAACTCATGATAAAGTAAACTCGTTGTTAATATTTGAATAATTTTTTTTTAATTGAACTTTTTAGTTTGTATTAATTTTGATTAATAGTAAACGGTTTATGTAAAGTAGCTGTTCCGTTTTAAGAACACAGCCAATTTGCATTTGCAATTATTATATTAATAAATGCACATGTAAACATATGCCTGAAGAAGTAGTTCATGCATATTACATACACACCTACACTATATACATATACGCACCTATATCGTTAGACAATAAGAGAGGTACATAAGATCATGAAATTTAGAGACAAGATACACTATCAAAAGTTACACTTATCAAAAGTAATGAAAATTAATATAATAAGAAACAAAATATATATACAGTAAATAAGTAAATTAAATTAACTAAATGCAAAATAAGCGATTAACGCAAGCACTGCAACAAAGCAGGTGTAGAAGTAGAACAACACAACGCGAGCACAATGCAGCGTCAGTTACAACAACAAAAAACAATAAGGAATAACTTCGAAATATTCGAAACAAAAACAAAAATATATTAAAGAAATAAGAGAGGAAAAAAAATATTTTTTTTAACACAGGTTACATGTTAAAACACGTGTTACTACACTACATGTCATTCTTATGCATAGAACTAAGAAACTAATGATAAAAATAAGAATAAAACTAGTAATGAAAAGAAATAAGAAAATTAAAAGGAAAGAAAGAATATAATTATAATAAAAATACAAAAAGAAATAGATATAAAAACCTACATATTAAAGTAGAAAGGGAATACACTAAAATACTTGTAAAGAGAAAAAAAAAAGTTTTTTTTACTTTTCAAAAATAATAATCATAGTCAATAGCCTAATAAATTACATTCAAATAAAATATCGTCGATATTTGCATTAAGAATTAAAATTTGTATTGAATTGAATATATTAATAGAAATTATGTAATAAAATTTGATAAAAATAAAATATTTCTAATTAAAATTAAAATAATATACGTCTCAAAAAATGATTTAAATCTTACTAATTGTAGACAAATTGTAAATAGCATAAAACTAGATTGGAAAAAGAAATATATGTATATAAAATTAAATAGTTAAACATAATAACGCATATACAAGAAGAATCCAGCATGCAGAGAATCTGTCCGGAGTGCCGATGTACACCCATCACAAAAGCAAAAGTGCAACCAAACACCACAACATGTTAACAACAGGGCGACGAAGAGCACCCAGCCAACTCGAAGGGGGAAGGGTAGCTGGAACAGCTGGTCAGCGTAGCGACAGCAACCATCACAAACCAGGATAAAATTGTTGCAACAACCAAACAGATCAATGCAGCAGAAGTAAGAAAGCAAAACACGAAGTTACCTTCAAAGAAATCTAAAAGCAGCAACAGTCAGAAACTGACGAGATGACTTATAGTCAGCAGCCTTGGAAGTTACGTCACGCGTATGCGACACCAAAATCACGACGTAATAGCAGCAAGTAGACGAACCACTAATACAGTCATGGGTTCGACAGTTAGACTTACGGCGACATTTAGAACTTACGGGGTAGGCACGCTATACAGCATTACCTCAAGCGGCAGCGATTCAAAACGCACCATCACAAGAAAAGATGTTGAAGATTGATGATGTTTGTTTAAAACAACGAACCCGGCGAAATCTCAACCATCCGCTACAGTTCGAGCGAACTTCAATTGATCCCAATTGCGGGACAACCGACACTATAACCAACGAACAACCGAAGAGTATCAGCAGAACAACGGGAACTAAGGTCGGAAGTTAACAGCGGCCGTTCCGAGTATAGTCCCTACAACACGGCAGCAACCACGTCAGCTACCCAGCAGCAGCATCCCCACAACAAATCGAGAAAGAAGATTTTAATACAGCGGGGTGTACGTCAACGGCAACATCAACAGTAAAATCAACAGTTACATCAACAGTAACATCAACAGCTATACGAACTTCAAAATCAACACCAACATCAAATCAGCATCAGCCTACACACAGACGACACCGAAGAAGTGCAGTTACCATTTGTATTATTATTTTAATTGTTTTATTGTAATTATTGTTATAAGTAGTTGTATTATAATTATTGTAAGTATTACTAATAATTAATCATTATTAACATGTCACATAAGATATTCACAGAAACACAAACATACATAAGCATACACTAAGTAAAGCCATAATAAGCATACGCCACCCATATAAATGTACAAGAAAAATTTAATATCGTTTTGCGATACTAAGTTTTTCTTCCCCGAGGGTGGAGGGATGTTGTAGGTCAGAATCATTGCTTTGGTAATAACAACGCTTAACGTCGTTATCACCACATACCTTTCGGCCCAGTAGTTAACAATGTTTAACTTGTGTGGTAACACATACTTCTAGGCTGCACTTTAATTGTGAAGCTCGAAAGTACAAGTGAATCACACACCACTGTGGCCCAGATAAAAGCCGAACTTGATCGCATTCCAATAAGTGGAACAGCGCGCGAATAAGTAGAACATCGCGCTCAAATCAGAAGAGCAAAATTCGCACATTGTTGTCAAGAATTATTGCTAAAAATAATTCTTGAGATAGTTGCAAAAACGACGCGGAAATGATTCTGGCCAACAACGAATCTCAGAAGAGATATAAACCCATCTTTCGAATTGAAAGACGGCAGTTGAGATCAGATAGTAGCTAATAGCTTACAGACTGAGTACAGTCAAGTGGTAAAAACTAAACAGTGTTAAACAGATTAAGTCACAGGAAGATTAATCGCATTACATTAAGAAGCGGAGATAAAAGAAGGACTCAAGAAAATAATAAACGTAAGAGAAATTAACCAAGGATCTTTTTATTTCAGCACCTGTCGAAAGACGGCAGTATTGCCCGACAGGTTAAAGGACCACAAAGGCGGCACCTTGGTGCCGGTGGTAACTAGGCGAGGGGATCCACTACGGCAGGTTGCCGGATCCCAATGGTAAGACCACAAAGTCGGCAGATCCTTGCCCGTGGCACAAGCGCCCGTGGTCCTTCACATCGAAGGACTAACGACAACAACCCCTAGTATTAGAAACACTGTCAGTGATCCTTTCAAGGAAGGATCTACGACATTAAGGTTGTTCTGGTATCCTACTGGAGGATACTAGATACAACATTTTTACAGAATAGAATCCTCACCTACCCACCAGGGCGTGGCGGAATACCGATCCGAGCAGGGGATTATAGGCGCCTAGAAACCGGACAGTTTCTGAATGATGTGTTGGTGGAGTTTTACCTCCACGTCATAAAAGAAGAATTGGCAGCCGAGCGCATAAAGCCACGGATCCACCTCTTCAGCACCCACTTCTTTGACCGGGTAAGACAGCCTGGTACTTCTCAAGAACGTCACGACAGGGTCAGGCGGTGGACCAAAGCAGTGGACCTATTTGAGAAGGACTACCTCATAGTGCCCATAAACGAAAACCAACACTGGTTCCTCGCCATCGTCTGCTTCCCAAACATCAATGGACCCAGGATGATGGAGTGCCCCAAGGAAGACGGTACCTGGGGTGTGAAGGTAGCAGGCATCCTCCAGTTGGATTCCATCGACCCCGGACCACGGACTGAGATCGCCCAGGTGCTCCGCGAGTACCTACAGGAGGAATACAGGGCGCGTAGGCCCAATGACAGGCACCGAGCCTTCGATGAAATGGAACTACCACTACGAGGGTTGAAGGTCCCGCAACAGCAAAATGGAACAGACTGCGGCATATTCCTGCTGAAATATGTCGAGAAGTTTCTGGCCGAGCCCTTTCTGGACTTCCGAAGCGGACACATACACCAACCAAACTGGTTCTCCCAAACAGAGGTGGAAGAAGAGAGGAAAGAGATGGCGAAGGCCATAAGGAGGCTAACAGCGGCCCAGGGAGGGGGGAAACGCAAGTTTCCCACACTAACGTTCGACGAGGAACCAATACCGAACAAGCGTGCAAAAACCCCGGAGCCAGAGTCAACAGAGACCATCACCAGCCCTCAGCAACCCGTGTATTTCGACCCCATCACAGCGAGCTACTACGACGACCTCTGCGAAGACGTACATAGGCACGGAATACCGGAGGCAATACTTGAACCGGAAAACATCGTCCCGCCAACTGTGGCGGTCGAGGAAGACGCCATTCTACAAGTATTGAAGTTCAAGAACATGGAGGAAATCGATGTGCAGACCGGAACCCTCATGAGTCAAGGACTCATCGACGCAATACGACAGCGAGTCTCACGTTTCGAAAACCCGGACTTCCGCAGAAAGCGGACACAGTTCCGATACAGCAACCATCGAATAACGCTCACCAGAACCATGATAACCATCATTACCGCTCCCGAAAGAAAGGGGGGAGTGTAAGGAAAATACAATTTTCCTTACAACGGGTGTAGAACCAGGCCTGCACCCCACCTGAGCTGCTCCCATGAAAACCGCTTTCAAGGGGATGCAGTAACCTCGAGTTGCGCGGTCCCAACTTGAGGTGGAATAAATTCTGCAAAGCAATTTGCAAACGCAGCAAAGCAATTTGCAAACGCAGCAAAGCAATTTGCAAACGCAGCAAAGCAATTTGCAAACGCAGCAAAACAATTGCAAAACCATCAAATTTTAAAAACAAACGAAACGACATCGAACCGCAAAACAATTGCAAACCATCAAACTTTAAAACGAGCGAAACAACGTCGAGCCGCAAGCAAACAAAACGACGTCGAACCGAAAACAAACGGCAGAGCATCAAACCTGGAAACAACATCGAACCGCACGCAACGAATCAACGTCGAACATCGAACATCAAACAACATCGAACGCAAACAAATCAAGCAACGTCGAACACCACGCTTAAATAGCTGGGAGTTAAGCAAAGCGAATAACAAGAACTAAAATACATAGCCGCAAGATCAACAACAAAAACAATAGCCGAATATCAAAACCGGAATTCCAAGAAAAAAAAAACACAAACATAAGTACATAGCCACTGTTTTAACAACAAAAAAAAAAAAAGAAAACATGCACGAAAGCGGGAAGACAGAAAACGACACACTGCACACTGATATTCCTGCTGAAATATGTCGAGAAGTTTCTGGCCGAGCCCTTTCTGGACTTCCGAAGCGGACACATACACCAACCAAACTGGTTCTCCCAAACAGAGGTGGAAGAAGAGAGGAAAGAGATGGCGAAGGCCATAAGGAGGCTAACAGCGGCCCAGGGAGGGGGGAAACGCAAGTTTCCCACACTAACGTTCGACGAGGAACCAATACCGAACAAGCGTGCAAAAACCCCGGAGCCAGAGTCAACAGAGACCATCACCAGCCCTCAGCAACCCGTGTATTTCGACCCCATCACAGCGAGCTACTACGACGACCTATGCGAAGACGTACATAGGCACGGAATACCGGAGGCAATACTTGAACCGGAAAACATCGTCCCGCCAACTGTGGCGGTCGAGGAAGACGCCATTCTACAAGTATTGAAGTTCAAGAACATGGAGGAAATCGATGTGCAGACCGGAACCCTCATGAGTCAAGGACTCATCGACGCAATACGACAGCGAGTCTCACGTTTCGAAAACCCGGACTTCCGCAGAAAGCGGACACAGTTCCGATACAGCAACCATCGAATAACGCTCACCAGAACCATGATAACCATCATTACCGCTCCCGAAAGAAAGGGGGGAGTGTAAGGAAAATACAATTTTCCTTACAACGGGTGTAGAACCAGGCCTGCACCCCACCTGAGCTGCTCCCATGAAAACCGCTTTCAAGGGGATGCAGTAACCTCGAGTTGCGCGGTCCCAACTTGAGGTGGAATAAATTCTGCAAAGCAATTTGCAAACGCAGCAAAGCAATTTGCAAACGCAGCAAAGCAATTTGCAAACGCAGCAAAGCAATTTGCAAACGCAGCAAAGCAATTTGCAAACGCAGCAAAACAATTGCAAAACCATCAAATTTTAAAAACAAACGAAACGACATCGAACCGCAAAACAATTGCAAACCATCAAACTTTAAAACGAGCGAAACAACGTCGAGCCGCAAGCAAACAAAACGACGTCGAACCGAAAACAAACGGCAGAGCATCAAACCTGGAAACAACATCGAACCGCACGCAACGAATCAACGTCGAACATCGAACATCAAACAACATCGAACGCAAACAAATCAAGCAACGTCGAACACCACGCTTAAATAGCTGGGAGTTAAGCAAAGCGAATAACAAGAACTAAAATACATAGCCGCAAGATCAACAACAAAAACAATAGCCGAATATCAAAACCGGAATTCCAAGAAAAAAAAAACACAAACATAAGTACATAGCCACTGTTTTAACAACAAAAAAAAAAAAAGAAAACATGCACGAAAGCGGGAAGACAGAAAACGACACACATCATAGAAAATTACACCAACTACCACAGGCAAGTTTACATTGAACAAATATATATTAATAAACTCGTTTTAGAGAAAAAAAAAACAACAAGTGCATAGAACCCTGACAACAAATACACTAAGGGGATTAGCAGAATATTAGTGCAATAAGACAACAACAACAACAACACAGCAGAGAAGAAATTCACAACAAATACACAAAGGACCAGGAGAACACCATTCAAAGCACATAGAAATGCAGCAACGACATTTATACATAAACAGTGCAGCGACGAATACTGCGAGCCGGGAACCAAAAGGTGATCAGCGATCAAAATGTTCGCCAAACAACAACAAACATAAGTTTGGCAAACCAAACAACAACGTACACGCCAAAAAGAAACGACAGCCGCTACTACAACAAAGACACCGACAAGCAGAGTAAGTCAAGGCCACGCAAGGCCAAGGTCAAAAGAGCACTGACCCCAGAACAACAAAAGGGTAGCCAAGTACCGCTATCCTTGGCATATAAAAGGAGCCACCGACCAGAGCAAAGTCACTTTCTTGGAGAACAGCGAACAGAGCGGTAAGTGAACTTTAAGCATTCAATCCCACCTAATCCTTGGCGTTAAACTTCCACGTGAACGTCCATATCCTCCTTAGAATCCTTGGCGCTAAACTTCCACGTGAGCGCCAAAATCAAACGTAGAATCCTTGATCATTGGGGCTAAACTTCCACGTGAGCACCAATATCAAACGTAGAATCCTTGATCCTGACGTTAAACTCCCACGTGAACGTCAGTATCAAACGTAGAAATCCTTGTTTCCGACGTTAAGCTACCACGCATACGTCACACTTGATCGGTGATTTGCATCACACACAAAGACACGAATACACTACCACACATAATATAATACCAAAACATTGAATTTAATTACATTTATTTATTCACGCTAAGCCAATAACCGCGATAGTTAATCAAATTGAATGACCTAATAAAATAATTTAAAACACCACTAATCGCACGTTTAACGTTTAATAACGTTTTTTCCACAGAGTAGCTTAAGTAGATTTTCACATGTAAAATAGGATAAGAAATACTCGGTGTAAAAACATAAAGAAATAAATAAACAAACCCTTAAACGAAAATATACCGAATTATTATTTTCGGAGAACCCCTGGACATCCGCGGGTATATCCAGGCTAGAGAGGGGAAAACCTCGTTACAACCTTGAAACTTTTGCCGAAACGGTTTCGTTAAGGCCGGAGACCATTGCGTTTACGGGCTGCATTGGAAGTTTCAACATTTTTTGGATTCGTTCTGATATGAACGATATCTCTGATCCGGGATTGATCAGAGCTCGAGCGATGTAGCAGATGTCATTATGGTATATTGTGACCATTGCAGTCCCTAATAACACCTGTTTTGGTGAGGCTGCGAAGCATACCTGGTGGGAATCCTGCTGAGCTTGAGGATTCCGTTGAGTCTGAGGAGTGGACTGTATGTTAATCGGATGGTTTGTCTGGGCGGCTTGAGCCGAAGTTGAAGGCCTCGGAGAGGCATTAACTGTTGCGGGTCTCGCTGCGGAGTGTGGTCGATCGACGTTCGCGGCGCGATGGGGTTGAGATCGATCGGTGTTGAAGGCGGGCCGGGTAGAACCGTGCGCCGGCTTCACGACAGTTGCCATCTGTGCAACCAGATCTTTTATCGTGCCTCCGCTCTTGATAGGTTCTTTGAGTCGAACATGGTACAAGGGTCGAGGGGGCTGAAGTTGGTTCACGGTGCAAAAGTGTGTGATGCCTTTCGTTACATTTAGCACAATTATAACGACTCGGACAATTTTTCACAGAATGTAAATTGGACAGACAGTTGTTGCACAAGCGGTGTTTCCGGACGACATTCAGCCGCTGGTGAATGTCCAGGCTCAAGAACTGAGAGCACACCCGCACACCTTGTTGGTTGTGACACAAAGGGCAACGGTCTATTGCAACGTTTAGCTGAAATGTATTGACGCGTTTTGCTGCTGGTGCAGGTTGGCTTGCTTGTTTACCTCTCGTGCTGGAAGCGCTCTTTATATCCTGCATAGTCTCGAGCGTTTGAAAACGGTGCGTCAAAAAAGCGTCGAAATCAGTCCATTGGGGAATTTCAGTTTTGTCCTGGATGGACTGTGTAGCATCTGGCAAGCGACTGGAGCACAGGAAGACGATTATGGCGTCCGACGACATTGGAGGTATCAATTCCTTGAAGCGTTAAGGCTGCGAGAATGTTGTTAACTTCTCGCTGCAAGTATTTTATTTCGCTTCCATTCTCTTTGGTAACCGGGGCGAGACCAAAAAGTTTCTTCAGGTGCGTGTTGACGAGAACGCGTTTGTTCTCATACCGATCGGAAAGATTTTTCCAGGCCTGACTGAAACCAGCATTGGTTAACGGAGATTTTTGGACGATCTCTTTGGCTTCACCGGTAGTCTTCTTGTTGAGGTGGAATAGTTTTTCCACCGGCGCTATCCTTGTGTTTTGGATATACAAGGCCGTGAACATGTCACGGAAAGAGGGCCACGAGAGGTAATCGCCGCGAAACACTTCGGTGTCACAGGGGGGCAAGCTAATATTGTAACCTGACGGAGGACTTTCGACGAATGAGGCGTCCGCTGATGCTGATGGAGTTGCTAGATTCTCTATCATTTCTATGATGGTGTCGGTGCATCGTAGGTAGACGGCGTAACAACGGCGACACTTCTCCTTCAGGGTTTCTAAGGTGCTTGCCTCATCGCTCGTTGACTCCATCTTGGACAGGATGTTGTCAAACGTGCATTTGATCAGCATCCATTGAGACTTGAGTTCGTCTCGTTGGAGGTCGAGCGTACGAATGGTGTGTTCCCGAGAAGGCGTTGCCTGAAAATCGACTTCGAACTCGACGAGAGCGTCGGCGAGGCGAATAAAGGTGTCGAGGGCAACCATTGTTGAAAAATGTTACTAATGAAACCGGAAAAAGGTTGCAAAAAAAATAAAATCCCGGAGCTAAATCTCTGTTGAAAAATGAGAAAATAAGAACAAACTCTTAATGTCTAGTTTATTTTCTATTATTTAGCATGGATTGTAACTATTATTTTTACCAACGAAATTCAGCGGTCGCCCACAGTATACCACGCTATATCGATGCTCGTTGCTGATTACAACAGAGATAATAGAGCGCACAGTCGAGCGTAGAAATTCTCACCAAAATGCAATTACTTCACTGATGAGATTTGCGAGCTTGAGTTTCCTATATATGTCGCACTTTAGACACGCCTTCGAAGAGAGTGCTCAATAGATGAGCGTAAGCCTGATAAACCAACGTTCCAAGGATAAGTGTATGTAACTTCTCTGCTTTCGTTAGCGAGCACCAAATGACTGTATTTGTTTTAACAGTGGGGCAAACTAAGGCTACACGAGAAGCGTGCGAGAATCTGATTTTGTCGAAGAACAAACGAAAAGTACACCAAAGATTGGTTGATCAGCAGAGTGTTGCAGATAGTAGGCTTATACTTAGTGCGTTTGTTTAAATGATTCTAAGCACTCAAGCTAGGCCTTTGTTTTTTCTTCAATAACGAAAGAGCACGAAAAAGAAACACGCAAAAGCGACGTTTTTTCCAGTCGAGTTTATGCGTGGCTGCGCAAGTGATTGAGCACACAAACACAGTTTTTCTGTCTATCGAAAGAGCGCGACACCGAGTGAGAGAAAAAAAAACTGCAAACCCACGTTTGCTTGCTTTGAGCGTGGCTGCGCAGCGGAGTTGGAGCACGCAAGCAAAGTTTTTTAAGCTCACACTGTTTAAAGAGCGCGGCGTCGAGAATGAATAAACCCTAAACCTACGTTTGTTTGCTTAGAGTGACTGCTTACGTTAATTGGCGCACACAAGTAAGCCTTTGGTTTCTACAATAGCGAAAGAGCACGAAAAAACACAAACCGACGTTTCTGTGCCGCGAGCGTGGCTACGCAACGGAATTGGAGCACGCAAGCAGAGTTTCTAAATCGTACCGTAGAAAGAGCGCGGCGTCGACAGCGAAGAAAAACACAAACCTACGTTTGTTTGCTTAGAGCGTGGCTGCGCAACGGAGTTGGAGCACGCAAGCAGAGTTTTTATATCGTACCGTGGCGAGAGCGCGGCATCGACAGCAACGAAAAACACAAACCTACGTTCGAATATTCTCTGAGAGTGCGGCTGCACAAACCGGTTTAGAGTGCACTAATGATTTGGGTATGAGCCACAAATATGGTAATCCACGTGATGGATTTTCTGCTTGAGGGTACCGTTACACCGAGTTTTCGAAATTCGGGTATATGTGACGTATATCTTATATGTATATATAATTATATATGGAAAATATTCACTTTTTTACACATCAAACATAATTGAAACCATAAATCAATATAATTTACTCAAAACCAATACCTTTACTTTCTTTTAATGACTGGAGCGATATCCGGCTCGAAGGACCAATGTTTTTTTTGAAGAGATGAGGTAAAAGGTTGTTTGATGATGGATGTGTTGTTAATTGTATATTGTTTATGGTTTTCACTGTTTAATTTAATTTGTACAATGTGTTTTGAGTGAATGTGAATATGAAGGTTTGGTGTTGTCTGTGGACGTCTTTCTTCTTTTACGATCGCAGCTAGAGTGCCACATGAAGGACGTCGCTCCTGAGCGTCGGCCGTTTGATCGTCCACTCACGACTCCGTGGTGAGAAGCTCGCAGTCGAGCTTTCGGGTCGCCTCTTCTAAGCCGCGACATGTCAGCAGGATGAGAGTCCGCTGACAAGCGCAGTCAGAAGACTCCAGGCGGGCGGCGTTTGGCGTAAACAATCGCTAACAAATGACGAGGGAAGCGAATTAGTACGAATAGAGGAACTAAATCCAGTGCCGAATAATGCACACAAAACACAGCAACACACTAACCGCGTAGTGCTATGTTGGAATTGCCACCAGGCGGGGCACGGTTTTGTAGATTGTGCATCTGAACAACAGAACATTTTTTGCTTCAGGTGTGGGTTACCGAACGTAATAACTCCCAAATGTTTGAGGTGCAGGCAGGAAAACTGGCGGAGGAACTTGGCAGAAGCGGGTCAGCCATGCTCCAGTCAGAGTCCCGCAGTAGTGAAGAAGGAAGGCGAAAGCCAACCGTAACCCAGAGTAAGCGTAGTATGCCTAATGTTAAGGAATCTGAAAATAAAAGTAGTATTAGCATTTTAAAAAGAATTCAAATTGACAAAGAACCAATAAATGAAACTAAACAGGTCGAGCCACTAGAAGATAAAGTTCGTCAGTATTATGAAGTGCGCGAAAGCGCACATCTAAGCGTTTTAGATCACGCCAAGATGTTCGTAAAATAGTAGTAGAAGCGGTTGCAAAAACTCAAAGTTCAGATCCACGACCATTTGCCAACGTTTACGTGGGCGGTAAGCAAATTCGTTGCCTCTTGGATTCTGGGGCGTCAGTCAGTGTCCTAGAAAAAAATTGTAGAGAATTGATGGCAGAACTTAAACTGCCGGTGACACCGTATTTCTCCGCAGTGAAAACGGCAGGTGGTCAGAAGCAATTTGTCATCGGTAAAGTTGAACTCGATGAACAGTATAGGGGCGTAGGGAAGAAAATTTTATTCTATTTATGTCCGTATCTGGAGCAGGAAGTTTATTTAGGTGTGAATTTTTGGCAAGTTTTTTCGATAGCATCAGAGATCTTTGAGGTTGCAGAGGCGGATACAGTTATAGATTTCATGCCAACGGATGTGAATTCACATGTTCTATCGGCCGAACAGGCACAGCAGCTAGAGATAGTGAAAAGAAAATTTAAAACATTTGAAAATGAGGGTTTAGGTAGAACTCACCTTGAAAAGCACACCATAGAACTCACTGAAGGAACGGTACCTATAAAAGAAAGACATTACCCAGTTTCTCCAGCCGTACAGGAAATTATTTATGAAGAAGTAGACAAAATGTTGAGACTAGGCGTTATTGAAGTCAGCAACAGTCCGTGGAATAACAGAACCACCGTAGTCCGAAAACCTTCAAAGAACAGATTATTCTTAGATGCGAGGAAACTCAACGAAAAGACAATCAAAGATGCATATCCATTGCAAAACATAGAGGGTATTCTTAGTCGAATAGATGAAACTCACTACATGAGTAGTGTAGATTTAAAATACGAGTTTTGGCAAATCGAACTCGATGAAAGAAGCAGACCATATACAGCCTTCACAGTGCCAGGTCGGCCTCACTATCAATTTGTGGTAATGCCATTCGGTTTATGCAACGCGGCGCAAAGATTATGTAGGTTGATGGATAAGATAATTCCGCAGCATTTGAAATCGAATGTGTTCATATACTTAGATACTTAGACTTGTTGATAATTTCGCCAGACTTCGAGACGCACTTACTCTTACTAAGTGAGGTTGCTGAGTGCCTTGCAAAAGCCAGATTAATAATCGGATTACAAAAGTCAAAATTCTGTTTCATGGAGCTAAAATATTTAGGGTTTCTTATTGGTAGGGGAATGTTGAAGACAGATCCGGAAAAAGTAGTGGCTATTAAATCAATTCCAATTCCACGTTCGCCTAGAGAGGTGCGAAGTTTTTTAGGTACTGCTGGTTGGTACCGACGTTTCATTAGGAACTTTTCAGACCTAGCTGCTCCACTGACCGATACGCTGAAGAAGTGCTCGAAATTTTCAATGACAAAGGAAGCTATCGAAGCCTTTCACAAGTTGAAACTAGCCCTAACAAGTGCTCCTGTGTTGAAACACCCTGATTTTAAGAAGATGTTCTGGTTACAATGTGACGCATCACAAACTGGCGTTGGTGCTGTACTGTATCAAGTAGATGATGAGGGCAACGAGCGCCCGATCGCATACCACTCCCATAAACTGAACTCTCATCATCGAAACTACACGGTGACGGAAAAAGAATGTCTTGCAGCAGTATTAGCAGTTAAAAAGTTCCGTCCGTATATTGAAATGATGACATTCACTATTGTGACAGATCACGCTAGCTTAAAATGGTTAATGTCCATGAAAGATCTTAGTGGCAGATTAGTTGGGCTCTACAACTACAAGTTTTCGATTTTAACATTGAACACCGAAGTGGTTCAGATAACGTTGTTGCTGATATGCTTTCGCGATCAGTCGAGGAGCTAAATAGTGGCGATAGTCCTTTTGATTTCGAAACCACCGAATTTGATGCACCAGAGTATAGAGAGTTGCTAGACACGGTTAAGGAGAATTCCGAGAGGTTTCCAGATCTGAAAATTAATGGAGGAATGCTTTTTAAGCGTCTGAATTTTGACAGGGATAGTTTGGCAGAGTCAAGTTGGAAATTATGGGTTCCGGAATCCCTCACAAGTACACTGATTGCTAGAGAACACGAACCGAAATTGGCAGCACACGGCGGCATAGCTAAAACTCTAGAACGGTTGCGTCGATTATATTATTGGCCCGGCATGAGTGCACAGGTCAGAGATTTTGCTTACAACTGCAAAGTATGTAAAGAGTGTAAATCAACCAATTACGAATTGCGCCCCGGTATAGGAAATGAGGTGATAACAGAGAGACCATTTCAGAAACTCTATATTGACTTTTTAGGAAAATATTCCCGCTCGAAACAAAGAAACGCGTATATCTTTATAGTATTAGACCATTTTACAAAATTTGTCTTTCTTAAGGCGATGAAAAAGGCAACAGCTAGCAATGTAGTAGATTTCTTGACCAAAGAAGTGTTTTACAAATTTGGCGTGCCCGAAACTATTCATAGCGATAATGGCAAACAGTTCGTGTCGAAAGAATTCGAGAACATGATCGCGGTCTTTAACATTAACCATATGAAAACAGCGGTATACGCGCCACAATCAAATGCCGCAGAACGCGTAAATCACTCGATTTTAAATGCAATTCGGTCGTATTTGCAAGATGACCACCGCGAATGGGATCAATATCTACCGGAGATTGAGCATGCATTGCGAAATGCTGTGCACTCTGCGACAGGTGTGGCACCGTTTTTAGCATTGTTTGGCTACAACATATTCATGCATGGTAAAGATTATAAGTTAGCACGAAGTTTAAAATCCTTAGGCGAGAGCAATTTTGTGTGTTTAAATAACGAGGATCGATTAGCTTTGATACGCGATAGAATAAAGAAAAATTTGCATATGGTATATGAGCGTAGTGCACTTAGGTATAATCATAGAAAACGTATAATCGTAGATAAACGTATAATCATAGACGTGTCGTTCACTTTAGCCCTGGGCAAGAAGTTTTTAAAAGAAACTTTGTGTTGAGCGATTTTAAACGAAACATCAACGCGAAATTCTGCCGTAAATTCACAAAGTGCCGAGTGACCAAAGCGTTGGGAAATAACATGTACCTTTTAGAATCATTGAGCGGAAAGCCCCTGGGTGCGTTCCATGTAAAAGATATCCGCCAGTGACAACTGTGAACAGACCAAAACATCAAGATTGCCGTCAGCTGTAAATGATTAGGGACAAAGTATCAAGTTTGGTAAATAATTAGAAGCAAGTAGACTTCCCTGAAAATTTTGAAGCAGCACCGAATAGCTTAAGGCTAGGAGCGTCCGCACACAATCCACGAGGAGACTAAGCTTCCTGTAAGGATAAATCAGAGAGTTGCGAGTCGAATACTTACAGCCAGACTTGATAGGTTGACAAGTTTGCAAACGAAAATTCCCGACTAGCTCAGTGGAAAACAAGTAGAAGTAAAAGCGTGGGTCGAGGCCTGCGTTGGGCACCTGAGATCAAAGTGAATTCATCCAGCACACTTCTATTGTCTTCCTTGTGTTGCACCAATATAAGAGTTTTGTTGCGGGTGATGACTTCGAAGAAATAAAAACATGACAGCGTCATGAAAACGTCATATGAAAACGTCAACCAGAGTGTAGATATGGGAAAAAGACAATGACAGTATAGGACTCGAACAGAACATTGTGTCGGCAAAGCAGTGCATTAAGGTCAGGTTACAAATGGTGATGGAGACTGTTCGGAGTACCATCTCTGAAACCAAAATTAGTTAAAATAATAGGAGGAGCTTGATAATATAACGGTAACAAAAGCTGTTTCTGCAATTCAGAAACTTCGAACAAGTCAAAGCTCAAGTGCACGGTCTGTTCGATTGCTGAAGCCAAGGAGTGCGCGTGATCCGCGGATTAAGTCTGAAAAGGAAAACATTTAAAATTTGGGAGACATAATATGGTGAATTAAATAAAGTAAAACCACCAGTTAATACTAAAAAGTCACTAAATATATAGAAATAAAGGCATAAAAAGGTTTGTTGAGCAATTTAAAATAACGGGGACGGTAAAACTATTCACGATTGTTCAGATTAAGGCTGATAACGTGCAAGACGACACACCGGAATTCGGGTGAAAACGTCCCACAATAGAGTTTCGCCTAGTATTCAGGGAAAGTTCATCCCGGCAGCACTAGTCTCAGCATCGCAAACTAAAGGCATAGTTTGTACGTGCCCAAATACTTACCACGGCGTGGGGATAAGATCGTCAAACGGCGAAGAAAATTGAGTCGAGCACTGCCAAACAGCTAAGTGTACAAGTGTATTAGTACAAATGGTTTGAGTCTGCGGACACGCGCAAAAGAAAACTAAATCAAATAAAAGAAAATTAATGTTGCCAAAAGGTGGCGCTAAAGAAAATTAAGCAAATCAAATAATTGAATGAGCAGAATTTGTTTTTCAGTCTCTGCCGATACAAAATTTTTAACCTCTGTATAGATGCTAATGTAACAGAAAACAATCGAATATGTTTTAGGTTTATTGTAGATATGTGTATAAGTTTAGTGATCCTTTTAATAATTTGTAAGACTTTAGCCGGTATCTCGAGTAGCGACGACGTGTGTTCGTCTTTGTCCTAGTTGGGGAAGACAACTCTAGAGAGCTCTCTCGATTGACACCTTAAACTGGTCCTTCTTTTTTGTTTGCATCCAAGTTGGAGAAATAGTTATTATAGGCTAGAGTCAGTAAACTTTCTAAAGTAGTGTACAAATTTAAAGTAGTATGGAATTTGAAAATCAGAAATTAATGTTAATAAAATCTGTTGAAAAAAAGATGATGTTCTAAAACAAATAAACATGGTGGATCGGGATCGGAACGTTCTGAGGGGGAAAAGGAAATTATAAAGGGGGAATTAAGAAGGGAAGGTAAATGTAAGGATTTTATAATATAAGTTATTGTGGCATCCTGGGTACAGCATGGCGGGTCAGATCCGCGCCCGAAAAGGAGATAAAAAGGGTCCCAACTGAGCTACCGGGTCGAATACAGCCATGCTGGACGTTTACAGGGGGATGCACAACAACGCCTACTTTTGAAAAAATTTGTACATTTGGGGAAGTGAGGTGTCTCAGACGTTGAAACTATTTCCCCAATATTCAGCGATAAGTTTTGTTCTACGAAAAACATAACTTGGCCAAGTGGAATATAAGGTTCGATAGCCTACTCCAATACCTATCATAATCAGCAAAAACTTTTAGTGCACTGGAAGGGTTTGGTCACCATGGTCATTTCAACGATGGCCTTACCCAGTGCAATTGTACTATTTTCATGATTTTTCAGCTAACAATTTTGTTCTACGAAAAACATAACTTGTCCAAGTGGACTATAGAACTCGATAGCCTACTCCAATATCTTTCATAATCAGTAAAAACTTTTAGTGCATTTAGAAGGGTTTGGTATCCATGGTCATTTGAATTTGGCCTTACCCAGCGCAATTTTTCATGATTTTCCAACGAAAAATTTTGTTCTACGAAAAACATAACTTGGCCAAGTGGAATATAAGGTTCGATAGCCTACTCCAATACCTTTCATAATCAGTAAAAACTTTTAGTTCACTCGGAAGGGTTTGGTCACCATGGACATTTCAACAATGGCCTTACCCAATGCAATTGTACTATTTTCATGATTTTTCAGCGAACAATTTTGTTCAACGAAAAACATAACTTGGCCAAGTGGAATATAAGGTTCGATAACCTACTCCAAAACCTTTCATAATCAGTAAAAACTTTTAGTGCATTTAGAAGGGTTTGGTCACCATGGTCATTTGAAGTTGGCCTTACCCAGCGCAATTTTTCATGATTTTCCAACGAAAAATTTTGTTCTACGAAAAACATAACTTGGCCAAGTGGAATATAAGGTTCGATAGCCTACTCCAATACCTTTCATAATCAGTAAAAACTTTTAGTTCACTCGGAAGGGTTTGGTCACCATGGACATTTCAACAATGGCCTTACCCAATGCAATTGTACTATTTTCATGATTTTTCAGCGAACAATTTTGTTCAACGAAAAACATAACTTGGCCAAGTGGAATATAAGGTTCGATAACCTACTCCAATACCTTGCATAATCAGTAAAAACTTTTAGTGCATTTAGAAGGGTTTGGTATCCATGGTCATTTGAAGTTGGCCTTACCCAGTGCAATTTTTCATCATTTTCCAACGAAGAATTTTGTTCAACGAAAAACATAACTTGGCCAAGTGGAATATAAGGTTCGATAACCTACTCCAATATCTTTTATAATCAGTAAAAACTTTTAGTGCATTTAGAAGGGTTTGGTCACCATGGTCATTTGAAGTTGGCCTTACCCAGCGCAATTTTTCATGATTTTCCAACGAAAAATTTTGTTCTACGAAAAACATAACTTGGCCAAGTGGAACACATACGGTTCGATAACCTACTCCAATACCTTTCATAATCAGTAAAAACTTGTAGTGCATTCGGAAGGGTTTGGTCACCATGGTCATTTGAAGTTGGCCTTACCCAGCGCAATTTTTCATGATTTTCCAACGAAAAATTTTGTTCTACGAAAAACATAACTTGGCCAAGTGGAACACATAAGGTTCGATAACCTACTCCAATACCTTTCATAATCAGTAAAAACTTTTAGTGCATTTAGAAGGGTTTGGTCACCATGGTCATTTGAAGTTGGCCTTACCCAGCGCAATTCATGATTTTCCAACGAAAAATTTTGTTCTACGAAAAACATAACTTGGGCAAGTGGAACACATAAGGTTCGATAACCTACTCCAATACCTTTCATAATCAGTAAAAACTTTTAGCGCATTCGGAAGGGTTTGGTCACAATGGTCATTTCAAGTTGGCCTTACGCAGTGCAATTGTGCTATTTTCATGATTTTTCAGAGAACAATTTTGTTCTACGAAAAACATAACTTATCGCTGAATATTGGGGAAATAGTTTCACCGTCTGAGACACCTCACTTCCACAAATGTACAAATTTTTTCAAAAGTTGGCCTAATCTTTGACGTATATATATTATTCCCTTGAAATGTGTATATTTGCTGCTCAAAATATATATTTCGTTGAAGAAAAGAGCGCTACTATTGAAGCCATTACTCTGGAATGGATACAAAATATGTACGTATTCGTATTCGCGATTAGGGTTCAGATCTTTGCTAAGTTATCGCATTTACGAATTTATCTTCACGCACTTCAGTTTGATTACACTCGCAAATATGCCATATTGTTCCACTGTTAGAATGATCTGAGCCTTTTCTTCCATGCACGGACCATTCTATTCTGCCACGAGCTGCTATTAAATTATTATTTTCGTTCTCGCTTACTTTCAGTGTAACTCCAATTTTGGCATTATCAAGGCCAATCAAAATTCGTGCTCGAACGGCGTGGTAAGAATGAATTGATAGCTCCTTCAGGTGACCACGATTCTCATTGTTTGAGGCCTTTAGAATCTGTTAGAGCTAAGTTCGTAACAGTGCGAACGTTTCAAAGACGGTACTTTGGAGCACAGGAAGACATGCCAACACTTTTACAGGAAGACATGCCAACACACCCGCATTTGGAATTTACTTAATTTTGTGTGATATCTCCAGTCCATCGTAAATTAAGGTGCATGCAGCTCCTACGTCTATCTTGTGTGTTCAATACTAGAAATTCGTCACATACACCATAGTTATGCCCCTTTGAACATTTCGGGCAAAAGAGATCACGCAGTTTATGTGTCTCGGAAATATCCTGCACCATGATCCATTTCTTAAAAACTTTTAGGGAATATCTTTCCCCTCTATTGTCTAATGTAGATTGCTCGGATCACTTCGTAACTTAACCAGACGAACATAGAGCATTCGTAGTGTTTCGACTGCATATGATACCATTTAGGGTACTATAAATTGATCACGTATGACCTCCAGGGCCAGCCCTTTCAAGCATTTCTGCAATCTGTAACGAACTGTTTTCTTGCTCCGGGTATTCCTTCCATGTCCCGAATATAAATTTCATAAGAAATTTTGTATTCGAGACATGCAAGAGAGGGGAAAATATAAAATCTTTTGTTTATTTTCAAACTGATTTGTTTTGTTTATTATTAACATTTATGTATTCTAATACACTAGTTTGTAATGTTTAAATATAAATCGCGATTATAATATTCGTCTCTTAAATTATTCAATGCAGCTACCATGGGTGAGATGAACGTAATATATTTCTTCCCTGCAATAGGGCAACTCGTTCGTTTGTCGCACTCTATCTCGCGTAGTCATAGCATACCGACGACCGACTAGGCCGTCTCTCTCTTTGTTGTCGCTGTCGTAGCGTACCGATGACCTGCTAGGCTCGGCTCACTCTGTATCTTCTGTCGTAGTATACCGACGACCTCCTATGCCCGGCTCATTCTCTCTTTTCGCTGTCGTAGTGTACCGACGACATGCTATGCTGGGCTCACTATCTCTTGTCGCTGTCGTAGTGTACCGATGACCTGCTAGGCACTCTCTGTTGTCCTAGATCCGGAGCTAGATCCGGCTCGCTCTCTGTTGTCGCTGTCGTAGCGTACCGACGACCTGCTAGGTCTGGCTCACTCTCCGACGACTTGCAAGGTCCGGCTCGCTCTCTGTTGTTGCTGTTGTAGTGTTTCGACGAACTGCTATCGACGACCTGGTCCGGCTCGCTCTCTGTTGTTGCTGTCGTAGCGTACCGACGACCTGCTAGATCCGGCTCGCTCTCCGACGACCTGCAAGGTCCGGCTCGCTATCTGTTGTTGCTGTTGTAGTGTTTCGACGAACTGCTAGGCCCGGCTCACTCACTGTTGTCGCTGTCGTAGCGTACCTACAACCTGCTAGGTTCGGCTCGATCTCTTTTGCTGGTATCTTTGTGTTCCGACGACCTGCTTGGCCCGACTCACTCTATTGTCTCTGTTGTAGCGTACCGACGACCTGCTTGGTCCGGCTCGCTCTTCGAAAACCTGCTAGGTCCAGCTAGCTCTCTATTATTGCTGGTGTAGTGTTCCGACAAACTGCTAGGCCCGGCTCACACTCTGTTGTCGCTGTCGTAGCGTACCTCGTAGGGAGCATTGCAAATAAATCCTCATTGTCACTTTGTCGTGAATGCTTTCTTATGTTGTGCTCTTTGTAGTCTTTGTTCCTTTTTTCTGGTGCATCTTCTGATAAATCTCCACTGGGGAGTATGTGATTATTAATCACCTGCTCGCCACGCATCAAAACTTTATGTATGATTGGTGTCATTTATCTCCATGGATACAAAGTGTTGTATAGATCCGCAGTCCTTTTTGCGAATTTACCAAACTTCGAAGCGTTTATTTCTCGATTGTAACTCCTGTAATTCGCGAAGTGGTAATATGGTCATCAAAAAAATCTAGCCGTATGCCATCATTTGAATTTCCTGGACCTGCTTTTGGAGTATCAACGATAAGACCTACTTCTAGAAACTCGGCTTGAATTTTGGATTTCTTTTCCTGTCTGTCTGTCTGTCATAAATCGGATGTTTGCATACAGCGGAGATAATCCAAAAGCATAATCAGTATTTTCGGCAATATTTTCAGAAGCTTTATTCAATGCCTTCCTGGTTGCTCCACAAATACTGCAGGATGAAGATGTATGTAGATATTTTCGTCTAGACCTAGATGTAGTATACAGAGATCCTTTGCAGTTTTAATTTGTTCGTACGCTGGGTAGCATTTTATCTCTATTTCCACAGCAGTCCTTAATAAATTTTATTGGTGTTGCATTGTCTTTTACATAGAGAGGCAACTTTGTATCTGGAGAGAATCTGTTAGCAGTTTTATTACCATCTTGAGCTTGCTGAGGAGTTGGAAAAGAATTTAGAACCCTTCTAAGGCGATTCGGGTTAGCATGTAATGCTCTTTTGACAAAGCGTCCATATACAGTCTGTTTGATAAGAGCGTGTACGGCGAAACTTAAAAAATATTTATGGGAAGCTATTAAAAAAAGAGCCACAAATACTGCATGTTATAAAGAGTGATGCTTTACTATTAATATGTGGTCCAGTCGCCCTCGCTATTAATAATCGCCTGGCATCTCCGAGGCATACTTTCCACTAATTTTATAGCATAATCTGCCGAAAAAGATCTCCATATGAGTCGAATATGTCGGAATAAGTACTTGACGTTGCAGATCTTCCTTCCTCGGAGCTTCAACTTCATGATTACCCAAACATTTTCGATGGGATTCGCATCGGGCGACTGTGAGGGCCAATCGATCACGTCAACGTCATTTTCACTTTTCCATACAGTACAAAGCCGGCTCCGATATTTTGGGTCATTGTCCTCTTGTAGTATCCAGTTTTCGTTTTTTGTTTTATACCACTTCTTTGCAGTAGCAATAGAGCCCTATGATAAATTTTTATCATCTTCTCAGCATTCACATGATGAGTGAAGAGATGCAAATCGCCAAAAGCCCTGTTTGGAGAAACAGCCCCAGACGTGAACTTTTAGCGGATGTTTCACAGTCCGCTGGACCAGTCTACTGGTGCGAGAAGATCAGCTATGCCTTATGGGAGAATGTGCCCAAAATGAAGACTCATCTGTAAAAATCACGTTGTCCCAATCGCGGTCCAAATTTTCCTTTCCCTAAGCGATTCTTTTCTCAACGTGTTTTTGCGACAGTAGCGGTTTCTTCACAGTGCTTCGATATTTTACTCCTTGCGTGATTAAACGTCTTCTTATCAAGTCACAGGACACATTTACACCTCTTTTACGTAAAAGGGCCTGTCCAACACGCAGTGATAGGCGAGGATTCTTCTCAAAGGCCTGTAACATCACTTTGTCCTCCCTTTTCGTCGTTTTTACCACAGAGCCGCGATATGGCAGGTCATCGACGTTTTTTGCGTCGGAATAACATTTCACCCACTTGCTCACAAATGCCTTCGACTTTTTCATGTATTTAGCCGCCGCTCCGTATGAAATTTTTGGTCCGTTCGGATGCGAACACAAGAAAACGGCTTCAAAACGAGATGCTTACGCGGCGCTCATCAGGAAATAGGTTTTTTTCTTACTACGATCAGAAGGTAACGGATTCTTTTTTTATAACGCATTTTGCAGGACGGCTCCCGCTATCAGTACGCGGTGGAATCGAACCTCTAAAATTTTCCTGGAAAAAATATAGGCGTGCGTGCTCTTGTCAAACAGACTGTATTTTCTTTCGCCTTTCAGTCGCTGAATATATGCTTTTGATACCATGTCTGCTCCAACGTTTTCATTTATTTCCTGTAGTTATTTTCCACTTGTATTTCAAAGACCTCGTTTAACCACTCCTTGTATTTCTTATTTAATTTAATTATGGAGTAGCAACAGGTTTTGTAAAAAGTCTTCAGTTTCTTCACAATGGTCTGCATCCTATCTCTCAATTCATTCGTAGCTTTGCTGCTTAAGATTTTGTCTCCAATTATTTTCGCTATTATTTCTTCCGTTTCCAGTTTTCTTATCAAATGAATGCCAGCGGCAAAAGAATAATTAACAGATATAGTGTTAATTTTTTATATCAAAGGTCTATTATGGTATAAGTTTTTCACAGACTTATGTTAACAAAAAGCTTGCAAGTTGCTCTTGAGCAGGCTTGCAAGCAATTGCAGGTAAACAGATACTTGTATACATGCATATGTACAATGTTATTTGCTTAATAGTAAACAATAATCTACAATTTTTATGTCTTAATCTGAATTTTAGTAACAGGTAGAAAAATACGGATTTCCTACCTGAAGTTCAATGTTCAAGTTCAATAAATATTTAATAGGTTAATAGGTTTAATATTTTAATAAAAAAATTCCTAATAATCCAGGTATAAGTATTTTATAAAATACGAATATCATAGAACCAAATCCATTTTACCTGTACTTATAGTAAATTCATCCATTAGAAGAGAAAAAACAAGGAAAACAAAATTCAACAAACCCTACAGAAACCAAAAAACTCTTCAAAACATATAGCTAAAATGTTCAGACGAAAAAAAACGGTTCGGTGGTTCGGAGCGGGTCAAGTATGTTTGGAGGATTTGCTCACAATACTTCAAAGTTTCAAAAACAAAAAACTTTATAACTAGCATTTACTAGCGCTGACACTTATGATCTCCCAAAGTCGAAATTCATATGAGTAAAGACCTTTTCTTCAAAAATTACCGAAAAATACTTACACTCAAAGCAAAAAGTTTTTGTTGTTTTTTTGATAGATAATTTAACAACCTTTCAGATAATACTTATTTCATTTACTAATGTTGACTACTTTTTTAGATATGTTCACTTGAATTTTGGCAAAAAACGGAAATAATAAAACTTTATAGAGAATGGAACAATGGTTGTATTGTTATTGTATTGTATTTATTGCACATCAATTATATATGTATATATGTATACTAGCTGACTCAGCAAAAGTTACGATGCCATATAAATTGGTGTCATTTGGTGAATATTTTGGTTGTTAAATAAATAAAATGAAAACGCCGACTTTTCGATCGCCGACTATAAAAAAGCAATTCTAAAAATAACAAATTTTTGCCGGCTATATTGCTGTCTTATTGCTTTCTTATCGGCCCTTGTATGTAGCTTTTCCATTGGCATCAAGGCAAGTAGCCAAACACTTGCCGTAGCAATAAGAATGCGAATTGTCGGATCTTTGTCCATAGCACAAATGAGCACTTTTGGATGAGCGAAATATTCAACATCTGGCTCATACTCGAATGCGAGACGACGGGACGAAACGGATGCTCGATGAATGTATTTGTTGGCGTTGTCGATCATTTGCTCTGCGTGTGTTCACTACGAATCGGCACACTTGTCTCCGTTCTAATTGTCGTTGGTGATTTCGTTCAGCTCGTGCCTCTTGTGATTGAGATGCACGCAATCATAACATACTTTTACGCACATCTTCATTATCTTGATAGATTTGTTCGTCTGTCCTTTCTGCTCTACTATTTAGCATATTTGTTGCATGGGCCCCCTTGCGTCTTACTGGAATTGTTCACTGTAACACCGACAAATATACCAAATTGTTTTATTTACTGATGGTACACCGATAATGTATTTGTTCAACCAACCTTCCACAATCATAAAACACGTAATAGATTTCATATAAATTCAAATAAATCGTAAAAAAGTTTTCACGTTAAAATGACGCAAAGCTTCTCGTAAATGACTTGAAAGTTCAAGGCACGCGTAGCGTCAGCTGTCAGCAACATAAGTAAATTCGTTTTAGTTAAAATACGAATGTTAAACTAAAATCGCGATTAACTTATGGTTGGCTGAGGGTAGGAGGGTAAAATATACTTCACGACCTATTCTCACACCTACCAAACATACACAAAAAATTTCATCAAAATCGGTCAAGACGTTTCGGAGGAGTGCGAACACAAACACCGTGACACGAGATTTTTATATATATAGATATAATATATATATATTATAATTATTCAGGGTGTTTCGCATAAGAGGGTACAGAAGATCAGGGCGTGTAGGTTGGGTCGAGACAAGAAAAAAATCGTATGGGAGGGGAAGAGGTGTCAATTTCCACCCGTTTAGACGGGAGGGGCCATTTTATAAAAATCCGACTTAACATCGGAAAAAAAAATATTAAAAAATAATGGTTAGATCCAGATAACTTTTGCTTGCTGATTTTCAAAGCCAAATATCCGCTTCTTAATATCCTTTTTAAATTAGGTTCCTATATCAAACAGATTTTGAGAAAATAAGTGTCACGCAAACAGTAAAACACAAGTAGCCAAAAAATTGGTATTTGAAAGGAAAGTATGCTTCGTAATTTTCACTTTTCTCGGAAACTACAAAACATAGATCCTTCCGGTTTGAAGCATTCTCTTTAGAATTGATTAGAGAATTTTATGGTCGGAAAAAAATGTATATACACAGGGTGTTTCGCATAAGAGGGGACAAAAGGCTAGGGCGTGTAGGTTGGGTCGAGACAAGAATAAAATCGTATGGGAGCGGTGGTCAATTTCCCCCTGTTTAGACGGGAGGAAACATTTTATAAAAATCGGACTTAACATCGGAGCAAAAATTGTAAAAAATTACAGTTACAGTTCTTTCCTAAATACTGCATTTGAAAGACAAATATGTGCTCCTCAATCTCCTTTTTAATTGAATATTGAAGGATCGCAAGCAATATTGAGGGATCGCAATTGTGCCATCTTCAGTGTTTTGTTTCGTTTTTATTAGTTCGTGTTATTTCGGTCGTATTTATATTCGTGTCTCTACGTTCATCTGCGTTCATGTGTGTTCGTTTTTCTTCGTTCATATTCAGAAAGAACGTCTGTTTATGTTACTCAGGTATTGGCGCAGGTAGTTAGATTCGTTTCGTTAATGTTGCACCGTCCATTAGATTAAGGTCGTGTTTTGCGCTCATGTCTTCGCTTATGTGCTCGAGAATCCTCCTTAAAGGTTTTCTGTATATTTCATAGTCGTATGTCGTTGCTCTTTATAAGAAAAAGTCCTGATTCACACTGTGTCTTAATAACAATCATTGTAGGTCTAACATAAAAAGGCTTCCCCCGTTTAAGACTCCAGGATCTGACGGGATATTCCCTGCAATGCTCCAATGGGGCCAAAAGCATCTGCTCCAACCTTTGCGGGGAATTTTCATGGTTGGTCTGGCAATGAGATTTGTGTCTGGTGTTTGGAGAGAGGGAAAAGTGGTGTTCCTACCGAAACCGGGTAAGAAGAAATACACGGAAGCTAAATACTTTGGACCATTCTGCTTTACTTTGGTCGTCTCGAAGACAATGGAGAGTGTTCCACGCATAGTTGGTCTTTAATGTTCAAGCTTTGAAAGTGTTTATAGGACGTATGTAGACCTTGACTTCGTCTGTGCGAGATAGTGGAACTTCTCTATACAGTACTGCTCATAAGTATTCGAACCACATTAAAATTAAAAATTTGCGGAATCAGTAGAATTCATTGGAAATTAAATTCGATTTTATGATTTTATGACGTCTCTGTGGTTTTTTGGGAGAAACCTAAAAGCCCTAATCCTTTTTTTGTTGTAGCACAGGTGCATATTGTCTGAATTCGACTTTATGGAAAATTTCATCCACAATATTTTAATGACTACCTGTCAATATTGGTAATATGCAAACGGTTTTTATGGTCTTGTTTTTTATCTGTTGGGTGTTGGGAACTAAATTTTATAGTGTAACGAGGTTTCCCCTCTGTCCTGCCTGGATATACCCGCGGATGCCCAGGGGTCTTCCGCAATAATAACGCAGTTTTGTTTTAATTTGAATTCTTTATTTATCGATTTTTATTTATTTGATGCTTCCATATTTCGATAACAAATGTTACTTAAATTGGTATTTTATATATCTAAAAATCTACTTAAGTTACCCTGTAGGAAAAGAAGGTTATGTATGTTGGTAGTGTATGTATGGTGGATTCTAGTGTGTAAGTCAAAACGCAGATTAGTGTGTTTGTTCGCTTTATTTCTGAATTTTCTCCGATTGTTAGCGTTGGGTTAGTGTGACATGAAAAATTTATGGCTACTTGGTTTCTTGATTTAGGCAACGATTTATCCTTTTAAGGTTATGTTTGGTTCGGGACCAGTGAAATCTAGGGTGGTGTTCGCAGGGGCACGATCGCTTGGAAGTTGAAATTGGCAATCGCTCAGCGAGCTCAATGTCAAGATCAAAACCCAATGATCGAGGATACGAGGCTCTGATATTGACGCCCGCTCGGCAAGCTCAACGTCAAGATCGAGAATCACGGATCAAGGATACACGGTTTCGTTGTCGCTGCGTCGCTAAGCAGCTAAACGTCAAGATTCGGAATCGTGAATGCACGTTTTGGCTATTGACGCCCGCTAGGTAAGCTCAACGTCACGGCCAAAGATCAAAGATAAGAGGTTCCGACACTGACGCCCGCTCGGCAAGCTCAACGTCAAAATCAAGAATCAAGGATCAAATTATTTATAATTATAAAGTGTGCTTACCGCTTCGTTTGCTGGCTTCCAGAAAAGTGAATTTGCACTGCTCGGTGGCTCCTTTTATATCCCAAGGTTGGCGGTACTTGGCTACCCTTTTGTTGTTTTCAGGGTCAGTGCTCCCTTTGTGTTGTGAATCAGACGGTTCACCCTGTTGTGAATCAGACGGTTCACCCTGTTGGACCAGAAGTAGTAGTTTTTAAGTGCATTTTTTGAGGAGTTTTCCTCGGGGGTTTTGCAAGCCTGGTTTTTGGAGAGATGATTGTAAAAATTAACTAAGCACGGGTTTTTGCATACTAGAGAGCTGTATTTTTTGCATTAAAATAAAGGAATAAAATTCTTAACGTCAGAGCTGCTTGTTTCATTTAATCAGAAGAATAAAAAGTTACAACATTTGGCGACCGTGACAGGACATGGAAACTATTAAGAAACAGAGGAAATTGTTAAGAACAGCCGTCACAAAGGCTAATAACAATTTCTTGGCGACAGCAGCGCAAGATGGCGGAAGAAACGAAGCCCTGATATTGTTCCATTTGTTAGAAACCAAGATGGCAGATCTAGAAACTGTACACGCTGCGTACAACAAATTGTTACTTGAGTCTTCAGAAGACGATGAGAAAATTGCGTCGGAGATTGAGTCTGACGATGCGTACAAGATACAGTTCATCAGCGCGAAGCTGAAAGTTTTGGAGTTGACGTCAGAAGCTGAGAACGGACAACGCCAGTTCCACAGAGCATCCACCTCAGTAACACCACAAACGCTGAAGCTTCCAAAATTTGAGCTACCAAGATTCACTGGCCACATTAAGGAATGGCTACCATTTTGGAGTGTATTCAAGAAAATACATGAAGATGCATTTATACCAGAGGAAGACAAGTTCCAGTATTTAATGCAGTCTATGTTTCCCGGTTCCCGGGCCAGTGATTTGGTAACCAGTTTCCCGCCGACGGCGCAGAACTATTTAAAAGCCGTATTCAGTTTAAAGAGCCGTTTTGGAAGTGATGAAATTATCGTTGAGTACTATGTGCGAGAGTTACTAAAACTGGTGTTGCAGAACGCCTTAAAAGGCAACAAACGAGCATCAATTGCGACCACGTACGACCAGCTAGAATCGTATATTCGAGCACTAGATACACTGGGTGTTACGACGGATAAATGCGCAGCAATGTTGTATCCGTTGGTGGAGTCTTCACTGCCAGAGGAGATTTTAATTGCTTGGCAAAGAAGCGGAAGAAGAGGCGCAAACAGCGAAAACCAAGCAACGGGACAATCTCAAACATCCGACAGGCTCTGGACGGAGATAAACCCGTTGAAAATACATTAACTGCCTTATCGGAGTGTCCAGAGGTTTGTTTGCAGACACTTCGCGTCAGGGTATATTCGGACAACCAGGAACAAATCGTAAGAGCTATTATTGACACGGCGTCACAACGGTCGAATATACGTTCGGATATTGCGCGGAAGTTAAATTACCGAAGAATCGGCGAAATAGAAGTTACGCAGTCTTTGTTCGGTGGCCTAAAGGGCGAATGTAAAATGCACGATATATATAAGTTACGTATGAAAAGTTTAGATAATATGTATGCATGCAATTTTTCTGTCTTGAGCCAAGCCACTATTTGCGAAACGATACCTGGTATTAGAAATGATAAGTGGGTTGAGAATTTGCGTCGTAACAATGTAATCCTGTCAGATATCGGTAACACTAGTAAATCCATAGATATTCTTATTGGAGCAGATGTTGCAGGAAAATTATTGACAGGAAAAAAGGTAGATTTAAACAACGGATTAATAGCTTTTGAAACTATGTTAGGATGGACAGTCATGGGTAAATTACCGACGTTCAGAGATAAAACCAACGCGGCCGTTATGGTAACTACAATGTTGGTGCAAGACGTAAATATTTCAGATTTTTGGAAACTAGAGGTTTTATGGATTTCAGATCCAATCGAAAAGTTGCGCAAAGAGATCAATGATCAGCGGATACTAGATTTTTTAAAAAAAACAGCTAGATTTACTATGGAAGGACGTTACGATGTAAGACTACCGTGGAAGGAAAACTTTTCGCCTTTACCAACCAATTATGAAATAGCGTTAAAGAGATTAGATAAGACAGTGGGAAAACTTAAACGACAGAATCTATTTGACGATTATAATGAAGTTTTTAAAGAATGGTTAGCCGAAGGTGTAATTGAGAATGCACCCGCGAATGATAATGGCGAGCAGAATTATCACTATCTGCCACACCGTCCAGTTTTGAAGAAACATGGTACTACACGTATAAGACCCGTTTTTGATGCATCTGCTAGAACAAAGGGGTACCCATCGTTAAACCAATGTATTGAAACCGGGCCTAATTTGATCGAACTTTTGCACTCAGTAATAACTAGATTCCGCGAAAGGGAAATTGGTGTCGTTTCGGATATTAAAAAAGCATTTTTGCAAATTAGTGTAAATGAACGAGAGAGAGATTTTCTACGTTTTTTGTGGTTAAAGGACAATAGAGTCATAGAGTACCGTCATTGCCGAGTGGTGTTCGGATTATCGGCGAGTCCGTTCTTATTAGCAGCCATTCTATTACTGCACATGGAGGCAGCTGGAAAGTGGGCTGAGGACGAAGGTTGCCAGTGGACGAAATCGACAGTCAACCAATTAAAGACTTCCTTTTATGTAGACAATTGCGTAACAAGTGTTGAATCACCTGAAGAGCTAGAAACTTTCATTCGGGAATCTACGGCGGTTATGGCTAGTGGTGGTTTTGAGTTGCGTGGTTGGGAGAAGACGAATGATGACACAGTTATCAAAGCTACTATGGTTTTGGGCGTTGTATGGGACAAAAGCGACGATTCTATCTCTATTAATCCGGAAATGGTGAATATAGAGATACCCAAGAGGGTTACAAAGAGAGATATTTTGTCCTCAATACAAAAAATATTTGATCCTGTTGGTTTCACGTGCCCAGTTTTTTTGCAACCTAAGATATTAATGTCAAAATTGTGGGAGGAAAAATTAGGTTGGGATGACGAGATCTCTAGCCAATTCAGTATGGGTTTTTTGCAGTGGCTAAATGAATTAGGATGTCTCAAAGAAATAAAAATTCCTCGGAAAATTGGCGAGGGTAATTTAGAGTTACATGCTTTTGCCGACGCGAGTGGTTCCGCATATGCGGCAATAGTTTTCGCTAGAACTGAGGGTATAGGCAAAGTCAGAGTTACGCTTTTAGGCGCAAAGGCGCGTTTGGCTCCAAAGAAGTCGACAATTCCACGACTCGAGTTGATGGCAGCTACGATCGCCGCAAGATTAGGTACAACTATTTCGAAATTTTTGCAACGACCGGTCGAAAAGATCACCTACTGGACCGATTCTACTACGGTATTAGCTTGGATAAATAGGGACACAGAGTGGGGAGTTTTTGTACAGAACAGGATAAAAGAAATTCGTAGTTTGAGTGATGTTAGGGATTGGAGGTATGTACCTGGAGTCCAAAACCCGGCAGATCTTCCATCACGCGGGTGTAGTCCGACACAGCTAGTAGAATCGAAGTGATGGTCAGGGCCTGAGTGGCTCTATGAGTCGAAGTCGATGTGGTCTTTCGGGAAGGGAGGCGTTGATGAAAGCCAAGTAGGTAGTGAGGTAAAAATGTCGGTAGTTCATAACATGATCAATCTAAAGAATTCGGAGTTCAAGGCAAGCAAATACTTCTCCTCGTACAGTCAGCTAATTCGGTTTTTGGCGTGGATGAGACGATTTTTAAAGAATTGTAGAAGAAGGTTAGAAAATAGGGCCATTGGAACAAATTCCAATGAAAAGCTTCCTGATAGACTAAAAAATGATCAAGAGCCTTACCTCACTATGAAGGAAATAAGCGACGCTGAAGTAAGTTTATTAAGACATATCCAGGGTATTATGTATGAAAATAATAACAATAAACTATCGCCATTGAAGACATTTTTAGATGGCCGGGGGCTACGAGTTTTAAAAACTAAAATTGCCAATCGAGAAGATAGCTTCATGTTTTTATGTCCTATCAGATTAGACAATAACGTGGATATCGTCAAAATGATCGTTCGAGAATCACATGAAAAATGTGGTCATATGGGGGTTCAAGTGGTAATAAGTAATCTTCGCGAAAAATTTGGATAGTCTCGCTGCGTAGGCTCGCAAAAGCGGTTATAGCGGAGTGTGTAACTTGTAAGAAACAAAGGGTTAAACATATGGAGTGTAACTCACCTCCTTTACCAATAAATCGTGTGCGGGACGCGGCGGTTTTCGAAATTGTAGGCATAGATTTTGCAGGGCCTATATATATTAAAGAACGGGGTAAAGGTTGGATTTGTATTTTTACGTGTGCCGTGTATAGAGCTGTTCATCTAGAACTAGCCTCATCTCTAGATCTCAAAGGATTTTTGAATTGTTTACTTAGGTTTATTAAAAGACGGGGTCGTCCAAGAACTATATACAGTGATAACGGGACGAATTTTAAAGGTGCCTACAACATGTTTAGAAAATGTGACTGGGGAAAAATCGTTGAAAGGACGTCGGTGTATGAAATAGAATGGATTTTCAACCCCCCATCAGCGCCCTGGTGGGGAGGATGGTGGGAAAGATTGAAAGACTCTAAACTCGCGACCCTTAACGTATGTTTCAGAAGATCAGGACGATTTAAAACCTTTGACGCCGTCCATGTTTCTTCAAGACATAACAGAGTTAGGAACGCCGGAGTGTGACATGATTTTTCACGAAAAACTTAAGAAAAGATATAGATATAGGCAGAAGATCTTCAGTGATCTTAGATCCAGATTTCGTACCGAATACTTAGGTCGGCTGGTTTTGAAGAACGGAAAGGCAGAGAATCGCGAGTTGAAAAGCGGTGATGTTGTGCTCATTGGAGACGACTCGCAGAAACGTTTGTACTGGCCTATGGGTCGGGTGGTAAACATAATGCCGGGTAGTGACGGTGAGGCTAGAGTGGTTTTACTGAAGACGAAGAATGGCATGCTTATACGACCGATACAAAGGTTATATCCATTAGAGATACCTATGGAAGATACCTTTTCCAAAACATCTTTATGTAAAAGAATTGTCAGCTCTGTCCATAGAAGACCTCAGGGTGAACCAACTATTGTGACCACTATAAGTGGACGAGAAATTAAAAGGCCAAAGAGGCTTGTAGATAATTGATTGTATTGTATTGTTTGGTGTGTAAATTGATGAATTATTAATGTAAATACTTTTACACACAAAAAAGGGGGAGGATGTTGTGAATCAGACGGTTCACCCTGTTGTGAATCAGACGGTTCACCCTGTTGGACCAGAAGTAGTAGTTTTTAAGTGCATTTTTTGAGGAGTTTTCCTCGGGGGTTTTGCAAGCCTGGTTTTTGGAGAGATGATTGTAAAAATTAACTAAGCACGGGTTTTTGCATACTAGAGAGCTGTATTTTTTGCATTAAAATAAAGGAATAAAATTCTTAACGTCAGAGCTGCTTGTTTCATTTAATCAGAAGAATAAAAAGTTACAACACTTTGCGTGGCCTTGAATTAATCCGCTTGTCTCATTTGTTGTAGCAGCGGTTCCAGTTTTTTCCAAGTGTACGTTGTTGTTTTGCTTGCCGAACTTGTGTTTGTTGTAGCTTGTTGTTTGTCGAAGACTTTGATCGCTGATCATCTTGGGGTTCCAGGCTCTCAGTCCTTGCCGCTGCACTTTTTTGTATAATTGTCGTTGCCGAATTTCTATGTGCTTTGAATGTTGTTCTACTACTTCCCTTAGTGTATTTGTTGTAAATTTATTCTCGGCTGTGATGTTGTTGTTGTTCGTATTCTGCTAATCCCCTTAGTGTAGTTGTTGTCAGGGTCTCATGCACTCGTTGTTGTTGTTCTAAACGAGTTTATTATTATATATATGTTCACTGTACAACTTGCCTGTGGTGTAATTTTCTATGTGTATTCTATTTTTATGTTCGTCGTTTTCTGTGTTCCCGCTTTCGTGCATGGTTTTGTTGTTGAAACAGTGGCTATGTACTTTTGCTCGTGTACTTGGAATTCCGGTTTTTTTCGGCGATTGTTATTTTTCTTTGATCTTGCGGCTATGTAATTTTGTTTTTGTTATTGGTTTTGCTTCACTCCCAGTTATTTAAGCGTGATGTTCAAAGTTGCTTCGTTTGTTTGGAGTTCGATGTTGTTTGATGTTTGACGTTTGCGGTTCGAGGTTGCTTCGTTTGTTTGATGTTCGACGTTTGCGGTTCGAGGTTGCTTCGTTTGTTTTGGTGTTCGACGTTGTTTCGTTTGTTTTGAAGTTCGCAAATTACTTTGCAGAGTTTGCAAATTGGTTGCAGAATTAATTCCACCTCAAGTTGGGACCGCGCAACTCGAGGTTACTGCGTCCCTTAAAAGCGGTTTTCAAGGGAGCAGCTCAGGTGGGGTGTAGGCCAGGTTCTACACCCGTGGTTGTAATGAAAATTACATTTTCATTACACTCCCTCCCTTCTTTCCGGTGGGGGGAATGATGGTGATCATGCTAGCCGTCTTGGTTATCCGGTAGCCTTCGTGTCGGAACTGGATCCGGTTACGGTTCTTCTGCTGGTCTCTCCTCCCGCTTGTTCGTTGGCGTATAGCGTCGACGAGTTCTTGTCGGATGTTGAGGGCCCCGCTTCGTGCTTCCAATTCTGCCAGATCTCGGAATTGTACGACCCCGTGTGTGGCACAATCCTTGGTCGCATTCTGGCCTGTTTGTGTATGGTTGGGCGGAATGACTTCCATTGTGGTGAGTTCGGACGTCGCGAGTTCTGGCGGGACCGCCGGTGGTGAATCCAGTTCGATGACCTCGGCACAAAGGTCGTCATAGAACGTCCCAGAGATGGGATCGAAGTAGACTGTTGGACTGGTCGTGTCCAGGACTTCTGGTAATTCGGGCGTCGTGGTTTTGGCCCGTTTCCTCGGCACCTCTTCGTCGAACCGCAGGGTTGGGAACCTGTGTGTTCCCTTGGTTTTCGGCCAACCTTCAGATGATGCACGCGATTTCCTTCCTCTTTTCTCTTATTTCTCTCTGCGAGAACCATGCCGCTCGACTTAGGTGGTGTCGGCGGAAGTCTGGGAATGGGTTCCCTAGAAATTTTTCGGCGTAGTGAAGGAGGAATATTATTATTATTATTAATTATTATATTATTCCATTTTCATTTCAAAAAATATACAATATTGCAATACCTTTTTACATTAAATTAAGAACTTCATTTTAAAATTACTACAAAACCCACAAAGCTTTCCAAAGAAGCTTGACTGTGGGTAAGATAACATATATAGGTTTCGTGTATCATTTTTCAACATAGTCCTTTTCAATTTGTGGCTTACATCACTTCAGGATTTCGGCTTTCGTGGTGGAAAAGTGGCTTAAGTAAAATATAAGAATGTATGCATATACACATACATACATATATGCGTGTTTATTTACGTGTTATAACTTCTGCAGCATGTGATTCTTTAATTGTTTCGAACGATTTGGTTGGTTCGGCAAGTTCATTAAATGTGCTGGCAGTCTGTTCAAGAGCGTTGGAATTATTACTGATAACGTATTTTTTCCATAGTTGTTGCTAAATTTTGGTATTTTAAATCTTCCTTCTTCTCGCCTTCTTGTGCCATGTTTATGATCAATGGCGATTCTGAAACTACTCTCGTCGTAAAATTCATTTAACACACTTGTCTCAAATAAGGTTCTGATATTCAAAATATGTAACTCTTTGTTTAGTAGACTATTCTCGCAATTCATATTTCTTTTTTTTGATAATATTTTTAGTATGTAGTATTGGCTTTGTTGTAGGTTTCTGTAACTGTTCGCTGTACCCCATGCAGTTATTCCATGCCGCAAGTATGACTCCGTAAGAGCAAAGTATGCTTTTCGCAGGACTGTGTGGTTTGCACTATAGCCTAGGTGTTTCAGCATGTATGATGTTTTTCGTAGCTTTTTCTGTAATTCATATATATGTATATTCCATTTAAGGTGGTCATCTACAAAAACTCCCAAGTATTTGTAGCTATCAACTATTTCAATACGCAAGTCGCATGTACAATTTATATTCTCCGTCATTCGGTTTTTGTGTAGGCATTTGTTACTGTGACACTTTAATGCGATTGGCATTCGAGGAATATGTGGCGCTCTTATATGGAGTAATTTTGTTTTTGACGCATTTATTATCAGCCCGTTGTCGTGCGCCCATTTGGTTGCAGTATCTATTTTTCTTTGCATTATTTGTATGGCTGCGCTTAAATTCCTATGTGATACAACAATTGCTGTATCATCAGCATATGCGTACACATCACAGTTTCTTAAGCATTTTAACATGCTATTGGCATATATTATGTATAGTATTGGGCCTAATTTGGATCCTTGTGGCACCCCGTGTGTCTGAGTTGTTTCAACGCTGCTTTTCTTTCCGATTTTTACGTAACATTTCCGCAGTGATAAATAACTTCTAAACCATCCCAAGCATTCTCCGCGTACCCCCATATTTTCCAGCGATTCTAAGAGCTTTTCATGTGATAGAGTGTCAAATGCTTTACTGAAGTCTACAAATAAAGCACGACAGTGATGGTTTTTACTGAGTTGCTCATTCAAATTGCTTGTGAATCTACCTAGCAATTGATTTATATTCTTTTTTTTCTGGAATCCATACTGGTTGTGGTGTATAATGTTAAATTTTTCGATAAATTCTCGTAATCTCTTTACTATTGTTTCTTCTAATAATTTCTCTATTACAGGCAGTATAGCTATGGGACGATAGTTTTTGAAATCTGATTTCTATCCAGTCTTATAAATCGGGCGTATCACAGATATTTTTAATGTTTCAGGTACTCTTGAATTTCTTATGCTAAGGTTTACAAGTTTAGTTATCACAGGAGTTATCACAGTCGCGTTGTTTTTTAAATCTTTTGGTCTTATTCCATCGGAGCCTGGACCTTTTTTCTCATTTATGTTTTTTATCGCGGAAAGTATTTCATTTTCATCAACTTCTGAAATATATACAGAATTCACAATACTATTTTTCTTTTCGTTGAGAGTGGTGATATCACAGTTGTGTGTTGCTTGGTCTACACCTTGTTTGAAAGAGGTCGCGAATTTATCACAGACGTCGCTAATATCAGAAGTTTCTTACAATAATCTCATCTAGGTCTGCTGATTTTTTACCAATTATATCGTTTATAGTTTTCCAGGTTTTTTTTATATCATATTTATATTCATCAAATTTTTGCTTGTAATAGTTATTTCTTGCTTTTTCAATTTTCCTGTTTATCTGGTTTCTATAGTGTTTATATTCGTATTCCCTTTCCTAGTCCCTAGGTTTTGATCGCCACCTTCGATATAGCTTATCTCTGGTTTCACAACACATCATTAACTCGGTATTTATCCAATCATTTGCTCTTCTCTGTTTTTTCCTTTTAATCATTAGCGATCTTTCATAGATCTTTTTAAAAGCTTGCTGTATTTTTTTGCATATCTCATCAACGTCATCAATTTTTACTATATCATTCCAATTTGCGTTACGAATATTTTCATCAACTTTCCTGCTACTTAATACTACCTCGGTTTCTTCTTTCTTTTGCTCTGAGAAGTTTTTGCCTTTAACAGATATACCGAAGACTATTGCAAAGTGGTCTGTTAGACTAGTTTCAACAATACCTGCAGATACATCGACATTACTACCTCTGACGAACAAGTGGTCTATGTTTGATCTTGTGCCCCTTTTTAGGTCTATTCTCGTGCTGTAATCCAAAATTTGTTGCGTTCCATGAGATGACATCATATTTAGATAAGTGCAGGTGGTTTTGCCTTCAGTGCGATGTATATCAATATTTATATCCCCTACTACAACCATGCAATCGTTTTTCGGACAGTTACGGAGAAGAGTGTCTAGTTCGTCAATGAAGGATCGTGTGTTTAGAATAGGTGGTCGATATATAGCGTATATCGAGGTCGAGAAGTTATTATTCGTAATTTTGACTTCAATAGTTTCGAAAGAGAGCGTTTCGTGTACTTCACAGGAAAAAGAAATATCATCTCTAATGTATACTGCTATTCCTCCCCCTCTTCTCGATTCCCTGTTTAGGTATTCAGCGTTAAATCCATTTAGTTTGAAGATATTTATCTCGTGGTTTTCTATATTTGTCTCCACCAAAATAATGACGTGTATTTTCTGAATTAGCTTGTTTACCTCTGCTCGAAATGTGTGAAAATTTTTTCGTAATGATCTAATATTTAAATGTATGCATGTTAATATTTGTTTATTGAAAAATTCAGTTTTAATATCGTTAAAATTTACGTAGTTAGTGTTTATAATAGTGTTCATAGTGTATAGAAGAAGTGTGTATAAAAGTAAGGAAAAAGAACTATATATTTATTTTATTGCTTCGATATCTTTTTCAGTGTAAATATAAATGAAATTACTGTTTTCTATCTTTTTGGCTAGTATTTTACCCCCCTTGACCCATATAAATTTCCAATTACTCCGCAGTCGCTCCCGTTCTGTTGCTGGGGCACCTCCGGTACTTCCAACGGTAGCTCGGTTTCCGTGAATCCCCGGGTTCTGTCGTTAGGCCTTCGTGCTGCGTACTCGTGCTGTAGATAATCCCGTAGGAATTTTACCGTTTCAGTGCGCGGCCCGGGGTTGATGAAGTCCATCTGGATGATGCACGGCACCTTCGCGCCCCACGTGCCATCTTCCTTTGGCTGGTCCATCATCTTCGGCCCGTCGGCGCCAACGAAACAGACCAGTAGTAGGAACCAGTGCTGGTATTGGTTTACTGGGACGAGGATGTAATCCATCCCGAAGATGTCCACCTTCTTGGTCCAACGTTTCACCTTCTCGTGTCGTTCCAGTGGTGTGCCGGGCCGGCTTATCTGGTCGAAAAAGTGGGTCGGTACGATGTGTACCTTGGACTTCAGGAGTTCGGCCGTCACTTCGTGGTATACGATCTTCAGGTAGACCTCTACCACCACGTCGTTCAGGAACCGACCACTCTCCAATCGCCGGTAGTCTTCGGCTCGGATCGGTATTCCGCCACGACCTGCGGGGTAAGTGACGAGTGGTTCGCCGTTGTCGATGTCGCCGCTCGTCTGCCTTGTCGCAGGTACCTCCGTTCCCTGCTCGCGTTTTCGTACTCGTACCTCGTACTTTGGGGCTAATTTCGCGGTGAATTTGTCGACTGCTTTCCAGATTTCTCCTCACGATGTTAAAGACTTCTTGCAGTTGATTTCTCTTATGTGTTGGACTCTGTGGCGCGGTTCCTGTGCCCATGGTGACCTCGTCGAATAGTGTTCCTGGTAGCCGCGGTTCCCGACCCTGGGTGAGGAAAGCTGGACTGAATCCCGTTGTTTCTGATGTCATGGTGTTGATTGCCAATGAAATCTCTGGAATGAATTCGTCCCACTGTGCTTGCCTGTTGTTGATTACCTGTGCTAAAATTCTCTTGACGTTCCGGTTTGGCCTTTCCGTTGGGTTTTCCTGGGGAGTATAAGGAGCGGTGAATTGTTGCCGGATCCCCAACTCCTGAAGAAATCTTTGGAACAGACCACTGCTGAACTGGACGCCGTTGTCCGTGATGAGGACTTTCGGAACTCCGTATGTCGCTAGGATTCTCTCTCGGAAAGCTTTCTTTAGGCTCTTCGCTGTGGCTTGTCGCAGGGGTGCTATTTCTGTCCATTTCGAGAATTTGTCGAAGAATACCAGGATCATGGTGTTTCCGTGTTTCGATCGTGGCAGTGGTCCAATGAAGTCCGCGCAGACCATAGACCAGGGCTCGTCGGGTAACTGCGTAAGCATCTTCCCTGCGACTTTGTCCTGCACTGGCTTATACCGTTGACACGAGTCACAGCATCGTACGTGTTTCCTGATGTCTCGGAACATACCCGGCCAGTAGTACTTGTTGCTTACTCTTGCTACGGTTTTCCTGATTTGGATGACCGGCGCTCGGCTCATCATGGTTCTCCTTTAGTATTCGAGCTCGCAGGTATTTTGGGACACAGAGTTTCCACGCGGCGCAATCCTCGTCGTTCGATTGTCCTGGGATATGTCGGTACAACTGTCCGTTCTCGATGGCGTAATCTGCAAATTTTTCCGGATTTTGTTTGATTTCTTTGATTTTACTTTCGGTCCAACTACATTTTTCTTCGTTTATCGCCACCTTGCTGAGTTTCTCTACTGGTTGTCTCGAGAGTGTGTCTGCGACCACGTTCCACTTACCTTTCCGGTACTTTACATCGAACGTATACTGTTGCAATTCGAGCGCCCATCTTGCTATTCGGCCTGAAGGATTCTCTAAGGAATTTAACCACTTCAGCGAGAGGTGGTCCGTGATGACGCAGAATGTGTAGCCCTCCAAGTAGGGTCGCATTTTCCTAATTCCCCATACGATGGCGAGACACTCCTTCTCGGTTGCCGAGTAGTTCTGCTCGGCTTTATTCAAGTGTCGACTTGCGTATGCAATGACTCGTTCTCCATCTTCACCTTCTTGCGTGAGTACTGCACCTAATCCATAGTTGCTGGCGTCCGTTTGTAGTGTGAAGCTTCTGGAAAAGTCGGGACACGCCAGTACTGGTGCCTCTGTAAGTTTCTGCTTCATTACCTCGAACGCTCGTTGTTGCTCTTCGGTCCAGTTCCAGCATTTACCCTTTTTTAGGAGTTTGGTGAGTGGAACCACCAAGTCGGCGAAGTCTGGTACAAAGCGTCGGTACCATGAGGCTACTCCGAGAAAACGCCGAATTCCTCTTATGTTTGTCGGTGGTGACAGTTCTCTGATAGGGGCTATTTTGTCTGGATCGGTGTGGATTCCTTGGCGGCTCACGACGTGACCGAGGTATTTCAAGTCTTCTTTGAAAAACTCGCATTTTTCTTTATTTATTTTCAGATTTGCTGCTCGTAGCCGTCGGAATACTTCTCGCAGATTGTCCATATGTTCTTCCAATGTTTTCCCGATCACGATTATGTCGTCCAGATACGCAAATGCGTGTGGCTCCATCTCTGGCCCGATGACTTGATCTAATGCCCTTTGGAACGTCGCTGGAGCTGAGTGTAAGCCAAACGGCATTACTTTCCATTGGAAAAGTCCTCTTCCTGGAACTGTGAAAGCTGTGTACTGCTTGCTCTCGGGATTCATAGGGATCTGCCAATAGCCATTTTTCAGGTCGAGACTGCTGATGTATTTTGCGTCGCGTAGTCGGTCCAGGATGTGTTGTATCCTCGGAAGTGGGTAAGCATCGGGGATTGATCGCGCATTCAGTTGCCGATAATCGATGCATAACCGCCATTTCCCATTCTTCTTCTTTACTAGGACGATAGGTGCACTGTAAGGGCTATGTGAGGGCTCGATGCAGCCCTTTTCCAACAGCTCGTCTACCTCCGCGTTTATCACTGCTTGCATTGCGGGATTCTTGGGATAATACCTCTGTTTTATGGGTCTGTCGTCCTTCATCACGATTTTGTGTGTGGCTATCTTCGAGGGTCCTCCCAGTGAGTCAAATTTCCCCAGCTCTTCTTGTAAGAAACTCTCTATCACCGGCGTAGGGTTTCGTTGGCTGCTTTCCGCTGTCGAGGTATCTTCTGGTGTCCGATCATCGGCCCCCGTGGTCTTGTCTGCGGCTTCGTTTCCGTGGCTCACCGTGTTCGTCGTCCGGAGTGTAGAGCATCTTGCGTTTTCTTCCTTTGGTGGCTCAGTTACTGGTATACCGAGCGTTATAGTTTCACCGCCACAATTTATCGAGGTACCTACGCTCGTCAGAAAATCGAGGCCAAGAATCACATTGTCGGTGGCGTCTCGGAGTATTAGGAGTGGCATCTCACATTCTGCCGTCCCTAACCGGATTCTGACCTCGATAGCTTCCTTGATCGTCTGTGCGGTGCCGTTTGCCATTTTGACGCCAACGTCCACTTTATAACTCTTCCTTCGGCGGCGATTTCTCTGGCTACTCGCTCACTTACGAAGCTTCTGGAGGCTCCGGTGTCCAAAGTAGCGGTGATGAGTTCTCTACCCAGTGCTACTTTGGCGGAAATTCTCTCCTGATTGGCCTTTAGGCATTTTGTGGGGTACGAGGAGTGTTTGGGTTCCCTGGTTCCAGCAGTCCTCGTCTCTGCTGGGCACCCTGCGCGTTTCCCTGTGGTTTTTTGCAGCATTCAATGGTGCGAACACCTTCTTTTCCGCACTCCCAACAGTAAAGCTTTCTAGGATTGCGGCAATCTCGTTGAAAGTGTCCATTTTCGCCACATTTTCTGCAAGCTGTCCGGAGGTCTTTTTGATTCCCGGGCTGGGTGGTGGAAATCATCCGATGCGGCTCGGGTTTCTGTCGCCACGGCTCTCGAGCCGCACGGGTGGGTTCTGGTTCTGGCCGAATGCTCTCGAACTCTTCTGCCATTGACACTAGTTCTTCCAACGTCGAAAAATCGTTTCTTCGTATGTACAATAAATACTCACGTTGGCTATTCCTGTAGATCCGCTGCACTTTCTGTTCCTCGGTGTAATTTCCGTGTCGCATCAGCGTCTGCATAGCTAGTTCATAGTCTTTGAACTTTTCCCTCGCTCCTTGAATCCTTTTCCTGATGTTATCTTCGAGTTCTTCAAAGTATCTCGTTGATAAGAAAAATCTCAAGAAGTCTCTCTTAAACGACTCCCAGGTGGGCCAACTCCGATTGTTGTTTCTGAACCAGCACAGGGCCTTTTCCTTTAGCAGCTCCGGCATGGTTCGTGGCAAAAAATCTTTTGGCAACTCGTACGCCTCTGTGAGTTCTTCCACTCTTTCTATGAAGCTGATGGGGTCCTTTCCCCCGTCGTACCTACAAGACCACTTCCGTACTGTGTCCATGACCTTGGGATACCTCAGCGTACTTCGGATGCTATGCTCTTGCACCCGTGTCGTTGCTTGGCGAGCGCTCGTGCCCGCGTAATCTCGTATCTGTCTCGTGGTTTTCTCGTCTGCCACTTCGGCGATGGTTTTACTTGGTTTCGGCACCGCCCCTTGTAACCCGGTTGGAGGCGGTATTGCCATCGGCGAAACACTCCGACTCCACTTCTCCTCTAACTCGTTTAATCGTTCTATCATTTTGTCCGTCAATTGTAACGACGTGGTTAACCCGCCGAGTAACTTGCGCAGCTCATCCACCGTACCGCTCGATTCGATCCCGAACTCCCGTAAAATTTCTTGTAGACTTTCTTTCGGCACATTATAAATCCAACTTTTACCCACTTTGACTTAATGCTCTTTTTTTATTTTTCGATTTTTTTCTCTTAAAAGGGTACACTGGATCTTTTTCTCACTCACGTTTTCACTGTTTCGTTTCTTTTCCGTTTCTTTAACTTTAATTGCTTTATATTCGCGGTTTCGGTGTGTATGTTTGATTTTTTTCTTTCCCGATGCTATTCCGTAATGTCCAATTTCACCGTTGGATCTTTTTTTTCCACTCACTCCCGTTTTTTTTTTTTTACTTTTTTTTCCGCACTATGTTAAGTTCGAAATTTCAATCGTTGTTATCGCGTTTTCCAGTTTATTTGCGCTTGTTTTCACTGCGTGTTCGTTCTTTCGTTGTTATTTATCACTTGTTCGATTTTCTTTGGTGGTCTTGTTTCTTGGTTTTCTGTTGATTTTCTAAAGTCCCTGTTCGGGCGCCATTTTGTAACGAGGTTTCCCCTCTGTCCTGCCTGGATATACCCGCGGATGCCCAGGGGTCTTCCGCAATAATAACGCAGTTTTGTTTTAGTTTGAATTCTTTATTTATCGATTTTTATTTATTTGATGCTTCCATATTTCGATAACAAATGTTACTTAAATTGGTATTTTATATTTCTAAAAATCTACTTAAGTTACCCTGTGGGAAAAGAAGGTTATGTATGTTGGTAGTGTATGTATGGTGGATTCTAGTGTGTAAGTCAAAACGCAGATTAGTGTGTTTGTTCGCTTTATTTCTGAATTTTCTCCGATTGTTAGCGTTGGGTTAGTGTGACATAAAAAATCTATGGCTACTTGGTTTCTTGATTTAGGCAACGATTTATCCTTTTAAGGTTCTGTTTGGTTCGGGACCAGTGAAATCTAGGGGGGTGTTCGCAGGGGCACGATCGCTTGGAAGTTGAAATTGGCAATCGCTCGGCGAGCTCAATGTCAAGATCAAAACCCAATGATCGAGGATACGAGGCTCTGATATTGACGCCCGCTCGGCAAGCTCAACGTCAAGATCGAGAATCACGGATCAAGGATACACGGTTTCGTTGTCGCTGCGTCGCTAAGCAGCTAAACGTCAAGATTCGGAATCGTGAATGCACGTTTTGGCTATTGACGCCCGCTAGGTAAGCTCAACGTCACGGCCAAAGATCAAAGATAAGAGGTTCCGACACTGACGCCCGCTGGGCAAGCTCAACGTCAAAATCAAGAATCAAGGATCAAATTATTTATAATTATAAAGTGTGCTTACCGCTTCGTTTGCTGGCTTCCAGAAAAGTGAATTTGCACTGCTCGGTGGCTCCTTTTATATCCCAAGGGTAGCGGTACTTGGCTACCCTTTTGTTGTTTTCAGGGTCAGTGCTCCCTTTGCGTGGCCTTGAATTAATCCGCTTGTCTCATTTGTTGTAGCAGCGGTTCCAGTTTTTTCCAAGTGTACGTTGTTGTTTTGCTTGCCGAACTTGTGTTTGTTGTAGCTTGTTGTTTGTCGAAGACTTTGATCGCTGATCATCTTGGGGTTCCAGGCTCTCAGTCCTTGCCGCTGCACTTTTTTGTATAATTGTCGTTGCCGAATTTCTATGTGCTTTGAATGTTGTTCTACTACTTCCCTTAGTGTATTTGTTGTAAATTTATTCTCGGCTGTGATGTTGTTGTTGTTCGTATTCTGCTAATCCCCTTAGTGTAGTTGTTGTCAGGGTCTCATGCACTCGTTGTTGTTGTTCTAAACGAGTTTATTATTATATATATGTTCACTGTACAACTTGCCTGTGGTGTAATTTTCTATGTGTATTCTATTTTTATGTTCGTCGTTTTCTGTGTTCCCGCTTTCGTGCATGGTTTTGTGGTTGAAACAGTGGCTATGTACTTTTGCTCGTGTACTTGGAATTCCGGTTTTTTTCGGCGATTGTTATTTTTCTTTGATCTTGCGGCTATGTAATTTTGTTTTTGTTATCGGTTTTGCTTCACTCCCAGTTATTTAAGCGTGATGTTCAAAGTTGCTTCGTTTGTTTGGAGTTCGATGTTGTTTGATGTTGGACGTTTGCGGTACTTGGAATTCCGGTTTTTTTCGGCGATTGTTATTTTTCTTTGATCTTGCGGCTATGTAATTTTGTTTTTGTTATTGGTTTTGCTTCACTCCCAGTTATTTAAGCGTGATGTTCAAAGTTGCTTCGTTTGTTTGGAGTTCGATGTTGTTTGATGTTGATGATGAAATTACATTTTCATTACAATAGTTACCTGTATCCGTACCCAATCCCTTTAAATACCAGGACTGAATTCTCTAGGACATTAAATGTAATTTGCATATCGTCCTGAAAGGTCAAAAAAGCAGCAATGCAGACACGTTCTGCGGTTTGTACTCTTCGCGAAGAAAAATATTTCTACGAGCAGACTGCTGCCCGTTTAAAGAATACCATATACCAAATATCATATACCCAAATACCATATCTGTTTCCACAGTAAAAAGACGTCTGAAGAAAGCTGGTTTGTCAGGAAGAATAGCAGCAAGGGAGCCTTTACTTCGGCCTGCAAATAAGAAAAAGCGATTGGCATAGGCGAAGGCACACAAAGATTGGACGTTGGAGGAATGGAAAAATGTGCTTTGGACTGATGAGTCCAAACCTGAAATCTTCGGATCCAACAGACGTGAGTTTGTTCGTCGACGTATCGGAGAGCGGATGTCGGATGGCTGTATCGTGCCTACAGTTAAACATGGAGGAGGAAACACGATGGTTCGGGATGTTTCGGTGCAGGATCCACCGGTGACCTTGTCAGAATCATCGAAAAACTAAACAAAGAAGAATACAAGAAGATACTAGAGGAATATGCTGTGCCTTCAGGAATTAGAATTAGAGGTGAAGGATTCATTTTTCAAAAAGATAATGATCCGAAGTACTTTCACGTTTGTGCAGATCATTTTTACAAGATCTGGAAGGCAAGAATATCTTGAAACGCATAGTGTGGCCACCACAATCACCGGATTTATCTCCCATCGAACTTTTGTGGGACGAGCTGGACAAAAAGGCCAAAGCTCTAAGTCCTACAAGTAAGAAAGATCTCTGGCAAAAATTATTTCAATCTTGGGGCGAGATCAGGCCTGAAACTTTGGAAAAATTGGCGAGATTATGTAAGGCAGGTATTAAGGCAAAAGGCGGTTGTATAGATGAAAATGTATAGTGACCTAATTTTTTGTATTATTTGTTGTTATTGTTATTTTTTTAAATAAATATATCATAAGGCACACAAGTGTGTGCCAAAACTCGATTAAATTGCTTTCCTTTTTATACCCTACACCTTAAGGTTAAGGGTATATTCACTTTGTCACGAAATGTGTAACGCATAGAAATAGAGACGATAGGTATAGAAAAGTATATATATTCTTGATCAGCGTGACCTCCTGGGACGATTTAGCCATGTCCGTCTCTCTGTCTGTCTGTTTGTCTGTCTGTTGAAATCACGATCACAGGAGAACCGGTAAAGATATCGTGATGAAATTTTGCAGATATATTGTTTCTTGTGGTGTGCAGGTTGGTATTGAAAATGGGCATCGGTCCACGACCACGCCTATTTTTTATTAAAAATGTGATATCAGCGTTCGTTTTTGAGCTATTACAACAAAATTTTATTCCTGAGTATAGAGTAGCATTATCCGTTAATATGCCAAATATAGGCGTGATCCGCCCACTTTTAGATTACACAGGCAAAAGATGGTTATATTATTAAAAATATAAACTTCCTGAATAAAACTTTAGATAACAACTTTTTTTCCAAAAAAACATTATTACATCAAAACTGGCTGCGGTCCGCCCACTTTTACACTATTTAAACAGTATAGCAGTATAAAAACAAATTTATTACTACGTAAATAAATTTTAAATTTGAACACAATAATAAAACAATTAAGCTAGTTATTTTGTTTTGAAACCAGGTAACGATCACGTCTACTATTTATACAAAGGCGTAGCTAGGTCTCATGGAGCCCGGGACGGTTAATCAACTTGCAGCCCCAAAAATTCCTAGAATTCAATAAGTCACTACTTGATTTCCACAACTGCCGCCCCCGACATTTTGCGGCCCAGAGTGGATCCCCGCCCCACCCTAGCTTCGCCACTTTTTTCAAAACTTTTAGGTGTAGGCCAGGCCGAATATATGTAGCTTTCTTACTGGTTTTTAAATCAGTCTAAATTGCACATATGTATGTACATTAGGGTGGACCTTATTTTTCGACTCTAACATTTTTACCACGCTGCCCTGTAAACTTGTACCATTTCATGAAAACGTAATTTGTACAAAATTTCAGATCGATTTGACGTCGGGAAGACGTGGCACATCGAACATCAAGTTTTGAAATAGAAATAATTGCATTTCTATATTTATTTTATATCACAAAGGGTTTTTATATTTCTCCGAAAATAAAGGTTAGATCAATTTAATTTTTCCTTGCTGATTTTCAAAGCCAAATGTCCGCTTTTTAATATCCTTTTTAAATTATGTTCCTACGTCAAACAGTTTTTGAGAAAATTAATGCCAAACTTAAAAATTCCGAAAAAAAATTTTTGGTCGCAATTTTTGTTTAAAAATACGGTATTAAATATAAATATTTTTCCGATCACAAAATTCTCCAATCAATTCTAAAGAAAATACTTCAAGCACGAACGATCCATCTTGTGTAGTTCCTGAGAAAATTTAAAATTACGAACTAAACCCCTTCTTTCTTTCATATTTGTGCACCAGTAATAAAACACAAGTAGCCAAAAAATTGGTATTTGAAAGGAAAGTATGCTTCGTAATTTTCACTTTTCTCGGACTACAAACAAAAACTATTAAAAATATTAGGTGTACAAATAAGTTTCCTCGGTTTTTTATAAAAAGTTAGGAATTTATTGTGAAGGAACAGTACATTACGTTTTATTCAAAGTATTTCATCATCACCATCATTTGCCACTACTTTTCCCCATCTTTCTGGCAACATTCGGATACCCCGTCGAAAAAACTCTTCATCTTTTGACGCTATCCACAAATCTACCCAATTTTTGGTGTCTTCATATGATGTGAAGCGCTGCTCAGACAGAACATGTGCCATCGACCGGAACAGGTGCTAATCAGAAGTGCTAAGTCTGGTGAATACGGCGGGTGGGGTAAAACTTCCCAGTTGAGTGTTTCCAAGTATGTTTTTACCGGCGCCGCAACATGTGGACGAGCATTATCGTGTAAAAGAATAATTTTGTCGTGTCTGGAGTAGTAATGGGCGCGTTTTTCCTTAAGTGCCCGACTTAATCTCATCAATTGTGTTCGGTAGAGAGCTCCAGTAATGGTTTCGCTTGGTTTCCATGTCGCTAATTCCATGTCTTCGTACACTTTCGGCCTTCCACTGCGTTCTTTGTCCTTCACGTCAAACTCACCGTTTTTAAACTTTAGAAACCATTCCTGACAACTTCTCTCACTTAAAGCAGCTTCACCATATGCTTCTAGAAGCAATCGATGCGCCTCAGTTGCAGATTTTTTCAAATTAAAGAAGTAAATCAAAAGTTCCCGCAAATGATGCTTATTCGGCACAAAACTTGACATTTTTGCAGGAAAAAAATTACGTGATGCTGATACGGAATCACTAGTACTTTAAGGTTATGGTGTTGCCGGATGACGAAACTTGGGATAATACGTTTTACATCTGACAATTTCTCCATAACCTTCTGGTGTGGCCATCTTTTGACAAACCGCGGAAACTTATTTGTACACCTAATAATATACAGGGTGTAACGCATAAGGTACGCCAAAAACCTAGGACGGGTAGGTTGGGTCGAGACAAGAAAAAAATCGTATGGGAGGTGGTGGTGCATTTTCCCCCGTTTAGGAGGGAGGGGCCTTTTTCTAAAAACCCGACTTAACATCGGAAAAAATATTATTAAAAAATAATCGTTATATCTATATAACTTTTGCCTGCTGATTTTGAAAGCCAAATGTCCGCTTCTTAATATCCTTTTTAAATTATGTTCCTACGTCGAACAATTTTTGAGAAAATTAATGCCAAACTTAAAATTTGGATTAAAAATTACGAACAAAAATTTTTGGTCAGAGAGAGATTGCAGAGATTACATGGGGATGCATATGATTTAGTGAGGTCACAACGCTTCAATAGTCTCGAGGAATTTTACCTCACAATAAAAAGAGCATATTTACCAACGGTATCCTTAAATTCAGTGATAATGAGTATCCAAAGTTGTAGCCAGCTACTTAACGAAGATATACGACAGTTTGCAATACGCCTAACCACTCTACGAACACAGGCAATAGAAATAGTGCGAACGAAATATAACGGAAACGGAGATATGGCACTTTTGAGTATGGTGGAAGGAGCCGTAGAGAAATCCTTTAAGACAGGGTTAAAGAACGCCGCATTGAGAATTTATATGCTCAATATTACGAAGAAAAACATAGAACAAATGGTAGAACTAGCAATCGATGCACTCGAAAGCATATAAAACAGTAGCCTCCTCCACTCAGACCCCTTAAACATTAATATGAATTCACCACGTCTTGCCACCATGCCGTATAACCAACAAGAACAAATTCAACATGAAAGTCAGGGCAGAGCTTCAGGAGGAAAAATGGTCAGGCAACCAACTTCGTTACAAAACACTACACAAGGAGCGGCGAATAGAATAATATGCTCATTTTGTAACAAGCACTAGAAAATTTTATGGTCGGACAGAAATTTCTACTTCATACCGTATTTTAAGGAGAAAATTGCGACCAAATATTTTTTTTTTTGGAATTTTTAATCCAAATTTTAACTTTGGCATTAATTTTTTCAAAAACTGTTTGATGTAGGAACATAATTTAAAAAGGATGTTAAGAGGCCGATATTTGGCTTTCAAACCCAATAAGCGAAAGTGATCCAGATATCGCCGTTATTTTTTAATATTTTTTTTCCGGTTTTTAGTCGAGTTTTTATAAAATCCCGCCTAAACGGTGGGAAATGCACCCCCCTCCCATACGATTTTTTTCTTGTCACGACCCAACCTACATACCCTAGCCTTTTGTCTCGTCTTATGCGAAACATCCTGTATAACTAAAAAAAAAGGAAACTCACAATAAGGTGCATAAAATTTAATATCTATAATGTACAAAATGCAGGTATTAGTTAATTATTATACTGAAAAAACTATACTGTATCACTAATATTATGCATATTCTTGAATATGAAGAACATTTAACCATTATTAAAAATGTTTGCTTTATTCGTTTTCAACTCAACTTAATATTTTACAGAAATTATTTCTTTATCCAATCGAACAATTTTAGGGGGCGGCGTAAAAGAATGCTGCAAAAAATTTTCGCCCAGTATAGCTAAGGTCCACCCTAATGTACATATATGAATCGTTCGATTACTTATGAGCGGTACTGTATGTATATATAAATATAGATATATACAGGGTGTTTCGCATAACAGGGGACAGAAGGCTAGGGCATGTAGGTCGGGTCGAGACAAGCAAAAAATCGAATGGGAGGGGGGGGGGGAGGGTCAATTTCCACGCGTTTATCGGGGGCTTAACATCGAAAAAAAAAATATTAAAAAATAATGGTTTGACCTAGATAACTTTTCCTTGCCAATTTTCAAAGCCAAATATCCGCTTCTTAATATCCTTTTTAAATTATGTTCCTATGTAAAACAGTTTTTGAGAAAATTAATGTTAAAGTTAAAATTTGGAAAAAAAATTCCGAAAAAAAATTTTTGGTTGCAATTTGTTTTTTTAAAATCACGGTATTAACTATAAAAATTTTTCCGACCATAAAATTCTCTAATCAATTCTAGAGAGAATGCTTCAAACCGGAAGAATCTATGCTTTGCAGTTTCCGAGAGAAGTGAAGATTACGAAGCATACTTCCCTTTCAAAGACCAATTTCTTGCTACTTGTGTTTTATTACTGGTGCAAAAATATGAAAGAAGACTGCTCTGGGGAAGGAGTTTAGATTTACTACGAAATATAGATCCTTCCGGTTTAAAGCATTCTCTCTAGAATTGATTACAGAATTTTATGGTCGCAAAAATCTTTATACTTAATACCGTAATTTTTAAAAAAGATGGCGACCAAAAATCTTTTTTCCGAATTTTTTTCTAAATTTTAAATTTGACATTAATTTTCTCAAAAACTGTTTGACATACGAACCTAATTTAAAAAGGATATTAAGAAGCGGATATTTGGCTTTAAAAATCAGCAAGCAAAAGTTATCTAGGTCAAACCATTATTTTTAAATATTTTTTTTTTCGATTTTAAGTTTAATTTTTATAAAAAGGCCCCTCTCGTATAAACGGGAGGAAATTGATCCCCCCCCCCTCCCATACTATTTTTTTTTCTTATCTCGAACCAACCTACACGTCCTAGTCTTCTGTCCCCTCTTATGCGAAACACCCTGTATAGTATATTTATTTTATTTATTTCTTTATAAGGTAGCACATAAGAGAACATTCTTTTTAATGCATATTCAGCGGACACATATTTTGAAGTTATTGATTCTTAACTAACTAGCTAAATACATTTAAAAATAGAAGGTGAGGTAGATATATCAGTACCATGTATGGATAGGAAGTATAAATATCTTAAGAAAACATAGCATAAACAGGGATCAGAATAGCTAGGAATATAGATCATAGATAGATATGAGGAAAGTGGAAAATTATGAGAAGTATTGGAAAATTAGTTGCCTGAAATTGCTCTTGTTAGTTGTTCGCTTTATCTCTACTGGTAATGAATTCCACAACTGAATCGCGCTGACGTAAAACAATCGTCCGGATGCAAGATACCTGTGGCATTGAACAATAAAGCTAGCGCACCTAGCCGATCTGCAGAAATTAAGTTTCTCAAATAAGTAATCAGGAGTTCTTGTATAGATTAATTCAAAGATAAACAAACAATTTCTTGCCTTTAAATAATTAAACAAACTACAACCAAGGATTTGGTTACTATAGGAAGAAACACTCTCTAATCTGCGTAGTCCAAAGACATAACGGGTAACATTATTGAATGCTACTTGCAGCCTTTGTTTAGATGAGTAATCAAGTTTGCAGTATACATTTTCGGAGTATGTTATTAAAGGAATTATCATTTGTACAGCCAGTAATTTCCTAGTAGTCATTGGGATGAAATAAGCAGATCTCCTTAGATTCCTCAGTTTCATATAGATTTTTTTAATAATTAAGCTTATGTGGTCTATGCAAGTTAGTTTAGTGTTAATGACAAAGCCAAGATTTTTTGCTTTGTAAACAAACTTCAATTTACTGCCGTTTAAGATTATGTCAGGTAAGTCACAGGTCTTTACAACAGGTCTTTAAGGGGTTCAGCATGAGCTTGTTTTTCTTCGCCCATTTACCTATGTCCTTACCTAGGTCCTCACTAAGTCTCGCCCCTAGATCCTCCAAAAGGAAGGTTGGTCGTGACAGATAGACTTGCATATCATCAGCATAGGCATGAATTGTAACGTTGTTGGTTACATAGAAAATGTCGTTAATGAACATGCTGAAAAGGAGCGGACCAAGAATGGAACCTTGGGGGACTCCACTCTTTGTCTGCTGGAAAGTCGAATAAGAATTGTTAACACAAACCCTTTGGTACCTATTAGAAAGGTAGTTGTACATCAGTCGAATTGCGTTCGAAGAAAAGTTATAATAGGTACTAAGTTTGTGACATAGTATATTGTGATCTACATGGTCAAAGGCTTTGGAGAAATCGAGTAGGCAGACGAGAGTGAGATGGCCATTGTCGAAAGGTATCCGTATGTCATCCAACACTTTCAGAATTGCGGTCGAGCAGCTGTGCTTTTGTCTGAAACCCAATTGTACCGGTGATAGCATATTATTATCATTTATATGTTTTGTTATTTGCTCAGCCATCAGCATTTCCATAATCTTAGATACTGAAGAAAGGATACTAATCGGACGATAATCGCTATGAGTTCTAGGATTTGATGTCTTAGGTACAGGGGTTATTATGGCAAGCTTCCATACTTTGGGAAAATTTGACGTAGTAAAGCAATGATTTATGATATGTACCAAAGCACTCGCTACGTGCGTTAGAATTAACTTAAGAAATTGTATCGGTATCATATCGGATCCAATGGCATTAGACCTAATTTTGTTTGCGCATCTAATCAAGTCTGGAATGCCTACCGCCACAAATTGGAATCCGTTACAACCACTATCTGAAATCATATGATTGGAAAAACAAGACGAGTCACTAACAGAGTTAGTTACGAAATAATTATTTAGTACGTTAGGATTTATATCACAACGCGTGCTGGTGTTATTGCATACACCAATTTGTTTCAGATTGCTCCAGAGCTTTTTTGTCGGCAAGGACGCATCTAGCTTTGACCTGTAAAAAACGGATTTTGCACGTCTTACTGCGGCTGTGGCTAGATTTCTCGCTTTCTTGTAATTTAGAAAGTTTATGATTGAAGTATTCTTTTTCCATATACGATGCATTCTGTATTTTTCTATAAGTGCACGCTTAACAGAATTAGTGAACCAGGGAACTTCACTGTTTCTCATTTGTACTTTTCGGAGAGGTACATGCCGGTCGAGAATGGCTAACACAGTACTAGTAAAGAAATTTAATTTGTCATCTACAGAGATAGAGTGCCAGCACGTCGACCAGTCAATATAGGACAGGTCACGGTACATTGAATTATGGTCAATAGATTTATAGTCACGAAAAACAAAATGGTCAGGTTCAACAGTTGGCGTCAGTTTAAGATTAATAGTACAGAAAATAAGATCATGGTCAGATATGAACGTGGTTTGGTCACAGAACAAAACAAGATTCAGGTCAGACACAGCAAATATGTCAAGTAGGCTGGGCCTAGCATTGGTTGCATAACGAGTAGGCACACATGAGTTTACGACGTCTAGACCAACAGTGTTCAGGTTACCAAGGAAGTTGTTTGTAGTAGGATCAGGAGACAGGATGTTTATGTTAAAGTCACCACATACTATATAATAATCGTAATCGACAAGAGACTCTTGAAGATTACTGAAAAAGGGTTCAAGACAGTTGTTACGGTTGGGATTGTACACACAAGCGACAAGGATTTTGTAATTGGAGTTGCATATTCTAATATTCAAGAATTCGACATTAGATCCATTCGACTTGCCAACTACATCAACATTGAGATAACATTTATAAAAAATAGCAACTCCGCCACCTCTTCTGTCCAGTCTGTCATTACGTAGTGTTCTATAACCCCTGAGGTTAAGACAGGCATCCTGAAGATCTGGATGAAGCCATGTTTCTGTAACACACACCAAGTCCACATCCGTATTTTCAAAGGTGTATCTAACTAAATCAAATTTCTCATCTGATAGGCTTCTTGCATTAAAGCAAGCTATCTTGAAACCTGAGTTCATGCCATCAAAAATGTCAACTATGGCTTTTTTACTTACGCCAGCGTTCGACTCAAGATTACCGGAAATCATCAGCGACGACATAACATTCAGAGCACCAGACAACATAAAGCTGAGAGTGGTAGAGAATAGAGGAGCAAGTAGCGAATAGTGTCAAGATGTAGAAAGTAGAGTTAGATATTGCAAGAGTAGGTGAGTCCATAAAACTATATCTTAGAAAACTAAATATTTTAGTACAGATTATAAAAGCATAATACTTAATAGTAAAATAAGACACACATCGACTAGTAACGGATAACATAAATTTACGCATAATGGGAGTGCTCCTACACAACTGGTTCTGCGATCGCATCAATATCCTCCATACACCTCACTCGTTGCAGCTGATCATCGCGGTTTTTTTTTACAAAGACAAATCCACGCCGTGAGAAGGCAGCAAACAGCTTATTTTTTCTTTTCAGCTGTGTAGCATATTGCATTAGAACACGGTTTTGCTTTGTAAGGGATTAAAAAATTGCCACTTTTCCGTTACAGTCTATACCGATGTCGTTTAGCGATATCTGCCTTTTCTTATCTTTGCAAAAGTCTGCCACCGACTTCATTAATTTAGTGCGATCAGCTGGAGAGTGAAGTTTGAAGATTATGGGGGGTGCAATATTGCTGTTGATTGGAGCTCGAACACGGAAAGCATCACGAAGACCACTCGCATCCTTTGCATCCGCAACACTGACACATTTACACAGATTACTGTAGACTGAATGTAGGTTTTCATCTGCTGCGACTGGGACACCAGCAACTAGAAGATCGGTGGAGATTGCACCATTCCTAAGTTCTTCGTTCTCATTTTGCATCCGAGTTAATAAGTCATCTGCTTTACTGCATTTGCCTTCCAGGAGCTTTACGCGTTTAGCAATGTCATTAAAATTTGATCTGAGGTTACTGATCTCGGCCGCAACTTCACCAATTTTTTCCACTACTTTACTAATAGAGCTTCTCATAGTCTCTCTAAGTTCATTCATTATCTCAATTTTTTGAGTGTCAACTTTCTTCTCCAGTCGTAGAATACAATCTTTGATGGCGTTTAGAGCACTACTCTCATTACGCTGACATGGAGAGCGAGGTGAAACACCTTTTTGGCGCAAAGTTTGACGTGTATCCATAGTTAAAGAAGCGAACCAAAGTTGAAGAAAAGTTTGCTGGAAAATACTATAAATAGTCCGTATTGACCAGAATATTCAATTCAGCTTGCTGTTTAAACTTTTGGCAGTAATTTAAGGCAATTGCACCAACATTACTGGCAGTCTACTACACAAAAATAATCAAGAACACGGGAGCACAATAAAATATAACTTCACTCAGCAATTTGTGAAAGAGAAACGAAATGAAGTGCATTATAATGATTTGAACAGAGTGTTGTATTATTCATCAATTTTATTATTTAAGTTAACAAAGAGAATTCGAAATTTGTTGTATTTTTATGTACTTAAAATTCAAATATTTTAGTTAAAATATTTCTAGATTTCTAGATAGATTTAGTAATATTCAAAACCTGCTTAGAATTTCTTGGTTTAATTAATTTTTAATAACCTTGTAGAACACAGCTTTTCCTGTGAATGAATTGGAAATATCACATGCCAAAATATATAAGCCGACTACCTTACTGTCAGCAACATCAAAGAAGAAGGACATTGATAAATACGATAATCCTCACAACTTAAGTGAACGATTAACACAAAGAATAAAGTTTTTAGAAACTCACCTAGCAAAAGCGCCAATGCCAAGTATACCATCGAAAAGAAGACAGCTATGTACAATTGAAGAAGCTTGGAACTTGCCAATTTCCTTAGAAATGAGTTCTCGACAACAACAGCAGCAGGTGTCATCAATTCTATTAAATATTCGATTTCATCAACGGAATTTTGGAAAAATTTTGCGTACATCAGTAAGTTGTTCTGAAAAGTTATTCTAAATACCTACATAAACAAAAATCCTATAGCTGGTTCTTTGGCCAGGATATGCTTGCGGCTGTCTAGCGTTCATTTTAAATAATAACAGGTTTTGTTTCTATGTTTATCTTTAATTTTATTGGTACATTTATTCTTTTACCCTTTGAATTTTGTTCTTCTTGTAACATTTCTCTTATTCTATTTGACATTTTTACATATATGTACATATGTTTCTTATTTGATCATTATTTCTTTCCAGGATTTTCATTTGATTTTTTTATATATTACGTCTGTGTGTCTGTGTATTGTAACGGTATTAGAAGTGATTAGTAGATGTATATACAGGGTGTTTCGCATAAGGGTGTTCAAAAGACTAGGGCGGACTAGGGTGGAGGATGGGTCGAGACAAGAAAAAAATCGTATGGGAGGGGGGAGTCAATTTGCCCCCGTTTAGGCGGAAGGGGACATTTTATAAAAATCCGACTTAACACCGAAAAAAATAATATTAAAAAATAATGGTTAGACCTAGATAACCTTTGCTTGCTGATTTTCAAAGCGAAATATCCGCTTCTTAATATCCTTTTTAAATTAGGTTCCTATGTCAAACAGTTTTTGAGAAATTTAATGACAAAATTCAAATTTGGAGTAAAAATTCCGAAAAAAAATTTTTGGTCGCAATTTTTTTTAAAAATAACGGTATTAAGTATACAAATTTTTCAAATTTTATTTTAATTTTCAATTTTACAAATTTTATAAAACTCTCCAATCAATTCTAGAGAGAATGCTTCAAACCGGAAAGATTTATGACTTGTAGTTTTTGAGAAAATTGAAAATTATTATAAATTGCTAACTGATTTTTAAAGCTAAATATCCGCTTCTTCATATCCTTTTTAAATTAGGTTCCTACGTCAAACAGTTTTTGAGAAAATTAATGCCAAAGTTAAAATTTGGAAAAAAATTCCGAAAGAAAATTTTTGGTTGGAATTTTATTTTTAAATAACGGTATTAAGTATAAATTTTTTTTACGACCATAAAATTCTCTAATAAATTCTAGAGAGAATGCTTGAAACCCGAAGGATCTATGTTTTGTAGTTTCCGAGAAAAGTGTAGATTAAAAAAAAAGTTATGTATATCTAACCGTTATTTTTTAATATTTATTTTTCCGATGATAAGTCGGGTTTTTAGAAAATGGCCCTTCCCGCCTAAACGGGGGAAAATGCACCCCCTCCCATACGATTTTTTTTTTGTCTGGACCCAACTTACGCTTGCTACCTTTTTGGCGTACCTTATGCGTTACACCCTGTATATATAAATATACATATATAGGGTTCGGAATATATCCCTCAAACGAACAACTTTATTTATGTATATCCCTCACAAAAAAACTATCTCAAAAGATGAAAATTTGTTTTGAATCATGAGCGATTTTTATTTTTTCATCTAAATTCAAAAAAATACGAATGTTCAAAATAATTTCAATCTTCCAACAAAACTATCACTTCTGATGAAAAAAATTCTTATCTTCAAATATTTCGATCCCTCAAGTTGAAAAAACTGCGTTTGTTGACGAATAGCGATCGCAGAAGATGAGAAAACTTCGGATTTCGTACCATGACGATCTTCGATGATGAAAACGAGGCTGAGCAGGCAAAGAATCGATCTTTGAATATGAAAATAGTTACGACGCAGAGGTCGGAAAAAGCAGTGGAACAGAGTTGAACAGCATGGGTTTTGTTGGTGTTTGGATGCTTCGCGGCAGAGACAATTGCTTGAAACTGAAGTTTTGTTTGTCTTTCGTATGAATATGTTTTTGTTGGATTTGGTACACGATGATTAAAAATTAATTGTGCATGGTGTGGCGTGTGTGCGAAAGCTGTAGAAGTAAATCATAGTGTACCAAATCCAACGAAGATTCAACTAAGATGAAAAAAGATATTTATCAATGAGGATGGAAATATTTTTATCTTCAGTGAGGGATATGAATTGAGCGATATAAAAAAGAAACGTTATCGGAACCGATACCGGAAAGTGTCTCTGCAGGCACTCGAACTGTTGCTGGAGAAATGATGAATGAATTACACTTATATAATATTATATATTATTAAATACAATATTATATAATATAATTTATGTTTAGTAGTACAAAATATGGAACTGGTATTTGCAGACCCCGTTGGCTTCATTCTTCTTCGTCATGTCGCGAAATATTGCTGCGTCAGCTGATGGCATTGAACCTGGGCGTTGAACTCAACAGCGACTGCCAATACGTTCTGGTTCTGGTTACAAGTGCAGCGATCGCAATAGGCATTAACGTTTAAGAATTTGGGTTCAGTTATGTAATGACATTTCACTGCTTCGAGTGCAAGCGAAATGTCGGTCACTCAGAAATGCAAGCTCGGCTTAAGTTAGTTTGTTGATTGCTTTGTATGGTGTAGGTGCATATGTTATGCATATTATTATTCATTATTCATTAATTTCCATTTGAAAAAATATACAATATTACAATTCCATTAAATTCATTATTCATAAATATAAATTCATTCACATTAAATTCAAATTTCAATTTAAAATTACTACATAACCCAGAAAGCTTTTCAAAGAATCTTGACTGTGGCTAAGATAAAACTAACAAATACAGTCTGTCAAGAATGAGTTTACACATTGAAAATAAATTCCAGTTTTCAATTTGTTTACCAAAAAAAGACTACCTTTTGGTCCTTTATATAATTTTCTTTTATCAATTACTGTAAGTTGCGGTACTTACAACAATTTAATAAAAAAAGCCAAATTTAATGCAGAATCTACGAAATATGCAACAATAATCATCATTACTCAGTTTTTTAACTGTCAACTAACTCTTTTCACAACTCTTTTGTTGATTTAATATGCGTTGCTTTTACCATTATTTAGTCATTGATTTGAATTTTTTTCTGTTGGTATGTTAATTACTTATTCATTGTTGCTTTGCGAATACAAAAAGTTGAAAAATCGTGTTTTGTGGTGGTTCTTTTTTTAACATAACCTTTTCTTAAAATGCCAGACAAAAGGTTATATTTTGAAGTGATTCAGTTGGTTTATTGCAATGTACAAATGGGTAAAAGTGTGCCAGAGTTATCCAAAATGTTATCTGTAACACGAAATACAATATATAATATTTTATAGTGTGAAGAAAACGAGGGTATAGAACTGAAGTATGTATTTAAGCGGCCGTAATTCTGAGTTAACTGAACGTGCAGAGCGCGTTATGATAAGGAAAATATACCAAAACCTCAAGGTTTCCACCAGAACAATGCATCTAGTGTAATCTATATCTTCCGCGAAGCCGCGTGGGCTTGTCTGCAGAAGTAGATACTAGAGCATTAGCATTAAATAATAAATAAATTAATTATAATCCCAAATAATTATTTGCTGTCATATTTGCTTGTAATTACGTTTAGTCGATTTGTGTTTTCTCGGTTCTGGATTTGGTGTTATTGGTGGCTGTTAACGTTTATTAGTTTTTGCTGGTATGACCTCCGTTGCTCGTATTGTTTTGGTACCGTTGTTGTTGTTGCCCCTACATTTATTATGTTGGTGGTTTTGGTTGGTGTTGTTTTGATGGTGTATCAGTTTTCGAAGCTATTGATTATTTATAAAGTAATGTTTCAATTGTTTTTTTCCTATTTTCACTATTAGATATATTCACCAGATGTTGTGGTAAGCTATTGAGTATTCGGGGGATAACTGCTTCTAGTACACGTCCGCCATATATGGTACTTATTAGGGGAGTCTGATACCTTCCTGTGCCTTTTCTCCTTGTGTTGTGAGTATGACTTAGATCTATGCGAAACTGTGGCTCTTCGTAAAATTCATGTATTAGCGTTGACTTATATAGCCCTCCAACATTCTTCTCAAGGATCTTGAGTTGCTTGCTGATGTTTTGTTGAAGCTGTTCATTCGCACCTCTTCTTCTGATTATCTTCAGTATGTATTCGGTTCTGGAGGTTTTGCAGTATGGAGAACTGCCCCATAATGGTATGCCGTGCCTCATGTATGATTCGGCTAGTGAAGACTGTGTTTGTCTTAACACATTTTCGTTACAGCAATTTCTTAAATGGAATAACATAAAGGACGATTTTTGCTATTTCCTTTTTAAGTGCTGTATGTGTTCGGTCCATTTTAGGTTTGAGTCGACTATTACTCCTAAATATTTATAGGTTTGAACCTGTTCTATTTCAGTGTCATATTCATCTCTTTTAGTTGCTTGACCATGGATGCATTTATAGTCGTGGAATTTTATAGCGATATTTTGTTGCAAAATATGTGGCTGCCGAAAAAAACAAAAATATGCATGATTTTAGTTTTATTATCATTAATTACAAGGCCATTATCATGGGTCCACCTTGTAATTATGTTGATCTCTGCTTGCATTATGCAGGTCGCACTAGTGAATGATTTGTGTGTTACTACAATTGCAGTATCATCTGCATAAGCGAAGGTTACACTCTTTTTTAGCTGATGCAGCATACCATTCTCGTAAATAATATACAGAATTGGACCCAATTTTGACCTTTGAGGCACTCCATATGTTATAGCTATGTCGTCGCTAGAGGAATTTTCTAATTTAACCCGATACGTTCTTAATCTCAGATAATCCTTAACCCACTCGAGGCAGTTTCCGCGTATGCCTACGTTATATAGAGCTGACATTAGCTTCTCGTGTGATAGCGTATCAAATGCCTTACTGAAGTCGACCAATAGCATCAGGCTGTGTAAGTTCTTGCAAAGGTTATCATTAATAACACTTGCGAAGTGCCCTGATAGTTTATTAATATTTTTATTCCTCTGGAAGCCGAATTGATTTTTACTGATAATTTTATATTTTGCTATAAAGTCAGTTAACCTTCTGACTATGATTTCTTTCAATATTTTTTCTATAATTTTTTCATCAAGACTCATATTTATCAATTTTGTTATTACCGGCGCCATTATATCTTAATGCATTTTACGGTCTTTCGGTCTTATGCCATCTCCTCCAGGTCCTTTGATTTTTAGGTTCTGCAGTATATTATTTTAATTTCTTTTCTATTACTTCTTTCTATTTCTATTCCTTCTTCTAGCTTCTACTAAGAATATAGAATTTCGCAAGGTGTTTTGCTGATATTAAAGCGTTTTTATGTGACATTCATGAATGGTTTCATTTTCTCGTGAAAATTTATTGCAAATCTGTTTGCTATATCATTAGCACTCATATTTTTCATGTTTTTAACTATAATTTCACCCAGATTTGTTGCTCTCTTGCCTAATATTTCATTAAGTGTTTGCCAGATTTTCCTTATGTCACCTTTGTTTTCATTTCATTTCTTTCTGTAGAAGCTATTTTTCGCATATTCCACTTTTGTTTACCATGTTTCTAAACGATTTATACTCTCTTTATCTTATTATTCCCTTAGGCTTTGCCATACACCTTCTGTTAAGTTTATCTTTCTTTTTGCATAATCTAAGTATCTCTTTGCTTATCCACGGATTTGTTGTTCTCCTTTTTATAGTGCTAGTTAAGTACTTTGATTTGGAATATATATCTGCGCCTGTCGTTTTTATTTCCTCATACCTGACATCAACGCTTTCTAGTTCTAAGATACTACTCTAGTTATTACCGGAAATTTCTTCCTTTACCGCTCTCTTAATTTGGCTTGCTTCTGCATGTTTCCATTACAAGAGAATAGTGGTCAGAAATGTTCGATTGAACAATATTTAGCTTTGCACCACTCCACTGTCGATCTTGCAAGAAGAGATGATCAATATTTGTTTGTGTCTCCCGGTTGATGTCTACTCTCGTTTTTATTTTATCTATTTCTGGTTGGAAAGTTTTTAGGCAAGGAACGAATGTTAAGAAAGCAGCAGGAGATACTATTTTCATATTGGGACTTAATGCTGATGAATTGGAAACTCTTTATTGTTTCTGCAGTAACGTAAACAAATCTCCATCCCTGCTCTTTTGCCTTCTTTTTTGTCAACCATAGCAAGCGACGATTTGCGGGGGTCAGTTGCTCGTTTATGTACAACCTTTTGTTTTCTTCCTCGCATTCTTTCCCAATTGCCTCGGTATATATTCTTTTCTCTCTGGACTTCGCAATTAGTTCCCGCTTGAGTTTTATGGAAGAGAGTTTTACAACGATGGTGGATTTCTTTCTCTTTGGATGGTATCCATCAACGATATCGGATTCTGCTAAGTTTGTCCCAATTGCCTTTCTAACTGCATGAGCTAATTTAAAGAGATCCTCATTATCTTTCTTTGGCACTTCTTCAATTTCGATATTCTTTTCAGTGCTCTCTGCTCCAGCACATCTTATTCTCCATCTGATTAATTTGCCAATTCGTTTCCTCATTTTGCTTTTTTAGGTCACCAACCTGTGATGTCAAGTGCATTATGGTTTCGTTTATTCCTTTAATCATCTCCTTTATTTCATTTTGAATAGCATCTTGTGATTTTGCGACGTTACCTGATAGTTGCTCTATCATGCCTCTCTATAGCTCTTACGTCCGCTCTCATCCCACATGCACTATCGTCATCTTGAGGTGTTGCGTGGCTGAGAAAAATTTCTAGTTGATTTTCAGATCTGCCTTCGCTCACCTTATTACCTTGTGGCTGCTCTCCTGCTGCAGACATCGAATCAGCTCATTGATGACACAGAAGTAGCAGATTTAGTCCTCAATTTGCATTTTTGGCATCGCCACTCAGCCTTGCGATCAGCACTCATTCTCGCATAGGTGCGGTCTGATATAGTGGTGCATGGAGTGAAGTGATAGTTGGACCCACAGTTATGGCAGCTTGTAAAGAGCCCGTTCGAAGGGAGAGATTTTTCACAACAACTGCAATGCGTAATTATTTTTCTGTCTGTTTGTTTTCTTGAAAGAACTCAGAGAATTTTTACTGTTAGGTTAGAGATCACTGTTTTGCACGGCACTATCTTGGGGAGCTTTCTATATAGTTTATATTTTCATTTATTTTATTATTTATTATTACTCTTTTTATTCTTTGTTTAAATTACACTCCAATAAGAATTTACAATATTTTCACCTTGATGCACGAGACAAATATTATTATGGCCTGTTTAGTAGCTAGAGAAACCATCTTTTACAAGTTTAAGCCCCGTTGGAGCACGTCAGCTCACAGCTGACATACAGCAACAACTGTATGTAACTCTTTGTTTAGTAGACCATTCTCGCATTTCATATTCTTTTTTTTGATAATATTTTTAGTATATAGTATTGGCTTTGTTGTAGGTTTCTGTAGCTGTTTGCTGTACCCCATGCAGTTATTCCATGCCGCAAGTATGTCTCCGTAAGAGGCAAAGTATGCTGCTTTAGTAGCTAGAGAAACCATCTTTTACAAGTTTAAGCCCCGTTGGAGCACGTCAGCTCACAGCTGACATACAGCAACAACTGTATGTAACTCTTTGTTTAGTAGACCATTCTCGCATTTCATATTCTTTTTTTTGATAATATTTTTAGTATATAGTATTGGCTTTGTTGTAGGTTTCTGTAGCTGTTTGCTGTACCCCATGCAGTTATTCCATGCCGCAAGTATGACTCCGTAAGAGGCAAAGTATGCTGCTTTAGTAGCTAGAGAAACCATCTTTTACAAGTTTAAGCCCCGTTGGAGCACGTCAGCTCACAGCTGACATACAGCAACAACTGTATGTAACTCTTTGTTTAGTAGACCATTCTCGCATTTCATATTCTTTTTTTTTGATAATATTTTTAGTATATAGTATTGGCTTTGTTGTAGGTTTCTGTAGCTGTTTGCTGTACCCCATGCAGTTATTCCATGCCGCAAGTATGACTCCGTAAGAGGCAAAGTATCCTGCTTTTCGCAGGACTGTGTAGTTGGCACAATAACCTAGGTTTTTCAGCATGTATGACGTTTTTCGTAACTTTTTCTGTAATTCACATACATATGTATATGTATATTCCATTTACGGTGGTGCTCTACAAAAACTCCCAGATATTTGTAAATATCAACTACTTCAATAAGCAAGTCGCATGTACAATTTATATTCTGTCATGGTTTTTTGTAGGCATTTACTGCATTACGGCATTACTGTAACACTTTAATGCAATTGGCATTCGAGGAATATGTGGCGCTCTTATATGGAGTAATTTTGTTTTTGAAGCATTTTATTATCAGCCCATTGTTATGCACCCATGGGCTGCGTAATTGGCGTAATCTCTTTGCTATTGTTTCTAATAATTTCTCTATTACAGGCAGTATAGGGGACGATAGTTTTTGAAATCTGATTTCTTTCCGAACTTATAAATCGGTCGTATTTAGTTTCGTAGTTTTAGGATTCAGATACTCTTGAATTTCTTATGCTAAGGTTTATAAGTTTAGTTATCACAGGAGTTATCACAGTCGCGTTGTTTTTTACATCTTTTGGTCTTATTCCATCGGAGCCTGGACCTTTTTATTATTTATCAGTATCATTTATGTATTTTATCACGGAAACTATTTCATTTTCATCAATTTCTGAAATATTTTCTATTCTATTTTAAATATTTATAGAATTTACAATACTATTTTTCTTTTCGTTGATAGTGGTTGTATCACAGTTGTTTATTGCTTGGTCTACACCTTGTTTGAAAGAGGTCGCGAATTTATCACAGACGTCGCTAATATCAGAAGTTTCGAAGTGTCTTACAATAGTCTCATCTAATTCTGCTGATTTTTTGCTAATTATATCGTTTATATTATAGTTATCCAGGTTTTTTTTATCATATTTACATACGTATATTCATCAAATTTTTCTTTGTAATGAAAATTATTTCTTGCTTTTTCAATTTTTCTGTTTATTTGGTTTCTATAATGCTTATATTCATGTTCCCTTTTCTTGTCCCTAGGTTTTGATCTCCACTTTCGGTATAGCTTATCTCTGGTTTCACAACACATCATTAACTCGGAATTCATCCAATCATTTGCTGTTCTCTGTTTTTTCTCTCAAATATTAGCGATCTTTCATAGATATTTTTATAAACTTGCTGTATTTTTTTGCATATCTCATCAACGTCATCAATTTTCAGTATATCATTCCAATTTGTGTTACGAATGTTTTCATCAACTTTCCTGCTACTTAATACATACTTCTTTCTTTTGCTCTGGGAAGTTTTTAACAAATATACCGGAGACTATTGAAATGTGGTCTGTTAGACTAGTTTCAACAATACCTGCAGATACATAGACATTACTACCTCTGACGAACAAGTGGTTTGTGTGTGATCTTGTGCCTTCGTTTATGTCTATTCTCGTTCTGCCATCTAAAATTTGTTGCGTTCCATGTGATGCCATCATAGATACTGGCAGGTGGTTTTGTCTTCAGTGCGATGTTTATTAACATTTATATCCCCTACTACAATCATGCAATCGCTCTTCGGACAGTTACGGAGAAGAGTGTCTAGTTCGTCAATGAAAGATCGTGTATTTACAATAGATGGTAGATATATAGCCTATATCGAGGTCGAGATGTTATTATTCTTAATTGCGGACTTCAATAGTTTCGAATGAGAGCGTTTCGTGTACTGCACAGGAAAAAGAAATATCATCTCATGTATACTGCTATTCCTCCCCCTCTTCTCGATTCCCTGTTTATGTTTATATGGTTGGTTATGTTTGTCACTATGGTATCTATTGAATTCTTCTGGTTAGAGATAGGTGTCTTGACAGAGGAGTTTGCTTCTTCGGCCCCCATTGAGGAACCCGTTCTAGCCAGGAGGTGTGCTCGTTCATGTTCGAGCGGCCTGGGACCCAGCAGCTCCTGACGATGTGCTCATTAGGTCCCACAGTTAGTCTCTGCATTTCAGGACAATCTCTGATTTTACCTGCGTCGAGCCTAATGCTTTCATGGCAGCTTGACTGTCTGCGAAGAAATTTATATCTGTTCCAGATACCCTTTCCTCTAAGACATAGTTAGCCGCCCGCTCGATCGCGAAGATCTCTGCCTGGAACACGTTGCACTCGGCTGGCAATCTGTATGATCGCTATGCTTGCCGCGTGTTGCAGTAGAATCCGGCTCCTGTTCCTTCGCAGGTCTTTGAGCCGTCCGTGTAAATTGAAATACCTTTGAGTTGTATTTGCTCTACAGACGATCACTCCTCCCTGCTGGGAAGGAGGATACTAGATATTCCCTCAAAGTTAATTCTCGGAAGAATGTAGTCCGTTTCTTCGGTCAGGGTCATCCGAGTATTTGGGTTTCTCTAGCGTGTGAAGTACAATGGTGTGTCCAATATGAGTCTCCTTGCAGAGATTGAGACCTCGTAGCCTGAGGAAGCTTTTTCCTGCTGAGCTCATAATGAAGAGGTCTAAGGGAAGGAGATGCAACATCATTTACAGCCATGCGGTGTGCTCCTTTCCGCTCTGGTGATACTCATGGTTGCGCATCTTTGTATCTTGCACCGAGGTTCGAGGTTGCTTTTCCGCTGGATTGCCATCCACCACTAGGCTAGAATTGTGCGGCGAACCACCGCCATGTACAGCCATTGGGCAATGTACGGTGGCAGGCCCCAGCTTCCTCCGATGGCCTTCTTGCACGTGAATAGGGCGTTCAGTCCTTTTTCTCTCCTTCGTCTTTGTTCTTCTTCAAGGAGAGCTTGCTGTCCAGAACTGTGCCGAGGTATCTCACGTCGCCAGACAGAGGAAGAATATGGCCGTTCAGGCTTGGTCTTCTAAAGTCTGGTATTTTATACTTTCTGGTGAAAAGAACAAGCTCTGTCTTTGAGACATTAATTCCGAGGCCGTTCTTGTCTGCCCACCTTGAAGTTTTTCTCATTGGATGCGACATTAGCTCGCACTTCAAAGTAATTTAGGGCTTCACTAATCGCTTTCGCGTGGACATTGTTGAATTCCCCTCTATGTCCAGAAATGTCCCTCTTTTCTGAAGGGACCTCTCAATTGTGCCAACCACACAATGCAGTGTGCTCTCACTGACTTACCCTTTAGATAGGCGTGTTGAGACTGGCACATCAGGTGCGTGATCCTGTTCCTTATAAACAGGTCCACCAGCCTCTCCAAAATCTTTAGTAAGAATGATGAGAGGAAGATGGGCCTAAAGTCCTTAGCGGAGCTATGGGAGGGTCTGCCTGCCTTTGGTAGGAATAGAACCCTACTGCCCTCCATTCCATTGGGATGCACTCTTTAAATATGTCAATGAGCATAGGTAAAATGGTGGATAGGGATCGCTGTAGCATGGCTGGAATGATTCCATCTGGACCCGCAACTTTGTAAGGCTGGAAGGACACGACCGCCCACGAGACCCTTTCTGCATTTACTATGTCGCTCACTACTCCGTGTGACCCGTTATCACTGTCATTGTCGACCGCTATCAGGATTGGTTTTTTTGCGCAGACGGCTAATAGGACACGAGATGTTAAAGGCGCTGCGGAGTCCTTCTGTGCTAAGTCTGACTAGGGAGTCGGTGTTCTTGTTCCCATCGCCTGGGGTGACCTTAGACAGTAACCCAGGGATTAGACTTGAGAACTTTTCCCATTCAGTTTTTTTAGGGTTCTGAAATGGTGGTTCCTTTGGTAGTTTCCTAGTCTTTATGTTGAAGAGTGAAGAGTATCCTGTAATGAACAGAGAATGAGCATTCAGGGTATACTCTCCAACCCTCGATGGTAGTGTCCCTGTCGTTCTTCAGGGTTATGTCTATCACCTCTGACCTGTCTTGTTGGCAAGGCTTATCAGTGCTCGGACTTGATGGGGGCTCCTGTTCTTCATATGGGAAGTATGCGGACGAGAGCAGGAATGAACCATCTTGCTGAGTCTCGCATTGTGGTGTCCATTTCAAATAGTTCGTATCGACCTGACACTAGTCCCACAACCCTGTCATTCCTCACCCAGGGTTCCTGTACTAGGTCTACATCAATACACTCCTTCTCCATGACCAGGAGGAGGTCGACCGGAGCCACCTTGCCTCTTGAGCGTCTCTAAGTATTGTCGGCTGATGGCTAGCGAGAAATTCCTTCCTCCGCTCTTTGGGACGTTGGACGAGACGGTCTCCCAGTCCTGTGCCCCTAGTGAGCGGTTCTGCCTATTTATAAACTTCTGACTTTGTATAGTTCTGCCGTTTTAGATGCCATGCCTTGTCTGGCACCTGTAACTTCTTTGAAGTAGGCTTGGCATGGAATGTCTTGGCATGGCATTTTCCGTGGCGTGGGGGTGGGTTTGGAAATTACTTTCTGTCCCGCTCCCTCTTCGGTGGAGGCGGCGTTGGCTCTTTCAAACCTGGCCACCTTCTTTTCGTTGACTCTCTTCAAGTGCCATTGACGGTCGGTCAAAGTGGATGGGTCTACCTTGGACAGCTTGCGAAAGAATTACTTCGCGCGCTTAGCCTTTTGACTTTCTCTTCCTTGATCGGATTTTGGCCGCCTGCTTGTAGGTGCTGCTAAGAGGAGCCTCCGCCAACAGTGCAGCCTCGGCCTCCAGATCGATCATCGCAACTTGGCTGGATTGAGAAAAAGTCACTGACTCACTATCTTCCGCCTCGCCGATGACTAGATCCACTAGCCGGGTGCTGCAGTCGACATCTTCGGAGACTCCTGAGGCAGCAGGGGGAGTTCGATGCTCGTCACTGTTGATGACGGCATCTGCTTCCCTACGGCTGGAGGTGGGTGATGGGGTAGTCATCACCGTCCGTTCCTTCCCGTTTTCGTCGTTGTTGTTGTTTTTGTGGTTGTTGGTTGCTATTTTATTCCCACGAGTGTAGGACAATATCGCCAGGTATTCGATACGCTCCGTTAATGACTGAGCTATTTTTAAGCCTGGATCCTCAGCCTATTCGTTCGTCGGCACGGGTCGCATGACACACCTTGATCCAACCCAGAAAGAGGAAAGGATAAAGCAGAGAAAGTCATCCGCACCACACGAAGGTGAGGATGGCAGTTGCCAGGGAGAGGCAGTCAGTTCCACATACCCTAGCCTTACCCCCTCGAAGCTCGAATAATAAAATATTAAAAAACAATTAATTAAAATTAAATTCTAAACTCTAAAATAGAGGGGAATTATAAAAAGAAAACTTTTTAAGTTTCCTCCACCAGTGGTAAGGAGCTCAGAAATTGCTTAAAGAAAATAAGTGCGAAGCGTTGCTAGGGCTTAAACACCATAAAATGAATACTGGTTTGTGTCGGTAATAAAAAAAGAAAAACAAAACGTCATGTTGAATCGACAAAAATTATTTGAGTAGCAGAAGCAGATTGAAGAGGACATAACCTGCATCTACAATAAAGTCTTAGAAAAAGATATTCGCCTAGCCACCAAGGACGACAAGATAACTCGTCTAACCAAGTTATGGCAAGAGTTTAAAATAAATCATGGTAGTCTAATGACTGCTGGAAAAACGGATGAAGACTACTTCAGTAAAGACTACTATAACGCAATATTCTAAATCTACGAAATACCACTGAAGATGCTAAACGAAACGACGAGTACATACCCGCTGCTATCATTAGACGATAATTCTAAAAAGGCGCAGTAAAAAAACAAGTGCTCCAGCCACAAGAAGCTGATCAAATAGATACAGCGGAAGACAGGCGATTCTCAAACGCCTCTCCACCTCCAGAGGCGGTGGCGGCTCTGTAGAGTCATACGGTAGATAGGCGAATACGATCAGAGAGGAGCCCTTGCCGTTTCCAATCCGCGTTAAGTTTCCTCCCCGCGGTCTTGATGTCCTCTGCCTTTTCCTTTGGACATTACACCGTCAGCGTAACACCGACTTTCGCTCCTTCGCCGAAATTTTCCGTGAAGGTAAACCTCCATTTGGAGGTATCCCTTACGCAGCCGTTCAGCATAAAGCTTGTCTGGACGCAGCTTGGCCCCCTGTAAGAGATCCCTCAGCTCCTCAGAAGCCTTAAACAGTTATTCCCTGGACTGCTGATTCTTGCACCTAATGGCAATGAATTCGCTGTGCAGGAAGGCGTTCCTAACGAACCCGATGTCACCTACAACATCCAGAGAGTCCAACGCCTCCAGCAGGGAGGCCTGGAAGGTATCACCTCTGAAACTCTTGCCGGGGAAGCCTTCTTCCGGACTGGGTCCACATGAGGAGAGCTCGCTAAGTCTAGAAGTCAGCTTAGCCATGAATCTCTCCAATGCTCTTCTTGTCTTCTGCTTCTTCCGTTTACACCTCTGGTTCTCCCTTTGTGAGAGATGGCTGAGGCGATATTTTCTACAGCACATTCTGCCGGTTGCCACTAAGCTCGACTAATCCTTTCGAAAACACCTTGGGATCCGCCTCGTCATTGCTTTCACCCGGACTCGACACAGATGGCCTGTAGTACTTTGGAACTGAACCTTTCAAAGGTGCCGTTCCGCCGAGAGTCCATGCACCCCTTTAACGACAAAAACGCCCACCTGGCTGGGTTTTTGACCGGGGGGTAAGCCCAACAACCTCTTCCGAAGTAGCGGATACACCTCCTGGTGGTTTCCTACACTCTGCAGAAGCTAACCCTCATCGAGTTCCGCCTCGACAGGGGCCTCCACTCCCTCTCTTCTTTCATTGTCTGTTTGTTTTTATGTAAGTTGTCCGTTTTTGGTCCCACGAGTAATGGGGAATTGAGGTCCACCCGCACATAGCCCCTTGTGTAGACAACCCTATATAGTCTGATGGGCGCCAGGTAACCAGGTACTTCGTTCGCGACTGGGCTATTTGCTTCGGCCCCCAGCTAAGTTGATTATCGGCACGGGTCGTCTAACATCTTAATCCAGCCCAGGGACAAAAATGAGGAAGAATGGGACGGAAATATGGGTGCAATTAAAGGGACACAGGAGATAAAAGGAGGAGTCGCCGCTTATGTCAACCCAGGAAATCTCAGTTATTCCTGACAGCCAAGAAGACCTGGTTACCAGGGATCACCGCGTCTTACGCGAGTTACGGAGGGCCGTCCAGTGGTCCCGTTATCCGTCAAACCTGAACGGACCTTGACCCCCTGATGTGAGTGTTAATTTTGTGTCGGAAAAAGGCATACATTTTTTATCGGATATTATTTTTTGGTTTTGATACTGACGGAAAGACATATAGAAAATGTTGTGAGTAGATTTTTGAACATGGTTACAGTTCATCAATTTGAATATGATGATTTCATTTAGATTAAGAAAAACTTGATGACATGATTTTTTATTTACAGCCTTATTCCAAACCAACGCAACGCAACAGAATTTCCGTTATGCTTTGTTAAATTCGCTTAACAGCTGTTCCAAATGCCTAGCGCAGCGCAAATTCCGTGCTGCTTCCACTCAGTAGCGTAAATTGCGCTGCATACCAATTAACAACAATAGTTTCCACACTCCTTACGTTGTTTCGGCAAAAATGTGTATTCGAAAGCTTAAAACCAACGCAAATGCGTACAATTGAACTGTCAAATCCAAACTCCTAAAAGTATACCCCACAAGAAATAGAAACCCGGAAAAACAGCAATCATTACTACCTTTAATAGTTATGCTGAAAAAACAAACTTCATGCAAAAGGCACGTGCGGAGCGTCCCACTCTCACTTACTGTCGAAAAAATTAACAAAAATATAGAAAGCAAATCGGAAATCAAAGAAACCAATAAAAAATAATCTTCATAAACAATATGGTAACAAATAGCAACAGCTGTTGTGGTAAACTAAGAAAAAGACGAAGGAAGAAGGTTGGAAATTCGCATGGGAGAATGATGGAGAGGTATTTGACAGAAATAAAGACAGCACTGAGGCACATTCTGCACATTCAGGCATTGCCCGACATCGAAAAAATTAAAAGAGATTAGATGAGCAAAGTACGTAAGCACCAATTAGAAAACTTTGTCAAAAATGGGTGAATAAAGTGAAGTTAGCTTATTTGATTTGAATTTTAGAGTATGTAACGCTATTAGTGAAATGAAAGAGGAATTAAAAGGTATGAATTTTCGTTGTATATGTTTAAATATAAGATCTTTAAGAACGAATTGGGATATTTTTTGTGCCCGTATATATCCAATTATTAATTGCAGGGATTTCATGGTGCTGTTGGAAAGTAATGTTAAGGTATTTTAAAATAAATTATATATGGTAGAAGGATTTGTTTCTGAATTTTCGAACAGTTAGAAAAAAAGGGGCGGAGGAATAGCTATGTTCATAAAAGATCACATCAAATATGAACGGATGTATATCGAGTCTTTATCCTTTAAAACCTAACCGTAAAATGAAGTCTCATCAAAAAGAAAAATTAATTGTAGGAGTTTATAGACCACCGGCATTACGACAAACTGACTTTATAGAGGAATTTACGAAAATCACTGACTTCATAGGACCAAAAGCTGAAGTGGTATGGGAGATTTACAATCTAAATCTAAATCGAGACAATATAAATCTAAAAGACAACTCGTCAAGAAACGTCTGAAATTACAAAGAGCTGATAGCTTCACATGGCTTATGCAACCTAAAAATTAAAAATTAATTAATTAATAAACCAAGAGCAATATAGATTCTAGCGGCGAAGAAATACCCATCAATTATTGGGCAGGTTTGTGGACTTTGTTAACACAATACTTAGTCAGCGCCAATAGGTTTTAGTACTTTTCTTGGACTTCAGCAAGGCATTTCAAACCCTCGACCATAAAAAACTTATTGAAGCCTGTGAACGAGTGGGCATAAGAGGAAGAGTGTTGGACTGGTTGAAAGAGTACTTAGAAGCTAGGTAAGTTAAAATTAGGCAAACCACAAGTGAAAAGAAATTAATAAAGTATGGAGTTCCTCAAGGAATTATATACACAAACGAAATGCTTAACTGCCTCGAAAATAGTACAAAACTTGCTTATGCAGATGACGTGGCCATAGCAGTGAATAGCAAATCCTTAGACGAGGCAACGAGGATAATGCAAATGGAACTGAATGAAGTAGGAAAATGGTGTCATGACAATGGGCTCATTATCAATGCGTCCAAAACCAAATTGATGCACATACGTAGCCCGAGATTCCCAAGGTCGCAAATCAGAATTAGTCCCTTTAGATGTAGCTCCATGCACAATGAGGATTATGTGGAACTTTTGGACACGTACATATATCTGGGTATAACGGTAGATAGCCATTTTCTGTGGAAACCGAATGAAACCGGATTATATTTTCTGGAATATAAATAGCCTACGGATCAAACTAAAAAGCACACTCTTTGTGCTGGCAAAAGAGTCCAAAAAGTACAAATCAACTATAGAAGTTAAGAAAACATACAAAACAAAACCATTAAACTGCTAAGATCCGGCAACGATCGGAACAAGGACTTAAAACTCCTCAACGAATTAAATAATAGCATGCATAATACACAGCTCACAACTACCCAATTCTATAAGAGAACTAATTTCTTGGATATACAGGGTGTTTCGCATAAGAGGGGACAGAAGACTAGGACGTGTAGGTTGGGTCGAGACAAGAAAAAAATCGTATGGGAGAGGGGGTCAATTTCCCCCCGTTTAGACGGGAGGAGCCATTTTATAAAAATCCGACTTTACATCGGAAAAAATAATATTAAAAAAAAATGGTTAAACCTAGATAACTTTTGCTTGCTGATTTTCAAAGCCAAATATCCGCTACTTAATATCCTTTTTAAATTAGATTCCTATATCAAACAGTTTTTGAGAAACATAGTGTCAAAGTTAAAGTTTAGAAAAAAAAATTCCGAAAAAAAAATTTGGTCGCAATTTTTTTTTTAAATTACGGTAATAAGTATAAATTTTTTTCCGACCATAAATCTCTAATCAATTCTATAGAGAATGCTTCAAACCGGAAGGATCTATGTTTTGTAGTTTCCGAGAAAAGTGAAAATTACGTGGCATGCTGAAAGATAGTGAAGTCTGGAATGCAGTTAGCAGATTGGCATCGGAAGTAATGAAAGAGCAGCTAAGGCAAGAGTAGGTAAGGCGATCAGACGAAGGAAACGGCTGACCTAATAACGGACGATTGAGCAGAAATGATTTCACGGCCTCCTGACGCCATACTTTACAGTGGTTCCGGGGGGAATATCCGTGCCGACGAGAGGAGAAGTGTAAAGGGTTAAAGTCCCACACTGATTAATGCTTGCGATTTTTCTACTCCTCGTTAAAAAAAAAAAAACAGAAAGAGTGTTAACTTCGGCCTGGCCGAATGTTATGTTGTTGTTGTTATTTATTTTAGGGGATGTTTTTTGTGCTGTATGTTTTGTATACATTTCGGTGAGTTGATCGCCCGTTGTATGATCGTAGGGAAACATGCACGTGTTTGTACCGCATGAAAATGCAGGATTATCATTTTCGGAATGTTGACTGCCCGCTGAAACAATCTGCTTGCAGAGTGGTGTGGAATTTCAATTAAATAAAGGCATAAAGTAAGGCTCGGTTGAACTTTTTAACGGATAAAATCTCCTTTTTTATCAGCACTTACATTGCCCTCCTGCTCTTTTTTTTTTTTTTTGTATGACGACCGGAGGTACGGAATCTTCATAGATACCAGTGGACCGGCTCACTGGCATGCACGATTCACCATCCTTGGTGTCTACGTACTAAACCACACCCCCCATACACCTCTACCACTCTCCTCCACGGAAATGCCGTTAAGTATTACTTCGTGGAGGCTGGTTAGCATTCATGCTATCTTCGTGTATTTAACTCAGTGCATATTTAACTCAGTGCAAATCTGCTGCTGTGCTGCCTTCTATATTTCGAATCCTCTCGGTTCTACGTAGCTCTACTAACACATTGGTTACATATATGTCCACATTACTCCAGTTCTCTATACTTTGAAGCATGTATCGTATTACTTCTTGAGGTTCCGGCACTTAACAACAACACGTTCTAAAACGTGGACATCGGAAAATCACATGCTCCACGTCATCATCATGTCCAAATCTATGTAGGTAACTCCGGTAGCAACCATGACCGGTAGAAATTTACATAACCATGTCGCCTTTTTATCCATTCCTCAATATTCGGTATGAATGGTCTATAAGACCATCTTCCTTTTGTTGCTATTGTCCAACGTTCTTGCCATTCAGCGATCGAAACCGCTCTTTCTTCCAGCACTATTTCTTTCTTTCTAGTCTGATTTTCTCGGCATCGATAGTAGACTCGTTTCGTTTCGGACGCCAAGATATCAATAGGTATCATTGCTGCTATTACGCATGCAGCGTCGGCGGAAACTGTGCGGAAGGCACTAATCACTCATAAGGTGCTCAGTCTGTGCAACAGCAAGCAACTTCCTTCGCGATGATTTTATGGTTAGGGCATCTGCCCATATCGGCGCAGCATAAAGCATTATCGAGCTTACGACAGACGCCAAGAGTTTTCTTCTAGCAGGTTTTGGACCACCAATGTTTGGGAGAAGTCTAGAGAGTGAGCCTAGAGTTTTTGCAGCCTTCTCGGATGCATAGTTTACGTGCTGCTTGAAGTTCAGTCGGTTGTCTAAAATTACTCCAAGATCCAAGTGATAACTGGACCATAGATAGTAAGACCATCTACTACAAAATTTGCGTACTCAACCTTATTCCGGCTGCTTATAAGAAGCGCTTCTGTTTTATGAGCGGCTAGATCGAGACCAACCCCTTCCAGCCACCTGTTAACTTGGCATATAGCAACGTTAGCTGCCGCTTCTATTTAAATGATATGCTTTGCTACAACGACAATTGCTAAGTCATCTGCATATCCTATAGTTGTCACACCATTTGGTAGCTGAATGATTGTATGCGGTGGTATATTTTTTAATACCACCGGGCACGTAATCTGTGGCGAACTGTGACTTTTAAGTTTCTTCATTACTACTCTGTAGCCCGTACCCCAGGGGTTCAAATTCGTTTCTTCGCAGAGGCGCTTAAAGCACTGTGCTTTGCTTTGTGTGATTGCTGTCTTCAACTTTTTCCGGAGTGTTTTGAACGCATTTAGACGCCCATTAAATTCTGGTGTACCCCGTGATCGCTGTAAACGTCGTCTAGCCTTTAGGCAGTCTGCTCTGAGTAAACGAATGTTATCGGTCCACCAGTAGCATGGTGGTGCTTGTTTACTTACGTTTCTACGGGGCATTGATGCGTCACACGCCTCTATTAGCGCTGCGTGTATGCCGTTTGCAAGCTCTTTTGCGGATACAGATGACGGTTGGTAAGCGTCGATCATTTCATTGAAGGCCAATCTGTCAAAGGCCGAAACTTTCCATTTCGGGCCTGTGGGTTTTGGCGTCTATTTCGATACGTCCCAGTGGCTTCGGATCTCGAAAATAACTGCTTGATGGTCACTTTGAGTATAGCGCTCACTTACCCACCATTTGGAAGGTCCTGCTAGAGATAGGCTAACAAATTTGAGATCAATAACTGATCCTGCACACGTTCGCTTTATAGGTATATTTGCTACCATTATTAAGCAGGACTACTTCAAGTGAGACGAATGTTTCCAGCAGGCTTCGGCCCCTTGCGTTGGTGCGACTACTGCCCCACTCTACAGCCCACGCATATAGCCCCACTCTATAGTCGCCCGCAATAGCAACTGTAGACCTTGTTCTGGCGTCTGCTACGAGGTCATCTAGCATTTTTTGATACTCCTCATGAGTCCATATAGGAGGGGCATAACAACTGTAGAAGTGTACTCCACTTACTTTCGCCACTTATTTTCGAGCATTACTGCACCACACGCGCAAATGGCTGCCATACTGAATTTGTACGCAATCCATTGATTACCATGTTTGTGCTTATATAGTCATAATATATATGGCAACATAATGGTCTTAATGTTAATTTTAATGCTCGCAGTTTGAACGGAGATAAATTAGATTATATTAGACACTTATTTGAAATTTCGTGCGCGGATGTTATCTGTATTACGGAAACTTGGTTTGCTGCTGGCCTTAGTGACTATATTCTTAGTATTAAAAACTATAATCTCTACCGCTGTGATAGAGTTGGACGAAGGGGTGGTGGAGTTGCTATCTATGTAAAGTCTGTTTACTCTTCTCGAGTCGAATTTAAGTCTGTCTGTTCTGACGCTGAATATTTGGGTGTCTCGATTGCTGACTCCATGTCCCGTTTACTTGTATCTTGTGTATATAATCCTACCAAAAATAGTGCTCTTGATCCTTTTTTTAATACCCTAAACAACCATATGCTAAGTTTCAATTACATACTCGTCTGTGGTGATTTCAATATAAACCTATTGGTAACTGACTCTACTTCTACAAAGATTCGGGATTCCTTTTCCATGGCTGGCCTATCCATTGTCAATGACTCATTTTCGACTCGTTTTGGGAATAACGTGCAACCTAGCTTACTTGACTACTTCGTCGTTTCCGACTCTACTTTAGTATTATTATTTACACAAATAAGTTTTATATCTGACCATTTGTCTTTTTAGCACTTGACATTAATCTGAGTCCTTTGTCTTCGTCGCTAACGTTTTCTTACTTTGACTATAATTCCTTAAATGTTGATGAACTGTTTCGTGTTGGTGAAATGATTGATTGGCCCCCTTGTGGAGCGCTGTTTTTATTGATGAAAATGTGTCAATATTTGTTAGTGCTGTCCAATACCTGTTTGACTCTTTTGTACCTATACGTACTGTCACTGCTCGCAATGGCTCTTGTCCTTGGTACTCTGAGCGTGTTAAAATGGCAATCCAACAAAAATTACTTCATTCAAAATTTAAAAGACATCCATCAGAACCAAATTGGGTTGCTTTCAAAAGAGCACGCAACTTTGCTACCGACTTGATAAGGAAATCTAAGAAGAGATTTTTTGCTTCTAGATTTAAGCCTAATTTATCTTCCAATCAACTCTGGAGGAGATTAAAGGATCTTGGAATTGGAAGGCAAAAGTCTACAGCAGTCAAACTTAGTCCATGTGATCTCAATGAACACTTTATGTCAAAGCGGCAGAATGTTACCTCTCTTGATGCATTTAGTTGTGATTCGACTAGCGCAGAAATGTTTTATTTTTCTAGCGTATCCGAGGTTGATGTTGTCAAGAAAATTATGTCAGTAAAATCTTCTGCTGTGGGGTTTGACAGAATTCCGATAAAATTTATTAAAATTATATTACCTCTGATAATTTCACCACTTACGGAGATCATTAATCATGTACTAACAACTTCTTGTTTTACATCCTTATGGAAATTAGCAACAGTTTTACCGATACCAAAGAAGTCCACTGCCTGTGAACTTGCGGACTATAGACCAATAAGTATTTTGTCGGTCATATCGAAAGTACCTGAAGCTCTTATAGCATCACAAATCTACAGTCATATTGCAAATAAGAGTTTGCTCAACCCTCTACAGTCAGGTTTCCGACCTGGGCATAGTTGCACTACGGCGATGCTGAAGATTACTGATGACATTAGAATAGCCTTAGATCAACGGAAAATTACGCTTCTCTGTCTCTTAGACTCCTCTAAGGCTTTCGATAGTGTTGACCATTTACTCTCATCTCTCGCCAAGTGACCTTCTACCCCGCATCTCATACAGCATTTTGAGCGGTCGCATATATTTTTACAACGCTTCGATATGTGTTCGAATTCCAGACATCTGAAACATCGGATTAACCTATTATTTTCTCGAATGCGGCAGATTACCCAGCCAATTTTAATGCCTCCAAGTTTAAGCAGGTTGTTTGCATTTTCCGTCGTTAATTTAAGAGTCGCAGTTTGCGGCCACCTCTCGCTCTTCTTAAGTTGATGACGCCATCAATAGCAACACCTTGTATACCAGTTTGGGATTTAATCGCTTCATAAATATCTTTTTCGGTGGTGATATCGTCTATATCCTTTATATCGATAGACACCCGTTGTTTCAGGCTACTAACTGAGGCTTGTTCACCAAGTGTGTTACCGACACCACTCCTAAACTGCTCTGCTTTATCTCCCATATCGCTGAGTTGTAATAAGAGGTCTCCTTTTTGAGTCCTTCGAATTTTCCTAACAGCTCCGCTCAGTTCAACATGTTTGGTGTCTGTTTTGAGAGAACGCCCTTTGTCGTGATCATTACCGCATCTGGCTTTGTTCTATGCGGCTTCATTTCCTTAGGTTTTTCTAAGCGCTTTGGTTTGACTTTTATCCAGCCCTCATCATTTTTGTCTGATCGAACTTGATTTTCATCTGTTGCTTGTATTTTTACACCTGATGACTTCTGAGTACGTGTTGGTTCTGCAGTCTTTCTTTAAGGATTTGGCTTATCAATTTCTGCCGCTTGCTTTCTGTTGTTGCCTTTAACTTTGAGCCAGGGTGACGTTTGTGAGGATTTGCTCGCTCTTATCACCATTTTCGCTCCTTCGTCGTGGGTCTCTATAGCATAAAGTAAAGAGCCTTTATACTCTATATAGCATCAAGCATAGGTTGATGTATAGTGCGCCTTTTGCCACCTTCAACATATTAACCAGAAGCTCGTATATGCTCTCCCAAACGGCAGAAAGTCGTTTGGGTTGGTATGTAATCTTTAGTTTTATCACTTACCATAGCCGGTGATTTTTCAGCTTGTGCGTTCATGCTGCACATAGGGCTAGAGGAATTTGAACTCGCCAGGTTTTTTTCCTCTGCATTCACCTGCAACGGCGAACGACCAATACGACTGCTTCGCTTGAACGGGTCCGCTAGGTCGATGCGATCATCTGTTGATTGGCTGCTGATGGATTGCATGCCGCCGCCATTTTGCTACAGTTCAATAATTTGGGCGTTGTGTTCTACTAACGTCGTTTGCTCTTTCCCGTCTCGCTCTCACTAAACATACGTGTTAGCGAAGACGTGAACCGTAGCTCGAGTTGTCTTTGCTAATTTTGTTTAATAGGGAAACAGTGGCGCTATATGTCATTAGCTCCACCTCGTCCGAAGACGGTAGCGCGACAGATATATTGATCGTCATTTGACAGATCGATATACGGTCTCACTAATTGTCACGGAATGTTGCGCAAGAATATATTGCAAGAAAATTTTTCTTTGCTTCTGTGAATATTGTATTTAAGCCGAACTTAAAACTAAAAATTTGGCTTATGTGTCCTAGTTAGCACTCGCGTATTAACACTTACAGCGTTGCCAGCTGTTATCGTGAACCGGGCTCGAAATGAATATACCTCTAAACGATCCTACTAATGAGGTAGTACCAGCGGAGAGAATGTTTGGTGAGAGAGAAATTTATTTCGCTGTCTGCCGTGTTACCGCTTCCTAGTAAAGAGTGAGCGGTTCTTCTTGGTTCATCTCGATTGGTATATGCGTTAACGGTCGTGAATTTACAATATTCTCGGCTTCTATCACCAAGCTGTTCAAAGCGTACTCTCGCGGAGACACTTCTCTCAATGTGGTCGCAGTATCCTTTTTACGCTCTGTACAAGCGTTCTGTTGTATCTATCTTTCGAATGTGGTCTTGGTCTTCTTCCTTTTCGTTGTCCTTTGTGCAACGAATAAAACGCCCTGGTTAAGTTATTGATTTTTATTGACACTAAACACTAATTTTGGTATCTACATTGATACTTATTATTATTATTTAATCTTAACACTTATTATTATTAATTAACACTAACTCGCGACTTTATACGCGATTTAAAAATAGACGACCGCGTCGTTTAGATAATATTTTAAGACTCTCGTTGGAATTTGTTTCTTGTTTCCACTTTGGCTTGGTCGACGTACCCGTCGACCGAACCAAAATGGGTCGCTGTTGGCGCGTGTCGCAATTTCCATTATTTCGCAATATAAAAATTGTAATATTCGCAGAATCAATACGCGGAAGAAAATCGTTCTCAATTTAATTCTTCCGCGTGTGGATTCTGATCGTTGGTTATTTCAAACCAAGCGATTTAATGGTTTGGAAGCTTGCTAATGAAAGCTAGCTTCCACAATCCACTACAATCACCATGCGCTATGGATTCTAGGGTTTGGAAGCTCGCTACTAAATGCCAGCTTCCACAATCCATTCCATGCGAAGTGTTCTGGTTGCTACCTTAGCTTTCGAAGTTCATTAAACCAAAGCTTGACTAAAACAAATGAAACTAAAGCTTCGGGCTTACCAAGCAAAGTGCTGTGGTTGCATTAATGTGGCCTTGACTCACTCGCGGAGTATTATTATAAAAACAATAATACTGGCCTTGAAAGTTCTTATTTCCCGGAACTGGAAATTGCGATCGCGACATACAACATCCCTCCACCCTGGGGGAAGAAAAATTTACTAACGTGCAAAACGATATTAAATTTTTCTTGTACATCTATTGTTTGTTGAATTGAGGGTGGTCGTGTGTTTAGGTTGGTTGTACTTAACGTCTATTTATGTATGTTAGTGTATTTCATTTCATGAATATCTTATGTGCTACGCCAATATTAATTAGTTATTAGTAATAATTACAACAACTGCAATACAATTAATTATTAACAAAAATTGTAATAAAAACTGATTACAATAATAATACAATAATATGACCTGTAGCTGTCTTTCTTCGTTGTCATCTGTGTGTAGGTGGGTGATGATTTGGTGTGAATATTGTTGTTCTTGTTGTTGTTGATGATGGTTTGGCTGTTAATGTACACCCCGTTGTCTCGATGTCTTCTTCTCGATGTGTTGTGGGAATGTTGCTGCGGGGTAGCTGACGTGGTAGGTGCTAGGCTTGATGATCAGATGCAGATGTTCGTTGCCGGTAGTATCGTTGTCCCGCAGTTGGGATCAATTGGTTTTCACTGCACGGTAGTTGATGGTTGAGATGTTACCAAGATCATCATTTGTAACATCTTGCTAAACATCTTCAACATTTTTCTTGTCGATAGAGGTGCTTTTTTAAATCGCTGCCGCTTGAGGTAATGTTGTGGAGTGTGATTTGTGCCACGGGATAATGTACCATAAATTTAACTGGCGAACTGTGGATGACCGCATTAGTAGTTGTCTACTAGCTGCTTCATCGCCGCGACGTTGTGATGCTATCCCTTACGCTTAACATAACTTTCGCTTGAAGTTAAGCTGCTAGGCCGCCATCATGATTCCCGAGGATTTCGCATTTGCGCAGCCACTGGTTTGTAGTTAGCTGCTGCAGATGGATTAGATCTCTATTTTTGATTTTGGTCTCCACGTGACCTCAAGGTACTGTGTATTTGTCACCGCCTCGATCGCATTGATGTTCAAATGTTGTTGTTGTCGGATATCTTTGAAGGTAGTTTCGCGTTTTGTCGACTGTTGTTGCATCGTTGCGTTGATGCATTTGATTGTTGCGACTATTCCATCTTTGGTTGCGATGGTTGTTGTCGCTACGCTGATCAGCTGTTCCAGCTACCCTTCCCCCTTCTATTTGGCTGGGCGCTAATTGTCGCCCTGTTGTCAAGTGTTGATAGGATATGAGTGTCTTCTGCTGCTCTCGTGGGTGTACATCAGCATTCAGTTCCGCTTTTCTGCATGCTGGATTCTTCTTTAATATACGTTATTACTATGAATTTTTATATTTTTTGTTCTTACAATATTTTTATGGTATGTATAATTTGGTTTTTGATTAGGAATTGATATTATTATTGTGTAGTTATTCTATGCAATTGTAGTTTCCATTGCGTTTATTTGAATTCAATTTTAAATATTTCATCTCTATCCTAAATCCATATAAAATTTCATTACACAATTCCTAATATTTATGTAATCAGTTGAATAATTGTAATTCATACCATATTTCTTTCGAATATTCGAGCTGAATATTATTTCTTATGCCATTACATATAAAGTCCAAGACCCAGTTTGACTTCCAAAGTCAAAATTCCTACAAGTATTGTAATATGTAACGTTTTATGTGAGATTTTATGTACATTTCTTTTTCTATTTTTATAAAAATTTTATTTAAAAAAAAATATTTTTTTTTTTTTTACTTTAATTTTCTTATTTTGGTAATTTGGTAAATATTTTGTTCTAAATTACAATTTAATTACCTTTTAAATTACTTTTATATATGTGTAAATATTGTATATGTTTATAACAATGTTTTATTATTTGTGACTTTTATTTTTCCTTTTATTTTGGTTATTTTAAAGTTAATCACCTTTGGTGTTTTATTCTTTTTCTTTCTCTTTTGGCTTGTGTTAAAATTTTTCATTTACTGTGCTTATTGTTTTTTTTTCATTAAATGTTTTAACTGACACTGCGTTCTGCTCGTGTTCAATTGCTCTACTTTTGTACCTGCTTTGTTGCAGTGCTTGCGTTAATCGCTCAATTACATGGAATCTCAATTAACTACATTTTATACGACCGTATATGTACATTTTATATTTTTTTTTTAAAAATTTTATTTTGTATAATTAGATAAGGCAATAATTAACTATATTTATTTAATATTTTATAAGAATTAGAGCAATATATTTTTTTTTTTTTTTTTTTTTCGTCTTTTGCTTAAACAAGGCGTTTAAAGGTGTTTAAATTTCTGTTATGCATAAACAACATCTTTATGCATAGATTTCATGTGCATTTATTTCAAAAATAATTGCAAATGCAATAGATATTGCTGTGTATTTAACGGAACAGCTAGTTTACATGTACCGTATATTATTCCCGATTTGTTATCCAGTACCATTGTGTGCGTACTTATTTCGTTTAGGGTATATGAAACACGCGTGACCTAAATACTCTTCCTTTTTGTAATTGCAAAATTAGTAAAATTTAATTATTTAATTTTATTGCAAGCTACGCTGAATTTTCTTTTTCCCTTTTGTTTTGGGCTCTGTGATATCGTTATTTGTATCAGTTCAATTTTTACGATTACAAATCGTCAACAAGGTCTAACACAACTTTCAATTATGATGTCGGGACACCAACGTTATCCAAGCCAGCAGTACGCTTTCCCCTTGGGTCTATACTTGCGGGAAGTCACAACGTTCATCCGGGAGGAGGCGTGGGATCTGGAGCCTTTAATCCCCCTGCTGATGGTCCTGGAGGACCTTTCTGGGGCTGAGCCAACTATGGAGTGGACACGATGCTTGTGCAGCGTTCTTAGGACTGTCCAACAATTTTGGCCGGAGCTACCAGCCCTATACCCCTGCTTGAGGGAACTTCTGTAAGATTCAATTTTTGTTATAAACTCTGTAATTAACCAATTATACTAATAAAAACAAACTACGCATTAAATTTTCTTTGGCTTTATTTTATGTTGGATTTTATTTACTTATTGATAATTTACTCATTCATATTGACATTACTGATAAATAAAAATTATAAATTATAAAAGATTGCAAAAAAAAATTATATGTGTGCCCCGAAGATATGCGCTTCGATTGGTTGCTCATAAATGCTAACATGCTTTATGTCTTTAGCTACTGGTTTTGGTGGTTTTGGGGGATCAAACGGCGGTATGCTTAATTGTTGTATTGGCAGTGATATTGACTGTATTGGCGTTGCAAATCTTTGCTCTGGTATACTGCGGTTATTTCTTACGTTGTTCTTCCTGCTTCTATACCAACGTAGTATTACCGCCGCCCCTATCAAAGTTAGGAGTGTTCCTGTTCCAATGGCACCCGTAGTTTCAAACACTGTTTGTTTGTTACTTAATTTGTTAATATTCTGCTCTTGTTTGATCTCCCTCTTCAGCTCTTCGATCATCTTGCCTCCTGCTGATATTACGTCTTTTACCTCTATACTCTCTGTTAATCTTATTGGACGTAGTTTGTATTCCGATAGATCTGTTTTAATCGTGTTCGACCAGTTGGCCCGGAGCGCGTTAATCAGTATCGTGTGGTTTTGGGTTTTGTGCACGCTGTCTATTGTTGACTTAGCATTGTCCTCGTAATTTAAAATTATATCAATCCCCTGGACTTCACACTTTTCCTTTATTTCGATACGGCCGAACCCGGATACCGCGACCGCGGTGGTGCTATTTTTACATTTAATATCGAATGTTTGCTTTCTTCGGAGACTGTATAGCCAAGCGTTTGGGGCGTTTAATTTGGTTATGAATCCTTCACTCGCTGGTATGGCCAGTTGCTTGCAGACCTCCTTGTTCAAGTTGTTATGATGTAGTAACGATATCTCACATACGTCGCTGTTCCCTGTTAGAGATTTTCCTTGCGTCTTGCATACTCTCACTAGTTCTTGGTCTATTTTCTTTTCCGTGTTCTGTATGGAGTGGCATTCCTTGAGATTACTCTCCGATATCCCAATAAATTTCCACTGTGTTTTTGACTCAGCTAAATAGTCATAGGTCACCTGTGTTGTTATATCCCATTTGTCATTTAGAAAAATGGGAATTGGGTACGCCTTCAGTACGTTGAATCGCTCGTCTTCGGGTAACGGAATTTTTACGGCTACTATGAGACCCTGTGCGCCTCGAAACGCTTTAACCGTGGCTAGTTGGTGGATGTCGAGATTGTCTTCTAGTATCCATACTGCTTTGGTCGTCAAGTCTAGGGATGCTGCTGCCTCTTTTAGTTTTTCGTCGCTTAAAACAGCTGGATGCAGCTTCCCGCTGTAGAGGTCGTCTATTATTGCCAATTCTATAAGCTGTTGCCCCTGTATCTCGATGAGGCTCGCCTCTACCGCTGATTGCACCTGCACCATTCTTAATCCTAACTCGATGTTTCCCAGCTCCTTTCGTGCCATGTCGTTAACCCTATTTTGTTGTTCCACGGTGCTATTTAGTTCTTGCTGTAGTGCATTTATCCGCTCGACTGCAGCTGTTATCGGTTTAGCCAGTGACTTGTAGCTCGCTTCCATTACAGTTACCTGCTTTTCCATTAGATTGTAGTGGGTGTGTTGTTCTACGTCCAGCTCTTGTAATTGTTGGTAAATCTTGTTCGCGTCTTTCTGGTCCATTACGCCAAACGCCCAGTTTAATGCCTCCCCTACGAAATTCAGCGCCCGTTTGGTTCTTTTCCTATAAATCGCGGCGTTTATCATTCGCTCGTTTTTCTTCAACCTTGTCAGCACTATTTTCATTGTACCATCTACGGCTTCGCATATGTTTTTGAAGTTAGCCAGTAATAGGTCCTTATTTATTCTATTGCATGTTCCTTTGAGTTCCGCTCCTTTGAATGGCTCGAAACGTGTGAATAGTGTCCAGTCGCTGTTATAGAATAACGCCTCTCCTAGCGATTCGAAGAATATTGGGGTTGGAGGTATATCCTCAAAGACTACTGGTGCTGCAGTGACACAGTTCACGATTAGCAATATCATGAATCCTCTCATTTTTGTTTGCTCCTTGTGCGAAATTTTTGAGGTATTTATTCTATTTTGGGGGAAAATATCCATTAGTTTACGATTCAATGTGTTCTATTTGTTCTATCTTATTCATAGTTTATCCCCATCATATCTATTTAGTCTATCCTATTGTAAATAAATTTACTCCTAATCCTAATAAGGTGCCTATTGTAATTAATTTAATTTTAATTTATGACTACTTAATTTAACTCCCTAACCTATTGACCTATGTTCTTGGTTTAAGTTGTTCTGATTCCTATGTAATTATTTAGTTAATATTATTTTCCTATTTAATTGCTACTATATAACTTGAGTAAGTTATTGTGGAAAGGTTTTTCCCTTCCCTTAATATTTAAAACTGTAGTAATCTGACTTTTGATCCCTACTACCTTATATGGTCCTACCCATATTGGCGAAAATTTATTTTTCCTAGTCTGATTCTTAATTAATACCTTATCTCCTACTTTAAATTCTACTGAATTTAACTTATTATCATAATGATTTTTGACTACTTGTTTAGCCATTTCCTGGTTTTTCCTCACTATTTCGTGAGCTCTTTGAACTTGGAATTTCAAAACTTTATTCGGATCTTCGGCATTATATACCGGACTACACTTCCTTTTTAAGTTAGTCGGCATCTCCGTATCGAATCCGAATAAAGTGCGGAAAGGTGTTTGCTTAGTCGTAATGTGGGGTGTGTGGTTATGAACATGCATCGCTGCAGTTAACCATTGATCCCAATTCGACCCGTCTTCTTTAGCAAAACTCCTTAAATATTCCGCTAAAGGTGTGTGGCTTCTCTCTAATGAGCCATTAGCTTGCGGATGATATGGCGTTATATGCAATTTTTTAATGCCTAACAATTTGCATGTGTCCGAGAACAATTTCGAAATGAAATTAGTTCCGTTATCGGTAATTAGAATTCTCGGAATTCCGTAACGCGTGATTACTTCGTCATAAAAAGATCTGGCGACAGTACTTGCTTCCGCGTCTGGGATAGCTGTACATGCCATCAATTTTGAAAAGTCATCTTGAAACGTTAAGATGTACTTATTTCCAGACACAGTTTCTGGTAGAATACCTACTATGTCCATATAAACCTTATCAAACGGCCGCATTGGTGTATCCGTTAACACCATGGGCATTTTTGTTAACTTCGAACTTTTGTTCGCTTGGCACTTTGGACAGTTTTTGACATAATCTTTGATTTGTCTTTGCATCCCTGGCCACCTATATTGTTGCCTGATTCGCAGGTAAGTTTTCACTGCTCCCTGGTGACCCCCTAATGGTGTATTATGAAAATCTTTGATGACAGTCTCTATTTGTCTTGGATTTTCTAATAAAATGGTGTTTTCGTTTTGAGGTATGCCTGAAGTGTCTGGTTCTACAGGCGTCGGACTTGTACTCGTTTCATCACTACCTCCTTGGTTTTTTATTTCTATTTCTTTTGTCCTAGAGCGTGTCTGGACTGCTGTTACTACATTACGATTTTGTGGAATTCTACTCAACGCGTCTGCGTTCAAATTTTTCTTGCCTGGCTTATATATGATTTCGAAATCATACTCTGACAACTTGTGTCTGAATCTTGCCAGTCTAGAAGTTTGATCCTTTAAATTCGCTATTCCCTTTAACGGTTGGTGATCAGTAAATATTTTAAAAGGTCTGCCTAAGAGATATGCTCTGAAATTTTTTGTAGCCCATACTATTGCTAAGAATTCCTTTTCTATCGTTGAATATCTCTGCTCTGTGTCGCTTAGCGCTCGGCTAGCGAAAGCTATTGGTCTATCCTCGCCTACGTTACCTTGAGAAAGGACCGCGCCTAACGCTTCATTACTTGCGTCGGTAGTTAAAAGAAATTCCTTTGAAAAATCTGGATATGCCAAAACTGGTGGTGACATGACTGCTTCTTTTAGCTTTTCGAATGCTTGCTGGCAGTTTTCTGTCCAGATAAATCTTGCGTCCTTACGTAATAATTTGTTAATTGGTAGTGCTATTTTTGCGGTTCCCGGTATAAATTTTCTGTAATAATTAACAAGGCCTAGGAAGGCTTGTACTTCCTTTCTATTTTTAGGAGGCGGAATGTTCTTTACGCACTCCACCTTGCTAGGGTCTGGAAGTGCTCCATGTTCTGAACACTTGTGCCCTAAATATACGACTTCTCGTCGTAGAAATTGGCATTTGCTAATGTTTAACTTTAAGTTATTTTCCCTAATGACTTCGAAAACCTTAGTTAACCTTTCTTCATGCTGTCCCAGGTTTGTTGCATATACGACTATGTCGTCTAAATAAACAAAACAATCCATACCCTGAAGTCCTGTCAGAATATGATTCATAAGTCGTTGAAAAGTCGCTGGGGCGCCGGTTAACCCGAAAGGCATTCGGTTGAACTCAAAATGTCCTAACGCTGAACTAAATGCGGTCTTTTCTTTGTCTGCATTATCCATTAGGACTTGGTGGTACCCACTTGCCAAGTCTAACGTCGAAAAATATCTACTACTGCCTAACTGATCCAATATCTCATCTATTCTAGGCAGTGGAAAAACTTGTTTAACTGTGGCCTCATTTACCTTCCTATAATCTATAACTAAGCGCCATTTCTTTTCTCCATCTTTTCCATTCTTCTTTGGAACTAGAAGTAGTGGTGAGTTCCATGGAGATACGCTTGGGGATATTAAATCCTCTTCTAGTAATTTATGAATTTGTTTACTCATTTCTTCCCTATGTGTTTGAGGAATTCGGTACTGTTTTTGGTTAATTGGTGGCTGATCCACCTTTATTGGAATTTTGTGCGTTATTACTGGGGTGTATGTCAATTTGTCACCCTCTAAAAGAAAAATATCATTATATTTCGCACATAATTTTGTTATGGATTCTCTTTCCTCTTGGTTTAAGGAAGGATCCAATTCTAAATCGTTCATTAAAACATTCATCCGTTGCGCCATGTCCGCATTACTTATACTATTGATGGTAGTCCATTGATTGTCCGAAACCTCACTTAGCTTATATTTGTGGAAATCACTAAATCTCGATACAAAGTTGTCACTAAGAATGAAATCTTTTGCCGTCGAGTTTAGGATTGGTACTTTGACCTTTTTATTTTCCACATTTGCTAGTGTTTCTCCCAGGTACACTCCTGGTGCAATCTCTTGTTTATGAACTACCACAGTCATAACTTTAGTTTTAATTCTTAACGGTGTTATTCTAACCGTTCTAGCTTCAATTGTTATATTTGTTTTGGGTGTTTTATCTTTTATGTTTTTGATGCCTAGTAATGGCAACTTAATTATAAATTCTTTTGTGTCATTAAATAGTGTTAAATTTTTACTGAGCATGTTTATAATAGATCTGTTCCACATGTTGTCTCTACCCAGTATGCCGTCCGCCGGTACCCCTTGTTTAAGTGACACAACGTGTAGCGTTAAACGTAAGGGCTGTACCTCATCATGGCATATGCTAGTGGACCCTATTGTGGTTATACAGCCTCCAAATGCTCCACTTAATTCTTTTTTAACCTTTTCAATTATAATGGCGTCTTCCTTTAACGCACATTCTTTTACTAGGCTTGTATCCGCTCCTGTATCCACCAGTAAAATGAGTTTTCCATTTCTCGCCTCTACACAAGGCAGTTCAATGAACACATCACTTAACGTGGTTGAATCCCAATTGAATACTTCCTTTATAGTATTTTTATAGTTATTATTAAAATTATCGTTAACCACGAACGTATTGCTTTCTTGTCCTGTAATTGTGACATAAAAATTATAAATTTTGCTAATACTTTTAGTTTTATTTTATTTGCAAGTGCCTTTATATCTGTAATATATTCTGATATATTAAGACTATCGCTCCTTGCTTTATAACGTTGAAAATTGAGACACATTGTTTTTACAATCGAGGTACATGCTAACTGTATAATTAGCAAGGTGATTATTAAAATTCCTGCTCCCATTTCTATTATTTTCTTTGCTTTATTTGTTATTTTACTGACTGCTTCATTTAAAGCATTTACTTTATCATTCTGTTTGATAATTTTTATTTTATTATTAAAATTGTACCCCATATTTTTAGCTTTATTAGCTCCTAATATATCTGAAGTCTGTAACGTATCCACGATCTCTTCCGATGTTGGACGTACGGTTACTACTTCCTTTGGCCTTAAATTTCTATTATGGTTGGGGTCCCAGATTATTGGCCTTGTCTGGGCCCTTGCCGGTTTCCCTGCTGATTATTCTGCAGCGTCTCCCAAGTTTTTTTTGCTGTACAGTTCGCTACTATATGTCCTGGTCTATTGCACCAATGACATATCGTTTGGCTCACTCTGTATGGCGGGTTCATAGGAGTCTGATTCCTTTGCAAGCCGTTAAGTGTATTAGGATTGGGGTTTATTGACCTTCCTTGATTCCCGTTCTGTTGAAATTGGCACCATTGGTTTTGATTCCAATTTTGTTGGGTTTGGTTTGGCTGCCAGTTTTGTTTTACATGGCTTGGTTGCCAGTTCTGTTGTATTTGGTTTGATTGTCTATTTGGCTGGATTGGATTCCCTTGCTGCCTTCCTTGATTTTGAAAATTAGTCCCTTGATATGTGTTCCTTGCCACATTATTCTGGCCTCCTTTTTGGTCACACCTCCAGTTTGGCTCGTGTCCATATTTTGAACACTTGTGGCAATATGGTGTGTTCTTCCGAGTTAGGCAATCATCTCTAGTATGTCCTCGCTTGTTGCAAAAAGAGCATATTGCTCTCTCGGTCGCTCCTTGTGGAGGGTTTTGTGTCCTGGTTGGTTGCCGAACAAATTGTTCTCCTGTAGCTCTGCCCTGGCTTCCCTGTTGAGTTTGCTCTTGCTGGTTGTTCATTGAGGCACGAAAAGGTGAATTCATGTTAATGTTTAAATGGTCTGTCTGGAGGGAGCTACTGTGTATGGTTTCGAGTGCCTTTACGGCCAATTCTACCATTTGTTCAATGGTTTTATTCGTCACATTGAGCATATAAATTCTCAATGCGGCGTCCCTTATTCCTGTTTTAAATGACTTTTCTACGACCCCTTCCAGCATACTTAATAGTGCCCTATCTCCATCTCCGTTGTAATCCGTTCGAATTATCTCTATAGCCTGTGTTCTTAGCGCGTTTAGGCGTCTTGCAAACTGTCTTATATCTTCATTAAGCAGCTGGCTATAATTTTGGATACTCTGTATGACTGTATCTAAGGTGATTTTAGGTAAATACGCCCTTTTTATTGTGAGGTAGAATTCCTCGAGGCTATTGAAGCGTTCTGACCTCACCAAGTCATAGGCATCCCCATGCAACCTCTGCTTAATGCAGTCTATGTAGTCCTGACTATTGTTTGTACCTACCTCCCTTGTGGCTAATTCGCACCCTTGTATAAATTTGTAGACTTCGCCGCGTAAGTCTGGTGACTGTGTGCCCGAAAAGAGCGGTACCAGCCTATTTGTAATCTTGGCTATCTCACCTATACCCATTTTGTGTATGTTATTTGTCGTCTTAATCTGTTGAAATGACCTTCCGTTGTAATCTTCCGCGATAACTGCGGACGGAGTAGCTTCCTTATGATAAAGCGTCTGATCGTTAGCTAATTCTATTTCTTGCTGTAGCCGTATGTTTTCCTCTTTCAATTCTTGGATTCTTTTGTGCGCTTCTTCTAAAGAACTGCAGTCTTCTCTAGATTTCTGTGAAAATCCCTGTTCTAACGTTCTATTCAACGTTTCCTCAGTTATTCCCTTTTTCTCTAATAGTTCCCTTAGTTTTATGTTCTCGCCCTCTACGTTCCTTAGTAAATCCTCCTGAAATACTTTATCTACTAAGTAATTATCATACCTATTCTTCAGTGCATTAAATTCTGATTCCCATGTCTTGGAATCTTCTGTCTTATTCTGTATTATCTAGGTTTAGGATTGTAAGCAATTCCTCTACTACTGCGTCTGCTCTTTCTACACTTGTAAGGTCTCCTAGCTCCCCTACTCTAGACTTTATCAACTCTAAGTTCTCTTTGTTGCCTACAGTCCCTTTTAAAATTGCCCAATATTTAGATATAAACTCCCCCAACTGGCGTTTCAGTTTTTTATGAGTCCTATCTAATTCTAAGTAAGCTTGCTCCTGTAATGACTCGGCCATTAATTAAACGAACGACATATAGTTTAATGGGGTTTTATTTTTCCCAATGTTTACAATTTACCTATGTAAGATTATACATAAATTTTTCCTAATGATATAAATTTAAATTTATTTTAAACTGTTTGGTGAAAAATGTTGTAAAACGATTACTTAGCGCCGCTACTTAACGTTCCATTTTCCACGTTTTATTACACGTTTAATTTTGTATACAAGTCGTAGTACTTTTTCGAGACAATTAAAATTTTCATATGAAGATTTAATTTCTTTAAACGCCTTCGCTTTCCTGCTCGCTTCGTTTATACAGCGTGCAGTGAACATTCGCTGTACATCTGTTTATTAGTCTTTACGCTGACGTCCGCTGCTGATTTGTTTCAAGCAGAGCCAAAGCGTCAAAATTTTTGTGACTGCGCTATTCTGCTTTCTTTCAAGCAGAGACGAAGCGTCAAAATTTTCGCGACTTCGCTGAGGTAATTTAAGACCTCACAGAATGGAACGAACGACCTGACTCTATTTTTCAGCGGCCAACAAAACTGCAACGTTTGCGATTTCGAATTCGTACGATTAACCTAGTGTGCCCGTTCGAGTTATTTTTTTTCTTTTGTTAATTGCTTGGCATCCTTAATTGTTTTCATCAGCAAGCAATTATAATTGCTTTTTATTTGAAACAACGAATCTAACTTTGCTTTGATTCTCCAACCGATATGAAGTCTCTAACCGCAATATTTTAAATGTTTAACTTTTAATTTTGGTTTTTTAAAATAACCAAAATAACTCCTTTTTAATGTTTTGATTTATGGTAATTCCGATTATTACCCTTTTTTAAATTTCATCCATTTGTGAATGTATGACGTATTATTTAAATAAAGAAAAAATTGTGCGACTTGAACTCGAATAAAATGATAAAATGATTTATCAATTAATCAACTTAAAATGTGCGACTTTGAAATCAAATTACATGTTAAACAGTGTAATTTGAAGACAAAGGTCTAAGACACATACCCGAAAATGATACAACGAAAACTGTTTTTAACAATTTGCTTTTATCATCCGAACTTTACCACGTTAAATAAAATTTATTTAAGTTAATAAAGTCACTCTGATTTTCGCCAATTTGTTAATCACAGTAACTAATTCTGTAAATTTGTAAGTTTTGAATTTGGATTCCAAACATTCTCCTTGAATTAAATATTATACGTTTCCTGCACATCTGCTTTTCACTTATTGGACTTTTGTTGACTGTCTAACATGCTAAATCACTTGTTGTAATTTCAATTAAATTGTTAGTTCATGTACAACATTGTTATTACATTTATTCGAAATATATATACTATTATATATATACTATATTCGAAATATATTTATAAAAAAAAAATCCTATTTTCTCTAATACTTTATCCTATAATTATAAAAATTTAAGAATGACTTCCCGAGTGAAATGTGTCGACCTCAGCAAAGATTTTGTCCAGCTAATGTATTGGACAGATAAGTTTGCTGTGCAATTAAGCTAGCATCCTTTTGATGAAAACCGATGATTTTGGGACCTGAAAGTTATTTTATGTTGTATATAATATATTTTAATATATTAAAAGAATTAAATTCTTATCCTTTAACTAGGATTAATTCTATCCTTTCCACTTTTTCTTTTTCAATTTTTCTTTTGTTTGGCCACTTCATGCCAAATTCACCAAATTATTTTTCACTTTTTGCGTTTTATTTATTAACGAAATTATCGTTTCACTTTTTATCAGTTTTCCTTTCTAAACTTTCTTTTAAAACTTGAAAACTTTCTACTTAAAACCTTTTTACATATAACTTGCTAACTGCTACAAATTTGTTATTTTACTGTTTTAATTTTCCAAACTGCTATTCTTATTTGTACTTTCCGTATTTTATTTCTACTCACTTTTTCCCTTCGAGCGATCCTCGGCTCGAAAATCCGGCTGCGCCAATTTGTTGTATCTATCTTTCGAATGTGGTCTTGGTCTTCTTCCTTTTCGTTGTCCTTTGTGCAACGAATAAAACGCCCTGGTTAAGTTATTGATTTTTATTGACACTAAACACTAATTTTGGTATCTACATTGATACTTATTATTATTATTTAATCTTAACACTTATTATTATTAATTAACACTAACTCGCGACTTTATACGCGATTTAAAAATAGACGACCGCGTCGTTTAGATAATATTTTAAGACTCTTGTTGGAATTTGTTTCTTGTTTCCACTTTGGCTTGGTCGACGTACCCGTCGACCGAACCAAAGTGGGTCGCTGTTGGCGCGTGTCGCAATATCCATTATTTCGCAATATAAAAATTGTAATATTCGCAGAATCAATACGCGGAAGAAAATCGTTCTCAATTTAATTCTTCCGCGTGTGGATTCTGATCGTTGGTTATTTCAAACCAAGCGATTTAATGGTTTGGAAGCTTGCTAATGAAAGCTAGCTTCCACAATCCACTACAATCACCATGCGCTATGGATTCTAGGGTTTGGAAGCTCGCTACTAAATGCCAGCTTTCACAATCCATTCCATGCGAAGTGTTCTGGTTGCTACCTTAGCTTTCGAAGTTCATTAAACCAAAGCTTGACTAAAACAAATGAAACTAAAGCTTCGGGCTTACCAAGCAAAGTGCTGTGGTTGCATTAATGTGAACTTGGCCTTGACTCACTCGCGGAGTATTATTATAAAAACAATAATACTGGCCTTGAAAGTTTTTATTTCCCGGAACTGGAAATTGCGATCGATTACATATGTTTTTGTCCCTATCTGTTGTGTGTAACGCCATTGATGGAAAATGTTTTCCTTTTTTGGTGCAGAATATCTGCAAATGTTTTTTTATTGAGAAAATTAATGCGAAGTTAGATGCATAAAAACTGGAGGAGTATGGAAGGTGCAGAATGTCAGCTTGTGTTAAATTAGTGATATTAATGCGAAATTAGATGCATAAGAACTGGACGAATGTCAGGACACGTATATATTAGTTACACACTGGCGTAGATGGACCCTAATGTGCAGAGCTGAAAATCAATTATTGTGTCGGTTGGCAGGTGAGCAGCCTTCTCCTCTCCCCCGCACTCATGATTGTCTGTACCAAAATCTGACTACTTACAGCTTTGTGAAAAGTAAGTTTGTTGTGGTAAAAAGTGATGACTCGTTTTATGTTCGTATTGTGTTTGGTTCGTGGGGTGAACCGATCGTCCCATTGCCCTGTTTTTTGTGTATGTTGTGGTGGGATTATTATTGTCATTATTATTATTGTCTTTATTATCATTACTATTATTGTTATTATTTTTAGTTTAATAAATAAATTATTATTATCATATATTGTTTGTTATTGTTGTCATCATTACTCTTATTGTTATTGTGCGGTGAAACTACTCAATACTCTACTTAATGAATTACCCCACTTCCAAATTTCCCTATGCTGGTAACCTAGTGCTGTTTCCCATAATTATATAATATAAAAAAATAATATATATAAAAATATATAGATAAGGTATACGTAAGGTATACGATATATATAAGAATTAGTTAAGAAATAAAAACAAAACAAAAATGAGAAACATTGACACAAAAAACACAAAAACAAACAAAAACCGAAAAAGCAAGCAAAAATTGTTATAGAAGTGTCAATAAAAAAGATACTCCCATAACAATTGTAAGTAGGCCTTTTTGCCTAAAACTACTTTACAGGCAACGCCCAGAAACGTTTTTCGTCCCTGGCCTGAAAGGGACTCATCAGTGGGCTTTTTGTATATATAAGCGCTTACAAACATAACTAGTATGTGTGCAATCACCCATACATACACAGAAAAATGGCCAATAATGGCTAAAGGAGAAAATTAATTCTTTAAAATTGCCTCAAAAGGCGACAAACATTAATGAGTATTATATTAAATAATAATTAATTAATATAATAATTATTAGATGATAATAATATAATAATTGCTAGATGATAATAATATAATATAATATATAATGATATAATATAATATAAAATAAATAGGAGAAAAATTAAAAACCCCTTACCATTCCTCAGGAAGACAGCGACCACACGCGACGAGAGTTGAACACATACTAACTGATGTGTTCACCTCTATTGCATACCCATAAATATGGGTGATGCAAAATTTTTCATATAGGGGAGGGTCGATCTCAAAACCTGAAAAATGGCAATTCTGGGGGCTTTTTAGCAATTATTAGGATGGGGAGGGGAAAATTTGTAAAATTTAAAGAACTTAAATCCCTAAAGTTAAAATTTAAATCTTTAAGATGAAACCTATAATTACATTAAGTGTTTACATTAATTGAATTAAAAATTAAAAATTAAAAGATTAAATAATAACAATATTAAATATAATAAATACATAGAATATAAAAATTCATTAAATATAATATAATACATATAATTAGGGAGAAGAAAGAGGAAAAATCGAAAAACCACTTACCATTCCTCAGGAAGGCAGCGACCACACGCGACGAGAGTTGAACACATACTAACTGATGTGTTCACCTCTATTGTATACCCATAAATATGGGTGATGCGTATTTTTTATATAGGGGAGGGTCGATCTCAAACCCTGAAAAATGGCAGTTCTGGGGGCTTTCTAGCAATTAAAAGGGGTCACTTACTAAATAATTATTATTATTATTTTTATTATTATTTTTATTTTTTATTATTAGTTTCATTGTTATCTTTATTTTTATCATTAGTTTCATTGTTGTTATCTTTTTGTTAATTATTTGTTCGTGATTTTTATTTTGGTGTGGATTATGGGGAGGGGGGTGTAGTGTGAGTGGGTTGGCGTTTTTTGTGTGTGTGGTTTATAGTGTTTTTCTATTCTACGCTACTAGGGAGTTTTTAGGATTGAAACTTAGTTATGAAAGATTCTAGATCGGATGACCGTTGGGTATACCTGACTGCCCTCATTCGTGGCCTTAGCCGAAGCAGGGACCCTGGTCATCATATAACCTAGGCTGCTGGTTAGAGAAGAAGCAGAGGAAAAAGGATGGAAGAGATGAAAGCGAAATAATTGTTAGTTGTTGTGTTTTGTGTGTGTTATCCTAGCGTTATATACTCATACTATGAAATTGTATTATTATATAGTTCGACTGTCTTAAGTATGTAACAACAGGAGTGGACTGGCCCCGATTTTTGGTGTGATACCCCCTTTTTTTTGGGCGTGCATGGCATCCCATATGGCAAGGGGGGGCCCTGTTTTGGCTGAAAAATTATTATAATGACCATTTTTTGGCACCAGTCCTCCCCCGAGGACGCAGTCCCCTTCGCCCCATGAGGCGCCTTGCCGTGTTCGGACGTTCAGCCCGCCCCCCGAAGTGATTCGCGTTATGCATGGCCTTCGTCACCAATCAGGTCAAGACATAATGCTTTATTATTATTATAATATAATTTATTATTATAAATTTATTTATGCTTTCGCTTATTTTCAAAATTCCTCCAAATTCATTACTAAATTATTGTTTCACTTTTCACTTTAATTAAAATTTTTTTTTTCTAAGCTACTTTCTTATCTCACTTCACTTTTGTTTGGCCACTTCATGCCAAATTCACCAAATTATTTTTCACTTTTTGCGTTTTATTTTTTAACGAAATTATCGTTTCACTTTTTATCAGTTTTCATTTCTAAACTTTCTTTTAAAACTTGATTTGCTTTTAACTTTAACTTTAATTAACTTTTAATTTATAACTTTCCTTTTTACCTATAACTTGCTAACTGCTACAATTTGTTATTTTACTGTTTTAATTTTCCAAACTGCTATTCTTATTTGTACTTTCCGTATTTTATTTCTACTCACTTTTTCCCTTCGAGCGATCCTCGGCTCGAAAATCCGGCTGCGCCAATTTGTTGTATTTTGTTCTTGGGTGGTCTTCTTTCTGGTTCAGTTGAAATAAAAACTCCTTGCGTTAGGATTTTTACTATATCTTCTTTTATTATTTTCCACTCACTTTCCGTGCTAACGATAACTTTAATTTTAACACTTATTTTAAACTAACTTAACTTTTATTTACAGGCTTAATCGCGCCTTGATACGCGATTTTAAGAATAGACGACCGCGTCGTTCTGATAATATTTTTAGACTCTCGTTGGAATTTGTTTCTTGTTTCCACTTTGGCTTGGTCGACGTACCCGTCGACCGAACCAAAGTGGGTCGCTGTTGGCGCGTGTCGCAATTTCCATTATTTCGCAATATAAAAATTGTAATATTCGCAGAATCAATACGCGGAAGAAAATTGTTCTCAATTTAATTCTTCCGCGTGTGGATTCTGATCGTTGGTTATTTCAAACCAAGCGATTTAATGGTTTGGAAGCTTGCTAATGAAAGCTAGCTTACACAATCCACTACAATCACCATGCGCTATGGATTCTAGGGTTTGGAAGCTCGCTACTAAATGCCAGCTTCCACAATCCATTCCATGCGAAGTGTTCTGGTTGCTACCTTAGCTTTCGAAGTTCATTAAACCAAAGCTTGACTAAAACAAATGAAACTAAAGCTTCGGGCTTACCAAGCAAAGTGCTGTGGTTGCATTAATGTGAACTTGGCCTTGACTCACTCGCGGAGTATTATTATAAAAACAATAATACTGGCCTTGAAAGTTCTTATTTCCCGGAACTGGAAATTGCGATCGCGACATACAACAGTTCCCACACACCTCCTTCCGACGGGTTACTCGGACAATTGAACCTCCACTCAATCCCTGGCTTAGACAATTCGCCCTGAACACATTCATTGTCGAATACTTCACTGAATCGTTTCGCCTCTTTGTCGGCACCTACAAAATTCTTGCCGTTGTCGGATCGGATCCTAACCGGTACGCCGCGACGATTAATAAAATTCCTTAGAGCCAAGAGCCAAGATTAGAGCCAATCCACACCTGTATAGCTAAATGGCCTTACGTACGGTGTCAACCGATCCACTGGTAGCGAACCCATAATTGGCGCTACAGCCTTCACTTTGTTGATACGGTATACCGGGCACTTGGCAATCATACCGTGCATCTCTTGTCGCAGTCTTGGAATCCAGAATCTTTGCCGGATTATACCAACGGTGGCTTCGAATTGCTGGTGGTGCATTAACTAGTGATAATGTTTGACTACTAACCTTGTAAAATAATGATTTTGCGGTAGGATAATCGGGTGCTTTGCTTCATAAGGTAACCACGAGGCTGCTGCTAATCGACCACCAACTCTGATCAACTCATCCTTATCAATAAACGGCAGCAACTTGTGAATGGAACAGGATTTCGGAACGCACTGGTTTTTCTTCAACTGTTCCAGCTCTAGTGTATAAGCTTCGGCTTGAGCTTGACGGCACACAACTACTTCAGTAGCCTTTAACTCGGTGGCAGATAAGCCATGCTGTTCGGTATCCTGGAATTTCTTCCGAGCATGATTTATAAAACGAAGAACACAGGCTATACTCCGTTTGGTTCTTAAAAGAGAAGAAAATCTTTTAAAATCAATGATATTACAATGCTTCGAAAAAAGGACTAGTTTCATTTGCAACTCTTCATTGTCTTCTTCCACAACAATTCTCGGCGGTTTTGGCCAACCGTCCGGCGCACTACGAAGGAATTCAGGGCCTCTCCACCAATCAGCTGAGTGGTTCCATTCAACGTTGGAAGTTGGGCGTGTGGCTTTGTCCGTAACGTTATCTTTCGTTGCCACCCATCTCCACTCCGATTGACTAGTAACAGCCAGGATCTCGGCGATACGATGTGCGACGAATGGTTTATAGCGCCGATGTTTGGAATTGATCCAATGTAGGACAGTAGTGGAATCACTCCAAAGATAACAATTTTCAATTTGATGCGTGTGGGCCGCACATATTGCCTGTAGAAGACGAACTCCCAACACAGCTGCTTGCAGCTCGAGTCGTGGTATGGTGATAGGTTTCGTGGGCGCGCATTTATTTTTTGAGCACACCAGCGCAGTTCTAATGCCTACCTCAGCAATTTCGTAGCTCCAATACGCTACAGCCGCAAATGCATCCTGGCTAGCGTCAACGAATACGTGTAATGACACTCGTCTCGGCATCGTACCTTCAAAGTAGTGACGAGGAACACGAACTTCGGTAGCCTTTAGCATGACTAGTCGCCATTTTTGGCACAAATTGTGGATACCAACGGGCATACGTGTGTCCCATGAGACGCTCCGTCGCCAAAATTCACGCATAATCAATTTTCCAGTGAGTACCATTGGACCTAGAAAGCCTAGGGGATCGAAGATTGACATGACAACACTTAACAGTTGTCTTTTCGTTGGAACCTTGATGCCATTCATTACTGTCGGTTCTATATGACAAAATTTAAACTCATACCTGAATGTATCGTCTCTCGGTTTCCAAACCATACCCAAAACATTTCCACTCGTCGCGTTCTCGTTGTCCAAACATTCTTTTTTCTCAACGTCTACTGGATTCCCTTCCAAAGTCTTTGACCCTTGTTCGAAGTTTGACACAAAACCACGCATTTGGAAGCCAGCAGCTGCGTGAATGGTGCGCACTTGATCCGCAACTTCGATCGCCTCCTCAGTCGTGTCAAAACTATCGACAAAATCGTCGACGTAATGATGCTTCTTAATGGCTTCGACAGCGCGTGGCCACTTTTCTTGATATTCAGATGCATTCAAAAGTTTAACGTATTGGGCAATGCATGGTGAACAAGCGGCGCCAAATATCATCACCTGCATTTCGTATATATCCAGCGGATCTATGTCAGTCTGCCTCCATAGAAATCGTTGAGCCGGTCTGTCGCTTGGCTGAATGCTAACCTGATGGAACATTTCCTTGATATCACCAGACACTGCCACGGTTCCAATTCTGAAATTAAACAATACAGATGGCATGGGATCATATCCTTGCGGACCCTTCATTAAACATGAGTTCAACGAAATTCCGCCAACTGTAGCGGCAGCGTCAAACACCAAACGCACTTTGCCGGGCTTATTGGCTTTAAAAACGGCGAAGTGTGGTAAATACCAAATTCGTTGATTGCTATTTAGAATCTGATTCGAAGTAATTTTCTTAGCGTAATTTTTGGATACATAACTTTCTACAACATTTCTGTATGCCGCCGATAAATTGGGATCTCTTTTCAATTTCTTCTCGAGATTGAGGAATCTCCTTTCCGCCATCTGGTAACTATCTGGTAGGCATACCCTTTCCCTTTTCCATAACAGACCGGCTTGAAATCTTTTTCCTATTCTTTTGACATTTTCTGTTAACAGTTTTTCTGCGCGAATGTCATCATGTGCTTCCACAATTTCTGTTCGTTCCTGTGATGTTCTTCCACCTAACCATTGTAAATTCAACTCCTTCTTCTGGCCACGTAGTTCAAGTTGTGCCTGCAGACTTTTGTCCATCATCGTCATGGAGGAACCTTCGTCCAGCATATCATATGTGTTTACAGATCTACGTGGGCCATATATTGTTACCGGTAGCACTCTAAATAACGTGCCCTTGTCATTGGTGGTATTCAGCACCACATTTGAATTAGGAGCGTCTGGTTTTCTTGCATCCTTTTGATGATTGGCAACATCTTCGTTGTGGTTCTCATGGATCAGCTTATTGTGTCTGCTCTGACATCCATTCACCATACATCTGTACCTTCTGCGGCAGTTTCGTGTTCTATGTCCCTCATTCAGACATGCAAAGCATAACTGCTTCTCTTTCACCTCATTGCAACGTCTGCTTACACTTAAACTGGCAAACTGTTTGCAGGCCAAAATATTGTGGTTGCCCTGGCATATTGGACATGATGATCGTCGACTGGAGCCGTCTTCCTTTTCTACGGCATGCAAAACAACACGCCGGCGACCTTCGTTGAGTTGGACGCTGCACACCAAATTTGCTACATCATTCAGCCAGTCACTGAAGTCAACTATTGTTGGGTATCTCTTTATTGCGACGGCATATTTTGCCCAATCCAAACGTTTACTAATGGGCAATTTGTTCACCAGTTCCTCCAACAAGGTTAGGTTTGCCAAGTGTGGCTGTGCGTTGACGGACTGCAAGAAAATCGATAAGTTTTTTGTCATTGTAGCAAACGGAATTATTTTATCTAATGCATGCTCTGATATTGGGGATACTTCTTTGTTCACCCTTCAAGCTTTTCGTTAGACGCTGGTTATTTTCAAGATTCGTGTATCCATAGGCAGAGGTGGACTGAACGAATGCATTAATGAAAAGAGGCCAATTATCTGGCTGCCCACTAAACTCTGGCAAGTCTTGGACTTTTCGCGGCAATAAAAAGTTAGTTGTATTCGGCACACCATAATAATTGTTTCGTGATGAATATATTTAATTTTGAGCAGTACTATTTCTTGTGGGAGCGAGCGAGTCCGCTATATGTGGCAAACCAGTATTGATATTGACTGTGTTCGTACCAGTTGTCTTAGGCGGACATATCAAGGGCGAATAACGGTTCCACGGAACAGTTCCGTCTATTACACATCATGCTTGGGTTTGTGTTGTACGTAGTGCCTGGCTATGCGCGCTGCAGAACGTTGACTGCGCTGTAAGTGGCGTGTTTGTACACTCACTTGCCTGTGTCTGTGCAATTCTCAACTGCGCCTCCAACAATCTAATTTTCTCGATTAAACTATTTACCTGGACTTCAGCTACTTCCCTGGCGGCATGTTCAGTTTGCGCTGCGGCGGCTGTTGCAGCATTTTGAACAGAGGCGGCGAAGTCGGTACCTATGGCGGCAGAGTCGTTTGGTATAGTTGTTGAGAATGTGGTTAATACGGCGTTTTTCTCAGTTGTGGCTCCAACGGCGGTATGTGTCATCGATGCACTCGAGCCAGCTGCATACAAGTGGGCCGCGGCATGATGGCTGCTGGAAGCGGCGAAGCCATTGTCGGACGCTGTGGCGTCAATTGTGCTCCCGGCCGACGTCTCAGCAGATCCCAGAAGATGTGGGCTACGTAGTGGCGGTGTGTGCTGCATTGTGTATGCAAAATGAAGGCCCGAGTGTTTCGTGCAAATGCGAAATAAAAAATGTTATCGTGAACCGGGCTCGAAATGAATATCCCTCTAAACGATCCTACTAATGAGGTAGTACCAGCGGAGAGAATGTTTGGTGAGAGAGAAATCTGCGCCTCGTCTCACGTGTTCACGACAGCTGAACTTCTTAAATTGCGTATACCTACATAACGAAAACTTAACGACACGAACGAGTGACGAGGACTGCGGTGAGCCGAACACAGGGTAATTCACATCATTCACACCAGCCTATTGCAATTAAACATGACGGAAAAAACTCACACGGAATACGGATTTAAAACAGGAGCCGATATAAACACGACAGATCGATCCGACTGTTCCGACTCGGCCTCCTGCTGTCTATAAGTGTATGTTTGTTGTACCACTGCATGTTTGTTTGTTTGTTTGTATGTTTCTTGTTCCATTTTTGAGTCTAGCATATGAATTTTTTATAAATAGATGCTACATTTCAGGACTAAGCCAGGACAATCAGTTGTTGAGCAAAGTTTCTCTGGAAAATAAGGTACTGAAAGGTGCCTTTTCCAAAAATATTTCGGCGATACCTGATTGCCTAAACCATTGGGGGAACCTAATCGCCTTTATAATAAAAAGGTATTGTTATTTATCCCCAGTTCAACAAGTTATCCCCAGTGACAAGTTCAAATCTGTCAGGGTACGATACAATTAATAGGGAAAATCTTTGCTTTTTTGTTTACATATGTACATTTACATTTTTTATAATTTTTTGTTTTTAATTGTTTTTAATATTTTATTTTTTCAATACAAAACCAAGAAATTAACGACTTTTGTAACTAAAGAAAAAATTATAAAAAAATGTATAATATATTTTTGTATAATTTTATATGTATTTATATGTATACTTTTATATTTTTTTTTGTTTAATTTTTTTGTTTGAATTATTCTTCCTTTCCTTCCCACATGTATTTGGTTCAGTTTTTCCTGTTTTTATATTTTTCTTTTCTACTTATTGTATATTTTATTTAAAGTTGGAGTTTTTATTTGGCTTTCCTTTTATCAAATTGTGTTTTAATTTATTATTTTGTACTAAATTTTAAAATTGTAGTTTTTTTTAAAAATTTTTAAAAAACTTTTAGGTGTACGGTATCTAAGATTCGGTCAGGCCGAGTATAGCACTCTTACTGGTTTTATATTTTTTTATATTTTCTTTTTTATATTTTTTAATTTTTTTTGTTTTCATTTATTTTTCCTTTGTTTATATTTTTAACTTATATCTTATTTATTTTTTATTTTATTTTATGGTTATTAAAAGATTAAGATTAAAAAGGTTTTACAACAAATTTAAGTTTAGTTCAATATTTAAGAGTTCAATATATATAATTCAATGTTTCAACGTTTCTTTTTCAGCTTCGTTGCAAAGAAAAACAGTTCGGCTTAACGCACAGCTTGAGATCCAGTACTCGTAAACGAAAAACGACAACTGATTACAAGATAGAACGATTATAAGATGAGCAGTAGGATAACGGTATCCATTTACTGAGGACTGGTTTTGTTTTGTCTTTTTGCCCCTCTTACATTCCGCGTCCCTACATAAATGTGTGTGAGTACGAACAATGTAAGAATTTAATAACATTAGGCGTAACATTCTACCGTCGACGAATTCCAAAAAAAAAATCTGATTATTCTATTAAAAATCAACTCGATCTTCCTGAAGTTACATTGCCATGTACCGGAATAAACCACTAGACAGTAAGTCAAATGGGACATGAAGACTGGATGAGCCACTCTAATTTTTATTTGTAGTGATAGGTACATATCTCGGAAGAGTTCGTCTGTTTCGACGCGAGAATCGACGGTGTTAATTTAAAACGACTCTTGTAAAAATACTAATTTTCGGTGCATATCAAGTTATAAATATCACTAGTGCTGCACTAAACCGCGTGCAATAGTCTTGGCGTTAGTGTCTCATCGTCACATTCTTTTTCATATTTCAGCTTTATACACATACCTTATATATAGTATATCTTTACTTTGCACTATTTCTTATTAACTTCACTCACAGCTGTGAAAAGCGTGGGAATCGAAGTTGACATTGGTTATGTTATCACTCTTTGCTTACATACTTAACACATTGTTGACCGATCATACATACTTAACACATGTTGATCACGAGTTAACTGCACTAAACCGCGTGCAATAGTCTTTGCGTTTGTGTCTCATCGCCAGTGCCTTGCTGGGACGCGAAAGTAGAGCTCTTTTTTCCGAAAATCTATTTTACGGACAGACTGATAAGTCACATTCTTTTTCATATTTCTGCTTTATACATACACTTTATATATATCTTTACTTTGCACTATTTCTTATTAACTTCACTCACACCTGTGGAAAACGTAGGAATCGAAGTTGACATTGCTTATGTTATCATCCTTTGCTTACATACTTAACGCATTGTTGCCCCTTCACGAATTAACTCGTGTTTTCATACTCAAACGTTGTTGACCGATATAGAGTTAAGTCGTGATTGCACTTGTGCTAGCAATTTCAGTTTACGAACCCGGGGGCAATATAGAATATTGCATCCCTTTTATTAGCCCTTTCTTCCCTATCCCTAAAAAAAAGGGATGGTTTTATAAAAAAAATTATTTTTTTAGATATTCAAATTTTTAAATATTTTTTGTTGTTTTTTGTTAAATTTCATTTCAATTTATTATGTATAAATAAAATTTATTAGAGGTTTTTTATTTTGTTTCAGTTCCACAGTGAATTACGAAAAAATAGCCTGTGACATTGGATAGCTTCAGCGAAAAATTGCCGGTCAACAATGTGTTATATCTCTTTCTTTGCACTATCTTTTATTAATTTCTTTTACTTTTCTTTTTAATTTTTAGGCATTTTGATGAAAGAAAATTTATGAAATAATGAAAATGATGGGTGGTGGCAGACGCTCTATTCATCAACCGATGAGGGAGTTGGTTACAAAATTATGAGTTCTCCACAAACAAGCTATGGCAGTAACTGATTTCGTGGTTAGAAACGAGGAAGCGTGTATTAGCTGTGTTAGCCCTTATGTTCAAACTACGCCTGTTGTGAAAGCTACAGAGTCCATCTTTGCTCTAAAACGAAATAGAGAATTGAGTGAGAAGGACGATTGAGTGCAAAGATCTAGATGAGGTCACCACGGCTGAAGAAATATGCTGCTGGTAAAATATCCGCAGATATGGTTAAAATTATACGCAATAGTAGATGTGGTACACAAACGGTTTTGATCACGTTGCCTGCTGGTGATGCTAACAAACTTTTGAATATTAGCCGTATTCGAATTGAATGGGTGATATGCAGATTGTGAGAGCGAATCGTGCCAGTTCGCTGGTACCGATGCTATGATTTTAGACATTTGGCCGGATCTTGTAAAAGTGATGTTGACCGGAGTCATATGTGTCATATGTGTCGGGGAAAAAAGGAGCATCTGGCCAGAAACTGTACCGTGGCACCTAAGTGCGTATTATGTGCGTCTAGTACGGAATGTGTCAATGACCACATAACCGGAAGCTACAGATGTCCACCGTACCAAAAAGCATACATGACAATAAAGTACGAATGAGGATCATTCAGCTTAATCTCAACCACTGCATGGCCGCGCATAATCTATTAATCCAAACCGTTTTCGAGGAAAATATAGACGTGGCAATCACATGTGAGTAAGATTGCAATATTATAAAACAATATTACTAATGCGGATATTACACTACGAACATTGTTCGAAATAACAGTCAAATTGTTTTTGCTTTCTGTACAAAGCTGTCAACCTTACGCTCTTCAGAGGTTTCAGAGTTGAGTTCATCCAGAGAGGATGAACTTTTGCGAAGCAAAACAAAATGTTTGTGGTCGACGACAACAAACTTCTATTAAAACGGTTTTCTAGTGTGCTGAAACAAAATAGTACTAGCGTTTAGGATTGAAACAACTGCAGTTTTATTGATAAAAGGTACTTCATAATAAGAAAAAAATACACAAAGCAACTCCGTAACTTTGCTTTGTATTTCTAAATATTGATATTTGTTTGCTCCATGTGTAATTACAATTCAGAACAAAATTTTGAGAGAGAGCAGAAATGGTTCATCGACAGCAAACTCTGTTCATAGTGTAATATCCGCATAAGTGTTCATGGCTGTCAGATGTAAAAAATAAGGCTGCTATTTGGGCTTGCGGTAATATTGTTATACAAGATAGAGCAAGTACTGGCAAGCCTTTTTACGTGAGTGCAAAGACTGGTGAAATATACTGTTATGCTCCGCCAAGTCTGTGTTTTAGCGAATTTGAACAATTTCTGGGCGATATAGTAGACGATGCAAAAGATAAAAGTCCAGTAATTATAGCCGGTAACTTTAACGCGCAGGCACAGGAATGGGGAAGTAGCAGGACGAATACCCGAGGCGCTATTGATATAGCGAATAATAATTCGTTTCATGGGCGAAGATTTAATTTGAAAAGAAAAAATCCAGTTAGCTGGAAAGGGCGCGACTTTAAACTGTAACTTGAATCGCAGGAAATATCAGCGTAGTTTTGGACGAGATGACAATAGTTGGCTGCATATAGTTTTCAGCGAATCTCCAAAAGCGCTAAAGAAGGCGATTAAAACAAGTAAGAAATCGTGTTTTAAGGATTTGTGCAATATGGCGAATACAAATATTTTAAGCCATCGGTCACCTCGGAAAACATAATCTCTTCTATTACAAATAACTGTAATGTTCATAAAAAGCATTTAGTTTGCTATAGTTTAGTTAAAAGAGATGCTGAGTCCTCTAAACTATCAAAGATAAGTTTTAAATTAGGAATTGATGAACGCTATTATGATGAGTTATTCAAGTCATCAATGTGGCAGAAAAGTATTCGAATACGCCCTTTTCGTTTTATTCAAAAATCAAAAGTGGTGAATCTGGACTAACCGGAAAGTTTGCTCAGAGGTTCAATAATGATCTTAAAATTACATTCTACTACCGAAATATGTCTGGTATGCGTACTAAAGTTTTTGATGTTCGGTCCTATTGCTCTGGTTGCGATAGAGATATTATAATCTTGACTGAAACCTGGTTAAATGAAGACTTCTATGATGGTGAAATTTTGGATGCTAAGATCTGTTATTATGTGTTACTGTTCATTTACCGCGAGGTAAATTGTACGTATGTGCTATTTACATACCGCCTAATAGTGCCCCAGAAATCTATAATGCTCATGTGGATTTACTGGAAAGCTTGTCATCAATAGTTTCTACTGGAGATTCTTTATGTGTAGCTGGAGATTTTAACCTCAGTTCACTGTCTTGGATTCCTACATCTTATGGTGGTGATTTCATTCCTACTAATGTTAATAAGGGGTTTGAAATTAACTTAGTAGATCCCTTTTTATTGTTTTCATCTTAGGCAAATTAATTCTATATTTAATAAGTTAAACAAAATGTTAGATCTAATTTGTATTACTAAGTTTATTAGTTTTAGTCTTTGTGAATGTTTGACACCAATTTCTCCCTCGAACATCCATCATTGAGGACTAATTTTTGATATTGGTTTATATTCATTTCACCCTATAAATCGTGACATTAATAGTGTCTTTAATTATAAAAATTGTAATTTTGGTCAAATTAATGATCTCATTGACGTCATAGACTGGCCTTCTTTGTTTTTTGATCAGTCTGTTTCAAATTGCTTTGATATTTTTTTGAGTAAAGTAAATAGTATTTTATCAGACACTATTCCATTAAAAAAAGTTCTTCATAAGTTGCCCTGGTATACCAGAGGTTTAAAGAAATTAAAGAATCTTCGCAATAAACATCAGAATAAATTTAGTTGCACTAATGATCCAGTTTATAAGTTGAAGTATCTCCATTATAATCGTGAATTCAATTTTCTCAATAAGTTTCTTTATAAACAATATGTTTTGGGTATTGAATCTAAAATAAAATTTAATCCCAAGTCTTTTTGGAATTACATAAAATCAAAAAAAGACTCTACTGATATACCGATTTCAACCTTTTTAAATACTATTACCTCTTGCACACTTCAAGATACGGTAAATCTCTTCGATACATATTTTCAATCTAATTTTGTCTCAAGTATCACTCATCCTGACCACTCATTGTTTGATAATATTTTACCGCTATTATATTTTGGTAACTTAACTTTAAGTAATGCTGATGTCATCAGTGGAATTTCTTCATTAAAAATCTCTTACAATCGTGATTTTGATGGCATTAGTTCCTTTATTCTAAAAAATATTATGTTATCTATTTCTGGCCCTTTAACAATCATTTTTAACCTTTCTTTAAGTTCTGGTTACTTCATTGATAAATGGAAAATATCTCAAGTTCTACCTATTTTTAAAGCAGGTAACAAACACGCCATAATAAACTATAGACCGATTTCTAAATTATCTAACATATCCAAAGTTTTTGAGAAGATCATTAAATTAAAAATATATTTTTCAGTAAAATCTTTGATTTGTCAGTCTCAGCATGGCTTTGTCACGGGAAGGTCGACTACGACTAATCTTAATATCTTTACCAATTATTGTATCAGTGCTTTTCGGGAGTTTTCTCAGGTGGATGTCGTTTATTCTGACATCTCAAAGGCATTTGATATATTGAGTGTGATATCTCACTCCATACTTATTTTGAAATTGTCTAAAATGGGTTTCCAATCTTCGTTCTTGAAGTGGCTATCTTCATACCACGTGAATAGAGTGTCTTATGTTAAAGTTGAAAATGTAATTTCCTTTTCTTATGTTGCTTCTTCAGGTGTGCCTTAAGGTAGTATTCTTGGCCCACTTTTGTTTTTGCTTTTTATTAATGACATATCGTCTTGTTTCAAATCTGTTAAATTTCTGCTTTTTGCTACTGATCTCAAGGTTTTCTATAAAATTAAATCTTTTAATGATAGTATTATCCTTCAGTCTGACCTTAATAATGTCTATAATTGGTTTGCAACTAATAAATTGGTTCTAAACATTGATAAATGTTGCTATATTACATACCACAAGATTCGGTAGCCTATATCATTTTCGTATTCATTTGGTCACAATACGTTCAGTAACTGAAATTCGCGACTTGGGTATTTTATTCGATTCGAGATTTTCCTTTATTGGTCATGTTAATAAAATCGTGATTAAAGCGTATTCGCTGTTAGCTTTTATTAAGCGTAATAGCCTTGAATACAGTGATCCCTATACTCTGAAGCGCTTATTTATTGCCTTGGTTAGATCGCATTTTGAATATGCTTCTTTAGTATGGAATCCTTATTATTCTGTTCATATCAATCGTATTGGAAGAATACAACGTAAATTTCTTAAATTCACCTTGAAAACTTTATTTCCTAGTCCGTCTATAACTTATAGATCTCGCTGCCTTCTCTTGGGTATTCAACCACTTGAAGTGCGAAGATTGCATGCGGGTATTATGCTCATATTTGACTTGATTAATGGAATAGTGGACTGTTCTCTTTTAAAGGCTATTTTCTTTCATATTCCATGTAGAAGTTTAAGAAATTTCGAATTCTTCCATATTCCTAGTTTTAGAACGAATTACGCAATTAATGAGCCCATTAAGAGCCTTAGTTGCCTTAAATAAAATTTATAATGTTGATAATGTCGATTTATGTATTCCTCGAGTAATGTTTTACAACACTACTTTTAGGCTCTTACTTTTAGATTTTTAAGCTTAGTCTGTAAGATACTATATCATAGACGAATAAAATTGAATTGAATTGAATTGTATTTACCTGCACTTACTATTATCTTTAACAAATCCCTCTCTAGTGGCATTTTCCTTGACGACTGGAAAACACCTTTTATAAGTCCTATCTTTAAGGCAGGTAAAATAAATTTAGTGCAAAACTATAGACCAATTGTAAAGCTTTCCGTCATACCTAAACCTTTAGATAAAATCGTGTCATAAAATATGTGGTGAAAAACTATATAACTGAACATCAGTACAGATTTTTCGCTGGAAGATCAATTTGTTCAAATTTAGCTATTTTTAGTAACTACTGCATAAACGGAATAGACAACGGGGCGCAAGTCGACGTATTGTATAGTGACTTTGCAGAAGCATTCGATACAGTTAGTCATTCTGTATTGTTGCTAAAATTAACAGCCTTATAATGTAAATAGTTTCAAGACGTCAACGAAAACGAAACATATGTTTTTCATGAGTTTTGTTTTGTGCTTTTCGTCATTTTTCGCTTGTTTGACAACTGAGCATAGCAAAACTCGAGTAAAATCCATTAAACGCAAAAAATGCTTGTTGTTGGTATTTTTACATGCTTTGCAGATTTTATCAGCTACGTGTGGTATAATGGATCGGCAGTTTCCAGGAAAAAAGTCGAGAAACCAAGCGAAAGCAAGAAGGCTATCGCCTAGTGTAAAATTTTTTGTGTTTTGCAAGTTGTCGAATTGTATGTGTCGAATTTGTATGTGTATAGTGTTGTGTATAGTGTTGCCGGCACGCTTTTGCACTGAATTCTACCCGAAATCTTTGCGTTTCTAGAAATTACTTATAAAAATGCTTCAAATATTGTACACATGGCAATATTTTCTCTCTGCAATACAACGAAAGTCTGCAATACGAACGAAAAGCTTCTATTATACTAGTTTGGCTCGTTTCGTTTTCCTTTTCAGTTTCATTTGTGTTTTCGTTTTCAAACTATTTACATTATAAGGCTGTAAGTAGGATAGGGGTACCTTATTGGGTTGGATTAAATACATACCTTTCTAAGCGCTTATTAATTGTTAAAGCGGAAGGACATTTTTCTACGCCCAGGTGTAATTTCTTCCACAGGGTAAATTTGATCAAGGATTTTGGTGTATTTCTTTATGATAAATTTTCTTTTATTACTTCGTTTTATTACTTCTTACTATATACTTCAAATATATAATTTCTAAATCTAACTCTCTAATGGGTTTCTTGAATGAAACTCATCTGAGTTTTCTAACATTTTTACTGTAAGGACCATTTATATAAGTTTAGTTAGGTCCATTCTGGAATATGCCTGCGTTATCTGGGACCCCCAGATAACTGAGATAACCCAGATAACTGATTTGCGCTGAGACATCAGTTTAACGCTATCAATGCCCATGTATGATGAGCGGCGTCGACTATTATGTTTGCCCAGCTTGGCTAAGAGAATAAGGTTACTTGAAATTCTTTTTATTAGGGATATCATTAACAATAAAATTGAATCTCCTCAGCGGTTGCATTTGATCAATTTTTATGTTCCCAGTAGAACTCTTCGGAATTGAGAGTTATTTGCAATAATTTATCATAAGGCAAACCTTGGTGGAAATGAGCCTATTTCAAAATGCCTGTCAGCTTGCAACTCGATAGCAAACATTTTTTTTTTGTACTAGTAGGCATCGATTTAAAACTGATTTGTTTAGATTATTTATCGATAATTCATCATTTTACAATACTTTTACATTATATTTAAGCTATTTTTAAGTAATCTGTAAGGGTTGATCCCGGTAGATGTTAAATAATAAATAAATAAATAATAAATAAATACTTGCATTGTGTGCATTTTTTTATCATTCTGTTGCTACTGGTGATTGCAAGTGCCATACAAATTTTTAAAATAGCGAAAAAATTCCAAATTTAGCACTAGAACTACCGATGTTAAATATATACCTAGTTTTACCGGACCCGTCAAATTGACGGATTTTGTGTGAAATTGTGTATAATTAAGTTATTCATGTAACCTTACCTGCTTATTTTTAAGTTGCATTGTTTTCACCTCACAGCTGTCACGCAAGTTCTCCTAGGGCTGAATGTTGATGTAAGAGAAACTTGTGTGTAAACGAGCCGAATGGTGTGGTGAATGAGTGGGGACGGTGGAAATAGAAAAGGAGAAGAAAGAAAAAGAGGAGAGTGAGATTCTGAAAGGTAGGAATAGAAAAGATGGATCGAGTAGAGGAGATTGGAGTTTTGGCGGTCAAAGTGAAAAGGTGGACGATTTTAGAAGGTGCAAGCGCGGAAAATTAATAGCAAAAAAAGGAGATAGACATTAATAGATGTTAGTTTTGTTTTCGTTATGTTGTCCGTTTTGGTCCCACGAGTAATGGAATGGAGGTCCACCCGCACAGATCTCCCTGTGCAGGCAAGGCTATTTAATCCGGTGGGCGCCAGGTAACCGTATACTCCGTTCATGACTGGGCTATTTAATTGGGCCCCCAGCCAGGTTGATTATCGGCACGGGTCGTCTAACACCTTAATCCAGCCCAGGGACAGATAACGGGGAGATACAGAGGATAAAAGGAGGAGTCGTGGCTTCTGTCAGCCCAGGAGGTCTCAGTTATCCCCTACAGCCGAGACGACCTGGTTACCAGGGATCGGCGCGTGGAGGTAGAAGCCGACTTGCCCGCCCAGGAGAGTTACGGAGGGACGTCCTGTGGTCCCGTTTTCTCCCAAACCTGAGCGGACCTTGACCCCCTCAGACCTAGGTTTGTATCCATACTGTCGTCAGATGGCCATAGTGGATAAGTGCTTTGGAATGTTTATGTAGGCTCGTGTCTGTGATATAGACTGTTGCCTGCCGATCGTGTGTTTGCGACTCAGCTAGTTGATATGGTGGCTGATAGAGGATAGAAGTAAAAGGCGTTAGTGGGAAATTTGTAGTGTAGCATACGTTTGAGTCTTTTTTTATTTATTTCTCTGTCCTAGGAATGAAGGTGTGATTGTGTTCTTGGTGGAAATTGAACAAGCGTAGCATACTTTTTAGTCTTTTTATATGGTAGGTGTGTGGTATATCGGTAAAGTGATAAGCTATTGTAGAAGTAAGAAGTTTTGCTATGTTGTTGTTGTCATTGATTTTAGGGAATAATTCACTTCGGTACTTTGATCTCGAGCTGTGTGATAGTATTATAGATTTAAAGATCAAGTGGAATATGTTTTTCTTTATTTTTTCTGGTTATTTTCTGGTATTTTTTTTTTCCAAATTTTATGTATGTATGTATATTACTATAATTTTAATTCTATATTTATATTTATTTATTTATTTAAATATTTATTTATTTATAATTATAATATATTTTTAAATATATATTTAAATATATATATTATATATATATATACATATATATATATATATATATATATATATATATATATATATATATATATATATATATATATATATATATATATATATATACATTTATATGTATGTCTGTGTTTAACTCTCTCAGTCTGTCGGTCTGTTAGTCGTTATACTTATTATAGATAAGTATATATCTGTATATCTGTATATCTGTATATCTTCTGTCTGCATTAATGTGTGAATATTAGACTCTAAAATTAAAAAAATCCAACCGAAAAATATATATGTATTATAAACTCTGTGTGGATATTAGACTCTAAAATTAAAAAAATCCAACCAAAAAATACATATTATATTTAATATATATATATTTAAATATATATATATATAAATATAACACATTAATACACACAGAAGATATACAGGCAAGCATATAGATAGGTATAACGACTAACAGACGGACAGACTGAGAGAGTTAAACACAGACATACATATATATAGACGGACAGGAGAATAGTTTTTGCTGAATTTGAATTTGTCGTTTTAGGAGTTTAGCTTATGTTGTTGTTGTATATGATTTACTCTTGCTATGTAGTTATTTTTGGTTTTTTTATTTTTAGGAATAGAGACGCATGCTTTCGATATTGAAGTAGTGAAGTCAAATGGCTGGTAGTATTTTTGGTAGGACTATGCTTAGCGTGTGTGTGTGTGGCACTTGTTAACATTTATAGAAAATACCATTCATTTATAATTTTTTTGGCTTTTGTTTTTTGACCTTAATATGAATTGTCTTAATTATTTGGGCTCTAGGTCTTCATAACAAAGAAAAAATATATAAAATGAAAGTCAACACTTTACTTTTTATTCTCATTCTTTATTCTTTTTGTAATTTTCACAATATTTCGGACACCGCCAATGTCCGTCTTCAGGTGTACAGATGATACTGACGTTGAGGTTGTTCTTGCTATTCCGTTGTAACGAAGGAATTTTGTGGAAAATTCCTCCATACATATGTACATGCATGCAACGTATACTAAGAGAGTAAACAAGCGAGAATAAAACACAGGAGAGTAACCAAGCACAAGAGTAAACACATGAGAGTAAACAAACGAGAGTAAAACACATTAGAGTAACCAAGCCCGAGAGTAAACACATTAGAGTGAACAAACGAGAGTAAAGCATATGGGTAGCGATCGACGAAGAGATGCTCACGCACACGAGGAACGGAACGGTGAGCATGAACCGCGGTTAGCTGCCGAAGCAGAATCGAAGCTACGACCACTTGGTGATAGACTACAGAACGAATAGAATTTTGTTATTTGACAATCGGTGACAATCGTATTAACGCCGCGCGAATTTAATATATATTGTCGATATACTGACATCGCGTGGTTATCCCAGGGTGTCAGGTATAGTAGTCGGCGCGTGGTTATCCCAGGCCGCTCGACCATATATATTCGTCGATTAGTAATACAGGAAATCGGACGATGTAGAGCTTGACAGGACGACATCGGTAACACAGGTTCATACAGACGAGACTTCCGCACAAACTCAGTCACCAAGGCAACAGCACGGCGCGTCTCCGGACCTTTTCCCCACCAGTTCTAGAGTTTTCCAGGAGATATCCGGCGTAGACTGACTCTTTGGTGCATCGTATCATAGAATATCACAGCTTATTAATAATAATTAGTGTAGCGTATTTGAATTTAAGAAATAAAGTTGTATTGTTAGAAAAATTCCAGAATCTATAAATTTCTGTGGCGGACCGTGGACTAGCCGGCGAGCTAACAAATCGAGTAACATAGCGAGTGTACAAATCCGGAGAACCGGGTAACTTCGTTACACCGTGAGAGTCTAATTTATTTTATATTGTTTACAATTCCTTTTTTGTGTATTGTGTGTCTATAAATTTGAGCACAGTGCTCCGTGTCCGTTTTGTATTCATTCGATTTTTGTTTGGTACATTTAGTATATGTAGCATTTCCATTGTGTATAGTTTTTTGTAATTCGTCTCTTGTTGTAATATTCTAGTGTCTTCTATGTTTGGAGAGTGTTTCAATGTAATGCAAGTGCCGTTTTATAATTGCTTTCGTTGGTTTTGACTTTGTAATCTGATTTATGTGTCGCTAATCTTATCCCTAGTTTCTATTTTGTTGTCCCTACATATACCTTTTCACATATGTGGGAGCCGTCTCCATTGCATGGGATTTCATAAATTGCATCAGGTTTTTCTAATTTGTCTATTTTTTTCATGTTTGTTACTTGTTTTTGATGCGATTTTTGTTTTGTCTCTGTCATAAATATTTGAGTTATATATTTTTTTGATTATATTATATTATAATTATATTATAATATTAATATATTATTATATTATTATGTAATTTTGTTTGATATCCCCGGTATATTTATTATTGATTTGTAGATTTTTGGTTGACTGAGAGGTGTGTTAAGTGAGTTTGTTATTTTCAGGTTTTTTGTTGCGTTATTTATTATGTTTTTTAATATGCTACATGTAAAATCGTTTTTTTGTAGTGTTTTCTTTATTATGATCTTTTTGTTTTCGTGGAATTGTTGGGCACTTATATTGAGTACTCTACTGTCGAAATTGTACGCTACATTATGTATTACGTGTTTGGGGCGTTGAGAATAAAAGTTAATTATCCTCCCGGATGACGTCGGTTTTTTATACCAATCAATTTTTAAAAAGGTTTCATTTCTTATTATTAATGCGTCAAGGAATACTAATTCGTTGTCTTTTTCGACCACATATGTAAAACGTATTTTTGTATGGAATTTGTTCAGTGTCTTTAACGTTTCTTCAACCATGTTCTCATTAACTATGGCAAATAAATCACCAACATATTTCGTCAGTAGTCTAGGTTTCTTTGTTATTGTTTCCATAGTCTTCTCCAGTAGCTCTTCCATGACGATGTCTGCTATTATTGGTGATACAGGTGAGCCCATAGGCATTTCTTTTAACTGTTCGTATATTTTTTTTCCTTTTATTTGAAATATCTATTTTCTTTTATGCAGAAATTTAAAATTTCTATAAATAGTTCTTTAGGCATGTCTGTAAAAACGGTCATTTTTTCCACTTGTTTAAAATTATATCTATGGATATTTTTATCGGTATGCTGGGAAACAAAGATATTACGTCGAACGAAACCAATTTTTCTTCCTTATTTATATTTGTGTTATTTATTCTGTTCTTAAAGTCAACCGTGTCTTTTACGTTGTATTTAAATTCTATCCTCAAATTTTTTAGTTGGTTTGTTAGGAGTCTTGATGGATGGGCAGATTGGCCTTAGTGGAGTTCCCTCTTTGTGGATCTTCGGTAGTCCATAAATCCTTCTCGAAATTAAATTTAGTCCAAATAGCTTATCTACTAATAAATTATTTTTCTTTTGGAGTCTCGTGGTCGGGTCCAGTTTTAATCGTTTGTACGTGCACATATCCTGTAAAATAGTTTCCATTTTGTTTTCATATTCACTGTTTTCCATTGCTACTGTTACGTTGCCTTTGTCCGCGTTTAAAATTATTACGTTTTTGTTTTCCCTCAAAAACTTTTTTGTTTGTGCCTCTGCGTCTAGCATACATTTATTTCTATGTATATGTTGTCGGTTTCCTTTTTAGATAATCGTCCACGTCGATAATCGTTAGGGACGTCCTTAACCTGGCTCTTAATTTGTTAGCGTTGGTGTATTGTCTGATAGAGTAAATAATATTTTTGTTGTAACTCTCACATAATTTTTTGTATAACTGCATGAGGTTGTTTACTACGGTTTGCCCTCCGAAAAAGGGCTTTTTTGGCTTTTTTTTTAGCTTAATATGAATTGTCTTAATTATTTGGGCTCTAGGTCTTTATAACAAAGAAAACATATATAAAAGGAAAGTCGACACTTTACTTTTTATTCTCATTCTTTATTATTTTTGTAATTTTCACAATATTTCGGACACCGCCGGTGTCCGTCTTCAGGTGTACAGATGATACTGATGTTGCGGTTGTTCTTGCTATTCCGAAATATTGTGAAAATTACAAAAATAATAGTGTCGTATGTCGCGATAGCAATTTCCAGTTCCGGGCGATTTGAACTTTTAAGGCCAGTATTATTATTGTTTTCATAATACTACTCCGCAAGTGAGTCAAGGCCAAGTTCATATTCTTAAGTCAACCACAGCAGTTTGCTCGGTAAGCCAGAAGCTTTAGTCAAGCTTCGTTTCAATTAACTTCAAAAGCCAAGTCAGCAACCAGAGCACTTCGCATGGAATGGATTGTGGAAGCTAGAGTTCAGTAGCGAGCTTCCAAACCCTAAAATCCATATCGCTTTGCAATTGGAGTGGACTGTGGAAGCTAGCTTTCAATAGCAAGCTTCCAAACCATTAAAACACTTGGTTTAAAAGAACCAACGATCAGAATCCACACGCGGAAGAAATAAATTGAGAACGATTTTCTTCCGCGTATTGATATTGCTAATATCACAATTTTATTATTGCCAAATAATGGAAATTGCAAAACACGGCATACTGACCCACTTTGGTTCGGTGTACGTGTCAACCGAGCCAACGTGGGAAGAAGAAAATATTCCAACGGAAGTCTTGTGAAAAATCCCAGACGAAGAAGTCGTCTTTAATCGCGTATAAAGTCGCGGATTAGTTGTAGTTAATAAGTGTAATTAATAACGAGAGTTAAGTAAAACTAGTGTTAATAGTATAGTTAGTGTTTCAGTGCTAAAAGAAAAGAAACTGTAAATAAAAATCAATGGAAGCTTAAACCAAAAATCAACAACAAGGTGTTTTATTCGTTGTAAAGAGGACAACGACCAGGAAGAAGACCACCCGTAAGAAACCACAACAAATTGGTGCAGCCGGATTTTTCGAGCCGCGGATCGCTCGATTGAGGAAAAAGTGAGTAAAAACAAAATGCAAAAATTAACAATAAAAGTAGTAGCTTAGTAAAAGTGAAAAAAGGGAAAAGGAAGTTTAGCAATAAATAAAACGCAAAAGTGAAAAATAATTTGGTAATGAATTTGGCATGAAATTTTTAAAGAAAAAGGTGAAAAATTGAATAAATAAAATTAAAGAGCATGATATATAAAAGTGGAAAGTAGTAGCCATTCCATGAAAATAATTTTCAGGTAAAATTGCATCGGTTTCATCAAAAGGATGAATTGCAGCATACAGCACGGCAAATTTGTCTCTTTGTTCAATGGCATTGCCCGGACAAAAACTTTTACTGAGGTCGACCCATTTCACTCGGGAAGTTATTTATATTGAGAGATATATAGGATAAAACATTAGGAAAAAGAGAATTTTTTTTGGGAAAAGAAAATTCACATTTATCAAGACATAAAAGTGGAAGTTTTTTTTTAGTGTGAACTTAAAAGTGGGAAATAGGGAATTATTTTAAAAACCCTAAAGCAAATTGCATTGGAAGCTAATGCAAAATTAGATAATGTTAAGGATAATAAGTTAAGAAAATTTTTGAAATTAAATTAAATAAATTAAATGAAGTTTGAAACGAAATGCAATTCAATTAAGATTGAAAAAATTAAAATATCAAAATTGAAATCAAATTGAATTGATGAAATTGTTAAATGCGTAACACAAAAGTTGAATTGATAACAAATTTTATAATAATCAAATGACTTTAACGGAAAATTTAAATGAAATGGTATTTATAACCATACGCGTATAGAAGTACAAACGAAATATATTTGATCAATGCTGAAATATATTTGATTACCTTTTACAAGAGTATCAAATGTCGAAATCATTTATAGAAAAATTGTAAAGTGCAAGACGATAACGTCGAGTCAGTTGTGTGGAATTTGAATTTCTTCCGAATTTAAAAATTGCAGTGAAATGCACGTTGAAATTACATTAGAAGAGATCGGAAATAAAAATTTACTGTTTCACTTTTAATGGTTAAGAGTAGTGAATAATAATAATTGCCTCTAACAAAGAGTGTTTTAACCAGTAAGAAAGCTATATTCGGCCTTGCCGAATATTAGATACCCTACACCTAAAAGTTTTGAAAATAGTGCCGAAGCTAGGGTGGGGCAGGGGTGGCGGTCCACTTTGGGCGGCACAATGTCGGGGGCTGCAGTTGTAGAAATCAAGAATTCACTTATTGAATTCTAGGCATTTTTGGGGCTACAAGTTGATTAACCGTCCCGGGCTCCATGAGACCTAGCTACTCTGTATAAATAATAGACGTGGTTAACAATATAACCCTCTTTTGCCTGTGCAACCTAAAAGTGGGCGGATATTTGGCATATTAACGGATAATGCTACTCTATACCCAGGAATGAAATTTTGTTGTAATAGCTCAAAAACGAACGCGGATATCACATTTTTAATAAAAAATAGGCGTGGTCGTGGACGGATTTTGCCCATTTTCAATACCAACCTGCACACGACAAGAAAAGATGTTTATGCAAAATTTCATCACGATATCTTCACCGGTTGTCCTTTGATCGAGATTTCAACAGACAGACAGACGGACGGACATGGCTAAATCGACTCAGGAGGTCACGCTGATCAAGAATATATATGCTTTTCTATACCTATCAACTCTATTTCTATGCGTTACACATTTCGTTACAAAGTGAATATACCCTTACCTTAAGGTGTAGGGTATTAAAAAGGAATAGTTAAATGACGAATTTTTATCTTTTTGTAAATTTACATAGTTGAAAACAAAAATCAAATAAAGTGAAAACAACACAAATGTATGAAATTTACAAGAAAGTGGAACACTTACTTTTAAAACTGGCTAACTAATTTTTTTTTTGAAACCACAATTAAAAGTTTAATCACTAAAGACATTGGCCTAGAAACTTCATTTTGTTGGAGAATCAAAGCCACATTAGGGTAGATTTTTCGAATTCGAGATTGCAAACGTTGCAGTTTCTTTTGAGGTTTAAAATTATCTCAGCAAAGGCGTAAAAACAATCTTGTAAAACACGAAAAAACACGAAAAATATTCTATTAATAAAACATTAAGTAATAACTACTAGAACATCATTTATGAAAACAAATTAAAATGTCCTTACTAATAAAAATGGAAATTTCAAAAATTAACAGGGAAAGGAAAATCTCTGGAAAAATTCAGCAAACAAATGGAGTACATTCCACAAAACGTGACAGACAATAAAGTACAACCTCCGAAGTACATCCCATCGAAGATAAAAGGGCAGGGACTAGCCAGGTTAACAATCGAGGCATACAAAAAACGGCAGCAAATTCGAAAGGAAAAGGAGGCTACAGCAATACCGCAACCAGAGGGAAGAACGGAACCGAAGCAGCGGCGCGGAGGCAAACTAGTAAAGGAAAGGAAGCGACTAGCTTATTTAAAAGCAGTAGTAACAAATAACGTAAACCCAATCCCGTGGGGCAGGACACACCAAGTTTGGGAGGAGATAGAACAACTAGAGCAAAGCTTGAAGGAACGCAAACGGAGAGGAGCTAAAAACCAGAAATTCCAACAACAAAAATGAGACAAAAAATAATTGTATAATACTTAAATTCATTCATCATAATTGTTCTTAAATTTTTACAAAGTTATACATTTTTAAAATAACATATATATTCAAAATTAAAGACTTTAAATTTTAAATTTTGGAAACAATCATTAGAATTATACAAATAAAATTAAAAGTATTACTTTAATATGTTGAAACATAACTAAAGAAAATAATTTTGCTTAAATTGTTAAAACTACAGGCCGAATATGAATTACAGTAGTTCTAATACAATTTCTGGCAAGTAAAAAAGAAATTTAGCACAACCGAAACAACTTTAGGAAACAAAAATTAAACTATGTTTACATTTAAGATTTGTGAATAAAAGAATTAAACAAACAAATTTGTTATTTTTTTTTAATGACAATTTAACTCATAGCGACCAGGCTAACAGCAATAACTGCAAGAATTAAACAAAATCGATTCTGCTTTATTGGCAAAAAGAAGTAGGTTATAAAATTGAACTTGAACTTCATGCAAGGCCAGAATCGTCAAATTGCAAGCGGCAGCTGGTAGCAAAAACAATAAAAGAATAAAACACAATAAACACAAAGTACGTCAGGCACCAGGCGAGCACAATTAAGCAACGAGCTCAGATTACAAAGGAAAAAGAGAAGCAAAAACAACAAGCAACAAGCGTACGAATGTACAGTGAATGTTCACAACGCGATCAGGCAAAAGGGTGTCAATTAAGCCGTGTGTCAATTAAGGTTTTAAATGATTCCAAAAATATCCAAAATACATACTTAGAACAATAAGTATAGGATAATTAATGGCCGAATCGCTACAAGAACAAGCATATTTAGCCTTAGAAAAGAACCATAAGGATTTGAAAAGACAGATAGGAGAATTTTCAGCAAGAATTTGGAACACTCTAAAGGCTACCGTTTCCAATAAGGAAAACTTAGAGTTAATAAAAACTAAAATAGAAGCTCTAGGAGAAACAACAACTTTAGAAAAAGCAGACGCATTCATAGAATGCCTTAAGTGCCTCAATGCCATAGAATGCCTCATAGAATTGCTAATATTTTTTAAAAATATAATAGAAAGTAAAAACCAAAGTATAAGGGACTGTGCGTCAGAATTTAACGCGTTAAAAAAGAAACAGAATACTTATCTAAACGAAAAACATTTTCAAGAAGAAATACTAAAGAGCCTAGAGGACGAGAACAAACACCTAAGGAAATTACTAAATGACAAGGGATTAACAGAGGAAACCTTGAATAAAATGTTAGAACAGGAATTAGCACAAAAATCAACAGAGGACTGTGCATCCTTAGAGAAGGCGCATGCTAGAATACAAGAACTAAAAGAGGAAAATAGACGCCTAAAACAGGAAACGAAACGCCTAGCGAACGACCAAACACTATACCATAAGGAAGCCACCCCTTCCATAGTCAGTCCAGAGGAATATAATTCAATTTCATTTCCTGCATTTAGACCATCAGGAACAGAACAAAAAAAGATGGGTATAGCAGAAATAGCGAAAATATCAAGCAGTATTGTTCCACTATTCTCAGGGACGAAGTTACCAGATTTGAGAGGTGAAGTGTATAAGTTTATACAGGCGTGTGAGTTAGCTACAAGTGAAGCGACTACAGCTAATAAAACAATTTACATACATAGATTGTATAAAGCAAAGATTATATGGAGACGCTTATGATCATGTAGGCACACAACGTTACACCAGCCTAGAAGAATTATACCTAGTGATACGAAGAGCCTACCTACCAACGATTTCACTAGACGTGATGTTGACAGAAATTCAGAATTGCAGGCAATTGCATAATGAGGACATTCAGCAGTTCGCAAGATACCTAAACACGAAAAAGCACAGGCATTGCAAATAATAAAAGATACTTATGACGGAGAAGGCGAAGGTGCACTTATATCTATTAGACCGGTCCTTATTTATATTGACAAATTTATTTTCTCGAATATATGTTACGGCAAGCGCTAAAAATATTCGTTTTAGTCTCACAAAGCATAAAAAAAAATTTGACAACGATTGGATAATTTTTAGCCGTGCCCCAAGCACCTTTTTGTTTTTATTATGAGAAATAAGGCAAAAAAAAATATATTTTTTTATTTTATTTGCATTTATTTGAAAAGTAAGAATAAACTGAAATATTTTTATTAATTACATACTCATAGTAACATTAATATTATTTTAATTTAATAGTGAAGTCTTTTTAAAAGTGGGATAATTCATGTTATATTCTTTAACCACTTGAAAAAGGAATTGTTTCTCCTCTTCATTGTGGGTTAATTTATTATTATAATCTGTAATGAATTTGGCGCCTCTTTCAGCTGCATCATTTACTACAGATAAGTTTTTACAAATTTGTGATCCCTGAGCGTAGTCAAGTCTTTCATTCCAATCCGACGGATCGACTTGCAAAAATTCTTTTGAAATTTCTAAGCGATCAAAGAACGCGTGTGTATTGGAATTTACAAAATCGCTTAAATCTTTTTGCGCAAATGTGTCGATATTTGTTGGATTAGTTATTATTCGCTTGCATTTTTCTGTATTTGCTTTAACATTAATTGCCTGAACCATTTTTTTTTTAATTGCAACACTTACATTAGGATCGAAGAATGAAAGACCGACTGCTTCTTCCGACAAATACCACAAATGATTGCTTATTTTTTGTAGCAAAGCAAGAGCTATATCCCTTTCAGGATAAGCTATAATATTTTTAATTAAATTTAGGTCTTGATTTGGTGCTTCAATTGCTTTAGTGCATCCAAACCAGGCTTTTACATAAATACGAACTATAAACAGACAGACACTACGTATACCGTTCAGCTCTTGTTTGGTCATATTGAATTCATTACGAAACAAATACATTTTAAGTGCATAAATAGATTTTGACATCCATCGAGCATGAGAAGTTGCACCAGGTATACGAAAGGTGTTAAAATTCGAAAAAAAACTCAAGTTTCTTAATTTATACTCAAAACATAAAAAAAGAAGCATAGGGAAAAACACAAATACATTACAGTACTTACATCAAAGTTTGCTGCAATGTTTTGTGCTGTTGTTGCACGATGTTTCTGACGCATTCGACGAATTGATGAACGATTTAGTATAAGATCTTCGATATCATAGCCCAACGCGTCAGCAGTTGCACTTAGGATATGAACTGCAGCACCATCAGTGATTTTCCACTTATCCAAAGTTGAAAGCAGTCTTGGTGTAAACAAATTTGTTTTACCTCTGGATATACCTGATATACCTGGATATGCATTTCCTGCTGATGTTGATGCTACAACTTCAATATCGTTTTCGTCGTCAATGTCAATCATACCTGTTTTACAACAATAATTCTGATTTGCTTAAAAGATATAATTCTTAATTGTATACCTCTTTGAGTATGTTGTTCATATAACTCTTTTCGTTCATCTTCTTTTATTCGACGCTGGTTTTCTTGTTCTTTCTGGACTGCCTTTCGCTTTTCTTTCTGCATGACAATTCTATCCGTTCCTAGCATACAACCTGGTCTTCCTTTTTCTCGTTGCTTTTTTAAGAACTCTTTGTCTTCTTGTATTTTAATTAATTCTATCGCGTTTGCGTGTGCGATATCGAATAAATCATGTAATTTATCTTGAAATTCAGTTTCTTTCCTGTTTTGACATTCTGTTTTTCGACCATGATGCTTTGTAATATCTCTCGCCTCGTTGTATAATTTTTCCAGCTTCTCAATGCAGTGTTTTTCATGGTGTGTTGGAATTCGTGCTTTTTGCCAAAACGTACTAACCTCAGCAACAACTAATTTAGAACTTTCTCTTAAATTTAAATCAACTATTCTTAAATTATAAAATAAAACTTGTAGCACTTGTTTTCTTCCTGGTAATTTAGCTCCAGTAATTTGGTGGTCAATTACGCCAATTAACATAATATCATCATCCGATCGAAATCTTTTGGTTGTCATCACTTTGGATTTTTAATTCTAAAATTTATTTGTTCAATTTTTTAAAGGTAATCTTTTGGACAATATTCTTTTAAATTTTTTTGTTTGAACTTCACGATTTCACTAAATTCGTCGATCTCCACGTGTGAAAGTTGCAATACAAAATGATTTATTTATGCGAATTTTCGTCAGACGTACACAACAACAACACAGTACTGGGCCGCCACAAAAAAAGAGAGAGTGTGTGTCACATTTGCCAAACGCACACACACACATTTCAATAAGTACTTACCAACAGGGCTGCCAGATACATTTCAAGAAAAACCGGGGAAAACCATTTCAATGTTGGCGGGGGCACGGCTAAAAATTGTCCAATCAAGCTCAAATTTTTTTTGTGTATTTTTAGGATCAAATAAAATGGTTTTAGCGCTTGCCGTCATACGAATTCGAAAAAAAATAAATAAGGACCGGTCTAATATCTATGGTAGAGACATCGGCAAATAAGGCGTTTAGAACGGGGTTAAAAGATGCAATGTTACGAATTCACATGCTGAATGTTACAGGGAAAAGTATGGATGAAATGATAGAAATAGCAGTGAACACGCTGATCGATATACAAAGAAATAAGTCCATACATCAACCAACAATTGCACCAATAATTAATATGAATTCGTTTCAACCCTATACAAGACCTCCTGTAAATAATCGCGTGGATTACAAAAGACCAGAAGAAAGGCAGAACGTTTCGAGAGCGCCACAGTAGAAAATAATTTGTTCATTTTGTAATAAACGTGGACATAAAAGAGAGAAGTGTTTAACTAGAGAAATCACACCGTATTGCCGAAAGTGTTTAACATATCTACACGAGATGAACTGGAGGTGCAACAACAAGGACAACAACAGGAGCGGTCAGAGCAACAAAAATCAAGGGTCAAATAACCGGAACCAAGGGAATCAATAATGAAACCGACCTTATTAAAATTGGCAATCGAACCAAGGCCAGCCAACCTGAAACCCAAATCAAATACAGCAAAACTGGCAACTAAATCAGATATAAAAGCACTTGCAAGTAATATAAAATCAAAAGTATTAGCGAAATTTAAAAGTTTCATTTCAAATTTACGGGATTCAATAAATAAACAGGAGGTGAAAACAATATGTTCGTGGTTAACGTATAATTTGAATAATAATTATAACCAGTAAGAAAGCTATATTCGGCCTGGCCGAATCTTAGAGACCCTACACCTAAAAGTTTTAAAATAATTTAATTGAACGAAAAATTTGTTGAAAAAAAAAACGAATTGTTTTTAGATTTTATTTATAGAGCGAAATACAAACATAAAAAACAAAGCAATATGATTGTTTCTGAGAAAACCATAAAAAAGAGTTTCTTTTAATTATATGTAGATAACATGTTGTAAAATTGCAATTTTAGGAATTAGTGTTTTATACCAATGCATTTTTTTATAAATTGCTTCTTTACAATTCGTTTACTCGTTTACAATTCCGAACAAAGAATATTTCTACAAAATTTCATATGAATTGATAACATCTCATAAAATTACAGACTTATATAAGGATTTATGTAGGTATAAGCAGTGTAAAAGTGGGCGGGCCGCGCCCATTTTTGCTGTAATAATGTTTTATTAGAAAAGAAGTTGTTATGTAAAGTTTGATTTAGGACGATTACATATTAAACAATATAGCCATTTAAGACCCTCTTTTGCCTGTATAACCTAAAAGTGGGCGGATCACGCCCAATATGCCAAATTTGGCATATTAACGGATAATGCTACTCTATACCCAGGAATGAAATTTTGTTGTAATAGCTCAAAAAGGACCGCTGATATCACATTTTTAATAAAAAATAGGCGTGGCCGTGGACCGATTTTGCCCATTTTCAATACCAACTTGCCCACCACAAAAAAAAATATATCTCCAAAGTTTCATCACGATATCTTCATTGGTTCTCCTGTGATCGTGATTTCAATAGACAGACAGACAGACAGACAGACGGACGGACATGGCTAAATCGACTCAGGAGGTCACGCTGATCAAGAATATATATACTTTTTTATACATATCGTCTCTAGTTCTATTACACATTATTAGTTACACATTTCGTTACAAAGTGAATATACCCTTACCTTAAGGTGTAGGGTATAAAAATACTATAAAGGAAGTATCTAACTGGAGTTCAGCCACGTTATAACGTGTTCGCACTAGGCCGAAATTGCCCTCGAAATTGATACAATTTCATTTGAAATTGGCAGTGTTCGGTTTAGGCATTCCCAATTTCATTTGACGTTTCGTTTGTTTACTGCGCGAGATTTTTGTTAACATTAGAAAACAATGGAACTTGTCCAAGTTTTACAAATAATTAACATATATATTTTTGAGCTATTAATGAGCTAAAGCGTTAATAACCAACACAGCAAAAGCTTAGCACTAAGTACAAAAATAAAGACAATTTCCATCAAAGACACAATCACACCTTCATTCCTAGCACAGAGAAATATACAAAAAAAGACTCAAAACGTATGCTAAACTACAAACTTCCCACTAACGCCTTCTACTTCTACCTCTAGCTTAGACTTTTACCGGTATACCAAACAGCCACCATATGAATTAGCTAATTCGCAAACACACGATCGGCAGCCATGTCGGTATCATAGACCCTACATGAACATTCAAAAGCACTTATCCACTGTGGCCATCTGGTGGGCGATAGTACGGATACAAACCTATAGGCTAAAAGGCAAAAAATTACCTTTTAGCCTATAGGTTTGTATCCGAGCCCTAAAACCATATTTTTAGCAATGTCACAATCCTATAGGGCTAAAAATGCAATAGACATCCAAAAACACCCTAAAACTTTACTTTCAGCAAGCACACAAAACAAAGTATAGCAAAGACACAACCCAATTCTTAGCAAAGACACACTCCTAAATACAGCTTCCAGTTACTATTACATTTCCTTTGTGCCAGAACCCCCATAAACACACTACTTACAACCAAGCAAACACAGTTTCGCACTCTATTCGCATTTTATATAGAGATGCCGACTAACTTGAAAGGGAAGAGAATTCCGGTATATAATATAATGCCGAAGATCTCAATAAAATATGGAAATTCTAAATACAAAGAGCTCACGAAATAGTGAGAAAAAATCAAAAAATGGCTGAACAAGTAGCCAAAAATCTATATGACAATAAATAAAAATCAAACTAGAAAATATAAGTTTCCTCGAATATGGATAGGATCATATAAGATAGTAAAGATGAAATGTCCCATTACGACAGTTTTAAATATTAAGGGAAGGAAGAAACCCTTCCACAATAATTTACTTAAGTTATATAATAGCAAATAAAGGAAATAGGGATAATTAGCAAGTTAAGTAAAGTTAATAACAATAGGTAAGTCATTAGGATTTAGGTATAGGACTTAAGTATAAATAAAGAGTAATGACAACATGTATAAATTATTTAACCGAGGATCTAAATTAGTAATCTAACAATACACATTTGCTTGAAAATATTTTTAGATATTTAACAAGAACTACGCCAACACGTTCCGCGTTAAAATAGACCAAAACCAGAAGATGATCATAGAAATTCTGTGGGTGCTAATAGCAATAAAGCAGATAGAAGCATGTATGGCAATAGAAATAGAGAAATCGAATAGGAAATGACGTTGGTATTTAAAGTTGGTATTCAGAGTTCAAAGAGCATCAAACAATTACAATAAACAAGATAGACCATCAAAACTAATGGGGTTCTTGAAGGACAACATTACAAATTCAACACCATGTACAAAGAGTGAAACAAACTTAAGACCGATCATCATAACGGATCATAACAAACTAAGACGAAAACTGGAAGCCAGGGGATCTAGCAAAAACAAGCAGTAATTCAACAAAGGCAGAAAGTAATCGAAATCTCAGGAGCATCGGCGACCATAGCAATAATAATGATAATAGCAATCTGTGTACAGATAAAAAAAGAACCCAAAACCAGTAAGAGTGCTATATTCGGCCTGGCCGAATCTTAGATACCCTACAACTAAAAGTTTTGAAAAATAATCTTATTAAAAATTATATTAATTAATTATTAAAATTTATTAATTTAAATTTTTAATCTATTATAGAGTGAAATACAAACTGAAACTAGAGAAAATATGTGGTTATAAGGACAGCTACCTTATTTAATCACAGGGGGGTATAAATACATAGGGTTAGCTAGGGGGGAGGGGATGGCAGTCCGCCCGGGGCGGTAGTTTTGGAAATTAAGTATTGACTTATTGAATTCTAGGAATTTTTGGGGCTGCAAGTTGATTAACCGACCCGGGCTCCATGAGTCCTAGCTACGCCTCTGTATAAATAGTATACGTAAATAAATGGTAATAACTAGCTTAGTTGTTTTATTATTGTGTTCAAATTTAATAATTACTTACGTGGTAATAAATTTGTTTTCATGAGCTATACTGTATAAGTAGTGTAAAAGTGGGCGGACCGCGCCCAGTTTTGTTGTTATAATGTTTTATTGGAAAATAAGTTCTTATGTAAAGTTTTATTCAGGAAGTTTATTTATTTAACATTATAACCATTTAAGACCCTATTTTGTGTAACCTAAACCTGTGTAACTTAAAAGTGGGCAGATCACGCCCATATTTGGCATATTAACGGATAATGCTAATACCCAGGAATTTTGTTGTCATAACTCAAAAACGAACACTAATATCACATTTCTAATAAAAAATAGGCGTGGTCGTTGATCGATTTTGTCCATTTTCAATACCAACCTGCACATCATAACAAAGAATATTTGTGCAAAATTATGATATCGTGACCGATTCTCTTGTGAACGTGATTTCAACAGACAGACGGATGGACATGGCTAAATCGATTCAGGAGGTAACGCTGATCAAGAATATATATACTTTTCTATATCAACCTTCTCTACTTCTATGCGTTACACATTTCGAGACAAAGTGAATAATATATACATATGTATGTTTATGTTTTTAATATAAACTTCTGCTTGGCCGTACTTTCGTCTTGATTAATAATGATATTCCCACTCAAAATTTTTACTTTTGTAACTGTTGTTGTTGTAACGTGCGCTGTATCACAGATCAATTGGTCGCAATAGATTGTACAGCCGAACCTGTGATTTCCTTAGTAGTTCGTCTACTCGTTGATTATGCTGTCACATACGCGTTAAGCTGTGGCAACTTCCGCTTGAATGTAGATTAGTAACAAAAGCAGGCAATCTACTCGCAGGACCTGATGCAAAGCTGCCATAACTGAATATGTTGCCGTGCTATGGCATCATGATTAACTAAAAAATTTTTTTTTGATACTGATGATTGACTGTGTGATGATTATGTGTACGTTGTTGTAGCTTCAAGGCTGCTGACGGTAGTGTGTAAGTCAGTTTGTCAGTTTCAGGTTGTTGCTCTTGTTGGACCTCTTTAAAAGTAACTTTGTGTTTTATTTTTTATTGCTGTTGCATTTTTTTGGTACATTGTATGGGTGTACATAGGGATAACTGCCAGGTTCTCTGCATGCTCGCTTCTTCTTATATACTTATTTTACATTTTATTCTAATGTTTAATTATCCAATTTAACATATTTTAGTTCTTACCATAGATATATGTATATTTTACTTTATGAGAATAGGTCGTACAGTATATTTCAGCCTCTTACTCCCAAATCCCACTTTTTTAATCACGATTTTAATACTTTTGTATGAACAGTATCCAAATCGTTCGTATTTCAAACAGTGGAAGTGAGCATGGGAAGAAGTGGGAGAAGTAGGTGTGACATATGTGGGCGTTGTAAAACGGCCAGACAGCCAGACATACATAGCTCGGCATGCTGACTGTTGTGAGTGTGGTGCGTGCAGCTCTGCCTTGAGAGATCTTGATATATAACACAGAAATAATTTACTAGGCAAGGTGGTGCGTACCTTCGTTGTTCATAGCACCAATCAGAAATAATTTATATGACAGAACATAATTTGCCGGGTCAGGTAGTATATTATAATATTCGAATACTTATGATAATAAGAGAAAGTTATATTGATCCAATTAGGCTGCTCGCACACTGCATGCGTTTTTCGTTCGCACGAATTCTGACGAAAACGATTCGTCCGAAATAGTCCGCACACTCTATCAGAACTGGTGCGTAAAATTATGAGTAAAGCAAAAACAACATATGCTCCATATGTGTCCATAACATAATGGACACGGTTGATGACTTTTTTTTATTAGAAAATTCTTATCTAAAAGGAAAATTTTTCAAAAGGAAGATTTGGGTTCGTGAGGTTTTCGCGAAAAGAAGTCATTTTGGTGAATTTCATCTCCTGCATAACTAATTGTACAAAAAAGAAAAACACTTCGTCAGAATTCGTGCTAACGATCCCATTTGAATGGAATTCTCAACTTTTCGCAGCAATTCTGACGACGGAACAGTGCTTCAATGTGCGCATTTACAATCAATAACATGCAATGAGATCGTTCGCATGTTTTCGTCAGATTTCGTGCGAATGAAAAACGCATGCAGTGTGCGAGCAGCCTTAAAGTATTGTATGTAATATCTATGTTATTTTAATATAAGATTTTATTTCTCTTCTTAAAAAATACATAAATTAAGTCGATTACTTTTTCCTTTCCTCATAATTATATATATGATTTTTTATAGCAGAACTATATATACAAGAGCGGTCTAATAAGTACTTAGCCTCACCACCCAATGGTCGCCACGATCGCAGAGAACTACCGTGTATTACTTTGTTGTAGACAGCAACTGTCAAAATTTCAGCCGAATTTTACTGACAAATGCCGAATTGGCCGCACAAACACACTTAACCAAAATGTCAAACTTCAAAATAGAGACAGCAATGAAATCCATCCCAAGTTTCAGTAGAAATTACATACATACAAGATTCCATCGCTCAACTCTTCTTACGCATAATCATTTATGAAGGAATACAAGCGAACCCGATTTGTATTTCTACAAAAACGAAGCAATAGCAATGAGAAGCAAATGACACGAAATCGCCACGAATTTATCAAACAAGGAGAAGAGAATAGAGAGAATGCGTAGCAACACAAAAAATTAATTAATTACGTACGGCTACGTCCACGGAGCAAATTTTGCTGTTCAAAAATTCGTATGAGATGCGCCTTCTATATATTGTATATTCTTTGGTGTTACTCTTTATTATCTTTATTTATTGTTATTTTTATTAACTTCTTTTTAAAACTGCACTTGTTATTAATTACACTTATATTGCGTATTATATTTCTAGGGACACTACGACGTCCTTTCACTACTTTAGAGATAAAACAATTTTTAGCTAACACAATTTCCTTAACCTTACTACTTTATTTAAAACTTGTTCTTATTATCTAACAAGCGACTTTATACGCGATTATCAACGACTTCTTCGGTTAACTATTTACACAAGACTCCCCATGAAATCTTTTCTAGTTTCCACGTTAGCTCGGTTGACACAGACGTCGACCGAACTGAAGTGGGTCAGTATGTCGGGGTTCACAATTTCCATTAATTCACAATTTCAAATTTGTGAGATTCGCAAAAATCCAATCGCGGAAGAATATCGTTCTCGATTTAATTCTTCCGCTGTGGATTCAGATCGTTTGTTTTTCAAGACGAGCGATTTTATGGTTTGGAAGCTTGCTACACAAAGCTAGCTTCCACAATCCATTTCATTGCAAAGCGCTATGGACTTGACTAAACCAAATTAAACTAAAGCTTCGGGCTTATGCTATGTTTACACCGACCCCAAATGCGCATTCGTAATCACGCATTTGAAAACTGTTTACACCGCCTTGTTCGCATTTGGTTTGACATTGATCAGACCGAATTTATGTTTTTTGTTTGCCTGATTTTTTTTATAATTGTGTTTTGACAGTTGATTGACATTATTTCCCTTCCATTTCCACTTTTTTTTGTTTTGTTTTGGGATTTTATTTTTTCCCTACCACAGAGTGATTCAAAATATTATTTTGCTTCGCATTTCATCCGAAATTCTGGACTCGCTGAGTTATATCCTGGCCTAAGAAACGTCGTTACAGGTGGCAGGGACTCTTCATCGGAAAGAACCAACAACCATACTTTTCATTAAAACCGACTTAAGCTAATCCTTCAATATGGCGAAAACAGCATGGAATTACAAAGTAAATAAGGAAGAACTCCTAAACATCACGAGAGACTTGGAGTTAGAAGAACGAGAAACCGTAGAGGAATTACGTAAGCAATTAGCCACTTTCATAACGCAAAAGGGGTATGATGAGGAAATTGAGAGGCGACTCGAAGCTTACGAAAGCAAGTATACCAGGACTTGAGCAAGTTCACCCAACTTACCTGGACTTACAGACGACGATACTTTTGTTACATCGCCTGTTGTAAGCAACACACCAAGCAATTCACAGGGACGTACGAGCACGACCGAATATGGAATAAGAATAGAACAGGTGCGGAAGTGGTCTATTAAGTACGATGGAGGCCGCGACCCACTGGAATGCATCGAAAGAATCTATCCAAGGCATGTGACGGGTTCGCGGCAAAACTAGACCCTCGTTATGATGGTCCCTACAAAATTTTGGATTTCATCTCACCCGTCATAGTCGAGATTCAACGCATTGGCTCTACTCAAACCAGGTCCGCCCATGTTAAGGAACTAAAAACATTCCACGAAAATCACGCCGAAATTCCATTAGGGGAACCCCCCAAAACACAGCTTATCGCAATTCAAAAATAGTCTCGTCTACAGCATACAGTCGTCATCCAGCCAGCATCAAAATAAGTCTTTTCCAGAAAAAATTCCAACGCCGCAGCAATACTGATCACCATACGATTGCAGTAGAACAAGCACGCAAGAACTATTTCAGCTTCCGCAACAACAACAGCTACTTCAACAACAACAACAGCAGTTACCACAGCAACAACAAGAGCAACAGCTAAGCCATCAACAACAACAACAGCTACTTCAACAACAACAGTTATTACAGCAACAGAAACAGCTATTCCATGAACAACAACTACCAAAGCAGCAACAATAGCAACAGCTATTTCATCAACAACAACCACAGCTACAACAACCACAATTACTACAAAAATAACAACAGCAACAGCTACTTCAAAAACAACAACAGTTACTACAGCAACAACAACACCAGTTACTACAGCAACAACAACGGCAACAGCTATTGCATCAACAAAACCAACAGCTACTAGAACAGCAACAAGAGCAACAGCTATTGCATCAACAACAACAGCTACTTCAACAACAACAACAACAGTTACCACAGCAACAACAAGAGCAACAGCTATGGCATTAACAACAACAGCTACTCCAACAACAAGAACAACAGTTATTACAGCAACAACAACAACAGCTACCACAGCAGCAGCAACAGCTATTGCATCAGCAACAACAAACAACACTACAACGGGAACTTTCACAACAACAGCAACACCCACTTGAAGCACAGCAACCCCTATGTGTATACCCGGAAAAACAAGACGGCTTGCTAAAGGTCAATGGCTGAATGACTCAATCATCGACCTATACCTCCAATGGATATGGAAGTGTTGTAACTAACTTTCGTGTGTGGTCTTCCTTCCTGGTATCGTTGTCCTCTGGGCGACGAATGAAACTCCTTCTTTTGGATTTCTATTCTTATATTTTTATTACTATTATTTCTACACACTACTCTTATGCTACACTTATTACAAAACTAACGCGCGAGTTTATACGCGACGATAAACGACTTCTTCGTTTCGATATTTACACAAGACTCCCGTTGGAATCTTTTCTATATTCCACGTTAGCTCGGTCGACACAGACGTCGACCGGACTGAAATGGGTCAGTATGCCGTGTTTCGCAATTTCCATTATTTCGCAATATTAAAATTGTAATATTCGCATAATCCATACGCGGAAGAAAATCGTTCTCAATTTAATTCTTCCGCGTGTGGATTCTGATCGTTGGTTAATTTAAACCAAGCGTTTTAATGGTTTGCGAGCTTGCTATTGAAAGCTAACTTCCACAATCCACTCCAACTGCAAAGCTCTATGGTTTTCATGGTTTGGAAGCTCGCTACTAAATGCTAGCTTCCACGATCCATTCCAATTGCCAAGCTCCGGTTGCTGACTTAGCTAAACCAAAGCTTGACTAAACCAAATTAAACTAAAGCTTCGGGCTACCAAGCAAAGAGCTGTGGTTGCATTAATTTGAACTTGGCCTTGACTCACTCGCGGAGTAGTATTATAAAATTAATACTGGCCTTGAATGTTCTTATCGCCCGGAACTGGAAATTGCGTTCGCGACATACAACATCCCTCCACCCTCGGGGAAGAAAAATTTAGTATCGTACGAAACGATATTAAATTTTTCTTTTACATTTATTGTTTGTTGAATTGTGGGTGGTCATGTGTTTATTATGGTTGTACTTAGCGTCTACTTTTGTATGTTTGTGTTTTTTTTTCTTTTATGAATAATGTAATTGAAGTAAGATTAGTTAACATAATAATACAATTAATTATTAGTAATAATTACAATACAATAATTACAAGGCAATTATTTATCAATAGTTACAATAAAACTTCTTACAATAATAATTCAATAATACAACTGCATTCCTTCGGTGTCATCTTTGTGTAGGTGGATGATTTTGATGTTGATCTTGAAGTTGATCTTCTTGTTGTTGTTGATGATGGTTTTGTTGTTGATGTACACCTTGATGCTGGTGTACACGTTGATATTGATGTGTTGTGGGAATGTTGCTGCTGGGTAGCTGACGCGTGGGGTGCTATACTTGATGACCAGATGTAGTTGTTCGTTGTCGGTAGTATCGTTATCCCGCAATTGGGATCAATTGTTTTTCGCTTCATGGTAGTCGATGGTTGAGATGTTACCAAGATCATCATTTGTAACATCTTGCTAAACATCTTCAAAATTTTTCTTGTCGATAGTGGTGATACGTTTTAAATCGTCATCTCTTGAGGTAATGTTGTGGAGTGTGATTTGTGCCACGGGATAATGTACCATAAATTTAACTGGCGAACTGTGGATGACCGCATTAGTAGTTGTCTACTAGCTGCTTCATCGCCGCGACGTTGTGATGCTATCCCTTACGTTTAACATAACTTTCGCTTGAAGTTAAGCTGCTAGGCCGCCATCACGATTCCTGAGGATTTCGCATTTGCGCAGCCACTGGTTTGTAGTTAGCTGCTGCAGATGGATTAGATCTCTATTTTTGATTTTGGTCTCCACGTGACCTCAAGGTACTGTGTATTTGTCACCGCCTCGATCGCATTGATGTTCAACTGTTGTTGTTGTCGGATCTCTTTGAAGGTAGTTTCGCGTTTTTGTCGACTGTTGTTGCATCGTTGCGTTGATGCGTTTGATTGTTGCGACTATTCCATCTTTGGTTGCGATGGTTGTTGTCGCTACGCTGATCAGCTGTTCCAGCTACCCTTCCCCCTTCTAGTTGGCTGGGCGCTAATTGTCGCCCTGTTGTCAAGTGTTGATAGGATATGAGTGTCTCCTGCTGCTCTCGTGGGTGTACATCAGCATTCAGTTCCGCTTCCCTGCATGCTGGATTCTTCTTTAATATACGTTATTACTATGAATTTTTATATTTTTTGTTCTTACAATATTTTTATGGTATGTATAATTTGGTTTTTGATTAGGAATTGACATTATTATTGTGTAGTTTTCTATGCAATTGTAGTTTCCATTGCGTTTATTTGAATTCAATTTTAAACATTTCATCTCTATCCTAATTCCATATAAAAGTTCATTACACAATTCCTAATATTTATGTAATCAGTTGAATAATTGTAATTCATATAATATTTCTTTCGAATATTCGAGCTAAATATTATTTCTTATGCTATTACATATAAAATCCAAGACCAAGTTTGACTTCCAAAGTCAAAATTCCTACAAGTATTGTAATATGTAACGTTTTATGTGAGATTTTATGTACATTTCTTTTTCTATTTTTATAAAAATTTTATTTAAAAAAAATTATTTTTTTTTCCTTCAATTTTCTTATTTTGGTAATTTGGTAAATATTTTGTTCTAAATTACAATTTAATTACCTTTTAAATTACTTTTATAAATGTGTAAATATTGTATATGTTTATAACAATGTTTTATTATTTGTGTCTTTTATTTTTCCTTTTATTTTGGTTATTTTAAAGTTAATCACCTTTGGTGTTTTATTCTTTTTCTTTCTCTTTTGGCTTGTGTTAAAATTTTTCATTTACTGTGCTTGTTGTTTTTTTTTCATTAAATGTTTTAACTGACACTGCGTTCTGTTCGTGTTCAGTTGCTCTACTTTTGCACCTGCTTTGTTGCAGTGCTTGCGTTAATCGCTACATTTTGTTATTACTCTTATTTTGACATATGTTTGTCAATGCCCTACATTTAGCAGTAATATACTTAATTAGTAATCGAACAGAAATTATCAATAATGGAAACAAAATATTTTTATTTTTATATTTTTCTCTATTTTAAATTAGTATTTATACTAATTCTAATTTATGTCTTTATCTCAATTTCTACATATTGTTCTCTATGACATATAGACATGAGTGCGAATTTGTATGTAATATGCATGAACGTACTCTTCAGGCATATTTCACATGTGCAATTATTCTTATAATAATTGCAAATGTAAGGTTATATTGGCTGTGTATTTAACGGAACAGCTACTTTTCATATACCGTATATTATCAATTAAAATGAATACAACCTAAAAAGTTCAATCCAAAATTCAAAAAAATTACTCAAATTTTATTATGAGTTTTCTTTTCTTATATTTTCACGCTTAAATAAACAAGTTGTTGCTTATTGAAACGCTATTCTGATTTCTTTTTTATTTCTTTGTTGAATTTTTCATTGGAAATTTGATGATTGTTAAAATTATTAGTAATAAACTTAAAAATGTTAATTTCATACTATCCTATAATATATGCTATCAATCCTATTCTATACTAATTTTTTGTATCCTACTCCTAATAAGGTGACTATTCTGATTAACTTAATGTTCTCTTAACTCTATTTTAGTATTTTAAGTTATTCTGATGGGTTCCTATGTATTTATCTAGTTAGTCCCATTTTCCTATTTAGTTGCTATTATATAACTTAAGTAAATTATTGTGGAAAGATTTTTCTCTTCCCTTAATATTTACAACTGTCGTAAGTGTACTCTTAATCCTTACTACCTCATATGGTCCTATCCATATTGGTCAAAACTTATTTTTCCTAGTTTGATTCTTAATTAGTACACTATCTCCTACTTTAAATTCTACTGAATTTAACTTATTATCATATTGATTTTTGGCTACTTGTTTAGCCATTTCCTGATTTTTCCTCACTATTTCGTGAGCTCTCTGAATTTGGAATCTTAGAACCTTATTTGGGTCTTCGGCATTATATACCGGACTACACTTTCTTTTTAAATTGGTCGGCATTTCTATGTCGAACCCGGATAAAGTGCGAAACGGTGTTTGCTTTGTCGTAATGTGGGGTGTGTGGTTGTGAACGTGCATTGCTGCAGTTAACCATTGGTCCCAATTTGACCCATCTTCTTTAGCAAAACTACGCAAATATTCCGCTAATGGTCTGTGGCTTCTTTCTAGTGAGCCATTAGCTTGCGGATGATATGGCGTTATATGCAATTTTTTAATGCCTAACAACTTGCATGTGTCCGAGAACAATTTCGAAATAAAATTAGTTCCGTTATCGGTAATTAGAATCATCGGAATTCCGTAACGCGTAATTACTTCGTCATAAAAGGCTCTGGCGACAGTACTTGCTTCCGCGTCTGGGATAGCTGTACATGCCATAAATTTCGAAAAGTCATCTTGAAACGTTAAGATGTACTTATTGCCAGACACAGTTTCTGGTAGAATACCTACTATGTCCATATAAACTTTGTCAAACGGCCGCATTGGTGTATCTGTTAGCACCATGGGCATTTTTGTTAATCTCGAACTTTTGTTCGCTTGACATTTAGGACAATTTTTTACAAAATCTTTTATTTGCCTTTGCATCCCTGGCCACCAATATCGTTGCCTGATTCTTAGGTACGTTTTTACTGCTCCCTGGTGACCTCCTAATGGGGTATTATCTTTGTCTATGGGGTATTATCTTTTATCTATTATCTATTAATCTTTGATAACAGTCTCTATGTGTTTTGAGTTCTCTAACAAAATTGTGTTTTCGTTTTGTGTTACGCCTGGAGTGTCAGGCTCTACAGGCGTCGGAATTGTCCTTGAATTTTCGCTATTTCCTTGGTTCTTCATTTCTATTTCTTTGGTTCTAGAGCGGGTCTGGACTGTTGTTACTACATTACGATTTTGAGGAATTCAACTTGTTTACGCCAAACGCCGCTCGCCTCGGGTCGCCTCTTCTGACTGCGCTTGTCCTCTCACCCTGCTGACATGCCGCGGCTTGGAAGAGGCGACCCGAAAGCTCGACTGCGAGCTTCTCACCACGGAGTCGTGAGTGGACGAACGAACAAGAAAGACGTCTACAGACAACACCAAACCTTCATATTCACATTCACTCAAAACACATTGTACAAATTACATTAAACAGTGAAAACAATAAACAATATACAATTAACAACACATCCATCATCAAACAACCTTTTACCTCATCTCTTCAAGAAAAACGTTGGCTCGCCTCGGGTCGCCTCTTCTGACTGCGCTTGTCCTCTCACCCTGCTGACATGCCGCGGCTTGGAAGAGGCGACCCGAAAGCTCGACTGCGAGCTTCTCACCACGGAGTCGTGAGTGGACGAACGAACGGCCGACGCTCAGGAGCGACGTCCTTCGTTCGGCACTCTAGCTGCGATCGTAAAACAAGAAAGACGTCCACAGACAACACCAAACCTTCATATTCACATTCACTCAAAAAACATTGTACAAATTACATTAAACAGTGAAAACAATAAACCATATACAATTAACAACACATCCATCATCAATCTTTTACCTCATCTCTTCAAGAAAAAACATTGGTCCTAAGCGAGCCGGATCGCGCTCCAGTCATCATCAAAAGAAAGAAAAGGTATTGATTTGAGTTTTTACTATATTTGAATATATATTGAAGTGAATATTTTCTGTGTGCCACGATATATCTACTATATATATCAAACACATAATATACGCAGGACTGTACACCCGAATTTCGAAAACTCGGTGTAACGGTACCCTCAAGCAGAATATCCATCACGTGGATTACCATATTTGTGGCTCATACACAAATCATTAGTGCACTCTAAACCGGTTTGTGCAGCCGCACTCTCAGAGAATATTCGAACGTAGGTTTGTGTTGTTCGTTGCTGTCGACGCCGCGCTCTCGCCACGGTACGATATAAAAACTCTGCTTGCGTGCTCCAATTCCGTTGCGTAGCCACGCTCGCGGCACAGAAACGTCGGTTTGTGTTTTTTCGTGCTCTTTCGCTATTGTAGAAACCAAAGGCTTACTTGTGTGCGCCAATTAACGTAAGCAGCCACTCTAAGCAAACAAACGTAGGTTTAGGGTTTATTCATTCTCGACGCCGCGCTCTTTAAACAGTGTGAGCTTAAAAAACTTTGCTTGCGTGCTCCAACTCCGCTGCGCAGCCACGCTCAAAGCAAGTAAACGTGGGTTTGCGGTTTTTTTTCTCTCACTCGGTGTCGCGCTCTTTCGATAGACAGAAAAACTGTGTTTGTGTGCTCAATCACTTGCGCAGCCACGCATAAACTCGGCTGGAAAAAACGTCGGTTTTGCGTGTTTCTTTTTCGTGCTCTTTCGTTATTGAAGAAAAAACAAAGGCCTAGCTTGAGTGCTTAGAATCATTTAAACAAACGCACTAAGTATAAGCCTACGATCTGCAACACTCTGTTGATCAACCAATCTTTGGTGTACTTTTCGTTTGTTCTTCGCAAAATCAGATTCTCGCACGCTTCTCGTGTAGCCTTAGTTTGCCCCACTGTTAAAACAAATACAGTCATTTGGTGCTCGCTAACGAAAGCAGAGAAGTTACATACACTTATCCTTGGAACGTTGGTGTATCAGGCTTACGCTGATCTAGTGAGCACTCTCTTCGAAGGCGTGTCTAAAATGCGAAATACATAAGAAACTCAAGGTCGCAAATCTCATCAGTGAAGTAATTGCATTTTGGTGAGAATTTGTAACGTGCACAACGTTACAAATAAGACACAATTAAAATTATTACAATTAAGATCACGAATATAAAAATGAGTAAAACCAAACACAGAAAATAACATGAACACAGTCGCAGCGCAGTCGCGTCATTAAGCAACAGAATACACCAAAAGATCACAAGTTCAAATCCCACCAGCGATCAACATATTCTTTTTCTCTTTTTAAGAAACCGAGCTTAGGAAACCGCATATCGCAAGTTCAAATCCCACCAGCGATCAAAATATTTTATCTCCGCATCAATTCTTGTAGTATGTGTGTTTGTATTCTTGTGCAGAAGAAACAACACAAAACCGGTTTCGCCATACATACACATACATGATATACAATAAAAAGATCGACACTGGTAATTTGCGCTCACTGCGTTAATATAATTCACATACCGTTTATGGCAGCCGGCTCATAAAAGGCTCGGCAAAAACATTCAAATTCGAGTTGCGCTGAGTATAAGGTAAGCCTTGTACTCGAGATTTTAAAACGATCTTGCGACTTCACAATCGGCTTCGGCCAGCAGTAATATTTTTATATATTACTAATCGACTTCGGTCATCGGTGAATGCACTATCATTCGCTAATCGGCTTCGGCCATCGGTAATATTCTTATATATTACCAATCGACTTCGGTCATCGGTGAATGCACTATCATTCGCTAATCGGCTTCGGCCATCGGTAATATTCTTATATATTACCAATCGACTTCGGTCATCGGTGAATGCCTTATCATTCACCAATCGGCGCAGGCCACCGGCGTGCAACAATATTTGCACGCCACCGGTAGGAAAGTCCCTTAAACAGGAGATTAACCTAACCAGCATTTTGGTTCGATAATTTAAGGCCTTCCGCCGGGAAGCACTTGAGCTTCCAAGCCCTTACCTGAGACCTTCCGCAGGGAAGCACTTTCGCTTTCCCTTATATAAATTAAGGCCCTCCGCCGGGAAGCACTTGAGCTCCCAAGCCCTTACCTGAGACCTTCCGCAGGGAAGCACTTTCGCTTTCCCTCATATAAATTAAGGCCTTCCGCCGGGAAGCTCTTGAGCTTCCAAGCCCTTACTTTGGGCCTTCCGTAGAGAAACACGCTGGTTAAAAACTCCTGCTTAAGCGACTTACATAGGGAAACTGTACAGCCGTCTGCTGCGTGGCACTCTGCCCTTAGTTTGGAGTAGACACAACCATACACATTGTACGTATTATAAGTTATAGAAATTGTTAAGTAGATATAAGGATAAAACCAATACAACCAATCCACCGAGCTGAACTCTGCAGAGAGTCATAATGAGTACCATAATGACATCTGCTACATCGCTCGAGCTCTGATCGATCCCGGATCAGAGATATCGTTCATATCGGAACGAATCCAAAAAATGTTGAAACTTTCAATGCAGCCCGTAAACGCAATGGTCTCCGGCCTTAACGAAACCGTTTCGGCAAAAGTTTCAAGGTCCTGCGATTTCATACTCAAATCGCCTCAGGACCCACTCTTTCAAATCCACGTCACCGCTTTAGTGCTGTCCCAAATCACGGGAAAACTCCCGTCGCATTCTTTAGACAGCGCGATGCTCCGTAGTCTCCCTCGAGACTTCGAGCTAGCAGATGCAAACTTCGTCACAAGCCAGCAGATAGATGTCCTCATAGGAGCCGTCCCTCTCCTGCGATATTGCTTGACGGCATCCGCCGTGGCGTGTTAGGCTCCCTGATAGCCCAACAAACGGTGTTTGGGTGGATCATAACCGGACCAGTTCCCGGTCTCCAATCCGATAGCCAAAACATCAAGGTGGCCTTCTTCAACGAAGTCACAATCGAACAACAGTTCGAACGTTTTTGGGAGGTGGAGGAACTTCCAAAAACTCACATTCTATCTCCCTCAGAAAAGTTTTGCGAAGAAAATTTCGTAAGAACGACACGGGGACACGATGACGGCCGTTACATAGTCGCTTTGCCGTTCAAAAGAGACTTTCCAAATGGACTCCGCCTAGGTGCCTCTCGACAAACGGCACTCATGCAGTATTCGCGATCAGAGGCAAGGCTACTTAAGACTCCAGACTTTAAACGGCAATACGATGAGGAAGTGACAGAGTATCTCGATCTGGGACACATGATCGCCGTGTTACCTCCGCAGATAGGACCGCAGCCTAATCACTACTATCTGCCTCACCACGCCGTCATCAAACCAGAAAGCACGTCGACAAATGTAAGAGTCGTGTTCAACGCATCATGCCCGACAACGAGCGGGCTCAGTCTGAATGATGTCTTGCATGCTGGCCCAGTCTTACAAACCGACTTAAACTTTTTGATGTTAAGATGGCGCTTCTGCAGGTATGTTTTCAGCAGCGATATACAAAAAATGTATCGCCAAATTCTGGTCGACCCAAACCATACCCCCTTTCAACGAATTCTCTTTCGAGACCCAACTAATTTCGAAGTTAGGGACTACGAACTGCAGACAGTAACCTTCGGCGTCAACTGCGCTCCATTTTTAGCGATCCGCACTCTTCTTCAACTGGCAGAGGACATACAACACGAATTTCCGCTTGCGGCCCAGATCTTGCGGCATTGTATGTACGTTGACGATGTACTAGCAGGCTCTCATGATCTCGCAACTGCCAACGAGATGCGGAACCAACTAATAGAAGCGCTGCGCACGGCAGGTTTCTCGCTTCGGAAATGGAGCGCCAACCACATAGACATTCTACGCGATTTGCCAGAATCTCATCTACTCAGCACGGAATTCTTGAAGTTCGAAGACAGAAGTACAGCAAAGATGCTCGGAATTCGTTGGAACGCCTCAAACGACGACTTCTACTTTAAGACACAAGCGATCGAAATCATGTCACGCTACACCAAACGAGAGGTACTGTCGCTTATCGCGAAATTGTTTGACCCAGCTGGCTGGCTAGCCCCCATTATTGTCGCCGCAAAAATGATCATCCAGCAAGTGTGGTTGGATAAAATTGAGTGGGATGAACCTTTGCCACCAATCTCACAGCAGACATGGCTTAACTTCCTGCATAATTATCACCATATTGCTGCGATACGAATACCGCGGTGGATTGGGTTCACCCCGGACTGCGAAGTGGAGGTGGAGGATTGGGTTCACCCGGACTGCGAGGTGCTCCCATCAAAACGCTATCTCTGCCTCGCTTAGAGCTCTGCGGAGCCACTCTTCTAGCCGACATGATGGACGCCTTAGTACCACACATGCACGTACGACCAGGTAACGTTTTCTGCTGGACAGACTCGACAATTGTTCTTGCTTGGCTTCGAAAGCCTCCTTGTGTCTGGGCCACCTTCGTGGCAAATCGCGTTTCTAGAATCATTGAGAGAGTACCACACACTCAGTGGTTTCATGTTGAATCGCAAGACAATCCTGCCGATGTAGCTAGCCGCGGTTCAACTCCACAAGACTTAGCTCTGAGCTCCCTTGGGTGGAATGGTCCGCCATGGCTCCTCCACGACAAAGATCGTTGGCCCGAACTGCGAACTGCCTCCGAGTTTGCTACCGCGCTGGAAGAAAAGGCGTGAAGGCGCTTCATATCGCCCTCAATAGCGACGAAGATCCACTCGAAAGGTTTTCTTCGCTATCCAGAGCCTTGCGCGTCTATTCATATGTGCACCGTTTCATTCATAACGCTCGTTATCGTGATAACTCGTTGCATGCCACTTTGCGCCTCTCAACGACAGAGATTCAAGACACAAAAACTCGTCTCACAATTCTCTGTCAAAAGACCTATTTCGGTGATGAGTATAGCGCACTTGAAACCAAACGACAGTTGACTTCAAAAAGTAGTCTGCTTTCGCTCAATCCGTTCATCCATGAGGATAAGACACTGCGTATTGGCGGGCGGTTGTCGTCGTGCCCTAACTTGTCATTTGACGAACGACACCCGATCCTCTTGCCTTACAACTGTAATCTGTCGAGATTATTAGTGCTCTTCATCCATCAGATATCACTGCACGGTGGTCATCAACTGATGCTCCGGTTAATCCGAACCCAATACTGGATTCCACGAGTCAAGAATCTTATTAAAACGACTATTCACCGTTGTAAGCCGTGCATCTTACACCAAAAGAAGCAGAGAACGCAACTCATGGCTGCATTGCCGGAAGAACGTACCACGTTGTCCCGACCCTTCACCAACACGGGTGTTGACTTTGCGGGCCCCTTCGACATTAAATATTACACTGGTCGCGCCTGTTTAATTACAAAGTGTAATGAATATACACATCCACTTAGTGGTGGTGAGGCATTCTGGAAGAGAGCGGGTGCATGACCTTGAGTTCGCGGCTAGACTTCAGTGGCAGGGTGGATTCCTGCTCTCTCCGTTTTTTTGTTCGACTACTTCGATGCCTGCGGTATTCACAGAATAAAAATAAATGTCATGCAGTGCCATTTAAGAAAAAAAATTCAGGCCGGTAGCTAGAAAAAGAATAGTTTAAAAGAGGCTTGTTAAAGAAAAAGAGGCGTTAAAGGCTCTCCAATCATAGTTCGGCGGCTTGGTGACTGATGGAGTCGTCACTCTAGCCCATTCCCAACCTTGGCTTGCATTCTAATATAGCTCCCTTACCATTCATACAAGCCCCTTTAACTTTCCTGCAGAGAAATCATGCCGTCACCCTAGAACCAGCAAAAAAAAATTACTTAGCCATGCTGCTACAATTCAATATTGATATTTTATTCTATAATGTGGTCCATTTTATAATTCACGTACCTTTTTTCATCTGTTTACATTTTTATACAAAAAAATTAACTAAGCGGTAATAATAACGAATCATAACTATTGTATAATTACATTATTGTATTTTTCTTTTCATTTTTCAAATTTAATCGAAGTTGATGTTCTCTTTTCTTTCTTTTTCCCCCAATTCTTAAATTTTCACAAATAATTCGTCTTTACTGACTTTCTGGTGAACAATAATTATCTCTTGTTTAACTTAATTATATGATTAACTATATGTACATATTGATAACTTAAGTTAAACTTAAATATACGTATACTTATGCGCCAGGATGCTGATGAGTAGAGTGGGTGTGATTGTTGATGCTGATGGCCAGTCTGTAGTTGTTGTAAAATTAATATAATAATTTTGATTTAATTGTTCAAAGGTTTTAATATTCAAGGTTAATAAAAATTTTAGTTTGATTGTTCACTGTGGTTCTAATATTCTTGTATTAATTTTATTGTTTTCTGTTTCACTGAAGATGTTGTAATGTTTTTGAGTTAATTTCAATTTTTTCTGGTTCACTGTAAATGTTATAATGGTTTGTATATATTTTATTTTTGTATATATATATATATTTCTATATACTGGTTTATGTAGATGTTATAATCTTTTGTATATATTTTATTTTTGTATATATATATATTTATATATACTGGTTTACTGTAGATCCCTCACTCTTTTGTTTTCGCCTTCCAGACATGTATACCAGATTGGTTTAGTTCTCTCTTTTTGGTTCCTTTTTTTAGGTAGACATTTTGGTACAGTCTGTACCTGTAGGCGTGTCGACAAGATTTTCCAAATATATTAAATTACACTCTATATTTTAAGCAAAAAAAAACACTGTGTGTCGCTATTTGTACTAATTTAAAAATTATTCAGTTTTCTAGGTAGGTTTTCTTTATGTTGCTTAGTTTTTGCAATGTCGTTCTTCACACATCGTTTAGTTAAGAATAATTAACAGTTTTTCTTTTCTTGATCTCTTGTGATTTTTTTGTTATAAATTATGAACACTTAGATTTGTTGCCTTAGAGCTTATTTGTATAGATTTGGAGGTAAACACATAACTATTTAATTCTCTTTCCCCCTCTTCTGCACCCGCGTAGGCTTAGTAATTAATACGATTGTGTCTTTTTATTTTTTTAGTGTTCACTTATTATAAGATGCGGACAACCTCCTGCACCGAACGACTCCATCAAAAGAGCCCGATCTCATTTCTTTTGGTGTGTTTTTCCATCACCTGTCTACTGGAATAGCACCGTAGTTTTTGCACACGATACCATGATTTTTTTTTTTTTTATACCCTACACCTTAAGGTAAGGGTATATTCACTTTGTAACGAAATGTGTAACGCATAGAACTAGAGACGACAGGTATAGAAAAGTATATATATTCTTGATCAGCGTGACCTCCTGAGTCGATTTAGCCATGTCCGTCCGTCTGTCTGTCTGTCTGTCTGTCTGTCTGTCTGTCTGTCTGTTGAAATCACGATCACAGGAGAACCAATGAAGATATCGTGATGAAACTTTGCAGAGATATTGATTTATGTGGTGTGCAGGTTGGTTTTGAAAATGGACAAAATCGGTCTACGGCCACGCCTATTTTTTATTAAAAATGTGATATCAGCGTTCGTTTTTGAGCTATTACAACAAAATTTCATTCCTGGGTATAGAGAGGCATTATCCGTGAATGTGCCAAATATGGGCGTGATCCGCCCACTTTTAGGTTACACAGGCAAAAGAGGGTTATATTGTTAAATATATAAACTTCCTGAATAAAACTTTAGATAACAACTTGTTTTACAAAAAAACATTATTACATCAAAACTGGGTGCGGCCCGCCCACTTTTACACTACATATACAGTATAGCAGTATGAAAAAAAGTTTATTACCACGGAAATAAAGTTTAAATGAACACAATTATAAAAACAACTAAGCTAGTTATTTTGTTTTGAAAAAGGTAATGACCACGCCTACTATTTATACAGAGGCGTAGCTAGGTCTCATGGAGCCCGGGACGGTTAATCAACTTGTAGCCCCAAAAATGCCTAGAATGCAATAAGTCAATACTTGATTTCCACAACTGCCACCTCCGACATTGTGCCGCCCAGAGTGGACCGCCACCCCCGCCCCATCCTAGCTTCGGCACTTTTTTTAACACTTTTAGGTGTAGGGTATCTAAGATTCGGCCAGGCCGAATATAGCTTTCTTACTGGTTTTTTTCTCTCTTGTTTTCTTGGCCGTTTACGGGTTTTTAAATGTTTGTACTCTAGTAGAAGCAAGTTACTCCCACATACGAAGTGATGGACGAACAAGCTGGGTTAAAATAAGGATTAAATACGCATGTCCTTCGCATGAAAAACTCCGATTTCCTTTCCCTTCAGATCACTTAATTTATAATAACAATTACCTATTTTCTCAACCACTCTTGCTTTTAAAAATTGCTTAGCTAATTTGGCGTTGAAATTTTTCGCTTTGTTGCTTTGCGAAAAATTCCTGCGGAAAACTTCTTGTCCAGGAGCATAACACACCTTTGGATTGCTTCGAAGATTGTATGTTTTGCTGTTGATGGCATAAGCTTTGTCAATGCATATCTTTACTTCTTCCCGTATACGTAATAATTTGTCCTCGGGTTCTATATTTTCGCCTGTTTCAAGTGAATTCAATCTCCGAAATACCTCATATGAGTTACCATGCGTAATCATTTGTTGTACAAACAGAACGAAATAGGGAGATCGGCCGATAGTTTGATGATACGATGATCGAATTGACATAGCAATTTTGCTTACGTTAGCATCCCAGTGACGTTGGTCATCTTTTAGATATGCTCCTATACCACCAATAATCGTCCGATTTACTCTTTCTGACGCGTTGGCTTGAGGAGAATGCGTTGCGGTATATACATGTTGAATCCCATATTGTTTGAGAAAGGTTTCGAATTCGGAGGATCTGAACTGTAAGCCATTACCTCTTACGACTACCTCTGGTATACCAAAAATTGTAAATACTTGTTGTTCGAGGTATTCCAATACTTTAGCAGAAGTAAACCTTTTCAAAGGATGTAGCAAGGGAAATTTGCTAAAGTTATCCAGCACAATTAAGAGGCCAATATTACCAGTTTTCGAACGAGGATAAGGCCCTAATATATATATGTATAGTCGTTGGAATGGTCTGACCGACTTTACTTGCTGGCCCATCGGTGGTCTTTGCACCACGTTGCACGGCTTGCTTTGTTTACATATGTCACAATTGTTAATAAAGTCTCGCACGTCTTCATACATTTTCGGCCAGTAAAAATTTCTTTTTATTTTCTCCAACGTCTTCGCTATTCCTCCATGTGCTTCGTTGGGAGCATTGTGCGCTCTTAAAAGCACCGCATTTTGTAAAAGTTTAGGAACCCAGAGTTTCCAGCTATGTCCTTCATGGACTTCATTGTTTGTCGCGTATTCAGTTCGGCGATATATGACGTCATCGATAATTTTGAGGCCTGGTAATTTAGGCTGATTTTGCTTAATATGTTTCTTTAGATCATTGTATTCCAGAGATGCAAAGTGTGGTGAGTTCAAGTCAATAATCGGGTCGGTGTCGTTTATGTTTTCCATGGAGTCAACTATTCCAATGCGCGAAAGTGCATCTGGAACAACGTTTTCAGTCCCCTTCCTATGTTCTATTGTAAACGAATACCCTTGCATTTTCAGTGACCAACGTGCTAACCTTCCCGACAGGTCTGTTTGCCGCATAAGCCATTTAAGGCTTGCATGGTCTGTAATTATTTTAAATTCCTGACCTTCTACGTACGGTCGGAATTTTTTTAAACAAATTAGCGCGGCTAAACATTCCTGTTCAGTAACGCTGTATTTGCGTTCCGCCGGATTAAGTTTTTGGGAAACGAACGCTATCGGGAATTCATTGCCATTGTCATCGGGTTGAGTCAGCACACCTCCAATTCCAAAGGACGACGCATCGCATTGAATGCAAAAAGGTTTTGTGAAGTCTGGAGTAACAAGAATAGGGGCAGAAGTCAACTTTGTTTTGATGAGTTGAAGCGCTGTTTGTGCTTCGTCTGTCCAACGAAAAGCTTTTCCCTTCTTTAGGAGATTGGTCAGTGGTGTGGATATATCTGCGAAGTTGGAAATGAATCGGCGATACCACCCGGCCATTCCCAAGAATCTCCTCACCTGGCGCATGGAAGTTGGTGACGGATACGACGTTATCGCGGAAACTTTGTCCGGATCTGTTTTTATGACGCCATTTCCTACAATATATCCTAAGTATTTAACTTCTTTTAGGCAAAATTTACTTTTCTCAATATTTAAGGTCAGACCAGCCTTCCGAATGCGGTAAGCTACCTCGGTAAGCAGTTTTAGGTGGTCATTAAAATTTTCGGAAAGAATCAGAAGGTCATCGATATAAACAAAGACTCGGCTTCGAAGTTGTGCTGGGATAACCTTATCCATGAGTCTACACATAGTCTGTGGGGCGTTGCATAACCCAAAAGGCATCACTGTATACTGGTATAAGGGACAATTAGGTATGGTAAAGGCGGTATATGCGCGAGACTTTTGTTCTAAATTTATTTGCCAAAAGGCCTTTTTCAAGTCGAGTGCAGAAATAAATTCAGCCTTGGGTAATCTGCTAAGAATTCCTTCTATAGTAGGAATTGGATAAGTGTCTCTCAATGTAACTTGGTTAACTTTTCTTGAATCTAGACAAATTCTGGCACCCGTATCCTTTCTTACCAATACTACCGGACTACTCCATGGACTATTTGACTCTTCAATTACCCCCATGTTGAGCATACTTTCGATTTCTTTATGCATTACTTTTTCTATGGCAGGCGACACTGGATAGTATCTTTGTTTTATGGGGCGTGTATCTTCTTTAAGCTCAATTACGTGTTCGATCAACGAAGTTTTTCCCAAACCTTCCACTGAATGCGACGGAAATAGTTTTACTACTGCTTTTAGCCTCTTTTTATCCAACGAACTCAACTGGTGAATTTTTGTGTCTTCAACTTCTTTCCCATCGATCACCTCAGCTACGTTACCTATACTGTCTTGCACAATTTTTATTCCCATAGCTACCCAGAAATTGTGGCCTAAATATAGCTCTTGTTTCAAATTAGGTACGATATAAATTAAAATCTTTTCCCTCTTGTTCCCATAGGTTACTTCGGGTTCTATTAGTCCAACCACTTCTTGTGTTTTCCCATCAGCAGTTTTTACAGATAGGCGAATCTTCTTGAAATCCTTTTGTAGACTGAAATCTTTCGCAGTATTCCCCCCTGCGCATGTAACCGACGCCCCGATATCTAATAATCCTAAATAATTTTTCCCGTAAATAGATATATTGGCATACGGACGGACATCATTTTTGATTTTTGTAATTTCGGAAATCGATTTTATCCAACGAACTCAACTGGTGAATTTTTGTGTCTTCAACTTCTTTCCCATCGATCACCTCAGCTACGTTACCTATACTGTCTTGCACAATTTTTATTCCCATAGCTACCCAGAAATTGTGGCCTAAATATAGCTCTTGTTTCAAATTAGGTACGATATAAATTAAAATCTTTTCCCTCTTGTTCCCATAGGTTACTTCGGGTTCTATTAGTCCAACCACTTCTTGTGTTTTCCCATCAGCAGTTTTTACAGATAGGCGAATCTTCTTGAAATCCTTTTGTAGACTGAAATCTTTCGCAGTATTCCCCCCTGCGCATGTAACCGACGCCCCGCTATCTAATAATCCTAAATAATTTTTCCCGTAAATAGCTATATTGGCATACGGACGGACATCATTTTTGATTTTTGTAATTTCGGAAATCGTGTTTGATAACTGTCGACGCCGTGTACTTACGAATCTCCAGAATTTGCGCGACCGTAGGGTTGACCTATTTGGGTTTCTTTTTAACGGAATTTGAGTTGTCTCTATTGCTGCATGAGTTCCGTTAAAAATAGCTTTACGTACAGCATTATAATTTCTTAATCTCTTATAGTATGGTTCCGAGTATTTTTTCTTCGGTATTATTTTTGGCTCAGATGATTTAATGATGTTAATTTTGACGTCGTCGTTCAAATTATAGGTTTGTACTGAATTGTCTACGTTTTTAGTAGTTAAGAGCGGGAGCTGGTGGTTGTGCTCTCGCTCCGCTTCTGGTTTCCCGGCTGGGTACATTTCTTACAAGATGGCTTGTACGTATCTTGCGCGCCACAACCGTAACAAAATACTGACCGATTCTCTATACAATCATGGTAACGATGACCTGGCTTCCTACAATTACAACACACTAAATTTTTTTCGTCTATTGCTTCAATACTTTGATACCCTTGGGCCATTCATTTTCTATTTCATTCAATGGTCTTGCAGACTGGTACTGCCGCGTCTGAAATCTGTTTCGGGAGGTACTCGATGAGATCGCTTCTCCTCTAAGGCATAACGATCTTAAATGGGAAACACTATGGATTGGAATCATAAACAGTTGTTGTCGAATCTCCTGTCTTAGATTACGCTGGAGAATCTCCACTAGTTCGTATTCCGGTATCTGAACATGGAGTCGGTCTGTTAGCTTCAAAATCGCATTATAAAAAACTTCAAAAGTTTCCCCTTCTCGTTGCTTCCTGTCTCTAATTGATTCCCGCAAGTCAGTATCATTTCTAGGGTCTTTAAAGTGATAACGCAATGCTGCGCACAGGTCATCCCACTGTATTCTATTTACACATCGCCTATACCTCCAATACCAATCTTTGGCCTGTCCCGTAAACAATAAATAACTATGATCACTGACCAGTTGGAAATTTCCCTGTAAGCAATCGTTTGTTAAGGCTGTGATTTGGTACAGAAATTTCTCTACGGTTGACCCTACCAATGACCCGTCAAACTGTATATTCCAACTTTGTATTAAATTTCCAATTTTTCCTGGGTATATGCACGTATTAGAAGACCTAATGTTGTCATTATTTCTGGGAAAAGAAAATTGATGATGCCGTTGTTGGTCTGGTGGCAGTATATCTTCAAAAGGCATTACCGTGGGCCACTCTGGTTCTCCTCGCTCTAACGGCTGTTGTTGACTATATTTCTGAATTACTTTTCTCTCTACCTCTTCTAAACCAGTTTTTATCTTGTCCTGAATCATTTCCGCTAGCGTTGATATTAAAGAAGTCATGTCTATATTTGTATCCTCGGTCCTTCCTGGATTGCCTTTTTTATTAGGTTTCTGCGGGAAATCACCGGTTAAGGATTTACCCACTGATATATATTATTTATTTATTAACTTCGAAACTAAACATTAACAAAATGTTTTATAGTTTACGTAAAGAGATATAGTAATTATAAATGATTGTTACTTAGAAAATATAAGATTTTTTGCTTTGTTAAATAAATAGAATCTGCCAAATTAATAACAGAATATACTGAGTTGAAATCTGCGGAAGCCTTGCGAAGTGACTCATGTTGAGCAAACGATGACCTGCAGAAGGATAAATGAAGCAATTCATATCTTCTGGATGTACGGCGAGGAACGTTTAGTATAACATTACTGAGTAAGTATTCATTAACAGTAGTCCCGTACAGCAGATTCAAGATAAAGATGGCATTCGTTGTTATCCTCCGGTGAGATAAAGATGGTAAATTTATCAGCTTTAGTCTGTCTTCATAGGGAGGTAGTCTTACAGATGGATCCCAACGTAAATTCCTAAGGCAAAAAAGTAGAAACAGCTTCTGTACAGATTCAACTTCGGAAATATAGCAAGCGTAGTTTGGGCTCCAAACTGGTGAGGCATACCCAGAATCGGACGAACTAGTGTGGTATATAAAAGCTTTGTAATATAAGGCTCCTTGAATTCTTTTGCCCATCTTTTAACAAAACCTAGCATACTATTACCTCTGCTGGAAATGTGGTTTATATGCATATGGAAGCGGAGCTTGCGGTCCAATAGAACTCCAAGATCATTGACCGATTCCAGTTTATCCAATGAATAATTATTAATAGTATAGTCCAAATTCGCCGAACGTGAACGAGAGAATGTCATTTGCTTACATTTATTTAAATTCAAAGTCATGCAATTTGTGCTACACCATCGAGTCATGTTGATCAGGTCAGACTGTAATAGCATTGACTCTGATTCTTCCTTAAACGGTAGGAACAATTTGACGTCGTCAGCAAACATTAACACATTAGCATTTTCTATTACGGTTGGAAGATCATTTATAAAAATTAGAAAAAGCAATGGCCCCAAATGACTTCCTTGTGGGACACCAGATGTAACAACAAGTTTCGTTGATGGTACCTTTCTAAACAATACTAATTGTGTACGATATTGAAGGTAAGAAGATATCCATTTGTTAAGAATTTCAGGAAAACCAAACCGGTGCAGCTTGAGCAGAAGTAACTTATGATTGACTACATCAAAGGCTTTACTAAAATCGGTATAAATAACATCTGTTTGTTTGCCAAATTTAAATTCATTAATAGTTCTGGAGACGAATTCGAGTAAATTAGTAGTTGTCGACCTTCCTGCGCAGAAGCCATGTTGAGCCGGAGAAATATGGGCATAAACGCTTCGCGAAATCTGATATGTAATTATTTTCTCTAGCAATTTTGGCAACGCGCTGAGTTTCGCAATACCGCGATAATTCGTGATTAAACTTCTGTTGCCTGATTTATGCAAGGGCACAATAAAAGAGGATTTCCACGCAGCAGGAAAATATCCCGAACGTATGGAATAGTCAAAAAGTTTTGTAATGGGCATTGATAATTCATCGGCACAATATTTTAATATGCACGCTGGAATCTTATCGGGACCAGGTTTATACGAGCATTTTATATTCGTTAAGGCATTTCGAACAATTTTTTCATCTATAATAGGCTCAGTAATAGATGCCGCAGCAACAGAGTACGGGTAGTTGTCTGAATCATATGTGGCTATCGAGTAGGTTGATTTAAAAAATTTAGCGAACAAATTAGAAATCGTATAGATATTTTCTGATTCTTCATCATTGAATTTCATACAACATGGGAAAGTATTACATTTCCTTTTAGTGTTCACAAAGTTCCAAAATGACTGCGGGTTGGCTCTTAAGTTAGATTTGACAAGTAGAATATAATTTCTATAGGACTCCCTACATAGAAGAAGATACTTTTGTTTATATAGAATATAACGACTCAAGCTAGAAGCTGTATGCGTTTTACAATATAATTTAAACCAATTAGTTTTAAGGTTTCTTAATGCTCTAGCATCTTTGTTGAACCACGTGGGAACGCAATTCTCGCTAATGCTACGTTGTGGCACTGTAGAGTTAAAAAAATCTAATAAAATATTATTAAAAGAGGCCACCGCAGAGTCCAATGAGAATGAAGATGTAAGTTTACTTAAGCCTATGCGGGAATTCCAGTCTGTGTCGCGGAATTTCTCCTTAAGATTCACATAGTTTGTGTTTTTAAAATTAAATTCCATTACAATGTTAGGTATATATCTACCAATCCGGCGCTTATTGGTACATTGTGCCACTGCAACTTCCAGTGTAGGATGATAAGAATCTTCCGGTGATACAAATGGTGGACAGCGAGTTGTATCGAATAAATCCTTATCATCTACAAAGATCAGGTCCAACAGCCGATTATTGATATTTTCAATACGATTTATTTGGGACAAGCCACAAGAAGAGACGTCTTTTAAAAATCCAATATCCCTTTGTCCTGCACCAGAAGGTAAAAGCAGTAATGGTTCTTCAGGGCAAACATTCCATTGTACATGAGGTAAGTTAAAATCCCCAAGAACGATAAGATGATCTGTTGGCAGTAATTTGTCTACAATTTTGTTGATACAGCAAAAATGCTTATAATAGACCTCGTCGCCGGAACTCGGCGGAATGTAAGAACACGTAACATAAATGGACAGTTCTTCAGCCTTCACATATGCACAACAGAAATCAATATCAGCAGTCTCATGTATAAGTTCTTCACGAGAATAGAACTGGGATTTCACCGCAATCAGGACACCACCACCTCTAGATAAGCCTGTAACAGCAAGATTTCTATCTTTACGATAAACCGTAAAATTATTAGAAAAAATTTCCAGGTCTAAAATATCATGCTTAAGCCAAGTTTCAGAAAAGGACACAACGTCATATTCCGTATCAACACTACTCAATAGAGTTTCGTGAAATTTAGTATTTATTTAGTATTTATAATTTATATTTATTTAATTTAGTATTTAGTATGCGTTGGACTTTCGGATTCGCGATAGGTTGATAATTAATAGGAGAATTAGGCATAGACCAATCTAAGGGATTCTATTTTAGGGACGCTTTTTCACGAAGTGTTTGCGCTCGCGTTTGCGCTCTTGGTTTTGGTATTGTGCCAGTCTTTGGATTTGGGTGTAAAAGTGACAAATTCTGATTAGAGTTGTGCGCTGATCTTTCAGGCACTTCGATTCTAGGGCTCAAATCCCCTCCGCATTTTGGACATTGAGCGTCAATTCGCATTCGATCTGATAAACAAAAGTTATGAAATTGATGGTTGCAGTCGTAACCACCGATTCAAAAGGGCTATTGATTGCTTCATTACAAATACCGCAAAAGTCTGAACTTGCAGCTGAGGGCAAGTTTTCTCCACTGTGACGGACCGCCATTTTATTAATTTTGATATATAAAAAAAATGTTTAAGAAAAGGAAATTCGGTTCTTTTTTTTTTTTAACAAAACTTGTCTTAATTCAGTTTCTGGCTATAAATTGAATTTAAAGAAATTACCTGTCTGTATCTCCATTTCTAACCAAATCTGTGGTAAAAAAAATTTATATTAAAAAAAGTGCAAAAATAACGTTGCTTAATCCCTAGTACGCAAGAGATAAACTTTAACTAGTTATGTAAAAGGAAAATGTTTAATACAAGACAAAAAAACACAATCGGTTCAATTGACTCCTTGTAACCTTGTAATAGTACAAGAATTATTTTAGATTGTGCGAAAAGTAACGACTTCCTACTTCTTGTATGGGAGGAAGAAAAATAGTTTAATTCAGTATATCAGTTATAATTGTTTGTATGTATTAGTACATTTAGATCAAAACAATTATAACTCTTAAGAAAAAAAAATAAATATGTGTCTCCGTTTCCAAATACGGTACTGCCGCAACAAATATATAGGTATATTATATATTCGTTTCAATGGCTCGTTGCTGTTCCCAGGTGACAGCATCTATAACCACTCTACAGGGCAGCCTTCGTTCGAACCATATGATAGAGATGTGTAGATAAAAAATAGATAAGAATAGTAGATAGTAATCGATCAGACGATCGTATAGCGTGGAAAAGAAAAATAGTATTTAAGGAGAGAATAGTAAAGGAAGAACAAAAATTAAAATAGAATAGAAAATAAGAATGAAAACAAATACAATCGAGGTGGAAAAGATAGCACAATTGAAAACTAAAAAAAAATTCTTCATCTTTGTTACTACTAGGATAACGCCATTGGTTCTAATATATATAGTTTTGTACTTTCCAATGCTATTATAAGTTCTACTAGCTACTTATTTGGTTTGTAGTGTAATGGAGGATTTACTCTTAGAAACGCGAAAAGAAAAAGTGTTATTTCAACAAAAGGCGTAAAAAAAAAATAATTATTTATTTCCATCTTTTTTTTTCTTTACTTTCTGCTCTAATTCAGTAGGACGAGTGTCTGCCTTTAAAGGCTCAGTTCTCGTTATTCCATGTCCTTTTACAAAATCTATAGGTATGTTGCGCATACCTACACAGGTATACTATCCTTCAAATGTAATAGGTACTTAATTAGTAGCAGAAGAAGTCAATATCAACTTGTCTCTTTGATCTCTTCCTATAGCCAATACAAATTCCTCGGACTTTTCTTCTTTTCAGTTAGGACAACTAATGTTGTGTTCCAGACTACGACAAAGGCAATTTAAATGAAATAAATGTTCAACAACGCGTGCGGCAACCTTGCCATCCAGTTTTAGATTCTACAGACACACGGTGCACCTATACCACCAATACCAATCAATGGAAGTCTGAATTTAGTAGTCATTTTATTCCGATCAGTCGAGTAGGTAATAAACAAAATTATTTAATAATAATTAAATAGATTTTCAAAAAGAACTATCAAAAGGAATTACGGATTTAGTTAAGTGCTAACGCGGCCCCACGTTGGGCGCCATGTACCTGTAATGAATATACACATCCACTTAGTGGTGGAAAGGCATTCTGGAAGAGAGCGGGTGCATGACCTTGAGTTCGCGGCTAGACTTCAGTGGCAGGGTGGATTCCTGCTCTCTCCGTTTTTTTGTTCGACTACTTCGATGCCTGCGGTATTCACAGAATAAAAACAATGTCATGCAGTGCCATTTAAGAAAAAAAATTCAGGCCGGTAGCTAGAAAAAGAATAGTTTAAAAGAGGGTTGTTAAAGAAAAAGAGGCGTTAAAGGCTCTCCAATCATAGTTCGGCGGCTTGGTGACTGATGGAGTCGTCACTCTAGCCCATTCCCAACCTTGGCTTGCATTCTAATATAGCTCCCTTACCATTCATACAAGCCCCTTTAACTTTCCTGCAGAGAAATCATGCCGTCACCCTAGAACCAGCAAAAAAAAAATTACTTAGCCATGCTGCTACAATTCAATATTGATATTTTATTCTATAATGTGGTCCATTTTATAATTCACGTACCTTTTTTCATCTGTTTACATTTTTATACAAAAAAATTAACTAAGCGGTAATAATAACGAATCATAACTATTGTATAATTACATTATTGTATTTTTCTTTTCATTTTTCAAATTTAATCGAAGTTGATGTTCTCTTTTCTTTCTTTTTCCCCCAATTCTTAAATTTTCACAAATAATTCGTCTTTACTGACTTTCTGGTGAACAATAATTATCTCTTGTTTAACTAAATTATATGATTAACTAATGTACATATTGATAACTTAAGTTATACTTAAATATACGTATACTTATGCGCCAGATGCTGATGAGTAGAGTGGGTGTGATTTTTGATGCTGATGGCCAGTCTGTAGTTGTTGTAAAATTAATATAATAATTTTGATTTAATTGTTCAGGGTAGTTGTTTTAATATTCAAGGTTAATAAAAATTTTAGTTTGATTGTTCACTGTGGTTCTAATATTCTTGTATTAATTTTATTGTTTTCTGTTTCACTGAAGATGTTGTAATGTTTTTGAGTTAATTTCATTTTTTTCTGGTTCACTGTAGATGTTATAATGGTTTGTATATATTTTATTTTTGTATATATATATATATTTCTATATACTGGTTAATGTAGATGTTATAATGTTTTGTATATATTTTATTTTTGTATATATATATATTTCTATATACTGGTTTACTGTAGATCCCTCACTCTTTTGTTTTCGCCTTCCAGGCATGTATACAAGATTGGTTTAGTTCTCTCTTTTTGGTTCCTTTTTTTAGGTAGACATTTTGGTACAGTCTGTACCTGTAGGCGTGTCGACAAGATTTTCCAAATATATTAAATTACACTCTATATTTTAAGCAAAAAAAAACACTGTGTGTCGCTATTTGTACTAATTTAAAAATTATTCAGTTTTCTAGGTAGGTTTTCTTTATGTTGCTTAGTTTTTGCAATGTCGTTCTCCACACATCGTTTAGTTAAGAATAATTAACAGTTTTTCTTTTCTTGATCTCTTGTGATTTTTTTGTTATAAATTATGAACACTTAGATTTGTTGCCTTAGAGCTTATTTGTATAGATTTGGAGGTAAACACATAACTATTTAATTCTCTTTCCCCCTCTTCTGCACCCGCGTAGGCTTAGTAATTAATACGATTGTGTCTTTTTATTTTTTTAGTGTTCGATTATTATAAGATGGGGACAACCTCCTGCACCGAACGACTCCATCAAAAGAGCCCGATCTCATTTCTTTTGGTGTGTTTTTCCATCACCTGTCTACTGGAATAGCACCGTAGTTTGTGCACACGATACCATGATCTTTTTTTTTTTTTTTTTCTCTCTTGATTTCTTGGCCGTTTACGGTTTTTTAAAATGTTTGTACTCTAGTAGAAGCAAGTTACTCCCACCCAAACTTTAGAGGAAACTATGATTAAATAAATGATTAATATTATGAACTGAAAAAAAATATGTGATGCCCATTACAAAAGGGCTATGCTTGCGTGTTCGTTTGTTTCGCGACGAAGGCCATTCATCTCGAGGCAAGTAGTGACCTTTCGACGGCAGCGTTTTTAGCAGCGTTTTCCCGGTTCGTCGCCCGACGACGTTGTCCAACTAAGGTCTACTCCGACAACGGCACCAACTTCGTTGGCGCCGCGAAAGAGCTGAAAAGTGAATTCCAAGAATTCGTGAGACGCACACGGGACTTAATCGAGGTCAAATATTCGCACCAAAATGTCTCCTGGCACTTGATCCCTCCTGGAGCTCCTCACATGGGAGGACTCTGGGAGGCCGGTGTTAAAAGCCTAAAAACCCACCTTCGAAAAGTGGCTCCAGCTATGAAATTCACTTTGGAAGAGTTCTCGACTCTTCTCAGTAAAGTAGAAGCGTGTCTTAACTCACGACCCTTCATGCGCTCTCAGAGAATCCCACCGTCATAGAGGCGATAACTCCAGGTCACTTTCTTGTGGGTGGCCCTCTTCTTGCCCCAGCTGAAGCGGAGAATCTTGACAACCCCCTTTCGGTGCTCAACCACTGGCGACGAGTTCAAGCCCTAGCGCAACATCTATGCCAACGGTGGAAGTCTGAGTACCTACGAGAGCTGCAGCGTCGCACCAAGTGGCAAACTCCTCAACCCGATCTTCGAATCCACGACTTGGTAGTCATCCGAGATGAAAATCTACCCTCCACTGCGTGGCGGTTAGGCCGCATCAACAGGGTCTATCAAGGCAAGAACCAGAGAGTCCGGGTTGCCGATGTGCGCACCGAAAAGGGTCAGGTCACCCGACCAATCACCAAATTAGTGTCCCTTCCAGCTTTAAGACGAATTTCTACTAATGTTTCTTCTCTCCACAGATTGCCAATGAAGCTTATCCGGCGCGAGTACTCCCACTGCCGGGCTGGCCGTGTGTTGGCGCCCCCAGCCGCCGTACCGTCAGCTGCGCCCCCTCGCCACGAGGCTCCCGTGCTCCCAGCCATCCTGGAGAACCCTCCAGACGAGGACTGGTTAGAGATGGACGCCTCCTCGCACACAACCTCGGAGCCGACCGAGGAGCAGCAGCGAGAAGCAGTGTGCCTTATGAGCCCCCGAGACCTCATCCTTAACGAGATGCGGCAGGCCTATGCCGTCGCGGCCTAGAGATCGAGGTGCCCCAATCGGCGGTCGTACCGCCAGCTCCTGCGCGGCCGATGAGCCCCCGCGAACCGACGTTCGACCAGGTTCGGCAGGCTTACGTCGCCCACTGGCTGACGAGCGAAGTGCCCCACTCTGCGGGCGAGCCGCTCGACCGGCCTGAATCGCCACAACATCAACGATTGCCGGGGTCGCCGATATTTTCCGACGACGACGAGAATGACGAGGACAACTTCCGGCCCTGCTCCGGTACTTCAGTGAAGTATCCCCGACTCCACGACCAGCAATATCGCCAACGCATCCAAGCCGCGGCGCGATCCCGAAGATGGCTCCGCCCCAACCACGGCCATCAATGTCGCCGAGCCGTGATTCGGCTACAAAGGTGGCTCCCACCGCCCAACAACTATCGCTTCCACAGACGCTACCGAACCGCGACGCCGACCTACATGCTCTCCCTCGCCAGTCTACGATGTCCGACTCATAGACTTGGAAGCGGCCCCTCACCCACCGCCACCACCCCGCTGGCGAGACGTGCGTGCCATCCGACCGGCCAGACGAGAAAGAACGTCACCCATGAGTCGCCAACTGGGTGATGTGTACATACGGTATCTCCACCTGGACCCAGGCCTGAGCTATGCAGAGGTGACAACATGTTGCCCGTGTTGTCGAGGACATCACGCCCTGCGGTCCTGCGAGGACTTCCGCAGACTGCCCGTGGACGAGCGGCGGGATGTCGTGGAGCGGCAGCGCGTTTGCCGTAATTGTTTGGTGCAGTCACATCGAAGGGACCGGTGCCGCAGCGTCCACCGATGTTTATGGTGTAGACAGGCTCACCATACGCTGCTCCATCGCCACTAGATGCCCCCCAGCGTGGACACGTCGTGCCGCCATCGCTCGCTCCGGCTCGGGGCTCCGTGGGGGAAGTGTTGCAGTCCTGCAAGGCGGGCGGAATGTTTACGCCAAACGCCGCTCGCCTCGAGTCGCCTCTTCTGACTGCGCTTGTCCTCTTACCCTGCTGACATGCCGCGGCTTGGAAGAGGCGACCCGAACGCTCGACTGCGAGCTTCTCACCACGGAGTCGTGAGTGGACGAACGAACGAACGGCCGAAGCTCAGGAGCGACGTCCTTCGTTCGACACTCTAGCTGCGATCGTAAAACAAGAAAGACGTCCACAGACAACACCAAACCTTCATATTCACATTCACTCAAAAAACATTGTACAAATTACATTAAACAGTGAAAACAATAAACCATATACAATTAACAACACATCCATCATCAATCTTTTACCTCATCTCTTCAAGAAAAAACACTACTCAATGCATCTGCGTTAAAATTTTTCTTGCCTGGCTTATATATGATTTCGAAATCATACTCTGACAACTTGTGTCTGAATCTTGCCAATCTAGAAGTTTGATCCTTTAACTTGGCTATTCCCTTTAATAACTGGTGATCAGTAAAAATTTTAAAATGTCTCCCTAAGAGGTATGCTCTGAAATTTTTTGTAGCCCATACTATTGGTAAGAATTCCTTTTCTATCGTTGAATATCTTTGCTCTGTGTCGCTTAGCGCTCGGCTTGCGAAAGCTATTGGCCTATCCTCGCCTACGTTACCTTGAGAAAGGACCGCGCCTAAAGCTTCATTGCTTGCGTCGGTAGTTAAAAGAAATTCCTTTGAAAAATCTGGATATGCCAACACTGGGGGTGACATGACTAATTCTTTTAACCGCTCAAATGCTCTCTGGCAGTCTCCTGTCCAGACGAACTTAGCGTCTTTTCTTAACAATTTGTTAATTGGAAGTGCTAGTTTTGCCGTTCCCGGTATAAATTTCCTTTAATAATTCACAAGGCCTAAAAAGGCTTGTACTTCTTTTTTATTTTTAGGAGGTGGAATGTTTTTGACGCACTCCACCTTGCTAGGGTCTGGAAGTGCTCCATGTTCTGAACACTTGTGCCCTAAATATACGACTTCTCTTCGTAGAAATTGGCACTTGCTAATGTTTAATTTTAAGTTCTTTTCCCTAATGACCTCGAAAACCTTAGTTAACCTTTCTTCATGCTGTCCCAGGTTTGTTGCGTATACGACTATGTAGTCTAAATAAACAAAACAATCTATTCCCTGAAGTCCTGTCAGAATATGATTCATAAGACGTTGGAACGTCGCTGGGGCGCCGGTTAAGCCGAAAGGCATCCGATTGAACTCAAAATGTCCTAACGCTGAACTAAATGCGGTCTTTTCCTTGTCCGCTTTGTTCATTAGGATTTGGTGGTACCCACTTGCCAAGTCTAAGGTCGAAAAATATCTACTACTGCCTAACTGATCCAGTATCTCATCTATCCTAGGCAGTGGAAAAACTTGTTTAATTTTGGCCTCATTTACTTTCCTATAATCTATTACTAAGCGCCATTTCTTTTCTCCATCTTTTCCACTCTTCTTTGGAACTAGAAGTAGTGGTGAGTTCCATGGAGATACACTTGGGGATATTAAATACTCCTCTAGTAGTTTATGAATTTGCTTATTCATTTCCTCCCTCTGTGTCTGAGGAATACGGTACATTTTTTGATTAATTGGTGGCTGATCCACCTTTATTGGAATTTTATGTGCTAGTACTGGGGTGTATGTCAATTTGTCACCCTCTAAAAGAAAAATATCATTATACTTCGCACATAGCTTGGTTATGGATTCCTTTTCCTCTTCGTTTAAGGAAGGATCCAATTCTAAACCGTTCATTAAAACATACATTCGTTGCGCCATGTCCGCATTACTTATACTATTGATGACTATACATTGATTGTCCGAAACATCACTTAGCTTGTATTTGTGGAAATCACTAAATCTCGGTACAAAGTTGTCACTAAGAATAAAATCTTTTACCGTTGAATTTAGGATTGGTACTTTGACCTCTTTGTTTTCCACATTTGCTAGTGTTTCTCCCAGGTATACTCCTGGTGCAATCTCTTGTTTATGAACTACCACAGTCATAACTTTAGTTTTAATTCTTAACGGTGTTATTCTAACCGTTCTTGCTTCAATTGTTATACTATTTTTGTTACTTTGATATTCTGTATTTTTGATGCCTAGTAGTGGCAATTTAATTACAAATTCTTTATTTTTATTAAATAAGGTTAAGTTTTTACTGAGCGTGTTTATAATGGATCTGTTCCACATGTTGTCTCTACCCAGATGCCGTCCGCCGGTACCCCTTGTTTAAGTGACACAACGTGTAGCGTTAAACGTAAGGGCTGTACCTCATCAATGCATATGCTGGTGGCCCCTATTGTGGTTATACAGCCTCCAAATGCTCCACTTAATTCCTTTTTAACCTTTTTATTTATAATGGCATCTTCCTTTAATGCACATTCTTTTACTAGGCTTGTATCCGCTCCTGTATCCACCAGTAAAATGAGTTTTCCATTTCTACACAGGCAGTTCAATGAACACATCACTTAACGTGGCTGAATCCCAGTTGGATACTTTCTTTATAGTATTTTTATAATTATTATTCAAATTATTCGTTAACCACTAACGTATTGTTTTCTTGTCCTGTAATTGTGACATAAAAATTTTAAATTTTTCTAGTACTTTTAATTTTATTTTATTTGCAAGTGCTTTTATATCTGTAATATATTCTACTATATTAAGACTAGTGCTCCTTGCTTTGTATTGGTGAAAATTGAGAAACATATAATAGTTTTTACAATCGATGTACATGCTAATTTTATAATTAGCATGATGATTATTAAAAACTCTGCTCCCATTTCTATTATTTTCTTCGCTTTATTTATTATTTTACTGAATGTTTCAATTAAAGCATTTACTTTATCATTCTGTTTGACAATTTTTATTTTGCTAGTAAATTTGTAACCAATATTTTTAGCTTTATTAGCTTCTAATATTTCGGAAGTCGGTAACGTATCCACGATCTGTTCCGATGTTGGACGTACGGTTACTATTCCTTTTGGCCCTAAATTTCTATTTTTGTTGGGTTCCCAGATTACTGGCCTTGTCTGGGCCCTTGTCGGTTTCCCTGCTGTTTGTTTTGCAGAGTTTCCCAACTCCTTTTAGCTGCACAGTTTGCTACTATATGTCCTGGTCTGTTACACCAATGACATATTGTTTGATTCGCGCTATTCGGTGTGTTCATAGTCTTCTTATTCCCTTGAACCCCCTTAAATGGATTCGGTTTTGGGTTCACGAGGTTCTTTTGTGTTTGGTTCCATTGCGTTTGAGCTTGTTTTTGTTGCCTATTGTGATCCGGTTGTTTGGGTTGGATTGGTTGGATTCGATTGCCAAGTTTGATGAGGTTGGTTCCATTGCTGATTTCCTTGACTTTGGTTCCGATTATTCGGCCCTTGATTTTTGTTGTTCGCTCCACTTCTGTTGTAGTCATTGGTGTTGCACCTCCAGTTTGTCTCGTGACCATATGTTAGACATTTTGGACAATACGGTGTGTTTTCTCTAGTTAAACATTTTTCTCTCGTATGCCCGCGTTTATTACAAAATGAACAAATTATTTTATCTTGTGGCGCTCTCGAGATGTTCTGCCTTATTTCTGGTCTTTTGTAATTCACGTAATTATTTACTGCAGGTGTTATATATGGTTCAATCGAATTCATATTAAATATTGGTGTAATATTGGGTTGATGAATGGTGTTACTTCTTTGTATTTCCACCAGCGTGTTTACTGCTATTTCAGTCATTTCCTCAATACTTTTCCCTGTCACATTTAACATGTGCGTTCGTAACGTTGCATCTGTTAACCCTGTTCTAAACGCCTTATTTTCCGATGTCGTTACCATGGATACAAGTGCGCTGTCACCTACTCCCTTATATGTGTCTTTTACTATTTGCAATGCCTGTGTTTTTTTCATGTTGAGGCATCTTGCGAACTGCCGGACGTCCTCATTGTGCAGTTGGCTGCAATTCTGGAGTTCTGACAACGTTACGTCTAATGCAGCTGTTGGTAGGTAGACTCTTCGTATCGCTAGGTATAATTCCTCTAGAGTGTTGACATGTTGTGCGCCTACAAGATCATAAGCGTCTCCATATAATCTTTGTTTGATGCATTCTATGTAAAGTGGTTTATTTGCTTCAGTTGCTTCATTTGTAGCTAACTCGCATGCCTGTATGAACTTATACACTTCACCTCTCAAATCTGGTGACTGCGTGCCTGCAAACAGTGGAACAATACTGCTTGTTATTTTGGCTATTTTCGCTATACCCATCTTGCTGTGATCTGCCGCTGGTAGACATTTGACTGACCAAGCAAAGTGATGTGGTTGCATTAATTTGAACTTGGCCTTGACTCACTCGCGGAGTAGTATTATAAAATTAATACTGGCCTTGAAAGTTCTTATCGCCCGGAACTGGAAATTGCGTTCGCGACATACAACAGAAGACAGGATTACCGGAAGCCCAGCAGACGGCAATGTACGTTTTTTCCTCGCACTTCTTTACGCGACTAACACGGAAGAGAAGCGATGGGACACTGCTGCCAGCAGCCGAAAGACACGAGGCCGTGAGACGATGGACACGAAACGTTGACCTTTTCAAGAAACAGTGCATCATCCTACCGGTGAACGATAATGCCCATTGGCACCTTGTCGTCGTCATCAACCCCACGGCAGCCATCCGCCATACTGGTTTTGGACTCACTGAGAGGTAGGGCACGAGTACAACTCGGTGCGGTCATCAGGGCATATTTCCAGGAGGAACACCGATACCGGAAAAGTGAAACAAGTACCGTAATCAACGAGCAGGACCTACCGGTTATAGAAGTGGAAGTTCCGCAACAAAGTAAGGCCAATGATTGCGGCGTATACATGTTATACTTTGCTGAACTGTTTGCCACCTGGCTTCCCAATCTGACCCAAATACACGACTTCTACCAGAGAAACGCGGTCACGGAACGAAAAATAGATCGATTTCGGCGACGCATAGCCCGTCTCATCCGATATTTGGCTCGTAAGGAGAACCCGTGAGTGCTGATACCGATGATTCAGTTGCCAAATGTCGACACAAGTAGTTCCGAAGATGAGGCAAACACCCACAAAGCAAGCGCTAATTCCACAACGACTTGTGATGAACTCCCAACCAACAAGGACTACGCAAGGCCATCCATAACTCCTGTGGAAGAAACTAGGAACGACGACCCGAAGCCAGCAAAACAAAAGACGCCCGTTCCCGAAAGCTGTTGGCCGCAAGAGCTGCGACAATGCATCGAAAATAGCAAACGAACCCTAGCACGAGGAAAGCAACGACGCTTCATGTACCAATACATCGTCATCATAGCTAGATCGAGGAACGTCAACGTCTTCATCGTCACGGAAAGTTCGGAGGGGATGTGATGACGCAAAATGCTGCGTCACACAGTAGTTCACATGGTTTTGAATTTCTATTTTTTGTATTTATATTTTCTGTATTTTTTCTGTAAAATAATAAATTTATTAATGTATATATACTACATATACATAATAAATCTACTATAATAAAATTATGTATTCATACTACCTCTATATAATAAATAATAGTAATGTAATTAATAATGTAATAAATTTAATCTAATAAATATTATGAAAATCATGTAATAAATTTAATAAGGTACTAATATAAGGAAGTAAATATAAGCAAAAATAAAATAAGAGTAAATATGTTTAAATAACTAGAAATAAGTATATATGTAAGAAAAATAAGAATTAGCAATAAGGAATACAAACGGTGACCTGAATGAACAACGAAGAGCAATTCATGGAAATAACGGGACCAACAAGCACAGAAGCATACCTACGAGAAAGAGCGAGAGAAGAGAGAACAAAACATCCGCGCACAGCATATAAAAGAAACAAGCACAACCAGAGCAGTCAGTCAGTTGCCAGCCTCGATGCGATCAACATCAGTTAAAGCTAACACCGCGGTAAGTAAAGTACACAGCCAATCCTCCTCCCGTCCTCCTTCTCTTATTAACCTGCCAGACTTGATAAGTCTCCAGAAATAAGAAAAGACTTCCCCTGACCTACTCTCCGACCAAATAGGCGGATTTGATAATTCTTCCTGGTCAATCCTCTTTCTTTCCGACCAAGTAGGCGGATTTGATAAATCTTCCTGGTCAATCCTCCTCCCCTCCGACCAAGTAGGCGGATTTGATAAATCTTCCTGGTCTTCTGTTCTTCCCATCCTACGCACTTGCTACCCGGGGAGTGCTCAGCAAATCGCAGTCGGCACAATCAGCGTCAAAGTACAGTCAGCAGCAAAGCATTCTCACTCAGCGAGACAGCTACGCATACTCTCTCGAAGCGCAACGGCTACGAATACTCTCTCAGAGCACGACAACGGCTACGCATACTCTCTCAGAGCACAACAACGGCTACACATACTCTCTCAGAGCACGACAACGGCTACGCATACTCTCTCAGAGCTGAGCCACTACTTACGAAAGCTCAGTCAGCAATACGACACAACAACACGGTTCACCAGCTTCAGCGTTCATTCGAAGTCACCATTTGTACACGTCATCTATGTAACAAAACTTGAAGATTAGTTCAATAAAGTTTTAAATTCAAATTCATACTGAAGAGTACCCAAAAATACAAATCTTTTCCTTTAACGAAATCCTGGACTCGCTGAGTCCTGGACTCGCTAGTTATATCCTGGCCTAAGAAACGTCGTTACAACGTGATTTGTACCATGGGAGAATACGGTACAATAGGCCAAATGAGCCGCAGTACCAGAGCTGTAGAAGCTCGCCCATCTTCAAATGGGAGAATATGTCGCCGTAAATTTAACTGGCGGACCTGTGACTGTTTTCTCGTCGTCTACTTGGTGGTTTATCACCGTCGCTGCTACTTGATGATGCAATAACCTATGTTGTCTTAGGCTAACCTTTGCTTGAACGTAAATTCGCAACGCGGCAGCATGTAATCCCCTCGAAGGCCTTAAATTTCGCTGTTGAGCGACCCCTGAGTTGTAACTAGCTGCTGCCGATTGGTTAGTTTTCTATCATCTAGGTGTCTTATTGCGGTGGTTTTGGTCTCCACATGATCTCAAGGTACTGTGTATCTGGCACCACTATCATTTGGTAATTTTCAGGTTATCTGGTGACGTTGTTAGACCTCTTGGAAGGTGATTTCGTCTTCTGTTGTAGAATGCTGTTGCATTGTTGCCTTGGTTTGTTTCTTTGTTGCAACTATTCCATCTTTGGTTGCGATGGTTGTTGTCGCTACGCTGATCAGCTGTTCCAGCTACCCTTCCCCCTTCGAGTTGACTGGGCGATATTTGTCGCCCTGTTGTCATGTGTTGTTAGGATATGAGTGTATTTTGCTGCTCTCGTGGGTGTACATCGGGAATGCTGTCAGGTTTTGTACAAGCTCGCTGCTTCTTATATACATATGTATGTTATTGCATTTAACTATCTAATTATGCTTTTTGTTCTTACAATATCTTTTATACTGTTTATACTATGTTTACATCTAAAAATAATTGAAATCTTTATCATATCTGTCTTCACATAATATGATGTGAAATCTACACATCTTGTATTATGTGTGATTTATTAAAATCTTGTACTGTGAAATCAGTATATGTGATACTGTTTTATGCAATCAGTTGAATTTTACTTTTATGTGTAAGATTATATACTATGTTTAAACAAAATATTTTTTTTTCCCTCTATTTTTATTATACTTATCTAATATATTTTATATTGTATATAACATATTGTTTTTATTTCAATTTTAATTAGAAATATTTTATCTTTATTAAATTTTACTACATAATGTCTTGCAATGTACTTATTTAATTCGGTACAAATTTTAATTCTTACAATAAATATCGATGTTATTCTTGTCGAATATGATTTGTTAGTTTTCCTGTTTCTTATTATACTTATATGTCTTTTCCTTTTAATTTTCTTCTTTCATTTTTATTTTCATTCATTTCGGTTTTACCTGTATCTATTTTGTTTCTAAATTAAATTAAGTTTTAAATATTATTAGTTGTACTGTAACTAGTTTCTATTTCTTCATATATTTTCATATGTTTACATATGTATTCATATAACAATGTTTCTCTTACTTCTTTTTCTTATTTTATTTGATTTTTGAAGTTGTTCATTATGGTTTTTATTGTTTTAAGCTGACGCTGCATTGTGCTCGCGTTCAGTTGTTCTACTTTTACACCTGCTTTGTTGCAGTGCTTGCGTTAATCGCTTATTTTGCATTTAGTTAATTTAATTTACTTATTTACTGTTTATATATTTTGTTTCTTATTATATTAATTTTCATTACTTTTGATAAGTGTAATGTCTTCTATTGCATGTCTCTTATCTTGTCTCTAAATTTCATGATCTTATGTACATCTCTTAATGTGTAACGATATATGTGCGTATATGTATATAGTGTAGGTGTGTATGTAATATGCATGAACTAACTCTTCAGGCATATGTTTACATGTGCATTTATTAATATAATAATTGCAAATGCAAATTGGCTGTGTTCTTAAAACGGAATAGCTACTTTACATAAACCGTTTACTATTAATATAATTTGACGTAAAATTATCTTATATTTCGTGGTTTGAAACGAAACGTGGTTTTGACTTGCTTTTTATTTTTTTTCATTATGAAATTTGATGAATTTCATTCGTTATTCAAATGAAAGACTGAAGTTAAATTAGAATTATTAGTAGGAAAATTAAACTAAAAATGTTAGTTTCCTACTATCGAATACTAAATTTTATCAATCCTATTTTATATATATTTATTCTATCCTAATCCTAGTAATTGTGTAAATATCTAGTTAAACCTATTTTCCTATTTAATTGCCACTATATAACTTAAGTAAGTTATTGTGGAATGGCTTTTCCTTTCCCTTAATATTTAACACTGTCGTAATTGGACTTTTAATTGCTACTATTTTATATGGCCCTATCCATATGGGAGAAAACTTATTTTTCCTCGTTGAGTTCTTAATTCATGCACTATCTCCTACCTTAAATTCTACTAAATTTAGTTTGTTATCGTACTGCCTTTTAGCTACCTGTTTTGCTAAATCCTGATTCTTTCTCACGATTTCGTGAGCCCTTTGTATTTGGAATTTTAGAACTTTATTGGGATCTTCGGCATTATATACCGGACTACACTTTCTTTTTAAATTGGTCGGCATTTCTATGTCGAACCCGAATAAAGTGCGAAACGGTGTTTGCTTTGTCGTAATGTGGGGTGAGTGGTTATGAACATGCATGGCTGCAGTTAACCATTGATCCCAATTCGACTCGTCTTCTTTAGCAAAACTACGTAAATATTCCGCTAACGGTCTGTGGCTTCTCTCTAATGAGCCATTAGCCTGTGGATGGTAAGGCGTTATGTGTAATTTTTTGATACCTAATAATTTGCATGTATCTGAGAACAACTTCGAAATGAAATTTGTTCCGTTATCTGTAATTAGAATTCTGGGAATTCCGTAACGCGTGATTACTTCATCGTAGAAAGCCCTGACAACAGTATTTGCTTCCGCATCTGGGATAGCTGTACATTGTTGTATCTTGTATCCTCCAATAGGATACCAGAACAAACTTAATGTCGTAGATCCTTCCTTGAAAGGATCACTGACAGTGTTTCTAATACTAGGGGTTGTTGTCGTTGATCCTTCGACGCGAAGGACCACGGACAATTGTGCCACGGGCAAGGACCTGCCGTCTTAGTGGACTTACCGTTGGGATCCGGCAACCTGCCGTAATGGATCCTTTCGCCTAACTACCACGGGCACCAAGGTGCCGCCTTTGTGGTCCTTTAACCTGTCGGGCAATACTGCCGTCTTTCGACAGGTGCTGAAATAAAAAGATCCTTGGTTAATTTCTCTTACGTTTATTATTTTCTTGAGTCCTTCTTTTATCTCCGCTTCTTAATGTAATGCGATTAATCTTCCTGCGACTTAATCTGTTTAACACTGTTTAGTTTTTACCACTTGACTGTACTCAGTCTGTAAGCTATTAGCTACTATCTGATCTCAACTGCCGTCTTTCAATTCGAAAGATGGGTTTATATCTCTTCTGAGATTCGTTGTTGGCCAGAATCATTTCCGCGTCGTTTTTGCAACTATCTCAAGAATTATTTTTAGCAATAATTCTTGACAACAATGTGCGAATTTTGCTCTTCTGATTTGAGCGCGATGTTCTACTTATTCGCGCGCTGTTCCACTTATTGGAATGCGATCAAGTTCGGCTTTTATCTGGGCCACAGTGGTGTGTGATTCACTTGTACTTTCGAGCTTCACAATTAAAGTGAAGCCTAGACTTCTAGTAACACATACTTATGTGTTAACACAAGTTAAACATTGTTAACTACTGGGCCGAAAGGTATGTGGTGATAACGACGTTAAGCGTTGTTATTACCAAAGCAATGATTCTGACCTACAACATCCCTCCACCCTCGGGGAAGAAAAATTTAGTATTGCAAAACGATATTAAATTTTTCTTGTACATTTATATGGGTGGCGTATGCTTATTATGGCTTTACTTAGTGTATGCTTATGTATGTTTGTGTTTCTGTGAATATCTTATGTGACATGTTAATAATGATTAATTATTAGTAATAATTACAATAATTATAATACAACTACTTATAACAATAGTTACAATAAAACAATTAAAATAATAATACAAATGGTAACTGCACTTCTTCGGTGTCGTCTGTGTGTAGGCTGATGCTGATTTGATTTTGGTGTTGATTTTGAAGTTGGTATAGCTGTTGATGTTACTGTTGATGTAACTGTTGATTTTAGTGTTGATGTTACTGTTGATTTTACTGTTGATGTTGCCGTTGACGTACCCCCCGCTGTATTAAAGTCTTCTTTCTCGATTTGTTGTGGGGATGCTGCTGCTGGGTAGCTGACGTGGTTGCTGCCGTGTTGTAGGGACTATACTCGGAACGGCCGCTGTTAACTTCCGGCCTTAGTTCCCGTTGTTCTGCTGATACTCTTCGGTTGTTCGTTGGTAATAGTGTCGGTTGTCCCACAATTGGTATCAATTGAAGTTCGCTCGAACTGTAGCGGATGGTTGAGATTTCGCCGGGTTCGTTGTTTTAAACAAACATCATCAATCTTCAACATCTTTTCTTGTGATGGTGCGTTTTGAATCGCTGCCGCTTGAGGTAATGCTGTATAGCGTGCCTACCCCGTAAGTTCTAAATGTCGCCGTAAGTCTAACTGTCGAACCCATGACTGTATTAGTGGTTCGTCTACTTGCTGCTATTACGTCGTGATTTTGGTGTCGCATACGCGTGACGTAACTTCCAAGGCTGCTGACTATAAGTCATCTCGTCAGTTTCTGACTGTTGCTGCTTTTAGATTTCTTTGAAGGTAACTTCGTGTTTTGCTTTCTTACTTCTGCTGCATTGATCTGTTTGGTTGTTGCAACAATTTTATCCTGGTTTGTGATGGTTGGTGTCGCTACGCTGACCAGCTGTTCCAGCTACCCTTCCCCCTTCGAGTTGGCTGGGCGCTCTTCGTCGCCCTGTTGTTAACATGTTGTGGTGTTTGGTTGCACTTTTGCTTTTGTGATGGGTGTACATCGGCATTCAGGTCAGCTTCTCTGCGTGCTGTCTTCTTTGTTATCTTAATTAAGTTATTATCAATTTTTCCTATTTTAGTTTCCTCTTACAATATGATTACTTCTATTTATAATTTATTTCCAATTACAAAAAAAAAAAAATTGAAATCCTATTCGTATAACTTTAATTTAGAAATATTAATTAATTAGAAATATTTTATTATATCTTGATAACATTTTATTTCTAATGTTTTCTTTAATTCAATACAAGTTTTAATTCTTACTGCAAATATCGACGTTATTTTAGTTGGCTATAATTCGTTAGGTTATTCATTATAAATGTTAAGTTTGAAATTATTTAAAATGTTCGTACAAGTATTTAGATATTTTTCCTTTTACTTTACTATGTACGATCTTATATCTATTTTTTTTTCCTAACTTTATTATCATTACTTCGGTTTTAACTGTCCATATTTTATACCAAACTTACATTTAATTTAACTTCTAACATATTTTTTAACATATTTTCTGTTTAACATATTTTACAATTAAATTAACTTTTAAAATTATTATGTGTACTTTAAGTAGTTCCTTTATATTATCATATGTGCACGTATTTATGTATATATTTACCATACAATTCTTTTTCTCTTACTTCTTTTACTTATTTTTCTGACTATTTTTGTTGTTATTCATTTTATTTTTTTGTTGTTTTATCTGACGCTGCATTGTGCTCGCGTTCAGTTGTTCTACTTCTACACCTGCTTTGTTGCATTGCTTACGTTAATCACTAATTTTGCATTTAGTTAATTTAATTGACTTATTTACAGTATATGTATTATGTTTCCCATTATATTAATTTTGTAATGTGTAATGTCTTCTATGGCATGTCTCTTATCTTGCCTCTAAATTTCATGATCTTATGTACCTCTCTTATTGTCTAACGATATAGGTGCGTATATGTATAAAGTGTAGGTGTGTATGTAATATGCATGAACTATTTCTTCAGGCATATGTTTACATGTGCATTTATTAATATAATAATTGCAAATGCAAATTGGCTGTGTTCTTAAAACGGAACAGCTACTTTACATAAACCGTTTACTATTAATCAAAATTAATACAAACTAAAAAGTTCAATTAAAAAAAATTATTCAAATATTAACGAGTTTACTTTATCATGAGTTTTCTTTTCTTATATTTTTACGCTTAAATAAACAAGTTGTTGCTTATTTAAACGCTATTCTAATTTTCTTTTTATTTTCTTGTTGAATTTTTCTTAATTTCCTGTCCTAAATAAAAATTTTAAATTTCGCTAATACTTGTGATTTTATTCTACTCCTAATAAAGTGCCTATTATGGTTAACTTAATTTTCTCCTAAATCTATTTCCTTATTTTAAGTGATTCTAATGTATTCCTACCTAATTGTCTAGTTAATCCTATTTCATGCTTAATTGCTATTATATAACTTAAGTAAGTTATTGTGAAAAGGTTTTTCCCTTAATATTTAAAACTGTAGTAATTGGACTTTTAATTCCTACTACTTTATATGGCCCTATCCATATGGGAGAAAACTTATTTTTCCTAGTTTGATTCTTAATTAATACACTATCTCCTACTTTAAATTCTACTAAATTTATTTTGCTATCGTACTGCCTTTTAGCTACCTCTTTTGCTAAATCCTGATTCTTTCTCACGATTTCGTGAGCTCTTTGTATTTGAAATTTCAATACTTTATTTGGATCTTCGGCATTATATACCGGACTACACCTTCGTTTTAAGTTAGTCGGCATTTCTGTATCGAATCCAAATAAAGTACGGAATGGCGTTTGCTTCGTCGTAATGTGGGGTGTGTGGTTATGAACATGCATAGCTGCAGTTAACCACTGATCCCAATTCGACCCGTCTTCTTTAGCAAAACTACGTAAATATTCCGCTAATGGTCTGTGGCTTCTCTCTAATGAGCCATTAGCTTGCGGATGGTATGGTGTTATGTGTAATTTTTTTATGCCTAATAATTTGCATGTATATGAGAACAATTTCGAAACGAAATTAGTTCCGTTGTCTGTAATTAGAATTCTAGGAATTCCGTAACGCGTAATTACTTCGTCATAAAACGCTCTGGCAACAGTACTTGCTTCCGCGTCTGGGATAGCTGTACATGCCATAAATTTCGAGAAGTCATCTTGAAACGTTAAAATATATTTGTTACCCGACACAGTTTCAGGTAGAATACCTACTATGTCCATGTAAACTTTGTCAAATGGCCTCATTGGTGTATCTGTCAGCACCATGGGCATTTTTGTCAATTTTGAGCTTTTGTTAGCTTGGCACTTAGGACAATTTTTTACATAATCCTTGATTTGTTTTTGCATTCCTGGCCATCTATATTTTTGCCTAATTCTTAAATAAGTTTTCACTGCACCCTGGTGTCCTCCCAGTGGTGAATTGTGAAAGTCCCTTATAACTGTCTCTATTTGTTTTGGGTCTTCTAATGGAATTGTGTTTTCATTTTGTGTTATGCCCGGCGTGTCAGGTTCTACAGGCGTCTGACTTGTGCTTGTTTTATCACTACTCCCTTGGGTCTTCCTTTCTTTTGTTTTAGAGCGGGTCTGGACCGCTGTAACTGTATTCCGATTTTGAGGAATTCTGCTCAACGCGTCTGCGTTTAAGTTCTTCTTTCCTGGCTATTATAGGATTTCGAAGTCGTATTCTGATAATTTATGCCTGAACCTCGCCAGTCTTGAAGTTTGATCTTTTAAGTTTGCTATTCCCTTTAATCGCTGATGGTCAGTAAAAATTTTAAAATGTCTGCCCAAGAGATATGCTCTGAAGTTTTTTGTTGCCCACACAATGGCTAAGAACTCTTTTTCTATAGTTGAGTAACGCTTTTCTGCGTCGTTCAAGGCTCTGCTCGCAAAGGCTATCGGCCTATCTTCGCCTATTTTACCCTGAGAAAGTACCGCGCCTAAAGCATCGTTACTGGCATCAGTAGTTAGTATGAATTCTTTTTCGAAATCCGGATATGCCAAAACAGGTGGTGTTATTATTGCCTTCTTCAATGCTTCGAACGCTGTCTGGCATTCTTGCGTCCAATTGAACCTAGCGTCTTTCCTTAGTAGTTTATTAATAGGAAGAGCTATCTTTGCTGTACCTGGAATGAATTTTCTGTAATAGTTTACTAGTCCTAAATATGCCTGTACTTCCTTCCTATTTTTAGGCGGTGGAATGCTCTTAACGCATTCCACTTTGCTGGGGTCAGGGAGTGCGCCCTGATCTGTGCATTTATGTCCTAAATAAACAATTTCTCTTCTTAGAAATCTGCATTTTCCTGTATTAAGTTTTAGATTATGTTCACGTAATTTCTGTAATACTGAACATAACCTTTGTTCGTGTTGTTTCAAATTCCTACCGTAGATAACTATGTCATCTAAATAAACAAAACAGTCTATTCCTTGTAGACCTGTTAGGATATGATTCATTATCCTCTGAAATGTTGCTGGGGCTCCTGTTAGCCCAAATGGCATTCGATTGAATTCGAAGTGCCCTAGTCCCGTACTAAATGCTGTTTTTTCCTTGTCCCTGTCATCGACTAAAACTTGGTGATATCCGCTTGCCAAATCTAGCGTTGTAAAATATCTGCTATGGCCTAATTGCTCTAAAATTTCGTCAATACGAGGAATGGGAAAAACTTGTTTAATCGTGGCTTCATTTAGTTTTCTGTAATCTATCACTAGTCTCCATTTTTGTCCCCCGTCCTTGCCACTTTTCTTGGGCACTAAAAGTAACGGTGAGTTCCATGGTGAAGTGCTATGTGTAATTATGCCGTCATCTAGGAGTTTATTCACTTGTTTATTTATTTCCTCCCTATGTAGTTGAGGTAATCTATATTGTTTTCTATTTATTGGCGGTTGATCTGCGCCTGTTGGAATTTCATGTTTCAATACGTTTGTAAACGAGAGTTCGTCTCCGTCTAATAGGAAGATGTCATGAAAAGATTTTACTATTCCTTCTATTGAATTCTTTTCTTCCATATTCAAATCTTTATCTATTCATCGTTCTAAGTATTTATTTAGTATATTTTATAACCAATTAAGATGTTAATTGCTTTTCTTCAAGCAATTAACTTTTGCTTATTCAGCTTTAGTACGACTCATTGACACCCTTTTGGCTGAACAAGTTGTAAACATTCGTACGCTTATACTCGTACATATATTATTATTATATATATTTTTTTTTTTTTGTAATTCGAGCTTGTGGCTCAATTGTGCTCGCCTGGTGCCTGACGTACTTTTTGTTTATATTGCTTGTATTTGCGTTTCTGCTCTGTTAGCGTTTTTGCTACCAGCTGCCGCTCGCTAGTAATTTTGTCGCTTCTGGCCTTGATTGAAGTTCAAGCTCAAGTTCGTGACCCACTTCTTGTTGCAATGAATTTCTTGCAATTATGCAGAATCTATTTTATTTATTGGCTTGCAGTTATCGCTGTTAGCCTGGTTGTTATTAATTACTGTGTTATTAAAAAAAAAAATACTAACGGATTTGTTTGTTGTATCCATTTATTTATTCTTTTCCAAAACTTAAACATAGACCTTATTTCAAATGTGTTTCCTACAGGTGGTTGTGCCTAGCTCAAATTTCTTCTTGATTTGCCCAACAAGTTTATGAAAGTTTTCACTTAACCAAATCTAATATGAGTTGTCATAGTCTTTTAAAATTTTTCAATTTAAATTCTAATTCTTAACCAAACATTTTCTATAAATTTATTTTATATGTATTAAATTTTAATTTATATAATTTTACAACAATTTTATTTAGTGTTTGTCGCTGTTCTTCCCACGTTGTTTCTTGTCGTTGGTTTTATAAATTTGGCGGATCTGCCTCAGGAATTCATTCTTTTCCTCTTTAGTTGTGGCTATTGTTGCTAGCCGGTGCAGGTTGGCGACTTCCCTCCGTTGTTTTACTTTTCTTCCGCCGCGACTCTTTGGTGGGTGTGGGTTAACAGTCATTTCTTTCTTTGGCTCCTCACGTGTTGACTTCTGCCTCTTCCAATACTCTTCTATTGTTATCGGTCTAGGTCCCGCTTGCTTATCCTTAAGGGCTTCTTCGAGGGGTAATACTGATTTCGATGACATCTATATTGGTTGGTGATTTTTTTGTGTTTATGCTATTTTAAAAAACATTGTTATTTATTTTTAATTTATTTTAAACTTCACTTTAACAATAAAGGAACGATCTTTGGATCGTGAAACCGGCTGCGCCAAAATGTTGTATCTTGTATCCTCCAATAGGATACCAGAACAAACTTAATGTCGTAGATCCTTCCTTGAAAGGATCACTGACAGTGTTTCTAATACTAGGGGTTGTTGTCGTTGATCCTTCGACGCGAAGGACCACGGACAATTGTGCCACGGGCAAGGACCTGCCGTCTTAGTGGACTTACCGTTGGGATCCGGCAACCTGCCGTAATGGATCCTTTCGCCTAACTACCACGGGCACCAAGGTGCCGCCTTTGTGGTCCTTTAACCTGTCGGGCAATACTGCCGTCTTTCGACAGGTGCTGAAATAAAAAGATCCTTGGTTAATTTCTCTTACGTTTATTATTTTCTTGAGTCCTTCTTTTATCTCCGCTTCTTAATGTAATGCGATTAATCTTCCTGCGACTTAATCTGTTTAACACTGTTTAGTTTTTACCACTTGACTGTACTCAGTCTGTAAGCTATTAGCTACTATCTGATCTCAACTGCCGTCTTTCAATTCGAAAGATGGGTTTATATCTCTTCTGAGATTCGTTGTTGGCCAGAATCATTTCCGCGTCGTTTTTGGCAACTATCTCAAGAATTATTTTTAGCAATAATTCTTGACAACAATGTGCGAGTTTTGCTCTTCTGGTTTGAGCGCGATGTTCTACTTATTCGCGCGCTGTTCCACTTATTGGAATGCGATCAAGTTCGGCTTTTATCTGGGCCACAGTGGTGTGTGATTCACTTGTACTTTCGAGCTTCACAATTAAAGTGCAGCCTAGAAGTATGTGTTACCACAAGTTAAACATTGTTAACTACTGGGCCGAAAGGTATGTGGTGATAACGACGTTAAGCGTTGTTATTACCAAAGCAATGATTCTGACCTACAACAACATAGCCGGATACGGTTTCTGGTACAATACCTACTATATCCATGTAAACTTTGTCGAATGGCCGGATTGGTGTATCTGTCAGCACCATGGGCATTTTTGTTAATTTCGAACTTTTGTTCGCTTGACATTTCGGACAGTTTTTGCCATAATCTTTGATTTGTCTTTGCATCCCTGGCCACCTATATTGTGCCTGATTCTTAGGTAAGTTTTCACTGGTCCCTGGTGACCTCCCAATGGTGTGTTTTGGAAGTCCTTTATAACTGTCTCTATTTGTTTTGGGTCTTCTAATGGAATTGTGTTTTTATTTTGTGTTATGCCCGGAGTGTCAGGTTCTACGGGCGTCTGACTTGTGCTTGTTTTATCACTACTCCCTTGGGTCTTCCTTTCTTTTGTTTTAGATCGGGTCTGGCCCGCTGTTACTGTATTCCGATTTTGAGGAATTCTACTCAATGTGTCTGCGTTTAAGTTCTTCTTTCCTGGCTTATATAGAATTTCGAAGTCCTATTCTGATAATTTATGCCTGAACCTTGCCAGTCTTGAAGTCTGGTATTTTATGTTAGCTATTCCTCTTAAAGGTTGATGGTATGTCACTATCTTGAATGGTCTTCCTAACAGATAAGCTCTGAAATTTTTTGTTGCCCACACTATAACTAAGAACTCCTTTTCTATAGTTGAGTAACGCTTTTCTGCGTCATTCAAGGCTCTGCTAGCAAAGGCTATCGGCCTATCTTCGCCTATTTTATCCTGAGAAAGTACTGCGCCTAACGCTTCGTTACTGGCATCAGTAGTTAGTATGAATTCTTTTTCGAAATCCGGATATAATTCACTAATCCTAAGTATGCCTGCACCTCCCTTTTATTTTTAGGCGGCGGAATGCTTTTAACACATTCCACTTTGCTGGGGTCAGGGAGTGCGCCCTGATCTGTGCATTTATGTCCTAAATAAACAATTTCTCTTCTTAGAAATCTGCATTTTCCTGTATTAAGTTTTAGATTATGTTCACGTAATAATGAACATAACCTTTGTTCGTGTTGTTTCAAATCCCTACCGTAGATAACTATGTCATCTAAATAAACAAAACAGTCTATTCCTTGTAGACTTGTTAGGATATGATTCATTATCCTTTGAAATGTTGCTGGGGCTCCTGTTAGCCCAAATGGCATTCGATTGAATTCGAAGTGCCCTAGTCCTGTACTAAATGATGTTTTTTCCTTATCCCTGTCATCGACTAAAACTTGATGATATCCACTTCCCAAATCTAGCGTTGTAAAATATCTGCTATGGCCTAACTGCTCTAAGTTTTCGTCAATACGAGGAATGGGAAAAACTTGTCTAATCGTAGCTTCATTCAGTTTTCTGTAATCTATCACTATTCTCCATTTTTTCTCCCCCCACTTTACTTGGGCACTAAAAGTAACGGCGTGTTCCATGGTGATGTGCTATGTGTGATTATGCCATCATCTAGGAGTTTATTCACTTGTTTATTTATTTCCTCCCTATGTATTTGAGGTAATCTATATTGTTTAGTTATTGGCGGTTGATCTGCGCTTGTTGGAATTTCGTGTTTTAATACGTTTGTAAACGAAAGTTTGTCTCCTTCTAATAGGAAGATGTCATGAAAAGATTTTACTATTCCTTCTATTGAATTCTTTTCTTCCATATTCAAATCTTTATCTAACTCAATTTCATTGAGCAATTCATTTATTCTTTTTTTGGCATCAATTTTGCCTATGCTATTTATTGACTTAGTACTTTGTATTGTGTACTCGTCAAAATTTGTGAATTTTGGTTTAAATTCGCTATTTATTTCATAATCATACTCCGTCGTATTTAATATTGGAGCATAAACTGTGTTATCTTTCACATTTACTAATGTGTCTCCTATATAGATTCCTGGATCTATTTCTTCTTTATGAATTACAACATTATTGAATTTTGTACGAAGTTTTAATGGTACTATCGTAATTGTTCTAGCATCAACTGGTATATAGTGTTGTTTATTTTCCTCTTCTATCTGATCAATACTTTTTATTGGTAATTCCAAAATAACGTCTTTTTTTCATTGAAGAGTGTTAAAATCTTTTCCATTGTATTTATAATGGAGTTTTTCCACAAATTATCTTTTCCTAATATGCCGTCTGCCGGTACTCCTTGTTTAAGTGACACATGTTACGTGACTCCGTGCATCTTCTGATCTGGCATGGTTAGCGCCGCTAGCTCAGTCCAACAATAATCCGGTTCCGTTCAACGAATCCAGATTGATTTAAAACTACCAAACTCCTAACACGCCAGTGCTCATTCGCACCGCAGTCGACTTCATGCTTCGCTCAGGCTTTCGCCCCCCTTGAATCGTTAATCTGGTCTCATCTCCTCCCTTGTTCCAAATTAGATAACACTTAGCACATTTTTAGAAACATTATAAACCTTTTATTTAAAATATATGGGTACATCTACCTTATCCTAGGCTGTTATCAACAGACTTGACTGTAACTTATTATTAGAAGAAATAGTACTTTTAACCAGATTACAAGATTCTTAAATTATTAGAAATATACATACAAAGAATCATGAATTATATTATCAAATATTATATTTTTTTGTGACGTGAAGATATGAGTTTGGGAGGGGAATTTGTTAGGCAGTCGTTATTTATTCTTTATTTTTGCTTTTGTTCAATATTTCACGTATTCAATTTTTTTTCTTTTCTTTATTTTTCAGGTCGTTAAACGCAGTGGATTTAGGCCTACGAACCCACCCGGAAGAGCTCTCCTTGAAAGGATTGTTGATTTTTTTTTTCAGGTACTGAGACCGTTTACAAGTATTTAGTGGAATCTAGTGTTCGAGCCATTCGACATATAGCCCTTTTAATTACTTAATTCGTCATTCGACATATAGCTCTTTTGATTACTTGCAGCCGATTTGCAAGAAGCTTTAATTTATTACAATAGAAATACACTTATAGGAAATACAATTCAAGAGCGCAATTAAAATACATTTACAATAACATCTTTCGACTTATCTGGTTTTATTTCCCAAGTTTTGCTGGCACTCTTGATTTAGCATGTTTTTGATGGTTCCTTCTGGGTTTCTGCTTCAATCTTTCACTGGCTTGTTCACTTGTAACTTTCTTGGTGGCTCTGGTCAGGATTCCTATTTCGGTGGGTTCCGGAATTTTTTTATCTTCCACTCTTTTTTATCGGTTGTTTTACAGCTTCAATATACTTAAATTTACTTTGCTTTAAATTTAATTTTATTTCAGTTCAACTTAAATCTTATTCTTGTCGTGGACTCGTGCGTCCGTACCGAACCACATCTACTTTTCTAATCCCGCTCAAAATTTTCTGTTTTAGCTTGGAACCTCGACCCGTTTCCGCTGTTTCTTTGCCCGACCTTGAACTCCGAGTCGAACCAGTTTTACTGTTCTTTACCTATCTCTCCCCTCTTCACCCCAAAAAATCTTTCTTAAAATTTTACCTCCGTTAATTTTCTTTAACTTTTCTTTTTCATTCTTTCTCATTTAAAAGAAACTGTAGGGATCTGGCCAAAGGTTGTCCATAGATGGCACTCGCATCAGATAAGAGAACTGACGGGTGACAGTTTGACAGGAGGCGAGTTCACAATAGGGGGAGACTAGACATTTTAGCAAAAAAAAATAACTTGGTTCTGCGTAAAAACACTCATCAAGATTAACGAGGAGCTGCACGCAACACACAACGTGTACCGTTGAACGTAAGGACTGTACCTCATTATGGCATATAGTAGTTGATCCTTCTGTGGTCAGACAACCTCCAAATGCTCCGCTTAAGTCTTTCCTATTCGACTTGTTTATTACTGTGCTATCTTTTATCGCACACTTCTTTATCAGGCTTGTATACGCTCCTGTATCTACCAGTAAAATGAGTTTTCCATTTATCGCCTCTGCGCAAGGTAATTCGATGAACACGTCATGTAACTGGGTTTGAGTGCAGTTAGATACCCCTGTTTCTATATTTCTATTTTTATTTGCTAACTTACTCATTGAGCACTGTGTTTTTGGGTTTAAATTTTGGGTTTTCTCTTTCAATTTAATTGGCATCTCTAAATCAACAGTTTCTCCAAACGTATGATTTCTCTCTGTTACCTTCTGTTCCTTATTATTATCAGTCCCTTTTAACTTGATATTAATTTCTAAGTCGCTTGAAGTTGGTAACGTTTCAACAATCGCTTCCGATGTCGGACTTACGGTTACCACTTTATTTGTTAAAGTTGGTAACGTATCCACAATCGGTTCGGATGTATGAATTACTGTTATTCCTTCATTTGGCCTTAAGTTACTAATACTTTTGGATTCCCAGATTATTGGCCTATTCTGGGCCCTTGATAGTTTCCCGGACTATTACCTTGCAATGCTTCCCAATTCCTTTTTGCCTCGCAATTCTTTATCATATGTCCCGGTCTATTACAACAATGACATAACGTTTGGTTTGCTCTGTTCGGCTGATTCCTCTGTAATCCGTTAAGTGTAGTTGGGTTAGGATTTATTGCCCGTTTCTGGTTCTCGTTCTGCTTGAGGGCGATAATTGGACCCTTGATATGTGTTCTTTGCCGCATTTTTTCTGGCCTCCCTTTGGTCACATCTCTAGTTGCCTGGTGTTCATATATTGAACACTTCTGGCAATATGGAGTGTTTTTGCGGGTTAAACAACCCGCTTATTACCGAGTTAAACAACCCGCTTATTACGCGAGTTAGACCTCGCTTATTACAAAATGAGCATATTATTCTATCTGCCGCTCCTTGTGAAGTATTTTGTGTCCTAGTTGGTTGCCTGACGTTTTTTTCTCCTGAAGCTCTGCCCTGATTTCCATGTTGAATTTGTTTTTGTTGTGTATGTGGCATGGCGGCAAGAAGTGATGAATTCATGTTAATGCTTAAGGGGTCTGTGTTGAGGAGGGTACTGCTTTGTATGGTTTCAAGTGCATCTATGGATAATTCTACCATTTCTTCGATGTTTTTCTTCGTCACATTGAGCATATAAATTCTCAATGCTGCCAAGAATCGTATTAAAATGCTCGATTGTATGTTTGTATGTTTGTATGTATGTATGTATGTTTTAGCAAAATAATTTTATTCAGTCGTGTTGCAACATATTAGTTTCATTTGTATAATTTTAATTATTTTTTCCAAAATTTATAATTAAATGTCTCTAATTTTGAATATATATTTTATTTTAACAATAATGATGTTCTTCTTTCTTATTTTGTTGGCCAATTTGTTGTATTTTCATGTTTCTAGCTCCTTTCCGTTTACGTTCCCTCAAACTTTGATCTAGTTGATCTATTTCCTCCCAAAGTTGATGTGTCCTGTCCCACGGGATTGGGTTTACGTCATTCGTTACTAGTGCCTTTAAATATCCAAGTCGATTGCTTGTCTTTACTAGTAGGCCTCCGCTCCGCTGTTTCGGTTCCGTTCTTTCTTCGGGCTGCGGTGTTGCTGTAGCCTCCTTGTCCTTTCGAATTTGTTGTCGCTTTCGGTATTCCTCTATTTTTAACCTGGCTGGTCCCTGCCTCTTTATCTCCCATGGGATATACTTCGGAGGTTGCACTTTAGTGTCCGTCACGTTTTATGGAATGTACTCCATTTGTTTGATGGATTTTCTCTTTGATTTAGATTTTTCTTTGCCTATTAAGTTTTAAATTTTCCATTTTTATTAATAAGAGAATTTTAAGTGTTTTCATAAGTTATGCTCTAGTAGTTATTAGTTAGTTTTATTAATAGAATATTTTTCCTTCGCTATTTCTTTTTCCTTTTCTTGCAGCTTGAGCTCGATAATTCTTAATTCAAGCGGAGGCGAAGCGTCAAAATTGTTTTTACGACTTTGCTGAGGTAATTTTAAACCTCAAATAACAACCTTTAGTTTTGGTTTCCTAATTAACCAATGACTTTAAGATTATTGGTTTAATTTTGTGTAATAATTGTAATAGTACATTCCGACTATTATATGATTGTGAATTTTCATACATTTTATTCTGTAGGAATTATTATAAAAATGTGCGACTTTGAAATCAAATTAAATGTTAAAATTTATTTAACGTGTGTAATTTGAAATCAAACTCTAAGACACACCCGACTTTCACACCCGACTTTCTAAGACACACACATCACTTTTTCCTTCGAGCGATCCTCGGCTCGAAAAACCGGCTGCGTCAATTGTTGTATTACTATTATAGGGTGGTTTTTGGGTATGGTTAGTTGTCCCTTGACAACTAGTAAAACTCCTTGTTTAAGTGTTACTCTTTATTATCTTTATTTATTGTTATTTTTATTAACTTCTTTTTAAAACTGCATTTGTTATTAATTACACTTATATTGCGTATTATATTTCTAGGGACACTGTGACGTCTTTTCACTACTTTAGAGATAAAACAATTTTTAGCTAACACAATTTCCTTAACCTTACTACTTTACTTAAAACTTGTTCTTATTATCTAACACGCGACTTTATACGCGATTATCAACGGATTCTTCGGTTAACTATTTACACAAGACTCCCCATGAAATCTTTTCTAGTTTCCACGTTAGCTCGGTTGACACAGACGTCGACCGAACTGAAGTGGGTCAGTATGTCGGGGTTCACAATTTCCATTGTTTCACAATTTCAAATTTGTGAGATTCGCAAAATCCAGTCGCGGAAGAATATCGTTCTCGATTTAATTCTTCCGTTTGTGGATTCTGATCGTTTGTTTTTCAAGACGAGCGATTTTATGGTTTGGAAGCTAGCTTCCACAATTCACTTCATTGCAAAGCGCTATGGACTTTATGGTTTGGAAGCTCGCTATTGAACGCTAGCTTCCACAATCCATTCCATGCGAAGTGCTCTGGTTGTTGACTTGGCTTTGGAAGTTAATTAAACCAAAGCTTGACTAAACCAAATTAAACTAAAGCTTCGGGCTTACCAAGCAAAGTGCTGTGGTTGCATTAATGTGAACTTGGCCTTGACTCCCTCGCGGAGTATTATTATAAAAACAATAGTACTGGCCTTGAAAGTTCTTGTCTCCCGGAACTGGAAATTGCGATCGCGACATACAACACTGAATAAAAAATGTGAAAACAGCACTAAATTCGGTACAAATTCCTACAACATTAAGTGAATTAAAATCCACCCTACAAGATCTTTACAAGACAAATAAATCAATCCCACAATTGCAGATAGATTTATCGAATATGGTGCACAGAGCAAACATAACCAACTATGAAGACAAAATACTAGCGACTAGGTTCCAACGAAACTGCATTACAAAAAAAACGATAACTAAAATCAACGACACTTAGCACTGACAATTTTTAAGAACGGCATCATCGAAAACTACAAACAAACAATATTCGCATTACAACCGAAAACATTTTCAGATGCAATAAGCGCAGCACTCCAACTAGGACAAACACTAGACCGGTCCTTATTTATATTGACAAATTTATTTTCTCGAATATATGTTACGGCAAGCGCTAAAAATATTCGTTTTAGTCTCACAAAGCATAAAAAAAAATTTGACAACGATTGGATAATTTTTAGCCGTGCCCCAAGCACCTTTTTGTTTTTATTATGAGAAATAAGGCAAAAAAAAATATATTTTTTTATTTTATTTGCATTTATTTGAAAAGTAAGAATAAACTGAAATATTTTTATTAATTACATACTCATAGTAACATTAATATTATTTTAATTTAATAGTGAAGTCTTTTTAAAAGTGGGATAATTCATGTTATATTCTTTAACCACTTGAAAAAGGAATTGTTTCTTTCTCCTCTTCATTGTGGGTTAATTTATTATTATAATCTGTAATGAATTTGGCGCCTCTTTCAGCTGCATCATTTACTACAGATAAGTTTTTACAAATTTGTGATCCCTGAGCGTAGTCAAATCTTTCATTCCAATCCGACGGATCGACTTGCAAAAATTCTTTTGAAATTTCTAAGCGATCAAAGAACGCGTGTGTATTGGAATTTACAAAATCGGTTAAATCTTTTTGCGCAAATGTGTCGATATTTGTTGGATTAGTTATTATTCGCTTGCATTTTTCTGTATTTGCTTTAACATTAATTGCCTGAACCATTTTTTTTTTAATTGCAACACTTACATTAGGATCGAAGAATGAAAGACCGACTGCTTCTTCCGACAAATACCACAAATGATTGCTTATTTTTTGTAGCAAAGCAAGAGCTATATCCCTTTCAGGATAAGCTATAATATTTTTAATTAAATTTAGGTCTTGATTTGGTGCTTCAATTGCTTTAGTGCATCCAAACCAGGCTTTTACATAAATACGAACTATAAACAGACAGACACTACGTATACCGTTTAGCTCTTGTTTGGTCATATTGAATTCATTACGAAACAAATACATTTTAAGTGCATAAATAGATTTTGACATCCATCGAGCATGAGAAGTTGCACCAGGTATACGAAAGGTGTTAAAATTCGAAAAAAAACTCAAGTTTCTTAATTTATACTCAAAACATAAAAAAAGAAGCATAGGGAAAAACACAAACACATTACAGTACTTACATCAAAGTTTGCTGCAATGTTTTGTGCTGTTGTTGCACGATGTTTCTGACGCATTCGACGAATTGATGAACGATTTAGTATAAGATCTTCGATATCATAGCCCAACGCGTCAGCAGTTGCACTTAGGATATGAACTGCAGCACCATCAGTGATTTTCCACTTATCCAAAGTTGAAAGCAGTCTTGGTGTAAACAAATTTGTTTTACCTCTGGATATACCTGATATACCTGGATATGCATTTCCTGCTGATGTTGATGCTACAACTTCAATATCGTTTTCGTCGTCAATGTCAATCATACCTGTTTTACAACAATAATTCTGATTTGCTTAAAAGATATAATTCTTAATTGTATACCTCTTTGAGTATGTTGTTCATATAACTCTTTTCGTTCATCTTCTTTTATTCGACGCTGGTTTTCTTGTTCTTTCTGGACTGCCTTTCGCTTTTCTTTCTGCATGACAATTCTATCCGTTCCTAGCATACAACCTGGTCTTCCTTTTTCTCGTTGCTTTTTTAAGAACTCTTTGTCTTCTTGTATTTTAATTAATTCTATCGCGTTTGCGTGTGCGATATCGAATAAATCATGTAATTTATCTTGAAATTCAGTTTCTTTCCTGTTTTGACATTCTGTTTTTCGACCATGATGCTTTGTAATATCTCTCCACTCGTTGTATAATTTTTCCAGCTTCTCAATGCAGTGTTTTTCATGGTGTGTTGGAATTCGTGCTTTTTGCCAAAACGTACTAACCTCAGCAACAACTAATTTAGAACTTTCTCTTAAATTTAAACCAACTATTCTTAAATTATAAAATAAAACTTGTAGCACTTGTTTTCTTCCTGGTAATTTAGCTCCAGTAATTTGGTGGTCAATTACGCCAATTAACATAATATCATCATCCGATCGAAATCTTTTGGTTGTCATCGCTTTGGATTTTTAATTTTAAAATTTATTTGTTCAATTTTTTAAAGGTAATCTTTTGGACAATATTCTTTTAAATTTTTTTGTTTGAACTTCACGATTTCACTAAATTCGTCGATCTCCACGTGTGAAAGTTGCAATACAAAATGATTTATTTATGCGAATTTTCGTCAGACGTACACAACAACAACACAGTACTGGGCCGCCACAAAAAAAGAGAGAGTGTGTGTCACATTTGCCAAACGCACACACACACATTTCAATAAGTACTTACCAACAGGGCTGCCAGATACATTTCAAGAAAAACCGGGGAAAAACATTTCAATGTTGGCGGGGGCACGGCTAAAAATTGTCCAATCAAGCTCAAATTTTTTTTGTGTATTTTTAGGATCAAATAAAATGGTTTTAGCGCTTGCCGTCATACGAATTCGAAAAAAAATAAATAAGGACCGGTCTAACAAACACATAATCAGAACCAATTTCAAATAAACCACGTACATACGTAACAGAAACCAAAACTACAGACCACAGTCATACAATCAAAGAAACTTTAACAACAATAACAATAATCAAAGATACAACAACAACAACAACAACCAAAGCATAATAATTATCAAAACAAGCGAAATCGAACAACTTACCAACCAAACGTAAAACGATATAACAACAACAACTTTAATAGCAACAATAACAATTTTAATCGGAGCACCAATTACAATTGCAACAGAAATTCTACATATCAAAATAGATATAATGACAATGCGGCCAAAAGTACAAAAAACCAAAGTGGTCATTCCATAAAAATTAAAAGGTTAATTCTTAGGAACTGTGTTTAACAGCAGAGAGGCATTTTTTCAATATTTGTACAAATTGGCAAAAAAACAGAAAGTACCCAAAAGCACTTCCTCAATTAAAGTTTATATTGTTAATTAAAGTATGTAGAACACAGGAAAATATAATTTAGCTGCCACTTTCTGCCACTTCAATATTGGCAGTCCTTTCAAGCGGTAAACTTATAAATGTGCATGCTTTTAAAAAGCTTTTAAACGAAACCAAAAATGAGTATATTTCTCTTTAGTATTGTTGCGTTTCTTTAAATCCCCTGTACTAACTCTTCTTGGTCCGATCTCTAGATTGTGAATAACCCAATGAAACTCTCTAAAAAAATCCGTTATCGTTTTCTTCCCAGTCAAATTTTCTTCAATCGATCTTTATTATTTTTTATAATTGAATGTCTCTGCTCACTAAATGTAATCTGTACAAGTCCCAACCAGATTCCTTGATCCATATGGGGCTAATCTTTCTAAATGCACAACTTTAATTTTACCACGCCTCTGCGTATGAGATTGTATGCGATACACAACATCGTTTAGTCGATGACTTTATAATGCCCTTAACACGATGTTTGCAACTTTGGAGACACGCCCTTTTTCTGCTGTGGATTGTACAACAACACCAAGTCGCCTCCATGAAATCCTTCTGAATTCGTAGCTTGGTCATAATGATTCATTTTATTGCTCACCAGCTCTGTTCGCTCCCTCACGAGTTGATGTATTTCGTCCATTTCGAACTGAAGCATTTGCCAATAGCTCCCTCCGGTTTCAGTAAACTTATTGCTTTTTCCAAATTTTAGATCTGACGGGAGTCTTAGATCCATGCCGAAAATAGTTCTCGCGGTTGAATAGCCAGTAGTATAATGTACTGCTGATCCGTAAGCCAATAAAAATATTTGAATGTGCTTGTCCCAATTTCGCTGACATTTGTCCACTACTTTACGCAAATGTTCTTCTAAAGTGCGGTTAAACCTTTCTACCATGCCATCCGATTGTGGGTGTAGAGCTGTCGTTCGAGTCTTCTTGATGCCCAGCAGTGAACACATTTCTTAAAATATAGCAGACTCAAAATTCCTCCCTTGATCTGAATGCAACTCAATTAGCATTCCAAACCGGGTGACCCAATTCTGCACAAAAGCTTCGGCCACAGTTTTAGCCTCCTGATTTGGTATAGCGTATACATCTGGCCATTCACTGAAAAAGTCCATAATCACCAACACATATTTGTTCCCAGAGTCACTAGTAGGAAATGGACCAACTACATCCATTGCAACGCGTTCAAAAGGGGGTTCCGCGTTGTACTGCTGCAATCTTCCTCTGCTTCTAACTTTCGGACCCTTAGCTGCCATGCATCGCGCACAGTTTTTAATCCATTCAGCGATCGATTTTCGACAATTCACCCAGTAAAATCTTTTTTTATCTTTTCCAGATTTTTCGTAACGCCGAGATGCCCTCCACTTGGTCCATTGTGAAACTCTTATAATACGGCTACTATTCTAGACTTTGGTAGGACAATCAAATCGCGAGTGTGTTTACCATCTTCACTCTCCCATGAACGGTGCAGTACTCCGTTTATCAGTTTCAAGCTATTCCATTGCGCCCAATACACCTTGGCCAATGAACTTTCAGATGACATTTCTTCTTTGGTCGGTCTTATATTCCTTTCTTTCGCCTTCATGAGCTTAACTAAGTCTGTGTCATTTAGTTGACTGTTCTTTACTGCGTTGGATGCCCATTCATCATCAGGTTCCAGATTTGTTAACCGAATGTCGACTATACCTTCACATCTTTCAGCCTTGGAGCAATGCTTACACTGCAATGCACACGGTCGTCAGGAAAGTGCATCTGCATTTCCATGCTGTTCACCTTTTCGATGCAGTATTTCACAGTCATAGTTCTGCAACCTTTCTATCCATCGCGCAATCTGACCTTCCGGATTTTTAAACTGGAATAACCTTCTGAGTGCTGCATGATCTATCGTTAGATGGAAATGCTGCCCATACAGATATTTGTGAAAATCTTTCACGCATTCGACCACTGCCAAGAGTTCTCTTCTTGTTACACAATAGTTCCTTTCCTGTGTTCCAAGAACTCTGCTATAGTACCCAATTACTTTTTCTTGAAAGTCGATAATCTGTGAGAGCACACCTCCTATTCCATGTGCACTAGAATCTGTATCTAGGACGACCTTTTCGCCAGGAACTGGATAAGCTAACATTGGAGCTGTACAAAGCAATTCTTTCAACTGCTGAAAAGCATTCTCTTCTTCTTTTTTCCACACAAATTTGCAGTTTTTCTTTGTCAAATCGTGTAAACTTTTTGCAACATTTGCGAACCCGGGTACAAAGCGTCGGTAATACGTACAGAGTCCAAGGAAGCTTCGTACTTCATGCACATTTGTGGGTCGAGGCCAATCTCTTACCGCTTTTACTTCTTCTTCATCTGTGCGAATTCCTCCAGTAGTGATTTTGTGACCCAAATAAGTCACTTCAATTTTAAAGAAATTGCATTTCTTTGGATTCAACCGTAATCCAGCGGAAGCAGTTCGATGGCAGGCTTCTGCTAAATTTTAGAGGTGTCATCAAAACTCTGGCCCATGACAATAATGTCATCAAGATACACCAAGCAGGTTTTCCAGTGATGCCCTTTTAATACGTGTTCCATTAAACGTTCAAAAGTCGCTGGAGCATTGCATAATCCAAATGGCATCACAGAGAATTGCCACAACCCATTCCCGAACCTAAAAGCAGTTTTCTCGCGATCGGATTTCTCGACCTCCACTTGCCCATAAACCACTTTTCAAATCCAGCGTTGAAAACCATTTCGCTCCAACTAATGTGACCAAGGTGTCGTGTATACGTGGCAGTGGGTAACTGTCATTCTTAGTGACATCGTTCAGCTTTCGATAGTCACCGCAAAACCGGGTGCTTCCATCTTTCTTTTTATGGACTAGTTGATGGTTCAATAACTCCATCTTTCTGCATTTCGTCTACTATCTGTACCCCCTCTTCTCGTTTGTCGCTGTCTCGTGACAGCGGCACTCTGCGTGGAGCTTGCCGAATCGGTCGCGCATCGCCAGTATCTATCCGATGTTGCACGATGGCAGTTCTCCCAAATTAATTGCCATCGTTGGCAAATACGGAGCTAAATTCTTCTAGTAACCGTTTTGCTTTTACACTCTCCGGCCCACTTACCTCATTCAACCAGTCACCCATGATGATATTAGTTTCCGTGCCTTCTTCAAGGATCTGATTTTGACATTTCTGGGGAGGATCGTCATAATTTACTATGCTTCCACAGGTTGGCATTGTCCTACTATCGCTCCTTTATCGAAGGTGATCGGTGACCTAAACTCATTCACTACTCGAATTGGAATCTGCTTATTCTCCCCCGTTTGTACCAATGTTCGTCCCACCAATATATTCGCAGTCCGGTCAGATGCCTCCACTACCCACAGCTGGTCTGCTCCATAGTCTCCCTCCACACATCCCCACAGAACTGCTTCGGATTTTGGTGGAATCTGCTGACGGTGACTTACACTTACATTCCTGATTTGAGGCTGTTCATACCCAGTGCTTAGGGGTATCTCCATGTTCTGGCATGTCAGCGTTCTTTCCTTCAGATTTAAAGTAAGACCTTGTGATATCATAAAATCCATGCCGATTATTACCTCATCCATTATTCCAGCCACCAGGAAGGTATGCATCACTTCTAGCGTTCCAATCAGAACCTTACACACCAATTTCCCGAAAATCTCGGCTTTCTTTCCTGTAGCTGTTCGTAATTTGCAACCAATTAACGTCTCAATATTATCACCTGCTAAGTCTGATCGAACGATGGAATGTGTTGCGCCCGTGTCCAGGGTTAAGACCAGCGATCGTCCCTTTATAGCCCCGGTTATGGTTAAATTGTTGTTTTTGCGATGCATATGTGAAACGGAGACGGTAAGGCAATCAATTGCGGGAACCAGCTCCCGCCCCTTTGGGCTGATCCGTTTTAGTTTAACGATTCTTTTTCTCCAGAAACACCACTTGCATTACCGGTGCTCCACTTCCTGGTGTTTTCGCGTTCCCTACCAGACGCATTAATTCCGTGCAAGGTGTTTTTTCACACAGCTTTTCCACAGCTGTAGCATTTGGTAGCATTTGGTAGCAGCTGTAGCGTTTGGTATCCGCATCTCGTACTCCATTCATGAACGCCTGAATTTTAAGTAATTCAATTACTTCCCTTTATGCATTTTCGTTGGTCAAATGCGCGAGCCGCTCTATCTCCGTTGCATATTCCTGTAACGGCTCGTTAGCTTTTTGGTAACGATTCATTAGCTCCATCTGGAACATTTGCTTTCTATGGTCGTTACCATATCGCCGTTCAATTGCTGCCATTAACGAGTCATAATTACCACGTTCAATTTCGGGAACGGTTTGCAAAACTTCAACGGCGGGGCCTTTCAGTGATACCACCAAAACTGCCACTTTGTCTGTTGTAGCCCAGTGATTGGTTTGTGCTGTGGTCTCGAACTGTAGTTTAAAGATTTTAAAAGGTACGGTACCATCAAACGTTGGCGCTTTCAATTTCGTTGCGCTAACGGCGGTAACTGGTCCACTGAACTGTATCTCTCGCACATGACCATCCAACCTCAATATTTTTGCTTCTAGTCTATGTAGTTCATCCTCCACTTTATCCTGCCTTGCTTGCAGTTCGGCAGAATTCTCGATGGGCGATAGTTGGTCCTGCAATAGTGAAGTGGTTGTGCCAGCTGCTGCTCCATGGGTGAGGATAGTTGATCCTGCAGTAGTGAAGTGGTTTGTGCCAGCTGCTGCTCTAGGCGTGAAGACTGCTTCGCCATTGCTGCCAGAAGAACATTCATGTCGAATACTGGAGCTGGCTATGACTCTACCAACTGCTCCTCGGCCTTAGATGAAGTCCCTGAAGCATCATAACAGAACTCATGTCCATCAACATCGATGCCCTTACTCCCAATTGCTTCACGTAACCGTGTTTGCAAGTCTGCTTTATTCCCTGTCACAGACAATCCACGTTCCTCCAACTCTTCTTTCAGCTGAGGTATTCTCAGGTCACCATGGTTTAGGATTATTCAGCAATCCCGCTTCTGACACCAATTGTTACGTTTCTTTAAATCCCCTGTACTGACTCTTCTTGGTCCGATCTCTGGATTATGAATAACCCAATAAAACTCTCAAAAAAAAAGCGTTATCGTTTTCGCTGACATATCACTATGCAAAATCAGCACAAACGATACTACACGAATACTACACTGACGAAAAATGTGCATTAACCGACATCAAAATACATAGAAAATATTTACTCACTAGGAACAATAAACCTAAATCTAAATTCGGGAGAAGAAACTCTAAATCAAGGGTGGCCAACCCGTGGCCCGCGGGGCACATGCGGCCCCCCGGTAATCTTATTATGGCCCGCGGAGAAAGTTCAAATCACATGTTAAATAATAATAATGTTCAAATAAAATGTTAAATTTTATTGTATAATACATACCAATAAAAGAAGAAAAAAACGTCCTTTTCCGTAACTATATTATTTTTCTTTATGTTCGATTCCCTGCGCTGTAATTTTTCCAAGCTATGTAAACCTGGTTATATATTCGAAGCTACATTTTTTAAAATAAAGTATATCACCTAACTTCAGGCGAAATCTTTTTTTTTACAATCTAAATCTAAGACAAGAACAATTCCACCATACAGATTGCATGACACAACCAATACAGCTTTTCAAAGATTTCGCAAACTTGGATAAATCTTTCCATAAACCTTTATGTAATACTTTTTTACGAATCAAAAGTGTTTTTCGAATAATGACTTAAAATTTGACTCCAATTTTCCTTATGTCACAATTAATTTATACAATCCCTTTGTCGCGGTGAAACAAGTGCTTACATTTTCAGTATTAGCGGTGGTGTTTTATTTTGACAAACAATATTTATTATTGAGAAAAACAATGGTGTTAACTAGTACAGACGCGCGGACAAGAAGTTTCGCGCGGACAGAAGTAAGAAGTTTCCAAGACAGGTGGACACTCAATTATTTATTCATAGAAATTAAGACAAAGCCCATATGCTTGATTTGCAACGAGTCTGTATCCCTTTTGAAAGAATATAACATCAAACGGCACTATGAGACAAAACATGCAAGGAAGTACAAAGGGAAATTTCGACAAGACAAAATAAATGGTCTTAAAAGAGTACTTTCTGCACAACAGAATATATTTTAAAAAGCGGGATCAGTTAACATGCTACGTAAAAGCGAGTTATGCAGTAGCTATGATACTTGCAAAAAAATCGAAACCATATTCAGATGATGAAATGATTAAGCAATATAAGGAGAGCATCGTTGAAATTCTGTGTCCAGAAAAGATTTCTGTACCAGTAAGAAAGCTATATTTGGCCTGGCCGAATCTTAGATACCCTACACCTAAAAGTTTTAAAAAAAGTGCCGAAGCTAGGCTGGGGAGGGGGTGGCGGTCCACTCTGGGCGGCACAATGTCGGGGGCGGCAGTCGTGGAAATCAAGTATTGACTTATTGCATTCTAGGCATTTTTGGGGCTACAAGTTGATTAACCGTCCCGGGGTCCATGAGACCTAGCTACGCCTCTGTATAAATAGTAGGCGTGGTCATTACCTTTTTCAAAACACAATAACTAGCTTAGTTGTTTTATAATTGTGTTCATTTAAACTTTATTTCCGTGGTAATAAACTTTTTTTCATACTGCTATACTGTATATGTAGTGTAAAAGTGGGCGGACCGCACCCAGTTTTGATGTAATAATGTTTTTTTGTAAAACAAGTTGTTATCTAAAGTTTTATTCAGGAAGTTTATATATTTAACAATATAACCCTCTTTTACCTGTGTAACCTAAAAGTGGGCGGATATGCCCATATTTGGCACATTCACGGATAATGCTACTCTATACCCAGGAATGAAATTTTGTTGTAATAGCTCAAAAACGAACGCTGATATCACATTTTTAATAAAAAATAGGCGTGGCCGTGGACCGATTTTGCCCATTTTCAATACCAACCTGCCCACCACATAAAACATTATATCTGCAAAGTTTCATCACGATATCTTCATTGGTTCTCCTGTGATCGTGATTTCAACAGACAGACAGACAAACAGACAGACGGACGGACATGGCTAAATCGACTCAGGAGGTCACGCTGATCAAGAATATATATACTTTTCTATACCTATCGTCTCTAGTTCTATGCGTTACACATTTCGTTAGAAAGTGAATATACCCTTACCTTAAGGTGTAGGGTATAAAAATAAGTTTGTCTCATCAGACTATTACTAGGCGCGTGGATGACATTGGAAAACATGTATTGCAGACAATTTAAAAAGTCGTGCATCCGAGTTTGTATTTTATGCTCTAGCATTAGATAAGACCACAGATATAGCAGATACTACCCAAGTAGCAATTTTTATCAGGGGTGTTATTATACCCTACACCTTAAGGTAAGGGTATATTCACTTTGTAACGAAATGTGTAACGCATAGAAATAGAGACGATAGGTATAGAAAAGTATATATATTCTTGATCAGCGTGACCTCCTGGGACGATTTAGCCATGTCCGTCTCTCTGTCTGTCTGTTTGTCTGTCTGTTGAAATCACGATCACAGGAGAACCAGTGAAGATATCGTGATGAAATTTAGCATAAACATTGTTCCTTGTGGTGGGCAGGTTGGTATTGAAAATGGGCAAACTCGGTCCACGACCACGCCTATTTTTTATTAAAAATGTGATATCAGCGTTCGTTTTTGAGCTATTACAACAAAATTCATTCCTGGGTATAGAGTAGCATTATCCGTTAATATGCCAAATATGGGCGTGATCCGCCCACTTTTAGGTTACACAGGCAAAAGAGGGTTATATTGTTAAATATACACACTTCCTGAATAAAACTTTAGATAACAACTTGTTTTACAAAAAAACATTATTACATCAAAACTGGGTGCGGTCCGCCCACTTTTACACTACATATACAGTATAGCAGTATGAAAACAAGTTTATTACCACGGAAATAAAGTTTAAATGAACACAATAATAAAACAACTAAGCTAGTTATTTTGTTTTGAAAAAGGTAATGACCACGCCTACTATTTATGCAGAGGCGTAGCTAGGACTCATGGAACCCGGGACGGTTAATCAACTTGCAGCCCCAAAAATTCCTAGAATTCAATAAGTCACTACTTAATATCCACAACTGCCGCCCCCGACATTGTAACGCCCAGAGTGGACCGCCACACCCTAGCTTCGGTACTTTTCTCAAAACTTTTAGGTGTAGGGTATCTAAGATTCGGCCAGGCCGAATATCCGAACTTTCTTACTGGTTATTATTATTATTATTATATGAGGATGGGTGAGCTTATACAGCTTTGGTACTGCGTCTCTTTTAGTCTAATGTACCATCCCTCTATTGTTAGAGTGGTTGTTCCACTCCAGTTTTTCTTATGAATGTCATAAGTTGTGAATGGCTTAACTTAGCCAGCTCTGAGTGCTCCATTATTTCTTTCCCGAAGACTGACCTTCTGGTACTGTGAAAAGCCTGGCACTCAGAGATTAAGTGCAGAGACGACTCAATAGACTCCATGCAGAATCTACACTGAGTCTCACTCGACAGCATCATCTTGTTCAGATGATGTCTCAAGTTGCAGTGTCCCGTAATGAATCCTACCAAGGTCTTTATACACCTCTTGTCCATATTCAAGAGGGATTTAGAGCTTAGTATAGAGTATTGTGGTAGGAACAGTTTTGTGCATTTCTGTCCTATTGTTTGGGCTCAGTATTTGTTTGCCTCCACTAGTGTCCATTTTTGCATTAATTGTTTCAATAGGGATTTGCTTATTCCGAATGAAGGCTCAGGTCCGACAAGGACCTGACAAGGTTCAGGTCGGCCTCATCCGACCCAGACTTGGCCAGTCTGTCGGTCTCTTCATTGCCGTCAAAATCCCTGTGCGCCGGTATCCAATGTAAGGTTACCCGGTTCCTCTTAGCTAGTTCGGAAAGGATGGTCACCGTTAATTACTAGCTTTGATGCTAAGGGCATTCCAAACTCTCCAGTCTGCTCCAGAGTTCTGAGGATTGATAAATGGCCTTTAGAGTACCTTGGCCCACTTAACAGTCCGTAGTGATACAGACGATGCATGCTCAGCCTTGCAACCATCTGTACGTATATGTGTAATGGGACTAGGCTTAGTATGATGTTTAAGCTGGCCGGTTGGTGTGGATCGAGTGCAACCCGTCATGCCGACGGCTACCAGTCTTTGCATTCTTTCCAACCTTCGTATTGTGGACATTCTTTTGTTTTCGTCCATCATACTATTGCCGCATACGTCACCACCGGTCTCACTATCAAGGTGTGAACAGTTTTTTAGTCGCATGACGTACATCAAATCACAGTGATATCTTGAATTACCAATGCTCTTTTGGAAAACTGTTTGTGCGTAGCGAAAACCTCAGTCGAGATCAATATTGATGAACTTAGTTCTGAACAAAGTCAGACGTCTCACCAAATCTCGTTTGTTGACGTTTTAATCTCATTTATGTTTTATTTTCTTCAAACAAATAATTATATCTTGTTTTTTTTTTTGCTTAAAAATTGTTTGTATCTTTTTACATTACACAAAGCAACCGTTTGAGCAGAATTTCACTTGCCGGGAAGCGACGATATGTCGAAGATCTTAACTTTAAGTAACAAAAAAATAATTAGATGCCCAGCAGGAAATATTATTTCCGAAATTTGCCCGGCGGCTGAAAAGGTTGGCCACCCATGCTCTAAAGCACAATTTTCATCTGGTAGCTAAAGAATTCCCAATAGAAACGGACGAAATATTGGGCAGAGATTTTTTACAAAAATTCCTATGTAAAATTGAATACGACACATCACACTTTCAGTGCACAAACGAAAATACAATAACTCTACCAATGCAAACAAAAATATTTACACTCAGAATATCACCAAGAACCAAAATAATTCAACCATAACTCCACCTCAAAATAACTCAACTTCCAAGAAGAGAAATTCATATTAAATAAAAAAATTGATACAGGAATTTTTCTAAGCAACTCTTTAGCAACCAAGACAGGAATGACTAATAAAACTTCTAAACATCATCAACAAGGAAGCCATTGTAACCAACTTAAACGTAGAAACAGAACCACTTAAAGATTATGATATTCTCTACAACAACAAAAGACATGACGAAAACCGTTTCAAACACGTCCTAGAAAAACTACAAATTTACAGCGCAGATGATAAAGCAAAACAAGAACTAATACACATTTTACAAAAATACCAAAACATTTTCCACTTACAAAATAATCCTTTGTCAGTAAACAATTTTATACGCAAGAAATCTTACTTACGGACAAAACACCAATCTACATAAAAAACTATAGATACAATATATATATTACCACACATACACACAGGCAATGACCAAGTAAATAAAATACTACAAGACAATATAATATATTAGAACCATCACCAAGTCCTCATAAGGCTCCACTATTGCTAGATCCGAAGAAGAATACAGATCACAAAAAGAAGTGTAGAGTAGTAGTGGGAAAAGTTTGGTTTAGCGGTTTTGCCCCGATTTTTTTGTTACTTTTTTTCCGTTATTTGGGACCATTATAAAGGCCGCCCACTTTTTGGGGCTTGGCATTAGTTTGGGTGTTATCGGTGTTTGAAGATCGCGAAAGGTCACCTCTTGAAAGGCTTATTATTCCGAAATTAGGTAAGGTACATTAATGATCGAGGTGCCAAAAGAAAGGGTACGCAACAGAAGTGTTTTGTGGCCAGTTTTAGGGCGTGTATGCGTCCTTCGGCCTTCGGCCGCGCTTTTTGATTATAACCCTCAGTATGTCAAACACCGGCTACGCAACAGAAGTGTATTGTGGCCAATTTTAGGACGTGCGCGGCGCAACAGAATAGTGTTTTGTCGCCAATATTAGGGCGTGTATGCGTCCTCTGGCCTTCGGCCTACGGCCGCGCTTTTTGATTATAACTCTCAGTATGTCAAACACCGGCTACGCAACAGAAAAGTATTTTGTGGCCAATTTTAGGGCGTGTATGTGTCCTCCGGCCTTCGTACTACGGCCGCGCTTTTTGATTATAACTCTCAGTATGTCAAACACCGGCTACACAACGGAATAGTATTTTGTGGCCAATTTTAGGGCGTGTATGTGGCCTTCGGCCTACGGCCGCGCTTTTTAATTATAACCCTCAGTATGTCAAACACCGGCTACGCAACAGAATAGTGTTTTGTGGCCAATTTTAGGGCGTGTATGCGGCCTTCGACCTACGGCCGCGCTTTTTGATTATAACCCTCAGTATGTCAAACACCGGCTACGCAACAGAATAGTGTTTTGTGGCCAATTTTAGTCGCGTATACGGCCTTCGGCACCGCGCTTTTTAATAATAACCCTTACTATGTCCAACGGCGGCTACGCAGTAAAATAGTATTTTTATGGCAATATATAAAAACGTTTCAATATTAAGTAGTAAATAGCGAACACTACGCGCATTAAAGTACAAAAGTTTCCTGTATCCAAGTCTAAGATGTGTGTTCGGATATGCAACGAAATTTATTTTTAATATTTCAATAAAAGTGGTCGAAACGGTATGAGATGCCCCAACCTATTATATACCGTTGAAAAGGGAAAATTATGGGCTATAAGCCCACTTATTTTAATGTGTACCTTAATTACGATTTAAGTTCAGAAAAAACTTATTTTGTAAAACAACTGCCACCAATTTTCCTTAAAACTAAATTATTTTCATAACTATTCAAAAAGTCAATAAAAGGATTAAGACTTAGAAAATAGATATTAAAATTACCTTTCAAACGGTGCCCCGCTTACACCGGTACAGGTAATAGATTGGAAAATATCGCACTTCAAAGTTTTGGCGTTTAAACGCCCACGCCCCAAAAAATTTTAACGGAGTTACATTCAGGAAGTGGGAGACAAGCATAAGCACTTATGCCATAGTAGTAGACTTTCGTATATTAAATGACAAAATAGTCAATGATAAATTTCCACCAACACGACTAGAGGAAATTGAAAAAGATAATGCCTAAATTTCTTTACATTAACTCTATCAACTCGCCTCTCAGTTCCCAAAAAAAGATATGTATATATATAAAGAAAAACTATGACACTGAATTTATGAAGAATTGATTTCGTGTATGTTCATTCATGTTCACTGTACATCTACATATATGTGCAGACATACATATGTATGTATGTATATACATACATACATATGTACAAAATTAAAAAGCACTCTTTAATATTTTAATTTCAATGTTCAGTTAACATACACACATACATACCATACATTTAGTTAGTTTTTATTGAGAAAATACACAATCGTATATCACAGAATAAGTAGTATACAGAAGGTGCATCTCGTACAAAGCAAATTTTGTTCTAGGGTTCCAATATTGGCACCCTATTGAGCAGAGAGTAATCGTGCAATCGTTTTTCTCTCGGCTATTCGTATATAGACGACAGCACTCGTCGTTTTTTCACGCCGACATTAGCGATCGTGATCGCGAAAGAGCAGTCAGTCGACGTACAGACTTCAAGCAGGGAGCATTGTACCACGCTGTTTCATGGATGCACTGTGAAAAATGTGTAATAAGGAATGGGAGAATCACTTTTTGTTTTTTGAAAATAATTTGGGCGAAACACAATGTCGAATTTGTTGATCAATATTGACTACAATATCATTCCCATTAATGTTTATGGTTATTTTTCCTTTTTTTTATTGGTGTGCCGTCCGTGCTTCCATCTTTTCAGTGTACCTCAGAAAGAGATTTCTTTCGCAAAACAAGCTCTCTCGAAGCTTCACACGCTGTTTGATCTTCCCCTCAGCTGTTCTGCCCATACCATAAGTTGGAGTTAATAAAAAAGAAGTGCTTGGGATTTGAACCAGTACGAAAAGAATAATATGATTCTGCTGATGGATGAAATGGCTATTAGAAGGGAATTGCGATACAATTCCAAACTAGATTTAGTGGATGGGTTTCAAAAATTAACTTCCAAAAATGGACTTTCTGCCAATATACTAAAAAAGATCATTTTACGATATTTAACATTTTTGAACAGTTTTGGCATCATAGTTAAAGTTGTAACTTGTGACCAAGGGTTCTCTAACAGGAATTGGGAGATATATACTTTCGAAATACCCTATTTTGTTTATAATGACAGTAAAATTTTCTTTCAAAATTAAATACCGCCGCTGTTGATCCAAAGTGCCGGCAATATTTAATTTTTCTCTATAGTAATTTTTTACTAGCGCACTAAAGAGCAACCAGTAACTCAATTAACCAGTAACTCTTGTTGATGCAGCACATAGCTATGGAATGCAAAATATGAAACTTTCAAAGGAAGAAAACCAAAATACAGAAATCTAAAGCTTGAAACAAAATTTTGTCAACACCACGTGAATTCACGACGCAGTCTAGCAAAACAGATGTACGCACACAGATGTACGCACACGTTTTATGCTTGCTATCTCGTTGCTTCTCTACGTTCACATTTGCTCTCACGTTGTTTGATCTCCCTTCAGTTGTTCCGACCGCACCCTAAAGTGAAAAGGTATCGCAGGCCGAGATGCAACTTCTGTATACTATTGATTCTGTGCTTATATCTAATAGGCATGTATTCATAGAAAACAAATAAGGAACTTTTAATAGAATAATTGTGTCCAAATACCCAAATATGCCTGGTCAAAAAAATAAGTTGCATCTCGGCCTGCGATACCTTTTCACTTTATGGTGCGGTCGGAACAACTGAGGGGAGATTAAACAACGAGAGAGCAAACATGAACAGAGAGAAGCAATCACGAACAAAGAGAAGCAACGAGAGAGCAAGCATAAAACTTTTATTTGTGCGTACATCTGTTTTGCTAGACTGCGTCGTGAATTCACGTTGTGTTAACAAAATTTTATTTCATGCTTTAGATTTCTGTATTTTGGTTTTCTTCCCTTGAAAGTTTCATATTTTACATTACATAGCTATGCGCAGCATCAACAGGAGTTACTGGTTCATTGTAGTGCTCTAGTAAAAAATTACTATAGAGAAAAATTAAATATTGCCGGAACTTTGAAACAACAGCATTGGTATTTCATTTTAAAAGAAAATTTTACTGTCATTATACACAAAATAGGGTATTTCGAAAGTATCTCCCAATTCCTGTTTGAGGACCCTTGGTCACAAGTTACAACTTTAACTATGATGCCAAAACTGTTTAAAAATATTAAATTTCGCAAAATTTTCTTTTTTAGTATATTGGCAGAAAGTCCATTTTTGGAAGTTAATTTTTCAAACCCATCCACTAAATCTAGTTTGGAATTGTATCGCAATTCCCTTCTAATAGCCATTTCATCCATGAGCAGAATCATATTATTCTTTTCGTACTGGTTCAAATCCCAAGCACTTCTTTTTTATTAACTCCAACTTATGGTATGGGCAGGACAGCTGAGGGGAAGATCAAACAGCGTGTGAAGCTTCGAGAGAGCTTGTTTTGCGAAAGAAATCTCTTTCTGAGGTACACTGAAAAGATGGAAGCACGGGCGGCGCACCAATAAAAAAAAGGAAAAATAACCATAAACATTAATGGGAATTATATTGTAGTCAATATTGATCAACAAATCCTACATTGTGTTTCGCCCAAATTATTTTCAAAAAACAAAAAGTGATTCTCCCATTCCTTATTACACATTTTTCACAGTGCATCCATAAAACAGCGTGGTACAATGCTCCCTGCTTGAAATCTGTACGTCTTCTGACTGCTCTTTCGCGATCACGATCGGTAATGTCGGCGTGAAAAAACGACGAGTGCTGTCGTCTATATACGAATAGCCGAGAGAAAAACGAATGCACGATTACTCTCTGCCCAATAGGGTGCCAATATTGGAACCCTAGAACAAAATTTGCTTTGTACGAGATGCAACTTCTGTATACTATTTATTCTGTGCTAATACCCACTGTGTCCACTATTACTTGCAATGACTTTGACCAGTCTATGTGGTAAACTGGAAATAAGCTTCTGGAAAGTTTTCCGTGGTATTCCGTACCATATTTTTTGTATAGACTGCCATAAGTCCTTTTTATTAGCGAATGTTTCCTTAGCCAGTTCTTTCTTCATTATCCCTCACAGGTTTTCAATCGGATTGAGATCCGGTGATTGGCTTGGCCAGCTCAAAATCTTGATTTTCTGATCGTTAAACCAATTTTTTTTTTTTTTTAAATTTTTTTTTTAAAGATACAATTTTTTATTGTATCTTTTGTGAGATGTATTGGACCTACTCCACTCCACGAAAAAGAACCCCATACCATTACATTTCCACATTCATTAATTGTTTTTTTTTTCGTAAACCGAACGTGAAGCTTTTTTCCTTGTGGTCTTCATACATTCCTACAGCAGTCATTACCAAGCAAGTTTATTTTGGCTATAAATGGCTCTAAAACTATTGCAGGCTTAGGGGTAGGAATTGCGAGACACTGCACTACACCCAGCATCTTCCAGGTCATCGAGGTCGTCGCCATAAATATATAGTATGTGTTGAACTGAACCTAAGACGCAAAATAATAGACCAGAGCATTGCGCTTTTGTGGATATTACACTAACAACATTGTTTGGCAAATTGTAAAATTGTTATTGCTTTCTGTACAGAGTTGTCAATCTTGAACTCCAGTTTTCAGAGTTTGTCGACGAGGCTAACCTTCTTTGAACAGTATGAAACGTCAACTTGTATTTGTAAAGAATGCTATTTGGTTGTTCTATGTATAACCACAACACCGAATAACATTTTTCGACAGAGCAGAAATGGTTTATCGAGCGCAAACAAGGTTCTTAGTATAATATCTGTATTTCGGGGAGAGGGTCGATGAATAGTTCCAAACGTGCGACATAGGTATGTCCCCTTGTTAACATGGCATTGCAGAACATCTATTGGATATTATAACATCCACTGTTCATTTTCTGTCATTTACTGCTAAATTTTAACTACTTTTAAATATGAAAACACCTTGAAAAACTATCAGGAAAAAACAATCTAGGTGGAAGTCATTGTTAAGCTTTGTTAAAGTATAAGATTTAAACTTGAGCTTTATTCATGTGTATACTTTTACATTATTTTAACATGATTAGCAGTATTTAATACAGATGTTGTATTATTTAAACCATTCATACAGATGTTATAATGTAAATTAGCGATCTATTATTTTTTATATATTTATATGGCACAATGTTAAAAAAAATCATTGAACTGCCTTTACAAAACGCAGATATTAACTTTATTATTAGAAATATTGTTGTATATATTAAATGCGTTACCAATTTTATTTTTTAAAAGATAATTTAAAGAAATTTTTTATATTAACATTTTTTCAAACATAAATTGATTTTTGGGATTATATCTCTTGATTAATGAAAAAATAATATAAATTGGCATATGTTGTTGTTATATATTTGAGAAAGAACTAGTCGGGAGCGGTTGTGGTTTGTGTAATGTAAAATTATCGTAAATTTGGCATAATTCAGAAAGACGATATTCCTCTAAGCAAACAATGCCTTGAAGTGATGATGACATTTTGCGAGCACAGCTAATGCAATGCACTACATGCTTTTTTTCCTGCTCACGAATAAAAAGTATATTAAAAACTTCAACCTGAAAATATGAAAAATAAGTTTAAAGATGAAAACAGTGTTAAATTAAATTAATTATTAAATTCAAATTTAATTACAATTTGTTAGATTACAGATATGTAGTATATATTAAAGTACCATTTCGTAAATTTATATTTCTTTTTAAATACAGATAACTCGCGCTTTACGCTGCATTACCGCTCTGACAAAATCGGCGCATATCGAATTCGGCGTAAAACATGCCCAATTTTACACAACTCATTTCAAACGTGACACAAATCAAAATTTCTCATTTTCGAGTTTATGTATCAGGGTGTTTCGCATAAGAGGGAACAAAACACTAGTTCGTGAAGGTTGGGTACAGACAAGAAAAAAATTGTAGGGGAGGCAAAGGGCGTCAATTTCCCCCCGTTTAGACGGCACGGGCCATTTTATAAAAATCCGACTTAACATCTTTTTGCTTGTTTGCTGTTTGCTTTATGCATAACGAAAGAAAGTATGTATGTATGTAACGAAGAAAGTATGTATAATTTTGAATTTGGTTGTAAATGTCGGGGTAATTATAATAGTCACATCACATTCTAAAGTGGTACCTACAGTTAGATACGATGGAAGACTGGATGGTTGCGGAGGTCGGCCAAGAACATTTTGCATGAAATGTGATGTTACTTTGTGTATTCCGTGTATCAAACATTACCATGACAAAAAAGAAATTGAACCAATTTGAGTTGCTTGTCTTCATCTTGCTCATTTTTATAGAAAATATTAAAAACTTATGTTAGTTAAAGTTAAATACACATACACAAAAAGGTTTGTACTTCTAAATAGCCATAATTCTCTTGTATGCTACTATGACTACGTTAGGTCCCAGTGATCTCAAACGAGATCAGCTCCTAAAATCTAAAATAGTTAACAAAAACATATTTTCTGGTTATAATCCTCTTAATTAAGCCAAATGAAGTATCAGATAAATATATCTTTCAAAAATACCAGCGGGAACATAATTTGGACGCTAATGGGTTAATATCTTTTTTAAATTAGGTACCTACGTCAAACAGTCTTTGAGAAAATTAATGCCCAAATATTAAAATTTGGAATAAAAATTCCGAAAAGAAATATTTGGTCGCAATCGATTCTAGAGGAAGTGCTTCAAACCCGAAGCATTTATGACATGTAGTTTTTGAGAAAATTGAATATTATCAAGTATACTTTTTTCCCCAGCAAACTCTTTTTCGACTTTTGTGCACCTGCTTGAGTTTTTTTTTTAATGAACAAACAACGTGTTATAACCAGGGTTCGGAAAAAGTTTCTTTTTTATATCGCTCAATTTATATCCCTCACTGAAGATAACAATATTTCCATCCTCACTGATAAATATCTTTTTTCATCTTTGTTCAAAAAAATACATATCGCTCACGTTCAAAATAATTTTGATCTTCCAACAAAACTATCACTTGGCATGAAAAAAATTCTTATCTTCAAATATTTCGATCCCTCAAGTTCAAAACATTTCGTTTGTTGACGAATAGCGATCGCAGAAGATGAGAAAACTTCGGCTTTCGCACCAAAACGATCTTCGGTGATGAAAAAAAGGCTACGCAGGCAAAGAATCGATCTTTGAAGATGAAAATAATTTCGACGCAGGATCGAAAAAAGCAGCGGAACAGAGTTGAATAGCATGGGTTTTGTTGGTGTTTGAATAGTCGCATCGCGGCAGAGACAATTGCTTGAAAATGAAGTTTTGTTTGTGTTTCGTATGAATATGTTTTTGTTGGATTTGGTATACGATGAATTAAAATTAATTTTGCATGGTGAGGTGTGTGAGGGAAACTTGTAGAAGTAAATACGTAAAATATTAATGTGTAAAAATATTAATAACTAAATTGTTTTCTACCATATATTATTCTAATATATTTTATACATATTCATTATATATACATATATATATTTCTTATATCTTCCCATTATATTTTCCCTTTTTATTATTCACTGATATTGAAACACAGGAGATTTTTTTTTTTGCAACTGCTGACTTTAAAGAAATTTTCTCAAAGAATCTAGGCTTTCTCTCAATCCATCCAAATATACATATGAATATCTTTACATTTTTTTGGACCATGTCATGCATAAAAAACGTAAAGCAATTGCAAAAATTTACTCCTCAACCCTTTCTGCGAACTCGTTACGAATATATGCAATAAATTTTGCAGGTAGACATTTGAATACATACATATGTACATGTAGGAATGGAAGGCAAATTTGTATATCGGCCATGAAACTAATTACTTTTGGGATGAAAAAGGATTGATTATTAGAGGGCCAACAGGTAACAAATTTTACAAAGGAAGAAGTGTTTGAATTCATGTTTTCAAATGCCCGTCGGATAATAAAATTGACGAATGTAACGCGGCACAATCAGTGCTTTCAATCGGAGAGCAAATACATAATTCATAATAAACATTTATAATAGAAATATGTATAAAATATATTAGAATAATGTACTAATGGTAGAAAACAATTTAGTTATTAATATTTTTACACATTAATATTTTACGTATTTACTTCTACAAGTTTCCCTCACACACCTCACCATGCAAAATTAATTTTAATTCATCGTATACCAAATCCAACAAAAACATATTCATACGAAACACAAACAAAACTTCATTTTCAAGCAATTGTCTCTGCCGCGAAGCGAACCATCCAAACACCAACAAAACCCACGCTGTTCAACTCTGCTGCGCTGCTTTTTTCGATCCTGCGTCGAAATTATTTTCATCTTCAAAGATCGATTCTTTGCCTGCGCAGCCTTTTTTTCATCACCGAAGATCGTTTTGGTGCGAAAGCCGAAGTTTTCTCATTTTCTGCGATCGCTATTCGTCAACAAACGAAATGTTTTAAACTTGAGGGATCGAAATATTTGAAGATAAGAATTTTTTTCATCCCAAGTGATAGTTTTGTTGGAAGATCGAAATTATTTTGAACGTGAGCGATATGTATTTTTTTGAACAAAGATGAAAAAATAAAAATCGCTCATGAGTCAAAACAGATTTTCATCTTTTGAGATCGTTTTTTTGTGAGGGATATAAAAAAAGTTGTTCGTTTGAGGGATATATTCCGAACCCTGGTTATAACATTGTACTTAACTGTTTTTATTTATTTATGTTTTTAAAATTATTGCTATTATAAAAAGCTGTCAATATGATCACCATTTTGGAAACCAATAAGTTATATCGTCTTCGTATAGCTGTACATATGAGGGCGGTCCGATAAGTACTTAGCCTCCTCACCCGATGGTCGCCACGATTGCAAGAGAAATTTGTGGTAGACAGCTAGGGTCGAAGTTTCAGCCGAATTGAACTCCGAGTTTTGTTTTGACCGCGTGTGGTTGCCAATGTGTCCGCGTATTTTAGAAAAATGGAAAAAGAGCAATATCGGTCGGTGATTTGATTCTTTTTTTTGGAAGTGTACGGTGACTATTCTCCTTCGATGGCGACCGTCAAAAATTGGTTTAACGAGTTTCAACCAAATGCTACGTTTCAACCAGGAGCCGTGTCCAGGTGCCTCGAAAACGGCTACCACGGAGGATAACGTGAAAAAAATTCACGATCTCGTATTGGAAAAACGCCGATTGAAGGTGCGCGAGATAGCTGAGGCAGTAGGCATCTCAAAAGACCACGACCATGGATCCACTGGTACACACCAGAGACCAAGGAATAGTCCAAACAGTGGACTTCACCCGGCGAACGTGCTCCGAAGACGGCGTAGACTATCCTATCTCCCGAAAAGGTGATGGCTTCCGTTTTTTTGGATTCAAAAGGTGTGATCTACCTTGTGTGGGCTCCGTCCATCAGCTAAACCGTAGCAAAAGTGCATGTCGGTTAATTATTCTTAAAAATAGTTTGGCATTGTGATGCCTAATAATGCGTTAGAGTTAAAATTGAGAATGACATTTGGATATAACTTCCTTGACTTTTATACGTTTTTTAAACATTCAATGGGGTTAACCCAGTGGTACTTTGCACTCAGGTGCACTAATACCAAACATTTACAAAAACACGGTGCCAATCAGGTACCAAGAGTTTTCTGGGGTAAAAAGTATACTTGGTACTATTCAATTTTCTCAAATCTATAAGACATAAATCCTTCGGGTTTGAAGCAGTTTCTCTAGAATTGATTAAAAAATTTTATGGTTTAAAAAAGAATTAATTAATTAATTAAAAAGGATATTAAGAAGCGGATATTTGGCTGTGAAAATCAGCAAGCAAAAGTTATTTAGATCTAACCATTATTTTTTAATATTATTTTTTCCGATGTTATTTCGGATTTTTATAAAATCCGTTCCTCTTCCGTCTAAACGGGGGGAAATTGACCAATACGATTTTTTCTTTTCTCGACCCAACCTACATGCCCTAGTCTTTTGTCTTTTGCTCCTCTTAAACACCCTGAATATTGAAAATTCCCAATTTTTCCCAAAACCGATTTTATTTTGGCCACATCCTATGAAGACACACCAGTTGCAATCACAAAATTGCGTTTTCTGAAGAATGAGAAATTTTGAGTTGTCACTTTTAAAATAGGTGTGCGATACAGTATTGTGCATAACATAAGCAATATTTCCTGTCACAGTGAAAAGAATTCCATAACATTAACATATAAGTTATAACAAAGAAAATTACATTTATTTACTTCTTAATTTGTATTTATTATATATCCAAATAACAACAAATTTTCTCTCCAATAACGGTAAATATGAAAAGAACCAAAAATAACCAAAAATATCATGTGCAAAACCTAAGGATAATATTTAATATTTAGTATAATAGCCATTATTTTTTATACAGCTAAACAAATTCGAAGTGTTAACTCAATTAGCTTTTTAGTTAAATTAATTAAATTAGCTAATTAGTTAAAATAATTTTGTTGAAATTATTTAACCATCAGCGAATGAATCCACTGTACTGTAAGCGGAAAGTTAAACATGGACGAAGAAGTGCAATGATTTGGGCAAGCTGTCCTGTTTTTGGCATTTGTCCTTTCTATCGAATAGAAGGCGTGGTGGATCGATTTTCACAGACATATCGAATAGGAGATGTCACTGAAATGGCAATTTCAACACGAAAGCGACCCAATATATATCGCAAATTATGCTAAGGACTGCTGTAATTCTAAAGAGGTAAGGGTGCTTACTGGCCGGTGCAGTCAATCGATCTAAATCCGATCGGAAACCTATTTTTAATACTAAAACGTTGCGTAGGTACTAGGCGTTTAAAAATTAAGAAGGATTTGGTGACTGCAGTAAAGGAAGAAGGGGGAAACATCCCAAACAGCAGCTGGGATGCTTAAAAATAAGGCACCAGTTCACCTCGGTGGCTCATCAAGAGTAGGTCGTGAGAAATTAATTTAATCTCTGTTCGGAAAACAAAATGGCGAAAGTACATTTTGTGTCAAATTAATATAACCTCAAAATCAAGAACTGTTACATAGAATAACTATGTGAAAATTTGTAATATACTTTATATTAGCTATTGGTGTTATAATTTTAATACCAAGGGGTTTCACCCCACAATTATTGATGACTTTTTGACCTTCGGGGTCCCACATTCCAAAAAAAAAAAAAATAAGGCACCCTGAAAAATAAAATAACTTGTATTTCATCGGTAACATCAAAAGGACTACCAGCGTTAATCACGGCACCCTTGTCTGTCCAATGGCGTTCCACGTCGAACAAAACCTTTGCTGAGGTCAACCCTTTTCACTCGCAAAGGTTAAATAAGTTAATAGAATTAGTAAAATATTAAAATAAATACAGTTTGTAGTAGATATAAAATCAGATTAATTGTTTTTTGGGAACTTAAAAGGTGGGAAAAGTGAATAACTTAAAACTTCATATCAAACTAAATTGGAATTTAAGGAAAATTCAAACAATTTTGTATTTAATCAAATAACAAATGTTAATTTAATTTTGAAGCAAATCAATTTGAATTTAAGGAAAATTTAAACAATTTTAAATTAGCTTTAAATTAACTTGAAGCTAAAATGGAAATTAAATTTAAACTAACTGAAATCGAAATTAAATTTAAATTTAAGTTAAATTGAATTTATGGAAAGTTTTAATGAAAAAAATGAAAAAAAAAATTATGAAGAAATGTTAACAAGCCGCAATTATAATTGTTTACTTACGTGTGAACAAAAGAAATATATTCCATTATAATTTGAAATATATTTGATTTCCATCTACAAAGCGATCGATTATCGAAAAAATCGTAAAGTGTAAGACGCTACGTTCAGGGACGGAGCGCGCACTGATCAATGATCAGTTTTCTGTCACTGAACTTAGGTACGTAAAAGTAAACCTGAAGGTTTACTTATTCATGGAGCGGTCGCCATCCTTTCGAGCGGAAAATTTGTACGATACTTTTGCGATACATTTTTCACAGTTGCAAATAACCAAACAAAAAAAAAAAAAAATTATTTCTCTTTTTCCAACGCAAACGTCAAAGTGTGTTGAGAAATTCGCTTGATAAACCAAATCAGAAACTGAAGCGATTATTTCATTCATTAAAGTTAAAATAAATTATTATCACGATCAGAATGATGCAAGAAATGAATTACAGTCGGAGTATTGAAATTCATGTGGATAAATCAAACGTGGCAACTTTTTTCTAGTCTTGATTACTTTTTTTATCTTTTCGCTCAGCGATCAGGTAGCATACCGTTCAGAAACAAACTGTTGACTTTGAGTCAGTAGTATGCAATTTTAATTTTGTCCAAAATTTCGTATTTCTATGACCAAAGCGTAGGTATTATATATGTGTATGTAAACACCTATTAAAGGTGAATCAAAATAAATCGAAAGCAATTCAATGTTTTACTGGTTAAATAAAGTATTGTTGAATAAAATTGTAGCTTGGTTGCCATATAGTAAAATAGTATATAATAGTATAAAATAATATATATATACTAGCTGACCCGTCAAATGTTACGCTGCCATATAAATTATTTTTAGTGAATTTTTTGGCTGTTAAATAAAAAAAATTAAAACTGTAAATATTTTCGATCGCCGACTATAAAAAAGCGACTCGAAAAATAAAAAATTTTTGCCAGCTATATTGCTGCCTTATAGCTTTCTTATTGGCCCTTGTATGTAGCTGTTCCATTGGCATCAAGTCAAGTAGCCAAACAATTGCCGTAGCAATAAGAAAGCGAGTTGTCGGAGCTCGTCATATAAACGTATTGCCCAAATATTACCGTTGCACTAAGAAAACGAGTTGCTGAACTCGCTGTATAAATTTATCGCCTAAATATTGTCCAAATGTTTGGATTGTGCGAGGATGGGATCTATGACAGAAAATGAAATGGAGCGCTGAAGAAGATGACCGCTGATAAAAAAACACGAACCATGCATTTTCGCAATTCAATGTATTTAATTAACATAAAGAACATATTCATTGTTTGAAACACGTAATAGATTTCATATAAATTCAAATAAATCGTACAAAATTTTTCACGTCAAAATGACGCAAAGCTTTATTTTAATTTCTCGTAAATCTTTATACGAGATTTTTATATACATATGTGTATAGATAGATGTATATAGTTTTTAAATAATTATTACAAAATGAAGATAACTAAGGTAAATGAAAAGATTAGACCGGACAAGGAACCAGCGAGAGATTAGTGGACATGCGGGCAAAACATCAACAGTTGGCAAACCACAGATGTACGGGCGCAAATTCGATAACGTAACCCAAATATGTTGTAGAAAAGAATAATAAGATGAATAATAACAAATTGTTTTTAAAGCGTTTTATTATTAGGTGTACAAATAAGTTTGTCACCTAACTTGTAACCGCGGTTTGTCAAAAGATGGCCCCACCAGAAGGTTATGGAGAAATTATCAGATGTAAAACGTAATATCCCAAGTTTGTACACCTAATATTTTTAAACTGTTTTGGTTTTAAATTACCTCAAGTCTAACATAGGCGACAAGCTATAGCTCAGGCACCAGAAACTTCATACTTCTTCGCTCGAAACAATTAAGTACGTATTTGCAAATAAGTGTGTTGCGAATGTTTAATTGCTTGAATACACTGCGTACAAGCAAATAATTTTCGAAATAAATACCCTAAAATCACGGTTTATCTAAAATTGGTAGAGTAAAAATTTAAAGAATACGAGAAGCAACTTAAGAAATCGCAGATACGAATGAATGGGAATTAAAATATAGAAATTTGTCGGGACAATTAGATAGGTTTGTCGAGAAATCCTGGGGAAGCCTTAAGGCAACGATAAGTAATAAAGAAAATATAGAATTAATTAAAGAAAAAGTTTGCATTTTCGTAGATATATAAAAAATAAATAAACAAGCAGGAAACACGTAGAAAAATAATTTACTGCTTTAAAAAACCTATACAACAGCCATATGAAACAGCTCCAGGAAAACTGTTTAAAAGAGGTACAATAAGAAAACCAAACATTAAGAGACATACTGAAGGACGGCGGTTTAACCGAGTCAGTTATATCAGAAGCGTATAATTAAAGAACCAGAGAAGATTTTGAAAGTCTAGAAGAAACAAGAAAAAGGATAAGACAACTAAAAAATGAAAATGGGCTTCTAAAACAAGAGATCGCACGGGTAAACGATTCACAAAGAAACATCCATACCAACAGAAAATAAACAAGAAAAACTACGAGAAAAATTTACCACCGCAACCAAAATGGGCATTGAAGAAAAGCTAACACAGTCAGCAGGTTAGTACCGTTGTTCTCGGGAGAACCTTCACTACACTTCCGTAGTGAGGTATAAAAATTTATACAAGAATTCCATATCATATGTTCGGTCAAAACTCTTACAGTTTTGACAACATTTGTTAAACTTTATAAAAATCTTAATTGCATAACATACGAACAAAAATTTGGTCCAAGTTATGTTTTTTGTTGAACAAAGTGTTTGTCGAAGTGTATGAGAAGGTGGACTGGGTAACCAAACGTTGGCCACTGACGCCACATCCTTGCCTGTGCACGGCTAGACTTTTCAGGAATAGGTAGCTGATATAGTGGCCTTTCGAACTGTATACAACGTTTGTCCAAGTTATGTTTTTTGTTGAACAAAATGTGTATGAGAAGTGCTTCTGGAGGTACACTGGGTAACATTGGCCACTGACGCCACATCCTTGCCTGTGCACGGCTGAATTTTTCAGGATTAGGTAGCTTATATATTGACCTTTCAAACAATATACAAACCGTTTTCAGATTATATGTTTTACTAAACAAATAAGTAAATCTGAATGACACCTTACCTTGGCAGCGCTCATTATGCACGAATTTAAATTCGTATTTTGGTTTGTGTCTTTGCTAAATTCGCGTCGGATTTACGAATTTAACTTCACGCACTTTATTTAGATGACATAGTTATCTACGGTATGAGTTTGAAACAACATGAAGAAAGGTTATGTTCAGTATTACAGAAATTTCGGGAACATAATTTAAAACTAAATACAGAGAAGTGAACATTTTTGAGAAAGAAAATAGTATACAGTGAAAACTCTACTTGCGGACACCTCCCGCATGCGGACACCTCTAATAAGCGGACAGTTTCTTCAGTTCCTTGGCATTCTTCAGTTCCAGTTCAACTATCCCGTAGGCGGACACCTCTCGCTAACGGACAAACCTGCTGTAACGATCGGTGTCCGCCCACGGGAGCTTTCACTGTATTTGGGACACAAATGCTCGGAAAATGGTGCTTTACCCGATGCCCACAAGGTAGAATGTGTAAAGAACACGGGAGTGCCGAGAAACAGAAAAAAGTACAAGCATTTCTTACTATATATTGATAAACTATTATAGAAAATTCATAGAAAACACAGCTCAAAGATATTCAACACTAGAAAAGGAATTTTTAGCAATAGTTTGGACCACAAAAATTTCACAGCATACCACTTAGGCAGACATTTTAAAACAGTCCAAAAATTTTTTACAGACCATCAGCCATTAAAGGGAATAGCCAATTTAAAAGACCCAGCGACTTCAAGACTGGCAAGGTTTAGGCATAAATTATCAGAATACGACTTCAAAATTCTATATAAGCCAGGAGAGAAAAACTTAAATACAGACGCTCTAAGTAGAATTCCTCAAGAAAAACAAAAAACTATAGGAGCCGTACAAACACGGTCAACCAAGATAAACATCAAAGCACAACCGTGGAAAACACCAAAGATGATGAGGAACCAGTAAACGGAACAGATAACATTGCTATACATTGCTCAGTAACATTGCTATACGACCCGAAAGAAATAGAAACTTTCATAAATCACCACTGGGAGGATATCAGGGTGAAGTGAAAACATACTTAGAATACTTAGAACTAAACTCTTTTCTTCTTCCATATTTTTGCACCAGTTATAAAACACAAGTAGCCAAAAAACTGGTATTTGAAAGGAAAGTATGCTTCGTAATTTTCACTTTTCTCGGAAACTATTATACAAAACATAGATCCCTTCCGGTTTGAAGTATTCTCTTTAGAATAGATTAAAGAATTTTACGGTTAGAAAAATATTTATATTTAATAAGGTATTTAAAAAAAAATTGTAACCAAATATTTTTTTTCGGAGTTTTTATTCAAAATTTTAATTTTGGCATTAATTTTCTCAAAAACTGTTAGACGTAGGAACTTCATTTAAAAAGGATATTAAAAAGCGGACATTTGGCTTTGAAAATCAGCCAAATTTATCTAGATCTAACGATTATTTTTTAATAATATTTTTTCCGATGTTAAGTCGGGATTTTGGAAAATGGCCCCTCCCGTCTAAACGGGGAAAATGCACCCCCCCCCTCCTATAGGATTTTTTCTTGTCTCGACCCAACCTACCCGTCCTAGCTTTTTGGCGTACCTTATGCGTTACACCCTGTATAACAGTAAATAAGGACAAAATAGGAATAATCAGAAAACTAAATTAAGTTAAGGTAATCAATAAAACGTTATATAATAACAATGCGCACTAAATTAATAGTAGGATAGAATATTAGGATTAGGATAGAATAAAGAGATATAGAATTGATATATCATATCATAGTATAAAATTAAAATTTACAAGTTTCATTACTAATAATTTCGAAATTTTCTTCAAGTAGAGATTTGAATTGTATGTACAAATTCAAATCTATTAAGACGCAGAAGAGAGTTATTATAACATTGCATTTTATTGGATCTATGAAAAATTCATTGTAGAGCATCATAAGCAAATGTAAGTTCAGAATTCATCGAAGGACCAACAGTAGCCACCTTGATGGCAGGTATAAACCCAAACATGCTTGTTCATTCAAAAACACGTATAAATAATCAAACAATTGGTTATTCAAATTTAGAAATATAATATCATTTTACGTGAAATTAATATTGTATTAATAGTACACGGTATAAGTAAAGTAGCTGTTCCGTTTGAAATAAACAGCCATTACTATAGCATTCGCAATTATTATAGGAATAGATGCACATGTAATCTATGCATGAAGAATTAGTTCATGAATAACCATAGTTTACGCACCTACTCGCATACCATTAAAACAAAAGATGTAAATAAATGTAATATAATAAAAAATTCATTTTTATTAATAGTTTAAATTATTTATTGGTAAATTAGAAATACAAAAATCGCAAACAAAAAAAAAACAACAGGAAAACATACATACGAGTGTCAAGGCAACCTTGGGCAAATAATTGTGCTTTTTATTGACTCGGCACTTGGACCGAAGGCAATCGCTGAAAAAGGACACATGTTTAGACACTTGAACCTTAAATAAATGTTGTAGACAGGAAAGCATCGAACTTGTTGAATTTTAAAATATGTCTGGTTTTAATTGTGAAAGTCTTTTGTATAAGATTTGATTTGATAAGATTTAAGAATTGTATAAGAGCTTATATAGTCTTGAAATTTAATTAATGTATCTAGGATTCATATGCGGTTGGTTAGAAGCTTGTGCGATTGCTTTTGTATTAGTCCGCTGTAGGTAAGAAAGCATCTCTATAATTTAGTTGGTGTACTGCAGTTAAGTGCAGACTCCAATTGAGTTTGTCTATTTATAAATATTAAACGTGCATTGATTTGTCTATTTATATATTGGAGACAAATTAATGTGTCTATTTATATCGCCGCCTGAATACTAAACTAGAGTATTAATACAATATGTTTATAAACCTAAACTACTAGTATATGAGTATAAAATTTAGTTAGCACTTATTTAAAACAGATTTCACTTCATTTGAAAGCCAAAAAATCAATGTACATTAATTGTCTAAAGTCATACAATTCAAGAAAATTAATAATCACATTCAAAGAAGATACATATCAGTTTCATAAAAATTTCACAATGAGCAAAGCGGAATCGCCTGAGATACCACCGGAGCGTGCAGAAGAGCTCATAAGGCTACACAAAGGATAGTTCAGAGCGTCATACTAAAGCATACTTCGATATTCGGCTTGAAAAATTGCAGAAGATGAACATCGACTTTAACAAACGACATGTGTGTTTAGTCCAAGCTCTGAAGGATGCCAACAACAAATACTTTACTGAGGAGATCGCTGACAAGTTTGAAGAGGCGTATATTAATGCCATTTCTATCATTACAGAAGCGTGCAACATAATGTTTCCCGAAGTTCACGAAGAGGGTGCTAGTCTAGTCAGAACCGAAACGATGCAGAGCTCAATATTAGCAAGGGCAGTGCGACTACCGAAAATCGCAGTGCCATCATTCTCAGGAAGATATACGGATTGGCCTACTTTCTATGACTCCTTTTTGCGACTTGTACATGAGAACTCAGCCATTGTTGAAATTGAAAAGTTTCATTACCTCAAGCAATCAATGCCTAGTAACTTTGATAGCGATATTGGTGATATTCCGCTCACAGCTGCCAACTATAAAGAAGCTTGGAAGGTGTTAGTTTCCAGATACAACAACACACGAGTGTTATTCACGCATTACATGAACCTTCTTTCGTCACAAGCACCGATTGTCAAAGAAAAGGCATCCAACATCAAGCATCTTCTGGACACGTCGCGGTCGTGCGTTAGTGCATTACGACACTTAAAGGTCAAAATTGATGAGTGCGATGAAATAATCGTTCATTTTCTTACATCTAAGTTGCCACGCGAGACTCGTCAATTATGGGAGCAGAACTTAGGACAATCAGTCAGTATTAGGAATTTCAAACAATTCACCAAGTTTTTAGAAATGAGATACCGTACTCTAGAAGCAATGGAGTACCAACATACTGTATCGGTTCCACATTATACTGAACAATTCAAACCTCAAGCAAGTCTTAGCAGGTCTCTCTCGAAGAATTCGCTCCGCGAAACGAAAAATCATCATCTTACCACGTCTCCCGGCAATCAGTCATTTAGATGCCCGGCGTGTAAAGATTCACACATACTACGTAGGTGTCCCAAATTCCTCAAAATTGATTACTGTGAACGCAGAGCTGTCGCCGACAGTTCAAAGCTGTGCTTCAATTGCTTGAGCACTACTCATACAGTTTCAACGTGCCTCAGCAACAAGAATTGCCAGCAATGTGGGCAACGCCATCACACATTACTACATACTCCATTCAATCAACAACCAGCGACTGCCAGTGGGGCTATTCCAAAGCTTCAGCCGACGAATTCGCAAATTTTGGACATCCCACAGTCGTCAAATACTACGCACAGTGCAACTTATCATATTGGTCAAACAATCATGCCAATTGTGTCATATGCTTCTAAATTCACGTCTGAATCAGAAGTTTTACTGCCGACAGCGCTGATAAACATCATAACGGCCAACGGGCAATCCTTTGCACTCCGTGCATTGATCGATCAGGGTTCGACCGGAGCACTTATCAGTGAACGAGCAGCACAATCTTTGCGTTTGGAACGTCTTCCAATAACCTCTACAATCAAGCTGGCGGATGGACAAAAAAGCGTTGGAAATCACGTCACAAGACTAACCATTGAGTCGCGCATTGACCGTCGATTCAACTTTACGGTATTCGCAGCTATAGTAAAAACGGTCACCGAAGAGTTACCATCCAAGACAATCGTATATCATCGATGAACACACCTGCAAGGAATTGAACGCAAACTCAGCCGCTCTCAAACCTTATCGGATCAGTACTCTTCAGCCATTCAAGAGTATTTCGATCTTCATCAAATTGCGGTAGCTGAGACCTCAGAAAGTCATCATTTCACCTTGAATGTCCAAAACCAACCAAATTATACCTGCTGTACCTTGCCACATCACGCAGTCATCAGGGAGGACAGTGCCACAACGAAATGCCGTGTCGTCTTTGACGCTTCAGCTGTCACGTCGAGTGGAAACTCACTTAATGATTTGCTGTGTAAAGGACCTCCACTGCAAAACGATTTATCAGCAATTTTACTCAACTGGAGGCTACACAAGTACGTCATAACCGCAGACATTGAAAAAATGTACCGATGCATCGACGTCCGTGCTGCAGACACTCAATACCAACGAATTCTTTGGCATAACAAGGGCACAGCGTCAGCACCGTACACCGCCATTCGAGTCATGCTCCAATTAGCTGATGATGAAAAAGAAAGATATCCGCTGGCCGTCAAAGTACTAAAAACCCAAATGTACGTGGACGATGTGTTCATAGGAGGAGACTGCATTAAGCAGGTGCTCAAAATTCGCAACGAGACACAAGGGGCACTAGGCAGTGCAGGCTTCAAACTTCATAAGTGGGCGACAAATTTACCCATTTTGTTAGATGGTATCAAGTCTGAACGCCAAGATACTGCTTGTGCAATTCAGTTAAACCTGGATGAGATCATCAAAACGTTAGGTATGTGTTGGCAGCCAAGCAGCGACACGTTTCAGTACCGCCTAAAGTTTGAATTGAATTTCAATCTGATCACTAAGAGAGCTGTCCTGTCAACAATAGCCAAATTATTTGACCCATTGGGACTAATAAACCCAGTAATTGTCACCGCCAAAATTTTCTTGAAGCATTTGTGGTCTCTCAACCTCGATTGGGATGATCCCTTGCCGACAGAGCTGTGTGAAGAATGGATACGGTTTCTAAATGACCTCCCTACTATTCACAGTATTCAAATTCCTCGATGGCTAAATGTTTCCGAAATGACCAGCAGACAAGTCGAACTTCACGCATTCTGTGATGGCTCAATGCAAGCATATGCATCCATAGTATATTTACGTATACAAGATGAAAACAAACAGTTCCACACCAATATTCTTACCGCAAAAAGCAGGGTCACACCTAAACCACCAATTTGTATTCCACGAATAGAGCTGTGTGCAGCAGTGTTAAGCATCAAGCTGGTTCAATGGGTGCGAAAACATCTAAGTTTGTCCAAAGAAAACGTTCCAATTTATTACTGGACCGATTCAACCATTGTACTTTCATAGATTCGCGGAGATATACGGCGATGGCCTGTTTTTGTTTCCAATAGAATTGGCCTAGTACATTCAGCATCCGATATAAACCACTGGCATCATATTTCCACGCACGAAAACCCAGCCGATCATTCTTCGCGAGGTTTGACAGCAACTGAGCTACTGCATTGCACATTGTACTGGAAAGGACACCTAAATGGCTAGGTGAATCACGGCAGTCCTGGCCGCAAACGGATTGGACCTTTTTGGAACCGGAGCAGATAGTCAACACCATTGTACAGTCCAGAGATACATCATTCATTTCATGATATTCATCATTTTCGCGCCTAAGGCGAATAACTGCATGGATAAGTAGATTTTGCCATAATTGTAGACTCGGCAAAGGCGAGCGTTCAAAGGGTCCTCTTACAGTTATCGAGCTGCATCAAAGTCTCTTCAGATTAATTCGCCTAGTACAATCTGAATGCTTCATGTCAGAAAAACGAAGTCTATCTAAAGGAGAAGGGGTTCCACATAAAAGCCCACTGTTTTCTCTAAATCCCTTCATTGACCCTCAGGACATCATACGAGTTGGAGGCAGATTGCAGCGATCTCTACTCTCGTATGATGAAAAGCACCCGATCATATTACCAAAAGCACATCATCTTACAAAGCTGATAATTGAGGACGCTCATGTAAACACTTTGCATGGTGGAATATCGCTTATGTCAAGTTTCATTCGAAAAAAATTTTGAATTCTCAATGCAGCAAAAACAATTCAAATGAAACTCAGAACCTGCATAAAATGCTTCCGAGAAAAACCAAAAATATCACAACAACTCATGGGAAGCCTCCCTATTGCACGCGTCACACCATCCTTGCGACCATTCATTTCAACCGGAATAGATTTTACGGCAGCAATTGAATTGAAGGCGTCTCGATACCGAGGTAACACCACTTATAAAGGCTACATAGCTATATGTTTATCAACAAAGGCCGTACATTTGGAAGCGGTGACAGGAATGTCAACAGATCAAATGCTATGGGCACTACATCGATTCATAGGAAGACATGGTCTCTGTCATGATATATATAGTGATTGCGGTACAAATTTTATTGGAGCAAATACGGTGTTAAAAACAAACGCAAAAACGTTCAGAGAATCATTCGAGAATCACATCATTCCACAACTATCTGAACGGGGGATTCAATGGCATTTCAACCCACACATTCACCGAACTTTGGCGGACTATGGGAGGCGAATATTAAGTCGGTTAAATACCATTTAAAACGAATCACCACTGGCACACCCATGAGGTATGAAGATCTATCCACCGTGCTAGCGAGAATTGAAGCGTGTCTAAATTCTCGGCCACTGTGTCCACTCACGGCTAATACAGACGACCTTACCGTGTTAACGCCAGGACACTTTTTAATTGGGGATTCTCTATTAGCGCCTCCAGAGCCACCTGTGCCGGAACCAGTACCCCAACGTCAATATTTAAAGATTCAACCAATGATTCAACAATTTTGGGCAAAATGGTCATCAGAATGGCTATCACATCTGCAATCACGTCCAAAATGGTGTTCTCAACAGGTTAATCTGCAAATAGGGGACCTTGTCCTTATAAAAGAAGATAGGCTTCCACCACAGCAGTGGCAGCTAGGAAGAATAGTAAACACGCATCCTGGAGAAGATCAACTAGTACGAGTTGTCACGATTCGAACTAAATCTGGAACTTATCGGCGCTGTGTTTCAAAGGTTTGCAGATTGCCAATAGAGACCCCATACGAAGGGACTACTGGCGAAGTCTAAACCCAAATAGTATACTAAAATACAAATAGATAAAATCCATCAATGCCAGAGAAGGCATAGGCGGCCGGCATGTCATACAAGTCATACAATTCAAGAAAATTAATAATCACAATAGATCCAGAACGTATTGTATAGCATAAACTTTCACGAGTTGGAAGCGGATACTTCTCGATGTCAATTTGCGAATTAACGGCTTGCTTAAAATCGCCACAGATTCGTATTGAACCATCTGACTTTTGTGCTAATACTATGGGTGATGTCCATTGCGAAAACTTGACTGGTTTCCAAATACCCGCATTTGTTAGTCGTTCCGCTTCTTTTTTGAAGATTGGCATTTGTGAAAACGGAATTTGACGGCTTTTATAAAATTTGGGCACCGCATTTGTTTTTAGATGAATTGAAGCTTTAAAGTTTTTAATTGTACCAAGTGCAGGTTCAAATACCTCATTATATTTCCTACAAAGTGCATCTAATCGCTTTATTGATATTTCCGTTACGTTTGAAATTTGCTTAATTTCGAATCCAAATTGCACAAATAAATCCGAACCGAAGAGATTGTCACTTTATTCGACATCAGCTACTACAATTTGCACTTGTTCTACTTTTCTACCACATTTCACGTTTGTCCGAATTTCGCCCAGCACTGGAATTAACTTATTCCCAAAGCCGTATAATATCCTCGAAGTTGCGCGCAGTTTCAGGCTATTAAGTCTTTTATACGTGTCTAGATTTATTATTGAAATGCTAGCACCTGAATGCATTTGAAATTTTACAATTTGATCAAAAATTTGCAAATTAATGTAACATTTATTGTTTTCGTGTTCAACACTCCCAGTCACACTGTTCACTGTATCGATAGTATTGACACGTCGACCTGCTTTTGCTTTATTCTCATCGTTTTTGTTTTGATCATGGCGTTTATTTTGTTTTGCCATGCACACATGAGAAATATGGCAGTATTTTCCACATTTGTTACATACTGCGTTTCTGAACTTGCAGTTTTGTCGTTCGTGTGTCGTACCACAGCCTGAACATGACTTAAATATCGGCGAAATTGTATTATTGTTATTGATCTTTGCTTTGAACTTCTTTGTACTGCGTTCTTTGTACTGCGTTCACTGGAATTTCTTTTTCGGGCTTTTGTTCTTTAATAGCTGCAACTATTTTTGTTGTTGCTTCAAACAACTCAGCAATTAGCATGACTTCGGCAAGAGTTGGTTGTAATTTTTGTAGCGAAGCAGAGCGTACGGCATCATGTGGCGTGTGTGTGATTATTTGATCTCGAATCATCTCATCCACGAAATTGTAAGAGCAATTCTCTGCAGAGCACTCGAACTTACACTCTCTTGCAAGTCCGCGAAGATTGGCTACATTATCTCTGTATGTTTGATTCGGGTTCATTTCACGTTTAAAAAACTCATAACGTGCTGCGACAATGTGGCGTTTTGATTGGAAATGTTCAGTTAACTTTCCCGTTAACTGTGTGTATGTTTGTTCGTGCAATTGAACATTACCACACAAATTCCTTAGCAGTTCAAACATTTCTGTGCCGATCCAGGCGAGGAAAAATGCTTTTTGTTTTTCCGCTGAAACCACATTATAAGCATCGAAATGCTGCTGCAGTTGTTCCAAATAGAGCTCCCAGGTCTGGTGCTGTTTGGAATAACTATGAAACGGTGGCACGACTGCTTGGCTGCTACCATCGCTCGCGCCGCCAACCTGAATTTGAAGAATTGATTCCATCCACTTATTCTGCTGCTGGAGCAAACTCTTTGCAAATTCTTGTTGTTCACTTAGCAGTTTTTTCATCAATTCACTATCGGTAGCCATCCTCGTTTTGTTTTATCCTCGTCGCCAATTGTTTTAACTAAGCACGTAAATAAGCAACCAACACGTACGCTTTGACAATTCCAACTGACTTTATTATCGAATACATTATAGATTTTATTTTAGATTCTGCAGGGTTGCATAAATTGTACTTATTCTAAACATAAATTGTAACACGGTGTATAACGAAAAGTTATTGCAATAACCACTTACTCCGCAGAGAGCCCAAAGTTTGTAACCAAATCTTACGGGTTTCCCTAATTGACAATCATTTCATCAACGGCTAATTTTATTTAACAATGGCCTAATTTTACATGCTTTGTCATTTTGGTGAATGTTTCTGTTATCATGAAAATGCAGGTATGATTTAATTTTTTCAAATCGATTGCGAGACATTGTATCTGCAATAAATGAAATATGAACTCGTCTCGGGACCAGTACAATTTACTTTGTGGCAAGTGATGATATGAGGAAAAAATTAATATTCCAATCAATACTTTTAGTTTACTTACATTCAAATCAAAAGTTGAATAATTTTTTGAATTTGTTGCGTAATTTAACGTCTCCTTCACGAAAACTCCAAAATATTGTCACGATTTTCTAAGGTGTATTCAGTTCGAATTTAGGACTTGTACAGATATACATCTAGTGAGCAGACATTCAAGTATAGAAAATAATAAAGATCGATTGAGGAAATTTTGACTGGGAAGAAAACGATAACGGATATTTGAGTTTCATTGGGTTATTCACAATCCAGAGATCGGACCAAGAAGAGTCAGTACAGGGGATTTAAAGAAACGTAACAATTGGTGTCAGAAGTGGGATTGCTGAATAATCCTAAACCATGGTGAAATTTGTTGACCTGAGAATACCTCAGTTGAAAGAAGAGTTGGAGTCTCGTGGATTGTCTGTGACAGGGAATAAAGCAGACTTGCAAACACGGTTACGTGAAGCAATTGGGAGTAAGGGCATCGATGTTGATGGACATGAGCTCTGTTATGATGCTTCAGGGACCTCATCTAAGGCCGAGGAGCAGTTGGTAGAGTCATAGCCAGCTCCAGTATTCGACATGAATGTTCTTCTGGCAGCAATGGCGAAGCAGTCTTCACGCCTAGAGCAGCAGCTGGCACAAACCACTTCACTACTGCAGGATCAACTATCCTCACCCATGGAGCAGCAGCTGGCACAACCACTTCACTATTGCAGGACCAACTATCGCCCATCGAGAATTCTGCCGAACTGCAAGCAAGGCAGGATAAAGTGGAGGATGAACTACATAGACTAGAAGCAAAAATATTGCGGTTGGATGGTCATGTGCGAGAGATACAGTTCAGTGGACCAGTTACAGCCGTTAGCGCAACGAAATTGAAAGCGCCAACGTTTGATGGTACCGTACCTTTAAAATCTTTAAACTACAGTTCGAGACCACAGCACAAACCAATCACTGGGCTACAACAGACAAAGTGGCAGCTTTGGTGGTATCACTGAAAGGCCCCGCCGTTGAAGTTTTGCAAACCGTTCCCGAAATTGAACGTGGTAATTATGACTCGTTAATGGCAGCAATTGAACGGCGATATGGTAACGACCATAGAAAGCAAATGTTCCAGATGGAGCTAATGAATCGTTACCAAAAAGCTAACGAGCCGTTACAGGAATATGCAACGGATATAGAGCGGCTCGCGCATTTGACTAACGAAAATGCATCAGCGGAAGTAATTGAATTACTTAAAATTCAGGCGTTCATGAATGGAGTACGATGTGCGGATACCAAATGCGCAGTTTATTCCATACCAAAGAACGTTTGCCGAGACGGTTTCATTTGCTTTGACACAGGATACAGCAAACTTTCTATGCAAACAAACGCATCATGTTCATCGGGTAGAAGTTAAGCCAAGTGAATCCCTGGAGAAAACCATAACGAATCTCATCCAGACTATTTCTCAAATGATGCCAACCACTCGCAAAGGCGTTGAACCGAAATGCTACAGCTGTGGAAAAGCTGTGTGAAAAAACACCTTGCACGGAATTAATGCGTCTGGTAGGGAACGCGAAAACACCAGGAAGTGGAGCACCGGTAATGCAAGTGGTGTTTCTGGAGAAAAAGAATCGTTAAACTAAAACGGACCAGCCCAAAGGGGCGTGAGCTGGTTCCCGCAATTAATTGCCCCACCGTCTCCGTTTCACAAATGCATCGCAAAAACAACAATTTAACCATAACCGGGGCTATAAATGGACGATCGCTGGTCTTAACCCTGGACACGGGCGCAACACATTCCATCGATCGATCAGACTTAGCAGGTGATAATATTGAGCCGTTAATTGGTTGCAAATTACGAACAGCTACAGGAGAGGAAGCCGAGATTTTCGGAAAATTGGTGTGTAAGTTTCAGATTGGAACGCTAGAAGTGATGCATACCTTCCTAGTGGCTGAAATAATAGACGAGGTAATAATCAGCGTGGAATTTATGCTATCACAAGGTCTTACTTTAAATCTGAAGTGTTGTATGTCGCGATCACAATTTCCGTTCCGGGTGATATGAACTTTCAAGGCCAGTATTATTATTAATTTATAATACTACTCCGTGAGTGAGTCAAGGCCAAGTTCATATTATTAGTGCAACCACAGCACTTTGCTTGGTAAGCCAGAAGCTTAAGTCAAGCTTCGTTTCAATTAACTTCAAAAGCCAAGTCAGCAACCAGAGCACTTCGCATGGAATGGATTGTGGAAGCTAGAATTCAGTAGTGTGCTTCCAAACCATTAAAACGCTTGGCTTAAGAGCACCAACGATTAGAATCCACACGCGGAAGAATTAAATTGAGAACGAGATTCTTCCGCGATAGGATTTTTGCGGATCTAACAAATCTGAAATAATGGAAATTGTGAATCACGACATACTGACCCACTTTGGTTCGGTCGACGGGTGTGTCAACCGAGTCAACGTGGAAACTAGAAAAGATTCCAACGATAGTCTTGTAAATATATCCATACGAAGAAGTCGTTCTATAGTCGCATATAAAGTCGCGGATTAATAGTAGTTATAATAAGAAATTTAATTTAAAAGTATTGTCAAGTCGGGTTTAAGTAAAAGTGTCGCTAAAAGAAAATATAATTGTAGAATAAGTGTAAGAATAAATAAAGTGATATCCAAAGGTTCAGAATAAAATAATAGTTAAACACAATCAACAACAAGGCGTTTTATTCGTTGTACAGATGACAACGATAAGAAAGAATACCATCCGTAAGAAACTACAACAACTTGGCGCAGCCGGTTTTTCGAGCGGAGGATCGCTCAAAGGGAAAAAGTCAGTAACAATCAAATACAAAAATAAATAAGTAGATTAGTAGCTTAGAAAAAGTTAAAAGCAAGAACCAAGTTTTCAAAAGAAAAAAGGAAAACTATCAAAGAAGTGAAGAATAAAATTAAACTAATATGATAGAAAAAAGTGAAATCATAAAGTTAGAACAGTGAAATTGTAGCAGTAAAAAATAAAATAAAGAGCAGGAAATATAAAAGTGTACGTTAAGTGTACGTTTTATAACGTATATAAAAAAGTACCTTAAGTCCTAAAATTATAATGTAATAGAATTATAATAAATTATAATATGTAATGAAATTCCATTAAAATAATTTTCAGGTAAAATTTCATCGGTTTCATCAAAAGGATGCCAGCGTAAAGCACGGCAAACTTTTCTGTTTTGTCTTAGGCATTAGCCGGACAAAAATCTTTACTGAGGTCGACCCTTTTCACTCGGGAAGCTATTTCATAAGTTTAAAATTTATTTAGTAGAGTTAAAGAGGACTAATGTTTTAAATATAATGGAAAACAACTTCAAACACAGACGCTAAACAATTTGAAATTAACTTGAAATTCACCTTAAATTAAAATTAAGTGGAATGAAACAGGAAAATTTATGAACGGATTTAGTGAAAATTGAAGTACGTAGTAAAATATCTTAAGTGTCAAGTGCCTTAAAATGACTATTGAATTAAGAGTTTGTTAATTTTCTTAACGACAAAAAAAAACAAAACAATACAATACAAATTGTAAAAAACAAAAACGCATATAACAAAGAGTATAAGTTTCGGGTGCGTCTTGGTGTTTGATGTATTGTTCCACTGTTTTCGGGGACGCAGTCAAAAGATTTGAGAGGTGAAGTGTATAAGTTCATACAGGCATGCGAGTTAGCTACAAATGAAGCAACTGAAGCAAATAAACCACTTTACATAGAATGCATCAAACAAAGATTATATGGAGATGCTTATGATCTTGTAGGCACACAACGTTTCAACAGCCCAGATAAATTATACCTAGCGATACGAAGAGCCTACCTACCAACAGCTTCATTAGACGTGACGTTGACAGAACTTCAGAATTGCAGCCAATTGCACAAGGAGGACATCCGGCAGTTCGCAAGACGCCTAAGTACGAAAAAGGCACAGGCATTGCAAATAATAAAAGACACCTATAAGGGAGAAGGTGACAGCGCACTTATATCTATGGTAACGACATCGGCAAACAAAGCGTTTAGAACAGGGTTAAAAGATGCAACGTTACGAACTCACATGCTGAATGTTACAGGGAAAAGTATAGATGAAATGACAGAAATAGCAGTAAACATGCTGATCGAAATACAAAGAAGCAATTCCATACACCAACCAACAATGTCACCAATAATTAACATGAATTCGGTTGAGCCCTACACAAGACCTCCTGTACATAATCGAGTGCATTATAAAAGACCAGAAGAAAGGCAGAACCTCTCGAGAGCGCCACAAGAGAAAATAATTTGTGCATTTTGCAATAAACGTAGACGAGAGAAAAGTGTTTAACTAGGGAAAACACACCGTACTGCCAAAAGTGTTTAACATATGGACACGAGACGAACTGGAGGTGCAACAACAGAAGCGGTCAGAGCAACAAAAATGAAGGGCCAAATGGAACCGACCTTATCAAAATTGGCAATCGAACCAAGGCCAACAATCCTTGAACCCAAATCAAGTACAGCAAAACTAGCAACCAAATCAACCCCAGCAAAATTGGCAACAAAAACAAGTTCAAACGAACTGGAATCAAAAGCAGAAGAACCCCATTAACTCAAATTTGACTACATTCAAGGGAGCACAGAAGAATCAGAGTCCTGTGAACACGCCAAAAGGAGCGAAACAAACGTTGTGTCACTGGTGTAACAGACCAGGACACATAGTAGCAAACTGTGCAGCTAAAAGAAGTTGGAAAAATCTACAGAATAACCAGCAGGGAAACCGGCAGGGGCCCAGACAAGGCCAGTAATCTGGGAACCCAACAAAAATAGGAATTTAAGGCCAAAGGAAGTAGTAACCGTCCAACATCGGAAGAGAATCGTGGATACGTTACCAACTTCAGATATATTAGAAGCTAATAAAGCTAAAAATATTGGGTACAAATTTAATAATAAAATATAAAATTATAAAACGGAATGATAAAGTAAATGCTTTAAATGAAACAGTCAGTAAATTAACCGATAAGAGCAGAGTTTATGATAATCATCTTGCTAATTATACAATTAGCATGTACATCGATTGTAAAAACAATGTTTCCGTACTTTCAACAATACAAAGCAAGGAGCATTAGTCTTAATATAGCAGAATATATTACAGATATAAAACCACTTGCAAATAAAATAAAATTAAAAGTATTAGCAAAATTTAAATTTTTTATGTCACAATTACAGGACAAGAAAACAATACGTTCGTGGTTATCGAATAATTTAAATAATAATTATAACCAGAAAGAGCATTAACTTCGGCCTGGCCGAAGTTCATATACCCTACACACTTACGCGTGGCAATGGAAATTACGCGTGGCAATGGTCCAATTTTTTTTCTTTTCAATCTCAAATATCCTGTGATGACAGAGAATATTCGTGCCATATTTGATGAAAATGTCTCTATTCGTTCTCCTGTAATCGAGTTTTATTTAATTAGTGGGCGGACCACGCCCATTTTTGGTAGTCTGTTTTGGTCAGAGACAGTGGACTTCTGGACAAAATTTCAACCGCAAATTCATTTTATAAGCTGGGAAATTGAGGTATAAGCATGGATTAATTTTGATCCACTATAAAAACTAGGCGTGGTAATGGGCCGATTTTACCCGTTTTCAATGCCGATGAGTTTCTAATGAAAGACAATGCTCATGCCAAATTTGATGAAAATATCTCTATTCGTTCTCCTGTAATCGAGTTTTATTTAATTAGTGGGCGGACCACGCCCATTTTTTGGTAGTCTGTTTTGGTCAGAGAGAGTTAGCTTCTGGACAAAATTTCAACCCCAACTTCGTTCTACAAGCTGAGAAATTGAGCTGTAAACATGGATTTATTTATATTCACTATAAAAAGTAGGCGTGATAATGGCCCATTTTCAATACCGATGAGTTTCTAATGAAAGACAATATTCCTGCCAAGTTTGATGAAGATATCTCTATTCGTTCTCTCGTAATCGTGATTTCCACAGACAGACAGACAGACAGAAGTACAAAGAGACGGACGGACATGGCTAAATCGACTCAGGAGGTCACGTTGATCAAGAATATATATACTTTTCAATACCTGTCACGCCTCCTTTAATGCGTTACAAATGGAAGCAGTAAGTGAATATACCCTAATCACTTCGTGTGTAGGGTATAAGAATACTATAAAGGAAGTATCTAACTGGGATTCAGCCACGTTAAGTTATGTGTTCATTGAACTGCCTTGTGTAGAGGCGAGAAATGGAAAACTCATTTTACTGGTGGATACAGGAGCAGATACAAGCTTAGTAAAAGAATGTGCATTAAAGGAAGATGCCATTATAAATAAAAAGATTACAAAGGAATTAAGTGGAGCATTTGGAGGCTGTATAACCACAATAGGGTCCACCAGCATATGCCATGATGAGGTACAGCCCTTGCGTTTAACGCTACACGTTGTGTCACTTAAACAAGGGGTAACGGCGGACGGCATACTGGGTAGAGACAACATGTGGAACAGATCCATTATAAACACGGTCAATAAACATTTAACACTAATTAATAAAAATAAAGAATTTATAATAAAATTGCCACTACTAGGCATCCAAAGTACAGAAGATCAAAGATACAAAAATAACATAACAATTGAAGCAAGAACGGTTAGAATAACGCCGTTAAAATTAAAACTAAAGTTATGACTGTAAAGTTATGAAAAATCAATATGATAATAAATTGAATATAGTAGAATTTAAGGTAGGAGATAGTGTATTAATTAAGAATCAAACTAGGAAAAATAAGTTTTCTCCAATATGGATAGGGATTAAAAGTACAATTACTACGGTTCTAAATATTAAGGGTAGGGAAAAACCTTTCCACAATAACTTACTTAAGTTATATAATACCAATTAAGAAGGAAATAGGATTAACTAGACAATTAAGTAGGAATACATTAGAATCACTTAAAATAAGGAAATTAAATTAAGTGGTCATAAATTAAAGTAAAATTAAAATTATCGCAATAGGCACCCTATTAGGATTAGGATATAATAAAAACATATAGAATAGAATTGATAATAAATAGCATAGGAAGGAAGCACTGATAAAAATTTAGAAAAGGTTTTCTCCTCTTTTATAGATACACAAAAGGTTACGCAACCAACGTCACAAAGCAAAAAAAGGAAATTATAGCAGAAATTATTTGGGTACTACTGGCGGTACCGCAGATGGAGGCACGTCTACCCATAGAAGTGGAAAAATTAAAAGAAACGCCATTGGTGTTCGAAAGAACCAATCAGGCACTGTTTTACAAGGACACATGGACAATACTAACAAGAATACAACGCAACGACTTCCGGGAGGTAATTAATGAACTGGAGAGATTTATAGTTAACATGCACAATATATGTGAAAACTTGAACCGACAAATAGAAATAAAGAATTTCAAGGAAGCTTGCCTTAATTTGAATCGGCCGTTAAAAACCGTTAAGCAGTTAAAAATTAACGAGGATATTATAAATCACCAGGATAGCTTTCGCTAGCCGAGCGCTAAGCGACACAGAACAAAGATATTCAACGATAGAAAAGGAATTCTTAGCAATAGTATGGACTACAAAAATTTCAGAGCATATCTCTTAGGCAGACGTTTTAAAATTTTTACTGATCACCAGCCATTGAAGGGAATAGCCAATTTAAAGGATCAAACTTCTAGACTGGCAAAATTCAGACACAAGTTTTCAGAGTATGATTTCGAAATCATATATAAGCCAGGCAAGAAAAATTTGAACGTAGACGCGTTGAGTAGAATTCCTCAAAATCGGAATACAGTAACAGCAGTCCAGACCAGTTCTAGAGCAAGGGAAATTAAGAACCAAAGAGGTAGTGATAAAACGAGTACAAGTCCGACGCCTGTAAGATCTGACACTCCAGGCATAAGTCCAGGGTATAGCTCAAAAACGGAATAAGAGATCCCTAGAGTTTGTAGGAGAGGCGATGAACTGGGCTTTCGGAACTATGAGTCAGAAGGACGCAACGGAGATCCACAACCACCTGGAAAATATCTATAACAGACAGGCGGAAACGTACAAAATAATGGAACAGCAAGTTACGATTAAGCAGACTACATTTAAGAAAACAACGTCAGCGCCAAAACAGTCAACAAACGAAATAGAAAAACTACAAGGGGACCTAGCCAACACCGTAAATAACCAAATAGCAATAAACAACCGCAACGAACACAAAATAGCGCAAGTAGACTACTTACTGCTAGCCTAGTAGATATACAAGGAAGACAGGAGTTGAAGCTCCAAATTCTGGATGACTTGTACAAAGGAAATCAAACACATGAAATAAACAAGATACATGACAAGATATATCATTCCGAGTTAATACAGTTCCTAAGGGACAACTTAACAAACGCAACACTGAGCACGAAAACCGACGCCAACCTACGACCGATAATAACTGATCACACTAGGCTAAAGCAAACATTGGAGTCCGGGGAGAAGGATTTAGCAGAGTTGCATGCAGAAATCAAACAGGCAGAGATGAAGCAGACAATTCAATTTACTAAGGAACGCTGCACCCTTCCATACTACAAGGGGGTGATCTGAAGGAGCAAATAGGAAAATTGGACCTAACGAACAAGGCCAAATGGCTACTAAGTGATGTGTTCAGGTTACATCAACTGGCTAAAGTAGACACTCTAACCACTGAAGGGGATACACTGGTAAAAGTAACAATACCATTACCTGAGGAAGAACTCTATACGATATACAAAATATACCAGATGGTGATATTTACTAATACAACATACGACTTAACGGTTAAACCAACATTCGAATACATGGCGGAATCAAAAGAAGAATGGCAATTCAGAGCCTTGTCAAAAAATGATATAGACAGCTGTAACCGCATAATAGATACAATAGGGAAGAGGGGAATTACCTCCCAGGACACACTAATATGTAAAAGTCGGGAGAAAAAACTAAGCGGCAGGCATCCAACATGCGAAATAGCATTGCAACAGCATAATAACGAGGATATAAAAAACATATGCACAGCCACAGCAACCACGGCAAGCGGGGGAATGATAGTAAAAATGGAAACACCAAACAGATGGCTATACAACTTCAGACGAAACAACATATTTGAGACAACGTGTAACACGGGAGCAAACACAATATCATTGAAGGGAGTGGGCATATTAACTATAATAGAGAATTGCAAAATACATAACCACGACAGTATAAGAGAGTTTGAAGAAAATCAAACACATGAAATAAACAAGATACATGACAAGATATATCATTCCGAGTTAATACAGTTCCTAAGGGACAACTTAACAAACGCAACACTGAGCACGAAAACCGACGCCAACCTACGACCGATAATAACTGATCACACTAGGCTAAAGCAAACATTGGAGTCCGGGGAGAAGGATTTAGCAGAGTTGCATGCAGAAATCAAACAGGCAGAGATGAAGCAGACAATTCAATTTAAACAAAAGGTTTTCGAGATAGCAGGCGCATCTGCAACACTGGGAGCAATGCTTCTGATAATGTTAGTCGTCATATGCATACGGCATAAGATGCGGCGACCAAAAAATAAATCAGTACAACACGTGGTTAGAAGATAGAGCCAACACTCAGGGAGGTGCGCAAACACCGAGCAGAAACCAGTGCTGGGGCGCGCAAACCAAATGTCTGAAACCAGAGACAAACAGAGCAACTCAAGCATCAAATAGATGAAATTCAGAATCTCTTTTGTAACATAGATAATAAATAAATAAATAGATAAATTTGAACATCAAACACAAAGCCTCCTTGTTGGTTTATTTTAAACAGCAAAACAGGTCAGTCATGGTAGTTAATAATTTCGTAAATTTATACAACATACAATGAACATACAATGAAATAAAACATATCACTTCATTATTCTGTAGCGATATATTATGTTAAAAATACCAAGCACAGTGCAGGTTTACGATAACCTATTGGCGGAAAAGGAACAAACGCGTCAGTAGGACCTAATTAAGAATGCAGTTGAAAAATTATAAATCTTGGAAATACTTTCATTTTAGTATTTAATTAAATATAATATTTATTTTCTTCAAAGTAAGATATGGAAGGAAATAATAAAAACTAAATAGAAAAACCAATCGCTGTCGTATCACCTACAAAAGAAAAGTTTCCAACGGAAAATGAGTCCAACGAAAATTATAATTTTAATATAATATTTATTTTCATTATTTCGAATTAATTAACAATTAGTCAAAATTTAATAGTCCAGCTCTGGCCAAATGCGGTGAAAATCTCCCAACGCTCCAACGACGAAATATAGCAGGTCCAACGTTGGGTCGGACAATAATGAACGGCGAAGTTCGTCTAAAATAGGAGACAGGGGCTCCAATCCCAATTGTCGGCCTGGTTGGCGGCCACAACGTCGTCGATGTACAAGCCAACGACAAAAAGGTACTGATGTGTTGGATACCGTGGCATTTTTGCAAACGATTTTTTCTTTTAATTGACTAAAACTTTACTGAATAAAAGTATGAGAGCACCAAGCGTATTTATAAGCGCGAGTAAAACAAAAAAAAAACAGAGTACGAACCCGGAAATTCCAAAGGGAAAAGAGAAATCAGCATAGCTTGCATTAAAATTAAAAATAAAATTATATCGCGGGTGCAATCAAAATAATGATAACTACACGCGCAATAATAAGTATGCAAATTTAGGTCACGCATATGGTGGACACCCTACATGGAATAAGTATACACTCATATGCATTCCATATCGTCCATTCCGTTTTAAATAAACAGCCAATATAACTTTGTATTTGCAATTATTAAAATAATGAATGCACATGCAAAAATATGCTTGAAGAGTTATTTCAGGCATACAACATACACACACACTATATACATAACAATTCGCGCCAAATGCTATATATAAGAAGACAAGAATTATAAATACTAAACAGAAAAAAAATTAAATTGTTTTTAAAATTTTTCTATTCTCATAATAATGAGGTAGTAGTAACATGTAGTACATAAATAATCAATGTAAAATATTAACGAATCGCGCAAAAACTAAGAATTGATCGATTAACGCAAACACTGCAACAAAACAGGTGCAAAAGTAGAGCACCTGAACACGAGCAGAATGCAGTGTCAGTTAAGCAATTAATGAAAAAAAAGCCACAAACAGTAAATCAAATTTTAACTCAAGCCAAACGAGAAAAACAAAAATAAAAACACCAAAGGTGAACAACTTCAACCTTGGCGAAACAACAAAAAAAAAAAAAAAATATATATTAAAGAAATATATAATAAATGTATCAATAAAAACTAATAATGAAATTAATAACTAATAATAAAAAAGGGAATAAGAAAATTAAAAGGAAAGAAAGAGTTAAATTATAATAACGTTAACGTGTTGTCCTGTGATTCTGTTACTGAGAGTTTTCTGTACTATGTGTCAATGTGTGGTTTGTGTCTTACTAATACCGACACACCTACTCGGTACGCTCCTGCTTGTGAACCCAGTCTACTTGATGTCTGTCTTGTCTCTGATCTATCTCTTTTATTAACTCTTGACCTTTGTTTCTGACCATGATCTTATTTTTTGTTGCTTTGATATTCATCTGTGTAAGAATGAGGTTGTTAGTTTTACCTATTATGACTTTAATACAATAGATTATGACGCTTTGTTTCGAGAATTATCTATGGTGTGCTGGAATGACGTTTGTTTCGTTAACTCAGTCGATGAAAAACTTACAGCCTTATTTATAAACGTATTTTAAAGGCTGCGTAACCTTAAACACCTCTTAAACAAGAAAACGTTATTTATAAACAAATTTTTATTTTACGCAACGTTGTTTAAAGGCTGTGTAATTTAAACACAAAAATTTGCGTTTAAAGCCTGCGTAAAGTGGCATATCAAAATTCAAATAATTTTTGTGTTCAAATAAAATTTTTCAAAAAAAAACTTCAAATCGCGTTATATCTTTTCAAATGAAATTCAAAAACGTAAAATTTTTTACTTACATATCAAAAAAAGTAATAGAGAACGCCTTTTTGTTATAGTTTTAGTGGATTTCTGAACCATTTTATCCACAAACCTTGTTTATTTGACACACACATAAAATTCAATTATAAATAAAAACTTAAGCAACGTTGTGTAACTCCTTACGCAGTGTGTAATTAAACAATTGTTTAACGACTGTTTAACGAAATCTAATAAATAAGGCTGTAAGAGTTTTACTGACTTATTTAAATATTGCTTTCATTAATCATGTATCTTTGGGCTCTGAGCAGTAGTTGTCCCTGGTTTACCCAGAGTGTCTTACTTGCTGTCAAAAAGAGAAATAGACTTCATGCTAAATGGAAAAGAAGTAAAACCGCTGTGGCTTGGGAGGAGTATAGGAGGGAGGAGCAACGCTTTCACTGAGAAGGGAAAAGCAGAGGTACTATGGCTCTAAACTAAATCCTAACTTGAGTGCTAAGCAGTTGTGGCAAGACTTAAAGAAGCTGCGAGTTACTAATAGGGTCTCAGTTGAATGTAGCTTGGATCCAGATGAACTTAATGATAAATTCTTGGCTAATGGTAATTATGATAGTACTAGTATGCCTTCTCGCACGACATTACCGGTACAGACATATTTGTCATCTTTCCCTCCTTTTGAATTTACTGCAATCTCAGTGCAGTTGAGATTGGGTACAGCATATCTAAGCTAGCCTCCAATGCGTTAGGAGCTGATGGTGTATCTATTAGATTTATAAGGATAGTTTTACCGTTTATCTTGGCTCCACTGACGCACATAATCAATTACAGCTTAACCTGCAAGTTCCCTGAATTATGGAAAACTGCTATTGTAGTTCCCATTGCTAAATGTCCTTCTGCATTTGACCCTGGTGACTTTAGACCCATAAGTATTTTGCCATCATTGGGAAAGGTCTTCGAAAGGATTATGTATGTGCAAATGTCTGCATTTTTAAACCTGAATAATCTTATATCCCCATTGCAATCAGGTTTCAGGGCTGGCCAGAGCTGTTCAACTGCAATATTGAAAATTTCTGATGATATCAGAATATTTTATGACCAAAATTTCTTAACATTTCTGTGTCTTATGGATTTTGTAAAAGCATTCGACTTTTTGCTGATCCACAGGATCACACTTTACTCTGTGATAAGCTTAGAACTAGTTTTAATTTTAGTGGTATAGCTGTTCGTGTACTATCAAGTTACCTTGAGGGTAGAATGAAAGTGAAGAGTTGGTAATAGATTCTCCTCAATGAAAATGGTCACCACAGGAGTTCCGCAGGGGACTTTCCCCCTTTGTTTGTTGGCTCCACTCAGTTGGAGTTTGTAAGCAGGATAAAAAACCTTGGTTTCACATTAAATTCTAAGTTTACATGTACTAACCATATTAATAGCCGCATTCAGCGGAATGCGCTGATCATTGAGCGGAAAGATAAAAATAGTAAACAAGACGACAAAAAAGTTGCCACGTTTGATTTTTCCACACGAATTTCAAGTATCCCACAAAAAGAAAATTCCCAAACCTAAAACTTCAATCGTATCCCAAACTACATATTCTATATTTTTATAATTATAATTCCTTTGTTGAGTCATTCTGAGTTCAATAACTTTAAATTAAATTTTATTTGACTTAATAATGCGTTGATTTCTTAAGCCAATTCTTTAAAAACACTTTGACGTTTGCTCTGTAAAAAGCGAATTTATTTGTTTTTTTTTGCTTGCTTGTTAGTAATGCAACTCAGGCAAATGTAGCGTAAAAGTAGCGTAAAAACTTTTCGCTACAAAAAATGGCGACCGCTCCGTGAATATGTAAACAATAGGGTACGTTCAGTGACATGAAAACGATTGAGCGCTACCTGAGCGAAAGATCTACAGAATTTAAGGTGCTTGCGTTCTTCTGCGAGTTACACTCCTCTTGAAACTAGACTAAGGCTTGTTAAGCAATTGATTGTATCCCACTTTACGTTTTCTTGCATTGTTTTTAGTCGTCTTGATTCTCAGTCGTAGCACAAGATCCTGGTGGCATTTAACAATGCTGCAAGGTATGCTTATGCCGTCCGGCGCTTTGATCACATCTCATTGATAAGTAAGGGTATACTTGGGTGTATATAACTTTATGAGGGTATACCTCGATACCTTTATGAAAAACTCCAGCACTTTCATTCAACCAGGTCCCTTAATTTTATTGTTCCCAGGTGCACTTTTGTCAACAGCAGCAGATTCTTTTTCATTAGCACCATTAGGCTTTGGAATTCTCTACCGCTACAATTAAGACAGATGTCGTTGGGGGCCGCTTCAAGCAAGCTATAGTGCAGTATTTTTCTACGTCCTAATTGCATTCTTTTCTTTTATCCTTCACTGTCTTTCGTTGCTCTCTATCTTCTCTTACTTTCTTATTAACTCTTGTTCCTAATTGCTGTTTAAGTTAAGTTAAGTTATAGTTGTAATTGCATAATTTTAAGTTATATTTACTTTTGCATAGGGTTTTGTTTTTTTTTTTTTTTGTTACGTGTAATATACATATATTGCTAGTACTAAAAAAGACGTTGGTCTTAGCGTACATTGAATATTGTGAATAAATGAATAAATAAATAAATAAATAAATAAAAAAATTTGGACAATAGTAATTAAATTTATTCAGTTGCTTTGGGTAAACCGTACTGAAAAATTTTCAAATGTTATAATAAACAAACCAAAATGTTTTGCAGTTTTTCAAATTAGTAGTGACATCTAATTGTTCATATAATGACAAGATAAATTTTATTATTCATAAATAAAGATCAACCCCTCAGGAAGTGGAAAAGAGTCCACTAAACGTTAGGTTTTTATGTTTAAAAATCGTTGTTTTATTTGTTTTTCTTCATTTGAATAACGACAACTGACCAGATCAGCCCGAGTAGGTTACAACTTCAAACATTCAAAAATCGGTCACCAACATTCAATCTCAGAAAACATAACCTTTTTAAGAGATTTATTAAATATTACGTATTGATTTACATATTACATATTTTTTAAAAATTCTATACGCAAGACGATTGATGTAAAATATGATATAATATATAAAATAGTATTATATTTAAGATATACAGGGTGTTTCGCATAAGAGGGGACAAAAGACTAGGGCGTAGGTTGGGTCGAGACAAGAAAAAAATCGTATGGGAGTGGGGGGGTCATTTTCCCCCCGTTTAGACGGCAGGGGACATTTTATAAAAATCCGACTTAACATTGGAAAAAATATTATTAAAAAATAATGTTTAGATCTAGATAACTTATGCTTGCTGATGTATAAAGTGAAATGTCCGCTTCTTAATATCCTTTTTAAATTAGGTTCCTACGTCGAATTTGGAATAAATTTTTATAATAAATTTATATATTTTTATATTTTTATAATAAATTTTTTCAGTTTTAATTTGGAATAAAAATTCCGAAAAAAACTTTTTGGTCACAATTTTTTTTTTTAAATACCTTAATAAGTATAACTGCCCAACCACAACGCAACGACGTCGCAATCGATTGCGATGTTCCTATAGAAAAATGGAATGGAACACGTCGTTGAGCTCTCTCACGTCGTCGTAAAATTTTCTAATTTTCTGACAACTTCTTCCGATTTTCTCATTTATTGAAAAACAGTATGCCCTACTTTTCGATGAAATTCTTCAAATTCCCCAAAAAATGTAAATAAATTTGACAAACGAATTGTCAAACAAGGAAATTATTCAAATTATTTTTATTTAAAACAAAATGTAAATAATTTATGACGACAGATGTCACTCATTCGAAGATTTCGAAAGAGAGAAATCGTTATCGTTTGGTACCGGAAATCTTCAAACCGGAAGGATCTATGTATTGTAGTTTCCGACAAAAGTGATAATTACGATGGGTTAAGTTTCATGGTAAGTAATGGGTTAAGAAATTATTAGCGCACTCAATTTTAGATAAAATATAGTAATAGTAAATAAATTATTAATAAATTAAATATAAATAGTAAATAGAAATTTAGAATTGAAATAATTTAAATAATTACACATTACGGTTAGGCGATTGAAACGTTACCAACTTCACACCGGTATATCTGGCAACGCGATATTGCTATGTCAATGACTGTTGATATTGTTTACACGCTACCACAATCATTTCCGTCTAACAGCCTTATAATGTAAATAGTTTCAAGACGTAAACGAAACATATGTTTTTCATGAGTTTTGTTTTGTGCTTTTTATCATTTTTCGTTTGTTTGAAAACTGACTATAACAAAACTCGAGTAAAATCCACTAAACGCAAAAAATGCTTGTTGTTGGTATTTTTCCATGCTTTGCAGATTTTATCAGCTACGTGTATAATGATCGGCATTTACCAGGAAAAAAGTCGAGAAACCACGCGAAAACAAGAAGGCTATCGTCTAGTGTAAAATTGTTTGTATTTTGCAAGTTTTCGGATTGTGTGTCGAATTTGTATGTGTATAGTGTCGTGTATAGTGTTGCCGACACTCTTTTCTCTTTGCGTTTCTAGAAATTACTTATAAAAATGCTTCAAATATTGTACACATGGCAACATTTTCTCTCTGCAATACAAAGAAAGTTTGCAATACGAACAAAAAGCTTATATTATACTAGTTTGGCTCGTTTCGTTTTCGTTTTTATTTGTTTTTTCGTTTTCAAACTACATATTTACATTATAAGGCTGTAAGTTTTATAGAACAGAAGTTATTCGAAATTGAATTCAAACGTAATAGTGTGATTGCGTTATATTTGAGAGGAAATCACAACCCGTTCGTGAGCTCAGGCATCTCAAAGTGAATAAAATCTTTGTGTATTTTTGTGTACCATAAATTGTTATAATGATACAGGCAGCATTGCCAAACGCTATGGTGATGGACGAAAAAAAAAACAGCAACATCACCTGAAATGGCTCGAAGGTCAAGGCTCGACTTGAACGAAATCCACGCCGTAGTAGTAATTATATGGCCAAAGAACTGAAAATATCCAGCGAAGCATCCGGCGCATATTTCAAAATGAGTTTAAGGTAAAGCCTTACAAATTCCAAAAGGCACATGATCTTACACCAAAGTTAGGCTCGAAAGAGCAAAGGAGTTCTTACGCTTGCACGAACGTGGCGAGTTTCCAAACACTGTGTTCTCTGATGGCAAAACTTTCCTTATTAAGCAGTTCGTAAACTCTCAAAATGATCGCGTTTACTTAAATGAAAGCACTTACGAAAATTTGAGTATACGAACGGCAACCGGAAGTAATTTTCCATCTCACGTAATGGTATTGGCAGGGTTCGGAAATGCTCGCTCTTGCTCGCTCTTTTCCGCTCCAGCTCGCTCTTTCAAGCTTAAAAGAGCATTTATTTTCAGGAGCGCGAGCGAGCAGGAGCGACAAAAAAAAATTTTCAGGGCTCCTGCGCGCTCCAAAGAGCATTTTTTTTTCAGGAGCGCGAGCGAGCAGGAGCGGCAAAAAAAAATTTTCAGGGCTCCTGCTAGCTCCAAAGAGCATTTTTTTTCAGGAGCGCGAGCGAGACACGACGTTGTTTTTGATCGGCCGGCTTGAGTTCTTCTGTTAACTGAACTTTATGCAAAATACGGTGTAATGACGTTTGTGGAATGCGCAATTCCAAAGAACGACGAGGAATGGACAAACCTGGGTTATCCTCAACACTTTGGGCTACAGCAGCAATATTTTTAGTTGTTCTTGAGCGACGTGCACGGGTTTTATTCTTCACATCACTAACTTGTCCCAACAGCTCGAATTTTTTAACCACTTTCTTTATTACGGTCCGACAAGGTGCTTCACGACGACCCAAAAATGCTTTAATTTTGCGAACTGTGACTGCAATATTTTTACCATTTTTGTAGTGAATTTTAATAATTTCAATGCGTTGTTGCAGCGTATATCGTTCCATTTTTAGTAATGGCGTAGTTTCTACTTGTCACATGTAAAAAATAACAGCTTCAAAAGTGATAGTTACCGAAATAGCGGGCTATTCAAAATTACACCTCTTATTGGAAAACCCTTTAGTTATAAGACTTATAGTTCAAAGACGGTAACGATGGATTACTTCTACGGAGTGCGCTCGAAAGTGTAGAAGGCATGCATACTTTTGGACTACGCCATAATAATAAAACTATTCAAGATAGAGGGGTTCAACGTCCGCTCAAGTTTGGGGGATAACGGGACTACAGGACGACCCTTCGTAACTCTCCTGGGTGGGCAAGTTGACTTCTACCTCCACCTACCTTCTAAGGGCATCCGAAATTTGGGCATTTTGGGACTAGTCCGAAAGAAGGACTGCGCGGGCTAACATTACGGCTTTGTCAGCTGAACATTCACCACAGTATAGCAGCGTCAGCAAAGATGCTGTGATACTTTGGGGAAGATAAACTGGACATAGCCTTAGTGAAAGAGTCCTGGATACTACCTGAATGGTAGTATTAAGGGCCTATCTTGTAAAGGGACTAGCCTCTTTTTGCTCTTAGTCGAGGGCAGGGAACGGACTTGTGTATTGGTGAGACGGGGTGTCCAAGCGATGCTCATGACCTATCTATGTTCTCAGGACCTAACGGTCGAGTGTATTGGAAGCGGAAATGGCTCTTTTCCGATCGCATCTGCCTACCTACCATATGACTCAACAAAGCCGCCACCGCCTCTGGCCTTTAGTGGGTATATGAGGCACAAAGACGCAGTCGTTTCGGCTGATTATAAGGAAAAGAAGAAACGGTTGACAAGACCCTTCGCAAGAGGAAGAGGCAGACGTGGAGAGACTTCTGTACCAACACGAAAGATATCTCTGATGTATGTAAACTGCAGAAGCTGATATCAAAGGATCCCGTGTCCAAGATGGGACTCATACGTAACAAAGGCACTGGAAGAGTCAGAAGATGATAGACAGACACTTTCCTGACAGCATCGGATACGCTAGGGCCTGGCCACCATTGCGTAGATGGCTTTACAGGTCGGCGAGGAGTGACGAGGAACGGGGTAAGAAGTGCGTTGATGACGTTTTCTCCTTTCAAGACTCCGAGACCAGACGGGATATTCCCCGTGTTGCTCCAGTAGGGCCAGGAGCAACTGCTTGAGGAGTGTTCGTGGCATGTCTGGCAACGGGTTATGTGCCTGGTATTTGGAGACATGGAAGAGTGGTATTTCCACCAAAACCAGGTAAGAAGGACTACACGGAGACAAAATCCGTTAGAGCGGTCTGCCTTACCTCATTTGTCTTAACGACAATAGAGAGGGTGGTAGTGGACTATTTAGAGGGAACTCTATTTGTGGAACGTCCTTTAAGTAGATTTTAGCACGCATATAGAGCGGGGAGATGTACGTAGACCGCCCTCCACGACTTGGTCGGGGTGGCGGAAAGGGAAAATGGAGGCATCGCTATGACCACTTTTATTGACATAGAGGGTGCTTTCGATAAGAACTGATTCGGAAGATCTGTTTCGGAAGGGTGCTATCGCCCATCCTTTGGAACATCACTGTTGACTCCTTACTTCAACGACTGGACTCAAGATGCATACATACAATTGGATGCAGACGTCATAGCAGTGATGGTGAGAGGGAAGTATATTGACACAATGCAGGACGTCATGCATGTGGCGCCCTCCACGGTAGAGGGATGGTGTAGAGAGCAGGGCCTCAACATCAATGTTACTAAGACAGATATGATCCTCTTCACAAGGAAGAGGAAAATTTCGAATCCGAAATTAACACCTCCCGAAGGGTTAAATACCTAGGAGTAATCCTATATAGCAAACTTTCCTGGAAGGAGCATGTGTTAGAGAGGATTAGGAAGGCAAAGGCGGTGCTCTTTCAGTGTAGAAAAGTGTGTAGCCTTCGATGGGGTATATCCCCTAACAAGGCACACTGGATCTATACTGCCATGGTTCGACCCTGTTTGACTTATGGCTCAGTTCTGGTGGGATAAAGCGGACCAGATAACGATAAAGGCCGAACTGAACAGGGTTCAACTGGCATTATTTATTAAGAGGACGGCAGTGCTAGCGGCAATGCGAATGCATAGGAACGTTGTTGGCGCGGGGCTGGTTTATCAGCGACAGGACATGGTCGCATTATCGACATTGTCTGTGCAAAGGTCAGCGATGTTTGAATGCCTATGGATGGTATGTGCAGGGTGCGAATCATCGATAGGTGGCACGACATTCTGATCGCAGACAGCCGACGGCATGATGAGTGCAGCAATGACCTCAACATCTTCACGGATGGGTCATTGATAGATGGAAGAGCAGTTGCAGGGGCTTCTCTTCGGAGTTGAACCTCGGCTGTAAGCTCCATTTAGGGAAATACGTGTCCGTGTATCAGGCCGAATTACTGGCCCTGGTACATGCTCTGGGCCATCTAATTGGCGATCAGGTGCGGAATAGCGGAATCCTGCTAGCACTGGATAACCAGGCGGTGATTAAGAGCATGGCGCGGACGAACGTTAATTCTAGATTGGTGCTGGAGCCTATCCGAAGCTCAATAGGTGTGCCCAGTATAACAGGGTAACACTCTGTTGGCACTTGCGTTGACACGGGACTTGATCATGAAGCGGGAGTTCGACTCGTTCGGCCGCCTGCAGTGACCAGGTACGTGGGGGCGAAAAGGGACCTACTCGTTCTGGTCTGCTTCGACTATTCCGCCAAACAAGAGGACGGTTTTAGTGGGTAGTCCGCAAGTGCAGTTGAACCTCGGCTGTAAGCTCCATTTAGGGAAATACGTGTCCGTGGATCAGGCCGAATTACTGGCCCTGGTACATGCTCTGGGCCATCTAATTGGCGATCAGGTGCGGAATAGCGGAATCCTGCTAGCACTGGATAACCAGACGGTGATTAAGAGCATGGCGCGGACGAACGTTAATTCTAGATTGCTGCTGGAGCCTATACGAAGCTCAGTAGGTGTGCCCAGTATAACAGGGTAACACTCTGTTGGCACTTGCGTTGACACGGGACCTGGTCATGAAGCGGGAGTTCGACTCGTTCGACCGCCTGCAGTGACCAGGTACGTGGGGGCGAAAAGGGACCTACTCGTTCTGGTCTGCTTCGACTATTCCGCCAAGCAAGAGGACGGTTTTAGTGGGTAGTCCGCAAGTGCAGGAGTCCTACACTATCGGCAAATCTGGTTTAAGTGGGGACGCTGATGTGCGTAAAAGCATTTGCTAACTCCACAAAGAAAATTGTTTTTTTTTATTATGTCTTGACTGTGTTTCTTGAGTTTCTGTTGCGTATGTATTGTAATATGTTGAAGGACCTCTGGTCCTGCCTTCAATGATTATGCTGGATAATATTCTATTTTAATATAGATTCATAGGCTTGGCCGGCAGAGTATGCCATGGGCCTCAGCTTAGAATGCTATTTGTATAGTTGATAAAGCCGGCAGATTATTTGCCAGGGCTTGAGAAAATTAGAAGACTGCCGGTTTTAGGCTCTGATAATATTCTATTTTATTTTAGAAATTCTTGCCCTTTTAAAGCCGATTTTGATGGGCGGACTTAAAACTAATATAAACATATTTCTTAAAATTACTTCGTTATTGGTCAGCAGATTCTGCTGATCCAATCAATAATATATTGTTTATAAATTATTGTGAATAATTGTTGACTGCACTATTTCTGTCGCAGTCTAGACAGAAGACGTCGGCAGCGAAAAGAAGTCGTCAACGCACACGCAGCAGAACTTAGCACGGTCAACGATCCAACAGGAAACGCTATCGTTGCAGTTTTTATGCGCTGCGTGTACCCTATCGTTGGTCGATTTGACTGTCGCTTAGGAAGCAGTCATGGTGACTTGTGTGGTACACTACACCCTAGACCCGTCCTTATTTATATGGACAAATTTATTTTCTCGAATATATGTTACGGCAAGTGCTAAAAATATTCGTTTTAGTCTCACAAAGCATAAAAAAAAATTTGACAACGATTGGATAATTTTTAGCCGTGCCCCAAGCACCTTTTTGTTTTTATTATGAGAAATAAGGCAAAAAAAAATATATTTTTTTATTTTATTTGCATTTATTTGAAAAGTAAGAATAAACTGAAATATTTTTATTAATTACATACTCATAGTAACATTAATATTATTTTAATTTAATAGTGAAGTCTTTTTAAAAGTGGGATAATTCATGTTATATTCTTTAACCACTTGAAAAAGGAATTGTTTCTCCTCTTCATTGTGGGTTAATTTATTATTATAATCTGTAATGAATTTGGCGCCTCTTTCAGCTGCATCATTTACTACAGATAAGTTTTTACAAATTTGTGATCCCTGAGCGTAGTCAAATCTTTCATTCCAATCCGACGGATCGACTTGCAAAAATTCTTTTGAAATTTCTAAGCGATCAAAGAACGCGTGTGTATTGGAATTTACAAAATCGCTTAAATCTTTTTGCGCAAATGTGTCGATATTTGTTGGATTAGTTATTATTCGCTTGCATTTTTCTGTATTTGCTTTAACATTAATTGCCTGAACCATTTTTTTTTTAATTGCAACACTTACATTAGGATCGAAGAATGAAAGACCGACTGCTTCTTCCGACAAATACCACAAATGATTGCTTATTTTTTGTAGCAAAGCAAGAGCTATATCCCTTTCAGGATAAGCTATAATATTTTTAATTAAATTTAGGTCTTGATTTGGTGCTTCAATTGCTTTAGTGCATCCAAACCAGGCTTTTACATAAATACGAACTATAAACAGACACTACGTATACCGTTTAGCTCTTGTTTGGTCATATTGAATTCATTACGAAACAAATACATTTTAAGTGCATAAATAGATTTTGACATCCATCGAGCATGAGAAGTTGCACCAGGTATACGAAAGGTGTTAAAATTCGAAAAAAAACTCAAGTTTCTTAATTTATACTCAAAACATAAAAAAAGAAGCATAGGGAAAAACACAAACACATTACAGTACTTACATCAAAGTTTGCTGCAATGTTTTGTGCTGTTGTTGCACGATGTTTCTGATGCATTCGACGAATTGATGAACGATTTAGTATAAGATCTTCGATATCATAGCCCAACGAGTCAGCAGTTGCACTTAGGATATGAACTGCAGCACCATCAGTGATTTTCCACTTATCCAAAGTTGAAAGCAGTCTTGGTGTAAACAAATTTGTTTTACCTCTGGATATACCTGATATACCTGGATATGCATTTCCTGCTGATGTTGATGCTACAACTTCAATATCGTTTTCGTCGTCAATGTCAATCATACCTGTTTTACAACAATAATTCTGATTTGCTTAAAAGATATAATTCTTAATTGTATACCTCTTTGAGTATGTTGTTCATATAACTCTTTTCGTTCATCTTCTTTTATTCGACGCTGGTTTTCTTGTTCTTTCTGGACTGCCTTTCGCTTTTCTTTCTGCATGACAATTCTATCCGTTCCTAGCATACAACCTGGTCTTCCTTTTTCTCGTTGCTTTTTTAAGAACTCTTTGTCTTCTTGTATTTTAATTAATTCTATCGCGTTTGCGTGTGCGATATCGAATAAATCATGTAATTTATCTTGAAATTCAGTTTCTTTCCTGTTTTGACATTCTGTTTTTCGACCATGATGCTTTGTAATATCTCTCCACTCGTTGTATAATTTTTCCAGCTTCTCAATGCAGTGTTTTTCATGGTGTGTTGGAATTCGTGCTTTTTGCCAAAACGTACTAACCTCAGCAACAACTAATTTAGAACTTTCTCTTAAATTTAAACCAACTATTCTTAAATTATAAAATAAAACTTGTAGCACTTGTTTTCTTCCTGGTAATTTAGCTCCAGTAATTTGGTGGTCAATTACGCCAATTAACATAATATCATCATCCGATCGAAATCTTTTGGTTGTCATCGCTTTGGATTTTTAATTTTAAAATTTATTTGTTCAATTTTTTAAAGGTAATCTTTTGGACAATATTCTTTTAAATTTTTTTGTTTGAACTTCACGATTTCACTAAATTCGTCGATCTCCACGTGTGAAAGTTGCAATACAAAATGATTTATTTATGCGAATTTTCGTCAGACGTACACAACAACAACACAGTACTGGGCCGCCACAAAAAAAGAGAGAGTGTGTGTCACATTTGCCAAACGCACACACACACATTTCAATAAGTACTTACCAACAGGGCTGCCAGATACATTTCAAGAAAAACCGGGGAAAAACATTTCAATGTTGGCGGGGGCACGGCTAAAAATTGTCCAATCAAGCTCAAATTTTTTTGTGTATTTTTAGGATAAAATAAAATGGTTTTAGCGCTTGCCGTCATACGAATTCGAAAAAAAAGAAATAAGGACCGGTCTACTACACCCTCACCCTTTCAAGAAAAATATATATTTTGAAGAAATATATATTTTTATTAGAATTTTTTCAATAAATTGTTGTGGAATTCTTTTCTCATACCGTTAACCATTACTGTCGAATTTACGCCATTTTTACATATTATAGTGTAAGGGCCGTGATATGGTTTTTGATGCTTTTTTCTATTTATATTTCTTACTAGTACTTTATCACCTATCTTAAAATTAGAATTATTACAATTGTTTTGATTATTTACACGTATTTCTTTAGATTTTGTTAAATTAGCTTTCGCATTTCTTAAGGATAAACTTAGTCTAGCTTTTAATTCGTTAGAATAATTATCTAGGTTATAAGAAATTGTATTATTATTTATTGCATCATCAGGCATTGATGGTAATTTTCCAAAAATTAATTCATATGGTGAATACTTTGTATGAACGTGTGGTGTGGTATTGTACGCAAATACATAGTATGGTACCCATTTGTCCCAGTCATCGTCTTTTGCAAATGCTAGTAAGTATTCGTTCAGTACCCTATGGTTTCGTTCTATTGAACCTAAGGTCTCATGATGATATGGTGTAGAAAAAATTTGTCGAATTTTTAGTAGTTCGCATATTTCTTTTAGTAGTGTGTTAGTAAATTCAGTTCCTTTATCTGATTTTAATGTTTTAAAATTTCCATACTTGAGAATGAATTGTTCTACTAATGTTTTTGCAACTGTAGTTGCGTCTTTAGATTCTATTGGATGTGCTACTCCAAATTTTTTCAATTCACATTGAATTGTTAAAATATATCTAAAATTATTTGAAATTCTTAGAGGACCCACAGTGTCTATAGATATTATTTCAAAACTATTATTAGGTGTATCAGTATGTACCATTTTTTCTTTTATATGTATGGTTTGCTTATTAATTTTACATTTTTCACATTTCGATATAAATTGTTTAATCATTTTGCTCATATTTTTCCAAATGTACCTTTGTTTTAATTTTATTATTGTTTTCCTAATTCCTAAGTGTCCTCCTATAGGTGAATTATGGTATTCATCTATTAATTTGTATTTTATTATATCGTCATCAATTTTTTCTGGGGGTTTATATATTAAAATCTTCAAATACGCGCGATTTTTATTTTTATGTTGCAACACATTATATAACTTCTTAAATTCTTCTTTGTTAACAATTGTAAATATTTCATCTTTTTCACTCAATGCTAGCTCTTTATTATTCATTTTATTCATGTATAAAGATAATTTCTCCAGAGTCGAAACGAATTTCGTTGGATTATCATTATTCTTTACGTTTACATGTACATTTACGATATCGTTTTCTGTAAATAATTCTTTTCTGTTTGTGCACAAACTGGTAGGTTTCTCTGAATGCGAATCTGGATTCGTCAAATTATCACCATACCTATTTACTATAAATTTTAACTTTTTTACGTTCTTTATATCTGATAATGATGTACAGTCCCATGTGTAGAGTTGATCAGGCTCTAATTGGTTTGTTATAACATCAGTCTTATCATTTTTCTTATTCTTCATACCCCTTGTGACGATTAATGTTCTTTTTATATTTTTATCATTTTCTTTAGGAATCATTGCTTTTAACATTTCAGAATTTATTTGAATTCTTGATAGTGCATCTGCATTAGTATTAATTTTTCCTTGTTTATACTTAATTTCAAATTCATAGTCGGAAAGGTCTAATCTTATTCTGGTCATTTAGGAAGATGGATTCTTATGCGTAAATAGTGATACTAAAGGCCTATGGTCAGTTACTACAATAAATTTGTTACCATAAAGATATGGCCTAAAAAAATTTATTCCCCAATGAATTGCTAATAATTCTTTCTCCAAAACCGATTTGTTTAAGTCATGTTTGTCCAGTGCTTTACTTGCGTAAGATATAGGTAAGTCAGTCCCAATATCACCTTGCGATAATACTGCGCCAAGAGCGTAGTTTGACGCGTCAGTTGTTAGAATAAACGGTTTTGAAAAATCGGGATATTGCAATATTGGTGGGTTCATTAATTTTTCTTTTAAGATGTCGAAAGCGTTCTGGTGTTCTTCTGTTCATGTGAATTTGTTATTTTTCTTTAATAGTGAATTTAAACATTTAGCAATTTCTGAAAAATTTTTTATGAATCTTCTGTAATAATTACAGAAAGCTACGAATCGTCTGGTTTCGTCGGCGTTTTTCGGAATTGGATAATTTTTTATTGTGTCAAATTTGTCTGGGTCTGTTTTGATTCCTTTGTCTGTTATTAAATGTCCTAAAAAAGTTACGTCTGTTTTCAAGAAATTGCATTTATTTGCATTTAATTTTAAGTTGTACGTTCGTAGTCGGTCAAAAACTTTCACTAAATTTTCATTGTGGTGTTTTAAACTACAACCAAAGATAATGATGTCGTCTACGTAAAGGAATGCTTCACTGTCCAGTCCACTGAGTGCTATTGTCAACATTCTTTGAAAGCTGTTTGTGGATATCTTTAATCCAAATGGTAGTCTTTTAAATTGGTAGTGTCCATTTTCTGTAGAAAAAGCTGTTAATGGTCTTGAATTTTTGTCTAAAGGTATTTGGTGGAAAGAGCTAGTCATGTCAAGTGTCGAAAAGTATTTTGCTCTTCCTAATTTGTCAAGTATGTCTTCTAGTCTTGTTAAAGGGAATTTATCGTTTACTATTTTGCCATTGAGTTTACGGTAATCTACTACTAGTCTCCACTTTTTGTTGTCCTTGTTTCCTTTTTTTGGTACTACTAACAGTGGTGAATTGTATGGACTTGTGGATGGTTCAATTATGTCCTCGTTTAATAATTTTCTGACTTGTTGTTTAATTTCGTCTTTTTGTGTCTGCGGAAGTCTATAGTTCTTTATGTAACTCGGACTTTTGTCGTTTAGGTTAATTTTTTGTGTGTAAAAGTTATTAGTTGATAGTACTTCGTTGTCTAAATGAAAAATGTCTTGATAGTTTTGTAGGATTTCAATTAGTGAATTGTATGCGTCAGGGTCAGTTGTTTTTATTTTTATTGTTTCGAATAGCTTATTTAATCTTTCGGTGTTATTCACTGTTCTTGATGTTAGAATATCATAATTTGTTAATGGATCGGACTCTAGTTCAATTTTGTGTATAGTAACAGTAGTATCATTTGTGTTTAACATTTTTATATGACCTATCCTTCCTTTTGGGCAAATGCAATTTCCTACGAATATTCCTTTTTGAATTTCTTTATTCCATATTATTCTATCTTCTTTAAAATTTGTATTGATTGGTACGATGAGCTCGCATCTTGATGGTAAAACAATTTCTATCGATGTGTTTAAATGTAATGGTAAAATTATATAATTTTCATTAAAACTAAATGTAATAGTTAAGGTTTCGTAATCTATTTTACAAAAATGTTTTCTTAATAAATCTCTCCCGATAATTCCATCTGTTAATATAGGAAAATTTTCATCTACTACTATGAATTTATGATTAATATCTTCATTATCTAATTTTATATTTAAATTTAATAATCCTAACGGTTCTATAATTTCATTGGTTATACCTTTTAATTTACAAGTATCATAACTTCTATAAGTATTATACTTTACATCGTTATTAGTTTTAATTAAAGATACATCTGATCCAGTATCTATCAAAAATGTAAGTTTTTTATTGTTGTCATGCAATTCAACAAAGTTTGTAGCATTCTTGGAAATATTATAAAATTTTGTTATTGTTTTTGGTTTTCCGGAGGGGGAATTTAATTGCCCTCCGAGCCTAGCTCGTTTTCCTGAGCATTGACTGTGTAAACTCTATTGTTAGTGTTATTTCGGTATTGCTGTTAAAAGAAGTGTTTCTTTATTCTTATTTTCCGACGGTGAAAAATAAATGTAGTTAATAAATCGAATTCCTTGGACTGCGTTGTGGAGTTCGTCATTTGGCAGGCAAGTAGCAGCATTTTGCGTGGTGTTACTTTCCAAGCGAAACGCATGAAGACAATCGAGTAAAGCGTGAGTGCTAACTTCATTCTTCCACTAATAAACTTGGGATGCTTTTTTATGTCCATGAGAGCAGCAATTGGAATACTCCAGTTGGCGATGACAAGTGTTCCAGATTTTGGTAGCTGCGACATGTTGACTGCTTTGACCGGGACTTGCATTTTTTTTTTGGATCGCAGGATCAAATGTGCGGGACTGAAGTACGCAGCATCGTGGTATGCACGATCAAGTATGCAAGATTGTGTTATGTAGGATCGAAGTTCGCAGGATCGTGGTATGCAGGATCGCCATGTAATATGTTGAAGGACCTCTGGTCCTGCCTTCAATAATTATGCTGGATAATATTCTATTTTAATATAGATTCATAGGCTTGGCCGGCAGAGTATGCCATGGGCCTCAGCTTAGAATGCTATTTGTATAGTTGATAAAGCCGGCAGATTATTTGCCAGGGCTTGAGAAAATTAGAAGACTGCCGGTTTTAGGCTCTGATAATATTCTATTTTATTTTAGAAATTCTTGCCCTTTTAAAGCCGATTTTGATGGGCGGACTTAAAACTAATATAAACATATTTCTTAAAATTACTTCGTTATTGGTCAGCAGATTCTGCTGATCCAATCAATAATATATTGTTTATAAATTATTGTGAATAATTGTTGACTGCACTATTTCTGTCGCAGTCTAGACAGAAGACGTCGGCAGCGAAAAGAAGTCGTCAACGCACACGCAGCAGAACTTAGCACGGTCAACGATCCAACAGGAAACGCTATCGTTGCAGTTTTTATGCGCTGCGTGTACCCTATCGTTGGTCGATTTGACTGTCGCTTAGGAAGCAGTCATGGTGACTTGTGTGGTACACTACAGTATATAGTTTATTTGATTTAAGTTTCGACTGTTCATTTGTTCTAATTCAACTGCAAGGCGTACTGCATCACAAAATGTTTTCGATTGTGCCTAGTTCTTTTATTTATAAGTTGTTTGGTTACACTATTACTGATATTTGTCTTCCTTATGTTACGTTATGTTACCTGTTATTTGACTTCGTAGTTTGTTATGTTACCTGTTTGTGTCATAGTTGATAGTTCTGTATGTGACTGTGGAATTGTTTTGTTTGTTTTGTACCGTGATTGTAATTCTGTTTTTAATTTGTTAAGTGTTGTAGGAGTGTGGAATTTAATGCGGTTCTTACTGTTGAATTAAGGACCAGATTTTCAATCAACGATTACCGGGATTATCGGTGCTTCTACTTTGTTATTTTTGCGTTGTCGTTACTTAGCGATTTTCAATGAGCAAGCTGCTTGCTCAATAAAAACACAACACTTCCCATACTTCTTACGAGTTCATGCTCGTTAAGTGGTAATTTCAATCGTTATTGGAACGTAAAAAAAAAATATGAACTGTCATATGAAACGATAGCTGAAAAGCTGTCGTTAGTGCACTCTGTTGGCAAAACTAGAATTAGAAAAAATATTAAAATAGTTGCATTTATTTATTATTTACTTTATTGAAACTTGTATGTTACAAAAATAAATTTTGTAACTTTATTTAACACATAAATTAATAAAATTGTAAAACATGTGACAAAACTAAAATCGGGATACATTTCGGTTCAAAACAATTGCAAATTCAACTCCTAAAAAAATTTTCTTTGTTTTGTCTTTATGTATTTATTATTTTCCGTTTTAAAATGTTCATTTCACAATTTTCAGCAGTTGTCTAAACAAACATGAGAAACTCCTGGCAAAATTATAAAGCAATACGAAAAAAAGAGAAATCCTATGAGAAACTCATAGTAAAAATGCATTGCAATGAAACAATGTGAAGAAAGATAAATCCGAGTGTACCTTAAAGATATTAAGCAGCGCGTCTAAAATGCGTAGAAGAAGAGAACGTAAGAGTGTAGAAATCGCATTTTAAGATCACGGTGATCAGGAACGAGCTCTCGCTTCTCAATCACGGTGATCATTGAAAATCTGGCCCTAACTTGTATTTGTTAAACGAACTCTATGTATATCTTGCTTGGCGTTTGCTAGTAGGGTTTTGTCGATGATTTCTATAATTTTTAAAAAGTATTCTTATTCTCTGTGATTCTCCAATAAAGGGATGGTTTTCATCGCCCTTTCTGTATTTAACTTGTTATGTTTGTGTTTTTGGTCGCACTTTTCGTCTGGGAAATTACTGAATCAGAGTTTGAATTCGTTTCTGATTGAGATATTCATATTGTTTTTCCAGTTATAATCCTTTTCAAATTGTTTAATTTTAAAAATCGTTTGATTTTTTCGTATAAGAAATTTAAATTTTGCTTTGAATTCTTCAAGTTTTTCAATATTGACTCGATGATTCCTGGTTTTTAAGGCCTATTACTTCGTTCTATAGGAGTCGAAATAATTTTTTTGTACTGTTTGTATTATTATATAATAATATATAATATATAATAATATATAATATATATATAATATATATATAATTATATAATATAATATATTTTCTAATTCTTCCATTTTAATATTAATACATATGTAATTTTATATAATTAATTTTGTTTTAAAATAATTTATTTGTATTTAAATTCTTTGTAACTTGTTTTTATACACATAATTTTTTTTTGTGTAGACTGTTTGTATTTAGTTACAGTGCGTGAGAAAAAAAAGTGTTTCGCATATTTTTCACTGTATTCAAAAAACCAGGCAGAGAACGAGTGACCTCAAAAGCTTTGGATAAAGCTATATGCAGTTTATTTGAGAAAAATCCGATTCTTAGCCTTAGAGCAGCGAAACAAAAATTATTTCGCAAAGGAGTCGACGTTTCTATGTTTACAATCAGACAAAGACTTTCCGAATCAAGCATCTCTAACAAGAGTACTAACACAAAAGATTTGTTAACTGAAAACCAGTAAGAGTGCTATATTCGGCCTGGCCGAATTTTAGATACCCTACACCTAAAAGTTTTGAAAAATTATCTTATTATTAAATATATTAATTAATTATTAAAATTTATTTATTTAAATTTTTAATTTATTTAGATTTCTCATTGCAGAACAGTAGCATTATAGAACGATATACAATCTGAAACTAGAGCTATACTTTCATGACCTATACTGTATAAGTAGTGTAAAAGTGGGCGGACCGCATCCAGCTTTGGTGTTATAATGTTTTATTTTAAAATAAGTTGTCTTATAAAGTTTTATTCAGCAAGTTTATATATTTAACAATATAACCATTAAATACCCTATTTTGCCTGTGTAAACTAAAAGTGGGCGGATCACGCCCTGGCATATTAACGGACACAATTATACTATTTATAATTTCTTTAAGAAAGCTTGGATGAAAAAAGGCCAGAGATTTGATTCAGCGAAGCGTCAAGCACCCATTTAAGGTACATGTGCACGGATGCTTTTCAGAGAACGGTTTGGGAAATTGGTAGCTTTTACACAAAATCTTAATGCGGTATACATTTGCAAATTATATAAATGTTGTCTAGTGAAGGCACTGTATGGAAAAGGAAATAATAATTGGATACTGCAGGAGAATAATGATCCCAAGCATCGAAGTCGCCTTTGTAGGGCATGGAAACAAAAGAATGGGGTGCAAACACTAGTTGGCCTTCCCAAGGTCCCGATACCACTCCAATTGAAAATATGTGATCTCTAATGAAGCAAAATCTTAGAGGAAAAAAAATTTCAACAGAAACGCAACCTATACTAACGTTGAAACGCGTATGGAAAAGTTCTTAAGAATGAAATGAAATGCAGTTGAAGTTGTATTTGTAATCTGCTGCAGATTTGACCTCAGATTGAGTTGAGACTATAAGAAACTCTACTATTATTACGGATGTCAGACATAAAGTATAAAAAATTCAACAATCGTCGGAATGGATTGAAAAAAGTTGTTTAAAAAATCGGAGTTCCTAAATATTGTGCTTCAAAAAGAATGGAAAGAATTAATGGTCTTTCTTTGAGATACTTTGTTATGATATCCTTAAAGAATGCATCCTTTTAAAAGATCTTAAAAACACTGAAATCAATTTTGGAAGAATAAAGTTGCTGTCGCTCTAAATCTTCACCGATATGATGTAAACGTGGTCTACGGTTACAAAAGCCATAAACTTCGAAGCTCACAAACCAGCTGAAAGTTTCCACATCCGGTTTATGAACTCGTTGCACGTTGTAAATACTGATCATCTTCCGCCCATACAAATTCTTCAACAGCACGCTATGCTCGCAACGTAGATCGTGCCAGCGCTTTACAAAACTTGGGCATCGAGCAAGAAGCAGAACACAGGCACAAAAAGCCAAATTTCTTCCAAAAACCATAAAATGGAAAATTTTAAACGATTTCAGACGGACGGACGGCGGCACATGGTTTGTTAATGTAAGAGAACCAAAAGAAGATGAATCGCACCGTTCTTCTCATCGCCCGCTGTACTCCACAAATGGAGTTTCACATTCTTTCTTTCACACTTTATCTAGTATACGAGTGCTGGATCGATCTCTTCTTTGTTAGTGCAAAATAACAGAAGCAAAGTTGATCTTCCGATCCCTTCACACTCATTATAAAAGATCTTCTGAACCCCTCACTCATTAGTAGATCATTCAATTTGGCTTTGCTATAGCGTAGAATACAAAAGAAGTTTTTTACTCTGTAAAGAACTTCGTTTTTATCTTCAGTTTTCTGCTTTACAGAGCTTGCGTTTGTTTACAGCGCTAAGTCTTGCTAATTAACAGCTGCCCTAATCTTCGCACATGAAATAACGATGTTGCCGGCAACAAATGTTTCATGCAATCTCTTTACGAATATATGTTGCGTAATGCTTAAAATATATTTGTATTTTGTTCAAAATATATGATTACTGCGATTTCTCGGTGTATTATGGCGAGATTGCCATGTAACGTATCTATCTATAAGAGGATACATTCCCGAATGAAAGGGTCTACCTATGATGTCCGTCGTGGAACGCCACTGGACAGGCCGAGATGCCTTGCTAGAAGCTGGCACTCTCTTAGGGCTATTGCCTATGGTTATGGTAAAAGTCTCTGGATTTTATTCTGGATCACTCGGGTTTCTATATCCAAAGTGATGCCGTTCTTTTTATAAAAGTAAATATAAAAACAATACATTTCGTATATACTTATACTATTTTTTCAGTGCAACAGTGCAAGTTCTGTGCAAGAAACCTGCGTTTTTGGTGGGGTTTAGATTTATTGCAAGAATCCTTGCAAAGATATCCTGTTACATGCCGATTTCAAATTTAGACTGTATTTACCTATTTCATTTTGACAGGACAACGCACTAATTGAGGTACAACAGTAACTTTAAAGCATCCGTTAACAGGTTTCAATTACAACGGATTTAATTTTTAATAGAAAGTTAAAAGAAACTGAAATTTAAGGTATTTAACTGCGAGTGAATAAATGAATGATGAGGATATGCATATATAAAGCGCCATTTATATTTATCTTGAGAGTTTTTTATTTGTAACCTACAATGATAGACAATTTGAACAATGAAATCGTATAGGATTGTAGAGCGTGTTAAATTTATTAAAAGTGGAACTGGATATGTTCATGGCAAACCAAAGCTGCTAATGACCTATCAACTTTAATTCCACGTCGTTCTAAAAACTTAGCATTTATAATTGCAGTTCGTGGGGAATTTTGAAGTAAAGATTTCAAAATTCAGCTAACCCAAGAATTGAAGGAGCGTAACCATTTGCACCGCAGAAATTTCGCTGATTGGTTTGCTAGAACATCGCTCAATTGATGCATTGTTTTCACGCATCATTAATTTCAGCTATGAAGCTCATTTCACATTATATGGATACGTAAATAATCAAAATTATTGCCCATAGGGATATGAAAACCAAGCGCTATTAAAGAAAAAATACTCTATCCAAGAAAAGTTACTGTTTGGTGTGGATTTTGACCGAAAGGCGGAATTGCTTCAGTCTCTTTCGGAAACGAAAATGAAGATGCAGTTACAATAAATGGTGAACGTTATAAAAAAATGATTATTAATTACTTTTGGCTGAAATTAAATGGAATCGACATAAGCAATGTTTATATTCAATTTGCTGTCACACACAAATGTGAATTGGCCACTTCGTTCATGTGATTTGATCCCATTGAAGACTTTCTTTAGGGGTTCTTTTAAAAGCAAAGTTTATTCCAGCAACAATTAACTGTAAAAAACAACTTTAAAAATGAAAGTGGTAAATTAAACGAGCAAATATAATCGAAAATTTTGAGTTTCGAATTGAATCCGTAAACGTGGTGGTTAGTTAGCAGATATCATTTTTCGCACATAATTCAGATAATACCTGATAATAAAATAAAACCAGAAAGAGTATTAACTTCGGCCTGTCCGAAGTTCATATGCCTTACACACTTGTACTTACGCGTGGCAATGGAAATTACGCGTCGCAATGGGTCAATTCTTTTTCTTTTCAATCTCAAATAGCGTGTGATGACAGAGAATATTCGTGCCAAATTTGATGAAAATGTCTCTATTCGTTCTCCTGTAATCGATTTTTATTTAATTAGTGGGCGGACCACGCGCATCTTTGGTAGTCTGTTTTGGTCAGAGACAGTCTACCTCTGGACAAAATTGCAAGCGCAAATTCGTTTTATAAGCTGGGAAATTGAGGTATAAGCATGGATTAATTTTGATTCACTATAAAAAGTAGGCGTGGTAATGGCCCGATTTTGCCCATTTTCAATGCCGATGAGTTTCTAATGAAAGACAATATTTATGCCAAATTTGATGAAAATATCTCTATTCGTTCTCCTGTAATCGAGTTTTATTTAATTAGTGGGCGGACGACGCCCATTTTTGGTAGTCTGTGTTGGTCAGAGACAGTGGACTTCTGGACAAAATTTCAGGTTTCAGGTAATTGAAGGTTTCAATTATACCCGTGGCAAAAAAAAAGCCGCACTAGCATTTCATTACTCATGCAAAATTTAATTAAACCAGTAAGAAAGCTATATTCGGCCTTGCCGAATCTTAGATACCCTACACCTAAAAGTTTTGAAAAAAGTGGCGAAGGGTGTGGCGGTCCACTCTGAGCGGCACAATGTCGGGGGCGGCAGTTGTTGAAATCAAGTAGTAACTTATTGAATTCTAGGATTTTTTTGGGCTGCAAGTTGATTAACCGTCCCGGGCTCCATGAGTCCTAGCTACGCCTCTGTATAAATAGTAGGCGTGGTCATTACCTTTTTCAAAACAAAAAAACTAACTTAGTTGTTTTATTATTGCGTTCATTTAAACTTTATTTCCGTGGTAATAAACTTGTTTTCATACTGCTATACTATATATGTAGTGTAAAAGTGGGCGGACCGCACCCAGTTTTGATGTAATAATTTTTTTTTGGAAAACAAGTTGTGATCTAAAGTTTTATTCAGGAAGTTTATATATATAACAATATAACCCTCTTTTGCCAGTGTAACCTAAAAATGGTCGGATCACGCTTATATTTGGGATATTAACGGATAATGCTACTCTATACTCAGGAATGAAATTTTGTGGTCATATCTCAAAAACGAACGCTAATATTACATTACTAATAAAAATAGCCGTGGTCGTAGACCGATTTCGCCCATTTTCAATACCAACCTGCACACCACAAGAAATAATATTTTTCCACGATATTTTATCACGATATCTTCACCGGTATTTTTCCACGATATTTTATCACGATATCTTCACCGGTTCTCCTGTGATCGTGATTTCAACAGAGAGACAGACAGACGGACGGACATGGCTAAATCGACTCAGGAGGTCACTCTGATCAAGAATATACATATATACTTTTCTATACCTATCGTCTCTATTTCTATGCGTTACACATTTCGTGACAAATTGAATATACCCTTACCTTAGGTGCAGGGTATAAAAATGTTGATTTTTTTTTGGTTTCTGTTATTTTTATTATGTTCAAATATTCATAGAATTCAAGAATTTTCTGTATACTCTTTTTTTTCTTTAAATTTTTTTTTTCAATATTTCGTTGATCCTCCTTTGGCCTTCAAAACAGCTTCCACTCTTCTAGACATTGAATCATAGAGATTTTAGACTTGGTTCGTGGTTTTTTCGTCGTACTTCCTTTATAATAATTTGTAACTCCTGGATGGATTTTGGAGACATCTCTAGATTTTTTCGCTGCATAATTCCCAACAAATTTTCAATGATATTAAGGTCTGGCCTATTTCCTGGCCAGGACATCGATAATATCCCCAGATTTTCTTTTAATTGCGTCAATGTGTTTAAACCTGTCAATGCGCAATGACCATTAGAATGCATTTTTAGGTAAAACTTAAAGGTTTACTTTACACAGAGTGAGCTCGGTGGCACGGTGCACTATCGTATTGAAAAAGTGTGTGTTTCAACATGGCAGATCAGCCCCTCGATTGTTGAACCACGGCCTTTTTGATAACATTTTTATACTTCTCTGCATTCACGGAACCTCCAGCAATAAAATTTGCCCAACTCCATAATATGTTATGCATCCCCATGCCAAAACATAAGGTGAATGCTTGACTGTTCGAAGAATGCACTCACCGGAATATCGTTCCTTCGAACTGTGGCTTTTCCATCGAGCCCAATCAAATTGAACTTCGATTCATCAGAAAATATGACATCCATTGCCATCATCCATCCATCAGAAGCTATCCATTTTTTATGCTCCTTGGACCATTTTAACCGTTTTTTCATCATAGCCGTTGTTAAACCCGGCTTTTTGGCTAGTCGGCAAGCTGGAAGACCCATATTTGTTAGACGTCTGGAGACAGTTCTTCTGCTGATTTGCATTCCCAGCTTTCCCTGAAGGTCTCTCCTTAGATCCCTAGCAGTCTGGAACCGATTTAGAAGGCACATTCGTTCCAACGATCGATCTTCCCGCGGTGTAGTGATTCTTGGTCTCCCACTCCCGGTTTTCCTCTGTATGCTTCCGGTTACTTGAATTTTTTTTAAAAAATGTCGCACTGTGCTTTCGTTACACCCAATTATTTAAGAAATTTTTCTATTGGAATAGGTTTCTCCACTCAGTGCTACAATACGGTTTTTTTCTTCTTCACTTAATACCATATTTAAAACTTCTAAAAAACTACTTCGGATGGACCTGATCTGATTTCTCAAATGTTAATGGACAATTGTTGACAGAGTGTGTCATTTTATAGCAAAAAATACATGTATAAACAGGTAAAAAGAAAATTTTTTATCAGTCGAAACCCTTTCCTAACATTTTTCACCTGCAAAGTGAAAAATTTGCGAATTTTCTAGGTGCGGCTTTTTGTTGGCCATGGATGTACATAATAAAACTTTCAGTTTTTATTCATTCATTCTTACACATTGAAAACTTTGTAGCCTTCTTTTTGTTCTAAATAAAACTGTGATTACAAAAGGTTATGGGCCCAGGCCCCGTGCTTTTTACTCGTTCATTGAAGTATTAAATTATTTGTTTAGCGCATATATATAAAAAAAAAAATTTAAATGAATTCACTTTACCAAATAGAAAAACTGGCAGAAAATAACTATGACAATTGGTGTATATGACTATGCAATGTAACTATGACATATGCAATGTGTTTGGCGCCATTCCGAGCTTTGGCCAGTCGTAAGCGGAAAAGTGATAAAGCCAACAGAAGCAGCTGAAATTCTAAAGTGAGAAAAGTTAAATGAAAAAGCACTAACCACAATATTGCTTTGTATAAAGCCACCTAAATTATGTAAAAGCATGTGAAACCGCAGTGGATGCGTGGAAGAAGCTAGAATCTGTTTTTAAGCCGGGTGGACCGCTTCAAAAAGTTAGTCTCTACAAAAAACTGCTGTCTCTCCGTTTATTGGACACAAGTAGAATGACCAATACTTAAATACTTTTTCTGAGATTGCTGATAACTTAATCCCAGTCGGTATAACATTATCTGATGAGTTGCTAGTCATAATCTTATTGTCCAGTTTGCCGAAAGAATTTGGAAATTTTGTGGTAGCAATGGAAACGAGGGATTGCTTGCCTAGCATTGATGTACTCAAGATTAAATTAGTAGAGGAAAGCAAACGTCGAAGTCAACTAGAAGAAAAAGGAGAAACGGTAACAACTCAACAAGCATTCGTTGCTAGGTCCAGTTAAAAGTGTCGAAATACCAATTCCTCAAACTTTGGACGAGGCCCTTGGTGGTGAGAATAGCATCGAGTGGCAAGCAGCCATGTTAGGTGAATATAAAGCACTTGAGGAAAACGACACTTGGTCAGTAGAGAATTCCTCCTAATCAAAGTGTGATCGATTGCAGGTGGTTTTTTTCATTAAAACGAGACGAAAGGGGAAACATTCAGCAGTTTAAAGCGCGGCTTGTAGCAAAAGGATGCAGCCAACAGTATGGCGTTAATTACAGTGAAACCTTTTCTTCTGTCATTCAGTATTCGACTATAAGTTTAGTTTTTGTATTAGCTGCCGAACGACGCTTGCATCATGTTGATGTATCAACAGCGTATTTAAATAGTCGATTAGATGAAGAGATTTATATGAAATCACCTGAAGGAATTTTGAATAATAAGAATTCCAATAAAGTTCTAAAATTAAAAAAGGCGATTTATGGACTCAAACAATCGGGACGAGCTTGGAACACAACCCTAGATGCTGCTGTACGGCAAATGGGATTTGAGCCATGTGCTAACGAAAGTTGCCTGTATAAAGCAACAAATGAAAGTATATTTCAACTAATTGCTATCTACGTAGATGACACCTTGATTGCTTGCGAAGATAGAGACCTAGAAAAAATTAAACGTAAATTGCACATAAGTTTAAGTTGGTCGACAACGGAAATGTTAAGCACTTTCTAGGTATGGAGATTGAACGAAAAAGTGATACCGGAGAAATTTTTGTGGGTCATAAACAATATGTTAAGAATCTTCTAAGACAATATGGTATGGAAAATTGTCGGCCTGCATCAACACCATTGGACCCTGGATATCAAATATCTTGTAATAAGGAGACCTGTGAGCTAATTGACCCGAAGCAGTATCAGTCATTAGTAGGAGCTCTGATGTATCTGGGTATCTCATCACGACCAGATATAATTCACTCTGTGGGGAAATTAGCGCAAAAAAACCAGGAACCACATATCGAACATGAGAAGGCTGCTAAGCACATATTAAGGTATCTATCTGCCACAAATAGTATTAAGTTAAACTATTCCAGAACAGGTAAACCACCAGAAGCTTACGTCGATGCAGATTGGGCCAGTTGTTCCGTCGATAGAAAGTCCTACTCTGGATACGCGTTCATCATGCCAGGTAGTGCGAATAGCTGGGAAAGCAAAAAACAATCAGCTATTGCTTTGAGCAGCACGGAAGCCGAATTTGTTGTCTTTTTGAAAAGGTTGTTGTCTCAGATTGGCTGATACAACAGAGAAAAATCGCTAGTAATGTATGATGATAACTTGGGTGCTCAAAGTATGGCGAGAAATCCAGTTAATTACAATAAGAGCAAGCATATAGATATCAAATATTTACATGTCCGAGATATCGTAAAGTCAAATGAAGTCGAACTGCGCTACACACCAACAGAGGATAACATAGCAGATGTATTGACCAAAAATCTCACTAAAACAAAACATGTAAAATGTATTACAGGTTTCGCCCTTAAGGAACGTCTTAAGTTAAGTCTTTGTAAATCCGATATGAATATTATATTATTTTTATGAAAAATATGCATGTTTGAGGGGGCGTGTTGGACATTATACCAGGTAGCATCTACGATTATATACAGGGTAATTTGCACAAGTCTCGGAGCAAAGCTAGGATGTTTACGTTATGTCGAGACAAAAAAATCGTATGGTGGGGGTGGTCAATGTTTTCTTGCTTAGCCGGGAGAAGTACTTTTCTAAAAATAAAAAACGACAAATACCCAGCAACCCTCTTGTTGGGGGTTAACAAGAGGTATTGCTTGTATTAGGGGGTTGTTGGGTATTTGTCGATTTTACCGTCAAATACTTTGTAATTTTACGATTTTCTCAGAACTTGCAGACCATAGATCCTTTCTGTTTGAACAATTTTTTCATCAACAAAATTTATACATAACGTAATTTTTAGAAAAAAACTCCCAAAAATGTTTTTTCCAAAGTTTTTATAATATAAAATTTAAAGTTTGAGATTATATTGTAAAAATGTTTTAGCATTTGCAATTGAAATCCTAAAATAGGAATTTATCTGTAGCCTAAGCAAAGTCAAGGGAAGTTGAAACCTGGATTCTTAGAAAATAATTAACAGAAAATATCCGGACAATTGTTATGGCCAACAAACGAATATAAGGAAATATATAAATGCATCTTTTGGATACCAGAAGTCAATTATAAAACTATTTAAGTGTAGTGTTGTAATAAGGAGTCAGTTGTCATCAGTCGTAATCAGAAGTGATCAGTGAGTATGGATTAGAAAATAGAGAACAAAATTATATTGAGAAAGAATCAAACTAAACGCGGCGATAAGTGGTACGCAAGCACAAAGAAGACATTAATTTTCTTCATACATTATTTTATGAAATATAGCAGATAACATTAATTCCCTTTCTGGAATAGATCATAGAAGTAAAATTCGAAGAAGTAGCTGAGACAGTATGCTGGAGCGACCCCCAGAAATATGTGTGTGCTGTACATGTTGAAGATGGTACCAAGATCATAAAAGATGATAATTCTCCCATTGCATTATCGATGGCAGTACGAATTTCTTTAAGCTTGGAACAATGGATCAATTTTAGCCACATATTATTAAGAAATTAAGATCCGCTATCCCATATGATCCACTATCCGCTACATAAAATAGATGATATGAAAATAAAAAATAGAATGGGGTTTTTTCTCTTTAATAACGTTTGCGCATCTATAGTTTTTTTATTATTCCCGATAAAAAATTGCTCATATTGTAAAATAATCACAACCTTTAATATTCTAAAAATCTAAATAAATCAGGTAAAGTTCTCTGCCTCCTCTTTGTCAGAAGCACACTTATGATGTTCCAAACGGTCACGACTGGTTTGTGATTAGGGCTATTCCCCTCTATTGCCGAAATGCCACATTTGACAAGTAATCCTTGACCTCCAAGAAAAATAAAGAGAATTTTACAATCATACTGGAAATATTAATACTTACTAATTTCGCTACATATACTCAATTGAAGAGATGGGATTTCCTTCACGTACGTCGTACATCTCACGGTACGATATTCTCTTCCATTTAGAAAAATGGCCATACCATTACCTCCGTGCCTGATGTATCTGTGAATCTGGTTTTCACTGCAGAGATCCGATTCCCTAGTAGTTTTCCAGAAAAATCACTGGCGACCACTTTCTTAATCCAACACTTCCACTAATAGCCCGAATACCTATTTTTTGCCTCCACAATGCCAAAATTTGTAATTTAACAGTACCAAATTCTGCATTCTTACCATTTGGAAAAAATACACAACCAGGAAAAAACTATTGATGGAACGAAAACCATAATCCATATACAGTAAGACCCCGCTTAGCGCGTAGGACACGTTCCATTAAAGTAGAGCGTAATGCGAAAAAGCGCTAAACGAGGCTATCTCAACATGTAAATACATAATGGGGTTAGGGGAAGATGGGGATAGAAAATTGGTTAGGTATTAAATTTAATAATTATGTTTTTTTTAATGAAAATAAAACCGAACATCTACATATTTCTTACAAAAATAAAAACAATATAAACGAATATACTTATAAAAACAAATAAAATTATAAGTTAGTCAGATCCGCGCTAAACCGAAACACCGCTAAACCGAAACAGCGCTAAACGAAAGAGTGTTAAGCAGGGTCTTAGTGTATTTACCTAAAGTGCCCAAGTGCGTGAAGTTAAATACGTCGCGAACTTTAACAGAGTTCTGTTCTGTTCTCTGTTAAGATCGCGACGTCGCGAACTTTAGCCAAAATTTTGTAAATCGCGTTTGAAGTTGGCCATATATCACATACACGATGGCCGGTCCAGGTGTATAAAAGACGCCACTGTTCGTAAACCAGGCTTAGTGCGTTGATGAAACCTACAGTGCCTGAAAGCCAATGAATATAGCCACTATCTGTGAAAAAATGGTAGAGACGGTTATAGCCAAAATTTTGTAAATTGCGTTTGAAGTTGGCCATATATCACATACACGTTGGCCGGTCCAGGAGGTGTATAAAAGACGCCACTGTTCGTAAACCAGGCTTAGTGCGTTGATGAAACCTACAGTGCCTGAAAGCCAATCAATATAGCCACTATATGTGAAAAAATGGTTGAGACGGTTATAGCCAACATTTTGTAAATCGCGTTTGAAGTTGGCCATATATCACATACACGTTGGCCGGTCCAGGAGGTGTATAAAAGACGCCACTGTTCGTAAACCAGGCTTAGTGCGTTGATCAAACCTACAGTGCCTAAAAGCCAATGACTACAGCCACTATCTGTGAAAAATTGGTTGAGACGGTTATAGCCAAAATTTTGTAAATCGCGTTTGAAGTTGGCCATATATCACATACACGTTGGCCGGTCCAGGAGGTGTATAAAAGACGCCACTGCTCGTAAACCAGGCTTAGTGCGTTGATGAAACCTACAGTGCCTGAAAGCCAATGAATATAGCCACTAACTGTAGAAAAATGGTTGAGACGGTTATAGCCGAAATTTTGTAAATCGCGTTTGAAGTTGGCCATATATCACATACACGATGGCCGGTCCAGGTGTATAAAAGACGCCACTCTTCGTAAACCACGCTTAGTGCGTTGATGAAACCTACAGTGCCTGAAAGCCAATGAATATAGCCACTAACTGTAGAAAAATGGTTGAGACGGTTATAGCCAAAATTTTGTAAATCGCGTTTGAAGTTGGCCATATATCACATACACGTTGGCCGGTCCAGGAGGTGTATAAAAGACGCCACTGTTCGTAAACCAGGCTTAGTGCGTTGATGAAACCTACAGTGCCTGAAAGCCAATGAATATAGCCACTAAATGTAGAAAAATGGTTGAGACGGTTATAGCCGAAACTTTGTAAATCGCGTTTGAAGTTGGCCATATATCACATACACGATGGCCGGTCCAGAAGGTATATAAAAGACGCCACTGTTCGTAAACCAGGTTTAGTGCGTTGATGAAACCTACAGTGCCTGAAAGCCAATGAATATAGCCACTAAATGTAGAAAAATGGTTGAGACGCTTATAGCCGAAACTTTGTAAATCGCGTTTGAAATTGGCCATATATCACATACACGATGGCCGGTCCAGAAGGTATATAAAAGACGCCACTGTTCGTAAACCAGGCTTAGTGCGTTGATGAAACCTACAGTGCCTGAAAGCCAATGAATATAGCCACTAAATGTAGAAAAATCGTTGAGACGGTTATAGCCGAAACTTTGTAAATTGCGTTTGAAGTTGGCCATATATCACATACACGATGGCCGGTCAAGGAGGTGTATAAAAGACGCCACTGTTCGTAAACCAGGCTTAGTGCGTTGATGAAACCTACAGTGCCTGAAAGCCAATGAATATAGCCACTAAATGTAGAAAAATGGTTGAGACGGTTATAGCCGAAACTTTGTAAATCGCGTTTGAAGTTGGCCATATTTAACATACACGATGGCCGGTCCAGAAGGTGTATAAAAGACGCCACTGTTCGTAAACCAGGCTTAGTGCGTTGATGAAACCTACAGTGCCTGAAAGCCAATGAATATAGCCACTAAATGTAGAAAAATGGTTGAGACGGTTATAGCCGAAACTTTGTAAATCGCGTTTGAAGTTGGCCATATATCACATACACGATGGCCGGCCCAGAAGGTATATAAAAGACGCCACTGTTCCTAAACCAGGTTTAGTGCGTTGATGAAACCTACAGTGCCTGAAAGCCAATGAATATAGCCACTAAATGTAGAAAAATGGTTGAGACGGTTATAGCCGAAACTTTGTAAATCGCGTTTGAAGTTGGCCATATTTAACATACACGATGGCCGGTCCAGAAGGTGTATAAAAGACGCCACTGTTCGTAAACCAGGCTTAGTGCGTTGATGAAACCTACAGTGCCTAAAAGCCAATGAATACAGCCACTATCTGTGAAAAAATGGTTGAGACGGTTATAGCCAAAATTTTGTAAATCGCGTTTGAAGTTGGATATATTTAACATACACGACGGCCGGTCAAGGAGGTGTATAAAAGACGCCACTGCTCGTAAACCAGGCTTAGTGCGTTGATGAAACCTACAGTGCCTGAAAGCCAATGAATACAGCCACTAACTGTGAAAAAATGGTTGAGACGTTTATAGCCGAAATTCATAAATGTAAATTAAGTATACGTGTGCGTAAAGTGAAAATGGCTATTACTTATACTAAACTGTAACATAAAGGAAGATATTTTGTTTTAATTTTTTAACATTTTCGGCGACAACCGTCTCAACCATTTCTTCACATTTAGAGACTGTATTCATTGGCTTTTAGGCACTGTAGGTTTCATCAACGTACTAAGCATGGTTTACGAGCAGTGGCGTCTGTTACACACCTCCTTGACCGTCCAATGTACATATATGTCATATAAGGTCAATTTCAAAATTTATTTTTTAAAAAAATGGTAATTAGGTTTTGTTTTGATTTTTGATTCATAAATATTTCTGACTGTAGCTTTTCATACGGCTTAGATCTCATCTCGGCAGTCTCATCTAGTACACTCACAGCTAAGAAGTCAATAACAGCGACGTTAACAGTGCTCTGTTAAAGTTCGCGACGTCGCGATCTTAACAGAGAACAGAACTCTGTTAAAGTTCGCGACGTATTTAACTTCACGCACTTAAAGTGCCCTACCTACTGATATTCTATCTAAAAACTAATTAATAATATTAAGAAAATTAATATACTATTATCGGTTTATAACATACCTCACATTGTCCGCAATAATGTGATGCTTCGTTTTTTCCGCGACCATGAAAACGTACTTCAACACCTCTTGTTTTAATATATTCTAGTGTATGCACTACATTTTTCAGAGTTTGGAGCAAACACATTCTGTATATAAATAATTATAGTTATATTTGATTTTAATTTTACAATAATCATACTTTAACAACTCAAAAAGCTTCGGGTCAGCTACCTTAATGTTGCGAGCCAGATTCCAGCTCAAATGTACCATAGGTACAATACTTTTGAAGCTCTGTAGTTTATTCCATTCATAACGTTCAACAGCAAGATAAAATTGCCTTGCCGTTAGGGGACCAACATTCCATGCAATGTTGTTACACCATCCAACAGACTGAACCCAATGTACACATCTAGAAAATATTTGTACTTTTTTAGTTAAATATATCGATTAATTTTCTAAGAATGCGTCACAATAATTTTTACAGTATGTTTATTTTTTTATTTATTTAAAAATTTTAAAACTAAGCCATAGGCTTTATAGTTTACATAACATTTTTGGTAAATACTAAATAAAAGATTATATAAATAGAAAAGTAGATATATTACTGTTGATTTTTTAGGAATTAAAGAATTTTGATTCTTGTTAAATGAATTGAATCAGAGAAGGTGATGTTGCAATTAACATAGTTGAAGTCAGCACAAGCATTCCTAAGTGGTTCGTGTTGAAGATAGTTTGATCGACAGAAACTCAGTTGTAGAAACTGAGGTCTTCTGGCTACACGGCGAGCTACATTAATATTGATGTTAGACAGAAGATAAGGATTGTCAATATGACCATAAAGTAGTTTCAGAACAAAAATTGCATTCAGCATAATTCTCCGATGGGCTAATGACGCAAGATTAATAAGTTCCAATCGGTAATTATAGGATTGTAAGTTCTGCAAATTGTTCCGGTAGATATTGCGTAGGCAAAAGAGTAGAAATTGTTTTTGAACTGACTCGATTTGAGAAATATAACAGTTGTAGTTAGGACACCACATAGGTGAGGCGTACTCCAATATAGGACGAACCAAAGAGGTATATAGAATCTGCGTTACATGTGGCTCCATAAATTCTTTAGCCCACCGTTTAATGAATCCCAAAATGCTATAGGCCTTATTAGTTATACGGTTGATGTGTATATGAAATCTGAGTTTTTGGTCCATAGTAATACCAAGATCATCCATATGTTCAAGAGAGTCCAAATAGTGGCCTCCAATAGAATAGTTGACATTAATGTGGGCCGCACGATAGTAGGTCATTTGCTTGCATTTCGAAGGATTCAGCTTCATACAGTTAAAATTACACCACATGGCTAAGTTGTCCAGGTCATTTTAAAGCAATAACGTATCCGTTTTATTTTTGAATGAAAGAAAAATTTTTAGATCATCTGCGAACATCAGCGTGTTACTGTTGTGTATAACCGTAGGTAGGTCATCAATGAAAATTAAGAATAATTTACACTATTTTATAGACCTTATGATTGGAAGTCATATATACTTGTTAAACTATATAAATAAATTATCCTCCTCATCAATAAATTGAAATATAAAGAAATAATCAAACTACATCTACAAAATGTCAATATCAAGCAGCTCCTTCAAATCCAAAATGATGAATTTTAGAAAAATGATTATTTAAATGACGAATTAAACATACTAATAAAAATGTAGTGCCGATTAAAACATGAATACCATGGAATCCTGTAGCTATATAAAAAGTAGACCCATAAACTGAATCAGCAATTCTAAAAGGAGCTTCCTGATATTCATACCCCTGAAGAATTGAAAAATAGATTCCAAGAAGAACTGTAAAAAATAATGCTTGAGTAGACTGAGAGTGATTACCTTCCATCATTCTATGATGAGCTCATGTTACAGTAATTCCTGAAGTTAAAAGAATTACAGTATTTAAAAGAGGAATTTGAGAAGGATTAAATCTTTTAATTCCAAGGGGAGGTCAAAGTGATCCAATTTCAATAGATGGAGATAAACTTCTATGAAAAAATGCTCATAAAAATGAAACAAAAAATATTACTTCAGAAACAATAAATAAAATTATTCCTCATCGCAATCCTGTAATTACTATAAAAGTATGTAATCCTTGGAAAGTTCCTTCTCGAGAAACATCTCGTCATCATTGAAAAACTGTTAAAATTACAATTAAATTTCCTAATAAAAATAAAGAAATTCTATATTGATGAAATCACTGAACTAATCCAGAAACAGAAGTTATTGCACCAATTGCCCCAGTAATAGGCCACGGTCTATAATCAACTAAATGAAAAGAATGGTTAGAATGTAAAGACATTAATTTACTTCTCTAGAATATAAAGTTCTTAGAACTGCAATTACATAAGATTGGATTATTGCAACTGCTGATTCTAAAATCAAAAGTATAATTTGAACAATTAATAAAATTCTTACTATAAAACTTAAAGAAGGTCCTGTATTTCCTAATAAAGTTAACAATAAATGCCCTGCAATTATATTAGCTGTAAGACGAACTGCTAATGTTCCAGGTCGAATAATATTTCTTACTGTTTCAATACAAACCATAAAAGGTATTAGTACTGATGGAGTACCTTGAGGAACTAAATGAGCAAATATATGAGTAGAATGGTTTAATCACCCATATAATATAAATCTCAATCATAAAGGTAAAGCTAATGATAAAGTAAAAGTTAAATGTCTTGTTCTTGTAAAAACATAAGGAAATAAACCTATAAAATTATTAAATAATACTATAGAAAATAAAGAAATAAAAATTAAAGAAGCACCTAAAGAAGAAGGACCTAATAAAGTTTTAAATTCAAAATGCAATAAAATTAAAATTTTATTTCACACAATTATATGACGTCTAGGAATCAATCAAAACATTATAGGAATTAATAATAAACCAATAAAAGATCTTATTCAATTTAATGATAAATTAAAAATTCTTGAAGAAGGGTCAAATACAGAAAATAAATTAGTTATCATTTTCAAATAAATGAATTGATATTTTTTTTGTTAAATCTTATTGAACGAGAAAAATTAATAAAAGAATAATAATTTATAATATTAAAAATTAAAAATAATAACAAAAATATAAAAAATAAACTTCATCAATTAAGAGGATATATTTGAGGAATTAAAAAATATTAAATATCTAATAATTTCAGAATGACATTCTAATGTTATAAATTAACTAATTTTTTCATCAAGAGCAATCGCTAATTTACTATTATAAGGTTTAAGAGACCAGTACTTGCTTTCAGTCACTTGATGAATTAACTAAATTAGAAGAAACTCATTTAATAAAAGAATTAGAAGAAACTCTTTCAATAACAATTGGTATAAAAGAATGATTAGCCCCACAAATTTCTGAGCACTGCCCATAAAATAATCCGGGTCGATTGATGAAAAAATTAGTTTGATTTAATCGACCAGGGGCCCCATCAACTTTTACCCCTAATGAAGGAATAGTTCAAGAATGAATTACATCTGCTGCTGATACTAAAATACGAATTTGTGACTATATTGGTAAAACAACTCGGTTATCTACATCTAATAAACGAAATCCATCTTGTATAAGTTCATTTGTAGGAATTATATAAGAATCAAATTCTAACCCTAAAAAATCAGATAATTCATATCTTCAATATCATTGATGACCAATAGATTTTAAAGTAACAACAGGTTCATTAACTTCATCTAACAAATATAAAATTCGAAGAGAAGGAAAAGCAATAAATAATAAATTAATAGCAGGGAGAATTGTTCAAATAGTTTCAACTATTTGCCCATGTAAAAGAAATCGATTAGTAAACTTATTAAATATTATTATTATTATAATATAAATTACTATAACAGTAATTATTACTAAAATTATAAGAGTATGATCATGAAAAAAAGTTAACTGTTCTATTAGGGGAGAAGCTCTATTCTGTAATCCAAAATTTGCTCATGTTGACATTATTCTAACAAAAGTATTACTTTATTCATGAAACTTAAATCCATTGCACTAGTCTGCCATATTAGAAATTTACTAATAATGGTAATTCAGAATATCTATGTTCAGCAGGAGGGATATTCTGAAATCATTCAATTGAAGAATTTAATTGAATTGAATATAACACCTTCCGCATAGAAACTAATCTTTCTCAAATAATATATAAAAAAAATAAAATTCCTAATAGAGAAATTGAGAGAAATTGAAAGAACCAATTGAAGAAATTACATTTCATGAAGTATAACAATCTGGATAATCTGAATATCGACGAGGTATTCCTGCTAATCCAAGAAAATGTTGAGGAAAAAAAGTTAAATTTACTCCAACAAATATAATAACAAACTGTCTTTTTAGTAATATTGGATTTAAAGTAAGTCCAGTAAAAAGAGAATATCAATGAACAAATCCAGCTATAATAGCAAAAACAGCACCTATAGAAAGAACATAGTGAAAATGAGCGACAACATAATAAGTATCATGTAAAATAATATCAACAGAAGAATTAGCTAAAACAACACCTGTTAAACCTCCTACAGTAAATAGAAATACAAATCCTAGAGATCAAAGAATAGAAGGAGAATAAGAAAGTTGAGATCCATGAAGAGTAGCTAATCATCTAAAAATTTTAATTCCTGTAGGAATTGCAATAATTATAGTTGCAGAAGTAAAATAAGCTCGAGTATCAACATCTATACCAACAGTAAATATATGATGAGCTCATACAATAAAACCTAATAATCCAATAGATAATATAGCATAAATCATTCCTAATGACCCAAATGTTTCCTTCTTCCCAGACTCTTGACTAATAATATGAGAAATTATTCCAAATCCAGGTAAAATTAAAATATAAACTTCTGGATGACCAAAAAATCAAAATAAATGTTGATAAAGAATAGGATCCCCTCCCCCCGCAGGATCAAAAAATGATGTATTTAAATTACGGTCAGTTAATAATATAGTAATAGCTCCTACTAAAACTGGGAGAGAAAGTAAAAGTAAAAAAGCTGTAATTACTACTGATCAAACAAATAAAGGTATTCGATCAAAAGTAATTCCTCTAGATCGTATATTAATAACTGTAGTAATAAAATTTACAGCTCCTAAGATTGAAGAGATTCCGGCCAAATGAAGTCTAAAAATTGCTAAATCAACAGAAGATCCACCATGAGCAATTACAGAAGAAAGGGGGGGGATACACGGTTCATCCTGTCCCAGCCCCATTTTCAACCATCCTTCTGACCAATAATAGTGAAAGAGATGGGGGAAGTATTCAAAATCTTATATTGTTTATTCGAGGAAAAGCTATATCAGGGGCTCCCAACATTAAAGGCACTAATCAATTTCCAAATCCTCCAATTATAATTGGCATTACTATAAAAAAAATTATTACAAATGCATGAGCAGTAACATTATTATAAATTATAAATTTGGTCATCACCAATTAATGCACCTGGATGACCTAATTCAGCACGAATTAAAATTCTAAGAGAAGTTCCAACTATCCCAGCTCAACCACCAAACAAAAAATATAAAGTTCCAATATCCTTATGATTTGTAGAAAACAACCATTGTCGCGATTTGATTAAATGGCTGAAGATAGGCAGTAAACTGTAAATTTACGAATAAGATAAAATCTTTTTAATCAAGGCTTTATAGTCAAAAATGACATTAGACTGCAATTCTAAAGGTGTAAATTACTAAAGCTTAAAAGGTTCATTCTTATATTTTTAGCTTTGAAAGCTAAAAGTTTAATTAACTTAAAGCCTTAAAATAAAAATAGAATTAACCCAATTAATAAAAAACCAAATAATGAAAAAAATGAGAGAAACAAAATCAGGTTTATAAAATTGCCGCAATCTCGGACAATTTTTCATGAAGGTTCATAATAAGACATTATAAAAGAACTAAAACCTAATCGTAAGTAAAAAAATAAGGTTAACAATGCCATTATCACCATAATAAAAACAGAAAAAATATGATTATTTTCGACCAAAGCTTGAATTACCATTCACTTTGGAAAAAATCCTAAAAATGGAGGAAGTCCACCTAGTGAAAGTAAATTTAAAAGAAGAAGAATTTTAATTTCCGAAGTAAAATTAGCCAAAGAAAAAAGCTGATTAATGTGAAAAATACCAAACGAATGAAAAAGTAAAATAATTACTCCCGACAGAAAAGAATAAAACAAAAAATAAACAATTCAAATTATTTCTCTCAACATTAAAGCAGAAAGTATTCAACCTAAATGATTGATAGATGAAAAAGCTATTAACTTTCGCAAGGAAGTTTGATTTAAACCACCAAAAGATCCAATTACTACTGAAAAAATAATTCTCAATGAAATTAGCCAGTTAATTGATGAATAAGCAATTAAAATTATAGGGGCAATTTTCTGTCAAGTTATTAACAATAAACTGTTTATTCATCTTAACCCTTCTATTACAATGGGAAATCAAAAGTGAAAGGGTGCTCTTCCTCTTTTTATTAAAAGAGAAGAGAGAATCATTAACAAAGAGCAAGGGGGATTGCCTTCATTAATAAAATTCTCTTCAATTAAAAACAAAAGAATGGAAAATAATAAGACTGCCGAAGCCAGGGCTTGAGCTAAAAAGTATTTTAATGAAGCTTCTGATGAAATCAAGTTATTGGATCTTATTAGAGGGATAAAAGCCAATAAATTAATTTCTAATCCTATTCACGCACCTAATCATGAATTAGATGAAATAGTAATTAAAGAGCCGATCATTAAAATTACTAAAAATATTAATTTGGTAAAATTATTAAGAATTAAAGAGGGGGGGAATTGACCTCCATAAATGGGATATGAACCCAATAGCTTAATTAGCTTACCTTTTTATATTTTAGTGTACGAAGCACAAAAGTTTTTGATACTTTTAGAATAGTTTAATTCTATAAAATATAAAAAATAAACTTTATTAGAATAATTCAACTTTATGGTTCATCTATTCAGGGGAAAATAGAAATCCCATTTAAATAATGAATGTATTTAAAATACATCATCTATTCTATCAAAATAGCCCTTTTATCAGGCAATTCATTTTTTAAAATGAAAAACATATTATATTTTCATATCAATTTCCAATTTAAATGAAAATAAATTCTTTATAAAATAAATTTCCAATTTAAATGAAAACATATTATATTTTCATATAAATTTCCAATTTAAATGAAAACATATTCTTTATAAAATAAATTTCCAATTTAAATGAAAAAAATATTTTGTTAATAAACAACTCTCCTTTCTTTTTTTGTTTTCTATTAAAATAATTTAGTTTAAAAATAAAAATTTAAAGAAAAGTTATATAAGTTTTATGAACTTAAATTAGTTAAGTTTTTATAAATTTAAATGAAAAACAATAAGAAAATATTATTAGAAAAAATAAAATAATTTTTTTATTTTATTAAAATTTTCTTTATAATTATACAAATTTCACTTAATTGAAAAAATTTAAATGAATTTCATTTCTTTTATAAATATTGATTAAATTCTATTAAATTAGTCAAATATTTAATAATATTTTATTATTTTTATATAAAAAATTATTTATTAACAAATTTATAATGAAATTTATTAATAAAAATGTTACTTTATATATAAATATTATTTATATTAATAGATTTCATTATAAATTTATTAATAAAAATATTACTTTATATATAAATATTATTTATATTAAGAGATTTCATTATAAATTTATTAATAAAAATATTATTTTATATATAAATATTATTTATATTAATAGATTTATATATAATTATTTAATAATTTTTATAATATTTATATTTTTAATTATTATTAAATTAATTATTATTAATATAAAATATATATATATATGAAGTATATATATATATAAATATTATATATATTAATAATTATATATATATCTATTTATTAATATATATAATATTTATATTAATATATTTATTTATTTTTTATTTTTATTTATTTATTTATTGGTGAACATTTTCATTTCATTAAACAAACATTAAAAAATATTATTTAAATGAAACTAAATAAATAACTAATTTCATTTTCAGTACAATGAATCAGTTATCCTGCGAAGTCCTGTGGACTTGTCTGTAGGAATAAAAAATTCTTCCAATATTCGTTACAAATTAATTTGGTTGTGCTACTTTACATATACACTATTGTGGTTTCATAAATTGTTACTTTAATATGTTTTTACAATCCAGAAAACTATACTTAAAAATTTAGCAGAAAAGGAAATGTTTTTAATTCAACATACTTATAATACTTATACTCAAAATAAAGTTTCTCAAACTAGTTATGTTAACAGAAAGTAAGCAAACTAGATATGTTAGCAGTAATTACTTCAACCTTCATTTTGTATCAGAAACTCTTTAATACGTTTTTTCCTTTGGAATATGCTCTGCAGGTTAACCAGCTCTACTGGCAACTGATTAAGGATCATCGGAACTAAGACGTTCAGGGATTTTCTTCCATATTCGTTGTGGTATTGTTGAACTCTGTATCTTCCATCTTGCCTCGTTCGTGTCTCGTACGAGTGTTGAATAACATTTCTGAAACGGGAGTCTCCATAGAATTCTGTCAACAACGTATATTTAAAAATGCCACTGATATTTAGTAAACCTAAGTAATTTGCCAATGACATGTGGGAAAACTGTGTGTAATTTTTATGTTTTCTTTTGGCCAAAATTTTTAGAACATAATTTTGACTTTTTTGCAATTGCTTGCATCTAATTGATGAGCCCCACGCTGTGATCCCGTGCCTTAGAACCGACTCGCAAAGCGCCATATAGACTTTTCTGAGTACGGAATAATAGCACGAGTTTTTTAAATGGTAAATGAAGTACGATATCTTCTTAATCTTTTTCTGAAGTGCTTCTATATGTTCGTACCAGTTTAATCTATGGTCAATTATCACTCCAAGATACTTGTAAGTTTTCACCAATTCAACGTAAGTATCGCATTTGACGTCTGCGGTATTCACTTCTTCGTTGCAAGCATTTGCATGAAGACAGTTTCGGTCATGAAATACTATACGGATTTCATCATATAAAAAATGTGGTGGTCTAATATGCATTATTTTTGTTTTGGATATATTCAATATCAGTCCATTGTCATGAGACCATCTCGTGATTGCATTAAAGTCTTCTTGCATTCGTTCAATTGCCACGTTTAGATTTCGGCTCGAAACCACCAATGCAGTATCATCCGCGTAAGCAAATGCCTCACTATTTTTTATTGCTTTCAACATGTCATTCGCATAAATTATGTACATCAGTGGTCCCAACTTAGATCCTTGCGGGACACCATACGACACCCTCATTTCATCACTATATTCTTTAGAGACTTTGACTCGAAATGTTCTCAGAGTTAGATAGTTTCTGAACCACATTAGACTTTCTCCACGAACACCTGCGCGTTCCAGTGACGTAATTAATTTTTCATGTGAAAGTGTATCAAATGCTTTGCTGAAGTCTAAGAATAGCGCTAGATTATGATGGCCTTTGCTCAGGCTCGCACTCAAGCTGTTTGCGAAATTTCCTAAAATTTTATTTATATTTTTGCCACTCTGGTAGCCATACTGACTTGGATGTATTATCTTATATCTTTCAATAAAACTCTTAAGTCGTCGACATACTATTTCTTCAAGGATCTTTTCGAGTATAGGTAAAATTGATATAGGGCGATAATTTTCAAGAGTAGATTTTGAACCACTTTTATATATTGGCCTTACAATTGATTGCTTAAGAGTGTTTGGTATTTTCCCATCTTTTATGCTTAGGTTGATAAATTTGGTTATGACTGGAGCCAGAATCTCGCTGTTAGTTTTCAGGTCTTTCGGCCTTATTCCATCACATCCGGGAGATTTTTTTACATTAAGAGTTGCAATAATATTATAAACTTCATCTTCACTGGCTTCGCTTAAGTACATAGAGTTTACGTTTGAATCAATTCTCGTGTCCAGTGTTTTTATTTGACAATCATGTACTGAGTTTTGTATATTTCTTTGGAAAGTTTCTGCAAACGCATTTGTTATATTGTTTATATTTTGATTTTCAAAATTTTTAAGTATTTGACTATCTAAATTTTGTGTTCTTTTCCCTAGAATTTCATTAACAGTTTGCCACGTTTTTTTACTGTCATTTCTGTACTCATGAAATTTTTCTCTATAATATTTATTTTTAGCATTTACTAACTTGTTGTTAACAACATTTCTGTATACTTTATATTGTGTTTCTCTATTTTTATCTTTCGGCTTTTAGCGCCATTTCCTGTACAACTTATCACGTTGGTCGCAACATGCTAGTATATCGTTGTTTAACCATGGATGTGGCTTTCGTTGCTTATATACTTTCGGTTTTTCGCGTGAGCTGTTGTAAATATCGTTAAAGGTTGTTTGTATTTTATTACTGAGGATGTCAACATTTTCGATTTGTAAGAATTCATTCCAGTTTGTGGAAGCAATTTTCTCATTTACTTTTTTACCATCTATTATGCTATGTTCTTGTTGTGCCTTTTCACATCTTACGTCTTCAGAAAATTTTACTGCAAACCATATGGAGAAGTGATCCGATATATTTGATGTAACTACGCCAGCTTCAACTTTGCACCTACCGCACCTCATGAACAAATGATCAATACACGTTTCTGTCCCCCTGTTCAAGTCCATTCTTGTGCTTCCAGCAACACAATTCAGCAGACCATTAGAGGAAAGCATCTCCTGATATTCAACAGTGCTGTTACGATCGTTACAATGCAAGTTTATATTCATGTCACCTATGATTACCATGTTTTGCTTTTTATTCCTATGATTAATTTTTTGCTCCAGTTCATCTATGAACATATTAACACTATGAGCTGGTGGTCGATAGATAGCAATTAACGAGAAAGACTGTCTGTTGGTCATCAATGAGATTTGTAGATTTTCAAAAGATTTTGTGTTTATATTAGGATGATCTCTCGTATATGTTGCTGTTTCTTTTAAATACACTGCAATACCACCACCCCTACTGTGTTGCCTGTTCGTGTACTCTACATTAAATCCTGGAATTGAGTACAGTTTCATCTCCTCATCTGTGATGTTTGTCTCAACCAGCACAATGACATCAAGAGTATCTATAAGATGTTCAATCGCTGCTACAAAGGATAAAAAATTTTTTCGAAGAGACCTTATATTTAAGTAAATGCATGATAGATTATAGTTGCTGTAAATAGTTTTATCTATAGATTGATAAGTAAGGTATGTTTTTGTGGTTAAATTCATGACTATTTAAAAAAATTATGTTTTTGTATGTGCAGTTATTCAGTTAATTAAATCTGTGTCTTGTTCTGTGAAAATTTTTATTGCATTAGTGGTTTCGTGTTTTTTGGCGTAAATTTTTCCGTGGCGTACCCAAACAAATTTCCAATTTTTTGCTTTGGCTGTATTTCTTGCGATCCACAACAAATGACGATTGGTTTGAGTAAGCTGATCGCCAATAAATATGCTCTGAGAGTTATTACTATTTATGCCAATACTCTCACCTGTCGCAAATGAAGTTGTTGTTGTTGATACCAATGCAGTACTTAACTTTCCTCGTGTCCTTTGTAGTAATTCTCTCTTTTTGTTTACGTCTGAAAATTTTACAATAATTCTGTTTTTTTGTTTTAGCCTATAAGCATCGATAATATCGCTCTCCCTAATGTCAACATTCGTAGCTTTTCCAACATTTATGACAAATGCATTAACATCATCATTCTCCATGATCGGCGCATTTCTTATTTCAATGTTATTCTCGAGAGACTGCTGATCAAGTGCATTTATTTTTTGTTCTAACGATGCAATTCTTTTGTCTTTCTCCTCATTCTTTATGGACAGTTCTCTCACCTGTTCCGTTAATTGACTCATCGTTTCGTTTATTTTAGTCAGTGTACTTGACAACTGACTTTTGATATCATCGTATGCAAACGATACTCGCTTACTCAAATTTTCAATAACGTTTTTGATTTCCTTTGTGTCGGTTCTAAGTTCAGTCACATTAGAATGTAAAGTGTCGATATCCGTAATCAAATTGTTCGTTGGCCCAGAATCATGATTCGGTTGTTGTTTTTGAGCTAGTTCTGGACCTGCCATGCCCTCCTTCGCCGCTGCTCCTCCAGTCGAAGAGGCAGACTTGGATCTTTGTCTGCAATGTTGACATTTCCATTCGTTTCGCTTCTCTGCTGTGTATTGTCCATAGCTCCTCTCCGAGAGCGTACAGCATGTTGAGAAATGGTAGCCGGCCTTGCATTGCTGGCACCTTATGAAATCACCTGGTGAGGGGAGTGCTTTACAACAATGTTTACATAGGTCAGCTCTGGCACAAGTTTTTGCTTTCTCTTCCATCTCCCAAAAGTTGATGATGTATATATTGAAGTAGAGAAAGAGAAAAGAAAAAAAGCGCGCGAAATGCAATTAAGAAAAATTTTGATTTTTTAAGTTTAGTTTTCGGAAAGTTTTGTGAAAAATATTTCTGCCTTGTCTTTTCAACCTCTTTATCGCGATATCATCACTTTTTAAACAGTTTTTTAATAAAATTTCACCAAATGAACTAAGTTTTTCCTGCTTTTGTACAGAGATAATCAACACACGTCTATTCACGTCACCAACCAAAGTTAAAAAAGTAAAAATTTAAAATAAAATTTATTTATTATTATATTATATATTAATTTATTAATATAAATAATATTTATATATATATATATTATATACGCGTACATAATTTATTTATGTCACTTATAATAATCATTTTTTTATTTAATTATTATTTAATACTAATAATTTATTTACTAATAACTTAAAAAAGTAGAGTACCCTCTCCCCAACAATAGACTGGCTCCCCATAGAATAATAATTAAATAAAAAAATGATTATTATAAGTGACATAAATAAATTAGATCTAAATAATCTACAATTAAGAAATATTAAATAATAAACCCCCTATCAAATAATATTTCATCATAAACCCCTATTTATGATATTGTAAATTAAACTATAGTAACCCCTAATTACTATAATTTTAATGTAAGAATTTTATTAATATTATTATTTTTCAAGAAAGATGAAATAACCATAAGTAACTTTAACACATTTAAACATATTATATTTAATATTATATTTTCATATAAATTTCCAATTTAAATGAAAACACATTCTTTATAAAATAAATTTCCAATTTAAATGAAAAAAATATTTTGTTAATAAACAAATCTCCCTTATTTTTTTTACTAATAAATAATATTTTTATAAAAACTGAATACTTACGCGTACGCGTATATAATATATGTATATATAAATATTATTTATATTAATAAATTAATATATAATATAATAATAAATAAATAAATATATTAATATAAATATTATATATATTAATAAATAGATATATATATAATTATTAATATATATAATATTTATATATATATATACTTCATATATATATATATTTTATATTAATAATAATTAATTTAATAATAATTAAAAATATAAATATTATAAAAATTATTAAATAATTATATATAAATCTATTAATATAAATAATATTTATATATAAAATAATATTTTTATTAATAAATTTATAATGAAATCTATTAATATAAATAATATTTATATATAAAGTAATATTTTTATTAATAAATTTATAATGAAATCTATTAATATAAATAATATTTATATATAAAGTAACATTTTTATTAATAAATTTCATTATAAATTTGTTAATAAATAATTTTTTATATAAAAATAATAAAATATTATTAAATATTTGACTAATTTAATAGAATTTAATCAATATTTATAAAATAAATGAAATTCATTTAAATTTTTTCAATAAAGTGAAATTTGTATAATTATAAAGAAAATTTTAATAAAATAAAAAAATTATTTTATTTTTTCTAATAATATTTTCTTATTGTTTTTCATTTAAATTTATAAAAACTTAACTAATTTAAGTTCATAAAACTTATATAACTTTTCTTTAAATTTTTATTTTTAAACTAAATTATTTTAATAGAAAACAAAAAAAGAAAGGAGAGTTGTTTATTAACAAAATATTTTTTTCATTTAAATTGGAAATTTATTTTATAAAGAATATGTTTTCATTTAAATTGGAAATTTATATGAAAATATAATATGTTTTCATTTAAATTGGAAATTTATTTTATAAAGAATTTATTTTCATTTAAATTGGAAATTGATATGAAAATATAATATGTTTTTCATTTTAAAAAATGAATTGCCTGATAAAAGGGCTATTTTGATAGAATAGATGATGTATTTTAAATACATTCATTATTTAAATGGGATTTCTATTTTCCCCTGAATAGATGAACCATAAAGTTGAATTATTCTAATAAAGTTTATTTTTTATATTTTATAGAATTAAACTATTCTAAAAGTATCAAAAACTTTTGTGCTTCGTACACTAAAATATAAAAAGGTAAGCTAATTAAGCTATTGGGTTCATATCCCATTTATGGAGGTCAATTCCCCCCCTCTTTAATTCTTAATAATTTTACCAAATTAATATTTTTAGTAATTTTAATGATCGGCTCTTTAATTACTATTTCATCTAATTCATGATTAGGTGCGTGAATAGGATTAGAAATTAATTTATTGGCTTTTATCCCTCTAATAAGATCCAATAACTTGATTTCATCAGAAGCTTCATTAAAATACTTTTTAGCTCAAGCCCTGGCTTCGGCAGTCTTATTATTTTCCATTCTTTTGTTTTTAATTGAAGAGAATTTTATTAATGAAGGCAATCCCCCTTGCTCTTTGTTAATGATTCTCTCTTCTCTTTTAATAAAAAGAGGAAGAGCACCCTTTCACTTTTGATTTCCCATTGTAATAGAAGGGTTAAGATGAATAAACAGTTTATTGTTAATAACTTGACAGAAAATTGCCCCTATAATTTTAATTGCTTATTCATCAATTAACTGGCTAATTTCATTGAGAATTATTTTTTCAGTAGTAATTGGATCTTTTGGTGGTTTAAATCAAACTTCCTTGCGAAAGTTAATAGCTTTTTCATCTATCAATCATTTAGGTTGAATACTTTCTGCTTTAATGTTGAGAGAAATAATTTGAATTGTTTATTTTTTGTTTTATTCTTTTCTGTCGGGAGTAATTATTTTACTTTTTCATTCGTTTGGTATTTTTCACATTAATCAGCTTTTTTCTTTGGCTAATTTTACTTCGGAAATTAAAATTCTTCTTGTAGCAGCGCCATCCAGTGGAGATCCACGCTATGAAGAAGCGCCACCTAGTTTTAGTATTATTATATGAATGAATGTATATAATTGTCTCGTTTGTATTGTATTTGTAATATATATTTGTCTCTTTCATCTCACTCCCATGACTCGATGAAGGTTGTGTATAAAGGCTGGCGGCTCTGTGCGATCAACTTCACTTTTGCAAAACCTTCAGCGAGGTAAGTCATGCGGTGTAATATAAAATAGCACAAATGGTGTTTGGACAGCGAAGGCTGGACGGCACCTAATAGTACTGGCACTTTTACTGTTGAACAGCGATAAGCTGGTCGCAGTAACCCAAAACAGTTACTATATTTATTATATATTCGTGTTATTCTTCTATTGCTAATTTTATTGATTTAACAGCGAGTCTTCACCTTTTGCAAAACCTTCAGCGAGCGAGACACAGCGAGCACCGCCATTTTAGATTCCTATTTACCTCTGCTCTTAAAATAATTACTCCTTAATAAACTGCACTATAATTGGCGCCCAACATCGTGGCTTACTTTTTGAGAAGAAGCGAACGCATTAAGGAAAAGAAAATGGCGATGTTTTCAGCAGAACAGTTTGATCGGCTTATGCAGGTCGTATCCAACGCAAATACGAGAAGCGGCACTTTCAGCACGTGTACGGCACGTTACAATGGTGATCGTAATCCAGCACGCGTTGAAGAGTTCATTGCGGCTATCTCTACTTTCAAATTAATTGAGAAAATTTCTGACCAAGATGCAGTTGGCGGTATGCCAATGCTGCTTGAGGGTGATGCTGCGGAGTGGTGGTCTGGTGTCAAAGCAGGCATTACAAGATTCGCAGATGTAACTCGAATGCTACGTGAATCATTCTGCCCACCAAAGCCAGCATGGCGAATTTACGTCGAAATCTTTGAAGGCAAGCAGCAGAAAGGTGAACCAATTGACAATTTTGTTCGAAAGAAACGTGCTCTTTTTGCTCAATTGAAAATTCTGCCAAGGGAATCTGATCAAGTTGACATGTTGTTTGGAATGCTTTACTCGCAAGTGCGTGAGCGCATATCGAGAGAAAAAATTAAAAATTTAGATGAACTTTTGAGTGAGGCTCGTGAAGCGGAGCACAATTTGGCAGAACGCAGTCAGCCTGTGAACACTGTTGTAGGAAATCAGCACGGTGGTCCAGTGCGTTGTAATTTTTGCAGAAAAAAGGGCCATTCCCAAGAGAATTGCTTCAAAAAGGCGGAAGCCCTAGAAAAAGAAGCTCAGTCAGCTTTGATTGCCCAAGCCGTTGTGACGAAGCCAAAATTTGCTTGCTATGGCTGCAATGCTCCAGGGGTGACACGTGCAAATTGCTCAAATTGCAAAACTAAATTACGTGAAGCAACGAATTCCGTACAATTTAATTCTATGGCACCATCAATAATTGGTCGCAATGTTCCCGTCGTAAATATCCAGCTATTTGGAGTACCTGGACAAGGTTATTTTGATACTGGTGCGCGAACAAGTGTGGCAAGCGCGAACCTTAAACGTATTATGGACCAGAAGGGTTGCACGTTTGAAAAAGTAAGTTGCGAGATTACACTGGCAGATGGAAGCACCTCCGCTGAAGAGTGCTTGACGACCAGTTGTAAAATAGTTATAGGTGGTAGATGTCAAAATATTGAATTCATTGTCTTGCCAGAGGCAAAGGGGAATCGTACGCTCATTGGCGCGGATTTCATGGAAAAATCCGGCATTGTTCTGAATATGGCACAACGGTATTGGTACTTCGAAAGCAACGCAATCCAGCAATTTGATTTCGTACCAAATGCGCCAGTACAATTAAATCTAATAGAAAACATTAGAGTTGTGAGTACAAATGCTAAACGTAAGCCAGTGGAGATGATTAGCAGTATTGAAAAACATCAAAAATCTGAAAAACAGTATGGCCACGAAGTTCACATATCCGATTTTGAATATTTTGGCCCGGAGATCACACAAGCAAGCGATTACTCGCCACGTACAGTTCAGCATATCTTTAAAGATGCTCTGCCAACCAACTCGATAACACCTGATAGAAAAACAGACAGAGGCCTCTTCAGCGGAGAAATGCACAGAAGTAAAGCAGACGATTACATTGACTCAATCTTTACGCCACTTTACTCTTTTGATTTTCATATTATAAAAGAAGCCGATGGCAGTGTGTTGAGTCATGAGCAGAAAAATGAGCTTGACGCTCTTTTGCATAAACACGCCAATGTTTTCAGTCCTCTAGGTGAACCAACACCATACGCGATTCATAAGATTGATACCGGAACAAGTCAGCCGATCGCATCCCCACCATACAGACTCTCATTTGCCAGAATGAAGGATCTTAAAGTAGAAATAGATAACTTGATAGAAACCGAAATAATCGAGGAATGCGAATCTGCATGGTCATCACCAGTGGTAATAGTACCCAAGAAAAATGGTGGAGTACGTGTGTGCGTAGATTTCCGGAAGTTAAATGCAATAACCATACCCGATAGGTACCCGTTGCCAAGGATTGATGATTTGCTTCATGCGTCAAAAGGTACAGCCTTTATGACAACATTAGACCTACAAAGCGGTTATTACCAAATCAGTGTAGCGAAAGAAGACCGCGATAAGACTTGTATCATTACTCCGTTTGGAACATTTCGTTTCAAAAGAATGCCATTCGGGTTGCGAAATGCACCCGCCACCTTTCAACGTTTAATTGATCGTTTCAAAACAGGCATTGCCGACGTGCAATTGTTAGTATATCTAGATGATCTTATTTTATGCTCTCCGTCATTTGAAAAACACCTTCAAGATTTAAACCAGATATTTGAAAGAATGCAGAAATTCAATCTGCGTGTAAATAACGACAAATGTCGCTATTGCTGTCCTTATGTAAAATTTCTTGGCCATGTGCTTACTCCAGAGGGTATTGCGGTCGACACGGAAAAAATAAATACTATACGGCTACGTGAGCCCAAAAATCTAAAGCAGCTTATATCTTTCATACAGACGTGCTCTTGGTACCGCAGATTTATTAAAGGATATGCTGAAATTGCAAAACCGCTTACAAACTTAACAAAGAAGAGCGTAAAATGGAAATGGGAACAAGCGCAGAAACAATCTTTCGAAGCCTTAAAAGAACTACTGACGTCCCCACCAATTCTTAAACAAGCTCGAGACAATATGCCATTTATATTGAAAACGGACGCTAGTGGCTATGCATTAGGTGCAGCTTTACTCCAGGGGGAGGGTAATGAAGAACATCCGATTGAATATGCTAGCCGCTTACTCACTAAGGCTGAACAAAACTATTCTACAACCGAGCGAGAAGCACTTGCAATTGTTTGGGCATGCTCTAAGTTTCGAGGATATATAGAAGGCGAAGAGCTCATTCTGATGACAGATCATCAGCCGTTAAAATGGCTGCTTACTATAAAAACTCCATCAGGTCGTTTAGCAAGATGGGCACTACAAATACAACAGTACAACTTCAAAATAGAGTACACACCTGGTAAGACTAATTCGTTGGCAGATATGTTGTATCGGCCAACAGGCACCGATAACGAGCACACAGATACGATCAATGCTATTTGCGCATTTGACATTGACTTACCGCGAAGAAGTATGAGCAACATCCGTGAAGAACAGCTAAAGGATGATTATCTAAAAGATATAATCGTATCATTAGAAACCCAAAATAAAGACCTTGGACGATGGGTAGGCAGAGGATATATAATGAACTGTTATACTGCTATGCAGTTGACGATGGCGAAGACGCAAAGCTAGTTATACCTTCTCAAGAGCGACCAAAAATTTTAAGAGTATACCATGATGATAGTAGTGCAGGACATTATGGCGCGGAAAGAACAACGGTTCGTATAGCTGAAAGGTACTTTTGGCCAGGAATACGCGTTGATATCGCAAAATATGTTAAGAACTGCATCGAATGCCAACGATTTAAAGCGTCAAACATGAGACCGGTTGGTCTCCTACAAACAACAACCAGTAAACAACGCTTTGAGGTATTAGCTGTAGATTTATTCGGGCCACTACCGAAAACAAAAGACGGTTATCAGTGGATTCTAATCGCCGAAGATGTAGCAAGCCGATGGGTAGAGATATTCGCCTTGAAAGAAGCTACGGCAGAGGCATGTGCAAAGGTCATAATAGACGAAATATTTCTACGTTATGGGATACCACGACGTTTAAAAACTGATAATGGAGTGCAGTTTATTTCTGCCATCATGCAAAAGGTGGCCTATTGTCTCGATATTCACCAGCAATTCACGCCAGTTTATCACCCACAGGCAAATCCGGTTGAAAGAAAAAATCGTGATTTAAAAGCTCAACTAGCAATATTTGTTCAAAGTCATCATAACATGTGGAATCTAAACTTACCAGCCATCAGATTCGCCATGAACACAGCAAAATGTCAGAGTACAGGATACTCAGCATCCTATTTGACTTTTGGAAGAGAGCTCCGCACATTAGACGACATACAACATGACGTTAAAGAAATCGTGGAGGGAGAGAACTTCATTCCACAAATAACTCCTCACCTTCAACAACTTTCTAATGTCCTAAAAACTGCCAAGGACGCCGAACATCGTATGCAGGACAAAAATAAAATGCTAGCAGACCAGAAAAGACGACCTCAAGAGAAATTGGACATCGGGTCCAAAGTTTTAGTTACTACACACGTGTTAAGCAAAGCAGCTCAAGGTATCACATCCAAGTTTGTTCCAAAACGAGATGGCCCCTATGTGATCACTAGAAAGGTTGGTAACACCGCCTACGAGATTGCGTCCGAAGAAAATCCGAATATTCCACTTGGAACGTACCACGTCTCAGCACTCACTTCTTACCGAGGCATAAATTCCGAAGAGATTCCCACACCAGTACATCCAATGAAGCGAAGAGGAAGACCTAAAAAGAAGAACCTTTAAAGTTTTGTCGTATTCTCGGGACGCAGTATATTCGCCAAAGGGGGAGACTGTAGCAGCGCCATCCAGTGGAGATCCACGCTATGAAGAAGCGCCACCTAGTTTTAGTATTATTATATGAATGAATGTATATAATTGTCTCGTTTGTATTGTATTTGTAATATATATTTGTCTCTTTCATCTCACTCCCATGACTCGATGAAGGTTGTGTATAAAGGCTGGCGGCTCTGTGCGATCAACTTCACTTTTGCAAAACCTTCAGCGAGGTAAGTCATGCGGTGTAATATAAAATAGCACAAATGGTGTTTGGACAGCGAAGGCTGGACGGCACCTAATAGTACTGGCACTTTTACTGTTGAACAGCGATAAGCTGGTCGCAGTAACCCAAAACAGTTACTATATTTATTATATATTCGTGTTATTCTTCTATTGCTAATTTTATTGATTTAACAGCGAGTCTTCACCTTTTGCAAAACCTTCAGCGAGCGAGACACAGCGAGCACCGCCATTTTAGATTCCTATTTACCTCTGCTCTTAAAATAATTACTCCTTAATAAACTGCACTATATTCTTCTTTTAAATTTACTTTCACTAGGTGGACTTCCTCCATTTTTAGGATTTTTTCCAAAGTGAATGGTAATTCAAGCTTTGGTCGAAAATAATCATATTTTTTCTGTTTTTATTATGGTGATAATGGCATTGTTAACCTTATTTTTTTACTTACGATTAGGTTTTAGTTCTTTTATAATGTCTTATTATGAACCTTCATGAAAAATTGTCCGAGATTGCGGCAATTTTATAAACCTGATTTTGTTTCTCTCATTTTTTTCATTATTTGGTTTTTTATTAATTGGGTTAATTCTATTTTTATTTTAAGGCTTTAAGTTAATTAAACTTTTAGCCTTCAAAGCTAAAAATATAAGAATGAACCTTTTAAGCTTTAGTAATTTACACCTTTAGAATTGCAGTCTAATGTCATTTTTGACTATAAAGCCTTGATTAAAAAGATTTTATCTTATTCGTAAATTTACAGTTTACTGCCTATCTTCAGCCATTTAATCAAATCGCGACAATGGTTGTTTTCTACAAATCATAAGGATATTGGAACTTTATATTTTTTGTTTGGTGGTTGAGCTGGGATAGTTGGAACTTCTCTTAGAATTTTAATTCGTGCTGAATTAGGTCATCCAGGTGCATTAATTGGTGATGACCAAATTTATAATTTATAATAATGTTACTGCTCATGCATTTGTAATAATTTTTTTTATAGTAATGCCAATTATAATTGGAGGATTTGGAAATTGATTAGTGCCTTTAATGTTGGGAGCCCCTGATATAGCTTTTCCTCGAATAAACAATATAAGATTTTGAATACTTCCCCCATCTCTTTCACTATTATTGGTCAGAAGGATGGTTGAAAATGGGTCTGGGACAGGATGAACCGTGTATCCCCCCCCTTTCTTCTGTAATTGCTCATGGTGGATCTTCTGTTGATTTAGCAATTTTTAGACTTCATTTGGCCGGAATCTCTTCAATCTTAGGAGCTGTAAATTTTATTACTACAGTTATTAATATACGATCTAGAGGAATTACTTTTGATCGAATACCTTTATTTGTTTGATCAGTAGTAATTACAGCTTTTTTACTTTTACTTTCTCTCCCAGTTTTAGCAGGAGCTATTACTATATTATTAACTGACCGTAATTTAAATACATCATTTTTTGATCCTGCGGGGGGAGGGGATCCTATTCTTTATCAACATTTATTTTGATTTTTTGGTCATCCAGAAGTTTATATTTTAATTTTACCTGGATTTGGAATAATTTCTCATATTATTAGTCAAGAGTCTGGGAAGAAGGAAACATTTGGGTCATTCGGAATGATTTATGCTATATTATCTATTGGATTATTAGGTTTTATTGTATGAGCTCATCATATATTTACTGTTGGTATAGATGTTGATACTCGAGCTTATTTTACTTCTGCAACTATAATTATTGCAATTCCTACAGGAATTAAAATTTTTAGATGATTAGCTACTCTTCATGGATCTCAACTTTCTTATTCTCCTTCTATTCTTTGATCTCTAGGATTTGTATTTCTATTTACTGTAGGAGGTTTAACAGGTGTTGTTTTAGCTAATTCTTCTGTTGATATTATTTTACATGATACTTATTATGTTGTCGCTCATTTTCACTATGTTCTTTCTATAGGTGCTGTTTTTGCTATTATAGCTGGATTTGTTCATTGATATTCTCTTTTTACTGGACTTACTTTAAATCCAATATTACTAAAAAGACAGTTTGTTATTATATTTGTTGGAGTAAATTTAACTTTTTTTCCTCAACATTTTCTTGGATTAGCAGGAATACCTCGTCGATATTCAGATTATCCAGATTGTTATACTTCATGAAATGTAATTTCTTCAATTGGTTCTTCAATTTCTCTATTAGGAATTTTATTTTTTTTATATATTATTTGAGAAAGATTAGTTTCTATGCGGAAGGTGTTATATTCAATTCAATTAAATTCTTCAATTGAATGATTTCAGAATATCCCTCCTGCTGAACATAGATATTCTGAATTACCATTATTAGTAAATTTCTAATATGGCAGACTAGTGCAATGGATTTAAGTTTCATGAATAAAGTAATACTTTTGTTAGAATAATGTCAACATGAGCAAATTTTGGATTACAGAATAGAGCTTCTCCCCTAATAGAACAGTTAACTTTTTTTCATGATCATACTCTTATAATTTTAGTAATAATTACTGTTATAGTAATTTATATTATAATAATAATAATATTTAATAAGTTTACTAATCGATTTCTTTTACATGGGCAAATAGTTGAAACTATTTGAACAATTCTCCCTGCTATTATTTTATTATTTATTGCTTTTTCTTCTCTTCGAATTTTATATTTGTTAGATGAAGTTAATGAACCTGTTGTTACTTTAAAATCTATTGGTCATCAATGATATTGAAGATATGAATTATCTGATTTTTTAGGGTTAGAATTTGATTCTTATATAATTCCTACAAATGAACTTATACAAGATGGATTTCGTTTATTAGATGTAGATAACCGAGTTGTTTTACCAATAAAGTCACAAATTCGTATTTTAGTATCAGCAGCAGATGTAATTCATTCTTGAACTATTCCTTCATTAGGGGTAAAAGTTGATGGGGCCCCTGGTCGATTAAATCAAACTAATTTTTTCATCATTCGACCCGGATTATTTTATGGGCAGTGCTCAGAAATTTGTGGGGCTAATCATTCTTTTATACCAATTGTTATTGAAAGAGTTTCTTCTAATTCTTTTATTAAATGAGTTTCTTCTAATTTAGTTAATTCATCAAGTGACTGAAAGCAAGTACTGGTCTCTTAAACCTTATAATAGTAAATTAGCGATTGCTCTTGATGAAAAAATTAGTTAATTTATAACATTAGAATGTCATTCTGAAATTATTAGATATTTAATATTTTTTAATTCCTCAAATATATCCTCTTAATTGATGAAGTTTATTTTTTATATTTTTGTTATTATTTTTAATTTTTAGTATTATAAATTATTATTCTTTTATTTATTTTTCTCGTTCAATAAGATTTAACAAAAAAAATATCAATTCATTTATTTGAAAATGATAACTAATTTATTTTCTGTATTTGACCCTTCTTCAAGAATTTTTAATTTATCATTAAATTGAATAAGATCTTTTATTGGTTTATTATTAATTCCTATAATGTTTTGATTGATTCCTAGACGTCATATAATTGTGTGAAATAAAATTTTAATTTTATTGCATTTTGAATTTAAAACTTTATTAGGTCCTTCTTCTTTAGGTGCTTCTTTAATTTTTATTTCTTTATTTTCTATAGTATTATTTAATAATTTTATAGGTTTATTTCCTTATGTTTTTACAAGAACAAGACATTTAACTTTTACTTTATCATTAGCTTTACCTTTATGATTGAGATTTATATTATATGGGTGATTAAACCATTCTACTCATATATTTGCTCATTTAGTTCCTCAAGGTACTCCATCAGTACTAATACCTTTTATGGTTTGTATTGAAACAGTAAGAAATATTATTCGACCTGGAACATTAGCAGTTCGTCTTACAGCTAATATAATTGCAGGGCATTTATTGTTAACTTTATTAGGAAATACAGGACCTTCTTTAAGTTTTATAGTAAGAATTTTATTAATTGTTCAAATTATACTTTTGATTTTAGAATCAGCAGTTGCAATAATCCAATCTTATGTAATTGCAGTTCTAAGAACACTATATTCTAGAGAAGTAAATTAATGTCTTTACATTCTAACCATTCTTTTCATTTAGTTGATTATAGACCGTGGCCTATTACTGGGGCAATTGGTGCAATAACTTCTGTTTCTGGATTAGTTCAGTGATTTCATCAATATAGAATTTCTTTATTTTTATTAGGAAATTTAATTGTAATTTTAACAGTTTTTCAATGATGACGAGATGTTTCTCGAGAAGGAACTTTCCAAGGATTACGTACTTTTATAGTAATTACAGGATTGCGATGAGGAATAATTTTATTTATTGTTTCTGAAGTAATATTTTTTGTTTCATTTTTTTGAGCATTTTTTCATAGAAGTTTATCTCCATCTATTGAAATTGGATCACTTTGACCTCCCCTTGGAATTAAAAGATTTAATCCTTCTCAAATTCCTCTTTTAAATACTGTAATTCTTTTAACTTCAGGAATTACTGTAACATGAGCTCATCATAGAATGATGGAAGGTAATCACTCTCAGTCTACTCAAGCATTATTTTTTACAGTTCTTCTTGGAATCTATTTTTCAATTCTTCAGGGGTATGAATATCAGGAAGCTCCTTTTAGAATTGCTGATTCAGTTTATGGGTCTACTTTTTATATAGCTACAGGATTGCATGGTATTCATGTTTTAATCGGCACTACATTTTTATTAGTATGTTTAATTCGTCATTTAAATAATCATTTTTCTAAAATTCATCATTTTGGATTTGAAGGAGCTGCTTGATATTGACATTTTGTAGATGTAGTTTGATTATTTCTTTATATTTCAATTTATTGATGAGGAGGATAATTTATTTATATAGTATAACAAGTATATATGACTTCCAATCATAAGGTCTATAAAATAGTGTAAATAATTAATTTATTGTTATTGATTGGTATTTTAATTCTTTTAATTTCTTCTATTATAATATTTATTGCTTCTGTTCTTTCTAAAAAAACTTTAACAGATCGAGAAAAATGTTCTCCGTTTGAATGTGGATTTGATCCATTTTCTTATTCTCGTATTCCATTTTCTTTACGGTTTTTTCTTATTGCAATTATCTTTTTAATTTTTGATGTAGAAATTGCTCTTTTATTGCCAGTAATTTTACTATTAAAGACATCTTCATTATTTATATGAAGATTGACAAGAATATTTTTTATTATTATTTTATTAAATGGTCTTTATCATGAATGAAAGCAAGGAATATTATCTTGAACAATTTGAGACTGTAGTTAATTATAACATTTGATTTGCATTCAGAAAGTATTGAATTCAATCTGTCTTAAATATGAAGTGATTTATTGCAATTAGTTTCGACCTAATTTTAGATTTTTATATCCTTATTTTAATTGAAGCCAAAAAGAGGCATATTACTGTTAATGATAGAATTGAGAGTTTCTCCAATTAAGGAAATAAGATGTCAAATGAAAGCTTCTAACTTTTTATTTTAATGGTTAAATTCCATTTTTATTTCTTTTTATATAGTTTAAAAAAACATTACATTTTCACTGTAAAATTAAAGATTTACTTTTATATACTAAATTTAATTCACTATATTTAAAAATTAAAAAATTTCCCTAGCATCTTCAGTGCTTTACTCTATATAAGCTATTTAAATATAAAATTAAATATATAAATAATAAAATGGTAATTCATAAAATAAAAGATATAATATAAATTTTAAAATTATTATTGTTAATTCATCTATAGAATTTAGATGAATTAACTAAATAATAATAAAGATTTTGACCTCCTAATACTTCTGATCATCCTTGATCTATAGACTTATAAATTAATGATCCTAAAAATAAAGGATGTTTAATTATTCCGGACGTAGAAATATTTGGTATAAATCATAATCTTCCTAAAAAATTTAATGAATATATTTTTATAGAGAAATTGGTAAAATTATTATTTCTATTTTTAGCAATAAAATATCCTATTAAACCACCTAATAGACAAACAATTAAAGTTATAAATTTTATGGATATAGGAAGACAAATTATATATAAGTCAGTAAAAATTAATCATCTTAATATTCTTCCTCCTATAATTCTTATTATTATTAAACCTGTTATTCCTTTTAATATAATTCATCTTTCGTCATTTAAATAATTTAATGAACTACAGTTTAGTTCTCCAGTTATTGAATAATAAACTAATCGGAATGAATATCTTACAGTTAATCCTGTAGATACAAAATATAGAATGTAAGATAAAATATTTACATATCTTATTCTTATTATTTCTAGGATTATATCCTTTGAATAAAATCCCGCTAAAAATGGTATTCCACAAAGTGCTAAATTAGAAACATTAAAACAAGCGCTAGTAAATGGCATGTGAATAGCAAGACCACCTATAGACCGGATGTCTTGAGAATTTCTCATATTATGAATGATAGCACCTGCACATATAAATAAAAGTGCTTTAAAAACTGCATGTGTTAAAAGGTGAAAAAATGCTAATTTATGAAATCCTATAGAAAGAATTCTTATTATTAATCCTAATTGACTTAAAGTAGAAAGTGCGATAATTTTTTTTAAGTCAATTTCAAAGTTAGCACCTAATCCCGCTATAAATATTGTTAGCCCAGAAATAAGAAGAAGAATACTTCTTAATAATGAATTTTCTAAAATTATATTGAACCGAATTAATAAATAAACTCCTGCTGTAACAAGAGTAGAAGAATGAACAAGAGCAGAAACAGGAGTAGGAGCAGCTATTGCTGCGGGAAGTCAAGAAGAAAATGGAATTTGGGCTCTTTTAGTTATTGCAGCTAAAATTACTAATCTTCCAATAATTTTTATTTCTATTGAATTATAAAATATATCTAAATAAAAAATATAATTTCATCTTCCATAATTTAATATTCAAGCAATTGCTATTAATAAAGCTACATCTCCAATTCGATTAGAAAGAGCGGTTAATATTCCTGCATTATAAGATTTTACATTTTGAAAGTAAATTACTAAACAATATGATACTAATCCTAATCCATCTCAGCCTAATAAAATTCTAATTAAATTTGGTCTAATAATTAATAATATTATTGAAAGTACAAATAATATTACTAGAATAATAAATCGATTAATGTTTTCATCTCCTTCTATATATTCTTTTCTATAAAAAATTACAAGAGAAGAAATAAATAAAACAAAAGATATAAATATAAGACTTATTCAATCCAGGAGAATTGTTATAATAACAGAAGAAGAGTTTAATGAAATACATTCTCATTCAATAAATATTGTAAAATCTATTAAAATAAAATTTAATCTAATAATATATCTAGTAATTCTAGAAATAAATAGAAAAATAAATATTGTTGATCTTAGGGAAATTTTAATTATTTTAGATAAAAATTATATCTCTAGTTCCACAGACTAGTATTTTATTAAACTACTAAAATATAATCATGTAAAAAATACTTCTCTCTTTATAATTAATAAATTTAATGGAATTCAGTGTAATATTAATATAGAAAATTCACGAATTGTTCCAGAGGAAAAATTTAATCTTCTTGAAATAGATTTTCCATGTTGTCTAAATGAATAGAGATAAAGTGTGTATACAGTTCTTAAAAATGAAATAATTATTAAACTAATTATCGAAAGAAATGATCATCTTACTAATCTATTTAAAAGAGAAATTTCTCCTAATAAATTAATTGAAGGAGGGGCTGCTATATTAGAACAACACAATAAAAATCATCACAATGCTATTGAAGGTATAAAATTTAAAAGACCTTTATTAATAAGAAGACTTCGTCTTCCAGTACGTTCATAGGAAATATTTACTAAGCAAAATAGTCCTGATGAACATAGACCATGTGCAATTATTAATGTATATGCCCCACATAAACCCCATGATGAAAGCGTTAATATTCCAGCTAAAACAATTCCTATATGAACTACAGATGAATAAGCAACTAAAGATTTTAAGTCTGTTTGTCGTAGACAAATTAATCTCACTACTATTCCTCCTACCAATCTAATAGAGATTCATAAAAAATTATATTTTATACACATCTTTTGTATAAAAGGTATGATCCGTAGTAATCCGTATCCACCAAGCTTTAATATAACTCCAGCTAAAATTATTGACCCTGAAATAGGGGCCTCCACATGAGCCTTTGGAAGTCAAAGATGAACTAAAAATATTGGTATTTTTACTAAAAATGCTAATATTATTCTAATGTATAAAATATCACTTTCAAATATATAATTTATTAATAAATAAAAATTTATAGAATTTCTAGTTTTAAAAATAAATAAAATTCCTAGTAATATAGGAAGAGAAACTATAAGAGTATAAAATAATAAATAGATACCAGCTTGAAGTCGTTCAGGCTGATATCCTCATCCTAAAATTAAAAATAAAGTAGGAATTAGTTTTCTTTCAAAAAAAATGTAAAATATTAATAAATTCATTCTTCTAAATGAAAGAATTAAAAAAATTAAAAGAAATAAAATATTTAAAGAAAAAAATATGACAAAATTATTAGTTTTATAAACATTTTCTCTTGCTGTATATATAAGTGCGCAAATTCATATTCTTAAAATAATTAATCCATATGATATTAAGTCTATTCCTAAAAAATAAGAAATTCTGCAAAAAAAGTTTGTGTATAAATTAAAAATAACAAAAATAAAAGTACTAAAAAATAATGATAGTTGAACCATTCAATAGCTATTTTGTATAAAACAAAGGGGAAAAATAAAAATAATTATAATAATAAATTTTATCATTAAAGAATTCTAAAGGACTGAAAATAATCATTTCCATGAGTTCGGACAATAGAAACTAAGATTGAAAGTCCTAATGCTCCTTCACATACTGTAAAAGTTAAAAATATTATTCTAAAGAATATTTCAAATTTAAAAAATATCAAATAAAAAATCAATAAAATAAATAAACCTAATACTATATATTCTAGACTTAAAAGTATAGTTAATAAATGTTTATTGTTTAATGCAAATATAATAAAACCTGTTATAATAATAATAATTGAAAAACCCTTTACTAAAATCATTAGTTTAAATAGTTTAATAAAACACTGGTCTTGTAAACCAGAATTAAGATTTTTCTTTTTAAACTTCAAGAAAAAGAAATTATCTTATCTTTAATCTCCAAAATTAATATTTTTATAAACTATTTCTTGAAATTATTCAACTTTCTATTTTAGTACTTACTATAATTTTTAATTTTATTTTTATTCAAATAAAACACCCCCTAGGTGTAGGGTTGATTCTTCTTATTCAAACTTTAATAATTTGTTTATTTATAGGCTCATTAATAAAAAATTTTTGATTTTCTTATATTTTATTTCTTGTATTTTTAGGGGGAATATTAATTTTATTTATCTATGTAGTTTCTTTAGCTTCTAATGAAATATTTTCATTTTCTATAAAAATTATAACTTTTTCTTTATTTATATTTTTTTCGTTAATAATTATAGTATATTTTTTTGATAAAATATATATCTCTACTTTAATAAATTTAGAGACGGAAAATTTATCAAATTGAATCTATCTTTCTGAAAATTCTATTTCTTTAAATAAATTATATAATTTTCCTTCTAATTATATCAATATTATATTAATGATATATCTTTTAATTACTTTAATTGCAATTGTAAAAATTACTCAAGCTAATAATGGACCTTTACGAAAAAATAATTAATGAATAAACCCTTTCTATTAATTCACCCTCTTTTTAAAATTGCTAATAATGCATTAGTAGATTTGCCTGCCCCCTCAAATATTTCTATATGATGAAATTTTGGGTCTTTATTAGGATTATGTTTAATTATTCAAATTTTAACTGGTTTATTTTTAGCAATACATTATACTGCTGACATTAATTTAGCTTTTGATAGAGTTAATCATATTTGCCGAGATGTTAGGTGGCTACCTTGAGGGACACCGGACGTAACAGGAATTGCTCTTGATTTTCTATTGTTTAGGAACACCATCTGCGTGCGACCTTGAAGGTAGGAGGCAATCCATTTTAATAATATTTGTGGAAATCCGAACAGTTTCAACTTTAAACTTTATGTTATGCTTTCATTATGTTATTGCTTTCATTAGTTTCATCAGCTCAGTTGACGGTGGCTTCAATAATAAAATGGTCTTCTTGAGCTGTAACACGAATGCCTACCACCATCATGTATGAGTGTTTCATAAACCCAAAAATAATTTATTCCAAATATACACAGCTGGGCCATAAGTTTCTGGAAAAATTAATTTTTACCGCAATCATGCAGTTTTCTACTTAGATAAGGACTAGGAAGCAATTGCTACATCATAATATCCGCAATATCAAAAATTTCTAACTCGATATTCTCGTCAGGGAGCACTTCCTGAATTCCTGAGCATAGACGAACCTGTCTCATTTTTCACTCTTCACATGAACGATTAAAGGTTCTCTAACCTTTAATGGTTAGAAAAAAAATAATATTAAAAAATAATTGTTAGACCTAGATAACTTTTGCTTGCTGATTTTCAAAGCCAAATATCCGCTTCTTAATATTTGTCGCGATTCGCTATGCTAACGGAAGCACTTTTTCTACCTTGAACTGGGTCATCGACTGCGAGCATGGCTCAGTGTCGTTGACTGCACTCATATTACGCTGGCGGTCGCTGACCGAAATTAAAAACAATTACCTTATGAATTTGCTGACGCGCATTAATGTAGCGATTTTAATTATTTGGCTTTCTTAAATTGTTGCACAATATTTCCGTGTCAATATTTCTTATTTTATTTTATTTTTCATATTGTTATTTATGCTTAGCTTAAGTGTTTTTATGTATAAATTAAATCGATGCAATAAAGAAATAGTTAGTACTAAACTCAGAATCAGAGAGTGTTAATCATTTTTAACATAATTACTATCACTCAAAGAATAAAGGTGTGGATTCGGTTCAAGTTCCGAATTGCACTCATAAAATAATAAAAGGTATTGGAATTGGTTCAAGTTCCAAATTCAATTACCTATTTAACAACAAAACATTTGTCTAAGGGATATTTGGGCCGGTTTCGTGACGAGAGACAAGAGAATTCGAGAGGACGAAGATGTGGACCAGGAGGATGCCTATTTCACATCGGACTTCTTCGAGCAAATGAAGCAGTTAACCGCAACGTACATCCAAATCTTCGTGAAGAAAGGAAAAAGGTGACGCCAACAAAGGACCAATTACAAAATGTCGCCAGTCAGTCAAAGGGTTCAGAAACAGGCATCAAAAATCATAGTGGATTGGTACGAAAGCTTGTCGCAAGAAGCGATGCCCTAGAACGATTGCTGTCAAACGTAAATAGCAACAGGCAGCCTCAGCCACAGCTATACTACGACATCAAAATAAAAACTATCAATCAAGCATGGGAACAAATTGAACAAATAAACGATGAGATCTGGACTCAATTTGAAAGTCCCGAATCCGTCGGTTATAACATACAGCAATATGTCGATATGGAAGAACAAGTGCAGCAGACTTTAGTCAACTTAGCAGTCATTGCAGAACAACAGAAAACAAGTAGCGAGTCATCAACAACTTCAACTACAAATAATTCAACATTGCAAACCAACGTGTACATCTACCTAAGTTAACAATTTCTAAATTTGATGGAAGTTATCTTCACTGGCGTCAGTTCTTCGATCTCTTTTCGCAAATGGTGGACCGGCAACCCATCCCGAAGGTTCAAAAAATGTTTTACTTGAAATCGAACCTTCTTGGAGAAGCCGAAAGATTAGTCAGTCACTTAGCACCCACTGAGGAAAATTATGATGTGACTTGGACAATGCTGCGACAGCGCTACAACAATAAAAGGGTATTGGTATCAACTCTAATCCAAAAAATCGTCGATCAGCCATCAGTATCTGGATCAGTAATGGCGTTAAAGGGATTACACGATACAACTCAGGAATGTCTGCTGGCCCTAAACAATTTGGAAATTGCCACGGCCCAGTGGGATCCCTTATTATTAAATTTACTTACGAAAAAGCTGGACAGACAGTCATTGATTCGATATGAGCAAACAATTTCGAATCCCAGAGAAGTGCAAACAATTCCCGACTTTCTTACCTTTTTGGAAGGACAATTCTTATCACTTGAAATGATAGGACAAAGGGATAAGGCTCCAGCAGCTCAGAAAACGGCACATGTCCATGCAACATTCGTCTCGAACCCTGAGGGCAATAACACATGTCGATCATGCAAATGTGGCACGCATCCCTTATTTGCGTGTCCACACTTTCTTCAGCTTGGAGCATCAGACCGATTAAATTTGGTGCGCAAGCAAAATCTTTGTGTGAACTGTTTGAAAGCAGGTCATCTGGCTGGTCAGTGTCCTTCGCGAAGTTGCAGTCGACGTAATAAAAAACACAACACGTTATTACATTTGGAGCATACTCAAACCTTCAGTACAGGACAGAACAAGCAGCAAGTTAAGGACAGCACTCGGCCAACAAACTCTACACCTATTAAGACAGATAACGCGCCAACTACAGTAGCATCAGCCAATCAACAAGGCAACAGGCAGGCGTATGTTATACTGGCCACCGCTGTAGTGTCAATTTCTGCAGCCAATGGCAGGTCATTCAACTTTAAGGCAGTTTTAGATTCCGGTTCGCAAGTTAATCTGGTAACTCAGAGGCTCATCAAGAAGCTATACCTATCGCCCCGAACTTCATCACTTCAAATCGAAGGCATCGGACGCAAGACTCGCAACTCCAGCAACAGGCTCAATGTAGGACTTCAATCACAAGATGGAACCTTCTACACCAGGCTCGAGGCATATGTATTACCGCAAATTGTGGCACCACAGCCGACACAAACGTTGGACATTTCAAAATGGTCCATACCAAGTAACGTCAAATTAGCGGACCCAACCTTCGACAAACCGGGGAAAATCGATGTACTCCTAGGAGCAGAGTTTTTCTACGATTTAATGCAAATCGAACAGTTAAAACTTGGCAAAGATATGCCCATCCTACAAAATACAAAATTAGGATGGATAGTATCGGGAAAAATCAACTCAACAATTCATCAACCTGTTACGTGCGGTATCTTTCCTGACCGCAACGAAAGCACAGACGAGTTAATAGAAAGATTTTGGTTATTGGAGAACACTGAGGATGAGAAAAAACACTTGACGGTGGCAGAACAGCTATGTGAAAGCAGCTTTACGCAAACAGTATCAAGATCCGCAACTGGACGTTTCATAGTCCGGTTACCACTAGCAGAAAAGGGTGAAGGATTGGGAGAGTCATTTTTAATGGCTCTTAACCGATTGTATGCTCTTGAGAGACGATTACAAAAAGATCAAACTCTGAACACAGCCTATTGCAACTTTATGGAAGAGTATTCTCAACTTGGACACATGGAAGAGATTGCACCCAAAGATGTACCAAAGGAACACTACTTCATTCCTCATCATTGCGTTCTTAAGCCGGATAGTAGTACCACTAAATTACGGGTCGTCTTCGATGCTTCAGAAAAGTCGTCGTCAGGACTCTCCCTAAATGATATACTACACGTCGGACCAAGGATTCAAGAGGAACTCTTCTCCATTTTAATTCGCTTTCGTCTCCACAAATATGCATTCTCCACTGATATCGAAAAAATGTATCGGCAAATCTTAATACATCGTGAGGATCAGAGATATCAGCTGATAATTTGGCGAAACAATAGCAAACAAGAATTAAGGTATTATCGTCTACAAACAGTAACATATGGGACGTCGGCCGCACCGTACTTAGCTACAAAATGCCTTCAAACGCTAGCAAGGCAGAACAAGCTGGATCATCCAATGGAATCTCAAGTTCTACTAGATGAATTTTATATGGATGATTGCTTGAGCGGTGCAAACAGTATTGCCGCAACATTAGAAATTCAAGCACAACTAAGACACATCTTAGATAACGCAGAGTTTAAGCTGCGCAAGTGGTGCGCTAATGATGCAAAATTGCTCGAGAACATTTCATCTCATGATCAAGAAGTTGATCTTGATCTCCACTCTGCACATTCTCCTTACATAAAGACACTAGGTGTAATGTGGCTACCAAGGGATGATCAATTCTCAGTTCGGGTAAAAATGACTCCCACACAATGTTCAACAAAGCGATCAGTTACGTCGGACTTGGCTCGCATTTTCGATCCTCTGGGAATCCTCGCACCTGTAGTGGTAATAAACCAAAATATTCATCCAGCAGCTTTGGCAATTAAATGACGTCTTACCAGCGCAACTATAAAGGGAATGGCGCAGCTTTCAAGAAATGTCGGCATCTCTAAATAAAATCAGAATTGATAGACATGTCTTCAAAAGGGAAATACCAATTTCAGTGCAAATCCACACATTTGCAGATGCCTCAGAAAAGGTTTACGGGGCAGCGGTATATCTAAGATCTACATTCAGAAACGGACAGGTTATACTGCGATTGCTGTGTGCGAGATCTAGAGTTGCCCCACTTAAAAAGCAAACTATACCACGCCTAGAACTATGTGCAGCTGTTTTAGGCGCCGAACTTACAACCAGGGTAAAAATCGATCTAAGATTGCAAGACGCCAAGGCCTTCTTATGGTCGGACTCTCAGGTGGTACTATACTGGATACACTCAACAGCGTCATCCTTTCACACCTTTGTGGCCACTAGGATCGCAAAAATTCAACAAAGAAAAACACCTACGCAGTGGCGGTATGTCAATACGAAGGAAAATCCCGCAGACGTCCTATCAAGAGGCCTAACAGCGGATAAATTACCAAATTGCGGTATGTGGTTCTACGGTCCCTTCTTCTTGCACGGCAATGAATCTCACTGGCCTGCAGCATTTTCAAAACCCTCAAGCCATGAACCCGAATTAGAAAGGAAATCAATCGCAGCAACCTCGTTAATAAGCACGGCGGGAAGAGAAGAACTTATATATGGTATTAATCACAGGAATTCTTTTCGCACACTGCAACGCATTGTTGCCTATGTATTGCGGTTTATCAGCAACGTACGACATACTGCACCACGGTTACAGGAGAAGGAATTATCACCACAAGAATTACAAAAGGGCCTACAACTAATAGTACAAACAGTACAGCAATCAGACTTCGCAACAGAAATCAAAGCACTTACTCAACACAAGGCGTTAGACAAGGCAAATTCAATAAATAGTTTATCACCATTTAAGGATGAACACAATCTTCTTCGAGTGGGAGGTCGTCTACAAGCAGCTAATCTATCATACGATGCAAAACATCCACTACTCTTACCATATAATGATTCATTGGTAAGGTTACTGCTCCGGGGTCTGCATGAAGACAACAAACATTGCGGAGCACAGGCACTTCTGGCTATATCCAGACAGCAATTCTGGATCATAAAAGGCAAATATATGACGAGAGGTGTTATTCAAAATTGTGTTCGGTGTAATCGAGCAAAACCTCACCTATTTAAGCAAATAATGGGAAATCTAGCAGCAGAAAGAATATCGCCAGCGTGACCGTTTCTTACATCAGGAGTAGATTATTGTGGCCCTTTTTGGGTACACTATAAAATTCGAGGTAAAAAACCACATAAGATTTATCTCGCGACTAAAGCTGTCCACCTTGAATTGGTCAGCGATCTAACTACTGAAGCATTCATTGGCGTAATAAAAAGATTTATTAGCAGACGCGGAAGATGTCAAACATTATACTCTGATAATGCAACAAATTTCGTTGGAGCCAAGAACATGTTGACGGAGTTAAATGAGACGATTTTTTCGGATAAACAGCATTAAGGGGGCATGTGGCGCTAAGGGAATCGAGTTCAAACTTATTCCTCCTAGAGCACCACACTTCGGAGGCTTTTGGGAAGCGGCATGAAATCTGCAAAGCATCTGTTGCTGAGAAGCGTATCAACAGCATCTCTGACATATGAAGAAATGGAAACAGTCATAGTAGAAGTCGAAGCAATTTTGAATTCACGCCCTTTATCTCCGATGTCCAACGATCCTATTGACCTCACAGCATTAACACCTGGTCATTTTTTAATCGGCGAACCCCTGACTGCTCAAGTGGATGCGTGTGCACCTAAACTGAAGACAACTCTTAGTACAAAATGGAAATTAGTATCCGAACTAAAGCATGAATTTTGGAAAAGATGGGACGTGGAGTATTTAAATCAATTACAACACAGACAAAAATGGACGAAGCAAATCGCTGATATTAAGAAAGACACGCTGGTAATCATTAAAACTGACAACGTGCCAGCACTCAACTGGCCTCGGGGAAGAGTGACCAAAATATACCGCGGTCCTGATGGAGCAGTACGAGTTGTGGATCTAAAAACCGCGTCTGGTATGCTTCGTCGACCAATCCATAACTTAGCCCCATTAATGAAGGAAGATTCTAACCCAGCGGCAACTCCAGATGAAGGATCAACTAGCTCAGTGGCTCAGAAACATTCACACGAAGGAGCTGAAATCCCACCGAAGCCTCAGAAGGAGCTCAACGAAGAATCTTCTACACCGTCAAAAAGAAAACGTATAGCTCACACTCCAATGGTGATCAACTGCATAGCTGCTCTTTTCTTGCTACCACTTATATGCGCTGGTTCTATAAATATAACGAATTTCAGCAACGGACTTAGAATATACTTCGATGGAATAAGATTCACTGAGATTTCTCTTACAGCCTGGACGTTAATTGTATATTACGATCTGCTACCACTTCAAAACGAACTAGAGGCCGTTGAGAACGGCAAAAATGCATTAGACCACATATGTCGGAAACTAAAGGATAATAAACCTTGCCTCGCCTTAACCACGCACTTTAGAACATTAAGGAACGAAATGCAAGTTGACAGCGATATCCTACATAGTACTCGCAAAAAACGAGCAGCATTGGACATTGTTGGAAATGTCGCCCGTTCCCTATTTGGAGTGTTAGATAATGAATATGCCAAAGAAATGTCCACCACCATCAACAAGGTCCGAAACAATGAAGAATTCCTCTTAGAGTTAATGAAAAACCAAACCTCCATAATAGATTCAACAATAAATATTGTCAAAAGAAAGGAATTGGAATCACAAGCTAATCTGAAACACATAAATGATCAACTTGCTGAACTAATGGATGAAATCGACCATTACAAAACCTTCCAATGGTATATATCGTTTTCCACACAACTCTCAGCAATGGCCGTAAATCTAAGAAGAGTTCAAACCGCAATCTTGGATGTAATGACTGCGGTACATCATGAGCGCATCAGTCCACTACTGCTGACGCCGAAACAACTACAAGATCAATTAAAGGAAATTAAAAACCATATATCGCCAGGACTGTTACTTCCCAACAGCGATAACAACCTTCTACAATTGTGCAAAACAAGGGACATCAAGGGCACATTGACAGACCAACATGCCATATTCAAAATAATGATCCTATTAGTAGGCCTGGAATCTTATCATCTATTTAATCTGGTGCCCATTCCCGCAGTTCGCAATGGAACACTCATGAGAATTCACCCTAGCATGGAGATAATGGCCATCAATGCTCATCGGGATAAATATTTTCCAATGACGTGGGAGGAATTAAGGGCTTGCAATCGATTGGATGACGATATGTACATATGCTCAAATAGACAACTCACCTACGGAGTTAACGCACTGGCTCACAGGTGCGAAGTGCTGCTTTTTACCAATAAACCAACAGCAGATTGCAATTATATTCCCACCACTAACAACGATGAATGGCTCCCTACCAGCAAGGGCAATCAATGGATTTTTTCGGTTCATACTAAAACTGAATTAACAGCTGTATGTGGGACTGAGTTACAACAGCTCTCGTTGGTTAACACAGGAATGTTGACATTAAACAGCAATTGCACAATACGAAACGCAATGCTGAGCCTCAAGTGACATTTCACAATAGCTACAGTAATGCACACGTCTTACACACAGTTTGAAGCCGAGGTTGAAGCACCATCCCTAATAATCAACAAAACTTCAAACGGCAGCTGCAATAGCAACAAAATTATCGAGGGCACCTCAGATCTCGACGCTGTCTTGGAATCCAACAAGCACATGAAGAATATACACTTTCCAGAAGCTATTGAAAATAGTACAATCCATCATCATATCATCAGCTACTCTGCATTGGTGCTGACCCTGCTATTATTGGCTCACACCAGCTATAAAATTTGGCATAAAAATCCACGATCTACCGGACCACCTAAACCACCCCGCTTGAGACTGAGCACCGTATATTCGATCAACGTATAGACTTGAATACTATTCAACGGGCGGGAGGATGTCGCGATTCGCTATGCTAACGGAAGCACTTTTTCTACCTTGAACTGGGTCATCGACTGCGAGCATGGCTCAGTGTCGTTGACTGCACTCATATTACGCTGGCGGTCGCTCACCGAAATTAAAAACAATTAATTTACCTTATGAATTTGCTGACGCGCATTAATGTAGCGATTTTAATTATTTGGCTTTCTTAAATTGTTGCACAATATTTCCGTGTCAATATTTCTTATTTTATTTTATTTTTCATATTGTTATTTATGCTTAGCTTAAGTATTTTTATGTATAAATTAAATCGATGCAATAAAGAAATAGTTAGTACTAAACTCAGAATCAGAGAGTGTTAATCATTTTTAACATAATTACTATCACTCAAAGAATAAAGGTGTGGATTCGGTTCAAGTTCCGAATTGCACTCATAAAATAATAAAAGGTATTGGAATTGGTTCAAGTTCCAAATTCAATTACCTATTTAACAACAAAACAATATTCTTTTTTAGAAAGTTAAATATTCAGTTTTTGAGAAAATTAATTCCAAAGTTAAAATTTGGAATAAGAAATCGGAAAAAAATTTTTGATCGCAATTTTTTTTTAAAAATTACGGTATTAAGTATAAAAATTTTTCCGACCACAAAATTCTCTAAACAATTCTAGAGAGAATGCTTCAAACGGGAAGGATCTATGTTTCGTAGTTTCCAAGAAAGTGAAAATTTTTTTTTTTACTTAATACCGTAATTTTTAAAACAAATGGCGATCAAAAACTTTTTTCCGAATTTTTTTTCCAAATTTTAACTTTGGCATTAACTTTCTCAAAAATTCTTTTACATAGGAACCTAATTTAAAAAGGATATTAAGAAGCGGATATTTGGTTTTGAAAATCAGCAAGCAAAAGTTATCTAGGTCTAACGATTATTTTTTAATATTATTTTTTCCTATGTTAAGTCGGATTTTTATAAAATGGCCCCACCCGTCTAAACGGGGGGAAATTGACCCCCCCTCCCATACGATTTTTTTCTTGTCTCGAACCCAACCTACACGTCCTATTCTTTTGTCCCCTATTGTGCGAAACACCCTGTATATACATAAAAACAATAATCTTTTACGAAAAGAACGAGAAACGAAAGAAGAAAAAATTATTAAAAGATTTTGTAATTAATAGATTCACTTACCCTGCGTTGACCCAAACTAGATCACCCGGACGTTGTATAAATCTATATACTGGAATATTTTCCTTATAAAGATCTTCTAATACGGGCCACCAAGAACCATGTAAGTAGCTTATATTATTTTTTTCACACAGATTATGAATGCCACCCCAATAAGCATCCGGTACCGCAAACCACTCACAATCACCTGGGCCGATATTAATATTTATGGAACAAAAATTATTATTTTCTTGGTGACCAGGTGTTCTACTACCCGGCACTTTCATGTATAACTGAACGGTATTCATTCCTAATATAACGTGACCAACGTGTGACAACATATTAGCTGCTGATATAACACGAGCAAATGCTGGCAACTTCTGCAACTCGGCTAATTGTGGACGCCATTTCCGTTCATCCGACAAGTCCACATTGGTTCCAAATCTGAAAGAAATGAAAATTTAAAATTATTATAATAACCATAAAACATTTTTTAAAGTATTGTTTTAAGCAGGTAATCTTAAAAATAATTTAATAACTAAATTATTGAATTGATTTATTAAATGAAATAATTGAAACAGATTCTGATATGGGATGAATATTATCCTGAATAAACATGGATACTTTTTAAAATTTTCATTCCGTGAAAAACAAAGTGCGTGAAGATAAATTCGTAAATGCGACGATAACTTAGCAAAGATCTGAACCCTAAACGCGAATACGAATTCGTACTTTGTACCCATTCCAAAGTAATGGCTTCAATTGTAGCGCTCTTTTGTTCAACGAAATATATATTTTGAGCAACAAATATACATATTTGAAGGGAATTAATATATATACTTCAAAGATTACGCCTACTTTTGAAAAAATTGTTACATTTGTGGAAGTGAGGTGTCTCCGACGGTACCTTTCAAAATCAGCAAAAACTTTTAGTGCACTCGGAAGGGTTTGGTCACCATGGTCATTTGAAGTTGGCCTTACCCAGTGCAATTGTGTTATCTTCATGATTTTTCAGCGAAAAATTTTCTTCAATGAAAAACATAACTTGGCCAAGTGGAATATAAGGTTCGATAGCCTACCCCAATACCTTTCATAATCAGTAAAAACTTTTAGTGCACTCGGAAGGGATTGGTCACCATGGTCATTTGAAGTTCGCCTTACCCAGTGCAATTGTGTTATCTTCATGATTTTTCAGCGAAAAATTTTCTTCAACGAAAAACATAACTTGGCCAAGTGGAATATAAGGTTCGATAGCCTACCCCAATACCTTTCATAATCAGTAAAAACTTTTAGTGCACTCGGAAGGGATTGGTCACCATGGTCATTTGAAGTTCGCCTTACCCAGAGCAATTGTGTTATCTTCATGATTTTTCAGCGAAAAATTTTCTTCAACGAAAAACATAACTTGGCCAAGTGGAATATAAGGTTCGATAGCCTACCCCAATACCTTTCATAATCAGTAAAAACGTTTAGTGCACTCGGAAGGGATTGGTCACCATGGTCATTTGAAGTTGGCCTTACCCAGGGCAATTGTGTTATCTTCATGATTTTTCAGCGAAAAATTTTCTTTAACGAAAAACATAACTTGGCCAAGTGGAATATAAGGTTCGATAGCCTACTCCAATACCTTTCATAATCAGTAAAAACTTTTAGTGCACTCGGAAGGGTTTGGTCACCATGGTCATTTGAAGTTGGCCTTACCCAGTGCAATTGTGTTATCTTCATGATTTTTCAGCGAAAAATTTTCTTCAACGAAAAACATAACTTGGCCAAGTGGAATATAAAGTTCGATAGCCTACCCCAATACCTTTCATAATCAGTAAAAACTTTTAGTGCACTCGGAAGGGATTGGTCACCATGGTCATTTGAAGTGAGGCCTTACCCAGGGCAATTGTGTTATCTTCATGATTTTTCAGCGAAAAATTTTCTTCAACGAAAAATATAACTTGGCCAAGTGGAATATAAGGTTCGATATCCTCCTACTTCAATACCTTTCATAATCAGTAAAAACTTTTAGTACACTCGGAAGGGTTTGGTCACCATGGTCATTTGAAGTTGGCCTTACCCAGTGCAATTTTTCATGATTTTTCAGCCAAAAATTTTCTTCTACGAAAAACATAACTTGGCCAAGTGGAATATAAGGTTCAATAGCCTACTCCAATACATTTCATAATCAGTAAAAACTTTTAGTGCACTCGGAAGGGATTGGTCACCATGGTCATTCGAAGTTGGCCTTACCCAGTGCAATTTTTCATGATTTTTCAGCGAAAAATTTTCTTCAACGAAAAACATAACTTGGCCAAGTGGAATATAAGGTTCGATAGCCTAATCCAATACCTTTCAGAATCAGCAAAAAATTTAGTGCACTCGGAAGGGTTTGGTCACCATGGTCATTTGAAGTTGGCCTTACCCAGTGCAACTGTGCTATTTTCATGATTTTTCAGCGAACAATTTTGTTCTATTAAAAACATAACTTGACCAAGTGGAATATAACGTTCGATTTAAAAAGATTATGTCTAGTGAAAAATTAATTTTGCCTCAACCTAGTGATTTTAGAGAGCATTTTTAAGACGATTCATATATGCATCAATTCCCGTTTAAGGGTTAGGATTTTATTTCCTTTTCCATTTTATATGGAGGTTGAACATATTTTTTTACCTTTTGTAAAAAAGGTTTACCTTTTTTTTGGTCGTGGACTTTCGCTCACCATATTTTTGGACTCCACCGGTATAGATGTAATGAATATGCAAATATAGTCACTTATTAATTACGCTTCAAATCTATCATTGAAAACTTTTGAAAACCCTCTCCACGACAATGTTTCACATGTTTGTAAAGAATGGCCTCGAATGTAAAGCTTTATACGTGTCAAATTTGTATGTTAACGTGTCAAATTTGAATCACACAAATTTGGGCTTAATAGCTGTCAATCCAGACAAGCCATAGCATCTAGGATTAGACCTTTCGGCTCCTCGTATGACAAAGCATCAAAATATACTTGACCTTAAAACTATAGGAATTGTTGATTAGATTTCTGACCGTATTCCATTCCGGAAGTTCGGCTGAGGACGCCTGCGGAAACAGTCGTTCTGGGAAGGAAAGGATTATGGTTAACCTATTGCAATATCCATTCATGGATGGATAAAAGATGAGACAGACGTACTGGAGCCGATATCCCTTCATAGAATAATAAAAACAAAGAAAGTATCAAATGATTTAACTCAAACAAAGTCTTTCAAGGTGAGGTGGTTGATATTATGAAAGCTGCAAAGTGGCTTACCAACAGCGAAATTCTTATGTAAAGCTGAGAAAATGGTCAGGGCGTACAGCTTCATGATATGGACTGGAACGCAAATAGCAGTTCCAGAGTACAAAAACACTTTGGGGAAATCCTTAAAAATGTTTAATAGAGAACCTAAGTAGGTGCGTTGGCATTCTGATAAGACACAGCGAAATAAGAGAAAATCTGGGAAGAACCAAGGTGCTCGGCTTCTTGCAGTGTAAGGCTACGTAGCAAGAATTACTAAGAATTACGCAGCAAGGATTCGTACTGTTCAAGCTCGTAAACTTATTTCCTCCCCCGATATTTTATTTTCCTTCGCAGGCTCTGAACCAGCATATATGAAACTCATAAACAAGCTTTAAAATTTATGCAAAATGTTTAAACCTTTTAAACAAACTTTAAAACTTTGAAATAAGTTACGATACCTTACTTTCTAAAACCATAATATAAAAAATTAACATAAATAAATAACGGAATACCTCAGCATTTTATTGCTATTTTTGAATTTTCTACGTTTGCTAGTCGATGTACAGTTACTAATCGAGTCCTTGGAATCCGAGTCAGACAGTGTATGTATTCCAATAACAGATCCTTTTTCATGATCGCCCTATTGTTTGGAATAATAATATATTATGATGGTATTGTATTACAATATATGCATTCACATAATCATAATCAATGCTCTTTTACCATATGCATCATATATACTAGAGAGCTGCACAAGATGTCTTGAAACGCACATCAAGCCACAACAAAAATTTCAAGCCTTGCACTTCATGCTTGTTTTGCTTTCGAATCAAAACATTGCCTGCCGAAAGCGTGCTGATAACAAAACACAAGGCAATAGTATTCATTGCCATTCGTTGCTTTTTTGAACTAAAAAGGCAAAGCAAGGCAATGCATGACAATTGCTATGACAATAGATAACGCATGGCAATGTAAGGCAACGAATCGCACTAAACTCAAACGAAGACTCATGCAAAAGAATGAGATAGGTTCATATCATTGCGCATCGTTGCCGACATCATAGCAGTATTGCTATTTTCAATGCCTTGTTGCCTTCCTCAAGGCAATATTGCCTTTTCTGCTTACACTTCAAGCTATATTGCCTTCACAGAAAAGCAAAGCAACACAATGTCTTGTTCGAAGCAAGTAGACGGCAAGGCCGTCACGGCTTGTTCGGGTAGTTGCCTTGAAGTGTTCGTGTCAAATCGTTCATTTGTGCACGACAGTGCACTGCAAGGCAATACTGTGGCATGTTGCCTTTAGCAATTCAAGACATCTTGTGCAGCTCTCTAATATATACCATGGTCTATGTTATACATACCTTTAAACTTTCTTGAAAACTGGACGCTTGATATTGAGCATATTTTGCAATTGTAGTATGTGATCTATGAGATATACATGCCCATACTCGTTTCGCTTGTAGAACATCCCAGTTTTCATCCGGAGATTGATGTACTTGGGTACGAACTTCAACACTATGGTCCGGATTAGCTTCAACCAACGTCTTGGTTGAAAACAATCCCAAATCTAATTTTAAAGCTCCAGCAAGTCCGCGGACCACAGCTATAGGATGTTTTAAACAAAACTCTTGTAACTGTGGACTAAATGCGTGTTTTTTGTTTTCTAGATGCACTGAAGGTGTAGGCGGCAGTAACTGTTCACGTGTTAGTTTTTGCGGGGGACACTCAGGAGGAGATGGAGGAGGCGCATTAGCATGCAACACTGAGCAATATAAAGGAGGTCCTTCCAATGAGAGTAGTTTCGCAGCTGATGTCAATTGCTTTGAATCCATATTAATAGAAAAAATTCTTGCCGATTTAACTTCGGTGACATTAAATTCATCTGAATAAACAGTATCATAAACGCTTATTATTCCTATGTCATGTTCCTCCATATTATCCTCAATATCTTCCATTACATTTGTAATAAAATTATTGGCTGACTGTTCGTATTTTATTGAACATTTATCTCGAACAAAAGATGAGCAACAATTGAATTGATCATGGGAAATACCTTCGAGTTCCTTATTTTCTAAAATGTTTAATAAAAAATATTTACACACATTTTTTATTATACTATTTACACAAAATTGCAGTTATATGTTTACACACATATTTTTGAATAGTAAAGTAGAATAATTTTATAATAGAAGCCTAATACTGTAACAGCCAATCACGCGCAATTTTGGTTTCGTCGATTCCGTTGTGGTAATTTCGATGTCAAAGATGCACCACACTCTGGAAGACCAATTGTTGAAAATGTCGATAAAAGGGAAATCTTCGAGTCCGACCGACATGTAAGCACTGTTTATTTTGCCCAGGAGCTAAACATTGCACAAAAACTGTTTGGAACCACTTGAATAAGGCTGGATACAAAAAGAAGCTCGATGTATGGGTACCACACAAGTTAACGCAAAAAACCTCATGGACCGAATTTCTATTTCATCTACTATGAGCTGCTCCCCTACGGCTAAACTCTTAATTCGAACCTGTACTGTCAACATTTGGACCGTCTGAAGGAAGCAATCGCCCCGAAGCGGCCAGCTTTGGCCAATAGGAGAGGAATTGTGTTCCAAAAGGACAACGCCAGGACACACATATCGATAGTGACTCGCCAGAAGCTAAGGGAGCTTGGTAGAGAGAGCTCTTATGCATCCACCTTATACTCCGGAACTGGCACCAAGTGATTACCACCTGTTCCTGTCTATGGCCAATGATTTTCATGGTATTCATAAAATATTGGGTAACAGATCTTAAACGCGGCGCACCAGCTGTAAAGATGAACAGTGTTCAATCAAACGATTTGACCATACCAAAAATGGTGAAGAATATCCGCAGAATTGTATAGGACGACCGTCGATTGAATGTGCTTTAGCTAGCAGACATGGTGGGTACTTTATAAAGCTGAAATTGCCGATGTTTAACAGAAATAAAGGCGATTTTTTTATTATATTAATTAATTAACCTGGTTATTAATATTTTTAATTACATAAGGTGACGATGGAATTAATGTTTTAAATATGAGATCATAATATCTCTGGCCATGGTAAACACCTATTTTCCGAGAGATATTAATTTAGTTTGTAGTGTAATTTACTATTACCACAGAATAAATAGTACACAGAAGACGCATCTCGGCCTGCGATGCTTTTTAACATTAAGGTGCGGGCGGAACAGCTGAGGGGGAAATCAAACAATGTGTGAAGCTCCGAGAAATCTTGTTTTGCGAAGGAAATGTCTTTCCGAGGTACACTGAAAAGATGGCAGCATGGCCGGTGTGCCAAGTGAAGAAATTGAAAAGGATCTATAAATATTAATGAGAATGATATTGTGGTCAATATTGATCAACAAATCAGATTCGCCTAAATTCAAAATCAAAAAACAAACAGTGATTCTCCCATTCCTTATTAAAGTGGTGCGATCCAACCTTTTTAAGGCTGTACGTCGATTGACTGCTATTGACAAGAACGATCGCTAATGTCGGTGTGAAAAAACAACTGGTGCTGCCGTATACATGTGAATAGCCGAGAGAGAAATTGTGCATATGTATATACAGTTCCTCACAAAATTGAGCGTACACCCTAGTTCGGATAGGAAAAAGGTGAATACTGACCGCATAAGGCAATGGAAAAATTTTTTTAAAATTCATATTAACAGATGAGGGTCCTACTAAATAGTAACCAACATAAATTATTTTTTTTTTACAAAGAACACCCCACAACAATTCAAAATGTGGAAACTACCGCTAAATTCAGGTCACTAAATTGAGCATACACTTGGAAATTGCGCTAAACATTTGTTTAAATGATTGATTAAAAGAATTTAATCAATAAGGCGTTAAAAAACATTTTAAAGTTTACACAGCTAATGTATGCACGTTTTATAACTAATTTGGGTAAACTCAGTGTTTTATATTTTGTGTTGTTTTCGTAATGGCGCCTACAAGAAAACAAACAACTCTTGAAATTAGAGAACTAGTAATAAAACTCTGTTGCCAAGGAAAATCGTATCGGCAAATTGGTGAAACCATTGATAGATCTTATAGTTCCGTCCAAAGAATCATTAATAAGTATCGGTATGAAGGAACAATACGAAATTCCGCAGGAAGAGGTCGAAAAAAATTGCTAACAGCAGTTGATGAGCGCAATATTGTTCGGAAACTGCAAATAAATCCCAAGATTAGCGTTCCTAAAGTAGCAATAGAAGTATCCAAAACCATAAATAAGTCTGTATCCACTGAAACATTTCATAGTTTGCTTCGAAAAAAACAATTTTAATGGACGTATCGCACGCAAGAAGCCATTCATATCTCCTGCAAACAAAAAGAAACGATTGGAGTTTGCTAGAGCTCATGTTAACAAGCCTCTAAGCTTTTAGGAGAACGTAATGTTCATAGATGAGACTAAAATAAACATCTGGGTCTCATATGGAAAGCAAATTGTTTGGGGAAAAGCGAATTCTCAGCTCCAAAACAAGAATTTATTGGCCACTGTGAAACATGGCTGAGCTCAGTAATGTTATGGGGTTCTATGGCAGCTAGCGGAGCCAGTACGATGAAGTTCATCGACACAATCATGACCAAAGAAAGTTATTTGGACATTTTACGGCGTAATTTACGTCAAAGCGCCGAAAACTCCAACTCCCGCCTGTGTATTGGTTCCAACAAGACAACGATCCCAAACACACGGCACATATAGTACGAGAATGGCTGCTATATAATGCACCAAAGCAACTCAAAACGCCACCAAAGTCTCCGGACATGAGCCCTATAGAGCATCTGTGGGGTGAAACCAAGTCAAAATTGAGCAATGTCCATTCCAGGAGCACGTCTTAAAAGACGGTCTTAAAAAGGGAAATAAGAAAAATATGGGAAGAGATATCGCACTCTTTTATCAAAAGTGGGTTGTTTCCATGCCACGGCGAATACAAGCGGTAATAGACACAGGAGGTGATCCTACGGACTACTAAAATTCGAAAATTTTTAGGATTAGAAAGATTTTTCTTTAGTTTACTTTTAGTGTATGCTCAATTTTGTGACCTGAATTTCGCCTTAATTTTCTTATTTATAAATATGTTGTTGTGTTTTCTTTGTAAAAATAAATATTTATGGTGGATACTACCTAGTAGAACCCCGATCTGTTAATATGAATTTTTAAAAAAATTTTGACTTATGAGGTCAGTATTCACCATTTTGCTATTTGAACTAGGGTGTACGCTCAATTTTGTGAGTAACTGTATATTATATTCATAAAATCGAATACCGGTGGCCACATAAACAGTCATTAACCTAGAATTTATATCAATTGTTTGAGTTCTTTAAAACTTACCCAAATTTCTTTTACAACTTGGTGAGTGCATGTCTAATTCAAAATTAAAGCTACCAGAATTTGAAAGTTTAGATGTCTCTGTAGGCGTATGATAAGCTGGAAGTGCTCCACTTTTTAGCCACAGAGTAGATTTCTTAGAATTTATTTGCACACTATTACTGCTGTATAAAATTGTTTCATCTGAACTTCTTTTTTGGTTTAGCCTTTGAGCTTGTTGATTCTCCTGTATGAGTCGGAGTGGATTATTCAATTGCTGTGAGTTCAAAATTTCTTGATCCTGCTGTAAACTACGTAATATGTGAAGCTGTTGTTTTGATAAAGTAAATGGAGATTGCCCAGAATTGTTCGTGTCCGATTTTGTTCCATTTACATCTTTAACACTACTTGTGGCAATGTTTTCGATGCTGTAAGGATACGGAGGAGGTGGTCCCTAGGGTATACAAAAATAAATATTATCAACACAAATACTTATATAAAAATGTTTTTTAAGGAAAACTCATCTTTATGCATTTATTTACATAAGATACAAATAACTTTCAGAGTAATATGTTATTTCATTTAATAATTTCATTTCGTTAACTTCGTGCATACAGTACAATAAGAATGCAAGATTCTTTCAAAGTAAGAGGATAAACTACATTATGATGAAATAGGGGGTTATACAAAAGTACCTTTAACAAAAAAAAAGTAAAATTTGCAAAAAAGTAAATTTTGCAAAAGTACCTTTGCAAAATACAACATCGTCAAAGTCGGCAGTAAGTCTACCGAACTGGAAGTGAGAGTCTGAAAAAAAGCGTAAGCCGGACAGGTTGTACAATTATCCTCTGTCTAGAAAGTCTATAAAGTAACGTCAAAGGCCCCGGCGAACCGCCGGGTATAAAGTTCTTAAGGAAAGTAGAAATGAATGATGAAAGTACTTGTATGAAGTTAATGAAGCAAAAAGAAATAAATTTTGAAAGTAGTCGTATAAAGTTATTAAAGAAACAACAAATAAATTGTGAAAGTATTGTAACGTGCACAACGTTACAAATAAGATACAATTAAGATTATTACAATTAAGATCACTAAAATATATAAGTAAGTAAAACCAAACAGAGAAAATAACATAAACACAGTCGCAGCGCAGTCGCGGCATTAATCAACAGAATGAAAAGATGACAGGTTCAAATCCCACCAGCGACCAAAATATTCTTTTTCTCTTCTTAAGAAACCAAGCTTAGGAAACCGCATATCGCAGGTTCAAAACCCACCAGCGATCAAAATATTTTATCTCCGCATCAATTCTTGTAGTATGTGTGTTTGTATTCTTGTGCACACGCGGCAAACAGAAAACAGAAGAAACAACACGAAACCGGTTTCGACATACATACACATACATGATATACAATAAAATGATCGATACTAGTAGTTTGCGCTCACTACGCGCATATAATTCACGTACCGTTTATGGCAGCCAGCTCATATAAGGCTGCGATAAAAATATTCTAATTCGAGTTGCGCTGAGTATAAGGTAAGCCTTATACTTAAGATCCTAAACAAATCTTGCGACTTCGCAATCGGCTTCGGCCCGCGGTAATATTCCTATATATTACCATTCGACTTCGGTCCGCGGTGAATGCTTTATCATTCCCCATTCGGCTTCGGCCCGCGGTAATATTCCTATATATTACCATTCGACTTCGGTCCGCGGTGAATGCTTTATCATTCACCATTCGGCTTCGGCCCGCGGTAATATTCCTATATATTACCATTCGACTTCATTCACCAATCGGCGCAGGCCACCGGCGTGCAACAATATTCGCACGCCACCGGTAGGAGAGTCCCTTAAACAGGAGATTAACCTAACCAGCATTTTGGTTCGATAAATTAAGGCCTTCCGCCGGGAAGCACTTGAGCTCCCAAAGTCCTTACCTAAGACCTTCCGCGGGGAAGCGCTTTGGCTTTCCCTTATATAAATTAAGGCCTTCCGCCGGGAAGCACTTGAGCTTCCAAGCCCTTACCTGAGACCTTCCGCAGGGAAGCACTTTCGCTTCGTCTTATATAAATTAAGGCCTTCCGCCAGGAAGCACTTGAGCTTCCAAGCCCTTACTTTGGGCCTTCCGTAGAGAAACACGCTGGTTAAAAACTCCTGCTTAAGCGATTTACATAGGGAAACTGTACAGCCGTCTGCTGCATGGCACTCTGCCTTTAGTTTGGAGTAGACACAACCACACGCATTGTACGTATTATAAGTTATAGAAATTGTTAAGTAGATTTAAGGATAAAACCAATACAACCAATCCACCGAGCTGAACTCTGCAGAGAGTCAGTGCTAGACTGTGAGAACAGTCGTTCGAAATTCGTGTAGCGGTTGAATAACTTGGAGGGTTACGAGACCCCTTTGAGCGAACCCTGGACAGACTGAGCTTCATCCAGGCTGGAAAGCAAAAAACTCGTTACAGTATATAGATAAAGTTATTAAAGAAAAAAGCTCTGAAAGAATTTATATAAAGTTATTCAAGATAATAAAAGGAAACAGTGCATTTTTATTAACACGGAGTAATAATAACATTTTTGGTGCAGCCGAATTTTTCGAGCCGAGGATCGCTCGAGTAATAATAAAGGTGAATCGAATAAATTCATTAAAATATAAGACATAGATGGAAAGATAATGAACTGAAAGCGAGATTAACAGCGTTATCATGTATTTTTAAACGCAAACGCAAACTCAAACGCAACTCAAACGCAATGCGTTCCAAATGGTATGGTCTAAATTTTCGAGTAGACTGCGTTTGAGTTTTGAGGAGAAACATTCGGCCAGGCCGAATCTTAAATACCCTACACCTAAAAGTGTTGAAAAATTATATTATTATTAATTATATTAATTAATTTTTAATATTTATTAATTTAAATTTTTAATTTTTAAAGATTTCTCATTGCAGAACAGTAGCATTATAGAGTGAAATACAAACTGAAACTAGAGGAAATACATACAGTCTGTCAAGAATGAGTTTACACATTGAAAATAAATTCCATTTTTCACTTTGTTTAGCAAAATAATACTACTTTTGTTTCTTTATAGAATTTTCGTTTATCAATTACCTTAAGTTGCAGTACTTACAACAGTTTAATGAAAAAAGAACCCAAATTTAATGCACAATCTACGAAATATGCAACAAAAATCATGATTACTCAGTTTTTCAACTGTCAAAAAACTCTTTTCACAACTCCTTTGTTGATTTAACATGCGTTGCTTTTACCATTATTTAGGCATTGATTTGAATTTTTTTCTGTTGGTATGTTAATTACTTATTCATTGTTGCTTTGCGACTACAAAATGTTGAAAAATCGTGTTTGTGGTGGTCCTTTCTTTTAACATAACGTTTTCTTAAAATGCCAGACAAAGCGTTAGGTTTTGAGGTGATTCAGTTGATTTAATGCAATGTACAAATGGGTAAAAGTGTGCCAGAATTATCCAAAATGTTATCTGTAACACAAAAGACAATATACAGGGCGTTTCGCATAAGACAAGAAAAAAATCGTATGGGAGGGGCGGGGTCAATTTCCCCCGGTTTAGGCGGGGAAAATTTTTAAAAAATCAACTTAAGGTTGATAAACGAAAATTCTATAGAGAATCAAAAAGTAGTATTATTTTGCTAAACAAATTGAAAAATGGAATTTATTTTCAATGTGTAAACTCCTTCTTGACAGACTGAATGTGGTTATCCTAAGCTACCTTATACTCACATTTAATCAAAGACGGGTATAAATACAGTGGCGTAGCTAGGGGGCGGGGATGGCGGTCCGCCCGGAACGGCACAATTCCCGGGGCGGCAGTTTTCGAAATCAAGTATTGATTGATTGATTGAATTCTAGGAATTTTTGGGGCTGCAAGTTGATTAACCGTCCCGGGCTCCATGAGTCCTAGCTACGCCTCTGTATAAATAGTAGGCGTAGTCGTTACCTGTTTTCAAAATAAAATAAGTAGTTTATTTGTTTTATTATTCTGTTCAAATTTAAACTTTATTTACGTGGTCATAAATTTCTTTTCTTGAGCTATATTGTATAAGTAGTGTAAAAGTGGGCGGACCGCGCCCAGTTTTGCAATTATAATGTTTTATTGGAAAATAAGTTGTTATGTAAAGTTTTAATCAGGAAGCTTATATAGTATATTTAACAATATAAGAATTTAAGACCCTTTTTTGCTTGTTACCTAAAAGTGGGCGGATCACGCCCATATTTGGCATATTAACGGATAATGCTATTCTATACCCAGGAATGACACCTTGTTGTCATAACTCAAAAACGTACACTGATATCACATTTCTAGTAAAAAATAGGCGTGGTCGTCGACCGATTTCGCCCATTTTCAATACCAACAAGAAATAATATTTTTCCAATATGTTTCACGATATCTTCACCGGTTATCCTGTGATCGTGATTTCAACAGACAGACAGACAGACGGACGGACATTGCTAAATCGACTCAACCGGTCACGCTGATCAAGAATATATGTACTTTTCTATACCTATCGTCTCTATTTCTACATGCGTTACACATTTCGTGACAAAGTGAATATACCCTTAACCTTAAGGTGTAGGGTAGACGTAGGGTCTACGTAAAACTTTACGAAGTCTTGCAGACATCCCCTATTTGCAGACCACAAAGAGTTACCATTATGAAGCCTTTTTAGCATTTTTACAAATATTTCTTAGGAATCCCAATGAATTAGTGCTATAATTGATATATGGCAACAATTTGTACAACAAAAGCAAAGCACACAATATTTACATATTGATATTGTGTTTATTTTCGTGTGCCCTTTATGTGAGAGTAAATGTAGCAAAAATATTCCTAGTGCAACTACTAGCGCAGCGTCATAGCGCAGAACAAATTGCGGGGATACTGAGAAGAGGGACAATTCGGATCTTTTACATATGCCAGAGCTTTAGTAAATTCTAATATTATTTGTTACTTATGTATGTGCATTATTTTATTTTATATAATGAACAGGTTTATGACGAACTACGCATGAAAAAATAAGTTTTTCTGTATCTTTTAAGGGAGGTAGCGCCGTGGATAAAAATAAATTGTATGAGCCACTTTAGAGAATCACACCAAACGCGAGCATTTTGCAATCGTCTGGTTTAAAGCACGATTTAGTTCATCCTTCATACCACAAACACGTAGTGAAAGTCTGCAAAGCATGTAAATTACCAACAACATTGCGTTTGCCTTTCGCGTTTCGATTGCGTTTGAGAGGTTTACAGATTTTCCTCTCTCAATTCTTCGAAAAATACGAAAAGCAACGCAAAAAATTATATGATAAGGCTGTAAATTAAAGTGAGATTACAATAGTGGTTAGGAGATATTTACACAAAAAGAAAAATAATAAGTTAAATTTATATTAAAATAATACTAATAAATATATAAAAACATTTAAATTAACAAATTTTCAGTCAGTAGTAGTGGATTCAAGTGCCCAAGGCAAGAAAGCAGCAAAATTCTGTCGAAAGGAAATAGTTCATGTGCTAGCTATCTTTCCGATTTTTCAGTAGTCGAATTTTTGTTTTATTTCTAATGACAAAAAGAAAAATGTCATTAATCAATACTTAAATTAAGGTGCATCATATCATTTGCGTCAAGGTTTATTTTAATTGAGGGCCTTATTCAGAGTCAATTTTAGCTGTCGTCGTCGTCTAAAGCAGCTGTTTCTCGCCTTTTTCTATTCACAGAGACGCGTTTTAGCTAATCATGGTGTCGTGTCTTACGTCGTTTCGAGGTGAGCAAAAACTTATTCACAGAGACGACAACCAACAGCATGAGTTGTCAAATACGACGACAGCATCTTAGGTGTCGTCTCATGCTAAAAATGAAATATTTTGCAGGTTATTGCTTATTTTTTATTTATATTTATCTTTTATGATTTTTATACCCTACACCTTAAGGTAAGGGTATATTCACTTTGTAACGAAATGTGTAACGCATAGAAATAGAGACGATGGCTATAGAAAAGTATATGTATGTATGTATGTAAGTATAAAGTATATGTCAGCGTGACCTCCTGAGTCGATTTAGCCATGTCCGTCCGTCTGTCTGTCTGTCTGTTTTAATCACGATCACACATGAACCGGTGAAGATATCGTAATGAAATTTTGCATAAACATTGTTTCTTGTGGTGAGCAGGTTGGTATTGAAAATGGGCAAAATCAGTCCACGACCACGCCTATTTTTTATTAAAAATGTGATATCAGCGTTCGTTTTTGAGCTATTACAACAAAATTCATTCCTGGGTATAGAGTAGCATTATCCGTTAATATGCTAAATATGGGCGTGATCCGCCCACTTTTAGGCTACACAGGCAAAAGAGGGTTATATTGTTAAATATATAAACTTCCAGAATAAAACTTTAGATAACAACTTGTTTTACAAAAAAACATTATTACATCAAAACTGGGTGCGGTCCGCCCACTTTTACACTACATATACAGTATAGCACTATGAAAATATGTTTATTACCATGGAAATAAAGTTTAAATGAACACAATTATAAAACAACTAAGCTAATTTATTTGTTTTGGAAAAGGTAATGACCACGCCTTCTCTTTATACAGAGGCGTAGCTAGGACTCATGGAGCCCAGGACGGTTAATCAACTTGTAGCCCCAAAAATGCCTAGAATTCAATAAGTCCCAACTTTGTATCCACAACTGCCGTCCCCGACATTGTGCCGCCCAGAGTGGACCGCCACCCCACTTCGGCACTTTTTTCAAAGCTTTTAGGTGTAGGATATCTAAGATTCGGCCAGGCCGAATATAACTTTCTTACTGGTTTTATATCTTATAATTTAATTTATCTTATAATTATATTTTATTGTATTATAAAATAAATAAATAAAATAAATAATAATATGTAAATAAATAATAAATTATGTAATGTTATATTGATTATTATTATTATGCAGTAATTAATTACTACACAAATAGGACAGTACTGGCAACTAAGGCCATCGACTGATAAGGGGATAGAGGGGATAGAAAGGCAGAGAGAGAGAAAGATAACAAACACAAATTTAAACATCCATGCGTATGGGGATTCGAACCACCGTCCTCAAGGTTGAAGGGCAAGTGCGTTACCTTCCACGCCATCGAGGACCGCCAATGTTATATTGAAAAACTGTTTTTTTCTAAAGAAAATGGGTATAATATTTTTGCGATGAAAAATTTTTCTTTTCTACTTTGTTTCTTTTCGATTTATATTACTTTGCTAAAGAAATCGTTGCTTCCCGTTATTTTCTTGTGATGCTTGAAAATTAACAATACGCACAAAGTATAGAATTGTGCACATGGATAAATAATATCGATATAACAAAGAAAAGGTAAAACAATAAAGTTTTTAAACAAATAATAACTAATTACAACAATTTTTGTTAAATATTTGATTAATTCTTAAGATATAGCGTACAATTTACAACATCGCTACAATTTGATGTTTTGGTGCGGCATATGGAATGGAATAATTTCAGAAGTAGCTGCTAGAGGTGCCCCTGTTTTTGGCTCCAACCGAATACAGGGTTGTTTTATTAACGTTTTAATTGTGACATGTGCACTTTCTTACATATGTTACCATTATAGATATGAAGAGATTTCAAATCACGCACCAAAATTAAGCTGGGACAAGTTCTTCGGATATTGCAGCTATATGAGGTGGCCCCAGTAGCACTAAAGAATTCAGATTTAAAAATTATACATTCGCTAAAAAACAGGCGCTTTATAAACATAACTCAAAATTTTGCACATGGTAATTATTTATATTTTGGTGTAACTTAAATGACGAAAATATAATAGAAAAACAAAATAAATATTCCTCTCATAAAGTACTGAGGTTATTGTTTATTTTTGCTACATTTACATGAATACATTTGTATAAATCTAATTTCGCGAAAAAACTAGTTCTTTTTGTAAATTCTAGTAAATTCTGTAAATTCTTGGATTTTTTTTTTGTAATTTCTAGTAAAATTTTTGTGTACTAGCACTAAAAATGCTAGCTAGTACACAAAACAGGTGTCATATAAGAGCGCAACGTAAGAGCTAGTCAATTTTAAAAAAGTGACTCTGTGAATACGACGTCTTCCACTCAAGTGACTTTTCGACGACGACGCACAGTGGACTAGAATTGCAGTTTTCGACTTAGTGGCGGTAAAAATTCTGTAACTTTTGATCAGATTAGGGTATTTTAATACGGTTTTTTGGAAATGAAAGAATAAACATGTATCTTTACGCTAATCTAAGTACGAAGTATCTAGGTATTTTTTTTATATTTTTAAAAAATTTCGACACTTCAAACGCGTTCAATCAAAGTCGCGCCAAAAATAATATTTGTTTTTTTTTATTATTGAGTATTATTCATGCAATATTAAAAGCTTATTGTTTCAGTATAACAATTTAAAGGTTTGGGGTAGTCAATTTTGACCTTTGTGCCTTTAGTATGAAAAGGAAACATAGTCGTATTTAAACATTGCTAAAATAAGAACACGACGTATTTTTTCATTTTTATGATCATTTATTTATTTAAAAAAATTAAATATAGGAACGTTTTTACATAAATTATTAAATACTCTAAAACACAAATACAATTTACAATAATACACACTTATTTATTTTCAAAAAAATATTCGTCTGTAGGTTTCATTAGAAGTTCTTCAGCTTCTCTATCTAGAGGTATTGTTGTCTTAATAAACTGTTTTCTCAAAGACGAAATGTAAGAATCAGAAGAAATGAAGAGCATTCTAAATAAATCCTCATTGGTACCTTGACGTGAACACTATCTTGTGTTGTGCTCTCTATAGAATCTATAGTCTTTGTTCCGTTTTTCTTTGTTTTTCTTGCGCTTCTTCCGATAAATCTCCAATGGGTAATATATGATGGTTAATTATGTCCTCCCCATGCATTAAAACCTTATGAACCGTCGGTGACATAGTTCTCCATGGATACAACTGTCCAGTGGAGATCAGCAAGAAAAGAATAGAACAGATCATATTTTTCATATTTCATATTTTCATATTTCATATTTTTTTTTGCTTATGACGTCTCTATCAGAAATTGTTTTCAACAATGATTCATGTAGACAGAAAACATACCTTTTATAGAACTTTGAGTCGATGAGATGATATTAAGGCTACCGGAATTTTATTCGTCTTCATACTTGAATGATGAATTCCTTGAAGTGATGATTTATTTAATAGGTAAATAATAAACCAGAAAGTGTGTTAACTTCGGCACGTTTACTTAAAAATTAGGCGTGGCAATAGTCTAATTTTTTTCCTTTTCAATATTAAATAGCCTGTGATGACACAGAATATTCGTGCCAAATTTGTTGAAAATATCTCTATTCGTTCTCCTGTAATCGAGTTTTATTTAATTAGTGGGCGGGCCACGCCCATTTGTGATATTCTGTTTTGGTCAGAGACAGTGAACTTCTGGACAAAATTTTAACCGCAAATTCGTTCTACAAGTTGAAAAATTGAGCTGTAAGCATGGATGAATTTGTACTCACTATAAAAAGTAGGCGTGACAATGGTCCCCCTCATCACTTCGTGTGTAGGGTAAAGAAACTTCACTATAATAAAATTAAATAATTAAGATAAGGAAATAAACCCTAATCCGTGAAAAAATCGATCAAATAGGTACGAAAATACATGCCTTCCTAAAATCATAGGTACTCAGGAATATACACAAAACAGGTAGGTAAAATTTTCAAACGAAAAAAAACGAATCCGGCGGATCCGGGCGGGTCAAGTATGTTTGGGGTATTTGTTCATAACACTTCATAGTTTCAAAAACAAGAAACTCCGGGATAAGCATTTATAAGCGCTGAGACTTATAATCTCCCAAAGTTATTATTAAAATTTAAATATTTATTTCCCTGGTAAGAAATTCATTATTAGCTTATATATTGTATAAGTAGTGTAAAAGTGAGCGGACCGTGCCCAGTTTTGCTGTAATAATGTTTTATGGGAAAATAAGTTGTTATGTAAGGGTTTATTCAGGAAGTTTATATATTTAACAATATAACCACATAACCAGAGGGTCTTACCCTCTTTTGCCTGTGTAACCTAAAAGAGGGCGGATCACGCCCATATTTGGTATATTATTATCATTATGGTATACGGATAATGCTACTCTATACACAGGAATAAAATTTGTTGTCATAACTCAAAAAGGAACGCTGATATGACATTTCAAATAAAAAATACGCGTGGTCGTTCACCGATTTTGCCCATTTTCAATACCTGCACACCATAACAAAGAATATTTCATTATGATATCTTCACCGGTTCTCCTGTGATCGTGATTTAAACAGACAGACAGACAGGCGGACGGACATGGCAGGCGGACGGACATGGCAGGCGGACGGACAAGATTATATGTATATATGTATTTTTCTATATCTCTCTGCTCTATTTGTATGCGTTACACATTTTGTGACAAAGTGAATATACCCTTAACCTTAAGGCGTAGGGTATAAATATATAGCCTATTTAAACCCAATAAGGGATTCTAAAAAGTAACTAGTAATAAGAAAAGAAAAGAGAAATAAAACATAGAAAATATGTAGTTGGAGCAAGACAGAGCAGAGCACTAGAGAGAAAGAAGAACAACTATCTGTGGCAATGTGCAGAATCACAGGATGAATACTGCAAAATAAACTTCTTGAACTGTGTCGAGCTGGTGCCTTTTTATAAATAAACCGGCAAGGTGTTCCAGAGCCGAAAAGAGTAAATAAAAAAATTGACGTTCAGAAGCCAAGCAGGAATACCGAAATGGTACGATAATGAAATTTCGGCTAGACTGTGTAAAAGATTTGACATCGGTTTTTGGTTGAACGTTACACATTTTTTTAAGGGATTTGGAATATCTGTATTTTTTTAAAATTTTTGAATATCTCAAAACTACCTATAAGTTGCCAAGGTAAATTGGCAATATCAAAATTAGTGCCAGCGTCAAGCACGGAACGCTTCTCTGCAGAGCGTTCTACACAGGACAAAATTTTTGCGTAAGTCGTCCTTCACTTGGAAAGTTATTTTAAAAATTAACTAAGTTTTAAGTTATGAAAAAATTAATTGAATAAAATTAACATAACATAACGCAACCAGGATAACTGAGAAAACGAAGGATTAGGCCAAATAAGGAACCAGCGAGGGAGTAGTGAACAGGCAAACAAAGCCACATGACGAATCCTGGATCAACTTCTTGAAATCTCATAAACAATAATTATATCGTACTATTTAGTAGAAAGCGAATAAAACTATACATTTATTTGAGCGTTTGTCTTAATATACAAAATTATATTACAATTATACATAGATGCACTTCTAAAACACACAAACATATATAAAATTGCGAAGAGGCCAGAAATTAAAAACTTATTTGACTAGTTGATACCGGCGCTACCACTAGCATAATAAAAGAAGATGCATTGTCGGGAGGAACCTCCGTAAACACCAATAAAGTAAAGAATTTATGTGGCGCTTTTGGTGGTTGTGTAACTATAGAAGGCTCAATGATATCTAATAATCATAATCATCACATCAGCATACACCGCCTAGGTTTAAAGCTACACTTAGTGTCACTAAAACATGGTGTACCAGCTAATGGTATCATTGGAAGAGATAACTGGTCGAACCATGCCATAATAAATGTGTGGAATAAAGACAAGAAGATTACATTCTTCATAAAAACAAAAAGCCTGTGCTAACGTTCCCACTTCATAAAAGTAAGGATCCATAAAAAGAAGAAAAGATCATGATTGAAGCAAAAATCATAAAAATAGTTCGAATTACAGTGAAGAAATTACGCAAAAAATTTATAGCGGCAACAAATTGCACTATTAAAAATAAGAAAACCTTTGTACCAATTCTAAATGCTTCAGACAAGGATTACGTCCAAGAGCGAAATTTAGAAGTACAATTTTTTAACTTCAATAAACACGAGTTGCCAAAAGCAAGTAACAATTAACCAAGTATTTCATTTATCGCATCTATTCAACAGAATTAAAATGGAAGCAGCCATAGTATTATTGTTCGACAGCTGCGGCGCCGATACCAGTAGCTGTGAATGAAATACCCGTAACACCAATATTTTTCAAAGCATTAGGGGCGCAATATTTGAAATTAGGTACTGGACATTATTCACACGTTTCGAACCGTTTGACTACGCGAGGAGCTCAAGGGAATGTTGTAGGTCAGAATCATTGCTCTGGCAATAGCAGCGCTTAACGTTGATATCGCCACATACTTATGGGCATATACTTAAAGCTCGAAGACGGTCACACGGTTTTTGTCTGCAAGACGCAAATGCTGCACTATAATCGTAAAACAGCAAAACGAAGCTAAACGTGTGATCACATTCTGGGGCTAGATAAATCCACCAGTGGAGCGTCGTGTTCGCATTAAAACATCGATCTAAATTTAAAATAGCAATCAGCTTGGCTAGACGCAGTATCATTTGATACGGTATCAGTACTGGTATGATGATACCAGCGATGGCTAGAAAAGAAGTGGAGGAAGAATCGCAGTGTTCGGGGAAACACTCAAGAGTTGTTAAGAACTCTAGAGCCCGGCACCTACGATTATACTGCTATTTAAGGATGGACGAAATATGTTTATTGAAATATGTCAATTTTTTTAATTAAAACGTTTGCATTTTCGGCTTAAATCAGGCGCTTCTCGACCAATGTTGTTGTTGTTTCCGGCGCTGAACCGAACAAAAATAATTTGTATTGCTCTCGTCTAGTTCCGGAATTATAGCCCTTTAATGTTTCTAAATTCCAGGGCTATATCTGTTAAACTCTACGAGACCACTATGATATGAAAAATAAAACTTTAGATTTTTAGTACTTTTTTTCCATTAATTAATGTTTTACTAATTGTAATGTACGCCAGAAACAACAACAACATTGGTTACTTCGAGAAGCGCCTAATCTTTTCCCCTTTTCTTTTAATTGTTTTTGAACTTTTCATGACTTCATATTAAAATAAGGCAAATGGGACAAATAAACGAAATTTCTCCGAAGAGGAGAATTATTTTCAACTTAATTTGCAACCGTTAAAATTCATTATGGCCGACACTTTGCTTGTTGTTGACAATTGCTTACTTGTGTGCGTACATGATACCGAGAGAAGCAGGGTCTATTTTGGTATCAACAATTCTCTTCACTTGATACTTGAGTGTAGACTTTTCCCTTTCTTCCTCATCTCTCTCTCCAACGAACTGAGTGATATCCTATCAAATGATACTGCGTCTAGCCAAGCTGAATAATTTGCAATTTTGAAACAAAAATTTTCATAGAACACAAAAATAGTATTTTATTGAAAGTACAAATAAGTAAAGTAAGACCAACCGTAAAGTAGGATACGTTCCATCAAAGTAGAGAGTAATGCGAAACAGCGCTAAACCAGGCTATCTTAACATGTAAATACATAATGGGGTAATTTCATTTGCTATTAAACTGTATATAAATATTTTTAATACAGTCGAACTTCCCTATACTGAATCTCCACGGGGACAGACAATTATTTCACTATATAGAAACTTCATTATACAGAAATATTTTTTTTTGTTTTTTATTTATTTAAAATAATCAGGTATTTTTGTTTGAACTACATTTTTCCATTTTTCTTTATCAATAAAAGCTTCAATTACATTAAGACCTTTAAATACATTTGTCGGAACGTTGCTCTCCATCTCCAAAAAAGTTCGTAGTACATCAAATGAAGAGGAAACGTGTTCTAATGTAGGTGACGTTATATCAATATTTGCCATTACTTCACCGCGCAGTTCCTCTTCATCATCATCTGATATACTCTGCTGTAATCCACGACTTTCTAAAACACTGCTTAGAATATCTTCATCGGACTCGGTCAACTCGGTCAACTGATGTTAAAAGTCAAATCATTAACTTTATTGTTTTCATTTTCATATTTTGGGAATCCCAAAAATATTACTTATTTTCTTTATAAATAGTGTTTCCAACAAGTGTGAAATAAAGCTGCTAAAAATAGTTCACTATATGGAGACAAAAACACACGTAAAATGTATTTTTGTTTCCAAAATTTTGTTCATTGTAAAGAAAAATTCATTGTATGGAAATTCATTATACGGTGATCAAAATACATTGAAAGTGGTACGAAAAAGCTGTGTTCTTGATTTTAGTTCATAATAAGGAGAACTTCATTGTATAGAAGTTCACTATAAGGAAGTTCGACTGTAATTGGTTCTTATAAGTAACTAATGCAAATTATGTAAAAAAAGTTCAAAAATAATCACAAAAAACGTTGTTTTCTTAAAAAAATACGTGGATAATATATAAGAATTTCCATTAATTTAAAAGGGCCTTTTCATTACTTTTAATTTCGTATACGGCACTTCTATATACACCATCAATTTTATACAGTTTGAATCAATTATTATAGGACCAATATACCAAATATATATTATAGGAAAATATTTGTATACAGTTTAAAAGCGCTAGGGTACACGCAGTAGTTTTCTATATACACCTATCCAGATTTTAGATTTCAACACGCCCACATTAACCCATTACCGCCCAGCGATCTCGTTCGAGATCGCTTTACTAATACGTTACTAAAAGACTACTCGATTGAATTTAAACAAATGCAGATGTTGCAATGCCTCTTCCACGAATAACGGCACTTGTAAATTTTGTTTGTTTGTTATTGAGCATGCAGTTCGTTTGCGAGGACTTCTTATTTTAGTCGATTTTGAAGTAAAGAAAGTTGAAAACCAAAAAATTCGCCAAAAATTAAAATAAAAACTATTAAAGAAGTATTAAAGGAAATTGTTTATAAAAAAAGACTATTATTAATATTTATAACTTCAGTAGCCAAAAAATTTGAAATCACTACGCAAACGTTAGTGATCTCGTTTGATGCCACTGGGCTGATCTGTGTGCTTTGACGGGGTAATTATAATAAATTTATGTTAATTTATATGTAATAATCAGGAATAATTATTGAAAATGGTTTTTGAGTATAAACTTATAGCTACATGTAATAAGTATATGGGAGGAGTAGATCACCATGATTGGCTTTTAGAAAAACATGGAATTACTATACGGGGAAAAAAGTGGTACTGGTGTCTATTTACTAGAATGATAAATATGGCTGTGGTAAACTCATATATCCTCTATAAGATCGTAAATAAATCGAGGAAAATATGTTTGAAAGATGTTCGCCGAGAAATAGCACAAACTTATTTGAATATAGGTCAAAATAACAGGCGCCCAACAACACTAAGTTCATCACATTCTAAAGTGGTACCTACAGTTAGATACGATGGGAGAAACCACATTTTAAACAAAAGAAGTAATCAACACAGTTGTCAACTGGATGGTTGCGGAGGTCGGCCAAGAACATTTTGCATTAAATGTGATGTTACTTTGTGTATTCCGTGTTTCCACGACAAAAAATAAATTGAGTTGCTTGTCTTCATCTTGCTCATTTTTATAGAAAATATTAAAAACTTATGTTAGTTAAAGTTAAATACACATACACAAAAAGGTTTGTACTTCTAAATAGCCATAATTCTCTCGTATGCTACTATGACTACGTTAAGTCCCAGTGATCTCAAACGAGATCAGCTCCTAAAATCTAAAATACTTAACAAAAACATATTTTCTTAATTAAGAGGTTATAATCCTCTTAATTAAGCCAAATGAGGTATCAGATAAATATATCTTTCAAAAATACCAGCGGGAACATAATTTGGGCGCTAATGGGTTATTTGCGAGCAGAGTTGTTTTTTTTTCACCATTCCTATTTTCTCGGTAATCCCAATTCCTGGAAAGAAAGAAAAAAAAATCGGGGCCAACAAAGTAGAGTTGGGTAGTTCATGAATGAACTAGTTCCATTGAACGAATCACTTGCGTGAACTATGAGATCTAGTTTACAGTTCTTAGTTCTTTTAGTTCACTCGGTCTTTTAGTTCAGTCGCTCTTTTAGTTCACTCGGTCTTTTAGTTCAGTCGCTCTTTTAGTTCAGCAGTTCGTTAGTTCGTTTCAGTTCAGCTGCTCGTTAGTTTTTCTGTATGTTTCAGTTGGTTAGATCAATTTCAAAGCATGTTTCCGTACGAAATTTTTATTCGAAATCTTGGCACAATTCAGGCACAATGCCGTAACTCCGATTTTGTAGTTATTTTTGCTGTTGTTTGTTTATTGTTGGATCCACAACAACAATATGATTTAGTGGAGCACTCGTCTTGTTTTCGAGTTATGTCCCTTTAAAAAAAAATTAATAAATGGAAAAAAATGTTACTAAAACGCTAGCAATATATAATTAAATATGTATTCAGTATTAGACATTAATATCAAAATTAAATATAATTTTGCCAAGTACTTAACTAAATGAGCGAACGAACTACTGAACTAAATGACCGAGTGAACTATATGAACGAACTAGTTCACGACATCTGATTGAACTAGGAAGATCGCTCTCTGTAGTGAACTATAATGCCCAACACTACAAAAAAATTGTTTCATTATATATTATTGTAAAATTAATTATTTTTATATTTTAAGATAACAACAACAAGTGACCTTGTCTTTAGAATTGCAGTCAGTGATCAACTTCACATGTTCAACAACTCATTCATGCTTACCAGGTGTCGCCAAGCTTTGGTGCACTACAAAAATATATATATTGGAGATGACGTAATTCAATATGTAGCTTTCACGTAACACCTTGGAATCATTTTTAATAAAACATGGTTCACACATGTTAATGCTAATATTAGCAAAGTTTACGCTAGTCTCAGAAACAATCAGCATTTTTTTTTTGTCAACGAAAGTACGTATTTGGGGAATTCTAGCTCCCAAAGATACATTACGTTGGTACTCCCTAGATTTTCAACATTAATATCTAAAAGACAGTTTTTTGTGAGCGCTGCCAGACTATGGAACTCCCTTCCACCAATTATATGAAGGGTTAGTAACAGAAGTCATTTTGAAGATACATGTCTGTCATTATCTTAACACTGCATAAATATTGACTTCCCTTTCTTTCTTCCTCCTTAACTATTTTCCCTAATGTTCTCTAATTTTTACTCAACTTCACTTTTAATTCTCCTCATTCTAATTAGTTTCAAATTTAATTTAATTTAATATATATGTAATCTTTTAATGTTACTGAAAAAAATTGCAGGTTACCATTATTTTTTATAAGATTTTTAATCTTATAATGATTAATAGATTAAATAAATAAATTAAGCAACACAGTCAACTTGTTGGAATGGTTGAAAATTCCGCCATCGTGCGGAATCGGTATAAAGAACCTTTTCGTCGCAATTACAGCGACCAACCAAATATTACCAAACGGACAGAACTGACAACGAAAAAATTCTGCAGAGAATGGAGGCCAATCTGAGAAAGCTACATGAAGTATTTATAATCAAGGAGCCTTTAATATAGTCTGAAATTTTTGCAATTTTTGTGAAGGGGCACAGTAGAGAAGAGTGCCTGACTAGGGGAAACTTCAGCTTTCTGCGGGAGATGAAGTTAAGCCAAAATAAATTTAATATAATGCAATAGACAGACTTAATACAGGAAACGAAGTGAGAGATAAATCTATGGTGTGTATGATGTAATAGACCAGGAAATGGTATGATTGGGAGTCGTTTCAGGAAAACCACCGAGGGTCCAGACAAAGCAAGTAACCGGAGAACCCAAAGCAAAGACCAACATTAGACCAAACAGAGTTGGTAAGATTAATGGAGTCCAAATGGACAGTTAACACATCTTCGAGTCAAATTAAAGCTCCAAAGCTGTTGAACAAAAAAAGGATCTTTCGGGGGTTGTACTACTACAAAGTGTTAATGTTACCCATAGCAATTGGCCAAGGCTTGACTTAACGTTATAGTTTGTAACTTGAACAGGGTTTGCAAGGCGATGAATTACTTGGCATTGATTCAATGAAAGATGTTGTCAGCGGTTAAAAAAATATCACACAAAGAAAACGACTGGTTGCTTCAACAACAAAGTTGAGAGAGAGCTTCTTTTTTGGGAACGTTGAATGACATTTGTCTGTTTGTCAAACGCATTACAGCTGACGTAAATTGCAGATCTATTACAATATTTACAACAAAAGATAGATAGATAGATTCAATAAAAAAATCAAATAATGATATTCAGTACAGAAGAGAAATAGGTAATGAAGTTACCATTCATAAAAGTCTGTGATAAAAAGCCACATGTCGACATAATGATGAAATTCAAAACAAAACTTCAAGTAATGATAGAAACTCGAAACTCAGATTTCACTATGAGTATACCTGGGAGAAACGATATTCAATGTAACGGAAGAAAATTTCATTCTCAGTGACAACATTGTACCGAAATTTGTTGATTTCAACAATTATAAGTTAATGGAAGAACTTCGCTTAACAATTAGTTCAGAAACAACGAAAGGATTGAGGAGAGAGGATTTTAATGGGAGAGTTAAATTTAGACCCTTCCCTGAAGTTTGAGAAAAGAGAGTCAAAATTATGTGCATCATGTAACCGAGAGCGATTAGTGAAGCCCTGAAGTACTTGAAGTGCCCCGCACCATTAGCGACTGGATTGGTAACATGCTGGAAAGCAGAATTATCAATGCATCCATGGGTGCAAGCAACTGCCGCAAAAACGTCACACGCGGGACACCTCAGGGGGGAGTTTTCTCTCCTCTGTTATGGCTCAAAGTGGTAGTCGAATTGCTAAGAGAATTTCAAGCTACGGGGGTCAGGGCAACAGCATATGCCGACGATTGAGCCTTACTGATAACCTCGGCACCATTAGCTAATGTCGCAAGCACTGGGAAAAACTTTAAGGTGGGTAGACAAGATTGGCCTTAGCATCAATGCCTCAAAGACCGAGCTTGTCCTTTTCACCAGGAAGTACAAAATACCAGACTTCAGAAGACCAAGCCTGAACGGCCATATTCTTCCTCTGTCTGGCGACGTGAGATACCTCGGCATAGTTCTGGACAGCAAACTCTCCTAGAAGAACATAACCGAAAGGAGGAAAAAAGGACTGAACGCCCTATACACGAGCAAAAAGGCCATCGGAAGGAGCTGGAGCCTGCCACCGTACATTGCACATTGGCTGTACACGGCGATAGTCCGCCCAATCCTAACCTACGGATGGCTGGTGTGGTGGACGGCAATCCAGCGGAAAAGCAACCTCGAACCTCTATGCAAGGTACAAAGATGCGCAACCATGAGTATCACCGGAGCGGAAAGGAGCACACCGCAGGCAGGGCTGTAAATGATGTTGCATTTGTGCATGTGTCCTTCCCTTAGACCTCTTCATTATGAGCTCAGCAGGGAAAAGCTTCCTCAGGCTACGAGGTCTCAATCTCTGCAAGGAGACTCATATTGGACACGCCATTGTACTTCACACGCTAGAGAAACCCAAATACTCGGATGACCCTGACCGAAGAAACGGACTACATTCTTCCGAGAATTAACTTTGAGGGAATATCTAGTATCCTCCTTCCCAGCAGGGAGGAGTGATCGTCTGTAGAGCAAATACAACTCAAAGGTATTTCAATTTACACGGACGGCTCAAAGACCTGCGAAGGAACAGGAGCCGGATTCTACTGCAACACGCGGCAAGCATAGCGATCATACAGATTGCCAGCCGTGTGCAACGTGTTCCAGGCAGAGATCTTCGCGATCGAGCGGGCAGCTAACTATGTCTTAGAGGAAAGGGTATCTGGAACAGATATAAATTTCTTCGCAGACAGTCAAGCTGCCATAAAAGCATTAGGCTCGACGCAGGTAAAATCAGAGATTGTCCTGAAATGCAGAGACAAACTGTGGGACCTAATGAGCACATCGTCAGGAGCTGCTGGGTCCCAGGCCGCTCGAACATGAACGAGCACAACTCCTGGCTAGAACGGGATCCTCAATGGGGGCCGAAGAAGCAAACTCCTCTGTCAAGACACCTATCTCTAACCAGAAGAATTCAATAGATACCATAGTGACAAACATAACCAACCATATAAACATAAACAGGGAATCGAGAAGAGCGGGAGGAATAGCAGTATACATGAGATGATATTTATTTTTCCTGTGCAGTACACGAAACGCTCTCATTCGAAACTATTGAAGTCCGCAATTAAGAATAATAACATCTCGACCTCGATATAGGCTATATATCTACCATCTATTGTAAATACACGATCTTTCATTGACGAACTAGACACTCTTCTCCGTAACTGTCCGAAGAGCGATTGCATGATTGTAGTAGGGGATATAAATGTTAATAAACATCGCACTGAAGACAAAACCACCTGCCAGTATCTATGATGGCATCACATGGAACGCAACAAATTTTAGATGGCAGAACGAGAATAGACATAAACAGAGGAACAAGATCAAACACAAACAACTTGTTCGTCAGAGGTAGTAATGTCTATGTATCTGCAGGTATTGTTGAAACTAGTGTAACAGACCACTTTTCAATAGTCTCCGGTATATCTGTTAAAAACTTCCCAGAGCAAAAGAAAGAAGTATGTATTAAGTAGCAGGAAAGTTGATGAAAACATTCGTAACACAAATTGGAATGATATACTGAAAATTGATGACGTTGATGAGATATGCAAAAAAATACAGCAAGTTTTTAAAAATATCTATGAAAGATCGCTAATGATTGAAAGAAAAAACAGAGAACAGCAAATGATTGGATGAATTCCGAGTTAATGATATGTTGTGAAACCAGAGATAAGCTATACCGAAAGTGGAGATCAAAACCTAGGGACAAGAAAAGGGAACATGAATATAAGCATTATAGAAACCAAATAAACAGAAAAATTGAAAAAGCAAGAAATAATTTTCATTACAAAGAAAAATTTGATGAATATACGTATGTAAATATGATACAAAAAACCTGGATAACTATAATATAAACGATATAATTAGCAAAAAATCAGCAGAATTAGATGAGACTATTGTAAGACACTTCGAAACTTCTGATATTAGCGACGTCTGTGATAAATTCGCGACCTCTTTCAAACAAGGTGTAGACCAAGCAATAAACAACTGTGATATCACCACTATCAACGAAAAGAAAAATAGTATTGTAAATTCTATAAATATTTAAAATAGAATAGAAAATATTTCAGAAATTGATGAAAATGAAATAGTTGCCGTGATAAAATACATAAATGATACTGATAAATAATAAAAAGGTCCAGGCTCCGATGGAATAAGACCAAAAGATATAAAAAACAACGCGACTGTGATAACTCCTGTGATAACTAAACTTATAAACCTTAGCATAAGAAATTCAAGAGTATCTGAAATCCTAAAACTACGAAACTAAATACGACCGATTTATAAGTTCGGAAAGAAATCAGATTTCAAAAACTATCGTCCCCTATACTGCCAGTAATATAGAAATTATTAGAAGAAACAATAGCAAAGAGATTACGCCAATTACGCAGCCCATGGGTGCATAACAATGGGCTGATAATAAAATGCTCCAAAAACGAAATTACTCAATATAAGAGCGCCACATATTCCTCGAATGCCAATTGCATTAAAGTGTTACAGTAATGCCGTAATGCAGTAAATGCCTACAAAAAACCATGACAGAATATAAACTGTACATGCGACTTGCTTATTGAAGTAGTTGATATTTACAAATATCTGGGAGTTTTTGTAGAGCACCACCGTAAATGGAATATACATATACATATGTATGTGAATTACAGAAAAAGTTACGAAAAACGTCATACATGCTGAAAAACCTAGGTTATTGTGCCAACTAGACAGTCCTGCGAAAAGCATACTTTGCCTCTTACGGAGTCATACTTGCGGCATGGAATAACTGCATGGGGTACAGCAAACAGCTACAGAAACCTACAACAAAGCCAATACTATATACTAAAAGTATTATCAAAAAAAAGAATATGAAATGCGAGAATGGTCTACTAAACAAAGAGTTACATACAGTTATTGCTGTATGTCAGCTGTGAGCTGACGTGCTCCAACGGGGTTCCGGATTGTCTCGTGCATCAAGGTGAAAATATTGTAAATTCTTATTGGAGTGTAATTTAAACAAAGAATAAAAAGAGTAATAATAAATAATAAAATAAATGAAAATATAAACTATATAGAAAGCTCCCCAAGATAGTGCCGTGCAAAACAGTGATCTCTAACCTAACAGTAAAAATTCTCTGAGTTCTTTCAAGATAACAAACAGACAGAAAAATAATTACGCATTGCAGTTGTTGTGAAAAATCTCTCCCTTCGAATGGGCTCTTTACAAGCTGCCATAGCTGTGGGTCCAACTATCACTTCACTCCATGCACCACTATATCAGACCGCACCTATGCGAGAATGAGTGCTGATCGCAAGGCTGAGTGGCGATGCCAAAAATGCAAATTGAGGACTAAATCTGCTACTTCTGTGTCATCAATGGGAGCTGATTCGATGTCTGCAGTAACAGCAGGAGAGCAGCCACAAGGTAATAAGGTGAGCGAAGGCAGATCTGAAAATCAACTAGAAATTTTTCTCAGCCACGCAACACCTCAAAATGACGATAGTGCATGTGGGATGAGAGCGGACGTAAGAGCTATAGAGAGGCATGATAGAGCAACTATCAGGTAACGTCGCAAATCACAAGATGCTATTAAAAATGAAATAAAGGAGATGATTAAAGGAATAAACGAAACCATAATGCAGTTGACATCACAGGTTGGTGAACTAAAAACGCAAAATGAGGAAACGAATTGGCAAATTAATCAGATGGAGAATAAGATGTGCTGGAGCAGAGAGCACTGAAAAGAATATCGAAATTGAAGAAGTGCCAAAGAAAGATAATGAGGATCTCTTTAAATTAGCTCAAGCAGTTAGAAAGGCAATTGGGACAAACTTAGCAGAATCCGATATCGTTGATGGATACCATCCAAAGAGAAAGAAATCCACTATCGTTGTAAAACTCTCTTCCATAAAACTCAAGCGGGAACTCATTGCGAAGTCCAGAGAGAAAATAATATATACCGAGGCAATTGGGAAAGAATGCGAGGAAGAAAACAAAAGGTTGTACATAAACGAGCAACTGACCCCTGCAAATCGTCGCTTGCTATGGTTGACAAAAAAGAAGGCAAAAGAGCAGGGATGGAGATTTGTTTACGTTACTGCAGAAACAATAAAGAGTTTCCAATTCATCAGCATTAAGTCCCAATATGAAAATAGTATCTCCTGCTGCTTTCTTAACATTCGTTCCTTGCCTAAAAACTTTCCAAGTAGAAATAGATAAAATAAAAACGAGAGTAGACATCAACCGGGAGACACAAACAAATATTGACCATCTCTTCTTGCAAGATCGACAGTGGAGTGGTGCAAAGCTAAATATTGTTCAATCGAACATTTCTGACCACTATGCTCTTGTAATGGAAACATGCAGAGGCAAGCCAAATTAAGAGAGCGGTAAAGGAAGAAATTTCCGGTAATAACTAGAGTAGTATCTTGGAACTAGAAAGCGTTGATGTCAGGTATGAGGAAATAAAAACGACAGGCGCAGATATATATTCCAAATCAAGGTACTTAACTAGCTCTATAAAAAGGAGAACAACAAATCCGTGGATAAGCAAAGAGATACTTAGATTATGCAAAAAGAAAGATAAACTTAACAGAAGGTGTATGGCAAATCCTAAGGGAATAATAAGAGAAAGAGAGTATAAATCGTTTAGAAACATGGTAAACAAAAGTGGAATATGCGAAAAATAGCTTCTACAGAAAGAAATGAAATGAGAACAAAGGTGACATAAGGAAAATCTGGCAAACACTTAATGAAATATTAGGCAAGAGAGCAACAAATCTGGGTGAAATTATAGTTAAAAACATGAAAAATATGAGTGCTAATGATATAGCAAACAGATTTGCAATAAATTTTCACGAGAAAATGAAACCATTCATGAATGTCACATAAAAACGCTTTAATATCAGCAAAACACCTTGCGAAATTCTATATTCTTAGTAGAAGCTAGAAGAAGGAATAGAAATAGAAAGAAGTAATAGAAAAGAAATTAAAGTAATATACTGCAGAACCTAAAAATCAAAGGACCTGGAGTAGATGGCATAAGACCGAAAGACCGTAAAATGCATTAAGATATAATGGCGGCGGTAATAACAAAATTGATAAATATGAGTCCTGATGAAAAAATGATAGAAAAAATATTGAAAGAAATCATAGTCAGAAGGTTAACTGACTTTATAGCAAAATATAAAATTATCAGTAAAAATCAATTCGGCTTCCAGAGGAATAAAAATATTAATAAACTATCAGGGCACTTCGCAAGTGTTATTAATGATAACCTTTGCAAGAACTTACACAGCCTGATGCTATTGGTCGACTTCAGTAAGGCATTTGATACGCTATCACACGAGAAGCTAATGTCAGCTCTATATATCGTAGGCATACGCGGAAACTGCCTCGAGTGGCTTAAGGATTATCTGAGATTAAGAACGTATCGGGTTAAATTAGAAAATTCCTCTAGCGACGACATAGCTATAACATATAGAGTGCCTCAAAGGTCAAAATTGGGTCCAATTCTGTATATTATTTACGAGAATGGTATGCTGCATCAGCTAAAAAAGAGTGTAACCTCCGCTTATGCAGATGATACTGCAATTGTAGTAACACACAAATCATTCACTAGTGCGACCTGCATAATGCAAGCAGAGATCAACATAATTACAAGGTGGACCCATGATAATGGCCTTGTAATTAATGATAATAAAACTAAAATCATGCATATTTTTGTTTTTTTCGGCAGCCACATATTTTGCAACAAAATATCGCTATAAAATTCCACGACTATAAATGCATCCATGGTCAAGCAACTAAAAGAGATGAATATGACACTGAAATAGAACAGGTTCAAACCTATAAATATTTAGTAGTAATAGTCGACTCAAACCTAAAATGGACCGAACACATACAGCACTTAAAAAGGAAATAGCAAAAATCGTCCTTTATGTTATTCCATTTAAGAAATTGCTGTAACGAAAATGTGTTAAGACAAACACAGTCTTCACTAGCTGAATCATACATGGGGCACGGCATACCATTATGGGGCAGTTCTCCATACTGCAAAACCTCCAGAACCGAATACATACTGAAGATAATCAGAAGAAGAAGTGCGAATGAACAGCTTCAACAAAACATCAGCAAGCAACTCAAGATCCTTAATGTTGGAGGGCTATATAAGTCAACGCTAATACATGAATTTTACGAAGAGCCACAGTTTCGCAAAAATCTAAGTCATACTCACAACACAAGGAGAAAAGGCACAGGAAGGTATCAGACTCCCCTAATAAGTACCATATATGGCGGACGTGTACTAGAAGCAGTTATCCCCCGAATACTCAATAGCTTACCACAACATCTGGTGAATATATCTAATAGTGAAAATAGGAAAAAAACAATTGAAACATTACTTTATAAATAATCAATAGCTTCGAAAACTGATACACCATCAAAACAACACCAACCAAAACCACCAACATAATAAATGTAGGGGCAACAACAACAACGGTACCAAAACAATACGAGCAACGGAGGTCATATTTTGGAGTATCAACGATAAGACCTACTTCTAGAAACTCGGCTTCAATTTTGGATTTCTTTTCCTGTCTGGGGGTTTTGTTCTCAACAGTTCTAATCGTTCCACTTTTTCCGAAATCCAAATCATATGAAATCCAATCTATTTTCAAAATGTGTTCCATAAATCGGATGTTTGCATACAGCGGAGATAATCCAAAAGCATAATCAGTATTTTCGGCATTATTTTCAGAAGCTTTATTCAATGCCTTCCTGGTTGCTCCACAAATACTGCAGGATGAAGATGTATGTAGATATTTTCGTCTAGACCTAGATGTAGTATACAGAGATCCTTTGCAGTTTTAATTTGTTCGTACGCTGGATAGCATTTTATCTCTATTTCCACAGCAGTCCTTATTAAATTTTATTGGGGTTGCATTGTCTTTTACATGGAGAGGCAACTTTGTATCTGGAGAGAATCTGTTAGCAGTTTTATTACCATCTTGAGCTTGTTGAGGAGTTGGAAAAGAATTTAGAACTCTTCTAAGGCGATTCGGGTTAGCATGTAATGCTCTTTTGGCAAAACGTCCATATACAGTCTGTTTGACAAGAGCGTGTACGGCGAAACTTAAAAAAATATTTATGGGAAGCTATTACAATAAGACCTTTTCTCCAAAAATTACCAAAAAATACTTAAACTCAAAGCAAAAAGTTTTTGTTGTTTTTTTGATAGATAACACTGGCCGACAGCCATTTTGCAACGGACTGTTTGACAGCATATTCTAAAGGATTTTGGTCCGCTGATTCCAAAAATGATAAAATAAAAAAAATTAAACGAGCCGTTCTCGAAATAATCGGTTTTTAAATTTTTGGCCACTTTACGTTAAGGTCCATCCACTTGAAGAGCCACTACAACTGACATATGTAACCGATTCGATTACAATTAAGATTAAATTAAAGAGGAAGGATGCACGCATATTTTTTGCTAACATTGTTTTAAAATCCGAAGATAGTTTAAAAGCTTTCGCTGAAATCGTAACTTCAAAAGAGGAATTTTTTAAGAAAAAAGGCAAAAAACTGCTATATATCTGTATGTAAAAATATGTTCCCGAAACTCTTTTACCCTTTTTATTTATATCGATAGATTGGACATTTGCGCGAATTTTAAGCCTAATATCAAAAAAATCTGCACAGAAATGGTTTCTTGGTGCGCGTTTAAGTAAATTCAGTGCTTTTCGCAAAAAATACTAAATTTTGAAAAAAAAGATAAATAAATACATTTTAAATTAAAAATGATTTTTTTTTGTGCTTCTTCGCTTATATAAGTGGGTTGGTGTTTCCCTAGTCAAACTCCAGTAATAGTCCGCCATCATAGTTGCACCCCAGGATCCTTCATAGCGCTTTTCAATTGCCATCATTTGCTGGTGGAATCTTTACCATGCTCGTCGCTTACAGCACCCAAATTTTCCGGGAAGAAATCTAGATGAGAGTTCAAGAAGTGTATCTTCCAGAAGATGTTTAGAAGAGCGATCGCCTTTACGATTATTACGCGACTCTTCCGCGACTCTTCCAGAAGATGCTTAGAAGAGCGATCGCCTTTACGATTATTACGCGACTCTTCCAGAAGATGTTTAGAAGAGCCTTTTACGATTATTGCGCGACTCTTCCAAGACTCTTCTAGAAGATGCTTATAAAAATAATCGTACATATGATAAAAACTCTTCCGAATGTTTTTTGAATCATTCATTTTCCTGTCTAAAAAACGTCAAATATTTTTAATTCAGTTTTCAACGAAGGCAAAAAAAATTAAAAATTTCAATTATCAAAAAATATTAATCGTTATTAAAAATATTGAAAATATTAAAGTATATATATAAAATAGTTATATATAGTGAATTTCAAAAGATATTGGGAGCTAAACTTTTGCATAGGTAAGTCGTGATTTCCAAGTTGTTTTTCCGTATAAATCTTTTTTTTTTGGAGCAGTCCTCCACCATCTCGTTCCTTGATAGTCAAAGTGAAATCGTCCTCAACGGAAAAAAAAGTGAATTCACAAATTGAATTATTTTTGTAGGCTCTTGCGAGTTTTGTTCAGGTTGTTTATGTGCTAAACAAAAGCTCTTGCAATTTTTTTAATAATAATGGCGTCAAAAGTTATTCGTCAAGCAAGCAAGAGAGAAGCAAAAAGAATCATGGAAAATGTATTCGGTTCGGAGAAGAAAATGGAAGACAAACATGAAACCGAAAATATAGACATTGGCTTTATTAATCACAAGAATGCAAAAAAAACATCGATAATTCAGAAATTGACACCAATGGACAAATTTTAGCTGTACCGAACATTAAAGATTTAAACGCAGACCTTGCTGCCTTGCAGCTTGGGCAGTGAAGCATTCAATTAGTAATGCAGCACTTAACGATTTGCTATTGTATTGTATTGTATTGTATTGAGAAGTGATAATATATTAGTTCCCAAAGACGCAAGAACATTGAAGAAAACTCCGAAAGATTTAGTCGCACGAAATATGGGTTCAGGAACTTACATACACTATGGAGTTAAAGATGCTCTTACAGACTTTTTAATAACAAATGACTACAAATTTCCATGCATAAGACTAGATTTTAATATAGATGGACTGCCTTTGTGTAAGAGCTCCAATAAGCAACTTTGGCCAATATTATGCAGCGTTGTTAATACCCCAGATGTCCTACTAATTGGGGTATACGAAGGCTATTCAAAGCCCGGAAGTGCAGATGAATTTCTATACGAGTTCATTGCAGAAATAAATATACTAATCTCCGATGGGTTTTATTATAAAGATAATTTCTTCACGATAGAAATAAGATGTTTTATAATGGATGCACCTGCGAGATCATTTTTTCTTTCAACTAAAGGGCACTCCGGTTATTATTCATGTGTTCGGTGTACACAAAAAGGACAACGAATACAAAACCGGATAGTTTTCCCTCCTGACCAAATCGGCGTTTCACGAACAAACGCCTCATTCCGAAACCGTTTTCAACCAGAACACCATAATGAGCGAAAACAAACCATTGTGGAAACATTAAAAATTGACATGATAAAATCAGTTGGACTGGATTATATGCATATTGTTTGCCTAGGAGTTATGCGAAAATTATTGAGAGCTTGGGTCAGTCAAAAAGGAAAAAGGTTTTCTTTGTCTTCTTGGAAAATAGGCACCCTGTCACAAAAAATAGTTGAAGCAAAATTCTGTATTCCTTTTGAATTTCAGAGGAAACCGCGTGAATTAAGGGAGCTTGATCGATGGAAAGCTACTGAACTAAGACAATTCCTATTATACACTGGTCCAATTTTACTCAAATCTGTCCTATCATCGGAGCTATACCATCACTTCCTAAAATTATCAGTAGCTATTAGATTGTTATTAAAAAATGATATTTGCAACAGCAGCAATGCAAGAGCTCATAGTTTGCTTAAAGAGTTTGTCGAACAAGTTCCGCATTTGTATGATATATCTTTTTTAACGTGCAATTTTCATTATTTATTGCACATACATGAAGATGCATATAATCATGGGTCATTAAATGGCTTAAATGCTTTCAAATATGAAAATCATTTGCAAAAAATTAAAAAATCCATAAAGAAAAGCAGCTATGCAGCGGCCCAACTTTACAATCGCCAAGTCGAAAAAAGTTTCATACAGGAATCAACTAACACAGTCCGTACTTCCTCCTATTATCACTTCGGAAGGCCCTTAAATGATGGCTTTGCTTCGATTGAATTACCAAACTTCTCCCTGTCAATAAAAAAACCAAACAATTACTGTTTGGTTGGTGATGAAATTGTAAGAGTAACGAATATATTCGTAAGGGATGGATACCCTTATTTCGCAGGGCGAATACAAAATTGTAATGCCAGTCGTCCAATGGCATCATTTAAAAAAATTGTTATTCGTTTTTGTTGTTTTCTAACATTGTTTAAAAAAACTCTCTAAATTAAACCTTAGTTTGTTAATAAAAGTTTTCGATATGAAATATAACTTTTTTATTCAAGTGTAGGGGAAAAATAGTCGTAGAAGATTCTTCTGGAAGAGTCGTAGATGAGTCTTCTGGAAGAGTCGTAGAAGAGTCTTCTGGAAGAGTCGTAGAAGATTCTCCTGGAAGAGTCGTAGAAGATTCTTCTGGAAGAGTCGTAGAAGAGTCTTCTGGAAGAGTCGTAGAAGATTCTTCTGGAAGAGTCGTAGAAGAGTCTTCTGGAAGAGTCGTAGAAGATTCTTCTGGAAGAGTCGTAGAAGAGTCTTCTGGAAGAGTCGTAGAAGATTCTTCTTGGGGAATCTTCCGTGAGGATTCAAGTTCATACAGTAAATGTATCGCGGAAGATTCAAAAATTACCTCGTCGGCGATTGCTTTCGATCTTCCTGGCGATTCGTCGAAGAGCCTTCCGCGATCGAAAATGTTTGCAGGGAAATAATGATCAAATAAGAAACATATGTATATGTAAAAATGTCAAATAGAATAAGAGAAATGTTACAAGAAGAACAAAATTCAAAGGGTAAAAGAATAAATGTACCAATAAAATTAAAGATAAACATAGAAACAAAACCTGTTATTATTTAAAATGAACGCTAGACAGCCGCAAGCATATCCTGGCCAAAGAACTAGCTATAGGATTTTTGTTTATGTAGGTATTTAGAATAACTTTTCAGAAAAACTTACTGATGTACGCAAAATTTTTCCAAAATTCCGTTGATGAAATCGAATATTTAATGGAATTGATGACACCTGCTGCTGTTGTTGTCGAGAACTCATTTCTAAGGAAATTGGCAAGTTCCAAGCTTCTTCAATTGTACATAGCTGTCTTCTTTTCGATGTTATACTTGGCATTGGCGCTTTTGCTAGGTGAGTTTCTAAAAACTTTATTCTTTGTGTTAATCGTTCACTTAAGTTGTGAGGATTATCGTATTTGTCAATGTCCTTCTTCTTTGAAGTTGCTGACAGTAAGGTAGTCTGCTTATATATTTTGGCAAGTGATATTTCCAATTCATTCACAGGAAAAGCTGTGTTCTACAAGGTTATTAAAAATTAATTAGACCAAAAATTCTAAGCAGGTTTTGAATATTACTAAATCTATATAGAAATCTAGAAATATTTTAACTAAAATATTTGAATTTTAAGTACATAAAAATACAACAAATTTCGAATTCTCTTTGTTAACTTAAATAATAAAATTGATGAATAATACAACACTCTGTTCAAATCATTATAATGCACTTCATTTCGTTTCTCTTTCACAAATATACTATACAGGGTGTTTCGCATAAGAGGGGACAGAAGACTAGGACGTGTAGGTTGGTTCGAGACAAGAAAAAAATCGTATTGGAAGGGGGGGGGGGGGGGGGGTCAATTTCCTCCCGTTTAGACGAGAGGGGCCATTTTATAAAAATTGAACTTAAAATCGAAAAAAAAAATATTAAAAAATAATGGTTTGACCTAGATAACTTTTGCTTGCTGATTTTCAAAGCCAAATATCCGCTTCTTAATATCCTTTTCGTATGTCAAACAGTTTTTGAGAAAATTAATGTCATAATGTCAATTAATGTAATAGGAACATAATTTAAAAAGGATATTAAGAAGCGGATATTTGGCTTTGAAAATTAGGAAGGAAAAGTTATCTAGGTCAAACCATTATTTTTTAATATTTTTTTTTTCGATGTTAAGCCCCCGATAAACGCGTGGAAATTGACCCTCCCCCCCCCCTCCCATTCGATTTTTTGCTTGTCTCGACCCGACCTACATGCCCTAGCCTTCTGTCCCCTGTTATGCGAAACACCCTGTATATATCTATATTTATATATACATACAGTACCGCTCATAAGTAATCGAACGATTCATATATGTACATTAGGGTGGACCTTAGCTATACTGGGCGAAAATTTTTTGCAGCATTCTTTTACGCCGCCCCCTAAAATTGTTCGATTGGATAAAGAAATAATTTCTGTAAAATATTAAGTTGATCGAATAACAGAAAGACGCGGCACATTCATATGAAACTTGCAAAGAAAGCGAAATTTGTATCAACGAAAACGAATAAAGCAAACATTTTTAATAATGGTTAAATGTTCTTCATTTTCAAGAATATGCATAATATTAGTGATACAGTATAGTTTTTTCAGTATAATAATTAACTAATACCTGCATTTTGTACATTATAGATATTAAATTTTATGCACCTTATTGTGAGTTTCCTTTTTTTTTAGTTATACAGGATGTTTCGCATAAGACGAGACAAAAGGCTAGGGTATGTAGGTTGGGTCGTGACAAGAAAAAAATCGTATGGGAGGGGGGTGCATTTCCCACCGTTTAGGCGGGATGGGCCATTTTATAAAAACTCGACTAAAAACCGGAAAAAAATATTAAAAAATAACGGCGATATCTGGATCACTTTCGCTTATTGGGTTTGAAAGCAAATATCGGCCTCTTAACATCCTTTTTAAATTATGTTCCTACATCACACAGTTTTTGAAAAAATTAATGCCAAAGTTAAAATTTGGAATAAAAATTCCAAAAAAAAAAAATATTTGGCCGCAATTTTCTCCTTAAATACTGTATTAAGTATAAATTTTTGTCCGACCATAAGATTTTCTAATCAATTCTAGAGAGAATACTTCAAACCGGAAGGATCTATGTTTTGTAGTGCTTGTTACAAAATGAGCATATTATTCTATTCGCCGCTCCTTGTGTAGTGTTTTGTAACGAAGTTGGTTGCCTGACCATTTTTCCTCCTGAAGCTCTGCCCTGACTTTCATGTTGAATTTGTTCTTGTTGGTTATACGGCATGGTGGCAAGTCGTGGTGAATTCATATTAATGTTTAAGGGGTCTGAGTGGAGGAGGCTACTGTTTTATATGCTTTCGAGTGCATCGATTGCTAGTTCTACCATTTGTTTTATGTTTTTCTTCGTAATATTGAGCATATAAATTCTCAATGCGGCGTTTTTTAACCCTGTCTTAAAGGATTTCTCTACGGCTTCTTAAACCACACTCAAAAGTGCCATATCTCCGTTTCCGTTATATTTCGTGCGCTATTTCTATTGCCTGTGTTCGTAGAGTGGTTAGGCGTATTGCAAACTGTCGTATATCTTCGTTAAGTAGCTGGCAACAACTTTGGATACTCATTATCACTGAATCTAAGGATACCGTTGGTAAATATGCTCTTTTTATTGTGAGGTAAAATTCCTCGAGACTATTGAAGCGTTGTGACCTCACTAAATCATATGCATCCCCATGTAATCTCTGCAATGTCTCTCTGACCAAAAATTTTTTTTCGGAATTTTTAAGTTTGGCATTAATTTTCTCAAAAACTGTTCGACGCAGGAACATAATTTAAAAAGGATATTAAGAAGCGGACATTTGGCTATAACGATTATTTTTTAATAATATTTTTTCCGATGTTAAGTCGGGTTTTTAGAAAAAGGCCCCTCCCGCCTAAACGGGGGAAAATGCACCCACACCTCCCATACGATTTTTTTCTTGTCTCGACCCAACCTACCCGTCCTAGGTTTTTGGCGTACCTTATGCGTTACACCTTGTATATTATTTTTAATAGTTTTTGTTTGTAGTCCGAGAAAAGTGAAAATTACGAAGCATACTTTCCTTTCAAATACCAATTTTTTGGCTACTTGTGTTTTATTACTGGTGCACAAATATGGAAGAAAGAAGGAGTTTAGTTCCTAATTTTCAATTTTCTCAGGAATTACACAAGATGGATCGTTCGTGCTTGAAGTATTTTCTTTAGAATTGATTGGAGAATTTTGTGATCAGAAAAATATTTATATTTAATAATGTATTTTTAAACAAAAATTGCGACCAAAAATTTTTTTTCGGAATTTTTAAGTTTGGCATTAATTTTCTCAAAAACTGTTTGACGTAGGAACATAATTTAAAAAGGATATTAAGAAGCGGACATTTGGCTTTGAAAATCAGCAAGCAAAAATTAAATTGATCTAACCTTTATTTGGGGAGAAATATAAAAACGCTTTGTGATATAAAATAAATAGAGAAACGCAATTATTTCTATTTCAAAACTTGGTGTTCGATGTGCCACGTCTTCCCGACCTCAAATCGATCTGAAATTTTGTACAAATTACTTTTTCATGAAATGGTACAAGTTTACAGGGCAGCGTGGTAAAAATATTAGGGTCGAAAAATAAGGTCCACCCTAATGTACATACATATGTGCAATTTAGACTGATTTAAAAACCAGTAAGAAAGCTATATTCGGCCTGGCCTACACCTAAAAGTTTTGAAAAAAGTGGCGAAGCTAGGGTGGGGCAGGGATCCACTCTGGGCGGCACAATGTCGGGGGCGGCAGTTGTGGAAATCAAGTAGTGACTTATTGAATTCTAGGAATATTTGGGGCTGCAAGTTGATTAACCGTCCCGGGCTCCATGAGACCTAGCTACGCCTTTGTATAAATAGTAGACGTGATCGTTACTTGGTTTCAAAACAAAATAACTAGCTTAGTTGTTTTATTATTGTGTTCAAATTTAAAATTTATTTACGTAGTAATAAATTTCTTTTTATACTGCTATACTGTTTAAATAGTGTAAAAGTGGGCGGACCGCAGCCAGTTTTGATGTAATAATGTTTTTTTGGAAAAAAAGTTGTTATCTAAAGTTTTATTTAGGAAGTTTATATTTTTAATAATATAACCATCTTTTGCCTGTGTAATCTAAAAGTGGGCGGATCACGCCCATATTTGGCATATTAACGTATAATGCTATATAATGCTAGGAATGAAATTTTGTTGTCATAACTCAAAAACGAACGCTGATATCACATTTTTAATAAAAAATAGGCGTGGTCGTAGATCGATTTTGCCCATTTTCAATACCAACCGGTACACCACAAGAAACAATATATCTGCAAAATTTCATCACGATATCTTTACCGGTTCTCCTGTGATCGTGATTTCAACAGACAGACAAACAGACAGACAGAGAGACGGACATGGCTAAATCGTCCTAGGAGGTCACGCTGATCAAGAATATATATACTTTTCTATACCAATCGTCTCTATTTCTATGCGTTACACATTTCGTGACAAAGTGAATATACCCTTAACCTTAAGGTGTAGGGTATAAAAAGGAAAGCAATTTAATAGAGTTTTGGCACACACTTGTGTGCCTTATGATATATTTATTTAAAAAAATAACAATAACAACAAATAATACAAAAAATTAGGTCACTATACATTTTCATCTATACAACCGCCTTTTGCCTTAATACCTGCCTTACATAATCTCGCCAATTTTTCCAAAGTTTCAGGCCTGATCTCGCCCCAAGATTGAAATAATTTTTGCCAGAGATCTTCCTTACTTGTAGGACTTAGAGCTTTGGCCTTTTTGTCCAGCTCGTCCCACAAAAGTTCGATGGGAGATATATCCGACATACGCTCTCCGATACGTCGACAAACAAACTCACTCCTGTTGGATCCGAAGATTTCAGGTTTGGACTCATCAGTCCAAAGCACATTTTTCCATTCCTCCAACGTCCAATCTTTGTGTGCCTTCGCCTATGCCAATCGCTTTTTCTTATCAGGCCGAAGTAAAGGCTCCCTTGCTGCTATTCTTCCTGACAAACCAGCTTTCTTCAGACGTCTTTTTACTGTGGAAACAGATATGGTATTTGGGGCGGTTACAGATTCGGGACCATTAGACGTCTGTTCCGTTTGCTCTGGACTACAATGAACTTGTCATCTCCTGCAGTCGTCTTTCTCTTTCTGCCGGGACGATTTCTGTTGGCAACACTGCCGATCTCTTCCCTTTTTTTAAGAATGGCCCAAGCAGAATTCTTCGATATCTTTAAACGGGCAGCAGTCTGCTCGTAGAAATATTTTTCTTCGCGAAGAGTACAAACCGCAGAACGTGTCTGCATTGCTGCTTTTTTGACCTTTCAGGACGATATGCAAATTACATTTAATGTCCTAGAGAATTCAGTCCTGGTATTTAAAGGGATTGGGTACGGATACAGGTAACTATAAAATTTAGTTCCCAACACCCAACAGATAAAAAACAAGACCATAAAAACCGTTTGCATATTACCAATATTGACAGGTAGTCATTAAAATATTGTGGATGAAATTTTCCATAAAGTCGAATTCAGACAATATGCACCTGTGCTACAACAAAAAAAGGATTAGGGTTTTTAGATTTCTCCCAAAAAACCACAGAGACGTCATAAAATCGAATTTAATTTCCAATGAATTCTACTGATTCCGCAAATTTTTAATTTTAATGTCGTTCGAATACTTATGATCAGTACTGTATAGAGAAGTTCCACTATCTCGCACAGACGAAGTCAAGGTCTACATACGTCCAGTAAACACTTTCAAAGCTTGAACATTAAAGACCAACTATGCGTGGAACACTCTCCATTGTCTTCGAGACGACCAAGGTAAAGCAGAATGGTCCAAAGTATTTAGCTTCCGTGTATTTCTTCTTACCCGGTTTCGGTAGGAACACCACTTTTCCCTCTCTCCAAACACCAGACACAAATCTCATTGCCAGACCAACCATGAAAATTCCCCGCAAAGGTTGGAGCAGATGCTTTTGGCCCCATTGGAGCATTGCAGGGAATATCCCGTCAGGTCCTGGAGTCTTAAAAGGGGGAAGCCTTTTTATGTTAGACCTACAATGATTGTTATTAAGACAAAGTGTGAATCAGGACTTTTTCTTATAAAGAGCAACGACATACGACTATGAAATATACAGAAAACTTTTAAGGAGGATTCTCGAGCACATAAGCGAAGACATGAGCGCAAAACACGACCTTAATCTAATGGACGGTGCAACATTAACGAAACGAATCTAACTACCTGTGGCAATACCTGAATAACATAAACAGACGTTCTTTCTGAATATGAACGAAGAAAGACGAACACACATGAACGCAGATGAACGTAGAGACACGAATATAAATACGACCGAAATAACACGAACTAATAAAAACGAAACAAAACACTGAAGATGGCACAATTGCGATCCCTCAATATTGCTTGCGATCCTTCAATATTCAATTAAAAAGGAGATTGAGGAGCACATATTTGTCTTTCAAATGCAGTATTTAGGAAAGAACTGTAACTGTAATTTTTTACAATTTTTGCTCCGATGTTAAGTCCGATTTTTATAAAATGTTTCCTCCCGTCTAAACGGGGGGAAATTGACACCCCTTCCCCTTCCAAACGATTTTTTTCTTGTCTCGACCCAACCTACACGCCCTGATCTTCTGTCCCCTCTTATGCGAAACACCCTGTATAATTATAATATATATATATTATATCTATATATATAAAAATCTCGTGTCACGGTGTTTGTGTTCGCACTCCGTCTTGACGTCTTTTGACCGATTTTGAACGTCTTGACCGATTTTGATTAAATTTTTTGTGTATGTTTGGTAGGTGTGAGAATAGGTCGTGAAGTATATTTTACCCTCCTACCCTCAGCCAACCATTAGTTAATCGCGATTTTAGTTTAACATTCGTATTTTAACTAAAACGAATTTACTTATGTTGCTGACAGCTGACGCTACGCGTGCCTTATTGAACTTTCAAGTCATTTACGAGAAGCTTTGCGTCATTTTAACGTGAAAAATTTGTTACGATTTATTTGAATTTATATGAAATATATTACGTGTTTTATGATTGTGGAAGGTTGGTTGAACAAATACATTATCGGTGTACCATCAGTAAATAAAACAATTTGGTATATTTGTCCGTGTTACAGTGAACAATTCCAGTAAGACGCAAGGGGGCCCATGCAACAAATATGCTAAATAGTAGAGCAGAAAGGACAGACGAACAAATCTATCAAGATAACGAAGATGTGCGTAAAAGTATGTTATGATTGCGTGCATCTCAATCACAAGAGGCACGAGCTGAACGAAATCACCAACGACAATTAGAACGGAGACAAGTGCGCCGATTCGTAGTGAACACACGCAGAGCAAATGATCGACAACGCCAACAAATACATTCATCGAGCATCCGTTTCGTCCCGTCGTCTCGCATTCGAGTATGAGCCAGATGTTGAATATTTCGCTCATCCAAAAGTGCTCATTTGTGCTATGGACAAAGATCCGACAATTCGCATTCTTATTGCTACGGCAAGTGTTTGGCTACTTGACTTGATGCCAATGGAAAAGCTACATACAAAGGCCGATAAGAAAGCTATAAGACAGCAATATAGCCGGCAAAAATTTGCTATTTTTAGAATTGCTTTTTTATAGTCGGCAATCGAAAAGTCGGCGTTTTCATTTTATTTATTTAACAACCAAAATATTCACCAAATGACACCAATTTATATGGCATCGTAACTTTTGCTGAGTCAGCTAGTATACATATGTATATGATTGATGTGCAATAAATACAATACAATAACAATACCACCATTGTTCCATTCTCTATAAAGTTTTATTATTTCCGTTTTTTGCCAAAATTCAAGTGAACATATCTAAAAAAGTAGTCAACATTAGTAAATGAAATAAGTATTATCTGAAAGGTTGTTAAATTACACTAGCCTACAAATTAACACTTTTTTTTTGTAACGGGCTGTTTGACAACATATTCTAAAGGATTTTGGTCCGCTGATTCCAAAAATGATAAAATAAAAAAAATGAAACGAGCCGTTTTCGAGATAATCGGTTTTTAAATTTTTGGTCACTTTACGTTAAGGTCCATCCACTTGAAGAGCCACTACAACTGACATATGTAACCGATTCGATTACAATTAAGATTAAATTAAAGAGGAAGGATGCACGCATATTTTTTGCTAACATTGTTTTAAAATCCGAAAGATAGTTTAAAAGCTTTCGCTGAAATCGTAACTTCAAAAGAGGAATTTTTTAAGAAAAAAGGCAAAAAACTGCTATATATCTGTATGTAAAAATATGTTCCCGAAACTTTTTTACCCTTTTTATTTTTTATATCGATAGATTGGACATTTGCGCGAATTTTAAGCCTAATAAAAAATCTGCACAGAAATGGTTTCTTGGTGCGCGTTTAAGTAAATTCAGTGCTTTTCGCAAAAAATACTAAATTTTGAAAAAAAAGATAAATAAATACATTTTAAATTAAAAATGATTTTTATTTGTGCTTCTTCGCTTATATAAGTGGGTTGGTGTTTCCCTAGTCAAACTCCAGCAATAGTCCGCCATCTTAGTTGCACCCCAGGATCCTTCATAGCGCTTTTCAATTGCCATCATTTGCTGGTGGAATCTTTCCCCATGCTCGTCGCTTACAGCACCCAAATTTTCCGGGAAGAAGTCTAGATGAGAGTTCAAGAAGTGTATCTTCAAAGACATTCGAGTTCCTTTTAATATAAATTTAGAATATATGAAATTAATTCAGAAAAATAAATACTTGGGTTTACATTCTTACCAATTCGTTTGTATTTATTTAGTAAACTTTTTATAAGGGCTTTGTATCTTTCGTTTCGGTGATTTCCTAGGAAGCCATCAACAACGTCTTTAAATGCCTGCCATCCTGCATTTTCGTCTGGTGTTAGGTGTGATATAAATATTTTATCAGCGAACAACTTGCGTATCTGCGGGCCGACGAAAATGCCTTCTTTTATTTTGGCATCCGACAATCGATGAAATTTGGTCTGCAGGTACTTCAATGCTTTACTACTTTCATCCAAAGCCTTTACAAAGTTTTTCATTAATCCGAGCTTAATATGAAGAGGCGGCAGAATAACATTTTCCTTTCTTACTAATGGTGCAAATTTGATGTTATCGCGGCCTATGATATGCTTATTTCTCGCAGGCCAGTGTTTTCGACTGTAATGCTCGTTATGTGCTCGACTGTCCCACTTACACAAAAAGCAACAATACTTTGCTTTGTCTTTGAAGATACACTTCTTGAACTCTCATCTAGATTTCTTCCCGGAAAATTTGGGTGCTGTAAGCGACGAGCATGGTAAAGATTCCACCAGCAAATGATGGCAATTGAAAAGCGCTATGAAGGATCCTGGGGTGCAACTATGATGGCGGACTATTGCTGGAGTTTGACTAGGGAAACACCAACCCACTTATATAAGCGAAGAAGCACAAAAAAAAATCATTTTTAATTTAAAATGTATTAATTTATCTTTTTTTTCAAAATTTAGTATTTTTTGCGAAAAGCACTGAATTTACTTAAACGCGCACCAAGAAACCATTTCTGTGCAGATTTTTTTGATATTAGGCTTAAAATTCGCGCAAATGTCCAATCTATCGATATAAAAAATAAAAAGGGTAAAAAAGTTTCGGGAACATATTTTTACATACAGATATATAGCAGTTTTTTGCCTTTTTTCTTAAAAAATTCCTCCTTTGAAGTTACGATTTCAGCGAAAGCTTTTAAACTATCTTCGGATTTTAAAACAATGTTAGCAAAAAATATGCGTGCATCCTCCCTCTTTAATTTAATCTTAATTGTAATCGAATCGGTTACATATGTCAGTTGTAGTGGCTCTTCAAGTGGATGGACCTTAACGTAAAGTGGCCAAAAATTTAAAAACCGATTATTTCGAGAACGGCTCGTTTAATTTTTTTTATTTTATCATTTTTGGAATCAGCGGACCAAAATCCTTTAGAATATGCTGTCAAACAGTCCGTTACAAAATGGCTGTCGGCCAGTGTTATCTATCAAAAAAACAACAACAACTTTTTGCTTTGAGTGTAAGTATTTTTTGGTAATTTTTGGAGAAAAGGTCTTTACTCATATGAATTTCGACTTTGGGAGATCATAAGTGTCAGCGCTAGTAAATGCTAGTTATAAAGTTTTTTGTTTTTGAAACTTTGAAGTATTGTGAGCAAATCCTCCAAACATACTTGACCCGCTCCGAACCGCCGAACCGTTTTTTTTCGTCTGAAAATTTTAGCTATATGTTTTGAAGAGTTTTTTGGTTTCTGTAGGGTTTGTTGAATTTTGTTTTTTCTTGTTTTTTCTCTTCTAATAGATGAATTTACTATAAGTACAGGTAAAATGGATTTGGTTCTATGATATTCGTATTTTATAAAATACTTATACCTGGATTATTAGGAATTTTTTTATTAAAATATTAAACCTATTAACCTATTAAATATTTATTGAACTTGAACATTGAACTTCAGGTAGGAAATCCGTATTTTTCTACCTGTTACTAAAATTCAGATTAAGGCATAAAAATTGTAGATTATTGTTTACTATTAAGCAAATAACATTGTACATATGCATGTATACAAGTATCTGTTTACCTGCAATTGCTTGCAAGCCTGCTCAAGAGCAACTTGCAAGCTTTTTGTTAACATAAGTCTGTGAAAAACTTATACCATAATAGACCTTTGATATAAAAAATGAACACTATATCTGTTAATTATTCTTTTGCCGCTGGCATTCATTTGATAAGAAAACTGGAAACGGAAGAAATAATAGCGAAAATAATTGGAGACAAAATCTTAAGCAGCAAAGCTACGAATGAATTGAGAGATAGGATGCAGACCATTGTGAAGAACCTGAAGACTTTTTACAAAACCTGTTGCTACTCCATAATTAAATTAAATAAGAAATACAAGGAGTGGTTAAACGAGGTCTTTGAAATACAAGGGGAAAATAACTACAGGAAATAAATGAAAACGTTGGAGCAGACATGGTATCAAAAGCGTATATTCAGCGACTGAAAGGCGAAAGAAAATACAGTCTGTTTGACAAGAGCACGCACGCCTATATTTTTTCCAGGAAAATTTTAGAGGTTCGATTCCACCGCGTACTGATAGCGGGAGCCGTCCTGCAAAATGCGTTATAAAAAAAGAATCCGTTACCTTCTGATCGTAGTAAGAAAACACCTATTTCCTGGTGAGCGCCGCGTAAGCATCTCGTTTTGAAGCCGTTTTCTTGTGTTCGCATCCGAACGGACCAAAAATTTCATACGGAGCGGCGACTAAATACATGAAAAAGTCGAAGGCATTTGTGAGCAAGTGGGTGAAATGTTATTCCGACGTAAAAAACGTCGATGACCTGCCATATCGCGGCTCTGTGGTAAAAACGACGAAAAGGGAGGACAAAGTGATGTTACAGGCCTTTGAGAAGAATCCTCGCCTATCACTGCGTGTTGGACAGGCCCTTTTACGTAAAAGAGGTGTAAATGTGTCCTGTGACTTGATAAGAAGGCGTTTAATCACGCAAGGAGTAAAATATCGAAGCACTGTGAAGAAACCGCTACTGTCGCAAAAACACGTTGAGAAAAGAATCGCTTAGGGATAGGAAAATTTCGACCGCGATTGGGACAACGTGATTTTTACAGATGAGTCTTCTTTTTGGGCACATTCTCCCATAAGGCATAGCTGATCTTCTCGCACCAGTAGACTGGTCCAGCGGACTGTGAAACATCCGCTAAAAGTTCACGTCTGGGGCTGTTTCTCCAAACAGGGCTTTTGGCGATTTGCATCTCTTCACTCATAATGTGAATGCTGAGAAAATGATAAAAATTTATCATAGGGCTCTATTGCTACTGCAAAGAAGTGGTATAAAACAAAAAACGAAAACTGGATACTACAAGAGGACAATGACCCAAAATAACGGAGCCGGCTTTGTACTGAATGGAAAAGTGAAAATGACGTTGACGTGATCGGTTGGCCCTCACAGTCCAGCGAATCCCATCGAAAATGTTTGGGTAATCATGAAGTTGAAGCTCCGAGGAAGGAAAATCTGCAACGTCAAGCACTTATTCCGATATATTCGACTCATATGGAGATCTTTTTCGGCAGATTATACTATAAAATTAGTGGAAAGTATGCCTCGGAGATGCCAGGCGATTATTAATAGCGAGGGCGACTGGACCACATATTAATAGTAAAGCAACACTCTTTATAACATGCAGTATTTGTGGCTCTTTTTTTAATAGCTTTCCATAAATATTTTTTTAAGTTTCGCCGTACACGCTCTTGTCAAACAGACTGTATATGGACGTTTTGTCAAAAGAGCATTACATGCTAACCCGAATCGCCTTAGAAGAGTTCTAAATTCTTTTCCAACTCCTCAACAAGCTCAAGATGGTAATAAAACTGCTAACAGATTCTCTCCAGATACAAAGTTGCCTCTCCATGTAAAAGACAATGCAAAACCAATAAAATTTAATAAGGACTGCTGTGGAAATAGAGATAAAATGCTATCCAGCGTACGAACAAATTAAAACTGCAAAGAATCTCTGTATACTACATCTAGGTCTAGACGAAAATATCTACATACATCTTCATCCTGCAGTATTTGTGGAGCAACCAGGAAGGCATTGAATAAAGCTTCTGAAAATAATGCCGAAAATACTGATTATGCTTTTGGATTATCTCCGCTGTATGCAAACATCCGATTTATGGAACACATTTTGAAAATAGCATATGATTTGGATTTCGGAAAAAGTGGAACGATTAGAACTGTTGAGAACAAAACCCCCAGACAGGAAAAGAAATCCAAAATTGAAGCCGAGTTTCTAGAAGTAGGTCTTATCGTTGATACTCCAAAAGCAGGTCCAGGAAATTCAAATGATGGCAATGCGGCTAGATTTTTTTGATGACCATATTACCACTTCGCGAATTACAGGAGTTGCAATCGAGAAATAAACGCTTCGAAGTTTGGTAAATTCGCAAAAAGGACTGCGGATCTATACAACACTTTGTATCCATGGAGATAAATGACACCAATCGTACATAAAGTTTTAATGCGTGGCGAGCAGGTGATTAATAATCACATACTCCCCAGTGGAGATTTATCAGAAGATGCAACAGAAAAAAGGAACAAAGACTACAAAGAGCACAACATAAGAAAGCATTCACGACAAAGTGACAATGAGGATTTATTTGCAATGCTCCCTACGAGGTACGCTACGACAGCGACAACAGAGAGTGAACCGGGCCTAGCAGTTTGTCGGAACACTACACCAGCAACGACAGAGAGCTAGCTGGACCTAGCAGGTTTTCGAAGAGCGAGCCGGACCAAGCAGGTCGTCGGTACGCTACAACAGAGACAATAGAGTGAGCCGGGCCAAGCAGGTCTTCGGAACACAAAGATACCAGCAAAAGAGAGCGAGCCGAACCTAGCAGGTTGTAGGTACGCTACGACAGCGACAACAGTGAGTGAGCCGGGCCTAGCAGTTCGTCGAAACACTACAACAGCAACAACAGATAGCGAGCCGGACCAGGTCGTCGTGGCAGGTCGTCGGTAGCAGTTCGTCGAAACACTACAACAGCAACAACAGAGAGCGAGCCGGACCTTGCAGGTCGTCGGAGAGCGAGCCGGACCTAGCAGGTCGTCGGTACGCTACGACAGCGACAACAGAGAGCGAGCCGGATCTAGCTCCGGATCTAGGACAACAGAGAGTGCCTAGCAGGTCATCGGTACACTACGACAGCGACAAGAGATAGTGAGCCCAGCATAGCATGTCGTCGGTACACTACGACAGCGAAAAGAGAGAATGAGCCGGGCATAGGAGGTCGTCGATATACTACGACAGCGACAATACAGAGTGAGCCGAGCCTAGCAGGTCATTGATACGCTACGACAGCGACAACAAAGAGAGAGACGGCCTAGTCGGTCGTCGGTATGCTATGACTACGCGAGATAGAGTGCGACAAACGAACGAGTTGCCCTATTGCAGGGAAGAAATATATTACGTTCAACTCACCCATGGTAGCTGCATTGAATAATTTAAGAGACGAATATTATAATCGCGATTTATATTTAAACATTACAAACTAGTGGATTAGAATACATAAATGTTAATAATAAACAAAACAAATGAGTTTGAAAATAAACAAAAGATTTTATATTTTCCCCTCTCTTGCATGTCTCGAATACAAAATTTCTTATGAAATTTATATTCGGGACATGCAAGGAATACCCGGAGCAAGAAAACAGTTCGTTACAGATTGCAGAAATGCTTGAAAGGGCCGGCCCTGGAGGTCATACGTGATCAATTTATAGTACCCTAAATGGTATCATATGCAGTCGAAACACTACGAATGCTCTATGTTCGTCTGGTTAAGTTACGAAGTGATCCGAGCAATCTACATTAGACAATAGAGGGGAAAGATATTCCCTAAAAGTTTTTAAGAAATGGATCATGGTGCAGGATATTTCCGAGACACATAAACTGCGTGATCTCTTTTGCCCGAAATGTTCAAAGGGGCATAACTATGGTGTATGTGACGAATTTCTAGTATTGAACACACAAGATAGACGTAGGAGCTGCATGCACCTTAATTTACGATGGACTGGAGATATCACACAAAATTAAGTAAATTCCAAATGCGGGTGTGTTGGCATGTCTTCCTGTGAAAAGGGTGCTCCAAAGTACCGTCTTTGAAACGTTCGCACTGTTACGAACTTAGCTCTAACAGACTCTAAAGGCCTCAAACAATGAGAATTGTGGTCACCTGAAGGATCTATCAATTCATTCTTACCACGCCGTTCGAGCACGAATTTTGATTGGCCTTGATAATGCCAAAATTGGAGTTACACTGAAAGTAAGTGAGAACGAAAATAATAATTTAATAGCAGCTCGTGGCAGAATAGAATGGTCCGTGCATGGAAGAAAAGGCTCAGATCATTCTAACAGTGGAACAATATGGCATATTTGCGAGTGCAATCAAACTGAAGTGCGTGAAGATAAATTCGTAAATGCGATAACTTAGCAAAGATCTGAACCCTAATCGCGAATACGAATACGTACATATTTTGTATCCATTCCAGAGTAATGGCTTCAATAGTAGCGCTCTTTTGTTCAACGAAATATATATTTTGAGCAGCAAATATACACATTTCAAGGGAATAATATATATACTTCAAAGATTAGGCCTACTTTTGAAAAAATTTGTACATTTGTGGAAGTGAGGTGTCTCAGACGGTGAAACTATTTCCCCAATATTCAGCGATAAGTTATGTTCTACGAAAAACATAACATGGCAAAGTGGAATATAAGGTTAGATAGCCTACTCCAATAACTTTCGCAATCAGTAAAAACTTTTAGTGCACTCGGAAGGTTTTGGTCACCATGGTCATTTGAATTTGGCCTTACCCAGTGCAATTTTTAATGATTTTCCAACGAAAAATTTTGTTCAACGAAAAACATAACTTGGCCAAGGGGAACATAAGGTTCGATAGCCTACTCCAATAACTTTTACAACCAGTAAAGACTTTTAGCGCACTCTGAAGGGTTTGGTCACCATGGCCTTTCAACAATGGCCTTACCCAATGCAATTGTACTATTTTCATGATTTTTCAGCGAACAATTTTGTTCTACGAAAAACATAACTTGGCCAAGTGGAATATAAGTTTCGATAGCCTACTCCAATACCTTTCATAATCAGTAAAAACTTTTAGTGCACTCGGCAGGGTTTGGTCACCATGGTCATTTGTAGTTGGCCTTACCCAGTGCAATTTTTCATCATTTTCCAACGAAGAATTTTGTTCAATTTTTTCAAAAGTAGGCGTCTAGTGACAAAAGACATCTAGTGCATCTCTCTCAGAGTTCGGTCGGTCACTTTTTTAGCTGCGCATTTGTTTACTTTAATTAAAGACGTTTTCTTTCTTGTTAAATATTGCTTTGTATAGCGCGATATCTAAGTTTAAACTTAATTAATTCTGGCAATACTAAATCTAATATTTAATAAAGGAAGTCAACAGAAAAACGAGCTCATAAACATATTCCTTCTCAAATATATTTTGATTGTGCCTTTGTTTAAATTGAATACACATAATAGTCAATAAATTGTATGAGCTCTCTAAACCGGTTTGGTAGTGAAGCAGTTGATAAAAGTAGTGTGTCTATGCTCACTAAGAGTATCTAGTGCATCTCAAACTATAAATACTTGTTTTCTTATTCGGGGTATTCACAACCCATAACTTTTTTGCAAATCTGATTTGTATGTAAAACTTAAGAATTGTAAAACTCAAACTATTTTCTCTAATCTTTACAATAAAAACTGTTAAAATTGTGTAAATGTTGTCGTGGAATTTTCGCGGTTGCAAACTGAGTAGCGAAACTGAAAAGATGTTGTCCTGCTCTATATGCGACGAGATCTTTCACATGAAATGTTTTGGATTAACGGGCCGAATCATTTATAAAATCGGTTTAGAAGGCGGACTGCGGTGGTCGTGCGAAAAGTGTCGGTCGCTTGACGTAGACATTATACGAATCTTGCGTCAAGTACGATTAAACTTCAGGGAAGTTGAGAAGGATCTTACCGCTCTCCACAATAAACTAAAAAAATACGAAGTTTACTTCAACGATTTTCGTATCATGGATGAAACTTTATCTAAGCGGAAGAGCATAAAAACTCTCGTGCTCAGCCAAGTGGCCCAGAAATCCTTTCTACAGAAATCATTACTACATAGCCCTTAAATGATCCACCTTCTCTTATCAATCTTTTAAGTCCAGCTGTTAGTGTAACTGATGTCTCACCTAATGTACTGTCCGGCCAGGAGTCTACTATCCCGAGTGGAAATGCGATGGCCCCAACGTCTCCTACTGAGCCACGGACTACCTTATGTGCCACTACCTTATGTGCCATTATTTTCTACTGTTGTTTCTGATGACAATGCTCCTAATAACAGGGGAGCTACGGCCATGTCATCTATTAAAGATGGAGCCGTAATCAACAGTGTTGCTAATAATAATAAAGGTGCTATACCGAAAAAATCTAACATAGCTCAAACTGCTTCTTCGCCAATCAACAGACTAAAGGTAGTTCAGCCAAAGAAAACGATATTTATATAGCGGTTTGCCCCTGAGACTACGGTTGAAGACGTCCATGAGCATATTAAATCTCAATTGCGTTTAGATGATAGGAGTGTATCTATATCAAAGTTTAAATTCAAAACCCGTAGATCGTACTGGTCATTTAACATCATCATACCTGACCATTTAATGGCACGTATCATGGACCCCATGTTTTGGCCAGAAAATGCTTTCGTCCACGAATATGTGTACAAACTAAAAAGCAATTGTGTAAACACTGCAATTTTACAAAGACGTGATATAGCTACAAAAAACTAAAAAATTTTCCTACTAAAATTTTATACCAAAAGATGAATGATATTTTTATAAAAAGTGTTGATGTTGAATACAGCATTATCGCATTTACGGAAACCTGGCTCAAATCATGAATTTTAAACTCTGAAATATTTTCTAATAATTTCGTTGTCTATAGAAAAGATCGTAACCAACTGCACACGAACTTAACTAGAGGTGGTGGAGTCCTGATTGCTGTTCAATCTAATATTTTCTCGAAGGAGGAAATCTTGGACGATGCTATCAGTATTGATTTTTGCTGTGTACACATTAAAATAAATAGCCTATCCATATATATCAGCTGTTCGTACATTCCACCGAATTCAAATGATGAAATTTACGATACTCACTTTCGATGTATAAGTAAACTTGATGATAAACTGTTGCCATCAGACCGTCTTATTGTTCTTGGCGATTTTAATCTTTCATATGTAAATTGGGAAAGATGTGTTGACGACCCAGTAGTTCTCTTACCATCATCCAAAGGATTTAATGATTTCAATTTTCTAAAGGAGTTATTATCACGTGGCCTCTATAAAGTAAATAGTATAACGAATATGAATAATCGCCTCCTAGATCTCATCCTTGTTGATGATAAAGATATTTATGAAATATCGAGATCTTTACCTTTTATATCACCTGAGGATAAGCACCATCCTACCTTAAATATTATAATTTCGGATTATAGTTACAAAATTAAACTCATGAAAATAACTCAATAAAAAAAACACTACTGCTTCAAGAAACAAATTACGCCGTTTTAATGAACACACTGGGTTCTAATGATTGGAGTTCTATTTTATCATTGAATGATCATCCTTCCTCTAGCTGCCTGGATAAGGCACTGGAGTCTTTCAATAATACTCTATTAGGAGTCATTTACATCCTCCGTACCCTTAAGTTTTCACAAAACTCGAGACCTACTTGGTTTAATAAGGAGCTACTTGCCTTAAGAAATTTTAAAATCTAATAAGTACAAATTATACTGCAAACTACGTAATTATACTGCAAACTATAAGTTTCATATCCTACAGAACTGCTAGATGCAGATATCAAAGTTTATGCAAAGAATGTTATATGAAGTACTTACAAAAGATGAAGTATAATATTCGCTCCAAAGTCCTTTGGAATTTTGTCAACATGAAAAGGAAGAGTGTAATTTATCCTGAATTTATGAAGCATAATAATACGGAATCCAATAATATTCAAACTATGTATTTGTAGTCTTTTTGAAAAATTTTTTATGTCCACTTATTCAACGTCAACATATTGTTCAATGAGCTACCCATTCAATATTTCTTCGACTTCCATTGTTCTGCCTACAATTGATATACACACAGTCTTACAAGCCCTGAAAGCTATCAAATGCAGTTATAAACTTGGACCGGATGGAATACCGCCTTGTATTCTAAAATTTTGTGCAAATGAATTGGCATCGCCTATATCTGTACTCTTTGTACATTCTCTACGTACGGGCTAATTTCCGAATGCATGGAAATCCTCCTATATTATTCCATTGCATAAGTCTGGAAACAGGTGCAATATAGGTAACTACCACGGTATTGCTAAACTTAGCGCGCTGCCCAAACTATTGGAGAAGATAATTCCCATATTCCCATATTCAAGTTTCCCATATCTCAAGGAGTGTTAATTCCTCAATTTCACCGTATCAACATGGATTCTGTACTGGAAAGTCTACTACTACGAATTTGTTAGAGTTCGTCTCAAAAATTATGAAAAATTTTTCTGTTGATCAACAAACAGATGTAATATATACTGATTTCAGCAAGGCTTTCGATATAGTTAATCATAAGCTACTAATTTTGAAGCTCAAGTTATTCCGATTTTGCGATAATTTGATAAAATTATTTGGCTCTTATCTTACCCACCGTACACAAATGGTGTTGTTTAAAGGTATGAAATCTAATGGATTCCAGGTTACATCTGGAGTTCCATAAGGCAGCCACTTAGTACTGTTTTTAGTATTCATAAATGATTTGCCAACAGTTGTAAAATATGGAAATATACTGATATTTGCGGACGATGTTAAACTGTTTCTATCTTTTAAAAATTAATCTGAAGCCAAACTTCTTTAAATCGACCTTGACTCTTTAACAAAATGGTGTGATGTAAATTGCATGAAACTAAATCTAAATAAGTGCAAACAGATGACGTTTTCTCGTTCAAGCCCAGTTTTATTTAATTATAATATTGCCAATTACAATCTCGATCGATTGGAAACTGTAAATGATCTTGGTGTGGTTCTTGATCAGAAACTCCGTTTTCATACTCAGCCACATAACCAATAGGGCCAGCAATGTTCTAGGCTTCATAAAGCGCTGGGCCAAAGAGTTCAATGATCCCTATATCACAAAAATTTTATACTCATCACTTGTTCGTCCCAATTTGGAGTCCTTGCTTCAGCTGCTATATCTCGGAAATAGAATCCGTGCAAAAGCAGTTCCTACTTTTTTGTCTACGATATCTTCGCTGGGATCCATATTTACGTTTGCCACCATACGAGTCCCGACTTAAGCTGATAAATCTATCCTCACTAGCTGACCGAAGGATTATGCTGAATGCAGTTTTTATCTTGAAGTTGTTGTATGGTGGCACCGACTCTACATACCTGCTAAGCAATATTGATATTAGCATACCTCGTCGCACATCGAGAAGATGTGCCTTCCTCCACTTATACTTCTGCAGGTCAACATATCTTCAACATGAACCGCTTAGGTGCACCTGCGTAGATTTTAATTCGGTTTACCAAGCCATTAACTTGACTGAACCAGTCTATTTAGCCAAAAACAAAATCTTAAACTCACTTTTGAATTGTTAGCCTAATTTTGAACTGAATATAATTGAATTTTTATTTTATCATCTAATGTTATATATAAATAAATATAATTATATATTATATATATATATATATTATATATATATATATATATAAATAAATAAATATTTAAATAAATATAAATAAGTAAAAAAATAAATAAATAAATAAATCTTTGAAGTATATATATTTTTTTCTTGAAATATGTATATTTGCTGCTCAAAATATATATTTCGTTGAACAAAAGAGCGCTACTATTGAACCCATTACTTTGGAATGGGTACAAAATATGTACGTATTCGTATTCGCGATTAGGGTTCAGATCTTTGCTAAGTTATCGTCGCATTTACGAATTTATCTTCACGCACTTATCAAACTGATCGAATGGATGAGCTTATGAAGGAATATTTCTCGCTGAACGCCATCGGAATATCTCTCCGAAATTTGGAAAACTGCTTTCAAATGCTGATGAGCGGGCGCAAAATGTAATGGAATCGACAACTAAGTTTACATATTTAGCAAAGCAATGGAAAACTGGTTTGCTATGGAAATATGACTGTGGCCAAAAATCGACTAGTGTTTGGAAGCAAGAAAGACACGAGTCGCATGTCTCAAAGAATTTTTAGTAAACAAGTGGTTTAGTGGTTTCAACAGGCAGTAAATCATGGTTCATACCAAGTTTTACAGTAAGAAATAAAAACATGAATAAAACGATTGGTCTGCGATGCCGCCATGGTAAATGAAATGTCTCTGAATTCATTTTTTTTTAAGGAACCTGACCTCTTAACGTCAATGATTGAAGTATTAATCGCTTTAGAGAAAGACCTGTAGCGATTTGTGGAGATATTCGTGAGGTGTTTCATCAAATACAAGTATATCAAAAGAGAAGTCGATGTTTACGCGATGGTTGTTATGATATTATGACTCATTGGCCAACTAGGTGAAAAATCGAAATGCTGAGCATTTTATTGGTGATGAACCTAACTCGTTAGAAGCCATACTTCACAATTCCTTCGTGGATGACTGGTTACACAGTGTTGACACCGGGGAAGAACTGGTTGATCTTGCTTTCAAGATTCGAAATGAGAAATCGGTTATCAAATTCAAAACGTACACTGCGACCTCTGGCGGGTAAAGTTGACGGAGTACAAAATCTATCGAACAAGTGAATTTAAAATATTAAAAGGTTCTGGGATTGTGGTGGCTACCAAGCTCGGACGACCTAACATTTGGACATTTCGAAAGGAGTGTTTTCGATGAATCCAGATTCCCAACGAAGCGACCAATTTTACGAATCGTCATGAATCTTTACGACCGTCTCGTATTTTTCAAATTCTACGTAATTTATGCTAAAATAAAGTGCAAATCGTATAGGGCTTAGGAGTCACCTGGGATGAACCGATTAAAATTAAAGAACGAAATGGTGGCAATGGATCCGTATTCGAATATCCCGTTGCATTCCGCTAGTTAGTCGTTGCCGCAACAACCAACTACATATTTTTATTGATATAGGGTTCTCCAATAAGAGGAGTATTTTGAATAGCCCGCTATTTCGGTAGCTGTCAGTTTTGAAGCTGTTATTTTTGACATTTGACAAGTAGAAACTACGCCATTACAAAGTTTATATGAATTTTCCCTTTATATTAAAAAATATTATTGAATTATTCAATTTACTTCATATTATAAAATATTATACCATTATCTACTTTATGGTTCAATCACAATGTGCTGGAATAATCCATATATGTATATAGCGTGCAAACAAACAAAAGTGGAAAAAAATTCATGCTTTGTGTTTCAGCGCATATATTTTTTTTGTCAGTGATAAGTGAACAAAATTTCCAGGTCACACTCAAGAGAGAACAAAACAGGTATAAGAACATATTCACATTGAATACATATAATCACAAGAAAGAAAGAGACGTCTGATTGTAAAATTTGTGTACACCAGACACACAAGTTTTACATACCAGTTGACATATAGGGGAAATACGTAAAGCGCAGTTCTCTCAACGGGGCTCATCGTAAGAGTTAGCACATGCTGTTTTAAGAGGAACGGAGGTACCGCTACCGTTGCGCAGATCGAGCATAAGGCCCTAAGTCATTTAAAAAAAATTTATTGGATAAAATGTTTTCAATAGTTTGTCGTACTTTTCGTACGAAGTCGCTTGCCATTTTTAAATGAATAAAATTCTCGAGCAGTTTTTTTGAATGTCGAAACACACATTCAAGAATATTTTAAAAAAAAATCCGCAGCTAAATCCCAAATTTGTGGTTATAGTGCCCAATACTGTGATCATGGACAAAACCAAATCCTTTTTTTTAAGTGGCATAACTCGTAGAGCAGTTTGTAAATATTTTTTTTATATTTCTTTTTCTGGGCAGCCCAGGTAGCTCCAAAAGTACACGTCGGGTTATCCATTATTTACAGGGCACCATGTATATCTGTGGCCACAAATCGAAAGCTGGTTTCTAACGCCGCACGTAGAGCATTCATACAGACTGCCAGACGATTGTGACGTGTTCCAGGGTGAGGTGTTCGCAATGGAGCGAGGGGCAAACTTTATACTAGAGGAACGGATCTCTAATACAGATATTTACTTCTATGTGGACAGTCCGGCGGCTCTGATCGCGTTGAACTCCGTGAAGGTGAAACCAAAGGTTGTATCAAAATGCAGAAGGAAGCTCAGAGACTTGAAGAGAATACAAAACGTTAGACTCTGCTGGGTTCCTGGTCACTCGAATATCGAGGGCAACGAACAAGCGGATCGCATGATAAGAAAGGGGGTCTCCAATCAGTCTCTCAGAAGGTGACTGCACACCGCTAGCTAGTTAAAACAAATTGAAACCCTGATAGCGTAAATAGCCAATCGCGTATAGAAAACAGAGCAGATTGTATAACGACTCCGTCAATATAGCCAGAACTAAACTCAAATAACTCAAGGACACTCTTCTCCTTACCGAGGGAGCAGCTGAGATTTACGATCGGAGTGATCCCAGGACACTGTCCAATTGGCCAAATGGTTTCTAGATAGATCCAGGGGCGATAGTTTATCACTGCAGGAGCTGTGATGAGGTAGACGAGGAAGAGATTATAACCCATCTGCTCTGCCAATGTGCGGACATTGCGAGTTCCTTGATAGTTTACCAGGGCTGGCAGTGCGATCCGTATCTAGTCTCCTAAAATTCATTAAGAGCGCTACATCGGCTTTCACGCGGCATATACCTAATAAAACTCGATGACGGATGGCCGCGGGTACTGCTGATCTGCCAACTCAACTCCTGAGTCGATTTTGCCCTGTCCGTCCGTCCACGGACCACTGCCACACCTACTTTTTATACTCAGCTTTTCTTTCTCACCTGATCGAGCGAATTTGAAATTTTATTCACGAGTCGCTGTCTCGGGCCAAAACATACTCCCAAAAATGGGCGCTCACTACTGAAATAAAACACTATTACAGGAACAAATTCGCAAATTCGTTCTACAAGCTGGGAAATTGAGCTATAAGCACGAATGAATTTATATTCACTATAAAAAGTATGCGTGGTAATGGTCCGATTTTGCCCATTTTCAATATCGATGAGTTTCTAATGATAGACAATATTCGTGCAGTTTGAAGAAGATATCTCTATTCCTTCTCTTGTAATCGTGATATCCACAGACCGACAGACAGACGGACGGGCATGGCTAAATCGACTCAGGAGGTCATGCTGATCAAGAATATATATACTTTTCTATACCTGTCACGCCTCCTTTAATGCGTTACAAACGGAAGCAGTAAGTGAATATACCCTATTCACTTCGTGTGTAGGGTATAAAAAGAAAGAAATAAACTTAATGCGGAAGCATTAAATTGGAACGATTTAATATATATTTTGACCGATATCAAAACGGCCAATTTCGCAAATATAGATATTTCCAAATATAAATATTGAGCAATAATGGAAATTGTGAAAAACGCCATACCAACCCGCTCTGAAACGGTCAACGGGTACGTCAACCGAGCCAAAGTGAAAATAAGAAAACGCTATAAGCGAGAGTCGTAATTTATACTCAGACGAGAGCAGCGAAGACGATATTCAACTAATAAAGAAATCCCGTAATAGTACTAATAAGGTAAAAGCTGTATTTTTACTTAGAGAAGGACGTGAGGACCTTCCCCAAGATAAGGTACAACATGCGGGACTGAGTCAGAGCCCACCCTAGCCATGTGATCCGCTCGCTCGTTGCCAAAAACTCAGCAGAGTGTGACCTCTTGTGTGACCTCTTTAAGTCTCTAAACTTCCCCCTTCATGTCTCTAAACTTAACTCCAAGGAGTCCAACGATTTCAGAGCAGGCTGTCTGTCCACAAAGAAATTAATATCTCTATTAGTAATCCGTTCCTCCGGGACAAAATTTGGTGCCCGCTAGATTGATTTTCGCTAATGAGTATGACATTCTCTCACTGATGGTAGACAACGACCTTTGTCCACAAAGGATTTCTCTATTGTGGCGAGCTGCCAATGCAACGCGCTCTAAACATACTTGCCCCTAATATAGGCGTGATAAGACTCAATGTAAGTAAAATAATCTACATATAAATACGTCACTATATTACTACTATATTCAACTATAATGAAATCGCAATAAACATTGTTTATCAACAATAAAATAAAGAATATCAATGTTGCTAAGCACAAAAAAAGAATCTAAAAGCAAAATTTTGTTGCTGAGATTTTTCTATTGTTGTTGTTATTCATAGACGAGAAGTCAATTTGAATTTTATATTATTTTTTATTTAAAAAAAGCGAAGCTGCTGGTGTTACGCTACGGGTTGCGTATTCGGTTAAAGTCGCGGAGGACCAGTTTCGCTACGGTTTGCGTATTCGGTGAAAGTCGCGGTGGGCAAGTTCAATGCACGCTACGGTTTGCGTGTTCGGTTATGACGACACTACGTCTCGGTTGACGTGTGTGTCACGGCGGAAATGATAACCTGCGGTCGATATCAACGGAAAAGTCGCGGTTGACTAATACGAGTTACGCTACGGTTTGCGTATTCGATTGAAGCCGAATTGGTTACGCTACGGTTTGCGTATTCGGTTTATGTAAGTCGTGGTTGACTTACAATATCCTACACTGGTATGGCTGAAGGCAGCGAGTTGATTGCTTACAGGAGTGCGACCAATTCGGGTTTCGGGTCGCGCAGCCACTAAGGGTTTACCTGCTTACAATTCTGCAAGTAAACCACCATTGGTTGGTTCGGCCTGTGCCGTAGGAAAGCCGAAGCTTGGTGACCGTAGTCGGGAAAGCCGAAGCTTGGTGACCGTAGTCGGAAAAGCCGAAGCTTGGTGACCGTAGTCGGGAAAGCTGAAGCTTGGTGACCGTAGTCGGAAGGAAGCATGAAGAGAGATAAGAAAGGTAGAGAAAGATCGCAACAAGTGCAAAAAGAGTCAAAAGTTCGGTTGGGTAGGTGTTTTAAGGCACCTACCACTTAATACCAACACTTTCTGACCGACTTTGCCATGCCATGATCGCACCTTATATGAACCGGTGATTACAAAGTCCCTGTGAATTATATTGGTGTGTGGCATGATCGCGCCAGCGCTAATTTGTCACTCATAAGCTATCAGGGCTGCCACTATGTGTGTTCAGTGGGCCAGGGTTGCTCATTATCGTATTTTCTTAGGAAATAAATACTATTATTACGGATAATGTAACCCAAGTGCTTTAAATCTATATTTTCTTCGCTGTAATGACCCTTGGTCACGAGATGGTTATAAATATGAATTGGCAGAGGCTTAATGATAATAATAAGACTAATATGTAAATACTTAATATAAAGCACTATAACACAAATTTTGTGTTATAACTTACATGTATATTTCGGATTGCATTAAGGTAACATGCGTATGCATCCCGCAGCTGTCCACAACTTTCATATAATATTCCCAAATTTGTCCAAGCGGCTTTATGGTTTTTATCTAGCTGAACAGCGCAAATGTAAGCCTGCAAAGCATCCGTTGGCTGACTCTGTTGTTGATATAATACTCTACATTACAAAAAATAGTTCTTTTTATTTGTTTAGGCATAAAAATTATTGTTTACCCTATAGAACACCAAGTGTCAGCGCTCCCTTCACTTTTTTCTACGGAGTTTCTGTATGCTATGAATGCATCATGAACTTTATTAATCCTGGCAAAGCATCTTCCTAATAAATAAAGTGCTTGCCCTGACTTCGGATTGGCTTCAATTGACTTTTGTAAGCACAAGACAGCATATGATTCACGTTGCCTTATGTCACCCAAAGATTCAACAGAGTGGTACATCCATCCTATATATTTGTAGAGGGTATATGCAGAACCAAATTAATTTGATATACTCGTATATGAACGTTTCGTATGTCCAAAATAAAAAATTATTTCTATTTGTATTTGCACTTGAATTCCATATCTTTAAATGTCATAGAGTTTTAAGCAATTCCTGTAGAAATTATTTTACATTCCTTATTTAATATTTAATAGCGGTAAAAAGATGCGGAATAAGATTATGCGTTTATAGTCATTACTCTTTGAACCACTCTATCTTATGTTGTTTGTTGTAATCGCAACTTCAATTTCCGGGTAACTTAAAGCGTAAGAGCCAAGGATGTCATTATTTTAATAATTATATACACAGTGAGTGAGTGAGTCAAGGCCAAGACAAAGCTCTGGCGAAAGTATACTCGAAAGCCAAGCTAGCAACCATAGCACCTTGCATGGAAATAATTGTGGAAGCTAAGTTCCAGTAACAAGTTGCTAAAACGTAAGTAAGCTTAGCTCAAACAAAAAAAAAAACAAGCAAAATAAGAAAGCAAACGCGCAAGAACTAAATTGGGAACGATTTAGTTCTGCCGATATTAATATTGTTAATATCGCAAATAGGAATATTTCGAAATAATGGAAATTGTGAAATACGATATACTGACCAATTATTGTTCTGTCGATGAGTGCGTCAACTGAGCCAAAGTGGAAACAAGAAAAGATTCTAGAGAGATTCGAGAGTCGATAATTGTACGTATACTGGAGAAGTCACTTCTAACTAATAGAGAAATCTCTATGAGGTAGTAAAAATCTCCATAAAAACCGATACTTTGATTCACCAGAAGGACGGTAGGGCTTCTTACACTACGCATGTGCCCAAAGCGCATTGCTTCGCAGATCACGTCTACATTAGTTTTAAACTCATGTAGATGTAGAAAGGGCAACCCTTCTATATAGTAATAAGAACACGACAATCTGGCCTAAATTCAAGGAGCTGGTTGAAAATTGGCTAAGGCGCAATGATAGCTATTGGTACTGGTAACCTGTAAAGGGATCGAAAGAAAAACCTACATTATTTCTAAAGGTCTGGTACGAGCCTTCGAGACAGCCTGTCCTCTGAAGAACACAAATTCCACAGGGGACAAAGTTTTGCTGACACCCGAGCTGAAAGTGCTACGGAATCACTGTCATAGGCCTTTTAACCGAGCTAAAAGGTTAAGTACAAGCACGATTTGGGATGACTACCATGATGTGCTAAAGAAATACAAGAATAAACTTAGAGAGACCAAGAGAGAGTCCTGCAGGTTATTCTGCGAACAAGTTGACTCAATAAACGAGGCAGCTAAGATCACGAAACTACTATCGAAAACTCACTCGCAACCTGAACTAGTGACAGGGAAGGACGGCGTCCCAGCAAGGAACGGTGAGATTTTGATAAAGACACTAATGAAGGAGCACTTCCCAAACTGTCGCATATAGGCAAACGCAGGACAGACATGCATGATCATAGGGATGGAGTGACGATAGCACGGCACATGGTAAGAAAAGCCAGGAACAGCTTTAAACCGTTCAAGGCTGCAGTGGCAGATGGCATCTTCCAGACAATGATTCAACGCTGTGAGGAGATACTAGAGCACAGACTATCCTCACTTTTTATGGCATGTATTTAATTGGGATACACGCCGAAAGCATGGAGATAACCGAAGGTGGTCTTTATCCCTAAACCGAGTAAAGAGGATTACACCTCACCAATGCCATACAGACCAATAAGTCTGACATCGTTCCTGCTGAAGACCATGGAACGCAGTTACGATGACATGATCAAGGAGAGCATTCCAAGGGAAGCACTGACGTATAAACAACACGCTTAGGTTAAAGGCAAATCGGTTGAAACCGCACTGCAGGAGGTAGTGTACGGTATCGAAAAGTCTCTGGACTATAAAGAATAAGCTCCCGCCACCTTTGTGGATATCGAGGGAGCTTTCAATAATGTCACCACAGAAACCCTGATAATGTCCTTACGCTCATTCAACGTGAACCAATCCATTCTGAGATGGATAAAATATTTCTTGACCTATTGGTACATAAGGTGTGAGTAATGTGGCATAAAGGTAAGTGGGATGGTGCTTCATAGGACACCGCAAGTGGGCATATCTTGTCTCCACTGCTGCTCACAGTAGTCAACAGTTTCTTGAAGGCGCTAACGGAAGAAAGCCTTCACGTGGTCTGCTATGCCGATGACAGTAATTACAGACACGGGAAGGTTCCCTCAGTATTTGTCAAAGAAAATTCAGGAGGCTCTGGGCATAATCGTCGAATGGGCTAAACCCAGAGGCTTAAATACAAACCCTAAAAAAACTTACTTATGCTTATTCACTAGAAGAAGAAAGATCCCTAGCTAGTTCAATTGGCTATATCTAAGCGTCGTTTGCCCGATAGGGAGTTATGTTTCAGTGGTCTGGTGGTGCGCACTAAATAAAAAGTGGAAGGCAAAGCCGCTGGAAAGTATGCAACATTCATGCTGCCTCGGCATCAGTGGCGCGTTACACATTACCTCAACAAAGGCGTTGGAAGTTATCCTGTCGATATCGAATCAATACCGAATGACCAGGTGACATCAGAAGTGGTGAGCAGCTGCAAAGCAGCTATTAAATTTTTGGCGAAGATCTACTTGATACACTTGATATGGGTGCCTGGACATCGGAATATTGAGGGCAACGAAATGGCTGATGGGCTAGCGCGAAAGAGCACCATGTCGGACGAGGTAACTCTGGCGGCTAAAAGGCCTTTTTAAGCACTAAAAAACCATATAGCGGGCTACGCAGACAATCTGCATTATAGGGCTTGGTCGGGGGACTCAAGGGTCACTAAAATAATATGGGGAAATCCTAACGCGGTCCAAACTAGAATACTTCTATCCAGAAGTAAAGGTAAAGTAAGAATAATTATAGGCATCCTAACAGGACACAATCAACTCAGAGACCATCTACGGAGATTACGTAGTCTAGACTCCGACACATGTAGGTCCTGCCTGGAAGAGCCGGAGACCTTTAGAGCACTATCCGTGTGACTGACCTGCCTTTTGCAGGGTAAGGCTACAGACATTGAGCTCCACTCACATAACTACCCTTAAGGAAGTGGGCATCAAGGGACGGAAGGCCATAAAGAGCTTCGTGCGAGGTACGGGGGTCTTTGAGATAATATGATAAATTGTACCCTTTCCCCCATATCCTCCTCTTCCTATTCTTTTCCTCAAAAGGTCGAAGTGCATCTGGCCACTGGTGGCCGGATGACTTTATGGAATCCCTCTAGTTAATCTAGCCTAACCTACATGCAATGTAAATTATGTTATTGGCTTGCGAATTGTTAAACTTTGTGTAGCCAGAAATCGGTGTGTCACACCGAAGTTTTATATTTTCTTATTTTTTTCCGAAATGAGGAAAGCGAGGATTAAAGGTTTTTTTAGTTTACATAATAAAGTCAAAATAAATTCAAATGTTCGTCTTTAATTTGAAAAAAAATACATTCATAATATATGTATCGGCAAGTATTTTTTGATCAAATGATTGCGTTATTTTAAGGAGGGCTTTAAACTTGAAACTCGGTATGACAGACCCAGACTTGGGCAAATTTAATGCACAATCTACGAAATATGCAACAAAAATCATGATTACTCAGTTTTTTAACTGTCAAGAAACTCTTTTCACAACTCTTTTGTTGATTTAATATGCGTTGCTTTTACCATTATTTAGGCATTGATTTGAATTTTTTTTTCTGTTGGTTAATTACTTATTCATTGTTGCTTTGCGAATACCAAAAGTTTAAAAATCGTGTTTTGTAGTTGTTTACGCCAAAGCACACCGCTCGCCAGGCTGCCTCTCCTGATCGTCCGAAGCCGTGTCCTCTCAGAGCGCGGACTTCGGCCGCTCAGGAGAGGCAAGCTTTAAAGCTTGACTGCGAGCTCTTCGGCTGCAGCCTTGGTGGCAGGATGGGAGCCGGCACTCTTTCGCCTATAGTGAACATCGCCGGACGCATCACCTGAAAACCGAACCAGTTCAAAAAACTTAACATAGTAAAACTTAAATGTGTAATAGCAACTACTATACAACCGTATATCTAGCAAGCAAACACTATTGTAATACATAAATATATACATAAGTGATAAAATAAAACAAAAAAGTGAACAAGCAAACTGCCTTTGCTTCAATAAACATTTGGTCCTTCGAGCCGGATAGAGCTGCAACCGCTACTCGACGACATCGTCGCCCTCTTTTTTGAAAGAAAAAAGGTAAGTTGCTTACTTTCGTTTAATTCAAACAAAGTTCAAGTTTTAAATATATTTGATTAAATATCGTTGTAAATACGATAAATAAATTAAATAAGCAAGTATATACCTACCTACCAAGTATATACCTACACGCTCCACAGACACGCTCACATCTTACGCTCTTCTGCGCGGGTCACTTAAAAACCAAAAAACCACCACCTTTTGCTGGCTGGTTGGGTTTTTTGTGCTCTACATAGACACGCTCTCAGCTTGCAGCCAAGCAAGCAACACGTTAATTCGTTCGAAAATTGATCGCTCTCTCAGCGTGATACGCTACAAGCGGCGCGTTTCTCGCATAATTCGTACTTGTAATATCGACGGCAACATTCATAAGTCTCCTAGCGCACACTGTACCGCACTAGCAGCAGAACAGTCGACTTACATGCTCACCGCAAAATTGGTATTCGTACGCTCTAAACCAGTTTGGGTTTAGCTCCGTTCTCCCGATATAGACACTGTTGGTAACCTTGGGTTTGTATTCGTAGAGTGCGGGTGGTCGTTCGCTCCCGCTTAGCAAAGTCTCATCGGTGGAGGATTGACAACGCAAATCCACGCTGATCGATATGCGCTCTCATCGCTGTAGCAGCATCGTTTAACGTGCTAAGAGAATCAACAATTCTTGCACAGTGGGCGAAAAATATAAAACCATAATAAAAAATTCTTGTTACCTAAAAATATTAAGGTGTTTTATTTCTTTATTAGCCCATCTGTCTAAGCTATTTTAGCCCCGTTATTCTGTTGCACCCCCGAAAATCGATTTCATATCGTTTATTCACTTGCTATATTACTAGTAACCTTAACGCACATACAATGGCGAGTGTTGACTCTTTTCTCCGTCTCGCGGACGTTTTAGTGGAATTCGGCATGCACATTCTGAGCAGTTCAACGGATTCGCAGAAGTCGGATACCCTGGAGTTGGACATTACGGAGCTCAACTCGCAGTGGTCCCTAATCAAGTCCACGTATAGCGGCCTTCTCGAACAAATGCTGAAGGATGTGACGATGGCACCACATGTCAAAAGCGTTAAGGAAAAATATTTCAAAGCGTACGACAACTACAAGCAATGCGTTGGACTGATCAAAATTCAAGTCAACTCGATGATAAAAACCACCGCGCCGCGGCGCTCTACGGATACGGCAGAGCTGCCGCCCACTCGGTTCAACATCAGCTTGCCGCCATGCCATACCGACGTTTTCAAAGGCGACTATTTGTCATGGCCCTCCTTTCGCGACATGTTCACCGCCCTGTATATTGAGAATACGCGTATTGCCCCAGTGGAAAAACTTTTCCACTTAAACCAAAAAACCAAAGGAGAAGCCAAGGAAATCGTACAAAAATCTCCTTTGACGAATGAAGGATTCGAGCAAGCGTGGCAAAATCTATCGGATCGATACGAAAATAAACGCGTCCTCTTTAACACGCTCCTCAAAAATCTCTTTGGTTTCGCGACGATTACTCGGGAAACCGGTCATGAAATTAAAAATCTACAGCGTGAAATTAACAATATTCTCGCCGCGTTGGTGCTCCAAGGCGTCAACACCTCACATTGGGACGCGATTACAGTATTTCTGTGCTCTACTCGTCTTCCGGAAGCCACCCTGGCGCTTTGGGAACAATCCATACCGAATAAACGTGAAATTCCAAAGTGGTCCGATCTCGACGCGTTCTTGACCCATCGGTTTGAAACGCTGGAATCGGTGCACGATATCAAAGGGGCACCCGCAGGCAAGAATCGCGCGTCACCCGCTCCACACGTGGCCCCTTCGACAAAACGCGTTAACACATTCCAGCTGAATGTGGCATCGACCGTATGTCAGCTGTGCTCAGAGCAACACACAATTCGAGTCTGTCCGCAATTTTTGGAAATGACTTCCGGTAAATGTCTAGAGGTAGTGAAAAAGTTGCGCCTTTGTTCCAAATTCATGCCACAGCGCTAGTGCTGTCGCAAATCACGGGCAGACTGCCCGCCCACTCGTTCGATAGTGCGCTGCTTCGCAGCCTCCCCAGACTTTCAGCGACAGAAATTCGAGACACCAAACGCCGTCTCACAATCATCTGTCAAAAGACATATTTTCCCGACGAATATTACGCGCTCGAAAACAGGCAACCAGTGAGTTCGAAAAGTCGTTTACTCTCACTCAATCCCTTTATCCACGAACACAAAACAATGCGCCTTGGCGGGCGGCTGTCTTCATGCCCGAATTTGGCATTTGATGAACGCCACCCAATAATTATGCCGTACGACTGTCAGTTGTCTCGGTTACTTGTTCTTTTTATCCATCAGATCTCGCTTCACGGTGGTAACCAGCTGATGCTCCGATTGCTCCGGACCCAACACTGGATTCCTCGGGTAAAAAACCTCATCAAGACAACGATCCACCGCTGTAAGCCGTGCATCTTGCATCGGAAGCAACAAAGAACGCAGATTATGGCGGCATTGCCAGAGGAACGCACGACTTTCTCCCGCCCCTTTGCTAACACCGGTGTCGACTTTGCGGGCCCTTTCAACATAAGTTGCGCGCCGAGGCTGCCCCGCAAAGGTGTATTCGGATAACGGCACAAACTTCGTCGGCGCCTCAAAAGAACTCAAACAAGAATTTAAGCAATTCATTGTTCGAACCCGCGATCTCATCGAGACTCAACATTCGCACCAGAACGTTGAATGGCACTTCATCCCCCTGGGGCTCCTCGCATGGGAGGACTCTGGGAGGCCGGTGTTAAAAACCTGAAAACGCATCTCCGCAAAGTCGCCCCAACTTCCAAATTTACCTTTGAAGAGTTCTCAACTCTCCTGAGCAAAATTGAAGCGTGCCTCAATTCACGCCCGCTTCATTCTCAATCTGAGGACCCCAACGTTATAGAGGCAATAACTCCTGGCCACTTCCTAGTAGGCGGTCCTCTGCTCGCTCCTGCCGAGCCCGAAACCCTCGACAATCCGCTCTCCATTCTCAACCGATGGAGACGTGTCCAGGCCCTTGCCCAACATTTCTGTCACCGGTGGAAAACGGAATATTTGCACGAGCTTGCGCGTCGCACCAAGTGGAAGACTCCGCAACTCAACCTCCAGCCCAACGACCTGGTTGTGGTCCGTGACGACAACCTTCCTTCCACATCCTGGCGGCTGGGCCGCATCATCAAGGTGTATAAGGGTCAGGACGCACAAGTCCGCGTGGCCGATGTCCCAACCGCTAACGGCCAACTCACGCGTTCAATCTCTAAATTAGTATCTTTATCATGCATGTCCCGAGTTGTTATTAATGCCTTTTTTCTCCACAGATTCCAGAAAAAACGAGTTCGCCGCCGCGACACCCTTTGCCGTCTCGGACGCATGAGGGTGCCGCCAGGCGCCGTGCCCACGGCGCCCCCCAATGCGAATCCCGGCCCCAGCCCCGGGATGCCGCAGGAGGAAGGACACACGCACGAAAAGGAAGACGTGCTGAGCTTGAGTGCGTCCGACCAGTCGGCCGGAGAGGACGTAACTCCGCCGCGCTCACCCGAGCCCCAGCCAGATGAGGCTCCACCATCTCCTCCAGAGATGGCAGCACGGGCAGCGCACGTGCTCCGCCGCCTGGAGATGGGCCTTCTAGCGCCGTACCATCCGGCGCGTCGCGGACGCGGCCAGCCGCACCGACGCCCAACACCACCACGACTCCCGTCGCCCGCAGGCAGAAGGACGCCATCGCCCAGGGCGCATGTGGAAGTGGCATGGGCACGTGGCCGGCGTCAGCTGCTCGACGAGCCTGCAGCTATAAGGCGACGCGCCCCCCCCCAATCGACCAGGGAGATGGGTACGCGCTGGAGCCGCGTGGTCATCGCAGCCGCTCACGCAACGTTTGGCAACCACGAGGAGCACGCCCATCACGCCGCCGAGGATGCTGCCCGCTCTGCCGTGGAGAGCATCCGCTCCGGCAGTGCGGCCCCTTCCTCGACCTGCCAGTCGAGTACCGGTGGAGGGCGCTCGCGGGACGCCACGTATGCATGAACTGACTTGCGTGCTCACATACCACGCAGCGCTGCACCAGCACGCGCCGCTGCACGGCCTGCGGCGAAGCGCACCACACCGCTCTCCACGGGTAAGCGCCCGATCCACCCCAGGGCTGAGGGTCGGGGAGCTTTGCAGTCCTGCAAGGCGGGCGGGATGTTTACGCCAAAGCACACCGCTCGCCAGGCTGCCTCTCCTGATCGTCCGAAGCCGTGTCCTCTCAGATTTTTTCAAATTAAAGAAGTAAATCAAAAATTCCCGTAAATGATGCTTATTCGGCACAAAACTTGACATTTTTGCAGGAAAAAAATTACGTGATGCTGATACGGAATCACTAGTACTTTAAGGTTATGGTGTTGCCGGATGACGAAACTTGGGAAATTACGTTTTACATCTGACAATTTCAGATAAATTTCAAACCTTCTGGTGGGGCCATCTTTTGACAAACCGCGGACTTATTTGTACACCTAATAATATTTTATATTGTGAAGAAAACGAGGGAAAACTGGAAATGAAGTATGGAGGTGGCAGTAAAACTGAATTAAGTGAACGTGCAGAGCGCGTTATGATGAGGAAAATATACCAAAACCTCAAGATTTCCACCAGAACACTTGCACAAGATCTCAAGGAAGAGTGTGGTGTCGTCGTTTCAATCCAGTCATTGACACATTTTTTTTGTACCGCCAGAAGAATAAAATCGTTTGCCAGCCTGGTCGGGTGTCATCGATCGAAAGAAGTGGTAGTCCAAAGGAGCAACGACTGGTGAATATGACGGGTGGGGTAAAATTTCCGATTTGAGCGGTTCTCAATAATTTTTTACTACTCTTGCAACATGGGGTTGGGCATTGTCATGGTGCAAAATAACTTTTATCGTTGGTGTATTGCGGTGTTATGGCTTTCAATGCTCTACTGGTATCGTTGGGTTTGAGTACCTCATAGTACATCACACCCAACAGATCCCACCATATACAGAGCATGAGCTTGGAGCAGTGGATATTCTTCTTGTGTCTGACATGGATTTGCATCGAGTGATGTTTCCAATTCTTCGTCTTCGAATTTTTTCGGGGCGCCGGTACGCTCTTTATCTTCGAGGTCAAAATCTTTTTCTTTAAAACGTCGAAACCAATCTCTGCAAGTTGTTTCTGAGAGAACATGCTTGCCGTAAGTATCTAGAAGAATTTTATTTGCTTCAGCTGCAGATTTTTTTGAATATACTTAATAATGCAATAAAATTCCCCGCAAAGACGTTAATGTTAGTACGAAATCCGACATATTTTCGACGATATAAAAATCTTTTCCACATTCTGACAGTTCAACAAATACTAACGTTTTGAGGTTCAAGGTGTAGCTTTAAAATACAATTGGTTTCACTGTTGCCAGATGTGTACATAAACAATAGCCGTGTTTACGCCAAACGCTCCATGCGTGATACATAGGTGCCCCCTAGCGCTACTCTAACCCCCACCTTAGATCAGCGTCATCTACTTCTGAGTAGAATGCGGTTGCAACCCTGCAACCACGCTTGCCAACCACATAGCCAACCTCCCTGGCCGCGACCGCTGCTGTCATCCCTGACAGCAGCAACAAAAAAAACCACTCTACTTTTACCTTCTTCCTGTCACTGTCGTCGACTGCGAACGTGAGTGTAAAAAATTCCAAAAAACCTTCTGCACCATCGGCATCAGAGTGAGCGCATCGTCATTCGCAACCAGAATTGGAGCATCATCATCACCAACAACTACCGAAGACCTACACCCACAACAAAAGAACCAACAGCCAATGGAAGCCTAAACAACAGTGAGTGTGTTTTTTCATCCGTCGCTTTGGAAGCCATTTAATCCCTAAAATATACGTCAAAGTGCCGTGCAAACTCATTTGCACACACCCCCCACATAGACAAGCCGCATTCAGCGGGTGAGCGCTCCTTGAGCGCTACCTGATCAGTGATCGCTATGTGTTCCTGAATGGTATGCTACCTGATCATTGAGCGGATAGATAAAAATAGTAAACAAGACGAGAAAAAAATTTGCCACGTATGATTTGTCCATACGAATTTCAAGTATCCCACAAAAAGAAAATTCCCAAACCTAAAACTTCAATCGTATCCCAAACTACATATTCTATATTTTTATAATTATAATTCCTTTGTTGAGTCATTCTGAGTTCAATAACTTTCAAATTAATTTTATTTCACTTAATAATGCGTTGATTTTTTAAGCCAATTCTTTAAAAACACTTTGACGTTTGCTCTGTAAAAAGCGAATTTATTTGTTTTTTTGCTTGCTTGTTAGTAATGCAACTCTGGCAAATGTAGCGTAAAAGTAGCGTAAAAACTTTTCGCTACAAAAAATGGCGACCGCTCCGTGAATATGTAAACAATAGGGTACGTTCAGTGACATCAAAACAATTGTGCGCTCCCTGAGCGCTCAACCGCTGAATGCGGCTAATGACAACAACAACAATAAAAAAGCGAGTATTTACAATATTTGTACTCCCAATATTTTCATTTATATTATTTTCATTATTTATTTTTTTAATTTTTTTTTTATAATAGTATTTATTAATTAGGTTTGTAAATTTTATTTGATTTCCTAATTTTGATAGATTTATTGTTTTCAATTACTTATATTTGAAATTAATGTTCCTTTGCTTGTTACCCTACATTTATACCCTACATTTTACTTAGTAAATAAAAAAAAATTAATAGCATGTGTTTACTTGAATATACGTTATTTGAGAAAGAAGTTTTTAAATTTTTTAGTGCAGATCCACAGTTTTATCCATATCGTTGACGTCATAATTCTTGTGGAAACAAATATATGTAATGCTGAAAATTATATCACTACGGCTTCAAAGCATTGCAAGATAAAACCAGTAAGAAAGCTATATTCGGCCCGGCCGAATCTTAGATACCCTACACCTAAAAGTTTTAAAAAAAGTGCCGAAGCTAGGATGGGGCGGGGGTGGCGGTCCACTCTGGGCGGCACAATGTCGGGGGCGGCAGTTGTGGAAATCAAGTATTGACTTATTGCATTCTAGGCATTTTTGGGGCTACAAGTTGATTAACCGACCCGGGGTCCATGAGACCTAGCTACGCCTCTGTATAAATAGTAGGCGTGGTCATTACCTTTTTCAAAACAGTTGTTTTATAATTGTGTTCATTTAAACTTTATTTCCGTGGTAATAAACTTTTTTAATACTGCTATACTGTATATGTAGTGTAAAAGTGGGCGGACCGCACCCAGTTTTGATGTAATAATGTTTTTTTGAAAACAAGTTGTTATCTAAAGTTTTATTCAGGAAGTTTATATATTTAACAATATAACCCTCTTTTGCCTGTGTAACCTAAAAGTGGGCGGATCACGCCCATATTTGGCACATTCTCGGATAATGCTACTCTATACCCAGGAATGAAATTTTGTTGTAATAGCTCAAAAACGAACGCTGATATCACATTTTTAATAAAAAATAGGCGTGGCCGTGGACCGATTTTGCCCATTTTCAATACCAACCTGCCCACCACATAAAACAATATATCTGCAAAGTTTCATCGCGATATCTTCATTGGTTCTCCTGTGATCGTGATTTCAACAGACAGACAGACAGACAGACAGACAGACAGACAGACGGACGGACATGGCTATATCGACTCAGGAGGTCACGCTGATCAAGAATATATATACTTTTCTATACCTATCGTCTCTAGTTCTATGCGTTACACATTTCGTTACAAAGTGAATATACCCTTACCTTAAGGTGTAGGGTATAAAAATGTCTATAAGGGAAAAGGCGACAGCGCACTTATAGCTATGGTTGAAACAACGGCGAAGAAGGCGTTTAAAACAGGGTTAAAAGATACAACTTTTCGAATTCACATGCTGAGTATTATGTATGGAGGAAATTATAGAGATAGCAGTGGACACACTGATCGAATTACAAAGAAGTAATTCCCTCCATCAAATAACAAATACACCGACAGTTAATATGAATTCAGTAGAGCCCTACACAATGCCTCCTGTACATAATCATGAGGATTATAAAAAACGAGAAGAAAGGCAGAACATTTCGAGAGCACCACAGGAGAAAAATAATTTGTTCATTTTGCAATAAACGTACGCATACGAGAGAAAAGTGTTTAACTAGGGAAAACACACCGTATTGCCAAAAGTGTATAAAATATGGACACGAGACAAACTGGAGGTGTGACAACAAGGATAGCAAAATAAGTATTGTATTCTTATGGTTTGAGCGTTAGTGTATGAATAAATGAAATGAAATGAAGTGGGGCGAACAACAAAAATCAAGGACCTAATAACCGAAGTGAAGAAATTCAGCAATGGAATCTACCCCGAAAATTGGCCCCCAAAATTGGCAACAAAACCACAGAACAGAAAACAAAAGCAAAAGAAGCCAGTAAACCCAAACTCAAGTACATTTAACGGGTTGCAGAGGAATCAGAGTCCTATGAACGCGCCGAACAGAGCGAATAAAATATGTCATTGGTGTAACAGACCACGACACATAGTGGCGAACTGTGCTATTGTCTAAGCTAAAAGAAGTAGGGAGAATCTCCAGAATAATCAGCAGGGAAACTAGCAAGGGCCCACACAAGGCAATAATCTGGCAACCCATTAAAAATTGGAATTTAAGGCCAAATGAAGTAGTAACCTCAAACATCGGAAGCGATTGTGGATACGTTACCGACTTAAGATATATTAGAACCTAATATAGCCAAAAATAGTAGTTATAATAATAATAAAAATGGAATGAAACTAGAACGAAATCATAAAGCAAATGAAATAAGTACTAGTTTAATCAATAAAGCTGAAAATATAATCGAACTTAGCATACAGTTAGTGACAATCATCGTACTACTTACACAACTGGTATGTGCATCCATTGTAAAACCAATAGTTCACAATTATCAGAGCTATAAAACAAGAAGCGTTAGTCTGATTGGAACGAAACACATGCAATCTATTAAAACACTTGCAAGCAAGATAAAATCAAAATTACTAGTGAAAGTTAATATTTTCACTTCAAATTTACAAAAACAAGACATGAAAACAAAATGTTCATGGTTAACGTATAATTTAAATAATAATAATATAAATGCGATAAACGAAGTATGTAACTGCAATTCATTCAAGTTAATTCAATTCAAGCAAGTTAAGTGATGTGTGATGTGGTCCTAACGTTTAACATTGCACGTGGTGTCACTTAAACAAAGTGGATGTCACAAATTCGCAGTAAACGAACATGCCATTATACATAAAGAGGTTAAAAAGGAATTAAGTGGAGCATTTGGAGGATGTATATTCACAATGTATATTCCAATAGCATATGCCATTTTGAGGTACAGCCCTTACGTTTAACACTGCACGTGGTGTCACTTACACAAGGGGTACCGGCGGACTACATACTGGGCAGGGACAACATGTGGAACAGATCCATTATAGGTACGCTCAGTAAATAATTAACGCTCTTTAATAAATATGAAGAATTTATAATAAAGTAAAGTAAATATTAGGAAGAATAATACAATAGTCAAAGCAAAAATGGTTAAAATAACGGCGTTAAAAATTAAAATTCAAGTTATGATTGTGGTAGTTCATAAACAAGAGGAGTCTACCTTGAGGGAGTCTACCTGGCTTCAGGAGTCTACCTGTGGGAAACACTAGCAAATGTGAAAAATAAAGATGTGAAAGTACCAATCCTAAATTCAACGGTAAAAGATTTCATTCTCAGCGACAACTTTGTACCGTGATTTAGCGATTTCCACAAATACAAGCTATGTGATGTTTCGTACAATCCAGCGACTACAATCCATAGTATAAGTAATGCGGGCATAAGGCAACGAGCATAAGGCAACGAATAAATACTTTAATGAAAGATTTAGATTTGGATCCTACCCTAAACCGAGAGGAAAGAGAATCCATAACAAACAGGGTGACCAATTGACGTACACCCCAGTCCTAACACATAAAATTCCAATAAAGGTGAATTAGCCACCAAATAACCAAAAACAGTACCGAATTCCTCAGACACATAGAGAAGAAATGAATAGGGAAATTCATAAATTGCTAGAGGAGGATTTAGTATCCCTAAGTGTATCTCCATGGAACTCTCCACTACTTCTAGGAGAAAAGAAATGGCGATTAGTAATAGATTATAAAAAAGTAAATGAAGCCACCATTAAACAAGTTTTTCCGTTGCCTCTCCGGATAGGTGAGATATTGTATCAGTTAGGCAGTAGTAGATATTTTTCGACGTTAGACTTGGTCGGTGGGTATCACCAAGTCCTAATGTATAAGGCGGATAAAGAGAAGACCGCATTTAGTTCAGATTCAGGACATTTTGAGTTTAACAGAATACCGTTCGGTCTAACAGGCGCCCCGGCAACTTTTCAACGTCTTATGAATTATATTCTGACAGGACTTCACGGAATGAATTGTTTTATTTACTTAGACGACATAGCAGTATATGAAACAAACTTAGGGCAACATGAAAAAATATTAGCTACAGATTTCGAGGTCATTATGAAAAATAATTTAAAGTTAAACATTAGGAAATGCCAATTTCTACGACGAAAGGACGTATATTTAGGACACAAGTGTTCAGAACATGGAACACTTCCAGATCCTAGCAAAGTGGAGTGCATCAAAAAATTTCCACCTCCTAAAAATAAAAATAAGTACAAATCTTTCTAAGTCTTGTATAGGACTAGGACCAAGAACCGCAAAAATCGCCCTTCCGATTAACAAACTGTTACGTAAAGACACTAAGTTCGTCTGTACAGAAGACTGCCAGAGCACAATTAAACAATTAAGAAAAAAGTTATTCCACAATAGAAAGGGAATTTGGACAACAATAGTTTGGCCAACAAACAGTTTCAGAGCATACCTTTATGGCAGACATTTTAAAATTTTTACAAACCACCAGCAATGAAAGCCAATTTAATCTCGACATCTCGACTGGCAAGAGAAATTTAAACGCCGACGCATTGAGTAGAATTCCTCAAAATCGGAATACAGTAACAGTAATTCAAACACGCTCGAGAGCAAAATGACTAGAACAGAAAACCTAAAACAATAATAATACAATTCCAAATCCAATAACGGTAGAACCCGACAGTCCAGCCACATCAAAAGATGAAATTCCAACTTTATTAAAAGAACCCAAAAAAATAGAAACCATAATAAAAGATTTTCAGAACACACCGCTAGGAGGACACCAGGGATCGGCAAAAACATATCTACGAATTAGGCAACAATATACATAGGTAGCCAGGGATGCAAAGAAAGATAAAAGAATATGTGAAAACCTGTCAGACTAATGTCACACAAATGTCAGACTAATCAAAGTTGAAAATAACAAAAATTCCCATGGTATTAACAAATACACCAGTGTGGCCATTTGACAAGGTTTATTTTGCAAGGAACTGTCAAACTCGCACCCTCTGTTGTATTATAAGTTAGGCTTAGAATTGGGGAGTTCACAAAAATAGAAATTTGATTCTGTTGCTGTAGAGTGAAAAGCGAAAGCAGAATGACGATCATCGTGCATTGCACTTAACCCTTTAATCTCCAGTGTAGTATACAAAATACATTAGTTTCAGAGCTATACAACAGATGATTAAATCAAACATTGCTAAAATTTTTGATTAGCTTAGTCTCAAACATCTATTTTTTACTATTTCTATTAACCAAAGGAGGTCTACAATGAACATAATGGTTCTTTTGTGACTGAACATGTGGTTAGTTTTGTGAATGCAAAAATTTCAATAAGGTTGGTCAACTTTAGAGTTATTTGCAATTTATTAAAAAAATTTCTAATAACCACAATTGTGTAATTTAGTTTAAATATACCCAAGTTAATAAAGTGCACCAATTGTTTGCGATATTGTTTTGTAAATGCTAAGCATTTTGCGATTTGATTCTGTGTCATTTTAAAACTACAGCAGCCATTTGCGGTAAACCTTTAAACGATAAACAAGTGAAAATTTTCAGTGGTAAATACAAATGTACATAATTTTTTAAAAGGTAACTAAATCAAATCATCATCCTTAATCATTTAAGACCATCAAATGAATCTTCCTCTCAGGATAAAAAGAAATTTCACAAAAAAAAGAAATTGGAATTGAAATTTCAATTGTATCATATGTAACTAAGGCTAACTAAGCAAATAAACTCGGTATTTTTTAATAAAATAAGATAATTTAAATTCCAAAAATTCCATATTGATCTGCAATATTTCTTTGTACTTTGAAAAACTGAATTTATATTTACTATATATTTATATATACTGTATATTATGTACACCATTTCTGCCCGCTGTAGTATAGAAATGACACTCCACCAAATGTTATCCTTTCGTCCTTTTTCAAATTTTTCTTCTAATTTGATATATTTATATCACGTTTACTAAGATTTTCATGTAAAAAAATGTTTGTGCCCACGGAAACATAATGCTGACATTAAAAGGTCATTAAAAACCCATATAATAAGCAAAGTTTGTCAAGTTTGTGCTAAATGTTTGTGTGTGAAATAGTTAGGAGCGGAATTCGGGTATGTGGGTACACTAAAATTCATCAAAAAAAATAAAAAGAAAATCAGATTACCGTTTCAATAAGCAACCACATTTAAGAGTAAAAATATAAGAAAAGAGAACTTATAATAAAATAAATTCGTAACTAATATTTAAGTTATTTAATTTGTAAATTTTGAATTGAACTTTTTAGTTTTTATTAATTTTAATTAATAAAATGCATGCTGTTAATGCATAATTAACAGCAAAAACAGCTGCATTTGAAATATATTAATTAAAAATAAAATAATATATATATAAATAATGCAAATCAGTCCATTAAATTTACTGAATGTACATTAAGCAATTAACGCACGCACTGCAACAATGCAGGAACACAAGTAGAACAGCTGAACACGAGCGGTATGTAGTGTCAGTTTTAAACAATTAACGGGGAAAAAATTACAAAGAAACACAACGAAGGTGAATAACTTTTAAATAAGCAAAAAAAAAAGGAAAAATAAAGTAGAGAAATAATGAAAACCTTGTTTTTTATATGTATACTTTATATTTTTATAGTAGTATATAAAGATTTACATACATATATTACATAACATATATTACATAACTAAAGCATACCTATAAATAACAATATAAATCTAAATAGTAAAAGAATTTGCGAATAATTTACTGGCCAGTGAATTTTCAATACCAATGTGTTTATATGGACAGACAACATTCGTGCCACGTTTGATGAAGATATCTCTATTCCTTCTCTTGTAATCTTAATTTCCACAGACAGACAGACAGACGGACGGACAGGCCAAATCGACTAAGGAGGGTGACGCTGATCAAGAATATATACTATATACTTTTGTATACCTGCCACGTATCTTTTAATGCGTTACAACGGAAGCAAAAAGTAAATATACCCTCATCGCTTCGTGTGTAGGGTATAGAAATTAGCATATAGCCAAAGAACTAAGAATAAGGGCACAAGAAAGCAAAAAGAATGAGAAAATAATAATAAAATAAGAAAAATCATATAATTACAAGGAAAAGCAAGAAAGTGCTGTACTTAATTTTTACAAACGAAAATAATTATGTATTGATTAAGAAGAAAAATAAAATCTTATATTAAAACTAGTAAATAAGCCTGACTTCGCCTGGAAGTTATTATTTTTTATTTATTTCGTAAACAAAAATTGCGCCTTGTGGACTTCTGACCTTACACTTTTTTGGTTTATTTATTTTGAAGCATCCAAAGTAAAAAATAATCCCAATTAATGTCGATTGTTTGTATTTGATGTAAATATTGTTTGAGAATATTTCTTTAAAAACAACATTTTTTGTTAAAACATTCTTTGATATTTTTAATAGCAGGCCTTGCAGAGCATCAGTGTTCACCTTTACCTTGATATCTGTTGAACAACGAACAATTGAAAAAGCAACATAAAGTTGTCCATGACTGAACACTGGTTTAGGCAAGTACACTCCAACCAAAGACAATATAATACAAAGATGTCTCACTCCTATACAAAACAACCGAGCAGCTAAAATTCAATTGGGATTTTCGGAAAATCCCATCTGAAGCTTTGGGAGAGTAAAGTTAACATATTGTGAGAGCGAGAGATCAAGTTCTGAGAGTAATAGATCAAGTTGGGAGAGTAAAGTTAACATATTGTGAGAGAGAGAGATCAAGTTGTGAGAGTAATAGATCAAGTTGTGAGAGTAATAGATCAAGTTGTGAGAGTAATAGATCAAGTTGTGAGAGTAAGAGCTGCAACTTGCAAGAAAGTGAGCACAAAAGAGAGCGCGTTTGCTACAAATGAGTGTAAAGAATCAATGCAGTTGCCATCAGAATGTAGAACATCTTATTTTAATTATAACAACAAAGGGCATAACAAAGCATAACAAACTTTCAGAGGCCCTATATCAGTAGAAATAAACAATAAAAAATCAAATCTTCAAATATTAAATGACATTTATTTATGATTCAGTATTTGAAGTTTTGATTTTTTTGATTGTTTGTTTTTAAAATATGACCAAGAACGATGCTTACGGTGTAATATGGTTATCAAACGATCTAAAACACTAAACCTGTGAGAATAACATTCATTATTTTCCTCAAACCGATGCGCATTTGGACTTTGCTTTGTACAATGTATACATTGTTGGGCATAAATGCAGAATAGCTGCCAAGCTCAGATTTTGTTCATCTTTGTTTTACCGTTAGATAGGGCCAACTTCAAATGACCATGGTGACCAAACCCTTCCGAGTGCACTAAAAGTTTTTACTGATGATGAAAGATATTGTAGTAGGCTTACCTTATATTCCACTTGACCAAGTTATGTTTTTCGTTGAAGAAAATTTTTCGCTGAAAAATCATGAAAAATTACACTGGCTAAGGCCAACTTCAAATGACCATGGTGACCAACCCCTTCCGAGTGCACTAAAAGTTTTTGCTGATTATGAAAGGTATTGGAGTAGGATATCAAACCTTATATTCCACTTGGCCAAGTTGTGTTTTTCGTTGAAGAAAATTTTTCGCTGAAAAATCATGAAAAATTGCACTGGCTAAGGCCAACTTCAAATGACCATGGTGACCAAACCCTTCCGAGTGCACTAAAGGTTTTTGCTGATTCTAAAAGGTATTGGAGTAGGCTATCGAACCTTGTATTTTACGTGGCCAAGTTATGTTTTTCGTTGAAGAAAAATTTTCGCTGAAAAATAATGACAAATTGCACTGGGTAGGCCAACTTCAAATGACCATGGTGACCAAACCCTTCAGATTGCACTAATAGTTTTTACTGATTATGAAAGGTATTGGAGTAGGCTATCGAACCTTATATTCCACTATGCCAAGTTATGTTTTTCGTAGAACAAAACTTATCGCTGAATATTGGGGAAGAAGTTTCACCGTCGGAGACACCTCACGTCCACAAATTTTAAAATTTTTTCAAAAGTAGGCGTAATCTTTGAAGTATATATATATTATTTCCTTGAAATATGTATATTTGTTGTTTAAAATATATATTTCGTTGAACAAAAGAGCGCTACAGTTGAAGCCATTACTTTGGAATGGGTACAAAATACGAATTCGTATTCGCGTTTTGGGTTCAGATCTTTGCTAAGTTATCGTCGCATTTACGAATTTAACTTCACGCACTTATGCTTTGGTACCAAATACCTTCATGTGTGTTAAAGTTGGAATCCTGTTTGTCCAATCCGTGTAAGGAATTTTGTTTGTAGCACTGGTTATGCATCTATTCCGCACGTAATAAGGGGTATTTATGGCTTCAGCCCAAAAATTCGGCGGTACCCCTGCTTCTTTCACTATATACCTTGCCATTTCGACGAGTGTCCTGTTTTTTTTCTCAGCCGTACCGTTTTGTTGCGGCGTGTAGGGTGCTGTTAACAGCCGTTTGATACCAAGCTCTTCGAGATAAATTTTGAACTAGTTATTACAATATTCACGGCCGTTGTCGGTCTGTAACGACTTGATTTTTCGGCCAGTGAAATTCTCTGCAGATGATTTGTATTTTTTAAAGGTTTCAAACACGTCTGATTTGTTCTTTATGAAAAACACAATACCGCGATTTGTCGTAGATAAATGTTACAAAATAGTTAGCACCGGAATTCGAAGCCTGTCGCATGGGTCCACATACGTCGCTATGCACTAATTCGAGTAAATCGTTTGTTTATTCAATTGACCTTTTAGGAAAAACTGTACGAGTTTGTTTCTCGCTGATACAAATCTTACAATCGGGTAATTTGTGTTTTGGTTCTATTTTCAATCCATGGACGTAACCGTTTGTAGCCATGTTCTTTATGTCGCGCTCATTTAAGTGGCCCATCCGGCGATGCCACAAATCAATGTTATGTTGAGTTTCTATAGATAAAGCATTTTCACAGTCGTGTATGAAATATAAATCGCCGCTTCGTTCGGCAGTAAGTAATATGTTTTTGTTTTTGTCAATCGCTAGTGCTTTTTGTTTTTGAAAGTGTACTTCGAAAGCATTGGTAATAATTTTTGACACTGATAGTAAGTTTATTCTCTAGTCTGGTATAACACATTTTTTTACGTAATGTCCTTTTCATTTCCATTTTCGTTTATGGTCATGTTTGCGTTTCCGATACCGACAATTTTTGTAGAGACCTGATTAGCTAAACTTAGCGTTTGATTTCTTTCTGAAGTTTCCGTAAAATTACTTTCTTGCGCACTCAAGTGTGATGTGCACCCACTATCCAATCACCATTTTTTATTAATTGGGCATAAAAAAACTGATTCTGCTGCGTTTGATGAAGCATGTTGTTTTCGAAGTATTTTGTGTCAAGTTTTGACGTATTGCGTTTGCACTGTTCTGATTTTGTTTTGCAGTCTCTCGCGAAATATCCCGTTTTCACGCAGTTGTATTATAGTAATTGACGTTTCTTTTCAATTCCACGCGTTTTGTGTTATGGTATGTATTTTGTATCTGACTTTGGCTTTTGTTCGCGTAGAGTGCTTCACTTTCATTTCTTTCTTTCACTTTTCTCGATTCCCATTCTTCGAGAATTTTGGACACGCAGCACTTCGGGCTTCGGCGAATCATCTCGTTTCCACCGCGCACCGAAAAGTTTCGTAGGAATTTGGGAGGCTATACAATAGCAGTATAGCTAATAAATCGCCACCAATTTTCAACCCGATTTCTTTTCATTTTGCGACGGCATCAAATTCGTTTAGATTTTCTCTAAGTTTGTTGTCGTCGTTCATACGCGCAAAAGCAACACTCTTTAATAATTGCCATTCGCACAGGCCCCTTTGATTGGTATGCGGCTTCCAATTGAACCCACGTTTTGCGTGATGTGTCATAATCGCTAACTAAGCCTAACTCAGTTGGGCTCATCGCAAGTAAAATGTCCGCACATGCTTTTAAATTGTTTTTCTTTCAATTGGCCTGTTCTGTAGCATCTTTAGGATTTTCCACAGTCCCTTCAACGTAATTCCATAAATCATTTTTTATAAGTATTGCGCGCATTTGCACTTTCCAACTGTCGTTATTTTCCGCGTTTAGCGGCTCTATACGAACACTACCGGCCATCTTTATCGAGTCACAAATTACCATTACGCGTGCGATTTATTCCGAACGAATATCCGTCTGTAGTTTTATTTTACTTTTCACAACTTAATTACGTGGACCGATTCTTTTCGACATCTGGGCCCATAACCTGTTAGGATTTTAACCAGGATCCGAAAGAAAGAAAGGAAAAACGTTCCATGTTTACTTGATGAACTGGTGGTTTTTTATTCCAATAGATCAAAGGCGGAAGTAAGAATACATAGTATACAAAAGTGAAGTAAAGAATGATAGAATATAAAGTTAGCTGCAATTTAATAATGTTGCCTGCTATGCATAGGGTTGCCAGATCAGATTCCGATTCAACATTTCTTGATGTTTTAATTTTTTCGACTGGATTAGATAATAATTGGGTTTATGACGAATATATAGGTTATGTAACGAATTCATCCCCCGTCAACTTTGGTTTGAAGTCAAACGGGCTACGGCGTTGTGCCATCTTCAGTTTTTTTTCGTTCCAGAAATATAGATAATACATTATTATATAATATTTATACTTACCCAACCGACGATAGATATCAGCTTTCAATTCTAATGTCAGCTTTTTGTCAGTAAGAAGTTCTTCATATGAGCGCTTGGCAATTTTGTGTTTATTCTGAACTTCATAGAGGTGGGCAATATGAAACCGTACTAAAAATAAAGTAAAAAAATTTGTAAATATACAAAAACAATATGGGGGTAGATTGAGTCACAGAGGACCTGGAGAAGTTTATTAAAGGAAGAAAAAGAGAGTACTATCTTACATTTGCCTTAAAAGTGTTGACGTCAATGCCGACCTAGACTTACAGCCTTATAATGTAAATACAGTGCGCTGGGGAAAACGTCAACTAATTAAAAGCGCGGTTGTTGACGTTTATGAATGTAGAAACTTTTAATAAAATACATATTTATAGTGTGCTGTAAAACGTTTTTATTGACTATAAACTAAAACGAAACATAAACAAATACAAAAAAGGAACAGAAAAGGCTTTCAGCCTAAGTAAAACTAAAGGAACACATTTTAAAAGAGATAACATTTCGCATATATACATACTTATGCATCTAAAAAAATCTGTTATTTTTTTGTTGTTTTTTCCTTTTCAATACTTGGAGGAGAGCTTTCTCTCGTAAACGTCTTAATACATTTAGGTCATTTTGCTCAACATTCTCGCATTGAGCCCAATCCAAAGCCCGGTTAAATATTTCGACAGCTTCGTTTGGTTTTATTGTCTGTACATTTGTACTCGTATCTAAATCGTTGTCATCATCATCGGTCACTTCTAACTCCTCATTTTCACACGAATTAGAAATATTACCCAGTAGAACATCTTCATTCCATTTCTGAATGGATGGTACTGTATGGTCAACCTTAAAAAAATGTATAAAGTTACTGGTCGTGTCGTTAAAATAATTTTAAAAAGCGACAAACCTGAGGATTTATTTCATAAAGCAGATCAACTACGAGCTCTATTTGTTGTTGCAGTTCCGAGTTTATTTTTTCTTTCAATATGCTTAACGGAATATCTTCCTCCGGATCTGTCTCATTTTCCGTGAAACGCTAAACAGTTTGCCAGCATTTTGCCAATGTATCTTTGCTAACTGTATTCCATGCGGCTTCTAAAAGCATAACACAATCCCTTAATGTAACAGCTTTCATCGAATCTACTAGATCTGATTTTTTTGCTGCTATCATGGCTAGAAGACTGTTTCTATAATACAGCATCGTTATTTTAATTGCGTTTTGATCCATTGGTTGGATAAGTGGGGTTACATTCGGAGGAAAAAACATTGCAATTATGTTTCCATCTTCTGTTTTAAGCTCTAATTCACTTGGATGAGACGGAGCATTACCTATCAGAAGGAGCGCTTTAACTGGCAAGTTCTTTTTTAAAAGAAAATCTGTTACCTAAAATTAGAAAATCTTAGCTATTCTGCAGCAGAACAGATATGTATTAACCTGTCGCACAAAGGATTTGTGAAACCAATCGCAGAAAATAGCTGATGTCATCCATGAGGACTTGGAACTCTTGTACTCAGTTGGGCAGTTGAAATTTTTGAAAACGCGTGGATTTTTTGCCTTCCCAATCACCAATAATTTAAGCTTATGATTTCCGGAAGCATTAGCACAACATAAAAAAGTAACGCGTCGTTTTTGTCTTTACGCCTGGAGCAGTCCTTTCGGCACTTGATACGTAAGACTTTTCTGCCAAAATTTTCCAGAATAAGCCAGATTCATCAGCATTGTACAATTGATCATGGCATAGACCCATTTCTTCAATTTTTTGTTCTAGTTTGATTTTAAATGGTTCGACAAGCAGAGGCTGCGAAGATAGCTTTTCTCCAGTTATTTTAAGCAGGCGAACTCTAAACCTTTTTGCTACCATGCAACCATCCGTCACTTGCGTTAAAAGAACATTCCTTTTCTTTTACTTTTAGATGAATCTCTTTAGCCTTTTGTTTGCATTAACCGGATAATTCCTTTCTCTCTGCTTAACAAACCATTCATACAGGCGCTTTTCCATTTTCGGCAAATCTGATGCTCTTAATGTCTTTGTTTTTCCCGGACCGGAAAGTGTGTTATTAACACCGTTCAAAATTTTATTTTTTTTCATTTTTATCTTGCTAATTGTTGATTTTGAGATACCATATAGCTTTGCTGAAGCTACCGCACTTGCACCCTTTTCTAATAAACCCAAAATATTTGCCTTTTCTTGTAATTTAAGCACTTTCGGTTGTTTTTAGCACATTTTGGTAATGTGATACTTACGAGAACAAAAAAGCAACTGAACATAAAAAAGACAACACATAGAGATGCAATTTTTTTTCTATTCTACGTACTTATAAGAGGAATACCCAAATTTCTGAACTCATTTCATAAAATAAATGTGTGTGTGATCAAAACTGTGTATTTTAACTGTTGCTAAATTCAAAATTTTGGTTTATTTAAAGTTGACGTTTTAGAGCTTTGTGGTTTGGTTGACGTTTTAGAGTAGACAATGTAAAAAATTAAGGGTTGACGTTGTGGGATGTTGACGTAAACTAGTGTTGACGTTTTCCCGAGTGCACTGTAGTTTGAAAACGAAAACATAAATGAAAACGAAAATGAAACGAGCCAAACTAGTATATTATACTAGTTCGTATTGCAGACTTACGTTGTATGGCAGAGAGAAAATGCTGCCAGGTGTACAATATTTGAAGCATTTTTATAAGTAATTTCTAGAAACGCAAAGATTTCGGGTAGAATTCAGTGCAAAAGCGTGCCGGCAACACTATACACATACAAATTCGACACATACAATTCGACAACTTGCAGAACACAAACAATCTTACACTAGACGATAGCCTTCTTGCTTTTGCGTGGTTTCTCGACTTTTTTTATGGAAACTGCCAATCCATTATATATACCACACGTAGCTGATAAAATCTGCAAAGCATGTAAATATACCAACAACAAGAATTTTTTGCGTTTAGTGGATTTTACTCTAGTTTTGTTATAGTTGTCAAACAAACGAAAAATGACGAAAAGCTCAAAACAAAACTCATGAAAAGCATATGTTTAGTTTTCGTTTACTTCTTGAAACTATTTACATTATAAGGCTGTTAAACTAATATTGTTATAGTCTACTCAATAATATAATTACATTTTATTATATTTTCTATATCTATGCATGTAATAATAACTATAAAGTCATATAGCTTTGTTTAAGCACTAAAATAAAATAAAATCAGTAAGAGTGTTATATTCGGCCTGGCTGAATTTTAGATACCCTACACCTAAAATTTTTGAAAAAATTTAATAGAACAAAATAGTTTTATTTATTCAAATTCTTAATTTATTTAGATTTTTAACTGCATAACAATAACATTTTAGAGTGTAATACAAACTGAAACTAGAGGAAATATGTGGTTATAAGGAAAGCTACCTTATAATCACATTTAATCACAGATGGGTATAAATACAGGGGCGTAGCGAGAGTGGGCGGGGGTAGCGGTCCACACCGAGCGGCAGAGTTTCGCGGGCGGCAGTTTTGGAAATCAAGTATCGACTTATGGAATTCAAGGAATTTTGGTGGCTGCAAGTTGATTAACCGCCCCGGACTTCACGAGTCCTACCTACGCCACTGTAGAAATAGTAGGCGTGGTCGTTACCTGTTTTCAAAACAAAATAACTAGCTCTCAAATTTTATTATTGTGTTCAAATTTAAACTTTAATTCCGTGGTAATAAATTTTTCATGAGCTATACTGTATAAGTAGTGTAAAAGTGGACGGACCGCGCCGAGTTTTGATGTTATGTTTTATTGGAAAATAAGTTGTTATGTAAACTTTTATTCAGGAAGTTTATATATTTAACAACATAATCATTTAAGACCCCTTTTTGCCTATGTAACCTAAGTGGGCGGATCACGCCCGTATTTGGCATGTTAACGCATAGATTTCTAATTACAAATTAGACCTCACGAGGTGATGCTAATTAAGGATATACATATATACTTCTTATATCTAGCTTCTCTATTTCTATTCGGAGCACATTTCGTGACAAGGTAAATATACCCCTAACCTTAAGGTAGGGTATAAAAATTACAGTCAGAGCTGTTAATTTTTGGTCTCACTCAGTGGCAGTACAAATACCAGTTCCACATACTCGCATGTACTTCAATAACATTACAAATACATACTATGGACTCGAAATTGAAAGTACCAGCCCCAGTACCGAATTTGAAAGTACCTCAAGTACTTTTTCTCCACCTTTTTCAAGTATCAACACCTCTTTAAGTACTAGTGCACTGCATTTAAGTGCATTCTAGCAATACTAGTACTAGGATCTTGAAATGCAATGTCTCACCTCATAGGCGAAAAAAATATCATCCCATTTGAGATGCAGAATTAGTGTCACAAAATAATTAAATATTTTCTTACAAATACGAATAATTCATAGTTTCGAGCAGAATGGTGAAAACCGCATCAAAATCGGTACACCCGTCTAAGAGTTAACTATTAGGTGTACAAATAAGTTTCCGCGGTTTGTCAAAAGATGGCCCCACCAGAAGGTTATGGAGAAATTGTCAGATGTAAAACGTAATATCCCTAGTTTCGTCATCCGGCAACACCATAACCTTAAAGTACTAGTGATTCCGTATCAGCATCACGTAATTTTTTTCCTGCAAAAATGTCAAGTTTTGTGCCGAATAAGCATCATTTACGTGAAATTTTGATTTACTTCTTTAATTTGAAAAAATCTGCAGCTGAGGCGCATCGATTGCTTCTAGAAGCATATGGTGAAGCTGCTTTAAGTGAGAGAAGTTGTAAGGAATGGTTTCAAAAGTTTAAGAACGGTGAGTTTGACGTGAAGGACAAAGAACGCAGTGGAAGGCCGAAAGCTTGGTGTCGTGTATTATGAATTGCTGAAACCAAGCGAAACCATTACTGGAGCTCTCTACCGAACACAATTGATGAGATTGAGTCGGGCACTTAAGGAAGAACGCGCCCATTACTACTCCAAACACGACAAAATTATTCTTTTACACGATAATGCTCGTCCACATGTTGCGGCGCCGGTAAAAACATACTTGGAAACACTCAACTGGGCAGTTTTACCCCACCCGCCGTATTCACCAGACTTAGCCCCTTCTGATTATCACCTGTTCCGGTCGATGGCACATGGTCTGTCTGAGCAGCGCTTCACATCATATGAAGACACCAAAAAGTGGATAGATTTGTGGATAGCGTCAAAAGATGAAGAGTTTTTTCGACGGGGTATCCGAATGTTGCCAGAAAGATGGGGAAAAGTAGTGGCAAATGATGGAAAATACTTTGAATAAAACGTAATGTACTGTTCCTTCACAATAAATTCCTAACTTTTTATAAAAAACCGAGGAAACTTATTTCCTAAGTACACCTAATAACTTTCAATTGACATGCGACTAACTCGACTTTGATACAAATAATAGATTTTCTATCTAAATAATTGAATCTGTATTTCTGCTTTAATTCTTTATAACCGTTTAACGAAAATAATCAACAACTTCAACACAGTCATTCACACACAAGCGGAGAGATGAGTTTTTGCTGTTTCAAAGCATTGTCGCAGCTATACTGTACCTTCTGCCGTTAAGGACTAGATACAAATGCATCCAGATAATGCTAGATACAAATACACTGCGATCAATGAATAAACATAACAAATCTCAGCGGCACAAAGTTAAAGTATATAAATGTCAGCCTAATGTCACCAAATTATGTGATGCAAAATTTTATTATAAAGGGTGTTCCAATAAGAGGTGTAATTTTGAATAGCCCGCTATTTCGGTAGCTGTCACTTTTGAAGCTGTTATTTTGACATTTGACAAGTAGAAACTACGCCATTACTAAAAATGGAACGATACACGCTGCAACAATGCATTGAAATTATTAAAATTCACTACAAAAATGGTGAAAAATTTGCACAGTTCGCAAAACTAAAGCATTTTTGGGTCGTCGTGAAGCACCTTGTCGGACCGCAATACAGAAATTGGTGGAAAAATTCGAGCTATTGGGACAAGTTAGTGATGTGAAGAATAAAACCCGTGCACGTCGCTTAAGAACAACTGAGAATATTGCTGCTGTAGCCCAAAATGTTGAACATAACCCAGGTTTGTCCATTCCTCGGTTACGGTGAATGGATTGCGCTATCGAGAGATGATTATTGATTTTTTATGGCCGGAGTTAGATGGTATTGATCTGGACAACGTTTACTTTCAACAAGACGGCGCTACGTGCCACACAAGCAACGAAACCATTGATCTTTTACGGGAAAAGTTTCCTGATCGTGTTATCTCTCGAAGAGGTGATCACAATTGGCCACCGAGATCTTGTGATTTAACACCCTGCCACTTCTTCCTTTAGGGCCACGTGAAAGATAAGGTCTATGCCAACAGCCCAGCGTCTATTCAAGACCTCAAATATGGAATTCGTGAGGCTATCGAGGACAAAGGGCAGCCACTTTGCGATTTGGTTATGGAAAATTTCCTTAAAAGGATATTTTATTTATTTATTTATTTATATATAATGGCACACAATGCAGTAAGAGCACGCTCTTTTATAGCATATTAATATAATAACAAATTTTAATAACATTCAACAAAAATATACATAATACAAACATAAATCTTAAAGCTAATACTTATAGATATAATTTAAATTAAAGATATTAGTACAAGAATAAGAAGATAGAGCAAGAAAAGAAATTATAGAGATAAAAAAAAGACACACTCGCGTAAAAGACAAGGAGAAGAGAGGATCTACGAAAATAGTGGCAATATGTTGTAGTTTCCAGAGTTTAGTTGAAATAAAAAAACCTGACGAGTTTCTTAAACCGGCTTCCCTCCCTAGCATTTTTAATCCTGGTGGGCAGATTATTCCAAAGCCTAATAGTGTTGATGAAGAAAAATCGCCCACTGTTTAAATATTTAAAAGAAGGCACAATGAAAGTTTTTGTGCGATCAGAATGTCCAAATTTCAGTTTTTGGAAGAGATAATTAGGACAGCCAGTGTTAGCAAGTCGGTGCAAAAAGACACAATTACGGTAGTTGTAGTAATTATTAATGTCGCAACCAAGCAATGCATATCTTAGCTCTCCTAAATTGTCAAACCGCTTGACACCATATACATAGCGTGTAAGGTTATTAAGTAATACTTCTAATTTGTGAAGTGAGATCGAATCAAGTTTACAATAAATTAGCTCAGAATACGTGACAATAGGCATAACAAGCTGAAGCACTAGTTTACGTCGAGTGGATAGTGGGACAGATGCAGCAGAATAACGAAGATTACGTAGGATACAATATGATTTTCTTACAATAGAATTCACATGATCAGTGCAAGTCAACGCAGAGTTAATGTGAATTCCCAGGTTCACCGCTCTAGTGACAAATTTAAGCCTTTCATTACCTAAATAAAGAGTCGGAAGGTCAGAAGGATCAAAGGTGTATCTAGAAATAGGTAAAACTAAGGACTTAGCTGCATTGAGTTGAAGGGAGTTCTTCGTAGACCAATCAATAATAATTCTTAAGTCATCATTCATCCTACAACTCAACACATCCAGATAATCATAGGGTTTAGACATATATAGTTGAATGTCAACGGCATAGGCATGCATGGAGACATAACGAACAACAGAAAAAACATCGTTAATAAATAGGGAGAATAACAAGGGACCTAGAACAGAGCCCTGTGGTACACCAATGCCGACCCTTTTAAATTCAGAAGCAATGCCAAGTTTCACTCTTTGAAAGCGGTCCGACAAGTAACTTTTAATAAGCTTAGCGGCACCTCCGGAGAAGAAGAAATATGACAAAGGAGGAAGGAAATGATGACAAAATACTTATAGGACGAAAATCAGAGGGTTCAGAAGGAGAGGGTTTTTTTGGTATAGGGCAAACAGTGGCTAACTTCCACTGAGATGGAAATGAAGAGGTAGTGAATACAGAATTATAGATAAAAGTAAGTTGGGGCAGGATATGAGGCAAAATAATTTTTAGAAATTTAATAGAGACACCATCTTCACCAGTTGCAGTTGACCTAATAGAGTTAACATGGTGGTAGACTTCGCACTCAGTTACTCCTCTAAACTGAAAAGAGCCCTGCTCCCTGATGTCAATCGTGCAAACGTTTGTGATGACATTGTTCCGTGATAGGAAAAAATCATTTAGAGCATTTGGGCATATATCACAGGTCAAGTTTTTACTAGATCCAAAGCCCATGTCTCTCAGCTGCCTCCAAAACTGCTTTGGAGAAATTGAAGTGTTGAACTTAGAGGTGAAATAGTTTTTCTTCGACATTCTAACAGTCAAGACCGCATGATTACGAGCATTTTTGTAATCGTTCCAGCTACTAACCGTACGATTTCTTTTCCACTTATTGTGTAATTTGTTTTTTAGGCAAATAGCTTTTTTTACTCGTGTAGTGTACCATGGGCAAGAGGGATTGATAACATTGATTGTTTTCAGAGGCACAAAATTATCAAATAAAGTATTTACGATGTCTGTAAAGTATTTAGTTTTTTCGTCAATATCTATTAGATGCCAGAATTGTGACCAATCAATTGAGGAAGCAGTAGCGGCCAAAGTCACAAAATTTATAGATTTAAAATCACGAAATGAATACGATCTAGGTACTTCACGTACAGATAATTTTAGATCAATAGAACAGAATAGAAGATCATGGTCAGAAATAAAAGATATCTGTGAAAACATAGTCAAAAGGGATTGGTCGGAGATAATAAAGAGGTCAAGAAGACTTGGCCACGCGTTATTAGCGAACCGAGTTGGATTACATTTATTCACAATCGACAAACCTGACATAGAAACCAAGTCACAAAAACTATTAGATATGGCGTCAGTAGATAAAAGATTCACATTAAAATCACCACATACTGTAATAAAATCATAATCTAAAGACGATCCAGACAAATACACAAACAGAGGCTCAAGATCACAGGACTTATGCGGATTGTAAACACAAGTAATAAGTACGCTATGCACTGTGTCACAGATAGAAACACACAGATATTCCACCTCAGCGTTACCTGAGTTACACACAAACGTGCATTTATAGGCAGACTTAATGTATATGGCAACACCTCCACCACGCCTTCCCAATCTATCACTCCGGAAGACTGTGTAATTTTGTAGCGCTATCACAGAATCGGCTATTTCTAGATGAAACCATGTCTCTGAGACACAGATAGCATCAATATTAGAGTTACCAAAGACATACTTGATGTAATCAAGCTTATAATTATTCAGACTTCTGGCATTAAAGTGCACAATATTAAAACCATTATGCTGTTTGCACAAAATATTTAGAAGCGTACGATGATTCTCCCCAACACCATCCGACGAAACACAATTAAGCATGACGGGTTAAGAGAAGTGAAGCCAGCAAAACCCAACAGGTAGGAACACTGACAAAAATAGAGAAACTCTTTACTTTGGAAACCACAACACCTTGCAAAGATACCCAGGTGAGAAAAGATTAGTGTGTAAAGTAAAGTAAGGAAGAGAAAGGGGAGATGCAGAGAATGCAGAGAATAAAAATAAAATACAGTTAAAAGTAAATACAAATCTGAGTATAAAAAAAAAATAAATACAATGCTGACAGTGAGAGAACTGTGAGACAAAGAGCAGAAAAGAAGAATATGCTCAGTAGAAGTAAGAGGAAAATAGAGTAATGACAAAAGAAAAAAAAAATAAGTAAAACTAAATACTAATAATAAATTTAAAGCAAAACTATTAAAACCTAAACAAGACAAAAATTTAAATTAAACTAGCAGACGTTAAATTTGATTAGCTGTTGGTGGCACAGTCAATGCTTTCTATGTCCTCCACTAAAATAGGCTCCCCATTAGCATTGCTTTTTACAAAAACTTTTCCTCCAGCAGTGTAGGCAGCAAATAGCTTTTTTTCACGTTTTAGTAGGAGTGCATGCCTTAAAATTACTCGCCTCGACTTCGTTATACTCTCATGAACATGAACCCTTCCATCAACATTAAAGTCAAGTTCTCTTGTGGTTAAAGCACGGCGTTTTTGTCGACAAAAAGAAGAGATCGCACGTAAAAACAGGAATCGATCACGACTTGAGGGAAACTTCATAATTAATGGCCCACTATTGCGACTATTGTTATTTTTAACTCGGAATGCATCACGCATGGCAGGAACAGGTTGACAACTGACGACGTTGCATATTTTCGCATATATAGCTTTAATGTCCTCACCTTGAGAGTAGGGAATGCCAGACACAATCACGTCACCAGATATAGACTCATCCTCAAGCTGAGTTAGCCTTTTTCTCAGTTCAGCCATACCGATGCTCATAGAGTTGCGATGCATTGTAGTAGCACTCTCAATTACATCAACCCGTGATTCGAGAGCATGCAACTGTATTTTGATGTTACCAACAACAGCATTCAGTTCGCCAAATCTCTCCATGATACGCCTGTATGGTCCTGTATGGCCTATATGGTCCTGTAACCGTGGTCGTGGTGGCCATTTGGCTGATGTGGTTTTTCATTATTAACGGCATACCTTCCTCTTTATTACGAAATAAACATGCGATAATTAAACAAAGTGTTCTGAAATAAACATATGTATATGTACATACATTTGCGAAAACCTACTATTGTGTCATTACAAAACAATCAATAAATGTATTGTGCTCTTTATTTTAAAAACTTATATAATAATTACTTATTAATTATTAGCTAATCTAAAACTAACTATTTTCACTCTTAAGTAGCTTATTCCAAACCTAACCTGTTGTATGTCGCGATCGCAATTTCCATCCAAGCTTTCGTTAAAGTAAACTTGAAAGCCAAACCTGCAACCGCAGAACTTTGTTTGGTAGCCAGAAGCTTTAGTCAAGCATTGGAAGCCAGCAAGCCAAGCCAGCAACCAGCGTTTAGCATTGGTATGGATCGTGGAAGCTAGCGCTCAGTAGCGAGTTTCCAAACCATAAAAATCATAGCTCTTTGCAGTGACCATAAAACGCCTGGTTAGAAGAAATAATAAAAAAGATCCAAAACCAAACGCGGAAGAATTAAATTAGGAACGATTTCATTCTGCCGATATTGAAATTTCGCAATACAAAAAATGCGAAAGAATGGAAATTGCGACACGCGCCAACACCGACCCACTTTGGTTGGGTCGACGGGTTCGTCAACCAAGCCAAAGTGGAAACAAGAAAAAGATTCCAACGGGAGTCTTAAAATTATATCCGAACGACGAGGTTGTCGTCTCGTAGTGAAGTCGCGTGTTAGGATTTAAAGATAGTGTTAACAACTGGTTTTTCGAGCCGAGGATCGCTCGAAGAATGAATAAAGTAAGTAAAAATAGAATACAACATTTTGGATATACAGTACCGCTCATAAGTATTCGAACGATTCATATATTTGTGAATTAAACCGATTTAAAAAAAGGAAATCAATTTAATCGAGTTTTGGCACACACTTGTGTGCATTGCGATATATTTATTTAAAAAAATAACAATAACAACAAATAATACAAAAAATGCGGTCACTATACATTTGCATCTATATAACCGCCTTTCGCCTTAATAACCGCATTACATAATCTCGCCAATTATACCAAAGTTTCAGGCCTGATCTCGCCCCTAGATTGAAATAATTCTACCAGAGGTCTTCCTTAATTGTAGGACTTAGAGCTTTAGCCTTTCTGTCCAGCTCGTCCCACAAAAGTTCGATGGGAGATAAATCCGGTGATTGTGGTGGCCACACTATGCGTTTCAAGATATTCTTGCCTTCCAGATATTGTAAAAATGATTTGCACAAACATGAAGAGTGCTTCGGATCATTATCTTCTTGAAAAGTGAATCCTTCACCTATAATTCTAATTCCTGAAGCCACAGCATGTTCTTCTAGTATCTTCTTGTATCCTTCTTTGTTTAGTTTTTCGATGATTGTAACAAGGTCGCCGGTGAATCCCGCAACGAAACATCCCCAAATCATCGTGTGTCCTCCTCCATGTACACGATACAGCCATCCGACACCCGCTCTCCGATACGTCGACGAATAAACACACGCCTGTTGGACCCGAATATTTCAAATTTGGACTCATCAGTCCAAAGCACATTTTGCCATTGCTCCAACGTCCAATCTTTGTGTGTCTTCGCCCATTCCAATCGCTTTTTCTTATGTTGTATGTCGCGATCGCAATTTCCAGTTCCGGGAAATAAGAACTTTCAAGGCCAGTATTATTGTTTTTATAATAATACTCCGCGAGTGAGTCAAGGCCAAGTTCACATTAATGCAACCACAGCACTTTGCTTGGTAAGCCCGAAGCTTTAGTTTCATTTGTTTTAGTCAAGCTTTGGTTTAATGAACTTCGAAAGCTAAGGTAGCAACCAGAACACTTCGCATGGAATGGATTGTGGAAGCTGGCATTTAGTAGCGAGCTTCCAAACCCTAGAATCCATAGCGCATGGTGATTGTAGTGGATTGTGGAAGCTAGCTTTCATTAGCAAGCTTCCAAACCATTAAATCGCTTGGTTTGAAATAACCAACGATCAGAATCCACACGCGGAAGAATTAAATTGAGAACGATTTTCTTCCGCGTATTGATTCTGCGAATATTACAATTTTTATATTGCGAAATAATGGAAATTGCGACACGCGCCAACAGCGACCTACTTTGGTTCGGTCGACGGGTACGTCGACCAAGCCAAAGTGGAAACAAGAAACAAATTCCAACGAGAGTCTAAAAATATTATCAGAACGACGCGGTCGTCTATTCTTAAAATCGCGTATCAAGTCGCGATTAAGCCTGTAAATAAAAGTTAAGTTAGTTTAAAATAAGTGTTAAAATTAAAGTTAGCGTTAGCACGGAAAGTGAGTGGAAAATAATAAAAGGAAAATAATAATAAAAATATAGTAAAAATCCTAACGCAAGGAGTTTTTATTTCAACTGAACCAGAAAGAAGACCACCCAAGAACAAAATAAAACAAATTGGCGCAGCCGGATTTTCGAGCCGAGGACCGCTCGAAGGGAAAAAGTGAGTAGAAATAAAATACGGAAAGTACAAATAAGAATAGCAGTTTGGAAAATTAAAACAGTAAAATAACAAATTGTAGCAGTTAGCAAGTTATAGGTAAAAAGGAAAGTTATAAATTAAAAGTTAATTAAAGTTAAAGTTAAAAGCAAATCAAGTTTTAAAAGAAAGTTTAGAAATGAAAACTGATAAAAAGTGAAACGATAATTTCGTTAATAAATAAAACGCAAAAAGTGAAAAATAATTTGGTGAATTTGGCATGAAGTGGCCAAACAAAAGTGAAGTGAGATAAGAAAGTAGCTTAGAAAAAAAAAATTTTTAATTAAAGTGAAAAGTGAAACAATAATTTAGTAATGAATTTGGAGGAATTTTGAAAATAAGCGAAATAATAATTTTAGGAATAAATTAAAAAGTGAAATTGTAGCAGTGACAAATATATTCAAAATAAAGGTAGTAGCTTAACATAAACTAAAAAAGGTGAAAAGGATACTAATAAAATTAAAATAAATTAAATTACAATATATTAAACTAAGATTTTTTTTTGCACTATAATAAATTTACTAATCGTTCTTAAGCCAATGGCAATAACCTGCCGGCATATAACTCAATAAAATAAAAGTCTTAGCTGAGGCCGATGGCATACTCTGCCGGCCAAGCCAAAGATTTTATAAAGCAACAAAAATAAAGAAACAAATTAAGTTGTTAATTTATTTAACAACCTTTACATTAATTTTCAGCGTTGGCAGTCGGTTCAAGTTCCGAATGCCAACAAATCAGCATACATCCTGGTGAAAGGTACTGGTTCATGTGCTAGTTATCTTTCGTTAATGCCAATAATCAACAGCAACGACATAACGTCGCCAACATTAACAAATACGAATTTTTGCGATTTTTTTTTAAAATTAACGTTATTGGTTACTGTGAGACAAATTGGCGAAAATCATAATAATTTTGCTAACTTAAATAGATTCTATTTAAAGTGCAAAAATTTAAGTGATAAATTTCCCCAAATTGTTAAAAGCAGGAAACCAATCCAATACTAAAACAAAACGCGTAGTGTATACGAGTTAGTTTTGAGTTTTCGTTGTATAATTTCTCGTGTGTGTCTTAGATATGTGACTTCAAATACATTATTGAATAAATTCTAACATTCAATGTAGTTGATTTCAAAGTCGCACGGTTTAAGTTAATTATTTTATAATTTATTTTATCATTTTATTCGAGTTCAAGTCGCACAATTTTTTTTTATTAAATAATACGTAATACATTCGCAAATGGACGAAATTTCAAAAAGGGTAATAATCGGAATTACCATAAATTAGAACATTAAAAAGGAGTTATTTTGGTTATTTTAGAAAAAACCAAAATTAAAGGTTAAACATATAAAGTAATGCGCTTAGAGACTTCATATCGGTTGGAGAATCAAAGCAAAGTTAGATTCTTTCTTTCAAACAACAAGCAATTATAATTGCTTGCTGATGAAAACAATTAAGGATAGCAAGCAATTAACAAAAAATAACTCGAGCGAGCTCACTAGGTTAATCGCCCGAATTCGAAATTGCAAACGTTGCATTTTCGTTGGCCGCTGAAAATAGAGGCAGGTCGTTCGTCCCATTCTGTGAGGTCTTAAATTACCTTAGCGCAGTCACAAAAGTTTTGACGCTTCGGCTCTGCTTGAAACAAAGCAGAACAGCGCAGTCACGAAAATTTTGACGCTTCGGCTCTGCTTGAAACAAAGCAGAAAAGCGCAGTCACAAAAATTTTGACGCTTCATTTCTGCTTGAAACAAAGCAGCAGCGGACGTCAGCGTACAGACTAATAAACGGATGTACAGCGAATGTTTACTGCACGCTCGGTAAACGAAGCGAACATGAAATCTGAACAGATTAAGGAAGTTGAAACTTCATAATAAAAATTTTTAATTGTTTCTAATTCAAAAGTACTACGATTAGTATAAAAAGTTAAACGTGTAAGAAAACGATGGAACGATGCTAAGTGATCGTTTTACGACATTTTTCATAAAACACTTTAAAATAAATTTAAATTCAATACATTAGGGCAAATTTATGTATAATCTTACATAGGTAAATGGTAAACATTGGGAAATAAAACCCCACTAAAGTATATGTCGTTCGTTTAATTAATGGCCGAGTCGTTGCAGGAGCAAGCTTACTTATAATTAGATAGGACTCATAAAGAACTGAAACGCCAGTTAGGGGAATTCATATCTAGGACTTGGGCAACTTTGAAAGAGACAGTAGGCAACAAAGAAAACTTAGAATTAATAAAATCTAGAGTAGGGGACCTAAGAGACAACACAAGTGTAGAAAAAGCAGACGCGATAGTAGATGAATTGATTAAATTCCTAAAGCAGATAATAGAGAATAAGACAAAAGATTCAAGGACGTGGGAAGTAGAGTTTAACGCGTTAAGAAATAGATACGACAATTATTTAGTAAGTAAAGAGTTTCAGGAAGACTTGCTCGCAAACATAGAGCGAGAGAACGAAACACTAAGGGAATTATTAACACAAAAAGGGATAACCGAGGAAACGTTAAATAGAACCTTAGACCAGGGATTTGCACAGAAATCAAGAGAGGACTGTAGCTCTTTAGAGGAAGCAAATAGACGGATACAAGAGTTAAAAGAGCGGAATAGACTTTTAAGTCAGGAAATATCGCTAGACCACGATAGGACGCTTTATCATAAAGAAGCTACTCCGTCTGCAGTAAGTCCGAAAGATTACAACGGAAGGTCATTTCAACAGATTAAGACGACAAATAACATACACAAAATGGGTATAGGTGAGATAGCCAAGATTACAAATAGGCTGGTACCGCTCTTTTCGGGCACACAGTCACCAGACTTACGAGGCGAAGTCTACAAATTTATACAAGGGTGCGAGTTAGCCACAAGGGAAGTAGGTACAAGCAATAGTCAGGACTACATACACTGCATTAAGCAGAGGTTGCATGGGGATGCCTATGATTTGGTGAGGTCAGAACGCTTCAATAGCCTGGAGGAATTCTACCTAACAATAAAAAGGGCGTATTTACCTAAAATCACCTTAGATACAGTCATACAGAGTATCCAAAATTGTAGCCAACTGCTTAATGAAGATATAAGACAGTTTGCAAGACGCCTAAACGCGCTAAGAACACAGGCTATAGAGATAATTCGAACGGATTACAACGGAGATGGAGATAGGGCACTTATTAAGTATGCTGGAAGGGGTCGTAGAAAAATCATTTAAAACAGGAATAATGGACGCCGCATTGAGAATTTATATGCTCAATGTGACGAATAAAACCATTGAACAAATGGTAGAATTGGCCGTAAAGGCACTCGAAACCATACACAGTAGCTCCCTCCAGACAGACCATTTAAACATTAACATGAATTCACCTTTTCGTGCCTCAATGAACAACCAGCAAGAGCAAACTCAACAGGGAAGCCAGGGCAGAGCTACAGGAGAACAATTTGTTCGGCAACCAACCAGGACACAAAAGCCTCCACAAGGAGCGACCGAGAGAGTAATATGCTCTTTTTGCAACAAGAGAGGACATACTAGAGATGATTGCCTAACTCGGAAGAACACACCATATTGCCACAAGTGTTCAAAATATGGACACGAGCCAAACTGGAGGTGTGACCAAAAAGGAGGCCAGAATAATGTAACAAGGAACACATATCAAGGGACTAATTTTCAAAATCAAGGAAGGCAGCAAGGGAATCCAATCCAGCCAAATAGACAATCAAACCAAATACAACAGAACTGGCAACCAAGCCATGTAAAACAAAACTGGCAGCCAAACCAAACCCAACAAAATTGGAATCAAAACCAATGGTGCCAATTTCAACAGCACGGGAATCAAGGAAGGTCAATAAACCCCAATCCTAATACACTTAACGGTTTGCAAAGGAATCAGACTCCTATGAACCCGCCAAACAGAGTGAGCCAAACGATATGTCATTGGTGCAATAGACCAGGACATATAGTAGCGAACTGTACAGCAAAAAAAAGTTGGGAGACGCTGCAGAATAATCAGCAGGGAAACCGGCAAGGGCCCAGACAAGGCCAATAATCTGGGACCCCAACCATAATAGAAATTTAAGGCCAAAGGAAGTAGTAACCGTACGTCCAACATCGGAAGAGATCGTGGATACGTTACAGACTTCAGATATATTAGGAGCTAATAAAGCTAAAAATATGGGGTACAATTTTAATAATAAAATAAAAATTATCAAACAGAATGATAAAGTAAATGCTTTAAATGAAGCAGTCAGTAAAATAACAAATAAAGCAAAGAAAATAATAGAAATGGGAGCAGGATTTTTAATAATCACCTTGCTAATTATACAGTTAGCATGTACCTCGATTGTAAAAACAATGTGTCTCAATTTTCAACGTTATAAAGCAAGGAGCGATAGTCTTAATATATCAGAATATATTACAGATATAAAGGCACTTGCAAATAAAATAAAACTAAAAGTATTAGCAAAATTTAAAATTTTTATGTCACAATTACAGGACAAGAAAGCAATACGTTTGTGGTTAACGAATAATTTTAATAATAACTATAAAAATACTATAAAGGAAGTATCCAATTGGGATTCAACCACGTTAAGTGATGTGTTCATTGAACTGCCTTGTGAAGAGGCGAGAAATGGAAAACTCATTTTACTGGTGGATACAGGAGCGGATACAAGCCTAGTAAAAGAATGTGCGTTAAAGGAAGACGCCATTATAAATAGAAAGGTTAAAAGGGAATTAAGTGGAGCATTTGGAGGCTGTATAAACACAACCAGGAGTGTACCTGGGAGAAACTCTAGCAAATGTGGAAAATAAAGAGGTCAAGGTACCAATCCTAAACTCGACGGCAAAAGATTTCATTCTTAGTGACAACTTTGTACCGAGATTTAGTGATTTCCACAAATATAAGCTAAGTGAGGTTTCGGACAATCAATGGACTACCATCAATAGTATAAGTAATGCGGACATGGCGCAACGAATGAATGTTTTAATGAACGATTTAGAATTGGATCCTTCCTTAAACCAAGAGGAAAAGGAATCCATAACCAAGCTATGTGCGAAATATAATGATATTTTTCTTTTAGAGGGTGACAAATTGACATACACCCCAGTACTAGCACATAAAATTCCAATAAAGGTGGATCAGCCACCAATTAATCAAAAACAATACAGAATTTCTCAAACACATAGGGAAGAAATGAATAAACAAATTCATAAATTACTAGAAGAGGATTTAATATCCCCAAGCGTATCTCCATGGAACTCACCACTACTTCTAGTTCCAAAGAAGAATGGAAAAGATGGAGAAAAGAAATGGCGCTTAGTTATAGATTATAGGAAGGTAAATGAGGCCACAGTTAAACAAGTTTTTCCACTGCCTAGAATAGATGAGATATTGGATCAGTTAGGCAGTAGTAGATATTTTTCGACGTTAGACTTGGCAAGTGGGTACCACCAAGTCCTAATGGACAATAAGTTTTCACCAATATGGATAGGACCATATGAGGTAGCAAAGACTAAAACTCCAATTACGACAGTTTTCAAAATTAAGGGAAGGGAAAAACCTTTCCATAATAACTTACTTAAGTTATACAATAGCAATTAAAAAGGAAATAGGATTAACTAGACAATTAAGTAGGAATACGTTATAATAACTTAGAATAGGGAAATAGAATAGAATCACTTAAAATAAGGAAATAGGATAAAATAACTTAAAATACTAAAATAGAGTTAGGAGAACATTAAGTTAATCAGAATAGTCACCTTATTAGGAGTAGGATACAAAAATTTAGTGTAGAATAGGATTGATGGCATATATCATAGGATAGTACGAAATTAACATTTTTAAGTTTATTACTAATAATTTTAACAATCATCAAATTTCATAATGAAAAATTCAACAAAGAAATAAAAAAGAAATCAGAATAGCGTTTAAATAAGCAACAACCTGTTTATTTAAGCGTGAAAATATAAGAAAAGAAAACTCATAAGAAAATTTGAGTAATTTTTTTTAATTTTGGGTTGAACTTTTTAGTTTGTATTCATTTTAATTGATAATATACGGTACATGTAAACTAGCTGTTCCGTTACACAGCTAATATAACCTTACATTTGCAATTATTATAAGAATAATTGCACATGTAAAATATGCCTGAAGAGTACGTTCATGCATATTACATACAAATTCGAACCCATGTCTATATGTCATAGAGAACAATATGTAGAAATTGAGATAAAGACATAAATTAGAATTAGTATAAATACTAATTTAAAATAGAGAAAAATATAAAAATAAAAATATTTTGTTTCCATTATTTATAATTTCTGTTCGAATTAATTAAGTATATTACTGCTAAATGTAGGGCATTGACAAACTTATGTCAAAATAAGAGTAATAACAAAATGTAGCGATTAACGCAAGCACTGCAACAAAGCAGGTGCAAAAGTAGAGCAACTGAACACGAGCAGAACGCAGTGTCAGTTAAAACATTTAATGAAAAAAAAAAAACAATAAGCACAGTAAATGAAAAATTTTAAGACAAGCCAAAAGAGAAAGAAAAAGAATAAAACACCAAAGGTGATTAACTTTAAAATAACCAAAATAAAAGGAAAAATAAAAGTCACAAATAATAAAACATTGTTATAAACATATACAATATTTACACATATATAAAAGTAATTTAAAAGGTAATTAAATTGTAATTTAGAACAAAATATTTACCAAATTACCAAAATAAGAAAATTGAAGTAAAAAAAAAAAAAATATATTTTTTTTGTTTGTTTGAATATCCGTCTGATTATTCGCGAGGCCATCCGTAAACGTTACTCATATCTACCACTTTGGTACACGATGTTTTATGAACACGAGCAGGAGGGCGTGCCAGTGATGCTTCCGCTGCTGGCTCACTATCCCGCTGACAAAGAAACTTTTAGTGTGGAGACGGAGTACCTGCTGCAAGATCGTCTCCTGGTGTGCCCCGTCCTGAATCAAGGCGTGAGTAAAGTGGACGTCTACTTCCCGGCCACCGATGACAAAAACACAGCCGATTATTGGTACGATGTGGACGACTTCCAACGCTACGAGAAGGCGGGCTACCACTCGGTGTCGGTCAATGAGTATAAAATAGCTGTGTATCAACGTGGTGGCTCTATTGTTCCCAAGAAGGAGCGCGTCCGTCGCGCAGCCACTCTAATGAAAAATGACCCGTACACTCTGGTCGTTTGCCTCGATGCACAGGACAAAGCCAAGGGCACGCTTTATTTGGATGATGAGAAATCCTATGATTATCGCAGAGGAAAATAGTTTTATGCGGAGTTTGAATTTTCCGACCATAAATTGGTTAATCGTTTCATTGGCACGCCGAATTATAAAACAAGCTCCTGGTTGGAGCGAGTAGTCGTGGCGGGTCTCGGTCGCGTTCCCAAGTCGGCCACAATCACTTCTGAAGGCGTGGAAACCGAGTTGGAAATCCACCCGCACCGGCAAGCTTTCGCCATTCGCAAACCTGGTGTTAATATGGGCGCCCTATTTTCGATTGTCCTTAACTATTAGTTTATTTTTTTTCCAAGCAAAATTTTAAATGAACTTCATTTCCTTGTATTTAGAAATAATTTTAAATTGTACTCATATCCTGAAACGTCTTACGATTGATATGTTGATCCAACCCATCAATCAATCTTTTAAGTGAATTGTGAAAAAAGCTTTCATATTATATTTTTATAATTTTTGTTTTACCGATGTTTTCATTCCACGTTTTATCAACTCAAATTGTAGTATATGCAATAAATTCAAAAGTGTAGAAACCCTAACATATTTTAGGGTTTGTTTCCATGATTGTAAAATATATATAAAAATTGAAATCGATAAAAAAAAAAAAAAAAAAAAAAAAAACATAAAATCTCACATAAAACGTTACATATTACAATACTTGTAGGAATTTTGACTTTGAAAGTCAAACTGGGTCTTGGACTTTATATGTAATGGCATAAGAAATAATATTCAGCTCGAATATTCGAAAGAAATATGATATGAATTACAATTATTCAACTGATTACATAAATATTAGGAATTGTGTAATGAAATTTTATATGGATTTAGGATAGAGATGAAATATTTAAAATTGAATTCAAATAAACGCAATGGAAACTACAATTGCATAGAATAACTACACAATAATAATATCAATTCCTAATCAAAAACCAAATTATACATACCATAAAAATATTGTAAGAACAAAAAATATAAAAATTCATAGTAATAACGTATATTAAAGAAGAATCCAGCATGCAGAAAAGCGGAACTGAATGCTGATGTACACCCACGAGAGCAGCAGAAGACACTCATATCCTATCAACACTCGACTACAGGGCGACAAATACCGCCCAGCCAACTCGAAGGGGGAAGGGTAGCTGGATCAGCGTAGCGACCACAACCAAAGATGAAATTGTTGCGACAAGCAAGCAATTCAATACAGCAATGCAGCAGCATTCGACCACAAAACACGGAGATACTATCAATAGGTCTAACAGCAGCAATTTGAACCTGAAAATTACCGAATGATAAGGGTGACGGATACACAGTACCTTGAGATCGAGTGGAGACCAAAACCACCGCAATGAGACTCGAAACAAAATAGAGACGTAAACCATCTGCAGCAGCTACTTACAACATAGTGGCTGCGCAACAGCGAATCATGATGACAGCCTGACAACCTAACAGATCAACCTCAAGCGAAACTTAGCGTAGCGTCGCGGCAATGAAGCAGCTAGTCGACAACTACTAATACGGCCAGTCACAGGCTCGCCAGTTAAATTTACGGCGATGCATTCTCCCCTGGCACAAGTCACACTCTACAGCATTACCTCAAGCGGCAGCGATTTAAAAAACATCACCTCTATCGACAAGAAAAATGTTGAAGATGTTTAGCAAGATGTTACAAACCAGAACACTTCGCATGGAATGGATTGTGGAAGCTGGCATTTAGTAGCGAGCTTCCAAACCCTAGAATCCATAGCGCATGGTGATTGTAGTGGATTGTGGAAGCTAGCTTTCATTAGCAAGCTTCCAAACCATTAAATCGCTTGGTTTGAAATAACCAACGATCAGAATCCACACGCGGAAGAATTAAATTGAGAACGATTTTCTTCCGCGTATTGATTCTGCGAATATTACAATTTTTATATTGCGAAATAATGGAAATTGCGACACGCGCCAACAGCGACCCACTTTGGCTTGGTCGACGTACCCGTCAAATTCGAAACAAGAAACAAATTCCAACGAGAGTCTAAAAATATTATCAGAACGACGCGGTCGTCTATTCTTAAAATCGCGTATCAAGTCGCGATTAAGCCTGTAAATAAAAGTTAAGTTAGTTTAAAATAAGTGTTAAAATTAAAGTTAGCGTTAGCACGGAAAGTGAGTGGAAAATAATAAAAGAAGATATAGTAAAAATCCTAACGCAAGGAGTTTTTATTTCAACTGAACCAGAAAGAAGACCACCCAAGAACAAAATACAACACTTATTTGCAGGCCGAAGTAAAGGGTTCCTTGCTGATATTCTTCCTGACAAACCAGCTTCCTTTAGACGTCTTTTTACTGTGGAAATAGATATTGGATTTGGGCGGTTGCAGTTTACCTGGTTGGTGATATCTGGGGCCGTTAGACGTCTGTTCCGTTTGCTCTGGAACACAACGAACTTATCATCTCCTGCAGTCGTCTTTCTCTTCCTTCCGGGACGATTTATATTGGCAACACTGCCGTTCTCTTCCTTTTTTTTAAGAATGGCCCAAGCAGAACTCTTCGATATCTTTAAACGAGCAGCAATCTGCTCGTAGGAATAGCCTTCTTCGCGAAGAGTACAAACCGCAGAACGAGTCTCAATTGATAATTCTTGTCGTTTTGGCATACTTGTGTTGCTTTTTTGACTTTTCAGGACGATATGCAAATTACAATTAATGTCCGAGAGAATTCAGTCCTGGTATTTAAAGGGATTGGGTACGGATTCAGGTAACTATAAAATTTACTTCCCAACACCCAACAGATAAAAAACAAGACCATAAAAACCATTTGCATATCACCAATATTGACGGAATTAAAATATTGTGGATGAAATTTTCCATAAAGACGAATTCGGAATATATGCACCTGTGCCACAACAAAAAAAAGGTTAGGGTTATTAGGTTTCTCCCAAAAAACCGCAGAGACGTCATAAAATCGAATTTCATTTCCAATGAATTCTACTGATTCCGAAAAATTTTGAATTTTAATGTCGTTCGAATACTTATGAGCGGTACTGTATATTAAGGAATTGAAGCAGTTAGAAAGTTATATGTATTTGGTATAATACACGACACCAAGCTGATCCCACCAAATACACAGCATGAGTTTTTTTCCATGAATATTCGGCTTAACTTCGCCGGGCTTAACCCATGACTTTCTCTTATTTGGATTATCGTAGTGAATCCATTTTTCATCACCAGTGACTATACGATGCAAAAAACTCTTTTTTTTATTCTTGGCAAGCAGCATTTCACTCATGCATAATCGGCGTTCAACGTCTCTCGGCTTTAGTTCATATGGAACCCAAGTTCCTTGTTTTTTAATCATTCCCAACGATTTTAAACGATGTGAAATTGCTTGTTGAGTCACTTGTAATGTAAGTGCAAGTTCTTTTTGCGTTTGGGACGAATCTTCCTCCAATAATACTTCTAATTCCATGTCTTCGTACACTTTCGGCCTTCCACTGCGTTCTTTGTCCTTCACGTCAAACTCACCGTTCTTAAACTTTTGAAACCATTCCTGACAACTTCTCTCACTTAAAGCAGCTTCACCATATGCTTCTAGAAGCAATCGATGCGCCTCAGCGGCAGATTTTTTCAAATTAAAGAAGTAAATCAAAAGTTCCCGCAAATGATGCTTATTCGGCACAAAACTTGACATTTTTGCAGGAAAAAATTACGTGATGCTGATACGGAATCACTAGTACTTTAAGGTTATGGTGTTGCCGGATGACGAAACTTGGGATATTACGTTTTACATCTGACAATTTCTCCATAACCTTTTGGTGGGGCCATCTTTTGACAAACCGCAGAAACTTATTTGTACACCTATAATAAAATAAATAAAACCAAGACCTATTTGAAAGTTTGAAAAGTCCTCAACCCTAGAAAATTAAACATATAAACAAGAACAGTTTTAGGCCCATGTTCTTCACTCTCAGTCAAATTTAACTAGGTATTAAAGAGGGAAATTATCAAAATTCTCTTTTTTTCACTCTCAATTAAACTTTTTAACTGAAGAAAGACAGTTCCCTAACTTTGAGTTAATTGCTGAATTAGCTAACTAGCCAAATTTAGTCAGTTAACGTCTTTAATTGAAGATTTGCCGTGTTTTCGTTTTCTTTACTCTTAATTAAAATTCATTTTCTGACATTTTTACAACAAAAAAATGGCAAAAATGGTCAACTATTGACAGCCCAAACAAATATTCCAGTTTCCAAATCTACAAAATGTAGGTGAATTTAATCAAGACCGTAACTTTAATGAGTTATTCTATATGCTGGAAGAAGATGACCAGTTCAGGTTATCGGGTAAATAAATAAATAAATAAAATAAATAAATAAAATAAATGAATACCAATTGACTTTCCAGGTGTCACACAATGGTACACCAGAGTTCTTCCAAATTTTGACGACGGCCGTATGCGTCAAATGCTTCGCAAGGAAACAATTGAATTCAACTATATTTTACATTAATCAAGGAAGACCCTGCTTTTAAAAACAAAAACAATGTCTCACAATTGCCAACAGAATTGCAATTAAAAATTGCACTATTTCACATGGGCTCCAACGGAGATAGCGCACTAATCCGGACGATTGCAACTTTATTTGGTATCGGAGACGGAGAAACGGTGATAACAATAACAGACCGAGTTATTGCTGCAGTGGTAAATTTGAAATCAAAGTTTCTATGTTGGCCGTCAGCCGAGGAGAGTCATACAATTGTTGCAAACACAATGAATACGCTACCGGGATGTATTGGTTACCTCGATTGTACTGATATCAGATTGGCGGAATCTCCTATTAGGGACCATAAATGCGATTACTCTCGCAAAAAGCAATATTCCATTAAAATGCATTTAGTGTGTGAAAATTCGACAATAACAATTGGATACAGGGATAGTGTTCATGATGCTAAGATCATTGCAGAATCGTCCATTGGAAAAAAGACGGAAAACTTTTTTAACGAACTACAATGGATAGCTAGAGACTGCATATTCTCCAAGCCAAAATGTCACTCCCTTTTGACAAAATAGCATCGAATTATCTCAAAAAAGAAGAGACAAATTTAATCAATACTTTTCAAACTACAGAGTTCGGATGGAAAATAGTTTTGGAAAGCTAAAACAGAGATGGTTAAAGGAGCTTCGATATCGATTAGCTGACGAGAAAACATAAAAGTTGTTGCAGATGGATTCTGGCTTTTTGCATTTTGCATAACATTTTAAAAGACTTTGGTTCTGTTGAAGACATTAGCTGTGAAAATGTAGAGTATGAATATCCACATGAATTGTATGAAAACATCGATTTAAGAACTGCATCGACTGAATTTGTAAACAATAAATGTTAAAATAAAATTTCCTAAACAAAACTTACTAGAAATTTTAATTTTTATTATTTAACTGTAAGCTTGGCCATTTCGATGTGGAAGTTTGTATATCCTAGTAAAAACCCACAGACCATCCTCGAACACGGTCGGAAGTGCGGTACTCGGCATTAGATATCAGGTTTTTGTATATTTTTTTTGCACGCCACAATCGTTATAATGTCTGCAACATATTTTTATAAATTGAGAATTTGATCAGCTGATATCATCAATTGTGTGACCGTGGTCAATATCACTAAGTGCTTTAACTCGTCTTGGTTATATGAGCACAACATTGTTGCAACTTCATCTCTAAATTGCATTTACTTAGTTTTCTAAATAGAAATATTCCCCAAATATTTATAACGTAAAAATACTATATTAGATATCATGAAGTACTCCTTATGCATGCGTACTCCTCTAGATACTGAATTTCATTGGTGCCAGATCGATCAAGTGATAATTTATTGCAAAAATTACCAGTATTTCCTTTGTTACTAAGAATTTAGGAAACCCACTGGAACAAGAAGCATTTCGCCTAATGTATCCATAATGAGATCGGCTGGTTATGTTATTGGCAGTTTACCCAAAAAGAATTACAAACCTTGAATTCGTTGATTTATTTTTCGTTTTATGACGGAAGGTAATTTCCTCCGTCCATTGCTGGTTGCTGGTTATTGTTAAGAGTACCTGGCTTTTCTACCAGATACTCTTATTTTATTTATTTCTTTACCACTATGCTACAAGATTTATGTCTTACAAACATAATTCATTACGATGCAACTTAATATATACAGTACCGCTCAGAAGTATTCGAACGACAGTTAAATTCAAAAGATTTCGGAATCAGTACAATTCATTGGAAATTAAATTCGATTTTATGATTTTATGACGTCTCTGTTGTTTTCTGGGAGAGACCTAAAAACCCTAATCCTTTTTTTTTTTGGCACATGTATATTGTCTGAATTCGACTTTATGAAAAATTTCATCCACAATATTTTAATGACTACCTGTCATTATTGGTGATATGCAAACGGTTTTTATGGTCTTGTTTTTTATCTGTTGGGTGTTGGGAACTAAATTTTATAGTTACCTGAATCCGTACCCAATCCCTTTAAATACCAGGACTGAATTCTCTCGGACATTAATTGTAATTTGCATATCGTCCTGAAAAGTCAAAAAAGCAGCACAAATATGCCAAAACGACAAGAATTATCAATTGAGACTCGTTCTGCGGTTTGTACTCTTCGCGAAGAAGAATATTCCTACGAGCAGACTGCTGCCCGTTTAAAGATATGGAAGAATTCTGCTTGGGCCATTCTTAAAAAAAAGGAAGAGATCGGAAGTGCGTGAAGTTAAATTCGTAAATCCGACGATAACTTAGCAAAGATCTGAACCCAAAACGCGAATACGAATTCGTATTTTCTACCCATTCCAAAGTAATGGCTTCAATTGTAGCGCTCTTTTGTTCAACGAAATATATATTTTGAGCAACAAATTTACATATTTCAAGAGAATAATATATATACTTCAAAGATTACGCCTACTTTTGAAAAAATTTTAAAATTTGTGGAAGTGAGGTGTCTCCGACGGTGAAGCTTCTTCCCCAATATTCAGCGATAAGTTTTGTTCTACGAAAAACATAGATTGGTCAAGTGGAATATAAGATTCGATAGCCTACTTCAATACCTTTCAGAATCAGTAAAAACTTTTAGTGCACTCGGAAGGGTTTGGTCACCATGGTCATTTGAAGTTGGCCTTACCCAGTGCAATTTTTCATGAGTTTTCAGCGAAAAATTTTCTTCAACGAAAAACATAATTTGGCCAAGTGGAATATAAGGTTCGATAGCCTACTTCAATACCTTTCATAATCAGTAGAAACTTTTAGTGCACTCGGAAGGGTTTGGTCACCATGGTGCAATTTTTCATGATTTTTCAGCGAAAAATTTTCTTCAATGAAAAACATAATTTGGCCAAGTGGAATATAAGGTTCGATAGCCTACTTCAATACCTTTCATAATCAGTAAAAACTTTTAGTGCACTCGGAAGGGTTTGGTCACCATGGTCATTTGAAGTTGGCCTTGCCCAGCGCAATTTTTCATGATTCTTCAGCGAAAAATTTTCTTCAACGAAAAACATAACTTGGCCAAGTAGAATATAAGGTTCGATAGCCTACTCCAATACCTTTCATAATCAGTAAAAACATTTAGTGCACTCGGAAGGGTTTCGTCACCATGGTCATTTGAAGTTGGCCTTACCCAGTGCAATTTTTCATGATTTTTCAGCGAAAAATTTTCTTCAACGAAAAACATAACTTGGTCAAGTGGAATATAAGGTCCGATAGCCTACTACAATATCTTTCATAATCAGTAAAAACATTTAGTGCACTCGGAAGGGTTTCGTCACCATGGTCATTTGAAGTTGGCCTTACCCAGTGCAATTTTTCATGATTTTTCAGCGAAAAATTTTCTTCAACGAAAAACATAACTTGGCCAAGTAGAATATAAGGTTCGATAGCCTACTCCAATACCTTTCATAATCAGTAAAAACATTTAGTGCACTCGGAAGGGTTTCGTCACCATGGTCATTTGAAGTTGGCCTTACCCAGTGCAATTTTTCATGAGTTTTCAGCGAAAAATTTTCTGCAACGAAAAACATAACTTGGCCAAGTGGAATATAACGTTCGATAGCCTACTCCAATACCTTTCATAATCAGTAAAAACTTTTAGTGCACTCGGAAGGGTTTGGTCACCATGGTCATTTGAAGTTGGCCTTACCCAGTGCAATTGTGTTATCTTCATGATTTTTCAGCGAAAAATTTTCTTCAACGAAAAACATAACTTGGCATAGTGGAATATAAGGTTCGATAGCCTACTCCAACACCTTTCATAATCAGTAAAAACTTTTAGTGCACTCGGAAGGGTTTGGTCACCATGGTCATTTGAAGTTGGCCTTACCCAGTGCAATTTTTCATGATTTTTCAGCGAAAAATTTTCTTCAACGAAAAACATAACTCGGCCAAGTGGAATATAATGTTCGATAGCCTACTCCAATACCTTTCATAATCAGTAAAAACTTTTAGTGCACTCGGAAGGGTTTGGTCACCATGGTCATTTGAAGTTGGCCTTACCCAGTGCAATTTTTCATGATTTTTCAGCGAAAAATTTTCTTCAACGAAAAACATAACTTGGCCAAGTGGAATATAAGGTTCGATAGCCTACTCCAATGCCTTTCATAATCAGTAAAAACTTTTAGTGCACTCGGAAGGGTTTGGTCACCATGATCATTTGAAGTTGGCCTTATCCAGTGCAATTTTTCATGATTTTTCAGCGAAAAATTTTCTTCAACGAAAAACATAACTTGGCCAAGTAGAATATAAGGTTCGATAGCCTACTCCAATACCTTTCATAATCACTAAAAACATTTAGTGCACTCGGAAGGGTTTCGTCACCATGGTCATTTGAAGTTGGCCTTACCCAGTGCAATTTTTCATGAGTTTTCCGCGAAAAATTTTCTGCAACGAAAAACATAACTTGGCCAAGTGGAATATAACGTTCGATAGCCTACTCCAATACCTTTCATAATCAGTAAAAACTTTTAGTGCACTCGGAAGGGTTTGGTCACCATGGTCATTTGAAGTTGGCCTTACCCAGTGCAATTGTGTTATCTTCATGATTTTTCAGCGAAAAATTTTCTTCAACGAAAAACATAACTTGGCCAAGTGGAATATAAGGTTCGATAGCCTACTCCAATACCTTTCATAATCAGTAAAAACTTTTAGTGCACTCGGAAGGGTTTGGTCACCATGGTCATTTGAAGTTGGCCTTACCCAGTGCAATTTTTCATGATTTTTCAGCGAAAAATTTTCTTCAACGAAAAACATAACTTGGCCAAGTGGAATATAATGTTCGATAGCCTACTCCAATACCTTTCATAATCAGTAAAAACTTTTAGTGCACTCGGAAGGGTTTGGTCACCATGGTCATTTGAAGTTGGCCTTACCCAGTGCAATTTTTCATGATTTTTCAGCGAAAAATTTTCTTCAACGAAAAACATAACTTGGCCAAGTGGAATATAAGGTTCGATAGCCTACTCCAATACCTTTCATAATCAGTAAAAACTTTTAGTGCACTTGGAAGGGTTTGGTCACCATGGTCATTTGAAGTTGGCCTTACCCAGTGCAATTTTTCATGATTTGTCAGCGAAAAATTTTCTTCAACGAAAAACATAACTTGGCCAAGTGGAATATAAGGTTCGATAGCCTACTCCAATACCCTTCATATTCAGTAAAAACTTTTAGTGCACTCGGAAGGGTTTGGTCACCATGGTCATTTGAAGTTGGCCTTACCCAGTGCAATTTTTCATGATTTTTCAGCGAAAAATTTTCTTCAACGAAAAACATAAGTTGGCCAAGTGGAACATAAGGTTCGATAGCCTACTCCAATACCTTTCATAATCAGTAAAAACATTTAGTGCACTCGGAAGGGTTTGGTCACCATGGTCATTTGAAGTTGGCCTTACCCAGTGCGATTTTTCATGATTCTTCAGCGAAAAATTTTCTTCAACGAAAAACATAACTTGATCAAGTAGAATATAAGGTTCATTTAGTGCACTCGGAAGGGTTTGGTTGTAACGATGTTTCTTAGGCCGGGATATAACTCAGCGAGTCCAGGATTTCGTTAAAGGAAAAGATTTGTATTTTGGGTACTCTTCAGTAAAAATTTAACTTTATTGTAATCTTCAATCTATTAGTAATCTCCAAGGTTTGTTACATATATGACGTGTACAAACGGTGACTTCGAACGAACGCTGAAGCATGTAAGCAGAGTTGTTGTGTCGTGGAATCAGGCTCCGTAATGTTGGGTGTGCGTAGGTTGATTGTGTTTGCCGAGAGTATACGTGGGCGCTGACTGAACTTTCAGAGAGTATGCGTAGGTATTGGCTAAGCTCCGAGAGAGTAGGCGTAGCAGTTGTCGTGCTCTGAGAGAGTATGCGTAGCAGTTGTCGTGCTCTGAGAGAGTTTGCGTAGACGTTGACCGTGCTCTGAGAGAGTATGCGTAGCAGTTGTCGTGCTCTGAGAGAGTTTGCGTAGACGTTGACCGTGCTCTGTAGATATTGGCTGTACGCTGACTGGGCTCCGAGAGTGTATGCGTAGCCGTTGATCGTGCTTTGAGAGACTCGCTGACTCTGTTGTGGACGCTGACTGGGCTCCGAGAGTGTATGCGTAGCCGTTGATCGTGCTTTGAGAGACTCGCTGACTCTGTTGTGGACGCTGACTGGGCTCCGAGAGAGTAGGCGTAGCAGTTGTCGTGCTCTGAGAGAGTATGCGTAGCAGTTGTCGTGGTTTGCGTAGACGTTGACCGTGCTCTGTAGATATTGGCTATACGCTGACTCTGTGGTGGACGCTGACTGGGCTCCGAGAGTGTATGCGTAGCCGTTGATCGTGCTTTGAGAGACTCGCTGACTCTGTTGTGGACGCTGACTGGGCTCCGAGAGTGTGTGCATAGCTGTTGTACTTTACGCTGATTGTGCCGATTGCGATTGCTGAATGCTCACCCGGGTAGTACGTACGAAAGGTGGGGAGGACGGGAGACCAGGAAGATTTATCAAATCTGCCTACTTGGTCGGAGAGGAAGGAGAGTGGATGGGAAGCCTTCTCTTATTTCTGGAGACTTATCAAGTCTGTCAGTTTGATAAGAGAAGGAGGGGGGGGAGGAGGATTGGCTATGTATTTTTCTTATTTCTGGAGATTTATCAAGTCTGGCAGTTTAATAAGAGAAAGAGGAAGGGAGGAGGATTTGCTATGTGTTTTCTTATTTTTAGAGACTTATCAAGTCTTTAATAAGAGGAGGGGGGAGGATTGGCTGCGTACTTTACTTACCGCGGTGTTAGCTTTGACTGATGTTGATCGCATCGAGGTTGCCAACTGACTGACTCTTGTGGTTGAGCTCGTTCCTTTTATATGTTTGTGCGCGGATTTTGTTCCGCTGTGTACGTATGTCTTTGTTCACTCTTCTCTCGCTCTTTCTCGTAGGAATGCTTTTGTGCTTGTTGGTCCCGTTATTTCCATGAATTGCTCTGCGTTGTTCGTTCTGGTCACCGCTTGTATACCTTAAAGCTAATTCTTATTTTACTTATATACTTATTTCTAGTTATTTTAACGTATTTTACTCTTATTTCCCTATTCCTTATATTTATTGCCTTATATTAATACGTTATTAAATTCATTACATTATTTTTATTAGATTAAATTTATTCATTATATTTATTAGATTAAATTCATTATTTTTATTATATTAGATTTATTAGATTATTAAATTCAATACATTATATTTTATTTATTATATATAGGTGGTATGAATACATTATGAAATTCATTATTCTTGTTAGCTTAAATTATATATATAAGTAGTATTAATAGAAAAATATAAGTTTTGTAATAAAAATTCATAATATTTTGAAATATTGTGTGACGCAGGATTTTGCGTCATCACATGGTCACCATGGTCATTGGCCTTACCCAGTGCAATTTTTCATGACTTTTCAGCGAAAAATTTTCTTCAACGAAAAACATAACTTGGCCAAGTGGAATATAATGTTCGATAGCCTACTCCAATACCTTTCATAATCAGTAAAAACATTTAGTGCACTCGGAAGGGTTTGGTCACCATGGTCATTTGAAGTTGGCCTTACCCAGTGCAATTTTTCATGATTTTTCAGCGAAAAATTTTCTTCAACGAAAAACATAACTTGGCCAAGTGGAATATAAGGTTCGATAGCCTACTCCAATACCCTTCATAATCAGTAAAAACTTTTAGTGCACTCGGAAGGGTTTGGTCACCATGGTCATTTGAAGTTGGCCTTATCCAGTGCAATTTTTCATGATTTTTCAGCGAAAAATTTTCTTCAACGAAAAACATAACTTGGCCAAGTGGAATATAAGGTTCGATAGCCTACTCCAATGCCTTTCATAATCAGTAAAAACTTTTAGTGCACTCGGAAGGGTTTGGTCACCATGATCATTTTAAGTTGGCCTTACCCAGTGCAATTTTTCATGATTTTTCAGCGAAACATATTCTTCAACGAAAAACATAACTTGGCCAAGTGGAATATAAGGATCGATAGCCTACTCCAATACCTTTCAGAATCAGTAAAAACTTTTAGTGCACTCGGAACGGTTTGGTCACCATGGTCATTTGAAGTTGGCCTTCCAGTTGGTGACCAAACCCTTCCGAGTGCACTAAATGTTTTTACTGATTATGAAAGGTATTGGAGTAGGCTATCGAACATTATATTCCACTTGGCCAAGTTATGTTTTTCGTTGAAGAAAATTTTTCGCTGACAAATCATGAAAAATTGCACTGGGTAAGGCCAACTTCAAATGACCATGGTGACCAAACCCTTCCGAGTGCACTAAATGTTTCTACTGATTATGAAAGATATTGGAGTAGGCTATCGAACCTTATATTCTACTTGGCCAAGTTATGTTTTTCGTTGAAGAAAATTTTTCGCTGAAGAATCATGAAAAATTGCACTGGGTAAGGCCAACTTCAAATGACCATGGTGACCAAACCCTTCCGAGTGCACTAGAAGTTTTTACTGATTATGAAAGGTATTGTAGTAGGCTATCGAACATTATATTCCACTTGGACAAATTATGTTTTTCGTTGAAGAAAATTTTTCGCTGAAAAATCATGAAAAATTGCACTGGGCAAGGCCAACTTCAAATGACCATGGTGACGAAACCCTTCCGAGTGCACTGAATGTTTTTACTGATTATGAAAGGTATTGGAGTAGGCTATCGAACCTTATATTCTACTTGGCCAAGTTATGTTTTTCGTTGAAGAAAATTTTTCGCTGAAGAATCATGAAAAATTGCACTGGGTAAGGCCAACTTCAAATGACCATGGTGACCAAACCCTTCCGAGTGCACTAAAAGTTTTTACTGATTCTGAAAGGTATTGAAGTAGGCTATCGAACGTTATATTCCACTTGGCCAAGTTATGTTTTTCATTGAAGAAAATTTTTCGCTGAAAACTCATGAAAAATTGCATTGGGTAAGGCCAACTTCAAATGACCATGGTGACCAAACCCTTCCGAGTGCACTAAAAGTTTTTACTGATTATGAAGGGCATTGGAGTAGGCTATCGAACCTTATATTCCACTTGGCCATGTTATGTTTTTCGTTGAAGAAAATTTTTCCCTGACAAATCATGAAAAATTGCACTGGGTAAGGCCAACTTCAAATGACCATGGTGACCAAACCCTTCCGAGTGCACTAAAAGTTTTTACTGATTCTGAAAGGTATTGGAGTAGGCTATCGGACCTTATATTCCACTTGGCCAAGTTATGTTTTTCGTTGAAGAAAATTTTTCGCTGAAAAATCATGAAAAATTGCACTGGGTAAGGCCAACTTCAAATGACCATGGTGACCAAACCCTTCCGAGTGCACTAAAAGTTTTTACTGATTATGAAAGGTATTGAAGTAGGCTATCGAACCTTATATTCCATTTGGCCAAGTTATGTTTTTCGTTGAAGAAAGTTTTTCGCTGAAAAATCATGAAAAATTACACTGGGTAAGGCCAATTTCAAATGACCATGGTGACCAAACCCTTCCGATTGCACTAAATGTTTTTACTGATTCTGAAAGGTATTGAAGTAGGCTATCGAACCTTATATTCCACTTGGCCAAATTATGTTTTTCGTTGAAGAAAATTTTTCGCTGAAAAATCATGAAAAATTGCACTGGGCAAGGCCAACTTCAAATGACCATGGTGACCAAACCCTTCCGAGTGCACTAAAAGTTTTTACTGATTATGAAAGGTATTAGAGTAGGCTATCGAACCTTATATTCCACTTGGCAAAGTTATGTTTTTCGTTGAAGAAAATTTTTCGCTGAAAAATCATGAAAAATTGCACTGGGTAAGGCCAACTTCAAATGACCATGGTGACCAAACCCTTCCGAGTGCACTAAAAGTTTTTACTGATTCTGAAAGGTATTGAAGTAGGCTATCGAACCTTATATTCCACTTGGCCAAATTATGTTTTTCGTTGAAGAAAATTTTTCGCTGAAAAATCATGAAAAATTGCACTGGGCAAGGCCAACTTCAAATGACCATGGTGACCAAACCCTTCCGAGTGCACTAAAAGTTTTTACTGATTCTGAAAGGTATTGAAGTAGGCTATCGAACCTTATATTCCACTTGGCAAAGTTATGTTTTTCGTTGAAGAAAATTTTTCGCTGAAAAATCATGAAAAATTGCACTGGGTAAGGCCAACTTCAAATGACAATGGTGACCAAACCCTTCCGAGTGCACTAAAAGTTTTTACTGATTCTGAAAGGTATTGAAGTAGGCTATCGAACCTTATATTCTACTTGGCCAAATTATGTTTTTCGTTGAAGAAAATTTTTCGCTGAAAAATCATGAAAAATTGCACTGGGCAAGGCCAACTTCAAATGACCATGGTGACCAAACCCTTCCGAGTGCACTAAAAGTTTTTACTGATTATGAAAGGTATTAGAGTAGGCTATCGAACCTTATATTCCACTTGGCAAAGTTATGTTTTTCGTTGAAGAAAATTTTTCGCTGAAAAATCATGAAAAATTGCACTGGGTAAGGCCAACTTCAAATGACAATGGTGACCAAACCCTTCCGAGTGCACTAAAAGTTTTTACTGATTCTGAAAGGTATTGAAGTAGGCTATCGAACCTTATATTCCACTTGGCCAAATTATGTTTTTCGTTGAAGAAAATTTTTCGCTGAAAAATCATGAAAAATTGCACTGGGCAAGGCCAACTTCAAATGACCATGGTGACCAAACCCTTCCGAGTGCACTAAAAGTTTTTACTGATTCTGAAAGGTATTGAAGTAGGCTATCGAACCTTATATTCCACTTGGCCAAATTATGTTTTTGTTGAAGAAAATTTTTCGCTGAAAACTCATGAAAAATTGTACTGGGTAAGGCCAACTTCAAATGACCATGGTGACCAAACCCTTCCGAGTGCAATAAAAGTTTTTACTGATTCTGAAAGGTATTGAAGTAGGCTATCGAACCTTATATTCCACTTGGCCAAGTTATGTTTTGCGTAGGACAAAACTTATCGCTGAATATTGGGCAAGAAGCTTCACCGTCGGAGACACCTCACTTCCACAAATTTTAAAATTTTTTCAAAAGTAGGCGTAATCTTTGATGTATATATATTATTCTCTTGAAATATGTAAATTTGTTGCTCAAAATATATATTTCGTTGAACAAAAGGGCGCTACAATTGAAGCCATTATTTTGGAATGGGTAGAAAATACGAATTCGTATTCGCGTTTTGGGTTCAGATCTTTGCTAAGTTATCGTCGGATTTACGAATTTAACTTCACGCACTTAGAGATCGGCAGTGTTGCCAACAGAAATCGTCCCAGCAGAAAGAGAAAGACGACTGCAGTAGATGACAAGTTTATTGTAGTCCAGAGTCGGCCTGCAAATAAGAAAAAGCGATTGGAATGGACGAAGACACACATAGATTGGACGTTGGAGCAATGGAAAAATGTGCTTTGGACTGATTACTCCAAACCTGAAATCTTCGGATCCAACAGGCGTGTGTTTGTTCATCGACGTATCGAAGAGCGAATGTCGGATGGCTGTATCGTGCCAACAGTTAAACATGGAGGAGGAAACACGATGGTTTGGGGATGTTTCGGTGCAGGATCCACCGGCGACCTTGTCATAATCATCGAACAACTAAACAAAGAAGAATACAAGAAGATACTAAAAGAACATGCTGTGCCTTCAGGAATTAGAATTATAGGTGAAGGATTCATTTTTCAAGATAATGATCCGAAGCACTTTCACGTTTGTGCAGATAATTTTTACAAGATCTGGAAGGCAAGAATATCTTGAAAGGCATGGTGTGGCCACCACAATCACCGGATTTATCTCCCATCGAACTTTTGTGGGACCAGCTGGACAAAAAGGCCAAAGCTCTAAGTCCTACAAGTAAGGAAGGTCTCTGGCAAAAATTATTTCAATCTTGGGGCGAGATCAGGCCTGAAACTTTGGAAAAATTACTCCAGAGAATGCCGAGATTATGTAAGGCAGTTATTAAGGCAAAAGGCGGATATAGATGAAAATGTATGGTGACCTCATATTTTGGATTATTTGTTGTTATTGTTATTTTTTTAAATGAATTTATCGTAAGGCATACAAGTGTGTACCAAAACTCGATTAAACTGCTTTACTTTTTTTTTAAATCGGTCTAAATTGCACATATATGAATCGTTCGAATACTTATGAGCGGTACTGTACATATAATCTATAATTTTAACTAAATAAATAATAAAGTTAGAAATGAAGTACAGCTAGGCAGAGCAAAGCACTAGAGAGAAAGAAAGAAAAAACTATGTGTGGCAATGTGCAGGAGAAGAAGAAAAGTATTGCAAAATAACCCTCCTGAACTGCGGCGAGCTGGTAACGTTTTGTAAAGAAATAGGCAGTGTTCCAAAGCCGAACAGAATAAATAAAAAATTGACGCTCCAAAGCCAAACAGGAATACCAAAATGGTACAATATTAAGATTTCGGTTAGACTGCGTGGAAGTTAGCCTCCGGTACAAGTATGACGGCTCACCAGACTTTAGCAACTTATGAAGAAAGATTAAAACGCGGTACACAAGTAAGTCATTAAAAGATACACCATATACCATTTGCGTGGATACATTGCCCGTTTCAACCCAAAGATGTATCTCACAATACTATGAAACATCGTACCTACTTTACGCTTTCATAATGAATCACTGTTCGCAAACAATTCACAGCCATACAACAGCGACGGCATCAAATACACCTTGGCTAGGAGAAACCGAATCCTGTATGGTGTATAAAAATGTGCACAGAAAACACCCACAATTTTGCATAAGTGATCCCAATAATTCTATATGTATGGTCATTCCACGAAAGCACATTATTAAAGAGTACATCCAAACTATTTGCTTTCTTAACATATTCCACGGAACTTCCATTCACACTTAACATAGGCAGTGAGATCAAATCAAAACCTATTCTATTAATAACCAAGCATTTAGTCTTCCAAGGATTAAGGCTCAAGCCATTTTTAAGCGCCCACAGGTTAACTTTATCCAAATCTATATTCAAATTATATATACACGATCGAACAGGGTTATAGCCAAAATTATGTAAATCGCGATTGAAGTTGGCCATATATCACATACACGATGGCCGGTCCAGGAAGTTGGAAAAACACGCCACCGTTCTTAAGCCAGGCTTAGCCTGGCCATATTTAACATACACGATGGCCGGTCCAGGAGGTGTATAAAAGACGCCACTGTTCGTAAACCAGGCTTAGTGCGTTGATGAAACCTACAGTGCCTAAAAGCCAATGAATACAGCCACTTACTGTGAAAAAATGGTTGAGACGGTTGTAAACGAAAATGTTAAAATTAATTAATTAAAAAATTAAAACAAAATATCTTCCTTTATGTTACAGTTTAGTATAAGTAATAGCCATTTTCACTTTACAAACATATATTATAAAATCTCAATTTATTGGTGGTTTTGGTTTGTTTGGTTATGGGGTTATTAAAAATTCCTATTTGTCGGGCAGTAGCCATTGATTTATTTGCAGACATTGTAAAGATTTTCTTAATGCGTTCACGTTACCAACATGGTTGGTGATGGCCTGAACTGTATTTGTGAATTTCGTCAACCTGGACAGGTGTGACGTATATGTCAATTTCTTTGTAGATATTAGTTATGTTTAGTTGTGTCTTAGCTTGTAATGTGATTGAATTAAATAGAAATTTGATCTTTGTGTTGAATATTTGTTATTTATTTAAAAAAAAGCTACGCAAGAATATGGCATATGAGTAGTCTTTGTTACGATGGAAAATGTTATAACTAGGCAGATATAATAAATATAAATTCTTATTAATTGTATGCGTCTCTTGTATAACTAGTAGGGTGTCCCTTATTTTTCAAACATTATATTTTACAACGCATAGGGTCTAAATTTTTTATTGTTCCCCAAAACTCTAGAAAATATTTTGTTTACGTTATTTGGTGCAGTGCAACCCGTGCCGACATGAGCGGAAACATGTTCAAACAAGTTGCGTTATAGCTGCGGCGCGTGCCCACTGTTATTGTCGGCTTGTCGGGTAATTAACGCGGACTGTTTTGTGTAGCGAAGATGTCAGTGGAACTAAGAAGCAATAAAAACAGTATTTTCCTGGTTGGTGAGGTAAATCACCAAATTACGGGTGCAAAATTACCGTCTAATCGTCAAGTTCTCTCAGTTCTATTTTTTAATATACGCGAAGTTAAATTAACTGTAAGTGAAAGCGCAAATCTTGTCATTAGGGAGTGCATTATATTCTGGGAAAAAGCTAGAATACCTACAAGAGCTGTTCCTAATTGCGTTAAGAAGCTCGTGGATTTTTATCATGTCTGGCGAGACCTGCAAAAAAATTGCCAGAAGACACAGGATTTTCATAGGCGCCGGGAAGAGGAGTTTCAACAGGATTTGGATAATTTATTCGATGTCGCACACGCAAATGCTCTCGAAAAAATTAAAATAGACGAAGATAAAGTTTTCTTACAAAAACAGAGAGAGCCAGGCCGCCCGGGGTGCTTAGCGGGTATAGACAAAAAGTTAGCTGAAATGGAAGAAAGGGCAAGGCTAAGAAGACTAGCAGAAGAAAAAAAAAAAGACATATCAATCCGTAAGTTCTTTAGTTACGACGATAAAAAGAGGAAGGAATGATTTTATCACGTCCAAATTAGTTGCAACTTTAGACAGATGTCAACTAAGCATCAGAGATTCTGTTTATATAATTCAGGCTGTAGTAGAAGCACTAGGTCTTAGTTGCGACGATTACCCAATTAATAAATTTTCTCTTCAACGCCTTCGAACACAAATAAGAAAAGATAGAGCAGAATCAATAAAATCCGATTTTCAAAATAACGTACCTGAAGTAGTTACAGTTCATTGGGATGGAAAACTGTTACCTAGCCTGGATGTGATAAGCTGTACAGAAGAACGCCTGCCAAATATTATCTCATTTGGGGAGATGGAACAACTTCTAGCAGTACCGAAATTAGAAAGTTCTTCAGGTAAAAATCAAGCACAAGCAGTATCAAACGCGCTTCATGATTGGAACCTTACTGATAGCGTACAAATAATGTGTTGTGATACGACAGCATCTAATACAGGCCGCTTGAATGGCGCCTGTGTTCTTTTAGAACAAAATCTAGAAAGAGAATTGTTACTCTTTGCTTGTCGTCATCACGTTTATGAACTTGTATTATGAAAGTGTATTTGAATCAAAGATCCAACAAATCACTAACAGTCCCGATATCCCACTTTTCAAAAAGTTTAGAGAAAACTGGAAGGATATTAATCCTAATGCAATCGAACTATGCACTGATTTGGTCAAACAACATCTTTGTGACGCAATCATTAATGACTTGGTGATGTTTTTTAACAACGAACTGGAAAACTCGATTGTACGCGATGATTATAGAGAACTCATCGAACTAGCTATTATTTTTTTGGGAGGTGATTACGAAAACAAAATTAAAATCAGACCTCCAGGCGCAATGCACCAAGCGCGATGGATGGCAAAATCTATTTACTCCATGAAAATATGTTTGCTGCAATCTCAATTTAAAATGAACGTTAAAGACAAACAAGCTTTACAAGAAGTTTGTTTATTTATTGTGGCAGTTTATATGAAGCCCTGGCTTGGATGCAGTTTGGCGGTAAAAGCACCGAATCAAGATCTTAGTTTTTTGAAGGCGCTGAAAGATTATGAAACAGTTGACAAACTAATTTCCATAGCAGCTTTACGCAAATTTAGTCAACACTTATGGTATTTAACGGGGGAAAAAGTCGTCCTATCTATTTTTGATGATGAAGTTCATGAACAAACCAAACGGAACATTGTAGCAAACTTACAAAGAGAAAGCTTTTGCAATTTTGAAAAGAGATATGTTCCATCGAAGGAAGATATGTCTGTCTCTATATATGGTAGGTGGCATTTCATCAGTTATTTTAAAAGTTTTTTATGCATTCTCTAGCTATTTTTTGGTTTTAGGAAAATCTTTAAGTGATTTCGTGACTAAAAAGAGCAATGATTTATTTTCACGATTAAAAATTGATAGTAGTTTCCTTTAAGGAAAAGTGTCTTCGTGGGAAGAAAATGCCGCCTTTGTGGAAGCGAAATATAAAGTTTTCAAATTGAAAGAAGTAAATGATACAGCTAAAAGAGCCGTTAAATTAATGCAAGACTTCCATGATTTAATAACTGCAGATGAAGAGCAAAAGCAATTTCTATTACGCTGTGTGCAAGAACATAGAAATATGTATCCAAATTGTAAGAAAGAAACTTTAAAAAGGAAGTATCCTAAGTTGTAATGTCTTTTTTCTTTTGAATAATTAAAGAAAAGCATTACCTACATTTGTGTTTTCATTATGTACATAACTTATAAATATTTGCGATGATCTGCTCACATATTAATAAATGGCCAAAAAAAGCTATTTTCTAAAACTGTGTACCCTGTCGGCACGGTTAAACGTAAAAATAAACGTAGGAAGTTGAAATTTTTTATTTGCGTAAAGATTAACATAATAAACATATTTAGAGGGTATGCGTTTTGATAATTAAAAAAAAATAAATTTCGCTCATATAAGGGACAGGCTAATAACTATGTTATGTGGTTTGTATGTAGCTACTAGCTTTGCTAACATACATTTGTTTTTGATTTGATTTGTTTTAGTTTGTTCTTTTTATTTTGCGACAAATTAGAGTTTCCAGTTGTGTTTGGGGAGGTTATGTATAATTTTGGATATTTTTTCATATAGTTGTGAAGTTGGCGTAAGACATACATATGTACATTAGGGTGGACCTTATTTTTCGATCTGATTTTTTTTATGCGACCCTCTAAATCTGTTCCAGATCAAAAAAAATAAGTTCTGCAAAAGAAGAACTCAATTGGACAACAGGAAAGGGTGTCGCAATCGGTTTGAAATTTGAAAATTTCAGTAATTTCCCTTTAATTTTACATGCAACTCAAATTTTATGTTTTAATGATAACCAGTACCCCTTCCAAAGAGCTATCCTTCTATTTCCAGTTTTATACCTGCTTCCTAGTCCCTTAGTAAAAGAAACCTCATTTTACGTCGAGAGTTCGAGATATTCGCATCACGAAGTATCGAAATTTGTTAGTATGACAGTGAGCAAAAATGGGGACAAGAAGTAGTGATAAATTGTTTATATTGGACTACTACGAACAACAAATTGTTGGTGCAAAATTGCAGAGTAACGGACAAGTGTTACGAGTTCTTTTCTGTAATATGAGAAAAGTAAAGCCGGACCTTAAAACAAGTGCTGCTATAGTTATAAAAGAAACTGAAATATTTTGGCAGAAAACACGAATACCAGTGAAGAAAACGTCGGATAGCATTGACAAGTTTAAGTCTCTTTATCAGAAACGGAGAACATTATATAAATCTGTCAATCGTCGAACTGCGATCCAAATACAGCGGGAACAAGAATTCAAAGATTCCATGGACGATTTATTTGACATCGCCTATGCGAATGCTTTAGAAATGAAGATAAATTAAAAAGCAAATCGAAAAATCGAAGAAGATAAATTATTTATTAATAAGATAAATTAGTGACCGAAAAAGGAGAAGAGGAAAAGTCCAAGTGTTTTATTCCAAGTGAATGACGTTGCAGAAAGAGCAGTAAAATTAATGAAAGATTATAATTTAACTTTATGCAAAAACGAAGAAGAAAAACAATTCATATTACAAATTGTAACCGATTATAGGGAAAAATACCCAAAAATTGAAAAAACAACATTAAGTACAGATCAAATTTTATATTTAAGAAATGAATATTAAAAATTTTGCTTAAACAAATTCATTAAACAATTTAATTTTTGCTTTGATATAATAAGAATATTACATTAAAATAGTGTTTAATGACCACTGGAATTGAAAAAATGTGTACTTTTTCATTTTTCGCAAAATTAAAATTTTTTGCATAAACAAACTTGTTGCGACACGTCTTCCCTTTATCCGATCAACTTGAAATTTGGAGGGAATTAGGTTTTTACCGAGTAGAACAGATTGCAAGGGTCGCATCAAATGAATTTGTAAAAAATTTTGCACAAGAGCAACTAAGGTCCACCCTAATGTACATACATATATTATATGTTTTGTCTGATGATGCTTATGGCTTTATATCCATATTACTGCTTACTTGTAATGTTTTGTTGAATATTGATGCTGTTTCCGTTGGTTCAGCGTTAATCGGGCTCCATTTATTAGTATCTATCGATGTAAATAAGGTTTTTATATTTATAGTTGTGTTGAATAGGTTATTTATTTTGAGGTTAGAAGAAACGGTAATTCTCCTTTCTTTATCATTCGAGTTCTTCTATTGTAGACCTGTTAAATTGCGATTCTAATTATTTATGGATTGGTTACGTTCGATGTTTGTATTGTCTTTTAAGCACTTCAGCCATGTTGGCTTTTTTCGTGTACTGTTTCCGTGGATCAAGTTGGTACTGACTTGAGTTATTATTATAAATATTCCATGCTTCTCGAGCACAGCATTTTCTGTCAATTTTAATTTTGTTTACCGTTTTATCTTTTAAGAACCTAGGGCAACAGTTGTCATATGAAGTATTTTCTTACACATGATAGACTGTGAGGTGTTAGAAGTGTACATTACTTGCATATTTCAATATTACGACACCTATTTTTTGTGTGACTTAGCCTCTGAAAATTTGTAACTGGCGTTGGGTTAGGAACGAATTCTTCTACGCGAACTTCTTCTCATCCTAGGTTATATATTCTTTTTAATTATTGCTGCGACTGTGGGTATGTTTTATCAAGTTTCTTCATGATTTTCTGACTCAAGTTTCTTTAACGCCTCAACAATTTTCTTCTCTTTTAGATGTATAGTGTTTTTGGAGAAAATCCTACCAAATGACGAGTTCAACGTGTTTTGTAGGGTTATTTTAACATGGACAGAATCTATATAGGTGGCTTTTAGGAATTTTGCTGTTATTACCTTTAAGGAGGGGATCTGCAAACATAAGCTCGTCTACTTCAGAGTACTCCTTCGAAATATAGTTCAATCCTTCCTCAATTTGGAGAACGTGCGCAAATATTAGTACCATTGTACCAGTAAACGGATGTATTCTGGGCGTTTTTCTAGTAAAGCACGGGTCAAACGAATCAATTCTAGCCGATATACTCGTTTGGTCCCACCAGATACAGAGCATGATCTGCGATACATGAATGCTTGGCCGTGGTGTTAAGGTCGATGGAAATGAATGACCGGGGTTAGTGTAGTATTTTTTCTGCTTGGTGTTGTAGAATATTCACTTGTCATCTTCAGTCAAAATGTCTTCAGTCATCCGATGCAAAAATCCTTTTCTCTCTTGTTTTTGAATCAGCATCTTTTTTCAAAGTCTCTCGGTCTCAGTTCATAAGGCATAAGGCCTTGTTTCATGGCCTTCAATCATTCCATGGCTCTCAATCGTATAGAAACGTCTGGTTGTACTACCCCCAATATTTCTTCAGGCTAGTTCAAGCGTTTGACTTATCTTCAAGTAGTGCCTATTATTTTTTGTCTTCGATTTTTTTTTGGCTATTCATAGCGGGGTTCATCTTCAAAGCTGAAATCTCCATCCTTGAAACGTTGAAAACATTCGTTATAGGATTTATCAGTTTATTAAACCAGAAAATCAAAACTTCCCGCAAATGTTGCTTGCTACACACAATTCGACATTTCAAGCACAGTAAATATCAAGGTTTTTATATGAAACTCAAAATGATATAAACTGCATATTATTAGCAGATAACTCTCTGAAACTATTAAATCATCTGTTACTATCGACCATTCACAATATCTGGAGAAATCTTTAAAGAACGGACCAAACTATTTTATACTCCCGATATTTCATGAAGTCATTCTCTTCATTAATTCATTCACTTTTCGAATTAATTTTCAGAAATGTTTAATTGGACTATAGAAATTTTCTGAAAGTTGTTCAGTAATAACTGGCCCGTGTTGTAGGTCAGAATAATTGCTCTGGTAATAACAACGCTTAACGTTGCTATCACCACATACCTTTCGGAACAGTAGTTAACAATGCCTATTAACCTGTGGTAACACATACTTTTAGGCTGCATTTTTATGAAACGAGGAAGAAAGTAAGTTAAATCACACAGCACAGTTATGGCCTAGATAAAATCGAACGCGACCGCATTCCAAGAAGGGGAACATCGCGCTAAATTCAGAAGAACAAAATTCGCACGAATTCAAAAGATATAAAAACCCATCTTTTGGATGCAAACAGAGAGTTGAAGTAATATATTAATTGTGAAAGCAGTCGTAGTGAGAGATCAATTGTGAAACCAGTCGTTGACAGCTCGGAGGAACAATTAAATAAAATAAACGTAAGAAACCTGACTAATCAGCACCTGTCTAAAGTCGGCATTACTGCAGGACAGGTAAAAGGTCCACAAAGGCGGCACCTTGGTGCCCGTGGCAATATAGGTGAAAGGGATCCACCTGCGGCATTTTTGCCGGATCCCGATAAAAGTCCACTAAGGCGGCACATCCATGCCCGTGGCACCGTCGTCCAGGGGATCCACCTGCGGCACCTTTGCCGGATCCCAATAGGGAAGACCACAAAGTCGGCATATCCTTGCCCGTGGCACAGATATTCGTGGTCCTTCACGTCGAAGGATCAGCGACGAAACCCCCCCCTGTTTAGTGCGGTTTTTATGCCGATGACGTCATTTTACACTATCTTTTCGTTGATGGTGATGGCCGGCACGCCGTTTACCGTTTTTTGCACACGAATTTATGCCGCATGAATGTGGTTTCAAGAGGACGGCGCTACGTGCTATACAGAAACCCCAAGTATCGCCATAGGTAAGACGAAATTTTGAAATCCCGTTATCTCGAGTAATGGTCAATTGGCCGCCGAGATCGTGCGATCTAACGCTCCTAGATTTTTTTTCTCTGCGACTATGTGAAGTCTATGCCAACAAGCCAGAGACGTTAGACGAGCTCTGAACCAATATTAAATGGGAAAATGTGTGTTAGAATAGTCGTGAGTTGAGTCCAACGAATCGATAGCTGCAAACGCACCCAATGTGACATTTGCCTGCCATAGAATTCCATTATTAAATAGAATGATCAGAGCCTTAATTTGCAATAGTAAAATTGTGCAAAAATTGGGAAAACATTACCGATTAAATTACATTTTGTGATTGATGCCACTCAAGTTGGAAATAAAATTAAGAATTTTACAATGACGGTAAAGTAACACTTTTCCGCTTGGGACCTCACTCTTCCTCCAATAAGTGGGCCAGGTGTCGCTGAACAACTTATCTGGAGAATTTGGTTGATGTATTGTAGTAGCAGAAACTCTTACGGTGGGCGATTGTGGCAGAGCAAAGAACTCAGATTGACACAATGCTTTTAAAATATCAGTGGACCCTCGGTTAACGTACACAATTGGTTCCAGCATCTTGTTCGTTATGCGAAACGTTCGTTAAGCAAAACCATTATTCCCATATAAATCAATGTAAAATGAATTAATGCGTTCCAGGTCGAAAAAAATACACTCTAATATGTTTCAATTTGAACTTTTTTTGGAAGAATGTAACATAAAATGCATCAAAAGAACTGAAAAAATACACCAATATATTTAAAGTTCAGCTTTTATTGAAAGAAAGTTAAATGAAACGTATAAAATTTAGAAACTCTTGAAAAAGAAAAAAACTCTTTCTCTTCTTAGAAAAAGAAGAAACTCTTGATACTCCCTTTGAAGCATTCAACACCGCAAGCTTGTCCTTATTCTTGAGGATAGTAGAAACCGTTGATTTCGATAAGTTGAACCATACAGAAAGAATAACAAGAGGCCGAATCAGCCAAATGTACTCATCGGCGACATGGAAGCGGTCGGTCCGCAAGGGAAACGAAGAAGCGCAATGAGTGCGAAATGAATCAACAAGCAGAGAGCACGCAATTTCAGTTTCTCTATTTTTGCTTTGTGTCTTTCTCTCATTATTCGGATCTACTATGCATGACTTTGTGAGATCGACTTTGCTTCTGTTATTATGCACTAACAATGCAAGCGAACATGCGTAAGAAAATATCGATCCAACACTCGTATGCCAAGTAAAGTGTGAAAGAAAGAACCGATCAATTTGTGGAGTACAGCGGGTGATAAGAAGAACGGTGCGGTTCGTCTTCTTTTGCTTCTCTTACAATAACAAACCATGTGCAGCCGTCCGTCCGCCTGAAATCGTTTTAAAATTTGCAATTTATGGTTTTTGAAAGATATTTTGCTTTTCGAAGCTTTGTTCTGCTTCTTGTTCGATGCCCAAGCTTTGTAACGCGCTGGCATGATCTACGTTCCGAGCATAGCGTGCTGTTGTGAATTCGTATAGGCAGAAGATTTAAGAAGAAGAATACTTTAGTCGGCATATCAACACATTGAACACGTTATACGAAGGAATCGGAAGATCGACTTTGTGTTTCTTATTTTGTACTAACAACTGAAGTGCTTCTGTATCGTGTATGAATTTACCTTGTTATTGTAGTGTCCAAAACCATTATTAAAATTATTAAACACTAAAATTTTTAATATTTATGATTTTAGTTCTATTAAGGAAGCATTGACTATGGGCTGTCAATAAAACGAAATATTGGTGCAACAATTATATTATAATCTTAAATATACAAAATAACAATTAACAATAATCTAATTTAATAACAGACCTAATTTAAAATACTAAACAGTTGATTAAGCCGGCAAAATGTTATAAAAACAAAATTCCTTTAATAAGCGAAGAATAATAGGGCGAAAAAAATCCAAGCTTAATAGACCGACAGACGTAAAGAAGTCAAATTTCCTTGTTCCCTCATCCCCTGGTTTTATCAAGAAATTGATCAACCGATTCATTCTCACCTCCTTTGACATACAAGATTCCATCGCTCAACTCTTCTTACGAACGAACGAATTCTGAGAGCATCAGTGCAAACACACAAACGAAGGTAAACAAAGGCAAGAGAGCGAAGCATTGAGTAATGTATCAACGATTCAGTAGTGGATAGGAAACAAATGCTCAGAGCAGCCAATAGCAAAAGAGAAGAGCGCGAAACACACAGCATTGACTAAAAACTCGATCCAGTACTGGATCGACCATGGAAAATATTTTTGTTCAAGATTCTTTCTCTATGGTTGAACGCACGTCCTAAATCAGCCACACCTAACCATGTTTATGTTTTTCAATGATCTTGAGTTTCATTTCAATAGTTTTTTTTGCTTTTATTTTTCTCTTTCTCCGAATCTTTTTTTGAAGGCATTTACGTATGTTATTTTGCAATTTTTATAAAACCAAAATTAAAAATAAAACATTTGTATAATATGTTTCAACACGTGTTGTTAATTTTACGAACACAGGCAATTATGCACAAAAATAAAACAAAATGCACGATTATGAAACAAAAGCTAAACACAGACAGCACTATAATGTGTATTCGGGGTTTCCCCTGTTTCGTTGCTTAGCACAGACAGAAATTTTACATGCAATTAAGGTTTCCCCCTTTTTCGTTGGTCGTTATGCGAAACTTCTTTCGTTAAGAGAAACTTTTTTTCCCAAAAAAAAAGTGTTCGTTATGCGAAATGTTCGTTATGCGGGGCGTTCGTTAACCGAGGGTCCAAATTATTAGTAAAATATTACCCCTTCTTTTAACACAACACAGGTATAAGAATTTTAGGTAGAACACCGAAATTTACCTGTTCGCCGGTGCATGTAGTAATAACGATAATGGGTCGTTCAAACTCATAAAAAAAGAAGAATGCTTCGGTTTTTTAAGTGGAAAATGTTTACAAATTCCAGTTAAATAATTATTATAATAGATGGCCCCACCAGAAGGTTATGGAGAAATTGTCAGATGTAAAACGTAATATCCCAAGTTTCGTCATCCGGCAACACCATAACCTTAAAGTACTAGTGATTCCGTATCAGCATCACGTAATTTTTTTCCTGCAAAAATATCACGTTTTCTGCCGAATAAGCATCATTTGCGGAACTTTTGATTTACTTCTTTAATTTGAAAAAATCTGCCGCTGAGGCGCATCGATTGCTTCTAGAAGCATATGGTGAAGCTGCTTTAAGTGAGAGAAGTTGTCAGGAATGGTTTCAAAAGTTTAAGAACGGTGAGTTTGACGTGAAGGACAAAGAACGCAGTGGAAGGCCGAAAGTGTACGAAGACATGGAATTAGAAGTATTATTGGAGGAAGATTCGTCCCAAACGCAAAAAGAACTTGCACTTACATTACAAGTGACTCAACAAGCAATTTCACATCGTTTAAAATCGTTGGGAATGATTAAAAAACAAGGAACTTGGGTTCCATATGAACTAAAGCCGAGAGACGTTGAACGCCGATTATGCATGAGTGAAATGCTGCTTGCCAGGAATAAAAAAAAGAGTTTTTTGCATCGTATAGTCACTGGTGACGAAAAATGGATTCACTACGATAATCCAAAGAAGAGAAAGTCATGGGTTAAGCCCGGCGAACCATCAACATCGACAGTTAAGCCGAATATTCATGGAAAAAAACTCATGCTGTATATTTGGTGGGATCAGCTTTGTGTCGTGTATTATGAATTGCTCAAACCAAGCGAAACCATTACTGGAGCTCTCTACCGAACACAATTGATGAGATTGAGTCGGGCACCTAAGGAAAAACGCGCCCATTACTACTCCAGACACGACAAAATTATTCTTTTACACGATAATGCTCGTCCACATGTTGCGGCGCCGGTAAAAACATACTTGGAAACACTCAACTGGGCAGTTTTACCCCACCCGCCGTATTCACCAGACTTAGCCCCTTCTGATTATCACCTGTTCCGGTCGATGGCACATGGTCTGTCTGAGCAGCGCTTCACATCATATGAAGACACCAAAAAGTGGATAGATTTGTGGATAGCGTCAAAAGATGAAGAGTTTTTTCGATGGGGTATTCGAATGTTGCCAGAAAGATGGGGAAAAGTAGTGGCAAATGATGGAAAATACTTTGAATAAAACGTAATGTTCCTTCACAATAAATTCCTAACTTTTTATAAAAAACCGAGGAAACTTATTTGTACACCTAATAGTAAATTCTAATGCATTTATATTTTGCAAAAAAATGCCACTATAAAAGCATTGGTCATATGATTCCTATTGTTCCTAACGTCTACAATCGTGAAGTTGAGCTGAACAAGTTAAAAAAATGGGCAGAAATAAGGAAAATTGTAAGCCAAAACGCTTTGGAATAATAACTTTACACAAGGATGGATATACAGGGCGTGGCACTGCAGACAAGATGAAAATACCGAAGTCCACAGTACATAACACCATTAAACGCTTCAGAGAGTCCTCCAGTGTTACCACTCGGTCAAGAAGCGGGAGGCCCAAATTAACTTCAATACAGGTGGATCATACAATCAAAATGATAAGTAAAAGGGATCGACGATTTACAGCTCCAGAAATTTGGGCAGAGTTCAACAGATCGCATTCAACCCAGATATCAGTTACAACGACGAAAAGACGACTAGCTGCCCCAGGCCTTCACGGTAGAATAGCGGTGCGAAAACCGTTGCTACGACCACAAAATAACATCAAAATGCTAGATTGGGGACAGGAGCACCAAGAATGCACAAAAAAATCAGTAGTCGAAAGTCTTATGGACAGATGAATTCAAATTTGAAATTATTGGGCAAAAGAGGAGAATTTTCGCTAGACGGTCAGCTGCAGAAAAGATGAATCCTAGCTGTGTGGTTGCAACAGTGAAGCATGGCGGTGGTTCTATAATGCTCTGGGGATGTTTCTGCTCCGCCGGAGTTAGAGACCTCATCCGTATTGATGGAATCATAAATAAAGAGACCTACAAACACATTTTAGAAGAGCACACCATACCATCAGGCGTGCGGTTAATTGGACCCGGAGTCATCTTGATGCAAGATAATGATCCCAAACTTTCTTCTAAGCTCTGCCGAGGATATCTGGAAGAAGAAGAACGCTAAGGAACCTTAAGGAATATGAAATGGCCTGCCCAGTAACCCGACCTTAACCCCATAAAGCATCTTTGGGATCACCTGGACAGGGAGGTCCGAAAAACATGTCCCATATTCAAAGAAAATCTTTGGAATCTTCTGCAAGAGGCCATATGCAAGATCCATACCACTTCAAACAATACAGAAACTAATCGACAGGATGCCAAAAATATCGTCAAAAGTAGTAAAAGTGAAAGTGCATTTTTTGACGAAAATCATATTTGAAAAGAAATGTATTAGTTTTTACTATTTATTGTTAAGTTAAGTTAATATGATTAAGTATTTAAGTAAATATATTGTTAACGAAATAAAATAAATATTATTTTAATTTTTAAAATGAAAAGAAGTGGAGCTTTTCATCTGTTTTTGTGGAAAAATGGCTTGTCCGAATACTTATGGACGGTAGTGTATATTAATTACTTGCTTATAAATTTAATTATATTAATTTTTTTAATAGGGGTACCAGTTAATTCGTGCGATTTTCTAACAGATTGCGTAACTTGACTTTTATTCCAGTGATTCACCTTTCCAAATATGTGTTAGAAAGCTACTGTCATATAGTTTCAGAATCAGTATGTGTCATTTAGCAGAAGCATAAACAACAATCCTTTTTTTTACTCTGAAAATGTCGAATTTCGTGCCGAATAAAGTGTTTTTGTGGGGAATACTTCTTCATTACTTCAATATGAAGAAAAAGGCTGCCGAAAGTCATCGCATTTTGGTGGAAGTGTATGGTGTGCATGCTCTAGCTGAGCGTACGTGCCAGAAGTGGTATGCACGGCTTAAAATTGGCAATTTTGACTTGGAGGACGATGAACGGCCCGGACAGCCATAAGTGTTTGAAGATCACGAATTGGAGACAGTGCTCGACCAAGATCCATCCTAAACGCAAGAAGAACTTGCAAAATCACTTGGCGTCGCTCAACAACCATTTCCGATCGTCTAAAGGCAATGGGAATGATCCGGAAGGTAGGCCATTGGGTGCCGTATGAATTGAAGCCAAGAGACGTCGAACGCCGATTTCGCACGTGTGAACAACTGCTTCAACGGCACAAAAGAAAAAGTTTTTTGCATCGAATTTTCACTGGCGATGAAAAGTGGGTCCATTACGATAATACAAAGCGTCGAGCAACGTATGGATACCCTGGCCATGCATCATCATCGACGGCCGTTCAGAATATGCATGGCGTGAAGGTTATGTTGTGTATTTGGTGGGACCAGCTGGGTGTGATCTATTATGAGCTTTTGCAACCGAATGAAACGATTACAGGGAAAGTCTACTGTTTGATTGATGCGTATGAGCCGAGCACTGCGTGAAAAACGGCCGAAATATGAACAAAGGAAACGCTCAAATGGAATGTCCTACCCCACCCGCCGTATAGTCCAGACCTTACGCCATCCGATTACTATCTCTTCCTATCAATGCGACATGGCCTGGCTGACCAGCACTTCTCCAATTATGAAGAAGTAAAAAATTGGATCGATTCGTGGATAGCGGAGAAGCCGGCCGAATTTTTCAGAAAGGGTATTCGTGAATTGCCAGAAAACTGAGAAAAATTTATAGCTAGCGATGGACAATATTAAATTTGTAACCATTTTTTCACAATAAAGCTTCAATTTTCGAAAAAAAACCGCACGAATTAACCGGTACCACTATTAATAAATTATAAAGTTATATAAACATAAATAAAATTATTAACAAATACTTCACTCTTGCCCAGGTAAATTTTTGGCCTATGCCAAATTTTTTGAAGACAAAGTGAAAATTTGTGAAGTCTGAAATTAAATTCAAAAATTCTGAACCAAAGTTACAGTTTTCTGAAGTCGTTATTCTTATGTCCATTTCAAAAAATCTAAACTTCAAATGACGAATCTGAAGTCCAGTTGTAGACTTTTGAAGTACATCGGGTGGTGTAAAGGTGGAGACAAGACGAGTCAAGAGGTGGAAGACTTTTCCAACTCTGGTAGAGGAGGTCTAGCAAGCAATTTCTCTTCAACGCTTTGCCTTTGGCTGAACGTGTAAAGTTGGAAAGTTTGCAGTCACCGCAAATAAAGAACGCTGTGGCAGAGGTGATTAATACAAAATTGTCTAAATTTGCAAGAAACTGAATTTCATAAAAACTCAATAAATTGTTATTTTTTAAATGTTTATTCTATTTATTTTATTTATTTAATGTTAGGTACAAGAAAATGATATTGAATTCAATTTATCCAATTTTTGACACCCTCGCTTAGACGTTATTTAAAAGCATTGGCGGGAGCAACCGGCGGTTGCGGCGTGGTTGTCAGGGGAAAGCGGGGACAATACTTCGAAACTACATTAATGACAAATAAGAAAAAAGTGTTAACTAAATAATGGGACTTAGCAGATTTTAATTAAATTTGCGAGGAGCAATTTTAGTAGGTTATATTCAAACATCGCACATAGCATACACAGAACCAATATTATTAAATTTTCTGAATGTAATCATTTTGTCTACCATTACCATCATTGATTTGCCAATTCGGTTCAATGAAGATTTTGATCGAGTATCTTACCGCTTAGTATCGACTAAGCGATCTTAATTTTTATTTCCTGCCAACCTTTTGCTATTCTTAAATAGTTATTTTAATTTCTCAGAGCATTCTTATTTTTAAAAATCATAGGCAATGAGTTAGAATAAATACCAAACTGAGCAGAAATATATTTTGGTTTTTGTTCTTTAGAAATTAAGTCACATTCAAATGAAGTAATTTCTTGAATAGAATTTGAAACATGTACTATTTTTCAGTTTGGAGGTTGTTTTATATTATATGGTCAGATGAGATAACACGTAAGAGATAACATACTTTGCAATTTTGTAAGTGTACAAGGCGAGGTATCGATCAAGGCAAGTTTCAGGTGTTTTAAGGATGATTCATATTCACCCTTTACTTTTAGCATAAAACCAAGTCGCAAATGAGCTTCAGATGCACAAGAGAAATTTGGGTTTTGGTAAAGCAATTGTTGAAACGCATTTATTGACCTGAAAAAGAAAAAGAATAATTAAGATTAAAATAATATCAACTGCATATAAGTAAGCACAACTGCTTTTTTTATTTGTTTATTTATTTACACAATTGTGAAGGTATTAACTCCGATACGACGGAAACCACCTTCTCCCCTTATTAATTATCCGGATGCCAAAATATTTTTATATACTTTATACAATTAATACATAATTATTAAAAACGCACCGCAACTACAAGTGAAGCAAGAACATCAGCAGTTAGCTTATGCTACAAATGATGATACTAGCGACAAAAGGAAAAAAAAAGAAAATTGTAAGATTGTTTAATAAAATATACTTATTAAATATGAAAAGTATTCATCTAGAAAAACCCTCTAATTTATGTTATTTATTTATTTATTGCACTGGTAATAACAGCGCTTAACGTTGTTATTACCACATACTTATGGGCATATACATAAAGTTCGAAGGCGTTAACACGGTTTTCGTCTGCAGAACTCAAATGCTGACATACCTTTACGCTGCACTGTAATCGTAAAGCAGAAAAACGAAGCTACATGTGTGAGCACATTTTGTGGCCTAGATAAAACACACCAGTAGAGCATCGTGTTCGCATTAAAGCACGGCTCTTAATTTAAAATAGCAATAATCCGCAATTTGTTATTTCGCAACGTATTATTAAGAATTATTAATAAAAATTACTCTTCAGATAGTTGCCAAATTTGATGCGGAAATGATTCTGACCAACAATGAATCCAATAGATATATAAGCCCATATTTTGAATTCAAACAGTTAGTTATTAATTCAGCTTGGCTAGCCGCAGTATCATTTGATACGGTATCACCACTGGTATAATGATACCAGCGATGGCTAAACACTGTGGTATCACATTTAGTTTCAGAAGCCGTAAACATGTTATGTCGATGTATGTGTGAAATTTACTGAATATCAAAATATTGGCCGTAGTTGTCATATTTATTATATTATGATTAATGCGTAAAGGAAAAATAGGATTTCTAAAAATCCCATATTTAAATTTTAGTTCAATGGTAATTACCTGCTTCACTTTGGTTTTCTTGTTCAGTGGAAATCGTTGTGTTTCTGCCGCTGACCCTAACAACAATAATTTATATTGCTCTCATGTAGTTCCGGAATAATAGCCCTTTAATGTTTCTAGATTACAGGCCTATATCTGTTAAACTTTACGAGATACCACTATGATATGAAAAGTAAAATTTTACATTTTTAGTATTTTTTTTCCATTAATTAATATATTCCTAATTGTAATGTACGCCAGAAACAACAACATTGGTTACTTAGAGAAGCGCCTAATATTTTCCCCCTTTTTTTAATTGTTTTTGAACTTTTCGTGACTTGATATTAAAATAAGGCAAATGGGACAAATAAACGAAATTTCTCCGAAAAAGAGAATTTTTTCAACTTCGTTTGCAACCGTTCGAATTCATTATGGCCGACACATTGACAACTCCTTACTTGTGTGCGTAAGTGATACCCATAGAAGCAGGGTCTATGTTGGTATCACAAATTCTCTACAACTGACACCAGAGTGTAGACTTTTCCCTTTCTTCCCCATCTCTCTCTCCAACGAACTGAGTGATACCGCATCAAATGATACTGCGTCTAGCCAAGCTGATAAGTTATCAATGAGATATTATACAATCAAGCAAGAACGGCTAAAGAGAAGATTACCAAAATAAACATAAGAATAATAACCAATCTTTTTATTTCAGTTCCCTGTCTAATTCGGCACTCCTGCATGATATATGTACATGGGAAAAGTTCACAAGTTCGACACTTTATTGCCTGTGGCAATTTAGATAAAAGGGGTCCAACTTCAGCCGTATACCTATAAAAGTCCACAATTTCGGCACCTCCTTGTATGTGGCACCATTGTCCGTGGTCCTTCACGTCGAAGGATCAGCGACAGAAATTCTTTTCTCACACCATTGTCCGTGATCCTTCTTGTAAAAGGATCTACGACATTCTTCTAGTCGAAGGATCTAGGACATAACAGGGGGAATATATAGTGGGGTTGCACCTCCTCTTTAATTTAATATCAGTTCTAAGCGTGCATACTTTAACAGAGCACTGTTAACTCCGCTGTTATTGACTTTCTAGCTGCGAGCGTACCAGATGAGTATGCCGAGATGAGATCTAAGCCGTATGAAAAGTCACAGTCAGAAATATTTATGAATCAAAAATCAAAACAAAACCCAATTACCATTTTTTTAAAAATTAATTTTGAAATTGACCTTATACTATATATATACATATGTATATGTATATATACATTGGCTGTTCAAAGACGCCACTGTTCCTAAACCATGCTTAGTGCGTTGATGAAACCTACAGTGCCTAAAAGCCAATGAATACAGCCACTAAATGTAAGAAAATGGTTGAGACGGTTATAGCCGAAATTCATAAATGTAAATTAAGTATACGTGTGTGTAAAGGGAAAATTTATATTCCCTAATACAACAAATTAAGACACTTGGCCTTCAGTTTCGCGCTAGCTTGAGCAAGCCTTTATTTCCCAAAATCTTAATTTACTAACACTTAAATTCACTATTTCGTTAGCAGGAGAGACCGTGGCTTTTCCTTGAGCGATCAAGAAACTTCTGATTCTAAGGCCATGGTAGCATATCCCAAAGGGTATGCCACAATAGCCACTTCAGCAACGCTTTGACTGCGACGCACAGTGGCCGGTTTTTCAACTTAGCGGTAAAAAAATCCATATCTTTTGACTCTCTTGGAATTTTTTATTCCGGTTTTTTTTGTTGGATTCGATTGTTGAAAACCAGAGATATGAGAGTTTCAATCAGGGTACCTATTAAAATTTTGTTAAAAGCCTAAAAAAGAGATTATAAAAATAATACGGTTATTTTTATTTAATGATTAAAGACTTTTTATTATCAATAACGAACATTCTAATAAAATAGATTAATAAAAATAAGGTAATAAGTAAGGAACTAATGCAAATTAAACAATTTTTTCAAAACATTCATTGATAGAATTCCGCTCATCTACTAGTAAATTTTTGGCTGTATTTGGCTTTTTTTCAGCTTCCGTTTCTCCATATTCACTGCATTTTGTCTAACCGTTCCTGTTGCTCCGAATTCTAAATCATAGCCCAATTTGAGTATATGTTCCATGAAACGAATTCTAGTGTGAAGAGGCGACAATCCGAATTCGTATGCCTCTTCAGAATAATTGGCATCTGCTGGTGCTTGACTTAGTGTACTCGCGGTTTGATGGCATATAATACAGCTAGAAGATGCCTTAGTATCAGTTAAGGCTTGTCCGACTTTTCCATCAATCATGGTCAGCAGAAGTTTGAAATCTATTTCAATAATATGGCCATGATACTCAAATAGCAGCGGCTGAAGTTCATCAATTTGCCTCCTAATTTTATTAACTTCTTCGGTTATCACATCTTTAGTCTCCTTTTTGAATGCAAATTTAATTGGTCTACAATATTTTGTCGATGAAGGTGTCCCATTCTTCCATATATCAATCGGTACATATTTTTCGATTGACGGTTCAGCCTCAGTGCTATTCCTCCTTAATCGCAAAGGAACGAATGATATCATGAACAAATTGGTGTCTGCTGAATTATCTGCATTAAATTGTTTATACTGCTTCTGGCCAGATGATCCGTCACATCCCCACTTACAAAAGAGGGTAAGGTTGCAATCACCAAGACTTTTCACATAAGTCTCTTCCAATGAAAGCAATAATCTGTTCGCAGTGTGTTCTAGAAGATCTTGTAATTTCACCTCTGCTGAACTTGCAGTAATTTCAATTGCTTTTTTTGAGGGTAGACACTCCGTTTTAATTGAAATTATCTCGTCATAACTTGGAAACACGTTGCATTTCTTTGCATTAGTTCGTTTGCGTAATTCTTTGTATTGGTTTTTCGTTAATTTCAAATCCAAAAATAGTGCAAATGCTTCCTCAGGAGTAAACTTCTTTTCATCAGTCGGAGTTGGAACACTGCTCAGTACCCTTTTGACGCGTCTGGGGCTCGCTTTTATCATTTTCTCAATTACTTCTATCTTGTCCTTTTTATTTCTTGATGGACCTACTTGATGAAGGAATGCATTTTGTATATTCTCATGAGATATTTCGTCATTGATGTCGCCAAGTTTACGCCTTCTAGATCGTTCACTGCATTCGTCCATCCATTTCCTTGGTCGACCCTTTCCTTCGCTGCCATTATCAGTCATGGTTTCTTTTTCAAAAACGAGCTCAGTTTTCATCCATTCTGTGTTGCGTTGGTACAGTTTTTCCTTATTTCGATTCACATCTGTGTAACGTTTTTTTAAATGCGATAAAAAGTTAGATATTTTCTTTTTATATGTCTCTTCTTGATCGCATGAGTCAAAAAAAGGATCACTTAGAATATGCGAAGTAACATCTTTGTCGTCTTTTCGTAAGAAGTAAATATCTGCCAAATTTTTATATGTGAACTTAGCCATGTTTTTGCCAAGAATATGGAAACTGTATGAACGCAACTCTTTAAATACTCTTTCCGTCACGGATTTTTTACCTATGCACATGTAATACTTACCTGATACCCATTTATGAGAAATTTTTATGTGCCTAAATTTTCCATTTTACAGGTAAAATATATTAGGACAGGTACATTTACAGTACATATGTAATAAGAGCTAATTACCTGATAATTAGAAAAACCTAATTAGTGCAAATATACATATAATTTGAAAGAAAAGTATAACACTAACAAAAAAAAAAAATAACGGAAAACATGTTAAAAACGTTTGCAGTGTGTGACTTTGACTCATATAATGGGCTCTAGCGCCCGGTGGGGCAAACCGATGCAAAAAAAATTGGTATGGGCTTTTAGAGGAAACTTTCAGCTTTACAATGGTGTAAAATTTGTTTTGGAGCACTTTGGAGCGCAAAAGTCCTGCTCCAAAATACGACGAAATTTAACCAAAATTGGAGCATTTATGGAATTCTTGTTACGTAATAACTATACCACAGTTTTATTGTAACAACATTTGACAATGAATATATCCAAGAATTTAATAAAAAAAACCGGAACTTAATATCTGAAATATTGATAGAGATATGGATATCTAAATCTGTGAAAAGTTGAAAAAATGTATTTATTTTAGTTGAAAATAAAAAGTGCTGTTTTTTATTGCATAGTTACTAATGAAATAATCAAGATAAAGCTGTAATTTTTTGGCTCCCTAGGTTCTCAGGTTTCTACTTTCATATGACCTAACCCATTTTGAAATCGGTGACATTGAAAAAAGTTACTTTTGGCCGCTAAGTTGAAAAACCGGCCACTGTGCGACGTAGCAGAGGGCTACGATAATTAAAACGATAATCGTGTAGCGATACATACCGTCCGTTACTTTGTCGCCGACGCGGCCGCGATGTCGTATTTATACTTACTCGGCTTTCTGCCAGCGACGGCAGAAAGGGAAGCAGCGCCGAATACGACACCGGCGAACGTCTACGACAAGCGCATGTTCATTCGCAGCCGGCAGCGTCTAGCCGGCGGAACGCAAACAGTGACGACGGCAAAGTGCACGCTCAGCATTGCTGTATCGTTTACAGCAATGAAGCGGTTGTTTATTTGCCTTGGCTCGTCGATCGTTCGACCAGCCAAGTAGTGTAAACAAATTTCGAAGTGGAGTGCAACAAAGTGTCGCGTCGTTAAGGATCCGATATCCGAACGACACCACCTACTTAAAGTTTAATGCTCGGACGTGTTGTTATTGTTGTATGTCGCGATCGCAATTTCCAGTTCCGGGAAATAAGAACTTTCAAGGCCAGTATTATTGTTTTTATAATAATACTCCGCGAGTGAGTCAAGGCCAAGTTCACATTAATGCAACCACAGCACTTTGCTTGGTAAGCCCGAAGCTTTAGTTTCATTTGTTTTAGTCAAGCTTTGGTTTAATGAACTTCGAAAGCTAAGGTAGCAACCAGAACACTTCGCATGGAATGGATTGTGGAAGCTGGCATTTAGTAGCGAGCTTCCAAACCCTAGAATCCATAGCGCATGGTGATTGTAGTGGATTGTGGAAGCTAGCTTTCATTAGCAAGCTTCCAAACCATTAAATCGCTTGGTTTGAAATAACCAACGATCAGAATCCACACGCGGAAGAATTAAATTGAGAACGATTTTCTTCCGCGTATTGATTCTGCGAATATTACAATTTTTATATTGCGAAATAATGGAAATTGCGACACGCGCCAACAGCGACCCACTTTGGTTCGGTCGACGGGTACGTCGACCAAGCCAAAGTGGAAACAAGAAACAAATTCCAACGAGAGTCTGAAAATTATATCCAAACGACGAGGTCGTCTATTCTTAAAATCGCGTATAAAGTCGCGAGTTAGTGTTAATTAATAATAATAAGTGTTAAGATTAAATAATAATAATAAGTATCAATGTAGATACCAAAATTAGTGTTTAGTGTCAATAAAAATCAATAACTTAACCAGGGCGTTTTATTCGTTGCACAAAGGACAACGAAAAGGAAGAAGACCAAGACCACAATCGAAAGATAGATACAACAGTATGTATGATCGCTCATCAGCGAACACACACACGCACACGTGCACGCCACATGGCTATCTATATGTAAATATAACATCCCTGTGCGTTTCTGTTAGCAAAATATGTCCGGGACTTTTTTTTGGACTTCCACATCACTTAGAAACCTGAATTTTTTCACAGATGTTCCTGGACATGTAATGTTGATGAGGAAAATGATTGTTGATGATTTCAAAAATCCAAATGGCTTCGCAATTTTTTTGCAATAAATCCGATTGGGAGGAAATTTATATTTTTTTTCCTAGATTGTGATGATTAATTTGTCAGATTTTATTATGAAAAATTTAATAATTTAAAAAATTAATAATTTTTCATAAAAGTGTAATTTCTCAACAGTAAGGTGAGAAAGTCCAAAAGGCTTCTTTTTTTTATTATTTTTACTTTTCTCGGAAACTACAAAACATAGATCCTTCCGGTTTGTAGCATTCTCTTTAGAATTATTTAGAAAATTTTATTGTCGGAAAAAAATTTATACTTAATACCGTAATTTTAAAAAAAAATGGCGACCAATAATTTTTTTTTCAAATTTTAACTTTGACACTTATTTTTTCAAAAACTGTTTGACATAGGAACCTAATTTAAAAAGGATATTAAGAAGCGGATATTTGGCTTTGAAAATCAGCAAGCAAAAGTTATCTGGATCTAACCATTATTTTTTAATATTTTTTTTTCCGATGATAAGTCGGATTTTTATAAAATGGCCCCTCTCGTCTAAACGGGGGGAAAGTAACCCCTATCCCATACGATTTTTTTCTTGCCTCGACCCAACCTACACGCCCTGATCTTCTGTCCCCTCTTATGCGAAACACCCTGTATATATAATATAAGGTCAATTTCAAAATTTATTTTTAAAAAAATGATAATTGGGTTTTGTTTTGATTTTTGATTCATAAATATTTCTGACTGTGACTTTTCAAAGTGCGTGAAGTTAAATTCGTATTTGAGCAAGTTAAATTTGCATTTGAGCTAGTTAAATTCGAATTTAACTTAGCAAAGACTCAAACCCACGACACATTGAAATATTTGTTTTGTATATTTCACCACTAGATTGGTTAGGAGAAGTGGTCACTGAAAAGGAAGAAATCCGCGTGCGTTCATGAAACACATGGCCACTGAAAGATACTCCATATAGGAGGAAAATATCCAAAAATTAGGAACTCCCCTGTAGCCGTTTTTTTGTAAATCGAGTCTGAATATGTCAAATTTTTGTATGGCCAGACTGGGTGGATGCAGTGGTCACTGGCCAAGAAGACCTCCGCGTGCGTTCATGAAACACATGACCATCGGAAGATACTCCATATAGGAGGAAAATATCAAAAAATTAGGAACTCCCCTGTAGCCGTTTTTTTGTAAATCGAGTCTGAATATGTCAAATTTTTGTATAGCCAGACTGGGTGGATGCAGTGGTCACTGGTCAGGAAGACCTCCGCGTGCGTTCATGAAACATGGCCATCGGAAGATACTCCATATAGGAGGAAAATATCAAAAAATTAGGAACTCCCCTGTAGCCGTTTTTTTGTAAATCGAGTCTGAATATGTCAAATTTTTGTATGGCCAGACTGGGTAGATGGACTGGCAGTGGTCACTGGTCAGGAAGACCTCCGCGTGCGTTCATGAAACACATGGCCACTGAAAGATACTTCATATAGGAGGAAAATATCAAAAAATTAGGAACTCCCCTGTAGCCGTTTTTTTGTAAATCGAGTCTGAATATGTCAAATTTTTGTATGGCCAGACTGGGTGGATGCAGTGGTCACTGGTCAGGAAGACCTCCGCGTGCGTTCATGAAACACATGGCCACTGAAAGATACTCCATATAGGAGGAAAATATCCAAAAATTAGGAACTCCCCTGTAGCCGTTTTTTTGTAAATCGAGTCTGAATATGTCAAATTTTTGTATGGCCAGACTGGGTGGATGCAGTGGTCACTGGTCAGGAAGACCTCCGCGTGCGTTCATGAAACACATGGCCACTGAAAGATACTTCATATAGGAGGAAAATATCAAAAAATTAGGAACTCCCCTGTAGCCGTTTTTTGTAAATCGAGTCTGAATATGTCAAATTTTTGTATGGCCAGACTGGGTGGATGCAGTGGTCACTGGTCAGGAAGACCTCCGCGTGCGTTCATGAAACACATGGCCATCGGAAGATACTCCACATAGGAGGAAAATATCAAAAAATTAGGAACTCCCCTGTAGCCGTTTTTTTTGTAAATCGAGTCTGAATATGTCAAATTTTTGTATGGCCAGACTGGGTGGATGCAGTGGTCACTGGTCAGGAAGACCTCCGCGTGCGTTCATGAAACACATGGCCATCGGAAGATACTCCACATAGGAGGAAAATATCAAAAAATTAGGAACTCCCCTGTAGCCGTTTTTTTTGTAAATCGAGTCTGAATATGTCAAATTTTTGTATGGCCAGACTGGGTAGATGCAGTGGTCACTGGTCAGGAAGACCTCCGCGTGCGTTCATGAAACACATGGCCATCGGAAGATACTCCACATAGGAGGAAAATATCAAAAAATTAGGAACTCCCCTGTAGACGTTTTTTTTGTAAATCGAGTCTGAATATGTCAAATTTTTGTATGGCCAGACTGGGTGGATGCAGTGGTCACTGGTCAGGAAGACCTCCGCGTGCGTTCATGAAACACATGGCCACTGAAAGATACTTCATATAGGAGGAAAATATCAAAAAATTAGGAACTCCCCTGTAGCCGTTTTTTTGTAAATCGAGTCTCAATATGTCAAATTTTTGTATGGCCAGACTGGGTGGATGCAGTGGTCACTGGTCAGGAAGACCTCCGCGTGCGTTCATGAAACACATGGCCATCGGAAGATACTCCATATAGGAGGAAAATATCACAAAATTAGGAACTCCCCTGTAGCCGTTTTTTTGTAAATGGAGTCTGAATATGTGTAATTTTTGTATGACCAGACTGGGTAGATGGACTGGCAGTGGTCACTAGTCAGGAAGACCTCCGCGTGCGTTCATGAAACACATGGCCATCGGAAGATACTCCACATAGGAGGAAAATATCAAAAAATTAGGAACTCCCCTGTAGCCGTTTTTTTGTAAATCGAGTCTGAATATGTCAAATTTTTGTATGGCCAGACTGGGTAGATGGACTGGCAGTGGTCACTGGTCAGGAAGACCTCCGCGTGCGTTCATGAAACACATGGCCACTGAAAGATACTTCATATAGGAGGAAAATATCAAAAAATTAGGAACTCCCCTGTAGCCGTTTTTTTGTAAATCGAGTCTCAATATGTCAAATTTTTGTATGGCCAGACTGGGTGGATGCAGTGGTCACTGGTCAGGAAGACCTCCGCGTGCGTTCATGAAACACATGGCCATCGGAAGATACTCAATATAGGAGGAAAATATCAAAAAATTAGGAACTCCCCTGTAGCCGTTTTTTTTGTAAATCGAGTCTGAATATGTCAAATTTTTTACGAAATTGACCACTGCATCCACCCAGTCTGGCCATACAAAAATTTGACATATTCAGACTCGATTTACAAAAAAACGGCTACAGGGGAGTTCCTAATTTTTGGATATTTTCTTCCTATATGAAGTATCTTTCAGTGGCCATGTGTTTCATGAACGCACGCGGAGGTCTTCCTGACCAGTGACCACTGCATCCACCCAGTCTGGCCATACAAAAATTTTACATATTCAGACTCGATTTACAAAAAAACGGCTACAGGGGAGTTCCTAATTTTTGGATATTTTCCTCCTATATGGAGTATCTTTCAGTGGCCATGTGTTTCATGAACGCACGCGGAGGTCTTCCTGACCAGTGACCACTGCATCCACCCAGTCTGGCCATACAAAAATTTGACATATTCAGACTCGATTTACAAAAAAACGGCTACAGGGGAGTTCCTAATTTTTTGATATTTTCCTCCTATATGAAGTATCTTCCGATGGCCATGTGTTTCATGAACGCACGCGGAGGTCTTCCTGACCAGTGACCACTGCATCCACCCAGTCTGGCCATACAAAAATTTGACATATTCAGACTCGATTTACAAAAAAACGGCTACAGGGGAGTTCCTAATTTTTTGATATTTTCCTCCTATATGGAGTATCTTCCGATGGCCATGTGTTTCATGAACGCACGCGGAGGTCTTCTTGGCCAGTGACCACTGCATCCACCCATTCTGGCCATACAAAAATTTGACATATTCAGACTCGATTTACAAAAAAACGGCTACAGGGGAGTTCCTAATTTTTGGATATTTTCCTCCTATATGGAGTATCTTTCAGTGGCCATGTGTTTCATGAACGCACGCGGATTTCTTCATTTTCAGTGACCACTTCTCCTAACCAATCTAGTGGTGAAGTATGTGAAATATACAAAACAAATATTTCAATGTGTCATGGGTTTGAGTCTTTGCTAAGTTAAATTCGAATTTAACTAGCTCAAATGCAAATTTAACTTGCTCAAATACGAATTTAACTTCACGCGCTTGACTTTTCATACGGCTTAGATCTCATCTCGGCATACTCATCTGGTACGCTCGCAGCTAGGAAGTCAATAACAGCGGAGTTAACAGTGCTCTGTTAAAGTTCGCGACGTCGCAATCTTAACAGAGACGTATTTAACTTCACGCACTTAAAAAAACAAGTGTCAATTTTTTGGCTAGTGCTATGTTGAATATTAAATTTAAAATAATAATAGTGAAAGTAAAATATACAGGGTGTTTCGCATAAGAGGGATGTAATATGTTTGTATCTGTGCAAGAAGTGATAGAAGCCAAACTGGAAAATCCTCTCATTTCGTGAGCAAGCCAACCAAGTACAGTGTATGTTAAACTTATGGTGAAATTTAAATTTTGTTACAAACAAACACCGGCAAAGCCAAGTAACTGAAAAGGTAAACCGTTTTGGATTGTTACCACACCGTCACAAAATGACAGTGGTTAGTGTATTGATACCAACGACACAACATTATTATTTATTATTTGTTTGGTATTTAACTAAACATTAATAGAAAACTACTTTGCATTTAAGAGCTCTCGCGGTTTCGACAATTTTCTAGCGGTTTGTGAATTCATTAATTTTACCGTAGACGTACGTTGGGGTCGTTTTTGACCAAAATTCGATTTGAATATATTATAACTAATAGATTAACGGGAATAAGTAACTGAGACCTTTTGACTTTTAATTTTTTTTGGGTTTAAACATAAATTTATTAGTTTTGCTTTTTAAGCTTTTTAAAAAAAATAAATCGACAATTACAAATTAAGTACGCTAAGGGTCGTTTTCGACCCTAGTACAATAATGTTGATTTTATTTTATTAATTTCAATTGTAAGTAAAATCTTAGAGTTTAATTTGAAATCCAAATTTTTTTATAGTCTGCCAGCACACAAAAGCGTTAAAATTTAAAAAATTGGGTTAATTTCAGCTTACGTCAAAATTGTTACCCTTATTGGTTATGCGTAAATGAAGTGGTAGTGTTTAGTTATTGTATAAAACAATTATGTGGCGTCTAATAGAAGAAGAAATTGTAAAATGATTGCAGAGGAAAGCGAAAGCGATGAATTTAATGAGAGTGAAGAAGAATATGAGCCAAGCCAAGAGCAATTAGAAGAATACGAGGAAAGTGAAAGCAATTTTTCAGAAGAAGGGAGCGTGGATCCCCTGCACTGGATCACCTTTTTACACCAAAATCCTCTTCAGTCAATATCACTTGAAAGATATACATAAATCTTACGGTATATTTTTCACAAAACTGGAATCCGGTCGTGCACAGAGCTGCAACGTTTTAAATTTACAACCTGGGGTAACGCGTTACTCAGCTTCACGTGTGAAAAACATTAAATATTCTTTCCTGCTATTTTTTCCGGCTTCAATTGAAAATATTGTATTACAAAATACTAATGAATAATGCAAATGCATAAATACGGAGAAAAGCACAGATCAATAGATCGAGATTTACTCCATGCATATTTTGGCCTTCTGCTTCTGACCGGCGTATACATAGGCGTATACGTAATTCACTGATGCACGTATATACTTCAAAGTAGTCAAATTCAATTTCGTAGCCCAAAAACATAGAGAATTTGTTTGATGCAACCACGGACGTCCAATTTTTGTAGAAATTTTTGTAGGTGTACAAATAAGTTTCCGCGGTTTGTCAAAAGATGGCCCCATTAGAAGGTTGTGGAGAAATTGTCCGAATGTTGCGAGAAAAGTAGTGGCAAATGATGGAAAATACTTTGAATAAAACGTAATGTACTGTTCCTTCACAATAAATTCCTAACTTTTTATAAAAAACCGAGGAAACTTATTTGTACACCTAATATTATATCGAAAGAAACCTTCTTTCAAATTACGTCTATTTTACGCTTCGACAACCCATTCACCCGCCGCCAAAAAATGTCTCTAAACGACAAGTTTGGTCCGATTCGCACACTTCGGCAGAGATGGGTCGAACTTCTGCCAATGTTCTATAATCCATCCGAATATGTACAAGTGGATGAGAAATTGGGTTTCAACGAACGAAGCTCTTTTCTTCAGTATATTTCAAGCAAGCCCGAATGGTATGGCATTAAGTTTTGGTTGCTGGTTTGCTCAAAAATATATTATGTATGGAACGTACAACTCTATTTAGGCAAGCAACCAAGAGCTAAGCCAGAGCAAAATCAAGGCCAAAGAGTTGTCCTGGATTTGGTTGAAGGCCTAAAAGGCCATAACATTACTGTGGACAATAACAGGAATATTTGTCTGGCCTGCCTTGCAAAAAATAAATAAATATTTTTACTCTTTTTCTCTGTTTTCACTAAAAGATTTATTAATTTCAAGAGAAATTATATGAGGGGTCGAAAACGAACCAACGTATGATTCTTAAGTTTTTTCCAGCGTACGTCTACGGGTCAATCAAATTTAGATAAACAAAAATAAATTCACAATTGGTGCATTTAAATTAAAGCCCAAAGAAACTAAAAGCACAATTAAGTAAGAGCGACTGAACTAAAAGACCGAGTGAACTAAAAGAACTAAGAACTGTGAACTAGATCTCATAGTTCAAGCAAGTGATTCGTTCAATTGAACTAGTTCGTTCACGAACTACCCAACTCTACATCATACCAGTAGTGATACCGTATCAAATTATACTGCGTCTAGCCAAGCTGATTGGAGATCAAATAAATTAATCTTTCGTTCCAAAATCGGACATTTCATACTTAATGACCTAATATTAGGTGTACAAATAAGTTTCCGCGGTTTTTTATAAAAAGTTAGAAATTTATTGTGAAGGAACAGTACATTACGTTTAATTCAAAGTATTTTCCATCATTTGCCACTACTTTTCCCCATCTTTCTGGCAACATTCGGATACCCCATCGAAAAAACTCTTCATCTTTTGACGCTATCCACAAATCTACCCAATTTTTGGTGTCTTCATATGATGTGAAGCGCTGCTCAGACAGACCATGTGCCATCGACCGGAACAGGTGATAATCAGAAGGGGCTAAGTCTGGTGAATACGGCGGGTGGGGTAAAACTTCCCAGTTGAGTGTTTCCAAGTATGTTTTTACCGGCGCCGCAACATGAGCATTATCGTGTAAAAGAATAATTTTGTCGTGTCTGGAGTAGTAATGGGCGCGTTTTTCCTTAAGTGCCCGACTCAATCTCATCAATTGTGTTCGGTAGAGAGCTCCAGTAATGGTTTCGCTTGGTTTGAGCAATTCATAATACACGACACCTTCTACTGCGTCCTTTGTCCTTCACGTCAAACTCACCGTTCTTAAGCTTTTTCTAAACCATTCCTGACAACTTCTCTCACTTAAAGCAGCTTCACCATATGCTTCTAGAAGCAATCGATGCGCCTCAGCTGCAGATTTTTTCAAATTAAAGAAGTAAATCAAAAGTTCCCGCAAATAATGCTTATTCGGCACAAAACTTGACATTTTTGCAGGAAAAAAATTACGTGATGCTGATACGAAATCACTAGTACTTTAAGGTTATGGTGTTGCCGGATGACGAAACTTGGGATATTACGTTTTACATCTGACAATTTCTCCATAACATTCTGGTGGGGCCATCTTTTGACAAACCGCGGAAACTTCTTTGTACTCGTGCAGACAGAAAGCGGAGCTGTGCTGAGCTGATCAAACAAACATATTGCACGTAAGGCCCATATTACATTGCAAACAGTTGTTCGATCAAACAGTCACATTGTTTTTGTTTTCTGTATAAAGCTGTCAACTCTCAGTTCATCCGTGAGAGAATGAAAACGGATGAACTGTTGGCACAGCAAATACTCTGTTTGCAGGCGATGCGTGCAAGCAACAAACAGAACAGAGTTGTTGTGTGGTGTAATAAAAAAGTATGCATGTTTTGGAGTGAAAAAGCTGCACTCATACCGGAAAAAGGAGGACTACGTGAAAATAATTGCACAAAGCAACTCTAATTATGTATATATACTACGGAAAGTGTTTGACTGTTTTGCCTTAAACACAATCAGGGACGCAAGGCGCAGATTCAGTTATTAACTGTCAAAATTACACGGGCTCTTATGGAGATCGAGAAAAAAGTTTGCTTTCCATTTTGCTTCACTACTTAGCTACGAAATTACGCGTCTCGCATTCGAGCTAATTCTGATTTTGACGGATGCAAAAGCGTTCTTGTTCTTCTTATTTGTTTGTGTTTGTTTACATTTCATTCTTTTTTCTATTTCAGTTGCTGTAAAATTATCTGAGTGTTTTTCTGTTGCTTTTTTTATTATTATTCTGTATAATATATTATTTAAATTTATTTAAAATATATTTGAATATACATAAAAATAAAAAAACTTTGAATAAACTTCGAGAATTTCGGTTAGAATGAATCTATTGTTCTCTACAGTCAAATATTTGACATTTCATACTTCTGCTTCCCGAAAATGGTTTGGTTTAAACCCGAGCCATTTCTTGCATCGCTACCTTGAATCTGCGCCTTGCGTCCCTGATTGTGTTTAAGGCATTTGTGTTTGCAATGTAACATAGCAAGCAAACAGATTTGGACTGTTTGATCGAACAACTGTTTGCAATGTAATATGGGACTAATAGATACGCGGCACACTGATAAGCGGAGCGGAGCTTATCAGCGCTTAGCTGAGCTGAGCTGATTTGTTCCTGCAGTTTTGTTTGTTTAGCTGCTGAAAATGAAAACAATATTCCATTTTAGTGTTCTTTGTTGCGTGTAGAGTTGGGCATTATAGTTCACTTGAGTTAGTTAATTAATCTAGTTCATTTTGTCCTTGTAAACTAGTTCGTTCAGTTAGTTCATTTAGTTCACTTAGTTCAGTAATTCGCGTACGGTTAATAGTTAAACCAACACAGGTCAAACGAAGTGCAGCTTGTGCCAAACGAGTAAAAGCAGAAATACATATATAACAAGCTGAAATATTTTAAACATTTATGCCTATATCTGCCAAACTGTATAAGTGGTCGATATATCCTCGGTATTAACTGGAAAGGTACGAAAAGTATATTTCATTAATGTTAAATCATATTTTACCGGAAACCGTATGCCTTTCAAGAAAATTTGAATTTTACATTTTTCGAGCTTTCTTATAAAACACAACCAACTTTATTTAAACAATATTTTTATTATATTACTGTTATACGTTTTATATTAATATTATTAATTCGTAAAAAACATTTCATAAATATTGTTGAATATTTTTTAATTTTCATTCGCTTGTATATGTACATATGTTATCTTTATAAATAACAAATTATAAAGTAAAGTATATAAGTTAAAAAATCAAAATAAGTTTCTGTTTTGAAAAATACTAATACTGTTTTAGTTCAATTAGCTCATTCAATATGTATTTCACTCGTTTGTTTAGTTCAGTAGTTCGTTCGTCCGTTTAGTTCAGTAGTTCGTTCGGTCGTTTAGTTCAGTAGTTCGTTCGTTCGTTTAGTTCAGTAGTTCGTTCGGTCGTTTAGTACAGTAGTTCGTTCGTCCGTTTAGTTCAGTAGTTCGTTCGTTCGTTTAGTTCAGTAGTTCGTTCGGTCTCTTAGTTCGTTACTTCATATCAGTGATAACGAGATAAGAAAAACCTGAAGCATACAATACAATATAAATAAAACAGGTTTCACATTTCAACCAGGCTAGAAGTTCCAATTATGAACTATTTTTAAGTGTATTTTTAAAAATGTAGGTGCCATGTTACATTGCAATTTTTTGATTGTTTCAATTTGTTCTTTGTTTTTGTTTTCTGTACAAAACTGTCAACGCCGACTTCATCCGTGAGAGAAAGAGAGCCGATAAACTACGAAACCCGCAATCAAAAAATTTGCCGTCGACCGCTCCAAATTTCAATCAAAACGGTGTTCTTGTGTGGCTCGTTGGCTGCGATTGGTTATTATTTTTCGTGCTTTGAACAAAATGTTTAGCGTTTGTTAATAATTTAAGTACAATTTCCTCTAATTCTTTAATTGTGTGCATTGTTTATAACTTTTGATTTTTGTAATGACTGCGAAAATCGCAAATCGGTATGAAATACTACGCATAGTTCTGATAATATTTTTGACAGCTTGCTGGCAAACTGATTGCAATGTAACATACCAGCAAATAAAAAATTGTTGAGAGAGTAAAATATCCCAATTTGCAGCAATCAAAAAATTGCAATGTAACATGGCACTATGCAAGAACGACGAGTGAACTAAAAGAACTACGAATTGTGAACTAGTTTGTATAGTTCACAGAAGTGAATAGTTCAATTGAACTAGTTCGTTCATGAACTACCCAACTCTAGTTGCGTGGTGCCAAGAGTTGATGCAATGGATTGCGAAAATATTGTAGTTCCTTATATTTTCAACGTCGAGAAAAAATTACTAAAAATCTTAAACTGCGTTTCTATAAATCTATACGGTTTTCACAATATCGTATATAACATAAATGGAGGGTATTAATACTTTTCTAACGGTACCTAGGCCAATCCAATATGTGCTATAGCTTAGGAAATATTAGCAGCTTAATTTCAAAAATGCGGCTATAAAACGCAAGTTGCCACCCCTTTTTGGGATTGATTGGGTCAGCGTCAAAAACAATAAACCTAACAAGATAGAGCATTGTATCGTAAAACATACATAAAACCTTACATAAAAAATACCTATTATTTATTATTAACTTCTTTGTATTACTTCTATGAGAATACAAATGATATGACACAAACACTTGTTATAGGATTCACTTACTACGGATGTGTAAATCTGTAAAGTTTTATAAATAGTCTTCCATCATTTTCCAATATTCGGAAAACCCACATACAATATAAGACAGTTGCGTTCTCAAAATACCAAACAAATGTTGAATATAAGCAAATTAACAAAGGTTTACAACATTGTGAGCATCAATATTTTGGAGATGGTTGCTGTGAGCAGTAATAATAATCGGAAATCGAATTTGTAGCAACCTTTGGGTTGGACTATAGCTTTGGGCCAGAGGCCTTTGTTATCGTTGTTCTCTCTGTTGTTGTTGTGCACGTAGACTCTAGCAACAACATCGATTTTTTCGCACTCGTTTGATATCGGAGCAATATCTCCTAAACTATAGCAGATATATGGTTGGTGTGGGCACCATTGCACACGTATTTAAAATATCTTTCATTTATGTCATAGGCTTAAATAAGACGCTTTAATACTCTCATCTAATTCCGGAATTATAGCCTTTTGAGGTTTGAAAATTTCGGGCCTGTATCTCCTAAACCTTACAAGATTCCTAAAAGTTATTCATATTGTCGAAATGGTAATCGAATTATCGATCATTTATGTATAATAATATAATACCGACGAACGTTCAATTTTGGAGAAAAATTTACTTTTAGATCTTAAGTATTATTTTTTTCAATTCAGTTTATCCTAAGTATACTGTATAATTAACTCACATAATTATGCCAATGATAAGAAAACAAAGAGCCTCTACTTTCTTATTATTGGCATAATTATGTGGGTTAATTATGCAGTATACCTAGAAAAAAATTAATGAATTGAAAAAAAATAGTACTAAAAATATAAAACTTCATTTTTCTCCAAAATTGAACGTTCGTCGAAATTATATTATTTTACATAAATGACTGTTAATTGGCTTACCATTTCGACAATATCAATAACTTATAGGAATCTTGTAAAGTTTAGAAGGCCCGAACTCTTCGAACTTCAATAGGCTATCAGCCTTATAATGTAAATAGTTTGAAAACGAAAACACAAATGAAAACGCAAACGCAAACGAAAACGAAAGGAACAAAACTTGTATAATAGAAGCTTTTCGTTCATATTGCAGACTTTCGTTGGTGGGTGTCACATTGGACATCTTGAGGCCGCCTCAGAAAAAGCTGTTTACGTTGCACCCTGTCACACTACAAAAAATTGTGCGCATCCTCAAACTCGTGTACGTGCAAGCGGTTGAGATGTGTTTGTAAGCGCTTTCATTTCAACTAAAGCACGGTACGGAGTGATTGATTTGACATGTCAGTAGCATAAGATATGTTGTACTTTACGTACCCTGTCTAATCTACCGTATATTCTACCTGCATGGGTTCGCATTATTCGAATGTAATGTAATGTAATGCAATGTTGTGATGACCTTCAACAATTTTTTACCTGTTCGCCAGCCTAGAAAAAGTTCGCCAGTTGTAAAAATAAACATGTTGTAAAGGTTGATAGAAAGACAGCAAGAGAAATTGCAACCTTTTTATACATCTTGGTTTTTATTTATAATTCTAAGAAATGTATCCTTTCTTTCCAGAATATTCTTTTGGGTCAATTGATCAATATAATAATTTGTTTTAAATAAGAATACGGAATATTTTCATATTTAAGAAATAAGTTTCTAGAGCTTAGTTAAGTTTTCTAAGCTTTGTCTAAGTATCTAGAATTATTCTAATAATAATTATAATAATAATAATAATTACATAATACAATAAAATTCTAAATGAAAACAGTAATGTAAGAAAAAACACAAAATCAGCCGGTTTTCCATTCCATACATTTTTTCTTTTTACCGGCATGCAAGTTTTCTTAAGCGAAGCCCTTGCTGTGGCTGATACGCATAACAAAACAGAAATGAGAAGGCAACAGATAAGGAACATTTTCTGACCGTGCTTCGAGTTTGTATACATGTGTTAGTGTTTGACGCTCGTGAGGCAGCCAAAATTTTAGCGCTAACATTGAGGCGAACGTGGATCGAAAGCTGTTCCACTTTTTGCAATCAACCAATCAGAGCGTGTGAGTCTGGCGCATAGATGCCCAGTGTGACACCCACCGTTGTATTGCAGAGAGAAAATGTTGCCATGTGTACAATATTTGAAGCATTTTTATAAGTAATTTCTAGAAACGCAAAGATTTCGGGTAGAATTCAGTGCAAAAGAGTGTCGGCAACACTATACACATACAAATTCGAAAACTTGCAAAACACAAACAATTTTACACTAGACGATAGCCTTCTTGCTTTCGCGTGGTTTCTCGACTTTTTTCCTGGAAACTGCCGATCCATTATACCTCGCGTAGCTGATACAATCTGCAAAGCATGTAAAAATACCAACAAAACGCATTTCTTTCGTTTACTGGATTTTACTCAAGTTTTGTTATCCTCAGTTGTCAAACAAGCGAAAAATGACGAAAAGCACAAAACAAAACTCATGAAAAACATATGTTTCGTTTTCGTTTACGTCTTGAAACTATTTACATTATAAGGCTGTATAACTCCGGAAGTAAATGAGAGCAATACGACTTCTTGTTGTTGGGGTCAGCAGCACCATGTCTGGGACGCCGACGCAACTCCGATTTTTTGTTGTTGTTCTTCACGGAAACTCCAAAAACATTATTTTGCCTGCTCTCATCTCATTTCCAAGTTATAACCATTTAAAGGTGGAAAATTTCGGACCTACATCTCCGAAACTATATGAGTTGCTTATATTGTGTGGGCATGGTTGGGAAGGTATTCAAATTATCTTGCATTTAATTAATTTTATTAGAATAGTAATAAAATTTTTGTTTTCGATATTGTCTTACATAAGGGTTCGGTCAAACAGAGCGCGTAATTACTATATGTTAGCGTTCCAGTGATTTTTTGAGAAGGGTGACTGCTATATTTCTGGCAGTGCTTTTCACCACTGACTAAGTCACCGTGATTTTGATATAACTAACCTATATCACAAAAATTATTCACGGCTACAAGAACCTGCCACTGACAGCAAAGAATCGTTTCACTATCACTGCTAAAACAATTATTAAAAGTGTCGCTCAAAAGTTCTGTAGCTGTCAAAGGTAACAAAATTACGGGTACCGAAAATCGAACTCTACTCATGATATTAAATAAAGAGGGAGGCAACCCTGGGTTTTTGTACAATCCATGAAAAAATATGGTATTCCGAATTCACTGCACGGGAACAAACCAATGACAGAAACGAATATATGAATAAAGATCGTGGAACGAAGCGGTCGAAGTCACTGGTAAAAATAATGGAACAAATGCAGAACAGCTGCCAAGCTCAGATTTTGTTTCTTTTTTTTACCTTTATTTGAGACCGTTATAACCGGAAGTCGCCATGTTTTTTCGGGGCCTGGTCAACCATCTTGGATTTATGACCGTTTGATGGTCAAAGAAATGGTACTAATAAAAGGCACTTATTTCATAGACTAAGTAAACTATCGGAACAAACGAAGGATTGTTGGAAAGGTATTTTTAATACCTTTCATTTATGTCATATATATTTTTTTCCATATGATGGCAGTTACGGAGCTATATTGATTTTTAGAAAAATGTGACAAGTTGACCTCGAAACAACAATTTTTTTCTTCCAAACGGACACATTAAGATGTAAAAAAAATTATGATATAATGAATAATATATATTAAGATATAAACAGTTATGGAAAGCTTGTTCTTTTACCTTTAAAATGGTATATAATATGTTATACTTACTATTGTATTACATTATTTTAGCTATACTTTTCTGTAAACAAACAAGTGTAAACACAGAAAGAACGTTTGAAATTTAAAAATTTTCGTTCCTGATGGTCCCAACTAAAGGTAAAAAAAAGATCAGAGCTTGGCAGCTATTCAGCATTTATGCCAAAATAATATTCGTTCGCTCCAGTGACCAATGACTTTTAAATCACGCTGACAAAATCACCGGTACGGAAATATCACTCATCTCTAGTAATTACGCTATGTCGGCCGATAGATTTACACGATGAAGGTCAGACAGAGATCGAAATCGACAAGTCAGCTGTGTGTATCTGTGAACAGTAGAATGCCGTATTGGTAGAAACGGTTTCATTATTATGGGATTTAAGAGTTTCTCTAGGGAATTTTGTGAAATTTTTCATTTTTAATATTTGTTTTTTTATGAGAATTATTGAATTTGTATTGTAAATGTGTAGCGTAAATGTAAATGTAAAAATGTAGCGGTGTAAATTTAACAGCGAAACCAAAATTAATAATGACACAACTAGCAACACAATAAATTGTAGTGCTGAGCATTTTCATACTCACAATACACAATACTAGTGCAAAATTCTGTAACATTTTTTGTTGTTAGTATTTACGGACAAATCCGAACACCTCATTAAATGGTTTCGTAAGCGAATGCTAGCCCATTTCGAAATGCCGAAGATTTTCCTTTCCGATAATGGTGTCCAATTCACCAACAAGAAGTTTAAACAATTCCTAAACGAACTCGGCGTATAGCATCGCTATGCAGCGCCCTACACCCCGCAGGAGAACCCGACAGAGCGCGCCAACCTCACAATCAAGGTGATGATATCGCAGTTCACTGGACCCCAGCAAACTACATGGGACGAGTTGCTCCCTGAGATCACTTTAGCCTTCCATACCAGCAAACCTGAGTCTACAGGTTACAGCCCTGCGTTTTTGGTCCAAGGAAGAGAGCCACGTCCACCGGTACTGGACGAGCGGAAGTTTCTCCCGGATAACATGCAGCAGGGCTAAGGCAAGCTTTCCAGATAGCACGAGAACACATGTAACGGGCTGCACAGATACAGGCCAAACACTACAAAGTCCATTTAACATAAGTTTATTGTAAACACAAATTAAGTTCTTTAAAACAATTTCGTTTGTTGATGGTAGAAAAAATACTGACATTTATTTGAGTGATTATTTAAGCTTTTATACTATTTTTGGTCGTGGTTGGACACGACATTTTCACATGTCATCACTCTGCCCATGTGCAGCATTTGCAGTCGCTTCGCTCATTTCGCAGTCACTGCTTGCGATATTTTGCTGCGTCGCGAATTATTGCGGTGTCAATTTTCCGCGTCGGCTGCAAGCATTGACCCTCTGCTGCAACTGCAATACGGCGCATAAGCAAAATAATAACATATAAAAATGCAATGACATCAGAACCCGAATGGTTGGATCGGCGGTTGATCTAGATGGCAAAGAGAGGAACAAGCAGAAACAACAAGGAATTGAAACTCGAGTGAACGAACGAACACATGGAACAGAGCCATGACTGAACTCAGCAGACGTAAGTAACATAAAGACAACGGAAAGAGATATTTTTTTTTACAATCGACATTAACCAACAGTGGACAAAGTGAGTTTCGTTCGTGGTACATTTACAACGAGGTTTATTTCAAAGTGTACTTCTAAACAAAGGAAAGTTTTTCACACGCGGTACCCATTGGTTAATTGAGATCATTTCGGGTCTACGGACAGTTTCGCTGGCATTACGGGTCTCCGGACAGCCTTGCCAATCAATTAAACAATTGTTCGAGTCAACGCCGGTTCTCGGGAACGAGATCTTAAATGCGATAACCAGTTGGTTGGTTGAAAGCATTGCGTGTCTACGGACAGCCTTGCCAGTCAATCAAACAATTGTTCGAGCCAACGCCGGGTCTCGGGAACTTGATCCTAACGCGATAGCCAAGTTGGTTGGTTGAAAGTATTGCGTGTCTACGGAGAGCCTTGCTGGCATTACGTGTCTTCGGACAGCCTTGCCAGTCAATCAAACAATTGTTCGAGCAAACGCCGGGTCTCGGGAACTTGATCCTAACGCGATAGCCAATTGGTTGAAAGTTTATAGCTTTTATAAACAACTGACGATTGATGGGAGGGGGGGGTTGGGAGAATGGGCTCGAATGGGGAGAACGTTTCAGGCTCCATGGAAGAGGTTATGAGTGCCGTCTCCAGGCCAGAAACCCAACCAAACTGGCGACGAAGTTGCCAGGAGGGCGCGTGGACTTCCGAACGGACGGACCCGAAAGGTTTCGGATTCCAAGGATTCATCCAAGGGATTAGTAGAGTCTCGGAAAATCGGTCTCCAGCTGATTGCGGAGAGTGTGAAGAAGGCAACCACGTCGAACACGAAAGGAATGTTCACATGCATAATACAACTGAGAAAAAAGTAAACACATTGATATAAAGTATCATTACGTAAGAGAAAGTGTTCTAAAAATTAAATAACTTGAAATGGATATTCCTTCCACAGAGAATGTCGCGGATATTTTTACAAAAAGCTTAACCATAAATATTTTTGTCAAATGCTTAATATGAACTAAAATGTATTGAATAACTAATTGCTACCCGTATATTGTCATAAACCAATGAATGTAAAACAAAATTTTTGAAACACGTTGTTAATATTTAATTACACTTGGGTTGAGGGAGAGATTGTTAAATAATGCACCCTGTTACACAAACCAACTGTTCTTTTCTAGCCAACACATATCTATGCAAATACTTCATTGAATCCACTTTACTTATTACTTATTATTATTATTATTTATTTCATCTACTGGGCGTTCCTTACAGATTACTTAAAAACTAAATATACAATTAATGTGTATCAAAATACTTTAACAAATCATTTTAAAATCTATATCTTTTTGAACTGAAGTCTAAGGCATTAGATACCACGTTGCAAACAGACAGGCATTTTGAGATGGGTTCATATTTCCCAAGATTTGTTCTGTGGAATTTAGCAATAAAAGGATCCCTACACCTAAGTGTTCTCATAGGGGCATAAAAATCAATACTTTCTAATAGACCTGGAGCATCAATTTTGCTATCAATAATGTCTTTTATGAAGAGTACCTCCAGGGTCTTTCTTCTTTGAGCTAAGCTATGTAGCCCTAACAAGCGACAACGCTCAACATAAGCTGGCATGTTTTCAGGACCGTAAAATCGTCTCAGTGCGAATCTGGTAAAACGCTTCTGTATTTTTTTATTTTTATATCTAGCAGTATGACAATCATAGCAGGGATTCCAAATGACACAACCAAATTCAAGGAGAGATCTTACCAAGCTCACAAAAATAGTTTTTAATGTAAATATATCCGAAAATTCTGTAGAATTTCTCTTTAGGAAACCAAGAAGTGAGTTGGACTTAGAAATTACGTAATCATAATGCAAAGTGAAAGAAAACCTACAGTCGAATAAAACTCCTAAATCCTTGATCGAGGAAACTTTCTGAAAGAGATTTATTCCATCATAGGAGTCGTCATACCGAATTGCTAATTACTTACGAGTATAAGTTAGCGTATTGCATTTTGAAATATTCTAGCACAATTTGTTTATGCTGCTCCAAGCAATTAGCGAGTTTATGTCATCCTGAAACAGTGTACAACTACAATGGCCTTTAATAATTTTACGTCATCAGCGTACATCAGGCAATTACAGGTTTTGAAAATCCCAGGTAAGTCATTAATGAATAGTATGAACAAAATAGGTCCTAAATGGCTTCCTTGAGGTACACCAGATTTTACCTCAATAGGGGCAGAAAAATGCCCATCAGTTCTTACAATTAGTTTTCTTCTGAATAGATAAGACGCTATCCATTTCAGAAATATTGAGTGAAACCCAATTTCATTTAATTTATGCAATAAAATGGAGTGACTAACTCTGTCGAAGGCTTTGGCAAAATCCGTATACAGTACGTCAACTTGCAAGCCATTATCCATTGCATTTATATAAAAATTACTAAAAATAGCTAAGTTTGAGCTAATGGATCTACCTGCGAAAAAACCATGCTGTTGTTCAGATATATAATGTTTAATTTCAAAAGTTGGACGGTTATTGACAATACTATCTAACATTTTCGGTATAATGGACATCTTTACAATTGGTCTATAATTCTGTATAAAAGTTATTTTACCAGACTTATGGATTGGAGTTACATAACAAATTTTCCAACCATCAAGGACAGTGCCAGTAGCCAGAGATTTATTGTAAATTAACGTAAGCGCAGTACAAGGCGACTGCGCACAATTCTTCAAAAGCACCGGTGGGAGCAAATCGAAGCCAGCACCCTTACTAGTGTTTGGGCTAGCTAATTTTGAGAGAGCTTGCATAGTTTCCTCTTCGGATATTACCATAAAACCGATATCTACATGTTGGACCAGCTGGTCGAAATTATCGATATTTATGCTGGGATCATCTTCCACGAAAACCGAAGAGAAATACGTTGCAAATAAGGCGCAAATATCTTGAGGATTATCAGCACACAAAGTTCTGGTATTCCATTGATTTTGGTAAATTTGAATATTTACGTTTCGAATTATAAAAAGTCCAGAAAGCTCTTGGACTAGTTTTTATATTATTTTCAATTTGTTCGATATATTTTTTATAAAGAAAGTTTGATAGAAACTCAAATTCTTTCCTTCGTTGAATAAATTTCTCTTTATCCGCCTGCAGATTAGATTTTAAGAAAAGTTTGTGAGACTTATTCCTCAGATTCTTATAATGACAAAGCCGGTTGTTGTACCACGGTAAACGAGTACGCGATCTCGAAACTCGCTTAGGTACGAATAGATCAAAGGGCACATCCAAGATCGCTTTGAAAGTAAAATACATATTCTGTAGGTCCAATGTTTTCAGAGTTGACACCCAGTTAATACTGTTAAAATATGAATTAAGGAACGCGTAATTTGCCTTACTGGAATTATAAAGAATCTCCGATGGTTTCTCAGTTGGATATGAAAAATCATAAAAACTGAACTTAAGAATAATAGCCACATGGTGTATAGATTCTTTAGTCAGCGGAATGTAGCACCTAGTTAAATAATAATTAAAGTCATTATTAAGGAATATAAGATCCAATATCCTATTTAGGTCATTTACAATAAGATTAACTTGAGAGAATTAAGAGCGTACACATCACAAAAATGCTTCTCAATTGCAAGGTTCAAGGTAAATGGGAGAAGCGTTTTATCATCTGGACAATAGTTCCAAGCAATATTCCCAAGATTAAAGTCTCCCAAAACACAAGGAGTCTGTTTGCAACCTGAATTTGAAATAATGTGGTTAATATTAAATATGTGATTTTCAAATAAGCTTAGTGGACTATTTGGGGGCAAATAGCTTAAAATTAATACAATTTCGTTCTTACAAATATTAGTTGTGTTGAAAGAAACTGAGACAGCAATTTGCTCAGTGAGAGTTTGAATATTAGGAAGAATAATTTTCTTGCTGATGAAATTACTAGAGACGGCAATCAGTACTCCACTGCCCCTCGATAAACCGGAATTGATATCTCGATCACGCCGATAGACCACATATCGGGAGTCAAAAAGTTCTGTTGAGAGAAAGTTGATTGTCAACCAAGTCTCCACTATAGCAATAACATCGAAGTTTTGAGAGGCCACCGCCGAATAAAGCTGGTTTGTTTTAGTACGCAAACCTCCAGCGTTGTGGTAATAAATGGAGAAATCGTAATTTGAAGAACTCAGGGATCCAATGACTGAGGTAGGCGCGGAGTCTGAAAATCCAGACAGGCTGATGGTCCCTGTTTAGGGGATGAGTCCGGAGCGGTGCTTAATATGTTTTTCGGTCTATGTGTAAATTTGCTCACTTTAACCGATAAAGGACAAAACTCTTTGTTATAGACTCGCTTGAATAATGGCATTGGTACGCCAACTTTGAAGTTGATGAAACGATATTTCGAGACATCGGCATCCTTCTTCACAAGCCTGTTGCAGGAAATTACATCAGAAGAAACGTTCAATCGATTCGCAACAAAATTTCGTACGGCGTCAGGATCAGTGTTTACTTTAAATTTAGATATGTGCATGAATTTTAGGTCATGCACTACTTGTAAATCACTTCTTGTGGAAGCTTGACCGATTACTTTATTTTTGTTATTAGAATTGGATTTATTGTTTTTCTTCTTTCGAACGGTAACCCAGTCACCTACTCTTCTCTTCGGTTCCTTTTCAACTGCTGCGGATTCATTATACACACCTGCACTTATAGCACAAGCAGAAGATGAAGCGGGAACAACGACGCTTTCTGGTTCGGCATCCGCACTTGAAGTGAAAGTAGTAGGTGACGAGAGAACAATAATTTCTTCAGAAGCGTTATCTTGCTGAATTATGTTGTTTTTATTAGTCGAAAAGCTTGACGTCACAGATCGACCGTTAGTTTTTCTCCTGACAGCTAGCGTATGCTCAAAATTGCTAACTTCTCTCTGGACATCATTAATTTGCTGCGACAGAGAGGTTAATTTTTTTTGGAAATTAACCGAAATGTTAGCGCAGCAATTACAAGATTTTATGTTTTAATGTTTTAATTTTATGTTTTTAAAAGATTTATGGTGTCTGTCGGCATATTGATACATTTGGTATGATAAACGCGACCACAAATCAAACAGCATACAGAGTCTTCTCCAAAACCGAATTCCATTACAGAATTACAATTTACACAAAAGTCGCACATTATGTAAAACAGATGAGAGACACGTCTGCACGGTTTAGCACTCTAAGCTGAACTCGTTTTATTATCAGTACTGCTAACCGATATCTTACCAGGACTTTTTTTTGTTTTATTTTTTGATGAAATTCAGTATTCTATAGTAAATCGTGGTCGAAAAACACAAATCTAAAGTTAAAACAATTTTCTGAATTTTAGTTTTTTAAAAGGTATTCTTACCTGATTTTTTTGACTCACTTCCCATCAACGCACAGGCACCTAGAACGGTGAAATTTTGCACATAGGTTTCTCTTATGATGTATACGTCGAATAAGAAAGGATTTTTCGAAATGTTACTTCTAAGGACTTCAAAAAGAAAAAGGACATACACAGAATTTTTTCTTTGCACAGGCTAAACCCTTGGGCCTAAAAAGGAAATTTTGCACAGAGGTTTCTTTTATGATGTATACAAGGGAGCAGAAAGGATTTTTTCGAAATTTTACTTCTAAGGACTTCAAAAAGGACAAACACATAATTATTTTGTTAGCCATCAAATATGGATTTTCTTTTTTCACGAAAACATCTCGCATAGAAATACCTCAAAACCATTTTCAGGATTTTTCTAAATTCATCCTCCAAGGTCCAAAAAAGGACAATATTCTAAAATTAAAATAAATACATAAAAATCATAAATAAAAACATACCAAATTAAAAACATAATGTAATATTATAAAATAATATTTTATTTTTTTATTTCCCGTGCAATGCCGGGTAGTTACGCTAGTATATACATATATAAATACATTATACATATATCTGCTATATATAGGAAAACCAAAAAAAAAGCCAAATATTTACCAGCGTTCGATAAGTCGAACACTCAGGTAAGAATACCTTTCACAGACGAAGGGATGTTTGGAAAAAAGGGTTTTGCATTATATCAGGTGCGATACCATGTAATATTCATTTACCTGCATAATTACTTTTTGTACTTTCGAACATTTATTGTGTTTTTTGCACTTCTCAGAAATAGGTAAAAAATAGTAGGTAATTAAAATGTTTATTGCGCTACAATGCAAGGTCAAAGTATGAATAAAATAATATTTTTGAATAGCTAACTCTCCACAATATCACAAATTACCCAGGAAAATCAACAAAAACTAATCTACTTGAATTCGTATTTAAGACAATTAACAATTTTAAATTTGGTTTGCAAACTATTGTAAAATAATATCAGTCTGGCAACTCTTGTCATTACATTACTTTTTATACTCCTCTTCTGTAATACATATTATATTCTTACTATTGAATAAAGTCAGTCGCTATTTAACATCGAAGATGCGCGTACGTTTTCTGCTCAACAGGTTATGGGCCCAGTCACTAATTAGAAAATCAATTCATCAAAATGGCGATCGGTACATTCAGTTTTCCCTTTGAAAGGCTTCGCGGACATGAAAATTTCGATGTCTGGAGAAGAAATGCAAAGTCCAACCTAGTTGGAAGATGCTGGAAGATAACGGAAAGTGGACTTTCTGAAAAGGATTGTGAGGATTGCACATAGCAAACGCTCAAAGTGCAAAGAATGCATGGGATTCTTTGATGTTAGCTTACGAGGACAACGGTTTGACTCGTAAGGTGGAGCTTTTAAAAAAGCTAGTACAGCTGAAGCTGGAGCAGTTCCAATCCGTGCAGGATTATGTAAACGAGATGGTCATGACTTCAATAAAGTTGCAAACTGCAGGTTTGAACATAGGTGACGAATTGGTAGCTTCATTATTGCTTGCTGGGTTGCCCAATGTGGAAAATTCCAAAGCAAAATTAACAATAGATAATTTTAAGAGTTTGTTGTTGCAAGATGTTAAATTTGATTGCAGTAAAGATTCCACGGGCAATGCTTTATATTCAAAGCATTTTCAACAGAAAAGGAATGGTAAGAATTCTAATAAGAAAAGTTTTCGGTGTTTCAAAACTGTGGTCAAGAAGGGCATATACGTGAGGAATGCCGCAAAAATTCACAGTCAAAGAAAGCTGCTGAGTACGAAGGTAAAAACAGGACAGCGATGGCTTCGAACACGTAGTAGCGAAAATGTGTGGTACATTGACTCAGGCGCAACTTCACGCATGACGAATATTCAGCATTTGCTTTCGATGGAAAGAGCGGCACAGCATAACGAAGTGATTTTGGCGAACAAAGATCGAGTTGGTGTAAAGAGCGCAGGCGATGTCAACCTTGCGCTGAATGTAAATAAACGAAAAATTGCAAAAACTATTCAAAACGTTGAATATGTACCGAGCCTGTGTGCAAATCTTTTATCAGTGTGGCAACTAGCACAGAAAAATAAAAAGGTTGTATTTCAAGGCAATGTGTGTAATATTTTTGATCAAAAAGGCACATTAATTACGACGGCGCATGCAGATAATGGTTTGTATAAATTGGACTGCGAAAAGACTCCAGTTGGAAAAGCAATGTTAGCGATTGAGAGTTTTGAGCTTTGTAGGTTGGCACACATTTGCAAAGAAAGAATGAGGCAAGTTCAGAAATCAACTGTTTGTGTTTCACGCAACGGATGAAAAATGCATTGTCTGCTGTAAAGGTAAGCAAACCCGAACAACTAATAAATCAGCTGGAACTCGCGCGGAAAATGTATTAGATATTATTCATTCTGACGTTCTTGGTCCAATCAGTACAAAGTCATTCAGCGGTGCGAGATTTTTGTTAGTATTTGTGGATGATTACTCTAGAAAAGTTTTTGCATACCGATCGTACGAAAGTCTTACGTATTTGAGAGATTTAAGCATTTTAAAAGTGAAGTCGAGAATCAGTGTGGCCGTAAAATTAAAGTTTTCAGAACAGATAATGGCACAGAGTATTGTAACAAACAATTGACAACTGTTTTGCGCGACTGTGGTATTGTTCATCAGAAAACCGCTCCTTATACGTCCGAACAAGACGGCGTAGCTGAGCGCATGAACCGTACGTTGATAGAGCGTGTCAGGTGCATTTTGGTGGATTCTGGTCTCGGTAATATACATATATTGGGCTGAAGTTGCGAATACGGCAGCATATTTAGTAAATCGTGTCCCTTGTAGAAGCAACAATAAAAGTCCAGAAGAAATGTGGACTGGTGTAAAACCGAACCTAAAATATTTACGCATATTTGGTTGCACGGCTATGGTACATATACCGAAACAAAAACGTTTGAAGCTTGATGCGAAATCAGAAGAGTGCATCTTTGTAGGATATTGCACTGTATCAAAAGCATATCGACTTCTTCGAAAATCGTATTACAAGTTAATTGTCAGTCGTGATGTTAGTTTTTTTGAAAATACAAGCGATTTGATCCAGTCTATGGAACCTAATTTGATTGCTCATATTACCGAAAAAAATGAGATGTATGACATTGACAATTCAGAGGAAGAAGACGAGCTGGAATTGTCAAGTGCCAACAAATCTTCTGATAGTGAGTATGAAACTCCTGATAAAAGTAACGAGATGGAATTGTCAGATGCCATTAAATCTTCTGACAGTGAGTGCGATATTTCTGATAAAGGCGAGGTACAAAACATTAAAAAGGGTGTTCAGTTCGTCGTTCTGAACGTATTGCAAATAAAGCAAAAATTAATTTCTTGTTGAGCGCAGTGTCTGGTGTAGACGACCCAACTAGTGTTGATGAAGCACTGAATAGTGCAGAGTCGGGCGCTTGGAAATGCGCAATGGAAGAAGAGATGGATTCTCTTAAGTCAAATAATACTTAGGGGCTTACGAAATACCTCAAGGTAAAAGAGCCATAAAATCGAAATGGGTATTTAAAATTAAGCGCGGTGCTGATGGTGAGCTTGTACGGTATAAAGCAAGACTTGTTGTCAAAGGTTGCTCACAGAAACCAGGCATTGACTATTCGGAAACCTTTTCACCGGTAGTCAGATATAACTCACTACGCTTCTTGTTTGCCATGGCGGCAAAATATGACTTTTCGGTGCATAAATTGGATGCTGTAACGGCATTTTTAAACGGCAAGCTACAAGAAGAAGAAGTCTACATGAAACTGCCCGAGGGCTATGATGACGGATCAGGCAGAGTTTGTCGTTTAATTAAGTCCTCGTATGGTCTCTAGGAAACGAGTAAAGTGTTCAATGATAAACTAAATATGGAACTCATCGGCCTTGGACTTGTCAGAAGCATGTTGATCAATGCATCTGCTATAGCGTAAACGAAAGAAGTATGGTATACCTTGCGATGTATTGTCGACGATGTATTGGTGTCTTCGAATGACGAAAAGCCTACGCAGCATATTTAAGTTTTCATAATATAAAGTTTAAAATGAAAGACATGGGTTCGGCGTCGTCCGTGCTTGGCATGCGAGTTCAACGTGATGAGGTAAAAAAACGAATTAAACTTGATCAATCTGAATATATTTCCAGTGTACTAAACCGTTTTGGAATGGATGATTGTAATGCTGTATCCACCCCACTCGATTTATCATAAAAGTTAACGGCTGAGATGTGTCCACAGACCGAAGAAGCAGTGAAATAGAAGATTTTTCCCAAAACCCCGAAAAAGCTCATTGGATTGCAGTAAAGCGTGTGATGCGTTATTTGAAGGGTACCGTTGATAAAGGCATCGTTTACATGAAAGGAGCAGAGGACTTACTGGGTTTGGCAATGCTGATTGGGCAGGAGATCTTGACGAGAGGCGTTCAACATCCGGTTACGTATTTATGATGCAGGGTGGAGCTATATCTTGGTCAACACATAGACAGCGGACGGTTGCATTATCTTCAACCGAAGCAGAGTTGATGTCAATCGTAGGTGCGATGCAAGAAACGATTTGGTTGAATCGTTTAGAAAAGGAGTTGATTTCTGGCGTTAGAAAATTAACAACACTTTATTGCGATAACAAGAGTGCAATTCACATCGTTCGTAACAACAATTTTTCTCCACGAACTAAGCATGTGGACATCAAAGTGAAGTTCATACGAGAGAACCTTGAAGATAAATCGTTAAAGCTGGAGTACATTTCTACTAGCGAGATATCGGCAGACGGATTAACGAAAGGTATAGCAGCTGCTAAAAATGAACATATGAATGCCAAACTAGGCTTAAAGTAATAGAAAACTATATTGCTTGAATTAATTATTGTTAGTTTTTAATGAAATATGTTTTGTAATGTTATTGCCAGTTATGATATTAAAGGAAAGTATTGTAAAATAATATCAGTCTGTCAACTCTTGTCATTACATTTCTTTTTATACTCTTCTTCTGTAATACATATTATATTCTTACTATTGAATAAAGTCAGTCGCTATTTAACATCAAAACTGCGCGTACGTTTTCTGCTCAACACAAACGGATGTTATATATACGGATTTTAGCAAAGTTTGCGACGTTGTGAATCATAACCTCCGTATTAGGAAATTGAAACTATTCGGCATTCCTACTAATTTGCTTAAATGGATTACATCGTATCTTAATAACCGCACACAAATGGATTTCTTGCAAAATACCAAATCAGATATAATTTATGTTAAATCAGGCGTTGTTCTCCAAGGAAGTCGCCTTGGTCCGCTACTGTTTCTAATATTTATTAATGATTTACCTTCTGTCTTAAATCATAGTGATGCTCTATTGTTTGCCGATGATTTAAAAATATTTTCATCATTTAAAAGTGAATGTGATGTGAAGCAGATCAGATGATGCAGAAGCAGATGATGTGAAGCAGATGTGATGTGAAGCAGAAGAGGTCACTAACCTTTATAAATCTTTATAAATATTATACGTAATATAAAAGTTTAATATAAAAACAAAAATTTAAATTGTGATATAATTATAATTACCTTGAAATATTTTTGATCCATACATAGTGGAACCGCTCTCCTTCCTGCAGCAGCAATAGGTTTATATGCTTAACATTTTCCTGCTTGGTGCAATGATATATAATATAATATTTGTACAATGAGCTCATCTTTTCGCACTCTCAGAGGTCACTAACCTTGATAATGCCAAGGTTTACTAACCATGCGTCTGGAAGGCAGTTCTTTGTGGCCGCAGTCAGGCTATGGAACTCACTCCCCGCAAATATTAGAGGTACTGTCAACAAGGGAAAATTTAAGTTGAAGCTTTCCACTTGTCTTCACCGAATCTAATTCTCTTCTATTTTTACCTCATCTATTCTCGCTGTCTCTTTCTCTATTCTCTTTTCCCCTCCAACTCCATCTGATTTTCCGTCATTAATTTGTCATTAGTAAATTTAAGTATTTAATGTATTTAATTAGTTTTAACTAGTATTTATTTAGTTCAGTAAATTTTTTCATGTTTTTTCCGTTTTAAGGCTGCCATTAATTTATAAGATTCTAATTTACAATGGTGGGCAATTTGTATTATTATAATAAATGAAAAAATGAAAATGATTACCAGTGATATAAGAGTAGTTAAAATGCGCTGCCGTGAAAACGACATTCGTTTACATTTGAGAATATTCAGATTCATGCAATTCTGGTCCTGCACCAGATGAGAAAATTATTTAGATCTGCTTCACATCACATTCACTTTTAAATGATGAAAATATTTTTAAATCATCGGCAAACAATAGAGCATCACTATGATTTAAGACAGAAGGTAAATCATTAATAAATATTAGAAACAGTAGCGGACCAAGGCGACTTCCTTGGAGAACAACGCCTGAATTAACATAAATTATATCTGATTTGGTATTTTGCAAGAAATCCATTTGTGTGCGGTTATTAAGATACGATGTAATCCATTTAAGCAAATTAGTAGGAATTCCGAATAGTTTCAATTTCCTAATACGGAGGTTATGATTCACAACGTCGCAAACTTTGCTAAAATCCGTATATATAACATCCGTTTGTGTTGAGCAGAAAACGTACGCGCAGTTTTTATGTTAAATAGCGACTGACTTTATTCAATAGTAAGAATATAATATGTATTACAGAAGAAGAGTATAAAAAGAAATGTAATGACAAGAGTTGACAGACTGATATTATTTTACAATACTTTCCTTTAATATCATAACTGGCAATAACATTACAAAACATATTTCATTAAAAACTAACAATAATTAATTCAAGCAATATAGTTTTCTATTACTTTAAGCCTAGTTTGGCATTCATATGTTCATTTTTAGCAGCTGCTATACCTTTCGTTAATCCGTCTGCAGATATCTCGCTAGTAGAAATGTACTCCAGCTTTAACGATTTATCTTCAAGGTTCTCTCGTATGAACTTCACTTTGATGTCCACATGCTTAGTTCGTGGAGAAAAATTGTTGTTACGAACGATGTGAATTGCACTCTTGTTATCGCAATAAAGTGTTGTTAATTTTCTAACGCCAGAAATCAACTCCTTTTCTAAACGATTCAACCAAATCGTTTCTTGCATCGCACCTACGATTGACATCAACTCTGCTTCGGTTGAAGATAATGCAACCGTCCGCTGTCTATGTGTTGACCAAGATATAGCTCCACCCTGCATCATAAATACGTAACCGGATGTTGAACGCCTCTCGTCAAGATCTCCTGCCCAATCAGCATTGCCAAACCCAGTAAGTCCTCTGCTCCTTTCATGTAAACGATGCCTTTATCAACGGTACCTTTCAAATAACGCATCACACGCTTTACTGCAATCCAATGAGCTTTTTCGGGGTTTTGGGAAAAATCTTCTATTTCACTGCTTCTTCGGTCTGTGGACACATCTCAGCCGTTAACTTTTATGATAAATCGAGTGGGGTGGATACAGCATTACAATCATCCATTCCAAAACGGTTTAGTACACTGGAAATATATTCAGATTGATCAAGTTTAATTCGTTTTTTTACCTCATCACGTTGAACTCGCATGCCAAGCACGGACGACGCCGAACCCATGTCTTTCATTTTAAACTTTATATTATGAAAACTTAAATATGCTGCGTAGGCTTTTCGTCATTCGAAGACACCAATACATCGTCGACAATACATCGCAAGGTATACCATACTTCTTTCGTTTACGCTATAGCAGATGCATTGATCAACATGCTTCTGACAAGTCCAAGGCCGATGAGTTCCATATTTAGTTTATCATTGAACACTTTACTCGTTTCCTAGAGACCATACGAGGACTTAATTAAACGACAAACTCTGCCTGATCCGTCATCATAGCCCTCGGGCAGTTTCATGTAGACTTCTTCTTCTTGTAGCTTGCCGTTTAAAAATGCCGTTACAGCATCCAATTTATGCACCGAAAAGTCATATTTTGCCGCCATGGCAAACAAGAAGCGTAGTGAGTTATATCTGACTACCGGTGAAAAGGTTTCCGAATAGTCAATGCCTGGTTTCTGTGAGCAACCTTTGACAACAAGTCTTGCTTTATACCGTACAAGCTCACCATCAGCACCGCGCTTAATTTTAAATACCCATTTCGATTTTATGGCTCTTTTACCTTGAGGTATTTCGTAAGCCCCTAAGTATTATTTGACTTAAGAGAATCCATCTCTTCTTCCATTGCGCATTTCCAAGCGCCCGACTCTGCACTATTCAGTGCTTCATCAACACTAGTTGGGTCGTCTACACCAGACACTGCGCTCAACAAGAAATTAATTTTTGCTTTATTTGCAATACGTTCAGAACGACGAACTGAACACCCTTTTTAATGTTTTGTACCTCGCCTTTATCAGAAATATCGCACTCACTGTCAGAAGATTTAATGGCATCTGACAATTCCATCTCGTTACTTTTATCAGGAGTTTCATACTCACTATCAGAAGATTTGTTGGCACTTGACAATTCCAGCTCGTCTTCTTCCTCTGAATTGTCAATGTCATACATCTCATTTTTTTCGGTAATATGAGCAATCAAATTAGGTTCCATAGACTGGATCAAATCGCTTGTATTTTCAAAAAAACTAACATCACGACTGACAATTAACTTGTAATACGATTTTCGAAGAAGTCGATATGCTTTTGATACAGTGCAATATCCTACAAAGATGCACTCTTCTGATTTCGCATCAAGCTTCAAACGTTTTTGTTTCGGTATATGTACCATAGCCGTGCAACCAAATATGCGTAAATATTTTAGGTTCGGTTTTACACCAGTCCACATTTCTTCTGGACTTTTATTGTTGCTTCTACAAGGGACACGATTTACTAAATATGCTGCCGTATTCGCAACTTCAGCCCAATATATGTATATTACCGAGACCAGAATCCACCAAAATGCACCTGACACGCTCTATCAACGTACGGTTCATGCGCTCAGCTACGCCGTCTTGTTCGGACGTATAAGGAGCGGTTTTCTGATGAACAATACCACAGTCGCGCAAAACAGTTGTCAATTGTTTGTTACAATACTCTGTGCCATTATCTGTTCTGAAAACTTTAATTTTACGGCCACACTGATTCTCGACTTCACTTTTAAAATGCTTAAATCTCTCAAATACGTAAGACTTTCGTACGATCGGTATGCAAAAACTTTTCTAGAGTAATCATCCACAAATACTAACAAAAATCTCGCACCGCTGAATGACTTTGTACTGATTGGACCAAGAACGTCAGAATGAATAATATCTAATACATTTTCCGCGCGAGTTCCAGCTGATTTATTAGTTGTTCGGGTTTGCTTACCTTTACAGCAGACAATGCATTTTTCATCCGTTGCGTGAAACACAAACAGTTGATTTCTGAACTTGCCTCATTCTTTCTTTGCAAATGTGTGCCAACCTACAAAGCTCAAAACTCTCAATCGCTAACATTGCTTTTCCAACTGGAGTCTTTTCGCAGTCCAATTTATACAAACCATTATCTGCATGCGCCGTCGTAATTAATGTGCCTTTTTGATCAAAAATATTACACACATTGCCTTGAAATACAACCTTTTTATTTTTCTGTGCTAGTTGCCACACTGATAAAAGATTTGCACACAGGCTCGGTACATATTCAACGTTTTGAATAGTTTTTGCAATTTTTCGTTTATTTACATTCAGCGCAAGGTTGACATCGCCTGCGCTCTTTACACCAACTCGATCTTTGTTCGCCAAAATCACTTCGTTATGCTGTGCCGCTCTTTCCATCGAAAGCAAATGCTGAATATTCGTCATGCGTGAAGTTGCGCCTGAGTCAATGTACCACACATTTTCGCTACTACGTGTTCGAAGCCATCGCTGTCCTGTTTTTACCTTCGTACTCAGCAGCTTTCTTTGACTGTGAATTTTTGCGGCATTCCTCACGTATATGCCCTTCTTGACCACAGTTTTGAAACACCGAAAACTTTTCTTATTAGAATTCTTACCATTCCTTTTCTGTTGAAAATGCTTTGAATATAAAGCATTGCCCGTGGAATCTTTACTGCAATCAAATTTAACATCTTGCAACAACAAACTCTTAAAATTATCTATTGTTAATTTTGCTTTGGAATTTTCCACATTGGGCAACCCAGCAAGCAATAATGAAGCTACCAATTCGTCACCTATGTTCAAACCTGCAGTTTGCAACTTTATTGAAGTCATGACCATCTCGTTTACATAATCCTGCACGGATTGGAACTGCTCCAGCTTCAGCTGTACTAGCTTTTTTAAAAGCTCCACCTTACGAGTCAAACCGTTGTCCTCGTAAGCTAACATCAAAGAATCCCATGCATTCTTTGCACTTTGAGCGTTTGCTATGTGCAATCCTCACAATCCTTTTCAGAAAGTCCACTTTCCGTTATCTTCCAGCATCTTCCAACTAGGTTGGACTTTGCATTTCTTCTCCAGACATCGAAATTTTCATGTCCGCGAAGCCTTTCAAAGGGAAAACTGAATGTACCGATCGCCATTTTGATGAATTGATTTTCTAATTAGTGACTGGGCCCATAACCTGTTGAGCAGAAAACGTACGCGCATCTTCGATGTTAAATAGCGACTGACTTTATTCAATAGTAAGAATATAATATGTATTACAGAAGAGGAGTATAAAAAGTAATGTAATGACAAGAGTTGCCAGACTGATATTATTTTACAATAGTTTGCAAACCAAATTTAAAATTGTTAATTGTCTTAAATACGAATTCAAGTAGATTAGTTTTTGTTGATTTTCCTGGGTAATTTGTGATATTGTGGAGAGTTAGCTATTCAAAAATATTATTTTATTCATACTTTGACCTTGCATTGTAGCGCAATAAACATTTTAATTACCTACTATTTTTTACCTATTTCTGAGAAGTGCAAAAAACACAATAAATGTTCGAAAGTACAAAAAGTAATTATGCAGGTAAATGAATATTACATGGTATCGCACCTGATATAATGCAAAACCCTTTTTTCCAAACATCCCTTCGTCTGTGAAAGGTATTCTTACCTGAGTGTTCGACTTATCGAACGCTGGTAAATATTTGGCTTTTTTTTTGGTTTTCCTATATATAGCAGATATATGTATAATGTATTTATATATGTATATACTAGCGTAACTACCCGGCATTGCACGGGAAATAAAAAAATAAAATATTATTTTATAATATTACATTATGTTTTTAATTTGGTATGTTTTTATTTATGATTTTTATGTATTTATTTTAATTTTAGAATATTGTCCTTTTTTGGACCTTGGAGGATGAATTTAGAAAAATCCTGAAAATGGTTTTGAGGTATTTCTATGCGAGATGTTTTCGTGAAAAAAGAAAATCCATATTTGATGGCTAACAAAATAATTATGTGTTTGTCCTTTTTGAAGTCCTTAGAAGTAAAATTTCGAAAAATCCTTTCTGCTCCCTTGTATACATCATAAAAGAAACCTCTGTGCAAAATTTCCTTTTTAGGCCCAAGGGTTTAGCCTGTGCAAAGAAAAAATTCTGTGTATGTCCTTTTTCTTTTTGAAGTCCTTAGAAGTAACATTTCGAAAAATCCTTTCTTATTCGACGTATACATCATAAGAGAAACCTATGTGCAAAATTTCACCGTTCTAGGTGCCTGTGCGTTGATGGGAAGTGAGTAAAAAAAATCAGGTAAGAATACCTTTTAAAAAACTAAAATTCAGAAAATTGTTTTAACTTTAGATTTGTGTTTTTCGACCACGATTTACTATAGAATACTGAATTTCATCAAAAAATAAAACAAAAAAAAAGTCCTGGTAAGATATCGGTTAGCAGTACTGATAATAAAACGAGTTCAGCTTAGAGTGCTAAACCGTGCAGACGTGTCTCTCATTTGTTTTACATAATGTGCGACTTTTGTGTAAATTGTAATTCTGTAATGGAATTCGGTTTTGGAGAAGACTCTGTATGCTGTTTGATTTGTGGTCGCGTTTATCATACCAAATGTATCAATATGCCGACAGACACCATAAATCTTTTAAAAACATAAAATTAAAACATTAAAACATAAAATCTTGTAATTGCTGCGCTAACATTTCGGTTAATTTCCAAAAAAAATTAACCTCTCTGTCGCAGCAAATTAATGATGTCCAGAGAGAAGTTAGCAATTTTGAGCATACGCTAGTTGTCAGGAGAAAAACTAACTGTCGATCTGTGACGTCAAACTTTTCGACTAATAAAAACAACATAATTCAGCAAGACAACGCTTCTGAAGAAATTATTGTTCTCTCGTCACCTACTACTTTCACTTCAAGTGCGGATGCCGAACCAGAAAGCGTCGTTGTTCCCGCTTCATCTTCTGCTTGTGCTATAGGTGCAGGTGTGTATAATGAATCCGCAGCAGTTGAAAAGGAACCGAAGAGAAGAGTAGATGACTGGGTTACCGTTCGAAAGAAGAAAAACAATAAATCCAATTCTAATAACAAAAATAAAGTAATCGGTCAAGCTTCCACAACAAGTGATTTACAAGTAGTGCATGACCTAAAATTCATGCACATATCTAAATTTAAAGTAAACATTGATCCTGACGCCGTACGAAATTTTGTTGCGAATCGATTGAACGTTTCTTCTGATGTAATTTCCTGCAACAGGCTTGTGAAGAAGGATGCCGATGTCTCGAAATATCGTTTCATCGGTGGTTTGCGTACTAAAACAAACCAGCTTTATTCGGCGGTGGCCTCTCAAAACTTCGATGTTATTGCTATAGTGGAGACTTGGTTGACAATCAACTTTCTCTCAACAGAACTATTTGACTCCCGATATGTGGTCTATCGGCGTGATCGAGATATCAATTCCGGTTTATCGAGGGGCAGTGGAGTACTGATTGCCGTCTCTAGTAATTTCATCAGCAAGAAAATTATTCTTCCTAATATTCAAACTCTCACTGAGCAAATTGCTGTCTCAGTTTCTTTCAACACAACTAATATTTGTAAGAACGAAATTGTATTAATTTTAAGCTATTTGCCCCCAAATAGTCCACTAAGCTTATTTGAAAATCACATATTTAATATTAACCACATTATTTCCACCACATTATTTTAACCATTAACCACAAACAGACTCCTTGTGTTTTGGGAGACTTTAATCTTGGGAATATTGCTTGGAACTATTGTCCAGATGATAAAACGCTTCTCCCATTTAACTTGAACCTTGCAATTGAGAAGCATTTTTGTGATGTGTACGCTCTTAATTCTCTCAAGTTAATCTTATTGTAAATGACCTAAATAGGATATTGGATCTTATATTCCTTAATAATGACTTTAATTATTATTTAACTAGGTGCTACATTCCGCTGACTAAAGAATCTATACACCATGTGGCTATTATTCTTAAGTTCAGTTTTTATGATTTTTCATATCCAACTGAGAAACTATCGGAGATTCTTTATAATTCCAGTAAGGCAAATTACGCGTTCCTTAATTCATATTTTAACAGTATTAACTGGGTGTCAACTCTGAAAACATTGGACCTACAGAATATGTATTTTACTTTCAAAGCGATCTTGGATGTGCCCTTTGATCTATTCGTACCTAAGCGAGTTTCGAGATCGCGTACTCGTTTACCGTGGTACAACAACCGGCTTTGTCATTATAAGAATCTGAGGAATAAGCCTCACAAACTTTTCTTAAAATCTAGTCTGCAGGCGGATAAAGAGAAATTTATTCTACGAAGGAAAGAATTTGAGTTTCTATCAAACTTTCTTTATAAAAAATATATCGAACAAATTGAAAATAATATAAAAACTAGTCCAAGAGCTTTCTGGACTTTTTATAATTCGAAACGTAAATATTCAAATTTACCAAAATCAATGGAATACCAGAACTTTGTGTGCTGATAATCCTCAAGATATTTGCGCCTTATTTGCAACGTATTTCTCTTCGGTTTTCGTGGAAGATGATCCCAGCATAAATATCGGTAATTTCGACCAGCTGGTCCAACATGTAGATATCGGTTTTATGGTAATATCCGAAGAGGAAACTATGCAAGCTCTCTCAAAATTAGCTAGCCCAAACACTAGTAAGGGTGCTGGCTTCGATTTGCTCCCACCGGTGCTTTTGAAGAATTGTGCGCAGTCGCCTTGTACTGCGCTTACGTTAATTTACAATAAATCTCTGGCTACTGGCACTGTCCTTGATGGTTGGAAAATTTGTTATGTAACTCCAATCCATAAGTCTGTTAAAATAAATTTTATACAGAATTATAGACCAATTGTAAAGATGTCCATTATACCGAAAATGTTAGATAGTATTGTCAATAACCGTCTAACTTTTGAAATTAAACATTATATATCTGAACAACAGCATGGTTTTTTCGCAGGTAGATCCATTAGCTCAAACTTAGCTATTTTTAGTAATTTTTATATAAATGCAATGGATAATGGCTTGTGAGGGCGACTAATCAGAAATTACTGATGTAATTTTTTGGTATTCGAGATCACCCGGTGGTTCCGAGTCATCGGACCTGCTGTAGAATTGACGTCGATCTCTGCAACCGTGGCGAAGCTGTGGGTAGGAGAGATTCTGTATTTCGCGTGATCGAAAGCCCTAGAAGGTTTTTTTTATGTATGTAGTTTGTGCTTCCCGTGTTTCGGGTTCTCTTTTGGCTGGATGGTCGTCATGGGTTCGAGAGAGACGGCAACAGGTCCGGTGACTCGAAACGAAAGAACGTGAATTCGGACTGGCGTGGAGGTAGAGAAAAAGAACAGTCGGTTTGGTTATTCTGTTGCTCTTGCTGGACAAAATTACTTGAATAAGTTAATAATTCAGTTTCTGTGATTAATATTTGTTGTTTTCTTGGACGAAATATAATAAAATCTTTTAATATGAAACTAGAATAAAAGCTAATAGAATCCGATCAAAATTGATACAAACAAATTTGAATAAGTTAATAATTCAGTTTCTGTGATTAATATTTGTTGTTTTCTTGGACGAAATATTATTAATATGAAACTAGAATAAAAGCTAATAGACTCCGATCAAAATTGATACAAACAAATTGATACAAAATAACTAACTAGCAGCAAAACCAGCGGCAAATCAGCATCAACAGCAGCGAAAACTGCAGCTGCAACGGCAGTAGATTCACACCACCGAAGAAACTCTTCACAATTTTGGAAACACAGCAAGCTGTGTTTCTCTTGGTCAGTTAACGAAAGGATAACTAAACGGAAATTTCAATAAATCGCCTTGTGGAAAATATATTTTCAAAAGAAATACATTAACTACAAAATCACACTTTTCTACTACGAGTACAAATTTTCGACCTTAGCCGCCTTGGATAACATCTATAACCTATTGAAGGGTAAGGATTCGCGTTGGCTCCAACTAGAAGAGTGCCGTGAATGCCAAAGGAATAATAGTACCCGCAAGGATACCGAGTGTAAGGTTGCCCACTAGCCAGCAGTTTATTATTACTATTGTTTGTGTTTTCTAATGGTTGCTAGTTATTAAAAGTGAAACATTAGTATATCAGTTTCAACTATTGTATACATTAACTTTTGCAATGACTTTGAATTAACTTAGGGAATGATAATATATAATTAACTAGACTAAGCGAATATGTAACTGAGCCACCATTATTATCAATTATATGTCTTTTGGAGAACTTACGTTTCAGCGTAAGGAGCTCCCTGATGGCGCCACTCATGGGGATCCGGCTGAAGAAACGGATATTTTCTTGGTAAGCAATTACATTTAATTTTTTAAGCAAAAGATATTTAAAAGGGATAAGATATTATATAAAAAGAAAAATGAATTTTAATACCTAAATCACCTAATAAACTATACGGTTAATGAGATATTGAGTCAAATTAATTTTAATGTTTTATCGAATAATCTCATGATATAGTGCATTTTACAACTGATTACTTTCTAATAATGGATAATTGATTGCATCCGTGAATTATTGTTTTGGTTAACTGAATAATTACTTAAAATAGTATTAATGTATAGTGATTAAGTACGGATATTGCTTTTGATGTACAATATAAATATTCGTGAAATAAAATGAATTTTAATACCTAAATCACCTATAACTATACGGTTAATGAGATATTGAGTCAAATTAATTTTAATGTTTTATCGAATAATCTCATGATATAGTGCATTTTACAACTGATTACTTCCTTGATTTAATATATGTTTAACTTTACACTTACCTACAATCTATAATGTGTAGGCAATCGCCTTACGGTATAAAAGGGTTTAAACGGTTCCAACCCGGCATTGGTGAGCAAGTATAGGGCTGGTGTGACCAAGATCACAACACCAGCATGGTAGGGAGGGTTTAGAACCGGGGAGGAAAATAACGCCCACTCCTCCCCCTTCACCCTCATCGTCGTCTCCTGCGGTAGCAACCCATCCCAGTTCGTCCGAAAGTATTGCGTTTATTTATCTAGGGTTTCCTTGGGTTTTATTTTTTTCTGTAAGTCTCGGTAGTTTTTTTTTGTTTCTTTTTGTAACTGGGTGACCCTGTTTGGTTTGGGTTTATGGACCCCCCCCAAATTTACCTGAGCACAGCCGGACCGAGCATCCCCTACAGCATCAACTTCCCTCGTGGTGGCATTAGGCCTCCACAATTTTCACCTGTTCGTTACAGGCTTGCAAGTTGACGTACTGTATACGGATTTTGCCAAAGCCTTCGACAGAGTTAGTCACTCCATTTTATTGCATAAATTAAATGAAATTGGGTTTCACTCAATATTTCTGAAATGGATAGCGTCTTATCTATTCAGAAGAAAACTAATTGTAAGAACTGATGGGCATTTTTCTGCCCCTATTGAGGTAAAATCTGGTGTACCTCAAGGAAGCCATTTAGGACCTATTTTGTTCATACTATTCATTAATGACTTACCTGGGATTTTCAAAACCTGTAATTGCCTGATGTACGCTGATGACGTAAAATTATTAAAGGCCATTGTAGTTGTACACTGTTTCAGGATGACATAAACTCGCTAATTGCTTGGAGCAGCATAAACAAATTGTGCTAGAATATTTCAAAATGCAATACGCTAACTTATACTCGTAAGTAATTAGCAATTCGGTATGACGACTCCTATGATGGAATAAATCTCTTTCAGAAAGTTTCCTCGATCAAGGATTTAGGAGTTTTATTCGACTGTAGGTTTTCTTTCACTTTGCATTATGATTACGTAATTTCTAAGTCCAACTCACTTCTTGGTTTCCTAAAAAGAAATTCTACAGAATTTTCGGATATAACGGCAGAGATGTGTCCACAGACCGAAGAAGCAGTGAAATAGAAGATTTTTCCCAAAACCCCGAAAAAGCTCATTGGATTGCAGTAAAGCGTGTGATGCGTTATTTGAAGGGTACCGTTGATAAAGGCATCGTTTACATGAAAGGAGCAGAGGACTTACTGGGTTTGGCAATGCTGATTGGGCAGGAGATCTTGACGAGAGGCGTTCAACATCCGGTTACGTATTTATGATGCAGGGTGGAGCTATATCTTGGTCAACACATAGACAGCGGACGGTTGCATTATCTTCAACCGAAGCAGAGTTGATGTCAATCGTAGGTGCGATGCAAGAAACGATTTGGTTGAATCGTTTAGAAAAGGAGTTGATTTCTGGCGTTAGAAAATTTACAACACTTTATTGCGATAACAAGAGTGCAATTCACATCGTTCGTAACAACAATTTTTCTCCACGAACTAAGCATGTGGACATCAAAGTGAAGTTCATACGAGAGAACCTTGAAGATAAATCGTTAAAGCTGGAGTACATTTCTACTAGCGAGATATCGGCAGACGGATTAACGATAGGTATAGCAGCTGCTAAAAATGAACATATGAATGCCAAACTAGGCTTAAAGTAATAGAAAACTATATTGCTTGAATTAATTATTGTTAGTTTTTAATGAAATATGTTTTGTAATGTTATTGCCAGTTATGATATTAAAGGAAAGTATTGTAAAATAATATCAGTCTGTCAACTCTTGTCATTACATTTCTTTTTATACTCTTCTTCTGTAATACATATTATATTCTTACTATTGAATAAAGTCAGTCGCTATTTAACATAAAAACTGCGCGTACGTTTTCTGCTCAACACAAACGGATGTTATATATACGGATTTTAGCAAAGTTTGCGACGTTGTGAATCATAACCTCCGTATTAGGAAATTGAAACTATTCGGAATTCCTACTAATTTGCTTAAATGGATTACATCGTATCTTAATAACCGCACACAAATGGATTTCTTGCAAAATACCAAATCAGATATAATTTATGTTAATTCAGGCGTTGTTCTCCAAGGAAGTCGCCTTGGTCCGCTACTGTTTCTAATATTTATTAATGATTTACCTTCTGTCTTAAATCATAGTGATGCTCTATTGTTTGCCGATGATTTAAAAATATTTTCATCATTTAAAAGTGAATGTGATGTGAAGCAGATCTAAATAATTTTCTCATCTGGTGCAGGACCAGAATTGCATGAATCTGAATATTCTCAAATGTAAACGAATGTCGTTTTCACGGCAGCGCATTTTAACTACTCTTATATCACTGGTAATCATTTTCATTTTTTCATTTATTATAATAATACAAATTGCCCACCATTGTAAATTAGAATCTTATAAATTAATGGCAGCCTTAAAACGGAAAAAACATGAAAAAATTTACTGAACTAAATAAATACTAGTTAAAACTAATTAAATACATTAAATACTTAAATTTACTAATGACAAATTAATGACGGAAAATCAGATGGAGTTGGAGGGGAAAAGAGAATAGAGAAAGAGACAGCGAGAATAGATGAGGTAAAAATAGAAGAGAATTAGATTCGGTGAAGACAAGTGGAAAGCTTCAACTTAAATTTTCCCTTGTTGACAGTACCTCTAATATTTGCGGGGAGTGAGTTCCATAGCCTGACTGCGGCCACAAAGAACTGCCTTCCAGACGCATGGTTAGTAAACCTTGGCATTATCAAGGTTAGTGACCTCTGAGAGTGCGAAAAGATGAGCTCATTGTACAAATATTATATTATATATCATTGCACCAAGCAGGAAAATGTTAAGCATATAAACCTATTGCTGCTGCAGGAAGGAGAGCGGTTCCACTATGTATGGATCAAAAATATTTCAAGGTAATTATAATTATATCACAATTTAAATTTTTGTTTTTATATTAAACTTTTATATTACGTATAATATTTATAAAGATTTTTTCTTTAGTTTTCCAGATTGATACGCTCGCAAGTATCACGAAATGCCCATGCAGCATACTTCTGCAATTTCTGCTTGCAATACTCAAGGAATGAGAGTACGCTACAACGACACAAGCTTGTGTGCAGGAGGACGGTGACAGAGATGCCGTCGATGGATAAGGCGGTAATTAGTTTTACAAATTATAACCATAAATTATATGTACCATTCGTTGTCTATGCAGACTTCGAATGTGTACTAAGTAGCGTAGATTTAGATTTAGTTAGTAATACTAGAAATATTAATAAGCATATACCCATAGCATTTAGCTATTATATTAGTCACGAAATATTATATTATTATATTATATATAATATTATTATTATTATTATAATATTATATTCAATTTGTGAATATAATATTATATAATATTATACCAATTCTTGTCATATTTGTGAACAAGAATTGTGGGCTGACAGAGTGGCAGATCATTGCCATTTAACTGGAAAGTACAGGGGGCCGGCACATAACGAATGCAATTTAAAGTTTCAAATTGCAAAGTTTGTGCCTGTATTTTTCCATAATTTTTCTGGTTATGACTGCCACCTCTTCATTAACGAATTGAATATATTTGAGGGTGATATTAATGTTATCCCCTTAAATAAGGAATTGTATGTATCCCTTTCCAAACGTATACAAGTAAGCGAAAATAAAACAATCGAAATCAGATTCTTGGATTCTTTTCTTTTCATGGCATCGAGTTTGGATGCATTAGCGCAAAATTTGTCATCAAGTGATTTCAAAATAGTGCGCCAAATGTATCCAAACGATGATGAGTTTCAGCTCCTACGACGAAAGGGGGTATTCCCATATGAATACCTCAATTCAATTAATCCTTTAGGAGAAACCAGTCTTCCCAGCCATGATAAATTTTTTAGTTGTTTAACTAACAAAAATTGTTCGGTTAAAGACTATCAACGCCTTAAAGGTTTGGAATGTCTTCAACTGCCAAACATTAAAAGATTACATGCTGCTGTATTTGAAGACTGATGTGTTGATCCTAGCAGATGTTTTTGAAAACTTTAGAAAAGTTTGCAAAAATATCTATGAGCTAGATCCGTGTCAACATTACACAGCTCCAGGTTTATCGTGAATGCATTTTTTAAAACAACAAAGATAAACCTGGAACTCTTCACTGATATTGACATGCACCTTTTCGTGCAAAAAAGTATTCAAGGCGGCATTGTCCAATGTAGCACTAGGCATTCCGAGGCATATAATAAGTATATGATGGGGTACGATAAAAGTAAACCATCAACATATTTAACTTATGGATGCCAACAATCTGTATGGATGGGCAATGTCGTGTTATAACTATTTTAGGGGTGTTCTTCTTCTTCTTCAATTGTCCTCGGGACAACCAGTAAAACTCCTTATTTTTGGTTTGTTTTAATCTTCCTTTTTATTTTTTGATTTCTTTCTTTAAGCACGGCAAGACGTTAGTTATATTCTTAACACTATTATTCCATCGACACATTTTATTTAATTACTTAACTCAATCGCGAGACGAGACGACGACCTCGTCGTTTGGGTATAATTTTCAGACTCCCGTTGGAATCTGTTTCTTGTTTCCACTTCGGCTTGGTCGACGCACCCGTCGACCGAACCAAAGTGGGTCGCTGTTGGCGCGTGTCGCAATTTCCATTATTTCGCAATTTTTGTATTGCGAAATATCAATATTGGCAGAATTAAATCGTTCCCAATTTAATTCTTCCGCGTTTGGTTTTGGATTATTTGTATTATTTCTTTGAACCAAGCGTTTTATGGTCACTGCAAAAGGCTATGATTTTTATGGTTTGGAAGTTCGCTACCGAGCGCTAGCTTCCACGATCCATACCAATGCAAACGCTCTGGTTGCTGACTCGACTCGCCAAAGCTTGACTAAAGCTTTTGGCTACCAAGCAAAGTGCGGTGGTTGCTGGTTTGGCTTTCAAAAATATAAAATAGAAAGCTTGACTGGAAATTGCGATCGCGACATACAACATCCCTCCACCGTAGGGTAAGAAAAATTTAGTATCGTATAGAAAGATATTAAATTTTTCTTGTACATTTATGTTTTTGTGTTGATAGTTTATTGTTTTAGCTTTATTTGAGTTTTTATTCTCAAATTATTGTTAACAGCAATTTATCTTTTTATCCTTAAGTGAGATGTTTGTTACATGTTTTCCAGACAATTCGTTATAGTTTTTAATTATACCCTACACCTTAAGGTAAGGGTATATTCACTTTGTAACGAAATGTGTAACGCATAGAACTAGAGACGATAGGTATAGAAAAGTATATATATTCTTGATCAGCGTGACCTCCTGAGTCGATTTAGCCATGTCCGTCCGTCTGTCTGTCTGTCTGTCTGTCTGTTGAAATCACGATCACAGGAGAACCGGTGAAGATATCGTGAAGAAATTTTGCATAAACATTGTTTCTTGTGGTGAGCAGGTTGGTATTGAAAATGGGCAAAATCAGTCCACGACCACGACTATTTTTTATTAAAAATGTTATATCAGCGTTCGTTTTTGAGCTATTATAACAAAATTTCATTCCTGGGTATAGAGTAGCATTATCCGTTAATATGCAAAATATGGGCGTGATCCGCCCACTTTTAGGTTACACAGGCAAAAGAGGGTTACATTGTTAAATATATAAACTTCCTGAATAAAACTTTAGATAACAACTTGTTTTACAAAAAAACATTATTACATCAAAACTGGGTGCGGTCCGCCCACTTTTACACTACATATACAGTATAGCAGTAAGAAAACAAGTAAAGTTTAAATGAATACAATTATAAAACAACTAAGTTAGTTATTTTTTTTTTAAAAAGGTAATGACCACGCCTACTATTTATACAGAGGCGTAGCTAGGTCTCATTAAGCCCGGGACGGTTAATCAACTTTTAGCCCCAAAAATGCCTAGAATTCAATTAGTCCCTACTTGATTTCCACAACTGCCGCCCCCGACATTGTGCCACCTAAAGTGGACTGCCACCCCCGCCCCACCCTAGCTTTGGCACTTTTTTCAAAACTTTTAGGTGTAGGGTATCTAAGATTCGGCCAGACCGAATACAGCTTTCTTACTGGTTTTTAATTTTTTTTACCTTAAAAATTGAATAACATATTCTTTTTGTTAACAAGAAAGCTGTTTTATATAATTGTTTTTATTTCTTGAACTTGTCATACATTTTTCTTACATTACTTTTAAGTTTAGAGTGCATATCTTTTTATACCCTACACACGAAGTGAGAGGGTATATTCACTTACAGCTTCCGTTTGTAACGCATTAAAGGAGGCGTGATAGGTATAGAAAAGTATATATATTCTTGATCAGCGTGACCTCCTGAGTCGATTTAGCCATGTCCGTCCGTCTGTCTGTTAGTTTGCCTGTATGTCTGTCTGTCTGTGGAAATCACGATTACAAGAGAATGAATAGAGATATGTTCATGAAACTTGGCACGAATATTGACTATCATTAGAAACTCATCGGTATTGAAAATGGGCAAAATCGGACTACTGCCACGCCTACTTTTTATACTGAATATAAATTAATCCATACTTATAGCTCAATTTCTCAGATTGTAGAACGAATTTGGGGTTTAAAATTTTGTCCAGAAGTGAACTGTCTCTGATTAAAACAGATCACAAAAAATGGGCGTGGTCCGCCCAGTAATTAAATAAAACTCGATTACAGGAGAACTAGTAGAGATATTTTCATCAAATTTGGCACGAATACTCTCTGTCATCACAGGATATTTGAGATTGAATAGGAAACAAATTAGACCATTGCCACGCCTAATTTTTAAGTAAACGTGTGTAGGGTATATGAACTTCGGCCAGGCCGAAGTCAACACTCTTTCTGGTTTTTCTTTAATAGAGTTATAGATGCTGTTGAATCACTTACGATTCCATAAGGTGTAACGAACAGGTGAATAAGGAGTCGATGCTGCTGGGGTTGCCCGGTCCGGTTGTACTCAGGGAAATTGGGGCGGGGGGGTTCATAAACCCAAATCGCATCTTGGACACCCTGTTACAAAAAAAAATAAATATTAGCGAGACTTACAAGATCCACGGAAACCCTGGATAAAGAGAGAAAAAAAAAATATAAATATCGGACGGACTGGGATGGAATGGCGGCCACGATGAAGACGGGGTGGGTTAAGGGGGGAGGAGTGGGTGTTATTTTCCTCCCCTTTTCTCTACCCACCCTACCATGCTGGTGTTACGATCTAGGGCACACCAGCCCTATACAGTATTGCTTACCTGTAGCGGATTGGAACTGCTTGTACCAATCTAACCAACCGACATTTATTAAATTCCATGTTTAAGTACAAAAAAAACAACCAAAGTGCAGTACTAGATTTTTGGACAAGTACCAATTCAAATAAAAAACTTCATTACATTAACTTATTACATAGCAATTCAATTATTATGAAGAAAACCGAAAACAATTTTTTTTCTTTTTCCAAACTACATAAATCAAAACAAACTTACCAGATCCCGCATACCTGATGATGGCGCCACCTCAAAAAGGGAATCTGTGAATGAAAGGTAGCCAAAAGGAATGCGAAAACTAATACTAGAAACTAATTCTAATATACTTATTCACAAGATTATATCCGTGATATAAATCAATGTAAGAAAGAAAAAAAAACCCGGCATTGATTAAGCCGTAAATTGGATTAACTATCTATCGTTGTTTTGTTAGTACAAATTTTAAATAAGCATGAATTGAACACTTAATTTAATAAAAAAAAACTTTATGATCCTGGTTTAGAAAATTTATCAATGAACTTGGTGCAGTAGACAATCTTTAATGCTTTCTTAATTTGTATAAAATAGTTAATTGATAAACAAAACTTTTGTGTGGCTTTAACTAAAATTGAAGTTTTCTTTTTTTTTTTTATAGGAAATCAAAAAAAAAGTACAAGAAATCTACCGAGAAATCTACTGGCCTACGCACATATTTAAACTCAAGTAATGCAGTTTCATTCAGATCAATATTTATATCATTAATCCTCGTTTAAAAGTGTATTGTGATCTTGACTACCAAAAAAAAAGTATGCCAGCAATTTTCAATTAGCCGCCCTCACAAAAGAGGAGCGAGCTAAGTGGCCTAACGAAGACCGCTGCTGAAAAAGAGCTACGCGACCCTAAAACCTTATTGAGGAACACCAGAATTACCAATCAACATAACCCCAAATCCCACTACTGTTCGAATTACCAAAGGTCCTTGGCATGAAATATCCCCAAAGGGCGACCCTGCTCTGATTCCAATCGATAATAAGAATTACCCAGCTTTTCTACCACTTTTGCCTTCACGCCAACCGGAGCTAATTTTGCACTAAAGTGCGCCGCTTGGTTGCTCAACAGGAAATTTCGCTTGATTTCGGTCTGGCCAACTTCAAAACTTCGAACCCTCGACCTGAGGTTATAAGTCTTGGCGTTTTTTTCATACGCTTGCTTTAATCGGCCTCTTACCAACTCATGATGAGCCAATAACTGGTCCTGTCGGTTTACTCTCACTTCGCCTTCCTTAATCTGCCCTAACTTCCTCAAGAGATCGTAATCCATACCGTGGGTAACCATGTGTTGCCCAAAGACGACAAAATAAGGAGCGTAACCAAGAGATTGATGTAAAGAATTTCTTAGGGCGCAATTTATACTGCTGAGATACTCATCCCAATTCCTTTGATCCGTACGAACATACGACCGAAGGGCCTCATTAACAGAACGGTTCACCCGTTCGACAGCGTTGGACTGAGGGGAGTACGCCGCAGTACACGTGTGAGTGATGCCAAAACATCTTTCAAACATCTTTCAAACTCCTGGCTCTTGAACTGGCTACCATTATCGGACACCACGATTTCGGGCACTCCAAAACAGTAAAAAACGTTATCCCTCAGGTAATCCATAATCAATGGTGCAGTCAACCTCTTCAAGGGTTTCAGGAAGGTGAACTTCGAGAAGTGATCCAGGATTATTAGAATGCCTATATTTCTTTTGCGAGTTCGCGGAAAAGGACCTATAAAATCCAGGTAAAGTTTTTGAAAGGGTCGATCAGAAGGACAGTATTGACCCATTGGTGGATGCAAGACATGCGTAGGAACCTTGGATGTTTGACACAAATCACAGAACCCAATATACTGACATACTTGACTTCGCATGCCGGGCCAATAAAAATATCTACGCAGTTTTTCCATGGTTTTTGCTATTCCGAAATGATCTGACGTAGTAGAATCATGGGCAGACTTAATAACTGAGGATTGCAACTCGGGTGGAATGACGAGTTTCCAGGTGAGATCATCCGAATTTTCATTCCCCGTCGCGAAATCATTCCGAAAGTACAGAAATTCGTCAATGACTTTGAAATCAGGGAATTGATCACTAGCGTACCTCTCCTTCAAGGCATTGTACTCTTCGGATGCGAATGCGGCGGAGGTAAGGTCGACGGTTGGTTCATGATCGAGCTCGATAGCGGTGACTTCATTTATCGGCGTATCTTCCATTGCCCTTGACAGAGCGTCCGGCACGATATTTGAGGTACCCTTCCAGTGTTCTACCGAGAAATCAAACCCCTACAGCTTGAGTGCCCATCGAGCCAATCTTCCTGAAAGGTCCTTCTGGCTCATCAGCCATTTCAAACTCATATGGTCGGTGACCACCTTAAATTCATGCCCCTCAATGAACATTCTGAACTTCTTTATCGCCATTACTACCGCCAGGCATTCCAGCTCAGAGACCGTGTAGTTGCGCTATGCTTTGTTAAGTTTTTGAGACATATATGCAATTGGCCTCTCCTGACCAGTCTCGTCAGCTTGGACCAGCACGGCTCCGATGCCCAATTGGCTAGCGTCACACTGGACCACAAATGGCTTTGTATAGTCTGGGTGTACCTGAAACGGGGCGGTAGTCATTTTAAACTTAATTTCCTCAAACGACCGCTGAGCCAAAGGATGCCAAGCAAAGCCTCTACTCTCCTTCAGCAACTCTGTTAGGTGGAAAGTGACTGACGAAAATTCGGGGATAAACTTCCTGTACCAACCCACCGTCCCTAAGAAACGGCGCATCTGTTTGGTAGTTTTGGGCTGCGGATACTCGGTTATGGCTGAAATCTTCTCCGGGTCCTTTTTCAGAACTCCGTTCCCAACGACATAACCAAGATATTTAACTTCCGAGAGTCCAAACTTACTTTTTCCACGTTGATCGTCAATCCAGCTTTACGCAAACAAGAAGATACCTCGGACAGATGATTTAGATGTTGGTCAAAAGTGTTCGATAAAATGAGCAGATCATCTAAATAGACGAACACTCTCGACTTAAGGTAATAGGGAATCACCATATCCATAAGTTGGCACATGGCTTGGGGCGCGTTACACAGCCCGAAAGGCATTCTGGTGAACTGGTACAGAGGTCGATTTGGTACCGTAAAAGCAGTTTTTTCTTTTGAGGAGTTATGCAGACAAATCTGCCAAAAGGCATCCTTGAGATCCACCTTGGATATAAAATTGACCGAGGGTAAACGACTTAATATCCCGTCAATGTTTGGTAGCGGGTACGCATCCTTCTCAGTAACTTCATTTAATTTTCTTGAGTCCAAACAGAACCGCACCTTCCCCGGCTTAACAATAAGAACACCTGGCGATGCCCAAGCCGTACAATTTGCTTCCTCATAGACGCCTAAGGAGAGCATTCTATCTATTTCGTCACAAAGCAATCTTTCCTTTGCAGGAGAGATGGGATAATATTTTTGCTTAATCGGACGAGCTTGACCTGTATCAATATAGTGCTCCATTAAGGTTGTTTTACCTAAACCAAGTTTTGCCGACGAAGGGAAGGACTGGATGACGTCATTGAGTCGAACCGACTGGGACTCTGTCAGGGAAATAAAGTATTCATCCGGGCTCCTTACAGAGGCAACGGAAGCGATCTCTACATTATCTATTCGAATATCAAAGGCTTTCCAGAAATCTATGCCGCAAATGACATCTTGCGTAATACCGGGTATGACTAAAAACCGAAACATTTTATCTAGGCTGTTGAACTTAACTTGAGCAACAAAAAATCCCGCAATTTGCTGAGCTTGACCATCAGCAGTCCTCACATTACCTCTAAATCTTTCAAGGGTCTGTCCCGAGTTTAATAAGTTCAGTGCGGTCTGGCCACCAATCACGCTAACATTAGCGCCGCTGTCCAGCAACGCACGACAGGATTTGTCATTCAGTGAAATTTCAATATAAGGTCGGGAATCATTTTCCCTCAGTAACAAGGAGGATAAAACAGAATCAATCGTTTAACCGACTTCCAAAAATTATGCAATCGTGTAGTTTTCCTTTTTCGACAGTGTAGAGAATTAACACCGAAAATTTCTGCTCTCCGTCGATTATATCTCCCTAAACGAATATGGTAAGGTATTATTTCGTGCAATGGTGGCGCGTCTACTTGAGACGTCTCCAACTCCGGAGATACAAGTCGACAAATGGCCCTGTCCAGGTTACTGACGCTGACGACGAGGATCCTGCCGTTGAGGGCGTTCGTACGTCGCCGACCGAGGCCCCACCCTGGCGTTTCCCGAAGTTGCACTACATTTCTGACACGTAGGCCTGTACACATTCGGTGCTCCACAACCGTAGCAAAAGATTCGCCGAGTAAGCGACAAACAGTTCTGGTACCTGTGGCCCTCCTCAGCGCAATTCCAGCAACGAAGGGCTGATGCTTCGCCCTCCAGTTCACCCATCTCCGGTTCCGGAGCCGCTGCATCAGGCTCACTCGGGGGGGATGACTGATCAAGCATAGCCATCTGCCGCCGCGCAACTCCACCGCGTGAGTAAGTAGGGTAATTCTGCGATAAAAAGAAATTTTCATGCCTATGGCATTCGCGTCTGAGATCTGGCAAGGTTCTAATCGGTATGTGTAACAGTTCGAGACGTAAATCAGGTTTAAGATTATGAAGCAATATTTGAACGAGTTCCTCGTCAGCAAGTGGACTATGGAGTTTATCACTCAATGCCAACACGGCGTCCAAGAATTCATCAAAACGTTCAGCAGCTCGTTGCTTGCGTCGTCGAATATTTTCTTTAATGTCGCAGTCAGTCAAATAGTCTCGGAATTTCATACGCAATTCCTGACAGAGGGCTGTCCATGTTAATTGTTCGGTCTGTCGATGATATAGCCAGAACCACGTTTCGGCCTTGCCGCGAAATAACAAATGGGCGTGCTGATATGAAATATTCCGATTACCGCCCAAGCATTGATCAGTCAACGTATTCACCCGATAAATAAATTCATCAACACCCATTGAGTTAGCGTCACCCGAAAATTGCAAGTGCCATCCGCCAATCAGGGAGGAAATCTTGCTTGCAGCTGTGCCTATGGTCAACGTATGTTCAGCTGAACCAAAACCAGAGTCTTGTCGGTGAACGTTAAAATCGATTCGGTGGGGAGGAATACTAGATTCAAATTCCGTAGGTCGCTCGGCTTGTATTAGCCTAGGTCGCAGAGAGTTAATGGAGGGTCTAGCCGTGAAATCACCTATGGCGTCATTGCCAGTCAGTCTTCCTAACATTGCTTCACACTCTCCGGTCACTAGTGATTTCTTCACGCATTTCGCGCATGGCTTGCGACAACATCTGCCGAAAGTCAGCGAGGGCCGCTGCAGGTGGTTCAGAAATACACTGTGCCCTAGCTTCGTTCAATCTAGGAATTGCGCCGTTACCTGGCTGTGGTACGCGCCGTTCAGTAGGAGAAATGGCTGGGGACATGCCTCCACCAGGCCTTAGCGCGCGAGTATTTCGGGTCTGATTACGGGTAAGCGGTCTAGATGCCCGGTTCTGTGGCCGGGAATTACCTTGCGGTGGTGTCACATAACGAGTAGGAGTGCATGTAGTTCTACAAACCGGACAAACTTGATTTTCGACTAACCAGCGTCGCAGACAAGGACGGTGGAATGCATGACCACACGCGGTCTCGACCAATTCCACCCCGGTTGAAGAATTTCGCCACAGATCACGCAACTAACTTCTTCGTCCGACAGCCGAGCCGGATTGTTGGATCCGTGGGGACTACGCCGGACCGCCATATTCATGGACAAGATCTTTAACCAAGAAAACAAAATGTGCACTAAATTCACAACGCATATTAAAGACAACTTCTCTTGAATACTCACAAAACGTTAAGTCAAGATAAAAAAAAATAAATCAAGTCAGGAGTACCGAGTACTAATCGTCTAAACTATATCTTGCCTTAATGTACGATTTACAGGCAATATCTAAATATAGCCAACAATCTGAAATTTAAATTCAAGTAATACTCAGCATACACAGCAATAATGTTAGGATATAATATAGTTAATTAAAGAGTTTAATTAGAAAATCACAAAAAAGAAGAACGACGAGTGCAATATTTAGGTGTTACAGTTCCAACCGGTACAGGCAGCAATATCTTTTCACCCCCAACGCCATCGGAGCCACCACCCATCCCGATACAGGTGTAACCAGAGAAACTTACAGAACAAGGACCAACAAAAGCAAAACAAAATAAATTTGTTTTGATCAAAGCGTCAGAAACTGCGAGTTGAGAGTGAATTAAATTCACTGCTCACCATCTCCAACAGTCTGCATATCCAGCGCTTTGGTTCAAAAGAAATTTACCTAACAGAATTCAAATAATTTTCTCTTCTGCGGTATAGCTAATTGCTAATACAATCGCGAAACCGAGAATCGTTAGTCAAGCGGTTCGCGCCAAAATAATATATTTAGCAACCGACAATCCAGCGATGACTCCTAAGACAAATACATTGAATTCAAACAAAACCAAAAAAAAAATAACAACTTAACAACTTTGGATCTCTCCTGTTCTGCGGTATGCTACAGTGGCCTACGATCGCAGAACAATAGTCAAGCGGTCCGTGCCGAAAATATTCAGTCAACGACAATCCAGCGATGACTTATAAGAAACCAAAGAAAATCATTTAATAGACAAAAAAAACTTTTAATTGCAATGTTCAGCCTGGGTATTCAGAAGTCTCACTGAGACAAATAAAAACGGAAGGATGAAAGAAAAGAATTTTGGGAACCCGAACTCATCAACGAGTCACAGACCGAGATCAAAATTCATCCCGTCCTGCAAGTCGACAGGGAGTCTGGCACCACGTGGGCGCCATTTTGTAACGAACAGGTTATTCACCTGTTCGGAGTCGATGCTGCTGGGGTTGCTCGGTCCCGGCTGTGCTCAGGGAAATTGGGGGAGGGGGGGTTCATAAACCCAAAACTCATCTTGGACACTTGGACATTTATGTTACAAAAAAAAAATAAATATTACCGAGACTTACAAGATCCACGGAAACCCTGGATAAAGAGAGAAAAAAAAATATAAATATCGGACGGACTGGGATGGAATGGCGGCCGCGATGAAGACGGGGGGGGGAGGAGTGGGTGTTATTTTCCTCCCCTTTTCTCTACCCACCCTACCATGCTGGTGTTATGATCTAGGGCACACCAGCCCTATACAGTATTGCTTACCTGTAGCGGATTGGAACCGCTTGTACCAATCTAACCAACCAAAATCATGTTAATCTGTAAATTTAGGTATAAGACATTTATTAAATTCCATGTTTAAGTAAAAAAAAAACAACCAAAGTGTACTAGATTTTTGGACAAGTACCAATTCACATAAAAAACTTCATTACATTAACTTATTACATAGCAATTCAATTATTATGAAGAAAACCGAAAACAATTTTTTTTCTTTTTCCAAACTACATAAATCAAAACAAACTTACCAGATCCCGCATACCTGATGATGGCGCCACCCCAAGAAGGGAATCTGTGAATGAAAGGTAGCCAAAAGGAATGCGAAAACTAATACTAGAAACTAATTCTAATATACTTATTCACAAGATTATATCCGTGATATAAATCAATGTAAGAAAGAAAAAAAACCCGGCATTGATTAAGCAGTAAATTGGATTAACTATCTATCGTTGTTTTGTTAGTACAAATTTTAAATAAGCCTGAATTGAACACTTAATTTTAAAAAAAAAACTTTATGATCCTGGTTTAGAAAATCATCAATGAACTTGGTGCAGTAGACAATGTTTAATGCATTCTTAATTTGTATAAAATATAGTTAATTGATAAACAAAACTTTTGTGTGGCTTTAACTAAAATTGAAGTTATTTTTTTTTTGTTATAGGAAATCAAAAAAAAAGTACAAGAAATCTACTGGCCTACGCACATATTTGCAGTCAAGTAATGCAGTTTCATTCAGATCAACATTTATATCATTAATGCTCGTTTAAAAGTGTATTGTGAATTTACGTTTTCAAGTTCAAATAAAAGATACTGTAAGACAACATAGATTAGGCATAATAGCATAGTTTAAAATATGTAGTTGAGAATAAACATCAGGTTTGTTTTGAAGACGGCTTGTGTGCGGTTCCTGTATAATAATGGATGCTGTTCTGTGGTAGAAACACTGGAGACTTGAAGGACTGGCAGCTTGAAGTGCAATCATTAGAAATGATTATTTCGAAGTATTTGTGCCGTGACGATTTTGGACAGCTTCAGGTAGTTGGTAGTGCTCAGTTAAGTACGAATTTCAACAAATTGCAGAAAATAACACCACGCTTGCTTGTACATTAGTTGTTGAATGTTTTTGTCGTGTTTTTTTTTATTTCTCACAAAAGATTTTGTTTATAGCTCTTCGTTTCGCACCGCCATACATGGTCGTTGGAATGGCCTGTCATGCAATGCATTTTTTTTTTTTTTATCACCTCACTTATTTTCACAGAGTTTTAATATTATGATTTCTAATCTTTTTCGGAAAGTTGTTAAGCTTTACGAGCTGTTTTAAAGTATTTGCCTAACGTTTGTATTTTACGTTTTACCGGCACAGTTTATTGTATAAATTCTTGATATAAGGTTGCTTCATAAATTCATATTGTTTTTGGTGATGGTTTAATTTTAAGATGAAGTAGTGTGATTTCAAAACGGAGATTAAAATGTCTTTGGTGTTTCTGTTATCTTAAGTTGAGGCTTATAACTTTTTGATTGTTTTAGCTCAACTTTTTAACACAATTTCAGTCGGATATTGATTTTTATGTTTTCTGCCCACCATCTATTTCACAACGCCTCCAATCAAACATCAAAAGCAACCAAAAAAAACACTCGCCTCGCTTTTTTTCTTTTTTTTTCTCCTTTTCTCCTGTCACCGGTCACCAGACCTACTGCCATCCCTCTCGCACTCGCGGCCAACCGTCAGGCCAAAAAGACTCAGCAATAAGAGAAATACAAACTTCATATAAAAAAAACCTTCTATCGCCTTCGATTACGCGAATTGCCGAATCTCTCCTACCCCCAGCTTCGCCACGGTTGCAGAGATAGACAGCACTTCGGCAGCAGGTCTGATGACGTGAATCCACCGGGTGATCTTGACTACCAAAAAAAGTATGCCAGCAATTTTCAATTAGCCGCCCTCACAACCAACAGTATTCCACTTAATGGCCAGAAAAGTATTTAAGACATCAATGTCATTAACACAAGATAGAGAAAATTGATCTGACTGCTCATCAATAATATTAGTGTGTTCGTCAGGCCAATAATACGAGCTTGAAAATTGCTGATGCGCTAAGAAGCGAGCATTAATCTCATCGCAGTTTAAATCCTGTTAATGCGCGGCATTGTTTGCTAATTCCAATATTTCTCAACTTATTCCAATAGGATTTCGTCGACTGAGGTTGACCAAATATCGTCCCAAAATAATGAGCCTTGGAGAATCTTATCTTGGTAATAACTTGATTACGCAGTCGTGGAAAGACGATGAGATATTCGGTACCCCGCTTCCATAACTTATAGGCTGCATCACGGTTGCTCATTGGCGAAAAAGTAGCTGGGTTAACCAACCGGGATTACTCTGTGTGATAGTTTTGGTAATTACATGTTTATCAAACAAGGATTTGACATTCTTCGTTATGAATTCAACCTGATCATTGACCAAAGGCAAATGGTAGATACTTTCCCAATTAATCCTTTCTAAATCATGCCGTAATAAAGAGTGGTTAACACGAGCGTAGCTTTTGAAGTGAATCTTCTCGATAGAAACAATTGTACTAAAGGAGTACGCCATGAATAAAAGATCATGCACAGAAAACCCTGGAGCATCAAACTGCTGATATAACTGAACACTGTGCATGTGGCTTACAAACACGAGATCAATAAGATTACTGGATCGACGTGAGTAGTGTGTGAGTGTATTTTTATTAGTTACAGTGAGATTCAATAAAGTCATAGATTGAATAAAATTAGGTGATCCCCCCTAGTTGAATAAGTTGCAGTTGAAGTCACCACAGACTATGATTTCAGCCGTGTTGGAAGACAGTCCTTCAAGAGCAGTTAAAGGGCTGAAAATTAAAAAATTAATACGTTTGTAAGTGCGTGAAGTTAAATTCGTATTTGAGCAAGTTAAATTTGCATTTGAGCTAGTTAAATTCGAATTTAACTTAGCAAAGACTCAAACCCATGACACATTGAAATATTTGTTTTGTATATTTCACATACTTCACCACTAGATTGGTTAGGAGAAGTGGTCACTGAAAAGGAAGAAATCCGCGTGCGTTCATGAAACACATGGCCACTGAAAGATACTCCATATAGGAGGAAAATATCAAAAATTAGGAACTCCCCTGTAGCCGTTTTTTTGTAAATCGAGTCTGAATATGTCAAATTTTTGTATGGCCAGACTGGGTGGATGCAGTGGTAACTGGTCAGGAAGACCTCCGCGTGCGTTCATGAAACACATGGCCACTGAAAAATACTTCATATAGGAGGAAAATATCAAAAAATTAGGAACTCCCCTGTAGCCGTTTTTTTGTAAATCGAGTCTCAATATGTCAAATTTTTGTATGGCCAGACTGGGTGGATGCAGTGGTCACTGGTAAGGAAGACCTCCGCGTGCGTTCATGAAACACATGGCCATCGGAAGATACTTCATATAGGAGGAAAATATCAAAAAATTAGGAACTCCCCTGTAGCCGTTTTTTTGTAAATCGAGTCTGAATATGTCAAATTTTTGTATGGCCAGACTGGGTGGATGCAGTGGTCACTGGTCAGGAAGACCTCCACTTGCGTTCATGAAACACATGGCCACTGAAAGATACTTCATATAGGAGGAAAATATCAAAAAATTAGGAACTCCCCTGTAGCCGTTTTTTTGTAAATCGAGTCTGAATATGTCAAATTTTTGTATGGCCAGACTGGGTGGATGCAGTGGTCACTGGTCAGGAAGACCTCCGCGTGCGTTCATGAAACACATGGCCACTGAAAGATACTCCATATAGGAGGAAAATATCCAAAAATTAGGAACTCCCCTGTAGCCGTTTTTTTGTAAATCGAGTCTGAATATGTCAAATTTTTGTATGGCCAGACTGGGTGGATGCAGTGGTCACTGGTCACGAAGACCTCCGCGTGCGTTCATGAAACACATGGCCACTGAAAGATACTCCATATAGGAGGAAAATATCCAAAAATTAGGAACTCCCCTGTAGCCGTTTTTTTGTAAATCGAGTCTGAATATGTCAAATTTTTGTATGGCCAGACTGGGTGGATGCAGTGGTCAATTTCGTCAAAAATTTGACATATTCAGACTCGATTTACAAAAAAACGGCTACAGGGGAGTTCCTAATTTTTTGATATTTTCCTCCTATATTGAGTATCTTCCGATGGCCATGTGTTTCATGAACGCACGCGGAGGTCTTCCTGACCAGTGACCACTGCATCCACCCAGTCTGGCCATACAAAAATTTGACATATTCAGACTCGATTTACAAAAAAACGGCTACAGGGGAGTTCCTAATTTTTTGATATTTTCCTCCTATATGAAGTATCTTTCAGTGGCCATGTGTTTCATAAACGCACGCGGAGGTCTTCCTGACCAGTGACCACTGCATCCACCCAGTCTGGCCATACAAAAATTTGACATATTCAGACTCGATTTACAAAAAAACGGCTACAGGGGAGTTCCTAATTTTTTGATATTTTCCTTCTATATTGAGTATCTTCCGATGGCCATGTGTTTCATGAACGCACGCGGAGGTCTTCCTGCCTAGTGACCACTGCCAGTCCATCTACCCAGTCTGGTCATACAAAAATTACACATATTCAGACTCCATTTACAAAAAAACGGCTACAGGGGAGTTCCTAATTTTGTGATATTTTCCTCCTATATGGAGTATCTTCCGATGGCCATGTGTTTCATGAACGCACGCGGAGGTCTTCCTGACCAGTGACCACTGCATCCACCCAGTCTGGCCATACAAAAATTTGACATATTGAGACTCGATTTACAAAAAAACGGCTACAGGGGAGTTCCTAATTTTTTGATATTTTCCTCCTATATGAAGTATCTTTCAGTGGCCATGTGTTTCATGAACGCACGCGGAGGTCTTCCTGACCAGTGACCACTGCATCCACCCAGTCTGGCCATACAAAAATTTGACATATTCAGACTCGATTTACAAAAAAACAGCTACAGGGGAGTTCCTAATTTTTTGATATTTTCCTCCTATGTGGAGTATCTTCCGATGGCCATGTGTTTCATGAACGCACGCGGAGGTCTTCCTGACCAATGACCACTGCATCTACCCAGTCTGGCCATACAAAAATTTGACATATTCAGACTCGATTTACAAAAAAACGGCACAAGGGGAGTTCCTAATTTTTGGATATTTTCCTCCTATATGGAGTATCTTTCAGTGGCCATGTGTTTCATGAACGCACGCGGAGGTCTTCCTGACCAGTGACCACTGCATCCACCCAGTCTGGCCATACAAAAATTTGACATATTCAGACTCGATTTACAAAAAAACGGCTACAGGGGAGTTCCTAATTTTTGGATATTTTCCTCCTATATGGAGTATCTTTCAGTGGCCATGTGTTTCATGAACGCACGCGGAGGTCTTCCTGACCAGTGACCACTGCATCCACCCAGTCTGGCCATACAAAAATCTGACATATTCAGACTCGATTTACAAAAAAACGGCTACAGGAGAGTTCCTAATTTTTTGATATTTTCCTCCTATGTGGAGTATCTTCCGATGGCCATGTGTTTCATGAACGCACGCGGAGGTCTTCCTGACCAGTGACCACTGCATCTACCCAGTCTGGCCATACAAAAATTTGACATATTCAGACTCGATTTACAAAAAAACGGCTACAGGGGAGTTCCTAATTTTTGGATATTTTCCTCCTATATGCAGTATCTTTCAGTGGCCATGTGTTTCATGAACGCACGCGGAGGTCTTCCTGACCAGTGACCACTGCATCCACCCAGTCTGGCCATACAAAAATTTGACATATTCAGACTCGATTTACAAAAAAACGGCTACAGGGGAGTTCCTAATTTTTGGATATTTTCCTCCTATATGGAGTATCTTTCAGTGGCCATGTGTTTCATGAACGCCCGCGGAGGTCTTCCTGACCAGTGACCACTGCATCCACCCAGTCTGGCCATACAAAAATTTGACATATTCAGACTCGATTTACAAAAAAACGGCTACAGGGGAGTTCCTAATTTTTTGATATTTTCCTCCTATATGAAGTATCTTTCAGTGGCCATGTGTTTCATGAACGCACGCGGAGGTCTTCCTGACCAGTGACCACTGCCAGTCCATCTACCCAGTCTGGCCATACAAAAATTTGACATATTCAGACTCGATTTACAAAAAAACGGCTAAAAACGGAAAGGGGAGTTCCTAATTTTTTGATATTTTCCTCCTATATAGAGTATCTTCCGATGGCCATGTGTTTCATGAACGCACGCGGAGGTCTTCCTGACCAATGACCACTGCATCCACCCAGTCTGGCTATACAAAAATTTGACATATTCAGACTCAATTTACAAAAAAACGGCTACAGGGGAGTTCCTAATTTTTTGATATTTTCCTCCTATATGGAGTATCTTCCGATGGCCATGTGTTTCATGAACGCACGCGGAGGTCTTCTTGGCCAGTGACCACTGCATCCACCCAGTCTGGCTATACAAAAATTTGACATATTCAGACTCAATTTACAAAAAAACGGCTACAGGGGAGTTCCTAATTTTTTGATATTTTCCTCCTATATGGAGTATCTTCCGATGGCCATGTGTTTCATGAACGCACGCGGAGGTCTTCCTGACCAGTGACCACTGCCAGTCCATCTACCCAGTCTGGCCATACAAAAATTTGACATATTCAGACTCGATTTACAAAAAAACGGCTAAAAACGGAAAGGGGAGTTCCTAATTTTTGGATATTTTCCTCCTATATGGAGTATCTTTCAGTGGCCATGTGTTTCATGAACGCACGCGGATTTCTTCCTTTTCAGTGACCACTTCTCCTAACCAATCTAGTGGTGAAGTATGTGAAATATACAAAACAAATATTTCAATGTGTCGTGGGTTTGAGTCTTTGCTAAGTTAAATTCGAATTTAACTAGCTCAAATGCAAATTTAACTTGCTCAAATACGAATTTAACTTCACGCACTTTACGTTTGTTAGGTCTGTAAACCGTACATAGCATAACTTTCCGTTTTACTTGTAGTATTTCATGGAAAATATATTGGAGCTGACAATCAGTATCCGATTTAGCAATAAATATACAGCTAATATCTCTCTTAACATAGATAGCAATCCCTCCCCCTACACGTCCAAGACGGTCAGACCAAAAAATCTTATAACAATCTAGCCTGTAAAAGTTATTAGGAGCCATGGGAGCCACTGTCATCACAAATTGTTGAAATTACCATTATGGAGCTCCGAAAAGAGCATCAAGTTAACATCAACAAAGGGAAAAAAATTGAGAGAGCTTGAAATAAAACATATACAAGAAACAGAAAGCGAAGACATAAAGCACTGAAAAGTATAAGAGCAGAAAAAGAGTTAAGAGAAAAAGTAAGATTAGAGACTAAAATTATGGAGACAAAGTGCATGAAACTATTTAAAAGAAAATAAAATTTTGAAAAATTGTAAAGTAAATAAATATAAATTTTAAATAAAAGTCATGAAAGGTTTAAATGCTGATGTTGATAGTTGCGTTCTTTTTGATTTCTTCAATCACTACTGACTTCTCCAATATAACAGTATTTAGCATCTCAGTACTTTTAATTGATAAGCTATTTCCATTCTCAGTCAATTTCACAAAAACTCTGCCACGTTGGGTAAAGGCTGTAAAAATTTCTTTTCTCTTCTTTAGATTTGTCGCTCTTAGGCAAAGCTCGAGGTTTCTTTTGGTGAGGCTTTCGTTAATATAGAAATTCAACTAAGAAGAGTAAAACGGAGCGCACGATTTTCTCTCTTTCGAAAATCTGCTGCAGCTTTCAAAAACCGGTTTCGCTCATGAGAATGTAGGACGTTGAGAATAACTGCCGGCGAAGCTGTTGGGCGAGTAACATCATGAACGGATTTCACCCTACCACCGGCACGAATAATTCGATTCAACTGGAACTTATTACACCCAATACCTGCACACAATTTAGTTCGACATTGTTCTTCTCTGAGTGCGGTCGCTTTTTTAATTCCTGCTCAAGATGTCACTAAACTGTACTAAGTGCAAATATAACTATACATACTGAAATCATCGGAATACATTCGTTGTGCTTCTATATGCGGGAGAGCATTCCACATGAGTTGCGTCGGTTTGGGTGAGGAAGCGGTCAAACTTGTGGTTAACTCTCCAAACCTGTTGTGGCAGTGCAACTCATGCCTAATTTCGTATGCAGCCGACAACAAAATTAATTTTCTTTCTAAGCAGTTCACTGCTATGCAAAAACAGATAAATGCTCTACATAAATTAATGCATAAACATTGTAATACTGATAAATTACAAATTCCTGAAATTATCAAAGTTCCTAACTGTGAAAACAAGGCAAGCACATCAGCCGCGGTCTCTTCCATACCTTTTCGTCAGTGCATTGTAAATAATGAAACCGGTTTTGAGAAAGTTACCGAGCATAATAAAAATGCACAAGCAATTCCATGTGTATCCAATACTGAGAGCGCGAATGATTGGGTCACGGTGAGAAAGGAAAAAAAAACCCACGAAGAACTCTCACGTGAAGCAAAATAAGGCAAGTATACAAGTAAAACAAGTATACAAGTGTTGTATGTCGCGATCGCAATTTCCTCTTCCGTTTGACAAGAACTTTCAAGGCCAGTATTATTGTTTTTATAATATTACTCCGCGAGTGAGTCAAGGCCAAGTTCACATTAATGCAACCACAGCACTTTGCTTGGTAAGCCCGAAGCTTTAGTTTAATTGGTTTTAGTCAAGCTTTGGTTTAACGAACTTCGAAAGCTAAGGTAGGAACTCGAACACTTCGCATGGAATGGATTGTGGAAGCTGGCATTTAGTAGCGAGCTTCCAAACCCTAGAATCCATAGCGCTTGGCGATTGTAGTGGATTGTGGAAGCTAGCTTTCGTTAGCAAGCTTCCAAACCATTAAATCGTTTTGTTTGAAATAACCAACGATCAGAATCCACACGCGGAAGAATTAAATTGAGAACGGTTTTCTTCCGCGTATTGATTCTGCAAATATTACAATTTTAATATTGCGAAATAATGGAAATTGCGAAACACGGCATGCTGACCCACTTCAGTTCGGTCGACGTCTGTGTCGACCGAGCTAACGTGGAATCTAGAAAAGATTCCAACGGGAGTCTTGAAAATAGATCCGAAGTCGTCTCTAAAAACGCGTGTAAAGTCGCGGAAAGTTAGTGTTAGATTAAGATAAGTAATAGTGACGCGAAAAGTGATTGTAAGAGTAATATAATTAATAAAAATAAGTATAGAATAAATATATTGAATAAAACAATAAAAAATCGAACAACCAAGTGTTTAATGAGAAAAGGACGATAGGCCAGCAAACATAAAGGACCTCCCCGAATAAATACAACAAATTGGCGCAGCCGGATTTTTCGAGCCGAGGATCGCTCGAATAAAGGAAAAAGTAAGTAGAGTGAAATACTTAAATAATTAAAAACTTAGTAGATTAGTAACGTAGGATAAAGAATAAAGTACAAAGTGAAATAATAAGTTCCTAATAAATAATTTTAGGAATAAATTAAAACAGTAAAATAACAAATTGTAGCAGTTAGCAAGTTATAGGTAAAAAGGAAAGTTATAAATTAAAAGTTAATTAAAGTTAAAGTTAAAAGCAAATCAAGTTTTAAAAGAAAGTTTAGAAATGAAAACTGATAAAAAGTGAAACGATAATTTCGTTAATAAATAAAACGCAAAAAAAGTGAAAAATAATTTGGTGAATTTGGCATGAACTGGCCAAACAAAAGAAAAAGTGAAATAAGAAAAAATAAGTAGTTTAGTAAAAAGAAAAATTGAAAAAGAAAAAGTGGAAAGGATAGAATTAATCCTAGTTAAAGGATAAGAATTTAATTCTTTTAATATATTAAAATATATTATATACAACATAAAATAACTTTCAGGTCCCAAAATCATCGGTTTTCATCAAAAGGATGCTAGCTTAATTGCACAGCGAACTTATCTGTCCAATAGCATTAGCTGGACAAAATCTTTGCTGAGGTCGACCCATTTCACTCGGGAAGTCATTCTTATATTTTTATAATTATAGGATAAAGTATTAGAGAAAATAGGATTTTTTTTTAAAATATATTTCGAATATAGTATATATATAATAGTATATATATTTCGAATAAATGTAATAACAATGTTGTACATGAACTAACAATTTAATTGAAATTACAACAAGTGATTTAGCATGTTAGACAGTCAACAAAAGTCCAATAAGTGAAAAGCAGATGTGCAGGAAACGTATAATATTTAATTCAAGGAGAATGTTTGGAATCCAAATTCAAAACTTACAAATTTACAGAATTAGTTACTGTGATTAACAAATTGGCAAAAATCAGAGTGAATTTATTAACTTAAATAAATTTTATTTAACGTGGTAAAGTTCGGATGATAAAGGCAAAGTGTTAAAAACATATTTCGTTGTATAGTTCTCGGGTATGTGTCTCAAACGCTTATTTTCAAATGACACATGTTAAATAAATGTTAACATTTAAGTAATTTGAACCACGTCAGGAAACAAAAATGAAATCAATAACAAATTAATTAATAGCAAACAGGCTAGCAGCGATAGCTGCAAGACGATAAATAAAATAATTTATGCTTAGTTGCAAGAAACTCATTGCAAAAAGAAGTAGGTCATAAACTTGGACTTGAACCTCATGCAAGGCCAGAATCGTCAAATTGCAAGCAATTGGTAGCAAAAACGCTAACAAAGCAAGAGAAAAAAAAAAAACAAGTAATAAAAAAAAAAGTACGTCAGGCACCAGGCGAGCACAATTGTGCCACAAGCTCGCATTACACAAAAAAAAAAAAAATATATATATTATAATATATGTACGAATATAAGCGTACGAATGTACGAATGTTTACAACGTGTTCAGCCAAAAGGGTGTCAATGATTAAAGCTGAATAAGCATTAATTGCTTAAAGTTAAGTGAATAAGCATTAAATTAAAGTTAATTGCTTGAAGAAAAGCAATTAAACTTTTAATTGATTATGAAATATCCAAAATACATACTTAGGACAATAAGTATAGGATAATTAATGGCAGAATCGCTCCAAGAACAAGCATATTTAGCTTTAGAAAAAGAGCATAAGGATTTGAAGAGGCAAATAGAAGAATTTGCATCAAGGACGTGGAACAGCCTGAAAAACACCGTTTCCAATAAGGAAAATTTAGAGTTAATAAAGACTAGAATACAAGCCCTAGGAGAAACATCAACTTTAGAAAAAGCAGACGCAGTCATAGAGGAATTGCTAACATTTTTTAAAAATATAATAGAAAGTAAAAATCAAAGCATAAGGGACTATTCGTCAGAATTTAACGCGTTAAAAAGGAAATACGATGCTTATCTAAACGAAAAACAGTTTCAAGAACAAATAATAAAGACTTTGGAAGACGAGAACGAACACCTAAGAAAATTACTGAATGACGAAGGATTAACAGAAGAAACCTTATATAAAACGTTAGAACTGGAATCAGCACAAAAGTCAAGAGAAGACTGTGCATCTTTAGAAAAGGCGCATTCCAGAATTCAAGAATTAAAAGAGGAAAACAGACGGCTAAAACAGGAAATAGAGTTAGCACACGACCAATCACTATACCATAAGGAACCAACCCCCTCCACACCCAGTCTAAAAGAATTTAATCCAATGTCATTACCTACAAATAAGCAACCAGCGGCAGATCACAGCAAGATGGGTATAGCAGAAATAGCCAAAATAACAAGCAGCATTGTTCCACTGTTTTCAGGAACACAGTCACCAGATTTGAGAGGTGAGGTGTATAAATTTATACAGGCGTGTGAGTTAGCTACAAGTGAAGCGACTCCAGCTAATAAAACAATTTACATTGATTGTATAAAACAAAGATTATACGGAGACGCTTATGATCTTGTAGGCACACAACGTTTTAACAGCCTGGAAGAGTTATACCTAGTGATACGAAGGGCCTACTTACCAACAGTTTCATTAGACGTGACGTTGGCAGAACTTCAGAATTGCAGCCAACTATACAATGAGGATATTCGGCAGTTCGCAAGACGCCTAAATACGAAGAAAGCGCAAGTGATGCAGGTAATAAAAGATACATACAATGGTGAAGGTGACAGCGCACTTGTATCTATGGCAGAAACATCAGCAAATATGGCGTTTAGAACAGGGTTAAAGGATGCAACCTTACGAATCCATATGCTAAGTGTCACAAGAAAAAGTATCGAGGAAATGGTAGAAATAGCAGTGAACACGCTAGTCGAGATACAAAGAATTAACTCCATACATCAAACAACAATTAATATGAATTTGGTAGAACCCAACATAAGACCTCCGGTACAAAATCGCGTAGAGTATAAAAGACCAGAAGAAAGGCAGAACGTCTCGAGAGCGCCACAGGAGAAAATAATTTGCTCATTCTGCAATAAACGTGGGCACACTAGAGAAAAGTGTTTGGTTAGGGAAAACACGCCGTATTGCCAAAAGTGTCTAGGATATGGACACGAGACAAACTGGAGGTGTAGCAAAAAGGAAAGTCAAGGAAGTCACCAATGGAACCGACCTCATCAAAATTGGCAACCAAATCAAATACAGCAAACCTGGAACCCAAATCAAGTACAGCCAACCTGGCAACCAAACCAACCCCAGCAGAATTGGCAACAACAGGCACAAAAGAATTGGAATCAAAAGCAAAAGAACCCCGGGAACTCAAAACCGAATCCGTTTAAGAGGGTTCAAGGGACTCAGAGCACTACAAACATGCCGAATGGCAAGAATCCAACAATATGTAATTGGTGTAACAGACCAGGACACATAAAAGCAAACTGTGCAGCTAAAAGGAGTTGGGAAACTCTGCAAAACAATCAGCAGGGAAACCGGCAAGGGCCCAGACAAGGCCAGTAATCTGGGAACCCAACAAGAATAGAAATTTTGGGCCAAGAGAAGAAGTAACAGTACGTCCAACATCGGAACAGATCGTGGATACGTTACCGACTTCAGAAATATTAGAAGCTAATAAAGCTAAAAATATTGGATACAGATTTACTAATAAAATAAAAATAATAAAACAGAATGATAAAATAAATGAAACAGTCAGTAACATAACCAGTAAAGCAAAGAAAATAATAGAAATGGGAGCAGAATTTGTAATAAGCATCTTGCTAATTATACAATTAGCATGTACATCGATTGTAAAAACTATGTTTCTCAATTTTCACCAATACAAAGCAAGGAGCACTAGTCTTAATATAGTAGAATATATTACAGATATAAAGGCACTTGCCAATAAAATAAATTTAAAGGTATTAGCAAAATTTAAAACTTTTATGTCACAATTACAGGACAAGAAAGCAATACGTTCGTGGTTAACGAATAATTTTAATAATAACTATAAAAATACTATAAAGGAAGTATCCAATTGGGATTCAACCACGTTAAGTGATGTGTTCATTGAACTGCCTTGTGTAGAGGCGAGAAATGGAAAACTCATTTTACTGGTGGATACAGGAGCGGATACAAGCCTAGTAAAAGAATGTGCATTAAAAGAAGACGCCATTATAAATGAAAAGGTTAAAAAAGAATTAAGTGGAGCATTTGGAGGCTGTATAACCACAATAGGGTCCACTAGCATATGCCAAGATGAGGTACAGCCCTTACGTTTAACGCTACACGTTGTGTCCCTTAAACAAGGGGTACCGGCGGACGGCATACTGGGTAGAGACAACATGTGGAACAGATCTATTATAAACACGCTCAGTAAAAATTTAACACTATTTAATGACACAAAAGAATTTATAATTAAGTTGCCATTACTAGGCATCAAAAACATAAAAGATAAAACACCCAAAACAAATATAACAATTGAAGCTAGAACGGTTAGAATAACACCGTTAAAAATTAAAACTAAAGTTATGACTGTGGTAGTTCATAAACAAGAGATTGCACCAGGAGTGTACCTAGGAGAAACACTAGCAAATAAAGAGGAAAATAAAGAGGTCAAGGTACCAATCCTAAACTCGACGGCAAAAGATTTCATTCTTAGTGACAACTTTGTACCGAGATTTAGTGATTTCCACAAATATAAGTTAAGTGAGGTTCCGGACAATCAATGGACTACCATCAATAGTATAAGTAATGCGGACATGGCGCAACGAATGTATGTTTTAATGAACGATTTAGAATTGGATCCTTCCTTAAACGAAGAGGAAAAGGAATCCATAACCAAGCTATGTGCGAAGTATAATGATATTTTTCTTTTAGAGGGTGACAAATTGACATACACCCCAGTACTAGCACATAAAATTCCAATAAAGGTGGATCAGCCACCAATTAATCAAAAACAATACAGAATTCCTCAAACACATAGGGAAGAAATGAATAAACAAATTCATAAATTACTAGAAGAGGATTTAATATCCCCAAGCGTATCTCCATGGAACTCACCACTACTTCTAGTTCCAAAGAAGAATGGAAAAGATGGAGAAAAGAAATGGCGCTTAGTAATAGATTATAGGAAAGTTAGCGAGGTGACAATTAAACAAGTCTTTCCACTTCCCAGGATAGATGAGATTTTGGACCAGTTAGGGAGTAGTAGATATTTCTCGACGTTAAACTTGGCAAGTGGGTACCACCAAGTCCTAATGGATAATGCAGACAAAGAAAAGACCGCATTTAGTTCAGCGTTAGGACATTTTGAGTTCAACCGAATGCCTTTCGGGTTAACCGGCGCCCCAGCGACGTTTCAACGTCTTATGAATCATATTCTGACAGGACTTCAGGGTATGGATTGTTTTGTGTACTTAGACGACATAGTCGTATATGCAACAAACCTGGGACAGCATGAGGAAAGGTTAACTAATGTTTTTGAGGTCATTAGGGAAAATAACTTAAAGTTAAACATTAGCAAATGCCAATTTCTACGACGAGAAGTCGTATATTTAGGGCACAAGTGTTCAGAACATGGAGCACTTCCAGACCCTAGCAAGGTGGAGTGCGTTAAGAACATTCCGCGTCCTAAAAATAGAAAGGAAGTACAAGCCTTCCTAGGCCTTGTTAATTATTACAGAAAATTTATACCGGGAACCGCAAAAATAGCACTACCAATTAACAAATTATTACGTAAGGACGCAAGATTTATCTGGACAGAAAACTGCCAGCAAGCATTCGAAAAGCTAAAAGAAGCAGTCATGTCACCACCAGTTTTGGCATATCCAGATTTTTCAAAGGAATTTCTTTTAACTACCGACGCAAGTAATGAAGCGTTAGGCGCGGTCCTTTCTCAAGGTAACGTAGGCGAGGATAGACCAATAGCTTTCGCTAGCCGAGCGCTAAGCGACACAGAACAAAGGTATTCCACAATAGAAAAGGAATTTTTAGCAATAGTCTGGGCGACAAAAAATTTCAGGGCATATCTCTTAGGCAGACATTTTAAAATATTTACTGACCACCAACCGTTAAAGGGAATAGCGAATTTAAAGGATCAAACTTCTAGACTGGCAAGATTCAGACACAAGTTGTCAGAGTATGATTTCGAAATCATATATAAGCCAGGCAAGAAAAATTTGAACGCAGACGCGTTAAGTAGAATTCCTCAAAACCGCAATGTAGTAACAGCAGTCCAGACCCGCTCTAGAACCAAAGAAATGGAAATGAAGAACCAAGGAAATAGCGAAAATTCAAGAACAAGTCCGACGCCTGTAGAACCTGACACTTCAGGCATACCTCAAAAGGAAAACACCATTTTATTAGAAAATCCAAGACAAATAGAGACCGTCATCAAAGATTTTCATAATACACCATTAGGAGGTCACCAGGGAGCAGTGAAAACTTACCTGCGAATCAGGCAACAATATAGGTGGCCAGGGATGCAAAGGCAGATAAAAGATTATGTAAAAAGTTGTCCTAAATGTCAAGCGAACAAAAGTTCGAAATTAACAAAAATGCCCATGGTGCTGACAGATACACCAATGAGGCCATTTGATAAAGTCTACATGGACATAGTTGGTATTTTACCAGAAACTGTGTCCGGAAATAAGTACATTCTGACTTTTCAGGATGATTTTTCAAAATTTATGGCATGTACAGCTATCCCAGACGCGGAAGCAAGTACGGTTGCCAGGGCGTTCTACGACGAAGTAATTACGCGTTACGGGATTCCGCGAATTTTAATTACAGATAACGGAACAAATTTCATTTCAAAATTGTTCTCGGACACATGCAAATTGTTAGGCATTAAAAAATTGCATATAACGCCATATCATCCACAAGCTAATGGCTCACTAGAAAGAAGCCACAGACCTTTAGCGGAATATTTAAGGAGTTTTGCTAAAGAAGACGGGTCGAATTGGGATCAATGGTTAACTGCAGCGATGCATGTTCATAACCACACACCCCACATTACGACTAAGCAAACACCTTTCCGCACTTTATTCGGATTCGATACGGAGATGCCGACTAACTTAAAAAGGAAGTGTAGTCCGGTGTATAATGCCGAAGATCCGAATAAAGTTTTGAAATTCCAAGTTCAAAGAGCTCACGAAATAGTGAGGAAAAATCAGGAAATGGCTAAAAGGGTAGCCAAAAATCATTATGATAATAAGTTAAATTTAGTAGAATTTAAAGTAGGAGATAAGGTATTAATTAAGAATCAGACTAGGAAAAATAAGTTTTCACCAATATGGATAGGACCATATGAGGTAGCAAAGATTAAAACTCCAATTACGACAGTTTTAAAAATTAAGGGAAGGGAAAAACCTTTCCATAATAACTTACTTAAGTTATACAATAGCAATTAAGAAGGAAATAGGATTAACTAGACAATTAAGTAGGAGTACGTTATAACAACATCGAATAAGGGAATAGGATAAAATCACTTAAAATAACAAAATAGGGTTAAGGGAAAATTAAATTAAGTAGTCATAGATTAAAGGAATATTAAATTAATAACAATAGGAACCCTATTAGGAGTAGGACAATGTAAACATATATATATCATAGGAAGGAAGCACGAAAGGTTACGTAATTAACGTGGCAAAGCAAGACGGACGAAATGATAGCAGAAATTATTGGGGTACTACTAGCGGTAGCGCTGATGGAGGCACGTCTACCCATAGAAGTGGAGAAATTAAAAGAAACGCCATTGGTATTCGAAAGAACCCAACAGGCGCTATTTTTCAAAGATACATGGACAATCGTAACGAAAATAGAACGGAATAACTTTCAGAAAGTAATAGACGAACTGGAAGAGTACATAGATAACATGCACAATATATGTGACAATTTAAACAGACAGATAGAAATAAACAAGTTTAAAGAAGCCTGTCTAAACCTGAACCAGCCGTTAAAAGCCACAGCCAGACAATTAAAAATTAACGAGGGAATACTTAACCACCCCAGTAAAGAGCAAAAACGGAATAAGAGATCCCTAGAATTTGTGGGAGATGCGTTGAACTGGGCATTTGGAACCATGAGTCAGAAAGATGCAAACGAAATCCACAATCACCTGGAAAACATGAATAATAGGCAGGCGGAAACATATAGAATATTGGAGCAACAAGTTACGGTGATGAGAACAACGTATAACAAGACCACGACAGCACTAAAACAATCAGCAGACGCCATAGACAAATTACAAAGCGAGTTGGCCAGCAGAATAAACAACCAAATAGCAATAAATAACCGAAACGACCACAAAGTAGCGCAAGTAGAATACTTACTGCGCACCATCGAAATCCAAGCCGCAATACAAGCTAGCTTAGTAGAGATACAAGGAAAACAAGAGTTGGAAATGCAGGTACTGGATGATTTGTACAGGGGAACGCTACACCCGTCCTTGTTGCAAGGGAAAGACTTGAAAGACCAGATAGAGAAACTGGATCTGACCAGCAAGGCAAAATGGTTACTAAGTGATACGTTCAGAATTCACCAACTAGCTAAAGTATACACTCTAACCTCTGAAGGGGATACACTGGTAAAAGTAACAATACTATTACCTGAGTAAGAACTTTATACGATATACAAAATATACCAGACGGTAATATTCACTAATACAACATACGACTTAACGATTAAACCAACGTTCGAATATATGGCGGAATCAAAAGAAGAATGGCAGTTCAGAGCTTTGTCAAAGAATGATATAGACAACTGTATTCGCATAATAGATACAATAGGGATACAATTGTACCAGTCAAATGTACTTAGTGCTGCCAGTTCAATACCAATTTATAACACATTTTATTACAAAATCAGGGTTGATTTTCTAGTTGTAGTCCATTTCGCTTCCAATTTCTTTGAAATTGAGATCAATTTATTCACCTCAATTTCGTTTGACCTCCTTTTCTATGGCGAAATTGTGGACTTTATTCTCAATTTCAGCCGAAATTGTTTTGAATTTGCTCACAGGTTTTTTGGTCATGTATCTCATAAAAAATCACCGTTTCATTACAAGAAATGACAACTTGACATATACGGACATGCGTTACCAAGGTCGCACTTTGTTATACTTTTGTGCTACTTGACCCGTAATGTTCCTTTTGTTTTTTATTGACCTGCAATAAAATGTTCTCTCTACTTTTGTATGCTTAAAGGGTTAAGCCCTGGTAATTACAACCAATGATTGGCTTTCCTTGAATATGTGAAGCGGTTCGAACCCTACTCATAAAAAACACATGAAAATATGTTCCAAGAAATGTATTGCAGTGCTTACAACAGGTGAAGAAGAGTTATATCTCATCGCATGCATAAATGAAGATATTTGAATAAAAACCAGAAAGAGTGTTAACTTCGGCCTGGCCGAAGTTAATATACCGTACACACGTTTACTTAAGAATTAGGCGTGGCAATGATCTAATTTTTTCCTTTTCAATCTCAAATATTTTGTGATGACAGAGAATATTCGTGCCAAATTTGATGAAAATATATACATATATTCGTGCTCCTGTAAATGAGTATTATTTAATTAGTCGGCGGACCATGCCCATTTTTGGTGATCTGTTTTGGTCAGAGACCTTTTATATGCCTTAATACATACAAACGCAACAATAACAACACAGGTATTTACACAAATGCCAAAGAATCGGTCGTTGTTTTTGTACTGCAATGTACCTACCTACCGCCGACAAAGGGTACGGCAGATACCTTGATAACGCTCAGCCATCATTTGCTAGGTGAGCAAAAAATGCAAAATATCCTTTCTATACCATAGACCGAATCAGCTGTACAAGAATCATCTGGCAATCTATGGCACACGTTTCCACCATTTTATTAGCATTAATTAAAGCATGTGACGAAGCTACGTTGCTGTAGCTAGCTCTGGCTCGGTGCTTTTGTTTGTTTGTGTTCGCCCAGCGCTTGTGTTCTATGCTGAGGGCATTACACGGTGCTAAGCAAAATTTTTTTTGTGTTTTTAAGAGCGCAACATTTCCGAACTCTGCAAACCGATTACTGCGTCATTATTTGTTGAGATAACCAAAGCTTGTGATACTGTGGACCTTTGGATAAACTGTACACTTATGGCTTTAGAGATAATGACCAAAATTGTTTCCAATAGGCAGCAGAAAGTTCGAATTGGTAGCGACTTCTCACCATTGGCTACAATCAGTATTGGCATTCCGCAAGTATCTGTCCTGTATAAATTATCTGCTACCGATCGGTTTCTCCGGCAAGCCGGTTGCGTTTCTAATGATCTGGCCTGTACTTATACGAGTGATTCGATCTCTAAACTGACTGTGGCAATTAATAACCATTTAACACTACTGAGACACTACTGAGGTTTCTTATGAACAAGCTTGTTCTGAGTTAGAAGTCTAAGACTATAAACGAAGTTCAAATATGCTCAGTTTTGCAATTTACTGTTTTAAATATATATATTTTTTCTTTGATTATGAGAGGAAAGAGAGAAAAAAATGCAATAAAAACAAATTTGCAAAATCTTATCGCTGAAGTACCGTTATTGTTAATTTGTGTTAATTTTGCCGGAGCATAACTATAAACGCACTCGAATAATTTGATAAAATAAAATAGAAGCAGCAAAAAATAAATAATAATTATAATAAAAAATAATAATAAATAATAAAATGCCGCGCGGCACAGTACTTACGCAATTAGAAATTGGGAAAATTCTTGCATTTCATGAAGAAGGCTTGAGAAATCGTGCAATTGCTTAAAACCTCAATTGGTCTGATGCTGCAATAAGAAATGAGTTAGCCAATTCTGAAAATAATGGAAAAACCAAAACAAGAGGCCCAAAAAGCAAGATTTCGGACCGAGCCAAGCGTTGCATTATCAAGAATGTCAGCAACTCAGAGAAGACTGCTGCCAAAATTGCTCACGACTGTGGATTAAACCCGTCCAAATGGGCAATTTACAGGGTGTTAAGGAGTTCCAAACTCATTTGCCGCCAAAAATTGAAATCGCCACCACGTCTTTTAGCACGTCATACGGCTGCAAGGTTATAGCCTGTTTCCATAAAAATATTTAATCCGGTTAAGGTGTTCGAAAATCGATCAGCTGTCAAGTGTTTCCATACATAATCCGGTCCGGGCTGTCAAACCAAAAAGAAGAAATAAACATCTGTTGCTTTGTTTGTTTATTTACGCAGCTATTTTTAAAATTGTGCATAGCTTCAATTTATAATACAATAAATACAATAACAATAATATTAAAAATTGTTGAAATGGACCATATCCGCCGCCATATCCCTATATATATGGACATTTTTGCGGAGTCCGCGCAGGCCGTCAATGTTTTCTTGCCAGAGGTCCAGCAGCAATAATTCCGCCCCCATCGACCACAAAGTTCTCTATGTTGATTTCTGCATCTGCAATAGTTAAATTTTTGTTATTTATTAGATATTATACTTATTTAAATAAACATATTACTTTCGACATAAAACGCTTACATTTGTTTTGACATTTGGAAGAATAGTTTGGTGGCACTTTCTCTTTATCTCTTTCTAACTTATTGGCACTAGAAAAGGAGAAAGATAGGTTGTCTGCAATTCCGAACTTCGAAACAGACTTGCAAACTAAAAACTGAGGCTAAAAACCAAAAGCATTTTGGTTTAACGCTGGAATCGCAACAACAATTCCAAGGGAGTTAAAACAGTTTACGAGTGGTTTCGGGGCTTAAAACAGTTTATTCCAAATTCCTGGAAAAACCATTTTATGGAAACACCATATTAGAGTTCGCGAAAGCAAATATGCAAACCAACTTCTTCAAGGTAAAATAATGAATATAAACATTTTATGCAAATATTCTGACGAGAAGAAGTGGAACTTGGATGGCCCAGATGGTTTCAATGAATGACGTGCGAAAGAATCCCGAAATGTTTTCAAAACGCAATTTCGGTGGAGGTAGTTTGATGGTTTGGGGAGCGTTCTGTGTCGATGGAATGCTGGAATTGGCGTTTCCCAATACTCGAATGAATTCATACGAATACATGGAGGAATTGCGAATGCATTTATTGCCATTTATGGAAAAGAGAGGCAATGAGTACTGGGTTTTCCAACAGTATACCGCCAGAATACATGTAAGCCGAGCCACTCATTCTTGGTTGCAAGACCATCGCGTACAGTTAATGTCATGGTCCGCGTGCTCCCCAGACCTAAAACCAATTGAAAACATTTGGGGACTTCTAGCAAAGGAAGTCTACAAAGAAAACATGCAGTAGGACAGTATTCGGCAATTAAAATTAGCGGTACTCAGTACTTGGGAAAATGTTGACCAAATAACAATATTTAATTTAATAAAAAGTATGCCAAATAGAATATTTGAAGTAATAAATACAAAATAGAGGTGGTCCAACTACATCCTAAAGCTATCCTTTTTTGCTGCTTCTATTTTATTTCATCAAATTATTCGAGTGCGTTTATAGTTATGCTCCGGCAAAATTAACAATAACGGTACTCACAGCGTTAAATATTTGCAAATTTGCTTTTATTGCATTTTTTTCTCTCTTTCCTCTCATAATCAAAGAAAAAATAAATATATTTAAAACAGTAAATCGCAAAACTGAGCATATTTTGATTGCGTTTATAGTTATACTCCGGAGTGTATTAGGTCATTAAGTATGAAATGTTCGATTTTCATAAAAGCTGAGTTTGAGAGTTGATAACTCTGACAGTTGACTATAACGGTTTTTTTCTCACTCATAGTGCAAATCGTAGTTCCTTTTTAATCCTCTCATATAGAGTAGCTTTCATAAGACAATGGAAAGGTAAAAAATGCGGGTAATTTTCGAATATGAGTTTCGTCGCGGAACCAATACATCGCAGGCAGCTTGGCACATCAAGTGTTTGGGGAAGATGCAGCTAATCTTTGCACCTAACGTCGTTGGTTTGATAAGTTTCGTTCTGGTGATTTTAGCCTTGCAAATGAACCACGTGAAAGACCGGCGAGTAAGTTGGATAATGATGAACTGAAAGTTATAGGGGAAGCAATTACGTTTCAAACTAAGCGTGAACTAGCAGCAGGGTTTAACGTTTCTATTCCAACAATTAGAGATCACTTAACAAATATTGGTAAGGTGAAAAAGCTGGATCGATGGGTTGCGTATGAGTTAAAAAAAAACAAATCATTTCGAAGCTTGCCTTTCTTTACGGTATAAAGTCGAACATTTTCTACTCCGCATTGTAACGGTTAATAAAAAATTAATCTCATTCGACAATCAAAAACGTTCGGCACAATGGTTGGATACAAAAGAGGTTCCGAAACAGATCCCTAAACCAAATATATATCAGAAAAAGCAGAAATGTGTTTGGTGATCCAGCGCCGAAATTATCCCTTACAGCTTTTCATAAAGCCTGTTCAATCCATAACAGCAGGAGTCTACTGCAATCAGTTGAAAGTGATGATGAAATAGCTTTCCATTAAACAGCCTAGAAGCAGCACTTGATATAATGAAAGCAGAGCAACAAGTCAAGATATGGTCGAAAGTTTAAACGATGAACAGAGTGTTGCTTTTAATAGAGTTATAGATGCATTATACACATCTAGCAGATCATCAAAATGCTTCTTCTTGGAAGGACCTGGGGGAAGTGGAAAAACCTACCTATACAAAACCCTTTTGAGCGTGATGCGGAAAGGGCGATATAACGTTACCTGTGACCTCCACGGGAATCGCGACGAACCTTTTGAAAGAAACAAGAAGATCGCACATATTCCCAATTCATACTGCCACTACCGCTGGTGGAGACGTCTACATCGAACATAAGGATGACCTCTTTCGATGCCGTCCAGCTAAGGAAATCAAAACTCATAATCTGGGATGAGTACACTATCGCTCCAAGTTATGCACTTAATGCTGTTGATAGACTCTTGAAGAATATTATGCAAAACAATCATCCATTCGGCGGTAAAGTCATTCTTCTTGGAGGAGATTTCCGAAGTCTACCTGTGGTACCACACACCCATAAAGCTGCTATAGTACAAACAAGCATAAAATATAGTAGACACTGGCAAGAATGCAAAATCTTGAAGTTGCATACCAATATCAGGCCAGTAGATATTCAATATAGTGATTGGCTTTTAAAACTAGAAGACGGGAACCTGTCATAATTTAGGGGACGATATAATTGAGCTCCCAGCTAATCTCATCACTGATGATTCAATTGTGACTACTACATTTGGAACTAGACCGATTGCCAGCGACATTTTAAACTACTCGAGTACAGCCATCCTTTGCCCCCATAACGAAGATACTACCAGAATCAATGAAGAAGTTCTTAATCTCTTGGTTGGTGAGGCCATAATCTTTTTCAGCATCGATTCTGATTACAAATCTGAAAAGAACACGTATCATATCGAATTTTTAAATAGTTTAACTCCCTCTGGAATGCCAGCCCACAAACTAAACTTGAAAATAGGGGCAATAATTATGCCACTTAGGAATTTAAACACAAAGAAAGGCCTTTGTAATGGAACCCGCCTGCTAGACAAGATAGTCATTTGCAACATTCTAACAGGATATTTTCAAGGAGGTACAGCATTTATTCCAAGAATAGATTTAAGCCAGTATTTAGTCATGGACAACTTTCTGTTGCTTTTTCAAGGGTTCATCGTTAATCAGATATCAAAGTGAAGGTGAACACTGATGCTCTGCAAGGACGGCTATTAAAAGAACAAAGAATGTTTTCACAAAAAATATTGTTTTTAAAGAAATATTATCAAACAATATTTGAATCAAATACAATCAATCGACATTCATTGCGATTAATTCTTTACTTTTGATGCTCCAAAATAAATAAAACAAAAAAGTGTAAGGTGAGAAAGTCCAACACGCTTCGCAATTTTATTTACGAAATAAATAAAAAATAATACCTTCCTGGCGAAACAGGCTTATATACTAGTTATATCATATAATACTATGTACAGTTTTATACAGATGGTTTGTATATTTAATTTTTAAATTTCGTCTTGGAAGAAAGATGTCTTTTGATTCAATCCCGTCATTGACCCATGTTTTTGTATCGTCATCGATCGAAAGAAGTGGTAGTCCGAAGGAGCAACGTCCGGTGAATTTGGCGGATGGTGTAGAATTTCCCATTTGAGCATTTCCAAATAATTTTTTACTATTCTTTCAACATGGGGTTGGGCATTGTCATGCTGCAAAATAACTTTGTCGTGTCTGTTGACGTATTGCGGTCTTTTAACTTTCAATGCTCTGTAGCAATGTTTAAGTAGCTCCTAATACACCACATCGACCTGATCCCAGCAGATACAGAACAACAGCTTGGAGCCGTGGATATTCGGCTTTGCTGTTGAAGTTGAGACATCCTCTTTGCGTCACCAGTTACGATACCATGCAGAAAACCTTTCCTTTTCTGTCGTTGAAGCAATTGTTCGCAGATGGGAAAGCGCCTTTCAACACATGAGTGCCGCGATAGCCTTAATACATTGGGACGTAATAATACAGTAACACTAGGATGGGCCCCTGGTCATGAAGGTTACGAAGGCAATGAAAGAGCAGACTGCCTAGCAAGATTCGGGGCTCTAAGGCCTGTTATAGGTCCGGAACCATACTGTAGTCTGGCGACTGCTTGTATTCAAAGGATTTTCCGGAAATGGGAAGAAATTGAAGCTTGGGCGAAGACAGCGGGCCAAAGGCAAACTAAACGATTTCTCACCCTGACAAGAGAGGTCTCGCAAAAACTTCTCATGCTAAAGAGGAATGATTTAAGAATCCTTATAGGTTTTCTGACTGAGGTCTCAGATATCACCTCAAGAAAATCGGGTTCTGCGAAACAGACATTCGCAGGTTTTGGATTGTGCCTCATCATAGAATATGGAACACCAAACCATGTAAGGTTCTCGACTTTATAAAGAGCCTGAACTTGCTTTAATACACGGGCATGAACAATAGATCCGATACAGTCGCAATGCACCATTGCCTCAATCATAATAACTATATCTCTCATTGGAAAACCCTTCAGGTAGGCTAACCAGATGGACACTCGAACTGCAGCAGTACACCTTCGACGTAGAATACCAGCGATATAAGTGGAACGTAGTTGCAGATGCACTCTTGAGACAGTCAGTTGAAAATATTAGCGAATGTTACAACAAGCGAAGAAAAATGCAGCTGGATTTATGCAAGAATAGCAGGCATCAAGAAGATCCCAGTGAAATTTTCAGATTATGTTATTGAGAACACACAGCTGTATCGACACATTCCAGGTCATCAAAACGACGATGATTGTGCTGCATGGAAGCTCTGCGTTCCAAGAAATTTACGACAACCCGATCGCTGGACATCCTGGAACTCGAAAGACGGCATCACGAATCACTAATAAGTACTACTGGCCAGGTATGTTCAGGTATATAAGAAATTATGTGCGATGTGCAGGGAAAATGCTTACACAGATACCCGAGGAGCCCTGGTCCATCGTCTGTGACTTAATCGGGCCGATACCAAGGTAAAAACAAGGCAATACAACTATTCATGTCTTCTTAGATAAATTTTCAAAATGGACAGAAATAGTACCGCTGCTCCAAGCGACTCAGGAAAACCTGAAAAAAGCTTTCTAAGAAAGAATCTTGGCGAGATACGGAGTCCTAAAAGTGCTTATCATGGGCAATGCTGTGCAATTCAATAGCAGACCATTTCAACGGTTCCTTCAGGATTTAGGGATTCGTCAATAATTTACCGCACCGTATATCCCCTCAGGAAATCCCTACAGAAAGAGCAAGCAGGATAGTATTTTAGCGGAGGTCACTGACAACAATCAAACAAAGTGTGACGAATTCCATGGCACAAGTCATCAGACACAACAGGTATCACCCAGGGTCAAGAACCACGACTACCAAGGACACTCTTCGTCATCTTGGGAACAGGAACCACGCCACAGAGTCCAAAATACAAGGGAAACCGTCTTCGAGAAGTCTTCTTCGTGAATCGTGAAGAGAAACGTGGAAAGGGCAACAAAGAACCAAGTGCGACACTACAGCCTTCGGCGACGACACTGGAACCTTGCATTCGGAACACTTTTCCTGGTAAAAACACACCACCTATCAAAAGCAGTGGATAAATTCTGCCAAGTTGCCACCAAATATGAGGGTCCATACTAAATCCTAAGCCAAACCTCATAAGTCATCGTCCAGTTAAACAACCTGGAAAATTCAAGCAGTCGCACGGCGCACTTCAGAGATCTTAAGAAGTATCGACTTACCGGCGCACAGTGAGCTGATTTTTTAAGAAGGCGGCCAAAAATAATTTTTTTCACTATCACCGATTTTAAAATTGATTTGTCCTTATGAAAGTAGATACCTGAGAACCTAGTGGGACAAAAAATTATGTCTCTATTTTAATGTTTTCACTAAAAACAGAGTAGTGTAAAAATCACTTTTCCGTCGTTTGTTAAAATTAGCTGATTTCATTGCACATTTTCAAACTTTAGGTATACATATCTCGATCAGTTTTAACGATATTATGTTCTGGTTTTTTTTGCATAAAACCTTGCTATATTATAATAGTATTTGAAGACAGTCTTGATAATGCTCCTATGTACAACGGTTTCTTTAATATACTTTTTTAAAGAAAAGACCAAAATATAAGAAAAGAATTTTATATAGAGGGAACTTTTCTATAAAAACCATACCAAACTTGGCTGCGGCAAGTTGCGGCTGCGGGAGACAGGCCATTTTATACGAGGCAAAGTCGGCAAATTTGTGAGAACAACGGATAATTGTTCGTTATCTTTTTATGTTAAAAGTATTTCTTAAGGGCGAAAAGTGCACAAATGGTTTAGATTAAGAGGCACTTTTAAACTTCACAATTGCTATTTAATTAAAATAGAAATATGAGCTTTTAACTTTTTAGGTAAATTCAGCAGGTAACAGATTCGCTAGTAGTAGACAGGAAGCCCAAACATCTGCTATATATTTCAAGAATTATAGGTAGGTAGTCAAAAGCATAAATATGTGTATGTATATATGTATGTACTGAAATTAATTTTATGATCGTTAACTTTATGACTAGAAATTGAATTCTGGAAGAGTATTTAAACGGGTACAAATAGGTTCATTACACATTACTCTTGAATCAATGGCCAAGTTCACATACAAAGATCTTGCTGACATTTATTTTGTTCGCAAGGAGGACAAAGATGTCGTCTGTCATATAACGAAGGATCCATATTTTCTTCAAAGTAATGACGAAGAGTATAGTGAACATAAGAGACAAATAAAAGGTTTCCTAGATAAGTTAAAAATGCGGTACAAGGATGCTTGCCGAAAAAAAGAGAGAATGTTTCAACGTTTCCACACTTGGTTCGAAAATGAACTTGTGTTTGAAAAAGAAAATTTGATTGAAAACACCACCAGCCAAAAAGGACGTCCTGCTAAGCCCCTAAAGGAATGATCTGAACGATCCCGAAGGCGCAAACTTGGCATTATCAATGAAACAATTTCTCAAGAAACCATAAAGGACTAATTTTTTCATCAAAGGAAGCAATTGAAATAACCCCGAATTCAGTCGAAGTAAAAAAAAAACGAGAAAAAGTATTAACTTCGGCCTGGCCGAAGTTCATATACCCTCCACACTTGTACTTAGAAATTACGCGTGGAAATGGTCCAATTTTGTTCCTTTTCAATCTCAAATAGCTTGCGATGACAGAGAATATTCGTGCCAAATTTGATGAAAATCTAAAACCAGTAAGAAAGCTATATTCGGCCTGGCCGAATCTTAGATACCCTACACCTAAAAGTTTTAAAAAAAGTGCCGAAGCTAGGATGGCGCGGGGGTGGCGGTCCACTCTGGGCGGCACAATGTCGGGGGCGGCAGTTGTGGAAATCAAGTATTGACTTATTGCATTCTAGGCATTTTTGGGGCTACAAGTTGATTAACCGTCCCGGGGTCCATGAGACCTAGCTACGCCTCTGTATAAATAGTAGGCGTGGTCATTACCTTTTTCAAAACAAAATAACTAGCTTAGTTGTTTTATAATTGTGTTCATTTAAACGTTATTTCCGTGGTAATAAACTTGTTTTCATGCTGCTATTCTGTATATGTAGTGTAAAAGTGGGCGTTAACTTTGTTATCTAAAGTTTTATTCAGGAAGTTTATATATTTAACAATGTAACCCTCTTTTGCCTGTGTAACCTAAAAGTGGGCGGATCACGCCCATATTTGGCATATTAACGGATAATGCTACTCTATACCCAGGAATGAATTTTGTTGTAATAGCTCAAAAACGAACGCTGATATCACATTTTTAATAAAAAAAAGGCGTGGTCGTGGACCGATTTTGCCCATTTTCAATACCAACCTGCCCACCACAAAAAACAATATATCTGCAAAGTTTCATCACGATATCTTCATTGGTTCTCCTGTGATCGTGATTTCAACAGACAGACAGACAGACAGACAGACGGACGGACATGGCTAAATCGACTCAGGAGGTCACGCTGATCAAGAATATATATACTTTTCTATACCTATCGTCTCTAGTTCTATGCGTTACACATTTCGTTACAAAGTGAATATACCCTTACCTTAAGGTGTAGGGTATAAAAATGGGTATCTCTATTCGTTCTCCTGAAATCGAATTTCATTTAATGAGTGGGCGGACCACACCCATATGTGGTACTCTTTTTTTGGTCAGAGACAGTGGACTTCTGGAGAAAATTTCAACCCCAAATTCGTTCTACAAGCTGAGAAATTGAGCTATAAGCATGGATTCATTTATATTCACTATAAAAAGTAGGCGCGGTAATGGTCCGATTTTGCCCATTTTCAATACCGATGAGTTTCTAATGATAGACAATATTCGTGCCAAGTTTGAAGAAGATATGTCTTACCGTTCTCTTGTAATCGTGATTTCCACAGACGGACAGACAGACAAACAAACAGACAGACGGATAGACATGGCTAAATCGACTCAGGAGGTTACGCTGACGAAGAATATATATACTTTTCTATACCTGTAACGCCTCCTTTAATGCGTTACAAACGGAAATAAAGTGTTCTTCAAATTTAATATATCCATAATTATTTTATTTGCAAAGATTTCGTCGGATTAAAAGCATTTACGGTACTTCAATTATGCAGAATTCGATAAAAACTGGAGGTACTCGTGCTCAAACCTTATTTATTCTTGCCATTATGACTCGATTTTTATCATCAAAGTGTCAGCTGAAAGCTAAAAGTTTGACCTATTTAACAAAAAAATCTGGTTGAAATATTCCCACGCGTTCAAACGTTATAGATTTTTCGCCGCCTTCTGCAAAAATCGACCCACTGCGCGGCGTCAGATTTGTTAGTTGATTAACCTGATGTTATTAAAATAAGTAATAACTATAAATATAAATATATATATATTATATATTAAATATTAAATATATTATTATATATTAAATATATTATTATATATTATTATTATATATTATTATATATATTATAATATAGATATTATATTATATTTTATATATATTTTATATATATTATTATACAAAAAAACTTGATTAACAGACTTATAATGTAAATCGTTTGAAATCGTAAAGGAAAACACAAATGAGAATGGAAACGAAACTAAGCCAAACGAGTATAATACAAGGTCTTCTTTTGTATTGTAAACTTTCGTTGTTTGCATGCAGAAAATGTTGCCATGTGTACAATGGCATTTGAAGCATTTTTATAAGTAATTTTTAGAAACGCAGAGATTTCGTGTAGATTTCAGTGCAAATTCATGGCGGCAACACTATACACATACAAATTCGACAAAGAACTTGAAAAACACAAACAATTTTACACTAGACGATAGCCTTTTTGCTTTAGCAACGTTTATAAATTTTTTTCCTAGAAACTGCCGATCGATATCGGCATTTTCATCACTTATCTATATTAATATCCCACTACATTCGCCCTCAAAAATATGTCGCATATGATTTTAAGAAATCATATCGAATAGTTTAGAAATAGAAATGAATTTTTTCGATTTTAAATAAATATTATTAAATATATATTAATGCAACAATAATTATAAATAGCTTAAAATTATTAATAATAATAAAAGAAAGATGAAGTTGGTTTTAAGTCATTGAATTTTCCAGCTCAAGATCAAAGTTTCGACGACAAACCCAACTGCAAGGCTATGTAAGTTCCAAGTTCTTAAATAGTATAATATAAGAAAATAAGCTCACACAAGCGGGTCCTTTAAGTAACAAGTGCTTAAAGGAAGTTTGCCTTTAGTTATTTAACAAAAAGTATATGCAACATGTAGAGACGTTTGTAGTAAAAGCAAGAGCATACAAAATCTATAAATAAAGAATAGAAGGATAACAGCAAAATTTATAATAATGAAAGTGTACATTATTTCCTTTTTTGTTAAGGTGACATCAGACCTAATATCAATCAAGTAATATTTATCTTACTTGTCACCTATTCTAGAGAGCGAAATTTCTCAAATATCACTAACAATATAACGCGACTATAATCAACTATATATCACTATATATATAACGCGACAGATAATCAACGCTATTCTGATCGGACGTGTTTTACCCGAGTGCTAAAGTCGAAGTTTTAATTATCTGTATTTAACTAAATTGCCATAATAGAGTGATTTAAATTGTGGTCTACCAAAACTAATAAGTGTTTCTGGTTCTGGTGTAGCATTTGGCTTGCTCGATTTGGACCGATCTTCGAAACACCAGCATTTAGTGCCTCTGAATTTCGGCGTTCTCACATTCATTGTACATACATTTTTGCATTTATCATTTCTACCTCTCAGTGCTTCTTGAACGTTGCGATCAGCTGTTTCGAGTAATCACTGCCTGCCTTATAATTTGGATTGCATACATTTAGGCTCTGTGTTTTATACCTCAAATTCATACACACATACATTTAGGCCCTGTGCCTCATACCTCAAATCTTCACCATGCCTTGTAAACACCAAGGCTGCAAATTAGTCAACGTTACAGAAAGGATGCTGTCATGCTTCATTTGTGACGAGGACTATCACGTAAAATGTGTTGGTCTAACGGGTAGAACTGTTAACAAAATTGGTACGGATGGTGGGTTACGGTGGTCATGCGTGAAATGTCGAGCTCAGGATGTTGACATAATTCAAATTTTGCGGCAAGTGCGTTCAAATTTTCGAGATGTGGAAAAAGATCTGCAGGATATCTTACTCAAATTACAAAAATACGAAACTTTTTTCAGTAAATTTAAAATGTTGGAAGAATCGTCTCCCAAGCGAAAACGATCTAATAGAATATCTCGCGCGCAAGCCGCGAATCTATGCCCTACACAATCATTAAACGATCCGCCTTCGCTCATAGATCTTCTGAGTCCTGGAGGTAGTGAACTTGATGTGCCAGCACCATGTTCTGCTTCAACCGGTAATTCCATCATGACAGGGATTCCCGTCTTATCCAACTCATCGTCATCTTTGCAAGATACATACGCGACGGTGGCTCCTTCATCGAGTAAAGGAGCTATTCCGAAGGTATACGTTGCACCTACGCCCATGGCTCAACCAGGAAGGAACTTGACGGTAGTTCAGCCGAGGAAGACGGTTTTTGTCTCACGCTTTGCGCCGGATACTACTGCGGACGACATCAAGGATCATATTACTGCTCAACTGCAAATGACCGATACCAGTATATCTGTCTATAAGTATAACTTTAAAGCTCAACGCTCTTACTCTTCATTTAACATAAATTTGCCCGCTCATTTATTGAGTCGGACAATTGAATCAAGTTTATGGCCGGAACACGCTATTGTACACGAATTTGTGTATAGATCTAAAACCAATAGTAATCGTTCTAACTTTTCTTCACAACAGAATGCTGTGCCAAAAAACTAATAAGGACTTCTTCCCCTGACATTATTTATCAAAACATTAGAGGGATTAATACTAAAATGCGGGATCTTTTAATTCAAAGCTTTGATTTGGAATTTAATGTCATTGTATTTACAGAAACCTGGCTAAAGCCAGACATATCAAACTTAGAATTTTTTTCTAGTAAATACTCTGTTTATCGGAAAGATCGTAGCGGATCTCACAGAAACTTGACCAGAGGTGGCGGTGTATTGATCGCTGTAAACTCCAAATATTTTTCTAAAGAGGAAATACTAAATGACGCTGCCGACATTGAATTTTGCTGCGTCTTCGTAATGATGGCCGGCCTACGTATCTTCATTACCTGCTCTTATATTCCACCGAACTCTGCTGACGAAATTTATGACAAACATTTATATTGCATCTGCCGAGTCTCCGACAATCTTCTCCAAACGGACCATATGATTGTTCTTGGTGATTTCAATCTACCAAATGTGTACTGGAAGCGTTGCATCGTTGAAAACGTCATTCTTTTTCCGTCACTAACTGGTTCCAACGGACGCAATTTCTTAAATAACATATCATCTAACGGTCTTTCTCAAATGAATTATGTTGCTAACTCGAACAACCGCTTATTGGTACTTGTATTTGTTGATGATAATGATATTTTTGAGATTTCTGGATCGTCTCCTTTAGTTCTTCCTAAAGATATGCAGCATCCAACGTTAGGCATCAAATTGACACATGAAACTTGTGCTTGTGAGCCAAATGATAATCCTCGAATCCGAAAATTTTGCTTCATGAAAACAAATTATCCCAAGTTGAAGAATACCATTCGCTCAATTGATTGGATTTCTGTTCTATCGCTTAATGATTTTCCTTCTACGAGCGGCTTGGATTCGGCTTTAAATAGCTTTAACGAAGCCATGTTACACGCATGCATATCCTCTGTGCCGCTGAACACGAGGTCTGAAAAACCTGGCCCAGTTTGGTTTACGTATGAATTACGATCAGTAAGGAATTTAAAAACGAAACAATATAAAGTGTATTGCAAACTACATACGACGGCCAGCCTCATCGCTTATAAAATGACCTGCCATCGATATCGAAGGTTGTGCAACGAATCGTATAATATTTACTTAAATAAGGTCAAAGCCAGGTTGCGCTCGGATCCGAAATACTTGTGGAACTTCGTGAATATTAAGCGAAAGAGCGCTACTTATCCTACCTTTATGCAACTGGACCAACATAGAACGAATGATACTACGGATATATGCAATCTGTTTGCCGAGTTTTACAAATCAACATACTCTTCCGCTACTTACGACTCTTTAAACTATCCATTTCACATTTCTCCGGGCTCTATTCCGTTGCCGTCAATAGAAATAGACACAGTTTTAGAAGCCTTAAAGTCTATGAAATATAACTTCAACCCTGGCCCAGATGATATACCATCATGTATTTTAAAACTTTGTACAGATGAATTGGCGCCCCCTATTACAGCTCTTTTTGATTACTCACTACGATCAGGTTATTTTTCTATGATGTGGAAAACCTCTTATCTTATCCCAATGCACAAGTCTGGAAATAGATGCAATATAACGAATTACCGCGGTATTGCGAAACTGTGTGCGCTGCCAAAACTTTTTGAAAAAATTATTGTTAATCACATTTCTAGGAGTATTTACAGTCTAGTCTCCGTCGCAACACGGCTTCTGCTCTGGGAAATCGGCGACTACAAACTTATTAGAATTTGTGACTGAAACGATCCATAATTTTTCAAGGGGTATGCAGACAGATGTGATATACATTGATTTTTCTACAGCATTCGACGTTGTAAATCTTAAACTGCTCATCGTGAAGTTGGAGATTCTTGGATTTCCTAATATCCTTGTTCAATGGATTCGCTCATATCTGACGCGACGCACGCAATCGGTTGCTTTTAGGAACCATGTATCCAAATCACTTATCGTGACTTCTGGAGTTCCTCAAGGTAGCCATCTAGGACCTCTACTTTTCCTGATTTTTATAAACGATCTCCCGGAAGTAATGAAAAGAAGCAATATACTTATGTATTAGACCGGTCCTTATTTCTTTTTTTTCGAATTCGAATGACGGCAAGCGCTAAAACCATTTTATTTGATCCTAAAAATACACAAAAAAAATTTGAGCTTGATTGGACAATTTTTAGCCGTGCCCCCGCCAACATTGAAATGTTTTTCCCCGGTTTTTCTTGAAATGTATCTGGCAGCCCTGTTGGTAAGTACTTATTGAAATGTGTGTGTGTGCGTTTGGCAAATGTGACACACACTCTCTCTTTTTTTGTGGCGGCCCATTACTGTGTTGTTGTTGTGTACGTCTGACGAAAATTCGCATAAATAAATCATTTTGTATTGCAACTTTCACACGTGGAGATCGACGAATTTAGTGAAATCGTGAAGTTCAAACAAAAAAATTTAAAAGAATATTGTCCAAAAGATTACCTTTAAAAAATTGAACAAATAAATTTTAAAATTAAAAATCCAAAGCGATGACAACCAAAAGATTTCGATCGGATGATGATATTATGTTAATTGGCGTAATTGACCACCAAATTACTGGAGCTAAATTACCAGGAAGAAAACAAGTGCTACAAGTTTTATTTTATAATATAAGAATAGTTGGTTTAAATTTAAGAGAAAGTTCTAAATTAGTTGTTGCTGAGGTTAGTACGTTTTGGCAAAAAGCACGAATTCCAACACACCATGAAAAACACTGCATTGAGAAGCTGGAAAAATTATACAACGAGTGGAGAGATATTACAAAGCATCATGGTCGAAAAACAGAATGTCAAAACAGGAAAGAAACTGAATTTCAAGATAAATTACATGATTTATTCGATATCGCACACGCAAACGCGATAGAATTAATTAAAATACAAGAAGACAAAGAGTTCTTAAAAAAGCAACGAGAAAAAGGAAGACCAGGTTGTATGCTAGGAACGGATAGAATTGTCATGCAGAAAGAAAAGCGAAAGGCAGTCCAGAAAGAACAAGAAAACCAGCGTCGAATAAAAGAAGATGAACGAAAAGAGTTATATGAACAATATACTCAAAGAGGTATACAATTAAGAATTATATCTTTTAAGCAAATCAGAATTATTGTTGTAAAACAGGTATGATTGACATTGACGACGAAAACGATATTGAAGTTGTAGCATCAACATCAGCAGGAAATGCATATCCAGGTATATCAGGTATATCCAGAGGTAAAACAAATTTGTTTACACCAAGACTGCTTTCAACTTTGGATAAGTGGAAAATCACTGATGGTGCTGCAGTTCATATCCTAAGTGCAACTGCTGACGCGTTGGGCTATGATATCGAAGATCTTATACTAAATCGTTCATCAATTCGTCGAATGCGTCAGAAACATCGTGCAACAACAACACAAAACATTGCAGCAAACTTTGATGTAAGTACTGTAATGTGTTTGTGTTTTTCCCTATGCTTCTTTTTTTATGTTTTGAGTATAAATTAAGAAACTTGAGTTTTTTTTTCCAGATTCCACGTAGTTTTGTTTTGCATTGGGATGGTACAATGTTACCAGAAATTAGTGGCAGGGAAAAAGTTGATCGCTTGCCAATCATAGTCTCATCTCAAGGTATCGATAAACTACTTGGCATTCCAAAGTTAAAATCTTCGAGTGGAAAAGAAATATCAGATGCCGTGTTTAATTCAATAAAAGAATATGAAATGCTTGATCGAGTTGAAATTATCTGCTTCGACACAACTGCTCATAATACAGGAGCACAAAACGGTGCTGCTGCTCTGCTTGAAGGAAAACTAGGTCGCGATTTATTATATTTTCCCTGCAGACACCATATTTACGAGTTGTTGATCCGTAGTGTTTGAAATTAGAGTGGCTACTACAGCCGGTCCAGAAGTGCTAATTTTTAATCGCTTTAGCAAATACTGGAATAATATTGACAAATTAAATTATAAGAGTTGTTTAGAAGATGAACACATTATTACAGTATTGACAGCTGAAGAACGTGGAACAATTTTAAATTACTGCCTAGATAACTTAAAACAAGCTCATAGCAGACGCGACTACAAAGAATTATTACAATTAGTTGTCAGTTTTCTTGGTGGTACGGTGCCGAATTTTAACACCTTTCGTATACCTGGTGCAACTTCTCATGCTCGATGGATGTCAAAATCTATTTATGCACTTAAAATGTATTTGTTTCGTAATGAATTCAATATGACCAAACAAGAGCTAAACGGTATACGTAGTGTCTGTCTGTTTATAGTTCGTATTTATGTAAAAGCCTGGTTTGGATGCACTAAAGCAATTGAAGCACCAAATCAAGACCTAAATTTAATTAAAAATATTATAGCTTATCCTGAAAGGGATATAGCTCTTGCTTTGCTACAAAAAATAAGCAATCATTTGTGGTATTTGTCGGAAGAAGCAGTCGGTCTTTCATTCTTCGATCCTAATGTAAGTGTTGCAATTAAAAAAAAAATGGTTCAGGCAATTAATGTTAAAGCAAATACAGAAAAATGCAAGCGAATAATAACTAATCCAACAAATATCGACACATTTGCGCAAAAAGAATTAAGCGATTTTGTAAATTCCAATACACACGCGTTCTTTGATCGCTTAGAAATTTCAAAAGAATTTTTGCAAGTCGATCCGTCGGATTGGAATGAAAGATTTGACTACGCTCAGGGATCACAAATTTGTAAAAACTTATCTGTAGTAAATGATGCAGCTGAAAGAGGCGCCAAATTCATTATAGATTATAATAATAAATTAACCCACAATGAAGAGGAGAAACAATTCCTTTTTCAAGTGGTTAAAGAATATAACATGAATTATCCCACTTTTAAAAAGACTTCACTATTAAATTAAAATAATATTAATGTTACTATGAGTATGTAATTAATAAAAATATTTCAGTTTATTCTTACTTTTCAAATAAATGCAAATAAAATAAAAAAATATATTTTTTTTTGCCTTATTTCTCATAATAAAAACAAAAAGGTGCTTGGGGCACGGCTAAAAATTATCCAATCGTTGTCAAATTTTTTTTTTATGCTTTGTGAGACTAAAACGAATATTTTTAGCGCTTGCCGTAACATATATTCGAGAAAATAAATTTGTCCATATAAATAAGGACCGGTCTATTATGTATGCAGATGATGCCAAGCTCTTCCTCTCATTTAAGAATGAATTGGATTCACTCTTTCTTCAACAAGATCTAAATATGTTAATTTATTGGTGTGGTGTAAATTGTATCAATCTTAATCTTCGGAAATGCATGCAAATGACTTTTTCGCGCTCGAAACCGATAAATGTTAAATACACCATTGGTTCCTATTATCTGGAAACTGGTTGATGACCTGGGCGTGACCCTTGATGGAAGATTACGCTTTACTGATCATGTGGACCGTATAAGGTCAAAAGCATACTCAACCTTAGGCTTCATCAAACGATGGTCAAAGGAATTTAAGGACCCATATATCACGAAACTGCTCTTCATCTCTTTAGTGCGGCCTATTTTAGAATATGGTTCTCAAGTCTGGAGCACTAGTTATTCTTGCCACATTGCTGATATTGAGTCAGTGCAAAAGCAATTCCTCCTTTTTTGCCTACGAAGTTTCCATTGGGAGCCTCAAAATATGCCATCTTATAGATCGTGACTTAAATTGATTGACCTTCCTTCGTTAGAGGATCGGAGGAAAATGTTGAACTCTACTTTTATTTTGAAGCTCTTATACGGTTTCATCGATTGCCCGTATTTATTGAGCAAGATCTACATTAATATCCCTCGCCTCTTCAGAAGGCACTATGATCCCCTTTTCCTGAACTTTTGTAAAACTAATTATTTGCAACACGAACCCCTTCGGAAAGCCTGCTCGGATTACAATGATGTTTATGATGTCATAAACTTATGTGACTCTATATGTACGGCAAGAAGTAAAATTTTAAATCATCTTAAAAATATGTCTTAATATATTAAAAATATGTATGTTATCCAATGCAACAATTTTGTAACTAGTAGCTAATGCTTTCTGTTAATTCTGTTAATTAATAGATTTAGCTGCTTTTTTTAAATAAATAAATAAATAAAAAAATAACTAACAAGTCATAACTTCAGAAATGCAAATACCATTTTTCTAAAACTTTAAATTTATCTTAATTAGACCATTTTAAGATATGGTATAAAGTTTCATCAAAATCCGATCACGGATTCTTGGTGCGGGCAATAATGAGTTAATGAAATTTTACAATGCTACATAAAAGTAAGCCGTTGCCGTATCAAGTAATAATAGAATCCAATCATGGAAATCACTACAAATGTTGTTGTTGGTCTTCAGATGAAAGTTTCGATAGAACAGATACTGGTGAGTTCTTTATGATGGAGAATCATTTCATACGAACCAATAAATTATTTTATTATATTTTAAATTGAAACAATAAAAAGAACCAATGTTTGTTTTTAAATAATAAGTTTACTTATTATTTTGTTGACCTTTTATTGTATTATAAGAATTCGTATAGATAAGATACGAAGATATATTATTAGATTCTCTAGGTCATTTGAAACTTTAATTCGTTTTCTACACTTTTTACTACAATTATATGATAATTGTAGTAAACACAACACAACAAATCTGTTGAGCAGAAAAGACACGCGCAACTTGGATGTTTAATAGCGACTGACTTTATTCAATAGTAATATAATATGTATAACATAAGAAGAGTATAAAAGAAAAGTAATGACAGGAGTTGCCAGACCGATATTAATTCACAATACTTCCCTTTAATATCATAGCTGGCAAAACTCATTAAACTAACAATAATTCATTTCATTAAAACTAACATAATTCAAGCAATATAGTTTTCTATTACTTTAAACCTAGTTTGGCATTCATATGTTCATTTTTAGCAGCTGCTATACCTTTTGTTAATCCGTCTGCCAACATCTCGCTAGTAGAAATGTACTCCAGCTTTAGCGATTTATCTTCAAGCTTTTCTCGTATGAATTTCACTTTGATGTCCACATGCTTAGTTCGTGGGGAAAAGTTGTTGTTACGAACGATCTGAATTGCACTCTTGTTGTCGCAATAAAGTGTTGTTGATTTTCTAAAGCCAGGAACCAACTCCTTTTCTAAACGATTCAACCAAATCGTTTCTTGCATCGCACCCACGATTGACATTAACTCTGCTTCGGTTGAAGATAATGCAACCGTCCGCTGCCTATGTGTTGACCAAGATATAGCTCCTCCCTGCATCAGAAACACGTAACCGGATGTTGAACGTCTCTCGTCAAGATCTCCTGCCCAATCAGCATCGCAAAACCCAGTAAGATCCTCTGCTCCTTTCATGTAAACGATGCCTTTATCAAGAGTACCCTTCAAATAACGCATCACACGCTTTACAGCAACCCAATGAGCTTTTCCAGGATTTTGAGAAAAACGACTTAGCAAATTGACTGCAAAGCTGATGTCAGGCCGTGTGTTTTGTGCTGCATACAGAAGGCAACCAATTGCTTCCATATATGGAACGTTTTCCATCTCTTTTACTGTTTCTTCGGTCTGTGGACACATTTCAGCCGTTAACTTTTGTGATAAGTCGAGTGGAGTGGATACAGCGTTACAATCATCCATTCCAAAACGGTTTAGTACACTGGAAATATATTCAGACTGATCAAGTTTAATTAGTTTTTTTACCTCATCACGTTGAACTCGCATGCCAAGCACGGAAGACGCCGAACCCATGTCTTTCATTTTAAATTTTAAAGACAACTTGTTGCTAATATGCTGCGTAGCCTTTTTGTCATTCGAAAACACCAACACATCGTCGACATATATCGCTACGTATACCATACTTCTTTCGTTTACGCTATAATATATGCATTGGTCAACATCGCTTCTGACAAGTCCAAGGCTGATGAGTTCCATGTTTAGTTTATCATTCCAAACTTTACTCGCTTGCTTGAGACCATACAAGGACTTAATTAAACGACAAACTCGACCTGAACCGTCATCATAGCCCTCGGGCTGTTTCATGTAGACTTCTTCTTGAAGCTCACCATTTAAAAATGCAGTTACAGCATCTAATTGATGCACCGACAAGTCATATTTTGCCGCCATGGCAAACAAGAAACGTAGTGAGTTATATCTGACTACCGGTGAAAAGGTTTCCGAATAGTCAATGCCTGGTTTCTGCGAGCAACCCTTGACAACAAGTCTTGCTTTATATCGTACAAGCTCACCATCAGCACCGCGCTTAATTTTAAATACCCATTTCGAATTTATGGCTCTTTTACCTTGAGGTATCGTTGTAAGCACCCAAGTATTGTTTGATTTAAGAGAATCCATCTCCTCTTCCATTGCGCATTTCCAAGCACCCGATTCTGCACTATTCAGTGCTTCATCAACACTAGTTGGGTCGTCTATTCCACACACTGCGCTGAACAACAAATTAATTTTTGCTTTATTTGCAATACGTTCAGAACGACGAACTGAACACTCTTTTTTATTGTTTCGCACCTCGCTTTTATCAGAAATATCGCACTCACTGTCAGAAGATTTACTGGCATCTGACAATTCCATCTCGTCACTTTTATCAGGAGTTTCATACTCACTATCAGAAGATTTGTTGGCACTTGACAATTCCAGCTCGTCTGCTTCCTCTGAATTGTCAATGTCATACACCTCATTTTCTTCGGTAATATGAGCAATCAAATTAGGTTCCATAGACTGGATCAAATTGCTTGTATTTTCTAAAAAAGTAACATCACGACTCACAATTAACTTGTAATCCGATTTTCGAAGAAGTCGATATGCTTTTGATACAGTGCAATATCCTACAAAGATGCACTCTTCTGATTTCGCATCAAGCTTCAAACGTTTTTGTTTCGGTATATGTACCATTGCGGTGCAACCAAATATGCGTAAATGTTTTAAGTTCGGTTTTACCCCAGTCCACATTTCATCTGGACTTTTATTGTTGTTTCCACAAGGGACACGATTTACTAAATATGCTGCCGTATTCGCAGCTTCAGCCCAAAATATATTACCGAGACCAGAATCCACCAACATGCACCTGACACGCTCTATCAACGTACGGTTCATGCGCTCAGCTACGCCGTTTTGTTCGGGCGTATAAGGAGCGGTTTTCTGATGAACAATACCACAGTCGCGCAAAAATGTTGTCAATTGTTTGTTGCAATACTCTGTGCCATTATCTGTTCTGATAACTTTAATTTTACGGCCACACTGATTCTCGACTTCACTTTTAAAATGCTTAAATCTTTCAAATACATCAGATTTTCGTACGATCGGTATTGCAAAAACTTTTCTAGAGTAATCATCCACAAATATTAACAAAAATCTCGCACCGCCGAATGACTTCGTACTGATTGGACCAAGAACGTCAGAATGAATAATATCTAATACATTTTCCGCACGAGTTCCAGCTGATTTATTAGTTGTTCTTGTTTGCTTACCTTTACAGCAGACAATGCATTTTTCTTCCCTTGGTTCTCTGTAATTAACACCAACTGTTGAATTCTGAACTTGCGTCATTCTTTCTTTGCAAATGTGTGCCAACCTACGATGCCAAAGCTCAAAACTCTCAATCGTTAACATTGCTTTTCCAACTGGAGTCTTTTCGCAGTCCAATTTATACAACCCATTATCTGCATGCGCCGTCGCAATTAATGTGCCATTTTGATCAAAAATATTACACACATTGCCTTGAAATACAACCTTTTTATTTTTCTGTGCTATTTGCCACACGGATAATAGATTTGCACACAGGCTCGGTACATATTCAACGTCTTGAATATTTGTTGCAATTTTTCGTTTGTTTACATTCAGCACAAGGTTGACATCGCCTGCGCTCTTCACACCAACTCGCTCTTTGTTTGCCAAAATTACTTCGTTATGCTGTGCCGCTCTTTCCTTCGAAAGCAAATGCTGAATATTCGTCATGTGTGAAGTTGCACCTGAGTCAATGTACCACACATTTTCGCTACTGTGTGAGTGAAAACACGAGTCTGCCAACAGCGTGTTCGAAGCCATCGCTGTCCTGTTTTTACTTTCGTACTCAGCAGCTTTCTTTGACTGTGAATTTTTGCGGCATTCCTTACGCATGTGGCCTTCTTGACCACAGTTGAAACACCGAAAACTTTTCTTGTTAGAATTCTTACCATTCCTTTTCTGTTGAAAATGCTTTGAATATAAAGCATTGCCCGTGGAATCTTTGCTGCAATCAAATTTAACATCTTGCAACAACAAGCTCTTAACGTTATCTACAGTTAATTTTGCTTTAGAATTTTCCACAGCCATGACGAGTGCTTGATACTCGTTAGGCAACCCAGCAAGCAATAATGAAGCCACCAATTCGTCACCTATGTTCAAACCTGCAGTTTGCAACTTTATTGAAGTCATGACCATCTCGTTGACATAATCCTGCACGGATTGAAACTGCTCCAGCTTCAGCTGTACTAGCTTTTTTAAAAGCTCCACTTTACGAGTCAAGCCGTGGTCCTCGTAAGCTAACACCAAAGAATCCCATGCGTTCTTTGCACTTTGAGCGTTTGCTATGTGCGAAAAATTATTCGGCTCGACCATGAGCGTAATCTCTGCTAGTGCCCGTTCATTGACTTCACAATCCTTGACAGAAGAGTTTTCAGACAATCCACTTTCCGTAATCTTCCAGCAACCTTTTAGAACTAGGTAGGACTTTGCATTTCTCCTCCATACATCAAAATTTTCACGACCGCGAAGCCTTTCAAAAGGAAAACTGATTGTACCGGTCGCCATTTTAACTTTCTAATTAGTGACTGGGCCCATAACCTGTTGAGCAGAAAAGACACGCGCAACTTGGATGTTTAATAGCGACTGACTTTATTCAATAGTAATATAATATGTATAACATAAGAAGAGTATAAAAGAAAAGTAATGACAGGAGTTGCCAGACCGATATTAATTCACAATAAAATCTTGTTGCATGTTATTTCAAAAAACCAACAACAAATTTATTTGACTCGAACTGTCAGATCGGATAGCTATTTCGAAACTTGCCAAAGTTTCTCCTCAGCGATCTTTGTTGATGTGTTTCTTTGTTGGTGGACACGAGTTCGAATCCTGAACCAAGCAAAGGAATCTATCTAAAAAGAATCTATTTTGAGTTCATAGTTTATATTTTATTTATTTATTTAAAGTTTAGGGGTTCAAGGTCCTCTCAGGTTTGGGGGAAAACGGGACCACAAGACGACCCTCCGTAACTCTCCTGGGCGGGCAAGTCGACTTCTAATCCAACCTCCACGCGGTGATCCCTGGTAACCAGGTCGTCTCGGCTGTAAAGGATAACTCAGACCTCCTGGGCAGACAGAAACGGCGACTCTTCCTTTTATCCCCTGTACCCTCCCTTTACCTGTACCCATGTTTCCGTTCCATCCTTCTGCCTGTTTGTCCCTGGGCTGGATTAAAGTGTTAGACGACCCGTGCGGATAAATAACCAGGCTGGGGCCCCATTCAATTAGTCCAGTCGCGAATTAGTCCGGTTACTTGGCTCCCACCGGATTAAATAGCCTTGCCTGCACAAGCAAACATACGATGAACGAAGGGAGGGAAAGGGCTGGAGTGGAGGCACTTGCCGAGGCGGAACCCGATGAGGGATTAACTTTGTCGTCAAAGAGGTGCTGGGACTCCCAGCGGAACGGGAACCGTTAGTACCAAGGGAGGTCAGGTCACCCATGTTGAGTCCGGGTGAAAGCGACGTCAAGACGGATCCCAAGGTGTTTTCTAAGGGATTAGTCGGGCGTAGCGGCAAACCGGAAGGCTGCCGTAGAAGTGGTCGCTTCAGCGATCTCGAGAAGAGTATTGGAGAGATCCATAGCTAAGCTGACTTCTCGGCTTAGCGAGCTCTCGGTTGGGACTAGTCCAAAAGAAGGCTTGCCGGCCAAGAGGTTCAGAGGTGATACCCCAGTGACCACTGTGCCGGGGAAGCTGGAACCCGGACGTCAGCTGAGTGCTGCAGGTGGCATGAAAGCCACTGCGTCAGTTCTGCAGGGTGGAAGGGCTTCGACTAGCAATAAAAGACGGAATGCGATTCCTCGAAAGCGACCCGTCCCAGCTGGTCAAGGCCCGTCAACACCCATCAACGAGCCCGGAGCCAAACGGAGGTTATTCGCGGGGGGTGATCTCCTGGCCAGCATATCGGACCTCTCCGGCGGGGGGCCATTTGAGGAAAGCCATTTGGCAAACTTCAAGGCCTCCCTGCTGAAGACGCTGGACTCTCTGGATGGTGGAGGGGACATCGGGTTCATTGAGAACGCCTTCCTGGACAGTGGATTCATTGCCATTAGGTGCAAGAATCAGCAGTCAAGGGAATGGGTGTTTAAGACTTCTGAGAAGCTGGGGGTCTCTGGCAGGGGGCCAAACTGCGTCCGGACAGGCTTTGTACT